>CM055783.1:0-5212817 GCA_029405325.1 Claviceps purpurea | reverse complement strand
TTCGTATTGAGAATCTCGTGCTTGCATACTATAGAGCGTAATCGTATTGGCTCATGAGGGCAGGTCACTTCTTTCGTAAGGCGTTGGGGCGCTTGCTGGCAAAAAACGTTTCACATATACGTAATACGTATACTTGACGACCCCGTAACACCAGAGGAAAGAGATACAGCCATGACCAGCTCGGATTTATCTATGAGACTAATGGCTGTGTTCTGACCGAAGTCGTCGTCATCTCGGCGGTAACTGGATGTTAGTAGTTACGAAAGTGATCGCCAAGTTCAACCGTAGTCTCTGACCTCAGTGTACCCTTGGATGAGGGTATGAGCATCGCACAACTTATTCTGAGAACTCCGTATTCGATCGCGATCGGACACAGTTCTCCGTCTAGGGCGAACAGTTAGCGAGGCGTGATCTCGGTGGAGGAGACGCAACAAACCAGGAGCATCCATCAGATGTCAGTCACCTTCGATGCCATACTTGGTCATCCATTTCTCCAGACGCGTAATGCTCTCACATAGGGCCAGGTCGAGGTCGTTGTCGCCGTTGGCTGAGGACGAGCCTTCCAGTATAACCGATCGTAACGGTAGCCCAACGAGACTCCCCATGTCGAGGTGAAACTGGCCCCTGGGAAGTCATCGCCCGTCGAGCTCGTCGATCCATACTGCCACCGCCCGTAGTCCATGCAGCATGTCTCCTGGAACATGCCGAGCGCTTGCGAAGCGCTGAAGTCGGGGGCGGCTGTGCACGTCAAAGAATTCGCTCGCTGCTGAGTGCTCATGTCAGCCCTTTAGTCTTTAAACCATAGCGTCAGTGTATAGTACGTACGGATGATCCGCCGGCGCGTTCGAGGTAAGAAGCTCTCCTCCCCTTCAGATGAAATTTCCTTTTCGTTATCGCTTGCGTCGTCGAGGTAAAGTTCGTCAGATGTGTATAACGAGGCAGACTCGTCGCTCAAGTTGTCGTCGTCGGCCGTCTCGTATCGTTCCATTCTATCGAGATGTCAGGATCTACAATGATGGCAAAAACAAGTACTCTGTACTCTGTACCTTTCAATCCTTTTGCAGATAGCGTTGGCACAAAGAACGAAAGATGGCCGGGTCGAGACGGTTCCTTCGTTGGTGACTCGTTGAATTTGCCGATTGATTGCGGAATCGCGCTTAGTTGCGGGGTCAGGCTGATGGCGGATTGCGGGGTGCGTTCACGCTTGCGCTTCATTGCGGGAATTCCTGCAGAGCCGCCGCATGTACATATGTACATATGTACGTATTATTCACCCGCACGACCATTGCAACTTTCTGCCACAGAAGTTTCAAAGAGGTGGGCCTGGCACGCACCACCAGCCACTGGCAGCCAGTCACTTTCCTTCGACAAAAATCCGGCAAACAGCATCATTTTATCAACCAGCAACACAACGAACTGGTCGATCGGTTTTAGCTTTCAAGGATGTTTCAATCATCATTTTATTTGTGTTCCTTCCATTCCACAACAAGGTCGTCTTTCCACACGGCGCAGCGATGGACGCCAACTTGGTACACTCTTGATGGCGACACTGCTGACGCCATGCCGAAAGCTCTGCCGAAGAACCTGACGATCTCAGCTTGTCATTTTTTTCTGGAGCTTACTCTCGACGACTTGACTATGCCGCTTCCGATTTCCATCTGCAGAGACGATTGGATCATATGGCATGAACCCTGGCGCCTGAGCCCAACACAGTGATCGCTAACGTGTGTTCAGCCTGTCGACGAAGACGACATTAGCCAATATCTCTCAGTTGGGAGTCCGTTCGACTACGTCGAAGGCACGATCTTCCGCGGTTTTTCGATACAGAACGGTGAACGACGACAATCGATGCGGAACCACGATCGGTGCGATGCGATGCGATGCAAAATTTTGATGCTCCGGTCGTTCAAGCAAGTGGACGTGGTGAACATCGATAATCTCCACCTCCTCTCGGTAGCACGACGGCAAGCGCATAGTCCAAATC
Organism: Claviceps purpurea; assembly: GCA_029405325.1. Classification (NCBI taxonomy): domain Eukaryota; kingdom Fungi; phylum Ascomycota; class Sordariomycetes; order Hypocreales; family Clavicipitaceae; genus Claviceps; species Claviceps purpurea. The sequence goes on along the minus strand of CM055783.1, from coordinate 5,210,833 downwards.
GTCCACGATAAACAAGAAGTTCGCCTCGTTCGAAAGACTTGTAAGCTATCGGTGCCTCGCTCTCAACTCCAAATCTTTCGAAAGCGTTCTATCCCACTGCTGAAGATAGGGCTTGGACGGGTTCCGCGATCTCACCGAATGCCTGGGTGGCGGCGAAGACGGGAGTTCTGTGACGTCGGATTTTTGTACTGGTGACGATTGCATGACGATTGCATGCGTGCATTTCTTCTCCGTTCGTCCGCAGCAGTCTGCATCCGGAGTAGTCGGTACTTCAGTAGCGGCACATGTCGAAGCAGCTGCACTTTTGCACCCGGCCTAAGTCTTTCGCCGGCTGAGATGTCGATGATGTCGCTCTGAGCGTCGCACGTGTTGACGCCTATCGTGGATCGTCTGCCTGTCGATATCTCCAGTCTTTCCTCATCCTTATTGAGTTGATAGAACAAACTTGAACGCAGCACACTCGCTTGAATTCAACCCCATTGAGCATATCTGGAAGCATGAGGAATATGTGGCCTTGAGGTATGATATTACTGGTGAGGTGAATTATTTCCGCAGGCTTTCCTTGAGGAGCCAATTTATATTAGTGCATATGTTTTGGATTAATCTCTTCTCATCAAGTTCCAAACCGCCCAATTGAGGCCCTCGTTACAATATGCAAGTGTCTTGCATCAGTAGGAGAAGGGTGTTGCATTAAGACATAATGTGGTGGATTGCAGCGAGGACATCTACGGTGCTGATTGAGGAGGCACCACAGGCTAGGCAGATAGGAACGAGGTGGTAAGTGACAGACTTCATTAGGTCATTTAGAATAGAATAAAATGAGCTGGTAAAAGTAAATGAGGAGACACCGCCGCCAAGCGTATTCCTACCACCTGTCAAAACAACGCTGACGCCTACGGTACTTGAGCGCGACCTAGTGTCTTTTACGCATAATCGTCTGCTAAAATTAGGCATCAAGTAGCTTTGCCATGCTTGAGGCGCCGTTCAATCGACCACGTAGAAATATGAGGCACGAGGCTCATTCGTGGTAATTTGGCAGTTTAGCCATTTGGCCGTTTGGCAGCTTGGCGGCGTTGTCGGGTTTGATGGGAGCGGAAAATCTTGTCGTAGACCGCTACTCCCACCATCGTCTTCGTTGAAAGTGAGCTCCTCAACGGGCGCGTACGGGGGCTGACTGCTGAATTAGGAGTCTCAGTTTGTATTCGTCAAAGGTCGGTGTGTAACTTGTGTGCGCTGAGGGTCGAGGTGATGGTCAAACTTCTGCGGTATATTACTATAGAATCGTCGCAAATTAGTTCAGCTTTACTGATAAGACCATACTTCTCTTCCCTCCTTCTCTCCTCTTCACTTCTTTGACAGCTACCATGAATACACAAGAGCATCCATGACCCGCTCAGAATTCTCTATAGGACTAATGGTTGTGTTCTGACTGAAGTCGTCGTCATCTCGGCGGTAACTGGATGTTACGGAAGTAATCGCCAAATTCAACCGTAGCCTCTGACGTAAGTGTACCCTTGGACAAGGGTGTAAGCATCGCACGGCTTATTCGCTGGTATTGGTCGGAGAACTTCGTGAGTTCGTATTCGATCGAGATAGGAGACAGTCCTTCACCTAGAGCAAACAGTTAGCGAGGCCTGAACTCGGTGGATAAGGCGCAACAAACCTTGACCAGGAGCATCCATCAGATGCCAGTCATCTTCGATGTCATGCTTCGTCATCCAGTTCTTCATATTTGTGGCCGTCGGTCGCAGCTTCTTCGCCTGCCGTCAGAGGCGAGGATCGAACCGGGTGTTCTGCCCTGGGTGAAGGTCCATCATGCCACGAACACTTTCAGGGCCTGGCAGTATCGAAAAGGAGGAGGCCGTCCTACGCCCGTTATTCGTGAGGGAAGTAATTAGTTCGCGGCGATGATAAATACCTAGGAGAGACGTAGATTGAAGCCTCATGCACAGTGCCTGGGGAAAATCCAAAACTGTGAGAGGAAAGGCGGTAGTAGGTACCGAAACAACTTCCCGCGATGGCTTTGCGACGGCTCGAAGGTAAGGTCTCGCGATGGCTCAACGCTCTGGGGCTGATGAGGGAGGTGGGCGAGTAGGGATGGGCGAAGAAAAGTTGGGGGCGGGTACATGTCATCTTATTATTACCCCTGGCAGTTGCGCCCTGCTTATGTTAGAGAATGTAAGGAGACGAGGCAGCAACGACGCCATGCGATGACGGGATAAAGGGGAAACAGCCAAAATTGTGGACGCGCTATCCTTGCCAATACCATGCAAGAAGCGCAATCATAACACCACCAATTCTTTATTTTCAGATGTGATTGAAATCTATAGACTGTCGCACATCTTGACGTTGTTTCGGCTTCTTTTTCCAATGTGTAGTTGTGAAGATAGTCGCGAGCTTAGGTAAATACATACCTACCTAGTGAGCCACCAACCACCGGCGGCGCTGCGAGAAGATCTGAATCGGCTTTGTGCGGTCGTAAATGGGAAGCAATGCAGCGAAAACTGTCATTCAAAGAAGCACATCGTCTGTGACTGTCCTAGTGTGAGTTGGGAGGAGGATGCCGAGAAATTGACACAGGTAACACGTGAAGCTCGATTTTGTTTTTCTGCCGATGATACCTCCAGATGATGCGCTCCGACCGATCTTCAATCCCGTCGCAATCGATCAATATACGAGTTACGATCTTCCGGACGCCTCATGAGAACTTTTACAATGCGGGTTGTGCATTTGATCATACAAGAGAAAACTAAAACGAGGTTTGATTGAATGCATCAAGTTATTTGGCGTGGTATAACTATTCGCCCATAGTATCGCGACTCCAGTCACCCACCCTAAACCATCTCACAGCAAAAAGGTTACAGCCACCTCAGTTACTCGTGCATCCTTAATGTGTAGATGTTTTATACGTTATGTGAAAGCTATGGCTTTCGTCTTTAATACTGAGTATATTTTGTGAACTGTGCGAGTGCAGCCATCCAGTTATGGAGTGAAGAGTAAATCAATGCATCAGTTAGTCCGATGTCAACGCTCTCTCTCCTATCATTTTCTCTTTAACTTGTCAGGTTTCACGGGTGAGCCGCATCTAGAACGAGCTTCGGCAATGTCTACTGTGTCATTTGAAAGCTGCGAATTTTCTCTTCAACATGACGTTATTTTTATCAATGCGCGAATGCATGCGTCAATTCACAATGCGAATTTGATTATCTGATATGCTGTCAATGGTCATTGACTCACTGCAGCCCTCTTTCTCCTTATATTCTCTGACGTAATAAGCAGGCGGCCCTAGAACACGTAGGACTCCTTATTGGACTGACGGTCGGAGGGCGGCAGGCGCAACCAATCACACTGGTTATATCTGCTGCAGATCGCCCGAGGTTGCAGAGGTCTCCTCAGTGTCAGAAAAGATTCAACAGATCAGTTGCAACTTGCCTCCAGCACCTGACCCGCGCATCGATCTTGCTGTGTTTTCGCTTCCTCCATCTCAGCGCTTTTTATTGCTGCAATGCGAGCGAATCGCCTTGGATCGCCTTGTTGGCGTCACTCGTATGGAAGACAATCAATTGGCTAGATGCAAAAAAAAAAAATCGGTAGGTTCGCTGCAGCCACTCGCACAGTTTTCCCATGAGCAATTACATCACTGATTCACTCGCAACGAACGTGCATCACCATGAAGATCAAATGATCTGTCCCGACTCCCAATCATCGAACCGGCCACTGCATGATGCATTCCATCGTGCGTTTGAACCTAATCAATCGCGGCGCCGCCCGCACATTCTCCAACCATCGGTACCTGTCACTTGGGACTGTAGGCTGTCAGGCTGTTCTTCGGAGTGTATGGCGATTCTTCTCCCGCGCCGATGCGAAGTCTGCGAATCTTTGGAGCCGATCTATTCGTCGCCCCGTCGTCTTCTTCACACGTTCTTCCCAACATGTTGTCCTACGCCGTCAACACTCTGGCTGTACCGATTCTACTCTTTATCGTCCTCGTCTTCGTCATCCCGGACTTGCTCTCCCCAGTGCTGTTTGATCGTCACCATCGGCTGCGGCGCCTTCGTCCGACTGTGCGCAATCGCCGTTCTTTGACGCCCTCTTCAAACCAGCTGTCTGAAGCTTGGCCTTGCCTGTATATTTATTTTTTTATGGTACGGCACATATGTCGTTGAATTGCTACGGTTTGCGCATAACTATGTCGCCTATCTGTTTGTCGCATTCAATTGACTTGGTTGCGATGCGAAATTATAGGCTCTAGCCCTAGGCCGAGTCTAGCTGGACAGTTTGCGTGTAACTATATAACAAGATAACGATCAGGAAGCTGCGTGACACCGTTTCTCTCGGAGTCCGCGACAAATTCATAGGAAATGGAATCTGGGACGTCCTGCCAACGGCGCTGCCGCGGCCACAGATTCAGGCTTTGTCCTTGTTACAACGGCCGAACAACGCGGTCTAACATAAATTCCAGCCTTCACATTCATGTCACCTTCACATCAATGCCACCGTTCTCATCGCCGTCGCTGTCGCGGTCGCGGTCGCGGTCGCGGTCGCGGCGAGAGCTGTGCACATCGCTGGCAATTCAGTGACTCTCTCGCCCACGAAGACCTTCCCCGGTCTCCGGCAGGCCTACATGCGGCTCACGCCACCCCAATAAAGCAACTAAAGACCCTCTCTCTCCCTCTCTCTGCATCGATGTTGGCGTAGTGAACAAACATATATTTTGGCGCACTGGGATTCTTCTTCGATAAAAGAAGAGAGACTGCTGGTGTCGGAATCGCTGTCCATGGCTGCTGGCACACTGCCACATGACTGGATGCACCAATGCCGTACGTGTGTGGCCCCACACACACACTCGTTGGCTGCAGCCGTCAATAACATTGCAGGATAAAGGGTGTCCCCCCCCTTTTTTTGTTATCCCTCTTGCCTCACTTCCTAGCTCGAACAGACACGACGAATTAACTATACTTTGGTCACGAATGCATGCATTGATGTTCATTTGGTTACCTTGTTTATCCCAACTATCGTCATTTTCATCGTCGTCCTCTTCTTCGGACATCCGACAAGAAGGTCTGTCCCAACCCTCTTGATTCCAGGCTGCATAGGCCACTTGACTTGCGCTTGTGGAGGCCGATATCAATTCTTTTCTGCGTCGAAGCGAGTTGAAGAATTCTTGGAGCCTGGCCTGCGCCAACACGTTGCTGCCTCGCCGTCATCATCGCCTTGGCTGTAACTGTTCTCCTCCCCTTCGTTCTCGTCTTGTCGTTCTCGTCTTGTCGTCTTCAAGCTGCTGTCTTCCAATCGTCACCATCGGCTGCAGCACCTTCGTCTGGCTGTGCGCCATCAGGGCCTTTCTTTGATGCCCTCTTTTCAGGGGTCGAGAATTCAGGCCTTCTTTTTTTACGGTATGCCCCGTTCCTGCAGCGATTGTACTTGACGTGATAATAATGATCATAATCGCTGATTGCATCGCTGATTGCGCCGCTGCTTGTTCATCACTATCATTGAGATGATAACATTTGGCTGATCAGGTGGAGTGCGCACTGCGTGGTCATTTCTCCGATATTGGGCGAAATTGAAACCGGGCGACGGCACGGTTTCTCTGGCCCCGGCCCTCCCCCCCTTCTGCGGAAGACATCTCTAAAACTGGGCGTGGTTTCTTGTAAGTTGTGGTGGTCGTCTCTCCTCCTGGCATCCACCCCCTTGCCCCCTCCTGTGGAAGACATCTCTTGTTGGAATCGCCATCCTCAATAGGCACTTACGGTGCAATCTCTGCTTACGCATGTTTGCTACAGCCTTGCTACGATGAGGAGTGGTGTACACACTTGCGGTCGCACAACATCAGAGGCCGATGTGAAAGTTGAAACTGCAAACTATGGGGGACGAGATGGTAGTCTGCCTTCTGAGGTGATGGTCTCCCTTGTCTGGTACCGTATAGGAGACCATATGATACATCTGCCACTTTCCTTCCTTCTCCCCATTCTCTTCTCAATAGCCACTTTCCTTCCTTCTCCCCATTCTCTTCTCAATAGCCACTTTCCTTCCTTCTCCCCATTCTCTTCTCAATAGCTTCCATATTCATAATTTCATGAATATATTGTATATTGTATAATATTGTTCATATTGTATAATATTGTTCATGTCAGCCAACCCTGCGTATACGCATCCCGACGGCACGCAACGCTTTCTCCTGGTGCCCGCCTCCTGTGGAACGCGTTTCTAAAACCAGTTGTAGAGACGGGACGCTTTCCTCGGCTGCGCCCTCCCCCCCCCCCCCCCCCCCCCCCCTTCCTCCGTAGAAATCCTAGGCCTAGCCCGAGTCCATCACTGCAGTTTGCGCCAAACTATTGTGTCTCGTATTGATTATTTATATCGTTGCAAGCCCGTGAAATCGGCCCTTGTCACACGTCTAATTCGGAAAATCATCGTTCAGAGCCCAAGGAAGAATTCAAGAAACTGCATCCACCACCACTGGAGACCGACATCGTGGAGACGATGGCAGAAGTGGCGAGAGCTGTGCCTGAATTTGGGAGCGACATGCTCATGTCCTATCGTAGCGCGTCTAACCACGGCGAAAGCTTTAGCTGGGGCTCCCGGGCCGGGTGAATAAGGCCCAACGCCAAATTGGAGGAGCGCATGTTTCTTGGATCTTTTTGGTGGTAGTGAATGGCTCTTGATATATGTTTGTCTATAAGCGTCGCAAATCGTCTTTTGTTAGATTGGTCGGGGGGCCTCGCCCATTTGGTGAGATCCCCTAATCTTGGGTAGTGAACCGTTTTCGTTATTCGCTTGGGGCCACTGACAACTGTAGGATCAAGTCTGTTCCAACTCCAAGCGTACCGTTGTAGCGCAAATGCCCGGCGTCTTTGAAGTCTGTACTACCTGTCTACGATAAGCTTATATAAGCTGCGAGCGCTGATGATGTTCAGGAACGATTTGTGGCGTGTGACGATAGGTCGCAGTTCTTACGAATTTATGAGGAGCCTATCATTTTCCTACTCACTTATTGGGGTGGGTGTACAGTGAGTCAGTGACTGAGTGTACCACACTCACACGTCTCTGATTCGCCTAGTGCAGTGGTGTCAAGGGAAACGGCGTCATCCTTGAGGCTTGACCTCTATGAATCCGATTCGCCAGGTCGTACGCCGTGATTTCCACCCGATCATATTGTATTATCGAAGTCCTCGATACCGTCGAAAAGTTCCTGAACAGCCAGGCTTGCCATCGATGAACGGTCAAGTGGCATACAAGATGCTATATCATCGAGCGAGTGAGTGTCTAAGCGAGGTATGTGAGGATCTTGCATGCACTGTCTTTTCGCGCGCGGTACACAACGAGTCTCACACCTTCACAGTTCACAGCATCAACCACGACACCACATCAGATCCTGAAGCCATTCCATCAAGAGCATACGACGTCTCACACGAGGAATCGGTTCTGGACAGCAATTTTAGCGGGCTAATTAGTCGCACAGATCACAGTTAATTAGAGGACTCTGAACTGGGTACATATACAGGATCTAAAAAGCCTCACTCAACAAGATTGGGGTCTCTCGGGGCCTCCCGCCTCATATGTGAGATTGCCCGCCCACGCTGATTGGAGATTGTATGCGACGGTTCCGCCCATAGCCCGGTCAAGTAAGAGCCCACGAGACATGCGGCCATGCGCCTCACGTTTCATTGACACATTTTGACAGCACCTCAAGGCAGGCGGCGTCATGCAATCGTGTCCAAATAGCACAGCTAGAATCGTGAAAAAAAAGCGCCGAAGGGTGAGGGCCCAGGGGTAGTTACTCCGGACCGGTCGCCGTACTGCCCCCCAGCGTTAATCCATTATCCCACCGAGACTATCAGGCCTTGTCCAAAAGAGTGTGTATGGAAAGATACGATTGTCACATGATAGCGGAGAAACACATGAAGACAACGTTATCTAGTGACTTGACCACATTAGTAAAAATGTCCGTTCTCGTTGACTACTATCAGTGTCAGGAGTTTGAGCATATCTGGAAGCAATTGAGGCATATGCGGAATGTGTTCCCTCATTTTACTTTTTCGTGAAGACAATGTAATCGAAAATACATGATATCATCGAGATTCAAGATCATCGGCTGACGTGGGTAGCAACAGAAATTGGTCGGAAAACTTGGTATTCGATCGAGATAGGAGACAGTTCTTTATCTAGAGCAAACAGTTAGCGAGGCGTGATCTCGGTGGACGAAGCGCAACAAACCAGGAGCATCCATCAGATGCCAGTCACCTTCGATGCCATCCTTGGTCATCCATTTCTTCATGTCTGTTTCTTCATGTTTGTAGCCGTGGGTCGCAGCTTCTTTGCAAGTTCGCCTGCCGTCAGAGGCGAGGATCGAGCCGGTGTTCTGCCCTGGGTGAAGCTCTATCATGCCACGAACACTTTCATGGCCTGGCAGTATCGAAAAGGGGGAGGCCGAGTGTATTCTCCTGCGTCCGGACATTGGGTCTATAGCAAGGTAGTAAAGCTGGAGGACGACCCTGCTCCCACGTTGACTATACCAGTTGAGTCTATCGCGAGATGTTGTTAGTAAAGTAACTAGTTCGCGACGATGGTAAATAGGAGAGACGTAAAGTGAAGCCTCATAGTTTCTATTTTGGTATGTGCAGTGTGCCTGGCGAGCGGCGATATAATACGGGTAGGTACTAGATACCTAGGTAGGAGAGGTATGTTACATGTATGATTGTATGTGCACGGGAGACGCACGGTGACCCGATAGGTCCTTTGCGCTGGTTTTGTCGAACAGGACAATTTATTGCTCCGTGAGAGATTCTGTTGCAGATCACCCGAGGCGCAATTTGCGTCGAATTGGCATCAATCGTACCTATCGCATCACACACCTCGCTTGTTGAGCGTTGATCACGACTCGCAACAACCTTGATTCGCCTTGCTGCAGCCTGCAGCAGTGGGCATTGCCGGCGGCCCATTATTAATCATCGGTCGCGCCAATCATCGGTACCTCCCTGTTCACCCGCGCGACCATACAATCCGAAGTCACTTGCGTGCAAGTTTCTGTCGCACTGCATGCCCATCAGTCACTTTCCTTCGACAACAATCCGGCAAACAACATCATTTCATCAACCATCAACACAACGAAATGATCGTTCGATTCTAGCTTTCAGGCATCGTTTTCTGTCATCCTTTTATCTGTGTTTCTTACATCGAATTCCACAACAAGGTCGTCTTTCCACACGGCGCAGCGACGGACGCCAACTTGGTAGGCCAGCCAATTTCCAGATCTTCGCCCTTCAACGACCAACGACGCTCAAATCGGACGGCGGCACACAGCCCGCAGCAGACGCAAACGTTTCTATGAGTACAGAGGCTCTGAGCGTCCTCTCCCCTCGTCAGGGCATTGATCAGTACGTTACAAGCCTCATTGGTACCAACGCCACAGCTGCCGTCAACACGAGGTACAGAAAGCGGACAGCGGGTCAATTCTAGACATCAGAGCACAAGACCGCAAGTGAAATTGGGCGAAGCGCGGACGCTGGTGCCCTCACTTCAATCTCTGACTTCTTCTGGTCTCCACCACTATTCTTTACTGCAATCAATGGTCTTTGCCCCAATGCCCCAATGCCCCTGACATAGTTTCCAGGCGAATCAAAGACTAACGTCCCGTAGACGGTAGAGTCCGGAGCAGATTCTGAATAACTTCATGTACGAAAGCGACGAAGACCCGCAGACACTCTTGATGACGACACTACCGACGCCATGCCGAAAGCCCTGCCAAAGAACCTGACGATCTCAATGATCTCATTTCGATCGAACCTTCTGGAAAAGGGACTGGTCAACCTTTTGAGAGCCCTTGCCAGGGTAGAAGAACTCCCAAGTCTCTTTCTCCGATCGGCCATGTCTGAAAAACAACTAGACAGCATCTCTCTTGAACAAAATATGAAGCGTCGCGTGAACAACAAAGACGTCGCGAAACCTGACAGCCACGGCGACATATGGCTCCACATCGTGACGGCTATGTACTTTTCCGGCTTCTCTTCGCGACGTCTTTGTTGTTCACACGCGACGCTTCATATTCTGTTCAAAGGGAGATGCTGTCTAGTTGTTTTTCGGTCAATGAGTCGCATTTTGGAAGTTAACTTACCCTCATCGTAAAACTTGCATGGCCGCCAGAGCTCCTCCTCGCCCAGCTTGGCGAGCTTCACCCATTCTTCTAGTGCGCGGATGCGGTGCTGTCCCGCAAGGAGCTCTAGCTGTTCTCGCCCGTTCACGTCCGGCCAGATGGTTAAATCCAGCATGCCCTCGGCCTGCTTTGCGCCATCTTGCGAGTCAAGCTCATTCATCATCCGCTTTACTTCAGCACTCGTGCAGAGCACTTTCCGATGATGCTCTTCTAGGTTGCGCTTCGGTCCACCAAGTTCCAAGAAAGCCTTCTTCAACTTTTGTACATGGCGGCGGTTCAACGGTCGGTTGGATCCTAGGCTCTAAGTGGTTGTAAGCAGCTTTGTTGGCATGCGAGCTGTGGCAATGCTCTTTGCATGCTCCAGCTCTAGCGCAGGGCGTTGTGCCTGCGACCGCACAATTGTAGAACCTTTCATTTTGTGCGTGTCTTCGTGCGTGTCTTCGTGCGTGTCTTCGTGCGTGTCTTCGTGCGTCTCTTCGTGCGTCTCTTCGTGCGTCTCTTCGTGCGTCTCTTCGTGCGTCTCTTCGTGCGTCTCTTCGTGCGTCTCTTCGTGCGTCTCTTCGTGCGTCTCTTCGTGCGTCTCTTCGTGCGTCTCTTCGTGCGTCTCTTCGTGCGTCTCTTCGTGGTAATACCAGATGTTTGGATGGAGGTGATGCACCCGGCCCCCACTCACGATGGAGGGCAAGTCGATCACGTGACCTGATGTCGTCACACACACCTTATCGAATCTCGACCATCTCCGGCAACTCTGTGACGCATGCCTTCCTCCTCTAGCTTCTGCTGCTGGGATGATCAGTACTTGACAAGCCTCATTGGTACCGACGATACAGCTGCCGTCAACACAAGGTACAGAAAGCGGACAGCGGGTCAATTCTAGCATCAGAGCACAAGAGCGCAAGTGGAATTGGGCGAGGGCACCAGCGTTCGCGCTTCGCTTCAATCTCAGACTTCTTCCGGCAATCAATGGTCCTTGCCCCAATGCCCCTGGCATACTCCGTAGTTCCCACGCGAACCAAACACCAACGTCCCGTATACGGTGGAGTCCGGAGCAGATTCTGAAAAACTTCATGTATGAAATCGACAAAGACCCGAAGACACTCTTGATGACGACACTGCCGACGCCATGCCGAAAGCTCTGCCGAAAGCTCTGCCGAAAGCTCTGCCGAAAGCTCTGCCGACGCCATGCCGAAGAACCTGACGATCTCAATGATCTCATTTCGATCGAAGCTTGCAGAAAAGAAGATGCTATAAGCAGCAGATGGATCCGCTCTTTACGGAAGCACGCTATCAGGGTCTCGAGAGAACTTTGGCACAGCGTTTGATGTCATGGGTTTTCCCATTGTTACGATGCCATTGATTAGCTTTCTTAGAAGCTTTGCAATTTCTCAGATCTGGTCACGCCGACGCAGCCATCGATTTCACTTCTGCATAGCGCCAGAGATGTAATCTTGACCCGACTTTATTACTTCGTAGGTACTCTTGAAAATTTCCTCTGTACCCGCCATATCAGTCGCCTATGTGGACGAAGTCGAGCATCGCCTTCTCGTCTTCGTTCCATTCCCGCCACAACCTATGCGTATCACTCTCTTTCTTGCTTGTCATTTCTTTTTCTGGAGCTTACTCTCGACGACGTGACTATGCCGCTTCTGACTTCCATCCGCAGAGGCGATCGGATCATACGGCATGCCGACATACAGTACAAGTGCGATGAACCCTGGCGCCTGAGCCCAACACCACGATCGCTAACGTGTGTTCAGCCTGTCGACGAAGACAACCTTAGCCAAGATCTCTCACAGTTGAGAGTCGGTTCGACTACGTCGGAGGCACGATCTTCCGCGTCGCTCAAATTTCCGACCACGGTTTGTCGATACGGAACGGTGAACGACGACAGTGATCGATGCAGTATGACGACAATCGATTCGGAACCACGATGGATGCGATGCGATGCAAAATTTTGATGCCCCCGTCGTTCAAGCAAGTGGATGTGGTGAACAGCAATAATTTCCACCTCCTCTCGGTAGCACGACGGCAAGCGCATAGTTCAAATCGTCCACGATACTCGAGAAGTTCGCCCTGTTCGAAAGACTTGTAAGCTACCGGTGCCTGGCTTTCAACTCCAAACCTTTCGAAAGCATTCTATCCCACTGCTGAAGATCGGGCTTGGACGGTTTCCGCGTTCTCACCGAACTCCTCGGGATTGGCGGCAAAGACGGGAGTTCTGTGACGTCGGATTTGCTGGTGATGATTGCATGCGTGCATTTCTTCTCCATTCGTCCGCAGCAATCTGCATCCGGAGTAGTCGGTACTTCAGTAGCAGCAGACGTCGAAGCAGCTGCACTTTTGCACTCGGCCTAAGTCTTTCGCCGGCTGAGATTTCGATGATATTGCTCTGAGTGTCGCACGTGTTGACGCCTATCGTGGATCGTTTGCCTGTCGATATCTCCAGTCTTTCCTCATCCCTCATATCGAGCTCTTCCACTACATATGTGTCATCTCCTTGAGCGTTTTACCAGCTCATTCTCGACGAATCGTCACCCACAACAATCCGAAGTCGACCGCTGTGTATGAACTACGGTGTGCCCAGTGAGTTCTCGATGTCTTCTCCTGTTATTTGCCGCACAATAGTTGTCAGTTTGGCTATCTCTCGCGATCCATTGTTGTATATATGTATGTAGACTCTATCCAAACACACCCGTAGTCAATATTTTCAGTTCGTACGACGTGATGGTAAAGGTTCTGCGGTGTATCATGTATGAGACCAGACCAGACCTCTCCCTCTTTCCTTCTCTCCTCCTCACTTCTCCGATACCTACTACGAGTACACTACAGTCATGTCCGCTCACTCATTGAGTGTAGGCACTCTCGCGGATGCATCTCAATAGCCTTGGACTTCTCTACGACTATGCGGGCACCTTGAGTCTTGAGTCTTGAGTCCTTGACTTAGCTCACCGCCCGGTTGACTTCCTCCAGGGAGTGCGGGGGTGTTTTGTGGTCGTGATTCAATGAGACACGTTTTACCATGAGCCAACAGACTGATATATGCACAAGTGAAAGCAAGCTTGCAACTCCGCATATACGGGAGTTCAGAGACGTCGGATTTGTGTTCTGGCGACGATTGCATGCATGCATCTTTTCTCCGTCCACTCGCAGCAATTTGGGTACGGTATAGAGCAGCGGAATGTGCTCATGCTAGGCTCGAAAGTAACCGAGTTCGATTTTGTACAAGCTAGAATAAAAGAACCCCCGGCATGTCCTTGTGCTTCGGGCTGGAATTCGCTACGGCAATCGGAGTCCTCTCGTCGCCCTCCAAGCGGGCCCCGACTCGAAGAGAGGCGGCGTCACACGCGCCATTTACCGTGATCACATTGAAGAATACATTCCAGCCATGCTCGATAGTGACAATATATTCACGCATGACAATGCGCCGGTTCATATGGCCAGTACCTATTGTGACAATTTGCCTCAAGGAGCTAGGGATGTGACGTGTCTCCTCTGTACAGGACGCTATGCAGCCAGCCTCGACCTGAGTCCCATTGATAACCTATGGCCATGTCTGAAACAGCAAACCTTGATACGGGATCCGAACAGGACACGTATTGAGAAGTCCCAGGCCGCATTAGAACATCTTGAAAAAACAAAGAAGTGGGATGAACTCGATACGAAGCTTGTTGCTCGAGCTCATCGACAGCGTGCCTCGCCGTCTTCAGGCGGTGATATAATTCAACGCGTGTTGTACAAAATATTGATGGAGTGAGAGTCAAGTGGTTGGGCCTTCATGATTATACAGACTATACTCCATTGCGCTTTTTGGCATTTTAAATGGCCAGATCGCGAAAAAGTGAAAAAAATACGTGTGGTGATCCAAACAGGTCCAATGTAGCGTCATCGCGATCGCTGACGTTTCGTGCAAGTCTGACCCTGGGCTGCCCCCGCAGATGCGGAACCGCGTTCGACTCTTGACTCGCGCCAGAAAAGCAATTGACCCGACACTATTCTGTAGGTAATCACAACGATCAAACACACACTACCAAGCTTAAAATTCGTTTGCACTTGCACTGGTGGTTCATGAGAGAAAACGGTCCGAAGGCATCGCTGGTGAGGTGGAACATTCCCGAGCTGGGTCTGTACCTATCTTTGAACGCCAAAACTCTATCAATTGCGCAAGTGTCTTGCCCAACCTTTCGAAAAACAATAGTCGCTGACTAGATTTTCCTCTTGATGCTATTCGACCACGGATTCTTCCTGTTTGCGATCCGAACAGGCGTGGGCGATCCGGTGCACTGTTGTCTATGAGGTCTTACCAACCGGACGATTGGCAAGTCATTTATATGTGATCGTACGGTCTTATTTACGAAACAAATGCACCAAAAAATTGAGACCAAACGTTTGGCTTTTCATCCAGATTTGGTTGAGCTTTCTAGCGTTGAAATATCATACAGATTTAGGTTGTTGGATATATTGCATCGACGGTGGCCCCTTGGTCTGACCTTCCCGCCTCTCCACCTCGCACATGATGGAACCTGTGGCTGTCCAACTCAGATGATGGTTTCTAATGACATATGCGCAGAGTTGAACAGAATCTCATCAGTTTCAGATATGCTACGGCTGGTGTTGCGGACGGAAGAAGAAGGACGGTGCATCAGGAGATGATGTGGGGGATTGCCGGTTGCAGGCAGCGCAGCCGTCACGTTCTCGGGAGTCGGATCTCCCACTTCGACGCCAGACCATTCGCTCTCATCGGCGAAGTCATCGTCACACCTTGCGAGATTTTCGTTCCAAGCCCCAAATATTTGACATTGTCACATCATATTCAAGCCTAGCCCAGAAGCTCGCTACTCTACACACTCCGGCTCTAAGTACCGCACAAGTCCACATGTTCGGCATACGCGTAACGCTGCACATTTTAGCCGGAAGCTGCTTGCGCTGATTGGAATTGCCTTGTATCTGGCCTCATCTCGTCACATCTTGTTATTAGAGAGCAGAAGAAGCTTCGACCCAATGAACTCAGTGCACACTGCAGTTCATCAGACCGGTAAGCATGTAAGAGTATTCACTCGTCTCTTTCAGTCGCCCGTGGTCTTCATCATGAAGGGGGGCATCTGCGGGCTCTCAAATGGCTCGAGGTGGACTTTTTGGAGAATGGGAGACTGGCTAATTGAGATCCAAGCTTATTAGTAGCTTTCCCGCAACTCGAAAGGGTGAATTCTGCTTCGCTTGGCCAGATAGTCTGGGTTCTAATGTGCATTGGGCAGCCGCCATACTAGGCAGCAAGTTCTGCGAGACGCACACCAGCAAGCGTGTTCAAAATGTTTATCTTTCTCAGTTCTGCCATGCTGGTTCTGAGTTCAGGACATCTTGCAGGACCTCCAAGTCAGTGGCCACCTCCGATCCTACCTAGCTCTATCATCTATGAACCCAGTGTGACGAAGCTCAATCTCTGAGCCGTTTGCGAAAGATTGCTATTCGTAAGGGGAGGATGTGCTACGCGAGTTGGAGTCGAACCTACGAACATGTCAGCAAATATCGCAGTCGCAAAAATGATAGACCTACACTTGCTGTTCTTGCGGCGTGTTCTTTGCAACCCCTCCATACAGAGCTGAGCAGGATCTTGGGTCCATAAATTTCGGTATCTCGGGAGTTCGTATTGAGAATCTCGTGCTTGCATACTATAGAGCGTAATCGTATTGGCTCATGAGGGCAGGTCACTTCTTTCGTAAGGCGTTGGGGCGCTTGCTGGCAAAAAACGTTTCGCATATACGTAATACGTATACTTGACGACCCCCGTAACACCAGAGGAAGAGATACAGCCATGACCAGCTCGGATTTATCTATGAGACTAATGGCTGTGTTCTGACCGAAGTCGTCGTCATCTCGGCGGTAACTGGATGTTACGAAAGTGATCGCCAAGTTCAACCGTAGTCTCTGACCTCAGTGTACCCTTGGATGAGGGTATGAGCATCGCACAACTTATTCTGAGAACTCCGTATTCGATCGCGATCGGACACAGTTCTCCGTCTAGGGCGAACAGTTAGCGAGGCGTGATCTCGGTGGAGGAGACGCAACAAACCAGGAGCATCCATCAGATGTCAGTCACCTTCGATGCCATACTTGGTCATCCATTTCTCCAGACGCGTAATGCTCTCACATAGGGCCAGGTCGAGGCCGTTGTCGCCGTTGGCTGAGGACGAGCCTTCCAGTATAACCGATCGTAACGGTAGCCCAACGAGACTCCCCATGTCGAGGTGAAACTGGGGAAGTCATCGCCCGTCGAGCTCGTCGATCCATACTGCCACCGCCCGTAGTCCATGCAGCATGTCTCCTGGAACATGCCGAGCGCTTGCGAAGCGCTGAAGTCGGGGGCGGCTGTGCACGTCAAGAATTCGCTCGCTGCTGAGTGCTCATGTCAGCCCTTTAGTCTTTAAACCATAGCGTCAGTGTATAGTACGTACGGATGATCCGCCGGCGCGTTCGAGGTAAGAAGCTCTCCTCCCCTTCAGATGAAATTTCCTTTTCGTTATCGCTTGCGTCGTCGAGGTAAAGTTCGTCAGATGTGTATAACGAGGCAGACTCGTCGCTCAAGTTGTCGTCGTCGGCCGTCTCGTATCGTTCCATTCTATCGAGATGTCAGGATCTACAATGATGGCAAAAACAAGTACTCTGTACTCTGTACCTTTCAATCCTTTTGCAGATAGCGTTGGCACAAAGAACGAAAGATGGCCGGGTCGAGACGGTTCCTTCGTTGGTGACTCGTTGAATTTGCCGATTGATTGAGGAATCGCGCTTAGTTGCGGGGTCAGGCTGATGGCGGATTGCGGGGTGCGTTCACGCTTGCGCTTCATTGCGGGAATTCCTGCAGAGCCGCCGCATGTACATATGTACATATGTACGTATTATTCACCCGCACGACCATTGCAACTTTCTGCCACAGAAGTTTCAAAGAGGTGGGCCTGGCACGCACCACCAGCCACTGGCAGCCAGTCACTTTCCTTCGACAAAAATCCGGCAAACAGCATCATTTTATCAACCAGCAACACAACGAACTAGTCGATCGGTTTTAGCTTTCAAGGATGTTTCAATCATCATTTTATTTGTGTTCCTTCCATTCCACAACAAGGTCGTCTTTCCACACGGCGCAGCGATGGACGCCAACTTGGTACACTCTTGATGACGACACTGCTGACGCCATGCCGAAAGCTCTGCCGAAGAACCTGACGATCTCAGCTTGTCATTTTTTTCTGGAGCTTACTCTCGACGACTTGACTATGCCGCTTCCGATTTCCATCTGCAGAGACGATTGGATCATATGGCATGAACCCTGGCGCCTGAGCCCAACACAGTGATCGCTAACGTGTGTTCAGCCTGTCGACGAAGACGACATTAGCCAATATCTCTCAGTTGGGAGTCCGTTCGACTACGTCGAAGGCACGATCTTCCGCGGTTTTTCGATACAGAACGGTGAACGACGACAATCGATGCGGAACCACGATCGGTGCGATGCGATGCGATGCAAAATTTTGATGCTCCGGTCGTTCAAGCAAGTGGACGTGGTGAACATCGATAATCTCCACCTCCTCTCGGTAGCACGACGGCAAGCGCATAGTCCAAATCGTCCACGATAAACAAGAAGTTCGCCTCGTTCGAAAGACTTGTAAGCTACCGGTGCCTCGCTCTCAACTCCAAATCTTTCGAAAGCGTTCTATCCCACTGCTGAAGATAGGGCTTGGACGGGTTCCGCGATCTCACCGAATGCCTGGGTGGCGGCGAAGACGGGAGTTCTGTGATGTCGGATTTTTGTACTGGTGACGATTGCATGCGTGCATTTCTTCTCCGTTCGTCCGCAGCAGTCTGCATCCGGAGTAGTCGGTACTTCAGTAGCGGCACATGTCGAAGCAGCTGCACTTTTGCACCCGGCCTAAGTCTTTCGCCGGCTGAGATGTCGATGATGTCGCTCTGAGCGTCGCACGTGTTGACGCCTATCGTGGATCGTCTGCCTGTCGATATCTCCAGTCTTTCCTCATCCTTATTGAGTTGATAGAACAAACTTGAACGCAGCACACTCGCTTGAATTCAACCCCATTGAGCATATCTGGAAGCATGAGGAATATGTGGCCTTGAGGTATGATATTACTGGTGAGGTGAATTATTTCCGCAGGCTTTCCTTGAGGAGCCAATTTATATTAGTGCATATGTTTTGGATTAATCTCTTCTCATCAAGTTCCAAACCGCCCAATTGAGGCCCTCGTTACAATATGCAAGTGTCTTGCATCAGTAGGAGAAGGGTGTTGCATTAAGACATAATGTGGTGGATTGCAGCGAGGACATCTACGGTGCTGATTGAGGAGGCACCACAGGCTAGGCAGATAGGAACGAGGTGGTAAGTGACAGACTTCATTAGGTCATTTAGAATAGAATAAATTGAGCTGGTAAAAGTAAATGAGGAGACACCGCCGCCAAGCGTATTCCTACCACCTGTCAAAACAACGCTGACGCCTACGGTACTTGAGCGCGACTTAGTGTCTTTTTACGCATAATCGTCTGCTAAAATTAGGCATCAAGTAGCTTTGCCATGCTTGAGGCGCCGTTCAATCGACCACGTAGAAATATGAGGCACGAGGCTCATTCGTGGTAATTTGGCAGTTTAGCCATTTGGCCGTTTGGCAGCTTGGCGGCGTTGTCGGGTTTGATGGGAGCGGAAAATCTTGTCGTAGACCGCTACTCCCACCATCGTCTTCGTTGAAAGTGAGCTCCTCAACGGGCGCGTACGGGGGCTGACTGCTGAATGAGGAGTCTCAGTTTGTATTCGTCAAAGGTCGGTGTGTAACTTGTGTGCGCTGAGGGTCGAGGTGATGGTCAAACTTCTGCGGTATATTACTATAGAATCGTCGCAAATTAGTTCAGCTTTACTGATAAGACCATACTTCTCTTCCCTCCTTCTCTCCTCTTCACTTCTTTGACAGCTACCATGAATACACAAGAGCATCCATGACCCGCTCAGAATTCTCTATAGGACTAATGGTTGTGTTCTGACTGAAGTCGTCGTCATCTCGGCGGTAACTGGATGTTACGGAAGTAATCGCCAAATTCAACCGTAGCCTCTGACGTAAGTGTACCCTTGGATAAGGGTGTAAGCATCGCACGGCTTATTCGCTGGTATTGGTCGGAGAACTTCGTGAGTTCGTATTCGATCGAGATAGGAGACAGTCCTTCACCTAGAGCAAACAGTTAGCGAGGCCTGAACTCGGTGGATAAGGCGCAACAAACCTTGACCAGGAGCATCCATCAGATGCCAGTCATCTTCGATGTCATGCTTCGTCATCCAGTTCTTCATATTTGTGGCCGTCGGTCGCAGCTTCTTCGCCTGCCGTCAGAGGCGAGGATCGAACCGGGTGTTCTGCCCTGGGTGAAGGTCCATCATGCCACGAACACTTTCAGGGCCTGGCAGTATCGAAAAGGAGGAGGCCGTCCTACGCCCGTTATTCGTGAAGGAAGTAATTAGTTCGCGGCGATGATAAATACCTAGGAGAGACGTAGATTGAAGCCTCATGCACAGTGCCTGGGGAAAATCCAAAACTGTGAGAGGAAAGGCGGTAGTAGGTACCGAAACAACTTCCCGCGATGGCTTTGCGACGGCTCGAAGGTAAGGTCTCGCGATGGCTCAACGCTCTGGGGCTGATGAGGGAGGTGGGCGAGTAGGGATGGGCGAAGAAAAGTTGGGGGCGGGTACATGTCATCTTATTATTACCCCTGGCAGTTGCGCCCTGCTTATGTTAGAGAATGTAAGGAGACGAGGCAGCAATGACGCCATGCGATGACGGGATAAAGGGGAAACAGCCAAAATTGTGGACGCGCTATGCTTGCCAATACCATGCAAGGAGCGCAATCATAACACCACCAATTCTTTATTTTCAGATCTGATTGAAATCTATAGACTGTCGCACATCTTGACGTTGTTTCGGCTTCTTTTTCCAATGTGTAGTTGTGAAGATAGTCGCGAGCTTAGGTAAATACATACCTACCTAGTGAGCCACCAACCACCGGCGGCGCTGCGAGAAGATCTGAATCGGCTTTGTGCGGTCGTAAATGGGAAGCAATGCAGCGAAAACTGTCATTCAAAGAAGCACATCGTCTGTGACTGTCCTAGTGTGAGTTGGGAGGAGGATGCCGAGAAATTGACACAGGTAACACGTGAAGCTCGATTTTGTTTTTCTGCCGATGATACCTCCAGATGATGCGCTCCGACCGATCTTCAATCCCGTCGCAATCGATCAATATACGAGTTACGATCTTCCGGACGCCTCATGAGAACTTTTACAATGCGGGTTGTGCATTTGATCATACAAGAGAAAACTAAAACGAGGTTTGATTGAATGCATCAAGTTATTTGGCGTGGTATAACTATTCGCCCATAGTATCGCGACTCCAGTCACCCACCCTAAACCATCTCACAGCAAAAGGTTACAGCCACCTCAGTTACTCGTGCATCCTTAATGTGTAGATGTTTTATACGTTATGTGAAAGCTATGGCTTTCGTCTTTAATACTGAGTATATTTTGTGAACTGTGCGAGTGCAGCCATCCAGTTATGGAGTGAAGAGTAAATCAATGCATCAGTTAGTCCGATGTCAACGCTCTCTCTCCTATCATTTTCTCTTTAACTTGTCAGGTTTCACGGGTGAGCCG
Organism: Claviceps purpurea; assembly: GCA_029405325.1. Taxonomy (NCBI): domain Eukaryota; kingdom Fungi; phylum Ascomycota; class Sordariomycetes; order Hypocreales; family Clavicipitaceae; genus Claviceps; species Claviceps purpurea. The sequence goes on along the minus strand of CM055783.1, from coordinate 5,189,998 downwards.
CATCTAGAACGAGCTCAGGCAATGTCTACTGTGTCATTTGAAAGCTGCGAATTTTCTCTTCAACATGACGTTATTTTTATCAATGCGCGAATGTATGCGTCAATTCACAATGCGAATTTGATTATCTGATATGCTGTCAATGGTCATTGACTCACTGCAGCCCTCTTTCTCCTTATATTCTCTGACGTAATAAGCAGGCGGCCCTAGATCACGTAGGACTCCTTATTGGACTGACGGTCGGAGGGCGGCAGGCGCAACCAATCACACTGGTTATATCTGCTGCAGATCGCCCGAGGTTGCAGAGGTCTCCTCAGTGTCAGAAAAGATTCAACAGATCAGTTGCAACTTGCCTCCAGCACCTGACCCGCGCATCGATCTTGCTGTGTTTTCGCTTCCTCCATCTCAGCGCTTTTTATTGCTGCAATGCGAGCGAATCGCCTTGGATCGCCTTGTTGGCGTCACTCGTATGGAAGACAATCAATTGGCTAGATGCAAAAAAAAAAAATCGGTAGGTTCGCTGCAGCCACTCGCACAGTTTTCCCATGAGCAATTACATCACTGATTCACTCGCAACGAACGTGCATCACCATGAAGATCAAATGATCTGTCCCGACTCCCAATCATCGAACCGGCCACTGCATGATGCATTCCATCGTGCGTTTGAACCTAATCAATCGCGGCGCCGCCCGCACATTCTCCAACCATCGGTGCCTGTCACTTGGGACTGTAGGCTGTCAGGCTGTTCTTCGGAGTGTATGGCGATTCTTCTCCCGCGCCGATGCGAAGTCTGCGAATCTTTGGAGCCGATCTATTCGTCGCCCCGTCGTCTTCTTCACACGTTCTTCCCAACATGTTGTCCTACGCCGTCAACACTCTGGCTGTACCGATTCTACTCTTTATCGTCCTCGTCTTCGTCATCCCGGACTTGCTCTCCCCAGTGCTGTTTGATCGTCACCATCGGCAGCGGCGCCTTCGTCCGACTGTGCGCAATCGCCGTTCTTTGATGCCCTCTTCAAACCAGCTGTCTGAAGCTTGGCCTTGCCTGTATATTTATTTTTTTATGGTACGGCACATATGTCGTTGAATTGCTACGGTTTGCGCATAACTATGTCGCCTATCTGTTTGTCGCATTCAATTGACTTGGTTGCGATGCGAAATTATAGGCTCTAGCCCTAGGCCGAGTCTAGCTGGACAGTTTGCGTGTAACTATCATATGCATTGTAATATTTCCACCCACAAACGCCCTCTGCACACGTGACACTACATGTGACATGTCTCGACCGACGACTCTCACGATGAAATCTTTGCCCACTCTGAAACCTCAGAACGCCGAGTGGACTAATAGTTTACTTCTTACATTCTCTGCGCCTCTCATACCTTCGGTTACTCTTCGCTCCTTTGTCTTTTACTTCATTGTAGTTTTCATTTGCTTGCTAATCATGAGCTCTAACATGGTAGTTGCGTGCTTGCTAATGATGAGCTTGCCTTGTAATGAGTTTCGACATGCCGTGTAATGAGTCTTATAGTCATGACTGTTATATCGTTCACTGTCCTCCTCTCCCTCCTGCGTCTTTTTGCGACACCGTATCGTATCTACGCCCTCTTGCAGTTTCGCAGCTCCTATAATCCTTGTCTTGACATCCCGTTTCGCCCTTTGCACGTCTTCTCCATTCCTCATGATTCGCAATCGTGTTTCTAGTTCGCCGAATCGCCAACCTTCACTCCATTTCCTTTTTATTGGCTTGACTTTCCTGCTTCTTGGCACAGTGCCACTACCTGCCACTTTGCCTTGATTGCGCTCGCCGCTCGATTGCGTCCATACATTGTATTTGAAGTTCTTTGTAATGCACTTCCATACATGATACGCTGCATTTTGAGTGCTCTGCATGATGTGTTCCGTTCTTACAATCTTGGCGTCTGCTACTTTCTCTGACCTGCAATGTGCATGACTCAGCATGCCTACCAACTCACGTCTCTTCAACATTTCCAGCAGTTTCCTCCTTCACGAACAAAGCTGCCTTCGGATCTAGTTCGTTTTTGAAACAAGTGAAACCACTTTGAAGCGCGCGTATGCCCTCGCGAGTCGCGACACTCTTTGATGACACAGCTTGCGAACTATCCGCAGCTGCTCGAGCGCGAACACTCCGTGACTCCGCGGCCCCGGCGACCTGAGTCTTTACGGTGTGCATCTCGTGCTGCAAAAACAGTTGTCAATACTTCATCACCAGCATCGAACTGCTCCAAGTTTGCCTCAACGTCGCAGACATAAGTCAGTCACTCAGTCTCAAAGAGAAAGCTACCAAAGCAAGTCGCAAGATTGCCTCGCTTGTCTGATGCACCTCATACGCTGAGATGCTTTCTCTTTGTCAACCTGACAATTGCGACTGCGATCATCAGCAACAACTTTCTTTTCCGCTGTTCCTCGCCATACTCTGTTGCGACCGTAGCTCGTTGCGCGAGGTATCGATTGCAAAAGACCTCGCCATTGCTGAAAATGTGCCTGGTGTGATCGCCACTGGTCACTGGTCAGAGACATAACCGCGTTTGATCGCGTGTGACAAGGGCCAATATTTGGGACTAGGAACTGAGGAATGTCAATTCAGAACGTGATGATCGACTGTGACCCTACGAAGAACTCTAGAGGCATGTGTCCTCCCTCTGAGCCCCGAGGTGGCCAGCGATGATATACCTATATGAATCGCAAGTTGTCCTCCTCAGACCCCACTGTTCCTGCTGCAAACTCCGGCAGCCGACTACCTGACTGAATATCCCGAGTGTGCCGACAACCGCTATGCAGGTATACGCTATGGGTGCGATCCACGAACGGCGACAATTTTTACAAATATGCAACTAAGGTGGATGTGCAAGAGCTTGCAAAAATTGTCGCCGTTCGTAGATCAGGCCCTATACCGGCAAGCGCTGACCTGGCATTGCGCTGGTCAAACGCTATGCCGGCAAACGTTGTGCAGGCAATCGCGGAGCCGACATTTCTGGTCGGGAAACGCTGTACGAGTGCACAGCGCCCCCGGTTGGAATCAGGTGGGGACCGATGTGCCTACAGGCTAGGTACACGTGTGAGCAGTTTACTTCCCCTCACCATCCAAAGCCCTCACCATCCTGCGCACGGACCACCAGAGGCCGAGATCGCGGCGACCAAAACAGCGAAGGTGGATCCACAAGGAGTCTCATTGGCTGCAGCGTTCTCAGCGGCAATGGCACGCTCTCAGAGTATTGATGACTTTATATTGCATGCACGCTCTTAGAGTATTGATGACTTTATATTACATACGTGTAGGCCACCCTCTCCGCACCCTCTCCGCACCCTCTCCGCCCTCACTGCCATCCAAGGGGGTGTTGACCGAACCTCTGCCTTATCCTCGCGTGATTCGGCGCTGATATGAAGTCCGCCGACCCCAATAACGTGTTGTTCCTGCTGCGTCGTCGGCGGAGGTTGAAGGGGCTGCCAGGCGACGTAAGGGCGTTGTTGCTGGTGCGTCGTCGGCGGACGTTGAGGGTGTTGTTGCCAGAAACGAAGAGATTGCTGCTCTTGTACATGCCATAACTCACGGGCCGCCCTCTCCGCTCGTTCGGCCGACTCTACTTGTGACTGGTGTAGCACGCCGGTGAGCTGTTGAATGCGTTGTTGAGGAGGAATTTCTCCGCCTGCTGGCGTCCTCAAGTTTGGCGTCTGTCAGATCTCCTTTGTGACACCACTTGCCGCAGAGCACGTTAGCCTTCCGGCAAGAGCAGCTATTCGTTAAACACGCAGTCTGGCTCTTGCAGCCGCAAGATACACGGTCTCGAGCGAGCGCTCGCACCGCAGCTTGTGAAGGACCAGGAATGGGACCTTGATCAGAAGGCCGGCCGAGCGGCCGAGCGGCTTCAACGCTGTTGCGATCGGTCAGTTCGCTTCTGGTGCTGCCACGCGCCGTGCTAGACGCCTTCGCGTTCGGTCGACGCGCCGCTGGCTTAAACACCTTTCGAACGACTGCTGGCTCACGTAGTCGTAGCTCCGGAGGATTTATGAAGTGCTGACGGTTGACGAACCAATGCACGTCGAAGTCCGTGGCCTTGAGCACGTCGCCGCTCTCCAAGATGCTCATGATCTTGTGGTAGCACGGCAGCCCCATGGACGCAGTGTAGTCGTAGTTACAGACGCGATCGTCACGTGTGCATTGCCGGTATCGGCCTCTGGTGGTCCGTGCGCAGGATGGTGAGGGCTTTCGATGGTGAGGGGAAGTAAACTGCCACGTGTGACATCGCGGATCAATCGCATGGCATCACACGCCCGCATAGCGTCAATGCACGTCGATGTTGCAATAAAAACAGTCTTTCATCAGATGCAGCCGATATATGGTTGTCGCATTGAAAACCATTGAGTTAGTCAGAATGCATCTCTATTGCAGATGCAGCCGAATAGATATTCTTGTCCTGTGAACCAGCGGCTCCAATGCACTGGCAGCGCCTGTAATAAACCAGCGGCTCCAAGTGGCGTACGGTCGCTGGACTTTGGTTTACCGTTTGTCGAATAAGAGCAATCGCGTGGGCGCATCGCCATGCACATCAACTATTCCAACTTCCTTCAGTTGCAATGCGCGTCCGTTGTAATTAATGCAGTTCTTGGTCAGATGCAGCCGATATGATGATGGTTTTTGCATTGAGTGCCAATTGCGTCGGTCGCGGCGTTGCATCGGATTTCGGTGCTAACAACCCTTCTCATGGCGGTTTGGTCGTGAAATGTATTGGTGATATCAAATTTTCTTCATGTCCAGTCTCCAGATTGCTCCCATTATCGTGCTCGATAGCTTGGGCTCTAACTATAGTTAGTCATCTTTGGAAAAGGGGTCGTATAAGAAGCTAAAAGGGTAGAGAGCTCAGGAGTCGGGCTGCTCGCTCAGTTTCTTGGTTTCGTATGCCATATGCGAATGCTTTGGACGAGAATTCAATTTGTTTCAAACAGGTAAAGTGTTGATGTGCACCGAGTGACAATGTGGTGGACTGCCGGTTGGCAGGGCGTGTCAAAAATATATCGAAGTGCGAATATGGGTCGGTTCTGCGGATGTCGAAGAACGTGTCTTGATTATGTGCGACCTCATTACGTTGATGGCGACATAGGATACGTCTGCACAGCGGTGACGAATTGTTTGTCCTATGCCGACATTTCGTCTTGGCTTTGTCTTGCCCAGGTTTCGGGCGACGTCAACATTGTATTGATCTGCGGCGTCACTGCTTGCATACGTAAGTATTTCCCGACGGTGCCATGTTTCTTAATGGCTTCGAATGATTGCACAGGGCCTCGAATGCGTCTCCAAGGCTTTGGATACTCCTCCTTGGGTCCCTATGTTTCTGTAGTAGACTGTTTACCATATCACTTTTACCTCATGCAGAGGTCCTACCTACATACAATCCACTTTGCGCGCGACCCTCGCCGTATACAACAACTGCGCAGCCGTAAGGAAATTATTGTACATGTGCCAAAAATTCATCTTGGCTTTGCCTTCATCATTTTTGGAACGGCGTGCAATTGAATTGATCGGAGGCTGCACTACGTAGGTATCCCGGCGGTAGCTTCCAAGTTCCCCGCTGTGACGCCTGTATTAGGGGCTTGGAACTGAATTGTCTAGAACACAAAGATCGACTATGGCTCTACAAGGAACTCTAGAGGTGTGCGATCTCCCTCTGAGACCCAGGTGTCAGGGGAGAGCCAGCGATATATGTGACGGTTACCCGTAACTGCTCTGTCCGTCGTTTGCATGCACCTATATCCCCCACTAAGCTCGTTCTCATCAGCATAGTGTTCTGACCTTTTGGTCGGGTCGGTAGGGATATCCGACTCCTCACAATATATATCTACAGTACACAATGTCCTCCACTGTCCTCCTGTCCATGGTGAGTCATGACCTGATAGCTCTGATGCGCTGAGAGCGGCTGTAAGCCAGCGGCCCTGATGCGCTGAAAGCGGCGGTGGTCCGGCGGCTCCAGTGCACTGATAACTCCGAGTGGCGTATGCCATCTCAGGGCGGAATGTCTCCCGAGGACTGCCGCTCCACCACTATCATGGGAAAGAAACCTGGCGAGGCGAATCTGACCCTCGCCATATTGATCGGCAAAAACTATAACAACTGCGCAGCGCGTAACAATTTTCTCTTCATATGTGCAGAAGTTCCGTCCTTGGCTCTGATGCGTCTGCATGGCTTTGAATACTCGTCCTTGGATCCACATTGTCGCTCTGTGACGCAGAGGTACATACCTACATACAATCCCCTTTGCACGCGACCCTCACCATGTAACAAACTGCGCAGCGCATCACGTAATATGAGTCTGACTGTCGCTGACAGCCAACTCGCTGAAAGCGGCTGTAAGACAGCGGCCTCGATGCGCTGGAAGCGGCTGTGGTCTAGCGGCTCCAGTGCACACTGCACTGGCGGGCACCTGAGAACCAGTGGCTCCGATGCACTGATGACTCCGAGTGGCCTGTGCCATCTCAGGGCATGAACGCCCGTGTGACACCCGCTGCATCACTGTGAACCTGGCGAGTGACTCTCGTCATATTGTTGGCGACATCATGCGTGCACTACAACAACTGCGCAGCGCGTCACGGCATTTTTGTCCATGCGGCGACAGTTCATCTTGGCTCTGCCTTACTATTTTTGGGGCGGCGTTCAATTTAATTCAATTGATCTGCGGCTTCACTGCGTAGGTATCCTGACGATGTCCTTTCAAGTTCCCCGGACCCCGCCTCGTCACTATCAACCTGGCAAGTGCAACTGTCGACTTTGGCCATATCGAGGGCGCTTAAAGTACATTAAAACTGCGCAGAACGTAACGATTTCTTTTTTAATACGTGCAGACGTTTCCCCTTGGCTCTGTCTTGCTCAATTTCCGGGCGGCGTCAATTGAATTGTTCTGCGCCGCTGTACTGCGGCTTTACTGCATGCATTTCTAAGTATTTCCCGACAGCGCCATACTTCTTCATGGCTTGAAATGCTTCTACACGGCCTCGAATGCGTCTTTATGGCTTTGAATTCTTGTCCTTGGATCCACATGTCTCTCTGTGACGCAGAGGTACATACCTACATACTACATACAATCCGCTTTGCGCGCGACCTCGCCGTATAACAACTCCGAAACCCGTAAGGAAATTATTTTGAATGCGCCGACAATTCATCTTGGCTTTATGCTTTGCAGAAATTTTCGCTGGGCCCTGTCTTGCTCAGCTTTCGGGCGGCGTCGATTGAGTTAATCTGCTGCTTCACTGCATGCATGTAAGTACTTCGCGACAGCGCCATGCTTTTCCATGGCTTCAAATGCTTCTACATGGTCTCGGATGCGTCTGCATGGCTTTGAATACTCGTCCTTGGATCCATATATCTGTCTGTGACGCAGAGGTACATACCTACATACTACATATAATCCGCTTTGCGCGCGACCCTCGCGGTATGTATCCCCTAGACGGTTTTAACGCTCACTTCAGGTCACGCGCTCCACACCCCCCTGCTCGATAAGTCGTGACTTCGAGTGACATGGACAGTGGAAAAATAATTTCCCCTGCCGATGTAGCTTTTTGTCACTTGAAAACTGTCGGTACTTCTAGCTTTGCGCCAATTTTGCAGTAGAACTTATGTACCCCCCATCACGCTGCGACATGATTGGCTGCAACCCCCTGTCAGTGACCTGAAGTGAGCGTTAAAACCGTCTAGGGGATACAACAACTGCGCAGCGCGTCACGTAATAAAGGAAGAAGTGTTGACAATTCTTCTTTGCTTTACTTTGCTCATATCCAGGGTGACGTTCAATTGAATTGATTTGCGGCTTCACTGCGTGCATATCCCGAATACATAATGGAATATGAGTCTGACTGTCGCTGACAGCCAACTCGCTGAAAGTGGCTGTAAGACAGCGGCCTCGATGCGCTGGAAGCGGCTGTGGTCTAGGCTGTGGTCTAGCGGCTCCAGTGCACACTGCACTGGCGGGCGCCTGAGAGCCAGTGGCTCCGATGCGCTACTCCGACTCCGAGTGGCCTGTGCCATCTCAGGGCATGAACGCCCGTGTGACACCCGGTGCATCACTGTCAACCTAGCGAGTGACTCTCGTCATATTGTGCATCATGCACTACAAGTTGCGACATTTCTGTTCATCTGTCGACAATTCTCGCGGTACTTTGCTCATTTTTTGAGGCGATACAATTGAATTGATCGGCGGATTTACTGCGTAGGTAGGTATCTAGACGGTGCCATGCCTTCAAGTTTCCCGCTTCGTCACTATCAACGTGGCGATTGCGACAGTACGACTCTCGCCATATTGATGGCGACATGAACTCCAACAACTGCGCAGCGCGACACGGCATTTTTGTCCATGTATCGACAATCCTCTTAGTGCTTTGCTCATTTTGGGGCGACGTAATTGAATTGATCGGCGGCTTTACTGCGTAGGTAGGTATCTAGACGGTGCCACGCTTTCAAGTTCCCCGCTTCGTCACTATCAACGTGGCGATTGCGACTCTCGCCATATTGATGGCGACATGAACTCCAACAACTGCGCAGCGCGTCACGGCTGCCGGCATTTTTGTTCGTGCGTCGACAATTCATCTAGGCTCTGCCTTACTCTTTTTGGGGCGGTGTTCAATCCAGTTGATTTGCGGCTTCACTGCGTAGATATCCTGACGATGTGCTTTCAAGTTCACCGCCTCGTGACTATCAACCTGGCGAGTGCGACTGTCGACTTTGTCCATATTCGAGGGCGCTTAAAGTAATTAGTTCAGTACTTTACTAAGCTGCCCAGAACGTAACGATTTCTTTGTTAATACGTGCAGACGTTTCCCCTTGGCTCTGTCTTGCTCAATTTCCGGGCGGCGTCAATTGAATTGTTCTGCGCCGCTGTACTGCGGCTTTACTGCATGCATTTCTAAGTATTTCCCGACAGCGCCATACTTCTTCATGGCTTGAAATGCTTCTACACGGCCTCGAATGCGTCTTTATGGCTTTGAATTCTTGTCCTTGGATCCACATGTCTCTCTGTGACGCAGAGGTACATACCTACATACTACATACAATCCGCTTTGCGCGCGACCTCGCCGTATAACAACTCCGAAACCCGTAAAGAAATTATTTTGCATGCGCCGACAATTCATCTTGTCTTTATTCATATGTGCAGAACTTTCCGCTTGGCCCTGTCATGCTCAGCTTTCGGGCGGCGTCGATAGAATTGATCTGCTGCTTCACTGCATGCATGTAAGTACTTCGCGACAGCGCCATGCTTTCCCATGGCTTCAAATGCTTCTACATGGTCTCGAATGCGTCTGCATGGCTTTGAATACTCGTCCTTGGATCCATATATCTGTCTGTGACGCAGAGGTACATACCTACATACTACATTATTCTACATACAATCCCCTTTGCACGCGACTCCCGCCGTATATAACAAACTGCACAGCGTGTCCGCCGTGTCGCGTAATTATGGAAGAACTGTTGACAATTCGCATCCGCTTTACTTTGCTGATTTCCAGGGCGACGTTCAATTGAATTGATCTGCGGCTTCACTGTGTAGCCCGACGGTGCCACGCTTCCAACTTCCCCGCTGGATAAGAGCCTGTATTAGGAATTCAGGTGCTTGGAACTGAATGCCTCTGAGCAACAATCGACTGTGGCTCTACAAGGAACTCGTTTATAAATAACCTTCTCTGTCTGTCATCGGCATTGCCTGCATATCCCGAATACGTGATGAAACATGAGATGATGACTCCGACAGCCAACGCGCTGAAAGCGGCCTCGATGCGCTGAAAGGGGCTGTGGTCTAGCGGCTCCAGTGCACACTGCACTGGCGGGCGCCTGAGAGCCAGTGGCTCCGATGCACTGATAACTTCGAGTGGCGTATGCCATCTCAGGGCATGAACGCCCGTGTGACACCCGCTGCATCACTGTGAACCTGGCGAGTGACTCTCGCCATATTGTTGGCGACATCATGCATGCACTACAACAACTGCGCAGCGCGCCACGGCATTTTGTCCATGCAGCGACAATTCATCTTGGCTCTGCCTTGCTCAATTTTTGGGCGGCGTTCAATTGAATTGATCGGCAGCTTTACTGCGTAGGTAGGTATCTAGACGATGCCATGCCTTTAAGTTCCCCGCTTTGTCACTATGTATCAACGTGGCGATTGCGACTCTCGCCATATTGATGGCGACTGAACTCCAACAACTGCGCAGCACGACACAGCATTCTTGTTCATGCGTCGACAGTTCATCTTGGCTCTGACTTACTCTTTTTGGGGCGGCGGTCAATTCAATTCAATTGATCTGCGGCTTCACTGCGTAGGTATCCTGACGATGTCCTTTCAAGTTCCCCGGACCCCGCCTCGTCACTATCAACCTGGCAAGTGCAACTGTCGACTTTGGCCATATCGAGGGTGCTTAAAGTACATGAAAACTACGCAGAACGTAACGATTTCGTTGTTAATACGTGTAGACGTTTCCCCTTGGCTCTGTCTTGCTCAGTTTCCGGGCGGCGTCAATTGAATTGTTCTGCGCCGCTGAACTGCGGCTTCACTTCATACATACGTAAGTATTTACCGACAGCGCCATGGTTCTCCATGGCTTGAAATACTTCTACAGGGTCTTGAATGCGTCTGCATGGCTTTGAATGCTCGTCCTTGGATCCATATGTCTCTCTGTGACGCAGAGGTACATACCTACATACTACATAAAATCCGCTTTGCGCGCGACCTTGCCGTATACAACAACTCCGACACCCGTAAAGAAATTATTTTGCATGCGCCGAAAATTCATCTTGTCTTTATTCATATGTGCAGAACTTTCCGCTTGGCCCTGTCTTGCTCAGCTTTCGGGCAGCGTCGATTGAGTTGATCTGCTGCTTCACTGCATGCATGTAAGTACTTCACGACAGCGCCATGGTTCTCCATGGCTTGAAATGCTTCTACATGGCCTCGAATGCGTCTCTATGGCTTGAAATACTCGTCCTTGGATCCACATGTCGCTTTGTGACGCAGAGATACATACCTACATAGTAGTACATACAGTCCGCTTTGCGCGCGACCCTCGCTGTACAGTGTATGTATAAAACAACTGCGCAGCGCGTCACGTAATAAAGGAAAAAGTGTTGACAATTCTTCTTTGCTTTACTTTGCTCATTTCCAGGTTGACGTTCAAATGAATTGATTTGCGGCTTCACTGCGTGCATATCCAGAATACATAATGGAATATGAGTCTGACTGTCGCTCACAGCCAACTCGCTGAAAGCGGCTGTAAGACAGCGGCCTCGATGCGCTGGAAGCGGCTGTGGGCTAGCGGCTCCAGTGCACACTGCACTGGCGGGCACCTGAGAACCAGTGGCTCCGATGCACTGATGACTCCGAGTGGCCTGTGCCATCTCAGGGCATGAACGCCCGTGTGAACCTAGCGAGTGACTCTCGCCACATTGTTGGCGACATCATGCATGCACTACAACAACTGCGCAGCGCGTCACGGCATTTTTGTTCATGCGGCGACAATTCATTCTGGCTCTGCCTTGCTCATTTTTGGGGCGGCGTTCAATTAAATCGGTCGGCGGCTTCACTGCGTAGGTATGTATCTAGACGGTGCCATCATCCATGCCTTCAAGTTCCCCGCCTCGTCACTATCAACTTGCCGACATGCACTCCAACAAGTGCGCAGCGCGTCGCGACAGTTTTGTTTATGCGCCGACAATTCTTTTGGCTCTGCCTTGCCATTTTTCGGGCGGCGTTCAATTGAATTGATCGGCGGCTTTGCTGCGTAGGTAGGTATCTGGACGGTGCCATGCCTTCAAGTTCCCCGCTTCGTCACTATCAACGCGGCGATTGCGACTCGCACTCCGACAACTGCGCAGCGCGACACGGCAATTTTGTTCATGCGGCGACAATTCAACTTGACTGTAACTAAATCTTCTTTGGGCGGTGTTCAATTCAATTGATCCGCGGCTTCACTGCGTAGGTATCCTGACGATGTCCTTTCAAGTTCCCCGCCTCGTCATCATCAACTTGCACATGCACTGCAACAAGTGCGCAGCGCGTCGCGACATTTCTGTTCATGCGGCGACAATTTTTCTTGGCTCTGCCTTGCTCATTCTTCGGGCGGCGTTCAATTGAATTGATCGTCGGCTTCACTGCGTAGCTATCCTGACGATGTCCTTTCAAGTTCCCCGCCTCGTCACTATCAACTTGCCGACATGCACTTCAACAAGTGCGCAGCGCGTCGCGACAGTTTTGTTTATGCGCCGACAATTCTTTTGGCTCTGCCTTGCCATTTTTCGGGCGGCGTTCAATTGAATTGATCGGCGGCTTCACTGTGTCTCGAGCTGCGCACGTGGGTACCCCCGCATCCCGACGGTGCCATGGTCCACGCTTTGTCCCTATCAAGGTGGCGATTGCGACTCCCGCCATATTGATCGCGACATGCACTTCAACAAGTGCGCAGCGCGTCGCGACAGTTTTGTTCATGCGCCGACAATTCTTCTTGGCTCTGCCTTGCCATTTTTCGGGCGGCGTTCTATTGAATTGATCGGCGGCTTTGCTGCGTAGGTAGGTATCTGGACGGTGCCATGCCTTCAAGTTCCCCGCTTCGTCACTATCAACGCGGCGATTGCGACTCGCACTCCGACAACTGCGCAGCGCGACACGGCAATTTTGTTCATGCGGCGACAATTCAACTTGACTGTAACTAAATCTTCTTTGGGCGGTGTTCAATTCAATTGATCCGCGGCTTCACTGCGTAGGTATCCTGACGATGTCCTTTCAAGTTCCCCGCCTCGTCATCATCAACTTGCACATGCACTGCAACAAGTGCGCAGCGCGTCGCGACATTTCTGTTCATGCGGCGACAATTTTTCTTGGCTCTGCCTTGCTCATTCTTCGGGCGGCGTTCAATTGAATTGATCGTCGGCTTCACTGCGTAGCTATCCTGACGATGTCCTTTCAAGTTCCCCGCCTCGTCACTATCAACTTGCCGACATGCACTTCAACAAGTGCGCAGCGCGCCGACAATTCATCTTGGCTCTGCCTTGCTCAATTTTCGGGCGGCAGCTTCACTGCGTACGTAAGCCCCTTGCCAGCGATTCTGCTTACCTGCGTCCCCATGGGGTTGCATGCTAAGCCATGGCCGGCGCGCCCCGGCCCCGCCCCCACCATCGCCCAGCCAATCAGCCGCCGGGTCCTCACCCTAGCCACAAGCCATCGACCCAGGCCCGCGCCTTTACTTGATCACAGCTTCGTGAAAGCTGGTGTGAACCTGTGCCGCTACATTACCTGAGCTCCGCGACTCTTGCTTCTCTATTTAGTATTGACGCCTCTCTCCGTCGGCCGCCTCCGCCTCCGTTGGAGAGTGAGTTGGAATCTTGGATTATCCGAGCTCCGTGGATCCTGTCGTAGCTCCGTAACTTCTGTACAGAGTCGTGATCTGTTGTGCAGCGATACGATTTGAGTTCTGTGGCTATTCTCCTGTGTTTGACTTTGTAACTTGTTGTCTCTTCGCCTTCTGTTGTAGCCTGTAGGGCTCCGCCAATTCGGTGCAGCTTCGTGAAATTTGTTTTGCTGCCCGCTACGTCACGATTTCTCTCTATATATTTTTTGACCAATCTGGCGCTGCGATTGTTCGTTGGACCCGTATTTATTTTGAGGCTGTTGGGACAAATCCGCGAGGGTTGCGTGTACGCAAGAGTGGCTGTCATGAACAATCTAGTATATTCATGGAAGCTATCGAACAAGAGAAAGGAGAGAATGAAAGAGGCAGAGGTGTGGTCTCATATACCATAGAAGGGAGACCATCACCTCTGAAGGTAGACCACCATCTCATCCCCCCATCGTGTGCAAGTTGCACACTCGCCCGATGCTGTGCGAGCATACGCGCCCGATGCTGTGCGACCCCAAGTGTATCAGGTTTGCACACCGATCCTCATCGTAGCAAACATGCGTAAGCATAGATTGCGCATCTCAAGTGCCTATTGAGGATGGCGATTCCAACAGAGGCGTTGTTATTTTTAAATTTAACCAATCCGAGGCTGCGTTGGGCAAGTACTCGGAGCGGGAGTACTTTCAACCGATAGCTTTTGTTTTTCGGCGGTTCTCCTCCTTCCGCGACATCGCCAACCTACGACCTTCACACCCTGCTGGTATCTGATCAGTCGAGTTCGTCGGCGGTTCTCCCCCTTCCGCGATATCGCCAACCTACGACCTTCACACCATGCTGGTATCTGATCAGTCGAGTTCGAATTCCTCCTTGATGGGCAATCGGCGACACGACACATCTTCTTGCACAAAGGCAAAGAGTCCGCCCTCTTTACTACCAATTGAAGAATTGGTCGTCGCCGGTCGGCTGTGCCTTATCGACAGCCAGCGCGCGTCAATTGTGTCGATGGGCTTTTGCTTTGTGATGTGACGCGGAAGGATAGGCATGGGCTCGGAACGAGAGTAACATTATGCCGACGGGTTTGGCAGTGACCAATCACCGACCACAAAATCTTCCTTTCCTGTGCATTTTTGTGAAGAAACTGACACAAGGTTGTTTTGATAGAGAAGCTTCATTCCGGTCTCGCCTGACCTTCTTTTCTGCGTGTGCAGTAGCCGTCTCTGCCTCGCAGGACCTTCCTTTCCCTCATACCGCTCGAAAAGAAGTCGTCTCTGCGTGTGCGGTGGCCGTCTCTGCCTCGCAGGACCTTTGTCACGTCACGTGACACCTGTGCACGTCACGTGATGGGCGTCTATCAGGACACCATCGTGGGTCACACCAGCTTAGCTTAGGCATCATCTATCACACCCACCATATTTTCCACCCACGTTTGCACGTGCACCCTCACAACCTTCCTTTCCCTCATACCGCTCGAAAAGAAGTCGTCTCTGCGTGTGCAGTAGCCGTCTCTGCCTCGCAGGACCTTCCTTTCCCTCATACCGCTCGAAAAGAAGTCGTCTCTGCGTGTGCGGTGGCCGTCTCTGCCTCGCAGGACCTTCCTTTCCCTCATACCGCTCGAAAAGAAGTCGTCTCTGCGTGTGCGGTGGCCGTCTCTGCGTGTGCGGTGGCCGTCTCTGCCTCGCAGGACCTTCCTTTCCCTCATACCGCTCGAAAAGAACTCCTTTCTCCGAGATCTTCTGTCTAGACCCAGTCCATCAGTACAGTTTCCCCCTACTTATCTCCAATTCTTCCAACCCGAATGATGGACAAAAGAGAGAAAAAATCTGGCCCTCCTTGAAAGATGCTCTACAAGGCATCGACCAATCCCTCATCAACCAAAGGAAGGCCAACACGGCTGCATGTCTAAGATGCGGTCGCGAATACCATAAAGCTCTCATGTGTTATGCCAGGAAAGACTTGGACGGACGACCATTACCACCTCCACCAACCAAGAAAACCCCGGATACAGTCGCTGCCTTGAAAAGAGCTTTGGAAGAAGACTCGACGGAAGAAGTCGAACCAGAACTCGAACAACAGCCTCCGCAAAAAGTGGCCAAAATAAGTGGACTCACAGAGGAGCTCCCCATATTTGTGGACTCATCCGACTCTGACTCGGATTTTTGAAGGGCCACCACGAGCCGTCCGGTGGATTAAAAAGGCCGAATCAGGACGCGACTGATATTTCCGCAGCTACCTCTAGTCTTCGCCCAGCTAAACGACAAGCAATCGAGGAACCCATCACGGGCGGGAGACCTATCGTCAACATGACCTTATTAGTCCAAGGACAAGAGTTTCTCATGCGCACCTTATTGGACGGAGGGAGCACTCTTCCAGTCTTTTCCCTATCAACTGCAAGAAAACTCAATATTCCTCTCCGGAAAAGAGCATGGAAGAAGACCTTATACGGATTCAACGATGTGGCTGATGAAACAGGGGGACGCTATGTCACTCAACCTCTTATCCTCAGGCATCAACAAGATCATTACACCCAACTCGCCTTCGAAATCAGTAATCTTTCGGATGTCGACATCATCCTTCCTCACTGGTGGATGCAACAGCACCAACCTGTGAATCTCTTTGATAAAGACGCCAACCTTATAGCCTTTTCATCCGACTACTGCCGCAAACATTGTTGCACTCCCGCAAATCTACAGCCACCCCCGGATACGCGCGGGGCAGCAACCAAGGCCACCTGGATAGCTACGGCATCCTTAGCTACAGTACCAGAAGACTTCAGACACTACATTCCCATTATGACAGAAGAAGCCGCGCTCCGTCTTCCAGATCATCAACCCTGGGACCACAAAATTGAATTGATTGATGGCAAACAACCACCTTGGGGTCCGTTGTATGCCATGAGTGCTAGAGAACTCGCAACACTGGAAACCATGGCTCGAGAAAATGCTGAAGACAGGACGCATTCGCAGATCTACCGCCCCTTGCGGCGCACCGCTCATGTTTGCAGACAAAAAAGATCCCAACGACCCGCTCCGGCCTGTCGTAGATTATCGAGGACTCAACAAAATTACAGTTCCCGTCAGATATCCAATCCCACTCATCCAAGAACTACAAGATCATTTACAAGGAGCTCTGTACTTTACAAAGATTGATCTAAAAACAGGCTTCAACCTGATCAGAATGGCAGAAGGCCACGAGTGGAAAACAGCCTTCCGTTGCAGATACGGCCTATACGAATTTCTCGTTATGCCATTTGGGTTGATGAATGCGCCAGCCACCTTTCAGGCCCTCATGAATTATATCTTCCGGGACCTTCTCGACGCAGGACTCCTCGTTTACATGGACGATCTCCTTATCTACGCCAAAACTGTCGAAGAACACGATGCGCTAGTCAAGGAAGTACTGAGCAGACTATCGCAATACAACCTGGCCGTGGCTGCCCATAAGTGCCACTGGAGAGTCACCAAGGTCGAATTTTTGGGTTACGACATATCCACTACCGGGATTTCCATGACATCCGACAAGACTCGCTGCATCCAAAACTGGCAAGCCCCCACGTCCCTCAAAGGCGTGCAGAAATTTCTCGGTTTCTCCAATTTTTACCGCCGGTTTATCAGAGACTTTTCCAAGATCGCCAGACCTCTAACCGATTCCGTCAAGCTAGACCGTAAGGCATGGCAGTGGACACAAGATATGCAAACTGCTTTTCAGTCTCTGAAGGATTGCTTTTCCACGGCTCCAATTCTCATACATTTTAACCCTTCCGTGCCGGTTGTGGTAGAAGCAGATGCCTCCGATTTTGCGCTCGGTGGAGTCTTATCGCAACAATCCTCTGATCAGAAGCTTCACCCCGTTGCCTTCCACTCCAGAAAGCTGACCCCAGCGGAGATTAATTACGAAATCCACGACAAGGAACTCCTGGCCATCGTTGATTGTTTCAAGAGATGGAGACCATGCTTGGAGGGTGCTCAACACAGAATTGAGGTCTTCTCGGACCACCACAATCTAGAATACTTCACTAGAGTAAAGGTACTTAACCGCAGACAAGCCCGTTGGGCCCAGGAATTATCTAGCTACAACTTTATCATCATTTACCGACCAGCGAAGAAAAACGAAAAGGCCGACATACTCTCTCGCCTACCCCAACATAAACCTGACAAACTGGACGACCAGGACCAGCCAGTAGCGACGGTCCTGAAACCAACGCACTTCGCTCCCTCAGTTCTTATTTCGTCGGCTCGGCTTTGTAGCCTTTCCACACGAAGATGGAACCCGGCATTTATCACAAAAGTCAAGACGGCGGGAGCCCTTGACGAAGCCTACAAATCAGAACTTGACAAAGAACACCAGGAAAAACACTTTACTATTGAAGAAGGGCTTTTATATTGGAAAAATAGACTCTGGGTGCCAACCTCGTTGCAGGCCGAAGTACTAGCCTCCGAACATGACACCAGAATAGCTGGGCACATGGGAATAGACAAGACTACAGAACTCATCTCCCGCAACTTTTGGTGGCCGGACCTTCAGAATAGTGTTCGGCGTTACGTATCAACCTGTCTTCAGTGTCAGCGGAACAAGACTCCAAAACATCTTTTGCACGGACTGTTGCAACCCATGGAATTACATTACAAACCATGGCAATCTGTAGCTATGGACTTCATCACCGACCTTCCCCTTTCAAACGGTTGTGATTCCATTTGGGTAATGGTCGACCCTTTCACAAAGATGGCGCATTTCATTCCTCTTAAGGTGAACGGCAAACGAACAGAAGATCTTATACATATCTTTGCGCGACATTACTGGAAGCATCATGGCATCCCATTAGACATCATATCCGATCGCGACTCCCGTTTTACTTCCCACCTCTGGAAGGATTTTCTCAAGCTGCTTGGCATCAAAAGCAGAATGAGCACGGCCTTCCACCCACAAACGGACGGGCAGACCGAGCGCACGAACCAAACACTCGAAATATATCTTCGTGCGTTCGTCAACTACGAGATGTCGAATTGGGAAGACCTGTTGCCTACAGCTGAATTCGCGTACAATAATACAACTTCGGCATCATCAGGCCTGACTCCATTTTATGCTAACTACGGTTATCATCCGGCGGCGCACAATCCACCGTCCGAAACCCCATTGAATCCAGGAAGTCGCTTGTATGCACACTGGATGACACAAGTTCACGAACACGCCAAAAAGCACCTCGAACGAAGCCAAAAACAGATGAAGCATTGGGCGGACAAGCGACGCTCTGAAGCACCAATATACAAAGACGATCAATTAGTAATGCTCAACGCGAAGAATATTCGAACTAAAAGACCGGCCCAGAAACTAGACAAAAAAATGTTGGGGCCATTCAAAATTCTCAAGGTCATCTCACCTACAGCCGTACAGCTAAGTTTACCAAAGAAGTGGAGAATACACAATACATTCCATGTCTCCCTCATCGAACCCTTCCGCTCTGATGAGCAACAACATATTGATCCTAATAGAGTACTACGGGAGGCGGTTCCAATCGAGCCTGAGAACTATGAAGTCAGAGATATTCGCGATTCTCAAACTCTGGGTACTAATGTTAAGTACTTGGTCAGGTGGGCAGGATGGCCTGCGAAGAAAGACTGGACTTGGGAACCTTACGAACATTTTATGGGTGATGGAGCGAAAGCCCTTTTGAAGCAATACGCGACCGATCATCCAGACAAACCACAAGATCCACGAGTACACGATGTTACAATGGATTTATAAAAATTTATTTTTAAGCTACCTCTCCTTTTTTCTCCCACTGGGTTTTTTTGGATGGAGGGTAGCCCCGGACGGCAACAGGCTGACAGCCAATGGCCATATCATTACTATACAACTTATAACGTTACCTCTCTTTTTTCTCCAACTGGGTTTTTTTTGATGGAGGGTAACTTCGAACGGCAAACGGCCATATCTTACATGTTATCACCGAACAACTTACAACGCTACCGCTCTTTTCTCCCACTGGGTTTTTACTGAGGGTAGCACCGAACGGCAACGGCCACATCGTCACCATATGACTTATCGGTCTCTTTTTTCCCACGAGGGTTTTTTGCTGAGATTAGCGATCAAGTTCACGACAAACCAAGACCACCATATATGGGCATTAGTTTTACATCGCTCGAGACGAGCTTTTTCCAAGGGGGGGGGGGGGGTGGTGTCACACGCGGGACACACTGGCCCCACTGTGGACATGGCATGATGCTGCATACGTCATTGAGGGCATTCGCATTGCAGAAGCGGCACGGAGCTCAGCTCCGATCACACTTGCCTACTGCGGAGTTCCTGCCCACGTCATTGAGAGTATTCGCATTACCGAAGCGGCACGGAGCTCAGCTCCGATCACACTTGCCTACTACGGACATCCCGTCTACGTCATTGAGAGTATTCGCATTGCAGAAGCGGCACGGAGCTTAGCTCCGATCACATATGACATTCCGCATACGTCATTGAGGATATTTGTGGCGCGGTATCATCTCCGAGCCAGAAGGGAGCGGAGGAGAGTTATTGAGGAGTCCAGACATGCTAGTCTGGCATTCATGTATTTATAGATGGTAGAGTCGCCCTCTCAAGGCTTGGGGACAAATGAGTCCGCCAGAGTCCATTGAGAGCCACAGCCAACTATTGTGTTTTCATCTCGACTATCTTGATCGTTCCAAGCCCCGTGAACCACGGCCCTTGTCACACCAATGCAGTGCATTGAATGCACTGGCGCCGTCCTGTGAACCAGCGAGCCCCAATTCAGTGACGTTGTTCTATCGGCCCCTAATGCATTGGCGGGCGCCTGTAAACCAGCAGCTCCAACGCACTGTTTACTCCGAGTGGCGCAAGCGACTCAGGACGGAATGTCTCCAGAGTTCAGGGCGGGTCATGTGTAAGTGGAGAGCTGCCGTGCACCATGACTTGACATCCTCTGAGTGGCGAGCATATCTATTGTGTTGGAAGAGTTGAGCACCAGGATATCAGTATATTTGTTGTTTGGGAAGAGTCGTGCACCAAGCCACCAGGTCATCTGAGTGGCGAGTATATATACTGATTTCGAAGGAGATGAGCACCAAGACATCAAGTTCTCTTGGTGGCGAGTATATTTATTGTTTTGAGAGAGTCCTCCGGGTGAAGAGTACATTTATAGTTCTGAGGAGCTGATGGAGTCGAAATTCACCACGACTTGGACTGGACTCTAGAGTCCTCTGAGTGACGAGTACAACAATCATTCTACGAAGATTGAAGAAGTTGAATTGTAGTCACCTGAGTGACGAGGACACTTTAATCCATTTTTCAACAGCCTGGGGACGTACCGGAGACCTTTGATAGCGTGTGGACACGCATCTTTAAAGCTGGAACTACTACAACGCGCTGGTATCGAACGGACATACCGAAGCAAGCGACCTGTCACCTACGACGACGATGGTATCGTGATCTGGAATCGAGGACAATCACAGGTAGAAGGATCAGGTCCTCTAAGTTATACTAAGTTACGAAACTTACGAACGCCAAGACATCAGGACCAGGTCCTCTGAGTGACAAGCACACTTATTGTTTTGAGAAGGTGGATGAAGTGGAACACTGGAAATGTCCCTGACTTAGAATAGAGTCATCTGAGTGACGACACTCAACTCCAACAACGTATGGACGCACCCGAGACTCGTTATGGCGTGTGGACACGCGCCGGTATCTTTAGAGCGGGAAAACCTACGGCGCGACGGCATGGAATTGCGATATGGAAGGGAAGCGACCTACGACGACGTCCACGCGACAACAACTTGCACCGATCGTCTTCCTTTTTCTCCACTGATTCCATATTCTTGACTTATACTTGCCCATAAGCCCCCTTATATTTCGCCCTTTTCAATTTCTTGCTTGTACCTACTTGTTTCTTGCCTGTGGCAGCTTTTCTACTCTCCTACTCAGCTTATATATCTGCTTGTCCACTCGTGACTCTCTTGCCCACTCCTTGTTTCCATGTCTGCTTCCTTGATGCTGCCGGCCACTGCCATCAGGTAGGCCAAGTCGGCGTGTGATGAGGTTTATCGTGGTGCTCAGTGCAAAGGCCATATCGGCGCCTTGGACCATTCCGTACAATTCGGATGCGAGAGGGCTTCTTGTGACTCTCTTCAACTGCAGCTTTGACTCACTCGGTCTACATCTTCCGCCGGCTGGGTTGTTGATGATGTTGCTCTGAGCGTCGCACCTGTTGACGCCTATCGCGGATCATTTGCCTGAACTACATCCGCTCGACGGCGACAAGCTGACAAGTGACTGTATCGGCGTCGGTGCACACTTAGAGGAGCCGGTTCTCTGGTGCCATGCGATTCAGTCCAACTATTCCCAAACACGTTCGTGCAATGCCTGTCGGAACGATGAACTTCGTGGAACAACGACGACCATCGATGCTTCGATGCGAAGGACGACAATAGATTCGGAACGGCGACGATCGATGAGATGCGAAATTTCGATGCCTCGGTCGTTCAAGCAAGCGGGTGTGGTGAACAGCAATGACTCCCACCGCCTCTAGGTAGCACGACGGCAAGCGCATAGTCCAAATCGTCTACGATACTCAATAACTTCGCCCTGTTCGGGAGACTTGTGTCCCACCGGTGCCGTATTTTCCAACCCAGTTTCGAAAGCACTCTCCCACTGCTGAAAATCGGGATTGGACGTTTCGGCGTTATCATCGAACTCCCCGGGATCGGCAGCAAAGTCGGGACTCGGGAGTTCTGTCACGTCGGATTTGTGTTTCTCTTCTCCGTTCGTCAGCAGCAGTCTGCATCCGGAGTAGTCGGTACTTCAGTAGCGGCAGACCTCGAAGCAGCTGCACTTTTGCACTCGGTCTATATCTTTCGCTGGCTGAGGTGTCGATGATGTCGCTCTGAGCGTCGCACCTGTTGACGCCTATAGTGGATCGTTTGCCTGTCGATAGTTTTAGCCTTTCCTCATCCCTCATCTCAGGCTCTTCCACAGTTCCACTTCATGTGTGTCATCTCCTTGAGCTTTTTGCCAGCTCATCTTCGACAAATCGCCACCCACGACAATCCAAAGTCGACCTCTGTGTCTGAACTACGCCGCTACGGTGTGCCCAGTATGTGCTCAATGTCTTCTCCTGTCATCTGCCGCAAAATATTTGTCAACTTGGCCTTTTCTCGCGATCCATGGTTGTCGCCCCATATATGTACATTGTATCATAATGTATGTAGACTCTATCCAAACACCCCCAGACCCGTAGGCTGTAGCCAATATTTTTAGTTCGTACGACGTGATGATCAAGGTTCTGTGCAGTGTGGTGTATGAGACCAGTCCTCTTCCTCTTTCATTCTCTCATCTTCACTTCTCCAATACCTATCACGAGTACATTAGACTCGTGTCCGCTCACTCATTGAGTGTAACTTATCAGGTCCGAGGACGTCTCCAGATCTCAGACACCACTATCATTCCGAGGTCTTTGTGCATGTAAGAGTCAAGACTCCCAAGAACTCCGGGATGGAAGGAGAACACCTCTTGAATTGATAGCGAGCCAGTGTCGAATCGCGGTCTACATATGATTGGCTGGGCAATCATCAGTTTCGGGTCCCAAAGATTGGCCCTTGTCACATCAGGTTGAAGCCTTTTTCTCTACTCTACACAGTGCACAGTGCACACTATAACTTCTAAGTTCTGCGCAGTCCACAACTCAGCATGAGCGCAGCGCTACACACTTTCGGCAAGACGCTTCTTTTGCTGATTGGAAATTATGACCCTATGAACATGGTACAGTTCATCAGACCGGAAAGCAGGCAAGTGTAGTCGCCCGCCTCTTTCAGTCGCCAATTCTCGTCGTATCATGTATGAAAGGAAGCATCAGCGGGCTTGCACTAAAGACCATAGATGCATGCAGAAATTCTGGTCAATCACTGCAGTCGTCATATGACCCTCCTAGGATTAGCTCCTGTACTCCTTGGGATCGCCATGAACATTAATTCCCGTGGGCCGTCACTCAATTTTAGTACAGAGAAATTGGACTTCTCTCCTGGCTAGAATCTAGGGTTCGCTCCCATTACCATCATGGATAATTTTAAGTTGATATACAATGGCCTCGGATGCAGGGTTCCATAAGGTTCTCACGAAAGATTACAGGCTACGGTTGGAATGGCATCTGTCAGAGATTACGATTAGATGGCAGCACTGGAGTCTGGCGAGGTGAGACCGTGAGATATTCCAAAGCCTGGTCCATACCCTATCTTCAAAACAGCGAGGATTAATCAATCTCTCGACATCCTCCTCCAAGTATTGAAGACGCGATATTCACTCACAAGCTACTTCTTCTGATACGCTGCATGGCTTTCGACTTGCGCCTGAACGAGCGCGGATGGCCCGATGCAGTGCTATTTGGAAGATCTTACTCCCAAGACAATTGACAGGCAATTCATGCGTAATCTTACGGTCGCACTTGAACCAAACGTATACGAATTAGATCTCATGAGCCATGCTCTACTTGGGAGACCGAAAGTCTGGTTATCAGCGCGGCTTCGATAGAGTTATCTGGCGTTGAAATTGTTTGCATGTGTAGGTCAGTGGAGTGGCGATAACACGATATCGTATTATACGACCTTCCCGCTTCCACCACGCGCACAACACCAGCTCTAAGTATTCCGTTCAGAACTTGAGGCCTTGGCTTTAAATGCTATTCGGGCATGATTTGGACGCGATTTCATTAGTGTCAGACGACTTGAGCTGTTGTTGTGCACCGAGAGATGATGTGGTAGACTTGTCCTAGTTGACCATAAGTGTTTTCGTTTCCATCACGTGACCGTTCCCCCTCCATTGGCACCGTGCACCACTCTTTTGTGCAACAGAACCACTGGCAATTCCACTGTAACTGGACGCCAGTGGCCACTGTAATGGCTGGACCGTTTCCACTGGCAGCAGAGGGCCGATGGGCCTTGTCGTCTTCGCTTCATTTCCGCTACGTCCCTTCTTGCTTGCCATTTTTTTGTTTCGCGATTACTCTCGACGACGTGAGCACGCCCCTTCTGCTTTCCCTGTCCGGTTTAAGCAGAGCCGATCAGATCATACGGCATGCCGACGTGCATCACGAGTGCGATGAACCCTGACTCCCTGAGCCGGCGCCTAAGCCCAATACCATGATCGCTAACGTGTATTTAGGTTGCGAGTCCGCTCGACTGCGTCGAAGCCACGATTTTTGCGTCGCTCAAATATCCGACCACGTTCAATCGAAGCGAAACGACGACGATCGATCTCGAAACGCGACAATCGAAGCGAAATTTCGATGCCTCGGTCATTCAAGCCAGTGGGTGTGGTGAACAGCAATGACTCCCGCCTCCTGTCGGTAGCACGACGGCAAGCGCAAAGTTCAAATCGTCCACGACACTAAGGATATTCGCCCTGTTCGGGAGACTAGCATGCTACCGGTGCCATACGTTTTGAACCCTGAAGCTTTCGATAGCATTCTGTCTTGCAGCTAAATATCGGGCTTGGACGCTTGAGGCGAATCTCGTCGGACTCCGCAAAGACGGCAGTTCTGCGACGTCGGATTTGTGTTCTGGCGACGATTGCCCATCCGCAGCAATCCGGTGTTGTCGGTACTTCAGAAACAGCGGTGGGCGTCGAAGCAGCTGCAGTTTTGCACATGTCCGAGTGATGCTATGTAGCCAGCATTTTCAGCTCGTCTTCCTCTCCACGTATGCTCACTCCTGCTCCTTTGCGCGTCTTATCACTCACTCTAACGGCTTCTTTTCGACTTAGTTGCTCCAAGAAGCGATATCGAGAATTTCTGAGCGGCCTCGAGGTGTATGCACAATGCTTTTCGCTGGCTGGGCCATTGTCTACTTAGGAAACATTTGCCTGTTATGGAAGCGGTTCCCCATCCTCCATTTCAAGCCCCTCCACTTCCTCTGTGTCGTCTCGAGCCTTTTGCTAGCTCATCCTCGACCCGTCGACCGCCAAAATAATCCAAAGCCGACAGCTGTCTCTGAACTGCGGCGTGCACAGTGAGTGCTCGATGTCTTTTCCTGTTATCTGCCGCAAAGTGGTTGTCAACTTCGTCATCTCCCGTCCATTGTTACCCCCCCATATGTATGTACACTAGCCACAAACACACCGTTAGCAAGTTTCTACGCGGAGTGCCACGGGATGACTTTAGGAATGCCCGAACTCCCCATCGGTCTCAGTCTTGTCATGGAATAACCCTAAGCTCGTTTCCCCTGGTTTGCCTGCTTGATACCTATTACCAGCTTGATGCTTTCGTGATGCTTGCTTCACGCTCGCTCGCCTTCGGTCTACTTCCTTTTTATAGCTCACTGACTCACTACTGATTCCTTTTGCTCAGTTGCTTCCATGCTTTTCACTCACCTGCCTCATATGTGACAAGAGCCTGTATTTGGGACTCAGAACTGAGGAATGTTCATTCAGAACGCAATAATTGACTGTGGCTCTACAAGAAACTCTAGAGGCTTGTGATCTCCCTCTGAGTCCTTGGGAGGAGCCGTTGATGATATAACGCACAATGTCTTCCCGTCTGTCTCCTATCAACGCCCTGGGCACCCCAAATATCGTCAGGGTTGCCAAGTTCGTCTGCTCGGGTCTCCTGTGTCTCCCACTCCTCCGCCCTATCTTCTTCCGGGTTCCCTGTGACACATCAGGAGTGCGGAGTGGTCTCGAATGGCCAGGGGTGCGCCGGATGAGCCGCCAACTCCAGGTTAACGCCATCTCAATGTGGAATGTCTGCGGGATGGGTCATGTGTACGCAGTCATGGCATTATGCCTCTTTTTATAATGCACATCTCACTTCTTATCGACTTACTCTAAGTCCTCCTTTTCTGCCAACTCCATCTACTTGACTCGCTTGATGTACTTCCTGCTTCGTTGCTTGATGCTCGCTTATCTGCTTTCTGTCGACTTCTTTTTCTTTTCGCCTTCTTTGCTTGCTTGTTGTCTTTCCACGTTCTTGTCCTCTTTCTTACTCAGTCTCTTTGCTTACTCTCCTTTGTCCTCATTATTCGCTTATAGTTCACCATCTGTCGTTTCACCGTCTTTTCTTTTCTTCTTTCCTACTTTTATGCTTGTGTTCTGCCTTTTGCTTCTTGCTTCTACTTACTTGCATAGTCGACTTCCCCGGCCCCCTCACCGCCCGGAGGCTTTGTTTGACAACAGACGTATCGTTTCCTCTTTTTCTATTGTTTGTGACTTGACCCCATGCTGTGCTTCCGCACCTGTCTTCCCTTCCACATCTGTAAATACCCCGTTCTTGTCTCTTTTTTGCTGCATGCTGGCTTTGTGCTTGCCATTCTTCGTATTTGACTGCCATCTCGTTTTTCCTGGAGTGTTGGAACCGCTCGCGGCTCCGCACCAATAGTCGCAATCGTCTCATACAGGACATATCACGGATGTTTTACGGTGGTGCCACAGTGTGAGACCGATCGCACAGGAGCGGAGTATCATCGTGGAATCATGAATGCGATAACCCTAGTGCAACATCACGAGCGAGTGACATATAGCTTGATCCCATGGACAAGCCAGCTGCCAGGCCAAAAAGATTGAATCCAGTTACCCAGTACATACTCATTTGTGTTTCGTTTACAAGCATGCCCTCATATGTTTCCCCTACGAGCCGACATTGTGCCTTGCCCCTACCTTCTTGACATTCTACACTCTCCGATCCATTATTTTGAACGCTATCTGTTTCTTGATCCTTTCCCAACCGCTTACTATTTCTGCTTTCCTCTCGCTCTAATTTTTATCTTCTGTTGTCGTGCATACTCCTCAAATCTCACGGCTTGTTGCGTCTTTACTTACTCACTCCCTGGATTCTTGCTTGCTTGCTTGCTTACCCGCCTCCCCTCGTGCATAGATACCTCTCTGGGAATCCCAATGCCAATCATAGCCAAGTACTTACATATTAATTTGTCTATGATGCTAGTCAAGACGCAATGCGAGACACGAATGTGGCAAGCACAATGGAGATATCAAGGTTTCGCACAGTCCGATATATTAATGGAAGTATATGCGCATGTCAATTTGTATGTTGGGGTAGCTAGGCTGCTGGGGGTCACGTTCTCACCTTCAACCACATAGCAATGGTGCAACTCATCCTCCATGACCTTTCAGCAGCGATGGCGACACCAAGACGCCCTTAGAAGCCATGTGGTAAGGACGCCTCACACGAAGAACCGCGCGTGTTCAGCCATTTCAGCTGGCTGATCAGCCGTGCACATCGCGATTGGGGAGGGAAGTTTCAGAGCCCTCGTATGCTGGCAGCTGAATCAGCAAACGTTTCGCTCATCAAGATTGTGGTATCTCACCTCGTGGGCGAGGGCAACCGGCCAAGTGTCCAAAATATAATATGCAACGTCTCCAAACAGAAATCATCAAGCAATATTTAATTGTCAATTTGTCATCAGAGAGCTGGAACTCAGGGAAGAAGGATAAATGCACGCCTCACGTTTCTACGGACACAATCAGGAGGCCGAGCGGCCCGAGTCACCTGGCGTCATGCGTTGCAAAGCCGTGCATACGCTCATTTTTACACATCAACATTCCCAAAAATGCTCAGCTTTGCTCTTTGATACCTATTTATGCCATTTACTTGATTTCGTCGCGTTTTCATGCACAGGTGAATGCTCTGTTGAGGATGGCGCTGGGCAGACCTAGATCTTGACTCAGGACTTTAGCGTCCGGGAAGTTCCAAATCGTACACTGTACTTGAGACCAGGACGACTTGCTCCCCAATCAATGGAATTGGCTAGTTCAAGGCTCGATTCCTCGAAGGAAATTGAATATACATGTGTACAAGAACAAACAAAACGCGCCCATTATAATTGCATGCATCGGAGCAAATTTCACCACGGGAATCAGGGTCCTCACATAGGCCTCCCTAAGACCCCAATTCAATGAGAGGCAGTGTGCTATGCGCCGTTGATCGTCATAAAATACAGGTATATTTCGACATGCAATCAATGACGACAAAATTTTATTATCTTAACGCACTTCAACGAGCTTCACCCAGCTGAAATCGTGATGGATTTCCTCGAGAAGCAAGGGGTAAAAGTTCTCAGTATCTGGATTGGCCGTCGCGTAGATCTGACCTTGACTCCATCGAGAACATATGATCTTGCCTGAAAGAGCGATTTCATTGAAGGGGCCAAGAATGGCATATGCCTTGTATCTGACCTCGCCTCGTCACTTCCTCTTATTAGAGACTCAAGAGCAGAAGAGGCTTCGACCCGATGAACTCAGTGCACACTACAGTTCACCAGACCGGTAAGCATGTAAGAGTAGTCACTCGTCTTTTCAGTCTCCCGTGGTCTTCGTCATGAAGGGGGGCATCATCGGGCTCTCAAATGGCTCGAGGTGGACTTTTTGGAAGATGGGAAACGGGCTAATTGGGATACAATCTTGCGCTTGTCACGCTGTCAACGCCTGATGGGACGATATGAGGGTTTCATCTCTCATCTTTCCATCACGCATAACTGGATGCGTCGCATCATCACGAACCGCCGAGATTCAATTTTTCTTCTCTTCGCCGCGCTCACAAGTAGGTGCCTCGTAGCTCTCCGCCTTCTACCACCAGCAATCGGCTTCCGTCTCATGCGAGTCCTGATCTGCGCGACACACCACTCGTGGGGGTGAACCCTAACTCGGATCCAGTTAGCGGCAAAACATCAAAAATCGCGATACGGCTTTTCGACCGCTAGCGCTGATAGACTTGGTGGTCCAACAGATGCCGATAGAGACTTCAGACGACGTATTCGTGTTCTAAGCAAACGAGCACCTCCATATACAGATTTCGCTCGGATCCATGACTTTTGTAAGCCGAAGGCACTCGTAAATCAGTCGTCGGAAGCTGGAAGCTAGTTTTAAAACGATCATTTAGGCGCTTATAGGATAAGAGTTCATCGTCCCTCGACGTCTCTTTCGTTTAAAAAATGTTGCACAATGCAGCGGCGTCTCGGGAGTTCGTATTGAAAATCTCGTGAGTGTAGATTCTAGAGCCACTTTTATTAGTAGCTTTCCCACAACTCGAAAGACTGAATTATGCTTCGCGTGGCCAAGTAGTCTGGGTTCCAATGTGCATCGGGCAGCCGCCATACTCGGCAGCAAGTTCTGCGAGATGCACGCCAGCATGCGTGTTCAGAATCTTCATCTTTCTGTCATACTGGTTCATGAAATCTTGCAGAACCTCCAAGCCACCTCCGACCCTACCTGGCTCTACGAACCCAGTGTGACGTTGCTCAGTCTCGGAGCCGTTTGCGAGAGGCTGCTATTCGAAAGGAGAGGATGTGCTACGCGAATTGGAGTCGAACCTAAGAACATGTCAGC
Organism: Claviceps purpurea; assembly: GCA_029405325.1. Classification (NCBI taxonomy): domain Eukaryota; kingdom Fungi; phylum Ascomycota; class Sordariomycetes; order Hypocreales; family Clavicipitaceae; genus Claviceps; species Claviceps purpurea. Next base: position 5,160,294 of record CM055783.1, on the reverse strand, counting down.
AAACATTGCAGTCGCAAGAATGATAAACCTACGCTTGGACCTTGGTGACAGGTGTTCTTGCGGCACTGGGGCTTTTATTGCTCGACTTTGACTGATGACCTCTGGAAGCTGTTTCGCGATCTCACTTGAGTACCAGCCACAGAGCTGAGACATACGGCAGACATTGCGGCCACTTCTCAAGTTCGAAGTAGTGGCTACTGCCCACTGACTCGCTTGGAATTGGATTGTGAGGGCTGAATATTTCTTTCGTAAGGCGCTGGAGCGCTTGGTCGCAAAGAATGTTTCGCAGCGGCGGGCCGGCGGCCTGATATGCGTATCCTTGAGCTACCCTCGTAATACTAGAGCGGCTGATCATACAGCAATGGACACCAGATTCAGCATTATTTAGGAGACTGTATGGGTGTGGTCGGACTTAAGTCATCGCCATGTCGCCGGTCGGCGGTAACTGAATCTTGCGGAAGTGATCGCCAAGCTCAACCGTAACCTCTGACCTCAGTACATCCATGGAGAATAATCGCACGACTTATCTCTGGTATTGGTCGGACGGCTTCGTATTCGATCGAGATAGGAGACAGTTCTTCATCTGGGACAAAGAGTTAGCAAGGCGCGATCTCGGTGGAGGAGGCGCAGCAAACCATGAGCATCCATCAGATGCCAGTCATCTTCGATGCGATACTTGGTCATCGTTTCTTCATACTCGTGGCCATCGATCGTATCTTCTTAGCCTGCCGTCAGAGGCGGGGGTTGAGCCGGCTGTCCTGCCCTGAGTGAAGTTGCATCATGCCACGAACACTTGCATGCCCGGGCAGCAATCGAAAAGGAGGGGAAGGTCGAGGGTACCTCACTGCATCGTATCGTTGTGTTGGGTCTATAGCATTGGTAAAAGTGAATCTATCGCTTAACGCTATTCTTAGTAAAGTAACTGTTTTGCGACGGTGATAAAAAGAAGAGACGGAAATTGAAGCTTCGCGTGTCTGTCTTGAACGCGCGGCGCACGAGAAGATTGACCTATGAGACCAATGGCTGTGTTCTGACTGAAGTCGTCGTCATCTCGGCGGTAACTGGATGTTATGGAAGTGATCGCCAAGTTCAACCGTAGCCTCTGACCTCAGTGTACCCTTGGATAAGGGTGTGAGCATCGCACAACTTATTCTCTGTTATTGTGTTAGTCGGAGAACTCCGTATTCGATCGAGATAGGACACAATTCTTTATCTAGGGCAAACAGTTAGCGAGGCGTGATCTCGGTGGAGGAGGCGCAGCAAACCAGGAGCATCCATCAGATGCCAGTCACCTTCGATGCCATACTTCGTCATCTATTTCACCAGACACGTAATGCTCTCACATAGGGCCAGGTCGAGGCCGTTGTCGCCGTTGGCTCTATATCGTTTCTCCGTCCCCTCGAACGAGAGCTCGAAGAGCCGCGCGAATCCGCATAGTGTACCCGGGGGCCTGGAATGGTGAAAGTGGAAAAGCCCGCAGGATTGTACGGTACTGATCCCTCTCCGAAAGGAAGAACCTCATGTACTGAAAGATGGACCGGAGAACCTGGGATAAGCCGTGACGTTCGGACCGTGACGACCTGCTCCATCCGAAACGCCACCCCCTTCTCTTCCAGGCCGAGTATACGATGCACGTTGAAGGACGATTGTCCGCGTTGAACGACGTGCTCGTATACTTGCCAGTAAAGTTCACGATGTAGCTTGATGAGGAGCTCAGGACGGCGGCGGCAGGACTGGTCAACCTTTTGAGAGCCCTTGCCAGGGTAGAAGAACTCCCAGGTCTCTTTCTCCGATCGGCCATGTCTGAAAAACAACTAGACAGCATCTCTCTTGAACAGAACATGAAACTTTGCGTGAATAACAAAGACGTCGCGAAGCCTGACAGCCACGGCGACATATGGCTCCACATCGTGACGGCTATGTACTTTTCCGGCTTCTCTTCGCGACGTCTTTGTTGTTCACGCGAAGCTTCATATTCTATTCAAGTGAGATGCTGTCTAGTTGTTTTTCGGTCAATGAGTCGCATTTTGGAAGTTAACTTACCCTCATCGTAAAACTTGCATGGCCGCCAGAGCTCCTCCTCGCCCAGCTTGGCGAGCTTCACCCATTCTTCTAGTGCGCGGATGCGGTGCTGTCCCGCAAGCTGTTCTCGCCCGTTCACGTCCGGCCAGATGGTTAAATCCAGCATGCCCTCGGCCTGCTTTGCGCCATCTTGCGAGTCAAGCTCATTCATCATCCGCTTTACTTCAGCACTCGTGCAGAGCACTTTCCGATGATGCTCTTCTAGGTTGCGCTTCGGTCCACCAAGTTCCAAGAAAGCCTTCTTCAACTTTTGTACATGGCGGCGGTTCAACGGTCGGTTGGATCCTAGGCTCTAAGTGGTTGTAAGCAGCTTTGTTGGCATGCGAGCTGTGGCAATGCTCTTTGCATGCTCCAGCTCTAGCGCAGGGCGTTGTGCCTGCGACCGCACAATTGTAGAACCTTTCGTTTTGTGCGTCTCTTCGTGCGTCTCTTCGTGCGTCTCTTCGTGCGTCTCTTCGTGCGTCTCTTCGTGCGTCTCTTCGTGCGTCTCTTCGTGCGTCTCTTCGTGCGTCTCTTCGTGCGTCTCTTCGTGCGTCTCTTCGTGCGTCTCTTCGTGCGTCTCTTCGTGCGTCTCTTCGTGCGTCTCTTCGTGCGTCTCTTCGTGCGTCTCTTCGTGCGTCTCTTCGTGCGTCTCTTCGTGCGTCTCTTCGTGCGTCTCTTCGTGCGTCTCTTCGTGCGTCTCTTCGTGGTAATACCAGATGTTTGGATGGAGGTGATGCACCCGGCCCCCACTCACGATGGAGGGCAAGTCGATCACGTGACCTGATGTCGTCACGACTCACACACACCTTATCGAATCTCGACCATCTCCGGCAACTCTGTGACGCATGCCTTCCTCCTCTAGCTTCTGCTGCTGGGATGATCAGTACTTGACAAGCCTCATTGGTACCGACGATACAGCTGCCGTCAACACAAGGTACAGAAAGCGGACAGCGGGTCAATTCTAGCATCAGAGCACAAGAGCGCAAGTGGAATTGGGCGAAGCGCGAACGCTGGTGCCCTCGCTTCAATCTCAGACTTCTTCCGGCAATCAATGGTCCTTGCCCCAATGCCCCTGGCATACTCCGTAGTTCCCACGCGAACCAAACACCAACGTCCCGTATACGGTGGAGTCCGGAGCAGATTCTGAAAAACTTCATGTATGAAATCGACAAAGACCCGAAGACACTCTTGATGACGACACTGCCGACGCCATGCCGAAAGCTCTGCCGAAAGCTCTGCCGACGCCATGCCGAAGAACCTGACGATCTCAATGATCTCATTTCGATCGAAGCTTGCAGAAAAGAAGATGCTATAAGCAGCAGATGGATCCGCTCTTTACGGAAGCACGCTATCAGGGTCTCGAGAGAACTTTGGCACAGCGTTTGATGTCATGGGTTTTCCCATTGTTACGATGCCATTGATTAGCTTTCTTAGAAGCTTTGCAATTTCTCAGATCTGGTCACGCCGACGCAGCCATCGATTTCACTTCTGCATAGCGCCAGAGATGTAATCTTGACCCGACTTTATTACTTCGTAGGTACTCTTGAAAATTTCCTCTGTACCCGCCATATCAGTCGCCTATGTGGACGAAGTCGAGCATCGCCTTCTCGTCTTCGTTCCATTCCCGCCACAACCTATGCGTATCACTCTCTTTCTTGCTTGTCATTTCTTTTTCTGGAGCTTACTCTCGACGACGTGACTATGCCGCTTCTGACTTCCATCCGCAGAGGCGATCGGATCATACGGCATGCCGACATGCAGTACAAGTGCGATGAACCCTGGCGCCTGAGCCCAACACCACGATCGCTAACGTGTGTTCAGCCTGTCGACGAAGACAACCTTAGCCAAGATCTCTCACAGTTGAGAGTCGGTTCGACTACGTCGGAGGCACGATCTTCCGCGTCGCTCAAATTTCCGACCACGGTTTGTCGATACGGAACGGTGAACGACGACAGTGATCGATGCAGTGTGACGACAATCGATTCGGAACCACGATGGATGCGATGCGATGCAAAATTTTGATGCCCCCGTCGTTCAAGCAAGTGGATGTGGTGAACAGCAATAATTTCCACCTCCTCTCGGTAGCACGACGGCAAGCGCATAGTTCAAATCGTCCACGATACTCGAGAAGTTCGCCCTGTTCGAAAGACTTGTAAGCTACCGGTGCCTGGCTTTCAACTCCAAACCTTTCGAAAGCATTCTATCCCACTGCTGAAGATCGGGCTTGGACGGTTTTCCGCGTTCTCACCGAACTCCTCGGGATTGGCGGCAAAGACGGGAGTTCTGTGACGTCGGATTTGCTGGTGATGATTGCATGCGTGCATTTCTTCTCCATTCGTCCGCAGCAATCTGCATCCGGAGTAGTCGGTACTTCAGTAGCAGCAGACGTCGAAGCAGCTGCACTTTTTGCACTCGGCCTAAGTCTTTCGCCGGCTGAGATGTCGATGATATTGCTCTGAGTGTCGCGCGTGTTGACGCCTATCGTGGATCGTTTGCCTGTCGATATCTCCAGTCTTTCCTCATCCCTCATATCGAGCTCTTCCACTACATATGTGTCATCTCCTTGAGCCTTTTACCAGCTCATTCTCGACGAATCGTCACCCACAACAATCCGAAGTCGACCGCTGTGTATGAACTACGGTGTGCCCAGTGAGTTCTCGATGTCTTCTCCTGTTATTTGCCGCACAATAGTTGTCAGTTTGGCTATCTCTCGCGATCCATTGTTGTATATGTATATGTATGTAGACTCTATCCAAACACACCCGTAGTCAATATTTTCAGTTCGTACGACGTGATTGAGACCAGACCAGACCTCTCCCTCTTTCCTTCTCTCCTCCTCACTTCTCCGATACCTACTACGAGTACACTACAGTCATGTCCGCACACTCATTGAGTGTAGGCACTCTCGCGGATGCATCTCAATAGCCTTGGACTTCTCTACGACTATGCGGGCACCTTGAGTCTTGAGTCTTGAGTCCTTGACTTAGCTCACCGCCCGGTTGACTTCCTCCAGGGAGTGCGGGGGTGTTTTGTGGTCGTGATTCAATGAGACACGTTTTACCATGAGCCAACAGACTGATATATGCACAAGTGAAAGCAAGCTTGCAACTCCGCATATACGGGAGTTCAGAGACGTCGGATTTGTGTTCTGGCGACGATTGCATGCATGCATCTTTTCTCCGTCCACTCGCAGCAATTTGGGTACGGTATAGAGCAGCGGAATGTGCTCATGCTAGGCTCCAAAGTAACCGAGTTCGATTTTGTACAAGCTAGAATAAAAGAACCCCCGGCATATCCTTGTGCTTCGGGCTGGAATTCGCTACGGCAATCGGAGTCCTCTCGTCGCCCTCCAAGCGGGCCCCGACTCGAAGAGAGGCGGCGTCACACGCGCCATTTACCGTGATCACATTGAAGAATACATTCCAGCCATGCTCGATAGTGACAATATATTCATGCATGACAATGCGCCGGTTCATATGGCCAGTACCTATTGTGACAATTTGCCTCGAGGAGCTAGGGATGTGACGTGTCTCCTCTGTACAGGACGCTATGCAGCCAGCCTCGACCTGAGTCCCATTGATAACCTATGGCCATGTCTGAAACAGCAAACCTTGATACGGGATCCGAACAGGACACGTATTGAGAAGTCCCAGGCCGCATTAGAACATCTTGAAAAAACAAAGAAGTGGGATGAACTCGATACGAAGCTTGTTGCTCGAGCTCATCGACAGCGTGCCTCGCCGTCTTCAGGCGGTGATATATTCCAACGCGTGTTGTACAAAATATTGATGGAGTGAGAGTCAAGTGGTTGGGCCTTCATGATTATACAGACTATACTCCATTGCGCTTTTTTGGCATTTTAAATGGCCAGATCGCGAAAAAGTGAAAAAAATACGTGTGGTGATCCAAACAGGTCCAATGTGGCGTCATCGCGATCGCTGACGTTTCGTGCAAGTCTGACCCTGGGCTGCCCCCGCAGATGCGGAACCGCGTTCGACTCTTGACTCGCGCCAGAAAAGCAATTGACCCGACACTATTCTGTAGGTAATCACAACGATCAAACACACACTACCAAGCTTAAAATTCGTTTGCACTTGCACTGGTGGTTCATGAGAGAAAACGGTCCGAAGGCATCGCTGGTGAGGTGGAACATTCCCGAGCTGGGTCTGTACCTATCTTTGAACGCCAAAACTCTATCAATTGCGCAAGTGTCTTGCCCAACCTTTCGAAAAACAATAGTCGCTGACTAGATTTTCCTCTTGATGCTATTCGACCACGGATTCTTCCTGTTTGCAATCCGACCAGGCGTGGGCGATCCGGTGCACTGTTATCTATGAGGTCTTACCAACCGGACGATTGGCAAGTCATTTATATGTGATCGTACGGTCTTATTTACGAAACAAATGCACCAAAAAAAGTTGAGGCCAAACGTTTGGCTTTTCATCCAGATTTCGTTGAGCTTTCTAGCGTTGAAATATCATACAGATTTAGGTTGTTGGATATCTTGCATCGACGGTGGCCCCTTGGTCTGACCTTCCCGCCTCTCCACCTCGCACATGATGGAACCTGTGGCTGTCCAACTCAGATGATGGTTTCTAATGACATATGCGCAGAGTTGAACAGAATCTCATCAGTTTCAGATATGCTACGGCTGGTGTTGCGGACGGAAGAAGAAGGACGGTGCATCAGGAGATGATGTGGGGGATTGCCGGTTGCAGGCAGCGCAGCCGTCACGTTCTCGGGAGTCGGATCTCCCACTTCGACGCCAGACCATTCGCTCTCATCGGCGAAGTCATCGTCACACCTTGCGAGATTTTCGTTCCAAGCCCCAAATATTTGACATTGTCACATCATATTCAAGCCTAGCCCAGAAGCTCGCTACTCTACACACTCCGGCTCTAAGTACCGCACAAGTCCACATGTTCGGCATACGCGTAACGCTGCACATTTTAGCCGGAAGCTGCTTGCGCTGATTGGAATTGCCTTGTATCTGGCCTCATCTCGTCACATCTTGTTATTAGAGAGCAGAAGAAGCTTCGACCCAATGAACTCAGTGCACACTGCAGTTCATCAGACCGGTAAGCATGTAAGAGTATTCACTCGTCTCTTTCAGTCGCCCGTGGTCTTCATCATGAAGGGGGGGCATCTGCGGGCTCTCAAATGGCTCGAGGTGGACTTTTTGGAGAATGGGAGACTGGCTAATTGAGATCCAAGCTTATTAGTAGCTTTCCCGCAACTCGAAAGGGTGAATTCTGCTTCGCTTGGCCAGATAGTCTGGGTTCTAATGTGCATTGGGCAGCCGCCATACTAGGCAGCAAGTTCTGCGAGACGCACACCAGCAAGCGTGTTCAAAATGTTTATCTTTCTCAGTTCTGCCATGCTGGTTCTGAGTTCAGGACATCTTGCAGGACCTCCAAGTCAGTGGCCACCTCCGATCCTACCTAGCTCTATCATCTATGAACCCAGTGTGACGAAGCTCAATCTCTGAGCCGTTTGCGAAAGATTGCTATTCGTAAGGGGAGGATGTGCTACGCGAGTTGGAGTCGAACCTACGAACATGTCAGCAAATATCGCAGTCGCAAAAATGATAGACCTACACTTGCTGTTCTTGCGGCGTGTTCTTTGCAACCCCTCCATACAGAGCTGAGCAGGATCTTGGGTCCATAAATTTCGGTATCTCGGGAGTTCGTATTGAGAATCTCGTGCTTGCATACTATAGAGCGTAATCGTATTGGCTCATGAGGGCAGGTCACTTCTTTCGTAAGGCGTTGGGGCGCTTGCTGGCAAAAAACGTTTCACATATACGTAATACGTATACTTGACGACCCCCGTAACACCAGAGGAAGAGATACAGCCATGACCAGCTCGGATTTATCTATGAGACTAATGGCTGTGTTCTGACCGAAGTCGTCGTCATCTCGGCGGTAACTGGATGTTAGTAGTTACGAAAGTGATCGCCAAGTTCAACCGTAGTCTCTGACCTCAGTGTACCCTTGTATGAGGGTATGAGCATCGCACAACTTATTCTGAGAACTCCGTATTCGATCGCGATCGGACACAGTTCTCCGTCTAGGGCGAACAGTTAGCGAGGCGTGATCTCGGTGGAGGAGACGCAACAAACCAGGAGCATCCATCAGATGTCAGTCACCTTCGATGCCATACTTGGTCATCCATTTCTCCAGACGCGTAATGCTCTCACATAGGGCCAGGTCGAGGTCGTTGTCGCCGTTGGCTGAGGACGAGCCTTCCAGTATAACCGATCGTAACGGTAGCCCAACGAGACTCCCCATGTCGAGGTGAAACTGGGGGAAGTCATCGCCCGTCGAGCTCGTCGATCCATACTGCCACCGCCCGTAGTCCATGCAGCATGTCTCCTGGAACATGCCGAGCGCTTGCGAAGCGCTGAAGTCGGGGGCGGCTGTGCACGTCAAGAATTCGCTCGCTGCTGAGTGCTCATGTCAGCCCTTTAGTCTTTAAACCATAGCGTCAGTGTATAGTACGTACGGATGATCCGCCGGCGCGTTCGAGGTAAGAAGCTCTCCTCCCCTTCAGATGAAATTTCCTTTTCGTTATCGCTTGCGTCGTCGAGGTAAAGTTCGTCAGATGTGTATAACGAGGCAGACTCGTCGCTCAAGTTGTCGTCGTCGGCCGTCTCGTATCGTTCCATTCTATCGAGATGTCAGGATCTACAATGATGGCAAAAACAAGTACTCTGTACTCTGTACCTTTCAATCCTTTTGCAGATAGCGTTGGCACAAAGAACGAAAGATGGCCGGGTCGAGACGGTTCCTTCGTTGGTGACTCGTTGAATTTGCCGATTGATTGCGGAATCGCGCTTAGTTGCGGGGTCAGGCTGATGGCGGATTGCGGGGTGCGTTCACGCTTGCGCTTCATTGCGGGAATTCCTGCAGAGCCGCCGCATGTACATATGTACATATGTACGTATTATTCACCCGCACGACCATTGCAACTTTCTGCCACAGAAGTTTCAAAGAGTGGGCCTGGCACGCACCACCAGCCACTGGCAGCCAGTCACTTTCCTTCGACAAAAATCCGGCAAACAGCATCATTTTATCAACCAGCAACACAACGAACTGGTCGATCGGTTTTAGCTTTCAAGGATGTTTCAATCATCATTTTCTTTGTGTTCCTTCCATTCCACAACAAGGTCGTCTTTCCACACGGCGCAGCGATGGACGCCAACTTGGTACACTCTTGATGACGACACTGCTGACGCCATGCCGAAAGCTCTGCCGAAGAACCTGACGATCTCAGCTTGTCATTTTTTTTTTTCTGGAGCTTACTCTCGACGACTTGACTATGCCGCTTCCGATTTCCATCTGCAGAGACGATTGGATCATATGGCATGAACCCTGGCGCCTGAGCCCAACACAGTGATCGCTAACGTGTGTTCAGCCTGTCGACGAAGACGACATTAGCCAATATCTCTCAGTTGGGAGTCCGTTCGACTACGTCGAAGGCACGATCTTCCGCGGTTTTTCGATACAGAACGGTGAACGACGACAATCGATGCGGAACCACGATCGGTGCGATGCGATGCGATGCAAAATTTTGATGCTCCGGTCGTTCAAGCAAGTGGACGTGGTGAACATCGATAATCTCCACCTCCTCTCGGTAGCACGACGGCAAGCGCATAGTCCAAATCGTCCACGATAAACAAGAAGTTCGCCTCGTTCGAAAGACTTGTAAGCTACCGGTGCCTCGCTCTCAACTCCAAATCTTTCGAAAGCGTTCTATCCCACTGCTGAAGATAGGGCTTGGACGGGTTCCGCGATCTCACCGAATGCCTGGGTGGCGGCGAAGACGGGAGTTCTGTGACGTCGGATTTTTTGTACTGGTGACGATTGCATGCGTGCATTTCTTCTCCGTTCGTCCGCAGCAGTCTGCATCCGGAGTAGTCGGTACTTCAGTAGCGGCACATGTCGAAGCAGCTGCACTTTTGCACCCGGCCTAAGTCTTTCGCCGGCTGAGATGTCGATGATGTCGCTCTGAGCGTCGCACGTGTTGACGCCTATCGTGGATCGTCTGCCTGTCGATATCTCCAGTCTTTCCTCATCCTTATTGAGTTGATAGAACAAACTTGAACGCAGCACACTCGCTTGAATTCAACCCCATTGAGCATATCTGGAAGCATGAGGAATATGTGGCCTTGAGGTATGATATTACTGGTGAGGTGAATTATTTCCGCAGGCTTTCCTTGAGGAGCCAATTTATATTAGTGCATATGTTTTGGATTAATCTCTTCTCATCAAGTTCCAAACCGCCCAATTGAGGCCCTCGTTACAATATGCAAGTGTCTTGCATCAGTAGGAGAAGGGTGTTGCATTAAGACATAATGTGGTGGATTGCAGCGAGGACATCTACGGTGCTGATTGAGGAGGCACCACAGGCTAGGCAGATAGGAACGAGGTGGTAAGTGACAGACTTCATTAGGTCATTTAGAATAGAATAAATTGAGCTGGTAAAAAGTAAATGAGGAGACACCGCCGCCAAGCGTATTCCTACCACCTGTCAAAACAACGCTGACGCCTACGGTACTTGAGCGCGACCTAGTGTCTTTTTACGCATAATCGTCTGCTAAAATTAGGCATCAAGTAGCTTTGCCATGCTTGAGGCGCCGTTCAATCGACCACGTAGAAATATGAGGCACGAGGCTCATTCGTGGTAATTTGGCAGTTTAGCCATTTGGCCGTTTGGCAGCTTGGCGGCGTTGTCGGGTTTGATGGGAGCGGAAAATCTTGTCGTAGACCGCTACTCCCACCATCGTCTTCGTTGAAAGTGAGCTCCTCAACGGGCGCGTACGGGGGCTGACTGCTGAATGAGGAGTCTCAGTTTGTATTCGTCAAAGGTCGGTGTGTAACTTGTGTGCGCTGAGGGTCGAGGTGATGGTCAAACTTCTGCGGTATATTACTATAGAATCGTCGCAAATTAGTTCAGCTTTACTGATAAGACCATACTTCTCTTCCCTCCTTCTCTCCTCTTCACTTCTTTGACAGCTACCATGAATACACAAGAGCATCCATGACCCGCTCAGAATTCTCTATAGGACTAATGGTTGTGTTCTGACTGAAGTCGTCGTCATCTCGGCGGTAACTGGATGTTACGGAAGTAATCGCCAAATTCAACCGTAGCCTCTGACGTAAGTGTACCCTTGGATAAGGGTGTAAGCATCGCACGGCTTATTCGCTGGTATTGGTCGGAGAACTTCGTGAGTTCGTATTCGATCGAGATAGGAGACAGTCCTTCACCTAGAGCAAACAGTTAGCGAGGCCTGAACTCGGTGGATAAGGCGCAACAAACCTTGACCAGGAGCATCCATCAGATGCCAGTCATCTTCGATGTCATGCTTCGTCATCCAGTTCTTCATATTTGTGGCCGTCGGTCGCAGCTTCTTCGCCTGCCGTCAGAGGCGAGGATCGAACCGGGTGTTCTGCCCTGGGTGAAGGTCCATCATGCCACGAACACTTTCAGGGCCTGGCAGTATCGAAAAGGAGGAGGCCGTCCTACGCCCGTTATTCGTGAAGGAAGTAATTAGTTCGCGGCGATGATAAATACCTAGGAGAGACGTAGATTGAAGCCTCATGCACAGTGCCTGGGGAAAATCCAAAACTGTGAGAGGAAAGGCGGTAGTAGGTACCGAAACAACTTCCCGCGATGGCTTTGCGACGGCTCGAAGGTAAGGTCTCGCGATGGCTCAACGCTCTGGGGCTGATGAGGGAGGTGGGCGAGTACCTAGGGATGGGCGAAGAAAAGTTGGGGGCGGGTACATGTCATCTTATTATTACCCCTGGCAGTTGCGCCCTGCTTATGTTAGAGAATGTAAGGAGACGAGGCAGCAATGACGCCATGCGATGACGGGATAAAGGGGAAACAGCCAAAATTGTGGACGCGCTATCCTTGCCAATACCATGCAAGAAGCGCAATCATAACACCACCAATTCTTTATTTTCAGGAGCATTCCTACTCGGACAGCATAAAAGTACTAATCGGACAGCATTCTCCACAATTCTTGGGCTCCTGTGTATCCCCCCAAAATTACAGTGGGAAGTAAATGACCAAACTGTACGGAGTACGCATCTCGCATGTGCATGTCTCGGAGGCTTCGGCAATTCACTTTAGCAATTCATTTTCGGTGTTCTGAATTCTTCTTTCATTGTACCTATCTAGGTACCCTTACGTACGTCATTCGTGGCCCAGCAGAACACGCCGGCGTCTACAGGCGACTAAGTCAATTGCGTAGCCGGGACGACCTCCTCAACTTGCCCGGTCTCGCTGATCATGGTCAGGGCCTGCGATGACGGTCCAGTGGTTTTCGAGGCGTTGGTAGATGAAGATGATCGCGATGCCACACCTCTGCCTCTGCCTCGTCCGCGGCCTCGCGTGGTCTTGGTCCTTTGTCTCTTCGAGGCCCGTAATGCCTCTGCCTCCTCTATCTCGAACTGTGACTGTCGACGGCGTATGCTTGACTTTATGGGGCGGCTGCTGGGGAGGGTCGGCTGCGACGTTGAAGCCTGTGTAGAACGATCAACAGCTTGAAGGCGGGTCGGAACCGTGACCTTTTTGTTTGATGAGGCGCGAGGTCGACCACGAAGATGGGATGATGATGAAGAATTTGGTGGGTGGCGTTGATGCGCAAATGCCAAACAGTGTGCTTTCCTTGAACACTGTCTATGAGCGAAAGGATACATAAAAAGTGGAGAGTGTCACGAGATTTCTGGGGAATGCTGTCCGGTTAGTACTTTTATGCTGTCCGAGTAGGAATGCTCATTTTCAGATGTGATTGAAATCTATAGACTGTCGCACATCTTGACGTTGTTTCGGCTTCTTTTTCCAATGTGTAGTTGTGAAGATAGTCGCGAGCTTAGGTAAATACATATAGTGAGCCACCAACCACCGGCGGCGCTGCGAGAAGATCTGAATCGGCTTTGTGCGGTCGTAAATGGGAAGCAATGCAGCGAAAACTGTCATTCAAAGAAGCACATCGTCTGTGACTGTCCTAGTGTGAGTTGGGAGGAGGATGCCGAGAAATTGACACAGGTAACACGTGAAGCTCGATTTTGTTTTTCTGCCGATGATACCTCCAGATGATGCGCTCCGACCGATCTTCAATCCCGTCGCAATCGATCAATATACGAGTTACGATCTTCCGGACGCCTCATGAGAACTTTTACAATGCGGGTTGTGCATTTGATCATACAAGAGAAAACTAAAACGAGGTTTGATTGAATGCATCAAGTTATTTGGCGTGGTATAACTATTCGCCCATAGTATCGCGACTCCAGTCACCCACCCTAAACCATCTCACAGCAAAAAGGTTACAGCCACCTCAGTTACTCGTGCATCCTTAATGTGTAGATGTTTTATACGTTATGTGAAAGCTATGGCTTTCGTCTTTAATACTGAGTATATTTTGTGAACTGTGCGAGTGCAGCCATCCAGTTATGGAGTGAAGAGTAAATCAATGCATCAGTTAGTCCGATGTCAACGCTCTCTCTCCTATCATTTTCTCTTTAACTTGTCAGGTTTCACGGGTGAGCCGCATCTAGAACGAGCTTCGGCAATGTCTACTGTGTCATTTGAAAGCTGCGAATTTTCTCTTCAACATGACGTTATTTTTATCAATGCGCGAATGTATGCGTCAATTCACAATGCGAATTTGATTATCTGATATGCTGTCAATGGTCATTGACTCACTGCAGCCCTCTTTCTCCTTATATTCTCTGACGTAATAAGCAGGCGGCCCTAGATCACGTAGGACTCCTTATTGGACTGACGGTCGGAGGGCGGCAGGCGCAACCAATCACACTGGTTATATCTGCTGCAGATCGCCCGAGGTTGCAGAGGTCTCCTCAGTGTCAGAAAAGATTCAACAGATCAGTTGCAACTTGCCTCCAGCACCTGACCCGCGCATCGATCTTGCTGTGTTTTCGCTTCCTCCATCTCAGCGCTTTTTATTGCTGCAATGCGAGCGAATCGCCTTGGATCGCCTTGTTGGCGTCACTCGTATGGAAGACAATCAATTGGCTAGATGCAAAAAAAAATCGGTAGGTTCGCTGCAGCCACTCGCACAGTTTTCCCATGAGCAATTACATCACTGATTCACTCGCAACGAACGTGCATCACCATGAAGATCAAATGATCTGTCCCGACTCCCAATCATCGAACCGGCCACTGCATGATGCATTCCATCGTGCGTTTGAACCTAATCAATCGCGGCGCCGCCCGCACATTCTCCAACCATCGGTACCTGTCACTTGGGACTGTAGGCTGTCAGGCTGTTCTTCGGAGTGTATGGCGATTCTTCTCCCGCGCCGATGCGAAGTCTGCGAATCTTTGGAGCCGATCTATTCGTCGCCCCGTCGTCTTCTTCACACGTTCTTCCCAACATGTTGTCCTACGCCGTCAACACTCTGGCTGTACCGATTCTACTCTTTATCGTCCTCGTCTTCGTCATCCCGGACTTGCTCTCCCCAGTGCTGTTTGATCGTCACCATCGGCTGCGGCGCCTTCGTCCGACTGTGCGCAATCGCCGTTCTTTGATGCCCTCTTCAAACCAGCTGTCTGAAGCTTGGCCTTGCCTGTATATTTATTTTTTTATGGTACGGCACATATGTCGTTGAATTGCTACGGTTTGCGCATAACTATGTCGCCTATCTGTTTGTCGCATTCAATTGACTTGGTTGCGATGCGAAATTATAGGCTCTAGCCCTAGGCCGAGTCTAGCTGGACAGTTTGCGTGTAACTATCGAGAAGTTCGCTCTGTTCGGGCCAGGTATGCTTGTGTGCTACTGGTGCCATATTTCTCAACCCCAGCCCTTTCGAAAGCATTCTTTCTCGCGGCTGAAGATCATGCTTGGACTTTAAGCTGTCTTGTCGGACTCCACGAGATCGGCGGCAAGACGGGAGTTCTGCGACGTCGGATTTGTGTTCTGGCGACGATTGCATGCGTGCATTTTTTCTGCGTCCGCTCACAGCAGTCTGGGTACGGCGCTTTCGGTACTTCAGAAACAGCCGTTGACGTCGAAACAGCTGCAGTTTTGCACTCGTTCGAGTGATGCTAGCCAGCATCGTCAGCCCGCCCGGACGAGAGATGTTTCGTCTATCTCGCCACGTGTGCTCACTCTTGCTCCTTTGCCGCTTGCGCGTCTCAGCACCCACTCGAAAAGCTTGTTTCCGACTTCATAGCCCCAAGAAGCGGTGCCGTGACTTTCCGGGCTGCGTCGAAGTGCCCATGTCGTTCGCTGGCTAAGATGGTTATGTCGCTTCGAACGACGCACATCTTGACATCTATCCCGGATCATTTGCCAACCGATATTTCCAGCAGTTTCTCACCCTCCATTTCGAGCTCTTCTCCTTCACCCGGGTCAACTCCTTGCGCTTTTTGCCAGCCCATTGTCGGCAAATTAGCCACCCAAAACAATCCAAAGCATACTACTGTGTCTGATTTGCGGCGTGCCCAGTGAGTGCCCGATGTTTTCTTCTGTTGTTTGCCGCAAAATCCTTGTCAACTTCGCCGTCTCTCGCGGTCTATTGTTATCGCTCCACATGCATATGTGTGTTCCTACACTCACGTCAAACTCGCCCGTTACCACGATTTACGCAGAGTGCCACGGCGAGGAATGCCGTACGACTTTCGGAATGCCTGAACTTCCATCGGTCTCAGTCATGTTAAAATAGTGCCAGTATCATCACTATTCATCGGGAACACGTTCCGATCCCGGATACAGGCCGTTCTTGGAATTGATGTTGAACTTGAGAGATGATATTTTGGAGTCTCGCCATAGCTGACCGCCAGCAACGTAAACGCAGAAGAGTGGCAACATCTCGAACTTGCTTCAGCACTTCACGTAGATACTCGCGCGCTAGTCAGATATTCCACTTGCTGTCGCGGTGCATATTTTACCATTCATCGACATGCGCAGGCTGAGGCACTGTCACAACCTCCCACTTCGACGCCGGACCATTCGCTTTCATCGACAAAGTCAACGTCACACCTTGCGGAATTCTGCTCGTCGTGATTCGGCAAGAACCGACTGCATGAGTCCGCCATCTCTCTGAGTCTCTTCCGAAGAAGTCTTCGCGTAGACCGCTTTCCCCACCACCGCCTTCGTTAGAATCGCCGCCTCAACCGGTGGGTAAGGTTTGAGGCCCGTTGGCTCAATGGCTCAGACGCGCTGACTCTCAGTCATCAATCCCGTCTTCGTCCTTATACTCCGTCCCGCCTTCTCCGAAATGGCGTAAGTATTTCGAACCCAAGAACCTGTTGAAGATGGAGATTGCAACATGTCGCCATATGCTGATATTTAGCTTGCATCCCAGCAACCGCTCGCTGTGTCGCTGCAAAATTTCAATCACGCTGACCGGTTTGTCATTCCTGCCGAAGCCTGAAGAGGAGAATTGGTTCAAAGAGAAGAAGTGGAAATCAGATCGCGTACGGCGCATTTTGCAACAGCACAGCGAGCGGTTGCTGGGATGTAAGCTTAACGTCAGCATATGGCGACATGTTGCCATCTCTATCTTCAACAGGTACTTGGGTTCGAAGTACTTGCGCCATTTTGAACAAGACGGGGCGGAGTATGAGGACGAAGACGGGCTTGATGACGAGGCGTCCGATCTACAGGCCGGGCACGGAACGCATGTTGCCGGCATGATCTACGACAGAGAGTTGCAGCAAAGTTTGGACGGCACCGCATTGGCACGGGAGCAGTTTCGCGAGGTCAGCACCAAAAGGCGCCAGACAGTCCAGATAGCAGCTCACAAGACGAAGCACGAGTGATGTTCGAGCTGCAGAAAAGGGAGACACGATTCCAGGAATAGCATACCGAGCACGCGATGCATGAAGCGGGCACAGCGGTCAAAAGGCCCAAACGCTTGCGTAATGAGAGAGCTGAGCTTCTCACGGTCAGCGGTTGGAACATGCTGTGGCATAAGGTAGACTCTTCCAATAGCGCGATACATTTGCGGAAGAGACCGATTCCATCTGCGTGATACAACGATGCCAGGAATATGATGTCATCTTGAAGGCATTGCGCGTTGTGCTGTCGGGATCGTCGTCGTCGAGTATTGCAGGCTAGGGTGATCAAGACTCGGCCAGCGAAGGCGCGTCTCTCAATAACTTAACGCTCAACGGGTCTCACTTTCACGGTCATCGTACAGAGGTTAACGACGTCAGGGCCAAATCGGACTTCGGCAGCAATTGATATCGCACGCGTAGCCCCTGGGGGCCTGGGATATCTCCAGCTGCTGGTTTTCAATGGCAGATTCCTCCACGTCGTCATCTCAGATATGGCTGCTGGTCTGCATAAGTCAAATGGTCTTCCCCTGAATCAACAGGCAGCGGAGATCTGAGTAGTCCTGGGTGATCTGGCATTGGCGAGCTCTGAATGTGAATAGTGGAATTGTTTGGTCGATCTGCGCTGCTGGAGAGGGTGTCAGCCACCTGCGTAGATGGATGCGCAAGCTCAACAAGACCTGGATTTCGCACTGAGGGTCCATGAATCAATTGATGTATGCTTAATGTCGTGTACGGTTCGTCTCGTTGCGGGGATGGGCCTTGACTGGCCACTCGGTCGTGAGTTTCGCTTTGATATAAGGCATACTGTCGTGTGTTTGCACTATTTGTTGGGCCTTGAATATCGTGAACAGCGTAGGAGAGCCTTGGTCGTTTGCGCGCCATATCGTGAATCTGCTCTGGCGAGAATATTCATTAGCAAAGAAATTTGCGTATCTGTGTTTTCATATACAGATTATCCGGTGTTGCTGCGCAAATTTTATTTCGGCGTCGTTTTGTCGTATGGGCAAAGTTAAAGTTGGTGGCGCGAAGTCGTTCGTTTCATAGAGTCATGCTGACGGCGCTCGGCAGTCCAGAAGGCGCGTGTGCCAGTAATACAAGAAGAAAAGTTGACGATGTGGTTGATGATGGCCTTTGAGTCTTGGTCATTGAAGCTGCATCGTGGAAATCCTGAACCGTGAGATTGGCGGCGTTGTCCTCCTTTTTTGTTGGTGCTTCAACCCATGGCATGCCGGCGCATTAGCCTGTTAAAACACGTGCAAGCCGCATAGGATGCTGGACAAAGCGACCATGATATTTGCGTAGGAGATGCTACACATAGTCTTGTAAGTCACTGAGCGTTGCCGAGGCGATACGAAGCCGCCGTTGTAAGATGCAGCGTCAGACATATTTGATCCATCGTTGGATTCGTGTGTCGTCGGGACTGATGGCGGGCGGTTTTAGCCACAGCCAGCAGAGTGCGTGATGACCTCAGTTGACTGTTTGGAAAAGAGATGAGACGGCGTAGGCTGCCAGAGATCAATATCACCCGATCTTTGGGTGGAAACCGGTATGTTGAGGAGGCCTGTGACCGTAATGTCAGCCCGATGCAGCTCCACCGAAGCACGGGAGCTTTTTCCGCAACTGTTTAGCCATGAAACTTAGGGTCTCTGGGACCCAACGTCTCTCGACAAGTTCGGCCACATAATCGATCATTGCTTGCGGACCGGTGATCCCTTCATCGCTCAACTGCGCCAACCATAGCTCGCTCTCGCGGCTCGCAGCTACGACGGCGCCATAATGATACCGGAGCTCATCAGTGTGCAGGAGCGTCGGACGACCTGTCTCCGGCGACATTGGCCACCTTTGCAGGTTAATGAACCCCGAACCTATGTCCAGAATGGTCGGATTGATATACGGCCAACCGCCGCGTCTAAGACCATTCTGGACATAGGTTCGGGGTTCATTAACCTGCAAAGGTGGCCAATGTCGCCGGAGACAGGTCGTCCGACGCTCCTGCACACTGATGAGCTCCGGTATCATTATGGCGCCGTCGTAGCTGCGAGCCGCGAGAGCGAGCTATGGTTGGCGCAGTTGAGCGATGAAGGGATCACCGGTCCGCAAGCAATGATCGATTATGTGGCCGAGCTTGTCGAGAGACGTTGGGTCCCAGAAACCCTAAGTTTCATGGCTAAACAGTTGCGGAAAAAGCTCCACCGAAGCACTTATGTGAGGAGTCGGATATCCCTACCGACCCGACCAAAAGGTCTGAACACTAAGCTGATGAGAACCAGCTTAGTGCGGGATATATAGGTACATGCTGGTTTTTGCAACCGACGGACAGAGCAGTTACGGGTAACCGTCACACGTGTCCGTCTCATCTCCGAAGACCTCGCCGGGATCGGCGGTTTCCGTTCACCTTGCCGTGACTTAAGCTTGGCGAAGCTTCGTTCTGATGATCTCTTGCATATATCTCGTCGATCGCAGAGCTCATTGACGGAATTCGTGTCTCGGCATCTCTTCTCGCGGTACGGTTGCGCGCCTGGACAGGGTGCGGAACTGAAAAACTGTAAATGGCTGCCAGAGCGAATATGAAGATTGCTTCTGATCGTCGGCTTCGTCGGTGCGAGTCAAATCGGGACCGCGGCGACAGACTCGAAGTAAGGATGTCGGGTGGTGTGCCTCACCGGCATACGCGTTGCGGAATCGTACGTCGACACCGGAGCGCTTCAGCGCCTCAAATGTGGGCGTATTTGTAGCAGATGACGATGGCTATGATCACTTGTTGTGCGTATTGGATAATTCGAACAGACCCAAGTAACTGTTGGCCTGTCGCCACGATAAGCGTCACTATGCTCGTATATTCGACACGCCAATCTTGAACCGGTACATAGCTTGGTCGCGCGTTTTTCGTATTGGCGCACTCAGTGCATCTGTACGTTTTTCTGTTGTGCTCAATTCTGGATTGGGAGGGTGATTGGAGGGCCAGGAAGAATGCAGAGAGTTACGTTTCTCTAGCCATTTGAGTTGGGCCCGCGTCTCGACTCTCTGCTGCCAGTGGCCCAGTGCCAACACCCAGTTTCGGCGCGCCGCGTCAAAACGCGGGAGATCACGTGACCAGACTGCCAACGCCATTCGACCAAATTTCCATCGATACCAAGCGACGTCCTGACGAATTTGCTCAGTACTTCTTGCAATTGCAAATTCTTCGGAGCGTCCACGCTGAACGGTTTTAAATCTCGTCATGGACGGAGGTCCCGCAGAAAATCTTGATGGGGACGCGCTGCCAACGCCGGTCACTGACAAGACTCTGCAACATCGACCACGAAGAACCTGCCGACCTCCCGATCGACCCTACAGAGAAGAAAGGCTCTGCCAGAGAGCGCTCTTGACGGATACAGGCGTTATGGTCACGAGAAGGCTACAGCACAACATAAGATGCCATAGACTGCACATTAGATGATGATGCCAACGATCGGCTTTCCTTGGGGGTTCTTCTTCATGGTTTGGAATCGTTGCCCTGATCGAATCTAATTGTCAGTAGCAGTCCGCTGCATATATGCATATGCTGGTTGACCTTCCATATTCGGCCAACCGTGTCCTGTTCGTTTTGGCTCTCATGCCATGAACACGATGTGTCGGAATCGCTCGCATAGCACGCACCGCCGGCGTTGAGTGGGACGCTTATTGACAGCAGCCATGTTGACGGAAACTCTGCATCTGCTCTCCCTCTTCTTCCAAGGGCTGTATCAATCGACGACGAGAAAAATACACGACTGGACTGTACGACTCTTGGCAGTTATGTGTGTTGTGCAAGATGTATTGTGTTTTGCATGTGGTCGATGTGACTGCGGTACCGTCAGCATTCCCTGTCTTGATCGTTGATGCGTTGAACGCGGAACGCGGCGTGATGTGCGACATCTTCGATGCGATAAAAACGCGAATCGCCCAATGTGCGTTGCTTGTTTATGTTAGTCTTCCTTCCCGGAAATACAAATCACAGTGCTCTACTCTCCTCTTTCTTGATTTTTCCTCATGTGCTCTATTCTCACTGCTCTTCTTCTCTCACCGTCCCTCTGCGTATTCTGTCGCGTCATTGTCTACCCTTCCGGGCTTCTCTTTGCCGCTGCCTCGACTGAAATGTTTCCACTGCAGTCGACCGCTTGCAATCCTCTAGCACTGTCTGCGGTCCGCGGATGCAAAGGGTGGTAGAACAGAATTGACCCATCTTAGTGTCCACTTCGCTCTCTTCGCTCTCTCGACGTCGATTCTTGGTATTGATGAGTGCCTTCTACGGTTTGTGTTGTTTTGATGTCGCTCTCTCTAAGGCCAAGTGTGGCGGTATTATCCGTCCGTTCTCCATCACTATCGACCCGGTGAATCGAATATGCTTCGCTTTGCAACCCATCCTCGTTGCGGCGCACGATAGGCCACCAGTCATGACTCATGACGGCGGCAATGGCATTACGGTTCCAACAGTATGTTATGAGGTTCAATGAACCAAACAATCTGAAGTAGTCACAATGGACTGGTCTGGGTGTGACTTCAGGCTAGCGTCAATAGAGTTGTTGGTGAAGATGGGGAAGGGACGGAGAAAGGAGGATTTTTCTCTGTCGGCCTCATTAGCCTCTGAGCGACTTGTCCTCTTACAAACTTTCCGCGCATGTTTCGGCTCTCTCATTATCAGCTGGTTCTTGTGACGGATTCGAGCTTCTGACTCTGATGGTTGGTGGAGAACCTCCGCTGATGGCATCAACTGGGTAGGATGTTTAAGGCCTTCATGGAACGATAGCAAGGCTATGGCGCAAGACGAAAGGGGCAAGACCCAATTAGCCAATCTCTTCTGTCCTCTTTTCCCCAATCTACATACATGATACTTGTTACTGAATCATCTCCTCCATCGCGTTTGCCCAGAGAATTTCCAGCACTGAAACAGCGGCGCATGACGCCGCTTGGTATGTAAGTTATCCAGTTCCCTCTTCCCCGCAAATGGCACCTCGATCATCGATGGGATGTGCAGGTTTCTGCTGGATCGATCAAAATCTGCTCCCGACACGCTTTTTACCTTATTTCTGTGTATGTAGTTTCTTTCGCCTTCTGCAAAAAGTCGTTGGTCGCCGCGTCTCATTTGCCCTTGGTCCAGAATCTTGAACGAGATCGTACTTCCTTGCAATTTTAATTCGTACAAAAGCTGAACTCTCTCGAGTCTCGACCTGGGGAGGACCCTGCCACGTCTCATTTGAAGCACATATTGTGAATATGATCATCGGTATTATCTTGCGCGACTGCGCCGCTTGTTCATAATCATGTTGTAATTAGATGGGACATATGGCGTCTTTGGAGAAGGAGGGGCCTCCCGCTTCTCTCATACTGAAGACACAAGGTGGCGCGCAGGTATCGCGTGCGCTACATTGCCGCATCGATAGTACCAACCGCATGGGAGAAATGAGATGAACGCGTTTGTCGCTGGGCTTGTTGAGAACACTGGATCCAGAGAGTCGCTCGTTCATGACGACCGCATCAAAGCATGCCAGGCGGCGTCAGAAAGGAGGCCGTGGGGCGGCTGAGGTTGCCACATCGCCATCGATACATATTACACCCTGCGCCGCGAGCCATGTGGTCCTTTCACTGTACGACATGGTTATGATGACTATGAGGCGCAAGTTACAACGGATCCTCGAAGCCCGAGATTGTGGAACATTTCGGGGAGTTGGGAAAACACCTCGCTGAGTAACCTGTTACTTCATACACTTTCCCGAGTAATGCTCTTCAAATGTGCCGATTATTTTTGGTCGAGATCACGATTCACGAGTAGAGGTACGAGCGCGAAGTACACAAATTTACCAAGTGGCACGTGGGCACCACACGTTACAATCTCCGCCGGTGGGCGATGCAACCCTGAAACCTGCTTTGTTCTCAAGCCATTTCGGCGAATGCAACCATCCCCAGTAAGCGGCTTCCACACGCGAAATGGAGCTTGCTGCGCCAAGATAAGCTTCAAAGGAGAGCGGCTACCTACAGTATTAGGTACCGTTTCCGTAGTGGTAGGCTTCGCTTATCGGGTTCAGGGTTGCGTTGTGCTAATAATACTCTGTAACGAAGCTCACAATTGAGCGGGAACAATCGACACCTAATAATGGGCTTGATGTGGTGTGTAGCACCAGACCTACCTAACCCACCATCAACATTGCCACCAACCTTAACACGGGCCAACGAAACGTATCAGCGGATCGGAGCAGTTGACATGTCTTCCCCTTATCAATTTCGCACAACTGGCGTGACGCAGTCTTAACATGACTTGGTGATTGCCTATTTTGCAGACGATCAAGCGTTCGATTCTTCGTGTAGGCCATAAACAAGCATTCTGCCTACGGACTCGGTCCAAGTCCAACACACGCTCTCTCATCAGGTTTATCTTGAATCGAGCACCGGCCACTGAACCAACTCACGCTGGCTTCAATGTCTACAGGGAAGCATCCAATTGACACAGCCGTGCCAGGTCACGGCTCGAACGATCACGACGTCAACCTTCCTACAGGATGGAGATACAAAGAACGCAGATTGTGCGGCATCCACGTGCCCTGGTATGCCTCCCCGCCGACGCAGCTCATAATGGTATCATTTGTGTGTTTTCTGTGCCCAGGCATGTTCAACGCTCTCGGTGGCCTGGGAGGTGGTGGCAAAACCGACGCTACTCTGGCAGATAACATGGTGAGTATCGGCCCACGTTGAGCTGAAATCTTTCCTTTCGCCTTATCTCGCTACACTATGCTAACCTTTTGGGACACTGGTGGATAGAATACGGCTCTGTACAGCACTTTCGCGGTTTTCGGTTTCTTTGGCGGTACTTTTGTCAACAAATTAGGCGTCAAGTATACCCTCGCTTTTGGAGGAATTGGATATTGCATCTACGCCGGCAGCTTGCTTGCTTCCGTTCACAAAGATGTTCCCGCCTTCAACATTTTTGCCGGTGTTTGGCTTGGACTTTGTGCTGGCTTACTATGGACCGCACAGGGCACTATCATGATTTCGTACCCACATGAACACGAGAAGGGCCATTACTTCGCCTGGTTCTGGGGCATTTTCAATATGGGCGCCGTTATCGGTAGTTTGGTATGGCAAACCAGTCTTCCATTAACAGCAACCGCTACAATCAGTACTCGTGGTCTCATATGTGAGCGAGCTTGCGTTCGCGTAGTACGTACTGACAGAAGGCTCACTCAATTCAGATCCCCCTCGGCGAAAATATTCACGTGAAAACGAATTCTACCGTCTCCGATGGCACATATATCGGATTTATCGTTCTGATGTTCTGCGGGGCTGTCTTAGCCCTTTTCCTCTGCAACGCTGGCGACATCGTGCGGAAAGACGGCAGTCGTGTTATCCTGAAGAAGAATCCTAGCTGGCAAAGCGAGTTGCTAGGCCTTTGGGAGACTCTGCGTTTCGAGCCATTCATCATCCTCCTCTTTCCGATGTTCTTCTCGTCAAATTGGTTCTATGTCTACCAACAGAATGCAGTGAACGGCGCAAGATTCACCACGAGAACCAAGGCCCTCAACAGTCTTCTGTATTACCTAGCCCAGATAATCGCCGCATGGATTACTGGTGTCATGGTCGACATACAGGGAGTTCGCCGATCGGTTCGAGCCAAAGTGACTTGGGTCATACTCTTCATCTTCACTTTCGCTTTGTGGGGTGGGGGATATGCCTATCAGAAGGATTATACCCGTGAGACAGTGGACGAGAAGCTGAACCCGGACTATAAGCCGACCGACTGGACTTCCCCTGGGTATGTCGGCCCCATGTTTCTCTACATCTTCTATGGATTCTACGACGCTGTTTGGCAGGCTTGCATTTACTGGTATATGGGTGCTTTATCCAACTCTGGTCGACGATTAGCCAATTACGTTGGGTTCTACAAGGGTATACAATCTGTTGGCGCTGCAGTCATGGCCAATCTCGATGGGCGGAAAATTTCCTTCATGAGCGAGTTCATTAGTAATTGGGTATTGCTTGCTGCTTCTCTTGTTGTAGCCCTTCCTGCCATCTTTTTCAAGATCCGGGACCATGTCGACGTCGAACTAGATCTAAAAGATACAGACGAAACTGTCGAGGAAGTTCTTCCAGCTGGTCACCCCGAAAAGGTTGCTGTGTAATGGGGTACACTTTCAGCCGCCTTGTTTTGTTACTTCCGTCCCCTTCTCGGCAAGAGAGCTGTGTTTACTATTGTCTGATGAAGGTCTTGATAGATCATAGGGTACTGCAGTCTGCACTTGCCATCTTTATCTAGTCAATTGTTTTTTTTTTTCGAAAGTTAACACAGCCCTGAATTTATGCAACATTCTTGCGAAAGAGGTGTTCGGGAAACGGAGCTGCTGAGTAATTTACGGCGTACGTGTTCCAAGCCTTTTCGCTGCAGAGAGAGGAGGTACATATTCGCCATTACTCTACACATCGTAGAAATTAAACAACCAAGGCGCATTCACACAGGAGAGTTGTTGGACTAGTCGAGTCACCGATTATTTTGACTGGCATTCTACCGCGTTTCGCACACACACGCACACATGCTCACTGTGTGGAATAAGAACCTTTCCACTCAAGTAATTGTCGGCCACACCAGAAGAACAACTTGAGATCTTGGGATCGTAGGATACCCACACGTGCTGCCGCTGTGCGGGTGCCAATGCATGGACATATATTGCATATGTACGGAGTATGTATACCAAGTCCGCTGCTGCTTGTAGCTTCCGCTCATGCACGATTGCTTCGCTCATCTCATCTCCGATCATGATCCTCGTTTCCTGACTAGATTCTCGATCTTCGTACGGGTGCGCCGGGCGAAATCTGAGCTCGTGCGTCCTCAATTCTCGCAAGCTTGGCGGAATAGTATGCAGCGGTGTATTGAGTGATTCAGCAGCTGGTGAGAGAAGATCCGAACGCCGCTTCCCAAGCGTTATCTCTCCCCGTATTGGCATCCGCCGAGCCGGGAGAATGCGACTTCTTTGTCATTGTCTGTGAGGCCATTAGAAATCGGGGACGATCCTGATCTCAAATGAAGTACGAAGCGAACAGCGCAACCAGACGTGTCCAGGACATCCCACTTCTGGGCGCACTTCAGCGCCAGCGCCGTGGTGGGCAGGGCTGGTCCCAAATTCCTCTAGGTAATTACCGACCGAATCCTTCTCTCATCAACCCCACGGCCACGATGGTGTCAAAAAATCGTGAGTGACTGACTGGACCCACGTGGGTTCTTGAACAAACGCTTTGTTAGGGCTCCACAGAGCCCAGAGCACATCAATTTTTCAACTCGACTTCGTCATGGTATTGCAAAGAATTTCCTATCCATCTTGAAATGGACTGCTTGTTGGACAAATTACGGTAGTTCCCTCAAAGTTTACACCTTTGGAGCAGCCCAAAAATGGCCGTAACGGGCATCACAGAGCGAAATGCGCAACCGCCATCTACAAGCCTGCCGGATTTGCGCAATTTGGGTACGCTGACCGCAGATCAGATTGGAAACGCGCTTAGAAGTATGCAGAAACTGTTCTGCCGATTGCCGACTCCTCTGGACTTTCAAACAAGCTACAAGAATCACTTATTGACGACAGATTCTGGCTATGCGTCCGAGGCCGACACGGATGACGATTTTGAGGCAGAAAGCCTCAGATATGATGACTTTGAGCGCAGCTTTGCTACTCGTTGGTTGACTGGGTTTATCGGCCGCGCATTTGAACTTTCACTGCAAGAAAGCGTCTCGGAACGCTTCGTAGACGAAGCCTGCACCATCTTATCATGTCTAACCAACGATGCAAAGGAAAATGTGGCCCTTAACATGGAACTCGGAATGACCCGCGAATTCAGCTTCCTCCTACGGAATGCCCAGAACTCCAAGGTTGAGGTAGAGGTGTATGATACACCAATGCAAGCTGGCGATGATCATACGGATGTTGGGTTGCAGACATGGGGTGCGTCAATCGCTTTTTCGGAAGAGATAGCCAAGTGTCCAGAAAAGTTCGGGCTCAGCGTCACTGCATCAGGTTCTTCATGCCAGATCGTTGAGCTTGGAGCGGGAACTGGACTGCTTAGTTTGTTCCTGTCCAGACTCATCCCACATATTTCAGAGTCGCGACCGACAATCGTTGCGACGGACTACCATCCGACTGTGATGGCCAACCTCCAGGCCAACGTTGCCTCTCACATGAGGAAGACGCCCGATGCAGCTCCTATTGTGGCCTGTCATCTTGACTGGTCTGCCCCATCCCGGGAAGAGCCCTTTCATGTACCGGTGGACATGTTGATTGCAGCCGACGTTATTTATGCGCCTGAACATGCTTCCTGGTTACGGGATTGTGCCAAGTTATTGCTTTGTGATGCGGGTGTTTTCTGGCTTATGGCGTCTGTTCGACCCAATGGGAAATTTGCCGACATCAGCAACAGCGTCGAGATGGCTTTCGAAGACGAGGAGAAATGCACCAGGGCGGACGGAAAAAGGCTGGGCATTTCATCGATGCAAAGGGTGGAGAAAAAGGGCGAGATCGGTCGAGCGGATGAAGTCGGCTACAAATTATTCGAAATCAATTGGCAATCATGCTGACTCTTCTTCTGTCAAGACCCGAAACTGACACCGCCCTTGTTCACTGTCTTATCGAATTTATTAGCTGTGTCGAACACATGTTGTAGTCATGTTTGGTGTATTGTGTTTGTAGGATATTTAGCGCTGGGCCTAGAATATGTACCTAGGCAAGGGACCGACGAAGATGTAGACGTATTTGCATATCCAGATGAGGATGCGGACTGAACTCGAGGTAGAAGGCACAGTCTCTGCGCCTCTTGGTTTCACGCATTGTTCTTCCTGATGTTGCTCTTCCTTGCACAAATTCCAGATAATGGAGGGGCACGTACCTGTCAGTAGCATCTCTCCGCGTGGCTTTTGTAGCAATCGACGGAGAGTTGACGAGAAAGAGTGAATGTTGTGGCTCGTGAAGGACTGATGAGGAATGGGTCGTCAGATGCAGCTTGCGCGTGTGCCAGCCGGTTCCGTCATTCCTCGGCAGGGAAAATCGTGGAGAAACGTTCGCGCGGCCTGTTTTATTACACACCTACCTATGTACATATGTACCTGTACATACCTACCTTGTATTCGCGGTCTAAGCGCCTTGTGGAGATCGGAGAGGCACGAGTCACGACTCACGACTCGTCACGAGTCACGACGCCGCACGAGACCAGCAGCTGCAGCTTGCAGCTCCCCAAAAAGCTCAGCCTACCTGGAGTGCTTGCAGTCGTTATTTTCCTTTACATCGCCAGCGCTAACTTATAACTATCTTCAGTCCAGGGATTGGATACCGTCCTCAAGGATCTGTGAGATGGCTCCCCTGTTTTCCTTCATCATTCTCTAGAGCTTCGACCATCTCGGCCTCCGGTGCCTTCTTCCGTCATCGGCAAGTCAGCGCTGATGTGATCTCTGGGTTGAGCAACGTCCAAAGCCTCGATCATACGCGTCACAGCAGCCTTACAAAACATGGCCCGCTTCATTGATTTAGGAGAAGATAGCACCGACGATGATGGCCATCCGAGCGAAGACCTGATACGACGTCGTCTGCTATTCAAACAACAAGTGCAAAACAAAAGCTTCGAGATGCCTTCTGCCCGTCCCCGGGAACCAACTTCGCACATATCCAATTGCATTGGCAGAGCGTTTCAGTGCTATCCGTGCGTCATCGCCCTTGTAGCCTTGCTTGCCCTCTTCAGCTTTCTTGTAATGCAAAGTCGTATCAATGCTGACGAGATTGTTGGTGGGCTTCAGCATTATTGCATCAATCGTGTCATCCATCGATCTGAACACCTTGGACGCCCTCGCTCGCTCGTGCCGTTCGGTCCACCATGGCCTGATTCAATACCGGAGTGTTCTCTTGACTTCGACGCTGCATTGCCGCAACGAGAACATCTCCGTCAACGCCGAGGACTTCTCGCGCTATCGTGTCCAAGCCAGCGGCAGGCACTACATGGAGAATGGCCGGAGCTATCATGGCAAGTCAGGCCGCTGCGCTCGTGACATGGTCGATGAGTGTCGAAAATGTGGCGACGTCATCTGCCGAGTACGTCGTCGTCCGTCTTCGTCTGCGCGCTGAAGGCCTCGAGGCCTGTTGTCCCAGTAATGAATGCTAACGGCCATTTGCACAGAACTGCGCCATTAAACCTCCCGCGCCAATTGCGCTACGTGCAAGACACCGTAGACTTTGTAGAACGTGCATCAAAGCACCTGTTGCTGAACTAGCAATCCCACGTCTCGACCCCAATTTACCATTTACATCGGATTCTGTACAGCAGTCGCTTTGCCAGTGTGAGACATGTGGAGTTTGGCTGTGCCAGCCCTGCG
This sequence comes from Claviceps purpurea, assembly GCA_029405325.1. Classification (NCBI taxonomy): domain Eukaryota; kingdom Fungi; phylum Ascomycota; class Sordariomycetes; order Hypocreales; family Clavicipitaceae; genus Claviceps; species Claviceps purpurea. The sequence continues at coordinate 5,131,063 of CM055783.1, read as the reverse complement.
GTAGAAGCATTCGCGGCGCCGACAATGAATATCAGAGGTTTGTGAAGGCATCGCCATACATTCTCTCTTATTCCACCCCGGAAGCTATTCATTATACTGAAAACCACTCGTAGCATTTGGCGCTGGCGCACGCAGTATGGGGAGGTTCTAGGCGGACTGGGAACGGGAATCGGCGACGGAGACCGAGGCGTCATCTGCGGCCGTGAAGCCGCCTGCCTTGCTGCCAGAGACCGCGAGCATGAAGTAGACTGCGACGCACAAGACGCGCGCGACAATGGCACAGCGCCATGGGATGAACAGCCTGTCTACATGACGACGGCGAATCCATCGCCTCCTGCTCTGGCCGCGCACGCAAGCTCTACTCTATCACCATTGGGCCCAGCCACGCCCTTGGGGTCTCTCATTGAAGAAGATCGCCATGGACAAACGTCCTCTCCCCAGCTCGGCCCTGGCTATGAGCGTCACGAAATTGAGGGCATCGGCGGGCGGGTCAAGCGCAAGCTCGTCCGAATGGTGCGCGTAGGCGCCTGCGTTCCAGAATGGGACGACGAAAAGGGTTGTGGAAGCTGTGCCCTGGCACCAGAACTGAAAGGCTGTGCCAGAAGCTGGTGCGGCTGGTGTTGCCGCGTGATACCCGGTGAAAGCGACCTACCGATTGGGAAAGGTCCGTCTTTCGACGGTTGTGCAATTCGGCAATGTGACTTGGAATGATGCAGTTCTTCGTTGGCCTTTTTGCTTTCCAGCAAGTAGTTTCGACATTGAAAGAGTGGGAATAATACGCGATTGAACTTGTTCTTCGTTGACGCCAAAAGCGGCGACGATATCAGCTTGAAAAGGGACGAGCAAAAGATGAGAACCACGTCCCTTCGCGAAACCAGTTCAGTGCACATCAATTCTGCATTTACTTGTCTTAGAACAGATGTGTTTAACATTGTAATTATACATGAGATGAGTTATCTGTCTCCTTCGCTGTTTTTGAGAACAAAACTCCCATCACTCATTGAAATCCTACGGCCTCACCTCTCTTCGCCTTCATCCACAAGGCGCCATCAGAGAAGATCAACTATAAGTGTGCAACTTGAAGCTTCCTTATTGTAGTAGCACAAAGAAGAGATTCCCGCCATCGCGCAGCGCTTCAACATTACAATTCCCCTCGATAAAGCATCTCCGCCCTCATTTTCCGTTCCTCCCTCGCCTGCGTTCTGATATGCCCCCATCTCGCCTTCTTCTTCTCCATCTTCTCCTGCAACCACTTCAGGTGCTCCTTAGATGCTGGCGCCACCATTTTGATGAAGACTTCCGAGCAGTCAAACTTGGCAGCTAATTTCGAAACACTCCACGTGATGGGATCCTCGGCCCTCAAAAGCCGTATAGTCTCTATATCCTCTTCCGTGACGTTATAGCGCGGCATGCGCCGCTTATACTTCATCATCGGGGGTAAATTGTCATCCTCGGTGGTCGTGCGCTCCCCATTGATAGGTTTGTTCGCTTTTTCCGCAGCAGTAGTCTGGCGGATTCGTAGCAGCGCGGATCGACGAGGGTCGTTAGGCGGCAGGAAGACGAAGGGAGTATGCGCTGGAGAAGCTTCCGACGAAGGGGGGTTATATATGATGGTATCGGCGGCGGGGAATGGCGCTGCGCGGCTGGGGAGGAAGGAGTCGTGGGGAGGGATTTTGAGAGCCCGCTTTGTTCGAGAGGTGGTTTTGTGGCCGCGCTGAGTAATCAAAGGTGTTCGGGTGATGCGTAGTGTGGTGAAGAGCTGGGCGAGGGGCCGGACAACGGGCCGGTTGAGGGATCGAAGATCCATGATTTTTGTCTTTCTTCTTATTCGGTGGTCTTATTCTACTTTCGTCGAGTAAGCGTTATTGCGTGTGCGAGGCTTCCCTTCAATTTCGAAACGCGATTGATATAATTTGGCACGCTGGGACGTGCTTGGCGCGAGTAGCGTTGCCCTCTGGCTGGTGTTGTCGATGATCTGAATTTGTTAAGTTGGAGTTTTCCGGGCCTGCAGTGGTTTCACGATAAGATTACGTAATAGTAAGGCGTGAAGTTCTTGGCCGCTTTTGCAAGGGAGGGTATGTTGTACCTATGTACATTGTACAGTGGCCCCTGAAGGAGGACCCACCTTGTTCGTTCTTTGGCCTGTGATTTTTGTTCAAGCTTCTCGTTCCGGTTAATCATTTACCTACCCCTCATTTGCTGGTTTTGCGCGAGCAACTCGCCACCTTCGTTATTGTCACCATCTTGATTCAATTATCATTCTTTCGCGTTCTCGACTCAAGATGATATTGTTCGGGCATTTTCCGAGGCTCTTAGTTTGGATATTCAGATTGTTGATGTTGTCATGAGTTCAGTTTGTCCGATAAAGGGGTGTGAAGGATTGGGGTTATTGGTTCTCGTTGTTCTGAAGTCAAGAAGGGGGGAGGAACGGTGTCATTTGCATGTGAACTTTTTTTGATCCGGCATCTTCGATTCAACATCAGAGAGACCGAGCTGTTTGGGTTTTATGATAACCCTGGGAGGAACCTGCGAGGATTGCCTCATGTTTTTGGAGAAGGATTCTATGCACTCTTTTTCTAGTTAGGAGATAGCTCCTCAACATCAACGAAGTTCTTTTCAATTCTGTGTTCTACATTCTTCTGGAGCAGCTAGATCCTGCAAAGATCCTTTGTAGGGTAGATCTATCTGTGAGTCCACGATCGTATTCTGTTCCCGACAGCGCCCTTCTTTTCCTTTGGAGCAGTTAGATCCTACAAGAGCCGTTGTGGGGTAGATCTTTCTGTGAGTCCACGACCACCATCCGGCTTCTTCTGTTTTTCTGCCCCAATTAAATAAATTAAATAACGCCCAAATTCCCCCACTTTTGGTCGCGACGCGTCAATTTAGCTTCATTCACGAACCAACCCATCATCTCTGAGCAGCCATGGAAACGCCGGAACGCCCTTTAAAGCCATTCAAAAAATATTCGACGCCACGCACTAGGAAGCGCGTCTATTCAGCCTTGATAGCAGGCAAATCGGTCAAGCAGATCACCAATGACGAGGGTATTCTCCCAAGCCTCGTTTATGGCATCAAAAATCGGTTCACTACCCAAGATGGGGGATCTCACGAAAAGGCCGAGGGCACCCGACCAAGCCAACAAAACACGATTTGCGACACTTCCAGATAAACATAAATCAAGAGCCATTAACTACCACCAAAGAGCTTGAAGAAATATGCGCCCCTCATGTTTCTACGGAGACAATCGCACAATACCTCAAGGCAAGGGGAGTCATGCATCGCCAAGCCGCATAACGCCCACTTTTGAGAGAAGAGTATGTCTAAAGAAGGTTCCAGCTCGCGCTCAAGTGGTTTGAAAAGCCTCTTGCGTAGTTTCGTCGCGTTTGATAGAAAGATGAATGCGCTGTTGAGCGCGGCGATGGACAGACCCAGGAGTGGATTTGTCGCCCTGCCGGCCAGAATTGCACCTTGAACTTGTGATTACAGTCCCACCAAGAAAATAACGACCAACGCCAAATTGAACCCATTTTGGATCACCACACCTATTTATTTCACTTTTTCGCAATCTGGCCATTTAAAATGTCAAATATGCGTAATTAAGTAAGTCTATAGAATCATGAAGGCTTAAGTAAGTGACTGCATCAATAACTTGTATACCACCCGTGGGAATCTATCACCGCCTGAAGACGGCGAGGCACGCTGTCGATAAGGTCGTTAACAAGCGTCATTTCCAATTCCGCCCAAACATTTGTCGCAATTTTTTTAAGGTGATTTAATAATGCGTCCTCGGACCTTTTCATATGCGCCATTTTCGGATCCCGCTTGAAGATTTGCTGTTTCAGGCATGACCATAGGTTCTCAATGGGATTCAGGTCGGGGCTGTATGGCGGCCATTCCAGAGGAGACACCCCTAGCTCCTCGAGGCATTCTTTCACGATTTTGGCTGTATGAATCGGCGCGTTGTCATGCATAAGGATAGTGTCACCATCGAGCATGATTGGGAGGTATTCCTCAAGGTGATCACAGTAAATCACGCTTGTGACGCCGCCTCTCTTCGAGTCGAGGTCCCCCGGGAGGACGACGGGAGGACCCTGATTTCCGTTGCGAATTCCACCCCCAAAACATAAGGATATATCGGAGTTTCTCTTATTTTGCTTGTACATAATTGAGCTCGGTTGCTTTCGAGCCCAGAATGAGCCCATTCCGCTGCTTGAAACCCGAGTTATCGTATGTACATAGGTATTGCGCCAGCGCATGGGGCGAGTTGATATGTAGGTCAGCCGGTGCGATCCATCCACTTTGCGCAATGAGACGGGCTAGGTTAGGTACTCGGAGAGTACTCTTCTTTTGCCTCTTGCACCGCGGATAAGGTAGGTACCCTTCTAGTCTCAGCACCGACACCGAGCATCTTCATCAAACAGTGATCACTGATCACTGATGAATAACCCAACACCGAGCGTAATCGCACCTGCTTCCCGAGATCAACGGCCTTGTGGTGTAGATAGCTGGCGAGTCGGGACTGGTTTGGACGCCTGATTAAGTACGCATCTACCTATGTGTACATACAAGTTACAACATCGCGCAGGCGGCAGAACGTCATGATCAGAGTCAACAATATGCACAGACACACCACAGCACACACAAATCACAATCATCTCAGGAGTCAGAACAATTCTTACTGTCCTTACTAAGCCGTCTCTCAGCCCCATGCCTCTGGCTTTGAGTACATAGCGGGATCTAGTACATATGTACTGCTGCTGCCGCCTAAACAAGACTCATATCGCGATGCCCAATTTGAATGCCATTACCGGTCCTTTCTTTTTCCAGATCCGCCTCAACGGATCTGTCTTCCACACCGGAGACATCCAGATACGCCAGCGATTCTTCATCCATAGACACTGCCGCGATCCGAAAAAGTTGCTATATCTGATCGAGTCCTAGGCATCAAACGCATTCATTCCTGCAGAATCGTACCGAAAGGCCATGTGCCTTTAGATACGCCGAGTTCGTTTGGGGAGCCCATAGCGGCTGCTACTCTTAGCTATCTTCGTGCGAAAGCCTGATATCTGAGGCAGAGAGGCTGCGCGAGTTTCTGAGCGTGTTTTCACTGCCGTAAATGCTACACAGACAATGACGACATTGGAGGCTTCGTTCCCTGTTCTCTCAGGGACTCATAGTTTTAGCATAGAATTTGAATGAGAGCTTTGCTGGGCCACTTACCTGCTAGTACTGCATCCTCCATACCACGCCCGTCGCCAAGTAGTGGCTCTTTCACTCCGTCCCAGACTCCCAAGATCATGCTCATCTTCCCCTCATCAACTCAAAAGCAAAATTCAGACGCACTCGTGCTCAAGCAATCGTATCGGGAAAGAGCTCTGTATCGGCGCCAAATAGTCCTCCGGCGGATGCGAAATCCCACAGTAGGAACACCGCTTCCCCATGCGGTCATCCTCCATCTTTCTCATCAGCGGTCTGAGGATATCGGAACCAAATGCAGGACATTTCCCCAGCACTCCATCGCACAGACTCTTGCACTCATTAGATACCATGGCCACCCCAAATTTTCGCAACCCAGCCTTGACGGCTATCCGGCGAAGCTCGCGACTGTGCTGCTGCTCGTCAGTCGTCCTAGTGTAGATTTCCCGCACGGACTGTAGAAAGGCCTCCACGGTTGTAGCATGATGGTATAGCGAGCTGTGGTAAAAAGATTTGGCGCAGTTCTTGAGATCCTCAATGAGGTACTTGTCTCCTACGGCATACATAACGGCGTGCAGAACGGGATCATCTCTATCCCGTCTGTTGTCGAGTGTAATGGCTGCTGTGGTGGCCGTGGTGGAGGTAGAAGGGAGTGCTTTGGGTGCCGAGTAGGTGCCTGTGTAGAGGAAGTCGGTCATACACTTAACATGAGTGAGAGTGAAGTCCTTGATGTGATATGTTCCCTCGGACTCCTGTCATAATTTTTGCTTTACATGTCGGATCGTGTGGAAAGAACTGTGCTGGGCAAGTGGATAGCCTACCTTGAAAGCACCTGAGCACGCTGCCATGAAGACTTGAGATTGCGAACAGATGACAATTTTGTGAACGGGGATCTTTGTCCCCTCGCACTCAAGTTCGTAATCAATAAAAGCGCCTCCGTAACGTGCACTGAACAATGTGAGCTTCCAAGGCTTTTGTAATAGTCATTGTATCCAAAAGCCTTATTCCGGGAACAGGGAGAATTCACCTCGCCAAGGCTATATTGAGCCCAGAGTGCCGAAAGATGACCATACCCTTTCCAGGCATGTAAGACGGCAATTGTGCAAGTAAGAAGTAAGGGAACACTTGATAATGACAATCCAATGGAACTTGAAGCAGCACGATGTTGAACCCGCACGTCCGTCGAAGAAGCAATGCTTTCTATAGAAAATGCACATGTCGTCAAGGTATGACGATGCGTGACACTCAATTGTCTTGTCGCCATACCGAGAGTGAATAAAGACGTCGCTCTTCGGTGTCGGGCAGCATTTTGGTCACACAACGGGGCAAGGTCCAAGGGAAGAATTGAGTTCATCTTTCATCCGATGATGGACGAAGACGCGAGACCATCACCTTTGGTCACAATTTCAGCTAATTAATGAGTGACGCACATCAAATAAATCGCATCAGTAGGTAGGATGTTTACCGTCCTTAGGTTGTCGTTTCACGGCTGGTCGTTCTGACCTAAGGCTCATCACATTTTGGATGGAGTGATTCATCTCGGCAGAAACGTATCAAATGGCCCCGTTAGATATTGAACTTTCGCCGCCCGCATGTCTGCATGATCATGTACGCCCAACTTTCAGATACTCACATACTGGTCTCTGAGTTGTATCATTTGGCGCAGTACGCCGTGGACCCCCGACACTTCGAGTAGGGAAGACGTACCTATCTTGGTAGGTATCTACTCATTGCATACCAAAGTTGCCGCATTCATGACTAAATTGTATCGTATTCCCAAAGATTTGACATCTGCGGAGGAACCAGTGCTCGAGTGATGATCCGCATCCCGTATTGCAACTTTTGCTAACAAAGGTTTTCCTTTGATATAAGCTTAGCAATTGAGCTCTCTGTGATGGCGAATTCATTCTATCATGCCACATCAGGAATCTTGTGAGTACTATGTCAAAGTCTGGACCGTGAGCTATTGAGTAACACTGAACTCGGAATTTTCACTAGTGAGCCACGACTGAGAGCCAATCTCACAAATCCTCGACAGAACTTGAGGCGGTTTCGCATCGAGGCCTCCTGATTCCAGCAGGTTTGTTGAAGACGTTGCTTTCCAATGGAAAGCCAGTTGGGCTCACTGAGACTCCGTTTAAAATGCAAGCTCTTTTGTTGCCAGGCTGCCAGCTGCAGCCAGCCTGCATCGTTACATCTCAACGAAGACGGTATCTCGTTGCCTGCGCTTCCAGTTTCGAGTAACTAGTGATGCACATCCTTAGCATCTGTTGCAAGAATTTCGAAATGCCCAGGTCATGATGGCAAATATGTCGTTGAAAAAGGGTCAAAGGTACCTAGGCAAGCCAGAAGCACCATCTCCTCATCATACTGACCCGTTGATTTGACGAGCTTGCCGGGATACTCGTCGAGCTTCATATCAACTGAAGTCTTGCGAGTCCGCGACCTGAGAAACATAGCGTAAATGAAATGTCAAAACTCCGACCACATACATGTACAGCAATTGCGGTCTAGACTACCTTTGTTGCATCGTATACTAAGGGCTTATACCGGTCAGCAAGCTACGCTTACGGTTTTTCGCAACAGATGACCATGAAGAGGCGCAGAGAAGCTATCAATGAAACGGGGTTCTAGAATAAAAAGGTGTCGCGAGAAGAGGGAGATATCTCTACTTCTGACCTCGTAAAGTGGTTTGAGAAATTGGCGTGCAATTGACATTCGACCTTCTTTTCTTCACTCAGTCTCGAATTGATATGAACCGGGGTCCAAGTGAATCCGGAATGCTCGTAGCGGGCGGTAATTACGAGTAGAAAGGCCTCTTGTTGATCAAGTTTCCACAACTCAACTCTTTTCTCAGCTTTCTAACAAGTGTACTAACTCTTATATTCCTGACAGATTTGCCTAATCAGTCGCAGTTCTCGTCCGGGAAATCAGTTTCACACGTTCACGACACTCACCTCACCTCTTCAAACATCAAATATATCTCCGATGCCCTCCCCTCCGCCCCGCCTGATATCAACAATATCCAGCCTCCACCCGTCCCAACGTATCAAGCCCCGCTTGAGTTCTTTGATCCTCTCCAATCGCAGGTTCGACTCCTCTTCCTGAGCCTTGCGAAACGCGTCCTCGTCAAAGTCGAATTCATCGTCCTCCAGCAACTCGTGATCGCCGCCGCCGCCAGCCAATGCATTCAGGCCGTTGGTCAAGAAGTCCCCAAAACCGCTGACGGATTGCTTTCTATGAGATGGATGGGACATGGACACTCCGGAGAGATCCACATCGTGAAACCCAGGACTCGTGGCTTCCAGTTCGCGACGCTTCTCAATCCAGGCTCCGCTTCGCAGCTCATGAACTTCATGCTCGAGACTACGAATCATTTTCTTAAGACGTAGCCTCTCTTCGTTTTCGAGCTCGTCTACTCCCTCGTCATCGAGGCCGGCACCGCCTTCCGTGGATTGACGGCTGCGCAGTTTGAGGTTCTCGGATTCCAACTTGTCGACCTGAGCCCGCAGATCTTGGGATTCCTTCTCTGCGCCCTCTTTCTCCTTTCTCATGGTCTGAGATCGCATGTCCTGCTCTTTATGAATCGTTGTCAATGTGGCTATTTTTTTCTCAAGGCCATCCACTTTTATTTCCAGGTCGGACTTGGCCTTGGTTGCCTCTTGCAGGTCGTGCTCCAGTGTCTTGAGCTTGGTCTCAGCGCTAGATCGCTCGCTACCTTCGCGAACCACTTTATCGGTCGCTCTCTCGAGATTGCGCTTCACGTCCTGTAGTTCGCGCTGAGCCTTACCGGCGGCTGCCTCGGCGCGTCCCAGCTTCTCTTCTAACGCAGTGACCTGCTCCTTTTCTGTCTCAGCCCCTGTTTCTTGCCGATGAAGGCGTGCCTTCAACGTCGAAATCTCAATTTCCATAGACTCGATTATTGCTGATTTCGCGTCCAAATCAGCCTGGAGCTCCGATGGCTGCACGGCAGTAGATATCGACGGACGGTGGCTAGGGCCCGAGCCTCGGGAGATTTGCTGCTGCAGCTGTGTGTTTTGTCTTTGTAAGGAAGCAATTTCGGATTTCTGGTTTATGCAATTAGCTCATAAAGTCACCGTAGTTAAGGAGAAGAACGCTGCCTACCAACTTCTCGACCTCACCTCCGGCTATATTCTTAGATGACGACTCGACGTCACCTTCTCGGAGCACAGCAAGCTCGTCCTCGGCTTTTTGCCACCGCTTTTCTGCCTCTGTTGAATCCTTTAGAAGCTTCTTGTTCTCCTTCTCAAGCTCCTCGATACGAGAAACTTGCTTTCTGTAGATTTCAGGCGCCGTGTCTCCATCTGGGCCAGAGGGACCTGGCGACGGAGGTCCGGCAGTGCCAGTGCGGAACGACGTGGAACGCATTTTGGATTGTTGTGCTAACGATGGTGTATCTGTAGGTGAAACGTCCGCTGTCTTTTCGTCTTCGATGGCTTTCTCGTTGTCAGACAAGATAGGGTCGAGCGCTTCGATCTGGCCTGGCGGTGCGCCGGTTTCTGATGCGCCAGCTTGAACCTGGTCTTCTAGAGTGGACGATGGAACTTCGGAGGCCTCGTCATCATCCTTCTTTACAGCTATGGGCTTCTTGCCTTTCTTCTTCTTCAACTGCTCGACCTGTGACGCTCGAGTTAGCTGGTCGCTCAGTCTGGACTGCGCCGGCAACAACATACGCGCTTTCTGGCCGCGGCGATCTTTTCCTGGCGCGCTTTTTCCTCGGCGTCGGCCATGGTGGTTTAAATGAATCAACGAGATGCGACTGTTGCGCGGGCTCCGAACTGGTACACTGATTTATCGAGTGCGAATAGGAGTGCAACATGCAATGCAAGTGGTTGTCTAAGGTCTTGAATAACATGGTGGCTGGACTCCTGGAGTAGGTACCTACCTACCTACCTAGGTAATTACGTGTCCCGCAGTATTTTACCTTAGGTACCAAATGTATGAGGTTACAGGTATGTACCTATGTACCCGCCCCATTTGAAAAGGTGGCCAGTAGGGCTGCAAATTTTACTGAAATCTAAGTACTTTCACATTTCAATGAAATTTCATAAGAATTATACTTCCACTTTTTTTCATATGATTTTCACGTGCGACCCAACTATACACGTGCGACCCATAATAAAGATGGATTCTGCTCTCTCATTGGTTCGCCTATGGATGATTCGGAGGACGATGTTGTGCAACAGGAAATGGCAGCTGTAGAGGAGTACATGAGGGCATTGGAAATAGTGGAAGGGCACAAATATTAATGGATCGATGAGCTGAAAGATTGCGCGCTCAATGTGTTTTGGCTGCATTCATCCGAAGAACTCAAGAATGCATTCGTGTGCGTGCGGCGTGCCTGTGTGTGTCTGGCTGGCTAACTGGTGTTTGACCCTCGAAGCCTGGAAGTTTGTGTATGCACTGTAATCATTGATCAAGATGATGTTGCTTGTAGAAATGATAAGGCATGCGGCATGTGAATTGTGATAGATGTATAATGTATGAATCATATGTGGCATTGATGTCTGTATCTTTGCATATTGGTTGACGCGGCAGACTACATAATGATACACTTGATCCGATCAACACACAAATTGAACTTTTACCCAACGCCTTGATGCTTGTGCGCACGGTTTCGGTATAAGAAAATGAGGAGAGGATTGAAGTTTTATAAAAACAATGTAATAAGGCACTCTGATTTACGCGATCGTTCACCAGTTTCTTCATGAGTCAAAATGCTGAGAGGATTTAGGGTGGGTGTAGTTACTTCACAGCGACGAGCGTTTTGGCCCTTTGGGGCCTAATTGGTCCGTGATTAGGTACCTAGGTAGCGTTTCCCCACACCCCGGTGAATGAAATTTAAATACTTACGTAAGTTTGAAACGAAAGATGTATGCTTTCAGCAAATTTTCAATTTCATATAGCAGCCCTAGTGGCCAGAGCTCGAATGCACTGCACTGTGCGCAACCCAACGACCCAACGGGGGGGGCGTACATAATAACGCACGCCAGAACAAAGGTCGTCAGACGGGATGAATTCATCGATGCAAAGCCTCGGCGTGAGGTCACGAAGTCTAGTGCCATCCAAATTCTGCGGCGACTTCAAGTCTGGCCCTAACATTTGGCGCATAACCGCTGATGCTGTTCCTTCTGCGCAACACTGCCAGAACGCTCCTTCCCGCAATAACACGAGGTCACGGGCTGTCGATTGATGCCTTGATACCGATCTTCTGTATCAACAAACCCTATGCATGCAGCATCATCAGACTTTAACATCTCTCGCATCGATTGACGGGGCTGCTAAGTCATGAACCGAATAGGAGGAACAAACTCTCGAATCAGAAAACACTCAAACAAAGATGATCTTGCTCGGCAGAAAGAGCATTTCGCCAGGTCGCGGATGCGGCGTGACGCTGCCAATGCGACTCTGAAAAACGCCAACGAACCGGCTGCTTCAGAGAGGCGGTCGCCTCGCGAATCCTTGTATTCACGGCATTTCGGAGAAGGCTATCCCTCAGCCGCGATACCGGTTATGAGTGGTGGAAATGGTCGACAAACATCCGACGCGCCCATGAGAAAGTGTGATAGAAGGTCTCCGCGACAGAGCCCAGGAAACCCGCCGCAACAGAGTGTCCCTGAAATTATCAGTGATGTTACGAGCATTGCAACGAAAAAAAGACGACTTCTGAATCAGCTGGACTGGACGGGCGTGGCGGTGCAAAAACCGCTACTCATCAACTACCCAAAGCCTTCCAAGAAGCTTCAAGAGAGTCACACATCCCACAACTTACGCAAGGTCCCTAGCCATGGCACGATCATGGCTCATATGAGTCCGCAGCCGGACAATATCAGAATTCAAGTGGGGAGCCAAGGGTTTCGATAGAGTCAGAACGCCAATTCCCTCAGAAATTACAAAAGCTCGCAGGGTCATTCCTCCATAACCTCTTCCTGCACGGCACCGGAAGGAAACACGGGCAAATTTTCATCATCCAATAGGCCGGTAGCTCAGCTGTCACGTCCAAACTTCGCGGATATAACGCTTCCGATCGAGTCGTCCAGCGGCAGCACCCACTCCATCTGCTCGCAGACTTTGCCGCACATGCTCTGGTCAAACCAGTCATGTAGTACGAACAGCTCGTTGCCACGCGTAGGCACCTCTCCCCGGACGATAATTCATCCGCAGCCTCTGCGGGGCATGCGATCAGGGTTGCTTCAGCTCAGATCGCCAAGCCCTGATTATCTGGGGAGCATCATGGGGCATGAAGACGACAAAGCCACGGTGGACCAGACCAACGATTGTCTCACACAACCAAACTATGAAAATCCAGCCTGTTGCAATAGTCGCTCATCACATATGAGTTGCCAGCCCACAAGCTCTCCAATATGGAAAACGAGCAACCACCGCGAATCGGCATGTGAAACCAATGACAAATCCCGGATCGGCCCGGAGTCTTCTTCTTCAACTTGCATGAAGTACCATCGGCAGGGACTTCCCGATTTTATTCATCCGTTGCATTACGATGCAACTTCAGGGCCCCCACCGGAGTCACCTGCCATTGAAAAGAGGGCACCTGGCGAACAAGGCCGGGTAATTAGGCGCGACTTGATAGCAAGGCAGCCGTCGCCGCCGCCGCCGCCTACTCCCGACATCACTTTCGAAGATGCTTCATTGTCTCTCTCGCCAGAACTGCCCCTGGAAATTGATCCGCAAGAGCTGCTGGACTTCTTGCGCGAGTTCGACCAAGATAGACAACGCTCAAAACAGACTGTGAAGACCACGCTTGGCCCACAGTCACCGGCGATTATCTGTGACAAGCACTCAACTCACACACGGCTACTTGATGGAATTGACGGACAAAGTCATTGCAGACGGACTGAAGTATCAATGACCAGTGACATCCCTGTGACCCCACTGAGTCAAAAACAACCCAGTCAGCATACCACGCCACCCGATCACCTACAGCCGCAAAGTCCTTCATTCTCGACACATCACTCCATCCCCAGCGTTGTCGTCAATCTCTCGGATTCGCCAACAGACACACTTATACCCGAGTCCCGATACTGTCCGCCAGGGCCTTTCATCGGTCGCTTCGCATCCGGACTGAACACCAGCCCTTGGAAGGGTAAGAAGCGGCGGAAAAGGTTTCGTCCAGACATACGCGCTCTGCCCAACTATGAGGACGATCCCATTGAAGAGGATATATAAAATCTGCGAATAGGCAAGGTACATAGACGAATGATATTTACTCCGTTTCTTTTGACTCGTGATGATCGCTGTGCCAAAATGTGTCGCTTCTTGGGCCTAACACGCACCTCCCTGTGTCCCTCACTCGCCAATAATTCGAGTTTAAAGAGCTTTTCTCTACGCAAACCTTTCCTTCCGTCTGGGGTTTTTTGGCTTTGTGCTCTTATACCGCAAATACCGCGTGATAGCATATTGCATTGTTGAGCTACATTTCCCATTGATCTTATTTTGGCACAGCTCAAGTATCGGCGGGCTGAATTATGGTACTTTCACGAACGGGCGTGACGGCGGATTACATATACACAATGGTCCCTGTTATAGTTTAGAATCGAGAGAGCCTAAAAAGCGTGTGCCGTCGGTGGATAAAGCTCGGTAAGACAGACCGGCACATCGTACGACTGTTGTAAGATGCTGGGTACAATCTTGAAAACGTGTATATGGCGGTATGAACCTCCTCGCCATGGCCAACAACTATTGCCTTATCTTCAAGGTCGTACGTGGAAAGGTGTTCTATAGCAAGTGCCATGCTACAAACGGGGATATTATTATTGTCTTGAATGACTTCGCCTCCCTGTCGTATTATATTCTCTTTGAGTTCTTTTAGAAACTATGAGTCTATGACAGTGGTATATTAAGTAGAGTACATAACAGACCATGCGGGTTTCACTTGGTTCAGCATTCGCAGGTCTATAACCATTGCCACCAGATCTGGTCAGCAGCGGAAGCCTGAAGGAGTGCCCAGTACAGTAGCCGATGGGTTGCAGAAAACCGTCCATAACAGGCGTCAATTCTGCGTTCCAGAGATCATCAACTAAATCGCAAGTCGTAGCGGATGACTAGTCCACTGTCCAGCCAAAGGAGTGGAGTTGGCACGGTGGCAGTTGCGGTTTAGGTTTGCTTTCTCTGCGCTGCGGTTGACGCAAGCTGCGTCGCGCGATAACGCAAGTAACGCCTGTGCGCTCGAAATTGCTGAGAACCAGTCAAATGTCCCAGTAAATTTGTCTTGTCATTAGGACACCTGTACCCGTTCCACCAAATGTTGATCCTGTTGAGACACTTAGGGCACCTCCACCAAGTTAACGACAAACTTTTCTTGAGCCACCCTTCGTCCACCTTGCTCCCTCGCTTCTGGATGTTCTCCTTGTGAAACTCCCGCAGATGATCTCTGAAATGATCTAGTCTGTGGAAGGGGTCCTTTCGGCGATTGCAGTGAGGATAGTCGCAGTTGAAAGACAATTTCTGGCCTTCAGCTGCGTGGCGGTGTTTGTAGTGTCTGTCCAGGTCTGCTCTTCGCTTGAACGGTTTGGCGTTGCAGCCTGGATAGAGACAGCAGACGGGATAGTCGCTGTCGGGTTGTGATCTAGAAATACTCGTTAGCAGCTTGCACGGTGTGTAATCTGGACATCAGATAACCATGACGTACGTCGATGGTGTTGTCGAAGCGGTTGATAAGAAGGGGGAGGAGGACGATGATGACAGCAATGACGATGAGTCAGTTCGTTGGTCCTCGAATGGAAATCGTGATGCAGGCACCTTCGATATCAATTCAATGTTCGGACTCTGTCGTGAAGATAAGGCGGCAGAATACGACGGTGCGTAGCTGTTGGGGGGTAAAAAGCGTCCAGACGAGGCGGAACTCTGAGAGTAAGTGTGACGCGGGCTGTCTATCGTGGGAGAGGCCGGTATGGGTGCGTCATGAACGATGCTGTTCCCTAGATCAGAATGGCAAGATTGTGATGGTGAGTATGTGCGGTCACACTTCGACGTTGATTCTGCTGATGCTTCGCCACTTGGTGCAATATACGGCGAGGTCGCGTCGTACTCCTGCCAACGGAGGCAATCCTGGCTGCCGATGGCGAACAATCCAAATGGATCGGCGTCGAAGGGCAAATAAGAGGAAAGGATATAGTCTTCCATTATTTCTCTGCAAAGCGAAGTCTGTTCTGAGTCTTGAGGCGATATAAAAGATGTGAGGTGAAAGGTTCTTGGTTGCTAAGACAGTGAATATTTGCCGCGGCAACATTTGTTTTCGTTCTTTGATCCAGACACCCTCAGACTAGGGCGTCCGGGTGGTCTTTATACACCCACCAGAAGAAATTCATTCATACTGAGTTACTTTTAATCCCGGCCTAGACTCGAAAGGAGGGGGGGTGAATTCAAGGCATAGGGCTGACATGCCGCTCGGGTTACTCAAGATGAGAGGAACCAGAGCCGGTGAGATAATGTAATTTATGACCTGTTAGCAGTACAAAATTCATGTCGACAACGATGGAGCCGGAGGTTTCGAATGAGTCACCGAGGGTGGCCATCGGAACAGAGCCGCGGTGCGAATGAAAGGCTCGAAAATATCCTGCGATAGTACATCACAACACACAAGTACAGCACGACTTGTGTATGACAAGACACACCAATATAGCAAGCATGAGAGGAGAAGTGATGCGAGCACTTCCAGAGCGGCTAATCCCCTAATGCCAGACTCGTAGATTGCCGCGCCGAGGCGTGTGTGTGGTATGTGTGGCGTGGCGTGAACGTATAGGTACGTGTAATCGAGGAATGGCGAGAAGGGAGAAAAAATACAATGTAGACTTGCTAGCATCACTCAACACTCGGACGAGTGCAAAACTGCAGCTTCAGGATGCTTAGTGAGCCGCAGAAACATCAGCGACCAGGCAAGGACCCTTGGACAGCTCCGAGGCACAAGAACGCGGGAGACGGTTCTCGGCCGGCAAGGCTGAGATTGACAAGCCGAAGGCTGCACTCCGCGTTTCCGGCGGGAGCTACATACTCATTGGCGCAACATGGTACCTATGTACTTGTGGAGGTAGCGTCGCTAGAGGTTGCATTTGCCGGGAGCCAAAGCTCTAAGTTTTAGGGTCTTTCGACCATAGCATGTCATGGCGTTGCTTTCCGTAAATCCATTGGAAGACTGGTGGTTGTCTGGCTCTGCAAAGCGTCAGACTGTGAGAAGACTGCCCCCCGATGAACGCTGATGGCGTTCAGTGAGCAGGTCAAGTGTTCATTTTGGCGGAACGCGTTGGCCGACAAAATCACTAAGACAGTTTCCCTACAATACCCGTGCTTGCTGTGCAAATTGCAATACCTCCTCACCGAGGGTCCGAGATGACGGGTCTGTTTCCTAACAAGTTTGGCGACGAGGCGGAATGTCTTGGACAGTCGTGAGTCGTGACACAAGTGGCATGTCCTTGCAAGTTAGCAACCGCAACCCCGCAATCCCTATGCACCCTGTCGGTACTGGGCAGTGCGTCGCCTGCGGAACTGCACTTCACTGCACTTCAGGCGGCTACAGCAGCGCGATGAAGTGGCCTTGCGCCAATCCTTGCACCCATCATTCAAAGCCCGCAGACGCCTCCATGCACTCGTCGCTCATGTCAAAAGGTGTATAGCCAGTAGGTATTCTTTGGGCAATGCGATCAACAACATGGCATACATAATATGGTATCTGTATCACGTATCCGTCACACAAGGCTTTCCTGAACAGCAAACCGAATCCCAATTCGACAACAGCAGCTCATGTGTTGAGGACTCGAGTCACGAGTGTCGTCAGCCAGCCGGTCACTAATAAGACCGGCCGCTGCCTGTCAGACCGAGCTGTCTCCAAGCACCGAACTTCACCGGCGGCGTGTTCTCGTCATCGACCAGCGCGATCAAATTCTTACACCTTCCAAATCTATGGTTTTAGCAAGCACGGCGGGCTTAAACCTCGTTACAGATTCATCATCCCGGCATTATACGCACACACCACCCTTCCTCTCCCAAACATTAGGCGCTGAGTGGGCAGTCCTTAATCCGAATGCATAACAAGGAGCTTAGGTATGCGTGGTAGTGGTGGTGGTGGTACTGATGCATGGACGACTCCATCTACGATAGCCGTGTGGCCTACTCGTGGGTGTAACCTAAAAAGGACACCCATTAGATATACTCCGTGGTGGGTGTCCTGTTCAGGTTGCCTACACCCACGACTCCCACGAGTATGTAACCGATGGGCATAAAAAATCAGGTCAAGAAAGTTAAAGATAGACAAATTCGGACTTCAAATCAAAGGAACGCTCGCCTTGGTTGGGAACACTGTCAGCAAGAACGACGAGAGGGCTCTTCGTTTCTTGTGTCTCTTTTTAGTTCTGGGGCTCCCTTGGTTTGCAAGTTTTGGTTTCGTCGCGCTTATCTTCTTCCCACTTTTTGTCGCGCTTATACTCTTTGTACCCTGCCTCTTTCACAGCCACCTCAGGACCCTGACGAGGCGAAATGTACATCTTACTACTTCTCACCGGAACACTTTCCTAAAAGCATCTCAAAAACAAGTCAAATATCACCAATCAGCAACGAAATCACAGAACATGCGTCTCGGCCACGTTTATCATCGCGTTGACTACTCATGCACTAGGGTGTAAGTATATCTTGTACAGAGAGATAGAAATGATCGAAATTATCCGCTCTTGCCCCGCCTCGTAGGCTGATGGCAACGATCCTGGAACGCCAAACCAAGTGAAAGGCATCAGCGAATAATAATATGTAGAGTAACAAGAGCAACACACGGCACAATGTAGCGCTCTCGATTCCCTTTCCCAGATCATGACGTTTCTTTATACCTCATCCTCGAGAAACTTGTATGCAAATTTGAACTCCGCTTTCCTTCGATTCATCCTACGTGACACCATTCAGTATTGTAGAATAAAAACAAAACAAAAATGGAGGGGGGGGGGTTCGGACTAGTCGTAGGAGTTGCGCATTTATCACGTAGGGAGGGGCAGCATGGGGACAAGGACGCACCATGTACTCTCATAATCAAAGAAGCGATATGTCCCTTGTTCATATTCCTCGGTAATGTTCTTCGGCTCCTCATGTCGCTGAAACCATGTTTGGTACTGCTTGTGAAACCGCCAGCTCTGCTCTTTAAGTGCCTTGGCAGCATGATATTGCTGTGGTGTGCCCTGCCGATAATAGAAGATGTAGAATAGGGTGTCCGTGTCTATTCTCGAGAACACACGAGGGTCATTGAGGACCGCGAGCTCTTCACGGGGAAAGCCTGACCCTGTTTGTGGCACCGGGTTGGCGGGTCGGTACGTCGAAGGAGCTTCGACATCTGCTATCTCTGGAAGAAGCTTGTGGCCAGCCTCCATCATACGCAGCGTGGCTTGGGACAGTGGATGCGCCCGTCGTTTCCGTGTTATCTCATATGACTCGACGAGATCGTGCAGAGACGACGGCAGGTGGTAAATAGATTCCTCCTCCGGTTCCTCCACTATCGGCTTGATCCCGTTGGGGGCACCATTTGTTGCGCCTTGAGAAGGAAGGCAACGTGGTCAGCAGTGAGGAGAGACGGCGTAGTTTCCACAGGTCTGGAGTGACGGGTTTTCGGTGCAAAACTTTACCTGATGAACTTTCTGCAGACTCGACGGCCGGTTGCTTACCGGCTGCCTTTGATCTCTTCGACTGCCGAGTGCTGATGGGTATGTCGAATTCAGTGGATGGTGCTGTGGCTGCTTTGGACTCCATCTGCGCCGCCGCTGGCTGTACAGCGGTTGCTGCAGGTGAGTTGGATGCGCTTGGCCTCAACTGTGCGGGAGGTAAAGGCGTCACGCTCGATTGCCCTGGTGGCGGCGGCAGTGGGGATATTCCCACGTTGCCTTTGTCGTTTGCGGCGGCAGCTGCGGCGGCAGACGCATATTTGAGGCCTTCGCCCGCAGGTCTCGCTGGTGCTGCTGCTGGCTTCATTCCCGTTCCGCCTGGGCCACTATTACTAATCGTGGGTAAAGGTGTATGTAAGGTCGCCAGGGCAGGTAAGGGTGACTTTGTCTGGAGAGACGTTTTTCGGCCTGACGAATCCGCCTCCTTCTGGGCCTTCTTGGATCCCTTCGCTGGTATATCAGGTTCCGCTGTGATCTCCTCTTGCACAGAGGCCGCATCTTGTGATGAGCCCTTCTCGTTCTCCTGAGCCATGCCAAAAACACCCTCGTCTTCTTCCAGGTCAAGCTCGTCATACATTTCTTCGTCTTCTACGTAGTCTTCTGTTGTGCCGTCTGTAACGTAGTATCGGATATTCTCTTCTAAGCCATTCACTTGCTCCGTCTCGACGCCACCGTTTTCGAGGGACCTTCGTATCAGCTCGAGCTTTCCCTGATGCCATTTATGGCGCTCTATTATTCGCTCGATCTCGGTCAAACGTTCTGCTTTTGCTGTTTGTGACTTTCCCTTTTTCATCGTCGCTTGTATTGATTCGCTTTCGGCTTCGAGGGCTTCGATCTGCAATTCGAGTTCGTCGACCATGCTACCTAGAAATTCGCCAGCTTCGACCTTGGCTTGCTCTTTGGGGTCCAGCTTCGCTGCCGCGGATAGTCCTTCTTTGGAGTATGCCTTGGTCTTCATAGCTTTCTCGACCGCTTTGAATTTCTCCATTTGCTACGGCGCACAAACAAATACCTCGTCAGTGTGTTTTGGCCATTTTAAGGTTATGTATCCAGCAAAAGGAGAGCCAGTAAGCAGCTTTTTTTCAGAACAGCTGCCCTAGAAGAGCTCTCCTCGCTGTGCCTTCCTTTCGATGAGAGCACCTACCGTTTCGATTAGCTTGCGATGCTCTAATAAAGGAGCTTTGTCCTTTATATCGTTGCTGGCTGCCCATGTTTTGATTTGATCCCGCAAGCGCTGGAGCTTCTTGATTTCTCGCTTGAGGTTGTCCTCCAGTTTCTCCTTTTGAGCAGGGTTGTTGGACTGTTCGATCTTTTCGTAGATGGCCTCGAACTCGGCGACTCCTTCGGCCACCTTTTTGAAGCACTTGTCGACTTCTTGTTGTAGCTTCCTTGCCGCCATTGTGTATGCTTTCCGAAGTTCCTGACTTGACTCCTCCGCTCGTACTTTCGTTCGCAAATAGCCGTACGGCCTCAGCCGAGAGGTTGGGGAACGAGATGAGCGTCGAGCGTCGAGAGACTTCGCTGCCCTGTCGCCTTGTCGCACCGGGTGAATGAATCGAAAGGAGATTCGTGCAGGTGCAGCTCGTTCGCGCAGGTTTCTTCGGTAACTAAGCAAAAGCTTCTCCAGGGGAAGGGACTTGAGCGCGGTATCTGCGTGAGGTTTGGTTTCGTTCCATTGACGTGACAGATTGAGAGATGGAAACGTCGCCAATCGTGTGGCTGGCTACCTAGCAGCTCCACTGTTCCGCCCGGGGCTGTGGAGTTGTATGTACCTAGGAGAGGTATGTACCTAGTACCTATGTACATATTTATGTAGCACTCCGTACGTACCTATGTACACATGGATAACAAAGGGCTTCAATTGATTGTGCATTCATCATGGTAATATTCAAGAGGAATTTCGAATGGACACTCGACACAGACTTCAACTGCATTCTTTTTCTTTCGCATAAATATGGTGACTTTTAGGTGACACTCATAGTGGCGCCAAAGAGCTTAGAGACAGGTACAATCATACAAGTACACCTCGGGGAATCTCATTCATGATTGCTCACATGACAATGGACATGGGCCGACAAACTGACCAAGTCAGCCAATCTGTCGATAACGAGCCAAGGCAACCTTCTTTAAAGTCCACAAGTGCCCAATAGTCCCCATTGCCATTGGAGGATCAAATACAAATCGTATTGTGCATTTTACGTGTCGCCTTATCGCGTTTTTTAGATTGTTTGACGTTGAGAAAAATTCTACTGTCCAATTGCGTTTTTGGCCCTTGATCTTGTCATCACATCTTGGCCGGAACGAAAATGAAAGGTGCGTGTGGTGCATATCCACCGGCACCGTAGACAGTGATTTGACTTCTAACGACCTCTTTGCCTTTGCTCTGTCACGTAGCCATCATTCAAAGGGTGCTCTCGGCCTCTGTCACGGTCGATAAGGAAATCGTTTCGTCCATTGGCAAGGGAGTGCTCGTCTTTGCTGCCGTAGCACCCGGTGATTCTGAAAAGGAGGCTCAACAAATAGCCAACAAGGTCCTCAAAATGAAGCTTTGGGACGATGAGAAAGGTGGCAGGGTTGGTTTCGTCCTTCTTTTCGTGCGCCCGTTACATTGCATGATCAGTGAGCCGGGCACTGCTGATCATCATGGCGTAGTGGAAACAAAGTGTCATGGACATCAATGGCGAGGT
The DNA here is from genome assembly GCA_029405325.1 of Claviceps purpurea. NCBI lineage: Eukaryota > Fungi > Ascomycota > Sordariomycetes > Hypocreales > Clavicipitaceae > Claviceps > Claviceps purpurea. The sequence goes on along the minus strand of CM055783.1, from coordinate 5,109,507 downwards.
GCTCTGCGGTATGGTTTGTCGTCAGCGCCTGTGGTAAGATCTCCGAAAGAGGTAGTTGTCTGACAGACTGGCATCAGTATCACAGTTTACTCTCCTTGCGCGAACTAAAAAGGGTACGAAACCCGACTTCCATGGCGCAGCATCGCCGGAGGAGGCCAGCCGCCTGTACCACTTTTTTGTCGACGCGGTCAAGCAAGGCTATCAAGCGGAGCGTGTCAAGGACGGCAGATTTCAGGCCATGATGAAGGTGGCTCTTGTCAATGATGGACCGGTAAGCTTGTTGGAGTGCGCTTCTGTCGTGGCAGTACCAATTGACAAGTCATAGGTGACTCTTGAACTGCAGGCAGGGACGGATGCGAGCGGTGACTGTGGTAAAACGGCTAGCTGAAGTGTGTATCCGAAGCACCCCAGGCGAGGCCATTAAGCGGCTGGCAATTCGTCCCCCGAATATAGGGTTATTGACAAAGCAAGTCATTGATCAGGGACAGGAAGCATGCGCCGTTCTCGGCGACACAGAAAATCGCCGCACTTAGGTACCTAGATAGAGGAGTGTTGTGCTCGCGGGTCGCGCAGGATGATAGGGGCGATACAGATACATACACACGAGACCGGGGTGCCGCACCAGTATAACTACATACATTGAACATAGGTACTCTGTAGAAGCAGGAAGGATAGCACGTTGTTCACAATGTGGGCAAACGGTGCCGTCGCCTGTGACTCCCTCGTTGTGAAGTGTTACGACAACAACCCAACCATTGCCTCCAAGTAGGCATTGGCGCGTGATTCTGCATCAGACAGACATATGTACTCTACAATGCACACGGCTGCATACGGAGTACATACATGATACACAGGCAGATGCACTTACAGTAGCGGCTGCACATGCGCAGGTGGCTCTCGTCAATGTTTGCTGGCCACCAAGCTATGTATTTGCTGTTCATTTGTACTCTGTCAGATAGATACCTTGCACAGAGTACAGAATGTATCATTGTAGATGCTCGCTGGCATGTGGTCCGCAGAAGCTAGAAACTTCCACCGAGCAAAGTGGGAACTCCGCCAATCGGTGGCCTTAACTCAAGTCCACCACCCATGGGCCATACCTATCACCTCCACCATCACCATCTCACCTCGCACGACAACGCACAACACACACCACAATACCCGAATACACGTTATTGAAACGGCCCTGCAGTTCCGTCGCTTGCTTATCATTCCGATTTGTGCCAACGTTCGTCAATTCGTGCTACACAACACGCACTCATTTCCCCCCGCTATTGCTGAACTCTGACCAGAGCTGTCAACATTGGATTCACTGAGCAGAACACGTAAGTCACCGGTCAAATTGCTTGCTACCTACCTACCTACCTTGCACTTCTGGCTGCCTTGGCATAGATCAACTGCCATCGTTGAGGCATTGCATCACGCCAGTTTCTCGTGTTCTCGTATTCTCAACGCTGCGGCGCATCTGAGTCTACACACGACTCTTTTCCATCTTCCCCTCGTACCTCGCAGTAGTCTTGGAACCCGTCTTGTACTTTCGGGATTATCACTAGCTGTGATTTTCGCATAAATCAGGACAGACTCCCGTTCAAGTGCAACTTTATTGTACTGACTACGGTGCTGACTGACATATGTTACCTTGACCTTGCAGTCTATTTATGCAACGTGTTCCGCGGCTTGTTCCCGGTCTTCCATCTGCCTCCTCTTCTACACAAAAGGTGAGAAGCGAGAAGGAATAAACCTACGAAGATTATTTCGTGGATACCGGTCCTCCATACAAGGAACTCGACAAATCACTTGAGGCTGTCACATATCCTCCGGACTCGATTCACTCTCACTTACCTCGCAAGACAAAACTTTCCCACAGAATCTTTCACAATGGCAGCGGAATCTTCAGAGCGACCTCGCGTCTTCTTTGACATCTCGATTGGCGGCAAGGCTGCTGGCCGTATCACGATGGAGCTATACTCTGACGTGGTGCCTAAGACGGCTGAAAACTTCCGCTGTCTCTGCACCGGCGAGAAAGGAGACGGAAAATCTGGCAAGCCTCTTCACTACAAGGGCTCCATATTCCACCGTGTCATCAAGCAGTTCATGATTCAGGGTGGTGATTTCACCGCTGGCGATGGCACAGGCGGGGAGTCCATTTACGGCAGCAAATTTGAAGATGAAGCCTTCACGTTGAAGCATGAGAAACCTTTTTTGTTGTCCATGGCCAACGCGGGACCTAGTACGTCTGCCATGATTTCTTCCACCCTGCTGCCTTGTACCAATTGAAGATTTCACAATTACGCTGTCTCGCCACCAATGCCATTCACATGACGCTCTTGTACACTAACCCGACTCCAGACACCAATGGCTCCCAGTTTTTTATCACCACAGTTGCCACTCCCCATCTGGATGGCAAGCACGTCGTCTTCGGCGAAGTTCTCAATGGAAAGTCCCTCGTCCGTCATATTGAGAACCTCAAGACAGAAAACGGCGATAAACCCACCAAGGAAGCCGCCATTGTCAACTGTGGCCAGCTTGTGGGTGAGGAAGCCCTCCAAGCCGACGTCAAGGAACCCGATGAGACGGGCGACTGTTATGAGGACTATCCTGAAGACGTCTCAGACAACTTGGACGCCCAGACTGTTCTCAAAATTGCCACAGATTGCAAGAACTTCGGCAACAAGGCTTTCAAAGAAGGCCGCCTGAGCGTCGGTGTCGAAAAGTACGAAAAGGGCCTCCGATACCTCAACGAAGAACCCGATCTGGACAACGAGCCCCCTTCGACCAAGCAATCTCTCGATGCTCTGCGGTTTTCCCTCAACAACAACGCCGCTCTCTTGAGCATCAAGCTCGAGGCCTGGGACGAGGCCATCCGTCACGCCACCTCTGCGCTGGCCGTTGCCGGCTCCTCCGACGCCGACAGAGCAAAGGCGCTCTACCGCAGAGGAGTGGCCCACTCCCGCACCAAAGATGAGGAAAGCGCCCTGGCGGACCTCGCGGCCGCGCACAAGCTTGCCCCCAATGACGGCCTCATCACGAGCACGCTCTCAACCGTCAAGGCCCAGGTGGCGGCCAGAGAGGCCAAGGAAAAGGCTGCGTTTAAGAAGTTCTTTTCTTGAGCGCGTTTGCAACTTCCCTTGCATTCGTGCATGGGGCTTTGCGATACGAGATAGATGAATCATTGTGTATAGATAGAATAGTGGATGGGCGCGGGGATGTGGTGGGTGTAAAGCAAGATCAATCAAAAGTGAACGCGAATTCCCCAATCCGACAAACTCCGCGCAGAGTACCACAAATAGAATAAAACATCAAAACGAATACATCACGGCTACGTCTTCAAATGTGACAATGTTATTCATACAGACAGTTCCCACTGCCCATTATTGGAGGGGCAATAAGAGACAGAGTCGGCATGCCAAGGACATGAAATACATACCTACGTGGCTACATGTACGCCTGGGTAAGTAAGCGTCGTGGAATCGCTGTCTTCCATCAAGGATCCGGGCACGGGGACCACCATGCAGTCACATGCGCATCTTCTGAATCTTCACCTCCGCCACAGCCACAAAAGAGATGATGAGTATATTGAAATATTCTTTTTCCCAAGATCAACACAAAACCCAGCCCCTCAACGGAAAGAGCGCTAGCCACCTACCTAGATCCAGATAATAAGTCCAAAAAGAAAAAAAGAAAAAAGAAAACCGCTTTCCCATGACCACTGGACAGACACCCAACTCAAAGGGTCTCAATCATAACAATCCCCAAAAAAAACCCTATGAAAGAGGGAAACCACAAAGGCCAGCCAGCGCGTCAAGAACCAAAAACACCAGAACCCATACATACACCCATACATACACCCATCCATCTATTTATGTCCCTTCGAGTCCGGGCTCTCTCCCCTTCCACCTCCTATCCTCATAATGCCATTCAGAATAGTCCTCCCCACCTTCCCATTCTTACTCTTCGTACCGCGCTCTATTCCACTGACCTGACGCAGCCCACTAGCCTTCCTATTATCGAGGCCATCCCTCCCGCGACGCGATTCCCTACTTCGCCGGCGTGCATAGCGCGCATCGCCGCCGTCGCTGCCAGAACTGCCTGGTGGACGAAAGTCACCATCGGTAGCCACCACAGGAAAAGAATAGGGCACGCTGAGAGACTCAATGAGGGTGGCCTGCTCGAGAGAATCTGCTAACTGTTCTGCAATTCCAAACGAGGCAGCTTCGGCGGCTCTTCTGCGTTCCACGTGTGCCAGACAAGCATCAGCTCGTTTCTGTAGTCGGAGGCACAGTTCATTGAAGAGGAGTAATTCGCCCTCTGCTTGGCTGGGTCGGACATCTTCGGAACCTACATCTACCCAAAGCCGGACCAGACTGGCGAGGCTTCTAGCCTGGTCAATCAGGTACGGCAGGCTTAGGGATCCCTCTCTGGCTGTTGGGCCCAACCGTCCAAGCATAGTGATGGGCGTGCTGTAGGCAGCTGGGGCACTCTTCAAGCGCTCGCGTTCGGCAGGAATTCCACAAACCTGATCGATATAGTCTCGGAAGACGGGACGTTGCGTCGTAAGGAATCGATTCATCGGCTCCATCCATTCTTCACGCTTGCCAAACGTGGACATGTTGGACATCTTCTGTAGGACCTTGGCAATCAAGGTCAGAGTGCGTTGTGCACGTGGCCGGGGATGGTCGCGCAAGAGGCCAAAGAGTTTCGGTGACAGAATCGCAGGACAGATGAATCGGAGGAATAGAAAACCGGAAACGGCGGTATACGCGACGGTGCGGAGGAAGTCGCCGTAGCGATCCTCGGCGACAGCTCGAATGTACTTGAGAATGTGTCTTAGTTCGTCCGGTAGCAAACGCGCCGACTCGGCGATGCAGAGCCATATCTCGCGGGTATAGTGGATCAAGCGGTTCCATCGCTGGTCCAAGTCTGCGCTGCCGGCGTGAGGAAGCCTGCTCGTGTCAACTTCGCAGTCCGGATTCACCTCGTTGATTTCAATAATCTTTTCCTGAAGCACCTCTTCCAAGTATTCTACACCCAGACGACGCATGTGAAATTCCAAGGACTGCGTCAACAACGTATTCCCGCGGAAGAGAAGATTAGCTTCGCCAGCAAGGGACTTGCCCATGTCTCGCACGAGCAGCTCACGATCACTGGCCGACTCGACCGACTCGTCAGATTTGACACGTCTGCTGAAACGGAACTTCTTGATGGACGTTTGGCTGCCGATACCATCGATTTCGTCTTCCACCAAGGCCATCAACCACTCACCGGCCTTGCCAGACGCTTGAAAGATGTTGAGAAAGATCTCGGCAAGGCGACGTAGCTGACCAGGGAGCCAGGCTGAGATCATCGTGGTGAGCCCCGAGGGAAAGCGATGTAAAGTCTCGGATAGTGCCTCGTACTCCTTGGACAATAATGATATTTGTTCCGCGTGTGAAATCTTGATGAGCATAGATCCGATCGTCTGTTGTCTTTCATCCAGAATCTGCAGCCAATCCTCGTGGTCTTTTCCCCGCTGAAGCTTATCCAACGCGATGTGAACTGTGCCGTACAAGTGCTCATGTATCGCATCAAGACGCCCGCTGCCGTTAGATGCAGCTGTTGCTGACGCAAAGTCCGAGTTGCCATCCGTTCGCTTCAACACGATGGACACTTCCTGCACTGTATGCGGTAGATCAGTAAATTCGCAGTCTTCCCTCCAGTACGGGTTCTTTGTTGCGATCTTGGTCGCTGTCCTCGCTCGCACTTCTCCGTCGAGGATTACCTCGGCCACGTAGTTACCAACCAGAGGATCGTTCTGTTCGGCGCTGGCTCTAGAAGAGTGTGAATTTTTATCACATGATGATGTCGACGTTGGTTGCCTGTACCCGTAGGGACATGCCTGAACTTTTGCTTCCGTGACTCGCACACCCACCGTTTTCTCTATTCGGAACGTCTCCTCAGTTGCGTCTGTTCGAAGAAACGTTCCTTCTTCGCTGATCATGTCCTCCAAGTCGGCCACCTCGTGGATGGAATCCCCATCGTGGAGATCAACCTTGTACAACTCGGGCGAAGCAAACGCTCGCAGGAGAACAAACCAGACTTCAAACTGCACTCGATTGTCCAATGCAAGATAGACGGGGCGGAATATTGAAAGCCGGGTGGCTGTGCTGGCGTATATGGGGAAGATGGCAAGACAGTAATCTTCATCTAACACGGTGTGGTCTAGCTGTTGAATGGCACAGCGCGATAACTGTGAGAGATGAATGACGCAGGGCGAGGCAACTTCATGTTCCGCTAGGAATTTCAATTCGCCGTTGTCCTGCAGAATACTGGAAATATGCCTCCACGATGCGCCGTGCGAGGATGCGTCTCGAGTGGACGACCGCTGAACGAGGTCGTTGGCGGATGCAGTTGGCCCCTTGTCCCACAGCAAGACATTTCCGACCTTGATGATAGCTGCAGGTTTGGATCCGTGTCCGGATGTACGCCGCTTATTGATGGCTGGTCCGAGTGCATTGCTGCTGGCAAGACTGCTGCTGCTCATGCTCCCTCCACATCCGTTTTGAGTCCTGAAGGCCGGAGTGCTTGTCTGCTGCCAACACAGCAAGGCTGCCAACCACAGGTTCAATTCCTCATGAGCGAGCGATCGGATAATGAGCTCCTTTGTCGACCCGCTGGCCAGTACCTCAAGACACTCGCTCCCATCTTCGGCGTACTCGACAGGAAGAACGATGCAGCCGCGCAGATCGTTTATGAGTGTCGTGTAAAATGGCCCTTCTAGACCTGAGTTGAACATGAGGCATCCCTTCTCATCGTCGATGTAGGCGACACCGCTGTGCCAAGTTTTGGCGCCGGATTCTGACAGATACTCAATGTCTCCTCGCATCCGGCCACCAAGCGTCTTCATCAACATGATCAATTTCGTGGGCTCCGGTGTATCTATAGGAACAGGAAAGCAATCGATGCAGGGATAAGGTGCGGGCGCGGGAGAGGAGGGGCGAGACAGCTGCCGCTTCAAGAGACGTTTGCTCGCTTTCCGATCCTTCTCCCTGGATTTGGAAGGTGTTGCCGATGGTGCAAATGGCTCTTGAAGTCGGCCATGCGCATCCATTGCATGCATTGGCGACCTTTGTCCGTCGAGTAATGGTTGTGACGCAGAGGAGCTGATACTGCTAACTCTATGTCTCTGATCAGTCACAGTAGGGGCACCACGATGTACTAGCATGATGGTATCCAGCGTTCTCGTTCGAGGTCGCACACCACTACCGGCACCAGGACTCCTTTGCTGCTGTAATTGAGCGGCCGGTCGAGACAATGCTTGAGGCGAAAGAGGAGGTCCGGGCATTGTAGCTATCGTAGGCGTCGTTGCTGTGACCGGCGACGAGCAAGATACATCGCCTGATAACTCTGCGGAGTCGTCGTTGAAGATTATACCCTGACGTCTAATTGTGGTAGTTTCTGCTATGCCAATGGAGGAGCCTTGCAGCTGTGGATCGCGGGGCAAGGATGTAGGCTGCGCAGCCGGGGCATTTGTTGAAACCTGGCCAGACACGGCACTGGCATCTGGCCTTGACCCGTCCAGAACATGATTAGGCGAGATAGGACGCAAGAGACTGGCCGAATCGATGGGAATTGGTCTGAGAACAGATCGTAGAGCGGATGCTGCAGCCACTGCTGAAGCGGAAGGAAGATGGCCGGAGGTGTCGCGCAACGAGGTTTTCGGCGGGGAGGGAGGTGGGATGGTAGGATGTGAGGGGTTTTGTATTTGTTCCGTCGTCAGCGAATCTCGTTTCAATCTAGTTCCATCGCCGCCTCCAGCAAAGGTCGGTATTCGTGGCTCCATGTCTGACGGCGGCACTGCTATGCCATTTCCTGCTTTGATACACAAACTTCAGAACAGCATCGAGAGCTTTATGCGCTCTAGGCCGAGTTTCCGCAGCTTTGCGTCTCACAAAAGCCCAGCCGGATGAGGAGGCCAGCACGTTTCCGTGCGCGTCTAATGGACAGTGCAGTGAAGGATGCCGATATAGACGTTATGCTTGCGGTGAAGCAGCAACGTGGTGGCTGTAAATTTTGAGCCAAAGCAGCACCATCGGCAACAAGCTCGCAGCGTTGTGTGTGTCAAGGCACTATGCTGTCGAGTGTAGGATCGGTAATTTGGACGATTCGGCTCGTGGAAGTCGGTGTTATACGATCGACGGAGCTTCTCCTCGGAAGATCACGATGGTTGAGAGCGATGGTCGTTGTCGAAGTCGAAGAGTGATGGCGTGAGTGATGTAGCTGAAAGTCGTCGCGGGGTTATCTGAGGCTGTATGAGGGGGTAAAACGAAAGACTAAAGTCTAGATCAATTAGACTGTCGAATTGTCTAAAAAGAAGGACAGAAGAGTTCCCACGTGCTAAATTGACAACTCGATTCGACTCGACTTGACAGGACAAGGGGTTGCTTGGTCAGTGGGACGAAGGGCGAGATTTCCAAAAATCGAGAGGACCAGGTTCTATCGTCGATGGGGCCAGGCCTGGCAAAGGCAGGTAGCTGGAACTCCAGAGCGTCGCGAAAGAAGCTCTTGTTTCCCACGCCTGCAATTGGTATCGGCGAGTGAGGAAAGGCGAAGCTTGGCGTGCAAATGGTCCTGGCGATTGGGCTGGTTGTGCTAGCTGGCGGTTTTCACGAGGGGCATGGCTGCGTATGGAACGATAGAGCCAAGTTTCCGCCTGTCGCCAGCGCGGTCCGTATGACGTCTAGGGCGTTGAGCGAGTTGCAAAGAGGATCTGGGATGGGATGCCGGTCACGATGATGGTGGTTGGAATGCGAGGCGGAGTGAGGGGCCACGGGAGGTCCATGTACGCACGGAGCAGAGCACTTGGGGACGAAGGTTGGTGGTGCGCGAGTCACTAACTGGAGACGACCAGGGGGGAAGCCGCTGCGGCGCTGGACCGCGCTGGACCGCGCTGGCAAGAGCCGGACGACAAGGGGACGCCGAACCGGGTCCACGTCGCTTGCTTCAATGGCTTGTCGCAGCTAGGGCTGCTATATGAAATTGAAAATTTGCTGAAAGCATACATCTTTCGTTTCAAACTTACGTAAGTATTTAAATTTCATTCACCGGGGTGTGGGGAAACGCTACCTAGGTACCTAATCACGGACCAATTAGGCCCCAAAGGGCCAAAACGCTCGTCGCTGTGAAGTAACTACACCCACCCTAAATCCTCTCAGCATTTTGACTCATGAAGAAACTGGTGAACGATCGCGTAAATCAGAGTGCCTTATTACATTGTTTTTATAAAACTTCAATCCTCTCCTCATTTTCTTATACCGAAACCGTGCGCACAAGCATCAAGGCGTTGGGTAAAAGTTCAATTTGTGTGTTGATCGGATCAAGTGTATCATTATGTAGTCTGCCGCGTCAACCAATATGCAAAGATACAGACATCAATGCCACATATGATTCATACATTATACATCTATCACAATTCACATGCCGCATGCCTTATCATTTCTACAAGCAACATCATCTTGATCAATGATTACAGTGCATACACAAACTTCCAGGCTTCGAGGGTCAAACACCAGTTAGCCAGCCAGACACACACAGGCACGCCGCACGCACACGAATGCATTCTTGAGTTCTTCGGATGAATGCAGCCAAAACACATTGAGCGCGCAATCTTTCAGCTCATCGATCCATTAATATTTGTGCCCTTCCACTATTTCCAATGCCCTCATTGTTTGCATGTGAGGATCAAAGGGTGAAGAAGTTGATTGAAGGAGCAACTATTAGAACTAGAGCATGAGGAATCCGGGATACATATATGATATAGGTGACCGGATGGCTGAGGATCACGTGATAGATAACGTGATACAGCCACTTCATAGCCAGATTCTAACACTCCCCCTTGCTCCAAGGTCAACTCTGAGGAAAGCCGAAGATTGACAATCATCCAGAGCAAACAGTTAGAACAAGAAAAAGGCAGAAGGAAAAAAAAAAAAAAAAAAAAAAAAAAAAAAAAGGAAACATTGAAAAGCAATTGCAACAGGAGATCCTGCTACCCTCGGTAAAAAACCCAGTGGGAAAAAGAGCGGTAGCGTTGTCCGGCCTATGCCTTGCCTTGAAGTTTCAAACGAGTGAATACAGGAACAATGAAGACAATTATGAAAACTCATTCCAGATAACAATTAAAACAACCAACATGGTTGTAGAAAGGTAATTGCCGGAAGCCGACAGACAAACAAAGTACATATGACAGTAGGAGGTGGCGTAGCCGCGTGTGGATCCATCGCTGACCAGGTTAGAAGGGAGGGAACTCAAGTCCTATAGCATCCCTGAACTTCTCGAAGGCCTGTCTGGGTAATGGTTTGGTTAGTCCATCCGCTATTTGGTCGGCCGAGGGCACATGTTCTAAATTGATCTCCCCAGCAATTTGCTTTTCCCTAACAAAATGCCACTGAATGTCAATATGTTTGGTTCTTGCATGGTGCTGGGGATTTTTGGCCAGTGCAATAGCGCCTTGGTTATCTCCAAAAATTGTAACTGCTGCAGGTTGCTCGTTGAGAAGTTCTCCTAATAATCGTTTTAGCCAAATCGCCTCTTTTGCGGCCTGGGTCTGGCCCATGTATTCCGCTTCGCAAGTCGAGAGTGCTACTGTGGGTTGTCGTTTGGATGACCAGCTGATCGCTCCACTGCCTAAGCTGAAGATGTAACCGGATGTAGAGCGTCGCGTAGAGATATCTCCGGCCCAGTCTGCGTCAGTGTTCCCGGTAAGAGGGCGCAAGGGTCCTTTGTATACCAATTGTAGATCTTGCGTGGCATTTAGGTAACGGAAAACGCGCTTGATAGCTGAGTTATGAGTGGATGTAGGGTTGGACATGAAACGACTGAGGCAGGAGACTGCAAAAGCGATATCTGGGCGGGTGCCGAGCATGAGGTACATCAGCGACCCAATGGCTTTGGCGTACCAAGAGCGATCCTGCTCAGTAGAACTGAAGGTCTCTGGTGCCTTGTCAAGTCTAGTATCCGTGGACATTGGTGTTGATACCTTTTTGCTACAGCTCTCCATTCCAAACTCCCCCAAAATCTTTTGTGTATAGGCTCTTTGGTTGAGGCGGATGGTGCGATTCGGGCGATCTCTAACGATCTCCATGCCAAGGTAGAAATGACATTCCCCAAGGTCCTCCATCTCAAAGCGCTTGGAAAGAGCAGCCTTGAGCGTTGCAATCTCGTCAAGACTAGGGCCAGCGATGAGAAGATCATCAACATAAATGGCAATATAAAGGTTGCCTTTGAAGAACACCCCAAGGTCGGATGTGAGTGGCTTGAAACCCAAAGTGGCCAGGTAGGCAGACAAGGTCTCGTACCAGATCCTAGGCGATTGCTTCAGGCCATACAGTGCCCTATTCAGCAGACATACACGTCCTGAGCCGTCCTCAAGTCCCTCCGGTTGTTCGACATATACCAGATCGTTGATCAATCCATAAAGAAATGCGGTTTTGACGTCCATCTGGTGTAACTCTAAGTCCAATGCGGCGGCAATTGCGAATATCGCTTTGTAACTCATTGGCTTGACCACCGAAGCAAACGTCTCCTGGAAGTCCACGCCCTCTTCTTGCTCAAAACCACGTACAACCCAACGCGCTTTGTATCGTACAATCTCACCAGACGGACCACGTTTGATCTTGAATACCCACTTGGCGCCCAGGACTCTTCGGTTTGCTGGTCGGGGTACTAGCGTCCAGGTCTTATTGGTGTGGAGTGAGTTGTATTCCATTTTCATTGCTTTGCACCATCGATCCCAATAAGCTTTGTCTTTCTTTGCTTGTTTCAAGGATTTGGGTTCGATGACATTGGCGTCGGAAACTAGCATAATGGAACTCAAGACCGCGAAAAGGAGGTTGTAGCCATAGCGTTGTACAGTGTCGTCTCGATATTTGCCGCGGGTCGATCGAAAAGGAAGGCGGGAATCTTCGGAGTCAGGTGGACGGTCTTTGATAGGTGAGTTGTCTTGAGGTAGTGAGCTTGGATTTGAAACTGGAATTGAACTTTGTACACAAGAGTCTTGAGATGGCATGTCTTGGAAAGGATTGATAGGTCCAGCGTCGAATTCACCCTTGGGCAGAGGCTGAAAGGCAGCAGGGATTGGCGAACGTAAAGGCGGTGATGGAACCTCAGATGAGTCGTCAATTTCTCCCCCAGGCTCAGATGTGGGAGGACAGGCCGGATGTGTCGCCGGGCGCACTCTTTTACCAGGGTGTGAGGGATCAATGTCAAGAGGTCTTTTAGCTGACGTGGAAGGCTCAACAGGATCGCACTCCTGAGAATTGCAGTGTTGCTCGTCAAAAACGACATTTGATGACTTGATAACCACATTGTCTTCTCTGAGAAGGAGATATATGCGACTTCCTCGATATCCGAGAAGGCGGCAGGTGGATGCCTTTGGTGCGCTCAATTTCTCCCGCTGGCCAGTGTTCTTTGCATAGCACTTACAACCGAGCGTTCGAATGTGCGCGAGATCAGGTTTATCTCCATACCAACCTTCATAGGGAGTCTTATCATGTCGGCTGTGGGGGCTTCTGTTCTTGAGATAAGCCACTGATTCAGCGATAAAGGGCCAATAGGTGAGGGGAAGCCCTGAAGCGTCAAGGATTGCATGTGTCCTTTCAAGGACGATGCGATTCGTAACTTCTGCGACGCCATTCTGCTGGTGCTGGTCAGTGGCTGTGTACTCCAGATTAATGCCCGAACTTCGGCAGGAAGCAGTGAATTCCGACGACGTATTCTCGCCAGCCTGGTCAAGCCGGATCCGATGACAGCGTCGTTCCGGTCGTTCAACGAGGTTGAGCCAGGAGAAAAGAGCGTCTGATAGTTCTGATTTCTGTCTCAAAGGTGTGATTTGTGTCCAGCCGGTAAAGTCATCCACGAATGTTGCCCAGTAGCGTGCTCCCCCATATCCAGACACCGGGAGTGGACCGGCGATATCTGTGTGAATGAATTCTAAGGGGTAGGTCCCCGGTGTTGCGGGCTTGGAGTGTGGAAGCTCTTTTAGCCTAGACTTGATGCAACTGAGACACAAACAAGACTTAGGCAGTGGTCTCATACCGGTAGACATGTTAACCAGTTTCTTGAGATTGTCCTCGCCTAGATGACCCATGCGGGCATGCCATGGGGCGAGCCACTCGTCTTTAATGGCGTAGGCTGGGAAGGCCGACGATGTGTGAGATCTCGTGAACGCGGCACCCTCGAGTTGAAACCAGTACAGACCACAACTCTCCTTAGCATAGATAGGGCCTGACTTGGTGGTTAAGACGAAACTGTCGTTGGCGAAGTGTACCTTAGTACCGTTGGCCCTGAGTTGCGAGTGTGACACCAAGTTGCAGGCGGAATTCGGGTCATACAGAGTGTCAGGAAGTGTAAGGTAGATTAGACTGGAATCCGTACGACAAGGGAGAATGGCAGTGCCGATTTGCTGAGCCTTGTTGCTGGTACCACCGTAGCCGCTCACAGCAGGGCCGGTGTAAGGGCGCAAGGTGTCGCGCACGAAGTAACCGATTTGACAAGATGCGTGTTGCGTTGCACCGCTATCCAAGACCCATCTTTGAGCCAGATGGCCTTTGTCGTTAGCGACGGCAGCAGTGGCAGGCGCGAAACTCACCCCACACCATATTCCGATGTCAGTTGGAGGTGTCCAAGATATCAATCCTTGGTTAGCATTGTTAGGCAGGGGTTGCTGCGTGGTCGACTCGGAAGAGGAAGGATCAGACGTCTGCTTTGCTTTTAACTCATTTCGCTTGGCCTTCTTTTCGTCGCGAGCGCGCTTCTTTTCCGGGTGCTTGATCCAGCAGTTTGAGCTGCGATGCCCTGGTTTCTTGCAATGATCACAGAAAGGTCGTCCACTATGAGCACTAAGTGCGTGAACCTCTTGTGTCTCATCCTGACCCTGAAGTGCTTCTTCCTTTTGCGCGAGTTTGACGACTTTACGGAATGTAATGCCGTCGATCTCAGATCCATCCTTATTCGTGGTAGGTGCAAGGTTATTTTGGAGCCAGAACGATGACTTCCAGGCCTTATAGTTGGGTGTGAGTCCTTTCATGAATCTGCAAATGAGTTGGGCATCTGGTATGTTCCAACTATTTTCGAAAAGCACGAATGTTATCCCTTGCCCTGGACAACTGATCTGCGTAATCCGCGATGTTCTTGCACTTGTCGAGCCTGTAGTTGTCCATGAAGTCATCGAAAAGAAAGGCCGCATCAGCGTTACCTTTCGGCTGATATTCTTTACGCAACTGGCGGAGGTATACAGCTACCTCGATCCTGGAGGCCTCGGCTAAAGTGTCGCGGGCTGAGGAACCACAGCAAGTCCCAATAAGGGCACATGCCGCTTCCTGCCGTTTTGCCCAGGCCTCTTTCTCTCTGCGCAATTGACGTGGAGTCATCTCTTCCGGGTCTCTCCACTTGGCGTTACGTTGTCCCTTGAGCAGATCGGAGTAGCCTTGTACTTTCAGGACGTCGGTCATGGCTCTCTCCCAAGATATCCAGTCAGCGGAGGTGTCGAGAGGCTGAGGCTTCTCCGCAAAGCTGGAAAGTGACTGGTTGGTCATTTTGTCGAGGTGTCGTAGGGATGAAGAATAGGAGTAGAGATTGCGAATGTGAGTAGGGCAGCGACAAGGAAGCGTGTTTGGCGAGAACAGGATAGGGTAGCGACAAGAAAGCGCGTTTGGCGAGAACAGGATAGAGTAGTGACAAGGAAGTGCGTTTGGCGAGAACAGGATAGGTTGACGGCAAGAAGATGCGTTCTGATGTATGACCGAAGAAGGATCTTGAGACAGAGGAAGTATGTCTTCGGCCTGACAAGCGGAAATAGATGGCTTGTACTGGATGTAGTTGCCAAGTTGCCAGATGACTGTGACATCCGGAACGAGGACTAATGATTTCGTCATAGACACAACTTCTGACGAAACGAGGAAATAGATGGCTTGTACTAGACGTAGTTGCCAAGTTGCCAGATGACTGTGACATCCGGAACGAGGACTAATGATTTCGTCATAGACCCAACTTCTGACATGCCCACGCAAGGACAGAAGTGCCAAGTTACCAGCTCTGAGCTGACTGTGATGTCCGGAATGGAAACTATGAAAACAAATAGTTTCGTCATAGACACAACTTCTGACATGCCCACGCAAGGACAGAAGTGCCAAGTTGTCGGTTCTGAGCTGACTGTGATATCTATGACAACTATGAAAACAAATAGTTTCGTCATAGACACAACTTTGACATGCCCACGCAAGGACAAAGTTGACAAGTTACCAGCTGACTCTGGTATCCGGGATGAAAACTATGAAAACGAATAGTTTGTTTCCGGACGTAGACTCTGACATGCCCACGCAAGGACAGAGTTGTCAAGTGTAACGCACGCGAGGACATTGAAGACCATTCCGCGTTCGCAATTTCTGACTTCCGCCATTGCTTGGACTGTATGAGCAGTCTTGGGGCTAGCGAGTTGCGATTGTAGGCAAGGATGGCGGAGTGATTGGGGCGTTAGCCGATTGCGGCCTGCGACCAACCATCCTAAAAATTTCGAGGCGTTGGCTATTATGACCAACACTTGAACTATCCGGAAGCTCCGAGTTGCTCAATTAAGGTCAACCCTAAGAACTTCCGAAAAACTCGATGACGATGCTGATTAAAGCCCACGCTTAGACCAATCCTGTATGCCGTAAATTCTGTCAAGGAGAGGAAGCGTTAGCGTAGGCAAGAGATGGCTTAAGAAACGGACCGAGGCGGGGAACAGGGCTGAGGCACTAGGCCGCTTTCAGCCACTGAACCCTCCAGCTACTTTTGGTCCTGCAACCATCCCGCAACCGTTCGAAAACTTCTTCGAGTGTTTCTCCTTATTCGAAATCATCATTCACACGAGGATTCGTTGACGATGATAAAGAATATGGGTACCAATCGGGCTAGTCCTCACGCAGTGGGAATTGCGCAATTTTGGGGTGTATAAGGTAGGAGGAGGAAACTTAGCTTATTCAGCCCAAAAGCGTCCGGGCTCATAACCTGTTTGCATGTGAGGATCAAAGGGTGAAGAAGTTGATTGAAGGAGCAACTATTAGAACTAGAGCATGAGGAATCCGGGATACATATATGATATAGGTGACCGGATGGCTGAGGATCACGTGATAGATAACGTGATACAGCCACTTCATAGCCAGATTCTAACACTCATGTACTCCTCTACAGCTGCCATTTCCTGTTGCACAACATCGTCCTCCGAATCATCCATAGGCGAACCAATGAGAGAGCAGAATCCATCTTTATTATGGGTCGCACGTGTATAGTTGGGTCGCACGTGAAAATCATATGAAAAAAAGTGGAAGTATAATTCTTATGAAATTTCATTGAAATGTGAAAGTACTTAGATTTCAGTAAAATTTGCAGCCCTAGTCGCAGCGTGGTCCAAGACTCAAGTGACAAGAGGGATGAAGAGGCGGGAAGCCGAGCACGCACCAGGCTGTCGTCCCAGCCTTCCTGGCCTCTGCATATGCAGATGCGCCGTGCAGATGCGCCATGCAGATTCAATGCACCTTCAGCTCTGGAATCCCGTCTGCGAACAAAACGTACATACGGAGTATGTACAGAGTACAGTAGGTACTGTCAGTCTGTCACTCATCTGTGATGACTGATCTCCCTCGCCAAAGTGGCGCAACCGTGTCGGAGCATTTTCATATGCCAGATACAAGGTACCTTCAACCTTGTAAGCGCCGCCTTCGTCTCTCGTCTGCACGCACTGCCGTGAAGAGAGTTCCACTGCTGTCCCCACTGCTTCTTTTCAGCTTCCCTACCTGCTGCAGCCTGTTGCCTGACAACCCGGGCCAGCCGACAGCGTCACGGAACGAGAAGCGAGGGTTTTGCCGGCCTGAACACTGCTTGGACATGTTTCGTCGTGAGTACAACTAGTGAACTACCTGTGTCACTACCTATGTATGTACTGCTCGGCCCATCGTCGCCGTCATCTCGATGCACCGTGTGATGGCCCGATGCTATTTTCATTTCCGTGTCATTCCCGTGTCTGAAACCGTCATGTACCTTGTAATTCCCGTGCGGTCCGTCAACTACCTATGTATGTATGTAGTCATTTAAATCCCCGTACGATGCCTTTTGTATTTCTCGCAGAACTCCGAATTCCTTGTAGGTATTTGAGAGTTTGACAGGCAATTTCCAATGCCCTGCACGTATGACTCGCTCGCCTCTTGCGGAGTAAACGCCACGAGCCAACGTCCACGCCAAAGGGCCGATCATTGGCTTGCCAGTCATGGAAATATATACCCTTCGTTGCTCGCGCATCCTAAACAACTTAGATGGTCGTTTCAACACCAAAATGCTGCCACTATGACCTGGCAATGTCATCTCTTATTCACCTTCAGCCTCATGACAATAATAAATGGCCCAGTAAATAGGTCCAGGTTTGCCACCTTGTTCCTGAGGCGCTTGGCCTTGCAAAATTGGCGGAACCTCGAGCATCTAGAGTAGGTATGGACGTGAACATTGAAGCTGTATGATCTACTTGGGATCAAGCAGTAGGTATTATGTCCACTGTGAACAAGACTGTTCTTCCACAACTCGGCATTGTCAATGAAACAATGGCCCCATGCCGGTGGAATCGCGTGACGGCGGCGGCATCGCGGAGAGGCGCGTCAGGCCAGCGACATTGGAACGAAACCGTCACCGCAACGACAGTCGTGATAAAAAACGGTTGCTAAGCCTTGACATTTTCGTCGAATAACAAGTTAACCGAGTTGAATTAGTCTCCAGTGTAGCTCAATTTCGTAAGTCGAAGATCTTGAACCCTGTTATCGTACAAACTTTCAAATCCAAGCAATGACACAGAATATCACTGTGCATCGTCCGCATCTCATTTGATTCCTCTCACAAACTCTACAATGGTCTTCGAGCTACTTAACTTGGAGTATACTACTTCACAAGTCTACTCCAATCACATAGGTATGTATGTAGACAATTTACTCTGGAATGCATGCTTAGACATTTTACAAGCCTAGGGTAGCAGACTCGGAGCGTTAGCCAACACAAGATCCTGTACATAATGGACCATGGTACTCAGTAAAAGCAAGAGCAGCAACCAGGCTGGAAGAGCCATTTTGCCGCCGGACAATAACATCCATGTATGAACGCATATGATCGTCAATGAAATGACTCAACACAGGTCACGACTCACGAGCGGCTCTAGGTGCAGTGCACGGATCATGAATAACATCATAACTTCAGGTGAGTAAGCTCTGGGAATAAAGTGCAGAGTGTACGCAATCTGTCTCCCGTTCGACACGTCGGAATTACCACAGAAAAGCCACCGGAGCCTCATTACCAGGCATCGTGATCCCTTTCTCCACCGCAACTTCTCCCTCTATGAGGCTCCCTCCACCATCATCGTCACAAATCACACCCAGCGAGCTCAAGCGACGAGCAAAAAAAAAACAAGAAAAGTTGATAACGCAATATAGAGCAACGCGCATTGGAAACAAAAAAAATCACCAGCCTGTGCTTTTCGCAAAACCGGACTTGCTCTTCACAAAGGCTTATACGTCCATCCTCCCCTCCCATAGTCCCCTTTTTTTCAGCATCACGATAGAAATAAAACACGGAAACAGGCTCTGCGAAATGCCCCAGCGCTGGCAAGCTTGCTTCAACGCCAACGGAATCACAAAAAGCAGCTCCTTTCCAACTCCCATTTGCCCAAATACATCATAGACTGGCCCCCAATGGTCGCGTTTCCTTGTTGCGAGATACGAGTAGGATAGCAAAAGACAAAGAGACACAATGAGGGAAAGGTGGACAGGTGGAGCAAGAGAAGGGAAAACGAACGCAAGTGTCCCGCAGCCTTACGGATGTAGACATGACGCGGACAAGCAAGAGACATGAAAGTAGTTATGCACACCGAGAAGAGAAAGGAAGGGGATTGCCTGGTCCCCTAGTTGCGATTCCAGCACGGAAGTTATGTCCGCGTGATCGCTCAGCGAGACCCAGGTCCGTCAATGGGGCTCGTAGGAATACTTCTGAAATTGCTCAGATCGGTGCTGGCGGTCCGTCTAAGAGCTTGTCGCATCGTCTCAATATTCAGGTCATTATTGGGGCCTGCGAGACCCTGTCCCGGCTTGGGACTACCGATGGGCTTCCGCGGCGGGCTCATCTCAATGCCTATCATACTACTGGGGTTGCTTGTGGGTGGGCTGGTCCCCGGCCCCTGGCTTGACACGGGCGACCGAGTCGGCGATGAAGATCGATTCATGTAAGCCGAAGGAATCGATGTGAGCCCAGCCATGTGTATACCATCCCGGGACCCTCCTGTACCGGCCTGTACGCTGTGCTCGGCCTGCACCACATCTGCAAATGAAATAAAGGACAGTCGCCGCACATCAGCGGAATCGAGAGAACCATAGTTGGACGCACTATCGAGAGGAACGCCTACGCGATCGGCAAATGAGGCCAGTTCGGCAGCCCATTCAGAAGCCATGTGATCTAGTGGTGACGTGGGAGCCCCCGAAACTCCAGTGACAGCAACTGAAGCAGGCTGATGCGACGTGTGCGTGACAATTTCCACGGCATCGGGGTCGAGCTTGTCATTTGTGATAGCTTCCGAGGCATCGTTCAGCACAGAAGGAATGTAATTCTCCGTCTGAATATGAGTCGGAATAGCCGGAGAGCTCTGCTTCAATACAGTGCTGTCTTGTACATCTCGTTCGAAAATCTGGGAGCCGGCGGGTGACGACACTCGCGGCGGACTGGAGAGAGCCCGAGTAGGCGACGAGGGATGCATAAACATGCCATGCTCGCCAGTGGATGCCCGTATGGGTGACTTGGCCGTTATCGAGGTTGATGTAGACGTCGCGGATTTCGTGGATGCTTCGGAAACTTGTGATGCGGCAGTACGCGGCGGGTCGTTGATCTCGGACTGTGATTGCGGCTGTGACCTCGACAGATTCTGTTCCTTCTTCTTGACAAACCCAAAGAGGGGCCGTTTCTTGGCCTTGCCGATACTCTTGCTGTTTTCCATAGCGGAAAATAGCACGTTGTTCCCTACAGCTTTCAGCGCAGGATTATCAAAGCTGCTGTCGTCAGCGGGTTCACCAGCTCTGAGAGCTTGCTCTCCCCTCTCGATACGGGGTGATGCAGCAAGGCTCATGGTTGAACTGCAGGGCGATGTAAATGAAGAAATGAACAAAGACGATACCCCGCAAACAAAGAATAAAAGTCAAAGTTCAGTCCGCCGTAAAAGAACCCCAGGTTCGGGATGGTATATTTCTCGTCTTGTTCTTTGTCTTCTTCCCCTCGTATGGGGCCCTTTTGTTTTCGTCGGCTCGCGTCTGTGTGTTCGTCTCAAAGCTCGCACCTGACATGGGATGACGACAGTGCCTCGCGTTGCACCAAGCGCGGTTTGGACGCGAGGCAGTGGGTTGCGGCGGGAAAAAAAGGATGCCAATGCAGGCCAACAAGCGAAAATTCAAGCTTGTCTCGCCATAGAATGACCCGTTATTGGACAGCTTTCGAGTCGCGTTGTCGGCCTCGTTTGGGCTCAGATGACGGCCAGGTTGCGAACGAGGAGAAGACTCGAAGAATGAAAGACAGCCAGTGCGGAATAATAAGGCAGGGCAGGGCACGGACTGCTCAATGTCATCAGATCAGATCCATCAGACTGGAAGAATCGGAACTGGCAACTCAACACAACAAGCGCTTGCTTACCTCCAGGCTCCAGGGCAGAATTATGGGCCCGGCTTACTTCAGGGCAAGTAACAAGCTTGTAAGACTGTAAAGGCACGGGGTGCAGTAAGAAGCAACAACGAGCTTCCACGCAAGGAGGTACCTAGGTAGTGCAGCTGGTGATGGATGCACCAACGTTTCATCATGGCCCCTTGAGCGGCAGCTGTCTGTAAAAGAGTCTGGCCCTTCAACAAGTCACGGGACGCGCCAAGTCACAGCTTCACGGGTTCTCGATGGCCCATGGCCCATGACGATTCGAAACCCAATCCGCCGGTTGGGATTCGAGCTCGGTCTTCTCCTCACTCGGAATGGACACCGAGAAAGCGAGCGGTGCAGGGGTTTGGTTGACTTGGATGAATGCTACGTCTGGACGTGTCATTGATTGCCAGCCACGGGATACACGACAAAGCATAGACATGCGGGGATGAGTTCATTGTCGGACCAAGTGAAGTCTAATTCAATCGTTCATCGAGTTTCAACTTTCAAGTCTCCAGGTGATCGACTAGCTTGACAACAGCCTAACGCTTGGATCGATAGGATGGGCGGATCCCGTCACTTCCCGCGCCGCGGCAGCCAGCAGACAACAGTGATCGCCTTCTCAGTTTCCGCATGCTCCCGGACCAGCCGGCCCCAATGTCTTTGGAGTTTGGACACGGCCAGAGAAGCTCCAGTACACAATCGTCGACTTGTCAACTACCTTTCTGACGCTTTCTTGCTGACCAGGACTTCGTATAATGCAAGCGCAGCTTCTTCAGATCAATCGACATTGCAACAGTTTTGGTATCACCGACCGAAAGCACGATGGGGAACACCAACAACGCAACATAAACGAGATCGAGAAAACGTGCGTGCCTCGTCTGCGCCCCCATTCACACCGACACAATGCATGTCCGGGTCTCAAACGGCTCACTTCAGTCGCTTCTTTGGGCCAAAGGACGAATCGGCAAAGGGTGACAGTTCGGATTAGCGACAATTGGACTACGCATCACACCAATCGATGATGGTTCGAAAATAGTCTTATAATTAAGAGCGAGAATAAATAAGACCTGTCACTTCACCGCTTGGACTTCACGGACGGCCAGCTGAAATCTCGTCTAATCCGGCTCGGTAGTGAAAGTCTCCGCAGGAAAAGTCTCCGGTATGTGAATCGCCAAATGAGCTTAGCTACTGCAGCAGGTGTCCCGAAAGCTGCCAACGCCATAGTTCAGGCAATACTTCCACGAACCTCAATCCGCCAAGCCAAGCATTTGGTGAGAAACGCCGCGTACGAGCTATAATGACTGTATGACCAGCTCTCAGAGAAGAAGATGCCTCACGATGTCTCTGATCAAGAAGGGGGAATATAGCCGACGAGGCACTCGTACGAAATGAGCGGAACGCTCCGCTGCACAGAAAGCTGAAGTCACATGCCATTTCGAGCCCAGATACAAGTTCTTTCTCAACGACTTACAAGCTACTGGGAGCATGCCCATAGAATTCCCATTTATCCACTCCAGCATCCGAAAGGGCTGTGCATTTTCCGGCCATGTATATTCTCATTCTCTGCAGTCAACAATGTGACTCCATTGGTTGCGATATCAAATCTGCACGCATCACTCACGAGAGCCAGACGGGCAATGTCACTGTGGTTTAAATCGACTCTTGGCAACTGTATTACGGTGGAAGAAAGCCTTGACAGGATCCGCAGAACATCTTTTTGCAGGCAAGTCTACGTACCATGATCATAGCGGGTGGCGAGGACTTTCGCCAGGGAAGTAATATTCACCATCTGATGTCAACAACTTCGTTGCATGGCCCACGGCCTGGGAACGTCTTTTACGTACCTACCAATGTATATAACTTAAGCTTCGTTTCTTACTCAACTTTGGGGAGACTGACGTAGTGTGCATTAGCGGCTTCGGCCAATAAGATTTAAAGAATGCTTTTGCAGCCAAACTCCTGTGTCCCATCAAGCAGCTGCATCCCCAAAACAACGATGTAACTACGAGCCTGCTTGTACCACGAACTCGATTCTATGTATCCATTTATGTACGTCCAAAATCAGCGACTTTCGCCTAAGATGTATCAGCAATCGGTTGGCATGACGGCGGCGAATCGACTTGATCGTTTTTGTATCGCAAAGCCGCGGCATACGGAGTAGGTACATACATACCGGATTGTCACCGGTACGTCATCCGGGCTGAGAAGCTACCTAGGTCTAGCCGCCACTCGCGTCAGTGCGCGCTACTGAATCTGCGCGCTGTCGCCATTTGTCGCGATGGTGTTTTCGGGCTCAAGGAACGCCGAAGAGAAAGGCCTGGCAAGACCAGGTACATAAGTATACGGCATTGCTGAGTCTGCTCTACAACCAGCCTCTACGTACTCCGTAGTATTCTGCCGGAATGCGCGCCTTTTCCCCTGCGTCTCATGGAGTCATGACTGATAACTTACGTTGCTCTTTTTCCAGAGTGACAGCAGCTTCTAAGTCTGTGTTCTCTAATTAGCCGTTCGTACTGTACCAATGTACGGAGTAGGTACATTGAGCATATTTATATGCATGTATGTACCTACATGCATATACATAGTACATACATACCTACACACATACAAGCTTGCAAGTTGCAGCACCCCGCGCTCAACAGCTGCTGATTAGGTGGCTGTCGCGTTCCCGCGTTGAGGCAGGCCTCGGCACCAACTTCTATCCCTCCCCCACCTTTGAGCCCCGTCGTGGCGCTCCGACAACGCTGCTCTGGTCCGAACTGCAACGATCTTCACTCGCTCAACAAGGCCGTGACGCTCCCATCATTCCGCCCCTTCTCCGACCGACGGCCCTCTGCGTTCCGCTGCCTGTTTGTCGTATAGCGATCCGGTATTGCTCGCCTGCATCTTTGACTTGCGTGGTTGGGAGGTCTTCCCTTTCTGTCTTGAGAACTTCACCATGAATTCCGCCGCGCGGCTTTTCTCATCCTCACTTGCGCTCCGTCGCCTTCCCGTCACGTCTGTCCGCGCCACTTCTTGTCGATTAAACTTTGGCGCTGTTCGAACCTTCTCTGTCTCAGCTCTTAACATGGCTTCTTCCGGCAAGATCAAGGTCAAGAACCCTGTTGTGGAACTAGATGGCGATGAAATGACTCGAATTATCTGGCAAAACATCAAGGACAAGTTTATCTACCCGTATCTTGACATTGACCTGAAGTACTATGATCTCGGTCTCGAATACCGTGACGAGACCAACGACCAGGTCACAATTGATGCTGCCGAGGCTATTAAGAAGTACTCTGTGGGTGTCAAATGTGCAACTATCACTCCCGATGAGGCTCGCGTTGAGGAGTTTAAGTTGAAACAAAGTAAGTCTGAGCAAAGTCTACTTCAGCTCCAGTAGTAGAGACCTTAGCTCCATTAGTACAGACCTCTGACAGCTTCCATCTTCAGTGTGGCTCTCCCCGAACGGAACTATTCGAAATGCCCTAGGCGGTACCGTTTTCCGCGAGCCCATTGTCATCCCTCGCATTCCGCGACTGGTTCCTGGCTGGGAAAAGCCTATCATCATCGGACGTCATGCTTTCGGTGACCAGTACCGCGCCAAGGATCTCGTTGTCCCTGGACCTGGCAAACTAGCCATGATCTACACTCCCCAAGGTGGTGAGCCCCAGGAGATTGAGGTGTTCCAGTTCAAGAATGGCGGAGGTGTTGCCCAGACTCAATATAACACTGATGAATCTATCACTGGCTTTGCACACGCTTCTTTCAAGCTGGCCTTGGATAAGGAGCTGCCATTGTATATGAGTACCAAGAATACCATTCTTAAGAAATACGATGGCCGTTTCAAAGATATTTTCCAGAATATTTACGATACCCAGTACAAGAAGGAGTTCGAAGCTAAGAAAATCTGGTACGAGCACCGTCTTATTGATGACATGGTTGCCCAAATGATGAAGAGCAAGGGTGGCTATATTATGGCATTGAAGAGTAAGTGTAGCAGTTTGCTTCCTGGGCTCCCAAGAAGAGACTTGGAGGGTAGAAACATTTTGAGTCGTTGTAGGCTAACCGTTATCTGCTTCCAGACTACGATGGTGATGTACAGTCTGATATCGTCGCCCAGGGATTCGGTTCTCTCGGTCTCATGACTTCTATTCTCATCACTCCCGACGGCAAGACATTTGAGTCCGAGGCTGCCCACGGCACCGTCACGCGTCACTACCGCGAGCACCAAAAGGGCAAGGAGACCTCGACCAACCCTATTGCCTCCATCTTTGCCTGGACCCGCGGTCTCATTCAGCGTGGCAAGCTCGACGACACACCCGAGCTTGTTGCATTTGCGGAGAGCCTGGAGCAGGCTTGCATCGATACCGTTGACAAGGACGGCATCATGACCAAAGACCTGGCGTTGGCTTGTGGCAAGAACGAGCGCTCTGATTACGTCACCACCAATGAGTACCTCGAGGCCGTCGAGCGCCGCATGAAGAACATTCTGAAGCAGAAGTTGTGAAACATCAGCCTGAACCCGACAACCGAGAACTAGAGCTGAAAGAGCAAATGAAGAAGAAGCGAATTTGAGATTGCTCGACAGTCGCGATGAATAAAATACCCTGGCCGTTGGATCGCCGCAGAATTTTGCATAGAGGGGGATCTTCATTAGTAAGAGGCGGGTTGCATTTGCCCCATTTGTTGGGGACGAATGTGATGAATTGACATCTAAGGATCGTCAAGGTGGACATTTGCATCTGGAATAGAGAAGCATGTCGTTATTGGTGGACTGGAGCCCATGGATTTGTTGTGCAGTCATGTTCACCTCACCAACTTATCGAAATGAAGAGCAAAGCGAGGACCAAATCGATCGAAAGTATATGAAAGAGCATCACGCTCTGTGAATTCCCATGCATCAGCCCACTCATGATGTGGACGAAGTGAAGGATAGTGCAGAAGGGCTGCCGTAAATAATGAGTAGTTAGTACTGTGAGTCTACTCACGCGATCCATCCTCGCCGGTTAAAAAAAAACCAAACAAAAATTCATGTCCATCTGGAGCAGCACCAGGAAGCAAAACGAAAGGCCACGCAATGGTTGAACCAAATTGCCATTGTCTGTTTTGATGTTTTTGGAAAAGAAAAGAAAAACACGTGTGTGCTTGTTATACAATGGAATAAGTTCTCGAGCTTTCCCATCCAGCCCTCGTCCAATGCACCAAGCGTTGAACACTCTCAAACACCATACCAAAGTTACCAAAGACAAAAAAAAGGGGGGGTTACAAGATAAACAACCCCCAAAAAATGATGCGTGAACGAACATTTTTGTTTTCCAGTTCCAGATATTCATCCTGTGGTTTCTCCTTTCCTGCACAAGTACCCATCTTCTGGTAGTCCTTCATGTTGTCATATAACTCGACTTGCACGACCGAATTGATTCGCCTTGAAAACGCCGCCCTTTACGCCCCCCCCTATTACTCTCCATTTGTCCACTGATCCAGACTGACTGTAATTTTTATTCCCCGTCCTAACCCCTCTTGGCATGCCAAATCATGACCAATGAATGAAGTGAATCCTATTCATCCCTCTTGGGTGTATGTGTTTCCTTTTTGCTCTTCCTGACGGCAGGAGAATCAAGGTCACTCTTTCTCTTCTTCTTGACAGGTCGGCCGAGTGATCCGCCGGGTCTGTAGCCAGGATCGTCGTCTCTCTTACGTTTGCCGCCGCGGCTAACGGGGGTTCCGACATCGACGTCTTCATCCATAATAGGGTCCCAGTCTTGGCGCTCGCGCTCAGCGGCCCTGGAGGCTATGCTTGTGCGTTTGCCGCGACCGCGACCGGCGCCGCGCTCGCTACGAGAACCGCCGCGTGTTTTCTTTCCGCCGGTGTGACCGCCTGTGTGGCCATCGTCGTCCCCGTCGTGAGCCTCACTGTCCTGGAGGAAGATTTTGGGGGCGTTTTTACGTAGCCAATTGGTTACGCTGGTCGGATTCTTGAGGTGTGGATGTGTAAGGGGCTGAGAAGTAGGATGAGCGCGAGGCGCGAGCGTCGGAATATGTGTCTCGGGGTCAATCAAGCTGTCTATGTCGTGGAGGTAGTTGTCCACGTCGTCAGCGGACAGAAAGCTGCATGGATACGTTTCGCCATCGGGGGGCATCAGATCGGCTACGTAGGGGCACTTTGACGCCTTGGCTGCGCTGTAAGACAAGTGAGGGATCTCCTCCACAAGTTGCGACAGATGCTTCATAGGGAGCTGCAGTTGTAGTGTGTGCTTCTTATCGAGAGGGAGAACGAGTTTTGAGGATGTAGGCTTCAGTGACACGTCTATCCGTTTGTCGAATGGAATTTGAGGAGAGTTGTTGATGTCGAGGAGGAGATCCAGGAGACGGCTGAGGAACAGATTGATTAGCTGATGATTCGCTTAAAGGGAAAAGGATGAAGAACAAAAGGCGAGGGCTGCTGAAACCAGTATCATGGGGGGATGTCATCGTACTCATTCTCTACTGCCAATCTTTTTACTGTCGCTGAGGCCTTCTCCTCCTTCTTGTGCAGGTCCTCCCCTTCTTGCATCTTTTGATCGAACACGATGCGCATCTTGCGGTACTTTTTCTTCCATGATTTGTAGCCGCTTTTGCGATGGTCTGCCGACTTCTCAGCTTTGATGGGTGAGCTGTCCATGTTGTTTTACAGATATGCGACGTGACTGTATCACGATTCACGGATTGATGCTCGGTCCAAGATAGCTTTATTGGGAGAAGAGAGAACAAACGCAAGAATCGAGCCACGTGCAATCGCGAGACGGCGATTCACCGTCTTGAGGCGATGGCTAGCCTCAACGCGATTATGTTTTCTCTCGAGGGGCCAACCTCTCCCTTGACATTCGGGTGTGAATTGGTGTCGGGCACTTGAGCTCAATGGAAACGGTGCGCTTCTTGATTGTGGGCGTATCGTGCCAGGTAGATCGTGATAATTGGAGACGGAGAGCAAATGGGCGCGTGTGGATGCGATGGCAGAGTCTTGAGGGGGGCTGATGTGTAGGCGGGCTTTGATGATGAAAGCAGGTGATGGGTTCTTGGGTGGATTTGGAGCGCAGTCATGGTTTCTCAGCCTCGAATGCGCAGTGCATCGCGGCGCCATGGTTGGTCGGTCCCGACTCCCCATCATGAGCTTCGGTTGGGCGGGTGGCGCGCAACGTGTGGGCTGCTTCACTGGTACATGAGAGAGACACGTGCAGCCGCGCTGCTCCTTTGTACCCGACAAGACACTGACTTTTACACACAAGTCTTGTGTTGCAAGAAATGCAGCTGGTTCGCGCACAGTTGACGATAATTTTGCGGAGGATGCATGCTTCAAATTTCAATGCTCCTCTCGTTCTCGTATTCTTCAGTCCTCGCGTTGATCACTTCCACACCCTTAAAAGTTGTTCCTGCTTGTGCTCCGCTCTGTGTAACTCAAACTGACATCTAATAACACACTGACAGATTTTGATTAATTCTTTATTATCATGACGCAACTTCGCCGCCCAATTTCTCCAGTTCTTCCTTGATGAATTGTCCAGCATTGACCAACTCCGTACTGCCATATACGACTCTTTTTCTGCCCCGGTCCTTGCTCGTCCGTTCAACCCACTCTTGCAAGTTGCCGTACTCCTCCATACTTCCTCCTCCCACAGTGAAGACGACCGCTTCCGTGAACCCTTGACGTCGCTGGCCAAAAGTTGCTGCCTGCCCTGTACCTTGCGAGCCGGGCATACCACCGGGAGCGTTGACCCCAGGCCCCGACCGGAGTGCACTTGGCGGAGGCATGGTTCCGCGAGCATTTGCGGACCGAGGGTCAAAGTACAGGTAATTTTCCGTCTTAGCAATGGCGGATGAAGAGGCAGCCGACGGATCCATGATAGACTCCACGATCTTGGTCACGGTGAGATCGCGGTCTGCTGGCAAAAAGTTCTTGACACCAGATATGAGAGACTCGAAGTTTGATGACAGACCTGAAGGAACGCCCGTCTCTTTTAATCGATCCGTCAGGCGCGTTGATATGGAAGAGAAGCGACCGAATAAGTCAGACGATGTGGCTGGTTGACCCGAGTTGTTGTTTATCGTAGTAAGCTGTGTCATTTTGGTCGTGGCACGTACCCTTTTATTTGAAGATTAGGTTAGTCACGGAAAGTCATGTTGTGCACATGTTTGTGCGCGCCTGTCATTAACAACGCAATGCAAACTCACTGTCTAACGTAGGGCAAAGATGAGACATCCGCCCCAACAGCTTCGAGAGCTTTTGTGAAGCCTTCAAAGTCTGTTCGGCCAACTTCCTGTTCGGTACTGAGAAACCAAATGATAAACAATCGAAGTTTGTCGAGAGGCTCTTTACCCTTGTTATCATCCTTGATTATCTCCATGATTTGTGCTTTAGTCTGTTTCATTACATTCTCTTCAAGCTGGAAGTAGTTGTCCAGCTGTCTATCCTTTATGCCTGATAATAAAGCCGCCAAGATATTCATGTGCATATCCAGAGTGGCCTTGCGCTCCCGCATCTCAGGCAGCAATGTGATCGCGGCCTTAAGATGCTGAGCGCTTGCGCTTGTGTCATTTTGAAGATCTTCCAAGTCAGAAACTCCAGTCTTCTTGGTAATGGCTGCCGTGTCTTCCTTGTATTTTGACAGTTCCGCATCAATGTCCTCGGCTACTTGAGGAAAAGGGACCCCGGCATTCTTAGTCCAAAAGAAGTCATTGGCGCTCAGATCATACGACTTTTTGGTACTTCCTTTCGCAATATTACTTTCATCGAGGGGTGTTTCGATAGTAATCCGATTTAGTTTCATGTTCAGTACATCGTGAACAAGGGATTGGTAGGTCCAAGAATGGGACAGCATCGGTATCAGGTCGACGTTTCGATCGAGCAGTACCAATACGGGCCGGGAGCTCGGGGTACCAACGGTGGAGGGTCGTGCACCGGAGAAAAGGTTGTCTTTGGAATTGAGTATGTGGTCGCGGAGTTTTCGATCTAAGCGGGCTGCGACCATTTCTGCTGCAGCCCCCTTAGGGCAGCGAATGACTGGTATCGCTCCTAAAACCAAATGGTCAGTGATTGAATAAGACAAAAAGCCTGGCGAAGCATACCCATGGTGACAACAACGCTAAAGAGACCGCTGACTATGCGGTCCACAACAGCCTCAAGCTCCTCATCGCTTGTCTTGGCGCTGTTCAGCGCCCAGTACGTATGTGCTTTTTGCATGCCTAGGCTGAACAGATCTGGTTCGGCCACAATAAAGTTGAGATATTGGTCAAAGATCTGTGCAATGTTTTCCGAAGTACCGGCAGCGACTGTCTGTGACGCGAACTCCTCTAACAGGACTCTGGGAAGGGATGACAAGAAATTGATATAGGCCGGAGAGTATAGTCCTTTCCGCAAGTCGTCCGTAATGCCTTGCAGGTTCTGAGCGGTCGGTTCGAGCAAATATATTACCGGGACATCAGGAATCGGATGGCGTGATGTGCTAACATGCCTTTTGTTTCAACAAATCATCTGTCAGTTGCTGTTTATCGGTTTAATGCAGGTGGGAGGAGATGTACATACATGTGCATGGTAATGCCCATTGACCTAAGGTCACTAACACGCATGACACTGCTGATGACATCTCGTCCTAAATCGTCGAATACCAGGACTTTCCAAATTGGATTGCCGTCCGCATCTAATACTGGTGCCACAGGCGCCAGATGTCCATTGGCGTGCGCATCGTCGGAATCGCCAGCGTCAGAAAATTCGTTTAGATTGAGAATCTTCTTGAGAGAGGCTGTCAAGAGCAGTTTCATGTGCGGTTAGATAATCAAGCCCTTCGTAGACTAGTTCAAGTGGTTTTGGTTGCACGCACCTATTTGACGATGTCGCAAAGAGTTGCCTCTGGTAGCCATTGTCGCGAGTTGGCCAGTTGCGATGTCAGCTGGAGCGAGGTTGGCTGGCCACGTTGCTGGGCGGGCGATATCAAGCTATGCGGTGAGCCTGCAGCATTCATCAGAGTAAAATCTGTCGAAGTGATGATTCAGAAGCTTCGAGTTACGCCGCATACGACAGTGTCAACCTCAACTCGACCTCTCTGCATGGGCTCAGGGCTGGCAGCTAGGTATGTACTTCGTACTCAGAGTCATCACTGTCAGTGATCACTGATGACAGCAGTGGCCACAGTGTAGGTATGTACTCCGTAACGAGGCGCTGATTTGTGGAAACGGAGCGACCAAATTCCGGTCCTACGTAGGTACCTACCTAGGTACATTAGAGCTTTGTTGCTTTGTTGACAACAACAGCACAGGCTGCACCGCTGCACAGCCCCTCGGTTTGCACAGATATGCCACATGCCTTGCTGCCTGAAATTTGCGGCCACAGCACAGGAGCCCAGCCTTGGCTAGGAAGCTCACCTAACTTTTCAACCGTCATCTCCTATCCTCCATCAAACATCTTGCATTCCGCCATCTACTGCGAAGCATGTGGCATCAGCTTTGATCGGCAAGCTGCGGAGTTAATTGGACTTGGTCATAGTTTTCTCTGTCCCTCAACTTAAATTCGACTTTTCGCCTTGATACCACCGCCAACTACTCGATCGCGAGGCTGCGCATCGTCACTAAGCCTCTCCTTAAAACGCGTTCAATTACTCGTAAACAGCGCGACAGAGAGGCACATGATGCACAGCTCAGTTCTCGCGACCGATAATTGAAAGAACATATATCAATCACCCGGGTATGCTTCATCTTGACACCTTAAGCCCCTTTCCTTCCCTGCACAACCACCCATGTCTGGGTGGCGAGAAGTCTCTCTTCCCAAGCCTAGTCATACCCTCTTCCTCCCCTGAGTCTGTTGCCAGTGTGAATGGAAGCAGAGTCACCGACATATCTGTGTGGGTCTGGTGTTCTTCTATCAATGAAATTGCCGTGGTCTTTCCTATGGCCATATTGAAGTGGCATATCCAGGAGTAGAAAGCATCGGCTCTCTCGGACCACTTAAACAATGAAAGCCAAAATGCTGGGTATGTCGGTCGGTCCCTACAGACGCGACGCATCGGCGCATCAGTCTTGGTGGCAGTATGAGAGGCGCAAATTACCATGACATAGAGAATACATCACGTGTCCCATGCGGCAACTCTCCGACTGGGTTTGTCGCATAGGATCATGCGATAGCAGAAGAGAAGGGGAGAAAGGAACGAAGCCAACATGGACATAAACAATCGCCCATCTGATGACCAGACCTGGATGGTTGCACAATTATCGTCGCGAGTGTCCAGCTGATGGAATTCTTGATGTCACCTCACACCACTGAGACCAACGCGGCCACTCAAGTCGAACAGTCGAAGACAACCTGAGCCATACTCGATCCATCATGAATGCATCGACTGTTTGCTTCCTACTATTACCTGGTACTGCTCTCTTGCAGGCTCGTTGGATACCCCTCGCCGCCTGTGTTGTTCGATGATGAACCTGGTGGCGGTCATTACTCAACATGGCTTGTGCAGTCTTCAAGAACTATAACCGGGCTTGAGTACTTCGGGACCCGAACACCCTGCCAATCTGTCGCTGATTGTTCTGTCTCTTCATCTCATATCCAACACAACATTGTCAATTTTTCAGACTCACAAGTCCCTATCGACATGCATCGCTTTCAATCAGGGACAAAGAAAGACATAAGGACTGACATTTCCTGCTCTCAGCATAGATTGTCGCATTTTTGATTGATCGACCCAATCCCTGCGCGTTTTGCTATTTCTTGGCTAGCGTCAGGAGCGGCCCCCACCCATAGCCGACATTTAGCCGCTCACAGACAGTGCTGCAAGCTGCAAGTTCCTCGCCACCCTAACTGTTAAAGTAAGTACCTGCGGAGCGCACATGCACGGATGGTATGGGGAGAGACGTTCCTTCCGTGTAGCTACGAGCCAGCCAGCCGAGTTGATTATATGGTGAAATTGAGAGCATCTACAATACTAAATTGGCGCTGTCGCTGTCGCTGTCACTTACCAACCCGGGTCTGGCTGGCATCGTCCAGTCTCACTTTACCATCTTTCTCGTTTGCTTTTGACTAAGCCTGCGGCCATTCCGGCGCGCGCTCACCTTGGGTGGTGATGTTCGCTAACATGATCTGCTAGCAATATATCTGCTTCCACAGATTGGTGTTGCCTATGAATAGTGCATGTTTGGGCAAAGTCCAGATTATCACTTGAAATGCAGTCCTGGACCGATCCGAGCCAAAACGGCACAGGTGGGCAGAGTTCATGGCCCGCAGACTTTGGCTACGGAGGCCAAGATGACCAATTCGACCCCAGTCAATCCTGGCCGCTGCCTGTAGCAGACCAGGCCGATTCCTTTTCACACATAGCTGGTCATCAAGATGAACAATCGCCGAACTTCTTCGATGCATCTCACCAGGATGACGCTTTCTCGGGAGGCGGTCTTCACCTTTCTCAAGGCGGTGATGCCGCCTTCCATGGGGGTCATAGTTCCCTGGGGCTCAATCAGCAATTCGCCCAACCTGACCAAGATGTCATCGATCCCGCTTTCAGTGATTTGCACTCTGACGTTTATGGGCAGCAGTCAAAGGATAATTTGAGTTTGAATCAGAATAATTCACATCAGCAGCATCATGGACCAGTTGAAAATTACGGGCAGCACGACTTTCAGTTTCCAGGTCAAAACGAAAATGCTTTTAATGCAACTGTAGCCCAGTACGATCCAAACCAACTTTTGCCTCGAACAGGCTCTCGTCACGGTCAACCCCCAGTACAGCATTTTGATGGCCTGCAGAACAACTTCCAGCAAGAGCAGCATTTCTCTCGTCAGCCTCAACAAACCTCTTCAGTTCAACAGCAGAGACCTTATTCACATGGCCAAGACTTTGCGCAAAATATAAACAGCCAATCCAGTCATTTTGTTCAAGACCCCAACCTACACTTGGCGTTCCAACAGCAGCAAAAACAACAAAATCATCAGGATCATCAACAGCAAAACCGTCAACAACCTCGACAACTGCATACATCGAACCCTTCGGCTCAACTTCATAATCAGCAAGCCCTACACAACGCTGATTATACTCAAAAGTCCGGTGCCTTTTCTCAACCCGGCCAATCAACACAACCTACTGCTTTTGATCCGTCCTTGATGCCAGCCACGTACCAAGTTACTCTAGGCGGTCAACCGCCAGCTCCTACCTCAAAAAATAACCCAGCAGCGGGAAAGCGGAAGCGCCCCCTTAAAGATGTGTCCGAGCCACCTGCAGCTGAGAGCTTGGTCACGTTTACCGAAAATCCTCTCGATGTGTCCGCCAAGAAATCTGATGATGTAGACGCCCTGCCCGTCCCTGTACCAACAGTTGAAGAGGCAAAATTAATAGCCAATTTCAAGAAGCGCAGTAAGGCAGCTCAGGCAAAATACCCATCAATCAGAGGGCTTCCCCATTTTCTCTATGAGGGTACAGTAAAGCTTCCAGGTAAGACGCTTCGAGAGACAGTAATCGATTCATTAGAAAGCCCAACTAATTGTGCCGTCTTTCTCTAGCCCCAAAAAGCTTTGACAAGTTGGCCCCTTTGGTTGCTCTCCCCCCTCGTAGTGGGCAGCCGATCGTACCTGAGCTGGGCTTCGCTCTCCCATGTGAAGTCCAAGGTCGGTTCACCAGCAAATATCGTCCCTCTGCGGAAAAGAGCGGCTTCGACGAGAGACGGGCCGAGGCGAAGATATTACTGGATGAGTACGATCAGTCTATGAGGAACTTGGGCAAGAGACAGCCAAAGTATACCGAATATCCCCGTAAGTCATGCATGATCGATAGCGGACTGGTGCCATGAGTTTTCCCCCTTCAAGTCTAACATGTTGCAGATGCTTTGAAAGAACAACTGAAATCAGATGAAGCCTCGAAGAACAAGGCGGAAAAGAAAGCCAAGAAGTCGCTCGAGGGCGACCGCCAAAAGCCGGTTAGTACTTCGACTGTCTTCGTACACGTTTTATGTCACTTTTGCTAATAAGCTCTGAAGGTTCGCCCTGCCACGCGTCCGGCCGATCCCGCCGAAGCCGCTGCGTGGGATGCCATCGGATTCGTCCACGTCGACCAGACCACTCAACGAACAAGTTCCTTGATAGCAGGGCGTGTGCAACAAGCTGGAGACTTTCTCATCAAATTGCGAACAGACATGAACCGAAGCAAACTCGATCTCGACCAGGCTGTCAAGAACAAGCTGTCCGGCGATATTATTGCCAAAAAGAGGAACGATTCCGAGCAAAAAAAAGAGGCACTTTACCGAGCATTGGATGCTACTGTTGAACATGCTGATGATGCAGTCCTGGACAACCTCGGCGGACATCAGAAATTGATTCTCAGCCTGGTCAACTCGCTCATCTCCTCAATCAAAGCTGGTGACTTCTCTGGAAAGTTGCCCAAAATCGTGCTCGAACTGTTCACGCATTTTCGAATGACCAGAAAAATAGTCGAGACGACCAATTTCGACACCGTCCGCAAAAGATTTGAGGACAAGGGCGATGACGAGGTCAAGGAACTCGTTCGAGAAATCACGACGAAGATCAGGAGATTCCAGAAAGCCAGCGAACCCGAAACAGCAACAGGGTACGCCGGCACGTCAGCATCGGGTCGGGCCAAGGCTGGAGGCAAGCAGACTGTGCCATTAGACAGTAGTGCATCGGTGAAACGTGGCCGAGACGAAGAGTCCGACACACGGACAGTCAAGAAAATCGCCGTCGAAGCGGGATCCAGTTCTTTGAGCAAGAAACTGGCCCAGCCCAAGATCTCATCGTCTACGATCAAAACAGGTCTTATGGCGAAACCAGTGGGCTCTACTATGCTGCCCGGAAAGACACGGCCTGTTGTCAGACCTCCTGCTGTCAAAGCTGTGGCAAAGTCTGACGCCCTTGGAGTCAACAGTCCTACCCTTGTCGATGATAAGAGTAAAATCGAAGTTAGAAAAACAACTGCGCCGATCAAGCCATCATCAGAGGGAAAAGCCATTCCATTATCAAAGTCATCGGCGTCTGTGTCGTCGCCTAGCTCGTCAAGCAGCGCAGTTTCTGGTATTGCCTCGTTGCTGGATTCCATCAACTCGAAGAAAACAGAGGCAGCTTCTGCAGTGTCGAAAGAATCCAAGGTGATGGACAGCTTCGAGACTCCAGTGCAAAGAGCCAAACGGCTACGCAAAGAAGCAAGAAAGAAACTTCGCGTTAGCTGGAAGCCCGAAGAAGAGCTCGTCCAAGTCAAGATTTTCCAGAAGGATGACAGAGAAGACGAGGGCCGCGATGTCAACATGATACGCGACGCAGCAGATGATCGATCCGAAGGAATGGTCCTCAAACAACGCGCCGACGTGGACGAAGAAGACGATGATGATGATATTCCGTACCAGCCATGGGCTAGTCCCAATGCTGTTGACTTTTCTCATCTGCCCAGTGATGTCAGGAATAAGAGCTATATCACTAGGGGCGGCCATATTACATTCAGTACCGAAGAGCAGAGGTTAATGGCGGAACGTGAGCAGCGAGAGCTTATGGCCATTTACACTGCTATTGACGACATCCCCGCGACTCCCAGATCGCCTCCTGCCGAGCAGGTAGCCACGCATACAAGTAATTCAAAGAAGGCTGGATATGTTCCGACGGAAGATGTCAAATTTGAGGAACTGCAGCTGAGATGGAGAGAGGAGCAGAACATGGGCGTGGACCGGGCACTTTCGACAGCTTTGGGGAGGCTTGAGGCGAAGAACAACCCATCTACCAAGCTCGATACAATTTTCGGTCGTCTTAAAGCAGCACCTACCCACTCCAATCATTCACAACAGGCTCCAGTCGCATCCTATTCATCGCCACCACATGACCAGTTCGTGCACCACAGATTTCCATTTGGTGTCGGTGCTCCGGCCGAAGAGCTAGTCCTCGCTTGCCTTCAATCCGACAAAGTGAGAACTTGGCGCGACCCGAATCCTATTCTCCTAGACCCCGCTCGCTCCTATCATTACGGTGACAAGAATCTGCAAATGATAGGCAATCACATCGAAACAGTCGCCAAACATCTGGCACCTCAGCCATACCCTGCTACCTCTCCTCCAGATTGGCTGGCACATGACCAAGAACGAGAGCGCGAATGGTGGCTGGGCTATAACAAGGAAATGGCTACAAAACAACGGAAGCTAGACGAAGAGCGAGCTCGTGCTGAAGCAGAAGCAAACGCGTTGAGATTGGCAGCGTCTGTTGCTGCTGCTGGCGGCGCTATCGGCCAGGGCCAGCAACAGGACTGGAACGCTTATTATCAGCAGCAGCAGCAGCAACAACAAGCTTACGCACCATATCTGGCACTTCTCCAACAGATGACAGGTGGTCAGACACTACAGCCAGCAACCTTTTCTGATGTCCACCATGGTCAGCCCGGTCAAATTGCTGAACCCCAACTCCAGTCTATTTTGGCTGCCATCAACCAACCCCAGCAACAGCAGACATCACAGGGCGCAAGTGTGAACTTTTTCGGCAACCTGAATGCCAACGACCCTTCATATCAGCAACTGCTGCTGTTGGCACAAATGACACAAGGCCAACAAGGTCAGCCTTCTCTTCATCCGCTACCGCCGGCGGCAGCAACAGCAACCTCCCAAGCCATTGATCGAGACCGAGAACGAGAGCGTGATAGGGACCGCGACCGTGATCGTGGAGAATCGAGAGATAAAGACGGCAAGGATGGTCGCAAAAAGAAGGCCACTCTGCCACCCCACAAACCAGCGAATAAGGCGCTGATCGGTACCAAGGCGTGTACATTCTGGCAACAAGGCAAATGTGCGCGAGGCGATAAATGCACATTTAGGCATGACTGACCTGGTATCAATACGATGGGAGGCGCTCACCATGATAGTCACAGATAGACGTGGTAGGGACAGAGGCGGAGGGGCGAGGATTTTAGTATATATGGCGTCTGGCGAGAAGGATACATGTTGCATTTTTCGCTTTCTCGGGGCATTAGGACTTTTTGTAGCCAAAAACCGACGGGTATGAAGGTATGAGTATCGTGTAAGTGGAAAATGGCCAAAAGAAGTTCGAGTTGTGTGCATTTGCACAAGACCTTGCATGTATATACGACCAATTCTAGGCCCTTATGGCCGCAATTTGATGCGCTGCCTATGTTCTAATCTGAATCCGTGTCTTTTTCTAGTGATAAACTAGGTACGGAGTTGATTAGATAGTGGGACTCGCCTGCCCGACTGGCCCGGCCTCCCTTATGCTGGTGGAGCGAGAAATTGCTCCCGTACTCCTTTGCATTGATTCCGAAAATCACGCAACCGTCACGTCCCTCCTGATTACTCCGGCGCCTTCATCTCCGTATCCACAGACTCAGGTTCTGCCGGCCTTGTCACCAACCCTCTCAGGCTCAAGTCGTATACCACATCCTCCACCCTCTTCACGTCGTACTTGACCGCGTCAGCACGCTTCCTCAAGATGTCATTTTTGAGATTGAGCAGCTGAAAGCCGGCGAAGATGTCCTTTATAAAGGCGCTAATGGTCATGGGCAATTCAAAGTCACCGAGAGTGACGGCGTTAGTAGCCAGACGGGCTAGCTCGGGTGTCAAGTCCGTGAGAGAGAGAAGGTACTCTTCTATGGTGAAGTGGAAGGCGTCGCGATCCTTGAGGTTTGTTGGGACTGTGAAACCCCGAGGCCAGTGATTATTAGTTGGTGTCAAAGTTCGTGTAGGTGCGATCGCTGGGTTTTGGTTTGGTATGCAGTCGTAGCAGATGAGGAAAAATGAAACAACGCCGAGGAACAAGGTCAAGGAGAACAATTGTGTGAAACAGGTGTGAGAGTAGGCTGGCTTTCATTGCATTCATTTGTGGAAAGTGTGAAAGTGAGGTATCAAGGAACAACAGAAACATGAACGACTGCGAGAGGGAATTTAATAGCCAATCAAGGACGAAGAGAAAACACGATAGGCCTTCTTCTCCATTCACAACGACGTACCAGAGAAAAGAGTCCCTACTTGCTCCAGAGTGAGCAGGCGCCCCAGCTCAGCCGTGTTATCCCCCTCTGCGGCGAAACCACCCAGCCATGCGCAGAAGAGAGTTGTACCAATGGCATTTTGCACACTGCGCGCCCACTTCGTGTTGTACCTTGACACAGAAAGAAATTAGTCGCGTCCTGTCCAAAGTTCATAATTCTCGGCGCGCCAGAAAGAAAGAAAGAAAGAAGCAAGCAACCGAACGAATTCCGGAAAACAGCAAGAGAGATGAAAGGGTGATGTACATACTTATAGTAGGGATGCGCGGAAGCCACTTCGTTCAACTCCTTCACATCATCAACCTGTCTCCTGACGGCTTTCTCAACCTGCTTTACCAGCTCGGGGTCTTCGGAGCGCCTTCTATGTCAGCATCATGTGATGAATGTAAGAAAGGGAAGGCTACAACGTCGTGGCTGGGGAAGACCTACAGCCAGCACGGGGCGTGGAGTGGACGCGCGAGAGCAGTCCTTGTGCTGAGGCGACGCTTCGTTCGAGCTTCTGCACAATCTGGGTGAGGTTGTCGCGGACGAGGGCTTCTTCTTCAATCTTGGACTCGAGGAAGGTAAAAATGGAGGGGTCGAGGAGGGTAGACTGTGTGGACATGGTGAATTCGGAAGGCGGAGTAGCCGGGGAGTTGGGACTGATGAAGATGACGGTAATTTCGTCTGAAGCCTGACCGTGGTGATATGGACTGGATTTTGAGGTTGGTGAAGTGAAGTGAGGTTGAATTTTAGTGGGACCAGCAGGGAGCCATCAGCCAAGTTCCAACCTGTCGTCCCAGGTCCGTTCCATTCCCGTCTTGGCGGGGTGCCTGAAGTTGCGAACACCGGCAGATGTATCTTTCATGTTCTTTCATGTTCTTTTCAAAGCATTCGTTTACCTCATGTACTTAGTACTAGCAACTTCCTCGTCACACCGATCGGCCTGATCCAAACTCGCAGGAACGGCATCCTTTGGTATGTATTTCCGCACTTGACCATTATTATTTATCGTTCTTCTTTAAAGCTCCTAGCTTAATACCGAGCCTATAGAAATCTTGTACCTTTTGGATCAGCTGCTCTGCGCTTTAATCTAGTCGTTCGCCTACGTAGCGCAGTTTACTTCTGCCGTCGTTGGACGCTAGTATGTATGTACTAGATAGGTACGATCTCCTGGCTGTATCGACATGGGAATTAGGGCAGTCAAATGAAAGGGGTTTCAAGAGGTCCCAAGGTCGACGGTGATAACGTAGAAGCGAATAAGGTTTTCGAGTATAATCAAGAAGAAAAGGAAAGTTCTAAGGACGGATGTAGGCTTACTCTGTACTCGTTGATTATATATAGGTAGGCGGCGCAGCTGCGATTCATGTCACTCCGACTCACACGTGGCAGCTGGTACTTACGTACAGAGTACCGGTACAGTAGACGCCCAATGGCTAAGAAAATACCAGGCATAGGGCAAACAACAACATTCAGGAGGCTGCGTCGTCGTTCATTCTACTCAGCCTCTGGTCCGCCGTCTTTGTGAAATCAGCGATGGCTCTGTAGCTCTTATAGCAGAGGTTGGCTAGTCAGTGTTCTCTGATGATCTCTCGCATATCTATCTCATCAATCGCATCAATCGCAGGGGTCCTTAGCGGGGTTGTAACTTGTGCCTCGCCCTCAACATCTCTCTTCGCGGTACAATGGCGGCGCTACATCTGCATCTGCTTATTTCCAAATTCTCACTGCTACTCGTGGGTGAAACGTTTGAAAAAAGTAACCCACTATACAAACGTTTCAACTTTCACCCACGAGTACGGGACGGAAGAATCGTAGATGGCTGCCAACTTCCAGAATCAAACACCTCGTTCGGTGGGTGCTGGAAGTGGGGCCACCTCAGTGACCACTGACCACTGTCACTGTCCACGAAGGAATTGAATCACATGTCACAGCCTAAAAGAAACCCAAGTATCACCATCCGTTCATTACCAGACTCGTACACATCATGATAGATTCAATTCAATCATCTATTGAGGCAGATGACGCTGCCCTAATCTGTGATCTGTATCTTGCCTTGAACCTTTTTTTTCCTTCTCCATCCACTCCATCATACCTCCAGCTAGTCCATGGCCATCCCATTGCCAAGCCATGTAACCACTTCGACAAAGGCGTTCCCCGGTGTTGTTTCGTCGCATGGAGCCGTGATCTCATTTTGTACCAAAATGAGCAGCCGGCGACATTGTCCGAGTTCCGCCTCAAAGGGGCGAGGAAGGACTGAAGTCCGCACTTTCCAGTTCCTCCCCTGTTATTCATTCAAATAACGAACAAAACAAACGCAACCCGTCGATGTTGGCCCGGCGGGACAGAGCTTGCCAACATCCACGGGGGGCCGCAGCATCGACCCATTAGTCTTCGCACGAGAGCATGGCGAGACGCGTTTTCCAAGAACCAGCTTAGCGCGCCCACGCCGCTCAGATGCGGGGAGAGGAGGGATTATATTCTCAATAGAAAAAAAATGGTAGAAAAGAAATGGAACAGAGCCGTCGAAGGCACGCTGAATTAAAAAAAAAAACAATGTTGCACCATCAGCTGTGTGCATGATTATTCGTCTCCTTTTCGCCAACAGGTTTCCGGGAAGACGCCAGATCGCGGCCACACAAAGGAAAGGCTTGTCGGAGATCGACCTCCCTCTGGTGACCAGCCATCATCCATTACAGTCTCTCACTACTACAGTCTTCTGCTGCACGCCAGAACCGATTCAGGTGATGATCATGCCGTGGCGGCGGTTTGGAGAGGGGACGTAGTGCGCGGGCTCGTCCTCGCCATCGCTGCAACTGGAGCAGTCGGAAATGTCTTCTCCGTACCCACATCTTGCGCCACCGCAGTCGAGCATGACGCGCTCACCCGTGCGAGTGATTCCATAGCGCTCGCAGATGCAGATACCGCAGTCGGACGTTGGTGTGCTGTAGCCGGAGAGGGATGAGTTGGGCGAGGAGCTGTCGGAACGGTAGCCCATGGATGAACCGGTCGATGACACAGGAGAGGTGCTGAAGTTGGTCATGACATCCTCGTCATCAAGGCCGGCATGGCTAAAGCGGGCGGCAAGTTGCTCGATTTCCTCGTGGTGGTAGTCCGCCTCCAGAATATTCTTGGCAGGATATGGAGACACGGGCTTGGGAGCCTGGATTTGAGATATCGAGAGAGGGCGTCCCTTGGGGATTTCAACCATGAGCGAAGTTGGCCTGCGCGATTCGCGATGACCATCCTTGGAGGAAGCACGAGAAGAGTGGTGGCGCGATGAGCTCTTGCTGCTCGACTTGGATGATGACTTGGACGAAGATCTGCGCTCCTTGGAGTCCTTGGAGTCTTTGGAAGAGGAAGACCTGTGATGGCGAGATGAAGATGACGACTTCTCAAGATTTTCAAAGGGCACATCGAGAATGTTGAGCTCGCGGCGAGTGGTAGGCTCGATGGTAGAGGCGACACCGGGATTGTGAGCGACGTGGTACCCGTCGATGATGTAGTAGTACCAGTATCGGTGACCGGCTTCGAGCAGCGCGTTTTGGAAGCGAAAGGTACCCTTCCAAGAGCCAGACTTGGAAGAAGACCTATCCTTGGCAAGCGGGAGCTGACCAACGTAGTTGTCCCAAGAGCCGAGAAGGTGAACGGTCTTGACGCCAGACGAGACGCGAAGGGAGAAAGACAGTTGGACGGCCGACATGTTTGAGCTGTGTTGACGGAGAGCACAAGAGCGATTGTTATTTTTTATTTTGAATTCTGCGTTGAACAAAAGGCAGTCCTTAAATTAGCCGATGCTTTCGAATGATCAAGACCTTGAAATGATTCGAATTGGGTTCTCGCCTGGAGAACCGAATGAGTTGAGTATCGGCGAGCAAGTAAAATCCACGGAAATTCCGTTATTAGTCGAGTAGAGTATTAATAACGCGTATCTGTGCGTGTGTGTGTGTATAAGGTAGAAGGAACAACAAAAGTAAAGCTTGATGAAACGTAAAGATTGATTGTGAAAGCCGAAGCCAAGGATTTGCAAAAAATAATAATAGATAAAATTATCGACTCTGAAAGTTGACCGGCAACTTGACGAAATTTGGTGAGAGAGTTTGCTTGAGAAGAACAAGTAAACCAGCTTGTTTTGAGACGATGTAGTAAATTAGAAGAGAAACTAGAGACCAGCTCTATGATGCAATAGCGACGAAAGAAAAGGGGGGAAGACGAAAGAATTACACACAACACGACGCAGAGATGAGGATTCAGACGTTGCTAAAGAGGGGAGGGAACAAAAGAGGAGAGGAGGGGCGGAGACGAGGCTGATATACGAGCGAGGCCTCTGTGGAAGCGGTCCCCGAAACGATGACATGTCGCCGATGCCGACCAAATCCGCCGCTCCGGCCCCTGCTGTCTAGGTACTGTACACCTGTGACCTAGACTCTACACTCTGCGGGGGATGCAAAGACAACTCGGATAGACAGACATTGCATCTGGTGGCGGCCTGTCAGGTCAGCGCTTACGGGATATCGTACTCAGCTTGCATCGCTTGCCGACGCGCCCGCCAGGTGGCGGAACATCATCGAGACACCCCTCGCCGCTGGCGTCTATGAGCGCCTTCTGATTGGCCCGTTGATGAGTCCCCCACCACACCCCTGCGACGTCAGTGTGCGTTTCTGCGCCGCCAGGCGGGCACAACCAGGCGGGGCCGCACCGCATCTTCCGCCAGCTTATATCGCACCAATCGAGCGTCATCTCTTCACCGAGAATGTCCCCTTCGGAGAGCTTTCGTCGTCCGTCAACGAGGGGAACCTGGCCTCGATTTCGAGTTTACAGATGCCGAAATTTTCTCCGGCCCCCGTTGTCGTGCTGCAGCTTGTTCTCGTCCCCATCTGTGGGACATATAACCAGTGGCACAGCTTTGCATGGTCGTGACTCGTGTGAGATGCTGATCTGAAATGGCGGCTCTAGCCTTATTTTCAACGGTGAGTCGGAGAAACGTTTGGAAATTTGGGAGGCTGGGGAGGATGAGGGGCCCTGTGTGGAGGGAGGATGTGCTTTTGATGGCGGGCACATTACACAGTTACACATGAGTGCTTCTTCGCGGCGTTCAGCGAGACCCAATGTTTCCGTAAGATCAGCAGCAGACGGCTGCGCCGATGGTGGATATCCTTATCTGTCGCAGTAATTGAACGTGTCTTGTTGTTGCATACCTAAAAAGCGACTGCGACCTTTCCATTTGGGGAGAAAGGCCTCTGTCAACTTTCAAGTAAGCTGGGAGGTTTCCTTGCTAAGTCGATGATGCCATGCGACTCGCGAGCCGGATTCCATCGCATAAGCAGATCGAGCTCTTGCTGTAGATTACCATCAAGTACTCTTTCGAATTCAATGTGACAGTACAATGGGTAAGACTCCAAATCATTTTCAATTCGCTTCGCCGAGCCAATATTCGAGATCAGACTCCGCCGCCATGGAGTACACTTCGTCATTCTGGAAAGCCTTGGCGCTGCGTATCCAGCTCACCTGACACGCTGTTCCCAGCGCTAATAATGCACAGCTGCGAGATGGCGACCGCAGGTGTGAATCACTCCTCTCCACACCGGAGCAAATGAGGACCGAAGGTTCTCTGCGAGCCAACGGGTCAAAGATCCAAAGCAGCTTGCGCTACAGTCGCTCAGTAAGACCGTGTGTCATGTGAAAAGCGTGCGTGAGGGAACCAGGAAAGCCGACCGTGGCTGTCGGGAGAGACGATAAGACGACTGCGGGGCCCGCCTGCGAAGGTCATGCTCCTCGGGTAGGTGAAGCAATTATGCCGGAGTTTGTGTGGCGCACGAAT
Source organism: Claviceps purpurea (assembly GCA_029405325.1). Lineage (NCBI taxonomy): Eukaryota > Fungi > Ascomycota > Sordariomycetes > Hypocreales > Clavicipitaceae > Claviceps > Claviceps purpurea. The sequence continues at coordinate 5,065,021 of CM055783.1, read as the reverse complement.
GAGTTCTTCTGCACTAACAATAGCATCGTCAGCTCAGAGCGTTGTACGAGTGCTCTTGTGTTAATAGCTTCACTCACTCTTCTCGAAGCTGCCGCATGAGCTTCAAACGATCCATCATCCCAACACTCCGTCCGAAATGCACAATCCACGACCCTTAGTAGCATTCATTCACCTCTGTCGCCGAATAGTCTCCTCCGTTACACCTCCGTCTCCAACGCCCACCACTCCATCATCCGTTCAATCCTCTCCGTTCTCTCGGCAGCCAGCCTCCTCCCCTCCACCGTCTTCATCATTCCGCCCAGCTTGACGAGCTTCTCTTCAAAATGCTCCATCGTTTGCCCCATGTCCCTTCCCTTGGCACCTCCAAACGCAAACGCCCTCCCTATGCCCACCGCCCCAATGGCATCTAGCCGATCCGCATCCTGCACGACTGCCAGCTCGGGATGCTCCTCAATCAGCCTGGTCACCTTTTCAGGGTCCTGGATCTCACTCGAGTAGCTGACGCCCGAGCATATGGCCTGCACTTTTTGCGCCAGTGGCTCGGAAGCTCCCAGTGAGAGGAGCACCTCGTGGACCAGGCGCAAGGGGTTCTGTCCCGGTTGGAGGTACTTCTTGTCGCCTACGTCGTGGAGGAGCGCGGCGAGCTGGACGATGGGTAGGACGGTGTTGGGGGTCTGGGCTTGGATGGTAGTAGCCAGGCGGAGAACGCGCTGGATGTGGGCGAAGTCGTGTGAGGGGTCGTAGTTGGCCATGTAGGTTTTAACGTAGCTTGTCGCATTGGCGAGTAGGGCGTCGTCGACGATGAGGTCTGGGAGTGACATGATGACTGCAGGTTGCGGGTTGTCGGTAGCAGAGCGACTGCCAAGTGGTTGCGAAGAAGTCAAAATTTTTGTAACCAAACCGATTTGGGGCACGGCAAGATGATCAAATCACGCGTCTGGATGACGAGAGTTGGGTTTTACGCGAGGGGCTGCCCACGCAGTCACGTGAGGCGAGGGACTTGCAACTTGCAACTTGCAACTTGCAGTCTTGCAGTCTTGCCAAACGGTTAAAGCAGATGGTGATGAGATCATGAAGTGCGGTAGAAAAGGAACTGACTTTTGCCCTTCAGACTCACACCTCTCTCCCCAGAACTCCTCTGGCCAGGAGAGCGAGCTAATCATTCCAGATCTTGGCCATCTACGAGGCCAGTAGGCCTTTCGGAAGCGGAACCGATTCACGACCGAGCTCCAGGCATCCTGAAGTAAAACAAGAATATATATCTGGCTCACCGCCTCTGCCTACATCTGATGTAGGGCAAGCACTGGTCGAAATATGCTCTACGCAAAACGTTCTTCGTACATGTAGGTTGTAGGTACATATGTACCCTACATCGAATCGGCATCTCAAATTCCCCTAAGGTGCGATGGACCTCAAATCCATCGGCGAATGATACCCGCTGCGGGCCGCTACGCTTACTTACCTAGCCCACTACACTCCTACGTACCTATCTACGTATGTACCTAGACATGTACGTATAGGTAGATATGTACATAGGCGCCTATGTAAGCACTTGTGAGTTATGTATGATTTCGGAAAGTTAGCCTTTCACCTCTTCAGCAAGCGGCCAACGCCGGCATTAGCTTTCATGATGGTTCCAACTTCCGCATGTGATCTACGGGGTCCCGTCAGCAAGGCATCCAGCTTCAGCCTTTGGGCGATCAGATGTAAAAGGATGCGGTGGTGGGGCAAGTTGTAACCTGTATGAGCTGGTCCGAGAACCCGGAGGGGGAGAAGACGCGATCTCGTCATCGGGGAGGGGGAACCCGGAATACATATAAGTCGGGTCGTGGTGTACAAATCATGCTAAACTGTACATGTGTACTCCTTGAACCTTTTGCTCTTTTGATTCTTGAAGAAGAATCACAACTGCTGACCGGCGCATAACGGCTTACATTTAAAGAGGAAATCCATTGTGGCATCATCACTTATACACAACATCGATATAAACTCACCATCCAAACCGCATAGAATTCGTACGGAAAGCCGTCATCACCACTATCACCGAACCATCCTCACAAACGAACACACACACAACCTCTTCCAAGAAACAAAACACCATACAAAAAACCGCATCCCAACTCACTATCGAACAGAAGAGTAAAGCACACTACGGGCACTTCCAAGAACCCAAAACGGAAAAGAGGATACCAACTCAACATGAACTCCCTCCCCTCCGAACTCCTCCTCCAAATCCTATCCTACCTCCCCCCCTCCTCCTACCCCCCCGTCCGCCTCACATCTCGCCTCCTCAACGCCCTCCTCTCCCCCCTCGCCTTCCCATCCCTCCCCGCCTTCCTAGACCCAGACTCCGCACAGCACCTCCTTGCCAAGAGTCTCCGCGAAGCACGCGCCCGAAACGTCACAACCGTGTGGTCCCCGCTGTGCTGCGTCCCCGCGAGACTACCCATCCCGAGAAGTTTTCTGCTGGCGCTATATTTGGCGTTGCGGGGACAACAGTGGGTGGAGGGGGATCGAGCGCACAAGATGGGAGAGGAGACGGAGGAGAAGGCCCTACGTTGGGAGTCTGATAGTGCGATTGGGGGGATGGGTTTTGAGGGTGAGAGCGAAGACGAGGAAGATGAAGAAATGACTGTTGAGAAGTTGGCAGAGGTGACGGGACGGGAGGATTTGCGGGTGGAAGTTGTGAGGGAGGCCATGTTTCGGTATGCATTGTATTTGAGTTATGTTTATGGAGGGATGGGAGAGGCGCCGAGTTTGTGGGTGTTTGATGAGAAGACTTGGTGGGGGAAGTCGTGAAGTGTGAGGAGGGGCAGGATCCGAGCGTGGTTTGTCTTCATGTTCTTTATTGGATCGAGGGTCGGTATCTAGGTTGTGCATATGTACATTGTCTAAAGCACAGCCCAATCGAATTATTCCAAGTAATTATGTCTTTGCCTGACTACATCAGACTTTATCGACTTCTTCATTGTTAGCTCCTTCCACGTCTCTTCTTTGTCTCATTAGCAAGTCTTGCAGGCCAAGGTTGTTCCAATTAAACACAGGTGTGAATAAAGTCAAAAACTGCGCCATTTCAATGCCATCGTTCTCGCGCAGCAATTAGAGGAACAAAGCTGCGACAAAGCCAGCGGCAGCCAATGCACCAGCGGCCTGGTTGACGTTGGCGGCAGCAGTTGAAGTGGGAGTAGAAGTTCCAGTCCCAGTTCCAGTTACAGTCTTAGTACTGGTAAATGTAGCGGTAGTAGTGGGCTGGCTACTGGCTGTGTCGGTATCGGTATCCGTCTCAATCGGGCGCTTGTCACTCTTGGAATGTGATGTAGTCATGGAAGAGTTGCGGCTCGGGTTGGTAAAAGTCCAGGTGGTGTGGTTTGCATGGGTTGTTGCAGACGGCATTTCAAAGCTGGTACCTTCGGGTATGCTCATGATGCCCGTGTCAGTGGTCATTGGCTTGGTATTGGTGGCCGAGTTGCTGGCCGTGCGCGTGTTTGTTTCCTCAGGAATGGTAGAAGGTCCAGTAGGAGTCCCAGTATGGGATCCGGTTGCAGTATAGCTGGGGGTACACTTGTGCGCCGGCAGAGTATATGGCTGAGCCGCATATACGACACACTTAAAAAGAAAACATTGTCAGTCGAGCTGGCAAAACAGAGACGGGATAGAGCAGTCAACATGGGACGGCATGTTCGACAAAGACTCACGTTCTTTACGCATGCAGCGTCACCAGCCAACTCGGACGACTCCTGACACGAGGCCATGCCACCAAAGGGGGGGTAACCAGCGACGTTGTCGGAACACCGCCCTTGAATACCGATGCTGTCAGCACCACATCGCAAGATGCCATCGCCACCCAGACAGTAGTTGGCATTGGGCTTGGCACAGTTGACTAGGGCACCAGCAGGAGGGCCTCCTGATGCGATGGCGGACACCACCACGGGAGAAATAGCGAAAACAACGGCAGCAGCCTTCATGATGATTGTGAGGAGGTGTTTGGTGTGTTGATGGAGGGATTGGTGGTGGTATTGGGCGGTGTCACGACGGCGCGGCTGAATAAGCGAGAGAAGATAGTTGGTATAGAGTTGCAATCGTAGAAAGGATCAAGATCAAGAATCTGTCATCTATGAAGAGCGAAAGTGAGAGAAAGGGCGCAACTCCAAGTCAAGGCTTCCGTGGCGGGCCCGAACTTCTTATATAGGCCACCTGCATGTCTAGTCGGGCTTGAGCGTCCGGCACAAATATTTTTGGCAAAAGTCGGGACCAACCAGAATCGCACCTCATGCTGCGGTTTCGGAAACACCCGAGCCATTCATGCCTGTAATGGGAGATGCCCCCCCTGCTTCTTGATATGTAGGTACATACCTATGTATGTTCATTGTTGGTATTGGCCATCACCGAATCCAAACAGCAGAGCGGTAGGTAATTATTATTCAGGAGTCAAAACCTGCCGCTCTGAGGCGCAGACCACCTCAAGTGACGTCGCTCGCCGCAGGACAGACCAACGCCGTTCTGATGACCCAAGTGTCGTCTGATTATTTTTGACCCGACCATGAGAGAGAATCAAACATGTTTCGCTGGATACGAGGCTTCGTCCTTACGTACGAGTTGTTGAATTCTGACAAGTACTCGGTCAATAAAGTTTGAGACTCTCATCCTTGAGGCCAACAGAGCGTTGTTGGCGAACTGTCGGCGTGCCAACGCATCCAGCGTCCAATGAGATATGTGCTCACGTGGCAGCCGGCATCCGTGGTGTTCGTTCCCAAGCCATCTTGAAGTCATGAGTGGGATGATGAGTTTGTACGAGCTTGAAAGCATTGAGACAGGCTCATCAGACAGCAAAGGGTCCTAGCTTCGGCGAGCTAGGCCCGTTCAGGCAGGCTGCTTCGAGGACCATTCCGCTGGCTGACTGCGCCGCATCGCACGTCGTCACTGCATGTCGTCATTGGGGCCTCTGACCAGCTGAGGCTCTGAGCATCTCCAAACGCTATTACCAAGGCTGATTTCTAATTTTCTTGCAGCGTTGAGTATTGGCAATTGCCGACTGAGCACAGCCACAAGGGCGTTGGTCTTCCTCTCCTCCAAGCCTCTTCTCTGACCCCGAATATGTATGTACCTAGATTCAGGAAGTCTTCATTCATCCAATGGTGAAACATTCAGTATTTACTACTACATATGTATTTAGCCTCTGTCGTATTTCGAGACCAGGCTTCCTGCATCTCGCGGTCTCACCATAGGTACCTAGGTAGCAAATCCCCGATTCGCGAGCCACTCTTTTCCTGATCTAGTGACCAGGTACCTAACCTCTGTAGGTGCATGTACATAGGTACCTACTTTACCCCGACTACCCCATTGACTTCCCGAGCGGCAAACTCTAAAACAGCATCTCAAGAAGGAAAACCTCCGTCTATTCCCAGCATAGCTTCCGTTGCCGGTATCGAGTCAATTATCGGCGTTTGTCGCGCTGCATTTCAATTTCAGACCTCACGCAGATTGATCTTTTCGTAAAGGACCCGTGTACGGAGTAATAGGTCACATAGGTAGATATTCGAATTTCGTACATACATAAGTGCATTGCCCCATGCAAGCTCCGCTTGTTTCACAGAAAGACACCACGCGCACACAGCTTGCCATTATTCATCTACATACATAGACATGTCCCTGCTGTTTTCTGTTTCGTGTCTTTTTATTAATTTACCCGTGATTCCGTCTTGAAGGTATTTCAGCCGAGCCGTGCCAGCAATACCTAGGAGTCCTAGGACCATCCCGCGAGGAGGATGCGAATCCTGTCTTTCTCAATCCGGATTCCGCCAGCAAACGATAGCCACTTCTGCTCCCGGTGCCGGAAAGTAGAGTCATCATTGTCCTGCCGCCTGGTTCTCTGTCATGGCGAGCCGATGCAACACACGCGGGATCGATATATTGATATGTAGGCTACATGTACGGATGTCGTACGCGTTACTCCGACCGATTTGATCTCCATTGCTCTCAACCTTTACCGGACAGTCAGGGCGACCGTTTTGAAATACGTTGTGAGTTGACTGTCAAAAGTTCGTCTCGAAGATGATTGGCCGGCGCACAGTCAGGTGGTTGACAACTTACAAGATCAGGTCTGCTAGCGGGGACAACAACAGGTCACCTACACTCTCGTGTCTCTCTCCCGTCATCTTCAGACTCATTTCCAAAGTCATGAATTGTCGCTCCACGAAGATTAGAAACGATCTCTTGCCCCATACGCTAGAGGCTACCAATACCTATGTCTCGTGCCAGTGTCATACATATACAAGGTTTTGTCTTCATTCTTGGATCATTGCAAACCCGCTCTGCACGCAGTCGTCCTAGTCCGTCTTCCGTGCCGAGTTGCCAAGACAAATACATACATAGCGATTCACGATGTCGGCTAGGCTGGTCTGCGACTCACGGCTCTACACTGCATTGGAGGGATTCGTTTGCTTCACAAAAAAAATCCGCTTTTAACTCCTGTCCATGCATCTTGGGTTAAGGCTCGAAATGGCGAAACGAAAGTCCAAGAGTCAAGCTTACCAACTGCCCAATTTACGCCGCGCGACCTGTCTGTAAAGTTTCGCCTAGTTTACTCTTACTAGGCTGCGTTGGTCTGTCAAATCTTTCTTATCAAAATATAGATGATTCTTGCCTTAAAAGCCACTCCCCGGTCACAGACAGACTTGGGAGATGCGGCTCAAGATTCATCTACATCTCGTATCTCGTATCGATCTCAAGAAACTCATGACTCATGCGTAGGCAAAGCAATACGTTTTCCTTCGTCTTCAAGGCATCCCAGTCACATATGTAGAGTAGAGTACCGTAGAAGCCTCTTTCGAGAGCGTCGTCACGCGCTTGTGAGTATGGGATGGAGGCCTATGCAGCCCCTCAATTGAGGACGGACATCTCGCCAGAAAGGACCCTCGATCACAAGCCAGAGAAAAACACTTTCAACTGAGAAGCTCACTCTTGTTTCTTAGGGTAAGTCTTGCGATGCATCCTCGCTTGAAGCGAGATCCTGATTGATCGATGCCCCTTGTTACTAAGCCAAATGAGCTAGATAGAGTTGCGGTTTTGGCTCGTGTTCGTTCGGTATTTTCCTCGAAACCTCTACCATGAATGGCATGGTAGCCCATTGCGAGGCATTTCGAGGCATAGTAGAGAAGTGAGGCTGGTTGGGTTTTCAAAAGATGACCGACCACTCGTGAGGCCAGTCATCCATTGTCTTATATGGATACTATGGCTCAGGGTGACTACAGAACTGAGGTTTGTGGCACCACTTCTCGTAGAATTGCCTGGCTCTTTCATTCTCTCATCTTCATCTGAAGCATGATCCGATTTGCTTGATGCCCAAGCATTCTTTCAAGAGCGTCTTACAAGTCGGTGACTCGGTGGTACATATAGAGCAAGAGCACATGGTAGCGTTTGCATTGCCGATCATGGGGCACCAAAGAGACGAGGAACCGAAGGGAACGAATCGAATTAGACCGATATCTTGGCATTGCATGCAGTAGCAGTTTTACCTACCTATACGCGCGTGATTTCTTGTCATGGTCCACAAAATAAATGTCAAATCTCATACGCGATGAAGGCGACCTACATATCTGATGGCCCGATCGCCGGGCTTGAGAACTGTTGTGGGCGACGAGATAACACCGGTACATCATGGCAAATAGCCGCCTCCTATCCATCCTCCATGGATTTTTGACGACAGCTGTCAGAAGACCACACAAGAATCATCAAGTAAGAAAGTCAACCTAAATGGTACAACACCATTCTTGGCCGCCAAGCGCGTGCTCAATCATCTATTAACGGGTGCCAAGGAGACCGTCACCCAACACTCCATAAAACACACTGAAGCGATGAAAGCTTACGATGGATGGTGTAGGTATCCGTCCACCCACCTTCATAGAAACGCATGAGGGCGCTGTGACTCCTTTCAACCGTGGAGTCCTCGAGGGCATGCAATTCCGTTTGCACAGGCAGCGGGCCGCGTGATTCGCGAGGAGATCTTCTTTGTTGTTATCGCGCATGCCCTTGCGCAGGGCCACGAGGAGGGATGCATTTTCTTCCCCTCGCCTTCCCACACAATAGGTGGAAGAAGTGTGTGGAGGGAGGCAGAATTTGGACATAGCGAACGAAGGTGGCATGGTGGAGGGCAGCCACACGATGAGCGAGTCAGGATTCAGAAAGGCTCCTTCCGTCGCGGCAAGTCACTAGTGTGCGCTGTTGCGTCGATTCTTGGTCTCACAAAGTTGGTCCCAAAATAGGGAGACTGGATTCCCAGCCTTGCTTTTCGCTGCGGTTGTGAATTGTCAGCTCTCTCTTATTTTACTTTTTCGTGCCATCGTCATCGCATCGGATCCCAAGCTTCCAGTCTGTGCTTCATCGCTTACGTTGTTACGCATTCGACTTCTTCCGCGCCCATTCCGCCAGCTGTCACGGTGCCAGCTTTTTCGAAAATTCAAGTCGCGTCAGTGACGCCCTTCGTGTTGCAGCTGTTTGGTTTACTCGCCAGTGTGTTTCGTGTCTCGTGTCCTTGCAGACTTTATCACCCTCAAATGCTGTCTACTTTCAGCAGCAGGAGCAGCCTATCAGCATCATAATTTGTCTCGTCAATCTCTTTGAATCTGCTCCGCCGTCAATCTGCCAGTTTCCTGCCGAGTCATCCCTACATATAAGGCTCTTCTTCTCCTTATCTGGCCCGCCACGTCGGCCTCTGTTACACACTGCCTGCCCTTGGGTCAGCGACACCGACAAGACCCTCGCTTGCTTCCATGTCTCAGAAGCTCACATACCTAACTTTGTCGCCGGCCTGGCCGGTCGCTTTGTTTTGACTTACTCTTGGGCTTCTTTCCACTTCTGCAATCTCTGCGACTGACTGATTGCCTTGTGCCCTGCGCTCTGCCCAATCGAATGGCGTCGCCAACTACGACGAGCCCGCCTTCAGTGTGCAAAGAAGCCCTAATTTCGAGACAGCCACCACCACAGAATAAGGCCTAGCAAGCAGTCATCACAAGTCTCCAACCCACCTCGTTTCATTGTCCTTCACTTCTCTGAAACTTTTGAGCTCAGTGCCATCGTTTCTGTGCCCACAATGACGAAATCGACGCGACCGGAGCAAACGCATGGCACACTGACGACGGACCATGATATTCTCCATGAGCAATTCAAGAAGCATAGGGTGCTGTCCCCTTCAAGACACGATCGAACTGCGAATACGGGAAATCGAGCTACATCTGCCACCTTTGACGCCGCTGTTGACACGAGCGCCTCCAGAGGCTCTCCAATCTTCCAAACGTCAAGTCCACGGCCATTAAAACATAAACCGAGAAGGATAGGTACCGGTCCTGACTTGCCCCCAACGCCTCCAAATTACGGTCGCGTCTATTCCGGCGGTAACTCTGCTCATCCGCCTAGCCCGATCTTACAAGGGCCCGGCTTTCAGACATCGCAGGCTTCGTCAAGGCGCGCCCCAGCAACGCCTCCCGAACATCGTTACCCACCGACACCAGATGTGACGCCTCCTCAGGCAGAAACTCGTTCTCAAGCATTGCGACCCCTAAACACAGACTATGGCTTTTCTCGCACCATCACAGCGACAGAACCTCGAACTAGATCTTTTTTAAACGTTGGGAAGAATCCGGGCTTGTCCGAGGACGAAGCTGTCGCTCATGCCGGAAGAAACCTCCTAGCACCGTCAATCTCCTCGCATACAACGGTTCTCCGATTGCCTATCAGCTCTAGAGTTAGCCAAATTCTTCACACCCAGGCTTTGGAACTTGCGCTCGAGAGCCTCACGGGAAATGAGGGAAAGAAGTACAAGCTGCGCAGCCGTGGCGAACAGGTTCAATTTGATGACGGATGGGAATCGTCACGAAACGCCAATTCGGGCTGGGACGTTGATCTTCATCAAGGGATGGTTTCTGGGGGCAGTCGCAAGATAAATGTTGTCACAACGACTTCGCAGAAGCTTAACGGGGTTAGGGGCGAAGCGCTGAAGGATCAACTTCTCACTCCAGAAACCACCCGAAGTGCGCTGCTTGAGGAATTCAATTCCGTAGAGCCTTCGCCAAAGTCGTCAACGCACCCAAAGTCACAACGAAGATCCGCAGGGCCTATCTCGTCGCGTTCAGAAGTGATTAGCTCAACGAACTCGCGACGGTCGGCTGGGCTGTCTAGCACCCCTATATTGTCCGCCGTGATAGAGGCCACGCTGGTCGACAATACCAGTCTTCTTCAAACGCAAAGAACTCTACGCCATGTCCGTAAACGCAGAGAGCTCAGAGAGCCAAGCCCACACGGTCTGAAGGATACAAGCGTAGATGAGAATTCGCCGTCGCTTAAGAAGTCGTCAACGGCTAAGAGATCGCTCGTGTCAGGTTCCAAACTTGAGCATGCCTCGGCGACAGGCTTCGACTCCGCGGCAAGCGGAAGACCTAGAAAAGAAGTGTGGAAAGCTGGGGACATCCCCGTAGTAGTTATACCGGGTCGAACATCTTCTCAAAAGTCGAAGCCAAGGGAGCCTCCCCTGCGCTCTTCGTCAAGTCGTCGATCAAAAACGAGGAGCTTTGAGTCTTCTTCTTCGAACCAATCGCCATTGCACAGGCGCAGTGGAGAAGTGTCTTTTGATCATAAAATGCGCCGCGGTCGGTCGACGTCTGTTTCAGCTCGATTGGAACAACGTACCATGGATTACCCTCCTAGCATCCCGCCTCGCTCATCATCTCTATCTGCCCCTACGAGTCGCACTACTTCGCGGGCAGGATCTCTCACCGTGGAGAGTATGAGAGCTGCAAACGAAATACACCGTCAGGAGGTGAAGCCGACTGCACGAGAATCAGCCCCTGTCGCAGCAGTAAATATAGCGACAAGTCCGGTGACTTCGGGTCAGAGAGTCCTGCAACCAAAAGAACCCGTAGCGGTGTCTCGCATCGCTGCTTCCCAGATCAGCTCGAAACAGTCTCCACCGACGCCTCAGTCTGAATGGGATAAGGGGCATGGTTCTTTTGATGCAGATGCAGATGATGCTTTGGGCAAAGATCACTCATTTCGCACAACCAAATTTTCTCTCATTTCTACAGACACGAACGGGACAGCTCCAGAGATATCAGAAGCTCAAGTTGTTCGCCTGTATCGCCATAAAAACACATCAGTATTGAGGATCAATCATTCTGCGAAGCCGAGGGACATGAAACAAGAGAAGAGTAGTGACGTTGATAATCGCCAATTAGACTCACAGGGTGCTCTTCACGATGCAGCCAAGCGTTCTAGAAGGGTATTCACAACGCCAGTAGAGAAAAAGAGGGAAGAAATGGAATTGCCTGTTCGAAATTCCCGCTCACCTCCTAGTCCGCCAGTCTGTCTGCCAGAAATCAATTTTATTCCAGCCACTCCATCAGGTCTCACTCCATCCGAGGAAAGGCACGCACAGCTCGGTAATTTCTACGATATCACCGCTGGGACACCCGTCCGCCGCCCCTCTATTGTGAGGAGAGCCTTGGGCAGACCGCGACGACATTCCGTCAGCTACCCTCCCACTCAATCAAAGCAGCCAGGGTTTTTGGCCAGAACATTGTCTTGGTCACGAGACAGCCGCAAATCACTTGATACTAGAAGACAGAGGTCACTCAGCCAGGGCATGGAGCCTAGCTATGGCAATGAAGATGACCCCTTAGATCAAAATAAACTGCACCCTTACTGGCGGCCTCAATGGAACGACGCCGATTATTGCGACTGTGAGAGCTGCCGTCGTGGTAGCGAAGGTGACGAGGAGGAATTCTATCGATACCCACTGTTAGACAATCGACCACGAGCAATAAAGGGGAGTCTAAGCGCAAAAGTAAAGAAGACGTTTGCCATTTTGCCAGCGCGACAAGACTATCAGTATTACATGGATGACGACTTCGGGCCCGAGCGTCGCACAATTCGACGGACTCCTAGTGGAAATTTAAAGGTGATGCGACGACGCTCGAGCGACTACTCGTTGAGGCAACGCACATTGAGACTTGAAGGAAAAGTATCCCAAAAAGGATTCTGGGGTGGTCACAGCCTGCGGAGACGCCGCAGCACCATTGAACTCAGCAGTGGGTTCGAAAGAATGCCCAGCTTAAGAAAAAGGTGGAATGAAAAGCGCAGAGCAAAGCGAATACAAGAACTTCGACAGATGATTAGCAGACCGAAAGAAGTCCGCGATGGAGTGGGCGAGGTGGTTCAACGAGCTGACTGAGCACAATCAAGGATGTGTTTGGACCAGAGACACGGAAGACACGGAAGAAGGGTGCTTCGAGGGCGAAGCAAATCGCGCAACCCGTGGCAGATTATGTACACCGCTGGGGTTGGCAAAGACTTACGAAGACCATGATACGATGGGTTTATGATGACAGCGATTTATGACATGTACAAAATTATATCCAGCTCCCGTATTGGGAGACATGACTTTTGTGTCTATTTTAGTCCTTATGTTATTTGGATGCGGGGCTAGTACTTTTTCTTCCTGGTGTTGTTCACGTTCTGCAAAAGAGTAGTTAGTGCGTATTTGACCAGAGTTTTATGCCTGTTTTTGTCTGTCCCTTCGTGTTTGGGCTGGCGGATGTGAAAGATGTGCCCGTCGTAGTCAACCTCGAAGAGCATGGGCTTTGAGAGATGGAAGATAACACCTATATAAACAATAAGACATTGCGGCCAGACCGAGTCTATTGACTGACGTGACAGCTTTTCCACGTGTGCTTGCAAAGCGGCAAAGAATTGTGCTCTTAGCTATAAACTTGCAACAAAACCAAGTTATACAATACACGACCCAAAAAAGGCCATGGCCGAGGACAAGACCACGAGCAGTCCTTCAGCAATCGAAGCCATATTGTCGTTTCAACATACCGTACCTTCTCATTTTCCCACCCAAACCTGAACGCCAAAGAGAGGAAGAAATCCGAATAACTACACTTTGTTTAGAGAGAAAAAAGGGATTTGTTTGATGAAACGCAGTAGAGAGGAGTGCCGAGCCCCGTCCGCGCTATCAGAAGACCTGCCATCATTCGTTTCAACCACCGTCCTCCACCCATCCTCATCGTCTATCCTGCCCCGGAAAGCCCGCAGGACCCGCCCCCGGCGGCGCAGGAAACCCCGGAGGAATAGATCCTCCCGGAAAACCCGGCCCAGGCAGCGGCATACCTGGCATACCTGGCATCCCCGGCATTCCCGGCATACCGGGAAAGCCTGGCGGCGGCGCTCCAGCCGCACCCGGAGGTGGGAACGGAAGACCACCTGGCGGAGGAGGAAACGGCAAGCCACCAGGAGGAGGCATAGGCATGCCCCCCGGGCCAAGCGGGAAAGGAGGCATGGTAGGAAGGCCACGCCCAGCACCGGGAGGGGGCATTCCAGGGAATTGTCCCGGAGGGGGGGCACCGGGCATGCCTGGGACGGGGAAGGGAGGGGGCCACCTAGGATAGATAAGTCAGTAAAGCCGTCGAGACTCGCACCCGTGAAGTAGCATGATCAGATAGCTGGTTCGCTTTGCTCGGGTTGATCAGGACTCAAGGTAGAAGAAATGTAGTAGCTCATACCTGGGAAGGCGAATGGAGGGGGAAAGGCGTTGCCGGGTTGATTTTGCGGAAGCATGGGATTGGCGTGTGCTTGTCCTTCGGCGGCGTAAGACGACGTGATGGAGTCGATGACCGATTGGGCCTTTTCGTGTCCGATTTCTACATGATGAAACCCCGCGGTTAGCAAGACTTGTGCGTAGCTCATGTACTAGATGGTCGCGAAGTGCGATGGATAGCTGCGGGAGTAGGGATCATGTCTCTCTTCTCACGTTGGTAATATTCCACCACGTTTCGCAAATGGTTCTTTCCGGTATTGTGAGCCTTGCGTACGCTCATTGAGTCGTGCGTGAGATAAACATCGCAGTAGTCGCCTGGGGAGAGAAGTGTCAGTATCTTCGGATGCGCGCTGGAGGAAGTCGGCTGCTGTCTGGTCGTCTTGTTCGAGGCAGCGACAAGTCGCGACTGGCTTACAGAAGACTGGTGATGGTGAGTGTGGTTAGTATATCGGAGAAAAGAGTCAGGGTACCCCACTGAGGAATGGCAATGTAAGGGAGAACGCACATTTCGGCATGGTGATGAGGCGATTTGCTCGCGCAGAATTAGAAGGGGTGATGGTTGACGGCGTCGGGAGTTTGGGCTCAATATGGCATCACGGTCGTCCTTGGGAAGTTGCGATAAGTGCAAGGCTTCTGGCGAGGCTGCGGCTTCCTCTGCACGTGACGGATGATTCTCTAGCAAGCGCTAACAGCAACACCAATGGCGGCATTGAACGCGCTTGATTGGTCGACTGGTACAGAGACCCACCCACCCCCTTGTCCGGTTTGAGTCTCCTTTCGCAAACGCGACACATTGCAACAAAGCTGTCCAGATCTGCAAGACGGAGCAATCAGCGTACCTCGCATTGCTGCCACTTCGTTTTCGTTTTCCATTTCCTATCTTGCAGCGTACGGTACCGTACTCCGAGCCCGACCACACACACCATGGCGTCACATCGCTCGACGCTGCTGCAATGGCTCAGCAGCTTGCTGCTCCTTCTGGGAGCCGCCCACGCGCTCAAGTTCGAACTCCCTGCCTTCGGCAAGGAGCGCTGCATTCGCAACTTTGTCAGCCGGCAGACGCTTGTTGTTGTGACGGCGAAGGTGGATGGATATAAGGGCGATGGCATGGTTGTCGATATGCACGTATGTTATGAGGCGTGCATGTGAAAGTGTGTGCTGGAGATCTATCTTTGTCTGACCTGCTTCTCTTTAGGTCCGCGATGCATTGGGTAATGAATACGGTCACCCGAGGGATATCGTCGGCGAGTCGAGAGTTACGTTCCAGAGTCATGCGGATGCTGCTTTTGACGTGTGCTTTCAGAACAATGTTTCAGGAGGTAGGTGAAGCACCAGGAGAGAGGGATTGTGACGCACCATTTTTGATCATGCACGATTGGACTACGTTCTTTCTTTTCTCTCTTTGGAACAAAAACCCATATTGTTTCCCTAAGTAGGTCATTCATACTGACTATTCACACAAGACCGACGACCGAACCCTTCCTCGCGCCACATCGAGCTCGATGTCGATATCGGCGCCGACGCCAAGGATTGGAGTGCCATCCAGGCCACGGAGAAGCTGAAGCCTCTCGAGGCGGAATTGCGCCATGTGGAGGAGCAGATGGAGGAGATTGTGCGCGACATGGACTATCTGCGCCATCGGGAACAGAAGCTGCGTGATACCAATGAGAGCACCAACGACCGTGTTAAGTGGTTTGGCGTCACGACTACGTGGATCTTGATTGGGCTGTGGGCGTGGCAGGTCATGTATCTGCGGGCGTACTTTCGGTCCAAGCATCTCATCTAAGAGATTTCAAGGAGGGCGTTATGTCAGAAAGGGGGGTTTCAAAGAGATCGTGTTGGCGAAGAAAAGGGGGTTTTCTGTTCGGCCATGGGTTCGAATTGTCATGCAGCACTTGAGTACATGAGCACATGATGAGTAACGTGAAGCAATGGATAATAGGAAGAATGGGGAGCTAGGAATGCGCCTTGACTGGATCTGACAGCCTTGGGTTTACTTTTACTTTTATCGCTTTTATCGTACGCTGCTTTTTCTTTGGTCCGTATTTCCACACTGGGTAGTCTGAGAAATCGGCGCATCGTAACTTGAAGGTCAAGGTCAATGGACGGACCGGTTGGTTATAGCTCATGACAATGGACGACACGAAGAGCCTATGCATGACATACATATAAGTCATGGACGGTATCAGAGTGCTGGTCCCTTGATGGTCCCTGGACTCCTGACGTCGCGACTCGCAATTGCCCGCGGCCCACATCGGCCTCTCCCCTTCGGCAAGCCAGCGCAGACAGCCTATTACGCAACCCGCGACCGTCCATTCTCGGCTTCTTGCCACTTCCAGAACTCGAGCTAGATCCATCGGCGCATCGCCACTCCCAAGGTCGAGCCGGCTCTTCCTCCGCCTTCTTTGCGCTTGTTGATCTTTTATCATCTTTTGCTCATCTCGATTGACATCTTTTCGACTTCCTTTCATTTCTCTTCACACTCTCGAATCAATCCTTCTGTTGGGCAACATCATCCACTAAACACCAGCATCATGGCCTTCTCCATCCGCCCTGCCACCGCAGCGCGGCGCCTCATGCTCACGCGCCGGACGCTTGGCCTCGGCCGCCTCACCCGCTCATACAGCGACTCGCCGTCCCAGAAATCCGAGATGGCTGTCGGAGAGCTACAGGGCATCGACTTCCGCGTGGCGCCTCTGCGACGGACCGGTGAAAACGACGACACCAAACGAGCGAGATTACTATGTGTGTTTTCCTCGAAGACCTACAATTGGCCTTATTTTCATCTTCCCTCTTCTGGCCTCTTCGAAATCGAAACTTCGTCGCTAATTGCTCCTATTTTCCCTCCTTCTAGATCAATCCCGCAAAAGAGGCATCCTCGAAAGCGACCTCCTCATGTCCACTTTTGCGAAAGCACACCTCCCCACCATGTCGTCCGATCTCCTCACGCAGTACGATCTGCTTCTCGACGAAAACGACTGGGATCTCTACTACTGGGCCACGCAGCACGAGCCCACGGATACGTCGTTTGCTACAAATCCAGCTGATGATGCTGCCGCGCAGGCAGTGCAGCAGAAGACGAATGATGATGAGTATGTGCGTGCGGAACCTCCCTCAGGAGAGTGGGCGCAGACGGTTGGCAATTTCAAGGCTGCGTATCGGCCTGTGCCTGCGCGATGGAAGGGTAGCGAGATTCTGGAGTTGCTGAGGGCGCATGTGAAGAGTCGGAGTGTGGAAGGCGAGGGCGGGATGGCATTCATGCCGGCTTTGGGGGGAGAGGTGAGGTAGGAGTGTGCGATACTTCCAGGTGACTCTTCGAGATTGCTGGCATGGGGTTTGCACAGGGCGTTGAGGGAGTATAGGCCAAAGTGGTGGGATAGACAGACGGCACGAAGGATACTCGATGCTCGTGCGAAGGACCATGGTGTTCACTTCGCCGCTTACAGGCAGACGGGAACGAGGGGTATATTTCATGGGGATGCATACACTACTTATGCCATGTGCGCCACGCCGGGGTGATGGCAGCTCGGGGGATGAGAACGAGACCTTTTATACGACCAGGTAGATGAAAATACCAGTAAGGTTCGGTTGATCTATTGCGATGGAAAATATGGATATGTCGACGCAGAGCACACACAGTCAACAACAACACCGTCAGGTACTACAAAAAATGAAAATCAACGACGCTCCCTGCTCTCGTCTACCCATTCTGCCACGTTCCCATGGTGTCAGGTGGACGGCTGACACAGCTGACAGAAATTAAAGCGGGCTGACCCGGAGACATCACTGATATCTGTAGCCGCCCGCACCAAAATTGAGATGACATCTCAGCCAAGTCCAGCCTGGCTGACAACCAGCTGACACACCCAAATAATAGCCTTAGATCCTCATGATGTCACGATACAAGTCAACAATATCAACCCTCAAATACCAAAATGTGTGCCAGTTCTGATTCAATTTAAACTCCATCACCCACGCCAACGCTAAGGTATCCATCCGTCCAAAAAATCAGAAAAAAAAAGGGGTGGAAGATATGTAATCCCTTCTCCAAAAGAACTCCCATAGAAACGGGTCAAATACGGGACAAGTGCAGCACGCAATGCCTTGATGAAACTTAAAAAACCACCCTCAAAACTTATCAATCAGACCCCCCTCCCGCGCTCCATATCCTCATCCTCATCCTCATCCTCCCCATTCCCATTGCCATCCCTGTCATCGCCAGCCATCCCACTCAACCCCCTCAACACCTCCATCAACGGCATCTCCCTCGTCCCCGCCCTCTCCCTATCCCGTCCCTCCCGCTCCTTGAGCCTCCGCGCCGAAAGGCCCAGCACCGCATCAGCTTGTTTCCCCGCAACGAGGACCCGCTGCTGCAACTTGTGCACATTATCTGCGAGTTGGTCGATTTCAAACTCCAGCGATGCTTGGATGGTGCGGATCCGGGTCTCTGTCTGGGAGAGCAGTGTTGGGAAGGGGACGAGTTCATCGGTGAGGTATTTCCGTGTTTTGGCTTCGTCAGGCTCGAGGAGGGATATTTCCGGAAGGACGCAGATCGGATCTGGTTGTGAGGGGTCGGGCTGTGAAGAGGAGGAGGGGGTGGCGTCTTCTGGATAGATGGGGGGGATGTCGGGGGGCGGTTCGCGGATAGCCTGCCAGGCTTGTTTCTCTAGGTGTAATCTGTCCAGCGGGTTAGAACATGACAGATTTTTTTTTCCAAGGGTAGGATACACGAACGAACCTCTGTATTTTGGCTTCCAGCGCGACCAATTTATCTGCAAGCTCTACGTTTCTTGGATTCGGCAGCGGGACAGCCGTGCTCGATGGCGGTGCGTCGTCGTCTCGGTCGAACCAGTTGGAGCATTCAGACCGCGCGGCAAAGTCTTTTAGGATTTGGTCTTGGATTGCCCGTGCTATTGCTGCGTTAGTTCCAGATTCTTCATCATCATCATCAACATCATCGTGAAAAGCAAAGAACAGGATCTCTGTGACAGAGAAAGGGCAAAAAGGTAAATACGCACCACTCAGCACAGCCTCAGAATTCCCCTTCCCACGCCTCCTCTCCGGCATTGCCCTCTCGCCACACCACATCAGCAACTGCTTCATCCGCCGCGGCTCCGGCAAATCCTCCGCAATATGCTTGTAGAATTCCCGCGCCTCGACCTCGCGATGCGGAATCGCCGTCTGCCCATTATCAATCAATGAACTAGCCCGTCGGCCTCTCGATCCCAGACTACTCCGCCTATTGGACTTGCCCCCTTTTTTGCGCATCTCCTTATTCCGGTTGATAATGGGGGTATCGTTCATGGGGAGCGCAATCTTGGAGGACTCGACTGGGCGCCGCGGCGTCGGGGAAGGCTCCCATTTCCTCACTGGTTTTGATGATGTCGCTGCCGTTGTCGTTGCTACTGTCGATGTTATCGTCCTCGAGCTAGACGCCGTCGCCGCGGCCCCCTTTTTTGCTGCACCGTTCGCATGCACGTCTTCACCACTACCGCTCCTATCTGCCTTGTCTACCGCGGCACCCCTAGTGCTATTCCTCGTTGTCCTTCCCCGCGGTTGCGGTTGCGGTTGCGGCGGCGGCGGCTCCTCGTGTGGCGGGCTCACCTCACTTGCTTTCGACTGCCTCGTTTTGCGCTGTCCTGTCCTTGACGTTGATTTCGACACCGGCGGGTTCGCCACAAGACTGAGTTCTTCTGGTTCCTCATTCTCTGGAATAGTTGCGGCTGGTAACGTCCGTATTACCGCATTTGTGGCGCGTTTGCTGCTCCCCGCTGCTGGCGCGGCGGGCGTCTCCTCCGTCCTAAGTCGCTTCGACTTTCGAACAAACTGAAAATCATCGTCGCGCTCGAAATCGCTCGGGGCTAGATGAAATCTTCAGTTAGTGCCTTTGCCTTTTTGTAGACGTTGCCGATCTTCCAAGGCCCTATTCAGAGCTCAATCCCCCTGAAACCTAAAAACCAAATCGGTGATCGTCCTACAACAGAAAGACACGTACCAGCCGGATGGCGCTTGCTTCTTCGGCGCTCTTGCTGGTTGCTCATGCTATGAAGTTCTAGCACCTGTTGAGTAGCCACAAGGGTCGTCATGGATGGCTAATTTGAGAGTCTCATGGGCAGGTATGCGATAGAGACCGCAGACAAATTTTTGCTATAATATCAAAGGCGATTGAGTGTTGTTGTTTGTTTCTGCGATTCGGTCTTTCGCCGGTACAGGTGGTGGTAAAGCACCTTTGCTGATGCGGGGGGGTCCGTTGCGCTCGTCTCGTCGCGCGAAGCGATGCAGTTCTCGTGGCTTGTCGCGTCGTCGTCGCGTCTGGTGACGATAGTCGGCGCACAAGAACGTTGATCGGTACGTATATATGTTTGCTCGTTTTCCCAATCGAGTGGCACTATTTGCGCAAGAGGCTACGCCGGGACAGAGAGCAACACCAGGCGCGGAAATGGCGATGCTTGATCGAGTAGAGAGAGCTTGCCTCGTTCTTGTTTACCTCTTCAGACCAAGATGCGTCTAAATGCCGCTAAGCCGTTTTGGGCTGCTCTGCACCCCGCGGAACGCCACATGAGTATGTGATTGGCCAAAAGCCATTGCCGAACCGGTGGAGACAGTTGCAGTTTAAACGCCTTGGGGCGCTTGGAGTCTGGAGATCCACGAGACAGGATGCGGCCCAGCGGGACATGATGATATCCTCCCTGATACCATGAGGCTACGCTTCATGGTATGTACGTGTAGTTTGTACCTAATGCAATTGCAAGACCAACTCAGAAATATCGACTACAGTATATACGTGCCAAGGTACCTACCTACCTTGATGGTGGCTGCCTTGATGGACAGTGAGCATCCATTGGCTTTCTGAGCCGTTTCAGTGTGCCACAACTTTGAGTGCGTGCAAGTTTGCAACAAAGTATGCCTTCAGTTACTCTTACATCTTCATCAAGAGCCATGATGACATGTTGCTCGTGAAGCATGCACGACTGGCACCCAAGCGAATGAGAACATGACACGATGTGGTTCATAGCTACAGCGTGTCCCTTTTCGTCGATTTGTTTCAACAAGAAAAATAACCACAAGAAAAGTACAAGAAAGAATGGAACGCTTCGTCGGTATCACAACCGTACTGCCAGCGTATAACCACGTAGCTCCTATTGCCTATCGCTACCAAAAAAAGAGTACTAAACCAAATTCGTCAGCACTATCAGAAAACAAGCCGTATCAACACATTGCGTGTTAATCCGCAACGCCACGATAAACCCTTGTCCAACACCTTTTGATGTGGGTGTACTGGGCAGAATACACATAGAAAGAGATGCAACAGGCCAGAATACAAGGCACGTCTCTTTCACAATGCGAGACGCCAAAGCCTGCTGCGGGCTGCCAGGTATGAATGAGATGCCCTGAACCCCGGAAGCTTGTACTCTGCAAGAGTCTCTACTTCTCTCTCGCGTCTATGTCGTTCCGTGCACCAGTTAACTCCCACATACATCATTCCAGCTTCATCAGAAAATTGTTGTACAAGGCACAATGGTAGACATGAGTAAAAAACATAACTCCGTCGTTCCACGATACCGATCCGAATACCCTTTCCTTTGTGAATCCAATGGAACAAGAGTCACAGTATAAAAAGATTTTCCCATAAATCTAAGCCACATTTGAAAAGATGCAATTGTGTCGCGGGTTATGCGTAGAGCATGTCTCAAATGGAGTCCGCGATTGCTGGTTCATCGGAAAATCGTCGCCGCAATGCTTCAGCGACTGACTCCAGACTCTATGAGAATCGACGCTGGACTCCTTGTCCCGCCATGACCTGTTGCTGATTTGGAATAGGCCCGGCCATGCCATAGGGGTTCATCTGCGCATTGTAAGGCTCAACGACCTGTGCCATATAAGGCCCATGAAGACCTTGTTGTTGGGTAACCGGACAATCTTTGTGAGCCAGGAGAAGTGTCTTCAGATTGACAACCTCTTCCCTCAGCTGCGTTATTTGCGCCGTAAGGGCGTCGTTTTCGCTGCTGTACATTTCAACCTTGTTTTGCAAGTTCGCAAGCCACTGCTTCTTACGTTGTCGACATTTGAGGGCAGCAACGCTGTGAAACAAGCACCAATTAGTACATGAAAGCACGAAAAGACGAACGATTCAGCATGGAAGGGGGGCAACTCCTACCGATTTCTCTCGAGAAAATTCTTGCGTTTCTCTTCGTCCGTCATCTTCACCTTCGGATTCCCATCTTCACCCATCATATCGTCGTCGTCATCATCGGAATCTTCTTCGTTGACACTTCCATTCATAGTCTCAGGCATGCCCTTTGCCTTTTTAGTTGGAGGGGCCTTTGTTGGCATGTCTTCAGCTTTTCGTCTTCCATTCGTGGCAGATGCTGCAGTCTTTTTACCTTTGCCCTTGGGCAAAGGCTTCGCTTGCTCACTGTCGCCAGACCCGTTGGTCGCTTCGCTAACTCCTCTCGAAACAGCTTTGCCACTCGACATTTGGGGCGAGGGGTTTGGATTTTGAGACGACGATATTGGTGCGGGGTGGGCGTGACTGGGTGCACTAGTTGTGTTGTAATGACTGGGCGCCTGAGCACCGTTCCTGTTCTGTGCGCCTTGGGCAAGCATAAACAACCCGTTGGCTGCGTCGTTATCGTGTGGGTCAAATGGCCCTGAAGGCTGTTTCTGCTCTAACTTAACAGCTGGTACGCCGTTGGTGATGTCAGGAGGCGCCGAGGTTGCTGACTGAGCTCCTTGTTGCTGATGCTGATGCTGTTGATGTTGTTGATGAGACTGCTGCTGACTGTGTTGCAATTGTTGTGACTGTGTCGGTTGTTGATGTTGAGATTGGCGCGGGGGCATGCCTTGCTCACGCTTAGCAGCAGCCGCGTTTATGGCAGTTCGATGGAAATCGATGGCACTTGGGGTTGCGCCGCCGCTTGCGAGTTGTGAGAACAAAGCCTGGGAAGTTGGAGTCGGGGCAGGAAACATGGACCCGCTGCCGCCGGGTGTAAGACCAGATCGTAATGAAGACTCGTTCGGGGTCGGAAATCCGCCTCGGAGATGGTGCGAATCGCTGAAGTAGTCGTTGGCCGGACCTGACAACATGGCCGGGCTCAAGGGACCGGTGCGCAACGAGCCACCTCCCCAGTTGAAAGGTGTTGAGTTGCCGCCGGGAAGGAGCGAAGACGGCGATGTCAATGACGCGACAGAAGGCAGTTTGGTGCCTCCTGGAGTCTCAGGGCCTCCACCGCCCCCGAAAGACTGTTCGAAGGGATTTGGCTCCAGACTGAGAGATCCGGCAACTTGGCCAGCGAAGTAGTCGGATGTGGTGTTTCCTTGCGGTTGTTGATGTGGTCGAGGGGGAGGCGCAAGAGGCTTCGTGGGTTCCGCATTAGACGCACCGTTTGGCTTCACAACGGAATCGACCTTGGTTCCCGGAGTCGGATCTGTAGAAAGCGAGGAACGATCAACACACGATTGTCAAGTCAGGATGGCGATGACTGTAGTCCAGACGATTGAGCGCGGATGGTGAAAAGGGAAACAGGATGCACGCGGGTGTGACGTCGCCACGAATGACGACAGGTGGAGCAGAGCAATGATGCGAGGGGCGAAGAGCAAGATAACCTAGTGTGACGGATGATACCCCGCGGGGAATGGGAAATAGGAAGGATATGAGGCTCAAGGAGAGGCAGGATGCAGCTCACCTTGTCGCGTCTTGTTGGACGACAGGTCGGGGGACTTGGACTCGTTTGTGGGAGAGGTTCCCATGATGACACTGCTGCGTGATGTGTAGAATAATATGGGGGGGGTGGATTAGCGGTACTGGGTGGGGGCGAGCGCGCAAAGATGGACGCGGTTGAGCGAGTAGCTGATAGGAAATAGACAACCGATGAGGTCAGAGACGTCGGAGACGTCAACAGATGTCAGAGGCGTTTATCTCCAGCCGGTTTAGTGCTGTGATTGAGGCACCCGGAAGGCGCTGTCTAGCCCGGACCAGAGTTTCAACACGCGCGCTGCAACCACTGAACGGTCTGGTTCCAGCAACAAGAGAAACCACGCCGCGCCGATGAAGCAGACGGCGGCTTTGCTGAGGACAATTAGCGGTACGTCGCAGTCCTCAAGCTTCCGGTGGCAACCAAATGCGGACGCGGACGGCGGCGCGCGGCTCAAAGTGGGAATGCGTCGAGCAGGAGAGGATCGTGAAGGGGGTTCAGGCATGAAATT
Organism: Claviceps purpurea; assembly: GCA_029405325.1. Taxonomy (NCBI): domain Eukaryota; kingdom Fungi; phylum Ascomycota; class Sordariomycetes; order Hypocreales; family Clavicipitaceae; genus Claviceps; species Claviceps purpurea. The sequence continues at coordinate 5,041,227 of CM055783.1, read as the reverse complement.
TGCAGAGGGAAAGACGTCAGAGATGACGTTGTAAGGAGGCAGCGAAAAAGAAGGCGCAAAGAGAAAAAAAAGGCGAATGGCAGCGGCCGGGGGACGGGGGGGGTCCTTGGACTTTGCCCTCTTTGTGTCTGGACGTCTCCGGCTCTAGTTTCTTTCCCCTTCTCGACCAGGGGGTCCGGGCAAGGCGTCGATAGGGAAGGAGCAACGGCCATGGACTTGAGTGGCTGGCTGGGCTCGCACTGTGTGGATCCCGTGGAAATCGATTCGGGCAAGAAGGTCCTGACATCGGCCGGCGGGCCTAAAAAGATCAATTAGCCAGCCAAAGCGATCGCACGACAGGCCAGCAAGATAACGCTCTACGGGCATCCGGTCGTTGAAGATAACTACCTAGCTGAGATACTTTTCTCATTTTAGATGCAGATTCTGTCCAGAAGCGCATGGCGAGGGCCATGGGTAACACGATGAGATAGCAGCGCAGGGCGTGCCGCTTGGCGAGATGGTGTGGTGCTGCTTCGCTTTGCTCCTGCACAAAGGTTACATCTGGCATCGGCTGGCCCACTGTCCAATTAACAACAAAAGTCACTTGCACTTTTCGGACGGCGCCTCGTGATTCGCTTGGAGAGTCCGGCTCTCATTCTCCCTTCTTTGACTTTCTCTGCTTGAGGATGCCTTTAGTCGCGTTTCGGTAGGTACGGAGTATGTACTCCTTGACAAGAGTCTCAACAAGAGGGCGGACAGCATCAAACAGATTCCGTTCCAAACGGTACATACCGTAGCGTCCAAGCCGTGGACGCGTATCGGCCAGTGCTGGCAAATTTTATGTCTGGCAGATTGTCAACTTGTCTGGCATTCCCGCCACTGTCCGGCAAGTTGCAACACAAGATCTGCACCCCACTAACGCGCAGTGGAAACGAGAGTTCCAAGCCTCCAGTCACATTGCAGCGTCTACGCTGTGAAGTCGGTTTAGGTCAGTATGACGTGATCCCTACCCTCGCGACCATCACGCGGTAAACCACATGTCAATCGAGCGGCGCATTCGCAGCATATGGAGCAACAGCCAACATTCCCAACATATCATGTTGCAACTTGCGACACGAGCGTTTTACGGGTCGAAATGCACCCAGGTGGCAAATTAATACATCTCGACCCCCACCTCCTTTCCACACACACACACACAACAATATCTCCGCTACTCCCTGTTTTTCAAGGCTCAAAGGCTCCTCTCAGTCAGACAAGCCACCACGTCTGCTTTTTGAGCAATGAGAACCGACTTCCGACTCAAGATGCTCATGGCGCATGAGTCGCACAGCCAATCGAACACAGCCGTCCTCGGCCGGCCCCGCAGCTTCTGGCCGTCCAGGCTTCAATGCGAACTGCCACGACGACGCAGTCATGATTGATGTTTGTCGTTTGTCTTTTCGTTCTGCTTCAGGGAATTCGTCACGGTTCTTCCATATGGCTTTCACTACCGGTATGATAGGTATGCCGATGCCGATTGTCGCCGTCGCGCCGATAGTCGTCTTGTGTCCTGCCAAACATTATGCAGCATTCCTGTTTGTTGTGAATGGTCATAAGAAGGGATCAGACGGTGGGTCGGCACACAGTGCGACTCCACAAGCGGCGACATCAAGACGACTTTGTGCACAGGCCCTTCCCCATATCGCGCTATGTACGGAGTACCAGCCTTGGATGACGTTATCCCGTAGGTATGTCCTTTTTTCTTTTTGCTTCACAGGTTACGGTATGTACTCCGTCCTCGCTTCTGCTCTTTCCAACCAAAAAATTGATGAGAGGGGTTCAAATCGTGAAGGGAGCAGAGGTACACGATGAAAATCGAAGAAACACGCGAAAAAGGCCAGCTGCCTTCACAGACATGAGATGCCACCGCTGGCGACTTGTAAAGGAGTTTGTTGTTGTTTCGTTGTGACCTCGGCGCACGACACGCTTACGTCACAGCTAGGTACTCCGTACATACCTATGCTACAATGCCCAAGGGGGGTGAATTGGAGTCTCTTCGCTTTCTTGCCATCGCGTGCCGGGGAATGTGCCCTAATGCGACGACCGTCAATAGAACGCAAAGCCGTCTTACGCCCGTGATATCGCAAATCTACTAGGGACGGCATCTCGCGCTGGATGATCTGGATCAGATTAGTACGGGGACAAGTTGCAACAAGCGGCGCAATCAGCTAGCCATGGTGGAGAGAGACGTGCCAACAGCCAGCTTGGACTGGAGCCAAACGCGTTACCTAATTACATATTATATTCCCATTCGTGTTCTGAACACGCATGCAAAAACTCATGTCCGCCTCAACTCTGCCACTGTCCACATGGTCCAATTGGTGTACAAAGCCGAGACGGGGCTGCCCAAGGAAGTTATTCGCAGCCCACGCTCGGAAGAAGTCAGTCGCGCTACAGAATTGATGGTGCGTTGTCGCCATGCTCCACGTGCGCTCCATGGTATGTACATACCTTATACCATACGGTACATATGATATGACCATCGACAGCAAGTTCGGGGGAGGATGGAGTGATGGCGGGGAAGAGAAAGGCCCTTCGATTACTTACCTATAAGGTAGGTATGTATGTTGGTAGATCTAAAGCCAACTTTAGTAGATCTGCGTGGCGTGCTAGCGTGTGCGTTATCGACCCCGTCGAGAGTGTCGATTTTCGACAACATATGTAATTGAAGACGGCATGCATGATGCTGGGCTCTAAAGGTATAGCAATTTTACTCCATTGTGAACGTCGACCTACTGACACCGAGTCGACCTGTCATCAGAGAGCAGCTGCAAATCGAAGATTCAAAGAGAGGCACTTCAATAGGTATCTGACATCCCAGCATCTCAAGCGGCCAGGATAGGGCGACTCGCGAGAGCTGCCCCATCAATCACTTGAAGTGCAGGAAAAGAGGCGGTTAAGATATTTGCCAATGGACATAGGTACAGTGTAGTGCGTGCGATTTTAACGAGCGCTGCGAAAACTCGCAGCAGAGACCTGTAGGGTAGGCGTCAAATGTGAGCCAGAAATACGCGCAAGAAGATGCAGCTGCATGGCTGTGATAACCCCAGGCCCTCTGGATCAAGTTGAACAAGTACAAAGCTCGAAAGAATCTTATCAGCCCTATTTCGCATTATTACATATCAGTGTCAAATTGTTGCTGTACATACCGTGCACATGCTTTTTTGTAATTGATAAACACTGAATCACAACTCCACACCCTACGAATCCGAAACCTTACCTTGATAGTGATACTCAACCCACTCAACCTCTCGACATCTCTCCAGACGCCCAGGCTGTATCCGTCATCCAACGACCGCCTCATCGCCCTACCTCCACGACCCAAGCCTCAGGCCTCAAAGCCCATCTTATCCAGTTGCAATACCGTCCCGTCGTCCCCGTCGTCGCGATCCTCGTGATATCCCTTACGAAGCACCAACCTCGCCGCCTCATCTTCCCTATTTCCAGCTCCCTACCTACCTACCTACCCTTCTCCTCGCCCGCCGCACCGCCCCATCGAAGTCGAAGTGGCCACTAATACACCCGCGGGTTGTACACCTCTCGCGAGACCCCCCGTCGCGCAGCACCCGTCCCGCGGCGCCCAGCCAGCGCAAGGCCCAGCCGCCGTGCCGAGAACCCCATTCCCGTCCATCCTCCAGCAGTTGGTCTCTCGAGAAAGCGAAATACGGAAGATTTTTCGCGCAGCGCGGGCGTTTTTCTCCGGGCTGTTCGGGCGCGTGTGCCGAAGGACTCTGGCCCGGGTCGTGTTGGAACTTGGCATCTTGGGACTCGGGAGGAGGGAGACGTGAGGCGGGGTCGGTCATCAGGCGGGAGAGAACATGCTGTAGCCTGTAGGGGCCTGTGTACTTAGTCGCTCAGGAGATGTTGCGCCGAGGAGCTATGGTGCTGCTTTGGAGTTGATGAGTTGTAACTTGTCAAGCAAATGAGGAGGGGGTTTCTACTTTCCCTCTCCGTAGCCCTGGAGCTGCGAGGTTGAGAGGTCCCTGTCGGTGCCCGAGACCGAGACGGGATTTATCTGGGCGCGGCATCATGGAATTGGGGTTGGACCTGCCATGTTGGGTGGCAGAACTTTTCTTTTTTTGGCCGAGCCGAGGAGCGATGATCCCAAAGATCTTCATTTGTTTCTCGCTGAGGCCTGGGACTCGGGAGATCATGGGGAGCAAGATTTGGACGCAGTGCACGTGGGGCAAAGTACCATGGTTCCGTTGGCCTTTCACTGAGTACCTAGGTATGACGATGACGGAACGGATACCGCCAAAATACGCCAAAGTGTTATTCCAAACTGATAGGAGCAGTTTTGCGTAGGCTGCTTGTTCATAGAAACGATAGAAGTCGTGAAGAATGAAGTGGCCCATCAATTTCCCCTTAGATCGAGATGGCGAATCCTACAAGCTACCTAGGTATGTAGGTACATAATCTGCTACGCACATTACGCTACATTAGGTAGCTAGCCCGCGGCCCTAGCCGTAGTCGTGCTTCAAAGTTCAACCAGATGCGGGGTGAGGTTGTGTGGCCCCGGCAAAGGGGCATGTATTGGACCTTGGTTCAAGGTTGTGAACTTGTAATTACATAGTAAGTCGTGACAGACTGACCTTGCATGCGCTTTGCTTTGGCCATTGCACCAACAGAGACGAATTTAGAACAAATAACAGACCAAAAAAATTCGATTAAGAAGCTCGTTAGCGAGTGAACTGACGTCGTCATCTGCCGTCGCGTATCTACAGACGACACTAAATTAAGAGGTACATAGTCCCCGACTCTCCGATACCTGGTTCCAGTGCGATGGGGCGTCTACGCCTCTCATGGACAGCAACTGAGCAAATCCCCAAGAACACAAAAATCTCGAGTTTTCATAAGCCATCACCCCTAAACTCACCAAGCACTGTCCACGGCGGGAACATCTCCTACGTTGCCACCGCCAGAATTCCAGCCAGATGCACCATCCTGATCATTCGAGGTCTCGCCCGCTCCGCCGAAGCCCATGCCCTCGTCTCCAACAGGTTCCTTGCAGCGCACATGGGTGTGTCCAAACTGCTTGCAATTGGAACATTGCACTTTGCTCCCTTTGGGAAGAAAACGGATTAGCTGAGCTTTCTTGCCTCGTCACGCGGTATCAAGAAAACCGGACGCTAAGGGAAACGAATAAATACGTACAGTCCGTGGGCTGTGGACATTCGCGGCTCATATGTCCGGTCTGGTCGCAGTTGCGGCACGTAACGTTGGCCATATTGCGCGGTTGGTCGCAGTCTTTGGCCATGTGGCCGTCCTGTCCGCAGTTGTGGCATGCTCGACTGCCGCCTTGGGGGCAGTCTTTGCCGAAATGGCCCTCTACTATGGTGTCAGAAAATCGTCTAGTGTTTCGTCACCCCATTCTTTGTGCAATAGGGCCCGGAAACAACGTACTTTCACCACATTTGCGGCATTCGACATTGTCCAAGTTGGGTGGCTCTTCGCAATCCGAGGCCCGGTGGCCGGATTTTCTACTCCTGTCAGCGTGGGTGCTCACACAAAATGAACCAATATGTTAAGACTTCGGCGTCTTGAATAACGTACCCGCAGTTCCTGCACGCCGATTTGTCTACACGGGGTTCCGGACCTAAGGAATAATGAGCAGCACAGGTCAGTTGGTTCTTGCAAAGGAATTCAGAAGCAGGCAAACTGGGAAACAGGACAACCCGAAGGCAGAAAGCAGAGAAAGAGTGAGGGATAAGAACTTGAACGCACAATCGCGAAGCCTATGCCCCTCTGCCGCACAGTTGGAGCAAGAAATCGCCGGCTGCGCATTCGTCTCCGCCCTTTCCTGCGTACAAAACTTAGCCGCATGCCCAACTTCACGGCAAATATGGCAGCGTATCTGTCCGCTATCAACAACCTCGCCCGCATCATGCAGCCGATCAAGCAATTCCGAGCGAGACTTGGGCCAGCCTTCCATCTCGCGAGGACGCTCCGGCCTCTCGGAGAAACGGTACGAGATGGAATACTTCTTGCCCGTGTTGCCTTGCAGATCCATGTTGGTGAAGACATTGACCAGCTGGCGTTCCGTGGCAATCAGCCAGAGGTTGACGTCTTCGTTGATGAACATGGTCTGCAGCTCCTGGTAGTTGACGTTGCCATGGACGGATTTGATGTACTCCTGTACTGCTTCCTTGACGTCGTCGACATCGCGCTGCGAGGCTGCGATTTTGATCTTCTCGAGAGCATCGTCGGGGGTAACGTCGGCGACGTGGTCTCTGTTGATCAGGCGGGAGTTTCCGCAAGTTTTCCTGAGATGTCCTGATCACTCGTAGTTCGGTTAGCAAGGAATCCGAAGAAGAAGAGGACTCGACTACCCATGGGACGAGCGATTGACCTTCTTGACCGCAGTTGCCACAGACCATGGGGGGTTTCTGGGGACAATCACGAATCATATGGCCCTCGGCTTTGCAGTAGCGGCACGCGGTATCTCGTGGCGCTGTACAATCTACAGCACGATGGCTTCGCTCAAAATTAGCTTGATCATGCTTTGTTTGTCTTATGGATGCCAGACCAACCCTGTTTGCCCGCAGTTGAAACATACGCCTGTGTCCGAGCCGTCTTTTCCATGACCAGCGTGCTGATTTGGACAGCTGGCGTCTTCATGTCTGTAGAAGAGGTTAACTTCCCGACCAGAAGTTGCCTCGACGCTCGTGTCATCGCTCACCCTTCCTGACCACAGGCCTTGCAAGTAAGAGCAGGTTGATTCCATGAGGACTCGAGGCCAGAAGTCGCCACCCATTCAGCCATTTTTTCGTCGTGCCGTGTCGTGTCGTGTCAGAGGGGTTCGGTTGCTTCCAGTTGATCTGTCGCGTCTCAAAAGTAGGGAAGATAGATAAAAAACACCCACGCGGAAGATAGACCCAGCAGTATGACTGTGCAGGAAAGGAGAGAATCGAAATGGAGAGTATCCGGACTGGAGATGAAGCGATATGTAGTCTCGGATCCCTGCAGTTGTGTTGTGTGAACATCTGGCAGTTGTGGACAGCTGCCAGAAGTCGGCTCATCTTGGCCACAATAACAAACCTGTCAACGTCGTGGCATCTTCTTCAGATCGAGGTCCACACATTTCACAGCCTTCTTGATTAGACGTTATTCCCCGACATGCGCGAAACTATCCTGGTGATCTCGCGTTCTAACTTCTGCGCTCAAGTCCGTCTGGAAACCATATGACTGAGAAATTTGCACGACTCGACTGCATGCATGTATGTATCAATTACTGGTATACGTACGCAATTTATGCATTCCTCGAATACCCCAACGCCGTGCATTTCCTTATTTTCCCATTCAGAGATGCTGACATTTCCATCACAAGTAATCATCAACCGCATTAATCACCTGTTTGTCCCACAAACGCTCATGCTTTCCTGGCATCTGAGTGGGCCGTCTTGCCACGTTGCTCCTCCTCCCCATCTTCGTCACTGTCTTCTCCAATGCTGTACTTGCTTTCGTTCCGCCCAACTGCTTCCCGGAGCTGGATGCTGTCAACGGAATTCTCGTCAAACGCAGCAGCGGCTTCGACGTCCAGGCCACGTGAGCCGTTATGCAGGGCACCAAGACTGCTGAGCGACTGGCCGCCGGTTTCGTTGTCCCTCAGGGCAGAGTACACGGCGCCCTTGCGTCGCTGACGCCAGATGAAGAAACCCCAAGCAACGGCAGCGATAATCACGATTCCTAGCACGACCTCTCCAGATCGCCTATACGCGTGCCATTTCGCCTTGTCCACCTTTTTATCCGTCACCTCCTGCTGATGATGAGTGTTGTTCGTGGCTCCGCCAACAGAGGTATCCGGGCCCTTCTCGCCATCAATGAGGCTGTCTGAAGGGATACCACCAATGTCGCTGATGTCGATCTTCATGAAGCGATCGAGCATGTCTCGCGTGCGCCGGGGATAGTCGAACGGAACCATGTGTGAGGCATTGTAAAAGAGAACATACGTCAGATTACGCGCTTCTTGCCAGAAGCCCGCGTTCTCACCCTCAAAAGTCCACTGCCTCCGAGGCGCCCAGTTTCCGGGCGTGACCTCGAAGCCCTTGCCTCCGTTCCACTCCAGATTAGCAATGAGCTGCTCCGTGCCGATGTGGTTGCAGATGAAATCTTCCGCACCGGAGAACAGCAGCACATCTACGTGTTGCAGGATTTCGGGAAACAGGTGAATAGATGCCGTCGAGTTGATGTTTTTCATCGCAATGTGTACGTACGAGTTGCATTCCTGCCACCCCGTGTTGCGCTGTTTGTCCAAGTTCAAAGCCTCCATGACTGACTTATTTCGCAGATACGGCCCAACAGCCTCCAGATCTGGAGGCCAGTTCATACCACAGGAGGGGTGAGAGTCTCTGAGTCGTACGTCGTACATGTTGACGCATTCTTGGTCGCCCGCAGCCTGTCTGGTCACATCCAGAATTTTCGAGAGAATGGCATCGCAGTCTGGATAATCAACCCGCCCGGGATTGTTGGCGAGCGCCTTGTCGCAGACCCTCTGCATCTGTTGAACTTCTCGAGCTTTCTCTGAACCTTTCTCCAGAAGTCCCTTCTCATACCCAAACTTTAAATACGAATCAGCCTGATCTCGTGCAGAGATCCATCCATTGCCAATAAGAAGGCCTTGAAGGCTCCATTTCTCGGCCGGTGTTTTCTGTGCGTTGCGATCTAGGATTGCTTTGGCAATATATGGGATGTGTTGTCCGGCGTACGATTCTCCCGCAATGTATATCTAATGAAGGCTGATTTAGAAACCGATGATTCAACTTTATGTGTTCTTGGCACCACTCCCCATCTTCTCAGTCTGTGACCAGTTGTGACATCAGGACGCGCTAAACTTACATCATCGTGTTCATATTCGGGAAATAGTTCGAAGAATTTGTCCATGAAGATGACAAACTGGTCGGCCATGCCGGTCAACTCGTGCACGTAATTGTTCGTGTCAACATAGCTGTAGCCGGTCCCGACGGGATTATCAACGAAGAGTAGGTTGGCGAACTCGTTCCACGAGCCGTTGTTCAGGGCCAAGGTCTGGTCACTCTTGACCCGGTAAGGGCCAACCTCCATCAAAGCACCATCTTCCGAGCTACATCCAGGACCGCCGTTCAACCATATAACAGTCCGTTGCCGGTTCGCAATGTGATTATTTTGGAAGTGCCAGAAGAACAAATTGCCGTTGAATTCCTTGTTGACCTCAATGTGACTATGCGTATAGACATATACCGACGGCTTGTATTAGCTTCCTTCTCCCCTGTTGACACCAGCTCAGCCATGCCTTCTCGCAGGAAGCATGGGATGAGGTCTCAGGACCATCCAGCCGCATACTGGAACAGCATAGACGAGTTCGGACACTTACCCGGCATGCATCTTGATCGGGGCGGCATCCTTGGGGAGACCGGGCAGGTCGCGGACGTAGTAATCGGCGGCAGACTTGTCGGCAGCGGCAGCAGAGGCCGGCCACAGTGCCAGCAAGGCCAATAGCCTGCATGACTTCACGACGGACCAGGAAGCCCAAGCAACGGCCATGGTTAACGAGGAGGAGCCGCAGAGGCCCGAGAGCGTGGGGGAGGAAGGGAGCTCGCCGAGGGGGTCACGGAAGCGGGCGGCTCGTAGGGGTTACGCAAGTATCAGACCATGGGACAACGAGAGGCGACGATGATTCGTATGGGACGACTGTCGAACTATATTGATGCGAAGAGACGAGAAGACGGCTTCGCATCGACGAGATGCTGACTGCTTCGTGTCGTGCTCGTGCTCGTGCTCGTGCTCGTGCGCCCTGCCTGGTAGAGGCCATGTGGCGCGAGACGTCTGGCAGGAAGCAACACCAAGCATCAAGCACCGTCAGCTGCGTGCAGTGATGGTTAGGCGCACAGTACAGCTACCACAACGGGCCTTAGCCACAGTGCGTGTGGCGCTACATCAATAGAACGCCCAACGGCCGAACTTACCTATTATGTGACGACGCGCTATGGCGGCGCCCGTGTTCTATTGAGCTCCTTATTATCAGCGAAACTTTCTCATCTTCCACGATCCGATTCGGAGAAAAGATCTGCGAAGACTTCTGCATAAACAGCCTTCAAGGCATCATCCTTCTGAGCGTCTGTACCTAACGCTGTGCCGCAACAGCCGTCCTTCGACCTGGAGTTGCAGCCGCCACTAAGCGCACATCCTCTGAATGTACATAATACAACTAATTCCATAGCTTCTTCACCGAATTTTAGAAGTATACTTGACCTCACACACATTGTGGGACTTTTGCACGCCAGCTACAGTCAAGCCCCGATATAACGATTCGTCATAAGACGATATCCTCACCTTAACGATAATCTTGGACCTCACCTTTTGAAATTCCACACAGAAAAGCCGTCCGATAGAACGATATTCCGATATGTCGATTGGGTTTTGGTGACTTTTTCGTTATCGTTATATCGGGGCCTGACTGTACAAGGTACCTAACCTAACCTAACTCTGTACCGTACACTGCAGACCTTCACGTCATATTCCGTCGCGCTTCACCTCGTTTGGAGTCGTGCCTAGTCCATCTCGCGCAGTCTGCCCAGCCTCGAATCATTCAGGCCAAATAAGAAACGCGAAAATAACCTTCACGCAAAAGAAAGAAAAAAAGATAGGTACACGGGGAAAGGGAGCTCAACCATCGTACGTACTGAGCCCCGGAGAAGTGGCCAAGCCCCCCCTTTTTTTCTTGGAAAAGAAAAAAAAAGAGAAGAGGAAAAAGAGGAAAAAATCCATCTCAATGAGACTCCAAAGAAACAATTAGACGATCATTCGCCCGCCCATCATGCACTCTGGCAAGACATTCATCGTCGAGCACTTGGATCCCGAACTCGGGCCCTGGTCGGAGCTAGAATACATTGCCATTGCAAAGGAGACAAAGGAAGCCAATGGAACATTCATCCTGTCCAGTCTGCCACCCGCCTTCAAAGTCCCGGCTACCCTGAAGGAGATCTCCGCGTTTGTGCCTGAACATCGCGGTGTGGAGGAGTTGTATGCGGAACACAAGAATAAGGTGTGTTTGCTAGATCCATCTGCGGAGCAGGATTTGTCGCCAGAGGATGGAAAGATCTTTGATGCGTTCTTGTTTGGCGGTATTTTAGGTATGTAGCTTTCCTCCTGCCCCCTTGGCGGACTCTATCCCCCCTTTTTTCTTGCCCCCTTTCATGTTTTCTCCATGAAGAAGTCTGGTATGCGAATGGCTGATATGATGTGACCTGTAGGTGATGATCCTCCAAGAGGTTTGTTGATGCTCTCACCTACGTTAAGCTGAGGTTGAAAACAAAAGGGGTAAAAGAAACAGGGAGATTCTCGGCCCTCGGGACTAACAGACGCGTATTAGATCGAACCTCCGAGTTGAGGAAGAAGGGCTTCCAAGGTCGGAGACTGGGCCCGAAGCAAATGACGACTGATACTGCAGTGAGGGTCACTCGGATGGTCGTCCAAGTCGGGAGTACGTCTTCTTCCCGTGGGCCGTGGCTGCTACCTACGCTTCTTTGCGCCAAAATCTACCCGAATGTCTGGACCCTCACGCTGACAGAGTTCACCAACGAATCTATTAGTCCCTTTGGAAGAAGTGCCTCATGTTGACTTCCCCGAGCTCAAATTCAATGAGCACGAGAGCACCGAGATGCCATTCCGCTATGTCACGGACAAGGACGGCAAGCCCATCATGCCAGAGGTAAGCAAAGCAAGCTTCCCGCGCTTCCCGCGCTTCCCGCAATCCGTCAGTCTCAGCGTCGAAAAGACAAAGAGAATGCATAAACGAAGAGACACGCACCCCCCTGCTCCCCCTTTTGTACCAACCACCTACGACAACTAGAACTAGCCTGCTAAAATAAAGTCACTACGAAAAAACCACCAGGGAATGAGGGAATTGATAGAAAAGGACGCGGATAAAGCCGTTGATGACTTGTTTTAAAAGACAATAGAAAAGAAAAAGCAATGATGGTAAATCCACAACATGCAGAAAGGAGGTCGTGTTGTAGGAAGAAAGAAGAAGTCGTGTCCGTGCTTGGTATACACAAGGAAATGTAAATGTAGAACAACATGGTTGATTCTCGTATCGAGCGGGAATCGCGTCAACTAATACTCATATTCGTACGAAACTATACAAGTCGACCTAGGTACATACATGGAGTAGGGCGACGTTCCCCTCAAGAACACTGCCACCCTCAATCTGTAGATTCTCCGCGGCGGCGGCTTCCCGCACCCAGGGAAAGTCATCCGGTGTAAATCGCGCACGGGAGATAATGGCCTTGTTCATGTGGGAATCCGGAGGATCCCCCTGGCTATAGTTACTTTTCCTGCCTTTTTTCCCCCAACAAATGTGGCAGCTTCGGGCTGCCAACTGCTTGGAATGTCGCCACTTCCCGCCGATGACTTCGTACCCCGGGACGCGAGGGCATTGCATTGCTTTGCTCTGCTCTGGACACAGTACATACTGTACATCCTCGAGTGTGGCAAGGTTGAGACAGAAGCTGAGAGAAAATGTCCATTGGACTCATGGAAGATGGCTCATTTCCCCCCTTTTCTCCGCAATAGGTAGCCGAAACTGCAATGCTGCCAATGCATATGCTGCATGCATCACCACGGCAGCCATGTGCATATGTACACATCAGACTTTTCTGAATCTCACAAAAAGCCACTGTTACACTGGAAGCACAGTGAGTCGTGACACCTCGCGGTGAGCGACAAGAAATATGCACGCTCTGCAAGCTAAGACTGCAACGACAGCATGGCTTGCAGGAGACGATGGGAAGCTGAAATTGGATGAAATTGTCCGACGCGTACGTGCATGTTCAGCACATGCATCCCACGCGGCACAGCATGTTGGGACTTATGTGCTTGAGCCTTGAGGGGTTCTTGTCTCGCCAGCAACCAACGCGATGCCCAACTGGTGTGCATATCGTAATGTCGTTTCATTCCTGCGTGGCATCCCCTTTCCAGGCGCTGGCCCCAAAAGAAAACCCTGCGTTTGGTTCTGGGAGGGCGGCGGGGGGAGAAGTGTTCAAGTGAAACAGTTTGACTGAACTTGTAAGTCTTGACACGGATGGATGTGGTCCCGTTGATCGCTATGTACTTTGCCAGGAGGAATTCTCTCAGTCCAAAAAAAGTCTCATCTGTCCCGATTCGGAACGGACAAGAGTACGCACATATGTGTCCTGTTGGAAATCTTTGCAGTTTGCACATGTGTGTTGAAGCCGGAGCCTTTCGGAAGAAATGTGACTGGGAAGTTCCTGCTGCGATGAATACTGAAACAGTGGTCACTGCCTTGCACTTCACTTTTTGAGTCTTGAGTCCTTGACCCGTCTTGTTCAGGCTCTGTTTAAGACATTTCTTAGCACGAAGAAAGTCCCCCCAAAAAAGGAAAGAAAAGAAATCACCAAAAAGAGATTTCGGCGTGGCGGAACTCGCTTCATGCGGAGTCACAGTACGGGATGGTAGACTGCATAAAGGAAAGAGGGGAAGATGACGAGCAGGAAAACAGCTGTAAAGACAGACTCGCCAATAGGCTGCGGGCTGGTGGACCAATGGCTACTGAAAAGGACAAGCTGAGTGAATATATTCCCGATTCCCATACATACATAGTCCTTTTGCCATGTTTGCATGTATACAACACAGACGTCGAGTAGTAAGTACTCCACGTCCGGTCCATTGCCGGTCCATTGGGTGATCAAGACGCCGAAAATGGGCCATCATCGGGGAACTCAATCGATCCTTTGTTATGACCTTCCTTCGTCCTCCAGGGAAGAAGAAAAAAAAGGCCCGAGGCTAAAATCACCATGAACGGGCTGATGACTATCGTCTGGTCTGCTTGACCTGGTCCGATATTATCTGCTCGGTTGTTAGAGACTCTGCCGCATATCAGACTCCAGATATGCTCAGTACTCCGTAATCGCTGTATGCAAGTCCATGACTAATGCTCCCGGCCTCTGCCGTTGATGGGAGGAAGGAGACCGATAGTTGCGGATATGTAGTTCGGTTGGGATGAACTCAGTTACCTAGGCGTCGGGCATCCGTCTCCGCCGTGCCAAAAGGTTTATTGAGAGACCCGCGCAGAGTCGCAAAGCTACCATAAGATGAAGCAACAGAGGTTCAAAGCTCACACACCAGGGAGACGTTTCAATCGATCAATAGAAGAATTGCGTCAGAGGCTAGCCATGCGATGAGATTCGGGGTATTGACCCCAGGCCCACGTGTATAGCACGGCCGGCCAAGTTGGCGAACTCGATGTACTCCGTATGTACGCTCAACGTACGGAGTACAGAGTGCATACTCCATACTGTGCTCGTAGTTTAGCCTGAAATACTCCGTCCATTGATAAGTTGTCTCGGTGCCTTCACGAAGTACTTCGTAAATGATATGCTTGGACTTGGCATTTTTTCTATTTACTTGAAAGAAAAAGTGCCGAGCAATGAGCATGTAGCTATGTTACCAGTCACGGCGACATCAGTGCTGATCGAAGCGGGCATTTGCATTGGCGGAGTTATGCTTTCACGACCACAACCGTCTTCGGGTTTGCATCATTATGCATTGCCATGCTCAAGCCAGCCAACGGACGGCCCTGACCCGAATGGCTCTGGATGAGACAAGGATGTGCGTGGCAAAGAGCGTCCTTACACGCGGAGTATTTTGGAAAAGGCGAGAAGGGGGCGTGTACTCCGTAAAAGGGTAGAGTCAGGACCTAAAATATGAATATGTAGACAAAAAGCCAGAGACTTTTATGTATCATCAAGAGCTCAATATGCTGTTGTGCACAGATGGTGCGCCGAGGCCGAGTGATTGAATTTGCTCGAGCAGCCACAGTCGTAGTCAACGTTTTGATAACAATTTTCAAGTCGCAAACCCGCCCTCAACCACTCCATTCCGTGGAACTCAATCTCTGCCAAGGCGCAGGTGATATAGCCGGATGGATAATTGATCCCCGCCGATGGTGATGTGAAAATAGAAACAAAAAATCCACGTGTTACTCAGTCTCTCCGGGCTGCTAGGCTTGGTGAGAAACTTGCATGAAGCAGTGGAAGCGACTTACTTGTTTCTGCCTCCTCAGGTCAAGGCGTCAAATGTTCGCAAGGTTCTCCTTTAATAGTGATCAAGCCAAAATGCCGGTCATATTAGCAGTCAGAGTGCTGCGCTCGTCCGAATATCAGAGATTTGGTGGCGAATTGCTTTCAAGCTTTCCCTTTGTTGCGAAAAAGAATGTGCTCAGGTCTCTTCCATCTACGACGATACTACCATGACTTGAGGTGTTTGCATTGCCACATTGCTTCTTGAGCTGCTGACGTGTGATTTCATCTTCGTCAGGAAAGCGTATTACAAGAAAACGGAGATAAGACAATCGGCATCTATCCGCGGCAGCTCTAATTCCTGCGGCTGTCCACAATACCTCGTGCAACAAGTGCATACAATTCTAAAGCATCAGATAGACGCGCCTGCTTATTGTTGGTCAACTCAGACGACTCCGGTAAAAGTTCCAACTTGGTAACGGCCCTTGTTATCGAGGGCGGTGGAAGCTCACGGCATATGGGCCGATGCCGCCAGCGTCGTCGATGGCATAAGATCGCTGTCGCCCTTTTATTTGCTGTGCTTTATGTTCCTATATCGGTACCATCCGCGGTCCCTGCGCCTGTCTCTGTCGCGTGATCGAATGCGAACGGGGAACTTCCATGTCCGAGATCAGGTCAATGCTAGTGATGGGGTGATTTTACAGACTCAGCCTTGGTGCGGAGGCTCTCACTGTATGATGTGTGTAGGCGTGTGCAAGCACGAGGAAGAAATTGTGACCGCGAAAACATCCCTTAGCTAGAACGCTCAAATCGACTCGGTCCAAAACAACCACATATCCTGGATTCCTGATACCTAGGTACGGAGTACATGGTGGCCGATTTGGCGTTTGTTTTGATGAGCAGCTCGTATCTCTTCCTTGCTCCCTGCAATTGACAAGTCGTTTTCTTCCGTGATCTGGTCAAGCGCGTCTGAATTTCTCGCCATGGAGACTTGTTTCATGGCCACTCTCGTCAAGGAAGAACGGGTATTGGCAACCTTCACTGACTGAGACCTCCGCTTTTCGTCGCGAAGTTGCATTATCAACCCGCATCGGGAGTAATAACCTTCATTAGGGCTCAAACTGATGCCCCCTGCAACCTGACACAAAGACAAGAGACGAGTTGCTGCGTGTGAATCGTGATAGGTAGTGCCGTTACACCAGTCCCAGCTGTGAAACAGGGGGCAAGTACGGATAAGGACGGATCGCAGCTCTCATCAAGTCCCCATCGAAAATTCAGACAAGCATCTACGGAGTAGTTCTCGGGACCCAGCTTTAGTCGCTGAGCAATTGCCTATTCGCATAGCTGGGTACTCCGTAGATCAAGGAAAAACATCCCTGGCAGGGCGGTTGTGGTAATAGTCCCGACTCTCGGTTGGCTCAGTCGTTCTCCATTTGACTTCTCGTCGGATCAAAGCAAACGAACGATCGAAAGTCGGGAGTCGTCAATTGCATAGGGACGAGCAACATAAACGGTCATGTGATCGGGATATAAGCAGACATGATATATAAATACTCCGTAGACCGGAGACACGAATCTTTTGTTGCGTTATTGCCAGTACGCCTCCTCCTGTGTGTGCCTATCGGAATGAGGGACAAGGAAAATATTGGCAATACCCATCGTCAGACGAGTGGGTTGCATTCGAAATGGACCTTGACCAGGTGGACGCAGTGCTACCGTGCAAGGTTACAAAGTCTAAAAGTCAGAAGAGGTTGAAACGACTTACTCGTGTACATTCGTAAAGGATTTCGACATGGACTGGCAAGAGCGCTTGTGAAGTGACAGTTCCATCACAAAGGAACGTGAAAAGGCAAAAGCGCAGGGCGAGTACGTGCAGACTACAGCACTTCAGAGCTTTGGTGCAGTCAGTCCTGCGCTTGCATTATCGTCCCGCGTCGACTGTCTTTAATAGTGTTAGTCACTTCAAACTTGAGTTGCAGATGACAGGCGGCACTGTGGCAGGAAGATGGCGCCAAGACAGATGCGGCTGCACGCGGCTGGTGATCCGAGCAAATGCTGAGTGGGTTGATTCCTTAGTTTGATGGCCCGTGTACAAATTATACAGAGTACGTAGGTAGGTAGGAGGTAGGAGGTAGGGTAGCGAGGCTGCGGTTGACATACCTACAGCAAGAGGGAAGGAAGGAAGCCGCGACAGGTGCCAGCAGCTGAAGTAAGTCATGACTCGGCATCGGCTATACGCGATCAAGGTGGGGCGTAGCGAAGCCACCTGCACGTGAGTAAAATAGGTACTAGCCCAGGTAAATAGCTGAGTATGTACATACATATGTACCAATGTACATGGTGCCTACGTTGAATCTTGAAACCGAGCTTTCAAGACTTCAGACTGCAGAGGTTTACCGTCCCCAAGCTTCCTCCAAGATCAACCAGTGTCCACTGTCCTCCACTACCCTCTAGGTAATCGATCAACTGATTACTCCTTAAGTACTGGATGATGTTTTGAACAAGTGGAATTTCTTTCTGCTTTCCCCAAACAATCATCTAGCTTCCAAGGGCAGGCAGGGTCAAATTTGATGTCCATGACACATGCACTCCACGTTCAAGCATCAAGAGGTCAAGCCCAGGTGCACTGGTACACGACATCGGAACATTTCTGCCTACCTGTCACAGCGATATGTATTGACCCTTTCAGTCTGGAGCATGAAGCCATCTTGGAGCCGTGTACCTCATTGTTGACGAAACCAAAGGCGAGCAGGTGATGACAATCAAGTCACGTTGAGGCCTTGCGTAGCTTGTTAGCGTTTTGGCACGCTCCTGATTCATCTTAGGCATAGAAGCCGCCTGCTGACTCCAAGAGATGGCCGAATTGCTTCCCGTCACTCAAGCTCAGTGCGCCAGCGTGCTCGTTGCACGGTTTCGCTGCTGTACCTACTCGCCATACAGCACCTACACATCATGAGGCGGGTCGCGGAAAAAATTTCTGCTAACACCTACTAGTGGGCTCATACATACCTATCTTTTTGGCCAATACATGTACTCCGTACTAGACCTAACTCAAAACCAGGCCGCCATGCGTACGGAGTACCTATCTAGAGTAACGGGGTTCGTATTTCACCATCTTTTCGGCATGTCCCGAATGCTTTTTTCCCCTCAAGTGCTCGCCGCCGATTCTAATGAGTAGACAAGACAGGGCGAGACCTCTACTCCACATCTGGACGGATGAACGGTTGGCCTGGATCTACGGATTTCCATCCTACACCAGTCCCACGTCAGGTTATGTGCGACCCCTGAGAATAAAAAAGCTTGCCCGTCAGTCTCCGACACAGCCTGTCCTTGTGGGTGTTTCATGCCTTGTAGCAGACTCCTTGGCTCTGTCAGTACCCTCATTTCCGGAGAAACATGGCGCGTGAGCTTGTATGACGGAGTACAGAGTACACATCTGCCATAGACACCTCGCTTGCTGTCAGCCAACTCCCTCAATGCCGCGTTCTACTACGGAATATATCTCGTCCTATGGGCCAAGTGGCAGCGACGAAGACAGGGAGCTTCGATATTCGAAACTTCGAAGCATCCCTGGCCTTGGCACGCCGGGCCAGTGTCCATTCTTTCGAAAAAAAAAACCCCAGTGCTCGGACGTGATGCCCATAACCCGTCGATCCACTTGAGGATTCCGGACTTTGGCTCAGATAGGCCCCAGTCTCGTAGCTCTGTAGACTGTAGCCTGCCCGTTCCGCGCGGTGACCCTCGGCAGCCAACAGGGGGTTCCCTGCATTCCCAGTACGGAGTGAGGGCACAAGGCAAATGCCTCACGGCGTCCTCAAGAAGCCAAGTCGGCGCCTCTTGCTCAAGTATACGGATACCTTGAGGACTATGTACATATATGTACCAGCGTTGCAAAACGTGCGATATGTATGCGGCGCAGCGGCAGCGCCAACCGGTTACTCCAGTACATACATATGAGCTCGGATATCCTTGCACATGATGAACAGCAAGCCATGAATTTACCGTGCGACACTTTCTGTACTCTGCACATGCACATCCAGCGCCTACCAGAAGCTCAGAGACATACTCCGTATGTACTCCGTAGTAGATGTAGAGATACCTACCTAGATATCTGACAAGGATTATCTACCATGGACCGCGATCCCTTGGCGACGAGTGGCTCTGCAGTATCTGGAGACTGGTACATACTCATACTCTGTACGGAGTATGTATGTACATACATACTGCCTTTTGATACATATTCCCAAAATACATGCCGCGAGCCCGCGACTCCCGTCATTCCCGCTTTGGCCTTCGCAGGCAAACTGCGACACATGCGATTCCACCAGTGACGAAGCGCGCCGTGAACGCTTAATGGCGAGTCTCCCTGAGGTGCTACTTTGTTTCATGAAGAAAGGAAGAATTGATACGCATTCAAATGTACGGAGTACATGCATAATAATTGGTGAGAGTGGGCTAGAGGTGTTGTCACTGACCGAATACAAGCCAGGTACACAAGTCGCGGCCCACAACGCCCACGATCTTGGGCTTTGCATACCTCTTTCTACTGTCAACTTACCTATGTCACTCTTTTTTTTTCTTGCCGCAAGATATTCACCTGGTTTCAAGGCACAGACACGCACAGCCTCGCTTGGTTATTGTCCAACACAGGCCGGCCAGGCTACCTATTCATCTCAAGAAGCAACGAACCTAATGAAGGCAGCTTTGGCTAGTCAAGATTGGTCTACGGAGTATAACCTGTCCCAGTTTCACTACTGACCACTACTGATATTGTCGTGCGTCTCATGATGCATCTCGTCTCCCCCTCGACTTCAACTTGCGCGCGTCACCTATTAGTGTTCCCCCAAGCGAACACTCTGAGTGACCACTCGAATGGACGACTGAATAGGAACGGCCTGGGATGAAGAGCTAGCCTTTGTAAGCGTCTACCACACCGCACGTGCAATCGCCTGTTTCAGACAGACCATACTCAAGCTCATGGAAGCTTTGTTACGGAATCGGAGAGCCGCTTGGGCCGTCCAAGATCGAAGAAGCTACCCTTGAAAGACGGAACAGTCCCTTCTCCTCCCCCGTAGCCGTTGAATCCACAGGCTCCATTACTAGTCGAGTGACTTGTGTTTCGGCTGTTTCGATCAACTCGGGAGCGAGGCACGTCAATGCGAACGGCCCACTACTTAGAAGTTAGCATCAATCCGTGCCAATGAGTCTGCCATGTTGTGTCCTTGTTGATTTATTTACTCGTTTGGGGGGCCAGTAGTACAACAGCTCGGCATTGCTCCCATGTCTTTTTAACTTCCCTATTATATGTTGCAACAAATAGCAGCGGATAGCCACATCGAAACATCAGACGTCTCTGCTCATTGTGTCGACCACTGCCTATCTTGGCATACATATTTTGGCCTACAGGGGATTTATGCAGAGAGTTGCCGAGCCACTTGTTATGTGCTGTCTTTTATGCACGACACGTCTCCAATTATACGCTTAACTGTTCCCCAGCATATCGGCCTTTTGGACATTACAGATCCTTGGAAGGCCAGTTCTCCCTGCTCTTTGTCGCTTTCGTTGATCTATTAAACTGGGCATCATCGGATTTCTGGACTGGAACAATTCGACTTGAATCATTTTAGGCAGGCCATCCCAGAAGTAACGTTCTTCTCTTTGTTGCTGGCCGTCGTCTGTGCGTTTTCTAGCTAGAACAAAATGGACGTTACTTCACTGCTGAATCAATCGGCAGCAGCATCGAGACATTGCGACTTCTCCACCAGGGGGAACACACCGTCATCTTGTGTCTTGACCCAAGAAAAGCTGTTGTCGGCGTCCCTGCCTACGCCGTCGCCCGACAGGACGACACCGCAACGAGACTGGGATTCGACATCGTTCAGGAACCGAAAGCCATGGAGCGCAGGCGGTTACGCACTTCCGCCGCGCAATGAACCCAAATTTCGGTCCAACTCGATATTTTCTTTCCGATCGACAAGCGAGAACCCCGACTCGGAGAGCTCCTATGAATATACCGCTATGGAGAGAGGAAGGCAATCCAGAATGGGCTCTGTGGATTCTGCGTCAATCGATTCGGAATTACCTCACTCCTATCTAGTACCTGCACGAAAACCTCAAAATCAGTGAGTTGGGTCACTGTTTTCGATGCTCCTTGAACATCTTGTTTATTTGGCTAATCCGCTTGGGAGACAAAACTATTGGGATGAATCAGACACGCCGGATCCAGTCGGCCACAAGTTCTCCGACAGTCACAGCAGTCTATCGTCCTTTGCCTCATGGAAATCTAGATCCCACTCCAGGATGTCCTCCGTCACAACTCTGAGCGGTGTTCACAGCCATCGCCAATCCGAGGCAGAGTTGCCTTCGCTCGAAACTACCCTGTCGTCGTGTAGTGATTCACATCGGAGATTGAGCTCGGCAAGAAAAGCACACCAATCAACAAGCACCCGACCGTTGCCGTGCTATCAACACGTTGAAATGACTGCTCCAGTGAGGCCTGGAAGTCCTTCAGACGCAGTCTTGAATATGAATCACGCGAACAGACCACACATGGTCGCGTCTTCCGCCAGGTTAGTATTGCGTAAAACGTTATCTCACTTTGACTTGCTGCCCTTCCTCATCTGGTTATGATGGACCACCGGATTCTGCCCGTATCTTGCATAGATGCAAAGGTAATTATGCACAAGTCGTACGTAACAGGCCAGTGGTCGTCTGAAACACGTGAAGGCTGTCTGATTGGCTGGAGCAGAGGTGAATCACAGTTGGAAAAAACATCGCTCACCACTCAACACGTTTGACGCATCTCACAATGAGTAAATTCCACTGACCTTGGTTATGGATCATTGCGCGCAAAATGTATTTTTCCTCACTTCTTTTTCCCTATTCATCATTATTGAGTTCTTTTCGCTCCGATCAAGTGTTCGAGCTTAGCTCAAGCAATTACTTCTTCCCTCATTCTCATACGAATCGTTCTTACAAGTCGCTATTACATCCTTTTTTCGCTCAAGTTTTCCGCTCAAGCTCCTTCGAACTAATTCCTTGGTGTCTAGTGATCTGACAAACAGACCATCCCACTCCACTGTTTCTTCAAGATCCCACAAGCGGGCTATCTCGGCCCCAGACTTCTCTCCCGCAGCCAATTATAGGTCGTCCAGACATCTAAGGCCCGTTCTAGCAGCCCCAAGCGAAGTCATGGCTGTCTCGGAAGACATGACCACACAGTCTACGGCGCGGCACGAATTCTCGCATGGGGTATTAAACCCCATGCGCGAGTATTCTGAAGCTGAAGAAGGACGAGGTCTTCCAGAACATCAGAGTGAAGGAAGCCATGCATCTAGGCACTTGCGCACGCCTCCCTCTCCCACCGTTGCCGCGACATTACTTGATTACAGGACGGGCTCGGCAAATCTGGCATCCAACATGACAGATTACCTGGCTGAGGACGACGAGGAAAAGCCCGTCTGCATGTTTGTGGACGACTGCGATACGGGATCACAGCTTCGCAAAGCCATCTCACATTTGTTCGGCCGCAACAAGACTTGCACACTCAAGATTCCAAAGATGGTATGGGTGTACTACTGCCGCAAGCACTATCAGAGAGTTCGTTATCGAAATGCGAGAACGTACCCTGTCACGCAGATGGAACTTGTGGAAACCCAGATCGAGCGTCTCAAGGCCTGGAGTGACGAAAATCAAGCTAGGGGGAAAGGCGCATACATCAGGTCGTGGGCGTTGTCGTTGCGGAAGCGAGAAGAGAAGAGGCTCAAGGGAAACAAAGGGCCAAACGACGACGACGATGACGGGTCCGCCGCCGTTGGGCCCAGCCATATTCCGGCGTGGATCATTGATGAGCTTGGCGATGGGTTTGACACAGGTCGCATGTTCGGCATCGCCGCTCGTCTTCGTGAAGAGATTGAGAGCGGCGCTTTGAATCAAGTGCCAGAGATTGAATTCCTTCCCGACATCGTTGACGATGATAGCGAAAAGGACGATGGCAGGACTGCGCGACATCGAAGACAGACCGGATCGATCAGCACGGCAAAGCATTCTAAACGAAAGGCCTCCGGCTATGGCGTCGTGACCGAACATATCCCCACGTATGGGGGCGAAATGAGCTATCAAAGTCAGCACCCCACCGATGAGGCCATCAACATGAGTCCTTCAGGCAAACGGCCTCGCACTGTTCGAGCTGAACCGTTCACGCATAATCCCCAACCGTCGTCAGATTTGCATGGTCCGTATGTGGCACAGCCGCCGGATCCCTACATGGCGCCGGCGCCTTCTTATGGCTTCGGTGCTCAAGAGCAAGCACCCCACCCACCACCGCGTGCGCAGAATGTTGTGCCGAAGATGCAGCCACTGGAGTTCACGCATCATCATGCCTTTGACCCCGTGGGTCGCCATCGTTATGAAGGTACAGGTTCTACATATCATGGTCATGGCCGCATGTCATCATACCAAGAACCACGCGAGGTTTCGAACGTCCATCATCCCGAGCATCATCGTTATGGCCCTCCTGCTGCTTCTGCAAGCTGGGGTCAGCACTCAGGCCAGTATCACCTGGGCCGAAGCAACTCCATTTCTCTTCCCACACTCCCGCCTATTGTCACACAGATGCATGACGAAGATTGCGGTCCGCCTCATGGGAATTCACACTATGATCGACATGTGCCAAGTATGCGACATCAGTCGAGTGAGTCTCTTCGGCCTTTGCATCAAAGATCTGCTAGCGCGTACACCCCAAGGAGCAGGTTCGGTTCTATGCCTGGCAGATTGTCCATGACTGGCGACCATGACCACCCTTCAGTAGAGCATGCCAGGTACGAGGACTATCGTCGACCCCCCTCGCCATCGCCAATAGCCTATGATCCAGCTCGCCATGATTTTTCTCGGTACGGTCGATACGAATGGCCGTCCGATCATAGCCACGCCCCTCAGAGCCATCCTCAGAGCCATCTTCCCCAGAGCCATATTCCTCAGAGCCACCCTTCTCAGAGCCACCCTTCTCAGAGCCACCCTTCTCAGAGCCTTGTTCCCCAGAGCCATGCTCCACGGTATCCCCACCAGCAGTAGAACGGCTGTGGATTGTGCTACAAGCCTTCCTGCGATGGAATGGACGTTTCTCACGAAGCATCGTGTGCCACATCGCGTCACTACGGCATTTCCCCCTTCCGCCCTCTTTATCCCGGACCAGTCGGGCCAACGAGTTGTCTTTCTGCTTGAATAGCCGCAGAAAATCAGAGGCAGCTCATCTCTGTGTACAAAAAAAGCAGTCTTTTCCTACCGCTGCCATGACCCCCCTTGTTGTCTTGTCTCCTTTTCAGCATTGATACTGGCCGACTCTGGAAAGCACCTCATTGCATCGCTATACGGCACACTGCACGCTGCATCTGCCTTGGATAGCCTACACCCATCGTTACGTCTCCTTATTATACTGGGTATCTCCTCATTTACGACGCGCTATTTCCAAAGTGCGCACTCTGCAGCAGCAT
This sequence comes from Claviceps purpurea, assembly GCA_029405325.1. Lineage (NCBI taxonomy): Eukaryota > Fungi > Ascomycota > Sordariomycetes > Hypocreales > Clavicipitaceae > Claviceps > Claviceps purpurea. Next base: position 5,016,704 of record CM055783.1, on the reverse strand, counting down.
CTCGGCTGTCATTTCTCCATACAACATCCATCCTCTGGGGCCATTGTATACCTGATGATTACGGCACCTGAAGCCTAGCTCGCCCCTATGTCTCTTTTGTCCTCCTTTTTCAACGTGTTTTTCCTTACTGAACTATTTACGCTTGTTGCTCGGTCTCAAAACGATACTCTTCAACAACACGACTCCCGTCCGAGCACATCAAAAGACCGACGAACGACAAAAGGGAACTATGGATTTTTTATTTATTTTTTGAGGGGGAACAAGAATGCAACTTAGGTATTGACATGAAATGGGACCTGGGTTGGTATATATCACCAAGGGAAACAACATCGGACGATCGTACATGACCAAAACAATCAATTTCTTTACTGGGCAGGGGGGTTTTTCATGAAAACAAAAAAGGGACACAGTCGAAAAAAAGGGGGTATCTTGGAATCTTTTCCCTGGGAGGAAGAGGGAGGGTAACCCGAAAACGGAGGGGAAAATAACACTTGGTGGGAAAGAAAAAAAATGACTTGACGTTAATGAAGAATCTTGATGACTTTTGCGCGAACTATCATTTTTCTTTGCTCTTTTTTCCTTGCTTCTTCCTGTTGTTGATGCGAAACGCGAAATGCGTTGGGGGCCCGGGGGAGTGTAAATAGCTTGCTTGCATGGCTTTGGGCCTGGTAATTCACTACATAATGTAACGATCATTCACTCACTACACACAGAGGTTTCCGCCTTGGGCATTTCTTTGCGGGTATGAATATGCGGATGTGTTGCGGATGATGCTGCAGTGAAGTTTCTCCCGGTGCGCATTCGCTCGCTCGCTCGGACGGCGTCTCTTATTACTCGCTTTTGTCTCTGTCCATGGGGTCTCTCGAGTCTCCCCCCTCCCCCCTTCTCTATCTTGTCTTTCTTCAGCCAGCCCTGTCTGCAGATCTTGGTTTGTTTGACTTTCTATCTCAGGCCCTAGACAACGTGAATGTGCCTACGCAGAGAATGTCTTTCCGCGAAGTGCGAAAACCTTGAGCAGGTTCAGGTTCATTCAGTCATGACTCATTGATATCGCCCATCTGGTATTGCCCCAATGCCCATCTCCCGGACACCCCGACCATGATATTCATTCTGTGCCTGATTCACCACGTCCACCACCCCTTCATCCCCCAAACAAGCTCTATATAATATTTGCAGTGATGGCGACTACAATATACCTATAATACATCCAAGCAAAAAGTCCTTCCATCTAAATGTGGCCCATGACCCTGTCACGCTTAGAGTAGTTCCACATCCTTCCCGCGACGGGGGGCCAGGTGCCTGCCTGCCTCACTGCCTGGATGCAAGTGAATCACTGGCGCGTTTTATATTCACCGACCGTCACTTACACGAAAGTTCCTGTTGTCCCCAAACACCGCATCACGAAGCATCCTATTCTCCACGCCCAACACGTCACGCGACAATTCTTCCATGGGATGCTTGACTTGACATCATATAGTAACTACCTACTTTGCCCCTATGAAACGCATCGCTTCCTATCGCTCGTCTGATACCTACCTAGATATATGGGACATTTCAATCATGCATGTCATGGCTGCGTCTTAAAAACACTAAACCCCCCATCCACACACTCACCACTCGAGCCAGAGGCAATACCTCCGAGCATGTGAGGGGAAAAAGGTCAGGGTAAGGAAAGAAATTGCAGATCCAGAGTCTGCGATACAGGAAGACGTTTTAGGTCAGTACAATGCCTCAACTCCTGTGTTCTGTATCCTTCTGCAAGGGACCAGCCAGACCCCTAGAAACGCCTTCCCAAGCTCAAGCACAGGAGGTGCCGGCTGTGATTGAATCATCGTCGTTAGAAAGAAGAAGATAAAAGGAAAAAAGATGAAGGAAGAAGAAAAAAAGTAGAAGAAGAAGAAGAAGGAAAATAAGAAGAAAAGAAGTTCAGGCATCCGGCCTCCCGTATCAAGGCGTATTCCCAAGAACCAACACCAAAAGCATGCCATTCAAAATGCACGACGCAATAAACGCGCTCCAGACCGTCACTGTATACAACAGCGGCAGCGCATCTCGCCGATACAGCGTCATCCCGAGACCAGAGCCCGCGCAAAACAAGCTTATCATCGCACCGATCGTGACACCTGCATCAACCTCAACACGAAGCTTGTGCCGCCCCGTCAAGAATAGCACACCATCCAAACCGAGCAGCGCAAATGAAGATGCAAAGCAGCCCAACGTAGTCCACATGAGCACTTTTTCTCGGTACCTCTGTATTTTTTGCTCGTTGATGCTGGGGAGCGCGTAGAGAGCGGCGTACCCATGCTGGGGGTAGCTGTCCGAGCTACTGGAGCAGGCTTCTTCCTCGGAGTCGACAGCGGTAGATGCGTAGTCCTGGCTGAAACTACCTGTCGGGGAGAGAAGCGGGCGGAATTCATCGTGGGTGGGTTGCCGTGCTTTGAGCCAGTTTTTGGCTTTTTCGTAGGGCAGGGAGAGTATGGTGTTTACGTAGGTGAAGCCGGGGAAGCATGTCTTGTCGTCTGGGTTGATGTAGATTGCGTAGTCGTCTTCGCCGCCGCCTGCTTCGCTTCCGTTGTCGTATTCGTTCCAGTATTTTACTGGGGCATTCGTCATTTGAGCGGCTCGTGGTAGTTCATAGTCGACTTGTCGGCGGCGAGGTCGTTCCGGTAGACATGCTGCAAGGTGTTCGTCTGTATCGGGAGAGCTGGGTTCGGTGGTGTCAGGTGTCGTGGCTTGGAGATCTGACAGGATCTCATCGTATCGGATGCGGAGGTGTTCAAAGGTTCGCTTGGTGAAGCTTTTGGGGTTGCTTAAGATGTTCTCGTTGAAGCGAGAGGTGAGCGTCGCTGAGCCGGTCCATCTCTGTTGGAGGGGAGTCAGTTCAGTTGCAATGACACGCCATATTGACGCCTGCTTTTTCACCTGACTGCCATACCTTGAACTTTTTGAGAATCTTGTGAAACGCAGTGACTTGGGCACTCGCAAATCGCGACAGCGCAAGCGTTTCCTCTCCGCATCGCAGCAATTCTCGTTCGTACTTGGCAAATCTTCGTTGCCGTTTCAAAGATAGCGTGCAATCATCCGCATCGGAGTACTTGGCGATCCAACGTTGTGTTTGGCTGGCCAGATGTTCTGCAAAGCCGTGACCAGTTAGCTGGCATACCAATCTCAGGTTACGCAGTAAAGTTCCGGCTGTATTCACGGTCCAATCGGGTGTTGCGCGACAAGGACATACCTAGACGACGAGAGATTTCATCGGCTTTGCTGTTGATAAACATGCCAACACGATCATGTTGGCGACACAGCTCTGAATAGAGCCCATCTTCAAACTTTTGTAAGGATGTATCTCGGTGACCAGGAATCGCAATGGCTGTGGCTTGGTCGCGTGTCGTGTGGACCTTGATCTCATGTTTCAGAGAGTTGTAGTCGAGGTTGTCTAAATGCAGATAGAAAGAGGAGAGATGTCAGTGGAGAGCGCAAGACATGCGTTGCATCCATGTGTCGTCGGAGAAGGAATGGCAGGTGAAAAATAGGACTGGCGGGGCTCCGGGCCGGAGATGGCGGACGGCCGGTGTAACGGCACTCTGTAGCAGAGACTTACGAAAACTCCATTCTGGAACAGATTCGCGTTCAAACTGTTGCCCGTATTTCATACTTTGCGGGCGCAAGATTGCGGAAATAGTGGTGATGCCAGCTATGGAAGAGGGCTGAAACTTATAGCATTCCCCCGCAGCCACTCAAGGTGTACAACAGCTCAATGCGTAACGTCGTATGTAGGTGGAGACTAGATATCGTAGACGTAACCGACGATCTTTTGCACCAAAGCCAAAGCCAATGGCGTATAGCAGTAATGGTGAAAGGTCTGCTCTGCGATATGGAGACAATGGGTACGCAGAAGAGGCAGCTTGTTTACGGATTGACGGGGATCAAGGATCAAGCCCGACCTGTCGCTGGCAAGTTTGGGCGGTCCTGAGATACGCTGAGATACGCTGAGATACGTTGAGATACGTTGAGATACGCGGAGATGCGCTTGGCTGTGGTGGGTGTGGCTGACAGAGGAGCGCAACTGCAAACAGAAAGGCCAAGCACAGTATACGTCAATACGTCAGCAACGATTGGCAAGGCTGTGTAAGATGGATGATGAACAAAAGTGCACCAGCCAAGGGATAGTCAAAGACTCAGAGTTGATGAAGAATGAATTGATGAAGAAGAGTTGGAGAGGAGGAGTACGGAGTCAGCGGCGGGGATGCCGGGAGGCAAGTTGGGAGGCCGCCATAATAAGGAAACTGGGAAGGGAAACGAAACGGAGACAATGGCGAAGCCGGAGACGATGGCGCCAGAAACTTGCACGCACGCACGTTTTCCTTCGCGCACGGCAATCCAAAACCCCGCGCTAACTCGACTTGCGGACGACTTGCCAATGAAGCGGACTAGGTATGTACATAGTTGACGACGCTGCAAGTTCTGCAAGTTCTGCAACTACACTCGATCTTGCTGTTTCTTGTTGACCATGCCGAATTCCGCGTTGGTCTTTGCCGGTGCCTACCAAATCAAACGTTGCCGGTTCACGAATAACGTGGTTGGGCCGCCACGCCACAAGGGACAAGGGACATCCCCAAGACCCCATTGAATCGAGCTCGATGCATCATATTATGTATGTACATACAGTTTGTACATATGTATGTACATGCAACCCTTGATGACTTCTCCAAAAGGTGATAAACGGTGGCCTGGATCGTGCGAGCCATGTACCTATCAGGTTATCATACATACCTACAATATCTACGGAGTACTAGGTATGTAGCTGGCCAACTCCCCTGCGGAGCCGCCTTCAAGCCACACCACCCCCAGCATGTGAGAATTTCCACCCATCTCCATGGATCTCGGCGTTCAAGGATAAGGGAAGGGGGCAATCTGCAGTCAGCGCTACCTATTATGGGCACAGGAATGCAGAACGAACTCTGTAATTCTCTTTCCCTCGGCTGCCGGACTTATCAACACGATTCCATCGTCAAACCCGGACTCCACCGTGAATGAGACCTTGAATTGCTCAACAGGGTCTGGCGTGGCATCATCGTTCTCGATCTTATCTGTCTACAGTCTGCGTACCTATGTACCTACTCCGTAATTCCTGGAGCAGGGGTCCGATGAGGCAGAACAAGTGACCAGGGGCGAGGCTATGGCAACCGCAAGGGGTGAAACCCCCGTGGGACGGTGGGAGATGTCAAGACTCAAGACTCAAGAGTCAAGACTAAGAACCGGGGATAAGACCAAGCGGGGCCTCCGCTAGCAATTGACAACAAGTTATCCACAGATTGTTGAGCCTCTGGACTTGTAACAGCTCTGATGAGCTTGGGTTCTCGCTGTACGTATTTTCTGAACGGCACATCTGAATTACATTTTCGTCAGGGCGAATGGCTGGCTGGTCACGATGATGTACACAGGTATTAGCCTGCAAGCCAGCCTTATCAACATATCAAGCTTGCCTGCTTCTTGTCCGAACAGTGCCGAATTTAGCCAATGCCGCAGGAGTATGGTAGCATTCATCTGATACCCTTGAGCCGAACCCTTTGATGGAATCTACAGTCGTTCATTGGGCAACCCGACCTGCAGTTTTCAGAGCGCCCTCTGTCTCGTTGCTTTTTTATTTACAATCTCTTTAAAACCCGACGACATTGCAATTGCACCACGGCGGTGCCTGATGAGACAAATGTCAGCATGCCTATCTAACCGTTCGGCGTTATCCATGTTTGTTTACACGACCAACAGGGGTCTTGCCAGTCCACAATTTCCAATTCAATGAGGCCTGCGAAGAAAGCAACCTCGGCTTCTAGGAGGCAGGTTTGGAAGACCCAAGAAGCGCGAGAAATGCAGCAACTCGGTGAATGTCGGCAGAAATGCAATCATGCCGAGACCTCCGGTTGCTCTCTCAACTCCTTGATGGCCGCAAATGAGCCAACAAAAGAGCGCGCACGAGCTACTTTCCGCTCACCACATGCTTGTACATAGATGACTACACGTCGATTCCTGATGCGCGGCGAACTATCGCCGTGCAGAAAAACGACGGGCCCTGCTTACTGTAAGTCGCAACAATCAGGCATACGGTATACCTCCTGTTATCGTTTTTCGCGATACTCTGTACAACAAAGATTGTGGCACATGGCCACGCTAGCCCCAAAGTCCGGTTGAAAGTTGAAACGCTTTCCACTAAAATAGCTCAGCCGGCCGATCAGATGAGTTACGTTTCGTTTCGGGCAATTTGTCGTGTGCCTTTCAACTTTTTCGAGAGACGATTCGCCGCGTTGCAAGTATTTTCATGTTGAGCCTGCCACGTCGCAACCCTCCACTGGATGGACAGCTACTTGCAGCCGTCTAGGGCGGTTGACGTGCCGTGGTGTCGGGCTATACATCGATACACACGGAGAACACAATACGTTCGCGTGGTATCACGAGAAATCCACTCACGGTTTTCTTAGGTAATTCCTTTGCTCGCCTCATTGGCTTCGCATGGCATCGTCCCCAGCTGGCACTTATACGAAAAGGGCACTTGGCGCTCTGGACGCCATTTAGGAAAAGGGTGCCTGCAATGCCGAACAAAACAGTCAGGTACATAAATACAGACAGACCAATGGTATCAGCAGCTCAAGTCTCGGAGCTCCAGGCATGGGAAGCTCCTCGTGGACATGAGATTCGTGGCGCACCTACGAAGCCACCACTTACCAGAGACGAACAAGTTACAACACATCTGCGGTCATGCCGTGCTCCCGATGGACTTTAGGTGATGTGGCTGGCTCAGTCGAGATCTTGGACGATCAGCCAACGAATCCTCCGAGGGAGGTCGCATCACGGACTGGGCCCGTAACGTGAGGGGGGTTCTAGATCGTCCTGCAAACCGGCTTCTTCGCAGAGTGCCTCTCATTATTCATAGGGTCGCGTGAGGACCTTCCTCGGACGGACTCTGACATGCCGGCTTTGGCAGCCGCCAGCTCGTCTGCGGCCAGTCTCTGACTGATACATACATACTCTGTACATTGTTCTAGGATTACGATTTTGGCAGCCGCCATCACATCTGCGGCCAGGATCAGTTGATGGTTTGGACTGGGGCTGTTCGGGCTAGGAGGCAAGGGAGATGTGCTCTCGTGGTGTCTGCCGTCGGTGCTACACGCAAGCCAAGTCTGATGTGCAAATGAGAGCACCGAACGTAAGCCGCAACAACGGACGGCGGTTACCTACCTAGCTCATCTGACATACATGACTAGTTCCATCGGGATAGCAGACCCAGTGTTATGGCGGCAAGCCGCAAGCCCCATCACCAACGCATCAGAACCACGAGCTTGAAAAGCTTTTCATTCTTTTGGAGGGTCTCTTACATATGTATTTGCTTTTCTGCAGAGGCTGTGCCACAAAGCGTCGATCCCCTCTCTGGCACCAGAAGTCCAGGGACACGACGGACTTGCAGGGAAAGAGCCCCATTTGAGGTGAGTTGACGATGCCGTGGACCGATCCGTATACACTGGGAAAATAGACCCGGCAGCGCGCTTTGACCAGGTCCACAAACCTGCAGAACATCCCTATCGTGACCAGCAATCTCTGCCTCATGTGAAGGTATTTTTGGATGGCATCCCAGCTATAGAGGTCTCACTTAAGGAAGTTTGGCACGGGTTATGTGGAGATTATGCAGGTTTATGGACTTGGTCAAAGCGCGCTGCCGGGTCTATTTTCCCAGTGTATACGGTAGTCAGAACGGCCAACAGACGACGCCGAGCGAATCGGTCAACTAGGTATCAACTTCACTCTACAGGCTACAGCTACTTCGGGAAGTATTCAGACATACCGAACAGGGTTTTTGTCTAGCGTCATGCAACGGTTTGTTCTGATTCTGAAGAAACGTCGAGAAGATCTTGATCAACCTTTCATCGATAGAGAGAAAAACTCGCTCCACAAGCCAAAGACACTGATGAATGGCGCCAGATTGTGTATGTACCTACCTAGGTATGCAACTCTATCTGCACATTCAACCTGGCCCATCTGATACTCCGCAATTGAGGGCTTCGAACGTCCCATCGGAGCAGGGGTTCCCTGTCAATGCCATGACGGACACATGGAACAGTTACATTAACATGAGGAACTAGGAGTACCTACTACCTTCGCATCGCATCTTGCTTCTTTCCTCGGCATACGGAGTAGAGAGACTGACAACTGTAGATAAGCACTTAGCACCCAGCAGACAGGTAATGACAATCGGCACTGCGCCTCGGGTAGATCTCGACAGCACGCACAAGTTACAACCCACGTTATTACACCGCTCAGCGAAATCTTGGCAGCAACTACATACCTTTAACCTATTAGGTAGCCCATTCCGTACGGAGGTGACTTCTTGCCAACGCTGCAACGCAGCGTCCAGCTCTCAGGAGTCAGGACTCAGAAGTCAGGACACATGACGAGGATTTCCGAAGAGGCACCCCCAACTCATCCTGTCCTCCCGCCGTTCCCGTCTTCCCGTCTCTTCCCGCCTCCCGTCAACCCCATCTCCCGTTCAGCCTTTTGCTGCCGTCATACCCCCGTCACGCCCGTCGTCTCTTCTCGTCGTCCACTGACCCGAAACGTGACTCTCGGCGGTTTTCAGAGACATTGAATGCTGGTCCAACATGCATATACGCGTAGTCCGTACATACCTACACACCTACATGCAGAGCCAAGCGCACAAGGTGGAGGGGAAGTTAATTTTTTTTTTCTTACCTTCTCAACGTTCTCCCTGGGCTCCGTGTCACAAGCAATGGCGAATTGCGTGCTATGCGACCGAAAACACGGCATACCACCTACCCGTTATACCTACTGTACCGGTATCTCCGTACGTACGCATGTACAATGGTAGGTAGGTACACTGCAACCCGCACACACACACGAGGTAGTTAGGTTGTAGGTACACTATATGTAGCACCACAGAAGGTCACCCCTGTCACAAGAACAGCAAAAGGAGAAACATGTCACGCGAGCGACTTATTATGCGCTGTGCATGAAAGAAAGAAGCAAAAAATGGAAAAAGGCGGAGAAGGAAAAAACGGAAGCAATTGCGGAGTACCTAGGTAGGTACATAACGCGACATAAATGCAGTGCAATGCAATGCATTTGCGACGCAACGTTACGGAGAACAACGGCCTTTTTTTTGCTTTGGTTATCAGTGAGCGATATCGGGAGGTGGTTTCTTCTAAGACAAGATAATGGGCAAATCTGCTTTTGATGGGGACGCATTGTAGGAATCGTACGTGCTTTATCTTGTGATGGCGCCTTTTGAGTTTATCTATAGACTGCAGAGTAGGTAGGTAATTTAGGTATACTCTCAGCCCTCCCCGAAACAGCACAAGACGCAAACGGGAGAGCGTGGTTGGTATTGTCGGTGCTCTTGTTCAGTCTGAGGTACCTCTTACTCATTATCAGTATGTAAATACATACACGATGCACCTTGGCTCGCGGGAATCAAGACTAGATAGACTGCGTTGCGCGGCTGCGTGGCCGTATCTACCTCGGCGTCTTGCATCTTCTGGTTTGTGTTCTGTTTCTGTGAGATGTTCACACTACCTAACCTGACCACGAATGGCACCCTCATCCTCAATACAAATCACAATGAATTCTCTGGATTGCTCACGTAGCATCAATGCATACACACATGAACACACTCGAGCAAAAGCAGTGGCACGTTTTATTCTGCCCAGATCGCTGCCCGCTCGTAGGACGGCATCCGGAATACCTTTGCCTTGGCCGCAAAGACGGTTTGCAGATTGTGCCGCATCAGTTCAGCCATGACAGAACGCTTTTCCGCCTTCCTTTTCCTCGATAATGCTACTTTGATCCCCACGTTTTAGTTTATCGCGTGACAGAAAAGCATTGGTGGTGTGTTGTGTTGTCAACCAAGACCGCTCTAAGGAGTAGGGGATGTCGATCGATATGAGTTTTTTTCCCCACAGGGTAAGCAAAGATGCTTAAATATGCAGTTGGGTTTGCCTACGTTGCATGCATGTCATAATCAACTGTCATGTACATATGTAAGTTTAAAGAAGTCGAGCCATCATGTTTCCCGTTTGTAGGGATCAACGGACAAGAATCCGTCAGCACCCCTCTTTTTAAACCTTCTGAAATTTTGATTCCCTTTTCTTCCGTTGCTTCCATGGTAGGAAGCCACATGAAGATGCGTCCGCCTCTTTTTACATTCTCCTTGCATCTACGCCGGATATACGCCATGAAATTCACAAGACAACTCATATATGTACATTGGGCATGTGAGCCCCCCCAAACTCCTCATGCACCAAGAAGAACACCTATTCTCAACTTGTGTGTCTGCATCAATGTGGTTGCAAGGAACACGAAACGACCAAAAAGACCAAACCCCGGGCCCCGTTCGTCGGGGTAATGCGCAAACAGAACATACTTCACGCCTCGTCGGCAATGCTACTATGCCATTCCAATGGAGTGCGAGCTTCCAAAACACCACAACACCTATAATCTTGAACCGTTCACTTATACCAATCACGCTTGATCTCCTACAGCGTTGGATCTCCCCCGCATTGCTTTGCCGCGCAGAGCGAAGCACGTCCCACTGCCCAGCCTGGACGAGGTTTGTATCGGACGACATGACCAGCTACCGTGGAGGTATGCAAGCATGTGCAATGTTTGTGTGAGACGTTGATGTAGCCCTGCGCATCTGGCGAGTCTGACTTGGGACTGTGATTGCATCGTATGTACAAAACTCTCATCCTTCTTATCTTGTTGTCGACTCCTGCGCAGAGCAACCTATGGCGTAGCTATTCCACTGAGAGACCCAACGCGTCGAGATAGAAAAGTTCATCTACTAGGACGCAAATGTCTTTTAGAATCCGCGGCCACTTCTGCTGCTGCTGCTGCTTCGCCTATAGCCCCGCCGGGATGGTTCTTCGCAAAGGTAGCAGCTATGTCTAGTTGCATCTCCTTAGCCGCCGTAATGGCCAACGCATCACCAAGAGCAAGAGCAACTGTGGTGGAAGACGTCGGTGCCGACACGCCAAACGAGATGATTTCGCTTTCGGGAATAGGCGCGGGCAGTAAGATCGTGTTGGGTCGTTGCTTGATCAGTTCGCACGCATCGCGGCGAGTATGAGACGTTAACAGTATGGTGGGCAGTGCTGCGTTGAGATGTGGCAGCAGCAGCATGAGCTCTTGCGTTTTGCCGGAATATGTGATGAACAAGAGTGTGTCGCGGGGGTCGATGATGCCCAAATCACCATGCAGAGCTTCGGTTGGATGCAAGAAAACGGCCCGGATATCCAGACTCTGCATCGTGGCCACGAGCTTCTTCCCAATGTGACCCGACTTGCCAACCCCTATGATGACTAGTTTCCCCCCAGACAGCCCACGACGCGCGATGGTCTGTACCGCCTGGTCAAAGCCATCCCGAGCTGTGGGATCTATTTCGTACAGTTTGGACAGATTGGCCAGCGCTGTCGCTTCTGTGTTGAGCACATGCATTCCTTGTCGGAGCCGGCTCTCTGTCGCGTCGGGTTCGCTTTTCGATTCATTGTGGCGCGGAGGTGTTGGCACGGACTGGGGTTCATCTGCAACATGTCTCGATGAAGATTCCTCAAGAATAAAGGAGCTCGTGGGTCCATCAGCTAATAACGCGCCATCAGAAGGAGAGGCGCATCGCGTGGGTGGTGATGGAGGCGGCAGTGCTGGCGCTGGTTTCACTCCCAGTACGATGACCGCACTGGTTTGGATGGGATGTCTCTCCGGGTGGCCGTTCCGACTCATGACTCCCTTATGCTGCTCCATGTGATGTTGTTGTGCGAGTTGTGTCTCGTAGTGCCAAGATTGTGACGAATGTGATAAGACTCCAGCAGTCACAGCAGCCAATGTCCTGTTGAGCCAAGTACAGGAGCCCACGTGTCTCGGGCACCTTTGAATGCTTGCAATAGCAGTTTATTTACAACAGCTTCTGGTGTCGGCAAGGCTGGCGTGTGCGGTGATACTGAACGAAAAGCTGGTGGGATAACTCTTTCGCTTCGAGGGCTGCCAGGCCTTCAAGCAGGCTGAATGATGGTTTGTGATTCGCTACCTGACGTCACCGAAAAAACAACGACCCCAGTTGGCAGTAACGCAGTTGGTGACCCTGACAGCGGCAATGCCACACCACGACAACTGCTGCGGGTGTGTTGATGAATCTGTCTGCAAGATGCTGTAGAAAATCGATAGAAAATATCGCTCACTCGACACTTATGTTCAAAGAGACTGATGAAAGAGGAAGGGCGGATAGCTGAGACAGGATGTCAAGAGGTCGCGCGGTTGTCAAGTACCGAAGAACGGTTTCTGAATCAAAATCCAGCAAAAGGCGCAACGCAGATATGTATGTATGATGTCGAGTTGAGCTTGGTCCATGGGGTTTGGCATAGAACCAAGAAAGCGCTTCAAAAGAGCGAGAGTAATATTCCCCAAGTTTAGAGGGAGGGCCAGCTGTCGTCCAATTGGTTCACCTTGTCTCGCAATTCCGAGAAGCGATAAGCTTATGCGACTCAAGGCGCGGCAGTAGGTAGCGGCAACGGTAGCGGTAGCAGGTTGCGATGTTAAACGTCGATAAGACTCCTTAGTGAAGCGGTCATAGACTTGCTCCCCCGCAAACGCAGCGCCATCGTCCTTCCAATGCCTAGAAGACTCATGATGCTTGGACCTTGGTCCAGATGTACCCGCCGCCGCTACTCAATTTTCGTCATTCAATTCTCGTCCTTTCCACAAACCCACGCGCCGAATGCGCCACAATGCGGGCAGGTCCCTGATCGAACAGGAGCGCGCTGCGTGATGCAGATTCATGAGATCTGGGACCGCAATCGAGGACAAACAAAATGTATCGCCCGCAACCAGGGGTTCATAGTGTAATCCAGCCAGTCGATTGGACGACGCGTCGCACAATTGTCGATGGCGTCAGCTTGGCCGCAAGCGCGTGGCTGGAACGCGAAGGACCGTGGTGGGGCTGCGCCGTCAGAAGTTAGAACTGAGGAAGTTCCTTCGCACAATGAGTTAACGTCTTGGACAAACAACGGGAGGTTGGCTGATTCCAGCGGTGTATCCGCGAGTCGCTTTGCATTTGACTCTTCTTCGATGAGTCTTCGGTCTGGCTCATGACGCAAAGGACCAACAACGGCTGGTCAACGGCTGGTCGTCGGCTGAATGGTCGATTGGGTGTCTGCCAGAATACGTACATACCACGTGCTCTCGCAACAATCAGGAAGCAGGAAGGGAGCGCTCATGGCTCAAATACTCAGGCCGCTTTGGATCGCGAATCCGTCCGAACTGCATCGCCATCGCCATCGCCAATGTCATCGCCAATGTCATCGCCAACTCACAGGCCGCGGCTCTCCGCTTACTTCAGCGCTGCCCGGTGGCAGCCGCATATCAATCGTGCTTGACTCAGGTCGGCAATGCGCTGCTATAGTGCCAGAACCCACCTCAACTGACTCAAACTACCTACATACCCGTTTGGCATCACGGCGAACCTCTTGCCAAGCCATCAGAAACGGTGGCTCCTTTCTGTCTCTGCCTTGCTGCCACCCTCTTAATACCCTCTTTACTATCTGAGTTGACTTGCACCCGCTGCTCCATGAATACTCTCTGTGCAGCGTGGAGTCGTGCAACATGACAGCAACATAAACCCATGGTACACTCTCATTGTCCTCAAGAAAGAGACAAGCTCGCTGATGTCCGCGTCTTGTGTCAGAAGAAAATTAGGAGAAAGGGTGTCAATCACTTCAAACTCTTGTTTTTCTCAGACAGGAAAAAGCCATGGTGACCGGAGAGATTCACCGCATCACAACAAGGGCGAATGACTTCTTTACCCTACTTTGATGGACGATTGCGATTTGCCCGAGTGCTTGTTGAGTACTCTTTTGACGCGTCTCTATCACGTACTGCCAGACATTCCACCGCTTTGCGCAATCATTGACATCTCGATTAGGCATGAACTCGTACCACCTTGGACTAGCCACTGCCTCTGCCGCTAAACCGAGTCGGCATATTCCACGGCCAAAGCAGTCGCGTACAGCACTGGCGGCACAACGACTGACGAAGCTGTCGCGGTTATTGGAATTGAACACGACTTATGGAATGCCAAAGTTTGCGGAGAGATCACAGCAGCAAGACAATCGAACCACTTCTGTATATGCCTATGTAACTTGATTAGAGCGCCACCGCGGCGAATGTACGTATGCTTCGTTTGTCTGAGAAAAGGCTGTTACATTCCGAGGCAAAGTTCCAGATGGCCCAGGGAGGGGTTTCAACGACGAAGTCAGGGAGCGACAAAACGTGGCAATGGAGGCGGCAGGCATCGTATGCGCGTCGCTTTGGCGTCTATCAAGGCAGCGCTGAACATATTCACCACATGCATATATATCTTCAGTTGCCTCTCTCTTCGTGAAGTCTGCTCCGTGTTAACACGTCTCTTCTCCCCTACCGCGTGTACCCTTACTGGGTATTACTGACTATACCGGCAATCAGACCGATTCGCCTCTTCAAAATGAAGGCCTCGCATGCGGCCATGCTGCTTTTGGCTTGCCATTCTGGCAACGTCATTGCAGCACCGGCCGCTCACGGAAATGGCTTGACTTCCGGACCTAAGGCGGAGAGAAATGCTCCCCCCTTCAAGTTTACAAACAATTTACTAGACGCTCGCGATGCGTCTTGCAAGGAAGAATCAAGCTTCGTAACCCTCAGGCGAGAACAAGTCGAAGGCAAGACTGGGTCGAAAACCACGACGTTCGGCCCCCATTCGGAACAGTGCGAAGCTATGGTTCTTGCGAATACGATGCTCACCAGCGCGTTTGAATTTCTCGACCGAGTCCCCCTAGCACACGACAAACACGCTCGCGACAACATCCACCAAAGGGACCTTCTCAGGCGCGAGGAGGCTATGCATCGAGCTGTCCGGCAGGCTGCCAGGGAAGCCCAGGGTCTAGGCCTCGAGAGGAATATCGTCACCACCATGTTCAAGACACTCAGTGACGCCAATCACCCCTCGCATCCACTGCACGGTCGCGACAAGAGCTCTCTATCATTCGTCTTAAAGTCCTTCTTCGACGCGCTCAAGGCTTTCTTCGCTGAGCTGAAAGCTGCCGAAAGCCGCCGAGAGAGTCACCACTATCGCCCAGGGCTCCCACCGACAGGTACGCAAAGTACTGGCCTGCCAACATCGGATCCGCAAGACTCTGGCCTGGCGACACCAACTCCGGAAAGCTCTGGCCTTCCAGATTCTGAAAGCCCTGACGACCCTGAGCTGCCACCGACAGATATTGTATCACCAGACCCAATCCCCTTTGTTGT
This sequence comes from Claviceps purpurea, assembly GCA_029405325.1. Taxonomy (NCBI): domain Eukaryota; kingdom Fungi; phylum Ascomycota; class Sordariomycetes; order Hypocreales; family Clavicipitaceae; genus Claviceps; species Claviceps purpurea. Next base: position 5,001,368 of record CM055783.1, on the reverse strand, counting down.
TGATGACCCCTATGGGAACAACCACTATGGAGGCAACCACTATGGAGGTAACCACTATGGAGGCAGTTCCTATGGAGGCTATGGAGGCGACCACTATGGAGGCAATTCCTATGGAGGCGGTTCACATGGGGGCGATTCCTATGGCGGTGACCACTACCACGGAAGTGACTCCTTTGGAGATGACCACTACCCTGGCGATGACCCCTATTGGAATGACCCGAACGAAAGCTCTTCTGTATCTCTTTCGTCGGGCTCTCTCCCCACCGACATGCCGACCGGAGTCCTGCCGACTGGGCTACTACCTTCTGAACTTCCCTCTGGACTGCTTACCTCTGGAGTTCCTTCAAGTTCAAGCCTTCCTGCTTCTGAAACGGCTGGAGCGCTAGCGATTGAAACTACTCCTACTAGCTATTACCAGTCTGGTGTACCTACCGATATTGATCACTCTCAACTTCCGACCGATCTACCCTCTGGCTTCATTCCCACCGACCTTCTTCCCTCCGGAATTATTTCCTCCTTGTTTTCTTCAGAGCTTCCTACCGGTCTTCCCTCGGGTCTTATTCCTACTTCGCTTCTCCCCTCTGGAGAGATCCCCTCGGAGCTTCCATCTGGGCTTTCGTCTGGGCTGATTCCTACGGGACTTATTTCCTCTGATGTCGTTCAGTCCTTGTTTCCCACTGGGCTTCCCTCTGGCCTCCCGTCTGGCCTTATTCCCACATCGCTTCTTCCCTCTAGCATTATTCCCACGGGCCTGTCGACTGATATTCCACCACCTCCTGACTATGGAGGAGATGCTGAGGAGACTCGCACGTCATTTGCTGACTATGGACAAGGTCCCTCGGATCATCCAGCTGGGCTTACATCTGGATTGATTCCTACGTCGCTTCTTCCGTCAAGCCTCATTCCAACGGATCTTCCAACTGGGCTTCCGTCTGGCCTGGTTCCCACGTCGCTTCTCCCCTCCGGAATTTTCCCCACGGATCTCTCGACTGACATCCCATCTGGGTTGATCCCTACGTCACTTCTTCCCTCTGGAGTTATTCCCACGGATCTCCCGAGTGGCGTTCCGTCTGGCCTCGTTCCCACGTCACTTCTTCCCTCTGGAGTTCTCCCCACGGAACTCCCGACTGACATTCCGTCTGGGTTGATTCCAACGTCGCTTATTCCTTCAAGCCTCATCCCCACGGATCTCCCGAGTGACATTCCGTCTGGCCTCATCCCGACGGGAGCTCTTCCCTCTGAAGCCATTCGCTCTTTGTTCCCATCTGGGCTTTCAACTGAGCTTCCGTCTGGCCTGATTCCCACGTCGCTTCTTCCCTCTGGAGTTCTCCCGACGGATCTCCCGAGTGACATTCCGTCTGGGTTCATCCCCACGTCACTTCTTCCCTCTGGAGTTCTCCCCACGTCACTTCTTCCCTCTGGAGTTCTCCCCACGGAACTCCCGACTGACATTCCGTCTGGGTTGATTCCAACGTCGCTTATTCCGTCAAGCCTCATTCCAACGGATCTCCCGAGTGACATTCCGTCTGGGTTCATTCCCACGTCGCTTCTCCCCTCTGGAGTTATTCCCACGAATCTGCCGACCGACGTTCCCTCTGGGTTGATTCCCACGTCGCTTCTTCCGTCAAGCCTCATTCCAACGGATCTTCCAACTGGGCTTCCGTCTGGCCTCATCCCCACGTCGCTTCTTCCCTCTGGAATTATTCCCACGGGAGTTCTTCCCTCTGAAGCCATTCGCTTCCCCTCTGGGCTTTCAACTGAGATTCCGTCTGGCCTGATTCCCACTTCGCTTCTTCCGTCAAGCCTCATTCCCACGGAATTCCCGAGTGACATTCCGTCTGGGTTCATCCCCACGTCGCTTCTTCCCTCTGGAGTTCTCCCCACGGATCTCCCGACTGACATTCCGTCTGGGTTGATTCCAACGTCGCTTATTCCGTCAAGCCTCATTCCAACGGATCTCCCGAGTGACATTCCGTCTGGGTTCATTCCCACGTCGCTTCTCCCCTCTGGAGTTATTCCCACGGATCTGCCGACCGACGTTCCATCTGGGTTGATTCCCACGTCGCTTCTTCCGTCAAGCCTCATTCCAACGGATCTTCCAACTGGGCTTCCGTCTGGCCTCATCCCCACGTCGCTTCTTCCCTCTGGAATTATTCCCACGGGAGTTCTTCCCTCTGAAGCCATTCGCTTCCCCTCTGGGCTTTCAACTGAGATTCCGTCTGGCCTGGTTCCCACTTCGCTTCTTCCGTCAAGCCTCATTCCCACGGAATTCCCGAGTGACATTCCGTCTGGCCTCGTTCCCACGTCGCTTCTTCCCTCTGGAGTTCTCCCCACGGATCTCCCAACTGACATTCCGTCTGGGTTGATTCCTACGTCGCTTCTTGCGTCAAGCCTCATCCCCACGGATCTCCCAACTGACATTCCATCTGGGCTGATTCCCACGTCGCTTCTCCCCTCTGGAGCTCTCCCCACGGATCTCCCAACTGACATTCCATCTGGGCTGATACCTACGTCGCTTCTCCCCTCTGGAGTTATCCCTACGGATCTCCCGACTGACATTCCATCTGGGCTGATTCCCACGTCGCTTCTTCCGTCAAGCCTCATTCCCACGGATCTTTCAACTGGGCTTCCGTCTGGGCTAATTCCCACGGGATCTCTTCAATCAAATGTCATCAAGTCTTTGTTTCCCTCCGGGCTTCCGACTGGGCTCCCGTCTGGCCTCGTTCCCACGTCGCTTCTTCCCTCTGGAGTTCTCCCCACGGATCTCCCAACTGACATTCCGTCTGGCCTCATTCCCACGTCGCTTCTCCCCTCTGGAGTTATTCCTACGGATCTCCCGACTGACATTCCATCTGGGCTGATTCCCACGTCGCTTCTCCCCTCTGGAGCTCTCCCCACGGATCTCCCAACTGACATTCCATCTGGGCTGATACCTACGTCGCTTCTCCCCTCTGGAGTTATTCCTACGGACCTCCCGACTGACATTCCATCTGGGCTGATTCCCACGTCGCTTCTTCCGTCAAGCCTCATTCCCACGGATCTTTCAACTGGGCTTCCGTCTGGGCTAATTCCCACAGGATCTCTTCAATCAAATGTCATCAAGTCTTTGTTTCCTTCCGGGCTACCGACTGGGCTTCCGTCTGGGTTGATTCCCACGTCGCTTCTTCCCTCTAGCCTCATCCCCACGGATCTCCCAACTGATATTCCATCTGGGTTGATTCCCACGTCGCTTCTACCTTCAAGCCTCATTCCAACGGATCTTCCAACTGGGCTTCCGTCTGGCCTCATCCCCACGTCGCTTCTTCCCTCTGGAATTATTCCCACGGATATCCCGAGTGATATTCCGTCTGGGTTGATTCCAACGTCGCTTATTCCTTCAAACCTCATCCCCACGGATCTCCCGAGTGACATTCCGTCTGGCCTCATCCCGACGGGAGTTCTTCCCTCTGAAGCCATTCGCTCTTTGTTCCCCTCTGGGCTTTCAACTGGGCTTCCGTCTGGACTGATTCCCACTTCGCTTCTGCCCTCTGGAGTTATTTCCACGGATCTCCCAACTGACATTCCATCCGGGCTGATTCCCACTTCGCTTCTGCCATCTGGGCTCATCTCTTCAGTTTTTCCAACTGGGCCCCCCTCTGGACTCATTCCCACCTCGGTTCTTCCTAGTGAAGCGATTCCTTCGAGGCTTCCATCTGGACTTCCCTCTGGACTCATTCCGACATCGCTTCTTCCGTCTGGGCTCATTCCTACGGGACTTCCAACTGGGCTTCCATCGGGGCTGATTCCCACGTCGCTTATTCCTTCAAGCCTCATCCCTACGGATCTCCCGAGTAACATTCCGTCTGGCCTCATCCCGACGGGAGTTCTTCCCTCTGAAGCCATTCGCTCTTTGTTCCCCTCTGGGCTTTCAACTGGGCTTCCGTCTGGGTTGATTCCCGCGTCGCTTCTTCCCTCTAGCCTCATCCCCACGGATCTCCCAACTGACATTCCATCTGGGCTGATTCCCACTTCGCTTCTGCCATCTGGGCTTATCTCTTCAGTTTTTCCAACTGGGCCCCCCTCTGGACTCATTCCCACCTCGGTTCTTCCTAGTGAAGCGATTCCTTCGAGGCTTCCATCTGGACTTCCCTCTGGACTCATTCCGACATCGCTTCTTCCGTCTGGGCTCATTCCTACGGGACTTCCAACTGGGCTTCCATCAGGGCTGATTCCCGCCTCGCTTCTTCCCTCTAGCGTCATTCCCTCGCGACTTCCATCTGGGCTTCCGTCTGGCCTTGTTCCGACGTCGCTTCTCCCTTCTGGAGCCATTCCCTCGAAGCTTTCAACTGGACCTGGAGTGATCCCCTCGGGAATTCCCACGACCGTCCCCTCCGGATTCATTCCCACCGCGCTTCTTCCCTCTAGCGTCATTCCCTCGAGACTTCCATCTGGGCTTCCGTCTGGCCTTGTTCCGACGTCGCTTCTCCCTTCTGGAGCCATTCCCTCGAAGCTTTCAACTGGACCTGGAGTGATCCCCTCGGGAATTCCCACGGCCGTCCCCTCCGGATTCATTCCCACCGCGCTTCTTCCCTCTAGCGTCATTCCCTCGAGACTTCCATCTGGGCTTCCGTCTGGCCTTGTTCCGACGTCGCTTCTCCCTTCTGGAGCCATTCCCTCGAAGCTTTCAACTGGACCTGGAGTGATCCCCTCGGGAATTCCCACGGCCGTCCCCTCCGGATTCATTCCCACCGCGCTTCTTCCCTCTAGCGTCATTCCCTCGAGACTTCCATCTGGGCTTCCGTCTGGCCTTGTTCCGACGTCGCTTCTCCCCTCTGGAGCCATTCCCTCGAAGCTTTCAACTGGACCTGGAGTGATCCCCTCGGGAATTCCCACGGCCGTCCCCTCCGGATTCATTCCCACCGCGCTTCTTCCCTCTAGCGTCATTCCCTCGCGACTTCCGACTGGTCTGCCGTCTGGGCTCTTTCCTGCTACCCTTCTCCCATCTGGATATACTCCAGTCTATACAATCCCCACCACTGGAATTTGGACTGGGCTTGTCCCGACTCAAGTAGTCCATACAGACGGGGCAGGTGGAGTGCTGCCGCCCGAGTTCACCAATACGCGTAACGATATTATTGACACTGAGGATGGTGACAATCCTTTCCCCGATGGACTCCCTCCCGACCTGTTTCCTCCCAAGGCCAAGAGATTCCGCACTGCGGCTCCTCAACCCTCGAGCCTTCCCATTTCTTCGCAATCTGGAGGCACTCTTCCAACTAGGGTACCTATTGCTGGCGGGTCCTCTGCTTAGGGTGCGAAGGTCGAATCCATCGCCACGGCGACAACAAACGAGTTGATAACAGCGGCCAGTTGGCACAGCAGGTCTTAAAGTGGACCTGCTATCGACCATCCCGAATATCTGGATCCGCTCTATTTGCCCAGAATGATAAGTGAGAGATGTCAAATCGTCCCTCTGGGCTTCACAGCAGCCGTGGCGGAAACTAAGATGGCATCGATGTCCTGTGTCTAGCTAGCTTAGAGGTTGGAAATGGCGGGTACAATGTATAATATTTTACTTTTTGTCGTGGACCATCAGAATGATGCTTTGGCCCCATTATCCCAGGCACAGTTCAACCACTTGCTATGCCCGCAGCCCGCCTCTATAAGCTATCACGCCATCTTCTGTTTCACAAAGACTTTTTGTACATTTAGAATGCTCTTCACCACTGGTAGCAGGTTACTTTAGAATCGTTTCTGCCCATCTCGTCCACCTTAAACTTTGTACAAATGTGATGTACGTATACGTATGCCTGTTGGCTGTGGCCCAGCCACCCCCTGATGTTGTGCTCGCACCGGCCGTCCGATCAATTGCCCAACTCAGGCACTGGCAGTGGCCAGACCACCAAGGCGACTCATCGAGGTTGTCGCTTGACCGCCTGATACTACGCATCACATTAAAACTTAAAAGTAAACAAGCCGCAAGCATCCACTTGCATGGCAAAGTAACTTGTAAGAGCCAGAGTAAAACTACATATAAGATGGGTGGCCAGTCATGCATGAGAAACAGAAGTTTGTTCCGACTGCAGGGCTTGGTGTTGAGTCTTGACAGCGCCAGCCGGAATAGGAAAAGCAAGCTCGTATCGCTGGAAGCTAGGTACCTAAGGTACCTATGTACCTCACGGAGAGCTATGGTGGGGCGGGAGAACCCGTTCCGGTGAGTGATGATGTGTTGTGTTGTTTTTTTGACTTCTCGAGTTGGTGCTTGATTGCCATGTGCGTTGAAGTGTTCTCGAATTTGCGAACTCGACGTATCTGCGGAGCATCACACATGGCAATAAACTTCTTGGGCTTCGGTGTCGGCGGGTATCAGTGATCACCGACCGGCGACTAGGTAGGGCGTGCAGAGGCAAATATGGCTGCTGGAAGGATCAAGTACAGATACCTAGGTACCTACCTATCTTCAGTGGTCGCAATGGGTATTACAGGTCATTATGACGACGCGCTCGGCTTAGCTGGGCTGCTGGAGGCTGGATGCGTATCGGTATTGCGGAGTGCGGAGTGACGCGGATGACCACCACCACCACTAATCACACTGCCAAATGCCATGTTGCGTTCAGCAAGTTGCGACCGGACCCCTTATGGCCGATCTGGCCCTTTCTTCCATTGCTTCTATCTTTCCATCTTCTCCCATCCGCCTCGATGCCATGCGGCTTCTGCATACGACAACGTTGCCACTTGCGCCGGGGCGTCTCTAGCATATTCGCTCCCTTCATTTGCTGCTTGTGTCGCTTGTCCTTCTACCAGTAGGTTTCGCTGCCAGTGGCTCCATCACTGGCAATGGAATCCAGCAAATCCAGCTCGGGCAAGGCAGCCGGTGGGCCGGGCCCGTCATTGAAAGCCAAATCAACGGCGGCATCGTCGCTGTCACGGGCGAAGGGAACGCTTGCTGCTCCGCGCACAAGGGGCTTCTGCGGTCGACATCTGTTAGTCTGGCTCGTTGTTGTCAGCGCGTTCTGTGTGGCTTTATATCGAGCATCCGGCCTCGCCTCCATACCGATTTTGTCGACATCATCCGACTACGAATTCCTCCATGGCGGGCCAGACAGGGTCTCGAGACCGGAAAATAAATGGGCAGCAGAGACACTGCCAGAGGGCGAATGGCCGGAGGATCAGTATTTGCTAGGAGTGGGAAAGGCTGATATTACGGGCCCAGTCGTGGAGATCAACATGATGGGCTACGCCGCTTTTGCTCAGCTTGGAAGAGGTCTGCGTCAAAGGCTGTACTCACGAGCCTTCATCGTCGGAGACATGCACACTCCCGAAGACCGGTTCGTGTACCTCGTTCTCGATATTCAGTCTGGCGACACCGCCGTGCGATATGGCATCCTGAAGGGACTGCAGGCCCTGGGTCCGAGATACTCCATGTACGGCCAAGATAACGTCGCGGTGACAGCGACGCATTCTCACTCGGGGCCAGGTGCATGGTTAAATTATCTATTGCCACAGATTCCGAGTAAAGGCTTCGACAAGCAGAGCTATCAGGCCATCGTGGAGGGATGCATTTTGTCTATTCGCCGAGCGCACGAAAGTCTGGAGCCGGGCCACTTGAGCGTTGGGAAAACAAAAGTTATGAATGCCAACATCAACCGTAGCATGTTTGCCTATCTCGCAAATCCGGAGCAAGAGCGAGCCAAATACAACATCAGCTCGGAAGACGACGGATCGGTCGAAAAGGACATGACACTGCTCAAATTTCAGCGAGTGTCCGATCAGAAGAACATTGGCGTGCTGACCTGGTTCCCAACCCACGGGACATCGATGCAAGCCAACAACACCCTGATCACGGGAGACAACAAGGGGCTGGCGGCTGACCTGTTGGAAAAGAAAGTCAAGCGCAGCGAGCAAAGTGCGAGCCATTTCGTGGCCGGCTTCTCGCAAGCCAACATGGGCGATGCAACCCCGAATGTTCTCGGTGCCTGGTGCGAGGACGGAACAGGACAGCCGTGCGACTTCAAAACAAGTGCCTGCAAAGACGGCAAAAGCAATAAATGTCGTGCCAGGGGGCCCAAGTTTGGAAGAAATGACCACGGAGCTGCGTCGTGCTTCGACAATGCCAATCGGCAATACCAAGGCGCCCTGCAGATCTACGAGACTCTCAACGGGCAAGCGCCCAATATTCGAGGCACGGGTGTCAAGGCCATCCATCGCTTTCAGGATATGGCCTTTTACAAATTTTCCCTGCCCAACGGGACTGATGTTCAGACCTGTCCCGCTGCTCTTGGGTATGGCTTTGCGGCGGGGACGTGGGACGAGCCTGGCGCGTTTGATGTTGTGCAGCACTACACGAATTCATCTAATGCGCACTTTATCTGGAGACTGACCACATGGCTCTTCAAGCAGCCCTCCAGAGAGCAGATTGTATGCCAGCAGCCAAAGTCGATTGTGCTGGACGTCGGCGAGGTGAGCCGGCCGTATGCGTGGACCCCGAACGTGGTTGATATCCAGACTTTTAGAGTCGGGCAGCTGTTTATCATTGTTAGTCCGGGGGAGGCTACTACTATGGCAGGACGGCGATGGAAAGAAGCCGTGGCGGAACGAAGTCTTGAGGCTTTTGCAACCGAGTTAGATGGCGAGAAGCCAGTAGTTGTGCTTGGGGCGCCGAGTAACAGCTATACACATTACATCACGACAGAGGAAGAATATGGGTGAGCTTTTCTCTCCAACTCTGTGCTACCAACCTAACCTGCCCAAACATGCTTTGTTCTTCCTCCTTTCAAACAAACAGAGACTTCATATAGTCTCCCCGACTAACACAAGGTAGGATCCAGCGATACGAAGGAGCCTCTACGCTATATGGCCCCCACACGCTCGCAGCCTACATCGACCGCACAGTCGCCTCAATGACAGCCCTCAAAGCAGACAGCCCCCCCGCGCAAAAGCACCGCGAAAAGAATACATACCCCCCGGACAATAGCGGCAAATCCCTCAGTTTCATCATCGGCGTTTTATACGATCGCACGCCGTTCGCAAAATCCTTCGGCGACACCATCTCCGATGTGCCCAAGAAGCAGTTCAGGCGCGGAGAAACCGCATCAGCGACCTTTGTCGGGGCGAACCCGCGGAATAATCTACGCCTGGAGCAGACGTACGCGGCTGTCGAGTACCGAAATCCGAGCGAGACGGGTGATACGCAGTGGCGGCAGGTCAGAGACGACTCGGACTGGGGATTGATATTCCACTGGCGACGAATGAGTAAGCTCTTGGGGACGAGTGAGGTTGATGTTAAGTGGGAGATTGAGGAATGGGCCCCGCGTGGTGAATATCGATTACGGTATTATGGGGACTCGAAGTCGATACGGGGACGTTTGACGACTATCGAGGGGACGAGTTCTGCGTTTAGGGTTGACTGATGCGGTTTTCTTTATTCATTCATTTTCCGGATGCATTTATGCATCTATCTTTGCATGGTGGCTTTTCCATCCTTTCTCTTTCGGTGAGTTGGTGTTTCTTTTCGGATAGCTATGGCGTAGACGGAGTGGGCTGCTTTTTCTTCTGGTTGTGTACATACCTGTTGAGACGAGCGAGCTGCATGTGGGCGTAGAATAGGAGGTACAGGGGAAGCAGACCAGACCAGAACAGATCGTACCAAGCAGACTATATAGACGGATAAGATCTAGAGAGAGATAGGTCAAGACTTGAAGAGAGAGATGGGATGAACGAAGAGGAAGAGAGTGTTGCACACACGTCGTACAATGGTCCCCCCTTTTCACTTTGCCATCCCGAAGAAATTAGCCAATGAACTGCGTGCACCGCGATGACAATGAGAGGGGTGAAAAGGCAGCAAGCAATCGCCATCGCCCCGATTCTTGCGCATCTTGCTTGTGTGTTATCCGTATCTTTATCCCAGCCAATCGCGCCTCACAATGTTCATATCGGACTTGAAAAGAAAACCAATGCCGAAAACAACGCACCAGTCAAGCAGCGTTTCCTTCATTCGAACTGAGCTGTTGCCCATAGTCTTACATGGCCACGTAACAAGTCCCTAGTTTCAGACGCACATGCTATATACGTATGTGTAAATATGTGTACATACATGCTCATTGATGGTATCGTCAAATCAACCGCTCTCGCTCCCAACCTAAATATAACTCGAATCCTCCTAACACAGCACCCAGACACCCAGTAACTACCTACTCCATCTTCCTGCCCGGGCTCGAGCTCCGGCTCGAACTCGCACTCGCACTCGCACTTGTCCCCCCGCCATGCCTCCCACAACGATGCCGATTCCTCGGCGAACTCATATAACAGTACGGCTTCGCTTCCTCCCCGGCCCTCTGCCCATACACCTTCCGAATCTCGCAGTACTCGTACCCATGCCCCATCCAGTCCCGCAAGTGACGGTGTAACTCGCAGCGCGAAATACCACACTTGCGACAGTATATCTGGCCCTGGATCCGGAGTTTCTCTAGGGCTCTACTGCACGGGGTGTCTTTGGCGTGACTTAGACCATTGACCAAGGTAGCAGCAGCGGGTGAGGCAGAGGAAGAGGCAGAGGCAGAGGAGGAGGAAGCAGATGAGGCAGAGGAAGAGGCAGAGGAAGCGGCAGAGATAGCGGTAGACGAGGAGGATTCATGTGGAGAGCAATTCCCCCGACGGAGAAGGGGCCCAGCGCCGCGCCACGCCCACTCTAGATCGTTCGGCCCAGAATACCGACTGTGTAGAGGCACAGAGCCATTCTTTCGTCGGTGTATAGCATAAAGATGGGGGTGGCTGAGGCCGAAGCAGGCCCCGTCGAGGGGATCGAGGTATTCAAACAGCTGGTAGTGTAACTCCGGGGGAAGATCGAGAAGATGTGTCGTCCTTGGGGCGTGCGCGTGCTCTGGCTCGGGTTCTTTGTCTGTGACGGAGTAGGACCGGCGAGGGGGGATCTTGGAGCGGAGAGGAAGATGGACCATGGGGCCGAGGCTCGAGAGGGTTGAGCTGTGGGAGGAGGAGGTGCTGGAGGTGATGGAGCAGGCGGGGGAGTCGGGCCGCGAGAAGGGGGATGGTAGAATGGCGTTCTCGGGGATCGATGCTTGGTGTTGGTCTATCGGGGATGAGAACCGGGCGTGGTGGTAGTGATGGTCACTTGGACGCTGGCTTAGATCATCGGACATGGACCATCCTCGCCGCGGCGCCCGCATCATGGTGCGCTTTATACTGAGGTCTCTCATGCGCTGGGCGTGTTCCTCCCGGGACGGGATGCTCGTGTCGGATGAATGGTAGATATCATCTTGGTGTTGTTCGGGGCCGGAGATCGCCGCGGCTGATAGACTCGGGTTGACGAGCACCTGCACCATGTTGGCGACTCGGATGGTGTCTTCCCTTCTTTTCCTGTCCCTCTTTTCCTGCTTCGTTTATTGTTGTTCCGTTTCAAGGCTTCTTCTTCTCAAGAGGTGCTGTGCTGCTGTGGAAGTTTCTGATGTTGAGGATAATCAAGAGGCTCAGACCATGAGGCACTCGGGTTTATACGAGATATAGGAATCCTTTGAATACACACGCCTGAGTCGGATAACTCGACTTTCCTGAATCATGAGACCCGAAGTCGTCCGTGCTCCTCCTCAGCGAATGGACTCCCGCTTTGGAAAAGACGCAGCCCGAGAAGGGAAGCCGTTGAAAGCTTAAATCGTCCGTCGAGCGAGTCGTTAGAACTTCAACTTAGAAGGCGTCTTTTCAGATCGCACAGCCAGCCAGCAACCTCATGAGACTCAAAACAACAAAGATCATCAGATGAGGTTCACACAAGATCGATCTGTCTTCTACGACTTTGCCGGCTTTGGTACGAACCGAGGGGGTAAAGGGCCAGAAGGGAAGTGAAGAGGGACTACGAGACATTTTTAACATATATTCCAGTCGCATGCGCGCTTGGCTATGGTTCCTTTCGTGGGGCGGCAAATCCCAGAACAATGAAACTTGAAAGTGAGGCGGTCAGGTCGGATCAGGGGGCCGGGGTCGGCGAAAAGAAGAAACAGGGGTTCGATGGGTGCGTGCCTGACTGACTGACTGAGGAGAAGGCGTTATGGAGCCGCGGAACCCACATCGTGGCTTCACGTTGGAGGATGTGGGGGCACTGCACTGGAGGGGGGGGGGGGGGGGTGTTCCAAAGTTCGGACAGATGGATGGATGGATGGATTCACTCCTTTCTTTTCTTCCGGCACTTGCTGCCAGTGCCACTGGCTGAGAACGGTTTTTTTCGAGGTGCTGGCTTTGGTTTCCGGTATGTACGGAGGCAGTTTACTTCTCCTCACCATCGAAAGCCCTCACCATCCTGCGCACGGACCACCAGAGGCCGGTACCGGCAATGCACACGTGACGATCGCGTCTGTAACTACGACTACACTGCGTCCATGGGGCTGCCGTGCTACCACAAGATCATGAGCATCTTGGAGAGCGGCGACGTGCTCAAGACCACGGACTTCGACGTGCATTGGTTCGTCAACCGTCAGCACTTCATAAATCCTCCGGAGCTACGACTACGTGAGCCAGCAGTCGTTCGAAAGGTGTTTAAGCCAGCGGCGCGTCGACCGAACGCGAAGGCGTCTAGCACGGCGCGTGGCAGCACCAGAAGCGAACTGACCGATCGCAACAGCGTTGAAGCCGCTCGGCCGGCCTTCTGATCAAGGTCCCATTCCTGGTCCTTCACAAGCTGCGGTGCGAGCGCTCGCTCGAGACCGTGTATCTTGCGGCTGCAAGAGCCAGACTGCGTGTTTAACGAATAGCTGCTCTTGCCGGAGGGCTAACGTGCTCTGCGGCAAGTGGTGTCACAAAGGAGATCTGACAGACGCCAAACTTGAGGACGCCAGCAGGCGGAGAAATTCCTCCTCGCTTAACAACGCATTCAACAGCTTACCGGCGTGCTACACCAGTCACAAGTAGAGTCGGCCGAACGAGCGGAGAGGGCGGCCCGTGAGTTATGGCATGTACAAGAGCAGCAATCTCTTCGTTTCTGGCAACAATACCCTCAACCTCCGCCGACGACGCACCAGCAACAACACCCTTACGTCGCCTGGCAGCCCCTTCAACCTCCGCCGACGACGCAGCAGGAACAACACGTTATTGGGGTCGGCGGACTTCATATCAGCGCCGAATCACACGAGGATAAGGCAGAGGTTCGGTCAACACCCCCTTGGATGGCAGTGAGGGCGGAGAGGGGGCGGAGAGGGTGGCCTACACGTATGTAATATAAAGTCATCAATACTCTAAGAGCGTGCATGCAATATAAAGTCATCAATACTCTGAGAGCGTGCCATTGCCGCTGAGAACGCTGCACTGCCATGCAGCCAATGAGACTCCTTGTGGATCCACCTTCGCTGTTTTGGTCACCGCGATCTCGGCCTCTGGTGGTCCGTGCGCAGGATGGTGAGGGCTTTCGATGGTGAGGAGAAGTAAACTGCTGTACGGAGTACGAGATGCGTGGGATGCATACCTAGGTATCGCCGGAGAAGTTGGCTTCGCGACGTTGCGGCAGAAGTCGGAACCTCGCAGACTCGAGGGAGCCGACACGTCGCAGCCAAAAAAAAGAAATTGATCAAGGCAAGACTGGTAAGGTCAAGAAGAACAGAGACACAGCCCCGGTCGAAGGTCCGATGTTGGGGTCTTGACTCTTGATGAGCGATGACAGTTTGACAGTTTGTACGATTTCCATGCATGGCATCCCGTTGCGCGCATGACTTGGGTTTGATGTGGAGCTGCAAGCGCAACTGCCAACAAGGCTTCGCGCTGGCCCGGGCGCCTTGATCCATCATCCCGCCGAGAATTCGGCTGTCCGGCGGCGCACCCTCTCTATGTACCTTTGAGTCCTAAGTTCTAACCCATCTTGGTTGTCCTCGTGACTTGTCGGGCGACGATGTTGCGCATCGCACGTCATTGCGGAGTGTTGATATTCATGGGTTTGTGTTTGCCCAGTTTCGACGTTCGACGGGAACTGCATAAGTGCCGCCGTCCGGTGGGTTGTGTTACGTGTACGAGGCATCAGGCCATCTCGTGTGTTGCTCCTCGGAATGAAGCGAGAACAATGAGAAGGGGCTTGAGTTCCCGTCACGCTCAAGTTGTCCAGTTGCGCTTTAGACGCCTTTTCTAAGGACCGTCACGCCACATAAATACATTGGTCGCCTTTTCTTACCTTGTTCTGAGGGCTGAAGCCTCAAGATATAGTAGACCTGTTCTGAGGGTGTTCCGCTGTACTTTGAGGTCACTTTAAGTACAGATGTTCTAGATGGAGTGCCCTCAAAATTCAAGGGCCAAGGCTGTCTGAGAAGGTGTCTTGAAGATGGAGGCTTTGTCTCGCTGGTAGTAAGCTGATGTGCAGTTCTCGCTCACGACTCATCACGCTTTGCAATGACGAAGCCAACAGCCACTACATAGCCGGACTATTCCCCGCCTACCTTCCCGGTTTAAGCAACTTTTGCAGTGTGACGGCCAAGTAGAGGTAATACGTGGTGCGTCGCTTCTTCACGTGAGGCGGCTTTTCAACAAGGCAAAAAGTCACGCCAATCAGCCGATATTATCTGGAGTGTCAAGCCTGAGATGTCACGGCACTGGCTATGGAAAAGACTCAAGATGATGTGAGTGGGTTCAACAGTTGCTGTGAGTGTATGATCATTGATTTGCCATTCTCGAAGGCAGCTCAGTTCCTCGAATTCTTGACCATCCGAAACGCCCACCGGCTGCTCGTCCGTGTTCTCGTGGCAGATCTGACCATTCGTATCCCATCTACGGTCATGAATAACTATAATGCAACGCAGCGGTGTAAATATTGGGCTTGAAAGGTCGAAAAGACTGCCGTGTAGCACCAGTCTCGGGGACTCATTTATAAGAGCATCGTGCCATATGTACCAGGGGAGCTCCGCGAGCCAACTTGCATGGTGGTATGGGTAGATATATAACTTGCTTGGTCTCATGCAGCAACATGAGGCCATCCGACACATCATCAATGATGAGAAGCACAAAACCTGGTGACTTTCAAACGGCAAACCCAAACATCCATTTCAGCACAGAATGCGTCTCGTCGCCAAGGACGTTTGCTTCAAAGAACTGCGATAAATGCATAGTAAAGCGCTGTACAGTGGAGATTGCCACGTCTTTGCCGCGACCAGCTAATGTCCAGCCCGTCTGATGGAGGCACTAAAAAGCAATTCTTTGTTCTTGGTAAATGTCCAGAATATGTACATGTCGCCTGCTCGCCCCGCGCTCATCCCTTGCCATCACCAGTGCACCACCGCAACCGCCTCAGATGCCAATCCAGATAAGCATAATCACCACATCCATGCCCTTGCCCTCCCCGCCATCATACTTAAACGTCCACATGCCATCCTTCTTCTCATCCCAAAACGCCCCCGTGGCGCTGTGCATGCCCCGTCTACCAACATGGGGTTTGCCATCCGTGGCAGTCGCCTCCGTGCTCGTCGAGATATGCGGCTGCTCTTCCTTAGTCTCGGTCCCGCCACGGGCTTTGCTAAGAGAGGACGTCGGCACTAGGTGCTGGACGATGGTGCTGTTGCATGCGAATTTGAATGCCGGGGTCGAGGCGCCTTGGGGGGTGGCTTCGGAGATGACGGCCTTTAACATGGAGCTCTGCAGGTTGATGAAAAGAGGTTAGAATGCGACGATCTAGAGACTGGCACGTATCGGACAAGTGTGCAGTGAGAAGAAGAGATGAGAAGAGAGGGGCGTACAATGATGGTGGAGTTCCATTGCTCGGTTTTGGCGTGGTCATAGAACTCCGCGCTGCCAATGGCGCTTGTGCAGACCTGTCATTCATCATGGGTCGTTAGAGGTTATTCTTCATTTGCTTTCTCTTTGACAGCTTTGGTAGTGGAAGACGGCGCTGTTTGGGGCGGTGCATATGGGAGGGTTTCGTACATCGGTCGCGATTTGCTTGAGGCGAGTGAATGGAATAGGCTGCACGAGTTATTAGCACGGTTCGGGCGCAAACGACTGTCTTATTTGTGAGCGGCGCGTAGCCAGCATACTGGTGTAGACATCTTGGGCAGTTATGGCAACGGTTGACGATAAGGATGTTTGATGCCAAGATTGGACGTGATGTTGATTCTCTGGTGGAGCGAAACGGCGAAGCTGTAACCCGTGTGACTGGCGCTGCGCTGCGCGGCGAGCTGTGAGTGGTTGCGAGGGAATCGCGTGCAATCTGGCGACCCGCGCCAGATCGAGTTACTAGTTAGGTTCTCAGGTACATACCTCTTGCGAAGCAGTATGTACATACCTAACTTAAACCATGTGTACTACATAGTCGTAACTTGATGGGCTTTTTCTATTGTTAATAAGTATCTGACATCCTGACAATTGTCCTCCCGCCGACAAAGCAGGTCGGCATCGTCTGCTGGCTTGATAACGCCCTCTGTCAGCTACACGTGACTGCGGCCAACCATCAGCCCACGTGCATCTCGAACTCTCCCGCTGCGGCAGCAACAACGACTCCAGTGAGTGGGGGGGATGAGCGCCGCCAAGGTCCTCTAAACCCGGACTTGTGAGCCCGTCAGCCTCTTCTTTTCCAACTTTCCTCGTCTGACATCCCCCTCCTCTCCGCTCAATCGAGGCATCCTTCGTTTCAGCAACTCATTCTTCTCTTACCAGAATTCAATTATCCTCAATCCCAGTATTCTTTCTTCAGTTTCTTGACCGAAACCCGCAGAGACCTCGGCTTCGAGCTCCACGGCCCAGCTCGACTGACCTCGGCCTCGTGCGATACCTACCCCAATTTGGAAAAGAACCAACATCGTCCAAGCCAACCCCGATCAAATAATTCTCGTCACCGCCGTCACCCGCCATGTCTTCACAGCCCCTCCTCCAAACTGCCCAAGGTGCGTTCGCCCTCCTGTGGTCTGCTCAACATGCATCCTCCCTCCACAAAGAGATGCGGAAGCAAAACTAACGAGCACTTCCAACACCTTCACAGGCAAGCGCATCGCCCTACCGACCCGAGTCGAACCCAAAGTCTTCTTCGCCAACGAACGAACCTTTCTGTCATGGCTCAACTTCACCGTCATTCTGGGCGCTCTTGCGATTGGGATGCTTAACTTTGGCGACCGCGTGGCCTTCATATCGGCGTTTCTCTTCACGGGCGTCGCCATGCTGACTATGCTGTATGCGTTGGTGACGTACCATTGGAGAGCCAAGGCAATACGGATGAGGGGCCAAGCTGGGTTCGACGACCGGTTCGGGCCCACGTTCTTGGCTATCATCTTGTTGTTGGCGGTTGTGGTCAACTTTGTGCTGCGTATCAATGATCACTCCAACAAGCAGAAGCATGATTGAGAGGTGGGGGGAAAGGACCGGCTTTTTTGAAGAGTGGTGCGGCTACTGTGGGGGTAACGTCATGTGCGACGAGGTCACTGTCACGGACGTGCTGTGCGGAAGTTGGGGAGTGCAATAACGGGGGAGTTTCTTGCACAAAAGGGCAGCGAAGAGGAGGAGAAGGAAGCGATTTTGTCTTTCCCTTTGCCAGAAAGGCAAGGGTGGGTGAATGACTGTCTATTTGGTCTGGCGTTGTGTCATATTTTGAACTAGATTCTCAATGTCTTTTAGGTACTCTTTCAGGATTCAAAGTCAATTCGTTCCAGCGTTATGTTACAGCTCTCCCATGCTTGGTATATTGAGGGTATATTTTAGTCCATCTCGATCGATTTAATTCAATCTGTCATACCGATACGCCACGCGAACGCCGCCCATGCAATATTCTCTCTTGCTAAGCAATATCCGTGCCTTGCACACGGACTAGCCAACTCCTTTTCCGGGTTCCCTACAAAATCCAATGCCTTGCCACATGCCCTTCAGAGGTATACCGCCTTCGAAAAAAGAGGTCTCCAGAATCTATGCGCCCTTTCAATACTCTCCATATCATGTTCCCGCCGCCTCACTCGACTGCATCGTAACCCCCTTCTTATCCCTCCAATCCCTCATCGCCTGCCCACTCAACACCACCCGCAACGACCTCACAACCCTCTCCTTCGCAGCCGAAGCTCCCCCAACAGCTTTCTCGAACCGATCAGCCATAGCCTCAAACGCATCATCATCTTCATCATCGTCCTCGTCCTCGTCCTCGTCCTCGCCGTCATGTTCGTCATCATCAGGCTCCACCTCCCGCCCTTCCGCGTCCTTCTCTTTCTCTGTCTCTTTCTTATTCTTATTCTTATCCTTCATCTTCTTCTTCTCTGCCACCGTCTCGACCACATCCCCCTTCCCAGCAGGCATCTCAGGCACCTCGTACATCTGATTGTACTGAAACCAACTCCTCCCTTCAGCCTGCATTATCCGCTTACACTGTTCCGCAATCGTAATCATCTTGCACACTTCCGCTGTCCGCGCGTAGAGTAGCACCACAGGTGGCTGCTCTGGGTCAGACTCGCTACCCAGATGGGACGTGATTTGCGCGACGCGTTTGCCAATCTTGGTGGAGGATATCACGGATGCGGCGAGGACATTGTATTTAGGTCGGAGGTGCGAGAGCAGTGCTTCGTGGGGGCCGATGAGGCTGTTGGTTTGGGGGGGAGGATTCGTTTTGGGGCGCTTGGGTGGGTTGGGGGCGTGGCCAGCGTCGGAGAGGTCTTTGTCTTTGCGTTTCGTGGAGGAGGCGAGCGCGGGGGCTGCCCCTGAGGGAGGCATGTTTGCTGCTTTCTTCTCGCTCGCGTATGCGTTGGGGTGGCGGGGCGTGAAGTTGTTGGACGAGGCTGGGAGGAGCGACGAGTGATGGTGCTCATGGCGTTTGAGCTTGGGGTTGGGAGTCGGGGTTTCTTGTCGCAAGTCGCGCGACTCGCGAGGCTAGGCTGCTGGTGATCGCATGGATGGAATTAGTGGGGCTGTACAACTCGAGGCTGCGGGTCTGCGGCAGAAGTTCTTTTTCAACTGTTCCAACTTCCATGATCCATCTACCGAATACCTATTGGCTTCGTTCAACATGAATGCACAAGAGGGAAGCCGATCTTATTTACGGCAGCATGTTGCACACAAGATGCTTCGGATTTGGTGTGTGACTTATGGTCACTGTGGCATTCAACTCTATCTCACCTCCAGGCTCCTCTGAGTCCTAGACACGTAATGCCGTGATGGACAACACATGTATGTAGGCACAGAGTAACACACGAAAAGAATGGCAGCACTCGCAGGCATGACTACTATATTTCAAGCTTCAGAGTTCGAGAATAATTGCAATAGATTGAGCATTCGTACGCTCGCTACCTCTACTCAGTAGTTAATATATAGTTGAAGCTAATTTCGGCATTTGCTCGATATCATGCCACCCTGTAGGCCCGACGCGAAAAAAAGCCCCCGGACACAACTGTACGAAGTCTATACGGAGTACGTGTTCACAATGGGAAAAAAAATCAAAACATACGTTCAAGTCGACATCCAGCAACAACTATTCATCGCTACCGCGACAACCCTGTCTCCTCATCGAGCTGTGATGGCCGTGCAGCCAACACCATTGATAATGAGAGCGTCGTAGGTGGAGTCCACCGTCAAATGGTCTTGAGTCTTGACAGCCTGAAGGCTTGAAGCTACCTAGGTACCTATGTAGGTTGGTAGGTAGGTCACCGTAGACTGCATCCGCGATTCCGCATTCATGACAACGCCGTTGCCCGTCAAGTGGACTCATTATTGACGATAGTGCTGTCCATTCGTCGCATCTTTTGAATTCTTGCATGATGAGAGACGAATTCTGCATTCAAGCATGGGCAAGGGGTGCCTGTTGGCCGCAGCCTGCATGGCCGAATCCACACGTGCCGCTCCAACAGGGAGTCTATTTTCGCCGTGGCACGCATTGCGCATTGTTGTAGGTTGGCTAATGACGCAATCGCAATGGGATTTCCCGTCAAGGCATCCTGAACTCCGCAAGTCGAGTCGACAACTTCACGTACAAAACTGAGTGCCTTCCATATTCACGCAGCGTGAAATACCAGTTCCCATGAGCTCCTCTTCAGCTCCAGCAACGTCATAACGCCGAGGAGCCATCGTGATTCGTGAAGGTCCTGGCCGCGAGCAGTCTAGCGGCCTGCACCTCCACATTCCAGATCAGATCCTTTTGACCGTCGAGCTAGCATTTCTCGATCGGGGAATTCTCCAAACTCCCTGGTCAACACGTCGGCATTATTGGCCAGCCACCAAAAGGCGCAAACATATGAAAACAAACATACATAGGTACATAGATACGTGAGCTCGCCATGGACAAAAAGAGGTCGCAAAGGATGTGAATTTATTACCAGTTGTCAGTTGTGGTCTTCCTGTCGTACATACTTCGGTATGCATAGGTAGCAGCAATGCCGCAAGGCCGTTGTTTGTGAGGGCCCGTGGGGCTGAGATGCCTAGCTCTTCCGGATGCCGCGCGGCCAGCCATACCGGAGTAGAAACGGCGTGGCGCAAAACACAAACGATCGTCAGATAATAAATGCCAGACAATTGCCAGATGTGCACAAGGCGCGACAAGGACAGGGCTGAGGGCGCTGAATGCCGCTTCGTGTAGGTACATGCGTTGCAGGCTGCAGCTTTGCTCATCACTGAGATCAGTGCTCAAGTTCTCAACAAAGCACCAAGTGCGACGGGAGGAAGGCGGCAGGGAAGGCGGGCCCCCTATTCGTCTGTGGATATATTCTTGCACGTTCATTCGCTGCCAGTCGTGGAGTAGATGCGAACCCAGCGGAAGATGAGCGAAAGGGGAAAAAGGGGGAGGGGTAGCTCCACTAAAATTCACCACTCACAAGGGCCGTGTGTCGGCTCCCTCTTTCCCTTTCCCTCTTCCACTGCGCGTCGCCAGTCTACCACCTATCGCCCATCTGTCCTTGCCGCCCGTCACCCATCAGTGATCACCCACCCCCTTACTTTCGTCACCTCAAGGCTCATCGACCCAAACACCCCGTCACTTCGTCACCCCGTCACCTTACCATCTCTTTTGCCTTCTTTCCCTTCTCATTCTCATTTCACCGTCTCTCCAGAGACAACAACTCGAGGCTTTTGCTAGCTCTCGACCGTTCGCCAAACCGCGCGCTTTCACGTCTTCGCTGCCGTTTTCCCGTTTCTCGTGCCTCTCGCGCCTCTTGCTATCGGCCGCCGTCGCGCTCTCAAGTCATCTCCATCCTTTTCGCTGCGAGGTTTGTGATTGCCGTCGCGCACGCTTGAGTCCTTGATCCTTTTTTGACGCAGCTTGCTGCTGCTTCCCTCTCTTCCGTCTCCGGCCTAACCTGGCTGTCACATCGTTAGGCATCCCTTGCTTGCATAAGCGGACCCGCTTTTTTTCCGGTTACAACAGCTATCATCGGTACCCCACTTGATCGCAACATCTCTTGCCTTCCACAAGATTGTCGCAAAACGCTCCGCGAACACTCGCATCGCGCCTTCGCCGGTTGTCAATCAACAACACACTCTGACAGTGCCCTCATGTTTGGGTTTTGGAGCGCCGAAACACGGGGAAGCGATCAGACTGTGGAATCAATCCAAGGCTTGTCATTTGATGGCGATCAACCTACTGGCGCAACCGATGCATCCTCTCCGCCTGCGATCAGCAGCCCTCCGGCTTGCAAACGCCGCTTATCCTCTTCGGAGGACGCCGACGCCGCTCTTCCAACGCAACCGCCGAACAAAAGGACCAAGTTAAATTTGAGTCGCCAAACAGATGCGTCTGAAGCCGACGGTGCTGCAGGCCCGTCATCAAGCTCGGCTGTTCGCGTCGAGCGTGCACGCGAAGTCATCGAACACCAAGTCGGACTCGAGGTACTTCTCAAGCATAGCGAGTTGCGGCTCATCAACCAGGAGATGGCCAAATGTCAGGTTGCCTTGGAGCAGCTGCGAAGATGTCACTTAATACCGTATCCTCAGAACTGTCCCACTCCCGATCAGATGCTGGACATCGTCGCGGGCAAGGGCCCTGCTGTGATAACGCGCTTTGGCGAATCAGTTCCACACTGGGCGCCCCCCTTTGGAGTAGTTGACGGTCCATATGCTCGCCACTATTCGAAATGGCTTATTCCCGATCCCGCCTTTGATGGCCCGGAGGCCGACTGGCAGATCCCTGCAGAGTCTACACGCAGCCGCGTGGCTCTGGCCGAAGGCAGACAGACGAGAAACAGCTTCACTGAAAAAGGCCCTGTGCCAAAAGGCCGGTCGAATCGCGCAAACGCTGGGCAGAAGCTGCAGGCTCTGTCCAACGGGTATCCTCAACCCAAGGACAAGGTGGGCCCATGTGTCGTGAAGCGATCAGACGGTCAGACGGTGAAGCTGGTTTGCGTGGACTGCCAGCGTGAGAACTTCTCCAGCACCCAAGGCTTCATCAACCACTGTCGCATCGCCCACAAGCGCGACTTCAAGAGCCACGAGGAGGCGGCTTTCAAGTGCGGACAACCGATGGAGACCGGTGGCAACCACGACAGCGGTGGAGACAGCAACGAGACACCGGCAGTGGTCGCACAAAGCAGCACTACGAATGCCAACACATGGGCCACTGCTCTCGTCCATCCCTTTGCACGACAAGATATATCGGAACAGGAAGCCTATCTTGCGTTGCAATCCAGGATTTCTGATGCGCTCAAGCTGTATCATCAAGGAAAGGCTGCCGAGGGTGCACCGCTACCTTTGCAGAGCACCGATGTGCAAGTATCCGGATCCAGGAGAACCGCGGCGCCCCGGTTCGACCATGTTCTCGAAACCCCACACTTGTCCAGCCTCATGCAACGCCGCAAGTTTGGTGGCAACCTTCGTGATGTTGTTGCGGATGCCAAGACCAAGGTTTCGTTTGAAGATATGACTCCCGACGAGGAATCTGACGACGCCAGCTCTCCTCCTGCAACAGTCTTGGACGGCCCGGCTCCCGCGCGCACTCCTGTTGTCAAAAGAGTACCAGCCCAATCCAGCACCACCGCCGTTAGAGACTCACCGGATCACACGGCCAGCAGCATCAGTCATGCTCGGCTCATTTCTCCCGCATCGATTGCCGAGCCTACCGGGGGCGTCTCGGCCAAGACTGCTCCTCTGGGTATCTGCTCTGACGAAGAAATGGACGATATGGAAGAAGCCAACCTCAGCCCTAACCCGTTGGCCAGCAACATTGCGCCATCTCTTGTTAGTGACGACGGAGAAAACGACGATTCAGATGACGGATCTTCCATATCCGGTGGTAGTGACGAGCTCGATACACAGTCCGTGTCTGACGTTGCCGAAATAACACTCGACGATGAGCAGGATGCGAGGACTCATCGCCGTGATTCGAAGGGCGTTCCAGGAACTGTCAGGCTTCGCAAGCATGATGCGAAGAAACAGCACGTTACCATTCTCGGCCCTGTGAACAAGCATGGCAAGAAGAGGAAGTCGCGCAGGAACTGAGTCTTCTGTGACGCTTCATTGCGTCTTACATCCACGAAGAGCCGCTTCTGGCTCTCTAGTACTATCTTCCGACAAAGAAGCATTTCAGCTCGATGGGACGATGAAACGAATGGCCCATCGATCATTCAAATGCTGAATATTTTATTGTAATCCTGTACGCAATTCAGTTACGTCTCGTTCTTGTCTTGTCTGAAAAAAGCCACCACCCGGAGGGTGCTCTAGTAACGGCGCTCTTTAGTATCTTGTCCTTTCTTTGTCCATGGATCCTGTGCTTATGATCCCGGCACAAATACATGGCCAAACTCGGCGGCGTATTATTCCCGAAAAGGCTGGACCAGGTTTTCTCTTTCGGTTCAGGTTGTTGTTTTTTCTTTTTGGGTTTTTCGGCAGAGGCTTGTTACTATTTAAAAGGCGCAAAGGGGGAAGGGGCGCGGATATCTTTTGGGGCTCTTTTCATGACCTGATGGCATGGTACAGTCTTTAGCTCTGGGGTTCTTTATTCGCTGTACGAAGTCAAATGAAAAGGGATTGGGAACCATGGGAAGTGCAGACCTAGTTCGTTGTACCATAGGGCATAGGGCATAAGGCATAGAGCATAGTGGCATCGGGACAGAGGCGGCTGCGAGCCAGCGTCTGTCAACAAAAGATGGATTTGAGAAGTTCAGTTCAGTCTTTGAAATTGAAACTGTCGAATGGCATTGCATGATTGTGATTCTATACTCGGATCTTGTATGTGTTTGTGTGTGAAACACGATGGAAGCCGGATCAACCAAGGCTCAGAATCAGCACGTATACTTGAGTCTCCACGCGAAATAGTACATTACACATTAGTATCCCCTCCATGCTGGAAATCTCCTTCATTCACCCATCACCGTCCTCGTTGCATCTCTTTCCCTCCTCCCCTTTTCTCCTCCTTCTAGGTACTTCCACCACCCCCCCCCCCATCATAACCATCATCCACCAAGAATCAACCCTACAGAGCCACCGCAACGACGCCCGCAACAAAGGCCATCACACCCACCACATCCCCAGCTCTCTTCTCCCCCGCCCCATTCGTCTTACTCGCACTAGTTCCCGAAGCACTGGAAGTCGCCCCATCAGTAGGCTTCGTACCCGCCTTGTCAGAAAACGACGTAGTATGGACCGCAGTCTCGGTGGCGGTAGCAGTCTCAGTGGCCGTCGCGGTGGCAGTCACGGTGTTGGTGTTGGAGGAGGTGGTGCTGTGATGTAGTGTTGGGAGCGTGGAGGAGAATTGGGCGGCGAGGGCGCAGGCAGCGCTCATGCGTTGGGTGGCTTGGGGGGCGCGGGTGTCGTTGGGGCAGTTGTTGTAGCAGCTATGGGGGAGTTGTCAGAATAATAATAAAAACAACAACAAATAACAATGACAGAGGGATTGAGGAGGGGGTTGGTCAATGGTGGGACTTACGTGGCGATGGCTTGGGTTGCGTAGCATATGCATGAGTAGTCGAGTACGGAGCAGGAGGCGAGCTAATGGAGAATTGGTTGTTAGAATGGGACGGGGTAAATGTTGTTTGGTGGTGTATTGCGTAATGTGTAATGTGTGTTGTTGAGTTTGTCATGGATCTCTGTTGCGTCCGCAAGAAGAAGCCGTATGAATCATGATGGGTGAATTTGGTGATGGATACGACTCCAGCACACCATTCTCAACCACAACGCTCAACCAACGACCCAACAGACCACACAGCACAGCACATATTCTTCAATACAACCCTTTGTTCGGAAAGGGATACAACTCACCTTGTCGCTCTCTGATGACAGACACTGCTTGACAATGTAATTGGCCAGACAGTTTTCATCGCCGCCCGCTGGTATCTGCACCACGACAGAGGGAACTGCTGGCCCGGTAGGCACCACCTGGGAGGACTGCGCAAGGGCGCGGGCAGCGAGGCCCATGAAGAGAAAGGCTAGCATGGTGTGTACGTGACGTAGCTTTTCTTCCCTTTCTTTCTCTCGTCAACTTTCCGTACTTTTTCTGTTCCTGTTGCTGTTTGTCTGGTGATTTTTTTGATTGCGAAACCTCTTTCCAAGTTGTAGAAATTGAATAGCAAGTACGTCAAGGATATGTAAGAAAGTAGAAAGAAAAAATAAGAAGGAGAAAATGAGAGGAGAACAATTGGCAGAAATTGGAATTTCCTCGCTCTATATATATCTGCCATAGACTGCCAAGGCAGACGCGCAGACGGGCAAGACAGGGTCTCTCCTCAACCTGACGAACATCAACGTCGCGCTGCAGCATTAGTCCACCGCATCACGTACTCGCTTCGTCACTCAACTCACCGCATCGCACCACACACCGCCATGCCATTGACATTGATATTGATATGATATTGGCAGCGGCATCTCGAAGGCGCTGCTCCGTCTCGGGAAGCCCCGCCGGGGCCGGGAGGCTGGCCGCTGGCGCCCCGGTCTTCCTCCCGACTCCCGAGTCCCGGCCAAGAAACCCCACACCTCAGATTGTCGCCCCGATGCGTTCTTTTAGCCTAAAACACGATTGATGTCTACGATTCTAGATTCGCGTTTAAATTTTCGTGGGTTTTTTCTTTTCTTGTACGTTATTTCACCTGCTCTTGGACCCCAAGAGAGCGAGATGTGTTGACGGAGAGGGGAGGGGTGTCTGGCCGGAAGTGGAGGTGAAATGGATGGGGGGTGGGTTGCAACTTGCTCGTGTCTGCGGCCTTGGCAGGCCGATTGGGGGGCATTTTGGGTGCGTTTGGTGGCCCGTGGGTAGGACTGAGGCGACTGGTCACTGACGGCATTTGCTGTAATGCTGCGGGAACTTTGCTTTGAGAAGTTGAGAGAAGAGGACGAGGGAAAGAAGGGGGGGGGCGAGTGCCGGTACCCGGGCTTGTGGCATCTTGTGGGTTCCACGCAGCTTGGCTGTACATAGGTAGGTATAATGGTCCTCTTTGCAAAGACACAGTGCAGTCCGCGGCGGAGACAATGTTTGATCTCCAGTCTGATTTTTGAGAAGGTACCGCAAATACGAGAGGCTGACCTGACTATTTGGATACCTGCAGCGACGACGGCCCTGCGCTAGACAGTGACACGCACATCCTGGTCAGCGAAAGCTTTGTTGCGGTGAAAAGGTCCAGTACTCAGCGTTGGCCCAAAGTACAAAGGGGCAATGCATCGTCCATGGCTTTGCGCTCTTTCCAGGAGCTCTGACTGTCCGGAAAATACTCCGTAGAGGTGAGGGTTGCCATGGTTTCATACCTTGTGGCGATGGTCGTGTTCGCGATCTGCAGCAACGTCACTGCGTCAACCAAGCAGACCCCAGAGTCTAGAGGCACACTATTTGGTACTCGTGGGTGGCACCCACTACATATGGTGTCCCTTTCAAGTTTCACTCACGAGTAGATCGTAACTCAAGAGATGGACGGAGAATCATTTCTCATTTGGACACACAAGGACTGACCGCATGGTGTAGTACTGACGTAAGCCAGAGGCCATAAGAAAGCCTCCAGCAGTCCCGTTTCGCGTGGATGGACATCCACTCGCAAGAGAAGAAGGAAAGAAGGACGAACAAACGTGAGAAAGAACCAAAGGAGAAAGATCAAGAACAAGGACAGGAACGAGAAGAACTTGAAAAGCAGAAAAGGACTGCCAAAGGCATCCATCCCGGCGATCAGGATGTTGTGCGTCTCCTTGGCCCTCCTCGCTGCTCTTGTGAGCATCATCCTATACTCGCGCCGCCGTTCGGCATCGTCTCTTCGCCTTCCCTTCCCACCTGGACCCAAGGGTCTCCCCATCATCGGCAATGTCTTCGATTTGCCTCCAGCAGGCATCCCCGAGTACGAGCACTGGCTGAAGCACAAGGACACCTACGGTCCCATCAGCAGCATCTCCATCTTTGGCACAAGGCTCATCATCCTGCACTCGTATGAGGCCCAGCAGGAACTTCTCGTCAAGAAGTCCTCCAAGACGACCGCCAGGCCAACTTTCTACTTCTCCAGAATGTGCGGCTTCGGAAGCTTTATTTCCACGAGCGGGCCCGTCTTTCGCCAACATCGCAAACTGATGCATCAGCAACTGGGCACGCGGGTGCTGGCGGAGCGATTCTCCGGCACACAAGACGCGGAGACGAAGCGTTTCCTGTTGCGAGTCTTGGATAATCCTGAAGACTTGATGGAGCACATAAAGACGTAGGTGGTGAACACTCTAACCAAGGACAAAAAGAACGCGGCCTCTTCTCCCGCTTGCCCAGCGCTGACGCTCACTTCTTCATCCTTTTCGACACAGCCAAGCGAGCGCAATGATACTCAAGATTTTGTACGGCTATTCCATTGAGCCTCACCAGGCCGATCCTCTCGTCACCCTTATCGAGCGCACAATGGTCATTTTTTCGAAAACGGTAGTGCCGTTTGCTTGGGCCGTCGACATGATTCCACAGTTGAGGCATCTACCGAGCTGGCTCCCGGGTGTGCCATTTCACAAGAGAGCGCGCCAATGGAAGCCAGTCGCCGAGAGAATGATGAACGTCCCGTACAATTTTGTCAGACAACAGATGTCGAGTGGAAGTTTTACGCCCTCTTTCGTGTCCCAGAATATCGAAAAGAGTAACGAGAAAGCGGGCGAGAAGCGCGTCTTGGGCGAGAAAGAGGAAACGGCTCTGAAAAATAGCGCTGCTGATCTCTTTGTAGGGGGCGCTCATACGATCGTGTCGAGCCTGAGGAGCATGCTCCTCGCCCTAATTCTGTATCCAGAGGTCCAACGCCGGGCACAGCAGGAAATCGACGAGGTCGTGAGCAGTGACAGATTGCCTGAATTCCAGGACAGAGACCATCTGCCATACATGAATGCGTTGGTCAAGGAAACGTACCGTTGGATGCCTGTTGTGCCTGTTGGCACCACACATGTGACCGAGGAAGAAATGGTCATTTCCGGATATCGGATCCCCAAGGGCGCCTTTCTTGTTCCGTCCATTTGGTGGTTTACGCACGACCCAGAGAGGTACGCGAATCCGTCTGTGTTCGACCCAGATCGCTTCTTGGCGCCGCAAAACGAGGGGCCAGACCCGAAGGACCATGCGTTTGGCTACGGCCGTCGGGGATGCCCCGGCCGCTACTTGGCAGATGATACTCTCTTCCTTACCATTTCACGCATCATCGCCACCATGAACGTGACGGCGAAGCTGGATGAGCAGGGGAGGCCCGTTAATCTCAAGAAACAAGCCTCACCCGGCTTGATTTGTCACCCTGAGCCGTTTTCATACAGCATTGCACCGAGGACGGCAAAGCATGCCGAATTGATCCGGGCCGCGGCGCTGGAATTTCCTTGGGAGAAGAGTGATTCCGTTCATCTTGTAGATGTTGAGGGGGGACTTGTTGGAAGTATATAAGGTAGGTTGCGTTTATTGACGAACATGCGGTGGAGAGAGACGGCTTCAGCAAGCTATAAGGTAAGTGGGCAGGTAGGCGGTCAATCAAGTCAATAGGGCTGGCCCTGGCAGCTTCGTCAGAGAAGCAGGAGGAGTCTTTGGAGATTAAACAGGTCAGCGTAGCTTGTTTAACCTTGATGGGCAATTTCAGCCCCTCTGAGTAAATTTCGATGATACAGAAGAGAAGAGACAAGAGGTATACGGCTGCTCGACGGCGTGCATGGCGTCGACTCATCAATCGTAAACGTTTTTGAGAGCAGATTACTCCAGCAAGTGTACAGACTTCCAAAGTCGGTACCTAGATACCTCCTACCTTAGGTACCTACCTGGTACAGGAGGTACCTACAGTGGTCTCTTCCTCCGCTTTGTATCATGGTTTTATACAGTGTGGCGATGGCCGCGCTCACAATCTACAGCAACGTCAGCGTGTCAAACTTATGCTGGCCAAGCCGGTTTACTGCAGTGCTTCTTCATGCAAGTCTTTGCATGGGTAGACCCAGAGGCACACTATTTGGTAGGTTGTAACGCAAAAGGATGGAGATTTACCCCCTCGGGCCTCGGCCATTTGGAAAATACTGACCGCTTGTTTTATAGTGTTACTGTGAGTCAGAGCGACCATAAGATAAGCCCTTCATCGGCCCCATTACGTAGATGGCAGTGTCTTATAAGGAGAACAATACAAATACTGAAAGAATCAAACCTGAGAAAGAAAGATACTCTCAAAGGCATCATTCGTGGCGTTTCAGCATGTTGTTCATCTTCTTGACCCTGCTCGCTGTTCTCGTGACCGTCGTCCTGTACTCGCGTCGTCGTTCAGAATCACGCCTTTGTCTTCCCTTGCCACCTGGACCCAAGGGTCTCTCCATCGTCGGCAATGTCTTCGATTTGCCTCAAGCAGGCATCCCTGAGTACGAGCATTGGCTTAAGCACAAGGACACCTACGGACCCATCAGCAGCATCTCCATCTTTGGCACAACACTCATCATCCTGCATTCGTATGAGGCCCAGCAGGAACTTCTCGTCAAAAAGTCCTCCAAGACGACCGCCAGGCCCACCTTCTGCTTCTCCAGAATGTGCGGTCTCGGAAACCTCACTCCTATTACCACGAGCGGGCCCGTCCTTCGCCACCATCGCAAACTGATGCATCAGCAACTGGGCACGCGGTTGCTGGCGGAGCGATTTTCTGATACGCAAGACGCGGAGACGAAGCGCTTCCTGTTGCGGACCCTGGATAATCCCGAAGGCTTGATGAAACACATAAAGACGTAGGTGAACACTGACCTCAACCAAAGGCAAAAAGAACGAGGCCTATTCTCCCGCTTGAATTGTATCGGACACTCACCTCTTCATCCTTTTCGGCACAGCCAAGCGAGCGCCATCATACTCAAAATTGTGTACGGCTATTCCATTGAGCCTCACCAGGCCGATCCTCTCGTCACCCTCATCGAGCGCACAATGGTCATTTTTTCGAAAACGGTACTGCCGTTCGCTTGGGCCGTCGACGTGATTCCACAGCTGAGGCATCTGCCGAGCTGGCTCCCGGTTGTGTCCTTTCACAACAGAGCGCACCAATGGAAACAAGTCGCCAAGAGAATGATAGATGTCCCGTACAATTTTGTCAGACAACAGATGTCGAGTGGAAGTTTTACGCCCTCTTTCGTGTCCCAAAATCTTGAAACGAGTGGCGAGAAAGTAGGTGAGAAGCGCATCTTGAGCGAGAAAGAGGAAACAGCTCTGAAAAATAGCGCTGCTTCTCTCTTTGGAGGGGGCGCTGATACCATCGTGTCGAGCCTGAGGAGCATGCTCCTCGCCTTGATTCTGTATCCAGAGGTCCAACGCCGGGCTCAGCAGGAAATCGACGAGGTCGTGGGCGATGGCAGATTGCCTAAATTCCAGGACAGAGACCATCTGCCATACATAAATGCGTTGGTCAAGGAAACGTACCGCTGGATGCCCGTTGTACCGGTTGGCACCACGCATGTGACCGAGGAAGAAATGGCCATCTCCGGATATCGGATCCCCAAGGGCGCCTTTCTTCTCCCGTCCATCTGGTGGTTTACGCACGATCCAGAGAAGTACGCGAATCCGTCCGTGTTCGACCCAGATCGCTTCTTGGCGCCGCGGAACGAGGGACCAGACCCAAAGGACCATGTGTTTGGCTACGGCCGTCGGAGATGTCCCGGCCGGTACTTGGCAGATGATACTCTCTTCCTTACCATCTCACGCATCATCGCCACCATGAACGTGACGGCGAAGCTGGATGAGCAGGGGAGGCCCGTTAATCTCAAGAAACAAGCCTCACCCGGCTTAATGAGTCACCCTGAGCCCTTTTCCTACAGCATTGCACCGAGGACGGCCAAGCATGCCGAATTGATCCGGGCCGCGGCGCTGGAATTTCCTTGGGAGAAGAGTGATTCCGTTCATCTTGTAGATGTTGAGGGGGGTCTTGAAAGTTTTTAGGGATATGTTGCGTTTCTTTGATAAACCTGCTGCGGAGAAAGACCGTTTCTACACTGTAGCCTGTAGGTGAAGGTACCTACCGGTAATTCACATGGCTGGTAGCTGCTAGAGACGGCGCGAGGAAATTCTTGGAGTCTGAACAGGTCAGCGTAGCTTGTGCAATGAATGGAGAATTTACGTCTCTCTGAGCATATGACTGTCACTAGAAGAGATATTTCAAGGGGTCTTTGGCTATGTATTCGACGGCGCGGATGGCATCGACTGATTCTCGTGACTCGTAATAAAGCTTCTTGCCTGGCGAGAGGGTGGGGCCTACAGGTGGAGCCAACTGACTGCGATATCATCGCTGCATCGCTTGAAAGTTCTGCCAAGAATCACCGCCTAAATTTCAAAATTTTCTACACCTGCTTCAACCTGACAAGGTTTGGCGCGAGACAGCAATTGGGCAACATCGACGCACCCCAAGCTCATGACGCTGACGGCGAGCCACCGTCTTGCCCATCGGCAATATGAACATCGCACAACCCGTACCTTCCGAGGTCGACTCGGTTGAGTTCAAGTTCTTGTCCCCTCGGGAAATCCAAGCCATCTCCGTCAAGCGAATCGAAAATGACAACACGTTCGACACCTTGCTTCACCCCATCCCCGGTGGCCTCTACGACCCTGCGCTCGGTTCATGGGGGGATGCACCGTAAGTCTCGCCCGTCATTCGCGCGTTACCTCTTGAGCCTATCTGAGGCAATATCACTGATGTACACTGGATTGTGTAGATGCGCGACGTGCAACCTAAATCAGTTGGGCTGTCCAGGCCATCCTGGGCACATTCAACTACCCGTACCGGTGTACCATCCCGTTTTTATGAACCAGGCCTATCTTCTTCTGCGAGCCACTTGTGTGTACTGCAAGGGCTTCCGACTGCGCGCCCAGGACCTGCACAAGTATATATGCCAGCTTCGTCTTCTGCAATACGGCCTTATCCATGAAGCCCACCATGTTAACATCATTGGTGAGAGTATGGGGGAGGCCGACGACGACGACAGCCAGGCCGAGGAGGACGGAACTTCGAATACTTCTACGATGCGAAAAAGAGATCACTATGTCCAAGAATGCCTCCATCGTGTCAAGTTGCGACTCAGTGACGTCAAGAAGGGGAAACACGAAGGCTTGTCACAGGGTCGCCGCCAAGTGATTAAAGAATTCCTCGCCGAAGTCAGCAAGAAGAGCGAATGCGCTAGTTGTAGAGGAATCTCGCCTACGTATCGCAAGGATCGATTTGTCAACGTTTTCGAAAAGGCGCTCTCAGCCAAGGAGAAAGCCAAAATGGCACAGCGGAATTTAAAGCAGTCGGATGCAATGACGCGTGTTAACCAGGAAAAACCCTCCAAGTCAAAACCAAGCAAAGACGTTGACCCCATGCTCATCGATGACGATAATAACGGCGACGATGCAGCAAGCGACGAATCAGACGACGAAGGTGAGCACAGCCTCCCACGAGCTTCTGCGGGCGTCGGGGCGTCGCAAAGATACATCAGTCCCATGGAGGTCCATGCTCGTTTGGTCGAGTTGTTCCAGAAAGAGCAAGACCTCGTCTCTCTGCTCTACAACGCAAAACCACCCACCCGAAAGTCGCCGAAAGTCGATCCCGACATGTTCTTCATCACGACGATTCTCGTGCCACCGAACCGTTACAGGCCCGAAGCGCGCACAGGAGACTCCCAAATCGCTGAGGCGCAGGAAAATTCGCTCTACAAGTCCATCCTGCGCAGTTGCGCCAAGATGGCCGAAACATATACCGCAGTCAACCAGGGAACGGCCGACATGGGAAAGCTGCATCAGATCTGGGGAGAACTTCAAGAGGGAGTCAACGCCTTGATTGACAAGAACAAGAACCCCGTACAAGGTGCTGCTGCCAAGCGTAACGAGGATGGCATCAAGCAAAGGTTAGAAAAGAAGGAGGGCTTATTTCGAAAAAACATGATGGGCAAGCGTGTCAACTTCGCAGCCCGAAGTGTCATATCGCCAGATCCAAACATTGAAACCAATGAGATTGGCGTTCCGCCAGTGTTTGCCCGGAAGCTCACCTATCCGGAGCCGGTAACGAGTCACAATTTCAGGGACATGCAACAAGCCGTGATCAATGGTGTCAACACGTGGCCTGGTGCCGCAGCCATTGAGGACGAATATGGGCACGTCACGAGCCTGAGGAACAAGACGGCCGATGAACGCATCTCGTTAGCGAACCAGCTACTTGCCCCAACAAACATCAGCTCAGCGAGGGTCAAGAACAGGAACAAGAAGGTGTATCGCCATATGACCAATGGCGACGTCGTCATCATGAACCGTCAGCCGACCCTTCACAAGCCGTCCATGATGGGACATCGAGTTCGAGTTTTGCCTGGCGAAAAGACGATTCGAATGCACTACGCCAACTGCAATACATACAATGCCGACTTTGATGGCGACGAAATGAACATGCACTTTCCACAGAACGAAATCGCCCGCGCCGAAGCACTCCAGATTGCCGACACTGACCATCAATACCTATCCGGAACGCAAGGAAAGCCTCTACGAGGTCTGATTCAAGATCATTTGTCGATTTCGACCTTACTTTGCAGTCGCGATACCATGTTCAGCCGCGGGGACTATCAGACAATGGTTTACAGTGCTCTGCGGCCTGAGAGCGGTCACATCTACGGCGACAGAATCCAGCTGGTGCCACCGGCAATCATCAAGCCAGTACCGCGGTGGACGGGAAAGCAGATCATCACGACGCTTCTACTCAACATTCAGCCCCCTGATCACGGGCCCCTAAACATGACGGGAGAGGCACAGGTCAAAGCTGAGCAGTGGGGCCAGAGATTGGGCCTGGAACCGGAAGAAGGCGTGACGGGAGAGGCACAGGTCAGAGCTGTCTCGAAATCGGACGGGAAATCGGAAGAAGGCGTCATCTTATTTCAAGACGGCGAATTCATCACTGGTATCCTCGACAAGTCTCAAATTGGGCAAAGTTCAGGGGGTCTCATCCACGCCATTCACGAAATTTACGGCCCCACGAGCGCCGGTCAGCTCCTCAACGCGTTCAGTCGACTCTTGACTCGATTCCTCAACACCAGGGCGTTTTCCTGCGGCATGGATGATCTAAGACTCACACAGGAGGGAGAAGAGGCGCGGCGGAAGGAGCTTGAGGCCGTCAACTCAAGGGGCTTGGAAATTGCTTCGGGCCATGTATCTCTCAAAGAGAACTTGGATCCAAACAATCCGCTCTTGCTGGAACGTCTGGAGGAAGTCCTTCGTGACGACAGCAAGCAAAAAGGGCTGGATTTGCTGATGAATTCCGCGGCGGCGCAGATCACCGACCGAGTTGTCAAGGCTTGTCTACCGAACAATCTGGAGAAGCCGTTCCCGCGAAACCAGATGCAGACTATGACGACATCCGGCGCCAAGGGTTCACGAGTCAACGCTTCGCTCATTTCCTGTAACCTCGGGCAGCAAGTTTTGGAGAGTAGACGAGTCCCGCTCATGGTCAGCGGAAAATCACTGCCATGCTTCAAGGCATTCGAGACGAACATTACGGCCAACGGCTACATCAGAAGTCGCTTCTTGACGGGAATTCGCCCGCAAGAGTATTTCTTCCATCTTATGGCCGGGCGAGAAGGATTGATCGATACAGCCGTCAAGACATCACGCTCTGGGTATTTGCAAAGATGCGTGATCAAAGGCCTCGAGGGGCTTCGGGTGACCTACGACACAACCGTGCGCGATGCAGATGGATCCATTGTCCAGTTTCTGTACGGCGAGGACGGGCTCGATGTCACGAAACAGAAATACCTCACTGACTTCCGGTTTGTGCTACAAAATCTGACATCGGAGGTTGCCCAGCTGAGATACAGGCCCGACGTGGTCGAGAAACTGGGATGCGAGCGCTCGCTGTTCACCAAATACATGAAGAGCGCCATCAAGCACGACAAGGCGGGCCGTGGCAAAGGGAAAGACCCGCTTACGAGTGTCTTCAACCCTGCTACGAATCTGTTTGTCTCCTCAGAGCTGTTCCACGAGGCCATGGCTTCGTATCTGGACAAGAATGCGGATGGTCTGGTGCGCGACAAGCACAGCGACAAGACGAAGGCGAAAGCAGGAGCGGCGGGAGAGCCGGACTCGTCATCGACAAAATCATTACTGACGCGCAAAAACGCCGAGGTGGTGTTTGCGATGAAGTACCTCCAGTCATTGGTGGAACCTGGTGAGGCAGTCGGCGTCGTGGCAGGCCAGTCGGTGGGTGAGCCGTCTACACAGATGACGCTCAACACCTTCCATTTGGCAGGCCATTCCGCCAACAACGTTACCGCAGGTATTCCGCGACTGAGAGAGATTTTGATGACGGCGGCGGTGAATATCTCCACGCCATCCATGACGCTCTACCCCAAAAAGGAGCTGTCTGATGAGGAGGTGGAGCGATTTGCCAAGTCGATCAGTGCGCTGCCGCTGTCCTACATCCTGGATAGCGTCGCTGTGGAGGAGAAGATTGGACGCGGGACCATTCACGGAGTTGCCAAGATGTACAACATTCAGTTCCAGCTGTTCCCGGCCCACGAATACATGGAGGCGTACGAAGTTACCATGTTCCAGGTCATGAGCGCGCTGGCGAAGAATACACTGCGCCGCATCATCGTGTTGGCAAAGGCCGAAATCAAGAAGCGTGCCACGGAGGCGACGGCAGCGGTGCCTGACATTGGAGAGCGGGTCGGCGTAGTCGAAACCGCTGCCCCCAACGCGACCAATGCTGCGGCTGGTGAGGGCGCTGATGATGACGACGATGACGACGGCGACGACGACAACACTTCTGCCAAGCGACGAGCCAAGAATGCCGAGGCTGTCTCATACGGACCCAACGACGACGCCGACGACCAAGTCATGCACAATGTAGAACAGGCCGAGAAGCGCGCAGACATGGAGGCATTTGACGATGAGGATACTCCCATGCAAGGCACTTCAAGCTCCAAGATTGGCGGCGCCGATTCAGATGACGACGACGAGGACAATTCAGACGACGACATGTCACAGACCTCCAGCACAGTACTCGCCGAGTTCGTCAAAGAAGAGTTCGACCAAGTCACAAGCTTCGACTACGACCGCCAATCCGGAGAATGGTGCAAAGTAACCCTCGAGTTCGAAGCCGACGTACCCAAGCTCCTCATGCTCAACATTGTCCAAAAAGCCGTCAAGCAGACCCTCATCCGCGAAATCCGCGGCATGGGCGTCAGCGAGGTCTCCAAGCAGCACTCTCCCAAGACCGGACAACAGGAACGCATCATTAGCGTCAACGGCGTCAACATCCAGGCCATGACCCAGTTCAGCGACACCATCGACACGCACCGCACCCAGACGAATGACATTGCGGCCGTGCTTGCCACGTACGGCGTGGAAGCCTGCCGCAGCAGCATCGCAAGGGAACTCTCTAACGTGTTTGGCACACACGGCATCACGGTCGACCCGCGACATTTGAACCTCATTGCGGATTACATGACGCGAAACGGCGGCTTTACGGCGTTTAGTCGCATGGGCTTACGGGGCAATGTGAGTCCGTTTACAAAGATGAGTTTCGAGACAACGCTCGAGTTTCTCAAGGATGCGGTGCTGGATGGAGATTGGGAGGATCTGGCGACGCCGAGTAGTCGGTTGGTGATGGGGCGGTTGGGGGACTTGGGAACGGGGGCGTTTGATGTGTTGACGAGGGTGCCGACGCATCATGTTGGGTCGTTTGCGTGATTTGCATGAGGAAGTTGCCGATGCCGGTGTGGAGGGGGGGGGGGGGGGGAGAGTTATAGCTCGCGGGAGGAAGTTGCCGATGTGGATGCATAATGGGGATTATTTGCATGGTTGCGTGGGACTGGGAGGGTGGTGACGGATGCATCGTGGCATCATTTACATGGGGGGTGTGGTTTTTCCAGAAGGGCGGTGTGTTGTAGTTGAGCGGGGGAATGTCTTTTCACGTATGCTTGATGTCAAAAGGTTTAAATATGAAGTTTTTGTGTAGTGAAGGCCGAAACGAAGCAGGTTGTTTTTGTATTTTGATGCGGGCAGTTTTTGTGTAGATAATGCAGCTGATTTTGTTGATGATGCGGGCAGTTCTTTATGAGATGAGGCAGTTCTTTGTGTACTAAGTTGCAGCTTAGTATCGTACAAACTTGATGCTTTGAGCTGAAAATGGACTGAATGGAAGGGAAGCCATTACGGGTGACGGGGGACGGGCCATTGCATTGGATGGAGGGTGTCGCATCGGTGTAAGCAAGACAAGACGATCCCGGTCCATAGACTGCAAGTACCGCGGCCGGCGCAACGCTGTGTTATCTTGAGACACACCCATTTACTCTGTAGATGAAGCATCGGATGACGATACATGTGTCAAGACTCGAAAGTGGACAAGGTCCTGTCGTCCATGGACCATGGGTAGATTGGCACGAGCCCATCTTTGACGAGATGACGTTTTACGTATTCAACGTTCCTTATTCCTTTTTCATTTCGTTCTTTCTTTCTCCTTCCTTTTCTTCTCTTCTTCTTTTTCCCTTCTTCTCTTTTCCCTTTCCTGACCGCACACGCCGAGCGGGGCGTCATCTCGTGCCCTTTCCTGGTTCCAGCGAAAGACACGCATCATGCATGAGGGTTGTCCGACGGGCATCTCCAAGTTCCACCAGATCTACCTATCTATGCACCTACATATCTTCATGTAGCTACACACGCAGGAGGCAGCGGAGGCCATCCTGGCCCCTGGGCCTATAAATTCTCGTCACCCCTGCCTACAGGCTACATGTGGTCCATATCGGGAAGAATTAAGGACGGGGAGGACAGTCATCATGCTACGTCTACGTAGGCACAAATGTAATGGGTGACTGTTCAATACAATACAAAATCAATAAAATATGCTCATAAGGACTTCAATAATGTCGTGTCACCCCACGTACGCTACAATCGTGGTGGCATGCATCTCTCCCCGTCCGTTGCTTGGCGATCGCTGAAGAATCTTGTGCAAGTTGGTACATACATACATACCTCATACCGTATATTCCCAAGGTACCTACATATTATTGACAGCAGGGTGTGATTGGTGCATCGTCGCATCATGTCGCCGACCGAGATTGAGATTGGATCGGAGACGCGGGGCGGGACAAACAAGGACAAGGGCACCACGGAGGCGGGGCCGATGAAGCCCAGAACAAGGAAACAGAAGAAGAAAAAGAAGCGCAAAGGAAAATAAAAAGGAAAATTGTGCGGCGATGGGTGCAACGTCGGGGAACGGGTGCCGCTGCCGAGAATGGTGCCGAGAACGGATGGGTTGGGGTGAAAATTGAAATGCAATTATATGCACCAAATATTTTCTGGATGGGGAGATGCATGCAGGAAGAGACTTCCTACGGGGGTTGCAGTCAGGACTCAGATGTGGTTTTGTCGTGGAAGCTACATACATATTCATACCGAATCATACGGCTTTGTATCGCCTTTTGTGTCGCCGCTTTCATCGTCTGCGGTACATATCATCGTTCTTTGTACTCTGTATCGTCTATGTGTTGGCCGTTTGTGTCTTGTGCGTTTTATTATTATTTGCGTGTCATTTGCATACCTATGCGTGTCGCCTTGTTAATGATCGCTTTTGTATCGCCGTTTGTGTGCCTTGAACACCGTCTAATGCTGGTTTTGTGATCTGATACGTCATCTTATAAGTCGTCTTATAAGTGCATACCTAATCATTCATCGTCTTTACGAATATAGCGTGTCATATGCCGCTGTCGGTCCGTCAAGCTGAGTCCCCCATGTACGGGGTATGTACATAGGTACATAGGTAGGTATTGACAATTATGCTGCTGTGCACACCAGGTATGTATGGTACAACCGGCACTAGCGGCATGTACCGGGTTCAGCGGCACCGGCTCGCCGCACGACGCACCGACTCTGTGTCGCCGTCTCCCCAGTCATGGGCCCATGGCAGTTCGAAAAAAAAACACGCCGTCGTCTTACCACTTGGCCAAGGCATTGATGCGAGCGGCAAATGGTTGGTGCCCGCGACTCGCCGACGAGCAATTGGTGGATGTGCTTCTAGGTACCTAGACGACTGCGTGGAAGTGATGATGGTGCAAGTTTTCGATGAACGATGAGGAAGTTACAACAACAATGGTTTCAGTGTCAGGAATGACGCCAACGATAATGATAAAGAACAATGTGAATAAGTACTCTGTATTATAAACGACGACGATTGTAATAACATTACCTACGGAATACTCTGTGCATGGCAGTCACACACGTGCGTTTCCACGCAATGGCGGGGCGGACGGGCGCTCGGCATCCAGCCCCCACATGATAGCCCCTGACTATACCACAACAGGCTACGGCCATTTGATCCAAAAAAGGAAGCACAGCAGCCGCAACGGGAAAACGCCATCAACGACTCGCTAGCCTTCCACGCCGTTTTCGGCTTCTGGTCAGTATGGGAGCCCGATGTGGGCTTACTAGACGTTTTTGCTCCAAGTTTCTTCTTTATCCATCCGACAAGTTCGTGGACTCGTGAGTCGTGAGTCGTGAAGAGCCTCCTACGAGTCCTACCTACTCGTGAAGAGGACGACTTTTCCTTCTGCCGTCGTTCTGGCCCATCCTTCGTCCGAGGTATGTATGTACATACCTACGTACACTTTCGCTATGAAGACCAGTCTGCCGGCTGTGTTCTTCCAATTTCCATTCACCAACATGAAGAAGCTTGCCCACTTTTTTCTCCTTCGTCTGTTTCCAACTTCCAAGTCCGCTTGGGACAAATTATGGTTGGCTGATCTGCACCCCATTCTTCGGCACTCGCGGAAGAAGAAGAAGCTTAGAAGAAGAAGCAGAAGCAGTACCTACGCGCCGTAAGCCGGGCGAGCCGGGATTAGGCGGATAGTCTGGAGAAGGCAGACTAATCAAATGAGACAGAGTCGGGAGGAAAATAAAGAGGGCTAGAAAATGCGAAGAAGACCAGAATCATGAGTAGAAATACGGCTAATGCTAGTGGTTCGTGAAGCCACAACCCCGTCCCGTACCACCCGCCTTGCATTCCCGGCCCGGCTCCATTGCACTGCATTTAACCTCCCTGGTCTTTACTTACTACGCATTTCTTTTTTTCTTTCCTGCCTTTCTGGTTTTCCTTTTTTTGTTGTTGTTCCCCTTACTCTCTTCTGCATCTGCTTTGCATTACATTGTACAACAGGGCCATAAGCAACGTGCTCATTTACATATCCTTCCTTGCGTTATACGATGCTGCCATGGCGAGCCCTCTCGCTGGCGGCCTGGGTGGGCGCCGCGGTGGCCAAACTTCGAGTACACGATGCGTCGTTTACGCCGGACTACGTGCTTGAGGTGGCGGAGCAGGACTACAAGATCAATTGCGAAGTAAGGCGGTCGGTGGCGGTTAACGGATCGGTTCCGGGGCCGGAGATTCATCTGCGGGAGGGGCGTACGACGTGGATTCGGGTGTATAATCGGCTGCAGGGGGAGAATCTGACCATGGTACGTGAAGCATTTTACATACAGGAGACCAACCGGACGTGGGAGTGTTATGCAGAATGGGCCAATGCAGGAAGAATGCATGGAAGACGGGTGGAACGTCAGAAAGAGAAGGCGAGAACGAGACAACCCATGATATACTTGCTCACCATAGCTCACAGCACTGGCACGGCCTCAGCCAACGCGCCGCTCCCTTCTCGGACGGCACACCCCTCGTCAGTCAGTGGCCCATTGCGCCGGAGCACTTCTTTGACTATCAGATCCGGCCCGAGGTCGGTGATGCCGGCACCTACTTCTATCACTCGCACGTTGGACTGCAGCAGTCGACGGCGCACGGCGCGCTCATTGTGCGCGACCGCCACACGCCGCATCACGAGTACCACGACGACGTGACGCTCCTGCTGGGCGACTACTACAACGCGACGGACGATGCCATGCAGGCAGGCCTCCTGGGCGATCCCTTCAAGTGGACTGGTGAACCCCACGCCATCACCGTGCAAGGCTTCAGCGGCAAGGCAGGCTTCAGTCCCGAGTTCAGCTCCAGCTCCAGCTACGAGTCCGACTCCGACTCCGGCTCCGACTCCTGCGCGCCGGCCATCATCGACGTCCAACCCGGCAAGAAATACCGTGTGCGCGTCATCGGCGCCACCATGCTCTCCCTCGTCAAGATGGGCATTGAAGACCACGCGGACGCTCTGCAGGTCATTGAGGCCGACGGCGCCGACACGCAGCCCGTGCCCATTGACCATATCCAGGTAGCATCCGGCCAGCGCTTCAGCTTCCTCCTGCAGACCAAGTCATCCCAAGAGCTGCGCGCCGCCAACAAGACGCATTTCTGGATCCGCTACGAGAGCCGTGACCGCCCGCAGGTCATCTCTGGCTATGCGCTTCTGCGGTATAAGCTACCGGGTGCGCAGGCCGAACAGCTCCCCGCGGAGTTGCCCGCGCAGTCACCCGTGATTCTGCCCAACGAAACGTCTACGTATCTCGAGTATAAGCTGCATCCGCTGCTGGACGCGGAAAAGGCGGAGTTTCCGAGGCTGAGCGAGGTTACGCGTACGGTGATCATTCAGGTGAATCAGCAGTTGGAGTCGGGGGCGTATGTTGGTGGCAAGTTGAACGGGACGGTAGTCTGGGCGTAAGTGATCCCCCCTATTATGATGCCGTTCGCTTTTATTTTCCTCTCGTTTTTTTTAATATTGTCCTTTCCCTCTCTTTCGTTCATCCCCTTCCCCCCTATTCCCCGTTTTACCCCATGTTTTTTTTTCTCCTATTACCGATTTGTCCCTATTCCCGTTTTTCCATTTTCCCGTCCGTCTTCCGCTGGTCTCACCCCTTTCATTTCCTTGTACAACAATGTACATACATATCTTGCCTTGTCACACTGATATCGCCAAAAAAAACAAGCTCGAACCCTTGACACTAACAACACCAACAGGGAAAACGGCACTCCCTGGAAAGAAAACGTCGAGAGCGCCGCGCACCAAGTCCCCTACCTCGTGGAAGTCTTCAACTCCGGCCACTCCCCCAACTATACCCTCGCTCTCGAACACGGCGGCTTCGACCCCACAACGCGTACTTTCCCCGCCAAAGTCGGCGAAGTCATCGACATTGTCTGGGTCAGCAACAGTGGTCTCACTGGCGGGTTCGACTTCCACCCGATGCACATGCACGGCAAGCACGGATGGGACCTCGGCGCCGCGGACGGGATCTACAATGCGGAAGCCAACGAGCGGGAGCATTTTCAGGACGAGGTACCGCTGCGAAGAGACACGACGCTGCTGTACCGGTATCGTAAGAGCGGTGCGCCGCACACGACGGAGGGGTGGAGGGCGTGGAGAATCCGTGTGACGGAGGAGGATGTGGGGGCGTGGATGATGCATTGCCATATTGCGCAGCATTCGGTGATGGGGATGAACACGGTGTGGATGTTTGGTGATGCGGAGGCGATTAGGAAGAAGTTTCCCGCGGCGCCGTATGTGCAGGGGTATTTGGACTTTGGGGGAGATGCGTATGGACGGGAGGGGAGGGATCCGCATGTTTTTCATTACTGGGAGGATAAATTGGAGAAGGAGAAGTTGAAGAAGTTGAATGGGTGAGAATGGGGGGGAGGAGGCGGTTTAATGGGCATTACTTTTCTTTCTTCGCGTGTCGTCTGATGGATCCCGATCATGGAGTTGGACGATGCGGCAGGTTGACGAATTTGGCCGTCACTTAATGTTAATGGATAGATCTTGTATATAATTGAAATGGATCTGACTGTCCATTTTGGTAGCACGTGTTACAATGAGAGCATGGCCTGTGGGTGCTTCACATGTTAAGATGGAGAGCTGCAGGGCAGACACTCCTCTCATCTCGCCACCCACACTCGTAGACACCACTTTCACGCATTTCTCACAATGTCACTCACACTCATACTCGTGGGTGAAACCTTTTGAAAGGACACCCACTATATCTATGTCCTTTTCAAAAGGGTTCACCCACGAGTAGACATTTCACGCATTTCTCACATGACACTCACGAATGTCAAGAACAGAAATTGCTCATATTTACTCAGACTCACCAGCTGCGGCACCACTCACGCCACAAACATCAACCTTTCAAAGATTTCTCACATGCATCAATGATCACTCACGCTGCACGCCTCATCTCAGCAATCACAGCAATCACAGCAACTGTCACTTACATGCACTCGTACTGCTCACGAGCATCACTCACAACAATCACCCATGCTAAGGACTCACTCGCGAGTCGCAGCATCTCTTATACGCATTGCTCTCAACGATTCGTCATAGCAATTATTCTGAAATTTGGATAGCCACCCGCCCACATGCAGCATTCTCAGAGCCCTCTATTGACCACCCAACTCACTGGTTCATCCCAAGCACCACTGGTATCAAGTACTCAAGCACTCACAACAAGCACTCACCACACGTGACATAACGCATAATTAACTCATCTTTACCCACAAACACTTAGATAGACTCGCAGCATTTCTCACATGATCAGTAACAATCAGTGAATCATGCAATCACTCAGAATTGTCAATGACAACCACAACTTATAAGTTATACAGGACGACCAATTCACGATTCCCTACTATTCAAACCCAAGCACCACACCATCAATCCGCCACGCGCACATACTACATGAAACCCCGCTACAACCACAACGCTCGGCAGTGGCGTGATTCGGCCCCTCGCGCCGGAATCCCGTTTGCGACAAGTCTGCTTTGCTCAGTGCTCAGTGCTGAGCCTGCATCTGCCATCATCTGTGCGCGCCGTACCTACCCGATGCCACGCCAAGCGGCCGTGCTCACTGCTCTCCATGTCTTTCACCAAGACCATCATCAATAGGTAGGTACATACGAGGGTACATACGGGGTGCCGAGATTCTAGGCATGTACAACAAGCTTTTTGGATCGTCCAGAAGAGAACAAGAAAAAAAAAACGTGACAAAACAAAAGGAACGCAGCAATTCATTTCACAGTTCCGTGTTCTCGCCCGTCGCACAGTGCTTGGCGACTGGCGTGCGTTGCCAAGGCCCAAGAGAGAGCCAACAAGCCGTTGTCTCGGCCGTGTTACCTATGTGCAGACCTGACACGCTCACTGTGACACCAGACCAAGATGCAGCGCATTACCACGTGGTGTTGAGCCCGGAGGTCCAGGGGGGGGGGTCGCAACAGAGCAGCAGGGGTCTGGATGTCGTTTGTTGCACATTAGAAGAAACGTGAGATGAAGACTGTGAGGCTTAGAAGGTATGTACATGTAGGACATGAGGGCTCGAATCATGCTAGAAGAACCAAGAGGGCGAATAGAAGATGCCACCATGTTTATTAAACGTTAAACGTTCTAAAATGGTACCTACATAGCAAAGTAAATTCAATATTTCAAATCACAGGAAAAGCGGTGGCCTGCAGGGCGGCCAGAGCCGTCGATTCCGCGATATGTAGTTAATAGAGTACAGTATGTATGCCACGACTCAATTTGTGTCATTTCGCAAGATTGAATGCTGCAAGAGCAAGGACAGGCAGATTGACGTTGTTCTGCTGCTCTGCGCTGCT
Organism: Claviceps purpurea; assembly: GCA_029405325.1. Taxonomy (NCBI): domain Eukaryota; kingdom Fungi; phylum Ascomycota; class Sordariomycetes; order Hypocreales; family Clavicipitaceae; genus Claviceps; species Claviceps purpurea. The sequence continues at coordinate 4,956,585 of CM055783.1, read as the reverse complement.
CTGCGTTGGCCTTGGCTGGCCTGTCCATGGCATCCATGATCCGAATCTTGAGTTCGGGGCTGTGTTTGCCCAATCGCGCCTCGTGGGCATGCTGCCTTGCAAAATGTCATGGGTTGCTATGCTAGATTCCCCGCGAATCCTTCGGGCGCGCCCTACGAAAGATGAGGAAGGAGAACCAGCTACATTTAGTCATACAACTCTCTGGAGTCTGTAGGCTGTACGTTGGACGAATAGGTAACTGGGCTAGAACAGAACCTGGGGCCCGATACGATGCACTTACACAGAAGTACGGACGGAGTCATGCTGGATGTCGAAACATGGGCTGGAAACCCTGGACCGGAAACGCTGGTAACCCTGGATTGTTAGAGTGGAGATTCATCGGTTCCTGGGTGTCTGCACTGGATCTTGGACCCAATGAGGGCGGCGACTTGCGCTAGATCAGCTTGTTGAGGCGGCTCGTCAAGGTCAATGCGGCCAGCGACTGAACGAGGCGGCGGGCGATCTGCGTCATGCGGTGGGACGCTGGGCCGAAAGAGGAAAGGGGCAGGGGTAATCGTGGATTACGGAGTACGGGATCGATGGAGACGGTAAACCGTAAACCTCGAGGTTCTCGCAGCGTGCGATGGCTGGGTCCGGAGGCATAAGGATGGTGATCACTGATGACACTGGTTGTCGTTGGTGAGGGTAAATCACATATTCTCAACTGTACGGAGTACAGACTCACAGAGTATGTACGGGAAAAGAAGTCAAGAAGTGTCCTAGCCAAGAAAGGCAGTCAAAAAAGGTAGCGGAAGCCGAAGGGCAGTGGACGAAGCCAAGCGTACGAATGAAGAAACAGGCTAACAGCCATACCAACTGGCAACAATCCATCGGGCCGTGTCGGCGCTGACACGCACAGTACGCAGACACGGAGACAACACGCCCTCTTCTTCGAACTCGTACGTTAATTCGTCCTGTAACCTGAGTAAGTTCTAACATCTTGGGATTTGCGCTCGGATGCGATGGAAAGCAACACCACGGCCGCCGCACCCAACGGCTTGCAACAAGCTGCAACAGCCTGCAGCGTCTCTGCATCGGGCCGAGCGACGACGGCTTGCCGCACGACGGTTTGAGCGAATGTTGCGCGCAGATGCAACGCAAGTAGAGAGTGCAGAGTACGTGCACTGGACCACTGGTGCAGACAATGGACATTAGGTACTTACGGAGTACACCGTGCCTGGGTTAGGTACATACCTACTCCGTGCTCGCTCTGTGCACTGCCGCTGCCCTACGCCGCCCTTCTCACTTCTCAGTGCCCACCCAAGCCCGCTGTTAACCCCCCGGAACCCCCCGAGAGAGAGAAAAGAGGTGCTGAAACCCCTGTGGCATCCCTGTGGCTTGGCCCACGAGGCGAGAATAAAAAAAAACCCGGGGGCCGGAACAGCCTACAGCATCGCAGATTCGCAAGTCGCAACCCCCACTCAGTCGGCACAAGCTCCGCCGCCGCCGCACGTCTCGTCCGTCAACCACGCCAGGATGAGGGATGCACGCGGGATGCGATTTCGCACCGGGATCATGGCCTCACTCCATCACCGAGGCTTCAAACATGGCCCCCTTCCTGTCCCCTTCTTGTCCCTTCCTGTCTGGGGGTCGCTCTCCTCCGCTCGAGGCGGTCCATGCCCACTTGACCTGGCCTGGCCTTTGCTCTGATGGCCCAGAGGCCAGAGCAGACTCACACACGCCCCCCCGGAACTTGCCTGTATATACGGAGTTACGTTCTGTAGGACGGCATTGCGATGGTGCCATCTGCATATAGGTAACCCGATTTGTGCTCTTGGTGATTTCCTTTATCCCCTTGCTTGGGTAGCAGCTGAATGCGAATATCGTTTGTGATCTTCCTCCTTTCTCATTTCATCTCGCCTCTATTGCGTTGTTAATATTTGTTCTGGTCTGCTCTTTTCCTTATCAAGTATTTACTTTCTTGCATCTCTGAGCCAGATATTCGGTGTAACTACTCGTTGTTACTTGTTCATTTTTATGCCATCGCACACAACATCGTCACTACGCCCAGCGAAGGAGACTATACAACAGGAAACAAGCACGGGATTACAAGATAGTGGGGGTTGGAAACGGCGCAGAGAACGAAGAGAACGAAGGGCGCAAAGGCCGGACGTGCGAAAAAGGCGAAATCAAGTACATACATACAAGACGAGAGCGAACACGACTGCACATATACATCACACGCAATAACCACGCCAAATGGCCGGCCCGAACGGCGAGTTGGTCAAAGCCATCGTCATACCAACGTTTGTCGGATCTCTGCTCTCCTGTCTGGCGTCCTTCACCGCGCTCATCCTGCACATAACGCTGCCTCCGAAGCGGCATTTCCGGCATGCGCTCATCTTGAACCTCCTCATCGCAGGTATGTACCGAGACGAGATCCAAGGAACATCTCTCAGACCTTACCGGGAGGATGAGGGAAAGAAAAAGGGGACACCAGAAGGAAAACGAAAAGCTAACATCATCTCCAGACTTCATCAACAGCCTCAACAACACCATATCAGGCGCTGTCGTGCTCTCCGAGGGTCACACCCGCAACGGCAAAGCCGAAACCACGCCCTCGTGCGTAATCAACGCCTGGGTCGGCCAGTTCAGCGTCCAGGCCGTCGACTTCAACATTCTCATCATCTCCATCGTCGTCCTGCTCACCGTCTTCCGCACACACCTTCTCAGTGATGCCTCACAGCGCAAAACCATCCTGCTATGCGCGGCCGCCTGGGTTCCTGGCTTTGTCACGAGTATGTCGTCTTCCTCCGTGCCGTCCGCCGGCACATACACACACCCCTCCCCGTTTCAAACCCCCCATTTCGGCATCCCCCCCTCCCTCTCTTGGCACGCACAAGAACTACGGTCATGCGCGCGTCTATCCTGTGTCTATTTATAATGTATAATGTATAATGTATGTAATACATACTCACATTCCACGTAGGCACCATTGGCTGGGCTCTCGGCTCATACGGGCACGTCAGCGGAAACTGGTGCTGGATCCGACGCGACGAGCTCGCTCTCCGCTACGCCCTCACTCACGGCTGGCGCATCGCCATCTTCATAGCCACGATTGTCATCTACACCGTGATATACGTGCGCCTGACGCGCGTCTTTGGCATCCTGCGCGTTGGAAACACCTGGTCTACCTTTCCGAGCCAGCATGTTCAAAGTAGGAACATGGGCGATGCCGAGTCCGACGATGCTCATCTGCACCACCATCATCAGCACACCTTTTCGGATACGGAGGGGATTCTCGTCTCGCAGACGTATTCGATTTCGCATGAGATGCACTCGCATCAGGATCAACAGCAGCAGCAGCAGCAGGAGAATCACAAACTACAGCAGCAGCACCCCGCGCGCTCAAACCAAGAACTCAAACCCCTGCCTAATACCGCGAGACCAGACTACAAACATGGCCTCCAACACGACGACCACATCCACCACCTTGATCTCAAAACCACATCCTACGCCTCCGCGGCGTCACCACCCCACCACCACCACCCCGAACATGACTCCTCCTCCACGAAACCCATCCGCGAGTCCGTCCTCTCTGTCGCCAAGGTCCCCGCCCCGCCTAACGTGCGCAGAATGCTCCTCATGAATGGGTATCCGATTGCGTATATCCTGCTCTGGATACCGGGCATGTGTAACCGGCTCGTGGAGTCCGTGAATGGGTCTTCGCCGCAGTGGTTGACTGTGTTGCAGGCGTCGACGCAGTTTGTGGGGTTTGTGAATGCAGTGACGTATGGGTATAGTGAGCAGATGAGGAGGGATTTGTTTTTGCTGTGGGATGGGAAGAGGGATTTTTTGAGGATGAGGAGTTAGCACCCCTTCCTTTTTTGTTTTGCTTTTTTGGGTTGGTTGTTGTTGTTGTTGTTTGTTTTTATATGCGTGCGTTTGTCTGTGTCTGGGTATTATTATGTGCGTCTTTGGGTGTTGGTTTTCTTGTTACTCTTCATGTCTGGTGTATCTCATTTGCTGTCTTCCTATGGCATCCGAGAGTGACTTTTTTTTTTCGTCTTTCACGCGTTTTGCGTTTTGCGTTTGCTTCCCCCTTTTTGCAGAATATGCAAAGGGTGCGCCGTGGGTATGGATGGGGCGTTTTATTATTGGCGCGCAGGACCGGCCGATGTATATCATGGGAATTTTTTTTTTGGGTTTGGGGTCAAGTAAAAGAAAGAATGAAGAGGAAGAAGAAGAAGAGAAGACAGGAAAGGAGATGTACTAATAGGCTGAGTGGAAACTGGAGAGAGGCTTATTGAGCGGGAGTTCATGAGCTGATGATGGCTATTAACCGTCTTTTGAGTTCCTCCTTTCCCTTTCTTTTTGTTGCTGTTGTTGTTTTTATGTGCTTTGGAATGGCGCTCCAGAACTAGATACCTACCTCTACATATGTACCTTACCTTTTTTGAAGTTTTGGAACAAGAAACATACTTCGTTTACCTACACAACATACCTTCCTACGGGGATCTCTTGACAGCTGTTTGGCATTGCAATTACAGTTGCCTGGTTCTGCGAAATATACCACTTTCCTAACTAGATACCGCTGAAAGATACCGCTGAAAGATACCGCTGAAAGATACCGCTGAAACGTCGAGTTCAGTTTCAGAATCTTTCTCTAAAATCACGTCACGTTTCCCCACACCAGCTCTCTCCTACACGATATACCTTTCCCACGAAGATCTCCAAACCTTTTATGTGTCGAGATGTTAGAACCGCACCACCTTTTCGCACAATTCTCCCTTCAGACCAAGACTTCTTGCTTCTTGAGCCGCATGCTGCCCATTGCATCTGTCGTATCATGTATGCCTAGTAGTAGACAGCAGTATAGCATCGGATCATCGGCACGCCCGGTATCTCCTTGTTAGCGACGGCCATTCGACCCGAACGCTGCAAATAGATACACACCTCATGAACCCCTGTGTATACTGCCCTACGGAGGAGACAGATATCGCCCTTCCTAGTTTCTACAATGCCTTTTCTTCTCATTCCCGTTTCCTACAGTAAACCTTCCCGAGTCCCGACTCCCGACGGCAACTCAAAGATCTTATCGTATGCGACAGTCTTCCTCATCACGTCACTCTTTCTCACAGGTTACTCCGAATTCCCAGCGAGATTCATACCATTGAGCTACTGATCATTATAAGACAGGGATGCCTTACCTTACGCACCGAATACTCCGTGTAGAGCAACGGTATACCGCGTACCGGCTGCGCCTTTTCCGCGCAACACTACAAGCATCATGCCCAGTTCTCGTCACCGCATCTCCATGTGCTTCACTGACGTGCGGCTGTCACGGCTTCACGACTCGCGGGGCTACGAGCATGTACGGAGTACGGAAAGATGCCGGCTCCTTGCAAGCAAGAGTGGACCAGCGTCACCACGCAGTGGCACGCACACGAAGGGGAAGAAGTGACCAACACGATATATTGGTACCCCTTATGTACTCCGTAGCCTGTAGGTATGCACATGTAACATGAGGCTCCAACGCAGATGTTATCCTCCAATGCTACACAGTCGTCCGGGTAGCCGCGTCATCGGCGACTTGGCGTCGTTGGAGAGAAGGCGCGTGGGAGTTGGGACGCAATCTCGTTGTACGGACTTCACGGAGTACTCCGTACAGCACCTACATACAGGCTCCTGCTGGGTGACATGTCTCAAGGCGGCAAGTCGCACACATTGCGCTCAGCGCATGACCGCTGGTCCCTGACATGTTGCGCTTTTGCCCGCGGCGGCGGATTCGCTCATTCAGGTCAGGTCGCTTCAGGGTCCAATCGCCTCGAATTACTTGTTGGTCAGTATGTAATGTAATGTACCTAAATTCTCAAATTAGGTACAATGCTTCAACAATGCCCGGTGGAAGCCTCCTCTATGCAACGCCAACAACTGATTCGCCTGCGCGCTCCAAGGACAAAAGCGCTGCAAGATGGAAGTTGGAACTTGTTAGGCCGAAATATGGAGAAGGCTGCAGGTTGGACTCTGGAGGTCCCCTCTTTGCTCCGCCAACAGCCGTCTGTCCTCCTCCGCCTACGCCGCCCCTCACAAGCTCCCCAGCATTTCAGCATCCAGGAACAAGCAACACCGCTGAACAACGCCACGCACCACGCACCACGGACACAGACACAGACACAGACAACGCCCCGAGCAGCAACCGGCACGACAGTTTTCTCTCTCTCGTCCCTTGCTGGCTGAGACCACCCCCGAGACGTGCACCGTCCACAATCATGTCGTCCGCGTCTATTACATTGGACCGCATCCTGGCGGCTGCCCCGACTGCTGCCAGGGGGCGGCCGACGCACCTCTCTGCCGATCCGCGAGGCCAGCGGATAGCTTACGCGGTAAGATCCCTTGGCCCTTGGCCCTTGGGCCAGCATACATGTGCGCATCCGATGAGGAAAAAATACCAAAGTCTCAGCACTCTTGAAAGAAAAAGGAGGCGAGGAGAACAAGAAACAAAGAAAGGAGAAGCACGGCCAGGATCATGTATAGAAATAAAAATAAAAAAAAACGCAACACTATTCTGACAAAGCCCTTCTTCTACATAGTCCGGTAAATCCATCTTCGTCCGCTCCATCGACAACCCCTCCGACTGCAAAGAATACACCGGCCACACCGCCGCCACGACCGTTGCTCGATTCTCCCCCAGCGGCTTCAAAGTCGCCAGCGGCGATGTAAGTGGCGTGCTGCGCATCTGGGAACCCGAGAACATTGACAAGACGGCGGGCGAATACCCCATCACGTCGGGCCGACTCAACGACGTGGCATGGGATGGCGAGTCCCAGCGCGTGATTGCCGTGGGCGATGGCAAGGAGCAGTACGGGCGCTGCATCACAGCCGATAGCGGAAACTCGGTCGGGGAAATCATCGGGCACTCCCGGTCCGTGAACGGGGTGGCTATGAAGGGCCAGCGGCCGCTGCGTGCTGCGACGGTGGCTGACGACGGCAACATGGTGTTTTACCATGGGGCGCCGTACAAGTTCAACCAGAAGACGGCGCTGCATCGGGGCTTTGTGCTGGGCACGGCGTTCTCTCCGGATGGGAGCATGCTGGCCACGTTTGGCGCTGACAAAAAAGTACAGCTGTACCATGGACAGACGGGGGATCCACAGAGGGATATCGGAGAGGGAGTGCATACGGGGAGCATCTTTGCGTTGTCGTGGTCGGAGGATAGTAGCAAGTTTGCTACGGCGAGTGCAGACCAGACTGTTAAGCTGTGGGATGCCCGTACGGGTGATATGCTCCAGTCGTGGAAGTTTGGCGATGGCCCGAGTATCCGTGACCAGCAGATGGGTGTGGTGATTCCGCATGGCCGGACGGACGGCTTGATCATCAGTGCTAATCTCAACGGCGATCTGATCTACTTGAAGGAGGGCCAAGAGGAACCGCTCATGGTTCTGCAGGGCCACTCCAAGAGCATCACTGCGCTTGCTGCCCCTCCTCCTCCTCCCTCGATGTCTCCCATGAATGGTCATACAGGAACGACACTCTGGACTGGTAGCTTCGAGGGCCGTGTTTGTCGCTGGGATCTGAATACCGGGAAAGCCACCATCATAGACGGTCAGACGCACAGGAACCAAATCGTCCAGATTACTGGCAGCGCCGCGGGCCGGATGCACACAGCTAGTTGGGACGATACCGCCAAGACGGTCGACGAGTCGGCGGCTACATTCGTGGATCCGTCCTTTGAACTTCCTGCGCAGCCCAGGGGCGCAAGTGCCTCCAAGGGAACGCTTTACGTCGCCACCGTGTCTTCGATCGCCGTCTTCTCCGACAAGGGGCCGCTCTTGCATGAAACGCCACTGACGTACACCCCGACCTGCATCGCCAGTTTCGACCGCCTGGTCGCGTTCGATCGCTTGATTGCTGTGGGCGGGGAGCAGAACCGCGTCAAACTATACAAGGCGAGCCCGGATGGTGTCTTGCAGGAAGGCCAAGCACTCGAGAACCCCACCGGGACGATCACCGCGCTAGCATTCTCCCCAGACGGGTCACACCTGGCGGCTGGTAACAGCGTGGGCAAGATATACGTCTACAAGACGGACACGTGGGAGGTGGTTTCGGACCGATGGTCTGCCCACACGGCACGGGTAACGTGCATCAGCTGGCACGGCAGCGGCGCGTACGCAGCTAGCGGGAGTTTGGACACAAACGTCTTTGTGTGGTGTTTGGAGAAGAAGAACCAGGGCAAGAGAATCAAGGCGGCTAATGCGCACAAGGATGGTGTGAATGGTATTGCCTGGGTCGACGGCCGTCTGATTGCAAGTGCGGGAGGTGATGCCAATGTCAAGCTCTGGAATGTCGAGAATTTGCCATGACGAAATGTGTGTCATGGCGCCGTTTGTGGTTGCGGAGACGGAGAATAGCCAAGGATGAATTTTGAGTGAGCAATTAGCAAATCATGTCGTCAGACTCCGGCCAAATTTTGGTGTTGTCGTTGTCGTTGTAGCCGTCGTTTGTAAGAATAGAAGCACTGTATTACGAATCACGATTAGGTGATCCCTCCGACGCCCACGTCCGCGATATGTCGCCTCTTTCCTCAACATCATTCCCCAGCCGGCGAACAGGGGGGTACCAGCGGATTACAAAGCTCGCGCACCTAGCCATGAGACAATTGCGACACTTTTTCTCCGTCCGCTCCCCCTGGATGAATCGCCCAGAGCCGCAGAGCGCTCTGCTCCTTGCGCCTCGTGTCATGCGCCGGCCACCGCGTCGTCTTGTTTTCCTCCCACAGCAGCGCGGCCTCGTGGGTAGCTTTCTGAAGATTGAGGACACTGCAATACACAGTTGAGTGAAAGGCTCATCCGCAGATGTGGCGTCGTTATTTGTGTGTTTAAGGAGAGGGGAGCTTAGGGTTGAAGGAAGGGTTTACCTGGGTGAACTCATGGCCGCGTAACCCTCCTTGGCCAGATGGCGCGCCATTTCAGTTTGATGATCATCCAATAATTCCGTATTGGGAACTACCACGAGCGGTAATCCTAAGCGCCAGGCATCCAGTATTGTTCCCGTTCCTGCGGCCGTCGTTAATAAGAGGGGGAGAAAGAAGAAAAGAAGAAGATCGAGACAAAATAGCATAAAAAGGGGGAAACATGTGGATATGTGAGTATCGCTCTGGATTGTAAAGTATGTCTTGATGGGCTTGGATGGGCTGGGGAGGAGCTGGCATGAACTGGACCGGGCGATGCTTTCACCATACCCGCGTGTGAGATGACGAGTCCCGGCGCTCGTTCCTCTCGACGTGCTTGGCACAGCACCATTTCGTCCTTGAGAAGATTCTGCTTTACATCAAACACGTCCACCTGGAATCCGGTTGGCATCTTATCCCGGTGCTGCGCACACAGCGCGGCGGCCCAGGTGATATCCGGCCCGCACTGGACGTGGAGAGCCGTGAAGTCTTGGGCGCGGAGGAAGGTCCAGAAGTTTGGGTCCAGGACTGCGCGGGTCAGAGCCGAGAAGCCAACCGTTGCGCCGACAGTGACGAGGCAGTAGCGCGGGAGACCGCTTGAATTCGAAGGCATGCTGTGTGTCCGTTTTGAAGGTTGACGTGTTGGAGTTTTCAGTCTTCCTCTTCTCATCCGGCGCAAACGCACCGCTGCGAGGCGAGCTCTTCATGTGTGTGGTTGTCACTGCTGCCAATGACCAATGGCGAGGTGGAGCCATCGCCAAAGACTCCACCCCCAAGGCTATGGGCAAAACCCCGGCAAAACCCAATCGAGACAATCAAGGCCCCAAATTTTCCGAAGCTCTCGCGTGTTCCCAGGAAAAAGGCCAAAGCCGTCGCGGGCTGCAACATTCAGGCCGCCTCGAACCTCGAATCCCGTCATGGCTTCCACGTCTCCCGCCGCCCGGCTCTGCGCGCTGGTCTGTCGCAGGGTTTCATCGTCGGCGCACCAACCTCTCCCTCGAGCGCAGCGCCTCTGCCGACCAGCGGCCCCTCGGGCTCCGTTCAGCTCCTGTGCCCCTGCCCGAAAACGTCAGCGGGAAGAGGCCGCCGACGATGAAGATGCGCCGCAACGTATAGAGCTCACGAGAATGAACCAAGCGATTGCGGATTTGGCCACGCCGCAACGACTCCAACAGTTGGATGAGGTGGCCAAGCAAAACGGCCATAACACGATTGACGAGTACCTCGCCGCCACGTTGGAAAACACACCCGGATGGGCATCGGAAGAGCGGGAGGCGGATGAACAGATGTCGAAGATCATGCAGGGAGAAAGGCCCAACAAGACGTCGTTTTGGTACGACGAAGATGACCCAGAGTGTAATACGGAGGAGTTGGAGGACTTTGACGAAGATGACATGACCTCCATGGCGCACGCTCGGCTGGAGGAAATCAGGGAGATGAGACAGTATGCTCGGCTTGCTGTCTGGGAGATGCCGCTTCTCGCGAGTAAGTACATGCCTCACACAACTGAATCATGTCCTCTTTTTCATATAAAGGCAGAGACATGTCCTCTTTTCATATAAAGACAGAGAGAACGGCAGAAAGCAAAGTACCCCCTTCTAACACTCTTTGTGAGCAGAATTCGCAAAACCCTTCGAGCGCCCCACAAAAGAACAAGTCCTACGCTGGCGCTACACGACCTTCATGGGCGAAGAACACCCCGCCGAGTGCAAAGTCGTTGTCCAATTCCGCCCCTCGGACCTGGACCTCACGCCCGTCCAGATCAGCAAGCTCAAGAAGCTCGCCGGCACGCGGTTCGACCCAGCCAGAAATGTGATCAAGATGAGCAGCAACAGCTACGAACATCAGGCGCAGAACAAGCAACATCTGAGCGAACTGGTGGAGAAGCTCATCGCGGCGGCCAAGGACCCCACGGATACGTTTGAGGATGTGCCGCTGGATCAGCGATACTACAAGGCTGTACAGAAGCCTCGGTTCCCCAAGGAGTGGCGCATGACGGAGGAGAGGCGGCTGGAGTTGGAGGAGTATAGGAGACTTGCCGAGGTGGAGGACAAGGAGAGGGAGGAGAAGGGTTTGCTGGTGGATGGGGCTAAGAAGATTGACGAGTACATGACGCAGAAGCTGACGGAGGAGCTGCGGAAGCAGAAGTCTGAGGTGATGGTGCCTGCGAGGTGTAGTAGGGCAAGGAGGTAGAAAATGGGGATGGGCTTTCCGCTGCTCTTGGCTTGTGGTGGGAATGTGTATAGTAAGGCATGTAGAATTGGCGTTGGTAGAGGGCCTGGGATAGAATATGGCAGCTTTTCTGTACAGCACATAAGAACGATGGTGGCTGCATGTATGCCTATCTATGTGTATACCGTATGTTGAGTTTACATGTAACATGTATCTATGTCATATGAGGTACGCATGGGCTGATGGAGGAATAAGGGAGAGATGCTTGGACACCGACATTTTCTTCGTTTTCCTGATGTTTTCCCTTCCTATTTAGGCTTAGTCTATTTCCCCCGTTTGGCTATCATAAGAGAGAGGTGTTCTCTCATCAATGATCATGTAGTTCAAGTTGAGACGGGAGGGGGGGCTAGTTGAGTCGAATTGAGTACAGAAGTTGTTCTTTCTTTTTTCGCAGGGATTTATAGAACCGGCGAGAGTCGCCATTGTCTATGTGTCCAGTTTATCCCGGTGGGATCTATCTTTTGTTGTTATGTATGTCCTTTTTCCCTCAAGTTTATCTTGGGCCGCGGCATGCAGAACATGTGGGGGAACTTCTGTGACGTCACACGTGACTTGCATACCCCACTGGTGCCTACCTTTGTCCTCACTCTTGTCAGATGTCAATCGTAATCTGTGTACGTGAAACGTGTCGAGTGCCGTCTCCAGGGTTTTGTCTGTCGTGCATGTGTTCCCGTGTCGCAAAGAGTTGTGAAACAAGTGCTTAAGGCCCCGTTTACGCGCCTTTTGGAATATGGAAATGGAATTGGATTTCGGTGCCAAAGAGACATGTGCTGCCAAGCCGCTAGTGCGACGCTAGACGATGTACTGTGGATATCGACGGGGGATCGACTGGGGGTAAATATGGATACCGACGGGGGTAAATGGATACTGTGGTACATCGTAGAAACGTTTTTCCGGGCCCGAAATGTCGGGAACGACTGCAGGATTGAAAATCTTGAAGTAAAATCTAGATTCGCGAAGACCGTGTCGGGTCCGCCCAAGATATCGTCCATCAGAGCGCGGCAGGTGACGGGATTGTTGCCCAAGGATATCCGTGGCTTCCGAATAGAGCTGGCAACCTCCTCTTCAATAAGCAATGACAATATACACTCGACTATCAACGTGTTCGCCTCTTCTTGCGCAGCAGCTGTTTGGTCGGAATTCTCGCCATCCTGGTGCTGCAGGGCGTCCATTTTGGTGGTGGTCAGACGCGTGTTTTGGCGTGTTTTGTTGGCGTATTTTCGGTCGCAGCTCGCAGTCTGCGAAGTCATCGAAAACATCGAGGATTTGTGGCCAGTGGACTTTCAGTGGGCTTTCAGTGGACTTTCAGTGGACTTTCATCAGTGGACTTCCAGTGGACTTCCAGTGGACTTGCCATTTTGGTGGTGGTCAGAGGCGAGTTTTCGGTCGCAAATGGACACGTTTTCTCGAATCGAGCCCGGTAAGGGCCAGATTCAGAGCGTCATAATAAAATAAATTTGAACGATTTTGCGGAATAAAGTGGATACGATTTCCTAATTTGGCATGAAAATCCACTTCATGCGTGCATAACTTTTGTGTTTCCAACATGACCCCTGTGACAATGTACCGAGCTAGAGGAGACTAGCAGGGGACCCTTGAGGTCGTCTGGCATTGGTCGAGAAGCACCAAAATCTCCACTCCTGCGGAATAAAAGTCCATTCCGCATTCCTACCCCCCTCGAGGTAGGAATAAATGACCAAACGGCAGAAAAGCCGCCAAGATAGTGGCCTGAACCACTGGCAATTCCACTGTAACTGGACCGATTCCACTGAAGTCCCCATCGGCCCTCCGCTGCGCTCCAACCTTCGGGGCTGGGAGACCACCAATGCCACTGTAACTGAACCGATTCCACTGCCCAGTGCCAATTCCACCGTAACTACAGATATCGCTGCCAATTCCACTCCCTTCCAACTGCTTTTTTGAAGCGGCGCGAGGTCCCCTATCGGCTCTCCCCTGCGCTCCGGGGCTGGGGGACCTAGGTATTAGTTGTGATGAGGTCCGTATGGGCACGGGCAAATACGGCTTCAAATGATGGGACAGAAGATGGTTTCTCATCGAGCTCTGCAAAGGGTTTCTCATTTTATTGCCAGCTTTGATATGGCAGGCGGTGTCCAGATAAATAAGCTAAGCCACTTGCAGTATAGTCTGATGTCTGGAGCGGTACATTGATTTTGTCTCCACTGTTGCACAAGTACGGAAGTACCTTTATTATGAACCATTTATTTTATTATGACACTCTGAATCTGGCCCTAAACCAGCTCGGAGGCTGGTTTGCGGCGATCCAGTTTCTCCCATACAAATCGTAATGCTGGAACAGAAAATCGCGAGCGAAACACCCTTGTAAGGCCCTTGTCTAGCGCGGTACTTCGTTTGCCAGGGGTCATATTCGTGATTTACGATTTGTGCATTTTGGCAGTGCTAAATTAGGTATAGCCTCATTTTTGTGCAAAATTCGAAATCCCGAGCCCCGCGCTCGAGGGCGTAAACTGGGCCTAAGTTAGCATTCTACAGATCCTGATTGTAGGTACATAGGTACATACCTACCCAACGCACCGCCGACCGGGTCGCCTGTTGGCTGACAGCCATTTGCCACATCAAAACGAACGGACCTCTCCACCAACGGTCATGTCCGGGTCAATCTGTGAAAACGGCCTTTGCCCTCCGATTGGATCAGATTCAGACCGGATGTGCGCCAGACGAAATAGCCGCGGCTGAATGTTTGATCTTCTGCTTTTCGCCGCCCCGGACCCCATCCCGAAGGTTACCCTGACGGACCGTCCGTGGTTTGTTCCTGGAGATGGGGGAAGGGACTACATATGTACTAAAGAAAAGGCTAGAATGAATATATAATCAATTTATTGACTATATTGTTCCCATCCTTCCAGCAAAGTCCAGGCGTTTCCTTTTCTGTCTTTATCATCGTTGACCTTGAGAGCAAGAATCTAGTTTTCCATCTGTATCGTCAAGTTCTTCTAAACGGAGAGAAGGAAGGAAGGACGCAGAGAAGAAGTTTAAACAAAGCAAAAAGGCGCCACAAGAAGAAGCAAAAGAACAAAGTTTAAACAAGCAAAGAAAGCACACCACATCATGACCAATCAACTTTCCATACCCCCCTTCGAGGCCATGCCTCTCGACGACATCACCACCAAAGTCGAACGCCTGCGCAAGACCTACCGCACAAACAAGACCAAGGACCTCAAATTCCGCATCCAGCAAATCCGCAAGCTCTACTGGGCCATCGTCGACCATGCGCCGCTCATCGAGGAAGCCCTCCTCAAGGACATGGGCAAGTCCAAATTCGAAGCCCACCTCACCGAGATGGACTGGATCAAAAACGAGGCCATCAACGTAGCTAACAAGCTCGAGACATGGGCCAAGGACGAGAACATCGTCGACCTCCCCATGACCTACTGGCCCATGAGGCCGCGCCTCCGCAACGAACCCCTCGGCCAGATCCTCCTCATCGGCGCCTACAACTACCCCTTCCAGCTCAACATCACGCCCGTCATCGGCGCCATCGCCGCAGGCAACTGCGTCGTGCTGAAACCCTCAGAGCTAGCCCCCCATTCAGCCATGGTTCTACAGCGCATCTTCGACCAGGCCCTCGACCCGGACTGCTACCTATGCGTGAATGGCGCGCTCAACGAAACAAAACACCTTCTGGACCAACACAAGTTCGACAAGATCATGTTCACGGGCGGCAAGAAAACGGGTACCATCATCGCCACCAAGGCCGCCGAGTCTCTCACACCGGTGCTCCTGGAACTCGGCGGGCTAAATCCAGCGTTTATCACAAAGAGCGCGGACGTCAAGCTCGCGGCGCGAAGGCTCCTGTGGCAAAAATGTCTTAATGCTGGGCAATTATGTTTGTCGCACAACTACGCGCTTGTGGAGAGAAGCGTGGTGGACGAATTCATCGCAGAGCTGCGTGTGCAGTTTGATGAGTTTATGCCGAATGGTGCCAAGGGGAGTGACTTGTCGCGCATTGTCAACAAGAGCCACTTTGATCGGATTACGAAGATGCTGAAAAACACAAAGGGCAAGGTCGTCTTGGGGGGTTCGTCAGATGAGGAGACGCTGTGGATTGAGCCGACGGTTGTGTTGGTGGATAGTAAGGATGATAGTATGATGGTTGAGGAGAGCTTTGGGCCTATTTGGTCTGTGTTGCCGTTTGATAGTCTTGATGAGGCTATTGAGGTTGCTAATGAGGTTGACCCGACGCCGTTGTCGCTGTTTACATTTGGCACGGACGCGGAGAATGAGAAAGGTGAGTCTTTCAACTTTAACAATTTTTATTCTGATGAGCACGAAAGGAATGGATGGGGAGAGAGAGAGGAAAAGGAGATGGGAGAGAAAAAAGAAGAAGAGAGAGAGAGAGAGTGTGTGTGTGTGTGTGTGTGACCGCTCTACACTGCTCATGGACCGGCCTCACACTCCAGAACACACAGATTCCCCCATACCAAACCCATTGACAAGATAGAACCAAGGAATCATCCAGAGAAGTACCTACGCATCTACTAACTCCCCTTCCAGTCCTCAACAACGTCACCTCCGGCGGCGCCACCATCAACGACGCCTTCTTCCACGCCATGATCAACGCCACTCCCTTCGGCGGCATCGGCGGCTCCGGCCAGGGCAACTACCACGGCTACTACTCCTTCAAGGCCTTCAGCCACCAGCGCGTCATCGCCCACGTACCCTCCTGGGCCGAGAAACTCCTCCGCGTGCGCTACATGCCCTACTCTTTCTCAGAGCTGGACCGCTACCGCTCCCTCAACGGACATACCCCCAATTTTGACCGGGAGGGGAATACCCTCGGCGGGCTGAAGCAGTGGTTTGGCTTTGCGGCTCGGCTGGGGGGGAAAGACTCAACTGGCGGAGCAGCAAGGTGGGGAGTTTTGTTTGCCCTTGTGGCTGTGATACTGAGGCTGAAGATTGTGTGAAGTTAGGACCGTGAACGATTTACACTCGGAGGGGTAAGATATATTCTCCCCCCTTTTTTTTTTCTTTTCTTTTTCTGTTGTCTTCTTCTTGGAAAGTCATGGCTTTGAAGAAAGGGGCACGGAATGTAGTAAGAAAGGGGGACGAAGAAAAGTTAAAACGATGGGAACAAAAAGGGCGGACAAGGGAGGATTAAGCGATAGGGGGGAGCGCAAAGGAAGAGTATTTTATCCTGATACCCCTGTTTTACGCCTTTAGAATGCTTGTTTCTTGACAGGGTGAATTGGATTTATAATGAGAAGGAACTTGCATATGAGAAGCATTATATCCTGGGCCGGTCATTATGTGCGGGAGTGATGGTTGCGTGGGGGGTGAGAATCGGGACATGGATGTTCGACTGTCCGAGAATATGGATTCTGGCAGACCGTCCTGTTCTATCTTGTTCCGAATCTGATTCTCCTTGACAATTTGTATATGTGTAAGCTTCCTGTTTTAAGTATTTAGCTTCCTTTCGTGTTCCTCGATAGAAAGTTAGCGATCGCGTCCCTGAAAATATACACCCCCAGAGACATACCAAGCACATGTAACATGACCCAAAAAAGCACCAAGACATCGAGTCTGCGGAAGACTCTTCACTCTCACTATCTGCCCGTCGTATCTATTCGTTAAGAATCTAGCTTCATGCTGTGTTGACTTAATCGATATTCATATTGCTGCGGTAGTCACCGGTGTTTCGATGCACATGCCATGTACATCACTTCAAAGAGACGCATGCCGACTCTGCGTAAGCTTCATACAACACCTCGCATCTCTTCATTTCATTATAAACGTGCAGAGCCCATGACTTTTCCCCTATACTCGTCTCACTCCTCTACCGCCCGGCCAGAATCGCAGCCAACCTCGCCCCCTTCTCACCCCCCAAGTACAAATCATCCTCTCGAGACTCCCTCCCCATCTCCACCGCCTCCTGATACCCCATCATGACCATATCCTCATCCACGCGCAGTCCATTTTCCACCAGCGCCGAAATGACACTCCTACATCGCGCAATCTCCCTCATCGTAGCCACGTCAATCCAGTCATTCTGGCTCGAATACACCTTACTGCTCACAGCCTCCTCCATCTTATTCACCCCAACCTGCTGCTGCTGCTGCTGCTGCTGCGCATCGCTCTCCTCCTCCACATGCTTGCTAATCCAAATATACCCATTTACCCCCAGTATCACATCAATCTTCCCAGAGCCATTCGCCCCATCCATAGTCCAAACCTGCCTCTTGGAGCGCACCACGCCCCCACCGCCCCCCGTTCCAGACACACTCATAAAGACCCCGTTTCGTAGCTTGCCGTACTTGAGAGACCGTGTATGCAACGAGGCCGCACCATCCTGATGCAACTGCTGCACCTCCGCAACCACAAGATCTCCCTCTGCAAAGAACGAGCGGATCTGCAGCTCATCTGTTTCGGTGCGCTTGCGCAGAATACCTCCCGGGAGGTTAATAGCGGAGATTTGTAGAATCGCAAGCTGCGAGGCTGAGACGTCGACGCGCCATCGCTTGGGGTGGACTTCTAGGATGCGGCCTACGACGAGGTCGCCGATCTCGGGGGTGTAGCGGGCGCGGAGGGGCCGTACGGAGAGGAGTTTGTTTGTTTTGGTGAGGGTTCCGGCGAGGGAGGAGGTGATGGATTGGGTGGAGGGGACGACGTATGTTCCGTGGCCGCTTGAGAGGGGGGGAAGAGGGCAAGGTCAGCGACTATGTTTCATTCGTTGTTGTGCTAAGGGTTGTGATTATGGTGGAAAGACGTACCGCATCCATTGGGGATTCGATGTGATTACTGTTCCCGGTGTGAGAATCTCGTCGGCTATGCTGTCGCTGTTGGCGCTGCTTCGGCGGCGCTTGGGAGCGCGCATGGATACATCGCCTTGGAGGTCAACGCCGCCGTCTGAGTCGGAGTCGGAGCTGGCTTCTGAGGCGGCGACGAGGGAGGCGAGGGCTCGTTGGGAGGCCGGGCGAGGGCGCAGGATGGTGATTGGCATTGTGTTGTGTGTGCGGTGCGGTTGGGATGTTGTCGCAATGGAAGGCGGAAAGGTCAGGATGTCGGCTGTTGTGGCTAACGTGGATTGTAATCCGCTGTAAGTTACAATATTGAGTACAAGTGTATGATGCGCTGGGCGTGTGGTATGTATGATGATTTCTATGGTTGAGAACTTGAGGTCGATGCGATTTGAGGTTTGAGCTTGAGGTTGAAGGTGGAGACATCAAATGTGAAGTGGGTCTTCGTGTGAAGATTTCAAGACCTTGTGCAGTTGAAGGGAGAATCGAGATGCGTAAGGACCGGGCCAACAAGACCTTTTTTCTTCAACGAAAGAATTCACGATTATGTTTTCGGACTCAGCGCCGCAGTCTTCTGTCTCGGTCCCCAAAATTGGCACATAATGCCATGATAAATGCTTTCAAGGAGTCTCAACCCATATGCAAACAGGTAGCAAACATCACGAAGGAAGCATCTTTGCCGCTTGCGCATCTTCTAGCAAACACGCTTTGTCCGCATATTCATACAGTTCAGTGTGATGTGATACATACGTGCCATCCATACCCTCAACCAGCAGGAATACAGAGCCGGCACTCGCCCCTAATGGGGTAAAGCCGTCAGTTGAATGCCCGCCACAAGCCCATCCCTACCAAGCCCAAGGATATGCCAGTGATGCCGAATCTCCTGCTCCTCATGCCAAACATGGATCTGCTCTGCAGAATGACATGGCGCTGCTTCTCCAGCTGAGCCGTGCCGGAAAAGTAGCTATACGCTGCCAATCCGAAGAATGCGCTGCAGCCTATATCCGTCTGTCAGCCGAAGTACAGATGTATGTATATCCATCTTCGTATAGCGGGCATCGCCCGTCAACGCCCCGAGCCCTTGCCCATGGAAAGTTGAGATAAGATGAATGTCATACCAACGAGTCTGCAAGTCTGACAATCCTCTCCACTGTCCTGCTGCAACGGCCTCTTTGGGTCTTCTGGCCTGTCGCGAGGGACGTTGGGGACTATGTCGCCTGCCATGACGGCGGAACTTGGAGGAGAAAGATGGGGATAATCGATGAATATCAATGGGGGAGCTGTAAGCCCCCATACACCTATTCTTTTGGGCACTGGTTCAGTGAAGCTCGAGATTGCGTGGCAGCGAAGCAAATTGACACAGAAGTAGCACAGTACTGAGAGAGTTGACAGGCTACCGACCAGTGACAGCGGCAGAATCGGGCGCATCTGCACTGTGCAGCCGCTGGAGCGGGCCGCCTGGCGCAAACTCCTGGGGACGGGTGACGTACGAGCATCTCGTCTCGTGGGCGAAATGAACCCAACGTCTGGTCCAGACAAAAGCGCCAACAGCGTTTGGTCCCGTCCACACGCTCCCTCAACGCGCCAGAGCTGGCCCAGTGTAGCCGACAACATGAACGGCGTCATTGAGGCTCTACACATATACGACGAAAACAGGTTGGCCTTTGTCACTCCGCGAGCCAATTCAGAGTCGCTAACCCGGGCATACAGCAGCAGTGCCATCTTGTCGCATACCTACACCGGCCGACCGCTCCCAGCTACGCACCTCTTGGCTCTCTATCTCGAGCATCCGACGCCCAGACCGAATCTGATACACCTCCCCAACACGAGCCCGGCGACTCTCGTGTTTAGTCTCATCCATGCCAATCTCCTCTTCCTCGTCACCTCTTCCACCGAAATCGAGCCACTCCTCGTGCTGGAGTTCCTGCACCGCGTGGTCGACGTTTTAGAGGACTTCATCGGAGCGCCGCTTCTTGCCCTCAAGATCGAACAGAACTACCATGTGGTGGCTCAGCTTCTCACGGAGATGTGCGATGCCGGCACGATAAGTACGACCGAACCGAATGCGTTGCGAGAAAACGTCGAGATAGAGGGGTGGATGGGTAAGCTATTGGGCAGCATCAACCTCCCAGGGTATGTACTTTCCCGTGGCTACTTCAAGTCAAGCCTTGCTACGTCTGGTCTAACAAGATTGGGTTCTCAAGAAAATCTCCGTTATCATCCAACTTTTCAAACGCACCTACACCTGCGCTGCCCATCACCAACACACCGGCTCTGCCGTGGCGACGCGCCAATGTACGCCACACTTCGAACGAGCTATACGCAGATGTCATCGAGACGCTCTCAGTTACGCTTGCACCTTCAGGGAGACCATTGGCAGCATTCGCCAACGGATCCATCGCCTTCACCGCCAAGGTCTCAGGTGTTCCAGACGTTACTGTTAGCTTAAGCAGTCCATCTGGAGTCCACAACGTTGGCAGTATCATGGAGCTCCCCGTGTTTCATCCATGTGTGCGATTAAATCGATGGCAAGAAAGACCAGGACAATTGAGTTTTATCCCCCCAGATGGCCGATTCATCCTGGCAGGCTATCAAGTGGATCTGCTGCCCTTTGCAGGCGAGACGAGCGGCAACATACGTGCAAACAAGCTCAATCTGCCCGTTAGCCTGGAAATCAAGACCGGCCTGGGTCCTACAGGGGCAGAATTCGAAGTACGATTACAAGTGAACAAGACGCTGGGAAGCCAAACATCGCCATCCCAATCAAGTCAGTATGGGAGAGGCATCGGCTCGGGCCGCCTAGGGGCACCACATCCAGGATCCCCCGGCGCGCCCTTGGTCGATGAAGTAACCGTCACAGTCCCATTGCCAGAAGACGTCAGGAATCTTTCCGACATTCGACCTAGTCGAGGCGACGCCAGCTTTTATCCCAGAGAGAGAATGCTCGAATGGCGCGTACCGGCCAAGGAATTAGCAGGGCCCACCTCGCATTTTGGACTTCGCTGCACGGTGGGCGGGATAATTGTGGATGAAGGCGAGGACTTTGATCCCAGTGGCTTTGCCCTGAGCGGCACTGATCACTCGTCGTATAATGAGTCGTATCAGAGCTACTCTGCTGCTGGTCCTGCTGCCAGTGAAGAGGGAGCCAAGACAGACCAGGGTGGGCAGCAGGATGCGAAGAAAGTAGCGCAGAATAAGATGCTCATGCCGAGTTCTGCCATGGTGAGCTTCTCGGTCAAGGGTTGGTTGGCGAGCGGGCTGAAGGTGGATAGCATCATGATTGATGCGCGGAAGAGTCGAGGGCTGGGCGAGGGCGTGAAGCCGTACAAGGGGGTCAAGTACTTGACGGTCAGTAAAGGGGGGGTAGAAATACGGTGTTGACGAGATGAGCATAGCATAAGCATAAGCATGAGCAGCTTGAGCTGACGCGTTTGACGAATTTATGAGCATCGTGTCACATGGAGTTTTGCCTTGTTCTTGTGTCTCTTGGACGTGAGCCACGTGGCTCTCGGTGCAGCGCGTTACCGTAGTCTCGTCTCTTGGCACTTTTCGTGACTCACTCTCTGGATATCTTCGTGGCTGTGTTCGCGTCCGTGAATGTGCGCAATATCAACAGGAAACCCGACATACATACGTTGACATTGAGGGCATTCGAAGGCCTGTCTGGTACTCCGTAGGTACGGAGTACCTAAAGTGGCACCTTTAGGCTTTGGCACTTCCCCAGAGTCCCCCGAAGATCAGGCCGTCCGTGCGGCAAATAGCGGCTACTGTCGCCCCCCAGAGCAGCTGAGAGACATTGAACCAGTCAGAGTGTTCGGTTGACATACTTACTGCCCCACGTGCCGAGCCTCGGGGACAGCGTGGACAGGGATTTGACGGCGTGGGTTGCGTGAGTGACTCTCTTCGACCGCACGACTTGTTGCGATTCCCATTCCCATCCGTTCCAGCCCCGTCCAGAATGAACGCATCATCTACGAATATCCGAATCTCCAGAACGCAAGGCCGTCGGCTCTGGTTATGAAGTGCCTTAGCAGCAGTCTGTTTCGCCCTCGAGGGCGTTGTGCCGCGACAACAGCGTCGACCTGTGCGTCATGCTGGCGCTCATTAGCTGGGCCTGTCGGCGTGGGAGGCAGGAAGAATGAAGAACATGACCAAGGACGACGACGGCTGTCGACCTCGACCGTGGGACGATCCCGACGGCCGCGGACAGCCATCTTCTTTCCCGGTGAGGAATGCAGTCCAGACATGCAAGAACACAAGCACTATGGACGGACAAGCCATGCTTGACATCACTAAGAGAAACCAAGTACTAACTCATGCGAACACTGTATCTCGCGCAACAAAGCAGGCCAAGGAACTCAAAAAGTCGGCATGCTCAACCCTTGGCTCGAAGCATTCCCAACTACGGCCAAGGAGATCATCCAAGAAGCAGACCACTACGCGGGCTTCAAACTCTCCGACGTGATCCGAGACGGACCCTCCAAGCTCCTCACCCAGACTACGAACGCGCAACCAGCCATCATGGCCACCTCCATCGTCATCCTCAAGATCCTCGAACGCGAATTCGACGTCAAAGTCGCCGACCGGTTCGACGTCACCCTGGGCCACTCCCTCGGCGAGTTTGCCGCCCTCGTTGCAGGCGGATACATGGACTTCCAGGATAGCTTATACATGGTGACGCGCCGCGCGGCAGCCATGTCAGACGCCACCAAGAAAGCCGTCCAGGAATATGGCGGCGAATACGGCATGGTGGCCATTGTGACGGAGCCAGAGTATCTGCGGGAATTGATTGCCGCGATTCGCGAATTCGTCGGACATTCCAGCGCGGGGAGCAAGGCTGAGAGCAGCGAGGATGTGCCTCCCATAGAGCAGGTGCTCATTGCGAATATCAACAGCAAGAACCAGATTGTGCTGAGTGGGAATCTGGAGCGCATTGCGACGCTCATGGCTCATGTGCGGCAGTTTTTGGGGCATGAACCACGCGCGGTGCGTCTGCATAGCGATAGCCCTTTTCATAGTCCCATCATGAAGCCGGCTGTGTCGGTGATGCATGACCTTCTGGAGAGCAGGTCGAGGGTTCCGGGCCGGGAGAGGGAGGACATTATCAACTTTCCGGGGGATATACCCTGCATTAGCAACGTGACGGCGCGGCCATTTAAGAGTAGAGAGCAGCTCAAGGACTTGCTGGCGCGGGGATGCCTCGAGACGGTCCGCTGGTGGGATAGCATTCGGTATCTGGACCAGCAGGAGAAGGTGAGGCGATGGGTGGGCATAGGGCCTGGGAAAGTAGGCAGGAATTTGGTCGGGAAGGAGGTCGGGATGCGAGGCAAGGACTTGGTCAAGGGAGGGGGTGTCTGGGCTATTACTGATCCGATGGATGTTGAAGAGGTGCTGAGGGGATTGCAGGAGACGGATGGGGTGGTGGATGAGGCGTGATGTGACGCCTGGAGGCTTGACCTATTGCGAAGCGTTGCACTCACCTGAGAAGTGTATATTACTTGAACTAGCTGTAGCTGACCATAATCTTGTCTTCTCGCTTTTTTTGGCCTCAAACTTTGTGTTCCTGCTAAGAATGCATTGAAGGAGCTGCTGAGAGTCGGGAGACGTACATACCTAGGTACCTTGTACCCGCCCCCACCAACACCAAGAGGTAAACTCCGAATCAATCCCGTGCCATCCTCTCAAGAACCCCCATCCCAACCACCATCACCATGACCATTGCCATTCCCTCCATCGCCTGCCTCGGCGTCATAGGCCGCAACGTATGTCCTCCCCCATCCCATCCCATCCTCTCTCCCAAAACAACCAAACACACACAAACCAAACGAAAAGCTAACTCCTCCCCAGAACAACCCCCTCCACATCTCCATCTTCCCCTCCCACGACCCCTCCACCAACACCTTCACCCCCTCCGCACCCCCCTCCAATTCTCCCTCCTCCTCTCCTCCACAATCGACATCTTCGACCTCCGCGCAAAAGCCTCCTCCGCCACAGGCGTAGGCCTCTCCGGCGACGCAGGCCTCCTCCACGCCATAGACGACCGCCTCGCCGCGTACGGCTACGAAACCAACACAGGCGTACGGATGGTCTGCGTGGTGGACATGCGAGGACGGCGCATCGACGACGCGGCTGCGAGGGTGGTTCATCCGGGGGGAGTAGCGGGCCTGCGGGACGTGGAGCTGAAGCCGGTCTTCCGGGCCATGCAGGCGGCGTATGTGCGGTTGTTGCAGAATCCGTTTTATGAACCGGATGAGCATGCGCCGTTGGGGGGCGTGGGGGGGAAGAAGATTGTGAGTGGGAGGTTTGAGGGGGATATGAGGAGGATTGGGGAGGGGTGGACGCCGGGGGTGACGAGTTTGTAGGGGGTTTGGGGGTTTGGGGCGTTTATATACATTGATATCGGGGATTGGTGGTCTTGCGTACCATTGTGTTCCAGAGTTCGGTGGTGTTGTAAGATGAGGAGGATTTTGCGAGGCGTTTATTCTTACTGGGATCGCGTTGGGGTTGCTTTTCTTTGCTACTGCTTTCCTGGCAAGGCTGCTCTGCATGGTTGGGTTGTGATATCCTGAAATTCATGCTATCTAGTCTACTAGATTATTTGCACAGTCATGCTTGTATGGCATGACTTGGTATGAGAGTGATCATCTTATACATCTTTCGTTATTCTATAAATCCCGTCTATTTCTCGTGTTGCTGCCGCAGCTCCTCAACCTTCCATTTCGACAACCCAGCCACATCTATATCTACGCTCTCGCCCATCTTCTCTCCCGCGTCGCGCTTCGTCGTCGCGACGTCCATCGCGGACAACGGCTGTGAACGAGGACCGCCCTCCCAGTGTCGGGCTTCCAGAGGCAAAGGCTGCCACCAGTCGCCTGTCCTGGCGTGCCAGGCCGCGCTGCACAGCTCCCACAGACGAGAAGTCGCGCGCTTATATGCAAATCGCTCGTCCTCGCCGGTAAAGGCACTCGTGTTGCCGAAATCAATCTTCTTCTTCTGCAGGCCGAAATCGGAGTCCTGGTCTGCGTTGTATTTGGCCGTGGACGACTCCGTGTCGTAGTAGGACACGTTGGGCCGGAACGGCGATGTCTGGTCCTGGTACACCTCTGCTACGGTCTCCGAGTACGTGGCATCGGCATGGACGTCACCACTATTGATGCTCTCTCCGTCCTTGGTTCCCGCGGAAGCGGCCTTCTTGTTCTCAGGGAAGAAGAGGTCGTCTGGTGGGCGTTGAGCCCTGAGGATGACGAGCTTGCATCGTGCCTCGTATAGGGCATCAAGGAATGTGATGAAGCGGCGGGCTTCGTTTTTATGGAGAACCGTCAGGATGGGCACTCGGTCGATGATGAACGTGTGATACGATGAGGCCATTGTGATGTAGTCTGCGGGGCCAAAGGACTCGACGAGTTGGTCAAATGTCCAGAACACTGACCCGTTATAGTGTTGAGGTGCCACGACGCGGCGGCCGTATACAACAAGAGCGGATTCCTGCCATGGAACGGGGTCTGAGTTATGCCAACCCACGGCATCCTGGACGAGCTTTTGGGGCAAGGCGTCTTCCCCATCATGTAAATGGTAATGGACCGGCACTTTTCGTTTCGTACTGGCTTCTTCGGCGGTGGGAGCATCAGAGGTCGGAGAGGATTCATTCGCGTCTACCGCGTCTACTCCTAAGCCCACTGCGGAAGACGGGACAGACACGGAGACACCCTTTTCTTCCTTGCGCCTCCAATCTGTCGCGCCCTCCATGTGCCAAAAGTCGCATCGTGCCTTCAACACGTTCAGGAAGTTCGCAAAGTCGCTACTTGGCCCATACAAGTCGCCGCCGCGTCGCGCATCGTTACCACCGCCAAAGAATTTTCTTATGAATCCTCCTCCCGACGCCGACCTGTAATCCATTCCCGTGGCGTTCTGCAGTTCGTCCGGCATTCGATTGGAAGAAGCAACCAACACACCTCCCAGTTGGAAGAAAGATACAAAGAGGTGACTGAGAATCTTGCTGGCCGCCCGATCTGGTAGCTGGAACTCGTCGAGGAAAAGTATCGGAGATTCGTCCACGAGTTTCTTGGCCATCCACACGAGCGAGAATTCGGAGGTCGCGGATCCTTCGGAGCCGGCTCCCAGCGATTTCCGATGCTTATCCAGCTGAGAGAATATGTACAGCATGAATGTATTAAAGTGCCATCTTCTTTTTCCTTCCGTGGGCAAGCCCTCGGCTAACAAGTCCAAGAGCATGGACTTTCCTGTTCCCACTTCGCCCGACACGAACAGGCCCTTGGGCGAATCGATCTCCATGGCCGTCTCATGGTCGCTGAGGACCCGGATGAGCGCCAAGCTGTCTGGTGAGGCGGCGGAGGACGAAGAGGGCAGCAGATGCTTGAAGAGCGGGTTGCGCCAGATGCTGTGATGACGAAGAGCGAGGATATTGCCGTCGTCCTGATCGCGATCTGCGGCGGCCTGCGGCTCCGTGAAGCGCGCCACCTGGTTGAGTCTCTGTCGGTATTCCTCTTGAGGCGAGTAGTCCTTGATGCGCCGGTAGACGACCTGCAGATGCCTCGCGAGTCGGTGCTGGGCGGGATCGGGAGAGTAGACGCCGGCCCTGAGGAGGGTTTGGTACTTGGCCAAGGGGTCCGTGATGGTGAGCGCGGTGGAGAATCGCTTCATGTTTGCTCAGTTGAACGGCGGGGCGTTGTCCATGTTGCGGCTGTCTTGCGCCGCGATCTGTCGTGCGCCTTGGCCTGATGGTTCAATGGCATGCGTAGGAGGAGGAAGTCAGAATCAGAGATGGGATGCAAGGCCGTTGGCGTCCGCGGAAGCATCCTGATTCCTGCGGAGGCGCGAGGCCATAGCCGTGGCCGCCGTCGATGGTTGCTCCACGTCATGGGCCGGCGCATCGGATCCCTCGAGCTAAAATGTGTCAAAGTCTCAAGACTCGAAGGCAAAAGCGGTGACAAACGTAGGTAGGTCAACAAAACGGCGGCTGCTGCGCCACTTTCGCTGCGTCCCCGTTGCTGCGTTCCTCAGCCACAAGCCGGACCCCCGCAAAGCCACGTCGTTGGCCGGATCGGATGCGCTTGTTGTTTTTTTTCCTGGCGCGAATCCGTTCCGCCATGTGCTGCCGTGTTTTGACCCACGGGCCACGGCCAATGGCTGCATGCTACACTCGTGTACCTACTCCGTATTCTGCCATCTCTGCCATCTTCTGCTCTCCACCAGCAGATCTTCCAAGTTCCAAGAACTGCGCTGCCCTTGGAGCTCTTCAAACTCGCACGCTTGCCAACTTGGTCTTCGCCTCATCATCATCCCCATCCATTCTCATCCTCGCCTCATCACCTCCGCGAGCCTGGCCACTGCAGCCCATCGAGCATCATCAATCCATGTCGACATGTTGAATTAGCCTCCTTTCATCTTCATTTTCATCTTTTTGTTGAATTCGACCCACATACCCTCATCTCGTCATCGCCGTCGCCATCACCATCGCCATCATCGTGGTGTCTCAAAACGAGGCTCATATTGCGACTCGTCATTAACGCAAAGGTCGACCTGCATAATGTTCAGTCCCTCAGCCGTAGAGGGTGGACCCGCCACTGCGACGAGATCCCGACGTCGCCAACGCCCCAAGAGCACCGACAGTCTCGCCCAACAACCAAAGGCTAAGCGCCAACGCCTGCCTTTGACAGAACAGACTTTTAAAAATCCCGAAGCGCAGCCTGAAATGATTCAAACGAGCAGCAGGGCCGATAAAGTCGCCATGTTGGCACCAAAGCAGGATGCCGCCGCTGCGCATTCACGTGCCGACGCGAATACCGAACAAAACACAAGGGCCAAGAAGCCAAAACACGGCGACCGTGCTGCTCACAAGGGCGACGGAAGCCTTTTGCTTGTTCGTTCATTTCTGTTTCCTTTCCAGTTCGAGAACGACGACGCCCAAAGCTAATTTTCTTGGGCTTTCCAGACGAGCACAAGCGCATACACCGTATCCAAACTGCCCGCTGTACCAGACAGAATCCGCATGGACTGGTCAGGTATGTATCATCTTGCCACTCTCTTAGTCTTCAATAGAGCTAACACCGCGCAAAGCCAATCAAAGAGCCGAAATATATTCCGGCCAGAGCTATGCGTTACGCGTAACTGCGGCCCATGCTGTAATATGGGCCTATACCTCAACTTCGCAGTCACCCGAGACCTTCGTATTCACATTTCCTTCTGCTTCGAAACCACGCGATCCTCTTCCGATAGGGAGCCTCGTTCCCCCCTCTGCATCCTCGTCTGAGCCAGGACTTGTTGTCATCATGGCTGGCAGCGGCAGGGTGATTTTCTGGGAATCCATATCGACCGCAGCCGCGTTTGCGTTTGTCAACCAGGATCGATCAGGAGTCGAGTACCTGATACCAGGATTGACTTCAGGCGAGAGGGTCATCGCCATTACAAATGCCGAGTCTGTTGGATTCGTTTTGACCTTTAATACCGGAAGGTTGGCCTACATGAGCCTCAGGGATGTCCATGGACGACCAGCAATCTCTGTCCAGTTCTTGCGCAACAATCGGAAATCGACCTCTGTTGGCATCTTGGGCAGCCTCCGAAATGCCTTTTCTCACCTGTCGATTCGAGGCGATGTTGTGGCTCTCCGAGCTGATCGTTCCACTCGCCTTGGCGAAAGAAACATTGTTGCGCTGACGAGCAAGGGCAAGCTGCAGGCATTAAAGATTCACCGGGGAGGGCACAACGAGTTTATCGGTGAGGTTGATGTGCGAGAGAGACTGGTGTCTGCCCTTCAGGAGAATGATCTTTACAGCCGGGACCTGCCTGGCGAGTCGTTCGAAGCCTTGGACTTTACCTTTGTCCCCAAAGGCCTTGATGCCAAATATCTGCAGCTCAGCCGACTCAGCGACGCAATGGCAATCGACAGCCCCTGGGTGCAGCATCTTTTGCTGCTAGTCTCTCTCACTCGTGCCAGCGTATCGAGGTATGCGCTGATGGAAGTCATCATGACGCCTGATGATTGCCAAATCGGCATGATCCGACCAATTACATCTTATTCTGCGCCCATGACGATTACTACGTTTCCTTCCGAGACTATCAACAGACCGCGCATCTATCTGCCACGTCCAGCGCTTGTCGCTTTTATAGTCTTTGAACGCGCCGCCGTGATTGCTTCTGTCGCCATGCCTCCCGACTCGCCAGACTCGCAAATACAGTCTGACAATCACCTCTTGACACCATCGTTTGAGGATGTGGTGGACTTCCGGGAGGACGAGGTTTATGACATCATTGGCTCGGGATTCGAAGAGATTGCGCCTGTCGGCGGGGAAGAGAAACACGTATCGCGCCAGAAGATCAAGTCTCCAGCTGTTATGCTCATGGTGCGTGGCGCAGGCGTCATACGCATCGTGACCGCCGATGTAGACAAGTTTGCCAGCGAACAGCCTCCGCAGATTTCTGCGAAAATCAAATTGGAACAGGATGTGTTTTTCGGAGCCAGGAAGGACAGCCCCCTTATTTTCAAGAAACGACAGGACATCAAGTTTAGCAACGAGCAGCTTGGCGAAGCCGCTCTGCAAGTCAGCCACGAAGTCCTGAGTTCCACCACCAACTACATATCTACTTTGCCAGCTTCGATGGAAGATAACCTGCAGGCTCGCTCCAGCGCTCTAGAACGCCTAATACTGCATCTCGAAACCCTCGGCGCTGTACTCGACCGCAAGACCAAATGG
The DNA here is from genome assembly GCA_029405325.1 of Claviceps purpurea. Classification (NCBI taxonomy): domain Eukaryota; kingdom Fungi; phylum Ascomycota; class Sordariomycetes; order Hypocreales; family Clavicipitaceae; genus Claviceps; species Claviceps purpurea. The sequence goes on along the minus strand of CM055783.1, from coordinate 4,926,940 downwards.
GACCTTCTCTACAACGCTGAAAAGATGCATGTCGCCGGATTGCTCTGGAAACGACACGAGGCGTTTACTGCAGCTCGACCAGCCAACGACAAGAAGAGTCTGGTTGGCCTGGTTGTCGAGTTCATTCACCAGAAACAAAAGACGAATCCGGTGGCAAGCAGCGGAGAACTCGACCGGGTCCGACATTGGTTCATCAACGACATCTTTCGATTAGAGATATTTGTCGCCTGGTCGTACGAAGTCATCAAGATCTTGTACAGTGAAAAACTTATCAATGACGACCAAGTCACTATGCTGTTGAGCGAGGCCATGGAAATAAATATTGCGGCCCAGACGGGTGCACACGACTTTCGACGACAGAACTTGGAGCTCTACGGTCTCGACGGGGAGCAACTGCGCATGGGCATTCTTCGAGATGGTTACGAAGGCATGGTAGAGCCGTGGACCGGGTGCTCAATTGTGGCCAACAACATCAGGCGTCTGTCAGATCTATGCGACGGATGGTGTAAGAAACTTGAAGAGGGGGACGACAGTGTGGTACCCAAGAGAATGAAGATGCATGGTTCATCCTTTATGGGCCAGATGCTGGACGGCTTACCCGCGTTGACCGACGCGATGCTCATATCAGTTCTCGAATACTCCCGGTGGGTCACCGTCAACTCGAACGATCAACACGACATCGAGGACTTCGCCATAGCATACGACAATGGCCGCCATGATAATACTATTGCCTTGGCTCGTGCAGGTAAATGGGAGCCTGCCGCGGCCATTGCAGAGAAGCACGGATGTCTCAGCGCCTTGGCTGTCATCTTGTTGGAGCACATTGCCCTCCTCGAGAAAAGCATAGACCAACCTGGACTGTCCCCCAGCCAAGTCATGAGTGTCAAGAACCTCAGACAGGCCAAAAAAACGCAGCTTGAAGACGATTTTACCAAATATGGCGAGGCATTCGCTTTCCCTGTGTACGAGTGTCTTTTGGAAAGACACGGCGTCGAGGCAGTATTGGAGTTTGACCTCGACACTCTGGGGTATAAAACACAATTTTTGCGCAGCCGACCAGAACTAGCCCGAATCTCCTGGATCAACGACGTGCAGCAAGAGAAGGATGTTGACCACGCAGCAGACACGCTGGTGGAACTGGCCCTCAAGAAGGAGGCGCAAGTCTGGAGCAAGAAGATTGAGCTCAGCATGAGCAAGCTAGCCCTACTAGCGGAAGCCGAATCAGAGGTCCGGGAGCCAAATGCCTTCCTGGGCAGACGTGACGAGGCGCGTCGTGAACAACAACTACGCCTCGTCGATAACGAGCTCATTGTGATCCGAATCCAAGACCAGATCTACGGACAAGTCGCGCCCAGCACCCACGCTGCTGTTGACAACGCGGCCGCTCTCGCCCTGGCCCTGGACGCGCACCGCCACAACATCCCCGAGAAGCAAAAAGCGCTCTTCCAAGTCTTTTCTCACGCCATGGAAAAGCTTCTCGATCACCAGGCCCTCAGTCCAATGCATCTCATTGACGTGCTAACGCTTGCCTCGTTGAGGCCCGAGGCCCGCTTTGAGATTGCCCATCCCTTCTGGATGGCCTTGAAGGTAGCGAATAACAGCTGTCGTTCCGATGAAGTCAAGCAGGCTAAGCGGCTCATCTGGAGAAGGCTATTCACGCGGGACGACTGGGCTGAGATCAATGACACGCAGCTCAAAGATGATCGCGAGGTGGTGGAGCGATTAGCCGAGACGGAGCTCTTTGCTATGCTCTCAGATTGTATTCGGTATCGTAAGTCTTGCATTCATGCGTGGTTGCCTGATTCCTCGGGTTTGCCTTGCCCTGAATATGATTACTGACCAACACAAACCACAGAGGACCCCCGTGATCCCTTCAACCCTATGAAACCCCGAGAAGCCCTCGGCGCCTTTACCGAGCATCTCGACCGGCGCTTCCACACCTACTCCGAACACGAAAAATCGAAACTCCTCGAGACGATGCGCTGGGAAGACGCGCAGCTTCTTAACTTGATGGAGCGGCACCGCCTTACGAAATGGGTGGATGCTACCTTTGAAGCCGCCTTTGCCGAGGTGGAAAACACTATCGATGAGGCTACGAGGGTTGGTGTTTCGGAGAGACCTTCTGGGGGTGGGGGTCTGTTTGATCAGGCGCCGGGTGTGGGTTCGGAGGATGTTTTTATGACGTAGGCATTGAAACGGGGTCACAGAACAGAGAGAGAATCCTGGTTTTAGGGTCTGATGCGTCGTAAGTGTGCTGTGGTGTTTTGAGATCGAGAGCCTGCTCCGTATTTTTTGCCCTTTTTTTTTCTCTGGGGGATCTCACTTTTTTCTTCTTCTTCTTCTTCTTTCTTTTATTTTTTTTCCCCGGAGTGTCGGTTTTGTGTGGTCATTGGGCGGCGTTTTGAGCGCTATGAGCTCTCGGCCTTTGTTTGTCTTTCTTTCTTTGATCCCCCCCAACACACACCGAACTCGGTACACGAGCGGGACAGAGAGGACATGTTTTGTTATTATATGACGTCAAATGAAGGTGCCACGTTCAACAGCACCTCAATCTAGTGCCAAGGGATGCAACTGGAAAGAAAAATGTCGGGTTGGGTCGGTGTTTGATTTGTCTGGCTGGAGATAGAAGCTCATGCTCGAATCAGTCTACTGTCTATCACGGCTAGGTGTAGTAGCCATTCTCGCGATTCCAAGACATGGCATGCATCTAGAGCACGCCTGGTCTCGCTTAGGTTCGTCTACGTCGAGGAACTGCGTTGGAGAGAGCATGAATCAGGAGGGATGTTGTTCGTCGTTGTCAGTTGATGCCACGCTGGGCTATTATTTGGGACAGTCAGTCTAGAGGTTTGAACTTTGAAATGAAATGAGTGATGAGTACCTATGTACATAGCATATTACTTACTGTACAGTACACGGGGTACATATCTTTGTTGGCCATCTACTTCGTAATCTTCTTCCTGCGGTCCCTTCAACCTTGGGCCTTGACACATTTCCAAATGGTCCCTAGGTAGTCCTGACTCCTACATCAATTTCTCCGGACGTACGGAGTACTACGGCCCAACCTTAGACCCGCTCCATCAAATTCCCTATCCCGCCAAACTGTCAACTTGTGGCGGAAACGATGCTCAGGAAGATGGTTGATCTATTCTGCCTCTACGGAATAGATCACCCCTTTTATTGCAGATATAAAAGGAGCTAAGCGACCGGTCTATCTAGAGGGAGAGAGCTCATTCTTCCTATAGCATCGGGAAATGAAGCGGCCAGTCGGCTAACGAAGACGTTCAGTTCAATAGAAGGAGAGAGGGATTGCGACATCGGAATGTCTCGTCCTCAGGCTCACTTTTATTGAACGTAAAAGCTGCTGACTAACGCACGACCAATGCATGGGAGACTTTAAACATCCACCACATAACTAATGTAATTGTCCTCCCTTCCTTCCCAAAGGGGTTAGTGCATACAGCCCCCCTGCTAGCGCCTTGGAGGTACTTGGCTGGCTCAGCCACCTCACCAGATAGGTACATCGTGCTTGAAAAGCAAAACACAGATTACGGCACCGCGACTTCCTACATACCACTACCTGCCAATCATCAGCTTCGCGACCTGGCTTTTGAAGCTATACAAACGACCTCTTTTACTTCCGATTTCTCGACTTGAAAATGAGCTCCTCATCTACCTCATCATCGCCGCGACCTTCGCGCGCGACGCAGCCGTCGTGCGCTCAGCTTGACGCGTCATACAGCCCAGCGCGGCTTGCCTCCCGGAACACACCAGAGGATGAAGATTCCGACAGCTCGGTCAGTCGCCTGCTGCGCCAGGAGGCCAACGACAGTGACACTGATGTCAATATTGACGGCGACAGCGGTCAGGGCGCTGAAGATAACCTCGAAACCGCACATCGTCGCCGCCGGTCGCGCGTAACAGAGTACATACCGTGTCGCCGCAACCACGGTGAGCTCGGGAGACGATAGCAGCCAGCATTCAGGGCCTCAACTTGGGGCGCCAGTCACGCCTTTTGATACTGATGCCGATGACAGCTTCAGATTTCCTATACCGGCGCGACAATACAGTTGGGCCGGCTGCAGCATGCTGATAATGACAGCACAGACAGTCAGTAGATTAGGTAGTAATAACACGGCCAACACGGCTTTTGTCTGCGACTTTCTATAGAAACCGAGGTTCCTGATTAGTCTTCAAATCTACAATTGGACTATAACGTCAAAATTCAATTCCATCCTTGAGCCTACGGGCGATCATATACCGCCAGTTCGCCACAAGATTATAGTGGTCTCTATCTACATACATGATGATACGTCTCAGGCGAATGTATCCTGTGAGCCAGCCAAGTACCTCCAAGGCGCTAGCAGGGGGGCTGCATACACTAACCCCTTTGGGAAGAGAGGAAGGACAATTACATTAGTTATGTGGTGGATGTTTAAAGTCTCCCCCAATGCATGTGCATAAGGTGGCACTCACACTGTGGGGCATGCCAGCAGCCACCTAGGTAACGGGCGACACAACTCCAAGTTTGGTAGTGTGATAAGATGCAGGAATGAGACACAAGTGACTGCCGCGTCTCTCCCCCGACATCAAGGCAGTGTCAACCTCAATGTTACCTCATGTTGTTGTTCTCTCGGAGGCTTATAGCGCCACAGGGCTTTGCCCTTGCCTAGGTATACCTAGGTATACCCTAGGTAGCCTTCTCTGAGATAAACCGAGGGACAAAGGGGAACAAAAGAAAAGGAACAAACACACAAGCCCTACGCGGGAACGACTGGACTGTACTGACGACTGGACGATTTCCACACGGTTTTCCGATACGATCCTAAACAGACGAACAAGACTCGATTCTCCTATGTTGCACGACTTCTCAAAAAACGACGATAAGAATATGCTTCCTCCTCTCCAGAACTAGAGCTTCCTCCCCTCTCAAGAAAAGACCCGTCTCCCTTCAAAACAAACAAACGACTCCACTCCCTTGATGTGGAACTCAAGGTTTCTCCTGTGACTTCGCGCCTCCCTTGCAGCAAAAACAACAACACAAGATCAGAATGAAGAGAATACATAACAGTCTGAAACACACAGCCAACCATCAGTCCGACAAGACTCCAAGTTCCATTAGGAGGTACCTAACCAATGCGGTGGGGCAGCAAGATGGTGAACCGTTCAGCCTTCAGGGAGAAAAAATGGGGCCTCTGCCAACCAGAGAGTTTGCCCGTTTATCATCGCTCTGTAGAAGAAATCCTTGCATCTCAGGAGCAGTTTCTATGTACTGGAGGAATGGGGTCTATCAAAAGCCAAAAATTCCCCGAGAGTGAACTTCACTGCAGGCTGTTTGTCCTTCCATCTCCGATGGCTTCGTGTATATAAACTCTTCATCTTTCCCCTCTTAGATTAGGTCTTCAGTGTTCACTGTGTTCTTCACTGCGTTTTCACTACGTCTTCAGCTGAAATCCAGTCATGTCTTCTTCTCGGGTTTCTGAGTCTCGTTGACTCTCTCTTTTCTTGGTGTCCTGTGTACAGTATCACGTCTTCGATGCTGGCACTATGCGATCCACCTGGCACCATTTCTCCTTCTCTTTTCTCTCTTCCACACGGGCGGTCATACCTAGATTCATCATCTTTCTAGATACTTATCTAGATTGTATCATCATCAGATTGATTCATCTATCATTCTGGCACCTCAAACAGTCGGGGCAGCAGCCGTCAAAACCAATTCCCGAGTCCTACCCCCGCCATCAAGGTAGACTCAATCTTAAGCAGGCCCAGGTAATACCGACGACTCCAACGAGTAATGACGTACCAAGTTTAAACGTCTTTCCGGGAGTATAGAACTAGCCCCTTTGGTCGCATTCCTGCAAAGTGGCATTGACTAAGATGAGCACACTGCGCTTGGTGGAGTCCCAAGGGGATGCGGCCCCGGGCCCCGGATGCCTCCTGTTTGCCCCTAGTTTGTTGTTGCGCCTCTTTGGCACGACGCTGAAAGTCTTGCTTGACTTGATCGATCCGTTCTTGAGGGCTGGCGACGGGAGACGTCGGTATTACCTGTGCCTGCTTGGGATTATTGAGCCTACCTTGATGGCGGGGGTAGGACTCGGGAATTTGTTTTGACGGCTGCTGCCGCGACTGTTTGAGGTTGATACTGCCTTGATGTCGAGGGAGAGACGCGGCAGTCACTTGTGTCACTTGTGACGACCGCGGAGGCTGCAACCGCGTTCCTTCTTCCGAATTGGACTCGTTTTCGAATCGGGACTGACGACAAACTGGACGGGCCACCACCGATTTGGGCAACAAGGCCCAAATGCATTATGCCTTCATGCGTTATACTGCCGTCTTGTGGGCATATGGCCGGTTCATGGACGCGAGTCATGGTACATTAATAAAAGAGAGTCTGGAGAAACGGGAAATGGTGTCGGCTTGTAGGAGAAGGTTGAAGCAAATAAGAAGGGCGCGCGTGCAAAACGGAACATGAACGAGTACTGACAGACTGTTATGTACTACTGTATTATTCAAATCTTGTCCATCTTTTAGATAAAGGAGATGGGAATCCTGGGATCAATATATGATTATGTGTCGGCTCGTAAGGGGAAAACAAATAAGAGCATGCATGCAGTAACGAAGGGTAAACGATTCTATTCAGTCTTGATCTAGAGATATATGCCTATGGCCCGTGGTCCAACAACGAGCCAAGGTATGATAATGTTGCCAAACTAGCAACTGATTTGGTACGTGTGTTCCTTTCTCGTTCCCTCACGATCGGTCTCACCCTCCGTATGAGACCTCCAGGTCTAAGGTTGGGCCATACTACGCAGGACATGCCCCATGTGTAGTTTGCAAGTTGATCAGACGAGGCGCGAGATCGAAGAAGCTCTTCATGCTGTCAAATCATGGCGTTGCGGCCCGCCCTAGGCCCGTAGCTTTCTAATTCTTTGGCCGGACTAACGTCTCGTTCCTTCGCAACTCTTGAGCAGCTAATACAGGAGAGTAAACTCAGAAGTATTCCCCTTTCCTTCTTCTGCCTCTGCGTTCTTTGGGAGCCTTAGCCTTTCTCCTGATATGATATACACGAGGATCTCAGAGGCTCAGGAGTCAGCCAGACAAAGATGTCTACGGAGTAAGGTCTGGAGATACTCTCAGCTGAGAGCTCGAAGTCATGCCTCCAGCCAACAAACACGCTTCTGCCAGCGTGGAGGATGCGAGTGTTTGCCGGGAAGCAGGCTGTGGGAACTGCGTTGGACTACTCCGTACACGAGTGAGATCGCGGATACTACTTCTCTTAGGATCTAGACATGGCATTGGCAGCCGCGGCGCAGCTTGAGCCCAACATGTAGACCAACTAGCATAAAAAAATGAACTTTGACGTGATAGACTTGACGAGCACTTATTGGGTACACTGATGCATTGTTCTTTAGTGCTCCAACATCGAGATCACGGCGCAGCTTCAACTTGGCTATATCCGCCCTCGTCTAGTGAACCATGTATCATTGCGGCATTACATGTGGTCGACTGACTTCCAAACTTCATACACATGAACCAAACAGATCCTGTATCCATTCCCAGAGAAGGGGGCTTCTTCTGAGACGTTCGCCTGACCCTCCCTTTTGCTGTTCAAGCACAGTGTGCGCCAATCGATTTCCCCTCCCCTCCAACGGCGTAGCATGTTCCTTGGAAGCTCAAATGCCCCTTACTCTTTTCCTCCAAGACTCCCTCTCCGATGCACCCAACAAGCTGACGAGACTGGATCTGGGGAAATCTCGCTTCCAATTCGTACGTCTACGTCACGAAAAGAAACAAAACCGTTGCGGACACGAGGACCGTTGTGCATATAGGCGGTACATGACGGACGCAGAGAACAGGGTACGCTTCTAGATGGTATTCTTTACTCGTCCGACAAGAAATGCAAGAAAATAAACCACGCATTTACGCCTTCATCTTCTTTCTCTTGCCAACCTGGGCCGAGAAACCAGTCTTGATAGCAGTGACGGATCGTCGCGAACCGCAGTTGTTGCAGGTGACAAAGTACAGACGGTTTTCACCTTTGCTGAGCTCCGTATCGGGGGACTTGCAGGTCTTGCAGGTGACGTATTCGACTGTGGTCAAGGTTAGTTTGACGATTCCGCGGACTATGAATTCAGAACAACTGGAAACGAGGACACAACATACTGATGTACTTGCGCACCATGCCTTCAATCTGCTTCTGCTGGAAACGACCCTTGATGACAAGTCTCCTACTCCCGTCAACAGAGCCATTGGTACCCAATTCGGCAAAGAGGTAGGCAGTAAGATGCTCCTCGGTACGCTTCATGCGCTTGCAGATATCGGCAATGTTGGCAAACACTGTTTTCCTGTTTCCTTCACGCATGCACTGAGGCGGAGGAATCTTGAAGCTCTTGGCGCCGGTGAGCGTGTGGTCGGGATTCTTTTGTGATAGCTGATGGAAGAATCGGTGCAGCAGCAGAGAGTAGCCAATACCCTTGGTCTCGTCGTGGGCCCAGACTCCCGTGCCGGCGTCCATATCGCCGGCTTCTTCGGGGGCGGCCACGGCAGTCTCCTCGGTATCCTTGACTTCAAGCTGCTTCAACTGAGCGGCAAAGTCATCCTCTCCGTCAGCCTCCTTGGTCTTGACCTTCTTCTTCTTCTTCTTCTTCATCATGGAAAGGTCGAGGCCTCCATCCTCAGGTGGTGCGACATCGTCAGTCTCGGCGGCTTTCGCTGCATTGTCAGTATTAAATGCCCCAGATGCAGCAGACAATGGCGGCGTACGAGGCGTATGGGACTGAGCCGTTTCCTTGGTTTCCTCGGGAGCAGACATGGTTGTGACGGAGCCGTCGGCGTCTACTACGATTTGTTCGTCGGTGAAGGCGACAGATTTGCGAGACTTGCGCTCTACTTGCTCCTGTAGCCGGGATAAAGAAAAGGTGGTTAGCAAAAACGGTCTGTACGGGCGAGCCCAAGCAAGATCGAGCTGTTGCTCAGTCGGCCTTTGCCGGGGATATTCGGCGATGGAAGAATGCAAGATGAGCGAAGCACAAGGTGGAGGCAAACACGAACAGTAGTCTCAACGCCTTTCCTTTTCAACGGCTGTAGCGCGTCGGTCGGGAGCTTGCGTCTTGAAGAGGGATGGTTGCGGGCAAGGGATTGAATATTCGAAGGTGGGATTGGTGAGGTGATGTTGGCAGAAAAAGGGCCACCAGTCACAAGAGAAGGTGGGGTAAAATTATTTGCGCCTTGTGGTGTGTGTGCACTTGCACTGGAAGCCGCTGGTGACTTGGCTTTGGCCCAGTACTTGCAGCTTCGGACAAGTACCCTTCCCAGCCGGTGGCTTTACGGCCCAAGGAACCACTGAGTGCCATACCACAGAATGAGGCGTGAAGCCACGTTAAATGTAGGAAATAAAAAGAAGATGAACTAACCTCGTTCTCCATGATGGAGATCAAATAGTACTACCCCTTCTTGGCAATGAATTCCTCTGTTGGCCAGCCGCTTCCTCACAAGGCCCAGTAAACGTGATCACTGATGACTCAGAGGCTCGGATAACAACCGCTTCAGGCCTTCTCCTTCGCGTCAGTTGGTGCTTGGCGGATGTGATAACTGCGAACTCTGCAAAATATGTGTGTCCAGAGAGTATGATGCAAGTATGCTGCGTAAAAAAGGGGTTCTGCTCGAGCACTCACGTTCTCGATGCTAGGAAATAAGAAGAGGACACAAAGTAAGACCACTAAAGGAGTCCACGGGCGGATGTTCATCAGGCTATTATTCCACACCATTGTGCAAGTCAAGTCCGCGCCATCCCCTCGCACAAACACGTGACTATACACGTGGACGTGAGTCCATCTTTGCTTCCGCTTTCCATGATGAGATGCCTATCTGGGGCAACCAATCATGCACTGACAATGGGTACCTGCTCCGTATGCCCTTGCATGGGGAAACTTGCGCGCGCAACAACAGAGACAGCGAGTTGCTCGGAGCATTACGTATTCACACAAACGACCCGGCGACGAATTGCACCTTGTCACGGCCGGCCATAGTCGATTAATTTGGAAATAGAATCATCGTCCTGATGAGAACCTCTCCCGTGCTTCGAATGCTCCGGTTCCCCTGAGTCGATTCGTCATCGTCCTCTTCCACCCCCACTATCTCTCTGTGCTTCATCCCTACGTCGAATTGGCCGTGGCCACCATCTCCCCAACATGGCGGCTTCGGAATCCCTCGCCAGTCTCCAATACGACGACAAGGAGGATGATGACCTCGATTCGCTTCCCTCAACATCGATATCTACATCCAGTGACAGTTACTCCGATGCCGATTCGGATGCTCAGGCGGAGTGGGAGCGTTCGCTGGAGCAGCTGCAGCTGCTGCTGACCATGTTGATTGTGCCCTGGATGGGGAAGTATTTTGGCAGGAAATTCGCATATTGGAGTACGGTCTTTCTCGCAGTCCTCTTAACCTAATTGCTCTGTCCCGGTGTTTCTCGTTCAATGCCCCTTCGCTCGTTTGTGCAATCGATTAACATGAAGCAGGTTGGTCGCGATACATGGAATGGATGTACGACGTTGAGATTCGATGGACGAACAAAAAGGCTTTCAAGGCCGTTGGTATAGCAGGAACGGCCGCTACGTTATAGAACGCATCGACATGCGTAAAAGAGGAGATATATGGAAGAGCAGAACTTCTTTAGAAAAGACCTACTCAGTACGGCCGCTGTACTGAGAAATCGCACTCTATGCGATGTATATTGTTGGCAATCAGTTAATGTCTTGGCGGCGTTTTGGCGCGAACAACATGTTCAATTTACTTTGCTCTGAAACTAATATCTTTTCGGAACTGCGTCAGTACGCATGCATGGAAGTGCATGTGCAGTGCAACCAACTATGCATATCACGCAACAAACCAAATCAGCACAGCAATCGCAATCTTTGAAAGAATCTATTAACCGTCCATTGTTCGCAGATGCCGCATCAGCGGTGTCTGTCAGTATTAAGTTTGGTATGTATACACAATATCGTAAAAACCATATTTCCAATACGTCATGAAACAAAATCCCGTTGAAACGCAGTCCCCCGTAGTCGTAAAAGCCCAGATCATAGTCGAGCAAACATGGCACTGGACACTTAAGACTTAAGTCTCGGGCTCTGCGACAAGCTTGATGCCGCAAGCGCCAGCGCCATTTGGGAATTAATAGAAAACGTTATACGCGTCCAGTCACGCATAGCTCACGCATCATCACATGAAGTCGTAAGTCTTTAGACGCCTGGATAAACAAAGCCATGTTAACTTCATATCCAGAGAAAATCGTTGCATCGAAGGCGAATAGGACGTGGCATGGCAGTTATGGCTTTCCTTCATGCGACTCCTGGTCGCTCCCGACACCGAATATGGACGCAAGTCGGAGACGGCCAGTTTAAACGCCGACCTGGGACATGTTGGGCCTACCAGAGCGCGTAGAACCGCCGAGTCCCCCGCGAGCGTCCTTGGCCGAGAAAAGCAGGACGACGGCAGAGCTTGCAAAGAGAAACCACATGAAGGCGGTGCTAGCCTGAATCTCACGGCAGCGCTTCTCGTTATCGTCGGAGCCATACCCAACCCAGCTTGCCGGCAGAGAGAAGGGATCGATGTTGCTGCAGTTTGGAGCCCGTAGTTTGGCGGCCAAAACTATAGCATCGATGAAGGTGAAGAGAGTGATCAGAATGTCCATTGCCAGCAAGATCATGCCGCTACTCAGACTCGAAACTAAGACCGCGGCCAGACCGTACAAGTGGACGATCCAAGACAGGACGGCAACGAACATGGTGAAGTTTACAGCGGCCGAGGCCGACGACGACGCGTTGATGTTGCTGGCAATGACGTTGCCGATTAGTGCTGTAATGAGCAGCGTCCACAGAAGCGAGGACCCGCGAAGAGCGGAGACGATCAAGCCAGACATGTTATGTTGTGGAGGACTGAGTTGTTCGATGTGGTAATGTTGATGAAGCAAAGAAGTATGAGCCGTGTGCAGATTAAGGTGTGGAAATGTTTTGATCGCAAGAAGGCGAGAAGACGAGAACTACTATCGGCCTGAGTTGGTTGCGGACGTGGCGGATGGGTCTCGTGGGATAACAGAAGAATACGCCGGAAAAGGTGTATTCGTTGACAAATGGGAACCGACTGTATTAATTCTTTGATTGAATATTGTCGGGTTTACGGGCGAGATGAGTATGCGTCGCGCGGAAGAATGGGCACGATAAGTGTGTAGACACAAAAATGATGAAGCAACAGCACGGGAGCAACGGACATTCGGGCAGAGTCCAGGTATTTGATCGATTTGTCGTCGACCCGGCAAGCCGAGCTGGTCAGAGCGATGGACAGGTTCTTTCCGCCACGGCGATCGGCAGTTGCAAAGGAAAGGCGCGCCTTGTTTTCGCGCAAAGTATGCAGGCTTCCATGACCTCATTGGCGCCGCGCATGCGACTCGAGCTTTGGCCAATCATATTGCCCCATGGGACCCGCGGCATCGGCTTCTTGTCTCTTCCACGAGCCAAAGCATCATTCACTTCCCCCACCAGCGGGTGGCATGGTGGCATGATGCCGTGAATCATCGACACCGGCGCCTGCGACCATTGGTCCATGACCACTCCTTTCCTGTTGGGCGGGTTGGTATTCGGCTCATTGACTTGTGAGAGAAGTACCTATCTGGCAACTATTGGTACTCTCAAGAGTCTGCCTCCCGTTCGGAGTCCCGTGTCCCCCTGTGCCTGTGCAAGCATGTGCACAACAAGAACCATCAAATGGTGGTATCACTGGTTCCAAGTTGAACCAACACAAAGGGGCAGCATCGAGTACATGCTGCTCTCTTCATCAAGCAGCCTCGCAATTTCATGCTCTACGATCACGACATCATGACCCGGAAGGAGCTTAGGCTCGGGGTCGTATGTACAAGGTACTGGGCAGTGAGAGGCTTTGTCACCGTCGTTGGTTGGCCCTGCAGACTTGGAGGCGTCGCCCCAGATCGCGATGGCTTTTCCTAGGAGGTACCTGTTCACCGTCTGCTCCCAGGAGCGAGAGACAATTATTACAGAGAGCCGAAAAATTCATTTAATTTCAAGCTGCTGACGTCAACCGCGCCGTGAACGACAACGTCATCGTCCCCTCGTCTTTCCGGGAGCTACCCGTGGTTCATGGCTAACATCACTCAAATTGGTCATCGCTTGTACTAAGTCGAGTCTATCTCAACTTTGTCAATGAATAGCTTAGATTTAAGCATTCGCGCGAGGTGAGTGCGACCCCGCTGTCCTTGATAAGTGACGTTATTCCTGACCTGTGAGGGAAGCTAAACCGCCTCTATGAATTAGGTACATTAGAGTCGTGTCCGCTTATAAGCCAGAGTTCATCAATATGACTTTGATGTAAAACAATCACGACCGGCAGCGTCGGAACCGGCCGCCTTGATGAGTTACCTAGTTACCTAGCTGCAATATATTGAATTGCCGGTTCCCGGGGCACTCTTGAGCTCCCACTTCTTCGGCGTGGGCATGGATGTTGAAGCTATTGGTTCAGCTTAGAGCTGCTGCTGCACGAGACAGGCCTCATAGCTTGCCTCAGAAGCCTGACCATGTCCTATAACTAGGAATCTCTCACCGTTCGATTTATGCTCCGTCCCCCGCTGCCGCCGTCCAGAAGAAGTTGTGAGGCTATTGTGAATTAGGTAGAGCAAAGCGAGTCAACTCCCGTCCGGCCGGACCGAAGTGGCCCTTCTACGGTCTTCTAGGCCGCACTTGGGAGCGGTGGCTCACAAGTCACTCTTTAACATACTTTTCATTTAGACTCGACAGAACGCCGCCTTGGTTTAGTTAGGGTTGCATTGGCCCCAAACTCTGATACCTCATCTATTCTCCGATTCCCCAGACATCAGGGCTCTCGATCGCCTTGATCTGAAACGGGACACCGCATGAAGTTATCAACCAGTGTTTCGTCAATGGACCACCACTCAAGAATATGACCCCAAATCCTCTGAGACTCCTCATCTCATATAGAGCATGTACTGAGTAGTGTTTCTATGTCGCTCGACTCAGCTGCCTGGGCCATTCACTCACGTAGCACAACGGGGCTATGCGAAGACAGAGATCGGCCTTGCCATAAATGCCGAGGTCTCGCAACAAAGCCTCCAAGAGGATTTCGCAATCATGACACCTGAAACTTGGCGCTGAAACTTGGCGCTGCTACGCACAACATATTTCCATGGCACGCGTTCTCAATGCTGACCCAAGATAATTACGTCGACACCATCAATAACAGCCGCCGGAAATCTATCCGAGCAGCTTAGACAGACGACGACGGCGGAAAGCAACCAATACAGCGCAGATGACTGTGCGCTGGTGTATAGCACGCACAATCGCCCTGTGTACATCACGTATCCGTCGCCTTGGTGCACAGTCTCTACCGCCTTCTCGTTGGCGGATGTGGCGGACCAAAATGAAGATTACGGACGGTGGCTCTTGCATCTCGCCCATGGCTATGGCAGGATGAGATTGTCGGCACTTACGTGCACATGTCGTGTTTGGCCTTGCGTGTTGCTGAGGGGCCTTGGCCAGCGTAATGGCACGTGATTGTCAGCGAGGATCGTTGTTAGTTCAAGGTTCTTGGCTTGAGAGGAGCTTCAACAGAATGACTTCTTTTGCAGCTTGAGGCTGGCCCATGTATCCGGCTTCGTGGGCTTCACAAACCCGGCTTTTAATTCGGCTTGGGCAGCGGAACAATTTCTGCTCATCGAATGAGCACCTGACGATGGCACTTTTCAATTTGCGAAGCTGTATATACATGGGCCAAACTGGAGCTGTCGGGGAAGCTATGTGGTTGAAGTGCCCGCTGGAGGAAACTCTTGAATCAAGATCCTGGACCAACAACGAATTTTCGGCGACAATCCGAGCGCCCTTGATCATTGTGCTGGCCAAAGACCTACAGCAACATATCGACGTTTGGTGGTACGTTGCTAGAAAAGAAACAGCTGCTGTGGAAATCGGGCCAGAGCATGTGCCGCGGATGGTCTCACATGGCCATTAATCAGATAGATTTTGAGAATTCTAGGGAGGCAATAGGCGTGTGTCCCCCGTTGTAAACCGTAAATCACCAGTTGGAACTACGCCACTACCGGTAGCCGCAGCCGTCTTGAAAAGTATTCCGGAGGTCACACGGACTGTGAGACCAATCATGCAGGAACGGAGAATGGAACGCGATCGGCTGGCAACTTGGCAGAAGACCTTTAACTCGTGGTTCGATATACACCAGTGGCTCCTAGTGTTAATGTTGAAAGGATGGAGAGTATCACAAGAATTATGGGAAAAGCTGTCCGATGATCGATTCAGCAGTGACTGCCAGTGAGTGGTCCTCTACTGTCCGAGTAGTACTCCGTATGTACATATTACTCCGTAGCTAGGTACAACATATGTATGTATGTATGTACCTAGGTATGTATGTATGCACGTGATTGAGCAGGGGGCTCAGCCTACAGGTAAACCTGACAGGGAGGGAACAACCAACTTGGCAACTTGTATTGAAAGCTGAAAGAAGGCAAGGCATCTCTGCACGAAACAGCATTCCGCTGCATGCAATGCTGACAGCACAGCAAGAAGCCATGTCGAGAACGAAACCTCCATCCCATTCGCCGTATAGGTCTGTGTGGCGACGGCGATGTCATGACTTGGGCTCCTTGGCCGAACCGACTCACACCTCGTCGCTTCTCTTTCTACGGGCCTGACCATGAAATCACGCGGTCTTCGGCCTGCATATACTTCTTACTCATTATATATCATATCAGGCTTCATTTTTTCGGTCAACGGGGTAGGAACTTCGTTCTTTCTAGGAATTCACTCAATATTCGAATCAACACGCCGCAACCGTCGGCAACGCCTTGTCTAAGGGTCCTGGGTGCTGAATGGTGGAAGGAATTCGGGGAAGGAGTAATCTCGCAGATCTCACGGACAGCCTTGCCGCCCAATGGACTGTCGGCGCAGGCGGATACACACACCTGTCAGAGGCATAAGGACAATGGCAAGACATCATGGATACGTATGGGAGTGATAAGTGACCGCCTAGGCGTGCACAGAGACACGTGCACGCCGAGAGGGGTATTTGGCGATGGCCGCTTACATGGATTGTAGGAGGCCAGAGATTGAAACCGCCATCAGTCGACCCCTAGCTTGAAGATCAATACTATCTTGCAGGCTCTTGAGCATACCACACTCTGTACAGACTCTTTACACCCTGGCAACAGCTACATTTCACGGAGAAGGTTTCCAAAGACTCAAACAGCACATCTTCACCACTAGCCGTTCCTTGGCCCTTGCGTTGACCTTATATAATTTTACCTCTAAGCCTTGCCGACACAGGTGAAGCATCAAACGCACCATGAGCCAAGACGCCCCCATCGCTGTTGTTGGCCTTTCGTATCGTGCACCTGGTATTGGCCGGAAAGGTCTCTGGGAATACTTGGAGAAAGCTAGATCTGCTTGGACCGAATTCCCACCAGGTAGATTCGACCACAAGGCATATTGGAATCCCGGCCATGATGATCGATCGGGCGCGTTTCGAGCCGAAGGTGCGCATTTCTTATCTGAGGATGTTTACGCCTTCGATGCCGCCTTCTTTAACATGCGAGTCGAGGAAGCTCGCGCGTCTGATCCACAGCACAGAATGATGCTGGAGTGTGCTCTTGAAGCAGCCGAAGACGCTGGCAAGACATTGCTTGACCTTGCCGGAAAGAATATCGGTGTGTTTATAGGCTCTGGACAGCACGAATATTCTGGACGGCTTGTTGATGATCGCCATTCTGCCAATACCTTTACGGCGACTGGTGTGGCCCCCTGCATGATCGCCAACAGAATATCGTACTTTTTCGACATTGACGGACCAAGTGTTGCGCTAGATGCTGCCTGCGCAAGCAGTGTGTATGCGGCGAATCAAGCAGTGTCGGCCCTTCATAACGGAGAATGCAGCGCTGCGTTTTTAGGAGCGGCAACCTTGTTGCTCACTCCAGGTGGTTGGCTTACGCTTGAGAAGACGGGCGCGTTGTCGACACATGGGCGGTCGTACTCGTACGATGAGAAGGCGGCGGGCTTCGGACGCGGCGAAGGTGCGGCATGTCTGCTTGTCAAACGGTTAGATGATGCGATTCGCGACGGTGACCCGATTCGCGCTGTCATTCGAAGCTCAGTGTGTAATCATGGTGGACGATCTGAAGGCATCACCTTCCCCAACGGCCTGGCCCACCGCAAGCTGTTGAGAACGGTACACGAGCGTGCTGGACTTGATCCCAGCGAAACCCCTGTTGTTGAGGTTTGTGGCTTTTCTAACGCCCACTACTTTCACGGTTGACCATATATACTGATACTGCAAGAACAGGGCCACGGAACCGGTACAGCCGCTGGGTGAGTTGCAGCCATTCCTTTCGTAAACCCCTCAGACGAGAGAGAAAAAGGCAAAGGAGAAAGAAAAAGTAAACTAACATAGTGAAGTGATCCGATAGAGGCTGGTGCTTTCGCCGCCATCTTGGGTAAAGATCGAACATCGGCCAATCCCATCTACCTTGGGTCTGTAAAATCGAATTTCGGGTAAGCCGTCAGCCCAGCTTTCATGGCGAACAGGCAGCCTGACTCCGGGCAGCAACCTTGACCGACGAGATTTTTAACTAACTCCGCGCAGTCATCTAGAGGGAGCTAGTGGCATTCTCGGCATGATTAAAGCAATTCTCATGTTGGAGCACGACATCATCATCCCCACAGCGGGATTCGAAAAGATGAATCCCAAGATCCCGGGACAAGATAAGCTCGTGATACCCATGTGTCCGATCCCTTGGCCCAATAACGAGCCGAGACGAGTCCTGGTGACGAATTTTGGTTAGTCCAACAATGGAATAATGCTACGTCACACGTGTCCGTCCAGGCCATATGTTCTGTTCTGCCTTGCTGACTTTCTTTTTGATAGGCTTTGGTGGAAGCAACTCTGCAATCATTTTGGAAGCAGCGGCACCGTGGGTCTATAAGTGGCAGCTCTTAAACGGTGCCCGCGACACAAATGATACAAACGGCTCACACGGCGCACATAGCCTGGAGTGTGTTCAAGAGACGAGTAGTACTCATTTGCCAACAGGCAATGGCACGAAGAGCGTTCATGCCAGCAAGCATAACGTCAAGATTGGAAACAATGTGACCAACTATGGCGATAGTCGACTATTTGTGTTCTCAGCGCGCACTGCAAAGAGTCTCGAGTCTTATCTTGCGTCTTTCAGAGAGTATCTCGACGAAGCTCCAGAGTCCAGAATATCTGTCCAAGATCTCAGTTACACCCTTGGTCAGCGCCGCACACAATTTCCATACCGTGTCTCTGTCGTGGCGCCAACATTAGCAACTCTTCAGCAGAAACTGGCAACAGCACCAAAACCTACCCGATCAAAGGACCAGACAATCGCTTTTGCCTTCTCCGGACAGGGTGCTCAATACGCACAGATGGCAAACGGTCTGTGGCAGTACAAGGTTTTTGCGGCCGCCATGGAGATAGCTGAAGAATGCTTGCGTGAGCTTGGAGCAGCGTGGGGCTTGAAGGAGGAGCTTGTAAAGCCAGAGGCTGATTCTTTCGTCAATGATGCGGAAATCAGCCAGCCTTCTTGTGCTGCAGTGCAAATTGCTTTAGTGGCACTCCTCAAGAGCTGGGGCATCAATCCAGCCGCAGTCACAGGGCATTCAAGTGGAGAAATAGCCGCTGCTTATGCGGCGGGCTTCATTACATTGAAAACCGCCATGGCCGTTGCATTCTTCCGTGGCAAAGCAGCTACTGCGCTGATTCGCGATCAGAAGCAGAGCGGCGCCATGTTAGCCGTTGGTGTCAGCAGCGAAGAGGCAGAAACTTTGATACAAAATAATGCCGGCGGCCATTATGCTACCGTCGCTGCAATCAACAGCCCCAGAGCAGTGACGATCTCGGGTGATGAGGTCGCGATTGAAAACATTCAGAAAGCTGCAGAGGGGGAGGGTTTGTTCGTCCGAAAGCTGAACGTGCAGGTGGCGTACCATTCGCGTCACATGCAGGAGGTAGCAGACTCTTATCTGAAGGCCATTGAGCCTTTTTTTGCATCCCAAGCACAACTCTTGCAGAAGCCTGACAGGGCCGGAGCTTATCCTTTGTTTGTGTCTTCGGTCACCGGACACCCGCTGAACCCAGACGTTGACCACCTCGATGCGTCTTACTGGATTAGGAACTTGATCCAACCAGTTAGATTTGCTGATGCTGTTCAAAACATGCTTTCACCCATGGCCAAGAAGTCCCCGGGTGATGATCCTACAGTCAAAGCTACCGTTCCAACTATCATCATCGAGGTTGGCCCTCATGCCGCTCTGAAGAGCCCGATCAAACAGACGTCTGAAGTGTTACAGGCGAAGCGAGGTCGGCAACTAGCGTCGGCCTTCACCTATCTCCCCACGCTGCTACGTGGGTCAAACGACAAGGAGGCTCTCTTGCAACTCGCAGGATCGCTTTTTGACTTGGGAGGGACTCCAATACGATTGGGCGAAGCCAATCAGACTGATCTTCACAACTCTAAAGTAGTCACTGGCCTTCCCGGATATGCATGGGACAAGTCCGTAAGCTATGAGCTCAGGCCTCGTACCACTCACCAGGAACTTTTCCCCGGCGAACCATGGCATTCTCTTCTTGGGACAAAACTTGCAACAGATGGAGGAAAGCAACACGCATACAGACAAGTCTTCACCATTGACGAAATACCTTGGCTCCGTGACCACGTAGTGGCCGGGGCTGTCACATTTCCTATGACGGGTTATATGTCCTGCGCCATCGAGGCTGCAAGACGAACTGACACTTCTCCAGCAGCGTCGTTTCTTGTCCAAGACTTTCACGTCAAAGCAAGGCTAGATATTCGGGATGATATTCCTGTGGACTTAGTCACGCGAATATGGCCATTTGCGACTGGAACAAATAAATTCTCATCAACAACTTGGTCGTTCGAAATTTCGTCCTGGACAGAAGCAGGTGGATGGACTGTGCATGCCTACGGCCGTGTTGAGCCTGAAATGGCAGAGATGACGGCCGATACGCCGACCCTGCAAGCGGCCTTGAGAGACGTGGACACAACTGCCGATCTGATTGAACACGATACGGCAAAGGCGTACGAGTTTGCAGATGTGCGAGCCACGAAATACGGCCCAACATTTCGCAATTCTGTTCGGTTCTTCGAAGGTCAAGGATACACGGTTCTGGAGCATCATCTTCGTGATATTGGCTCGTCCCAGCAAGAACCAGGGCCTTATGGTTCTCAGGTGACTGTCGATCCGCCAACGCTGGATGGATTTCTCCAGGGAGGCGGTCCGCTTCAGCAGACAGAAGACGGAAGGAGGCCAGCGCAAATGCCCAACTACATCAGTCGCGTCCGTATCTCCAACAATATCCCTTCGAATCCTCAGCAACGATTTGATATCGTCACACGCTTACTCAGTTACGATTTCAAGGGCGGCCGCATGCACATCAGCGTGGCTGCTTTCGCCAGGCACGCGGATGGCACATCCCTTACTCCAGTTGCAGAATGGGAGTCGATAGCTTTCCGTTCTATCGGATTGGCTGACGAAGAAGCAGATGCAGTAGCCGACATACCCGACAGCTGGATCTGGGAACTGTTGCCTAGAATTGACTTGATGCGGCCCGAGGATGTAGCCCGGAAGTTCCATATGGAAACGTTTGGTGAGGCTCAGCACAAGTGCAAGGACGATCTCAAAACTTTTATTAAGGCTCAGCACAAGCGCAAGGACGATCTCGAAACAGCGGCAGCATACTACCTCTACAAGGGCTTGCAAGACACAGCTGCAGATGACCGTTCAAACTTGCCAACACATCTAAGTCGGTTTGTCGGCTGGGCCGAGCGATACATCTCCGAGAAGCAGGTGACATTCGACGCTGAGCCGACGGTCCTACTGGACACCGTTCGCGGCGGCGATGCACAAGGACAGATGCTGTGCGTTGTGGGCGAGAAACTTCCGTCCATCCTTCGATGCCAAACGGAACCGCTTGAGCTCATGCTTGCAGACGGCCTGCTTACACGCCATTACGAAGCAGACGTGATGACTGAGCATCTCAGCCAAGTCCTTGGCGACATTGTTCTGAGTTACTCCCACCTTGAAACAAACTTGCGCATCCTAGAAATTGGAGGCGGCACAGCTGGTACAACGTTACACGTTCTCGAGGCATTGTCCCGAACGACAAAGCAAGGCGCATTCCTCGAATACACTTTCACCGACATATCCTCAGGTTTTTTCGAAAACGCAAGAAGAAAGTTGGCCAGATGGTCACAGCGCATCACGTACAAGAAGCTCGACATCAGCCAAGATCCGCTGGCTCAGGAGTTTGAGGTTGAGGAATTTGACGTCGTGATTGCCGCCAATGTGCTCCACGCAACTCAGAACATGCCTACCACCATGTATAACTTGAGAAAGTTGTTGAAAGCAAGTGGCAAACTGGTTTTGTTGGAAGGAAATCACCATCCAGTCCTGGCTTTGCCATTTGTCCTGCTTCCTGGCTGGTGGTATGCCGAAGACGATTACCGCGATCCCAAGGAGGGCCCCATGATGTCTACACACGTCTGGAACCGTCTCCTACTGGATACTGGATTCTCAGGTATCGATGCCTGCATCCAGGGCGGCCAAGACTCGGAGGAGTCGATCATGAGCATTATGTGCTCCAAAAAGGTGACCCAACAGGTACCTACTGGATCCATTACTATCTGTGGGTCGTTTATGGAAGATGAAGAAGTGGTGTTTGCTCAGAAAGTAGCGGATGCCATAACAGATCGCCTGGCTCTTCCGGTCGAGACAACGCCATTTAATGAAGTAGACTCGTCCAGCAACTCATACTACGTCGTTATTGATTCACCCAAGAACTCCATTCTGCGGAATGTATCTGCCGAGAAATTCGAATTATTGAAGTGCCTACTCGTGCATAATCAGGGAGTACTGTGGGTAATTCCTGAAAGTGATGTTCCAGAAACCAAATTGATCAAGGGGATGCTGCGCTCCCTGCGATTGGAAGCCGATAACAAGAGTCTGATATCTCTTGATCAGATACCATGCACCGATCAGGGTATATCTGGCATTATCAAGCTGGTTGAAAGTCTACCGGATCCAGAAATCACGCACGCTCAGGACCAGGACTTTGTCTGGCACGAAGGTTCCATTCACTTGCCCCGTATGCGCATGCTCAAGGACGCAAAGGAGCAATTCGCTGTGGAACAGCAGGTGTCTTTCCGCAAAGAACAAAACATGTGGGATGGCGATCGTGCTCTTGAGATGACAATCGATGTGGCCGGCAGTCCTGACTCGATATATTTCCGCCGAACCGACGTCTTGGAGCAAAGCCTTTCTGATGACGAAATCCTCGTTCGGGTTGCAGCAGTGGGCCTAAGCCACCGTGATCTCGACCTCGTTCTTGGCGCGGTTCCGTGGACTTGGCCTGGATTTGACGGTGTTGGTGAGGTAGTCAGAGCAGGTACTGGCGTTTCTGATGTACGAGTGGGTGATAGAGTTCTTTTTCTTTCATTACAGGGAAGCGCGTTCTCGACATATAAGAAGATCCCGGCGTGGCACGCTGCCCGGGTCCCAGGCACCATGAGCACCACAGACGCTGCCAGCATTCCCCTTGCCTATTCTCTCGCAGTGCTGGCCCTGATCCGAACTGCACGTCTTCAGAAGAACGAGACCGTACTCATCCATTCGGCTGCCGGCGCAGTGGGCCAGGCATGCGTCGCGGTCGCGCGGCATATTGGCGCTCGGATCTTGGCCACGACTGGCACAAGCGAGAAGAGGGATTTTCTCAACAAATCGCTCGGCATACCGTCTAGCCAGATCTTCTCGAGCCGTTCCGCTCAATTCCGAGACGGTGTTTTGTGCGCAACGAGTGGGAAAGGTGTGGATGTCATTGTCAGCTCACTTGCCGGAGAGAGGCTGGTTGACACCTGGGCTTTGGCTGCCCACTTTGGCCGATTTGTGCAGATTGACAAGAAAGCCGCTCTGCACGATACCAACTTGCCCATGAGAGCCTTTGAGAGAAATGTTTCCTTCAGCAGTATTGACATCCGCGACTTGTACCAAAAACGGCCGGCTGAAATGAAGGAGGTGCTGAATGAGGTGTTGCGACTGATGGAGCGCCGCGTAGTCGTTACTATCCAGCCGGTGACAGTCTTGCCCATGTCCCAATTCTCCTCGGCCCTGCGAAAGCTGAAGCTTGGTGACACTATGGGCAAAATTGTCATGACGTTGGGCCAGGATGAACGGGTCATGGCGGAAAGTGCCTTGCAGCCCACACCCCTTTCGCTCAAGACTGACGCAACTTACCTTATCACGGGTGGAACTCGAGGTATTGGCCTCAATCTGGCATATTGGCTAATTGAGAACGGTGCTCGCAATGTGGTCTTATTGGGTCGCAGCGGCAGTTCCGGTCCTGACGTCAAGAAATTGTTGGAGAAGTACCAAGAAACTGGCGTGACTGTCCGAGCATTTGCGTGCGATGTTGGATCTCGCGAGCAGCTTGCCATGGTCGTCAAGTCGATCCAGGATCTGCCTCCAGTTTGTGGTGTTATACATAGTGCTCTTCTGCTGAGTGTAAGTCCTTGCGACCCTCCAAAATTCCACCACTTCCCCAGAGGAGACGTCATTTGTTTTCTCTCCCTAAAACAACTGGGACTATGCTAACTCCTGGCAGGATAAACCTTTCGAAAACTCTGAGTATCGAGATTGGGAGATTGTCATGGGACCTAGAGTTCAGGGTGCGTGGAACCTTCACGACCTGATGCCAGACAACCTCGATTTCTTCATCGCCCTCGGGTCGTTCCTTGGGGAGACTGGAAACGGCGGGCAGGCAATCTACGCCGGAACAGCGGTAAGCACTTATCGCCCACATTATCCGCTGATGTCCCCTACTAGAATTTGGTTCAACGCGTTCAGTGACTAACCTCTCGAGATATGTAGGCGTTTTACGACGCTTTCGCGCAGTACCGCAACGCCCGTGGCCAACACACAGTCTCCATGTGCTTGCCCGTGGTTATGGATGTCGGCTACGTTGCGGACAGGAGCCTCAGCAATACTCTTCGGCAGTCGCTGGGCGCCACCCTGACCATGGCCAACATCCGAACCATGGTCAAGGGCATTGTATGCAAACAGCCCCGATTCTACAACGACGGGAAAACCGCTGTCTTCAAACTGTATGTCGAAGGGCAGACCGTCCGAGATGGGCCCTGGGAGTACATTCATCCCGTCCATGTCGTGGAGCGCCTCAAGCTCGATAAGCTAAAGCACAAATACGGCAGAGGTGCCGCTGCGGACTTGCACTCCAGATCGTGGACAACAGCAGAGACCCCGCTCGAGTGTTTGACCGAGGCTCTCATCACAAAAGTTGCCGCAATGGCCATTATGGATCGCGAGGAGATTCAGAGCGATGCACCGGTGGCGTCCTATAATCTGGATTCGCTCGTATCCGTGGAACTGCGCAATTGGATCCGTCGTGAGACGGGCGTTGAGCTGCTCCTAAGTTCTATTACGCAGGCGGCTAGTCTGCGGGCGCTGGCGACAGAGATTTTGGAGAAAAGGGCTGGCGCTGGCATCTCGTGAGGTGTTGGATTATTTGTGTACTTCTAGCTGTTCTTGCATGATGCTGTTCCTCTCAAGTCTGCATTTCGATTTCTGTTGTGCGTAAAGGGGACGGAACAGACAAAGTTGATTGCCATATAAGTTTTGATTGTGCTGGTGCGCCACGGCCTGTTTTGTGAAAGTGTTCGCGGAATGGAAACCACGTGGAGCTAGAAGAGCGACCCTTCAAGATAATGCTTCCTTTCTGTTGTAGATTTGTAGTTCTTAAAGGCCTTTGGAATGATCCTTGTAAATATCACGCATAGGACCGGAATAGAGACATTGTTTATAGGTTCTATCTTTCGCGAGAGTGTTTGTGAGTGTCATTGCCCTGGAGAGATTCACCCCCGAGACGGGATGCGCCTCTCGGAGTTGACAGCTCACCCGGGTCCGTCGGACTCATCGGAGTTGCCTAGTATAGTCGTGCGAGTCACAGGAGATATGCCAGAGTGCAGGATTGGGAGCTCTGGGGCCCGAGTAGAGTCTGAGGACTCGCTATAACCCAGAGCACCGAGGAGAGTTATGGTCCGGGGATATATGCTCGGACTATTCGGGAAATTCAGGCTTTGCCGGGGACAGACAAGAGGGCATCAGGGGACATTGTGTATATATATATCGATGGCTCTCCCCTTGGACTCAGAGGGAGATCACACGCCTCTAGAGTTCACTTTCTGGTAGAGCCATAGTCGATTGTTGCGTTCTGAATTGACATTTAACAGCTCCAAGCCTCAAATACTGGCCCTGGTCAACAATGAGACTACATATTCCTTGTACTTCGTCCCGTCTGTAATCTCTTTGCGTTTGCACCCCGCCTCAGGCCTGTTCCGTCTCGCGTATGCATTGATGCAACGTGAGACTGTCTTATATTCCGGGCAATGAAGCGATAGTGAAAGATATGTACACACTACTCCGTACATAGTAGGTAGGTAGTACATAGGTAGTATAACTATCGGCATGGTTGAAACAGATTAGGGCGCTCCACGGATGGCTATACCTGAAAGGGAAGGTCTTAAAGACCCCTCTCGGCTGCTCAGCATTACAAATCCAACCTCATCACGAGACATATCCCCACGATATCAGCATTTAACATCACCGAACTATTCAGAGAAGGCGAAAACAAGATGTCAATACCTATGCAAGCTAGTGTCCGAGACAAAGTCATCACCGGAGATTTGTTGGTCGGTGACGACCTAATCCAGCGCTCGCCAGTTTCTCATGTGCGGAGTAAGATCGCACCGAGTGCTCGCTCTCTCGCTAAGCATCCTAGCCTCTCAGAGTCTCAGCATCCTCCGCCCCAGGAAAGCACGTTCGTTTTCTCCAAGTCTTGCCATAAATAGCATGTTTTCCTCTTCGCAGTCTTTTGTCGTATCTCTGGCCTCCAGTGCCCGAAATATCCGACCAACTGTGAGAGGCATGATGACGGGCCGGCGGGCCTGAGCGGCGCTGAAGCGAGCTTTTCGTGTTTCAAAACACCAGATTTTGACGTTTGCCTTGGTCGAATGTTAGTTAGGAGACGAGACTGCGTTTGTTAGCCCCGCTGGGATGTTTTTACCATGGCATGGTAGGTACCTATGCCGGCCGTTGTGACAGACGCATACAGTGGCCATACGCGTTTGTATACACATATAAATTTACATGAACACCGCAAGAGCTTGGCTGCATTCTCAAGACCATCATCTCGCTCTGTCTCTCTTGTCTCTGACCATCTTTCATACGCCACACTCGACTAGGTACCTCTCACTATCCCGGCCATGAAGCCTCAATTCATCATCGGTGCTGTTGCACTGTCTCTGGCGATGCCTGTGGCTGCTGGGCCTTTGGCCTACGCCGCGTGCCAGGCAACATGTGCAACGAGTCTAGTCCTTCCTGGCGGGCCGGCCATCTACGCGGTTTGCCAGTCTGCGTGTTCGTGGTTGCTGGTGTTCCCGTGCTACTAAGTCTGTGCTGGTAGCCTGTAGGTAGAAAACTTACAACGAGAGGGCCGTTGTCAGACGGTCCGTTCACTTGCGTACGTTGCTGATTTTTGCCTTCTTCCTAGAGATTGAGCGGACGAGTTATATTCAGATGGCTTACACTTGAGGGCACATTGGCACATCCTGGTGGAGGGACATCTATTCGGGGAGCCAAGGGGACTGGTCGCTGATGAGAATGAAGATTTTGCACGATTTTTCTTTGATTTGGCTTTCTTCGAGCCGGTATTGTCGCTTGAATGATGGGGGACAGGCAGGAATCACCTCTTGAATTTGCAATTTAGACCTGAATGGAGTAAATCATGACTGTTCATTTCCGTGCTCGTCCACAAGCTGCGGCCCCTTTGAACAGGTGTGTGGACCCAAGCTCATCGTCATTGTTCAAGCCATGGTCTATTCCCAAAGGTAAGCAGAGTCCGCCTGCCTCTTGTGACTTGCCAGTTCGGACATTTAGCTCGGAGGAAAGCGATCAGTCTAGACAAGCCAAAAACAGGGAAGCATGCACAATCTGATAATTTCACCACAGAGGCGGCTAGTCCGATCGTAAGTGGAAACATGTCTCAAAAATGATACATATATTTCTCTGTCCCACTCGCCATAGGCGCCATACGGCCCGAACCATCTTCTCTTCTCATTCCCGCATCCGCATCCACCTACGTACACCCCGTGGCCCGGTTACTGAGACACTGGTCCACAATAGTGCCCTGCAGACTCACACCGTACACCTCGCAGCTCACAGTGGCCGTGCCGCAGGTCGACACACAATAGTTGGCGGCGTTGTACAGATTCTGTATCTGAAAGGTCGCGTTGGCGCTCCAGCTGATGCAGCACCCGCTCTGGCAGATAGATCGCGGGCCTCCCGTCTTGACACTGGCGTTGAAGTGGATGCTCTCAACCAGGCTACGACACGCGCTCTTGACAGCCTGGTGCGCGCTGCTGCAGGTCTTTCGGGTCCATCTCGGCGGGTGTTGGGAAGCCGCAGAGATGGTGAGAAGCGAACCGTATGCCGCGGCTAGGGCTGGAGACGACGACGTCTTGATGTACTCGGTGATAAGGTTCTGATCCACGCCCGAGCCATCCGACTTCGTCACCGCGGCTAGAAGTCCGTCCTGCAACTCGGAGCTCGTGGCCTTGGCGTAGTCGAGGTGGCCGTTCATGCTGAAGACATTATATAGGTAGACCAAGTCGCCCCATTTGCCTTGCTGGGCTGCCGCCTGACCCAGTCCGGCAACCATCCTGAGAGGCTCGAGGTTGTCCATGGTGTAGATGCCCACGTCTTGCTGGACGTGAGGCAGCTTGTCGGCCGCAAAGCCAGTAACGTTGAACCAGATTTCACCGCTCGAGGCGCCGGAGCTCTTCATCTCAACGTTGCCGAAGCTGAGGGCGCGAATACTGTCCGTATAGTCCAGGGTGTTGCCTTGGCTATCGACGACGGCCATGCTGCCGAGGACCCAGAGGCTGAGAAGGCCGAGATTGGACGGAAGTTGCATGGTGTGATTTGTTCTTCGTTGTTGCTTTGGGAAATAGGGCCAAGTATTTGACCTATGGATTGGCAAGTCTAATAGTGCCTACTTTGAGCGTGAATATGAAAGGAATGGCAACCTCTTTTTATAATCTTCTGTCCATGATGCAGCCGGGTTTACACAGTCCGTACACGGTGCCATACATGTCTAGTCCAGAAAACAAGTCCAACCCCCTCGCATGCGAGGCATCTGACGCTACTGCAGAAGCCAATGCGCAACGCTGACGGGTCGGGAAATAGTCGACCGTTACCGACCATGTTCTCGATTGTCGCAGGACCGTGTGACAGTCTTTCCGGTACTTGATCATGCAGGATTCAGGAAGCGTTGACACCCCCCCCCCCGGCCGGCTGAAAGCCGTCTGTGGGCGACTGGAATGAGGTGGTTGCTGTAGGTAGTTGTACCACTTGTGAGGCTCGCATTGCACAGGACAAGCAATGGTAGGTATGTGTGTGATGTATACGTAGGTATGTACTCTGTATGTGCCATATGTCGTCGTCGTTCGGGTGCTTGATGGGAGTGATGGAGGGGATGGATTGGATTTTGGGATCCGCGAATGTCGTCCTGACCTGTTCCAGTTAGCGCCTCCGGCCTGCAGCCGTCTAGCGCCAGTGACGTATCCGTACATCCCCACTTCCAGCTGCTCGCGGCCGCGGCCCGTCAACAGCTGGACCCATCGGGGTTCAGACGGAACGGGCTGATAAGATTGGCGCCTCCCACCCGGGGAAAGGTACCTTGGTAACCACCATTTTTGCCGCAACATTCACCATCCATCACGACGATCGAGATGCCTTCCCAGCGCCCGCTCAGTTGTGGCGAGAATCCTCACGTAGACCTTATGATTATACCACCTGACTCAATAGCGATGAGTCGTTGCTCCCATGCTGCGGCTGATGCAGGCAGCAGCAGTGCGATAAGACATCAAGCCTGGACATGCTGAAGACACTGGGGATTGTCTTGCTTTAAAGACTCTGATGCAGTTCGTTGGTGTGCATTGTCTTGTTGCTTGTCCTATGTGTGCGACTACATACGGAGTACCTCCTACATGCACTGACTCCTGAGTACCGTAGTTCGTCGATGATGCCCACGTGTGCGTGGCTTTGACGGGGCTCTGGAGCTCAGGTCGAGTGTGTCTCAGATTTGTTGCCGCTTTCCTCTGGGGGTTTCAATATGTCGCTGAAGTCGTCTCAGTCCTCGGAGAGCTGCGCTGTACCTAGGTAGGTAGTCTGCTACTTGAACCTCCGCTTGTTCTTGGACTGGTTTGCTTGTCCTGTGTTTCTGCCAGCACTGATTGACATATATACGGAGTAGGTATGTATATATATTGGTCAAGTCCGGCCCAAAGCACGACACCGCCGAAATCGCTTGCACTCATTGTCCTGAGAGATGATCAAGATCTTCGTTTAAAATGGACAAAATCTTTGTCGAACTGCACAATCAGTGCACATGTTACACGCTTTTCATCGCGGGTTACGAATCACGATGCGCCTTTGCAGCTCGCAAACCAGTAAGGAAACAGCATTCCTGTCCCATGTTTCAGTGCAACCAGCTATGCAGAGGAATATCATTATGTACTCATCTCTACGGAGTACTAAGATCATTTCTCGTAGCGTCCATGTACCTACTGTATGCAAGTTTGTCGCGTGCATCTGCAGCGGCACCTTTATTAATAAGGCGCAGAGTCCCTTGCATGACAGTATAAATAAGTCCCCATCATCCTTATCAACGCCCGACACCGGTGACCGGCCATTTATTCTTGTCTACGATTGCCTTGAGGCTTGTCGTCGACTCGTCGCATGGACCCCCGAAGCCTCTTCCACGTGACCACGGCTTCACTTGAATGATCTGATGGCTTCTTTGTGGGTGATTTCTGTAGGTAGCTGCGCAAAAGTAGAAGCACGCGCAGCAACATCTGCCGCTTAGCTCTGGCGCGCACGCGAGTGAACGATAACCTTTGGCAATCGCGTTGCCTTTACACGTGTACCTACCTCTTGGAGGTAGGTACCTAATGTACCTATGATGCCCGAGCAAATGGTGTGGAGATCGGCAAGTGCACTACAGAATCGTTCGGATCTGCCTCAAACTCAATCACGTTGCGTTCGCCGTTGACAAGCCCACAGCCTGGTCGCCCGCAGTAAAACAGAGCTATGAAAACTACCGAGTCGAAATGCCAGAGACTTGCGATTCGTGAACAATAATCCAAATGTGGCATGACGTTGATTGTGACGTCACTGCTGCCAGCGAGCCTTCCTTGGTCCGTTAACCGTGACACACTGACAATAAGGAAATCCTGCTTCGGGTGCGCCTCAGCCATTTCCTCCCAGACAACTTTAATATTATTTTCTCATCTCAAGGTGTTTCGGCACCGCTTCCTCATGAATCCTACTTAACCGCCCGAATGAGCCGACGTGCGCAGACGGCAAGAATATCTTCCTTCAAAAAGTCCTGGCCAGCCATATTGGCAGCCACGACAATCATCCAGCTTTTTCTCTTTCAATGGGCCAGACGATGGGTCAAATCGGGGGCACCAGCCCTCTCCTTATTCATCCTGCTGGGCGAAGCAAATGGCAAAAGAATCCTACCGTTCATTCACCTCTGGACGCTCTTCGCGACAGTCAATCTGATGTACGCGATCGCGTCGACATCATGGCTCCTGTACTGGGTTTTCACCGCCATATGCTACCCTGCCATCTTCGTCACTTGTTTGTTCCAGTTCCAGGCGGCCAGTGCCTTGACGCGCAAGTTTCTGAGGGTCTTTATCCGACAGCTGCACTTCATTGGCGACAAGGTTGCGTTCTTCGAAATTCCTGCCCTGGAAATCGACACTGAGGTGGATGGGCTTATGGTTCTTCGCGGCATTACCTTCTCCTTGTCGACGCTGAGCTTCGAGGTACATGGGGTAGAAGTGGGCATCAAACTGTCCGATGACCTTGAATTAGCCATCCAGACCGAGAATGTCACGGTCTCTCTCTTCAGAGGAATCGATGTTGGCGATTGCTACGCCAATTTGAAAGGCGGTCCACATGAAATGACCTTTCTGGACATGGAGAGGAAAACTGATGCCGACAGTCAAGAGGCGCTGATGGTCGACACGTTGCTCCCCAAGGGCCCTCAGGGCAATCGTCCCGAACTGATCCGCATGAAGAGTGAAATGACACATGGAAAGCCTCCCAAAGACTCTTCGTATGTGTTAGCACTCAAGGCCATGCGACGATACCGCCTGGATAAAGTCTTGGCGGAGGCGCAGTACAATGAGGTTCTGGAGGAGATACACGAGACAAGCACCGTTCAGACGGCTCGGAAGAATGTTGATAGTGCAGCGCAATCATTGGGCGAGGATGCTGTCAGAGCTGCCATCTGCTCCAAACTCCACTCGAAGCCGTCAGTACCACATCCGCCCATGCGGTCGGTAAAGGTGACAACTCTGCAGCGAATGCCGCCACCAAGAGTCCGAGGATTTCTACATCGCCTCCCTATGCTTCTTCGTCTCCTGCTCAACCCAATCTCCTATTTTCACCCCATAAAGGTGGCCTCCATTACAGCTACAGCCTCGGGTCGATGGATCGAGACCATGCTGGAGCAGACTTTATTCAAAGGGTACGCGGACTACGACTCGGACCTTGCTGCGGTCAAGGCCCGTATCTGTAAGTGGGTGTCGGATGCAAACTTTGCCATTGTCTTAGGGAGCATGCAAGGAAATGCGCATGTCCCCGTAGACCCTTCATATGATATAACTTGCCAAATATCGCTTGATCAAATCCTCGCCTTCAGAGCCCTGCCTCTTGCTGTTAACCTGAACCAGGTTGTGAGCTTAGGGGGGGCGGACGCCTCGCTGTCGATACCCTCGGCCCTGTTGCCGCATCATGAACATCTGATTCCAGAGAGGCCCCAGCCAGAAGGGAGAAAGAACACTGTACAGTCACATCCGACCCCTCATTCTGACTGGAATTCACGAACTACACGCGAGGATGAGGGCAAAGGCGAGCCCAAAGAGGAACCCAACCTCGAAAAGGATCAAGTCCCGATGAAATTTGCCGCACGGGTGCACCTTCCGGCGAAATTTGATCAAGAACTTCTCGACTTTGTCGCCTTGATCGTCAAAGCCAGCAAATTGGTCGAGCTGGAAGAAATCGCCCGAACGACGTCTTCATCATCCTCGTCGTCGTCGTTTCCCAGCGAGGTCGGCCACAAGATAAGCGAAGTGGCTGGCACGCTGAACAAGAAAATGAAGGGTGGGTTAAAGAAAGCCGTGATTGCCAATGATCAGTGGCTGGCCAAACTTGTGGGCAAGTTGATGAGGAAGATGGAAATGGTGAATGGCGATCTTGGGTACACCGGCGATGTTCCTATCGAGCTGGAGCCGTACCGAAGGACGGGGTGGCTGGAAGAAGAAGGCGAAAAGCTACTGAAGTAGTGATAGCCCTCAAGTACTCTATCTCTGTAGAGAGTCGAGACTCAACAATTGATAACTTTCCTCATTCAGATTCATCCGGTAGTCGGAGCCCGTATAAACAGCTTTCGCATGGCTTTCAAATACAGCAACGCGGTTGTGGTAGGTAGGACTTCCCATCACATTTGACGGGTTGATCTACCGCATTGTATTCTTCTGCTTATGGCACTTTCGATATCGCTCTCCCGCCGCTCTACCCAATAATCAATTGACCAGCCTTTGTAATCCCGTTCTCTCAATGTCATTCGAAGCATGGGCACAAGTATTGGTGATGTTTCCTCTATTTGTGCTGGCAAACACTCGCAGAAGGGAACGTGATCGTAGGGTTCAGGGAAAAGGGACACATCGAAATTTCCGACCCCCATTCGGCACAGCCGCCTTTGCTTGGTGATTTGTCGGTTTGAAAAACGTCCAACTCACACTCGCCTATTTTGGCGACGGGTACTACAGAAGCTTGTCCATTCCAGGCGACAAATTTAGCTTCTCTGCTTTGGCTAGTCACTCTGTTTTTTTGTTAAATAAATTAGCGGAAGCCAAAAAAGTGACAAAAGTTAAAACGGATAAGATCAAGGGGCGGCTGCTTCATGGTTCAGGCTTTGGCTCTGTTGATATCGGTTTGTGTATCTATGTACACAAGAGGACTACTCACATTAGCACACAGCAGTACTCAATGGCCTCAGCTGCCCTCTCTTCCAACGACTGACCCGCCGGAGCGACGGAGTCGACTGGGCTGGCATAGGCACGGTATGCCTCGAGGGTAGAGAGGGCAAAGGTGCCGACAATAGTGCTGAACTTCATGTTATATATGTGTCAAACAATTGGAGGTATTTGCTTCGTAGAAGAGATGTTGAACGTCTGGACTTTGATGAACTTGTCGAGGAACGCTCATATTTTATATTGCGGCCAGTGTAGGTACATAGGTACCGTATCTAAGTGGAACGCAACCTTGTCAACCTTGGAGGCTAAAATACGTATGTGTACACAGTACATACCTACATGTATCAAGCTCAGTCTCTAAGTACGGAGTACAGGGCCCAGAAGTTTTCAAGTTAGGTATGTAGACCGTAGATACTAGAACTTACTCCGTACTCCGTAGAAGCAGTTTGACCTATCTACTCCGTGAAAACAATGAGTCAAGTTGTTTCGAGGCGCGACTCTTCGCATGCTAGCCCATCAGTGTTGTTGGTTACAACTTACATGTCCTGTACCTACATAGGTAGGTAGGTACCTAATATACTCCGTAGGTACGTACATGAAACCCCAAAAACGTAGCGAGTGTTCTGCGGGCAGCGGGACAGAGCGAAAGGATTCTTTAGTGAGTTTCCGGAGTACCTAATCGTTAGGTACCTGGTACTAGCTTATGGGTTACCGAGCCGAGGCTTCCGGCCACTCTCTCGCTCTCTGACTTTTTTTGTCTCTTTTTCCATTGTCTCTCGTCCCAATCGGTTGCTGAGAGTGTAGCTACAGGGTATGTGACATATCCGACTCTTCCTCCTTTCCCCTGATCTTCATGTGCGATCCCATTATATTCTCCACTTTCTACTTCATTCGCTAGGTACCTACCTAAGTATGTATCTACCTAAGGCTACACCTTTCATGGCAAAATGTACGTATGATGACATAGGTATGTAGGTACCATCAAGTACGGAGTACACAGAATACGCTAAAAAGAAGGATTCAACTCCTCCAAGCATGAGATGGTGATCCGCTGGAATCAGGAGCGACAACTTGCAAGTGAGTCTTCTCTACTCCGTACCAAGCTGAGCGTGTATGTCATTGCCAATGCCAACTGATAAGATGTTAGCTGTAGCACACGACAATTGCCTCAACGGACATGTCTGCTCCGTACGGCGCAAGAAATGGAGGTATAGGAATAGCGCGAGACTCCGAAGTCGAGAAATGTCGCCTGACCTTTTATATTGAGCCGGCCGGAGATGCAAATGCCGGCTTATTTCGTAGTATCCGAGAGTGCCTTTGACTCTCAGTTGGCGCAATAAAATAAAGCATGGGTGCCCTCCCAAATGGAGGGGCTATAGACTGCAACTGCCAGGGTAAGATGACATGTAACGGGAGACCTTAATAATGAGCACCTCAACAACTGCCTAATGATTGCCTATCAAACTTGCGGTCTCTTGCACTTGCATTGAATAGCAGTCTCTGCTTTTGCTGCCCTCAAGATATCACGATCCTCAACAAGCAGTCGATAGGCTGGGTACTACTTCGATGAACGCCCGTAGACACAGAGCGCCTTCGAGACAAGCGCCATGATCTCAACCAATTTTGACGTACCTGCGATGAGCTGTCCGTCAATCATGCGATAATTCTCGAGGGCCGAGGCGGTCTTGACAAAGGCCAGTCCATTACGTAGTACCCATTGCTGTGGGAAGGCAAAAAGCTGGTCAAGAGTGCCAAAATGCGCCGCAAATCTTCGATCTGACCTCCATTATCATACCCATCAAACTCGTCAAGGGCTGCGCCGTGGGGAACAATACTCTTAGAGTATTTGCGGGAAGCTCGGAACAGGGATCAAAACATCATGATAAAGATGTCGAAGTGAGAAGGATCAATTTGATGGGAGTTCAACAGTTACTGATGATACGACGGCAAGGTGATGTTGATGATGTTGATTGAAAGAGTAAGAACTTCTGCAGAGGTAGGTACCTAGTCTTATCAAAAGCCCCACTTCTACGGCGCCGAAAACCGCTAGCCCCACTTCTACGGCGGCGGATGTTACGGCGCCCAAAAGGGATACCCTAGCCTGTAAGTTACCTTAAGGTACATAGGCACATTGTACCTCTCCGTGGCACAGGCCCCACCTTCTACGAACGCCGCAAGTTGCAACACCAGAAATCCTATCCTGCACGACAGCTTGACATCGTGACGCTGCACACCACCGACCGCACCCAAATATCCTCCCCCCAATGGCTCCCAAACCCACACGATAAGCTCTTTATCCCATTGAAACTGACTTGAACGCCCTCGACATCAATCTCATCCTCAGTCTACCTCCCGCGCCATGTCAGCGCCACCCCAATCCGGCCTCTTTACCGCCCCGCAACCCATCCGCACCCTCTTCAAGCTCTTCCCGCTCCGGGTACACGACGCAGAGGCACTTCCTGCGCGGGCGCCAGACCGAGTGCGCGAGCGGGCGAGGCTACATGTGTTTTCGACGGAGGAAGATGCGCGGCTTGGGCGACCGAGTTATAATCCGGGGTGTTTGAAGTGGCAGGTGGGTTTTTGTTCTACTGCGGTGTCAAATAATGAAGAATACTATCAGACAGGATCGAGAATAAGAAGGAAAATCAGTCACTCTCAATACATGTTCATACAATCCCAAAGTGAAGCCAAAAACAAAGATCAAGCCCACACAGCTGACATCCCAAAAGACATTCCTCCGCATCGCCAACCTCCAAGTCGACCTCGTCCCATCTACAAACCACGCCTCGCCCTCCGGCTCCCTCCCCTACCTCCTCCCCTCCTCATCCGACTCCCGACCTGACATCCCCCTCACGGGCTTCCACATCGCCAACTACGCCCAAAAACACTCAACACAACCTCTGCCCCCCACAGAGAGCACTCCCCGCCAGGAAGCCTTCCTGTCGCTACTTGGCCAGAATATCCGTCCAGCTTGGGTACGAACACCCCCCCCCTCCCAAACAATGGATATACACTGTCGAACCAAAGCTAAATGAATAATTGCTGCAGCTACACTGCCTTTACATCAACCCCCGCCACACAGCCCTCCTCTCAAAACTCTACCTCCCCCCCTCACCCCTCCTACAGTACCCCCTCCTCCAAACACTCCGCGCCGCCGCCACGACCGAGATCCTCAAGACAACACGCCGGGAAATCATGCTCCCGGAGCTAATCTACCAAGATGCGCGGGAGGCGTTCAAGGCGCTATCCGTGTTTCTCGGCGAGGAGGCCTGGTTTTCGGGCGGAGAGACACCGGGGGTGTTTGATGCGGAGGTATTTGCGTATACGTACTTGATTAGCGGGGGGGTTATGGGGTGGGAGGACGATGCGTTGGAGAGGTGTTTGGAGGGGAGTGCGAATTTGGTGGAGCATCGGAGGAGGTTGTATGAGAGGTGTTGGGGTTGGGGTGAAGGGAGTATATGATGAGAGGTGTTTGAAGTTGGATGTGTAGGAAGGGCGCTCCAGGGCAGAGGCAGATGGAGTGGTTGGTGTAATTTAATATGTTTGTGTGGGATATGGAGCATTTGGCGTATAATGGAGTATGTAGGTATAGAGTACATAGATGGCATGGCTTCATTCTGTGCTTACGCCAACTGGGTTACATCATACATGTAAATATTCTCTATCGGAGCAGACAGGTATTTATACTTTTTATGTTTCCTGGTTCCAAACAGCTGCCATCTCCCAGACAGCCGTCATTCTAAACAATCGCGTCATGCCGTGGCCCGTTTCTCCTGTCTCACAGCTCCCTCGGACAGAGACCGTGGCCCTTCGCTCGCACTTACAGCAACAGACCTTTTCTGTTTTGCTTCCCGCCCTCCTGCCTGCCTAATCATGATGTTCTTGCCGATGCCACAAGGTACCATGATGTGGTTGATACTAGTCAATGCCATGAGCGTTCGAATGTCCCTTACATCCGATGCTTCTCCATCCAGGCTTCCCCTCCACCATGATCGGCCTACAATAGAAAAGCGAGAACTGGAGTGTCAGAAACTAGACGAGTGGTAGCCTTTTCATAGAAAAGGAAAGGAAAGTCACATGCGGCAAGCACTAGAAATAATTTACGGCGCAACCGCCACGCGTCGTGTATTAAATGCAAGGCCGTGGAACAAAAGGAAAATGAGGCGTGACTATGCGCCCCCCCATACAGATTATCATTCGCCGTGTCTTCGCCCTTCCTTGTGCTCCCTATACCGAACACCCTACTACGAAGGCGAGACAAAGTCCCAGGCCGCCCGCACAACGTCCTGGACCGAGATGAAAGCGCCTGGCCCGCCATCTTGCCCAATCTCATCCAGCAGCACACACGTCTGCGCATATAGTTTCTCCAAGGACGCACAGGAAGATTTACCCAGTGACGCTACAAGGTGAGAAAAATGTCAGCAATGAGGTGCAGACGGGATGTGGAGGGAGTCTTACAAAGAATGCACGCGTTCAGTTCCTCTGCAACGGCAACTCGACCCTTACGGTCAAGAAGGTGGCTGACTTTGGGCTCCTTGAGCGGATTCGAGTATGCTACTAACGACCATATCTCGGCGAGTGTCTTGCCGAACTCGGGACGGGCATCATCCGCGTATCTTGCGCCAAGCGTCTGACCATAGTGGAGCATTTCTTGTTCCAGCGCCGTCACCTTCGCGAGTGATTGTTCTGCGGTCTCCGCATTCATTTGCTGCTTCCAGGCCCAGCTCTCGTCTTCTTCTTCTTCGTCGTCATCATCAATGTCCATGCCTAACGCAGTGCCTCCTTCACTGGAAAGGAGTTCGTTGCGCTTCTTGAGCTCGGCTTCAGCTCGCATTTGCGCCGCTAAGCGGACAAGCTCGATGAACTTTCGACACCGCAGCTTGAAATTAATCACTTCGTTGTCGTGCAAAACTTGCGGATAGCACTTGTTTGTGAGTTTGAGAGCGCCGTCGATATCACCGTCCAGGATAGATTTTCTGATGCCTGAAGGAACTGTCAGTTGCGTGAAACAAAAGAAAGGCAAGAGATGACAAGCTTCTTGGGAGTAGTGTTAACACACGTTGTCTGTTATGAGCATCCTTGTCGTCCCTGATGTTGATTCCCTCGATTGTGACATTGGGATCTAGATTCAGCGCCTCCTTCTGCTGCCTGATGTCTTCGGCGAAAGCGCGAGCAGTCTCGACATAGCCATCATGCTGCAAGAACTGCAGGATCAGGGCATGTATCAAATCTGTCTCACCCATTCTAGGTTCAAGTATTGATGCATCAGTACTTTGTATCTCAGCTTGAATTTTGTTTCTTTGCTCCTAAGTGACAGATCTTGAAATTAGTCTCATTGTCTTTGCCTTCACTTTACTTCAGGTAGGGGCGACCGTCACGTTTACGCTATTCTGCAGTGATTCGTCAACTTACATTCATCATATTGTCAATGTCAAAGACAAATGGACTTTGGCCGAAATTGACCATAATATGCTCCCGTGGCTTCCTCAAACTGACGGCGGGGTAGATCTTATCTTTGGTCACATCCGGAGACACGGTTCCTGTATGCCATAGTCAGGAACCCTCATTTACAGCAGCAAAGGCCCAAAGACACAAGGCCCAAGAATCAACGGCAAGGAGGGAACGAGCCTACCTAGATTGACACCATTTTTTGTAAAAAATGCGGTATGCTCGAGAAAGTTCACCCCACATCCGATGACATCGCCTGTGTTGAACTCTGGCCCGTATGGCTGCCCAGCGTTGGACCCAGTAAAACAGCGGCCATCATCGCCGTGATAGCCGACGCAGTCAGCTTCCCAACCAATAGGTCGTGAGGTTGATGCTTGCTTGGTCGAAAAGCCAATGGCAATGTTCGTGCTGGCCATATCATCAGTTAAGACAACTCCTCTGCTCCGTCCAAAAACATCGTGCCCTTCTTCGTTTGCGTTCAAGGAAGGGGCATTGAGGGGGCCGCTTGACTTACTCATCTCGCCTTCCGTGCACGATACTGACCTCGAAGTAGTAGAGACCGCATTGGGACGGCATATGATGGTTCGCACGCACCGCTGCCGCCTCCTGATCACGATCGTGTAGTGATCTGGAACCAGTATACTCTACCGACTGACCGTCCGAATGAACCTCAATGCTTCCCCACAAGTCGTCTTTATTCCACCGGGATGGTAGGGGTGCCACATCACTGATTTCTTCCGGAAGGGGAGGTCGTTCAACAACGCTGTGGGATATTCCTCGATGAGACCCAGCTGGCAAGCGTGGTTGGCTAAACTCGGAGCTCCGGGGCGCAGGTCTGCTTGCAGCAGGCGACAGCTTGGACTCCTTTGCAGCTCGTAGTATTTTAGCCTCGTGCTCCTTTTTTAGCTTTCGAATGTAGTTCGATGAGGATAGATGGGAGGGGATGAAAAAGGGGTCCCCGGACTTTGGTGAGCCAAAGTCGGAGTCTCTCGAGTCCATGAACTTGTCGAAGCCACCATGAATCGAAGTCATGGCAAGCCGCCCCTTATTAGGGTCAAGAGGGACTCCTCCACCCGCTCGTTCGTCCATGTCTCCGCTGCTCCCTCTAGGGACCGCCGCGCCTCCAGCGAAAGTCGAACCAGATATATCGGAGGCGCAGTATCGACGTGCGGAAAAGGTTTTTGTAGAAGAATAAGCAGTGACCAGCTTGAATCAACAGTCGACGATATAGGAAGTTTCGGTGGTAGATGGAGGCTACTTCAATGCCAGGGTGGTGGTGGTGCAAGTGGTTGGAGCTTCCGGCCGGTGAATCTGGACTTGAAATAGCAGATGAGCTGGCGAGTCCATAGCCGACAGTGGCAAAACGGGCTTCCCCGACGATAGAAAGGGGCAGAGGGGAAGGTACGTTAATTATGGCCCGAAGGTGCTGGTTGCCAATGGGTGTCGGTCGCGAACGATGCAATGAGCGATCTTGAGAGGAGGCAAGCTAGCACCGGTGCAGGCTACCAATACATGCACGTATGTACTCCGAAGCGGCATCTGCACACGCTCAGGCTTGACGTGCTCCGAGGATGCGTAAAGCGCTGTGAAGAAGAAGAAGCTTCAGCGAGTGGGCAGGAGGAGGAACAGACACGAATGGCGCAATAATTCGACGCCGGAGTCCTGAACGAAGTCGTGACGAAGCCGTATAGATGTCGTGGGGTAGTCGTGGTTAAGTCATGGGGTAAGTGATTAGGTATGTACCTAAAACGGGCGAGCGGCAGTTGGTGGGCCAGCCAAAGCTCTCAACGCTCAGCGGCTAGCTGTGGGACCCTGATATGTAGCCGCCTGGTACATGCGGAGTACATGCAGAGTACATGCAGAGTACATCATGTAGCCGCCTGCGGCCTAATAATGCACACACCTAGTGATGCTTGACAATGGGATGTCACCACCGGACGTCTTGGCCAGTTCAAACGACAAAGAACAATTCAAGAACGCGCAGGTTTCATCGTTCATTATGTACCTATGAGAAGTCTTCAGCAGAAACGGTCGGCAGAAATAGATCGTGCAAGCATGCGCATTCGACATTGCTGATGAGGCTACAGCCCGCCTCTCGCTTCGGACCCACCCCTTCCACTTCTTGGTTGTCGCGACTCGCGACTCGCGCGGCCATTTCGGTGCATGTACCGGTACGTATGTTTGTACATATCCATATCATGATTGATGACACTGAACTACGTACACATGGGCCGCAATGTTGAACGCTGGACGTGACACCTATGGCTTTGCAGAGGAAATAGGTACCTGAGAAACTGGCGATTTGCAACCGGCCTTGGCCCTTGCCTTCGGTATGTATGTATGTACATTGTATACACATGTACCTTAAATCAATCCTGACTAAGCGGGTTCGTTAGGACCAACTTCGGGTCCAACGCCAGGAAAATCATCACCAGCGCTTTCAAGACTCCCTAGCTCAAGTCATCTGACCAACCCGTCGCGTAGATCGAGCAGAACTTAAGTACTCCGTACTCTGCAGATGGACAGCAATTCCAAAATACATTGTGCCTGTTGTCGGCGCAAATGCCTCATAGCAAGAGGGCAGTCACCACGAAAGCAAACTGACGGCACCTGACGAATGATGCAAAGCCTCGGCGCTTTTGCCGCCAAAATATCATACATACGCTGTAGCCATAGTCTAGTCCACAAAATAGTGTACATGATAAAACAGATTCGCCAACAAAACAGACCTTTTACTCCCACCGATGCCTGGCCCAATGCCACGCGGCATGAGATCCCCCCCAAAAGTTTCAAAACGCCAAACGGCTTCGTGCCGTCTTCATGACAAAAGAAACATCAAAAAAGAGAATGGCGGCGTAGCCTAATATGAAGAATGCGTGGACACGCCCCTTATTTCATGGTCGATACATTGGCGGTCCCTGACATAGACATCGGCCTCTTGTTGAGGTGCATCTGAACCGTGAGTGCTGTTCAGGGGCCAGGCTGAACGACCAACCATGACGGCGAGTGGGTCACGAGGCGGCTGATATTGCAACGGGGGCAGGCGAAGAGGCATGAACACTCAAGACGCTGTTCACACCCCGGTTGCTGTCATTTACGCTTTTCTCCTCCTGACCAGCTGGCTTGTTCTCCTTGCCGCTGCCATTGTCGGCCGAGGCAGAGACAGCACCAGATTCCGAGGTATCTTCATCTGCCACCGTCTTTTTGCTAGGGGCCGTCCATCGACATATCTCCCACACGACGCCGGTGAAGCTCTTGAGCTTGAAGCCGCCTCGCTCCCATTTGCGGCAAGGTTTGCCGGATCGATCGAGAGCTCGAAGGCCAGCGTTGATGGCTCCTTGGTTGGCTTTGGGGCCTAGCTTGGCAGCTTGTATTCTGGCCACGGCAGTATGGTCGATTGTGCCATCCTCGCTGTGACACAAGAGTATTGATTAGCAAAGAGTATGGACTTGGGATGGGAGTATGACGACATGCCATAGTGGCCGATGTCACTCCCGACAGTGGGTAGGGGCGTCACTTTGTGAACATACAGTCTAGGCTTCTTCTTGGGGCCCGGCTTTCCTCGAATCTTGGGCATGCCGTCCATTGCCGCAGCGGATCGCTTTGCGCCCTTCTTACGACCATCGCTTGGAGGCGCCATCGACGTCGACGCCGGGGTTCCCTCTGCCGCCGGCGTCGCGGCGTTGGACTCTGATGAGTTACCCAGCTTGGCAGCTCCAGACTTCTCAGCTGCGGGTGATGCCAAGGTAGCAGAAGGGGCTGGCGAATCGAGTGATTCTTTCGATCCATTCGAGTCTTGAGGTGCTGCCAACTTGAGTTCGGGAGTCTCCGGTAGAAGGATCTTCCGTAGGCTAGCTCGAGGAACTTTCAGTGTGACGATTAGACCCGGCTTGCCACCCGATTTGCGGCGCCCATCAGCCTTTGGAGGCATGTTCGCGAATTTTGATGGTGGTCGTGGTGGTGGCGTTGATAATGATGTTGACGATGACGATGAAGTTGTGGGTGGTTCACGACTGGGATTGGCGCGATGTCGGCAATTGCCGCAAGAGGCGTAGAGTGCTTTTTGGCTATCGAAGTCAGTGACTGCAGAGGGGGTGGTTTAATTGAGGTGCGTCGCGTGTGGAGCGTTGAGGTTTTGCGGGACGCGTGGGACGATTCTGTAGCTGACGGCGATGGTTTGGGATGGGAAGGATGATGGGGAAGGGAGAGTTGGGGAAATGGCGTGCGTGCGTGCGGGCGGAGCGAGTTTATATTCTTGGGTGGGTGTTGCGTTGTCTCGTAGGTTTTGGGGCCATGGTCATGGTCTAATCCTCATTTTTGGTGCCGAGCGGCGTCGCGTTGCACGGGAGAATCGGCTCCAAGATCCATTTGCCTTCGCGAACGCCCGCCGACGGACGTCTTTCACGGACTAATCGACGCCATCAATCCAGTGGCAATTCAGGTCCCGTAATCGGCACATTTGAGCTTCCCCCCTCCGGCCTATAGAAAATTCTCCAACACGGAGGATCACTGAGCAGTGAGGCCAAATCGGCAACATCTCGAGACTCACGACTTCGCCCGGACGGCCAGACGACTCAGGGCCAAATCGAGTTGTCGAAGAAAGTAAAGTGCAGTCCACTAGGGCAATTATGCACTGGCGCGGGCTGAACCCTACCGCTCCCGGAATTTACAGGCAAAAAAGGGGTGGGTGGGTGGATGTATTCAGATGTTGCCTTTGCTGCCTTGGCCGCGCGCATTTTTGTTTCTGTGAAAGCAGCGATGGATGGTCCGTTTTACAACAGCTCAAGTCCCTGATGAGATGCGATGCACTTGAGTCCTTGACTAACGGGGTATGTACGTAGGTACCTGACCTTAGGTAGCTAATGCGTACAGTACCTAGGTACAAGGACCGGGTGGGGACCTCCGCGATATTATATCTTCCGGCACCGAAATCCAGGCGACGCCTTGCATTTGCTGGAGCCTGCAGATCTGTTCCTGAGACGAACACGCGACTTTCTTCGACCTTGGGCTTGACACTTCGTCCCTTATGAACTGCATTCCGCACGACAGGAACTGTCAAACATCCTTTGTTCTGAATGCCCTACGATCCCTTTAAATCGCCGTTCTCACTGGAGCATCTTGGATTTGACTGGCTTTAAGCACCAAAGTATTGGCCAAGTAAGTTATAGGCTGCGCCACTCCATCCGGCAACGGATTCGCGCACGAAGCCACGAAGTTGGGTCAGTGCGAGGAGTCGAGGACAGTTCCCTCTTCCATTCATTGCCTACCGCGAGGTGGCGCAGCCGTTAGCGTGTTTTCGACTCGCCATCTAGCCATCAACAATTTAAAACAAGGGTCTCATTATACAGGAACCCCATTCTGTTACACAGGAACCCCAATCGCCGGTACCGGCGATATTTGTCATAAACACGTGACCATTCCGCACAACGATACTTGGGCAAATGCTTCAAAGATCAATTGATCGACTTGTAAATTTGAAATGTGGAAAATAAATTTGAAAATAAATACAAAATGCTTAATTGACTTCCCAATGTTCTTGCGCAACACCATCCCAATACTCCCGAGTGGCGACATCATCGCCTCCTGTGCCATCATGAGCTGCAATGTCAGCCTCATTTTCCGCTTCATTGGTAACGTCATCCTCGACTTCAATTGCTAAGCCCTCACTATCTCTTAAGATGATGTCTCCCGAGCCTCCCAGTGAGAATGGCGCCTCTGGGTCCTCCAACGGCGGCGCCATTCGTTGAGACGCGCGAGGCATCTGCGTACCAGCCTCATACGTATCCCCATGAACGTCCAGCCACTCCAAAGCCTTGATTGTGGACGAAGCATTTGTGATCGCGGAAGGCGAATTAGGCGCATCTGGGACAGCAAACTCCGGATGTGGAAGACGTCGCTTTCGGTTTCGAACTGGAGGCGCTGATGATGACGGCGCGGATGAAGAATTTTGCAATGCTTCATTGCGCTCCTGATTAAGAGCTCTGTCAAGCAGCGTCGGGTCGCGTCGATGCGATCGTGAGCCTAGACCAAGACTACCTTTCGGCCTCCTCTTGCCCTTAACGATTAAGGGA
The DNA here is from genome assembly GCA_029405325.1 of Claviceps purpurea. NCBI lineage: Eukaryota > Fungi > Ascomycota > Sordariomycetes > Hypocreales > Clavicipitaceae > Claviceps > Claviceps purpurea. The sequence continues at coordinate 4,882,177 of CM055783.1, read as the reverse complement.
TCGTACGGTCCAAGAGGGAGATCATCTCCGCCGCTCCGGTCAAAAGCCGCGTCCGGTCGAGCCACCAGAATCGATCTACGGCTTCAAGAGGGTGGGAACGTCTTGTTCCTGGTACTGGAAGAGGCGATGCCGACAAGGAAGGCCCAGACCAATGCTAATCCCGCAATCGCATGGCAAAGAAGGCATCGGGACTCCGGGCCTGGGCTTCTGAAGCGACCTTAACTCCTTGACAATCAAGGAAAGAGCATTCTCACTCACTTTACCCCCCGGGCGATGAGAAGTCGAAAAGGGCATGACTCTTTGCGAGTTTCCGTGCGCCTCTTCTTAAGTCTTCGAGGGGTGCGTGCGGTATCGTGAGGGGTTAATTTGAATGCCTTCGAGCAGCGTAAACGAACAGAGCTTACGGAGTACAATATCCTCGGAATTTTTCTTCCGCTGCTGGATTGCGAGGCTTTAGCCTTGAATTGAAGCTAGCTGCTTGGCTGACTTGATCGCGTCTCCGTGAGACTCAAATGTTTGCAATGGCTCAAAAGCTTGCTCAGGGACTGGCTCAGAGGCACGATCCATGGTGAGAACACTGTAGACGCGCTTCGTATATCGTTAGCCGTAGGCGCAAATGCTTCATACATGAGAAAAATGGCGTTACATACAAAGCTTCGTGAGGAACTGCGATGGGATGGTATGAATTCGGATGATGGAGGGTCTGCTGAGAATTGAAAGCAGATGCAGGGGGCGGATGGTCACGTGTACGACAAAATATCGCCGGTCGCGGCGGTTGGGGTTCCTGTGTAACAGAATGGGGTTCCTGTATAATGAGACCCTAAAACAACTGGTAATGGAGCATAAAGAGGCAAACACGAAATGTGCGCCTCCGCTACGCGTCGTCGCACGATTTCTTCAGTTTTGCCTAATGATTACATTTTGATGTCATTATACTGCTCCATGGCCATATCAAAATTACCCACTTGTTATAATGGCTCGAGGCAGTACCTATAGTAATCAACAATCAACATATGTATGTCGGTAGTAGGTACTGTGGCTGCCTCGAGGAAATCAACGACCACAGGTTATTCCGTACCATAGCAACGCAATTTTGGCCACAATCTTTGAGCTGCCAACATTGTTAGCGTCGGGTACAATTTCATTGTTGGCCGACGGTTCAGGGTTTCTCTCGCAACTTGCAAGCCACTCCCCCCGCTTTAGCACAGCGCCGAACAAAGAAAGGACAGAGCAAATATTGGAGCAGCAAGGATGCCTTGTTCAGAACTTTATTCGATTATTCATCACTTGATCGTACACTACGAGGGTAGATCGCTCAAATGCCGAACCTACATCCTAGAATCTCCGCTCGAAATTCACCGGAAGGAACCCTGGAGCATGGAGGAAGCCCTATATAGGTAGCTTGAGTCCTTCTCGCGGAGACAACCCTACTCGGTCCCTTGCCGGTTCTGATCGTATACCTAACAGTGGAAGATGGTTGATGTTTTTTACAAGTCAGTTTATTGCCTTGCCACTTCACTCGACCAACCCTTCTACCGTCGGGCTGAGCAGATCTATAAAACGGACCGACGCCACTGAAGTTGGAATTGAATTGGTGACACCTGACTGGCAAGGAGATAAATGAATTCAAAATTGCTAACTTATTCACTGATTAATATTAAGACTAGTCACGGATATATGCTCTGATGCTGCAATTTGACGGCCGGCCTCCCTCGAATACGTCCTCGATATTACCCCACCGATTCAAGCGACTCTAGGCAAGACCTTGATTGCCTACTTTGTGCCAGACGCGTAATGCGAGGTTATGCGGCTCAGCTCGCCGGCGGTAACAGGCATGACAGTTCCGTGGCGCGGGCTCTTGGGAAGCTTATACGAAGTCGACTGCTTCCACGACGGATTTGCGATGTCGGCCGTCTCGAGGGGGATGTAACCCCTGCCAGCGTACTCATCCACGAAAAGATAAAACTTGGCTCCGTTAACATCCGCGGGATTGGCCTTGAAGCTCGTGGGACCTTCCACTGCTCCGGTGCCGGCCTTCTTCCCAATACACGTTGCCGCCTGGCGCCATCCTGATACGGGAGCCGTCAGATTCGTGGAGCTCTCCTGGATGATGTCGACGCATCCCGTGCTGCCGCCCTCATCCTTTGTGAAGCGGTAATAAACCTCGCCCTCCTGCAAAACTGTGGAATCGATTCGTGCTTTCCCTGTGTCCTGCCAAACCTGCGGCTGGCTGAATGTCACAAAGTCCGTTGTGGTAGCATACAGCATTCGATCGTAGGAATTTCCCGTATGTGTCGGATCACTCGCGCCGTACAACGCTGACGCCCAAAACACAATGTACTGGCCCAGCGCGTCGTCCCAGTACGCCTCGGGGGCCCAGGTGTTTCCTGCCGACTCGGGCGAGACGAGAATGTGTCGCTGCTCTGACCAGCTGATGAGGTCTGGTGATTCCCAAATCTCGAGATAGTGGCTGCCCTGGCGGGTGGCGCTACCCCATGATGTACCGCTCCCGATGGACAGATCTGTGGCGATGAGGTAGAACTTGTCGCCGGTGTGGGCTCGCATGATGAACGGGTCGCGGAGACCACGGGTTCCTTTGGTGGACGAAAGAATCGGTTGGCCACCGTTGAGCTCTTGCCAGTTGAGCGCATCGTTTCCTTGACTGGCAGCGAGATAAATTTTCTCGCCTTCGATGGAGTTGCCCGTGAAATAGGCGAACACGTATCCCTCAAGCTGTGAAGGGTCTATCGCGGCTTGTACGCCTGGGATGAGGCCGCCCAAGCTGCCTAGGGCTGCCAGATTGGACAGCAAGAGAGGAGTGAAACGCATTGTGTCGGGTGCAAAGACGGCGTGACGAAAAGAATGGCCGGAAAGAGCGTCTCAGCGAACAAGGCACAACTTCGTTACTCGTACGCGTGGTGCAGACTGGCTGGTGCGACACAGAAGGGGAAAGAGAGGACGAGCGACAGTAACGAAAGCGCGCGAGAGTACGCAAACGATGTCATGTTGGCGACACCAGAGTCTAGTATTTATAGGGTCTAATTTCTTCCATTCTGCAAACTGAGCCTGAATGGATTGCCCTTCACATAACGCCAAGCTTGCCTGCCGAGGCCTCCGCTACCTAGGTAGTCGTCAAGGAAGATTAATGACAACGGCGCACGTTTACTCGCCGCTCGGAGTTCGCGGATATGACATGGATCGGATCTGATCCTCGCTGGGGCGGGCTCGTGGGGACGCTACTTCCGCAACACCCTCATTACGACGGAAATAGCCGAGCAATTTGCAGGCGCCATAATCCTGGATTCCTGATTACTTCAAACTTGTGAATGGGGAATCCTGCCAGTCGTCTAGGTAGGCACACAGCCATTTATCTAGGCTCTAGCCCGGTAGTTGAGCTATGCGACTGCCATTTAGCCCAACTTGCCTGTGGATCGTGACTGTGAAGGCATCTGATTACTATGTACATATGTATCTGAAATGCTCTCTCGAGTTGAGAGTGCCAGAGCGGTTTGTCCCGCGTCGCCCCGGGCAAGAGCTGGTCTTTTTCCATCACGCATTCTTGTTTCTTTTGTTATGCTATCATGTGTTTTAAAAAGCCATCGCTCAGGCGAGCATTCTTACTGATTCTTTTCTTCGCGGTTATTGCTTATACGATCAACAAATTCCACGGGCTTTCGGCCGATGACGCCCTCCTGCGCTCTCTTTACACCCCTTTCGACGCCAAGTCACCCGGGCTTGGCAATGAATTACCATCGACGGTCGAATATATCCCTCGCATTATACATCAGACGTACAAAACCAACATGCTACCTGAGGCGTGGGTAGAACCTTATCAAACTTGTTTATATTTCAACCCAGAAGACAAATGGAGACGTGTTCTCTGGACGGATGAGACGTCCCGAGACTTTATTCGGGATTTCTATCCATCGTTTCTTCCAACATACGATAGCTATCCCTACAATATTCAACGAGTGGACGCGTTTCGATACTTTGTGTTGCACTACTACGGGGGCATCTATCTAGACCTCGACATTGGCTGTAAGAAGGATCTATCGCCCCTTCTCAAACAGCATGCCTTCTTTGCCAAGACGGAGCCGCATGGGGTGAGCAACGATGTGATGGGCATGGAAAGGGGCCATCCCGTGTTTGCGAATATCGTGGCGGCGCTTCAAGAAAATGACTACCGGCGCGGCACCAAATATCCGACAGTTATGATGTCCACTGGACCGTTGTTTGTCACGAATCTATTGCTCGACTTTTTAAAGTCACGGCTTCATGGCCAGGTCGCTGGCAGTCAACAAAGTCAACCCCCGGAGGCACTGGTAGCCATACTTCCCCCAGTGTTATACGGCACGTCGCCATATTCCTACTTTAGGCACTACGAAGGATCAACTTGGCACAGCTGGGACGCCCGACTCGTCTTAGCCATCAGCCGCCGGCCGGTTTTGTTCGTCGTGGGTGTGTTGCTCTCGTTTGCAAGTTGCACGTGGATTCGATATAGAAGGAGAGTGCCAAGACGGTCGTATGCATCTGTGGCTGCCGAGGTCTGATGCCAATGCAGTGGGCTGTGGAACGTCTTGGCAGTGATGATACCACAAATTGGGATAACGTTCCTGCTTCGACGCGGCATTCGGCTCCGTGCATCTTGGCCTGATCCGTCCTGGTCTCTTATGTTTCACGGAGAGACCCGGAAATCCGGGCCGCTTGTCTTGGTCCTTGTTGCACTTGAATTCCTTTGTCTGGGCTGCGTCAATGCATCACATTGGATCGTGGTAGCAATTGATGCTCTTGGTGTTTGGGCGCAGATGGAGTTTTGCGTCGCAGTTTGTAGTACTGTAACGTTGTATGTATTTGGTTGTATAATGTAGATGCACTTTCGGTGCTTGTCACCTTTGTGAGCGCCTCCCAAGTTTCTTGTGCCTATGTCATTTAAATGCCTTGTTGTATATTCCACGATGGAGTAGGTATCCCTAAAATGAAGCCGTTTGTCCGCCTATCATCGCAATTGACAAAAACAAACGTTCACGCATTGCCCAATTTGTCAGACCTAAATAAGTTATGTACGTGCGTCTCTGTCATAAACAACAGAACGGGTCATGCGTCAGTAAAAAGGTCCAGACTGTTCCAACTTCCCACTCACAATGCATCGTGATTCATGGTGTTTTGAATTTTTTTTACCTCATGCTCAGTGCACCTACCTACCTAGGTAGACTTGACACCAAATGCCAACAGACTCTTTTTTTGTTAATCCGCAGCACCGCCATAGCGTGTGCATTAGGTCTAGGTAGCCTTGGCGAGCTCCGTCATCACTCCTTCAGCCCCGTTATTACCGCGTTACAGCCCCCTTTTGGCTCATCTTCTCATAATGACAGTGGACAGTGGTGACTCGTGAGTCGTGAGTCGTGACTGGTGTCACTCGTGTCATACCTACGGAGGTAGGGCAGCTTATTATGGGGTGATGCCAGATGGGTGTTGCACAGAATGACGCGCTTGGCATATTGCACATGGGAGGTTAGGTATACCTATACTGTATGGAGTTATTGAAGGTTTCGGGATCTATGTATTTACCTATGTACCTAGGTATGCAATAAGCCGCTGAAGGCGCAGCGATAGAACTTCATGAGCCAATCGTACAGGGCGGGCGCGCACCTATGTATGTATCCGAGTTCTCTGCAGCGCCGCTGCGATCACGTGGCCTGCGCACCCCGCTGGCCTTGGTTCTGTACCTCAACCCTACAATTCTGCACCCAATCTAGCTGAAAAGCAAAGAATACAACTTACAAGTCAGAAATTTGCTAACCCTGGTTGAGTTGTGATCGAGGCAGGAGCTCTGGCCCACGCAACGAGGTTCTGAAGAGCACATCGACGCCGTGTCAACATAAAGTGTCCCTGTGTGGCGAATCCCGAGGTGTCCCGAAGCGAGATGTGACTTGGATATGTTCTACCTATAATATCTCTATGGAATGGAGCGGTAAGAGCTATGCAGAGTGCTTCCAAGAGCGATAGCTTCATTCTTGCATCCCTATCCTCGTCTTACGGGAGTAGTCGTCCTTACCCTCGGAGATTGGAAGAAGGACCCTGAAGTCTGCTCTACATATTAGGTAGGTACCTAGAGCGTAAACTACGTCATAGCAACGTAATACCGCTTCCAAGTTGCACAGAGTACCGGTAGCTTCCGAAGTGCTTCTCATACAGACACAGTCACCCATCAGAGAAGACCATCTATGATCTCCGAGATCACCCTTGGTGGCCATCCAGCGTCACATTGAGACTTAGAAGCGCCCTGTTTACCCGATTTACCCACCCCTCCTCCGCAACGCGAAGCGCGGCGCTTCGGATGCCAAACACGGCAACTGGTACGATCCAGACACTCATAACAAGCTGAGTTTGATCATTGATGACAGCTGGGTTTCACAGTAATCTGAAATATGACTTGTCGCCGACCAAGGGATGCGCTGGTTCCTTGTGCCTGCGAGCATGTATGAGGGTGAGCCGAGCACATGGATGAGCAAGGCGAGGCGGCAGGCGGAGGGGACCGCAGAGATAGGCACCTACTCGTGGGTGAAACCTTTTGAAAATATAGTGGGTGTCCTTTTCAAAAGGTTTCACCCACGAGTAGGCGCTTTTATGGCCGTAAGACTCCATTTTGCAGTCAAATGTCAGTCGAGGGTTGCACGAATGATGGTTCTTTCGCTCACCAGCACCTTCCTTTTGTATCTCATTCTAATGAACTAATTCAGGTATGAGCTTACGATTGGTTCACCATCTCTCTGTCATTTCTGCATAATACGCGATCGTTCTACTTTCCTTTTCCTCATATTTTTCTACGTCCTTTTTCTTCTTCCTTTTTCTTCTTTCGCTCATCACTCGGTTCAGTCCATCGCGAGCAAGTCGCGTGTTCAAAAAGTCGATGCAAATGGGAACCATTGCAGCAGGTTCAACCTTGTTTTTGTCTGCAGTATATTTTCTCAGTGAGAATGGCGCAACAATCTTCGTCGACTCCGGCGGAAAACGGGAATGGGAGAAACTGGCTAAGTCCCATGGTGACTGTATGTCATTTTCGACGTTCGTTCACCATTTACAAATTACCACCTCTGCCCTCATCTCCATGGCTACAAGTTACAACGCCTCGGGGGACGAAATGTAAAGCTCCAGAGCTGACAATTGCGACTTTAAAGCTCACGTGGGGAGTCCACGGGCAAACAAACCGTGTCCACTTTGTAGAGCTGGACACGTACTACTTTCTGGATGGTTGGCCGTAAGCATCATCTGGCATAGGGGGGCGGGAACTGATCGGGGGAGCTTTCACTTGTTTCTCTTTTCTGAGCTTTCCGATTTGACCGGCTAATTGGCGTCATCGTTCACAGAGAGATCATGAGCCTCAACATTGAGTCCCCCATCAGAGTCAACGTATTTTGCTACGCGTGAGTCCCCTGAACCTTGAAACTTGTGAGATATCCAACGAACTATTTATATTACTATTTTCTCGTCTTCTTCTTCTGAGTCTTCTTTTCCTCTAGTGATCTTCCAGATGCGCCACCAGTCCTTGTGTGTGAAGGGCCTAACGATATCATGGGGCTGACTCCTCTACAAGTTGGTGTGTACCGAGTGCGGAGCTACCAATACTTGTTTGGAATGAATCCTCCATTATTTTATCCCGTTGACTCTTGAAGCCTGCCGAGAACAAGATGATCAGATGTACGTCAGAATGCTCAATGAGGTCCGTGACCCGTCAAGGGCTGCATCTGCATCTCCTCTCGACAGAAACAAAGCAGTGGTGGATGCATCGGTGAGGGATCTCAACCCATTCGCCAAGCTGCGTCACACGGTTCGAGCAAGCATCCGCATGCTATGTGACTCGTGAGTCAATGTGAACTCGAGCACATCATGATTGTGGGTGCAGCAACGGGAAAGTGGAGGCTGGAGCTCGAAGACAACTACGATGCAGGCAGGGTAGCTTTGTCATTTACGATACGTGTCGACGTGATTGAAAAGGGTGTTTCGGTCTTTCTCTTCTGTCACTTCCACTTGGTCAACCTCAATCGGTCCAAAACACGATCAGGGCGATGCGGAGCAAACTATTAGATGTGGCATTTCTTCCGGGACTGTCGTGTAGTTCCCTCACGCCACCGCCATAGGCACATATATGATATACCTGGGCCGTAAACTTCCCTGATTTATCGCAGCGACGCAGCCCAATCTGTCATCTGTTATCTGTCATCATTTTCGTCCTCAATATCATTTCCTCCCCTCCGTCATAACGCACGTTTCATTTCGTAAAAACATTCCAACTTGGGCCACAAGTCTATTACACCCGCTCTCAACATGCCAACGACGGAACAGTGACTCTGCTGCTGCAAGCGCGAATCGCTCCGTCTTACTTGCGATCTGGTGCCAATCCTTTCTTCTTCGGGTGTCACTTTTCTTCATCCTTTGAGGAAGTTATTAAAAAGTAGAGTTAATAAGAGTAAGCATGGCCAACATGTAGCTATTTCCATTTGTACAAAGGCGCCTCTGTGTACTTTGCCAAACAAAGTATCTGGTTCACGACCGTAACGTCGAAAGAAAGAAAACATAAGGAAAACGGGGGCGCAATCATCATCATGTGTCCATAGATGATAGCACGTCTAAAAAGACCAACACGTAAGCCACTTCACTCTTGCTTAAGCTTTGACAAAGTGTCAGACTGTTCAAATCCCATCCCGGTATATATACCAATTTCATTCACGTTCATGTCACGATAAAGAATCCTAACCAAGGGCACCAGGATATCACCTCCTGACCAATCATTTCGCGAGAAAGACAGGCCTCTGACTCCTGAGTCCTGAGACATCCCCGCCGTTCCCCGCTCGATCCGATCAACCCCACGCCGCTCCGATCTCGCCGCATGGCCGGAACAGTTCCGGCCAATGAAGCCGTCTGGGACTACCGCATTAGGCCGGGCAGAGTCGGTACAGAGGCCGAAGGGGCGTTCGTACATTCATGATTCGACTGACAACTCATTTGCAATCATGCCAAGTGGGGGTATACATCCTGGAATGACCACTCGATTCCGGGAGTAGAGTCAACAAGACAACAACACAAGAGGCGACACAGTCGAGAGGCGCACTTCTTCGCATCTCGCGATGAGGAATTTTATCCTAGAGGCCATGGATTTCGTTTCGCAATCATCGAGATCGCAAGAGTCAGTACTACGTACGCTCCCACTCTGCGCAAGTCCTTGGTCCAGACTCCACGATTCCGTCTGCCCTACATCCACGGCGAGGAACTCACGTATGATCTGCGTGATGATCGTGTGGTTGCTTTTGCAAATACAGCAAACCAAAAGCCACGAAGCCATTCAGGCATAGCGGGAACAAGGTCTGACGACAATTGGTGTTGCACTCCGCTGTAGCTTGTAGGTCCCGGTCTGGTGGCATCATGATCGGATTCTCCAGCTCGTTGAGGCCGGAAAATATTCCGGCCACTGACTACTTAGGCGGCGACCGTGGCGTCGCGACCCACGGATGATTCCAAGTTCTCTTTTTTTCGAGTTTTAGATGCTGTTCAAGGGTTCTGAGTCACACATACCAACATATTGGAAATTCCTCACTACGCCGTCCGGACTAGCACCATCCTCACTCGTATCATTCCCCTCTCTTCATCGTCACTTACACCAGCCTCACCAGCCTTACTTGCAATCTCCATCACTCGCATCCCTTCCTACACATTCCATAACGCACCTCACTATGGGCTCTCTAGACACCATCGACTCCTTCCAGGTCTTGACTGACCCCCGTCCCGAGGATAAGTCTCTCCCCGCCTTCATGGTGTCCACCACGCGAGGCTTTCTTCCTCGCATGGACCCCGTTGTCACGTTGCCCAGCGCCTTCGATGCCCTCGAGTCGCTTCTCCAGCGCATGCCCGTCAAGACTCTCTCCGGAGAACCTGGCTTGCTCGCCCACTGCAAGTTGGGGGACGCGGTGCACGGTGGATTCCCCGATCTCACGGATGAGATAGACAAGTTCAAAGACGATCTGCCGCTCATGAATGCGCTGTATCGCGATTACTCCTTCTTGGCCTCGGCGTATCTGCTTGAGCCGTGTCATGAGCGCTTCCTGAGAGGAGAGGGATACGGGTTGGGTAGACAGGTCCTGCCTAGGAACATTGCACGCCCCATTGCTCGGTGCGCGGAAATGTAAGTAGCCCATGCCCATACGGTTATACTTTTTCCCCATGTGTTTCACAGCAAACCTTTTCTCAGAGTACTGACGTCGTTCTTTCTTCTCCTTTCTTTCTCTTGGTCCGCGTTCAAAAAAGTGCTGGATTCCTACCCTTCATGGAATATGCCGGCTCCTACGCCCTGTACAACTACCGTCTCGAGGACCCGTCCCGCGGCCTCGAGTACGACAATCTTCGTCTGATCCGCGCCTTCGAGCACGGCCTTGACCCAACCTCTTCGGAGGCTGGCTTCGTCCTTGTCCACATCAACATGGTCAAGAACTCAGGTCCCCTCATCGCCGGCACAGTCAAGTGCCTCGACATCGGCTCCCGGCTCTCCACCCCACTCGGCACCACCCAGGAGCGCACCTCCTTCAATGAAGGCCTCTCCGGTATTCTCGGCGCCCTGATCAAGATCAATGCCGCAATGGAGATTATGTGGAAAAAGTCCCGTCCCACAGAGTACACCAGCTTTCGCACCTTCATTTTCGGCATCACCTCTCAGAGCATGTTTCCTAATGGCGTCGTCTACGAAGGCCTAAACGACGACGAGCCCATGTCCTTCCGAGGCGAATCCGGCGCCAACGACTCCATGGTGCCTCTCATGGACAACTTCCTGCAGGTGCCCATGCCCGATACACCGCTGACGGAAATCCTGCAAGACTTCCGCAAGTATCGGCCTAGCAATCACAAGGACTTCCTGCACCACGTGAAGCAGGTGTCTGAGTCGCACGATCTGCGCGGGTTCGCACTTGCCCTGCGAGACAAGCCTGCCACGGAGGAGCAGAAAGACCTCGTGCGTGAGTCGCGCAGCCTCTGGTTGCGGGTTCTGGACCAGGTTCGTGATTTCCGTTGGCGGCATTGGTGCTTCGCGCGCGAGTACATCCTCAAGAGGACGGCTCATCCCACCGCTACGGGGGGAAGCCCCATCGTCACATGGCTGCCGAATCAGCTCGAGGCTGTGTTGGCGGAAATGGTCAACATTGACGAGTTGTCCCGCAAGGATGATGTTCGCGGCCTGGGTAAGACGTGCGAGGCTATCATGGATGGAGCGTTGCGGCAGAGGGAGATGCTGCGGAAGGAGGTGGACAAGTACTGCGCCGAGAGGGGGATTTCACGGAAGTGAGTGCGCTCTGCTTGTGGCGCCACATGAGAGGAAGGTGTTTTTTCTTTTTAGCTTTCGAGATGGGCGAAGTTACGTATCTTGGTCTTTGGCTTTGCCCTCGTGCCCAACCTCGTTGTTTTAGCCCCAGAAAAATGAGCTGTTTAGATCGCTCAGCGCTGGCGTCTTGTCACTTTCTCTGTGCCCGCCTTTGCATGTGTGTCGTTTCCTCATGTATTGGCTTACAATCTATCGCAATAGTGAGACTTTGCACTGTATCTGATGCTAAGTTCTTGAGTGTAGATAGTAGACTTAAATCGAGAGTAGGGAATGCGGCGTTCTGTACCCTTTCTGTCCTTCTTTCGCCTTCTTTTTCCTTCTCATCTCCTCTAGTATGCCTCTTGACTACTTTTCGTCCTTGGTTTGGCTCAATGCTTGGCGCTCTTTGGGAATTGTTATTGAACTCGGGTTTGAAGGATATCTTCTTCTCCACATCTTCTCATGTCTCTCGTCCGCGTCTACGTCGACAGCACCTTCCTACTGTCTCCTCTGTGTCAGCACTGCAGCACTCATCCTCTTGCAAGTTGCAACATCAATAATCATCTTCGAGGGAATAAATACCAGAGCAACACGGTGACGAGACGCCAGCATCACACATATGCAGACACACAAAAAACCACCACTCAGCATTACAAATATTGTAGACACGCAAAAAAGCCACCACTCAGCACACAAGTCACAGACACACCAGCAATCATGCTCACTATCAGACACCTCCTGCTTCCGCTCCTGTCCCTCCTCTCCGAAGGTTTCGCGGCCCCAACCGCCAAGGACGGTCAGCCGGCATCGGTCAGCGAATATGCCTACATCGTCAGCCTCTACGCCCACAGCGACAACATTACCGGGACACACCCACCAGAAGCGCCGGCTTGCACGGGCTTGCTGTTGCCAAAAAATGTAATTGTCACGGCCGCCAGCTGCGTGCATGACATGGATGCCGAACATGCCCGCGTCGCCATAGGCCACGGTCCCAACATGACGATTCATCCCTGGGAGGGAGTCTCGTGGCCCGGCCAGTACAATCGCCACAGACACCGTCATGACATTGCCGCCATCATCTTCCGCGGCACGCATAATGTCACCAATTTTGCCAAGCTTTCCGCCGATGAGGTCCGTGAGGGCGAACTGCTCACGCTGATTACGCCCGGGCCAGTGACCAAGGCCGGCGACGCGGAACTCCGACAGACTCAGCTTCCCGTCATCAATCACGCTACCTGCCACCACCAGCTCAAGAGCATCCTCTCCATCAAGGACAAGTTCTGCACAGAGGGCTCCTTTTCGTTCTGCTCCCACGCTAAACCAGCCACCACATACTCTGCCGCCTATGCGGGTAGTCCCATCCTGCGGAATGGCGCCGTCGTGGGAATTGCCTCGGTTGGCGCGGCAGATGACGCGCAAGGCTGTCATCCTCTCGCCTTCACAATCATCAAATCACACCTGTCCTTTTTGGCACAATTCTACGACAGGGAGGGATCCTCCCGCGACGAGGACAAGGCATAAGATGAAACATGGCGCTGAGTATTGCTGTTGTATACGTGGGAGCAGAAGCTCCGAGGTGAGCATCACGACGAAAAGTAATGGAGTCGTATGATGTGTGGAGCTGACAAAGAGCAAGTGGCAGCTGGGAGAGGCAGCAATGCGCTCGGCGCAAAGCTTGTTCCGTGCTCAAACACGGTTTTGTCGGAAAAGTCGCCGCATTGGGAGACGGGCGGGTGTGTTGTGTTGGTCATGGAGGTGTAAGAATACCTACTGTGGTGTTGTTGTTGAGCTTGAGCAACCAAGCTGGTAATATATTTGACTTTTGGGGGGGAGTAAACGTCTTGCTTCTTCTTCCATGTCAATGTATCTCCATGACCAGGTCTTTATATTCCTGCACAAACCGGCATCCAACAGTTCTGAGCCAACCCCAGAGTTCAGACCAACGAAACACGTTCCTCGTGTTTCACTCCCGCGATATGCCCATCCCCTTGCAGTTGCATGCATCTAAGCCATGACCATCCGTTCTTGCGAACCCTACCTTTACAACCTTATGCCCCCGCATCACGGGACATGTATATGTGAAATCGTGCAAAGGCCATGTGTAGCAGAGTATGTAGGAGTGCTTGAACACTGAAACACTGAAAACCGTGGCCAGTAAGTTTTGTCTACCTCTTTTCGCAACAGACTATTAAGCTTGTAACCAGCTCTTCAAAAGGTCGAGGCCACGCACCAAGAAAGGAAGCAAGAATCCAGACTCCTCCCCAGCCACCTCGATTCTTCAAAGTTTGAACATGAGATATCGCAAACAGGGTATTTTTCCTATCGCACGGACTCGTTTCTCGAAATTTTGTTGACCCGGACCTCAGGAGTCAGGACCATGCACACGAAACGGTGGTCTTGTCTGCCTATATTTGCCGGAATCAAGGCTGCAAGAATAAGAAGATGAGACGGAATGCCCCTGGGGCCTGACTCCTGAAGTCCTGAGGGTTCCTGAGGGCTCCGAGCTTATTCTTCGAACCTTTCTAGACCTACTTGTGTGCAATCGTTTCCCTCCCCAACACTGACCCGAAGTTCCCAGTCTGGCCTTCCTTTTCTTTTCTTTTTTTGGATGCGTGTACGTGTACGTGAGTGATCGTGCGTGCATACAGTGGCCACAGACATTGGAATAGATCGGGTGCAGGGCGTCTTCGGCATCATCTTCCTTTCCTATACGTGGTAAAGTCTTGGGGATGAGCCCCTTCATCAAAAAAGAAGACACCTCATGCGGACATCACCATGTCCCAGGCTTCCTCGCCACAAACGACACGAACGCCGCTCGTCTCGTCGACCAATATCGGGAGTGTCCCGTCCGTCAAGCAGAATAAAGAATGCGGCGACACACAACATAACTGTACATTCCTCCTTCCCCTGATTCCTCCGTTCTGTCTTTTTTTTTTTTTCGAACCCTTTTGCTTTCAACGCGCATCCCCAAACTGCAACTCCAACTCCAACAGGCCCAAGTAGTTGACATGCCTTTCTACACCTTCTCCCTTTAGGCCTCGACGTTCAACGCCCAGATGCCTGCTGCGACAACTCCAGCTACTGTTTCATCAACGTTCAAAATGAAGTCCGCTGCTGCCCCATCGGCTCCAACTGCATTGCCGACTCGCCCTGCAGCGACCGAGCATACTACTGCATCATAACGGTGACGAGGACAATCCGCGCGCCCGGCGGCATCGGCGGCGCCAACACGACGGAGACCGCCACAGAAATGGGCTGCTGCACCCGCAAGTGCCCCCAGCCGAGCGACTTCCTCTGTCCGCCCGACCTAGGCGGCAAATGCTGTCCATTTGGATCCCATTGCCAATCGGGTGGGATTTGCGCACCGACGAAAATGAAGGTCACGTCGACCGTTAACGTTTCGGTTCCCTTGTCGGTCGCTGCCTCCTCGTCGGCGGCGGCGTGCTCTTCTCATGCAACGTCATGCTCCAGCGCGACATCCACCACCGGAGACGAAGACGAAGAGGAAGACGGGCCCGACGAATCAAATTCTCTATCGCAGGTATCTGTAGGGATCAAGGCCGGGATAGGGATTTGCATCTCCATCACTGCCCTGGTTCTTCTCGGGGCGGCGTTCCTGTACTTCCGAGGGCGGCACCGCAGGCGCAAGAATAGGCGCACCATCAGCAGTAGCAGGGCAGTGTTGACTAGGGCTGCGTTGCGAGAAGGCTCGCGTAGTGATCGTGACGTGCGGCGACGGCAGCAGCAGCAGCAGCAGCAGCAGGCGGCGGTTGTGCTGTCTTCTTCCGAGGCCAACAGCAACACCAGTCCCGTGGAGATTGCCTCGGTGGAAGCCTCGTCGCCTGTGTCGAAGGATCGGAAATATATGAAATGGGCATCTATACAGCCCGAGTTTCCGGGCGGAGCTTTTGAGCTCGAGGGTTCGCACACCTTTACAACGGAAGATGATGTGCTTCCGCCGCCGCCGCCGCCGCCTCCGCTTACTTGTCCTCGTATTGGTAGATCTTCGTGGAGGAACTATTCGCCACGTAGGAGGGGGTGATTTGTTTTGTGGGCACGAGATGTGAAGATGATATATAAATAAAGTGTTAGCTGCAGGATGTATAACAAAATTATTGAAGAAGAAACCGTTGTAACCACTTGACAACTTGACCTTCGTTATCAAAGAACTATCTACATACATCTTGATCATGACAAAAGCATACAAAAACATACCAGAGTCGCCTCTTTCACACAAAACGCCAAACCGTAATTGTACATCCGTACACAATACCTTCGTAATAACCGTAAAAAAAAACTTGCATACGCACCTCGCTTGCCATGCAGCCAAAATAGAATACCCCCGTTTCCCTCTTGACAGCAAGTTGACCCCCTCCCAACTCCCGAGACCAAACGTAAAAAGAAGAAAAGCATAGTTGTAGTCTGCTCATACCAATGAAAGACAAAGGAGATGCGGATTCGGAATACAGAAGAAAGATACAGGAACGATACAAGACAGGGAAAGATTACTAGACATCGTGCGTTCGGCTGCTTCCCATAGAGCCGCACTAGGTACCTAGCTTAACTCAGGACTCCGCCAAACGGAGCACAATTCTTGAGGTCCTTAACCAGATCCTCCACATTACTCAGGTAGCGGCTCAGCAACTCCTGTTTCTCGTGCGTGGACAGCGTCGGCACACCACAGCTGTTTGCACGATTGCGACGACCCTCGGCTGTAAATGCTCCAGCCAATTTACTAGGATTGCGCTGCAGCATAGCGGGCACAGAGTCGCGCTGGTCGGCCCGTGGTATCGACGGTGTTTCTGGCATCAGGTAGCAGTACAGGAACTCCACCAGCTTCATCTTGACTTCTCGCGACGTGCTCCGCGACTTGAACAGGGATGTCACGGTGAGGAGGCCGTCCAGCCCCTCAAAGGTTCGCGTGTTGCTCGGCGTGTCGATGAGGGCGACCACGAGGGTCAGAAGGGTGGCTGATTGGATAGCGGGGCAGTTGAAAGGCTCGAGTAGATCTAGAAGAAGCTATCGAGAGAAAATGTGTCAAAAAAGTCTGTTGATAGTGCGTTCACGGGGAGGTTGTGCCACCTCTTCTTTTGACTCCTCTCCTTGTGTTCTATTCTTTCATCTTTTCTCTTCTTCTTCTTCTTCTTCTTCTTCTCCACCAGTAAACTTACATTCATGTTCTGCTCCCTAGAGAACAATGTCTTGCTGGGTGGGTGCAACAGCAAAACACCCTGAATCAGATCCAGCGCACTCAAGATGAGTAAGTCGTTTTGCCCGTCGCTGCCCTTTGCCATGAGTCGATCCAGCGTGCCGATAAGACGCATCGCGACATTCCATTCGAATCCCTCCTGTAGTTTGAAGAATTCCCGAAAGGCCGGATCCTGCGGGAGCTCGCCGAGACGCTTTCCCGGCGGGCTCATAGAGGTGTCTCCGTCGCGAACCTCATCCACATCATGGTCCTCCTCCACGGCGGCGGGCTTTTCCTGGCGTTGCGCGGTCCTGCCGCCATCAGACAGACATATCTGAGCTAGAAGCCCCTCTACCTGGCGCAGGCCCTTGCGAACTTTGGGTCCATCATACGACGAGAGGTTGTCGAACGCGACGGACAACAAAGCTTCCATGGCTTGGAGCCAGAGCCCGATGGCGATGTGTTTTAGTGGGGTCGTTGCCTTACGACAAGGAGGAGGTACCTAATGAGGTAGGTAGGTACGGAGGGCGTAGTGGGAGTTCGAACGAAAATGTATTCGAAAATGAGGAGGGCGCCCGTGCGAGAAGATGATAGAATCGAGAACTCGGGGGCCTTGTGCGCAAGCTAAAGTAAGAAAATAAATGTTTTGTTTGTTTGTCAAGACGCGTGTTGCGACAAAGAAGAGAGCTTGTCTAAGGTACGCCGCACTTGTGACTTGTGAGTGGAGCGCGAGGCGCGAAGGCGCGATTGTATCAATGCGGACAAAGGCACTAGGCGCGCATCCGGCGAGGAGGAGGCTGCTCAAGTAGGTACTCCCTCGGCTAAAGCGCAAGGACGATCTGATTGCGAATGAATAAAAAGAAGATATAAAAAAACATAAATGCACTACGGAGTAGACAATCGTGAGTTACACGTTGCCGCGCACTCCGCGTCTTCCAACCTGGATAGACAAAACCGAGGCAAACACAGTGATGGCTGCGCCGCGATTGATCGTGGCGGCGCGACTCATGCACAAAGGTTGTCCCAGCAACGCCTTGCAGCCCAATGGGGAGCCACAGAAACCCGATCAGTTGTCAACCCCGATCTCTGCCCGATTCGATTCCAACTTCCAAGGGCCAAAAGGGCCAAGGGGCCAAGTGGCCAAGAGCGAAAAGGCGAAACATTGCATCCAATTGCGTCACGGCCTGATGCATGTCACATGCCAAGTTGCGCAAGACGAAGGCATCAAATGACGGATTGCGCGGCGCGGCACGTTCGGCGATGAGCGAATGAACCATTGCGTAGGTGGTATGATCGTGATGGCCGACTACTCCGTACAGATTATCTGTAACCTTGGGGCTCGTTCTGCCTGTTGATTGTAGTGACGACGAAGCTGGACGAGATCGTGCTCCGGGCACCAATAGAGCAAACTGTTAGCAGAACAAAGGCTCTATCATTCCTATCAACTCTGCCCGTCCAAGCCTCATCGTAACTGTTCAGAGCTTCTTCTACGGAGTATCTACTATTCTCCTTCTACTCCGTATATACGTACACCCTACGACGAGGGAAGTCACGTTCCTTTGGTCTTGGTTCCACATCGCGAAGGCACCACGTGCGTGTGCATATGTCTCTCTTGGCCCATTGCGATGTAGCTACTAGCTGCATATGTAGGTATGTATGTACCGACACTATGCAATGCGCGATGCTCCGAGACGCAAAAGCAAAAAAGAGTGCTTAATTACAACGTGGTTTCAACTGATTTGTGGTCAGTGGTCACTGGTGACTGGTCACCGATTGTGGGGGCTGATCGACTTCACTCAAGAGTCAATTCACACTCCAACTTCAAGTGTTGTTCTCTCCCAATTCCTGAGCCATCGTCTACATGTGAATTGCGGCCTCCCGCCTTCTCTTCAAACACTCTATGCTTGGCGCGCTGCCTTCCATCGGATTTGCCCGAAACCCGACAAAAGCAAGGCAGGCTGTGCATTCTGCTCTTCCTCCGCTCTGCTCCTATTGTGCTTTTGCTCTGCCTCATGCCGTTGCTCGCGATCCGTTTGCTCAACTGTCACTCAACGGCTCCGTCGGTCTATCTGCCTCATTGACCTGTGGTAACTTGTAGGTATGTAAGTACATACATAATGTAAGTTTACGCCAGCCCATGTCACTGCGCGAGAACCCGACCCGCATCTTCATCTGCCGTGAACTGTATTCCGTGAGTCCGTACGGGGTTGTAACTTGTAGTGCAGCTCTTCTCGGAAGATGCCTCGGTGGGTGAATTTCTGGGCCCTGCATGCTTCCCTCATCTCACTGCCCCTGTCCTTCAAGTTTCAACCCTTGGGCCCTTGGCTCTTTGCCCTTTGATACGTGAAGAAACCCGCCAGGAATCGCTATCCACGCCCATTAACTTCCTGCTGCTCTGTTGTTCACGGACATCCTCTATTAATATTCCGTCGCTGACACCTTGCCTCACGGGTCACTCCAGCCATAGTCATTCATCGGCCAAGCAGAGGTACCTAGGTACTAGGTAGTAGGTACTATCGGACACCAAGCTCCATACCCCGCTTTCGTTCCACCCTCAACGACCTCGAGACTCGAGTAGACACGCCGCGAGGTCCTTCAGTCGCCAATCGGGGCATCGCTTCCGTGTCCATCTCACCAAGGTTGCTAGAAGAAGCTCTCGATAATCTTTGCGGCGCTCACCTCTCCGGAGTCCGGGCCTCCATCTCGTTCTGACTTCTCCTCCTCGGGCTTCCACCCTCGTCTTCGGTCCCCGCAGCCTCCGCTCCGCTCGCCCCACGAAGACTTCCATACGAATACTCCGTACAAGCATACTTACATACAGGCCCTTGTCCTTGGCAGAGGAGCGAAGACTTTGTGTCTTCATGATCAGCCCTGGTTCAAGGAGTGTTCCCGTGTTTCTTCTTGATAAGCTTCAAGATGGCTACAAATAATGGGTTCGGTCCGCCCTTTCCATCGCCCAACCCCATTCCTCCTCGCCGCTCCAGTACGTGTCTGAGCAGAAACGGCGGAGAACCTGGTGACCCTTTAGACTCTACCAACAACCACCAGAGCTATCAGAGCTTCACACAGCCGGCCCCTCTTCCGAGTCTTCTTAGTCCTGTCGTCGAAAGAAGTCTCTTGGACACGCTACAGCCAAGTGTACTGCCTCCTCAGGCAGGGCAGAGTACGCTATCGCCTCGCAGGAATCTCACATCTTCGGTTGCAAGCGCCATCATGCACCACGATCATGGATCGTCACTTACTCCCGATGCCCAGAGATTCGAACACGAGGATCTGGATCACACTTCGCGACCTTCCTCATGGACCGACGACAAGGAAAAGGTGATCCGCGCACCATTTGACTACGTTGCCGGTCATCCAGGGAAAGACTTCCGCTCGCAACTCATTAGTTCCTTCAACGCGTTTCTTCAGGTCCCTTCAGACCGTTTACACATCATCACCGGAGCCGTGGGCATGCTCCATGAATCTTCGCTCCTCGTCGACGACGTCCAAGATTCCTCTGAGCTACGCCGAGGCTTCCCCGTCGCCCACCACATCTTTGGCGTGCCACAGACCATCAACTCGGCCAACTACATCTACTTTGTCGCCCTGCAAGAGATTCAGAAACTACAGAACCCTCGAAGTGTCAGTGTCTTTGCCGACGAGCTCGTCAACCTCCACCGCGGACAAGGAATGGATCTCTTCTGGCGCGACACCCTCAACTGTCCCACCGAAGACGACTACCTCGAAATGGTCGGCAACAAGACAGGCGGGCTTTTTCGATTAGGCATCAAGCTCATGCAGGCAGAATCCGCGACGGGAATCGACTGCGTGCCCCTCGTCAACCTAATGGGCCTCATCTTCCAGATCCGCGACGACTTGATGAACCTGTCGTCGCCCGAGTACAGCGATAACAAGGGCCTCTGCGAGGATTTGACAGAAGGAAAATTCTCCTTCCCCGTCATTCACAGCATCCGCACGAACCCGAATAACATGCAGCTCATCAACATTCTCAAGCAAAAGACGTCGGATGTTCAAGTGAAGCGCTATGCGGTGGCCTACATGGAGAGCACGGGCAGTTTCAAATACACACGGTCCGTCATTTCAATACTCATAGCGAGAGCGCGCAAGTTGGCAATCGACATGGGCGAGGGCACAGGACGCGCAGACGGGATTCTCAAGATTTTGGACAGAATGGAAGTCACGGAATAGGTGACGATGTTGGTCTTTGTTTTTCTAATGCAGAAACACGACATGGGAAAGAGAAGGGAAAGGAATACAGCGATGAGAAGAAGGATGGAAAGAAGGAAGAAGGAAAATGAGATATGATGTACCCTTGCATTTCTGATATCAGCCAGCAATATGATGCCACGTATGCCCCAGGATGGAAGCTGTTGGGACCGCAGACAAACATGGTACAGCTTCGCAGTAGAAATATCCGCCTTTCCTGCTGTCAAGATGTGTCGTTGTTCGTCTCTAATTCCAACAGCTTGGGTCAGGCTTTTCACGATATTCTCCATAGCATATATATACACTCACGCAAATCGAGACGAAGAACAAGCAGTGTTTGCATCCCCCGTTTCTTGGCTGTTTCATGATGCGGGACAATGAAGAAGGGAGACCAAAAGGGAGACAGATGAAAAGTAATGCGTTGCGGAGGATTGATAGAGAAGACAGGATGCATTCCCGCCATTCACACACCTCGCGGGGCATTGCTCTTGGCGCTGCAAAGCGGGATGTCGGAATGTAACCTGCTCGAGCAGTGCTGAGAAGGATGAGATCGGGAGCCCACGCGCAGGAACATCCTTCCATGTATAGTGCAAGCTTGACAAATTGTCCGATTTGCAGCTGAGGAAAAGTTTTATACTCTTGCGACTCTTGAAGTCACTTGAGTACTCCTACAACTCCTGATGCTTCCTGCTATATACGCTCCTACTAATCCTCCAACTCCTACATATGTACCACTCCTACCACTCCTATGACTATTCCGTACTATTCCCACTACATACACCTTTGCCTCCTACTTCACCACCGCCACCGCCACCGCTACCAGGTATCCGCGACCGCTCGCAGTCTTGTTCCATATACTGAATATGGCAGCGAAGCGCTTCTCAACACTCAACACAGTCGACTCCTAGACCTTGCACGATAATCCCACGACGCTCAACCTCGAGACACCAGAACACGAAAAAGAGAGATTATTAATATAGACTCGACCAAAAAGAAACGCTATTCTCCTTCCGCCATCGCAGCCTTCCTCTTCACCAACCGAACCCATCTCCTCCGTCGCCAATCTCCCCTCCTGCCAGTCCCATCCTCCCCCTCCTCCCAGCTCGTCAGCCTCTGCTCCATATCCTTCCTGCCCACCGGCTCCGGCGTGTCTATCACACCCGTCCTCTCCCCCTTATCACTCCACATATCATACACCCAGCGCTCTCCCTCCGTCTCCACCTCAACGCCCGTGATGATGCGCTCCTCCACCCACTCACGGCTCCAAAGATCAAGCGCCCACTTCTTCTCGCTCCATTCCCACGCGCTCGGCGGGAGAACATCCTCGAAGAAGCGCGTCCCCTTAGGACGATCCCCCGTGATGCGCGCCTGAGAAAGCGGATCATACGGGTTAGGCGAAAAGACCCACGGCTCCCATTCCCCAGCGGGTGTCTTACGCTGGAGCTCAAAGATCTCGACTTCTCGGGTTTCGGGAGCCGAGTCGAGAATCACGTCCTCGGCGATCCAGTTGTCCAGCCAGGCCTTTGCGAGAGATTGCGGCACGGTGCCTTTCTGGGAGGTTTTGCGCGCCGCTTCGTTTAGGATGCTAGTGATTGTTGGGTTGCAGAGCATGACAGGCGTCCAGGTGGCGAGCAGGAAGATGATGCGCCAGGGGAGCATGTGCGCGGCGAGCATCATGGTGATGCCGCCGAAGAAGGCGAACAGGAAGACCGTTGAGGAGAGAGCTTCGTTGCTAAAGTTGGCAATGGGGACTAGCAGCTCGACGACTTTGTCGTATCCGTTGCTGAAGTCGCCCATCTGGTTCTGTAGGTCGCGCGCGTTGCGGATGAAGTCCATGCTCAGCTCTTTTGCAGGCTTGGGTGTCGCGGCGGGGGCGAGTGGCGGCCCGCTCGGTGAGTATCCGATGCTCTGTTCGCTCGAGAGCGTTCCCTTGGGTGGTGCTGGGTGTCGGGCCACGAATCCGGGTATGAGGATGCCAAATACCAGGAGGGCAATGGGCAGTGCTGAGAGCAGGTAGGGGTCGAAGCAGATGAAGGTCAGGATAGCGAGGAACGATACAGTATGCGACGTAGTCTGCCACGATATGAGAGCCTCGACTTTGTCCTGGAATCGAAACACGACGCCTATCCGGGAGTTGAAGCGGCGGAAATTGTGCGACATGATGGTCAGATTGAAGTTTGGTCGTTCAAAGGGATTCGGCACGTCGCCGCTGGCGGCTTGTTCTGCGCCATCGATCGGTATGACCTGCTGGAGAAGCCTATAATCGTGACAAGATGAACCGTCAGCGGCCTGGCATATGGGATAGAGCTTCATTCAACTAGAGGGGCGTCTCCGCGCACGCTGTCGAGAAGGCGGCAAGAGTCCCTTTCACAGAACAGAGTAACAAAGAAAAAGAGAAGAAAAGGAGGTCGTACTTATCGACTAATCTATCTTGAATAGACGCCTTTTCTCGTAGCGCCGACAATCCACCCCATCTCTTCTTATGCGGTGGCGATTGCGCCTGGTCGTGGCCATCCTCCTTGGTCTCGTTTCTGGGGTCTTGCCTCGGCGGTGAGATGCTGTCGGAGGCGATGGCCTCCTCCGCTGAGGCAATCACTTCGGCGGCAAAGTCGTCCATCGGCTTCTGCGTCAGGTCGCTGCGCCCTTGCGCTGTAGCATGAACGTACGTTTCGCTCGCGGGGAATGGTGAGGGGTTCGAGTATGGGTGCTGCCCGTGATGCTCAAGCTAAAGCTTGGGCCGTATTTCGGCTGCCATGTGACAGACGCCGTGCCGATTCTCGATTGTGGCTGGTTGTTAGTCCGAAGGCAGCGGCCAATAGCAGGGTGCCTTTAGAACACCGCTGAACTACCTACCTGAACAAGAATGATTGTTGATACATAGATGGACATGATGCTAACATTAAATAAGTTTTTTATCGCCTTCCACTTACAAGACGGCTTTTACAGTCGTGATCCCCAAGTAGAGACACCTCGGTACATACAGAGTAGGGATGGAGTGAATATCTACATAAGGCCGTCATCACGTGTCCAAACTCCATAGGCACGTGAAAGAAGTCACAGCACAGTCAAGCGATGGGACGTTGACTGACTTCATCCAGGCTGATTGTAATTTGTGGCCACTTCTTCCGGAAGTAAATTCAGGAGCATTTGTACTTTATGTGTACCCAACCAGTGGTTTGGCAGAAGTCGTTACTTCGTAAATACATGCTCTAAGTACGTGAGGCTGATGCAAGTGAGGCTAGCGCCCGACCCTGCCGCCAGCCTCCTGAGTCCTGAGTCCTCCCGCCTGTGCAGACATGTATTAAACACCTTCGTTGCCACTGGCCTTGCATGCAGGCTTAGGTACAAAAGACTTTTGCGCCAGATGCCGTTACATGGTACCTACGGAGTAGAGACATACATATGTACCTAATAACGGTTTCTGCATCCCTGTCCAAATGGCAAGATGGGACAAGTTAAGATGTACGTACGGAGTACATATGTACCTTCGATGGGCTCGCGGCGGTACCTATTGGCACGGAACTCATGTCGCCTCGCGAATGCCGCTGGCCAAAACTGAACGGAAGCTTGAACATGTCTGGATAGGGTGCCGTGGCTTTGCTAGTTACACAGTACTTACCTGCTATGTAGGTACATAGGTATGTAGGTATACGGAGTAGGAGGTGTACATAGTTACGGTCGGATGGATTTTAATTAGAGTGGCCTGATTGGGTTTGGGCGTAGAACGAGTGCCGGCCAGGTCCCGCGGGCACTGTATGTACTGTAATTCTACAGGCTTGCTCAGGTTGCGGTGCAGTCGCCTCATCCGTTGCTCCTTCCCATCTGCCTGGGTACCGGCCACAGAGTAGCCACTCACAGAGCTCCGCTGGTCGCCACGCTCCCAAGCGTGTTGTGCTCCCCACTCACCAATTTATCAAATTACTGGCGCCGCAGGTGTATCCTTCCACGCTTTGGAAAAACAGACGGCGACAACCTCGTTCATCATCTGTCGGTTCGTTCGCCGTTGGTTCGCCGCATCTCTCCCTACACTCCGGCTTCATTGTTGACTACTCTAGGGCTCTGCTGTCCTACTAATTTCTTGAGGCTGTACGACTTCGTAGTTTGGCTTTGTCTCTAATTCTGTCTCGGTCCCAGCTTTCGCGAGGTACTCGAGTCCACTCCCTGACGACCGACCGAACCTGCCTTCAACGAAGCCCCGTGTCCGGAATGAGGCAGCGTGTCGAATGAACTCAGCTCCTTGACCGGACTGAGCCGAATATCCCAGCGAAGAGATTTGTCAAGAGTGGAAAGCCATTTGCTCACAGTAGTAACACGACAGTTGCTTCGTCGGGGTCACCAGGCTTGGCTCTATGACATTGACGCACGAGGTTCCTGCTGAGGTCAAACCAGCACCCTCCTCAACCAGAACGTGAGTCCTTGTCACCGCTGTGAACATTTTCCCTTATGCGGCCGGTCAAATCGCGCTCTTGCGTCGACCTTCTAGAGACTCGTGCTCGTCATCCTCCAGAGTCGTTCCTCTTTTGAAGCCTACCCGTGTACTAACTTTAAAGTTATGTATGGCGTCGCCTTCAGACGCGACAGTGCCGCCTCGAACACGTCGCGGCCTCCGAGCTCAAGTACTCACAGCTCATCGCTCCATGCTCAAATGCTGTCGGCCTCCTCTTCAACCAGTTACTCGCGCCTGACCCATCTACGAAATGGCAATGCTGGTCACTCGAATCCATCGACAGGAAATTACGAGTTTTTGCCTTCGGTCAGTTTTGATGACCTGCACACAAGTATTGAGTCTGCCTCGACGGACTTCAAGCACACGCAATTCCCATCATCCACGATAGAGGGACATGACTTGGAGGTAGGAGGTGTATTGGGGGGGAAAATGTCAGAATTGCCCGCCATGTCACAAAGCTCCTCTCTCTCCCGGGGAAGCCTGCCACAGGCGGGAGCCCCAACTACAAGAGGCGGGCCATCGGGTCCCATCGTGGGACGTCCAAGTACCTCTCATCGAAAGACGAGCGTATCATCGTTGTTGTCTTCTTCGTCTGGAGCGACGGATGCTCCTCCGGCTCCTGTGGCTTCTACTGCTTCTTCCGCCATGCGCAATAGACGCCAAAGCCATTATCCGCCAGTCTCAAACGGTGCTCTTCCAAAACCTCCTCGAAAATCCATGGGTCCCGGGATCATGACCGAGTCTGATAATACACCTCGAAATACCCACGTCAGACGCGCCAGTATCGTTGGTGAGAAGATGGCTCCTCGGGATCCAATAAGGCGGTCCACGGACAGCACCAACTCAGACTCGATACACACAATCCCAAATACGAGAGCCGCCAAAGCCAAGTCAGTTCAGCCTGCGCTGAGAGTGAGCCAAGCAAACTTACTCGGAGGATGCAACTCCACACCGGAGCAACACCGCTTCTCAACATTGGCCTCAAAGTCTCCGCGCATCGGAGGAAAAACCGGGACACCTTCGTCTGGGAAACGCATGTCCATCATGCCTGGCAGCCACGCCACGGGTTTGGGAGCCAGGACCATCAGCCCTACTGATACAAGGAGGATGAAGCGTTTGTCCACGATGCCTCAATCGCAAAGTCTGAACATACTTTCCAATCTGCCCCCGCCGCCTCCCCCGGTCTCGATGGACGCACGGTCCGAGTCCCGATCTCCTTCCATGATACCGCGCAAAACATCCTTGACCCCTTCTCCTTCTCGGACCACGCCCGAAGTCAGTAATAGGAAGTCATACAGCTCTGGTCTTTCTATAGGGTCTACGTCAAGTTCCAGCGCCATTAGATCATCGACCGGATCATTTCAAGCTCGGCTCCAACCTTCGTCATCAGCCACTCGATTGCCGGCACCCAAGAACGTAGGCGCCCACAACGGGCTTCAATGCGACGATGATGAAGATGTCCCACCTGTTCCAGCCATACCCAAAGCATACGAGTCCCCGAAAGAAGTGTCTGCGGAGATATACTTTACGGATATGAAGAAGTCCAATTTGAGCGCTGTCGATTCAACCCGCATTCATAGCAGCTCGACTGGCAGTATAAGCATGCCCGTGCACCCTGAACCGACCAAAATTCAACCAAAGTCAAACATTAGAAAGAGCTCATATGCAGGCACCACCATTCGGGAACAAGAGGCGAAGACCAATCAGAGCAAGAGACAACTTGAGCCACTGAGATTACCACCCCTGAATATTGGGCCGTTGAATTTTCCTACAGCTCCCAAGGCGAAGAGCAAGAATTCACCATCAAATCAGCGTGATCTCAGTCCACCCCCTTCGCGACCAACTCTCAAGACCCCCAGCACCCCAATGACAGCGTCTAAGAGCTCCTTCTTCTCCAAAAGCCATTACGACCATACAATTGAGCTTCCTTCTCTTCGAAGCAGCACCTCGATCCATCATAAAATTCGTCGAGTAACGCCAACACCTCCTGATGGCGATTGCTCCGACTCTTCTTCAAGCTTGCGGGAACCGGCTTGCAAGTCGAGTGTCTCGCCTTACTTATCCTCGTCCTTGCCTAAAGGCGGTTTCGATCTCGCCCAGTTGAAACGGCCCAAAACGGGAGGTGGCTATAGTACGGGCCCTAGCCACTTCTTCCTTGATGACAGTGCACAGGAAAAGCCGCCCGGTCCTCGAGATTTGTCCAAGTTCCGATCTATTCCAAAGTCGCCACTACCTGAGCCGCAAGAAGAGCCAGAGGCCTTGGATCCACAAAGCCCTTCTTCTAAGACCTCTCTACGACGAAAACTCAGCCTGTCATGGAAGCGCGACAAGGTCAAGTCTTATGGAGAATCCTCCGCGAGGGGGATACCGGTTGCTATCCAGACGTCTCAAACCAGGACAGACTCCATGGCGCCACCACGTATTCCTGCCTCTACATCTGCAACGGTTGGCGGGCTCACAACCGCCAGCAAGCACTCTTATTCTAATCTTGTAGCAGCCGCGAACTCAAACGGAACTACGGCTTTGGATGCACGAATACGCAAGAGCTCAGTAGCTTGCTTGTCTAACCGTGCCCTCCGCGATCGTGTCAAGAGCGAGACGTGGAGTGGCCAGAAAGACGGCTCAGATGTTGCGGCCATGCCCTCGGCGAGGGGAGCTGGCGGAGCAATGATGAAGGATATGAGATCAAAAGCGACACCGACTGTTCTCCAGACTGTCGGGTCCTGGGCTATGGAGCTGGACAAGGATGACAGGGCGGCTGAAGAAGAGATGCGTAAGCTAGGCTCACGACGAAAGGAGACCGAGATTGCTGGCAAAGCACTGGATGCTTTGAAGAAGCGTGCAACTCCCAAGGAGCGTGTCAGTCCTCAGGAGGCCATTCGAATTGCCATGTTGAACATTTATGAGCGGGGCGAAATCATTGACTACAATGACATTTACTTTTGCGGAACTCAAAACGCTCGCAAGATTATCGGGAACCTGCAGACGAATGCACCAAATTTCGGTTATGACGATGAGCGAGGCGATTACACCATTGTACCTGGTGATCACCTTTCGTACAGATACGAGATTGTGGATGTTCTCGGCAAGGGAAGCTTCGGACAGGTGGTGCGATGTATTGACCACAAATCTGGCAATCTCGTCGCCATCAAAATCATCAGGAACAAGAAAAGGTTCCACCAACAAGCACTTGTGGAGGTCAACATTTTGGCAAAGCTTCGCGAATGGGTAAGTTTGAATGCGTCGACTAAAATCGCCCCCCTCCGTCCTCTTGATCCTAGATTCTTGTTCCTTTGCTCTCTTTTTTGGCCTCTTTGCTTCAAGCACCTTGCTAATTGACGTTTCGATAGGACCCGAAAAACAGGCACAGTATGGTCAACTTTACACAAAGCTTCTACTTTCGCGGTCATCTCTGTATATCTACTGAGCTCTTGGACATGAACCTTTACGAATTCATCAAAGCGCACTCGTTCCGAGGATTTTCTTTGAAGATTATTAGGAGGTTCACAAAACAAATCCTGTCCTCTCTGGTTCTTTTGAAGCAGCGCAAGGTCATCCACTGTGATTTGAAACCCGAAAACATTTTGCTGGGGCACCCACTTCAATCAGAGATCAAGGTCATCGACTTTGGGTCTAGCTGTTTCGAACACGAAAAGGTCTACACATACATCCAGTCACGATTTTATCGATCGCCCGAAGTTATCCTGGGCATGACGTACGGAATGCCCATCGACATGTGGAGTGTCGGCTGCATCCTGGCAGAACTATACACCGGGGTGCCTATTTTCCCCGGTGAAAATGAGCAGGAGCAACTGGCCTGCATCATGGAAGTATTTGGTCCTCCAGAGAAGCATTTGATCGAGAAGAGCACGAGAAAGAAGCTCTTCTTTGACTCGATGGGCAAGCCCAGGTTGAGTGTCTCTTCCAAGGGGCGTAGACGTCGGCCTTCGTCCAAGACACTGCAACAGGTTTTGAAGTGTGACGACGAAGTGTTCATCGACTTTATCGCTCGTTGTCTGCGCTGGGACCCGGAAAGACGCCTTCGGCCCGAAGATGCTGTTCGCCATGAGTTCATCACGGGTCAGAAGACGCCTATAGCCATACCCCGATTGTCAGCGAGAGATTCTTCGCCATCAAAGCGTGTCACTTCATCTTCAGCCCCACGTCCGCTCCCGGAACCGCCAAATGCCGCCATCAAGAGCGTCGTCACCACGATGCGAACTGGTATCAGTCCCCACAAGCCAGTCTCTGGTCCTTCACGAAGAGCTTCTGGAGCTACTGGTGCGACGGCTGCCAGTATCAGTAGGCGAACAAGTGGCGGCGGATCAATCAGCAGCATCAGCAGTTTACCTCGGGCAGCCGGTCGAGTAGTCAGTGGAAAACAAGATCTAGCGGCGGCTGGCGCGTCCGCAGCCATGGGTCGAAGAGGATAACATTTTCCTATTCATGGAGCACAACGTCCCTTGGCGGATTGTCAAAGTGTTTTCCTGGACAAGGAATCTGGTGGGAAAAAGCAGATGCAGCGCAAGATTCCACCAACTTTCATCAAGTCGAGACGGCTGGGCAAGCAGCGGATCAGAATTCGCGCCGGTCTGTCATCAGATACGAGGCATACATCCATGCTCAGAGCGATCACTCCGTGATGGCGTCAGTATTGCAATGCGTGTATCTCGTGAGACATTGTCGCATTTCCAATCTTTCACACGCACAACACACTTGTATATATCACTACATTTCTCTTTTTGTTCAACTATACCACAGAGAACGAGGGCGGCAGCAATTTCTTTGAAGCACCAATCGAAAGTCTACACTCAGACGGCGGTCCGTCTGGCATGCAGGATAGAAGGCATTGTGACGGGGGACGTGAGACATGCTGCATAGGCGAACGAGTTAATGGCTGGGGTTTATTGTAATGGTCGATTTAGCAAGCATAGGTGGGGGATGAGAATGGCCAGGAACGGGGTTCCCGCGTACATATGTAGAAGGCTCTTGTTGGCGTTTTGTCTTACCACGACGTGTACACCACAATACGATGTACACTACTTTTTTTTTGGCGATGAGGTTGTCTGAGAAACGATAATGCTGCCACCTGCTGCCTGCGATCTGGGCAAAAGCAAAGGGCAAGCACACGGTTTAGGGAGCGTCAGCGTCTTATTTGAGGGGGTTTGGAAATGCAGCGGATCGCACAAACCGGGACATTTGCTCCGCAATGTAAGATGAGTTGTCGTCGTTGTTGTTGTTTGGGCGAAAGAAAGTAGATGGATGGATGGATGGATAGACGGGCTATACTAGGGTCAACCGTCTTGGCTGAGTCGTGTCAAATAGAGAGGTAGTAAGGAGTAAGTAAGAAGCACATATAGAATGTGAAACAAAGAGGCAAGAACGTTCATGCAAGGCCCCCCCACGTGGAAATGCACGTTGTATGGCTTGGTGTGAGCGAAGTCAGCTACCTCCTACCCAGGTACATATGTAAAAAGCAGCAGAATGAATTCAAGGCCTTCGCTGTCCAGTTCGGTAACTAACCACCTCCAAAGATACACATCTTCTCTGCATTGTCGGAGCGAACATTTCAACCGATCGCCAGTGTAACGTGTGATTGTAGGTATGTATGTACTTCACAAAATCCTTGGTGCTACGCCTGCGCATGGCTAATTATGCGCGAGAGCCGCTGAGCTGAGCTGATTCAGTGTGACAGCCGTCTGTGAGTCGTTGTTCTGACGAGCGAACCCCAGCATAGCCACGCGACGAGAGAGGGGCAGGGACAGGGGAGGCTTCGTCGAGATGCACAGAATGACGACGCTTACTGAAGATGAGATGCCGCCTTGCCTAGATGGGTTTAAAGTGTAAGAGCGATGTCTTGTAAGTTGTCAGTGAATGCGGGGATGGGCAGGCTGAAAAACTTGGGTACAGTATGTACAGCGTTTGCACGAGGAATGACATGTCTAGTTTCTCTTTTTACGAATACATACCCAGGGCCCAGGGGCCAGGAGCGAGGGAGTTGGAAGAAAAGGCCGTGGCGACATCGTGTATACTGTCATGCGCTAATAACAGAGGCCGCGCATCGATAGGGCGTTCGGGATGATGGATGGATGGATAGATAGATGGATGCTAGGTATGTATTTGGATGGATGGATGGTCAGCAAATCCAGTGTTGCTTCGATGATGCCATTCCAGAATCGTGGGGACACAGCACTAGGGCAGGGATCTAGAGAATTCGGGGTCCAGAGGCAGCGCAGACGAAAGATTCGTCTGTCTTGAGAGCAGGTAACCTCCCTCTCTCCCGACGCCACCATGTCTTTCGCGAGCTGAACTTGAGGCCCATGTCCATGGACCCTTTTCATGCTGGTATGGGTCATCTCGACAATCTACCTATCTTTGCAAGCTTGAACGCGGAGCACTCATGACGTTGTTTCATAGGTCGACTTACAACTCTCGTCCTGCGATCAAAGACTCAGGGATGATGATGCAGGTCAGCACAGCGAAAAACGCGGGAACCAGGTTCATGGTTCCAGATTTCCACGCTTATTACATATCCCTGCCACGCTACCAATGTCTCATGCAGACTGCAGTTGCTTTTGCCTCGTCTCTCTCTCACTCTTCTCCGTTCTCGCAAAACCCGTCATCGCTGTGATCATTTTCCATTTTTGTACCGTTCCATCCATAGACCGGGCTGTCGCAACGCACCAAGCCTTCTATGATCGGGAGTCGCATTTTCCATGCTGCGTTGTTTTGTGATGAGAGGACGTGTCAGTTTTTCCATGCGCCGGCTGCGCGAAAACTTTCCACATAGGAAGAACTTAGAAGGCATTTGCGCCACGCGCGGGAAGTTTTGTTAGACCGAGAGTCCGAGGCCGGATTGTGGCCACTGGCGAGAAGACCAGCCAATATGTAATAAGTCAGACGAAGAGGCCGAAGAAGGTATGTATGTACTACTCCTGAAGAAACGTGGTGAGCGAAGCTTGTCAGAGATTATGTAGCAGAACTGCGGAAATGACGGCATATGCAAGATTTCTTGGCGATGGTCTCGTCTCCCCCACCTATGTAGTGTTGATTTGGGATTATCTCTAGGAGTCGAGCGGTTCCATTGCCGTTTGTACTTGTTGAAACTTGAAACTCGAAGTCGAGAGGAACCGTTCGAACGAGTTGACCCCCGTCCCGCGGGCTGGGCCGAGGCTAACGGCGGAAAATTGGCGACGTGGTCCTTCGAGGCCGTTGCGCTTATGCATGTACTTACCGTATAGGTACCTAGGTACTACATATGTATATGTACATATGTATGTATGTATGTATGTACCTACTACGATCTACGGAGTACGGTCTACCTACCTATGTACCTACTAGGTACATATGAACGGAGTAGTTGCATGCACCTACGGAGTATCCTCCTTCATTGCCGCCATGTTATTATTTCAGTATGTACTTATGTGGATACAGTGTCGCCAAATGTTCCCAAATTCTATCAGTATCACACAATGGCCATGAAGAAATCTTGAGCCTGGCAAGATGACAAGAGTTCAGAACTCAACCTATGACGAAGGCGACAAAGTCTTAGACATTATGACGCTTGATTCTAGCCCCACTATTATGCCAGGCGCTGTGGCGGAGTGGTCTAACGCGAAAGACTCGAATTTTACGCGGCATCTTTTCCCTTCGGGGGCACCGGTTCGAATCCGGTCGGCGTCGAACAATCTTTTTGCCTCTGGGTTATCTTTTGGGAACCGAACTTTGTTTTGGTTCCGCTGCGTTGCATTTCTGCTCGACTTGGAAGTTGAAACGGCCATCAGACGACTTTCTATCCAACCGTTGAAGGGTTTGTTGAAGCCTGACACACAATCACACACAGTGACACAGACTTCACCTGCACACGTCTCTGCCCTGGAAAGTTGAAACCCCGGCTTCTGCATAATGACTCCTCCAAGGACTAAAGAGCGATAATGACAGCAAGCCTGCTGGTTGCCGTTCTGGGACAATGCTTCGCCCAGAGAGGGACTGCGCCAACGGCAGGGCGCCTAACATGTGCCTGAGTTGGACCCAACTGCATTCATGTGCGGCGCGTGGGTGCATCAGAATCACACTTTCTATCCCTTTTGACCATCTGCGATTATGCTCCGAGAATTACCAGGGATGTACATAGTCGAAGCCGTCGTCTGCGGTCATCTCAGGTCGTACTGGTCGACAGCCTCGCCTTACCTCCTCTTTGGCTGGTGGCGTATTGGTGATGGCTTCCCCCAATGTTTGTTGTCCGTTCCCACGGCCGAGGTCTTGAGGGCGTGTCGATAGATTGTATGAGGTATGTACCCTGACGGCGCAAGAAGCTGCTTGGTCGCTGCGGCTTGCTTTGTTCGCGTTCTCCTTGGGCCTTGCATTTTGCCTTCCCTTTCGCCTTTTGCAGCTTTCTGGATTGTCCTACTTTCCTCCGGCCTGTCACTTCCAATTTGCTATAAGGCTGCGATGCCTCGATGCACTCCTTCTCCATTGCTCGTTTCTCTGCATCCATGAAAAGCCTACAGTGTTACTTGTACGACGTCTTCTGCTATGCCGTCTCTCTATTCATCTTACAACCCCCACCTTGCGCTTCTTGCCATCTCAATTCCGCTCAAGCTGTTGTTGTAACTTGTCCATCTCACGTTACCTGTATCGGCCAAACAGACAGGATCTCTTGTCCAGCTCATACCTCATCACGCTAGCAGCCAGCACCTGCCGCGAGATTGCCGAGCCTCGAGGCCATCGACATCGACAGGAGGAAGCGCAAATCTTCAAGACATCTCCTTTGCTTGACTCCGCGCCTTACCCACGACGACTTCTAATACAGCGGGCGCCAACAAGGGGTTTTCTTGGCGCGGGCCTTGACACCGCGAACTCGCACTCGCACTCACCTTCACACAGACCGTTTTCGAAAAGCGAGTTTCCAAAACTCTCACCTTACGCGTAATAACATGTGCTATAAACTGACTGAGGTTTTCCCGGCATGCGGCTGCATCCATTACGAGCATGCACTTGATCAATGTGCATCCCACGGCGTATCTGGTCATGTTGTCCAGGAACGGATCATCACTGTCGGATACGCATGCGACGCACATGCTGCTCGACAAGCCTGGCTCGATGCGCAACAACAATACTATAATCCTCCGGGATCGGGATCGGGCAAGGCCCCTCGCAGAATAATTAGGAGAAATTAGGGATGATGACTTTTTGTTCTTGGTGACGGGACGGCGCTCTTGAGGAGAAGCTGCCGGCACGCTTTTTTTTTTTTTGGTGCGTCATGAGTGCCAGAGATACTCCCTTCGAAGGCTTAACTCAGAGCAACAATCTTGAGACGCTTATAGCTCCTCGTTGTTGCGTCTTGCTCGGGATCACGATGAGCGTCCATGGCCGTGCTGAAGGCACGATATCTCCCGTGACAATTGGGAGTCGTGGCGTTTCTTGCTGCTGATGGGACAGAATACATTGTCTTACATACATTGGCTATCTCACCCATGCTTTGCTACGCTCGATGGCTCTTGGTCTCATTTTCTTTGTACTTTTTCTCAGGGGGTAGTAATTTTTTTTCACCTTTTCTTTTTCTCAGCACCGCGGGTTGGCTGTTTATTTTTCTTGCCACAAATGTAGACAGAATGTTTCCTGTCCTCGCAAGTATGATATCACCAGCGTCGGGTTTGGAGAGCCAAAGTCCACCATGTCTGTGCTGGTCGCAGCAACAATATGGCGACGGTCGGGAATCGTCTGACATGTGCG
This sequence comes from Claviceps purpurea, assembly GCA_029405325.1. Taxonomy (NCBI): domain Eukaryota; kingdom Fungi; phylum Ascomycota; class Sordariomycetes; order Hypocreales; family Clavicipitaceae; genus Claviceps; species Claviceps purpurea. The sequence continues at coordinate 4,847,257 of CM055783.1, read as the reverse complement.
TGACTTTAGGCAGTCTCGTGACACTGGATGTCACACTTGACCGAGCGAACACGAAGAATCGATATTTCTCTATCAGTGTATGCCAGACATTGTAAATCCTTGGTGCATTGTTTCTTTGCATCAAGATTCAAGAGGAGCCGAGGCTCAGCGCCAAGAATATAACCAAATAGTCATCGCCGCGAGCCAGCAGTTTATGACAGCTCAGATGGAACGTATACGAGCGGGTCAGACACCATTACCGTATGACGAGGCGATGTTTAAGCTTAAAGATAAAATATAAATGTACGCAAGTGCTACTATACCTGTTGGATTGTGCAATCGCTGGGCCTGCCGGGGGCCGGGGAAAGTCCGATAGCGAGAGTCGTTGTGGTGGCTCTTTGCAGGACAGCTTCCGACCGGTGACGCCCGGAGGTGCCTCTGGCCTGGGACTGTGAGAGAGTGCCCCAGGCCGTTGGCAGGCCTAAGTAGCACTTGCGTACATTTATATTTTATCTTTAAGCTTAAACATTGCCTCTTCATACGGTAATGGTATCTGACCCGCTCGTATACGTTCCATCTGATTCTGAGCTGTCATAAACTGCTGGCTCGCGGCGATGACTGTTTGGTTATATTCTTGGCGCTGAGCCTCGGCTGCATTAGCTAACCGCTGCTGCTCAGCGTGCAATCGCAGAATGAAGGATGGAAGAGAAAAATCGTGATGCAGATGTAGGATGCGCGAAATGCAGTTGCAACTTGCTGCACTGCATGCGGGAATTCAGTTTTTTGGATCGACGCTCCATATATTACGAAAAAAAAAAAAATTGTGTGCACAAGCGATCCAGAGGTACATCATACATGGCAGTACATACTGCACTGTATGGGCCCCACTTGGCGTACTCAATCGATGGGACAAAAATCGTCGGATGGTACGCCCCACCGGTGGCGATGGTACATTTACCGACTACCAGGTACATACCTTAGGTACCTCCGGGCAATCGTCCTCTTGACTCCGGGTCCCAACTTCCAAGGCTTGCGAATCTGCAATCAACTTTCAACTTGTACCTATTTTACTGGGGAAGCGCGCATTGTCATCAAGTTATCAACAGAAGAAGAGTGGACATCGCCTTCCTTCTTCCTCAGCTGGCAAGGCGATGGCTACCAATTGGCCTCTTCCGCGAACTAATAAGACTCGGTAGCCGAGAGGCCGTCCAACGAAGCGTGGATTGGGCTTGATGATCAATGAGGGAAGGCATGTCGAGTTCTTCGGTGCTCCTTCCTATAGTTAGCCCGATGAGTCTGGTCCCTTGGCCCTTTCTCGGCTCATTGTCAACACCCGATTACGTCTGTGGCAGAAACATGCTTCACCCTCGCTTCAATTCCTCTCTCCGCCAACATCGCACTCCTTTGTTCACGATCCCGCCCTCACGATCCTTCAAAACAGCTCTTTTCCTGGTCCGTAGGACCAAATAGCATTCTACAATCAATTATACTTAGATCAACCTTGGCCCTCGCGGTTTTTGTACCTCTTCGCCCGTTTCTTTGAATCACGACATTGAACATCCTTCCCTTACATATTCAACTCTATTCGTCCTTGGAACGGGCCGCTTCTGCCTATCATCACACGGCCTTATTAGTTCTCGTTCTCTGTCCGCCACGGTCTTCATTGTCATCTGCAACTGTTTGTCACTGAGGAGATCCTTCTCAGTGTTCCTCAACTCAACTACACGCAGCCTGGCCAGACAAACGGAATAACGCAGCAATCGAACCGTACAGCGTGATTTGTTCAGCCTGTGCTCAAGAGACGGCCTCTTCTGGTTATGCAACGCGGTTTAGGCCTGGTCAGTGCCAAGGGATGTTCTCTTCGCACTAGTTTCTGAGCCACTTGTTACTCAGAGTGGCCGTTGACTTAAAAAGGATACACCGCGCAATCAAGGTACGAAAGAAGCTTCTTGGACCGCTAACTCCTTCGCGTGGAGCTGATGCCCTTTGAAGCTGTTGTGGCTCCAAAACATCTTGCATTTGGCATTATCATTCTTATACCCATGCCGTTGGGAAAGTGCTGTCTCTTGCTAACCCTATGATGAAGCCGCTGACTCGCAATAAGCGTCGCCTTGCATCTCACGTTGCCAATGGCAAAAGTTACGAATCCTCCCGAAATGCCTGCACGAGCGACGACATTGACGGAGCGTTCAGACAGCGCCTCGCAGCAGTCTGCGTCTCAAGTAGGATTGCACTATGTATCCTCTTATACTGTCCGTCAATCAAAGGCTCGGCCAGTGGGAGGTGGGCATTTGGCACATGGAGGCAGCGAAAACGCAAACAGTTAGAAACCGTACCATCGCCTAGCCTACGACAAGGCAGCTCCCTATGACCCAAGCAGCGACATGAATAGTTCTTCAGATCAGCAAGATGACTTCATACTATCTCCCTCATCAACCATGATAGATGCGGAAGATTCTTCCGTCACGTCTGCAGGCGCGAATCTGACTACTGGCCTCGATGCTAATTCTGATGACTCTCATCTCTTGGACAGATGCCTCGGCACACCCAAAGTAAGGCCCTTTTTCAAGTCTTCGGGAACAAATCAGACTCGCAACAAGGCGACTGTCTCATGTCGAGATTATCTACACGTGCCGGTCTCAAAAGCTCGACCATGCCCTTCGCACACCACTGGAGACAGTTGGACCTCGGGCCAGCGACTTTCTGAACCCAAGGTACAGACAGCTCTAGCCATTCAGACTTCTAGTGCACATCAAAAGGCCGACTGTTCTTTGGGCCCTGGCTCTGAATCTATTGTCTTTCTGCCGGTTAGCCCAATTGATCACGGAGACAGGTTCTCTAACCCGACGGACTCCCTCAACGGCAGCCCTCGTCCGGGTGTCAATCAACAGTCACATACTCCCGACGGTGCTGCTCATTCAGTGAAAGCCATGACTAGTGATGCTGCGTCGACGGCCAAAGGATCCGAAAGTCGCACTGTCGAGCTCATGTCGGATTTCGCGCAAACACAACGGCAGCGCACATCAATCCATCAAAGAACAGTGCCAAAGGGGTGCGATCATGATTCAGATGTTGAGACTGTTGTGGGAGCCCGGCAAGAGCGCCTTCACCTAGACTCCCCCACTTTGCCACGCTGCGAACATGGAGGTCCAGCATCGCAAAAGCCAAACATGTACTCAATTCATGATACATCAGCACCCATGGCCCTTCATTCTCCGATTCCAGTTTCCAAAGTGAGGCCATTTCTCGATCCATTGGAGTCCATACACAAGTACAGGAATCATGGCCACAGTTCAGTTCCGAAGATGAGGCCAGCACATGGCGTCAGCAGTTCAAAGCCATTACTAGGAGAGCAGGCTGGTCCTGGTAATCGTGGTGAGCCAAAACTAGCTCCGTTACCTGCTTCCAGCTCCGCATCCGACAGCAATCAAGCTTCGCGCAGCCTATTCGACCCCAGACGCACCAAGAGATGGCTGAAGGATGTGTTGAAGTATCCAGAAAATTATGCGCCACAGTACACCAAAAGACCGAGCAATCACCATGAGGGAACTAGCAATACTTCACCAGATGTCCAAGACGGACAGTTGGAATCCGCTCCGATTCCCCCCCTACCTTCCAAACTGCACGCAATGGCAAACGTCTCTTCTGAGAAGCCGTCTGGTGGGTTCGACCGCCATGGTTTCAAACGCGCCGTGAGTGACCTAGAAAGACTATTGGGTGAAGCGCTTTCCATCGCGTCTCAAGTTGTCGACCAGCCGACCTCAACGGTGTCGCAAGAGCCGTACAAACAGCCCTCTATCAGCCTTCATTCCCATTGTCGAAGTATGCACAGCCAAAATGGAACAACACGCGGCTCTCTGCTTCTTCCCTGTTCGGCCAGTGCTGATGGTAGTGGTGGTGACTACTGGGAAACAGGAGTCAATACTCCGCCGAGCAAGCCACGGAGCCTGCTCAGTCAGATGAAGATTAAGAAATTGGCTCAACCTACACCAGAAAAGCCTGTCGAAGACAATTTGAGCAGCACAGGTAATGGTGATGAGCTCTGCGGTTTGGACATTCCTCGCAGGAAGTCTAGCATGAAGTTGGGAAAACTTCCCTTGGAGCACCAGCCTATCGCAGACACTCAAGCCCACAGCCAACTTCAGCCTGCTGCCTCTGATGCTCTTTCTGATGTTCCAGTTGTAGTACAGAGGGTATCGCAGCCCTATAGAGCTCACAATCATCAGTTAAGACACACTGGAAGAAGAGTCGACCGCTCAGACTATGGCGGTCCTCGTACTGGGGTGCCGGAAGAAGCTGAAACACCACCGCCGAAGCGCAAAGCCGCGGCTCGGCCACCTCATGTCGATCATGGGATCAGTCTCCGTCGCCGCTCTCATGTCAGCTTGAGAGGTGCCCATGGCTTTAATCTGGAAAAATCGCACAAACGACAGCCAGTTGCTCGTGATTGGTCGCCGTCTCGCAAACGATTTGTCGCTTCAGTAGCCTGTATCAGCACGGCACTTATTGGTATCATCCTAGGCATCTACTCTGGTCTGGTTCCTTCTATTCAGTACTACGTGATTGACCAGTCTCACGTCATCATTCACGGGAACACTGCCTGTTTTCTTGGTCTGGCCATTCCAACATTCTTCCTCTGGCCGTTGCCCCTCCTTCACGGGAGGAAACCCTATATTCTCTCGAGTTTGGTGTTGGCGATGCCTCTTCTTTTTCCTCAGGCTCTGGCTGTGAACTCCCAAAGACTCACCAATGCCGTCCCGTGGCGAGCTTTTTTGTTAGTGGCGAGGGCTCTCATGGGGGTCTCTCTTGGCTTCGCGAGCATGAATTTTCATTCCATTTTAACAGACCTCTTTGGTGCCTCTCTCATGAGTACCAACCCCCATCAGGAAGTCGTAGATCGCTACGATGCTCGAAGACATGGCGGTGGCATGGGCGTCTGGCTTGGAATTTGGACTTGGTGTTGGATCGGATCACTGGGCTTGGGATTCCTGATGGGCGCCTGTATCATTGACCGCTATAATCCGGCATGGGGATTCTATGCCAGCATCATCGTCATAGCCGTTGTTCTCATGTTGAACGTTGTTTGTCCCGAGGTCCGCCGCTCGCCCTTCCGCCGATCTGTGGCGGAGGTACGCACTGGCGAGGATATTTCGAGACGAATCGCACGAGGCGAGGTCATGATGCACCGCGTCAAGACTGGTCCAAGATGGTGGGGGCAAGAAGTATACCACGGCATCGCGCTCAATCTGGAAATGCTTCGGCAACCGGGGTTCGCTATCATGGCCATTTACTCGGCCTGGATATATGCCCAAGTTGTGCTCATCATCATCTTGCTCGGATCTCTTCTTTCGCGATTTTATCGCCGCCGGTCCACAGATGTTGGCTTGTTTGTCGGCGTCGTGGCGCTGGGTGCTCTGCTGGCTATCCCCTTTCAAAAGGCCAATTTGTTCTCACGGTCTCGTCAAGCTCAGTTGAGCAGCAACCTGGCCACACTCGACAGAAAAGTAGCATGGTCATCTCACTTCGTACGTCGTACCGTTTTCACCTTGCTGCTACCTCTGGCGGGCATATGCTACGCTGCAGTATCGGCAGGACCCTCAATTCACGTCAGCGTGCCGACAATTTTCGCGGGATTCGTAGGCTTTCTTTCTTGTCTGGCCATATCCGAATGCAACGGACTTGTCATGGAGGCGTTTGACTGCTCTGACTTGTCGCCCGCAATGACTGGCCGACAAAAGGATGGCTCGGGCAAGACCTACAAGCGAACCAACTATTCTTCTTTTCCCAGGGTGACGGCCGGATTCGCCGCGATTCATTCTTTGGCTTTCATTTTCGCTGCTGCTGCGACTGCCTTGGGTGGCCATGTCACCAGGACGCTTGGGCAGCGAGTGTCTACAGGTGTAGTGGCAGGCATCTTGCTCGTCTTGACGTTTTTGTTGTCGCTTATCCTGATTCGATTCACCGAGCTTCAGATTGTTCCCAAATCAAAGTCGGAAGAGATGGACAAGTTGGTTGAAGCCCGACGACGATCGACAACCAGGCGAGTCTCGATGCCAGAGAATGTGGAGGCCCTCATTGAAGAGGAGAAGGCATGGAGGCCGGCCATGATTGGGAATCCCACAAGCAGAAAGCGTCGCATGAATATTTTTGAGCTCGGGGGCATGACTCGATGGCAAGAGATCCGGAAGAAGAACAAGCTCATTGATGCTGGTGCTCATCTCAATCGCGAGGCCTGGGATCAGGGGATTGGAGCCCTGAATGACCAGCTGAGCGACTTTCGACGCGACGCTCACTCTTCCCACGGTAAAAGATTGGGTCGTCGAAAACAGCATGGGACTGGGGACAGCAGTGAGCGTGGTGAGCCCATTGAGATGAGAGACCTTGAGCGTGAGCAGAGGAGAGTTGGGCAATCGAGCTGGCGAAGCAAGAGAGAATGTGCAATGAGTCGAAGCTCTGGTTGAGCGAGCGATTGCAGTGGAGGACTGCGATGAAGGACGTGGTGGTAATGATACTGAAGGAACGAGCTCTCAACCTGGACCCTTTTTATTCATTTCTCTTGGCCTGTATTTTCACTTGGCCCGTTCGTCCTATCTTTTTTCTCTCCTTTTCTTCGCCACATCATACATTCACTCACAACACGCCACATATTGACCTACATGTAGCTAGGGAACTGTCATTACATATTCCTATACATCTTGTCATGTTTTCATGTTGTCCCTCGCCAGTAGTATACATAATAGTTTGATTCGAAGTTGCAAGCCTGGCCTACTTTCTTGTCCTTTGCCTCTTTCATGTTGTGCATTAATTATTGATCATTGAGCAGTCCAATTACTAGTCGAATCTGAACCTGTTTCCGGTCACTCCTTGTACCTTTTCACTTTTCGAAACTGAATAAACCGTATTCAGTCTTCGAGCGCATAACGTGTCTCCTGTCTTGTGGTTTCTTACCTTTTCTCGTCGCGAATACTAAAGACTAATTTAAGTCCCGACTGGCTAGACTAGCCACCACCACCACATAGGAGCTACACAAGATCGCTGCCTTGTTGACTTTTTGAAGCGTTCCGTTGTAAAATGTAGCTCGTATTCACGGCATGCCGCCACGTATTGATGATTGAGTCTGCCTCTTGGCATACATGGATGATTGAGGGACGGTGCAGCGGCGAACTGGCTTGTGAGCTATTGACGCAGAGCAATAACTTATAAGACATCAGTGGGAATGTTGTATGTTTACAGTTCTTGAGACTTTGTCGTGCACGTTGCACTCTGAACTTGTTCTTCTCCTCAAGTTCTTTACGAAAATAACAGTGGTCCTTTTTAATTTGTTTATTTTGTAGTTTTGACGCTACAGCTGATGGCGATGCACCTGTACTGAAACCATATCATTTAATGGACTTGACCCTGAACATCTCTAGGTATCGTATCGTATTTCCCGTGATTACTACATATTTGCCCCTCTTGGACTTTTCCTTTTCCCCCACGTGCATTCATCCATGCATAGCCCCCTTATAAAAACTTAAAAAGGGGGGCCTTCGCGATCTGTGCATCTCTAGATCCCTACGCAGCTGCCATCTAAGATGTACGACTGTGTCCCTCTTCTGAAATACAGGTACACCGTAGGAGTACAGCCCAAAGACAGGCCGCACCGCCTCCCTCCCACACAACACCATCGGATACATAGTCCACACTGCCTCCTATGATCTATCCAAACCCCCCAAATTACATCCCCTGAATCCTGATGCTAGCCTCCCCGTCGCGCTGCATGGCCCAGCAACTCCTCCTCCGACGAAGACTTCATCTCTAACCCACGTCTCTGAGGATCCTGCCTCTGCACACCCACACCCACACTCACACCTCCCAGACTGCGCTGCGCATCTCTCTGGGCTCGTCTCGGCGTAAGCTGGTGGTGGTCTGGCTCCGTCTCCATTCTCCTCGTGGTGCGCGCTTGAGGAGGTACCCAGAGCGTGTTGGTGTTGGTGTTGGTGTTGATGGGCCGGGGCCCGTACTGCGGGTGCGGGTGCGAGTGCGGGTGCAGGCGTGGATGGGCAGGCAGCCCCGGAATCCAACCTAATGCTGGGCGAGGGCGATGGGCGTGAAGTTGTTGGTGTTGTGGCTGCTCCTGTTGATGTTGATGTTGATGTTGATGAGGTTGCTGCTCCTGTTGATGATGATGATGATGATGTTGCTGCTGTCTTTGCGGCCGTGGTACATGCTCCCAGGGCTCTTCCTCCACGCGCGTTTCATACGGTCGGCGCTGCGGCTGGCGTGGCGGGCTGGTACCAGGCTGGATGCTTGAACTCGGCTCTGGTTCTGGAGAGGGTCTTACGATGCGCATTGTGGGGGAGCCGGTTCGGACAGTGGCTGCGTTGTGTGTCGTTGGCCATGGTAGGTTCCTTGAGAGAGGGGGGGAAGTGCTCGGTGGTGATGTTACTGGGGTGGGAATCGCGTGGGAGATGATGGGCTCGGTTGTGGACGCTCCGAGACGGGGTTTCTTGTCTGGATCGGTAGTTGGTGTTGGTGTTGGTGTTGGCAATGCTGCTCTTGCTGTAGTGGCTCTGTTATCACCATGCTGACCATCACGGGGGGTAGTCGAGGAGTACATCGGCCTGGAACCGGTTTGCCGTCCCTCGGATGTGTACGAGATGGGCATCCTTGGGGGAGGTACCAGGTTCGCCCGCGTCCCCACGGGGGTGGTCTCTCGCCCCTGAGTCTGGGGCTTTGAGACGAGCCATCTCCCGTCTGTTTGTGTGTGTGCCTTTGTACTCCATGGAGATTCCACTACAGGCGACAAGTTCATGCGCTTCATGACGGGCCGATTCGCATCATCATCATCACCATCATCCCTTGACGAAATGGTACGGCTTGTGGTGCCGCTGTTCGCAGGGGGTGTTCGCGGCTGGATCAGACCTCCCCTTCTGCCCGGGAGCTGACCCGACGCGGCGGTGCTTCCAGCAGTAGCCGAGGAGAATAGTGGTCGAGGGACGAACATTTGCTCCGAGTCCCGGCCTCGGCCCTTCAACGGCGGCTCTGCCTCCGTGACGAGTCTGATGGTCTGACGTGTCGGAGAAGGGGAATTCGCAGGAGCTGGTGAGGAGATGCCAGGCCCAGCAACGACCCGGTGAGGAGGAGAATGTATCTGCTTCCTCTCCGTCATCGGCTGGCGGTTTTGGACGGGCGGATTCGCTGCACTGGTCGCGAGCTGGAGATATGCACTCAGCGGTGGTGTCCTTGGTGCCGTTCTGCCCTGCCTCGCTGCGCCCTGCGACATGGTATTCTGATCGGCCAGGACCCAATTTCCGTGCTTGTCGGCCACATAGTACGGTGTCACCGCAGATAGGGGCTCTGTGCTAGGAGGCCTCCATATGTGGCCCTCGGACGACATCGACGAGGAGCGTCGCCCGTCCTCCTCGAATTCCGTCATGTTGCTTTCCCGTGGTTGTTTTCTCGATTTCGTTCCTCCCACTGTCGGCAACTTCTCCTCAGAATCGTGCTGCTGTGGAATCACCAGTTTCGGAAGAACAGACCGCTCAGGTGATGCGCGCGTGGGCTTCGGGGATGCCATTCCCTTCTCCGGTGGCCCTCTGTAGGGAGTCGTGTTGCCGTAATATCTGGTGTCCGCGGGAGCAGTTTTCACGGTCGACGGTTTCTTTCCCAGGAGGAGTGACAGCTCTGGCTTGTCGGGCAGAAGCTTCGACCGCGGTCTGCTGACGCTGCTGCGTTTCGAGGTTGGTGAGGCATTTGGGGATATGACGGGCGATATGGCGAGGCCGAGAACACTGTGATGCCAACTAATTCGGTTGTTTGCTCCAGGTGACGTTATATCCTTGCTATCTGGAGTCATTTTTGAGTAAGAGCCGGCTTCTGGTGCCTTCATTACCTTTGAAGGCCCGGTCATAGCCGCAGCGGTGGTTAAGGTTTCTGCTAAGGGAGTCGCAGTTGTCGGTTTGGCTGCCGACGTGAGAGGCACCGTTGACTCCGTTGATGATGCACCAGGGGCATCGCGGAATGGGTAAATCAAGTCGGCCATCCATGCCGACTCACCTCCAGCGTTACCGCCGCCTCCGCCGCTGCCATCGTGTTCCTTGCCTAACTGCTGCCCCCAGGAGTCCCGTTTACCGCTCTGTGTCCCAGACAGGCGCTTCTTCTCTGGCTTCTTCTTGTTCCGGCACAGGCGGAGAAAAAGGAGGGATCCAGCCGCAACGAGGGCAAAGCCGATGACTCCTACCGCGATGCCTGCCTTCTGAAAAGATGTGAGAGATCGACCAGCGCCTTGTGCTGCTCCTGGTGTTGATGTTGCGGTTGTGCTTGTCTCTGCAGGTCGTGTTTCCGTCGCTACGGATGTTCTCAGAGTCGTGTCTGCCGTGCTCGACGCTGTAGCCGACGACGACGACGACGACGGCGACGAAGAAGAAGAAGAAGTAGCAGTGGTGATACGAGGCGGAGAGTGTGTATCGACTACCAACGTCGAGGGAAGTTCAGTGCCGGTGGTCGTGAACGCCTTTGTTGTCTTGGACGCCCTGGATTTCCTGGGTTTCCTACTCACACGATGAGTGCTCGACGGCGCTGGAAACGAGACTGGTCCTCCGCCTGAAGGGGGAAGCACCAGCGTGGCTGTTATGACACTGTGCGTGGGTGTAAATGCGCCGGGCTGGCCAGAACACATCTGATGTGCCCGGTAGATGACAGATGCTGAACACGATGTCAGTCGCGGGAAGCATCGCCACTCTCCTGAGCTCTTCTGTTCTCCAGGACGCAGAAAGGAGGCTTGATGCCGGCCGACGGGAACGAGATACAGCCAGGTATCAACTTACAGTTTGCATCTTGCTCCAAGCACCCATCAATACTCCTCTCCGCCGCAATGCACTGCACCGCGCCCTCCCCAACCGTGAAACCCGTCTTGCCATCCGCAGAGCACAGTTCCTGCAGAGAAGGGATTCTTTGACCGCGCCGCAGACCGATGCTTGCCTGGAGGAAAGAAATGAAGCAGCCTTCTGCGCAGGGGGGCACGTACGCGGATAGTTCGAGCGTGAGATTCGATTTCGACCAGTTTTTCTCGGCACCAACGGCGGGATATGTGATGAGGGGCAGAAGCAGGAGACTGCGGGGGAAGTACATAATTACGTTTTTTTATTGAGAGAAAAGAAGTTCAGAAGGAGAATGGTCCTGGGATCCTGTAGTGTTAGATACTAAACCTCAATGGTTGTCTTTTTCTTCGTCTATACTTTTTCCTCCAAACGATCTTATTTACCACTTTTTGTTTTTATGATCTTCTTCTTTTCCCTTGTTCATTACATCTGCCTTGTTTCTACCTTTTCTTGTTCCCATTGCCTCTCGTGAACGTACGGGGGACGTACCTAGAAGCCAGCAGAAATCGCGCCCGGAATCCGCTTCAGAGACGACCAGCGCCCCGCGTATCCATGTCTCTATCGTCGACCAAAGCAAAAGACTATATGTATTTCCTGCGAGAAACACGAAATGTTGGGTACCAAGATCGGCGAGCACCAACAGACAGGGACGAGGCAACCAGGCCAAAGGACAGAAACGAAGAAACGAAGGGAGATGACAAGGGGGAGGGCGAAAAGACTAGGGATGGAATAAAGTCGATATATTTACAGCGATAGAGGAATGGTAATTAGGGAATACACTAGTATGGGCATTTCTTTTCGCAGCGGAAAGAAGAAAAACGGTGAAGCTGGAAACAGAGGAAAACGGCCGCCATACCAAACTCCCCGTCGGTATGGGCACCCGACTACAACCACAACGGCCGGCTCCTAACCGCCGGTACTCGCAACCGCCCGCCGTATCAAGACATCCGACGTGTCCTGCTCTGCTCGCCCCCCGAGGGACCAGACTTTAAACTCCATCTGGCCAATCCCGATTTCCTCCTGCGACTGGCTGCCCAGTTCTGCCGTTGTGCCACGGGGCGTGCCGGGACTTTTCGGTCCAATCGATTGGTCCGTCGCTCCAGCGCTTGCATGCGCGTACATGCGGTAGGGAAAGTTTCTGTGGTATTGGAGTCTGTGTTGCCGCTGCTTGGTTTGTACGAATAAGCGCGCAGGGCTGGGCTGGCTGGGCTGACCGTTGGAGAAGCGGGCAATACTGGAGCTTGCTAGTTGCATGTGGTTTATGTGGTTTTGATTTGGGTTATTCGTAAAGACTGACGTCACGTGCGTGGGCTGGCGCGGTGGCCTCGCTCGTTCTCGTCGACGACGTGAAGGTGGGAGACCGCTCGACACCTATAAGTCAGATTCCAATCTGTGGCTTTTCATGTGATCTATTGTGTAACATGCTGCTGCTGTGAGCGTCGCACGATGAGACCAAACATAATCGACTCTTCACTTGATGACGGTCAGCCGCTGCGGCCCTATAAATCCCATATGGACTATGAAATATGTACATGCATTACCTGCTGTGACTTTCCATGTTGACTTGTCTGACTGGATCTATCAGATGCAAAAAGACGCCCGATGTAGCTATGTACGTAGATGCACGTTTGAACGCTTCCCATGCCATTCGGCTATCGGCTATGTGTATGCGTCACCGGACGATCGCCTGAAACATACATACCATGTGGTATTCTCATCTCGTCTATCTCCAAATTGATATCAAAAACTACGGAGTACATCTGCGGAAACAGCAAAGGAAAGAACATCTGCGGAAATACCAAAAGTCAATTGCAGTGATACAGTCCATCTCCAACGCAGCAACACAAACAAATGTTCATGCCTCGAGCGCGCAGTGCAAAATTTACGAAGAAAAAAAATTCCCTATGAGACGCCAACGCCAGACGACAACGACACACCCCCAACACACGACCACTGCCTACTGACTCAATGAAGCGTATGCTGCCCCCCTCTCAAACAACAAAGATTCTCTCGCCCGCTCCCGAAGTATGCAATGCTTGAACTGACTCCACCACCCCCAGATATCCGATCCCTCCCGTGCCTCTTCTTACATGGCCATCTCGGCCTGAAGTCTCCTGAGTTCGGCTTCCTCGTCGTCCTCTTGCTCGACGGGGGCCTTGACAGACACCGCTATTCCCTCCAAAGTTAGCAAAGGAAACACATCTCGCCATGTGTTTTTGTGTATTCTTTTCTCGCACTCACGTTCTTGGCTAGCCACAGAAGGCATCCGTTGTCCCAAATCAGCCACAGGAACATTACCCGTCTTGAGAATGTCCTCATCCAGCTTCTCCTGCTGGAGCTCATCCAGCTCTGCCTCGAGCTCGTCTTCGTCCAAGGGGTCGCCAATGGGATTGTTCGTAATCGCATTGACAATCTCGTCGCTGAGGGCGTTTTGTTCGCGCAATTCGTCCCTGGTGAAAGAGACACATCATCATCAGTATTACGGAGAGACTACCAAAAAAACCGGACCGTAGGTCAACATGGAGAGAGAACACCCACATTGTCTGATCCACCTTCTCTGGTGTGAGCTTGCCGTGGATATGCTTCATGGCCTTGCCAGCCTGCTGCATAGCCAGCAAGGTCTCGTGGTTGATATTGGCAGACTCAATCGAGTTGATCTGCGTTTCCAGGGTTTGTATTTGCGCCAGTGTTTGTTCCTGCGTGTGTTCGTTGGCCTTTTTGCGTCGCAAGGCAGCTTTCGCGGCTAGGAATGGGTGCTTTTTCGTTAGCTCTTCCTATCTCCCAGACAGCCTGGTGCTTATCTGCGCGACCTCATGGCTATCCTTGAGGGGAAAACAAGATGCGAGTACAAGGCGTGCTCACCGTTCTTGTTCGAGGTTGCGTTTTTGCGCGCAATGTCTAGCTGCTCGTCTATTTGGCTCTGTAGGTGTCTCTCTCTCTTCTGAAGCATGTCAAGCTGCGTTCGCAGGCTGAGAATCGCATTCTTGGGGGAGTCCTTCCGCGCCTGGGCGGCAGCACCGCCGCCAAACCAACTCCACATCTTGGAATTATCTAGAGGGAGAAAAACCGGGAGGGAACTGTCGTAGAGATCGTTTGGCGGAGAAGAAGGTTTACGCGCAAGGTCGAAGAGGGTTGAAAGTAAGGATGTCGTCCCGACGGACTATCCGCGGGATGTAGGTTGGATTTGTAAAGGGTGCACAGGCGGCGATGAGGCTGGTGCGGTTGCTGCGTGGATAAGAGATGGAGGCGAAGCCGCGAAGGTCGGGCTGGTGGGGTTCTGCCTCTTCGACCCGAGGAATCAGCTGTACCCGATCGGGGACGCAAAGTGAGGCAGCGTTTGCGCTCAGAACCCAACACAGATGGAATAGCCGGATGTCTGGACAGTGACCTCTGTCCGCACCAACACGGTTTCGAGAGAGGAAGAACTGATCGTGCGAGTCTTTAGGTTCGTAACGGAGGGTGAAGCCGCACGTATTTACTCACACAACTTATCAGCTTTACTAACAAGGTCCGAGAACTCGATAAGTGGAACGCGCGCGATGACGGCACTGCCAATTCCCCGCGCTTTACCCGCTTTGTGTCCGTCATCTGACGCCATCGCGGTGTTAGGTAAGCCACTTGCCATGCCAACTCGTTGTTCAGATAACCTCATCTAATACTGGCCTTGGAACGTTTCGAAGGCACCAGCATCGAGTTGACGCTGCAATGTTTTGTTTTTGTCTATTATGTATCTCTTAGAACAGACTGCTTTGCAGTACTCTCCAACACCCAAAAAATGACTATTCCTGAAAACCGGCTGAGACACCTCATCCTGCAAGAATTAAAACTAAAAAAAAATGGGAAAAGGAAGGCAATAAAACACGAGAGACGCCCGAAATATGAGTTATGTGACGTCCAGCTGTAGAGCATTAGAAGCGATGCTGTAGAAGTTATCAGACCCCTGATCACGGGACTTGAACACTAGGAGGCCTATGCCGCTATGCGTCGCCCGTCGAGATCCAGTCCATTAGTCTTCTCATCGAGAAACCGCCATGGCCATGTAGCCTAGAGCGAGGAGTAAGAAAAGAAAGGGAGGGGAAGGGACGTCCTGTATCCCACGCGTTCCACCTATCGCTCCCCTCATTCTCCTTGTTGAAGTATCGTAAGCGCTCATACAATAAATCATCTCTTTGCAGCCAAAGAAACAATAAACAAAAAATACAAAGACGGCGTTGGGAGCCATCCGGCCCAGATGTCAGACATGAATCGTGTTGCGGTGTGCTGGTAGTAGTGGCAGAGCGGTGTATTGGATGGGGAGAGCGGGCTGATCTTGAGAGGTCTACACGTTGCCTCCCTTCTCGTCGGTGTCGACGTGCCACACGACATAGTTGGGAAGACCAAAGACTTGGTAGCCGGCTCGTTTAGCCATTTTGGCGAATCCTTCTGTCTCTGCTTGGTTCTCAAAGGCATAACATGGGAAGTTGATGCCTGGTAGACGACACATCAATCAGCATTCATCAAAACACTTGTACAGCGCAACAGACTTACCAGACCGATGAACATCACCCTTGACCAGGATATTCACGCCGCCAATACCATCAAGCTCCATTTCTTCATCCTTGTTTTCTCGCCAGTCGCCCATCCTCGCCATGTAAGTTCTACCAGTGTCGTATTGCTTGTATCCTACATAATAAAAGTTAGAAGGGACGCTCAATGGCTTTGTGTACATCGGGGGAGGTCTACAAACCCTCGGCGAGGACAACATCTTTATCTAAAGTCGATGCCAATCTGCGGCCTTTATCTGATTCCACCCAGGAGTTATAGTCGACTAGGCAAAAAAACATCAGCATTGTATTCCAGCACAGAAGATAGATGTAAGTCACTCACATCGACCCTCGATATCGACGCCCTTGTCGTATCGGTGGAACCAGATGTCTAATTGTTCACGGATTAGCACACATCAAAACCAAGCGAGAGGGTTTTCCGATCCTTACTGGGAACCAAAATGTCCTTGTCGTGTGCGATGAAGTCTTCCAGAATCGTAGAAGGGCTATCTACGATGTCGACATCGCGCCAATAGACCCAGGAGTGCTCAGGCTTCATTGCCGCAGATAGCAGATAGTTTCGGGCCTTGCCCATCGCTTTTCTGCGAGGACCCTGCGCCTCGAACGAGTGTCGGTGCTCAACATCTTGGCTGAGATGGAAGTCAAAGTCCTTTTGGACGATGGTCGCACTTCGGAAGGGAATCTTATCGGGTCGCTTCTGGATACGGTCTAATTCGGACGCGAGAACCGCAAGAGTATCATCCTTGGAGTCGGATACGAGGAACGCGATATCTATCAGGTGGTGCGGATATGAAAGCTCGGCTAGCAGCTCAAAGTATTTCGATAGGTGGGGAGCGGCGTCCTTGAGGGGTGTAAGGAGGAGCACTCTCTCCTCATTGGCAACGGCCTTGCGGGTTGACGTGATGGGATTGAGATCGACGTTATATATCGAGGGCGACTCGACTTTGAGCGAAGCGTGGTTGTTGAAGATGACGGGCGTCTGCATGTGCGCATTCCACCTGGCGTACTCGTTCTGTGACATGTCTATCGGAGGTTTTGAGGGGCCCCAGCAGTAAAAGCTAAGGAGAGCAAACACCTGTCAGTCACTTTGGCCTTTGCGATGGGTGAATTGAACGAGACGAGGCATTTGTCTCCGCCTGGCTGTATGTCTGTCTGACTGCCCCTGTCCGTTGCCTTCCCTCTCTGTCCCTGCGAGAAACGCGCTTGCAAAACGGTGGGCAAGGGATTGCGCATACCTTTGCATTTCTGACGCCGAGCTCCTGATGCCACGCCATAACAACAGTATTATCCCAACCACTGTCACAAGAAGCAAGAAGCGCGTCCGTGTGACAAGATTCCACACAACGCGGGTCGGTGGTAACTGAGCTCGCGCGGCTTTCCAATTCAAACCGCCTTTGGGGAGAAGCATGTTGGGCGATTTTGTGTGAGTGTTACACGCCCGGCCTGGAAGGAAACGAGCAGATGGCAGGTGATCTCGGGTGGTGTGTTCTTGTCGTTGTTGTTCAATCCTGGCGATCGGTTCCTTAAACTCGGCGGTATCGTGGAGCCCGAAGGAGTTGAGATATCGAAAGCGCGAAGTGGAGGCAAACGAGCGTATCGGGGTCGATGGAGGCAGCAAAAAAAAAGACCGAACGACGCGAGATGTACAGTGGCAGTACCCGAACCTTGACAAGACAGCGATGGTCAATTGCAATGCCACACGCAGACAATCACGTCCACAGGTTGCAACAGGGCGCTTAATCGCTGGGGATGAGAACAAAAAGGGAAGTCGCTCAAGATGACAAGGTGGTGAGTTTGGATGGTCTGTTTCATGGCGTCGACGGCCCTTCTCTGAAGTGGTTCGCCTCGCCGTTGCGGTTCTGGTCCAGCTCATGGTGATGCTCTAGGGCGCTTCGCACTGTATTTTACTGGGCTCTCCACGGAGCTCCACGCATGGCCCATCGCTAAGAAAGCTCCTGTCTCCTCCAGAGTCCAGAGGCTTCCAAGGTGGGCCTCGTAAGTGGGTCGAGGAGAGAAAGGCTGGAAAATCGACTGGATGGTCTCCACTTCTTCCGTGCACCAAAGAGCTTAGCTCATTGGTGATAACCTCAAGTGACTTGAGCGTATCGCGGCTGGACTACAAGATAAGGCGCAGAATAGCAGCGTGGCAAAGTACTCTAAAAGTACCCACTCGGGAATAGGTGCATTCTGCCCTTACTTTATTTAGAACACCTGGTCTGCTCCTGCACGGGAGACTTTAAACATCCACCACATAACTAATGTAATTGTCCTTCCTCTCTTCCCAAAGGGGTTAGTGTATGCAGCCCCCCTGCTAGCGCCTTGGAGGTACTTGGCTGGCTCACAGGATACATTCGCCTGAGACGTATCATCATGTATGTAGATAGAGACCACTATAATCTTGTGGCGAACTGGCGGTATATGATCGCCCGTAGGCTCAAGGATGGAATTGAATTTTGACGTTATAGTCCAATTGTAGATTTGAAGACTAATTAGGAACCTCGGTTTCTATAGAAAGTCGCAGACAAAAGCCGTGTTGGCCGTGTTATTACTACCTAATCTACTGACTGTCTGTGCTGTCATTATCAGCATGCTGCAGCCGGCCCAACTGTATTGTCGCGCCGGTATAGGAAATCTGAAGCTGTCATCGGCATCAGTATCAAAAGGCGTGACTGGCGCCCCAAGTTGAGGCCCTGAATGCTGGCTGCTATCGTCTCCCGAGCTCACCGTGGTTGCGGCGACACAGTATGTACTCTGTTACGCGCGACCGGCGGCGACGATGTGCGGTTTCGAGGTTATCTTCAGCGCCCTGACCGCTGTCGCCGTCAATATTGACATCAGTGTCACTGTCGTTGGCCTCCTGGCGCAGCAGGCGACTGACCGAGCTGTCGGAATCTTCATCCTCTGATGTGTTCCGGGAGGCAAGCCGCGCTGGGCTGTATGACGCGTCAAGCTGAGCGCACGACGGCTGCGTCGCGCGCGAAGGTCGCGGCGATGATGAGGTAGATGAGGAGCTCATTTTCAAGTCGAGAAATCGGAAGTAAAAGAGGTCGTTTGTATAGCTTCAAAAGCCAGGTCGCGAAGCTGATGATTGACAGGTAGTGGTAGGAAGTCGCGGTGCCGTAATCTGTGTTTTGCTTTTCAAGCACGATGTACCTATCTGGTGAGGTGGCTGAGCCAGCCAAGTACCTCCAAGGCGCTAGCAGGGGGGCTGTATGCACTAACCCCTTTGGGAAGGAAGGGAGGACAATTACATTAGTTATGTGGTGGATGTTTAAAGTCTCCCCTCCTGCACGCGTTCATCAAGGTCCGTTTGCAATGCTGACCTTTTGTTTCCGTCTGTGAACAGCGCGACTCCGCCATGCCCCAATTGCGCTGCTGTCTGTACTGAAGTACTACATATGTGCTGAGCTGCCACCTAACAGAAGACCTATACTGGCGGATTGGGTGGAATTCATTATTCGAGTACGTTGTCTGAACACGACGGTACCACCATGTCCATATCACAGGCTCGGGCGAAGTCAGTCTATCTCTCGACAGCTTTGACAGTGGAATGACATGTAATTTTCTCGGGCGAAAGAACTGCAGCGGCTCGTATTCTGTACCGCTGTGGTGACTTCTAGCCTACGCCTCCGCCGCTGAGGACGTCTCCCATCAGCGTCCACCCGAAAAGCTCTCTTCTCTGTAATTCTGCGACATGCCGCTTTGATACCTTCTGTGCCGTCTCAAAGCGATGTCTTTCCCTCTAATGTTCTGTCATCTTGGTATTTCAGCCCGGGTTCGCTTCCACAAAATTGAGTAGAACCCCGACGTGAAAGATGAGACACATTTCTAGCGGCATATGACTGACTGGATTTGTAAAGCACAATGGCACCGCTATGTACAGCGTGCTACGTGATCGCACCATTCTGAAGCTTTAACGGTGCATGCGCGTGATTATCGTTTAGTCTTTGCCACGTCCTTTCATTCCCCGTCGAGAAACACATCAGAATCACTCATGTTCATGGGTATCATTATTTCTATTTCAATTATGCTACCACGTCGCCAATCAATCAGATCATATGCAAGCGACAAATCTTCCATCCTGAGCCTGCTAATAATCTATCTTCTCGGCCAGATACTATGCAAATGCCGGACCTTGGTGGTGTGCCGCTGAGTTCAACAGACCCTCGACAAATCGAGAAAACGTGCCTAGTATCGCTCACAATATGCACTGTCCTCGCTGCGTATGTCTTGCTTTGAGAGTCAAATGTCGTGGGGTCATCCTGTAAAACCATAACGCCTTGTAGAAACCACGCAGCCATGTCCTTTCCGCCGGCGGGCTACTAGTCGAGCTCTTTTCATCTGTAGTTTCGAAATTCGAGGCGTGACGACAAGGCCAACGAGTATTCCACTCGCAATATGATACAAGGCTTCTTTTTCGTGACGGTAGAGGTGTAGCGAATTCAATTCCAGGCGTTCAATTCCAGGCATTGTGGGAGAATGCACGCAGGTGCAGTAGATTCCACGGAGCTGTAGCGATTTCAGTCCCTCAGAGAATGAAGCTGCGCTGGAGACGGACCTCCAGCAACAGATCCCACGGAGTATGGACAGAATGCACGGAGGTCGACAGGTCCCATTAAATCCCACAAAGGTCTGTGACAGATCGACGAAGATCACAAGAAAATCAATTCGAAAGCCCTGCAAAAAGAACACTAACAGAAATCACCGCCCTTCGACTGCTCTCCTCGACCGACGCGAAGCAAGGTCCCGGCCCCGGAGCGCAGCGTAGGACCGCCGGAAAGGACCTTGTTATCCCGTCATCGTAGTATCCTTTCCTTCGTCGGCAGCGCGAATCCAGAGCACATTGTTGCACCTGTACGGAAGTTTGGTTAGCAACACTACCAAACCGACGCGGCTCTTCGGACAACGTCCTCCCCCTGACGCGACATACCTGATCAGAACTTGTCCTAGCACACCGGTGGGCTTATCGGACACATACTCCTCCGTCCCGGAAAGCTGCAAGTTCATGTAGCTGTCGACGGACACCAGTGTGCCCTTGTACTCAACTTGCCCCCACTTCAAGCGCACGAAGATAGGCTTGTTCACCAGGTCTTGCAACATCGGCCGCGGGTTGATGGGGACGAAACTCATTGTGATTGCGAGAGAGACAAAGTCGTGTACGCGCAATGGGATGGTTTACGCGAAAAGACCTCGAGACGGTGACGCTGTTGTGGAGGGCGGTTCACGTTTGATTTGACGGGGTTTGCCTGAGAGTAAAATTGCCTAGGGAAGTCAAGCAATTGAGCTGGTGTCGTGCGCCGGCTTTTCTCCGGGTCCACGGGCGGCTTACATATGTACCAAGTTTAGGTACCTGTTCCCTCGTGCCCATGACGTTTTGCGCGACTTGGCTTGTGAATTGTCTCTTTTGAGACGATGTCGAATCTGATGGTAAACATCTCTTACTGAAGATTGTATGTGTCTGTGTCTCAAGACTATCCAAAGAACTGGGAGAACGGCCGACTCTATGTGCTACAAGCCTACAAGATCAGATTACTTAGCCGAGCCTGCCTCTTCGAGTGTCTCAAGAGTCGAGGCAGACCATCTCCTCAACGGCTCTCTCATCAGCAACGCTTTGAACTTTTGGTGGTTCGTCATGTCAAGTTCTGGGTCCCGGGGCTAGTCCGGTCTGGCGGCTTCCGGTGACATCAGCCACTCGAGCAGCGAGCAAGTAGGCGAGAGCATTCATGATCACGTCACAGCAACTTGCGCGTCACAGTACCTCTCTGCCCATGTCGAGAAAAGAGTCGTCTCCCTTAGATCTGTCGAAAATCGATGAAACTGCGTCTTATTCCATCAGCGTTATTGCTATCAAGATCACTCGTGTCGTCTACGATCAACAACCCTAGACCTAGACACTGGGTGACGTCGTCCTTCACAATGGCAGTGACGCGTCAGTCATCACGACTAAGCGATCAAAAGGGACTGCATCCATCCAGCACAGCGGACACTACGAAATCCGCATCAAATGAGCGAAAACGCAAAGCGTCGACGTTACGATCACCAACGCCGCCGCAAGGCGTCGCCAAGCGACAGCAAGTACTTACAACACCCACTAAACGGCGCACGAAGGATGACACCCAAGCCTCTCCTTCACTTCCCACAAAGACAGGAGACACTATCATAGAGGGGGGAATAAAACCTCGCAACGCAAAAGTGGCAAGACTGGCTGATCCAAATGCCACAAATGCCGCACTTCAATCACCAGAGACATCAAGGGTCGTGGCATCAAAGAAGGTGGAGGAGCCCGAGTCACCTACCAAACAGCCAACCGCAAAAAGCAAGCTCACCACAGAAAACCTCCTGGACACAGCATGTGCGCATCTAATCAGCGTAGACGAGCGAATACGGCCTCTAGTGGAAAAGCACCATTGCAAGATCTTCTCACCAGAGGGTCTCGCCGAGAAGATTGACCCATTCGAGAGTCTAGCAAGCGGCATCATCTCACAGCAGGTTTCCGGCGCGGCCGCCAAATCCATCAAAGCCAAGTTTGTGGCTCTTTTCAGCGCCGATGGAGCAGATGGACAAGAGAAGGCATTCCCGCATCCATCAGACGTAGCCGTGTGTTCTCTCGAGAAGCTTCGCACAGCGGGTCTCTCCCAGCGGAAAGCGGAATATGTGAAAGGTCTTGCGGAGAAGTTTCGCAGCGGTGAGCTCAGTGCGCGGATGTTGCTCGAGGCCCCCTATGAGGAACTCGTGGAGAAGCTCATTGCGGTTCGGGGACTGGGCCAGTGGTCCGTGGAGATGTTTGCGTGTTTCGGCCTGAAGCGGATGGATGTGTTTTCGGTGGGAGATCTGGGCGTGCAGAGAGGCATGGCGGCGTTTGTGGGGAGGGATGTGGCGAAGCTGAAGTCGTCAAAGGGGGGTAAGTGGAAGTATATGTCGGAGAAGGAGATGTTGGAGATATCTGAACCGTTTGCGCCGTATCGCAGCTTGTTTATGTGGTTGATGTGGAGGGTCGAGGATGGTTTTACGGATGTGAGTACCCTGGAGTAGAAGTCGTCGTCCGCTGGTTCAGTTCCAACTTCCATGTCCACGGTCATAGAACGTAGAGGATCTTAAGTGTGTGCCTCTTTTTCCTTCTTTGTCCCGCTTTGTTCAAGAATCAACGCGATGATGTGCCTGTTTATTTTGTGTCGTTCCTCTTGTGTACTGCAGTCTGCCACACAACATGGCATAGGTACCCAGTACGGAGTGTACGGACGTGCGGCCAAATATGTACAGCCATGTCTCGGAGGCAAATCCTATAGCCCATGACAAAACGAAGAGTATTGTACCCAGAGCTGCTGTTTGAAGCAAAGCAAATGATGCCGATTATGATATGTAACTTGATAAGGCTTGATCTGATCGACAAGCCACAATCATCACGCATAATAAGAGGGGGCGCAGATCCGTATCCACCGGGACGAACATGTTCCCTGAACGATTCGAAACTCGGCCATCCATGATGCACGTGAAGAACCGTTTCATGGGGCACGGACAGCATGAGTGTCAGGGGGCGGATGTGGCGGGAGATAGGTACAACCTCGACCGAACATGTCCGTGTGAGAAAAGACTCAGGAGTCAGGAGCCATTCAACAGTACAGAGGGAGGACCTACTCCGTAGGTACGAGTACAGAAGTGAGTACGGAGTGCATTATTATACCAGCCTCATGCACACTTCACGTCTGCGTCTTTGGCGACAGTGCTGCTGAATATACAGAGAAGGTAGGTATCGTGGTACTGGTACAATCTTGTATGTACGTACACAGCAACTTGGGTGTTGGTCGTCAGTGGTCACTCACTGGTCAGGGACCTTATGGCCGGACCGGGGATTAGACCAGGCCGCCCTGGCACTCTCCAGGGAGTTGAGCCGAAGATGAAGCTATTTTGCGGCGCACCGCCGGGCTCTATTTAACCTGCCCCACGGAGCATCTCGTTTGGGACCGAGTAACAGCCATTTCGCGCGGCAATACTGTACCTGGTTCATGATTGCTTGATCTTTAGATACCGAAAGCTTGGCGTACTCTCGCAGAAATTGCAAGATATTTCAACAAAAAGCAAAGACCCTCCGTCTATCCGCCTTGCCGATGATCAGGTAATACCTATGTCAACAAGCGGCGGAATGGCATCTGGTCTTGTACTCCGTACTTTACGAAGTCTTGGAACGTTCCAACTCACAGTGCGGTCTCACAGTGCAGTCTAGCCAGATGAGCCTGCGACGGAGGCTAATCTCAGCGGGATCAGGGGCGGAGCCATAAGCCCGGGGGGATGTGGGCCGGGCCACACACTGTGACGCACAGCAGAGCCAGGGGAGGGGGTGTATCAAGGAAGAAGGAACGCGCTGCATTGTTTGAAGAGTCCAACTCAAGGCGACCAGCATGAAGAAGGCATGTTATCAACGTCTTCTGTACCGGTTTTCGTACATACTGACGAGATGCGCTGCACATGCGTGAACCAATAAATGCAAGTCTGCTGGTAATAGTCGGTAGACATTCATAAGATGACGTCGTACCCGCTGGGTTTTGTCATCTGAGACTTCGCGACGCCCGGCTATGAGCGGGCTTTGCCGACACGACGCACGATGTTACGGTGCTGCCACTGCTGCGGACGTCGTGATATGGCACGAGGATAGATCCGTGACGTGTGCATGTAGGTGCTCTGCACTCTGTGCAAAGTAGGTATGTAAGTGTTAATCACGGATGCATAGATCTATGTGTATGTGTGTCTACTCCGTACGTATGAACAATGCATGTATCACACAGCAATGTCGCACTAATCAGAGTCTGGTGTTATTGCTTCGCAAGCTCGTATCAGGCACAACATACCGCCTTAGATGGTCTCTCGTGAAGATTGATAACTCGATAAATCACTCAGACATGCATGCGTGGCAGTGAGAGTACCTTGTGTGACAGAATCCAGATGCCAGATCTACCTAGGTATACACTCACGATACGCCTGCATGCACCTCCACGGCTTCCATGGCGGTCTGCGCTCATTCGTGCCATTCATCTGTGGCGAAGCTTGGCGTTGTTGCCGACGGCCGCGTAAACGTTCCTTCTTCTCCCTGCCAAGTTTACGGATCTGGGTGGCCGGACCAACGACCTAGACAATTCGCGTGAAAGGAGTTTTTCTGACGACGAAAACTTGGCGCGTGAAGCTTGAGACGACGATGTTTCGCTGCGTAGCCTTGCATTGATCGTTGAAGACGATGGTGAATCCAGATCCGATCACATGGACGGATTTTCAATTCCTGGAGCCTGCGCACGAAAGACCCGGCATGTACATACTGGTGACCGCATGACATGTTGTTGATACCATCACCATCAAAGACAGAGATCACGGATTCAAGTGATATGAAATCTGCTTTGCGATCGAACGTCCTTGAGTCGTCTCGCTCGTAATGCAGAGCACTGTACGTAGGTACCTAGTTGGAACTAACACCGAGCAGTACCACGTGAGGCCGCAATGGCCCAAGAAACATGCGACTGCCGAGGATTTCTACCCGGCATGTCAAGATCCATCACATAGTCTGTACGTAGCACTGTTTCGTGCATACTGGGAGGATTGACGACGATGCTGCTAGTAGTTTCATGGCATGAGGTCGAGCGTCTTGGTGTTCTGACGGAGTTGCCTCCAGTCCCAGACGACGCTGTTTTGGCCGATACGGCGCTGTGTTCGTTGTGGAGCATCCGTGCCTTTTGTCCCAGATCCCCCCACAGCTCCAGATGGCTGGCATGTCCGTTGCGTAGAAACGCCTGAGAGGAAGAAAACAAACTTCAAAGAAGAGGCCAGAAAAGTCTGATCCTCGATTGCCGTCGCCACAGTTGTCTCAACGTCACTCTACCGGCCTGAGCGACGGTTTGTGCCACGCCCACAGTACCTAGAGCGTAGGTGGTTAACGATGCGGAAGCGCAACGCCTCGGCGGCGTTAGCCTCAGTGCGCTCACAAACAAAGGGGGAGCCAAGCGCAGCCAAGCCGCAGTTACCGTAGCCAAGCGTTCTCCAGCAGGCAGCCAGGAGTGGCTAGGGACTCGTAGGGAGTGGCTAGCAGATGGCAACGGTCCCGCCAGTGGCCGCCACACCCCTTTTCCTAGCGGCCTTGTTGATAGGTACTGTAGTCTGTACGTACCTGTACTTCCGCACAAGTGACAATGATGTTTGTTCGGGACGGTGCCGCGCCATTCGCCATTGGCCCAGGTACTGAAAGTCTGAGGCGAACGGGGCCCCCTGGCATGACATCGTGTTGTTTGGTACGCCTCTCTCACTGGTGAGTCGTGACTGGAGAAGTGACTGGAGACCGGAGAGGTGACTGGGCCCCCAGCCCCGTGTCAAATCAATGGTCCTGGACCTGGTTGCTAGGCCTTGCCCCTTGGCCCACTTGGCCTCTGTTCCTCGTATGTGCCAGAAATTGGGGGTTCCCAGCCAGGCGAGGAGATGAGGCAAAGTGCCTGGCTTTCTGTTTTCCTGCCGGTATGAAAAGGCCCTCCCTTCTTCCCGACCCTCGCACTACTGTCGTCGTCTTTGATTGTTGATCCTTTTCTGCATTCTCTTCCATTCCCGCCACTCGTTCGCTGGGCTCATTGTCGCCTTTTCTCACATCAACGGTCGCCTTCTTTTATAACGCGTCCTCAATTGTCCTCAATTGATCGAACCGAGGAATCCGTCTTTCCATAACAACAAAGCATTTGCAACCAAGAGACTAGCGAGAATACAGGTACGTGTTCAGGCTCTGTTTCGGCACCCAAGGAAAGGGGTCAAGACGAACATCCCTTGCTTTTTGCAGTCACGTCCAGGACTTCTTGATTTCAGCTCAAGTCCGTCCCGGGCGAGATTGCTGCATCCCGTTTCTACCGCTCCTTCCTTCCCAAACATTTCCCTGCCTGCCCAACCCTTCGGATATCTCGGTCGTGCCTCGTTCACAAAGGCTACCCCGTCCGCGCTTAATCGACGCCTGCTTCCTTGGGCTGGCCTCGCTGAGACAAGTCACCTTCAGTTCTTGGCCTCTCGGACACGATCTCGCTTCGACAACATCTTTTGTCCGCCGTCGTCGAAGGAGCGTTTTGATTTTTTTGTTGTTTTTCTTGGGAACACAGCCGATAGATTTTACACATACTCCAAAAGACCACAAGCAGAGTCAGGAACCCCTTCTCATCAAGGACATTTCCTCGCAGTCATCACACTACCACAACACGCCTATCTTCAGATCTGGATGAAGAATGGAAACTAATCTGATTGATTTATAGATAAGATGCATTCTGTCAGCTTGTTCTCGGCCATTTTGGCCGTGGCCAGTTTGGCATCGGGTAAGCGTGACTCTCAGAGACCCTCGCGCGTGCAGCATTCGGAAATCTAACGATTATTTGATGTAGCCGACATGTGTGACAAGGACATGACGATCACCGACCCCAAGGCCACCATTAAGTGCGACGTGATTAAAGGCAACGTCTTAGTCGATCCATCAGTAGCTGGCAGTTTGGAGATCGAGGGCCCTAAGCAGATCAAGGGTGATCTGATTATCAACAACGCTACCCAGCTCATCAGCATCTCCTCCTCCTCTATCAACTCTATCGGAGGAACCCTTCGCTTGCAGGGCTTGCAGCTCCTGAGCAGCTTCAACATGCAGTCCTTGAAGTCGGTCGACAAGCTTGAGTTGATCAACCTCAACCAGCTCAGTGGCTTGACGCTGGGTACCTCCGGAGTCACCAAGGCTACCTCCATCAGAATACAGGACACTTTCATCAGCGATCTTAGTGGTTTGAATGTTGCCACTGCCGACAACATCACCATCGCCAACAATGCTCGCTTGAACACTTTCAGCTCCAAGATCGAAAATGTTACGTACACTTTGTCTGTTGTCCGCAACGCTGGTAGCATGAAGGTCAAGCTTGCCAACCTCGAGAACGCTGGTGAGCTTGATTTCCGATCCATCGAGAGCTTTGACGCCCCCATTCTGGAGTCTGCTGGTCGTATCAGCTTCCAGGAGAGCCCCGAGCTGCTGTCCATTTCTGCCAACAACTTGACCTCGATCAAGAACTCTCTTACTCTGAACAACAACAAGAAGCTTGCCAACATTTCCTTCACTGCTTTGAAAACGATTGGTGGTGATATGACCATCCTCAACAACACTGCGCTCATGAAGATCAACCAATTCCCCGAGCTCAAGACTATCGGTAGCGTTCTTTTGGCCGGTAGCTTCAACACGTAAGTCTGCCCTCATTGGACGATGAAATGGCTGAGCTGCTCCAAGTACTAACCCTTCCCTACTAGTGTCGAAATCCCCAAGCTGGACGACATTTCTGGCTCTGTTACCGTTACCTCCACCACTGATATCTCCGAGTTCTGTGGTTTCTTCGATGGCTTGAAGACCAAGGGCCTCATTCGTGGCAAGGAATCTTGCACTTCCAACAACGCTAAGGCGAACGAGGGTGGCAGCGGCGGCACTTCTGGCGGCAAGAAGTCGTCTGATGACGGTGAGTCGGCTGCTACCGGCGTCAGTGTGAGCACTGCCATGCTTTGCGTTGCTGCCATGGCTGGATTGGCACAGCTGCTGTAAAGGGGGTGTGAAGACAGCACATGAAATGGTGGAAACGGCGTCGTTCTCAGTTACTCATACTTTTCCCGCTTTTTCTTCGGACAGCAGTTCGCGATGTATTCTATCCCTCATCTGTACGAGGGCAGGCTGGCCCCTACGCGATAAACACGCCTGTCTACGTGTCATACATGCTAGGACTTAATAATGGATTGTTTTTGTTTTTGCAACGGTTAAAGAACATTGCGTGTTTTAATATACTATATGACTACACTATGACACTTCAATTGAGCAGCTGTCGCGCGAATTTTGCCGTGCCGGTCGACGCAGTTACTTCCGGTGGCAATTTACAAGAGTGACGATGTTGCGCGCAAACTCCTCACTTTCACGCGTCATGTTATTCTGCCCAGTGCCCACGCCTCCCTGTGTTGTGTGTTACAAGTCTGGACTCTGCAGTGGATATGCACCATTCTTATAGCCTAAACCCCTAATTTAGTGCATGGGTATGTACATTGCTCAGCCCCCATCCAAAATTAGTATATCGCATTCGCAGCCCACTTGAACTCTATAATTTGCTCTTCTCTTCCCCCGCCATGCATGTCATTAACTCGATTCGCGAGTACATACTCGTGTCATGTAATATTTCCATGAGGGGGACGAAAACAAGTGGACGGAGGAAAGCTATGATGTATGATATATCCCCTCGTCAAAGAGTTTCGGGTCATAGAACTTCGGGGCAATGTTGTTGCCGTTGAAGTTGCGGCCGTCTAGTTCGTTGACGGCCTGTGAGGTGTGTAATTAGGTGCGGTTAGCATGCGGAGCAAAAGAAACGTATAGCAGTGCTTTTTTTGCCCCAAGGGAGTGCCTCTTCTTCTTCTTCTGGAGAAGGTTCTTTGGACTGGGTTCGTTTGATATGGCTTGGTTTGAGCTAGGAAGGGGGAGAGGGGAGTGAGTACGTACACGTAGTGCAGATACCGCAGTCGTGAACTTGATAAAGACCTGCCGCGAGACCGGATCTATATAGAGGCGCTCGACTCGTCCATACTACCACGTTTACAATAGTCAGCAAAAACACTGCACGTCTTGAATCGCAACCATAGTCTGTGCTTCTTCTTCTTCCTCGTGCTCATCTTTATGTTCAGGGGAAGTGGCTGCTTGAGAAATGGTCAATCACGCAAAGCAGAATAGAATAGACTTACCTTCTCCCCACACTCCTCCCCGATTTCCTGCCCCAGCCCATCCGCAATCTCGGCCTGCAAATCCGGCATATTCTCCAGCATGTTCCGCAGGACAATCACATCGCTCATGGTGCCGAATTTGCCGGCCTCTTCTTTACTCTTGCTGCCTATGATGCGGCCCTTGCCGGCGGGTTCGGCCCAGCCTCCGCCGTCGGCGTCGGCTTTGCGGCGACGTTTTTCGACGTGCACCTGGAGGGGCTTTACGATGCCGGATTCGTGGGCGCCGAGGCCGGAGCCTTTGGTCCAGCCGTATTTGCCCATGAGGCGTTGGGCGAAGCCGGATTGGCCGGGGCGGGTGGATCGTGGTTGGGGTTCTTGATCTTCCATTTCAGGGTTGTTGCTGTTGTTTGCGCCGAGCATAGGAGGTGGAGAGAGTGGTTCATCGCCGTTGTAATCGTCTTCGTTGTTGTGGGATGGCGACTGGGCGGGTTGGGCTGTGTATCGTATGGGTGCGCGTGAGATGGTGGCTGAGTCTGTTGGCGGCGGAGGGAACTGAGGAGCGTGTGATTGTGATGGTGGTGAATGGGGAGCAGGAGGGAGAGGTTGCTGGTTTGACGATAGTGCCATACGGCGAGCGTAGGCCTCTTCGGCACTTTCTTCGGGTGGTGGCGGTGCTGCTGCTGCTGCTGCTGCTGCTGCAGGTGATGGAGGAGGTGGTGGTGCAAAGGCGTAGGAAGGCGGAGGAGCAAACTGGTCTGAATCATGATGTTAGTAGGACCACTAAGTAAGAATACTGGATTGAGGGCAGACTGGTTGAACAACGGAGATTCTAGTTGGGCAATAGAGGGTGATTCCGGCTTGTATAGGAGAGCGAGATACGTACTTGGAGCAGGTCTCCTATCTGCCTCATCCTCGTCAGACGAGAGGTCGCTTTCCCCATGCCTATTCCTATGTCGATATAACAACGCCTTCCACTCTCGCACTTCTTCAATCTTCTCATCACTCCTCAGGTACTCCTCGATATTCGTCGGCCTCGTGGGATCGTATATCTCGTCCCAGTCCGTCTCCAGCTGCGCATTCTGCTGCTTCTTCTTCTTTTTGCGGCCACCGCGCTGTCGCTTTTCCACAACATGGCCATATTTCCACGCGTCCTCCTCCGTGGCGGTCCAATCTGCGAGAGAGCTCTTGGTGAGTGGTGGCCCTGAAGATGACGAAGAGGTCGCTGCCGGTGCAGCCGGGGTCGGTACGGCTTCAGTGGCTCCGCGTGCCTTTGCGGAAGAGATAGACGTGGCTTTGGGGAAGGTTGCTACGGGCTTGGCTTGCTTGACGGGCGGTCGGCGGATGGGCTGAAATCGCAGCGCAGGATCAGGAGCTTTTCTTGCTTCGACTGCGCCGGTCTGGCTGTATAGCACCGGGGCGGAGGATATGGTGGCAGGCGGAGTTGGGTCATTGGGATCCAAGAGGTTGTCATATAATGAAAAGGGTGCCTTTGGAGGCGGTGGAGGAGGCGGAGGGGCCATTGTGTTCTAGATGGTCATGAATGGTTGCGTCGAAGAAGGTATGTATTGTTACAAAGAACCGGCGCAAGAGCGCGATCATGCGCTTCTGCGCCAACTGTGCCTCGTCACGCGGGTACCTGTAAACCTGAGGACCTAGCTTCAACGCCGTGAGCAGAGAGCCTGTCACATCATACCAGATTTGACACCGCAGCGCTAAACTGACCTCTGCTGATATACCATGGGTGTGTTACGTGTAGCTCCAATGTGTGAGGATCAATGTCGCTTCTGGCCTCTCATCCAGCAACTTTCCGCGGTTCTCGAGTTCGGGTAAATGGCGGTCCAGCGAAGGCACAGCTTCAAAGTTGAAACTTTGTCGTGGAGGACAAAGGAAGTCCGAAGGCATGTACCTACGTCACGTGGAACTGGGGTCTTGTGCGCCCCGCCCAACCTACTAATGACTTCCGCGAACCCAAGGTTGGGTTTCCCCATTCTATTCTCTCGCCTTCACTTTCCAATATCGACGGTCGAAACTCACGATGTCGAATATTGCTAGCATCCTCAACGAATCTGAGCCGGCCGCTAAGCCGGCCGTCGAAGCTGGCGATGCTCCTGCCTGGAACTCTACTCCTACGACAATAGGCTTCGGCTCTGTTGGGCGTATGGGGTCCGGCGCTGCTGCCGAACCTCCCAAAGATGCTGACGCTGCTGCCGCCGAGCCAACAAAAGGCGATGCCAGTGCTGCAACAAATTCCAAAGAAGACGGGCCATCAGCCACCGTTCCAGGATCAGCCGCGAAAATAGCCAGTGGTGATGTCCCAGTCGTTATTAACGAAGAGGACATGGAGGGGCAGATCTATTCGAACGCTGCTTGGAAAGATCTCGGGATGTATGTGCCACCGTTTACGAGAAACACTGCACTGCGATTTTGACTAACGATCCATCTATTCGTGCCGTGCAGCTCAGACGAAATTCACAGAGGTCTTCTATCCGAGAACTACCTGCGCCCTTCCAAGATTCAGGCCCGATCACTGCCTCTCATGCTCAGCGACCCGCCCAAGAATATGGTCGCACAGTCACAATCCGGCACAGGAAAAACTGTCGCCTTCCTCACAGCAACTCTGTCTCGAGTGGACTTTAGTAAGCCTGAGCAACCACAGGCTCTGATCCTTGCTCCCACGCAAGAGCTGGCGGATCAGATTAGCCGAAACATTCATTCGATTGGGCGATTTGTCAAGAACCTCAAAGTTGCTCTCGCTATTCCCCGGAAGATTGCTCGAGGAGAAAATGTCAATTCCTGCATTGTTGTAGGCACTCCGGGCACTGTCTTGGATCTTGGTCGTCGCAAGCAGTTGGACTGCTCCCAGCTCAAGGTTTTGGTGCTCGACGAGGCTGACAACATGTTGGACCTAAACGGGCTGGGGGATCAGTGTCTACGTGTGAAGCTGAGGTATGCCTGCTTGCTTCACCATCTCACATCCGTTTTATACCTCGATGGCTGACTAGTTGGGCTTTAGGATCATGCCTCCCGATGTTATCGAAAGCGTCCAGGTGCTGCTATTTTCTGCGACGTTTCCGCCAAAAGTCCAGCAGTGGATTCCTAGATTTGCGCCTAATGCAAACACACTGACCTTGAAAACCAAGGAACTTACAGTGCGGGGCATCTCTCAGATGTTCGTCGATTGCCCCAACGACGACTCTCGTTACGATATCCTCTGTAAGCTGTACGGCTTGATGACTATCGGACAGTCTGTCATTTTCGTCAGGGTATGTTTCGAAATCCTGAGCAAGTAAGAACATCTAAGAATACGCAGCTGACGAGCAGATAGACTCGAAAGAGTGCCACCGAGATTCAACGACGGATGACGGAGGATGGCCACAGAGTCACGGTCCTGCATGGCGATTTCGACAGCACGGAGAGACTTGAACTACTGGGACAGTTCCGAGCTGGGGAGACGAAAGTCCTTGTCACTACCAACGTGTTGTCGCGTGGTATCGACGTGGCAAGTGTCTCCATGGTGATCAACTACGACATTCCCACGAAACCTGGTCCTGAGGGCGATGAACCTGATGCCGAGACGTATCTACACCGAATCGGACGAACTGGCAGATTTGGCCGTATTGGTGTCAGTATTAGCTTTGTCTTTGACCAAAGAAGCTTTGACAATTTGAATGCCATCACAACTCACTTCGGCATCGACTTGGTCAAACTACCCACAAATGACTGGGACGAGGCAGAAGAGTTGGTCAAGCAGGTCATCAAGAAGAACAGTGCCCAAGCCAGCTATGTGCCTAAAGTGGACGACAGCCAGACTGAGGCAGACGACAGCAAGCCCGAGCCAGCAGAAGCGGCCAGTCAAAGTACCAGTAGCACAAAGAAGGAGGATGATAAACCCGCCGACGTAGGATGGTAGTTCCAGCCGCCGTGGCTGATGGGTGAAATGGGTTCAGTGCGGTAAAGAAAATGTAATGAGTGGATGCCGGATAGGACTGTGGAGAGTTACGTATGCTCACTAGATTGGGACTTTTTGTGAAAAGAATGATGCATTACGAGATATCAACATCAGCTCCGCGAGAGTCGATCATGAATGAAAACAAACTCCATTAATTTACATCCAAGTTGTGCGAGATCATGTTTTACAAAAAAAGGGGGCTCTTTCATTGTTGTACACATAGTAAAATGTCCAGCAGTAAATTAGTAACTGACGATGCAACTGAGACATTCCACATGTATGTACTCCGTATGTACATACATACTCCGTACATGAAGAACTGCACATTCCGTCCTACCGAAAAAAATGCCCACGTCCGACGAGACTTTTTCCCTGGCATGAGCCTAGACAAGGTTCCTTTTTGTAGGACGAGACATGATCGTCTCCACGCCGCCTCTTCAACGGAGAAGGTACCTACGATATGTACCTTGTGCACAGGTACATATCAGGTATGATTTTCCTCAAAAAACCACGTACATACATATGTACATAAGTAGGTAGGTATGTATGTAGTTACCGTTTCCTCCCTCCGACGCCATGGATGCTAGGGAGCCTGGATCTCCAAGACCCCGCGGGTCGCAAGTCACGTCACCGCAAATTGGGTCACCGTTCATGCAAGCTTCATGCAAAGCGGGCGATGGGATGGGGGGAACACGGAGCAGCGGAACAAAGCATAGTACACACATATGTATACATACATACCTACATGCATAGTGTAGGTAGGTACATACGATTCAAGCACAGCCTACGGAGTACAGGTCTCTATTTTAGTGCCGATGACGTGGAAGTTCATGCTGAAGGAAGGTGTATAAGAAAATAAGGGTCCCGAATCCCGATCGTAAGGATTCAGCACAAGTGCAAAGACAGAGCGGTGGCATAGGGGCCCATCCTTCTTTGGGCTGGTGTTGTAAAGCAAAACGTCAACGTCCGGTACATAGTGACTCGTGACTCGTGAGTCGTGAGGCTACCTATGACGACGTCTTTCGGCATGTGACAGCATTGGGCTTTGAGTCGGATGCGAGCAATGCATGAGAGAAAGGAAAAAGCAAAAAAAGGAACCAAGGGGGGTCGGAAGAGGGAAAGGAGGGGAGAAAAAAAAGGAAATTGGGAATATGTACATACTGTCATACATACATAGGTAGAGGACCACGTGGGAATGTGCTGAGAGACGAGAGACACCGCAGACACAGGCAGGCTACAGCATGTGATTGCAGCGTGAACGGTGAGATACATACTCCGTACCTACCTGGTAATGGCATGTAGGTGCTGTGTCAGTGTACCTACTCCGTAAAAACAGCATCTGAGCATATGCATGCTGCGCGACGCCGGCCGGATTGAAGCCTCTGCCGCAGGATGAACTTGTCGGCGGCAACGGGGCCAGTCAAGTCATCTGCTTGGTGTGGCTGAGAGCCTGAGACTCGCCCGAGCTATGGTGCGTGACATTTGATTATATACGGAGTATAGGTATAATATAATAATGTACATATGTATAGCAGGAAGGTATTTCCAGAAATTAATTACAGTACTCGTGATTCCTGGCAATTCATCCGATCCAAAGAGAATGAACTTCTTAGGTATGTAGTTGTGCGTTTTGCATCAATAGGTTTGTACATGGTGCAGTGCAGTGCAGGCCTCGGCGACGGGATCGTCCGGGGGTGGCTTGGCGGTAAAATCGTGGCTTCTCTGTGCCACCTGCCACCTGCCAGCCACTGGCCCACTGCCATGCCAGCCGCGGGCCCGCGACCACGAGAGTTGACGAGACGGCCAAATTTGCACAAATTGCGAATCGGCAGATGCCCAAGGGCTTCTCATCCACTGACTGCCAATGGCCATTGCTCCGCACGGACCACTCAGCGAGCGAGCCGCGAGAGAACATGGGGGAGGAAGAGGAGGGGTCACAATGCACTGTGCAGGCATCGAGGCCTAACCCGCACCGTAGCGGTCACTTCGAGTTGAACTTGCCCCCGCTTTGTTGGATCATTGGCCGGCGGCGTTGGAGATTCATTGCACGATTGAACGTGTCATGAGGGTTCCCTGAGAGTCTTGCTTTGGTCCGTCGTTGATCGGGCAGCAGGATGAGGCAGGTGAGTTGCTGAGTTGTCGTCGGCTTATCTTCAGCACGCATTCAACACCATCACCACTACGGGTTTTTTCAGCGTCAACGTGGACTCCACCTGACCTGAGACTCGGGACGCTAGACCATGGTCTGTCTCGTCAAGTCAGAGCGTGGCGAGGTAGTTAGCCGTTGGGGGCAGATGGATTTGGGGTACATACGTGTAGAACTGGCACTAACAGGACAACCGGTCGAGCCTGAAGCGCCTTGCTCTCCCGAGTCCCGAGTCCCGACCGGCGACAACTCACGATGGTCAGACTGGCATCAAACATTCGGGGTTCGTCGGGTTCACCCGGCCGACGAGACGCCAGGGCGAGACTCGAGACTCGAGTAATTGCCGTTGACACAATCTCACAGATCCGCTGCCCATTCAGCCTCGACATCTGCTCGCGGCAACAGCCAGTCGGATCACGCCAGAGACGATGGCATCTAATCTCCACGGTCGCTATCGTCATGGAATTAAGCGTGCTATCGTCAGGATGGGTCCAGTTACCTAGGCAGCTACGTAGTAGATTCGCGTGGCCCATGTCCAACGGCGGACAAGGGGACCGGACGAGAGAGCGGTCTGGCGGTCGAGTGACCGCAGCCGACTCGCACTGCCAGGCTGGTTTTTTCTAGATTATCATTTCCATCCGGGACTGAAAGAAAATACATACTTTGAACTCTTACATCTCTAAACATTCAACGATCTACACACGTCACGCTATTGTCAACCAAACCAGTGTTTGTTTAGTTGCTACTTACTGTTCCGTTTGCATTGCTACCACTGTCACCCATCCACCCCTCCATAGGGAATCACCGAGTTACTTGCGTGTGGGCTGCATCTTGCATTAAACCCATCATCTCTTGTACGACCTTCTTACGCCCAAATTTCCCCGAAGAAAGGTCCCATTTGGCCGGCCTGATTTGCTTGTTGCTGCGTCTACCCGACGAAGCCAAGGCACAAAGCGATACCTACTCCATCGCCCCATTTACACGTTGTTACCATCTGCGGCCCTGAGTGATACAGTAGCCTGCATGTCGGCCGATATTATAACGACGGCACAGCCCGCCCTCCCTCAGGAGGAGCCCCTCAACCTCGAGGGATTACAGGACACACAGACAGTATGAGCTATATCCCCGCGGTTTCGTATTGTCCGTACAGGACAAACATCGGCCATGCCAATGTCCAGTTTTCTGATTTCTCACACATCCAGTACTTCCAACAGTCTGAGTCCGAGGTAGAAGACGAAGTAGCCGACGAGGTAGAAGGCGAGGATGTGGATCAACATCAAGGTGAGCCACTGAAGCTGTCTGTGCCACATACTTACTGTATGATGTGCAAGATTTTTTACTATAATCGCCAGTACGTAATTATGGGAAACTAACGTGCCTTTCCAGATGATGAAGACTTTCACCATGAAAATGTAGCCGCAGCGCCGGCGTCCAAAAACACTACGCCTGGTACCCCTGGGACTCCTGGGACCCCCATCTCAAGGTCTCGAGCCTCAACCAGGGACTCACCAAGGAAGGCCTCGGAGAAGAAGAGCAAGAAGAAGTCTCCCAAGAAAGGAAAGGGCAAGGAGACTGACAAGGCAATTGATACCCCCGCAAATGAGACCACGATTCATGAGCATAATGACAAATCTACGACATCACCTACGAAAAATAACAAAAAAGCAAAGAAGGGGAAGAAGGGCAAGGAGGCCTCAGATGATCATCACGCAGCTGCTGCAGCGGCGCCAACTCCTGAAAAGGCAGATTCGCAGCCCGAGTCCGAGGCTGTAGCCGAGGAAGCCAAGCCAGATGAGCCCGTCAAGCCAGAGGAATCTGAGACGCCGTCCGAGCAGAGTCCCGCCTCCGAGCCTGTCGCGAACGAGGCTGTCGATACCGCTCCAGCAGTTGCCACACCTGAAGAGGAAGTCAAGGCCGACACAGCTCCCGCAGAGCAGGATGAGGCCTCAACTACTGAACCTACCGCCGAAGCCAAGCCAGAAGAATCTACAGTAGTTGACACTCACGTTGACGATGGCAAGGTCGAAGATGTCTCCTCTAGCGACGTCAATGTTGAGGAGGTGCCCGTCGCTGAGACCAAACCTGAGCCTGACGCGACGGAGACTACCAACATTCTAGAGGGCGAGACTGGAACAGCTGCGGACGAAGCAGTCTCGGCGGACGCCCAGCCGGATGATGCGACCAAGGTGGAGGATGAGGGTGCTGTGGTCAGTAGCCAGGTCGAGGCTGCTCCTGTTGAGCCATCAGTCGAACTTCCAGTCGAGCCCGCCGCTTGTGAGCCGACCGCCACGGAGGAGGTTGAGGTTGCTCCCGTGGAACCAACAGCTGAAGTCGTCGAAGCGGCCGGTGAGCCATCCACCACAGAGGAGACCGAGTCTGCTCCTGCGGAACCAGCAGCTGAAGTCGCCGAGGCCGCCAGTGAGCCTTCCACCACGGAAGAGCCTACAAAAGAAACACCAGTTGAGGCCCCGACCGCTGAGGTTGCTTCCGAGGGAACCACAGAAAGCCAGCCTGAAGCAAATACAGACGCATCTGCTGAACAGGCATCCAAGGAGACAGCGACTGAGGAACTCACTGAGCCGACAGCCGATTCGGCGACCACAGGACCTGAGCCCGTCGAAGAAGTACCTGTTGTTGATGAGGCCGCGACGGAGGACGAATCAACCAAGGAAGCCGAGTCCGTGGCAGAGCCTGTGCAGCAGCCCGCAGCAGAGGATGATGCGCCTGAACAAGCTGTGACTTCGGAAGATAAGCCCTCAGAGATCGTCGAGGAAGTAAAGGCTACTACCGGTGTAGAAGAAGAGACGGCTGCGGAAGTCAAATCTGATGTATCATCAGCCTTGGAGTCCGACCCAGTGCAGGAGAAGCAACATGAGGAGCCCTCTCAGGAAACACCCACCGATGACGCTGCAGCTGTCGCTGAGACTGCACCTGAGTCTACGCTCGCTGCCGATGAGGCTACTCCTGCTGCCGATGAGGCTACTCCCGCTGCCGATGAGGCTACTCCCGCTGCCGATGAGGCTACTCCTGCTGCCGATGAAGCTACTCCTGCTGCCGATGAGGCTACTCCTGCTGCCGATGAGGCTACTCCTGCTGCCGATGAGGCTACTCCTGCTGCCGATGAGGCTACTCCCGCTGCCGATGAGGCTACTCCCGCTACCGATGAGTCTGCTGCTGTGCCGAAACCAGCCGAAGAGAAGCCAGCTGAGTCTAAGAGCCAGGACCTTCCAGCTGAAGCCGCAGCCGAAGAACCTAGTGCTGT
This sequence comes from Claviceps purpurea, assembly GCA_029405325.1. NCBI lineage: Eukaryota > Fungi > Ascomycota > Sordariomycetes > Hypocreales > Clavicipitaceae > Claviceps > Claviceps purpurea. The sequence goes on along the minus strand of CM055783.1, from coordinate 4,808,790 downwards.
GCCAAATGTCGAAGACACGCCCCAGGAATCAGCTAAAGAAGACACTGCTGCTGTAGTCGCCGAGCCTGCGCAAGAAGAGCAAGTCGAGAGCCAGGATGCGGAGGCGTCTCAGGAGGCATCTTCTGAAGACAAGTCTGTCGAGCCTGTCGCTGCTTTGGAAGCGCAAGACCCAAGTGATGCGATTCCAGAGTCTGCTCCGGCAGCGACTGAAGAGACAACAGCTGCAGAAGAAGTCCCCGTATCGGAAGTCTCAATAGCTGATGAGACAAAGGAGGAGGAGTCAGCTCCTACCACTGCTGTTGAGCCTGAAGCTTCAGCCCCCGAGACAGACATCAAAGTGGCTGAGCCTGCGCCCGAGACGACTGAGCCTGTTTCCGAGACCAAGGAAGTGCCAACAGAAGACTCGCCGGCTGCCATCGAGCCTGTGGCTTCTGATGCAGAGACAAATATTGCCAAGGCTGTCGCTGAGTCTGACACTCCGGAAACTACTGTGGAACCAGCGACAGGTGAGTCTGAGGTGCCGGCAACAATCATTGAAGAGATTGAAGCACAGCCTGAGGAGCACCCGGCTGTCGTCACAGATAACGCAGAGACCAACACTTCCGTCGAAGTCGAGACCACGGAGCCGGCCAGCGCTGTCGAAGAGACATCCCCAGAGTCAAGTCTACCAGAGACTGAGACGGCAGATGCACAGCCTGAGATCAGCAAGACCGAGGACGGCACCTCATCTGATGAGCCCAACTTTGAAGAGCCTGTGCACAGTCCTTCTTCTCCTAAGCAGGTTCACTTTGCTGAGAAGGAGGAAGTCATTGCCATGCCGTCAACCCACGATCAAGATAGCACCCCCGTCGCAGCATCCGAGCCGACAGATGAAAGCACGGATGGCCCACAGACCGAAGCAGCTGACGAGCCCGTCCCTGCGCAACCTGAAGAGTTCATCACCACCGAGGAAACCGTCGCCGAGACTGCTCCTGGGCCCGAGACTGAAGGACAAGCAGCAACGGAGCCGCCAACTGTGGAGGATTCCAAGACTGAGATTGATGGTCCCGCTCCGGTTGAGCCTACTACCAGCGAAGCAGAAAAGGAGGATGCCGTTGCAGCTGATTCTGGAGAAGCTGATGCACCTACTAGCGACGCTCTTGTTGCGGCTTCTGAGGATGCGGCTGGCGGGGAGACTGTACCACCTGCTGTCGTCGAGGCAGACGCCGCCACAGAGGAGGCCCCTTCAGCATCACCAGAAGAGGCTCATCCTGTCCCTGTTTCGGAAGCTGCCAACATTACTGAGGATTCATCCGCAAACGAAGAGTCCTCTGCACCACATACAGTCGAAGAGGCTGAATCCAAGGAAGTTGTCCAGGCTGATGCCGAGCCCAGTCCCGAGGAGGAGACTTCTCATACCGCTGAAACGCACAATGTCGACGTTCAGGAGGCACCTCTTGCTGGTGGCGCCGACACAGCGGAGGAGACTCCCGCACCAGAAGAGGCCACCATCGACGAGCCTTCTCCTGCGGACGCGGAGGTCGAGCAACCAGTCGAGGCAGCAAAGGAAGAATCAACTCCCGACTCTGTGGCCACAACCGGTGCCGAAGAGGCTACTCCTGAGTCGTCTCCCGAAACAACCGCTGAGGCTTCGCAAGATTCGGCTGCGGTTGAGCCTGAAGCTGAAACCGTGACTGAAGCGGCCACTGAAGCCGAGGTCGATGCTGAAGCCGTCACCGAGGTCGAAGCGGAGCCTGTTGATGAAGCCGAAGCTGAGGCCGTCACTGAAGTTGTTACTGAGGTTGAAGCAGAGCCTGTTGTTGAAGCCGAAGCAGCCACCACCGAGGTCGAAGCGGGGCCTGTGGTTGAAGCCGAAGCCGTCACCACCGAGGTCGAAGCAGAGCCTGTTGTTGAAGCCGAAGCTGAGGCCGTCACTGAAGCTGTTACTGAGGTGGAAGCAGAGCCTGTTGTTGAAGCCGAAGCCGTTACCACCGAGGTCGAAGCGGGGCCTGTGGTTGAAGCCGAAGCCGTCACCACCGAGGTCGAAGCAGAGCCTGTTGTTGAAGCCGAAGCTGAGGCCGTCACTGAAGCCGTTACTGAGGTCGAAGCAGAGCCTGTGGTTGAAGCCGAAGCAGCCACCACCGAGGTCGAAGCAGAGCCTGTTGTTGAAGCCGAAGCTGAGGCCGTCACTGAAGCCGTTACTGAGGTTGACGTAGAGCCCGTGGTTGAAGCCGAAGCCGTTACCACCGAGGTCGAAGCAGAGCCTGTGGTTGAAGCCGAAGCAGCCACCACCGAGGTCGAAGCAGAGCCCGTCGCTGAAGCCGAAGCCGAACCTACTGCTGAAGCTGAGGCCGAGGCTGAACCCGTCGTTGAAGCCGATGTTGAAGATAAACCTGCACCAGAAGTAGAGCCCGAAGTTCAACCTGTTCCGGAAGGCGAGTCGATCGAGCCTGAGGTAGTCACTGAAGCTGAAAACGTCACTGAAGCTGAAGCCGAGCCCGCTGCTGAAGTCGAGCCCGTCGTTGAAGCCGAAGCAGAGCCTGTCATTGAAGCTGAAGCCGAAGCCGTCACCACCGAGGTCGAAGCAGAGCCTGTTGTTGAAGCCGAAGCTGAGGCCGTCACTGAAGTTGTTACTGAGGTTGAAGCAGAGCCTGTGGTTGAAGCCGAAGCAGCCACCACCGAGGTCGAAGCAGAGCCCGTCGCTGGTGCCGAAGCCGAACCTACTGCTGAAGCTGAGGCCGAGTCTGAGCCCGTGGTTGAAGCCGATGTTGAAGATGGACCTGCACCAGAAGTAGAGCCTGAAGTTCAACCTGTTCCGGAAGGCGAGTCGATCGAGCCTGAGGTAGTCACTGAAGCTGAAGCTGAGCCCGCTGCTGAAGTCGAGCCCGCTGCTGAAGTCGTGCCTGAAGCTGAGGCAGTTGCGGAAGTCGAACCGGCAGAAGAGCCCACCGCTGCTGCTGAAGATGTGACGCCTCCTGAAGTTGAACAGCCTGAAGAAGTGGCCAAAGAGTTTGCAGATGCTTCCAAGGACGAAACAGAGGACGAATCTTCCAAGCATACTGGGGCTGCCATTGCTGCTGGTGTCGCCGTTGCGGGTGGAGCAGCATTGGCGGCTGCTCACCTGTCTCAGGACAAGTCAGAAGGTCCCAAGGAACCGTCCAGTCGAGAAGTTCCAGCCGAGTCCAAGGCTACGGAGGAGGAAGAGGGCAAGGATACTCTTGGGCCTATCCCTAGTGAGGAAAAGGTGACCAAGTCGAAGAAAGGTGAGGAACTGCTTTCTTTTTCCAAGCCCCCAGCTGAGCAAACCGAGAATCTCGTGGCCCCGATCAGTCAGTCCAAGGTCGGGTCTCGTGCTCCGACACCCGCTGTTGTGATTCCAGATGCTGCCATGATAGAGCGACAACGTGCAGACTCACTCAGGCGCAAGCAAAAACTCATTGCTCGAGACGTTGAGGACACCGTAGCAGCCGCAGTTATTATATATGCCACGGTGGCAGCCCTGAGCCCTCCTGCCAGCCCCAGAGCTGGCAACTCCCAGGTTGGCGAGGAAGGAATTCCGCCGAGGCCTGGACATGAAAGATTCGATCAGAATGCGAACCAGCTTCATACTAACTTATTTGCAGAGGACTCTACAAGACGCCACCGAGCTCCAAGCGATGGAGAAGAGAGGCGTCGTCAACATCGCCAATCGTCTCACTCTTCCTACCACTCTGCTCGCTCCTTCGGCAGTCGAGAAGACGAGGAGTCTCGAGACAGCAAACGCCGTTCTTCCCATGGATCTCAAAGCCGCACTCATCGTCCTGCTAGTGCTGAGGATGCCGTTCCCAAGACGCCGCCAAGGACGCCTAGAAGACATGACAGCAGCTTCTCTGGAGAAAGCGCCGGAAGTGCTGGTAAGAAGAAGCATCGTACGCCTGACGAGCAAGCCGAGCATGAACGATCCGAACGCTCCGGAAAGTCTGAACGCTCCGCACATAAAGCGCACAGGAGTCGTGAGACAGATTCTCCTACGGATAGCAAAAGCCACCATCGCTCTTCTCGTCGAACCAGCCACTCTAGCCAGAAGAAATCCGAACGGGTCTCCTCTTCCCATGAAACGGAAAAGAGATTCTTCGACGTTAAGAACGCCGAGGGCATCGTGGGCAGTGGTATGGCACCACAGATCGCTGGAGAGACCACGATAGAGGTTCCCGTTGAGGCGTCTCCAGGCAGTACTCGATCCAGGCATGGCCTTAGACGAACTTCGACCAATCATTCCCGAGCTACTTCTCACAAAAGCGGCGGAACTGCTGATGCCGGCAAGAAAGGTTCGGAGGATAAGGCTCGCAAAGCCCGGCAGGATGAGCGAAACAAGAAATCGCGTGAGGAGGAGCAGAAGCCCTCTGGTATTAGAGGAATTTTCAGGAGGATATTTGGATAGATTTGTTTCTTCTTGCTTTTTGACGTCATGTTCTTGATTTTGTTTTGCGGGCTATCATGGTTTGTATGATGCCCATGCGTTTGTGGCTTGTTGCAGTTGGAAATTGTGCTATTGGCTGATACCAGTATGAGTTTTGAAGTTACGTTTATGATGGAATGAATTGGATCTAGTTAATTGAACTGAATAAGTCTCACTCATGAACTCGTGCCGTGTGCGGAGAGACAACCATAAGAATGTTTGATAACAATTTGACGTACTGAACTGTACCTGGTACTGTAGGTAGGTACCTATGTACCTAGGTCCTAATGTAGGGGCGCGGGCCCATCACGTGCAGACAAGCGTGACGAGCACTGACGACTCACGAGCATCCCACTCTCAATGCTTATCGATTGCACATTCCCACAATCCAACCGAAGAGCCCTAATTGAGCGGTCAAAGTGGGCTATCAACCGATTCAATTTTTTCCCCTTGCAACCGACTCCATTCCCGCATAACAAATTTGCAAAAGGCGCAGGATTCGACCTCTTTGCGTTCTTTCAAGAAATCCCAGTTTACGTACTCGAATCTTTGTAAAAGATGGCTCCTCAGACTGTACGTACTTGACTTCGCACGCGCTTGGGTGTTGGGGCGCAATCTCGTGGCTGGTCTCTTAGCTTGGGAACATTCTTCGTCGCTTGTCTTGACCACCGTGGCTCTTTCTGGCAATTTGCCCCCCAAAGATTCCGATCAACGGTGGCTGGCGGTACGGCATTCGAGAATGGAGAATAGCCAAGAGATGATCGCGTCACGAGCGCATTGTGCCTTGGAAGGAAGAGGAGAAAAATGAAGGGAGAAATCACGGAGAAAAGGGAAATGCGGCTGGCTAATTCCTGATATCCTTACAGAAGAAGTCGGGCAAGGCCCAGAAGCAGACCAAGAAGGTACGTCTCCCGGCCTCTCGCACGAAAAGGACGAGTCAATGCTGACAGCAGTGGTAGTTCATCATCAACGCCCAGCAGGCCGCCAGCGACAAGATCTTCGACATCTCTGCCTTCGAGAAGTTCCTCCAGGACACCATCAAGGTCGAGGGTCGCACCAACAACCTCGGCGACAACGTCGTTATTCAACAGCAGGGCGAGGGCAAGATTGAGATCATTGCCCACAATGAGCTGTCTGGTCGCTACCTCAAGTACCTGTGCGTATTCCCCATATGGTCACTTGAAGTGGTTGCTTTTGCCATCAAAATTTACTGACCGGAGCATGTCTCATACAGGACCAAGAAGTTCCTCAAGAAGCAGCAGCTGCGTGACTGGCTCCGTGTCGTGTCCACCTCGCGTGGCGTCTACGAGCTCAAGTTCTTCAACGTTGTCGATGATGAGGTTGAGGATGATGACGAGTAAATTGGGTCCGCTTCGTTGCGTATCCAGCCTTCTGACGAGGCCGGGAGTATCTGTGGCCGGGAGCGAGAATGGCACTTGGGTCGGCGTTGGGAGGCATAATATGATGGGATTGGTGTGTTAATCTAAACGGCTGTGACTATCGTATTCTTCAATAACACCATCCATTTGCACGTTATGATTCGCCGCTGCCGTCCGCTGTGAAAGTAACAAGAGATTTCCAAAACCATCTCAGCCATGGCCTTCTTCGATGCCACCTCTTCCTTTGCTTCCTGCCGTGAGTTGCTGCTGCCGTTTTTCTGTAAATCTATCAAGTCGCGAGTTGAAAGATTGGCTATTCAAGAACGATTCCAGCTGTCGCATCCTTCAGTACCATCCGGTCTGTTGCCCATGCCACGATTGCCATTACCCCAAGTCTTCTTATCTGGCCGACGAACACGATGGGATTGTGGTTGCCGCGTTCAAAGTTGTGCAGTTGGCTCATGGCGCGGTTCGTCGAAACCATTCTTCGTCTTTCCACGCAATCTAAACGTACATGATAGCGCCCATGCCTCCAACCATGCCTATATACCACACACGCTGACCTACCATCTTTTGCAGAAGACGTGTAGAAAAAGAGACCCAAAAACAACACAACCCTAGTCTACATGCTGTACGAAACCGTAAAAGATAACCCCAAATGACAGAGCATTTCATGCAAGTTTATATACAATAGGAAATGAAGAGAGGAAAAACTCCCCTCCGTCCAGCCGCATGTGTCCCCATCTCTCAAGGCAACCCCCTCATAACCCCCTCAAAGACCAACAAAGCCATCGCATTCGCAGGAAAAGCCCTCAAGAAGCACGGCAAAAACCCCCTCCAGTACCCTCTCCACCCGCTCTCCCTCCACACCTCGACAGCCGCGTCCCTCCACCGCGGAAACCTGCGCTGGCCATCACCCAAACCCCCACCCAACGGATCCGTCATGATGCGCTGCTTCACCAAATCACTCGGATAACTAGCCAGCCAGAAAATCTGGGCACTCAGGCCTCCAGCCCAGAAATTGATAGCCGGCGCACTCATATTGGTCTTGTGCCTCATCCACCGCGACAGGACATCGTAGCTCCCCCACCAGAACAAGAACAGAGATCGGAATATCATCGTCGCGCCTAGGCCGTGGTAAATGCCCCGCACACCGTGATGTGTGTATATCTTCCGCACACAGTCCACGGGTCCCGAGTACCGCCGTTGAGACTTATCAGCAGCGTACTGGATCTGCAGACGCGCCTTGATGTGTTCGACGGGAGCGGCGAAGAAGCTCACAGTGATGCCTGCAAAGATGCCTGCTATCCCGTGGCCCAATGGCGGGAGGTACGTGAGCTGTGCGGATGACGAGGGCGAAGAGAAGAGGGCTCGGAAGCCTAGGCCTGCGGAACCGTCGCCGAGGCCGGATGTCCAGTTGGGTACGTGGAAGACGTGCTGGGCTATGAGGCGGCGGTATATGGAGAGGGAGCCCAGCATGATGGAGTCCATGAACATCCAGCCGACGAGGGGGGGCGTCGCGCCTTTGTAGAGGCCTCGGATGCCCTCGTTTTTGAGCGTCTGGGTGACGCATGCGAGGGGGCCGGTGAATTGGCCTTTGTTGGTGGTTTGTAGACGGACCTTGATCGTGTCGAATGGGTGGCCGACTATTTGCAGGGAGCTGGGTTAGTGTTGCCCTTTCCATCTAATCTGGCTTCTTTTCCATTTTCAATTCTCTGGTCGAGGCAATGGCATTGATAGAGAACGCACCACTTAGCTTGGCCAGGCCGCTAAAGACTCCTGATACAAAGCCTTTGTAGTCCCGAATTGGAGACGGCTCGTCGATTGCCGGGACTTTTGGCAGAGCGGCGTCGGTCGCGGCGGGTGTATGATGCATCGTGAGCGAAGCCATAATCTCGATGACTTAAACGGGGACATGGAGCACAGCGCGCGATGATGCAGGATTCGGCGTCGGTGTCCTGATGTGAAGATTTCTTGAGACCGGATTATTGTGCTGCGACTTCATTGCCCATGATGATGTGCAGACGCGATGTAGATTGTTCAGGCACGGCTGGAGAAGTTTGCGTGATGCGGAAGTGCAGGATCGCCTTTGCATGAGCTCATCTCGATTCTCGAAGGGGATCTGATCTGGATCTAAGATGGAGCGGAGACGTCTCCTCTTGGTGTTCTTGGCGGCAATTGGCCAATCAGGGTGTTTGCCACAGACGCGGCAGTGGGTTCGCCGAGTGTGCGAGTCACTGACTCCTGCAGGCTGCAACACACAAAGGCAACTACATACATAGATAGGTAGGAGGAATAATCACAACGACGGCATCGTCCGCATCAGTCTTCTTCACTTATTCGCGAATTTTCGGGACCGTATGGCTTAATGAAGAAATGCGATCATCGCCAGCCACGTGGCGGTATCCGTGCGCGGACAAGCGCCAACACGAAACGTCACACGAAGCCGCTCTACCTAACTACCGCTCCACCCAGAAAGCGCATGGACTCTGGAGCGATCATCAGCATTTCAGGAAAGATGTACCTAACGTGTAGGTAGCTACTGCAGGGATCCGTCCTGCGGTGAAGGTTGAAGGTTGGTGTCGAGTCTTGTAAGTTGTGTGGCTGCCACTGGCTGGGGATTGGTTTTCATCGTCCATTGATGAGACGCGCCAGCCATACATACCTCAGATGACTGAGGACAATTGCAAGAGCCAACTCGGGTGCATGCAGTTCCCGAGGTTCGTTGACGCGGGCTGTCGTTTGCAAAAAGCATACGTACCTCCTACGTACTTCGAATTACTAGGGGCAAGACAAGAAAGACTTGCCCAAGTTCAGATCCTCACTTGAGAGCCGACGGGCCGGCCAGCACTCTTCTTACTGGTCGTTCAGTAATCTCGGCGACGTGACCATGTCTATGTATCAAGATTGCTTGTATAGCATCCAGGGACCAGCGCCCCGTGGACCGCAACCTGACGAAGGCATCATGTCCTGCCCACGCACTAGCAGCAGAATAGCCAACTTGACCCTGCACGTGAGTATGTATAGAGATCTATGTAATGCGACACGAGGGCCGTTGTCCAACAAAATGCTGAACTCGAGGGCACGCACCATACCGACCTCTGCCTCGGGTGAGCCACCACACCGGGTTTCGGAGAAGTAGTGCATAATGCGCCAGCTGGGCAAGCCAGGCATATCAAAGTGCTCTGCCGCTGATAACGAACCACACTGTACAGAGTAGTATTTGATTATCATGTAATTACCTGTTCATCGGTCTTGTATCTACATATATAGGTATAGGTAGGTACGTAGGTATCCTCTTCATACGCATTCCATGGCATCACATCGCACGGCGCCACACTGGCCCGTCCCGCGCCTAAAAGCCCCAGCCGATCATCCGCCCCGCGCCAACCCTAATTTGACCCCGGGAATTTTCATCAGGTAAATAGTTGCCGGAGAAGGTCTCGCGAACTGCTGCCAAAAGCCAACGCGTCGCGGAGCCTCAGAGTTCCTTGGCACGTGGAAAACCGCAATCCCACCCTTCTCCCAGAACTTAGAAGACCAAGGCGCAAATCCATGACACAGCGTCCTTCTTGGCGAGCCACGCTCGTGTCGCTGCTGCTGGTCGTCGCATGCAGCATCGCGGTGGTCTGCGCAGCCTCAGCCCAGAACACAGCCCTCGAGCCAGTCCCTGACTTTGTCACCAAACACGGTACGGAGCACGAGACGCACTCATAGAATACTCTCAGAAATACTTGATACGTTATGTGTTGAGCTTGATATATATGTCGCGTAGTAGCGCCATTGTGATGAAAAAAAGAGCTGACGCCCCAAACCCCCCCCCCTTCCACAGCTCCCTTGGTATGGCTTCACTCTCTCGACCCCTTCCGGCCGTCCGACTTGCTCACCCACGTCCGCCACACGACCCCCGCGATTAACCAAGTCCTCGTGCCAAATCTGCCGTCCCTGACGCTTGATAATCTCGCGTTGCTCAACGGGCTTAACGGGACTGTGGCCCTTACGTCCAAAGACGATGTCACGACCTTGCCGTCTTGGCTGATGGGTGATGTGCCGGACGAAGCGGGCAGGACGGCCAATGCGACTGCCTGTGTCGTGATTCTTGTGGATAAAGGCCGAGACGAGGTGGATGCGTTTTATTTCTACTTTTACTCGTATGATCGGGGGGCCAATTTGACGCAGGTCGTGGAGCCGCTGAATCGGCTGGTTGAGGATACGCAGCATGGGGTTCCTTTTGGGGATCATGTTGGGGATTGGCAAGTTCTTCCTCTCTCCTATCTTGGCGTTCAGTCTTTGATATCTTTCAACATCTTGACTTTTCGGCGTTTTATCCTCCCTCCGCCTTCCTTTCCATGTTTCTTTCTTTTGATCTCTTTCTCTTTCTCCTTCTCCTTCTTCTTCTTCTCTACCTTGCCCCCCCCCCTTTTCCAACCTCCTCTAACATGTCCCCAGGGAACACAACATGGTGCGCTTCCACCATGGCAAACCCACCGGCATCTACTACAGCCAGCACGAAGACGGCGCGGCATACTCGTGGACCAATTCCAAACTCTCCCTCCAGGACGAGCGGGTGAGTAGACTTCTCGCGTTGCCCATTTGTACCAACTACCAATACCAATACCAATCCTGGGCGTTTCATCCTAACCAGCTCTTCTTAATCAGCCCCTCGTGTTCAGTGCCTATGGCTCGCACGCGAATTACGTTTCGCCCGGGTACGCAGACGCTCCTCAGCCCTCCTCTCCCCCTGTCCTAACTACCTAATCATACAATGCACTCTCCTTCCCCCCACTCAAACGCACCATGATACATATCAATACCTCTACCTCTAGAGTCTAACGCAACGCCCTTCCCCAGAAACCACATCCACAGCAAAGCCCTCATCGACTTCTGCAACACCGGCCTCCTCTGGGACCCCATCCTCTCAGCCTACTTCTTCCAATTCAACCCCCACACATCCCATCTCACGCGCCTCGTGCCTAATCCCCACCCCCATTCCCACTCCTCCCAAGCTTACCCCCACGACGATACCGCCCCTACCGCTAATCTGACCTCGTTCCTCTACTTCACTGGCCTATGGGGCGATGCCGAATACCCCAAACAGCATCCCCTTCAGAAGACGATTCCCTTTTTTGGCCTCAAGCGCTTCGTGTCTGGCCCGCTGGGGCCGTTGGCGAAACAGCTCGTGCGGAGGGGTCTCTTTCCGGACCGGAGGGCGCGGAAGTCGTGGATGCAGTGGGCGGTGGGGGTTTTTGTGACGTTGTATCCTTGCTGTGTGCGGGGGTGGAGGAAGTGGATGTCGGGGATGGTCTTGTTGGGGGTCGGGCTGGGGCTTGTGTTGGTGTTTTGGTGTGTGCTGGGGAGGTATCGGAGGAGGAGGAGGAGGGGGTATGAGAAGTTGGGGATGGTGGATATTCCGCTGGGTGATGTGGCGTGATGCGGTTGGCATGGTTGGCATGGCTGGCTGGGTTGCATGAAGAGATGGATGAGATGAAGATGCAAACGACCGCAACTATATATAATTAATGAAAACTGGCTACTGAAAATAAAATCCACGGGAAATTCCATATATTCCGCTTTGCTACGGCCTCGTACGCAGAATCCCAAACGCTCCATGCATCTGCACGCATCGCTAGATGGAATTCATCTGAACTCAACATTATTCTGTCTAGATACTCATTCGCCCCTTCGGCGCACGCCGCACGTCCACCAACGCACGTATCGCTGATATCTCACAACAAAACTCAAATTATTCCATCCAGAGTCATCAAGTCATCGTAACAGGCAGAACAGCAGAAAACAAAACCACAAAAACCATGACCAAAAAAGTAAATGCTCGCCAATTATGTCGTGAAAAATATGAGTATATACCCACTTGTACGTGATAACATTGCACAATGACATTTATGAATCCATGTCCGCGTCATTGCTGATTCCCATCCCAAACGTATCTATTCGCATAGTTTCTGCATTAGTGTGCTGCGTATATGTCTGCATGTGTTGAATGTTCTTCAGTGGGCTGTACTGGGCTGTCTATACATACCTCTTTTGCGACGTCTCTCCCCCCTAGCCGCATCCTCCGGACTCTTCGGAGTCATAGCCCTCGGCCCGGTAGGCCGTCGACTCGGCACCCCAAGCGCAGCATTCAGATTCCGGTTCTCCAACTTGGGACTGCTCCCGGAGTAATGGCTTAGGTAAGTCGCCGTCAGGGTCCCGTAGCCGCTTTCTGAGCTCTGCTGAGGAGCCGGGCTACCAGCGTCTTGTTGCCGGGTGGAAAGCCGGCTTGACTTGGGTGTAGTAGGGGCGCCTGGAGATTCAACAGTCTCCTTCAGTGGCTGCGGCGTATCGGCAGAGCAGGACGGTTGTCCAGGGGAGGATAAGCAGTCGTCCGTGTCTGGACCGTGGACCGACGACCCGTGGCTGACCCGGTTTCTGTTGGGAGGGAGGCGATGGAGGCTCGTTGCAGATCCTGCCCAGTCCGCGGAGCGTGGTGTCATGGGATTAGTGTTGTAGTCTTGGGCAGACGACTCCAGTGCCGTGCGGAACCTCTCGGTCTGGCCGGGCCTGGGCTGAGGATGTTGCAGGTTGAGTGAGTTCCGATGGGCCTTGTACTTTGGATCTTCTGGACTCGCGTACTGTGACAATGGTGGTGCTGGGCCGTGAAACGACGACGGGCGAGCCTGGCCTCGCGCCGCTGCTAGGCTAGGATCCGAGAAGCCAGTGTGTGGCAGCTTATCAGCATGCGCGTATGACTCGGGTTCGTAGACTTCAAGTCCGTCGTAGCATGAAAAACTTGAGCCGGTCCGTGTCGCCGGTAGGTAGTCATCGTTCTTGGGCACCTTCTTAGAAGCCCCACTGCCGCGCAATACCTTCCCAACGCTCGAGGCTGTGGTGCCCGACCAGCGCGAGATGCGAGGAAGCCAGCCCGAAGAACTGCTCTTGCTCTTCTTGCCCTTGCCAGACCGGGGTGTGTTTTCCGCACTCAGTGGCTGTGGGTTAGCGGCCGGTGCCAGGCGTGGTGGTGTTTCCAGTGGTACAGAGCCGCCGCGCTGAATTTGCTCAACGCGCGTCGGAGTCTGCAGGTAGTCACCGGCGGATCTCTCTAAGCTGAGCCTCGATTCGTCATACTGATGTATCTTCACGTTTTCATCCTCATCCTCGTTTTGGCTTTCGGGCACCGGGCTGATTCTGTGCTCGGAAACCCTTCGAATATCACCACCGCCAAGGGAACCTGGTCTGCCAGACCGACCAGCCGTGGCCGCTGCTGGCTTACTGGCATTGGTGCGGTGCGAGCTGCCTTCGGCTTCATACTCCTTGTCATCCTCGTATTGGGTCTCTGGTCTAGCGTTCTCGAAGGACTGTCCTAGGCCACCCCTTGACCCAGGCTGCGCTGTCTGCATTCTGAGCACATCGACCTCGCCGAGCAAGTGCATCATCATGTCCTCGATTCGGCCCAGATCGTTCGATCCTTTGTTGCTAAGGCCCTGCAATGCCCGCTTCCACAGGTTCTTCTTTCTGATGCCATTTTCGTCAAGTGTGCCTGCGTGGGACGGGCTCTGGAATGATCGTGAGCCTGAACCGTTAGGGTACGGCCGAGGCCCGTTGATAGCCTTCTGCAGCTTTTCGGTATTCTCAACGCTTGAAAAAATGACATCATCTCCAGTGTCTTGCACGAGTTCCTTCATCTCGCGGAAAGAGTTGCGCATCTCGAGAGCGGCGTTCATGAGCAGGGCCACGATTTCCGTGTCCCGAGCGCTACGCTGCGCATCACGCACCATCAACTGCGATGGGTCAGACGACGAGCAGGAGAGGAGCGATGGGGGGGGTAAATGAATGGGCAACTTACATGCTGCATCAAAGCGACGATATCCTTGTTCTCAATCCCATCCAAGCCCGCACCAGTAGCAGCATCGTAAAAGGGAGAGGTCATGCCCCGTGACATGGCGCCGAGATGATGACCACGGCTGTTGGACGTATAGAAGGGATCTTCGTCTTCCGCAACGGCCGGACGATAGTCCACGGCTTTTCCTTTCGACTGCGGGACATCTGGGGTGCGAATGGGGCCGTTCGACATGTACCCCTCGTCGTACTTCTGATAGAACCCGGAGTTCATTGTGTTGAACCCCGTATCGACACCTCTCGCACCGAGTAATGTTTCGTCAAGCTGAGGATCCGCGATAGGGCTCGTATCTTCGTAGGGGTTGGTGAGCAGGGTATCTCGCTTGCGGTCATCGGATGTGCGAACCCAGTCGTCTTCCTCCGTGTCCATCATATCATCGTTGTGATGAGCGTCGGCCATATCTGCGGCTGCTCCCAGCGCAGTAGCACCAACAGCTTCTGAAATTCCAAGCCCGCCTCGACCAATTTTGCTTTCGTGGCTCTCGTCTTCGTAAAAAGTATTGAAATCGTGCTGAGTAGGCGTGGCTCTACCGGACCTATCTTCATGTACGGGCTCACCGTCCAGCGGTGCCTCCATCATGGATGGGTTGGTCTGTAATTCCTCGTCGATATGACTATTTCCAGGCATTGGGCCTTGCACATCCGGGACCCGGCTCGTACTTCCGAGCTCCGAGTTTGATTCAAAGCCGAGCCTATCGGTGCTGTGCGTCGGGGTGTTTCGAGGCTCCCAGGCCTGATGAATCGTTCTCTCTTTGAAGGACCTGTTGCGAGCCACGCCAGCAGGTTGAAAGCCTTCTTCAGATGGGCCTCTCGTTGCTGCCTCTTGTCTACTTTCTTTTGCCGCTCTTAGAGCCGCGGCAGCCGCACCGACAGCGCCAGCAGTGATTGCTGCCTCGGATTCGATTGTCGACTGCCGCAACTTGTCTCGCGGGACCTTGTTGCCATACTCGTCCACATCGTACTCAGAATGTTCTCCGTACTGCGCGGGAGATTTGGCTCTTGGTGTCGCTGGCCCGTCTTCTTCAACTTCACGTACATGCGCTTCGACATCCGCCTTGACCAGGCTACTGGAGCCGCCATTACTCCGGGGCTCGGATGGCTCGTTGTATGAGAGCGTGGAGTCTCTCGCAACGTTATGGTCGTATCCGGATGCTCCGGTCACGACAGACTGGTCAAGCATCGAGCCATCAATCAATGATGCAACAGCTGATTCGACGCCAATGGCAGGATGAACAAAGTGCGGACTGGCGCCAATGCCCCGGACGGCCTGTCCCCTGGGCGTATTCTCAGACCGGTCTGCTGCATCTGTCAACTGGTCGTAATCGTCACGGACATCTCGTAAGGCAGGGCCATCGGGCTGCAAAGACCGATGTTGTCGAGCACGTTCTGGTGTCTTGTTGGGTGAAGGCATGTCCGCAGCGTTTTGCGGTAGTGGTGTTTCGCTGCCTGCCTCAGTGTAGCCAGACACACTTTGAATCGGGCTGAGTCCTCTTGCAAAAGCCTGGTAAGGAACATAGCGCAGTGGTGGAGGGACATCCTGCGTGCCGAAATAACGATTCATGTAATCATCCTCTTGCGAAGCAGCTTGGCCCAGCGCCTCTCCGGAACCGCCGTACTCGTCATAGGAGGAAACAAGGATTCTGCGACCATATTCGTCGGTCACATGCTCATCCACCTCCTGCTCAACGTGCTGCTCGCTTGTTCCACGCGGCAACGCTGTCAAATCACCATGCGACACGTTCGCATGTTGCATGGCCATCGCGTGTCGTGCATGGTCAATAGGTGACTTGACACCGGTGGGAGTGGAAGCACCAGAAGAGGTGGCCTCTTCACGGAGCGTTCCCAGGGTCGGCGCCACGACTGTTCCATTCGCAGAGTGCGGTCGGTCAGATTCTGCGGATAAGATAGATGTTCGAGTAAGTTCCGAAGGGTTAATGTCACTCATCAGTGGCATCGGGGGAGCCGGAGCAATGTCGTAGTCATCATCATCAATTTTATTCTCGTCGTCGTTTTCCAGAATGTGCCCGTCAAACATGTTCCGGCCCAAGCTTCGGCTCCTTGTGTGCTCTGCTCTCCTCCGACGCCTATCGCGAGACTTCCTGTCAGTTGAATCAGAAGTATCATTGACTAATGGTGCTTTGCCCTTGGCCAGCGCTGCTTCTGCGGCTCCGGCGGCAGCGGCTTTGAGCAAGTTACTGCCTTGCTTCGCAAGAGCGTCATGCCGATGGTGAGTTTGATAATCCGCAGCGATGGAGTCATGGCTGGGACTGTGCAGCGAGGCGTCGTCATATTCATGTCGGGCTTCTCTGTTGCGTCGTTCGTTTCGCTTTCCAGCACTCGTCACGCTTTCAGGTCGCTGGCCCGAAGACCGCCGGCGGTCCAAAAATGCGTCGTCTCGGGAAACCGAAGTGGCTGATGAGCTGATGGATCCTCGTCGGCTCTCGCGCTTGCTCTGCTCCCGCTTGAGTGCGCTCAACTCTGGTAGAATTAAGCGTCGGATGGCATCCTCGACGGTCTCCAGTAATTTCGGGTTGTTGATGGACGATGCCTTGGAAGCACCTGAGCGGATGGAACGCGAGTCCAGGGAGCGGTGGCTCGGAGGGAGATGAGATGAAACGGCACTGGAATCCACCGCGCTAGTATTGGATTCCAGATGACTTCGATTATGTCGAGGGCGTGGGGACGGGGCGTCCTCTTTTTGCTCGCCCACTATGCTAGACTTGGTTTTATTAGAAGAGTGTCGCTTCCGATCTGTTTTATCTTTTGATTTTTCCGGCAGGCTGGTTCGGTCTTTCGATCGCGTCTTGTTGCTGCTCATTTCATCCTCCGCATTTGTAGCTGCAGCTGCAGCAGTGACGATGCTCTCTCCTCGAAATGGACTCGAAGATCTCCTCAGCTCACCCCCCGAAACAGTGCCGTCTAAAAAGCTGTCGTGTGGGATAGCCGAGATCTCCGATGCGTTGCCCGGATGATACGATATTGACGACGGGATCAGAGGGCTGGCGGGTCGTCGGCGCCTTTGACTGCGGTCTATCTCAATATCGATTGGATTCCGCGAAATGTTGGATTCCTCCGTGGCGGACGCACACGATGTCGTACTATTAACATCCTCTCCATGGCGCAGTTCAATCTCCCGGGACGCAATAGCTTGATCGAGAGGTATTCGGCGAGTGAGGGCTGCTTTGCGGGTGCTTTTGGATTCAGTCACTTGTATGTGGTCGCCCTTGCTCTTCCTTGACGGTGTCAATCGAACGCGGACGCTGGGCTTGCGATCTTGACCAGAACTGCTCTTTCCGCCCTCGAAATACTCGATCAGCAACGACGTCTGAGATTTATTCGCCTTGTGGCCGCGCGTGCGAATCGTGACAGGGGAGCCATCCTCGGGAATGGAGTAGGAAGATTTTTCGTCTCCCAGCTTCGAAACGTCGGTACCCAATTCACTCGGCATCGTCGAGTCCGTTTCTGTCGGGGCTGGAAGCGGCGGCGGTTTCCTGGAGTCGAAGCCCATGGTGTCGCGTGTGTTGGGGTGTTTTTTTAAGTTAGTAACGGCGGCGCCCGTCGAATGAGACTAAGAAGGCCTTTATTTCCAATTCGATGGCGGCAAGTGGGAAGTGCTCGGTGAATTTCGGGTCGGTTTGCAATCGCCCTGCGTGATTCAAGATGTTACAAGAGCCGGGGTCGAAGAAAAAAAAAGCCAAGACATATGGCATCCAGCAGCGACGATATGAGATGGCAAGAAACCGAACCCTGGATAGCAAACAGTCTGACTGAGCCAGGAGGACATGAGACAAAAACCTGGTTGCCGAAAAGTTCCCCGAACAGGGACAGCGCAGACTCGGTCACAGCAACCAACAAACGATCGAGCAGCGATCGAGAAGCTGACCAGCCTTGGAACTGCCAGTCGAACAAGAGGTCGGACAACAGAGGGACAAAAAGGAGAGGGTCGCAGAAAAAAGATGACTACTGCGGAACGGCGGACGAAGGGGGGAACATGGACAGCGCGGAATCGAGAACAGGCTGCAATATGCAATGTGCGGCGTGCGACGTGCAACACGCAATGCAAGATGCGTCCACTTTGGTACTTTGGAATTTGTAAGGCCGGGTTGGTCGGCTTGATGCCTTCCTTGTTGGACAAGCGCAGACCTGCAGAGACGACGAGTTGCAACAGATTAGAGCTGCAGGCGGCTGCCAATTCGGCAACGAGGACGTCGAGAGGCGTTTCTGGTGGCCGGTGAGAAGTGAAACGACATGAAGTCTGGCAGATTTGTCCAGCCACCCGCATGTGCCTTGTAAGTTGTTGCAGTTGTTGCCAAGTAGCGGGGCTGGGCTATGGCGAAGACAGCTGGGCCAATCAAAGCTCGCAGACCCGCGATGCGGAGGGGGCTGGTCGGGTGCGCTAGGTACCTAGTGTCATATGGGCATGTGGGTGACGTCTCAGGGCATCCATGAATTTGACTCCAACTTTAGCTCCTGCGACAGTGCGAACTCAACGGCGGCAGAATCTCTCGTCATCCGCCGCTCATCCGCTCATGGCCGCGCCCATTGTCTTTTGCCCAGCCATGCAACGTTCGGATTCATTGTGGCCCAAACGTGAAGAGAAACGTGCTGTACCTCTGAAGGTACCCTTTGTCACCGCAAGTCGGGAACCCGTCAGGCTCCACCGAACGCCCGGCTGCCATGGCAACCGCGGCCGATTAACCGCCACGCCTTCGTCGATCCGTCGGATCATTCAGGGGTCTGTCTTCCGTCTTCGTCTCGAGTTTCTAACTTCTGGGGTCACGATCGATTCGCTAGAGCCCCTGGCACCGTCGCCGTCGTAGGTGGCTACATACATACATAGGTACATACCTAGGTAATGACTGCAAGGCGAGAATTGCGCAATTACCGTTGTACCTACATCCCGGGGGCCCTTTGGTCCCGATTATAACAATGCCCAAGCGGACACACGTGGCGTCAGGTGAGACTTCCATGCGCATCTTGTTATCCTCCTTGTTATCGGGTGAAAAGTCGAAAAAAAGTCCGCAAGTTACATATACATAATTCTTTTCTAATCGCCCCCTATCAATAACCCTTCTTGAGAGTCAACGCTGTATTTGTACAATGGCTTTTGCGCCCGGCGCAGCAGCTCGCACGGCTGGGAGCCTGACCAGACGGCTGCTAATGAAGGCCGCATGAATTATCTACAACACAGGCACCTCTCTCACCGCGCAGGGCTTGGGACGTGCCTTAGTGTGCGTTCAGCCAATCCACCAAACCTCGGAGGGAGGTAGCGTTGCACATAGAATATCTCAATGCAATTGGGAAACGCGTCATCCTCTGGGTGATTTGAGTGGTCGCACATTTTTTACCCTTACTCCCGCGGTTGCCATATAACGAAGAGAGGAATCCCCAATTCTACTATTTGCATCCAGGTTTGAGCTCATGTAGTTGCTCAGATAGATAGCTGAGACTGAATGCTATCTAATGACATGAATGTCTCCGCGGCAGGCAACAGAAGTTTAGAACCCTGTATGCACATACATACATATATCAAACACTGAACAAGGCCTACATCATTAATCTGGCTCAACAGCGCTTCCCGTAATTAAATCATAATGGCGCACAGACATGTGCGCCGGTGTGGTAACAGGTAAATATCAGATATCGAAAGTAATGGCGAGAAGGTTTTTCGAACGCCAAACTTCACATCGCAAGTCCTTAGCACGCTACCAACACGTGCTTCGTTTTATGGTCTCACAAAGATCATAGCAGCGCTTCTTCGCATACTCGGTGTTCAGACCCTCCTTATAGACCTCGTCTGAGCCCACTACGGCCCATTTCTTGGATTGGCAGCATGTGTCGGCGATGGCTGTGCGGGATACTCCGGAGGCGCCCCCATCCCGGATATACGCGGTTCGTTTGCTCCCTCATGGCGATCTCCTATAGTGCCCGGTGGCTTCCTGGCGTTATAGGGCGGAGGCACCTCGCCCAATTCATTCAAGCCCTCCGTCGGCCGAGTTTCCAAAGACCGTGATGGCAAGTGCAAGCGTCGTCGTCTGCGCCACTCATTGACATCAGGGTCAACCGCCGTGTCTCTATGTTTGCGGTCGTGTCTCCATATCAACATATAGGCGATGGCGAGTATAATGGATATTCCAAGGGCAGAAAGGCAGGTCCATAGGATTTGCTTGCGGGCATCGGGGCCAGACTTTTCCGCTTCATTCAAGGAGCTGATCACGGTCATGATTCGGATGTTACTCGGGCCTACCCGCTTGATTTCGCGCGAGATGAGGAATTGAGGGCGAAGGAAGCTGAAGACGAGTCGGCGTGATGTTTTCTATTTTGCTTGAAAAGGTTGTTCATGGCGAGAGGGAAATATATAAAGCTGAATTTTTGCCGTCAACTTGCAGCTTCTTCTGAGGTCGAGCTGTGCAGTGAGGCAGGAGCCGCGCCTATATAAGCGCAGAGATCAAAGAAGTCGACAAAGACGTCACGTCAAAGGCAGAACGGAATCATTTCGTTCGCATGAAACCGTGAGTATTTGAACAGATTCATTGTCACGACTCACGACACGCAGCTCCAGTGGCTAGGTCGCGAACCCTGTCGAGGGCAATGACCGATCCGAAGACGAAGTCTTAGGTATTAGGTAACGTCATTCATGCTACACCAGTGCGGTCTGTTCGTGTTGTCTCTGACCAACGCTGAACGAGTTGCATGTGCTTTGTCTGCAGCAGGCTGGCTGTGCTCGTGCATTGCATTGCCTCAAGCCTGAAGCGAAGTCGACTTGCGCGCGGTGACCACATGTCGGCACGTGGCATGGCGATAAAGGAAGGCGAAAAGAATGAAAAGAAGAACCTCCGGATGACTTCACTTGAGGCGGTAGGAGTCTGTACATAAAGAGGCAAACACGAAATGTGCTCCGCTACGCGTCGCCGCACGATTTCTTCAGTTTTGCCTAACAATGTCCTACGAGGAACAATATGGTGTACAAGTTAACCTGGTACATATCACGGAAATGCGAACGTACAGGTACCTAAGGTACCTCCTAATCCCTCACATCAGGCCCACTGCACAAATCCATCAATCGGCACATGCAACGTAGGTACCTAGGTCAGCTTCCCTTCTGCAAGCATCTCTTTCTTGATCTCGAAGAAAATTGCCACGACAAGAAAGATGCCACGCGCCATTCGAGGTAATTCAAAACTCTATCTCCAAGCGGCCAATTGCTCTGCATTCATGCGACTGACGAACCATCATCGGCGACCTAGGTGTGCTCGTCGAATGCGACCCGTCCATCAAGTCCATCATTGTCAACATTGACAGCGAGAACCATGACTTTATCATCGAAGACCTAGACGAGGAGAGAGTCGTTGTCAAGGAGAACATGGTGGCGCTTCTAAAGCAGAAACTCGAAGACGTGCGTGCACCAGCCCCTCCCCCATCAATAGATTGGCCGCTTTGCGTGCCGCATCTGCATCCGATAACGAAAGCACTGGGCAGACCTACATTTGTTCAATTGACATACGACTACTGGAAGAATGCTAACATCGAATCGCACAATGTAGCGGCTCAAAGAAAATCTTCCGCCCATCGACGATTCGGGGTCTGATGCCTAGTGCCTAGGATTTCAACCGAAACGAACAAAGGCCAACAGAAGAACGGACGAAGAAGAACAGACAAAGCGTGAGAAAGAAGTGGCAGGGAAAGGGAACTCTTCTATGATGATTGAGCGCTTTCGACCCTGGATGCATCCCCTTAGAAACGCCCTCACAGAACTACCCAAAACGACATCACAGCTTCTCAAACGTAGGCTTCCTCTTGGAAAATACACCCATCATCGCCGCCGGCATATCTCCCGCCTGCAACGCCACCGAATTCCACACAGAGGTATACCGCAACGAAGCCGCCGTCGAATTTTCCCGTCCATAATTCAAAAGCTCCTTGGTCCCCTGCACCGCAACGGGGCTCTTCTCCGCGATCCGCGCCGCCATCTCGAGCGCCGCCTCCACAGCCTTGTCCTTGTCGTCATGGACCGCGCTCACGAAGCCCATCTGCAGGGCTTCCTGGGCGGTAAAGTCCCGCGCCGAGAGACACACGTCCTTGACCCATGAGTTTGACCCTACGATCTTAGGAAGACGCGCGAGGGTGCCAATGTCAGCGGCTAGGCCAATGTCGACTTCCTTGACCGCGAAGCGGGTGTTTTGAGCGGCGAGGCGGATGTCTGCGCAGCAGGCGATGTCGATGGCGAGGCCAAGGGAGATGGCATGTAGGACGCAAATGACGGCTAGGTGTCTGTTAGTTGTTGGATGAGTGGGAATGGCGAATATCCTCAAGCTGTCACTATGTATACAAGAAGAGAAAAGAAATAGAAACAAAATATGGCAAACACCAACAAATATATGACTTTTACGCAGCCAGAGCAAAAAATGAAGAAGAAGGGGAACGAAGAACCTACGCTTCTCACACCTCTCCATCTCCGAAATACACCCCTGAAACTCCTCAATGTGCCCCCTCCACCCCTTTGCCCTCCTCGCCGGATCCCCTCCCCCATTCCCATTCCCATTCCCATTCCCATGCCCATCACCACCACCACCACCACCACTCATCGGCCCCTCCTCCCTCGCAGCCACAACATCCAATCCCGCCGTAAAAGCCCTCCCCCCTGCACCACTCACCACCACGGCCCTCACGTCCTCATCCAGACTAAGCTGGCGGAAGACGCGCCCAAACTCGAGCCACATGGGCCTCGAGAAGGCGTTGAGTTTTTCGGGACGGTTCAGTTGGAGGTGTGCGAGGTAAGGGCCTGGGGAGGTGACGTGCATGAATTGGTAGGTTGAGTAGGCCGGGAGGGGGGTTAGTGCTGACATGGTGAGTTTGGTTAGAGGCAGAGGAACTTGAATGTTTCTATCGAGGAATAAGGATATTGGATGATGGGAGTTGAAAGATGGGGAAAGGGAATAGATCAAGTGAGGAGTGAGATATAGATAAGGGGTGAAATATGGAGGATGGAGGACGGTATTCAATGATAAAGCAGAGCTGTGACAGAGCAAAAAAAGACTTGATATTCGGTCATGTACTGCGAGAACAGTTGTTGTGTCTCATGGCCTTTTTCATGTATGTAGAGCGATGCCGAGGTCAAAGTCCCCGGTCAAGTCCCGTCAGTGGTCACCGTCGACCGAGTCACCGACTCCCGACGAGCGATGGAGTCTCCGCCGCGCCACTACGGCTCAACATTAGACCCGCTTTTCGCAATCGACATCCGCTCAACATGCGAGTCCTGAATTCCAATTTTTTTTTTCCCCAGATGTGCCCGTACGTGCCGCAACGCTCATTTCATCAGATAACCATGCCCAAAACAGATACTAGCAATTCGCGCGAGGTATTTTGACCTGCTGCTTACACGATTCAATCTTTTCGCCTTTCTCATAACCATACCATTGACCGCGACGCTGCAAAGACCCAGATGTGGGGTCCGGAGGCTCAGTAAAAAGGTACTGAGTACATACATGCCCACGATTTTGGTCCCCAACTAATGAATTGGGCTCTCCAAGCATGAAAGTCAATTGAAGTCAGACGTATAAGGCAGGGCAAAGAGCACTCTACATTAGGTAGGTGCCTTGGCTAGTCTGACGCCTTGGGGCGGAATTACTACGTTAATCGGAGTCCTTTCGTCATCCTCTCTGGACAGTCCGATCCAAAAAGAGGCGAATTGATAGGCTTCGTTCATTGTGACCGTATTGATGGATATTTACATCATTCCGACTATGCTCAATGATAAGACAACCTTTATGCACGATCCGGCACCTCGTTCATACAGCGAAACAGCTCGAAGAGCTTTGGGTACCTGTCATTCTGGACTGGCCGCCTTATAGCTCTGGCTTTGACCCCTACGAGAACCTCTGATCATGCCAATGGCATCTTTCTGGGCCTCATTCAGGCAAGGGTGCATACCTAAGAGAAAATGCGGTAAGTCATCAAAGATTGCTTTTGTCTGGAGAAAACAAGAGATCTTGAGCAAATCTAAACGATGTCAGTTGATTAATAAGCTAATAGATCTTAGCTAATGAGACGAGTATTATATTCAACACGTCTTTTCATATGGCTTTCTAGACCAACGCCTCTTAGTGACTTGTATGCTTAAAGAACAGGTTGGATTGTTCCAGAAGATGGAATTCATCGAGGTCGTCATGAGTTACGATGATGATGAGTATGAGAAGACTCCATGTTTGTTCAGGTTAGTAAGGAGATCATGTTTGCATGTGCCATGCCAATACTTTCTCCATGGAAAAAGGCAGCCGTTTTTCTCAACTGTATTGAGATAGTATCGAACTGAGCTGATACCGTAATATAGTTATAGCCTTAGCTCGAACCTTCTGCAACTGAGAAGTAGTATTTTGGAGGCTGTTCTTGCTAATCATACGCTGATATGTTCTTTTGAACGGTTGGAAGCTGTCACACGACAGTGTGCATCTGGCCCACCCTTGGGTCATTCTATCCAGCCGGAGATGCCTACGAGGATCAAATGTATCTACGTTGTAAGATCGTTGATGAGGTGTTGCACGAAATTGGCAGCAGACTTGGCCCATTCAATATCAATCCGCGATTCAGTGCAGGACTGAGGAGGCAGAGCATAGGAGCTAGAGCAGAGGGTTAGGCTGATAGCCGCGAGCCGCGGCAGGGACAGAGTGGAGGAAATTTGAGTTTTATGTACATGTTATCACAGGCCTTCCAGAAGCTGTTGCATTCAGAGAGGACTCACCCGTTGGAGAGCTACAGTTGATGATTGCGATCTGAATTGACTATTACATTCACCACTTCCAAGCCCCAAACATTGGCCCTATGGCCTAGTCACAGGTGACAGAATCACACCAACATGAGCTCAATGTGTGTCGAGTGGGGAGGAGGAACAGACGTCACGATACCAAGCCGTCCACTGTCCCTGATGCTACATTACACAAAACGCGGGCGAATCTCATCCGTGAACCCATCGATGATCAAAATTTAGAAGTCGCCAAAAACGGTCTGTTTCATACTCATAAGCCATCCATGTATGGATTCTGTCCATGCCGTCGAGAACGTTTTCGAGATCCCGCTTGAACAGACACTGAACAGGTCGATAAATGTAGCTTCTCGTACTTTTGCTTTGCTTGGAAATACAAAGGAATATCAGGTCAAGAGCCGTTGTAGTCGAAATATATCTCTGCGTTAGGATACCCGGTCTGGAAGCGTGCAAAGAGAAATCCATATCTAACTTCTAAGTCGACAACTATCCAGTTTCATAAGGCGTGTGTTCACTATTCAACACCAAGCATCCGGAGTATCAGAGCTTTAGACATATTAGACGAGACGCGGCAAGTCAATGACCATAGCGAGTAGAATGCTTACTTCCAGCTGCACCTGCGCTTCTGCGCATTCAATTTGAATTATCGTCCTCGAGGAACTCGGAAAGTCGGAATGTCAATCATCATCCTCAAAGAACTCGAGAGGGATCGAGCTATCTTCAAGATTGGAATCCTCTCGGTGCATATTTGTCTGGTCGAACAGTCGCATGTACTCGCTGCTTCCCCCAAGGGGTATTGGGTTAAGCTGCAGAATCGGTTGCGCACCACTGTCTTGGTGTGCTTGAATTTGCAGCTGTAGGCCCAAATAGAAATCCTTATACGGCTCGTCACCATCTCTATATGGTGCTTCAAAAAACCCCATTTCTTCGAGCCTAGCATTACACCAGTCCTCGGTCTCTTGTGCGAGAAATCGGTCAATATCAACTGACTCCAGCGGATCCAGCAGTTGATTAAGTGCCATGCGATCTGCTGCATTATCATCCTCGTTAATATGGACACCCCAGTTTGGAGCTAATTCCGTACGATAGAGATCGGCAGGAATGCCAGAGACCACATGCTCTCTATTTCTCTGCTTGCGAATCACACGGGTATTTGATACGCCGACGAAATTTGCGAGGTCTCTCCGAACCTCAGGGCCGTAAACCGCGTACATGGCAATTTGATCCGCGAGGTCTTCCTTTGAAAAATGTCCAGCGTCAACCAGTGAGCCGAAGACGCGCATCCAGTACTGAACAGCACCCGTACGCAGTAATCGCCACCAGCTTTCGATCCTAACGTTACGGGTGCTTGTGCCATAATGATGGCAGGAGCTCATCCGGTCACCTTGCGTAAAGGTTCGATCGTTCCCGTTTCTATCTTCGTACGTAACGGTAATCGGATTTGCAGCTGCCAATGTAGCTTGAGCCATTACCCATAATGGAGTTTCGCGTCCACGATCAGACCTCGTAAGCAGCGGTCGCATGCCGAGGGTTTTTACAGTACGAAGATACTGCTTCAATGTGCTCAGCGCGGTTGTTGTAGATCGGCCAACGTACAACCAAACGACGAAGCGAGAGTACGCATCAATGCATGCGTACACTTGAAAGCCAAACTGACTCAGCTTTTCATACCCGTCAAGGCACCAGAAAAAATTCGGCCCCGACACGCGAAAGTTCCCGCGAAATGTGAAGTTCCCGGGGGATCGACTCTGGACCACATCAGGAAACAATACGCGATAGATATTGTATATTGGGTTCCGCGGGACTAAGACCTGGGCGTGCTGCCGAACGTAATGGCTTAACAACTCTCGTCCAAAATTGAGGATTGCATTCGATCGTTGTAGATCTGACTCCATGAACTCAAGACCACGTTGAAGGACAGAAAGACGCTCTTCCTCCGTACGACACCTACGCTTCATCCCATACTGGTAACGGATTTTCCGAAGTGCATAAGCTGAGCACGGCAGATTATCGCATTGCGTAATGTCGCGAAGAAGTGAAGGATCAGATATTCCATAGAAGAAGAAGCGACGCCGTACGCATTCAACCAGCTCATCCGTGATACGGACGCGTTCTTGAGGTTGAAAGCCCCAACTCTTGAGCTGTGAGTAAAACGTATGTCCACTTATTGGTGGGAGGCCTTGTTCTTCAATCGCTTCGTTCATTGAACGTCGGATTGTGCCAACTGGAACCTCTTGCGCAAGAAGCTCATGATATCTTCGCCGCTTTCCTGAAGAATACGAGCATGCTGAGACTTGCGATCCAATCCCCAATCTTTGAGCCGTCGGTGTAGGGTACGCATGGTGATGGCGAGTTCGTTCCGTGCAATTCGCTGCGTATTTACGTGTTCCAGAATTTCGCGTGGTGTATCTCCGTTAGCAAGACGAGTCTGGACCAGCTCTCGTAGGCTGTTGGTGTCGGTTCGATTGGCCTTTTGATTGAAGCGCCAATCTCGGATATTTCGCTTCAATGTGCTCAAGCTGATGGTACGTTGGTTGTTTGCACTTAGCTGCTCATTCACACTTCCAAGAATATCGCTCTGTCGACTACCCTCGTGAATGAGAGTCTGGACCAGCTCGCGAACGCCGTCGAGATCGGGCTTATCTAAGCTCAAATTTTCTTTAATGAATTGCTGCAACGTACGCAAGCTAATAGCACGTTGGTTCTGTGCAACTACTTGCGTATTCACTCTCGAAAGGATCTCTTCTTGTCGGTAGCCGTCACGAATTAGATCCTGGATAAGCTCCAGACAGCTGCTGATATCGGTTCTTTTGTTACTCATGATGAACGGGTATGTAGCTGCGTTGTATTCAAGGCGTTGGCGCTCTCGTGATACGTGTGAAATGGTGCGAAGAAGTGTTGGACGGATTTGCATCGAGTGAGCCTTGAGGTCTGCGTCAGGGTGCGTCAACATGTACGGAGGGCGGTCACTAAAGAATAGGCCTCGCAACTTCGCAAGGCTTATCAACGCGCGCTAAGATAAGGACCCCTATCAACAGTACATCGTAATGTACTACATATGTACATATGTACATAGCTGTAGGCGACTCTGGCGAGGGTCGCTCTTTGCAGCTTGAAACTGATGTGCTTCCAATTCTAAAATCACAATTAACGACTTTGTTTGTCTCTCTTAGCCTCTGAGCCATTAGTACCTAGCCTGAGTTCTTATCTAATTCCACAAGGTCCTCCGACCGACATATTGGAGGCACAAAAATGTTCCTCATCGCAACTTCTGCTACCTATGTGTGTACCTACATGATGAACCCCGGGGACCGAGATTATATCTCTTGTGAGGTGAGAATCTGTCGGCTGAATGACCTCCCTGATGCGCTATAATAAAGCGCCCGTAGACCAGCGGCTCAATGCACTGGCGCCGTCCTGTGAACTAGCGAGCCCCCAGTGCGTTGGTGTCGTTCCTTCGACACCTAATCCATTGGCGGGCGCCTGAACCAGCAGCTCCAGAACACTGATGCTCCGACTCCCGAGTGCCGTGACCCGTCCGGTGACTGGGATAAGATTGTACGGCGGGATACGTCTGCCCCTGTTATGGATTAGTCTTTGACTAATCGTGGATACCTGATAAGCGGCAAGACTGGGGTGACTACTTGAGACTCCCCCCACTGGGCGTGGAGGTACTTAAACGGCTAGGAGGGCATTCTTGTCCTTTCTCTTTCTTTCCTCCTTAGTTTTATTGATAACCATTTCCTCTCGCGCATACATCCAATATCCGTGACGAACCCTTACAGCCCCGACCGATAGAAAAACTGCAACGTAGGTACCTACTCCCATGTATCGAGAGAAGTATGTACAAGTAACTCGACAAGCAGGCTTGTGCCGTGTCCAAATCGGGCAAGGCACCGCGGCAGGTTCTTATACCTACTCGGGCTCAGGATACATAATATATATTATTCCAGTTTCCCCTGGTCGGAGAGAAGGGTGTTAACATCGGTCCCTTAATCTTCTTCCCAACAGGCTACTTATTCTGAGCCATTCTCTTCGATCATGGCTCCCGCGCACCAATCGTCCGTAAGTCCCATGAGGCCGGCTGCTACTCACACACAAATTTGGTATCTCTATGCGGGCGACGTCGAATACACTGTGAGTCGTGTGACTCTTCCACGTCATCGGACTCAACTTCGATTGCCGATGGCAAGGGTGTCCCACAAAATGGACGTCTCGCCCGCATAGAGATACCAGATTTGTGTGTGAGTAGCAGCCGGCCTCATGGGACATACGGACGACAGAATGTCCATTTTGTGGGACACCCTTGCCATCGGCAATCGAAGTTGAGTCCGATGACGTGGAAGAGTCACACGACTCACAGGTATTCGACGCGCCCCCCCCCCCCCCCCCCCCCCCCCCCCCCCCGTCAACGAGGCAACATCGTCAATTTGAAGCCACCTCGTCGTCACGAGCCTCAGAGAATAAGCAACGTTCAGCGGCAGCCTGAGCGGATCAGCAACGTCCAGCGGCAGCCGCAGCAGTCACAGATGATTCCTGCCGCTCCCCTCGTCCCCCATCGAGAACGGACAGGCAATTTCAAGCGAGACATTACTTCTCGCTTGAACGTTGCTCACTCTCAAACAAGACGGAAAAAAGAGGCTTCCCCCCCTGAGGCTTCCCCTTACAACGGCAACTATGTGGCAATACTACTTGAACCTGCGATGGAAACCCGACCATCTCGGACGCCTCGTGCATGGCTTAACCGACCAGGCTATACATCACTTTGTACGTTGTTACTCATTAGATTTTGTCACATACCGGGCTTATTCTGACTTGAATACTTTAGCTTCAGTACAACTAAATCCTTTGAATTTAATGGCGGGTTTTCCAATCATGACAGAAGCCGAATGGGTAGAGAAGGTCGTAATTCCCAATTGCTTCGACCCCGACGACCCGACGAACCCTCCTATCCCACCTGGCACACCCTGGGCGCTTGGGTCATGGCGGCGGTCTAAGGAAAAATCGCTTGTCAAGATTGGGAAGTGGGAGCAGAAGGACCCTCGTAACATCTGGGACTTGTTCGAGAAGGGTAACCCCTACGATTGGAAAATTGAACATGGTCTGTTGGTTGTTCATGTTTCGTTTTACATGCCGAGCGATGATGAGCCTGCTACCCCCAAAAGCGGACGTAGTGGCAAGAGGAAGCGACGAGTGAGCGTCCAGTCCGAGGAAGAGTTGGTGCAGTCGGAGAGGGGCGAAGAGTCGGTGTTGGGTGACGATTTGGCGGAGGGTGACGATGCCGCGCAGTCGGAGGGGGGTGACGATTTGGCGGTGGAGGACGATGCTGCGCAGTCGGAGGGAGGTGACGATTCGGCGGTGGAGGACGATGCTTCGCAGTCAGGAGACCACACAACGCCGTCTTATCACCGGCGACGGCTCCCCATGCCGCACAAGCTAAGTACTGTGCACCCCGACAACGTTGATCCCCTGCCTGAGTTCAACACTGGCCCGGTGGTGAAATCCGAGCCGGGTGAAGGGAATGCTCGAAGGTCTCATCCTGCGGTCCAGCGTCGTTCAAAGCGGTTCAAATGATACACTGAATAGATTGAATACAATTTTTTTTATGTCTCTAGACTCTACTTGACTCATTCCACGGACATGATGTATTGTGTAAGCCGAAGAAATGGTCATGACTAGGTATGTACAATCATTTGGTGCTCCCAGGTTTGTGGATATAGCCGACGGCCGTAAATTATAGTCCACATACGGGTATACATGAATCAGAAACACAATCCGTGACTCTGCTTTGAAGAAACACGTTAAAGCATTAACCCGCTGCTGTCTCGTAGAAGAAAATGATCAAACGCCAATTGACAATTCACTGTAGCGGATTCAGCATTGATCCAGAGACATGAACAATGACATTGAACATCAATTCTATTGGACTCTTATTGCAAGAGAGCTACGATAAAAGTTCCATTCTATTCCAATAGACCGCTACAGATTCAGTGCAGTGTACTAGGGGCCTAGGGCTCAACCCCTACACTTCCTCTCCTTCTTTCTTCTTTGCTTTATCTTACTCTCTTCGTTAATAGCCTACACGTCAGCCTCCCGTGCGAGCCCAGCCGTGACATAACACATCAACTCTATTCAAATAACATCGAACCCGATATCAACAAGATGGCTCCCCAAAAGACCATCCAGCTCGAAGGCATCAAGGTGTCGACCGATTGCAAGAGCCTTGAGAACGTCGAGGTATGTACACACTTACGAGAGCAATATTGTCTATTAGACTAAGATTGCGTTACAGGCCCAATGTATGTATGTATGTATGTGATACATGTAAATAGGACGCGGGGGAAGTCTCGGGGCCTGCATCTACCGTGTACATAGCAACCGGCCGATTCGACGGGGTTGATGGGTCCGTCGCTGCGGGAAACAACGCGAACAAATGATCCTGGCGGGAGCGAACTCTTGCTCATGATTGTCACTGATCAGTGATGAGGCTTTGTTTCGCCAGGCGTACCGCCAATTCGTAAGCATAACGCTTATCTCTGATTTCAGTTGCGATGCCACCCACTGCCGACGGTATCTGCGTATACCTGCGTACACGTGTCCAGTGGTGGTGCATGTAGATTATTCGATGGGAGGATTCCAGCTCTTATTCTAAACGAGCGGCGAAACGCGTGAACGGGGGACCGCTTCAGCTTCTGCATCCCGGATCCAGGTCGGCCCATGCCACGCCTTGCTGCGTTATTGCCGGATCAAAGTCTATTTCACCCGCTTCCATACGTTGTATTCTGGACCTCATAAACTCTTCGTGTAGATCCATCATTTTTTGAGTGAATCTTTGACGTTGAGCCTCGGCTTTGTTGGCTAACCGCTGTGACTCCGCTATCTGCTCATTAAAGTATGCTGGGATTGTCCATTGCACGAGCAGCAAGGCTATTGAATTGCAAATTCAAAAGGATGGCGGTCCTGTCACGATTCTACACCACGTCAAGTCGGCCACTGGCTCGTAGCAAATTTGATGATTGACACATGTTACCTCCTTCCGATAATCGGATTTCAAAGAACCTAGACTCCCCTTTGAACCCCATCTGAACTCCGTGAAAACCCCTTTGGAAACCGAAACTCAATTGGAGAGGCCCATTATAACGCCTTGAACGCACAACGCAACCTCACTTCTTCGATTGCGATTGTGTTTCATAATTTCATTCCTGTTGCGGTCGTATTGCGATCGTACTGCGATCGTACCCCTGTGACAAGGCGCTGTATTAAGCGCCTTGGAACTGGATGTTTAAGACGGAAAACTCGACTATGACTCTACAAGAAACTCTAGAGGTGCGTGATATCCCTTTAAGACCTAGGGGAGACTCGGAGAGTCAGCGATATATATACACAACCCGAATATATGATGAATCATGATCCGATATCGTGGTGAAACATGAGCCGACAGCTCTGATGCGCTGAAAGCCCCTGTAGGCCAGCGGCCTCGATGCGCTGTAAGCGCCTGTGGTCTAGCGGCTCTAGTGCACTGGCGCCGCTGATTCACAGCGATGCGCTGAAAGCCCCTGTGGTCTAGCGGTTTTAGTGCACGCGCCGCTGTAACACAGAAGAGCAAGCGATATATATGTACAATGTCCTCCTGTCCGTCCTCGGCAATGCTCGTATATCCCCAATACCAATTTTCTGCATATTCCGGATCATGATAAATCATGTTATGGTATCCTGAGTACATGATAAGTCAAGATAGAGCTGATATCCCACATACATGATGAATCATGAGCCGACAGCTCCGATGCGCTGAAAGTGCCTGTACGCCAGCGGCCTCGATGCGCTGTAAGCGCCTATGGTCCAGCGGCTTTAGTGCACTGGCGCCGCTGATTCACAGCGTTCGCTGAAAGCCCCTGTGGTCTAGCGGCTTTAGTCCACTAAAGCCGATGTAACACAGAAGAGCCAGCGATATATACAATGTCCTCCTGTCTGTCCTCGCATATTTGTTCATCGATTGATACCACCTCATTCTGTTATCCTGCTCGCTGTGGTCGAAGTTCGAGCACGCTTGTAAATTCCGATTTCCTTGGCATTACAATCGTGTTGCAGTGCTAATTGATGCGCAAAAATACTGCAATAGAGTCGTATTCCTGTAGCAGTACAAACGCATCTTTGCCATCGCGGTCGCAATGCAATACAATCGCGTTCGAGGAAGTGAGGTTGCATCGTGGTTCCAAGGCATTACAATGGACCTCTCCTTAATTGAGTTTCGGTTTCCACAGAGGTTTTCACGTAGTTCAGATGGGGTTCAAAGGGGGATTTACAGTTTTTTTGCGGTTGCGTTAGTCTTATTAGTAGATGGAGATAGACCCCAACGGGTATAGGAGCACTTGCGTGCGTATATACTCCTCTATCTATAAAAGCTCAAGCATTGCCTTGTCAAATGGTAATAGTGCCTTACCCTCTCGTTGACATTCCATCTCAGACATCAAAAACCCTTTGCGCATGGCGATGACTGTTGGATTGTATTCGTTACGTTCAGCCTCGGCCTAAGTAGCTAACCGGTGCTTCTCCTCCAGCAGTTCCTTCGAGGCAATCTGGGATTGTTCCAATGTTCGAGAAGCAAGGCTACGCCAATATATTAGCAGTGCGATCATATGGGAATTTATTGCAAATGAATCGCATTCGTTGCGGTAGCAAGGGTTTTCAATCCAAGGTCATTCAAGGCATACTTCGATGCCTTGTTTGCGAGAAACGTATCTAAACAAGCAGATGTTGTTAGTTTATTGCGGTGTTGCCAACTGGACTAAGCTAGGACTAAGCTTAGAGCTCCATAGCGCCGCCTGACACAGCACAGTCATGGCTTATAGAAACACACGAAGCATCACATTGATAAATCCGGATCATGCGCCAAAGTTCCATAATTGCAGACACATTACGTTTAACCTAAGCATCGTGTGCCGTTCCTACAGGCTAAAGCAAATAAACTAATCATCAAGAAATTCAACTCGCGATCCATCAAGCGTCAAACCATTAGACCGTCAAAATAAAGGCCGCAACGCGCGCCGTCTCTGCGTCAGGCACTACTGGCGGCATACATTGGTCCACCGACCGCTTGTTTGTCCATGTGGGACCACGGTCTTACAAAAGCAGAGCTCCAAACAATGTGAAGACGATTGTCAACCCAGTGAGGATAAACGGCGCCTTGTCGACAGGGCCAAGGAGCGAGGCGGCAGCACTGTCAGAGTCCTGTTTACCGCCTGATGTGGGAGAGGGTTTACCTCCGGTGGTGCCGGCAGTAGACATGCCACTGTCACCGGCATTCTGT
Organism: Claviceps purpurea; assembly: GCA_029405325.1. NCBI lineage: Eukaryota > Fungi > Ascomycota > Sordariomycetes > Hypocreales > Clavicipitaceae > Claviceps > Claviceps purpurea. The sequence goes on along the minus strand of CM055783.1, from coordinate 4,775,035 downwards.
GAGCCATCTCCGTCGAGTTCAAAACCAGGGCCGGTACCAGCACCATCCTTCATGTATTTCTGAGCCTGCGATGGCATCTCCGGGACGGTACTTGGGTCCACTTGCCAGCTGGCATCACGAGCAGGACAGGTCACGGAGTGTGTCGTAGCGGCGGCGCCACCATTACCAGCGGGCGCCGGGTTATTTTTCAAGGCCGACTTGAAGGCAGCATATTCGTCCGTCTCGGTGACAGTCTTGGCCTTCAGGCTGTCAATCTTGACAATACCGTACTTGTTGTCCTCGTACGAGTACTCATACAGCAGACCGCCGGAGTAAACACCCGTCATTTCTTTGCTCATGAGGGCCTCGACCTCCTCAAACTTTCGGGGCCGATTGTCGATGCATCCGTACTCCGACAAGCTGCGGGTAGTACTGTTAGACCACCAATAATACAGCTTGGGAGGCTTGGGTGCTTCGACTTACAAGATAGGAAGACCATAGTCAGTAAAGTTCTTCACCTTCTGGTCCCATCCAGACTGTTGGAAGCCCGTGTTGCAGAACGAGTAGTCGTTAAAGGCGAAGAAATCAGATCGCATATCGTCGGATCCACAGTTCATGTACATGGCAGTCTGCAAGCGGTTCTTGGATACGTCGGCAGCTGAGTAGCCCACGGGCACCTGTCGAAGGCCACGCGAGTTCATGTAGTTCTTCATGTCACGAGTGACAGCTTTGACATAAGGTGCCGCCTTATCAGTGTCCTTTTCATCGTTGATGACCTCGTTTCCGGAGAAGAAAGCAAGCGTGTTGGGGTATTTCGCAAACATTTCGACCGTGGCGAACACGCTCTGGAGATACTTGGCGTTGTAAGAAGGCCCGGGCTTGGCTCGATTTAGAGAGTACTTGGGATTGTTGACATCAAGCACCAAGTAGATGTTGGCATCTTGAAGAGCCTGCATGCACTTATCATGGTTGAGCTTGTTGTCGACTGCGTAGACGCGAATGGTGTTGACTCCGAGATCCTTGAACTTGGCGATATCGCGGAGGCAGACATCAGGATCAGCGAGGGAGTCTTCGTTAGCGGAAGAGCCACCAGGCTGATAATCAATGCCACGGAGGTAAAATCTGTCCTTTCCGGCGTAAAAAGCTAGAGTTCATGCATGTCAGCCCATGTGTCGGTTGACTGCATTGGTGGCAGTAGTGTCCGCCATCATCCGCACATAGCGACGTGGCCTCGTATCATGCCGCGGCTAACTTACCATTGCCAGAAACAGTGACGGTAGGGAAACTGGCTCGCTTGGTTGGTGGCTCCTCTTCGGTAGGAGTCGGAGTGGCAGCAACGAAACCGACGGCGGCGAGAGCCGAAGCAAATGCAAAGGCCTTCATAATGAAATGATGTCAGGCGATAAAAATCAAGCGTTGACAATTATGAGCGCAGCAGCGACAGCGATTGTATTTGTATGGAGAATGATGGATGATTAGAAAAAGATCCCCGAGAGAGTGAAGGGACACGACGTTGGCGAGTAGAATAGAGCCAGACGTGATGTGATGAACGTAAAGCCGATCTTGTAGCGGCAACGTCAGACGTAAGAAGAGAAAGGCCCAACAACGAGAGAATTGGACTCGATTCGGTCTCAATGGGAAACAGCACAAAACAAATTTCCACGACGTATGTATAGAAAAGAAAAGGATTGAGGAAGGAAGGGGGAAGAAGTTGTCACGCACTCACGGCAGGAGACAGGGCACCAACACCAAAAGTAGCACAAAGCACAGCCCATTGACGGTGACGGCACGACCGACCGACAGTACAGGTAGGTGCCCCCCTGTGGACTGGGGAGGCGGGTCCTTTCGGTCCAGCAAGGTTAGAGTGAAGGGGTTAGTGGGGTGTCGCCACAGGAAATCTCCATCGTTCGCGCGCCCGCCGCCCAGGGTGGCAGGGAGTCGGGACACGCATTTTGACCCACCCCCAACTCCAAGTGGACGAGAATGGACGATCAAGTTTCAGCAGTGCTGCGCAGGGGGCCCCCGCCAAGAACGGTTTCTCGTTTTAACTTTTGACTCTCAAAGTTCAAAGTCCAAACGTTTCTGACGTTTCTGACGTTTCTGACGTTTCTGACGAGGGGCTTTCGCTGCTGGCAAGACTCAGGCGCGTAGACTCCGGTGCGTGGCGCATCGCCAACTCGAAAGCAATAGGTACCAAGCGCCGACCCATTCGTTGGCGGATCTCGTGTAAAGATTCCACTTATTAGTTTGTAAGATGGGATTCGATTCGGGCACGCCGCTAAGTTGTCTATTTTTACATTGAGTGATTCGATTCACCCACGATCACCGGGCGCAGCAAGACTTGACGCCCACCTGAAAGGCAGGGCACAACCTACGACGCGGCATACTCCCTCCCGCCTTTCACCATTGGCACATTCGTCACGCGACTTCTGCCCTCCCTCGAGATAATCCCTTTTGTTTCGCCCTCTGCGATAGACACAGCGTGTTAAAAGTACCTCTCCGTAGGTACCCAGTTACATAGCCGTCGCGTGGAGCGTGACATCATAGGTACATAGGTACCTAGGCGGTCCGGACTCCGGAGACTTCGAACGGGGGAGGTACTTGGCAGCTTGCCGGGTCGCTCTCATCATCGTTGTTGCTTGGCATTATGTACAGCATACCTCTCCGTATAAAAGCACGGCAAACATTTCTTACTCCGTAGAAACTTAGAAGTTCGCGTATCCTTCATTGAGATTCCGTGCAACAACACGTTCCGTACGTTGCTCAGATGTTTCAGACTGGTGGATCCAGGCCTCATCTTTGGCCGTTGGACTATGTACCTACATCCGACACTCCGTACATATTCTACCAAGATGATCAGGACTCCCCATCATCGTATTGATGTACGTATGTCAGGGTAACTACGGCGTATTCTCTCGATCATTGCAAAGGCTTTTAGGGTGCTACTGATCCATGAGTGTTGCTCCAAAGTTTTCAAAATTTCCGTTGTGCAGGCGTGCATGAGTATGTAATACGGTCGGTAAGAGCAACCATGAATACATACAACTTTTGCCAGGGCTTCTAAATCGTTACCGCGGCCTCTGTGCTGCCGGGTAATGCAATCCAGCTGTGTAGCCAGATGCCATGTGCTCATTGCCTTGACTAGCCAAGAAATTTGGTCCAGCACAATGACTATCGATGAACTGAGATACTCTTCCCGTTTGGGGAGGTTGCGCATTACTTTGAGCTGTTTCAGACTGTTGTATCGGCCAAGAAGCCACGGGAAAATTCTGATGCTGCGAAGCAGGATTCGCGTGATGCTGCTGCTGCTGCTGCCAAGGAGGGTGCTGCGCAGCCTGCGCAGCGAGAGCTGCTTGCGTTGCATAGTGCGCTTCCCGAAGAGCCTCAACACTATCTAAAAGCTTCGAAACTGTCGACTGAAGCTGGTCCAATCGTGCAGAAACAGAGCCTTGTCGGTTTCCTCCCTTCCGGCCTGACGACGGTACCCGTGTTCGGTGAGTCTCCGAAGTCTGACCAACAGGCGAGCCAGGCGCGTAACCGCCGTTCCCATCGTCATCGCTTGGTATTTCATCTGATGAAGCTGCGTTGTCAAGTGGAGGTGCCGGATCGCCGGATATTTGCTGTTGAGGTCGCATATCATCAGGTTCGGGCTCGCCATGGTCGGCGGCAGGGGCCTCTTCATCGCTCTAAAGATTGATCTGTTAAATCATGTGCCATCATTTGCAAAGCACGAATGAAACATACCACTGAGCCTTGTATTAATGGTTCACCGCGAGAAGCACGAAGACGAAGCTTTTTTTGTAGAAAAAACACATCCAGTCCAACAATCAGAATTTCAGGATGTTCTGCATGGATTTCCTCAGCAATTTGACTTGCTGTTAGTTCATTCCCCTTGCTTTTCTTGTCGATAATCGAAAGTAGCCTTTCAGTGCCAAATTGTCTCTGGGTACGCAACCGTAATGTGCTTGAGCTAATAGGGGACTCGATCGGATCGTGGTTGTGGGACGGTTCCATGACCTTCAAAGAATGCGTATTCTTGTGCTTATTGAATAGAATTCGCGCCCGGAATGGGCAGTTTGTCTTATACGACGTAGTCGAGTACTTGTGTTTCTTGCCAGGCGACTCGCGATAACAGCGACTTTGACGGCATTGTAGTACTCTGTAGCTCACGACACCGGTGAGACGGTTGCGGCTATTTCCTGCTTTCACACAGACGAAACCCTCCAGACGTTGATGTTCTTGAATGGCTGAGTGGGCTTCCTCAACATCTGTGTATTCCTTCTCAATCGCAGATATCGGCCGTTCATAGCGTGTCATTGTTGTTTGCGAACCGTACGATGAAGGAGAGCGCAATGCCGTTGCTGAGTCGCGAAGCTGGCCGCGGAGCGCACAAAGAAATTTTGGGAACACGGGAAATCGGCTCGTAAGGGTATCAAATGAATAGCACGGATACAGGCGCGTATCGTAAATAAAAGTCGGTATCTTGGCTATGATGGGAAGAACTCGAAAGATTTGGGCAGAATTGTCGAGCACGAGACGCGTCGCATAACTGCCCGGCGTTTGGCGGCTTAGCCGATTCACGTGATGCAAGGAGAAACATGTTGTGCTTGCAGCTTGCTCAGGTTCCGCATCTCTTTCCTTCATCCAACGCAGACACCCCGATGTATTCCCGCCCGCGACAATTACAGAGCATTCCATCCACGTCGAACATTTGAGAATATCCAGTTGCGGCGGATAACCTCAGCTTCACAACCACAAGTCCTGTGTGGCCTGGGAACTCTCGAGTCTCACAGCGGCTTTGCGTTTGCGGCACACACCTACCGCATGATCACCATAGGAGACTGCCGAGCACCTGTGGGATCTCCTCAGAACGATAAAATACGGGCATACTAATGAGACTAAATAGCATCTCTCGAGTGCGGATAAAGGGATTTCCTTCCGACATACCTCGATTTAATCATCTCGCGAGGGTCGCCCCTCACACAGTCAAAAACAGCAGACATGCGGGCCCGCTCGTGAGTCGCCAACGGTCACGGAAGCAATCCCGGTTGTTGTGGAGGAAATCGGTCATGGAAACAATCCAGCCCTCGAAGTCCTCCTTTCCCCCCTCGAAGCTTCGGGCTGGTATCGCGTCTCGCGCGCCTTGAGGTCGGAGAGTGAGTTATCGGAGTCTTAATCCTCGCCGTAGGTGACTCTGTCTACGCTAGCGAGAAGGAAATCACGACTGAAGCCCCAACAGCTCGTCTTGATTAGCAATGGGGTCTTGATTAGCAATGGGCCAGCCCATGGCGCATTAATGAGGGGAAGACTTCAGTTACATTCTCGAGACCCGGAGTGGTACAAAGGAATCAAGCTGTTTCATGCTGATCAGTCATGTACGCAAGGCGGCGGACGACCTTTGCCGCAACAGCATGAAACAGCTTGCTTCCTTTGTACCAGTCCGGGGCAGTTTGGGGTCACGAGAACGTAACTGAAGCCTTTATACTTTAATGCGCCTCCCGCATTGTGAAGCAAGACGAGTTGTTGAGGCTACGGCAGTGATCCCGTTCTTGCTAACGTAGACAGACTCTGATGGAGTTACCGACGGGCCAATTCACGGGACGTCGCGTCTTGTTGGCCTGCGCCTCGTACAGCGTCTGGGCTTTTAAAGGCATTATTGTGGACAATGGCTTGAACGCCCTTGAGTACATCTTCGTAGCAAGTTCAGGTTTTGTCATCTTCGTGGCAAGTTCAGGTGTTATGGCATCGAGCACTACGATATCTTGAATGAAGGTCCCTCCCAACCATCTGCCTATTCCGGCGCTGCAGAACATTGGCGGAAGCTACGACGTAATTGAGTGCCTTACCTTATCTACCTGAATGCATACTCTGCCCTTCAGGCTTCGAAACTATCGGGATGTTGTGGGTATGTATTTGTAATATGTTTCGCACACGGTAGTTGATGATGGAATCATATTGATACCTATGCCTATTCCTAATGCTATCTTCACTAGGTTGGGCTATCGTGATCGACTACACCTGAACGCCTGAGGTTATGACAGGAACATTTCCCTTGAAAAGCCAGTAACCCTTATCCCCTGAACGCCGTACGAAAAAAAATCAACTGGCCAACTTAGGCCTGTTGGTCGCTAAGGATGTCGGAATCGCCAGCGTCAAGGATGGCCATGGTGGAGCAGCGGAAAAGCTTGCCACAAGCAGTGCCCAGCTCAATCTGTGGTGGTAACATTTGCGTAAGCACAAGTGAACCCTCCAAAGTCTGGATCAGACTTCTTCTCTGGGTAGATCGCATGGGTGGTCTCTCTCGGCAAAGAAAGAAGACCAACCCAAACGGAGATGTCACATTACGAGGAAAGCACGAAAATGCCTTTGCCTCAAATGTTCCGACGCAAATAGATATGTGAACTTACGTTGTTCCCCGAGAAGTGGTGGATCGGGGCCTTCGACAACATGCTGTAATACTCGAGCTCTGACTTCCGCAGAGGTGGCGTGTTGCCGGCAATGATGATCAACTTGGCCTTGCCAGACCGCAACGACTTCAAAGTCGACCTGTAGCCGAGTGTGACTGAAATGGCATGCATGTTAGCATGGAAATCTCAAGTACATAACAGCGTTGAATGTAGCGAGCCATCAAGTGCTCTTTGGCCGTTTTGAAAGGCCAGACCGCACTGGTAGGCCGAGCAATTTCAACAACAGAGACCGAGGTTATATTCGTACCCTTGCCTGACTTCATGACGAGCGCCAGCTTTGAATTAATGCTGTTTGCCTCCTTCTTGCTCTTTTTTTGCGGAGCCATCTTGAATGTTTTGATATTGGGCGACTGGGCGATTCGACAAGTTCTTGAGATCGGAAATTTGATGTTGTTGGGTGGTGAAATTTGTTTGCGGTGCAGGCTCCGCCATAATTCCCCAAAATATGGCTGCAGCTGTCCGCTGCCTTAGCCCTAAGCCGCCGAAATTTAGGCGAAATGCGCCAATCCTAGGTAGGCTGGGTCTTCCGTGACGCAGTCTTGCTCATCCAGCGCTGTTCCAGCGCTGTCAGTGGTCACATCAGACGATGATGCATCAACTCAATTCCATGTATGTACATACAATGAGACGCCCAGGCCGACTTTCAGATATGTATTATCTTTAATTGTGAATGTGGCAGTGGCGGGATAACATACGGCTATCATTCTCTATTCTGTATTTGAGTTGAACTCGTGCCGATACCAGCGGCAAGAGTGCCTTCAACTACTCCGTAGGCTGTAGCGGCATGACCTACGAGGCTACGACAATGCCATTGGAGGACCAGCTGAATCCCCCATTCAAAGCCTGTGGTTAAAGGCGATGGAAGCATGAATTGCGTTTTGAAAATGCTGGCTTCGAGTTCCTGGCTGATTACACCTTGATTGATACTGAACCTCGAGTGATGGGAGTACATTTAGGTACCATCGTCCATTGATGTTGCCATCGGACGGGAATGATGGGAGGTGCTCTCCGCGTTAAGGAAGGAAGAGAACTTGTGGATGAATTCCACATCTCAAGGAGACGTGAATATATGCAGTTCAGTATCTCAAGGGGGTTTGGAGAATAACACAGGCCACGATCGGATGATAATTTTTGGCACAACCGGGTCATACGAATAAGCCAACCGTGATGGAAAGTATGCGTCGATCAAGGTTGACCGCGCGGGTTCAACATCATGGGCAACAAAGTCAATGTACCGGTAGTGACCCATATTCTACCAATCGAATGGAAACGCTGATCATGTAGCAGTCCAGGACTCAGGACTCAGGCCTCTTCTCACGCTCCCCTTGGAGCGCCAGATACTCCTGCCCTTCCCATCAGCGAAGCAGCAGCCACAGCGGGACGGGGCCGTCAAACTTTTAGCAATGATAGAAAGCATTGCCGTGAATGTAATGCTCGCTTCAGGGTTTAGTCTTGAATGTGTCCGCCCGAGTCAGGGTCTCCTCCGGCGTCGTTTCCACTTGAAGAACTTCTAATGCAGGCTTCATTTGAAAAGAACAATTCGATGATCTATCTGCGCTACAGGTCAGGCTCAACAAGCAGCACGAATATAAACTTCTATCCCAGGTCTCATTCGCAAACTACAGTTCAATCATCTACCTGCGCTACAGGTCAGGCACATCGAACAGCGCAGGCACACCACTCCAATTCCCCCGAGATCTCTCTTCCCAGTACCCATCCTTGCCAGTCTTAATCTTCCAGACCTCCTCTCCCTCAGGACTATCCTCTGCTTTGGCAAACCACCGCGGTCTATGCACCTCTCCACGGTCCTCTTGCTCGCGACGCCGACTCCGTTGTGCCTCTTCAAGGTTGTGCTTCCACTTCTCCGCCGCATCCAAATCTCCCTGCTCCGCATAACGCTGATCGGGTCGTAGTCGACAGTCCGTTGGAGCCATTTTGCCCTTTTCAATGTCGGTGATTTCGTTGAGGGTAGCAGCGAACATGGTCATTCCATACGTCTGGGTCGCATTGTCAACCAGTTGGCCAACCTGCCAGATTTCTTCACTGGCTGCCTTGCCAGGCCCGACGGTCTTGAGGCCTCCGGTCCATGTGCCCGTCAGACCACTGCCCGTGTCGCTTCCATCTGGACTGAATGTGGTGACGTACACGTCCTCGGCACGCCCGCCAAACATGCCTTTGCTCTTAAAGTCGACGCATGCTTTGTGACCGGTGCTGTCGTTGTTCACGTGCATGGAACCGACGGGCTCAACGTACTTTTCTCCCATTACGACGTTGCGCAAAAACATGGTGGCGATGTTCCAAGAGTATAGTTCGTCGCTGCCGTCTGTCAGCCGCAGAACCACCCGGACACGGCCGTCTGTGGTGATTTCGGCGCTCTTGCCCCAGAACTTCTGGCCTGGTGCCGGAGATTGGGAGAACGACCAGGCCGCTGAGTCGGCTTGCATGGCTAAGCGCACTGGACGATGTTGCACTTTCTCGACGAGGAGGCGGAAACCCCCGGGCACGTCCTTGCTTGTTCGGACCAACTCAAAGGTTTCACCAAGAAGTGGATTGAATGGCTTCCGAATAGCTCGCTCTTTGGCTCGACCTCCGCTAAACTGGGAGACGGCGAATGCGCTGACAAACAGGAGGCGCTCGGTCGCGCTCTTCTGTCTAGAGGCCTTGTCCAGTAGCTGGACGTACTCGAGTGGCTCAGCCACTTTCTGCAATAGAGATATGGGCTCGTTGGCGGAGACGGGCATGCTAATAGTGCTGAGATCTTTTCCGACATTTTTTCGGACAAAGGCAATCAGACTAGGGGGCAGAACAGTTGACGGCGGGATCCCTGTTCGCCGTTGCACAGTCTGATCGAGGGGCAGAGGCGCGAGAGTCTTTGGTCTGATGGGATAAATGTCGCCTGCGCCATCGATTCCGACCCCGTCCTCGTCCTCCATGGAAGAGACAGAGGAGCTTTCGTGTATAGATTCCTCTTCGACATCAGTCTCGGCAGACCCGTCCTCGCTGCCGTTGATTTTGACAACTCCCGATTTGACGTCTTCAGCATCGAAGAATTCGTCCGTGGATGTTGTTTCGATACTCATGCGCGAGTTGACTACGGCGGCAGGTGAGTGTGGAAGTCGTCTTCTCTTGCTGTTGGCGATCAAGGAGGTGAATTCGGAGACAACGGAATCCAAATCAGATAGTAGAGCCTCGCAATGATCATGTAGAGACATTTCCTCCTCAGTCACCCCTCGAGATCGTCTTTTAGAAGATAACTGGCAGCCTGCTCCTGCTTCTGCGCCGGTTGTCGCCACTGTAGCACTTCCAGACGATGACACGGCCGTGGCAGCAGAATTAGTCCGCTGAAGGGCAGACGGGCCGAGCACGGGTGCGCTAGGTTTTCGCTTCCAAAACGACTTCTTTTCCGTCATGTTCGGGAAATAGCCCTCTTTTCCATCCTCCCCAACAACTGTAGACTCAGGAGAGAGTAGTTGCGCGTTTTGTGTGGACGGCTTCGGCACCTGAGCCACTTCCTTAGTCAACCGTCGCAGTGCATCTCGAGTCCCAACAACACGGCTCACAAGTGTTTCCACTTGCTGCCACTCAACATCTTCGGTATGGTCAGATCCATATGTCTGTCGCAGACCTCCTGCACTTAGCTTGAGCACCGGTTTGGATGGTTTGCTCGGCATTCCTGAACCTTGAGCAATGCGACTGGCTCGCTCGAGAGAGCGTGCCCATTCCTGGAACTCCTTGTCGTTTGGTGCTCTCAAATGCCACACCTCGGCACCCGAATCAATGCTTATTTCTCGTCTTCGCTCGTCGGCTGCAATGGCCGCAAGACTGAGAGGGATCGCCCCGCGAAGTGCGGACGAGTTTCGATTGTAATAGTATGATAGGGTGCATGTACAAAAGTCGAGGGAGAAGAAGCGACGAGCATACCCTTGTCCCTTTTTCCGGCGTCTTTTCGAGAGCGTTCCAACGTGATAGTTTGTGGGAGCGGCAGTCATATCGCTTATTCCGCCTGAAGATGCTGCTCTCGCGCGGCCAGCGCTGGGTAAACTGTCGACCGAGGCGGACGGGCCATGCTCGGTGTTTGGGGTAGGATGTTTTCCTAGGCTGGATTGGCTGGCTTGCGCGTTGGGTAATTGCAGATTAGGCAGGTTTGCGGCGGTCTGTGGCGGCGCGCCGGTCGGATACGTGAGCACAACGAACGTCGCAGTCTTGGACGTTTGCTTTGAGAAGGTGTTGTCGAACACTAAGCCGTACATGCCGCCATCACCTGTATGAACGTCATGTGTACCCCTGGACACCTTGTCCGCCTCGCATTTGCCGTGCCACGAGATAGGTATAAAACCTTTGGCAGTTAAAAGATCTTGCGCGGTCGCTTCTTTCTTCGGAAACCTGCTGCCTTTGCCATCCGCGAGGGCAGCGACGTGAGCACTGCCGTCAAGTTCGTCGCCATTCGTAGCGAAAGTCGTCGTTGCACCAGTGCCAGGATGCTTCACAATGCCAAAGTTGCTGCAAAAAAGAACCTAGTCAGCCAGATTGTGCGGCACTATGAACGCAAAGTACTCCGTAAAGGTCACCCACATGGACTTCTTGTTTGGCTGCACACTCCAAGAGAGGGTGTTATCTTCGTCGACCCTAACCCAGCGAACGATGTACGACTGTGAAGAAACTCGAATGAGTATATGAAGCTACCTGGAAGACGGGTCATATGACTCCGAATTGAGAGAAATTATGGTGCCAATGCCTCGTACCTTGCTGTGAACCTCGAGCTTCTCGATGCCAGCCATGCTATCAATTGTTGCACGGTGCTGCCCTTTGGTCCTACTCGGTCTCTCGGGAGATAGATACGGGGGCGGTTATTCTGGGCCGGAGAGATTGGTGCCTTGTACGAAACACTTCTTGTAGCAATGTGACATGGCTTTATTTCGCGTGGTGCACAAGGGAGTCGGCGCCTGGTCGCTCTCAGTCGCTCGCGGGGAAAGTCTTGGAGGCGTGAGGAAAAAGAAATCAAGGGGGACCAAGCAGCTGATTTCCCCGAGGCATCTATCGCAGATGTGCGAGCAAGGAGTACGGAGTATGTAGTACGAGTAGTTACGGGGAAATTGCGTCCAGCGCCGGGGTCTCTGTGAGGATGTTGACAAAGGAGGCCTGAGCTGCATGCATGGGGCAAGTCTGTTGCACATGCAGCCTGCAGGTGAGGGGAACGGGACGATGACAGATGATGCTTGGATCCTGGCCAATCTACAGCCGCGGCTTCAATGTCGGCTCCACTTGCGAGCAGCTGCAGGTTGGTCTTCGGACAAGCGTTGGCACACGGGGGTCGGGACTCGGAGGCGGCAACGCGGAATCGGCACACAACGTTGCCAAGTTCCAACAACGTGAAAGTGGAGGACGGAGTTAACGTTATATGCAAGTCGATCTGGTAAGTTGTAACTTGTACGGAGTACGGAGTACGTATGTTCATATATGTACTCCGTATGAGCGCCTCTGTTCAAATTTCAGACACGGTTGCGGACAATGCTCGCCACGACTTCACCCTGCGTCGTTGATTATTCAGCTTGTTGCGGATGCCCCGCAAAGCACCGTTTCGGCGGCAAGACGACTCAGGATCCATGATCATACACAGCAGAGAAAACGAGGCAATGGGCTTCGACGTTGCTACAACGCTCGCAAGAGACGAGTTGCATCCTCACGACGATGCGCCATCCGGGGCATCGTGGACAGAGCATCCGCTTCCATCTCGGCTTCCATACGAGATTGACCCCACTCCTACCTACTCGGAACGGTCGCAATGGCTGCAATGGCCGCAAAGACCCCCAAGACCCCCGAGCGTTCCCCTCAAGGGACTCTCGGTCCACTGAAGCAATGCGCGCTAGCAAGTTCATCTTCTCCTTTTCGACCCAGGGCCGTCCATTACCCTTTGGCAACCCCCCGACCACCACCCGCCGTACAAGAGTCCCTCATCACGGTGTTCTGTTTGATTAGGTTTCCCTCGACGTCCTCGGCTTCCTGGGCTTGCTCTTGAATCACAAATCTGGTATGACAGGAATTGCACTGGTGCGGCCGTGCTTCGACTCCCTCCCAGTTGCTTTCCATTCTCAGACCAAGAATTCGGCATGATTTCGACCCGCATCTGCTATCGACCATCGCTGGCCTTCGTTCCCTTCCTTCGCCTACCGCTTGTCTACGATCCTGTGGCCAGATGATCTGTCTCGGCTCTTCAGACTTCGCATCCTTACTATAGGCCAGAACGGCTTTCCGGTTGCTGAATATGTCGGGCGTTCTGAGCAAGCGCCAGCAGGCGCGCAACGAGAAGGCCCTGCAAGACCTGGTTCACAACATTCCAGGCAATAATCAGTGTGCGGATTGCCATGCAAGAAATCCAGGTACGTTGCAGGTTGGCATCTCTAGGTCTATCGAACAATCTTCTAATTCTGGTTTTCTCTATAGCATGGGCATCATGGAGCGTATGTTGCTAGCAATCCTGAATCACGCCGCGGCAGCTCTCGTGGGCTGTATCACTAACACGTCAGTAGCTCGGAGTATTCCTGTGCATGCGGTGCGCCACCATTCACCGTAAACTGGGCACGCATGTATCCAAAGTCAAGTCACTTAGCATGGACAGCTGGTCCAATGAGCAAGTTGATGTGAGTCAAAAGAGGATGATCAGCGCCAACAAGGAGACGCCTTTGGCGGACACAAACTCACACTGAGACAGAACATGCGTAAAGTCGGCAATGTGGCCTCGAACCAGATATACAACCCAGAATCCAAGCGGCCTCCAGTACCAGTAGACGTGGACGAGGCTGACTCTGCCATGGAACGCTTCATCAGGCAGAAATACATCCACAATGTGGCAACCGAATCCCGAAAGTCTCGCAGTCCGCGGTCCGACGAAGGCATCCCCCCCCCTTTGCCGCCCAAAAACTCTACCAAGTTTGGTTTCAGATCAGCATCGTCCATTTTTCCACTTTCGTCTCGGGTGAGGAAGGAACACCGCGACGCGACTATCTTGAGTGACGGCGACGTCGATTCCTCGACTCTCGCCAACAAGCCCTCGAGGTTATTCGGCTCAGCCGTCGACTACGACGGTACTGAAGATCTGGACAGGAAGGTGGCTCGGCTACGTGAAATGGGCTTTCAGGATAGCCAACGCAATGCAATTGTGCTCAAAGGCGTGAATGGCGACATGAACAGGGCGATTGAAGCATTGGTACGCTTAGGTGAGGGCAGAAGTCGGTCGCCCGGTCCAGCCCCGCCTCCACGGGATCCTGTACTTCGTTCAGTCAAATCCATGACTCCTCTTACATCGCGATCGAGCTCACCTGGCCTCGGACTTAGTCTGAATGTTCCACCGAAACCATCAAATATTGATCGACCGGCCACTTCCTCGACCGCATCAACGAACCCGTTCGACATGATGGCCATCGCTCAACCCCAGACCGCCCAATCGACGGGTTCGTTACATCACAAAAACCCGTACAGCGGCACAAATAATCCTTTTGGGCAACCAGCGCACCAGGTCGATTTAGTCGGCCCAGCCTTTCAAAGTCTTGGCCCATCTTCATCTCAACCGACCTCGTTTCCTCCGAATCATGCAGGAGTGATGTCGCAAATCCCTTCACCCCAAATCCTGCAACAGCAGCAACAACAACAACAACAACAACAACAACACCAACAGCACATGCTTACTTCAGGTCCAACCGGCATGCAGCAGTATCAGCCTATAACTTTTCAAAATAACGCCATCTATCCTCAGATTGTACCACAAATGCTGCAACCAATGCAAACCGGCTACAATCCATTCCTCTCTCGACCTTCAGGCCCGACGTCATTACCGCAGAGCACGATGGTAGGCTCAGCACTGGGCAATTCCGTGAACAACCCATACTCAAGATCTCCAGCGATCAGACTAGGGTCTCCTACATTAGGCCAGATTCCAGAACAAGCAACATCTAGCTTCACGCAGTCTCCTCCATTCATGACAACCTCCCCACAGCATTCATCAATGTCAACAAATCCGTTTTTTCTGAACAATCCGCTACAGCAAATGCCTCTGGAGCAGCAACAGCAGCTACCGTCTCAGCAAGTACAGCAAGCTACCTCGATATCTGATCATCAGGCTCACGCCAATCAGCAACTGTACCTTCAACATTCCAGGTACGACAAGGCATCAATACTGGCTCTTTACAATCAACCGGGATCCAACTTTCATCCTCAAGCAGCTGCCGAGCCAAATCCAGCTATAACAACCCCGAGCATTCCTAACGGCGAGGCTTTCACAGCACAACCCACACAACACCCGGTGATGGAACAGCAATCACACAGTGTGTCACAGCGACCGCCTGGAAACAATAATCCGTTCATGAGCGAGACTATGGCAACGCAGGCCCGACATATTAGTAGGGAGAGTATGAATCTGGGCTTAGATATGTCATGGACAAATGGGCGCCACAGCCCAGATGCGTTCGCGAGTCTGAGCGCTAGGCATGCATAATGGCACGAGAAGGTGGCGTGACACTGGTATCGAGTGTGGTTGTACACACTGTACTTGTGTGCGTACTGTGTACCGAGGTACATAACCACCGTGCTTAATATCACATAAGACATACATATCAGTCTATCAGATGGAATCGGTATTGTGGAGATTACCTAAGGCACCGACGGATGACGTGGCGTTATAATGCGGATCGTGATTGTACGTACGGAGTAGGGAGCAATATTCTTTATATATGATGTGGCGTAGTCAGCATGTGCGTCCTAGGTGTTACTTTTGCTATTCATTGAGATTCGTTGTACCAGAAAAGAGTGCTGAAATGCGCTGAAAGAATGATCGGGAATACGGCGCCAAGTTGGCGTGGAAGATTCACGAACCTCGGTTCCAACTTAATCATACAAAAGTGAGTCGGTGGCTGCATGTGCCTCGTGTGTCATGTGATGATGATGTGGCCTCACTGTGCACCGTCTCAGACTGTACGAGGCGGGCTATCGGATACCTGAGTGGACAGTGCGACTCGCGAGGGGATGAATGTACTCGGCCACGATACATATTGGTTCCTTGGCATTCAGGCTGGCCGGATGGAGGATAGGATGGGGCCGTGGCCCTGGATGTCTCCACCTTGGTCGGCGGCTTCTTTCAACTTTTCAAGGGTCGTGGTCTCCGCTTCCTCCTTGTCCGACCGTCCCCCTCGGCCACTCCTCTCTTCACCAACCACGAACATCACACAACCTCACTCGCAACGCCAGACGACTCACAAGACGCGCTTCCTTCACGATCCCACACTGCTTCACGGCCAAGCCATCCCCTCTTCACATAGGAACTCCTGTAGCACGAACAAGACAGCCGTCTCTACCTAACTTTTGGACGGTTTCGATACTTTCCTCGCCACAAGCCCCTCGATCTCACGAGAAACTTCTACTATAAGATCAACACACGCACCCGCAACAGTCGCCACATCTCTTCGTCCCATCATCTTTTCTCAACCCAATTTCGAGACATCAGCAACCGTGGAATCCCGATAACAATGGCTCTTTTAAATCACGAAAATTTGCATAGTAGTAGTAATTACGGCGAGGACACTGCCGCCCGGGTCAACGTCCTTGCCTCATGCTACGTCCTTGACTGTGCGGCCCAGCTCAAGGGCCTGCACTACTGCACTACCGGGGCTTCAGGTAGGTTTTTTTACGTCCTCTTTACTAGGAGCATCTATTATGCTCCTTAAATCATGACTTCAAGTGCTGACGGATCTACTACATCACATAGGGGCCGAGTGGTATTCCTGAGGTTCCTACCTCAGGACTACCTTCCCCTCCGACAAGTCCCCCCCTCGCCGCATTAAACTCGTCCAACCAGCTTGCTCTTCTTCCTAAGCAGAAGAAGAGCGGCAACCCGAGCCTCCGTGGCTCGGGGCGACGAGGGGGGGCAGCACTCATGATCAGGGAAGAATGTGAGAGATTCTTTTGTGAGTCCATGAAGACGGTTTTCCATGGTGAGATGAACCTGTCGATGAATGGCTCCTGCCTGTCAAGTGCTTATTTACAAACTCCACCGCCCGAGACTCACATGCATGACGCGTTCCGTCATGGCGCTCATCCAGAGTCTCGTGGAATTGAAGTGGAGTCATGGTTGGAAGTCTGGGACTACGCCGGAGGTGCAAGCTTCCGCGCCTTTGTGACAAGACAGGAACAGGAGAGATCACTTTTTGTGTTTTTCGATGTCGAAGGCGCTCTCGGAAGAGACCTGAAAAAGGGGTGAGTCACAGGAGACAAGAGATCACCGCGAATCCGGAATGAGCATGTGCTGACCATGGTAATAGTCTTATGGCTGTGATTGACCTCGCCGATGGCCCGCTGGCTTGTTCCCACGTTGTGACCTGCATTGATCGACGCATGCCGGTCGATAACGCGCTCGAGTTAACCAAGAGTTTGCAATGGGTTGGTTTCGAAATGACAACTCTGGACCATTGGGCCCAGGACCTTGACGTGACGAGCGACAGGTGGGTCTTTATGGGCATGGAAATGTAGTCCCTGACTCTGAGTGTGGCATGCATATGCATGATAGGTGTGCAGAAAGTCACCTTTCAGAAGTGTGACCGAGGATTGCCTTCTTTGTTTGTTTTGTTTTTCCGTCTGTCATTATTAATCTTGTCGTGATTGTTTTGCAAGTCTGTTTGCCTGCCGAGCGGAACCCGATGTAATCAGCCTTATCCAATAGGAGATGTAAAAGGGACGCCAGAAATGTTATGTCTTGGTCCGCTTTAAGATGCCGATTTGTTGCAGACACAGTAGCGTGGATGGATGCACGAGCATACTTCAGTTTGGTCCTTATATTAGCTCGTTGAACAGAACACATTGAGCGAGAATATTGTGTGCAGTTGACTGCAGTGACTGTAAACTTCGCAACGAGCTAGCCTGTGTATCCCTCCAGTGATGTGTATCTACTGTACTACATCTTCGTACAGTTCCCCGAGTAATGCCCATGTACACAACTACGACGTCCGTGTATCCTCTTTGATAATGTGTACATATCTTATATAAATGCCTGTGTATCATATCCAAAAGTGATGCCTACCTACATATCCATATGACGCCTTTATATTTTCTCATTGAGGAACGGAAAAGAGATAAACGTACGAGGATGTGCCGCACATTGATGGACTGCGCTCCCTTGGATTTACTACCTCCGGCGTCCTTTTCGGCTGTCTTAAGGTCAAATCAAATGTCTTCTGAACCTGATCAGTGATCACTATGGTAAACACAAGTTTTCTCTCGTGAGAAAGCACTTTAACTCTAATCCATAATCAACTTTATTCGCTTCAAGAATACTATTTGCATGATGCATCTGAGAATATGTACGTACAGCCTTACCTACCACTGACCAGGTACATGCCTACATACCTGGTAGCTAGCCCCAGGTGACAGTTGACTTTTCCACGCAAGGTCCAATCCGCCCTACGGCCCGCGAAAATGAACACCACGTCGTCTATCGGCTCAAGCCGATGGAAGTTTGAGGCAATAACAGGTCTGTGATGCCCTTAGATGTTCTGGGCCGCACGCGCGCTACACTGACGGAGCCAGCGAGTGTCGCCTGTCTGGACACTGGTCTACCGCCGGGGAGTATCTCAGCGTGTAGAGAGCCACTCTCTACGTCACATTGACTCACATTAGGTAGGTAGGGCAGAGCTACCAATTAAGAGAAAAGATCTAGATACATATATCGTGATTCTGATCGGTCTCGCAGGGTTAAAGCGACTACAGAGTTGTTCTCTCGACCCAAAGTTTGCACCCTTCGAGTACATCGCTGGAGTATAAAATTACGCCAGAATTCCCAAGAATACCGTAAGCATTCATTCCGGTCGCGAATCATTAATTGTTCTTGGCACTGTGACCAGCGTTGAATTATAGTGCATGAATGCACATTCGTCAATCCAGCTGGACTGGGGAAATGCATGTTGGAGAGTCTTGCATGATGAATAGGTAGGGACCCGGTGACAAAGGTATCTTCAATCGCTTCCTGACCGGAGAACGAGGAGCACGCGATCGCGACATGGGCTCATGGACGAAGCTGAACCAGAAGGCGAGAAACGAAACACTCGCGTAGCCGCAGCCTCTGCATGGAAAATCGCCGTTGGCGTTTGTCTTGAGCAGCTCAGAGGCTGGTCGTTGTTGCAGTTTACTTCCCCTCACCATCGAAAGCCCTCACCATCCTGCGCACGGACCACCAGAGGCCGATACCGGCAATGCACACGTGACGATCGCGTCTGTAACTACGACTACGCTACCACAAGATCATGAGCATCTTGGAGAGCGGCGACGTGCTCAAGACCACGGACTTCGACGTGCATTGGTTCGTCAACCGTCAGCACTTCATAAATCCTCCGGAGCTACGACTACGTGAGCCAGCAGTCGTTCGAAAGGTGTTTAAGCCAGCGGCGCGTCGACCGAACGCGAAGGCGTCTAGCACGGCGCGTGGCAGCACCAGAAGCGAACTGACCGATCGCAACAGCGTTGAAGCCGCTCGGCCGCTCGGCCGCTCGGCCGGCCTTCTGATCAAGGTCCCATTCCTGGTCCTTCACAAGCTGCGGTGCGAGCGCTCGCTCGAGATCGTGTATCTTGCGGCTGCAAGAGCCAGACTGCGTGTTTAACGAATAGCTGCTCTTGCCGGAGGGCTAACGTGCTCTGCGGCAAGTGGTGTCACAAAGGAGATCTGAAAGACGCCAAACTTGAGGACGCCAGCAGGCGGAGAAATTCCTCCTCAACAACGCATTCAACAGCTCACCGGCGTGCTACACCAGTCACAAGTAGAGTCGGCCGAACGAGCGGAGAGGGCGGCCCGTGAGTTATGGCATGTACAAGAGCAGCAATCTCTTCGTTTCTGGCAACAACACCCTCAACGTCCGCCGACGACGCACCAGCAACAACACCCTTACGTCGCCTGGCAGCCCTTCAACCTCCGCCGACGACGCAGCAGGAACAACACGTTATTGGGGTCGGCGGACTTCATATCAGCGCCGAATCACGCGAGGATAAGGCAGAGGTTCGGTCAACACCCCCTTGGATGGCAGTGAGGGCGGAGAGGGGGCGGAGAGGGTGGCCTACACGTATGTAATATAAAGTCATCAATACTCTAAGAGCGTGCATGCAATATAAAGTCATCAATACTCTGAGAGCGTGCCATTGCCGCTGAGAACGCTGCAGCCAATGAGACTCCTTGTGGATCCACCTTCGCTGTTTTGGTCACCGCGATCTCGGCCTCTGGTGGTCCGTGCGCAGGATGGTGAGGGCTTTCGATGGTGAGGGGAAGTAAACTGCGTCGTTGTTGCCATGGGCATCGGGTCGAAGGCTTTGCATGATACACTGGCAGGCCATAGCCGCGTTTGCACTCCTCGTCGCATAAACTTCTCATTGCCAAGGCACATTGGGCATAAGCATACCTGTACCTACTTGCTCAGCAATTGTGGATTTACTTGAGTCTGCATTGCTGCAATGTTGCAGTGCCGCAATCGTTGAGGTGTGTGATTATTTTCTGAGTGATGCTACTGGAACAACTAGCATTCTCTCGGCCTGCTACCTATTCCCCAGTCCTCAAGCTCAGCGACTTTGATGTGCAGCGTGTTGTGACTTGTCAGTGGTCACTACGTGTTGAGGGGTGCGTCACATATGATGAAGGTCGAGATTACGCAAGATGACCACCAGAAAGGACTCGATTCATTCGAGAGGCACTGTTTGTATTGGTAGACGACACTGAGCACTGAGCAGTCAATGATCAACCGGCCTGACTTTCTCGCTCGTCTTCATCAGCTACATTATGCACACCCATCTTTCTCGTTTCATCGCGGCATCGCCTAGGAAGAGACGCCTGGGTCCGAGGGGGTGTGGCAACTGATACAAACGAGAGGCTCGATTCACTGACGTCCAAGTGAGCTGTCAACAGTTGCGAGAGGATTCACGAGCCTCTGGTAGCCTGTGTTTGTCCGATATGTCGTGATTTCACGCACGCGAGAATGTACATGACAGAGCCACTCTGCTGACATGACGCACAAATCACTGCCACTCATCAACGCCTATAAAATGCGAGTCCTCGCCAGCTCAAGTTCCAGTCCTTTCCTCTTATTCTTCTTCTTCATACTCAAGTCTACAACACTTGGCCATCTAGAGACTATTTTCTCAAAATGGTCCTCTCCCACTTCAGCACCCTCGATGGTCTCGGGTGACTCCTCACACCCAACCTCGCTGCATCTTCTTCTCACATCCTCTAATCACATTCTCGAATCTCTTGTGTGCAATCCCTCTTCGATCCAAACTCAGGTTGCCATGCTGCCCGTCTTTGCGGCTCACCTCTAGCGGATCAGGATCTTGGGTACCACTTCACTTCACCAAGATGAACAAGAAGACTACGAGAGTCTGTCAATAATGACGGTAGAGAATACATCTCTCGAGTCATGATCTGGCCGTCAGAACAGACACAATCCTGCGTAAGCTCAGTACCCTTCCCTCCTTTTGCTCTATCCTCTCTTGGAAACAGCAATGAGCGACACGCTTTGAGGATTGGGCCCAAACAAAAGGCTAACACAGAGGCAACTGCCTCCCGTCTTCTGATGAAGTGAAGCAACCAAAATATTCTCTACACGGCTTGCTCAACACATGACAAATCGCTGCGGACAATTGCCAAGCCCGCCACGCCAACGAGACTTCTCAAGGCACTGCACGGTCAAGGTCCTGCTCGGATGAGTTAAACGCTCTTGAAAAAAAAAGACATTGACATCCTCCAGGCCTAGTTCCGGCAACCACAAGCCGACACGCAAGCACAATCATCGCTGTTAGCCGACCCTATGCAACAACTTGGGTCTTCTGCCAGAACGTCAAACATACCTGGCGTCCTGGCCCACCTCCCGCGACCTTTGCGACGAGAGGCCCAGCTCCCGAGAAGGCGCAGTCGAGACAATACTTTTACACGGTATAAGTATATTGGGGTTGGACACGGTGTTCCCGGATGGACCGAGAACATGACAAGGCGTAGTTTGAGCGGAACGATGATCGCCTTGCCGCGAAACTCCGGGAGCTACAACCCTCGCGTGGGTTTCGACTACCGATATTAAACCGCTTCAAGCAGCGATGAACATCTTTGACTCAAACGAACAGACACTCAATGACGAGTCACAAAAGGGGAACTGGTGGAGGAGAAGTCGCAGAGATTCTGCTGATAGGTTTTAATGTAAAGGAGGAAGATCGATTGATGGGCTGACATTGCTATCAAGGAGGGTTGTAAATGGGGCAAAGAAGCTCACATTGTACTCGGTGGTCTAACTTTCCCTTTTGTCTCTATATTTTGTTGTTCTCAATCATTATATTCGGTGGGTTTCCTTTGTCTCTATTTTTTTCTTCATCATCTCAATCAATACCTTCGAATGTATAACGATTCTGCCTCGTTCTAAATCTTGATCTGTGACACCGTAGTTGGTCCTTTTCTGAAGTCTCCATCCCAACACTAACCTCTATTCTATCATCTATGTAAACACCTCTCCACCCAAACATGAGACAGAGAAACACGCAAAAATCACGACAAATCCTCTTCAAACTGTCTAACCAAAAGACCCTGCCCGTTCAAATAATCCTTCACCTGCTTCACAGTATACTCTCCCCTGTGAAACATCCCCGCCCCAAGAGCAGCATCCGTAGTCGTCTTATCAAACACCTCCTGGAAATGCTCCGGACTCCCAGCACCACTCGACGCAATCACCGGAATCTTAACCGCCGCCTTGACATGCGCCACGAGCTCCAAATCAAACCCGCTGTTCGACCCATCTCGATCAATGCAATTGAGCAGTAATTCTCCCGCACCCATCGCTTCCACCGCCTGCGCCAGCTCCACAACATCCATGTCTCTCGTCTCTCTTCCGCCCTTGATCGTGCAGGCATACCAGCAGTATGGCTCCCCGTTGGGACCGGGGAACTTGGTCTCAATGATGTGGTGTCCCGTGGCATCCACCTTGGGAACGTAGACGCGCTTCGGATCCACGCTTACCACGACGGCTTGATTGCCGTACGCGCGGGAGATTTGCTCAATGGCCGTATTGCCAAATAATTTGCGTCCTAGGGCGTAGTATTCCTCTGCGGCGATGACAGCGTCACTCCCAATGGAGACTTTATCGGCCCCGGACTTGAAGTACATGGTTGCGATTTCGAGGGCAGAGACTTTAGTGCCGTCTGTGTCGACGGTGTCGCGGATTCCACCTCCTACTGTGAGGGGGACGAATACCGTTTTCGAGGTCTGTTGGAGAACCTGGAGCATGGGGAGGTCGGCGACGGGGCAGTCACGGAAGGAGGTGATGTTGAGGAAAGTGACTTCGTCGGCACCGTCTTCGTAGTATTTTTTCGCCATTTCGACAGGTTTGCCTAGGTTTCGGATGTTGCGGGCGTCGTCCTTCTCGCGTACGTCGTATTGGTCGCCTTTTGTGACGACGAGGTCGCCCTGGTCATTGGTGCGGACGTCGAGGCAGGCAATGACGCGGCGGGTGAGACCATCGCGGAGAGAGCTTGAGACTGGTGCGCAGATTGTGTTTGTGGTTGTGCCGAGGCTTGCGGCGCCGTCTCCGGTCAAGAAGGCGCGGATGGTTCGCAGGCCTGCTACGCCGGATTTTTCGGGGTGGAATTGCGTGGCGTAGATGTTGCCTTTGGCTACGGCGCCGACAAAGGTCTCTGTTCCGTAGGTGCCCGTGGCGACGGTCCAGCCTTGAGACTCGAGTTCTCCCTTGATGTACGGCATTCGATAGGTGTGGACGTAGTAGTACTTGGAGTCGGAGCGAAGATCGTACATGGCTTGCGAGGCTGTGCTTGCGCTGTTCCAGCCAATATGCGGAACAGACTTGTCTGAGTCGTCGAATCGTCCCAAGCGGCCCTTTATTACACCCAGACCTGGGACATTTGCGTCTTCAGCGGATCCTTCGAAGAGGGCCTGGAGACCGACGCATACGCCCATGAACGGCTTCCCCTCGTTGATGTGTTGTTGTATGGCGGGGAGATAACCCGCTTGGGACAGCTGGGATAAGCAATGGCCAAAGTGTCCGACGCCAGGCAGAATGAGTTTCTAAAGAAGCGGGCAAGATCAATCGTTTCAGCATTTACTTCATCTTGCGGCAATGATGCATTCGGTAGGACTAACCTCAGCCCTGGAGACGTCCTCCGGCGAGCGCACCCAGTCGACTTCATATCCGAGCTTCTCTATCGCATTCACCAGGCTGCGAATGTTGCCGGCTACATAGTCGAGCAAGTGAACCTTGGGCATCGTGCGCCCTGGTCGCCTCGTGGGCGAAAGCCGTCTCGTGGGCAGGAATTCGCGATCGCGGGGGGATGGCGCCGAGTTAGGTTGGTCTTCGTGGGTCAGAACTATCTTTATTTACCGGTGTGCAAGCCGTCAGTCACGTTGAAACCGTCAAATGATCAGCTTTACACACGTGAAAAGAACTGCTTGATAAAGATGTTACATATACAGCCGTGTCTCAGTGACTGTCGCCAAAAGGATGCATAAAAAAGGCAAAAGACAACGCGGCGCGTAGCCTGTAGGTACCTAATTCGGATGTGATGGCGGGGCAGCTCAGCTCACCCCCACCACCTTCTCAGGCTAATCGACAAAGGGACTGGTGTGGGTTGCACGTAAAAGTTTCATGGAAGGTACAGTAGCTGCGCTGCGGCTCTAATAAGTGCTACTTTTGCAGCTCGCTGCATTCTGAGATCATGACATTGCCTGCACCTGATCAACTATGGACTCTGGGTCTTCAGTGTGCTCGCGACCACGAACTCGGACCGAAGTCAAGATTTGGACATGTGATTAGCTTTGCACTTTTCGTTGCTGTCGCAGTCTACTCGCGCAGCCAATCATTGGCAACACGGCAACAAGAAGCTCGAAATGGACGGGCCATCGGGGACGTCCACGTCGGAAAACCCTGGCGCGTTACCGCTTGATCCAGCCTTAGCTGGGACTATCGAGGATGATGAGGAAGAGTGGGAGTACGAGTACTCTACAACAGAAACAGAGGTTGGCACCCACACATGCAGGATGCTGGGCTCAATTCGTCTTTTGCGACGCCAGCTGACGACGCAGACGCATGTAGACTTTTTATTTAACGCTGGAGCTTTCCTACCCAGATTTCAAAGAGAGATCGGCTCGAGCATACCATCACAGTCGCGGCGGGTATTACAAAAATTGGCAAGACCACGAATCGTCCGCGCCAAACATTCACACGAAGCAGACATCGAAAACGACCGGCGGAGACGACACCAATATCAATACCAACAGCGATGACGACGACGATGGCGACGGCGAAGGCGAAGAAGGCCATGACAACAGCATCAATCCGGCCCAGCAGGATGACGATGAGGATGGTACACTGCTCGATCCGGCCCTGCGAGCGCTGAGCAAGGGCAAAGAACCTGCCCACAGCGCCAATGCCATCACAACGCCAGGAGCAATCAACAAGGAGACATCAGAAAAGGGCAGCGATATTGAGCTCGATGTGCAAAAGGCGCGAGCAGTAGGCGGGAAGGAGAGGAGCACACCAACTCAAGATGTGCAAATTCTCGAACTTCACTCGGAACATCCTCTCATATCATACAGGGGGCGTCTATTTGAGGGGGACTGGGCAGAAGTAGTTGGCACAGAGGCCATTTTCGCACCGCGCGATCCATCCAAACCGCTACCGGCTCTACGAAATCTACCTGGCGACATTGACCTCCTCGCGGCATCGTCATCGAGGATTCTCACGAAAGAGAAGATAGCAAAGCCCAAGGACCCCGAGCAAGACACACTAGCACCTATCAAGAAGGAGTGGAATATACGGATTCCAGTCGGCAAAGACAAGTCGGGGGAGCGGGCCGAACAGACCAGCTTCCTCGAAAACTTGATTGCCTTGAAAATGAAGAGGGGCGACAAAGATCAAGTTACGGTGTTTGCAAGAGATGGCGCTGGCAAGGACTGGGACGACAAGAAGGCCTTGGACTTTAAACCCCGCAAAAAGAAGCTTGTCTTGGGCGACGAAGCCGCAGACTGCAGCCCGGATAAGGGCAAGGCGACTGAAAAAAGAAGGAATGTGAGATTGAGCGTGGGCGGAGATGCAGATGATTCGGAAGACGGCCTAACTGAAGCAAGGGGCATGTCGACGCCCACTCCAAGGCGGTGGGAGGATCTGACTTATTAATTAGCGACAAGTCTTTGCGGAGCATTTGAAGCGGCGTTGGTACATTATGGCGGATGGCGTCGTGTTGTTCACGGGGTAGATAAGAGGCATTTTGGGCCAACCCTGGTAGGCTGGCTTAGCTGAAGCGATGCCTAAGTGGAGTTTTCGCAGCTCTGAAGCTATGTACCTCTCATGTATGTATACCTATGCTATGTAGGTACTGTAGCTGTATCTCGAACCCATTGAACCCGTCTCTACGCACAGCTATAATCTGCTATTGCTTCAGTCTCACACGATTGACTACAAGGTAGTTGTTCCCGGTAGATTGTCAACAATCAACATGCTTGTCGCGTGCATGTTTATGCGAGTACGGAGCATCGTGTCGCGCGAGTGTGGCGCGCCCCGCGACGTGGGGTCTCTGAGCTCTCCCTTGCTTCAATCGTGCATTTGAGCGTCACCCCTCGCCAGCTTCACGTCAACGTGTGGCGCGGGTCTCCGCATCGTATTGCCTTGCGTAGACTCCTCCGAGTCCCCCCTCTGTGTGTTTGCATTCTGCTGTCCCTTCACAAGCTGTGAGTCGTGGCATGTCATTTGTATTGCTGTCATCCAACCAGTCAAACGACTGTCTTCGTCTCTTCACCGCCAATCGCCGCCATTGCTGCCGTCGCGCGTTTCCAACCCCCCTCGGTTCGCGAGCCTAGCGCGCTGTATGAAGACAACAACAACAGACGCGGGTTCAACGGCGCCGACTCATGACGTCGCCTCATTTGTACATTCCGATTGTTCGCGCCCCTCCATCTTTCTCCTCTAGTCCCAGCGGAAGTCAATTGACAGAAATGGGGAG
This sequence comes from Claviceps purpurea, assembly GCA_029405325.1. Classification (NCBI taxonomy): domain Eukaryota; kingdom Fungi; phylum Ascomycota; class Sordariomycetes; order Hypocreales; family Clavicipitaceae; genus Claviceps; species Claviceps purpurea. The sequence goes on along the minus strand of CM055783.1, from coordinate 4,748,582 downwards.
CTAATCTGTGCTCTTGTTCACTTACAGAACGATATGCTAGCGCCGCTGCTCGCCGCCCGACGACCTCCAAATAGTGGCATATCGCAACATTACTCGCACTCCGCCGCTCCAGATGGCCGACGACTTTCTCTGCGCTGCGGATACCACGCCTAATGCCTTTCAGGTCTTCCATGATGCCGGCTTTGTGTCCCAATCGGTCGTGCCGTCTCTTCCTCGTGGGGACTGCAACTTTGTCTATCTGACCAACGGAACCCGATGTGGCTGTCGTCGCTTCTGGCCGCGTCAGAACTTGGGTGGCTCGCTTGTTGATCAGACGGGCTGGTGCATGTGTGCCCATCACGCGTGCTACCACGATCAAGGGCCTCAGGATGGCCTACAAAAACAGTATACTGACCAGCAGACCTGGGGTGCCTTTTCTGGGCAGGATGCTGAACGGGGCCGTGACGAGCACAAGCATCTGAGCCCACTCGCGGACATGCCCATGGGGTTTATTGAAGCTACTTCGCCTGCCATGGATTTCGCCGCCTTCAGCTCTGGAATACCGCTCTCCTTTGTTCATGAATTGCCTGGGCTGGCAGAGGAGACAGGCAAAGCTCACACTCACTCTCCACATCCTGAATCCATGCCTGATACACTCCCTTGGGATGGACGCAATCAGGCCCCTTTTGCTGGCGTCGGTCGACAATTCGGACCGTCAAAAGCCGGTGATATGTCCCCTGTTCCTCCACAACAACTGATGGCATCACAGGCCGCTTCCAGTACCTCCTCTGCTGGAAATAGGATATCAAGGCCGTTCGGAGGAAAAGGTCCCGCTACACTCTCCAGAACGAACTCTGCGCCGGATGTGACTATTTCACAAAAGCCTCTCCAAGAAGGCACGATCCCGCCCCGCCTCTCATTTCAGGACGACCGTCAGCGGGACGGCTCCTTTGTATTTGTAGGCCCTGATGAGAATGATGTCGATGCCCCTCGGCCAGAGACTGCCACTCAGTTGGAGCCCCGAGCTGTCGCAGCTCATAGTGAGCAACATACCCGCCCAACACTAGGCAGTTTATATGACACCGTAAGCGGGCACGAAACGCGCCTAGATCAGCTTGAGACCGTTTCATTTTCTGCCCATGGCTACGAGGAGTGTCTGGATAAGCACGATCACATGGACTTGCGGGTGACAGATCTGGAGTCGAGGATGGACGGCGTAGAGAAGACGATGGCCCAGGGCGACCATACTTCTGACGCCAAGGACGATGACGGCGCTACAAGTGTTGCCTCCACGGTTGCAGGTAGTGCAAGCCGCCTCAACCCAGAAGATATCTTGAATCAAATCAGCAACTTGCAAGCTCGCGTCAATCACATGCAGTCCTTTCTCCCTTCGCCTAGTTTCTCGTGGATTGTCGAGGTCGTCTTTTTGCCGTTTCCCTTGAACAGGCTTTGGCAGAACATGGCACAATTCAAATCCGATCACGCCGTCAGCAGCGACGATTGGACGCAAATGCCAATGACTTCAGGTAGCGCCAACATGCGATCTCAATCTCCCTTTGGTGGTGCCGATTGGACAGCCAGGAACCGGAATTTCGAGTGGCTACATCCTCGTGCTTGCGGAGATAAGAGCACGCAGGACAGGCGGCTGCGGAGTCGTGGCTTGATCCAAACAGTTTCTTTCAGTGACCCAGACGCCAAGAGTGTGCAGACCGCTATCCACAAGGCCTTTGGAGCAGAATTCCGAACCATGGGCATCACGCCTCGGCGGGAAACGTCAAATCGCTTGGTGACCAAATATCTCGCCTTACAGGAGACATGGGTCCCTCTGCGGAAAGTGCACAAGGATTCGAGACTACGATTCTTGAGTGCGGCAGAACTGTTGACTCCAGCGTCCTGGGATGTCAACTTCTTGCACTCGGTGACCATGAAGGCGGTCCAACCAAGACTGTTCATCACCCACCCTGACGCGTATATCCAGGACTATGGCGCCTACGAAGCTGGTTGGACCTGGCAGCGTATCCGCGACATGGAGGAAGTCTGTGCGGACGTGACAGAATCCCAAGAAGCCAGAGAAGCAGACGCCGTGGAGCATTGCTGGCACTGGAACGAGCAGCTCGACGGAGCTCCAAAATCGCTCACCGTCACCAATATCCGACAAAGCTGCGAGCGCGGATCAACATCCCCAGCTCCCAAAAGACAATTGCGATCGAGGAGCTGCTCCATCGCTCGAGACCCCTACCAGACACAAATAATGAGCAGCCGCCGAACTCCAAGACCGCCTCGCATCCGAACTACCCCCTCCCCCAGTGTCTCCGCAATGCGCCCAGTCCTCGCCACCGCCGGTCACCGAGGCATCGTGTCTCGCGGACAAAGCCGCCAGTCGTCACCATTCGCACGCGGCCTCTCACAACCAGGCGTACAGAAACGCCTGCGAAGTACCCGCTCACCAAGTCACCACCGGTACACCCCCCGCTGGACTATATCTCCCAGTCCCGTCCCACAGGGCTTCAGCAAACGCCATGTATCCCGGGGAATGACACCCCTCGCGTACGCAACACCGCATAGCAACGCGCCCTTGCAGGAACTACGACCGATACGATCCGGCAGCGCGGTGCGAAAACACGCCGATCAGCACCACTACCTAGGCGCCGCGTACGCAACGGACGAGCTCTTCGACATTGAGATTTACGAAAGCGGTTCCGAAATGTCATATTCAGAAGATGGACATGCCGCTGACGAAGAGGAGGACGATGATGATGATGATGATGATGATGATGACGACGAGCAGAGCGCTCCAGCTCGTGCAGTGGGCCTTCCGCACCTCCTGGACAAGAGGCGTCATGGTCATGACTCGCATGATCGGCAGCTCCCGGAGGATGAGCCATGGCCGGGAATCGAAGACTGGCCGCAGCCCGGTACGTGTGCGGGGGATGCTAAAGTATCGAGGCCGGCATCTCCGGAGGATCATCATAGTGATGCGAGTAGTCAGCCGTCTGAGTATCCTACTACGGAGGGGGCTTGGCCGATGGTATATGACGGGGAGGCGGGATTTAGCATCCATGAGGATTGAGGGCATTCAGGTAGGTGTCCCGTGATAATACGAATGGCGCTTTTCTTTGGAAAACGGCGTTGAAACGGCGTTGAAACCCGGGCGTGGGAGGGATGTTATTGTCAGTGGTGTGGTCACCGGTTGGAGTGAATTGCTTCGTGACTTTGTTGTCTGAGTGAGGGGGCCGTTGTGCGGAAGAGGTGTCCGTCGCGGATGGGTCACTTTACTGATACCTACCTACCTACCTATCTACACTACCTGGATTTCCTTGGCATTGATCTTGATGGTGGTCTGTTATTTTCTTGGTTTCTTTTGTTGGGTACTTTCTTGCATGGAGGCGATTTGATTGGAATTTTGGGCGTTGGGTACGGCGGTCCACTCATTATCTGTCCTTGGAAGCTGCTCGATTTACATACAGTATGTACATGACTTGTGCGGAAAGGTTTGGCTATTTTTGGCTGCAGGTATGGCTGCACGTGCAATCATTTGTTACGAAACAAAGGGCGTTGGTTGGGTCAAGCGAGTTCTTTCGTTTCAGGTTTTTGAGGCTTTCTCTTTGTATCTTTGATTATTTAGTGCTACGAATGTGTTCAAATCATGAAATCGTGCCCGGGAAGATCTCGAGGTCTTGCATAGATGAGCGAGGGGGGAGCACAGTATGTACATATGCAATAGCTGACCAGAGGGCAGGAATCTGGACGAGCTGATTGCATGGTGGCTACCCTGGATGTAGATCGTGTTTGAAAGGATCAAAGGAAATTGGAATCTCTAGAAGCAATAAATGGAATGGCAAGAGCAACATATTTAAAAGTCTATCTTAGGGGTTGTGCTCCATCGCGCTGTCGCATTCGGCTTCTTGGTGATGAATCATGAATTGATGTTCATGATGTCGTTTCGTCTGCCAGGACTCAGAGCTGCAAAGCATGCGGATTTCAGACACTCATCACGCTTCATATTTTACACGCCACAGAGGACGTGATACTCATTGACAATTCGTGTTCCTCCGTGGCAGCTATTTTCCACTGGCTAACCGAGATGCCTCGCCGAACCTTGACCAGTTCTATCTCGTCCACCGTTATGGACCACGATAAACGAGAATGGTAAGCACTGAACGTGGAATTCAAAAAAGGCACACAGATGGTGAAAAATATTCCTGTAGCTATACCTATTGTTATCCGATAAACAATTTGTACTGTCTAAGTGTGTAAAGCACGGTGTATAAAATCTATTCCATCCCACGACCCCTAAACTCCCATGAACAAGGGGTATCGTCTAGCCCGAACTGAGAAGAAAACACCTCAAATCTTCCCAACGACCCAAAGAATAAAAGAATAGACAAATTGAGAGTAAAGACTCAGAGTTAAAAATACGCTCAAGTTCAATCAAAACCAAGAATACTCCATAATACGCATGTTCTTAGGTCAAGCTCGTCCCCATCGCAAATGACTATGTGCTGGTCTCATCTGTCTCGACCAGGCTAGCCATTTCCATTGCTTCATGCGATAGTTGCGGCAGTCGTCAATGAAATCACGCATTCATACTCGTAATTGTATCTTTGCTGCCAAAAGAGAGAGCGCTGAATTGTCCACAGCAATTGCAGAACAGAGACTCCAGTTTGTCAAACGCGTGATTTGTACGCATACTGAACAATCTAGGTCATCATAGTTGACAAGATTCTGTTCCAATGTGATAGTTGAATTCGCTCAACCATCATCAGTACCAAGTTCCCTTGGGATCAAGCTTGTACAAAATCCGGCACTGTCTCCGTTGACACATTTGAGCGCGACTGAGCCGCTTGGACTTGGGTCCGCTGGGCCCCGTGACGTAATGGTATTGTCCAAACAGTCGCCATTGCCGTATATCCGCTAGAGTATACAGGCGATCACCCCAGTAGCCCTCGAAATGAAACCATGACGTGGGCGCATCGGGGTTCTTAGCCGCAGGGACCAGACTGGGCGGATTTTCGGCAGCAGCAGCAACAACAGCATCACCAGGATCCTCATCCAACCGGGTATTGTTCTCCAGCGTATAATCGTAATGGTATGCGTAGTTGTTCAGCGCTGGGTCCCAGAGAGGTCCTTTATCGCTGACATCCTTGAGCATCTTAAATGGCAGCACGTACGGATGTTCCCCTGGCGTCGCATACATGGCATGAGATCCCACAGCAGAGTAAATGACGGGGCGGATACCACGCTTCTCAACCGCCTCCCATGCATAGGCTTGACCGCCTTCATGCTCCGAGAAGAAGATACCCCGAGGAACACCATGCTCAAATCGTATCATGCAATGCTCCCAGTCGCCGACGTGGTTGCCAAAGCGAATCCCGAGAACGGTTTGGCCAAGGTTGTACGAGTAGAAGAAGAACCAGAACGCATCGAGGACGCCGGACCCTTTGTCTACCAGGACGAGCACCGCGGGGGCTCGCGTGTACCCGTTGGCATCGGGTTTGTGACCCCGACGCTGATTGCGGGCTTCGCCAGACAAGGGCTGTTGTGCTTGATGTTGCGGTTTGCGGAGCCGTGGTTCAGATATTCTGTGCAATGGACGATCCTTGCTCACATCGAACCAAGTTGTGCGCTCGCTTCTAGGCAGCTCATCTTCAATATCATGGCCTTGCTTCCCGTCGCCGTCGTTGTCATCATCGTCATCATCAAAGGGACTAGGAATGTTGTCATGGCTATGAAGCCAAGTCGGTCGGCTTTCCACATCATCTAAGCTGTGCAAAGTCACCAGCCCTTCATATTTGTTGAGGAGGTCGAGGTTGTTCAGGGACAGTTTATGATCGGTCGTGTTGATCACCTCATCGTCAACAACGACATCCATGTGTTGCACGTGTTCCTTGATATCTGAAGGCCAAAACTGCTCGCCTGAATACAGATGTACCAGAGGCGCGTGCTTGACGACGTAGTCGGGAACATCTTTCAAGATCCTGCGTCGCTGGGAAGCATTGCGCTTCTTGTCAGGCCGCCCAGTAGAGGCCGAGCCGGAGGTTCCAGATGAGACGTCCTCCCAGGATACGGGCGCTGCAGATCGCCTGCGGAGTTCAGTCCACTCCGAGTCATCATCAGTCGAAGAAATATTGGAAAAGTCTCCAGAACGTGCAGCCGGATCGCGTCGCAAGTGGTGGAGGCCACAAAGACTCAGCCAGCGACACAGCTGACGATCAATCCAGTAAGGACTACTGCTGACCCAAAGAATGTCGCGAGCCTGCCGAGCTGGACCGTGGCTGGTCGGGTCCAGTGCTTGGGGCACAAACCACGCGATGAAGGAAGCGACGAGAAGGAGTACTAGGACAAGGAGAGTCCTCCGGAGCCAATACATGTCTGCGTCTCCGGCTGGTCTCTGAACTGATGGTGGTAGACCTTCGTTTGAGCCTAACTCCTCCGAGTCCAAGACCCGACGTAGGACGGAAACGTTTGTGGACAAGTAAATACTATGTCGGTGTGTTTACTTGTCTGGTAGTTGTGCTGATTTGTGACTTGGCAAGCCGGGGAGACGGATGTCGTCGTGACTCGTGGCCAGTGGTCGCGCAACTCAGCTTCCAAAGCTGGACCTCGGCTCGTTCCGGATCGCTGCAGCCGGGGGAACAGGTCCAGATTTCCAGAATGCGTTTGGGAATATTGTAGTCAGACGCAGAGAAGCGAGAGTACTGAAGCGAATGGCGACCGCAAAAGAACGACAAGCTGGGTCCTGCAAGCTGACGGTCGGAAAGTGCACGCGGGCGTCCTGGGAACGGCAGAGCTGCGAGATATTGCGAGATAGTGCAAAACGGGAGCCAAAACTCGAGATAGCCCAGCCAACTACGAGTGTATAACGAAGAAAATAGCAATAAGAAAACGGCAGCGCGCCTGGCGGCTGATGGAGTTTGAATATGTATGTACGACAGACGTGTGGGGGAGGAGATTCGCTCCGTCGGAGATTCCGGAGCAGAGGGAGGAGGTTAGGTACATGAAAGTCGATGAAGTTGATGACTGAAAGTCGGCAGTGGGCACGACGGTACCCCGCGGTCGAACTTACCCAGTTCAAGCCAGTTGTTCAGTCGCGGCTCGGTAATGTGTACCTACCACGGCACGAGCGAGGTACGGGTTTCAAGCACCAGCCCAGAGTGCATACGCTAGTATCTCTCAAGCAGCGACTAAGTGCCTAAGGATTACACTCGGGGACGTAGGTATGTACATATGTACATATGTACATACTTCGGTACCTACGTTGACTTATTAATACCTAAACGGCTTTCTCCTGCGGAAGCCACAACCTCCCAATGGCAACGACAATGTGGCCAACTCCCCAGCCCAACGGTCCGAACCCGACCCATGATTTGGCAATGGGACTGAAGAAGTCTCACTCTCTTCTCGCTAGACTGAATTGCAAGTTGCAAAACTCATTGCTGCTATGTATGTAGATGTAACATACCTTAATGTACGGTGTATTGCTAGGTAGGTACGTGACTCACTTGTCCACTCGCGCCGCCGCGCGATAGCGAAACTACGTCACATGCACACATCCAACTCTTTGCGCACCTGACCAGCAGTTGCCCAGATGCATCCCCTCGCCGAGTCAATCGTACAGAACAACGAAGATAGTATGTTATATAGTGAAACTGTCCGTGACTACATATGTACAGGTAAATACAGAGTACAAGGCTGGCTAAATCACGATGCATTAAGCGCGCACATCTCTCCTCTGAAAATGCCCGGCTATACTTCCCCCCAACTGCCCATTGGTCCATTTGACGCCATCACAGATCCAGTCCCCAAGGAGCCTCCAATGTCCCAATAATGCCGCGATGAGCAGCTACTCCTCCTGGCAGAGCGTTTTGTGCTCTGAGAAGCACAGCTACTGTGATGACGTAGGGCCACAGGGCTCGTAGGTGTGACAGCTCGCAAACATCGCCGCTCTGCCGGTCGACTCCGCGTGGTAAGTGGATGATGCTGCCGCACACGGGCGATTTTGGCAGCATTCTCCTGCGGCGTTGGAGTGGTATGCTTTATGGCGCAAATCTGTGGCGATGTATCGGCGGAGCGGGAAGTGAAGCGCGAAATGAGGTATCGAAAGACTAATTTGATATCCAAGCTCTTCTCCCACTCCTCCTTGGAGAAGTGACCGCCAGCCACATCAGTGCCTTCCGTATGCTCGTCACTGCTCGGCTTACGGTTGTGGGTATCGAGGGGCTGATGATGGCTAGTCACCGTGGGCTGGAACTCAGGCACGGATGCTTGGCCCTTTTCATCGAGGTTTGTCGTAGGCTCTTCCATACCAGTGTCGCAGGATTCTGGGATGACGGGCAGCCCGGCGTATGGGAGGTCCATGCGCTGCATCACAGAGTATGTGATGAAGGCTCCTGGGTGAGGCGCAAGATGGTTGACGAGAAGGCCAAGTTCTCGAGACACCCTTGCAAGGATGCGTATTTGCCACGATGACTGATCTGGCGGCGCCAAAGTTTGCTGAGCATCTCGTTGAGATGCGCGAGGCGTTGTGGATAGTAGCCCTTCGTAGTCTGTTGGCAGTTTCTCTCCTAATAAAATCGACAGCATTTCGTCGTCAATGCCAAAAACATCTCTGACGATACTGCGTGTCATCCTGACGACCAGACTTTCCTGATCCCCGCTCGTTGGCATGGCATCCTCATCATGCCAATTTAAATTATCGGCTTCAGCACCAGCATCAAAAGAAGCTTTCGATCGATGCAGCGATTCCAACGACTTTTGTCGCCGCCTTGTCTCCCGCTGTAACTCCTCTACGAAGGCTCGACTGTTTTCAAGTCGCCATGCCTCGATACGTTGTCGCTTCTCCTCTTGCTGGGGGAAGACTTCCGCTAGACTAATAGGAGTGTGATCGAAACTGTCGAGTGGTCGACGGATCTTTCGAGGGTTGTATTCTTCGAACTTGAACATCTCTTCCTGGGCATCACTCCCAATGACGGGCCGATCCAAGCGAAAAGAGCCCAGTCCGTCGTGGGAGGGAAATACAGGTATCGCCTGCTGTCGGCCGAGTTGTGAGAGATCCAGACCAGGCACTGAACGAAAGTCAGGAAGATGGCTGTCCAAGCTATCCAGCTCGGCGTCGTCGTCACCATCTTGACCGTCGACGGCTGATAAGACTGACGATAAGGGCTGCGCAATGGAGACCTCCTCGGATCGAGCAATCGTATGCAAACTGGCCAGATCACTCAGCCGCGATCTTCCAGGAGCCTGCAGAGAATGCTCCGACTCGGTGAGATATGATGATGTGGTTGCTACGTCGGTAGGTGGGGAGAAGAGCACCCAGGTCTGCGAGCCCTCGGCCTCTCTCTCAGCAGAAGACGCTATCGGTAGAACAGCGAGGTTCCTGTCTTGTACGGGGGCGTGGCGAGCAACGCGCGAGGCTGTCTGCCGAGTTGACTGCTGGAACGCCATCGAGCCGGCGGTCTAACTCGGGTATATCTCGCGGGAGCCGGGGGTGAGGAGCAAGTGGTGATATGTAGACGGTCAGGCAGGTGCTGGAAGTCTGTAGTAACGCGAGAGGAAGGAGTAGAGGAGGCAGAGGCTGTCGGTTGGCCGACAATCGATCGGCGCGGTCACGTCCCGTTATCTACTAATGAAGCAAGTCCAGATACAACGAGCTCGGGTGGACCAGGATTAAGCTATTGCGCAGAAGACTGGGTGAGAACAACGTCCTCCGACAAGCAAATGCGCCTCACCAGTGTCGGTAACGGCGGAAACAAGACAGGTCCACGGTTATATATGTAGGTATGTTAGAATGACGGGAGATGAACAGGAGTCAGGACCGTGCGAGCTAGGACCACGGAAAAATCAACAGTCTGATAAGATATCCACGCGATTGCCGGAGTGACATTTGGCCCTTTGCATGAGTTGTGCAGTCGTTGCGCTGCGAGATCACATCACTATGCTGTGTGTAACTGGAGTCGGAAGCGTCATCTGGCAGTGGCAAATGGCTGGGGGATGTGATCCACCAGCACGGAGCAGCGGGCCAGCGGCAGTGGGAGTGGGAGTGGGAGCGAGTCTAGTCTTCTTTGGGGATCGCGTGATACGCCTTTGACACTCCTTCCATGCCATTCATGCCATCAATTAAGCCGCCTGGTTTTCCATTGCTCGCTGCCAAATATGTACGCATTACGATGCTGCATAAAGTAAATGGCCTATGTACAATTTCCCCAGTCGTCTGGTATAGATGACCGCCATACTTTCTCCAAGACAAAGAATGCGCTTTATAGTCTCGCCGCTACTTCGTCTCGACTGGACTTCCACAGGCCAAGAACAAATAACAAGGCTTGATTTAGGTCACAGTATCACCTGGCAGTTTGTACGTAGGTACCTATACAATGAAGTAACGGCATTAAACCGATGCCCCTTGAATGGAAGGAATAAGGTCATGACTCGGTAAGCGATGAATCTGTCGCAGCGGGAAAGCGTACGACAAGTGCAGTGACTCATGGGAAATGCCTTGAGCCTTTTACCATATCCTTGTGCTGCATCGTAACTGTGTCGAGGTGTCTCGTTAGGCTCGTCTTCGCTAGCAGAATTCCCGATGGCGGCCATCAGACCACGGCCATCTGCGACGTTCTGCTTAGAGCAACATATATATAGCGCACCAAGCAAAATGACGTCTTATCTGGGCCTTTACATTGTCAGGTGTCAAATCACAGTTCGCTTGTTCTGTACGATATGTGAAACTTGTGGACATACAGCTGTTGGAACGACGTGCTGCAATGTCCGTGGTTTGATGATGAGACTCCGTTTGCCAGCTTCACGTCATCGTACCACTCAAGTTGTCACAACATCATGAAGAGGAACACGTTGTAAAGTACGACACGTCGCACAGGTATACCAGCACGGAAGAGGGCAGCTACGTATGAATGCAGTAACGTGATTTGCCAATATTGACCATTCTATGAGGTCTTTATTTGACATATGCCAATCCGACGCCATCCTTAAAACATGAGAACCAAGAAACCCTTTTAAGCGGAGAAAGCATCGGGGAAACGGCGCATGTTCTGTTCCAGAGAGCCGTGGTTGCTGAGGAACTGAACGTAAGCACCGTCGACCTTGACACGGCCAGCAGCCTTGCGGTCCAGGTACTCGTCGCGGCGGAGGGGAGTGAAGCCCCAGTTCTTGGAGATAATGATCTTTTGGCGACCGGGGAACTTGTACTGAGATCGGCGGAGAGCCTCCAGGGCGAGATGACGGTCTGTGAAACCATGCGGTTAGGAGATGCTCTAGAAAAGTGCGAGGCATTCAAGGTGGCAACGTACTAGAGTCACGAGTGCGAAGGCTCATGATGATCTGACCAATGTTGACACGGGCAACAGTGCCGTTGGGCTTGCCCCAGGCACCACGCATACCAGTCTGCAGTCTATCGGCACCAGCGCAAGACAACATCTTGTTGATACGGACGACGTGGAAGGGGTGGGCGCGGACGCGCAAGTGGAAACCTTCCTTTCCGGAGTGCTTGACCATGTACTTGTTGGCGCAAATACGAGCGGCCTCAAGGGCCTCGGAACTCAGCTGCTCATATTCGTTGGACACCATGTGGATGCACAGAGGGAAATCGTCGACATTGGCACGCTTGCGTCCGAGATCGAAGATTCGGATCTTGGGGTCGGGGACACCACGGTTGAACCGCGACTTAGGGAACGGCTAAATGAGAAGCTAAGTCAGTATTTTCCTTCGATGATAATTTTCGACCACAGTTCGCATTTGACTATTTGACTCTCGTATTTTGTTTCGAAGCGTTTGTTTCTGCACTGTCTGCCCGGATGTTGCTTCGCATGGGAAGGGAAATTGTTCAAAGAATAGAACGACATGGCAGCTTAAAATTGGCGCTCGGGTTCGCGGTGCATAGTCTCACCTTGTTCTTGCAGTACCGGTAGCAACGAGCGGGACGACGGGCCATCTTGTCGGATTTTCCTGGTGATCCTTAGGTTGGTGTTGTGGTAGTGGCGAAGTGAGGCCGTCCGAGGAGAACTTGAACCACCTTGTTCGTAAAACCCACCACTCTGATTTCAAAGCAACTTTCTGGTAAGCCTGGAGTGGTGCCTTTCGCCTAAATTTCGGCGCTTTAGGGCTGCAGTGGGCCACGAACCGAGCTTGATTGGCAAACCCGTAAAGTGTGACCCACCTGTAGCCAACCATGGCTCGGGGGAATATTGAGCACCAATTGTGTCTCGAACGAATCTTCATTTTCCTTCATCACCGCCAAGAACTCGTCAAGTCGCCCAGTCGTCTCAACGTCGGAATTCATCACAATGGCCCCTATCAAGAAGTCCAAGAAAGATGCGAACAGCATCAACTCCAAGCTCGCCTTGGTGATGAAGTCGGGAAAGGGTACGAAATACACAATCTCGCTTTGCCGTCAAAATTGCTTGGCCGACCAAACCGGTCAAAGAGCGCTTGATGCCACGCTGAATCTACGTTATCGCTTAGAATTCGTATGCTAACACAAATCCCAGTCACTCTCGGTTACCGTTCCACGTTGAAGGCACTGCGGTCTGGCAAGGCCAAGCTCATCATCATTGCCGGCAACACGCCACCTCTGCGCAAGTCAGAGCTGGAATACTACAGCATGCTCTCCAAGGCCCCGATCCACCACTTCTCGGGTAACAACGTAAGTTGAAATATTCTCTGTGTCTGAACATTCGAGGCGAAAACATTGTCGTGCTTTCCCAGTAACGCGACATGTTTCATTTGGTTGGTCTTCTCTCCTTGCCGAGAGAGATCAACCATGCGATCTGCCCAGAGAAGAAGTCTGATCCAGACTTTGGAGGGTTCACTTATGCTTACGCAAATGTTACCACAGATTGAGCTGGGCACTGCCTGTGGCAAGCTCTTCCGCTGCTCCACCATGGCCATTCTGGACGCTGGTGACTCCGACATCCTCAGCGACCAACAGGCATAGATTGGCCAGTTGGTTTTGCATTGTATGGCGTTCCAGGGGAATAACGGGTTCTGGCATTGTTGGAAGCGCAGGACAGAAGCTGCGTCACGCTTTTGAGGGCACAAGCTCACGCAGCGAGCACAATACCACGAGACTTGCCTACGTCCCTGTTGCACATAGATACTCTGTAGAACAATGACCAATGAGCGAAGAGAAGAAACGACCATGTTGTGTTTGTGATTGTTACGCACTAAATTCCTTCCACACATGCAAACGGTCAGACAAGCATTTTGAGGGAAACCCATTCTTTCCATCTCCTTCAGCTTTGAATGAAGGTACAGCTGGTCCTCCCATGGCATTGTTGTAGCCTTGTAGGCTATGCTGCTAGTAGTAGTCACAGTTCATCAGCAGCTGGTATCAGCAGGAATGCAACTCAAACACTCTCAAAATAGCAACCGATGGCCATTATACCCCGCCACCCAAGTGTTCATCGTAGAAGATACTTGAGTCAAGAGATTTCGACCTGGGCGTCCCATACAGGGAGTGATGGAAATGGGTTGTTGCGAGTATTAGTTGAGTTTTGACAGGTCACAGCACTGAATGATCAGGACTGCCGACTTCGTAATGTGTCCGTGTAGGTATGTACATTGCGCCGAATTTGAAGGCCGACGTGCAGGGTCACGGGTGAGGCCTTGCTACCCAGGTTGCCGTTTTAGCGTCACACTGTACACATGAAGTCTCGACTCTCACGTGCATCCCAGTTGCCATTAATGTACTCCGTACATTTTGCAACAATTATTTCCTGGCGATCCTGTTAAAGAATTCCGATCGCAGACAGAGATCAGGGTAAGCCAGGAGAGCGCATGATGCTTGATCCAGTCGTGGTGGATGTTGTAGCAGCAAATCGGCAGGCAAGGCCAGTCAAGTACATGAACACATTGGAAGCCTCTTCGCGAAGAGTCTTCTCCAGACTCGAACGAGCGAAAGCAGTCAGTAAGCCAGTCAACAAGCATCAAGCACTGAGCAGTTTAGCCCCGGCAGAACAAGTGCAAAAAACCCCAGACATCTGGGAAAACGACGGAGCGTCTCCGGCTGTTCAATTGTCGGGAGTCGGGACGGCCGACAAATGGGGCATCTTGTTAAGCTGTTATTGTCCGCGCCATGTTTCACCAAGGATACCGAGACCAAGCGAGTTTGGAATCACTGGCAACGTGGTCGCTACGGAATAGGTATGTAGGTATGTATTGAACAGCTGGTTCCTGCGTCATTTTTCTGATTTCAAGACACACAACAAGAGCAACTGTTTGATCCACATGACCCTTCAAGAACGTGTCGAAAGGAAGTTCGACGGCTTTTCGGGATCTCCCTTGGGATGTGTAAAGCTCAGTGCGACAGATTGTATGTTTCTGCGGGTTGAACAAGTGATGGCCATTGCATTTCATTAGGTATCTACTACCTCCTATTCATAGTATTCATATAGAGACTGATGAGGGTGATTGTGCCATGACTTCGTCTCAGAAGTGCGGATGTCCAAGCGCAGCGAGAAGCGGCACAAGTGACAAAGCACGAGGACCGGCCGCCAGGTCCAGGTTACAGGTACGGCTCAGTACGACGCCACACCCGCGGAGTGGGCGAAGTCGTTGGTATTAGACTGTAGTACAGTTGTATCGGCCCTGAGCGTGGCGGCAAGTGCCTGATGCAATGCCTTTGTCCAGCGAAGCCAACAAGCGCCACACGCCAACCTTGACTGAGCAGTGAGGATCAAGCATCCCTGAGGCGGCTGCAACACTTGACCCCAGTGATTCGGTCGCCTCGAGAACGACTAGCACCCTCGGCAAACGCTCCTCTTGTGGCGGTGTGCTCGAGGGTTCACCTCTTTCCTATTCATCTGTTCTTCCAAATCCCTCTCATTCTTCCATCTACCTACGCATTCCGATATTCCGACTCTTGCGCTCAATTTCATTACACACGAATATGTCGACCGTGGCCAAGAAGCCGCCCTCTGGCGGTGTAGGACGAGTCGCTGCTGAATCATCGCCTCCTTCACCCACTACCCCTCAGTCACGAAGTACGACTCCGAAGCCATCGATCCCAGTCTTGGGGCGCACGCGCACAGGATCTATGCGAAACGGCGCTCCCGTGTCTGCTCGCGCCGCTGCTGTCCGTAGAGACTCTTCTGACTCCCGGGCGGAGGCAGCTTCGGCTGTCGAGGACCTGCAGCAACGACTCCAAACGGAGGAAAAGCGGTCAGAGCAACACAAGGCACAGACCGATGTACTCCAGTCAAAACTGGACGAGGCCCTCAAAGATGCTGCCAAATGGGAGGAACGGCTTCACGAACATGAGGAACAGCTGGAGGCGCTTCGCCTAGAGAAGAAGGATGCCACTCGTCAGATCAGGGAGATGGAGACCATATACGAAGCGGAGCGGAGCGCTATCCTCAAAGAAAAAGAGGAACTTGCCAACAGAGAAGAAGAAATGCAGACGGTGATTCAACGATTGAAAGACAGTCTGGCGCAGAGAAACAATGATGATGAGCCACGACAGTCAAGATCAGGTACCACCCCCCGTTCTACTCGACGTCTGATGGCTTGATGTGTTACGACGCCGCTAACTTCCGTTTTTCCCTCCTTTCACAGTGAACTCAACACCATCTCTCGATGGTGGCAGCTTCGCACCTCCGTCCTCGATACAACGAAGCGACTCCCGAAATAATTCTAAACTGATCCTGCAGAAAGACAAATTGATTGAGTCCTTGAGGCTGGAGCTTGCCGAGGCACAGATCAAGCTGGTTGAGACCGAGAACCAGGGTGGTGGCAGGTTGCAAGAAGTCGAACGCCTCCTCATGGAAGCTCGCATGGCCAACGCTCGCCTTATGGAGGACAACGAGAGCTATCAATTGCTCCTTCAGGAGAAGACTCTTAAAGGAGATTTCGGCCAAAGCGACTTTAGCTACATGAGTACCGGAGCAAACCAGGATGCGCTCAACGCCCTCGAAGGCAAGACGGCGGGCTCGAGCCTGGCAGATGAGCTGTCTAGTGCGACCGAGGCAGAGGGCGGCGAAAACTATCGCCGCCTTGAAGGTGACCTCAAGTCTATGAGAGAGCAGAACAAGGCGCTCACGCTGTATATTAACAAGATTATCGAGCGTCTGCTGCAGCACCAGGACTTTGAATCCATCCTGGATCAGTCCGGGGAGGTCAAGACTGGACAAGTCAACACAAACAAGGAGCTGCCTGCGGCACCGGGAACGGACTCTGCGAACACGAATTCCTCGCTACTTCAGCGCGCCAAGACAATGACCGTCGGTCCTTCAAAACCGAAGCCACGACCTTTGTCATTCATGCCATCGGCCGCGAACTCAGCTCACACCGATCCGGAGACCGCACCGAGCATTCCTATTGGGAACCTCGGCCGGTCTGCGAGCACACGACGAACCATGACCCGACCTCACAGCGAGCAGTACACTGGAGCGTCTAGTCTTGTCAGCCAAATGTATCGTGATGGTCCCGTCTCTCCGCCGCTCCCTTACAGGCACTCACAGTCGTTCTTCTCGCCCTCAAGCCAGGCCAGCAACCCTAACGTGGCGGCCCGCTATCCCAGCGGAAGTCAAGCCTCTTCCGGCAATTTCCCCGGCATGAGAAGCGAGACCTCAAGCTTGAGCGGGGAGTCTGGAGATTTATCAACATCCACCCCGCCTTCTCAGTCGCCTCCCCGGTCACACAGCGATAAGCAAACCACGTTTTACGGCGGCAAACCCCGTCCCCTGCGACTGGTCCAGGAGAATCAGGATGTAGTCAAGGACGGTGGCAACAACAACAGCAAACGGCAGACTTGGTATTCAGGATGGGGCTGGGGCGCTAAAAAAGACGAAGCCCAACCTGGAGGAGCTGGTGCCGCCGCCACCAACGCAGCAGCTGGTGCCGCCATAACCGCGAATTCTGCTATCCCAGAGTAAGCTGACGAAGATTTTGAGAAAAACATGGAGATGAATCGTGCCAAACAAGTCTGTACATGTGGCCTTTTTTTTCCTTTTGTTTACACACACGCACATACTAGACGAATTGTGGACGCGCGGAAACATGCGGAAACCTGCGGACCCTTCATGGCGTCATGGTGTCGTTCATGGGATTCTTTCAGTAAGCCGGGGCGGTGGGCAGCAATGATTGGGGGAGTGACAGCATGTAATATTGGCCAACACTTTGTGTTTTTTTTTTTTGGTTTTGTTTTGCGTTATTCCTGGTATGAATGGGCATGAAAAACATGAATTTGGCGGATGGGGAGGATGATTGTGGTATGAAAAGAAGAGAGAAAAAAATGACCAACCATGTACATGTTGGGGATTGGGTTCGATGACATAGCAAGAGAGACGAGGCTGCTTTTTTTCATATTATGTTGGTATGACTACAATTGATACATAATGCATGCATTTACATCTTCTCAAGAGGGTTTCTTTCTCAAAGGAGGGGTTGGCAACTACTCCTAGTTGGTCGGAGTTGATCAATGATGATACCTACATCTTACATAACTAGGGGATGAGTATAAGACATGACGAGAGAAATGGCATGCCTTGTTTTTGCGAGTTAGATACTGGTCGTGGCTCATGCCGAAGATGCGTGAGACGACGAGTGTAAAATTGACAGGTCATACATGACACAACTAGGTACCAGACTTGTGGCTTTGTTTGCCAGTCTCTCTTATTATAGGTACGCTGAGTGGCAGTGACTCCAGTGAGTGCCTACTCCGCAGACAGACAAATCAACAACGCACACATATTATATAGGTCTGTTTTAAATATGCGGCTCACCTTTGCGGCTGCAGGGTGAGAGCATCAGGGAAGTTGACGCCCCGAAAAAAGAAGGTCTCAAAAGAAGCCCTATGTTTTATTTGTAACCGCCCTTCCAGTCGCGGAGCACGTGCTCCGGCTCGAGTGCCACTTACAAGTAGATGTGTCTGATCTTGTGATCTAATCCGTCTCTGATACGTTACGGAGTACCTATTAGTGTCAAGGTGGCAAATGCCCAATCCATCAGACTCTAGGTATTCCTGAAAATTCAGAGTACATGCGCGCGCATTGCGCTTCACAGGTGATTCGTGGGTAAGTACCTACCTAGGTAATTCTTTTGCGCGTGGCCATCTAAAACCTCCTGCCATGGAACGCTAGAGCGGCCCGATGGCAAGGCCAGGTACATACGCGACCCCGTTGCCGGGGGTAATTACGCATTGATAGCATTGGCAAGATGAGAGATCGATGGAACGTTGGACATGGACCTGGACGCATAAAGTGGTCCGGGTGATGAACTCGAGAAAGTCGTTGGACGAGGCGATATGCAAATGCACTGCACACGCAGATGGCCTCTGCATACCCAATCGGAGATACCACATCATGCTATGTACCTAGTGCATGATGATGACGTAGGGACGATGGGAGCGCGAGACGACGATTTGTTGAAGACGGGACGACGACGACGGCCCGTTGAGGCAAGTTGAAACAGAAATAAGCAAACATATTGATGCGCGTTGAATCTTGATGCGTTTATTACACCAGCCTCCGCTCCGGCCGCTGTGTCGAGCTCTGACAGGCTGGAATATGATCAGCCAATTGCGTGGACGCTGCACTGGCGGGCGCTGTCCGGTTTCATCTTCGCAAGTTACAGCACAGCTCAGGGGCGGCCTTATCAGCTGTCAGCCAGTCCGTCTAACAAGCTGGGCGTCCGTCAGCAAGAATCGACATTTCGGAGTCAAGAAACGGGAAGCTTCACGTTGCATCCAGTGCTTCAATAGGTACATCATCAAGCCCCTGGGAGACGGATACAGCCACGTGGTCTGGTCTGGCCTCACTTTTGATGCAACTTGCTATGTACATATGTATGTAGGTAATTCGCCGAACCCACAACAAGTCAGAACCATTGTATGGACTATGGATGGAAGGAGGGGAATAAGAGACAGAACAAATGTACTGTAGATTGCCCATGACGCCCACCCGTCAGACATGCAAAGAAAATAAGTGAGACACAATCATCATGCCTAACCAACTCGCCGGTATCTCGCCCTAAAATTGGTTTCTTATCCAAACTACTTCGTAGGTACTCTGTATGTAGATTCGAAAAATGGCGGAACGAGAACAGAAAAAGCGACAGGACTGTCTGTGACTCTGTCAGCACCGAATTAGTCTCCTACACAAACAAAGTCATGGGATCGAATGGGCACCACATCCCCGGAAATTGGGTTCCCGTGAAACTGTCGGCCGCGGACGGTGACATGATGCAACTTGCACGGCCCGTCGGCAAATAAAGGAGCGTCGGCTCCCCATGTAATAATACTCCGTGCATGCAATAACACTCGGGTGTTCTGGAACAACATTCTGCGGGCTTTGCGTTCCCCTTCTTTTCGTGCGATGCAGCGTGCTCGCCCCCACCCGATAACTCCGTATAGCGGATGTACCAGCGACCCCTTGTAAGTTGTTACTCTGATCCCGACTTTATTCATGTGGCTGTAAACATCGAGATTTGCCTTCTCAGGGCGAAGAAAGGAATGCTTGTGAAGTTACATACTCCGTAGGTACGGATAGGTAGATGGTACCGACATACATACTACATAGGTGCATAATGCGGGCGGGCGCTGGGGGACATTGCATTCTGTGGGCAGTTCTCGACGGGAGCAACAGGCAGGACAACAGGTACATACCTAAGTTAGTGCGAACATGGGCCGAAATGAGCGAATTCCTCCCCTTTCGTTGAACTGTGGCCTCCTCGCTTGTGCTTTTCGCGGCGCGAACACACAATGTTCGCCGAGCCGCGAAGTCTTACCTGTTGAAGAAGGGTTATCTGCCTCAGGCTTTTGGCCTCGAAGCCCAAACTCACCGGAGACATGATGAGATGACCCGTCTGTCGTTGCGCAGCAGTGAGCACTGCGGGCACCAAGCATGTAGGTACCTACATACATACATATGTACTATGTAATTGTATGTAGGTACCTCCAGCCCTGGATCGGACGGCACGGTTTATTAACTAACGAAGTGGTGATATTAGTTGGGCAGTCAACCCCATCAACCGCCCATGTTGACTGCCACATGATGAACAAGTATGTAGTAGATACATTTCAATACACATCGGAGAGGTACACTCTATGTTCCTGGAATCTGTGCTATCAAAGTATAAAGTGAATCAGATGCGAATCAGTGCAGCGTGGCAATCCGAGGCAGGAGTTTCTCCTACCCAACCCAAACACGTAACCAGCCTCCAGACTTCCGGCGTTGCATTGCATTGACCTATTTCCAACGCAGAAGTCATCTCCTACTGTTGGATACGTAGTGAGGTACTTACTTCATTGCATGGCCTGACCAGGACTTGCATTCTCCTGCTTTCTCTCCTCAGTCCCGGTTCTCTCCTGGTTCCATCCCGGTCTCTCTCCTGGCCTTCCCACCACGCTAAGCCCGATTGGTGGGTGCCACGACCCACAACAGCCCAACCCAGCGCATTGTGTCATTCGTCATTCAGTCCGCTCGTTTGGCACAACTCTGCACCCTGGCTGCACTTCCAGTGTCCAATCTGGTCTCTCTCTTCGCACCCCCAAACTCCGACCTTCATCTACAGCCCAGCAACAGCAACACAACAGCAACACAAGTTCACAACACAACACAACACACACAACGCATCACAGCACAACACCCCAGTATACCAACACGAGAACACTGCGCCTGCACGCTTTCGCCTGTTCGTCTCCGCCTGTTCATCGTCGTCTGCACATCCTTCTCACACGCCTTTGGCTAATCCGGCTCATTTCTGGAACCTACCAGTGCCTGACGACGGCCGGCGCACCAGCTCTTCTCGCCTTCAACAACGTCGCCTCTGCCTCTGCCGGCGCTCTCGTGGCAGCCGCAGGATCCGAGGCCTGCATAGCGTCCATGACGAGCCACCCACGATGACATTGCCTTCCTCAAAACGAACTCTTACCCACCACTTGTGACCCTCCCGAAGGCCTCTTTACTTGCCTCAGGACCTAATACAAACATCAACCGCCTCTCACAGCAATGGACAAGCACAACGCCGTCATGGATGCCATTGTCAATCGCGATGACCCGCCTGATACCAAGACGTCCAATATCGCGAATGACAGTGATGGACCCCAAGGCCCGTCATTACCACGGGCGAGTAACACGACAGCTGCTAGTCGCTCGACGAGACTACCGTCCACCTCGAATATTATCGCGAAATCATTGGCTGTCTCTCGAGATGGCTCACCGTCCCGACAACCCCGTCGACCATCATCTTCTAAGCCACTGACCGGCTCGCGACCGCGGAACAATAGCTCGCAAGACCCAGGCCCCCCGCGCCAGATTCGCCGCGGGAGTCAAGAGCAAGTCGCGACCATCAAAGCCTTGTCTGCATCTACTACTCCGAACCTGCGCCCCAATATTCGAGAAACACTGAATCAAGCACCGGCGCCGCAGAAGCCAACATCCACCCCTGACCCAAAAGATGGACCTCGTTGGCCGGTATCACCTCGTCTGCGCTCGCCTCCCCCCCACTTAGCGAGACCTGGCGCAACAACTCCCGCAAGACTCAACGAAATCGAGACCCCGACGATCAATGTGCAGCGGCCGAGCCCGACAGCTCAAATAGCGGAATCGAGCTATTTCACGACGGAAAGCGACACTGACGATTCGCACGCTGCGTCAGGAATACCAACGCCAGGAGGAATACCAACGCCAGGAGGAATACCAACGCCAGGTAGGGTATTGCTAGAAACAGTACAGGAAGTGAGCCACAACAGCTCGCCGGAGCGCTCAAGCGACTCGGCCTTCTTGGAACAGGTCAAGGACAAGCTGAGAGAACCGGAACCTCAGTCCGACAGCGCCCTGAGTGACGGTGGCCGCACACTCAAGTCCAAGAGTAGCCTCTCGACCCAGACAAATGGCGGGCTTCAAAACGTCATGCGGACTGACACAAGAAGAACGAGCTCTGTCCCTCCGCCGCCGCTCACAACGAGGCACTCAAGCGCCATGACCACTAAACAGGTCAAGAACCAGAGCATGACGGTGGAGACGGAAACGGTCGCTAGCATTCCGCAAGTAGCGCTTACGACTGGCACCAAGGACATCGGATTAGGGACTCTGCGGGCAAAGCCAAGTACGGAGACAATAAAACCCAAGAGGGAGAGGAAGAAGGCTGTCAGAAAACAGCCCGTCGTCACTCCTGGGGCGGCGTCCTCGAAAGCCGACAATTTTGAGGCCAAGATTGCCAGCGCGGTAGACGAAGCAAACACTTCCGACTCGGAGGAGACATTTGTCTATGATTCAAACCCACCAGACAATACCGAAAGGTCAAATCGCCGCTTCCACTCACGGACGCCAAGTGCCACTTCTATGGTGAGCCAGGCCGATCGCCAAAACCTACGTTCCATCTATGGCGT
Organism: Claviceps purpurea; assembly: GCA_029405325.1. Lineage (NCBI taxonomy): Eukaryota > Fungi > Ascomycota > Sordariomycetes > Hypocreales > Clavicipitaceae > Claviceps > Claviceps purpurea. The sequence continues at coordinate 4,726,267 of CM055783.1, read as the reverse complement.
CATGGAGGGCTTAAATCATGGACCAGTGCCCAAGAAGAGCATGAAGTTTGTCAACACCTTTGGTGGCAATGTCAGTGAAGGCCTCACTCCTGGAGATGAAGATGGAAAAGGAAGTGGCCGCAGCGCTGGAGGTTCTGGCAGGGGAACTGTCAGGCATCATCATCACATTGGCAGATGGGGCAGACAGCCAGGCAATGGTCATGCCTCGCTCTTTGACAATGAGTCGCCTTTTCCGAACGCCGCCAAGTCCAAGTTTCCCCCGACAAGTAGCTCTCGCAACCCATCTGCGCCGCCAAGTCCAAGAAGCTATTTCTCGGCCCGCGGCCACCTAAATTCCAAACGGTCCAATATGCAAATGTCTTCCAGTTACGACTTGGATGAGACGACGGGTGCTGATGATGAGAGAACACCCCTGGTCGCCACGTTACGGGCTTCTCGTGGACCCAGAAGCAGACGAGGACCGCACAATCTGCGTCAAGCAGAATCCCAAACGTACAGCAGAAGGTCTTCGTACCTAAATCGCTTCGCTGCCTGCCTGGTCCTGACCATGATGTTGCTCTTAGTCACGACCGGGGCCATTGGATTCATGTTTGCTACTTCTCAGCCAATGACTGACATCGAAATCGTTTCCATCCGAAACGTGGTGACGAGCGAACAGGTCTTGATGTTCGACTTGACAGTCAAGGCCCACAATCCCAACATTGTGCCCGTGTCCATCGACCACGCCAACCTAGAAATCTTTGCTAAATCCGAATATGCCGGAACTGGCTCGGATTGGCGGAAACATGCAGACGCCTCGCGAGACAAGTCTCATACCCTCGACGACCCGGCCAACGACCCCCCCAAGACGGGCCCTGGCTCCGGAGGCGATCCCGATGACGAATCGCGCCCAAACATCCTGCTCGGACGCATTGCAGAATTCGACAGCCCCCTCGCCTTTGAAGGGTCGTTGTTCCACCAGGGCACCTCGTCCTCTACCGGAGAAATGCAGCTCCCCTTTCCGGGCAACGGCACTGCAGGCGGTTCCAAGCAGTGGGACCATATTTACCAAAACGAGTTTGATCTCATCGTCAAGGGCGTGGTGAAATATAGTCTACCGCTGAGTGCTCACGTTCGGAGTGCCACTGTATCGGGCAGGACGACCGTGAAGCCCAACTCTGCCAATGATCCTTCTCATGAGCCGAATGGTACTACTACACTGGGCATATGATGGGCTTTCTTTTTCTTTTTCTTTTTAACGAACACAGAGGAACAAAATTATACATACTACTAGCTTTTATCCTGCATGATTCTTTCGTTTTTGATGAGTATCTGTTTCTTTGCTTTGGTAGCTGTGTGTTTGTTTTTTATTTATTCTTGTTCTTGGGCTTGTTTCCTTCTCAGCGTACTTGCATGGCATATTTAATACAAAAAGCGCCGGCGTTGGATGTTAACTACCCATGGTTCATTGCACATTTCGCGATGGCTGTTTTGCGAAGATCCGTGAGGGTGATGGGAGAGGAATCGGGAAGGAGGGGGGGCGAGGGCTGAACCGAGCAGGAAAGAGGAAAGTTGTCTCTCAGTCGGGCTCTTCGACTCTAAACAGGGCTGAGGAGATAGTTTCGGTGTTCATGTTCAGTCAAGTTGTTTCTACGGAGTAGTTCTATAGATGACCCTAGCCAGTGCCACTCCGGTGGTACAAAGCACAAAATACGAGCAATGCTTCTTGTCAGATAACTGCGCACGCAAAACATGAAGGTCTCTCATCTGGGACTAGGTGAAGGAGGGCACCTTGTTCGTTGGTTTGGCCTGTAATCTTTTATTCAAGTTTTCCTTTTCTGTCCTTTTCGGTTAAGCATCTGCCTACCACAGAACTTCGATTGACTGTTCACCTCACGAACGGGGCAAACGAAAAGGTAAAAGGCGTCACGCGGACGACGGCGACAACCACGAAAGGTGTCACGAGAAATGAACGAACACTTGACTGTATTCCACTGGGCTCAGCTAGCCCTACTTTTTCTCGTTATTCTCCTAAATCTCTGGAAAGGAAAAGACGATCATGATATAGCTGAAACGGAGGACATACACCAAGCCCAACTAGGACTCAGGAGGGTGAAGACCAGAAACCAGGTCAAAAAAGTGAGGGGTAACGGCGCAAACAGGTATTCAACCATTCCCTCCATCACGAAGGAATGGAGACCGGGATTGGGATAACTACCTATCAATGCTACGGCGATGAATGAGGTATTGAAATAATAACTTTCTTGTTCATGTTTGGCTGCCAAATGTTGATGGGAGGGGCGACTACACTGAAATGAGGCAGGGTCATACACTTTTTTCACTTTGTGAACAAGAAGAGTCACTCTGAACACAAGATCTCTTCCAAAGACGAGAACAGACATCGGCGGTCATCATATGGCATGAGCCAATGAATGCTTAGATTCGTGACTTCCTTGCACCTCCGGTCATTGGGGGACTAGGAGGAACAATAAGAGAGGTAGTACATACATAGTATAAAGCAACATGATATAGCTACCCCTACAAAAATAGACTGAATCGAAGATAGTAGAGATCGCAGTGGACATGTCGCGGGAAGGAGATGGTAAAAGGGCATTTTGAACATGGAAAGCGCCATGTTGGTTCGCATCAATCTCTAACTACTGCTTTGTAGATGAACCAGAATGTTAAGGCCTGTCAAACGCCGGAACGCCAGTGCCGGGAATCTCATGTATACATGTAAAAGTGTGAGGCATCGCAAAATAAAGACCCCTTGGGTAGGTTGGGACAAATGAAAATAGTCCTCCGCAGATTGGAACGACTCCGGTCCTCCATAGATGTACTAAACGTTCACGATCTGCATGGAGTCCTTTCTCTCATGCGGCCGAATAAGATGGTAAGATGGATAGCTGTGAGAAAAAGGACCCATGCGAAGTGTACGCTCTTGTTCATGAAAAGTGTATGCCCTCCTCATTGAACGCAAACAACAAACGCAAAAAGTCGTTCTCGTCACATTTCCCGGAGCGCTTATCAGCAAGCTCCGTGACATCCTCCAACACCTTGCGGATCTTCTCCCGAACCAACTCCGCCACCTTGGTCTTCTTGCGCTTGCTCTTCGTCTTGGGAATCGCCGCAGCGGAGCTGTTCTGCATCTCCTTGAAGAAGTCCGGCAAGTCGTCGCCGTCAACGTCATTGTCTACATCCATGCCGTCGAAATCAGCTGCCCCGTTGTTGGCCGTCGTTGTGCCATCGTCGTCCATGTCCACGTCTGCGGAGTCGTCGACCACCGTCTCATCAATGGGAACACCGTTCAACGCACACCATGTTCTGTAGTTCTTCTCCACCATGATGAGCACTTCTCGCGTGCCTAGCCAACTAGCCCTCAGAGTTTTGTTCTTTCGAACGAAGCAGATCCGTAGCAGGCCGTCCCACTCATCCCAGCTGACATTTGGACGATCCTTGCCTAGTTTTGGCTCGATCCGGACGACGGACGATTCGACTTGTGGCGGCGGGCGGAAGTTATTCTTGCCGACTTTCATGATGTGTGTGATTTTGGCCCAAAATTGGGCATTGACGGAGATTCGGGAGTACAGAGGGTCTCCAGGCCGTGCGGTGAGGCGCAGTGCGAATTCGCGCTGGAACATGAGGACGGACGTTCGGGGGGGATTGGGCATGGCGAGGAGCTTGAAGACGAGAGGACTCGAAATCTATATGACCATACAATTAGAATATGCCACGACAAGCTTCGACCAAGATGGCGAGAATGGACAAAAAAAATCGGCGAGAACATTCACAAGACCTGGCTTCACGTACCTGGTATGGCGTATTTGAAATACACACATCAAACTGCGGTAGTTCAGTCTTGATCACGTCCCCCAGAATAACCTCTAGTTTTCGCTGTTCTGGTGTGCCTTGCACACGCTTCGTCACTTCGGCCGCCATGCGAGGATCTAACTCGACGCATATGCACTTTTTGGCGCGCTCCAGGATCCGCACAGTCAAGTTGCCTGTTCCGGGACCAATCTCGAGGACGGTGTCCGTGGGTTTTAGATAGGCTTTCTCGACAATGGCGTCAGATACACCGGGGTTTTTGAGAATATGTTGGCCGAAGTTGGTGTTGAACTTGAAGACATTGTTCTTCGAAGCCGCGGAACTGCCACCGCCGGGTCCATTGTTCGGTCGCTCGTACGGTGTGTTGGAAGCGCCGTTGCGCTTAGACGGCTTGACTTTTCCCATGACGTGCGATTGGTATTTCTTTCTTGGAACGAACTAGTAAAAAAGGGTATCTTCTTTGTGATATTGGGCGGTGCGTAGAATCGCGAACGAGGGGAGCAGGCTATCGATTTGGTGTTGCAAAGGAAACTTTTTTGAGGATCCGGCAGTTATCGATAAGGTGTGGCTCGAAACGGGTTGGCAAGTTCGCATTTACAAGTTACATACACGCAGAGAGACGTGATTTGGGCGGCACGTCCCACTTATCGTTTTACCCAGACTTCCATACAAAGCGCCATTACATATCGACGGGCGACCAAGAGGCACGAACTAGACAGACTTGCGCATACACCACAAATACTCTATTTGGGTGTTGTCTCTCTCAAGAGAGAAACTAAAATTTGATCTGCCTGGTCTCTCACCCGTGCGAGGCGCATAGCGCGCTCGAGAAACGACCACAATGGCATCGAAGCTTGATTTCCTCAAGCAAAAGGCACCCGAGAACTACGTTGCTGGACTTGGTCGTGGCGCGACTGGGTTCACGACAAGATCTGATCTCGGCCCTGCGCGCGATGGACCTACGGAAGATCAAATAAAAGAAGCGCTCGCGAAACGCGCCGCGCAACTAGGTCTCGGGCCCGATGGCAAGAAGAAAGACGACGACGATGACGATGACGAACGGTTCCAGGATCCCGATAACGAGGTCGGCCTATTCTCTGGAGGAATCTATGACAAGGACGACGAAGAAGCCGACAAGATATGGGAATGGGTAGATGAACGCATGGACCGGCGGAAAAAACAGCGAGAAGCTCGGGAGAAGGCGGAGGAAGAGGAATACGAGCGCAAGAACCCCAAGATCCAGAAGCAGTTTTCCGATCTAAAACGAGCTCTGGAGACGGTGACGGACGAGGAGTGGGCCAACTTGCCTGAGGTGGGAGACTTGACAGGCAAAAACCGACGAAGCAAACAAGCTCTCCGACAAAGATTCTACGCCGTCCCGGACAGCGTTCTCGCTGCTGCGAGAGATGCGAACGAAATGAGCACCACAGTGACAGACGACGGACTGGCTTCCAGCGGCACGGACAAGGCCGACGGGACCATGACGAACTTTGCACAAATCGGAGCGGCGCGTGACAGAGTGCTGAAATCCAGGCTCGAACAAGCATCGCGATCGAGCATTGATGCTGCCAACGGTACCTCGACGAGTATCGACCCGCAAGGATATATCACGAGTTTGAACAAGATGCAAATGAGTGAGGCGCAAGCGCAAGTGGGCGACATCAATCGAGTTCGTGAGCTTTTGCAGTCCGTCGTCAAGACGAACCCCAACAATGCGCTCGGCTGGATCGCCGCCGCGCGTCTGGAAGAGTTGGCTGGCAAGATTGTGGCGGCCCGCAAGACGATCGATCAAGGTTGCGTGCGGTGTCCAAAGAGCGAAGATGCGTGGCTGGAGAATATCCGACTGAATCACGAGTCGCAAAACGCCAAGATCATAGCGCGGAGGGCTATCGAGGCGAACAACTCGTCCGTCAGGTTATGGGTTGAGGCCATGAGACTGGAGAACATCCCCAGCAACAAGAAGAGAGTTATCCGTCAGGCTCTGGACCACATACCCGAGTCAGAAGCACTGTGGAAAGAAGCCGTGAACTTGGAAGAGAACCAGGACGATGCCAAGCTGATGTTAGCAAAGGCGACCGAACTCATTCCCCTTTCCGTCGACCTGTGGCTCGCTCTGGCACGCCTGGAGACACCCGAGAATGCGCAAAAGGTCCTCAACAAGGCTCGAAAGGCTGTACCTACATCGTACGAAATCTGGATCGCCGCCGCCAGATTAATGGAGCAGCTCGGGCAGGCGAGCAAGGGCAATGTCATGACGACGGCGGTGCGCGTCCTGGCCAAGGAATCTGCCATGCCCAAGAGGGACGAGTGGATTGCCGAGGCAGAAAAGTGCGAGGAAGAAGGGGCAATTCTAACGTGCCAGAACATCATCCACGCCACGCTGGGCTGGGGCCTCGACGAAGACGACGACCGTAAAGATACATGGATGGAAGATGCCAGAGCGAGCGTCAACAGAGGCAAATACGACACAGCGCGGGCAATATACGCCTACGCGATCCGAGTCTTTTACAACAGCAAGACACTCCGCATGGCGGCCGCAGACCTGGAGAGAAATCACGGCACAAAGGAATCACTATGTGACGTGCTCGAACAGGCAGTTGATGCCTGCCCAACCAGCGAGGACCTCTGGATGATGCTCGCCAAAGAGAAATGGCAGGCCGGCGAAGTCGACAACGCTCGCCTGGTACTCAAGCGGGCCTTCAACAAGAACCCCAACAACGAAGACATCTGGCTAGCAGCCGTGAAGCTCGAGTCCGAAAACGACAACGCCGAACAAGCCCGCAAGCTCCTCGAGATCGCACGAGACCAAGCCCCCACCGACCGCGTCTGGATGAAGAGCATCGTCTTTGAGCGCGTACAAGGCCACATCGACAGCGCCCTCGACCTCGCTCTCCAGGCCCTGCAGCTCTTCCCCGCCGCGCCCAAACTCTGGATGCTCAAAGGCCAAATCTACGAAGACATGGGCAAACCCGCCCAAGCGCGCGAAGCATACTCCACAGGCGTCAAGGCCGTTCCCCTCTCCGTTCCCCTATGGCTTCTCTACTCCCAACTAGAAGAGAAGTCCGGCCTCATCATCAAAGCACGCTCCGTCCTGGACCGAGCCCGTCTCGCTGTCCCCAAATCCGCTCGCCTCTGGTGCGAATCCGTCCGTCTGGAACGCCGCGCTGGTAACCTCGCCCAAGCCAAATCCATCATGGCAAAAGCCCAGCAAGAAATCCCCAAGAGCGGCCTTCTCTGGGTGGAGCAAATCTGGCATCTCGAGGCGCGGACGCAGCGCAAGCCGCGCAGTCTTGAAGCTATCAAGAAGGTTGATAATGATCCTCTGCTGTTCGTGGGTGTGGCGCGTATCTTCTGGGCGGACCGGAAGCTGGATAAGGCGCAGAATTGGTTTGAGAAGGGCCTGGTTCTGGATAGTGATTGCGGTGATAGCTGGGCGTGGTATTACCGCTTTTTGTTGCAGCATGGTACGGAGGAGAAGCGCGGGGAGGTGATTAGTAAGTGCGTGCTGAGTGAGCCGCGGCATGGGGAGGTGTGGGAGAGGGTGGCTAAGGATCCGAGGAATGCGAGGAAGGGGGTGGAGGAGATTTTGAAGTTGGTGGCGGAGGAGATGGAGCAGACGTGATGAGCTAGGAAGATATGCTCCTGCTACATATGTACTTTACTAGACTAGCGATGAAGAACATGTAGCGTTGTCATGAACAACGGTCGATTGATGGGTGTGCCATTGGGCCGTCCATGTCCGAGATAGCGGTGCTAACAAATCGCACGACTTTCGAACGCTGAGTATTGACAGGCGGCGTGAAGGCACATTGGATCACCGGAGAGAGCATTTCATATGCACGGGTTTTGAATTTCTGGAACTACATGTACTATTCCTTGAGTCCGTAATTCCTTCGCATTCAGTCTCTTTCCCCCACTCAACCCCTGTCACGGACGAATCCTCCTGAACAAAAATATATAAAAAAGCGGGAGGGACAAAAGAAAGAAAGGAAAGAAAGAGAAAGTTTTTTTACATTAGACAAGGCGTTCATTGTGACCAAAGAGCGAGGGAATAGGCCATCGTGCAAGTATGATATCTACCGCCACACTTGCTTGCCCCCTTCCTTGCTGCTCCCCTGCTGCCCCCCTGCTGCCTGCCCTTGCTGTTCTCCACGACCGATCGATCCCCCGCAAAGGAGCCAAAAAACCGGACCGGTTCTCCACAACGCGCTCGATGTTCATCAACGTTGCTTCATTTGCTGCCACCGAACCAGCTCGAGATACCGCTCTTGGCCTTGGAAGCTCCATCCTCTACAGTCTTGTCGAACTTGTCCACGGCCTTGATGGCCTCAGACTTGGTGTCCTTGACGTACGCTTCCGTTTGGCTCTTGAGGGTACCGGCCTTCTTGTCAGCCTCGGCCCACTGTAGACGCGCGTGTTAGCAATGATCCATGTGAAAGAAAAGGAAGCGGAATAAGCGGAAGCAGAAAAGGAAGGGCCATCGGGGCGGCACGTACGGCTTTGTCGATTTTAGCACCCGTCTCGGCTCCAAAGTCCTTGAGATCCTTCTCGAGGCCGGGCTTGCTTCCGGGCATGGCATTCTTGACCTTGGCGGAGGCCCTGTGGACATCGCCTGCAATTGAGTGTTAGCGAAGGCCCATGTCGTCATCGGCCGCAGGACGAGACCCGGCTGCAGGCATCGCAGTCGACAGAATCAACGACATGGCGATTGAAATTCCAAGAGAGGCTTTCTCGTTGCCAGTGTCTACTGCCATCACCTTGCTCTCGATGCCTGTGTAAAGGCGACGTACTTTCAAACTTGTTCTCGGCGGCCTTGGGGCTGCCGCCAGCGCTGTACAGGTAATACCCAATTCCACCTGCGGCACCGAGGCCGAGGACAAGAGGCATGCGCGACTTAGACATTGTGTAGTAAAGAGGAGTATGAATGATATGGGGAGATGGACGGCGGCTTCTTCTTATTTCGCAAGGAAGATGGACGAGAAATACGCTCCGATGTGTAGAGATGTATGTCGGACAGGAGGAGGTTGGAGGAGAGTGAGTGACTGAGTGACCAAGTGACTGAGGCTTGCTGTTGCTGAGGCCGCGGACAGCAGCCGCAACGCTGATTCGCTGCGGGACGCTTCATGACGTTGTGGTCGAATGCCCGAAGGAGACATTTCGTCATCACAGCCGCCCAAAAACGCTACCTCAAGGCTCATGCTGGAATGGAACTTGGCAATGCACTAATTGCAGCTTCCAAGTTGGACGGCTCCTTCCCTAACATTCCCCACCGAAGCTAAAAACGTGGAATTAAGACTCGCCGGATGCATCTCGCATCGTGCTTGTCGCTACATGTGCATGCCTAGCTGAGATGCGCATCTTCCCTTTGTGTGGGCACCCGCATATCGCATAGTATTGTTCAACTTGCTTAATCCATTGCTATTATTCTTACTTCCTCACTCCTCGGATCTCTGATGGTCAACGATCTTGCCTAGGTACTTACTCTGCGCCTTGGGTTCCCGTCGCTGATATTACGCACTGCGGGTTACATACCAAATTCGCAACGGGCGTGGCTAGCCACCAGCCAACATCCAGAGTCGTTGTTACCGACGCCCGCTTAAGACCGCTTCAGCTTCTGGCCACATCCCTCGTATCGATTGTATATGCCGCAGCAAAGCGCATTTTGATTCCGCATCCCCGCGAAGCGTACCATGCTTTGAGTTAAGGGCCTGGCAATGGTGAAAGTTCGGAGCTCTCGCCGGGTTGCAGGCCTCAAACCTAACGACTACGACCATGAAATTGGCCTCGTGAACGACGAGGGAGTTGGGAATATCCCCGACAGTGCGACTCAGTCCGCTGCAGATACTCGGCGTGCCTCTACAGCATCGCCTTTGGTCTCTTCTGCGGAGGAAAGTGAGCAAAGCCAACGTCAGGCTTCCGGCAGCTCAGACCCCCAAGAGAATACGAACCCTTGCCATGGCCAGAACGATGCGCCCCGTCCAGCTCTGTCTCGGCAAGAGACCTGCCTGGCATCTCAGGATCATCTCCCTCATCCTGCGATGCAGCCATCCATCGAAGTGCAAGGTAAGTCTGCCGCTGCGCTGACTCTGGCACGGCGTATATGCGTACATGTCTTGTTTTACACCGCACATCCGGACCATCAACTCACAGAGTACTTGTAGCTGCCACTCCTGACGTGTTCCATGATGAAACGCAACGTGCCAGGCCGAAACGCCCTCAAGAGCTTCGCGAAACTGCTATCGATATTATGTACGAGAATGAGAGAGGCTGTTTCATGTGTGGCGCCGCACTGTTCTCTTCCAAAGCCCTCGGCGGATTAGACCCCTCTGCTTGGAGTGAGTAGAAGATCGCACTGTCGAACCGGAAATGTTTTACTGGGCGGACATGTGCTGACTACCGCGGACAGCCAATGCCTTTCACAAACCATCTCCGACCACTATTCGCACCGCTGTCGTTCCAGACCCGTCTTGGGAGTGGGTTTGGCCGGAGTGGCGTGTCAACCACCAGGATGACGTTGATGAAGGAGGCTGGGAATACTCTTTTGCATTCGCCAAAGCCTTCTCGTGGCACACAGCCCAGTGGTGGAATTCGTTCGTGCGCAGAAGAGCCTGGATCCGAAAGAGGGCAAAAAGGCAAAATTCGGAAATGGACTCTAGCGGAAACGTACTCAACTCGAATTACTTCGATGTACGACCGGCCTCGTCACGTTCCAAACATCGGCGGTCGACTGGAAGTCTTGTTAGCAGTCGCGATCTCGGCAGGTCAAGCATAACCAAATCATTCATTAAAGAAGTTCAAGAAGAGAAAGCAGAGTTGGAGATTGAAGACATTGAAACATTACTGTCCGTACTGCGTACATCAAGGATCGATCGCGAAAAGAGAGAGGCCGTCGACAACTACCTTGAGAACGCAATAGACCTGAGTGCTCTCCAGGATGAGATGCATGAGATCATGGCCATTCTTGTGTTTCAGGCATCACGGAAGCAGCTGTTGGCCCATCTCATGCGACAGTTTGATCAAGTCGTGCGCAGATTGGCGGAGGATGGCAAAGGCAATGACAAGAAACTTTTGCAGCGGAAAGAGGCGCTAGAGGCTGCAGTCCAACACGCGGATGAAGAGGTTAGCAGGTTGGCCTACTGGAGTGACATCAAGAAGATGGCCGAAAGTGGTCATCTCAGGCTATCACACAATGAGGAACAGAACTGGCTCGACACACGTCCCGGGCTCGATGGCAGCGGGCCAACAGCACCGAACCGGGGTAAATTGCCTGGGTCGAAATGAGGAGATGCTGGCCATCGACTGTGTCCATGTTCTTGCTCGTCTTGCTTTCTTCCCGTTCCTCATTTTGATCTTTTTATCTGGCAGCCAGAGCACTCATTCCTTGTGGACCGTACATTCCAAGCACGGCATAGACCCCATGATTGTATCATTGTTTGCTTGATGTCTCTTGCCAGGCCATATCTTGGGGACACGCATCTGCCTCGTGAGTCGTGGGCATTACTACAGCATTTTATGGGAACGAGCACTGAGCAGGCGTTTGCGGGAGGGTCTAGAGAGAAAAATTCAAAACAGAGAGAAAAACGTGCATTTGACAAGCAAGCAGAGTCAATTTTAGATACATACTGAATATGAAGGACCATTATCATAATACGGAGTAAGTGAGGGCCTAGGTATGGCAGATGCCAGAAATGCATCCAATTTCCCAAAGTTGGTGATGCTCCACGTGACTCTGTGGGTCCTCGCGCTGCAAGTGTTTTCGCAAACCCTCCATCGTGAACCTGATTATATTGGCATGCACTTAGTTCTCATAATGCGATACGACACATGACCAATGTCCTTGGGCATCAGGTCAGTATGGCGGCACGGTTTCCGGAGCATCGCAACATCCAGGCCGCAACTTGCTTGGCCACGTGGCCTGCGTTCTATACTGTCCACGTCGTCGTTGTCGACTAGCCACGGCCACAGCTCCAGCAACAACCTCGAAGCTCTTTTGGAGCTTCACGATGTGCGAGACCATGTCGCCGTGGAAGCAGAACCGTCGAAACGCATGCAGTCTATGACCCGGCGCGCGCGGAAACAAAGCAAGCGCCAAAGCAAGCGCCAGACCAGTCGTTTCGTTCGCATGTTCCGAGAGACCTCCCTCGAACCCCAGAAACCCGAACAAGAGAAAGCCGAGTCGGCCTACGTACCGGTCGCTCGCCAGTACCCAAAATTGGAGGCGGCATCATTATCAAGACAAGTGGAGATCGACCGATGCGCTCACGTGCAAGCAGCACTCGACAAGATCTGGAAGAAATACAGTCGAGAAGCCCCAACATGGGAGCAGACAATGCACGTTTTGAAGCGCATGAACACGAAGCGTTCCGGGCCTGAAATGGCTGCTATACGGATTTCTTTACCCCCGGAATCGTCAACGGCCGTAGGAAGCAAACAAGTCGAATTTCTGGATTCCACAACCGGTCTGGCGGCAAAGTTGCGCATCGTGGCCAACCGCATCAATCCCTCGTCACTGTTGCTGCGAGGTGAGAGCGCCGTCGTCGCCTCGGCTGCGGAGGAGCTCAGCAAGAAATACCCCAGAGCTCGGATATTCAAGCTTGGTCACGTATCTACACTGGATCTCGAGTCGACACAGCTATGGCCCCCGGTCGAAAACGCCGTGGACCATTCTACGGACGCCCTTGCGGAGGGAGTGTCGTCGCCGTCGCCGCCTGTCAAGGAGGATGGCTTTTTGCTACATGAGGAAAGCCGGACATACTGGGTCGACGAACCGTACGAAAAGACGCCAAAGCCGAGTGTTTGGACCAAGGAGTCGTTTGAGACGTACGTGAAGGCGCTCGTGCGTGGCAAGCTGCGCCCACACCTGGCCATGAAATACTATCGAGAGAAGCGGCGGGACGGTCATCTCATCGACACGGAAGGCATCCGAGTCCGCATGATCATGGATGCCTTTGAAGATCCCTCGGCGCGCGAATGCATCACGCTGCCCGTCTTTAAGCTAGCCCTGGGCTTCATGGCCATGAGAGGCGGCCACCGAGCCTCAGGCGATCAGCTCTTCGCGCTTGCCGAAGAAATCCACCTGCCTATGGACACGGAAGTCTTCAACATCATTCTCGAAGGCTACGCGGCCAAGCGAGATGTCATCTTTTTCCACCAGACTATCCAAAGGATGGAGATGCGCTGCTTCGTTCCCAACGCGCGCACGTGGCTTATTTTTCTGGGCCTCGTCCAGCGAGACGACGTGCGCCGGCAAATCATCTCGACCATGTACGAGCTCGGCCTCTTCAGTGGTGCTGCCACGCAGCGTGGCATCGCCCGGGTCATGGCCAGCGGCGACGCCTACGCCGCGTTTCGAGCCGGAAAGACCCTCGAGCAGTTCCTCGCAGACCAGACCAGGCGCTACGGACAAGGCTGGTTCACAACGGGGGCCAAGAACGCCATCATCAGGGAATTCATGCGCTTCGATGGAAGGTTAGGCGCTGCCACCCGCTCGGCTGCCTTCCTGGCGCTTGTCGAGCGCCCATCGGACGACGGACAGCCCTTTAACATCAGCACCCCGTATGCTCTCCTGGAGGGCTGCATCGAAAATGGAGACTGGCGGACAGCGCTCTGGACCCTGAACTTCATGCAGACTCACGCCTGCGAAACAACCGACCGCATCTACAGCCTTCTTTTTTCCCTGGCTTTCCTCACTAGCGCACCGAGCTCGCTTGGCATCCTCATCTTTTACGCAATCCTCGAGCGGAAACTCCGCCAGCCGGCCCGGCGGCCTGCTCAGGATGTTCTCCTCCGCAAGCTCCTCCACAGATACCCCGTCAAGGTTTTTTCCGCGAGCATGGCAAGATTGTTGCGGGAGAACAAAGTCGGTAGCGTCAAGTTGGTCGTGGCGGGTGTGGAATGGGCCATCTTGAAGAGTCTGGATGGGTATGAGCCTATGGAGAGTCTGGCGGGTGCGCTGACGTTTGCGTGGCAGGGGGTGGACTTGCCTTCTTTGAGGAGAGAGTATGATTTGAGGCAGAAGGAGATGCAGGAGGGGCAGTCTGCCGATGCTGATGGTGCTCAAGATGCTGATCAAGACTCTTATCAAAAGACTGATCAAGATAGTGATCAAAAGACTAATCTCAAGGCTGATCAAAGGGCTGATCAAAACCTTGATCAAACGCTTGACCACAAGGCTGATCAAAACCCTGACCCAAAGCCAGAACAAAAAGCTGATCAAAATCCTGATCAAACGCCTGACCAAAACCCTGAACAAAAGGCCGATCAAAAGGCTGAAAACGACACCTTCTTGCAAAACTCCAGGGCACAAAACATAGCCATCACATTCCGCGACAAAAGTGGCCAGCGACCGCCCCTAACTGTGCGTCTCGACACCGCCTTCGACCCAGACACCATGCTACGCTCAGAGGCATCTTCCTCCATGTTCGCCTCTGCCTTTTCCATTCTAAATCAAACTTCCTCGGCCTCGACCCCAAAGGCCTCTACCGATCGCTCCTACTACCGCTCCCACTACCGCTCCGCCTATCGCTCCCCTCGCCTCCCCAAAACCTGGCCAGGCATCGATCTCGACGCCGTACTCGAACTACGGTGACCTTTATCCATTGGCGCCCCATCGCGGCGCTGCTTCAAACGCGTTTACATGTACGATCTGCACGGGATTTCATACCCACGTGCTATATATATTCTGTACGATATACTTTACTTGTATATACATTACTTGCATATGCATACAGGAAGGGGGGGGGAGATGAATATATATACCCATTTACAATCAACTAGCCACCATGGCACTACAATTACAAGTATGTATTGCGTCTGTGTGGTCGTGATTTGAGTGAGATGCCTCCACGGGGTAGGACGGGCAGGGCTGGAGATGAAGTTGCCGATGACTACCTCACTTACCTAGGTAGGTAGTTAGTACATGGCCATGCCTGAGAACTTTGGGGTAGGTAGTTCAAAAGGCGTAAGCTCGCTTGGAACGCGAATACATTCCCCTCAACTCCAAGACTCCAAACATTCCACTGACGTATGTATTATAAGTTAAATCCGGGTTTAAAAAAGGCGAGACTAAGACTATACAGACGATGTTGCTATGTAATTCGCTCCAAGTCTGGTAACGCAGCCTTGCGGGCTTTCTGAGTTGACGTAGGTATACATTGATCTCGATCTCAAGCAAGGTCTTCTTGCGAAGCAGACAGCAAACAGCAATCCCTCCCCCCTCGTGAATTAAACCGGCGCATGGGATGGAACAATGAATATATTCCTTGCTGGGTACGTAGTCATGTCTCTCAACCCCCCCCCCCCGGTGTATAAAGACCACGGATGATGTTTCTTGCTCAGCATGTCTTGTAACTCAGCCTTGGAAGCTTGAGGCTTGAGTAAGAGAGTGTTGAAGAACCGCAGTCTTTCGTCTATACGTAACTATACGTGTGTAATTTCAACCATTGGTGTCCTTGGAGGCAGGCAGGAAGCATGCATCCCATATCACGGGTATTGCCATCGTCCGACGTCTTCACATCAGCCCAGCTAGTAGACCAGCAAACCTTCTAGGACAATACTTGGCCCGAGGAAGCGGCATCGCGCATGCACTTGAAACAAGGGTTGCCTGTTCAAACACACCGACAGATGCTGGAGTTGTCTCACACGTGAGAGCTCAGAGAGGTTGTCAAAAGGGGCCGTCAATTCCACGTGGGGCCCGGAAAGAGCACAGGGACTCGTCACTCTCGCATTGATTAAGCATACATACCTTGATAAGCATAAGTCGAGCACAGAAGAGCGAGCGGCGCAGATCGAAGAGGAGCATAGGTCAAATATAGGTTGAGCAGCAGCAACGAGGCACTCCTGAAGAGAGAAAACAAGATATATCTATGTCGCACGACTCAGTTTCGGTTCGAAGGGCTGCATGATGATGCAGCCCCCCGGGGCCCGCAACCCATCCATCCACCTTCTCCCACTTCCTTTGCCCGTACATCTGCTCGCCTGCCTGCCATGTGCCCACCCCTTCCTCTTTTCTTGCCTTCTCTCGTCCCCGGCCTTGGAGCATGATGGACTGGAAAAAAAAGGGAAATGGAAACTCGGTAAAAGTGAAAGAGAAAAACAATACACACACTAAAGGAAATAAAGGAATAAAAGAAAAAGGGGCATCAAGACGGTCGAAATTAGAACAAGAGCCAACCCATAAAAACACCGTGTACGGTCACCGCGTCCACGTCCGTTCCCAATATAAACACTGTTAATGGCGAAAAGACCTCTTAATCCTACTTTGTCGCCGTTTCCGTCTTATTTCCCTCCTTGTTCCCCCGCTGTTCGGCTGAGTTGCCTGTCTCGTGGTTGCTGTTGTCATCGTGCTCGGTAGTCGTCGACTGGGGGCTCGACTCTCGGTTCGTTATGCGGCTTCTGTCGGCCTTGCGAGGGACGCAGGGAACGAAGCTGGTGCATTCGTCGTCCGTGTCCTTGATGGTTTCCCATACTTGACTGTCGAGGTCGTCGTCTTCGTCGGCGTCGTTAAACATATCGGTATCATCTGAATCGGTGAGAACCTCTGTGCCATCGCCAAGAAAGATGATTCGACCTCGGTACCCACCAGCGCCGAAGCCCCTGCCTTGATTCTCGGCATATCCCTCATAGCGACTGACGCTTCCCTCGTAGTTGTGGTGGACTCCGGGACCACGGAATTCGGCTGAACAAGGTGGGCTCGTGGTCAGTTTCAGAATTTTTCTTGCAGAGGGACAGTTAAAAGCCGAAACTTGGGTGATCCATCGTACCATACTCGGGGGGAGCGCAGGGCCCATCACCGTTGGCGACTCTCTTGGCAATTTCCTCGTACCACTCGTCCTTGGTTCGGCCGCGGAGAAATCCGACAATAGTCATTGTCATGTTGTCGCAGCCAACGCCGCCAGTTTCCGAGTTGGATGCCAGGCAGTTATCCATCATGTTCTCGCAGATCTTGTCTAGTTCCTGCTTTGCGGCAATGCCTCGTCGGACAAACTCAATGACCGCCTGGGAAGATTGACAATCCCAGATGCCTACAAAGGTGTTCTGTTAACTTACAACTGTCGCCACGCGACATGCAGTATACGTAGGGGGTAGGAGACAAAGGGCACCCACCGTCGCACGCGAGAACCATGAATTCATCTTCTTCAGTGAAATCGTGTTGCTCCACGTCGGGGAAGGCGGTGACAATTTGTTGCTCGGGGGGCAACTCAGCACTCTTCTTGAACTCGAAATCACCAATGGCGCGCGACAAGGCCAGGTTTCCATTGACACGTCCAAAGTCGACGAATCCGCCGGCGGCTGTGATGCGATTCCTCTCGTCTGAGGATTGCGTTTCAAATGTTAGTGCGCATCCCTGCGGGAGCCTACAGAGCCTGCAGAGCCTGTGGGAACGGGGCAGAAGGTAGGCAACGGAACCGGCGTTTCTGGCTCGACTGACTTTCAAGTTGTGGTTTGTGATCTTGGGACATGGGCTTTGCTCGGCCCTTGACACCGAGAACACACCGCGAATCTCCCGCGTTGGCCTATAATTTTCCGGTAGTCAGAATCCGATGACGCGCGTTGACGAACTTTGTCCTTGAAATCCAAAGGTCACGTGGGCCAGGGCAAATTTTGTGCACATACGACATAGAGCTTCTTATCGGTGATCAGAGTGACGCAGGCAGTACAACCCGAGACTTCCTCCTCGTATTTCGGGTCTGTTTTGCAGCCAGATAGTCAGCAAGCGAAATATGCCGCGGAGACAGGTCAGATCGTACCATTGAGAATGGCGCGGTCGGTGGCGAGGAATCCGTCCTTAAGGCCCTGCACATAGTCCCCAGACTTGAAGGTGTCCTGCTTCAAAATGATGTTGTGAATGTTCTCGCCGGAAAAGGTGGCTACTTTTTCGCCTCCGTGGCCGTCGTATACGCCAAAAAAGGACAGTCTGGACGGGTGGATCTTGGCATCGAGGTCGGCACCTTGGGTCGCCAGGTTCAAGAGGTTCGTATGGGCGTCCTCCATACTGATACGCCAGCCCTGCATGGCGGACACGCCGTAGATGAGTCTTTCATCCTCGCCTCTGTGTGAAGTCTGTGGAGAAGAAGGAAGAGAAGTGGTCAGTCAGCACGGGTCTGCCATGGATAAAGGAGAGGCGCCTGGTGAATATGCAGCGTAGGTTTTGTTTGGGGAAAAGCCGTTTTGTCGACGTTGAATCCTTGCCATCGTCCACAGCCGGAGACCCGAGAAGAGGGACGCAGCTTCTGGTGGGGTTCGTGGTGAACAGCAATGAGGGGTTGACTTGACAGCTCAAACCCAGACAGCTGGGCGGGGTGCGGGAGGCCATGAGGCATTGCAAAGTCTTCCCGCCGGCCACGATAGAAACGGGCGCGAGGCAGACAGCGCCCTGCGAGCGGCAGACGAAACAAGTATGCAGAGATTTCGGAGAGGGATCCAAGGCGGACGAACCTTTTCGACGACAGGCTCCGAGAGAGTCTGACCCATGGCAGCGACAGGCTGGGACAGCAGCAGAAGCTACTGCAGAAAAGGCCCCTTGGGATTGGGGATATGCAAAAGAGAAGAGGAAGGTCGAGGGCGAGCAGTGCGTATGCCAGGCGTCGCGAAGGAGGGCAGGAAAAGATGACTGTGAGAAAGGGCTCCGCGGGGCGGGCGACGAGAATGACGGACACACGGGGGGGAACGGGCAGGGGTTTGGACCGTTTGGACCGTTTGGCGTGGGATCGGAGGGGAATGCGAAGTAGATGCAAATTGAGATGTGGTGGTGGTGGTGGTGTTGGTCGTGTGCTGTGCTGCTGCTGCTGCTGCTCTGTGGCCCGGCGCAACTGCTAGCGAAGCGGGGTACCTGACACACATGTACTTACAAGACACAGAGCTGTGACGATATACCTAGGCTAGCTGTATCTTCAGGCACTTTTCCCTCTTCCGGCACCCGTCGTCTGCTGTTTTCTGCTGTGGCAAGCCGCTGCTCGACGTATGTGCAGTATGTAGGTAGGTACCTCTTTTCCACCACAGCCGCAGCCAAGCTGAACACGGCGGCCATAAGTCGCCACACATATCTTCCCGACCACCCAACAAATACACTGAGTGTGTGCATGGATTTGCAGCTACACGTGCTGTACATACTTACCTTGGGCCAGATGACTCGCCATATATCGACACGCGTGATCCCCAGCTCAACCATGAGGCGTCGCCTGGTCGCTCTCTGGTTTCACTCACCGCTGAACGCTTGGTCTTGGCCTTGCCTTGGCCTTAACTACGCCTTAATGACCTGAATAAAGGGCCTCTCCTGCGGCGTCCTGCCGTACGGAGTAGACCTAGAGCTTATTACTATTCGCCGTGTTGCAATTAGGGCTCTTGTTGGGCTCGGCACGCAAGGCCGAAATGAAACATTTTGTCCTTTCCCGAATCCCGCCAGCCTTTCGCTCTCTTTACCTAATTCACGTGCTTCCCCCCTTTGAGCACCTACCACGGCTCGCATCCTCGGTCAATATCTTCAACAGCATCTAGGTAGGTATGTAGTAACTAGACACCTTTAAGCCCTCGCACACAGACGAGCGAGTGCCCAATAGTTCAGAGCCATTGTGGGGATATTGAGCCCTCCCCTCCCCAATGCCCATCTCTCCTGTTTGCACAAAAATATCCAACAAATCGCGCTTATTATTGGCGCGCTGCGCTAGCGGGCGAGACATTGAGGTGATGAAAACCCGTGGATGAGCCCGTGGATGGGGTCGAATAGGGCTACGGGGAAGCAGCCGACAGCCGAGCAGCCGGCCATTTGGTTAATGACCGTGTGCCCGGAGACCGGCGGAACGGATCTCGCGTTTTGTCTACGGAGCATTCATGGCGGTGCTGTTGAGTCTAGGTATTTTCTGAGACCGCCTTGTGTGTAAGGTACAGTCAAACCCCGATATAACGATGCGTTATAAAACGATATCCTCACCTTAACGATAATTTTGGGCCTCATTTTTTGAAATTCCTCACAGAAAACCCATCCGATAAAACGATATTTCGATTTAACGATTGAGTTTTGGTCACTTTTATGTTATCGTTATATCGGGGTTTGACTGTATGTACATAACGGAGTATTCTGAAGAAGAAATTTTTCTTTGGGGCTTTTATGCCCGAGTACCTACCACATACATACCTCGATGCTACGCTGCGCTGAGTTTTGCTTTTGCGGTTTCTTCAAGCGGGTTGTTCTCTGGAGACGACCTGTCAACTTGCATTGCGTCATGCGGTCTGGGAATTGCACGGGCGTAACAGGCACAACGCGCAACGAATCACACTTCAACCTCCCGGTCCTTCTTTTCTTCTTTTGCTTCTTTCACGTTTGACACATCAATTGGAAGCCGCTATCGCTATCAGGATATAATTTACGCTAGCTAAGGAAAGGCATCTTGTTCCGTGTTGCCTTGTTGATATCCTTCTGCTCTACCTGCCCTCTTTTACTATCGAGATTTTTCATCCGGGAGTGAGTGGATTGAGTACATAAATTGATGTGAGAGGCAGATGCGAGTGATAAAAGAGCAAGATACCGAGTAAAGAGCGAGATATAGAAAATAGGAAATAAAGAGACACGAGCAAGATACAGAGAAAAGAGACAAAGTATGAAGAAGAAGCAAGGTATAAAGAAAGACAAAACACAACGGGACTCGGAAAAAGAAGAGATAGGAGCAAAAAAAAAGGGTAAAGAAAAAGAAGTGCAACAAAGAACTGAAAAGAAACTCCGGTCAAGCACACTACAAAAACACCGTAAAACTCCCATCAGACTTCTTCGTCGAATGCTCCCGTATCCAACTATCCCCATCCCTCCCCTCACTCACAAACCCCCTCCCCCCCCGACATATGGACATCCTGCTGCCCACTCCCACGCCTCATCCTCGACACAATACTCCCATGCAACCCCATCTGCCCAGCCGACCCCCGCATCGTATACCCCCCATCCCTCCATCGACTCCCTGCCATCATATCCGGGCTCACTGCCGCCGCTGCACCATCATCTTCATCAGCACCAGCACTAGTTAGACTTGGCCGTGAGGGATGAAACGGCGACTCCTCCACCAGCTCCTTGTACGAGCGCTCAGCTTTCACAGGACTACACCGCCCAATGATCCTCCAGTTCTCAGACGATGTGAACGACACCCCCGTCCCGACGCTCTTCCCACTCGAGGACCCAAAATTCCCTGATCCCGCAAGCGGTGCGACTGTGGCGGGTCTGCTGCTCACTTGATCTGATACACTCCCGCTCAGCTCGCTCTGCGCAAGCGTAAACCAGTTCGGATCCGAGATATCTCTTCCAGCCGTAGACCCCGTGGTCCATCTGGTAAGAGCCCCGGAGGTATAATCCGCCTCTACATCCGCATGCGCATCTACGTTCTTGAGATACGCCGGCAGAGCAACCGAACTAGACGTCACGCCAGAGTATCTCCCAGCACTACCATGCGCAAGAGGCGACCGATCCGATGTATGCGCAAACAGTGCCGTGGGCTGCGAGACAGGTTTCCTCTTCAGGGGCGTATAGTTCCTATCCAGAGCTGCAAGAGCCGCATCCCTCTTCTGGTGAGACGGATGCACTGCGCCAGAAAGGCCTTGGTACGTCGATCCCGAGTACGTCCTATCTGATTTGCGACTTGGGGATGATTTGTCAGTGCTGCTCGCGAGGTCTGCGTTGCCTGCATCGATTGTGACCCAGGATTGTCGGCCGTCTTCGCTGGCTATGTTGCTGATGCTGCGGATGGTGGTTGTGCGGGCTGCGTCGACGGCCATGCGGCGAGGGACCCCGGAAGTGGAGTGTCCGCCGAGGGTTTCTGAGCTTCTTCGGTGGGATGACATGGCTGAGCTGGAGCCGTCGCCTAGAGAGGCTTCGGTTGTTTTGGTGACGAGTTTCTCCGAGTGTACGAAGACGCCGCCGCCGCCGCCGCCTAGTGTGGCTGCTTCTTCCATGGAAGTCACGGAGCCGTTGGGCCCGGGAGCACAGAGGACAGGACGGGATATGTTGGATCGGTGATGGGAATGGCCTAGGTTGGCATCTTGGTCGCGACGTCGTCGCCGGATGTAGCACAGTAGGACGAGGAGAAAAATGGCCACGAAAATCACGGGTATAATCGTGGCCAAGAGAATTTCCCCCGTGCTGAGATGGTGGTCTGACTGCGCCTGAGCTTCATCAGAGCTATCACCTGTTGTCTTGGTGGCAGCAGCTGTGGCAGTGGATGTGGTGGCTGAAGTCCCCGTGGTAGTGGTGCCGTCCACAGCGAGGAAATTGACGTTGATGGTTTCATTTTCTGTGAGATCAGAGCTCTTGGAGGATGCTTGGATGGAGAGCTTGATACTTCCACTTGACGTCTCGGGTACTTGACCAGATAGCTTCAAGCCATCCACCTTGAGCCAATCTTCGTGTGGGCTCGTGGATAATGTGATGGCGATATCACCGGGAGTCCTGAAGTACTTGGCTAGATCAAGATCGAGCTCACTCCCCGGCCTGAGGTGTAGATCCTCAATCGTCGACGCGAATAACCCAGTTGCGACGTTGACAACCATGAGAACATCGAGATTGTCTGAAAAGTTGTCTTTAAAGGTTACCGTGAAGTTGGCCGCGCGGTCTCCCTCCCTGGGGGTGCCGTGGAGTTTCCAGGATTTCTGATCAAAAGACAGCCAGCTCGGAATGTCCTTGACCGCCACTGTCAATCCATCATCCCCTGCAGCGACTTGCTTGCCATCGAGCTTGATGCCCTTCTCCAGGCCATCGTAATTCACCTCGGCGCCACGGCTCGCGTTAAGCGTAACAATCGGAAAATCAGTCGTGAGTTTATGGCTTCCCACCACGATGGAGAACTCGACTGATGACGCGGAAAAGCCTACAATGTCCGAGGCAACGAGCTCAAAGTCGAATGCGTGAGGTGGTTGAATCAGAGACTCAATCGCCGGCGTCCTGCCACTGAACGTCAAAGACGACGCATCAAACTTGACCCAGGCAGGTAAAGGGCTGCTGTCTCCAGAAACGGCGTAGTAGTTCAAGCCGGCCTTGCCAAACGTGTCCTGGTCGAATGAAAAATTGAAGCTCGTAGACGGGTATGACAGGATGGACGAGGGAGCAGAGAAGTTGCCGAAATTCTGTATCTGCTTTTCGAGGGGGATTTCCACTTGCGGAGCTGACTGTCGCGAAACCACGACCACTGCATTCATAGACGTCGAGCCCTTGCCATCCGTCGCAATAATATCGACTGTCTGCCCAACGACTTCTCCCGGGTGGACGTCAGCTTCCTTTGGGGTACCAAACAGGCGTCTTCCCTCGCTATCGATGGACAACCAGCTGGGATGCTCGCCGAGGGAGTACGAAATCTTGGAATCGGACTGAAACGTCGACGGCGAGAACGAGTAGGAAAAGAACTTGTCTATCCTCGCAGCAAGCGGCAGCTGCGCATTGAAAGGAAAGTATATCGTAGGCTGGCTGTTTGCTAGCTGGGCGAGAAGGCACAGAGCCACGATCGCTAGTAGTGAAGCCATTGCGAAACCGCAGGACGGTGAGATTCGGGAACAGCCTCTCTCTCTTAAGAGACGTTTTTCTTCAAGGTATCTTGACCAGTGATTGCGCTTCACAAGGCCATATACGATACGGTAAACGGCGGTATCGGTGATGCCTGCAAGTAAAGTAAAAGAGGCAAAGAGTGATGTATCAAAATGAGAGAGAGGAGAGGAAGAGAACGACAGAAAGAACAAAACAAGCTACAGGCAAACACCATAGATGAGGTAGCCCTCGAAGAGCCATCGTCAAAAAGACTCTTAGAAGCAGAGCTACTGCCCTCTTCATTCCTTGCAAAATCCATTCAAAGGGTTGTTGTACGGCCTCACGAGGTGCCTTTGGCGAGCAGCGCGTCGATAAGAGCATAGGCACAAGGGCCCATTGCGACAAGAGGCGCAGTGTCTTGGAAGGGAGATTCCAATGAGTATGGACAGTATGGGCAGTATGCACACAGGAGATGGTCATTAACGCGCCGGTCGCGCAGCGTGAGTACCGAGGGCTGGGGAGGGTGGAATGCGGCATTCCAGGCTATTGGCCCCATCCTCAAGGGGGGCTATGAACTTATGACTGCAAGGTGAGACCATTTGAAGCTGTATCGCAAGTCGCGACCGCGAATCTAGAAAGGCATCTCTTAATCTAGCCTGCCTGTTTGCTTGGGAACGTGTGATTTCTGATTGACCGCATCGAGCGCATCTGAGGTTCTGCGATGGCTTCAATTTCTTCCTGTCTGCCACAAGTCGTGCATCCCGCCGCACATGCATAATGTGTCCCTTTCTGCCGTGCCGTGCAGCAAGGGAGGATATCGCAAGAAGAACGTGGCAAGTGGACTCGAAGAGGGATTCAGGAGCCGATAGCTGCCTTTTTGCAGGACATCCAATTTTCAATATATGAGCGTGTCCAGGCATGTATGTAGGTACATTAAAGCAGAGGTGTTCTTGGCGCCGCGGATGGTCGTTGATAGGCATTGATGACGCAGCCATGATATGGAAAAAAGTCTCCCAGCCTTCGCTTGGTTTTCTTTTCGACACATTCTTCCCTCTGTCGGCTTTCCATTGCTGTCCGAATGGTATTGCCCGACTCGGTCAGTTTACTACTTGGTGACTTGAAGTGTCTTTGGAGGCTCTGGCAGATCTTCAACATTGCCGCACAATTAATTCGGATGAAATCGTGAATGGGATCTGGTCCGAATCGCGATGAGGGGGAGCTGGGAGCTGGGAGCTGGGAGCCTGGGAGCCTGGGAGGAGCGCTCCGCCGCTTCCACAGCGGTCGATAGTGGGCTGCCCTTCCCCTCGGGTCAGTAAATCCCCTGCAAAGGGACGCTGGCCCACCTTACGTAGCGGCCCTGTAGGTGCTGTAGTCTGTACCTAAGGCTGTCTCACTGTCTCACGTTACAAGCCGTGAAATGCACCCCGTCCCATCTGGAACCGCAACCTCTGAAAGGAATCAAGCCGATCGCCTCACTCTGCCTCCCAAGACGAACAAGGAGAACGAATCCAACAGAATCGCAGCAAGATGAGCCGGCCATCCTCCCCGCCGCTCGATCCACTCGTCGTCAGTGAAGACTTGACGCCCTTGCCCGACCTGAAGAGTGCAGGAAATGCGCACATTGATTTCGACGGCCAACTGAGCACGCCTCTCGAATATCATGAAGACGTGAGGACAGGATGCGGAGGCCAAACATGGCCCGCGGGGTTGGTGCTCGGGAAACACCTGCTGCGATACCACAGAGAGAAGATGCAAAATGCGAGAATGTAAGTTAATCTTCAGATAGGGGCGCCAATCAACGTCATCATGGGGGAAACGTTTTGCGCAAAGGTTGCTTTTCATGTTCGGCATGTCCTCCTTTCCTGGCGCTCTTTTTTTTTGGCCAGTCAGAAGCGGGGTTGAAACGGCATATCGTCGTCGATCAGCAGATAAAATCCCTCTCCCCGATGAGTACTCCCGCCCGATAGGTATGTACCTCGTACAGAACATCGGACGGGGAAGCAGAGAAGATTGTTCAGCCAATGCATCTTTATTGGCAATGTCGATCAGGGCTGACGCGAGAATTCTACAAATGCAGACTGGAGCTTGGTGCTGGTGGCGGGCTCGTGGGCTTAGCTGTGGCGCTTGGCTGTGGCGGCAACGCCAGCCTGCTTGTGACGGACCAACAGGAGATGTTTGAGCTGATGGACACGAATATTCGCTTGAACAAGCTCGAGGGCAGAGCCAAGGCGCTGATTCTGAATTGGTACGTCGACTGTTCTGTTTATAATACTATGGTTGGGTGAATTCGCTTTCATCTCTCTCGGTGGACTGACACAACATGCAACTTTGCTCTCGACTTTTATAGGGGTGAAAGCCTTCCCGAAGAAGTTGTGGCACAAAAGCCCGACGTGATTATAGCAGCAGAGTGTGTCTATTTCGAGCCAGCTTTCCCTCTCCTCATGCAGACACTACGAGACCTATTTGCCCTGAATGACAAGGCAATTGTATATTTTTGCTTCAAGAAGCGGAGAAGAGCTGATATGCAGTTCGTCAAGCTGGCAAAAAAGGCCTTTCTGGTGGAGGAGCTCTTTGACCAGGACCGGCCTGTATTTGAACGCCAGTCCTTGTTTCTCTTTTCGTTTCAAAGGAAACCCACAAACCCTAGCCAGGGGCGGCCTCGTCTTCCCGCAGGGGATGTGCAAGCAAACGCAAGCCAGGCTGGAAGCAATGGAGTGCACGAGAGTTCATAGTATGTATGTACTGGTGTTGAGCGACGGTTGACGTCAGATATGTTTGCATCACAATGACCAGAAAATTGCAGAATAGAGTCTCATTCGGTAATTATCAGAAGCCAAGGTGCATGCCCCGCACTGCATCTCAGTCATTGTTGTTGACTCATTCGGCTCTTGCAAAGAAATTCACACTTCAATGCGGCATGGCCAATTCAGTAGCGTAGTTAGATCTTCGATTCAGCATCAATACGAGGGCATCTACGTACGTACCTGTTATGTTAGCCCTTTACGAGCCGGTCTTGCCACCAGTCTCCACATGCAACATGAAACGAGGCCAACCTTTTTATCCTGGCAAAGGCCTGGCAACATCCACGAAAACCCTCGAATTGAGGCCTACCTACCCGGCTGTCTGATCTCGCCATCGAAGGCTTCAAAGGACCCGAATGGAGGCCTCATTCATGACGATATCACGTGGTTGTTGCCTTGTGGTCGGACGGAGCTTGCTCAGTAACATGTTACATTACATGCCCAACAAAGCATCGGATGCCGGCCGGACGGCTACCACGATTCATGACGTCGCAAGCGGGGATGTATCCATTCGCGGCCGCGGTGCCTCCCAGGTAGGTACTCCGTACTTCGATGGTCTGATCGTCGATATCATGGCCCATGGGGTGATGGACGAAAAGCATGCTCGGGATTATTATGCAGCTCGACTTTTCGACTTGCACGGCAGCGAGATGGCGTTCAACGACGGACAATGAGCAACAGTAGAGATTCTTCAAGCGGCTGTCAGCAGCTACACACCCGACTGAGTTGCATCGCCTTCGATGCTACCAAAATCTGCAAGCAAGTCCTCGTTGACGATAACTCTCTCAGCCATGTGGCGTGGGGAAAACAACATCCACACGGGAACTATATGTACATAGGTAGTTGAACTGTAACGTCAGTACGGCACCGTACCTCACGTCACCAGGCAGTAGGGCGATGCGGCCCTTATGCTGAAGATTCTTTGTAATTTAATCCCATGTATTCCTAAGCTTTTGTTCATTGTTTGCCGCAGTGCCTAGTACAGCCGCACGATCTCGTCGCGTCTGCTGCAAGCCTGCAACCGATCTTATCACGCATCGAGATTCGAATGATAAAAATGGAAACGGCGGAAGTACAAAGTTCGGAGGAATTGTAGCGAATCTAGCGATGTGCCAATTCGATGAACGATTTCTCACGTTCTCATGACTCAATGATCATTCCTCCGTGTCACAAAACAGGCACCACGTCTCCGCGGCGGGCAGCAACAACGAGAATGCTATTCGGCTATTCGTAAGTAAGTGAGAAGAAGATCAGCTACCTAATGCGGAAGGAGTCTAACTATTCGACTAAGTACCCACCCGACGCAGTAGATCCACTCTTGACCAGATTTGGTTAGTGGACTCGATTGCCACACACCCACACACCCACGCGAAAACATCACAGTCGGGTCCGCACTAGCAATCGTCTTTCGTCGAATTTATCAACTTTGCTGCTGCTCAAGATCGCGATCCTCGCAATTCGGAAGTTGCATGTATTCCCAGTGCAAAGAGGTTCATATAACATAAAAAAGCATGTAAATGAGCAACGAATATTGATTGAGAGGCGGCTAGCTAAGAAGGAGACAAGGAACGCAGGCGGCTGCGCAATTCAATTCATGATCTCGGGCTTTGTAACCGTGTCAACTTGATATTCCGCGAGAGCCTCGGCCGCTGTACCCACCGCTTATCATTCGCGCCTCAACCCATTCTGCCTAGGTTCTTACACGTCTTAAGCTCGAACTGGGACCGGTACGCCCTTCGTCGCTCGTCTTGACGGCAGCTGTGGCCTCGATGCCCGTGAGCCCTCTGAGGTACTCTGATCAGTGCCCTAGTAGACGGGATGACGCTGGAAGCATCTCCATTCATAGCGGAATCGTTACGCTTGTTGCGGGCGGGCTGCCGCCGTTCCTTTCGGATGAGGTCGTGCACTGGGTCAAGGGCGTCCTGCATTTCCATGTCAGATATCTTTTCAGTGTAAATAGAGCCGGTAATATGTTGGCTGCATCTGCCCGTCGATCTAGCGACGTTACTGGATGAACGCTTCATGAAAGCAACACCCTTATCAGCACCCCATCTGAGCAAAAAGCGAGAAGAGGAACTCGACAACTGTTTCAAATTGAGGCGGCTCGCCAACGAAGTGTTCGCCATTGCTGCGCCATGCGGGACTACTGTATTGTTTTACAGTTCGATGGAGGGGTTAAAGAACGATATGATAACAAAAGAATGAAGCCGCAGAGCTTATATCAATGGTGCTGTTGATGTGTTGATAGCTTGCGTGTTGACGTGACGGTTGAAAAGAAGAAAATTGTTACCTATCGTGGACGCGGCCATTGGGGCGTTGACGTATCCAAAGCCCCACTTTTGTGGATCTACTGCGTTGGGTGGGTACTTAGTCGAATAGTTAGACTCATGCGGAAGACGTACAAATAGAATCGGCGCATACGTAGCGCCGAGGGAATGCGCCCACCCTCAATTGTCCCGTGCCGCGGGTGTACCTAGAGGCCAGAATGCTTGTCGGCGGTCGTTTTTCAGCTGCCTAGGCACGTACAGCGCGCTATTGGCCAGGTACCTGTCAGGCTGCACCGCTGCAGGCATCTCGGCGCCGAAACGGTGGACCAAACAGCGCCCAGCAAGCCGGTACCCAACCAACAGCGCCAACGTTGCAAGACCAATCAAGAGCCGCAGCGGCCAGTACGAGCCTACGAGGGCAGCTTCGCAACGGCTCCGAGCGGCATCCGCAGCAAAGGGCCCAGGGGGACGACACGTCCACACAACTTACAACTTAAAATGGGAAGTCCGAAGGGCCCCTCCTGCGTCGGGTCGGTGGGCCTATGGAATAGTAAAGCTGAAGAGTCCCGCTGCCGAGGATTCACGTGACCGCACTGACTGTCGCGATATAGGTATGATGACGGAGCGTAATTATTAGACTAAACGAGTACTTCCCCAGCGGCCCTACGCTGCGCTTCGGGGCGGAGGAAGACTCGCCTCGCTTCGCTTCGGGTTGGAGAGAGTCGGGCTGGAAAAGTGTGGTTTGCGGATGGTATGGCGGTTTGCGGATGGTATGGCGGTTTGCGGATGGTATGGCGGTTTGCGGACGTACCTAGGTATGTCTCCTGTTGGAGGTGCCAGCCTCACATCTGAGACATCACCCGTTTGTTGTAGATAGCACAGAGCGCCTATGAGGCTTTGTGCGTCACTGCACATGGTATGGTAGCACAGAGCGCCTATGTATGGGTATATATAGTCGGCCCATTCTCCCATTCTTAGAGACAGTCTTTCTAGATAGATACATAGACATACGGAGTACATCATTCAGACATATCTCACATCTCCCCACTCTTTAGAATGCAGAGCATTCGACGACGCGAAGTCGTCTGATGGATTTGGACATTGAGCTGAGATATAGTACGGTGGAAGAGAGTACGGTGGAAGAGAGTACGGTGGAAGAGAGTACGGTGGAAGAGAGTACGGTGGAAGAGAGTACGGTGGAAGAGAGTACACTGGACAGTACCTACAGGCGCGCACGACTTCCCTCCGGGGGCCCTGCCGGGGGCCGCCTGCGGCGGGCTGCTCGCTACGCTCGACCTTTTTTTTCTTTTTTTCCTCTCCTCCTCTGCTGGAGCCTGCCCCCCGGGCACTCGAATGGTAGGACTTACGTAAGCGCATCAATCTCCTTTTTCCCTCCCCCTCCCCTCGTCCCCGACTCCCCTCCCGGGTCCCCCCCCCAAAACCCCCACCCCACTTTGGCGTAAATGTAAAGCTTCGCTTTACTTCCTCATCTTTCAGTAATCGTCGCAAATTAGTTCAGCTTTACTAATTAAGTTATTACAAGTCACAACCTTGAAACCACACAGACTGGCGTCGAAATAATCTCTGTGCACACTCTGTTCTTGCCCTAAAGCAGGCTGGCGGATTGAAACTAACCCGTTGGCCTCGCACGCAGTCTTCTCGTCTTGTGTGTCTGCAGTCGTGACTCGCCGCGCTGCATGGAGCCCAACGTGGCACTGCCTCGACTAAACTTGCCAGTCAACTTCTGAAGCCGGCGATGGGCGTCGGGTTCTGGTTCCTCCTGGTGCCCTCCTTTTCGTCGTTCTTTGTATCGTAAATAATGCGGCCTGCTATTTCGGTTTGCAAGCCGGCGTGCGCACCACGGCCGACCGGTACCTATTGTTCCTGAAAGCGGTTTGTTAGAGAATTGCCAACTTTGGAAGGAGAAGTAGGAGGCAGGCACCACCCAATGGCACGTCCAAGATGACCCATGTCGCCGGCTTCCCTGCCAAGTTATTGTCCGGTGCCTACCTAGTCTTCCACCTGGCACTGCTGGCACTGGCATCGGCAGGCACCACCTGGTTCCCTCCTTCCCGTCGCCCGGACTTTTTTGGGCGGTTCCTGGATCCACTCGTCAGCTTCAGCTTCACGAGGTTGACGGGGGTTTGGCCAACAGAGCGGCTTGTGCCTGAGAGGCTGGGAGCATGGACTCGACGTTGGCTCGTTCCCTCTTTGCATGTCCCACTTGCGTTCATATCCCATTGTTACTTATTTCCCCGTCTTTCCCTCTGCTTCATCCGTTTCTCTTTGTTTCGTTTCTTCCCCACGACAACATTCCTTCATTTAACGACCTGACGTCTCTCACATTTGTGCTTGACTTTCATCACGGGCAGGACTCCCTCGCACATACACTCCTTCGCTTCGACCATTGTCGACTGGATCAACAGTCCACCACTGCTCCTGCTCTTCCTGACGAGACCAACAAAATTATACCAAATACCGGCCACTCAAGCCCTCTTGAGCACCCATTCCTTCCAAATATCAATTTACCAGACATCGGACACTAGGACTCGACTACTCTTTGTGCCGCTCTTCACACGCGCCATCATGAAGTACTCCATTGTCGCTTCCGCTGCTTTGCTGAGCGTGGCTGTTGCTCAGCCATTCCATGGAAAACACCAGCGTCTTCACGCTGTTCGTCATATCGTCCCCCGCGATATAGTCACCCACACCGAATGGGTGACTGAAATCGAATATGTCACCGAGGTCATTGATGCTACTACCACGTACTTCATCACCCCTAGCCAGGATCCTGCACCAACGAGCCCGCCCGAGGAGTCGCAGGGCAACTTTTTTGAGACGCCTTCCCAGAAGCCGTCATCCACGGCGGCTACGACCTCGGCCAAACCATATGCGGCTCCGTCTTCTCATGTTCCTGCGGCTGCAGCTGCCATAACGCCTACCTTCAAGACTTCCTCGCGGCCTCCCGTACCTACTACTCCTAGCTCCGCCTACACTGCGCCGCCTCAACCGACTGTCCCAAAGCCAAACACCGTTCCTTCTCATACTCCCAGCCCCCCGATTGCTTCTCCTTCTTCCCCGCCTGCGCAAGGGGGCAACAAAGGCAGTCCTTCAGGCGGCGGCGGCAGCAGCAGCTCTGCCAGCTCTGGCTCCGGTACCTACAAAGGTGACATAACGTACTACGCTGTCGGTATGGGCGCTTGCGGTCACGATGACAGCGGCAAGGACAACAGCGAAAACATCGTCGCACTGTCTCATCTCATGATGGGCACACAGTCCAACG
Source organism: Claviceps purpurea (assembly GCA_029405325.1). Lineage (NCBI taxonomy): Eukaryota > Fungi > Ascomycota > Sordariomycetes > Hypocreales > Clavicipitaceae > Claviceps > Claviceps purpurea. Next base: position 4,694,617 of record CM055783.1, on the reverse strand, counting down.
GAAATCCCATGTGTGGCAAAACCATCACCATCTACGGGAACGGCAGGTCCACTACCGCGACCATCCTGGACAAGTGCATGGGATGCAATCACGACGACATTGATGTTAGTGAGAAGGTGTACAAGGAGCTATACGGCAGTCTGGACTCTGGTCGCATGCCCATCAGCTGGTCATTCAACTAGGTAGTTGCTCTCGGGCTTCTCATCCAAGGTCAAGGGGCTGGCCCCTAACAAATACACTTGTGCTGTGCACAGCGCAGGCTCACACCTTGGCATTACGACGAAACGCTATGAATCTGCATAACATTCTAGCATATGACTTTTCATGATTTTGGGCAGGCCTTTTCTTTTCTTTCGTTTACAAATCTTTGTCAAGATTTTTTGATCATTTACTTTTGGCGCCGAAGAGAGAACGGTGGGTGTTAAGAGGAGATGTAAACACCCCATATATACCACTGAAAAAGCATGATGATATTTTTCTCTGTTAGGATTGTCCCCTCGTTGTGCATGTTTTTGCCGTAAGTGACATGCTTTGACTGAGTTTTTGCTACCCCGTGCAACTACAGCCACGTATGTCAGCTCCCGCGAAAATACCCAACCAACAAACGGCGAAGCAGCTGTCTCCTTTTTTCTCGCCTATGCACATATGTATACCTAGGTACCACCATCATATGCTGCTTGCAGTCAAAGCCTGCAGCAGTACGGAGTAGATCCGTACTTTTCGGGAGGCAACCAACCCATTCCTTGTGCATAGCAATGTCCGCTTCCTGCAGTGGCGAACGGAGTGCGGACATAACTTGAAACGACCAGCAATCTGTTTGCAACGTCGTGGCGGTACTTGGTCTGGTCTGTGATCCCACATGAAACTAATTCAGCACTGAGCAGTATGTACTTACTACTCCGTACACACGGAGTAGTTACATAGGAACCAGGTAGGTAGGTAGGTAGGTGCATAACCCGTGTCTAACCAGTGCGATGTCATGTAAAAATAGACTGAGAACGAAACCAACCTGGCACCAACACCGTCACCTGACACCAACCAACATCTTCATCCTTGTCCTTGTCCCTGGGTCCTGGTTTTCCGAGGCGGGCCGGTCTGACGGGTGTCAGATATGTGCGAGATGAGATGAGATGAGATGAGATGAGATGAGACTCCGGGCCACTGGAAGAGTCTGATGGGTGTCATACACATATGATGACATGCCGAAGCAGAACATCATACAAGTCACATACGTGACATGATCTCAACCACACAATCATCAAAGAAACAAATCATGGCATCGTAATCAGGGGCATTATTTGTAATAGCTACTGCAACTAGGTCTAATAGAAACAAAACACGCATCGTGGATGTATATAGGTAGGTAGGTAGGTAGCCGGTCCTACGACCCCCCCGCCCCCCCAAAGGCCATACAGCTCCCTCACAAAAAGCTCAACAACTCCTCTACATACCTCCTCGTGTCCACCCCAATCCCCTGCACTAACCTATTCCCTCTCTCCGCCCCATGTACCATATTCCCTCCTCCCCCGGAAAGACCCCCCAATCCAACATGGTCGCTAGCCCGTCTGAGGAGGAAGATCTCTTTGCTTACAACTGGGTGCTGCTGCTGCTCCTGAGAAGACGTCTCGTTTCCACTAGCTCTGTCTTGACTGTCCCTGTCCCCGTTGGTATTTTTGATGTCAGCATCGCTGGGCTCTTGGGTGTGTCCATCGGACGACGAGGAGCGTCGCCGCGGAGAGCCATCTGAGTGATTTTCTGCCCTGTCGAGTAGCCTTGTCCATACGATCCACCATCCGCGAGTGGTCTTTTGATGCCTCTCCAGATCACTGTTTTTTGATCTTGTGAGGGCATGGAGAGTAAGAAGGTGGAGGTGCGAGTTGATGGCGTCGGCGCGGGACCAGGCTTCGTTGCCGTCGCTGGAATTTGACTCGGGGATGTTGGGTATGGTGCAATGGACGGTCATGGCGGCGACATCCCACACGAGGCTGTACATGGTGTTGTTGGCGGAGCGGCCATGGGAGTTGGTCCCTGCTGCCACGTCGGGACGATAGGCGGTGCTCTCGAGAAGGGGCCTTTTAAGCGGAGAAAGCTGGTGGTGCAGCGACCGGTAGAGTGAGTCGAGGGCAAGGGAGTCGGTGTGGAGGCGGAATAGGAATGTGAAGATGAAGGGACGGTTGACGTAGACTACCACGCGGAGCTTCTCGGCCTTGTTGAGGTCGTGGGAGTGGTAGCAGCCAGGTCGCATGTCTTCTGCGATCGGAGCTTGGGTCTGCACGCTGCCGGAAGGTTCGAACTCGCGGAAATCGTGGACAATGGTGGCATCGGGCCGGGTGGAGGGCTTGTGCTCGAGCTCGACATTGACTGTGCGGAGCACCGTCCGGACGTTGTTGGGGTCTGAGGAGGCAGAGTCGGAGGCGGACGAGTCGGAGACATAGACCCCGGTCTCGTCTTCGATAGAGCCTTTGAGTCCGATGAGGTAGTGGCCTTGAGTTTCGAACGCGATGTGCTGGGGCGGATGAGGGCGGACATGCGGCGGCGTCGATGCTTGAGGAGGACTTCGTGGTGAAGAGGTCTCTTGGGATAGTTTGGATGGGACCGTGGGCGTTGCGGTTGCGGTTGTAGTTGGGGAGGGCGGGTTGGTGTAAAGGTGGGATTTCCCCGGGATGGTCCAATACGAGCCGTAGCCCAGTTTCATATAGCTAAGCATTTTGTCGAGCTTTCCGTCTTGTGCTTCTGTTGTATCTGGTGGTGCTGGCGCTTCCATTTCTGTCGATGCGTCCGCGGCAGCTGCTGTGGTGTGCGCCTCTGCATCTTGTTCGGCTTGGACGGTCTGAAGGGCCTGCTGCTGCTGCTGCTGTTGTTGTTGTTGTTGTTGTTGTTGTGAGTTCTGTGGCTCCTCGGCGTCTTGCTCCGTCTCCATCTTGTCTTCTGAGTTAGCCTGTTCATTCGGCTTCTTTGCTCGATCTCCGAGATCTTTGATCCCCGCGGAAGACGATGCCTCGTCTACAGACTGCTTGTTCGCCCGCCGGCCATGCGCACGCGCACGCGCTCGCCTCGTGGACGTTGGACTCTCGATCACGCCGTACGCATGATGACCCCATTGATAGAGATCTTCCATCCAATGCGTCACATCGCTGACCGACTTCTTGCTCAGCGCGCCGACCCCTAAGAATATGGCCCCGTCCTCAGCGGCAGGCTCCTGCCCCGTGCCTAGCCAACGCGGCGGCGGCGACCCAGCTTGCTGATCTCTGTAACTCTTTGCATCGTCGATGTCTATGTCGTCGCCGAATTTAGAAACAACCAGATCGACAAGGCCCTCGATCCTTCCAACGAGACCTTCCAGGACCTCGCGCTCACCACTCCCACGCTGCTCTTCGCCGACGCCGACGCCGAGCTCGCCTGAAATAGCGAGGTTGACACCACCTAGGATGCTGCGTACAGGATTTCCATGGAGCATGACATTCCATGTCGAGAGAAACAAGTCCCAGTATCGGCCAATGACGGCAACAAATTTGGTGCGTCTTCTGCGAACAAAGAGGGCACTGAGCGACGTGTCATGGTGCAAGAGGAAGATGCTGTGTGCGCGCAGTAGATCCCGCAATAGAATAGAGGCAGGCTTAAGTTCTCTGCTCGAATACTCGTATTTTGCCTCTGACTCTTGGGCCGTTTTGACGGGTAATCGCGGCGGAATGGGTATTTGTGTAAAGTTGATACTCTACACCGTCAATCAGTCACTTTGCTTTCAATTGAACAGACAAAATTCGGGACCAGAAACAATGAGAGACACGGTCTGTTTGCTACGCCAAGATGCACTTACAGCGAGAAGCCACCAGTCCGGCTCCAATTCGTGCATGATGATGCGGCTCTTCTCCGTGTCCACTGTGTCTAGTGACGCGCCATCCGCGAACCCACGACTGAAGTTGATCATGCCCTGGGCAAGGCCAATCTGTCTCAGCCGCTCGTTTCTCTCCTCCTGAGAAACGGCATCCGCGAGGCGCCCATGCAAGCGCCTCTTGTTGCTGGCCGTATGCTGTGTATTGAGTGAGGCATAGTAGACAATCTGGTCATCAACGGTGTCATTTGCGCTGCCGAGGCAGGGATTGAAGATGGCGAGGAATCCAAGCTGGGCCGGGACTATGGCACCAGCCGCTGCAGTGGCATTGGCCATGGAGGGGGCGTCTTGGACGTGATAAAGGGGGCCCGCCTGCGACGTGGGATCATTGAGGTCGAGCCTGAGAGTGAAGAGGTTTCCAATAAAGCTAATATGTATGTAGGTAGCAAGGACTCAGTAGTCATCAGTATACATTGTAGTGGCAAACGTGCAGTTGCTTCTTCTAGCCTTGGGTTGGAACTTGGAACGTGGTTTCGAGACGCCAAGGGAATCGGAGCAGGTGCCTGACAACGCTATTCGTTGTCTGTCCGAGCTGCATGTGGAGTGTGGGGTGTCCAGTGCAAAGGGGCAGCGACCGCGGGACGTCCCTTCCTAAAAAGTTAAAACCCTAGGTATTCACCTTGAAGGTTCATCGTCAACCTAAACAGGTACCTAATGCAAATGACAGAGGACGATTAGGTAGGTATGTGGCCGACGGCAATGAGGAAACGCGGGTCCAACAATCTATACATAGCACACCAGCCCATAGGTTCGACTGTTCGGCACCTAGTTATATGGCGGTTCCGGCGCATGCCATGAGTTCTAACTTCTACCTACTCCGTACAGCTGCAAAATTTACAGCTGCCAGTTTGGGGATATGTACTCTGTGGCCGCCGATTGGTTGTTTTGCACCCTCCTTCCTGTCCTAGAGACAGCCTCATTGGGTATGATTGGGAGGGAGCAGCGGCAGATGAGAAACGGCTCATCGGCTGCTGAGGACAGGATACTCGTCTTTGCGACATCCCACTTTCTGATTGGTATCGGCCAGTACAGCTGCAAAAGTCACAGAAGCGGTTAGTGATACTCGGAGTGCCCTACTCTGTAAGTTCTAACGCTTTACTATATATGAGGTCTCGAATGCGTAACGATCGGAGCGATGCGTGCCTTGTGAGCACGTATGAGTCGGAGGTACGATGGCTTATAGTGCGGACATATTGCCTATGAAGTGCAAAGCGCGCTGTATCACAGTGCCATAGTTCAGCGCATTCAACGATGCAAAGGGAAATCAGATATTTGTGTCGTACAGCTTCACATGGTCAGCTGAGGGGACTTCGCACGACTCATCTCACACGCTTACGCTTCTCATAACCCCAACCGCGACCAAGACACACCTTTCAGTTCCAGACAAAGTTTCCATTCACTTTTCAACGAGCAAAGACATATAGACCTACCGTAAGCATTTCACCCTGGTTCCTGCTCTAGTAGACTGGCTTTGTAACTGACCTCATAACAAGATTCAAGTTTCATAACTACCTTTCTCATCGCGAAAGCAATAAAATGTCTACTGCTCCCGAGGCTAAAGTCTCTACCGAGTCTAAGGCCATTCTAACCGAGACTTGCGGCACGTGCAAGGGATCCGGTATGGGATATGGCGGGCGTGGCGGTTGTTTTACGTGCGGTGGAAGTGGAACGGTTCCAAAGTCTTCTTCTTAGCCTGGGATCATTCGGGTGCTAAGTTGTGGCCATGTCATGCAGGCGTATTGTTGGTTCTGGCCGTTCGAGGACATGATCACAAGTCTCTTGACTTCTTCCTGTTGCTGAGGCATCTGCAGAGACGCTGTAATCCTTCCGGGTATTCTTACCGATTACTTTCTTTCATGGACATTGACTTTGACCAATACCAAATCGCTCTTTTATTTCGCTGCCACTCATATGTACCCAGGCGTTTCTGAACGTTTTTTTTTTCTTGTCCGCCATTTACAACCCTATCGTTCACCGTGTCATATGTAGCTCTCAAGAGGGTCACACCTCTTGTGCCAAATATATCCGCCATGGCCGTCTTTTGAGGTAATCGGTGGTTGTACCATCGCCACCTACCACACGTACCATTCAAGGCGCACCTTAGGGGTTAGTTAGGGGGTTAGGTGGCACTCTTTTGGGGTAGCACCAATAGTCGCACTCGTTCCACGAAGGTGTGATCGTGAGCGTCCAGGAAATCGAGACAGGAACAGACAACATACATTGGCTCGTGGTCCACCTGGCACCACCACGAGCCAAGACACACACAGCAGCTCAGAGTCTATTTAAGCCAGAATTAGCCACTACCTTTCAATCCTAGACAAAGTTTCCATCACTTTTCAACAAGCAAGGACATACAGACATACAATACAGTAAGCATGTCCGCTGGTTCCTGCCCTAGCAGACTGACTTTGTAAATGACCTCATGACAAGATTCGAGTTTCATAACCAACTTTCTCATCGCGAAAGCAATAAGATGTCTACTGCTCCCGAGACCAAGGTCTCTACCAAGACTAAGGCTTCTACCGAGACTAAGGCCTCTACCGAGACTTGCGCCATGTGCAGCGGATCCGGCGTGGGATCAGGCGAGGGCGCTTGTTTTGGGTGCGGCGGAAGTGGAACGGTTCCAAAGTCTTAGCCTGGGATCGTTCGGATGCCAAGTTGTCACTTGTGGCCATTCATGCAGGTGTATCGTTGGCTCTGGCAGTTCGAGGACATAATCGCAAGTCTCTTAACTTCTTCCTGCTGATGTAACCCTTCCGGGTATCCTTACCGATTACTTTCTTTTATGGACATTGACGTCAATCAATACCAAATCACTCTTTTATTCCGCTGCCACTCATATGTACCCAGGCGTTGCTGAACGTTTTTTTCTTGTGTACATGTGATATGGTCGGGATTTGGAGACAAGCCATCGAAAACCCGTTCATTCGCCATGTCATGGCTCTCAAGAGTCACACCTGTGTGCCAAATATATCCCGCCATGCCCGTCTTTCAATGGCTCATCGATGTCAGCGTAGAAAGCAGTTCACACTGTTGAATGGTGAGGATTTCGGAAAGACAATGACATACATGAATGTAGCAACATGGCTGGTTTTGCTCGCTTGATGTTGATGGTATACAGTCGAAGACGAATTCTTCCGCTCAAATGGTTTTTGCTCAAGATAGATAAAGGAGATGTGTGACTGCCCCCCGTGCCGGCGATTCATACAACAGAAATCATGATTCGCAGAGTCTTAAAACATACTCGTACACACCGAGAGTAATCATAGCCGAAGGTATAGAGCGAACAAGATGTGGGGTCAATCCCCCATATAACCCAGCAAGTCCCTCAGACCTCCATACTGTTTTGAAGCAGTGAATAAGGCCTGTATACCTCGGGCCACCACTCTCAAGAGGGGCTTGCCGTAATCGAGTCCTGATAACCTACGAGGATATTAGCTGTCTGCAATCAGCCCGAGGGCAAGCCAAAGTATGTACCTCGTGAGGATACGTCATTAACACTGCAGCCAATTTCGCTGATCCAGCAGCTCCACTGGTGCTTATCCAGGTCTTCAACCCCTTCATTGACGCAGTGTCTTCTCCCAATCCGTATCGAATCGCAACTTTCAGCCGCTCGTACAAGACAAGATGCAGAGCTGTCTCGACCGTACCCAAATAGCTAGCAGTCAGGCCACGGTATAAGCCCCTGATTCCTTCCGTCCGGGCAACCTGAACCAAACAGTCAAGGCTATTCTTGTATTGTCGCCTAGCAGCGCCATCCGTCTTCGTCCTTGTTTTATCCAGTTGCAATCTCGTCTTGATCAGCCAGATAGGGTTTGTTGCGGTTCCTGTTATGATCCCAGCGGCCACCGCAGCTTGGGCATGTATCAAGGGATCATTCTCGGGGCGATTGAAGAGCTGTGCACCAAGGTGCTTCCAGTTGCCATACACATAGTATTTGATGGCAGTCGCAGGAACGACACCTGCCAAACTAGGTCCCAAGCCACGAAAGAAGCCGCGCCATCCTTCGGTGTATTGTATCGAGTTGAAAAGCTGGAGCGTTTCGTGGATGTGAGAAACTGACGCCCGCACAATCTGCTTGGGTGAGCCTCGAATCGTTGTAGCCACTTGAGAAGCTTGCTCTGTAGACCGGTAGAAGTCGGATTGGAGTCTTGTTCGAAGGACGTCAAGTGGAGATGTAAGAACCGCAGTAACTAGGCCTCCTGATCTGTTGCAACTTGCAAGATTAGCGCATTCATCCTGTCGGACGCCCAACAAATGGTGAATCAACTCACGCGCCAGCAAGCAGGTGCGCCCATGGTTGTCTTGTAGCAGGCCTCTCCCGTGTGCTGGGCTCAGTGTAGACCGCGATCGAGCCATGCGCCGCTTGCTGTTGCTCCATCATAAGCTGCTTGCAACTGAAGGCAGCAATTCGTGTTGACGCGTCACTCACCAGAGTCACCACTCATGAAGGTCGTCACTCACTGTCACGCGTCCCTTCTTCGGCTGGCTTGCCGCAAAGGTTGCTATCGGGCATGGAGTAGGTACCTGTGTACATGTTACATACATGCACCGTACCTGATTTCGGGCACTTTTATTAGGGCTGCAAGTGCCCGGGTGGCTGACGAATCGGGCTTAGTTCGGGGAAATACGGTAAGCATAGAGCCATGTCACGACTCGCACCCACAAACGCCTTCTTCTCCACTACCTACACCCAAAAACTCTCTTGAGCGTTCAAGAACTCGTCAAATCAGCCAGACGCCCCAAGCCCCTCACCTCAAAATCTTCAGGATGGCCCCGCAAAAGCGAAACAGGAAAGACGCCAACGGCATCAACACGAAGCTGGCCCTGGTTCTCAAGTCCGGCAAGGGTACGTAATATAACTTCGGTCTCTGTCGTTGAAATTGCTTGGCCTACCACTGCGGTCAGGCCTTTTTGAAACGGTCCAAGAGCACTCGATGCCACGCTGAATTCAACGTCGTTACTTGAGATTGCATGCTCACATGGTTTTCAGTGACTCTTGGTTACAGGTCGACCTTGAAGGCATTGCGGTCCGGTAAGGCCAAGCTTATCATCATCGCCGGAAACACGCCATCTCTGCGCAAGTCAGAGTTAGAATATTACAGTATGCTCTGTAAGGCCCCCATTCATCATTTTGCTGGAAACAATGTAAGTTCAAATATTCGTCTACGTCGCAACATTCGAGGCGAAAGCATTCACACACTTTCCCTGTAATGCGACATGTCCCCCTTGGGTTGGCCTTCTCTCGTTGAAGAGGGAAGACCACCCATGCGATCTGCCCAGAGAAGAAGTCTGATCCAGACTTTGGAGGGCTCACTTGTACTTACGCAAATGTTACCACAGATTGAGCTCGGCACTGCCTGTGGGAAGCTCTTCCGTTGCTCAACCATGGCCATTCTCGATGCTGGTGATTCAGACATACTCAGCGACCGACAGGAATAAATTGGCCAGTTAGTTTTACGTTGTATGGCGTTCCGGGAGAATGGGTTCTGGCTTTTTGCTTTCTGAGGGGAAACCATCCTTCCCTCTCTTCATGACAACTTTGAATGAGGATCCAGCTGGTCCTCCAGAGTCTCAAGGGCTCGTTCTGGGCCGTGCTGCTGGTCGTTAGGTAGTCGCTTTATCAACTGGTATCGGCAGGGGCTCAACTCAACTGTATTTATATTAAATATGTAGTAAGTGATGACTACATTACTCCGTATACCCCGAAGGATCTCATAGTGACAGTAACCGTACAAACCACCCATTCTGTTGCGGCGATCTTAGTCACATACCTATGTACATGGCGATGTGACATCATGTGGGCTTCCCACTTCGCAGCGAAATAAGGGAATCCCCAAATCCCCAGAAATCAACGCATTTTGGCCGATTTCTCTTGTTTCGCATGTGAAAATACAGGGTGGCCCCATAGTCCCAATCCTAAAATGGAAACACATCACTGACATCTCCGTTTAATAACTTCATAAGTCTTCTAATAAGTTCTTGCAAACCAAAGATCAGAACTAAAAGAGCGTCGTTGCGTCAAAGTTCAAACTTGCTGCCACCCTGAAGCAGTGAGCACTGAGCAGTAAGCACCAGTTCGCAGTCGCCCACGACGCCAGGCGTTGATCAAAACAAGAAACATGCATGATAGAGATTCTATGGCAGACCATTGGCAGTTGCTCAATGACTAACTCGCCACGGCGCCTTCTGCCTCACGAGTCAGCACAAACATACGCAACAAAATGGAAAGTCAAGAAAAGTAAGCAACGCGTGTACAGGTGTACGAAACAAATCTCCTGAGTTATGCACTTCTAAAGAGACCAAACTTTTGGGCTTTGATACGGGGTTCATAGAGTTATCTGGCGTTGAAATAGGATACAAGTGTAGGTCGGTGAGTTGCGAGTTGCGACAGTATGACCTTCCCGCCTTCCACCCTCACGCACAATACCAGCTCTAAGTATCCCGGATTCCCGTTCAGGCCTTGACTTTGGATACCATTCGCGCATGATTTAGACGAGATTTCATTATATTCAGACAACTTGAGCTGTTGTTGTGCACCGAGAGATGATGTGGTAGACTGCCAGATGGCGGTTCTGCAGATGTCGGTACCGACGCGGAATACTTGGAACCTGCTTGCCAGCCTTCGCTACCCCAAGTCAAGCATGCTAATAATAATCACAGGAGGCAGCGGTCACCAGGAGTCAGGACAATGCAGGGCAATGTTGCGACTTGCCAGTGTGGCCACTGAGGGCGCGCAAATCTAGGCGGATATGCCGAAGCTTCCGCACCTCCACCGCGCTACGTCATTTTCAACGATCGCCTCATGCCTTGTCTCGACGACACAACTTGCGCCAGCCTTGCTTGACGTTTAACCAGAGCCAGCACATCAGCGTTTGCTGTTGTGTGCCTGTTTGCTGCTGCCTCTCGTTTTCGCTGCATCTTTACTCTTATTCACCTGTCTCTGCTTGCGCTGCCTCTATTCACGCCGCCACGATATCACGACAACTCGCCTGCCGACATCATGGAACCGTTCAACCAGCTTAAGCGTCGCTCCACAGACCTCTTGAAACAGGCCCAGCAGAATATGCCCAGCATGCCCGAGATGCCCAATATGTCCAATATGCCTAGCATGCCTAATATGCCCACCATGCCAAATATTTCCGCTCTTCCAGGCTTGCCCAAGAGCATCAACATACCCAACATCTCCAAGAAGCTTCCATCTCTGCCGCAATTCCGTCAGACGCGGTCTCCCGATGACGCCGTCCAAGCTACCTGGGAACGCCTCGATATCCCCTCTCTACCACGATCCTCACACTCGCTCAACGTCGTTGCGGGATGTGCCTACATTTTCGGCGGCGAGCTCGAGGGCCAGCATCCCGTCGACAATGGCATGCACGTCATTCGACTCCCTTTCAGCAGCGCCGGCGCCGACTACTACACAGTCACGGCCAAGGCATCTGTGCCCCAGCCCACTGCCGAGCAGTTAGATCAGCGGTCTGAGCAAGCTCTTTCACAGGCAGCACAAGCCAGCTTAGAAGAGGTGCCTCTTCGAGATACCTCTGAGGAGACGGCCTCGGAAGACAAGGGAAAAGAAATTGCCAAGGACCAGAAACCCGAGCTGGACGGCATCCCATGCCCCCGAGCCGGACATGCCACCGCCGTCATCGGATCGCGCATCTTCCTCTTCGGCGGCCGCGGCGGTCCCAACATGGAACTCCTCGAAGAAGCCGGACGAGTCTGGGCCTACGACACCCGCTCTCACACATGGTCACATCTCGATCCCGTCCCAGCAGTCAAAGGCGGCGCCATTATCCCTCATCCTGCTCCTCGAAGTAATCACTGCGCCACCGCTTCCGATCGTCCACGCGATTTCCCCAACCCTGCTTCTTCTGCATCTACCCGATCTGCGAAGCCGCAAACTTGGCGCCAGTGGGCTATCGGCGATACCTCGAAAACAGGAATACCCCAGGACCCGGTAGTCGGGTACGTAGCCGAGACAGCCGTGGACGAGGACTCAGCCGGCTACGGGACCTTCTTCGTCCACGCAGGATGTCTAGCCAGCGGCGATCTAACCAGCGACCTATGGGCCTTTGACGTCCGCACACGTACCTGGACCGAGTTGCCCGCCGCGCCGGGATCCGTCCGTAGCGGCTCTGCCATGTGCATCAGCAAGAGCCGGCTGTACCGATTCGGTGGCTGGGATGGAGAGAGCGAACTCGGGGGCCAGCTCGACGTTTTGCATCTCGAACTAGAGACGTTTGATGATGGCCATAGTAAAGGGGAGGTCGCGGTCCAGGCTCGTGCAGGGTGGCAGAGTATCCTGCAGGACGGCACTGGTGCTGCGTCATCTACCAGCGAGATTCACGCGGAGCCTAGTACTCGCCAGGAGTGGCCTGCTCCTCGTAGCGAGGCGTCCTTGCAGGCGCTTACGCTTGGCGGGGGTAGGGAATACTTGGTCTTGTGCATGGGCGGACAGGATACCTTCTTTAGTGACGTATGGACGTTCCAGGTACCTCCTCGGGGCATGACGCCTGCGAGCTTCACGGCAGCTGTGTACCAGGCCATGGGGCGGAGCACAGGCGAGGGTAGGTGGGAGAAGTTACGGACAGGGCCGCACGATGAGGAGAACACTGGTGGTGATGGTGAGCCCGTCGGGAGGGGATGGCTGGCGAGTGCTCCGATGACGGATCTGGAGGAGTCGGGGATTGTTATATGGGGGGGTTTGGGGGGGAATGAGCAGCGCATGGGCGATGGATGGATTCTGCGGCTGGGACAGTAAGCTAAAGAGGAGCAGAGGGATTGAAAGTCAAGAATTTGGTGTGCGATAGTCTTTTGGAAATGGCGGCGTTATTTGGCCTGGGAATGGTGCAAGGGTGGGCAATGTCTGATTGATCAATCAAGTTGTTGATATCACACGAATTTTTTTAATTTTTTTCCTCTATATTGCCACTGTCTTAAAACGACACGAGTATAAAAAAAGAGGAAACGGGCAGGAAAACCTAGAGACATACAACACCGGGTATTCGCGGACCCAACCACTGATCCAGCGCTTGTGAGATTCTCGTGGGAGATCGGACAGGATCCTGAAGAATGCTAACGACTATGGTCGTATGTGCCTGCCACTCGTTCCAACTCGTTCAAGTAGGGACTTTCGTTAGCCAGCCCAGTCAGTACCATGCGCCCTCCACGCTTGAAGACGGGAAAAGCACATCATATGGCGTAAAGAAATCAAAAGCCCAATAGTTGGTGAGTGCTATATGTACAGTATTTCTATTCCGTTGACCCCCATGGCCACGCATGTCTTCTTTTTGGGGGGCGACGCAATCCGTTCGGACAGTCACCCTCTTCCCATCTCCATCTAGCAGTGTACAAGAGCGCCCGAGTACCATCTTGATAAACCACCCCAATCCCCCCCTTCTCCTTATATGACACTTTTTACAAATCCGCCCTCGTCTTCTCAACCCCCCACGGCTCATCCACTAAGTTCGTCAAGCCGTTGCTATTCTCACATGTCTCCCGCCCAGTCATCGGCCCCGCCTTGGGATCTTCTTCGCCGCAGCGGCATCCCCCGCGCTGGCCTTGAGCGCGTCGAGCAGTTTGACGGTAGTAGACGGCGTCAAATCCTCGTAGTAATCGTCATTGATCTGGATCATGGGCGCATTGACGCAGGCGCCGAGGCATTCGACCTCGATGAATGTGAAGAGTCCGTCGGGAGTGGTTTCGCCTTGCTTGATGCCCAGGTGCTCTTTGATGGCTTTGACGATGACGTCGGACCCGCAGCCTCCTAGTTGGCAGGGGGTCTAATTTGTAATTCAAAATGATCAGAAAAGAACATGATGCATTGTTGTGTGGTGTTTCATGGGGAAGACCAAGATGGAGCATTACTGGGCTTGTGGAACGTAATCCAGGCCTCTCTCATTGCGTCCAACCCCCCCGGTACCGAACAAAACTAGAACACATGTGAAGAAGGGAGACGCAGTGAACATACCGTTGTGCAGGCCTGGATGAAGAACTTGCCCACCGGCGTTCGGTTATACATGGTGTAAAACGACGCCACCTCGTAGACTCGCATGGGGGGCATCTCCAGCAGCCGCGCCACCTCATTCATGACGCTGATGCTCGTGAAGCCGTGCTGGCGCTGTCCCAAATCCAGGAGAGGCATCACGGCGGCCTTCTTGTACTGCTCGGGGTATCGCTTGAGGATCTCGGCCATGAGGACCTCGTTTTCCTTGTTGAACTTGAATGGGAGTTCGGGGTTGTTGTCTGCGGTGTTGCGATGCTAGAGAAGCGGCAAGAGTACATGTTAGTTGCTATCCTTTTCTTTTTGATGTGTTTGGAGGGCGAATGTGAGGCAGGTCGTCATGAATGGGGATGGTAGAAGTGCGTGAGGCCAACTCGTGGGCTATACGCGACAAGTTGTTCCTCTGGGCCTTCTCTCCCTTAGCATCACCCAAGCCCAATTGACGGCCCCGGTATAGCTCTTTACTGTCTCTTCCCAGCGGAATGGGCTAGCGAATAGAATAATCTATACGTACAACCATGAGGGAATCGCTCGGCCGACACGCCGTAGTGGTGAAAGCGCGCGCATGCGGTCGGCTCACGCGCGAGGCAGCGCGGACGCACGAGCGGAGGAAGAAGAGCGACATGATGGTCGTAGCCACGTTTTGTGAGAGGAGGGCCTTCGTGGCGATCGAGGTGGTTTTCGTCGGGTCGTAGTGAGGGCTTCGTCGGAGGAGTGGTTTGGAACTTTGGATGAAGGGTCAGTTGTCCGTCGAGTCCATGACCGGCACAGATCCATAAGTCGCAGGGTTGGGATTTCGGGTTGCTTTGCTTGCATAATGGGAGACTGTGATTGGTGGGACGGGTCATGGTCGGATGAATGCCGTTGTACGGAGTACATACCTAGACAAACCGCGATGAAGTCAATTGTACACTCACTGAGTCAACGTTCATTTTTGCGATGATATTCTCGGTCTTCATATTCAATTCTATATCGGTCTCTAAACCTCAATCTACGCCTTTCAGAAGGCTCACATCTAGCAAGTGCACCAACCGAGACAAACTGTCTCGTCCGCCATCTCTCCATAACTAGTCCAACAGAGCAGCCTTCAAATCAAGCATTAGATGGTGCCTCCTCCCAACATTCATGGCCGTGTCCGCCTCCGTCGCCTTTGTCACCTCCTTCAACACCTTTTCCGCCCGCTCCTCAGTCGCAACATACTCCGCCGGCAAGCCATACATCTCACTCTTGCCCAGCATCATATTCGCAGCACTCATTCCGCACCTCGCCGCAGAAGGCATTCCGTGTCCAGTATATCCCACGCTCATCCACAAGTGTCCCTCCTCGTTCTCAAGCCCGTCATCCGGTTTACCCCCAAACGCAGCAGGCACCCGACCAACCCACGGATGACGGTCCTTGGAGTATCCCATGATGCCCGTCCACTCATACTCGGCACACAGTTTCTTCTTCTCCTCCTGTCCCGGCGCTCGTAGCTTGACGCGCCCATGAAGCGCATGCTTCAGCTTCTCCGCAACCGCAGGCTGAACCTCGCTGTCATCCCAAACGCCCTCCTCGGCGCCAGGAGCAGCAAGCCTCTCGCCACCGAGAATCAGAATCCCATCATCATCCTCATCCCGCTGAATCATGTAGTCGTCGCTGGTGCCTTGCAACCACCCATGTGTATGCTCAAGCGGGATATGATCCTCCGGCGGGATCAACCCAGCAACCTGACCCCGAGTCGGCGTCACCACTCCCGTCATCTTGGGCAGCAGGTAAGACGTATATCCATTGCAAGCAAGCAACACATCCCGAGCCACAATCTGCCCACGACACGTATGCACAATCCACCCACCATCCGCGCACTGCAAATGTTCCACGGGCGTATTCGTCTGCAGATTATACCTCTCCGCCGGATACTCACACAGCAGCGTCTCCAGCACCCATGCCACGAGCTTATACGGCCACACCTTCGCCGCATTGGGCTGGTAAACCGCCGCGCGTGCCCACGGAACCCGCAGCCTCTGCAAGTCCTGCTTATCCTCGAAGAGAGTCACCATCTCAGCCAGATCAGGCGCCTCGCGCTTCAACCGCGCAATTACCTCCTCCACACCCTTGACGACCTCGTCCTCATAAAAGGCAACCACACCGCCCTCGGTGCGCCAGTCACACGGGATCTCATTCGTGGCGACCAAGTCCCTGAGGAAAGTATACGTGCCCAGCTCGAAGCGTCCGATCGTGGGCTTGGCCTTGTACAGCAAGGGTTGGCAGTGGCCGCCATTCTATCCCAAGTTAAAAAAAAAGAGAGAGATTCATATAGACATTAGCCAATCGGGTCTCAGTGAAGCAGAAAGAATGAAGCAGAATCTTGTGTGTATGCTCACCCGTCCCGTTGCTCCCCAGCAGGCTTCCCTCGCCTCTACATGCACCACACTCCGCCCACCAGCGACCAATTCCCTCGCGGCAAACGCGCCGGTGATGCCAGTTCCGATCACGACGACATCGGCAGCGGGAGGGAGATCGTCAGTCGTGCGGTGGCCCAGAAGAACGGCCGAGGGGTCCTTGTGCCAATACGAGTCGGTGCTTTCGGCGGTGGGAGGGCCGGACTGGCCTTTGCGGAGATGTGCGCCCGTCATGATGACTACCTAGGTATGTATGTAGTTGAGTGCGTGTTCGATAAGTTTTCTGATGAGAGCAGGAGATGCGGTAGGAAGATGGTTGATCTGTTCAATGCAAGTTAAGTTCCACGGGGATGCATCAGCCGTTTTATACCTCATTGGAGATAGGCGAGCGATCTATCTAGAGAGAGCCATTGCTCTATCTTCCTGGGCCAGAGACAATTGGCCAACACGATTTGGCGAATCGGCGAACTGTAATCGTTCAATGCATGAGGTTGTAAAGTGAGATGGGATAGTTGTGTTGGTTTCGGATTTGCGATGCCAACTATGATCTGATGGGGCATGGTTATTCATGCGATATGTAGTATTGTCATTTGAGGGATTCTGGTGATGTCTTGGTCCAGGTGGTTTTAGTCACCTGGTCTGGCACCTGACTTCATCTGATATACAAGCTGCTTGTGACCTCAGTCGTGCTTCTTGCCTGTCTCATCGTCCAGCTCAGCCCCAGATATCTTACAGTTGGTCTCAGACCTCACACAGTACCTAGTTGTATGTTGTAACATAGGTATGTATGTACGGAGTACACTGGTACAGTACATAATGCACTACAGCATCATGCATGTGCTCATTCACTGTGGAGAACATCAATTTAGAGTCTACGGAATCACGGACACGGGGCGACAAATCTCTGGGGCATCACAAGCGACAATGCACATACGTAGTATCTACAACCCCCCCCCCAATATCTGTTGCGAGGAACTGACATGTAACGCCGCCGTATCAATCGCGTACTATGCAAATCAATGCGTATAGTCACGCCATTAAGCTGCCACGAATTATCCCCAGTCGCCATCAATCTCATCAAACCACAAGTCACAAGTCACCAAGCAGAATGTTGCATCATAACTTGTTCATGCCATTTCGTCGTAGAACCATGACTAACTACAGAGTGGCATCCCTCGTGCCATCAAGACGCTTTCCAGATTCACCATACTCCTGCCAATAATATCATTGCCGTCAAAGCCTCAATCCCTCCAGCCCTAGCATGTCTATATATACTTGCATTCTGCAGTCATCCAGACGCCTTGTACGTTTGGCAAAAAAAGAGAAGAACCGCCCTTCTC
Source organism: Claviceps purpurea (assembly GCA_029405325.1). Taxonomy (NCBI): domain Eukaryota; kingdom Fungi; phylum Ascomycota; class Sordariomycetes; order Hypocreales; family Clavicipitaceae; genus Claviceps; species Claviceps purpurea. The sequence goes on along the minus strand of CM055783.1, from coordinate 4,677,004 downwards.
CACGATATTCCCACGCTGCAACGCGCATCATTCCAGTGCCAGCATTAGCCTGGGTCGTCATGCTGTCATCTATCGCCCAGCTATGCGGTACCTGTGATGTTGTAGCCAAGCCCTTAATCCCCCTCCCTCAAAATCATAATGCTTTGTCGCGGATCTCTTGGCCGGATCAAAGCCCAAAGAGTATTCGTCAGCAACACACGACACATACAGTCGGCAGCTCAATCATCACCCCATGAGATTCGTCTCCTGGACTCGTCAGCCCACGACGGTCATAACCAGCATTCCTACCCCACCATTTATTCGTAACAAAGGAAAATACGTGTGCGTGTGCATAATCCAGCACAATGTCTGCTGACTTCTGTTTGTCGGCACACCATGTTGCTAGTGCAGAGATGTATAGTCTTTGAACTTTTGTCTGAAGACTTGTATGTAGTGCACATGCTCATCAGAGAGTAGTAAGGATATGAGAGCAGGAAGCGTGAGGGTTGTAAGGTGCGTTCGAGAGGCAAATGGAAGGTCAAGGGCCCTTGACTTCAGGTGTCGCCTGTACAACGCCGTCTCACGCTCCGTCGTCTTTTCTTCTTTCTACTTCAACGAGTGTAGAAATTGAACATAAAGAGTGAACGGCCGCCCTAGCAGCATGGTGTAGCCGCGAACAGAAGCCAGCAGATAAAGGTTCTTTTTTTTAGTTTTTAGTTTTTTTTTTCACTTAGACGTCCATCATTTCCGTGTCGCTGTCGATGGCAATTGACACGGGGAACATCTCGGCAGGGCCCCAATTGCCTTCATAAACGGTGGCGGGGGCACTGCGATGCGCAGCAATCCATTGTAAGCCTTCGAGTTCGAGAATCTGGTCAACGCTGGGTCGCTCCGCTGGCTCCTGGGCTGTCATCCATCTGACAATCGAATCCAGAGAGCTGGGGTGGAACGCCTGGACCATGAACTCAGGAGGTTGCTGCAGCTCTGATCTCTTAAACGACCGGAACAAATTTCCGGCACTTTGTGTCTTCCCGCCCTCCAACTCGTCGCTATGTCCGGATTCCGTCGGGTTGCCTGTGGAGTCCCGTTGCACTTCGATTGATGGTGTCCAGGTAAGACTAGGAACCTCAGAAAGGTCTCCAGACCTCAGTGCGATCCAAGTAGGACCGTTGTCGGGAAGGACCACGTTCGCAGCTGCCTCTAGCGTCATGAGACCCAGAGAGAAGACATCTGCTGATTGGCCGGTCTTGCCGTTGAGTATTTCTGGTGCCATGTACTCTCGGTCGCCCTCAACATCAACACTCTCTGTCGATGCACATGGTTGAGCCAGTCCAAAGTCGCCAATCTTCAGGGCGCCCTCAAAGGTGACGAGAATATTGGCCGGCTTCATGTCCAAGTGCATGAATCCTGCTCCGTGAATTTCTTTTAATCCCTGCAAATTGTTAGCAACTGGCACCGTACCGCAAAGTCGTCACCAAAAAATGTGGTCAGGCATGGCACCTACCGAACAAAGATCTTGCAGAATCTTGAAAATTCGGAAATCGTCCAGTCTGCCGCCCCGACCAACGTTGCCGAGGAATTTGTCCAACGTGCCTTCCTCGCAAAATTCGGTCTGAATGTAGAGGTGACAGTTATCTTCCCAATCGTCAATGTACTGGACAACGTGCTCGGCATGGGCCAATGCCTTCAGAGCGTGAACCTCACGAAGTTGCGATTCCCGACTTTTGGGTCCGTAATATGCGTGCCTACTCTTCTTAACGGCATAGACTTGGCCCTTTCCGGGGCTTCGAGAATCGCTGTCACTTGGCGTCACGTTGCCAAAAGCAAAAGCATTGGGATGCGCAAGCTTGGTCACACGATATACGATGGAAAACTCGCCTTTGCCGATTTGTTCCACCTTGTCAAACCTAGCGTATAAGCTAGCATCGACATCGACGTTGCTACTTCTAGCATTTACAGGCGTGACGAAAATGCTAGTTGAGGAACGGAAGTCGCGAGCCGTGGTGGGCGTAACAGGAGGTGGCATGCTGGCTTCATTGTGACTGTCGAAAGCCTGTTGAATAGACAGACGGCTCGTGTCCAAGGGTAGCAAGGTCTCCTGAGGAGTTTTGGGCGTTCGACGGCCATCAACTGGACTTCCTGAGAGTTACCATGTTAGCAGTGGGTTCCTAGTGATAGAGACGGAAGCGAAATTGTCATTTAGACTAGAGGAGAAAGGGGGCACGAACTTGAGGCTTCTCTGGAAGGAGCTGGCGCTGGCTTCACAGCAGAAAGGGGCAGAAAATAGGTCCGATTGGCACTTGGACTCTCGAGTGATTGCTCACTGAGGTTGCTCAAGCTGGGGGTAAGAGGGGTCTGCTTAGTCGGTGTTGGTGGAATGTCATTGTCCACAGACAAATCATTACCATCGCAGAACAATTTTCGATCCTCGCCCTCCAGACTGAGAATGCTAGCCCGTCGCGCGGCTTGTGATGCTGAGCCGCGCTGAAAGATGGACAAACCTCGTGCAGGGGCCTCAAAAGTGTCAGGTTCGCGTGATGAAGACGGGAAGAATGGTGTCGAAGGCAGTCCAGCAAAAGAGTTTCGGTTATTGCCCCTTCTTTTCATCTTTATCGCACTTCCGACTGGAGGAGGGAATGTCGCGAATGGATTTGAGTGCTTTTTGCATGGAGTATCCGGCGGTACCATCTTCTTGTCAGCCTCTTCTTCTGGATTGCGATTGAACTTGGAAATGAGTCCAGTTGAGTTGAATGCGCCCAGCCAGAGTTGATGGGACTGGCTTGGGGTCGCAACCTGTTTGTTGTGCTCACTAATAGCCCGAGCAGCGGGCCTGTTGGCGTTCAATGGCAGAGAACGAGAAAACGGATGGGGCTTGGGCTTTTCTGATACTTTCGTTGGTGGTGCAAGTGGCGAAGGCTCCTCCTCTGTGAGGCTGTTCCCCGAGGTAGAGGTAGTCAGTGTTTTGGAAAGAGGATGCGGCTGGTGACCTTTGCTATCCGCGGCATAGATAGATGCGCCGAAGAGGGGTCCACCAGTACCGAAGGGACTATCACGAGGAGCCTGTGGTGGCATAAAATGCTCGGTAGATAGTCGCGGTCGGCTGCGAGCTGGGGTGGAATGTTCGCCGCCCATCTGTGCAAGCTGTCTTTCACCCGATCTTCTTCCCCAGGAGCCCTTGTCGCCATACCGTTGCTGCAAAGTCGACTTTCGTAGGGAAGAAGATCGTTTAGGGAGGTTGGAGACGGGGCTAGGCGAAGCCAGTGGCTCTCGTCGGAGAAACGGTGGATTATTCGTCGCCCCAGAGAGTTCGTACTCGCAAGGTAGTGAATCTTCATGGATGTCGAAGCTCTGCGAGGAAGTCGTGTTTGTGCCGAAGATGTTCAGGTCACCCGAGGAGACGAGACCAGTGATTCCGTGCAGGCTGCGTCGCTTGGCCACGGGACTGCCTTGGTTGGGGTAGTCCAGATTCATAGTCGCATCACTGCGTTTTAGCGCGCCAGTCCCTGAGACCATGTAGTGTTCGTTGCTGGCAGTGTCTAATGGCTTCGCGGCTATGTATTGGCAGGGTTCACCCGACGCGTCCAAGTGGAAATTGTTGTCAGTCGGCTCTTCTTCAGTTTCCTCTGAAATGTGTGAAGAGCAGGGCGATGAGCTGCTTTCCTCTTCCCGAGGAGCAGTCGAAGTCGGAGAAATTGCGTCTTCGTCGTGGCCTAGATGGCCGGGGTCGGGAGTTGCACTCAGGGCTCGTTTTAAAGGACTCCTGGATGAAGCCCTCGTGCGCGTCCAATGGCGCGACGAGCTCGTTGACGTTCTGGCCGACTTTGTGGAACGCAGAGACAGTCGAAGGCTCGGTCGAAGGGGTGTCAAGATGGACGATTGGTGAGGGCAGGTTGCGTGCGCCGACGAGACTGCCGGAGGCGCTGTTTGTGGTTGCGACGGTGCAATGTGCTGCCTTTGTGGAGTTGCCTCGAACCGCCGACACGGTGACTGGGGTGAAGCTCGTCGTGATTGTTCGGACGTCTGGGAGTTGGTTCTGGATAAAAATTTGGAAGGAGACCTAGACATGGAACGTCGGAGACTTCTCACGGCTGAAGTGACGTCCATATGATGTGCGTGAGTGGGTGATGGCAGAGCCAAAGTGCCGCCTCCGTTGGAGAAAGACATGTTGTTTATGGGTGGGCGTTGCTTGGAATGCAACGTCCGGTCGATGGCTTTCAAACCGCGAGCTAACGGTCCAAAGAGGTATGGCTGCGTAAGTCAAGATTTGTGTAAAAAGAGCCACCTGATATTCTCCCGTTTCAGGGAGGGGAAAGCGAAAGGGAATGATTTGTCCGATACAGGCTACCGGAAGACTGATCTCCAAATTCGAGGCGGAGAACTCAAAAGGCTGGAAGAGTCTGGGGATGCAAAAGGAGTGAATGCCGCTGTTTTGTTGTCCCAACGGTATGGAATCTGACTGTCTGTCGCAGTGTCTCCTTTTCAATGCCGGGCTTTGCTCTAACGATTCTGATTCATTTCTCGTCGCTGACGGACGAGCAAGAGGGGAAACAAAGAGGGATGAAAGTCGCAAGTGGCGCGCCTTTCTAAAAGTTCCGTTGCGCAACCGGCTGTTCAGGAAGGCACGGGGTCAAACGACAGCCGTAGCGCAAGTGCAAGAACGATCGTCAAAGCGGAGGTTGTTGCTCGAATTTGTGGCATTTACCACATGACGCAAGTTCGCGCACGCGTTCCTTCTCTCCACCCGCGCAATCACGTCTGCGACGCGAGCTGTTCGTCGTGCTTGTCGTCTTAGTTCAGAGGCACGTTCGGTGCTCGGCTCATAGCGAGGATCGAGTGCAGACCTGTGACGCAAAAAAGGGAGAAAAGTAAATAATGAAAGGGCAGCCAACAAAACATGAAGAACAAAGATTGCTAACTGGAATGTGAATGGAACATGCGGGAGGTTTTGGGGCTAAGAAGAAGCAGCGACCTCCTTGCTCGATTTGGGTTGAACAGTGCGGGCTGGGCTGGCAGTCGCGCCTTCCGAGGGGTGTGCGGGAGGGGGAGGTGACGCTTTTGTTTACAGTCTTACCTGCTTCGGCTAGCGCAACGCGCCGACACGCGTTCCCCTGTCCAGAAGCGCAAACTTCAACACGCCACCCCAGTGTAGGTATCTGTATGTACTTTGAACTCTGTAGCCTCTGTAGGAAAATGGCAGCCTGTGCGCGTTCTTCTGGAGTCCTGGAGGCTGCAAGTGCTTTGCAAGTTGCCGGACGCCTTTGGACCAAGGACGTGTGGAATCACAACGTTTCTTTCGAGCTGACGCGAACACTGCCACTACCTACGCGCCTGGTTCGGTAGCACGGAGGCCTCGCGTTCATACGTACGAGATCGCGAGACGGGTCAGCTGCCCTCGTTGGTCTACAGCTGCTTCGTCTCAAACAACAAAAACCAAAAGCAAAATCAAAACAATGTGACGCGTTTAACTCTGCCGGTGTTGATCACAGCCCCTTTCTTCGAAGTTCGGTGAGACCATCGGAAACCAACTTGCCCGCGTTCGCCCAAAGCGGCTCGTACTTAAGTATGTACCTAATGTACCTCTGTAAGCGCCAAAACTCTCGCGATAGCATGGCCATTGGCCACGCCGGCCGTTAGCCCCGCTGACACGCCTCTGGCCGCCTGGCGTCGGGGGTAGTCTCGACTCTCGAGAGGGGCAAGGCGCGCGAAGCCAACGGCCGCTTGCGAATCATGTATGTATGTACATTAGGTACGGAGTACCTACGTAGGTACATTGTACACTTTAGGTCTTGACCCTTTCTTGTCACGTTTGTTCACGTTTTGTCGGAGCCGTTGAAACCACATCCGTCGGTACTGACACACACTCCCTACGGAGTAAGGTACCTATGTACGGAGTACCTACTATGTACATACATGCTACATACCTGTAGGATGAGGCCAGGATCATTTGGTTTTGGGCGCGACTTGGGGACCATCGCATCCGATGTGCTTGATTCCTTGAAGTTGCAACTTGCAATGCCGTCGACAACAACTCACGAGGCGCTTACATTCAGCCGGCTGCAGCCTGCTTGTGAATTGTGATGCTTGGCCAAGTTGCTTGCTTTTGAGGCAATATTCTCCGAGGTTACTTTCCGGACGAAGACTTGTGCTTTTCCGCATGTAGGTAATGCCATTAGTTTTCGTCATCATGCCCATGTTTGACGATTGATTGGCATCGAATCGTTGCGAGCCTCGAACAGATTTTTCTCTGACTTCACCACTTGGTGCGTTGCTTCTGCTGGTTCGTTGTTGACACATACGTGTAAACAAACAGGCTTCACTTATAGAATATTCTCATGTACATAACTTGTGAGACTTCTGACATTTATCCCCGCTCGGATGGTACCTAGCGATTCCGACCGCACAATTGGGAGAAAAGAATGCAGAAGTGCTGCAAATTCGATGCAGTCAAGTTAGTTCTCAGTCCCCGTTTTTGCGGCAATTCATTTCGCTTCGTACCTAGTTGATAGGTATTCCGGGGGGAGGCCCCATTATCGCACACTGTAAGTGCAGTTTACTTTTCCGCACCCCTGGATGCGCACCCCTCGCGCGCACGGACCCCCCGAGGCCGATACCGGCAATGCACACGTGACTCTACAACGCCTTTCCACAACAAGCTGCACAACGTTGTTACCCGTCATCACCGCCATCACCGCCATCACAATGGAGTCCAACAAAGAGCACATTGAAGCGCTTCTGAAGGACCTCACGCCGTCACCGCCTTCACCGTCGCCGTGGCAGGCGGAGGTCATCACCATCGAAGACGACGCTGCGCCGGCGGACCCCATCACCATTGATGATGACACTGAATCGGACTGCGACCTACAGCAGAAGGAGGTCAACGTGGAGGACATTGAGAAGATGGAGGTCGACGAAGACGATTTTGACAGCGAAGACGAGGGCTCTCTTGGTCAGCCAGCCCTTCCACAAGAGCAGACGTTCGCCTCGCTCGGAGCGCTGGAGTCTTATCTACATGACTTCGCCGTGCCGCTTGGTTTCGACGTCGCTCGGTCGAAGTGGTATGGTAGGAAGAACGAGTCCACTGGCAAGATGTCTAGGCTGTTTTTCCGCTGCTGTCGTGGTCGTAAGCAAGATGGCCGGCGCAAGGCAGATTCACGGCGCCACACGATCAAGACCGATTGCAAGTGGAAGGTTGCTGCAGTAGCGTCTGATCCCTCTGACTTAACCGGCCCCTTCGAACTCTGTCTCTGCCAGACGATGACGAGGATTCATAATCACGGACCGAGTAATCCTATTGCCCTCGTGGGACACCGTCGGCGCAGTCGAAAGAACCATGAAGCCTTGGTGGCTGCGCTGTCCGACGCTGGCCAACCTCCTCGTGTCCTTAAACTGTTCATGAAGCGCGAGCATGGTGTCATCATGAAGAGCAAGGACATTTACAATCTCTTCTGGCGTCTACACGTATGTATATATGTAGCAGATTCATATACATAGCAGATTCTACAACCGTTGCAAAAGTCATCAATTCTCTAAGAGCGTGCCATTGCCGCTGAGAACGCTGCAGCCAATGAGACCCCTCGTGGATCCACCTTCGCTGTTTGGCCGCTGCGATCTCGGTCTCGGGGGGTCCGTGCGCGCGAGGGGTGCGCATCCAGGGGTGCGGAAAAGTAAACTGCACTGTAAGTGGTCCGCCTCTCGATTGCTGGGCCCTGAATCTGGGTAAGCTTCCAATAGTATGTAGGTACCTTGTCAACTGTGGACGGTACTACGGAGTACATAGCCCCGTCCGTGACCCGTCTCGTCCGCTACGGAAGTAAAAAAGTTTAAGAGTTGACCTGACTAGCCCCTCTTCCCCCGAAGGGAAGATGGTGTCTTTGACTCGCATTCGCGAGTCGGACCTCACGGACACTTGTGGTTCCCCCCAGGTTTGGATCGCGACCCAGATGCCCGAAACACCCCTCTTGCTTTCGTCAACTGCAACGTGCATCGTGGCGGGCCTTTTGCGCGGCCAATGGGGCAGGGGAAAGTGAACGCGTCGTTGAAAGTTGGAATCCCGTGTGGATTTTAAGCAACCTTGATGATGAACCGAGTGTGGACTCGCCTTCTCCAGCAAGAACCCGGCGAGCCAGCTTTGCTTCTGACCGCCACCCAATTCTACACACTCTGCATATTTTTTTCTGTTTTTTTATGGGACACGGCACACAAATTGCACAAATCGGCTCGGATCAGCTAGGCCGATGGTTGCCAGTTCAGAGGAAATTATGGGCTGCAGGACGAGAGGGGTCCAGGGGTCTCACGGTTCACCATTTGATGTCCCAAAGTGCGTATGTATCGGACAAGGCGGCTATCCCGCACTGTGTGCTCAGTGCTCACCCCCCTTTTATGTACTCGATAACGGAGCTGAGATCTGGGCTCGGGAGGGAGAAGAGAAAAAAAGAAAAGGGGGCGTGAAGTTAAGATGAAGAGGACTGCATCAGTAGCGCCACGTGCTGTATGGCGCTGGGTGTCTCACATGGTGGTGGTGTCGTACCTATGAATTCCAGCTGTTGTCCTGAAATCTGCCGCCACCCCCCCCCCTCATGCCAGCATGAGCGTGACGCGCCATCTTCGCGTATCCCTACCCTGAAGTGAACGCGTTTTGTTTGTTTTTGTTTTTTTGTTGTTGTTGTTATTTTGCGACCACGCACAGATGAGGTTGCACCAGAATGTGATTGCATTTTTTGAGCAGCGATACGCTCTGAGGCAATACTTGGTATTGGTCAATAAACAAACAATGCATGCTGTGACTCAATTGATTGACTCAGTGTTGAGGCCCAATTCGACTTCTAAGCCACCGCGCATGAACGTTGAGCGCTTCCTGACAAATCAGAGCACGCTGCTTCACATGACTTCACATTCAGGGATTCGCAGGACCCTGAACAGCATTGCGCATCCCATCGGGTATCCACAAGCCGGCAATGAATCATGACGACACCGTACACGGCACCGCCAAACGGTCGGAGCAATCATTGGACGATCGATTTACAGGAGATCTTCTCCATCATCCGTGCCGTTGAAGCAAGGCGGCTACGATATCGAAGCCTAACGTGGGCGCATAGGCCGCACCCTGGTTTTGGACCCCTCTCCCCAGCATTCATGCACCCTGAAATCCCGATTCTATCATCACAAGCCAAACACATAATTCCCTTCAATACAGCTCCATTCTTTCCAGATGAATAAGTCCGTTCGGCGGCTATACTCGGAAAAACAAACGGGATACAAGTTAGTACCTGCCTAAGATGGCGTGAAAATAAACGAGCAAAGAAGTGACTTCGAACCACAAAACCCCGTTCGCAAAAACGCCGTTGGAAAGATGCGTAATGAATAAAACCAGAGGAAACGGAGGGATTCCCCACACAAAAAGGGCTCTTGGACGCATGAACGTACCGGGATAAATTGCCGTAACTTCACGCCGGCCTGGGCAAAGACAGCCGCAGCCTCCTTGTCCATGCTGTAGCCGGTGGCATAGACGACCTCGGCGATGCCCACCTGACAGATCTTAATGCTGCACGTCAGGCACGGACACGTATCGCAGTAAAGCACCGATCCGTCCCTGATTCGCTCCCTGCCGGCCTCGAGAAGGGCATTCTCCTCGGCATGGATACATAAGCAAGTAGCCAGGCCGACACCCGAGCTGTTCCCCTCGTTGCACCGGGCGCAGCCTCCGTCGGCACAGTTGCGGATCCCGCGAGGGGTACCGTTGTATCCGGTGCTGATGACACGGCGCTCTCGCCCGACGAGCACGCAGCCCACACGGCGCTTCATGCAATTGGATCGTCGGGCGGCAAGCGATGCCAGAGCCATAAAGTATGTATCCCAACCTGGCCGAAGCCGTTCGGGGTTTGGGATATCCAGCTTGCCCAATGTGGCGTATAGATGGGCCAGCGACGATGATGTGTTGAGGAGTCTGACCGTGGCGCGTGAGATGAGCGGCTGGAAGCCCCCGCGCGGGTCGTAAAGATGAGCATCGCTACGCTGAACAAAGTCCTCGAGCGTGATATCACCATCGCCTGCGCTGCTAGTCGCGTTTCGCGCCGCCCGTTGCTGGAACCGCCGCCATCGGACGGTCAGAGGCGCATCCATGGACATGAGTAGAAAGAAGGGCCGGCGCATAAACACATCCAGCGCCGCTTCCGTGGGGATATCCGTTGTCACGAAACGGCTTCGCCACCGGAGTGTGACGAAGTCGAGAAGCGCTTCGGGAGACTCGAATCTGTAGCTGTTGACATCGCGCGTATGCGGCCGCCAAGCCAACGATATGTCTGGTGCCGCTGCTGCGTCTGGGTCCTTCTCGCTGCTGGTGATATTGGTGAGCGATACGCCCGCGATCAAAGCACCCGAGATATCTTCGTCCTTTGGACCTGGACGAGCGGACGAAACACTGCTGCTTGGCGGATCCAAATACAGATGTTGAAAGCCATGATGCTCGACGAGGTACTGAGCCACTGTCTTTTTGCCCGAGCAGATGCCTTTCTGATTGTAAGTGCCTTCTGTTTAGAAACAAGAGAGGGGTTGTTCTGAATCATCTTACCGCCACAAATTCCAATGAGCATCTTCGATTTTCTTTTACCGACGTAGGAGAGTCGTAATGGGGGCAGGAATAAGACAGAATGGATATCTGTGAGCCTTTGTCCTTGCTTCGTATCTTAGTTTCCGACCTTGTTGAAACAATCGGGAACTAAAAATGAAAAAATAAGGCGACGCGCGCGCGTCTATCGGCCGTGTCGTGTGGGGTTCGCGCGCCCACCCTACAGGCAGTGTCCTTTCTTGCGTGTCATGTGTCTGAAGTTTGAACAGCTCCAGTATTCGTGATTCATGGTGTTTCTTTGTATGGATATTTTAGTCAATGCCCATGGCTCTGATTGCAATGAAGTTGCAGCTGACAAAGGGCCTGCCATTCGTATATACTTGCACTCTCCCCAGGAGTTTACTAACAGCCCGACATACACTTTAGTGCATTACTGGTTTTCGGAAGACAATTTACAAGAATGACGTATAAAGTAGTCTAAACATGAATCACGCTCTAACATCCACGTGTACGACTCTATTCTTAACCTATGCCTAACTGCATTCACCTCTACGGAGTAATTGCCGTAGTGATAGACAAGTTGAACCGGGACTGAGAGTCTGAGACACGGCACTTACGCCTCCGCGACATTGTCGGAGAAGTCAACTTACATAGGTAGACTTTACGATAAAGAGACAAGCCCGAGTCAAGAACAAACAAAAAGAAGAGTGAATAATTACCTGCAATTGAATGGAGAGGCAAAATTACGCAAAAAGGAAATCGTGACCATATTGGACACAAATGTGAGCGTCGTCAAAAAGAAATGGACTCCGGTACTGGGAATCGAACCCAGGGCTGCTCGGTGAGAGCGAGCGATGTTAGCCACTACACCATACCGGATGATGTTGTTGTTGTTGAAGATTGAACAATTATTTCAACATAAGATGTCTACTGTTTGAAGCGATCATCAAAGCAGGTCTGTCCTCCTCATCAGATCCGATGCGCGGCCTTTTTAGTGCTGTCTAGCAATCAGTCGCATCCTCCCGTGCGAGCGTCAAGCCATACCAGCTGCAGCCTCATCCTACCCAGCTCCCGAACAGTCTGCAGTTCTTCCTCATGCTCGGTCGCCATCTGCAGTGTTCATGTGCTACAGCCTACACCCCGTAAGTTGTTCCCAACTTTTAAGTTCTAGCCTCGAGGCGGGGCAGTCAGCAGCTTTGTGGTCACTGGTCACTGGAGGAGGTAGCCTAGCCTGTATCGCAGCTTGTGCTAGCCTCGTGACGACATGTCACCGTCCCGTCCGTCATCTGACCGCCGTCCTCCCTTCAGATTTATTCCTGCGCGCACTCGATTTGTGTCTACTTCCCGCACAAACACTCAACATCAGCAGCGGCACTCCTCTTCCCGCGATTACATCCGCGTCGCTTTTCCGTCTCCCGACAGCATCCCGACAATCGAACGTCGAGGACGTGCCGAAGCACTATATATTTCGCGCCATTCCCGTTCGCGAGGAACCACAAGTGACACGACTGCGTTTCCAATTCACGCTCCGTTGATCGAACACCGAAAACGTGCCCACGCAGTATTCAGTTTGCGCCTTTCCCGTCGGCGAGTAGTTGTAAACGACTGCACTGATTCACGCTTCGTTTATCGAACACCAAAAACGTGTCGAAGCACTCTTGATTTCGCGCCTTTCCTGCTCTCGAGTAATTACACACGTCTGCAGTGATTTACGCTTCATTTATCGAACATCAAAACGTGTTGAATCACAATTTAGCCCGCGTCTTTTCCGATCCCGATTCATCATACACGACTGCATTGCTCGTTCACGCTTCACTTATTGCGCAGCCGGCGTCATGGCCACCGAGGCATGCGCAAAGTCTACCATGGCGCCTCCGCTGCAGTTTGCGACTTTCACATCGGAAATCGAGCTGCCGTTCTATTCCGCGTTTTTCGCGTCCAAGCTAGACTATGACAAGCTAGATGACTCGGCAAGGAATGTCCTCGGGCTATACGAGCCCAAGGCAGCGGAGTCAGGGCCTAGCTGCAGGATGCAGATTCTAGGAAATGCTCTTACCAGCCAAGCGTGAGTTTCTGTTCCTCACGTCTCGTAGGAGATGATACTTCTTTTGGGGAAAAAGCTTGAGGGAAGCCGGGACGCAGTCGGTAACACGCATAGGGTTTGCAAAGAAAAAGTGCTCCCCGTGGGATTGCTCGCGGAGAAGGCATCATTAAGAACGTCAATACTCTACAAGACTTCAAGAACACTGACAAATCGGCCATGATCAAGACGGCCGGAAGACAGGTACTTTAGTTCTCTAATCTGCCTTGTCATCTTTTGTTTTGTTTTCGACACGACTAGCGGTCTTTGCTTCCATTTCGCTCGTTCCGAGCTAATCTCTTGAACTAGATATGGGATGCGATCAGAGACGGAACCATCTACTCCGTGCCATCGCTCTTATCGTCCTTCGTCGTGCTCTCGTATGCCGATCTGAAGAAGTACAAGTTCACATACTGGTTTGCTTTCCCGGCATTACATTCAGACTCGCCATGGAGACGAACAGGGCCTAGTGAACGCTTCACCGCAGACGAAAGCACAGCACTTGTAGACAGGGTTGGAACGTGGCGGTTTAGCGTCGACAATCGCGAACACGGTTTTTTCTTGGCCAAAAAGGTGGTAAAAAAAGCTGACGACGTAGAGCACGAGAGCGAGGATGACGACCTGGCGAATTCGCTGCCCTTTCGGTGGGAGGTGGCGTCGCTGCGGTCGTTTGAGTCTGGGTTCTTTCGGGGCGTAGCCGAGGAGGACCGCTATGTAGCATTCGTCGACCCGTCCACGCATGTAGACGGGCCGGGATGGCCGCTCCGAAACCTCCTGGTTCTCGTCCGGCAACGGTTTCGCTTGTCCAAGATCAAGATTCTCTGTTACAGAGACACCTGGGCCCGAAGACACGAGGCCAAGAGCATTGTGCTTCCCATAGAAATGGACTCTGTCGAGAAAATGGAGCTGACTACGATGCCGAAAGTCACAGGCTGGGAGAGATCGCGGAATGGCAAGCTGCAGGCTCAACTCGCCAACTTGGAGCAGTACATGGACCCAGCACGACTAGCAGATTCGTCAGTTGATCTGAATCTGAAGCTGATGAAGTGGCGTCTCGCCCCGGACCTGAATCTAGATGTGATTAAGAGGACAAAATGTCTCCTCTTGGGTGCGGGCACTCTGGGGGGCTACGTATCAAGAAATCTGCTAGGCTGGGGCGTGACACATGTCACATTCGTGGACTACGGACGTGTTTCCTACTCAAACCCCGTACGCCAACCACTATACGAGTTCAGCGACTGTGCTGGCGGCGGCCGACCAAAAGCTGAAGCAGCAGCAGACATGCTGAAACGCATCTATCCTGGTGTAGAGAGTGAAGGGCATACTCTATCGGTGCCCATGCTGGGGCATCCGTTCACGAACGAGTCGAAGACCAAAGCGGATTTTGATAAACTGGAGAAGCTGATTCAGGATCACGATGCCATCTTCCTATTGATGGACACGCGCGAATCACGATGGCTGCCCACTGTCATTGGAAAGGCGCGTGGCAAGATTGTCATGAACGCCGCCTTAGGATTCGACTCGTACGTCGTCATGAGACATGGCTCGGAGACGAAGCACCAAGGTCAAGCTTCACTCGGCTGTTACTTTTGCAACGACGTCGTGACACCAGCAGATGTATGTGTTCTCCCTCCAGGCGTCATGTTGTGGGCTTTGAGTCAAGAGACGACTGACTTACACCCCCTTTAATAGTCCATGAAAGATCAAACACTCGATCAACAATGCACAGTCACCCGCCCAGGCGTCGCAGGCATCGCCTCTGCCCTCCTCGTCGAACTCCTCACCAGCCTCCTCCAACATCCTCTCGGCAAAGATGCGCCGGCGCCGCAACCCACCCCGGGGAATATGCCGGATCGCGACCCGCCCAACCATCCACTGGGTCTCGTCCCCCATCAAATCCGCGGCTACGTGTCCACGTTCCAAAACATGGTTATTCGCGGACAATCGTACGACTGCTGCAGTGCTTGTAGTCCCAAGATTCTGGAAGCCTATCGAGCGAACGGGTGGCAATTCGTCAAGAGGGCCTTGCAAGAGAAGGACTACGTGGCGGAGCTATCTGGTCTGGCGGAGGTACAGCGTCGTGCGGAGGAAATGGCCGGCGATATCGATTGGGAAGAGGATGATCAAGGTGTAGTCGAGGACGGGGAGGGCGAGCTCTTATAGGAGTGAGTTGGAGGCTTGGTCTGGTCGACCAAGGACAATGGCTACAGGATATGACAAGCCGGTGTATGCGGGTGTATCGTGACTCGGAATGGGGAAGAAGTTGAGCAAATGTGTGGTTTTACGTCTTGCATCCAGGAATACGGTCGAGGTGTCGGATCTGACGGAGTCTGTTGTTTATTAGCGGGGATAAGGTGTTTTCATACATATGTATTTCGGATGTCGGCGTTTGACAAGCCCATCCTGCGGCGGCGGCGATTGCGGTCTTGATTTCGTAGCGTTGGGATGATATTTCCCCGAAGAGTGGACCAATATAGGGATACCCGACCAATATGGGCTCTAATTACTCCGTACATTCTATGTACATACGCCGTATGTACCTACATATTGTACAGAGGAAATGTGTGCATGTACATAGTTGATTATACTTCTCTTTCCTGATCTCGCTCCTCGAGCCTCAAAATAGCAGCCATTTCTTGGGCCATGCACGTAGACGGCATTGTGCAATCGAATGATGTCTACCAGCGTCATGCTCACTCATCGCGGCTCTCTCGGTGTTTAACTTTTGGTGGTCCGCCCGAGACTGGGGTGGGAGAGAGCAAGGCGAATCGCCTTAGAAAGGTTGACCCGCCAAGAATTACCCGCCTTTGCTCTAGGCGGTGCAACATTCGGTGCATGTCCGAGAAAGCCGCAGAACGGATGAGCGGTTCGCAACTTCGTGCTGGTCGTTACATGCCAAGAGCGTCGCGAAATGAGTTGCGCCGCCTGGCATGGGAAAGCTCTGGTGACGATTGGAGTGGCTTGGTCGTGTAACTCGTGTACATATGTATGTACCTATCCGTGGCGCAGCAGCGTCCACCGCATCATCCCGCCAAAATCAAGCAAGAGGAGGATCCCGGCTGGAAGCGCTCTGTGGCGGTGCTACTGCCCCGTTTCTTGTCCGTTGCACAGGGGGCCCTGTTTGCGAAAGCCCACGACGAGCGGCCCATTTGTGGCAATGACGTCGTCAGTTGTCATGTCCGCCATGCCATGCATGATGCCAGACCTTTGCAGACCAAAGACACAATGAACACTCCGGAAAGGTATCTAGAGTTCTTCAGCAACTGGGCCCTCCAGATTGCATAAGTTGAGCTGCAGCTGGACTAACGGTGCATCTACTTCTTCATGCCGCAAGTCGAAGTCGATGACGCAGCAAGCTGGATCTGTAGACTGTGGCAGCTCTTGTGGAGAAAGAGCGCTGCGTGGCTGGCAGGGCTTGGCTAGACGACGCATCGTTCATTGGCTCAAAGTCGCAGTGGGCCCGGCCAAGAAAGTTGGCGGCCGAGAAAGCGGCCTGACAACGGTACGTACTCCGTAGGCCGCTTGCGCTGCTCCAACCTTGGCGTTTGTTATTGCATGTCTTGGATGTCGTCGAGTTGCGCATGCCCGGGCCCAGAAATCAAATAAGAGACCTTTGGCGCCCACACCCTCCTGCCGCTCTTTTCTCCTCTTTTTGCTCTCCCTGATAGAAATCCAGAGAAAACAAGTTCGTGGTGTTTTGAAATCCGAAACCCGGCCCCAAACGTCTTATCCACGCTATACCTACAACGCCATTGTCTGTCGTCTCACACGCATTCTCCAACACATCACTCACTTTTCATTGAAACCGTGAGCTCGTTTCGACCGACAAGATGCCATTCACCGCTAGGTAAGATCCCGAGCGTACCTGCGTTGAGACTTGGTGCTGGATGGACGATAAAGGCTGGGACGTTGGGGGGGTCCGGCGACGTTGCGCTGTCCTCCCGTCGAGCTTCGCCAGATCCGCGCAATGCAATGCAAGACGCGGGAAGACGCTAATCAGGCGAAACGATCTATAGCGACATCTGCAAGATCATCTTGGCCATCATTTTGCCACCCGTGGGTGTCTTCCTTGAGGTTGGCTGCGGCTCGCACCTCCTCATCAACATCCTGTTGACGATTCTCGGTACGTACACTTGCTTGGCTCAGCTCAGCTCAGCTCCCCCACCCCAATGCACCCGCTTGGTTGAACACCAATACGCCACTTATCCCACCTCTTCAAACACGAGAACTCTTGGCCACTTTTCTGCTCGATTCGCGTGCCGAAGACATTTCTCTAACAATGCGGGTACTTTGTAGGTTACATTCCCGGTATCATTCACGCCCTTTATGTGATTCTGAAATTTTAATCCGCCGTCGCACTATTTTCATCGCCGTGGCATCCTCCATTGTTGTTGCGCTCAACTCGCCGTGGCTCGCAAGACCGCGTGACTTTCGCCTCAGGATGGTCGCGTTACCGATATGGGAGAGCGGAGTGAGGGTCATGGTTCATGGTCAACTTTATGAACTCAATGCCTTGGTCTCCCGTTCACTTCTACTGCGGGGGGATATGCCATAGGTGCACGATTTTCTTATTTTCTGGTCGTCTTGATCTGTCGCTGCTCCAGTTGGACAGTCACTAGGTGCTTGAGTTGAATTCCTGCGGGGGGTTCTTACGGGGAACATGGTAGATACCCATTTAATTTAGTAATGCCTTGCAATCACATGTTCGCAACATTCACGTTCGTCGTTTATGACTTTTACTGTTTCTTATTACAGGCGCAAACAGGCGCAACTGTCTGAGTGCCCGTGACTTTGCGTGCTTCGCCGACGTGCCACGTAGGTGATTGTCCCGTCGCTGTGCGACATCGAGCCAACCACTCAATGACCGACTTTAAATACTCACTCAGTCACTTACTCAACTGATGTGACTCACTCACTACGGCGCCAAGGCCATCTACGCGGTTCTGCGGTCTGCTGCTATGCAACACGAGGCGTGATCATCCCAAAAACGAACGGCGGAACAATCTGAACTGCCAGTCGCTTGGTTGTCATTTCACCTCGCTCCTTATCGTCTACTCTTCCTCTTCTCGTGCCCCTCCAAGTACTTTCCCGTGAAACAACTTGCCGCCCACCACGCTCCCCAGCAAAGACCCCGCGTATAATCCGACCAAGATCGTCACCGGCCACTTCTGCCACTCCCGATCCCAGTCCAACGGAATAGGCACAGCCCCCAACCACGCACCCAGCACAGCGCCCGCCAACGCCCCAAAGGTTTCGTCCATAGGCGCCGAGCCGCTCGCGACGGCTACCCACGCCTGTCCATCGTTCCCCCTCGTGTAGAAGATGGGAAAAGCGGTCAGAAGAGAGAAATGCGCCGCGCAGAGCAGCGTGTGAGGCACGTGTGTAAGTAAGGGCGCACCGAAGAGTATGAAGAGCACGTGGATGACTGGGGTGATCATTGCGGTAAGGAGGAGCGCAAGAATGGCGGTCTTGGGAGTAGAGATTTATATTAGCGCTCGAGTTCAAGTCTTTATTCTTCCGTTTTTCTCTTTTTTTTAACCCGCAGGTCTGCTGGATAGGGGGTGATTTGGGAAAATCCTTACGGAGACAGCATTGCCGAAACTACCTCCCCCTACGGCCCTTTTCCTATTCTCGCCGGGGCGGACTTTCTTGTATGTCTGGAAGCCAGCCACGGGGAGGCAGATGAGGACGTAGGCGGTTTGTAGGGCCGCCACGAGGGGGAGGGCGTATTGGAGGGCCGAAACGGGATCGCGGACAAGATCGCTGAAGCGGGTGACGAGGAGCGCGAGGAGGAGAATCGGGCGGAGGAGCGCGAAGCTTTTCGAGAGAGGAGTATCGAGGAGCGGGACGGGGGTCATGGTCGATTTAGTATGGGGGGGTTTCTTCGTCGTTTCGGGGGTTTGCTGCGCGGGGGGCTCTTTGATGATTGTGGAGGACATTGTTGATGGTGGTGCCGGGAGCGGTGGCGGCCATGGAGGGGATGGAAGACTGGAGGCGAGAGGGACGGTAAGCCCGTAGGACCGCTTGTTCGTGATGCTCTTGTCGTGGCTGTTGTTTCTTTTCTTCGAGGTGGAAGACTAAGGGGTGGGAGGTTGCGGTCGTCACGTGAAGATGCTATTCCGTAGTCGAGGAGGCGAATTAGACCGAGGAGAAGGGCCCTGCGTTTTCGATGGCCATGGAGAGCTTAATGGAGTGATGCAAACTGGCTGTCGATCGGTCGGGCGATGAAGAGCTCCGGATTCAGCTTGTTGTGAGCTTCGCGATATCCCTCAAACATACACAGGTGACGGGAGTTATCAAGGCGTCGCGGCGAAACTGCGGCGCAATTCACCAATCATGTGGCTGTATTTCGAGCCACCCCAGTTGTCCCCAAGCTTCCCTGGAGATGGCGCAAGGCTGCTCCTCAGCAAACAACTGCAATCGACCGCAATCGTGTGAAGGGGCGTCTGCAAGGAACCCTTGGGGATGATCCAGTACGGTAAGTAATGACAGATGACCAAATACAAGTTATCCGCGCTTGATACTGACATTCCTAGCAGCTTCTTCATCGCCCAGAATTGAGAATCCACCATGAGGCCAGCGAACCTGGCGCGCCATGGCCGTCAGCTCCTCATCCATCACCCGCCGGCCGCCGCGCCAGCATGTCTTTCCTACGCGAGTATCCCGCGGCGACGCCCTATCGTACGACCGGCGATGCGCCGAACCTTTCAGCGGACTTTCCTCAACGTCTTGTTCGCCAAGCCGCCGCGCCAGATCCGAAAACCCGACGTCGAGCCAGGATGGACGCAAATCATGTTGTGGAGGAGTCGTGTGCTCGACAATGTACGACCGCCGTCTCGGAAAGAGCTCAGGAATGCGTGGAGGAAGCTTATGCAGTCCAAGCTGAAGAAGAGGAGGCCGCTCAATAGCACACAGGCGCTTCAGTGCCAGCGCTTGCTGAAGTACCTATCCCCGGAAGCTTGCCAAAGTCAAGGACAAGAACGAGATGCCGAATGGCTGTCTCGGGACGATTTGACTTTAGCTCAGCAAGTTCTTTTGGAGATTGAACCGCAGGAGAGGACCAGGAAGCATCTCGACTTCGCAAAAGCGCTGCATGCTGCTTGGCCGTTGGCGGGTTCAGGGGCACAGGCGAGAGACTCGGAGTGGCAGTGGCGCTTCCTCGTCCAGGCCATGTCCGAGTTCCAGGGCTCAGAAGAGGCCATGAAAATGCTGCAGTCGAAATGGAACAACCCGGTCTATTCTCTTTACTTGACAAAACAAGACTCTCTGTTGGAGTCTGTTGCTCGAGGTCTTGCGAGAGAAAACAAGGAAGCAGAACTTGTTGCTCTGGCCACGTACGCAATTGAAAACGGCGTTCCGTACAACGCTGCCCTTCAAGCCGTCATGGTCGAGTACTTCGCGAGCAGGAATCGCGTGTCCGAGACGCAGCATTGGCTCAACCAGCCCATTGGGAAAGATGAGCAACCCGAAGCGCAAGTATATCGCATCATTGCATCGTTTGCCTGGCGCAACGGTCTTCAGGCGTGGGCTGTGCCTCTCTTCATCAAACTGGGCGAGTCGCTACCGAGTTCGCAGCACTGGGATGTCATCCTGCAGTCCATCCTACTCCTCGGGAGACGTCTATCCGAGGTCAAAGTCATAATGTCGCACATGGTTGATTCCACCGGGCCCATCAGCCCAACCGTGAGCACCATGAACGGATTGCTGACGGTGGCAGTTGAGACGCAACACGTCGCACTGGCTGATGGAGTTCTCGCACTAGCCACTGAGAAGAAGATTTTGCCCAACGGCGAAACCCATCTTCTCCTGCTACAGCTGCGACTCAAGACCGGAGATGTGAAGGGTGCCAAGCGAGCTTATCAACAAGTCCGGCACCACGAACCCTGGCGCAATGAGGCCGATGGAGATGCACTCTTCACCGACTTCTGCCGGTCGACCAACGGCCTCCTGAATCTATTATCACAGAAAGTTCCCCCAGACTACCGAACGATCCTTGCAGTGCTCAGAGTCGTCGAGGATGAGCAGATATTTCTCGATCCCGCCACCGTAGTCACCCTCTGTATCAAGTTTTTGGAAAACCAGCAGAACTTTGATGTCATGGACCTCTTATCCATCCACTACTACCACTTCAGCGAACAGCAGCGCCTAGTGGTGCAGAACGCCTTTGTCGCCTTTTGCCTCGACCCCCAAACCAGTACAGCCCGCGCATGGGGCGCCTGCCAGATCCTGCAGCAATACTTCCACGATATCAGCGTGGAACGCAACATGCAGCTCATGCAGGGCTTCTTTGACCGTAAACGACCAGACATGGCCCTCCATGTCATCAGCCACATGCGACTACGGCCCGACAAGATCCATCGACCCGTCGAGGAGACTTATATACGATATCTAGAGGGCGTGGCACAGCATCCCGATGAGGAGGGCCTGCTCAAGGTGCATGATATGCTCAAGACAGATACGACGATCCAGCTTAATACGAGGCTGCGTAATGGCCTGATGCTAGCGTACACGGCTTGCGAAATGCCTTTCAAGGCGCTGGAGTTCTGGCGCGACATCACCTTCTCGGCTGAAGGCCCGTCATATGCCAGCCTGGAAGCTGTCTTTTGGGCGCTGGAGAAGAAGCCGGGTGGCGGTAGACAGGCGCGGGAGATTTGGGAGAAGATGGAGAGGATGGATCTGGAAGTGCCGGTGGCTGTGTACAATGCCTATGTGGGAGTCACGGCCTCCAATGGAAACGAGAACGAGACGCAGGCACTCCTTTTGAACATGGCGTTCCAGGTGGGATCGGAGCCGGATTCTATGACGTGAGTTGATTTCCTGTTCTTTTCTCTCTCTTCTCTTTCGTTTTCGCGCGTGATACGTAACTCGAAAGTCCCCCCCTCCGGTAATTCGTCCAAGACACGCAAGTAGACACCATTCAAATCATGGCTGACGCGTTTCCGCTCTAGATTGGCCATTGCGCATAACGCACTCCCCGCAGAAAAGTTGCAACAAGACTTCCGCGAATGGGCGCAGAAGAAGTACCGAGCGGCATGGAGCAAGCTCGACAAGGTGGGCAGGCGGTCGGATACAGAGGGGAGGTGTCAGATTCAGATCCAAAGAGTCATGAAGACGTGATACACAACAAGCCATGTGCATATAGCCAGCCGGTTGTGTATATACCAATAAAGAGTCGGTGGCGGCACAGAACGTGGATGAATACAAAATGGGACTAGGAAACAAATCTTTGCATTGTGTGTGTACAAGTGTTTCCGTCCCGCTGCGAAACAAGAAAGGTAAAAAAGAAAAAGTGTACAAGAAAGGATGAAAGCTCATGATAAAAGCTCTCCCGTATTATCTATTTGAAGACATCTGCTACAGATTCCCTATTGGCTTCCTTCGCCCCTTGCCGGTCGAAGAAGTTGTACCGAATCAATTCAGGATGCTCATGAACAGTGGGATAGATACCCATCCCCTGCGCGCGTCGAACCATCTTTGCAATCTTGCGCTGGTTGACGGGCCGTAAGCCCGTCGCAGAAGAAGGAAGAATCTGGCCCGCCGCGTTGGTGAATTCCTGGAGCAAGGCAAAGTTCTATCCGGCCCCAAAAGACAAGTCATTAGCGTTCATCCACAATTCCTCTTCTTCCAAAAACTTCCTTATTTCTCTTCCTTTTTATTCACAAGGTAATGACGCAGCAGAAAGGTCCTGTTTCTCTCACCTTGTACATATCCTTCGCTCGAATCTGCAACGCATCCACCACATCAGCCTTCCTCGATGCCCTCTTTCTCAACTTGCGCATCTCCACGCCACTCATGTCATGTGGGGCGTATACATCGCCGGCTTCCCACCGCCGAGGCATCTCGCGAAGGAATTCCCCCGACTCTTTGTTGTTGCGCAAGGTTTCCAAGTTTTGGATACTGGCGCGCAACTGGTTTTGACTGCTCTTGCTGATGAAGCTGGCTCCTTCGGAGTGACGAGAGAAGCCTTGAGAACGATACCGGGGGGGATTGCGTCGGCCGTCGGCGTCTATGGAGAGGAGCTTGCTGTTGGAGGAGGGATCGCGACGTGGACCATCGCGGCGTGGAGGAGAAGGGTATTGGGCGGTTGCTATCGCGAGGGCGGGCGTGGAGGACAAGGCGCGGGCGAGGGACGGCGACGATGGAAGCTGGATGAATGGTAGTGATGATGACAATGGCGCGCGGAGGACGCTCTGCAGTAGTCGGGGCGGCATGGCGGCGGTTATGTGCTGCGTTGCTCGAGGCGTGAAGCAATTGTCCACGGAGATAGAAACATGATTTTCCAACGTGGTCGAGAATCGGGATGAAGGAACTCTCAAAGAGTGGGTTCGGTCAAGTCGGTCACGGTGGTCCGGACCCACTTTAACTTTCTGCTTTGCTCACTGACTGAGACTCACATGGCCTTTTCGACTGCTGGATAATGCAATTTTCGCGAAACCGACAACATCAGACCTTGACCTGCTTGATCCGCTTTGTCTACACGATCTTTGCTAGCAAGCAATCTACATAAAATCCGCTGGAATGGTGCGCAAGCTCAAGTTTCACGAGCAAAAGCTCCTGCGCAAGACCGACTTCATCAGCTACAAATCCGACAATGACCATCGCGACAAGGCCGTCATCCGGCGGTACATGATCCAGAAGCCGGAGGATTACCACAAGTACAACCGAATCTGCGGTGTATGTTCCATCCCTGGCCTTGACTACATTCTGTCTTACATTTCCTGCCCATTTACCTTCTTCGAAAGGCCAAATTAAATTACTGCCGCGTGATACTAATCCCCAAAATAGTCCCTCCGACAACTCGCCCACCGCCTCTCCCTCCTCCCCCCAGACAACGCCACCCGGCGCAAACACGAAGAACTCCTCCTTAACAAACTCTACGACATGGGCGTCCTCTCGAGCAAATCCAAGCTTTCCGCCGTGGAAAATAGCGTAACAGTGAGCGCTTTTGCGCGGAGGCGACTCCCCGTTGTGATGACGCGGTTGCGCATGGCGGAGACGGTCCAGGCGGCGACAAAGATGATTGAGCAGGGCCATGTGCGCGTGGGGGTTGAGACGATTACGGATCCTGCCTATCTGGTTACGCGGTCGACGGAGGACTTTGTCACGTGGTCGGTGGGCAGCAAGATGAAGAGGAATATCATGAAGTATAGGGATCAGCTGGATGATTTTGAGCTGTTATAAGGGAAAAGAGAGGCCTATGCGACGTCAATGGACGGGGTCATTGAAAATGGGACAATGGGGAAATTGCATTTGTACGGCGTTTCGTCTTTGCTTTGTTCTTGGGAGGGAAAGAGGGGACACGGTCGAATTGACTGTTGTAGGTTTTCTCTGGATAGGTAGTGAGCATTGTATCCAGAGTATTGTCTTTTTTGGCAGATGCACGACCCGGTGGTGAAGTCGTATGCTGCTCAATACGTGTTCTTTACTGCACTATCAGGAGACGTGTGATATAAAATCGCCGCACCATTTCCAGTACTAAGGCCCTGCCAGAGACTGTGTGTTCAAGAAAGTCATCAAGGTGACGAGGCGTGCTCTGTTACCGCAGTTGTACCTACCTAAGCCAGGCCATCTCACCCTGAATTCATTGACCATAAATTGCGATGCAGGTCTTACTCAATCAGCTGTTCGCACACTTTTCTCATCGTGTGTTGCCACTTGTTCCACTACATACAGGTTGCGACCCTCTTGACTATGCGCAGATCGCGACACTTAGCCAGTTTATCCCGCCTGGCGCACCTTGGCTCTTGCCGCCTCGGCGGTCGCGAGATCACCAAGAGCGCCCCCGTCAGGCCGACTCCCAGGGACGACTGGTGATCTCACAGACGAGCCGGTGCGTCGGTTGCGGCCCTAGTCACTGGCGTTTCTGACGTGTCAGGGGGAGAGATGTAATCCTTCGGACAAATACGAGCTATTGTGGGAGTTGGGATTATGAAAGATGCTTGATTGCCGCTGTACACGAGGTGCCTTGTCGACCCAGTGAGGAAGAGGCGACGCCGGACGCTATGCAGAGCAGTCAACAATATCCACAGTCTTGTGCTTTGTATTGTAACGACCTTGGATGATCCTAACAGGGTATCTCACATCCAAAGATAAAGAAGTCAAAGAAAGACAAGAAGAACGGACAAAAACAGAAACTCTTCCGATGCCGAGAGCTCATCAATATAATCCAAGAAGGGTATCTCGCATTCATAGAAAGAATCAGAGAGAGTGATGGACAGACAAGTAACAGAGACCTTCCCAATGTCTACAGCGTATCGTCGATTTCCAGGCATGGGACCTGCATCCAGAAAAATATACAGAGAACAAGGAAGAAAGATTACCACGACGCCTAGAGCTCATCGTCGTCATCATCATCATCAAGCGAGATAAATATCGAGTCTCTCTTCGATCCACCACTACCAGTCCACACCTTGGACCCCCGGCCCGGTGACTCGACTTTGAGCTCGGGGTCCGGCTCGCTATCACCCTCGTCGGTGGACTGAGAATCCCCACGCCTTACTTCTTCCCTGCTGGCGCCGTCGGCTTCAGAGACCCCATTCGTCTTCATCTTCTCATGACTCCTATCCGCTTCTTCACTCTTGACATTCTCAGTTGTAAAACGTGTCCCCGTCTCCGCCTTCGCTTCTGCCTTCCTCTCCAGATTCTTCACGTCCGGCTTATCCTCCCTCTTTTCAAGGGCATCCGCCCCCGTACTTGGGCTCCCCACCACGTCGCCCCCCCTCAGCGCCGCTTCTCGTCGCCGATAGAACGTGTCGAGGCAATTTTGCCTCGCTTCACGCGACCAACTCTCCACGACGAGAGCAAACTCCGTAGCATTGACGAAGCCGAATTCGCGGGCCATGGAGCAAAACTGCCGGAGGCAGACGTCTTGCGGGGGCCGATACGTACTGTGCAGCATGGTGTCGTCGTCCCGGTCGTCCGCGAAGAGGGTATGCTGTCCTTCTGCATCTCCGTCTTCGTAAAGCCTATTTACGGCTTGGCGCGAGAGCTGTTCCTCTACCTTGGACGTTCCGATGACTTCCGAGTTGTCGTGCGTGTACTCGACCCCGACGGACGTCAAGATGGCTTGGATGGCGTCGATTTTGGGAGCGGCACCGGTTCGCTTAGAGGCCGGGCGCTGCTCCTGCTGAGTTCCGGCTGTCAATATGTTGGCAAGTTGGCTCATGCCGCCGTCCTCGCCTTCGGTCTCTTCCTTCTTGGCGACGCCTAGCAATGCCTCGTCTTTGATGGCTTGTTCCATGTCTACGTCTGCGAGGTGCACACCGGCCTTGGTCTCGGCAATGTTGGTCTTGTTGACAATGTCGTGCAGTAGTCCAAAGTTGCTGTCGCTGTGGTATGCGAATATATTGGACAAGCCAAAGATTTCTCCCTTTCTGTCTTCATCCTGCTGGACGCCTTTGAAGTATCGGCGTTCAGAAGAGGCCGTGTAGCCAATGTTTGCTTGCTGTTGCTTGTAGATTTGTCGCGCATAGACAATTTCCTCTACCGTACCTAGGGATATGAGTCGGAATACCTCAACGTCTCGGGTCTGTCCGATACGATATGCGCGATCCTGGGCTTGCAGATCATACGAAGGGTTCCAATGCGGATCCATGATGACCACTTTGTTGGCGGACGTAATATTGAGACCTACACCGCCAGCCTTTGTCGAGACAAGAAAGACGAACTGCGAGGGGTCTGTGTTGAAGTTGTCGACGACGTCTTGCCTTTCTTCGTAGGACAGCGATCCATCGAGATAGCTCACGTTGTAACTCGTGCTGCTAAATTGGTGCTGCAGGATGCGCAGGAGCCGAACGCTGTGTGAAAATACGAGCACTTTATCGCCGTTTTGATGCCAGAATCTGAGCAGTTTCCTGAGAACTTTCCATTTGCCACAGAACTCTGGATTGACCAGGCTTGTGATCTGGTCTCGTTGTTCATACATGGGCTTCCACGAGTGCGGCATACACATCTGCAATATGCGCAGCTCCTTTGCGTGCTTTTCGTCCAAGTCTACCGTAGACGGCGTGAGGAGAGCGAGATGGTTGGCAATCTTTTGTAGTACCAGCACGCTCGGAAAAACCAGTGAGGGCCATGGCGTTCCATCAGGAAGCGTTCTGCGACAGCACCAGCCTTGCTTAACGCCATGCTCGCATATTTCAGCGACGTCCAATAGTAGCTGAACCTGCTCGCTGGCGAGAAACGTCTTATACGCGTCGCGCTGCATATCCGATAGCGGACAGAAGACCACTCGATCTGTCTTCTTGGGCAGCTGATGAGCGATCAAGGTCTTCATTCGTCGAAGAAAATAGCGCGGTAAAAGATTCTGGACGAGCTTCTGCGCAGTTTGTCTGGCTAAGCTCAACTGCGCAATTGTAGCGTCGTGAGATTGTCCGACGGCAAGAGGTTTGCTGATTGTGGCCGACCATTCAGCCTTGGTTCCGAAATGGCCCGGATTAGTCCAGTCGAGCAACGTCCACAGCTCTTCGTACTTGTTCTGAATCGCTGTACCAGTCAGGCCAATACGACAGAGAGCATTGACTTCTGTCAGCGCTTTGGTGGTCTCAGAGAAGCTATCCTTGAGCCGGTGGCATTCGTCGGCAACGACGGCATCCCATGTCACCATGTTGATACCGCTCCGGTTGTTCTTGTATGTGTCGTACGTCGTGATCATGATCTCCAAGAGACCTGCGCGTGCGGTACCCAAAACATCATCCTTATTTGCGCCGTGGTAGATGTCAACGTGCCACCAACCCCACCTGTTCAACTCGTTCCTCCAGTTCATGATGAGAGAGCCTGGGCAGATGATCAAGATCCTTGGATACCAGCGACCGGGTATGTATCTCACTTCCCTCATGCGTTTATCGTCTCGCTCATCACCCGTCTTCCCAAACGCAGCGGTCAAGAAAGCCGCAACCTGAACCGTCTTGCCGAGGCCCATATCATCACCAAGAATACCACCCTCTTGGTAGACAAACTTGCGGTGCAAGAACTGAACCCCCGCAATTTGGTAGTCGCGCAAATACTGCGCAATTGAAGCTGGTATCAACCCAGCCGATTGAGGTAGTTCGATATCCTTGTATGGTCTCGATGGTTTGATGCCGCTGCTGAGGTCGAACTCGGGCCTCACTTTCAAGGAATCTAGTCCTCGCGACCCATGATCAAGCCTGATGCCGGTGTAATCAGGCGGGAGCATCAGAGCCGCCTCTCGAAGACGCTGCTTCTGCGCCTCAAAATTTCTACGCCTCTCTTGCAAATACTCCGGTATACTCCACAGGTCGATCCCATCTGGCGGGCCAGCATTCTCAGCGGCTTTTGTCTTCTTGTTCTTGGCTGGGGTTGCTGACTTGCGCTTTGCCCGTTTCTTCTTGGGCTTCACAGGCAGTTCGTCTCCATCGTCGGTCCAGTATACCTTTTCCACGACATCATCGACGTCATGTTTTCGCTTTTTTGAGTCTTCTTCAGATCTTCCAGCAGGACGGCCACCTTCTTCTGACGATGTGCGTTTTCCCTCGACGACATCGAATAGTTGCGCATTCTCGGGTTTCATGTTATCAATCAAGCCATGACAATTCGCGATTGATTAGACCGTTTGGAGCAACGAAATGCGGGGTGGCGCGCGTCAAAGGTGAATGGACTGGATTGTGGAAACACGAGAGCACGTGACAATATGTATTGCCTCTTTCGAGGAGATGTCCAATTCAATCCACCTCGATTCCTCCTCTTTTCTTTTGGTGAACACCGTTCCCAAACACTCATGTAAAGAGCAAAGGTGGCACAGATTGAGATGATTATCGGGTTGCGCAAGTCTCTTGTAAGTGATGCTCGGCCTGAATAGCTTACGACATACGTATCGGCAATGTAAGATGCTCTCATTTGAGCTCAAATACATACATATCTAGCAGACATAATGAGCCCAACGGTCGAGACCGTTTTTAATCTGCATTCAAGTCCGTCACGATCAAGCCACAGTCTAGTGTCTTCATTTGCAGCAAGACAGGTGACCGTAAGATAGAATGCGACCAAGCACTAGTACATGTGATGGCTAAGTTGATGTTGAATAGCATGTCTAAGTCTCGATGATAGACGACATTCCTGTACGTCGTCTGTCAATTAGCTTTCAGGCCGTCTACCTAATGCAGAGGCGCGATTCATGCGCCATTAAACCTCGCATCCAAAGACGAAATTACCGCGCGGCGCGCTTTCAGGCATCACACATATAAGCGCTTCAGGCTCCGGGCTCCAGACTCCAGTCTCCAGGCAACGACAAGTCCCGGGGCCGAGTTGTCAGAATGTCCTTGGAACACACTTGGAAAGAAATCATTCCCTGAGATACGCACTCCGCGGCTAAATCACACCAGAAAGCGAAAGCCACGGCCTACAGCTTCTCTTGGAGCCGCTCCCACAGCCACCCCCACGTCCTCGCCTCGATCTAGTTTCTTGTTCAGCCTCACCAGCATTGTTCTTAGCACAAGCGCACCAAGAATTGCGAGCGCTGCCACGGCACAATTATGGATCCAGGCGCCTGTGTACCGGGGTCCTGCCGATTTCTGGTACAGATAGCTCGTATAAATGGAGGTACTGTTGGCCACGGCATTGATGAAAGCCAGTGCTGCCGCTCGTTTGGCTGGCGGACGAGGCAGAGTGTTGCTGATCCATACTAGAGCGGTGGTGAAGCCGCTGTATATGCCAGGAATCTGCGCAAGATGATTGTTTAGCAAGATGTGATATTGTACTACACTTGAGGACCGCAGGGTTTTGTTGAGGGATAGCGGGTGAGGTAGTGGTCTCACCATGAGCATGATAGCGGCGTAGCGTGCCCCTGTATTGGTCGTGGAAGCCGAAACTATAAACGTGGCCATTGCCAGGCACAATGGAATCGTGACATGGTAGAATCTCTCACCTGTCCTATCTGCGTGCCATGCAGTCGCAAACATGGTAATCAAACCGAGGACATACGGAGGCGCTGTCAAAACAAGTGTAATGACGTTGGAGTATCCGAGGGTGGCGACCACAGTCGGAAAGAAGTTGGTGACGGATGCGGCAGACATGCTGCCAATCAGAAGAACCAGCTGCAAATTCTGTTTAGTATATGTAATCTTTATACATATCGTGATCTCGCGTGGACGGCTTCCGTTACTCACCAATACCCAGGTCTTCACATCCTCTAACGCGAGCCTGAAACCAAGCCAGAGGGTCTGCTCCTTCGAGTTGACCCAGTCATCTTGGCCGACATCTTCTTCTAGGCGCCACGCAGCAAGCGCCATTTCTTCTGTATTCAACCAGCTTGTCGTCCGTGGGAAATTTGGCAAGACGCGGAAAGCCACAATCGCAACCGCGACAGTGGTGGCCCCTTCGATGATGAAGAGCCAGCGCCAGGCGCGCAGACCCCGACTTCCGTCCATGTTGCTGGTAATGGCCGCTGCGATGAGACCCGAGAAGGCTCCTGCGACGAGAGCTCCTGCGAAGAGACATGTCGTGCGCACGCCAAGCTCCTTGCGAGTGTACCAGCAGCTGAGGTAGTAAAGACAACCAGGCTTGCCGGATCTTAGTTCTGGAACGATTCTTTCGGCTTGCCTGATTGAAGACTCGGGAGTCGGGACTTACAAAGAAAGCAGCCTCGATAAATCCCAGAAAAAATCTGCAGACTAATAATCCCTGAAACGAGTGACAAGCGGCGGTGGCTGTCGAAACGACGCCCCAGACAGCCATCTGGTACAAGCGTGAATTAGCCGAGTTATCTTTCTTCCGAGCCAGTCAGTCCTGCATGCCACTTACGCAAGTGGAGAGATATTTCCCTGGCCTGCCGATTTTGTTCAGGAACATGTTGGACGGGACTTGCATCAAGAGGTAACTAGACAGTCATATCATTGGCATACTGCTAACGAGGATTGTCATGTTTACTATGAAGCTTGTCCTAACCCAACGAAGAGAATGCTGACTGCCGTCTAAGCACCTTAAAGTCAGCTCAGAGAACCTCGGACGTGTGAACAGTCCACGACTCACTGAGAACTGGGTTCCACTCGGGTTGAGGTTCAGGTCCTCTTCCAGTCCGGCAAATCGTGCCGACGCGATGTTGTTCCTACAAATTGTTCACCAGCGGTCGATGGGGAAATGTGAATGAGTATATAAAATGTGTATGGTACCTGTCGATGTAGTTTAGAATGTACATGGTGATGATGATGGGCAGAACATGAAGGTCAATCTTGCACAGTAGCTTCTTCTCGTGAAGCTGTCGCTCCTCAGCCGTCCAATGACGAATGACTAGAGGAGGCTGAACGCTCCGAGGGGAGTCTTTTGCAGGCTGTTCGGTCGAGCTGGTCGACTGGAACGCTTCGACAGACGACTCATCCGCTACCGCTCTTAACACAGTGTTGTCGTCTGGGGTCGCCATTATGATGGTGTCTGGTGTGAGGACGCAACACGCAACACGTTGCAGGCGTGAAGTTGACGATCTTGCAGCAAAACTGCGGGATTTTAAACTACGAAGTTTGCGGAATCCAGGCTAGACGGGCAGCCTTATGATAAGGGGAGAGACTCGACGCAGGCGGTGTGCGATTGATGATCGACTGGATGCATGACAGACTGGGTGATACCTAACTCGAAGTTCGCGTCCCGCGAGTGCCAAGTGCCAAGTGGCATCGCATAAGCCTTCGTGGAACACCGTCTGAATCAACTTGAAGGGCAAGTAGGGTCGCATTGAGAAGATAGCATCTGATGCCTTCCGCCGTTTATACGTTGCCCAACGCCGAGCAAGGAGCGCACGTGTGGGCCTATTGACTTGAATTGCTCAGCCCGAGAGAGAAAGCCATTACAGTTCACAGCAAAGCATCAGTTTTGGAGCAGCATTACTCCGTGGACCGTACCTACGTGTTCAGTTGTGTACCCCGCGCATGAAACTCATGCCAATGAAATACAGGCTCCTCTTTGCACATGACACCTGTACCTCCGGCCATGAAGATTCCCGATGCATCTTATCGGTCGAGTTGTGCGGCTGATGAGTTGTGACTCGTGAGCCATACCTCCTCATCATGCATGTCACCCCGCACGAATAAATAGAATGTGTACTCGTGGGTGAAACCTTTTGAAAAGGACACCCATTAGATATCAAAAGGTTTCACCCACGAGTAGGCATTATGCGGGGTAACGTTATCGGCCGCAAAGGGGCGTCGTGGATTCGGCCTTTGTGCCGGCATGATACATCGGGCGGGGCTTCCTTCTAGGTTTGCGCAAGAGTTGGGAAGCGACAAGATCATAAGAGGAGGTAGGTACATATGATATAGGCACGTCTTGCTCGAGCTCCGCTAGAAGATGAATGTCTTGTGTAGGTATGTACATAGATGTACTCCGTAGCGCGGAGGGTCGGCAACGCTATCGTGAACGTACGTGGTGGCTGTTTGTTGTCGTGGTTTGGAGTCTGGAGTCTGGACGGTGATGTGGCGTCGTCGTGGTTGACCGTTGTGCTAGTGGGTGGGTACCGTATCCACCAGGCACATGAGGTACCTAAGGTACCTACATACCTCATACATTAGGTACATACATTAGGTACCTAGGTACCTACCTCACAGTCTTACCTGCTTGCTCCGTCCGGATTCCGCACGGCTCGAGATTCAACACAAACATACGTACGGAGTACAGTTAAACCCCGCTATAACGATCCGTTATAAAACGATATATTCACCTTAACGATATTTTTGGCCTCATTTTCCGATATCACCATACAAATAACGATAAATCCCGCTATAGCGATAGCGATACGATTTTGGTCGAAAAATCACGTGATATCGTTATATCGGGGTCATCGCGACACAATTTTTTGGCCCATTCCACCCAATTCCTCACGCAATATCTGCCCCAACTCATCGCGACAACAATTTTTTTGGCCCAATCCATTCAGTGACTACATATGTATCTAAATTGTATGGTGC
The DNA here is from genome assembly GCA_029405325.1 of Claviceps purpurea. Lineage (NCBI taxonomy): Eukaryota > Fungi > Ascomycota > Sordariomycetes > Hypocreales > Clavicipitaceae > Claviceps > Claviceps purpurea. The sequence continues at coordinate 4,644,474 of CM055783.1, read as the reverse complement.
CCTTGCCCTTCGCTTCCTTGACTAGGTAGTACACTGGGTTTTTGCGGCACCACTATCATCTCTGGCGACATATTTTCCTTGTCCATCGTTGGCTTCCCCTTGGCCTGCTTCTGTGAGGGCTTTCGCACCCGAGCTGCTGGATTTTCCGTACTGCTGCCACGCCAACTCGACATGGTGTTATGGTGGGGCAGCATGCTAGATCAGTGGTCATGTGATGAAACACGTGATGAATTCAGATCACCCGAGATTCGATATTACGATATCCCGATATAACGATGGAGTTTTGGTCACTTTTGGGATATCGTTATAGCGGGGTTTAACTGTACATGTGCCCGGATTTCGAAAGCCCAACTCTTCCTGGTCTGTCACTGACCATGTGCAGCGATGCATGGCCAACATTGGCCCGGCACGTCACATTGGAAATGAAGGGTTCATTCACAGGGGTGTGCCAGGCACCGCATCTTTCCATCGGATCGGCAAAGGTTACCAACTTACCTGCATATGTGCCTACCCAGGCACCGCATCTCGCATCTTTTCTGACGGGCCGCGTTCCCGGGCACATAAATAAAACGAGCGATGCGATGCCATCCTGTTGGAAGAAAAGCCGCCAGGCAACTCCCCTCGCGCTGTCCGCCCAGCGTCGTGGCTTTTCATCTCGGGTTGACGAGAAAACCTCAGCTTGCCGATCGCTATTCTGACCGGCAATGTAGCACTTGTCGTCGCAGCATGTACGCCTCCGCCAGGCAACACTCCGTCAAATTTGTGATGCCCTCAGGTCCGGAGCGACGACGTCCTCCGCGAGTCCACAAAGTCCGCACGACGTGGGCGTTTGGTGGCTGGCTGCCTAGCTCTGGGCCTCTGGCTGGGATAGCAAGCCACATGATGTCGGCCACATGGATTATCGTCCGATGGCTTTTGATGATAGAAAGACAAATGCTTTGCCATCTATCTAGCGAACGCAAGGCTTTGCTAAATGAAAAGCCTGGGCTTGCAATGCAAGGATGTGAGGATGTTCGGATATTCTGCCTTACATCCACTTCCAGTTACAGGATAAGCCACCACCTCGCACAGACGCGAGACTTCGCAGACTTTCGTTCTCTTGGATGAGTGCCGGATCAGACCAACATGACAAGGCCGGCCCTTGTTGGCCCGCTTTCTATTCCCCGTATACGGGGTATGTAATAGGTACCTAATGTAATTAGGTATCTATGTATGCTTCGTGCTGACGGGCTAATGACATCCCAACACCAACACGCGGTAATTAGTATTGCGTCTCCATGTTTTGTCTTTGGCCGTTAGTAGACAAGCCACCGTCTTGCAACACCGGCTTCTTCTCGAGTGGAAGGCGAGATTAACATTGACTTGGCCCAAGCTCTTCGACAACCCGATGACGATCGCCATGCACAGACTACTTATTCTTGGTCTTTCGAAGAAAAAAACATACATGCCGAGTTCTCTTGCATGTATTTCCCTCGCTTTGATACCTAGTACATACTGTAAAAAGTTTCATGTTGGCACGAGTCCTCACACCGAAATGCAGGCGTAAGGAATACAAAAAAAACGCCAGAAAGGGAGCCATTTTCTTTCAGAACTCGCCGTCGACGGCGAACGCGAAGCGAAGTAAGGCGAACTGATCATGCAAGACGGCCATTATAATATGGTTGAGGCTGCGACAGAGTATGTGATAGGAATGCTTACCCTACTCTGTCGGCTGCTTTGCCGATATCTTCAAGTGGGCTGGCATTGGGACGGAGACGACTTCTTATCCATGACCATGGTGGGTTTGTGGACGGTATGTAGTGTCCAATTTACAGATGAAGTGATTTCAGTATCTTGGCATCACTCTGTGTGCTAATCTCTCTCTCTCTCTCTCTCTCTTTTGGCCTTTTCCCGATGTCACAGGGAGCGATTACACAATCCTTCATGACGAGTAAGTCCAAGTCGATGATCAGGATCAATGCCTTTCCCACTTCGTCCGAATGCGACTGCGTTTCTGACGCGGAGATGTTTGGCGACAGCGAATCTCGGCACGATTTCGAACATGACGGACGAGATGGCCCTTGCGCTCACCACCGAAGAGAAGGAATCGATCATAAAAGGAAGCAAGTTGCTCCTCGCCGGATGGTGTATCTACATCACCACGATATGGACATTGAAGGCGTGCATGTTGTTTCTCTATGGCCGACTTACGTGAGGATTATATGATCTCCTTTTCCACTCTCCAAAGAAAAAAGGATAGAACACATGATGAAAGGGAAGTACGAACATAACAGGACATTGGATTACTGATGCGCTTCGTAGTCTGGATCTCAAACAGAGAGGACTGGTCAATATAGCCGCCATACTCTGTGGCATTACCTATGTCGCCGCTATTCTGGCTACCTTGACGCATTGTACGCCATTGCAAAAGAAATGGCAGGTGTATCCATACCCAGGAGGTAAGTACTAAGAACTCCAGCAACGGAAGCTTTCCGGAAGGGATAAGGGACGAGTGCTAACCGTTCATAAGACGCATGTGCTGCATATGTGCCCAACTTTTATGTCCTTACCGTGCTGAACGTCAGGTGAGGATGCAAAGAGGCTTCTCTCGGAAACGTGGGAAAACTCTTGCTCTGTCGCTAACGCGTTTGTTTGAATAGTACTGATCTTTTTATCGCGTACATTCCATTACCATTGCTCTGGAAAGCGCGCATGTCATGGCAAAGGTGAGTCTTGATGACCCTTCACCAGGTAGCTGATGGAGGCCGGAGGGAAGGAAAAGAGAGCGAGAAAGGGAGTGAGAAACAAAGAAGGGAAAGACTAACATACAATGGTCTATTCTAGAAAAACGATATGCACGCTCTGGCTATGCACAGGCGTCTGTATGATCATCGCCGCCCTATTGCGATGCATTCTAGGTCTCCAGCGGGTTCACTACATCAATTACACAGCCATCTGGGCGGTACGAGAAACAGTGCGTAACAAGTTTTGCTTCCTCTCCCTACAATCAAGTGCAGAAAGGCGCCAGAGTCTTCTAGGGAAACAAGAGAGAACAAGCGAAAGAGAATGCCCAGCTGTATCGACGCTGACAAGAACGCATGGGTTCCACATAGCTCATCGGCATACTTGCCACCAATTTCCCCATCCTGGGACCCAGCGTCACCCGCGCAGCGAGACGCCTCGGCGTGTTAGCCTCCAGAATGGGCTCCAATGCCAGAGGAGGCGGTACGCACAGAGACGGGTCAGGGCCTCAGGCACCAGAAAGAGGAGGACATAGACTGTCCATCATGGAGAGAAAAGCGAAGCACGAACGGATACGGAGTGGCATGCTGGACTGGACGACGTTTGACGGGGGGAGTAATGAGCCGATTGTTGGGAATGAGCAGGAAATACCGCTTGCATCGAGTGCGAAGACGGGGCATGATGCCTCCAGTCCGACGCATGTGTGAGCCTTGAGGAAGAAGGGCGGAGGAGGGCTTGAGCTTGATGTGCTCTTACGGGCTGATGACTTGGAAGGCCAACGCCATGTGCTTATGAATTTGATGTCGGACCAGTGCAGCATCCATGAAAACGTCACGAGATGAGTATGTAGCATGTATACCCCTTTTTTATGTATTGTGCAAGCGCAAGCCTAAATATACAACATTTTGAGTCGGGGCGGGTCATGACTATGTGTAGTCATTTCAAGGAAGTCTCGTGCACTGAGAGATCATGCAGTCAGCTAATTCACGCCGCGTGGACTCAAGGCTGAACGGAACCGGAAATGAAATGAACAGTATACAGGGCCGCTCGTAATGTTTCTTATGGGCATGATACGTTCACCATTGACGAGGTATATCGAGGAAACATGATCGGGAGTATTAAGCAGGATGTTTAGGGCCGAGGCACTATTTGGTCTACTATCCTACAGTGCTGAGTGGATATCAAGAATTCAAACAAGGAACCCATAAAAACACGACATTATGAAGGACAATGCCATCCCGGGGCCATACTGAATTTCATAGCTCCGCGTACGAAGTGGCATATCGTGTAGATTGCGGAGAAGGGGAAGGTTTGGTGTTACAGAATGCATGAACTTGACTTGGTGCTTCGGGCAAGTTGCGCCACTTATGTACAGCTTGGTGCTGTAGTCTCCTTGTAGATATGTATGCAGGTCACCCATGTACCGCAGGTTTGTGATACATCATACAGGTATGCAGCTCACGTGTACTGCTAATCATGCAGTATGACTCAACGATGTGTAGATCGATGTTATTATCTCGGGTGCTACAGATATGCAGCCGTCACCTATGTACATGTGTACAACCTGTCGACGACGTCCTCACAGCTTACAAGCCGACATCGAAGCCAGGCCACCCACTTCTGTCTTTATACCGACAACAGACCAACACAATAGACATAGGAGAAGATACCAAAAAAAAGAAAGTGAACTGGCTAAAGCGCAAAAAAATGAGAATAATAATACAACAGCCGCGCTGTCTTGCTTTAGATTCACGCCTTCCCCGATTCACACATGTCCGTCAAGCACAGCCTTGGCAATCATCGGCCAGCCTAGCACGACTGAGATGCCAGGAAGCCACCTGTTGAAGATCTAGTCAGCTCTGCCGCAACCATATCTGTACACAACGCAATTCAAGGAGCATAAAAGAAAGCGGGAGGGAGTGAGCCTCAAGGGAAGACCCCGAAAGAGAAAGGGAATGATGAGGGATATGCCTGAAGAAGAAACACGTACAAGGCAGCTTGCTTAGCCACGCGCTTTCCCTCAGCGGCCCATCCCGCACCTGTCGACTTTTGAAGCGGCCTTTTTTGAGCGGCGGCGGTGAGGTGCGAGAAGGTACGTCGTGCTACAGTGCGAGCGATGAAGGAGTTCATGGTGGTGGTGGTGGCACTTGAGTGAGGTTTAGGAGGTAAGTATGGTAGAGTGGAGATGTGGTCTCACTGATCTGATACAGAGCTGAGAGGAGATTGGTCTTCTTGGTGGTGAACAATGCAAAGATGTCTCAATGGAGTGATGAGAGATGTGATACTAGCATGTAGCACGACGCTGCGTGTCTTATATAGTCAGCCATGTTTGGCGTTCTTGACAATGGGAATAATGCAGCGTGGTCAGAAGCGGGCAAAACAGACTGAGCATTTCGGGATGCCATTGTTGCAAAAGGTGCCGGATTGCTGGGAAAGAAGTCGCGGTGGGCAGATGGTGACGGATGCGGCGCGGGATGTCACACCACCAGATATCATGTCTGAATGGCGGCAAAATCGACGTGGTGCCACGAACTGGCCACCTTGGTCCCAATTCGGGGGTTGGATGCGGGTCCTGCCGGCGACGGGATGTTACCTCTTGCTAAAATGGGGAGCCGGATGGACGGGGTCACTTAAACTTTGCCTGTTTTTTCCGAAGTATCGAACCACGGCACTGTTTGCTACGGATAAGCGAGGCAAGGTATCGGCTCGACACGGCGAGGCAGAACATGGAAAACGAAGAGGCTTTTGCTTCCAGTGTCAATGCTTATTGTCGCATGTTTTATTAGCGGCGGGCGTCAAAGGGAAGGATGCAACTTGCAAAAGTTGCAGGAATGCGGCTCTGGATCCTACGGCGGGAGAGCCTCGTGGATGGTGCGACGGGCTTAACGCGGAGATGCCCCAGTTGCTGACGCACTCGTCATCCCTGTTTTATTCCCCGCACATGTCACACCTCACCTGAGTCACCTCGCAACACACACGCAATCCATCGTTGCACAACGTCGCTAGAGTAGTTCAAGGAGTTCCCCCGTCATCGAATCGGATCAGTGCCAAGAATCAAGTTACATTATCCTCCAATTCCCGCCAAGATGACTCTCCTCGTGCAAAACACCAAGCCGCGCATCATCCTTGGGCTCATGACCTTTGGGCCCAAGGAGGAAGACGGCGCACGCATCACCAGCATCGACACTTTCAACAAGATCCTCGACCTGCTCCAGTCCAGAGGCTATAACGAGGTCGACACGGCTCGCGTATACGGTGGCGGCAAGCAAGAGGCCTTTACGAAAGAGACCGGATGGCGCGAGAGAGGCCTCACGCTGGCCACAAAGGTGCATTACCCGGCTGAGCACGGCGACAATTCTGCCCAGAAGGTCGAGGAGTCAGTGGAGACAAGCCTGAAGGAGCTGGGCACCGACTGCGTGGACGTAAGTCGAGCATATTTCGCATGCTGTTTCTGTTCTATCCGCGTTCTCGTTCGTGCTACTCGATGCGTTCTGACTCTTGGCTGCCTTCCAGATCCTCTACCTCCACCGACCGGACCGCGGAACGCCCTTCCGCGAAACCCTCGAGGCCGTGAACAAGCTACACAAGGCTGGCAAGTTCGTGAACCTGGGAATCAGCAACTTCACGGCCTACGAAGTAGCCGAGGTCATGATGCTGTGCAAGTACAATAACTGGGTGCGACCCACCGTCTATCAGGGCATGTACAACTGCATCACGCGCAACATCGAGTCCGAGCTCTTCCCGGCCTGCCGCCGCTATGGGCTCGACATTGTCGTGTACAACCCGCTCGCCGGCGGACTCTTCTCGGGCAAGGTCAAGTCCAAAGATATGGTGCCTGAGAGCGGGCGCTTCTCGGATGTGTCCTCGACGCAGGGCGCCAACTATCGCAAGAGGTACTTCCGCCAGAGCACCTTTGAAGCCATGCAGATTGTCGAGACCGCCGTGGAGGCGCATGGCCTGACCATGATTGAGACGGCACTGCGGTGGATGACGCATCATTCCAAACTGAACGTTCTGAAAGGCAACGACGGCATTTTGATCGGCGTGTCGAGCGCAGAGCAGCTGGGAAGCAACCTGGATTATCTGGAGAAGGGCCCGCTACCGGAGGAGGTGGTGAAGGCGCTGGACGAAGCGTGGCGCGTCTCCAAGGCGGACTGTACGGATTACTGGCATGGCGAGCTGGAGTACGGGTATGATCCGCGCAAGACGCTGTTTGGAGTCGGCGCCAAGTAGCATGTGCAGCATCGTAGATTCGTAGGATGTCGCAATAGAGCAAACTGCACGAAAGCCTTTGTGCGCGTGAGTGAGGCCGTAGAATTTGGTGTACCGTGTCACGTGTGACAGTCTGCAGGATCGGGGGGGTGGTATTTTGCGGAGAAAAGCGGGGTTGACACGTCTGCCTCCTCATTGGTCTCTTTTGGAGACCTCCTCCCTTTGGAGACCTGGTCCCTGGATCAAGGAAGCCGAACAGGGTCCTTCGACATCCCACCCTTTCGCCAACGTCCCTTTGATGCAAGCCTCCCCCCGCGCACTGCTACGCAACCTGCCGAATCCCGTCTCTTTCCTGCCTCTTGGCCTTCCTCGCAGGACAAGGCGCGGTTCCTGAAATCTGCTCTCGCGGCTAGGTAGGCTGCGTTGGAACGACGGACGCATCGGGCCGTCGTCGCCAATGGCCACAGAGCCTCGTCTTTCCCCGGGGCCAGCACCTTAGGCCAGCGACGCCAACCAGAGGGGATCTATCATCTGACAGACTGACACGCATATACGCCAATAGATAACGCCAATAGAAAGTCGGCCTCTCCTGTATCGAGGGGCGCCTTGCTGTCTCGCGCTAGAGGAAATCTTGCCCTCTAGACTTGCATACCTAGGTATCAATACATGAAGAATATAAGACGCCTTCATCTGTCTCGATTGAAACTCTCCGGTGCGCTTTGTTGACGAACCGCGAAAATGGAATACGACCGGCGGCCAACGTTCCACCGCAACGGCCGTTCCGGCGTCCCCCTCCTCTCTAAATCGGATCCGGAAGCCCAAGAAGATGCCCAGGCCGAAGCCGAGGCCGAAGCCGGCGCACAGCGATCCTCACCCTCAAAGTCATCATCTTCACGGCTCACGCCATCGACGACCGATACCGATACCCCGAGCGACTTGTACCACTCGCCCATGGCGACAAGACACCCCTCGTTCAGCCGGCACTCGACGATGCACGCGCGCAGCCCCCTCGCGGCCATGGAAGCAGCCAAGGCGGCAGCACGCAAAAAGTACCTCTTCGCCGCCATGTTCCTATGCGCATCGCTCGTGGCGTTTTGTGTACAGACGGAGCTCTCAGCCTACATCCAGCACGACCTCGGCTGGTCAAAAGCGTACTGCATGATGTGGCTCACACACTCCTCATGGATCGTCCTCTGGCCAGCCACCGTGCTGGCACTGCGGCTTCAGAAACGCGATCAACCATGGGCGCAGTTCTGGCGCAAGCACCTCCAGGTCGTACTCTCGACGGCCACCATGATTGAGCTACAGACTCTCCATGTGACGGCGCCGAGTGTAGCCCGCCGAGGCCGTCCCCTCATGTACCTCGCCCGGATGACCATCTACATCACTGCGGCTCTGACCGTGGCCGGCCTCAGCTGGTATATCGCCGTAAGCCTAACCTCGCCCTCGGACTTGACCGCCATTTACAACTGTAGCGCGTTCTTCGCCTATGCGTTTTCGGTACCTATTCTGAAAGAGCCCCTCCGCACCGACAAGTCCATCTCTGTATTCATTGCTATTCTCGGTGTCCTCATCGTGGCGTATGGTGACACTGGAGCGACGGTCGATGCGGCTGGTGCTCCAGAGGCCCCCAATGCGGGATCTCGCTTTGCAGGAAACCTCATCATTGGGGTTGGCTCTGTCTTGTACGGCCTCTACGAAGTGCTCTACAAGCGCTATGCCTGTCCCCCCGAGGGGGTCTCTCCCGTCCGGGGCACCATCTTTGCCAACGTGTTTGGCTCCTGCATCGGCTTCTTCACCCTTACGGTGCTGTGGTTACCGCTGCCGTTCCTGCACTGGTTCAATATTGAGCGGTTCGAGATTCCAAATGCGCATACCTGTGGCTTGATTCTCGTGGCTGTGCTCTCCAATGCCACGTTTAGTGGGTGCTTCCTCGTGCTCATCTCGCTGACATCTCCTGTGCTTTCCTCGGTGGCTGCCTTACTTACCATCTTTATTGTTGCGATTGCCGATTGGTTTCTCACGGGCCAGCCGTTGAGTCGGGCGGCTATACTGGGGGGATCTATGATTGTGGTGGCATTTGCGGCGCTGAGTTGGAGTACATACCGGGAGATGATGGAGCATGAGGCGCATAAATTGGCGGTGGATTTGACGGATGATGATGATGATGATGACGAGGAGGACGAAGAGGAGGGGGATGAGGGGGCTGGTAATGTTTACCACTCTGGTGGGTGAGGGAGATGGGTGACATGGCGAGAAGTATCTGATATGAGCATGTACATGGCAGGATTATAATCCCCTTGTGAGGGCCTGTGATTTAGGATTTGGGCAAAGCGACATTCGTCTGGGTCTGGGTGTCTGATCTTCGTTTTTCGGCTTTCTTTTATTCCTTGCTTTCTCGCTTTCTTTCTTTGGATTTCTCTTTTCTCTTTTTTCTTTTCAAATTTTTGAGCGATCTAGGAAAGAGGGCCGAACCATAGATGAGCGTTCGAATCATAGATGAGACGAGGCAAGACGAGACGAGGCGAAACGAGATGAGACAAGAGTAAATGCACTGAGACGAAGTGCTCTAGCGTCTTCACAGAGCATATACCGTGGTCGATGTTTTTACAACCCCATGCTTTGCATGTATAGGAGGGGTAAATTTCCCCGTTCACGTATCACGGTATCCTTTTCGAAGGGAGTGGTGTTTTGGCACGGACTGCCTCGCATGGCACGACCTTTGATGCTATAATACACCTACTTACATATATAGGTGCCGGTTGTTGCATTCTAGAACTGACCCGTGAACTTGAGCCGATCAGTAGGCCAAGTAGTCTAGCGAATGGTACTGGCCAGGTGCATAGCAGGCTATTGACATACGCTTCAACCACGGAATGCGGATCGCGTTCTGGTACGATTTGTTCGCCGCACCATCACTAATATTTCAAGAAGCTGCCGCAGTCGCTTCAAGGTAATACCAGAAATGTATTATGAGTCTTGTGCTGGCATGTCTATGAGAGCCTGTGTGTCACAGGAGCAGATCAGGGCCTGGAGTGTGACGCCCACCGCCTAGACGAAGAACCTCTTGGACATGCCTTGGAATGCGTTCATTTTTAGCCCTGATCTGCTCCTCTGTGGTAGCTCCTCCCATGCGGCCTCCCAAGCGGCAAAAGCTTCCCGCCTGTTCTTTCCAGCACCTTTCTTTATAGTTGTACGCTTTAAATACGCCCACGGAGGCTCGATCATATTTAGATCAGGTGAGTCATGCCAGAGTAATCGTGAGGCTTCAGACCTTTCATAGAGGCGTTATTGCATCGGGTTGCATGCGCTGGCGCCTTATCCTCTTGTACGACTGTGTTGGGACGATGCTGGAGGCAGACCTTGGCGGAAGGATCAAGCTTAGAAGTAAGGGTATGCGTACTGTAACGCAACACATGAATTCCCTTCCCTAAGCTTCTGGACGCCATGCAGGCCACGGGCAAGGTGTGCCTCGGTCACGAAATTCATGCATCGAACACCAGTTGCCGGCTCCCACTCGCTCTAAGAATGGTTCATTAATAGCAGTGTCAAGAGGCTGCAAGAGGCTTGTGCAGCCGGGAGGGATCATCGCGGTGACGATTCCTAGCTCTCGTAACCTTGACTTGACGGCCGGAGTCTTGTGGGACGTGACTATATATGCTCATACTGTTGTCCGGATCATAGATTTGATCATGGACAAGAAAGATCAAGACATCATCCCTTTTGCGGGCAGAACAGGTGCGTTCGACGCGTGTGACAGGCCTTGAAGGTTTTTGAATCAGTCAACAGTACGTTGAAATCACATCGTCAGAGACACCAAAGGCGGCGGCGTACCTACTCGTCAAATCGTTGACTTCAACAGCGTTCACCTCTTGTTGTGAAGCGGCTGCTACATTGTAGCCTTTCAGATAAATGCCCCGTGGAGTTGGATTACAAAGTTGTTACCTGTACGTGCAGCTCCAGTTATTCTCTGCCACTTTCCAAATTCCACCGCCTAACGTTCAGGTTTCTCAGCCCCGACAATATGACAGCCTGTGACTGATCAGTGGTCACAGCACGACTTCCATGAGCCACTCAAGTTCTCATCCCATTCTCATGTTACACACGGAGTAGCCAGATCTATTCCGGTCAAAATCTACATAGATCCAGAGTTTTTCTCATTTCTTGCTTTCTCGCCTTCTTTCTTGAACTTTTTGAGCGATCCAGGAAAGAGGACCATGCTCCTCGTCCAGCGGGGCAAGCCATAGATGAGCGTTCGAGCCATAGGTAGATAAGATGAGACGGGACGGGACGGAACGAGACGAGAGTAAATGCATTGAGACGAAGCGCTCTGGCGTCTTCACAGAGCATAAGCCATGCTTTGCATGCACAGGAGGGGCGGGCTTCCTGGTTCACGTATGTACCCTTTTCGAAGGGAGTGGATTTAGCAGGGACAGCGAGGGACTGCGGCGCATGGCATGACCTTCGATGCTATACCAGATATACTTTTATATGTGTGCCGGTCGATGCATCCTGAACTTACCCGTGAACATAAGCCGAGCAGTAGACCAAGTAGCCTAATGATTTGTACGGGCCAGGCTGTTGACACACGCTTCAACCACGGAAAGCGGATCGCGTTCCTGGTCTTGCTCGGTGTATTCTTCGGCGTGCTCATCGTCCGCTGCTGTGGCCTCTGGCTCCTCAACACGTCCGTGGTGGTCATCAGGGTGCTCTAGATGATGCTGCTGACAGTGGTCCTCACGAACCATCTACAGTGTGGATTATCGAACGCCCGATCAGCACTAGAAAGGAGATGTAGAAAGGAGATGTCATCACCAGAGGTGACCAGATTCACGACTGTGCGATTGTATGCCAAGTACCTCAAACGACCAGAGGGACTGTGAGACACGCCTTACTTTGAGTTCGTCCAGACCATCTGGTGGGCTTCTCCCAACCCGAAGTACTGGTATATCAGGCCTAGAGCGAAGCCACGCATTCTCAACTACTTCCCGATCTATCAGAATGCAGATGGTACTCGGGAAGACAACGCGAGAGTCAAGCTGACGCTGCACCACCCCACCCAAATTTTGACCAGGTGAAGCAAGTTGATGGGTTTTGATTCGTACGCGGAGGCTTATCAACACTAACTCAAAGTAAGACTTGTCCGGCAGTTCCTCTGGTCGTTTGAGGTACTGGCATACAATCCCACAGACTCGTGAATCTGGTCACCTCTGGTGACGACTTCTCCTTTCCAGTGCTGATCGGGCATTCGACAATTCACACTGTAGGTGGCTCGCGAGGACTGGCCGAGCGGTTGGTCGAGGAGTATGTGCATAACCTCCTGGGTACTGATATCGCGTTCTGCGACCATGGCTTTCATGAACTTGTTGACAAAGGCATTGCTGCCTTTGTCTTCTCTTGTCCTAGCGAGGACCTTTGATAGCAATGTCATTGAACGTATCATTCTTCTTCTCGGCCTTGCTCACGTACTTGACGATATAGTTTATCACTGCTTCAGCTTAGATACACGGCGAAATGTCCGTATTCGCCAAGCACCCGAGAATCAACGTAAGGATTGTAGTGATTCATTCTCGGACCGTTCCTTGAGCCGTCGTACACACCATATGACTCGTTCCAGTCATAGAGAGCATAGGATCCAGGTGCAATGTCTTGGGGAAGTGAAACCGGCAACCCTCGTCTCCATTTAGCTTTGGGGTGTACAGTTCTGCGGAGGTGAAGCATGCATACCTTTTCTTCAATTAGATGCCTTGGCCTACCTAAGACAGTAGCTGTCTGTCACACGGGCGTATATTTTGTGTATATATATCGCTGGCTCTCCCCGATCTCTGAGGGATATCACACACCATCAGAGTTCTTGTAGAGCCATAGTCGTTTATCGTGTCTCAGACATTTCAGATCCAAGCCCAGAATACTGCCCTTGTCACACTGTCAGTGTACATGTCAACTTGTACTCGGTTTGTATTCGCTGAGAGATAAGTGACGAGAAGTTTCCATGGCTGATCAGCGGATTCGTGTCCTGGGCCGGTGGTACACCGGGAGTATGGTTCCACGAAGTCACCTCGTCCTTCAAGAAATCGAGGAATCTCTTCTCCACATCCGCAGTCACCTCACCTTCGTCTTCGTCCAGAGTTGGACAGTCACGTACCCAGACAATAATGTGAACGTGGGGACTGACACGTGCCTGAAACTCAACTCGCCACCAGGAGTCCACGACATCGAACTTTTCGGTAGGAATCCCTTTCATGAAGCGCTGAAACTTGTCCATGAAGTGGTAAGCCACGATGTGCGGGTTATGCTTGAGAGTGATGGAGCGATCCTGATCTTCTACTCATTGCTTCCTGCCGCCCAAGCTTCATAGTTTGTGTTCAGCGTGCTCTCAAGCTTTCTGATGGGCGGTTTGTACAGCATCCCAAGTTCCGCTACGTGGTCTACAGCATGTTGAGCACTCGCTCATGCTGGCAAGGAAAGCGAAATGAGCTTGCGGCTCTAGTCCGTGGACTTGGATGTCCAGCTTTGTTCATGACCTTCTCCGCGGCCGACTTACACTGGGAGTCGCTGGCAAAGTTGATGCCCGACTACGAAGCTTGGGCGACAGGAACCAACGAGCAGAAGATCAGGATCGCTGCCATCAATCTCAAGAACAACCCGCACATCCCTACCACTTCATGGACAGGTTTCAGCGCTTCATGAAGGAGGTAATTGCCGAAAAGTTCGATGACAAGTCGTGCAGCCCAGTTCTCAATAAGCTCTTTGTCGTCAGCCGCGATGGCCATATCATCACGCTCAACGCGGACTGTCATGTCCAGACATGCATCCGCATATTCGACCTGTCTGAACAATATTAAGCGGGGTGATGGATCACGTCGTGGACTGGCTGAGCAGCGATCGATCGAAGCGACATCACAAGAGAGACAACAAGAAGCCGGGCCTGCGAGTTCACGTGGTCGCGGCGCTGCCGCACTTCGATGGAAAACATTACAGCAGGCTAGAGCGGAGTGACCACGTCCATCGGCCGGTGTTTTGGACATCGTTTGTTGTCTCTCTTGTTGCTCCGCTTCGATTGGTTGCTGTTCGTGGGTAGTCCACGACGTGTACCATCACTCCGCCTAACGTTTTACTGACAGGCCGAGTGTGCGGATGCACGTCTGGAAACGACATTTGTCCGCGTTAAACGGCGTACTCGTAGACTTGCCAGAAGCGTTCGACATCTAGCTTAAAGGGTAAGTCGGGGCGGCAGCGATAGGACAACCCGCTGCGAGCCCTCCTCCGATCCGCCATGTCCTAGAAGTTTCGATCTTTTCTTACTACAACCCTGATCAATGCTCTGAGTAGGGGAGAGGACGCTGGAAGTCCCTATACCCATAGCGACGTTGTTAAACCTGCGGGCTAGGTGTCGCTGTCCGATTCGAAATTTAACTCGACTGGGAAGGGTGCGTCCATCGCTGCGCCGTGTGGAAAGACCGCTGTGTTGTGCAATTCGATGAGACGACTACGAGAAACATGGTGATAAACACCGATGCTCTAAATAGCCAAAATCGATGAGTTCGTTGTGTTGTTGATGGTTGATGAAATGACAGTGTTTGCCAAATTGTTGTCGAAGGAAAGAGGTAGGTACCTAGAGGCCGTACGGAGTATGTATGTATGTATGTACATACCAGGTACCTAATGTATGAGCCCACGTTGTGAATTACTGCGGCAGGAAGTTCGTCGGTAAATCAGGGTTTAGTTGGAGTCTAGGTACGGAGTACATGTACCTACCTAACCCTCCCCTAACTTGCTTGCGATGTATCATTGCTTTTCAGGAAGGGCCTCGCTGCGTGGCCCCCCCGATTCACTAGGTGGCTCCCCCAATCGCCGGTACCGGCACATTCGTCATAAACACGTGACAATACCTATGTCACTTTGCATGCGCAAAGGCCCAAGGCCCAAGGCCCTCTCAAATTGACGTGCACAAGGTCGCGCAAAGTATCATGCTCCTGCAACTTCTTGCGTCTCCTAACCCGCACCGCAATGAGGAATCCTGCTGGACAATCTAGGCCTCTTCGAATGCGACCACGAGGGGGCGTTCCCACGAAGCAGACAGCTTCGGAACATTCCTAGCCGACCGAGGAGACGTCGTGACAAGAGACTCGGCCTTAATTCGCGCCCAGCGGAACACCCGCGTCAAGGTCTAGCTATCAGATAATCAGATCCTCGCGGGCCTCCGATAGTCGAGGCACCTGGACGTCTGGCGGTTTAGTATCGGGGATATCTCGACTTTCCTCCAAGCCCATGATCGATTTGTTTTCAGGGGTCGAACTTCGATTCAACTGGTTATCGATTTACCATGTCATAGTCTGGCCTTTGCCGCAGTCCCTCGAACCGATGAAGATGACCAGATTTTGCTCTTTCGTCGCCCCTCGAAGCGGCATAGCTATGGAGGAGGCAACCTGATGTACTGCAGAGCAACTGCATGTCCAAACCCCTCGGGCCATACTGTCCCCTAGTCATGAAGGCTTGGCTTCGGAACCCAATCGCATCGACGCGATTCCAGAATCCACGGTACCCGACATGGCACTGATTTTGGAGCACAGCATTGCAGGGTGCTCCATCCGGACCATCATCATCATAGTCATCCCGGATGCGCCTGCCAACGCCTGCTACTGGATTTGCTGTAGTAGCAACAGCATCTAAGCCTAGAGATTGCATACATAGTTTAACCTTGAATAAACTACCGATGGTAGACATCCTGATATGTACCAGTAACCTTCTTGTGTTTAAAGGCAGAGAATGTCACGGCTGGTCACAGCGGGCACAGTGGGGGAACCGGCGATGAAGCTCTATTGACGAAGATAATAGACTAAGGAGCAGAAAGGAGAAGAAAAGAGACACAATGCTGCCGGGCACAGTCTGCGACGGTCACGTGACACAGGTATCCTCGGTATCACGTGGCTGAGGGACGCCTGGTGCAGCGGTCCTCACAGAGAACATTGAATTTGGCCATCATCACACTCACGAATGGTCACGTGTTGATGACGAATGTGCCGGTACCGGCGATTGGGGGGGCCACCTAGTGAATCGGGGGGGCCACGCAGCGAGGCCCTTTCATTTCAGGCCCTGATGCAGATGGGCGCACGTCGTGCTCCGAGCATGCATAACTTCGTGCGCTAACCGTATCTAGTAAGAATCTGCAGCATAAAATGCACAATTATTCTTACCCCTGTCCGCCATGTACCGCGCTAATGCACGACGGGCAGGGATCCATGTAGGGGTAATCATTGGTCAAGACGTCGCAAAACTTATCCACTTGGACTCGTGCGCCGCGCACGAGTTGCCCCAAATGAAGAAGGGGAAATCGGTCGCTCGTGCGCCGCGCACGAGCGCCGCGCACGAGGGGAGCCCAAAAAAGCTGTCGTCTTGCAAGCTTGGCAAGTCGCCCAAAAAACACTGCATCAGGTGTTTCACGCCCATTGATATCGCAAATGAAGAGAAAGGCAAGGCACGTTACTACCGAAAGAAATAGCCCGTTAGCGACTATTGCTTCATTTAGTTTTGAAGAAGGATAACGGGAAATTGATGGAGTTGTGGTGATTTGAACATAGGGCGGCAATGCTTCACTCCACCACTGGACCACCAGCAATACCTTAACACAGTTTTCTCTCTACAATCGCCATCTGAAGTGCAACTGGATTTTTGAGCCAAGTTGAGTGTTCTTGGACCTCTTGAAAAGCATTTGAGATTGTTCGTCAATAGAATAGTTCATGTCAACTCAAGTTATTGCTCATGATGAAGGGGGCAGCCTGGCCGTGAGGAAAACTTGATATTGCTAATACAATCCGCGACTACACCGTCAAGAGAAAAGGATTCAGTTTCGAAGTTATCGAAGAGCTTTATCAGAGGATTTACTTTCTACGCATCACATCACATGAGGATTTCAGAAACGTAGCGCGAGTTTCACTGAATCTCAGCCAACAAGTGATTGCGATTTTCACTACGCAGTTGTGCGAATAAGCTTGCTGGCACATATGCCTGATCTAGACCCATGGAGCATACTCGGAAGCGGTTTGAACTCATCATGGTTAAGCCGTCTCTTTTTCTAACGTCGAAGAGGATTACGATGTCACCGAGAAAGAATTTATCAAGTGCTTCGAGTTCGCCTGGGCAGCAATGATGATTCTTCGAATACACAAGCCGATTGACTCTTCAAAGTTCACCCCGCCACCTTGATGCTTGCATTTCTTCGGGGGACTAATATGCCAAAGTTTGAATAAGAATGTCAGAGCTTCCTAATGATGCACGAAACGTCATAATTAAAGCATTCGCTATCGTTTTCACCGAATGCTGTGAAGGTGGTTCAGGGTGGGTGTGCAACAAGTTTTGGGTTTTATATGATCGCAGATTGCTCTACGGAGCCGGAGTACAAAGTACCTATCTAGGTACGAAAACGGTATAGCGGCTTGCATCAGTGAAGTGGATCGGTACGTGAGGTTCGACCCATTTATTTCACAAATGCTCATGTACCTTTTGGCGCACGACGTGCGCCCATCTGCATCAGGCACTCAGGAATGGCATTATCGCAATAGCCCTTAGACATCGTACGAGTCCTGCTATCGTACTCAAACATCGAATGATGCAATTCAAGACACTCATCTCCTTAGGCCCAGAGTCTGAGCGTCTGTTCTGTTCTAGCAACGGCCAGAAAATGGAATAACGAATTTTCATTTTGGCGACCATTCCTCATTTGGACGAAAATTCCACTTTTCGTTGTGCGTTTTCGTCTCGACCCCTGTGGCAATGTACCGCGCTAGAGATGACTGGCAGGGGACCCTTGACATCGCCCGTGATAGGCCAAAAGGCACCGCGAGCCCCAGTTATCCGTTCTAGACAGCTTGCCAAACACTTGTACTTTTGCAAAGTACGAATGGGCTGGAAAAAGTGGTAGAACGGGGCTTTCTATGCTTTCCAATCGGGGATGCGCGTTGCAGGATGGCGGCGAAATCGCACCGCGTGAAGAACGGGCTGGGCTTTGTTTTTTTTGGGTGTCGCGTGTACGCCAAACTCTTCTTTGTTTTATCTACCGTCGTCTCCAACGCGCAACCCGCCAACTCTCATTTATTTTATCCAGCCAACTCTCATTTGAGTCATTGGTCGCTGGTGTGTTCGACATTTTGATGTAACCCGGCTCGATGCGAGGCAAATGCGGCTTCAAATGTCGTATGTCAGAGTATAACCTATTTCTACAAGCTACACAAGTTTTTTGATCATCAAACAGCTGTCTGATATAGCAGGCGGTGTGCCTATCGATTGCGAGCTCATGTAAGCGAGACGTCTTTCAGTACATACAGGGGTGTGGTGGTGGTGTGGAGCGGTACAAAGAAGAGTCTCCACTAGATCTCCACTATTTCCGAAAATAACGGAAGTCACTTTTTTGCATTTGCTAGAACAGAACAGACGCTCAGACTCTGGGCCTTATAAGCACCTTCGCCGAAGACTGACCAACAGTCTCGGCGAACCATCACAATTTCACAAACACTTCTACATCTAGGTATTAGGAATCAGGATAGAACCTGGGAGAAGCCCTAGGTATTCCCTCGAGTCTCCACTATTATGAATTAGCTCTTCCCTTCTCAGTTCTGTACCTGTTGGCAGTCTCGCACAAATATCGATACATTTCATGATTCATCCCTCACATCGTGCGACAGATGACCAATTCCAACATATTGAGTGCAAAATTTGAGTCTTGCTTTTTACCTTATGTATGTAACGCCTTTATGCCGTTAATAAGCCCCTGTGCGGCGGCAGGCGCGATCGACAAAGGATTCGAGCTCCGACTTCGCGCCGTCAACATCAACTTTTCAACTTTAGCATACGGTATATGTACCACAACTTAACGTGTGACGTGACACGGCGGACGCTGCAGCGTAAAAATTCAGGATGTATGTGGAAAATTCAGATATGCTTTTCCCTCGGGCCTTTGCTAACGAATACTTACTTCACGTCAGATTCCCGATATGGCGCGCGGTGCACGACCTCCAAGATCTGCCAAATACACTGCAGCCTGCCTTTGATCAGAGCGAAATGCACGACCGAGTCGAGGTCTACCTCCGCGAAGAGAGGAATCTTCAAGCGGCATCAAGCATACATCATTCCATTCCTGGACCCTCATTGCGAGATGCCATCTACGTTGGTGGCTCAACTTGGTTGGCACCCTCTCCGGCCGTGCATTGACTTAATGATTCCACTTCCCTTTCTCGAGCTCACTTAGGAAATTGAGGGCTTTGTGGATGTCGGCTTTGTAAGCGCCGAATGGCCCAAGTGCAGCGGAATGAGAAAGCTGAGCTTTTCACGGTCGGCGGCTGGAGGTATTGTGGCATAAGATAGAGTCCCTCGCTAGCGCGATATGTATATGTTGCGGAAGAGACCAAACCCATCTGCGAATCGGAACATGGGGAGCGAGATCATGTCCTTGTTGAAGTACTTCTCGATATGTGCACGACCGAATTGGGTTTGGCCTCTTCCGCAACATAAGGTAGGTATCGCGCTAGCGAGGGACTCTATCTTATCCCACAATACCTCCAGCCGCCGACCGTGAAAAGCTCAGCTCTCTCGTTCCGCTAACATACCTACACTTGGGCCATTCGGTGCTAACAAAGTCGACATCCACAAAGCTCTCAGTTCCTTATTTGAGTTCGAGAAAGGAAAGTACGTGGCTGTCAATGGCGAGAGCGTACTTATCTGTCTGTGCCTGTAATGGAGCCTTCGTGGGTGACATGATGGAACAGCAAGAGCTCTCAGGCTGTATGGGCCACCAGGCTGTCAATGGTTGTCGATATTGCCTGGTCAAGAAAGATGTTCGTGGCATGATGGAGTTTTACCCAGTGCAGGAGGGCCGATTCGATCCTCACCTTCGGCGCAAGGCGAAGAAGCTGCGGGCAACGACCACGAACATAAAGAAACGGATGACCAAATATGGTATCAAAGATGACTGGCATCTGATGGATGATCTCGATTTGCCGCTCTTCCTTCACCGATATCATCACCTTCTTGCTAACACCATGCTCTAGATGAACTGCTACCCTTTGCGACCACTTTCAAGTAGCGATCACTAACCACTGACTTGCTGTGAACTGCATTGGATCGTGAGGAGTCAGGACTCAACTCCTCTTTCGTAAAATGCTGAAGCGCTTGCTCGCAAAGGATGCTTCGCAGGGGCGGCTTGATATTTGTATCCTTGAGCCATCCTCGTAATATCAAAGGCAAGATAATACAGCCATGAGCTAGCTCCAGCATCCTCCATGAGTCTAGGTGGCTGTTGCCTGACTGAAGTCGTCGCCTTCTCGGCGGGAACTGGAACTGATCGTCAAATTCAACCGCAGCCTCTGGCGTCAGTAAATCCTTGTGGATAAGTGTAAGTATCAACACGACTTAGTCCCTAGATGGGGCGGTCTCGATGATTTACTGACGTCAGAGGCTGCGGTTGAACTTGACGATCAGTTCCAGTTCCCGCCGAGAAGGCGACGACTTCAGTCAGGCAACAGCCACCTAGACTCATGGAGGATGCTAGAGCTGGCCCATGGCTGTACATATAATCTTGCCTTTGGTATTACGAGGGTGGCTCAAGGATACGAACATCAAGCTGCCCCTGCGAAAAACGAATTCATTGAGGCGGGCACAACCTTGAACCAATTATTATGTCTCTGGAAGAATAAAGTGTCTTGAAAAAGAATGTTTTCAGCGGGGATGACGAAGAGAAAAGTGCTGATTTGAAATTGCTTAATGTTGCCGTTGTGGAAGGGTTCCACGTCAAGTCTCAACACCTTGTCTGCACGTCGTCTAGAGGAAGAGGCATTGGCACAACGGGCCTGATTATTCACTGCGATTTGGTGCTCCAAAGGGGAGTTGGTTCTTGCCAAGATGATCAAGACGGACTATCTACTGTCTTTGGAATATCAGCCCCTAAGCTGCCCCTTTACAACTACTCGCAATGTCGCAATGTAAACCCATTACATACACACACACGAAGCGTGCGGTGATGTCGTCCGAGCCGGTGCTCAAATTTACTATTTCTCTCATACATAAAGCGAAGAGCTTTGACATCTTCCTTCCCAGAAGCTCGGAGTAAGCTCGATTCGCGCAAGAGGTGTCAAGATACGCGGAACGGGACGAAACGAATGTGAAAATCGTGCCGACATGCCCGCGAGTGGATATTTGACAGAGGAGGCACCAGCTATAGTCGACCAGTTACAACACCCGTTCTCCTACATCGATCCTACATTTCTATGGCAGTCATTCATCACAGCACAGGAGGCCCAACTTGCCATTAGGGCTTTAATCCATATCAAGGTTACGACCAGCAAGCAAACTTGGTTGGGCAGTGGGACTGCGTCCTTTTCCTGCAACCAACACTGAGGTATGCGTCGAAAATTACCTAGGTACATACAACTACAGAGTACATCATAGTATGTAGTATGTACATGGAACGAGGCTTTGCCCCGCGAACTGCAACGATCAATGATAGACCAAAGAATCAAGGATCTATCACTGCGCACACCAGAGCGGAGACCGTTACGCCAAGGGTCTTGAGTCTTGACTTTGAGGCAAGGATATCAAGGTCAAACGACACACACTCAACCATTAGGTACAAGTTGCGACCACGAATGGATGCGGTCCGGCGTCTGTAAAAAGTATATTAAAAAATCTAATTGTGGTGCCCTCATCATTCGTCGCTGCACGTCATTCCAAAGAAATCACAACACCAGCAGTCGCGAGCTCGTCTTTACAAGCCACACTCTCCCGCAGCCAACGGCGTAACCACTGCATCTACGACACCAAACTCCACGGAACGTCCATTCGTCAACGCGTCCATGGCTCTTTGGCCAATGTTGAAGCCGACACCGACATGGTCGATGGCCAAAATTTTGACCTTGTTTCCGCGGTACTCGAGCTGCCAGCACGTTCCGCAGCTGGGCGAGTTCCAGCCAGCAATGGAGTCGGAGCCGCCAATGTTGGGGAAGTGAGGCAGGGAGCCTTGCGTGGGGAATCGGGGCAACAGGCCGTGTGATCCGTCTGAGCAGGCTACCTCTCGGAGCGAGCGGTCGGCTCGGTCGTATCCGGCGTCCCAGGAGACTGCAGACAGAGCAAAGATACAGAAGTCAGTACACACATCACCCACTGGTAAGCTTTGTCTTGTGGAAGGCTGGGCTGGCTGATTTGTTATCCCGCGGGCCCTGCTCATAAGTGACTTACCGCGTATTGCCGAGGCAGAGACGGCCATGATGGCGGCGGTAAGGATGCTAGAGATTTGCATTTTGAGAGACGGGGGACTGTCGGTGGAAATTGAGAGGTGCTTTTAGTTGTGTTGACTTGGTAAGATTATGAGAAGTATGAAAATGTGTTTGATATCGATCGCTGTGTTATTCTTCTCGTTCGGCAAGAAGGTTCCAAGACAGCCCCTTATATACCTATGTACGTACGCACTCGATGCCAAACACTCAACTCAGGCCCCGCCAACGTCCAAGTACATACATATCAGTGATGACAATCCATCTGCAAGATGCACACCACGCCCCCCTCCCCGCATTCAGTGCGACATCAGTCACATCACAGTACGAGGCTGCTCGTGTGGATAAAAGACCCCTCTTCGCTTGCCGGAGTCACGAGGCAGCCCTGAGAGAAGACACTAGGAAAGAGGAAGAAGAGGCAAGAGATCAAAGCGCGTATCACGGCTATTCAAGGCATGCCTCTAAAGCACCGCCATGAAGCCAGCCGGCAACATCGGTAACTACAAACATACGTAGGTCTAAGGTAGGTATAGGACCCCGAGATGACATCGTGAACGGTGAAGCAGACAAGACGTTCTTTGTATTCCCCGGACCCACCCCTTGCCCACCAAACCATCAAGCCGATTGGGCCACGGAGCGGATTGAGGTGCTGTGGGGGCCGGGACATGCATGAGGCCGTGCGTCGATCCGACCTCGTTGGCCCGCCGTTTGACCATGCATTGCAGGTTTGGCAAAAGTATTGTAGGCATGTACATATATGTATGTTACATATGTACTTGTGTTTCGTTCTTTTCTCTCTCGTATTCCCCCTCTTGTTGTTTATTTTTGTCATGCTGTTGCTGGGGCAGAGCAATGGCGGTGGCTGTAACACATATCGGGTCAGCGATCGACGGGGACGGCGCGCGGGGACTCGGGAGTCGGGAGTCGGGACTCGGGAGGGCTTGGCGGGGTAGGGCCTCGTATCGCAGTCTGCAGGGTTGTGGCGGGGGAAGCTCATGCTGGCGGCTTTCCGCCATTTATCGTACGTAGGTATTCTGTAGGTACATAGGTACTCTGGAGTCTATTAAACACTTCTCGGTTTGAGGATGATGGGCTGTTGGGAGGAATGTCTACAAATGATGCTTACAGTCCATAAACAGTGAACAAAGGGGAGGAAACGAACAACAAATATTGGCAAGTACCACGGAGAATGAGACATAAAATTGACATGAATCGATATCCGGCCGAGGGAAAGAGCTGTTTCGTAGCACCTTGAACAGCGGCCGTGGTTCCCGACAGGCTGTAAAACATGCCCTCCATCCTCAACACATGAGTAATATGACAAATAGCGCAACTTCAAGTACATACGGAGTACCTACTTCTCAGCGTGTTCCAGTAAACGATGCGCCCGCACGGTACAACTGCCAAGGCTGCGTGAGGATCTAGGTGCGTGAGGCATACGATACGATAATGCAAGACTCACATGTTCAGCTATGTATTGGCCTGCTCACTATTCCCGCGTGTTCAGAGTGTACTTCTGCACCTACGAATGTTATCCATGTTTTTCAGATCAAGTGGATGGACATACGACGCCCCAGCTGAAGGTTACCTGCAACTCGGCGAGTCATTCGTGGTCCGTGGAGACCACTCTGAAACTACCTATGCCAGACACAACAGCTGGTTAGTAGAGGGAAAGACCAAAAAAGAGAAATACACGGAGGTGAAAACAGAATAAAAGAATAGGAAATAGAAGGAAAAGACGATGAAACGCAGCCCTCTCCCCGCATTACGTCGTTGCCTGAGTCTGCTCGCGCAAACTCGGTGGTTTGAGTACAGAGTACTGCCGCGTTTCGAAAATCATGTATGTATACGGAGTACAAACTATCCACGGTCCCATTCCAAGCTTGGCTCATGGCAGGCATCATGGATTCACGGCAGCACATCGAATGATTCGCAAATGTGTGCTATATACTCTCTAGAGTTCGCGTCACACAATAGCCTAAGACGGCGTTCTACGGCCCTGATGCCGAGCAACCGGGCACGAGTTCTAGCAAGACGAGCAACGCGGACCAACTTGAAGAAAACACCTTTCCTTGTGTTACGTTGCGTTGCTTTGCGTGAGAAGGTGTGTTGTTCGTGACAATTCCTTTCGCGAACCACGGGCCTCGATGATCGCCGACTTCTGTGCTCATGTTGCGCGGCAGCCACGAGGCGTGATTGGTTGTTGACCAGAACTGTAACGATATTCTATGAGTATGTACATTATTGTTGTATATATAAATGCATCACGTCCAGGAATGCTTCGGGGCAACTTCGCCACGGGCATCATCTATTTTACAACGGTTATGTTCCCAAAATCCAAGTGTGCGTCTATTCGTGAACGGTCGTAAAACCGACGCCGTCTATATGAGAAACTCATCCCCAGCGAAATGCCGCAGCACCACCCACCCCTCGTCAAACGACTTCTTGTCCATGCGCACAATGATGGCTGCATGACTGTGTCGGTTGTTATGTATCCAGATTGGATATTTCCGCCATTGCAACGTGTCCAACGACCGAATCATTTCAAACTGATGCGGTGTTAGCGCGAGGGTTGGCTGAGTCGGCGCAGAGAGCCGCCGCTCCCGCTGCATCAAACGCCTGTCCTCGTCGCTCATGGCATCGGAATCACTTCCGTCCTCGTCTTCGTCCTCGGTCGCGAGATACTCCTGGTTTTGGGAGCTGTTGAGTGCCTCGTACGTGTTTTCGACTTCTTCACGGAGTTCCTTGATCAGCACGGGCACTCGGTACCCATCGAGACTGACGCCGGCTTCGCCTCGCTCGTACACCTTGATCCGTTGGGAAGATCGGATGTTTTGAACCACGGAATTGCAGAGATATGCGAGAATACCAATGGGGACGAATACGGCCACACCGATCATGAATGGAATTCGCTTGATCCACTTGACCACGGACCCGGTGATGGAGGAAAATGTGGCAGGTTCACGAACAATTGGCGATGAGAACTGGAAGGGATTTGTGGGATCCAATATGACTCCACTGTGGCCCTTGAGGGGGTTGACCTTGACAGAATCCAGCTGCCGATACGGGTCCGTCTTGCTAATAGACGTCGTGTAGTATACGGCGCTTGTATCGTTGGTGATGTTGGTGTATAGCGTATGTCTTTTGAATTTGCGCAGTCCCATCATGAAAATAGACTTGGGTTCCGCCAACACAGAAAGCAGCGGCCGCCCGGTATCACGGAAAGCATCGATCGTGAAGAGCTGTCTTCCCGACATGGACAGTGTTCGAGCACCCATAGTATTCCAGACGTGGTTGTGCCAGCCCTTGAGTGGTGTGCGGACTCCGAGATGGGGGGACGCAAACGTGGTGAAGTTCTATCGGCAGAACACTTGCTTGTTAGAATCCTATGCACATAGAGCTCGGGGAATGGGTTGGCAGGCGGTCGGTGTAATGCGGAACTCGTGGTAGACGACTAATGAGGCATCACATACCATGCACTCGAGCTCATCCAAAATGCCTTTGGCGTACAGCAAGCCCACGGCATACCGAGAGACCAGGCCGCCGAGGGAATAGCCAACGATGCTGATTTTGGTGATCTTGCCACCGCTCTCTTCTACGGCGCGCAATTCCTCCTCAATCTCGGAGCAGACGCGTTCGCCGCCGCGCTCGATGCCATCGTAGGTGAAGCTACCGATGTTGCGCTTGGCAAACAAAAGTCGCAGCTCATTGGGGGGATACAAGTCGCGCAGGCTCTTAGCCACGTTTCTCATGTGGTCGGGATGACCCCATAACTAGATTTCGCACGGAAGAAAACGGTGTGAGAAGACAAATTCGAATAAGGTTGGATAACCATGAAACGAAAGCATACAGGGAACGCCCACAGGGGCAAGCGATGACGTTGACAAGCGGCAAGGAAATAACACTGTCACACAGACTCACCCCATGAACGAGCACGCACAAGTGGTCAGCCTCAGGGGCACCTCCCTCATACTTGGGATAGATCGAAGGCGCCATGGCCAGAGTACGCAATGCTTGCCGAAAAATGGGCGGACTTGCGATGCGACGCTTGATGTAGGCCGTTGACGTTGACGTCGCCGCCGAAGCCGACGGCCAGACACGTAGGGCTGGTCTAGTAGGAGCCCAGAGCGGGGACCAGAACACCATGTAAGGCAGTCCTTCGAGGGCCCAGCATTTCACGGCGAAACAAAGTCAACAAGTCTGGTGAACTGCCTGCCTCTCCGGCGCAGGTTGGCTCTCGTCACTGGTGATTCGGTGAAGAACGGGACGGACTTGAAGGTGTTGTGTGTGCAGCGTGTGTGACGCGTCTGCAGCTGCGAGGCGACCCTGAGCAGGGGGGGATTTGCCAGTGCACGTGACGTGAAGCTAGGACACGTTCTACAACGACTTTGTCGGCCGACTTTAAATTTCACGCCGCCACGGAGAGGTCTGTATGGTTCTGAACTTCTGTCGATTAGCATCCCCTACCTAGTAGGTAGAATGGATCACAGCACGGCGCTCTCAACAAGGCCAATGGCTCGAATGTGCGGTGCCAGTCATGCCCTCGACCCATTGACCATCTTCCGTATCTGACTTGCCAATAACCGCAGCACTTGGAGTCTGGACGCACAATGGCCGCGTAATGGCTGCGATGTGAATGCTCTCGCGCCTCGGTAAAAACGGCCATCGTGAGCAGTCTTGCCCGGCCATGGTCTCGGCTTCAGCATTCCGTCGACTCTCGAGCCTCGAGCTCTCGACTAGTGTCTCCGTTAGTTAGCACGCTCTCGGACTCTGCCGCCAAGGCTTTGGATTGCTCTCGATGAAGAACAGATGCGAGTGCAGCACATGTGCTACGTGAATCCCTTGTTATGTCACCTGATGCAACGTCCCGAACTTCATTCCTCCGCAACTCCTTTTTGTGCCGTTCTTTCACGAGCCCTCTCTTCGCCGTGACGTAGGAAGCTGTTCCTTTGAGAACGAACGTCCGACGCAGATGAGCAATAAACGGCGAACTCCGCTTGCCTTGCCTTTTTGATGAATCCCGACAAACGGCCGATTGATAAGAGCTGCGCCCAACTAAGCCTAAACATCGGCAATCCATCCCAAAACCTAGACAGAGTTTGAGATCTCGGTATGTCGCTACAAACATACATATACCTATAGCCAGCCGCGAAGCCGTAGCGACACCCGAATATTGCCTGCCCGTAATTCCCTTTGCCCGATGCTTCGCACACCTAATTAAAACAGCATCAAAGCAGCAATGATATCACTATCCGCCATCTCCTTCGCCATTGCCACCACTCTCTCTGGGTATCTGGCTTCGGCCTGTCTCACACCTCCCAATCCCAACCCGAAATCCAGCCAGGTCTGGAGCAAGGACAGCATTGGCTTCGTCGGCCATCCAGCCGCCGTCCTTGCGGGCCGCCTCCTCGCCTTTGGCTTCTGTTTCCACCACGCCATAGTGGCCATTCTCCTGGGCGGCAGGACAACATCTCAACATGACTATTTAAATCCCGACCTCTTTCGCTGGACGTGGATATCACCACTATGCTTCGCCTCAATATTCGCGGGAGCGGCGCTACGACTCTCTGCCTTTGGTGCTCTGGGTAGTCGATTTACCTTTAGCCTGGCAAAGCCCAATGAGCTGAACACGAAGGGCATCTACGCTTATATTCAACACCCGAGCTACACGGGTATAGTGCTCATTTTTGTTCCGCTTCAGCTGCTCATTGTTCGGTGGGATGGATGGCCCGCCTATTGGATCCCACAGAGCGTTTCCGACACACTGCACGGCTGGGGGCTCATTACTTGTGCTGTGCTGGTTTTGATGAGTTCGATATCATTGAGGGCACGAGTTTTCGATGAGGAAGCCATGCTGAAGGAGGTCTTTGGAGACAAATGGGTCGTCTGGAACAAGAGAACCAAACGATTTATTCCAGGACTCATTTAGGATTTGTGGCGGACTTGGCGGTGCTGGCACTGCTGGATGTTGGAAGCGAGAACGCATTAGAGGCATTAGAGACTTAGAGGCCACGCGGTTAGACGACAATCTCACAGTTCGTAGTGCCCAAACGGTACATAAAACAGCATCTATTGTGGCGTCTTGAATCGCATTCATTCATGCTTACCTATACATATCGAGACGCTCATTATTCCCTGTGGTGACTTACCGAACCACGAGCCGTCGGAAGCATGTATTCCGCCTTTGCGCGTTGAGGCAAAAGCGAAAACGATCACGAATAGAATTTTTTGGCAAATGAAAATCACAGAAGCAAAAGTTACGGCAGACTATCAAAAAGATACATAGCCTCTAAGTTCTGACGCTTTTATGATCTTCGTGCCTCCATGGCCAATGACACATGTGCAACGCTGCAATGCATGTGTTGGCCCCGCTTTTGGACGTGCATTGCGAGAATGACCATAGAGACGGACTTCATTGAACCTAGGGTCATGACTTGTTCCTGACATCAATTTCCATCGATTCCTACGATTCATACACAAACGGCCATCGAAGAGATCAAATGGTGGACACTTTGGATCGGACACATCGAGAACAGCTTCAGGAGCCAAGTACCCTGCGAAGGGAGGCAGCTTGAGCTTGGACATCCCAGCACTCAACATGCTTGCTCCCCGAGCGTTTCATTCACCATCATGAGTTTGTCGCTCAAACATATCCCATGCCCCGCCGGCAACACCTGTACCGCTTTCCAATGCATCTTTGGCCATGCCAACGAGAGACCTCCAGAGGTCACGTTAACCCCACAAGAGCAGAAGAGGTCCCGTGGGCGATCACCAGACGAGAGCGCGCCAACACCTAAACGCATTAAGGCGGATGAGCATGACGGGCCTTCACAAACTCAACATGTGCCGTCATCAGAGGAAACGAACAGTGTTCTAGGTGCAGGAACGAGCACGAAGGTGTCGCCGCCTTCGGCCCCGCGGCCCGTGTCACAACCTATGCGACGGCATGTGGAAGCTACTGGCGTAAAGCCCAATGGCACCACAGCCTCGCAGCAGCAGAAAAGTCCCCCGACTTCAAAGCCCGGAACCTCTCACACAAAGCGTAATGGGAAAGTCGTTGGCAAGCTGAGCGTGGGCACCGATGCGCCAAAGACGAAGAGGAAACCTGAGACGTTGAATCCTCGCCTTTTGAAAAGCTCGCCTGCAAGCTACGATACTCGACTCAAGCTTCTCAAATTGCTGCACGCGGAATTCAGTCGACTGAATGAGGAGCTCAAGGCTCAAAAGAAGACGGACGGTGATGCTGCTGTTGCTGCGGGCCTAGTCATGTCAGACCAAGATGTCATTTTCAAGGCCCTGGATGAGGAGCAGACCGCTGCGCTCGAGAAGCCAGCCGTGTACGCAAACGTCATGAAGAACAAGGTCATGCAATACAGGAGAATGAAGCCACCTCAGTGGAAGGACGAGCGCATCAAAGAGGCTCCAGGCTCTAAGGAAGCAGCATCCAAAGGTGATAGCAATGCCAAAGTAATCAACACTGGGCTAACGAGCTCACAAGAAGTCGTGCTACTCAAACGTCTCGTCACAGACATCACGGGCCTTGCAGCCCACGGATATGTTTCCTCTGTTCCCTCAGAAGAGATGGTAGCCGCCGCACAAAGCGGGCTGGACGCAGCTAAGGGCTGGGAAAGGTGCGATCGCTGCCAGCAGCGCTTCCAGGTATTCCCAGGCCGCAGGGAAGAAGACGGGGCGCTGTCGTCCGGCGGCTCATGCAACTTCCACTGGGGAAAGGCATACGTTCCGGTAAAAGCCCCCGGCGATATCGCCAGAGCACCGAAACGCTATCTATGCTGTGGGCAAGAAGTCGGACAGTCGGCCGGCTGTTTCACGCACGCCAACCACGTGTTCAAAGCCGGGGATCCGAAGCGCTTAGCTGCGGTCCTGAACTTCGCTGCCACACCCGAGAATGCAAACGTGCCCCCGGATAGGGCCGTCTGCTTTGACTGCGAAATGGCCTACACGGTTCACGGCATGGAGCTCATACGCCTCACTGCCACCGCTTGGCCGACTCAGGAAATATTACTGGATGTTCTCGTCCAGCCTGTTGGCGAGATTCTGGATCTCAATTCCCGGTACTCGGGTGTATGGCCCGATGACATGGCCATGGCAGCAGAATGGTCGCCCTTGCAGGAAGACGACCAAACTCCAGCAAATGTCCCCGCCAAGGGTCAGACAAGCACGGCCGCCAAAGCCAACCCCCTGAAAAAGGTATCGTCTCCCAAAGTCGCGCGAGATTTGCTCTTCGCACTCCTGGCGCCGTCGACCCCGTTAATTGGGCACGGGCTGGAGAATGATCTGAATGCTGTGCGCATAGTCCACCCTACGCTTATCGACACGGTGCTGTTGTATCCCCATAGAGGGGGTTTGCCGTACCGCAACAGCCTGAAAATGCTCGCCGAAACGCATCTAAATAAGAAGATTCAAGTGGAGTCTGGACCACAGCTATCGGGGCATGACTCTGCTGAGGATGCGATAGCAGCGGGGGAGCTGGTGCGGTTGAAGATTGTGGATGAGTGGAAGGCTATGCAGAGAGAAGGATGGAGGGTGGTGCGTGGTGAGATTTGGGCGCCGGGAAAGCCTGAGGGGCAAGATGGAAAGCTCACTGAGACATTCATTGAGGCGCAAAAGACGTAGGCTCAAGTCTCGTTCATTGTGTCACATGTTTGGATTGATAGAATCATGCATGGTTGGAGTTGACGGATATAGGATATTACTCTTCTTCAAAGCATGAAGGGTGATATTACTTCGTTGTGGAGATATTTCCTTTTGGGTCATTTCAAAAGCATAGAATTACAGTACATGGTCGCTCGTATATATCCCACCAACGAAGTGGAGAGCGGCCTTGTCTTTGGTCTCTCATTTCCTCCAGGACCTCATAGATACAACATCATCCGCGCCCCTACGTCCGCCCAATTGACAGCAAGTATTGTCCACCATTACCCGACTTTCCACTGGGCAGATACGCCACGTTGGGGTTAGAAGACAACGTCGATGCAATCTCCCTGCTCGCCTCGATCTTACGGATCTGAATCAGACCATCGCCCGATTTGGCAATGGCCTTGCTGATAGTGTCGGCGCTCTCGGCTTCACCCTCGGCGCGGATAACGTTGGCTTGTCGCTCCTGCTCGGCCTTCTCGACGATGAATCGGGCTCGCTCGGCATCCTGCTGAGCAATCTGCTTCTGTTCAACAGCCTTGGTGAATTCGCGGCCGAAAGTCATGTGCGTGATGGAGACGTCCTCGAGGGCAATGTTGAACTCGGCAGCGCGGAGGGTGAGGTCATTCTGGATTCGTCGAGAAACGGCTTCACGCTGTGTGATCAGCTCTGCGGCATCGAACTGGGCGACGATGGACTTCAGGACTTCATTTCCGATAGAAGGCAGGACTCTCTCATCGTAATCAACACCGAGGTTCTACACATGGAGGGGTTAGTCGAGGGGAGGGCGCTTGCTTCTGACAACGACGTCGCTCTCTGCTGTGGAGAGAATCGGCGGCTATTCATACCTGGTAGATTTTGGGCAAAGCTTGGACATTTGGCCGATGTAGCACACGCAGCGTCAGGCTGACCATCTGCAAGTCTTTGCTTCCCGTCGTCGTGGCAATGTTCCTCGGCTTGGTTCGCACATCGAAGATGATGCTCTTCTGCAGCCATGGAATCAGAAAGTGTGTGCCCTCATTGATGACCTCCTCCTTAACACCTGAAATTCTGTCGAAGATGACAGCCCTTGATCCACCCTTCACGTCAAAGATGGACTGGCCGGCGAGGAACAGGCCAGCAGTGACAGGCACAGCCAGCTGGTACACGCGATTGAGAGCTTTTGCTGCGGCCGCCATGATGCAGAATAAGCTCTGGTCTCGAGAAATAGAATCGAAGGGCGAGCGGTTTTGCTGTGGGAGGCGCGGCAACGGCCAAGGATTTGAAGAGTCGGTAGTGGTGTGTGGAAGAGGTAGTTGATGATTTCCTATTCACGAGCTCTTGAGTGTTGTCGCAGTCAGAAGTCAGAGCAGAAGAGTGAAAGGCTGATGTTCGGGTCATGATCGCTACGCTAAGCCTGTTCGGGTAACGCTCGGGATGTTGGCCTGCGGTTTTCCAAGACTTTGACCCTCTTCCGTTCTAATCGCCTCCCGTAGTCACGACTTCACGATTCGTTCGCAACAGCGAAAAGGAATTCAACGTTAAGCATATCCTTCGATTCCAGCCACGATGAGACCGACACAGGCTTTGAGAGGGGGTGAGCCCAACTGGAAGGTTGGCCAGTGAGTCTTTCCCGTCCTTATTCGTCTTTTCCATCTTTCGTCGGCGCGGGGGACGAGGGTACTTCCTCCGCCTGCGGCCTATTCTTCGCGACCGAGACGACACATTTCGCCGATTGACCTCCTCTTGCTTCAATGTGAACTAACGATTCTGTAGCTATATCGGTGACTGGGGAAATATGGGTGAGTGATGGACTTCTTTTCTGGCAATCGACCACGACATTCCCGTTTCGGCAACTTCGAAGAATGAGAGCGGGCATACCATCGATCGAAGAAGACAACTCGCTGGGACCAGAGAAGGAATGGGTAGCCATATACTGGCATCAATGCGACTATGTTGGAAACGGCTGTCGATTGCTGTGCATAACGGGCAGCAGGCGATGGCGTATTCTCACGACACGACTACTGCGCCAACACGAGAGCATTCAGACACAATTGAAGTACTAACACGACGACAACAGGTGGCTTCAAGCAAAAGGGCATCATCCACTATGGTATCTCTGCCAACCGACAGAACCCCATGGTCGGCACTTTCCACGACGCTATTTTCAACACCTTCCGCCGCACCAAGGGCCAAATTCTCTACTGGCTTCCTCCTATGATTGTCGCATACGGCGTTTTGAACTGGGCTACCGAGCGGTAAGGGGATTATTTTCGATATGACAATGAGTTTGACAATTTTATCTAATTATTGAACCAGCAACCACTACCTCAACTCCAAGGCGGGCCGCGCCGAGTTTGGTGACGAGGAGGAGTAAAGGCCTCGGGTTAGGCAGGGGAGCAAGTCCATAATTGTTGGTGAAAAGAAACTGTACATCATGCTGGATGCTGGGAAGAGACATAGACGTTGTATAAGCCATTACGGTATGCGATAATCGCATGCTTTCAATTGAAGCCTTTTTCATTTGTTAAATTGAGGACTGGGGTATGCGTGCCTACGTTGACGGCGGCATTGGCTTCCACTGCCACGACAATCATTCTGCACACATCTCCATGAAACAGACACCTATGAAAGAACTCATAAGCTAGAGGAGAAGCACTTACAAAACGCCATGCGTTCATTCTCTTCGACGTTCACGAAAATGCTCGTCACCAACTTGGCGGCTTCAGCCCCTCCAGTGACAAGTGGGTCACGTGCTTTCCCTCCGGCGCCGGCACAACATGCAACCGAACGGTGTAAGCGCGTCCCCACGCCAAGCCCATTCCAAAGTTTCAATGGGGCCGTGGTAAAAAAAATCAACGAGGCAGAATCTCCCGCTAGAGTGGACGAAGAACTTCTTGTAGAGCGCGCCAGTCGATCCGGACAATTTACAACAGTCTTTCGGCACAGCCCCGTCCTTTTCAACGCACATATTCCACAGGACGAATCTTCTCATCGGAAAAAAAGAAGAAGAAAAAAGAACAGCTCTCAAATTTTCGTGCAATTGGCCTATATCTTCATTTCTGTTTATCTTCTGCTCTGAAGACAAAGAGTCTCCCACCGACTTCCCTCACAAGCCCATACCGAGCGGCTTTGCCCATCCTCTCACACCAAAATGGCGGCCGAAAGACCCGAGAAGAAGGAGAAGAAGGACAAGAAGCGAAGCGACGAAGGCGGTGTCTCCAAGACCAAGAAGGACAAGAAGGAGAAGAAGGAGAAGAAGGAGAAACTAGCGGCTGTGCTGGACCAGAAGCTCCAGGAGGATGACGTTGCGCAGAGCGGCAAGGAAACCAAGACCAAGGCCGTCGCCCGTGACGCGGATCACGATTCGGACATGGAAGACGATGCCGCTGCTGCAGAGGCCCTGCCCCTAGAAAGGACAGTAGTGCCGTTTGCGGTGCCAGTCGCGGATGAGAAGGGTATGAAGAAGGTGTACAAGACGATCCGAAAGGGTATGTTAAATTCCCCCTCCACCCTTTTTGCCCATTTTCCAAAAAAAAGCTTTTACCGTCGCCCTTTTGACGGGAGAAGTGCGCCTTCCTTCGCCTTGCCCTTCCTGGGGAACCTGTGTGTTTCTGCTCGTACTTTCCGTACCCGTCGTTCTCTTTCTGTGTGTATGTGAAAAGAACGACGGAAAGAAAGGCGAACCCTGGAGCGGCACGCTCAAACCCCCCCCCCCCCCCCCCCCCCCCCCAAAAAAACCCCCCAAATTGCATATTGGCTAACAACTCAAAATATAAAATAGCCGCCAAAAACGGCACCCTCAAGCGCGGCGTCAAAGAAGTCGTCAAAACCCTCCGCAAATCCCCCGCCTCCGCCCCCGGATACACTTCCTTCCCCGGCGTGGTCATCATCGCCGGCGACATCTCCCCCATGGATGTCATCTCCCACATCCCCGTCCTCTGCGAAGACCACAACGTGCCCTTCATCTTTGTCACTTCCCGCGCTGAGCTTGGCGCCGCGGCCAAGACTAAGCGCCCCACCAGCGTGGTTATGATTATGGAGAAGGCCGAGTCCAAGAACAAGGCGGCTGCTGCTTCTGCCGCGGACGACGGCAAGGACAATGAGGATACTGAGTCCTTTGGGGATGCGTATGCTTCGCTGGTCAAGTTGGTGAACAAGGAGTACTCCAAGCAGTCGTTCTGGACAAAGGGGGAGTCCAAGGCCTGAGCGAAGGTGGAGGATGTGAGAAAGGGGCAGGGAAGATGCAAGTATTGACTTGACTATATTTTTGGCGACCTGGCTATATATGTCGTATCTGGGAGTTACTGCGAAATGGTGTTCATGCAGCCTTGCAAGCTGGTGCACAAGGACGTATCACCTCGCTCGCAGGTGCTGAAGCTCAGCCTGGAAAATACTTGTGGGGAGGAAGGGAAGAGAATGATGTTGCAGACACTGTGTTTTGATCTCGATGTATAAGTACCAGTGGCAGTAGGGCTAGGAGAGCCGATTTGGGTTACGAAGGCGTTCAGGTTCAATTCTGCATTATCAAGACGTATGCTTTGAAAGAAAAGGACAAGTTTCATCTGTTTACATTTTCGTGTTCCCAATCTGTTCCTCCGTCAAGGGAGCAATGAAGGAACGGCGCGTGTGATGCCTCCTGTCGTCTGCTGGTTTGGATCTTGTCCGAGTGATTCATGATGGAAATATTGGCTCCTTCGCTTGTCGTTTGCACAACGTGCCATACATTCACTAACAAGATGGTTGTAGGCCTACTTGCATTTGTTCGTCGAGACGTTACAAAATTAAGCTGAATTGCTATCTAGACTGCCGAAGTAGTGCAGCATCCAACCTGGATTAGAAAGGTGCTGGTACCGTGCCAGATACCGAAACACGCAAACATGTCGCGTCCAAGCACTTCGCGTGCTTGTATTCCTTATAATACACGTCCTACCAATTCCTTACTCAAAAGGATTGGTGCGAGTTCCCCACCAGGTCAAGAACACTGACAGACCAATTGTCTCGATCAGCTTCGCGGCGATGCCAACTCCGACAGTATCGATAGGGCGTCTTTCAGTGAAGATTTGGCTGATGAACTATGGTGCGAGAAAGCGTTAGTCAGGCTTTCGAAAATGGAGTACAAGCGCTCTTGAATAAAAGGCTCAAATGGTTGCTGAGGCCGCGTGTTTACGTCATCATCGCATCATCTGGTGCCAACACCATGGCAATTTTCAACGCCATGTGAGAGCATGGACCATGGGATGTGACAAAATTATGGACTGATTCTACGCCGTAGCTGGCGAGAAAACAGAAGCTAAGAGCAAAATAGCGAAACTTACACCGGGAGCAGCGGTAGCAGCAAAGATGAGACCACCCAGGTAAGCAGCACCCTTGTAGCTCAACGTTCCAGTGGCGTTAATCAAGGCGCCGACGCCATAACTCTGCAGAGCGGATCCGACAAACGAGGTGCCCCAGGCGATGGCAGCACCGCTGGCCTCCTTGGACTTGATGAACTCCTCTTTGGTGTTGGCCTGCTTGGCGCGCTGGTAGGTCTGGCCGAAGACAGGACCCAAGATGGCCAGCTCAATGCCGTGGTTGAAGAAGGTGCCGAGGGCGATTGCCGAAGGCTTCACGGGAGGGAGATCTAAGAGCAATGGACATACATGTTAGATTGAAACTCTGTGCCTACGGCTTCGCCCTCCGAACGCGTGCTTGCCCGACTCGACACGCGCAAGGCAGCTCATGTTGAAGCGTATCGCTCAGCGGCAAGCACCCTGTCTAAAGATAGATGCAGCAATGGAAAGGAATAGAATATAGCTTACAGTGTAGAGACATGGTAACTTGGAAGTTGTGAGTGAGAGAGCTGTACGGTTGTTTTGTGCGTTGTGTGTGAGAAAGAAGAGCAATACAAGAAAGAGTTTCAAGGTTACAGTAGAAGCGAAGATCGAGGACACAAGCGACAGCCCTTCTTCAACGAATAGCTCCCCCGCCTCTTGCTTTTAAAGCAGCAGCCATAACTTGGTCCTGCGGTTCCTTGCCTGTCCTACCAGGCGATGATGTCACCACTCTGCTTGTTTTGGGCTGTTGACGGAAAGAGGCGCTTTCGTTGCTGTATGCTCCCCCACTTCGCTTCCTTTTCATTCTGCTTCTTTTGCTTTCGCTTTCAGCAAGATGAGCCGTGCACCAATCTTTGCTTGTACTCGTGGACCAGGTACCTCTCTTCGTATGACACGGGTACACACGGGGCCCAAAACGACTGATCAGTGATGGCCTTAATGGCCCAGAGAGCTCCCTGTTGCGCCGGCGATCCACCCCGATTCGGTTGACAGAGGTGGCTTGGGCAGGCAAGGTCGGCTACATGCTCGCTGCATTTCCTGCATTTCCTATCAAATTTTCTGCACAGCAATTGCTTCAGCCTTGACGATCATTGAAATGCCGAGGACGTAGGCACTACTCCTACTCCCGTACGTGAGGCCATGATAGAACTTTGAATCTTGATGCGACGACATCGGCTTAAGCTCAGCACCCCTGCTCGCCCCATCGCGATTCGCACCGCCCCATCTTTCCTCCCCCAGAATCTATCGGAAACTTGAATCCGGAACCTAAGCTCCTAAACGCACATTAATTATGCAGTGACCGGGGTAATAAGTCTCGACTCTCTACGGGCCCTTCAACAAGGCTGCACCGCCACACATATAAACTACCTAGGTACCTGTATTGTAGGTATATACCTGGCTAACGACCTATTCAGATCATGGTTAATTGGATCGTTGGCCGACTTTTGTTTGCCCTTGGGCGATTGGGCCGTGTATCACGCAATGGATGATATGATGTGCCGACACTGACGAGGCCCTTATACGTACATGCATATGGACAGTGAATGTGACAATGGCCCAGGAGTCAGAATTCAATAAGCTCTATGACATCCTTTTCTATTGACTCATCATATTGCCTACACCCCGAATGCCCATCGAACTACCAGGCTGGCAGCTGCTCCAAGTCCCTCTGCTCTAATAAAATGAAACAACACAGTCGACGGCCATGTACTGTCCCATAAAATATGCAATTATCAACCCCAAAACCCCCGGCTCTTTGGAGCTTCGTTTTTCTTTGTACAAACCGCGGCGACAGGGCCTTATTAGACAACTACAACTACACATGTAACAAGAGCAACATCTTGTATCATTGAAAAAGAAATGAATGCCGCATCGACGTGTTTCCAGCTCCCTTAACGCTATTCACGCATCATGCTTGACGCTTCCTCCGCCTTGAATAAAGAAGTAAAATTTCAAACGCCAGTTAAAAGTCCCACCAAAATTTGCCGATTACTCACGCCATATGCTGTCCGTCTTCGCCGCCTCGAAGTGCCAAGAGCGCTCTCACGTCATGGACATACTGCAGACCTTCCAGCAGCGGCACCAGATGCATCAGGTCATTGTCAGTCGGGTCATTGATCCAGCCTTGGATAGGAATCGCATTATCTAGAAGCACACCCGAAAGCGAAAGGTTAGACAAGAGGATCGATGAATTGACTTGGATGGTACGAGCTCGCAGGTTGGGTTTCAAGACGGAGTTGAGACTTGATCTACTTGCCTTCGTGAAACAGGTAGCTCAGTGGACTATTATCCAGGATCATGACTTTACTCAAGTCTGGTTCCACCGAGCTCAGGTCTTTGATGTACGCGCCTTGACGATACGTGCAGTGCTGGCGATAGTACCGGGCAGAGAAGTATTTGCGCTCAGCTTCCAACCAGTCAATCACCGGATCGGCGTATTCTTGCACCGAGGCCGTGAAGATGACTAGATTGAACCACTTGCAGATCCTTCGCAGAAATTCATCACAATAGGGGCGCTTGTTGACCCAGTACAGTATAGGATGCTGTGCAGCGCCTCCGGCGGCATTGCCCATGCCCAACGACGCCGTGTTTAACCGCACCTCGACCATGTGGCCGCTGCTGCGACCGCCGCCCTTGGACATGCTGTGAATCAGAGTTTCGTCCAGATCGAGAATAAGAGTCTTCTGGTGTTTGGCAGAGGCATCGAGTTTCAAGTAGGAGGGCTGTCGTCGAGGGATTAACGGGCGTGGCGGAGCGGGTGTCTTTGGATATTTCGTCAAGGCCGCGATCGGGGATGTAGGAGATTTAAGTTGTGCGGAAAGATCTTCATTACTGGTCTTCGATTGGGTTTCTGCGGATTTCGCTCGGCGGTGCTGCTTGCGCTGTCGCAGAGCATCATCGTTGTGGACTTTGATTCGTATCGATCTTCTGGCCGAGCGCAACTCTTCTGCTGGGTTAAGTGAGTTTGATCTTTCATGCCGACCACTCGAGCTCGTCGAGTGTTCGCCTTCCGATTCCGACGATTGACCGGAGGTGGATGAACTGGACAAGGAGGCAGGGCGCGGTGCGATACGGCGGTACCCAGAAGGCTGCGAGCTCGCTACCGGAGGTGCTGTGGATCGAGTGCCATGGGGTCTGTAGCCATCCAGACTTCTCCCCTTGCGGACGCCAAAAAGCTTCCTCAGCTGTTTTAAGGGTGCAAAGACGCCTTGTTCATCGTAGAAGCATGCCATTAGGTGGATCGCGGGGGACGCAATAGTAGCAAGTACCCATCTGATCGAGCTGATGAGGTTGGACATAAACCTCCGTGGTATCGCGTGCCACCAGCTGCTCCGCTTATTGCCATCCTTGCCTCCGTCAAGCAACGGCGTGTTCTCGCCAGCTGCATGACTAGTCTTTTCGTGGAATTTC
Organism: Claviceps purpurea; assembly: GCA_029405325.1. Classification (NCBI taxonomy): domain Eukaryota; kingdom Fungi; phylum Ascomycota; class Sordariomycetes; order Hypocreales; family Clavicipitaceae; genus Claviceps; species Claviceps purpurea. The sequence goes on along the minus strand of CM055783.1, from coordinate 4,604,921 downwards.
TCCTCGTCGTGCTCGTCATGGCCGTTGTCGTCAAATCCCGGGAACGACTCGGCCTGATGTTCGTATTTGCCCTCTGTTGTCGCATCACTAGACTTGTCATCCGACATCAGGCCAACGCTGAGGCTGCCGAGGCTATTTGCTCGGGACGAATTCGGGCTCGGAGAGGGCGAGACGCGGGAGGTAATGATGTTGATCGAGTTCATCGTGGACACGGACAGCCAGCCATGGGGTAGCCGAGGCTGTCCGGAGAATGGAATTCGGCGGGAGGATGCGGAAAATGGTCCAAGCAGCCGCCGAGTCGCGGGCGCGTCGCGAGGGAAGAATACAGAAGCCGCCTGGGAGGGCGCCTCTATCGATGTGGCAGGGTGATGTCAGCTCGAAGGGGGGTTGAATGTTTGACCGTTTGGCTTGCGATTCAGACAAGCAATCACAGGGGGGCTTGTTCAGGCGTTCGCATTGAGCTGGTTGACAGCAGCCGATGGCGAAGTGACGAGCCTCAGGATGCGATGGCCATGCGTAGCCGCGGTTTGGGTTGAGGGACAGGGTCTGAGGTTCCTGGTTGAGAGTTGATGATCAGTGAAAGACGGCGGCGTCTACCTTTGCCTGCCTTTGGCAGAGCTGCTAAGAAGGCGCTGCCCCAAGCTGCCCTGGAGCGGGTCATGATTCCTTTGTAACGCTCTTCATGCATGTACAGTGGTGTACTTGTCCGTCGTCGTGTGCGTCGTCCACTGGTCACAAGTCTAGTTACTCTACACCGAGCTCATCCCTCACATGTTACAAGGTATTGCGTGTGACTTCCCTACGACTACCTATGCTTCGTCCCATTTGCGAGATAATTCAGAAAATTAAGTAATACATAAGTCGCTCGGTCTCTCCTCCAGAGTCGCTGAAGAGTCCAGGGCCCACCCCTTGACGTGGTTGCCCCGCCTTGTCCCACCAGTTGACCTCACAAAACCGCGCAAAGTCCGGGTCGCGCATCACAGTCATCCAATATCCCAGCTTTCAAATTCCTCGTCGCGAAAAAAAAGTCAGAGCCCGTCTACGGCACCACTCGCCCCAGCTAACAATACGCAACGGACTCATCTTTCTGAGTCAATATGCCTTCCGCTACGGCGGCCCATGCGCCTGATCTGGAAAAATACCTAAAGTCCTTTCGAGGGCAGCCTTTGGAGGCAGCCGTCGAGAACCTCATTTCGTGAGTGCCCACCCATCGAAGCACAAGGACTTCAATGTGCCATGCAAGTGGCAGCTCACGACAGTTCATTAGGCCATCCCGTACCACTGACCACTGACCCGTCACTTCCAGACTTCTCAAGAGGCGGCAGATACGAGGATCGGAGCCGTGCGCCGTGGCCACGGCTCATATTCTTCTCCAAGTCGTTGCGCGCTCCAAGTGGCATGACGTGGATGGACTTATCGACAATGTCTCTCGAATGGGTCGTCGGTTGGTAGAGGCTCAGCCGAGAGAGCTCGTCATCGGTAACATCGTACGCCGAATCCTTGCCCTCATTCGCGATGAGGCAGTCGAAGACCGAAACGAAGCATCAAGCGAGACGCCGAGCGAAGCACCGATGACGCCTCCTCTTCTCTCAGATCCCACGAGCGTTTCGCAGCGGCTTCCTTCGACGTACACGAAGCAGGGCTCGGCTGGCAGCGACTTGTCCGAAACTGCTAATCCGCCTCCGCGACCAGGACCTTTGTCATCATATAGCTCTGTCAATGTGCCAAAGTCCTTGTTCCACCTCCTCTCCGTATCGTCGCCCTCGCTCGGCGATGGCACATGCTCGCCACACCGCAATTCGGGTACCTCGACTCCAACGCGTCTTGCACACCAGACGAACAGCCAGATTCATGCACTCAGATCAGAAGTCATTGATGGAATCGAAGAGATTAAGGACGAGATCAGCTCCGTGGATGACCAAATCGCTGCCCTTGCCGAGGTACAAATTCGTCCAGGAGACCACATTGTTGTCCATCAGCCATCAACAACTGTAGAGCGATTTATCCTCCGAGCGGCAGCCAAGCGCAAGTTTACCGTCCTGATCGTCACGGAAGCCACTCGTCAACAGAATGGCAGCGTTCAGTATGCCAACTTCCGCAAAAAGCTCACGGCATCAGGAATTACGGTCATCAACGTCATGAACTCTGGCCTGATGGCCTATATGCCACAAGTCAGCAAAGTCATTCTCGGCGCCAGAACGATCGTCGCCAACGGAGGTGCCGTCACCGATGCTGGCGCTTGCACTATTGCTAGAGCTGCGCAGAAGCAGGGCACTGCAGTGGTGGTCTTGGCTGGAATCTACAAACTCAGTCCGGTCAATCCCTTTGACGAGGATTCGCTCATCGAATGGGGCGATCCGTCGAGCTCTGTGAGCTTTTCTGACGGTGGTATTGTGAACGGCGTGGAGGTTCGGACTGCCGTAACGGAGCTGGTTCCTGCCCAGTTCATCGATACCTACATTACCAATTTGTACGAGGCTTCTCTTTTCCTCTTGTCATTTCCCTCCTTGCCCTCCCTATGTTCGGCGTCTTTTCCTTCTCTTACTCTTCTTTCTCCTATCTCTTCGTCTTTGTCTTGCTCTTCGTTTGGAAATTAACACCTTATTTTTAGGGGAACCCACTCTCGGGAGCACTTGGCCAGCTTAATCTCGGACCACTACAAGCAAGAGGACGCTGATTTCCATCTTGGCGACCCCTCCGATCGATGATCGGTCTCAGCCCTTGGTCGAATGCAGGCAAAGATGCTGAGGTATATCTGACGCGACGAGATCTATCTCAATACACAAACTCGACATCGGAAAAAGGTTAAAAGTCATGCTTATACCACGTAGCAAAGCAACGACGAGAAAAATGGTGCTGCGCAAGTTGCTGGGAAGTCCTGGCGGCCTCATCAAACGGGCAACATAGGCTGTTATTTGGTAGGCCATAGAAGGCCATTGAATGGCGCATTTCAACAGGCAAACCAGCTGGAGAATGCGTTCATTCCACCAGCGACCCACGAATCACATTGATGCTACTCAGCCGAAGATGACTGTGATACACCCATACATTGATACCACGTCTTGATTGGTCAACGGATCGCCTCAGGACAAACGCGGTGGCTGCAGCGGCCACGAGTCCACATGTTGGGTCAGGCGATCACGATTCACTTGGACCCGTCGAGGCAGCACAAAGTCAGCCTTGGCCATAGGCTCACAGGGCTGTGTAGTTCCCTATCGTTTCGGATTACTTTTATTTAGTTGACAGTTGAGTGCTCATGCTGGTGGTCCTTGGTAGCTTAATAAGATATCACGTCGCCGTTCTCCTCCGGTTACCCCTCTTCTCACGTTTTACAATCCCGTCTTCTCACGTTTACCGTTTTCCCTCTTCTTACATTTCTCTTTCCTCTCTTGTCATATTCCCACCACTACTTAACTTGCACGTATTTCCAGCGATAGAACACGGCATTCTACTCATCCTCTTTTTCTCTTAACGAGGATACACGTGCTGGAGATAGACAACCATGAGACGAACACAAAATACCCTCCACGTCCAGGCCGACGGCGCCCCGCCCCCGCCTTACTCAGAATCAAACACCTACACCAGTTCACCACGTACCGGTCTTGCCCCTCTTGACGATGCGGCGTCATGTCTCTCCTTCTCCTCCTCCTCTGGCACCGGGGACCATGTCATTTACACGCCCCCCATGACGCCGCGCACGTCGTCAAGCGCACACCATTACCGTAATTCCCCTCAGCAAGATCAGATGCTGCGCGCGCAGTACAGCGCGACACGATACTTTGATTCACGACGTGTCCCCGCTACTGCGGACATCAGCCTGCAGAGAGATACCTTCATTGTCGGGCTCCATGTCCAGGACTCTTCTGTCCCGGGCCACTTTCCCTACCAAGACGGCTTGGCAGCCAGAGACGTGACCCGTCAGGATTGGGCCACTTTTATGAACTTCCTGCTGCTTGGCCATGCTACGAAGGGAATTGAGGCCATTTGGGAGAGCGAACTCACATCGGAGGGGACGAGCGAGCATGGAGCTGCTGCTGGTTCTATGAGCAGTTGGTCTCGGGCGGAGCCGCCGTTTAACACTATGCATGAGGAGCATCCAGTAGTTGCGGCTGCGGCGAGGAAGAGGGCCATCAGAGAAACTGTACAGCAGTGGAACGAAGAGTTTTTTGGGCCAAGAGGTATACATCTTGTGCTGGAACAGGATTTTGGACCGCATGTGCAGCAGGAAGTCGAGGCGTGTACGACGAGCTTGGAAGGGTTATCCTTTGATGATTATCATAGTGGCATCTTGCCACCTGAGGACAGCAAAGGTCCTTCCACAGAGGACCATAAGAGGGCTTCGATGGAGCAAGACCAAGCAGGACAGGAATATGACAAAGTTGGGAGTCCTGGCCGTCAGACTGGTGGCCCTAACTCTGACAACAAGACATTCAGCCAGGATACTCCTGGCGACCCTCCTGCTCCCACGGGATCTTTTTCGTGGTCCGTGGACGGCAACTCGGGATGGTGTCGTTCCGATCGTGGAGAAGACTTGTACTCCGCGAACGACACCCCGCATGGCCATCCTGGACCTGGTCTTTTTGAACAGCGCGAGCGAGGTTCGCATGAGCCTCTTCACTGTGAAAGTAGCCCTCCCGCCCACGCCCACGAAGACACAAGGGGGCGTGCCCGTCATTCTCGCGACGACAAAAAACAACCACGTGCTCTGTCCACATCCTCGACAGCTTCATCCATAACGTCCAGCTATTCTGCGTCTTCCTCCGTCGGCTCTCTTCCGGACTACAACGACATCCAAGAGCACCAGCTGCCCCTCTACGCAGCGCGACTACAAGACTGGGCATCCCACCCTGAGCAGATACGCACCAAGCGTGACATCGAGGCGCTCAAGGCAGAACTCAAGTCCCTGAAGAGGCCGCCCGGGACCACGCCATCCGACCAGGTCCCTTATGTAAATAAAAGGGCCCTCAAGGGCCAGATCAAAGCCCTACAGGCGCAGTGGAGAGGCATCAAGAAATCGCAGAGGCATTCCCGCAAGGCGCACAAGCGTGAGCGGCGACAACGCCGACGAGCCGAGAAGCAAGAACGGCGACAGAATGCGAAAGAGGTGCGCAGGGCGTACAAGGACTTGAGAAAGGGGAGAACCGGTCGAGGAGGTCCCGGTCCTTTTGGTGGAATGCCTGCTCCTCCCGTGCCTGTCGACCCCCAGATTATATCCGCCATGGCAATGGCGACGGCGACGGCTACGAGCGCATCTTCTGCGCGTCTTGCACAGAGCTACGCGTCTAGACGAGGTCCCGGAAGATACTCGCAGCGCAGCTCCTATTTCGTGGGGCCACAGGGAACGTGTGGCGAGAATATTCCGATGGGAATCCCTGGCATTCCGCGGCCGCAACGACCTCTTGGACCGTTTGGACCGTTTGGACCTCAAGGATTTCCGGGGGTTCCTGGATTCGCAGGACAAGGGCGCCCTCCGCACCCTATGCACCCCATGCACTGGTTTCCCATTGCGCACCCTACGCATTCTGGACCTGTACATCCTATGCACCCCTGGGGCCCTCGGAACTACGACCAAGGCGAACACCCCTTCCACGCAAGAGGACCAGTGCCGTTCATGGACGCCACCAGAGGGAGTGGCCGTCCTCACAACGAGGTACCTGGTGCATGGCCCAACGACGACATCCCCCAAGCAACCGGTATTTCTGGCCCTGCTCCTGGGCCAGTCCCAGGTCCAGCCTCCGCCGCGAAATACAGGGTCGTGGCGAGTTTCGAAGACCAGGTGAGAAAAATGACGTCTCGTTTGGCGTCTCTGGAGGACGGTGTGGAGAAGGCATCCCTGCAGAAGACGACGGACGAGCTGGTGCGTATGACGAATAGGCTGCGGAGGGAGGCCGATGAGGTGTATGCGAGGGACTTGGCTTGTGCGGGATAGGAGGCAGGGCTGAGGGTGTGGGAGGATAGTCGCTGGACGTCTATGGGCGTTATCAGGAGAAGGCATGACGTTATGAGTTCAGTGGCGAGGTTCGTGGGGGGAACAGGCGATGATAGTGTCTGTGAGTACTGACACAAGTCTGTTATGATCACGGGCTCCGGTCGCGTCTGGGAAGAAGGAAAACGCACGATAAGGGGAGAAGGAAGGTGAGAAAGTTTTTCTGTGTAGTTAAAGTGAGTCAGTGACGGCACGGTATGTACGGCTTCAATGTGAAGAGACCGAGTGAAACGAAATCAAAGTGCGTGACGCGTTAACAAGAAAGTCCCTGTCTCTTGCTCAATATGTTGTACATCACCGAGTCAATGACATAAGGTGTCTGATGTCAAGATTGAGACACCGAGTAAGAACACGGCCACATGTTCGCCAATGCCCATGTCCACAGTCCCATGAAAATCGCAACCTCTATTTGTGCAAAAGACGAAAGGGAAGAACCGTAGTCTTCTCAACTTCATCACCGTGGGATTCAATCTAAATCAGCAGCGGGCCAACGCCGAGCACAGCTTCCTCTCTGGCCAAGACGACTTCCAATGATACTATCGCCTCGACGTCCGCTTTGGTGCACATGATTGCTTCGCGTTCTCATTTTGATACGGAAAACACATCATGAGGCCCCGAGTACCTTCTATCCGAGAAAGGTCATTCTTTCTATCCATATCATGCACCGAGCGCACCCCGACTTTTGTTTGTACCCAATGGTAGAGACATTTTGTCTAAACTCCCCATACTCCAAGTCTAAATCCCATCATCGCCTTGCCATTACATTCCTTCTTGCCAAGAAGACCAGAGAAGAAGAGAAGACGTGATTAGAAAGGCCAGAAAAGCACCAAAACGAAAAAAAAGTAAAGGAACCTGAAAAGGAAAAGAGGGTCTTCCTCCTACTTCTTCGTCGCGTCCTTCTCAACCAGGGCACCCACGCCCAAGTTCCGCCCCACGGCCACCTTGATCTTCTTCCCCTCGGCCGGATCCCGGCCCACTTCACCCACCGCGTCACCCTCATCGACGGCCTCCTCCTGAGATGCCTCCTCCAACTCGTCCTTATCGAGCTGCGCCTTTATGCCAGATAGGTCCAGACGCATGCAGAAGGCGTCCTCACCGTCGGCGTAGTACTTTGCCTCCGTCTTTTCATTCGCAAACTTGAGCGTATCTTCGTAGAGGTGTCGAGCCGCCGTGTTGGAGACGCGCACGTGGAGGGAAACATATTTCGCATTGTACGACTCAACCATGGCGAGTTCTAGGCGCGCGTTGTGTTAGTTAGTGCAATATATGATTCTGTGGACGAGCCCAGGGCAGAGAAGAACAACATAAAATATCAAAGAGACGAAATTTTTCGTAGTAGGCGTAAAGAAGGGGTCAAGAAGCAAAAAGTGAAGCAACATCATCATCTCCAGCGACCACAGGGTGTCCCGGACCGACCGCAAATATTCCTCCCGCCCTCTTTAGAGACAAACCCCCGCGAAAAAAAGAATAGGTAGCACTGAGCAGACCATGACGAAAGCGCAAATCTCAAACCTCAAGCCCACCCCAGAAAGGAAAAATAGAATGACTCACGGCTCTGCCTCATCAACTTCTCCGCGATTCCTAATCGCCGATGTGTCCTCATCACACTCAAGCTCGTGATATGTCCATGCGGGATCCCATCCGCAGGGTCCTCCTCCATCTTGGCGAGCACGTAGCCCACAATCTTGGGGTACTCGTAGGGCCCCTTGCGCGGCCGCGACACATCCACGGCGACGTAGCTCAGCTGTGGCCACGAGAGGGCATGGTAGAGGTAGTATTTCAGGAAGTAGTTTTCGGGGAGGTTCTCGAGGTTGGCGTGCTGGATGAGGGGGAGGTCTTCGATGGTAAGGACGCGGATGTCCATGGTTGGGAGAGGGGGCTCTTCTGGCCGGGGTGTGCGTGTCGGTGGAGGGAGAGGGGGGGGGTTGAGCACTGAGAATGCGGTGCGGTGCGGTGGTGGGCGGTTTCGTTGGATGGGATTTTGGTGTTGAAGGGAAGCTTCTGCGAGACGTGCCCCTCTGCTTGACAGCGGGCTGTGGGGGTGGGTTCGAAGTTGCCTTGTAGCGCGTAGGTACCTACCCTACATAATGTGGATGTACATCAAAGGCGTGTCTATACGAATGCGACACAACTGAACAGGGTCGTTTTAACACAACTAAACTTCGCAATTGAGCTACTTCTATCCCTTTGTCCAACATGCCATGCATCTTTTGATCGTATTGTGGCCCGACCCGCGACTGCGGACCGAGTCAGCGCCTGAAGGACTACTGAAACAAAGTACCGAGTATGAAGAAGGACGCATAAGTTTTCACCGAGTATGTCGTGAAACTGTCGTAGCCGGCAACTCGACGTAGGTTGCGAGCCCGACAGGCAAAGGCTACGGCGCTGGACCTTGAAACGTAATGTACATAGTCCAACAAAGAGTCTAGAGATGCACATGCCCATCACAGTCCAATCCTGAGCGAAACTCCGGACCACGACGCACATCGGATATTGACTCGAGACCGCAAACCAGTCGATTCCATGACGCTGTCATCCATCCACACGAGTCGCAAAGATGTCTTGTCTTTATTTCGTCAAGTACACTTTATATCAAAGAACGTCGCTTCCAAGGCCCTCAAAGTCGCACACACACCCCTTGCGCCATGCCATACGTGATGCGCCCTACACATCGCATCCATCTACCTAATTTACCCGTCAGCCCCCATGATTCACCTCTACTCTCTCTTCTTGAGCTCAATTCCATCCTTCCATGCTGCCACTTGTAGTGCCATTGTGTGACCACTCTTAGGCAGCACCCGAGTCCAGAGAGTGGTTTTAACTTTGACTTCCCAAATCCCCCCCTACTGATCCGTGGGCTTCTTCAACCGAATGACAAGATCCTTGAAGAAATCGTCCTTCGTACGCGGCCCTCTCAGCGGCGTCTCCTTGACTCCATTCTCCGCAACCTTGGAAGAAACTGCCTCGGCCGGTGAGATCTCGGCGGCCTTCTCAACAGAGCCTGCTTCGGCTGGTGAGGTCGCGGCAGCGGTGGCGGCGGCACCATTCTCAGCAGAGCCCGTATCAGCCGGTGCGGCCCCAGCAGCAGTGGCAGCAGCGGCCTCGGCAGCCTTCTTAGCCTTTTTAGCCTTCTTCTTCTCCTTCTCCTCCTGCTTCTTCTTCTTGGCAGCCTCTTCCGCAGCGCGAGACTCGGCGCTACCGCCAAACTGCGCCTTCCATTCCGTCACCTTCTTGTCGTCAATGCGGGTAAATAGATAGGCAGCCTTGCCGATCTTGTGGCCGCTCTTGAGAACTTCGGGGGTCCAGACGTCTGGGATGTGGGCGAGCGATGTGTTCAGCTGCTTGCAGATGGACTCGGACGTGGAGGGCATGTATGGCGAGGCAAGAGACGCGAGCAAGTGGCAGAGGTTGAGGGCGAGACCAATGACGGTGTTGGTGCGCTCGGGATGCTCAACCAGGTTGGCGTTGTCGAGCCTGTACTGTAGTAAGGCGTTACCCTCGGTGCTGATCTCCATGAGTTTCCTCACACCGGCGCGAATGTGCACTTTTTCCAACTCGTCCACGTATTCGGCCAGGAGGGTATTGACGCGGGCAATCCACGCGGGAAAGTCAAATGTGTCGTCGGTGTAAGAGGCCGAGAAGTCGGGCACGGTGCTGTCGCATTTGGCGTTGACGAATTTGACGATTCGGTTGACAAAGTTGCCAAAGTTGGCCAGCAATTCACTGTTGTTGGAGAGAACAAAAGCCTGCCATTCGAACTGGGTGTCCGCCGTCTCGGGCCGGTTCGACAGGAGGTAGTACCTCCAGACCGACGGGGAAATGCCAATGTCCCTGACTTGGTTGCCAAAGACACCGACGCCTCGTGACTTGGAGAACTTTCCGTTCTCGTAGTTTAGGTATTCTGTTGTCGACAGGTGGTTCAGCATGGTCCACTTCTCGCCGGTTCCAATTTCCGAACCGGGGAAAATGACAGTGTGGAAGGGAACATTGTCCTTGCCCATGAACTGGTAGAGCGAGACGTCCTCTGGGTTCTTCCACCATTTCTCCCACTCGTCCGTGTAGTTGGCAGTGATGGAAGGGTAGCCTATGCAGGCGTCGAACCACACGTAGATGACCTTTTTCTCGTAGCCAGGCAGCGGAATGGGGACACCCCACTTGAGATCACGGGTGATGCTCCGACCCTCGAGTCCCTTGGTCAGCCATGACTTGGTGATGGCGGTCCCGTTTGCGGGCCAGCCGTACTTCTTGTGCGCATCCTCGAACCACTCCTCAATGGAGGGCTGAAGCTCGTTGAGCTTCAAGAAGATATGCTTGGTATCGCGCGGTACAGGTTGCGCGCCGTCCACTTTGCATCGGGGGTTGATCAGCTCAAAAGGATCCAACAGACCGCCACACTTGTCGCACTGATCTCCTCTCGCATCATCATAGCCGCATTTCGGGCATGTCCCCTCGACGAATCGGTCGGCCAGGTAGCCGTCGTGTTTCTCGCAATAGGGCTGGGTTGTCGTGCGTTCCTCGAGAAGCCCATTCTTGTGTAGTTTCAAAAAGATGTCCTGGACAATCTCCGTCTGCTTTTCCGTCGTGGTCCGTCCAAAGTAGTCGAAGCCAATCTCGAACCAATCGTAGACTTCCTTGTGCTTCTTGTGGAACTCGTCGCAGAGCTGCTGAGGCGTCTGACCCGTCTCGAGCGCTTTGGTCTCGGTCGCGGTTCCGTACTCGTCTGTTCCGCAAATATAGAGTGTAGGACGGTTGCGAAGCTTGCTGAAGCGCGAGAAGACATCGGCGCTGAGCACGCTGCCCACCACGTTTCCCAGATGGGGCACGTTGTTGACGTAGGGCAGTGCAGAGGTGATGAGGATGTTCTTCTTGCCCTTGACGGGAAGGATGGGGGTTTCGACCGCCATCACAAAGAAGGGTTCTGCACGCGAATTTGGGATTCTTGCGTGGTTTGGTCTTGCCTGGTAAGAAGAGTTTGAGTTGGATCTGCGGGGCGAGAGGAAGAGATGAAGAAGGCAGTCAACGGGACTGACTCATCCGCGATTTCTGAATTCTGCAGGTAGCGCCATCTGCGCAGTGCATGGAGGGGTCGTGACCGTCGTATTACATCCAGTTACAAGTTTACAACTCACAAACGCATTCAGGTCAATATCGCTTTTTTGATAGAGCACCACTCGGCTGCATCTTTCGTTCCCCTTTTTCTTTCCGCATTACATAGCTCATCGTGACGTCTGCTTAAGAAACATCCCACTATCGGTCCTGAAGCCTGAAACCCCCCGCTACAAGCCTCAGATCAAAGTACATACCCCGCCACGAGGTCCACAAGTTCACAAACACCACCATCAGGTACTTGAAGTTGCAGACTTGCGCCCACGATCAAACGAATCCCTTCCCTACGATGGCAGCGCCCACAATATCACATCTCGAAATTCTCTATATCCAGCGGAGAAACTCCTAGTGCCCTCATTCAGATAAAAAAGAAAAGAAAAAACAAATCTGCACAATGTCCTCACCAGACCCCTTCGACTCCATCCTCAACCTCGAACAGACCTTCTACCAGCAGGGCTACACCCAAGGTCTCGCCGACGGCGCCCAGGCCGGCCGCACCGAAGGCCGCCAGTTCGGCATGCAGACGGGTTTCGAGAAATTCCTCGAGAGCGGCCGCCTCGCCAGCCGGGCCATTATCTGGGCCAACAGGATGCCCCCGGCGGTCACGGCCTCGGAGCAGGAGCAAGAGCAGGAGCACGACGCGCACGATACCGCCGCAGCTACAGCTACGCCGCCTTGTTCGCTGCCGCCGCTACCGCGCAATGCGAGGCTGCACAAGAATGTAAAGATGCTGTATGCGCTGGTGGAGCCCGAGACGTTATCGACGGAGAATAGCGACGAGGGGGTACAGGACTTTGATGATCGGGTGAAGAGGGCGCAGGGGAAGGCCAAGGTGGTGGAGAGGATGGCTTCATGACTTGACAAGGGGGAGTGTTGGAGTTGCTTTGGTTCATGGCATGTTCAAGTTGTGGGTGTGCTTGAGTACGCTACGCGAGGTTGGGTTCACGATATCACTACGGAGTATGGTCCTTGATTTGTGCATGTTTAGGCGTTGGCAATAGAGTACAAGGGAATGGTGTCAGTTCATGTCACAGACAAACAACCAGTCGGCCAACGACCAAAGCGAGGCCTCAAGAAATGGTAACCACAAAAGAAAGAGGGGAATAATTCTCCCAACGTCTAAGGTCTATGACCCCCCCACCGCGATCCTCTTATGTACAGAATTCGATCATTGCGCATCATTCTCTTCCCCCCCACCCATTTTACTCAAAACTCCGGCAAGGGTATCTATACAAAGTTAGCATATCTCAACTCTCCAGCCAGCGCAACCTATACTCCCAACCGCTGAAGCTCCTCCGCTTTCGCCATTACACAGATACCCATTGCCATGGCGAAACCACATCAAAGAAAGAAAACAGAGGGGCGGAGTAGAACAAGAACTCACCGTTCCGGATAGGACCGCTCCTCAGTCATCTTATACTCATACACATCCCACTTGCCCCCCACCAAGCTCTGCCCACTCGGCAGCGGCGGCAATCCATTCACAAATACATCCTTGGTGACATCTCCCGTCGCCATCTCCAGACACTTAGCCAGCCCCATCTTCTGACCCTCCTCCTGCACCTTGACGAGCTGCTGCTCACCCGCCTCCCCAATCAGCTCCACCTTGGGGCTCGCTGCGCTGCCGAGGGTCAGCAAGCCCGCTACATCGGCCTGTTTCATGACGCTCAGTCGGGGGTAATTCCTGCGGTGATCGCGCTTCCAGTACGGGTTGTTGGCGATGTCGCCGGCGGGCATGGTAACGGGGTCTTCGAACGCGGCTGGGTCGTTGCTCCCGGGCGGGGGATTACGGTAGTAAGGGTTCAGGGGAACGCCGTTGGAGCGGTTAGGATCGAGGGCGAGGGCTCGGCGGATGGTTTCCCATATTCCTGTTGATTGGAGGGTTTGTTTCTAGGCAGGGAACACCAGGTGGTCAGTCTAGGTGATACGGTAGGCGCGGAATGAGTATCTGTACCTGTGCGATAGATACAACGCCTCCAGCGGCCTTGGCTACGGCCTGAGCAGACATTGTGGCGTTGCAATGGGGTTGGAAAGTCGGGATGGTCGGTTCGGGGCAAAGAGTAGCTCGGCTGCGTGATGGACGTTGACGATGCGTTTCGAGGTTGCCGGGCTTCGAATGTAGCCGATGCTTTGCCGGGACCTGGATGTGTCGCGGTCGCCGCGGGCCAAAGGCACGTGACGCCGGTTGGTACATTATTCCCGGGCATGTACAAACTATGTACATGTATCTCTTTTGAACTTCTGTTAGATCGAGAAGTGGTTGAGAATTTGGTGCTGGAAGTCCATCCGACTGACTGCAGGAGCTCAAAGTACCTACGACTTTTCGACAAATGTGTCGGTCGCATAAGGTGCTTGGCGAAACTGGCCGCCTCCAGTGATGACGTCTCCTTCCCAGTACTTGTCGGTTGTTCGACAATTCACACTGATGATGTTCCGTGAAGACTGGGCGAGTATGGTTTCCATGAATTTGAAATGGCAGCAATGCGTTTGTCTTCCCTTATCCTGCTGAATAAACTTGCCAGCAACGTCGCTGAAGTTATCTGTCTTCTCTTCTGCCTTGGTCGTGTAGGTATTTGACGATGTATGTAGTTGATCACGAGTCCAACCGAGGTACACATGTCCGTAGCATGGGAACGTGTATTTGAGAGATGAGCCATTCTTCACTAGGTATCCAGTCTGGTTCAGTGGGGTTATGTGAGCTGGAACTACACCCATATCAAGCTTGACCTCTGCAGACCACAACTCTGGCATATCCGACGTTGACCAGACTTCGGACCACCGTGACAGACACACAAAATAAAGTCTCCCATATCGATCCTCGATCACAAGATAAGCTAAGCTGCAATTCGCTAAAACTAAGAATAGAAAAAAAACTTTGATTCTCTTCACGCAAGCTTCACAAATTTCACAGCATGAAATGGTGACAGAAAACAACAACGCACATGACCTACCATTCCATCCCATCATCATCACAGGCCAGACACTTGACAAATCACCTCTTCAGTTCCCTCACCAAAGCCTTCACCCTATCCGCCGTAGCCACCGGATTTCCCGGCTCCGCAACAAGGACCTTACCCGTCTTGTCCACGACAAAGACACCGCGCTGCGTGCCCTTGGGATGCTTCTTCATGCCAATAGCCGCAATGAGGGTCGACTTGGGGTCACAGAGAAGCGGATATGGCAAGTTCTTCTTGGTGTGAAATGTCGTGTTGGCCTTTGGTGAGTCCGTGCTGAGGCCGTAGATGGCGAGGCCCCCAGCAGTAAGCAACGTGTAGGCGTCGCGGAATAGGCAGACTTGGGTGGTACCTAAAGAGAGGCATCAACAGCAATTAGCATATAGAGTAGAGCATTCGTATCCGTGTGATCCGTTTCTCCTTCCACATTGCGTCAATCTTTTGTTGATCACCCTTCTCTTTCCATTTCTGGGCCTCCTTTGTCCCCTTTTCTGTTCCGTGTTCGTCTGGCCCGCGACGTAAAAAAAAAAGGTTCATATAAGACTTACATCCCGGTGTAGAGGCCTTGGGATAAGTAAACACCACAACTCCACTGCCACTCTCCTCCACCAGGTCCTTCAAACTCGTCTTCTTGCCGTCGTTTGTTTCGATCTCGCCCCCAAACCCATCTAGGTCGATGACATCACCCACCGCGACTTTCTTGGCTGCTGCTGGGCTGGCAGCGCCGGCAGCGCTGGCAGCGGGAGCAGCAGCGTCGGCGTCAGCAGCGTCGGCATCAGCAGCGGCAGGGGGAGAAGCGTCCTTCTCAGGCTGAGGCACCACAGTCTTCTCCTCCTCTTCTGTCTCCTCCTCCTCCTCCTTCTTCTTGCTGGCAACAGCCTTAGCCTTGGCCTTTACTCCAACCTTGGCCTTTGAGGCCGCCTTATCCGCACCATCAACGCGGGGAGTTTTCTTCCGGGGAGGTGCCGGCGCGGGAGGCGGCAGAGGAGCCTTACGCTTGCGCAGCACGACGGGCATGTTTGGCTTTTATGTATGTAGTCCTTTTTCCCTTCTTCCTTGCTTCGGGGGCTAAGGGGTGGGAAAGACAAGGAGGAAGATTGCGGCTGAAGGCGGGGGTTTTTGATATGGCGGAAGGGGATCAATATAAGGCCCTTGTGCCAACAGAATTATGCGGAGCCACAGTACAGATGCGATGAGAGATGAGAAGGATTGAAGTGAAGGGTGGTGGAAGAAGAAGGAAGAGGTCGAAAAGGGGGAGACTGAAGGGAAGTTATGCGCGCTCTAGGGGGCAGCGCAAAGCCGTTGGTCTATCTGGTCGCAAGAACAACAACAACAACAACAACGGCGGCCAAAGCAGCAGCAGCAAGTCAAGCAGCCAGCTTGTGGACCTTCTCGTCCTGTGGGATGCGATGCCGGAAACGAGGGGCTGGAGCTGGGGATCAAACGAGCAGCTTCTTAGCCGAAAGGACCCAACTTGCTTTTTCTACTCGTGCACGCGTGGTTGGTTCATTGGTTCACGGGGTGATTCATGGCGGGTTCATGGCGACTTCGCGGTGCGATGCATCACGTCGCACAAACGCGGGACGAAGTCGATTCCGTGCGCTGTTGCTGATTCAGAACAACCTTGCGGAGTACATATGTACTGTACCTAGGTAGGGTACATACGGAGAAAGCGGTCGCCAGTTTTACTGGAGGGCACACAAAGTCATATTATGTAATTGGAATGCTCTAATCAAGCACGCACTTCAACGATCAAAGAAGCTAATCCTCAAATTTTCATCTACCTGCGCAATTAGAGCAATCGATGGGACACATCCCGATGCCTTCTTTCCTGTTAAAGACCAAGAGAAATACTATCATCGCAAGGTAAGGTCAATCAACAGATGCTTGCGGCATGCAAATTCAGTAAGCGCTTCACATTCATAATTGCCAGGCGCCGCGAGCTTCCGGCCTCCCGAGTCTCGGCACAAGCATGTTCACTAAAAGTCTCCATGAGCCTGATGGCTGGCATTACCTACTGCTGGTGCAGGGATTTTACGCCTGTCCCAGGCAACATGCGATATCATTTACAGGAATACAGCCGACACTTGAGAACGAATTTGTACACATACGACGTTCGGCACTCCTCAAGCGCCATTGGAAGATCACAATCTCGAGGCGCCGGAGCATGCCTTCGGCAACCAAGTCGCTGTAATCTACGTCCTCACAGCACTCCAGAACCTTATCGCATTCTAGCCTCTCGTATAGATTCATTAGCCATGCTATCTTGCAGGGCTAATGCGATGGTATTTTGAAGCGCTGTGACGATATAGATTATAGCAATTTGATACCGGAAGGCATAAATTATAATGCTCCGGCGCTTGAGGAGACAAGGCGATATGTGCCGGAGGTTGTCCAGTTCGTTCTCATTCATTGGCTGTACTCCTGTAGGTGGTATCGCATGTGGCTTGGCACAAGCCCAAGGAACCCAATGTGATTGCTTCCAGTCCTGCATCGGCCAGATAATATTGGCCATTAGGCCCATTGAGACTTCTTGAACAAGCTTGTGCTAAGTGGCCATTGCCAGGACTCAGGAGCCCTCGCTGCCGGTCATCATGTATGTGAAGCGCCCAGTGAATGTGCATGCCACAAAGCACGCCTTGGGTGTCCTCACTTTTGATTTGAATTTTTTTCTTGTGCTTTGATAGGAAGGAAGGTATTCGTTATGTGTCCCATCGATATGTCCCGATTGCATCAATAAAAGGATCGAATGGGCGGGTGATAGGATCCTGTCAGACACATCTAGATGGTACGGCTGTATAACAAAGTATTGAAGTCATCGTATTATCGCGCGCCGAAGTCATGGAATACAGGATGTACTGAGGCCTTAACTACAGCCAAAAAACGATATATGTACATTACTACATGCACATATATTTGCAGTTTTCTGCCATTCTTTTTAGCACCAGTCGCTGAAGTTTGAACAGCGCAGCCCACTGAACACCGTAACTGGAGCTTCAAGAGCACCTGCTAGCTTTCTCTAGCTGACAGACATCAGCTGTTTTGAATCAGTTAAATGGCAGACAAATCTGCGCCTTCAGTGTTCATCTACCAACGTTCGAAACTTCGGGTGCATCTTGCAGCGCCAGACCCGCTCGGAAGCTTTCTTTGCGCAAAAGCGCGTTTACGGCGTCTCCTCAAACCAACCGCGCTTCGTTCCGTGATTTGCCGTTTTCCCAACTGAGGTCACTGCTCCGCCCGTGCTGTTCCGTGGCGTTTGCGACATCGCTCAGACACCCAACAAAAAACCACTCGCGCGACAAGTTACAACGCAAGCGCATAACATCGCCAACTGCCTTGAGTCTTGAGTCTTGAGTCTTGACACAGCAGCTCGGCCTCAATGGACCCCCGAGTAGGTCTCTCTCCTTTCGTCCCTCGCGACAAAACCACAAGGCGTACCGTCACCACAGGAATTGCGGCTACTAACCTCCTTGTTCTCCTTCTGCAGAGACTCTACACACCCGGTGCGGCTTTTACCATGGCCATACTGGTGATAGTGTAAGCAGCTTTCCCACTGACATGCCACTCTCGTCGACCCTCTTTCGTCCTGGCATATTACATACGAGGCATACCATTCACGACCAGTACATACGTGTTCATGTTCACACATGCCTACAGGCTACAAGGCTAATGACGTCTCACTTCTCAGATACACACGGTCGTGCATTCGACAAGCAAGACGGGAAACGCGGCGGAGTTAGCAAGCAAAAACCAATTATCGAAAGCCTCTCTGTTATATCTTGGCAGTCTCTGTTTCCACAAGTCTGCGTATGAGCGTGCGTAAAATGAATATATGTTCAAAGCCGTCGAAACTCCCATGCTATGTACGTCCACCATGCCACGATTCACGCTCGTGTAGTAATTCCCATCGTCCAGTGCCTACCCCCATCCTTCTTATAAAAGGGGCGTGGGCTACTTTTTGCGCCTTTCAAGCTCTCAGCCATCCCTCTTGCTCTCAGGGTTTGATGACCGTCAACCGTTGTAAAAATCACTTCCACCACTGTAACTTCAATAAGAAAACTTCAATAAGAAAGAAAACAAGCAAATAGAGGGACTAACATGTCCAACTTAAAACAGGAGAAAGACATTAAAGAAAAGTATTACGTCATATGATACCCATAAACCAGACTTATCTATTGCCGAGAAGCGTGTCTTGATTCAGATGGTATGAAGAAATGGGGGGAAGAGGGGGTATCTGATGCGGAACTTTTGCATTCACTCCATCCCCGGACAGGATGCAATGTCCATGTCTGTATGTGCATATCGTTTCTCCGAAAACGTGTACAAGTCTTTGGGGGATAATATATAGCCCTCGTAGCAGCCGGCTCTTGGCGAGCCTGAATAATATTATGTCGTATGAGATGATGCCCCCCGACATCAATCAGCGTGTCGGCGCTCTATGTCTTGTCCTTCGGCTTTCATCTGGTGGAGGAAACGCATGACATACTCATACGTCAACATCGTGACCGTGGCAGCCGGCACGGCACGCATCATGTTGGTCCCCAAGCCCGCATAAAAGGCCCGCCAGCCCTCCTCTCGCAAGATAGTCCTAAACGTCATCACAATGCCCTTATATTTGCGATTGTCGATCGTTGCAGCTGTCTTGCGCTGGCTGTGAGCAGAAATGCCAAGCCCCTGGAGAAATTGCTCTCCTGCTAGTGGTCGTCGCTGAGTTTGGAGACGCGTTCGAATGACCTCGTGTGGGTACGTGGCGCTGCTTGCTAGAATCTTGGACAGCACCGATGCGGATAGGATGCCGAACCACTGTGCTTCTCCTGAGCCTTCGCCCATTCCCTCGCCCGTGAACTTAGTTTTGAGATACTCGTAGGTGGGGAATTGGACAGCTACGTGAGTTAAGCCAAGTAGAGCAGGTGTAAGTCCAGAGTAAAACGACACCAGTCCCTCGGAATAGTACATCTTTTTAGCGGCGTCGAGAGTCGATCGATAATGCCCGGAGGATCCTCGCGTCGATTTGGACGTCGGTGTCTTGTTCGGTCCGGGATACATGCATTGGGCGGCAAATTCGGCTGTCGGTGAATGGGTCTGTGACATGAGCCGGGTCTTGATGACCCAAATGGGGTTCGTGACAATCGTGCTGCTCCCTCCGGCAATGATGGACGACCAGAAACTAATCAGATGAGGGTTGTCTAATCCTCGATACGTCAGTATGCTCGGTACTTCAGGCAAAGATATTGCAGGTAACAACATACCATAATGCTGGGCCAACCAAACTTTGCTCTTGTTGTAGATGGTAAACCAAACAGCCCATGTAGGCAAGTAACCCATGACAATCGGGCCCAGACCGCGATACATGCCTCGGACTCCTTCCTTCCTCCAAATCACACTGGCTGTTCCCACTAGTCCATTGTACATCTTGGGTTGTCCAACGTGACGGCCATCCTGGAAGACTCTCATGATGCCCTGCGCCTGAAGTTTGGTCTTGATGACATCGAGGGGGCAAGTCACGACGCCAGACGTGAACCCGCCTACTGCGCCAGCAAAGGCATTGAACTGGGCGTCGGACGCGGATGCGGCCCATTTCTGCAGGGGGGTCAAAGTCACCGTTTCTTGCATTGGAAAGTCGGCCGCAGGTCGATATGAGCTTGTTGCATGATCTGCTGACGACGGTACCGTGCCTGGGTCGGCAGATTGATTGTGAGACATCACACGCCGACACGGAAAGGTATTTGGTTCGTGGCGTCGTCGGCGCGATTCGAGAAGCTGAATCAATTTTGGAGGGGTATTTGAAGTTCGAATCGGGCTATGCGAGTACGGCCAGGGGCTTCAATTAGGCGCAAGCCTGCGGTTTGATCTCTTATCAGGACAAATGTAAACCTCCTCCCCGCAAGTTCGGTCTCGTTATCGTTTTCCAAGGCGTCTGCAGCAGTCAATCCCACAGGCCGACCAGGCCAATACGGGGGCGGGGCAGCGCCCAAACTTGTGCCGGTGGGTTGTAGTTTCGTTCGTGAGATGCCGCGAGAAAACCGCACCAGCCGTGTGAATTATGTAAATCAACTGCTCACGTCGTGATCGTGATCGAAATCGCAATCGTAACCGACGTCAGAGGCGCTGCGCGTGATCATTTGTGCCGATGCCGGGACTGAAGGGACAAGGCGGAAACTGCGGGGAACGCAGGTGATACGCTCCCTCTCGCAGAGACCGTTTCCGACCTCTCCCACCTAGCAAGCACCACAGGCCATGGACTTTGAACAGGCGCGGAATAGACAGGCGTACGCGCCCGCTGTGTTACAGGAGAGTTTTTACGGCAATGGCGATATCACGGCGGCCAAGCAGGCGTGGTAATTGCTCGATTCGAGATGACGATCACGGGGGGATAATGGAGGGAGGAAGAGGGGGAAGATAAATTGGGATGAAGGAGCTTGCTGCTTGTGGGACCGCGGCACTGCGCAGCTGTGGAGTCGCACACACTTTCAAGTCTCACCGTTGAAGTCGGGTCCGGACCAAGCGCCATCAATTGATGCGCTCTGTACTCCCGTACTTGGTCTTGCAGAAGATCTTCTTCCGTGTATGTAGGTGGCTCAATTACGGATGAGCTGTGTGCCTCATCAAGTAAGGAGCCCTGCGTGAAGGCTGGAAGCTGAAGGGCGGGATTCCAGAGCCCGGTCGCATGCGCGGTTGTGAACTGCTCTTTGTATCGACTTCAAGACGCCTATTCGTCTTCCCACCTTGGCTACCAGCTTCTCTTTTCCGAGATTCTGATTCCTACTACCGCCGGAGCGACAATCCCCTTCCTCTCGCGCTGCGCAACAGGCATTTGGTCGCCACGTCCTCAATTGTTCACAAATTTGTCATTTCCCAACAGAGGATCACGCGAGCTTACTGTAGGATCTTCGCAAAATGGCTGTCATCCGCTATAGCCTATGCGTCACGTGTGTCCGCCCCCACCGTTTTGTCGCCGCTCCTAAATCACGTGACTAGACCAAACCTCCAACCCCCCAATCACCGTCGCCGCATTTCGCGCATCCCCGGCGAAAAGAAATGCAGTCTGGGCCACTTGCTCAATTGAACACTCTCTTGGATTCCAACCGCAAAGACAACATCCGACGTCCTCGCCGACACTACCGCCCATCATGACGCTGGTCGGCTACTCTCTCGCTCCGTTCATCCTGCGACGCCCCTGGCTGACCAAGCTGTTCACGCCGGCCGCACTCTGGTACGCAAATGCCGCTGGTTACAGGAAGCTGGGATTGAGGTAAATGAGCACCCGTCGTCTTTTCCTGAACTTGATGACGCTATGCGGATCCAATGGGGGAGCAGTACATGCATGGAGCATGGAAGATGGGAATGACGAAAAAAGAGGGGGAGTCACACAACTGGATTGATCCTGGCACGCATTCCCTGCGGCGCGCATTGCATCAAATGACGTCTTTCTGCAAGTCTCAAGGTCAGGCAGTGACTAATATCGGGGTTCTTTTCCATATAGATACGACGACCTCTACGAAGAGGAGCGCGAATCCGTCCAAATTGCCCTGCGACGTCTCTCGCCCAAGGAAGCCTACGACCGAATTTACCGTCTCCGCCGCTCCATCCAGTGTAGTTACCAGCACAAGCTTCTGCCCGAGGACCAGTGGACCAAGGCGGAGGAGGTACGATTATCAAACTATGCTCTCCCATCCCTCGCCACCTCACCTGCTTTCATTGCCTTTCTGGCAATATGGGAGCACAGTCGTATGACTTGCCTACTAACGCGTTGGATCAGGATATTCCCTACCTCAAGCCCCTCATCGCTGAGGTCGAGGCTGAACTAGCCGAGAAGGACGCCCTGGACTCCATGACCGTTTCCAAGTAAAATAGGAAGATATGGATGGAAAGAGGGGGTTAAGACAGGTCTTCTTGGAGAAGGCAAAATGAACCAATGAATCCCAAATAGAGAGCAAGATGGAGAAGATAAGATGAGAGAAGCCGGGAAGAGAGAAATGGGAGGACAAGAACAACTCATGGAGAGCGGGTGTTTGTGTTGATCATTATGTTACTGTGTCACAGGGGACGAGAGAGTAAATGCCACTTTAGTTGGGACTACTTCAACAGTCCCGTGTACACCTATTCCTACCACTTATAGATATGACCTCGTCTGACATATCCAATGCTCACCGTGGCATGCCATCCTAGCCATTCTAGCCCTCTTGAGTCTTCATCCACTCCTTCGACAGCGTTCGGCTCCTCCAGCCTCCCGGTTCCTTCTTCGCCTCTCACTCGTGCCCCGTACCTTACTCACCTCTCTGCAATCCAAGTCGGTCCGGTCGAAGACTAACCTAAGTCAAACCCGGGAGTCCCAGTGACAGGAAAAGACCATTACACGCGCCCTCCCTCCATCACCACAAATCCTGTTGGACCGTGGCGGAGGTTCATAGAGTGTCTTTTGCGCCAGTCATAGCCGTCGGTGGCTTCGAAGTTCGAGGCGCGAAGCGAAGGACTTTTGCACAAGTTTGTAGGATATGTGGTTAAAAGAAAAAAATGTCATTAAACCTTGTATCAACTACCTGCCAAGGGCATACTCAAGCCTTGGTGTAGTACATTACAAACAATCCCATCATGTGATATTTTCCTTCCCTTGACTATTACCATTCAGCTCTTGAAAATCATCCATACCTCCCACATCCATCTCTCAAAGTCGGATGTCTGCGGAGTATCAGCAATTCTCCGTAGCGGGAACGAGCAATACCCATCACTACGCCCTTTTCCAGTCCCCAAATCGACTACTTCAGGCAGAATGGGTGCGCCCTATCCAGTGCACACAGCACATGGCTCCATTCCTTTCCCCTCGTATTCTCCTGGTTATCTTTCCATTCCCTCCCCGTTATCTCTTCTTCCTCCTCGTTTTGTCTTCGCGATCTCCTTGTAATCTCCATGATCTCCTCGTCATCTCCTCATTTTCTTTTCGTGGTCTCCTGGTGATCTCCTCGTCAAAGATGTATTATCGTGGGCATTATCCATTATCCTCTGGCATTGTGGGACACATGCCCCACTCGACAATCGATCGGTTTTTACATGCGCTGATAGAACAATAGGTAGGCAACTTTGTTGTTGTCTCGGCTGGTGTCGTTGATATGCTTCTTCTCGCTGCTCGCCTTACTCGTGCCATTGACGGAGCCGTTGGGTTTCTTGTTCCCACCGCTCGAAGCTGTGACTTGCTTCCATCCGTCTTCATCGCCCGCGTTCTCGTCATTCATGCCATGATATCGATTGGCAGAGGCCCCGCCGGCCGGAGAATTATCCCCGTGTGTGTCCTTGGCATCCTCCTCTGATCCGATCCTCGCGACCTCATCGCCATGAATTCGGCGAAGGACAGTGTCGTCCATGCGAATCCATTCTCGGCCGTCTTGCCTGCGAACGTCGACTGTGTAATGGCCGCCGCTGGCGTTCTTCCCGTGGTGATACACAACGCTGATGAGCTTGTATCGAGGCATTGGGCCATTACCATTCATCTTGCGAAATTGGCGTGAGAGTACTTCACGAGGAATGTCAAGCTCCAGGGGATACCCAATCTTTTTCCAGATCTTGACGGTGCCATGACCTTCTGCATCGAACTGGAAGCGCTTCAAATGCAGGATGAGAACAGGAGGCAAAGACTCGATGAACACTTGTTTGATAGCTGTCGCGTCTTTGCGCAGAGGCGAGTTGAAGTCTCCGTGTAAATGCTCAGGTTTGGTCAGACCGCGAAGAGCATCCGTTACATTCCGGATCTGCGGCGAGCCAATGTCCAATTGGAGTGGCTGGTAGGGCTCTGTGGTGATGGAGTCTTTAAGCCCAGGTACCCGGAGCTCTGATCGCAAGAGGCCACCAAAAATCTTTGTGATGGGTGTAGACGAACTGATACCCGACGAGCGAGTGACTGCAGCTTTTTGCTTGGGCCCAACTTCGAGCCAATCTCCTGTCACTTCGGACCCTTCGAGCACGTTTGGCACAGGGGGAGCACCTGCTGCAGGCTTTCCGTCTTTGCCGTTCAACGACTTGTTCATGAGGTAAGTGCATTCATCGTCAAGAGTCTGAAGCAGAAAGCCGAGGAATTCCTCGGCATCTTGCTGGTGGCCGTGCTATTGAAGACGAATTAGATGCGGATCAATTCATCGCCGGACAGAAAGCATTGCTTACCTCCATGCTTGCAAACCGTGAGAGCTGTCTAATGGCGTCATACACGAACTCAGGCGTGAAAGGTTCTCCAAATTGTCCAAACGTCTCCGGCCTCACGGTTTGACTGAGTTTGTCAGCTGTGCTGGCAGAGGCAAGCACTTTAAACTCTTGCATGAAAACAACCCTAGTCAATAGTAAGCTATCTGTCCTTCCAGATGCGCTCAAAAAGCGATCTGTGTACTCACAGGATGTCAACAAGGGGTGTTTCGCTCTTGAAGCTGTGTGCAGCCTTTTGTCTCAGCTGCTCCAGAAATTCGTAGAATGGAGTACAGAAAACGAGAACTTGCAGCACCTATCACCAGTTAGCACTTGAAGATTGCATCAATCGTCTCAAATATGTATCCATACCGAATTCATATAGCACATGTTGCCAGTGTTAATGAGACCTCGAGGCTCGATCAGCGAAACCCTCCTATTGCTGTCTACACGAAAGCTTCGAATGACGTCGGCCAGGGAAGACTTGTGCGAAGGAGACAAGTTTGAGCCGGAGCCTCCCATAGATGTAGCAGTCTCCGAGTCTCCTCCCTTTCCTGCAGACACATCTGATGAGGCAAAGAGTTTTGCCCAGCTGCTTGGTGGAGCTTTCACGGGAGTTTTAGCGGGGGTTGTAGATTCGACAAACTCACTTGGAGCACCTGCTTCTCGAGTAGTATGCTCCTCGGAGTGCTTGGCATCTGCACTGCCAGTGACAGTTTCGGGCGCGTCATTGTCCTTCGTTGTGACCGCAGAAGCCTGAATCGGCAATTCAGGTGTAACATCTTTGTTTAGATCCTCCTCATTCAAACGGGGAGTCGAGGACTTCGGGGAAGCATTGTTATGATCATCACCTGACGGCGCGTCTGACGAGACCGCATGTGTACTCGTATCTGCTGATGAATGTTCACCGGTAGCGACCGGCTGTTCGGAAGGAGACACAGCTTCACTATTTGGAGGTATAGACGTCTTCTTAAGTCTTGACCGCGAAGTCCGCCTGAGTCTCGATCGTGGAGTTCGTTTGGGGAATGGTAAGTCTGGCCTTGAATACCAAGGTAGCTATTTAAATGTCGATGTCAGCTTGCTAATCCCGGAACGTCGTAGCGAGAAGAAAAAAAGATGCAAAAGATTCAACGTACGGGAGGGCGGAAGATCGGCCGCTCTGAAAGGACAGGAGACGCAACTGGTGGTGATGGTGCCGGCTGAGATGAAGCTGATTCAATAACTTGTGGTGAAAGAGAGCTGGGTGGAGGTATCATCGAGGATGGATGTGTCGAAGGAGGTTGTGCGTGACTCGGAAAGGAGGAGGAAGGAGGCTGATAGGATGTCGCAAGGTTTGGGGTTTGCTCATAGTGGCGAGAATAATTTTGAGGAACGCTAACTCCCATCATGGGAGCATACTGATGCGTTGGTGGCGGTGATCTCCCATACGTCTGGTATGGCATGTTGTATCCTTGAGGAGATGGCATGGCCCCAGTATTATACTGAGGTGGCATGCCATAGTATTGCTGTTGCCCATACCGGCGATGCATAGATGCCATTTGCTGGTCGTGATCGATCAGTATGAAGATCTTGACGACAAGTCTTGAGAAAAGGCCTTGGCGAAAGGTTGTCGACGGGGTATTCGGCTTGATGTGGCCCCACAGTTATTCATCTTTGGGTCTAGCCCGCTACTTCGTTAAACTGTGGGATTTGCTAGCACAGTCTCTAAACTTATTTCAGACACTGTTGTGGACTTGCTGCCCCGATGACATAATTACGTATGTACGTATGTACGGAGTACATTGTACATAACATCCTTTATTGCCTCAAGAAAGTCATTTGCCTCTTTTGGGCAGTTTCAAAGTGTGTGCTTTACTCGTCGATCACAACTTGGGAAGTCAAAGAGATCTAGAGAGTGGCACCATGCAATTCAAAGGTCCAGCAGTCATGACATGCGCAACGACAACGCGCAATGCTGAATGGATATTTCTTAATTTGTCCAGTGTTAATTATATTATTCATCCATGAACCTCCACCGTCCACCAGGCCTCAAAGCCTCGCGGTAACGTTCTGCTATTGCATGTTCAGTCCTTTTTAGTGCTTCTTCTCTGTCTGCCTTTAGCTGCTGCGTATTAGGAAAGTCGGCGTTCCAGAAACCAGGGGGGCTTTGCATGCGAGGAAACCTATGTTTGTGTTTGCCAAACTTGTTTGCAAGCTCTTGTGTCTTTGCTTTGATCCACAACTCCATCCTTTGTTCCCTGTCCATGACTGTGAGGCGGTGTGATGAAGCGCCCAGGTAGTCCTCTAAGAGCTTTTGCTCCTCTTCTTCCTGTGCTGAAGTGAGTGGTGAATTTGGCCGCTGGGCAATTGCCATAGCTCTGAACATGCTTCCACAGCAATGCATGTCAACGCATCCGGGTAAGCATGCTCTATTAGCCCTATCCCTCACGACTTCAGAGAAAGCAAAGCCATGACCCTCATTGGCAGAGGGGTTGACCTTAAAATCACTTAAATGGAGGTCTGAAGGTAGCTTATGGCGCAACATTCCCACCGACGGACGATTGTCGGGTTTCGGCATCGACGGACGTGACCTGGACTCAGTATCCTCATGCATGGCCGGCTTACGAGGGCCGTGTAGATTTAGATTGTATCGGTTCTCATCAAGATCGAATGGAAGTTGTCGGCGTCGAGGCACGCGAAAAGCAGATTCCCAACCCGGATTTGGCAGCTCATTCATGTTTGGCGTCAACGCCGCAATGACATCTGTCTCTTCGATGCCCCCATTAAGGACAAAGTCTAGCCGTTTATTGGCAGAAGCTCTGGATTCTTCCGCCGCCCTGGTGGGATCTATTTCCTCCTCAACATAACAGTCCTCGGCCAATACTGCAATGCCACGATGAAGCTGGCGTCTGCGATCTTTACCGGCCCGCTTTTCATTTGTAGGTTTGATGAGCCGAAGGTTGCCATCCAAGGGCATTAATGCGGACTGTTGGCGTGGCACCCGGGCAGATTGAGACTTTCGTGGCGGTTGAGCGTTTAGCGGAGTCACAGCTCCAAGTTTGAAGCGGGACGTAATATCGGTCTGGGGTCCGTCTTGTTCTAGAAGCGGGCGTTTTCTGGGAGTTTGAACCCTTTGGGCTATGTCTCCCAAGTCAAGGCTTTCCTGTGTGCTAGGTTTTGCGGCTGGTGTTGACATATTTGGACCGGAATCGTCGTCCACTTCAGGTTTGACAAGTATTTTGGCATCCGATTCTATCTCGTCATGAGCACGTTTCCGATGACTAACCTTTCGTTCCATTATAACCTCTGGAACGTCAGAAGATGACTCTCGTTTTATCGGGGTGCTGCTGCTTCCATGTGCCATGTGGGCGGCGCCGAAGAGACTATTCTCTTCCGACGCTTCCCCTTGCGTCGTTTGCGAGCTTGTGCCTGGCGCAGTGGTTGCATTTCCATCCGGCACATCCTTAGACAATGGAGCTGGCAGCTCTGGCTCGGCCTCTGATGGACCATCATCGGATATGAAACTGAGCGTAGGATCGAGGGCCCTTTCCTCTGCTTCCATCCCTATGGCGGGTGGTGCATCCATGAGAGGTGCTTGATGATCCAAAATTTTGATGTCATATTGCTCTTCAGCTTCCCGGAGCTTCGTCGTAAGGTATGTTGCATGCCGAGCCCATTGCAATCTCTCCATCTTTCTTCTCTGCAAGGCTTCTTTGGCTGTTTTGAAATTCGCAGCGACGGCGTGATATCTTCGCAGTACCTTTGAGCAGTTGCCCTGGCAGCTTGTGACAGCAGCCGGTGTCGATGATTCGGGCACAACCGGAGTTGGTGGAAGCGCAGAAGAGACGACGGATTGCTTGGGTAATGCATTCTCGATCGCGGAAGGCGGATTTATTTCGGTCTGAGTCTTGACAGAGGACTGTAGTTCGGCTAATTGCTCACGCATTGCCTCGTTTTCTGCGCGTAGTTTCTCAATCTGATCTAGGTGTGCTCGATGTGTTGCTTGGAAATCCAAAGCCTGAGCCTGCTGATCCTCCCGAAGACCTGCCTCAATCTCGTCGCAGATACCGGAGAGAGCTCCGAATAGAGCTTCGCGGCCTTTCTGAAATCTGTCAGTTGTCATTATGTAGCTTGCCGCCACGCATCTCCCGCATAGTGTGTGTAGGCAAAGTAAATTGCTGCAATCGTCGTCCCTCAGAAGCTTCGCCACCACGCGCCGCGCCGTCACGACTCACGAGAGCACGTGACCCACAGCGACTCGTGTTCACTGTTCAGGCAGGGAGTCCGTTCATAGAGGGTTGTCGGCGATCGCGCAGTTTGTCGGCCAAGAATTGCGCTGTAAAAAAACTCTATCACAGCCTACAGGTAGCGGTGACTTGACTTATTCAATGGTTGCCAATGACGACCCGGCGCGTACGACGTTGACTATGCATCTGGATTCTGGCGTACATATCGGCGTATCAGCGATTCAGCGTGTCACTCAGTGTGAGGGCGTCGGCTGCCACTCCGCGATTGTAGCCTTCCCCCTTCCGTTTGCACCATAACTACACGTCAATTTATTGCTTTGGGCCTTCACATCGTCGTCGGGCTTCCGAGCAGCTGAAATAGCCTGCATAGGTAAGTACTCCGGAGTCCGTACGCCGACTTGGAGCGATCTGGGCGCAATTTGGTTGTTGCAACTTGCGAGTCACATAGTATATTGCCCCGCTTTCCCGGGAAGGGACAACTCGCCCGACGCCACTCTCGTGCGACTATGTAATCACGAGGACTTCCGTCGCGGCCCTACGCTGCGCTTCGGGGCGAAGGAAGACTCGCCTCGCTTCGCTTCGGGGTGGAGAAAGTCGGGTTGGAAAAAGTGAGGTTGCATGTGCACCTAAGGCATCCACTCTTCTCTACCTCAGGTGTCCCTCCGGGGGCCCTTCCGGGGGATGCCTGCGGCACGCTGCCGCCTTCGGCGGATCTGCTTGGGGGATTTTGTTGCGGGTACAGGGTAATGGAGTTGAGATGGGGAAGGCGAAGAGAAGGCTCTACGGGATGTAGTTTAACGACCAAGATATTAAGATTTATGCGCTAAAGCTCTATACAACATTTCCAGCCCAAACCCTGATCCCTACTACACAGCACCTGAGCCCGACGCGTGACCTTCAACGCGTGCGGCAGCATCTCCAAGGACCGGGGCCGGAGGAGGTGAATTATTTAGCAACACCTCCGGGTACACCACGTTTTTTGTACGGCCTTCGCTGTTTTCTGGCAAGAGAGCGGCGAGGCCTGCCACCCTGGAAGTGCGCGAGAGAGCCACATACAGCTGCCCGTGAGCGAACACGGGGGTGCGCAAGTCCAACCCGACGGTGTGGAAGGATTGACCCTGCGATTTGTTGATCGTCATCGCAAAGCACATACGGACCGGCAGCTGCTTGCGGATGACGGATATCCCGAGAGGAGTATTATCTGCCAAGATGTCAATCCGTGGAATCAACCGCTCCTGGCCGTCAAACTCGCCCCCCAACATCTTCACCCCAATGCTGTACGGCAGCAGGTCGGTCACCACCATGCGTGAGCCATTGCAGAGACCCTCCTGCGGGCAGATGTTCCGCAAGAGCATAACCGGGGCACCTATCTTCAAGCGGAGCTCGCCGGGGGGCAGCGAGGGCAGTTCGAGGCTCTGCAAGACCTCGGGCGGCAATTGGTATCGCTCCTCAGCCGTGCCCGGGTCCGTCCTCTGGGTATTGACGGCCGCATATGTCCGCTGGTGGCGTGCCGGGACTGACATGCGGTCGAGGATCGTGTTGTTGAGCTCCGTGACGGTCGTGTTGAGGGTGGAAAGGAGACAGCGACCGGCAAAGGTGGCGTGGTCTTGGGAGGCATTCCGCAGGAGATCCGCCGGATAGACATGGTCGATGAGTTCAGACACCGTGGACGGCTGCTTGACGTACGCAGGTAGAGTTACCATCGTCCTCAAGGCCGGATCGTACGGAATACTCTGGACCCAGCGGACGAAGGCGTTGCCGTGCTCGCTGTCCTGGACCCGCATGTTGATGCGCAAAGCCAGCTGCTTCAGTCGCGGCCAGACAAAGGACTTTCGTAGGCAGGCGTGCACGATCTGGCCCTCGCTACCGTTTCGAATGACCGGCAGGATTTGGGCGAAGTCGCCGCCGAGGATAACCGGGACACCGCCAAAGAGAACGTCTTCGTCCGTGCCGCGCAGGTCGACCAACAAACGGTGGACGGCCTCGAAACAGTACTTGTGCTGCATCGGCACCTCGTCCCATATGATGAGGTCGGCCGAGGCGAGGAGTCGGCCAGTCTTGCTCTGCTTGGCTATGTTGCAGGTGGACTCCGCGTGGAGGTCGATCGGCAGCATGAACTGGGAATGGGACGTACGCCCGCCGGGCAGCAGCAGGGCCGCGATGCCAGTCGACGCGGCGCAGATGACCGTCTTGCCCTCGGATCGATAGTGGCAGGCCAGCGTCTCGTACAGGAACGTCTTACCCGTCCCGCCAGGTCCCTGCAGGTAGAAGTGTGCAGTGGAGGGATCGTCGCGCACGGCTTCGGTGACGGCCTTGAAGGCGGTTTCCTGGTCCTGGTTGAGCTGCCGGCGCAGTCGAGCAGCCCTCGGCGCCAGGTCCTCAATCGCGGCGCCGGCGGACCACGCGACGTGCGTTGTGGTCCAGTCCCAGGCGGGCGCGGGCAGGCCGAACTGGGCGAGGGTCAGCTGCTTGTCGGCCAGGCCTTCCGCGAGCAGGTAGAGGCCGTAATCCCAGAGAGGATCTTGGAGGTCCGAAGGGAAAGTGTTCATGTTTTCCAGACGGCGTGGCAGATCGTCGCAGAACTGGTCTTTGTACTTGTCCCAGATGGCCAACGGGTTCGCAATCATTTGCTCGCGGAGGCCGATGAGGAACATTGTCCGCAACGCAGACCCCGTGCAGGCGACAATCGAAGTATCGAAGCACGCGAACCACTCGTTGTCATTTACGGCAAGCCCTCGCGCGACGCATGCGGCGTGGTACGTCGGAAACCTTTCGTTTTCGAAGTGGTACAAATCCTCGAAGGATTTCGGGCCGCGCACCACCGTGAGCAGCAGCCGCAGGTAGTAGCGCTCACCCGCCACCGGACTGCAATGGTACATGCGACCGATGGTACCCGAACTACGTTTTCGCCACTGCCAAAAGCGGTTCCCAGGCTCTAACTTCCAGACGCAGTGATCCGGCATCTCCGAGTACAGGAAATTTGTTTCCGGATGATCCGTGTTCCACTTGAAGAACCCCATAAGCGTGCTACGGGTGTTCTCTGCCTTCTCTTCCAGCTGAGAGGCACTCAAGTCGCGGTTGAAATACACGCACTGCTTGTCTTTGAGGTGGACGTCGAGTTTCTGGACAGGCGGGTATTGTCCGTGCGTCGGGAACTCCATCAGACGCCAGATAGCTTCCGACGGGCTCACGTACCGCGCCTTGACGTACCGAGTGATCTCATCACGCTGGTCCTGAACCCTAAGCGTCGTCCTGTCGGTGCCCTTGGTCACGTACTTGAACAGGTACTTGACAGACCTGATGGACTCACAGAGCTCCACGTTGATATGCGCTTGGTACTTGTGCAGCAAATACGGATTGTAGGGCACCACCCACCGGTTAGTCATCTTGGCGTATCGACCATTGACAATGGTGAGGGGGCCCTCGCCGTCGTCGCGGCGGCGGTACTTGGGGTACGCGTCGGGAATGATGACGGTCGTCTCGCAGAAGTCTTTGGCGAACCTCTTCGTGCACTTCCCGTCCTTCATGCATGGCGCGTCCGGTTTGACGTGGCCGCAGGGACCATGCATCATGACCGACTCCACCAGGTCGCGCAGAGGTGTTCCCCGGGGCGGAAGCTCGGCGCACACGACCTCGTCCACTCGATCTGGAGTCTGGAAGTTTCTCTCCACCCCTTGATCCAGAGGACCAAGTGCATGTGAGGCAGCCCGCGCTTTTGATACTCGATAGTATATGTATGGGCGGCATGCGGACCAAGCACATTATCTTTCTGCAGGTCTTCGACCATCTGCTTGACCTTGAGCCGAAAAACGCGGGCGATTAGATCTGGCCGATCGTTCGCTTGCTGGCCAGGCAAAAGGTTGTCCTTAATCTCCGGCCATTTGGGATTGGCGGTGAATGTTATAAAAAAGGTTGGGGGGCCGAATTCCCGCACTATGGCCATCGCATTCTGGTAGAGCTGCCCCATGTGGCGGTCGCTGCCGGTAAAGGACGAAGGCAGGATGGTCATGCGGCCGAGATTCTCGGGCACCGCGTCGTCGCGGGTCAGGGCGTCCTGAACGCCGTCGTACACGTCGGCGCGGATCTTGGTTTGGTTGACCCTCGCCCAGTGCAGTCGGGTTGTCTCACACGCGACGAAGGCGTCGATCGCATACTGCTGAAACAGACGACGCGCGAGGTGGTAAGGGGACGGTTGGTCTTCCCGGGGAAACAGTTGGTACCTGTAGAAGGCCTGTTGGGGAAGCGGTTTCTTATCATCGCTAGCATTATTGGCCACTTCCGGATCATCCGACATCCTTTTCGCGGGGTCGGAAAGCAACATGTCGGGATTCCAACCGGGCTCGCCGAGCGGATTGAGCATGAGGTAATGCAGCCCCATGTACATGCCATTGTCAACCGGCACTTTGAATAGCGTCTGGTTCGACCCCGTCCGGCGGCTTGCCACAACCACGTCCCGCCTGCCAGGCGCGTCCAACTCGTCGGGGATCACACCCGCAACCTCGTCCACGACTGGCAGATTCTCCCGCCGCCTGTCTGCCCCTTGCTGCACCACCAAGTCCATCTTCGGCTTCAGCAATATCTGGAAGTCGCGGTCGTCCGACTGCTCGTCTAGGCGCTCCTTGGCCGTCTTATAAAGGGGCACAAACGGGTTGTGCTCCAGGAGCTCTTCGTGCAGCAGTTGCAGAAGCTCTGGCTCCAATTTAGAAGTGACGGGCAAATTGACGGGCTGTGCCGCCAAGCGATGCATGGTCGCTTCTTCCGCACTGTAGAACAGCAGCTGAGCGAAGGCCGGACGATCGCCACCCAGAGGGATGAGAGGGCCTTGCCAGTGGTATAGGTCGCCGTGGAGCTGCACCACGTTGACGCCGCCACCGAGGTTTAGCGGCCGGTCGTCGGCGCCGATGGAGCAAGAGGTCAAGCTCAGAGCCGCGTTGTACTTCCGAATGTTCTTCAGGAAGTGATCGCTCTTGGCGTGGTTGCCGGTCAACAGACTGAGCAGCAGGGGAGGGAGCGGCCGCGGATTGGGGAAGTGAACCCATCCCTTCTTGCAGCATTTCTCGAACTCGAGCTTGCCATTCGAGGGTTTCTCCGCCTTAAAGTGTCGCGCGCCGCACTTCGGACAAACGACATCCGGTGCCCCGAGGTCATGGACGGGCTCGTTCTCGTTGAAGACTGATCTGAATGCGGCAGGGATCGTCGTCGCCGGTCTCGTCTCTGCTTGAGCAGCAGCCGCCGTCGCTGCAGTTGCCGCCTCTCTCGCCGCCAGCATCGCAACTTCGAGTTCAGCTCGGGCGGCAGCCACGGCGGCCATGGACTCTTGTAGTACCGCGGCTCTCCTCGCCTCTTGAGACGCCCTGGCCACTCTCATTACTTCTTGAGACGCTCTCATCGCTTCTTGAGACGCCGTCGATGCTCGTCTCGCGGCCTCAACTTCAGCTTCAGCCGCCCTTACCGCATCCGGTCGTACCCTGGCCTGTCGCACAATGGCCTCGGCCGTCCTCAACGCTGCTGCTAAGGTCTCTTCTACGGCCGCCGTTCTCCTTCGCTCTGCCGCCGCGCGGTTAGCATTCGCCCGTGCCCCACTCTGCCGCGCGCGGCTGACAGGTGGTGGTGCAACATTATCCTGGCCGATCTGCGCCGGGGGACGTTGATTTGGCTGTCTCACTCTCAGCTATGGGCACGTTAGTGGGGAGAGTTCCCGCGTTGTACATTGTCTAGTCGCAGACGTACCCTGCATCGCACACATGTGCGGAGTATTCTATTGTGTTTTGAAGGGAAATCACTGAGGGGAAGCGTCTTCCTACACCCGGAGCAATATTGCATAGGCACGGAGTCGACAGCCGGAGCATCCTCTGGGGCCGGAGTCTCCTCTGGGGCCGGAGTCTCCTCTGGGGCCGGAGTCTCCTCTGGAGCAGGAGTCTCCTCTGGGGCAGGAGTCTCCTCTGGGGCAGGAGTCTCCTGCCGAGGTCTGGCAGGTGGCGGTCCATCGTCCTGCTCATCGGCATGCTGCTCGTCGAGATGTTCGGGGCGCGGCAGAGAAGTTTGCTCCGGGTCCCGTCTCGGGTGACGGCTATTGGCGTGTCTGGCCTTGGGGCACGTTAGTAGGGGGGGCTCGAAGAACCGCGCTCCAGCCACGAACGTACCTTGCACCGCTCACACCGGAGGGCCCTCGCGGCATCACCTCTCAGAGGGAAGTTAGAGGGTGGAAGCTGCCTCAAGCACCCGGAGCACCATCTGGAAGGCACGGAGGCTCTAGAAGGCAATGGGGCCAAGTCGATGGCCGGAGTCTCTGTGGACAGCCGCCGACGTCTGGCAGGTGGCGGGCCATCGTCCTGCTCATCGACATCTTGGTTGTCGAGTTCTTCGAGGCGCCGCTTTCGATTAAACCTCCTCGCCTAAGGGCACGTTAGTGGGAGAAGCTCGAAACCCGATCTAGTCACGAACGTACCTTGCACAGCTCACACTGGAGGGCTATCTCGCCAGTAGTTTTCAGAGGGAAGTCCGAGAGGGGAACCGTCCTCTTGCACCCAGAACACCGTCTGGAAGGCACGGAAGCCGAGTCGATTGCTTGCGAAGAGTTCATGATGCCGTGATGGCCAGTGATGGTGGAATTGTGAGGGGGGCGGAGTGGAAGGAAACATGACGTTTGACGCGTCGGCTTTGTTGTTCATATCGTATTGACTGCCCCGAGCTGGACGCGTGGGAAGGCGTGGCTGTTGGGTCACGGGTGGCGTCGGACGCGTCGGGTATGTTGTTATCAGGGTGCCGACGCGTCGGAACCTTCTCCACATTGGGCTTGTGAATCCTGATGAAAAGTTGAATTCCATCCGTGTGTTCGTAGTTTTCCGGGGTCACGTGTGCGTCGAAAAAGGGACTTTTCCGTAGTTTTGGGTGTCACGTGCGGGTGAAAAGTGCGGGCGAAGTGGCCCCAGTTTTACGTCAAAAAATCTTTTAGGCTTAGCGGCTCCGCTTTACTGCCAATATTATTATTGACTAGCCACACGGAGTACCTCGCCTCCTCTTTTGGTCTTCAGTGTTGCGGCCAAGAATGAGCCCCGCTAAACCACAGTTTAATGCCAAAAACTTTTCCCATCCTCGTCCCGACCACTTCAGATCTCGATTACCTTCATATCGCCCGTCGACTCGCCGTATTTCCGTCCATCTACAATCATCACCAGTTCCTACTTAGATGTACGTCTTCACCCTTTCTAAGAAACACTTCATGAGCATTTTCTGGCATTCGAGGACGTCGTTTGAATACGACCACTGTACCCGCGGTCCTACCAACAGAGATTTCATGTTGTCGTTGTCAATCTTTTATGGCACCATGCCATCTTTAATCGCCGAGTTACTGACACTGCGGTTACGAGCAGAAATCAATCCTCCGTCTATCCAACACCATGGACTACACTCCCAACACTGGCGCTGCTCGTGGAGCATGCTACTCTTGTGCGTTCAATCCTCGGCTCTCTCCCGATACATTGCCTGCTTCTTCTCTCATTCTCTTGTCACCAATCAGCATGAAGCAGAGTTTGCTTCCATTCATCTCCGTTTTCTGTATCCCCGACTCGACTAGAGCTGTCGGCACGTCCTTAGCTAACGTATATCGACGCAGGTGGCAATCCGGGACACCAGGTACAATTGAGTCCTGTCTCGATCTTCATCCTGAATCGTGTGGAAATTGACACATTAGCCTAGGCTCGCGACTGTCCCTCCAAAGGTCCTGCTAAGTGGTAAGATGGTGAAACAGCCGGAAAGTTGCATTACAATGCTGACCTGAAGATATAGCTACAACTGCGGAGGTATGCTCTTGACTACAACTGCGTCGTATTAATTGAACATGTGCTGACTTCAGCCTAGGCGAGGGTCACATGAGTGAGTGACTGAGGAATCCTTTTGCACCAACCACACGCTAACTTTTGCAGGCCGTGACTGCTCGGAGCCCATGAAGGACAACAAATCTTGCTACAAATGCGGTCAAGCTGGCCACATCTCCCGTGACTGCGGTGCTGGAGGCGCTGCCCCTGGTGGCCAATCCACTGAGTGCTACAAGGTACAGTGACTGCGTAGGATCCGACCTTTCCCGACAGACTGAGCTGACATGACGAAGTGCGGCGAACGTGGCCATATTGCCCGAAATTGCTCTAAGGCTGGCGGTTCCTTCGGCGGCAACTCGTACGGAGCCAGCGGCTACGGCGGCGGTGCCGGCAAAACTTGCTACTCTTGCGGCGGCTACGGCCACATGTCCAGTTAGTACCTCCAACACGTGCTCGAACAGCCTGGACACAATTCTAACAACATATACAGGAGAATGTGTTAACGGCATGAAGTGCTACAACTGTGGCGAGTCTGGTCACTACTCCCGTGACTGCCCTAAGGAATCGTCCGGTGGTGAGAAGATCTGCTACAAGTGCCAGCAGAGTGGCCATGTCCAGTCTGCATGCCCCAACAACTAGGGACTCTTGCAAACTTACGCATGGTGGCCCTGGAATAACTCCACTGCCTCACTGAACAAGGGAAAAACTGGTGTAGCAGCTCCATGATACCCATGACGAATATGCTATGTTTTCGGTTCACTTGCTTTAACCAACGTTTACGCCAAAGCTATTTTATGTTCCTACTCATCTCCTTTGTCGTTTGGGGCCCTCCATTTGCGAGCACCCCCAAAGTTTTATCTTTGGCAACTTTCGGCTTTCATGTATAGGATCTGGGTTTCACCAGCATTTAATGGGTCGTCTTCATATGTCTACAAGGTCTTGAGACACATGTTGAACACGGCTTGCCTGGAAATCACGGCGTTGAGCTCTTCACCACGGAAGTGCAGTTGGACCCGGACGAGAATTTCGTGGTTTTTCGTAGCCCACACATACGCCTTGAACGGCAAGATAGCATCAAAAAGAAGAGGAACAAAGATTAGTCACATGGCTTTTACATTTAATTGATGTCCCTGTCCGCCTGTCTTCATCTCCCGTAAAGAACGCTGCTCACTGCATGGATATTTGACAGAATAATCCTCGGTGCTCCTCTTTGCGAATGTGGCAAAAATAATTCAATCCTGGGTCTGCTTCCTTTTACATGAGACGAAGTAAGCTCATCAGCCGTGGCCTTCAAGTGGCCTCTTTTGCTTTGTCCACAAGTGCCCACAATTGGCCGCACAATACTGTGTAGGTTGAACTGTGTCCCAAATTACGACACCGTGAGGCACATGGCGATAGAGGGACAGGGCAGCTCAAAAGAACTTGGCCATATATCCAGCTTATTGACTGCTTCCGTGAGATGGATGACATTGAATAACAAAAGATCCCCGTTCGCAAACCCAAAACATCAATGTCAAGTCGTCAAAACTGGAACAAAAACAAGATGATCACCCACGCGATACATAGTAAATACATACGAAATCAGCCCATCATAAACATGATGAATTACAACATAGCTTTAGGAAAGTCCTTCACAGCCTGCCGAACCCCTAAATCAGCCAGAATATCTTCCGCTCCACCCAAGATGGAATCAAACGCAAAAGTTCGATGATACATCTCGATATGTTTGCCCATTCCAGTCTGTGTAAGGCCTCGGCCACCCCAGATCTGGATTGAATCATCCGAGATTTGTTGAGCGGCGCGGGTTACGCTCATCTTGAGAAGGGCAATTGGGCCAGCGAGGTGCTGGGCTTGTAGTTTGTAGGGCATGTGGCACATTTGATATGTGATGGTTTCGAGCCATGACTGGTTAGCTTCCACGAGGGCGATCATCTTGGCAATTCTGTGGGCAAATTTAGTATGATATGATCTTCGAATGGCAACATGTTTCTTTGTTTTGGATTGGGGGGCGTTCTTACTTTTGTCGAATGACGGGCTGGTCAATGAGTCGTTTGCCAAAGACGAGGCGCTGATTCGCCCACTTTAAGCATTCTTCCACTACTACTCGAGAAACACGGATGGAGCCGCCTGTTTTGAAAGATATTAGTGGGAAAAGATCCATTGCGAGTGGAAAAAGCACTGGGGGAACGTACAAGCCATCGTCCAGCGTTCGTGGTTGAAGTTGCTAAGTATCACATGCATGCCCTTGTTTTCCTCGCCCAAGAGATTCTCGACGGGCACTTTGACGTTGTCGAACGTGATGTAGCTGGTTCCAGCAGCAGCAGAGTACGATGTCTTGATGGGCTTGGTCTCAACGCCTTCGCCTCGCTCGATTAGAAGCACGCTCAGGCCCTTTCCTGTGCGGACACCCGTCACGAAGTAGTCGCAGAACGTCCCATTTGTGATCCACTTCTTGGTTCCGTTGACAATCTAGGTATCATTGTGTCAGAAACATGACTTCTCTTCTCTCACAAAATGTGCGAATCTCGTTTTGGGTTGGCGGGGTTGAAGGATGAGAGAGAGAGAGAAGGGGAACATACAAAGTGTTTGCCATCAGGTGTTCTCTCAGCAGTGGTTCTAATGGCAGGACGAAGAGGAATTGATTCAAAGTGAAAGCAAATGAGAATCGGCTAACTATCTAGACTCTAGTTAACGAGTTGGAGATGGCACGAAGAGATGAGGTTCAAGGTTGCTGCCGGCAGCCGAGGTACTTGCTTGGTACACGGTACCTGCCTGTACAGAGCACCAGTCCGGGGTACTAACCTCGGTCTCGGAAGGGTTGATGAGAGAACGAATTGCAAAGTCTGCGATTGGCCACTAATTTGACCGGCCACCAAGGCGATTGTGGGGGTGGAGTCCTGGTCCATATCCATCATGCACGTATGTAGGTACCTAGCTATGTACACAGCCTCACAGGTAGGTCCTCCGTAAATATCTGCTCGATTTGTTCAGTGCAACTCCTTACTGCCTTTCTACATATTGGATATTATGTTTTGCTCTTGGAACAAACAGTCCTGGTTAAAGCTGCCTTCTCCAGTGG
The DNA here is from genome assembly GCA_029405325.1 of Claviceps purpurea. Lineage (NCBI taxonomy): Eukaryota > Fungi > Ascomycota > Sordariomycetes > Hypocreales > Clavicipitaceae > Claviceps > Claviceps purpurea. The sequence goes on along the minus strand of CM055783.1, from coordinate 4,565,586 downwards.
CAATTGAGGTGCAAGCTTTCCTGTCCAGATCTATGTATGTATAAGGTACATACGGCGCTGTGTTGTGATAACATGATGTGACCATCTTGTCTACATCGGAGAATTTACGAACATGCATAAACGATCTCGGCAAGCTCCCCGAGCCTGCTTTTCTTTTTGTCGTGATGACCAACACAGCGGGAATGACACCATGCACGAACCCACAACTTGTAGGTCCCTAGCAGATTGGTACATCTGCGGTTAGTGGCCGGATTTGTCACTAAAATATATCTTTACACGGGGTTGTTCAACCCGGCTACCAAAGACTTAATAAATCCAGCGTGTACCGGTCGGCGACGGTCGCTATTTGGTCAACCTTCATGGGCCTTGGAGTCCAAAATCACTCAGTAAACTTGTAAAGTTGCCCTAGGGTATGTAGGTCCAAACTAGCGAGGTAATTGAACATGACTGGGCTATAAGTGAGGTTCATATACTTATTACATTTATCTTCGTCTATTAATACCAGGATTAAAGAGGTCAAGATGATAAATTTTGTTAGCATATCCGATTTATGTCCGGCCATGACAGGTTGGAACGAATACCAGGGATTTGAGCGAGGTCGCGATGCTTACTCTCGTATATCTCTGACAATAGCATCGTCCTCTGCCCAGGCTCTCACAGACCCTGTAGCATGATCACAGATTATTCATTATATGTCTGATGACAAGGTAAGATTTGGACGACGAAACAATGTTCCAACTTCCGATCTACGGGACATTCCACCACGACAGCCGCCAGCGCGGACGACGGGTGACCGATACCGTATACGCTGCTCAACGCCCATGAAGAGATGTAGGAGAAACGGCCTAAATAGATCCAGATTTCCAGCTTCCAAGACATCTCGTCATAGAATGAGCTATACACAACAGAGAACACTTCTGTATACCTAAAGACCTACCCAGTGGATTCAATCATACGTGACTGACAAAGGACGCAGTACCCTCTTGGGCAGCCAAACGATCCGCCGAAATTTGGAACCTGACGATTCGGAACCTGGGTTTCTTGGCGAGGACTATGCACAGCTTGAAAGTCACACAAAGTCAATAAGCGCTGATGAGAGCAAATTGAACCGAGGGATGCTGCCCAAAGTCTTGGCAGAGCTCTCGTGGGATCTGGTATAACTGTTTCACTGACTGAGCGATGGACGATGGAGCAATGCCGCGATTCAAATGTGAGAAGATGGAATTTGAAAACGAGGAGAGAGTATAGCCGAATTATTCGCCTTGATGAAACGACTTCACTACGGTGGTTTTGCGGTCCTATGTAACTGCTCGACAGGACACGACACCCCCACACACGAGACATGACAAACGCAATCGTTGTGACACCATCATTTTCGCGCCGCATGAAGAGCGCGATGCCCTCGGGATTCGCTTTTGTATCATTCAATGAACATGATTCCATGTGCCTTTCGCGTAAGTCGTGTCGTCATATAATAGGGAGTTGTACAAGCGGATCGTAGCATCACTCATCAGTCAGTACTTTGAGACGTGTGCTCTCTCCCAACAGGCTATCAACATCATCAAGGCCGAGGCCCGGACTCGGGTATATACATATGTAAGTTCAATCGCAGAAGCATGATAGGTGGTGTGACGGTGTCAGTTTGACCATCCCTTGCTCATCTGAACAGCCTTTTCCCATGTCTCAAACCGCTTACTCGCATCTTCAGTAGATATTTGAGGCTTGAATATGGTGCTACCTTCCGTGTTCACATCTTTGAGATCATCAAAGGACTCCCACACCCCTGCGGCAAAGCCTGCGGCAATGGCGGCGCCGAGGGCAGTCGTTTCACGCATCGCGGGCCGATTGACGGGGATGCCTATCAAGTCGGACTGCGTCTGTTGTTGTATGTATTGTTAGCAGGCGCGAGCGAACGTTACACTTTGCCGAAAAGTTGAACCCGATGAGCCAGATAAAGTGATGGATGTTATGGATGCCACTCACCTGCATGATAAGATCGGCGTTGCACATGCCGCCATCAACCGCAAGCTCGGCAAGCTGCTTCCCACTGTCCTTGGCCATGGCGTCGAGAATGGCTTTGGTCTGAAAGCAGGTGGCTTCCAGGGTCGCACGAGCAATGTGCCCGCGCTTGGTATAAGCAGTAATGCCAAAGATTGTACCCCGAGCATCGTCAATCCAGTAAGGCGCAAAAAGACCACTGAACGCAGTGACAAAGGTGCACCCGCCATTGTCGTCGACCGTCTCGGCCAAGGCACTGAGCTTGGACGGGGTCTCGATGAAGCCAAAGTTGTCCACCAGAAAATTCACACTGGAGCCGGCAACGGCAATGCTGCCTTCGAGGGCATACATGGTCTTACCCTCGCCAAAGTCGAACGCGACGGTGGAAAGCAGACCGTGGGTGGATATCACGGGTTTATCGCCCACGTTGTACAGCAGAAAGCACCCGGTGCCGTATGTGTTCTTGGCCAGGCCGGGCGCGAACCCCTTCTGCCCGACCAAAGCGGCCGATTGATCGCCCAGACATCCCATGATTTTGGTGCCACTTAGACTGCCGCTCGAAAGAGCACCGTAGGCCTCGGGATCAGCGGAGCGGACAATCTTGGGCAGAGCCACCTTGTTGCAATCGACGCGGAACCAGTCAATCAGCTCGGCATCGTACTCCAACGTGTGGATATTCATGAACATGGTACGAGACGCATTGGATGGATCAGACACGTGTACGTTGCGGGAGGGGCCGCCGTTTAGTTTATAGACCAGCCAAGAGTCGACGGTTCCGAACGCGAGATTGCCCTTTTCGTACGTCGCCTTGACCTCGGGCACGTTGTCGAGAAGCCATAGCAGGCGACCCACGGAGGAATACGTCGACAGGGGCAGGCCGCAGCGCTGGGTCAGCTCGCCGGCGCCGATGCGATGTTTGAGGCGCCGAACAATATCCACGTTGCGAGTGTCGGTCCACACAATGGCATTGTATAGTGCTTTGCCGGAATTCTTGTCCCACACCACGGTCGTCTCGCGCTGGTTCGTGATGCCTACGGCTACAATTTGCTCGCGCGAGTGTCCCTGGGATTCGAATTTCTTGACGGCTTCATCGATACATTCGTTTACAGACGAAATGAGCTCCTCGGGATCGTGCTCGTGCCATCTGGAATGTTGCCGCGTCAGTAGACCTTCGCCAGGGAAGTTGCAACTCGCGAGTGATGCAGTCAATGTGCGAGACAATAAGTTCAAGACATGACAAATGGAAAGACTTCGTGGCTTACCCAGACTTGGGATAGATCTGCTTGAACTCAAGTTGATGGAGAGAAATGACTTGGCCCTTGTCATTAAAGATGAGGAATCGAGTGCTCGTAGTGCCTTGGTCAATGGCACCAATGAAGGTGGTGGGAGCCATATTGGAGTTACCGAGATGTCTGGATTGGGGGAAAGCTATGCGCCGGCTACGAGGGCTGCATTCAAGAAGTTTGGAGCGATGACAACGCAGGACATGTGAAAATGCTCACGAAGAGAGGAAGGGTGGCGATCCAAGATGGCGCGACCCAGCATTTGAGGCTTGTACGAGACGGCATGTTTAAAATGCGGGGAAGACGTGGTAGACGATAACGGTGTTGTGATGTATCATGTATGTACATACTTCGTATGATTGCCGAGGCTACTATGTGTTGTCGAAAGCTGGGGTAAGATGACACGAGAAGAAGGAGGTCGCCTGACTCAAAGGCGGCGCGATCGAGTGCGGGGCTCAGAAGGATCGTTCACGTGAAGATCTCATTCATAACGGCGGCAGCAAGATGTGGCGGCTTAATAAAGTGTGGCTGTACGGAGTACATAGGTACATATATATCTTCATGTGGCGGCAACAACGGGGTCCTTGTTGTCCGACGGGACGCGGAAAGCCGCCGGGACGCTAAACAGCAATCCGGCAAGTGAAGTGGCCGTAAGCGCGAGGCTGAACATGCCACGTCGCTCCGACTCGGGGCTCGAGGCTGGACCTCTTTGATTCTTGATGAGACAAAGACGGCAGTTTGTGTGCCTGGCGGCGCGCAGAGGAGAGACATACGGAGTAATTATAGCTGTTGCCGAACGATGAGTTATTTGTTCCTGACTATAGTTATATGACAATAGTATTATTGCTATAAGGTAACGACGGAAAGAAGTCCAGATCGAGGATTTGGCGCGACTACGGAGTACATAGCTATCCCCAACAAACAAGATTCCCTCGCGTTGCTTTCGGCAACTGACCGTCGGAAGCCGCAAACTCTTGTGGCTCCTCAACCACCCCAATAACATGTCTGAATGTCTGATTGAAGAGGAGGTCTCATCATTCATGGGGTCTCACGGCGGGGTTCACGACGTTGGATTGGGTTGACGGGCTCTGCGAGACTGCGACAGTAACATACATGCGCGGCGGGAAACCGGGAATGCAGTGCGGAGGTGCGCCAGCGCGACAATGCATCCCGTCTTGGGTCGCGCCAGCGCAACGTTTGACGTTGCATTATAGCAAGCCGGCGAAAAGCGCATTCCAGCAGTGTTGAACACAAAGACTGGGCGTTCTTACGGAGAGGTAGGTATGTAGGTATTCGTCGAGCAGATTTGCGACTTGCAGATGATTGAGTGGGGGGGATGCATGACGGTGGTGGCGGCGGTGGCGGCGGTGGCGTTGCGCCGCAGATTTCTAAGACAGCGAGACAGCGGACAGCATGAAATAGAAAATATTTAAGGTGGGGCGCGCAAGTAAGTGGGGAAGTGGGGGAAGAAGCGATCATCCATGGGTCCCCTGGCACCTGCTCTGTCCTTCCTTGTCGAACCAAAAGGTGCCACGGCCGAAAAGTTCACGGACCAGATGGCGTTCTACTTCGTCCAGATGGCTGTCGTATAGATGTACATATGTACGGAGTATATACGGAGTAGATGGTCGACAAGATGGCGATCGCACGCAGCGCAATCTCAGCTGCGGGCTCCGTCAAGCGCTGATTCCACACTTGGATATCAAGTTCCGCGGCGCGGCGGCGATGCTTCATCCCTTTGAAGTTTGAATTGAAGTCTTGGGCCTATACGTAGGATCTTGGACGTCGGACATTGAACTTTGGACATTAGACCCGGTTGCGAGAACCACGCTGGGCAGGCGTGCAGCGTCTCCAGGACCAGGTTGCGTCGCGTTATCAGTATTCACACTTGATACACCATGTCTCACAATCAACGGCTTTTTCACGGTTGTGCCATGTGGCTCCGGCCGCGAAGACATATACCTACCGTGCTCCACGCTGCAGGAAGTCGCTGGGCCGCGGGAGCATGAAGCCGCAGGCGCATTGTGCCAAGCCACATCGCGGCCGGCGAAGTAAGTTCTGCCACGGCGTCAACAAGAGCCGGATCGAAGATGTGGACAGGACTCAGAAGTCTTAGACAGTTGAACAGTTCTAAATCTAACAGCTGCATTGTGCTCGTCACTTCGTGGCCCGCCAAGTCTCACCGGCTGGCCCGAACTACGTATTCCCCGAATCCCCGCGACTCAAGACGGCCAAGTCAGTCAGTCAGCCCTCTCGAGTCAAACCACTTTCAGCATCGCGCTTGAGTCTCGTCTTTGACACAACGTGCGACCAAGCCATGGAGACTGGAGTAGCGTTTACCTTTTCCCGCGCCCCCGACCCCCCCTTGCTTGGTCTTGTCCTTAATCCTGCGGCCGCTTGCAGAGTCCTACCCACCGCCATCACCACATACGGATGGATACTGTTACAGATTTTCTCTCACAGGCTATCACAGGCTTCTTGACACGCCCAGCCCCTCCTGCGAGTCCCGTTACTCCCGTATGCATTGAAGCCTTGCCGCGGTGGCTTACCGTTGCATTCAGGTAGTACCCCATTTTCACCACTTGTCACGGCATCCTGGGGCAGTCAGGGGACCGAGGGGAAATGCTCGTCGTGTACGGAGTACAACGTGCTTTGTTCCCCTCTAGGATTCTCCATTCCGTCATCTCTCTTGTCGTCACGTCTCGTGTGTTTTCGTGCCATTCGACACCCCCTGCTCATCAGGAAGCACAAGAACTGTTTCGGCATTGATGAACCCGGTGGTATCCGATCCCATCGTCGTCCAAAATACCTCATTTGCCGTTTCTTTCCATAACACCCCCTACCATCACCGCAACGTCTCGGTGACCGCATAATACCACCAGTTACCACACGCTGCCACAAGCTGCCACAAGCTGCCCCAAACACCCTCTTCGATCTCTATCCCTGTCCCTCCATAACATATAAGCAGCTACTCTTCCCCTCGCTGCGCCTCCTCACTTCACATCCACATTCCATCTTGAGCATTCCACTTATCAAGAAAGCCACTTCCCACTCTAACCATGCCAGAATCATCTGTTGACAAGCCTTTACCCATCTTCAAAGTCGACATGGGTAACTCACATGCGGGACATGACGTTCACAATGGTCACGATGGCCACGACGACTCTTCAACGGCGGGTATGATCCGGGCCGAGGACGTGCCTCGGTGGTCTAGGATTCGAACCATCTGGCAGGATGCCTTTTCTGAGTTTCTGGGCACCATGATTCTTGTTCTATTCGGAGACGGCGTCGTTGCCCAGGTCTTGCTGAGCAACAACCTGAAGGGCAACTACCAGAGTATCTCATGGGGCTGGGGGTAAGTTTCGATCATCTTTCTTCTATCAGTCTCCCTTATCTTCTCCTTCCTCTCATGAAGAATCATTCTTTTTGGTTCTCTTCTTCCATAAATGATTCATCCCCATATCTCTACCGTTGGCCATGAGTACACACAGCTGACATGTCGACAGCATTGGTGTCATGCTCGGCGTCTACGTGGCAGGAAAATCAGGAGGCCACATCAACCCTGGCGTCACGCTGGCCAACTGCGTGTACCGCGGCCACCCATGGCGCAAGTTCCCCGTCTACTTTCTGGCTCAGCTTGCAGGCGCCATGGTCGGGGCTGCTATTGTATATGGCAACTACCGGTCAGCCATTGACTTCTTCGAGGGAGGTTCCAATCTGCGGACTGTCACGGGCCCGAATGCCACGGCCGGCATCTTTGCCACCTACCCGGCCCCCTTTATGACCCGAACCGGCATGTTCTTCTCCGAGTTCATCGCCAGCACTCTTCTTCAATTCGTCATCTTCGCCATGCAGGACAACGCCAACATTGGCGCAGGCCCTCTGTTGCCTCTTGGGCTTTTCTTCCTCATCTTCGGTATTGGCGCTTGCTTCGGCTGGGAAACCGGCTATGCCATCAACCTAGCCCGTGATTTTGGTCCCCGTCTTGTCACGTACATGATTGGCTACGGCACCGAGGTCTGGTCCGCTGGCGGATACTACTTTTGGGTATGGACTGTCAAACTTGTTACTTACCCAGTGAATATGGATTTGTGTTTGAGTAGCAAAGCTAACATGTGATAGATTCCCATGGTAGCCCCCTTCCTCGGCTGTCTCACCGGCGGTGGTCTATACGATTTATTCATTTACACGGGAGAAACCCCCATCAACACCCCATATCTCGGGTTCAACAGGCTGCTGAAGCCATACCCCCGCGTGTGGTCCAACTCCCGCGGCAAGGCCGTCGACTCCCAAGTGTAGATCACTTGCAGTTTCTAGAGGAAACATTACACGACATGGTGTCTTTGTACACATCAAAGAATCGTTGTACATACACGAAAAAAGCGACTTATTAAAGGACAACACAGAATCGACAGCAACCACAGACGAGAGGATCAATTGGAATGCTGGCTACGGAGAAAATGAATACCAGGATATAATGACGGAAGAGTTCTTTTGGGCTTATACCATGGACATGGGCGTTGTTTATTGTTTGAAGCGTGGAGCTGCATGTTTAGGTTACGGATTTGGGTTCATGGAGTTGGTGATATCGTTGAAAATACAAGCGGCCTTTTTAAACTTCCTTTCTCTTGATTACTGTCGGCCATGACGCGTGAAATGACTTGATTTGTTGTTGACCACGTATACGGTATTGCCCATCTGCTATTTGCGTGCCCGAATCGCACTCACTCGTTTCGTTACCCATCTGTTACCTGTACGACGGCACACCCTCAATTGACTTTCGCCTCGCTATGATGGCACAACTGTGCACCAAATCGCCAAACACGGGCACAATTCGGCCCAACTTGCACTTCAGTATAACTATAGGTAATCCCACGAGTGCAACATTCCCAATATGGGCATCACGACCGCCTACTGATTGACCCCCCTTAAGCCCCCCGGGCTCCCGCACAACAAGACTAACAGGTACCTAGTAACAAACCAGCATAAACCCCCCCTCGAACAATGCGGCGCACCATGTTAATCCTTGTGTCCCTTCCCCTCGGTGCATCTCTTGTAAGTGTGATGCAAGACAAGCGGTGTCTCTGCATGCATAAATCGGATCGGATCTAATCCGAACGTCTTCCCCTCCTTTTGTCTTCCCATGTCTCGCTTTGCTTTTGCGTATGCACCTAGGTCCTACATACGTACATACATATGTACCTACATTTGTGTTATCCCCATCGGGTTATTGCACTTAACGCGCTAAGTCTGACCCCTGCCCACTGCATTATGTATTAGCACGCGCGTGTGCGCCACGTCTTGCAAGTTGTCTGAGACTCTGAGGTCTCGTTCATGTCAATCAGGGTCCTCCCCCCCTCCGCCGCTGGGCAGGGGTACGCCGCATCATCGCCCGGCGCATTCCCAGTGCACCACCCGTGTACTCCATTACCGTAAAGGGAAAAAAGAAAATCCCGAGTCAGGGAAACTCGTTTTGAAGTCCGTTTACTGTACCTAGTGCCCGGGATCCCTGTTAGCGGTTCTTGCATACCCCTGCCAATCCCCTGGATCCACGGATGGGTCCAGGATGCACTGACCAGGATGAAAGAATTGCCAGATTCGATGGGCGGGCGTTTGCATCGCATGCATCGAGTGGTTCAATTTTTTTTTTTACGGAGTAGGGGACCGAAAAGGCGATGGAGATCGGGAGAAGGGGGGGGTTTCAGGGGCCGGGGTTCGGCACCAAGAATTATGTACCTACGGAGTACTCCGTACATACGAACGTGTACAAAGGGGAGGGGAGGACCCCACTTTGTTGACGTAGTTTTGTCAAGGGCATGAATTGTACGAACATGGTCTTTTATGCGTTTGCTCGAGAAGGGGGGACAGTGGCCTTTGTGGAGGGGCGGCATTGATGGGTTTGGAAACGCGTGACGTGATGCGGGGATGGAATGGGTGAGTTGGCGCTGGAGGATGTGTTTCTTTGAGGGGGAAGAAGGGTTGTGGGAGGCGGTGAATTGTGGTGGTCATTGATGATGGTGGTTGCTTTATCAGGTAGTTTGGCGGGGTGGTGAATCTTGCGATTCGGTGTAAGTGCCTGGTCGCTTTGGGAGGGGGTTTGGCGATGCAAGTGGGAAGAAGACGGGAGTTGAGGTCAAGGACTCAAGCGACTGGTTCGTCCGGCGGACGACGGTGAGACTCGAGGGACAGTCTTTGACTCTTTGGACTTTTTTGTGCTTTTCGATGCGGAAACTAACGGAGAACAAGCACATTACACACGTGTGAAGAGAGCAAGGGGCCTTGAACATCGTATTTCGCGAATCGCGACCGGGTTGCTCCTGCCCTGCAGCGTGAATGGGGTCTTCAGCACTAAGATCGGCAATCAGGGCGCGCCAATCTCCGAGGAATTGATGCGAGATACGATGTATACTCTTGCCGAGGCAGATGAGCGCCGAGGGATATTGCAGCCGGCTGTTTTACCGTTCAAAGTCTGTAGATCATCATGCGTAAATTATGGGGGGTGTTTTTGCGTTTAGAATCTGATCTTGTACTCCATATGTGTTTGCAAGGCTTTGTCTGAAAAGTGCGATACGAGTGTTGTAACTTGTATCGGTCCTATAGCATGCACGACTACTCCGTATGTTCTGCGTAATCCTCATAGGTAGGTATAGTAGGTATGTTACCTCATTTTCTTTTGGTTGCTCTAACTAAAGGTGTGAATGTGCAGTGCTACCAACTTGCATCTTGAATGCCCTCCATCACATGTACACTCCGTCACGAAGACACTCACGTGTATTATATTACATTTCATATAACTTGTCTTGGATAGACTTTGTCTACTTCCAATTTGTACCACTCCATCACGTATATCGTCACGTGGACCCTCTACTCTTTAGAATCCATTTGTATGCCGTTCAGTAGACTTTGTCCTGCGAATTGAGGAGACGATCTTGTCTCATCCCTATGGTATTTGGAGCATGTAGAGTCTGCTTTACCTTTTCAATCTCATCCCCTGCGTTTTTGATCAACTCATCTAAAGCATGCGAACAAGAGCGCACATTGATGATGATTGTGGTGACGGTACCTGATATCAATCACATGCACAATGTCTATGCCAGGTAGGTATCTAGGGAGTTCTCCACGACCTGCATCGGCTCCGTTTAAAAAGAAACTTTACAGTCATCTTCCATATGAAAATGCATGCTCGGATTAAACCTAAAAAGGACACCCACTACATATTTTGGTGTCGTTTTTAGGTTTCACCCACGACTCACGAGAGGTAGAGTTCAAGTCAACCTTGTGTCAATGTGCCATTGTGGGTCTGAATCATGCCTAGGTACCTGATAGGTACCTCTTTTGCAATTGTAAAGTTACCATTACGGAGAGGTACATACGGAGTACACACATTGTGATGCGCAGCAGTGAGCACCACTCAATTGAGTCGGTAGAGTCGGCACAACGCTCAGCACGACCCAACAGTGAACACCAGCAGTCATTCATTGCGACGATGCAACTGAGGAATATCAACGTACATACTCCATTCAACAATTACAAAGCCAATTGTTGTGAAACAGGCCTTGTTTCGCAAGTTTCCATCTAATAAGCTGCATTGCAGCGTCGCGTCCCGTCCATCGCGTCGCACCGTCACACCAGCGATGGCGCTGCCGCACGTTTGCGCACGTCTCCCGCACGTTCTCCCGCGCGAAAACCTTCCATGATCCCGCTTGGTCTCCGAGACTGCGGACATCGCGCGGCTCTCATTGCATCGGTCGTCTGTTGTCTGTCTTTCCTCGGATTCTTCCCATGACTCCGGTGGACGTGCGAGATTGCTGGTATTGAAGTATTCAAGCCGAGATTCCAACGTTCTGCATCTGATCTTTCACGGCCCCACCCTAAATGCCGTTTTTGCCCCCGGCGCCGGCGTTGACTCTTGAGCAACGTGACAACGTTGTCATCCGCAGGACCGCAGCTCCACTCATTCACCAAGTTCATCGATGATCGCTCATCCACATCCATCATTCATCATCCGTCCTAACATCCAGGCAACCCGCCTCGAAGCCTCAGATCTGGCCTTCTCTTGCGACAACACAACAGCACACGCGCGCGTACACACGCGCCTACGCTAACGCACCATGGCCTCTCGCCTCTCCAGTCTCAGGCGTCCACTCATCGCAGCATCCGTCATCGGCCTTGGCACCGCCGCCACCATCTATTACAACAAGTCCCGAAAAAGCCTCTCCCACGACAAGGCCTTGGTGCCTGTCCAGCGCGATTCCCAAGGCAAAATCAAGCCCCCGACCTTCCCTGCCGTCAAGACTCGCGCCGAGCAGCTCGTCGCCCTCCGACGCCATGACGGCAGCGACCCCGACGCAGAGTACGATCTACTCATCATTGGCGGCGGCGCAACGGGCACCGGCATCGCTCTCGACGCCGTGACGCGTGGTCTCAAGGTCGCCCTGGTAGAGCGCGACGACTTCTCCGCAGGGACCAGCTCCAAGAGTACCAAGCTCGTCCACGGCGGAGTGCGCTACCTCGAAAAGGCCGTCTGGAACCTCGACTATCCGCAGCTCGAGCTCGTCATCGAGGCCCTCCGCGAGAGAAAGGGCTTCCTGCACATCGCGCCACACCTGTCGCGCTCGTTGCCCATCCTGCTGCCCCTGCAAAACTGGTTCCAGGCGCCGTATCTCTGGGCCGGCTGCAAGATGTACGACCTGCTGGCCGGGTCGCAGGGTCTCGAGAGTTCGTATCTGCTCAGCCGGCGCAAAGCCCTCGAGGTGTTTCCTCTGCTCAACCGCCATCACCTCGTCGGCGCACTCGTCTACTACGACGGCCAGCACAATGATTCTCGCATGAACGTCTCGCTCGCGCTGACAGCCATGTTGTTTGGCGCCACGCTTCTCAACCATGTCGAGGTGACGGCTCTAGAAAAGGACGCCAACGGCAAGATTTGCGGTGCCAAGGTGAAGGACGTTATAGCCGGACACGCAACCGCCTCTGCTTCCTCGGAACCGTTCACTGTTCGCGCAAAGGGCGTCATCAACGCCACGGGGCCCTTTACCGATGCCGTGGAGCGTATGGATGATCCGCAGCGCAAGGAGATCGTCGCACCGTCTTCGGGTGCCCACGTTATGCTTCCAGGCACTCTGTGCCCTAATGGTATGGGTATTCTCGACGCTGCCACCTCGGACGGCCGTGTCGTCTTTGTGCTGCCCTGGGAGGGGGTGACTGTCGCGGGCACGACGGACAATGCGTGCCCGGTTGAAGCTGAGCCTGTGGCTCTTCAGGACGACGTGGATTTCATTTTGAAGGAAGTGAGCAAGTTGCTGGAGCCTGAGAATGCTGTCACGAAGGATGACGTCTTGGCAACGTGGTCCGGTATGTTTCTGCTTTTCCCTCGTTTCTTCTTCCTCAATCAATCTCCTTTTTCTATTTGGAACATGCTCTGCTCCCACCAAAGACGGGGTAGCATTCAAAGCAAACAATATCATCGTGACTGACTCCCAAGCAAAGGCATCCGTCCCCTCGTCCGTGACCCCAACGCCGGCAACACAGAATCCCTCGTCCGCTCCCACCTCGTCACCGTGTCTCCCTCAGGCCTTCTCACCTGCGCAGGCGGCAAATGGACCACCTACCGTCAAATGGCCCAAGACGCCGTCGACGACGCCATCCAGACCTTCAACCTCCGCCCCCGCTCCGTAGCCCTCCCCGACATCAGCGGCTACAATCTCGCCGAGTCCCTCACAGACGGCTCCTGCAAGACGCAGTCTACCCCTGTGCTCGGATCCCACGGCTTCTCAACCGGTCTGCCCGCACAACTCATCGAAATGTACCCCCACCTGGACAACGACATAGCCTACCACCTTGCCACCAACTACGGCGACCGCGCATGGGCTGTGCTCTCCTCGTCCCCCGAAAGCGCGACATCCCGTCTATCGCCCTCCTTTCCGTTCATAGAAGCTGAGCTGCGCCACGCTGTCCGCTCCGAAGCAGCATGTACGGCCGCTGACGTCATTTCGCGCCGTACTCGACTCGCGTTTTTGGACGTGCATGCCGCGCTGGGGGCTCTGCCGCGGGTGATTGACGTGCTGGGCGAGGAGTTGGGGTGGACGGAGGCGCGTAAGAAGGCGGAGTGGACGGAGACGATGTCCTTTTTGCGGAGTATGGGGCTGGAGGAGCGGGATATGGGGTTATCGAGGGAAGATGTTGAGGGGATTCGGGGAGGGAAGTAAGTAAGCGATTCAGCGAATGGGATTTTCAGAGTATCGTCATTGTCCTCTTTTTTTCTTTTCTTGTTTTGCTTAAAAAAGCTTACTACATTGTTTTTGGTCTCATCACATACATGCATCATAGAGCGCATGCATATCTTTTGTATATTTATTGCTAAACGCATGCTGCGCTGGCCGTTGGACGCACTACCTATGCGGACTGGGTGTTCATTACCTGAAGGCTGAAGGTGCTTTCGGTTGCTAGGCATGCGCATTTGCTGGAGTTATTATTCTTGTTCATCAGATAGATTTCAGAGGTCCTCTGCCGCCCGCCCTTGAAGAGACGGGGCAGAAGAGTTATAGACATCATGGCTTATTTCTACTGGCAGCGCTATTCCAAGACAAATATAATCACTCTGTACTCTGTAGAGTAGTACAGTAGGGGGTTGGGTCCTTTTTTTGACGGTATATTAGATTGGCTGTCGAGCTTCTCTGGACCAGAGAGCTCCTCGAGCAGCTTCTTCTCATGCCGTCATTGAATCGTTCTCGAAAAGTTCCTTGTTCGAGTTTGTTTCGATCATTCACCACGTGGATAGCACCGCAATTGTCAACAACCGGCCCGTGTCCACATATGTTTGCACATAGCACCTTGCTAGACAATTGCGGTGCTATCCACGTGGTGAATGATCGAAACAAACTCGAACAAGGAACTTTTCGAGAAACATTCGATGATTACCTGCGGAGAGGAGGTGCTATGTGCAAACATGTGTGGACACGGGCCGGTTGTTGCGTATACCGAGTTTCTTGCCGGGATGCTGGTTGGGTCTATAATTGCGGCCGATGGCCCGATATATGGCCAGGCAACTTGTCCGACTTCGCAGCGTCGTTGCCTTTCTGTCACACAACAAGAAAAGATGAGTGTACGGATTGTTGTGCTTGATTCTTCTATCTACTGTACAGAGAGAAGAGCCTATTTATATATGACAAGAGAAACCTCTCAAGAGTCAAGGTTCTCATTTGCATAATGCTGATTTATAAGCCGGTCAACTATACGGTGAGGCTTACACAAATGTGCTTCGGAGATGAGACTCGAATATTGTCTCATGCACTATTGTAATTTGTAAGATAAGAGTCAGATGATACAGTCATGAGTGGCTGCCTGTTGAGCGGTGTCCAATAAATGGTACGATAATGACGATGTCGTGAGAGAATGTTGTTATCGTGCCAAGTTTGGAAGAAGTAAATCAAGAACTTGAGAGGGTTTCCTTGGTAGAACAAAGACCTAGCGTAGTCGAGGCTTTGGAAGACTTTACTAGCATAGATGATGGCTGTTCACGAGCCAGCATCTGGTCATTGTCCACTTCATACAAGCCAACTGTGGCATTTTGAAGGATAAGGTACATACCTGTAATGGAGACCGATGTCAGATGATGTAAATGGTACATTGGCCCCAAATGTCAGCTGTGCTGCGTGTGACATCATACCTACCTCATGGAAAGCATTCACGCGCTCCACATGTTCACAACAGTTGATATACCATGGCTTCATATATGAAGCAAAAGCAAGTCATTTCATGCATCAAACATGCCTAAATCATCGCGTGTCGTCTCGACCGCTTCCAACCACATGAATACCAAACTCCGTGTTTCCCTTTTTCCAAACGCTCACAAGAAATACCGCAAAATGCCGCCCAGTGCCCACATGCAAATATTCAATCATGAAGCCCCCCCCAACACACACACACACATCATGAGAAAGCAAAAAAAGATCCCTATCCCCTCACACGCAGATAATACACCCCATCCCCATCGCAAACATACCTCATCGTCGTCGTCTCCGGAAACATGGCCGCCAACTCCCTCTCACTCCCCATCACAGCCCGATAACTCAAATGCCCCAGCGCAGATCTCAACAACGTAGCCTCCCCCAAATGGCTATGATCCCGCACCATCACCATATTCGACAACACAATCGAAATAAGCGCAAACAGCAGCTGCAATCCCATAATAAGGCCTAGCACCAGATGCACAGACGACCAATTATTAATATCGAGTGTGATTCCCTTGAGGGGCATCTGTCCCGTAACGTTGAGATTCGAATTCGACTGAGCAGTCGCGAGGATGACCCCCGCGGCGAAGGAACTCGTCTGGTACCCCATAAGGGAATTACTCCCTGCGCAGGCCGACCCAAGGAGACTCTCGGCTGGGTAACTCTGGAATTGGATCCGGTCAGTGAGATTAGCACCGAGGTTGGATGTGCCGTAGCCTTGGAGGGCAATGGCAGCAGGGGCCATGAGTTTGAGGGTATCGCCGAGTTCGTGCTCGGGGATGATGGCGTTGACGACGGGCGCGACGCTGACGTTGCAGCGGTAGAACCAGGGTTCTGAGGTGGAGGCTTCGAGGGCGGTGACGATGCTCCATCCGATGTGTTGGTCGTGGAGGGGGTCGACGATGAAGGTGGTTTGGCCGGGGCCGTTTTTGGCGGGTACGTTGAGAGTGGTGTTTCGGTCGTCGGCGAGGGTGATGGTGTCGAGATCGCCGCTGCCGCCGCGGGTGACTTTCCAGGATTCGCAGGTCGAGGATGTGGCTACGGAGCGGTTGGAGGCGGCCATGAGGTAGTATGATGCGCTGGGGGTTGTGGCTTCGTAGAACCATGAGTAGCAGGTTGTGTTCATGCATGAAATGGGCGAGTTATCTGGGTTGAAGAGCGCGCCTGGCTCTGGCGCATTGAGGACGTTGACGTTGATGCCTGCGGCTAACCCGACCATTCCGTAGCTTGATACACATGTGTGAGAATAATAGAACAACCCGAGTTATGAGCGGGGAGAGGACTCGGAATTACCTGTTGGCGGTGTATCGCAGCGCATTCTCCGTCTGGCTCGTCATCGCGCTGCCGTTGGAGGCCAACGACGACGAAGACGACGTTGTCAGTTTGTAGGTCTGCAGCGTAGACAGATCCGGCACGGACACGAGACCTGGCTGCGTGGGCACCATCTTATCCGCGCCGTTCACATTGTAGGTCAGTCCGAGAGTGGCGAGCCCAATCTGCGCAGCCTGTGATGTGTTAATGATAAGTTCTCGGGTGACGATGCCGCAGGGCAGTAGGGCAACAGGTACAAGTTGGACACCCCGCCTCCCCTAAAAGGAGAAAAAGAAAACGAACCGCATTGATGGCGACCCAGGCCAAGACATAGGCACGCAGCGAGAACCGCCTCGACACACACAGCAGCATGACCATGCGGCTCATGTTCTCGCTTTGCAGCACCAAATCAACCTCCCGCGGACGCCACTCCCTCAGACTCAGCACCCACCAGCGCAGCGTGGCAGCCATGTGCTTGAGCGAGCTGGCGAGATTCAAGCTTAACAAGATGGACAGGCCGACAATGAGCGTATTGAACTCCTTCTTCTTGGCCATGACCATGGCGGATCGACTGGAATACTGCCATAGGACCAGGTAGACGGACGCGCACAACACCATCGTCAGGACCCATCGTGTGAGACATGCGCTCAGCAATCTGCGCAACTGCCGGCCCTTGTGCAGCCGCTCAAAGGTGAAGCTATACGCCTGTCGAGCGAGACGTGGCGGCGTCGGCGGCGCATCCGACTTTTCGGTCGTGCTGTCGTTGCAGTCTTCTTTGCGGAGAGTCATGACTGGGGTTGGACTCGCTTACACATGACGATGTCTCGCGCGCGATGAGAACAAGGGAAGCGTCCGTGTATTAAAGCAGCAGAACAGATGAGCAAAAAGTTAAAACTCTTTCCTGTTCGGCCGGGAAAATAGACCCTGGACCCTGGGCACTTGTGCGGACGTTGGTGACCCATCCTTGCCGGTCCCGGTCGGTCGGGGGGCTCACCACGTCCGACGGATGAATGCCCTTCCTTGTTGTGTGGAAGACTGGAAAAGTGTGTGTGGTGTCAGACCGTGTCACTGGTGTGTGTGTGTGTGCCTTGTCGTTTGTCGTCCGCGTTTGCATGCTCGAAAAGGCGTGGAATTGCAATCCAGCCGCGATGCCTGGGAATTCCTCGCAGTGCGGACGCTGTGGATCCCCCAACCGCCATTGTCGACGAATTCAAAGCCAGCCTGCGTACCGATAATCCGCCAAGCGCGTCGGGAAAAAGAAGAATACATATCCGTATCATGTATATAATGTAATGCGACACGCCCGTGATGCTCCGGTCAATTGCCACATTTACCTGGCCAGGCTTCATTTTTCCTGATTGAGCCGGTCCATTTGTCGCCGGCGCCGGCGCGGGTGCCTAATGACGAAACTCTCGCTCGAGTCTCAACTGCCAATACCATGTACATGTGTATATGCAGGTGGTGCGGAATGTGTATCCGTATCCGCGAAGTCGTCTTCCGCGAAACATTGCGGGGGAGGGGCCATTGTTTGGTTGCAAACTTGCAATAGAGTGCTTTTTACGGACAACAATGGACCGATTAATGCGCAGTTGTTCCGTTGACAATCGGCTGTTACAGATTCAATAAACACTAGACGCAACCACACCAAACCGCGTGTTCGACGGACAAGAGTCCAGAAACAGCCTCCAAGCCGTCCTCAGCCTGGGCGCTTCCTTCTTCCTGCAGCCAATCCGTCATGAAGCAGGCTTCCTGTCGAATGTACATACCTACCAGGTAGACTCTAGAGGGTGCACGAGCGGGATCGGCCGTGGGGGACGGCATCGACGCGGGACTTGACGCGGGACTTGACGCGGGACATATCATCATTGATGAGGGACGTTGACGGGACCGTTTCCGATGCGTGTCGTGTGTCGAGTCCCTGCTTTCGGAATGCTTACCCGCTTTGCCGAGAAATCGCTCGTCAATTCGACTTGGTCAAAGTCGGGATGAGGTCATGCGTCCTTCTTTGCTTCATTGCATTCGCCTTCTGTGTTGTAACTTGTGAGATAGGTACAAGGAAGAAGAGAAGAAGAGCGGATGAAGGGACAGAAAGTTTAAATCGCACAAATGACCCGCCGCCAACAGCGCGGGACGGCAGGTATGTACCTAATGTACATAGCTACCTTAGGTATGTACAACATCTACCACCTAATACGGTACGAACATGCTATGTACATATGTGCATGCCGTGTTCCTGGAAACCCTTCACACCATGACTGAAACACTGAAACATTGTCTCGATCGCAGCGCGGGTCCCGGCACATCATACATGATACATCACACGCAGCATCGCGAAGGCCCCTCGCTGCAAATAGGTTCTTCACCCCGCTGCTGTACAGGCAGGAACTCGTCGACAAATCAGCGGATACCTATCATCTACGCACAGAGAAACGACGTCTGGTTCGTACGACAAACAGACCACAGCTTCAGAGAAGTTTTGGCTACGGCATTCGTTTGTGCGACAAGGACGCTCCAACGTGCGGGGATGCTCCCTGTTCCTCGCGCCATGTAACCCAGCACAATCTGACAGCTTTCTTGTTCCCGTGCCATGTCTTGCTCGATAACCGTGGGTATACCGTGGGGTCGGTAACCACTAGTCCAAGTTACCGTATCGGCGATGGCCCTGCCGTTCGTCACGCACATCTTTCCGGCTGCAGTACCAGCGCCGACCGAGTCTGGGATACCTCCGCTAGATGATCCATCACATCATCGTATGTTTGTAGATGAGGACGGCGCGCGGATGGAATCCCCTGGGATAAGCGAGGCGGCCAACTCAGAGCTGTGGCCCCGGTTGTCTGTTTCTGGTGAATGGCCGAGGTTGATCTGGGAAAGGTGCAAAAGAACTAAGATAGGTCGAATTTCGAAACCGTATTGTATGGATTCAAATACATTAAAGAAAAAAAATAGACAAAGGAAAAACACCAACTACATACAATGCACCTCTTGAGTTGTCCACTCACTCATCCTTTCCTCCACTAATAACAGGTAGGTACTTAGGTAGGTATGTATCATGGGCACCGCTACTAAACTCTCATGTCGGTAGTCGAAACCACGCGAGGGTTGTTATTCCCCGGGGTTGCGGCACACGATGATGTCACGATCATCACTCCGTTTACTCACGCTGCCTTAGGCCCATCCATGATCCGGGGACATCTTTTCCAATGACCCTTTGTGAAATCGTGCTGTATCAGCTGCATCTGCGTATACTCGAGTCTCTCGTAGCATGGGCCAAAGGGGATCTTTCGGCTGTGTGGCCTAAGTCGCGACTCGCAAGATGTCGTGCATGTTCCGAAAATGGCGGCGACTCATGCATGCGTGTTGACTCGAGACTCGAGAGCTGAAACTGGACCCGGAGAATGTCAATGTTTTCCGGGAGAGCGCTAGCTCATCCTCGCAGAACCTTGACTGTGTAGCGCCTTGAAGAGTCTCGCCAAGGTGCGGGCCGCGGCCTTGAGCATTGCCCGCTCAAGCGATTTCGGACGGTTATGCGGTGATGGATGCGGTCCACCGTTCGTATCCCGTCTTGCAAAGCATGCTTCATGAGCTTTGTAAGAGGGGGAAGAGTTGCCTTTGTGTTAGTCTTTCTTGTTTAGTTCATTCTCTGAGCGTGTCGCCGGCTGGAGCCATTTTGAGACAATAGTAGAGAAGGCCAAGTGTTGTAGACTTTGAGAAGAGTAAAAGACTGGAACTGTGGGCGGCCGAGGACTCGCCTTTTGGTGCCAGGTGTCAGTGTGCGTGATGCCAGCAGAGTTAGTATAACGGCAGCACGGCTCAACGGTCAACCTCGCTTGTATGAAAACTCTCTCGGCCTCATTCGACAGACATATTTTGTAATCGCCTGCGGCCTCGTCAGAAAACACCCTCGACCTCTTGTCCATCAGAAGACCTATTCGACCGAACCCTGTGCAGAAATTATGGATGTGAAACGGCGAAACAGCACAGTCGGCCCTCGTGCCCAAGTGAAGTACCTCACAAGGGACATGATGCCCGACTACTTGTCAATGTTCTCTGGACTCGTCACAGAAGACTGGGCAGTGGGAACGCTCACGCTCCGACATCGACCCAAAGAACGCAACAAAAATCCAGATTGACAACCGGATCGCCTACCTTTACAATTATTACGTGACATACGGCAAGACCTTTGAGATGCTTCAGTATACCTTCTGCGAGGACTGTGAGTACTGGACGGTCCAGACGCGGAGCAGAGCCAGTCGCCGTGCATGCCAAGAACTGCGCGATCTTTTGACCACCAACGATATATACGTTGGCAACGGATCAGGGAGCAAGCTCGCGGCCCACTTACGTCGTGTGGTGATGCGATACATGCGTGACGCCGTCGCCTGTGAAGCAGAAGACGTTGACGAAGAAGATTTTGACGACGAGGATGACAAGCACTGACGAATATTTCGCCCTTGCCGACTTTTGGGAAGAAGTCGACTGTGACGACACCCTCCCTAATGAACCTGGCAAGCAGAAAGGGAAGGAAGAAGAGATGCTATCATGCTGCCAGAGGGACTCTCTTCTTGCGAACGACGAACGTACGCAGCCACGAACGAAGTCGGAGCTTTACTGTATTATCGTGATAAGCGCGATACTGCTGTATTGGGTTTTGTTACTTGCTCAGAGCAGTCACAGCAGCCGCGATGAACGCGATGCTTATTCTCTGCTACTTTTCCTATGTCTTTGCCACTCTTGCGATGCGTCTTCTTCACGATGAAAAGAGAGAACTGAGAGAACTGAGAGTGTTGGAATTGCTATCCTCAACGACAACGTGTTCACAGTGCACACAGTAGTAAGTCCGTGCGTGGCCTTACACCTCGTGGTATTGGTAATAACACCTCGCGGCCACTCTTTCCTTTTCCTCTCTTTTAGAGGGCTTCCATGAATACGACAGACATGTTCATGAAAGTTGACCCCACGCGTATACGCGACCCTCGCGGATTTTTGAAAGTAACAGCCCTAGACAAAACGTTCAAAGGAGACGAACAAGTTCAATAGAATTCCTTGGTATGTCTTGTTTAGCCATGGATCCCGTTCACGCGATGCCAATGATGATCCAATCCCAGTGTGCCTTGACAATGGCTAACGAGGAGTGCGCCATGTACATGTCATCATTCATGGATTCATGCGTGCTATTGCGCAAGAATGCCTTCCCGAAGCTACATAGCATCGGGGTGGCTGATTATCAGTCAGTGCCACTGGACCGGCGGACCCTCGCTCGTCATGAACCACTCTCTCTGAAAGGTGCGTCTCCCCATTCAATTTCCAGCTGAATCGGCGAACGTGCATCATGTACTGGATCTCAGTGCTAGCCAAAGTGACGGGTCAAAGATGAAGCGCATAATAGCTAGAGGTACAGAAAAGTCCACAATTGAGTCGACATAATAGGTACCTAAGGAGTAGAGAATACCGTGGGACAAATCGGCGGCTGGCGAGGCCCGGCGCGGGCGCCTAACGGTATCGTCCGATGGCAATTTTCAGTCAGGAAACGTATGCATCTTTTTGTCCATCGGCCAGCAACCTGTGATGGAGGTTCTAGGTTTTCAACCTTTTCGACCTCAAATCGGCACTTCTCGTCATTTTGCTTTAGTCCGATATGTCAATTGTTCCTCCCTCCGAAAAAAAACCCCCCCAATACCCATAAGATGGTCAACACCAGACGCCATTCTTCACCATAGATACCCCAATCTTGAATCCACGGCATCCCGCCAAAACACCCAATCCATAGGACGACACAACGTCACTCCGCCAAAGTCGGATTCCGTCCATGCAAAGACTCGTTACCCCGAGGGTGAATCCGGAAACTGGTCCACGTAAGCGGTGCTCCCGTTGAGAATGACCCCCGCGTTAAGCCGCGTGCTAAATCGAATCATATCCGTCGAGGCCTCCTCGCGATACCCGTCGCCATGAGAGCCAATGTCACTCGACGCGTTGATGGGCCCCGCGGGCCGATAGTGCGAGAAGAGCGTGGGATTGACGCCCAAGCACTCCTGCTTGGTCCGGCCCTTGGAGCCCTCGCAGTAGAAGCGCAACATGATGTCGAAGCCGTCCGTGGCAGGCTTCAAAGCGAGCTCGCGTAGCATCTTGCGCGCGCCGCGGCGGCTGACGGCATAGGCGAGACTACAGACGCCTTCTTGCGCGTGGTGTACCACGCGGGTATGCGGGGGATAGTCCTCCACGAGATGGAAGGGCTTGTTGAGGGACCAGAGATCCTTTTTGGGCGGTACGGAGACGTCGTGTTTCCTGACCACGCGGCCCTTGGCCATGCGGGTGTTGTCCTCGAAGGGGAAACTCATGCCGCAGTGGCCCAGCCAGAGAACATCCCAGCTGTCGCCGTAGGGCGTGAGGGACGGGGCTACGGTGTTGGGCAGCTTGTAAAAGTCCATGTCGCGGACTGTTTTGGGCGAGTGTTCCGTGGGATGCGGATACGTTGCATCGGCGTATTGACCCGGTCGGCCTCCTCGAAGCGGTTGGGTGAGCGCGCGGCTCGAAATCGCGAAGCCGTGCAGCTGCTCTCGGATCCTGACGTCCCAGTCGACATCGTCCTCTAGGATGAGCGCAGACGATAGGTTCCGCCGGACCACTCTGTGCGATGCATCATGCTATCAGCTTGTCGTTCGACACATCGATGCAAATATAGGCGGGCGGGAGGGGCACGTTACTCTTGAATAGCATTCATATGCCCGCGCCACGAACCGAGGCTTGCGCCCTGCAGGTGCTTTCTATCTTTCGGCATTGGCACCGCCTTTTCGTTGACCTCGTCGCCCTTGACGCCATCGACGAATGTAATGCTGAGTTCCGAGAGAGCGGCGGCGAGTGTCATGCCATCGCGACGGTCCGACCGGGATGGCAGGCCAACGACCAGAATATCCCCAAACTGTCGAGCAGGAAAGGTATGAGAAACTAGTTAGCATAAATGGAAAATTAAGTAGAGTTCAGTCTCGGATTGCGAGTTGAAAAGGGGGGGAGGGGGGTCCAAGGATAGTCCCAAGGAAAGAGAACAGAGCAAGAAAACGAGAAAACATGACAATAGCACCGCATATACATACGCCAAGAGTAGCATTCAACACATTATCCAGCGACGCCGCGGAATCATAATCCGCATGCTGGCCCATGTATCGCGACGTTCCCGCATAACGCAGACCACCATGCCGAAGACTGAGCAATGTGACAATGACGACTGCGGCGCCCATGGCCGACAAGACCCGCCGGGACAGACACATGCCAGAAACGCTGCTCAGATCGGGCTTCATCTGGAGGCACTTTTGGTCGAATAGAAAAGCTCTGGGTGGGATGAAAGATGGGATCGTGATGTCTGGTCACTTGATGGGGAGGAACTTCTGGGGGTGATCTGAGCCATCGTTTTGCATCAGCATATTATTAGCGATTGTGGGCGCTTGAGCACCAAGAGCTGTGACCAGCATATGGCGTTGAATCATTTGATGCAACACATTTGTCATTTATGGGCGCGCTCGTGTTGCACGCTGGTTGCTGCGTTGCCGTTGCGTGGCCGCTGCGTGGCGTGCGCGTGTGCGAGTTTGTACGATGGAGCGTTGTCTTGCTTATGCCACGTGCAGCTTCCAGAATGCAGCCAGTCTCGAGGCTTCAAGATGAGGCTTGATGGCGCAACTTTGAAGTCATCTTTACGCTCCGGGCGTGGGCCAGCCAGCTCAGGGGCAGTCGATTGTTATATGTACGTACGTCGTAGCCTCACCCTTGTTGTTGGACGGGTTTGAGGCTTGACACGTTGACATGCTTGATCTGTTGAATACATTGAATCGGCAAATCTGTAGCTGTTCATGTCATGAAATAGTGTCCGTTCGGCGTTGAGTGCATGTTTGACAAACTGCGAAATGTTGCACATCGTGCCTGACGAGGCGCCAGCTAAGGGCCGTGAGTCGTGACCCACACCGGCTCGGTCCATCCAGGCCCTCGCTAAACTCGCTAAAGCAATTCTTTTTGTCACCCAATTTTAGTTACAGTACCTACCTGTAGGCTGTACTCCGTAGAATCTAGACACAATACTTTTATGCCGCAACTCAATGGCGACACTAGAAAGCATGTCGGCATCTCAACATCGGCAATTGCCTTACGCTCGGTGTCCATCAAGGGCCTGCAGCTCTATACGGGAATTGTTTTGCTTCTTTTTGTTTTTGCAAAAGCAAAGTTTCTGAGCTGATTCAATCAGTGCTCCCTGTATGCTCTGACTCGGCAGCGTCCTCAATTGCCTTCTTTCATCTTCGGTGGCCTTTGACTATGTATATAAACCCCCATCTTCTCCCTCTTAGCTTAGATCAGTAAATCGGACTTGAGACATCCTTTCCTTGACTGCGTTTTCACTACGTCTTCAGCTGAATTCGAGTCATGTCTTCTTCTCATCTTTTTGAGTCTTGTTGACTCTCTCTTTTTTTGGTGTCCAGTGTACAGTATCACGTCTTCGATACTGGCACTATGTGACCCACCTATTCTCCTTCTCTTTTCTGCGACGCGGTTCAATTCATCACTTGTGACTCGAGCGACTTGCTGCAGTTTTGCGCTTACACTGGTGACTGTACACAGACTCCATCGCATCGGGAAGCCCTGATCCGGCACCGTATGATATGATGTGCCACTCTTGTAGGTACGACGATCGAACGGATCTGACGTGCGCCCATGTTGGAATTTGGAATCCTTCCAGATCTCAACAGGGGCTGCCAAAGGCTGCTGCATTTTAGGCAGGAGTCGCGAATGGCACCGGGGACCCAGGCCTAATCATCCGGGAAAGGGCCGCCTTCTGCGCGTGTGAACTTTGGAGTCCGTGTTTCTTCTCTCGTTTCTTCTGGACTGACGTTGCATACCGCAAAATCTCAGTGCTTTGGCAGTGAGTGGGACCGATTTTTTGTAATACTTGCTTGTGATTTGTTGGAAAGTGAGACGTTTCAAGGGTATCCTGCTTGCCGCCTTTCCGTATGAGGCCGTCGGCCCATATAAACGATACTTCCAGAACAGATCCACACCACCATCTCAAGCCATCTTGAAATTCAGGATTTTGCGTGTCGCGATGCCCAGATGTCAGTGTTGCTTCCATTGAAGTTGCGAGCACAAGTTGTATTTTGGTGAGCAGATACTGCTGGCAATATGACCCGGTCCCGTCTCAACCATACCATCATCATATTCGACCAAATACGAGGTGAGGCGAAGGTAAATGGCAAATCGGCCTGTGCCCTTTTGTTTTTAACAGCTCTGCCGGGTAGGGAAAAAAGTGGTGGCGTGCGTGTGTAAGTGTCACGTGTGTCACGTGTAAGCGAGGAAAAAAGATACAAACGAATAGTGGGTACACTCGGGCTTAGCGTGACCACGGCTCACACACTGATTGGTCGTCCCACTCACTGCCAAAGCACTGAGATTTTACGGTACATGAGACGTTGCAGTCTGTACGGAGTAGATAGGGACTAGAGACCCATGATGAGCTCCGAGCATCCGAGCATCCGAGCAAGGTGGTACCGGTGCTCACTGAGTGAGCAGCACAGCGTTTCCTCGCAGATGGTCCTCGCAGATCAGTCCTGGTGTGGTCAAGTGCACTGTGCTAGTGTTGTATCAAAATATCTCGCAGCTCTGCTCTGAACTTCTGGGAGGAAAGCCTGCCTATTCAAGGAAAAGACCCAGCGACGAGTAAGAAGACAAATCAGTATTTCGATCGAAGTCTTCCGTTGTGTCCAACTCGCCCCCAAGCTCCTGCTCCATCCTTGCGCCATTGGCATACCGTCTATGTGATGCTTTATCGTAGGCGGTTCGGCCAAATGCTGCGAATAAGCATCCATAGGAATCCGGCTTCATTGAATACTTGTACTCGGTACTTCGTAAACGACGTTTCGCGCGACATTGTCGTTTCTTACTTTCCGGCGGGAGCCATGCGAGTCGCCATCTGGAGACTGGCACCACGTGGCCCATATCCATCTTTTTCACCATGTTTTCAGAGAGGTATGTATGTATGTACTCCGTACCTCTGCTTGTACCGATGTCCGTGGCACATACGGTACCTAGATTGTGGACAGACTCTCGCTACCATTTCTCTCCCAAATCATTCGTGGCGATTTATTAGGCAAAACTGAAGAAATCGTGCGGCGACGCGTAGCGGAGGCGCACATTTCGTGTTTGCCTCTTTATGCTCCATGTTACCAAGTGGTATTTATTCTTCACCATGCAAGCGTAATCGCACTGTGATGTGATGACCGGCGGTTGTGCCGGCACTGGCTGGTCTTGAGCTTAGGGTTATGTCTCGGCGTTGTTGATCCGAGCATCGGGAAGCAGTTGTGGACCACTGCATCAAGTTTGTGCATATACATATGTACATATTGATGACTTCTGGATTGAATCATGTTTTGTTCCATGGCACAAACTTGCGGTCGGGCCGGGTTGACTTTGTCAAAGCTGGCACAGAATATCGGCTGCCATCAAGACACGACTGACGACCCGACGGGTACATATTAGGAGGTACATAGGTACCTAGGATGGACGGTATGTAATTCATACTCGCGCCGGCAATGATCAATCTGATCTATCGTCATATCTAACATATCGTACGCATTGAGCATTGGTCATAATCAAAGAAAAATGCCTGCTGAACCAAGAAGTGCAAGAGTCGAGCCTTCATGGCAGGGCCTGCGAGTCTGACGCATCTATCGCCGATAAAATCTCGAGATGGGGTCTCAAATTTCAATGCCGGCACTTCCGCGCTTGCCCGTGGGCCCCCCAGCCCTCTGTCTCATCGGTATATATCTCGGACCTAAGGATATTCCCGCTTTGAATCTGCAATTTTTCTCGGCAAAAGCATCAGCGAAATCCGTCAATATGTACGTCACAGTCGACAGCCTCAACGACTCGCAGACGGGCTTCCCATTGTGACCCTGCTGGGATGCGCCATTTGTTTGACAGCCAGCGGTGAACTTGATTTCTGCTCCGAGAAGTCAAGACCGCTAGCACTACTCCGTACTGCGGCGCGCAAACAGGCCTCTTGGCACCAGCCTAGCCTTTTATCCAGCGACCACTGACACCATGTCAACGTGATCAACAACACAACACAACGGCCCCGTTCCGTCCACAGCAACAAAGGCAGCCAACGAGTGATGTCCCCGGATATGCGATGACTGTGGTGGCCGGCGTCGACGTTCTTTCTTTGCAGCTGGTGCTCGGCGCATACCTTGTGCGCCTTGAATTCCCGCCAAGCATCTTAAAAACGCCAACGCGGTGGATCTCGCGATGTTGGTTACGGAGAGGTACCCTAATAAACCAAGCCACGCAATTGTCAACGGCTAGATGCGGATGTGCAAGAGAAAGCCGCTTATCTCAGGCTTTATCTTGCTCCCTATCATCTATGTATGTACATACCTAGGTATGTAGGTACTCCGGCAATTTACTTTTGCGCACCACGGATCTTGGGCACCACGGCGCGCACGGACCACCAGAGGCCGATACCGGCAATGTACACGTGACTCTACAAAGGTACCTAGTAGCTCTTCCACGCCAAGCTGCACACCTCTACACCGCCGCACCCGCCATCTATCATCACCGCCGGCATCACCGCCTGGCGCCATCACAATGGAGTTCAACGAAGCTTAGGAGAACCTTCAGAAGGCGCGGGAGTGTCTTAAACCATCTCACCGTCAAGATGGCACGCCTTTTACGCACTCCGCCGTCCTTGCCAACTCCGACAACACCGAGAACCGCTGCTGCGACGATTGCGTTTGCAACGACGATTATACTGCGTGCATAGGGCTGCCGTGCTACCACAAGATCATGAGCATCTTGGAGACCGGCAGCGTGCTCAAGACCACGGACTTCGACGTGCATTGGTTCGTCAACCGTCAGCGCTTCATAAATCCTCCGGCGCTACGACTACGTGAGCCAGCAGTTGTTCACAAAGCGTGAAGCCAGTGGCGCGTCGACCGAACGCGAAGGCGTCTAGCACGGCGCGTGGCAGCACCAGGAACGAATTATCCGACCGCAACGACGTTGAAGCTGCTCGGCCGGTCGGCCAGCCTTCTGATCAAGGGTGGCAACAACACCATCACTTCGCCCGGCAGCCCCTTCAACCTCCGCCGACGACGCAGCAACAACACCTTCAATTGGGGTCGGCGGACTTCATACCAGCGCCTAATAACACGAGGATAAGGCAGAGGACCGGTCAACACCCCCTTGGATGGCAGTGACGGCGGAGAGGGCGGCGCTGACCTAGGTAGTTAGTCTACACGTGTATATAGCAGATTCATAGCAGATTCATAGCAGATTCATAGCAGATCCATAGCAGATTCATAGCAGATTCATAGCAGATTCATAGCAGATTCATAGCAGATTCTACGGAGTACACCCCTTGCAAAAGTCATCAACACTCTATAAGAGCGTGACATTGTGAGAAACGCATACCTAACCACCTGTTCCTCCCAAAAAAAAAAAGGTCAAGTGACCAAGTTGCACGTCTTGATCGAGGTTATATACATGTATGTAGTGCATTGCCGTGACAGCCATTGCCGCTGAGAACGCTGTAGCCAATGAGACCCCACTTGGATCCACCTTCGCTGTTTTGGCCGCCGCGATCTCGGCCTCTGGTGGTCCGTGCGCGCCGTGGTGCCCAAGATCCGTGGTGCGCAAAAGTAAATTGCGGTACTCCGCTTTCAAGAACGCCATCGTGGGGCTTGTCGGGGGCCCTGGGGTGTAGCGGGCTGGGGTAAAACCTTAGATATTCGTTCGCGCTGAGGATGGCCGTTATCAAAGAAAGCATTGACCAATTCCCCAGAATTTCCTACACGTAGATAAAGATGGCTCTCAACGAGAGCGGTTAAATGAGCGGCCTGCAAAGGCAGCCAAGAGTGTGGATAGAGCCGGGGATAGTCAGGCTTGGCATCCCTTCTCGTCCAGCCTTCTTGCCAAACGTCAGATCTAAGCAAGCGGCTTTGCGATAGCGCAACGGCTGCAGCCTCCAGTTTTCAGATGGCTTTCCATCTTCTTTCCTCACATTGGACCAGATCTGCGGAACACGGCGAGGTTGAATTAGCCTTGTAAGTTGTGCCAAAAGAGATGTACGTCACGTCATCTTTCCAGCATTGTCAGACCCGTCTGAATGGCGAATGCCATGTGGCCACTGGCCATGTAGACGCCATCTACAACTTGACTCCACCATGACCCGACACTCGCAAGTTCAGTTGGCATTTCAATTCGCCGTTATTTTCGTCGATGGCACGGCGGCGGACAGAATTTCCGAGTTGCTAACCTCGTGACCTGCGTACAAACCCCCAGGGACTGATAGAAAGACAAAGGCGTTCACCGAGTGCCGGATTGCTTGTTGCCTGCTGCCTGACCACGGGCAATTGATAGTCTCCTCGCGCTAAAAGCAATGACCCCGGATGGATTGTGAAGTCAGGATCGGCCGCAGCCTGGTCTTGTTAGCCTTGCCAGCTGATTCAGATTTGATTTGGTAATTGGTATGGTCTGCATGAAGCCGGATCAGGGTCAAGTGTCTCCACGCAACGTGTAATGGCAACGCACGTGCCACGAGCATGAGCAGGCCGGGGGGAGCAAGTCGCCTGGAATTCCGTGGGTAAGCTGGATGAGTATAAGATGATAAAGGCGCCCGCTTACCTTGCCGCCGTTGCGGTGGCTGACTTTCACCCAGCTTTGCTTCAGCATCGTCGTCGTCGTGTTTGCTTTGAAGTTTGTACAGACGACGCCTTTGCCGCTGGCCCGGAGGTTTCTTCAGCCGCAGCGCAGCAGCCCGTCAGCTGCCAGCTACTATCTATCAGCTGCAACGGCCGACGACTGAGCGCCTCACCTCTCGCACGATACTTATCCGGCCTCTCTGCCGCATTCCCTTCATCCTGCAACGTCGTTTCTATTAACAATTCGGACACGATGGACTCGGAAGGCATCTATGCCCGTGCGGGCAAAAGCGACAGCCATGGCAGCGACCCCGAAAAAGCCAGCATCCGACACCAGTTCGAGGGTACGGGCGAGATTCGTGGTCTCGAGACCAACCCAGAGACGATGCTTCACAAGGGCCTCAAGGCTCGCCACATCACCATGATTGCCATAGGCGGTGCGTTGGGTACCGGTCTCATCGTGGGCACCGGCAAGGCTCTGGCTCAAGCTGGCCCCGGCTCCCTCTTTATCTCGTATACGTTTGTTGGTTTTCTCGTCTTCATTGTCATGGCCGGTCTTGGTGAAATGGCTTCTTGGATGCCGCTCAGTGCTGGATTTACCGGTTACGCCACTCGATACTGCCATCCGTCTCTTGGCTTCGCTCTCGGCTGGTCGTAAGTCTCTCTTCTCGCTCTCCACCATCTAGAGCCTAATACTCTGGCTTGTGTATATCTAACCTCATTTAGATACTGGATGAAATACATTATTGTCACTCCGAACCAGCTTACAGCCGCCTCTCTCGTCATTTCATTTTGGGTGCCCCGCGAGAAAGTCAATCCCGGTGTCTTCGTCGCCATCTTCCTCGTTGCGATTGTGTGCATCAATTACTTCGGAGGCATCAAGTTCTTTGGAGAATTTGAGTTCTGGCTGTCCTCGTTCAAGGTCATTGTCGTGGTGGGCATCATCCTCTTTGCGCTCATCATTGCCTGCGGCGGCGGCCCCAATGGTGATGCGCCTGGTTTCCGGTATTGGAACAATCCCGGCGCCTTTGCGCAGCTTTACAAGACGGGCCCCTCTGGATCGCTGGGGAAGTTTATGGGCTTCTGGTCCGTCATGGTGAATGCGACTTTCGCCTACCTCGGTACCGAGCTCGTCGGCGTCACGGCCGCCGAAGCGCAGAACCCGCGGCGATCGATTCCCAAGGCCATTAAATTGACTTTTTACCGCATCTTGATCTTCTACTGTCTCAGCGTTCTCCTCGTGGGCATGATTGTCCCCTATAATTCCGACAAGCTGGCGTTTGCCAACAAGCAGACTACGGGTGCCAGCGCCAGTCCGTTTGTTGTTGCAGCCACCATTGCCGGCATCAAAGGCTTGCCACATGTCATCAACGCCTGCATTTGCATCTTTGTCTTCTCCGCCGCCAACTCAGATCTCTACATTGGCAGCCGAACGCTGTACGGTCTTGCCAGCGACCGCGCAGCTCCCGCCATTTTCCGCCGCACTGACAGCCGAGGCGTGCCCGTTTACGCACTCGCAGTCTGCACCGGATTCGCCTGCTTGGCTTTCATGGTTGTGTCAGACGACTCCAAGAAGATCTTTAACTACTTTGTCAACCTCACCACCATCTTCGGCCTGCTGTCTTGGATCTCCTTGCTCGTCACCTACATCTTCTTCCTCAAGGCACGACGCGTGCAGAATCTCGCCGACAGCGCGATGCCCTATGTCGCACCCCAGGGCCTCATCGGAACCTACATCGCCCTCTTCTTCTGCTGCCTAATCTTGCTGACCAAGAACTTTGACGCCTTTGTCCACCACGACGGCATCACTTTTGATGTCCAGAGCTTCATCACGGGCTACCTCGGTATCCCGCTGTATCTGATTCTGCTTTTCGGCCACATGTTCTATACCAAGAGCCGCGGTGTCAAGGCGCACGAGGTTGACTTCTTCACCGGCAAGGACATCATCGACCGGGAGGAGTCGGACTTTTTGGAAATGCAAAAGATCAAGATTGCCCAGAGCCAGGGCTGGAACAAATTCTACAACCGCTATGTTTCGTGGCTATTCTAGGAACGCGCCAGACTATGTGGGGGTGTGGGAAGCGATTCTTATTTATGTTTTCATGTCGATACGTTGTTTCATGTTGGGATGGAATGTGCAAAAGTGCAATTGTTGTTTTTTCTTTATGCAGCGCAATATACCAGGATACAGTTTTTGCTCGTTAGTTTCTATACAAGACACAGTTTCAACTCACTCACTTGTATCTTGTAATCCTCATCAAGATCAATGTGTTATGAAATCTTTGTGAAATACATACAGTAAAGCCAGCGGTCGAAACTTGAAGAGTTTGGATCGGTTCGGCATAAGGAAAAAAAAAGAAACCCACTCGCCGCTCGGTCCTTATCAGCGGGTCCTCGCCCCGTCCCGAAGTGGAAGTCCCGCTCCCGGCTTAATCGCTTATCTAGACCCCTACATTAGTACATACCTACTCAGAGTCACCCCTCCTCCGTACCTACCAAGGTACATACATATGTATGTAGAATACAACACTGAAGCACATAACATATCGTGGGTGAGACAGAATACCTACTGAGGAGAAGCAGGCCTGACGCTCTGAAACCAGTGCACGAAGCTGTCACCTGCTTCACAAATGAAGGCGGTTGCATGGAAGAAATAAAATCAAACTCAAGGGTTTTTTTCATGAATGAAATGTTCCAGACGAAGCGCAAGTGTTGTTATGGCCCATGGGAGCCGCGCACGGTTACGAGATATATGCGGCAATACCTAATAAGTATACACGGAGTACGGAGTACTCCGTAGTATCGGCATTTTCAACAACATATGTACTCCGTACGCGCCACCATTTCGCTCCGCAGGCTTTGCGTAGCTGCAGATTCTGCACCTCGTGGCCTCGAGAGTCGACGCCATAGGACCCTTTTGCTTTGCTGGCGTACTCTGTACAGAGTACGGAGTAATAAATGGAATGCATATTGTAGTATGTACGGAGTAAAGGCCTCATAAAGAGGCCGATTTTACCTGTCCTAATGCGGAGATGCGTTAGTGCTGCGATGGTATACATAATACGTGTGGCATCATATTTATAGCTACCTAGTATGCAGTCAGTTGTTGAACCTAGGTAGGGGGTATTTCGGGGCTTTTATCATGCGAGACAATAGAGTCAATGTGTACGGAGTAGTTAGGACGTGGAACAGGATGAACCTGGGTGAGTGGAAGGAAGGGGATGAATCATGAAGATGTTCAAGGCGAGGGTAAAGGAGAAAGCAGGTACATAGACATTATAATCTGTCGTCCCTCTCTAGTGGAATCATCTGGAATGCACCTTGTACAGGCCAATGCACGAAACTGCATCGAAACTGCACGACACTTATTCTACTGCGCGAGCGAGTGTAAGAAATTAGGTAGGTACGCGCATTGGCACGCACTCTCCGTGGGTGCTCTCCATCCCCAGTTATGTAGCAGTAATACCTACAATCCCCTTCCCAGCCATTCACTCATCAATGCTGATGCTGCACTTCCAAATGAAAAAGATTCACAATAAACACGGCTCATTGAGCCTCATCTATTCTTCTAATCATGCACCAGTCCGAACACGTGTGCCGAAGCACAGTCTAAGTTGTTCTGGCTAGGTATAATCAAGGACAAGTAAAACAGAAAGATAAAGATAAAGAAGCCCCTGATATCAAAAAAATCGCTTCATCGTGCGGATAAAGCCCCCCATGCAATTTTGTTTTCAAAACTCCTCCAGACGCCATACCATGCATGCAATGCGTTTGCCTAAGGAAAGAAAACTAAAAAAAAATCCCAAGAAGACATTGTCGGGAATGTAGTGCGGAACCACGCTGCGGCGAGAAAGGAGAGGAGTGCTTCTTCTACTCGGGATCATTATGCGTATTTTCGCCACCGTTGAAGGTGGTTATTGCAAATTGCCAGCAGAGAGGGCTTGTGTCGAGTCTCATCTGCTTATCGACGCGGATATCGTTGAGAAAAAGTCATCTTTACATCATCGCCTGCCGTTGCCGGGCCCTCTCTTCGGCAAAGACGATGCGGCTCATCTCCAAGACACGCTCGAAACCCTCACGGCCCTTGAGAGCATTCTCCTTGAATCGCGTCACCAGGGTATCTTCGATGCTGTTCTTGATTCGCTGCCAGCCGCCGCACAGGGCGGTGATACGGGCGGACTGGACAAATTGTGTTTGGTGCTCGCCCAGGGGCTTGTAGATGACCTCCTCCTGGACGTTGACGAGATTGCTCCACGTCAGATTTTGGCTGACCATCGTGAGAGTCTTGTTGCTGGGGTCAACATAGGATGCCTCGAAGACGTAGCTTACGTCCATCGAGGTGCCCATTATTGTCTTGATCCATTCAGGCGCGGTTTGCTTGCAGGTGATGAGGCGCTCGGTGCGGAGGATGCCTGTCTTGGGGTCGACGGCGCGGGAGAGGGTGTCGACTGCGATAACGTGCTCCGACTTGTTGTTCCAAGGGCCATATTTGCGCCAGTTGGCCGTGGACACCTCGTCCCAGGAGTAGTTGTATGTGACGGCGTTGGAAAAGACCTTCATTGTGAATGAGGTGCTGTTGGGTGATCAAACGGTACGTCGAGGGGAGGCAAGGAATCCCGCGAGGATTATGTGCGCGGCGTCGTAGTGTATTCGACGAATATCTATGCTGCCGATGTTGGGAGTGCAATTTTTTTCGCGGTTTCAATTTTTTCGTACGCGAGTGGAATAGGTCACGCGACCGTGTCGTCCGAAAAGGGGGTATCGTTTCTCGTGTCGTTTTCGATCAAAGCAAAAGGCAAGATGAAATCACAGCCCGCAGAAAACGAATATAACGCTGAGATCTGAAGCAGGAACTGTCACAACGATGCTCGAGAGGGTGGTTGGTTGGTGCAAGTGGCAGAAGTCGGCTGTAAAGTCGGTCTAAGGTGCATGCATGTGAGAAACTCCGCAAGCCGAACCACCCCGTTTTCAGAATGGAGAAGGCAAACGCTGCAATTTTTTTCTTCTCCATTCCCAAAATCCCATGCACGGGGCACAAAGTCGCTTGTCATTCCTGATCGAGACAGCACTAAGCCTAATGGGGGCGGATATCCCTGGCGCGCACGATAAAAGACCGGGGAGATGAACATTAATCTCTGTGCCGTGATTGGTTTGCCACCACGAGAACGTTATTGGCCACCCCCCATGCGGAATTGGCAGGAAGCGCCCACCGAGCTCTACGTGATGATGAAGTTGCCGACAAGAGACGGATCAGAGTGTCGCCAAGGATGGCCGGTGAAGCGCAGTTGAGGTGACGCATGTATGCATGTATGTATGTATGTATGTACAATGTACATACCTATGTATAGGTATGTACGCGCAAGGACGCGACAGCCGCTGCATTTTTTCAATCATCGGGCCTACCTAGTTGCCGGCCGCATCGACGTTCGGCGGGTGGCGTTATAGCAACAAGGCACATTCCTTTGAGATCTCACAGACTGCCAGGCCCTTTGTATGAAATGGTCCTCGAACAATGAGCGGTCAAGCTCCTCATTGTTTTGTACCAATTGCTGTGGCTCGTAATTGCGCTGCATGCAGCATACCTAGGTACCTTCTTTAGTCAACCCGGCCATTTCCCTCGAGGCCCGGCACAACGACGTCACCCCGCCTCAAATCATCGCCAAAGACGCGTACATATATATCTCAAGATGCAGTTGTATTCACTTTATCTCCTATAACTTTATCATCAATCTTAATCTTGAGATATGTACGCGTCTTTGGTGATAATTTGAGGCGGGGTCGAGGGAAGTAAGTTGTTGAATTAGAGAGACTATGTACGAATGGGGGGGAAGTTCTATGACTTATGTTTTTGCAGCGGCTACACTAAAATATTATGTCACTTTATTTTTTTTCCCTGTCACCGTCGTACTTCCCCGTTGCTGTCCCCCCGTCTCGACACTTCGAGACGGCCGGGTTGACTAACCTAAAACCCCCTGATATATATGCATTGGCTCTCGGTCTTGTCTTATCATTTATGCCATTAGACATTGCCATCGCTCGTCCGCTTCCTCTTTCTCTTCCTCCTTCATGCTCCGGCTCAGCACATTTCCTTCTTGAAAGGTTTCTCGAACATTCATTCTCGGTTGCGATTCGGTTGCAATTGAATTGACGATTCTTCAGAGGTATGAAGGTATCAAGAGCCGAGTAAAAACTCCCCGGGCTGTGTCTATCCTCTGTCTTCAAGCCATCGCACCACTATACTTCCTCGATATCCTCCTTCTGAGCTTGACATTGCCGACATTGACGGCGTGAGAGCTGAGGGCTGGCTTCCGTACTGTGTACATCGCGAGCAGAATGGTCGCAGAATTGGCCCATCAGAAGAAGATATTGAGCGAAAAGGTGTTTCGCATGGATGGGATTGCACAGATCGTTTCCAAAAGTATGCGATGCGTCTTGTCCTCTCCATTTCAGGCCTTCTCGCGGCTCTCTCATTGGGAGGCCTCTTCTCCCTCAGTTGACGACGGTGCTCTAGCCTCTGGCCACCTAGCTGCATCAAAGAATCTTGGTTGATGATCTGGTGAAAGATAAAATCAGTGTTGTTCTCTCGACAGTAGCATTGATCATGGTGCGGTCACCTCGAAAGCGTCTGTGAAATCGGGTAGTGAGTTCTGATGCCTGTAGGAAAGCCTACAAGGTAGCTCAGAACCGTGTGGCGCAATCCAAGCACAATCGAGCGTCATTGATCTGTGTGCGTCAACAGCGGAATAGTAACATGACTGGCCACACGCATGCGCTTAACTTCCACCCCAGCCATACGGGTCACCACTTGGATATGAGAGACAGATTGCAGAAATGCATACTGCTTTTGAGTTTCCAATAAGCAGTGCGAAGGCCGACTGATGTTTGTGCACTAAGATCAGAATAGGCCTTTGTTCACTGGCCGGTACTCTTGAAAGACTTGGAGTGATTTGTAACGGAGCTTGAAGTTGTTGGAAGAAATTCGCGAGGGTTGTGTACACGCGCGTTTGAAATGTTGTTGGAGAGATGCGGGGCGGTCGTTACCATTGTCAGTTACCTAAGGTACCTTAACGAGGTCACCTTGCTCGTTGAAGTGTGGATCCGTCTTGGTCCCTTGGCTTGCTCAATGTCGCCGTCATCGTCGCACATGTATCGTGAAACGACACGGTGGAGGTTTTCCGCGATCTTGCTCCCGGACCCTTTGCCAACATAGATGCCGTTGACTTCAAGGAGGTCGCGCATTTCTTGGCGCGGGCGGGAACTTGCCTTTTCCCAGGTGTGAATAGTCCAGTACTCGCGAGTCGCAGTCCTCACAGAATGTACGGCGAAGCATCTCATGCGTTTTGCCGTGCTCAACGTAATGATTGTATAAGTACGCAAGCTTATTGTCGATGTCCAAGGTGGTTGAGTGCTGGTTGATGGTGGCATATCTGTCCTGCCATGCTGCTGTGACGTAGTCAGCAAACCGTGATAGGCGGAGGTATTCCGCTGTATCATGGCTTGCCGAAGACGTAGATGCTGCCGCTTGAGCCGTGGAATGAGTGACTCTTCCGGTCGCGGCAGCAGGAGGGGTTGTGGTTCCGTCGGCCATCTTGACGTGACAGTGGAAGTAGATCGATTAAATGTCAGGGGAAAGAGAAAGGAGTAGACGGAAGTGTCCAAAAAAAGGCAAAAAGGGGTTGAATCATGAAGAATGGGTTGACGGGCTTGGTCAAGGAAGTACACTTCAGGCTTGAACCTTCGAACTTCGCGATGACGAACGATGGTTCTAGGAAATGAGTTTTCCCGTTTTGTTTTTTCGGATGGCTCTTTGTCTCAGGAGGATTGATCTTGCTGGGTTGAATCGACGAATCGTCAACTTCGCAGTGACGGAAACGATTCCAAACAGGTTGAACTTCTTCCCTTTAGCACGAAGAGTCGCAGTGACAGGTCATCTCTACCTCTCTGGTTTCTTAGCGAGTCTGTGTTTCAAGAACGGATTCAAGAAACACTGACCAGTGTTGGAAGAAATCCGCGAGGGTTGCGTATACACGTGGTGTGAACTGTCATGAACAATCTGTCGTATTCGTGGAAGCTAGCTAAAAGAGAGGGAAAGGAAAGAGTGGACAGCCATACCTCGTGGTGTTTTACCACAAGGTGTGTGGCTTCGTACGTGATCGTTGAGGCCACGTACATACAGTGGTCATGCTGTCGCACGTGCTATGTAGCAGTAGCCACGTACAGGTGTCAGTAGGCTAGTAGCCACGTATGCGCTAAAGCCGTTGAGGGCAGCGATTCCAACAATCCCTATAGTACCGGATAAAGTCATCTGCCTGGAGTGCCGCATGATGAATATCAAGAAGCATCCCGTTGTGGAGGCGATAGAGAGGACTACCTAGAAAGGCGGCCACATCGTATTCGGGGGGAGACTCATCATCATCCGAGTATAGGGGGGGTGAGCCGTCTTCCAGTGCTGGGGCACCGGATTCTCTGTTGGCAAGCACATCTACACTGTGAGATTAGCTGAGGCCTTTTTTGTCATTTTGCGTCAAGTGTTGGTGGTGTCGTGAGGCGAAGAGAAGTTGGATGTGTGCAGAAGAGGAGAAAATGAAACTTACTGCCATGTCTGATCTGACCGGTTCGCACTCGGATCACATCCTCCGGAACCTCTTCTTGATGGGAAACCCAGATTTCGGGTGTTTTATGGTGAACGGCACGGCCCAGGACGGATACGATCGTGCAGGAATACATGCGTAATTAAACCCTCCTCCGAAGAGTTATCGAGGGCAAACAGTGAAGAAGGAAGTATGTTTCGAACACCGAAGATGATGAAGATTCCAACGAATTCCATCCATCGCTTCGTTGACTTTGCCCGGATTCTTCCTGAGGCTCGTACTCGGACACCTCGCCGTCGTCTCCGTTTTCGGATGCACAAGGTGTTGCCACCCGGCCTTCCACAGAGACCCACTGGTTCTCCGAGGTAAAAAACCGAAGAGTGCGATGAAAAAGACGAGGAGTTCCACTTGCAAGTCGTGAAGTCAGGAAGCTCTGATCGAATGAAGAGAAAACTACGTCTCTGTGTTCCATGAGCTCCATGTGGCGTCGGCGGAAGTTGAATAGGCGACCCAGCTCTCTAGGAGAGCGTGCACCATTCTCTGAGTGGTGGTCCACCCGTTCTGATTCCGATGGAGTAGTGTAGAGGGAGTCCGTCGATGGGATCTGGTGACTGAACAAGGAGGATCTACCCCGGGGCTGGCGAAGAGGACCCAGTCGATTCTGCACGCCTCTGTAAAGACGTTCGAAGCGATTTGGCGCCCTCTAAGTACGAACCGTCTTCGAGGTCATGACGGGATACGTCAAGGCCATGTCGACGAGATGCTCCATCACGGATTGAGGACTATTCGGAAAAGAGTAAAATTAGTTATTCCAAATGCACCTCGTATTGACTCAGTCCGGATTTCATGTCTGGATACTTACACCATCACGATTGTTCAATACCGCAGCCCTATTGATAGAGGCTGAGAAAATGGATGGAACCATCATCGACATGTTGAAGCAGTAAAGAGTTCTTGGCTTGAAAATGACTTGAAAGGAAAAGATGGATGATTATCTGGTAGGATAAAAGGTCTGATAAGCTGGACAGAAGATCGGACGTAGGTGCAGCTGGAGAAAAACACCTTCGACAGAAGTATGGGGAGATCCCCATATATATGTGAACAGACATCGTGTTGTCGCAGAACTTAGAAGACAAGATCAGTTCCGTGACTTGTGGAAGAAATTCAAGCTTTTGTGCGCCATTAGAATGTTCTAGTTCCTGTGTTTTGAAGGTATGTTTCTTGTCGGCGGTTTCTGAGAGAGAAAACCAGATCAACCACACAACTCCGTCCCAAAGAAACCCCGATTGAGGGAAAAAAACTCCTTGTTCGCCCACGTAAATCCTTATAGTCTACCACATAGAATACCTCAAATCTATTATTGAGCCTGGTCTCTGTGACAGTGTGACTTGTTTGTCGATCGTTGGACAAGCTTGGTCGGCGACTCGCAGAGGGGTTACGTCGTGAGGTTCGGCGGGAAGCCACGCTGTTTTCACCAAAGAAGCGATGCTGTTGGCTGTAGCCTCGGGTATTGTCAGGACGCCTTGGCGCAGCCACTTTGCAAATAGTTCGTAGCTCAAGAGTTCTGACGAGGATAGGTATATATCGAACCGACCCTTTGTCATAAGCAGTCATCCAGCCGTCAGCCGCCAGCAGCAGCATCTTTGGCCGCAATCTTAGGTCCGCGAGCGAGTGTCTCTCATTGAAAGCATGTGCTTCAGGAGACAAGAACTCATCTGTAGTTGAAGCCATTGTCGGCATTGCTCTTCGAGCTGGCTAGCGAGGTCAAGAAAGTTGTTGAGATGAATAGAGAAGAGAAGTCGTCAACTTTGTTTCTACTTCAAGCTTCTGACGACTCATACAGTTAGTACTTGATAAAACCGAAATTTGTGTCAGGCTTACGCTGCAGACAATTAGTACCTAAAGAGTCGTAAGTCTCCCGTGATGGATGGAGGGATCATAAGATCCAACGTGATTTACTTATTTGTTTCCACATTGCTATTTGTGGATCTTACGGTCCGACAGAAACTGTCCGTCGATGATCGATCTCCGGCGAATCGAATCTTCTAAGCTCCTTCGCTTCCGCGGAATTTGGGCAGGTAGTAAGTTTCTTTCCTGGCACATCGATGTAGTGATGATGGTCGAAGCTCTAGAAGAAGCCCTGATGACTGACAAATTCAGAATGAGAATAAAATGAAAGAGAACGATGCAGAGAAGTTGTCAGGTGTCATGTCCTGGCGTGGCCGCCAAAAGAACAGATGGAATGAATGAAGAACAAAATTTCAATTGATTAATGAATTTCAAGATAATGATATCTCGGAAAACAAAACCGAAGAAATTGAAAACGTTTTCCCTCTTGTATCATAACAAACTTTGCCGAAGCGACTGGGGTAAGTGCATGCCGACACCTTCCTCTTGGAATTACAGGTGATGTCAATTAAGTCATCTGTGACTGCCATCACCTGCGAACCACCATCCGTTTGAGGACGCGAAGCCCACACGTGACCAGATACAGAAGTAGTGACGATGCATTGGCGACAGGATCGAGGTAGTGTCAATCTCACATTCGATTATTCTATCGCGACGCAATGTGCATTTGCAAGTGCGAGGGGACTTTTGGGTTGCTCGCGATGCAGGCAGTAACGTTAGAGTTGGCAGGACAGTATCCGATAATCTGCAGTCACGATATACTTGAGCGAGAATTTGCGAGCTGCATCTTTCGAGGCCAGACCTTCTGAGCGGCGAATGACTGACGTATGATGCGGTATGGCAGAGCCTCTTGAGAGCTCGCGATGCGTAGTTTGTGGCAGTGCCTACCTACCTAGGTACCTGGTATTGGATCGCGCACAGTTGCGTTCAAGGGCGGTGTGGTGACCCGAGGCGGCATTTGGCTGAATTAGGCCACATATGCGCACCAAGAGCTCCAACTTGTCCTCGCCAACCCCATAAGTCAAGCCATAGTTTCGAGGCAAACTCTCTCCGGATCTCATATATCTCTTTATAATCTGTCTCTTTATTATATCAATCTCGTCTTTCCTTCGTACTGAAACTTCCTCCCCCCTTCTTCTTCATGAATGGCCCTACGCCCGCCTCATGACCCGCCGTGTGCAGCCTGGCTCGTCAAAAGGGGGAGAGAATTCAGAGAAAGCAGACCACAAGAAGGACAGGGACCGGTAATATTTCTACTCTGGAGTCTGCATCTTGTCCTCCAGATTGACAAGTGACCAGACCTGGTTACATACTAGAGGCCCAAGTGAATAGTCACTGCAGACTGGATACGGAACAACTCAACCTCGTCGTCCGACTTTTTTTTTCCACCCAGTCGTCCGGCGCCTCACTTGATCCCCAATTTTTTTTTTCATCCTCATCCACCTCACCTTCACGCATCATGCCTATGCGCCCTCGCGCCGGAGCGCAATATCCCCATTCATCGTCGTCATCAAATCTTGGCTTACAAAATTACCGTCGCTATGGAGAGACCCAGGAGCGGCTCGGCGCGTTTGTACCCCGGATTCGAGTCATGGACCGATACAGGATCGTGGGGTTCATTAGCAGTGGTACCTACGGCCGTGTATACAAGGCAGTCAGCCGCGTCAACGTCATTGCTGCGAGGAGCAAGGTGGGAACGGCGGCGGGAGGCTCCGGCAACAGCGGCGGCAGCGGTGGCGGCATCGGCCAAGAAGTCGCCATCAAGAAGTTCAAGCCCGACAAGGAGGGCGAGCAGGTGAGCTACACGGGCATCTCGCAGAGCGCGATTCGCGAGATGAGCCTGTGCAGCGAGCTCAGTCACGAAAACGTGATCCAGCTGGTCGAGACGATTCTCGAGGACAAGTGCATCTTCATGGTGTTTGAGTACGCGGAGCACGACCTGCTGCAGATCATCCACCACCACACGCAGCAGCCGCGACATCCTATCCCGCCTGCGACGGTCAAAAGCATCATGTTCCAGCTCCTCAACGGGTGTCAGTACCTGCACACCAACTGGATCCTGCATCGGGACCTGAAACCGGCGAATATTATGGTGACCTCGGGCGGCGAGGTCAAGATTGGGGATCTCGGCCTCGCCAGGCGCTTCGACAAGCCCCTGCATCCTCTTTTCAGTGGCGACAAGGTTGTCGTCACCATCTGGTATCGCGCGCCCGAGCTCATCCTCGGTTCGTATCACTACACGCCGGCCATTGATCTGTGGGCCGTGGGCTGCATCTTTGCAGAACTGCTCTCCTTGCGTCCCATATTCAAAGGTGAGGAGGCCAAGATGGACGGCAAGAAGACAGTTCCGTTTCAGCGGAACCAGATGCAGAAGATTGTCGATATTGTCGGGCTGCCCACCAAGAGCAGGTGGCCTCTTTTGCCCATGATGCCCGAGTTCAACCAGCTCAGTACCTTGCAGGCGCCGCCGTTGGTCCAGTCGCACAGCCAGCAGCACCACTCATCCCATCACAACAGCAACAGCAGCGACAACAACCACTCACAACAATATCTCCAATCTCAACATGTCAACAACAGCAACAGCTCGTATTCATCCAGCAACAGTAGCGATGGTGGTGGCAGCAGTCTCACCTCGAATCTCGAAAAATGGTACAACTCCACCATATCAAACGCTTCGCCCACCGGATCAGGACCCTCGCCCACCTCGCTCGGCCCAGAAGGTCTGAAGCTCCTAGCAGGCCTGCTC
The DNA here is from genome assembly GCA_029405325.1 of Claviceps purpurea. NCBI lineage: Eukaryota > Fungi > Ascomycota > Sordariomycetes > Hypocreales > Clavicipitaceae > Claviceps > Claviceps purpurea. Next base: position 4,522,347 of record CM055783.1, on the reverse strand, counting down.
GAGTACGACCCCGAAAAGCGGCTCACGGCCGCGCAGGCTCTGCAGTCCAACTTTTTCACTGAGGGCGACCCCGCGAGCACGAATGCGTTTGAGGGACTCAAGCTCGAGTATCCGCATCGCCGGGTTAGCCAGGACGACAACGACCTGCGGACGAGTAGTAGTTTGCCGGGGACGAAGCGCACTGGGCTGGCTGATGAGATGTTAAGGCCCAATAAGCGTATGAAGGAGTAGGAACCCTGATGACGATAAGGGTTGAGGACGTTGATGATGATGATGATGTTGATGATGTTGTTGATAACGACGTTGATGATGATTATGATTATGATGATGGCAATACCGCTCACTACTTGCGAAGGACATGGTGTTCAGTGGGTTTAATTCATGTATAGGCCGTAGATGGCCCGTTTCAGCTCTATGTACAATCACAATAGTACTCAGCACTCTTATTTCTAGAAAGGGCAGCACTGAATACTAGTGTCTGTTGATCACCAAGATTTCCGACCCGCCGAATGCAGATCCATACACTGAGTGCCCTTGCCGTTCGATTCCGATGCTACGTACAACATTCAAGGATGACGCGAAGAGTACATCAGCACTGTGGGCGGATGAAGACAATCTTTGAATATCGAAAGCACGGAGAAACCACGAATAGTTGAAAACACGAAACACAGTACATCAGGCACAGAAAATGGAATATAAGGTTCAAAACGAGGTCCAGGAAAAGAGGGTGTTGATGGTTGGATAATGGGGAACCACCCCGTGCTTTCATGAACTTGTATTACTATGCCCCATCCATCCCATCCCCCATCCTCCATCAACCTCCATCTCAAACCCTCTGTTTTCACACAATCAAACTCTCCATTAGGTGACAAGACCGGCAGTGCCCCCCCCCCTCCCCCCAAATAACTAGCAAACGAACTACATGCGCTGTAGACGGCCCGGGTATTCGTACAGATGATGGAACCAAAAAAGAAGAAGAAACAGAAGAAAAATAGACTAAACGGGAAGGAAAACGAAAACGCGAAGACGTGTCAAAAGACAGAATGAGGAAAAACACACCAAGGACAAAGAAGCATTAAAGAGAGAAGAGAAGAGAAGAGGAGGCAAGAAGAAAGGGAATATAAAAAGCCTGGAATAGGTAGCGCAATGAGATGAAATGTATTGGAGTATAAAAGCAGGAGGGGGTCGCGAAGTGAGGAACGCCCATGCCGAGTATGCGGAACATGGCTTGAGAGCTGTGAGCCCGGGTTACGCAGCCAGGCCGTGTTTCTAGACGCTCCTTTAGAGACGAATCGAAACGTCGTCCAGTAAAGCCGTGGATTGGAGCCGTACTCGCAAGGCCGGTGGTCTGCGTGTCCCAAATCGACCCGAGGCATCGTGATGACTGTCATGTCGTGAAAGACGCCAATGTCGCAGCACCAATGTCCGTCCTAGCGCCGCGAGCCAACCCCGTCACGACATGTGGTATCCTTTTTTTTCGTACAAAGGTGTCGTCTACCTCTTCACAGGCACGGGGGGAGCCTTGACATTGTTGGACAGCCAGGCCAGACCATCGAGGAGGCCTTCGCCGGTAGTCGCGCAGCTGGGCACCACGTACCAGACCTTGTCTTTGAGCTTGGATAGTTGCAGCGCCTCGGTGATTTCTTGGGGCGTCATGGCTGCAAAAGTGTTAGCAGATAGACGACAACACCAGGGACTAGCAATCTGCGCGTGGCACGGATATGGCGCTAAGTGAATCATGATACGAGAGGTGCGTTGCACAGCTGCACCTGCGGTGGGGGGGAGGGAATTGGCCTACCCTCTTTGAGATCCTGCTTGTTGGCAAACACCAGCAGCAGACTGTCCTTCATTTCGCGGTCGTTGATGATCCGGTGGAGCTCCTGTCTGGCTTCCTCCATTCGCGCGCGGTCGGATGAATCGATGACGAAGATGAGACCTTGGGTGCCTATGGAGTGTTAGCATGCTGCTGCTGTTGGATGGGCTGCAACCTGGTAGTTTGTCTGGGCGGTCTGTGACGGCAAAGCAAAACATGAGGGAGAGAGACTGGGCATGAGGTTCCAAAACACTAGACATGAGGTGCCAACAGACTGCGCAGCGACTGCCAGCAAACTTCCAAATAAACAAAACTTACCACTAAAGTAATGCCTCCACAGCGGCCGGATCTTGTCCTGACCCCCCACATCCCACACATTAAACTTGACATTCTTATATGTCACCGTCTCGACATTGAATCCCACTGTCGGAATCGTCGTAACGTCCTGTCCGAGCTTGAGCTTATACAGAATGGTGGTCTTGCCCGCGGCATCGAGACCCAGCATCAGGAGACGCATCTCCTTTGATCCGAAGATCTTGCCCATGACTTTGGAGAATTGGGCACCCATGATTGCGCAGGGGTGGAGTGGTTCTGGGGAGGCGGATATATGATCTGAAGCTCCGTTCGAGCTGGATTCGTATGAGTAGGCGAGAGGGGAAAAGGGGGATATTTGTAGACGGGTGTCGCCGGGAAGTCGAAGAGTCTGCGTGTCGAGGATTCGAGATGGGCAAGAAGGATAGGTACGCGATGAGAGAGAAATCTTGTGTCTCTCGTTTGATTTGGAATGCGATGCGCCTGGGGGAGGCTTTCTTGTGGCGTGGTGATGGAGGAGGAGGAGGACTCAGGAGGATGTTTGTGATGAGAAAACGGCGGCGTTGAACAAAGGAGCGGCTTGCCGGGTCTAATTTGGGGCGAGAGAGAGGTGGGGTTCACCGTTCGGGGGCGCGTTTCAATTGCGGGAGAGCATCTCTGGATTCTCTGGTTTGTTTTGGCGGACCCTTTGGACTTTGGAAAGGGACCTTCCCCTTCTTTTTTAGTTCTCTTAGGGGACACTTGTGCCTGAGCCCCTGCGCTGGGCGTAGCGTCTGTGGCTGTGGGTGCGTTGCATTAACAGGGGCTGCAGGGGTTGAAGGAACTGCAGAGGTGGGGTAAACCGTAAAGACGTACAGCGAGGATTCAGGAACGCATTTGATTTCCCACATGCACGTCACGCTCGCTGATGACGCGGGACTGGGAGACGAACTCGGCATGGAATGGAATTGTAATTGGTTTGCGCTTGTGTTTTACACAGTACACTGTCATTGCATTACAGTCCAGTCTGTACACGCCTCGCAAAACGGCAGACTGGTGTGCAGTCCTTTCAGTCCATCGTCCCATCAAGAAGAAAAGCACGCCAATTCCTGTATTTCGCTAGCAAATCAAGCATTATTGCTTCAAAGTTCAGAGACTATTGACGCGAAAACGCACATCAGGTCCAACATGTAATGAAACCATTGACATTGCAGAACAGCACCCATCAAGCTTGAAGCAGAGCGTTCCTGTTCTGTTCTCATGTAGTTCATGTCGCATGCGCCCAGCCTCTCAGCCTCAGCTTCCCCACCCTCCCTCATGCAAGTGACGTTTCAAACCAGGCACAAGGCCCGATGTGGTGTGTACAGTGTGGTACAGCATCTACAGCCTCATACGGTATACCACCAGCAGTGTTGGTCATAAAGTAATTAAGTATCAAAGTTGTTGCACAAAAGAGTGAACGCAGCCGTCTGACTGATTTGTGCTGTAACATACCCCTATATACCCTGCGATGAAAGTCCCGTACACTTCACACCTAAATACATCTCCCGCCTAATATCTCTGCAGGACACCAAGAGAAGAACTAGAGAAGGCCGCACATGGCCAAATCACAAGTGTAAAATCCATGCCAAAAAACACCCAAGTCAGTCTCAAAGTAATTAGGTACTCTGAAAAGTCGCGCCAGATGCCGTACATACTATAAAGAGTATGGCCCAGGTGCCAAAGTCTATTCAATTTCCTAGCGCTGTCTGGGTATCTGCAGAACACGAATCGACAAAATTGCGCCCTCAACACCACAACACCATCTTCGTGTACCAAAAAAAAAAACCCCCAAGCCTGACCCCTCTCCCTGCCCATCGTGGCGGCATAGCCGCATAGCCGCATAGGAAGGCAAATCGAAACGCCCAGTGAACACCGTGAGTTGAGCCAAGTATCAACTCCCAGGGATACAAATACCAATACGCCGATACGCCAGCCCATAGGCCAAGTCAAGGACTTGCCCCAGATATACCCCCTTTTTTGTCCTTTTCCTTTTCCCTTTATTCCAATCTGCACTTTGACCCAGCTCTCCGTCACAGCTCTCCATCACAGTTCCCCATCAGTCCACCACATCCTCCATCACAGTCCCCCATCAGTCCACCACATCCTCCATCACAGTCCATCACAGTCCACCACAGTCCACCACAGTCCACCACAGTCCCCCATCAGTCCACCACATCCTCCATCACAGTCCACCACAGTCCACCACAGTCCACCACACCCCATCACACCCCATCACACCCCATCACATCTCCAGCCCCTCAAGCCCTATACTCAATCACAAACCTCCTCTCAACCTGCTGCGTAGTCGTCGAATCATTCTCCCCCTCAAACTTTAAATCCACCCTCCCCTGCCCATCCATACTATACACCTCGGCCTTATAAAACGTAGTCGTGTTCGGATAAAGCGCCAACACCACCTGTCCCGCCTCCCACGCCTTCAAACTCCCCGCCTGGCTCTCCGGCGTAATCGGAATCATGCTACTCGCACTCGTCCGGTATTCCTTTTGCTTGCTCTGGTCGTCTGGCTCAATGTCTAGCACCTTGTAGCGGCGGCTTTTACCCTCGCCGAGAACTTGGAGGACTTCGCCGAGGATCCAGTCTGAGACGCCTTCGCCGCCGACCTTGGGTCGAAAGGCTACGGAGTCGCCCTTGGCGAATACAATACGGGACTTGATGCTGTTGACGGCGGCGGCAGCGGCGGCGGCGGCAGCAGCAGCAGCAGCAGCAGTAGCAGTAGCAGTAGCAGTAGCAGTAGCAGTAGTGGCGGTAGCAGTAGTAGTAGCAGTAGTAGTAGCCGGCGTGTTGGTGATGGGCGTGATGGAAGTGGTGGTGGAAGTGGCGGGGAGAGCAGCCGCAATCGGGGCGGACAAAATCGGCGCAGCAGCAACAGCAGCAGCAGCGGACGTCGAGGGAGCTGTAGTGGCGGCGCTCGCGATGGGCACTGCTACTGGGGCCGCGGTCGATGCAGATGTTGAGCTCCCGGCCGCTGTGCCAGTTGAGCCCTGCGGTTCGACGCTCTCGGCTTTCGGCGGGATACTATCCCTATCGCGATTGCTGGAGCGGTCTCCGAATCTTCTCGACGAATTGGCCGCCTTGGGGCTCGGCACGGGAGAATCGACAGCAACGTCGAATTCGTACAGCGAGGCTGCTGCGCTCGGTCCAGCGGTGGCGGTGGCAGCAGCGGCGGCAGCAGCATCTCCGCGCGCAGCACGCTTGGCTGTGGGCGCCGAGGGACCGCCTCCTTCAGCCTGCTCTTTGGCGACAACGACAGCCCTCATAATCTTCAACTGTTCCATGACGGCCTTGATGCTGCTGACGTTGGCTTCGGAGTGCTTAACACCGTTGCGACACATTTGCTCCATATTCATGAGGCAATCGCGGACGTTTTGCTCGCCGTGCATGGTGCCGATTTTGCGATCTAGCGTGACGAGCTCCGAGAGGTTGTCGTTGTCGGCATTGACGCCCATGACGATGTCGGCCATCTGGCTCTTGCACAAATCCCAAATCTGCACCTCTTCGCCATGCGCATTGTTCCCATTGCTCCTGTTGGAACCGCGACCGCTGCGATTGCGCTGCGACATGTTGGGGCTACCGGTCGTGCCGCCTGCGCCTGCGCCGGTGCTATTGGAGCGATGGTGGCCGCTGGGCGATTCGCACGAGACGGACCGAGGCGACGATCGTTGGAAATAGGGACCGAGGTTCTCTCTGAGGTTGTCGAGTTCGCGACGCTGTCTCCTTCTGTCAGCCATGGCAGAGTTGCCGCGAGAGTGTCGGTCGGGTGATGGATGGGTTGTGTTTAGTGAAGCAATATGCCCTCTACTTCCGGCCTAGGTTTTGACGTCTGGTCCCGCTCTCGGCCCGCGCCATCAGCTCTGGAAAGCTGATGGAAGCTGGCTGCAACGCGGGTAGCCGTACACGCAGGGCACAGGAAAAAAAAAGAAGAGAAAGAATGCTAATCAGGCACCAAAGTCACAGGGTACCGCTGGCTTGCAAAATGCCAACTTCTCAAGGGTACTGTGCTTTGGTGTGCGGCCGTGCAGTGGCAGGGGCCAAGCTGCTCCAGGAACCCCGGATGAAGCTTCGCGCGGCCGCTGAGCTAAGCAACAACGCGCGCGTGTAATGAAGCAGTGGCAATGTGAAGTTTTGTGCAATAATAAGGGCAATACCGATAGTAAAATCGAAGCGAGGATGGTCAAGGATAAAGCAGCCGCTCAAAATGCAGCAACAAAAGAAAACGCAACACATCAACGTACGTTGGTTGGCCTTGTGCCGCTGGGAAAGCGAAGCCCCGTCCCAGGCTCCCAGCAACGACACCCGCGAATGAACGATGCCTCACTCCTCCTCAATCCGGCACCCAACGCAGGAAGAGGGGCGTGCAATACGAATAGTGTCAACTGGATCTATCTTGCCCATGTATTAGATGATCAATCCGGTAAAACGGCAGCTTCCTGCCAGCCTCTCTCTCTCCCGCGCGCGCACAAGAAAGAGAAGAAGACCCGGCAAGGCGAAGACACCCACCTACCTTGTCCGTGGGAAGCAAGGCTGCGACTTCACACGGCACGCGTGTAACGAGACGTGTGCTGTTGCCTTTTTCCAGGCAGCTGGCCGTTGAAGACGCGAAATCCGCCGAGAGGTCGTACTGAATGTTTCGATAATAAAAGGGAAGAAAAGGAAGGGACGAAGAGAATCAAGGTGGCGTTCAGCCAGTAGGACGGGTAGAGGCGAAGATAAACAATGCGCGAAGGAGAAGTCGAAGTAAAAATAAAAGGGTAGTTTTGAGGAAAAGAAGTTCTCGAAGAATAGAATGGATGGTGAAAGGGCAAAAAAAAAAAGTTCAACTAGTGAGAGGCACACAAAAATGCAAGTTGGTCCTACAAAAAGAGGCACGACAAGCGCGCGTGTGTGTGTGTCAGCGATGGCATGCAGTTTAGGCAGCCCTTTTCGGGGAGAACAAAGGGTTGGACGGGAATCTGGGATGGACCAACGAAAACTCTAATATGCAGTGTGCAGAAGCCAAGACAAGGCAACACAAGAAAAGGTGTCTTGACTCTTGCTAATGCGAAAACGCCTCATGTGCGCCAATCGTCAAGACTTGACTGGTATCATGGCAATGCTACTGTACGGCCTTTTATTACCTGTACTCAAGGGAAGGGATGGTCACTTGGCAACTTTGCGCGCAGATTGACGGTCCATTTCCATCCCTCGAATGATGTCAGTTTCGCCAAGCAGAGTTGATCCTGGTCCGCTACAATCGCGTCTTTCGCGCGTCGCTTTCTGGAGACTGGGGGGCTCTGGAGCTCTGGGGCCCCGTACTTATTTCCCGCATTGTCCGGGGGAGTTTTGTGGCTGCTTCATCGAAAAAGTTGGCTGACGATTGGCTCCGCACGTGCCGTAGTGTGAACTTTGATGCCATGTGATTTTATTAGGTCCCCGTACGGAGGACTCCATAGGTAGGTATATGTAGTTGATTCCATCATTATCATCATTGCTTCACGTATAAAGCCACCTATCAACACCTACTCTAAGCACTCACTATACCCATTATCAACCCATATTAACACATCAGCTCATTGCCTCCCAACTCCCACGCTCTTCTCAAATGCGCACCCTCACTCGACAGCCTACGCACTCGAAGCAACCTCGCAAAACGCCTTAAACGTGATGAATTCGTCCTCTTTACCCCCCTCCGCCTCCAGGACCACCTCGGCCGTAGATCCCACAAAAAATACATAGCCCTCCTTCACGTCCATGACCGTCGAGCCCACCGCAATCTTGCCCTTTCCGTTGGTGCATATCACAATGCTCGGCCCCTCGAGCGGCTCAAACGTGGCCTTGGCCCCCGGCCCCCGGAGCACGCTCCTCACCACGCTGAATTCCTCAATCGGCGGGTCGTACAGCACCACGGCCGAGCCCGAGCTGTATCCGGTACGGTTGAGCGTCGCGTACGGATAGTCCGCGGGGGCCATCTTTTGCTCCTCAATAGGCGCGTAATTGTACGTGAGCATGTCCACGAGCGTGGTCACATCCTTGAACTTGGGTGTCAGGCCCGCGCGGACGACATTATCCGAGGCGGCCATGCATTCGACAATGTCGCCCGAAAGATAGGCGTGGATGTCATCCGCCACGAGAAACAGGGCCTCTCCGGGCTGCAGCGACACATAATTGAGGAAGAAGAGCACAAAGATGCCAATGTCGTCGCCGAATTCTCCGCGCAGGCGTGTCACGAGCTCTGCCAAGGTGGCCCCCGTCGTAGACGCAACTCCTCCGGCAGCAAATTGCGCACCCTCCTTCTCGGCCTGCTCAACCAATTTGGGCAGCGATTTGCTGATGTCCTCTGCCGAAGACGACATCAGGGCCGAAAACGCCTTCTTGAGCACCGCCTTGTTGGCCTTCTCATCGTCTGCAGCACCATTATTATTCGCATCTTGTTCCTTTGTCTTCTTCACCGTGTCCGCCAGCTCCTTGGCTGCTTCTTCGCCTACTAGCGCCCTCAGCGAAGCAACGTGCTCGAGAAAGTGACTAATCTCGGCTAGTGGTCGGAACCCACACAGTCCCTCAAACGGCGTGATGGCAATCGCCATTTCCGGCTTGTGGTTGTCGTCGGGGTAGTTCTTGGCATCGCGCGCGTGTAGCTGCTCGGCCAGCTTCTTGTTGGGGTGCGCCTGGATCGACAGCGCCTTGTTGATGGACAGGACTTTGAAGAGAAAGGGGAGTTTGGCGCCATACTTGGACGAGATCGACGACGACAGCAGGGCCTGGTTTTCTGAGAAGAGGTCGAGGAGGCTTCGGCCGGTTTTGACGTCTTTGGATGGATTTGACGGGTGAGTGCCCATCCACAGCTGCAAACATCAGGTGTTAGTTTGGTTTTAAGAGATCGTGGAGGGCACGTTCGGAGAATTCCGTTGACCTTGCGGAAGCGAAGCCTTCCTGTCGTCATGCCATCGTATCATGCCGTGCCATATCAAGCTGCCAGCACAGATGCTTAGTACTTACCTCAGCATATGGCTTCTCTGCCTCGATGGTCAATCCCTCTCTAGGCGTTGCCGCCGCAAATCTCGCCGCCGCAGAGCTCTCCCCTTTCTTCCCCCATTCATACGAGTTGACGCCGCACTCGAGGCGGAGGAGTGGGACCTGCATGGTGCACCTCGTGTTCGCAAAAGGCAGAGAAGCGTCGCTATGCGTAGTGTGGTGGCTTTGGTGATGGTAGAATGGACAGAAAACGCAAGACAAGCCACTTGGAAGGGCGAGGCGTGAGATGAAGAAGGTAGAAATAAAAGTCTCTCTCCGTGAGAGTACAGTATGTAGGTACTGGCTCCTGAGGATCAGATTCCAGATGAGCTTCCAGTTGCGGCAGTGACGAATGGTGACAGGCTACAGCTCAGGAGCTGTGTGCCCCGCCGGTTCCAGCCATAAACGGCGAAGTGGGCCAATGGTAAGCAGTTACCTATGTAGGTACCTACCTATATTGTACCAGATACCTACCTATGTACATAGGTACATGGACATCCAGGAACCAGAACCCAGTCTGAGCTTATTTCAGCTTGAGAAGCAAGCTCTGGAACACCTTGCGCAAGAACCATTTCGAGCAGTGATGTACTAAAGTGACCCCTTCGAAAAACATAAGACTAAGAGACTTCTAGTTCGAGTCTGCTAAACAAACCGGCGACTTCCCAACGGCACACCTACCCTGCAATTTGATCACGTTTTTCCCTTGCTTCCACCTCGGTGGCCATGCTTGAGTAGGTAGAAAAGTAGCAGAGCGTACTTATAAGACGCTCCAGTCCAGAAGAACTGGCCAGGAAGAGGTTGCGTCTACTATTCGATGCTGCATAATGAAGGAAGAAGTGTGGGCGGTACGTCTAGCTTTCCCGTAAATAACACAGGCAGTCCTGTAACCTGATGCTCGTGGTAAGTTCTCTAACGTGAGAACACTAGGTAGTGTTTGTTGGGAGTCCCAAAGGAAACAAGACACCATGTCCGTAGCTGACGTCTATAGTAATCTCTCCGGCTATGCGAACACGTTGTGATTCTTTTGGCGCAAATGGTATGTATACAGTAAGTAAAGTTTAGCCCATGTCCAAGGTTTTAGCGCACGTCGTCTTAAAGAAAATTGACTTGACCTAAGATCTCTCTTTTTAACATGACTGTAAAAAAAGGTCTTGTGTTATTTTCAAGTCATAAATGCAGTTCTATGATAGAATAGGCGGAAAAAAAGAAGCTGCTCTGCTTGCTTCTTGTAGCCTCATATAAATACCGCCCCATGTCTAATGCCCTTCGCGCATCTCGCAGCCCCATCCAAACACTTCTACTACCAAGTTTGGTTTTTTTCCCAAACCAATAACCGACCGTTGAATAACCCAAAAAATCCTCCCAACATTTTCCAGCTGTGGCTGTTAATCGTGCTCATGGCCCCGAGATCTAGACATCCCGTGATATTCGACTTTTTTTCTTGTAGTTTATCCTTCTTTTTCTTTCCAGCGAATTCAAATTCGAATTAACAAGAGCCCCCAAAATACGCCAGCCCAAGGTAAACAAACATGGTAAACAATCCACACACACTTTTGCCCAAAATCCCAAAGTAAATCGCCCTACAGGCTACCACGAGCTGGATACATCATACAGCTACGTAACAATGGCGTCGCTACCGCAGCTCAGGAAAGGAAGTCCCCCGGCCGTCGCCAACACCATTGTTTGGTGATACCAGCCCGTTGCCGTTGCCGTTGCCATTATCGGCATAGCACCCGGCGCGCCCTGGAGGGAAATAGTGTACATCCTCGAGAGACATGGCACTTCCTCTGCTGGGTTGGCTGCTGCGCTCCGGGGAAGACTCTCCATAGCGGTAGTAGTCCGGTATGGAGCTTCGCAGTGCGCCGTCATGGACGAGCAGCTCGTCGGGCGGCGTGCTGGTGTATATGCCGCCCCCGCCGCGATCGATGGAGTTGCCGCTATACGAGCCGCTGTCGTAGCCGCGGTAGCCTTCGTGCAGTTCCATCATACTTGCAACGCCCTCCGCCGCCACCGCAGCGAGGGGGGACGTTCGGCGGTCAGCCAGCGCGTCGGAGCGTGAGGAGCAGGGCGGAGATGGACCTGTCGAGAGGGAGGCACTGCTGTGGTCCATGGAGCTACCACTTTCGTAGCCGTGGTAGCTTCCGAACATGTCTGCCATGCTGGCTGGACCCTGCGCCCCGGGGCCAAGAGGAGAGGGCCTGCGGTCTGTGAGCGCGTCGGGATGGGAGGATCCAGATCGGGATCGATCTGCTGGGATGGAAACGCACCGCCCCGGATGGTCCACGAGTGCGTTGTTGGGGAAGCGGTGGAAGGCGTTGGAGAGATCCGGCGCTGTGGTCGACCGAATGTCGATATCCGTACTGGCATACTCTAGTCCAGTGCCGTAGTCGTATACCGAGCCATCAGCGTTCACGTATAAAACGTCTCTTCTTGCCGCCGTGGGGAGTCCCGAGCGGTATGGCCCCATCATGGAGAGCTGCTCGTTCATCATCGACGGAGAAGGGCTGTAGACGCCGTGATCGCCACCGAAGCCTTGGTTCCACCCCTGAGCCTGATCGTACGGTCTCGGCACGCATCCATACGGCATCTCGTGCTGGTCTGCCTCGCCGCCATGGCCCATATTCGCCATCATCGCCGAAGCGTACGGCAACGGCAAGCTCGGGACCGTGGGAGAGAGTGCCGTGTGGCGGTTGGCTGTGCTTTGGGAGAGTGGCAAGTCGTAGGTGAGGTTCTCTGGACGGTTCCCTAGAACTACCAGCGACGACACCTATATCGTTGTTCGCCATGACATGTCAGTTATTTGTCCATGCCCAAGCCCAATGTCCATCCATAACAGAAGATAGGGGAGATGCATGCGTACTCTGAGGAACTGGCACCGTTCGGCCCCAGCGGCCCTGCAGTTCGTGCAAGCTGCCCCCGTTCCGTTGTCGCCACTGCATCGTATCTTGCGCTGGCGGCAGCGACCACACTGGGTTTTTGGACGTGTCAGTCTGTCGTTCTTCTCCATGCTAACCACTGTGTGAAGGAAAGGATGCTTTCGTTCATCGTCCAAGACAGACAAATCCTGCTTGGGTTCTTCTTCGGGTGTTCAACTCACAGCCACAGCGATACGCTTTCGCGGGACGCTTGACTCTTCCGTTTTCTCAGTGTCGGACATGGTGTTTGTCGTTTGAGAATATCGCAGAAGGCCGCGGTGTTTGAGATTGGGGTTAGAGGGGAGAGAAATATGCTGCGCGAGAGGCAGTTTATATCTCCTGGCCTCGTTGGAGATTCGGTACGCGGTCACCATCATGTGTTGTCTCTGAACGCGCAAGCCTCAAGCCAGGGGTCCTGATACACAAACGCAAAATGTAAACTGTCGACCGGACTCAGTAAGTAAGATCCGAGCACAAGGTTGGAGAAGGTTTTTTTTGTTTTCGTGAGCTTGTTTCGTTTCCTTCTCAGTTCGAGACCACACCACCCTGATACATGAACGTCGCACCCACGCAAGTAGGTCTTCCTCACAGCCAGCCAAGTATTCCGGCCCGCGAGAAGAGTGTGACAGTTGCACAGAAACAAGAAGAGGACCTTCTCGTTCCACACAAAGCTGAGTTACTGCACAGTGAAGATGAAGAGGTCGGATCCAAAAGCGGGTGGCGTTGGCGTTGAACCGAAAGAAAGAACCGGTCTGCTACGAAACGAAAAGCCGACGGAGATTTGTTTCTGAAAATCTGTCTCACATGTCTCAACGAGACTGAATCGCTCGCGTCTTTCGTAAGCGTATAGTCAACGAGGAAGAAATAGCCGAAGTATTGTCTTGGAAGATGTAAGTAAGTACTCCATTATACCTTTGGTGTCGTACGGCATCCAAGCAGGTCTCGACAGACACTTGCTCTATGGTACATAGAAGGTTGTCGCCGATTCGTCGTTGTCGGAACGATGGGACTGATCTAACCCATACGGCACAACTTGCCTACTTTCTGGTCCCTGGCCATGGCCCATGTTTGCCACAAATGTTGGAGAAACACGGACCGGCCCTTTCGCAAGACACAGCAAGATCGAGAACTCGCTCATACCTACGCCGATATCCCTAGCTGGTACTTTTCATGGCAGGAAAAAGGCGTGCGCCATCAGGCAACTCTGGATCACGCTCGCCTAGAGGTGCCAAGTCACACACCAGCCGTGGGCCCGGGGAAGCACGACAACATACCTACGGTGGTCTGTTCTCCACGGCGTCTCCGGGGTGGGGTGTGCTTGATTCTTTTCCTTGTTGTCGCCATCGTTTTTTTCTAGGTCCCTTCTCATCTCTTCATGGACCGGTCCATTGGCTAGGTATCCGGTTCGTTGCTTCGCTCGGCCGTAACAGAGTCCAAGCACCAGAATACACGGAGAGATGTTTGCTGCAGGTAATCTTGTGCACTCCCACTCGGCCGGGAAATTCTATCACCCAAACGCACGAGCCCTGCGATTGTTATTAGGGGTCAGATCTGGCCCATGGCTCAGAACTTAGAAGATTCGGACATGGCACAGGCTACAGCCATCCATACCTACAGAGAGGCCGATGCTTGGCTGTAGAGTTACTGTCCAGTCTCTTGCCATTCGCAACGGCGCGGCGCGGAGGCGACACAGGCCACGCCAGCGAGAACTCGTTTTTGCTGAATCGTTTGCCCGATCTCGTAGAGCCTTGCGTTCTTCCGCGCTGCTCTTCACTACTTCGCTTGGTAATCGAAGGTCATGGTGACACCGCAGCAGGACTGTCAAGACCCAGCTCTCCCATTCTCACCCTCTGCGAGACAGACACCAATGGTCCTGTGAATTGTGCATTGCATCAGTGATGATGTCCCTATGGGTGTTCGGGATTCATCATCATGCCTTGTCGATATCATGCGAGGAAGGGCGTTGCACAGGTAATATCACGTAGTTCTTCAGGGCCTGCGGTGACTGTGTTGGGTTTTGGTTTGCACTCGGTGATAAAGCACTCGACATCTGGTAGTGCCCCAATTGCCATCCACCCCCAATAAACCAGGGAGTATTCTGCCCTGAGGCATCCGGTTTTGGTTCGGCGGCAGTACTGCTCATCACAAATGACCAGCTCATTTCGTCCGATACGATTGAAAAAACGGGAGGGCTCGTAGGACCACAGCCTCAGGGCAGCCAAGATGTTCACGCCCATCAAGGTCCTGCGCGATGCAGCGAAACGGTTCTAATTTGCCATGCTCCATTCTCGGCGATTGAATGGAAGCTTTTCGTCTTTCACAAGTTCAGTGTGACAGAACGAACCGGTGAGCCTGAAAGATACAATGGAGGTGGCGGAGCACAGAGGGGTAGATTCAGAGCAGCAGGTTCGGAGTACGCTGCATATTGTTGGTCCCAAATTCCAATTCTCCGCTTGCTTCTGGGAGCGAGGTTGGCGAGAAGGCCATGGGTTCGATACCGTTTGTCCGCATCTTCATTCATTAGCCCTGAACATTGGGCTGTTACCGCGTTGGCCGCATCTGTTTGAACTCGTGTAAGCCATGTTGCACACGGATACACTCATCGGACCCGATCCCGGCATTTCGATACGGTCGCCTTGTTTCATCGAGCGCTCAACGTCTGACCTCAACGTGGCTGACATGCAACATGAGGGCAGCATCGGATCAGTGCGCAGATTGCGGCACGTGCGGAGAGCTTCATTTGCGCGCGAGATGCAGCACGTGGGAAGGAAGCTAGTTCAAGATGAACGGCCGGGTATTCGTTTTCTACATTTCGTTCTATTCCTTCTATTTTCTTTCCTTTTTGGGATCCCTGCCCCATGCAGCCATGGCGCGTAGGAAAGCAACACTCGTTGAGAATCGGCGAGTGAATATGGACCGAGTCAAGACGACTCAGGAGACGTGCATTATTTTGACCTCGACGCTTAAAAGAGGCCGCAGGTCATTGCTTTACTCAGAGAAGAAGGGGACTCGCGCCTCGCGGGCTTCATCAAGCGAGTCCAAATAATGAGTGACGAAGCAGGGCCGATGTGATCGTTGCACAAGGTCGGGGGAGGGGGCCAAGGCCGCCTGCGCGTGCGTCCTCTGGACTGCCGACCAAAGTTTGTCCATACGAACGGAGTGAGCCGCAGGAAAAACGCGTGAAATAAGGCGATCCGGGGGTGAGATTTCAGAATAGCGAAAGGTGGGAGATCACCACAGCTACCACGCGTAATGCGGGAGGCTTCAAGCTGGGCTCTCCTGAGTCCTGCCCAGCACATGCCTCTCACTCATTTGTCACCGTCCTTCTGGTTCTCGGCTAATCGACGTCCAACACAACTTGTTAAGCATCCATTGTCTGCATGTTTTTCATGGATACGACGGCGTGCTCATAGGCTAGACACGGGGGTGCCGCGTGGTCCTGCAGCAACATCGTGGTGGCGGCTCTCATCATTCATGCATCTCAGCCATCGTTGCACAAGACGCACAAGACCTGGCCTGCCAACGCCAAACGGTTCTCTCGCTGTCTGCAAGTCGCTAGCAGTATCCGCATTCAGAAGTTCAGAAGCGCGACAAGCCAGCCACAACTCGGCAATATCCTCAGGATGCAACGCCCGGTGTGCTTGGCTGCGTACACTCGACCGACGTTCCAGAACTTTCTCCCGGATACGGCCCTGGTCACAAAGCCGAAATAGCTGGCGCTGTAGCGTGAGGCGTCGATCAGCATCGGAAATAAGGCTGGCGCACCTTGACCTGGTGAGTTTCACACGTGGAGGTCAGCAGGCAGTGTTTGTCTCGGCAGAGGTGCTTGAATCTCGCCAACGCTCGCTCACCGCCGTGTCAAGGACTTTTTCGAACTCACAGGGGTGAACCGTGAACGCCACTTGTAAACCTTGGAGGCAACCTTGACGGCAAGCGTTGAACAGGCAAACCTAGGTAGCTGAGGGGAAAACCCTGTGTTGATGCCAATCGTTCTACGACAGAGCTAGTATCATTCAGTGGCGTAGAGAGATAGTGTGATTAGGCATATGCATGTACCTATGCTGCCCGGTGCCATGCGCCGACGCAGTGCGCCAGAAGCACATCATAGAGATGGACATCAGCTCGGGCGTGTGGGCTGCAAAAGGATTGGCCAGCATCCGGCCAGCTCAGTTGTCATGTTTTACCGGTTTCTCCCACACTGCCAATCAGTCAGATATCATTTTCTCGGCACCGACTTCTGTGAGTCAAGTGCTCCAGATGCTTGATTCTCATCGCCATCGCTTGTGCGTGCATTGCAAGCCGAAATGCTGGGCTCACATCGTGCGACATTGGTCACGTCACGACTCAAAATGAGAGCTGCAAGTCAGATTCGGTTGCGGAATAGCGGTAAAATGCTCCGCGATACGTGATTTGTCATGCACGACATGGCACACAGATAATGCCATACATGGGGCGAAAGGGTTGACGCAATAGTTGATTGACAGATGTGAAGGATTGAAGATACCGGCTCCGATACGCATGATGGGTGGCTTTGGCAGAATACCATTTCTTCTCATGACATGATCAAGATTCAGATCGCCACCTGGCGTCATGGAAGCTATGAGGTAATGTATCCTCCAAGAGGGTAACGCGGAGCTCAAGATAGAACGATACTCTCAAGTGATTTGACCTGCATTGTCGGCTTATCTTTCATCGTAGACTGCTCCAGCGCTCAGTCTCGCTCGCCAGCGTTGCGCACACATTATTATGCCAAGGAGCGCAGAAGCACGTCGGCAAGCCCCCAAGGTCATGTTTGTGAAGAGGCAGCGCGCTTCGTTGGCTTACGAGCCTTGCAACATGGCGATTCCATATCTGGCCTATAACCTGTCAACTGTCAATGACTGAGGTCATGCTGTTCAGACAAAACGCAGAAAAAACTTACAACTTAATGGCCTGCCAATGACCGCGGCGCTCCCTCAGAGCATTGGGTCGGAGGCAACTCCGGCTGTCGGCGGTCGGACTCTTGGTTGACGATAGGTCAGACTGACCTGCTACCTATATGGCATGAGATCAGGAAAAGTCTTGGGGGAACGATGGATCTTTTAAAGATTCCATGTGATGAGCCCATCCACATGAGCTATCGGCGCCGTCCACCTGTACAGACTTGTATATTGTTGACTGATCATAATTGAGGTCCCATTGCTTATACAACCTTCTTTTTCAGTCCTAGTCAACGGGCCACGCATACGCGTGGTGTGAGTCAAGCGTTCGTAGATAAGAGATCGATTATGAAACTTCCAATCCCGGAATGTCGATCTGCATGGGCCACGCTAGAGCAGCCTGAGTTGCTACCTTATAGCATAAGGTGGGCAAAATATTTGGTGGACCTGGTCTGTTGAAAATCGACACAATCCATTGTCTGGGTTTGTGTACTCTCGAGTCTTCGACTGATGATGGCATGAATGATGCATGAGGCCGTGTTGCAGAGCTCCCCATTGTGGGCCACGCTATACACACAGACCAGCCTGAAAAACTAGAAAGCACAAGATGAGCAACAGAGTTATTAGTGTTCTGTTTGAAGACACCAATCCTGAGTGCCGATACAGAGAACCATTCGACACCGTCCATCTGTACGACTTGCACGCTGTCGACCGATCACCATTGAGGCCACATTACCAAGATGATGGTCTCTTTTCAGCCCCTAGTCAACGGTTCACACATGTCTAGCCTAAGTCGCTGCAATGGCGTGAGATCAGTGAGTTGTTTGGTGAACGAAGAATCTATTATGGAGATTCCAAGCCCAGGGTGTCGATGTAGATCAGTCGTCGACACCATCCACCTTTCTGGACTTGTTAGCTATGGACTGAAGATAGTTGCAAACATATCGCCGAGACAGCTTTCATAGAGCATGCTTACGCCGTTCTGATCTGCTACATAGCACGAGTCGGTCGAGTGATGAATCCCTAAGTGCCGATTCGGATGATCTGTCGACACCATCCATCGTGTGAACTTGTATTGTCGACGGATGATGATCAAGGCTGTATTGCCGAAAGAACCTCAGGACGGCGCTCGAGCTCCCCAATATGGCCCACGCTAGGCCAGCATGGATTGCCATACAGCATAAGCTGGGCAAATCGTTGGTGGATGAGATCTGTTGATAGATGCCGATTTAAATGCCGAACAAATGCCGAACCAGAGCAGCCATTCGACACAATTCATCTGTCTGGACTGGTATACTGTCAACCGATGATGACCGAGGCTATATTGCCCAGGAATCCTCGCCACGGCCTTGAACCTTCCGACGAATGAACGGGCCATGCGTTGGCCAGCCCAAATTATCACATGGTATGCGACGAGTGAATACTTTGGTAACTGTCAATCAGTCTCTGCCCACCCAAATGAGTATTCAGCAATACTCAACGTGCTTCGTGTCCTCCATTCATGGGGCGTATCGAAAAATACGTTTGGCCAGAAAAAGGTTCCAGCTTCCAAAGGCCCATCATCGACGAGATCGATAAGTGTCGTCACGATGTCTGCCACGATAGCGGTCTGTATCTCGATGATCTCGATGATCCCCATGCCCATCTCGACGCCTGTCCCCATCCCGATCCTTCCATCCGCTGTCATCTCGATAACTCCCATCCCTTCTGGGCTCTCGACCGCCCTCGTGCCTCCTACCTCCTCGTTCACCACCACCGCGCGTATCTCGGTTATGCGGACTGCGACTCCGATCAGAAACCCTCCTTTCCTGACCTTCCCTCTTCGCGACATCCTCATCACCATCTCGATGCTCCTCAACTCCACTACGCGCATGGCGACCCTTCATCTCCTCCTCCCCATAAACCAACCCGTAATTACCCTTAATCTGTCTGTCATCCTCAGCTCTGTACTGCCTCCTCTTTTCCAATTCCCGGACACCACCCCATCCTCCCCCGCGAGACGCATTGGTCTTTCGCTTGTTATTGGCATCCTTTCTCCATACATCGCTCAGCTTACTGACAGACTGTGAGAAGTCGACGTGGATTCTGCGATCATCGATAAGGACACCCTGCATTTTGAAGTAGGCTGCTTCGCAGGAAGCCTTTTCCTCGTACTCGATGAATGCGTATTGGAGGCTATCCCCGGTTTTCTGATCGCGAATGACCTCACAGCTGAGGATCTTGCCAAAGCGTCCGAAGATGAGTTCTAGGTCGTCGTCGCCGGTTACCGGGTTGAGTTTGCAGACGAAGAGTATGTTTTCGGGGGGTTTCACTTCAGCGAAGGGCAAGTCCCCCATCATTTCTAGAGTGAGGGCCTGGGCATTTGCTTCGGTTTGACGTCTTCGGCGCTCTAGCTCCGCTTCGTCTACGCCGTCGTCCACGTGAAGGGCTTCTTCATCGGCGATTCGTACTGTTTTGAGTTGTTCGGATGTGGGTGGCGGGCTTGCGCTTGGTTCTCTGAGGCTGGGAGGATCTGGATATGGGTCATCGAGAATGACGGTGTGTTTTATTCGGATATCGATGAGAGGGTGGCCCTTGTCGTCGAGGACAGCTTCGTTGATCTTTTCGAGGGCATCGAAGCCTTCGACGACTTTGCCAAATATGGCGGCTTTGCCGTTTAGGAAATCTGTGTCTTCGCCGAGGGTGATGATGAACTGGGAGGCAGCTACTCGGGTATCTGGATCGGATGAGAGAGGTACTGTGGCCATGCTGACTGTGCCGCGCTCGAGATGCTTCAACTTTGGGTGGAAGAAGGCCGGGAAGGATTGTTCGGAAGGCTCGCCAGAGAGATGGCCCCAGATGGAAGAGCCGCCATCGGATTGCTTGGAGAGCGGTCCCAGGGGATCGCCGGTTTGGAAAGAAAAGTTCTTTTGGACGGAATGGACTGGGGAGAAGTTGTAGTATTTGATCTTGCACAGCTTGAGAAAGCTGCAA
Organism: Claviceps purpurea; assembly: GCA_029405325.1. Taxonomy (NCBI): domain Eukaryota; kingdom Fungi; phylum Ascomycota; class Sordariomycetes; order Hypocreales; family Clavicipitaceae; genus Claviceps; species Claviceps purpurea. Next base: position 4,502,386 of record CM055783.1, on the reverse strand, counting down.
GCTTGTGTTAGCACTTGACTTGAAGTTGGCCCATTGATAACTTGGCAAGCCACTTACTTTTCGCACAGTTTAGGCGCATGCTCGATGAGCAGGTCGATGACGATGTCGCCCGCGCTCGTCTCCAGAAGAACAGACATGTTGAAGAGATTTTCTATGATATCTATGCGAAGGGAGGAAGCAGTTCAAGCCACGCTGGGCATCATGCGGTCGAATGCATCAGCAGAGTGTGCTTGCGCGCCAAGAATTACGAGAACAGAATGAAGACAGCGCGCGAAGAACAAAGCTCCAAGTCCCCACTATTCTGGAGATGGATCGTGGGCACTGGGCCGTGGCCACCTGCGGCTTCATTTGAATCCTGATGACCTATCGCCAACAAAGCTAGATGCATATGACTTCGCTGGAAGTTTTTTCATGCACATAATGAAAGTTCCTCGAAAACCCGAGATAAACGCGACAGCAGAAGTTGCAGCAGCGGCGCGGCAATCATAAAGCGGCCACATTTCGTCAATACCTATCATACAAACTACATACAGAGTAACAGAGTATAATCGCACAACATGACAACCTCATCCTTGACTACATGCCCAGACTTCTAGTGAATACAGTATAGTATTGATCAGCCATTTGCTTGCTTTTTTCCAGCTCAAGTCCCTTTTAACAGAGAGCTGGCAAAATCTCTTCACGGCTTGTCCTGAAAGGACCTCAGAAGGCATTAACGCATAGACATCCATTGCGCAGTATCCCCAAAGCACGGCGACCAAGAGCCTGGACATAATAAACACGAGAGGATCCGTCCCTGCATCAGGCAAAATTCAGAACCGGATGATCAAGTGCTTAAATAACTAATCGTAGACCGCCACGAATAGGAATACTGCGCAATGATAGTCAGGGTAGGTATGGTTACAATGTTGAATGGGGTCCGTTGTCGGCTCAAAAATCGGAGGGGCTACATCAACCGACTGTGACAAAAATTTCTCAGGCTGAAAATTCTCCACAAAAAAACTCATTTCTCATTTTCAAAATCCACGGCTTCCACTAGGGGCACTTGCCGCATTCAGTCGACGAAGTATTTTTTTTCACGCGCATGTACCACTGCTTCCCCCAGGGCACTGCTTCCCCCAGGGCTCCGCTGCGCGCATGCATTGGCCAATGGTGAAGCTATGTTTTGCGAACGTTCGGTAGGACTCCTTCAACATCATCAATAATGAACATCAATCAAACATTGTCGACAACGATACGATATTCAATAACATCGCAATTGATGGCGTGTGCCCCTTTGTGTCTATGTGTGTTGTTGATATGTATAATCTACTGGCATGAATCATGATGTACTGTGTGGTGTTTCATTCCTGTATGTACGTACATATTGTACAGATACTAGATGTACGGCCAATCGAGCGCACAATCAAGCTCACATCAAGTCGGCAACTATCCAGAACCTCGGCCATTTTTCTATTCGAGGCTGACTGTTTACTGTTTTCACGCTCGGGATTGAGGTTAAACATCATGTACAAATTCCGACTTAAGATGCAGCGAGCCGCGACGGTTGCTGGCGTGGATCAAACAAAATACCTGATTAGATTTCAACAATGAATGATATCTAACATCGTTATCCGGAAAACTGCCTTTGCGCACAAGCTTGTATACCATATATGAAAGAGAGAGAATCAGCGCTTCTAATGAGATATGAAACACTCCAATCGAGACATATTTCCGGTTTTTTCCATGGGTGAAGTGACGGTTTTGAAATGCTGTGAGGTGGTGTAGGGTGGGAAGTCGAATCATGAGATGTACAGAGTACTCTGAAAACCCGCTGAATTTACTGTAGTTATAGGTACCCGAGTACAAGGAGCGCCCATAAAATTTCCTCAATTCTCCTCCGCGTCGCATGAAAACACTCTACCTACGGCGACCGTCATTCAACTGAGCCGCCAAAGTCGAGAGATTGTACTCAATTGTGCATCTCTCGCATGAAAGTTGGCCTCAATACCTACGCAAGGTTGAGCCAAAGCGCGCACCAACCGTAAATCACACCCCAAGTCATGGCACATGGCAAACTTACACTCGAGCGAAATAATCAGTGTCTTTCAGTAAGATTAAATTTGCCCGCTGCATCCCGATTCTTACTGCGGTTCGCGATTGCAGCAGGGCAAAGCATCCCATTGCGGCGGCGACGCAGTCGCACGCCATCCCGCGCTGCCTGACAGTGCTGTGACCACTGACGGGCCCCTATAATCCCCCGGAAGGGCCCCCGGAGGGACACCTGCGCAGGCAATTTGGCGCCGAAACAGTGGGCACACATGCACGTCTGCAATCGCCATCCTATCCGCAAAACTCCCACATCGCAATCCTCACTTTTCCAGCACGCTCTCCAACCCGAAGCGAAGCGAGGCGAGTCTTCCTTCGCCCCGAAGCGCAGCGTATGGCCGCGACGGAAGTACTCGTTGATTGATATTCAGTTTTGTTAAATCCAATTCGCACATGCAATAATGGGTAGATCAGGCTTCATTAGTAAAGCTGAACTAATTTGCGACGATTACTGAAAGATGAGGAAGTAAAGCGAAGCTTTACATTTTTAGTAAAGCTGAACTAATTTGCGACGATTACTGAAAGATGAGGAAGTAAAGCGAAGCTTTACATTTACGGCAAAGATCGGGGGGCCAGCAGAGGACTCAGGAGGGAGGGAAAAAAAGATCGATGTGCTTACGTAAGGCCCGTCATGGGAAAAAGGTATGTTGCTCACGTGATGTTGCTTACGTAAGTCCCGTCGTGGGCAGCAGAGTAGGGAGGAAAAAAAGGATTGATACGCCATGGTTTGATGGTTTCACGCAGATGTGATGTTCTTGTTGGCTTTTTTTGCTCATGCGGTTTTGCATTTGTGGACAGACGTATGTACATGTATAGCTACGACGAGCGCAGCGAGCAGCCCGCCGCAGGCGGCCCCCGGCAGGGCCCCCGGAGGGAAGTTGTGCGCGTCTGTACAGTCCAGTCTACAAAAGAAAAAAAACAACTTTCATCAACGAAGTCCTAACTCTCTTCCACCGTCCTCTCTTCCACCGTACTCTGTTCCACCGTCCACAATCTCAGCTCAATATCCAAATCCATCAGAACACTTCGCGTCGTTGAATGCTCTGCATTCTAAAGAGTGGGGAGACATACGTCCGCAAACCGCCATACCATCCGCAAACCTCACTTTTCCAGCCCGACTCTCTCCAACCCGAAGCGAAGCGAGGCGAGTCTTCCTTCGCCCCGAAGCGCAGCGTAGGGCCGCTGGGGAAGTACTCGTTTAGTCTAATAATTGCGCTCCGTGATACATAGGTATCGTGTACTTCCAGCACATATGTATCTACGTACCTATGCATCGCGACAGTCAGTGCGGTCACGTGAATCTTCGGCAGCGGGACTCTTCAGCTTTACTATTCCATAGGCCCACCGACCCGACGCAGGAGGGGCCCTTCGGACTTCCCATTTTACTTGTACGCCGTAGGGTCCCGTAGGAGGGATGAAATTGAATCGCCCGCCAGTATTTGTGTTGCAAGGAGACAAGAAAGCCGGAGAAATATTTTCGCGGGCGTGCTCTAGCGCTGGGGGAAGCAGTGCCCTGGGGGACGCAGTGCCCTGGGGGAAGCAGTGCCCTGGGGGAAGCAGTGCCCTGGGGGAAGCAGTGCCCTGGGGGAAGCAGTGGTACATGCGCGTGAAAAAAAATACGTCGTGGACGAGGACGTAGATAAATTCCCCCTGCCGGGGTACTCATCTATAACCCTGCCTAAGTGGGTCTCAACAGCGATTGGTCAGTTTTGGAGTCAGGTGACCTTCCTCAGGGTGCAAGTTTGTCATGACACAATTCAAGACGGGTCTTTCAATTAAAACTTTTACACTCAGTACAGGACGCCGTGCTACTCCGTAACGGTACATGTACGCAGTTCCTCAGTTGTCTCCTTCTTCCTCCGTCCACAAAATCAGTCCTCTCCGCAACTGACTCATGAAGTATCCTCGCCGTCACAACCCCCATACAGATACTCTTTCATCAGTCATCACTCTGAACAAGTCCATCACCTCCAATGCCAATTATGGATGGCATGCAGTCGTACTTGCATACCGAGTTTGAGGACGGTACTGGGCCTCTGGAGGAGACTGATGCCATAGCGACAAGGGAAGTGAACGGGAGAACTGAGCTGTCCAAACACTGACGAATATAGAAAGATGTTGCTCCATGAAGACTTAAATCTTCACTTACTGTCTTCTTACTTCGAGCGTTACGAGTCCGCCATGCATCAAGAAGCCGTATGTGCTGAAACTATTCATCATACATCTGTTATACCCGACTACCCCATCAGCTCTTTGAAGGGCTTTGCACATGTCATCCGCACGAAGGAACTCTGTCGATCTCGCTGCCTCATCATCTGCTGAGCACCTCGATTACAACATCCCCGACACTGTCCATGCGCGGTATCTAGCCGCGCGAGAGCTTCGGTATAAGGGCAAGCAGCCAGACGCCCAAACGAACGACGCGTTCCGGAGGGAGTACGACCTTCGGTTGTACGAACTTCAGGCAGACCGCGAGCATTACCTCAGTTACAATTATATGACGAAAGAGTGATTCTCCGGCGCGCAGCCTCGCCCGTGGACGGATGAGGAAATCTTGGCGTACATAGATTATAATACAGGTGAAGATGTACGCCACAGCCATCAAGTGGGCGAAGAAATTCGCTGACAATGGCCATGCATTCCGGTATCGCTGCCTCGATGATGTATGGGATATCGCGGCAGCGGATACGTCGTACCGCTACTCGAACGCCGAGGTACGGAGCTGGAAGTCTAGGGGTAGTGATAAATTCTCTGATCAATGCTGTGCGCCCTTCTTGTACGTCTGTGCGTATCGTTGATTCTACATAACTAGACGTCCATTTATACCTAGAGGTTGAACGAGGTAATTGGATGGCGTAGTGACCAGTCATGGTCTGGAATGCCATTCGCGCAAAATTTGGACAACATCCCGTCTTTTGCACACCATTCGCCATTATAGTGGTTCAAGAAGAAGAATAAAGCCGTCGAGAGGTGATGAGAGGTGATGTGGTGGCTTACCAGTGCAAAATAATCCAAACTCCTCACTGTCTGTCGCGTCGCGTCCATACGCGTCAATACCTCACCCTACCCTGTCTTCCACGTGTTGTGCGCGAGGTGGACCGCCAGGTACCTAATGCGTGTACCTACCACGGCCTTGTAAACGAAGGCTTTTTGAGCAACCCACCCTAGACCACCTCACAGCTTTGAATTCAGCCATTTCATTTAAGAAAGAAACTGTGCAAGATATGGATTATTCTATGTATTCCATGATTGTCGAAGAGCCCTTCAATATTTGGGAAGAATCGAAAAGTGTAGGCATCAAGGTGGCGAGGTATATATTGACCAGCACGTTGATTTGATCAATTGTTAATGCTTCATATGCTATCTTCACTACGTTTCAACTTGGACGTGATAGATAAACTGAACATTCCACGTATCTTTCCACCGGCAAATGGTATAACAAGACCTTCAGACACTCGAGAAGATTGAGCTTCATTTATCATTTAGTTGCGATTGGTTTGGCGACTCATCAGAGAAAAAAGGACTGAAGTATCGCTGGCGAGATGGAACATTCACGAGCCGCGACTACACCCCATCTTTAAATCACCATATCTCTACCAATTCCGCGAACACTTGTTCAAAAGTTGACGACACGATAGCAGCAGCGTACACGCTATTTCTTTTGATGATACAGCCGCCGCATTGCTTTCCAATCGCGACCTTAGCGGGCGCGGTGCAGTGTTCTTGGGGAGATCTTCCCACCTATACGTAGACAATTGACAAGCAATTCATGCGTAATGGTGCGGTCGCATTGAGTATGTAAAAATACCTGTGAAGTCCCCTAAGTCACGCAATTCTTTAAAGGTCAAAGTTCTGGAATTTGATGTAGACGTTGTAGAGCTATCCAGCGTTGAAATATCATCATACAGATAGAGGTTGGTGATAAGCATCTTGCATCGGCTCGGCGACGACTTGCAATTCTGGCGTGGGAAACCGTAGCGCGAGCAAAACGGAGCGGTCTTCTTTCTCACCGTCAGCGAGGAAACAGCAATTTTTACCCCTCCCAAAGTGGGGCGAGGCATCTGACCAATGATGGCAGGGTACAATTTGTCGTCCAAGACCCCGGCAGGGGGTATAGAGGGGTACCCCGGCAGGGGGAATTTATCTGTATGCTCGTCGTGGACGGAATGTCGCAGGGACTCCCAGAGTTCGACCTCAGTTGGTGGTCGGATTTTTTGATGAGCGCTGAGTTAAAAGTGGAGAATTTGTCGGCTGAGAAATTTTTGTCACAGTCGGTTGATGTTCACCCTCCAAAAATCGAGCAGTATCACGAGCCGAGGTTTGGCATTCGACTGCTTGATACCCGAACGGAAGTGAAAGAGAAAAAGCACTAAAGCAGTGATAAAAAAGAGAGGGCTGTTTTGAAGCAAAAAAACATACAACAACCGGTGTTCGCTGGTCGTCACCGACCCAACTACTAATCTGTCGGTTGGCAGCTTATCTATGGGAGAGCGGACGGGATCCCGAGTTTTCTACCACCTATGGTCGTATGTACCGAGTATGCTGCAAAACTGAAATATATTGATAGTGTTTGTGGGGTTTTGAATCTGGCGTTGACTCGGAAGCTGCGTCGTGTGAATGAGACCTTTTTGGAATTCCTCCATAGATACAGGTGCTTTTGCCCGTATGTTGTATATCATCGACGTGGGCCGAGATCTAAGTCTCTTGCTAGGATAACCGACTGTATTTGTATCGTCTTCAATCACAGAGCCTCGTACCAAGTGACTTACATACTAGTTTGCCTCGTGTGGTATAAGGGCGATCTCGGCGGGCCACAACCAAGGGTGTTTGAGGTCATGTCTCAGTGTCGTCTCGCCTGTGACTGCTTGAGAGCGTCTCTCTCGCGTCGAAGCCTGGTAACTTTGCCGGGAGAATTTACTCAAACTCCCTTGCCAAAAGATGTCGAGTCAACTTCATCTATGTTTGTTATAGTGACTAACGCGATTTGGTCTTGAATTTGCGGTAGACGCTGCATTTGCAACGAAATACCTCCACAGTCTTGTGTTGAGTCACTGCCGTTGTATCGACTGGAACATGATCGTTTCATTTAAGGATGAACGGCGGCGGAGGGAAGGGTGCAGCGAGCTTGCGCTCTACGTACTCTGACGCAGAAGGAAGAGACAGTAGAAGTGGGATTAATCTAATTATCCCGTACAGGCTTGTGGTGTTGAGACCGCCAATGCGCAGGGTTTCGGGCATGGGGTTCGGTCCTCGGTGTGATAAAGGCCACTCACTCCTTGTTGGCGGTTGCACACGCTATGATGAGCGATTGCAACAGGTAAGTTAGTTGTAACTACACCCAGATCAAGCTTGTTATCTGCAGACCACAACTCTGGCATACTTGGCCCACGTTATCCAAGGTTTGGTTGTCGGTAAATCGTATCTACCTTTAGGCGATCTTTGCCATTGCCGATAATAGTGGCCACTGACACAATTTGAACTCTGTCGAGTTACAGCGATGGCATCGTTGCTGTTTCAATATGCTTGTCAGAAACTATGTATGAGACAAGTGGCAAAGGCCCAAGGATGTGTGAATGAGACTCATGAAGCCATAGTGATGTAAGTAGAAGAAGCCAGAAATTGCAGCGGACGAACGCAGGCGGCAGAAGTGGAAGAGCGAAGGTCCATAAGACAATATAGCCTCGCGAATGTACGGCAGAAGGCAAACCAAATCTTCAGACTTGGATGTTATGCTTCACAACGGAGTGAAGACGAAGGACATATTGTGCACGCGGCTGCCGGGGTCATAGAACTGGGTTTCAGTGTTTGAAGATCTTGATCTCTGGCCTCGCGCATTTATGCAATGATATAAAGGCCAGAGATCAAAACCTTCAAGCACTGAAATCCATCTGCGAGCTCAGAAGCCGCGTAGGCATTTCAGATCTGCTCCTGAATGAGCGTTGAATGTTTTTAATCGAGGTTTTAGGTCGACGAAGTGGATTGACACCGCGCTTCATCAAACCTCAAGAAATGCAGCCCCGGGTATCACGTGACACATCTGCCAAGCCAAAAGTGGCCCCAGTGTAACGTTGCGTCGCGGGGAAGGCAATCAATCATCATTGTTCATCAATGATCAACCTCATGCGATGCTTCCTTCCTCCAATCACCAGTACGAGGGCCCTTGTCACGGGGCCATATGTAGGTACATACATATGTAGAAACATGCATGTAGGTGTATGTACAAATGTACATAAAGCTGTCACAGACCTGATCTTGGCTTACATGGAAGAACAGGTTGGCGAATGAACATTAGGTACCTATGCCAATTGGACCTCCAAGCGGCCTCCATCAAGGTACAACATCAATTCAATTCAGCAATGTGCACAACGTGATCAGGGTAATATACCAAGAGTCGGAAAACTCACGTGATAGATAAGCTTCATTATTAGCATCAGCATGTGCTTCATGAACTAGGGTATGCTAAGCCAACTTCTGACAGGTGATCCAAATGCAACACACCGACCGCTCCCTGTCGTGTGGTATACGATTAAAAACGAAACGCCATGCAGGGAAAGTATGTGAACATGTTACATGAATGTCTCGCTACCGCAGGTTCCTTCCATATGCAAATTTTCCATCTCGCTTTTCCTTCTCATAGCCGAAAACGTAATGCCAAAACGCCCCGCAAACGCCATGCATGCTTTTTTACTGAGTCGGGCAACTGAGCCGCTCGCCGCCCAAAATAAAACAAAAATAGAACATCAAGGCCAAGGCTGTGAGACAGAATAGACAAAGCTTGGATGGCCGCCATCACAGACTCATTCCTTGCCTGGTGTACTTCGCCTACGACGTCCTGATCGGAGCTCCTTCTCAGTCTCCATCAAGCGCGTTTGTGCCCACATGCGCATGGCATCATTGCTACGAACGGCGTCGCAATTGACCAGCTCTGTCAACGCTCGCTTGATGCTTTCGTTGACGTCCGACAGATGCTGCTCCTTGGTGGAGATGTCGTAGAGTGTGTCTTCGTCCAGGATTGTATCAAGTGGGTCGGTAGCAGCAAAGTCCCATCCGCTATAGCGAGCCCGAGCACGGCCAGCGGATCGGGCCCCCGAACGAGAATGTCGTCGAGCCTGTGGTGAGGAATCGGAAGAGGTGCTTGATGAGCAGGTGGAAACACTAGTTACGGACGACTGCCTCGGTCGAATCTGCTCGAGATGGCTGGACAGCTCCTCGTGTTGCTCCTGAAGCAAAATGTATTTTTGCAGGGCGAAATTGTATGTGTGCGGATTGCTGGAAGGCATGTTGTCTGTTGTTGCGTTGGTGGATGATGATGGTACTAGGTGTAGAGAGTTTCAGATGGATCGCAACAGGATCACAGGTGATATATTTGATCAACTTGCTTTGCACCTCGCAGCAAGTTCATTAATAATCGTAGTAGAAATTGGGCAGTAATCGGCGTGATGGGTGGCGAGTTGGTCGGGACGAGGCCGCTGCAGTAACAGCAACGCACACGTGGGATCGGCCGTCACCAACCAGAGCTGCCTCGAGGTGTAAAGCAGCTCCAGGATTTGTTGCAGAGATAACGAGCCGACAGAGGTGAGGTGTTCCACCCGGAAGAGCAGGTGATCAGATCGAAGTCGTAGTTATCCAACAAGCTTTGCAGGATAGCTCTGCGGATAGGCTTTTCGAAAGTAAGATATTCTCCACGTAGCACGGCTAGTGGTAGGCTGGCTAGTTGGTGTGGGCTAGAGGGGAGAATTATGATCGAGAGAAGAGGAGACGAGAAAACTGGAATATTATGCGGAAGTTTCTTGAATGTTGCTGTTGGCGTGATCAAGTCGAGAACGATAAGCAAATATGGACGAAAGAGGTGATAGAGGTGCAAGCATTCGGCCCGCGTCGAAAGCGCAGGTTTGGTCAACGTCAAGTATGAAGTCTGAGGTATGGGAGCCTGGAGGTGGGCCAACGGAAGGCGCGGAGGGTAGTACGGTAGAAGAGGCAAAGAAACTCAGGAGACGGGTCCAGAGAAGTCTAAGGCGAAGTGATGGTGTAGCAGATCAAGCACAAGTGAGGCACAAGGTTCGCATGTGCTTGTTCATAGAGCGTGGCATGAGTTGTAACTTGTGATGAAGGCGGAATTACGGAGTAGGTAGGAGGAAGCTGGGTTTTGAATATCCAGCAAGCAGTGAAATTAGATTTGGGCCAGGGCCAGGACTTGGTATGTACAGGACGTATGTAGTACGTAATTACCTACGTGCTCTGGCGATCTGATCCAGCCATGGCAGAAGACAGAAAGCAGCAGCCCCTTGGAGCAAATAAAGTTTTGCGTGGTTGCCTCTGAGTGATAGAGCCAATGAGGCCGTTGTTGGTGGCGACACCGTGACGCTACATGTATAAAATGCAAAATACTCCGCTGGCTAGCCGCGCCGATGCAATGGTTAAAACAGGGAAGCGTATGCTCGACCACGGAAAGCAAGAAAGGGCCAAGTCAGTACATCACAGCTCCGTAACAACCTGGCAAGCCGCACAAGCGTCGCGTCGTCTCGTCTGTCCAGAACCAGATGCTTGTCGCGGCAGCCATCTTTCGGGGGCGCCCGCGGGGAGGGATGTGCCTCTCAAAGGGCGGTCGATAGGTACTTACAGCCTACAAGATGTAGGTGCACAGGGTACATAGACGGGATACGACAGCGCCAACGCAGTTTCTGCTCCAGACGAAAGCTCCGCCCTGAGGCGATGGGTGAGTCCTGAGTCGCCATTGGCCAATCGTTCTTGGTGCCCACCCCGTTGCAGCGGTTGCGGCGAGAAAGGCCGCCCCGGACTGTGGACACCTGGAACGAATCCCTGGAAGATGGGATGCGGCCAGCAAGAAAGGGGGAATGCAGCCACACAAGGTGCATGCCTAGGTACGGAGTACGTACCCACATAGCTTCAACGGCTGCAGGTTTTTTGGGACGAACCGAGCTCACTTCTTTTCCCCAGACTGCAGGTCGGCGCATTTTGCACGACGAGATACCTACATACGATATCAAGTTTCAATTTCGCCCAACACGACTTTGCATGTGCTCTCTCGTGTTTTTTCCTTATCTATGTACTTGCTTCGTGATGCTGCACATATTAATTTCTGATGTACGGAGTAATACTCCGTAAAAGCCCCAGCAGGGCTGAAAGGATTCCCTTCGGTACCGCCGGAAAGCCAACCCCCCTTTTGAGCCTTGGGGGCATAGGAGGTACCTACCTAGGTACATGCATGATACAGGGGACAGGAAGGGGCCATTTGGCACCGCACAACATCAAGAACTTCGAAAACAACCAGACCGATTCTAATTGTACCTAATAAGCGGGTTGCTAGTTTTGGCCCCAACGCTTGCCGGTAGGGTTCTCTTCGCGATGTAGGTGTACGGTGTATGTACCAGTGTGCACCCATCGCTTATTAGTTCGGGTTGAAAGCGAAAACCTTGGGTGACTTGCCGTCTTGATGTTGCAGTAGGTAGGTAATCTACCTCATAACTTGCAAAGCCAAATGCCCAAGCTTCCAAGGCCACACTCACATCAGCAAATGCGTACCTAGGTACCTACATAGGTAGGTAGGTATGTGTCTAAGTTCTGTAATTCAGGTATTGCCGGTCGATCGCACACTTTTCTGCTACATATGTACATAAAACATACGGAGTACATACTTCCAAGTTCCAAGTTCTGTTGGTTTGCAACGCAGATCCAATCGAGACTGATGCCGTTAATTCATGTCGATCATCTTCTGCTTCTATGTAGGTACTGTACAGGTAGGTACTCTGTACGGAGTAGTTGACCGCTAATATTTTGTCCTAAAAACGTGCTGCACGAGACACAAGGTTCAATATTGTTCTCCATGCACGCCGTGGCATCTCACTTCATGCCAGTCAAAAGTGGAGGAGCGTGAAGCGCATGGAGAAAAAGGACAGGCAACATACCTACCTAACGATGTCGCTCGCCTGTCGTGTTTGGCCGGGCCGGCCTTGATGAGTCGGGGTTATTTAGGTATGTGATTGTCTTTTTTAAAAAAAAAAAAAAAAGATCCGATTCATGCATCAGGATTCAGATCGCATTTCGGCGTCAGGACTCAGCTAGCAATTATTCTCCGCCAAAGGATCTGACTTCACAGCCCCTGAGTCCTGACTTTCATCTACGGAGCACATGTATGTACATATGTATGTGCTACATATTTTTCATCATGTTCATGTCGTCCTCTAGGTTTGCTGTTTGAGCATAGGTATCATGTTTCGGGCTCCTGTACAAAGTGCGTACTCTGTAAAAGTTACAGCTTCCAACACTGGGAGAACTGCGCGTTCCGCACAGACGACGAATAATGTCGTCATAGAAATTGATGATGAAGTGCCGTGCCTTGGTGTCAGTCACCGCTCCAGGGCGAGACAAGCTCGTCATTTTCGTGGAGTACAGCGACGCACTGCCGTTCAAGAAGATCGGGCGAAATGGCAAACTTGGACACGCTTTTGATACACGGCGCCGTGTGTGATTCTCCATTTTCAGCCCTAGCACAGGGCACAGGCAACGAACAGCCACGTGATGCAACGTGAACGCAAGAAGCAGGTAAGGCCAAGTTCAAATTATCAATATCGGTCGCTTGGCACGAGTAGTGCTACGCCTCACGATGTCACCTACATACATATCCCCGTTCCTTGCAGTTCAGCTTATGGTGTCTCACGTGGCATCCCGTTCCGTTGAATCGTTATTACATACCTACCCCTTACCGCTTTTGAACCCAACACCTTGAGAAGAAGACGATCATCACTTCATGCTGTTAGGTATTGTACTCCACTGCGGTGTAGCGTTGTCTTCGCATCGTAGAGGTAATACTGTACATATATACATGACCATAGGCCGCACCTCTTTTGTGCAGCAGCTTAGTAGGCAGGTACCTATGCAATCAACACACGAAGTATGTACCTACATGGCTGCCAAGCCGTAGTGTCGCAAATGTCATAACGCTCCCCGCATAATGTGACCTGCCGAGATTGTTGTCGTCGGCAGCTCAGAAGCGTCGTAATGACGAATGAAATCATGTACGGTGGGCCAACACATGGGATGATCTAGTGCCAATATCACACGATGCATATCGGAAGGCAATCTTGTCCGCATCAAGTCGTGCCTGCAACATCGTTCTCAGTAACACGTGGATCACGTGTCGAGATCAAGATCAAGTCAGCCAACAAAATACTACCTAAAGTTCTTCCCCACGTTTGTTATGTAGGTACTCCGTATGTCATCTGATGTCAAATCAGCAGACCGTAGGCGAGATCGAGCTTATCACGAACGTCTCTCGAGTCTCAAGGAAGCCATCAATTCTACCTGGCTGCTCACCGTGGCATGAGACACCTCGTTCTTGTTCTGTCGTAACTATGGTATAGCTTTGAGAGTGGGTAGATTACAGAGAAGACGATAAATTGCTTCTGTGTTCCTCAGTGCCGCGCTTGCAAGTTGCGTCACGGTGCCGTCACCCCGCCCCGATCATTGGGTCCGTGAGAGCCGCTATCTAAGAGTCGTCAACGTATGTAGTTCAAAGACGCCAATAAATGCCACCGACGCGAAGCTTCAATACATGTGGAAAAGCCAAATCGGGGGGCAGTTGATGAGCCGTCCGCCCAGGAATTTAAAGATATTCTGAGGACGTTTCACCCTATCGAGACTTGACTGCGCCACCAATTGATAATTGCCGGCGTCTCAACTCGTCGAAGGCGATGTGAAGTCGCAGGCACTTTTACCTACGTAGTATGAGGAGGTGGTCTGAGCCGCAAAAATACTAGCCCAATCGACTGGTGATGCCTGAGTTTCGTATGTAATATGTAGCTGCGGAAAGATGCAGGGTTGGTGTGCAGAGTGACGAGTGTGTATCCTAGTGCCCGGAATGAGTCCGGTATGAGCAGCGACTCACATTCAATTATTCTCATGTGGATGAAATAATGCCAGGCAGTCGACTGCATCTGTCGGCCGTGGTGTACTACCGACCTTCACATCCGCGGATCAAGTCTGACAGTGTGTTTCATCTTGCCGTGCCTGAAGAGTTGATCTAAAGATGGTTTACGCAGTTCGGCGAACAGAGATATTCATTACTGCCTGATATCTCTTCATCGACAGGAGGATAGTTGAATGTAAGTCGTTAAGTCGTTGCTCAGCCCAAGGATCAGACTACTTTGGCACTTGCATGGGTTCTGGCGTACCAGTCCGACATCTTGCCATCCGCAGCCATTGTATACTCGGAGTCGTACCTACGTCATTCGATTCCTTCCACCACAAGGCGATGCAACCACCTCTCCTGATCCGTACGGGCTTCACATCATCTTGAAACTGAGGTACGTGCGTGTATAGGCTTGTGGCTGGAACGTCGGCAACTGATGATGCATTCAAGGCTCAACAGGTATAGAACATCCTCATCATGACGAATTGCTGGGCGACAGCGCTCCAACGTTCCCCGATTTGGCTTCTTTTGGCGTTCGAAGCATCGAAGGTTTCATTTGTGCCACGAGGCGGTGTATGCGCCACGCCAAGTATTCCACCAACACCACACACGTCATTGTTATGACATCGATCAAAAATACTTGTAATCGTAACTCGAACAAATCTGAATTCTGGTGATTGCGGTTTACATATGCTCGAGACCAAAGCAACATGCACCAGCAATGTCAAATTCTGGCCACGCGGCACAGCTTGATAGCAACGTTATCATTGTAGAAGGGACCATTTTGCTGGCTGACTGGTGGGATGGAGAATTGGAGATTTTCCACTATCAGGTTGCTCTGGCCACATAAGTCGAGAAAGACTTGGTAGGTGTCGGCATTGCGTTCCGTCACGGAGATGTAGACTTGTACATCTGGATACAAGGCGAAGAGATCGAGAAGTGTCGTGATCAATGCGGGAATCACTCGTCTGTCGTAGGTAATATCGGCACCTAGGACAACATCGACGGGTTGTCGAGTACTGCAAGAAAACCCTTCATGTTCGACTAGTGCTTGTCCCCATGCGATATTCATGGGAGTTACAGAAGATGTTCGCAGACCGTTGAGAGACAGATTCTCGGAAAAATTGTTTACGACGTCGTCTGATCCGTCAGAGGCTACCGCGTGGGTAGCTTGCAGGTGTTTGACGCACAAGATTGAGAGATAGCCGGTACCAGCTCCCAGCTCCAATACGTGCTTTCCGGCTACAACAGCTAAGTTTTGACACAAATACTGTCCCATATGCAGCGCGGCTTCCCAAGTTCGCAGGCCTGTTGTGCCGCCGGCGGCGATGAGACTTCTGTTCTCCAAGAGAGTGATGCTTGGCCGCAGGGCCGAGGTTTCTGCTTGATCAGAAGAAATCGATAAACTTTCCAGCAGGGAGAGATGATACGTTACGAAGCACTTTTGCTGTGCCGACGTCGCTTCTGACGGTATAGGGGCGGCCATTAGGGACGAGAGTGTAGACATGATATCATCAGAGACTCCCTACGATGGTGGTCAGAACGACCGTGGCCAAGCTTGGAAACATGCATGGCACGTCACGTACATGTTCTTCCCAGTCGTCGATTGCAGACTCAATGCGATGACTCAGCTCTTTGAGGGTTTTGACACGATATCGAACAGGAGGCCCGAATTCCAAACTTTTCCTGCTGAACATGCGATCATAAATTTCATTCTGGACCTGCTCCAGCCGCAGACAGGTGGCATCGGGGAAGTCGAGGTGCGATTCCAATTGAAAATACTGGTGGCAAAATCGATCTACTGACTGCATCCGGGAGAGATCCATCGTAGCGACCCGATGACAACGACCGCGAGCCACCACTCATGGGAAGTCATGGGCACGGTTTGCTGATAAAGAAAGACGTTTGAGTCTTGACGCGCTTCCAACAGTGACATTCTCTGTTGATTTTTAGCGCCATAATTTTAGTGGGGTTATTTGCGGGAAACGTTCTTGATCACGAAGATTGGCCCTCAATTATTTCGCCGCTCACGTGACCGCCGAGCCATCCCGCACACACACGCACACACAACACGCATAAACCTTAGGGTTGGACCCAATTAAGCGACGCCCGTTCGGTCGCCCCCCTACGATCAGATTTCGCAAGCGCCAAGCACCACGATTTGAAGCACCACGCCCATCGCCGCCGTCTCTTCTCCCGTCACCACCACAGAGACATCATCACCACAACCGCAACGATGGCGGACAACGAGAGCCCGGTTACTCTGCGCACCCGCAAGTTCATCCGCAACCCTCTGCTGGGCCGTAAGCAGATGGTCGTGTGAGTTGAAGCCCTCCCTACCCCGGCGCCGAATCCACGATATTTGAAGAAGAAGAGGATCTTATCATGAGGTCAAAAAATGTTATCGCCCTATTTCACCGACCTAACGACGGCGCCACACGATCTACTGGAATGTCGCAATTGGAGGGCTCGAGCCAAGACGAAAATTCGACGAAAACCCTGAAAACGATGGAATGGCGATTCAACGACGATTTTGACAAGACAGGCCTCACGCTTTGCGCTATTCCGCCCTTTCTCCCTACGGATCATCAACTCACATGACGAAGACGATGGCGAAAACGACAACGACGGGCATCAATTCCTGCTCACATACCGCCAGCTCATGATATCGAACGCTTCTTCTTCAAACTCGAGGCTTCGGCGTGTCATTATCATGGAGCCCGAAACTAATACTGTGTCGTAGTGATATCCTGCACCCCAGCCGCGCCAACATCTCCAAGGATGAGCTCCGTGAGAAGCTTGGTGGCATGTACAAGGCCCAGAAGGACCAAGTCTCCGTCTTCGGTCTGCGAACTCAGTTCGGTGGTGGCAAGACCACTGGCTTTGCCCTGATCTACGACTCTCCCGAGGCCATGAAGAAGTTCGAGCCCACCTACCGTCTGGTCCGCGTTGGCATGGCTACCAAGGCCGAGCGTGCCAGCAGACAGCAACGTATGTTCCGTGTCCCCTATGGATGGTTCAATCTCTACAAGTCATGCTGCGTGCAGCATGGTATCCATCGCTGGGTACTTCTCCCATGGAGCACAATTCTAACGAACATGATATAACAGGCAAGCAGCGAAAGAACCGACAAAAGACGCTGCGCGGCACCGCAAAGGTCAAGGGTGCCAAGGCGAAGAAGGAGAAATAAGCGTATCGCCCAACGTTTTAGCATGGGGGTATGGGAATGGCGGAGCTGTGGTACTGGGCAACCCGCCGTGGACAGCCATCGACGGCGGGACTATGCATTTCTTCGGCACAAGAGGAAGGCATGGAGGGTTTTTTTTTTGTTCATGTCTACGAAAACAATGGGAAATGCGATTGCATGCTAATGTGACGAGCAATATCATCGCACTAGTATGCGGCAAAGGTGTTTTGGGTCTCGGACCAGAATTCAATGAAATAAACAAAAAGCCAAATACCGCGCTAAGTGCCTTTGGAGTGACCTCTTGCGACGAGCCATTTTTGCTGCTGGGCTTCAATCACGTTTCTTCGTTTTCTACTACAGCATATCGACCAGCGGTGGTTATATAAAATTCCTGTCCTTTTTCCGTAACGAAGTCCAATTCTCCATATGCACAGATTTCCGTTGCCAATTCATCGTCCAGTGCCATCATCCAGTGTCCTCCAAATCCAAGCGTGTACCCGTTCATCTAAGCCACGAACTAGGACGTGCCAAGAGAGCCGACATTCAAACTCAAGAAGCAGACGATAGAGGAGAGAAGAGCCCATGACGCGGACCGTCGTCGTACACTCAGTTACCTCAAAACATACCATCTACAATGTATCGGAGAGATCATCAACTCTTTTGCACTCAGTCAGGGATGTACCAAACGTTGACTATCACTGAGCTCACTATATTGACTTACGCCGAATCACCCACTCCAAAGAGTGTTCCCGGATCATCTTCACGCCCCGGGCTCTTAGTCGGCATACGTCGTTCGTAGTTAGTAGTTACTGGTGCTCACGGCTGGCCTGGGTTGTCCGCGCAGGTGTAGTGAGAGGGCTATGCTCTTTAGTCGGCCGAGGCAGACTCGAGGATGTATTCGGAGGCAGATAGAATGATTAAGTACTTTGAGTCGTTCCCAGCTACTAGCTTTCGAATCACGATTGGTTTCTTGTTCTCTTGGCTTGCAAAATCAGAATCGGGGGCCTTAGGTAGGTCTGGCGTGCGATCTGGCCAGACATGATAGAAACGGTTAAAAAAGACACGTATGTATTGTGTCTGACGGGTAATTATTGCCGTACAGCCAGATGGAATAATGCTGCTGTACTTGCCCGAACTTCGAGAAGAATACGTGGCCGACGTAGATTCCGCGACGCCATGTAGGGTAGTTAATAGCGAAGAACAGAATAGTTCACGCGAGGTTTGCAAAATGGAAAGATCACTGGTCGATCTCGATTACGCCGTAGGTATTGTTCCGAATCTTCGGGCTTTGTTCCTGTTACACGAGGGGGGTTACAAGTTCCAGACGAACGGCCAAAACAGAAGTATGCTGGAACTCAGTTTGGTGAGCTACATGTCCCTCCCACACATCTGTCGTGGGGAGACGTCTCAATTTGTGAAGGGCCACAAGACTGACAAAGCCAAAATTTTGACCGTCATGACGGTTGATGAGCAGTAGACATGTCGATGAAAAGTTGAGTGATTACATAATGTCAAGACAAGTCTAGATCACATAGCTTGCATAGCTAGTCTATTACATGTTAGGTTGCGGATTAATTTGCGTATGTATATAGTATCACACAGAGGCTCCCAAGTATCGTTACGACCACAATCCCTCGATGAATAAAGGGTACGTAGTACACAACAGCAAATACCCCGCAACCAGCATCCAGACAAACTCATTGCTCTACCTGCTACTCAACCAAGCCCACAGACGCCATACCCAACGTTCATTAAACAACACGCCACAATCCCAAGGTCCGCAGACATCAACAGCTCACACTCAGTTCACTCCCCAGCCCTCCCCCACGGCGACACCTCCGCCAAGATCCTCGGGTCCCCCATCTCCTCCCACCCCACCATTCTCAGCCCATCATCCTCCTCCTCCTCTTCACCATCCTCGTCCTCAAAATCCGGCACCTCGAATTTATCATAGATTCTCTGGCCTGTCTTTTCGTCGTACAGCTTCTCCTTGTACTCGCGGTCGCGGAAGGCAAGCCACACCTGTAGCACGCTATTGGGAGGGTCGAGGGTATCAGGAACGAGGACTTCTCCCGTTATGGAGGCCATGACTGGTTGCCATTGCGTGGCCTTGGACATGGTGCATTGTTTCCATGTGATGACCATGCCTTTTTTGGCGGATCCTCTTTTCAGGGATGGGAGGGTGTTTAAGTCTGCAGGCAACGGGGGTAGGTCTTCTTCTTCTTCTTCTTCCCGGTTGTCGGCCTGGTCGATGTGGCCGTTCGTTGCGGGTTGGCCATTCGTAGTCTCCGCGGGAAGGGAGTCTGTTTCGACTCGTCCGTTGGCTTGGCCTCGGAACGGGTCTCGCGTGTTGGACTTGTTTCCGTTGGATGGACTGGGTCCGTAGTATTCCTCGTCAAACTCATCGGCTTGTCGCTTTCTTTTCCGCATGGATCCGTATTGCTGTTGAGGATCCCAACGCTGGACAAAGGGGAAGGGGGGTTCTGACAGCTTCATGCCTTCGTGGCAACATTCGACGGCCCGGTACGTGACCTTTGATCTCCATGCGTCGGGGTCGGCATCTTCCTCCGTGGCTTGTTTGGTATGCTCGCCGTCATTAACTTCGACAATTCGGGGGTTGGATAGTGGCTTTACGTCTTTCATAAGTCCCTGCTTGATACGCTCTTCGTCTGCTTTCGTCTTGGGGTTCTTGAGACCCAGCGCCCCAAACAGCATTCGTCTTCCGGCACCCATATCCACTCGGGTCCGTCGCTGCGCGCTTGTTTCCGCTGACGCATTTGCCACCGCAGTTCGATCGCCGTTGGGTGTGCTGGTGGCAGATTCTGGCTTTGCTGGCGATTCCTGACTAGCGTCGTGGGTGACATGGGCCTGTAATGCCCCCAGGAGAGCCTCCTTCCGAGCCAGTAGCTCAGCGTCCATGGAGTTAGGGGTGGACGTTTCTTGTCGCATCATGACCTTTTGCTTTCTGCGACGTGCGTTACGCTTCTGTGTGCGACTGAGCCCCTGAGATGGTGCACTGTCCTGCTGGGTCTGCGTACTGCTTGGATTTTTGACGGGCTCTGGACCTGAATCATCGCTCGAATCACAGGAGCTCTCGTCACTAGAGTCTTCACTGTCATCATCTGAGTTGCTATCCGAAGAAGAGATTTTCTTTTTGTCGAGGTTTGAAACCTTGCCACCACTCTTGAGCTTTTCTGTGCTGTCTTTGCCTTTGCCCCTGGTGCTTATTTTTTTGACGTCGTCTTCGGAACTGCTATCGGAACCAGAATCGTCCCCTGATGACATCACGCCAGAGCTACTCGAGCTCGCTACCTCATCGTCCTTCTTCACGGCCTCTGAGTCTGATTCATCACCCGAATCATGGAAGGAATCGTCACTAGAGTCGTCACTGCTATCTTCTAGAGCGATTTTCGAAGAAAAGACCCTTTTTCCAGGGAGACTTGGGTTTTTGTCACCGTCTTTGGCCTTGTTCTTGTTGCCGTCTTCTTCGACTTCGTCGTCGGAACCGCTATCGGAAGTGGAATCGCCATCCGATGATGTGGCTTCAGAGCTGCCTGAGCCCAACACCCCCTCACTTGTCACGTCTTCGATGAGTGGCCTCCGTGGCGGTGATGGTCTGTTCAGCAGAACGTCCACAGGCTGCTCCTGCAGGGGTGACGATCCGCTTTGGTCTAGGATACCCATCACCATACCATCCATCATCTCATCGAAACTCATACTAGGTTGCGTCGATTCCTGCAGAGCATCGTATGTTTTCCTGATATTGTGTTTCTGCTTCACCAGTTCCTTCTCGATTGCCGTCAAGGTCACTCGCGGGTACGCTGCGCCAATTGCGGCAAGATACTCCGAGGAGCACTCAATGGTGCCTAGACGGGTTTTATTGTCGACAAGTTCAACATCTTGCAGAGCCTTGAGCTCCTCGTCCAATTCTTCTCTTGAATAACTGCCCCCCCCTAAATCACTGTCGCTATGCTCAGAGATGCTGGCATAAGCGTGCTCCAAGTCGTGTGTATCCCATGTGCGATGTCTTTCCTGTACTGGCTTCCAGTCATCGTCATCGTCATTTTCATCGTCATCGTCATCGTCGTCATGGTGTTCTGGCGGTGCATCCAACATGAGCATTTCCTCCGGTTCCGATTCCCCCGCCTCCATCTCATACGCCTCGATACGGGCTCTCTTTCGAGGAGGTAGCTCAATAGCGGGCCTATCTCGAGGGGCACGTAGCCGCGGCCGGCCAAACGGCACTCCATCGAATAGATGTTTGCCATCGGCTGAGATCTGGTATCGTCCGCTGATTCGTCGTCGTCTCACATCGTCTGTTAAAAGTGATCGTATTCTATATTGCAAAAGGTTAGTTAACGAAGTCGCTCGATGAGAAAAGGGGACTGAACATCCACCGCGACATGATTTTTACATACATCAACTGGTCCTCATCCTTGAGTATCTGCGCTACCAGTTGGAAATGGAGGCACTCGTAGCTGTCGCCGTCGGCACCAACAAGCTCGACCGCGTAGTCTTCTAGACCCCACTCGCTGCATTCTAGGGGAACCACCTCGTTGACCGAGGCGACAAGTTTGGCGATTGTTAAATCTGCAGAGCGTTCACAGGGCCAGACGAGCTTCACCTCGGGGACGCCATGCCGACGGACGGCGAGGCGCAAACGGATCTCCTGGTTGGACATGGCTACCAACACATGGCGACTTCTTGCAACGAAAGGGACTGTAGACAAGCGCGCATTTGCGCTGTGATCAGCATTGAACTTAAAGCGCGTTGTGCACGAGCAAGGTCAAGAAGAGCATTAGGACCACGGGTTTCTTCTGATCGGAAACATGATTAGGTACCTAATGGAGTTGTGCAGGCCTGAAAGTTAAAGTGGGTCTCGTGACACGACTTCGTCATCCGGGTACCTAGGTACCGAATGTACATAGGAGGTTAGGTAGTATGACGGGATTCTCATGCGAACGACAAAGAATGGCTGCGCCTCTTTGTTCTGTGCCAGTCTCCAGATGTGAACTTGGCTTCATGCGAAACTCTAAAAAACACATTTTTCCTCATCCTCAGCTCTGAGAAACCCGCCCTGACACAGGTCCTTCTTAATCGAGCTCAAGCCGTCTGCAAATGTGCTTTGCCCTGTATAATCGCTGGTAATCCGCAACCAGCGTTCCTGCCAACGTCTTTATCGTGAATCATGTAAAAACCACCCAATTGTTTAACTTCCGGGTCACGTGTACCTCCCTGCGGTAGTCAGAATCTCGCCCTGTATAAAGATGCCGCATTCCATAACTCATCGCTCTATGGTCCAGCCATGTCCAGCATATGCCCCATCTTCTCGATCTATAATACTTGCGAGTTAGTCCAAGTGCCTGTAAAGCATGATATTCAAAATGGAAAATAGGACCTGTCGTACCTTGGTCTTGAGATAGCCTTCCACCTCCTGACTCTTGAACCCTCCTTCGCCCTTCCAACTTAACGGCACCATGGCAACCCTCTCCCGTACAATGACCTCCCTATTTGGCCCTTCCACGGCTCTGATCTTATCGGGATTGTTCGTCAGCAGTCTTACGTCGTGCTGCCCTAAATCCAGCAGCATGGCCGTGGCCAGACCGTAGCTCCGGGCATCGGCAGGATGGCGCAGCAGGAGATTCGCCTCTACTGTATCCGAGCCCAGATCCTGTAAATTGTATGCTTTCAGCTTCTCGCCTAGCCCAATGCCTCGCCCCTCTTGGCGCAGGTAGATGATGATGCCCCCCGAGGTGTTGGCGGAGAGGCCCATCAGACGAGCAGCCTCGTCGAGCTGCTCCCCGCAGTCGCAGCGGGCAGACCAGGCGGTTTCTCCAGTGTAGCACTCGGAATGGATTCGAACCAGCGGCGGCGAAGAAGATGAAGGAGACGAGGTGGGAGATGTGGAAGTCGGACATGAAGATGATGAGGGTGATGGCGATGAAGAAGAACAATTATTAGAAGTGGGAGTATGCTCGGTAGCAGACGTTGGTGAGTGTACGTCGGCGCCGCTGGTCGTTCGGCCGGGATACAGTCGACCTGTGTAGGCGCCGCGAATCATGCGATCCATTTCTGTTTCTCCTTCACGGGGGGCATCCAGACTCTGACTGCGGATATGAGTGCCAAAGACAATGGCGAGGTGTTCTTTGCTGTCGACGTTATTGGTGTAGAGATGCAGGAACATCTCGGTGCCATTGACCGTGGGTATACGCGCGCGCACAATGCATTGCACGTCCGGTAGCGTCTCGAGAAGCCTCGGTTTCTTGTTGCCGCATCCTCCGTTGGGCACTGAGCTGTCGACTGGTACACCGCGCGGTCCAGTCTTGGTCGGAGTTCGCGCACCAGCCGTCAGTGGCGGGGTGAGGGCTGGGGATAGGAGCGACGGCGGAGGAGCCTGTGCCGTGTCGGCCGCGTCTTGCGAGAGAGCAAAGTTGTCATCATGATGGTCAAGATGTTGGCCCTCTTTCGACGTACTATCGACCGGACCCGAGCGAGGTGAGTAAAAAGACGGGAGCTGGCTCGTCTCGCCGAGCTCGGGGTGGTGAGAATCGGATGGCATCTCGGTCGGGGACGTCGGGACGATGGCGGGGGGTTCGTGTGACGTAGGGCGATGCGCAATGCTGCTGCACAGACTTGGGAGACTTCAGCCTCGCATCGGGCAGCCAAGTCGCAAGCGGAGAGTCGAAGAAAGCGAGTTTCGATCGCACAATGCTGGCGCTTTCAAAAGAGCAATGCTGCTGCTGTCCTGGAATGGCTGGCTTGACTTGAACAAAGTTAAGAGCACGTGGATTATGTGAGTGACTGATGACGGGGACTTTGCGGAAGCGCATTGGCTAGTTTCGGCTCAACAGCCAATTATTAGTCAGGTGCTGCCGGCTGCCCGCCCGGCGCTGACAGCTGACCACTTCTCCCGTCGTCGGAAGGTTCAATTCTGGAATCTCGGCGAATTGTGGGGGATGGCAATGGAAATGGCAGATGGGAATGGAAAAAGGGGGAATGGCGTGTTGCGAGGCCGGAGTCAAATGAACCGTGCCTGGCGAACCAGACGCATCCGCTCTACTTTCTTTGTCTTGCTTGTTCGCCTTCTCGATTTTCTGTTTCATCCTTTGTTTCATCCCATTGCATTCATGCCAATTCGCCTAGCGTACCTCAGCCGCGTTCACTTAGGTACATTTCACGCTTCAGACTCAATCGCGCCGCGAGACAACCTCGGCAGGAGCTGTGAAATCATCCGTAGTCATTCAATCATGCGGCTTCCCAGTTACCGACTACCTATGTAGGTACAAACAGAATGAGGACGTCACCCAGTCATGTACAAAAGTGAGGCGCAAAAGCAAAAGAAACCAACTGCACTGTCCCCAACATTTTCAACCACTTTCATGAAACGAGAGAAACCATGAGAGATAAAGAGATAAATGAATGCTTCAAACGCTGTTCTAGGCAACCACCTCCTTTCCAGTGCCGTACTGGACATTCGCCACCTTCTGATTGAGGGCGCTTTGCTCGCCCAGCATGTGAGGGCATACTGCCTGGTTGCTCTCCGCGAGATTCAGCTTACACACCTCGTCATGGCCATAGTGGCAGGCGGAGTCCTGAATGTTGAGCGCAACGTAGTTGTTGGCAATCCAGTTATTGCCCTGGATGATGCAGTTGAGAACCGGCCCGCTGAGCCCGTTGGCAGCCGAGATGGCCAGCTTGTCGCCGTGAAGAAGCGGCTTGCACTCATCAGGATTGACAAACTCGTACTGCATGTCGATGCCGCCGCCCTGATGAGGCTCCTCCTTGGCTGACTTGCCAAATGCAAGATAGTTCCAGGCATCGTATGAGATGTCGTGGGCACCGGCCGACGAGTCGATCTTGAGGACGTTCAAGCTACGACCGTTGTAGGAGAGCTTGACGCAGATGTTATTGCAATCCACGGTACCGGGCCAGTAGGCGACCCGATTGGTGTCGAGTTTGCAGCCAAGGGCACCGATGGAGGAAGAGTACTGCTCATGAGGCGTAACGCTGACGATCTGGCCACGCTTGCCGACCGCCGCAGCGGAAACAGCAGAAGCTGACGCCAAAAGAAGAGTGGT
The DNA here is from genome assembly GCA_029405325.1 of Claviceps purpurea. Classification (NCBI taxonomy): domain Eukaryota; kingdom Fungi; phylum Ascomycota; class Sordariomycetes; order Hypocreales; family Clavicipitaceae; genus Claviceps; species Claviceps purpurea. The sequence continues at coordinate 4,477,104 of CM055783.1, read as the reverse complement.
GATTGGGATCATCATGGTGGTGAGCCTGTGAAAAAGAGGCAAGGAGTGTTAAGAAGAAGAGGTATCAAGGAATGACCAAGAGATTTCGAGTATATGTCGATGAGCACCAGGCCTTCAGACGTAAGAGAGTGTATAAACCAGACCAATTTGATGTAGAATTGTAAAATGGAATGCAAAGGAACGAACAGAATGATTGTTCAGCTTGATGAAAGAATGATCCTGGGAATCTATTTATCTTCCAAATTAGTGAACAGGAAGATATATTATATCATACCTGCCATGATTCCAGTAGACCAATGACATGTATGCTACCTTCTTATGTTCATAACAGGCAAGGTACAGCTCCACGCACATGATGTCTGAGAACTTAGAAGCCTAGGTATTGTGCCATCAAGGACACGTTTCAACGCCGGTCAGATGCATCGTTCTCGTTCCGAGGGACACAGAAATAGGTGAACGAATATCTCTGACTTGACCTGTCACTAAACTTGAACTAGGTACCTTCCCACAAGAGCATGGGTATTGGGCAGCGAGCACCAATTTTGAGGGAGCAACGTAGTGCTCCACGAACAATTTTCCATCTTCTCTCCTAGATTGACTCAATGGCCAGTGAGCCACTAGTAAGATCTGACACTCCTGTTTCAGGAACACGGCGCTTCTCGCTCGGCCGTGGCTTGTCCATGGCGACAGAGCTGTGCGCCTCGTGTGTCATTCAGGGGGAAAGGCAGCCTAGAAGGTGGTATCGAAGGCTTTGCATGTGAGCGGAGCCAGTACAAAGGTATTGCGCGTATCTCTCACTCGTAGAAGCCGAAGACCTTCATTACACATGCTGTATGAAGGACCACGAATGAGAAAAGCGGTGCCTCGTTGCGCGGCGTAGGTAAGGTAAGGGGGGATGAAATTGAATCGCCCGCCAGTATGTGACTTTCTTGTTTGCTGCAAGCCATCGAAACATGCTTGAAGAACAGCGCTTGCTGTCGCGTCTATTTCGTGTCCCGTCGAACAGAAGTAGCTCTTTCAAAGAAGACTGTTCAGCTGGAATTTTGAAGGCTCTTCATTGGCTTGCCGCGGCTCGTCTTAGTCTAGGATGGCGCAAGCTCGCCCTTTGTTCTTGAAGCAAATTGTAGCCCTCCGCGTGAAGGATGAGGTTGACATCAGCTGACTGGGCCCGTGAGCAGAGACTGACGCCTTTGGCATTGTTGACATGATGGTACGGCGGCTACGTCGAAGTCACCGAGGGCCCGGACTGTGCGCCCGTGAGAGGAGCTAGAAAGGTGATACTGAGAGCCAGATCGGGCAGCATAGTTTTAACGATAGAGCTTAATACAGAGGGAAATCTCGAGGCAACGTAAGACGCGCATCGTGTGCCAAGTTAACCTATCTCGGTTGACTTGAGGTTGATGTGACCGCTGAGTCGGCGCTGACTGACGTGAGCTGCGACTGCGAGACCGCGGGCCGCAGCCCCACAAGTTACCAAGGTGCATCAATCGATAAGAGATCTTGGCCAGGAAAATTTTGAAACAAGGAGAACACCAACGCGCGTTTGGCAAAAGCAGAGCACGTACGTCGTCCAAGTGCACACGAAACAGATCCGGCAAGCCTCACAGAGAAGCAACCAAAATGTCGACAGTCGCATCGCCGGAGGTAGATACTCCGAACCGCGAAAAGAGGTCCAAAAAAGACAAATCGTCGAAATCAAAATCCGAAAGAAAGCGCGCCAGAGAAGAGGACGCCGCCGCAGACGGCGAACGAAAACACAAGAAGACCAAGAGCATCTTGGCTGATGCAACTGCACCGAAAGAGGAACCAGACAATGGTCAAGATACAATTAAGAAGGAGAAGAAGGCGAGAAAAAGCAGCAAGAAAGAGTCTCGATTGAAAGCCGAAGATGATGCCGTGCAAGACGATGTCCTGCACAGCCAAGCAACAGCTGCTGCGGCGCCATCCATAAGCGAGAAGAGTATGACGAAGAAGAAGAAGGTGAAGAAGGAACAAGATGCCACACAGATGGACGAAGCCGCAGATCCGATCGAGCATGGAGCATCCAAATCTGAGAAAAAGGAGAAGAAGAAAAATAAGAAGCGCGAGCCCGAACCATCGCCGCCAGCACAACCCGAAGCAGACGACGGAGACGCGATGGAAATCGACGAGCCAGCGGAAGCGACGCCATCTGGCATCTACCAACCGCCCGACATGCCGGCCAACCCACAGTTCCCCTTCTTCAAGCAAACCGTATCGCTCTACGAGCCCATATACCCCAACGGCTGGGCCCAGCCAGTGACAAACGCTCAGGACCATCACCTGCAGCAGCTCCAGAACAAATACGTGCCGTCGCTGCGAGGCGTCCTTCTCGACTACGCCAACGTTTCATTGGGACCCGAACCAGGCCGCGCGGGTGCCGCCACCGACGATGAATCTCCCACGACATTGCTCTCCAAGGGCGAGTACGCCGTAGGTTTCGGCTGGATCACCGCCGATGTCGGGCTCTTTGTCCCCAGCCGAGGCGCATGGATGGAAGGCAGCGTCAATCTGCAAACAGAGGGCCACATTGGCGTTGTGTGCTTTGGAAAGTTCAACGCCTCCATCGAAGCCAGCCGTCTTCCGCCCTCGTGGAAATGGGTATCCAACGAGTCCCCCGACGCTAGCGGCTTTGAAGAGACCGCATCAGTCATTACAGCTGATGACCATGGCGTGGTGCGTCAGATTCACAGCACGGGGTTCTGGATCGACGGGAGCGGCACGCGCGTCAAGGGCAAGGTGCGCTTCCGGATCCGCAACTTTGATGCTGGTACTAGCGGTGAGACTAGTTATCTGAGTCTGGAAGGAACTATGCTCGACAAGACCAGCGAGAAGAAGCTGATACAGGAAGAGGCTCGTCTTGCGCAGGTGAGGCGGGAGAAGAAGGGTGGGCGGAAGATGGAGAGGCGACGGGCGCCTGATTTTAGTATGACGCGGTTTGCGATGCAAGAGGACGAGAATCAGGGAGATGATCTTGCTGCTGCACCGGCAGCGGAGTCTAAGATTGTCAAGTTTGATGAATGATTGGCAGCGGCGAGAAGGAGGAGGGAATGACCGGAGTTACTGTGGCATCTATCAAAGCGATATGTATTCTAATGTTTCGTTGCTGGAAATTCATGGGGTGTTTGTATATATCCCAAAAATGAAAAGACCGTCCTGCTATGTACCGCCGCCTCACCCTCGACGACATGCACATGGATTTATCGGTGGCGGACGAACTGCAGAGGAAAATTCTCCATGATGGCTCTGCAGGCGACGGAGCGAAAGGGCTGTAGACACAACAGACACGGTAGCCAATTAATTAAGCGGCAAGACTGTATAATGTGTTGAAGGACACGATCATGGGCCACCTGGGAATAGGTAAACCTTTGGCGTTGAGCGATTGGATTACGCAGTGGGCAGATCAATTGGCGTCCAGTACTTCTTCGATGCATAGCCTCGGGTGTTCTCCATTCACAACGGCAGACATCGATGAGTTGTACATATAAAGTAAATGGTTCGTGAGAAGTTAGAACAAGTGACAGGTCACAGGAGCCCAACCGCGATGAAGCTGCAGCAGCCGCTGGGCGCCTAAATCTCCAGGCATCCACCTCTTCACCACCGACCCCAACTTCGGTCTGAGCAACATCAACTCAATCCCAGATCCAGCCGCCAACGACCTATCCGAAAGCCGATCGGTCGACCAACACAATGGCTTCCGACACAGCTACAGAGCCTCGGGGTACGCACATCCTGAACCCCCAATCCGAACGTCCATTATTCCGCAACCGTCTTGGCTCAATTGCTGACTCCAAATGGCCTCTGCGCAGTCGCGACCCGAGAGGAGATGCGCGAGGCCCGTCTCCCGCTCGCCTATAGGGACAGCTGCGCACATCTGCTCATTCCTCTGAACAAATGCCGGAAATCTTCGTGGTACCTCCCGTGGAAGTGCGAGGTAAGTCGGGTCATTCGCCATTCAGGCGCAGCGGCTCGTGGGCTTTGGCCCGACCGACCCCTCCAGAATTACGAAGAAGGAGACGGGGCAACAGGAAGAGCAACACCTGAAAGGGGAGGAAGCATGTCTGACTAATCAATGTGGCAGGACGAGCGACATAGCTACGAAAAGTGCCAGTACGTCGAGTTTAAGAAGAGAGTGGCCAAGATGGACGAGTTAAGGGCATCAAAGGGCGGGGCGCGATCGAACTAGGCGATTTTTATATTCTGATTTGGCTGGTGTGACGACTAGAGAGGCGGTTCGGGCGCCCGGGAGTTTGTACATATTGTTCCGTTGGGAGGGGAATAGAATGCTATTTCGGCGACGTTGGATTGTGGTCGTGTGAATGGACGGGGCATCCAGCGGGACAGAACATTCAGGATCTGACCTCTCGAGCTACATATGCAGCCTTGGTGGCGGACCGTTCTTTGACTTCGAAGCTGACCGAGGCAGGTCAGGAAAAGCCGCCTCAACTACCTCCCCGACGACTCTTAGGGTTCTGGCCCGCACAATGTCCGATCGATTAACACACAGGAGGCGCCCAATCCGAGCATCATCTATCTGAGGCTCGTGTAGTCAGAGTTCCCATGGCATCGTGCCGGAAGTCGATTCTGAGACAAATCCGAACCTAATGGTCTCAATGATCAGGCGACGAATCTGAATCCGATTATCGAAGCACCTCGGAGAAGAGAAGAGAGACGTACATGTCTATCTGCGACAGAGAAGCTTTGCCCTCTTGCAAGGTACCACGACGCAGAAAAGCAATCCAAGCTGTGCAGAATGTACACGATAGATACACCACTTCACGTCAGGGTCACCGTGAGTTATTCCGCCAGACACCATTCAGGCACCTACTTCAAGTGTGGATGGCATATGCCATATAGGCTTGGCGAAACTTCCAAGTTGCATTTCGATTTCTTCTCAACGGCCGTCCAATCGGTCCCTGATATGGCTATGTAGTCCTATACCTGTGGTCCTGTGCATATCGGGCAAGCGACGCGAGTTGAGAGGCTTCGGAGAGGACAGATAAAGGAACACCACCCTGCCCAACCTTTCGAAAATCTTGCAAAAGCAGCGACAGAAGGACAGAAAATGAAGCATACCTATCTACCTACCTACCTACTACCTACTCGATGGTTTATCATCTCGAACCGGGCTGAATGGCCAAGTCATGTTGACAAACTTTGCGGCATCTCCCAATTTCACTCTGCTGACATGAGGCAGGTTTCCGTACTCGAGCCTTCATGGCCAACGGGACAAGTGTACATACGCACTCGGCTGCTTATATTGACAGATGGATCAAGTGCGCAACATTTGGGCCGCTTCATGCAAAACTTGAAGACAATGTCCAGACGTGCATTGCGACGTTGCACTATTCCCACATCTCCACTTCCCAGGCGCCCATGACCATTGACAAGCATCATGCAGTAGCAGTCACGTTTCTTTTTTTCACTTTTTCAGTTCTATGCCCCTACCTACTCTTTATCAGAACGGGCAATGTTCTCCTCCAGGACTGTCGCGACATTCTGGGTCTTCTGGCCTTTTGTGCACACTGCAAAGAGAAAAAGCGTCAGAAAGTTGCAGATCGCGGGATGCACCAAGGCATATTGAGCCTTGGCTGTGGCGAAGAGCATGAGAGGAATGCATCTTGGCCTCTTGGAGAAAGAGGACGGTGAAGGCGAAAGGATGAGATGGAGAGCCCGGCGGTCCTGACAAAGAAGAAGATACTTCTGGCTCCTGGATGCTGTTGACGTCAAGTCGCAGTCTATTTCAACCTTGTCAGGCTGTCTGGACCCAATCTATTGAGCATCCCCCGGGTGAAAAAACCGACGTCGCTGCATAAGGAAGGAAAAGGCCCAACCTTTCAGTCACTATATCTCCCAAAAATTTGCCGTCATACTACCAACTACCATCCCTAGTTCTCACTGCCATGGAATCCAACTTGGAGCCTTGATCCTTTGCTCTTGCCGCCGAAGAAAAAGGCTCAGAAAGACAAGGCGCAGTAAGAAAAGGGAAAAGAACGAGCATATATATCACACACAGGTGATCGCACCGCTCTGCGCCTCAGTTGCGCACAATGGACTCGAAAAGAGCCCCAGAATCAAGATACAACAATCGTTCATCCAGCCCGCGCCCAAAGGAAAAGCAGCATGCCCGTCGACGAGAAACACACAGAGCCCCATGCACCCCAGACCAAAGAACACACACCAGAACAAGAAAGCAGCCATGGCGACTACAACGCGCCCGCCCCGTCCACACGATAAGGCATCGCTTCTATCCACGAGACCGACGAACAGCCCGGCACCGCAGCCAACATCTTCAGCCAAGGCGGCCAAAACTACCGCACCATGGGCCGCTGGGACACAGCCCTCGTCCTGGCAAGCAACCAAGTCGGACTAGGAATCCTCTCACTCCCCAAGGCCCTCGACGTGCTAGGCCTCCTCCCCGGAGTCGCAGCCATCTTATCCCTAGGAATCATATCCTGGTACACCGCGTACGAACTACTACAATTCTACCGCAAGCACCCCCACGTAGTCAACATGGCAGACATGGCACGCGTAGTCGGCGGGATACCCCTTGAGATCATCTTCGGCATCTGCCTCCTCGTCAAGATCTGCTTCACATGCGGCTCCGCCACCGTGACCATCTCCATAGCCCTCAACACGCTCTCCAGCCATGGGGCCTGCACAGTGGTCTTTGCAGCCGTGGCAGCTATGGCGTGCTGGCTGCTCTGTTCAAGTTCGTGGCAAAAATTGGCCTCCCATCCACGGTGAGTATCCTAGTCGCGGTGCTGATTGTCATCATCAGCCTGCGGGTGTCCCCCCCGAAGACTGCTCCGGCGGGATGGGACAAGACACTCAGGTTGGTGGGGAGGCCTTCCCTCACAGAGGGCGTGAATGCAGTGTTGAAGGTGTGTTATGCGTATGCCGGGAACGTGGACTTCGTGTCCTACATGGCTGAGATGCGACATCCGGGGCGGGATTTTGCCCCGGCGCTTACACTGCTGCAGGTGTTTTCCCGTTCCTGGGCCACGCGAGTGGTCTGCGCGACGGTCTTTTGGATCAGGTCGTTTCTGATTGCGAATGCGATTCCCGTGTTTGACTCGATCCTCGCTATTGCGTCGGCTACGTTTATTGCGTGGTTCACGTTTGCAATCAGCGGCGTGTTTTGGTATCATCGCCACTGGGAGGATAAGTTTGCGAGGAGGAATCTGCCGCTTGCGGTGGTGAATGCGCTGCTTATCCTGCAGGCCCTGTTTATGAATGGCGTGGGGCTGTGGGCGTCGATTAGCCAGCTGGCTGCGATTTTTCACGACAGACAACGCAGGATTGGAGGGGCGTTTACGTGTGCGGATAATTCGTCGTTCTGATTTGGCGAGAAAGTCGCTGTTTTGACTCGAGTGTGTGGGCGTGGGTAACCAAGCCGGGATGACGGAAAGAAGCTTGAATGGGAATCGAAAATCTGGATGATAGAAATGGGCCCCTATGCTGGGAGACGCGGCTCGGAAGTAAATCACTGGGAACTACCTGACCGAGGACAAGCGTTGCTACATGACAGAACACGATGGCGATGAAGCAACATAGGCCCGGATCTGGCACCGGCACGATGATGTGGTATACCGCGCCCACTACAAAGATGAGGCGAACAAAACCTACCAAACCTCCAAATGCTGTCCGCTACCCATGTTGCTTCGCAGCGCGTTACCTGTGTCATCTTGCGCTTGTCAAGACAGACTCCTTTCCGTGCTTGGCTACGGTGCTACCCCCATTCCCTACTATGGCTGGCTCAGATTACGACAGACATTTGCGCGTTTGGTATGAATTCGATATCGAAGACGGGATTTCGCCCCCAAAAACGAATTGGGTGCAAGGCAAAGAAAAGGTCTCGTGAACGGTGATTGGCGAGCAACGCTATATTGCAATATACACACACACCGGCAGGCCCAAAACCCAAACCCAGTACATGCCGCTGCTCAAGACCCAGGATACGCAAAACCCCATCTCTGTTATCCTCCCTGAATTCTCAACCGACTGCGCGTCTGTCGGGTCATATTCTATTATCTCGCCCCCTTGCTAGACGTAGTGGCAGCTGACCTGGCCCCTGCGAGCACCGCAGCTAGTCAAGGCACTCTGAGCATTCTCCTCGCGAATCGCATAGATCTCAGCGCCCTGGGGGCTGACGCTTCCCTTGTCGCCCTTGGCAATGGCGTTGGTGAAGGTGATGGAGCCAAAGTTGGCAAAGGGGACTTGGTGGTCGTTGGCAGTGAAGTCTGGAATCCAAGAGTTAGCATTGGGGATCGCCTCGTTTTTTTGTTCCTTCCTTCCCGCCCTCCTTCCCATTTTGTGGTCTTTTTCTGTCCCAGTTTGTAAAAAAAGGTTTCAGCTTTTCTCCCATTGCTCTTCTTTTTTAGCCCTTACCTTCCACGATCCATTCGGCAGTGACGCCGCAGATCTTGACGGGTGCCTTGGGGAAGTGCTGGGAGACCTTCTGGCCGGTGGTCAAGTTCTCCAGGCTGGCGGTGCCGGAGGTAGAGGTGGTGGCGTCGACAATCATCTTGATCTGGTCGCCGGCCTTGATCTTGAAGTTGTCCCAGTTGTGCGAGTACTCGGGGTACCACTCGTACCAGGCTTCAAAGGTGCCGTCGGTGTGGAACGAGACTCCTGTCTGGAGGATGGCCTGTTGGCAGTCTACGCCGTCGATGCCAACCCATGCGGCGGCGGCGGCATCGGGCTTGCCGCTGACCTTGGGGACCGTGATGGTGCCCTCGACGTAGTGGAAGCCCGTGCCGCTCTGGACCGCGCCGGCCCAGTTGGGGGAGTAGGCGGGTTCGACACCGGCTCGGGAGAAGAGTTTGGCGGGAGAGGAGCTCAGGACTCGAGGACGGCTCTGCATTCGGCTGCCGGAGAGGCTGGTGGCGGATGCTGAGGCGACGAGGGCGAGGCCGGTGAGGAACTTCATGATGGGCGGACAGATATGGGGTATCAAAAAAACAAAAAAATGAATGACCAGGGTAGGAACTGATGATGGAGAAAAGAGTGAATCGAATGAGCGTAGGGACTAGGGAGTGTGAGGAACAAGAAAACACGAAAAGGAGGCGATCTCGAGGCGCGACTTGGTGGATGACGGCTCTCTTATAAGAGTCCCGCGATACCCGATAACTCGCGACGTGGGAATCCCCAGACACGGCCATTTCCCAAATGGTGACGCAAATTCAGGTACAGCTCTCCCAGGCCCATGGCTAACCGAAGCTATCCTTACCTTACAGCTCACCCATCACTCCATCTCGCAGGGTTGAAGTGTTTCCAAACCACCGGTTAAACAGCAGCCAGATTACATATTCATCGTAGAGATCCGCGAGTCACGACTCACGACAAAGCCCTCTCATCCACTGCACCCCCTCACAGCTCCCCCTTGAAGATGCATTTACCCCGGGAGGCATTCTTAAGAAAGAGACACCCCAAGCTCAACAACCATCCGAACGATCGGGATCTCATACAACCTTCAACGCCCCATCCGTCAAAAGAAAAGAAAAAGCTCCGTTCTGAGATGCGGGAAACTTCCACGGGTTCCGCGGGGAAGGCACTTCCGAACAAGCCTCTCCCCAGGAATATCTTCCCTGCTCTAGAAGACGGGAGAGGGCCCCGAGAGAGCCGCTAAATAGCTGTTTAGAACTTTAGCTGTTTACCCGTTCAGACTGACATGTCACATAACTGTCGTGCAAGGCCTCGCGGAAATGAAGGGGTTGAGCGAGCCTCTCTGGCGGGGAACGTCGGCGACGGCAACCGACATACCTACATACCTACAATGTAGCGGCAGTTGTCATCAATGATATTAGGTGCAGTTTCTCGAGAGAGCCTCTCCTCGACGGCGATTAACCTACTGTGCTCTACACTTAGGTACTGAGTACGGAAATCGGAGCCAACTGATCATTGATGCCGCTACAGTTGCGATAGCGCCCGAGAACAACCGTTCTCAGCAAAATTGGGTTGTTCGCTCGGAATCGGTAGGCGAAAAAGGCACGGCTAGGTATGTACAGTTGGAATTCTGGCTGGGATACGGAGTATACTCCGTATGTACCTGTAGGTATACTCTGGAACCCCGGCTATCTAATTTATCCCCTACGCCTCACTGGTGCGGAAAAGCACGGGGAAGAGGAGAGAGACTCAGAGAGGGAAAGGGAGAGAGGGGAGAGAGAGGAGAGAGGAGAGAGGAGAGAGGAGCGGGAGAGAGTTTTAGAATAACTTGATTGGCGGAGGCGTGAGCCGCAAGTGAGCCTGCCGGGGGACCAGGGCAGGTAGCTGACGAGAGTCGCTGTCGCCTGAGGGCTGGAACAGGCCCGGAGGTGCCTCCGACCCGTGGCTCTGCGAGAGCGGGTCGTTGGCAGGCCATTTGTGTGAGAAACAAGGCCCAAGCTCACGCCCCAATGGTGTTGTCGTTGTTTCCATTGTTAGGAAGAATTTGTTTTGAGTCTGGAGAGTCTCTGCTGAGGCCCTGATGGTGCGCGTGTTGGGCCGCATCACGGCGGAAGCTATGGCTAGCGAGGCATGTAGTCGTAGTCGGCTTCGCAACCGAGGAAGCCAGCCGGTCTTGGAGAACGGTGAGGACGTCGTCGCGGTCTAAGTCACCTTAAGAGAGAGTGACCTTTGGCCGGCCCCGGCGGTGGGCGACTGCCGAAGCGGAACATGGAGGCGTTCCTTGCCGAGCAACCTAGTCGACGAATGCGGTCATGATGGTCGTGATGCCGGTCCTGGGTTGTCGGCCTTGCGCCGTGGAAAAAGAACAGCTGGGAGTGTTCGCCAGTGGGTAACCTATGGTCAAAAGTCAAGACCGACAGCCTATTTATTCGAGGACCGACAGCTGTGTGGGGAGCCAGTGAAGGGGTGAGGTGTCGTGCCCGAAGGGAAAAGGACTCTAGCGTTGACTGTGCTATGCCCTTCTTTCGAGCACCAAGTTTTCCGGTGCGAGCAATCGTCAGCAAAGCGCAGAGTACGAGATGTATGTGAGAGTACGCAGAAGCGAAGGCTAATGAACAAGCGAAAAGTTCTGGCGGAAAACCTGCGGAGTGCGTAGGGTTATTGGGACAGTGCGGGAAGTGCGAAGCATTCCTGTGAGTACGCTGTTCCGCGCAAGGTCGGGCCGCTAGTACTGTCCTCGGCCAAGAAGATAATTGCGCACGTAGAGTGCATAATATTCCTCTGGGGGTATGCAGCGTGCGAGATATCCGAGAGAGCACGCAGGATGCGTTGTGTATCTGTAATAAGTAACCGCGAATCGCGGTATATTGTCTGTGAGAGCCCCTAAAGTGCGAGATATTTTCCAAGGAAGCACGTGGGTGCGGGAGATGTCGGAAAAGGGGCACGCGAGGTGCGAGATGTCTTTGAAAAGAGCACTCGTAGAGGGCGAATATAGTTGAGCTTGAGAGAGCTCGGAAGCGAGGTATTTTGTCGAAAGATACGCGAAGTGTGATAGCTGTCGGAAAGAGCACCCGAGGTGCGACATATTTCTGAGAGGGCGCGAAGAATGCGAGATGTCTGAGAACGCACGCGGAGTGTCTATTATTTCGAGAAGAGCACGTCGGGTGTGTTTGGTATCTGAAAAGAGCACTCGCGGGGTGCAGAATGCACCTGAGGGGTTGAAAAAGGAGCACACAAGTGCGGAATATATGTAGGAGAGCATTCGTAGTGCAAGGTACTTTCTCAGGAAGCACGCGAGTAGAGAAAGACATCATAAGAAGAGCAGGTCGGGTGTGGGACGTCGGAGAGAGCACGCGGCAGGCGATATATCTGAAAAATGGCCGATTCAGATCAACGATATTCACGATATAACGATGCTCAAAGGCGTACACAACCGCATCGTTATAGCGAGTTTCTACTGTAGTAGGTCCCCCATCGGCCCTCCGCTGCGCTCCGGGCTGGGAGACCTCGCGTCGCTTCGGACAAACAGTTGGGCGGGAAGTGTGATATCTGTTTTGGACTTCCAGTGGCCGGTTCCAGTGGAAGGGGCCCGGTTCCAGAGGTGAGGGATCACGTGACTTAAAAACGGAATTCGTGCGGACTTGATTCTCCAATCTCCAATATAGATAGGAGAGCGCTTGCGGAGTGCGACACGTTACCCGGAGTAGCGCGCGGGGTGTGAGGTAATGTTGTCCATAGTGAGTGCGTGGATTGCGAAATAACCGAGAGAGCACGTGGAGTGCGCAGAGTACGAAATAATCCTTTTGAGAGCTCGTGTTGTGTGAGGCACGCTGGTCGTGACTGTGGGAGCTCTGGGAAGAAAGTGTGACGGGAAAGCCAGGGCTTTGCAGGAGCAGGAGGTCCTATAGTCATTTTGATCTTATACAAACACAGTCCTCGAGAATCACGCCGCAAGCTAGCCGGCAATCTCGTGGACGAGTGCAGGGGAGGGGTGCTCACCTGTGTACCCAGTATTGAAGCTAGCTGAAGAACGCCTCCTCGCAGGACTTCGGATTCAAGTCTTCTCAGTATTAGACGATGAGCTCTTCAGGGGAGCGATCTGGTTTCGCCTTGGCCGTCGTGGTCGAGCGCAATGCGGTTCCGGGGGACCGCTCTGGTCTTGAGGGTGCATGGCGGCGGTTCGGGCTGGCGGATCTGGAAGAGAAAACAAAAAACCACCAAATCGTGTGGGCGTCGGAGCGGTCGAAGGGGATTGAAGTCAGTCAACGTAGAAGCGGCCGTCGAACATGAATGCTTTTTCCGAAAAAAGGCTTTTCTGCACCGAGTTGTTCGTGATGTGCAAATGTGAAAGATTTTCAGGTGGGGCACATGTGGCATCGTGTGGCTCCGTCTTATAAATAGGGTCTCATTATACAGGAACCCCATTCTGTTACACAGGAACCCCAATCGCCGGTACCGGCGATATTTGTCATAAACACGTGACCATTCCGCACAACGATACTTGGGCAAATGCTTCAAAGATCAATTGATCGACTTGTAAATTTGAAATGTGGAAAATAAATTTGAAAATAAATACAAAATGCTTAATTGACTTCCCAATGTTCTTGCGCAACACCATCCCAATACTCCCGAGTGGCGACATCATCGCCTCCTGTGCCATCATGAGCTGCAATGTCAGCCTCATTTTCCGCTTCATTGGTAACGTCATCCTCGACTTCAATTGCTAACCCCTCACTATCTCTTAAGATGATGTCTCCCGAGCCTCCCAGTGAGAATGGCGCCTCTGGGTCCTCCAACGGCGGCGCCATTCGTTGAGACGCGCGAGGCATCTGCGTACCAGCCTCATACGTATCCCCATGAACGTCCAGCCACTCCAAAGCCTTGATTGTGGACGAAGCATTCGTGATCGCGGAAGGCGAATTAGGCGCATCTGGGACAGCAAACTCCGGATGTGGAAGACGTCGCTTTCGGTTTCGAACTGGAGGCGCTGATGATGACGGCGCGGATGAAGAATTTTGCAATGCTTCATTGCGCTCCTGATTAAGAGCTCTGTCAAGCAGCGTCGGGTCGCGTCGATGCGATCGTGAGCCTAGACCAAGACTACCTTTCGGCCTCCCCTTGCCCTTAACGATTAAGGGATCGTACGGTCCAAGAGGGAGATCATCTCCGGTCAAAAGCCGCGTCCGGTCGAGCCACCAGAATCGATCTACGGCTTCAAGAGGGATGGGAACGTCTTGTTCCTGGTACTGGAAGAGGCGATGCCGACAAGGAAGGCCCAGACCAATGCTAATCCCGCAATCGCATGGCAAAGAAGGCATCGGGACTCCGGGCCTGGGCTTCTGAAGCGACCTTAACTCCTTGACAATCAAGGAAAGAGCATTCTCACTCACTTTACCCCTCAGCTCTGAGTACAAGACACCCAGCGTGTCAGTACCAAACCGCCCGCTAACAAAAGTCTCTTCCGCGCGTATTCTAGCGCCCTGCGCCTTCCAGAACGAGACAAGGCCATCCGTTGCTGATCGAAGATCTCCTGTGCTGCCAGAAATGTGCCGTTTGATACTTGCGTGCATTGATTCAGCCGACGACGTCGTTGTGAGGCCAAAATGACGGTGCTGATCAATGAAAGCGGTCACGAAGTGCTCGGCCCACGGCTGAATCCAGGTCTTGAGGCAGTAATTGACTGCGGCAGGGGGCCAACCATGAGTTTGAAATTCCTGAAGTCGCTCTTCGTACACTGGCACCGTAGGTGCGTAAGTCAGTTCGGAGAATGCGTGGAGGAAGTCCGTAAATAGGGGATCACGGACTATCTTCCCGTCTGGCCCCTTCCTTGCAGGGCCAAAATACCCCTTCGTCTTTGCAAGAACGTTGGAGTTGACGTGCCAGCGGCAAATGTGCAAGGGGCACTCGTTGAAAGGCTCCATCTTACTCAGGGCGTTGATGATCGCTTTCTCCCGATCCGTGCAAATAATGCGAGGGCCTGGAATAGCCTCATCATGTAGCAGCTGGCGCAATTGACTGAGAGCCCATGCGTAGGTGCTCTCGACCTCGTTGGGTAAGAATATAGCAGCAACCGAAAATGTTTTCCTCGTGTTCGTAATGCCGCTGATGTTCAGAAGAGGCATTTTGAACTTGTTGGTCTTGTAGGTGCAGTCAAACTGCAGTACGTCCGGATGCTTCCTCAGAAGATCGATGCCGCTTCGTGGAGCGATGAAAAGGCATTGAATCCGGCCACCATCATCGGTGCAAGAGGCTGAGACAAAATATGGATTCTCGCGGAGCTCATCAATGAGCCACTCAATCGAGGTTCGTCCCCCAAGCATAGCTCGATCGTGAGCTCGAAGGAAGTTTGCGATATCCTGGCCCCTCAAGAGCCAAGTATCACGATCCTTTGTCTGTCGGAGGCCTGAAAGGATCTGATAGACCTTCACGCGAGAGTTCCACTGAGTGAGAATGAAGGCCGCATGCCTTCTCACAATCTTCCCTCGGTCGGCGGCAAACGATCCAAACTTATCCGGTTCGTGGGAATGCTTCCTCGCATCCGCATTTGGTGAGGGCGTAATCAACCAGCGGTTTTGATCATCACGGGCGATGAGAAGTCGAAAAGGGCATGACTCTTTGCGAGTTTTCGTGCGCCTCTTCTTCGAGGGGTGCGTGCCGGTATCGTAGGGAACGAATTTGAATGCCTTCGAGCAGCGTAAACGAACAGAGCTTACAACATCCTCGGAATTTTTCGTCCGCCGCTGGATTGCGAGGCTGTAGCCTTGAATTGAAGCTAGCTGCTTGGCTGACTCGATCGCGTCTTCGTACGACTCAAATGTTTGCAATGGCTCGAAAGCTTGCTCGGGGACTGGCTCAGAGGCACGATCCATGGTGAGAACACTGTAGACGCGCTTCGTATATCGTTAGCCGTAGGCGCAACTGCTTCATACATGAGAAAAATGGCGTTACATACAAAGCTTCGTGAGGAACTGCGATGGGATGGTATGAATTCGGATGATGGAGGGTCTGCTGAGAATTGAAAGCAGATGCAGGGGGCGGATGGTCACGTGTACGACAAAATATCGCCGGTCGCGGCGGTTGGGGTTCCTGTGTAACAGAATGGGGTTCCTGTATAATGAGACCCTATAAATATTTTTCCATTAAAGAAAAGGAAAGCCCGTCATGTAACATGAAACGACCAAGTTTGTTCTAGAAGTGTGGGACTGGGCGCGGCATGCAGTGGAACCAGATCGTCGGGGACAAGGCGCGTTTTGCTCTACGGAATATCTACCTACGTACATAAGTCTGCGCGAGCTTGGTGATTGTTGCGTTGGTATTTGAGTACGCGCAGGGTGATTGATTACCGAGATGGTGATTAGGTCGTTTTAATGTATGTATTTCAGCAAGGTACATACCTACCTACCTCTTCTACCTACTCCGCACGCTTGTCTGATTTGTGTTTCAAACTTTCAATGTTCTTTTCCGTCTGTCAACAACCCCTGCTGTAGCCACATCATCCTTGCCGTTACGGAGTACATACATCAGGTTGTACAGTCAAACCCCGATATAACGATGCGTTATAAAACGATATCCTCACCTTCACGATAATTTTGGGCCTCATTTTTTGAAATTCCTCACAGAAAACCCATCCGATAAAACGATATTTCGATTTAACGATGGGGTTTTGGTCACTTTTACGTTATCGTTATATCGGGGTTTGACTGTACATGTTACATAGGTACATAGGTTATTCGCATGCATCTACGTAGGTACCTAAGGTACCTAGCAGTGGCCACTGGCAGAATGATGCATCTACGGAGTACTTGCCCCTTAAAGGGCCTGCAACAGTTATGTACCGTACCTACCCCCAGCCTGCCCCAGGTACCTTATCGTCTGGACTTCTCATTTCGTCTGTTGTCTCCTACATTAAGCATCTATTTATAAGAAGAGCTAGGTACATAGACAGCCACACAGGTTTTATGTAATATAGGTAATACCTATGTAGTAACTTGCCGCAACCAGTTCAATCAGGACCGGCGTCGTTGTCAGCCGAAGGACCAGGTGCAAAACCGTCGGGCGCTAGAGCTACAGCCTATAGTAGGTACCTGATCGGGACGGTGCTCACAATGGAGCCATTCCTTTCGAGCTGTTGATATTAGAACGCGCTAGGTACCTATGTATGTATGTATGTATGTATGTACATACTGTTTGGCGTGTGAATGTAAGGTTATTTTGCCAAGTGGTTGCAGTCGGGTACCTCCTAGTACCTACAGCCCCTTGGCAAAATAACCTCACATTCAATCATGCGCCAAAAAATGGTTGAATATTTTCAGCAGGCTTGTCGTTTATTTTCTGCGAGAAAACATGCCGTTGTGTATACATACATAATTCGTTCCATGGAGATACCTGTGACCACTACTCTGTTGCAGCTCTGCCCTATATCCCCCCCCCACTAAGCTGAGTTCCTACCAGCTTACCTACCTACAGGTCTGTAGGTAGGTAGTGTTCTGAGAACTTCTGACCTTTTGGTCCGGGTCGGCAGGGATATCTAATTCCTCACAATATGTACCTTGTTACTTGTTACTTGTAAGTCAGGCTTCAGCATACTGTATCATTATGTACTCGGTATAGGTATAGAAAGATTATCATGCACCTTGCGTGCAGAGCCACTTTCTTTATAAGTAAGCATAGGTACCTTATACACGCACCCCTTGCATGCAGATTACAGGCCAGCATGCCTTGATGAACATACGTAGTAGGTAACCGTACCTCATAGATACTTTGTACACGCCATACAGTCAAACCTCGATATAACGATTCGCCATAAGACGATATATTCACCTTAACGATATTTTTGGGCCAAATTTTTTGAAACCCCATACAAATAGCGATAAACCCCGCTGGCGTGATTAAAATATTTTTTTGCCAAAAAATCGCTATATCGGGGTAATCGGAACACAATTTTTGGGCCCATTCCCCCCAATCCCTCACGCAACATCTGCCCTAACTCATCGCGAAACAGTTGTTTTGGCCCATTCCATCCAATTCCTCGCCCAACATCGTACCTAATTCATCACTCCAATGGCTCCCAAGGCTCCTGAGGCTCCTGAGGCTCCTAAGATTCTTAAGAAGAAGTACAAGAGGCTTCCAATTACCGCTGCCCAACGACTGGACCTTCGAAAACACCATCCGAAATACCCCCATCTCAGCCAGGCCGCGCTAGCTCTCTACGGTGTCGGGACCTGAGGAGGATGAGAATTGATAGCGTACATACAGTGACTACATACATATCTAAATTGTATGGTGCCCTTGCCCTTCGCTTCCTTGACTGGTACACTGGATCTTTGCGGCGCCACTCTCATCTCTGGCGACATATTCTCCTTGTCCACCATCGGCTTCTCCTTGGCCTCCTTCTGTGAGGCCTTTCGCGCCCGCTTGGGCTGGATTTTGAAATTTTCCGTACTGCTGCCGTGGTGGGGCAGCATGCCAGATAAGTGATCATGTGATGAAACACGTGATAAAATGCGATCACGTGAGATTCCGATAAAACGATATTTCGACATAACGATGCGGTTTTGGTCACTTTTACGTTATCGTTATATCGGGGTTTGACTGTATGTTGTTAACAGTTTACATAAAGATGCAAAAGGGTGCGTGCATGAAAGGAATGCTGCTTATATTTGGGATGCACGCCCAGCACAAGCACACCTTGCAAACGCACCTCGTAAGAAGAGAACACACTTCATATACACACCATACAGTCTTAAATAAGCACACTACATGTACACATCTTATCGTTAAACGTAAATCTTGCCAAAACACATAAAAGCCCCAAAAGACACCCACGAGCCACAAAAGCCGAAACCCAGGTCTAATAAACACCATCTCACAGCAAACTTGCAAACTCGCTCACCCCGCATTGCGCCGCATACTCCCCCAAGTTTTTTGCCCATCCTGATCCCCGTTTTCTTTCAAAGCAAATACAGTGGTGAAAGACAATCTTGCTCCATCCGGTGGAGAACAAGATCCGAGCTCAACGTTCAAAGCTCGAAGATCAAAGCCAAATATCAAAGCAAAGCTCAAAGCAAAGCTCAAAGCAAAGCTCAAAGCAAAGCTCAAAGCAAAGCTCAAAGCAAAGCTCAAAGCAAAGCTCAAAGCAAAGCTCAAAGCAAAGTTCAAAACCCTCCCTCTACATTGCATGCGCATCTTGATCAGCCTTCTTGGACTGGATATGATACACCCCCATCCGTCCGTCACAGTCTCCAATCACCAATGACTTGCTGTCCGCGGAGAAGCACAGCTCCGTGATCTTCATCAAATCCTCAAACTGATCGCACTGGGGTTTGCGACCACTGTCCATTTCTGTCGCGTTTCGGTCTGGCCAGCACCACACTTCGAGCGTGGACATGACATCGATGACGGCTAGGGTCCCGCGCGAACCCGCACCGCTGGCATGGCAGTATGCCACGTACCGACAGTCGGGAGAGATGCAGGATGTGCAGTTGGGGATGCCGAATGTGCGAGTCGAGTTGGCCGCCAGGTCCCAGACCAGTACGAATCGAGAAGACACTTTCACGGGCGTAAGGTTGTAGCCTTCGCCGCCGCCTCGAGATGCGGGTGTAAGCACCGCTCGGAATGTAGCGGGAATCCAGATGGACACGACGCTGCTGCCATATGTGCTGAGGTCGCAAGGAATAGCGGTTTCGAGCTCCTGATGCTGCCACGGTCGCGCTACCCGATACGGCTTGCTACCGACGATGCCCTTGTCATGTGTTTCCCATGCCACCAGCAACGTCTCCTTTTCAGGCGGTGGGTGACCGCGGCGAGGCGGTCGAGGCCCGGCAGCCGCTACCAGCAGCGGGCTTGTCGCCGAGAGAGCAAGTTCGGGGTACTGCGGTACAAACGGCAGGTTTGCTTCGGCAAGCTTAATGGTTCGCATGCGCACAAGCGGCTTCTTGTCCCGCGTGGCTGCGTAGAGGTCAATCGCTCCGGCCTCGCCCCGGTACGTGGCAAAGCGGCCCCAGCCATGATCATACACTTCCATTTTCCCCGCCGCCCATCTGTCTGCACCCTCAATAGTCTGCAGAGCCTTCTTCCTCTCCCAATCCCATATCTGAATACAGCTGCCAAACTTGCAGGCAACGGCTAGTAACTTCGACGTTTCCGACAAAATGGCGTGACTGCGAATTAGGTAGTCTCGCCCTCGGGAACGTGCCTCGGTATAGGACGAGAACTTGATGCAGCTGAGAAGTGCGCCGTCTTGCAGATTCCACAGCTTGATATGGTGGTTGCCGTGTTTACTTGCTAAAGTGCAAGACGTGGGCGATACATCGAGGTAGTGTACGCTGTTCTTGATGCGCTTTTCATCCGAGACGACGAGACTCTTGAAGTTCACCTCAAGAGATGCGAGCTGGGAGGATAGGTCGCTGTGTCGGGAGTCGGACACGCCTGTATACTGTGTCGACGCGGGCGAGGTCCAAGTGAATGACCCGCCCAAACCGGCACTGAAACTTGCCGACCGCTCCGAGTAGCGAGATGAGCGTCCGCTGCTGGCCGCGGATTGCTGCGACGGCGGACGTCCGATGGATGTCGATGAGCCATTTGCTTTTGGTGGCAGCGGGGGTAGTGGTTTCGTCGGGGCGGGATACAGGCTATAGGTGGGATAATGGTACGTGGATGCTGATGCATTGGAGGAGGCTCTTGTCGAACGCTGTGATTGTGTTTCGCCGGACGGACGTCGCCGACCCGGGTGAACCTCGTTGGTACGCGTCTTATGGATGTCTGTGGTGGTGCCAAGACTGAAGACAGTCTGAACAGACGACCTTTGTTCGAACGGATAGCTTGAAAGATAATCGTTGTTGTGGTCGTATGAACTCTCCGTCTCCATTGCCATGTCCACGGCGGCGGCGGCAAGGAGGGCGTCGCTCTTTCTCGGTTTGAAGCTCCGCATGTGCTTGGGACTTCTTGCGCTTCCGCTGGCGGCGGGAGGTGACTGGCTGACGTGATGAGTCGAATTTGAGGGACTTTTGTGACGAAAAGTCAAAACAAGCACCGAAATTTCTACAAGTCAGCAACGTTGGTTCATCACATCTTTCCTGTCATATGAAGATGGTGCAGCTGCCAAGGCACGAAAGGAAGCTCTGAAATATAAAAGCTGCTGCCACCGGTATGCTATTCACCGCCGGGGTGAGGCAAGTGGGGGGAACTTGGAAGGGCTCGTGGACTCACACCAGTTGTTCCTCGCTAATGTCAGATGAGCCGAAATGGGCGTCCATCCGTTGTATCCGTCTGGGGAACTCCATGGCTTAATTCGAGATTGTACCTCTGTATGTACCCAGGCCCGGAGTGGCTCCACTGCGGGATGGATGGAGGTGGTGTGTTGTATGTATTCCTTGGCTTATTATTCAACGGCCAGGCGTAAACGTGAGCGTCGTGGAGATTGGAAACGCGGTCGAGCACAATCAAGTTACATAGGTAGGCTTTGTCGCAGGAGCCGTCAGGTAATCCCTCCGTGTTTCTGGGACAGGCGCATAGCGCAAATAGGCCCGTCTGGGCAGGGCAGCCACACGTTTAATAAATAAAGAGAAACAGGAAGCAGAAAAGCTTATCCGCGGGAGCGTTTGCCAACAAACAAAAACAGCCAGCACCATCTTGGGTGACAATGGGTTGCGAATACCCAACTTGGGAAAGTCTTGGCCGTCATGCACACTCCCTAGCACCTGCCTAGTGAGATACACTTTCCAGTGCGGGACACCTGTTGCAGTTTTACGGGCTGGCTTGTTTAGTGGACCTCATTGTCCCCTGTGCATTTCATTGGCCCAGAGCTCGTCAGTGGTCACGTCCATCATGAAATTCTGAATCTCTCGGGCCAACAAACGGGTCCCTGGTCTAAACAGCCGGGAGAAGGTCAAGGGGCTGGAAGCTTTCTGCGGCGGCAGCCGAAGGCAACAACCAAGGCCATCGTTCATCATGATACGCCACCAAGCCAGCGCTTGACGAGTCAAGGCAGTTCAAACAGTGAACGGGTTGCCGCGTTGATACGGACAAGATGGCTCTTGGAAGCCACACATGTGACATGACCGCCTTGGACTGGATCGGGGAATATCGGCAACACTTCGAAGTTCGAACAGCCACCACAGGTGACTGTATCACGTCAGATCGTGTCAGAACATTCCTCAGTTTGTCTTGAGCGGCTGGTCCCTTTGTCGACTCGGAATCGGGCTCGTGGACCGTGGTTGACGACGTTGCAGAACTTGCGATACCCATCCCATGTGCTTGAAATGCCGAGGACGGACGAAGGAAGGACAAGGAGTAACGAGGTCGCGGGGGAATCCTGCCCGTTCCCCGCACCCGAGTCAAGTCCCGAGCAATGATTGGATGACAGGCAGACCCCGGACCTGGCCATCCCGCACGGCGACATGCATAAGGCGATGGGGCTGATGCAACAAGCTCGACTGGGATGATTATGACAATTCTGCGGGGACTTCCACCAGGCAACAAGACGTAGAAACATTAGGTATGTATGTACAATACTCCGTACACACAACGGCTTGCTGATGAACTTTTTGAAAGACGTCTCCGTGTCCCGTGAGTGGCCGATGTCGGTCCCAGAAACGCGGTGTAACCTGTGTCGTCCATCAGCTCGCTGCTCTCCTCGAGTCCTCGTTCTTCCGCCCGTCTCTTGCTTCTTTCAGCTAGATCTTTCTTCCCCGGAGTATGCACATACCATACCTAGATCCAGGCAGGTACATACCCCGTTGTCAGCCATCACCCCGCCTGTAACTCGTGAGGCTCACAGCAGCTGATTGTAGCTCAATACGGCTGCGCTAGACTCTAGCTTGAAGCCTCAAAAGGGGTGGATCCGATTCGTGACCCTTCGTGGGTGCCGCCGTACTTGCTTGCTTGTTCACGTGCTAGCCTTGGGCATTCCGTTGCTTCGGCATCACAAGTTCACAATTTGCCCTCATCCTTGAATGTGAGGATGATGTGGAGAAATGCCCTATACGAAGTTCACATGAATGATCAGCCGTCGGTGGCGTGGCGGGCCTACGGCGCGTACTTGAAGGTCGGAAGTTCGATGCTGGTGTTTGATGCCGCATGCGGGGGCAGCGTACTTGGTCGCAGGTCTGGGCCACAGACATGAAGGCAGCAAGCCTTCAAGGTGTTCCGGACGCTTGAACAATGAAGGCGAAAAGGATTATGGAACGATGGGCGGACGGTGATGAGTGCGCCATGCCCGGAAGAGGAGATGTTGGTTGCCCACAAGTTGTCGACAAGGTATGTACATACCTACCTAGGTACACACAACATCTGATCCGCGCGGTTCCAACTTCCAACAAGAGAGGATGAATCATGGAGGCGATGTCAAAAGAAAGCAAGTCTGGGGACAGCCCTGAGCCGACTCCATCGCCCGCCCCCTGCTCCCTGAGGCCGCCCCATACGCTTCATGCTTCAGGACCCAGGAGTCAGAACTCAGTGACTCCTGAGCCCCTGATGAAGGCTGAACCACACACAATGGTGCGGTCCGTGTGAGAACGAAGTTGATCTAACAGAGCAAGAGACTCACGCACCGCTTTGAATCTTGAATTTACACAACACTAGGTGTCTGCCACCCAGAGGCGCTCCCCGGCGAAACAATCCAGCCCACGGTTCTGTAGCCTCGTCTCCGGAGCAAGGCGTGTGTCGCGGGGCGCCTCAATTCGGCATCGCATCGCGTCGCATCGCATCAGGGCGGAGGAGAGTTTTTTTTTTTGGCAGCAGGTGCCAGTATATCCAACCCAGGTACATATTCGCTAGTGCCTAGAATGCGCTATTGTTTTGTGCAAGAACGTCGCATTGCATGATCGCATCGCATCGCATCGCATGATTCGCATCGCATCGTATCGCTTAACCCCCACACCGTGGAGGCGCTGCTGCGGTAGAAAACGCGGGGTATCGGGACCCTGCAGCGAAAGGTCCCAGGGTCCATGTACCTAGGTCGGTACAGTATGTACCTACCTATGCACCCAAAGGGACACGATGCACAGATGGTGATGTGGTGGACAAGATGCGCCGTGGGAGATGTTTTACTGGTGATGCATTCTTTCCTTGCCGCGATGGGGGTCCACGACTCACGACACACATTTGCTTCACTTTGGTTGACCGTTGAATCGTCCGGACTTTGAAAAGGTACGACCTTTTTTGCCTCGACTACAAAACGGGGTGGGAGATGTTTTCTTGCTTATGTTTTCTTGGCTTATGCATTCTTATTAGTCCCTGTTTCTGCCTGCTATGTACATACATCATTCCATGCTGGGTCCGTTCAAGTCGCTCATGCGGCACCAACGCTACATTATCATTTCTCGAGGGCAGTTTTGCGTTTTTGGCGGCAAACCGATCCATGGTTCAGGGGTTCGTCCTGGAGATCCTCTTCAGAATTCGTTCGTGTTATTTTGAGATAGGGCTTTCGACTTACAGCGCCTCGGCGAAGTTGTACATGTAGAGTCGCCTATCATTTTTGCTGATGCTCGTACGACACAGAAGCTGTTGCCGGACCGCTGCGGGTAATCGCTTAACCCCGTTTCGCTGCAATTGATCATCAGGACAATGACTGTCCTGCTTTGCTGGGCGTGGTGATGACTACATGTAGCACAGCTATAGTTCCGTGCCTGACATAGGCATTATCGCTTTAATTCCAACAAGACATTATTGGTAGGTAAGCATGCTCGCTGGTGACCCGCAGCCTGCAGGATCCTGAATGTAGAGTTCGTCAAGCCGAGCCATCGGTCCAGATATGAGACGTGGACGCTATATCGACCGTTTGCCGCTTGTTTAGGGGCCCTTTGCTGTCGAGTTGGGTTCTCCTGTTCCGAGCGTTTTCTGCGTAGGCAAGTGTAATTTCACCGCCATAACGGGTTGACAGTTGTAACTTGTTGTTCTTTTTGTTTTGTGACTAGCAATCTTGTTCGACGTGATTCCGAGGATCAGGGGTTGAGACCCCGACTCGCCGTTGTGCCGCGCGTCAAAGGGAAGATTCGCGTGGTGAGCACTGCTTCTGGCTGCTTATGCTTGGCTTGACGTCGCCATCGATGATCGGCCAGCCATTGTCTCTCTGGCTACGCAGTCTCATTGTTGGAAACCGCGTACACACCAGTGCGCCTTGCAGCGCATAAATTCATCAGGCGAGCCACGTCTAAGTTGACATGCCCACTGAGCACCTAAGATCTTGCAAATGCCGGGTCTGGGACGTCTGGGACTACTGTCATACGTGTAAGCCGCTTGCACCTTAGAGCGCAAGACGACACATCGCGAGCCAAGAGCGATGGCGCCCGACGGTGCAGAAGTGAGCAGCAGGACGAAGGACATCCCCAGGCCTCAGGCATTTCTATCTGAGGTTGTTGTGTATGCAAGGAAACAAGCTCCCTGGAGACTCAGAGAAAGAAGGAGGATCCCTCAGAGATCTTTGAAGAGCCAAAGCCTATTGCAGTAGTTTGAATGTTGTCTTCTCATCAAGTTCCAATTCCCCGATTGAGACTCTTGTTACAACCACCAACCAGAATGTGTTGACGTTGAGCGAATCCATTTCCATCATCATAGTGTTGCGCTCGTTGCCAGAGACTGCGTCATTTTGGGCTTGCTTGCAGACTTTTGAGTCCAATGGTAGTGGCCTCGGGGGCCAGCGTCGTGTATCTCAGGGCTGTAAAAAGGAGAGTGTGGCCATAGCTTTCTATGGCATACTGACCGCCTCTTGACCGGTGTGGTAGGCGGACATTGTACGACTTTAGTGTACGATGGTCAAGGGGAGGCTCATCTGAAGCTGTAGTCGGCGAGTCTTGCGGTGGCGGTCCATGAATAAGTACTTCGGGTCCATCGTCAATGTCTCCCTTGGCTGTCACGCAAGAGGGATCACCGACGTGCAGGCGGCAGCATCCTCTTGCCGTGAGACTGTGAGCCATGAGGGCTTAACCCGGCTGGGGCTTTGTGCTGGTTCTCGCGCAGTGGATAGTTGCGGGATCTGGAGTGATGACAGCAAGCGACTTATCTGATGCACCCTCAAGGCGTCCGGGCTCGAGGACAACTATTCAACCGTAAAGGAGTTCCTTGAAGAAACAATTACTACCACATCTGGAGAGGTTCGGCACAGCTCTGCGCATTGGCTGCGGATCTGAGACGAAGTTTTTGCTGCAGAAGAATGACATCTTTGCGATTGATCAACAGTTCCGGGTTTTCTCTCTGTATCTGCTCAGCAATTTGCCTTGCTGATAGCCAGGTTGCCTTGGACTTCGTTTCAACAAGTGAAAGTAGTTTATCGGGCCCAAATTGCTTCTGACTTCGCGACCGGAACGTGCTTGAGCTAGCAGGAGTTTCAATTCGGTCGTGATTGTGCGAAGGCTGAGAAACTTTCAGATTGAAAGAGCCATCGTGCCTGTTCAAAAGAATACGTGCCCGAAATGGGCAATTCGACTTGTATGACGTCGTTGAGTAGACGTCTTTTTTCGCAGACTTGCGATAATTGCGACTTTGACGGCACAGCATTGTGGTGTTACTCACGACGCCGCTCACGTTGCGACTAGCTCCTCCCGTCACGCAGACGAAACCCTCAAGACGTTGATGCGCTATAATGGCTGAGCGCGCATCTTCCAGTTTCGAGTAGTCCTTCTCAATCGCGGATATTGGCTGAGAGTAGTCCATTGTTGTTGCCGGGCCGTCCGGTGAGGCGTTGATAGCGCGGTTGCTGAAGTCGCGAAGCTGAACGCGAAGGGGAAAGTCTAAAGATTGAAGAAGAAAATTGGCGACCGACACGGGGAAGCGGATAATAAACAACATGCGTAGACGCGTACATAGGTACCTACCGGTAGGTATCAGAAGTCCAGCCAATGGGCATACCTATGTACCTAGTCGCGACGTCCAAATCGGGTTAAGCGTTGCGGCAGTTGGCCAAATCCTTGAGGCGTATTTCCATGCTCGGCATATGGTACTTTTCATACTTTTCATAACGCGTACCTGACGAATATCATCATCAATCCAGACTCTTGGTCTTATTTATTATTGACGCCATTTCTGAGCTGTGTTCAACTGCCAATTTCTCTCTTTGCAGGTGTCTTTCGGCGAGTCACACTTGTCCAGTTCTTACCTGGCAATGGCCTCTCGCTGCTTCCGATCACTCCGCCCGAGAGGCAGGGTTACATTTACCACCACTCTCCAGTCTTGCAAATTTCACAACGCAGTCGCTAAGTTCACCACAATCGATCCTCAGGGCATGCCTGTGTCTCGCGACACTGGAATCATGATCGGCGAACCTGATGAGAACTTCGTTTATATTGAGCCTGAAGTCGGAAACACTTTCAAGTCCGCAATCATCCAACAAATTGGGTCAGGCGCTTCAAAGCGTTCCGAGGTGTGCGAGACGCTTCCCCTCCAATTCAATCACGATTCCAAAGACTTTTCGCATAGTAAGTAACTATATATAATAAATCTTGAACTTGGCCAGTGTTGATGCTAGATCAGAGTCTCTGTCGCATCCTCGCATCGCTATAAGTCAAAACTTGGGCCATGCTAAGGGCAAGGTGAGTTCCGCAACACTTTGGCTCTCTGGAAATTGGCATGCGATCACGCTTGATGAGACGCCTGACGGTCAGTACTGTGAACCTAACTGCCTTGTTTTGTGCATATCTAACCACTCAATATATTCACCTGTTCTTCAGAGAGCTTCGAACGAATGTCGAGAGAGAGCGCCTTCGAACTAAATGGCGCGTTGGAGTTGTTAAAGGATAGCTAGGTAGCCATCAGAGCTGGCAAGATGGGGCTACGAAGACCTCTCGAACGTAAACGTATCTATACTGTCGTTCATATTGTAAGAATAGCACTCTCCACTCATGTTACTGAGTTTACGAATGATGACGAATTGACAATGGCATCCGAATCTTCCGCGACTCCACCCATTCGTGATTGCGCCCGATCAAGTCTTCTCACACAAGTTTAAAACATCATCATTTATCTTGATATGGACTTGTAGCTTTGCTCGATATCGCATGTACGAACCGTTATATTTCCGAATCGGAAGTGACATGAGGGATCGGTGTTGCAACGCCCCTTGTCAAGACTCGGGAGTTAACGACAGAGTGAGGACTGGGGACAAGACGGGTATCTAGATTGGGAATCCCTGCCTGGACTCTTTATCTCTGGCCCCTGTAGGCTATCACACAGACGCGAGACCAATGTCTCATAGACCTTCGTTTCTACGCTCGTGCCTCCGCTCCAAACTGACTTCTTCGGCTTCCCGCCCTCTCCGCTACGGTCTCACGACTGGCGGGCGTTAGAGCTCTCGCAAGCTGCATGTGCCAATGTACCTACATTCCCGTGAAACGCTGCCATTTCCTCAGCGTCTGATTGCATCTTTTATTCATCTTTGCAGTAGCAAACTGGGCGGGCCGGTTCATCCCTAACGAGCAAAAAGTCTTCTTCCGAAGCTGGAATCCCTGTACTTCAACACACATCTGCAGCCAGCAGAGCAGCTCTTTCATTTCCATCCTGGTAGGCCTGGTTGCGGATGATCTTCTCTGAGAGGGTGCCTGCCAGGCGAAAACATCTTTGATTCTTTCTCGCCAGTTTCCGCGCGCTTCTGTGGCGAGTGGACGGCCGACTCCAAAGCAGGCTGGAGTCTGGACTGATTGGGCGAGAGCGATATGTGTATTGTAAATTCTCTTGACTTTGACAATGGGCCCTGGGGCGTAGTGAGAGAACAAAAACATCTGGCAGACATGATGGCCGTTTTGGAGAAAGTGACGAGTGTATTCTCTACAAAGGCGCGCTGAGATAAGAGTTGAAAGAAAGTACAATTATGTTTGCAGGCACTGTCGTTGACTCGTTGACATGTACTAGCGTGGACTTTACACTCCGACGAGGAGGAATCTGTTATGTACATACATGTAACATATGTACCTATGCACCTAGTGACCAGCAATTCCCACACCAATCAGGAGATACCTGGTAGAAGGTAGGTACCCTAATGTAGCCCCGATTGTTTGCGTTTTGCTCTTGTTGTTATTCAGTTTCCTTTGTTGACCTCTCTCAAGCACCTGCGGACAAAATACGCTCATACACCAGCCGCTTTTTGAAGACAACTACCATGTCTGCCAACTGTCTTCGTTTTCTCACCACATCCCAAATTAGGAGACTGCATCATACGCATCTCGCTCGCGCCGAACCAACCCAACCGACTTATCTAGAGTCAGCAGTTTACTCGCCCCAGCAGCACAACAACTACGGCGAGGAGGACCTTTTCCGCCTGGCAGGCGTTCTCGCGGAGAAGATTACTCTCAACCATGCCTACCAGGACCGAAACAAAAGAACTGCTCTGCTGGCTGCAGACATGTTCTTGAAGATCAACGGATCTCATCTTCAGAAGAACCTTTTCACGAAGAGTGAACTCGACAAAAAGCTGCAGAGCGCACATGTTGCTATCGCAACGAAGCAATGGGACGTTGAGGAAATAGCAGCGTTTTATAAGAGTATCAGGGTGTCAGATGATCAGGGTGCTGAGAAGCTCTAAATTGCTAGGTGGTGAAGCACGGCAGACCGGTAAGCTCAACAGAATAAAGGCCTTCAAGGGTGGCGGCCTCCAACACTTGAGTAACGAGTTCCAGCATTTATTCTAAAGTCAATCCTACAGAGATTCACTTCTTCCATAGCTCTGGCAGATAGGCGAGCCGGTACACGTTTAATTGTTTACACACAGTCCTAATCTATGCAGTTTCTACATCAAGATCTTAGAGTTAGAGGCCGGAAAAGATCTCCACTTCTGCGTCGTCGCCATAAATAGTTGGGTGTGATTCCATTCGGATCTACGCGGTAGTGACCTGGAAGACTCGCTAGCAAGAGAGGCAATAGGGATGTCAATGGCGAAGAGGAAATATAGATAGGCCGCTGTCTCCCCAGAATATGGCGCCACATGCTTTCTCAGTCTCTCACCCTCAGTTACGGCAGCAGCTTCCATCGTGGCATCGAATACTCCGTATGCTCAAGACAGCAGTTAGCTGGCAGCAACCTTCCTTGTGGCTCAATGCGGCAGCAGAACCCGGTTCAACCCACCTATGGAGCACCATCGCGAAACACAGTGCAGGGAGTAAGACCAAGGATTTAATTTGTAAGGGCATGCCGCAGTTGTGCCGCACCGCGCATCTGGGAACCTGGTTGCGATCAAACCAGTACACTTCCAAATCTGGCATGAGGTGGGCTCCCTCACAAGCCGCTCTACAGATACGGCATGTTGCATCCCGCCGAGTATTTCGACTCTCAGTATCAAGGGGCATGCCCAAGTGACAAGTGTAGCTTTTGAGGTTTTTGAATCTCAGCGTGTAGGAATTGCCAGCGATAAGAAGTTGGACTGTTGGAACGATGGGATTACTCATCGAACTATGCATTGAACCATGATCAGAGAAAGGGGAAACGAGCGGCTTCATGTTCATTCATGGCATGATGAAGTAAAGGTACGGCTGGTCTCTTGAAATGTTGTCATGTGGCTTCTCTACGCGCACGCAAGCATCTCTGAAGGTTATCGGCGGTTGCGAACTATGTAATATCCGATTTTCAGGGTTTCCCAGTAAGCTGTAACAATGCCACAGACAGTAGACTCACAGTACATGAGAGCCAGGTCATGATTGACAAGTCACGGGGCCACCCTTCTGCGCCCCATCTGCGGCCTCAAAGCGTAGCAGCTCGCACTATATACGAGGATAAGCTGGCTGGCAAAACGAAATGTTGACTATGCGGTGTGGCGGGCTCAACCTTGCAGGAGGGCATGGAGGTATTGGCGACGGTGCGGCCCGGGTCGCGTAGTGAGCAATGTAGATTGTAATAATTTGTAATTTGTATCACCACGTTTTCAGCTTAAATTTATAGAGCCTGACTCCTGAACAATGTGGCTTCTTTCTGAGCAAGTAACTCGTTGCCTCTCAGACGACAGCTTCAATCTGCAGACTGCTATGGGTAGGTACGTGTACGAAATCAGATACATAGGCAAATTTGACCAGTAAGTAGTTTGAACTTTGCGATCAATTTCTGCTGCCGCGGCAATGCATCGCCAGTTACCCACGATGGTGAATGTTTCTGTCGTTCAAACTTCACTCACAAATTCGAGTCGGGCTATAGAGCCGATGACGGTCATGCTTTTTGCATTGATCGTGGCACGTCTATTCAAAGCGTGTCTTTTTCCAATTTCGTACAGCGTCGCGAATTATTGCAAGTAGTCTTGTTTGAGGTTTTTCTCAGCTGGCTACGTCGGACAAGTCCCGTTGTCTGCGCCCCCTCTTGCTTACGTCGAAAATGCCGATGTAGTCGTAACTGCTCCGAAGATCGTGCATGTCGATCCCCGCCATATCGTGCACAGACTCGCGCGTCGACCCAGAGACGGGTTCGGAAATATTGCTACCAGACGGTCGGGTAGGTTAGATGAAACCATGAATTGCAGGCGTGCTTACGTGTGAAGAGATTGATGTTGATGTAGAAGAAGGGTGGACAATCCACTTATAAGTTATGCAAGCCTTGGCTGTAGGCAATGGGCATCGGGAATCGCGACCGCCTGAGGCCTCAGACCCCAATCACTTGTGGCATACCTATGGAATCACTTGACGTACATACCTGTGCATCCCTGTTATGCTACAGGGCCTATTTCCAAGTCTTCTCTTGGGGTCTTCGCACGCTGCACGCATGATTATGCAGGCAAATGCTATGTAGGTACCTAATGTATAGGAGGGCGGCCCAGATATTCGCAGGCATCAAATACCTCCCCACTGGATCTTGATACATACCGACACTTGTCCCGCAACGAAAGGACAGAGGAAAGCAACGAACCTACCTATAAATATACTTGTCCCTTTCTAGCACCTCATCGCTTAGAAACCCTATCACACTGATTCAATAAATGTAATGTACATATGTAGGTTATACATGATATACTCAGGTGATATAAGTAGGTGGATTATGGGTGTGTCCAGGATAATGGCGGCTGCTGTCGGCCTCGAATCCATCTTTAGCAAACTGGTTGCAGTGGTTGCCGCCGGCCAGGCGGCGGGACGCGTACGTGTGAGTTCAAAGTTGCCGTGAAAGCGCGGCATGATGAATCATGAAGCCCCAGCCACCCTTTGGACAATGCCACGCATTTTTTCTCTCTGTATATACGCCATCAATAGGCAGCGGAAGAAGTCGTTTGATATCTTTTATTCCCTCATGTAGCTAGGTACCTAGGGTGTAATGATGCCAAGCATACGACGTATCAGCTAAACTCCAGACTCGATGTGCTGAGGACCACGCGACTTTCTGCCGATTCGTGTCTTCTATGAGGTATGTACCTATCATCTATGTACAAGGCACCTACGTGTACTCTGTACCTATGTACTCCGTACCTGTTACAGCTCTCTACAGCTCTGAGCTTGGCGACAAGCTGATCCTTCGGATGTGCCGGATCAGTGGGGCATTGCTGCCGAACCACCGGAGAGGTACCTAGGTACCTACCTCATACGTACGTTTAGTCTTGACTCGCGAGTCACGACTCCAAGCCTGCTCACTGTCGGAGACAGCAGCGAGGCTGAGTTCCGGACTTCCAGTAAAACGCTCGTGACGGTCTCCGGTGCGTCCATGTCGTCGACTGTCACGCGACGACTATGGACATTTTGGTGAGAGCTGAATATCTTCTATAAGCAGACAGAGATGGTGTACGCCACGTATCGAAACATCGATACGAGTTCGCGGCTGAATACAATGATCGAAACCCTGGGGAGTCAAGATTTACTCTGACGGCATCAGCTTCCTTCACGACGCTAAAGAAGCAAGGATCGGGTATAAATACCCTCGCCTCTTTCCTCAAAAGAGTCGTCGTTTCTTGCTCGGAGTACACATCATCATCACCACTTGAAGTCTTCAGCAACAACAACACCAGAAATCGTCAGCTTCCTTCTCGCAATCACTCTCAATATGAAGTTCTTCGCAGTCACTATCGCAGCCCTCGCAGGCGTTACTCTCGCTGCGCCGACCGACAATGAGAAATGTCAACCCGGCACCTACCAATGCAGTACCAATTACACGGACGGCAAGCCCGGCTGGAGCGTCTGCAACACGGAAGGATCTTGGGTTGTGAGTGACTCCGGCGACTGAACCTGTCGATGTTGCGAGAGAAAGGCCATGAATATCCTCGTCAGGTTGCTAACTGTTTCGATAGCGAGGCGGCGACTGCCCACCTCTCTCTGAGTGCAAGTTCAACGATGAGAATGGCAGCCCGTATTGTGTCCCAGCCGGCTTCCATTTCAACTAGAATCTTTGTCGGCCGGCCAAATGGCATCGCCGCTTTTTTTATGGCGTGTTTTCGGCCAGATTGCAATGCTGATCATGCGCCTTTAATGATGGATGAGTCATGTGGAATGTAGCTACCTACCTACATATGTGGCACTGGACAGCGTTGATCAAATTTGACACTCATATCTTGCGCTTTGAATCGTTCCGAACGTGTTGCATGACTTGTCGCTGGCTTTTGGCTGTAACAGCTAGCCAATGTTGACGAATATCTTGACGTGCCTGCTCATTCTCGCGTATAGACATGTACCACTCCGGAGTCCGATTATAATCTATGTACGCCAAGCTTTCCTCATCCGTCCACGGACGAGGCTGCGCGCCGGAGAAGCACTCTTTCGTCATACAATTGTAACTGGGGTAATGGTCGCGGTCTGCCTGAAGTACGCACAACCGAAGGTCGTACTCCCTCCGGAACGCTTCGTTCGTTTGGGCGTCTGGCTGCTTGCCCTTATACCGAAGCTCTCGCGCGGCTTGATACCGCGCATGGACAGTGTCGGGGATGTTGTAATCGAGGTCCTCAGCAGATGATGAGGCAGCGAGATCGACAGTGTTTCTTCGTGCGGATGACATGTGCAAAGCCCTTCAAAGAGCTGATGGGGTAGTCGAGTATAACAGATGTATGATGAATAGTTTCAGCACATACGGCTTCTTTATGCATGGCGGACTCGTAATGCTCGAAGTAAGAAGACGGTAAGTGAAGATTTAAATCTTCATGGAGCAACATCTTCCTATATTCGTCAGTGTTTGGACAGCTCAGTTCTCCCGTTCACTTCCCGTGTCGCTATGGCGCCAGTCTCCTCCAGAGGCCTAGTACCGTTCTCAAATTCGGTATGCAAGTACGACTGCATGGCATCCATAATTAACATTGGAGGTGACGGACTTCTTCAGAGTGATGAAAGAGTATCTGTATGGGGGTTGTGACGGCGAGGATACTTCATGAGTCAGTTGCGGAGAGGACTGATTTTGTGGACGGAGGAAGAAGAAGACGACTGAGGAATACGTACCTACCTACTCGTGGGTGAAACGTTTGAAAAAAGTAACCCACTATATCTAGTGGGTGACACAAACCGAGTACTTTGACGAAATTCGAGAACAAAAAAATGGGTGCGAAAAATCCAGCTCTCACCAATTTTGGTCGATTTTCGTCGTCCAATATCTCCACGTCTGCGACAATTGATCACATATTTTTTGAAAGCCGAATCAAGTATCCACTAAGATTACTTACAAAGGGCTCCCACTATATCTAGAGGGTGCGACTTGCCTTGAACAGGACCCTTTTTCTGACACGGGAATACTTCAGTTTTGGTGGGGAACTCTCCTATTTCTTGGTCACGAAAGAACGGGCTGGGTCGTCAATTGCGCCTTGCGTCCAAGTCATACCAAATCATAGAAACATCAATGCACGCTTTGTAACTCATGAAACTGTGAATGATTAGGTAGTCTTAATAGATACCAAATTCAGCTTCCAACAATCATCCGATCAATTGCCGCAGACATGGAGATATTGGACGACGAAAATCGACCAAAATTGGTGAGAGCTGGATTTTTCGCACCCATTTTTTTTGTTCTCGACTTTCGTCAAAGTACTCGGTTTGTGTCACCCACTAGATATAGTGGGTTACTTTTTTTAACGTTTCACCCACGGGCCACACAGGTGAATTTTTTTGGGTAGGGATAATTCCACTGCCCTGTTTGGCTAATTCCACTGCCCATTTTGGATATTTCCACTGCCCTGATTATTTTGGTCGGGATATTTCCACTGCCCTACCTAAATTTAGATAATTCCACTGCCCTAAGATAAAGTGACATAGTATTTGAGTGTGGCCACTACAGAAAACCAAGTCACTAAATTCCCCCCCCCTTTCATGCATAGACTCAAGACCTCAGCAGGGGAAAAATAAAGCGACATGATATTTGAGTGTAGCTACTGCAGAAAACTAAGTCACTAAATTCACCCCCTTTCGTGCATAACCTCTCTAATCCAACAATTATCTTTCTTCCGTCGAGGCCCGATAGGTGTCACGGTCTGTACAGTGCCGTCTGTGCAGCTGTGATAATGCACTATAACCTCGATCAAGCTGCAGACGCAACTTGGTCACTTGACCTTTTGGGCGGAACCGGTGGTTATGCGTTTCTCACAATAGGTACAACGACGTCACCTCCCCTCAGATCATCGCCAAAGACGCCGTACATATCTCAAGGTGCAGTTGTATTCATTTTATGCACTCTAACTTTTTAACTTTATCATCCATTCTTAATCCTGAGATATGCTTGCGTCTTTGGCGATGATTTGAGGGGAGGTGACGTCGTTGTACCTATCGGGCCTCGAGGGAAGATAATTGTTGGATTAGAGAGGTTATGCACGAAAGGGGGTGAATTTAGTGACTTAGTTTTCTGCAGTGGCCACACCCAAATACTATGTCACTTTGTCTTAGGAGTGGAAATATCTAAATTTAGGTAGGGCAGTGGAAATATCCCGACCAAAATAATCAGGGCAGTGGAAATATCCAAAATGGGCAGTGGAGATAGCGAAGCAGGGCAGTGGAATTATCCCTGCCCTTTATCTATGTCCTTCTCCTCTGCTGCCCCCCCCCCCCCCTGATCTTTGCCGTAAATCTTTACTTCCTCATCTTTCAGTAATCGTCGCAAATTAGTTCAGCTTTACTAACAAACCTCGGACGGAGAGTTGTTCCCGGCCATGATTATGACATGGTAGCATACCTTATAAAGATGATTCTATTTCTGGGACAAATGCCGTGCAGCCGTTCTGGCTGGCTGTGAGATAACTAAACCCAACCACATGAGCTTAGGCCTCACGCCTTCATCGTTAGGCATTTGCTTACGGTGAAACAAACATTGGATGCAGGCGGCCTGAGCTCATCTCTTCTGCAGCTGTCATGGAACCTCGAGGCTCGGAGATACGATCGTCGATAATTTATAAATGCTCCTGCGTCTTGAAGCTAACCGTCACATGCCAGCCCTTGGGATCCGGCGCGACCCTGCCTCTAAACATCGTTGTCTTGTGTATCCTGCTCCTATCACGATATTATCTGTTAGTAATTGTGGTCCGTGATACAAAGTAACAAACCTCGGACGAGGAGTTGACTGTAGCCCATACTTCTTCGGTTAAAGTTGAAATGATTTACATCGGGATGTCTCCCGGTTTCATTGTTCCTGTTCCATCTTTGTAATATGTATACGTGGTGCGTATACGTTTTCATGGCCTTATCGACCGGAACTATTTTCACACTGACGACAGTCCTAACCTCTTTCCCGTCTTTCTCAAACATGATTTTATGCACCGGGTTTTCGCGGCCCCGGGTTGAGAATTGCTGCTCTTTTGATCGACTCTATGATCTTCGTTCCTGTCTGGACTCTGATTGCAGAGATCCTGAGACTCGAGAGCCTATGGAAGAACCCTTGTTGCTTGAGATCATCGCGAGGGATTTTCTCTATGTGGAAGATGTATCGAATAGCCTATAGGAGGAGTGTCGGCCGACATGCTGATGGCATCATGGCAGAAGTTATCCTGAGATTCTTGTCAACAAGCAACGGGAAGTACTAGACTTCAATTGTGTCAGAAGATGAAAGATCCAAGTTCACTTTTAAAAGGAGACCTGGGTTTTATTCTACACATTTTATTCAGTGGTTCATCGCGCCAGGTGCCAGACGGCCGTCTAGCAGTCGGCGCCCCTGTTAAAACAAAAAGTGAATGAACATGGGAAAGAGCCACTTGGCATTGATACTGCATTCATTCGGCTAAGGGCTTGCAGCCCTGTATGATACACAATATACATCCGGTCTATTGGCATCGATGAGTATCTCTCAGGTTCCATGAAAGCTGCGAAAGAGATCCAAAGAACTATGCAGCCCTTTTCTTCGCAAGGCTCAAAGGTCGGCAGAGGAGGAAAATTTGTCAATGCAATCGACAGAGGTTTCTTCTTTCGGAGAGGCTCTTCGTCAAAGGTCCCTTCCTCTTCGTCATGAAGGTCATCAAAGTCTTCTTCATCGTTATTGCCATGTGCAGGCCCGTCTGGCTGCGCCTTGAAGATGGTCATTGGTGGCTGGTCCTTTTCTTATTGGCCGTTAGTGGGCGACGAACCAAGGAAGGCGCACGAGTCACGACCATCGGAAACATGTCCTACAGCAGCAGATGCGTCAGAGTCATCGCACTGATTTGATGTATGTAGTATGTACGACGGTCCCGGAGCAGCTGGCGAGTTGGCGCCTGACGATCGAGGACAGGCTGGCCACCGATTGTGCCCGACGGCAACAATGCACCTTATTAGACTTGCTCCTTCCTTGTTCAATGTTGTCCCTATTTCTTGTTGTCCCTCTTCCTTGTTGTCCCTTCGTCCTTGTTTTGACACTCATCAACATCTTTCAATCTGCCTCTTAGCACACCAGAACTAGCTCATATACTAGCTGGCAGTCTATACTTTCAATTTTGACACTCATCAAAATCTGTCAATCTTCCTGTCAGCAACAAGAACACCAGTACCCAAAAAGTTTAAGAACACCAGTACCCAAAAAGTTTAAGAACACCAGCACCCAAAAAGAACACCAGTACTCAACAAGAAACACCAGTACTCAACAAGAACACCAATACCCATCAACGATTCAACAACACCAGTAACTCTCATATACCAGCTGGCACTTCGCGTACTTTCCAGATCCAAGATGTCAGCCAACAAACTCCTTCGCTTTCTGACGACCACCCAAGTCAATAAATTATATAACATGCATTTCTCCAATGCGAGGCTAGCCCAGCCAACCCAGCCAGTGTATTTGGAATCCGCCATCTACTGAGCTACTCACCAAGACAGCACAAACGATACGGCGAGAATGATGTTTTCCGCTTGACGGGCGTCCTCGCGCAGAAAATCATACTGAACCATGCCTACCAAGATGGCAACAAAAGAACTCCTTTGCTGGCTGCAGACATGTTAAAGATCAATGGATTCCAGCTCCACAAGAGGCTCTTTTATGGAAACAAGACCGAAAAAGAGTTAGAGGATGCCCATGCCTCCATCGGTATGCGCGAGTACTGGTGTGCTTATTGCTAAGAGGCAGATTGAAAGATATTGGCGAGTGTCAAAATTGGAAGTATAGACTGCCAGCTGGTATATGAGCGAGACTGCGAGTACTGGTGTGTTTATTGCTAAGAGGCAGATTAGAAGATATTGTGAGTGTCAAAACAAGGAATATGGACAACAAGCAAGGAGCAAGTCTATATGTGTATACCGCTAGCCTAGAAAATTCACATTGCTCATTGGGGGGTGCTATAAGAATCTCCAATTGGCAAGTTACAGGCAGCTTTAGCCCGGAATGGCTCGGTGAATCCCTTTGGGCCTTAAGTCTTGACTCATTATACATACAAAGAAACTTACCCTGTGTCATAGATTCGAGGAGCTCGGGCTCGCAGTGAGGCTTGTGGCCGTTTGGACTCTTGGAAAAGCTCTGTTAAGTAAGTTGATCTCGTGAGGTATTGGCAGAGCCGATTTTGGTCTCGTCGGCATGGCAGGGTGACGCCCTTGCGATGCAGTAAAGCCCGCTGATAAGTGGCAGGGTACCAGAGATGAGCGCAGCAAAGCACTTCGTGAAGCACCGACGACAATGGCTTGCTTTTATTTGAGAGACGCGTAGATCCATCGAGACTAACAACCGAGGCCTAATGCTGACTTATAATGACCCAGCAGCTGGTCATCATGCGAAGAATTGCGAGTCAGCATCACTGGCAAGGCACGACAACGACAAGTGAAAGCGCATGGAATCCCGGAATGGTTTCTGTCGGAATCGCTCATCCGTAGATATATCCACCCTGTCAACCCAACAGTTTCAGTTGCCTTTTAGCGACAAAGCGACGTTGGTGAAGCGAAGGGTTACGAACATAGCAAGTCTCGGTACTATGAAGGGATCTCGAAGGGCGCACTTTGTTCAGTAATAGGAGTCGAGCGGAGCACCAGCATTACCTACCTCCTGTCTAAGGTAGGTACATTGTAGTTGATTGGAAAATATGGGCGGAGACATCGTGGATTGGTGGTCAAGGACGATCACAGGCAAGAAGAGAGGAAGTTTTTCAGGGCCATGTGTGGACAGTGGACACTGGACAGTCCTGAGTCGAGAAGCTTGAGGCCATAGCGGCCGGGACCGGAAGAACTTCAAGCAAGCCTATGTGGGGAGACCAATGGCATTTCTAGAAAGGCTCCGCAGTGCGGGATGATGCGGCGCGGGAATCACATTTCTCGTCCAACCCGCAAGAGCTGCTGAACTCACCTCATGGCTATGTCAGTGCACATTCGCCGTCTCTCCATCGCGGATCTTGAGTCCTGCCTGGCTGTGGAATCTGCCGCCTTTCCACCAGCCGAGGCCGCCTCCCGTGAAAAGGTCTGGTGAG
This sequence comes from Claviceps purpurea, assembly GCA_029405325.1. Classification (NCBI taxonomy): domain Eukaryota; kingdom Fungi; phylum Ascomycota; class Sordariomycetes; order Hypocreales; family Clavicipitaceae; genus Claviceps; species Claviceps purpurea. The sequence goes on along the minus strand of CM055783.1, from coordinate 4,437,998 downwards.
CTCAACTGCTGAAACCGTGTCCCACGTATGTATCATCGTCGATCGAGGGGATTGACCGCGATACGTAGAACAGATAGAGTACAGACTGGTAACCTGTCCTGAGCTCTGTTACGGGCTGTTCCTAGACAGCACGTCGACAGCTCCGTCTGATGCAGCGGACGTACCTCAATCGGCTACGGCTTCGACAAATATATCGCATCAAAACGCGAGGCTGATAGCTCACGTGTTGTCCACCAGATCTCTTTCCGCCGTTGTAACAGATCAGGACATGCAACTTCCCGCGAATTGGAGGAACAACCGTGACAAACCCCAAGATAGCGCCAAGGTCGGACACCAGCCGAATGGGGGCACTGTGGCACTGCACTCGCTGGCTGTGAGCCCTTCGCATCAGAAGCTCGGTCTTGGGAAATACTTGATGAGCAGATATATTGAGAAGATGCGAGAGATGCAAGCGGTCGAGAGAATATCTATCCTGACATATGAGAATCTTGTTTCGTACTATGAGGAGCTGGGGTTTCAGCTTCTTGGCGCGAGTGCGTCGAACCACGGGGGAGTTGCGTGGAAGGACATGGTGAGGATATCAAGTCTCTGTAGTATGGGGATCCTGCTAATGATGAGCAGGTTTACACTATTGACACGAAGACTGGTTGGCGCGACAGATCCTCATGAGAGTTCTGCGACGATGAAAAGAATTCGGCTAATTCAGTGCGATGACTTCTCACGCATCTGCTGTTGAAGAACATGATTCCGATGGACGTGGGCCTTCCTTGGTGTAGTCGCCCACTGGTCTGATCCTGAAGCGCAAAATATGGTCACTTAGCTGCATCGCTTTTGTGCAATAGCGGCTTCTCGCCACTTTGCCCATGTAGTCTACATACACTGTAGCCGTATACTGTGTGACCAGATAGCTGTCTGTCAGTGGGTTACATCAACAAGAAGTCTCTACTTTACCCAGCTCGTCTTGTGAGTGCAGGAAGTTGCAAAGTTGAATTGACAAATGAAGACGGTCTGATTCAGTAGGGCGCATGCGTCGCTTGGCATACCTAATCAAGTCCACCTTCTCCGTTGTCAATGATTTTCAGAACTTTACCCGGGCGGAAAGTTGACGTGGAAAGAAGCAAAGAGAAAGGCTTATCAGGGTGCAGTCTGTGATCTGCAAGCTAGCATCACCACGAGTTCAGTTCATGATCTGCAAAGCGATTGAAGACGGCACCTATGTCGGCTGCTCAGTGGATGCATGCAACGACTCGTTCATGAAGATGTTAGAACCGATAACAGAACATCGAGTTGGACATGGGCTATTTGGCCGCAGTTGCATGCATACCGAATTGAGGCATCACGCGTGTCTGATCCGCGCGCGGCGTTTGACACCGTTTAGCTGTTGCCTATCGCCACCCGCGGCAGATAGGACCCGTGATTGTATCCTCCTTATCTACTTTGGGTAGGTAGGTAAGGTAGGTATCATATCAAGTTGCAAAGGCGAAGCCACTTTTAGTTGCGCCGATGGCCGGTCTTTCGATGGATCCAACATGCACATTTTGAGCCAGAACTAGGTTTATGATGATGCATGTCTCGCGGGTTGCCATATGTTGGGTCGCCCATCGCATTTCTTATCTTGTTCTGGACGAATATTAACATTGCTGAACCTGATGCTCTTGATAAGAGTTGGCATCGGTTGATAACCGGATTTAGCGCCAAGCCACCAATCGGACATCCAACAATTGGGAGTCAGTAAGTCAGGGAGAATCAGTCGCCGTGAAGGCATGCATGCGGAAAGTTTGCTCCCTCACTCTACTCACTCCACGGATAACCTCTTCCCACCGAGACGGCAATCAATTATCAAGCCTGCGCAATTAGACAATTTGGCTTGGCGGGTTCGGATACGACCGGGCGACTGGGAGATGAATGGACTCTCCCTTTGGATTTTGCCAGGCGGCGGCTCATTGTTCTAGAATGTCTGACTCTGACCTGTTGACGCCTCTCGTTACGCACTTGGCCGGACTAGGTACCTGAGCTCGTGGAAAGTAGTACCTAGGTACGAGCGCCCCAAAAACTGCGCGTTGCGACGGGCGCCATGCCAAACAATTGCGGTTTCTGAAGCCTAGGGATTAGGTAGACGCTGAAGACGTGAAGAGGCGATGCTTATTGCCTCGGATGATGATATTCTTCGACGAACCCCAGCTTAATGTTGTTGCTCAAGTCTCATGGCGAGCCGTGTCAAATTGTTAATAGCCTCTCGAGCAGGCAGCCATTTGCTCGAATACTTACTTGCGGCCAGTTCTCATGCTCAGCTCGCTGATCATTTCCCTAAACACATCCTCGGTATGGCACTGCCTTGCTGTCGCTTCTTTTCAAAGCTGACAGATCTTCCCACACAATTGCATCCGGACCCACCCCAGAGATAAAAGATTGGTACATTGGTCTGCTAAAGGCCCGTTCGGCGTTGACAACGCCTCAGCTAAGGTATCCGAGTCGTCACGCGGGGAAGCGTTAGCCTTTGCGGCTTTGCCTGACTTTATACCCCGTACCGTCAGTCATTGCTTTCTTCGTACGATGTCCTTCATCACTGAGGCTGCACTGCACAGGCTGCACTGCAGAACATGCACGAGGAATGTGTTTGTAGTCAGAGCGATCTAACGCGACGCCACGCGACGCCACGCGAGTGCAAGCAGATTGAAGGGGGAAACTTTCTAAATGATAAGGAGCCCTTTGATTGGAATATCGAAGCATTCCGCTGACTCGACTTGTTTGAATGCGTCGGGATTGTTCACACCAGCGGTGTAGTCCTTTTCCCTCTTGGGGATCGAAAGTTGGCCAGGTGATGGCAACGTTGGGGTAGGTATGTAATGAAGCCAGAAAACAAGGGAAAGGGAAGGTGGCACATCGCCGCCACCCCCCATGATGGCTGTTAGTCCTGGATTCGGCCGGTCTGGCTCGGAGCATTCTGCAGGGGTTCTTGTTCGAATGGCTGCCATCTCCAACCAATCTGACAAGCAGGGAGGGCGCTCGATGCAGACAAAAGCCAAGCCATGAACCCAGGTTAGCAGGGAGTATGATATCGGGCTCATAGATGTCGGGACCCGAAATCAGACCGTCCCCCCGGTCTCTCTCCCCAAAACAACACACACCCCCCGCGTTGTGTGACGACTCACGAGCCAACCACTGGATTCGTTTTAATAACGACGAGACTGCTGCTTCTTGTCGCTGACACGACGGTGAATTCTGACTTGACTTAACTTTCTTCTTCAAAAACAACTGTCACAACACCTCGTTTCCACCAAAAGGCCCCCCCCCCCCCTTTTGCGGTACACACGCTTTTTCGCAATGTCAAAACGTGGTGTTGAATATCCGCCTGACGACATGCATCAAGTCACAATGTCGGAAAAAAAGGCAGACGGCGGCGTGCCTCTGGCCGATGCGGAAAAGGGATACACTCATGCTACTCCGATGGAGGGCGCCAGCCAGGTCATGACCAAGGACGTTGCTTCGTGCGAAAGACATCCCCATTTCTGGACTCGGAATGGCTTAACAATCGAGTCGTTTAAGAAGGCGCATTATGGGGTGGGCATTGTTGAATTGGAACGTCCCATGAAGAGTCGGCATCTGAGCATGATTGCCATTGGCGGTTCCATTGGCGCGGGGTTCTTCGTGGGATCTGGCAGTGCGCTGGCTAATGGTGTAAGCATATTATTGTCTGACGTTCTGGGGGGCTTCGTTACTCCGACGTGGTGAGGCGATTTAGAAGACTGATTCGTTACCGCATAGGGTCCTGGCTCGTTATTTCTGGATTTCTTGATTATTGGAATCATGATGTTCAATGTTGGTGAGTTTTATTCTACGATGACTCTGACTTAGCCTCATCTTCCCTTCGAACTTTCCCCAAGTCTTTGGGGTCAATACTTTGCGTTACTCTCAGTGCGCACTCCATAAGCGACTGCCAAGGGTCTCGTCATCATCTGCCACTAACAATTGCGCCCAGTTCATGCTCTTGGCGAACTCGCTATTCTGTTCCCCGTGTCCGGTGGCTTCTATACCTACTCGTCTCGATTCGTGTCCCCATCCTGGGGATTTGCCATGGGCTGGAATTATGTCTTTCAGTGGGCGTCCGTGCTCCCCCTCGAACTTACCGTCTGTGGCATTACAATCCAGTATTGGAATCCCGACATCTCGGTGGCCGTCTGGATCAGCGTTTTCCTCGCCGTCATGATCATCATTAATGTCTTCGGAGCTCTCGGCTATGCCGAAGAAGAATTCTGGGCCTCGACATTCAAGCTCATCTCCATTGTCATTTTCATGTTCATCGCTCTGATTATGGTTTGTGGCGGTGGACCGAAAGACGGGCGCTATGGCTCATACTGGGGTGCCCGATACTGGTACGATCCAGGGGCCTTCAAGAACGGATTCAAGGGCTGGTGCTCCGTCTTCGTGACGGCCGCTTTCTCCTTTTCCGGCACGGAGCTCGTGGGCCTCGCCGCAGCCGAGTCCAAGAACCCGGCAAAGGCCATGCCATCCGCCATTAAGCAGGTGTTTTGGCGAATCACGCTATTCTATATCCTTGGTCTCTTCTTCGTCGGCCTGTTGATCGATGACCGGGATCCAAGTTTGCTGACTGCAGGATCGTACAACGACCCCAAGGCATCGCCCTTTGTACTTGTTGGCAAGTACGCTGGCCTCCGCGGGTTCGACACCTTCATGAATCTGACGATTCTCGTTTCGGTCCTGTCGATTGGTGTCTCTGGCGTGTATGGCGGGTCTCGAACTCTGACAGCTCTTGCTCAGCAAGGCTATGCTCCCAAGTTATTCAGTTATATTGACAAGTCGGGCCGTCCTTTGCCCTCTGTCGTTATCCACCTCCTTTTCGGCCTTGTCGCCTACGTCAGTCTTAGCTCGGACGGCCCTACCGTCTTCAAATGGCTGCAAGCAATCTCTGGTCTTTCTGCGCTCTTTACCTGGGGTTCGATCTGCCTAGCGCATATTAGATTCCGCAAGGCGTGGGCTTTGCGCGGACACACGCTTGACGAACTTCCTTTCCGAGCTGCTGGTGGTGTTATTGGGTCCTGGATTGGGCTCATTCTCAATATCATTATTCTGATTGCACAGGTGAGACTTTCCTCCTTTCTTAGATGTACAGTAAGTTTCTAACAATGCATGTTGCTAACGACTCTCCAGTTCTATGCTGCTATTGTGGCCCCTCCGGGCGAGGAAGGAATGGCCACGGCCGAGGGCTTTTTCACGCAATATCTGGCAGCGCCAGTGGTTCTGTTCTTCTGGGTGATTGGCTATCTGTGGAAGCGAGAGGGATGGATCCGGACACGCGATATTGATGTCGATACCGGACGTCGGGAAGTAGACTGGGAGGAAGTCAATGCCTATCGAGCCAAGATCGCTTCCTACCCGAAATGGCGACGGATTCTCCACAGGACGCTCTAGAAGGACGTGAAGCGGCTTGCAAGTTGCCACTGGTCGCGTTGGTAGGAAGCTGAGGGACGTGAGTGTCATTTATAGGAATACGTTTCTGGAATAAACCATATCGTGTGGACGGAGTCAATACATAGTTAATTTGTTATTTGTTGTGCTCGACCTAAGGCCGTAGCAATTGACGCCTTCGAAGTTCGCAGTAGAGCAAGTGAATCCGTTGGGGCGCTGTGGCGAAGCGCTGCAAGGCGGACCCCAGTGTACCCAAGTCACTATGGCTCCAGAATTGATAGCTGAACAAGCGAGTAGAGTGGACAAGCGTAAGCTTATCATGACGTGAACCCTGCGCCATAACCTCGTCCCTTCGATCCCCAATCCAGCCAAACTCGTGAGTCGTGTCACGCCCTCCAAACCCAAACCCGAAACCAGCCATGGCGGGTTCGGCGCATCTCCTGTGCCTACTGCTCCTCGTCCTAGCATTCGCCAGCACCGTCTCGGCGTTTGGCGCAGGCGCAGTGCCCGCCGACAGCGAGTTCAAAGAATTCGTCTGGAGACACGGCGACATCGCCGAGGTGCTGCGGTTCCTGCCCATCAGCTTCATCACTCAGCAGAGCTTCACCAGGCTCCAACGACGGCAGATCTACTTTGGCAACTGGCTCCGCGACTTCTCCCAGGTCGTCGACACGACATGTCTGGAAAATGTGCCTGAGCCAGTCCTCCGAGCCATAGTCTCCGTCCTGGCCATGCTGGAGTTTGGCTTCGCGACGGATGAATTTGAGGTTACGCGAGAGAGACTAGGATGCTATACCCACGTGGAACATATTGACAATCCGCGCGGGTACCACGGGAACGCCAAGGATGTGGACAAGAGGCTACGAGGCCCGGTGGATCCGAGAGAGCTGGAGTTTGATCCCAAGTCCGGCATGAAGAACTACATTGCGAATTCGTCGCATGGCTGGGACACGTCGGCCGATTATATACGGCGGCAGCTGGAGCTGTGTATTGAGCTAGGTAGGAGGGGTAGGCGAGGAGATCACAGCGCGCAAAAGGAGTCGTTTATTCACTTGGGTGCTGCGCTGCATACGTTGGAGGATTTTGCGGCTCATAGCAACTACATCGAGCTGTGTTTGCTGAAGATGGGTGAAAAGGAAATCTTTCCGTACGTGGGTGATAAGTGCAGAGTGAGACTACCGTCGCGCGTTCGGAGAAGACGACAAGTCGCGCCGCTTGTCACGGGCACGTTTGGCATGCTGGACATCTTCCACAGTCTGTTGGGGGAGGCGGATGACATGGCCATCTTGCAGTCCAAGGGCACGCTGGGCGATCTGGAAAGCAAGCTCGGCTACGGGACTGTGGCATTCGACCAGCTCTTCCAGGCTATCAAAGCGGCCCTCGCGGCCGTGCAGGCCTTTTCAACAGAGAACTCGGCCCTGCTTGAGCAGCTCGAGGCGGTGCAGATGATTTTCCAAAAAGCCAAGAATAGTGCCTCTTCGACACCGGAACCCGACATGACGGATGGGGTGGAAAGCATGGATGGCGCCGTGGATGCCAATATTCTCTGGCAGGCCGTTGAGCCGGTGCTCTTCATCCACGACCGGATGAAGAAGTGGCTCAGGGAAGAATCCTACACCGCGGACCCTCTTGAGGAAAACCCAGCGGGGACACAACTCGGCGCGACCACGAATCGCTTTGTATTCGAATTTCTCGGCCTCATTATTGAGTCCTCCGTCAAGGAACTCCGTAATGCCCTCCGCGCGGCCAAAGTCCGCGTAGACGAAGAAGCAGCGCAGTCCGACTCTGCGGCCATCTACGAGGACGGCTCAACGGCCTCTGATCCCAGTCACTCGGACTTATCCAAGGACCACTTCAGCAATGTCCTGAATCCGCCGGCCGGTCTAGTCGCGACGGTGACGACGAACTGGACCACACAGCAAGTCGTCAAGTGCTGGGACGACCCCGATCTAAGCACCGAGGAGACAATCCGCACGGTCCTGACGATTCTGCACCACCCCGCGTTTCCGAAGAAAAAGACACAGATCCAAAAGTACATGTTCGACGTGGTCCAGACGTGGTGGAAGGGCATGGAGGAGCAGGAGCGTGTGGTACTGCGATCGAAGCTCACAAAGGAGAGTATCAAGGTGCGGGGCCACGAGGATCATAAGCTCACGACGCAGGATCTGCAGGGCAAAAAGAGGGGCCCGGGGCATTTCCCTGGATCGAGGCTAGAGGTGCGGCCGCCACCGGTTCGGAAATCGTTTCCGTTGGAGTGGGCGGTTAAGGAGGCGGCGTCTGATTTGACATGGATTTTTGGGTCGCTGGCCAAGTGCGTGACGGGGCCGGGGGGGTTATTTGTTAGTGCAGTTTGGGGGATTGGGCGGGCGGTTGTGGATAGTGTGAAAGCGACGTGCAGGGCGGTTTGGGGGACTGTATGTGGTGTACGGGATGGTATCGCTGGGCTTTGGTCGTCCCGACGGTCTGAATAAGACGCGGGGAGGATAGAGCTGGTGGGAGTGTCTTGAGTGAAGGCACAATCGCAGAAATGGCGGATGCGTTGATGGTAGATGCCCTCTCGATAAGAATGGACCGTCGAGGAGGTGTTTCTTACGTCTCAGGTCTGACGCTATATGAATAGATGGAATGGAGAATGATACCAGAGTGGCGAGTCAGGCCGCGTTATACTGTAGCTAGAGGCTACAGAGTCGGTTTTGGCGCTTCGAAAACAATGACAAGCAAAGAGAAACAAGGCAGAAGAAGAGGCATGGCGACACCCAGCGAGAACGGTTCGGTTTATATCACTCATTGTCTGTTGTTCTACGATTGGGAGAATTTATCTGTCCTTTTATTCGCTGGACCGTTTTGGCGTTTCTTCCGACGTATACCTAGACTCTTTTGGCCCTTCCTCCAAGAGTAAATTCTTGTACCTAATAGGCTAACACTATATGTAATTTGTACAACACAAACTACATACTTAGGTACATATCGTGATGCTGTAGTCCCCCTTTGCGACGAGTCTGAGACTCTGAGTGTGGGGTCGAAGGATTCCCAAACTTCGGACGGACAAACGGGGCCTCCACAACGTGCCCTACGGCCCCTACCTACCCCTTAGGTACGCCAAGAGATGCCGCCGGCCCGAACCGCGATGTGTGGCGGAGTCGGTAAACCCACTCTTGTCTTGCAGACAGCGCCTTTGTACGTATGTACCAAAGTTCTGAGTTGCTATGTATGTTTGAGAGATTAAAGACTATATGCTAAGAGAGTTAGCCTGGAATCTACAGCGAAGATTCACTTTTTGAGCTAACGCAAGCCTTGTTAATTCTGAGACAAAAACCGCCGCGCGATGTCTCACTCTGCTTGAAAGTTGATGACTGTCCGTCAGCCCTTTGTAGCGGTGAAAAAGATTTGCGACGTCATCGCTCCTGGTATATATACCTGAGTACTCCGTACCAAAGTCCGAAATGATTACCTAGGTAGATGGACAAATTTAGTTCAGCAACCCAAGGTTCAACAACTTCAGTCTTCTGCCCTGCACTGTCGCCTGCGTGACAGGGCACAAATTACAACAGCTGTGGCGACAGCTGCTGGTACATAGCGTTTTACAGGTCTCGATGCTGCCTGATCTAAGGAGTAAAGCGCAAATTCGCACTGTACTCCGTATTGCATGTCTGATCAAGGCGGTCAATGCTCCGGCAGTTGTTGTGCTGCTCGGCTCCTGCATGTTCTTTGGGCTATGTATTCACGCTTCTTATTGCTCATGACCTGAGAGATTATAGCCTCTGTCTATTTTTTGAGCGGATGCAACTACCATTGTGCCTGGATCTCACGGTGACAGGCGGGGAGACTCATTCATTTATCACAGCGAAAGGAAGTCACTACCTCGGGGTACATAGGTACATACTTCATAAATCGAGACGATTTGTGAGATCGCAGAGTGGAGCCAATCGGCAGAGAAATTTAGGACGCCTTCATTGGCCACGGGTGTGAACAGAGGCAGCGTTTATGAAACGCACCTTCCCTGGTATGTCCTGATCTGCGCAGGGACCGCTGGGGAATGACGCCGATTTTATGGGGAAGACAAATAAAGCATCGCTTCTTTCCCATTCCAATTGGTCTGCGCACGTTTCTGCATAAAAATAGGGGAAGCCACTCCTTGAAAGTGCCGCGCGGAAGGTGCGTCGATCCGCGCGTTTTGGAAATGTTCTTCCCGCGCCTTGTTTCCTCAGGACCCGTGGCTTCAAACTTCATGGAGCGAGTTGCGCTCTTCGCGATGAGATCAGACAGAGCGCTCCTTGCATGAAACATTCCGGTGCATCCAGACTTCACGCCCGAATAGGAAGAATGATACCCCGACGAGCGCTGCGCTTCCGACCCCGCCATCTGCTTACATGCACCGTTTTCTTGTCCGTCATTGCATGGTTTCTGCTGGTCCATCATCGGCCCGCGCCTCAACGCTTCGTCGATGAAGAGACTCTGCGTACACAATTTCCTCTTGCGTACAAGTATATACACAACTTCAAAGGCCGAGGAGGCGGTAAGCTCTCCGCCCTGTTCCCGACTGCTGGCTGTGCGACTATGGACGTTGATCTAACGTATCGCCCCTACCAGCCTGGTTCATTCCTCCGCAATGGCTACCAAAAGGCCAAACCCCACCCGCTACCATTCTCGAAGCAGTCGAATTGGCCTCCAGTGTCATACGTTCTCACCCCGAGCGCAACATTCCTTTGTCCAGAATTCCGTTGCTTGTCCACCAAAAATGGAACACCGCTCGCCTGAACGGCACCAAGGAAGACATTGTGTCCTACATCGAGCAGTGGCTGAGCCACTCCATGGCTCCGGCACCTGCTTATAGCCCCATGGCGTATTTCCTCTGGGATGATGAGGGTGTGTCAGCGTTGGTCAACAAATACGAAAAGGATTTCGCAAAGGACTTCGCTCAGGTCTTCTCGCTGGTGGAGCAGGTCGACATCTTTCGCATTATTGTCTGCAAATGGTTTGGTGGAATCGTACGTGACAAGACGCCCGCCGTACGCCATTTTTGCCGATGGCTAACCGAGCACAGTACGGCGACATTGATACGAAGCTGCTTCGACATCCATCCACCTGGATCCAGCCGTCTGATATTGCCGAGTGGACGGACGATTTGACGGGCAAGAGCTATGGCTTGAACCAGGTGCGATTCAATCGACTGCAAAAGGTATCTGAAGAGGCTCGTCCGGTTCGGGCAATCTGGGGTATTGAATGCGATACGGATCCTGAGACAGATACGCACTGGCGGTACGGTTATACGTATGCTATTCAGTTGACAAACTGGGCATTGGCGTCTGCTCCCAAGCACCCGATTCTCCAATTCTTCATGGACCAACTTGCACAGAAAGCAGCGGCAGCAAAGGATGCAGCACTGAACACAACAAGCGGGAATGTCTCCCAGCTGCACTACGATCCGCTCACGCGAACTGGACCGGCTGCAGTTACGGAAGCGACCAGCAGATGGCTGGAACAACACCAAGGACTGAGGTGGAATGCTGTGACGGGGTTGAACGATGACGGAAAGACAAAACTGGCGGGGGATGTCTTAATATTGCCCATTACCGGATTCAGGTGAGTTGTATCCTTAAAGTCTCCGAGCCACGTAGGCCCATGCTCACATGTATAACGTACAGTCCAGTCCGTGGAAACCGCAGCAGAATGGGAGAAAAGTCGTGGAATCATCCGGATGCGAGACTTGCCCACATTGCCATGGGTTCGTGGCATCACACAAATGTGATTGTCGAGTATGGTAAATTCTGTCGCACCTTTTTCGGCATGTGCAAAGATTGGCAGAGGATGTGGTGATCGCTTGTGGCTATGGCCATGGCACAATACCTACACAAGGTATCGTTGGTGTTTTCATTGCATGGCGGAGTCTGAGGCCATGTAATTGTTTTCTGAGGCTCGGGGGGTTCGAATGAACTGATGGGCTCTCTTATTTTGGTAAGCGTGTTTAGCATGATATATAGACTACCTATACCTACCTTATTGAGAAACAGCTAGGGGCATCGCGTTTGAGTTTCTGGGACAACGTCCGCGTGTAGGGCACGTGTGCCACATGGTGGTCTGCTTAGCAGTGAAATGCCAAACATTGAAAGACGAGACATTGACCACATGTAGCACAAAGCAGCAGCAAGGAGTCAGGTGTGTAATAAGTTCTCATAAATGAAAAGGTCAGCCCTGAATGATGCTCAAGAGTCTTCATGTGCTGTGTAATACGTAAGTCATAAGCATTGTTGTTGTTTGTGTCTCGACGTCTCTGGCGCCATAACGCGGGGTGTCAGATTGTTGGGTGCTGGGAGATCCTAAAGGTTAGGCGGTAAAAAGGGGCAGATAATAACTGGAGCTGCACGCAGAGATTTGTACTTAGGAGAAAATGGATGGAGGCACAGAACAACGAAGACACACAATCACACACATCATTTTTGGTCACAGATCATCATTAAAAACACACCGTAATATCGGACACGGGGCTTCCCTACTAAACCAAAAGGAGGTTCCCGACAAGGTGGCACTCCCCGCCCCACCTTTTCAGTTAATCTTGGTTAGGGTTAGTTAGGGTTAGTGGTTAGGATTAGGTGTTAAGGTTAGGATTAGGTGTTAGTACTGGAATTTGTAATGGAAAAAGTGGCGTTGGGAGTGCCACCTCATCTAGCACCTCAACCAAAAGTGCCATCAACAAGCACATATTTATGCATATGTACGGAGTACATAGCTGATAGGTCCATCTCCTTAGGTACTCCGTGGACCGTACCTAGTATAGGTACCTAGGTATTTAGGAGAGGTATGTATTTAGGCTATTGCATGTGGATTCTGCCGTTGCATCCGCGGAAATGTCTTGCTGCGGGAATACCTACGCCGTACACGTAACCTCGGGCCATTCTTTTTCACGGTGAACAAACCCTAACAGTATGAAAGTCTTGGACCCCATGATGCTGAATTGCACTCAGCGACAAATGTCACTGCCGGTGAGGCACTGAGGCTGCCGGCTCAGGGTCTGATCCACGAGCGCCGACAGACAAAGTGCTCGTAACAAAGCGGGGTTTCTGTCCAAACGCGGCTAGCTTGCCCCACTAAATGACATGGATTAAGCCAAAAAGTCCGTTAAATCCCGTTCGAGTTGTTTTCGATGTACCGCGCTAGCAGGGGCCGCGTAGATGCCTACAATAGGAAGAAAGTGGGCACTTTGCATGTTTGTCGGCCTGATTTTTGTCGGCAGGAAAAACGTGCCGACAAACATTTTACATACATGCATGCAAAGTCTTCCCACGCGCCGACGCCATTCAATTCAATCAATCAATTAATCAACAATGAGACCAACGCCACCATGACGGCATTCATCGGCAGTAATTACCTTCCTATAGAGCATAGTATCGTGAAAGATGACGATTTTGACGATCTTGTCACTGCTGTATCGATATTAATGCAATCCCGATGTCTGATGGACAGAGAACTCCTGACACGCGGCGCCGCACAGCACTGTTGCAGCGCAGTCGCAGCGAGTTTTAGCACTCGCGGGGGGTGTTGGCCGCTATATCGAGGCGCTGGGACGGCGGGAAGCACTGGAGATTCGAGAAGCACTGCTGCACTGGCGCTTCGACGATTTTTGCCGGATTCTCGGCCACGAACGGAAGGCGGTGCCGCTTTGGTAATCCCTGTATGGTACTGTGTGGTACAGAGTTGGCGACCCACATTCGCCTTGTACCTATCCACTATGTGTATGAAAGTTTGTCGGCGCTCGTGGATCAGACCCTCAATTGCCGTGAAGTCCGAACCGGCTCCCATGCCGGGCATCTGATTGGGTGTCGGGTTTAATGCCCATTGTCCTACGTGTGGATTTAACCCACAGTTAAAACGACCGCGCTTGTAAGTTTCCGGACATAGCTCCGAGCCGAAGGCATCTTTCCACGAGAATTTTGACGGCCTCCTCAATGCTCACACATTTATAATCCTCTGCTCTCCTCATCTGGCCCCGTACTACATATCCTATCCGGCCTCGTCCCCTCCGACACTTGACCTCCTCTCTGAACAAAAGAATAAGCTCTTCTACATACCTCTCTTGGCCTGCTCACTCGGCATACTCATCTATCGTCTTTCGAGTCCCGACAAGCCCTTCCGAAACTCGTCTACCTCGCGAAGTATACACACGCATACCACGAAAAATGGCGTTCCTCTCCCTCACGGCTACAGGCCTCCTCGCCTCCCTCCACGTCTACATCATGGCTCTAGAAATGTTTTTCTGGACGAAGCCCCGCGGGCGTAAGACCTTTCGCCTCACGGCCGAGTTTGCGGAACAGACCAAGGTTATGGCTGCGAATCAGGGGTTGTATAATGGAGTGCTGGCGGCGGGGTTGTTTTGGGGATTGGGGCATCCGGTGGCCGAGTTTGCGAGGCAAATTCGACTGTTTTTCTGCTTGGCGGTCGTGGGGGCGGGGATGTATGGGGGCGCGACGTCTTCGAGGAAGATTTGGGTGGTGCAGATGACGCCGGGGCTGGTGGCTTTGGGGTTGGTGTTTTGGGATATTTGAGGGGGATGAAGAGCTTGGACTGAACTTGGTTCTTGAGGTGGCCTTGGGGGTGGACACTCGGACTTGGACTTGAGCTTGACCGCGGCCTGGATTCGGCTCGGCCTTTGGAGTCGACGTTGGGTCTTTGAACTTCGGACTTTGAACATCAATCAAGGGTCCGGACATCAAGAGTGGGATAGTGAAACCGCCCAGCAAGATCTCGGGGAGAAGGAATGTGCAAGAGAAGTCGAACACCAAGTCTCGGACATCAGAAGCCTGGACAAGAAAGGCGGACATCAAGTACCTGACTCCTGAGAGCTGTTGATTACCTTGTCTTTCCACAAGGACGACGAGGTGGCGCCCCCAATGCACTTCCCAAACAACTTCAACCAGGACGTGAGCGACAGCAACCGCACCAACGAATAGGAGCGTTCTGGTCATGAGACATCATCACAGAGGATCTTGTCGAAGAAGAAAGAAGAAGGATCAATGTCAGCTCGCTCAGTCACAAAGCCACGAGCCAGTCACTTATATGAATCAGCCAGCCAGCCTCTTCCTGCATACAGAAACACGACATTAGACACGTAGCACAAGTTACAAGCCACAAGTAAATGAATGTATTTAGGCACGTCCACCACATCCTGCCCATCTCAGATCAAAAATAACTCGCAGTCAGGGCACCGGGGGGCCGCAAAAAAGAGAGAAAGTACATCACGAACTGCCGACTCCTCCTAGCCACATGCGCTGCGTGCTTCCGCCTTCCGCTCTCCCCTTAGCGGTAGCAGTGTCCATTGTGACAGTACGTAGCACTCTCCTGACAGCACGAAAGCGAGCAACACTTGCTCGTGCGGCAGCAAAACCCGCCGATGGGGCAATATCGCGGGAACGAGGGTGGGCAAAAAGCCTCCACGCTGGCACCGCCCTTGCCTGCGGGGCGCTTGACGCCATCTTCGTCAGCGAGTTGAAGAGTGGGCAACTCGGCGGCAGCGACGAGGCCGGCGAGGAGGAAGCCGAGCTGGAACTTCATGTTGGATGTTGAAGTGTCGAAGGAGACTGTCTTTTATATGTGTTTGGTATCTAGATGAGGTTAGGAAACGAAGGGCCGTCTTGATGGAGGAGGAGGACTGAGGTGGATGAACGTACCGTGTGATGAATTGCGCTGGGTGATGATGGGAAAGAAAAGAAAGGGGCGAATGGAGGATTGGGTAGGATATTCTTCCCTTTTATACTCGATGGACTGGCTCGGGAGGATCCTTTTTGTCTTGATTACCTTTTTGGATCTCGGTTCAAGTCGATTGTTGCTTACTTGGAGGGTATGTTTCTTACAGGGGGTCCGGGGAAGCGGTACTTGCCAGCTGCCACTTAAGAATCTCTGTATCACTAGACAGGTAGGTTTTCTCCCTGTTCGTTTGCTAGAGCTAACGCTGAACTTGACTGTTCTATACTACTCTGTAGTATATACAATTGCGGCCCAGTTGGATGTAGAGTCTTAGTAGAGAATATGCTACCAGATACTGCTAGATACTTTCTCCAAACTCTGGCGATTCAAATGGTTCCTAACTTCCTACACACGTTACACGTAGTAAGCACTACGAGCAAGAAGATTTCCTGCTGCCACTGGCAAGTAGCCACGCTTCTTTCAACACCCTCGCTTCCACTCTTCTACGGCCATTAAAACACCCCTTCTCGTTCCATAGCCAACTGCCAATCATGTCTGATCTCCGCGCAGACGGGTCCTTTCGGCACTCACTCAGGCCTCTTCCCGCCCATTGGGCCGTTAAAGCCTTCCAATGAAGCTTCTTTCCTCCTGCAGCACAGTTCAGCTCTTCGGGTCTAGACGAGGATGGAGGTGTTACAGGTGTAACGTACTATACAAAAAGGGATTTTCGTGTACCAAGTCAGACTTTTGTCCCTGTGTGGCTGACACACTGTCTATGCGCCTTGGCGTTTCCTGGCAACACGTCTATTCTCAGGTGAGGAAAGACCGGAAGGCTGGACGCGTGTGGTGGGAGGGATGGCAAGCCGATATGGCACGATGGGATGTATCATGTTCTGTTCGACAGAGCAATCGCGGAGAGCTACCTAAGGTTCTGAATGGCCAAGAACTTTTAGACTTGCATTAGAGCGGCGCTGTGTTACACGAAGCATCGGAATATTAGTATGGGAACGACCTCCGAGGGCCACTGAGAAGAGAGCGGCGACTGCTCGAGATGTCGTTGCCCGTCTTTCGGGTTTTAGAGAAAAGAACGAGATCTAAACGGAAAAGACATTGAGCGACGGTTTGTACTCTAACGTAAAGCCTCTGCTTGCCCAAAGCCCACCTCACCTGCTCAAGAATCAAGATGAGAAGAGAGAATCCTTCGTCGTGCCCAGTCAACCCCTTGAGTCTTTCTGCGTACAGAAACACGACATTAGACACGAAGCACAACCCACAAGAAAAAGAATGTATTTAGGCACTTCAACCATATCCTGCTCATCTCAGATCAAATATCTCATGGCCAGGGCATCGGGGGGGCGCAAAAAAGAGAGAAAGTACATCATGGACTGCCGACTCCCCCTAAAAGAATGCGCTGCGTGGCTCAGTCTTGCGCTCTCCCCTTAGCGGTAGCAGTTTCCATTGTAGCAGTACGTAGCACTCTCCTCACAGCACGAAAGCGAGCAACACTTGCTCGTGCGGCAGCAGAACCCGCCAACGGGGCAATATCGCGGGAACGAGGGTGGGCAAATAGCCTCCACGTTGGCACCGCGCTTGCCTGCGGGGCGCTTGATGCCATCTTCGTTGGCGAGTTGGAGAGTGGGCAGCTCGGCGGCAGCGACGAGGCCGGCGAGGAGGAAGCCGAGCTGGAACTTCATGTTGGATGTTGAAGCGTCGAAGGAGACTGTCTTTTATATGTGTTTGGTATCTAGATGAGGTTAGGAAACGAAGGGCTGTCTTGATGGAGGAGGAGGACTGAGGTGGATAAACGTACCGTGCGATGAATTGCGCCGGGTGATGATGGTAAAGAAAAGAAAGGGGCGAATGGAGGATTGGGCAGGAGATTCTTCCCTTTTATACTTCATGGACTGGCTCGGGAGGATCCTTTTTGTCTTGATTACCTTTTTGGATCTCGGTTGTTGCTTACTTGAAGGGTATGTTTCTTACAGGGGGGAGCGATACTTGCCAGCTGCCCCTTAGCAATATCTGTTTCACGGTTCACTAGACAGGTAGGTTTTCTTCCTGTTCATGTCTGTTTAGTACGAGACGTTGAAGCATTGCAATGGGCTTGGAATATAAAAGCTACTGTTGGAACCGCTATACTAGCAATAGTCGCAGCCGTCTCAGACAGGGCATATCACGGAGGTTTCACGGTGGTGCCACAGTGTGAGACCGATCGCACAGGAATGGAGTATGGAATGCGATCGGTCTACTATCTAGTCCAACACCACGAGCCACTGGTATATAGCTCGATCCCATCTTCCTCTCTCTGGAAGATGGGGAAGAACAAGAGACAAGCACAATACAGACTCGTTTACGTTATCCTTCGTTATTGCATGCATGCCCTTTATTGCTTTCCCCTTACGAGCCGACACTGATCAGTGGTTATCTCGTTAACCACAGATTCGCAAGGTTTTTACGGAAGAGATCTCGTCCCTTGGATACTACACGCGCAGTTTACTTTTCCGCACCCCTGGATGCGCACCCCTCGCGCGCACGGACCCCCCGAGACCGAGATCGCAGCGGCCAAACAGCGAAGGTGGATCCACGAGGGGTCTCATTGGCTGCAGCGTTCTCAGCGGCAATGGCACGCTCTTAGAGTGTTGATGACTTTTGCAACGGTTGTAGAATCTGCTATGTATATATGAATCTGCTATATATACGTGTAGACGCCAGAGGAGATTGTAAATGTCCTTGCTCTTCATGATGACACCATGCTCGCGCTTCATGAACAGTTTAAGGACACGAGGAGGTTGGCCAGCGTCGGACAGCGCAGCCACCAAGGCTTCATGGTTCTTTCGACTGCGCCGACGGTGTCCCACGAGGGCAATAGGATTACTCGGTCCGTGATTATGAATCCTCGTCATCGTCTGGCAGAGACAGAGTTCGAAGGGGCCGGTTAAGTCAGAGGGATCAGACGCTACTGCAGCAACCTTCCACTTGCAATCGGTCTTGATCGTGTGGCGCCGTGAATCTGCCTTGCGTCGGCCATCTTGCTTACGACCACGACAGCAGCGGAAGAACAGCCTAGACATCTTGCCAGTGGACTCGTTCTTCCTGCCATACCACTTCGACCGAGCGACGTCGAAACCAAGCGGTACGGCAAAGTCATGTAGATAAGACTCCAGCGCTCCGAGCGAGGCGAACGTCTGCTCTTGTGGAAGGGCTGGCTGACCAAGAGAGCCCTCGTCTTCGCTATCAAAATCGTCTTCTTCGACCTCCATCTTGTCAATGTCCTCCACGTTGACCTCCTTCTGCTGTAGGTCGCAGTCCGATTCAGTGTCATCATCAATGGTGATGGGGTCCGCCGGCGCAGCGTCGTCTTCGATGGTGATGACCTCCGCCTGCCACGGCGACGGTGAAGGCGGTGACGGCGTGAGGTCCTTCAGCAGCGCTTCAATGTGCTCTTTGTTGGACTCCATTGTGATGGCGGTGATGGCGGTGATGACGGTGATGATGGTGATGACGGGTAACAACGTTGTGCAGCTTGTTGTGGAAAGGCTAGTTGTAGAGTCACGTGTGCATTGCCGGTATCGGCCTCGGGGGTCCGTGCGCGCGAGGGGTGCGCATCCAGGGGTGCGGAAAAGTAAACTGCACTACACGCCCTGCGACGAGTCTGACAAAGGAAAGGCCGAACATTAGTGACACCCTTTCTGAAAGATCGAAAGATACTACCTACCGAACATTAGTGACACTAGGTTGGATCTTCCCATCTGCTCCGTCCATCACGGAGACCACCCTCGCTCCCTGGATTTGCCAGAAGCGTTTACCTCACCATCCTGACCCAGCTAGTCAGAAGATAGAGGACTTCATTGTCACTTCTATCGAACCCCGAATTCTTCCTGCCAAATGAAAGGCCGAACGTCAGCGACACCCTTTCCGAAAGATAGAGAGATCCTACCTACCGAGCCTTCGCGACACTAGGCCGGACCTTCTCATCTGTTCCGTCCATCACGGAAACTACCCTCGCTTACTGGATTGTGCCAGGAGCATTCCCTCTGTTACCTGTTCCATCTGCTCCGTCCATCACGGAACCCCCCCCCCCCCCCGCTCCCTGGATCTGCCAGAAGCGTTTGCTATACCCTCACTATCCACGCTACCTGGATCGTGCCAGTAGCGTTACACCCTTCACCTGTTCATTACTCTGTCCATCACAGAGACCACCCCGCTACCTGGTTCGTGCCAGTAGCGCTTTTACCTTTTCCCTGCGGACCCAGACACCATTTTTCTTCCCTCCCTGGCCCCACAAGACACACCGGCCCATGTGTCTTCGGAATGAGTCTCCCTGCTGAGCACCAGGATTTGGAGGGCGACCTCCAGAACCTCTCCCTCGAGTCACCTCAACCCACTGAACAACCAGGACCATCGGCGCCACCCCCTGAAGAAGAACTGGAACTGGAAGAACAACTACACCCATCCCTGGAACGGTATCGCAAGCACATCTCGCCGGCATGGAAAGATGTGACCGAGGACTCTGACGTGGAAGATGTCACTGAGACGAACGACTACATCATCTACCACTTTAATTATTACGTCCAGCACGGGATCACCCACACCAGGCTCCGCGATCAATTCTGCGACGACTTCTATGGATGGACGACGACAATCTGGGAGAATGCCTCGAAACCCATCAGGTCATATGCCCGGGACTATCTGACCGCCAACGGCGTCCCACTGGATATCAACGTGAGGAAGATTGGCGACAAACTAGTGGCTTTGATGCAACAAAACCATGCGGCACTCACCAAGAGATACTCGGACTCGCTCCAACGATCGAACAGCCCTTTGGAACCCAACCACCCAGCCAACCGTCCTGTGTCACCACTGAGTTATTACACGGCGACTCAACAACCAGCTTCTGTTCATACCCCTTCGGTCAATGCCCCCTCTGTTCATGTACCTGCCTCTGCCAATCCCTCCGCGACCTGTACACCCCCCCGAGAGAAGGAGGACCTCTCTGACAAAGACCCCTCAGCCGATGATCCAGTCAAAGAGGGAAGCCCATCAGACACCATTCCCACAGTCTCCGTCGCCAGCCCTGCGACTGTTGGAGTCCTCGCTGGCCCTCTCCATCGACGAAGAGAAGCTACCACCCTCCCGGACAAAGACTGGAGATCGGATGACCCTTCCACAAAGGAGGACTCCCTGACAAATACTGACCACCTTTTGGACGAGGACATCGCAAAGCCCCGTGGTGAAGGCTCCGACTTTACCTTTGAAGAGCCCATCGGTATCGACAAGAAGGCCCCCAATGTCCCCCGCAACAGCAATTACGGCGCTCAACCTTTACCTCCCAAGCAAGAGAGACAAAAAGAGAAGAATCTGCGAGGGGAATTCGCCCTTGCATACCGGCGTACGCTGTCTTCACCTCGGATCATCTGGGTAGAGCAACTAGCCCTCATGATCAACACCCTCAGGCACCTTTGGACCCACCGTCGCTTGGTAGAAAGACGGGTACCTTGAAAGGCCCTCGTCCCTCGACAAGCTTGTTGCTCGTCACAAGAGATAGGCACGAGTGAAGGGATGGTTCGCAAGGCCAGTAGGTTAGTCAAGTCGTTGTTTGTTGGGTCATGTATCTAGCTGTGTTCGCTTCGGACATTTTAGTGCTCTTTCGCATTTGGCGACTATTGCGGTTCCTCTTCCTTCAACAGAAAGAGAAAAAGTGCGAGTGTTGGAACCGCTATACTAGCAATAGTCGCAGCCGTCTCAGACAGGGCATATCACGGAGGTTTCACGGTGGTGCCACAGTGTGAGACCGATCGCACAGGAATGGAGTATGGAATGCGATCGGTCTACTATCTAGTCCAACACCACGAGCCACTGGTATATACTCGTGGGTGAAACCTTTTGAAAAGGACACCCACTATATCTAGTGGGTGCGACTTCCCGATAACAGGGCCCCAATTCGAGAACGGAAAACTAGGTGCGAAAAATCCAGCTCTCACCAATTTTCGCCGTCCAACATCTCCACGTCTGCGACAATTGATCGGATAATTATTGGAGGATGGATTTAGCATCAACTTAGACTACCAAATGATACTCATTTCCATGAATTACAAGTCGTGCGTTGACGTTTCTATAATTCGGTATGATTTGGATGCAAAGCGCAATTGACGACCCAGCCCGTTCTTTCGTGACCAACAAGTAGGAGGGTTCCCCACCAAAACTGAAGTATTCCCGTGTTCGAGAAAGGGCCCTGTTCTCGGAAAGTCACACCTTCTAGATATAGTGGGAGCTCTTTTTAAATAGCATCAATAGATACTTAATTCAGCCTCCAAAAAGTTATGTGATCAATTGTCGTAGACGTGGAGATGTTGGACGGCGAAAATTGGTGAGAGCTGGATTTTTCGCACCTAGTTTTCCGTTCTCGAATTGGGGCCCTGTTATCGGGAAGTCGCACCCACTAGATATAGTGGGTGTCCTTTTCAAAAGGTTTCACCCACGAGTAGCTCGATCCCATCTTCCTCTCTCTGGAAGATGGGGAAGAACAAGAGACAAGCACAATACAGACTCGTTTACGTTATCCTTCGTTATTGCATGCATGCCCTTTATTGCTTTCCCCTTACGAGCCGACAGCTACTTACCTTAGGCTAGAGCTAACGCTGAACTTTACTGTTATATACTACTCTGTAGTATGTACAATTGGGTGTAGAGAATATGCTACCAGATATTGCTAGATACTTTCTCCAAACTCTAGTGATTCAAATGGTTCATTTGGTTCCTAACTTCCTACAGTGTACACACGTAGTAAGCACTACGAGCAAGAAGATTTCCTGCTGCCACTGGCAGGTAGCCACGCTTCTTTCAACACCCTCGCTCCCACTCTCCTACGGCGGCATTAAAACACCCCTTCTCGTTCCATAGCCAACTGCCAATCATGTCTGATCTCCGCGCAGACGGGTCCTTTCGGCACTCGCTCAGGCCTCTCTCTTCCCGCCCATTAAAGCCTCCCAATAAAGCTTCTTTCGTCCTGCAGCACAGTTCAGCTCTCCGGGTCTAGACGAGGATGGAGGCAGAACATACTATACAACAAGGGATTTTCGTCCACCAAGTCAGACTATTGTCCCTGCGCGGCTGACACATTGTCCATGCGAGCCTTGGCGCCCCTGGCAATACATCTAGTCTCGTACTCGCCAGAATGATACGGAGGTGAGGAAAGACCGGAAGGCTGGACGCGTGTGGCGGGAGGGATGGCAAGCCAATATGGCACGATAGGATATTGTATTCGACGGAGCAACTGCGGAAAGCTGGGTTCTGAATGGCCAAGAGCTTCCAGACTTGCATTAGAGCCGCGCTGTGCTACACGAAGCATCGGAATATTGGTATGGGAACGGCCTGCGAGGGTCCGTGATGAGAAAGAAGCGGCGGCCGCTCGAGCTGTCGTTGCCCGTCTTTCGGGTTTTGGAGAAAGGAAGGAGGTCTAAACGGAAAAGACATTAAGCGACGGTTCGTACTCTGACGCAAAGCCTCTGCTCGCCCAAAGCCTAACTCACCTACTCGAGATGAGAAGAGATAATCCTTCGTGTGATTTCTCCATTATAACGGCTGGCAGGCCGGCCCCTCGGGAAAGAAACCTTTCCCATTGCCACATCCATTGCCCATCCGGCATATCTCACGCGCATGCTACACATCCCCCTTCATGCGTGGCACCAGCACCCCGGTCACACGACGCAAAGAAGTGGTCAATGTCGCTGCAACGTTTACAGAACTCCAGCTCCGATATCGTGGCTGGTGTGTCCGCCTTTGGTGCAACACAAGAAAGCTCATGGACGCATCATGAAAGAGTCATCAGACTTGGCCATGGAAGCAACCGTTGAAATAAGAATAACGAGAACGATTGTGATATGTCGGCTCTTTCAGCCACACGAGCCACGGACTGCCCAATAAGATGCACGTAGTGACAGCATCCAGCATTGAGCTGCCGATCGCTTCTTCTGTCAGACGAGGACTGATCTCTGATAAGCTGGACGCCCCTCGTCCCAGGGCATGATTGCCCAAGCCGCTTCGCGGGGGATTTTCTCGGCTTCTTCTCGTCGTGGGGAAAGGGATGCAACGCAAACCTGAGCTGTAGGTATGTCACATTGGGAGTGTTGTAATACAACAGGGCCTTGTCTCCATGATGGCGGGGATGAGAAGTGCGTAATACGTGATGCTTTTTCGCGTCGGGCAAGTATCTATATTCTTCCGCATGAGACTCGGGGACTCGGGGACTTGGGGACTTTAGGCCAATGCAGCAGTGTCACCGACACATACTTGCTGTTCCGGGTTTAGAGGACAGTCCAGCTTGTCATACCTGCTGCAATTATTCGTCGTGTTCTGAGCGTTTATCAGGCCTTCATAGGTAGGTACCTTGTCAACAATTTGTCTGATTTCACGAGGCGTTTCGCAAACAAACATGGCGTTGGCAGATAAAAGCGGGGCGGGAGCGGGGTTCATGGCTCGCTCGACTTCAGAAGTTCAGCTCGAGCGCAGAGGCAGAGTGATACAAACATTAACAATGACGATCGAAAAACCTCATGCAGCCTCATTTCCATCACTTCGCAAAGTCAAGAAACTTCGTTCGGCTATTCTAGCGCAGACAATGGATCCTAGCTCGACGGAAATTCCTCCTCGTCCACGGTAGGCCACCATGGCCAAGAGCGCGCGTCGAGTGGCCGGTATTCGGTCGAATCGACAACCAGACCATTGCAAGCGCTCTTTCGCTTACACAACTGTCATGGATCATTTGTGAAGCGCTCGCGGATATCGTCTGCAATTGCTGATGCTGACGCTGACACGACGACGCCCACAAGGCTGCGCACGAGACGCCACCGCGGCATCAAAGAGAGACAGTCCACGTTCGAATCTCGTCGAGTGCTTTGGGCTGAAGAGAGAGATTCATCAGGCCATTATGCCCAAGCTTCCGCAATCTGACACCCGGTCAGTCAGCCTCAGCTGGCGCTCAAAGACTACAGGCTAGACGTCGCTTCTCGAGGCATCACAACCTCTTGCCCACCAACGAGGGTCATATACAGCCAACTTGGTCGTTGTCGATCTGCCAGTGCAAGTGCATGCATGTGCTACCTGGTAGCGGCGCTGTATCCGACCTCCCGTGCCGGGACTAGCCGGGAGGAGGGATGAAGATGTGAACAATCGCGGGGCGTCTAGTGATCACTGACGTTGGCAGCCATTGGGAACGGAATCGAGGAAAAGCACAGGACGTGGAATGGGTGGGCTGTGATATGAATGGCCTGCTCACTTGCATCATAGCAAGAAGTCTGCTGCCGTTTGATGGCTTTGGAAAACGGCAGTCCAACAATCACGTTCCCGGACTTATGATCGACTGTGCCTTATTGACATTGGCGGAGTATATATACCGCGGACAACCGCTGACGTCAAGGTCGAGAAATTGGCGCACTATCGTGAGCTCTTAGCATCTGTCAAGGGAATGACGTCTTTTGACAGATTCGTGTTAAGACAACATCTTTCTGACGCCAGATGAGACATGGCTCTGGCCTTGGCCAGCCAGGATGAAATTGGCGTTAATAGGAGGAGCCAGAGGAGCAAGACTGTTACCCCATTGTCGTTGTAAGTACATCTGAGACTGATGATGAACTGTCTTTGCCTTTTGTTCCTCTGCTTTTGCAATAGGATATGTAGTCCCTTCGCACAATTACGGATATTACTTCATGTTCTTTGCGGGCGGCGACGTCGAACCCTGTAGGATTCGCGGATCCTTTGACGCATTTTGACGCACTTAGCATACCGCAGCGACTTGCAGTGATATGAAGACGGGGAAACCTAATGACCGATATGAGTATTGAGGAGAATACCAGTTGTGTAGAGCGCAACACGCACAGAATTCTCTTCAACTTCATAGGAGCTGCATGTTTGGAAACCCACCGCTCTCTCGTGTGAGCGCGTGAGAAATGTATCCCTCTCAAACACTCATCACGAGCTACAAAACAAGTAATTAAGATCAAGGATCCTCCCGAATCCGGAGCGCCGCTCTAAAAGTACAAAAAGGGACAGGAATATCCTATCGATCCGAAACATTCTCCCATCGTCCCCTCCTCTGTTGAGTATTTCCTATCAGTTAAGAGCGCAAACCCCGGCATAGGGTACATTTCATAGTCTCAAGAACCCTCCTCCTGTACAGACAGTCTTGTTTTCCCTGAGCTTATCTCGATGACTCCCCAAGCAGAATCTCTGACGCCCCAAGCTCGGACAACATGAAAGTCCAGCTCATCTTTGCCCTCTTTGGCCTCGCCGTCGCAGGCCAACTGGCCCCTCTCCAGCGCGCCAACGACGAGGGCATCGCCATCACGCGACTGAATGGAAAGAGTGTTGCCAATACATACAGCAGACATTGAGATTTGCCCGCCCGACTTCCCGCACCCTTGCTTTTCGCCACGCTTGAAGGGGACACATTATTCGGGGATGGACAAAGAGAAATGTTTCTTTCCGAGCAGGCCGGTCATCCTGATCCAACTGGACAGTCGGTAGAAAATGCCCGTTGGGAGGGGCCGCTCTCCTAATGAGGAGAGACAGGGGATGTGGTGGCCTTGAACGAGCATAGTACAAAATGCCTACACATTTTGTGTTTCGGTAGGTACTAATCAAGTGCCCACTGGCACCATCCGGGACCTTCTGCCGTGTTTGGGCTCTCATTTATATATACAAACTTCAAGTAAGGGCAAGGATAGTCCCGAGTGGCCATTGCGCTTTTCTCACGCAGACCCTCCGAGGCCATGCTCATCCCAATTGGTATTTCAATGTGTGGTACAACACAGCGCCGCTCCAAGACACGTCTGCCATTGATCGTGAAGGTCTTCGCAATTACGTCGTTGAACAAAAAATCCGGAGTCCTAGATCGGCTTGTAACAAGGACTTTCCGTCACATGCATCTAGTGTCGCTGCCGTTAGGAGCGCAAAGGCGTCAAGTGCGCAAGACGGTCCTAGTTTGTACATGAAGATGCAATTATTGCATGAGCCGTTCCACCTCAAACCTTCACTGGTACTGGGGAGGGCCTGCATCGGAAGGAAGTCTCAGAGCAAACGCCGACAGGATACGTCTGCGCGTGACAGGTTGTCAGGCTGATGGATTCCATTTGCAGAAAAAAACATAGACAGTTTGCCTATCGATTAGTAAAGGTTGATTGAATCTTCATTGCCGCCGCAGATGAGTTGGTGTTGGAAGAGGCGCGGCTTATTGACAGTGTTGTTTTCCTTGCGAGTACTTCATAAAATTATACCCCTCATACGCACTTCATCACGCGTTCACAGCAAGTGATCAAGATCAAGGATTCTTCCTAGGCCACTTTAAAAGTATAAAAGAGAGCAAGAACATCCTCTCCCATTAGCTCTCCTCTTCATCCCATCAAAACAGAGGAGAGGAACAACCGTATCATACAGTACGTTCAAAGGACTAAGCACCCTTCGGAGGCAATCTTCTTTTTCCCTAACCACATCAAGGTAGACTCTCACGACAAGAGAAAAAAAAGCCAGATACTCTGAAACCCTAAGCTCCGTCAGCATGAAGCTCCAGCTCAGCTTTGTCCTTTTTGGCCTTGTCGCCGCCGCCAAATTGCCCAATTTCCAGCTTGCCAGCACAGATGGCGTCAAGCGCCTGGGAGGAGACGACGGTGGCAGCGTAGAGCGAACTTGCCCGCGCAACCGCCCGTACCCTTGCATCTATGGTGGGCTCTGCTGCAGCACGAACGTATGCTGCGAGAAAGAGTGCTGTGCTAGTGATATCAAGTGGTGCGTTGATGGAATATGTGTCCACTGAGTGGCTTCTTACTTTGTGCCTTATTCTGGGCGGCGATCATAACATGATTTTGATGTATTGTTTCGCCTGTTTGCAATCCGCCTCCCTCAAAAGGCGTGGCTATGAGCTCAGCTCCTTCATCCGAAGAGTAGAGATCAATGTAGTCTACAAAAGTAACTCAACTGCCTTCGTTCTTTTGTGCGCATAGTATGTTGTGTCATATAGCTGGCGCGCCGAGGCCAGATCTGCGGTATTAGACCCGCTGTAATAAGGTACCTGGTACTTCGTATGAATGAATGAACTCTTTTGTACGGAGTATGGTATGTAGCCAACCCTCCCTTTATACCTCAGGATCTGTTCCAAGTTCCAACACTCGATCCATTTTGAGACGACCAAAGTTTGTGGCGGTTTTGCGCACGCCATTGCTCTGCCTACTCCATTGTCGAAGGGCGGGACTCGCTCCTTGCGAACGTACGCATTGACAAGAGACTAAAGAGCTTTCGCCACGAGAGAAACTTGCGATATCTTGATCCCGACAGACTGTAGTATAAATAAATAATGCCGTGGAAAACGTCTGCTGATTATGATGCCATTAACCAGCGACCTCCGAGAGCTGGTCAGTCACTACCGAGTGGAAGCAAGCCTAGAGGTAGGTATTGTTGGGACCAATCCGAAAAGTATAACGGCGCATATGCATCGAGGGGGTGTCTGCCAGTGAAATGGGTCAACTTAGTAACCACATAATAGCTAGCTAGTTACAATCTGTGCGCATCTTCAGCTAGGTACCTAGGCGCGGGCCATCTTGGGAGGTTTTCGTAAATACCTCGGCGCGTTTCCTGTCCAGGCAAGAGAGAACGCCTATGCGCTCTTAATGTGAAGGCCGGATACTGGCGAGCGATTCAATTTCATCCCCCCCTACCTTACCTGGGCTCGTGATGAGGCTGAAGACGCGGTTAATGGCGTACTGGGGAATGAGGACACGAGAGTGAGAAATACTCTGTATTTGACAGCTGTCGGCCAGTACTGGCGGGCGATTCAATTTCATCCCCCCCCTAGGTAAGGGCCGACAGCTGTCAAATACAAACTATTTCTCACTCTCGTGTCCTCATTCCCCAGTACGCCATTAACCGCGTCTTCAGCCTCATCACGAGCCCAGGCTTCTACTACATCCTCGCCCGGTGTTGACACGTGGTAATACAGAACGCCAGGTTCGTTCCAATCGACGCGGAGGATTTGCTTAAGGGTAAGCTACAGCCCACGCCCGGGGCCGAAATCCATTATAGGCACAAACGTCCTTCTCGCGTCTTCCTCTGAGCAAACTGTCAAAGTCTTGAACTCGCTGACGAATAGAATACAGTGACGCGAAGCTATGCCAGGCGGGGAGAAGTAGGCAAAATTGAGAGGAAGGTTCTGCGACCTGCGACGCAAGTCATGTGCTCTCATTCTGGAATAGGTAGGTAGCTTGGGAATTCCCAAGCCTTTGCCTTCGGCGACCCTCCGGGGGCGCTGCCGCGGGCCCTTCTCGTTGCGCTCGCTTCGTCACAATAGTCGTCGGCACCGTAGAGGTCCTCGCTGCTTGCATCACTGAGGTCCTCATCACTGTCTATCTTAGCAGTCATGAGCTCTTCGTTCATATCAGTGTCAATGGGCCCATTCATCGCGTCCTGTGCCTTGAGACGCTTGAGATCAGCTAGCTGGTCCGTGTTGGGCTTCGTCGTGATGTCTGGTAGGTAGGTTGAAGGGGCCATCAATCATGATGCCTTGCAAACTCTTGAAAGTTGACACGAGAGATCGTGGCGTAGGTAAGCCCTGGAGTGAAGTCCTTGCTCGAGATGTCTGTGACCGCCTTATCGAGTGTGCATCCCTGTTACATAAGATCTTGCCTTTCGCTGGGACTTGAAGTCTTGGAGTGGCTTGGCTTTGGAGCATTTCAGGCACTTCCGATACTCAACGCTGGAACTGGGTGGTGGCATACGTGGCCCATCAGGTCGGTGAGGATCATCTGGAATTGATTGACCCGTAGTATCTGAGGCCATTTTGGATGTTTGCTAGGTAGATGCTACCGATTGCAGAGAGTCACAGAGATTGGATGTGTTCATGTATGTAGTAGGCGACGCTTTGAATTATAAGGGCCTGCGGCCTGCCGTATCGACGGTCAGGCACGCTGTCGACAAGGTCATTTACGAGCTCTGTTTCAAGTTCATCCCGAACATTTGTCGCAATTTTTTCGAGGTGCTCTAATGCGGCCTGGGACTTCTTCATATGCGCCATATTCGGATCCCGTTTGAGAATTTGCTTTTTCAAGCATGACCATAGGTTCGCAATGGGATTCAGGTCGGGGCTGTATGGCGGCCAGTCCAGAGGAGTCACCCCCTAGCTCCTCGAGGTAATTTTTGACGATTTTGGCTGTGTGAATCGACGCATTGTCATGCATGAAGATAGTATCAAAGGTATTCCTCAAGGTGATCACGGTAAACAGCGCTTGTGACGCCGCCTTTGTATGAGTCGGGGTCCCCTGGGAGGACGACGAGAGGACCCTGATTGCCGTAGCGAATTTCACCCCAAAACATAAGGCTATGTCGAGGGGTTTTTTTTTTGATTCTAGCTTGTACGGAAGTCGGTTGCTTTTGAGCCTAAAATGAGTACAATCTCTTGATTAGAATCTGAGTTATCGTAAATACAAGTTGAAGGTGCCGTTCTGACCGGCAGGGCGCTAAACCCACTCCTGGATCTGTCCATCGCCGTGGGCAACGGCGCATTCATTTGTCCATAGTACGCGACGAAACCACGCAAGCGGCTTGTCGCGATACTTGAACGCGAATTTCAGCCTTAGTTGAGCATGCTCTTCTGTTAAAATGGGCGCTGTGCGGCTTTGCGATGCATGACTCCCTTTTTCTTGAGGTGTCGTGTAATTGTGTCCGTAGGAACCTCGGGCGGGCATCTTTCCATAAGCTCTCTGGTCGTAGTAAATGGTTTTTCGTTTACATATGCCTGAATATTTCGCATATCATGTTTCGATAGCTTGTTCGGACGCCCTCGCCCTTTCGGTGAGATCCCCCAATCTTGTTTAGTGAACCGTTTTGAATGCCATGTACGAGGCTTGGGAGAATTCCCTCGTCTTTAGCGATCTATGTGGCTGGCTGATTTGCCTGTCGTAAGGGCTGACCACACGCGATTCCTAGTGCGTGGCGTCAAATGTTTGTTTGGCTTTAAAGGGCATTCTGGCGTCTCCATGGCTGCTCAAAGATGATGGGTTGGTTTGTGAGTGAAGGTAAATTGACGTATTGCGTCGAAAAGTGGAGGAAGTTTTGTGTTATCGTACCTTTTACGGTATTGGTGCGGGCACTGTATTGTACCAGGTACCAAGAGGTAGGTACCTCCTACTCGTTCTCACGTCACGAGTCACGACAATAACATTTCCTTTCTGCAAAGTCCCAGTTCCATTCATGATCATCTTCTGTCATTGCAGAGTAAAAACGCTTCTGGGTCCTGGCATTTGCTAGTACCACAATCGATAGGCACCCTGCATCGAAAACCTTCAGCTTCGAGGTACAATGCACTACATACCTAATCCTGTGATTCGTGAAACATTGGGCCCACGATCGGACGCAGGAAGAATAGGTACTCAGGTCTTCCATACACGGAGTCCCGGTGGGATTCCTTGACGGTGAGATGGTGTCTTCTGTGTAGATGTTCCCAATAAATGTACACGTCAAGTCGAACGCAATTTAGTAGGTACCTACATGTCTGCAAAGTAAAGAGTTGCTGCTTAACATCTAGGCTGGAGGTATAAGCAGAGCTGTTGATTGGAAACACACCGCATCGACCTTGATCTGTGTTTAGCACATATGTATCGTGGAATTAGGCAGCTAAAAGACCAACGCTACTGAAAAAATATAAAAACAAAGAAAACAAAGACAGCAAGTGATATGCAGCTAAGTAAGCAGTCGTTCCAAGCAAAAGATCAATCTTATAAGGCCCGCCGAATGCCTCTCTCTTGGACAAAAGTCGTGCTGTACACAAGTGTGAGCCGGAGACGGTTGGTGGGGCAACAGTTAGGTACCCGCTGTCGACTCGCGATATGGAGAAACTCAAAAAACTGTTGCACAAATAAGAGACGGCCAAGCGTTGCTCAACCCCTGTCGGCCAAACTTAATTCTCGAGGGACTCATCCAACTCTCCATCCAACTTGCCAATCGGCTGGTTTTGCCAGCAATGTGCATGTCCGCAGAAGAGCTGTTTTCTCGCACGCGCCTCTTGAAGGCGCCATTAAAAACGAAGCGTTCTGCGAAGAACAGACTAGACGAGGAACGACGTCATCCGAGGCTTGAGAATACATCATCAGGTGGACTCGGCGAATCCGTCTCTTGTTCCTTGTGCCTCGCGCTCCGATGCGGATGACCGCTCACTGCTCAGCCACTGCACTGCCGTAGTTCGCGGCTCGTGGGGCCTGCCGCCTCAATGCCCAGGGCAACCCGGGTTATGCCATCGGAGAGACGATAACGTTATGTACCGGTAGTGGTCTTCGAGTGGCTAATCGGCTGCCTCAGTTCGTAAGTTTGTGTTGATGGCAAGGCCTGGGTGGTATGAGTAGGCGCAGCTTCGACTCCTTCGAGAATACGTCAGCTTATAAACATGAAAGAAAATTGAGGAGCAGAAATGGGAGGCATCATCAGCCGCGCGAATGCTCCCCGCCACAAACGCAATACCCAGCAGGTACCTCTTCACACATACACTGCAGAGCCATACCTCAAGTACCTCCCCAGTCTATCTTGTATGCAAGGACGTGCAACCTTGTTGTCCGGCAAAGGGACGAGGCAACACCGTTCCCCCCTTGCAGCTTGGCGCGAACCAACTTGAAACTTGAGTGACTTCCTCAGTATTTACCAGGTAGTACTTTCGCTCACAACTTGAAACCCACAATCTTTTCTTGTCTGCTCCCTCTTTGTTCTCCAGTCCTTTGTTGGCAATCCGCCATCAGTTTTCTTTATTCTTCTCGTGCCCTGGTGCGCCATAGCCCTTACGAATATTTACTGAAAGGCGCTGGTATTCACACATCACTTCACTTCGAGGGCCGAGACGCAACCCTTGTTTTGATGACGACAAAGGGGCCAGGGTCAATTTAAAAGATCGCAACCTCCTTGCCGTCGCAAAAGCTCGAGCACTGGCACCGGCCACGCGACGACTTCATTTCTGCCACTGAGGATTCGCGGCTCATTGTTCGCCGGTCTGTGCGAAACGTCACTTCGTACCACTACCCTCCATCTTTGCGCTCTTCTGTCGCCACGCCAAGGGTGATACGATCCAGTCGCGTGCTTCGAGGACACCGTATATCGCATCCAAATCGACGGTATCACTGTATCTCGCCTTAAGCCATTGGCAAAATGTCGTACGGACGAATACCACCCAGTAAGTTGTCCCTTTCGGATATGGCCCGAGATCCATGACTCCGGAGTCCGCCGAGGTCTCGACGATCACCTTGATCACCTTGCCCCCAGACCGACCCCTGCATCTTTAATTACAAGCTTTGTCAAGACCAGACCCTAATTCATTGTCGGGCGGGGGGAGTGTGTGGACTGTGCTCGTGGTGACTGCACCACGTTTGCTCCTTTTCCGTTACGCATTTATCGCTGTGGTTTTCTTCAGCCTTTTCCCTTTGGTCTCATCATTTCTGACAGTACAATCTTCATTACAGCCGAACACAACATGCCGACTGGGTACGGCGATCCTCGGTACCCTGCCAGGACCCCATCGCCAATGGAGCATCCCATCCAACAGTATAACCAGAATCCTTTTGGCCCGAGTCAGGAGCGTCTCACTCCAGCACCCCAAAGATATCACACTCCAAGCGACCAGCTTGACAATTTTCAGCCGGTATGGAATAGTTGGCATCCAGATGTTTACCACCCTTGTCTCTCCATGAAACTGACAAGAGTAGCATCTCGTGGAAAGCAGAAGGCCATCCGATGGTTTTGGGGGCCATGCTCAGCAGTCGCTTGATGGCGATGTACACATCTACCCCGGACGACTTCAAACCGAGTATCAACAGTCATACGAGCCAGATTATTACGAACAGCACCCTCAAGACCCACAAGGGTACGAACTTGATGATCGTCGGCCCATGCTAGAAACACATTCTTCACAGGGCTTCGAAGAACCGTATCAAGACCAGCGACAGGCGACACCTGGAGGAGGAATCAAGCGATGGAAAACGGTCAAGGCAGTCACGCTCTACAATGGCAATCTTATCCTCGATTGCCCTGTACCTCCTGTCCTGTTACAACAGCTTCCGCACGGCGAGCGTGATGAATTCACACACATGCGATACACCGCCGCGACATGCGATCCGTCCGATTTCAAGAGAGAAAACTACGCTCTACGCCAGGTGCTCTTTGGAAAGACCCGCAAGACGGAGCTTTTCATTGTGGTGACTATGTATAACGAAGACGAGGTACTGTTTGCAAGGACCATGATTGGAGTTTTTAAGAATATCGAGTACATGTGCAATCGACCAAACAGCAAAACATGGGGCAAGGACGCATGGAAAAATATCATGGTGTGCGTCGTGAGCGACGGACGTGCCAAAATCAACCCCCGAACCAAGGCGCTCCTGTCAGGCATGGGCGTCTATCAGGAGGGCATTGCGAAGCAGCAAGTCAACGGAAAGGATGTCACGGCACACATTTACGAGTACACGACACAGACACATTTGCAACTCAAGAATGATGTCGTCTCTCTTGTCCACCGACGCCAGCCTGTGCAAATGCTATTCTGCCTCAAAGAGAAGAACCAGAAGAAGATCAACTCGCATCGGTGGTTCTTTAATGCATTTGGTCCCGTCCTGGAACCGAACATTTGTGTGCTCCTTGATGCCGGTACCCGTCCTGGCAACAACTCCATCTATCACTTGTGGAAGGCGTTTGATCTGGAACCCATGTGCGGAGGTGCTTGTGGTGAAATCAAGGCCATGTTGGGCAGGGGTGGTAAAAACCTGATCAATCCGCTAGTGGCGACTCAGAACTTTGAGTACAAGATGAGCAACATTCTGGACAAACCGCTCGAGTCTGCATTTGGGTTTATTTCCGTCTTGCCCGGTGCCTTTTCGGCCTACAGATACGTGGCGCTGCAGAATGACGACAGAGGAAAGGGCCCGCTGGAGAAGTACTTTTTGGGCGAGACTCTGCATGGTGGAACGAGCGCTGGTCTGTTCGAATCCAACATGTACCTGGCTGAGGATCGAATCCTGTGTTTTGAGATTGTGACGAAGAGAAAGTGCCACTGGATTCTTCAGTACGTCAAGTCTGCTACGGGTGAGACTGATGTGCCGGACACGGTGACGGAGCTGGTGCTGCAGCGGCGACGATGGCTCAACGGATCGTTTTTTGCTGCCATTTATGCCATTGCCCACTTTCACGAATTTTTCCGCTCTGATCACTCCATTCTGCGCAAGATGGCGTTCTTTGTGGAGTTTGTTTTCAACACGATCAACATGGTTTTCGCGTGGTTCGCTATCGGCAACTTCTTTCTGGTTTTTAAGATCCTTACGACCAGTCTCGGCTCTGATGATCTGTTGGGCAAGACGGGTATGATATTGGGTGTGGTATTCACCTGGCTGTACGGAGTCTTTTTGGTGACGTGTTTTGTCCTCGCGATGGGCAATCGTCCCGCGGGGTCTGGAAAGCTGTTTACTGCCATGGTCTGGTTTTGGGCCGGTATAATGATGTGAGTATCTTTTATCGATTTCTAAGCATCATTGCATGGTATCCTGGATAGCTAACGAGCCTTTACAGATACTTGATGTTCGCAGCCATCTTCATCGCGGTCAAGGCCGTCATAAAAGATCTCCACAGCGGTACCCATTTTACTGTGGGCGAAGTGTTCAAAAATCCCGTCTTCTACACACTCATCATTTCCGTCATGTCAACATATGGAATCTGGCTCATTGCCTCCATCATCATGTTTGACCCCTGGCACATGATCACATCCTTTATCCAGTACCTGCTTCTCACACCCACGTACACCAACGTGCTCAACGTATACGCATTCTGCAACACACACGACGTCTCTTGGGGAACCAAGGGCGACGACAAGGCGGAGAAGTTGCCGTCCGTCAACACATCAAAGGGAGCTGCGGAGACGGAAATGCCAGACAGCGGTGATTTGAACGCGCAGTACCAACGAGATGTGGCGCTCTTCAGCACAAAACACCAGGAAGTCAAGGCGCCGCTCACACCCAGCCAGCTGCAGGAGAAACAAATGGACTACTACCGTGGTGTGCGAACGGGTGTGGTGCTGATTTGGATGATTACCAATTTCGCATTGGCGGCTGTGGTTCTCAGCACGGGTGGCTTGGAGAGAATTACGCCTGGGGGCAGCGATCCGGCGAAACAGGCGGCGGAACGATCCAACATTTACATGGCGATTGTGCTGTGGAGTGTTGCTGGTCTTAGTTCGTTCAAGTTCCTGGGAGCAATGTGGTTTCTCGTTGTGAGAATGTTCCGCGGAGTGTAGAGTTGGTGATGATTGATTGTATTATCTTGTAATCGTTTGCTTTTTGGATTATACCCCCGGTGGTGTTGTAGGGGCCAGTTGAATACCGAACAGAGGCACAAACAATATTGGAACAGAGGCAGCTGTTTTTCTGTACTTTGTATTTTACTCTTATGTCGGGTCTCTTTTTCTCTTTTGATTGTTGTGTCTTGACGACGTGATGACGGGCTTCGTTGGATACGGTTGATGATATGATGTATGCTGCGTAATTCATGTATGTATGTATACATATGTAGAAGTGTGCAATTTTTACAAGGATTACAGTATAATGGAGTCGTGTGACGACATTGT
Source organism: Claviceps purpurea (assembly GCA_029405325.1). Classification (NCBI taxonomy): domain Eukaryota; kingdom Fungi; phylum Ascomycota; class Sordariomycetes; order Hypocreales; family Clavicipitaceae; genus Claviceps; species Claviceps purpurea. The sequence continues at coordinate 4,402,267 of CM055783.1, read as the reverse complement.
GTCTGATGACGATGACATGGACGCAAACATGCTGTCCGTTCCTGGATCCCTCAGCCAACGAGCGCGGCTAAATCCTTGCCGCGGCCCAAGTCCTCAAATTCCCCGCTAAACTCATGATCCGTCGCGCAATGCCCCACTCGGCAGGCAACTCGCCGGTTTCTGTACATACAGACTCTGTGTACCTACAATACATATTCCCCTCGACGTCCATAACGCACCGACATTGCGCGCTCTCATCCATTCACTCTTTATTTCGTACGCACCACTCACTCGTTTCCAGAAAGCCCGCATCATCCTCTCAAGAACGCGCCCTCCTCTGAGTCCTCTCCAGGAACCCTCCTCGCCTCATCGCGACACCATGCCTGAACAACCCTCCCTCCCCGTCACCTCAGACAAAGGTATGTACCTACCTTACCTACCGCAACCTCTTCTTCCCACACCCGTCCAAGCCTTTTCATCAATAATAAAGCAATCCCAACAGAGAAAAAAGACCAGCAGCAAAAAAAAAGACACTAACAAGCCCGCAGTCTGGGTCAGCCTCATCACCAACGCAGCCTACCTCCCCGGCCTCCTCACCCTCGCGCACTCCCTCCGCGCCGCACACAGCAAATACCCCCTCCTGGCCCTCTACACGTCCTCCCTACCCCCCTCGGCCCTCTCCGCCATCCAAGCCCGCAAGATCCCCTGCCTGGCGGTGCCGTTCCTGGCGCCCCGGTCAGGGAAGCGCTATGACCAGGACCCGCGCTTTAATGACTGCTGGACGAAGCTGGTTGTGTTTCAGCTGACGCAGTTTTCGCGCGTCGTGTGTCTGGATTCGGATATGGTGGTGAGGAGGAATATGGATGAGTTGATGGAGGTGGAGCTTGATGAGCCGCCGAGGGGTGTTGCGTCTACTTCTTCTTCTTCTTCTTCTTCTTCCTCTGCTGGTACTGGTACTGATACTGGTACTGGTGGTGGAAGCGGCAGTGGCAGTGGAAGCGGCAGTGGCAGCACCGGAACAAGATTATTCGCCGCCTCCCACGCCTGTATCTGCAATCCCCTCAAACGATCCCATTACCCCCCCACATGGACGCCCTCCAACTGCGCCTTCACAGCCCAGCACGCGGACCCAGCTCTCGCGCAGATGCAAGGCGTGGAACCATCCCGTACGCTTGGGGCCCTCAACAGCGGGTTACTCGTTGTGCGGCCCTCGGAGGTACTCTTCCAGGAGATTGTGGAGAGAATGGACTCGCATGGGGAGGGGTATACGTTTCCGGATCAGGATCTGTTGGCGGACTTGTATGAGGGGCGGTGGGTTGCGTTGCCGTATGTGTATAATGCGCTCAAGACGATGAGGAGGGGGGAGGTGCATGGGGCGATGTGGCGGGATGAGAGTGTGAAGAATGTGCATTTTATATTGAGTCCGAAGCCGTGGGAGGAGGTGGATGAGGGGGGGGTGTGGAGGGGGGGAGAGGAGACGCATAGGTGGTGGGTGGAGGCTAATGCGGAGAGGTTGAGGGAGGAGAGGGAGATGGGGATTGAGAATTGAGATTGATATGACGGGATGATGGGATGACGAATGAGGAATGAGACTGGACGACGGGTATGAAAGAGGATGGAGATAATGAAGATGCGGAGTCTGGAGACAAGACTGGGATGACGGGTGTGACTTGAGATAATTATACGGGAGAAGCGGACAAGGAAAGCATCACGAGGCGCGATGGGGAGCAATGAGCATTTTTATTTCAGTCTTGATTTTTACATCTACGTCAGTATGGCTATCCTCGTGGGCGCACCCATTCCGGAAAAAGGCGTTCACAACGGCATGTGCACAGTGAAGTCTCTCTGCAAGGAACCCCGAACAAAACAAGAAAACCTCTGACACCACGAAGTTCTCTGAAGTCTTTGGTCTGACAGCACATACAAAACAAGCCGGCTCAACATGTACTGCTGGTTTCACGTCTGAAGGCAGCACAACGTCGTGTCTGCCCCGTGTACATATGTCGTATGACAACGAATGCCACCCCTGGATTCAATGACACACAATCTCAATCTATAGTGGTACGAGAAACACAACAATTCCTGTATATTTGTGTCCTCATCGTCTTCATCCGTGTACTCATCCACGTCGCTCAAGATTCCTCCAAAGAAAAAAACTCAAAAAAAAAACTAGAGAGAAAAACTAAGACAGTCTAACCCACCAAATGAGACGCCAGCAAGAAAATACTCCGTGAACAAAACAAATGACAGAAAGAATTCAAGAAGAGAAAAAAGAAGGCTTCAGAACAAAAGAGCAATGGAAATCAAATCAAACGCCAAGCATATGTATGCACAGTAGCACAACACAAGAAACCCATCACAGCACACCTAAATCACGCTTCAAAACATCCACACAAGTCCACACGCTCAACCGTCTAATGCTTGTATTTCTACCCCAACGTTAGCATATCCTCACTCAAAACCATGAACCAAAGTCACACCTCAAGGAGACCACACGGAAACTCACCTCGCCAATTCTCCTCCGATTCTCATGGTCCAGCGTATTCGTAGCCCCCATGAGTGTCTGTCCAATCGCCTTCGTGACCCCCACCGCCGGCCGTAATATAATAGTCGGCGCCCGGTGAAGTACCGCCCTCGCAGCCCCAACAGCCGACTGCGTGGACATGACCTCCCCCGGCACCGCGATAATGGCATCCCGCGCGAGATTCACGTCCCTAGCTAAAGATCGGAATCCCCCGCGGATACCCTGCAGTACACCCGTAGGCTGGTCCGCGTACAGCGAGATCTGCTTCCTCTCCTCCGGGTCGGAGTCGTGCTCCACGTCCCAGGGGCTGCTGATATGATCGGGCTGCGAATGTTCGGTGAGGAGGCCCTCTGCGCCCTGGAGGGCGTATTGTGTCCCTACGGCGAGTTTCGCACCGAGCTTGACTAGTTCGGTGCCGGTGGTGCGTGCAAAGGCAACAGCGCCCTTGGAGATACTTCGGATGATGCGGCCGTCTTTCTGGTACTCTCGCAGGGGAATCTCAATTAGATTCCGGAAGCCGCTGCCGATGTTGACGAGGGATCGTACTGGCGCGAGGCCCGCGACGACACCGGGGAGCTGGTTTGTGCGGACGTCAGGCATCCATATATCGTTTAGGGTCTTGCCTAGCCGGTCGAAGCCCGAGACGCCGTAGATGATGACGTGCCTCAGCACCATGCGGGACTCTTCGAGAACGATAAAGTTCATAAACTCGGTGGTGTGGCCGGACCGGATACCCCCGTAGTCGACACGCTTGGGCTTGAAGTCTAGCTTGACCGGGATGTCCATGACTTCGGCGCGCTGCAGAAACGGTATGTCGCTGGGCGAAGCATGCACTGGAGCTGCCGTCTCATCTTTAAACTCGAAGAAGCGAGTGATGAAATCGAGCGCGTCCTGGTCCACGTGCAGCCGGAGCGGGAGCACAGTGACTCGAAGCACCATTTCTGATGCCGCTAGCTGGGGAATCGGCTTGACGTTGAGCAGTTCGACATGGATCATGCTTGTGCCCATCTCGCGTTCGCCATGGTCTTGATCGTAAGTGGCAAACTTCTTCCACGTCGACGTGGGCACGTGGTCGAAAATATCCAACTGTTCCACTCGAGCGTCGATGCTGCTCACCGTCTCTCCCGAGTCGGGCGGGAACAAGACCAGGTCCACGTTGACACCTCTCAACTCAAACGTAATCTTGTGGTGCTTGCTGCGATGCAGACGCAGGCGCTTTTTGGACTTGGCGTGACTATGCCAGGCAGTCCGGTTGGTATTCATTGTCATCGTCGTAGTGACGACTGATTCCGTGTCCGTCGCGTTGTCGTTGAGCCCCTCATTAATCGCGCGCGCAAGGTCTCGCGGATCGCGATTCGATGGTATACCAATGTAGATTGAGTTGAAAAGGAAATCTCCAATTGTCTCCTCGTCTTCAATTTCCTCTTCATATGCCTGCATGCCTGTTCGTCGAGCAGCCTGTCGCTCCGTGGCCTTTGATTCGACCTCTTCGACAGCTTTCGAGATGGTATCACGCGTCTTTGTCCAATCATATCCATCAAAGAGATTCCAGATGACATGCACGTCGCGAACAGAGACCTTGAACGGGCTCTGCTTGACTAGGCTGGATGGCGCTCGATCGTACGAGTTCGTAGTAGAATTCCAAACCAAGGCCGTCTGCTCTTCTGGCGTATTCTCGTCGTAGAAGTTGTCATGAATGACCAATTCACTCATGACGCTCTCCGCTAGCTCGTCCTGGCGAGGTTCGTACAATCCCGTTAACAGGACGCCCTCGTTTGTGTCTTCCATCAGCGAATCCTGGGACATGGTCATGCTCTTGGTTGCGTCGAAGAGTTCTTCTCCCGCAGGCTGTGAGCCGAAAAAGTGAGAGTTGACAGGAAACATCCTCTCGCTTCCAAAATCGTCCACCGAAGCGCTACCCGCCATTTCCTGTGCGCCAGCAAAGTCTTGGTCAAAATCGTACTCCCCTTCCGATTGTCCAAATGCTTCGGCGGAGATCGAAGCCAGCAGGTCCTGCACAGGAAGCACCTTGGTTCTGTATTTGTTCTCTTTGGACGGCGGTGTGGGAGGCTTCAGTGCGTTCGCGAGGCTAATGAGCGTCTGCGTCGAATCGGCACACGTTTCCAAAACAAGCAAGTCGTCTCGCACTTCGACCTCCACTTTGGCAGTCCCGTCCGGTACCGAGATGACAGACGCCACTACGCTGGCGGATGACATGTAGCATATGTCCACAAATCCACGAGCACACATCTCTTCCACTTGTCGAGAAACAGACGAGGATGAACGACCTCTAGGCACTCCAGATGGACCGCCTGTGCTATTCGTGTCGAGCTGTCTAGCATCATCAGTCAAGAGCAGTGATGCTTTATGAATGCCAACAGACAACTTCGTCCGCCCGTCCTGAGATAGCTCGGCTTCGACGTGCGCGTCGGTTAAGGCAATGACCATCTTTGAAGGCAGCTTGTATGGGTTGAGTCCAAGAACACAGTCTCTCAGCCCAATGTCTAGCACAGTTGGTTTACTTGACGAATCGGGCTTCTCGGTCGTACTATCTGAACAAGGTGGCGCAAGGACGCTGTGTGCCTGGTCACCAAGATTCGCTACAGATGCAGCAAGGCTTGCTTCAAAATCCTGAGGCGTGGCGTCGATTCCGAGTTCCAACAAGTCCATGATGGTGGCGACTCGGTACTCGAATCGAAGGTCCTGCAGCTTCAGCTTGACAATGGGTTCCATTTCATCTCCGATGATGCGCAGCATGAATACCGGGCCCTTGGACGGTATCTCCATGGCGCCTTCAAAGAGACTGGAGCTGATCAGCTCTTCTGTCTTGTTCCGTTGCAGGCGAATGCCATGAAGAGCGACCGCGACGAGGGATGGCACAGTGATCTGTCCCACTTCGATTTCTTGGATCTCACAACCAATGTGCCCGATATTCTCCGACAGTTCACAGTCAACGTTCAATTTATGGACTCGTGTCAACGTGAGCAAGCCAGGTCGATCATCCTCGGGAAGGTATTTTGCCACGACTGCCAACTTGCCTATTTCCTTTCCAAGGGCGGGAAGATAAGACAACTGCGCGACATTTTTAATCGATACATTCACTGTATCAACTGTGGCTCGCAACACCGAACCCTGTCTCCTTTGGCGCAACAGGGTATCAACCATGACTTCATCGTTTTCATGATCAAATTTGACTTTGGACGGAATGATGAGCTCCAGCAGCTTTTCAAGATCCGCGTCTTTTGGTGTTGTGAGAAATTCGAGTCTCATTCCTCCCACCTCTGTGGTCACTGCCGGGTCTGCCAACGAGTTCCCCAGATACGGACCTGAAATTCGAAGTCTACTGCATCCCAGTCCAATGCCTTCATCTCGACTCACGAGCTTGAGAGCGCTTGTTTCAGCAGCGAGGGTACAGTCCTTTCCGATGAGCTCGATTAACGAGCCTCCGATACGTAGATTTATCTTGCTCTGTGACGTTTCCACTTTGTTCTGTGTATCAGTGGGCGTATCAAATCGCACACCCCTTGACTTTGCAGACGGTGTCGGCTGCAGAGGCTTGGCAGTTGGAATAGGAGGCGTGGAAGTCATCGAGGCGCTCATGTTCAAGAAGCTGCTCAAGCCACCGAACCACCCAAAGGTCTCGTCAAGCCGCGGCAAGTCAATCTGTACAACGAGAGGGAGCGTTTCTATGTTGGTTCTGACTCCATCACCGGAGTGAAGAATTTCGATGGACACATCGTGACCGGTGGAAAGGAATGAGTCTCTGATCGAAGCATTCATTTGTCTCGCGCGGTCGAACGATAGAAGGTCGCCCTGGGCATATCCGAAACGGAGCTTGTCCAACTCAATGTTGGTGAGTATATCACCCTTTTTCGGCAAAACGGATCTGCTCGCTGCAATGGGGGCCGTTGCATGTTTGGTCAAGGGTGAAGAGGAGATTTTCAGATTCAGAAGGGTCATGTTCAAGAGGACTTCCTCATCGTTGGTAAAGGATGACTCATCTTTACGGGGCGGCGTAGAATTAATTGTACCACTCAGTCTGTTCAGGAAATTGATGCTTATTTCTTCGGCGGCGATTTTGATATAGGTTCCGGCAGTGGGCTCAGGGCCCGGAGTTGCCGCGGCTTTTGATTCCCTGGAAGCAGAATGCTTATCACTGTTGATAGCCTTGACCAACCTCTCCACTACCATGCTCAACAGAAAGGCGATGGACGCGTCGAAGTTGACAATGATTGGCGACAGCTCTACCTCCATCTGTCCAGGAGCTACTTCTTCGCTTGCATTCTCGGTTGGAGGCTGCGGGAGATGCCTTGGAGAGGAGGAGCTGTGTATCGAAAAAGCTCCCGGTGCTTGTGGGTAGATGGTAGATTGGCCTAATGTTTGTGACATCTGATCTGGCGATTGGGCAGTTTCGATATGTATTTGCACATGCTGGTGCTGAGACGGTACATATACAGAAACATGATCAAGCTTCAGTATCTGTTTGACCAGCTGAGGGAGATGCTTAGGAGCGGCATTACCATCGTCTGCTAGAGTCTCAGCGGCATGGGGGGCATTGTCATGTTTCGATGGTAGCAAGCACGCTTTGCTGAAAGCAGGCGGCGATAGGAAGCCGTCTGCGTCAGGTTCTCTTTTTTCTTGATCAACATATATCGATGCTTGTGAGCGAGCATCTTGGTTTTGAGCCGAGGAAGCCACGGTTATGGGGCTGTCATCCGCACTCTCATCCCATGCGCCCGGCATGACTGGCGTTGCTGGCCTTGCATTCTCGGAGATCAAATCATCTGTCTGGTTAAATTCTCCAGCCGCTGACGTATTCACTTTCGCTTCCTCTTGCGGAAAATGAGATGACTCCACAAGGGCTTCAGCGTCTTCAAGGGGCTGCAACTGTGCTACTGCGTGCTGTTTGTCCAGTTCATCTGGCTCAAACTTTCTGCCATGCATCGCTTCTTCCTGGTCCATACATCTTGACGGCTCAACAGCCTGTGAGAAGGCACTCATGTACATACTTTCGGCTTCTTGGTGAGTGTATAGGTGCGACTGAGTCAAGTCGTCCACCGATGTAGGCATTGGACTGAGTTGGGGTTCACAGCCTGCGTCCGTATGTCGAGAACCGTACAGGCTCAAGTCTGACGGTTCTTCATGATGATGTTCAGCATGAGCAAGATTGTCACTTTCCAAGGTCATGCCCATATTCAGTAGTTGACTACAAGTCCTGGATTGCGTTGAAGATGAAGAGTCGCTTTCTGTCACTGCAGAATAAGAGAGAGCAGCGAAGGATGAGACGCCGTGAGTGTCAAGGTATGTCGATGCGCGGGGTGTCGATGGCCCTTGTTCGTCCAGGTAAGTGTGCAGGCCGTGTTCCAAAGCGTACTCCACGCCCGACGAAGGAGGTGAGATGGTCGGTGCATCCTCACTATAATTGAGAGGACAGCCTGAACCGTCTGACTCGACGTCATCAGATAGCCGCTCTCGAAACGTCTCTTGAAGGGCTGCCATGGGTTGTTCGTGAAAACTCCCTTGGGACAGAAAGGTAGCTTGTCTCGAAGTCGGGTTGCGTGTCATGGCTGGTGAGGAAGCGATGCATGGTGAGGCTATTGACGGGGCTCGAGTCAGCCCAGCGAACGCGTCGACTTCGGATAATAGACAAGCCCGAATGTCAATAAGAGACACATGTCGTTTGCCTTTCCGGTGAGGCCCTGTTGACGGGTCATTGGCGGTGATTCTCGCATCCGAAGTAAGGCCTTCTATCTCGATCCTGCCCAAGTTGATCTGCAGCGCGATCTGCTCCAAATTCACCGAGTTGCATTCGGCTGGGACTTCCATCTCCAGCTGGAAGGCAACATCCTGGATTGTGATCTGGGTTCTGTCCACAATCCCCTGCAGGAAATCAGTGAGGAACCCCGGCAACGAAAGCGGCTGGCCAGTGCCGAACTGCGTGTCATCTTCACTCTCATCATCACTCATGGTCGTCGAGGCACCCAAGTCGTTGCTTTCCGCAGCTAGGGCATTTTCGAGCTGCCTCCTCTCGGATATAGGCTCGGTTTCTAAAAATGACTGTGCGAGATGGGCCGTGTTGGGCACGGGCGATATCGGGTCGTCGTGGGATTCGGAGCTGTTTGCCTGAGTGACCTTGGAAGCGTCACCCAGAACTTTCAAGCGAACATCGACACCATCGACTTGAACGACTATGGGACTGGTATAAAAGTCCATCGGTATGGTTATACGAAGGACAAGGACCTTGGCTTTCTCGACACCGAATGTAGAAGGCAGGCTGAGCAGCCTTTGGAGCTTCTATCCGCGGATACATTTAGCACGTAGAGGTAGACTTTTGCATCAGGGTGGTCAACGTACTTTTCGTTTGATCCCTACATCTCTAAATTCAAAGACAGTATTTCTTCCCAGCGCTAGGTCGAGATTATCTATATCCAGGGCTTCGGCATCGAGCAGGTCCAAGCGTGAGAGGGCATATCGAAGCAGGCGCTTAGGCATGCCGGATCCGCGAAAGGATTGGAATAGCGCCGCCATGGTGAGTTGCCGGGGGATTCTTTGTAGGATAGCACTTCAGGGTGTCTAACGTCGTATCTACGATGTACTTCCCGCACCAGAAGCACCCAGTCGTTACAAGATGATCTGCTCAACACTAGACGAGCCGAGGCAAGTCATGTTGCGAGGGCAGGCAAAGGAGGTGTCTGATAAGTCGTCGAGTGAGGTGTGTGAAGGAGTCTTCGGAGGGGATGGGTGAAGACGGTTGCCTGGATGTCGGAGGCGACAAGAGACGGGCTGTCCTAGCCGGCGTCGGTGTGCATGCTGGTGTCGATGGGAATGCCGATGGAATGACGATGAGAATAATCTAGTTTGTGTCCGTGGCAGACGGCAGATGGAGAGGTATGGGCCGAACAACGACGGGCACACGATGAAAGATGTCTGTCGAGTTCAAACAATGGTGACATAACAGGTAAATAAACCGTCTGGTGCAGGCGGTCACCGGTGGCGTCTGGTGGATCGGCGCAGCACGGGTCGGTACTGCGGAGAAAGACTCCAACTTCCTAGGGGCCAATATGCGGAGAAGGCGAAGGCATGTCACTCGCGACGCTCAGCCGCGCAGGAACCACGCAGCTGCCATTGAGATCTGCCAGTTCATTGGTTGGATACCGGCAGTGGAGCAGCCAAAGCACCTCCCGAGTCCCACCAAGCTTGAAGCGGGTGATGAACTTCACAACCCCCCCGTTTGATGCACCAGCAGTGAGCACTCCATGTCGCACATAACTTCATGCGGCTCCCACGGCTTTCACGGCCCTCTTGGTTCTCAAAAGAGCGCTTGGGATTGTCTCATCGTTACATGTAGGTACAAGCACACTTTATGACAAGCATTCTTCGCATCTAGAAGAATAGGCATGCGTTCTTCACAGCGCATGTCACCAGACAGCCATGCCCAGACTTCGCATGCATCAAAATGGACCAGGCAAACAAACTTAGGTAGCTGCTCTAGTCGAGAGCTACCTGCGCCCACGCATCGACTCATTCATCAATCAGCCCATTCTCCCGCATCCCACGTCTCTCTCTGTCTCATCGATGATGGATGGGACGTCCACTTGCCGCACCGGCTCGTCCCGGCGCGGCTCGAGTCTATCAGATTCAGAATTCAGGACCATAGACTGACCTCGTACCGCAGTCATTCTACGCGCGTTAATCTAGTAGACGTTGCAGCAATGGCGCCGAAGAACTCCGATTCTGTCAAGGTATGCCGCTGGATGATGCGTGCTAGCAGTACCACTGGTCAGCCCTCGTAGATACCTTCGGGGAGCCATGGGTTTGGCCCGTCGTATTTACAATTGGCGCAGTCACAAATTATGACGGCGCGCCGATGCCTATCTCCTAAGCATAGTCACTTACAAGGTCCACGCTCAACAGCGTTCTTCGGTTTCAAAGCCCCATGTTGTCATCGTAGGTGCGGGCTTGTCTGGCCTTCGCTGTGCAGACGTCCTTCTTCAGAACGGCTTCCAGGTGACCGTATTGGAAGCCAGAGATCGTGTTGGCGGTCGAGTCCATCAGCAACGTCTAAAGAATGGTCACATGGTTGATCTAGGGCCCAACTGGATACATGGCACCGACAACAACCCGATTCTTGAACTGGCCAACCGGACAGAAACATCTGTTGGAACCTTGGACAGTCATTCCTGGGTGCATACCTCGGCTGGCCATATGTTACCTCCTGAGGAGGCCGACAGGTACAGCACCATAATGTGGGATGTTGTGCAGCAAGCCTTTCGTCATTCGAATAGCTTGGGTGCCGAGACGGACAAGGACAAGAGTTTGCTGGATTTCTTCCGCGAAAGACTCCTGGAAATGATTCCAAGTATGGAGCCGGATCATGAGAGGAAGCGGGAGATTGTCTCCAGCATGGCGGAGATGTGGGGGGCCTTCATTGGCAGCCCGGTTTCTCGTCAAAGTCTGAAGTACTTTTGGATGGAGGAATGTATTGAAGGAGGTATGGCCATCTCCCGAAGAAGAGTAAAAAGAAACAGCAACTTCTTCTGAACCTAGCAGCTAACTCCCTCTTCAGAAAATCTATTCTGTGGAGGCACTTATCAGAAAATACTCAATCACGTTGCTGCTCCGGCCCTCGCAAGAGCCGACATCCGGCTCTGTTGTGAAGTTGTTCAGATACGATATCCATCAGATACTAGCAGCAAAGCGGTAGTACAGCTCATCAGCGGGGAGACACTTACATGCGACGAGGTAGTCGTCACAACGCCTCTTGGCTGGCTAAAGCGAAACCCGTCTGCCTTTCTACCTGCTCTTCCCCGGCCACTGGCGCAGGCCATCAACTCCATCGGTTACGGATGCCTAGAAAAGGTAAGGCAACCGGGCGGCATGTTCATTTTTGGTGGATCACACTCGCCTTCTCCTTCGCTTCCTCATTTCCTTCTTTTTCAGAGATTGCTTTCTGCATCAAGTGCTAACCTAGTATTCCAGGTATACATCAGCTTCCCTCGCGCCTTCTGGCTCCAAGTACCCGAGGGCCAGAAAGTAAATGGCTTCATTCAATGGCTTTCTCCCACATACTCCCCGGACACAAACCCGCACCAGTGGCATCAGGAAGCCGTCGAACTCGCGAGTCTAGAGGGTACACACACCCACCCAACACTACTTTTCTACACATTTGGCGAGCAATCACAACAGATGGCCTCTACACTGGCTCGCTTGACGACTCCAGAAGCTCGCACACACTTTCTCCGCTCGTTCTTCCATCCGTACTATTCCAGACTACCTAATTACCACGCCGACTCGCCGGAATGTCAGCCCGTCGAGTTTGTTGCAACGGAGTGGTCCAGGGATGAGCTCGCCGGGTGCGGCAGTTACTGCAATTTTCAGGTCGGTCTGGAACATGGCGACCGAGATGTTGAGATCATGAGGGAAGGATTGCCGGGACAGCGGGTCTGGTTTGCGGGCGAGCATACTGCGCCGTTTGTGGCTCTTGGCACGGCGACAGGGGCGTACTGGAGTGGCGAGATGGTGGCCAAGAGGATCGCGGAGGCTTATTCCGGGAGTGAGTCATCGTGAACATGGGCGAATCTAGCGGAAGGGTGTCGAGATGATGCTGTCTGTTCGCGATGCGCCATGCTGTGATGTAGGACTTGGCAACACAGCACGGCATGTCCATCCCGGGGTTCCAGTGCTCAAAATATAATTAAGCAAATGCGCTTGCAAATTCGTAAAATTCTGCTCATGTTCTGGGGTATCAAATAAACACACAAGTTGCCAGCCATTCCTATATCAGGCTCCCTATCCTTCCGCCTTCCACCGTCCTCGTCCCCGTCTTCACATCTCGAGCATAGTCGATGTGACTAGCTCGACTGGCTTGCTCTCTATCCTCCAGTCTTCAGAAACAGCTTCGCATAGTAAGCAAAAAGATCGCGGAAATGAAGGAGGAAAAGGAAAGAAAACATCATCACACCATTTCATCTTATGCCCTCCCTCCCGCCATGATAACAGCAGGACTATTCCCAACACTCTTGTACGCCTCCCTCAACTCAAAGTCCTCCACCTCCCCCTCCGCCACCTCGCCCACCACCCGCGCCGGCCTCCCCGCCACCACTGAAAAGCTCGGAATCACCATAAACGACGGCACTACCGCCCCGTCCAATATCCGCACGTAGTCCTTCACAATCGCAAATTCATTCACCGTGCAATCCCGCCCTATACGCACGTGGTTCCCAATCGTCGCGGCCTGGACCACCGAGTTCTGCCCCACGAAGACGTGGTCGCCCAGCCGTAGCGGCATGTACGTGTAGGAGCCCTTGTATAGACGGCCAGGAGGCCGAAGCAGTACGCCTCGCGAAAGGAAGCAGTACCGGCCGATGGCGACGGCTGTGGACGAGGGGAGGGCGGTCGTGGAGGGGGAGGTCGATGAGGATGGAGGGGGCGCGGTGCGGACGAGGTCTCCTCTGATCATGACTTCGGGCTGGATGACGGTCTTGCCACCGAGCATGATGTTCTGGGTGCCGACGAGGATGGCTTTGCGGGCGACTTTGTTGCCCGTGTCCTGGGGGTTGTGTGAGCAATTGTGTGAGGCGATTGGACGAAAAGGAGCTGATTAAGGGGGAGAGGCTTACCGTCTCGATGTAGTCGCCTTTTGCTGGTCGACGCGACATTTTGGTTCTGTGATGATTGGCGGATGATGGGTTTGTCGTTGGAGGGTTGAGTGCGAAGCCGAGGTTGGATGGAGCTTGGTAGAAGCTAGGTATCCGGGGATGGGGTTTTCTCTAACAACACCAGGAACTAGACTCCCACGCTGCACTTGATGATCGTAGGTGCCATAGAAACATATCAAGAACTCAAACTGTCTTTCTTCACATCGCACAATCATGGTACGACACTCGAAAAAGTACCTGCAGATCACGGTATCGCCATCACTTGGCGCAGTTTGCTCCGCACCATCGGCGCACACCAATACCTACAGAGGTACCTATGTACATGCCAGCAATGCACACGTGACTCTACAACTACAATCATAGCCTGCCTTTCCGCCAACTGCAACACCTCCTCTACACCGCCAACAACGTTCTTACCGCCGTCGCACCGCCATCGCTGTCATCACCGCCATCACAACGGAGTCCAATGAAGAGCACATTGAAGCGCTGCTGAAGGACCTCACGCCCTCACCGCCCTCACCGTCTCCGTGGCAGGCGGAGGTTATCACCATCGAAGACGACGCTGCGCCGGCGGACCCATCACCATTGATGATGGCACTGAATTGGACTGCAACCAACAGCAGAAGGAGGCCAATCTGGAGGATATTGAGAAGATGAAGGTCGAAGAAGACGATTCTGACAGCGAAGACGAGGGCTCCCTCGGCCAGCCAGCCCTTCCACAAGAGCAGACGTTCGCCTCGCTCGGGGCGCTGGAGTCTTATCTACACGACTTCACTCGGTCAAAGTGGTATGGCAGGAAGAAAGAGGCATCTGGCAAGATGTCTAGGCTGTACTTCGCTGCTGTTGTGGTCGTAAGCAAGATTGCCAGCGCAAGGCAGGTTCACGGCGCCACACGATCAAGACCGAGTGCAAGTGGAAAGTGGCTGCAGTAGTGTCTGATCCTTCTAACTTAACCGGCCCCTTCGAACTCCGTCTCAGCCAGGCGATGGTTCATAATCACGGACCGAGTAATCCTATTGCCCTCGTCGGGCACCGCCAGCGCAGTCGAAAGAACCATGAAGCCTTAGTGGCTAAGCTGTCCGACGCTGGCAACCCTGCGCGTGTCCTTAAATTGTTCATCAAGCGTGATCATGGTGTCATCATGAAGAGCAAGGACATTTATAATCTCCTCTGGCGCCGTGGCCTTGCAGAAAGGAGAGTGATGAACCAAGCAGAGCGTGCCGTCAAAGTCCTTGAAGACCACGGATTCACGCTCCAGCATGACATCGAAGAGGATACCGGCCGCCTCAAATCAATGAGCTGCATGCATCCACAGAGCTTCAAAGTCTTTCTGAAGGCGCCGGACGTCCTCACCATGGATACTACGTTCAGAACAAATAAATACGAGCGACAGGTTCTCAACGTCATGTCTGCCTCGCCGATGGGGAATACAGTGCAGCTGTCGGTCCATATACTGCGTGGCGCCACGGAAGAGGACTACGTCGTGGTTCTAACCTTCTTGAAAGACAAGTGACTACATCCTCACGGCGTGAAGCTCAAGGTCATTGTCGCGGACCGGGAGTTGGCGTTAATGAACGCAATCGACCGTGTGTTCAACAAAGCTGTGCCGAACATTCTTTGCGAGCGGCATATTACGAACGATGTACAGGCGAAGCTGCGCAAGATGGGCGGATTGTACAGCCAACAGCCGGTCTTTCAAGGCGGCAAGGTTGCTGGATGGAAGGCGTCGCCGGCAGAGGAGGAGTTTATGAGCAGATTCTTCGACGTGATGCACGCTGACACCGAGGAGTTGTTCGTCGAACGACGTGAGCAGCTGCATGGCTATAATCCGGCCATGGTACCGTATCTGGATGCCAACTGGTGGCCTTACAGAGGGCGCTTTGTCAACTACTCGACGAATAAGATCATGGCCTACGGCGAGACGCGTGTGGAAGGCAGCCACGGCCTCTTGAAGCGCTGGCTCGACCACTGCAGCAATAACGACATCTACAAGCTCGCGAAGAAGATGCTCAACTGGTGGGAGTTGTGAGGAGTCGGATATCCCTACCGACCCGACCAAAACGTCAGAACACTAAGCTGATGAGAACCAGCTTAGTGGGGGATATATAGGTACATGCAAAGACGGACAGAGCAGTTACGGGTAACCGTCACAGGAGTCTGGTCACGACCAATATCAGGAGTTCGCCAGCCGCCACGTCGCCCCG
This sequence comes from Claviceps purpurea, assembly GCA_029405325.1. NCBI lineage: Eukaryota > Fungi > Ascomycota > Sordariomycetes > Hypocreales > Clavicipitaceae > Claviceps > Claviceps purpurea. The sequence goes on along the minus strand of CM055783.1, from coordinate 4,386,902 downwards.
AAGCCTACGAACCTGTTGAACGATTTCTTCACCGGCATGGCACAGTATGTTCACTCTCAAGCGCTTGCGATGGTGCTCGAGAACCTTCAGAAGGCGCGGGAGCGTCTTAAACCATCTCACCGTGAAGATGGCGCGTCTTTTACGCGCTCCGCCGTCCTCGCCAACTCCAACAACACCGAGAACCGCTGCTGCGACGATTGCGTCTGTAACGACGACTATACTGCGTGCATGGGCGGCCGTGCTACCACAGATACCTTCTTATCACTGGCTTTTTGATCCACTGCAAACGTCGGATGTCATTAGAGCCCTGGGAGTACGATGAGCATATCTTGTGGTAGCACGGCCGCCCCATGCACGCAGTGTAATCGTCGTTACACACGCAATCGTCGCAGCAGCGGTTCTGAACGAGCGGAGAGGGCGGCCCGTGAGTTACGGCATGTACAAGAGCAGCAGCAGCAATCTCTTCGTTACCATCGGCAATGTGGAAAGTCGCGAGGAAGGAGGCTCGACAGACTCTCCCGCTTCTACGGCTGTGCGTGCCATTGAGGTACCTTCTATCGAAGCCGGGAATTATACAGACGATGATTTCGATCTTTCCAGTATAGAGGGTGATGATGCCTCGGCGAGCCTCGGCTCGGACATGTCATCCGCCTACACCAATGAATATGGTCGTCGCTATGCGGTATTTGGTGATGTCCAATATCCATTTCCAATGGATGAGATGGAGCAAAGCAGAGGGGACATGAAGCATGCCATACTGCTAATGCTGACGAAAAACAAGCTGTTCTTGTCTCCTATCGGGGACAACCAGCAGAAGATATTGGGCATTGGCACAGGCACCGGTGAGCAGCGAGCTTGGCTGGCGGCCTTCTACTGTTTCGCAACAGTTGCAGGTTTACTGACTTACTTGGAAAAGGCTCCTGGGCAATAGACGGTATGGGATATGTCAAGATTCTTGGGTGCCAGGTTCATGGACCATTCATACCCGCTGTCTTTTTCTTTTAATTGGGACGAAGCCCAGATTGCTACAAGCAATTCAATAAGACAAAACAGTTGGCTTCGTAACTGATACTTTTGCGCGAGTTCGTGACAGATACCCCAGCGCAAAAGTCCGTGGGATGGACATCGCGCCAATACAGCCATGATGGGTTCCTGCGAATGTCTTATTCATAGTAGACGACTGTGAGCTGGATTGGATCGAGAGAGATGTCGACCTTGTCCATTTTCGGCACATGGTCGTCTTATTAAAGGACATAACTAAACCCCTTGTGCATGCGTTTGAGTGCGTACATCTTGACATAGTATCCTCCACTTATACGCAAGCTGAGCTGATGCTTCATCTTTACTTTTTGTGTTATACAGGTGCCTTCGTCCCGGGGGTTGGGTTGAGCTACAAGATTTCCAACCAATACCATTGTGTGATGACGGAACCAAGCCTGGCGATGACCCCGTCAAACACCCGCTTGACTTGACCGAAAGAGCCTTTGAAAAGTTTGGCATGCGCTTCAAGCTGTCAGCGGAGCTCGAACCATACTTGCGCGAAGCTGGATTTGAGAACATCCATTGCAAAATCTTCAAGGTGCCTATCGGGCCATGGGCCAAGGATCATCTCATGCGAGTTGTCGATCTGTACCAAAGATTGGCGGTCATGGAAATCCTGCCCTCAATGTCAGGGCGCCTATTTCACGCATTGGAAATGTCGGAGGCAGAAGCCGAAGTGGCCATTGCCATGGCCAGGAAGGGTCTTAACGATCCCAATGTCCATCGTTACTTTAATTACTATTTCTGGTATGCGCAGAAGCCAGGATCGTCAAGAGAATAGCATGGTGTTGTTTGAACGTGGCCAACCTGGTTGGCTTAAAGATGGAATGTCGTGGAACGAGACGGCATGGAGGACGCAACGCGTGATATGACGGAAGAGCTATTTCAGAGGGAGTCGAACAAGATCTATTCTTCAACGACGCGCAATGATAATCACGCGATGTAGAGTGGCGCACTAACGAGGTAAGGCTGACAAGGCAAGAGTCAGAGAAGTCTCACTTGCCACCACCCAGTGACCGCCGATGAGTCCAGGACTCCAGACATGCGAGCATGTGCCCGTGCCGTTGAGCCTTTTCAAGCGTCTTCAGGCGCAATCAAACTTCTCCGAGCGCTTTTTGCGCCGCAACGAGTGCCGAAAGGCGCAGCAGCAGCGTTCCTTGTAAAAGTAATGAAGAAGGCCTCTCTCCTGCTCATTGCAAAGTAAGGAACTGCAGTATGCCTGAAGATCAGGGCCCCCGCAACTTGCATATAAGTTCAAGCCGTCGATCACTTTGTGCTCTTATGCAAGATAGACACGTAGGGTTGGGTGGTAACATTGGGCACTATCAGGTATCTGCCCACCTCTTGGTACCTGCCATCCTTTATCGGTAGCTTGCAGGTCATCCATTTCAGCTCATCTGGCCAAACATCTTCACCCAAGTCGCTATTGGCAATGGCCTCACGTCCGTCCAGCCGCGATGCTGCTACCAGCCCTGTACTCGGCGCGATGGACCATTATGAAAGTCGTGAAGAAGGGGGCTCGACAGAGCCCCTCGCTTCATCGACCGTGCATGCCCTTGAGGAGGTACCCTCTATCGAAGTCGGCAGTCATGCAGACGACGATTTCGATCTTCTAGTCTAGAGGATGACGATGGCACAGCAAGCGTAGCCTCGAGCACCATATCCGCCCGTACTTATGAACGCGGTCGTCCCTACATGGTAGTCGGTGACGGCCGGTATCCAATTCCGAGCGATGAAGTGGAACAGAATAGAGAGGACATGAAGCACGCCATGTTGACGATGGTCACCGAAAACAAGCCCTTCTTATCTCCGGTCGGAGACCACCCGCAGAAGATATTGGATATTGGCACGGGTACGGGTGAGTACCTAACCTCCTACGGGCCAGTATGACTGGAGCCTGGCTGGCTGCCTTCTTTCTTTCGCACAGTGTGCAAGCTTACTGAGAAAGACTCCAACAGGAATCTGGGCAGTAGAAGGTGTGTTGGTAGCCCCGGACGCGAAGGTCACCTGTGAATGACCGCTCACCTTACCTCTCTCAATTGATTTGAGCAAACCTCGTCAACTGTCAATGTCTTCAAACATCAACATCACTATTGTCAAAGCTGGCCTGCTGACTGACACGTTCTCTCAGTTGGTGACAGATACCCTAGCGCCAAAGTCCGTGGTATAGATATCGCGCCGATACAGCCAAAATGGGTTCCCGCCAATGTCACATTCTTAGTTGACGACTGTGAGCAAGACTGGATAGAGAGAGATGTCGATCTTGCCCATTTCCGATTCACGATTGCCACATTGAAGAATACATCTCAAGTTCTCGGGCATGCTTTCAAGTGCGTACATTGCCGTGGCTTCCTCCATCTCACAACATAGGTAGACAGACGTAAGCGGAGCTGACATTCTCCTTCTTTTTTTGGGGGAGCTGTAAAGGAGCCTTCGTCCCGGAGGCTGGATCGAGCTACAAGAGTTGCTTCCGACACCGCTGTGCGATGATGGAACCATGCCCGACGACGATCCAGTCAAGTACCTGTACGAAAAGATCGAACGGGCTTTCGAAAAGTTTGGTATGAGCGCGCAGTTGCCGGCGGAGCTTGAACCGTTCTTGCAAGAAGCTGGATTTGAGAACATCCATTGCCAAATCTTCAAGATGCCTATTGGACCATGGGCCAAGGACAGAACCATGCGGATTGTCGGTCTGTACCAGAAAATGGCGGTCGTGGATGTTCTGCCCATATTTTTAGTGCCCTTTCAAGCATTGGGAATGTCGGAGGCTGAAATCGAGGTGATGAATGCCATGGCCCGGAAGGGTCTAGACGACCCCAAGGCGCATCGTTACTTTAAATACTATTTCTGGTACGCACAGAAGCCGAGATCGTCACAAGTTGAAGAGGATACTGTCTAAATTTAGTCGGTCTGGCTGGAATGATACGGCATAAAGATGGGGCAATGATGGAATGAGCCTACGAGGTGGGACGGGACGGGACGGGATAGAGGATAGAGGATAGGTCGCGGCGTCTGGTAGGTGCTTCAGCTGGAAGGTAAGCAAGGGCTGTCGAGAATTGATGCCTCATTCGCGATGCTCATATCTGCACATGACTTGGCACAGGTGCAAAGGGGTCATAAAGGCGGGGAGCTGACGGTGCTGAGGACGCTTGAAGATCAAAAAAGACGCATAGCGAAGCCCAATTACGAGTGAGGCATGACGACACGGGCACGTGTTCGCGCGTCTGACGCGGTCCACTCCGGTAGAACTTTCAACAGGTACATTTAGCTGAAGCAAGTTGAGATCTTGTCGGTCGCGGCTCTTTCCTTCCACAGTCTTATCTAAGATCTTGTTAGTGTTGCGAGAAGAAAAGGTGGCATTGAGCGGCAAACTTTGTGGACAGTCTTGGACACTCAGGTCGATACATAACCCGAACTAGGTGTGAAACCCCCATATTCTCGGTCCACGCTTCCAATTTTGTAATTGCTGAGGGTGTACGTGATATGTACTGGAGTTATCACAAAGAGCTTATTTGAGGCGTGAAGCGTGTGCTGTTGCGGCCGTCACTAAGGAGTAAGGCGGCAAGATTTTGATCGGAGATTGGAGAGTGGCTATTGATAGATAGGTTTGAGTTGCTAGACTTGAGCTCAACGCTGTCACTCGATGGGATGTTCCCAATCTCTTGAACGTTTCAAGCCCCGTTTTGAACTATATCAGTAGCTGGGCTTCACAGAGACGCTCGAAAACACGTTGTTGAGTATTCGAACGGCTCGTATCATAGAAGAAGCCGGAGACCATCATTCCCGCTGAGCATGAATATAATCGAGAACGCCAAATGCCTAACGAGTTTGTGAGCTGAAGCCATCGCCATGCTCATCTCATGCCTGATACGGTCAGAACCCCACCGTCCCCGCGTTGATTTTTTGACAGTGTTCGAAAGAAAGGTTGTATAAACAGACTTCACGAACTTGGTTATAAACTCGAATGACCGGCGAGGCTAGTTTTGACTTACGACAGGACATAGTCCTATCCTTAAAAAAGTTATGAACGGTGGACCACGGAAAAAGCTGTCTAGCGAGCAGCATTTCTGGAAGTCTTGAATTGCTGAATCTCGGCAACTGCATCAATCGTGTCACAGCAAGCTGTCCGGGCCCTCATTGAACAATGGATATTTATGAATCTACCAAGTAAACACCTCCATTGTGTGACTTATACATGAATCCCGCGTGATCCCTTTTCTGTTTCCTCGCCCCCCAAAACGCCTCTGCAATGCGATTAAAACCCTGCGCATGATAAAAGAACCCCCAAAGCCAGAAAGCAAAACCAAGAAAAAGATTACATCTACACGACGCCGGCCCTTTCCATCCCCCCCATGCTATGCCCTCAACCGTTACATAGCCCCCACCGCCAAGCTCTCCAACATCGCCCCCGTCTGACACGCAACCTGCGCATTCTCAACCTCACTCTTCACCCTCCTATGCAGCGTCCTAAACCCATCATGCAACTCGGCCGAACCCCCCGTATACTCCGCATACAAATCCAGCAAATGCAACCCAACCTCCACACAGACACTCACGTAGCGCGGATCGCAAATATGCCCACACACCCACTTCAGCACCGGCTCAACACTGACCTCATCTCTATGCTCCAGCGCATCCCGCATAGCACTCCGATGACGCAGCGCAAGCAACAGCGTAAGAACGTTAATAGGCGCATACTCCGCCGAAGACCGATCCAGGACCTGGTCCAACGCGCTACGATACCGCGCATGGCGAAGATCTTTCTGCCAGGGCCGTTCTTTCTTCTTGGACACGCGGCCCTCGTTGGCGATGACTACATCGGCGCCTTCGCCGACGAGGTCTAGACGGGATGCGGCTTCGATGCGGCGCTTTCGTTTTGATTTCTTGGCATCGTGGGTGCTGATTGTGCCGGAGAGGAGGGCGGACATTTCTTTTTCGCGTTCTCGTTCGCGGGTGGCTTCTGGGCCGGTGAGGCGGGTTTTTATGCTGAGGACGCCGGATTGCATGCCGACTGCTAAGTGGCGGTCGCTGCTGGATTCGGCGCCAGAGCCAGAGGAGGAGGGTATGACTTGGAGAGAGAGGATGGGGGATTGGTATTTGACGCTGTTGACGACGTTCCAGCCGGTTGTTTCGAAGACTTTGACGTGGCCTTCCAGACCGCCTGTTACGAGACGCTGCCCGTTGGAGGCGAGGCTCAGGGACGTGACTGTCTTTTGGTGGTTCGTGATCATGTGGAGGGGTCGCGCGGCGACTAGGTCTAGTACGCTAACGGAGTTGTCTGCCGCGGCGAGGAGGGTTGTGCCTGAAGGGAGGGAGAGGACATCTTCAATGGGGGCGGCGTGCTTGAATGTCATGACGGCGGAGTGGTTTCCTGTTCTGGGATCCCAGAGCTTGACTGTGGAATCATAGCTTCCGGAGACAACCATGTTGGACATGGTGCCGGGCATGAAGTTTGCGCACCGCACGTAGTCGCTGTGTCCGACAAAAGTCGTCGTCGCCTCATTGCTGGGCAAATCCCATAACCGGACTGTCCGATCATCACTCGCGCTCAGCAGGGTCGTCAACTCTGTGGGTGAGAACTTGGTTGTCCACACGGGCTGCTTGTGCTCTGTCCAGGTCTTGAGAATGGCTCTGGACTTTACGTCAAACACCTGCATGCGGCCTGTGTCATCGCCCGCCACGAGAACTTTGCCATCCCGGCGAATGTCTCCGCTCCTCGCGACGTCGCCGAAGCGCGTAATGGTCTTGATAAGTTTTCGCGTGCGGTTGGAGTAGATTTGCACCCGTGTGCCTGTCGTGACGACAAACGATTCACTGTTGTAGGAAATATTCGTCACGGGGTAGCTTGTCGGGGATGGGATGAGCAGCTGGTTTTTGAACGTCTTCCAGTATCGCTGTTCGGCCGTCACTGGCGACGGGCCAGAGGGCAATTTGACTTGCGGGAGAGGTCCCACCGGAGCCGTAGCCATGATTTCTGCAGTTGCGCGAGCGGGCTCGGTCGGGATGGAATGGCGACGGCGATGCGGCGTTTGTCTGCGATTAATTAGATGGGCGCTTGGCTTCAATGTCGTTACTCAGACCACGCTCAACTTACTGTGGAATATTTTTTTTCTGCCAAATCCGAGATGCCAATGCGGTCAAGGAGAAGGTGGTCGAAGCGACCGATAGTGGAGTCTCGTAAGAGTGAAGTATCGTCACGTGACGTCCGACAATACTTGAAGTCGCGAGGATCTCTGAAATCATGATGCGTCACACAGGTATCGTTGCCAAAAATTCAGCCAAAAATCAAATTACGATCTCAAGCTTTCTTCATCATCTCCTGCACCTAGGTCCAAAGATGAAAAACAGGGTATTCAGCCAGTATGCAATCCTCCAATCTCGTCAAAACCACCAAATCAACCCGCCTACATGCATGCATTACCCGTCTATATGCCCAAAGTCATCTTCCTCTATCTCTCTCTCTCAAGCACAAAACGCCAGGTCTCCACCCCAAGATGCAATACTTACCTACCTAACACATAACACATACCCTTCTCTCCTCATATCAAACATCACATCATACCCCCCTCAATACCCCCCCCTCCTCCTCGACCTCCCATCCCCAATATCAATCCTCCGCATCTCCTCCACCAACGCCATCTCCATACCTCCTCCCCCGCCCCCACCATTCGCACCGCTCATAATCGCCAGCGGCATCTTCCCCGGCACAGGCGGCACAGATCCTCCACCATACTGCGGAGAATAATTCTCACTCGAATACGCATATTCAAAGGATTCTCCTCCTCCAGCCCCGCGAGGACTCCTCGTAGGTGTATGCTGTAGCTGCAGCTGCTGCCCTCTCTCCTGGTAATTCCCCTGTGAAATCGGAGCCAGTGGGCTTGCCCCGGCAGAGGCAGCTCCTCCGGACCTCTTCTGGAGACGTGTTCGGCCATTAGCCGGAGGGGGCAGCGCGGAAGAAGGTCGTTGCTGGAGCTGTGGGGGCATCGATTCTGGACGGGCGATGGTACGAAGAGGTCGTCGACCGCTTGGGGACATGTGCATGGGCTGCCCACCTGAAGTTGAGGGCCTGGCAATGACGCGGGGCTCTGGGGATGTCTGACTGGATTTTCCGCGGGGTTCGGGCTCGGGTGCCCAGGTCTCCATGGGTAAATAGTCAGATGGATCGATTTCGCGGCCGTCGTGGCCTATGATTTTTTTGGAGTCCATAGATCCTGAGTGAGCGGCCGTGGCTCCGGGGGCGGTTACGCCCGGGTTGAACGCGTTGTAGGAGTCCGGGCCAAAGGGCAGATCAGAGTGTCGCCTGTTCTCAGCGGATAGCGGAGCTGGGCTCACGGATTTTCTGCGAATTCTATGCTGAGGATTGGGATTCGGACTTGGTGAGTTCCCTGGTCTGTTGGCTTGCGGGGCTGGTCGACTGGAATATGTGATGACGGATCGCCCGTCGTAAGACTGTGGCGCGTGGGCGTGCGGCGAGCCAGCATAGGAAGGGGGCTCCTCGGTCCGTTGTCGTCCACGCGTGGGGGTTGCATGTTGAGAAGTACTGTATCGGTCGTCGTCGCGCCGTTCGGTGTGGTAGGGGTCTGAAAACTCGCGAGAGAGTGCCAGATCGACACCTGGGGATAATGATAGAGGGACTGGCGGCGGTACGTAGCTCGATCTTCGCTGAGGATGAGACAGCTCGACTTCACTGCCCCGGTGCGGCTGCCCGTATTGGCTCGAATGTGAGTTGTACGAAGCCTGCGACGACGATGAAACCGACGACTGGTGAGCGATATTGCCAGAGTTCTGACGAGAATCGTAGTGCGGGGATTGGGCGTGGTAGTGACCACCAGACCCTGCAGAGCGGCTTACAATTTCCGAAGAGGTGCTAGGCCTGGCATGATAGTTAAGCTCCTCTTGGGACACTGCCGAGCGCGAGCTATTCTGTCTGTAACCTACACTCGGCGAATCTGGAACATCTTCAACCGTGGGCTGCATAGACCTGTGGTGAGAGTTGTAAGCGGGGCTGTAGCCCGCACTTCGGGAGAGGTGTTGTTGTGATGACGGCGATTCATATGACATCCCGTGTCGGGGAGTGATTTGCAATGGGGCCGAAGGGGACGTGTCATATCCCTTGAAAACTGGCTGGCCAGGGTACGAGGACATAGAGTGTCTGTGAGCCTCACTCTTCAACACGTCTTGTCGCATCGGCATTGGTGACTTTTGCGGAGAAATGTCATAATGGTGACCAGTATCTGGCCCTGCACTATTTTGTCTCGAACGGTGGGCCGGAGGTGGAGGAGGTGTATCGTTCTCCAAAGGAGATGGCAGAAATCTTTCGGTGGGAAACTCATGTGCTTCATGGAAGGACTCGTGCGAGCCACGTGGATCTCGTTGGTCATAGGGGGACGCATGGGCCCTCTCGCTATGCCCTCGCTCATCGTGATACCGGGATGGTGTACCGTATGATTCTCGGACAGAGCGATGCCCATGACGATGAGCGGAATGTGGTGATGGTGTATAAGGATCTCGTTCCGTCAGCGGCCTAGCGCCCTGGGGAGGCGTCTTGTTGTACTCGAGAGACTGAAGAGGCGAATTTGTGGGAATGTTTGCTGGGTGAGAATGAGAATGCGATGCGGATTTCATCTGAGATCGAGGAGTGTGAATCTGTTCTTGCGGTGGAGGGACCGCGGCATGCGACGGAGTGGATGACTCGGCGTTCAAAGGATCCGAGGGCAGAGGACGCCTCTTGACGGGTGTCCTCTGGTTCAGCGAACCGCTAGAGACCTGTTCCATGACGTCTTGATGCCTCTGCTTTGGCACCGGTCTCTCGGGCCGTGGTCTGCTATCATAGAATGTGATTTCCATCCTGATCTCGCCCGCGTATTTTCCCCGACATGTCAAGCCCTGCCATATGTCGTTTTGACCACCGCCAGGAACGATAATGCCTTTCAGGTCGACCCAAGCCTCCCCAATCAAATCGGTCTTTTTATCGTCGGTGAAGACAGACATCTTTAGTTGATAATAGTCTGGAGAGTCGTGCACCGTAAATCGAAGCTCTTGGTCCCTGTGTCCGGTCAGTATCTCACTACCAAGTGGCACACACTGCTGTGCCAGCTTATCATCCCTAGACGTCCAAGAATTTTGCTTACCATTTCGGCGTTTGGCCACCTCGAATGTCCGTCGTCGTCTTCTTGGCCTCTTTGCCCAACCTTGCAGCACAGTAGGGATCCTGTTTACCGATAGTCTTTCTGTTGGGCAGGTTCTTGGCCCTGTCGACCACGGCAACCAAAGTGCCAATCACCGGCCCATCCACTGTCATATCGGCAAAGATTCCCGCAGTATGCCCACCCTTAAGGGCAAACGGTTTTGTCTTGGCTGCCATGATTGCGCGGGAAGCTTGGAAAGCAACCAGCGCGCGAGAAATGCGATTCGCGTGTCACGTCCGGCGTCAAGTGTTTCGCGAACTATGAATTTCGACCGGCCGAGTGCGCAATAACGATAGCAACCTCGTTTTCGATGTTTACTTGATGCGGCGCACGGAGGCTAAGGCCCATAGACCGTGGACGGGGTATAATAAGACGAGACAGCGAGCGCAAAAGTGACGACACTCGCGGACGTTGTTTCAGATCATAAGAAATGAGACCAATAGTCCAACAATAGGCCCAAGGTGTGTCGTATCGAAAGCGGCAAAGACAATGAGCTCGACAGAGAATACAATGGAACGAGGAAACGATGGACGTAGGTAGACGAGGCGGGCGACAGCCTGTTTTGTCACGGCCGAAGTGCGATTCGTCGTGGGGCTGCAGCCGCGGGAAGCTGTTGCATGAAGCTGCGTGTGAAGCCGCGCTCGTTGACAATGATGGGGCTCGATGGCGCCAAGGGTCCGGGGTCAGGGGAAGTGTCAGGAGTGTCAGGGGAGTGCCAGGGGAGCGCCAGGGCAATGGACAGCTGGTGCGGTGGCTGGGGGACGACGAATGCGGCGCTGCCATTGCGCCGGTGGCACACTGGATCGTCGGACCCCTGTAAGGCGCGGCCAGGCGCAGAAAATAAGGTGGCTGGTGAGGCAGATGCCGCCTCGTGAGTGGCTCATCGGCTCCGGCTGCCCATCTCGCAAGCCTCGTTCATGGCAGAACACGACATTGCAGCATCATTCTTTATGCTTTGCTGCCGGATATGGCTGGGGCCGGAGAGCCTAACACGCCGAACGTTGCCCAGTCTAGGCCCAAGCTATAGATTTTGTTCCTTCACGGCTTGCAAGTTGCCATTGCGCGACTCGTTGTCGATGGTTCAATGGAAGCTTTCCTTTGCCCTTCCATGTGTTCATCTTCTCCACCACTACATACCTCCTAATAACGCAGGTCCACCAGATGACGATGTAGCCTGCAGGGCAGCTTTAGTGTCGCAAGCTTCCCCTGGCCAACCGAATCTCGAGTACATACATATTTGTTTTATTTTCCAGCGCTGGCGTCACCACTAGGCATTGGGCAATGATGTAATAGGCAAAACGAATCGTCGGTTCATGGTTACATGTTCGATCGTGATGGATCGTGGTGGATTCTGTTGAACTGGGGGCCGGAGCACATCGTCGATGAGGCGACGGATCGTTGAGCAAGGGAGGGATTTCAGCGTCGACCCGGGGTTGGCATGGCGAAAGGCCGAGAGGGCGGCGGATTCAGCGGAAGCTCTGGAAACAATTTTGCAACAAACGTTTCGCCCGTTGTTCTAGCCCACAGTCAACGCAATTTGGCCAGCTTCGTCCATCTTCATGCATAATATTTTGCAAGCTCGCTACCAATCACAGTTCTCTCCCAGTAGTGACGCCAACTGCTCCAGATACTCCTTGTCCAGCTTATCGAATCCATTCTCGACGGTGCAGTCTACGTCAATGATGGCTACCACCTTCCTCTCGCCATCCTTGTCTGCCAGAATCGGCACCACGATCTCGCTTTTGCTGTCGCTGTCACACGCAATGTGGCCTGGGAACTTGTCCACGTCCACAACCAATTGAGTTTGTTGCGACGCTGCGGCAGCTCCGCAGACGCCTCTGCCAAAGGCTATCGTTTGACAAGCAACTTTGCCTTGGAATGGACCCAAGATGAGCTGAGGTTTTGAGGAAGATGGGTCAAGGACGTAGAAACCTGCGTCGACATTGCTACCGTTAGACACTTGGACGACACGTCCTTGGCGTTAGAATATCTTGAGGGGTGAGAAAGGTCTTACCCGCCCAATTGACGTCTTTGCTAGGGGACGGCAATGATTTGTATGCGTACCAGAGCAAAGAGGCGGCGTTGGCCAAGTTACTGAAAAAAAGCAAAGAATGAGGATTCAGAATAGTGCGTCTTTACGCGAGGACCTGGCCTCGCGGACTTAGGAAGACGTGCTCACCAGACCTACGTATGTGTCAATAACATCGTCCGGGCCTGTTTTGCAAGAAATTCGTATTCAACGTACCCAGTTGCGCTGCTCTGTGCATAGTCCCGCGGCTTGCATCAGCACCTGCTCATACGCTTCCACCTTGGTGACGTCGTCGTCGAAGTTGGACGCATCGGCGTGGACCTACACATTTCGTCAGGGCTGGGCTGTATAAGCTACCCGAGGAGATCCGAGGCCATACGCACCATGCTTGCTTTAGGCTGCTTTCAGTCAAGTAATGGTTGGATCAGTTTTTCAGAAAGAGGCTCAAAAGTCATTTTATTCCCATTGTCAGGAGTGCAGGCTCAGCGGCGCGATGTCATGCTTTTTCGTCTGGTGGATACTTATCTGTTTCCAAATCTGGTAATTCGGGAGTCGGGATGAGTCACCAACGTAAGGTACGCCCGAGATCCGGTGAGATACCCACACTTTGGACAAACATCGTCAGGTACCTAAAAGAAAAGCAGCTCCCCTTTGATTTCAGAGTCTTTACGGAGTACGGGAACTTCTTCTGGGTTGTTTGCACTTGTTGCGGGAGAGTATCGTTGCGGGATGAGGTCAGTTCATTGCCCCACACTCGGCCAATCAGGTGTTCGGGAATAGCTAGTGTAACGCGGTAACGCCCAATCCGGAGATCCAGCCGTGCATTGGCCATTTCCGAGACGCCGACTCTAAATATTTTTGTAAACCCTCAGCTCCGGACATCTGACATCAAACCACGGCAGCAATATTGCAAAAAGGTGTCATGAGCGCGCAAATTCCCTGGCGCCACTGTGCGCCCCGTCCCTACGCTTGCCGTCTTCTCACTCATTCCGCAACGCTCAGAATGCCACGCCATGGCCCTTCCCTATCCAAGGTCCTATTCAGTCAGCAGCATCATTATCAGCAGCAGCAGAGACCAGCCCACAGCCCACACCACAACGGACCCCCCCGACAACTAAGAAAACCGCTACTTAACCCGCTACTTAATCCCCCAGAGTCGACACGACCGCCGGTCCTAAACGTCTCCGACCGAAGCGCATGCAAGTCGACGTTCGAGTACATCTACCAACTCGGAAAGGGATACCTAACCTTCTACAAAAATGGACTACAAGCTGTACTGGCCAACCGGCGCCTCCTCAAAGACAAGCTCAGAAAGACCCCAGCCGCCGACCGACCTTCCATCTGGAAGCCACACTACGTCCCCAAGACCTTCTCCCGCGCCGACTGGGTCCTCCTCTGGCGCGTACGGCACGACATGCTCCGTCTACCGTTCTTCGGACTCATGATCTTCGTCATTGGGGAATTCACAGCCCTAGTGGTCATATATGTAAATGGTGTGGTGCCATATACGTGCCGCATCCCGAAGCAGATATATTCCGGGCTACGCGAGGCGGAGCAGCGGAGGCGGCTTGCGTTCGATGAGCTGGAGAAACAGTTCCCGCATGGGCCGCTGAGTCCGCGTCTTGACGCTGTGGTGGCGAGGAAGCATATCCTGAGGAGCTTGCATTTGTCGGGCCTGATGTGGGATCGGTTGGGGTTTACGCCTCCGGGGATGTGGCAAATTAAGGGTCGGCTGCGCATGGCGTTTCTGGAGGGGGATGATATGAATCTTATCGAGGACGGGGGGCCGATGGGGCTGCAGGCGGAGGAGCTGCGGATTGCGTGTGCGGAGAGGGGGATTGATGTGTTGGGGAAGACGGAGGGAGATATGAGGAATTTGCTGGGGGATTGGCTGCGATTGACAGCTGCGAAGGACATTTCTGAGCGGAGGAGGAGGATGGCGACGTTGTTGCTGACGAGGTGAGTTCTTCAAGCGCTTCTACCCCCCATGCTTCCTATTTTTCTCATGACCTTCCGAGTCTCCGTACGCTTCTGCTTCAGCACGGATTAACTCTCTTTCTTTTCATTTGTTTTTCGTTTTCGCCTCTTTCATATTGAGCTGACCAGATTGAACGTGCATAGACCGGAGAACTGGCCCCAGAAACGCGACTTTCCCGTCCCGGAATGGGAACTATGAGATGCGTTCGGAAGCAAAGACAACACGGCAACGAGACATGTATGATTGTGCATACCGTTAAAGGTAAAAGGCAGAAGGAAAATGGCAGAAAGCCAAAGGCACAAGGCGCGTTCGAGGCGTTCGGGTATTCTCATCAAAGGGAGAGACGGATCTGGAGAGCACGATGTACCAGCCGGGGGATACTACAAAATATGGGACAGCGAGTATGGAAAAAAGCATGGACAATCACTGGATAGGCCCATCTCTGCTTCAATGTGCAGGCTACGGAGCCACAAACCTCTTGTATAAAACGTCAATTCGTGGCATTTCAGGGTATATAGGCTGCAAAAGGGAATGTCAAATAGCGCCACGATTGCATTTCAGTTTGACGTCAGCATATGACGGCACATGACCTGTGTATGCGCTTGGGCTCCCGAAAGTTGAATCTTGAAACCAGTTAAACGCTTCTCCAGGTCTGTTCTGGTCTGGGGCCGTTCGGCATAACTGGCGACTCCGTTTCGGTGGATGAGCCGGCCGCCATCCCCACTGTAGACGACGATGTCAGGGTCACCAGCGCAGCATCTCTCGTCCAGCGATTTCTCGCAGTACGGACGCAGCGCCGCAGCGCGGCCCCCGCGGAACTGCAGCGAGATGATGTCAGGCCTCGGCAGCTGTCACATGTCCGCCTTGTGGTGGCGCTCCCGGACCCCAGACTCCCCAGTTTCCATTCATGATCCCGCGCACCTCATTTAAACACCACCTACTGCAGATGTATTCCTAACCCTGCATACGTACTTACCCAAAGACACAATCTCACGACTCGATACGCTTCTTCTTTACTTGTAGCCTCACTTTCTTTCGAATAAACCGCTACCGCTACCGCCACCACAATCGCTACGAACAATGGGTCTCGCCAACGGTAGGTGCCATGCCAACTTGCTCTCCTTTCCCATGATCCGAGTGTCTCGCTGTCACATGCGCTGCGGCAAGAACGGCAAGAAATGCAACGAGCCAACTCACTTTCCTCCAGTCCTCGTAGCTGAGCTGCACGGCGCAACGGAACTTTACCCCCCTTTGAAGCTGAATTCGCTATCTAACTCGAAGAAAGGCATGTGCTGATTTGACGTCATTGTTCCATGCAGACAAATTCCCCTCCAGCAGCGCCTTCGACGCCATCGATAGCGTGCTGAGCGGCTCAGACAGCGAGCGCAAAGCCGCCATCAAGCAGGCCAACGGGGTCTTTGCATTCACCATCAAGAACAAGGCCGGCGAGACGGAGAGCTGGCATGTTGACTTGAAGGAGTCAGGGCGTGTAGGCAAGGGTCTTGGGAAGCCGACTGGTAAGTTTTCAATCTTGGCGAGGACACCCATGCGCCAAGTTGTTCCTCCTTTGCAGAAAAAGAATCCATGAATTTAGTGCACGAGTCACGACCAATTTTGTTTTTGTTACCCTACAGTAAAATATCTCTTTGGGGTTTGGAGACCCAAATGATGAATGGTGAGCTAATCTGGCAACGTATAGTTACTCTTTCTCTTTCAGAGGAAGATTTTGGCAAGCTTGTGGATGGATCTGCGAACCCACAGCGTCTGTTCATGTCCGGGAAGCTCAAGGTCAAGGGCGACATCATGAAGGCGACGAAGCTGGACCCTATTATGAAGAAGGCCAAGTCCAAGGCCAAGTTGTAAACCTCGGGCTCAGGAAGCGCTGAATTACGAAGAGAGTGTAATATTTGTTTGGAGTTATTATCTGCTATTCAGTCATGAGAAGACTGAGTAAAGAGGAGGATGCCCAAAGCCGTAGCAAACAGGGCGGGCGGGGCTGAGTGTTGATGTAAACTTAGAACGCGATAGGGATAGGAATCACATTTTTTGGACGGTTTGCACGATTCGTGTTTGCGATGGGCTTTGAAGAAAAGGTCAGAGGTGCCGGCATGGGGGAAAAGGACAGTGCCGTTCATGATTCATTGTGTGGACGTGTACGTGAATTCGCAATGCTAGGAATGCGCATTACTTGAGTCCATAGGTACATTCGTTGGAGCAAATCACTCACTCTCAAAGCTTCGCCGCCATCCGCCGAATTCTCCTCTTGGCCCCCTCACATACTTCAGTGACAATCTGGCCCGCCGGCTTGGCCTGCTTCACGAGTCCGACCCCCGTACCTCTAATGTTTAGGAACATACAGCAAGTCAGTCATTGCCCATATCCACCATGACCTAGCGCTGACACAGGGAGTTAGAAGGAGGAAACAGGGTAACTTACGCCCACGTGTTGACAAGCTTGATGGACTCCTCACTTGAATAGTCCTTCTTCAAGCTCGTCTGCAACTCCTGCAGCGTGGCACCCCCCAGGAAGCGCTGGTGGATGGTGCTCATGATGGCTCGGCCATCGTAGAGGGGTCCCCATAGTTTGTTGCTGTTGATCTCGTCGTTGAAGGAAGATCTAAAGGTGTCAGTGGGAGTCGGGCCTGGTTCTGACCGCAGACGAACATGGGGGAGAAGTAGAAAAGAAGAAGACAAATGAAAAGAACGCAGGAAGAATAAGGGAGAAAAGGAGAAGGAGAAGCAGAAAATGCTAGGTAGGCATGGTATACCACTTACTTGAAGGTCGATGAGCCGCCGTCGACAGTACCAAGGACGAGCTTCTTCCGAAACTCGGGATAGCAAGACTCCTCAGCAACAGTGAACTAATTCAATGTCAGAGCCACGAACACGAGAACTCCAAAGAGGGAAAGCACAGCATGAGTGCCATGCTTCGGTAGACCAAGAGGAATAACATACCCTCGTCCCCATCACGACCCCATCCGCACCTACAAAATCAAGTCAGCAAAACTGTCCCCAAAGCCCAACAAGAGACGCACTCCAGAAGAACGCAAACCCCCAAAAATGACCACAAAAGTCAGATATAGAACAACAAAAAAAGAAAACCTACCCAGCATCATCGCCGCCGCGACCCCCCTCTCATCCGCAATCCCCCCCGCCCCCAAAACCCCAACCTCCCTCTCCGAAAACTCCTCCTCCAACAAACTCCTCACCTCCGGCACAAAACTCACCACCCCCATCCCCTTCCGAAACTGGTGCCCCCCCGCATCAATCCCCTGACAGACCACCACATCCGCGCCATCCAGAACAGCTTCCCGCGCAGCAGCCACATTCCCGACCTGCACAAAGATCCTCGGCGCCGGATCCAGGGCCTTGACCGCGCGGATGATGCCCCCATGGGGCTTCACATTCCCATCCGGCGCAAACAGCCACAGCGCAGCAGGGCGCAGGGCCGTCAGCACCGGGAGGGCCGTCTCGCGGAAGTGGGAAATGCTTTCGTGGCCGGTAATGAAGCTAACGCCTATATTGATGACGCTGGATTTCTTCTGGTTGCCATCGTTGCTGCCGGGTGAGGTACCGAGGAGGGACTGCGCCTCGGTTAGGTCGGCTGTGAGGGCTTTGAGGTGTTTAGAGGAGGGGCTTGTGTCGAAGACGGATGCGATGAAGCCTTTATGGATGTGTGTGTGTTTATTTTAGCAAGATCAAGTTCGAGATGAATTGCGAGATGGGGAATTTATATGGGAGTCATGTTCATGCAAGATGGCACGGATGTTTGAAGAATTGCAGCAAGGTAAATAATACGAGTTGGACATGTTGCGTGAGGGCTGGTAATGAATGGAATGGAATGGTTGGTAACTTGGTATACTTGTAACTTACCCAGGCCACCCGCCTTGCTGACCTCGGTAGCAAGTTTAGGTGTCGCAGCGTTGATCATTGGCCCGTTGCAGATGAGGGGCGCTTTGGTCCAGGGAAACCATTTCTGGAGGTTGGCTGGCGGCATGGTGCAAAGGAAGAAAAAGATTATATCTATAGAATTACTTGCGGGGTCGTCAAAGGGAAGTTGATAACTTGGAGATGCTTGGATGCGGAGGGGGTTTATGTGCCGAGGATGCAAGAGGCAGGTTCATGGGAGCTGGACCGCGGGTGGAGGGCGGCATCTTGTCCAGAAAGAGATGCGGCTGTGGTACTGTCGGATTATCGGACATGGGTCCCTAATACGCTGGGCGGTAATACAGGGCAGAAGTCACGTGAACACATACATCTACTTTGTAATTAGAATGGCCCCTGAACACAGGGAGAACACACACAGAACAACAGTGAACACAATCAATCAATACAACAACACCCATCACCAAAACTACGTTAAATCTGACAATTAAGAGTCTCACTGCCTCTATTAAGCATTTGCGAATATTTCCGAACTATCGCCAAAATGTCGACATAGTTTCCTTCGAACGAAAAGACTACTTTCCCGCGCGATCAGGAGGACTGGAGGCCTTGGATCAATTTGATCGAAAGTCGCGCCTCAGTCTACCAGATCTGGGATGAACTTAATCCGGACCACCCGCATACGTTTATGGCATAGCCAAGAGCTCCACGATGTTGCCGACCTCACAGTCATTACAACAGACTTTATGGTAGCGATTCCGAGTTTCCGCGAGCACATGAATCGGGTTCATCCAGTTAAGTCAGGAAGGAACCGGGCTGCCGCCTTCGCGACAGCCGAGGAAGATTCATATGTCGCCGATGGTGCTACAGATACTACTGTCCAAGGGAGTAAGAGGGACGCCTCTTCCACTCCGGATGGCGCACCATCGGCGAAAGAAGCAAGCGGAAGCCAGCAGGTAGGAGGCCTACCAACGCACATTCGACGAAAAAGGAGTTAGAAAGACCGGCTCTCTCGAATGATGTACGGAAGTGCCCTCTCTGTTGAAGGAAGCGGAAACCCACAGGTAGGAGGCCTACCAACGCATCATCGACGAACAAGGAGTTAGAAAGACCGGCTCTCTCGAATGATGTACGGAAGTGCCTGTCGCCGATGGTGCTACAGATACTACTGTCCAAGGGAGTAAGAGGGACGCCTCTTCCACTCCGGATGGCGCACCATCGGCGAAAGAAGCAAGCGGAAGCCAGCAGGTAGGAGGCCTACCAACGCACATTCGACGAAAAAGGAGTTAGAAAGACCGGCTCTCTCGAATGATGTACGGAAGTGCCCTCTCTGTTGAAGGAAGCGGAAACCCACAGGTAGGAGGCCTACCAACGCATCATCGACGAACAAGGAGTTAGAAAGACCGGCTCTCTCGAATGATGTACGGAAGTGCCCTCTCTGTGATAGTGACAAGCATGGTCTCGATCGTTGCTGGCACGTCCACAAAGATCTAGCTCCGTCGTGGTGGCGTTCAGACACTTTTACCCAGACACTCATGGAGCGTCTACAGAAGGCCGACCCTACCTTTCGAAAACTGGTACAGGAAGCACAAGACAAGCGAGCGAACTTGTGACTTGAAGGCCGGAAAGTTACGACAATAAGTGCATCTTTTCAAGTCGGTGCTTCAAATGACTATCCATTGAGGCATTCTTTCATCCTCGATTCGGGATCGACGTGTCATATCACAAACACTCCGGAGCGGATCCGCCAATTCAGACCTCCTGCACAAGGTGACTTTGTATGGGCCGGGAACACTCAGGTTTGGATATCCGGATATGGCTCAGTCGATTTGCACTTGACGAACGGAGAAAGCACAAGCAGGATAACCCTTCACGATGTTGCCATTTGTCCAGACTTCCTCTGCAACTTGGTTTCTTCCCGATTACTACGACAAACAGGGATCTGGTGGGAAACGCAAAACGACCCTACCACTCTAAGGAAGCCGGATGGAGCCATCATCGGAAGTGTTGCTGAGATCCATGGCTAATGGGTTTTGGAACACAATTCAAGTCCTGCGTCCAATGCCGCCTTCTACACTAGCTCGAGCACAGCACGCGCACCTCAAAAAAAAAAACGACAGCGATAATATGGCATAAACGACTTGGCCATCCTGGCCCGGCCGCGGTTGAACACCTTGTCCAGCAAACTGAGGGGGTGCGTGTCAAGGGTATCACCACGGTAGAATGCAACGCGTGCGGTGAAGCCAAAGCCAGACGTAAAATACGTCGCGCACCTCGCATCAACGACGAAGGACCAGGGGAGAGACTGGCAATCGACTTTCACAGCTACGATCCGGACAGCAACACGAAAGAGAAAAGTCAGATGCTGATCGTAGACAGGTTCTCAGGTTTTCAATGGGACATTTACTTCACGGACAATCGGACCGCAGCCTCAGTCATAACCAAGTTAACGAATTTTTTTCTTCTCCTCAAGAATCACTTCAACATCACGGTCAAAGTCATTGAGTGTGACAATGAGATAACCATCGTCAAACCAAAAGTGAAAAATTGGTTGATCACAAAGGGAATCACAATTGAGCCTTCCGCCCCTGACAAACAAGCACAAAATGGAGGGGCAGAACGCTCAGGGGGTGTCGACAAGGAAAAGGCACGCGCGATGAGATTGGATGCTCATCTCCCGGCAAAACTGTGGCCGGAAATAACGAGGGCTGCGGTTTATTTGTTTAACAGAACTTCCAGGTACGCAAATGATTGGAAAACGCCCTACGAGATATTTTTCACTCAGAGCGCTCTCAGAAACGGGATCGTCAAAACACATCGACGACCCAACCTAGCGCATTTGAAAGCATATGGATGCAAGGCATTCGCAATGACCAGCGATGCACACCGCGGGAGAAATCGCTTGCAACGACTAGATCCGACAGCATGGATTGGATCTGCCGCATCTGGATACCATCGTTAGCCAGGGTAATCAGTTCTCGCGATGTAGTGTTCGATGAGCACGTTGTGTTCGATGGCGAGGATAAAACTTTGGAAAACAATTTGATGCACGTCTCACCTGAAGAGATAGCCAGGCGACTGCAGACCATAGCATTACCGCCGCCAACAGTTCACCCTGAAGTCGAATCATTCTTTGAGGATGACTACATTGACGACATCACCGTGCAACAAGACGAGTCGGAACCGGAAGCAAAGGGAGAACCAGTTAAAAGAGAGAACACTACTAGCTTTTATCCATCGCCACCACTTACACCACCACCGCCGGTTGCGTTATTGGCAGCACTGATGTCTGGAAGTCATGCATCGCAGACGACACACGCACAACCACAACTGACGTCGCAAGGGTCATCGAAAACTGTCCCATGGGCAGCGGCGTTTATGGCGGGTACTCAAGCGGGAAATGTTGGGCAATTTGAAGGAGACGGTGTTGGCAAGGCACAGAAGAAAAGGATGCTGGCTACAGGCATAGGAAAATTTCAAAGGAGAGAAGTTTGACGAGAAAAAGCTGAAGGAGGCACTGGCAGCAGGCAAAAAGATCCACCGAAGTGAACTCCAGTCTCCCGCCTCTACCAACTCAGAAGACCAACCTTGAAAAACATCCAATGGGCGCTCTTTTTAAACAAGCGGAACTTGATCACCTGGCGAGCCACCGTCAGATGAAATCTTGGACTGAGGTCTCCCACTCATCAGTCAAACGCAAGGGGTCTCAGATTTTGGATTGCATGTGGGTGTATACCTACAAGCTCAACAAGCACCATAACTACCTAAAGTGCAAGGCCCGGCTGGTTGTACGTGGAGATCAGCAACGACACATCTCATCGCAGGATACCTATGCGGCAACTCTAGCGAATCGATCGTTCCGCATGCTCATGTCCATTGCAGCGAAGTACAATCTGGAACTGAAGCAATACGGTGTGACGAACGCTTTCGTTCACGCGAGTATGGACCGCGACGTGTACATGATGATGCCCAAGGGATACCAGAAGAGAGGGACGATCGTGAAACTTCAAAAGGCCCTTTATGGCTTACGCATCTCACCTTTGCTGTGGCAGAAAGAGTTTACAACAACTCTCAAGACTTTGGGCTTCCAGACTTTGCCGCACGAACCGTGCTGCTTGATCAAGGGTGGCATTATCATTTTCTTCTATGTTGACGATATCATAGTTGCCTACCGAAAAGAAAACGCCAGTGAAGCTAACCGAGTGATCCAGCTCCTCAAGGAGAAATATTATATATACCATGACTGGCGGGGACGACCTACAATGGTTCCTGGGAATGGAGGTAATCAGAGATCGACAGCATGGATTGCTGCGTCTCTCACAGGCCGCGTACATAGACAAGATTCCCCAGCTGGCCGACAAAACTAATCTGCGACACGATACGCCCATGGCCGCAGTAGAGCTAAAGCCGTCGACGTCGTTATCATCACCATCTCAAATCAATAGATACCAGCGAAAAATCGGGTCACTCCCGTTTGCGGCCGTCACGACACGTCCGGACATAGCTTTTGCCACTTCGCGACTCTCACGATTTCTAACGAACCCCAGTGAAGAGCATCATGACGCGGCCGATCGCGTTCTTCTATATCTATCTGACACCAGATGGCTGGCATTGCAACTAGGAGGCGGAGATAAGCTTCAAATTGCGACTGACGCATCGTTCGCTGACAATACCATGGACAGGAAGAGCTCGCAGGGCTATGCGATTAAATTGTTTAACGGCCTTATAGCGTGGAGAGCAAGCAAACAGGACACGGTCACCACGTCTACGACCGAGGCAGAACTTCTGGCGCTGTCACAAGTCGCAAAAGAGGCCATGTTCACCGTTCGCCTGCTCAAGGAGCTGAAAATTCAACTGCCTTCGGATACCATTACCATCGATTGCGACAACACGCAGACGATCGGACTAGTAACAAAGGAGATAGCAAAGCTTCAAACCAAGCTCAGACACGTCGACATCCATAATCACTGGCTGAAGCAAGAGGTGTCAAGAGGGAGTATCATTGTGGAATACATTGAATCGGCTGAGATGATTGCGGACGGATTCACGAAGGTACTGCCGGTCAACAAGTGGCCGAAGTTCATTCAGCAAGTCGGACTGGTGGAAATTACGAAGCACGAAGTCAAGAACGACGCGCGGTTGGAGGAGATTCAGGACCAACTGGAGGACCTCACGCGTCATTAACGGGTTCCAGCTTGCATATTCTATCCAAGCTGAGGGGGTGTGTCGGATTATCGGACATGGGTCCCTAATACGCTGGGCGGTAATACAGGGCAGAAGTCACGTGAACACATACATCTACTTTGTAATTAGAATGGCCCCTGAACACAGGGAGAACACACACAGAACAACAGTGAACACAATCAATCAATACAACAACACCCATCACCAAAACTACGTTAAATCTGACAGGTACATAGATCGACGTGAGTTTGGCGGACGACGCCGACGAAGCGGCAATGCGCGAATCATAACAGGCAATTGGTGCGACTCTTCGGTGTTATACTGTACTTAAACATGTGTGATAGTGAAGGGGTCGACGCCATTTAATGGCGCAGATCGCCCGGGATGTGATGATCTTTATGGTCTGGTGATTCTGCGCGGGTGGTATCTATTACATACAATACTCCGTATGTGTATCATTGAATGGAATGCTCTCTATGTAAAAAGGATGCCGTTACGCAACTATTCGTCAAGCACCTGTCACTTGCAGCCACACGCCACCTACAAACAAGGGACAGACTACTCTGTATGCTCATCAAAATCGCGCCACTATGGCAGGGGGCTTATTGCTCAGGACCTCGTCAATCTCATTCATGATCTCTGGCGTCAACTTGTCCACCGCTGCCACGGCCCTGCAATTCTCATACACCTGCTCGACCCTGCTGGCGCCCGTGATGGCCGTGCTCACGTTGGGATTCTTCAGCACCCAAGCTAGCGCAAGCGTACTCAGCTTGATCTCAAGCTTGTCCGCGATGGGCTGCAGCTTGTTGACCTGCTCGATGATGCCGTTCCAGGTATCCTGGCTGGTGCGCTGCCAGTAACCCTTGACGAAATCGACGCTCGTTTGCGCAAAGCGCGAATCCTCGGGAATACCGTCCTTGTACTTGCCCGACAGGATGCCCTGGCGCATGGGCGACCAGACCGTCAAGCCGAGATTGTTCTCGCGGTACAAATGGGCGAATTCGCTTTCGACCTTTTCCCGCTGAAGCATGTTGTACGCAGGCTGCTCCGTGACAGGCCCAATGAGACCCAACTTGTCTGCGTATCGCCACGCCTGCGCTATTTCGTCGGCGTTCCAGTCCGACGTGCCCCAGTAGAAGGCTTTGCCTTGGTTGATGATGTGGTTAAATGCTCGGACGGTCTCTTCCATTGGCGTCTGGCGGTCGGGACGGTGGGCGAAGATGATGTCGACGTATTCGAGATCCATGCGCTTGAGAGAGGCATCGACGCCCTCGATGATGTGCTTCCGAGACAATCCCTTGTTGTTGACCTCGTTGTCACCAAAAGCTTGACCCCAGTAGATCTGTCTCATTATGTCAATAAGACATTCCGTTTTCGTGTTCCGCGATGGTTCCGCGACTGCAAGGCAAACGTTGTATTGCTTACCTTTGTCGAGACGACCAGATCGTTTCGCTTCCAGCCAAACTTCTTGATAGCTTCTCCCATGACAATCTCCGACTCTCCCCCAGCGTAGACCTCTGCACAGTCGAAGAAATTGACGCCGCAATCATATGCCGCCTTCATGCAGGCATAAGTGCCCTCTATCACGGGACGGCCAAGTCAGCTCTAAACGCACCTTTGTCCCCCAACTGACCACATGGTCGATATCTTGTTTTCCAATGGAGCAATTGCACTGTACCTCTGTCGACATGACCACCGTACGTGAGCCAGCCTCCTAGAGAAATTGCAGAAACTTGAAGCCCGGAGCGGCCCAGGAACCGATACTTCATCGGCGGCATATCTTGTGGTTTGGACATGATGAGCGAATTTCGTGACAAGAGGTCCAGCTTCAATCAATGCTGAAAAGGGAGAAGAAGGGGTTGAAAAATTAGTATGTCGTTCTTTTCCACTTCAACTTCTTCTTGTTTCGACCTTTTGGAAAAAGTAGGAGCTCGCAGCTGTGGCTTCAGTCTATAGTTGTATACGGCTCCGTGAGTTGAAACTTGAAAGTAAATATCATGGATTCATGAGCGTTCCGCTTTTGCGGGGGAGCGACCCGAACTCCCCGCCATGAACTAATGTCATTGACGAATGCCCCGCGGATAGTTACACCCGGCCCAATCAAGGTGGATGTTTGAAACGAACGACGCCTTGATTTTACCGGAATAGTCCGTGGTGACAACTGAAGAAAGCCACGCTGTCGACAACGCGGTGGTTGCATTCGTGCTTTCGCGGAGCATACTCCGTAAAGCTTACCCCGGCGCGCCGCGCCGTTCTTGCCGCAAAATAATGATGCATGCCTTTGATACTAGTGTTTTCGTAGCAGCAGATTCTGGTCTTCAGGTAATCGCAGTACATATTGGGGGTTCCAACTATCGAGAAGTGGTCAATCGCTTTGGTTCGACCAAAAATGGCGAAGCCGAAAACGCGAGGCAATGCACGGAGTAAGGTACATAGGTAGGTACCTGGTAGGTACTGTGCCACATCATATGTGCGCCACACACGTGCATTTCCAACCCCTTTTTTACACCTCGTGGACGTGGACGGTGGGCGCCGTCGGGCGGCATCTTTTGAAAGAAGGGCCTAGGTACCTAGGTATGCCACGATGTACATATAGGTACCTACATCATCATGCGCTGCGTCGTGAGAACAGTAGGGCTAGAAGTAGGGCAATGTGGCATTCTGTACTTTTCTCATAGCGGAAAACAGTCAAGCGAATTTCAATTAAGTCGACTGACCTTCGCGTAATCTAGGTACATAGGGCTCAAGTATGTAAGCTTTCCCAACAACTTGGGTTCACTGATTCCTGGGCTTCAGAGATGCCCCTCGTGTTCAGATGCACTACCTAGCTGGCTCGAAATCATCACAACAAAACCGAAAGGCGTCCGAAGCGCCCGGCGCCAACGCCGTCGCATGACCATGCGTGGGCACTTGTAGACTAGTCATTCATTGACGGAGCCAAATTCCGACAAGTCGGTCTGTTGGACGAGCCTATGAAAAGGTCACCAGCGACAGTGTTTTGTTCCTCGCTTGCAGCTGCTCTGAATTGTCATAGACTGAGTGGCAGTGAGTGCATATACTGTGCTGGTGAACCACAACTTACAAGTCTTTCAATTGGCATTGCAGCCACGTGGTGCGCTTCTCATCCGTCTCTCCTAATTGCAAATTGCACGACATCCTGACTCCTGAGCGTCACCGTACGGATTCTTGGAGCCTCTGACGTGGCCGAGGTCTCGGAGCCTCCCACCGACTTTCATTCGTCAGAGGATTCGATCCTGCGGCAAGTGGACAATTTTTGAGCTGCTAATTGAGTCCGCCGCCTCGAAAAGCTCGTCGCTTCGGTTGGAGTCTTGACAAGCTGCTGTCTAGAACTTAGAAGGCCATCTGCAACGACTACATAATGTCCTTTTGGTAACTCACAGTGACATTGTGCATACCTTATGTAGGTATGTATGTATGCATTCGCATCTGCAGTGTCAATGTGACATTGCATGGATCTCGAGGATCAACTCCCAGCCATCTTCTGCGCTTCCTTGTTATTATGGCAGCGCATTACCTAGCGCCCGTGGAAGAAGAGCTCGGGAACGAGACCAGGCAATTTGAACAACAGCAAGTTGAATTCCACGGCGACAACGACGTCAGCAGCTTAATAATAAGTCAAATCGACAAGATCGGTGCCAGGCCCCACACAATGCACAATTCTCTCTCGAGTCTCGAGTCTCGAGACATAATTAGACCAGGGCGCATCATTCTCGGGACGTCATCGTGGCTCGTGAAGCTGATAAGCTGACGGACAGCAGCGGAAGAGCGTTATAACTTCTGAGTCTTGGCGTCGCGGTTGGGCAGTGAGTATATCCTTCTCAGCCTTTTCCACGCGGACACTCGTGTCGCGGTCGTGCGTACTGTTTGTTGCTAGGCGAATCGAAGAATCAAAAAAACAACAAAAGTCATCACCATCGACTTGGATGAATTTGGGTGGACGAAAAGGCACTAATTAGCTGGAGCCGTCCGTTATTAGGCCGATCCTGCCCGGGGCAGCCGCACGAATCAACCCATGTACGGAGTACATACGGATATAGGTACATATACACGTGCCGGTATGTACCGGTACCTATGTAGCGAGGAAGCCGCGAGTGGCCGATGTCCAGGGCTTTGGCCTATTATCTGGAGAGGATGCGAGATCGGCTTCAAAATTCAAGATTGACGTGCCTGGAGAGTCGAGACTCGAGACTCGAGAGTGGTTGGAGAAGTAACCCTGCTCGCTTTCGCCTTTCCCTTTCGTGTCTGGAGCTTTTCGATAGCCCGATGGGTTACATAATTATTAGCAAGAGATTGGCTCCATTCCCGGCTGCTGAGCGCGGCTGCTGTCACCTCTGTGACTCTGTAGACCACAGCCAAAGTGTCCAGACTCCAAGCAACAACGAGGTAAGCCCGCCCCATAGATGATAGCCCCCATCCGCCCATCCATGGCGGTTGAGGTCACAGTATGTACGGACTATGTATGTATGTATGTATGTACTACGGAGTATGATAAGCGGTCTCGATTTCGTGACGATTCGCGACGTCGTTGTTGACCGCCTTGACAACTTCCTTCGAAAGCTGACGTATGAGGAGGTTCTGTTGTCTGCCTGGCTCTCAAAATCTCAATTCGTTGGACCGTTTTCGGCTTTAATTATCCGTTCTGGGTAATTATGTGCCTGGCTGGCTGAGAACGTTTGAGGCTGGCGTCGGGCGAACAAGGGACCCCGATTCGAAAGCCAAGAAAGAGAAGAAAAGCACATGGAGCAGCGCATGCATGAATTGAGCACTACGAATGCATTGAGTATTGTTATTGCGGCACCTGTAATAAGCTGTCGCATCAACGTAGAGTGCTGATTGTTTTGCGTCTCAAATTTCAATGTTGCCTAGGCCACCGTCCAGGCATCAATCTCAACAAGTGTTGGTCTGCCTGATGAACTTCAGGTACGGTGAGGAACAGCGCGTGAGAACGCAGTGGCTGAGCCTCCCGCTCTGTGCTTGGCATTGGTTGGTTGATGCAGGCAGCAGGACGGAAATGGCACATGGCCCATTCTGCGTTGCGTATTTGCGGGTCGGCATGTGGAGCGAAGACCGGCAAGGCCGCGCTTGGTGGCCAATGAATATGAGGAACCCCAAGTCTACCTTTCAATGGACTTCAGTCTTCATCAGTAGGTAATAAAGTTGTCCTGATGAACGTTGGTTTTCGGTTGTATGTATCAGCCTGTATGCTCATTGCTTCCCTACGGCCCGGCCAGTTAGCACTGAGCGTTGACGCCTGACGGGCGTCTCCTCGATAGGTACATACTCCATAGCCTGCAGCAGCCGACTCGCTCAGTGGCACCAACAGGAGCGCCAGTGGCCACAAGTTACAACTGTACGGAGTGCATTATGCACTCAATATGTGTGCTGCAGCGTGAATGGAGGCAATCTGGGCTTCTGCGCATACAATTGCGGGAGCGTCTGTGTTCTGTCTCATCAGTGCAGCATCGTTCGTTGCCCAGCCAGTCGCGTTGTTGAGCGGAAGTCGGCCGCCACATCATTGCTGGACTTGTTGCAGGTTCAGCCTCTCAGCCACTCAGCCACACTGACACCGCAGCATCACCAGCCCCATCCGTCCGCAGAGTTTGCCGGAATGCGTGCAGCGTGCTGCGTCTCCCTGGATTCTCCACTCCACGCCGGGTCTGGTTCTGGTGTCCAACACCCGAGACCCCAAGCTTCTTCGCCTTTGCATTGCCTGCTCCTCCTCCACCAGCATACGGCATCACAGGCAGACTTTAGGTACTTGCATTCCAAACCAGGCACTGCTCTCGCCCAGCTTCATCCGCCCCGGCGTTCCAGAAATGCTTATTTCTGCCTGCCGTTGCTGACCTGCCTTGTCCGCTTCCACGCATCCGAGAGTATTGTCGCCTGGCTCGAACCCCCTTTTCCTGTGTCCAACCAGGCCCGACTGCGCTGTTCCACAGACTCCGAAACTGCGTGCCTCGCCTGTTTCCCTCCTCCGCTCGGATTGACGACGCCGCAAGATAGTTTTTTTCTCTCTCCCATTCACTTAGCCCCCTTCCACCCCTCCCCCTTCGTCGGACGATTTAATTCCTTGGACACGATAATATTCGCCCGCCGACGCACGAGGCCTGCCCCTAGGCAGCCCGTTTCGACCCTTCACCATGGCATCGTCGTCGTCCAATGTGGTTGGCGTCCACTATCGTGTTGGCAAGAAGATCGGAGAGGGTTCTTTCGGTGTCATCTTCGAAGGCACCAATTTGTTGAACAACCAACAAGTGGCCATCAAATTCGTATGCCAGCCACGCACTCATCAAACCACCGCTGCATGCCGCTGTCGGTCCTTGTATGCTCCCTTTGTTTACTGACATATTCATAAAGGAACCTCGCAAGAGTGACGCTCCCCAGCTCCGAGATGAATATCGAACATACAAAATCCTCGTTGGGTGCCGTAAGCCTTTCCATCCTATTGTGCAACACACTATTCACGGTGGTCACCCTTCGCATTTATACTGACACTCGCTTAGCCGGCATCCCTAATGTCTACTACTTCGGCCAGGAGGGTCTTCACAATATCCTAGTCATTGATCTGCTTGGACCTTCCCTCGAGGATCTCTTTGATCACTGCGGACGCCGCTTCACCATCAAAACGGTTGTCATGGTTGCAAAGCAGATGCTGTCACGAGTGCAGACCATTCACGAAAAGAACCTGATATACCGAGATATCAAGCCCGACAACTTCTTGATTGGCCGTCCCGGCACGAAAGCTTCCAACGTCATTCATGTCGTGGATTTCGGCATGGCGAAACAATACCGTGATCCCAAGACGAAGCAACATATTCCCTACAGAGAACGCAAGTCGTTGTCCGGCACCGCACGATACATGAGCATCAACACACACTTAGGACGCGAGCAATCACGACGCGATGATCTGGAGGCGCTTGGCCACGTGTTCATGTACTTCCTCCGAGGTGGTCTTCCTTGGCAAGGCCTCAAGGCTGCCACGAATAAGCAAAAATACGAAAAGATTGGCGAGAAGAAACAGACGACGGCAATCAAGGATCTCTGCGAGGGCTTCCCCGAGGAATTCTCCAAATACCTGACCTATGTTCGCAACCTGGGCTTTGAGGACACTCCCGACTACGATTACCTCCGCGACCTCTTTACTCAGTCGCTAAAGAACACCGGAGAGGTCGAAGACGGCGAGTACGACTGGATGAAGATCAGCAAGGATTCGGGAAAGGGGTGGGACTCCATGAAGAGTCATGGACCTGGTTACCTCCACAACCCAAACGTTCGTCCAGGCCCCTCTCAAATGGAACTGCACAGTGGCCTTCGTCCTGGGAATACCACGGCTCACCAGCAAGCACAGAATCTTACTGTCGGCCGCCTAAACGCCGCGCAACCTCCCCCTCCCTCACCGATCAAGCAGATGGGCAACAAGAGAGATCGGCCAAGCGCCCCCGGCGCCACATCGGCACAGAGGCTGAGCCAAGTGGGTGGAATTCGAGGCGACATGGCCACCCCCGCTGGCTCGACTCAAGCTCAGTTCCAGAACAGTGCTCAAAATCTACCACAGAGAGGACAGCAGCAAAGTCCAATGATGGCGGTAAGCCAGGTTAACAACCCCCGACCGGTAGAGCCGAAACCCAGTGGATTCCAAAAGTTCATCAAGACAATCTGCTGTGGCTAGATGCCTCCCACGAGCTTGCGGGATTGCTTGTGCATTTAGTGCTGCGACAACTTTCCAAAGGTCGTCGATGTTGAGACCCGCCATTTGCAACCGCCACAGTCTGCTCCTCCTCGCCAAGGGTGTTTCGTAACGAGGACAGCAAAATCAACGTTGCCCACCAGACCGGGGCTTTACTTACTCTCGGATCCGGGACATGGCAGGGGCAAAACAATGACAGACCTTACCCATCACACCAATATTAGATTTCAAAGGCGACATGGGCAGCATGCCTACAGACGGCAACGTAGACAAATATGGACAATGTGGCGTCCCTACCGTGAATCACACGCGGGTCGAACCAAGGTGCAAGCACAGTCTAGATTTACAACTGCATTCGACGGTATGCGTACTGTCCGCTCTGTTTCGGCCAACAATGTCAACAGCAAGAAACGGAAGGAATTTTTTTCCCAGAGTTAGCCTTAACGAGAGTCAGCAGCGCTCTTCCTTCCATTTGGACCATGCGAGATGCGATTGGGGATCGGGACAAATTTCCTATCTTGTTTTTCCTTCTTTCTTCTTACATTTGGTACTCTTACGCCAGGCATTCCTCCACCACGAAACCATACTTATAAAGCCCACTTCCAAGACGCCGCAAGGAACAGCGCCAGGCGGCCACGACACAGGTATCATATGTGGCTGGATGCGCACATTATTCCTGGGTTGTTTATTTTTTTCTCTTTTTGCCTCTCTCGCCATCGGGTTCTCCTTGCTCTACATCATTTCTTTATGCCCTTCTCGCATGGACCATCAGACATACTCGATACTCGATACTCACGAAAAAGTCACTCTCACTCACACTCACACATCATTCTACTACCAGCACACACCATTACTTAATAGAGGAAACCTGCATGGGCTTACGAGAGGGGTTTTTTTTTCTCATCCCACCGCGCGTGATACAGAGGGCGTTTAGAAAAGGGGGTTGGCGGTGGCGGTCGAAGTGGTGTTTCTGTACGCGGGGCATTACCAGAGGGAGGCGGAGGTCGTGTCAAGTTGCCAGAAAAGCAAACAAGTCAAGCGAAGCAGAGGTATGGTGTAACAGCTGGCAAGAATATATAGGCTGGGTTTGGTGTTTTTCTTATGGCATACATCGTAATGGAGTACAGAGTTTCAATTATTGCGGCGCATTGCTAAGCAACAGTTTGCTTCTCCTTGATCAGTCAAGCAGCCCATACTTGAGGTGTGATATTATTGGCGACAACATACGTGCGTTTCTCCTCAAATTCCAGCATAATCAAGTGCTCAAGTATGCACTGCTTTGAAACGTAATTCCCATTGAAAGACTGCATTATTGATTCGTTCCCATTCCATAATAATGGGCTTCTACCGGAACCAGAAAGAAACCTGCCTTGCACCCCGCAATCCCCCCTTTTTCATCCACGCGTAAAATCAGCATCACATCCAACCAATCTATCCACAATACGTTATAGAATCTCTGCGCGCAAAGCACCAAGCCCCGAAAAAAACAAAAAAGGGGCAGGGAAAACCCTTTCCATAAGTCGGGGGCTGAATAATGGTCTGCAGAGAAATGGGCCGTGGATATCATCTCTTTTCATCATCAGAAGGACCGAGATCGAAAAACAAAGTTGTCAGCTCACGTGAGCTTCTGCTTGATGAAGAAGTTTCGCAGATGCGACAATTGCCAGGCACATGTTACGCCAATCACAACCAGCTGGATAATGATCCAGCGAACGACTCGGGTATTGGTATCCTCGGACTGGTCCCTGAATTCGGCCTCGCGCTCCTATTGGATATATTAGCAATGTAAATAACTGGCTGCAGCCCGGGAAAGGGAGGGGTCATAAAGAGCTTACTCTTTGGAAAACTTGCTCCCTTCGAATGTCATTTAACCGGGCATTAAGATCACGGACTCGCCCTGCAATGTCCTCTAGCTTTGCCTTGTCGCTGCTTTCAATAGTCCCAGACTCGCCAATCGCGAGGTCGAGCTTCATCTTGATGCCCCCGTTGGGGAGGTGGGAGTGTAGCCATTCGGTGCGGCCGCTGGTGGAGGAGGGGACGAAGCAGATTCTGTGTTCGCCGGACTGGTGGGCTGTGAAGGTGAAACGGCCGGACGAGGCGCCTTGCTGGGAGACGATGCGGTGGTCGTTGTCGAAGACTTCCTGTTGAGGGGGATTGCAATTAGTGCATAGGTCTTTGCTAGCGAGAAAGCCGTGGAGAACAGATGTGGCAGTAAATAGGGGGACCTGTGTGTTGGAAAATAGTACGTACATCGACGGAGATATACACGTTGATATCGTTGTGCTGTTGCCACGCGTTGATTCGGTCGTCGTGCTCTTCCGCAACGTAGTGTCCTACGACGAGGGTATCCTTGGGAAGTTCCTCGAAGAAGCACTTCGGCGTGGCGCCGTCCATGAAGAAGTACAGTGCCTGGGCGGCCGAGGCCAGTGACAGGAGAGGGAGGGCGAACTTCATGGTTGTGGTGGGATCGCAAGACTGTAAAGACCCCTTGAGTAAGTTCTTCTGGCGTAGTCGATGGCTCGAGCTCTCCTAGCTCAGCTCCCCAGGGCAGAGAGATTAGACGGCGAAATTGAAGGCGTCAAGAGAAATTGGCGATGCGATGGGGCCGATCATCAGGGAACGAAACAACTTTGTGTCACACAACTTTGAAGCTGCCACGGGAACCTCCTTTGCGGCTTACCGTGTCAGTCTTGTCGTTGCCTGCCCAGTGCCCAGAGCCAACACCAGCCAATTAGAAGCGCGTTTTGGCTGTCAGCCCCCTGGCCGCAGCGCTGCAAAAGTCACGTGCACACCGGTTTTCAGCGCATGCTGACGGAGACAACAAGTCCATGATCGCGTTGCCCTTCATTCCGTCCAGACCGTTCGCAGCATAGACATTTAGAGCCGAAAATTCCAAACCCGACGACAACAAAAGCCTTTGTCGAAGAACTCAAATATATCCGTCTCCTCATCGCGAATAGACCACAAATGCCACTCGAGACCTTGCTTCGCCTCCGGAGCAGCCGCGCCATGACGCGGATATTAAACCGTGCATGAAACTCCATTTACGAATAACGCATGATTCCCAAACCCCGGCGATCCAGACGAATCCCACTATTACCGATCACACACCGCGCGCACTTGATCTAGCGCGCGCGCAGCTGTACCAAGATGGCGTCCTCCGATGTTCGCGATGTCCTCAATCTAGGCGACTCATCTGGGCTGCGACCATCCAAGAAACAAAAGCCGACGGGAGCCAGACCGAGCCTCAAGGGCCTAGCGCGCGAAGTGCTCAACCTCGGAGGCGATAATCCGATTGCCATTGTTCCGAAAACCACACAATTCAAAAAGCGCCGATTTGCGAGCCGGAAACCAGCTGCGAAGTGGGAACTGCTCCCGTTTAGGAACTCCGGGCGCGATGACCAGAGTCTGGTACTGAGGCATTGGAGGCGGAAAGATTTGAAAGATGGGGAGGGAGCGGCAGGGACTGGAGCACAAGGACAACCGCAGCCACCAGGCCCTGGAGAGCTCGAGGACTCGATATTCGCCAAGTTCAACGTCAAGATCGAGGTGCCTCAGTACACCGATGACCAATACGCGATGTCGCTACAGAACGAGGACTGGACGAGGGAAGAAACGGACTACTTGATGGATATGGCTAGCCAGTTCGATCTGCGCTGGACCGTCATATGGGATCGATACGATTGGACACCCTCGGCTACGAATGGCGAAATGGACGTTGATGGGGATGAGAGCAAGGCCGTTGTGCCTACTTCGCGATCGCGGTCGCTAGAGGACTTGAAGGCGAGGTACTACGAGGTCGCAGCCAAGATGATGGTCATTCAGAAACCCCTCCAGTACATGACGCAGCAGGAGTATGCGCTCCACGAGCTGATGACGCATTTCAATCCCAAGCAGGAGAAAGTACGCAAGGAATTCGCCGTCAACACGCTCTCGCGGTCCAAGGAGGAGGCTCGCGAGGAGGAGTCGCTGCTTCTGGAAATCAAGCGCATCTTGGCACGGAGTGAACGCTTCAACGAGGAGCGGAGGGAGCTGTACAATCGGTTGGACTACCCCCGGGCGGAGACAGACATCAGCAGCTTCAAGTCGTCTGCTGGCCTGCAGACGTTACTCCAGACCCTAATGAATGTTGACAAGTCCAAGAAGAGGAAATCCATCATGGGCACCGAGGGGGCCAACACGCCATCCGCCGGTGGCGGCGTCGCGGCTGCAACGGCTTCTGCTGCCGCAGCTGCGGGAGCAATCGCATCAGGAGCATCCGCAGGTACTCAGAATCGCTCTTCCACCGGCCCCGAGACCAGCAGACGGGACAGTGCGGTTGCCTCCGCGGCAGCCACGCGCGACTCGACAACCGCGGCCTCTACGCCCACCACGGCCGGCAAGAAAGGGCAGCAGCAGAACCAACACCATCAACAGCAGCAGCATCTTCAACAGCAGCAGCTACAGCAGCAGCTGCAAGAGAAACAACAGGTTCCTGAGCGCAGGAAACTCAGCAGCCAAGAGGAGGCCATCTATGGCGTTACGCACCACGACCGTCTCGGCTCAGGGCCTACCTTTCGCACCGAAAAGATCAATAAGCTCTTCACACACAAGTCGAATCAACAACAGCTGCGCATCAATAATACCCTCAACGAATTGGATGTGCCTGCCAAGCTCGCCATGCCTACCGCTGCTACTACTGCGCAGTACGAACAGCTTCTCGCGGCGGTGAATAGTCTTCTCGACGCCCGGAAAGTGTCCGACAAGCTCGATGGGGAGATTAAAATTGAGCAGGCTAAGAAGGCGGAGCGGGAGAAGGTACATGGTGCGACACCTTCTGCGTCGGGCTTAGGTGTAGATAAGAAGATGTCTGCGCAGGATGAGGAGGTGGAGCGGGACGAGGACGACGATGATGATGAGGAAGAGGAAGAAGATGGAGATGAAGACGAGCATGAGGACGAAGATGAGGAAGAGGACGAAGAAGACGAAGAAGAAGAAGAAGAGGAGGAGGGGGTGGAGGATGATGATGACGAAGAAGAAGAGGAACCCGAACCAGACGATGACGAAAAGACCAGCGCCTCCATATCCATCCCTACACAGAAGAAACCCAACAACAGCGGCAACGACTCCGAAAATCATGGCCACGGCACGGCTAGCAGCGTGACAGTAGCCCAGTCTGGGAACAAAAAGGGGGATTCACAAGCGGAGAATACCCAGGTGGCCAGGAAAGGGCGTGCCCATGGACAGGGGCAGAAGGGTGAGGAGGGGGGGCAGACGCTCTCGCGGTCGGCGAGTAGTGCGTTCAAGCGCAGCGCGAGTGTGTTGAGCAGTGGGAGTGACGTGACTGTGAAGAAGCTGAAGAAGTAACAGTCTGCATTGTGCAAGAAGGGCATAGGATCAGGTGTCAGGAATGATATGTAACATGTTATGAAGGATACATGGGTAGACAAAACGCATGGGTTGAGGAGGGAGGGGCTTCCTCGTGAGTCGTGGATTATAGAGCGAAGAGCGAAGAGCCTGCAGGACTTTTGTACCTAGTAAGGAGGGCGGCTTTTTCTATATGATATCACGGAACGGGGTGAAATAAACCTCGATGCTTCTACTGCCTAGTCTTGTAGTCCAGAGACCGATGCACACTCTCATCGGGGGTGATACTAGCAACTTAGCAAGCCATTTCGAGGAGTCGGGGACTGACTGAGTAGAAACCTTGAGGAAAGAACAATGGCCACTGGTCTTTGTAAGAGAACCATGAGTTCAAGATCGACATTTATACTATATAGCAGCGACTCGCGAGTCGGTTTCTTCGTAGTCTCAGCAAAAGAGGCAACTATTTATCGTAGCTTGGGGAAAGTTCAGATTCTCACTAGGTAGCGTTGGGAGAAAGACGTTCATCTTGTTGGCGCTTATCGCGAAACTGGCTGGCATAACTGGACCACGGTACGTGAGACTGTGAGCCTCTGGCCCCCCAAACCCGTATTGGGAAACCAAGTCTTCTGTACCATATACATAACGTCCGTTGAACCACTGGCTGGCCTGTCATTCACCCATCGTTTTTGCCTGTGTCACTGTGATACAACTTGTTGAGTTTGGTACATAACGATTGGACAAGAATGAAGGTTTCACGCCCATTTTCAAGATGAGAAAAGAAACGTGCTCTCGTTGTTGAGAATCGTGACATCCATCCGTGGGGCCTGGCGCCCATATTGTGATAGTGACACTCAGCCTCCAGGAGCTGAGGAGGATGCACACAGAATCCTCAGACTCCAGTCCACATCACCATCAGCAAATAAATATGAAGCGCAGCATCCGAATCATCCCTCCCTCTCTTACGAAGCAGGTACTTCAACACACGCAGGCCATAGCCTCCTTACATGCCAAGCCAGTCATTCAGCCTATACGTATAAGTCAAAGACTCAAAGCTACCCACTACAAACTATCACTCAGAGGAACTGGCATTCTCATCGTGATGCTCATCCTTCAGGAGGATGTACATAGATGTTGAAAAGAATTTAGAATCCTCAACTCACATCACCGTCAAACAGTACCCATGAAGCGCAGCATCTGAGTTGACTACCTACTTCAACACACACAGGCCATGACCCCCTTCCATGCCAAGCCATCATTCAGCCTATGCGCTACGCGCTACATACTTTCACTCAGATGGGATCGCATGACTCTCGATCTTTCCGGTACGACCTCAACGTTAGGGAGGTAGGTATACAGCATCTCAGGCCTCAGTACTCACGTATCGCACTGTCTGTCTTCCAGGGACCAGAGCCGCCCCTCGTTCTCTAACTCAGTTGACAGTCCCTGAGACCTGATCGGGGATTCGGGATTCAGGGAGGGAAAAAGGACTCAGGAGTGTAGGCACTGCGGTCGGAACTCACGAGAATGCCTCCAGCCTCCGAGTCGGCGAACTGGGGCCGCGCAGACATTGTGTGTGTGCGTGTGTGTGAGTGTCTGGTATGTACCTACACCGGGTACGTCTCCCCCCGGATCAAGCGGGCAAGGCAGAGGCTACAGACAATAGAATCCACAAGGTCCTTTCCGGCGGCCCTACGCTGCGCTCCGGGGCCGGGACCTTGCTTCGCGGCGGTCTGGGAGAGCAGTCGAAGGGCGGTGATTTCTGTCAGTGTTCACTTGCAGGGCTTTCGAATTGATTTTCTTGTGATCTTCGTCGATTTGTCACACACCTTTGTGGGACGTTTTGCAGCGGCCGTTGAACTTGAGATCGGTAGATTCTTCTTCTGCAGGTTATGCGTGAATCTGTCGCTCCACTGATTTCTTCGATGTAACGATTCTACTCGGCCTCAGGAGTCAGGAATCAGGGGTGCTGACATGATGCATACCCTATATGAAGGCGCTGTAAAAAGAACATTCATGGTCAACTCTCTCCTTTACACAATTTTCTCGGCAACGGTGCACGGACCACGTCCGCCCACTTCTGTTATGATTTGGCTGTATAACCTGCTGTAGCCCTAACAGCAGTCCACCTCCGAATGGAAAACTCGAAAATGCCGCCCTCAGCACCACCACTTCATTCGATGTCGACGCCGATGTCGACGGCGCCTGTTCATCTACCGTCCTGCTGGTTCGAGGTCGTAAATGAAATCCAAGCAACATCGACAACGACCGCGGCATCGTCCCCCCTCCCAGCCACGACACCATCAAACCGGCGTTTGCCCACCTCGAGTTTTCAACCGGCGTGCTTTTGGAGAGTTCAGCACGCCGCTCTCATCTTGGTCACCTAGACCTTTCTGAAATTCTGGTAGCGGAGCCGTGCCTCTGGCAAAATTCCGCTTTTAACGACACAACTTGTGCCCACGCGAGCACACGTGGTGGAAGGCGCTGACGCCTGAACCCACACCGAAAACAACTGCCTTTGGCCACCGAGATGCAGGATATTCTTTGGGGAAAACTGGCTTGTATTTAGAAGAACCCGGGATTAGCCCTGCACACCCTAGTATGCCCAAAACTGGGACGCGGCGGTGTTAAATAAACAACAACAACAACAACAACAACATTCATGGTACGGCACATATGTCGTTGAAACATGTCGTGATAGACATCAAATGTGTTACTTGTTGTGTCTTCAATCACTCTATGGTTCAACATTTCTGTTTTGAGGTTCAATGGGGGAGGGTATCGAGGTTGGTAAGAAACGAAGTCTTTGTAAATGTGTAGATGTAGACCTCAACGCTACGTGGTGATGGATTTAAGTACTGGATGCGAAATATTTTCTCTTGCACAACCCGTTGAAGCCGTCACCCTGATGGTGTTATTCCTGCCCCGATAGATCAGAGGGTTTACTCTACTGTCGTCGCGTCAGCTCCGTAGAGGCTGTTGCAGCGTCCATTTGCATCTCCCAATGTATTATAGCTCCGCCGTCCCGTCTTTCACAGCTCCGTATGATATAGGTATGGCAGGCACTTTCTTGGCATCACTGCAGCTCTGTCTTCTGTATTGCATGTCCGGTGGATCTTACAGCTCCGTGGCATCTCTGTACCTCCGTCGATACTGTCCGTTCAGCTAGGACCTTCCGTTCAGAACTTCAGTTAGGACCTAACACACTTGCGTTGAACACACTGCGGCTCCAAGGGTTCTTTGGAGGTCTGCCTCAATTGCAACTTTTAATTAACTACATGTACAACTCAATGGGACCTGTCGACCTCCGTGGGATCTATTGCTAGAGGTCCGTCTCCAGCGCAGCCTCATTCTCTGAGGAACTGAAATTGCTACAGCTCCGTGGAATCTACTGCACCTGCGTGCATTCTCCCACAGTGCCTGGAATTGAACGCCTAGATTCGAATTCGCTACACCTCCATCTTTCTCCGTGGAGGCACCTCTCATTTGGCTCTCGCAACCCTCGGTTAGAGATGTGTCTCAACCTCTCCATTGCGGCTTCAGCCTCTGGAGTACCGGATCTATAGCCTACAAATCCGTCGGATACACCGGTCGCAGGTCGGTTCTCTGTGTTAGACACATGCACAACTCAGTGGGATGTGTCAGAACTCCGTGCATGAGTCTATAGTCCGTGGAATCTGTTGCCTCGCTCCGCCTGTTGCAGGTCCGTCAGCTGCATTCTCTATGGAGTTGAATCTGGTACAGGCCTATCTTCTTTGTCGCAGCTTCGTGAAATCTATTGTGCCGATACATTACCTGAGCCCCGTGACTGTTGCTTCTCTATTGACGCCTCTCTCCATCCTCCGCCTCCGTTTGAGTTAGATTATCCGAGCTCCGTGGATCCTGTCGCAGCTCCGTCAGTTCTGTACAGCTTCGTCATCTGTTGTGCAGCGACATTAATCTGAGCTCTGTGGCTGTTGCTCCTGTGTTTGTTGTCTCTTCGGCTTCTGTTGTAGGCTGTAGCCCTCCGTCAATTTCGGTGCAGCTTCGTTAAATTTGTTTTGCTGCCGCTCCGTGAAGATTTGTCTGCAGATGTTTTTGACCAATCTGGCGCTGCGATTGTCCTTTGGACCCGTCTTTATTTCAGGCGTTGTGATTTGAACCAATCCGAGGCAGCGTTGGGCAAGTGCTCGGAACGGGAGTACTTTGTACCGATGGCTTTGTTTTTCTCCCTACTCTGGGACCGACGCCAACCTACGACCTTCACACTCTGCATCGCGCATTCTGATCAGTTGAGTTCGAATTCCTGTTTGATGGGAATACGGCGACACGACACATGTTCTTGCAGAAAGGGCACCGCCTAGGAAGCAAAGAGTCCGTCTTCTTCGCTACCGACTATCGATTGAAGGATTGATCGTCTGTTGTATTTATTGACAGCCGGTGTTGAGAGCTTTTTTTTTTTGGCGTTGTTGTTGTTGTGAACACGGAAGGGCAAGGGCTCGGAACGGGAGTACTTTTTACCGATGGGGTTGGCAGTGACCAATCAGAGCGTGCGACCTTTTTCTTGCGGAAAAAAAATCGCGTAACTCTCTGTCTGCACTTTTTTTTGTGGGGCAAAATGCAAAAGGCGTTATTTCAATATAGTTTAGAAGATGGATGGAATCGCGTAACTCTCTGTCTGCACTTTTTTTTGTGGGGCAAAATGCAAAAGGCGTTATTTCAATATAGTTTAGAAGATGGATGGTTGGAACTTGTAAGTCGTCACGTGGGCGATCGTATCAAGACGGGTCACGGGTATGGTACCATTGACAGTCACACATGGCGGCGAGAAAAATGGCCGGCATGACCGGGAGGTTCGAGAGAACCGCGACACAGCCGCGAGAATCAACCTACATATCTCGCCGAAAGAACCGCGAAGCGGACCTACCTACCTACCCTACCCGTGGTGTAGGTACCTACAGGACGGAGCGTCGGAGAGCATTCTGATCTGAAACATGCTTCGCGGATGTGCAACGCGGGAAGCTTAGTTACCCGGCGGCTTGGCGAGGCTGCTGGGTTGCATACGGAGTAGGTACATAGGTATGTAGAACAATGTAGATATGTGGTGTTTGTGCGTTTACGTTTACGTTTACGTACTGCCCGCGTGTATACACACTGATATAGCGGCGGAAGAGAGCGCGTATTATGCCGCGGGGTATCGTGATGCTGTGTTTGGTTGTT
The DNA here is from genome assembly GCA_029405325.1 of Claviceps purpurea. Taxonomy (NCBI): domain Eukaryota; kingdom Fungi; phylum Ascomycota; class Sordariomycetes; order Hypocreales; family Clavicipitaceae; genus Claviceps; species Claviceps purpurea. Next base: position 4,345,348 of record CM055783.1, on the reverse strand, counting down.
TCATCTACAGTAGGTAGCCTTCTCCAGGAAATGTTTAGAACACGAAAAGAAAAGAAATCACTGTATGTGAGTAGGGAAAAAGAAAAGCAGCAAGGATCTCCGTACATAATGCCGGATATTAACACGGGTATGGAACGCCTCAGAGACCGGGTATGTGTGCGGCAAGTAGAACTTAGAAGTGCGTTTGCGGAGGATAATTATCCCCTTTCCTTCCTTGCCGGGTTGAGTCCATAGTGAGTCAGTGACCATACCTACCTATGCCCACTGCCCAGATGAGCACATGAACAAGCAAAACCTCCGCACCACTGATACGTTAGGTACCTACGGAGTACGATGCGATGGGGGTTGCTTTCCAGTTACATATGTATGTACATATGTATGTTACATACTCCGTATTTATTCCGTAATGCGCAGTGTAGAGCAAGACGCCAATACGGAGGACGCTCGCAAATATTGTTGCTTGAGCCAAGGCACTACATAGAGCTTATCAAAGCGCGCTAAGATAAGGACCCCTGTCAATAGTGAACTCTACTATGTAAGCTATTTTGTACCTAGCTGCGTGGATTGCTCTTTGCAGCTTGAAACTGATGTGCTTCCAATTCTAAATCACAATAAACGACTTTCTCTCTCTAAGTGTCTCTAAGATTTGGGTTTCTGTCTGAGCCACTAAGACCCTGATTTCTTGTACAAGGACCTTCGACAGACACATCTGAGGCCCGAAGATGTCCCCATCGCGACTTCTGCCACCTAGATGTGGTACCTAACATGTCCAAAGTGCATCATACCCTTGGCTTCTTTGTACTCGTTACCGCCGCCTGATTCGTCAAGCACGACATCTCCGTGATGATATAACAGGGGTACTCTATAATACATACCTAATTTGGCTCACCCCTGCTCCTTGGCTCAAGCAACAATATTTGCGAGCGTCCTCCGTAGAGACAACAGAGAAGCCAATCTGCAGACATGGGCGAGCGCCGCAGCACGCGGCGCTATGTTTCAAAAATAGATGAAGCGGGCTTCGCTATAAATACAACACGAAGCCTGCAGCTTACACTTTATCTTGCGTTGGGCCACCAGGCACCAGTGACCATGGATGTCAGATGCCGGCTGTGCATCTACGGAGTACGTAGAGTTAATTCGCGAGCACGCGGCCAATCAGCGTTGCATATCTCTGCATAGTCTTCATGTCGTCGAAAGACACGCTCGGCACAATATGCAACGGCATGAGCATTGGGAGGCGGGGGAAACCCAACGTGATCAACGGGATGCGCGAGGATGCAAGATCAAATCGAAAGGCGCCATGAGATGCTGCCTTCATGCAATGGTGAAGCGGAATGAGGCATCATCTTCTTTGAGAGCGGCAGTGGCAGTACGTGGCCAACTTTCGAGGGCGTTGAGCCGGCAGGCTTCAATGAGACCCAAACGCGATCGGTGATGGCAATGTAGTACATACATACCTATGTGCACAATTCTCGGGTCCGGAAGGGATGCTGAGGCATCGCATTATGTTCGGTATGGCATTACGCACCTGCCAGGCTGCGCCATTCTTCCGTGCAACACACATGCCGATCATGTCGGTGCTTGCCGGGTTACGGGTAAAGACGCCGCGCGCAGAAGAAGGCATCGTGGCTGTCGACGTGCATGAGGCCGGCGTGGTCCTCGGAGAGCATGAATTGACTTTTTGGCCAGATGTGCTTGCCGCCACGCCTCAAACGTAAAAGAGCAAACCGAGAATGTGTTTTCCCCGAGAGTCTGATCAACGTGGCGCGGAATAAGCTTCTAGTGTTCGGCCTTGACATCCCTGCCTCCGAGCGCTTAAAACGTACAAAAGAAAATAAAATGATGACAAAAAATACCGGCGGCTATCTGCTGTCCAGGTATTTGATTGGCTATCGGAGCTGGTCCGTCAAACGAATCCGCCTCCGATGGGGGGTCGTGTTGTGAACTTGTGTACCTCGAGAACTGGCTGGCTCTCTTCCCGCGAATCTGAGCGATACCCGGCAGGTGCAAAACGTTGAAGAGGGTGACCGGTCGAAAATAGAGTGGCATTCGTTTTTTTTCTCATCCGTTGTCATCATGAGGTATGATTCAGTCCGACCAGCCAGGATGAGATGTGAACGGACAAGGGGAGTCGGCATGTTCTGCGAACCAGTATCGCATCGTGAATCATGATGATCGTTTGCTCTGGCCTAGGTACCTATGCTACCTATGCTGTAAGCCTCGGAGCATGTCTCCTTTGTCTTGCTTACGGTAAATGAATCAGACGCATCATCCTGGGATGGTCTGGTGACTTGTGTCCACTGTCCAGACTCCAGAGTAAGGCGACGAGGCCGAGAGCCGGCAACAAGGCTGGCCACGAACAAGTCGCCATGCTTTGAGCTCCGAACCATGGGCAGCGTGATACGTGCGCTTGCGTGATTGTCTGATGGATGGAAAGGCAGGAGGGCCAGCGTTGCACCGGCATCCCTGTGCGGATAGGATTTGCCGATGTTGCTGTCGGCGAATCCCGTAGGCTGTTCGCACCATCAAGCGCCTTGATAATCTGCAAGCCGTACGTCGTCACGAGATCGTTGACCACGCTGAAAGGTTTGATGACGTGAAGCGGAGTTCGGCACAAGTAGTGGCCTACTTTGCGAGTGATTGCGAGTCAACTGCCGCCGCTCTCAGCTCTCCTGCGGCTGCGGCCGACCCTTCGCACTTCAATATACATACTCGGTATATATAAGTTGCAACTCACGAGTGGGTTGATTCGTGTCCCAAGGCCTCACGATGGCACGCTGCATGCAGAAACAGGCAGAGAATGGGAGTGAAACAGAATGAAATGGCGTGGAGTCGTCTCAAGCGCTGTGCTGCCGTCGGACTCTCGTCGTCAGGCTGTACCTACCGAGTACATATGTGTCTTGTCGTCACAGTGCAGTTCCCTGGCTTTTCCGCGTGCCTCACGATGATTGTGATGATTGCTTACAACGCGCCTCGTGCATGCTGTTGCTTGCGAGAGAAGAAAACAAGCACCCTGTTTCATGAACTGACACAGGTACTTGGCATCTGTGCGACGGCTCAAGGTGCTTTGAAGTTTGGACGTGTGAAGGCGTGAATGTGCGCGAATAACATGCGTGTGTGTCTCTGTTTGCGTCGCTATGTACATAGGTACATAGGTAGGTACCCTGATTGCTGAGTGTGGGTCGTGAGCGGAACTGGCGTCTGCAGCCGCGACTGTCATGAACGTGATACGAGATCGAGCTATCTTTAGGCGCGACCTTCAATTTCACAGCGCCCACCCCCTGAGCCAAACTAACCCATTTGCAGCTTTCTATTGGATGCCAGTTGCCTTGGGAGGAGCTGGGGGGGTGGCGGGGAACCAACTTCCAATTGAAACAATGTAGAAAGACTCAAGAGAGTGCCAGAATTCCTGGCATTTGACGCGGGAAAGATGAGGCAAACAAAAATCGTCAGACGAAACCTTTGTTGTAGCAATTTCATCTCGTGTATCCTCTTGCGTAGTACGAGATGTGAGGTAGCGGCCACGTACATACGTACCTGCGTGCAGGTTCCGAACTCGCAGTCGCAAGCATGGAGCACGGCGGGATGCAGAAGAATAAGCTGCTTCTTTCGTGCATCGTTTGCCGCTTGACTTGCCCTCTGTCGACCCCTGGACTTCCACTAGTCGTGCCATCCGTGTCACTGTACTGCTTGCTCGTCTATCGGTTAGCCGGGATCGGGCCCATGAGCCATTGCCGTTTTGAATGCATGCATGTGTTACTTAGTCTTTCATGGGCCAGTTCTGGTCGATTGGCTCGTACGGGGTCGTTCATAGCAGAGACTCATAGCAGAGGATCACAGCAGAAACTCACGACAGAGGCTCGTGGCAAAGGGCCTCTGAGCAACGCGCCCGTCACTTCAAGCTCAAGACTGAAATTGTTGTACATACAGAGTACGTACATACGAATATATACCGAATCAGGAGGTGCCCCCATGCAGCGGAAATGCGCGTCGGTCTGAGGCCGGGGTTTCATACCATCCCGGAGCAGAATACGACTCAACTTGTCGAGAGAACTGACGTTAGGTTGCTGCATAAGCCAATCAGCGAATCTCGAACAGCGGGCGTCGCCGGAGTCGCCGGACTTTGCAATACATACATAGCTACCAGGGCCTCAATAGGTAGGCCGTAAAAAAAGCGCATTGGAGAGCTCTCAGACAGAGAATGAAGGGAGGTCCGACATAAACGTAGGTAGGTATCATGTGACATGGGGACACTTGGAAGTTGGCCGGCGCCATAATGGCAGGAAGTTGGAACTCCGTGGGTAAAAGGAAGAGAAAGATTGTTTGTGTCGAACTCGATTCGATTCATTACCTGTGCATCATTTCAGGAGTCACTCCCGGCTCCGACACCTGTCCAGTGTCAACAGCTGTCAATCGTCAAGACTCAAGATTCAACACAGCTGTCTGCTTGCTTGTCGCGGATGTGCAATTGTCTGGTGGGGAAAGCTCGGGTCTGTCGCGGCAAACACGGCTTGCTGCGGCCACACCCCGCTCAGCCCCGCGGTGTGGATAAAGGTACTTAGTGGCCAACAGGGCCAACAGACGCAGCGGCAGACCGTTTCTCTCGCTTCGCCTCCGTGCCATCTCGATTATCTCGCCTCTCCAACTTCGACCTCACCTCTCGCTTTGCAAACGACGGCCGGCCTGCTTCAAGCTCCAGAGGTTGCATCTCAACGGGTTGTTGACGTCGTGCTCTGCGGTTTGGTTCGTCAAAGCCGAATTTCGACCGTCCGGAAGCTCGGGTTCAGTTTCAAAAGAGTGCTGCTGACCAGAGTTTGTGAGTCGTGACTACATACATACCATGATAACAACTACCATAGTGAAGCCGAGCCACACCAGGCTGGCAGCTCGGTATCGTGGCCGGTGGCCATATCCGTAGAGTCGAGAAGTCATGGTTGCAGTGATGCAGTGTTGGATGCGGTCACGATGCGTCCACAGTCTCGTCTTGCGGCTCGACGCATGCCGAATTACGTTCCCCGATTGTGTTGGTGTGTTTGATCAACTGGAGTCTGTGTCATCTTCAGACGTCTGCATGACACGCGGACGAACCCCTAGCATTGGCCTCGATTTTCTAAAGAGGTGCCCTTTACTCGGCTTCCGCATCCGCATCACAACTGTCCCGCGAAGTGGCACCGGTGTTTTTGATTAAGTGAACGTGAAGCCGTGTGCTCCACCTTCTGCTCGTTTGCGAATCTCTCACGCTTCCACGATCTGCGACCCGACTTGGCAAGGCTTGTAGACGCGCAAAGGCGAGGAGGCATGGGCCCGTCGGCTTGGATCACGAAGTGATGGATACAACCGTGACCACCGCCAACAAGCCGATTCGACGGGCCGCGAGCCACCGAGATGAGATGCCTAGCTCGGCCGAGAGTCGCGTCGAGAACGAGGGAGGCAATGACCGCAATGCACGACACCCAGCAAGGCTATCGGCTTGATATTGACAAGGACCAAAGTCGACCACTGCGTCTCCGTATGATAACCGTATCGACAAGTCCCAGAGGCCTCGATGGTCCGCCCGTCATCCAATCACGGATTGGCTCGACAAGGCAGGTCATGCATTCCAGGCAGCCGACACGAGCCGACAGGCGCAGCTGAGCCAACCAGCTGTTGCAGCTGTTGGACCAAGGAAGGGGTCACGTACCTTCCGGGTGTGTGCGCGTGTTGCTCCTGCCGCAAGACAAGCCGCGGCATGCACCTATCCATGCAGCATCCATGCATCCACCCCGTGCATCGAATCCATGCGCCCACCCCTCCTGCGCAACGGCGACCCACCACGCAGCGGCCATGCTTCCAGATGCGCGTGAGCTGCAGGCATGCCAGTCCTGCTGTTCAATGCTTCCCCTGCGCACCCCCGGCGCCCAAGTGATGCCCATTGCCCGTCAGCCGGGCCCAGCTGGCCAGCAGCTGGCACCCCTGCCCCACCCCTCCCCCTGGCGCCCGCGGTGGGGTCGTCCCCCCAAGCGCCATGCCGCCCGATACCTAGATGCAATTTGGCGGGCAGAAAGGCGGCGCTGCCCCAGTCAGCCCGTTCGTGTGCGCCTTTCGTGTGCGTCTCCAGCGAACCAGAAGCGCGGCGGCCGGGCTTATTAGCGATCGTCTCTTCACTTCGTACCTCCTCTCGAGTCTTCCTCTCTCTACTCCGTACATTCGCTACATACGCGGCGCTCTACGGAGTATGTACATACGTACTCGTCGAACACACCTCTCCGTGTCCAGGGACCTCCAAGCTCTCGCATTCTTTTCCCTGCGTTTGTGTCCAAGGCCTTGCCGCCTTGCCGCCTCGTTGCCCGCACACCCTTCTGTTCTCTCCTCTTCTCTGAGCATCTCGTGCGAGGTGCTGGACGCCGTCAAGTAGTTACCTGTGGGACGCGCTGGAGTTGGCAGGACCATAGGTATCTATCTCCCCCGAACCAGACTTCGACGGGCTCACATCCCAGTTGGAATCTGTTCTCTCCTTCTCCCACCTTTTCTTCTTCCATTCCCCTTGAATTAAGAAAATCAAATACATACAGAAAACAGCCGCTCCTTCTAGTGCCAGCTTTTCCTCCGGAATCCGGAGCAAGTCACCGTCTTCTCTCTTGGCCAGGCTCGCCCTTATTTTTCTCCGTTTTCTCCGTTTCTCCGACGAGTAGCCGCAACGGCATTGTCATCCCGCAGGAACGGACGTGGACAAACCCAGTCCAGACCACACACCTTTTGGTCCTTGGACGCCCTTTTGGACGCCCTCTTGCTCCCATTGGCATCATTGGGAAGTCTGCGAGGAGGCGTGGTCGTGGCGAGGTGAAATTCCGAGCAACAACCAGTTTTCGCGGCCTTCTCTGACCAATGCAATAATACGCGGTCACTTATAGATCTTTCTTCGGGCATCGCCCCGTACATTCCACTCTTCCTGAGCGAGTGCATTGGGACGTCCGAGAAGGGATTCGAGTGAGTGGAAGCTCTGAAGTAGCATACGGCGCCTCCCGAGAGAAAGCCGAGAGCCCGAAGTCTCCAAGCCGGGGCTGGATCCCTGACTGGTGATGCGAATGCGAAGCGCGCCGAAAGACCTCCATCTCGCCGAGGCGTCTTGCTGCCGTTTCTGCTTTGGATTACTTACACATTGATCATCAGGGTATCGCAGAAGAGTGAACTCGTCTCGTGCATAAATCGCTGCGCAACGCACACCTCATATCGATCACCTTTACTCTCAACTTCCTCAACCAAGCAGGCATTGACAAGCACATCCAGAACAAGAACAAGATGTCAGCGTTTACAGCTCTGAACGGAGGCTCTCCCAAGACCGCTGCATCCTCCGGAGACAAGAGCATCAAGTCTCACGCATCGGACGAAGAAGAAACCCAAAGTCGCAAGTCCCCCAACACCTCTGATTCGCTCCGCAGAGACAGCTGCGTTGAGAGATTGCCGTTGCCGTCGGAAGACTTGGTCAACGCAGATGTGAATCACAAGCGCCAACGGTCACTGTCGGTTTCGACTGCAAGCCCATCTAGGTCGGCTCACACGCCAGAGGCGACACCAATTAGGCCACTGAGCAAAACTCGAAAGACGACCAAGAGTCCTCCGCGGGATATTGCCAGGCAGTTCAAACGAGAGGGCCGAGATCAGGATGTCTCTTGGCCAACACGGCCTGACCCGCGAACTGAAAGCAATGGCTACGATGACCAGCAAAACTCTGTGTCGCCCCCACCTCTTCGTCATGGACAGACCGAAAATCAAGTTGGCGACGCCCTGCAGTTGCCATCAGGCCAGCAGGATCACAGCGACTGTACCAACACAAGCCCCGACGCCGAGGATCAATCTGTAGCAAACTTTGGTAGCCCCTATGAGGGCGAGCAGCGTCAAGACTCTGTGCTCCATCACGATCCGAAGAAGCGAAAACGAAATTTCAGCAACCGCACAAAGACTGGTTGTTTTACTTGCCGCAGGAGGAAGAAGAAGTGCGACGAGCAGAAACCCGAATGTGAGTTAGTTACAGTGCGCAGCTCGTCTTGCCGGCTCTTCCGCGTCCGCTGCAGCGCGCTCGACTCCTCCTTCTTGGCTGACATGTAGACACGGCAGGCAGCAACTGTATTCGGGGAGGCTTCCTGTGTCAAGGCTATCCGCCACAGAGAGGCGCTGGCTGGCCTCAACCCGACGCCAAGGCCTCTGCAGTACCGCTCGAGTCCAAAGACCCCTCATACGTTCCACCCGGGGCGTACGGGATGCCGCAGCAAGGTACACCTGGGCCACAGCAAGGTAAACTTGTGCCACAGTCGGTGAAGCGGGAGCCCCTTCCTCATTCTCGCGGCCAAGCCCTCCGCATAGACACGCCACAAGGCAGGCCCTTGGTGATGACGGACGACGACCGGCCAACGGCGACATCGGCCCTATCAACCACGACAGGTGGTGGCGCGTCCGCCGCGAGTTCCGAGAACAAATTGTCAGCCATGCCATACAACTCAGGAAACGCCTTCCCTACTCCCATCAGCGCCAATACTCAGGGTCCGCCCTTTGGTGAAAGGATGAGCAAAGACTATCAGCGCGTTCCCGCTCTGCTTGATCTTGGCCGGGGCAACGAGCCCGAGAGACTTCATCCGGGCAGTCACCTGCCACAAATCAACATCCTTCACCCGAATCACACAGGGAGCCCGCCACCTCACCCGCATACTCCGTCTTCCAGTGTACAGGCTGCGGCTCAGCTGGCTCTATCTCACCCTCACTCGCACTCTCACGCCCACGGTCACACCCACTCGCATTCGCAGTCTCATCCGCAGTCCCACTCGCAATGTCATGCCCAGCCACCGCCTCTGCATCAGCCCCTGGCCCAGTCCCCCTACTCCCAGCGCAGGACGCAAAAAGAAGAAATGCTGTCCGGACGACAGTTTTACTCCTTCGACAAGGAACTCTGTCTCGAGAGAGAACGATGCGCCGCCGCCTGCTGGAAATTCAACAACCTGACCTCTCCACCCACCCACGGTGTATCCCCAGACGAACGACACCGGCTGTTCCTCGACATCCTCCAACCACGAGACCCCGTCCGCGTTTTACCCTCTGAAGCCTCTGCCATGAGCAACGTCGGCCGCGTGGGTCGCCACGTATCAGTAGAGACGCCCTTTACATGCGACTACGGCTACAACATCACGATCGGACACCACGTTGTCATTGGGCGCAACTGCACGATTAACGATGCGGGTGAGGTGAAGATTGGGGACAACTGCGTACTTGGGCCGAATGTTAGCATCTTTACGACGTCGTTGCCTATTGATCCGAAGATTCGTCAAGGGGGGCAGGGGCCGCAGGTTGGATGTGCGATTACGATTGAGCAGGATTGCTGGATTGGAGGAGGGGCTATTATTCTGCCCGGGAGGAGTGTTGGGAGGGGGAGTACGGTTGGGGCTGGGTCCGTGGTTACTAGGGTTTGTTTGCCTTTTTCTTTCTTCTGGGGTCTTTTTTTTTGCTCCCTTTTTTCTCGTCCTCTGCTCTTCTTGTCCTCTCTTTTTCGTCTCCATTTCTTTCTTGCCGAGTTGGAGTTTTCCCTAAGCTAACATTACGATACAGGACGTTCCGCCTTTTACGGTCGTAGTCGGCAATCCAGCACACGTGGTGAAGGGAGTTGGGGGCGACGGACCATGATATGCCGGCATTCTGTCGATCCTGAACCGGAGACGAGTCACGAGGTTGCAGAGGGAAGGGAGACTAACATCATGGAGGAAAGAGGGGAAAGCTGGCGGGAATCGGAAGGGGAGAAAGGGGGGGATGTTTCCTACAAGATCAAGGGAGCAGAGATTTGTTTGATTTATTTTCCGTGTCATGATACCCATGTGCACGACCGGCATGTTGCTTTTTTGTATAGGGCATTGGAGTTTGTTGGTTTTGTGGTGCATTTTCTTTTTGTGAGAATTTAGCTTTGAGCACTGGGTTTGCTGTGATCTTGTTTGGCAGGGCCATTGTATACGGTACATATATGGTTAGAATTTGTGACTATCGGTTTATTACGAGCAGCCTCAGTCAGGTACATAGGTAGGTAGTGTCTGGCCGTTTGTATAGTAGGTAGGTAGGTAGTCTGCGAGTCGTGATACACCGCCACCCTATACCGCACTCGGGTGTAACCATTCCTCATTGGCATCGTCTATTTGAATAGACTTTTTAATGAGAGAAAAGCTTCCTTGTGTTGAGCTACAGTTGCTGCTTGCTACAGACATGCTCAGTAGGGCCCGAATATAGGCGACTTGTGCCAGCGAATCAATCTACTCATTCGCCTCCAATCCATACCTACCCAGACCAAAATTCGACGCCAATACTGTAGTTTACGACCCCAGCTGCACAAACTCAATCTCATCCAGACATCAATCTCGGAACGGCGGAGAGAGGACAATCGTGACCCGCCGCGTCCGCATCATCCACACATGGGCACGCAACGTGCAGCATAGCTTTTGCAACCCGACTGACACTCAGTCTTAGAAGAAAAGAAAAAAACGTTCTGTTAGCACATGGAGAAAAGTTGAAAGTGACAGAGGCTTGGCTGATATGCACCTTGAGAGGGCCAAGGTTGGGCTTGAAAGAAATGGTGAGGGAGCAGAAAACAGGTAGGGAGGTATGTAGGTAGTAGGTTAGGTAGGTAGTTGAACTCACCAGGTCACCAGCCCCGTCTTGAGACTTATTTTCGCATTTCTTGTGGCACATATTCGTCCCAATGTGACAGCACCTCAGGCAGGCTTCTTTCTCAGTGCCACGGCCCTGGATGGAACTACCGCCCATGGGGCTTCTCGCATCGAGTTCGAGGTCCAGTTCTGGGGTCTCGTCGTGCAGTCGCAGACCTCTCTTGACGGGGGCGAGGTCCAGTTCTGGGGTCTCGTCATGCAGTCGCAGACCTCTCTTGACGGGGGCGAGGTTTTGTTCTGGAGACTCGTCATGCAGTCGCAGACCTCTCTTGACGGGGGGCTTGCTGCAGGTTGCTGGGTCGCTGCTGATATATCGCGCAGCGGCCAGAGATGTGAGGAGCAGGTTGACGAGGAGGGAATTGAGCTGCATTGTTGCGGTGGTGGGACCGTGGACGTTCAAAGGCCGAGATAAGTAGAATGGAGTTCTGGATTGTTTTGATATGTAGATGGAGGTCGTCGAGGGGCGATTGTGATTTTTGTGTGATGAGCTGAGAACGAAGGGGAGAGACCGCGATGGGTATATAGGCGTTGATTCCGTGGAACAGACTCTCATAAATGCCATTCGGCACGACGGCGCGTAGTTGCGGCAATTAATTCATTCTGCCTTTTGCCTCCTTGACCTAGGTATTCATAGCCAATCCTTTCGTTCTATGTTGCATACCCCTGCCTATAGGCTATACATAGCCAAATGAAGCGATTCCTTCTCCTTGATGAGGTGAGGCTTGCCCGCGAGGCGCATCGCGTTACCTGCGTTGACTTGGCTTCCTCACTGCTCAGAGGAGAAAGACCCTCCCTTGATTATGCATACATATGTAGTCGTACGGAGTACATACATACATACCTAGGTAGCTTAACGCCGGCACTTGATTGTTCACTGTCGCTCACGGTTGTTGGGACTCGAGACTCGGGAGTGACCATTTTCACTAACTCCTCTCCACAAGCCGAGCAAGCCGAGAGACTTTATCCTGACGGGTCAAGATCAGATGATCCATGGCGCGCGGCAAAGGACGCTAAAGAATCGTGGCCGCTCCATGTGTACCTAGGTATGTACATAGGTAGGTATACAAGCGGGAGACCTTAACGTCCATCACGCCGAATTCCCTGAGACAGCATAGTGTGCGTTTTTATCCTGCTAGGTAGTGTTACTACTGGTACATACATAGCGTAGGTATATGCATATGTATAGCGCAGCCAATGAAGGTGTACCTTTTGCCGTCGTGTGCTGAGCGCCCGTGCTGGAAGGGCTCAAGTTTGGATCATATGTACAATGTATGGCGAATTATAGCACTTTTCATGGAACATTAGGTAGGAGTGCTGAAAAGAAGCTATCTCGGCCCCTCGGGTCGGTTTGGCTATTCAAATCTCACCCAAAATGAGCCATATCAGCCGTGTCATTTGATCCCAACTGATTGCTCCTATGTATCGTGCAGCATACTACCGACGGACCAGCCGGATTGCCGCGCTGGAGGCCATGGACGGCGCTTTTTCAGGAATGATGCGGCCGAGAGAGTGTCTGTTTATAGAGGCCGCGACGTCCGAAGCTGTCGTCGACTCCAACAGGCGTGCTTGGCGGCTGAGATTGAAGCTGATCGCTTTTTCGTATGTAGCTGAGGTTACGACCACCTAGACGTTGAAAGTTGCCCGTAACTGCTTGACGGACGAGGCTGGGGTTGGTGACGGCTTTGCAAACTCTGCAACGGCACCCTGCTGGAGCGGCTGATGTGGTGGGAAAACTGGCAACTGGCGGTGGCGCTGTTGAGGTTGATATCGCGAAGATTGGCTGCGAGACCTTGAAATTAAGCAGAGCATATACTTTGCCATAAGCTTACTGCTGCGGTTGTATGTGATTCGACATTGTTGCAACGTGGCAATAGGTATGGGCGTCTGCGAGGCATGTAGAGGCCGTTGGTGAGCTTAGTATGGCCGTGATCGCGCTGTGATTGCCGTCGTTGATGTCGCAAGAGCTGGCGGCGTGAGCTTGAACCAGAAACAGTCTGTCTTGCGGTACCACTGACGTTCTAGATTCGCGAGGGCAGTGTTGACGATGGCATTACGGCCCTATTGTTGCTGTCAAGACGCTCGAATAAGCTGGGATGCGCGAATTGCGCAGCGCCTCGCTGGTGCGCAAAGATGGGCGCCAATGGGGATGACGGAGACTTCAATTTCAATTTGAGAAAGCGACGGAAGGATAGTTGGTATACCTAGTTTCAAAGTTGAGGTCGCGATGCTGACATTCAAAGAAAGCTGTGACGATACGGAGTAGGTAGAAGATTTGTTGTTGAAACTTGGCGCCCCGTTGTGGGGTCATCCGCGACTTTATACCTACCTAGGTACATATCCGCTACTTGGTTATCACTCTAAGCTCAATACTGTGCTATGTATAGTACATGTATATACGCTAGCAGGGTACCACGACACATTATACCACTTTAGGTAGTTTGGGGTGGTGATTCGTGAACATTAATTAGGCAAAACTGAAGAAATCGTGCGGCGACGCGTAGCGGAGGCGCACATTTCGTGTTTGCCTCTTTATGCTCCATGTTACCAAGTGGTATGAGCTATGGTGTGGAGTCTTCCAGATTTCTGTCGCTTCCATTGGTCGGCCTTACGTTAGCGCAGGCTGCCTATTGGTCAGTTTTGCCTATCTCTGGCGCGCATTGGCACAGCTTCGCGTCACTGCATTTTAATAAGGTCTCCCCATAAGCCAAAGTTGCGACTGAGACTCAATTGATCTACATACCTACGCAATGCAATTACCAACGAGCTCATAAACAAGAAGAAGTGTTGCCCGGTATATAGGGGTATACAAAGCATAAACCAGTGGCCAGACGGCTGCGCCCACTCTTTTTTGCAACAGTTTCATAGGAGCCCGGAAGGAAACTCTAAACAAGACTTCCTGAAACTTTCAAGATTAAATCCAACCCTTTCGTCACCTTCATTCTTGAAACCTTCTTCTTCAAAATGTTAGACAATATGGATTCGACCACTGCTTCGTCTACTCCTGCCGTCAAGCTTACTTCGGTCGAACATTGGTCCAAGACTCCAACTGGATTGATGCTCTGAGGCAGACTGCCGAAGGCCAAAACATTTGGCACAAAGTCGATCCTGACATGCCTGAACAAGATTCCGATCTTCTTAAGAAGCCTGTCATGCCATCCACCGTAATATTTCATGAATACGTGAAGAAGGACAAGACGGCAGTCCACACGCCGTCCATGCTTGAGACCATTCAATACTACAACGTAATCCATCAGGAAGAATGCCGAAAGTATAAGACTCAAGAGGCGAAACAAACGATGATCCACAAATGGATCGCCAATTCGGTGAATCCGAGTCTTCACCAATCGATCCTGGAGCAAATAAGGAAGGCAACAGACAAACGCGAAGTTAGTTTAAGAAAATAACAAATTTTTTGAAGGACAGCTTCTCTCCCGGCAATTGATAAACGTCTTGAACTGTATCGTACGATGCCTGAGTACGAGATGTTGAGCTACAGCCTGTGTGGGATATGAGAAATGTTAGCTATGCTGCGTGTGACAAATACTCGCGTTTATCTGGCTGGAATATTCGTGTGCTGTTGTTATATAGTGAGACATCCGCCCTCTGACAAGCCCAATTGGTAGCTTTTCGGAACTACAATCTCTTCTTTTGGAGGAGGTATCGTCTCTGTCCAGACTCCAGATTCATGGTTAATGGCTGGGCTTTGGCTGTCTCCATTGCGACGTATACGAGATAATATCATGAATCATAAGACACTGCTATGTACGAGTACATGGCAACGTTATAACAACATCTCAAGCATGTTGTACATACATTAGATGATGTTCACACGTACACGGGACTGGACATGTGCTGAAGCGTGACGGAAATGGAAAAGGGCCTCCTCAGTGCTCACATGAAGATGACGAGCCTCAGAGAGCTGAAGGTTCGATTTGAGACTCGATGCTTGCCATTGGTAGTATTTGGTACTAGTGCCCTTACACAGAGCCTAGTCGGTTCCGGGTTATGTAAATCTCGAAAGGGAGTATAAAAAAAAGCAGGGATATACATGGATATCTATAATGTTACATGTACAGAAGATTCTATAGTTTATAAATGAACACGCAATGCTGCTTATGAACATTGCAAGTATGCAGACAAATATCATTCCAACCGACGCCACCATCCATATGCAATACCTTTCTTTCATCATCCATATTCCGGCCGAGAAAATATTTCCGGTCGGCTCAACCACCACCTAGTAGGCTACAAGTCATCTGCTCCAACCCCCGCCTCCCGCGCGTTCATCTCAATCATCTTCTCCATCAATTTCAGAGCCTTGTCCTGCTCCTTCAGCACCTGAAAGGCCTTGAACGTGTATACGTCCGGTTTGTGGCCCGCTGCTTCCATATCCTGCATCGCGATGACGGTCCGGCGGACGTTCTGTCTGATTGCGTGGCCTCGTACGATGGCGTTCCACGTCACTTGGTTAGGATGAATGCCAAGCTCGCGCATGACTTCGAGGAAATGGTCTACCAAGAAGTAGGAGTGAGACTTCATGAGGCCGCGCAGGAGAATTGTGAAGGTCATGACGCTGGGGCTAGGGTGAATGGGTATGACGGGGGATTCCTTGCTTGCTGAAATCTTGTCGCTGCGCTTTTCATTGCCGTCTTTGTGGTCGTTCTTGGCAGTGCCTGTGTCGCTGCTATCGTTGTGGTCGTCGTTTTGGTTCGTATGGCTACCGGTAACACGCTTGTGATCCTTGAGCATGTCGCCAAAGATTTCGAGGGCCGACCGCGAGAGATCCCGGTGGTCCGTCATGGAGAGGATAAAGGTGTCGTGGATGAGACTCGCCTGGTCCATGACGAGTCGCGAGGCGGAGGGGAGGGAGGCATCGCGACTCTGCTCTTCGAGTCGCGCTTTGAAGAACGCATAGCACGTTGTGAGGTCGTACGGGTTTTGCAGGCTTCTTATATATGCCCGCAGCATGATGGCTATGGTTGTGAGGGAAGGTTTTAGCTTGGTCGTGGGCCTGAAATCAGAAAAGGTCTTGTCAATGAAAGGAATAATTGTCGATTCAACGCCCCAGCGTCTCCTTGTTGCACCGGGGCTTCCTTTGTGGGAAATGCCTTGTTTGCGTTGTTGTAACTGCGGTTGCTGCTGCTGCTGCTGCTGCTGCTGCTCCTGTAGTTTCTGTTCTTCTGGTGTGAGCTCTTCTTGTTGTACTTTGCCTTCCTCTTGTAGTTGCTCTCCATCCTGCAGCTGCTCTCCGTCTTGTAGCTGCTCTCCGTCTTGTAGCTGCTCTCCTTCATGTAGTTGCTGTCCTTCATGTAGTTGCGATAGTTGGTGCTGCGGCTGCTCTTCGCTCGGGCCAGCATCGTTCTCAGCCAGCAAAAGGGGTATCGAGTCTGAGAGCCACCACTGCAACGGCTGGAGTTCAAACACTTTGGCATATATTCGTAGCATAGGGATGAAAATGGGTGGCCCTGGCTTGTGTCTAGATCCCTTCTCACGTCGTTCCGACTCAGACAACGCATATATACTGTGAAGTGCGTTGTTGAGAATATCCACGAGGGGCACGCTGGCTTCGTTGGCCAAATCGAGGGCCCTGGCGATGTAATCCACCTTGAGCGTGCTCTTGGCACCACGAAACGCTATTCTCCATGCCTTCTTGTCTAGTTTAACGCCCGATTCGGAGAATAGCCAAGCCAGCCGGACGGCTTCTTCGGCCTCGCCCGATCGGCAGAGCGTGTTCAGAAACGCGGTCGCTGTAATGACATTGATCGAAAACCCACGCCCTACGAAGTATAGGAGCGCTTCTTTCGCATCAAAGTCAGCTTGCATTTCCTCACCAAGGTTTTGTGAGGCGGTGCAATGGAGAAGTGACGTGATGATACTGGACTCCCGGGCGTTGTTAAGGTCGACTCCACCCTCTGGTAGTCCCCGCAAGATCTCAAAGGCGACATTCTTGCGCGTCGTAGAGCGGGCAAATTTGCTGGCGAACTGACACAAAGTGTTCAGCTGTAGTGGAAAATTTGATTCTCGAAGTAGATTATATAGTTCAAGCGCTTGGTCAGTGGCTAAAGCCTTTGCACAAAGGCCAAACACTCTTTGAGGGAAAAGAATATGGGCCTTTGGAAGCTCGGTAATGATTTTTCTCAGAAGCCTCATCAATTCTTCCGACTTGAGAATTTTCTCTTGTGAGTCACGCGCAGAAGCAAGGAACTGCGTTTGAGAAATAAATACCAAAACATCGTGGATAGCGTATCCCGGTGTCTGCGGCGACAAGGTCGCCTCGAGGACAATGTGCGCTCTCTGAGGATTTTGGCGCATCGCTGAAATCATGACCGATGGCCATTGAACTCGCCGAGTCTGTTCGTCCAGTTTATGCCAGGCTGAGTGCATGGCTGACACTGTATCATACTCCAGAAGCCACTCGCTGTCAGTCTCCCATGGTCGGTCAGGATTCTTTTTGCGATAATAGATGCGTGCCAATTTTTGCTTCCACGCGGTGAAGTCAGTCCGACAAACTTCGAGCTCTTTGCCAGAGTACTGGCGTCGTACGTGCATCCATTGCACGAACGAGTTTCGGATATAAGACGATGCATTTGATTTGTATTTGAGGGTAACCATTGACTTAGGACGAGTTCTCGAACGGCGATTGCTCGGCCCCGTGTGGGCTATTCGCATGTGTCGCGAGCGACGGAGGGATGGTATGCGAGTATTCGAATTGTTCTCGTCGCCATTACGAGGAGAAGATTTGTCTTCAATGATATGCTCGCCCGGGGGTGATATTGGCTGTCGTGGTGTCTGTTGGAACGGGTGACGTGATGGCTCTGGAACATCGTCCGATTGGGCAATGGCGTTGCCAAAACACCCCGTAAAGGCATCTATCGAGAGCGAATCGAATCGGGATCTGGTATCAGACAAAAGCCGGCGAGAGCATGTCGAAAGAAGACTTTGCTGCAACGCCGTCGCGCCGGATCGAAAACGTGTCGAGGTTCCATGAACAACGCTCCGCCGTGCGCAATGGGCTTGACCCAAGCAAATCGCTCGCATGTCCACTCCTTGCGCCGCCAGAATGCATCGTCAACTTGAAGTTATCATGACGAGCGCATATTAGGATGTTCTGGAAGTTGCTGCACAGTGCTTGTGTGTGAGGGCCCTTGTAAGTTGGAACATCGAGTTTGGTTCTAACTTCTCGGAGTGCCTAGTGCAGTAAGGCTTAGTAAGCTCCACCTTCAAGTGCGCGGCTGCAGGAACAATTCGCGTGAACGGTGAACCCCTCCATTGTAGATTCACCATGATGAATTTGATGATGTATGCATAAGTAGATGGTAGTCAACCTCTATATCAAAATGGAACACATCGTAAACTTTTCAGAGAAGCTGCAGCGTTGTCATGTTACGCAGCTATGATTATCTGCATGGGGCAGCTGCTTCCGCATCACGACTAGGGAATGCACTGAAAAGATCAGAAATTTCAACATCGGCTGCATGCTCATGAGATAGATGCGAGACCCGGTGAAGTTCTTTAGCCATTTTTTTGTGATATAGTCCTCAATATGATGCTTTATGCAGTCCTCGAAGTTGGTGGGATTTTGGTACATAGGGTCCGGCGCAATCTGTCGAAGACTTCTGCAAGTGGTCCCCTGCGCCCACTGCAGCAGCTCTGCTGCTTCTGTTCTTTCTCTCCCAGATCACCATCACCCTTCACCACCTCTCGCTCTGTGCTCGGCACGTTTTGATCGCAAAAACGGAACTCAGCTCCTACTGAATCAATTCAAGACGTAGCCAAAATACCCCCGCGCGCCATGTCGTCCTTAAACACACTAAGCGCCGCCGCCGAGGACCGCAAATCGCGTCTCGCCGCACTGCGGAACCTCAAGCGAAAGCACGACTCCAACAACGACACGAACAACGACATCTCGACGGCAGACTCGACGGAGCCAAACCCATCAGAGCCCATTGAAATCGACGTGTCGAAAGTACATCTCTCAGGTCGCAATTACGATGCAGAAACAAGGGGTCCGAAACTCGGCTTCGACCAGGCGCCAAATGAGGGCCTCGACCAGCCGACACTAGAAGAACAAGCAGCCGAGGTGGAATCGAAACTGCGGGAGCAGGCGGCCGAGCAAGCCAAGGACGACAAGGGGCTGGATCTTTTCAAACTACAACCAAAGAAGCCCAATTGGGACCTGAAACGAGATTTACAGCCGAAACTGGATGTTTTGAGCGTCAGGACGGAGAACGCGATTGCGCGCTTAGTTCGAGAGAGGATCAACGGCGCACAAAAGGCTGCTGCTGCAAAGAACTCCACGGTTGGGGACACCGCTCAGGGGGATGGAGATGGCGTTGGGATGGACGGTGTAGCCCTTGTCGAAGGGCTAAGGGTCAGGGAACAGGAAGAAGAGGAAGAGGAGCAGAGAGAGCGGCGGGAAGACGAAGCTATGATGGCATGAGATATCACACATTGTTTTGAATTTCTTAGACTCTTTCATTGTATGGATTTTCCTTTTCTTCTTCGTTCATAAGCGACCCTGAGGTATTTTAACACGGCGAATATTAAGAATACGATATTACATGATACCCTTCATCTGCCTCCCCTATTCATCGATTGCGTCAGCGCCAGTCTGCGACTGAAAGGACTCAGACTTCGCTGCCGCGATGCTTCAGGGTCCGGATCTCCTCTACCGCCACGGTCGTTCTGCGGGCTACCTCCTCGACCTCCTCGACTTCCGCGACCACCTCTACCACCTCGGCCACCTCGACCACCTCGATATCCTCTGCTCTGTGGCCCCGGAGACTGTGAGCCGTCGACAACGCGGCCTCTAGTGTCAGGTTCATCCCTGCGTGAGAAGCTGCCGCGCCGTTGCCCTACCGACCCGCTGCCGCGACGATCCTCGGCGCGAGTTCTATAGTGACGCTCACGGGAGTCTCCCTGTGGTGACAAGCTATCTCTCGATCGCATGCGAGACCTGCGCACCGCAGGCGAGAGACTGCGACTGATGCTGCGCCGTGGTGATACATTTCTTCCAAAATCGCCGTATGAAGGACCTCGTCTTCGCTTCCCCGATTCCATCGATAGTAAGCGCCTGGGTGACAAGCTGTCTCGTGATGGCGAGCGACGTCTGCGCACCGGGGGTGATAGACTGCGGCTGATGCTGCGCCGCGGCGAGACGTCCCTCTGAACATGATCGTACGAAGGGCTACGTCGCCGCGGCTGAGACTTCGGCGCTGCTAGGGGTCTTGATGACCTTGGTGACCTCGAACGCCTCGAAAGCGCGGTCGAAACAGTTGAGACAGACTCAGAGGAGACGGAACGGCGCCTGTTGGGCGAAGAGGCCACATCAGGTTCATCGCGCCCTTCTAGCTCTTGCAGTCTAGTGCGCTGAGCTTCTTGCTTGGCCAGAATCTCATCGGCCAGGCCCTTTCTTTGGTTTCGTAGTTAGCATTAAGATGCAGAAAAATCTGTGAGAGGCCCAAAGGAGGGGGTGGGCGTTTGAACAAAGGCAGGCATACTTCTTCTCAACTGGATTTGGTGTGTCATCCGTCAGCTTGGGCACAAGCTTAGGATTGCGAAGCTGTTGCGACCTTGAAGGACGAGAAACATAGGGCCGCTCCTGCGACGAAGCCTTGCATTCATACGAGTAGTGACGTTCTAAGATAGTTAGTTTTACCAGAAAGATGAAGTGGCAGCACTGAAGCTGAGTATAATGGGTGTACATATCTCGCTTCAAGCATTTCTGGCATTGTACATTGGAGGGCGTCGACCGGGATGGACCTCCTCGGCCCCTGAATGCATACATGGGATCTGCAAAGCTGGATGGGGTAATGAGATCAGATGCAGAACAGAATGCAGAGAGCGTTCTTTATTTCATGCGCTGGAAACTTCATGATGCAGAGTCTCAGGCTCTCAGCTGACAGCCAGTCGTTGCGTCAACCCGAGCACCCCTGCGAGACGGCTCACGTGATGGCCGAGTTGCTTTAGCGATCGACCGAGCTACATACATGTAACATACCTGGTAATTGGCATGACGCGAAGAGCGTGTCTTCTGCAGAGCTTTCACGCGACCCAATTCAAGGCATCGATAACATACCCATTTCTCCAGAGAATGTATAAATCTTATGTACTTCTTCAGCAATCAAAGAAGGCCGAGCCAAATACATAGGTACATATGTAGCTTGATGAAAACAAGGGAGCAGGCGTCTCAGCAGCCGATTTTTTTCCGCCTCCCCTATCTTGCTGCAGAAGTTCAGCCCACCAACGCGCCGACGCGTCCTGACTCCTTTGGGAATTGGCATCATATGTATGCGCCGTCGCGTGCTGCAATACGAGCGCTTTGCCTCAATTCTTGTATCCGACACAGAGTAAATACAGACAACCTACGGAGTACATGCCCAATGGATAATTTGGGCGTCAGAATTTAGAACAGCCAGACCCAAAACAGTCAAGTCTTACGTCCCAAGTTTTCCCCAGTCCACGATGCCCCTACACTGTACAGTCACGGCCCACCAATCAGCGAGCCTCGGTGACCCACTTCCAAGCCCACAACTCCAGCCCACATGCACCAACATGGCCCTGGGAAACCCCGAAATCAAGAAGTTCCCGTCGCAGAGCCCCCACTGGCCTTTAAACCTCCCCTCCAACAAAAAGCTGCATCGCCTGCCTCTATTACTTGCATGCCATTGCGCCCGCGTCTCGTCACCCATTTCTCAGGAAGGCCCGTTCCGAAGGTAACTGAAGACGAATCTATCATACAGATCGCGCCAATCACACAGGGATGCCCCTTGTGTAACCAACGACGAAGACGACGACCGCAACGACTAGTTATTGTGCTGCGACAATCGGCCCTCGTTGCGCACCGACTGATACCCGATCAAAATCTCCCACTCGATGCTCTCCGCCATGTTCTAGCTCGTCACGACGATGGTTGACAACACTCTGAATGTTCTCTGTTCTTTCGTATCGATCGATGCTGCTTTTCGATACCTTGATTCTTAAATAAACAGCGTCTCTTCTGATTGTCGACCGGATTCACGACCAGATTCCTACTCCTAGTTTTGACGTATCTCTTGTTCTTTTCTCTGCGACCGCTGTCTGGATTCATTCTTTATACGGTTCATACGACTATCACATTCGTCATTATCACAATCATCAGCGTTGCCTTTGAGTTGGATAATCCGGCTCTCTTTGTCTCTTTTTTTCCTCCTCAGCCATGGCCACCACGCGAGCGTCTCCAGATATACCCAAACCATCCTTCGCAATGGTAAAATCCTCACTTTTCCCCGCTCATCTCCACTGTCTCTCTAGCCTAGATTACATACTGACTGACTGTTGCTTCCAGATCGCGGCATCCGTCAAGAAAGAAGTTTCTCACGCACTGCCTGCCAGTGCAAACAAAAGCAGCATCCCCTCCACAGCTGCCGTCATCGCCGACGGCTCCACCAACTTTGATAATAAGCCACATTTGGCAGGCGATTCGGATGGTCTGACCACCGTCTCTTCAGCTCTCGATAGACTTTGCCTTGTGTCAAAAATTCCCAGCTTAGTTGTCGACGGGAGTGGCTCGATACCAGAGCGCCAGAAGTCCAACTTGAGCAGGGAGACCCCGTCAGACGAGTCCCAGAAATGTGACTCCTCGAGCTCGGAGCTAGGCACCAAACCGCCAAGCCTTGATGGAAAGAGCATTACTTCGGGTACTACGTTCGCTCTGGACGAGAAGGAATCACTGCGTCCTGACGATAGCGCTAGTGTGAAGGCTGCAGCGGAAGACGATGATACCTTGTCGATTCGTGGCTCGCTTGTGGCCGGATCCCGCATGAGCTCAGATGTAGCTCTAAGGACAAAGGGAGTGCTGCCGGTGGACTTGGCTGATCGCAGGCCTACGCAAGATGCCATGGTTCCTTCGCCGCATGGCATTCTCAACCCCTCTGCTAGCGTCCCCTCGGATCATGTTCCCGCTCTCAATGCCGCTACACCGCTGAACGCAGATGGGTCCCCTGATGCTTTGAATGTCATCTATCGTCAAGCTCCCGATGAGAAGTTGCTTCTTGCATTGACAAGCCCTCGAGATCGCTTTTTCTTGCTCAGACTGGAGAAAGATGTGATAGATTTTGTACAGGACTCGAAGTAAGTAGCCCTTGCTGCTGCTGCCGCTATTGCCCTGTTGGTTGTTGCAATTGCTGTTGTTATTTGCTTCGTCCTTTATTTCCCTTGCTAACTTGCTTGTAGGGAACCGTATATGGATCTTCCCCCTTCCAATTCCTTCTGTCGGATGTTGACACACAAACTGGCCGACTACTACCACATGACGCATTCATACGAGCCTCACGTCGGCTCGGTGCGAATCTTTCGGACACCCTTCTGCCGTGTGCCACCCTCACTTGCCAACATGACTCCTCAACCAGACGTTTCTAGTAGCAGTACACCTCCGCCTGCTGTTCTGCCGATGAAAATCATGCGTCGTGGCCAAAATGGAGATGGTTTGATGAGTACCAATGGCTCGAAACCGGGATCAGAATCTGGAAGTGAAGCCAAAGATAAGCTGGCCGCGAGCCAGAAGTGAGTGGCCAACCCCCCGCCCCCCCGTTTAATGCTGCGTTATCTGCGCAAAGGAATACAAACTGACCAATGCGCCAGGCTGTCACGAGAAGAACGCGAAGAAATGTACAAACTTGCACGCGAGCGCATTTTTGGAAGTTCGGAAGATGTCATAACTGGTAAGATAGTCCTTCTCTTCATCGCGACTCATCTGCCTGTCTAACTGCGTCCTCAGAGAACGACGGAGAAACCGGCATATCTCGAACTAGCTCAGTTTCCGCCAACAATAGAGCTAACGCCACAAAACGCGGCAAAACTGGCAAACAACGTCGGGACGACTCCGACAGTTTCGACTCCAGACATCAGTACACGGCATTTTGGGGGCCTCAGCAACAGACATGGGTCCCTCAGTCTCAAGGGCAATACATTCCTTCGGCACCAGGCCAGTTCGGCGGTCAGCCTCCAGCCTCCTATCATGCTCCGGTTGCTCCTTGCTACGCTCAGCAAGCTCCCGCCTACCAGAACATGCCTGTAATGGCCCCTAATTCCAACTTTCCCGTATATGGAATGCCTCAGGTAAGTTTGAGAGTATTTCTTTCTCACTCAGTGTGTCCAATCAAGCCCTACAGTATTCGTGCTAAGACCTTAATGTAGCAGTATCCTCCGCAGCCCCCTCAACAACATCATCCATCAAATGGTAGCCCGATGACAGCCTATGGCACGCCAGTTAACCCCGGGGTTGCACCACAAGCGACTTGGACGCAGCCGGGATACAGCCAGACCCCCTACCCTCCCCGAACGGCAGCGGCGCCGGCGCCGGCGTCAGCGCCAGGTGGTAGCTCTGGTCAGGTTGGCATTCCATATGCATTTGGTCAACTACCAGCCCACATGAACCCGCATGACCCAAAAAGCCAGCACCCGATTCCTGGCAGCTACAACAGGAACCACGCATTTAATCCCAAGACACAATCCTTTGTGCCTGGAGGAAATGGTATGTCTGGTGTACCGCCTCCTCAGCCCCCCTTCAACGCCCCTTTATCCCACCATGGTAGCCCGCAGATCAGCACACCACCGCATCTGGCATATGGTGCCTATCCGCAGTCTCAAGGTTATGGAGGAGGAGGCGGCTATGGCATGGCACGTCAGGCATCCAGCAACTCTGTGCCTGGATACCATGCCATGCAGCATGCTCCCTCGCCACACATGCAACAATCTCAACCGCCAAACATGTCGGTGATGTCAGGTATGCAAGCCATGGGCCACGCGCCTTCGGGTCCTCCTACCCAGCATCATCATTTGCCGCATCCTCCACCTGGTCATATTCCTGGAAGGCCGCCAATGCCGACCTCGCAGGGACCGAACCAGATTTACCCACACCTACCCACGTACGGCAATCCGGCAAGTCTACCACAAAAGCCAGCGACCGGAATATAGGCATGCATACTGTAATCGGGTTTGTTCAGTGCAGCAAGTTGAAGGCGTCATTGGAGTGGGAGGAGAAATGGAGTAAAATGAACTGGAAGACATGACACAAGGGTAGCTTGTTACCGCATGTTGCTTTTTTTTGTACCAGATGACTTTTATTTCCTCTATTACGTCTTTTCTTATTACCCTTTCTTTTCTGTTTCGGCGTTTTCGGTGGATAGGGTGACTTGACAAAATTAATAAACTAGGGGTCTTCACTTGGGCTTCCGCTGTTTTCATCTCATAGATTACGGGTAATTCATCAGGAACAGACGACTTATCGTGAATATCATGGTTGTTTGTTTTGTGGATCTTGTCTTATCCCTCTCTCACTCTCTCGAGATCAAAAGGTTGCGAGTGTGATGGCCTGGACTTTGCCCATGCCTGCAGCCTCAGCAATATAGGTGTCAATTGTGCAGGGTTCAGTAGCTCGCAACGTATTCTTTATCGTCATCCAGGCGCAACGGTATTGGGCAACTCGCCCAGATGGCGGCGCGGAGCCAGGCCATCACAGCGACTTTGAGATAAGTACCAGATCCCTGTGTATGGGACTTGCATACATATTGGCCAAATGTAAAGTCTTCCGCGGGCACTAGCTAGTAGCTAGATTGCTATCATACCCAAATATAGAGTCCCCCGACACCTGGACTGCTCTCAATACACATCATAAACATCTCACGTTCAAACATAAGCAAGCAGGAGAACAGCTGAAATAAAATAAAAATCATATCTTCTTTCAAGGTGCGGACGGAAAGGTCCGACTAGTCCACAACGCCATGATGATTGAGTGTTACATACAGAACACGGGTGCCCCAGGTCCCCCCAAAAAAACAAAACCCCATAGGCACTGGCACTCTTTTCATTCACCAGCAAACAAAAATATAGTAGAAAAGATCCCACCGCGGATTTCTTCTCCCTACTCCTACTCCTACTCCACTTCCACTGGCCTTCTTTTGGTTCCCGACTCCAGATTCTTCACTTCAGCGGCTGGTGGTGGTTTTCCAACCTACTCAACTGGCTCCCGGTGTTCCCTGGGCTCTCGAGGCTCTCCCCTCTGACCACCTCCTCGGCCACCGCCACGCCCACCACGCTTGTTGCCGCGTTGGCCTCTTTCACCGTCGGGCTTGCCCTCGCCATCTTTGTCGTTGAGGGTGAGGTTGGCGACTGCCAGGCGTTGGGAGAGGTCGATTTGGGTGCGGATCGTGTTGGCGAGGTAGCTGACCATGAGGACATCCTGGATGTGGTTGTTGAAGTCGTGCTCTATCTGGGAGGCATCGACCTTGGGCGTGAGGGATAGCGCGCTCATGAGGAGCTGTCCGAGGGCGTTGTTGGGCTCTACTTCCTCGTCCAGAACGCCGTTGATCCATTCGCTGACGCGGTCCAGCAAGCTGAGGGTCTGCTCGATCGAGTAGCCGAGGGACTCGATGTCAGAGACAAGAGGAGCGGATCGGGTCTCGTTGTTCTGTGCGTTGGCAATGGCGTCGAGGGCGCTTCGGTCTGCATCGCCGTATAGAATCTTGTGGGGCACCTGGATGAAGAGACAGCTCTCGGCGGCGCGCTCGGCGTTGACTGCTACAGGAGCGCTGATGTAGCATCTGGTCTGGATATTTTGGCCAGGCTCCGTGGAGATGGTCATGTGGACGGCGGGATGGGGCGCGGTGCCGGTCTCAGCGCTGGCGAAGAAGTTCTGGATCAGGGCGCTGAAGCTGTTGAGCTCGGGGGAGGTGGTGTACCACCCGAGGAGGACTTCGCGGGGCGAGGCCTTCAGCGTCAAGGCCAGCATGTGCTTCTGGTATTCCACATCTACCTCGACTTGGTCCTCCTCTTCGGTGTGGGGGATGGCAAAGCACGAACGGACTTCGACTTCGGTGCCATCTTCGGAGCGGGTGCCGACGAGGGCGCCGATGACACGCGTGGATTGCGCGGTTTCACGGCTGTCTCTTCGGGTGGCGTGGTCGAGGATGGAGAAGACGGCCTTTAATCAACGCAGAGACGTTAGTATGACCCGGCTTCATATCATGGTAGTGACAATGACTGGAATCCTCGCAAAGGGTGTGGCTAGAAGCGTTTCGTACCTGGGGCTGGATGTTGACCGTAAGCGGGGCAATGCTCGACTGGAGGCCAGCATTGGAGTGCGTCAGGGGACGCGAGAGATGTATGAATCGCTCCGTAGCGACGGCGGCCATACTGGGCAATAAATCGAGCGAAACTACCAGTTTTACAAGGAGGTGATATTTGCGTCCGGGGCGGCAAGCGGCGGTGGGCGAGAGGCGCGGAGATGGAGGGAAAGAGAGGGGGCGGAGGGACGTCGTTCGCCTCGCAATCTTGGTCTGGGCCCTTTTTTTCTGGTGGTTTCGCGATACGCCAATTTGGTTGATTTTTACCAGTTTGACGGGGCTCCAGCTGGGGTTGTGCGGTGTCATCACGTGACGTCCCGCAATACTTGGAAGTCGTGAGGATATGCGACAATAAATCGTCTCGTCTTGTGTGGCACGATGTCGGTATTTGATAGTGAATTCTCTATAAGTGCTGATGGCTGCGTCTGAACAAATATGTCTGTCTCGGAGAAAAATGAACGTCGAGGCGACGAGATCGGCCGACTATTCATACCTCATCTGGGAGCACACTTGCACCAGGTGAGATGGCCGAAGCGAGGTTACAACTGTTACAAGTGAGATCGCCAAAGCGAAAATGTAAGATTCAAGAAGCGGAGGATCGGAACGGAGGACTTATCCAGACCTCAAACACTTCTCTCTTTGTCAGGTTCTTGTGATATAAAGGCGCAGGCTCCCCAAGGACTCAGAGACAGAAGGAACGCCTCTTGAGATCCATAGAGTAGCCACAGTCGATCCTACCAAAAAAAAACACATCAAACATACTGTTGAAGCTATGAAGCGAGGTGCATAAGAGTGATCACTGTAAAATCCAGTAGAGTAATCCACGATTTTATACCTACGTGTCTTCGGGCGGCGGGCACAAACAAAACCTCGTTGATGCACATAGGAGGTTAGGTACCACAGGTACATACATAGGTACCTATGTACATTTATGTAGGTGGGTCTCAGCGTCCATTTTGGGTTACAGTAATCGCTGAGGCAGATGGCCAAGTCGCTGAGGCGTATTTTCATTTGTACTCGAAGTTTCAACTTTTTAGCGGGGCTGCTTGGTTCAAAGCATGCGCGCATTTACAGTAACACACCTCGTACAAGCTATAAAATATACTTCGTTTTATATCTGGTAGATTTCTATTGACCCTTGGAGAACTGCACCGGTACTTGGCTACCTGAGACATCAATCTAGAATGGGCCCTCGTGGACGAGGCGGCAATTCTCGTGGTCGCGGTGTGAGGGGTCGCGGTGGAAGAGGGAGAGGACGAGGACGAGGCGGCTCAAGTCGATGGGGACCAACACGGCGATTTGATGGTGAACGTTTAGCTGAAAAGGATGAGTGAGTAGTCTACTTCTTTCCGCTTGTTTTATAGAGCAAACAAGTCCTGCAAGCGGTGGACAATGAGCGGCTAATTGTTTTTAGGGACTCCGGATCCGAATCTGAAGGCGCCTCTTTTGACGAGCAGGACGAGAATGTCGAGGATACCGATTCCGAGAATGAAGATGACCAGCCCGCTGCGCGCCCATACATGGCGCTCTTGCAAAGTTTCACTGAATCTAGCTCCCACAAAGCCAAGAGGAGAAAGCTCGAACACAACGCGCCGTCAGAACAAAGCGCTCCCGAGAAAACGGACGAGAAAATGGACGACAGCGACTCGGAAGAACGAGAGGACGTTGATGAAGCGGACGCAGAAGATGACTTAGAAAAAGAGGGCGAACAACAGGAAGACGAGCCAGATTCTGAAGATGATGAGGACGTTACAGATCCGTTCGATACACATTACGCGCATCCTGATGATGCAGAGGTCGGCAAGGCTGTCAAGGCTATCAAAGATGAAAGCTGGGCGACAAGTAGGGCGCTAGTCAATACTCTGCGGGCGACAGTGATGACAGTTGACTCGGAGGCCAGCGATAGTAGCAGTGGCAAGGCGGTAATACCGCAACCTTGTGGGCTGGAGGGGCTGAAACTAAAGCAGAAACTGCAGGAGATGGCGGCCAAGAAGATGGACAAATTGGATGCTACAGAAAGAGCAATTCTACCCCTTCTCTTTGGATACAAAGATATATTCTACTGCGATAGGACGGTCAAGAATGCTGGAAGATTACGACAAGCGGTTTGTCTGCATGCGCTCAACCATGTCTTCAAGTAAGTGCTCCATCTCGTCTGCAGATTGCTTTCTATCACGTATCATGGAGTGAACCTCTGCTGACATGCTGCCACCTTTGTTAGAACGCGCGACCGCGTCATCAAAAACAATTACAGATTGGCCAAGGAAGGCCAAGACACCGAGCTGGAACTCCGCGACCAAGGTTTCACTCGACCCAAGGTTCTGTTCCTCTTACCAACAAGGAACTCGTGCGCCAAAATGATCGACATCATCAAAAGTCTGTGCGACACCGACCAGCAAGAAAACCGCAAGAGATTCGACGAGTCGTACGTTGAAAAGGAGAATAACTTCGGTCAAGACCGGCCGGAAGACTTCAAGGACCTATTCGAAGGCAACGACGACGACATGTTCCGCATCGGTGTCAAGTTCACTCGCAAGACGATCAAATACTTTTCGCAATTCTACAACTCAGACATTCTGTTTGCTAGTCCTCTGGGCCTCCGCATGGCAATTGGATCCGAAGAGGAGAAGAAGAAGCCGGACTTCGACTTTCTGAGCTCCATCGAAATGGTTATTGCAGACCAGGCCGATGCGCTGCTGATGCAAAACTGGGAACACGTTGAGTACATATTCGAGCATCTCAACCTGCAGCCCAAGGATGCGCACGGCTGTGACTTTAGTCGTCTCCGGACCTGGTACCTCGAGGACTGGGCCAAGTACTTCAGACAGACCATTGTCTTGTCGGCATTCAATACCCCTGAGTTGGTGGAGTTGCAACGCGTCCACTGCCACAATCGGGCTGGCAAGATCCGCCTGCAACCCGAGTATCAAGGCGTGATTCAGCAGCTAGGCATCAAGGCCAAGCAGACCTTTTCTCGATTCCAGTCCTCCTCGGTCGACAAGGACCCCGATGCTCGGTTTGAATACTTTGTGTCGGCGATCGTGCCCACCCTCGTCAAGAGGGCTAAGGATGCGTCAGGCACACTTCTCTTTATCCCGTCGTACCTGGATTTCGTGCGCGTGAGGAACTACTTTGCCAACTCGGTCATCATGAGCAATGTGACGTTTGGTGCTGTGTCGGAATACACGGATGTGCCGGAGGCTTCGCGGGCCCGGTCGCATTTCCTCTCTGGTCGGCATCGCGTGCTCTTGTACACGGAACGAGCGCACCATTTCCGACGCTATCAGTTTCGCGGGGTTCAGCGCGTCATTTTCTATGGCTTGCCGGAGAACCATATCTTTTACCGGGAGATTGCGGGGGAGTTCTTGAGTAAGAGTGAGCAGGATCTCAGGATTGAGCCTGGCCAGGGAACGGTCAGGGTCCTGTTTTCCAAGTACGATGTGATGAAGCTGGAACGCATTGTTGGGTCGAAGAGGGTGGGCAAGATGATTCAAGAGCGTGGTGATACCTTTGACTTTTTGTAATTGACTTCCAAAGTCTGACATCATGGAAAACGGAGCATGGGATTGCGCATCTTGGTAATCATATTGTATTCATGTAGCATTGGGCGGCAGTATCTAAATACATCACTCCAGTACTGCCTTCGTTGTGTTCACAGACCCTATTGTCAATGGAATAGGCACGCAGAGATGCGGTGTTGTACACGGCAGAGAACCAACGCCGAAGTTGGCTTCTCCCCATCTTCCATCCTTTCTTCATCTTTTGTTCGATCCTCCATCTTTTCCCCCTCTGCATTTTCTTCCCCCTGCCTGACCACTCCGTTCGCCCACGATTCTACCTCCTGAACGGATTCCACGACTTTGCAGGCTCTTCCTTGTCGGCGCTCATCAGCTCCCCCACCTTAGCTTGCTCCCGATCTGCCATCTTAGACGCCTCCCTGCTATGATCATTGTCCTCCGTCGCCGTCTCCGCCTCTGCTACCTCCGTCATATTCGACGTTTTATTTTGCAACAACGTCACAAACCTCTCCACCATTGCATCCAGCTCCGCCTGGCCCCTAAACGCCGTCACCTTCTTCGCGTTGTGCATGGTCAAGGGCGTGGTTTGCCGACCGGTAAGTCTATCCCTCGCCAAGGTCTTGGCGGTCATCATGAAGCGCGAGTCCCTGGGGCCGTCGACAAATTCGAGGATAGAGCTCTCGGACTGATCGTAGGTGTTTTTGGGTTCTGTGCGGGTGACGCGTGTATAGCCGCCTTCGCGGGTAAGGTATCTCTCTCGTAGCTCGCCGAATAGTTTAGGAATCAGCTGCTCCGGTGTCTGCAAAATTGATACAATCTAGTCAGTCTTTGTCTGTTCTGGCTTTGACGCTTCACATTGCTTCGCAGAAGAGGATCCAGGCCTCCAATTTGCAAGGACAGGACCAGCATTTGCCAATTTTGTGTACTTTTTCCGTCACAGGATTGCGGTATGAGGCGAACGTACGTAAAGGATTCCGTGGGCCGATCTCCTGCATGGCTCATTGTTTCTCTTTGCCAGCGTAATCAGCTTCTCTGCCATGCGCTGGGCCTCCTTGGCTTTCGCATGTGTGGTTTGGATGTGCTCGTGCTGGACGAGTTGGGTAACGAGGCCGCGCAGAAGGGCTTGTCGCGCAGAAGAGTCGCGACTGAGATGCCGATATCTGACTGCTCCTCCGGCCATGATGGCGTTTTCTTCTCGGATTCGGTATCGAATAGCACAGAGGCAGGCGGGAATTGGTGTCTTTCAGCAGAGGCGATTCGAGAAGCCTTTTTGCCAATGCCGTGAAAAAGGGTCGCACAAGACAATGCCGGAATGTTGCTGAGATGGATCAGGCAGGTGGTGAGGGATGCGGATACGTGATTGGCTCGAGCGGTAAAAAGGCCAATCGGGCTTCAACGGCGAACGCTAACAAGGTGCCTGCCGTCCGTCCACGAGCATTTTCTGGACCGAGTCAGCGAAAAGACGACTACGTCAATCGAGCATTTCGGGTGGAAACGAAAAGGCAACAATCATCTATCGCCGATCAGGTGCCAATTACCTTGGCATTGTCTTCGGCTCTCGAGCTCGGTGGCATCACAGGGCTGCAGCGAATACAGAGCTCGAGCTCTGCGACAAGCTCCCCTCGAGTAGTCCGAGCTGCAACAACAGACTTTCATCTACTAAGCAACAAAAGCATACAAGCCGCCCAATATGGGCTTCGTGAACGGTCTCGTACGCAAGCACCAAAATAAATCTCGAGCAAACCTCGCGACCTTGTAGCACGTTGTATGAAAAAGCTAATTAGAACTGCAGACCGGTGGTGTCGCCCTCACCCTCTCCATCGCATATCTCTCCGTGCTCGCCCACCAGCGTAACCGCGAAGAACAAGGCCGATCCCTACGCGCGCAAGCTCTCACCATCCAGAGCCTCATCGACCCCATTCCGCAGCCTCTACCTCCGACGCGCTCCGAAGTCGCTGCCGCTAAGCGAGCCGAGACCGTCGAAGTCCTCAAGGAACGATGGAACACTGAGATCGAAAGCGCGGTGAGGTGGGTGCAACACGCCGAGTGGGAAGACGTTCGCGAGGGACTGGAAGATCGCATTGCATCTCTCTGGGATGCGGCCTTTGGCGAGTCCATACAGGACACTGCTGCGAAGGGCAAGACGGAGCTGCAGAAGGAACTGCAGAAGGGCATCAACATGGCTCAAGCTGGCGCGGTGTCCGCCGCCGACACAATAAAAGCTCAAGCAAAGACTGTGTTCGAAAGGGCCAAAGCAGAGGAGGAGGATTTCGCAGCCAAGGTCAAGGACAATGCCTTGCAAGCCCGACTTGCTGCGTGGAGAGCCGCCCAGAAGGCGGAGAAGGATGTTCATTCGGCGGCTGTGGATGCGCAGGAGGTTGTCAAGTCCGCGCTGGAAAAGGGCAAGGAGATGGCTACGGAGGCTGCAGAAAAGGTTGGATCGGCGGTTGGCTTGACTGGCGAGGGCACTGCTCTGGGCCACCTGAGCGTGGCGGCGCTGAACCCTGTGCAAAAGGCTCTCGATCAGCGCTTTGAGAGACCGAGCGGCGACATGCGCAGCGTGGCGGAGGTTCTCAAGCAGCGATATACGGCGATGGATAGGCGCGATAACACTGTGCTGCGAGGATTATAGACGCTGATGGGTGAGTTGGAGTCGGGCAGGAATGGTAATGCAGGACAGACTTGGTGCCTCGAAGATGAATGCATTTTGGAGGAAGGTATTGAAAAGGGGGACTCGGTAAACAAGGCTGTGTATTAGTAAAGCGCGTGAAAAGGGCGAGGGGACATAGACGTGGATGAGCAGAAACAGGATCTCGAAAGACGAAGTATATTTACACTGCCACCTACTCCTTACGATGGAGTGCGATTTCAGCTGTGGTGGTTCCGCTGATAAGGGGTTTGCATTTTTTATGTCGGCCGCTCACGAGTCTTGCTTCTCCCTATGGAAGGCAATGATGAAAGAAGCCGGTACTCAGTTACTGGCATGCGACGTTCTATGGGAGTCGCTACGAAATGGGATGAGCGAGTCGATTGACACAGACGTCGGGCTGTCTCGATCGAGGCGTATCAGGGTCTGGCCGGGCACCGCGGTCGTAGGATCACTGATAGGTATTTCCACTGTTGGGCGTTTCATACCTACACGGCAGACCTTCATCACAGCCTCAGCCAGGACAACCCAGGTAATTCCCGTGCTATATTTTCTATCACCGGAATTGAGCCCCCAGCAGGAGTTGTCAATTTGTTGCAGACCTGCACGACTGCGGCCACTGTAGCTAGCTAGTCCCACCATGCACTGGATGCCTTCAAATGATTCACGCGCGAATTCTGTAGTTCATCCGAGGCCCGTCAGAGCCTTGCAAAATGCATCAAACTGCCCGCCGGAATCACAACCATCCGAACGGCCGGGGCGGTGCCTCTCCCTCCCCGCATTAGCATTTCCTCATCGTTGATTGGCTGTATTCCGGCCACGAGTCGCCCTCGGGAACCGTCAGGCCCACATGACGCTGACTTGCGACTTTCCGTTTCGTCAATCGCCAACTTTATCATTGTGCTCTTTTTTCTTCTCTGTTGGTCAATAATTCTCTTCTCGTTGTAAACTGGGTTGATTCAGAGATATTCGTCGTCCATTCAGCCAATCAAGACGGAAGCATCGCGTTGCTTTCCTTCCTCTCTTTTGCAGATCAGTGTTGGGGCGACTGTGGCCTTGGGCTTCGCAAATTTACCTACCTACTTTGCCACCTCGGTCTGAAACCGGAACGCATCGCTTCTCCCTTCGCTTCTCCCTTCGCTTCACCCGTCAAACACAGCACAGACGTGCACACGCACACGCGCACACGAACGAAGACGCGCAAATACGAGCTTTTTGCGATTATACACCATCGTTCACAGCCGCTATCATGTCTTTTTCCAGTCTCGTTCAGGATCTCACTCTCCGCGATAGCGGCAACGCCATCCGCCGACCAACCTTGACCTCCATGTCCACAACCGATGATCGAGCGTCGCACATGTCACGAGCCACATCCTATACTAGCACCGCCGCTACGAGCGTGAGCATTTCGGGCGATATAGGCAGCCAGCTTCATGGGGGCTACTACCATCCGCTGGCTCGCTCGTGGCAGGCTGAGCGACAGCTGACCAAGTCCATGTTCATCTACCCCATCTTCGTCACCGACCGACCAGATGACATGAATCTAGTCGCGTCTCTTCCGGGCCAATACCAGCTCGGCCTCGGCAAGCTCGTGTCCTTTCTCGAACCACTCGTCCGCAAGGGCCTTCGCTCCGTGATGCTCTTTGGCGTACCGATGAAGGCTGGCACCAAGGATGCTTTGGGCACCGCTGCCGATGATCCCGAAGGTCCCGTCATTCAGGCCATTCGCCTCATCCGGAGCCGCTTCCCTCAAATGTACATTTGCACAGATGTCTGCCTTTGCGAGTACACCTCACATGGACACTGTGGAATACTGCGTGACGATGGCAGCCTGAACAATCAGCTTTCCGTCGACCGCATCTCCGATGTGGCCATCGCCTATGCCAAAGCCGGCGCGCACTGTGTCGCTCCTTCAGACATGAACGACGGACGAATCCGCGCCATCAAGCTCAAGCTCATCGAAGAGGGCATCGCTCACAAGACGACACTGATGTCCTACTCTGCCAAGTTTTCCGGATGTCTGTATGGCCCGTTCCGCGACGCCGCCGGCTCCGCTCCTTCTTTCGGAGACCGCAAATGCTATCAGCTGCCGCCCAGTGGTCGAGGGCTAGCCCGTCGCGCCATCATCCGTGATCTCAACGAAGGTGCCGACGTCATCATGGTAAAGCCCGCGGGGCAGTACCTCGACATCATCAGCGACGCCAAGGAACTGGGCAAGGACCTTCCCATTGCGGCCTACCAAGTCAGCGGCGAATACTCCATGATCCACGCCGCTGCCAAAGCTGGCGTATTCGACCTCAAAGCAGCGGCCTTTGAATCTACCGAGAGCATCTTGCGGGCAGGTGCGACCATTGTGGTCAGCTACTTTACTCCTCAGTTTCTGGATTGGCTTGAGAATTAGGTCGGTCACGGGGGGGGAAAGAATCAGAGCAGCGAGCAGCACAAGAAAGAGCTTGGTGAAACGAAGGGAACATGAATGAAACAATTACGACGGCGTTCTTTGGGAGCATAAATGTGGGATTCTGGGATTTGATTTGCAATGACGCTTTTGTCAATTGCTGTGATGGCTGGGTTTCTGTTGCTGCGTGTAAGGCAAAAGCCAGGGATAAAGCGCTGCTAGACAATGAAATAAGCTTGTTTTTACCCTTAATTCCTTGCCAAAAGAAGGATGCTTTTACTTAAGAAGGATGAAATGCCGACCCGGATTATCCACCTACTCCGTACTCTGTATATATCTACAAGATCATAAGATGTCCCGCAGTTGGATTGGATGGAGCGGCAACATCCGCTGTTACCGGTCCTTGACATGTGGGAGCCCGGAGCCGTTCTGTTTCTGGCTCAGCATTTGCTTCTTCTGGGAATTTGTTTGCCATGTTGAGCTCGATGGTATGACGTGGTGGAGTAGGTAGGGGTCAATGTGAACACTGAAGTGTCAAAGCTACGTACGTTTTTTCTCGTGGGTGCAACCTAGAAAAGAAATTGCCACTTAAGACATAAGTAGTAAGTACATAGGTATGTACATACTCATTATACAACCCGAAGCTATAACTTGGTATGTACATACAACTTCTGTGGGTTGGCTGCA
The DNA here is from genome assembly GCA_029405325.1 of Claviceps purpurea. NCBI lineage: Eukaryota > Fungi > Ascomycota > Sordariomycetes > Hypocreales > Clavicipitaceae > Claviceps > Claviceps purpurea. Next base: position 4,309,319 of record CM055783.1, on the reverse strand, counting down.
ATCGGCCTGGCGAGAACACCGAGATTCGCAATTCTTTTCCGCGGATCGGATCTTTTGTCGAGATTTGAGGCAAAATGCCGGCAGATGGCCCTGCGCATCACTACCTAGGTACAGTAGGACCTGATTTAAACGATACTCGTATAAACGATATCCTCGCCTAACCGATAATTTTCCAATCTCGATTTGGTTTTGTTAGGGAATAACGATAAACCTCGCTATAGCGATAGCGATAGCGGATTGCCCAAAAATTGGCTGATATCGTTCAAAGGAGGTCGGAAATCCCAAAATTCGCCCCACAATTTTCCCTTTCCTCACATAAATTTGCATGAGAGTGACGGGATACCGGCACATGACACAGTGTTTCCATATAGGGTAGCCATCACGTGACGGATATCGAGCCACGTGACCTACCTTGAGTTAACGATACCTCGGTTTAACGATGGCCGCGAGGCCCATTAGGAGGAATCGTTTAAACCAGGTTTTACGTATGTATCTCAGCCCCCATCACTTCAGAACTTGTTTGTGCTGTCTACGGAGGAAAAAGAATAAATACCTACTGGCCGTTCGCCAGGATTCGCTAACGGTAAGCGACAGAGGGTACAGCAACAAGGGACGAAAGACGTTACAACTTACACGTGCATTGCGGTCTTGCTCAGATTGGACCGAAGCCAAGTGGACGGCTGAGTTACCGACGAGATGGACGCCAATGATACCTACGGTCTACCTATGTACCCTACCTACGGAGTACATACCTACTCCATAGGTAAGTAAGAATACCTAACACACCGGAGTACGGAGTACGGATTAGGTATTCGGGGGGCGGGCAGGGGTTGATCGCCAATTTTACTGTTAAAACTTAAGCTTCCCGGCTGTAATTAAGCCTCATTGCGCGAAGACTCAAAGAGAGATTAGATTGAGGGGTTTTTGACTGGGGGATCCAAGCTCACAAATGATTCAATTTGGCAACACACATCCTATGTACTCCGTACCTACCTCTCCGTATGTATCCGATAAGTCAACGTCTTGCATGAATTTACATGGACCGCAGATGGGACGTGAAGTACATATGTACATACCTACACACCGTTGAGGAAGCGGGCGAGCAGATCGTGGGGTATCATTGCTTTTTATCGTTTTTACCTTTGGCCTACTCCGCAGGTACCTGCCTAAAGATGCGTCCGACCATTTTTCATTTGGCCGAATCATCTTACGGAGTATACTCCGCACGTGAGGGTTTGGAATTGCTTTTTAAATGTCGCGAGCTCCGTGGCAGATTGCAGATTGATAGGATCTTACGCATCTTAGGGGCGAATCGCCCTAAAAAGTGACTGCCGGGAGATCCGGCTAGTGCCGCTCAACTTTAAAATGGCATCGCCGCGTCGACGGTCGGGGATCAACGAGCCACCAGTGACCACGAGTCCCACCATGCAACAATGCACATTGCAGAGAGACGGCCCGTCCAAGTTCCAACTTCCAACTTCCAATGATACCTACCTCCTACGGTGTACGGAGTTAGGTAAGTTACGTGTACCTAATGGAAAGAAGCCCAGTATATACATAACTTGTAAGTCCCTTTCCCTCGCGCACGGGCAGAGCCAAACAACGTCGATCAGTTAAGCCTTTGCGAATCAAAGCTCATCACGCCTTTCTTTTAGATTACACAGAGAATTGGCATCAGACGCAGGTCATCAACGCACATACATATTGATGTTCTACATAGGTACATACCTTAGGTACCTACATAACACAGCTTGAACGGACGGCATTAGGCTGAGACAGGCGCCTTTCACGCTTCAGCCACAATTCGCCAAATGTCGGAGCACAAAGGCCAAACGGGAAGCCATGCCGCATGCGCACGAAGGCCATGTGATGAAACATGCCCCTTGTCACTTGTGCAGTTTGCCTCCTACGATGGAGGACAACACGGTTGTTTGTACGACGTAATAGTAGGCTTCTGCAGCATGTTCTGCAGCGCTCTGGTGCTCTGTACCACGTAACCTTATGCTGTAGCTGCTTGCTGCTCATTTTAGGCCAGGCCTTGTCTGGGCGGTGTCTTAACACTGGATTCCATACGTGTTCTGGCGGCGTTCTGCGACGATGGGCGAAACATGGGGCGAATCCACACCGGGCCCGCATCCCACAACCCACGACCCGCAACCCGCAACCCACGCACATACGGCCAAACGCATGCAACAACGCGCATCGCTGTTGGCTGTTTTTGCTGCAAGCAGCACTTGACGGCGTACCTACCTACGTAGCTATCCGGCCATGCGACGAGCCGAAGATGGTCGGCGCGAACCCGTCAATTCACGTTTGGTTCTGAAAATACAGTCGTGAACCATGTAACCATCGTGTCGCCTGTGTTCATCTCGTTGAATCCCTTAATTTCGATGCAGTTCCGTCTTCTCAACTTGGGAACTTGCTGCCTGCTCAGGAAGGTGCGATAGAGAGAATCAGCGGGGCGTCGGCTGTGCCAGGGATGGCCTTGTCGCCTGTACGGAAGGAACGAACAGACGGTCCCAGTTCTCCACGCTCGACGGCCTGTGCAGTCCCTTTGATCGGTTGCAGACAGGTGGTGACAAGTGCGGCGTGCCAGAGACTTTATGCTTGTGCCGAGCTTGGTAGTTTCATCTAGTAGATCTTGACTTTGTTTCTGCTCTCCTTTCCATCGCCCTCCCCTCTCTCACATCTATCCTCCCCTGAGTCGTCCGGTCTCTAGACTCGATAGACTGTTCTTGTCCAAGACGACAAGACTTGGTAGGCAGACAGACCACAAGTTGTCGTATCCTTCATTCCGCTCCCATTGAGCCTATGAATTCACGCAGATTGATGGACAGGATCGATATCTGGTGACACGCCTCGACCTCTCCCTGTGGTCCTTGACAATTCGTTTCCGGTGTTTGTTTTTCTAGTCGTCTTTTACCTTCTCTCTACCAATACCCTGTTGCGTTTGTTTGTCCAATTGCGTTCCTCTGTTCTTTCGTTTCGGTTTTTTCTTACCCGCGATCCAAATCTCGGACACCATACATGGCAAGATCTACAACGTTTCTACGAGACGCCTTCCTCATTCTGTCACCATGACTCGGAACGACGAATCAGTACCATCTACCTCACAAGAGGATCGCGTGGGACTATTACACGAGCGGCCTTTTGACTCGGAGAGCGAAGACAGCAATAGCGACGCTGAATCACTGCTGAAAGTCAGCCTAAAACTACCCAGCTATGCTTCTGCACTCTCGGCCCCATGTAATCGGCTGTCGACATCGTTGCGAGTTATCCTATGGCGAGGCGTCATCTTCTTGGTTCCGAGCTTTCTGCAGGGAAGACATGCCCGGGAACAGATATGCCCCTCTAAATTGGCACCCACCGCGTACTTGGATGGCATGAGAGGACTTGCTGCCCTTTTCGTCTTTTTTTGCCACTACTTTTATCAAGCCTTCACCATCGCGAAAAGCTGGGGCACTGGAGAGGACAACTATCATTTCCTGAAACTTCCTATCGTCAGGTTATGGTACCAGGGACCTCCTGCTGTCTGTGTCTTTTTTATCATATCAGGCTATGCTCTCTCATATCGACCTCTGAAACTAATTCGCGATGGCGCCATGTCTGACCTTGCGACCACGATGAGCTCCTTGACCTTCCGACGAGGTATTCGACTCTATCTACCAACCGCCATTTCCACACTGATGATTATTATTCTTTTACGAATGGGAGCCTATGAATGGACTAGAGCGTTCGCAAAGGATCGCACTTATATGAAGAACATTGTCGAGCCTCACCCTGCGCGCATGAAGTCTGCCTATGCCCAGTACAGGGACTGGGCGATCCACATGTACAATTTTGTCCACGTTTTTGACTGGAATAAGTTTGGGGGAAGTACATGTAAGCAAATATTGCCATTCGATTTTCCCACCGAGGCTTCAATCTGACAAATGACGCCTCTTAGCATACGATGTTCACCTGTGGACGATCCCCCTCGAGTTTCGATGCTCGCTTTATCTCTTCCTTACCATCATCGGCACGGCACGGCTCCGAACTAAATTTCGATTTTTGACTGTGGCCTTCATCATGTGGTTCTCTTATCGGCATTCGAGATGGGAATTGTGCCTATTTCTTTGCGGCATGCTACTTGCCGAGATGGACCATATACGTGGCGCGCATGTTCCGCCTCCCGCTCTGCCTCAGAGCGAGAAACCGCGGCCTCATGATGCTCACGGCATGGCCAAGGGGTTCTTCTGGGCCTCTGTCAGCATCTTGGGCCTGTACTTGATGTCGCAACCCGACGATGGGGGAAAGGTGGCCCCAGGCTGGGTGTACTTGACTTCACTCATACCTAAGTGGTGGACTGAAGAACAGTACCGATACTGGCAATCTATAGGAGCGGTTTTCTTCTTGCTCGCGGTCGGCCACTCCCGTAGATGGCAGCGCGTCTTCAACTCGGCCGTTGTACAGTACTTTGGCAAGATTTCGTACGCCTTGTACCTCATGCACGGCCCGGCGATGCACACAGTCGGCTACCATTGGGAGAAGATGGCTTATGAGTTGACTGGCGTGGAGGGCTACTGGTACAATGCTGGCTTTGTGCTCGGTGCCATTTTTTGCATTCCCACGGTGATCTGGTGGGCGGATGTGTTTTGGAGGGCGGTGGATGTTCCAACAGTCAAATTTGCTAAATGGCTTGAGAGCAAGTGCATTTCGAAAAACTAATTTCGGGAATAATCGAGGCTAGGAAGCATCGGCAGGAATGGGGGGCATGGAGTTGCTATGGAGTACAGCAGACGGACTTGATTCGAAACGGACAGTCCACGGACATGACGAAACTGGGTGGATTTAGACTAGCTGGGCGGTGCTTGGCGTTTTTCTGATGAACACTTGCTGTCTTCGAGCACTAAGCTCGAGGGGCCTTTCTTTTGTGCTTGCAATAATCTACATAGGTACACTTTCTTGTCAAGAATGTCAGACTTGATACCCTCAATTCCTTCACTTAAGCTTTTTCAATTGCTTGGTTCAAATGGCCCAATCGTGTTTGGTCTAGACGAGGTGCTTTCCTAGTCGCCACAAAGGGTTTGGCAAGAAACCGGAGAATCGGATGGCAGATTTCGATTGGAAGCTACTACCTAGCTAGTAGCGCTCTAAGTCTAGCATCCGGATGGTGGATGTCACTTATACATGGTTACATGGTTGGGACGACGATACTTCTCGACTGACGACTTCCCATCTCGTGAAGTCTTCTTCCCCTGTGCCCTCTGTGAGGGAAGAGGAGACCAGGAAAGAAAGGTCAAGAAGTAAGAGGCATAATGGCAAATCTGTATAGTATCATCGTCTTCTGCTCTAAGAGGAAGAATAGACCGAGGGCCCCCAGGGCCGGGAAAGAAAAGGAAAGTGGTCGCATCGTATCATCGACGCCTTTACATCTATGAGCATTGAGGCCCGAGGGCTCAAAGTTCACGGTAAGAAGTAACGGAAGCAAGAATAGACCGGAGAGGGCTAACAAACAAGTTGCAAGGATTCATAAGTATATCATCATCGTTTCTTGTCTACATGAGAGGAACGAAGAAAAACGAGAGGCTATGAAAAGAGGACAAACGTCGAAAGTCGTAGTTGAAAATAATCATCTTCTTTCTTCTCTATCCTGGATGGACCCATCCATAAGAGTAAGAAAGAAGAGGAACGATAAAAAGTCAAACAAAGAAAGATCATGACATCAAAACTCATACGGTCGTCGGTATATGTGTATCGTCATTCTCATCTCAAAAGAAACGGGAAAGATAAAAAGAAACATGAACGAGAGGCTCGAAGAGGAAAAAGGCTCCATAAGACGTCGTGACAGACACAGTCGCGATACCACGCACAAACACAGCGCGCGATGATCAAATATCCCACCCAGTATATACGCATCCGAGAATCTCACTCTCCCCTCTCGCATCGCGCCAGCAGCCAACTTCAACACCCACACACCAAGACTCCGATTCCCCAACAATCCCATCTTTTCTTCAGACTTCCCCCCCCCCATAGAAACTCTGCTCTCACTCAAACAACACATCCTCTCCTGAACAACAACACCCCCTCCCTCACTCAATCAACACTCCTCAGAGAAATCCCAGATCACGCACCCGCGCTATCCTCCCGCGCATACACCCTCTTCCCAGCAACCCACGTCTCCCTCACCGTCAAATTCCGAAACTCCTCAATCGGAATCTCCTCAATCGGCCTGTCCAGAACAACCCAGTCCGCAAACGCGCCCTGCCTAATCAGCCCAGCGCGTCCATCCAGAAACGCCCCGTAGGCAGTCGCGCCAGTGAATCCCCAGAGAGCCTGGTCCAGCGTGAGCGACTCCTCGGCGTGCCAGCCCTCAGTAGAGCCATTGAAACCGAGTCCCGTGGCGGGATTCTTGCGCGTGACGGCCGCGTAGATCCCGCGGAAGGGATTGGGAGGCTCGACGGGGAAGTCGCTTCCGAGGATGACGGGTGCGAGGTTGCTCAGGTAGGACCGCATGCGGTAGGCGGAGTGGTCGGTGCGGTCGTCGCCGAGGCGGAGCTGGGCGTAGCGCATGTCGTCGGTTGGGTGGGTGGGTTGGACGGAGGCGATGATGCCGATTTGGAGCAGGCGGTGCTGGTCGTCCGGGTGGACGATTTGGGCGTGCTCGACGCGGAAGCGGTGTTTGAGCTGGCAGATCCGGAGGGCTTCGTAGTTGTAGTCGGAGGTGCTGTTGGAGTGGGTGTCGGCCTCGGGGCAGACGTGGATCAGGGCGGCGATGAAGGCGTCGATGACTTGGCGGTTCGCGCGGTCGCCGATGGCGTGGACGTTGACTTGGAAGCCGGCTTCGGCCCAGGTTTTGGCGAGGCCGGTCATGGTGGTGTCGTTGAGGAGGAGGGAGCCGGTCGAGTTGGTCTTGTCGGTGTAGGGCTCGAGCAGAGCGGAGCCCCTGCTGCCGAGAGCGCCGTCTGTGATGATATGCGGTTAGAGGTGGTGATGTGCTGAAGAGGGACGGGACATAGGGCAGGAAGAATATCGCAATGGGCAAGAAGTAGAACGAAAAAGGAGGTGGTATGTACCAGCGAAGAGCTTCACACTCTGAACCCAGAACCGAGAGTCCTTCCTAGCAATCCTGGTGGCATTATCGGGGCACCACGAATTCGTACTGTCGCACTCCATCATACTGTACACGCGGACAGTCCAGTTACGATCATCATTGGCCAGCTCGTTGTATAGCTTGATATCGTCAGGCCGTGTGCTCGCGTCATGAACGCCCACGAGGCCAACCTTGTTCAAGTCGCGCATGGCATCCCGCACGAGGCCCGGTCTGATCTCATCGCTGATGGGGGGCACCAGACTCGAGACGGGGCCCATGGCATTGTCGCAGAAGACGCCGAGCCCTGGACTGCGTATGACCTGGCCGCCGGGCGGGTCGGAGGCGGTCGCGTTGGCGGGCAGAAGATCCAAAACAGCCTGGGATACCCAGATGCAGTGGCCGTCGTTTCGATCCAGCATCGCGTAAACGCCCTTGAGGTCTGGATCCTCGTCCAGGTCTGCGGCCGTGGGCATGTGGCCATACAGATCCTGATCCCATCCTGTGCCGCGGAGCCAAAATTTGTCGGTGCCGGAGAGAGGATTGGCTTTGAGGTATGTCTTGAGACGGAGGCGTACTTCGGCAATGGTGGTCGCGTTGAAGATATCAACGGAGTGAAGGAACTCGCCCCAGGCCCCGAGATGGCCGTGGCCGTCCCAGAGGCCGGGAATGACATAGCCATCAAGGAGCTTGGACTGGGCGGTGTGGCACGACGAGTTCAGCGTCTGCTCCTCCACGTTGTCGTCGCTCCATACCCGCGCAAAGGTGCCGTCTACAACGGCGAAGCAGTGCGCATAGGGATTGTCGCGGTCGTGAGTCCGGACGCCGCGATAGCAGTAGGTCGAAGCGTTGGACGCGAGAGGTGATGACGAAGACGAGAACGCGGACGACGCGAATTTGGCGGGCTCAAAATACGCGGCGAGGAGGAAAGCTACGGCCGCGACGAGGCCAATCGCAGGGACGGAACCCCATTGGAAGTGGGGCATGATGACGGCAGCTTAGGTAGGTGTTTGATACTGTGTAAATTGTCTCTGGGTGATGAAGTGCAGCCAAAAGTATTTGTTTCGTGTCGTGAGTTATACCGGTGTTATTTCCGTTACTGGCCAATTGAATCGTTTTCAGTGAGACAATAAGAACAGCAACACCAAGATGGCGTAAGGAGGAGAAGAGAGGAGAGTGACAGATTCAGGAATCAGAGACGCGGGAGAGAACAATACATAAGCAAACGCCGTCGTTAACGCGGGCCAGCGTCGCTTCCTGATATCTATTGTCCCCAAAGCCTGTTGATTTGATTAAAAGTGCCGCCTGTGGCTTATCAAACATATAAGCCATGTGCATCTCCTGCGGGGGAGTTCAGTGCAGCCTGTTTTCTCCTTCAGCCACCGCCGTACTTGAGTGGACCTGGTTGACCAGCATGCTCATGTATCCAATTCTATCCTTGATCCTTCCCCAGAGTTCGCTTCCACTCACACAGGGATCGCGAAAAGAAAATATTACATACATACGGAGTAGGTACATGTGTGAAGAATAATCATGCGGCATGCCCGTTTGGCTGCGATGATACCTATGGCTGCATCGGGCCTAGACGGTGGAGTTGCAGATCGAACTCCAGTCTCCGAAGAAGGATCAGGTACGTACCCCCACACATCCCCACACATGCCCGGAGCCAGCAGGCACCAGCTAGCTCCTTCCCGCGGCAAGGCGATCAATTGGCTCAAGGGCGTGGGGAGGCCCCGGACATCAAGATTCAAGCGACACCAAGTTAATACCAAGTGACACCAGGTGTCGCCAAATTGCTGCAAGTGAGCGCAAGGTGACCGCAGGGCGACGACAGACAGACTTTTCTCTTTGATTTTCTTATCCTTGCTGCGCTGCACTGCACCTGCAATGTGGCGTTTTGAATGCGACCGGACTCGTGGAGTGCCTTGAAGAAGCATCCCGTAGATGTGAATCAGAGGGGCTGTGAGTCAAAGTGAAGCAGTGAATGTCCGCTGCAACGGCAAACGCTTTCGCATCCACACAAAGTTTTACAGGCATTTCAAAATTCACAGGCATTAATAATAATAGCCGTTGAGTCCCCACCGCCTCCATCTCGTCCCGCCCCTCCTTCCCGTTCAACAACATCAACACCACCACCAAAAAAACACACGATCTCCCTCATCGTTCCCTTTGAACAGAACATCTATCCTCCGTCCATCGTCCACCGCTTATTATATAACTCTCACAACTCATCTACGCAAGCGGGGAATCTGCCTCAAGCACACCATGGCCCTCTCGGTCGCCGACCTAGACGCCATCGCCGATACCGATTTCCGCATCCCGCTCACGCCCGACGTCCTACGCCCAGCACTCGCGTCTCCTCCTTTTATCCAAACACGAACCATCGCCAACCTGCGCGATCTGGGCGCCCTGCCGGGTAGTCGCCTCATCGAGACGCGTTTCTACCGCTCTGGATCTCTCGAAAGTGCGACCAAGGACGCTCACGCGCTGGCCTGGCTGGCCTCCCACGTGAGGAGAGTGTTTGATCTGCGGCTCGAGTCGGAGCGCAAGAACGCGCTAGATCCTAACGTGGCGGGGATGGATAAGATATGGCATGAGGTTGAGCAGGGCTACGAGGTGCCGTCGCTGGACGAGTTTGCTCTGGATGGCGGCGTGGAGGCTTGGAAAAAGGAGTACATGAACTGCGCCATGGCGTACAGACCGACCATACGAGCTGTGCTGGAGCATGTACGGGATAGGCCGAGGGAGCCTATTCTTTTTCACTGCACAGGTATGTTTGTGTTGCGTCTCATTGTTGCGTCAAGTGTTCAATAATTCTTCTCAAGTGGCTTCTTTGCCGTGTCTGCTTTGTATAAGCCACTATTTTCTTTTTCTTCGTCCTCGCGTTTTATATTTTTCTTCTGATCGGCTTTGCTCACGTTTCAATATAGATGGACGCGATAGAACAAGCGTTGTCGCTGGCCTGCTGCACGCTCTCGCAGGATCATCATTCGCTGCGAGCACACGCGACTACATGCTCTCGCGCATCGGGACCGAACTCGGGCGCGAGAAGCTCCACCGCTATGCCCTGGCCAGTAGGCACATAGACGACCCCAAGACACCGGGCTTCTACAATTTGCTGAGCTTGCGGCCCGAGTTCTGGAAGGCGTTTCACGATGGGTTGGAGGAGCGGTTTGGCGGGTGGGACGGGTATGTAACGAAGGCGCTGGGGTTTTCGGAGGCAGAACTGGCTTTGGTGAAGGAGAATTTGCGGTCGTGATGCATGATGGATGGAACAGTGATTGACGGATTAGCGAGGGATGGATAAATGATGCATGGGATATGACAGTACCGCGGAACTTTGATATGGCTCAAACCTTTTGCAGGGTCACGGTGGGTGCATCAGAATTTGGTACGATGTACAAGCATAGGCAGCCATGAGTTATGACTAGGACCATGCTATGACTAGCACCACGAACGGGACGTTGGAAGGTCATACCTTCAACACGATGACTGTGAGGGAACAACAAGGAAATGAACAGTAAAACAGCATGGCAGGTCCGCCGTTCTTGTTTCCTCTTTTCTTCTTCGTTTCTTGAAACCCAAAAGGTCAACAACGTCGTCATCCTCCCGATCCAAGATCAACGTTTCCCCACAGCCCCATGACGTCAACCCACCCGCCTCAGATCCCTGTCCCCGCACCAATGAAAGCCTCCCATCCAGGGTTCACTTACTCGTGAACCCTGAAACTTCAAAACTTGGAAAGAAAACGTCATCATCGGCCTTGTTTTTTGGGCGCGGCAATACATGCATATGGCGTCGTTTGGGGGAGTGTGCTTGAATGAGTTTTGGAGTATATATATGGACAGGCGGCGCGACTTCCAGCTGTCTTGTCTGTCTGTCATTCAAACACACAACACAACACAAACAACTTGAGAAATCTTTTCTGTTCAAGCATCTTGAACCGTAACATCAATATTCCAAACAAGCACATTTTAAACAAAACACGTGTCAAACAAAAGACAAACGCCACCATGCCTTTTGGAAGCAGAACCCACCACCACACTCACACCACCACCACCACCACAACGGCGCCCCGCCGCCGTGGCCTCTTTAGCCGCCGCCAGCCGGTCGTGCATCAGAAGCGCAAGGCTAGTCTGGGGGATAAAGTCAGTGGGGCGTTGATGAAGCTCCGTGGGAGTCTGACGAGGCGTCCTGGTCTGAAGGTGAGTTTTTCCTGAGATCCAAGACTATAGTACCATGCGTGGATTTCTGTGAAGTCGCTGTACTCAATGTGATGTTGCTGGGACCTGGGCTGACAATTTGACTTATTAGGCGGCTGGGACGCGACGCATGCATGGGACTGATGGACGGGGGTCGCATCGTGCGCATTACTAGGGATGTGGATTTTTTTTTGACAGAGGGGTTTCCTTTTGCTAGATATCTTTTGGCTTTGTATCTTGTTTAATTGCATTGTACTCTTTTTTGGAAAGGGGATCATGATTCATGACAATGTCTTGCGCGTGTACTTCTCGCGTTTTTTTTACGTTCAGAAAACACCTATATGTATACCCAGATTTCAACGGTTTGCAATCTGCCTAGTCTTTGTGGCGGACAATTGATGAGAACTTACCAGATTTTCGACGAAAGTTCATTGAAGTGTATGCCCTGCTATCAATTCGATAGGGGGAACAATTCGTCCTAGAATGTTGCCATTGACCTCGCCTGGTAACGTCTTTTGTTCTTATTCTGTTGAGAAGTAAGCCATGCTCGGTGCTGGGAGCCGCATCACGTGACGGCGTTACCAGCCAGACGCACATATTTTCCACCTACTCACTCCTCGAGTGACCTAGCTCTTTAGTCAAATATACACCACCATTATGCCCCCCAAATTGCTCAAGAGGTTACGAGCCCGGGATCTGCAAGTTCCACTGGCATTGGCGTATGGATAATGGATTTGGCTCCGGCAGCTGTTGCTGTCGTTAAATCGAGGCCCGCGAGGGCAGGGACGCCCGCGAGGCTGCACCCTTGGAGATAAGGACAACAGAAGCAGCAGAGGCAAGAGAAGCGCCGATGCGAAACAGCGAAGGCAAGAGAAGCGCCGACGCAAAGAACCAGCCGAGGCAAGAGAAGCGCCGACGCGAAAGAAACAGCCGAGGCAAAAGAAGCGCCAGAGCAAACCGCCGTCGCAGATACCTTTACCCTCAAGGAGCAAGGGAAGGCCTGTCCGCGCCGAAGAAAACCCAGAAGAAAATAACCCGCCGCGAAGATTATCGCCCTCAAGGAGCAGGGAAGGTCCAGACGAAAAGTTTTTTTTTTTTCCACGACAACTCGATTCACTTTCTGGCCTGGTACATTACGTCAGAAACTCCCGAATCCCTTTATTTCGATGCAGATACCTATAAACAACAAACACTCATGAGTCATGACGTACGGTACCTGCAAACACGAAAACCAATTCAATAGCTACTCTTCGACAGCTATTCATAATTTGGCAGCTACTCTGCGAAAACTGCCCTTCTCATTTCGAAACAACGACTCGATAGCTACTCTTCGACAGCTATTCTATAACTTGGCAGCTACTCTGCGAAAACTGCCCTTCTCATTTCGAAACAACGACTCGATAGCTACTATTCGACAGCTATTTTATAACTTGGCAGCTACTCTGCGAAAACTGCCATTCCCACTTCGACAACCTATTCAATAGCTACTATTCGACAGCTATTTTATAACTTTGCAGCTACTCTGCGAAAACTGCCATTCGCACTTCGACAACCTATTCAATAGCTACTATTCGACAGCTATTCTATAGTTTGGTAGCTACTCTGCGAAAGCTGCCATTCCTACTTCGAACCCGAGTTTTCCCACCCTCCATTTCTCGCTCGATTTCTCAGTTTAAGCTCTCTACGCTCTCACTCTTTATTTTGTTAGATTTCATCGCCACTTAACATCAGCCTCGTCTCTCCGCCAACTCTGCGAGTTGCCTCACTCAACTGCCACAGTGACGCTGATGGGGGAGAATAGGAGTATTGGAGCTGGAGCGCAGCGGAGGCATTTATGGTGCTGGAATGCAGTGGAAGTACACACTCTGGGATGCTCCATTAGATGGAACGCACACAGATTAGAGCACCTCAGCGTAACTGTTTACAGTGAAACTGGGACTCTACTCTGGGGGAGCGCAGTACTAGATGCCGACAGCAGCTGGGACAGCTTGGAGGTGCTGACCGGCGTGTAGGCTGGGGGACCATGTAGTGCGGTACATCCAGTGTGGGCGGATAGAGTGCTGAGTGTCAGTACAGCGCTATATCGTATATACACATTGGAGCGTAGCTCCTGGAGAAGAGGTGCTGTTACTTTATTGATCGCAAGGCAACCCGAGAAAGTGCAAGATCACGAGGTCGACCATTCAAGAAGACAACGGCCACGACGCCTGCCTTGTCTCCAGAACCTCCGACAGATCTTTGTCCTAAGCCATCAACAAAGTTGCAGATTGTTGTTACTCAAACCTTCACAAGTTCTACAGCAATCTCTGAAGAAGAAGCAGGAAGCGATCGTGAGAACCCCAAAGCCGAGATGCGTGCGTAATCAGAGTTTCAAGGCAAGGGGAGAATCCACTCCTCGTAGACCAGAATTACCAACCGGATCAGCCGTTCATGAATCAACCGTCCAATGCTCAATCGTTCAACCGCTCAAAGAATCACCAGCACTTCGAAACCTTACGAGGTCGACCAGAAGCGAAGCGACTCTGACAATGAGGGAGGAAATCCCAAGAGATGACGGGCATTCGTTGCCAAGATTTTGAATGATGACGACGAGCTAAATGTTGATGCACTGAAAGGGACACTTGGGGGAGACTACAACAAGATCTTCTCACCAACAGCCCGAGCGGGCATTCTCTGATTGTTTTTAGTTACTGCAGCAGCTAAAGACTTCGTCTACTTGGACCCGCCGAAGGGTCTTATAGCCAAGATGGGAATGATGTGACAAGCATTGCGAAGCTTGTACGCTCTGAAACAAGCTGTGCCAGACTGGGATGAGTTATCAACGACCGGCTGTTACTTGTGTACGCTGACGACGTTGAAGTCTCTGCTGAACGCAAGTCTGAGCTTCGCTGGTCCAATGTACCTCTCCATGGCCGATTCAACACCAAGTCTCTGGGGGAGATGGGAAAGATACTTGGTGCTGAGGTCACCCAAGATGGAGTTTGGTACTTAAGAGCACTCGCCAGTGGGCACACCAGCTACTAGCTACGACAACTTGAGACTACCGAACGACCACCATCAGCTACTAGCCACGACAACTTGAGACTGCCGAACGACCACCACGGGCATGCTTTCAAGCACTTGTTCCGGTACCTCGAGTCCACTGCGACGCAAAAGCTGCGTTACGATCCAGAGGGACCTTGTGAGGACTCTGTCCTGGGGGAGCCGCATGCCGTGTGGCGTACTGGGATTGAAGACACTACAGTGTAGCCGTTTACAGTGAAACTGTAGCTCTGTATTCTTGGGGAGTTACTGTTGGGACAGCACATACACTGAAGTGTATTTGCTGGGGGAGATAGAGGCGAGAAGTAGAAGACTTTGGGTCTCTATGCAGAGCAGAGGGACAAGTCCTTGGGAGATGGCATATGAAGTTGTAGGAAGCATAGGAATCATGGGGAGCGTGTTGCTGTTGCCGGAAGCATGTCTTATGGGGGAGTGTTGAGAAGTAAGCCATGCTCGGTGCTGGGAGCCGCATCACGTGACGGCGTTACCAGCCAGACGCACAATATTTTCCACCTTCTCACTCCTCGAGTGACCTAGCTCTTTAGTCAAATATACACCACCATTATGCCCCCCAAATTGCTCAATATATTCCTTTGATAGTAGACTTCTATTGGAAGCCTCAGTCTTTGTTGAGCCAGCCTGAATTTTCCAATTTCATGGCCTCAAGTGCACTTCGAGTTAACGATGTGGAATAGCCTCGTTTATTTGACCCCATCCCCAACATGCAGACGATGTCGAGCCTTATAATTCTTGTGCTGTTCGTGAACATCCAAGTCGACGTGGAAATAACCCGGTAATTACTGTTTCGGCCCAATTGACGTAGGTATGTAGGTATGTATGTACCTATGCTCCGGAGTCCGAACCGTCCTTTGACCCTTGAAGCTATTCGTGATTGGTCAAATGGCACCGTGAGCCCCAGTTATGCTCAATCAGCAACTGCCCATACCTGGAAACCGTCAACCTCCATCTATCTCGATTCAATACTCTCGCGGGCTCTCGTTCAACTTCCACTCTGTTTAGACCCCTTTTACTCTGGCAACTCGAATCTCTTGTTCCTTTGCAAACGGCACCGACTATTGATAGTTCAAGATGTCTGCACCAACGAGAACGAACATCAGCCCTATGTCTTGCAAGTTGCGACAGACTCGGAGCAAACACGCTGCGCGATAGCGACTCGGCAAAAAAACGATCGGAATACAACCAGAACCTCTAGTGTAATAATTCCCTGATCAACGGAACCGTTTCAGGAATCGGAATACGGAAGCGTTACTCAAGAAGAGGACGTCACGCTGGATCATACAGCATTGCGGGACTCGAAAAAAAGTTACGTTCATCGAAACAACCAAGGCTCACAATGGCTGCACTTTACCCCGCACGAACTTGCAGGGACCAGAGCCCAAGGGGCCAAGAATGTACCCCGGTGCCCCAATCTACAATGGTACTTGGAACGATTTACAGACTTCGTGTGCGGACCTACGGAGGTATTGCTGCACAAAATAATGCAGCTAAAGTCCTGAAGCTGCTCAGCAGACAATGCGAAAGGGCAAAGTGTTCCGTAATCTCAGATGATTACGTGGATTTTTGCCACCTTCAAACAAGAAAGGTGGTGAGATGAGCCCGGGTCAGACCTCGACTCTGGCAATGAGAATAACCAAGAGTTGCCCCGACACTCGGATGAAGATTCGCGCTGAATGCAAATAAGAGGCTAGGAGATTACATGCCGTAAAAACATGGCCAAGACGTCAAAAGGAAAACGAATGGTTTGGTGCCGGATGGCGGTAGCCGATACGCAACAAACTTTCACCCTAGTACGCATGCACCCGAGATTCGAAAACATAGTAGTAGCGAACAGGTCACTCTGCAAGATACGATTCCTACTTGACGAGTGGCGACTCTGGCGCGTGATAGTCTATAGATTGATCGTTCTGGGCCTCTGGGTTGTTGCCAGTTGGTCGGCGTGCCAAAGCCATGCTTCGACGTACTCGAGTCTAGCCGAAGTACCAGGCGGTTTATGAATGCCGCAAAGAGCGCGGATTTGTTCCATTTTGGGTCGGTAACATACCAGTCGCGACCTTGGAGCAGTATGCTCGCAGGCTGTGCGATGGCATGTTCGTTGTTGAGTTGTTAGGAGACCCTCCTCTATGTTCAACTCCGGACAGGTCGCTCACTACATCGAGTCTATAGGACCAGTCGCCGCCTCAGAGCATTTTGCTCACATGATGCGCGATGTCTTTCTTCGAGTCTTTTGGGAACACCCATGTTCAATCTTCGGCAGGTCGTTTATCTTATGTTCTATGTCCAGTTGCAGCCTAAGAGCAGCGTGCTCGCAGGGTTGCCATGGGGTTTTCTTGGATACGAGAATCTTTGCCAAGTTCATCTCTAGCGAATACCTCTTGTTCTGATACGATGTAGCGATGACTTCCTACTCGAAGAGACAAACACATCGCACCACGACTTCAAGAATTTCGCAATTGAAGGATCAATTGAACAGATACAAGCCAAGCAATAACTTCAACAGATTTACAAAACTCAACCCTTAAAAACAACATTTCCACTGGGCCTGTCACAATACCACATGATCCCTCAGGGGGCCTCTGCGTCGTGTCGGGGAATTGTACTCCCCTACGCTGCTCCGTACCGCGGTCCGCAATGACACCACAGGGCCCAGGCGATGACTTCACCCCGGAAAATGAGGGTTACGGCACGGGCGGCCCCGCTGCTAACAGGAGGTACCCAGCGCACCCCCGTTTGTGTTGACAATTATCATGCGGATTGAGCCAAAACAACCGATATCCCTACCTCTCATCGAAAAAGGGGAAATAGCGGAAGCAACACCCCCCGCAGGCAGGGGAGACTGTCGTGATAAATCTTCATAGACATGTACCCCAATATAAAGACGCGGCTTGCCGCCAGTTCCCAACTCTTCTTATGACCATCCCAACCTACCCAACCCAACAGCAAACCAAATTCATTCACACTTTCAAAATGAAGGCCTCCACCATCCTCTCTCTCGCCGCCGCCACGCTCGTCAGCGCTGCACCCGCCGACGGCGACGCTCCCGTTGCCAACCCTAAGGAACTCACCCACGTCACCGACTTCTTCCTCCAGAAGACCCTCGATGAGAAGGTCACTCATGTGAGCTTCAGGCTCTCCGGCAGGGACGCAGACAACGTCCTCTGCACTGCCGACAACGTTCCGTTCCCTAAGCGCGACATTCACGTCTGCGGCGACTCCATGTACTCATTTGTCTTGCGCCCCGGCACCGACGGCGCTGAATATGGGCTGGCTCTTTCGCACGGACTTGCTATTGGGTACGTGTGCTCTTTACCTCGCTTCTCAAAACGAATGCAGTCTTTTTTCTTTCCTTTTCGTGTGCCGTGTCCTGGACTAACATTGAGAATAGCTACGGATGGACGGGATTCGGAAACGTCCCTACCAACTGCCACAGCGCTGGTACGGGTGTCAACGACAGGGCCTGCGGGCAGTCCCAGAACGTTACCATTGGCCTCGCCTAGTAAAATAAGGCTGCTTGTTTTTTCGTCATTTCTTTTTCAATTTAGTATATAGATTGTTGTTGTTGTAAGAACATCTGCCGGGCACACATTACTCAGCCACCAAGTCTATCTGAATAGTCTTAATTTCATGGTTTCAGGTTACAGGTACATTTTGATAAGCTCTGTGAGGCCCGTTCATTTACGACCGCCCTCCGTACGCCTCAAGGATTTCAGAACCTGCCTCAACGCCTTACCCGATTCGGACGCGGTACAAACCTGCATGTCGACGTACTTCTCCCGAGTCCCGATACAAGCGAGTACGTTGCAGTCTTTCTTTCGGTCGGCCGCCGTACAATCTTGTATGCATAGATTTCTCTGGGGTTCTCAATGCCAATCGTAGCCAAATTCTCACATATTAAAAAAAAAATTATCTACTACACATGTCATGAGATGCAATGCACGACGCCTCGCACGAGGAACCGCGTGTGTTCAGCCATTTCAGCAGGCTAATCAGCCGCGTATGCGGAATCAGCAAGATTGGAACATCTCACCTCGTGGGCGGGGGTGCCCGTCCAGGCTTTCAAAACATAAATATGCGACGTCTTCAAACATGAATAAATAGGAAATCTTTCATTTCAATCAGAGAGCTGGAAAGGGTTGAGGCAGGTTCTGAAATCCTTGAGGCGTATTCACATACTCCTGAGGAAGAGCTAGCCACCTCGAGTGGCGCGCGCCTGGCGTACGCTAGATCCCTGAACTCGAGGAAGCCAGCGACTCCTAAAGGAACCAGACGCTCCGTAGGACGCAGCTACGGAGGAGCCGGAGACTCTGGAGAAGCCAGCCGCCTCGAGTGGCGCACGCCATCTCGGTCGGGGTGCAATGTCTCCAGGCCGAGGAGTGGGCGTACGGTCGCGATATGTGCAGGGCCGTGTGACACATGACGAGGAACCTCTCTGCAAAGAAGTAGAATTAGCCGACTTCCCGACCAACATGACGTTCAACTAGCGACGAAAGAAGAACTTCTGACAGAGGAATCCGCCCCTCTGGCTAACGAGCTGCGATCCCGATTCCCAGGTGACAGGATAAAGAGCCCGTCCTCTCGAGCCCGGAGCCCCTTTCCTTTACTCTTAAATAGACAAACGACCAACTTGTTAGTAAGACTGAAAGACCTACAATTATGTGTGACGTTTTGATATTGCATGCAATGCATGCATGCTTGCTTGTTGCTTTGCTTTCCCTTTGCGAATCCTACAGAAACATCTGCATGAATGATGATGAACCGAGAGCTCCCGATACTTAGATGCTAGGTATGTAGTAAGCACCAGGCGTTGACGGTTGTTTTTCATCCTATGTATATACTATGTTGGTATGTACCATGTTGGTATGTACCTATTTTTTTGCACGTGGGAAGGGCCCTTTCCGAATTCGTTTGGCAATTTCGTTACCGTATACACTGGGAAAATAGACCCGGCAGCGCGCTTTGACCAGGTCCACAAACCTGCAGAACATCCCTATCGTGACCAGCAATCTCTGCCTCATGTGAAGGTATTTTTGGATGGCATCCCAGCTACAGTAGGACCTGATTTAAACGATACTCGTATAAACGATATCCTCGCCTAACCGATAATTTTCCAATCTCGATTTGGTTTTGTTAGGGAATAACGATAAACCTCGCTATAGCGATAGCGATAGCGGATTGCCCAAAAATTGGCTGATATCGTTCAAAAGAGGTCGGAAATCCCAAAATTCGCCCCACAATTTTCCCTCTCCTCACATAAATTTGCATGAGAGTGACGGGGATACCGGCATTCTATGTTCACATGACACAGTGTTTCCATATAGGGTAGCCATCACGTGACGGATATTGAGCCACGTGACCTACCTTGAGTTAACGATACCTCGGTTTAACGATGGCCGCGAGGCCCATTAGGAGGAATCGTTTAAACCAGGTTTTACTGTATGGAGGTCTCACTTAAGGAAGTTTGGCACGGGTTATGTGGAGATTATGCAGGTTTATGGACTTGGTCAAAGCGCGCTGCCGGGTCTATTTTCCCAGTGTATACGGTATTCTTTTCTTCCGCAGTGAGTCGCGACGATCCTGTTGCTTTGATGCTCTGATTTTAGTTAGTTGCACCCCTACCGGTCGCTTACAAATCCCGTACCTAATGCCGGGGCCGCCGCCGCCCTCCCCGGCAATTTACTTTTGCGCACCACGGATCTTGGGCACCACGGCGCGAACGGACCACCAGAGGCCGAGATCGCGGCGGCCAAAACAGCGAAGGTGGATCCACGTGGGGTCTCATTGGCTATAGCGTTCTCAGCGGCAATGGCTGTCACGACCTGTATGGGCAGGGAGTGGCAATGCACTATATGTATATAACCTCGATCAAGACGTGCAACTTGGTCACTTGACCTTTTTTTGGGAGGAACAGGTGGTTATGCGTTTCTCACAATGTCACGCTCTTATAGAGTGTTGATGACTTTTGCAAGGGGTGTACCCCGTAGAATCTGCTATGAATCTGCTATATATACGTGTAGACTAACTACCTAGGTCAGCGCCGCCCTCTCCGCCCTCACTGCCATCCAAGGGGGTGTTGACCGGTCCTCTGCCTTATCCTCGTGTTATTCGGCGCTGGTATGAAGTCCGCCGACCCCAATTGAAGGTGTTGTTGCTGCGTCGTCGGCGGAGGTTGAAGGGGCTGCCGGGCGAAGTGATGGTGTTGTTGCCACCCTTGATCAGAAGGCTGGCCGACCGGCCGAGCAGCTCCAACGTCGTTGCGATCGGATAATTCGTCCCTGGTGCTGCCACGCGCCGTGCTAGACGCCTTCGCGTTCGGTCGACGCGCCACTGGCTTCACGCTTTGTGAACAACTGCTGGCTCACGTAGTCGTAGCGCGGCGCGCCGGAGGATTTATGAAGCGCTGACGGTTGACGAACCAATGCACGTCGAAGTCCGTGGTCTTGAGCACGCTGCCGGTCTCCAAGATGCTCATGATCTTGTGGTAGCACGGCAGCCCTATGCACGCAGTATAATCGTCGTTGCAAACGCAATCGTCGCAGCAGCGGTTCTCGATGTTGTCGGAGTTGGCAAGGACGGCGGAGTGCGTAAAAGGCGTGCCATCTTGACGGTGAGATGGTTTAAGACACTCCCGCGCCTTCTAAAGGTTCTCCTAAGCTTCGTTGAACTCCATTGTGATGGCGGTGATGCCGGCGGTGATGAAAGATGGCGGGTGCGGCGGTGTAGAGGTGTGCAGCTTGGCGTGGAAGAGCTACCTAGGTACCTTTGTAGAGTCACGTGTACATTGCCGGTATCGGCCTCTGGTGGTTCGTGCGCGCCGTGGTGCCCAAGATCCGTGGTGCGCAAAAGTAAATGCCCCTCCCCGGTTCAACGCCAGGGCCCACTACCCACGTGTAGGTACCTTGTGGTACCTACATATGCACCTCAGCGCCTCGGTCGACATACTCAGGTACATACCTACCTACCTATGCATGGTCATGGTTGGTATTCAAGTGATTGTAGTTTCCGGACAGTTCGGCTAATAAATATCCGATTCAACTATATACGGAGTACATACGATACATACACTATTCGTTTATCATACGAACAGTTCGGTCAGGCCAGCGACCATTGGCTTGCCAAGGCCCTCGAAGTCCGCAATCTTGAGAGCAATTTACCCAGCCGCTTCCCGCCACGCCAGGATGCCTTTACATGTTTTCTTTTTCCTTTTACGGGGCGAAGTAGGTACATACCTAGCATCCTCATCACGAGTCACGAGCCTGGGCTTCCGGCTGACAAACGAGACAGGGCAGAGAGTCCCCCCAAAAAGGGGCCATGTTCGTGAATCGCGGAAGACCAACCCCCTGTACGGAAGAGGGCCGTAGAAGACCGAGACTGCCGTGGTAAATGTTTGTGCATACATATATGCACATACATAACAGCTCGACAAGTCCTCCCACTTTCGCTATCATTTCCGTCCTCATCATCCTCATCATCGACTTCATCGACTTCATCATCCAAATCAAACCAAAACACACCATCTCAAAATGAAGGCCTCCACCATTCTCTCCCTCGTCGGCGCCGCGCTCGTCAGCGCCGCCCCCGCCGTCGACGACACCCCCCGTGAAAACATTCGCGAACTCTGCCAGATCACCGACTTCTTCCTCCAGAAGACTGGTGAGCAGGTCACCCATCTGAGCTTCAAGCTCTCCGGCCGAGACGCCAAGGACCTGCTCTGCAGTGCCGACAACCTCCCTTTCCCCGAGCGAAATGGATACACCTGCGGCGACTCCAAGTACCGATTCTCCCTGCGTTCCGGTACCGAGGGCGCCGAATATGGGCTGATGATTGCCCACGAGCTTGGCGATGCGTACGTGTGCTCCTTGACTCATTCTCGCTTTTCATGTGCCGTACGCGTATTTTTTTATATTTTTTTTTGGCAACTAACGTTTGGGAAATAATAGCGTCGGATGGTGGGGAGTCGGAAACGTTCCTACCAACTGCCACACCGCTGGTACGGGTATCAACGACCTCGCCTGCGGGCAGGTCCAGAACGCCACGGTTGGCCTCGCCTGGTAAAATGGCAATACCTTTTGTCTCATTCGTTGTTGCTATATTTTGTAAGAAAAGAGTGTTGTGGGTTGTAATTAGAAATGTCTGCTGAGCGTGTGGCTCAATCATTTAAGCCAGCCTGAATGCATAGTCCAATTCCATGGTTCCAAATTGTCAAGTGCATTTCGAGTTGCAGTTCTGAAGATTTTTTGTGCATAGATGATGGGAAGTTTTCTGACCATTTGACGTGGTTATTCTGGATCCCGATGTCTTTCAGGTTTCTTCGTCTTTACATTTTTTCTTTCTGTTCTTTGATGAAAAGGCATCAGGAAGGCTACCGAAAAAAAAACTCGAGTAGATGCATTCGTACGGCCTTTGGCGATCGCGTGTCGACGGTCGTTGCTTTCTGTTTTGTTGATGTGACTCTATTTTGGGCGAGCTGCATCTCGGGAGTCGGAGACGACGTAGGTAGTGTCGTCGCTCAGTATATGGGATTTTGCAATCAAGATCGATCGAGGTTGTCCACACCCTAAGGAATATACATCAAGTACTTCCATATTAAATCGTTATGAATCCGCTAGGCACACGATTACGAATTCACAACTCAAACTTATCCATCTTTTTGTTTCACCCGTCTACAGACTACGACCAATCCCCTGAATACAAATCGTACCCGTTCCGGACCCCGTGGCCTGTCAGACACTGCAGCCTTCGAATCTCGATCAGCCTTCCACATCCCCGCGAATAGCATCCCGCTCCCACCGGTAAACGCCGTAAATCGCCCACTCTAGCCCCACGATGGCACGAGACGATCATCGGCACCGGACGGCACATCCAAGCGGTGCCGGCACACGCTCCGAGAAGCCGATGACGACACTGGGGTGTTTCCGCGTGGAGTACAAGATCCGATTTGATGCTTCAGCCTTATTCGTCTTGGCGTTTGGACCCCTTTTTTGGGGGGCGCTGTTTTGGGGCCTGAACTTTGAAGAAGTCAAGGGGAAGGGCCCGCTTCGTGTTCAGGTCTCGGGAGTCGGGAGTGGCGGCCCATTGGGGGCTTGTGATCGTAGTCGAGTAGGTACAGTTTGATGTGTGTTTTCTTGTCACTTGCAAAACAAGCCTGTCTTTGCTTTGCTTTGGTATTATTTGTCTTGTGTCATCCTGTCATGTGTTGTTCTCATGTCTCGGCATCCTGTCATGTGCTGTGCTGTCCTCCCTCGTCGTGTCTTCCCTCCATCGCATTGCATCGTCATACTCTGGGATCATAGCCATTCTCATCCTCAGAGCACCAAAACAGATTCTACAACCAATACCTACCTAGGTAGATACATGCTTCGCTGTGCAGATGGCAACCCCGGATGGCTTCGTTGTGTTACGCGTACATATTCTCACCCAAGCGGCAAAGCCGCAGAATGACGACATCGCCCCGTACGCCACGTGCGTCAAGCGCCGTGCATAATGAAACCAGGGGCATCGAGCATTGTCAGCGCCAATGGTGGAATGAACGCACCAAAGTCTTATTGAGCGCAGGGATCTTCACGGTTATATGTACGGAGTATATCTTGCATTATTTCACGGTTATTTTTAGCGAGATCATCCTTCGCACTTGGCACCGCACCATCATGATTCATGCCCCTTCTTCTGGGCTTATTCGTACTGTGCATACATGATACATACATGTACATACATGCGTACATAGGTACCTATGTACCTACCTCATGCACTGTAGTTAGGTAGGTTATGTACATACATTGGGGTATTTTCTCTTCCTGGGCCCCCTTTCCTTGCTGCGCCATTCCCGGGTTACATATCACGGTTTAGCCTAACTCTCAGAAATTGAGGCTCTGCTAGACTGCTAGGTATCCCGATTCCTGATGATGCTCTGATGCTCTGACGTTTGCTCGTATTCACACAAGTTCCTCGGCGGGGGCGGCCCCAGCCCAGCGTCTTTCCAGGAACTCCTCTGCCGAGGCCCGCGCCACGATGGCCGGCACTCAGACTCTGGGCCCTGGAGTATGTATGTACCTATGTATGTGTGTACTAGGTACGGAGTAGGCACAGATGCCTATAATGTAGGTACATGTATATGCAATTTACCCGGCCTGCTTGGGGATCGCCATCAATGAAGCCATGGCCCATGGCTTCGCCGACTCCGGGATATGTATGTCCCATTTTTAGAGCACATTTCTGGAAACCTCATGGGGGCTTGTGGATTGGCGTGCGATATGACGTACAAGTCAGACAACTATGTATGTACGGACAAAAGGGGGAAATAAGATGGACATACATACTCCCATGCCTCTGCAAGGGAGGCCTCGTGAAACCTGTACATAAGACTCGACGTCTCTCCTCTTCCATAGCCTTTTCCATCATCATCATTATCAACAACAACAACAACATCTTCACCAATACACTTTACAACACACAACCAAACAATCTCTACACACAATCTCAAAATGAAGGCCTCCACCATCCTCGCCGTCGCCTCCGCCGCGCTCGTCAGCGCCGCGCCCGTCATTGACGACACCCCTCGCGCCAACCCCAAGGAACTTACCCAGATCACCGACCTCTCCATCACCCAGGCTACTCTCGATAACAAGGTCAAGCACGTGTACTTCAAGCTCTCTGGCCGTGATGCCAAGGACCTCGTCTGCACTGCCGACAACCTGCCCTACCCTGAGCGCGCCGTCTACAACTGCGGTGACTCCAAGTACCGATTCGGCCTGCACACCGGCACTGATGGCCACCCATGGTCTCTGAGCATTTACCATGAGCTTGCACCTGCGTATGTGTAGCCCCTTATTCGCACACTGTTTATTTTTTTTAGTTATTGTATCTTTTTTTTTTTTTTGGGAGGGGGGGCGGGCATATGCTGTATTCGGGACTAGACTAACATTGCGAATAGCTTCGGATGGTGGGGAGTCGGCAACATTGAAGTCAACTGCCACAGCGTTGACACTGGTGCTGAGACCAGATACTGCGGCCAGTACGGCAACGCCACCATTGGCCTCGCCTTGTAAATTACGAGCCATCTTTGCTCTCTCGTCTCTTTCTCTGCTGTAATAGATTGTACATAGAACATTCTGCTGAGCACACTGCTCAACACATCACAAGCCAGCCTGCATAGTTCGAATTTTATAATTCAAGTACAGACTTACTGCCATGGGATGCTCTTCTGGACCAACAGTGTTACGCCTGCCGTGTGAATGCTGTCAGCCACCCGATTCCACTTCGACTCTTGAACATCCAAATTAGCTTGAAAGTGACCCGTAGTATTTCGCGCCCAAATTACTGTAATCATCCTCATGAGTCATGCGCCATATTTGTAGCCCCAAGCCCGTACAGCCCATGGGAATGCTGAGCTCCTCATCCATAACTTGCACTCTGCCTTTTCCTCCTTCTACGACTTTGAGGCGACTTCTAATCATACACGATATCTATAAGCACTGCTTTGCCATGATAGTAAATCCCCCGATTCGCGCCATCTTCCCGCAATACTCCACTCCTACAACAGCTCGTCCAAATCGTCAGCACATGCGCCTTCAGGCTTGTACTTGGACGCCAGCTGGCATTTGGTCTTTTGTCTTGTGACGACCTGCCTCAGGGGCCGCAGGATCCGGCTTGAGTGCGTTGACGAAGCACCAATTGGTGCTGACTGGCCACCCACCTTGTTCGTCTTGATGTCCACATCCCTTCGAACCTTCTAGTTCCGTTCATTGGTAGATGGAATCGTAGGGCTCGTCGCCGCCAACTCATCTGCGTCAAGATCATCCTCAAACGGTACGGGTCGCACCTCGTACCGCCGAAACGCCCTTTCCAGCTCTTCCAGGTCCCCCTTGCTGGGTGATGGATGCTTCTTCGCATTGCCCAAGTCCTCATCCGGGCTTAAACAGTCTTCCGGTGACGATCGCCTGGTACTGCCCGAAGCTATCCGAAACGTCACTTGACGGATCTTCGATTCCTTGACTCTTTCACCTTTGCCGATATGCACTACTTTGGCCAGATTTACCTGGCACGCACTTTCTCCGCTCCAGTCCTGCGCGGAGTACTAACTCGCACTGGACTCTGAGCTTCGATGAATTCGGATGCGCGGAGTCGACGACCCCGCTGGAGATACGTGCAGGATGCCTTGATCGAGGTCGCATTCAAAGTCTTCTTCAGTATCAAATGGGTTGGGCGATGACCAAGATGTTCGTCGAGAACCATGTCCGGGCCCGTGCCCTGACTCTTCCCCGACCTCTAGGTCGTTCTCTGTCCCGACACCCATCGCTAATTGACCACACGAATGGCTACGGACGAATGTCGAGGCGCTGCCTTGGCAAATGCTCTGTACTCCCATCATTTGTTGTACTTTGTCCTTGTCTAGATTTTGATCCACGTTCAACCGAATCTCGGTTGAGCTGACCGTGAGCCTGTTCGTATCGCATTGACTCGCTGATCTTGTGAGATAAGAGACTTTCTCGCCGGTTCCGAGTCTGCCTCGCTTCTTGAAGGCTTCAGACTCAGGACTAGCTGATTTGCTATACAATCTTCCCAACAGCTTGGCGAATCCCTTTGACTGGGCTACATGAGACGATGATCTGGCATTTGTCGCTTTTCTTGTTGGAGTTGTCGTCGGAGTTGTAGGCTTCAAAGCATCCATTGCCGCCACCATCTGCACAACCTTGTAGTGAATCTCCGCGTTGCTTGCTGGATGACCATGGGCACTCAAGGCCTTTGCTGAAGACGTTCTTTGTCCCACAAGCTCCCTCTGCACTGCAGTCAAAGGCACAGACGAAGGCACATGTGACTTGTTCAACAGTGTTCCATCCTTGTCACAGCTGTACACTGAACTATCCAGCAGTCTAATTCTATCTGCTTTGTCTCCCAGCTGCATAGAATTGGTCGTGTACCGTCGAGTAGCAAAGGTGGCCTCGCTCGCTCGGGCATCGGCCATCGAGCTCCTTTTAGCAGCAGAAATCTCCGGGTCGCGAGTAACTTGTGAAGTTCGAGTCATCATCACTGGATGCATTTTAAAAGGAGAAGCAGGGAGCCTGTAGGCATCTCTGGAACAATCATTCGAGTGCTTGCAAGGTGTTCCTCCTGACATTGGAGTTCTGTGTGCAGCATTGTATGAATCACCGTGTCCCTTGAGAGGTGTTGTTGGCACCGTGCTATTCTCTCGAATTGGTGAATACCTCACACTGCCGGGCTTCGCGGATTCGTCACATTTATTCGTCGTTGTCGCTGATACTGCCTCTTTGTTTCACTGATTAGTACATCTGTCATCAACATGCACAGTTCTGGGCCATGAATCATACATACCTTCCGACCGAATCGATGCAGAGACCGCAAAGTCCTTGTGGCGCCTACGAGACCCAAAAGTTCGAAGTAAGCTTCGCTTCCTCCCACAAGACACATTTGTTGGCGACATGTTTGCCTGCCCGTCTGTCTGTCTTTGTTGCGAGAAGTCACACAGAGCTGTATGTCATTGTACAGCGGCAAGGTTTGAATTGGGAGTTTTTTTTTAGATTAGGGAATGATCTTTGAACAGAAAATAGGAAAGCAAAGAACGACAGGGCAACCTTTGAGAAAGGAGCGGCAGCGGATAAGTATAGGGACAACCAAGAAAAGAAACGAATGGACAAGCAACGCCACGAAGCGTGCTATTCACAGAGCCCTCCACGTGTGGCCAGAAGTTGTTTCGGGCCACACAAAAGTTGGTCGTGATTCAAAGGGACTAGAAGCTGGGCTAGGCCGTTCACGATGACCATGCTTCTAACCCCCCTTTGCGTCACGCGCGTGGCTGAAAACAAAAGGATGGGAAAGAGCCGGGCTCATCTCACGAAAGAAGTACATCCGAAACGGAAGGAAGCAGCTGTAGAATGCCTTTGAAGGCCGACAGTCTGATCTGATCGGTGACGACGGAGATTGGAGGATTCCCGAGAGATGCGGAAGAAAGGAGCCAGTGATGAGGAAAAGTTGCACGATAAAGATGCAAGGGGGATATCACAGGATGTGATTACTCCAATTCAGAATGCACACTGCTGGCGTGGTCCTTGCCACTGCTTGGCAAGCTGCTTGCCAGCTGTTCTGGGGTTTCCTGGCAGACTTGGCACGATTTGAAACACTCATTAAGGGATAGAATGACGTATATGTATCTTGCTCACACTTTCTATTTTTGTGCCCTTCTTCAACACAAGCAGCGGAGCTGCAAGACGGAGGTGAGGACATGGCCATCGAAGCTTTTGACCGATATGTCCTGATTTAGTAAGTGGTTCTGCGTCGAATTAGTACCTTCAAGCTTGCAATATAATCTCTCACACCAATGAGACATTTCCAGGTTCTTCTTGTATCACCAAGTGCTTGCTTGTTCTTACGGCGTGACAGTATACCTACTACATACCTACGTAGCTTGAAGGCGTGGGCACACAAGCCCTGATTGCGCAGACAAATAATGTCTTCTAAACCCATGTAGAGAAAGAATTGACAAAACGCATGCCGGGAGTCGGGACTTCGTGATCAAAAGACCGGGACAACATCGTTGTGTAGCGATGCCATCGAGTGCTTGGGAAATCGTCTTCCGATCGCTTTGTCGCGAAACGGCATTCGCCGTAGATACCAGGTCGGATTCATGAGAAGCCAAAAGACTGGTGTAGGTAATACATGGTGCATCAAAAGAATCAGACGATCCAGTCGTAGAACTCGTGTACCAGCCTACCAGGTAATGTTGAATATGTACCTACCCTAACGCAAGGCCAAATGGGGGTAAGTGCGGCACACGATTGGCTGATCCAGGCAGTCTCCACTTATGTATGCACGTTGCCAGCACGCGGATTCAGGTACCGCGTACATTTGCGATGGGGTTGTTCGTCAAGACCCTCTAAGAAAAATTGTCCGGATACAATCGCCAACAAGCTACAACCTGCAACGGCGTCAGTACTACGAGCACTCAACGACGCAAGGCACACCTACATACGAGTGCGACCAGAACTACTGTACTACAGACTTGTATATACGTCAGACTGAGAAGAGAGCGACCCCCTCACCAATTTTCGGCCGTTCCGTAAATTCCGAATCCCGACACCGTGCCCTGCGACACCCAGACAGCGTAACTCTGGGGCGAAATCCAGAACACAAGAACATCGTGCGGCGATAATAGAATCGAAAGCGTCATACGGTTGGCGTAGACGATCTTCCAACATGTTTCGAACAGCGTTCGGTCTTCGCAGTCTGCCCACGCAAACTTCCGCGCAAAGCGGCACAGCTTGGACCAACACATGGTTGCGGAGAGTTTTGAACGATGCAAAGTCAGGAATAAGAGAACGATATCAATCATCGAATCAGCAAATACGACGACTACACCTTCAATCACTTCGGGGACCAAGCCGCACCTCGACGAGTCGGCCCGGCCTGAACTTTGCGCGGCTACAACGTCGAGGTTTTCACTTTTCCGGCTGGCGTCGCAGTGCAACACAAAATGGAGCGCAGGAAAAGCTCAGCTTGAGCCAGAGACTGAAAAGGCTGTCTCAAGAGTATGGATGGTCAGCACTCGGTGTCTACCTCGCCATCAGCGCTTTGGATTTTCCCTGTTGCTTTCTACTGGTGAGGTTCGTTGGAACGGACAACATAGGTTCGTTAAATCACCCCCTTAAACTCGTCTGGCAGGCGTGATCACTGAATTTGTTCGCTCACACTCGTCGAAACGGATAATAGGCAAAGCCGAGCACTACGTCATGTCGAGCGTTAGCCAGTACATTCCAGAGAGGGTTCGCCAGAAGTGGCACGAATACTGGCATTCTAATAAGGAGACTGCGATCGAGACATTGGGCCAGGATGTCGTCGACAAGACAGAAATGGTTGGCTGGGGTGTCGAAGAGGCTCAAAAGCACCACAGGGAAGAAGCCAGTATGTACACGACATCTCAGCAAGGCTAAGCTGCTGTCTCCCCGAAATCGTGATGGTACACTGTTCAATGCTACAGTAAAGCCGCTAACCGAACGTTTTTTTGTCGATAGGTCTGGCAACGCAATTGGCGCTTGCTTACGCCATTCACAAGAGCTTCATCTTTTTCAGAGTGCCATTGACGGCAGCGGTCACGCCCAGAATTGTCAAGACATTGCGATCCTGGGGGTGGAATATCGGAAAACGCGCGTCTCCTTAGGCTAGTGGCGGACGGCCCGGATAATCTGAGCCGAATCAGGATGTCTTGCTCCAGTGACATCATTGTACAGTAGTGGACGAGGCCAAACAAATTCAAAAGGCAGGCCGGGATGGATTGCACGCGTGTTGGATAGAGAGATTGCACATGTATTCATGAGCTAAGTCGCGGATCCCTCTGTGGATTGTTCTATAGCGTGAAGAAGTTGCGAGCATCATTGTACATATCAACTTGCACACTCGAAAAGCCATTAGACCGATACCTGGACCGATGGATCATGAATCCATGATGCACGTTGTTACTCCATAAAAGGGCAGTCAGAAGAAGGGGGGAAGAAAAAACATGGCAAGTGCCGGCGAGCCGTTGTCAAGGCGGCAGTACGGCAGGGAAGTTCCGTGGTTTCGTCGGGACTTACATCTGCCGAAGAACACGGAACTTGAGCTGCCATCGCGCGTTACATTATACATACCTGGGTCGCGCTTATACGTAAATGCTGCCGCGGCCCGCGGGCCAGGACGACGCTAGGTAGTCCAATACGACTGTTGATTGGTCATGGGAAACGACATTGTGAGTCGACGTCTGAGGAGCTTCCTGATGCTACATGGAGTAGATTAGATTAGATGTTGACAATTGAAGCGGCACAGGGCGATAGGTACCTAAGGCTATGATTGTGATCATTGAACGTAAAAGAGGAACTTAAATTCTTAACGTTGGAGCTGACGCGGACAAGGGCGGAAATGGACCGCCCTTTCACTGGACTGCTCATCAGTGCCCACGAGTCACTGCTGCAAAGTCCACGGGTTGACGTTACGTACGTCATATGTACCTCTCATATGTACATACCCGATTGCTCAGGGGAAGAAGGGCCCTTCCAGGCTTCCACCTGCCATGTGGACGGCCAGGTACCTAGGTAGGTAAGCTGGATCCGTCTCAGAAACCCACGTTAACTTGAACTCATCAGCCACCAAGTCTCCGCGAATTTTCCAATCTCTTGAAACCTCATCCTCGTGTTCCTGCCCTATCTAACACCGACGTAGATTTGCTTGCGAGAAATTTTGGGCCATCTCACCAAATCCCATCCGAATATCCGCTGGATTGAGTGTCCTCATGCACTAGAACAAGCACCATCGGGTCTTTCATACGGATCTGCCCTCGGCCGACACAACCGCGGCCCAGAAAAATGATCAATGAAACATGGTTTCAGTTGAGAAGCCATCTTGTCGTTCTGGTCCACACAGCGCCTCCACAAGCTGTTTTCGACTTCTTATGCTCTCGTCAACTGATGCAGTTGGAACAAGGCCCGGCTTATTTCTCAAATTTGATCTTCAATGAAGATGAACTAGCTGGTACATATGCATACAGTCCGTCGCAATTTTCGAGGAAATTACGGCCGCTTATCACCATTGATCTTTGATGCCACAAGCCGATGACCTGAAAGATCCACCACGAGGGAGATTGGGTCGACTCGGCCGAGACAGCGGAAGCGATTGATTCGATATCCAGCTTGCTTCTTGTTTTACTGTTCCATGGAGCCTTACAGAGCGAAGGCACACAATATCATCGCCATTTGCGATGAGCTAGGTCTACTGGACGCCGAGCGTAGGGACCGGAAAAGCTAACGTCATGTGCATGGAGAAGAAGCCGATGCCACGTCGATCAGGCCCAGAGTCCATGTACCCCTCGCGCGAAGGCATGTCCTGCATAAGTCAGCATCTTACTTTGGTGTCAGAGGTGGTATTCAAAGAGTTTGAATGAAGCTTGTCAGCGTGCGAATGACTGCGCCACTCTGAGAACAAAGTCTGCCCTTGGACCAGCGGGGAAACTGTGGGAGCATCTTTGGAATGGAGCACAACCATAGGTAATCAATCGCACGTCGCCAGTTCGATGGATAGCACTAGATGTCTATCCTTCTGGCGGGTTTCGTCACGAACCACGATTGCCTACCTGAAACCTCGCACGTCGAAGGCAATTTACGATGACGAGCTGTGACATTCAACAAGATGGATGGAAAACTCGGCATCACTCGTCATTGCGCGGTGGTGTAAAGTCTAACCTACCTCCTAGTGGCGTGCGTGTAGTGCACGAAGTTAGGATTCAGACGGGGCCGGGGACGTCCAGAACCGCCTTTGTGAGCTTTCCCAGGCACGATTGCCTGCTCAAATAACCTTTTCAGACCATAAAATTGTGTCTGAATGATTATGAAATGCGCAACATGGTGTGCAAGTTAAGCTTTAACGTGCCCACACTCGCAATACTGAAAGGAGTAATCGGACCCGGCAAAGTCACACTGACCCCGAGAGGCGCCAAAGCTGATCGCGAATAAGCTCTGTGTGCACCTGTCGGTCCGGGAAAGCAACGAAGCAAAGGGGAAAAGAGGCAAATCAAGAGTTAGGAAAGTTCCGTCTGACTACGTATCCGACTTCATATACACACGAGAAGCGACCATTAATAACGCGCCTTGAGACTGTACTGAAGATCAAAGTGCTTATTCCCGGGCTGCTGGTCCTGCTCTAGCGAATGCTAGCACGATGGCAGGCCCTGTTGAACAAACAACACGAAAGTCCGAGATGCGCACGGTATATTATACTTTCCAGATGATGCACCTTGGTCGAATCGCGCGAATGCACAGACTTCTGCGCCGCGTCATCCTCATGTGCGACAAAATGCGATAAAACCAAGTACATACATGCACTCGCGTCCTTACTCAATATGACGACGGCATGAGCCGTGACAATCCTTCGCGGCCTCAGCCATTTCATATCGCGTCTTGTTTGCTGGTGCGAGGGAAATTAAACGTCCGGACGACATTCCAATAAGCGAGTGGTGGCTTCCTCACACGCCGTGAACAGGTCGAGAAGGGGTAGTGCAACTCCAGAACGCTTGTGATTTCCCATTTCGTCGTAGCCTGTAACTCTGATTACTCGAGTGCATGGCAGATGGTCCGGCTACTGCGATACTGTGGCATTCGCAAGCCAGACTAAAGCCAATAGCTAGTCGCAACGGCGAGCCCAGAAAGCTTAAAGTAACGAATGGAGTGAAATGAAGCGCCACGGCGAGTCGCTCGCACAACCTTTGGCAGGCTCCACCGTTTTGGGGATATGGCCTCTCGCTTTCCCGACTGCTCGGTATGAGGCTGCTCCAGGCCTTGGTAGCCAGGCCTTAGGTCGGGTTTTGGGTTTCGGGTGCGGGTTCGCCAGGGTTTCGGGATCGAAAAGGGTTGCTTGATTTGCTTCCACTTTGAAGACATCCGGGCTTCCGGTATTCGTCTCGGACCGTTTACACACCCCGCGCCCCTCGTTTCTTCTTCTTCCAAGATCTAGGTCAGTACATACCTACATACCTATTCGTATGCACTATGCATCAAAGGCAGCAGCGTGGAGGGAGTGTCGCGAGGAAAGCGTGGCCGACCCGTCGCGTAACTTTGGGGCTTATTAATATCACTCGCAGCGAAAGGTTAACAATGGGAAGATATTTACAATTAAGAAAATAATTACAATTACTTTTGGTGATCCAGCCCCTTGGTCCCGAGCTTGTGGTGGCTTCCCGCCACAGGCATAACTCGCTACGAGTTACTCCGTGTCATCCCTGGATTTTTCGGAGTCCTCTTCGGTCGGCTACAGCCACATACATACCTACCTGGGTAGATAGGTAGTTCACTGCGACGAGGGCATGTTGCTAATAAGCAAAGACTCGTCTATAAATGATGCTGCGCTTGTCCCAGATTCCCAGATTCCCAGATTCCCGGGACTGTGTTCAACAGCCACGAGATCAACACCAGCCATCTTTGACGCACCCTTGTCGCATATCCACTCGAGACAGAACGGACGAGACGTCGACTGGGAAGCAAGCTGGGGCACCATCTCTTGCATTCAAATACATACTTCGGCGCTCGGCTACCCCTACTAGACTGTGTTTTGCCAAAAACGCCATCTTTCATCCTTACATCATCTCTCGGTTTTGTTTAAATACTGGGAAGAAGCGCTCATCTCTCGCGCAGAGAGCGAGACATCGACTTGTCGGATAGCCAAGAATAAGAACCTGTTAAGCAAAGAAAGGCAATTCCCCAACTAGGTCCCTATCTTCACCATCAAGCGACTATCACGGACTTTGTCGGACTTGCTCAGCAACACATACCAACCTCGAACGCCTCCGTCCTGGCTTCATCGTCGTTTAGGATCCTCAGACTCCAGCCACTCTCGCATAAATCTGGTCCCACCAGACCAAGCACGTCTCACCAAATCCTTACCCTATCTTCCTCCGAGGACTCGTCCAATACTTCACCGACAAAATTCTCCTGGTACATGAGCCACCCCAGATTTCTTTTCTAAAGTACATATACGCATGAGTGGTCTTCCCACTTACACAACCCGCCCTTCGACGAACATGTTGTCTGTTGCCCCTCAAACTCCCCATAGTCATCACCACCACCAACAACAACAGCACCTACACAAGCACTATCCCGCGACGCACTACATACCTTTCCGCGCAATGCCCCACCGGGAAGACACCCCCATGGCCGGGTTCATGGGTGGTACGCCAACAACGACAAAGACATCAGATGCTGCCGTCGCCCAGGCCCTCGAAATTGCGCGCGAGAGCCCCGATGGTGCCTCGGATCCTACAATCAGCAAGATCCTTGAACACTCGCTGTCGCAAATATGGAGTAGAGTGCAGAATCAACGCGGCACCTATGTCATGAGCAGAGACGAGTTTTCTGTCTTCAACTTCTTCCAGCATCGCTTCGCTGGAGATGAGGACGCAATTGCCGCGAGGAAGAGGTACTGGGACAATCGCCGCGCGTAGAGCAAAAGAGGCGCGTACTACGTCTGCGCAACAAGATTATTTTTCTTCTTCTTCTTCTTCTTCTTTTTGTATCTGTCATGGCGCGCTTGTTCTTTGTCCATGGGCGACAAGCAAAGGAGCGGCCTTGCGAGACTGCGTGCTTTATAGGGGCGTCACGACGAAACTCGACAGCTCAGAAATATTGGGGTGAAGGTATCTTGGAGTGATGCCGCAGCAGTGGTTCTGTTCTGGGTCATCCTTGGAAATTTGTCCTCACCACACCCCGATGCGCATTGCGCCTGCCAGCCCAATTGTCCTGGACGCAAATATTTCCAGTGAACAGCACAGGCCAGCGATTGGCAGATTCACTGCTATGACTCACCATCGCGATACCAGGAGAGCGCCCTGCCATTGAGCACATGACGTCGAGATCGCCTCTTGACATTCACAGCGCTCGCTCGCCATGGACGGCATGTCTCCACGCCGAAAATGTCCGGGCCGCGAGTCCACGACAATGGGAAGTTCCTTTGCGACTCCATAAGGATTTCCAACGCTGGCTGGGCTTTTGAGAAATAAACTCGTGGCCAGGAAACTTGAGTGAAGTGCGAAAAGCTTATTTGGCTTCCCATGGACGGACGGGTAGACCGGTTGGAGCATGAGTGGTAACGGAGGTGGTAACGATACCTAGGTAGTAACGAGCATGACTCGGGGAAGAAGGCACAGAGCATTTAAACTTTTAGAGCGGCCGGGTCCCTGCGGCTTTTGACCCAGGCTGCTGGGACGCCCGATGCGCGGCTCCATCCGGGTCATCGGCGGGGTGGATCTGCACGAGGCACGGACTTACGGAGTCTGGAGATGAGGATTTGTATGCATAAATTCATAATGCATGTGTGTATGTACATATGCATGAGATACGATGAAATTGTATATTAGATTTGATCTGGCTTGTTTTTGATAACTTATGAATGCCTTACATGGTCATATCTTGATACTAAAGTTGGCGTCTGATTTGATCGTGCACTCGTGGCAGCGTACTCCGTAGAAGCAGCATTAATTCATAGGTACAGAGTGATGACATGAAAAATGAAAGCGCGGTGGCAACTTGCAACATGATTGCGTCATCCTCATCGAAATGTAATTTAACATCGGAATGTCCAGTATTAAAAACGCCGGTACAGTTTAGATTACCATTCCATCGGGTGCGCCTCGTGTTGGAAGTTAGTCGTGACCTTCTCGTGACCGTATGTATTTAGGAGGTATGTAGGTACGGAGTATGGATCATCCCGTCCTTCATCAAGACGCGCCTTCCCGTTGGTTGGTTCGTGTCGCGCAGCCGTCCGTCCAATAAGAATGTTCCCGCATGCGTCTGAATCCGCAACCGGGTAGAGTTGTGTTTCTCCTCTCCGCCTCTCCGCCTCTCCGCCCAGGCGTCTGAAGCCTTTTGGAATATAGATGCAGTATTCTTAATTTCCATCTTTTACACAAAAGTCCTTGCCTTATCCTTCCGTGGGCCGTTGACGCGCCCGTGTGCAGAACCGTGATCATCATTGTTGATGCACTAGAGCACCGAGAGGCTAGAGCACAGAAAACCTACCCGTCCAGACTTCTCGACTTGAGGCCCCATCTTGTAGCATTTCGCCCCTCTCGTCAAGTCGTCGGCGGGCAGCATGCGCACTTGGATGCTGTGGGCCTTGTTCCTGGACCTGGTGGCGCGGGTCTTGGCGGAAAGTGCGGAGGTGCAGGGCGGCGACTATGCTCTAGGATATCCGACAGAAGCGCTGGAGTGTCTCGAGGTTACTGGGCCGGTCTTGTCATCGCGCGGGTTGGTCGATGGGCGGGATATTCTTGGGGAGCCGGCGCGTGGTGAAGCTGGGGGGAGGGGGAGGGAGAGGGAGTCGTGCATGGTGAGGCTCATGGCGCATGTGTTTGCGAATAGCTACGGACGGCCCTTTGTTGGTGAGATTCTTATTCCTCTCTAATTCCCTTTTTTTCTTTTGTGAAGAATGTTGGAGTACATATGTACGTACATACACCTACGTTGGAGGCGATAGGCACACATGATACCTACCTTGAGGCTTGAGTCCTCTCATCTTCTTGTTTCTGCCGCCTCATCTCTTCATGTCATGCTTCATACTCTTCGTCGGCGAATTCTCGTCCCTTGTGCCCGTTTCTCATACCACGGCGTCTCAAGACGGCGCGAACCGGAACAACAATATGTTACTCACGTCTCGTGTTAGCAAACTACGTCCCCCCTTCTCCGTCATCGTGCCCCCTCGCGTCAACCTTTAACCGGGTCGTGGTCAACTTCACCGTCGTCTCAGAGGGCCGCCAGTTTGATCGCTTAGCCACCATGTGGCTCAATGACACCGAAGTATGGAGGACCTCT
The DNA here is from genome assembly GCA_029405325.1 of Claviceps purpurea. NCBI lineage: Eukaryota > Fungi > Ascomycota > Sordariomycetes > Hypocreales > Clavicipitaceae > Claviceps > Claviceps purpurea. The sequence goes on along the minus strand of CM055783.1, from coordinate 4,271,658 downwards.
ACGGCAGAGCCGAAACCCCATCCGGGCATCTCCTGGACGTACTGGAAAGACATGACACACTACCTTGCCCTGTGGAAACAGCCCCAGACACTCATATTTGACCTCGGCAATCTCATCAACGACAAGTATACCGGGTCTTTCAACGCTACGCTCACGGCAACGTATTTCCGTCTAGAGAGTAAGCAGACTGAAAACCACGCCGCTCACACGATCCCCGCAGACCAAATCCTGCCCATATCTGCCGGAAGGGGGACATCCCACGCTGCAAGCGCTTGGGTGTACCCAGATGAAGAGGCTCATACGTACATCTCCCTACCTCGCAACGTCAAACGTGCAGTCGTGTCTCTCGCCGCTACGGGACAGGCTGACGAGGAATTCTGGTGGTCCAACGTGCCGGAAGCGTCCAAGGACATGTTCAACGGGACCACGCTGCCGGGAAAAGGCTCGTTCCGCGAGGTGAGGCTCTACATTGATGGGAAGATCGCAGGCCTCTCATGGCCCTTCCCTGTCGTGTTTACAGGAGGTATCTCCCCACCTCTACACAGACCGATTGTCGGTCTGCAAGCATTCCATCTCCGAGAACAGGAGATTGATGTGACGCCCTGGCTCGGCGTCCTCTGTGATGGACACGCCCACCATTTCAGGCTAGAGGTCGTAGGTGCAGACGACGTCGTTCCCAATCGATACTGGCTCCTCTCTGGCAAGATCTTCTTGTGGCTGCTCAACGAGGCGCCAGGCCACGTCACAACCGGTCCCGCGCCCAGCATCTCGGTGAGTAAACCCGATTATATGCCACATGACACGTCTGTTCGGGGCAAACATGTACGGTACGACCAGACCCTTGAGCGAAAATTGGCGATCCGATCGACCATCATGGCAGGCTCACGCCTCATTGACGCTACTTGGACGCAGGCATTCACCATGCAAAACAGGGGCGTTGTCCTCGCAGCCGGCCGCTTCCAAAACGTCACAGCCTCGTATAAAGGTCGCGATGTGGCCACACAGAATGGTCTTGCGGTCTATCAAGCGCGCTACTTGTACCCTCTCTTGTCTAGTTCCAGGGAGACTGCTCCGGACGGCAACTACAGTCTCACCTTGGAGGCTAACCTGACGCAGTCACTGGATCTGATGGTGTCTGGTAAGGCCGTGTTTCCGAATGGACTGGAGGCATTCCTTCCGTTTTTGGGGGGGAATGTCAGCCAGGCACGGGTCTCGACGACCAAGAGCGGAAGAGCTTTCTTTTGGCAGAGGGATGGTGGGAAAACGAGCGGTGGGTTTGGAAGTAGTCACCAGCGGTATGTATTGCTGTCGATGAAGGGCGGGGAGGATGCGGGAATGGAGGAGAAGGGCATTTCTTTTGGTACGCAGACTTCTATGCCGAGACGGGGGGGTCGTCAGCTTTACTGGCGAGATATTCGGGTGGTTAACGAGACGAGGACGCGTGATGCTCGGTGGGTGTACGGGGTAGATTTGGCGGGCATGGCACAGGCTGTGGATGTTGACTCGGCGGTCCTTCACAGGGTTGATGATGATCGAGCGAACACGTTTGCTGCCAGGTTATTGGGCGGGGAAGGGGTGCGGAAGAAGGGTGTTTTGTTGGGATGAATGTTACCGGAGGAGCTGCGGAGGGGCAGGCCATGAAATTGAGGTTACAGGACAGGATGGAGGCCAAAGATAAAGTTCTTGAACTTCGGGGTGAAGATGTCGTCTACGAGCTTGTGAGCACGTTTACGCGTATTCGCCATCTGTAATCTTTCTTACTGCTCCGACTCAACATTATGAACACTGAAGATGGGACTGAACACAGCACACGTGACACAGGACAAGTTATACATCGTTATAGTATACGTATATGTAGTATGATACAATGCTGCTTGCAACATGTTGATGAGGGATCTCCGGACTTCAGCCATGCACGAAAATGTGACCTGGACTCTCATGAAGTACTTCAACGGCCTCCTTGAAATGATGCGCCTTCCACATAAAGCGAAATTCATATCCAACGCGATTCTCAAGAGCGCCTCGTACCTCCGCTAACTAAACCTCAAACCCCCAAACCCCATCGTGGCGCACCAGCACAATCAAAACCGATGGCAATCAACTTTGTCTGCTCCGCAGTACATATCATCATCTACTAGGTATGGTCACTGGTCAACGGCCGCTTTCTAAAGCGTAAAAGCTCATCCGAGCACTCTTTACGCACAACGAATATCGAAATGCAGATAAAAAACAGCATCATGCAGGATTCAAGAAAAGCCAGCACGAGTACGCAAACAGTGAATACCTCACGAGGTGCCAATGTCAGCCCTTTTCTCCAAAATCTCCGTCGCCAGCGCCCGCAGACTCTCCGCCTGCGTGATGGAACTCAGGAGCAGTTCAACGCCCGTCTCACGACGGATCCAATTGCGCAGTTCCACGGAAACGAGCGAATCCAGATTATAGGACGCCACCGATTCATCACTCTGGATCTCCTCGCGATCCATAATGGCCATTGCGGCAACCTTTGTGATGAGAGCCTCGGTCAAACCCTCGAGCGGGTTCTCAGCTGCTGTCCACGATATGGAGTACAGGTCCGCTGCGGCACCTCCGCCGTATTTGTGCTTTAGCTTATCGAGCTTGAAGCGCTCCACGGCATGGACGGGATGGATGTACTCCCAGGACTTATCTCGGACGGCCTGCCCTTCGACACACAGTTTGAAGACGGTGGCTTTCCCGTCGTTGTAGAATTGGGGCTGTTTGCATACAATGCCCTTGACCATCGTTCTGATGTTGGCCATGGTCAGAGTGGCGCCCAGCGTCTGCCCAAGAGTATTGCCGAGGCTCCTGTCCGCAACGTAGCCAACGTCCATAACCACGGGCAAGCAGAGGGAGACTGTGTGTTGGCCACGAGCGTTGCGGTACTGCGCGAAAGCGTCGTAAAATGCCTACATCTCAAAGTCAGTCACTGAACGCGTTGAACCAAATTCTAGGGGACATCACTGGATAGTGTGCGCGATGAGTACTTACCGCTGTTCCGGCGTAAATTGCCTGCCCGCCGTTTCCAGTCTCCCCAAGGAACGACCCAAGAGCGATGAAGAAGTCGAGGTTATCTGGCATCAGGTCGTGAAGGTTCCACGCACCCTGAACTCTAGGTCCCATGACAATCTCCCAATCTCGATACTCGGAGTTTTCGAAAAGTTTGTCCTGCCAGGAATTAGCATAGCCCCAGAAAAAAAAGGCGTTCCCTATGAAAGTGGTGAAATTTTGGGGGGTCGCAAGGACTTACACTCAGCAGAAGAGCACTATGTATAACACCACAAACTGGAGGCAGATCCTGAATAGACTTGACGACCATGGCAAGCTGCTCGCGATATCCAACATCGCACGCAAATGCTCGGACAGTCACGTCAGTTTCTTGGTACTTGTCCAGCAAAATTTTGACGTCAGGACCGGAACCGCCGCTGCGACCCAATAAGACGACATTTCGAGCACCGTTCTCAATTAGCCAATATGCCAGATTGAGGCCAATACCTCGAGTTCCACCGGTGATCAGGTAAGTTGCGTCAGTCTTAAGCGAAAGGGGCGTGGGGTGCAAGGCACTTTCTGCCATGACCTGTTCATCCTGGCCCAATGTCATGACAATTTTGCCTGTAGTGTCACCAAGCTTCAGCTTTCGCAGGGCTGAAGAGAACTGAGACATGGGCAAGACTGTAACCGGCTGGATAGGAACGACTACGCGGCACTCCATCAGTCGCAAAACCTCATTGAATACCTCCTTCATTTCAGCCGGCCGTTGTTGGTACAAGTCGCGGATGTCAATACTACTGAAGGAAACATTTCTCTCAAAGGCTCTCATGGGCAAGTTGGTATCGTGCAGAGCGGCTTTCTTGTCAATCTGCACGAATCGGCCGAAGTGAGCAGCCAAAGCCCAGGTGTCAACCAACCTCTCTCCGCCAAGTGAGCTGACAATGACGTCCACACCTTTTCCACTCGTTGCGCACAGAACACCGTCTCGGAATTGGGCGGAACGGCTCGGAAAGATCTGTTCAGACGGTATGCCGAGCGATTTGTTGAGAAACTCCCTCTTCTCGCTTGTGCCAGCCGTGGCCAAGATCCGAGCGCCAATGTACCGTGCGACCGCGACGCATGCCTGGCCCACTGCGCCGGCAGCCGAATGGATGAGTACGGTCTCGTTCTTCTGAAGACGAGCAGTTCGGATCAGGGCCAACACTGCGAGAGAATAGGCAAGGGGAATGCTGGCGGCGTCTGTGGTGCTCATGGTGTCTGGGATCCGGGCAGCGTGCCACGCCGGGATCTTCTTATATGTCGAGAACGCGCTTCCCTGTAATGAGAGAAAAAGAACGCTATCACCCACTCGTACATCAGACACGTCAGTACCTGCTCTGACTACCTCACCGACACCGTCGAATCCAGGGGAAGTCCAGGGAATTGCGCCAAGAACGAGGTCGAGATCTCGGTGGCTTAGGCCCACTGCTGCAACTCGAACGACAATTTCGTCATCAGCAAGGCTTTGCTGCAAGACGTCGGTTCGGCGAAAATATACCGAGTCAGGACTACCGGCCACATCGATTGTCATCTCCAGAGCACGATCACCATCCCACAGGTTTTGTTCCTTGCGGAAAGACATCTGCTGTTCTACAGCGAATTGCTCCTTTGCGTCCTTGAGCATGCGCATACGGGGCAAGTGGATGGAACCATCGTGCCAGACAAAGTCCTGGTCCTGAGCGCGCGTGATTTCCGGATCCAGTAGACTTCCAATCAGCTTGATAATGCCAGATACACCCTGATCGGTGCATGGCATCTGATCAAGGGACAGCAGACTCTTATGATCGGCTTCAATTCGTAGGGAGCGCAGAACCCCCTTGATCAATTTGGTTTCTGGAACATCCCCCTCGGGAATAATCCACAATACTCCCTGATTGTGCACGAGTAGGCACTTCAATAATTCGAATTTCTCGGCAGACACATTCCGCAGAATGGAGTCCTTGGGTGAATCAATAACGACGTAGTATGAGTTGCTGGACGAGTGTACTTCATTAAATGATTTTGTCTCGACCGGAAGACCCAGGCGATCCGATATGGCATCCGCTACTTTCTGAGCAAACACCACTTCGTCATCTTCCATTAACGGCCCACAGATAGTAATGGTTCCAGTAGGTTCCTGTTGGGTCACCTTTTTGGAGCACATGATGCTCATGGTCGACTCGTCCGAGTCATGGCCGGCTTGGATGCAGGCATCGATACCTGAGAATCCAGTATCCAGTAGGAGACGGTTCCAGACGTGCGTGGACATCATGGGGCCCTCTTTGGGATCGCGGTAATCGTCTTCGGCATACCACCAGCCAGGAAGCAGGACAAATGGCATAGCCAGGACTGGATGGTGATTTCCTTCCAACAAAACCAGTTTGCCATTTGCTTTCAACAACTTTCTCAAGTTATACATGGTGGTAGGCATGTTTTTAGTTGCGTGGAGCACATTGGCGGCAATCACGACGTCAAAGTCCTCAACCTCAAACCCCTGAGTCAGCGGATCCTTGCTGATATCGAGCTTCTTGTACGTGATTCGCTGTGACCATCTGGCCAACTTGCTTCTTGCGTTTTCGAAAAAGCCTGAGGATATGTCGGTGAAAGTGTATTCGAGAAATGCGCCTTGTTTCGTCGTCCGGGACAATGCCTCGAGAACGGGTAACGTTGTACCAGCTGTGCCGCCTCCAATTTCTAGGATACGCAAGTTTGTTTCAAGGCGGGAGTAACTCAGAACAATATCGCCAAGGACTTTGCTGAGAAGCTCAGTCATAAGGTCTGCTTCGTAATGGCGTGTAAGCAGGCCGTCTGCAAGCATGAGCTCAAGCGGTTCCGTTTCGCATCGAAGGATAGACGGAAGTTTCTCGCCCACAACACACAGCATCTGTCCTTGTGCATCACCGCTGCGAACGTTGTCCAGTAGGACCGTCGGCTCAGCGTCGAATGTCACCTGCTTCTTGGAGATGTATCGCTCGGCCCAGTCGACAAAACGACTTAGATGTGTTGGCAAGTTTGAACGGTCATCTGCAGCTGTGTCTTGCAAGCCCTTGTAGAGGTAGTATGCTGCCGCTGTTTCGAGATCGTCCTTGCGCTTGTGCTGAGCCTCACTAAAAGTTTCCAATTGGAACTTCCGAGTTACATCCTCGGGCCACACCAAATGGAACTTCCGGGCTACATCCTCGGGCCGCATGAAGTCAATTCTAGGCAACAGTTCCCAGATCCAGCTGTCGGGTATGTCGGCTACTGGGTCTGCTTCTTCGTCAGCCGATCCGATAGAACGGAGAGCCACCGACTCCCATTCTGCAACTGGAGTAAGGGATGTGCCATCCGCGTGCCTGGCGAAAGCAGCCACGCTGATTTGCATGCGGCCGCCCTTGAAATCGTAATTGAGTAAGCGTGTGACGATATCGAATCGTTGCTTGGGTTTCGAAGGGATATTGTTGGAGATACGGAAGCGACTGATGTAGTTGGGCATTTGCGCTGGCCTCCTTCCGTCTTCTGTCTGCTGAAGCGGACCGCCTCCCTGGAGAAATCCATCCAGCGTTGGCGGATCGACGGTCACCTGAGAACCATAAGGCCCTGGTTCTTGCTGAGACGAGCCAATATCACGAAGATGATGCTCCAGAACTGTGTATCCTTGACCTTCGAATAACCGAACAGAATTGCGGAATGTTGGGCCGTACTTCGTGGCTCGCACCCCTGCAAACTCGTACGCCTTTGCCATATCGTGTCCAATCAGATCAGCAGTTGTGTCCACGTCTCTCAAGGCCGCTTGCAGAGTCGGCGTATCGGCCGTCATCTCTGCCATTTCAGGCTCAACACGGCCGTAGGCATGCAGAGTCCATCCACCTGCTTCTGTCCAGGACGAAATTTCGAACGACCAAGTTGTTGATGAGAATTTGTTTGTTCCAGTCGCAAATGGCCATATTCGCGTGACTAATTCCACAGAAATATCATCCCGAATATCTAGCATTGCCTTGACGTGAAAGTCTTGGACTAGAAACGACGCTGCTGAAGAAGTGATAGTTCGTCTTGCAGCCTCGATGGCGCAGGACATATAACCAGTCATAGGAAATATAACAGCCCCGGCCACCACGTGGTCACGGAGCCAAGGTATTTCGTCAATGGTGAAGACTTGTCTGTATGCGTGTTGATTTCCTCCATCTGTTGCAAGTTTTCTCCCAAGAAGAGGATGCCAGGGTTCGCCAGGGAAAAGTTCCTGGTGAGTGGTACGAGGCCTGACCTCATAGCTCACGGACTTGTCCCATGCATATCCGGGGAGACCAGTGACTACTTTCGAGTTATGAAGATCAGTCTGGTTGGCTTCGCCTAATCGTATTGGGGTCCCTCCCAAGTCGAAAAGCGATCCTGCGAGCTGCAAGAGAGCCTCCTTGTCGTTTGACCCACGTAGCAGCGTGGGGAGATAGGTGAAGGCCGACGCTAGTTGTCGACCTCGCTTCGCCTGTAACACTTCAGACGTCTGTTTGATCGGGCTCTTCAGAGAGGCATGAGGGCCAACCTCGATGATGATACTTGGAACGATAGCTTTGACTGCAGCATCGTCACCCGAGGACTTCTTGGCCATGGGCAAGAGCATGTTTTGAACAGCATCAGCAAATCTAACTGGTTGAATCAAGTTCTGAACCCAGTAAGAAGCATCGAGGTGGTCAACGTCTGGGTCCAGCGGGTGTCCGGTGACCGAAGACACAAACAAAGGATAAGCTCCGGTCCTGTCAGGCTTCTGCGAGAGTTGTGCTTCAGATGCAAAAAAATGCTCGATGGCCTTCAGATAAGAGTCTGCTACCGCCTGTATATGACGCGAATGGTACGCCACCTCCACGTTCAGCTTTCGGACGAACAAGCCCTCCCCCTCTGCAGCTTTCTGAATGTTTTCAATCGCGGCCTCATCACCCGAAATTGTCACTGCTCTGGGGCTGTTGATCGCAGCGACGGTAGCATAATGGCCGCCGGCATTATTTTGTATCAAAGTTTCCGCCTCGTCGCTACTGACACCAACGGCTAACATGGCGCCGCTTTGCTTCTGATCGCGAATCAGCGCAGTAGCTACTTTGCCACGGAAGAATGCAACGGCCATGGCGGTTTCCAATGTAATGAAGCCCGCCGCATAAGCAGCGGCTATTTCTCCACTTGAATGCCCTGTGACTGTGGCTGGATTGATGCCCCAGCTCTTGAGGAGTGCCACCAAAGCGACTTGCACTGCAGTACAAGAAGGCTGGCTGATTTCCGCATCATTGACGATAGAATCAGCCTCTGGTTTTTCAAGCTCCTCCTTCAAGCTCCACGCTGCTCCAAGCTCACGCAAGCATTCTTCAGCTATTTCCATGGCGGCCGCAAAAACTTCGTACTGCCATAGACCGTTTGCCATCTGTGCATATTGAGCGCCCTGTCCGGAGAAGGCAAAAGCGATTGTCTGGTCCTTTGATCGGGTAGGTTTTGGTGCTGTTGCCAGTTTCTGCTGAAGAGTTGCTAATGTTGGCGCCACGACAGAGACACGGTATGGAAATTGTGTGCGGCGCTGACCAAGGGTGTAACTGAGATTTTGGATAGATATTCTGGACTCTGGAGCTTCGTCGAGATACTCTCTGAAAGACGCAAGATAAGACTTGAGACTCTTTGCAGTGCGCGCTGAGAACACAAACAGTCGACTATCGCTATAGTTGGTCACATCGTCTCCATTTTTGACGTTATGCTTGCTGGCATGAACGCCCTCTGTGCCATTGCCTGTTGGCGAATGAGTAGCACTCGTCTCGTGAACACACTCCAAGCTATGTGCGCCGTATGAGCCGTTTGTACCATTTGTGTCGCGGGCACCGTTTAAGAGCAACCACTTAGAGACCCACGGTGCCGCTGCTTCCAAAATGATAGCAGAGTTGCTTCCACCAAAGCCTATCAAAAAGAAAGTCAGTAAGGCAGAACAGAACATGTGGCCTAAACGGACACGTAGCGAGATTCATTTGTTGGACTAACCAAAATTCGTCACCAGGACTCGTCTCGGCTCGTTGTCGGGCCAAGGGATCGGACACATGGGTATTACGAGCTTATCTTGTCCCAGGATCTTGGGATTCATCTTTTCGAATCCCGCTGTGGGGAGGATGATATCGTGCTCCAACATGAGAATTGCTTTAATCATGCCGAGAACGCCACTCGCTCCCTCTAGATGACTGCGCGGGCGGCGGAGTTAGTCAAAAATCTCGTCGGTCAAGGTTGCTACCCGGAGTCAGACTGCCTGTTCCGGCTCGCCATGAAAGCTGGACTGACGGCTTACCCGAAATTCGATTTTACAGATCCGAGGTATAAGGGATTGGACGATGTTCGATCTCTGCCCAAGATGGCGGCGAAAGCACTAGCCTCTATCGGATCACTTCACTGTGTTAGTTTACTTTTTCTTTCTCCTCCTTTTTCTCTTTTCTCTCTCGTCTGAGGGCTTAACGAAAGGAATAGCTGTAACTCACCCAGCGGCTGTGCCGGTTCCGTGGCCCTGTTCTTGCAGTATCAGTATATGGTCAATCGTGAAGGTAGTGGGCGTTAGAAAAGCCACAAACCTCAATAACAGGGGTTTCGCTGGGATCAAGTCCAGCACGCTCGTGTACCATTTTCAACAGCTTGCGGTGGGCCAGGCCGTTGGGGAAGGTGATGCCTTCAGATCGTCCACCATGATTACACACTGAGCTTCGAATGACAGCGCGAATCGGGTCACCGTCGCGAATCGCATCATCTAGCCGTTTGACAAGAAGACATGCAGCACCTTCGCCGCGTCCGAAGCCCGCCGCCTTCTCATCGTACGAGTACGACCGTCCATCTGTCGACAACGCGCCCGTCTTCTCAAGCACAAGCCACCCACCAGGAGTGAGCGACAAGGTTGCCGCTCCCAAAAACGCAGCGCTGCATTCTCCGTTATGAAGGGCCGACACTGCTTGATGCGCCGCATACACACTACTTGCGCAGGCAGCATTTAGCGCAACACTCGGTCCGTCGATGTCGAAAAAGTACGATATTCTGTTGGCAATCATGCAGGGGGCCACACCAGTCGCCGTAAAGGGATTGGAAGAATGTTGATCATCAACAAGCCGTCCAGAATATTCGTGTTGTCCAGAGCCTATAAACACACCGATGTCCTTTCCGGCAAGGTCGAGCAATGTCTTGCCAGCGTCTTCGGCTGCTTCTAGAGCACACTCCAGCATCATTCTGTGCTGTGGATCAGACGCGCGAGCTTCCTCGACTCGCATGTTAAAGAAGGCCGCATCGAAGGCGTAAACATCCTCAGGCAAGAAATGAGCACCTTCGGCTCGAAACGCGCCCGATGTATCGTCATGGCCGGGTTTCCAATATGCCTTGTAGTCGAATCTACCTGGGGGGAATTCGGTCCAAGCAGATCTAGCTTGCTCCAAGTATTCCCAGAGACCTTTCCGGCCAATACCAGGTGCCCGATACGAAAGGCCAACAACAGCGATTGGGGCGTCTTGGCTCATGGTGCGTTCGATGCTTCACCTGTGTCGCCACGGCTTGGAGGTAAAATTATAAGGTCGACACAAGCTAAGGAACGGCTAGTGCTGACGATGTGCTGTTTGAGTCTTCTGAACCTTCTTCTCTGTGAAATGTAGATGTGTATATCTTTGGTCTTGACGCAAATTCCTTTCAGATAATCGCTTGTGGCAATTAATATTAGGCTCCATGTCTTTATCAACACACAAATATGCATCAAATTTCTACAGCTCCGTCGCCTGAGCCAACAGTCCATTGGGCAGCTATGCTGTCCGTGAAAGTATCTGCGAGATTGCTACTTCCCCGAATTCTTTTCACCATTCAGCACCCAGGACCCTTGGACCAGGCGTTGCCGACGGTCGCGGTGCGTTGGTTCGAATATTGAGTGAATTCCTACGAAGAACGGGGTTCCTACCCCGTTGAGACCGAACAAATAAAACCTGGTATGAAATATAATGAGTGAGAAGTATATGCAGGTCGAAGACCCCGTGATTTCATGGTCACGCCCGTAGAAAGAGAAGCGATGAGGTGAGTCGGTCCGGCCAAGGAGCCCAAGTCATGACAGTGCCGTCGCCACACAGGCCTATACCGGCGAATGGGATGAGGTTTCGTTCTCGACATGGCTTCTTGGTGTGATGTTAGCATGCAGCGGAATGCTATGTCGCGCAGAGATGTCGGATCAGCAACCTTGCCTTATTTCAGCTTTCAAGTTTCAACACAAGTTGGTTGTTCCTTCCCTGTCAGTTTTGCTGGAGCCCCCTGCTCAAACACGTGCATACTTCCTAGGTACCTATGTACATAGCTGGTCCGGGTTTTCTTATTACTCCGTACATATGTATGTACCTAATTACCAGGTATGTCGTTCATACAGAGTACTACTCGGACAGTAGAGAATTACTCACTGGCCAGTGGCAGCTGCCGCTGAAGGTACCTTCGCGCGTGACCCCCGTTCTGTATAAGCTTGTAGAACGCACGCCCTAAGCCTGGCCGAGCCCCTAAGCTTAGGAATGTGTGCCTAAGCTTAGGGACGGTGGCAAGCTCATAGGGCTAATTTTTTTCATGGGACCCACTAAATTGTACAAGCTTGGACATGTCGACAAGCTTAAGAATGTACGCCGAAGCTTCTGGGTGGCTACAAGCTCAGGAACGGTCGGCCTTATAGAGGAGCGATATTTTGTGAAAAGCTTAGGAACGCCTAAGCCTGTAGGCCCGGCAGCCCAAGCTTGTCGTTTTTGTTTGAGTAACCGGTAGCGGGCCAGCGGCTCTACAGCGCCTCGTCCCCCCCATTGTGAGACTTCATCGCTGTGAGCACGCTGGAAGGACAGCCACCGAAAAGCTTGCGCTGTGGGCCAGCGGCACCACGACGCATCGCCCCCCTAAATTGTGAGCCTTCAGCGCTGCGAGTCCGCCGCTGGAAAGCAGCTAGTATCCAGTGTCAACAGAACAGGGAGCTACATGGATGAATGAAATTAGTCGGGCCAGCAAGTGTGACATAGACACTTGAATTCTCCATCAGTATGTATTTTGATGGCAAAGGCGCCAGTACCCTCTCACTGTGAAGTCGGCTGGTTCATACGATGAATGGTAAGGCCTTACATGTTACGATTCCGAAGGCATCGCTGGTGAGGTGGAACGAATATGACCAAGCTGGGCATGTACATTGTACGTACCATGTTTTCAAACAACCATAGTTCTATCAATTGCGCAATGAATTTCTTCAATCTTTATAATAACGATAGTCGCTGACTAAATGCTCCTCTTAATTCTAAGTTATTCTGGATTAATTCTAGTTTATGATCCCAATGGGCGTGGGTAATTCAGTGCACTGTTTTCTTTGAGATGTCACCACTCAGACAATTGGAAAGCAATTTTCAATTGACGCTGCGCTCGGCTCTGAACAAATCGAGTACTTGTAAAGTCTCTTAAGTCAGAAGTTTCTTCAGATGTCGATTCTTTGGCGTTTCATCCAGGTTTCGTTGAGTCATCCAGCGTTGAAATATAATGCAGATTTAGGGTGGTGAACATCTTGCATCGGCGGCGATCCCTTGGTCAGACCTTCCCGCCTCCACCTCGCGCATAATGACAGATCTGACTGTCCAACTCATATCATGGTTCTAATGCCATATGCACACGATTTGAGCAAAGTCTCATCAGTTTTAGACATGCTGAGCTGGTGTTGTGGACGGGAGAAGAAGGAGGGTGCATCGAGAGATGGTGTAAATGCATGAGACACGCTCGAGGGTGCAAGGGTCTCCAAGATTGTCAAATTTTCCTTTAAGACACGCGGCGCTACCCTAGGTACCTAATGGATTGCTTTTTGTCATTTTTGCAGCGAACTGAGTTGACAGGAAGATTGTGCCGAGAGTTGGCAGCGGTGGCGTCATATATTCGCAAACGCCGAACGCTAAATAAATGGTGTTGAATTGATTCGCTGCACCTCGACCTGCCCCACAACTGCCGCACACACGTCACGCGAAAAGCCTCAAGAGCCATCACCACCTCGCACCTACATCCTCCTTCCCCTCTTCTTCTCGTTCTTCCTCAACCACCGAGGTTCAAGGACAGCCCCCGAAAGCTGTGTCACTCCTCAAATCGTCAGCTTTCCCGCCCACGATTTTGGCAGCCTTAGGAGCTGGTTACCTGGTCAGAACTGGTTAACGAGAGCAGGCAGGCGTCACTGTAAAATGGACCTGGTGTTTGCCTCCCTGCCTCATGCTCGATGATACAGCCTGTCGAGTCACGGAGAGATCGCTGGACAATCTCTGAGTCCAAGTTATGGCCGACACTGAACTGATCTTGCAATACCGCCTGTACGTATAACCCTCCACAGCGGATAAAACTTCCGCCAAGGGCCATAGGATATGGGCTAATACTCAGGCAAGTCAGGGTCCCCTACTGACATGATGGCCGCGGTACCAAGGTTCAACTACGAGCCAAACTCATCGGGGCTTGCCGCTTGCAAGTTGCCAGAGTATTTTTCGGGTTGGCCGACTCAGGACTTAGGGAATTTCTGCCTAAGAGATGCCTGCTCACCTGGCCGATAGCTGAGTCTACCCATTCTTACGCATCGCGACTGTTAATTGATGGCTGATCATGAAGTGATAGTACTGTTCTCAAATACTTAACCTGTTTTCCTTAATCGGTCGCTCATTACGTTCGCGAGTCAACTCGTCATTTGGTGAGAGACAACTTATGCCAGAGGGGCTGGCAAGAATGGAATGGCTTGGCTCCCAATAAGCCACCTTCCGATGTGTTACGCCTTAAGGCTTTTCACGGTGAGAGATTATCCGGCTTCACAATTTCTCACGAGCCATCTGCTGCTGCGTCCTGGTAAGTTCGCAATGCATGGTCAGAACCGGCGTCGTGCCTCGCTTGGCTTCGCATCGATTGGTGGCAAGCTAGACAAGGAAACAGCCTCCGGAAGGTAACGAAACAGTCGATAGCTGTATCGAAGGCTCGTAGATATTTTATGCAATTATGTACATAGCTACAATTGACAAGCGATCTCCCACACCATTTGGCCACTTTGAAAAGTTTATGTGCCTAAGCCTTTGTTTGCGCCTAAGCGTATGTACCTATGTGCCTAAGCCTAGGTATGCGCCTAAGCCTATGCACCTGCCTAAGCCTATGCACCTGCCTAAGCCTATGCACCTGCCTAAGCCTATGCACCTGCCTAAGCCTATGTACGCGCCCAAGCCTGTGTATGCGCCTAAGCTTGTCGAACGACGTTTTGTGGAAGCTTACGAAAACCAAAAGCTTAGCCAAATGGCGTTTTGGACTGAAGTAGGGCGGAGCTTTTGGGCCGCGCAGAAGCTTATGGGCCGGCGTAGAAGCTTTTCGTGTGCGTTCTACAAGCTTATACAGAACGGGGGTCACGCGCGAAGGTACCTATGTAGCAAGGCTTGCTGGAAGTCCGACGATCATCTTCGCTTGAAAACATCGGCATGTCGTCGCAATACGTCGCAGTGACCGCAATGTGCTCTCAACCAGAACAAAACGAATGTAGGTATCAATATCCGATTATGCCATGGTAATAATATGCGTCCGCAGTTGGGCAGAAACGCAACTTCTTAATTCACGGCTATTGGCGATAAACTGAGCCTATTACCTGACTTGTCGAGCAGAGGGCAAAGCTTCAACCTCAGGAGGTCTGGGCATGTTGAGATCGACACATATCATCAAGTCAATGCAATATAGGACGGAAAATCGTGGCCCTGGGGTCTTAATTTGAGTCCGCTAAAGCCTCGTGCACACGGCTAAGGCCGTTCATATCTTAATCACTAACTTCCCGAACTGCTTCCCGCCCTTGATGTCCTCAAACAACCCATCAATCGCCTCAACGCAGTCCAGTCCCCTTACAATTCTGCTAACAACGGGGGCAATCTTGTGTTCCCCGACAAAAGCAACCATGTCGGCAAACTCCATCCTAGTGCCAGCAGTGCTCCCTCTGAGCTCGATGTTCTTGAAAACTGCATGCATCGGCCAATCCGTCATCTGGCTCTCTCCCATCCCATAATTGACAATGACACCTCCTGGCTTGAGAAGTGGCGTGGTCTTGATCACAATATTGCCTCCTGCTCCATCAATTACGGCATCTAGGAACGGGCGATCTCTTGGCAGCTTCTTCTTCAGTTGGGCTGGCCAATCGTCCTGATGGTAGTTGACGCCGGCCCTGGCGCCTAGCTGCACTGCCTTTGCAATCTTTTCTTTCGAGCTTGAGGTGACAAAGATGTTGCATCCCACCACTTGTGCGAATTGGAGAACGTTGAGAGCTACACCTCCCCCGATACCAGTGATGAGAATGTTGCGTCCTATCTCGGCGTTCTGAGACTTAACAAAGAGAGCGCGCCATGCTGTAAGCCCACATGATGGGAGGGCTGCGGCTTGTGCAGGATTAAGATGCAACGGACATTGCTCAACTTCGGACTCGTTTACCACGACGTAATGCTGAGCAGCTCCCAGGCTCGTGTAAGGCTCGGTGCCCCCTATTGTGCGGAACTCTGCCCAGTCCTCTGGGCCGTCCGGATTCTCAGCCCATCCTCGACATGGAGTAAGGATCACGAGTTTTTCAAGAAGGCTATTCACACAGCCAGGTCCCTCTTCTACGACTGTGCCACAACCGTCAGACAACAAGGGCGCTTGGAAGGATATGTTCGGATATAAACTCTGGCGTATAAACACGTCGCGATGATTCAGTGCTGCTGCTTCGATTTTGACGAGAAGCTCATTTGGTCCCGGAGAGGGCCTTGGTACGGTCTTGAGCTTCAGAGGATAATAGATCTTGCTCCTTGATTGGGAGTTGGTCCCCGCTAATACCAGTGCGTGAGGCATGTTGTGTTCGATTGACTGGATGTGAAGAACAGCGGATGCTCGAGAACCGATTTAGAAACTTCTTCTCTGTGCACTGCTAAAACGAAGTATCACTCTTGGCTTCATAGGCGGATCGCAAGCGGCTAAACTTGCCAAGCTTAGCGCTCTCTGCTTTTATAGCCATCTCTACATGCAGAGCGTTTCATCTTCGGGGCACTCCCCTGACTTCCAGCGGCCCTGGGCCAGCCTTGCTAGCGGATAAAAACAATGGTAGAAAATTAGCAATAACAATGACCGGTAGTGGTTATATAGCTCTGTGTAATTTGCTCGGCTGCCTGCACGTGGCAACCACACTGCTGCATGAACTATACGAGCAGCGATACATAGCATGGATGATGGTTCGGAACTTCGGATAGCCCGCGCTTCGCTGAATCGCTGCTTCCATCCTTATAAATCAGATATTACTGCAGGCGTGGTGTTATAAGTTTTGTCTAACTTGGGATTCCGAAGGTTGTGCGTGTCTTGAACATACCGGTCTACGAAAGAGACACAGTCTCGAAGAGGCGGCACGCCGATAATCCCCAGACCGCTCAGGTAACTAAGCGGCGATGTCAACATTGGCTATTCCGAATTCGTGGAAGCTTCGCGGCATTTCAACAATGTTTGGGATGCCCATCTCAGATCTGTCCTAGGTACTGTAGGGACTTAGATCCATCCAGGTGTATCGGCACCGTCTTTGTCGACGATAAGACGGAAGCCGTCCATTTCTTCAAGCCTCAAAGACCGATCGAGGGATCGGGCGACAAATATGCCAAGTTCCCACTTTCCGCGTCGCTCGACGCTGACAGGTCTACGCAGGTATGCGCAGGTATGCAACTGTAATACATAAGACTTCTTCTCATGTTCATACGCTTTAGAAGTCATCGGAACAAAACGTCGCCCGTGGGCCGTGTGACGGCCAGGGGCGTTACAACTTACACTGCACTATATCCCGCACTAATAAGCCGGTTTGCTGCCAGCTTAGTGTTCTGGCCTTTTGGGCGGATCGGTAGGGATATCCGATTCTCACAGCCCGCTCATGATTTTGGCGGGATGCACAACCACTTTGAGCGAAATTGTACGTAACGGGAGTATATCTATGCGGTCGTCTAGGCTGAGAAGGTTTCTGGAACCATGTAGCACGTTTAGGCACACTTGTCCCGAGAACTCTAAATAGCGTAGCGTGACAGCTCATGAAACACTAGGTAACAAAGAGAAGGGTTAGAGCCTAGAGGTCAACCGTCAGAAAAAAATGCATTGACGCGAAGCTGTGCCAGTGCGCGCCAAAACTAGGCAAAACTGAAGATGGGAGGTGATAAGGATTGATAAGGATTGATAAGGACCGATAAGGACCGATAAGGATACTGACCAATGGCAGCGACCGATAATATACGATAAGGTACTGACCAATGACAGGCCCAGAAAGGTGGAAAAACTCCACCCTATACCCTCATAAGCAACTGGTAACATGGAGCATAACAACTCTCTCCTTTACACAATTTTCTCGGCAACGGTGCACGGACCACGTCCGCCCACTTCTGTTATGATTTGGCTGTATAACCTGCTGTAGCCCTAACAGCAGTCCACCTCCGAATGGAAAACTCGAAAATGCCGCCCTCAGCACCACCACTTCATTCGATGTCGACGCCGATGTCGACGGCGCCTGTTCATCTACCGTCCTGCTGGTTCGAGGTCGTAAATGAAATCCAAGCAACATCGACAACGACCGCGGCATCGTCCCCCCTCCCAGCCACGACACCATCAAACCGGCGTTTGCCCACCTCGAGTTTTCAACCGGCGTGCTTTTGGAGAGTTCAGCACGCCGCTCTCATCTTGGTCACCTAGACCTTTCTGAAATTCTGGTAGCGGAGCCGTGCCTCTGGCAAAATTCCGCTTTTAACGACACAACTTGTGCCCACGCGAGCACACGTGGTGGAAGGCGCTGACGCCTGAACCCACACCGAAAACAACTGCCTTTGGCCACCGAGATGCAGGATATTCTTTGGGGAAAACTGGCTTGTATTTAGAAGAACCCGGGATTAGCCCTGCACACCCTAGTATGCCCAAAACTGGGACGCGGCGGTGTTAAATAAACAACAACAACAACAACAACAACATGGAGCATAAAGAGGCAAACACGAAATGTGCGCCTCCGCTACGCGTCGCCGCACGATTTCTTCAGTTTTGCCTAAAAATGTCTCCGTTCTCATGTATGTACCTACCTAGCTTCTCTTTTCTTACTATGTACCTACCTAGGTATATAGTTGCAGATCTAAAGCCGGGGCCAGTCAATACATTGCTATGTATGTATGTGCCTATGTTAGGTATGTACACAGTACCGGGAATTTTGCAGTCAGAATCCCTCCCGGGACCTGTACATAGGTATCTAGTAGAAAGTACATAGCTCCATCGAGAAAACTGATTCCAGATGGGGTAAAGATCAAAAAACCTTACTAGGCGAATATGTAGTTGCGGGCTATGTACCTAGGTAGGTAGTCACTGCGGCAACCAGATCGCTGAGGTGTATTTCCATCCTCCCGAGTCCCGAGAAACGTCGTGATCATGCACTACACTCCCAGGATCCCGCTGTGAACGCACAAGGAGCACAGAAGATAACCCTTCAGCCATTGCCAAATCCCCTGTCGATCCAGCTCCTGATGATCTATTCGCGGTAGCTTCTCCACGACAATCCAGTCCAGATCTGGAAGTGCAACAGCCGGCAATTTGGATTCTGCCACTTGCCGAAGAGCAGCGATGTGCGATTCAACAACCTCCTCGTATCCATCGTATACCTGCTGCAGTGTCTGCCCTGATGGTATACGCTGTCGCCTGGGACTAGTGATTCTCCCATACTGCCCACCGGAGCGAGGTGGTGAATGTCATGCGGGTTGACGATCCAGATGGAGCAAGGCGTGATCGGAAAGCCAATGAATTTGGCTTCTAGGTCTGACTGTGAAGTCATGTTGTCTGCAATAGTGCTTATAAAGCATGTTTTCGCTTGTCCCTCAGCCGCGGACTAGTCGACGTGAGGAACCCGAAGAAGCCGGCAATTCTTCGACTCGGAATGGTTCATCTACGCACAGGGCCGACCGAGTGCTGGCATAGGTACTGCTTTCAACAGCACTCGACTCAACGATCGCGCAGTCTGCCTGGGCTTCGGAAGAACACTGGAGAGGCTCGTGATGATTCCCGGAGGGTATACAAACACAGCCTCCCAAAAGCAACGTCCCCAAAACCTCGCATGCACTCCACTTTGAGGCATATTTGTCGAGGTGCAACAAGCGACGAGCGTGATACGCCTCGACTGCTGAGCTTGTCTGCGAGCTGGTCAGGCACTTGATCCAGAGTACCATAATTCACTGCATTCGCTTCCCTGCCGTCTTCTATCGCTACGGCGCTCGGCCGCACTCTCGCTTTGCTACGGATCACCTCGTGAATGGTCGAAATCACCGTCTTCTCGCTGATCAACTTGCTGTTCCATGTTGATATCCGCTCTCTATCGTATTTTTTGAGCACACAGAGGGGAAGTGTTCCACGCTCAGCAACACGATATATGAGGAGTCAGGACAAATCTTGAGGCAAACACTGTTTCGATTAGCCTAGGAGAGAGCAATAGGTATCAAGTGACAAGTCTGCGCATAGAAACGCGCATTCTAGGTACGTTCGGAAATTAGCCTGTGCCATCAGGTCTAGAATGGACAATCACACACACAGCATCTACGAATAGACAGACCTTCATGCACCCACGTGCCGACGTTAGGAAACAGGAATTCATCCGCAAAGGATGCATTGAAGTAAGACTGCAATGGTCGCCGCATCCACGATTCCACAAGCCGCATACGCACGGAGGCCCGACTCGTGGTCAGGGATCAAAGAGGATATATGTGCGTATGAATACTTACGCAATTCGGCAGCAATTATAGCACTCGAGCCTGTAACCGAAGTAATCTGCATCTGGAACCGAACAATGCCGTCGTGAACGCTGGCCTTGGACAAATGGATGGATCATCCTGGCAGGCGAAGGATTCGGCTACATACTACTCTGCCTATCGCCAGTAACTAGGTAGGTATGTATCGAACGGCACAAGGCAGAGTGAGCGGCGTGAACTGCGGAACGCTTGGGATTGTCCCAGAACATTATCCCAAGGCTTCGAGGTAATGTTTTACAGGCTCTTTACGTCATATAATATTATTATGCATACATATGTAGCTGTAGCCTGTCAAGGAGGCTTCCATGGCCGCCAGGTCTTCTCCTCTTGCTAGTACATAGGTATTCTGTTGTACCAGCGGGATCCTTCACTTCTTCCCTGATGGCTTATACGGGGTTGACTCCGTAAGTACGATGCTGGGGTTCTGCGCGCTCGCCAATTGCCGTTAGGCCACCTGGTCCTCGTCTAACTACCGAATACCTCTTGCCTTTTTCAATCTTCTATCTTTATGCGCCGAGACTATGCCGGACTTGATACACTGGCATCGCTCACATCTCGGAAACTACCTCTAAGGGAAAGAGACGCTCAGTAAAGGGCAACTTTTGCTCGGCGCTCATCCGGCTGCGTTTTGCCCAATGTTTGCGCCAAAAGTCGCCGAAGAACACCTCGGCCGTTTGGAGCTCCTCTCACCCTTCGCACATCTTGATCGATTCCAGACTGTAGATAGTCTTTAGTCTTCCAACTTTTCCTTAGTGTGCTTACTGTCCCAGCACTGCAAATACGGATGGATCCAAGCGACGCAGCAGAGGCTGCTTCATGTTCAGTGACGAGCACTGTCGAGGCACCCGATATTCCAAGTACCACAGATCAGCGAAAGAAATTGGGCAGTGAAAGGGACGATGTTCATGGTGATGAAGCCACTGCATCAAACATGAGGTCATTTCTTGTATGACGTGTTGATATCCCTCTTTTTCTTCTCATTTCCTGCCATTACCCTTCGGACTTCACATTGAGCTAGACAGTCGAATGTTTAACTAAAGCTTGCCTATATCTAGCGTGTCTTTCGGTACAATGACAAGACAGGATGGGCACTCAATGCCGTTGCCTTTTTGGCCATAGTTGCCGCTGGAACTGCTCTTCCGCTCATGAATTTCTACTTTGGTGGCTTTGTCGACGTGTTCAATCGGTTTGCAACGGGGAAGTTGTCGCCAGATGCCTTCAGAGGCGAGATTTTGCACTACACGTACGTGAAAAGATGAACTCCGAAAAGCCCCGACCAACCTTGCTTTCAAGTTGAAGAAGAATCACGAAGAATCACAGCGACTAAAGGATAAGCGATGGAAACCCGTCAATAGGGTCTTCTTTGTGTACATCTTTATAGGAAGGTTCGCGTTGACGTACACTTGGACGGTATGTGCTCTGCCCTGTTACCCTTTCGTTCTGTTCTGTCTGATCGGCAGGCTCATCAATGCTAAAATCTCCCAGATAGCCCTTAATATAACCGCCATCCGAGCAATCAAGAATCTTCGCGTCGAGTTCGTCCGGCAGCTCCTCCGACAAGAGATCGCCTTCTTCGACGCGCAATCCGTCTCCGTAGCTAGCCAAATCACCGCAAACGGGAATTTGATCTACCATGGAATTTCAGAGAAATTAGGGCTCGTCCTCCAATCGCTCTCCATGCTCATTGCCGCTTTTGTCGTAGCTTTTGTCGTGCAATGGAAGTTGACGCTCATCACAGTGGCCGTCATGCCGATGAACACCATCATTATGCTCATCTGCATCTGCTTTGACACGAAGTACGAGGGACAGATGTTTGCCATATACAACACATCAGGCTCTCTCGCCGAAGAAGCCCTCTCAACGATTCGCACCGCCCATGCGTTTTGGGCGTTTCCCAAACTCGTGGCGCGATTTGAAGAAATTCTTGCCAACGCAAGGCGGGTGGGCGATAAAAAGTCCTTCGTGTACGCTGTCTTGTTCCCAGTGGAATGGTTCAGCATTACGGTCGGGTATGCCCTTGCTTTTTGGCAGGGCATGCAGATGTACTCGCGAGGGGAGATCAAGGAGCCAGGAACTGTCGTAACGTAAGACTGCCATTGATCATGTCATTTCAGAAAGTTTCTTTAGGATCACTTCTCTTTCTTTAGATATAATCTTGCTAATGCGGTTCTTTGTAGAGTCATTTCCGCCGTCATTGTTGCCACGCAGACGCTGACGCAAATCGCGCCGCAGGTTGTTGCTATATCAAAAGCCATGGCTGCCGCGCAGGAATTCTTCTCCACAATTGATCGAGTCTCTGGTACGGACTCTCTGTCAAATGAGGGTACGATCATCAAGGACTTTCAAGGCAGCATTCGGTTAGAAGGTGTATCCTTCTCATACCCTTCACGACCAAACACGCCGGTCTTACAGAATCTGAGCTTAGACTTCCCGCCGAGTCAAATCACGGCCATAGTTGGGGCTAGCGGTTGTGGAAAAAGCACGATATTCGGCCTCCTGGAGAGGTGGTATGCTTATTCGTCTGGAACAATCACACTAGATGGACACCTGCTGGAGAACGTCAATCTGCGATGGCTCCGGACCAACACTCGAATAATTCAGCAAGAGCCTACGCTATTCAGCGGCTCTATATACCAAAACATCGCAGATGGATTGGCTAGCTCGGATGCTGCCACCTTGTCCGACGAGGAAAAGTCGCACCTTGTGATGAAGGCGTGCAAGGCTGCTCTGATACACGATTTCGTCGCCCAACTGCCAAAAGGGTACGAGACCTGGATCGGCGAACGGGGGGCCTCCCTATCCGGCGGACAGAAGCAACGGCTTGTGATTGCGCGGACCATCATATCGAATCCCAAAGTCCTGCTTCTGGACGAAGCGACGAGCGCGCTTGACCCCAGTGCCGAGAAGACCGTGCAGGCAGCCCTGAACAATGTAGCCAAGGGCCGCACTGTCATCATCGTCGCGCATCGCCTGTCGACTGTGCAAGACAGCCACAACATCATCGTGCTCGGCAAAGGTGGCCGGGTACTAGAACAAGGCACGCACTCCAGTCTTTTCGACCTCGGGGGTGCTTACGCCAGCCTGGTCAGGGCGCAAGACCTTGGGGAGAAAATCTTGAGCTCTGCCGAGGAGAAAGATTGCTCGGCTTCGGGTGAGAAAGGTGACAACTGCTTCGCCGTCGTTGAGAGCGAGTCAAGGCAGGTCTTAGAAACGAGGGACGGCAAGGGACAGGGAGAGACGGGTACTCTCATCCATCATGGGTTGTTTCAGGGTCTGTTCTTGATCATGAAAGAGCAACGTACGCTGTGGTGGCATGCATCCGCTTGTTTCCTCAGCTGCACAGCCGGAGGTGAGTGTGTCCCGAATCTTTGCTTGCCGACATGGAAGATAATTCTATTGTGAGTCCTCAAGGCGGCAATAATACAGACTGCTGACTTCAAAGCAGGACTCATGTCGTCGAGCATATCCGTATTGGCAGCCAAGTCGTTGGAAGCCTACGAGAGGGTCGACGTCGAACAGGCCAATTTCTTCGCCTTGGGTTTCTTCATCATTGCGCTGTGTAGTCTAGTTGTATATGCTATAGTCGGGTGGTGCTCAAACGTCATTGCACAAGTACGTCGGGTTCCTATTATCGTCTTAAAGCCTCGTTGTTTTCCTCTTTCTTTTCCTTTCCTTCCCTCTACCTCTTACTGCTCCTCCTTTTTTTTCTCCATCTTCCTTCTTTCTATTTTTTGCCTAGTGCCAAGTATTGCTTCGAGGGGAAAAGTCGAGGCGCTCACTATGTTTAATACTCCAGACCATCATGCAATTCTATCGACGCGATATCTTGGACAATACACTTCGGCAAGATATGACATTTTTTGATAACCCAGAAAACAGCACGGGTGCGCTTGTCTCAAGGCTGGCAACGGAGCCATTGAGTCTACAGGAGCTTCTTTCCATCAACGTGGCTCTCATCGTCATTTGCATAGTCAACGTGCTGTGTAGCTGCATCATCGCCATTGTATATGGGTGGAAACTTGGCCTTGTTCTCAGCTTTGGCGCGCTACCCATCCTCATCGGCGCAGGGTACCTGCGGATTCGCCTGGAGACAAAATTCGAACAAGACACGGCAGAGCGCTTCGCCACCAGCAGCGCAATTGCTGCCGAGGCCGCCATGAGTATTCGCACGGTTTGCTCGCTTGCGCTGGAAGAAAGGGTCATTGAGCGCTACAGCCAAAGTCTCGATGGAATTGTGCGTGACAGCATCGGCAACCTGGGCGTCAAGATGTTCTTCTACGCGATGAGTCAGTCGGTGTCGTTGCTCATCATGGGCCTGGGGTTCTGGTACGGCGGCAGGCTTGTGTCCACGGGCGAATATACATTGAGTCAGTTCTACATGGTGTATTTGGCGATTGTATTCTCGGGTCAGGCAGCAGCCGCGCTGTTTCAGCACACGACAAGCATATCTAAGGCTACCACGGCGATCAACTACGTCTTTGGACTGCGACAGACGCGCACTCTTGTCGACAATGACGACGACGATGATGATGATGAAGACGATGACGAGCGGATCGACCGCGGCCATGACCATGACAACAACCACAACACAAACGTAAACGCAGTCGCTATGGACACCCAGCTTTCCAGTCCGCTAGAGGACGTTGAGAATCTCTGTCTTGAAAAGGTTCCGACTAACGGCCTAGAGGCATGTATCGATCAAGTACACTTTGCATACCCTCTTCGTCCCAAACAAAAAGTCCTCCGCGGCATAAACATGTCCATCAAGCCCGGCAAAATGACCGCCCTAGTCGGCGCGTCAGGATGTGGGAAATCCACGCTCATAGGCCTACTGGAGCGCTTCTATGATCCTTTGAGCGGCACCATGTGGTTGAAAAATGACCGCCGCCACCGCCACGACATCCAGACGATCCATCGTCGCAGATTGCGTCGTGACATGGCCATCGTGCAGCAAGAGCCCATTCTATACCAGGGCTCTATCCAGGACAACATCTCGCTCGGCATCGAGCACAGCAGTACCAAGTCGACGGACCCCTCCGAGGCTGATATCAAGGCCGCCTGCCAGAGCGCCAACATCTGGGATTTCATCGTCTCTCTGCCCGACGGGCTACGCACGCCGTGCGGCTTGCAAGGTTTCGCCCTCTCAGGTGGGCAGCGACAGCGCATTGCTCTTGCGCGAGCGCTTATTCGTCAGCCGCGGCTGCTGCTGCTCGACGAGGCAACGAGTGCCCTCGACACGGCGTCGGAACGGGTCGTCAAGGCCGCGCTGGACCAGGCCGCTGAGGGGAGGACCACGGTGGCGGTTGCACACCGCCTCAGCACGATTCACGATGCGCACACCATTTTTGTATTTGTGAGGGGGGTGATTGTGGAGGCGGGGAGTCATGAGGAGCTGCTGCAGAGGCGAGGTGTGTATCATGACATGGTATTGGCGCAGTCCTTGGACAGGGAGGCTTGAGGGAGGGGTCTCGGGATACATCGGTTCTGATTTCCCTTCTCATTTCAACTCGTCTTCTCGAAGAATGAAGTGAGGACATGCTCCCGGGCCTTTGTTCGTACAATTTCCAGCGTGTTGAACGAGTACCTTCTGAGGTGACTGTCTCAGTGAGGTTAGTCTCTTAGCCGGCAACACGTTTTCTGATGCGCAAAAAGCTTCAAAATTCCAAGACGTCCATCCAAGTTCGTTGTGATCAGATGAAACTCGAAAAAAGGGTAAAAATAGAGCTGTGAACACGAATGTTAAGGCCTGCAACGGGTGGTTGTCTTTGTTCCACGCGGCCATGAACTTTGTTTCGGGGCGGGCTGGCTGGCGGGCTGGCGTGACGGCCTACGTACTATCGCGTGGGTTTTGAGCTACGTATGTAGCACTAAAGTAAGATCGTCATATTTTCGATCGCTTTTATTGTTCTTCATGTTTGGCATGGGCTTCTTGGGCTGTTCTGGGTTTGTCACGGCGAATTGGTACGGGCGAAAGGGGCATTTCAAGATTTAGAAGATCTGGCTTGCTGTATCGTTTGGTGACCTCGCAGTTCAACATATCCAATGCGAGTCCGCCGATCGATGTGGCAGTATCCCGTGCGGCGTGTAGTTGTTTGCATTATATCTTCACATGAAGATCCTCGTAACACCAGGCCTTTTCCGCTTGCTAGACCCAGCTATTAAGTAAGACAGCTCTTCCTGCCAATTTTTCGCCCGAATTGAAGAAACTCCGCTAAATGCTCCATGATAGAGCCGCTCTCGAGTCTCAATTGAAAGCCTTCCATTTTCAGGAAATAACTCCATGCCGACACCTTTTGCCGGTCGTGTACATGTAAGCAAAAGACACTACTGCATCTTACTATTTTCGAACCGCAGCGAGTCCCTCAACACTGGCGAGCTGAGGACTTTTTGCAGCCGGTACAGCTCTTCCTCCAATCGCTCCCAGACGGAGTGTTCCAGCTGGCAGTACATCCAAAAACTGCCCTCGGAATCCTTTCCAATAGCCTGGCACACAGCGTCCTTTGGTCGTCTCATCCCGGATTCCAAGACATATGCTGTCGTCATGGTTCCTGGTGCGTTGTATCTTGTACTGTTCCGGCCCTTTTCCTGATCTAATCCTCCACCTCCTACAAGCTGAAGCACCGCCGGGCGGAAATCCGCCGCGGAGAGCAAGTGCAGCGATGTCATGTTGCAGTAGTCGAGCGATACGCCTCCTGCGTTTGCCATCTTCTGGAACGGGTCCCTGCCGCCTTTCTTCGATTGCAGGTATGACTTGACCAAGGAACGCAATTGATTCTCTGATGTTTGTCTATCCATGTCGCGCTTATGTTGAAGAGCTATGTGCCCGATGGACTTCTTAGCACTTTCTGCTGATAGCGTCGATTGTAAAGGGAACGTCAGCGTCTGTAAATACTCTCCTGACGGGTCGCGCAGGGACGAGAGGCGGTGGCGAAAGTTAAACATGTTGCGCATCGTGACGGCACGAGTCTTTCTGGTCGCGTCTCCCCCTTGCAACTGGCTCATCCATGCAAACAATATTTCTGCATCATTGACGATCGGTCGCTGTTCTTCGTTCTCCAGTATTCGTGTAATATCGCGGCGGATCTGGCTGAGCAGCTCCTCGTAGACGGCTTTTGGAACATGCACGATTCGTCTTTGCAAGACGGGATCGATTCGTCTCCGCCACCTGTTTGGAAGTATGCTGAATCGCGAGAACCGTTCTGATGCTCTCAAATTTTCGATCCGCTCAATGGCATTCTTTTCCTCTGCCTTGTGGACTAATTCTTCCAAGATATCATTGTGGGGTCCATACACGAGAGCAACTTCCTCCTGTCGTCCAGCTAGTACGAGCGACCAGTTCTCCAAAAGGGATTTGAAGCTTGCGTAGTCCATCATGTTTTCTGGCGTCGTTATCGTGACAATTGTTGCGTCGGAAAAGGCCAGAATATGCAGTATCAATTGCGGCACGTTTCTGTCAATGATTTCCTGCACGGTTGTTGGAGATTCGGGATGGATCAGGTCCGGTTGGTAATCCGCCGGGTATATTTGAGTGAAAGCTCTGTGGGATGGAATACTGTAATATTTACCCACGGGATGACTTCCAATCCGAGATTCGTAATGCTTGTCAAAGAAAAACGTACAGGCAGGGTTCTCGTGCGAGTAAATTTTCGGAGCATATGCTTCCAAGAGGCCGTCGTCCTTTTGATGACGTATCGAAGCATCAGTCATTTTGCGGCTACTGAAATGACGGCAGACAAGCCCGTGGAAGGTCTGATGGGGAATCAAGTTATGACGTGCTTACCCGGACACGTAGGCGAGTCCCAAGCTTCTTCCAGTCGCCTATTTCCAACAAGCGGCACAGCGCCTCATGAAGCTTCGGTGCAATGAGCACATCGTTGAAGCACATGACCCAGGTGCGCAAACTCTGCTTCGCGGTGATAGGCTGGTCCAGGCAATGTATAGGATAAACCTGCTCCTCCTCATGCTTATAGAGAGGCTCGCGCTTCTTGGGGCCGCGATATCTTTTGGTCCTGGAATGCCAGCACGAAAAAAGGTCCATTTTGGTAAGCATATTTGACACTTGTTGGCATCAAACGTGAGCAAGCTCCTAAGTAGCGTTTTCTTCTGATTGCTCAAAGCGAGTCGAGAGAGTAGCGGATGAACCATGCTTTTGTAAGGGCGCGGCTTGAGCAACGGAAGTTTCCAAGGTTCGGGGTTTACAGCATCTCGACGAATTCGCCTAAGGCATAGGCTAAGCTTGCGTTTCTCGATTAGGCCACACGCGTTACTGGGTGAATGCAACGATTCTCCGGACGGTTCCCCATGATGATATGTGCGACCACATTAAGCCAGCCATGACGCACTCTGGGTATGCATGAGCGTGACATGAGGGGAACATAAATGGGACGACAACCGGGGGGCCAATATCGGAGCGGGTGTCAGGGACGTATGAATCTATGAATCCGAACGCACGTCTCGGCGTGGGCTTCGATAAAAATGCTTCGGTGGAAATGCTCGAACTCCGCAATACATACGTGTTTGACAACAGCGGCCACCATAATACACGCAAAATATGGTTCCCGTCCCTGAGTATAGAAATCAGAGGATCGAAGGCACGATAAATTGTCGGCTGTAATTTGTGTGTGTTAGCATTGACGCGGTAAGATAATGTCTTACCAGCAGACCGGAGTGCGGGCCACAACAGCACCCTACTGCTGCATCAAAATCGGTCGATGGTAACATGTAGCCCTGTCGCATTGTGCGCCCCGAAATATCATATAAGATCTCCAGCCCAGTCGGTTCGTATCGTATTGTAGGTATCGTATTCATAGTTCTTCGTTACCAACACAACCTTGACCAACTCATGACGAAATGTCCCGCGCGATGTGCCCTCGGTAGTTGTCTCCGCCTTTATCGGAGAGTTGCTATTGCTACCTAGAGCTAGGTAGCCCAGATCCGAGGCAAGGCGGCAGGTATCATTGGACATGCTTGCGTGCTCTGTGGTCACTGGTAACGCTGTATGTTGCAGACACAATGAGCGGCCAGCCATGATTCGTCACGGCATAAATAGTGCAGGGAGTTTTGGACAAGACATTCTTCTGGGGACGGACCAAATTTCTTTTCCAGGCTCGGCCCGAGGGAAGAAGCTGTATCCAGTAGGTATTCACGCAGTGTCTGATGCCTCGAAAATTTTCTGCTGCGAGCAGTGCGAGGGCAGGCGTGCGGGTCGCAGGTGCACATGTTTGTCGAGCAGAACAAGCCTCCTTGGCGTTGTCGATGCGGCTGCTGTTGGAGGGTCTTGTGCGTGGCATTTTGTAGACCTCCTCTCGCAGTCTGCAGATCACGCCATGATGGGAATTGATGCAAGGCGCGAGCAGTTGTCGTGGAATAGCATTATTAGCGAGTGGTTGGCGGCGGCAGCTGCGTCATGCATGTGGCAGTTGGCACAGCTGACACGCGCTGAGCGGACACGGCGCCTATCCAATGCCGGCCTAGGTACCTGACTACATCTCAGCCGCCCAACAGACGGGCAACTGTCAGGGAACGGGAACCGCCAGGCACACAGGCAACACCATTCAGGAAGAGTCAAGACTCAAGAGTCAAGACACAACATCACAATTCACAACACCAAGACGTGCCTCGCCACGCAAAACGTTTCTGCATCTGGATATTGTTCAAGGAATCAAGCCGCTCCGCCTCTGCTCCGTAATAAGTACCTACATAGCGGCGGCTTCTGTGGCGGAGGGTTGATACACGCGCTACATGGCTACCTATGTACCTTGTAGTCAGCCAACCCGATATAATAGATGCGAGGACGGCACCGCGAAACCAAAGAGCGCGCATGTCGGCTCATCGGCTTGTCATGCCCCCGTTTCGCTGATTGCCGCCGTCCAACTCGGCAACTGTCTTCCGATGAACACACTCCAGGGACCAGGGCGCGAAAGGTACCTAGGTAATTGGGAGTCGGGACGGTCATTGCCCGCCAGTACCTAATTTAGAAGTTGACGCACAAGGTATTGTACATAGGTACCTACCTATGTACCTACTCCGTACAGGCTACAGCCTACAGCAATGAACCGCCATTTCCCCTTCCTAGTGGCAAGCTTTCCACGTTCAGGCCTTCGGCAAGGACGTCCGATCTAGCCTGCTTGAGCTGAACTCCGGCCGGCCCGTATTGCCGTGGCAAAGGCACCGACGCGCCAATGCTGCTGGCTTTGCTATCCTACTAGCCTTTCCGGCTTTACCGTAATTGTGGAGGAAGAAGTGTCAAGTGGGAATGGGGGCCTTCGCCACGAGCCCACGGCCAGTTGACTCTGGCTCGTCTGTTGCGTTATTACGCGTAGGCTAGGTTCGAGGCTGAGCTGCGACGAATGCTGATGTTGTATGGACTACCGCATTTATGTAAGTGACTGATTGGTATGCAGCATGAAACGATCCGCTCCTTTGGGCCTAGGCTCCGGACGGCAAATGGCCGTGTAGAGTCCGGTCGGCAAGTCATATATATACGTACTCGCTCATGCCTCGCCGCCTCGCGACTCTTATTGTCCGATCGCTTAGCTGTTACATATCAGGCCTCATTCATTTCCTCTTTCCTTTTCGCCCTCGTTCTGTTATCGCGTTGGTTCGAATTGTCAGAATTACTGCTTGGGAATTCCACGATCCAAGGACCCCGAAATCTCGCCACACTACCTACGCAGTCGTTATTTCTGGCAGGCGCGCTTTTGTGCCGCAACTGCCCTTTGGATCGCGTTCCATCTTCAAATTTTCGCCAGCCCTTGTGGCAACTGCGCAAGCATTCGACGGCTACTTGGTCGTTTGTGCGGCCTCTCCCTTCTTCGGCCAGGTCTATCTCCAATAACATACGACTACCACGGCCACTCGGAAGTTGCAAGATTTCCTAACTTAAATAAATCTGACGAGTCTTACTTTCGGTTTTTGTTTTCGACTCAATACTCACGGAAAGCGTTTTCATAATGGTCTCTTCAAGTATTTCATGGTCGCTCATGGCCTTGGTTGGCAGCGCGCTTGGCGCTGACCTGCCATCCATTGTGATTAAGGTGTGAATCATGTCACACCCATCCTAGCTGGCCATCACCACGTGCTAATCTATGCGCCAGGGCTCCAAATTCTTCTACCCCAATGGCACTCAATTCATCATGAGAGGCGTTGCGTATCAACAGGCGTCTGGCGCAGCCGGTGCGACGTCCAGCACGACCGGCTACGTGGATCCTCTTGCCGATGCGGATCGCTGCAAGGCCGACGTCCCCAATCTCGTTTCACTCAGAACCAACGTCATCCGAGTCTATGCGATCGACCCGAGTAAAGATCACTCATCTTGCATGAAAATGCTCAATGACAATGGCATCTACGTCGTGGCTGATCTTGGCGAGCCCACCACATCCATAAATCGCGAAAGCCCAGCCTGGGATACCTCGCTGTTTGATCGCTACCAAAAAGTCGTGGATGAGCTGGCCAAGTACTCCAACGTCATTGGATTCTTTGCTGGCAACGAAGTCAGCAACGCTGCTAACAACACCAACGCTTCGGCCTACGTGAAGGCCGCGGCCCGTGATACCAAGGCCTACATCAAGTCCAAGAAATACCGACCAATGGGTGTCGGCTACGCTGCGAATGACGACAAACCGATCCGTGATCAGATCGCTAGCTACTTCAACTGCGGCTCCGCCGAGGACTCCATCGACTTTTTCGGTTACAACATTTACTCTTGGTGCGGGGACAGCAGTTTCGAGGCTTCTGGGTACAATCGCCTGCTTGAATTCTTCAAATCGTACTCCATTCCCATCTTCTTTGCCGAGTATGGTTGCAATCTGCCTAATGGAGCAGCGGGTCGCATTTTCGACGAGACGACGGCATTGTACGTGGACAACATGACGGATGTGGTAAGCGGCGGTATTGTGTATGAGTATTTCCAAGAGACCAATGATTATGGTAAGTAATGTACCCCCTTATCTTCCTTTTCTTTCACTCTCTTTAGCTTTTATCAACCCAGCAATCATACATGCCCACGAGATGACATGCGAACTAATCGGATACGCTCTCAGGCCTGGTAAAAATCAGCGATGGCGGCTCTGCCACCAAATTGAAAGACTTTGGCGCCCTGCAAAAGAAGATTAGCACCGTCAATGCCAAGGGTGTAGATATTTCATCCTACAGTCCGTCCAACAAGGTTTTGGACTGTCCTACCGTCGATTCGAACTGGGCAGCCAGTTCGAACTTGCCCCCCACGCCCGACGATTCGGCATGCAGCTGCATGGTCAAGGCGGCGTCTTGTGTACCAGCGAGCAGCCTGGCGGTGAAGAGTTTTGGTGACATTTTCGGCTTCATTTGCGGAAAGGACGCTTCTTACTGCGATGGCATCATGGGCAACGCCACCACGGGCAAATACGGTACCTTCAGCATGTGCTCCAATGAACAGAAGCTCGCATACGTGCTCGACGCCTACGCCAAGAAGAACGGTAAGGGTGCTTGCGATTTCAAGGGCCAAGCGCAGACCCAATCAGCTAGTGGCTCAATGGCCAGCTGCGCAAAATCAGTTTCCGGAGGCGGCAACGGCGGAGGCAGCGGAAGTGGCAGTGGCAGCTCGACATCAGGTGGAAATGGCACCGACGGTGACAGCTTTGCGGTCCTCGGTGCTCCTCTCACGCGCGTGGGTGGTACAGCTATCGGGCTGTACTTGCTCGCTTCCTTATTCGGAGCTGCCGTGGTTGTGCTGTAATAGATGATGTCAAGGTGAAAGACGCCTTTTCTGAGCAGAGTATGACATTGTAATATGGCAGTTGCATGAAAGCTGTACTTTTTGTTTTAGTTCCACTCTAGCTTTTTGCCTTTTTTTTCCTTCTCTTATCTTCTCGGCATGAGAGAGCTTTGGATCACTGGTTCGTGTTCAATTCGTCTCGGCAGTGCGTATAGAATTGACCACCCCGTCGCGTTAAAAGCGTATGTGTATAGGTACGGAGTACATAGAATTTATGTTAGTTCTCGTGTACGTTTTGCACCTCTGACCAACTGGCGGCCCATTTGAGGTGGCCATTCTGCGAAATATTAACTAGCCAGGATGAAGGATTGAAGACGATGTTCATTGTTGACGTCGGACGAGAGTGGAGAGTCAACAGGCACGTGGCCGGGCCAACCGGAGTCCGGGACAGCCGGCTCCCTCTCGTGTAATCCGTATGTCTATAGAGCTGAGTTGCGACTTGCGAGTCTGCTTCTCAACTTCTCGTGCACAAACTACTCAAAACATTCGCAAACCACATCTTTTTAGCATTTCCGAATTTCATTCCCAATCCTCCAGATCATGGCCATGTCCGCCCCAACACCCTTCCCCTCAGAACCACCCCCAAAAACCGAAGGGATGCAAGTCATCATCGTCGGCGCAACCGGATACGTCGGATCAACAGTCCTGAAGCGATGTCTTGCCGACGCGAGCATCTCACGAATACAGGTCCTAACGCGGAGGCCTCTCTCTGAGGAAATCATGGCAGGAGAGGATGCGAGGCGCAAAGTAAACGTGGTGATGAAGACGGATTGGATGGTGTGGGAGGAGGGGGAGATGGAGGCGATAAAGGGGGCGAGGGCATGTTTCTGGTATGTATCATGCGGGCTACCCGTGTTTGTCTTGCTTTTGAAGAAGAGGGCATTTGAACTCCCTTTTTTGAGGAGGAGAAAAAGAAAAAGGAAAAGGAAACTCTGGCTGGTGCCATGTGGGCATATTCTTTCAAGCGTGACAGGGTGAAAAGGGGTGAAAGAAGTCCTTTTAAGAAGAAAGAAAGAGGATATAAGAGAGAAAATATGATGATGACAACTCCAGCGAGGAACATCAGAGAATGAAAAATAATGCTTTTTCAGTTGGAAGAGGATTGGTAGAAAAAACAAAAGAAGAATGCCCTATGGATGCAAGGGATGCGCAGGTGAGAAGAGATCACTAACACCTAATCTCAATAGGTGCATCGGCGGCCGCCACACTCAACACTCCCGCTGGACTCCACAGGAGTATCTCCGCGTCACAGTTGACTACACCGCTGCCGCGACGCGTGCCTTTGTCGCTATGATGAAGCGAGAGAGGGCGATGACGCTAGCGCAGGATGAGGTATTTCGGTTTGTGTATTGCAGCGGAGATGCATCGGAGTTGGTGTATAATCGGAGTTTGTGGATCATGGGGCCGACGAGGAGGGCGAAGGTACGTACGACATTGCATGGCTGTTCATCACTCCAGCGCGTTTTTTGGAGCCTGTTTTTTTCCTTGCCCGCCTTCTTGATGATGCTTTCCCTCTTGTTGATTCCTTTTCTTATGTGGCATCGCCCCGTTTTCGGACTTTCCTTTTTGCCGTCTTTTCCCATGTTCTGCATCGTGATTGTGTCCATA
This sequence comes from Claviceps purpurea, assembly GCA_029405325.1. Lineage (NCBI taxonomy): Eukaryota > Fungi > Ascomycota > Sordariomycetes > Hypocreales > Clavicipitaceae > Claviceps > Claviceps purpurea. The sequence goes on along the minus strand of CM055783.1, from coordinate 4,237,491 downwards.
ACCCCGTTTTCATACTAGGCGTAACTTGTACTCACATATTCTTCACAGGGCTGTGCCGAAAAAACTATGTTTGACATCGCGGATGGCAGTGAAGGCGCGCTGGAGAGTATCACGGTTCGTCCGTGTGGGATTTATCCAGCGCGCGAGACGCTCTGGACGTGGTTCCTGACGAGGCTGGTGCTGCCGACGCTGGAGGTCAATCAGCTGGCGGCGACGATGTTGGAAGTGGGGAAGGAGGGAGCTGGGCGGACGGGCAGGATCATTTGTCACGAGGATATCAAGAAGATGGGGAGGGAGATCTTGGGGCGTGGAAAGGAGTCATAAGTGTGGAGTAAGTAGGGGCGTGATGGGTTGAAGCTTGATGGTTGAGGGGTGGGATGGCGATGTTCTGAGGGGGAAGAAGACTTTTGCGAAGTCATAGATTTTTTTTTTTTTGCAGAATGATATCCCTGCTTCAAAGAAGTTCCTGCTTCACAGACGTTCTTCTTCACGGATGCATATCTCTCTTCGAAGAGGATTTCCTGCTTCAAAGAGGCCTCTACTTCAAAGAGATTTCTGCTCCAAAGAGGTTCTCCCGCTTTAAAGAAGCTCTCGCGCTTCATCGATGAGTCTCTCTTGTGAATCGTGATAGAGGTATGCGAGGGGGAGTCGTGGCTCGTGGCTCGTGAGTATCGTCGGCCAAACCCACGACACCATTGCATGTCGACTCCCCCCACACATTGTGTACGGACTCGTCCAATTTGCACCGAGGCGCGCCCGAAGTTCTGTATCTGTCATCGGACTGAGTAATGTGCGCAGGCCAAGAGAATTTGAAAGGCGCCGATGTGACTGAATCCGTACAATTTACAAAGGATCGAAGCTAGCGCCCACAACCAAGCATCGCCGTCCTCGAAACGGAATAAGGCACATCACGTGATATTCAGGAGAGCGGTGAATTGTGACAACAAAAAGACGATGGAAACCTAATAAGAGACGGGCTTGTCTTGGACATTCTCTCCTCAATCGCAGCGTACGAACCCCTCCTTTCAATGCGCTTTAAGAGGTAGCTTAGCTTGCACCCACGAGTAGAGAGCACGCGAGAACTAAATTCTAATGCATTCGTCCCCGCCCCCGGATCTTAGTGACAGCATCGGATGAACTGTGAAAAGTTAAAACTCGACACCCCGCGAAAGGCGACGAGGGGGACTGAAGAGGCAAGGGCCCAAGGGGCTTTGAGGTTTGCACTGTGAAGTGTTACGGTAGGAATTGCATGCGAATAGAGAGGGGAGACAACCAGGTTGTTCCGAAGGCGGTTACCTGCACTCCGTATTCAGCAGCATAGGTACGTGTGTGCATGATATTCGACGTGTTCGTGTGTTGATCGCGTCTCCACACAGCCGTCACCCTTCTCCAAACGGAACAAGTTCCTCGGCTGGCCGCCTCACCGGCTGGTCAACTGGCGCTTGACGGGCTTTTCACTGGCTGGTCACTTTGTTTGCGGCTCCACCTCCCCAGACTTGGTTGCCAATTTCGTCGGTGGGATCATCATGTTCTCGTCTTTCGGTCGAAATCCATTTGAAGCCAGGCAGCAGGCCGCAGGCCGTACGCAGGCAGTACCTAAGACCAACCACCAAAACTCAATCTCGGCGCAGTTCGCTCCTTCCCCCTCGAAACCCCAGCCTCGGCTTGTCGCTAAGCCCAACTCGACCAGTGATTCACACTTGAACGAGCGGGAATTTCATCCGATCATCGCCGTCATCAATCCGGCAAACAGCATTCATTCACTTGACTAACCGGGCCGGCTTCTTCACGCCATCGTCGCCTTTCCCGTTCTCCTTTTCTTCTTCTTTCTATCCAACTCGAAAACTCGTCTTCTGCTCTTGTTGCCCCAAGCCTGCATTCTCCCATCATCCTCTATTGTATCGTCCGACGACGCACACGCTACTGTCAGACGTCGTCTCCTGGACACCTGCGCCGCTCCACCTTTGGATTTTCTTCTTTTCGCCTCCAACTTGGCCGGGATTTGAATGAGATAACGGACCACGCAAACCCATCATGAACGCACCCATCTCGTCACCGCGCGCAGAGGCCGCCTCGTCGGAGGTCTCATCTACCAAACAACAATCTCCGACTGCCGTTCAGCCCGCGCAGACTTGTCCCACGCCGCTGCGCTTGCAGGGCATGGCCTCGTCAACGGATTCCTTTCTCAAGGACGCGAATCTCATCGCCGAGGCAGTCAAGCGAGCTCAAGTCGCCGTCATGGTACGCGACTTTGAAAGCTGTGGCCTTGCATAGACTACGATCAGCGAACTCGAAATGGCGCAGTCGTGCACGCTCGTCATTAAGTTTTGTTTCTTTTCGTCCTGCACCTGGTCTGGACTCAAGCTGGCGGATTTGATTCACAGTCATGGTCCTACTGAGGAGGGTGCATCTCGAAACACGTCTTTCATCGCCCACGAATACGAATCGGAATGAAATACATCCATCTCGTGTATGCAATCGGCGTTTGCTCTTTTATAATTCACGTCACAGCCTTATTCGTCTTCGACTTACGACACGGTATCGGCTTGAACGGTCTTCTTTTGTTTTTCGGCGACTCATTGGAATTACGCCATTTGCTTCAGCGACTTCTTACGAGCGAAGAAAGAAAAAGTTGTTTCCTTCAGGCGTAAACTACCGAACTAGGGGCTGGCATATGTAGGATCGCGTAGAAGGAATGGCTTTGGTTTTTTTTTTGGGGTTTTTACTTGGTATTGTCTGCATGCAACACGAGATGGATACCCTGGGATGCGGAATGCGGTACAGCTGTTTGGGTGAGGTAGGACCTGAAGACGAGTTTTAGTTACACGGAGTCTTGAAGTTGAAAATGATTCGAGATGTGCTGAGCCTGCCGACAGTGTATGCGTCACGCGTGTCTTTGTCTTTTTCTGCAATCGCAGTCATCAAAGTCTGAGGTGACCCGCTATGCGGGGCCGCTGCAGTGAGTGCTTCGTCCAATTGGCCAATGACGTGGCTTCTTTCGGATAGTGGAGTGGATTGGCACCAAGGCTTCAAGTTACGGTGACGTCGCGCGTTTGAGTCCAGTCCCACGTCCCTCGGTAACTTGCCAGATTGATCACGCCTGTTCGTCCTTAAAAGAGCTCTCCATCTCATGACTTGACGACGGATCCTTCTTGCCTACGTGTCCACTTGATCCCCTCCGGTCCTAAATCCCAAAGCACATCGAAAATTGTTCTAGTAAAGCGAGCATCCATTCTATAACGAACCCCCCTCCGAATCTCGTCGCTTACCGGCCGAAAGGAAAACACCGCGAATGGCTTCCCCCGCCACCGCCGACGAGCCTCCCTCCCGCCTCCGCCAAACCTTCCAGGACGTCCCCTTCTCCGCCCACCCGCAGACCTGGTCCGCGCTGTACCAAGACGGATACCACCCATGGGATCGACTGGGCCCGTCCCTCGCCCTCGCGGACCTACTCGCCCAGCGACCCGATCTCGTGCCCCCCGCGCAGGAGCATGACCACCGCGGCAATCTCCTACGCGACTCGACCGGCCAAGTCGTGCGGCGGACGGCCCTCGTGCCGGGCTGCGGTCCGGGTCATGACGTGCTCCTGCTGAGCTCGTTTGGCTATGACGTCGTAGGGCTGGACTGCTGCACCGAGGCGGTGCGCATGGCGGAGGAGAATCAGAAGAAGATGGACGAGAGGGGGATATATGAGCCTGTGAATGGCGTGGAGAGGGGTCAAGTCCGGTGGGTGGAGGGCGATTTCTTTGGAGACGCGTGGACGAAAGGGCTGGGGAGTAACGGGGAGGGACAGTTTGATTTGATATTTGACTACACGGTATGTTTTCATCTGGAATGGGTACGAGGAGGGTGGATGATTGACCTGGCGCGCGTGGCTGCTATACGTCGACGCGGTTGCTTCCTCCATCTAGCAGGGTCCTCCCTCTCTGTGCGCTTCCACGAAGAAAAAAAAATGAAGGGAAGAAAAGAGAACGGAATTGCTAACGCCCCTGGTTTTAATAGTTTCTTTGCGCTCTCCCGCTTTCCGCTCGCCCTAACTGGTCCTCCCGTATGGCCGAGCTTCTCCACCCGCTGGGCCGTCTCGTCTGCCTTGAATTCCCCTCCGGAAAACCCCTATCGCTGGGCGGCCCTCCCTGGGGCCTTACACCTGAGGTCTACGAGGCGCTGCTCGGGGCACCGGGCTCGCCCATTACGTACCAGGACGACGACTCGGGCCGTGTGCTCGAGACGGTGCCTGCGAAGCCGCATCCTAAGGCGCTGCATCGGCTGAGTTTGATAAAGCCGGCGAGGACGCACGAGTCGGGTGAGAAGGAGGATGTGACGGTGCGGCACTTGATTTCGGTGTGGTCGCGGTGAGGATTGGACTCGAATGTCTAGAGGATATTTCAGGGCACGAGGCTAGGGCATGAATCTCGAGGTATACATGTATAGATATTGGATTAGGGGCAGGTAGAGGTAGGTATGGGCGGTGAAGTCTGCATTTTTTGCTTCCATACGTCGCGCTGGCACTTTTTGCTTGTACTTGGATATCTGTACGGGAGCACATGTGTTTGGTATACTTGTACTCGCATGCTTTTCTAGTACGCCTCTAACTTACTTTTATGCTTGGCTTGTACGCTTAACTACATGTATAGACTTATAGACTTATAGACCTAAGACACCTGCACCTGCGCACTTTTACGCTTGTACACACTTCTACGCTCTATACACTTCTACGCTCGCTCTACACACTTCGTTTTAACACCACCGATCCCGTCGAAAAGAATCGCACGGCATAGCCATACACGACGCCGTGTACACACATCAGTAGCCCACAGCAACAGAGCAGCAGCCCATCAACAAGAGACACACGCACAAACAACATGACGTAGACAAAAAGACACAACTCCATTCCGCCTGTCCTCCTAATCTACTCCCAAAGAAGCCCTCTCCCAAGACAAGCCCAATATAAAAAGCATCTCACCCCTTTGTCCTCAAACTATTATAATGCTCCCCCAACCCATACCCATGCCGATAATACGCCAACCAAAGAACCTTCCGCTCTTTCTCTTTCTCTTTCTCTTTCTCCCCCTCTCCCACCCCAATCCTCTCTATCCTCCCCCCCTCCTGCACAACCCGAATCTCAACCCCATACCCCCCCGCCAAAGCCATCAAATCCAAATGCCCCCCCCACTCCGCCGTATCCCTCACCCTCGCCACATACACCCCCAGATCCTCCTCCAGAAACCCCTCAAACTGCTCCCCATGCTCAGCCATGTACTTTGCCGCCGCGCGTCTAACAAGCCTATACGGTGGCGGATCCTTTGTACTTCCACCACCACCACCACCACCACCACCAAGATCAGCTACAACCCCCCTCACAAGAAGCTGATCCGCCACCGCCGCAAAAAGACAATGCCCATCCGGCGCAATCTCCCTCTCCACCAGCCCGTGCTCTTCAAAGATTTTCACAAGGGATGTGCGTTCCAGCGCGCGGTGGTCTGTCATGGAGGAGGCTTCTGCGGAGGCTTGTTCCGCGAGGGCAGCCTGTTCGGCGGCGCGGCGGGCGAGGCGGTCTTTTGGCGGTTGCGTTTGCGGGGGGGTTGTGGTTGTGGTTGTGGCGATGGTTGCTCTTGGGGTTGCGATGGGGGAGTGTGAGAGGAGGAGGGCTGCTGCTGGTGCTGGTGCTGGTGTTGTTGATGATGTTGACTGTCCTGGAGGTCCAGCTTGGTCATTTTGCTTTCTAGTTCTGTTGTGCGTGTCGTGTGGTTCGACCCCGTTCCCGTAGGGTCTCTGTCTTCGTCCTGGGCCGCTGAATCATCTTCTGGTTGTTGATTCGCATCGCCATCGCCATCAGCATCGGCACCCTCGCCCTGTAGACTCGCCACCTCGCCATCTTGCTTCTCTCGCAGTGTACGCTCCATCTGCGCACATTCGTCATTGACACCCCGGCGCGTCTTCTTGGTTGCATTCTTCTTCTTGCTCGTGATGCGACCCTGGAGGTCTTTTAGTTCGCGCCGGTGGCGGGCTTGCATGTCGGTGAGGGATTCGGGCTGCATGCTTGCGTTGCGGTGCGGCTGGCGCGCCTAGCGGGATTTTGGGGGAGCTATGTTTGGTGTTTGTGTTGTTGTCGTATGCGCTTCTTTGTGTGTTATTCTGGTAACAGGGGGGATGGTCGTGTTGGACTTGGGATGTGAGGCGATGCGGTGCGCTCGGTGACAGGTGACGTAGTTGCGTACTCGAGAATCAGATGAAGACTTGGAGTTTGAAACTTTTGATTGTCTGGGCGAGAGAGCTGAGCTGGAGCTGCGGGAGGGGCTGGCGGGGCGGGGCGTCATCAGGGTCCAGCGATTGACCTGGGATTCGGGATTCGGGAGTCCTGGGAGTCCTGGAGGCTGGGAGGTTACATGTCTTCTTACCCTGGCCTTCCCTTGCCTTGCCTTGCCACTCTCCATCAATTCACCAGGGCGAACGGTCAACACGGGAATAAAGCCGTCTCAAGTCGCCAATCCTTGCTATCCTTGTTCGCAGGCTATCAACTCTACCTATGCTAGCAATCTCATATGTATGAACATATCCTGGCCTGGCCCTCAATCTTCAATCTTCCATCGTAGAACCTCGGTCCGCGGATATTTCAGCCACCACGTTGCCTTCCGTGCTTGATAACAACTGATTTATAGATTGCGAGATTGCAAAAGTCCTCAGTCAAGTCACCGTCCATCTTCCGCATCCATGCATCTCACATCTCTTGGCTTCCTGGAGAGACCTCCGTCGTTCGCAACGAGCACATACATACCATGCATCCCTAAAATGCGTTGCGGGATCCACGCTTCCAGAGAAAAATGAAATGCCCCAAACGCCATACCAAGAGAAGAGTGAAAAAAGGGTGTCCATCTTGCAATATGCTATGCAAGACGAAAAAGTCCTGACAATGTCTTTTTGTCTACAGACCTTAGATTTATCAAGCTAAAAGCGCACATCAACACCGCAAGAGTGACATGGCAGGTGGTATCGTACAGTTGGGTAGAATGAACAAGAACGACGAATACAAAGAACAGCAGAAAGAAAAACAAAAAAGAACGCTCAAGTTGCAGTGGTACAATGTGTTGTCATTCAAAAACGATCGCCATCAAAAACCTCTAAAAGGGTCGTCCCGGGCGAAATAGTCTTCTTCCTCCACTGGATGAGGCGCCCTGCTGTAGGAACCTTGTCTGGCCCTAGCGCTTCGGCTATGGCTGCGACCGAGGCCATGTATTTCGCGATGTCGACTGCGACTATTTCTTCTCCTCATGTCCTTGCTCTTCCTGCGAACGCCTGTTCGGTAGACGTCCCTCCCGCCAATAGGAGGAGACTCGTTGCTCTGCGAAAAAGCGAGCGGATTGATGAATGCTTCCATGCGCACAGTTCCAATGGCATCAAAGAAGTTTCCCGGTCTCAACGATGTTTCCGAAGTCCTCTCAGTCACAGTTTGGCTCATGTTCCATGTCGAGTTTGTTGAACCGTGGGATTGGAACAGGTCAGAGGATGACATGGTCGTGTCCACACTGTCGTTGCAGGTGCTATGTCCCGGGTGCTGCGAGCCACCAGCACCAGTTCCTGCTGATCCGGAAAATCCGCGAAAAGACAATGGCGGGGCAACATGCCCTCCTGTGTTGCTTCGTCTGCGTCCGTGTGTGACGATGGCGTTCGCACCCCGTTCAGAAAATCGTGGCACAAATGGGGGCTCTGCAGCCTCCTTTGCTTGCCCGGCACCATGCCCAGCTGGAGCGGCCCATGATGCGTCGGCGGCACGGAGTCCAGTCGCGTCGTCTCTCCGAGAAGAGGGCATATTGCCGACGCTCGACGCGTTGGAGCTTCCCACTCTGGACATGGATGATTTGCCCTTGGCCAGCCGAATCGAGTCTCGTATGCCGCCTCGTTTCACCCTCGGCGGAGGGAGCTCGAATTCAGGCAAATGATGTTGCCTGACCTTTGGTGGCGGAGGCGCAGGAATATTCTCCGGTACAGCCTGTGAAGAATGCGCCAAGAATGATAATGCCGTCAGCCAGAGATAGTGTCGCTCTGCAGAACCCGTCGTGAATTTGAGCGCTCTCTGCGGAGTCAATATCAGGATAGACCGGTTGAAGACAGTAGGCATAACCCTGGGCGGCGAATTATCGTCTTTTACATCCAAGACCGACTGGATCATCACTGAGGTTTCGTTAGCGCCATAGTTGACTTCGTTCATCACCGACATGCTCCCACTACTCACATTTGCGTCCAGTTTTTCCCAGTAAGGCGCTGCCAGAAGACGGCTGTTTGCTGCTCCAAAGAATCGATCGTTCATACGGCGCGAGCCAAACCCATCGTTTGTGGCGATCGTTGCTGCTGTCATCTTTGCCATTGGTCTCGGCAACGCTGAAGGACTTTCTTCGTCTCACGTATTTGAGCATCCACTCGCCAACCATTGCTTGGGCAATGGCGTCAACTACACCCATCGTTTTTGATGTACCCGTGTCCGTGGTGTACGCCGTGTTGTGTGTGTTGGCAGTATAGTTTGTATTGATGGACAATTCATGGCCATGCCCGAGATCGTTCAACTGACCTCCATCGCGCCCTGTCCGAGGCGTCGTGATGTCATTCCGAGGCAGAGGCGGCAGACCCGGGCTTTCGGGCGCCTCGGTTGAAGGTGTCAACGGCGGAGGCGGGGGAGACCTGCTCCCACGTCTTCGGAACCGTGACCCGCGTGGCGGTATTGCCGCCGCCGAACGCACTTTGCGAATGCTCGGTGACCGGCTCGGGGAGCCACTGCCTCCCCGTCCGCGCCACGCTTCTCCTCTGATGGGACTTTCTCTGCCGTCGCTCGGCGCGTTGAGATCAGTTTGTGATCGTCGTGAGCTTGCTCGGTTCGGTATTGGGAATGGTGGGTTTTTTCCGTGAGACATGTCTGGACTCCCGGAGCGGCTTTGCTGGTGGGAGGCTATTCCGCTCTGTATCATGGCCGCCCTTCGGGTGGTACTGATTCGATGGGTAGTGCCCTGCTTCTTGTCGTGGCCTTTGAGATAGTTCTGTTTACCGGCCATGCGGAAGGAGTTAAGCCCCTCAGTGCTGTTACGTTTGGCATTCGGTTTCGCCTGTCCAGGTTTGACTGTAGCCACTCCGGGTGAGCCGTGTTTTGCTGCTCGGCCTGCAACTTGCTGTGGCTTCGGGGCCGATAGAGCAGTGCGAAATTCTGAATCACTAACGTCAGCATCCGCAAAGCAAAGCTCTTCTTCGGAGCTTGCCGTGTCAAATCCCGCGAACAGGCTGCTGAAGCGGTTTATTCGCTTTGAAGCGTGCCTATTCAGCATCGGTTGATCATCGGCCGGGCCAGAGAAACTGTCCTCCTCATCTTCCTGTGATGTTAGAGGCGACGACGGCAGGTCAGGCATATCGTAGCTGTTGGCCAGCCTCATGGGATTGCGGGGAGGTATGCTGGTCGGGAACTCTGCGTCCCCTTGATCCGGATCAGGTCCGGCTTTCATAGAATTGGACGATGTTGGTCGGGATGTAATGTTCGATGGGTGCAAATGTACAGGTAGTAAAGCAATCCTCTTATCCACCTGGATCCCTTCGGTCTGAACACTGGCATGTATTGTCGAGGTGATTGACGGCAAGTTGACCTGGCAGCCAAAATGCTTGAAGTGCTGGGGAAGTCGGGGCTCCCTCGGTGTGGTCGGACAACTTGTGGGAGGCTGGATGCTAATCGTTGGAATTTGTAATGGCGCAGGACATGGTGTGGCTCTCACTATAGACGTGACGACACTAGTAGAGACGAGCAGTGGTTCATCGGTTTGCGTCGAGGCCGTGACCATCGGCGCGGGAGCTGGTAATGGGACATCCGGTTCCGGGACTGTCGGTTCTGGCGTCCTGGTCGGGCTGGAAGGCATATCGATCGTTTGTGCAGACCTCGAAACCATCTTACGGTCAGGTTTTGGTGACTCTATACTCAATGGCCGACCGAGTTGGCTGAGCTGAACGCGCTTTCTGCGCTGATTGGCTTCCACCTCACCCTCAACCCGAACAGGACCTTCCGACTCTGACGCCTTCACACGCTGTGAAGAGAGTTCGGGGATGGGTGATTTGGGCCTCGGCAGGACTTTTGGCGATGGCGGCGGAGAGTATTGTACCGCAGTATCTGTGTAACATGCCTGGACTGTAGGAGGAGCCTTTACGGCGTCTTCGTCTCCGTCTTCGTCTTCGTCTTCGTCCTCGCCTTCTAGAGCCTCCAACACAGCCGGATTCATAAAGAGTCTACTGCGGGCGACACTACCAGGCCTACTCACGCTTTCGATGCTTTGATTCCTGAAGTGTAACCTGCCAAACCCACTGTCGCGGCTAAACGGTCTTGTGGTTTTTGGACTCGTGCGGCAGGACATAACGCTCTCACGCCCTTCGGCATCGGTTTGGTCATCCTCGTCAAACTTTAATTCGTCTGCGAGCGAGTTGCCAGGTTGAAGGATCGGACCGTTCAGTAAAGAAAGTCGGAGGCCGTTGGACATGCTCATGGACCGCACACTCGCAGCATCATTCTCTGCTCCACTGTCGTCACCTTCGGCGTCGTACTCAGTCGCAGTCGTGTTTGTCGCCCCATTCGCCCGATTTGCTTGATAAGCCGCTACTTCATCGAGTACTATCTTCAAGCGGCTTTCTGCAATGTGCAGCTTTCGCTCGTAGTTGCGGCGCTCGTTCATCCAGTCATCTTTGTCGTGTTCCCAGAGGTCATGAACCCTCTGTGATTCATCTTCCTGGCTGCGTATTTTCTTCTGTGCGGCCTCTAGTCGCTTTTTTGCATCTGTATTAGATTCTACAGCCTCGTCTCTTTCCCGTGCCAGCTCCCTCAGTGCAGACGATGATCCACCCTCGAGTAGGGAAAGCTGCCTTTGAAGAGAACGACTCTCCTTTGACGTGTTGGTGAGGCTTTCTTGCAGTCTACCGTGTTCCTCCTTCACCGAATGCAGAGCAGTCTCAAGGCTCTCAATTTGCCTCGTCTTCTCCTCCTGATCTCTTCTTAAGGCTAGTATCTCGGACACGAGATTAGCATGTAGCGTGGGAGTGAATCGTCTTGGATCAAGAATGCTTATGCTTTCGTCGTTCGTGATGTCCCTCGAGGACCTCTTGTCGTTGTGGTCGGAAATCATGGTGGAGTACGATGGTCCTCTCGCCGGAGGGGTGATTGATCGCCTTTTTGATCTCTTTGATCTTGATGAGGATGGTCGAGAACAGTACATGTTGCCGCTCGCTAACGGGGCAACTTCACTCGCCGCGATCAGGTTCTCATTGTTCGTCTCCCACTCTCTCATGATGCTCAATAAGAAAGGCTAGAGGAAAGTGACAAGGAATTCATTCAGATCGAGTCACTATGGCGCGCTGATCTCAATTGTCATCTCCAGCCTGTTGAATTTGGTCTTCAACCGAAGCAGGAAGCTAACAAGAGGCGAGTCGCCTTCGTCAGAGTCTGTCGCTTTCGATATCTGTGGTTGGTGACACGTGATCACTGATGGATGATAGCTCTGGATTTTTCACATTCCATCAACAGCATCCAGGTTGGCCGCAGTCTGCAGGAAGCATGTCAGCTTTTCCTCCTGAAGGGCAGAATACAAAAGAGAATGGGAGCAGAAAACGCAACAGAGGCACATGGGCCTCGCCAATGACTCGTGCCAAGGTCGCTCAGTGGTAAGACGGTACTAACGTCCAATGTTTGAACTTTTACGGTACAGAATTTCTATATACCACGGTGAGAACTCCGTTTGAGATATGCGTTATCTCAGTGCAGGCGCAACTATAAAACGGACGTTAGCAGCTGGTTTGATGCCGTGGTAAATTGCATGTCGATTCTGATGTCGGATAACTTGCGTACTCCACATAAGACTCAGAGTAGATGGGTATAGAAGGAAATGTCTTACATTGTTCTTCCGCGATGTCGGCCAAAAAGAATGTTCGGTTGCAATGTCTCAGTTGCGAGGAAAGATGGTGACCATGTAACGACCGAGAGGACTCGTCGCGGAAACAGATTGAAGACTTAACACAAGAGAAGTTGAGTGCTTCTTGTTTGTCAATGATTGATAGACAAATAGCCTTGAAAGTTGAGTGCGCAATTGCTAGTATTGAGTGTGGTCACTACTCCGTAGCCGTCGACGGTCTGTTTGGTCTCGAATGACAAACAATGGAAACAACGTGACAAAGTGAAACACGACTATATCGTAAGAGGAAGGAGAGGGAAAGGCGAATGCTAATGCTATCCGCGGTTTTCGGTTAACGATTGTCAGCAGCTCTGCTTATTTCGGATGCTGCTCAGTTTCTCCCAGACTCACTTACATTGAGGCAAGGATTCGGGATGCTAAAAGAACCTCACCAAGACGAGACGTATTCCCCAAGGGTCTAAGAACTAATCAAGCTATGTCGGGTCTGTAGACGGCATGAACATTACACGAGAGACAGACCGTCCGTCAGTGTGAGGTCAAACGCAGAAATGAAGATGGAAGAAGCAGTCGGCCAAAACCAAGAGCTTTGGTGCCGACCAAGACCCGGCGGAAATTACACACAGGCTGAGATGAGAAATGACGAGGTCCGGCCAGGGGTTACTCACACAGTCGAGCTTGCTGGGAGCTACTGGGAAGCTGCTCGGATGGTGAGAGGACCCACTGGAGCTCCAAACGAGATGTTGGAGGCTTGGAGCACAAGAAGCCCAGTCCCGGACCCGATTTATTTTTAAAACAAAGCGGTTGAAGCTTGAACAGATTCATTCTCCCTCGGTACAGAGTGCCGGTACGAAGGTAGAGTCCGTCGAAGCCGCGACTGCAGGATGAAGGGGCCAGCCTCCAGGGACGAGAATCGAGATTAGTTATCGTTGCGTTCGAGGCCGAAGAAGCCTTTCTCACACGGCCAGGGTGCGATGGAGCCGTGGATGTGACCAGAAAAGTCGGAACTTGAGAAGAGCTGCGAGCATCGTAGGCTGTAGCTCGGTCGGACCCGTCGGCTTCTGCAGCTGGCTGGTCTCGACTCTCGGCCCAACATCGTCGCGAGGCAAGAAAATGGTAGGTAGCCAAGCATCCGCCAGGGATCTGAGCCACGCGAGCGTGCTGGATGATGGATCACACTGTCCATCGTCCCATCGTCCCTTCGTTACCTTCGAACTGAGCCAACACGAGGGCTGCTTGGCCTGATGGCTGCTGAAGGCTGATCAGTGACGGCTGATCACGGATTCCCGGCTGGCTCATTGCTCATCTCATGGCTCTTGCAGGATGCCGCGCTCAAGTGGAAAAGGTTATTGATGCACGGGCATTTAACCCACAACTGGACAATTCACATCGATGAATGCGGGGGTTTTTGTCAACGCGGCACCAAATTACCTACCGCCCATGCAACCACGTGATGTGCCTTGCAAGTCGATCGCACGTTGCCTTGCCTGTTCGCCTGTTCGGTACCTGGGTACCGAGTCCCTCTGTTGCCTTCCCGGCTTGCCGTGTCCCGTTTGCCTGCCCAACAACCACGCATTTCTCGTTTCATGTCAAAGTTTCGTCTTGCCTCCAACATCGGTCCCCTCTCCAGATTCCAATAACCTCGTGCATTTCGGACGATGCAGCGCGGGACGCATGCATGCCTGCCGATGAACCCTGCCCGCTTCACAGGAACGATGTGGAAATTACAGGGACGTCAAGCGCTCCATGACGGATCACACTGCTCCCAGAACGAATGAAACCCCCCCTGGCATCCACCCGCCACGTTTGCTGCATCGGATTTGATTGTATTTTCTTCGTACATATGACGGTATGCATATATGTCCGTACTCATGGAGTATATAGGTAGGTATGTAGGTCTGTTGGCGATTTTAGTTCCTTGTCGTCTGTTGTCAACTTGTTCCTCATGTTGGCTATCGGGGCTTCGCAGATTTCTCGCACGAGCGGCCCAGGGTTGCTGAGAATCCTTGTTCAGGGGCCAAGCCTCATTTCCAACATGGCTTGCTTTTCTGGATACCCCGGTCGGCTAGCAGGCCTCGATTGGGTCGCTCAAAATGGATGATATATCGCGCGCGCTCTGTACTTGCGCACAGCAGTCAGAGCTCTGCTCAGTGCTTGCAACCAAGAATGCACCTGCAGACAAAAGAACCAGTTGGTTATGTACGAGATATATCATATGCCTCCTGCGAACTCTGTAAAGTGCAAGACGACACGAAGATGCTGGGTCGCGAGCACACGGCAAAGAATGCCTAGGCATAATCGGATTAGGTACGGATTTCGCAATGATTTGTGGCGTATGTATTTCGTTTCTCCCCACTTCGCAACGAGCCGTCGCGGCCGCTATGTTTTGGACGTGATTACTCCGTAGTTGTGAAGGTTTTTGTACAATGCGCAAGAAACAAACGCATTGACGTCAATGGCTCCAGAGTCCAACCAACCCACCCCCAAAGTCCAAGCCAAGGCCCAAGACAAGGTCAAAACACAAAAAAAGTATGTATGTAATTCTCATCGGCCCTCACCCCGACTCCCGAGTCCCATGGAAACGGCTGCATGGTTTCCCCATTCGGGACGTTTGAAGGTTATTTGATCCCAAAAAATCAGCCAGTTGGACTTTAGATACATAGATGTCTGTGTAAATGTACTCCGTACGTACGGAGATGTGCCGTCATGTTCGCATCGTTGCGTCATCTTTCATCTTTCAAACTTGAAACGATCGAATAGAAAGATCCGGTCGTATGTGAATATGTTATCTTGCTCCGATATAGGTATGCAGCTGCTCATTGCTTTTCAAGGTGTTCACTGTTGACATGAACGTCCGATTTGCCGCGAGGAGGAAGGTGCGCTCATGTAGCTGTGGGGCAACTTCCCCTGGGCCCTCACGAGTCGCAACTCGATCAAGTCAATTCCGTCAATTCCTCCGATGAGGTGGTTTTCTTGTTTTGGATAGAGCGAACAAGACTGGCTCTTAACTACACGAGCTCATTGGATGCCCGCATACCGTGTGAGAATCGATTACCAGGTACCTACCTACCTACCTACTCCGTAGTAACGCGCCCTGATGTAAGTCTGATGTGAGGCCAGACGCCTCTCCCTCTCTCAGGTGCTCACGACTTGAATCTTGAATATCGGGTCAAGATATTCTTCGAATCGTCTTCCCTTCTCGCCCGTGGGCCATGGGTTTTCAATGTCCAAGCCAGCCAGACTTTGCCCTCGATGCTCAGCGGCGCCGTTTTGCATTAAGTACATACCTTTTTATGCAAGCACGTACTTGTACGTGGTACTATAGTTAGGTAGTCGAGGACTCGAGCATGCATCATGAGATTTCCACATGGGATCTAGAGGTATGTACAAATACATGCGAGGCGGGTAAAACATACCTATGCAAGGTGAAAGCGCCCAATGCAGGAACGCGGGACCTGCCAAGACAAAGAAGTCCCTTGCAGAGGGTGCGCATGTATCATGCAAGTTCTGTAACTAATTGGAACTCCACAGATGAATTACTGTACATACGGTCATGTCTACCCGTAATCAACTCCTACCTGGCGCTCACACATGGTCTTTGGCCGGAATCTTTTGAACGGAAGATCAGGTCTTCTGTTCCGCAAGGCAGGGACAGACGACGTATCGATCAAAACGCGAATGAAGAAGATACAGTGATCAATAAATGTATGTAATATCTCTTGGTCCACCTGGTTCGTGAAGAGGATGCCGCGCATGTGTCGGGACACGTGAGGGTGTAAATAGTCAGAGGTTCGCTGCATCGGCGATGCTCTAGACTTTTGCAATCCCTTGTTATTTTTGTCGAAATTATACAACTACCTATTCTGGAAGAAAAGTGAGTGCGTCATGATCTCCAAGGACCCTTTTTATACCGTCTGTCGTTACCCGTAACCCGAGACCGCATTCCACCAGTTGAATCGCACAAAATACTGATTCTCAACGGCCAGATCGTTGCCAGAAGCCACGAGGGTTCAGAAACTCATCATACTATACACAATGCCCTTGTACGCAATGCTCACATCGCATTCTCGAAGTGCCTACACTTTCTTTCAATCCAGTTGCTCAACGACGTTTGTTCCGCCGCAGGTGTGTTTGAGGTCAAGGACATGAAGACATCTTGAAAGCTTTTTGCGCAATGCCGTGATACACAGGGTAGCTAGATTTGATGCTCGACTCCGTGTCTGTATATGATCAAAGGGACACCGACTGATCAGTAAGTTGGTCCATCTGGCATCTGACTTCATGGGAACATGATGGATGACTAATGAAACATCTGGTTTATATCGGTCTCCAAGGACAGAGTGATTCAGTGAAAGCAATGACCCTCTGACTCCTGAGTCAGAAAATACACCACAAAATGTGGGAGCATCTCAAGAAGTGATTAGGCAAAACTGACGGAATGTATGGCGAGTCGCGACGCGCAGTAACGATGAAGAAAGTGAAAAACTACAATCTCGTCGTGTTGAGAAGGTATGCAACAAATGTACGAAGTTGTAAATCGTACAATCGAATCCATGACGACACGAAGACATGGACTTGGGAACTATGGCACTGTCCACTTCACAAAGCTCAGCAGTAACGACGAAGAAAGACCAATCTTCAGACTTAAAGATCAGTTTTTATCTTTCATCTGTTCAGATCAGCGAAGACCCATGGGGATCGGATAAAGCATAAAGCCACATACCACGTCGTGGGAGGCCGCTCAAGACAGCAACGGCATCCATCCACCTGTGCCCTATCTACGAACATCCTACTCGAGGAACAAAAGACCAGAAACATGGCCGTGGTACCAGGGAACTTCCTTTGCGTCGTATTCATTTTCGAAGCCACTTTAGGGTTCCGTGCATCTCAACATCACATCGTCGTCGTCGCTCATGCACATTCAGACGAAACGCGCTGACTCAAGACTGTCACAGATACTGTAGCCCAACATACACATCAGAGGCGTTTCAACGAACAACAGAAAAGAGTATAAGAACGGTACCCCATCCTGACTTACATGGCGAACAATCCACGCCCTTTCCGCCAGGTAAGCCAGGACTCAGCCAACGCTCGACATGTTCATCTCGGTACGGCAAGAGCATAATCTCTCCTCACGGTCCACAATCAAGAAAGCGGCACTGCACCAGACTTTTTGAGAGGCCGAATGCTGTTGTCAGATCAAGACTGGGGCAGAACAGGCGCATGGAGTTTGAGACTATGACGAAGCTGGAAGACGCCTCATGAGCACTACATCGAGAGTCCAAATTGTTTGCCTGGCGTCCGGTACTGCGTTTATAACCGAAGCAGAGAGTTCCAGCCGCTGGTATCGTCGGGCGACGTGGTGGAGGGGTTTGTCGAGGATGATTGCCAGCGGAACAGGCTACCCATCTCCAGGTATTGTGAGGGCTTAATGCCTTGGTCGTGGGACTGTGTGTACACCGGAGCAGAGGGGGGTTGTCGAGGATGAAGACCAGCCTCGGCGAATGGCAAGGAGGACTTTGATGCCAGACTTGGTTGTGGGACTGCTGGCATATCAAAGCAGAAAGGGTTGTCAAGGATAAAGGCCAGTGGCAAGAGGCACACCGACCTCAACGAATTGGCGATGAGGACTTGATGGGACTCGGAAGGTTTGTCGACTTTCAAGGCCCTGAAGTTCGATCTCTATACTGAGCTGTCATGTCTCACGAATATAAGCCTCAACCCGGTGAGTCTGTGTCTATTTCCGGACGGCGCGGCCGTGATGGCGCGTCACATTGAATTATATGACGGGCGGCAAGTGAGCCGGAGCCAAGGCATCATGGGCCATGGCCAAGATTATCAGACGGAAATATTCCCAGATTTGTTGTGTGTGAGCGGATCGACGAAGGTTTTTCACGCCTCGGGGAGGTCTTGGTGCGCGGGGTTGCGTAGCGCGAGTTCTTATATCAGATCAGATGTCAGATGTCAGATGTCAGATGGTGATGATGGAATAACCGGCTCATGATTATTGCCTCGTTCGTAATGTCATGCGAGCTCGGCTTCTTCGGACAAGGCAAGGAGTGTGAATTATACATGAAGGTATGCATGTGTGTGCGTGGGCGTGCGTGTGAATGTGTATATTTCGCGTCCTCCCAATTGTCTCAATGGCCACAAATTGCAATGGCCCAATATATCCCAGTGATGTGCATGCTGCAGCCCAATTTTCCCAGTCCACTATGGCACAGGCACGTTTATTTGTGCCACCGACTGAGACAAGCATGCGTGCGCGATTCACAAGAAGATGGCCCATCCCATGGATGAGCGCCCTCAAGCGTCCTTTGTAGACAGAGTGAATCGACTCGCTGCCGCACGGAAACAGTGATTGTTTGATAGGAACTGTGAGTGAGAAAAATGAATTAGAAGAGGCAAAGATAAAAGAGGCATAATGACTAGATGTGTCGGCTCGAGATGCCGTCGGCAGACGTCATGTGTACAAAATTGTTTGTATTACATACCTATGTAGGTAGCACAGTCTCACAGAGCAAGCTCTGGCATGCGGCAGCATCGGTATCGCACGTTTCCGGCTCTGTAGCCAAGCCTCCCCTAGTCCCGGACTCCCTGATTGACCTGGGGTCTGGGGATACTGTGTCACCGACGTCCGTGGTGTCTGGCACCGAATAAACAAGAATTGAGTCAGTCAAGCCACTCAGGCCAGTCCGTCCATCCATTGACACCGTGAGTCCGTGACTGCTTGGCGGGCTGCAAACGCTCAATGATACGCAGTGCGGTAATTGGAGGCAGTGCCGTATATCTACGGAGTATGCATGTGTAATTGCTCCGTATCTGGCGGTGGTGACACGGGGGCGAAAGGCGGCGCCAAATGTGCGTCTGCACATGGCATCGCATTGCATCGCGTCACGCATCTGCAGACTGCGTCACGCATCTCCGTCGGTACTTGCACCGCCAATCAACTGGCCACAGAACATCGCGGGCAGGGCAAATGTCGTCGACAATGCTTTGCGGCAAAGTCCATCTGGCATCGGATACACGAGAAAGGCCAGAGGCCGCCAGACCCGATACGAGTTTCTGTGGGGGGCATGGAGCCGAAGCCAGATCCGAAATCGTGGTCGGAGACCAGCCTTGCTGCCTTCGCCATGCCGAATCGTGCTCTGTTGGTCATGTGTAGCTTCTTGCCTGCCGCGTCTGACTTTGAACTCCATCAAGGACTATCAATTGGAGGGCGAAGTGCGGTCCATCTGATGATTTCGTGGACGACTGTGGAATGACGCTGCATCAACAAAGCATCGGAGCTGGCCACGTCCAAGTTCGTCATCAAGTCCGTAGGGTGAGTGGCGCAGTCGTCCGTTCCTTCCTCCCGAGTGCGGGTACATACCCAACGCCAGCCACAGATACTAGCTTCCATTGATTGCGATCGATGAATCCAGCAGAGCCATGGCACCCCTTCCTTCTGTTTACCTATCGTCACGTCTTTATCGAGTATGTGTCGGATGTTGGACCGCGCGACATGCACCGAGTCTGGAAAGGCTGAGGGAACTTCAAGGAAGGCTGCCTCTGGCTTTGTCGAGGTTGGGCTGGGCGCATCGCAGAGCCAACCCGGGCGTGGCTCAATGCCTTGGCTGCGCTATTTGCATTTACCCATCCATCATCACCTCACGTAGGTAATTGGGCCTCCCGAGTCCCGTCGCTCTTGAGTTTTCTGTGTTTACCAAGACAAGAGGCCCAAGACTCAAGACTCAAGACTCAAGAGGGAAGAATGAGGCACCAAGGAATACATAGGAGGAGAAAAAAAGGAAGGGACGACCCGCTTAGCCCCTCTGGAGTCTGGATCCCTCTGTTAGCTCCAGACCGGCGCCGGCTGCCAAGTGGCTGCAGACCGAAGCGGGCTGGGCGATGCACCAGGCATCAGATGGACAGGGAAGGTGCGAGGCGATCGAGGTTGCGTTGTCGATTATGCATCGGCTTGACTAAGGATCGTTGTCGTGGGCAATGCCGCGTCGTCTGGTGGACTTTGGGAATATTGGGATTGTATCTCTGCTGGTGGTGAATGGCAGTTTTTATCCTTCGAAGGTGATCATGGCAGCAGCCCGCCCATTCTGACGACTGGTGAAAGATGCACGTTGTCGGGCTGGGCAGACGACGCACGCATGCAGACATGTTGCACGACATCAACAACCCCCAACCACCACCAAACGACGCGTACCCCGTCATGGCCAAGCCCCAGGCCAGCTCCAAGCTGCATTTCCATCCGTCTCCATCCGTCCCCATCTCTGCTTCGCTGCGAGCCTGCGACATCTGGCATTCGGCTTGGTCTCCCAGGAGTCCCAGGCCTCCCGGGTCTCCCAGGTCTCCCAGCAGCATGGCTTCGCATGGATGGGATTTGAGACCTTGATGCTGAGCCAAACAAACGCACCAGTCACGACTCACAGCCTGTAGTCGGCGGCCAGCCCTGCCCCATTACGCCCCTCGCGCCCCCCTCACGCCCCCCGCGGCCTCTCACCTCTCCCCTCTCCCCTCTTCATGGCCTCGCAAGCGCTCTCCATTCGGCCAGCTGAGACCCACACGCCCGCTGGCTTGTTCACGGGCTCCACCACGACCCCTCGACCACGCCAACACTTGAACCATGCCATACACATGATACCAACATTGAGCCAGACCACGCCGCCGTCAGCCTGTCGCCCAAAGAAGCACCGGACCAGCTCCCACCAAGAGCAAGAGAGGACACCACCAAGAGGAACCAGCAAGAAGGACCAGCAAGAAGGACCACCAGGAGGACCACCTTCAACCAGACTCCCACCATCAGCTGCCGCCAGCTACCACCAGCTTCCACCAGCCCAGGCCGCCAAAGCAGCTCCTTTGGCTCGTCTTGAGTGCTAAGGCTGAAGCAAGCATTGATCCGTTGCGTCCTCTGACTTTTGTACCTACCTACCTAGTAACCACCTAGCTTTCTCCTCAACTTATTTTCTCTTGAACGTTGAGCCGCACTCTCGACACGCTTCCTTTTCTCTGCTGTCTCCCAAACTTCTCATCATCTCGTCACGGCATTGAACGACCTCTCCGTCCCCGCCTCTCCTTCCCCCTCGGATAGCGTCTTTGGCTCGTGCTTATCACTGCGATTCTCTACGTCGCCGAAAACCGCACTTTTTTTTCCTGGACGTGTTTCTTTGTTCTCACTCTCGAACGACCTACCAAAGGCCAACGGCCAGGGACCACGGATCGCTATCCTGTTCTGCTCAATTAGCTTACCAAACGACGTCCTTTCCCACGCGCGCACACAGCTCCAAAGTTCTTGGCCACCATGGCGGGTCGTATGGTGTTGTACAAACTGGTGGTATTAGGAGACGGCGGCGTAGGAAAGACAGCATTGACGATTCAATTGTGCTTACAACATTTTGTCGAAACGGTACGTTATCCAATGGTCACTGCCCCCGCTCGTTTGCGTTCTGGGCGAAAAAAAAATTTCAGACGCGGGGTCGAAGGGAAGGCCCAGAGATGCTGAAGAAAAAAGAGCGAAAAAAGAAAGTTACCCTCTCCTCGCGGAGAAAGAAACATGACATGACTGTGTAATAACAAAGATATTCTCGCTGCATTAGTATGATCCCACGATTGAAGATTCGTATCGCAAGCAGGTCGTCATAGATTCGCAACCGTGCATGCTCGAAGTCCTCGATACAGCTGGGCAAGAAGAATATACGGCTCTGCGCGATCAATGGATTCGCGACGGGGAGGGCTTCGTACTAGTCTACAGCATCTCTTCTCGATCGTCGTTTACGCGCATAAAGAGATTTCACCACCAGATCCAACGAGTTAAAGAATCATGCTCATCATCACCTTCATACCCGGGATCGCTTCTTTCCACCGTCAACCCACAGATGCCGGTGCCCGTCATGCTCGTGGGCAACAAGAGCGACAGAGTCACGGAGCGAGAGGTGTCTACACAAGAGGGGCACGCATTGGCGCGTGAACTCGGCTGCGAATTTGTCGAGGCCTCGGCCAAAAATTGCATTAATGTTGAAAAGGCGTTTTACGACGTGGTTCGGATTCTGCGTAGACAGCGACAGCACGCCTCTCGTCCATCGGGCAACACGAGCGGGCGATCGCGCAATGGCAATGGAGATGCTGGCGGGCGAGAACGCGATACGCTACGGTCACGACGCAAAGACGGCGAAAAGAGCAAAAAATGCATCGTGTTATGAGCGGAACGGTGTTGCACAGCGTTGCGCTGCGACACGGCAATAATGCACGCATGGTGTTACGATGCGGTGCGGCGTGGCGTGGTGAGGTCACTTGGGCTTCTCTCACACTGTTGGCCGTACATTGATCTCGCTTGCCGCCCTCAGCGCCACTCCAATAATCAAGCGCGCGTCGGACCTCCCCCCAGGAGCACCACCGACGCAATTCTGGGACGAAGCTTGCACCTTACGATCAAACGCAGAGAAGAGCTTGTTGACAATAGCTTAACGCACCTGAAACCCCCTCACGACGAAAAATTCACACATACATTAAGCAACGGATGAAAAACAAAAAATGGAGAAAAACAAGGATACAAATGCTCGTCGAATTCGCCAGATCTCTCGACCAATCCAAGACGGTAGAGAACAACCCGAAATCCTAACGACCTGAGAGGACCACGAAGGGGACACGGTCTCACTGGCGATGGTGGGTGAGAAACGAACTAGGATAGTCTTGACCGCAGCAAGATGAGACAGGCGACACACGTTTGTGCGTGATGCATCGTCTCTTACATTTGATCACGACGCAGCATCGCATCAATGAAGAAAATGACATTACCCGTACCGGCGAATGGTGTATAGAGCACCAAAACAAACTAGGGCAATAGGCAAATAGGCATATTTCTGGGGCGCTGGGGCATTGAGTCACGATGGTTTATTATTGCTTCCCGTCATGGCTTTTGACTTTTATTTTCTCTACTTTGTACTCATTCTTGTTTGTGTCACTGATACCTTCGCGATGGACCCTCCTCTAGAGGTTGAGGCCGACATGACGAGACGACAACCTCGATTGACATGCCATGATTTTTATTGGGAGCATCCTGCCTGGCCTTCGCTGTCTTTCTTTTTCTTTTTGGTTTTTGGATCTACCTGACGTTCCCAACAGGGATATTTTGTGTTTATTCTCATGGCGGGCTGTTGTGTTGGTCGATACGTGGTACTACACAGTCAATATGATACCTTGCACCACGTCGGTTCACGATGGAATGATTCTTCATCTTGTGGGCACTTGCGCATTTTCACTCGGTTTCTTTCGCTTTTTGAGGTGCGTCGTCTTTTGAAATGCATTGAACGATTGTTTCATCGAGATGAAGAGAATGATCAAGGAGCTGAGAAGACTCGTTTCGTTCTCACATACATACTCATCTACGGAGTAAGGAGTAGGTACGAAAAGATGTGGCTAATGTACTCCGAAGGTATGTGTGCTGCACGCACTCTAATAAGTCTAACTATGTACATATGCATGCGTGTACGGAGTACATACATATGTACATACTTCACTTTAGCCAGAATACCTAACCCCCAGGACGGGGGATGGATGGGGAATTGGGGGTGCAAAGGACGACGATTTCTCCTAGGCAGCTTCACTAGCAGGGGTTACCTACTTTTGGCGCGGCGTTTTCATCTTGTTCTCGTCGGATCATGGATGCTTCGCGGTGTTGCGGAAAGGGGGATAATAAGCGCGGGTTAGCCATGTCACATGTGGGCCTGGCCTTGTTATGTACCTCTCCGTAGTGGACTAAACAGGAACCTACATATGTACATACTAGGTACATACCTGTTACCGTGCATACCTACCTAATTTATGTACTTCGTAGGCACTTTGTCTTTTGAGTTTTTGGTTTGGGATAGGTACCTACTGTATGTACATGACGTGTTGTTGTCGTTGATGCTGTTTTGTTGTCGTGTGTCTGGCGTGAAGGGGGCTCATGCCAGCTGGGAATGATCTTCTGAGATGGCGGACGCATGACATGCCAGCTACACAGGAATCCAGTCAATCTTGACATCGAGTTACCGAGTTAACTGTTCCGTCAATGGTGACGCCGCATACACAAGTCCAAGTCAATCGCCAGGTCGAGGGAAGGCACAAAGACGCGTATGTACTTGGTCAGCGAGATCTGTTGGCGTCGTCCCCAGAAGCGCATGCATTGTGAGTCCTAGCCTCCTCGGTGTTATGAGAAGCACGTAAACCAGCTCGCATCACGGAGGAGTCTATAAGACGAGAGCATCGACTGTTCTTCTCCTCTTTAATCTTCAAGATTAACTCGTTCCCTCTCTTTCATCTGCCTGTTCTCCTTTCGCTATTCTTCCAAAGCAAGCACTCCCTTCACTTTCCTTCTTCCTCTGAGCTCTCATTCCCCTCTCCTCCTTTCCTTGACACCTCAACGCACTATACACTGAATCGATGCGCTCGTGCGTTTTACGTCCTAGCAGCATAAACTAGATGCAATCCGCTTCCAGCCAAAAACTTGCACCCCGTGGCACAACCGACAAAAAACCAAGGATGGAAGTGTAAAGAACTTGGAAGTTCTGAGTAAACAGATGACATGGCGAACACATCGTTTGTTGTTTCGCAGAAATAAACTACAAAGGGGGATTTAGGGCACATGTATCATGAAACCGGTTCTTTTCACGCCTGGGTACAGCTGCCGGGAGAACGAAACGATGCCACACAGCCAAAGTCCAGCATTCTCAATTGCCGGCTACAAAGCAGGACCCCCTCTCGATATATTACGTTCGGTTCTCCTCCTCCTCCTCATCCTCCAGTACAGAGTACAGCTCTACGGGACGCCGTGGTTGGCTTTGTAGTAGCACTGTTGCACGCGAAAACGACCTGCGTGGCTTGCTACTACCTACTTATCCTCACCAAGAAGTAAA
Source organism: Claviceps purpurea (assembly GCA_029405325.1). Lineage (NCBI taxonomy): Eukaryota > Fungi > Ascomycota > Sordariomycetes > Hypocreales > Clavicipitaceae > Claviceps > Claviceps purpurea. The sequence continues at coordinate 4,212,686 of CM055783.1, read as the reverse complement.
TACTAACTATCTGTCTTTCTTCTATCTACGCTACATGTAGTACAACTGTACAACCTACCTTCAGGTCCTCCCATAGTACATTAGTAGGGACCCCTTTTTCTTCTCCCCATGGGAGGAAGTTTTACCTTTGCAGCCTCGTTTCATGTGCCAAGTGTACGGGCGGTGGTGCGGCACGATAGAAACCTTGGGTGGTTCTTTGTTGTTTGTTCGGTCCTAGAACGGGTCTGTTATCCCCCCCCTTGTCTCCTCCTTCTTGATAACAATGGCAGATCGATCAAGTACCTACCGCACACTATCTGCTTCGTTATTAGCGATAGGCAAGATCCGACATGTAGGTACATAGTTAGCCGGTCTGAGGTCAGCCACGATCCGGATGCGGATATGTATATGGCCATGCGCCCTGTCCTGCCTTTGTGTTGAACAGAGGGCTTGACAAGAAGCACAAGGTTCTTTGTAAGGTCAGTCGCCGCTGCGGTTGCGCATGAGGAGGTGTTTTGCAGATCGATCTTACCCTGATCGTATTGGAGAGGAATCCAAGAATAGGTGTAGGTTAGCCATGCCTCGTGTGCAAGAATGGCATGATTGCAGATCGATGGGGTACCCGTTGCACAGATTCAGGCCATTGACGATATTGCAGCGATTCAGGACATAGCAGAGATCTATGTAGTACATACATAGTAGAGATCCAGTACATCATAGGGCTGAGAAGACATGGTAAATATTCAGGATATAGTAGACATCCGGGGCATTAAGAAAAGCAGCCATTGTAGAGGACATACTCGCATAGAAAGTCGAGTCGTGCGTACATGTTCACCTGACACAGGCTGTGTCAGGGCAGGTCTGAGGTTGCACTGCATCCGGTCACTTAAGCAAGCTTGATAAGTAGCGAATCAGCGGAGGCATACGTTCACGGGATAACCACGTTGGGAAATTCCTTCGAGGCAGTCGTTGCAGTCATTGCAGGTGCACTATCCGTCCGTCAATCGGTCGATCCGTCAGTCGGGCAATCCGTCAGTCGGTCACTTCGTCAGTCGATCTGCAGTCAACAAAAAACCCTTCCAATCGTCTCTATTCAAAGTAAAGATAGTCAGAAATGCTACTACAAGACGATCAATCCAGCTAGCTAGATTCGCCACCCGTCATCAATTTCATCCGGTCCAGGCTGGGCCACAGCACCCCCATTTCAAACATGCGCCGTTTCCCCGTCATCAAAGATCGCCCCATCTCATGAGGCAAAGAAAGGAAAAAAAGAGACAAGATTTCCGCTAAAGAGTAGGTAGAAGATACAAAACGTGGAAGAAAAGAATGTGGACAAAAAGAATTGGACACATGACAAGAGAATAAAAAAAATCAAAAGCTATGTACTAGAAACCAGATTCAGTCAACAGCGGAGCTTGAGCATCAATCCTTGGTGGCATGCTCGTCGCCAAAAGGACTTTTGCCTCGGTCTTCTGACCCAGGTCGCTTGCTTCCTTCTCCGCCGCAGCCTTCTTCGCCTTCCTCGAGCACGGCGACTAGGGTGGGTGTGCTGCTGATGCCGCTGTTCTTGCGCTCCAGCGGGTCGGAGAAAGGTCCCTGGTCGTTTAACGATGTCTTGGATGCCAAGGTCTTGTCATGCGAACCAGACGAAGAAACAAGAGAGGTTGTTGATGCGCTGGCGTCGTTTCGGGCTAGTTCCACCTTTTTCAAACCGCTGCCGCCGAGCTTAACGACCTGTGCTCGGCCTTGTGTGGCCGTATTGGCGCTGTTGACATATGTTGAGCTGATGCTGAAGTCGCTCGCTGTGCTGTCGGGGCGGGTAGGCATGCCGAATTTCTGCAAGCTGATGGAAGGCACCGGCGGTGTCCCAGGAGAGCTGACACCAGCGGACTTAACGCTGACGACGGTGGGCTTTGCTCGCATACCGGTTTGCGCCGGTGCCTGTACCTGAGCCTGTTTACCGTAGATGGTGGAAGCAACGCTGTAGCGTGGTGCGTACGAAGTTCGGTCGGAAAATCCCGATATGCCAGAAAACGTCGAGTCTCGTAGACTGGTGGGGACAAAGAAGTGCTGGTCGATTGCTGCTTGCGAGCCGTTACGACTGGCCTCGGAATGCCTCATGGGGATTGGAGGGACCGGGGGGACTAGAACCGATGGCGATGAAGGCGTGGCACGGTTTGTCACACCGGGAATGTAGGCGATTTGGATAATGTTGGAGGCTCGGGTGAGGACGGTTGAGGCGATAGAGTGGACTGTATGTGTCGAAGAGCGTCTGGTTATCCTTGAAACGTTGTCCTTCTCGGTATGACGAGCCGGGGTAGAGCTCGTCTCGTAAACGGATTGATGGGGGTCGGCAGCTCGCTTGGGCTTGATGACAAATCGCCAGATCAGATATGTGATGATGCCAATGGCGATGAGGCCGCCCACGACGCCTCCCACGATCGGCCCTACGCTAGGTCCGCTGCTGCCTTTGTCACCACCACCTGATATGGCTTGCGTGTCCTCTTTTGTGCAGAAGGATTTCGCACATTGCCTGCAGTTCAAGGGGACAGTAAATTGACAGCTTTCGCCCGCATCGCAGGCCGGACACGTCAATTTCGAGCTGTCGTCGCATTTGACGCATTCTTCTCGTCGAGTAAGCGAGCGGAGGACTGCAAAATAAAGACTTCAAGTCAGCAAGAAGCACATCGCCCCGTTGACAGCGTTGGGACGGCAATGAAAAGACGAGCGCTATCCACTGCGCTCGACCTCCAAGAATTACGTACTACTGTCTACTTCAGCCACGTCCCTGGCAATAACGTAGGGTGTTTGGTCGATCATCTCGGGCAATTTCTTGTGGTTGTCTCGATCGGTGGCTAGTTGTGAGGGGGAGATGAGATGGAGCCGGCTTGTTTGTTTCTGTTCCCTTCTTTCTTTTCCTGTAATCCTTAATCTGTAATCCTTTCTGTTTGTATCACGGCCAGCGCTTCAACAATAACAACAGCAACTTGATGAATGAGGTAACTGCAGGTTTGTCGAGGCGTATGAACTGGCACAAACTTTGAAACGAATTTAGCGACAAGATGGCTTCAGGAGATGCAAAAGTCGTGACCGGGATATCTGTTGCTGATCGGCGACGAGGGAATAATCACGGCCGATCCGGAAAATGACAGAATGGTGAGAAACGAAAGGAAAACGAGTGTAGATGGGGAGACTAGCTCTCGAGTGATGGCAAGAAGATGTGAAGAGAAAGAAACGGAAGCGACTGGGAAGGCTCTAAATGAAAGACATGATCGAACTGGCAACTTGGAAAGAGAAAATGGAGAAGAAGCGACGTTATTGTGTCTCAACGGCGGCCGTTAAGAACGATGAGCGCTGCGGAATCGAGATGCAAGATGTGGACGAGGAACGAAGGGGAGAAGGCCGACGCAAGGTCTCACCACGGCGGAGACGGGAGGAAGGGGGAGGGTTACATAAGGCCACAGGCACGGGGGACACCCTGGAGGCTGGGAGCACCCTGACCTAGTCAGTCGCCAGATTCTCGACGGCACCAGGCCTTCAACACGCTTGCTTTCAGGCTCTGATTCGCTACTGGCTGGGCCGACTAAGACACTAGCCCAGATAGAGAGTAGCCCGAGCAATTAAAGTGCGCTCGGCGCCCTTTGCGAGTACAGTGCGCGTCGCGTACCTTTGTTGCTGTATGGGGCGTCGCCGTGGCGTGGTCACGCTCCAGGAACCGCGCCCATGGGCCATGAGCGCCCATGAACGCCAAGCGGTTGGAGTCTAACTATTCGACTAAGTACCCACCCAACGCAGTAGATCCACAAAAATGGGGCTTTGGATACGTCAACGCCCCAATGGCCGCGTCCACGATAGGTAACAATTTTCTTCTTTTCAACCGTCACGTCAACACGCAAGCTATCAACACATCAACAGCACCATTGATATAACCTCTGCGGCTTCATTCTTTTGTTATCATATCGTTCTTTAACCCCTCCATCGAAATGTAAAACAATACAGTAGTTTCGCATGGCGCAGCAATGGCGAACACTTCGTTGGCGAGCCGCCTCAATTTGAAACAGTTGTCGAGTTCCTCTTCTCGCTTTTTGCTCAGATGGGGTGCTGATAAGGGTGTTGCTTTCATGAAGCGTTCATCCAGTAACGTCGCTAGATCAACGGGCAGATGCAGCCAACATATTACCGGCTCTATTTACACTGAAAAGATATCTGACATGGAAATGCAGGACGCCCTTGACCCAGTGCACGACCTCATCCGAAAGGAACGGCGGCAGCCCGCCCGCAACAAGCGTAACGATTCCGCTATGAATGGAGATGCTTCCAGCGTCATCCCGTCCACTAGGGCACTGATCAGAGTACCTCAGAGGGCTCACGGGCATCGAGGCCACAGCTGCCGTCAAGACGAGCGACGAAGGGCGTACCGGTCCCAGTTCGAGCTTAAGACGTGTAAGAACCGAGGCAGAATGGGTTGAAGCGCGAATGATAAGCGGTGGGTACAGAGGCCGAGGCTCTCGCGGAATATCAAGTTGACACGGTTACAAAGCCCGAGATCATGAAGTGAATTGCGCAGCCGCCTGCGTTCCTTGTCTCCTTCTTAGCTAGCCGCCTCTCAATCAATATTCGTTGCTCGTTTACATGCTTTTTTATGTTATATGAACCTCTTTGCACTGGGAATCTAACATGCAAATTCCGAATTGCGAGGATCGCGATCTTGAGCAGCAGCAAAGTTGATAAATTCGACGAAAGACGATTGCTAGTGCGGAGACCCGACTGTGATGTTTTCGCGTGGCGGCGTGGGTGTGTGGGTGTGTGGCAATCGAGTCCACTAACCAAATCTGGTCAAGAGTGGATCTACTGCGTCGGGTGGGTACTTAGTCGAATAGTTAGACTCAAGCGGTTGCTCTCTGTACCAAGCCAGATCCCGACTGGGTGTTGCGGCCGCTGGTGGGCCACCACGGCATTGACAGTGTCAAGTTTGTCGCTCTGCACAGTCCACCATCTCATCTCGGCTTCGGCTTCCTTGGCCAATATTGCGAGCCTGCAGTTTCCTCTGCACCTCATTGGCCATATTTACGCTACAACGCTGGCCAGAGCGCTGGGTCCAGCGATGGGCCTCCCCGGGCATTCCGCTGCGTGCCTTCGAGCGATACGGAGTAGGTAGATCGGCCAATGGAGCAAGTGGCTGCTTCTGTGTAACGACCGATCTCACGCCACAGCTTTCTCGAACGTCCCGTCTTGCCTTCTTTCCTCTTGCTTCGCGCGGACATGTCGCCGCGAATAATGCACTCTGTTTCAATTCACCGACATCAAGAGTGCGTCTTTTCAGGTCCTGGTGTCCTGCCTGTCACTGGAATGCGGTGCTTGGAATCTGCTGCTTGTCGCAGACGCGGACGCACTTGCTTGATTGAGATTTGTTTTGGAAGGCTCTGTGTGGAGGATGTATTTGTCTTGTTTCAGGAATCAGCATCCCCCAGCTCCCAGGACTCAGGACTCAGGAGTCACGTTTTCACAAGTTCACAAGTTCACAACTGATCAGCCGTCCCACGCTTTGCATTTCCACGGCCTTTCGTCTCGTTGCTCGTCTCGTTGGAAATGCGATCTGGAGAGAAAGAGAAAGGGAAATGCACAGAGTACATGGCAAAGAAGCAAAAAGAAGCCGAATAGATTTGTTTCAGAGATGCAGCCTGCATGTCATAGGTATTGTCGAGTGAAATCTGAAGCTGTCCGCACCCCTGTGATCGGAGGCATGCAGGAATTTCTTTTGCAGGATTCGAGGCAGAGCACCAGTTTGGACGAATTTCGTGTGCGCAGCGGCATTGTTGCCTTCTTTCTTTGTGAATTGCCGTTGCCCTGCAAGTAGGCACATAGATTCTTCGTGATTCGTCATGTCTTGAGCATAATTCGCAAGGACTTTTGATGCATGGGAAAGACAAGAGACAAAGCAACGAAAAGGGCAGAAAAAGGGATAGAGTTGTTTGTTACCGTATCAGTGATCAGTGATCACTGTCAGCTCCCACTGTCAGCCAGTCAGCCAGGTTGGGAAGATTGATCAATCTTGCTTCTTGATTCTTGACATTAGGTAGACCGTAGTAGCCGAGATTAGTGCGATGGACGGGCGGGTGGTCGGTGGAACCCCCTCTCCGCGAGTTGTCTGCACTTCAGATCTTGCTTCTGATGTTGCAATTCCGATAAGTATACTCCGTATGTGTAACGGCCAGTCAATGTGCTATCCAACTGAGCTACACACCCCACAAAAGGGTACGATTCCAAGACAACTGCTGTCTTGGAATTAGCACATATAGACGACTGACTGACTTTGTGACACTTCGTCACAGTATGCATCATGTACAGTCAAACCCCGATATAACGATAACGTAAAAGTGACCAAAATCCCATCGTTATGTCGAAATATCGTTTTATCGAGATGTCACGTGATCGCATTTTATCACGTGTTTCATCACATGATCACTTATCTGGCATGCTGCCCCACCACGGCAGCAGTACGGAAAATTTCAAAATCCAGCCCAAGCGGGCGCGAAAGGCCTCACAGAAGGAGGCCAAGGAGAAGCCGACGGTGGACAAGGAGAATATGTCGCCAGAGATGAGAGTGGCGCCGCAAAGATCCAGTGTACCAGTCAAGGAAGCGAAGGGCAAGGGCACCATACAATTTAGATATGTATGTATGTAGTCACTGTATGTACTCTATCAATTCTCATCCTCCTCAGGTCCCGACACCGTAGAGAGCTAGCGCGGCCTGGCTGAGATGGGGGTATTTCGGATGGTGTTTTCGAAGGTCCAGTCGTTGGGCAGCGGTAATTGGAAGCCTCTTGTACTTCTTCTTAAGATTCTTAGGAGCCTCAGGAGCCTTAGGAGCCATTGGAGTGATGAATTAGGTACGATGTTGGGCGAGGAATTGGATGGAATGGGCCAAAACATCTGTTTCGCGATGAGTTAGGGCAGATGTTGCGTGAGGAATTGGGGGGAATGGGCCCAAAAATTGTGTTCCGATTACCCCGATATAACGATTTTTTGGCAAAAAAATCTTTTAATCACGCCAGCGGGGTTTATCGCTATTTGTATGGGGTTTCAAAAAATTTGGCCCAAAAATATCGTTAAGGTGAATATATCGTCTTATGGCGAATCGTTATATCGAGGTTTGACTGTACTATGTATGTACCTCCGATACTCCGTATCAATGCCGCCGCTGCGTCTGGCCTTCGATGTCATGCCTCGCCGACTTGGCATCGACAGTTGAGCCGATCCTTCAAGATTTAGTAAGGTGTCGTGCTGATGTGAATTGCGGCGGGCTCGAAGATTGGAATGAATATCGGTTTGCAAATTAATGGCCCGCGAGTCCGCGACTCCAACATTACCTAGGTTCGTCAAGTTCTGGACAACGAGAAGTCGTTCGGAAAGCCAAACTCGACCTTTGTTGAATGGCTCGTCGGAAACCCTAGTCTCACCTCTCGCGTGTTTCTCCCGACCTGGAACAATAGCGACAATGTTGCTATGTAGGGCAAGTGATCATTGTGCTCTGTACAGAGTACTTGCACAAGGAGTGACAAATTTATTTCCGTTAACGTAAGTAGGTAGACCAACCTCGCTGTCGTCCTTTGTCCGGGGAGGCATCAGCGGACACGTGAAAGAGGCGATTCTGCTACAGGGTGGTAGTGGACAAGGTGGGCGGGAATTTTCAACAAGTGAAATGCTGTTCTGTACGTAAACTTTAAACTTCAGATATGTACATACCTAGCTTTGCGTTCTTTCAAGCGGTTTCCAAAGACGACGCTCATTGTTTCTGCGGCCCAAAGGCAGGACAAATCCCGGCCACGTTGTCACTCAATCGACGTACTATTTCTCTACTCTCCATGACTTGCGATTGCGATTAGTAGAGGACATAAACTCACGCGCTGACTCGCCCCCGCGTCATGGGTATTCAAATTTGTTTACGATACATAATCATGAGAATCCGGGGAGCTAGAAAGAATAAAAAAAAGAATTCGCCGCGATGGAATTGCACCGCCTCCGCCTCCTTCAAATCGCTGCATCACGGGCCGCCTTCGCGGCTCCAGGCCAACCGAGCTGAAAACACTTGAGCCTATTTTTGGAGCATGGGCACCCACATACATACATGTGTACTACATACATACATACATACATGGGTACCTCCTTATACGGTAGAGAAAGAAGGCGGCCGAACCGCCTCGTACCCATCCATCTACGGCGGGGAACCTACACTACAAGGTATGTAGGTAGGTACGGAGTATATTTGCCGCAATTCTAATCTGTATCTGTACGGAGTACAGAGTAGATTCAAGCTTAATCAACAGGACCCGGGACTACTCGGTAGACAAACGAACTTTCCCCATCATTGTCCTTTGTTTCGGATGTTTCCTGCCATTTTCGTTGATCAAGCTTCTCTGTGAAGATAATCGGAGCCCCATGGCCCATGGACCATCCACACGTCAGACGCATGAGCTGTGATTAAAAATAGCAGCAGCGCCGCGTAAGAAGGACAACGACAATCAGGTTGGCTGGCGCAAGCCATATGTACATGGGCACATACCTACATACATACCATCGGATTCCCCCAAACAATAGCAAAAAAGGGGTCCTTACAATGGCGCCTAGTCCCGAGCGACAAGACCATTTCTCACTGGTTGCTTAGGCGGTGGCTAATAAAGGCGCAGGTCGAGTTGGTATTAGGTAACCGTTGGTTACAACTTACGTGCAGGTTAGCGCTCCCAGAGTTTATGCAACACACCCTGGATACGAGAAGAGCTCATTACTGATTAGCTGCCTGCGAGAAGGAGGAGGACAAGACGACCGCGTTGTCGAACAAAGTGAGCACAGATCCGGCATCGGCATCATCATATTGCCACCCGGGTGTCTGCGGGCTGCGGGCTAGCACGTTGCTGTTGGCCGGCTGCCTCGATGGGGTGGTGTGCGTTGTCTGCTGCAGACTCTGCAGTGCTGCAGATTCCTGCATCGCATGGCTGTCGACAACGGCCTCCTCCGAGTATTCATTTTTTCGCACATGGCCATGATGGATTGAGAATTTGAGAGGCACCTCGTCACCGGAACCAAGAAAGAAGAAGGACCTGCAACTTCTTGTCCAGCCGCAAGTTATGTACATATGTACTTACACATACCGGTACGTAATTGCAGTGACAGAACTGCCCTGGCGGCAGACAGAGGGACGGAGAAAACAGAACTTGGCCATCTGAACGAGCCTCCGATTGGACGAAGCTGCCGGGAAATAAAACGGAGCCATGCGTCATTGTCCAGCATTAGGTACCTGGCACTGGTGGGTAGGGTCCGAGAGTTGGCCTGGAGGTGGCCTGGAGTTGGCTGGAATTACGGGGCTGTAGGGGAAGCCGCCGCTGCAGTTGGACTTGGGAGCGGTGGGAGCCGGTAGGAAGCGGGCCGTCAGCCAACCACACGGTTGCTAGACAGCTGCCAGCCAGCACAGCCAGCATAGCCCAGCAGCCAGCCGCCAGCCATGGCTTGGGGCGTGAAACAACTGACACAAGGGAAGGCCAGTCAAGGGCCGGCAACGAGGCCAAGGGGACCACCAACCGACGACACAAATTCCGCGAACCATGATGTGCCTCGCTGAGCAGTGAGAGGGAGATCCCCTGAGTCTGTCGAGTGCTGGAGCCTGACTCCTGCGGCCTCCAGCACTCGACTGTTCTCGTTGCCGACACTCTTGCGTCCTCGTTCCCTCTCCCACGTTTTATCCTCCTCCTTCTGCCCCAAAGACCTTTGCCCAGAAACCATCACCACTGGCTGGAGAACAATCACACATCGGGTCTGATTCGTCATTCTCTCACTGTCCAACTCGGGCACTGCCGCACTTCACTGCTCTGGCGGACCCTCTTTTTAGACCTGTCCACCTGGTATTCGGGACAACCATATTGTTGCAGGCGTTTACCTTGCTTGCTCCTCTTGTTTCTTGGTTTTTTTTTCACCCGCCAGAAAAGAACCAGCAAAGAGGAAAATACAGGTTGACGTTGTCGAGTAATTACCTCCTTGGCTGCTTTAGGTCGTGCAGAGCTACCTACCAGCTTTCAAGCACTGGCTCGCTGCTCGGACCACGCCCAAGGGAAACATTACTGGATTTCTCGTGCAACGAAAATCTTTGTTCTTTTGCATCCGTCAGCATAGCGATTCACGAGCGTCCATCGGGCGACATACTGCATCATCACACGTTGGATTGAGAAACGGTTTCCGTACTCGAGAGAGCTCCATTGTTCTTAGCGTCATGGCATACAACAGCCTCGGTCACGGTCACGGCTCCGACCACGACCAAGATCCCGTCCATGAGTATACAGGCGCACATCCAATGCAGGACCTTCCCGCCGGCGGTAACGTGCGTAGCGATATTTCCAAATTGGCTTCATGTCAAACGGATGTGTTGTCGACTGTGCTGACAACCATTACTCGCAGTATCACATTCCTCCTGAGGACCATGACGAGGACGCTCGCGGTTATTTACTGAACGAGCCATCGGGGCATGATTACGACCACGATCGCCTCGGCGCCCCTACACCTCCCCAGCGGCCAGTCTCGACATACAGCTTGACCGAGTCTTATGCTCCTGGTGCATCGGATCATCCTCCAGCTGGCTCTGGTGGATTTGCCGATGGCGGCTTCGCCGCGTATACGCAAAACCAGGGATTCGGCGGCCCTTATGATCGGCCCTTGTCCACTATTGGCGATGAGGAGGAGAGCTGGATGCTGCGACAGCAGCAACCGGGCGGCTTCTCCAAGGGCGGTGGCTTGAAGCGATACAATACCAGAAAGGTCAAACTGGTCCAGGGTTCCGTGCTGAGCATCGACTACCCCGTGCCTAGTGCCGTCAAGAATGCCATCGACCCCCGTTACCGTGATGTGGAAGGCGGCAATGAAGAGTTTGTCAAGATGCGCTACACAGCCGCCACCTGCGACCCCAACGACTTTACTCTCAAGAACGGGTACGATTTGCGACCCCGTATGTATAACAGACACACCGAGTTGCTCATTGCCATCACCTACTACAACGAAGACAAGGTTCTGCTGTCTCGAACGTTGCACGGTGTCATGCAAAATGTTCGCGACATTGTCAACCTGAAAAAGTCTACCTTTTGGAACAAGGGCGGCCCGGCCTGGCAAAAGATTGTCGTCTGCTTGGTGTTTGACGGCATTGAGAAAGCCGACAAGAATACCCTCGATGTTTTGGCCACGGTCGGCATCTATCAGGATGGTGTCATCAAGAAGGATGTAGACGGCAAGGAGACTGTTGCGCACATTTTCGAGTACACCAGTCAGTTGTCCGTCACGCCAAACCAGCAGCTGATCCAGCCGACTCATGACACGAGCTCGGACTTGTCGCCCGTACAATTCATTTTTTGTCTGAAGCAGAAGAACAGCAAGAAGATCAACTCTCACCGATGGCTCTTCAACGCGTTTGGTCGCATCTTGAACCCCGAAGTGACGATTCTCATTGACGCGGGCACGAAACCGAGCCCTCGATCACTGCTGGCCCTCTGGGAAGGCTTCTACAACGACAAGGATCTAGGTGGTGCGTGTGGAGAAATTCACGCCATGTTGGGCAAGGGCGGCAAGAAGCTCTTCAATCCTCTCGTCGCTGTGCAGAACTTTGAGTACAAAATCTCCAACATTCTCGATAAGCCCCTCGAAAGTTCCTTTGGCTACGTCTCCGTCTTGCCGGGTGCCTTTTCCGCGTACCGCTTCCGAGCCATTATGGGTCGTCCGCTGGAGCAGTATTTCCACGGCGACCATACGCTGTCCAAGATTCTCGGCAAGAAGGGCATTGACGGGATGAACATTTTCAAGAAGAACATGTTTTTGGCCGAAGATCGTATCCTCTGTTTTGAACTGGTGGCCAAGGCTGGTCAAAAGTGGCACTTGACTTATATTAAGGCCGCCAAAGGCGAGACTGATGTACCGGAAGGCGCTGCAGAATTCATCAGCCAGCGACGACGATGGCTCAATGGTTCGTTTGCGGCCTCTTTGTACTCGCTTATGCACTTTGGACGTCTGTACAAGAGCGGGCACAATCTTGCGCGGATGTTCTTTTTCCACATCCAGATGCTGTACAACGTTCTCAACGTAATCTTCTCCTGGTTCTCGCTCGCCTCGTATTACCTGACCACCACTGTCATTATGGATCTTGTCGGCACGCCTGTTGTCGGCGGTGTCGCTGGTTCAGAGCACCATGGTTGGCCCTTTGGCGATAGAGCGACCCCGATTGTCAACTCGTTGCTCAAGTATATCTACCTGGCCTTTGTTATTCTGCAGTTCATTTTGGCGTTGGGTAACCGACCCAAGGGGTCTAAATTCACCTACATTGCCTCATTTATGGTCTTTGGCCTGATCCAGGGCTACATTCTGGTCCTTTCGGGCTACTTGGTCGCTCAGGCATTCTCAAAGCCCATTGGTTCACAGATCTCGTTTCGCAATGGCAGTGCATTTATGGATAGTTTCTTTTCCGGATCTAGCGCCGCGGGCGTTATTCTCATTGCCCTCATCACCATCTACGGGCTGTACTTTCTGGCTTCGTTTCTGTACCTGGACCCGTGGCACATGTTCCACTCGTTCCCGTACTACCTGCTCCTCATGTCGACCTACATCAACATCCTCATGGTATACGCATTCAACAACTGGCACGATGTCTCTTGGGGAACCAAGGGCTCGGATAAGGCCGAGGCGCTCCCATCTGCTAATGTGACTAAGAAGAGTAACGATGAAGTCGTGGTGGAAGAAATCGAGTACGAGCAGGAAGACATTGACAGCAAGTTTGAGTCCACGGTCCGACGAGCCTTGGCGCCTTTCAAGGAGGAGGAGGAGCTGGAGAAGAAGGATGTGGAGGACTCGTACAAGTCTTTCCGAACTGGTCTGGTGGTATCGTGGCTGTTTTCCAACATCTTCCTCGTCGTTGTGATTACCAGCGACAACTTTGACACTTTTGGCATTGGCGTAAGTTCTCCCCCTATCCCAATGGGCGTAAATTTCTTGTTATGCCAGGTATACTGACACATAGCAGAAAAGCTCGTCTGTCCGCACGGCCAACTTTTTCAAGTTCCTGCTCTATGCTACGGCTTTGTTGTCGCTGGTTCGATTTTTTGGATTTCTCTGGTTCTTGGGCAAGACGGGTATCATGTGTTGCTTTGCCAGGAGATAGAAGCGCTTGTTTTCCACCTCAGGTACTCATTACGGATGCAAGACATGGTTTGTTTTGGCGTGAGCGGTGTGTCGCTCGCTGCATGGAGAAGGGTGGCCCCTGGAAGGATTGGCCCTTGGGGTACGGATTTACTCTGTAGTTGGGCAAAATTGGCTTTCTGGCTTTGATGGGCGAACCAGTCGCCTTGTGATGATCTGTATTAGGTATATACATGGATGCATAGGAGATATGTAGAGGCATTGCATTATTTTGGGGTATATATATACATTGTTGCTATGAAGGGATGGGACATCAGTGATGATTAGCACGGTCGACGAAGAGCTGTACAACTCAGAAGTGATACATAGATTGATGAGTGAATGATCGACAGTCTGTTCAAGCAGCAGTGGGCTGGCAATGGGCATCCGTCATTTCGGTGGGGCAGTGCGTCAGGTTAGGGTCGTTAGGTACCTGTTAGTAATGAGGGATGGTGGCGACGCGCCCGATGATGACCATTGACCGACAAAACCCCCATCCGACAACTGACAACCTACGCGAAGCAAAGCCGACTACGGACTTCACCACAAGCCCATTTCTCCCTCGCGACCTACAACACCTAATACCTACCCGCAGACCATCTTTCCCCTCCTCTAAATCCTTACTTCTCCCTCCTTTCTTCACTGCGTGCTCGTGCGTTTGCTCTGTCACGCCTACTTTTCACACCTTATTTTTTCGCACGGCATCCACGACCTATTGTCTTTCTTCGGCGGAGAAAAAATACGGGCTTGAAATCGAATTAATCCGGATCACGATCACGAGGCACGAGGCGCAAAGATGTTGAAGATCTGGTCTATGGTATGGAAGGGTCTTTCTTGGCCATGATCCCCCCTCAGATCAAGGAACACGAACCAAAACGAGAGGAGAACGGAAAGAGAAGAAGAATTTGCGGACAAGAGAAAAGATGGAAACGCTGTTTTTCAAGGCAAAGCAGATACTAACGCTGTGCGCGGATCGAATTGTAGAAAAAAGCCCAAAAGCAGGCTGAAGATGCTGAGGCGTTGGCTGCGGGGGGCAAGAAGAAGAAGGTGACTGCCGCGCAGTTGCGGATTCAGACAGGTATGTTTCGATCTGGGCGTCACAGAAGATGATTGGGTGGTCGGAAAGGAATAATGGTGGAAAGAGAGGCGCAGATAAAAGAGGAGGGGGAGGCGGAGAAGAAGGAGAAGAAGAACATGAGGAGGAACTCAAGGACGGAAGACCGGAAGAGGATCAATACGCCAAAGAGGCAGAGCATAATATGCCCGCGGCCTTTCAGAAGCATGCTAATGAAATGTTCACAGACTTGGCCGAGATAGACCAGGACGAATCGTTCCGAAAGACGCTCAATACCGAATACAAAGACAAAGACGACATTCTTAACTTCTCGCTCATTATCGAGCCGGACGAGGGCATGTACCGCGGAGGTCGCTTCATTTTTGACTTCTCGGCTAGTCAGAACTTTCCGCACGAGCCGCCCAAGGTGCGCTGCCGGCAGAAGATTTACCACCCGAATATCGACTTGGAGGGAAATGTGTGCTTGAATATTTTGCGGGAGGACTGGAAGCCAGTTGTTACGCTCAAGTTTGTGTTGATTGGGCTGCAGGTAAGCCTCCCCCCCAACTATGTCTCCCAGAACAGTGCATCTTCGGTTATGGAGAGGCCGTTTATCTCATTTAACAAGAAAGGGGGCTGGTCTACATGGAGAGCCCGCTTTTGATCATCAAAAGCTGTCGTCTCTGGAGCCTCTGGAGTCGGTGAAATACTTTTGAAGTTTTGAATCGGGTTGCTAACACTTTGGCAGCACATTTTCTTGGATCCCAACGCAAAGGATCCTCTCAACAAGGAGGCTGCCGAGGAGCTCAAGAACAACAAAGAGGCATTCAAGCGAAATGTGCGAAAAGCGATGGCCGGAGGCAAGATCATGAACAGCGCCAGGCAGGAGGTGACGTACACCAAGGTGCTGCCATAGGATGGGAGAT
This sequence comes from Claviceps purpurea, assembly GCA_029405325.1. NCBI lineage: Eukaryota > Fungi > Ascomycota > Sordariomycetes > Hypocreales > Clavicipitaceae > Claviceps > Claviceps purpurea. Next base: position 4,197,527 of record CM055783.1, on the reverse strand, counting down.
GGGGACTGAAGAGCGCGCAAAAGCGGAAAAGACCACAACAGAGGGAAGAGAAATGATGGAATTGGGGTGCTGGGCATGAAGCCTGAGGAACGGGAGTGGGATGCAAGCGAAGTATACATAACGAGCAGCGCCATTGCATCATCGTGTGGACATGTCGAGACGGATACTGGAAGATGGACGCATCAAGGACGTACAGACAAGATGAATGGATATGCCGAAGGGACGGACTCATCCAGAGGAGATTGAGACGAGCACGCAAGATGAACATGTCAAGGGCGAACAAAGCGTATTGCATCATGCATAGATTGGAGTCATCTGGCGCTCGAAAGGCAAGCCATGAATTTGGAATCTTATTGCCCTTGTCCAGGCTCTTTATAAAAAAAAGCGAGGAAAATGTACACCGGCCAGATTCCTGATGGACGTGGTGACTTGTGACGTGAGGTACATATGTGTGTGCTAAGTTGAGCACATGGGCCGCTAGAGCATGTACCTAATCAAGTTGGCCGTAACAAACGCCGTGTCAACGAGCAAGTGGAGAGGAGGAGCACGTCGTGATGGATCATGGATGGCTATTGCATCGCAGGTTGTGGTGTAGTGAAGCCGTCAAACTTGCTGCACCTCGCGAGCATCGGCGAGACTCAACTAAGTGGGCCAGGCCGTTGTTTCGCGCCGCAGACGGAGCAGTGGAGCACCGAGATCGGCCAAATGGCTTCCCTCAGAATCCCCAGGGCCACAGGTGTTTGGAGCGCTGGAAATTGGAATGAAGCATCCCCGAGCTTCCGGTTCCCTCCCGAGCCCCGACCACTCCCCCGAGGCGCAAGTTGCAAGCACCAGGCCTTGAATTTTCTTCCACACCAGCCCTTTCCTCTGCCCTTCACATCACCAACTTCCACCGCCACCCCCAGACCGACCAGCCTCTCCTCTCCTCAACATCACAATGGCCTCAAGAGGTTTCTCCAAGACCCTGCGCGCGGCTGGCCAGCTGGCTGCGCCCCGCATCCAGCAGCGCTCCTTCATCGCCGCCAGACAGCTTGTCCGCGCGGCCGCTGCTCGTCCCGTTGTCGGCGCTGCCGTGCAGCAGGTCCGCGGTGTCAAGACGATGGACTTTGCTGGCCACAAGGAGGATGTCTATGGTAAGACCGCATCTTTGATCTGCTTTTCTCTTTTGAGCTTTCTTTTTTGGGTGGCTGCTGACCTTTTCATCTTGTCTTGTCGCGCATGCAGAGCGCTCTGATTGGCCTCAGGAAAAGCTCTTGGTGAGTCATGGCAACGCTCCCCAAGGCAGACTCAGAGGACGATTCGATAGCTGTCACTTGTCAATTCGGCTCGGAGAGTCCAATTGATCTTGATGACTTACCAAGCTTCTGTGCGTGTGTGCTGACTGCGCGACAGGACTACTTCAAGAAGGACACTCTGGCCCTCATCGGCTATGGATCCCAGGGCCACGGCCAGGGCTTGAACCTGCGCGACAACGGCCTCAATGTCATTGTTGGTGTTCGCAAGAACGGCAAGTCGTGGAAGGATGCTGTCCAGGATGGCTGGGTTCCTGGCAAGAACTTGTTCGATGTCGATGAGGCTATCGGCCGTGGTACCATCATCATGAACCTGCTGTCCGATGCCGCCCAGTCTGAGACGTGGCCTGCCATTAAGCCCCAGATTGTCAAGGGCAAGGTACGTTTACCCACCCCCTTTCTCTCCCTGTCTACACTAGTCGACCAGAATCTCATGGCCGAATTCCACAGACCCTGTACTTCTCCCACGGCTTCTCCCCCGTTTTCAAGGACCTCACCAAAGTGGAGGTCCCCACCGACGTCGATGTCATCCTCTGCGCCCCCAAGGGCTCTGGCCGCACTGTCCGATCTCTCTTCCGTGAGGGCCGTGGCATCAACTCCTCCTTTGCCGTCTTCCAGGACGTGACCGGCAAGGCCAAGGAGAAGGCCATCGCCATGGGTGTCGCCATTGGCTCCGGATACCTGTACGAGACCACGTTCGAGAAGGAGGTCTACTCTGACCTGTACGGTGAGCGTGGCTGCCTGATGGGCGGCATCCACGGCATGTTCCTCGCTCAGTACGAGGTGCTCCGCGAGCGCGGCCACAGCCCCAGCGAAGCCTTCAACGAGACCGTCGAGGAGGCCACCCAGAGTCTGTACCCTCTGATTGGAGCCAACGGCATGGACTGGATGTACGAGGCCTGCTCGACCACTGCCCGCCGTGGCGCCATCGACTGGAGCCCCAAGTTCAAGAATGCCCTGAAGCCCGTCTTCAATGACCTGTACGACGCCGTCAAGGATGGTTCCGAGACCAAGCGATCACTGGAATACAACGGCCAGGCTGATTACCGCGAGAGATATGAGGTCGAGATGGAGGAGATTCGAAACCTGGAGATCTGGAGAGCCGGCAAGGCCGTTCGGTACGTTTCATCTACGCGGCTCACTTTATGACACATCATTTACTTTTGCTAATATTTTGACATGCAGCTCTCTGCGACCCGAGAACCAGAAGTAGAGAGAAAGGCGCTTTTGTGTAATGTGAGGACTAAAATTTGATACTTTTCGACGATATCTGAATCAGACGTGCACGGGAGTCTTGAGACATGGGGCCCTGAACTTGGTCCTGAATACTTTGTACTTGCTAAGAGATTGCGAGTTGATTGCGTGGAGGTTACGTCAAAATCGTTTGGGTAGGAGAAGCGGAGGCGAGGCTTTGCAGTCACGAGGCTGTGATTGTGAGTCAGCGACTGTGATTCGGAATAAAAGCATGAGTACTACCTATCTATGCCAGACTCTCGCGGCGGTTGGCGTCTGACTGTATCGACTGTGTTACCAACATGTTGCCATTGTGGACACTGGATGCGGCCGAGACCGTAGACGCCCACGATGGTCAGGGCGTTCTTGCATGCATGAGCATTGAGCAATGAGCACATTCATCCAACAGTCCAACAACGAGGTTTGCTCTGCCCAGACATCCTCGTCACACGAATCACGATCCCGATCACAGCACGATCACAGCACGATCCCAGCAAACTCGTATGCCATCCAGCCCACGACTTATACCCCGCTCCTCCCCGTCCCCAAAACGATGCTTACAATCATCTTTTGGCCCCCATGCCCTATCCCTAGAAGATATTCACAGCCATCTTGGACCCCCAAATCCTCGCTGGATATACCATCCATCGGATCCTCTTTCCCGGTATTTCAACCTACAAGAGCCCACAATCTATCACAATCTATACCTTGATATTGTACCTCGTGAACGTACAAATTAGAACCTGAAGATTAGTAGCATATCAAACATGTCCACAAACTCCCTCCCCCTCACCCGCCACTCCATCTCCGCCGCCCGTACGACTCTCCATCCTCCACATATACACCTCACCCCCGTCCTCACCAGCACCACTCTCTCTGCGCTGGCATCTTCACCGCGCGGCAGCGGGACGGCAGGGGAAAGGCCCGCGCAACCGACCCTACGACTGTGGTTCAAGTGTGAGAATTTGCAGAGGGGGGCTCATTTAAGATCCGGGGAGCGGTTTATGCGTTGGGGAGGTTGCTGGAGGGGGAGGGAAGGGAGGGAAGGGAGGGAGCGGAAGAAGAAAGAACAGATGGGTGGGTAAGGGAGAAGGGCGTTGTGACGCATAGTTCGGGTGAGTTTGTAAACGGTCATCTTCCCGTGGCCCGTTGCTCTGTTTCCATCATGTTGAGTCTCCAATCGATATACATATCACCTTTGGAAACTAGATGGCAAACGTAATAACACTAACACCTTCAGGAAACCACGCCCAGGCCCTCGCCCTCGCGGCCCGCGACCAAAACCTCCCCGCCCACATCATCATGCCCTCCATTGCCACGCCCCAGAAAATCGCCGCCGCAAAGGCCTACGGCGCAAGAGTCTACTTGAGCGGCAGCACGTACCCGGAGCGAGAAGCCCTCACCCGGCAAGTCATCTCCGCGACGGGGGCACGTCTGATATCCTCGTGCGATCACCCGGATATCATTCTCGGGCAGGGCACCATGGGGCTTGAGATGCAGGAGCAGGTCTCTGCGCTGATGAGCAGCCTGAATCCCTATGGGTGTGAGTCTGGTGGAAACGACCCGGGCAAGGGAGGGCTCGACGGGATTATCACGCCGTGCGGAGGGGGTGGGATGCTCTCCGGGGTGGCGCTCTCGGCGGAAGGTACGGGGGTGAGGGTATTTGGCGCGGAGCCGTCCTTCCAGGGCGCTGATGATGGGAAGAGAGGCTTCTATGCGGGGGAGAGGATCGAGCAGGTAGAGACGATGACGGTGGCGGAAGGACTGCGTGTTCCTGTGGGATGGTGGCCGTGGGGGGTGATTCACGGGCGGGGGCTTGTGAGCGGCATGTATAGCGTGGGGGAGGAGGAGATTTTGGCGGCGACGCGGTTGGTTTGGGAGAGGATGAAGCTGGTCGTGGAGCCGAGTGCGTGTGTTGGGTTGGCGGTGGTGTTGTTTGATGACGAGTTTCGTGCTTTGGTCGAGAGGGAGGCGGGGGAGGACGGGTGGGATTTGGGGATTGTGCTGAGCGGGGGGAATGTTGGGGGGGAGGCTGTTGCTCAGATGCTGAGCGATGAGTCTGCTCGTCTTTGATTTGTCTTTGATGATGCGTAGCAGACTTGTTGAAGGAGTCTGAGTGTAGATGCCAGAGGAGGCTCTCGGTTGCTATCGAGTGTCGCTGGTCGTCACTGTGAACAGCAGACACGTCCACAATATCTGTTTATCTCGTGATGCTACGCCAAACAATGGCACTCTGAGTCTGCTAGCCAGTTCGGTGCCTTGTTCTGGTCGAGCGACGTCACTTCAGCCCTTTCTAGAGACTACATACCTACATACCTCATACGAGTCACGACCTTTCTGACTTCCTAAAGTTCCTACATACGCCCATTCTGTGCCGAAACGGCGGCGGCACGGCGCGAATTTTGCGATGGACCCGCGGCGGGGCTTTCAACGTCATATGTACCTCTACTCCGTATGGCGGCACTTCGACCCCTCGTCTCGACCTTGTGTACTTACTTCCTGTCTGTCCTACGCCTACTTCCTACATCCTGAGCTATTTCCCTTTGACCTCTCCCCTCCTCCAACATGTCCCTCACAAACAGCTCCCCCGAGGCCGCTGCCCTCGAAGCCAAAGCCGCCTCCTTCACATTAGCCTCCCTCCCCGCACCCGCCCGCAACGCCGCCCTCGATGCCATCCATACCGCCCTCGCTGCTGCCAAAGACGAGATCCTGGCCGCCAATGCGCGTGATCTCCAGCTCGCCCAGAAAGCCGCCGCTGATGGATCGCTGAGCGATGCGTTGGTCTCGCGGCTCGATTTGGGAAAGAAGGGCAAGTGGGAGGACATGCTCAAGGGGATATTGGATGTTCGGGATTTGGACGACCCAGGTATGCGATGTTATAGAGAAAAGAGAACAAACGAAAAAAGTAACCGTGACTAGTTGGCAAGATACAGATGCGGACAAAGCTGGACGACAACTTTATGCTCGAGCGAGTCTCGTGCCCGATTGGAGTCCTGCTCATCATATTTGAGGCCCGGCCCGAAGTCATTGCCAACATCGCCAGTCTGGCCATCAAGTCCGGCAACGCAGCCATTCTCAAAGGTACAGCATGCCCCTTCTTCCCTTTTGAGCCCCCCCCCCCCCCCCCCCCAAAGTTCATTTCTCACGCATCTTCAAACAGGAGGCAAGGAATCCACGGAATCTTTCGTCGCCATCTCCAAGGTCATCTCCTCCGCCCTGGACAAGACCGACGTCCCCAACGGGGCTATCCAGCTCGTCACGACGCGTGATGCCATCGCCCAGCTCCTAGCCCAAGACCGCTCCATTGACCTCGTCATCCCGCGCGGCTCCAATGAGCTCGTCCGCTACATCAAGGAATCCACCAAGATCCCCGTGCTGGGCCACGCCGACGGCCTCTGCGCGATATACCTGACCGAGACGGCCGACCCGCGTAAGGCCGTGACCGCCATCGTCGACGCCAAGACGAGCTATCCCGCCGCATGTAACAGCGTCGAGACGCTTCTCGTGCAGGAATCTGCCCTGAATACCTCATTTCCCGGCGTGGCAGCCGCCCTCACCGCCAAGGGCGTGGTCCTGCGCTGCGATCCCGCCAGCAAGGCCGCCCTGCTTGCCACGCCTGCTGCGTCCGGCATCCAAGACGCCACCGAGGAGGACTTCCACACCGAGTTCCTCTCCCTCGTCCTGGCCGTCAAGACCGTGTCGACGCTCGACCAGGCCATTGCGCACATCAACACCCACGGCTCGCACCACACTGACGCGATTCTCACGGCTGATGCGGCGGATGCGGAGAAGTTTATGAACCAGGTCGATTCTGCGGGCGTGTACTGGAACTCGTCTACGCGTGTCGCTGACGGGATGCGCTATGGGTTTGGCACTGAGGTTGGCATCAGCACGAATAAGATCCATGCAAGGGGGCCGGTTGGGCTGGAGGGTCTTACTATTTACAAATATAAGGTGCGCGGGGATTATCAGGCGACGGCGGAGTATGGGGATGGGGAGGGGAAGAAGCCTTGGAAGCATGAGAAGCTGTCGATTGAATAATCGGTTTACTTCTTACTTCTTACTTGTTACTTTTTTTTTTTTTGGGAACTCGGCTTGGGGGTTTTTGCATGGAGGAAAGTACAATGAGGATTCGGTCAATTATTGGAATGGGGATGATAGAGGCGACATATGTACACGCCGGGGGTAAATATGAGAAGCAAAACTAGACGATCATGAAGCATGAAGCAAATATAGGCGACCATCAAGTTGTATTGAAGAAAACGATAGGCGACTATGAAGCATGTATCTTGCAATCGTGATTCGTGAAGCATGAACAGCAGACGATCTTGACCTAAACGCGTCACGACTTTGCCACCCACTGGAGGCAGAACATGCAGGGCAAGCTTTCCACAGACACACTCTCCATAGCGTCAATCCACCATAATATTGCTGAGACAGCACATACAATGAAGTGTATCTGCACTGGGGGAGTTAGAGGCGAGAAGTAGAAGACTTTGGATCTATGGAGGAATCTGCGACGGCATCTACAGTGTTTGAACATAGGTAGCGAAACGCTGAGCTGTGGAAGGTTTTGCCTGCTGACAACCTTTTCAAAATTACCGACGTCTTATGCGATCTGATTGTTCGGGCGCTACGACATTTCGAATCTTTTGATATCAGCAAGTACATACATCGATTCATCCGCAGATTTGGGCCTCTATCCAAGTACAGGGACGAATGCCCATTCAGGTTCTAGGAAGCAAAAGGAGTGTGCTGCTGCTGCTGCTGCTGCTGCTGCTGCTGGAAGCATGTCTCATGGCCCATGGGGGAGTAGCACATATTTTCACTTTCTCACTTCTTGGGCAGCCTAGCTCTTTAGTCAAAATGAACGTTCCATTTTGCTCAACAAGAGAAATCGTTTTGTCAACTTTGACCCACCACCGGGACCATTCGTAACACAGTCCAACTCCATTCTTTAGCGACATCCTTCCCCCACGAGCACCCAGCAAAATCTTCCCTCGTCGTCGATGGTGAAAGATAAAAATGAAACAAATACATTTACATGGTCGTACCTCGTCATCCACTCCAGCCAGTGCAGCGGGCCCTCAACGCTCCCCTCCATGTCAAACACAACGTTCCTTGACGTAGACATATAATGCTCCTTACTGTAGACGTTCTTGGTGTAAATGAGACGCCTTGATGTAAAAGCACATACGCCCTACCTCGCACGCCTACGAATTCATGTCATACTGCTTAATCATCTCGGCCAACTTGTCGCCCTCGGACTTGAAATTCAGAGGCACGACACTGAGCACTTGATACCGAACCCTATTTTTTTCATATGTCAGCGTTAGTATCCTCTCCGTGTGAATATGTGCAGAACCTCGGGGAAGTTATGTATGCCTGCCTGTACATACCTTTGCACATCCCCAAAATTATCCATCTTAGCCCGGCACCGAAAAGTAAATTTTTTGCAATTCACCGCCTCAAAAACTTCCAAAAACTTGGCCTCATCCGCGTCCTTCATCTCCATGAGCTCATTCGCGGAAGTGCCAAAGATGAGGAGACCGGTTTCGTTGAAGCAGCTCAGCCACTGATGGCTAGTGTGGTCTGCGACATTCAGCGACACAATGTAGCGGTAGTCGGGCCTGTTGTGGGAGAGGCTGCATTTTTCGCAGTGCCAGGTTCCGTCGCCGTTGTCCATGACTTTCTTGTTGCAGCCTTCCTTGAGGCAGGCTGGGTAGCAAAAGTTTTCTTGCTTGACAAAGACGATTGTGGCTTTGACGGTGTAGTAGGCGGCGTCGTCCATGCCGAGGTTCTCGTCCTTGACCTGGGCGATTGTCTTGAGCTCGTCTTTGCGGCCGGTGGCGGAGCCCATGCTGGCCATGTTTTGGTGGGTGGCGAAGCTGTCGTTGCGGCCGGCGGAGTCGAACCAGCCCTTGAGGCGGTGGGCGTCGGGGATGTCCGGGTCGACGCTCATGGTGCCTGAGGAGAGGAGACTGAGGCTCTTGCCGCCAAAGTCGGATACCTTGGCGCCTTTGAAGGCGACGACGGACTCGGGGTTGGTCTCGAAGGCGTTGGCGGTCTTGCCCCAGATGGTGATGCGGACTGAGTAGCCCGTGTCGTCGACGAGGGTGAGGTCGCGCTTTTCAAAGGGCTTGCCTGAGTTCTTGGACGTGAAGGAGGTGACTTCGCCGACATCCTTGAGCACGCCAATGACATCGACCGTGTTGTCCTTTTCGACGTTTTGGAGATCTTGGATGGTGCAGAAGTTGAAGCGCACCTGCGGGACATTGGACTGGTCTTCGGCCCTTTCGATCCTCGTGTCTCGCTCAAACGTGATCTCGTAGTCATTCGACAGGTTGCTGAATTGTTTCTTGGCCAGCTGCACGCGGCACGGGCTGGAGATGTAGTACACGGAACCTTCCTGCAAGACCTCGTAGAAGGCGTCGCACTGGTCGTTGAAGCCCGTCGCCTTGATTTCGCCGCTCTCATCCAGCAGGTTGACGCTGAAGAGCTTGCCCTCTCCCGTGGGCTTGTGCCATGTTTTGATGTCGGACTTCATCGACACGCGTGCCTTGATGGTCCACTTGTGCTGGAAGGGCGACAAGCCCTCAATGGGGTAGATGTTGCTTCCGTCGTGCGCGGTGGCCGGCCTCGAAGACATGGCTTGCGATCTGTTCTCTTCCTTCTTGACGCCGTAAAAGTCGTTGCCGGTCATCGCGGCGGGCTTGGCCTCGCTGGATTCAACAGCAGTTGGGTTGCCAATTTTTTCTTGCACGCCGAGGCCTTCGATGACTTCAATGTCGAGAATAACCAGGATGCTTTGGGAGAGAGTCAGCCTTTCTGGTCATGCTTCCTCGGATCCTCTGGAAAAAGACAGCACGCCACTTACTTCTTTCCTTTGAGGTTGTTCGGCGTGTACTGCTTGACGCGAGCAAAGCTGCCTCGCACCAATTTGCCGTCGTGAATGACGTGGTTGGCCTGGGTGGCGAGCATGGCCTGCACATAGTGGTCGCCATCACTCATGACCAGTCTGAAGCGTTCGCCGCCGGTAGCTGAGGCGCCCATGGGCTTGACTTGGAGACATTGCATGACGGGGACCGGAAACAATTTCGCGGCTTTGTCGGGGTCATTGAAAATGACACTGCAGGCTGACTGTCAATGACGGGAGCGTGCGGGCAAGAGGGAGAAGAACGTACTCAAGTGACCCCTTTGATAGGGCGGACGCGGCATTCATGATGGCTGCCGTGAGAATCTTTTTGGGAGAACAGGTTTGCGTTGCAGATTTTCTTCAGGCTTGGACAAACGCAAGGCAGGATGGTGATGAGTGGGTGTGACTCGTGAGTGGCGGACGTGAAGTCGCGACGCGTCCCGCGCGTTTAGTGGAAATGGCCCCGCACTGGTACTCCGTACTGGGCGCAGAGATCAGCCTTCACTGTGCACACTGCAGGCGCCACAACGAAGACGCTTGATGACGTTACGTCCCTCCACTTTAGCTTCGCATTGTCCAACTGTCCAACCGACCATTTGTCAACAAGTCGCAACCATCTACAGTCGACAATCTTGCCGCATCAAACAGCCCCGAATCCCATCATGGCCGACGCAGAAAACGCCACAAAGGCTCCAGAGAGCGACGCGCAGGCGCATCTCACCCCACAGCAAAAAGACCCCATCATCCCAGGCGACACTCCCGCCCAGACCGGCCCCACGATGGGCGAGCACTGCGTGACCGATCGCCCAACTCGTGAGTAGGCGCAGCGGCCTTTGCCTTGACGAAAGACGTGAGGCCTTGTTTCTCAAGCTCACAAGTACATTCGTAATCCAGCCAGCGGCCAGTCATCCACCGGCGAAGTCATCAAGCTCAATGAAGTCGATGTAAGCAGTCAAACACGCCAACACCAAGACTCCATGCCCCCGTGTGTCGATCCGACTCGCTGACAGATGTACCTTCATCGAAAAATTATAGGTATACATCTCCAAGCCAGCCGACTACCCCCACGCGTCCTCCAAACTCCTCCTCCTCCTCACCGGCGGCACCGGCATCCAGTCCCTCAACAACCAGATCCAAGCCGACAAGTTCGCCTCGGAAGGCTTCCTGGTACTCATGCCCGATTTCCTCTCGGGCGACACCTCGTCTGCTTCCACGGCCATTGCCGACGGTTCTACCTCTATACTCGAGCAGGTCAAGCTCAAGGCTGCCGAGGTCACCAAGTCCTTCATGATCGACATGTGGCTCGCCCGTGTCACGCCTGACAAGGTGATGCCCATTCTCCACAAGGTTCTTGAGGCGGCGCAGGAGCAGTTTTCCGAGGTTATCAAGGCCGGCGACGGCATCTACTGTGTAGGGTACTGCGTGGGAGCCCGCTTTGTTTTGCTGTTGGCGCAGGAGAGCGATAGCGATGGGGAGAAAAAGGGACCGTATATTAGGGCTGGCGCGCTGGCGCACGCGGCGTCAGTCACACCGGATGACTTTAAAAATCTGAAAGCTCCGTTGACTTTGGTGTGTGTGGAGGATGATCCGTTGTTTCCGGAGGCGGTGCGGGTGGCGGGTGAGGATATGATGGAGGATTTGGAGCATGAGGTGCAGGTGTACCCGGGAGTTCCACACGGTAAGCTCCCACGTTTTTATGAAACATTGTCGTTTTGTTTATGAAAGATGAGATTCGAGTTGAGGATTGCGATTGCTGACCAGAAGACTGAAATAGGCTTCGCCGTTGTTGGATCCTACGCCGACGCATCCATATCCGAGGCACAGGCCGTGGCGTACGAGCAGATGCTGAAATGGATCAAAGAGCACTAACGTGCGCAGCGATGGATGATGAAACGCAGGCAAACCGGATACCACAGGTGTCTCGCCTGCTTTGTTCACTGATTGTATATCTTACGTAGCCTCAGTCTTGTTTTACTTAGCTCTCTCTTGCTTTCTTTTTACTAGCCTGTCGAGCAATACGGGCCACGGCCAATGACGGTCTAACCCCCTCCCTACGGAATCGTGCACACAATCTTGCCCGTATTCCTCGCCTCCTCCATATACCGATGCGCCTCCTGAATATCCTCCCACGGCATCACCTTGTCCACAATAATCTTCAGCTCCCCCGCCTCAAACTGCGGCGCATACGTCTCCAGCCGATCCCTCAACTTCCTCTGATACTCCTCGTCCCTGCTCCGCAGCGCACTCCCCTCAATACGAAGCCTCTTGAACAAGATTTGCGACACATCCACCTCGGGGACTTTGGTACCGCTCAATGTCCCCAAAAGAACAATGCGAGCATCCCTCGCCGCCACATCAAGATTCTTATGCCAGTAGTCCGCGCCAACAAAATCCACAATGAAGTCCACGCCCCGACCCTGCGTCGCGTCCTTGATGCCCTGGACCCAATCCTGGGTCTTGTAGTTAAACGCCGCAGTGGCACCCAACTCCGAGGTCAAGAAGCTGCATTTCTCGTCCGAACCCGCAGTCGCATAAATGGCGCTAGCACCCGCCGCGCGGGAGAGCTGTATGCCCGCGATGCCCACCCCCGAAGCCCCCGCGTGCCAGAGAATGGATTTCCCGGCCGCGAAGCCGAGAACCATATGCAGGGCCTGCGTGGCGGTGATCCAGGCTTCGGGTATGGCGGCCGCCTGCGTGAAGGTCATGTGCGAGGGTTTGTGCAGGAGCATCTTGGAGCTGATGGCGATGTATTCCGCGTAGGCGCCCCCGTAGGCAAGACCGAAGACCTCGTCGCCGAGTTGGAAGCCGTCGTGTTTTTGGCCTGGGCCGAGGGAGTGGATGGTGCCGCTGAATTCTACGCCGAGTGTGGAAGGAGCTTGCGAGGGGACGGGATATAGGCCGAGGCGCTGGATGATGTCCATGCGGTTGATGCCAAAGGCTTTGATCTTGACGAGGACTTGGCCTTCGGAGGGGGTCGGGAGGGGAGTGTTGGGGTTGATGTAGAGGGCGTCGCGTTGGCCTTTGGAGCCTTTGATGTCTGGGGTGATGTTAGCTTCTGATGGCGATCAGGTTTGTATGATGTAGTACAATGGCACTGATGCTATTGAGGGCACTTTGGTAGACTATGAGCAGAGGAGTGACATATGTACATACCGACAGCTTTCATGGTGGTCATTGTGATATTAGATTTGGGGATTCCCAACGCAAGTGTGCAAGTTGTAGTGCAAAAAGAACAACTGAATGTCTTTAGTTCCAGGGAATGTGCAGCAGCTCAAAACGACGGCTCATCCTCATGTGAGCCCAGTCTTGACAATGCCGACGGCGTGGTGGTTCTCGCCTTTCGTCCATGACGACATTCACATTAGTAATGGCTCTTCCTCTGCCTCACGCCACAAGCCGAGGCACGCTTCGGGTCCGAACTTGGGTGGCGTCTTGTCTTGGCACGCAACGGCCCGCTCAGGAGGAATGTTGTATACGCGAAGAGAAGATGTGCATCGAAATCGGTTGTCTTCGAGTGATGATGGTAACGATAGTTGCCGATTTGAGCATTCTTCGTAGGCCGGTGAAGGAGCTTCACACGATGTTGTCGAGGCTTGACATGCCCATAGGACGGGATACACGAAAATTGGACATCTTGAACCAACACCGACAACCGCAATCGATGCCGCAGCGAATGGATCTTGCGAACGGCGAAGTTCGGTGGCAATTCGCACTAATCCAACAAACGTGGCAGAAAGCAGATGCTAGCGTCTTTAAACCCCCGATCGCGGTGTTTATAAAAAAACAGCAATCGAAAATACGACTGGTTAGTTGAGAATCCTGATGGTTTAAAAATACTAAAAATAAGGTCGCATTTCTCTTTAAGATAGGGGCTTACCTCGGCAGCACGCATCGCCATTCCCACAATCTCACTACGCTACCTACCTACCTAGGTAGGTATTGTTTGACACGAGCGCAACGAGCAAGGGGGCTTCGGAGGCCTGTCACACAGACGAAAGGCCGCAAGCATGTGCATCCCGATTCCCACGTACGCATTGCAGGCTTCATGGGTTACATACGGAGTACCTATTGACAATTGCTGAGCAAGATGGAGCGGCACGTTGCTGCAACATGCATGATCTTAGGTACAGCACATAGTACGGAGTACCATGTACTCTGTAGAGTCTGTACTTACTACTAGGTATGGAGTACTCCGTAGTACGTACAGCGCGATAACTCCATGATGATGTTCAAACGTACCTCATATTCCTACAGAGTACGGAGTACAGACCACAGAGTCAGTGTGTCGAGTGTTTTGCCTACCAATCTGTAAGGTTTCGGCCATTTTCTGCTTGCATGCAGCGCTGCAAACGTCAAAGACAAAGTTCTCCATCATCATTGATCAACGACGAGATGAACACAATTTGCCCCCCCCCCCCAAATCTTTCTACCTAAACTCTGCGCCCCCATGGTTCATCCCCAGTTTTCTTTTTATTCTGGTTCATAGGTAAATAAGCACGGATGTGGTTCACCTTGTTCAATGTTCGGGAAGAAGTTGCAGCACCCAATCGTAAGCGCACATGGATGCCCAGAAACGCCCAAAAAAGGGAGGGAAAAGATGCCCCACGAGCACGAGAAACAAGACTCCGACGGCAAGCCCCCCCCTTGCGGCGATTGTCTGTGCAGTCGTGATTGTGAGACTGTGACTCGTGAGTCGTGAGGGAGCGAAAGGGGCGAAGCTTGCCGTTCGTCTTGGGCGATGATGGATTTTGCTCGCGGCGGAAAATAACGCTACGAAGGAAGTCTGGTTTACTGTTTGAGTCTGGTTTGCCGGCCCGGCGCTTGCGGCGGATGGCGGCGGGGAGCCATGGGAAATACGAAAAACCAACATCTATTTCACCATCGCTGTACGGAGTAGAGCTGTGCTGGAATGTGTGCGTGGACGCTGAAAAACTTGGAGCACTGAAAAGCTGAGCGCGTGTTATGATGATCAGTCAGTTTGATGCTATACCTAGTCTGCAGAGAACGGTAGAACCAAGGCCGCAGCACCGTAGGTAGGCGTTTCCAAATGGCACTGCAACAAGAACAATGATCATCGTCTGGCAATATCAGGCACGCAATGCCACTTCTCGGCAACAATGGCAAGGGTGAAGTCGTGACACAACAATCCCTCTTCAAACCAGGCACCGCTCTACGATTCGTAGTTGAACCACCGGTGGCGTTTTATTTGTGATAACCTCGTCTCATCGATTACAAATTTGGAAACAATCCGCTCGGGGAGTATATACCTAGGTACGTTATGATAGGTAATAAGGCAATAATACATAACAGCTGCATCAACATCAACATCAACATCAACAAACCCCGCACTCGATGTGTCTCGCAGATTCCGTTGATTGGCCCAAAGCGTGTAATCAGAGGCAATAATAGGGGGAAATTGCAAGATCATCTTTGTCTCGGTCGCTCGGCAAACAAGCCACCAACAACCAAAAGGCCTTTTTCAATTTATGGGGGGGGGGGGGGGTTCATCGGCGATTGGGCAGTCCGTGGGTCGCATCGTGAACGCCACTTTGTTTGGTGTGCAGGAACAAAACGAGGAACGGGAAGCGGGAAGGGAGGTGGACGACGGAGTGTGTACATATTGTACCTACATGTGATCGTGGATTCGTGAGTCGTCTTATCGGAGGCCACTGCCACAGCACGGCAGACGACATGTTGTTATGGCTGCAGTTTGGGCCATTCGTTGCACAGGAGACAGCAGACCAGACGATCAGACCTCTGCCACGATGGACATGATCACCCGAGTATGATGCTCTCATGACACGACCTTTTGATGTTCCTCAGCGCCGTGTCCATCAGCTTCTACGGAACATAATGCCGTGATAACGAGCTCAATACCTATTGCCTACCTACCTACATTCAGGAGAATCAGCACTGCAACTGCCCTTCAGGCTTCATCAGCGCCACGCACGCTGTCCAACCCACCAGACGGACGTGATTCGTGAATGATGGTGATTAGCACGCCCCCTCCTCGTTTCTGGGCGCTCGCCACGCCGCAACGCTTTGGCAGCACCGGTTCCTGCATTAGCGGTTCCCAAAATTGGAACTTGGCGCGAGGGGAGGCAGATGAAGACGAGGACAATTGAAATTGCAGTCTCTCTCGCGCAACGAATAATGGCAGCACTAATACTCCGTATGTACTCCGTAAATGAATAGAAATAGCACGCAAGACGCCTACGGGCCTACTTATCAAACTAGGAAAAATAAACACGCCGTTTCTCGATCCATCTGACTGTTGTGAAATGTCTATTTTATACCTTGCGGGCGTGGCGCTCTTGTATTATTATTATTTCGTCCGTCTTGGGCCTTGGAAGTTGGGGGGGATGGGGAGGCCTATTTCCTTTTCTTTGTGCCTTGATTTCATGAAATTAGAGATGCACTTCGGCTACATCCCACCCCGGTGTGTGACAAGCCGCGTGACTCGGCATGGCATTTTCCCCTTTTTTCCCTCGAACCGTACCAGACGAAAATGATTCTGTACATGTAAAACCTACATACATATTGTACTTACATACACAGTGTGTACATACCTACCTACTCAGTAGTCAAGTAGGTATGGCGGCTTACAGCCCGCGGCTGACACTTTTCTCGCTGAAAAGCTCGATTTGTCCTCGTTGTGTATGTAATATGCATTCTCCATAGAACCGAAAAGGGGCGGGCGACGGTCGCGAGTTGCCAATTTCTCGGTACGAAGGAGACACGGAATCGGCGGAAACAGGTGGAAGTCAGCGCGGGTCCGGATGCGGTACGATCTTATTGATCTTCTTTTTTCGAATCATCTCGTTTCTTCGTTGTTCGTGTCAATCTGGCTCTGTACGTACGGAGTACAACATATGTATCGACAAGCCAAGGTCCCGAGCTGGGCAAGGGAATCGGGACCCGCGCCCCCGGTGCGTGCTCATCTCGTGGCGGGCGTCCCATGCTGCTCCGATCCGTAGCCATTGCTTGGAACGGCCTGCAGGCTGCAATGGTAGACTTGGAAGTTGGAACGGTGGGCTGCGGTGAGCTCGGGTGGCTCGCTGCGCGAAAAGGGCCCTCGAGTTTTGCTCGTTTGGGAGCATTGGCCGGCGACCGCACTGCTCAGTCGAAGCCCTAACTTGGCCCGCTCTAGCCGAGGAGACCAATCGCCCCTCCGCTAGTCCAGGAACGAAGCCTACGCTTCGGGCGCTGCGAAATGGCTTCGTGACGCCGGCGGGCTTTATTGGATTCCCCGCCAATCACTGGCTGTAACGGCATTTCCGACCAGTGGAGCCCAAGAAGACAGGCTGGGTACACGTGTAGATACCTCGTCCATGGTGCAGGGACGGGTACCTTGCATGTCCTGGCCATCTCAATCAGGCTGACTCTTCTCAGCACCCAATCCAACCCCGGCTGCACGACCCATGCCTGGGTTGCCCTGCCTCGTTCCAACTTCCCCTGCGTTGATGCCCCGCTTAAACCCACTTGGTTTGGTCCAATTGACCAGGCAGACAGCCATATTTGTCCACCCATCCGCCGCCCACTTGAGGCGCCGCCAACAGCAAATCGAGAAACGGTCCGCGAGTTTCTGACATTGTGCTGCTTGGCAGTGATTGGCCCGAACCCCTTTTCCCCTGTCGGGCCATCATGCGCCTCCACATGCGCCCACTTGGTGCTCCCCCACCCGCAGTGCCGCATCCACGTCCTCAACGTCGCTGTCCCTGAATCACTGCTCGCACGCACCAGCACCACCAGCACCACCATCATCTCGCCTCAATCATGCAGGGCAGGCATGGCTGATGGCTCTGACATCTGTGCGGCAGAAGTGAAGGGCGCAAGTTGCAACACAGAACCTCTACCTATTGTGTTAGTCTTGGGTCGGTGCTGAACCCTGGCCGCTCCCTCGTCTTTCTACACCCCTGTGTGTGTCTTCAGCCAGACCAAGGCGGCCAGAACCAGACGCAGAACAGACAACCAGGCCAGAACCTGATGGTAATCTGGTGGCTGCTAGCCTCTGACTCCCCGGTCGTCCATCTTACAGGGGCCCACAGCCGCGAATGCTCCTTATAAAGATGCGCATCCAGTCTCCTCCTCATCTGTTCTCGCTCTTGCCCTTCCTCTCCTCCTCACCCACACATTCACACTCGCTAAGCTTCTGTAAATCCGACTTCCAGTCACTTACATTCGTTTATCAATCAAACTCGAGTTATTTCTCCAACCGACAAAATGAAGTACGCTACCGCTCTCATCGCTGCCGCCGTCGGCGCCCAGGCCTGGTCCTCCAAGAACGGCACCCAGGTCGTCACCGAGGTCGTCGACCAGTACGTCACCTACTGCCCTGGACCTACCCACATCACCCACGGCGACAAGGTCTACACCGTCACCAAGGTAAGGGAAATTCGCGAGCGACGACATTTTTCGATCCAGTACAAGAGGCCGAGACGATGAGGGTTTTCTGCTGTGCTCTGCACAACATGGGCGCTGGTGGTTGCGTGACTCTACTGGTCCTAGCGCCTCCCTCCATTGTCTCCCCCTATTGTCTTCTCCCTTCGATCTCGTACTGTCTGAAACAAACCCCGCGACATGGACTGACAAGTAGAAATAGCCCACCACCTTGACCATCACCAACTGCCCTTGCACCATCACCAGGCCCGTTGTCTCCACCAGCGCCGTTGTCTGCCACACCTGGTAAGTGTCGCCCCGTGCCATAGTCTGCTCCAGCGGAGATGGATCAAAACACCAATTGTGAGCATAAACTAATGTACCTCTCAGCACTGCTGCCCCCAGCAACCCCGCCAACACCGAGCCTGCTGCTACTGAGCCCGCCGCCACTGTCCCTGCTCCTGCTCCCACCGGTGGCCTCGTCATGACCCCCACCAAGGGCCAGCCCAGCACCGTCCCTACTGCCGGTGCTGGCAAGGCCGCCGCCCTTTCTGGCGCTGGTCTGGCCGGTATCGTCGGTCTGGCTGCTTTCGTCCTGTAAATCAACCTACCTGGATGAGTGCCTTCGTCACTCGCGTCTCCTTTCCGCGACTCGGACTTTTCTGAGCCGCGGACAGCCAATATGAATAGCCATTTGCTTGCTATCAAACTTGGTCTGAGAGACGCGCTATGAGCGAGAGAGCCACTGGTGGTTGGCAGCATGTGGAGAAGCGGATGGTCTAGCGAATTCTTTCGGATGTCTATAGAAACTTTATTGGGTCACGAACATACAAACAATCCTGTCGAATATCTGTTTTTACTTAAAAGCAGGGGTTCATCGGGAGGAGGGCCACAGGTCCGGGAACACCCAGGAGAATAACTTCTTCAGAACGGCTTGTGTGCGGTCTTAATTACTTTTTTTTTCCGGCGCTTGGTATATAATGTGCCTTTACCAATAGGATACTGGGATCTTTAACGACCTATATTTGACAATTCATATAAAGACGCGTTCCGGCTCGGAATTTTGTTCTGATATCGTGTGAATGTTTGAGTTGCTCAAAAGAGTTTCCCTATGAGTTGACGGGATGCATGCTCGACACTATTAATGTGCTTTTGAATTGGGGTCATTGATGACTCATGAATACTCTTCGCGAGTCGCCCAAGACCCCTACAAACCACTTCTGAGTTCTTGGACGCGATGCAGGCTGTATGTTGGCGAGCCATTAATTACCGCATCGTGCCAGGACCACATTTAGTTTCTCGACTTCAGAATGCATCACATGCATGATGCGGTATGCCGCCCCATTCCGGCATGTAAAGTCGGATTCTGGCAAAACGGAAAAACCTACTCCGTAGGTACACCAAAGCTTCAACAACCCATGTCACCGTCCGGCGTCAAGGCGCATTTCAATGGTGTCTCGTTGGCTACAGTATGTATGTACTTACCTACATGTTACATAGGTATGTACTGACTATGTGTTGGCAGCTGACATCAATCATCCCAATGACTTGTCCTTGGTGCTCCCACGAAACACGAGATACATACCTGCATACTCCGAATGCTCCAGAGAAGATGCTCGTGCCATTAGCCCACCAGTTCCAGACGCGTTTCACTGAAGGCTTCACACATAACGCGTTTCGCAGGTACGCCACACGTCAAAGTTGTGATGTACCATTGTACATACCTACATTACGACCCCTTGGCAAAAGTACATACTACAAACCGCCAACATTGGGCCCGTTTTTGAGGCACCACGTGCAATGACTTCACTCGTGCGTGTTGAAGCCATTTTCATACCGGACATGCGCGATGGAACATACACAAAGTCTTGCGCGTACGTGGAAGAAGAAGAACTCTTGCGATGCGACGTGGATGGGTTTTTTGTGGTGTTCTTGCGCTTCCACTGTAGCCACTTACTCCCTAGGTACCTACCTACCTAACCTAGGTAAATTTATGTCCCTCATCAACACTCGTATGGACCGGGCCATGAGCAGTACAGAGTATCTATGCATGAGGTATGAAAACCTCTGTCATAGTCGCGATTAGCCGGAAGATGCAAGAAAATCTCCCTTTGTGCAACACACGGAGTACATCTTCTGTGTGGGTGCAGTTGTCTTCCTAAGTACCCGGTATGTAGGTACCCCATGTCGATCCATTCACATTGTTAAACTTCGTTGCAGCGCAAATGGAAACACCGCCGGCAGCCGCGGGCATTGCAAACTCAAGTTCGTCTCATTTCTGGGCCAGTTTCTCTCGAGCCTCGACTAGACGCCTGTGTCGTTAAACGTGCTTCTTCCTTGCCTTTGCCTTTCCAAATTTGCCATGTTGAGTGCGCGATTGGGATCTCGTAGGCCCCAGGCCCTCAAGGCCGCCCGCGCTGTGCACCAGGTCTGGAGGCTATCTAGTTTGATGCAACTGTGAGAAGGAGAGCGAAGGGGTGACGTGGAGTTGCTGTGGGTTACAACTTACATGGCTTGCGCCAAGTAGCGGTGACGATAAAAAACTGCATGAATTTTTCACGAGAGGAGAACAGGAAAAGAAGTGAGAATATGTACCGAGTACATATGTATTTGAACTCAAATATAGCATTCAATGATCGGGCATCAGTCGACATTGGTGTCCAGCGTCGGCCTGGTGAGCAGTCTCACGAAAACAGTGAACGCCAGTAGTCGTAACTCCGTACATAGGCCCCAAATCTAGACTCGAACCGAATTGTTGTTTTGTCTTGTATAACGCTATCTGGCAGCTCGTTCGCTTGCTCATGCTCGGCCACGAAATAGGGTGAAGCACATGCCTGATGAAAGATATCAGTGTGTGGGGATCAGTAGTAAGAGCCAGATCCAATAGACCTGACGTCTGACGACTTGTCTGACGAGAGGGACTTGCGAAATTGTGCAATAGTGGATACGATCACTTTGTACCGCCCCACAGCACCAGCCCGGCGTCTTCGAGGAGGTCGGCCAGTTCATCGGTATCGTCGAGGACCGAGGTCATCGGTATGGACTGCCCAGTACATACATAGGTAATAGTACAGAAGGTCAAAGGGGCCAGCTCGAGAGAAGACATGATGATTTTTATTCACAATAATAGTAATAAATGGGATGGTTGGATGCGTCACAACGTTGTTGATGAAGATAGAGAAAATTTTCTCTCGGAATTGCGGTCGCGGAAGCCACTGGCAAGTCCACTGGAAGTCCACTGGAAGTCCACTGGAAGTCCGCATCGGTGCTGTCTTGGCAGTTTTTTCTGCCATTTTCATTCCACTCGTACTTTGGCAAAGTACAAGTGAAAATTGTCAGCAGAGTGGAGCCCGTGGTGCCGTCGGACCAATTACGAACGATATCAGGGGTCCCCTGCTAGCTCGGTACATCGTCGCAGGGGTCAAGATGGGAACACAAAAGTTATGCAAATTTTGAGCGCGCTTCTCGCGCTTAAAGAGAAATTTGTCGCCTAATGGGGTATGGTCGCAAAACTGGATCCACTTCCATCAGAAAGTCGTCAGACGTCAGGTCTATTGGATCTGGCCCTAAGTACCATGGCGGCAGATCGGGCACCGGCATTGAGGCGCCGCGACGAAGGTATACTGGGTTATAATGGTGCTGTTTTATTGTTTGCCAATACGGAGTAGTTACATACCCTGCGCCTGGATGTGCAGTAGATAGTAGATACAGAGGCACGACAGCAACACGGGAGCAGTGGTGTGATTGTCTTCATGTGTTGTAACTTGTGGCTTACGTCTGGCACTTGTGACTTGCGCTAACAATCTTTCATCATCACAGCCAGCCAGCAGCAAATGAGTCGTCTTTCCAACACCAGCCAATTGCCAATCCGGCAGATAGAGCCCGGTACCTCACGAGTCGCGAACCCGCCCATTATGCACTCCTTCCCAAAGGGAATTTCCGCCACGTGCGTCCTATTTCCAGGATGTATTGCAGCCAGCACGTGACTGAGCCGACCCTGGCGAATGCAGCTTGAGAAAGGTTCTTGGGTCCTCGGGTACAACTTTGAACTTAGCCCATCAATAGGTCCCTTTCACAGTTCACTTCTGCGCACCGCTTGCGATTCCAACAAACCGCCGGCTCGTTCTCGTCCCAAGCTCGTCGGTCTAAGAAGGCAAATCAGGGGACCCCGGATCAAGTAACAGGGCCAGATGAAGGAGGAATAGAAGACGGAAATCGCCACAAAGAGGAACGCGATAACGACGAAGGAGAGAGAGGAAAAGAAATAGGGAAGGGAGAGGAGAAGAAAGTGGCACAAAGAGAACAAGGAGAAAAGAGAAAGGACGACGACGGAGTTCAGAGAGGAAAATAAGAAAACAAATCGACAAAAAAGTGTATATATATACACATACACACCAAACAAACAATCCATCTCTCGTCAAACAGCTTGCACCACGATGAGCGCAGCAGCATGTCTTTTCTCAGTTTCAAGTTCGACAACACTCCGGAGCCGGACCAGCCAACGCCCGCCGTCCCAGACAGCTACGTGACGCCGACCTTCTGTTATGATCCGTCGTTGGAGGCAGCGCGTGCTCTGAAGGGATTTCGGACTATAGCACCAGCCCTGCCGCCGCCGCCGCCGCAGTTTGTAACAACGCCGCCGTCTGTAGCAGTGGCAGTAGCACCGCCGCCGCCTCCTCCGCCGCCGCCTATCGCACAAGCACCACCTATCCCCTCGTCGATGAATGATGGCAGAGCCAGGAAAAGAGGAGCGGCCTATGCGACTGATGTCTTCGACGCCATGTTACGTCCTTGGAGCAGTAATCCTGTAAAGATCCTGACTTGCTATGAGTGCAAGGTGCACAAGACTCGGTGCGAGAAGATGGCCAACGCGCCAGGGGATAGTTGCTCCAGGTGCTTACGGCTGGGGAAGCCTTGTGTCTTTGAAAACACACCGGGAGCGATCCCCCCTCAGGATCCAAGACTGAGGCGCAGGAGGCGTCGAAGACGGAGTACGGCCGAGGAGAGGACATTGCCCGAGGGTGAGCTTTGGAATTCTCTGCCCCCAAATACCCCAAGCTCCATGAAAAGACGCTGCAATTACTGACACTGGAGTAGAACCAAGGCCTGCACCGGTCGTCGAGAACCAGCGGATAGGTCTCGAGGGCGGCTTGCTCATCAGTCGAGAATTGGCCCAAAAAGTCTTTGATTACTACTTGGAGGTGTTTCTCCCCAAGTGCCCCATGGTAGTCCTCGCGCCTGGCACAAACTACCAGTCCCTGCGGGCGACGAAGCCGATTCTCTTTCTGTTCATTCTGAGCGTGGCTTCGCACGAGTTCTGCTCCTTGAACCAGCAGAGGGAGTTGCTTTCGCAGGCGAGGGCTGCCCTAGTCGAGCATGCCATTGTGCGGGAGGAGCAGTCGCTCGAGCTTGTTCAGGCGCTCCAGCTTGCGGCGCTGTGGTATCGAGCGTCGGATAGTCAGGAGCAATTCAGTCTGATGCAACTGATCCACATGATGGTGACCATGGCGGTTGGTATTGGACTGGACAAGGTCGGCCACGCGCAAGATGCTGGTCGAGGCGGGGAAACATGGGCTCTGGCTGAAGCACAGAGAGCCTGGCTTGGATGTTATCACTTGTCCATGAGGTAATGGTCTCCTCCCCGCTATGATTGTTCCTCTGCATATGTCTCTACGTGTTTCTATTTTCGTTGCGTCGCTTATTTTACATCTGGAAGAAAGAACTGACCTGGAATGTAGCATCTCGCTGATTCTGCGACAACCCACAATGATGGACGTGTTCTCCGACATGGAAGCGTCCATAAGACGTTTTCAGAACGCACAGGCTGCCCCCTCTGACGTGTTCTTCTGTGAAATGGTCCAACTAGAGCAGCTTTGTCAAGACGTGGGTCGACAGCTATCCCTCAGCGATGAACGTGAATGGGCGTCTGTCTGCGAAGACATTGCCGTGGAAATCGCCCGGGACTTCCAAGAGCGCGTCAAAACCTGGAAGAGCAGCTGCGACGAGGACGTGATGCAAGAAGGTGAGTGGGAGCTGATGCCTAACTGCCGAAACAATACTCCTCCTTTTCTTCACACTCCATTAGGACTCCCACCCCGTTCAAAAGAGACCCGATTAGCCAAGTTATCCTGCTAACTTGCTTCTTCATTTTCATCGCTCGTCCCGTTCAGCTCTTGTCGAGTTTGGTAAACTCTCGGTCTCAATGTACGCCCACGAACCGGCAATGCATGTCGACCACAATATCCACGAGTTCCGAGCCCCCTTTACGTACCACTCTATCCAAACCTGCACTTTTGCCACCGCAGAAATGAGTACCCCCCAGCTGCTCATGCTGCGCGAGCTCGTGGCCGCTGCGCACGGATTGCTAAACTGTTTCCTGGGATTTCCAGTCACTGATTTAATGACGCTGTCGCCGCATATCTACGGCGCCAGAGTCATCTACGCACTTATCCTACTGTGCAAGCTCTACAAAGCCGTGAAGCTGTCCAAAACGAACGGGAGCACGATTTGGCTGATTGGCAATCTCCGTCTGGAGCAGTATCTTGATCGTGTCACTTTTGTCGCGAGGGACCTGATCGCTCTGGATGGGGGTCAGCCGCTTGGCAGGTCTTTCCGGCTTGTCGAACAGCTGCGGAAGTGGTTTTACAAGGACAAGTATGGGGCGTTGCCGTCGCCGACGGCTTCGCCATCGCTTACGCCGACTACGCTTGGTGTTGGGCCTAGTGGCGCACCTTGGACATACATGGACGTACGTCGTGGTGATCAAGAATTGCAGCAGCAGCAGCAGCAGCGCGGCTACGTTTTGGCCGGTGGATCGACGCCGGGGGGGATGCATTCGCCCATGTTGGAGTATCCCCCGTATCCGCCTCCGGACGTGGCGAGTCGGTATGACTGGTTCGTGGATGATGAGTATGATCTCGACTTGTTCTACTAAGGTCAGAGGTGTGATGCCTGGTTTATTTGATCTTGATGTCCCCTTCGCAGACGGTCTTTTGATCTCGCGTTTCTCTTCACGCTGACTCCTGAGGTCCTTGGATGGAAATGCCACGAAGAGGTTCTAAGGAAGTGAAGGGCAGAGGAGATGGAAGATGGGACAACGAAGAAGGATCAACCGCATTTAGCTGTATCAGAAGCCCAAGAAGTTGTGTTTCTTTTGCGTTTGATGCAATATCTTTCTCTGTTTATATTGGCGAATCTATAGTACATACTGCATTTACTTTTGAGGCCCGATGATGAGAGTCGAGACGGAGATCCGTGAGAAGTTGCAGTCACTCCTGTTTGTTGGAAGCTCCAAAGATGGCAAAAGTTGTCAAGGTTGATAACTCGATAGGGCGAGATTGCGAACTAAAGCTTTGACTTTAGAGAATCTTTGAGATGCAGAAATGCGACTTGACATCCTTGGGTCTAAGGCTTGGGACCTGGGTGAAGTATAGCAATCAGACGTGACAACAACGCAACACGAAGTCCCGTGTCTCCAATCAAATCCAAACTCCTCCCCCATCTATCGACCCGGACTTGGAACGAAAAACGCGGAGCGGTACCGGAGCAACTTACAGCACGACATTATGGCAAGAGTGGTAAAGACTGCCATGTAATTCGCGGCCTCGATCCTTACTAAAATCCCCTTACTATGCGCAATTTGACGAGCTCCGAACAATACAGACACGCACTCATTCGCATGGCCTTTTGTTGTACATTCTAATACGTAGCGACACCGTTGGAGTTGAGGCACACGAAGATTACAGCGCTGCTGTAGATGGGATCGATAATCGATTCGGCAAGGCTACGTTGCCCAATGACTTACATAGTTCCCGTCATCTCGACCAACAAAATTGCCAGAAACAGCTTATACGCAATTGAAATATTTCTCAGGATCTTGACACGCGTGCAACACTTGCCAGGTATCGCATCTGACACTTGTTGTCCATGAGCACTGAGCAGCTCTACCTTGATGCCGTGGGAACAGGATTCATAAAGTGACGACAAACTTCAGTTCATTGAAGAAGAAACGAGAATATGCCGATGTAAGACAGAACCACAACTCAGGACCCGGCGGTCAGAAAAATTGGTGTCATCGCAACAGAGCGGCCAGATACGGCACAGAGCGGAGTAACGACCGCCCGCATTCTTGTTGCCATGTACGAGACGTGAGCATCTCTCGGGCTCGACTTATCCGGTATGTAGTACAATACCTTCAAAAGTCACGGATGACAGGATTAAAACTCCAATTTTGTGTCCTTTCTGTTTTCTAGTGACCAGTCTCTGCTTGACAAGCCAAACTGGACTTTGCTGGGAGAAAAGGATGAGCAGATGGCAAAGAGCGGCAAGAGCGGGGCGGCGGGCATCGGCAACGCGGCGGTACGGTACGGCGCGGAAATAAGGATGAAGGGAACCGGCAAGCCTCGGTAATTCGGCCACGAAGGATCCACCGGCTCTCCGCGCTCTCGAACCGTGAACGAATTCATGATCCTTGGTTACCTACCTCCTAGGTAGGTATGTACGCCATTGAGAGTGTTTATTATGTACAGTATACATCACTCTTCGGCCCGCGAAAACGAGGGCCAAATACATAAATCATGGCACACGGTTTGATATTCCCTCCTTTTCTCCCTCCCCGTACCTGGCATTCTTCGCTTTGTCTTCTTGCACGAATCCGCACGCAGCCCCGCTCACTTTCGCTTATCCCGATCGGCTCCCGGACCGGCCCCTACTTCCCGAGCAAGCTGTTCACAGCCATGGCGTCCCGAGAGGAAGGCTCCCATTTGCAAGACGACGTGCTCCGGTATAGCCTGGAACGGCCGGACGAGTTCTGGGCTCATCAAGCCGAGCACCTCCATTGGCACCGAAAGCCCGCGGCCACTCTGCGTCGGACCCAGCGCACGCTCCGGGATGGTGGCCGTGCTCACGAGAGCTGGGAATGGTTTCCCGGCGGCGAGATATCTACCTGCTATAACTGCATCGATCGGCATGTAGCGGCCGGTAGGGGCCATCATGTTGCAATCTACTTTGACAGCTCCGTGACGGGGACCAAGGAGACGTGGACGTATCGTCATCTGCTGGGCGAGGTGGAGGTGCTTGCGGGCGCATTGCGGGAGGAGGGCGTGCAAAAGGGAGATGTTGTCATGTTATACAGTAAGTAATGTCGTTGCTGTTACCGAAAGTAGTGATGAGTCGACCGATCTTCCTCACGAACTGTGGACGGTTGTTCGTAAAACGTCCGATTATACACTACGCGCCGCACGATTGTACTACGGTCCGCCTTGCTATGCCCGCAGATACTACCTACGCCCTCATACTACGTCCGTGCTGGCCATACATATCGAAGCTGATCGTGCTACAGTGCCCATGATACCCGCCGCCCTGGTAGCCATGTACGCAGTCAACCGCCTCGGTGCCATTCATGCCGTCGTCTTTGGCGGCTTCGGTCCCAACGCCCTCGCCCACCGTATCGAATCCTGTAAGCCCGTGGCCATCCTCACCGCGTCGTGCGGTATCGATGGAACCAAGCCTCCGATACCCTATCAGCCGCTCGTGGAGGAAGGCATCCAGATCTCGACGCACAAGCCTTCACGGACGCTGATATGGCAGCGGCCTCAAGTTCGCTGGGATCCCGACCACAGTAGTGGCCAGGCTTCGTGGCAAAGCATCGTCAGCAGCGCCCGCGCTCGGAATATCAAAGCCGACTGCGTACCGGTAGCGAGCACAGATGCCGTCTACATTATTCACACATCCGGCACGACCGGCGCGCCCAAGGGCGTAGTTCGAGACGCGGCCGGCCACGCTGTTGGGCTACATCTCTCCATGAGCTATCTCTTCAACGTCCACGGACCAGGAGATGTCGTCTTTACAGCCTCAGACATTGGCTGGGTCGTAGGCCATTCGTACATTGTGTATGCTCCACTGCTGGCCGGTGCTTCCACGGTTCTGTACGAAGGCAAGCCCGTGGGCACGCCCGATGCGTCGGCCTTTTGGCGCGTGGTTGAAGAATACAAGGTGAACGTCTTGTTTACAGCCCCCACAGCCCTGCGCGCCATCAAACGAGACGATCCGGACAACAAGTTCCTCTCTGCTATCGGCCATGGAGGCGGGCTTCGCTCACTGCGGGGACTGTTCCTCGCGGGGGAGCGCTGCGAACCTTCTCTGATCTCCATGTATCAGGACCTCTTGTCCAAGTATGCCGCGCCAAACGCTCACGTTGTTGATAATTGGTGGTCCAGCGAATCTGGTTCCCCCATGACGGGACGCGCCCTGGCGCCTCACAGCGGAAAGGACCGAGCCTCCTGCGTGAGAGATCACCCGCCGGCGGAAATGAGGCCGGGGAGTGCTGGGAAGGCTATGCCCGGGTTTGATGTGCGCGTTGTGGACGACGCAGGGCGCCAGGTAAAGAAAGGAAGCATGGGGAATCTTGTGCTGGGCATGCCTTTAGCACCGACCGCGTTCCGGACTCTTTGGGGAGACGAGGAGAGATTCCACAAGAGTTATCTGGGACGATTTGACGGCAAGTGGCTGGATACGGGCGATGCCGGCTACATTGATGAAGAAGGTTACGTTTACGTCATGAGCAGAAACGATGATGTGCTTAACGTCAGTGCTCATCGACTATCAAGTGGTCAGTCTTTGCCCGTTCTTGGCCCAATGTCTGCTCTGTTTCGCTCTCAATGTAGTCAGCCGTTCGGAGTTCCGTTGGGGGATTCTGGAAGTGAAACGTACTGTTTGCATCAGAGGCGCCTCTAGTCCTGGGATTACTCAAGATCGCAAAGTTCAAGCATATAACATGGAACCAAACCGCATGCTAACAATGACGCAGGCGGAATCGAACAAGCCATCACGTCGCATCCCCTCGTCGCCGAGGCAGGTGTCGTCGGCATCCCAGACGCCATCAAGGGTCAACTCCCCTTTGCCTTCATCACCCTCTCCACCACGGAGCACCCGCCATCGGCCGTACCCGATGCCAAGCTAGCCGCCGAGATTCAGGCTCTCGTGCGAACACAAGTGGGCGCCATAGCCACCCTCGGAGGCATCATCCAGGGAAAAGGCATGATCCCCAAGACCCGTTCCGGCAAGTCTCTGCGGCGTGTTCTGCGCGATCTGGTGGAGAACGCGGTATATGGGCGGTTCGACGCGCAGATCGCGGTGCCGAGCACGATTGAGGACGCATCGGCTGTGGATGTGGCTAGGGAAAAGGTAAGGGAGTATTTTGAAAAGAGCGGTGGAAAGCACTCAGCGGCTCTGGACGCGCCACGGGCCAAGATGTAGCGAAAGCCAAAGGGGTGCTTTGCCCTCTTTAGATCGATGTACCCTATTTCCGCTCAGAGTTGTGCCGTCAGCCTTCAGGTCATGAGATGAAGATGCAAGTGAACGTCTCGGGCCGGCGGCAGCGATAGCCTCTCTTGAGTCTTGAGTCTTCTATCTGGATTCTGGACCAATGTTCAGCTCCGAAATGCACTGCCACCACGATCATAGTAGAAGCGCATCGATGGCCCCTTGGAATAATTGTATTTTGCTGGACGTGTGTACTTGTATGCATGTACATACACTTACTCACACATACGCCGGTAGATACCAAGCATACATACGCACACGTGTACATACACATGTACATACAAACTGACACACAGACGTACAAACACACATGTATTCATACAAACTGACACACATACGGCCACATAGTACATACGGAGATACATGTATTCACACGCATAGACGTACATACATAAATACACACACGCACATAAGGACACCCCCTCCGGCCAACCAACCCGTGTAACCTTCCTCTCCCCATTTATCCCTCACCGTCTTTTGCCCGTTTCCACCATCCTGCAGCTCGATGCACACAAAAGGGCCCATCAAATGGAGGCTGGAGGCTGGAGCAGCAACAAACGAAGAATGACGATCTGTTCCACGTTTTCGTGCGGCATGTGACGTTGGGCGGTGAGGTCTCCGACGTGAGAAAAAGGGGCAAGATAGAGGCATATTGTCTATGAGGGGATTATCTTCCTTTCTAGCGCGGTTGTCTCTTTTCTCCCTGTGTCGTCTATGGAGAGCTTGATTTGGTGTTTCTTTCTGATGTGTGACTTTGAATCATGAATGTGATAGCTAGCGCGGATGTGATTGCGATGTGGGCGAAACTCGAGAGTGTGGGTGTGTGCGGATGAGATGCGTGTGATGCATGTATCTGCCTGGTGGGAAGACTGCTTTGCTTCCATGGCCAATCTTGCGCCAACTTTACGCAGGGACCTAACACTCACTGAGATCAAGCTGTTGTTTCTTCTTTCATCTCGCTATTCTTACACTAGTAGTACACATACATTATGCCCTGTAGCCAACACGTGCCAGTTCTCCAGAGTCCAACAGCTAATTACACTCCGACTCCAACTCCAAATCGCAGTTTACTCCGTAAGAGCCACAGCTGTCAGCCCGAACCGAACCAGAAATACCTCATTGCCTGGTGCCAGCTGAACATGCCGTTAGGCTGCCTATCCCGTGATAAACCACACGTCGGACCTAAGAGACCCCAATTTAGAATTCGTGCAGCTAGAAAGGTGTCTCCCCAGGCCCCAGGGCCCAAAGAAGACTTCGTAATTCGTAAAACGCCGAAGAAGATGCCCAAAGGAAAAACGACCAAAATGGTCCGAGACGAGAACCACCGTTCCCATTGGCATCGTTCTTCCCAGAACCTGATGTCTTCCCCTTGATACCTTCCACTTGATGACTACATACCCACCACCTGACGCCACCCCCTTCCTCACGGCCTACTAAACTGATCGTACACACTCGCCTGTCCGCTCCTCGCCAAGCGAGCATTAGAGAAGCGCGCCTCTGGCAGTCGTTTGCCGGACTTGAGACTCTCGAGGACCCTGGCCAGAGCGGCGCGTTAGCTTGCTGCATGTTCAAGATGGTGCATATACGATGAGGGGCTGAGAATCAGCAAATGCTGCAATAGAAGCGCGAAGCAGGGGCGAATCGGCTTCGGTTATCGAATAGAACGGGCAATCTCCCTTCATCTTGGGCTTGATCTTCTTCTTGTTATATCTCCCCTCATAATATGTATTCCAAGAACGGAGATACCCAAGTAGGAAACCCAGGCCCCAGGGTTGTAGGTATTCCGCATAGCAAAGCGAGCAGCTGTTCGCTAACACATGCCAAAGGACTTGTACACGAAACTGCCATGATCTTCGTCCCCGAAAGTCCCAGCACATGACCCTTCATATCTGGCGCCTCGGACCCTCAATCACTGACACCACCACCTTTCATCCCCGTCACGTCACGAGTACCGCGCGGTAAAAGAAACAACACGCAGAGGGAGGGAAAACAGAAAAAGACTCACCATTCAACCCCCACGAAGTAAACACCACAGCCCCTCATCCTCCTCATCTCCTTGTCCATCTTTCCCCCCGCGAGGCCTCCTCTCCCCGACGTCCCCAGCACCACGTGCGTGACCGTCCGCCTCCCCAGGTGCAGGGCCATGGAACCCCCGTTCTGGGTAATGAGGTGCTTCAGCTTATGGTCTGAGATATGGGGGAAGGTGCTTCCGTTGACGTAGATAGATGTGCCAGAAAAGATGCCCCTTTTCAGAGGCAGTGATGATGAGGACACGGTGAGGGAAGACGCAGCGTTTACTTCCTCTCCTTTGATATCAACCTTGGCCTCGGCTTCGGTACCACTTTCAGGCACGATGCCGTCTCCAAGCCGGAGGCCCATTGTGTCTAGGTCCTGCTGGGCCAACTCCCGTGACTCGGCATCGCCGTGTTTGCCACTATTTCTGCTGTCCTTGCGGTCCGCCTTCATCAAGCCAGGTCTTCGTAGCATATCGACGACGCTCCGGCGCGGCGGCAAACTTGTGCCCCCCCGGGCGTCATCTTCCTCCTGAGCCTCCTGAGCTGAGGAAGGCCTGCCCCCAAACTGCACGTCGAGTTTCCTCCTCCGCGTGTCGCGCCACCCGGTGCCAGGTCTGGTTTCAGCGCGTTGATGTCCCGTTGAAGATGAATTCCAGGGATCAAAGGGCGCGCGACGGGATGGGACGGGCTTGGGGAGCGGTGGCATGGCAGCCGCTGAACAGTGAAGACTTGTGCTTTTTTTGTTTCTACCCTGCCTATCGTATTCCTGATTTCTGGCGCCTCTGTGGATGTTTCCTGGCGTTTCTTTTTGCGGAATATCTTGTTTGTCTCGTTTCCTACGTGACTGATGCTGAGCTTGGCTGCGATGATACGTTGGCGTCGCGTGACGGGACGATGAACCGTTGTCGTCGTTTTATCATCTTCACGCTAATATGTACCAGCGGGATGCCAAGTGGTGGAGACGAACATGGCGTAATGAGAGGTACCTAGGACTCAGGAGGTTGGAGAGGGAAAGCGGACTAGCGGAAGTCGCGTAACCGCCACAACGTGCGCTTTGTCGAACTTTGAGGCTAATGCCGTTCGACTCATTCAGGCCATGCGAGAAGCCTCTTCTACCTACATACCTACCTAACTCCGAATGCGCGGGAAGACGAACTAGGTACATACATACCTAGTAACGGGAGTGGACAAAGAGGGAATGCCGTTTGCGTAATCCGGCCCCGTCCTGAAAATTTACGCGCGCGAACTCGCCCAATGACGATGACCTACCCGACACGGTAGCAAAAAAAGCATCGTTTCACGAAAACGAAAGACTGCGACAACAGGGAAATGATACTTCCATGGGAACCTCGAAACAGTGATTGAGATGCTCAAAAAAAAAAAAAAAAAAAGGACATACAGAACTCGTCGATATGCACAGTCACATGGGAAGACCCGATAGCCCTTGTTTCGAACTTTGAATCTTAATCACATTCATTCACTCTTTTACGTACATACTTCGGTTCGTCCCCAACTCACGTTGCAAATCGTAGCAACACAACCCGCGGATAAATTGTCCGATAAGGTTGTGAGTTTTTCAAAGCCCCCCTCCCCCCCTCCCAACAAGATCCTCAATCATTCAGCACAACAGGCCTTGATCACAACAGAGAGATTGTCTTTCCACATCCCCCGCGCAGAGGCCCTGTGAAAAATACATACTCCGAGCCGGATTCCACGTTATGTACGTCGGGGCAAAGAAGGAGGAACACAAGGGGGGTGAAGTTCAAGTCCAAGTCAATCCAATCCAATTCTCCCATTGGGCAATAAAGCCGCTGCAAACCGTCCGGGTCCGGGGGCCCGTCCTTCGCTGTGCCGCGCAGGGCTCTAGATCAGGCCATGGCATGTGATGGCGATGGGGGCCTTACCGTGCCGTGATTGTGATTGTCTAGGTATGTCGTTACTCCGTACGAGTTGCGCGAATGAAGTTTGGGGGGACGGCATGCGCTTCCCGTGTCGGAGCCGTCAAAATCTCCAAGCAGGCAGAGCGAAAGCCGCGATGCTGCTCGGGGCCTCGGGCAGACATTGGCATGCAGGGCCGTTCCCGCACGCACAGATGAAAGCCGGGGAGGATGCAGTCGTGTCAGAAGCATGGGACAGGGAAGCAAGCATGACTCCGTTGGCTGTTTCGTCCGTTTCGTCTGTCAGTGTCGTCTTGTTTTGTATGTCGCTTTCGTCTCGTTGTCTGGACTCTGCTAGGTATACGATACGATACGGACGTCGGAGCATCAACAAAGGCAATTCACCACCACTGGCTACCGCGGCATTTGCTGCAGTCTCTTACAAGTCCTACTAGTCTTTCCCCCCAATTGCCTGCTTTGCTGCACATGCACCTTATTCCGGGGCCAGTCAAGGCAGTCCGACGTCTTTGCATAATCGCACTCGCATCCCCGGAACATGCCCGGGACATGGCTGGCCCTGTCGATTCTGCCTTTTCTATCCCCTTGTCATGACACGTCCTTTCCCTGTCCTTCCTTTGCATATCATACGTGTGCCTTTCCCTTATAGGTATCCCTAGATATACCTACATACCACACGATACGGCACAGCTGGCCCCCGCAAAAGCTCCTCCGGGAGCGTCATGGATCGATAATCGATTCGCTTCGCCCAAGGGCCATGTTGTCAGGCACGGAGGCTTGGCAAAGGCATTTTGTCACCCGTTTAAAAAGTTCCACCAGGAGGCCGAGCCTCTTGACGCTGCTAGCCGAGAACCATGTTCAAATCCGTCATCCAGATGGAGGCTTAGCTTTGTCGGGGAATGAGAGACGACCAAGATAACGAGAGCAACGTGAACGAATATCAATGATCATACTGAAAGCATATGGTGATGCGACGATGCAGTCTCACCTTGTCTATCTTTGCCTTGCCTTGTCTTGCCAGGAGAAAAGACGAACAGCATCCAATGTCTTGTGCGACTCAGCTTCAGCCCAATCAGTCCGGTCCCCCCGTTGGTTCCCAGACCACGTCCCGAGAAATTGACTCCGATGAGTCGATGACTCGGTTCAAAACAAACTATGGTCCAGACTCCATACGGAGTAGATAGAGAAAGACGAGATAGGTAGAAATCAACACGGGTCCGGAGGGAAAGAAAAACATGCCATTCCAATTTCCACCCGTGACCTCCAGGCTCCCTGACAGGCCTCACCGTCCACGTCGTCAAGACTGGCCTCCCAGCCCCGTCTTCCCGATGAATCCTGGTGATCCAGCCAGCCAGCCAGCTCATCACCTAGGTATGTGTTCGGAATCACCCTTGCCCGACTTTTGTCTGCCCTTGTCCAGCCACCTCTTTCGGAGCAAACTAATCAGGTATGCGATCATGTCATTCCCCAGCCATCGCTCAGAAGTCCGCTGCTCCGTGTCGAATCCCGTGATTCGGGTAATACCTGCCCATATTAAGGAACAAGGCGCGTGTCCACTCTAGGTAGTCTCTCCCGTGCAGTGCCCATCCGTACACAGCCGTATCGTCCCTCTCTTTCGTCGCGGCTTCGATGTACAATAACATACTATACTAGGTACATAATGGCACCCGTGCTGTTTCCCACTGGACTCTCCGTACAAAGTACTATGAAGTCAATTTGGTACATAGCCAGCCCGGCTTGTCGACGACAACTTACAAGGCTCGTCTCCTGCTACAAGTATGTATACACCTGCTCCCTTTCCGGCCGAGTCTAGTGGGCATGTAAAGAACGCCCGTTCCGTACGATATGCACATTGCAGAGCCAAATGCAGATGCAGGTTGGCTGCTATGTATGCGATAATGCGCACCATACCCGCAGTGGCTTGACATATCACATGGCTTTCTTCCCTATCCCGATTCCCGATGCCGCCATGCAGCTGCCACGGCCCACGCTACACGCGACTGCCGCGCCTTTTGCCGGTAACGACAAGATGCTCCTTATCTCGTGTCCTAGTTGCGTGATCGTGTGAGACAGCAAACGCTCATTGCTCAATGCCTTACGTACCTACCTTATTTTTCTTCAAACTGTGCCTCGTTCCAATCCCGTCGACCAAAATCATGGGTACCGGTATACATACCTATGTACGGAGTAGCTCTTTTCGTCAGATAGGCTGCATGGTCGCCTAATGCCGCCCGCTTTTCTCTTTCTCTTTCTTCTTTTTTTCTTTTTTAGTGTGTTGTCTCAAATCGCATTAACCCGTTCACAGCAAGCACATTCCGAGACCAGTAAATGGAGGCGAAGTGTGTCAACCTTGGATCCATGGGGGAAAAAATGCCTCATCTCCAAATGCCCCGTCGCATGACCACTGACCAGGCTTTCAGATTTCTCTGGAGTTTGCCCTTTTTCTCGCAGAAAAGCAAATCAAGCCAAAATGAACAAGTTGGTTGTGACGGCGGGCGGCAACTAGGCGCGGCCTTGCTTCTACGGAGTAAACTTTCCTTGTCTTCCCGCACCAGTTGACCAGCCATATCAATACGTCAATCTGGAGTGCATATCGGTAGAATACGGAGCTCATGTACGATCATGGATGTCTTGTCCCCAACAGATGTCCCGGGGTACCCACTGTGCTTGCATTACTGTTGCATACATACCTTGCATTTATATGCACTGGCCCGTCTTTGCACTAGGGCCCATGGCGATGGCATGGCGGTTGCTGCTGGGCTGCTGTCCCCCCCCTGGTCGATGCCATGTTCGTTGAGACGGGAGAGCTAATGCACCGACGACATGAGCCCCTTCATTCAGATCGGGCAAGACCAAGATCTGGAGTCAACGTCTTGTCGGTCTTTCTTATTGATGATCCTACGCAGCATCTCATCATTGTGGGTTTCTTCGAAAAGCGCGAAAATCGCTCATGTCCCTATCTGCCTGAACCGGGCGAATGGAGTTATCGACTTCGGATGGGCAAAATTCAAATGGCGTCTGCTGATTGGCGATGAGCTGTACGTAGTCTTGGTATGTACGGAGTAGGTGTACATATATGTATGTACCTAGATCTGACCAGCCCTGTGTTGCCAGGTGGAGAGACGTGTACTCCAAGGTACATACTACATAGTGGGAGAGATGCCATGCAAGGGATGCCATTAGGCCAGAATGACCGGGAGAGCTGGATTTGGGGTTCCCCCATCATACAAAGCCTCTGGAAAGATTCGTAAAAGTCGGCCAAGCGAGGGTTTGGGAAGCAAACATGACAAAGAGTTGACTCAAATCGATGTTTTGTCCAGTCTTTCCTTCACTGCGTCTACTTGAATGTGTCGTTCATCGCGAGTATTTTGGCGTGAACGGCATCTGAGTTGCAAAATGCCAAGTGCCGGTCCATGCATGTCGGCCCGGATGTCGGCATCATGCCTCTCGACTCTCGAGTCTCTAGCCTCTAGGTACCTTTCCAAGCTTCTGAGGCGGTTGCGCGTTCGAATCCACAGCCAGAGCCTAGGCCATGTTGTAATCCAGGCGTGTTATGTTCTTTAACGCAAAGCGATGGCGTCCTGTTGCCGCTTCAAGGACGCATGCGATGATGGATGCTATCTTAATGAAGGTGTATTGGCCGTGGTAGCGTTTGTCCAGCCGCCGCCTCCGTGACTTGGAACTTGATTGTTCTGCTATGTATATTTGCTTCTGGTCACGGCATGGGGAATGATGATAGGGTCACTTGGCTTCATGATGGTGCCGCAGAGACGTGGTCGGCGTTCATTGGATTACTTACTACTCCGTACATGCCGGCAAGATTCGTTTCCACCAGTCTTCAGCTAATTGCAAGGTCGTTATTACGAACAGATAAGCCATGGCTCGCTCTGTGGTTGGAGCCAGGAGGCCAAACTTGCCCAATCCCGAACAGCTCCGAATAACTGAAGAAGGGACTTCAACAAGTCAGTCTGGGACTCTGGGTCCTTGTTGGCATTTCTCTTCGTGGCTCACACACCTACGGAAGAGCGTGTTCCCTCCGTCATTAGAATTAGGCGGGGCAAGCTGATGGCATAGGCAAATCAAATTGCCCTTTTTCACCGAAATCAGCACAGCGTATTGTACTCCGTATGTACATACGAATACTTGCGTGAAGGTGGTGTGGTTGTAAGTGGATGCCCAGATGGGTTCTGGAGGGGGCCAAATCTGAGGATCTGATTGCTGCAGCGGGCATGAGCATCCCGAGCGGGAAGGCTTTCTAGGGAACGTTGAATGGCCGGGATTTGTACCTGTACTTGTCAATTTCCACTAGCAACCTTTTGAAACGGCTGAACAGGGGCCCTTGGTCGTTGTGACTGTCACTCTGAGATCCCCATGATTGGCCATGGTATGGAGCGATAGCCGCTGCTGTGTGTTGTCATGCAATGCAAGTGCTCAAGCCAACATCGTCCATCTTCCCGGTCGGGGTGGGCGGACGGAAAACGCACAGCTTCTGCAGGGACTGGGGAATCGCTAGCTGGTGTGCCGCTGGCTTGCTGGCTAGAGTTCTATTTTGTGGATAAGGATGTCTGCCTAGTGAGACCGGCTGGACGGGGTGTGTTAAATGACGGTTTCGACATTGATGCAATGTACATATCGGGAACAGCTATTAAGATGCTGCGAGATTGTCAGTCTCGGGCCCTCGGCCAAAACGGCGGGTTCGTCTGGACTCTGATACACTGAAAAAATTGACGAGGGCGTCTATACAAGCATATTGCTCGGATTACGAATTGAAGCCATTGATGCACGACGCAGCCCAATTTGAACCGTGTATGTATGATGCTTTCCCATGGACCACGACGAGAGCCATTGATTGAAGACTGAAGTCAAGTCCTCGATCTATGCTACGTGTGGCCACGATTTTGCTCCTGCCCATTATTATGAACTGGAAGCCGTGCAGAGAGTGACCTGCTGTCTCCCAGCCTCGATGATTGCAGAATTGATTTATTATGTATGTACATATATACCGAACCAGCTGTCATTTGAGACACTTGAAACAAAGATATCGTGTCTGATTTTGGGAGGCGTCGCGCTTCGTGCTTGGCCATGTGGTCGCTGAGTTCAAGACATGGCTCGTGGGTCTGCAACCCGGTGGAATGTGGCAGGCCAGACACAAGAAATTGGTGGCATCTTAGAAGTTGTGTAGTCGTCTTCCTGCCACCGACTATCGCCAGGCTGAAACGAGCTGATTAGCGAGACGCTATACGTATAAACTGCGGGCAAGACTTTGCAGTCGCGCCAGGCCCCAGGGTAGCCATGATCTTGCAGTCGAGGTAAATATGTACATATCTATGATTCAACGTCTAGGACGAGACGGGGCGAATGCCAGTACATACCTAGCTGAGATGGGAGAGAAGATGGGACAAAAGATTAGAAGGTTGGACAAAGAATGGATGGGAAAAATGCAAGACGGAAGAGATGTCGGCACGACCACGCCGTGAAATGCGCTTTGTTGAGGAAGGAACCATGGCGGCCAACCTTTCCTTCCTTGACTCGACGTTCCAGTGTCCGCCGAACTCCAACGCAGTACGTTCAAAAGCCGAGTTGTTGGACATCTGCTCCAGTCGAATGCCACTTCATCCGATGATATACGAGTGTTAAGGGTCGTCAACAGACAAGTCTCGAAACTACGGAGTGTGTTCTCACTGCTCAGTCACCTCGGTGCCTCTTGCACCATCGAGCAAAGTAGCGGTGTGATAGAGGGTCGTCCCAAGGTTACCTGATGGCGCGCTGTCTCAGCCACTTGTCCACACCTCAGAAGGCGACTGGGTGCCATCTTGGGACACGTTGGCTGTTGTGGAGTAGGAGACACAGAGGAGCATGGACGACAAGAAATCACAAGGCACCAGACCAAGCAAGGGCCGTCGGTCAATGGTACCCTATCGAGCAAAAGTAAGCATGTGGCATTCTGCAGGAGTACGCACACATGTAGCTTTAACTGTCGAACCGCCACTAGACTTGCATGCATGCCCACGGCGCGGATCGACGGCAGTTTCGGTAGGGATGGATCAGACTGGAAACTGCAAGCTTCATCGACGGAAATTCTTCGAAATGCATCGCGCGTTGCATTGCGCGATTTGTAACTAGACGCCGCTCCGAGGAGACAACATGTCAATCATCATGAAGCCCTCAGAAGCCGGCACGCTTCTAAGTTTAGCCCTTGAACATCTAAAGCGGGTGGAGTGGACAACATTTAGGCGTTCAGTTTGGTTTTCTGATGCGGGTCGATAACTCGGCTCGGTCAAAAAGGATTCGAAACAGGTCTGGTTAGATTCGACGACCCCAGCACGGCCGATGCAAGATGTACGCCGCGCGCGATGTCTTGAACCCTCAAGGGATAGTATGGAGTCGCAGCAATGCGGCAGCATGCACGATCGCGGACTCTCCCGACGCAGCGCGGCTCGACGACGTTGGCGGCAAAATTCTCCACAGCGTGGCAGAAAGTTGCGTGGCGAGTCTGCGACATGATGGCTTGGAGAAGCCGTTGAAGCCGCATGACCCCCACCTTGGGGCGGCCGGCTTTTGGCCCCAGCCCCTGGGCCGTTGCTGCCAGCTGGTATCGAGTCGACCTGTTCGCGCTTTTTTCTGCCATTCTACAGAGTACAGTGTGTAGAGTATCTCCGTAGAGTACGAAGTACAGCGTACAGAAGACGAAGTCTGATAGCCTATAGGTATTACTCCGTACTTACGCGGCCATGTGCACCTACAGAGTACAAATAGGTACGTGGCTGGCGGGCAAGTACTCTGTACATCACGGAAAAGGTCGGCGAATTGCACGAACGCAAGCCGCCCACCAAAGGCAAGGTGCCCGCCACAGCATGCTGAGGAGAAGATGCTTCCTCTTGCTACGGACCATGGAGTTCTTGCGAGACAATGCCAATGTCTCCGAGCTTCGCCCTCTCTGAAGGGCCCGCATGAAGTTGCGAAGCACGATGTCTGAGTGCCATGCTGCGAAGAGGGATATGGGTAGGTACGTACAAGCACAAGCAAGGCACTGCAATGCAATGCAAAGGCATAAACAGATGCACATGCACATGCACATGCACACGCTCATGCATGCGCATGCATGGCAAGGCAGGACAAGGCGAGGCGAGGCGGGGCGATGGGGCTACATCATACATGGCACACAACCACCACACAGGTATGTACATATGTGTCTCCCTTATGTACATATGCATGCCTCAACGGCAACGACAACGGCAACGACATCTACGAAAACATAGTAATTATCAATTAGCTTGGAGGACCTGCGAGCATCGATTGAACCCGCTGCTTCTGACGCAATACGAGCGGTGGGCGTTGCAGTGGTGATTGTGATGGAATGATTGAGAATGACAAGGGCAAGCCAAGGCGGTCCAAGGCAACCCAAGGAAGCAACACTGAGCCGCCATGGAGCTCGAATAGGACATATTAAGCGACGTATCTATCTAGCGGATAGATACCCACCACGGAGAGTCAGTCCTGAGCCCACGCTGTTTTCTGCCCAAATAAAACCAAATCAGAGATTCTGCACACACTTGCTGGCTGAAATGACGGCAGACTTGCTTCAGAGCCGATCTGAACCCATCCTCGCCTGAAGCGCAAACATCACTGAACACTTGGCCAAAGTGGCGACTCAGTACATACGACGCTGGTTTGGCCGATCCACCCACGTCGTTGTGTCGTTGCGAAGACTCACGCCGCCCCTGTCATGGCGACGACGGCGGCCATGCAGCATACCCCTCGAGGGAGGGCATCCTGGACTTTTTTCGGAGACCCAAGTCAGCGCGGTAAGAGAGGGGGGGTACCTAGGTGGGGGGAAGGGGGGGAGAAGAAGGCCATGTGGAGTGGAAGGCCTGCTCTGAGGCTGCTCTGCCCTAGAAGCCCTAACCTCGTCTCCTTCTTTCTGCCTTCGTCTGCTTCGTCTGCTTCTGGCGTGGGCTTTTTGACGGAAGTAGCATGGACGATATCATTGTGCGTATAGCGCCTTCTATTGGAAGATGCAGTTTTATGCGCGGCACTGAGTTGAATAACATTTCGAGCCGTCCTTACTGGCAGTATCTAATCTCCTCCCGTAATCCCTGCGCATCATCAAGAGGTTGACCGCACGCAAACTGGCGCGTTGTGGATCCCTCGTCCCGTGCAGCCGTGCATCGCCAACCTCCTCCGTCAGAGAAAAGAAAAAAAACTGGAACTAAACTGGCTATGTACTCCTACTCCGGAGTCCGTAGAGGCCACAAAGCGAGAAAACGGTCAAAAGACGTTGCAGCGGAGCAGCGAAACGGTGAGCCCCGAGGAAGAACAAATGTCGACTTCCGTCCTGGCCAATCAAAGTTCAGGTGTGTATAACATACAGTATTCACGCACCTCTCTCTGGCAGTCCGATAACGTTCCATTCTGACGTCCAGATGCAATCACCTTCATAAACTTATTGACATGGATTGACGGAGCAGAAGCCACTAAACGCCACCGGATATTCAACGGCTTTACTCTCTATGATACAGATGTACATTTACATACATACATACCTACAACTTCGTAGTCGCAGAGATGGTCAATGGAGCACGCGGTCAAGCATGCGTGTTTTTCTAAACCAGTCTTGCGTCATTTCCAAAAAAAAAAAAAGATGCAGGCGCCATTGGGCATGACCACGTGCAAGCGCCGCGGCCATGAACAAAGAACTCTGCTCCATGAAAGCAGATTGTCACGCTGAGAAGACGCACGACTTGATGGCGCGCGTCTTGCTCCGTGACCTTCCCCAAGTACATCGGAAACCCCACCGAAGGCCTGTAGGCTCTGAGTGATGACACCTAACTCTCCTCCGGTCGGACAAACACACTGCTTACGGACCAAAGCGTGATGCTGAGGGGCATTGGGGCAATGGGGCGGCAGAGTCTCGCGGTTCTTGTGAACAGCCACAATGGCAAGCAAGTTGAAGCAACTTCTTGGCGACATCTTGCTCGGCATTACGGTACATCCATACGCCAATTCGAGGACGAGCCTGGCGGCGAGGGACGACCTGCAGACAAGGCAACCAAACGTCTTGGTGCGAAGCGGCAATGATCTTCATGCGGTTCGTTATCCAAAAGAGCGAAGGCAGGGAAGGCAATGCGAAGCAAGACACGGCAAGACAGGGAAATGGACGACGACCTACGTATCAATTACACGAACAGACAGCCTACCTACAGGCACAACACAACGCGCAAAAACAGAATATCCAGCCGTGACTGGATGGCAACCTGGGTCCGATTTTGACTGGAGCTTCATTAGAAAGGAGCCATTCAGAGAAGACAGCGACACGGCACAGTAGGTACCTGGTGTCCACCCTCTAGGCTCCGTACATACCTCGTCACTCGAAGGCTCCAACCCGTGAGCTTCCATGGCATGATGAGATTGGAGGGTGGTTTGTAGTTGAGTAAGTCAAGTCGGGGGGAGACAACAAGTCGCAGTCTGGAAACGACCAGAGGCGTGTTCTCTTCGGCTTTCTTTTTCTTTCACGTTTTGTCTTCTTTGGCCTCCCCTTGCCCGACGATCAAAGTGGTTGGTTTTTGCGACAAGTCGCGATCACAGGGATAGGCGTAAAAGGCCAGCAACATGCCTACCTAGCATTGACACAAAGCTCCCTCTGGGGACCAAGGACGAAGTCGAGGCAAGGGTGCATCCGTGAGCCGGCAGGAAGACGATGAGCCGTATGTACCTAGCTGATGCGCGTGCCATCACGCAGCGCACTGCGCCCTTCCTCCCCGGAAGGATGGCTTAACAGGCCGCTGGGAGCTTGTTCTGGCTGGTGTCGCGGGGAGAGTCGCGGGCTGGGAGCAGAAGAGCGGGTGAGGGATTGAAGATTAGATCAAGTCGATGCCGGGGCGCCCCCTCCTTCCTCCTGGAGCCACGCCCTGCGCCTTCCCCCCCGCCCCAGCGCCTCCCGCACCTGCACAAGATGGGCTGCACAGATGCGAACCCCACCCAGAGACCCATGACAGACTAAGACACGACGGGGGCCGGAACTTGGGCTGCGCGCTTCACGTCTCCTCTCCATTTGCCAGCCGCCTTTCCACCCGCGGCCGCTAATCCACACACACGCGACGCATTATCGCACAACACAACAACTGGACGGATGGACTGACACAACCCGCGCGGCGACGACACGACAAGAGCAGAGCATACGACAAACAACCCACCCAACCACATTTCATTCTCGTGCCATTTCATTTTATTTCTTTTCGCTGCCCACACACACATGCGTTCCCGGATCGTTGAAGACGCCAGCCCGCCCACATGGTGGTGGTTGAGCTCCGTTACGCCTGAGGTACACGTAGGAGGTAGGTAGAGAGGCAGGACGATTGTAAGTACATATGTACATAGGTGCCTACCTACCTACTGTGTACAGTGTGACGGTCCACGGGTCCACGGGTCCATGGCCCACCCCAAGCCGTCTGGTCTCGTTTTTGGGATCCTGCCGCCGCTGGACACAAACGACCCCCCTTCTCCCCGGTTTGTCAGAGTAGGTGCATACAGCATGTAGGTATGTAGGTACATAGGTGCACACTGCACAGTAGCAGCCGGGTTGTGCGTTTGCCTTGAAGCTGATGGATGTTTTGTTTTCTATGACTTCCTACTTGCGCCGATAGAGGGAAATGTTGAAGCGAATCGTGGGCAAGACTGGCACAGCAAAATGTAGACTGACTGAATAACATACGGAGTACTCCGTACCATAGCCGGCCATGTGCCAAAAGACCGTAGAAGACACGCCCCCCGCACGCCCCGCCCCGCCCCCCCTCCAAAAAGGCACATAATCACACAGAATAAAACGTCGACATAGGCCGAGTCTGGCATGGTATAGGTGGGGCCCGGGCCCTTGTTGGCTCCGATGCTAGCACGACGAGAACCCGTTGCTCTTGGCTTTCCTGCCGCCGGTACGTACCAAGCTGCTCGACTTCCCCCTCCCCGGATGGCAGCGCAAGTACCTCTACATACGGGAGACTCAGCAGTGAGCACAAGACGGACCCACTTTGGACCTAACCGGTCTCGTCTTTTGCTGTCTATTTTGTGCTCAACGGAACCAGAACGTGGTGTACGGAGTAGCTTTAGCCTTTCCCCCTCTCCTTCCCCTCTTCGCTGTTGCGCTTGCTCGTGCCTCTGACGCAGTTCGGGCTCGGGATAACCCTGGGGCGCTTGTTCCCTTCGTCCTCGTGTCTCGTGTCTCGTTTCGTTCGGCTTCTGCCTCTGCGCTGGCATGGCTCATTGACCTGTTTGGGGGTGTCTCTTTTGCTCTTTTTTTGTTTCGTTCTGCCAGTTCTCTTATTTTTGCTCTGCCGTAGACCCCTGCAAAGCCTGTTCCCTTGTCCCGACCACCCCTCCCCTCTCTTTCCCCTCTTCCCTCCCCTGCCATAGCCACTGCCACTGGCAACGGAGAAGAAACAGCTTTTTTCCCCAGGTCTACCTAGCTTCCAAAGCTTTCCCGTTGTTTTCGCGTGTCAATTTTGGTTTTTTTTTGGGACGGGGGGGAGGGGTGGTTTTTTTTCTTGTTCCTCCTTGATTTTCAACACCTCCTGGACTCTGATCTTGTTCAAAAAGAACCACCCCCGCCGACTTCTCGGCTCCTTTTTTTTTCCTTCTTCCTCTCCTGCAACCTAATTTCGACTCTTAACTCTGGCGCTTCTGTTTCCATTATTGTCTTCTTATATATCCTCTTCAAGACCTTCTTGATATCCTTCCTCTTCTTCCAAGATCTACTCGACATCATC
This sequence comes from Claviceps purpurea, assembly GCA_029405325.1. Classification (NCBI taxonomy): domain Eukaryota; kingdom Fungi; phylum Ascomycota; class Sordariomycetes; order Hypocreales; family Clavicipitaceae; genus Claviceps; species Claviceps purpurea. The sequence goes on along the minus strand of CM055783.1, from coordinate 4,152,716 downwards.
TTCATATTCTTCTGATATCGACTCAGATCCTCTTGATACCCCTTCTTATATAACGACATCCTCTTTGCATATATCTCTGTACTCCCTCTCTACTGGAACAACACTGCGCACATAAACTCGCCTTGTCATGTACTACTCGCAACACATAACAGGCGGCCAAGCACCAGCTCAGCAGACCACCAATATGAGCTACTCTCCGCACCAACACCAGCAACAGCACCCGCATCAGCACCCGCACCAGCAGCATCAAACGAGCCAGCTGATGCATCATGCACCTGCGACCTACTCAAGTAACCCATACGGCCACTACCATTATGGCACTGGGCTGGCGTCGCCGCAGACTGCTCAGCCTGTGCCGAGTCAAATGACCGGTCCTTCCCCGACTGTTCTACCTCTGCCAGGAGTTCCTGCCGGCCAGCCACCGATGCCCGGTCAATACACTGGCTATGACAGCACAGGACAGCATCCGCCGCCCGGGATGAAGCCCCGAGTGACTGCTACGCTGTGGGAAGATGAAGGGAGCCTGTGCTTTCAGGTGGAGGCAAGAGGGATTTGTGTCGCTCGCCGAGAGGGTAAGAACAGATTGGAGCGAGACACGGTCTGGTGTCTTGTTTCTGAATCCGAGAATTGACTGCAGTCGCTGTGATGAAACCAGATTTGACTAACACGCTCTGCGCAGATAATCACATGATCAACGGCACCAAGCTCTTGAACGTTGCCGGTATGACTCGCGGTCGACGAGATGGTATTCTCAAGAGCGAAAAAGTGCGCCACGTTGTGAAGATTGGGCCCATGCATCTCAAGGGCGTATGGTATGTTGAAACCAGCCCCCCCCCCATTGTTTTCTGAGACAGAAGGCAGTCCGAAACGTTCAACAATTCGTGAATGAAACTTTCTTTCCGCCAAGACATTGTCTGACTCTTCTCCCTTTCTTCTCTTTCCAGGATTCCATTTGAACGAGCGTTGGATTTTGCGAACAAGGAGAAAATTACGGACTTGTTGTATCCCCTCTTCGTGCACCACATCGGAGCTCTCCTTTGCCACCCGACAAACCAAACCCGCACCAGCCAAGTCATGGCTGCTGCTGAGCGCCGCAAGCAGGAGCAGGCGCAATTGCGACATGGACATGGCCTGCCGTCGATCCATCATCAGTCGCATCACCCGATGGCTCTCCCTGCTTCCCAGTCGCTGTCATCGCACAATATGGGCCCTCGTCCGACTCTGGACCGCGCTCACACCTTCCCAGCACCACCGACGGGTGCATCAGGAGTCATGAGCAGCATAGGCAGTTCGGACACTTTCGGCTGGCAAGGTCAGGGAATGAGTGGCACAAGTACCACTCCGCTGACGGTCGACCATGGGCTGACCAACGCGTCGTCGATGCCCAGCACGCCCGCTGCCACTACTCCCCCGGGTGCCCAGACTGTTCAGAGCATCCCGTCGTATTCTCAGGCGAGTCAGGCCTACGACAGCACTCGGCAGCTGTATAGCAGCGACTCAACGGCGCAACAATCGCCGTACCAGACGTCCCATGCGAGCAGTGATCGCATATACTCGCAGCCCAGTACCTATGCCAAGAGTGACATGGGCCCACCATCGAGCCGACCGTCTGCATCTGGCCCGTCCGTCGGCCCGTCCGTCGTGGAGCAGCATGACACCAAGGCTGCCACGAATGGCGTCTTGTCGTCGGAGCAGACCGCCTCGCAAAGCCACGAGGAAGAGGGTGACCACGAGCAAGAGGCCGAGTACACCCATAACAGTACTAGCTATGATGGCTCGCGGTCATCATATAGCTACTCGGCGCCCGGTGTTGGCAGCATGGCAAACGAGAGCAACATGAACGCCAATATGACGGCGTCTCCTGGCAGCCATGCGCCTGCTTCTGGGCGAGCGACGCCCCGGACTGCGGCTCCGCACCAGTCGTACTATCCCTCGAGCTCGGGATACAGCACCCCTCCCCGCGTACAACAGTCAACGAGCAACCTGTACAACGCTGTCAGCAGCGACCGCGGGTCTGCCAGCTCAGGAACTGGCGCTGATGTATACGCGCCCGCTGCTGACCTGTCCAACGGGTACCAGCCTCCGTCCTCGTTGGCGAATGGCAGCACAGGAAGCAGCAGCTTGAAACGAGGTCGTGACGATGACGACGACGACGACGACGATCTATCACCGTCCGGCCACGATGGAAACGTCAAGCGCCGCAAGATCGTGCTGGAATCGTCGGTCCCGGCACCCTCGTACGATGCTTTGAGCCGGCCTGCTTCCAGCTTGTCTGCGCCTCGTCGGAGATAGGAGAACGAAGGAACGATTTGCTCTGCACTTACTACCCTCTGATCTCCATTGGTATCGAGATTTGGGGTCTTGATACCAATGGAGAGCGAGGGTTCGCCCTCATTCTAGTGACGTCGAGATTTGGGGTCTCGATGGCAGTGAATTGGGGCTGTCCTCACTTCACCCACATCGAGATTTGGGGTCTCGGTGTCGGTGAGATTGGGGATGTGCAATCGATCGTACATTGCCATTGGCGTGGACTAAAATCCTAACGACAGGATAGTACATGCCAAAAGCAAATCGCTGAGTCATACTGTATACTTGTATGTTCTTAACAAGTCCTCCTATTCTCTTGTTGTTTTCACTTTGGCGGTTTCCGGGTCGGTGTGTGCGGTGTTCCTTCATATGCCCTGGGAGTTTTGGTCGGACGACACGACGTGGGACGGGTGTTTCGCTCTGGACGCACGACATGAGAGCATTGAATTGCAGCGATGACCCCGCCGAGGGAAAGTCGGTCGGTGGGGTGGGGTTGAGTTCCCCCCAGACATTCATGAAAAGCCTGTTATGATCCCCAGGCTTGAGATTAATGACCTGTTTTTCTTTTTTTCTTTTTTCTGTTCTTTTTTTAGAAGTTTTTTGTTGTTTTCTCAATTTTTTTGGGAAGCACCTTTTTGGATTGAGGCTTTTCGAAAGACAAGACCCTTTGGTCAGACATGCGTTTTTGGAAACGAAAGAGACGTGGCAGCGAAACTCGGATTGACGAAGTTACGACGACCTTTGCATTTCATATGCCCTTGCTTTGTCTGGCGCCTGTTTTCCTGTTTTTGAGCGAGAAGGAGAAAAAGACGTTGGGCAAAAGGTGGTGGTGTTTGATGGTTTTGTTGCATATTGGGGAAAACAAACTTTTAACGTCTTTAAGTGAATGATATGATGAAGTCAAAGAAAAACGGGCGAGAATTTCACAAATGTTTTTTTTTGAAGTACGATTGGCTTTGTTTTCGCGCAATGTGCATGAACCCCAACACGAAATTCGACTTTTTCTTCTTTTTCCTCGTCATTTTGGGCGATTCTCTTGACCCTAGGGGCCAGAAAATGAAGTTTTTGAAAATTTCGTGACAAGTGATCGTGACCTTCGTGGAGTGACTTCATGCGCCGCGCGTGTAAGTAGGGTGGGCGAGTAGTTAACGTGGTTGAAATAAAGTCAAGTTGCCGCAACGGGACGGGCTGTGAGAGAGTTTCACACATGGCTATGTGCATATTTTGCGTATCTACATATTGCGTATAGAAGCATATCTGGGGCGACGGGACCAGGAAAGCCAGGACTGCGCCATGGCCAAGGCTTTTAAAACCTCTTACGAATTAGGTACTAAGGAGGCTTGGGGATTGGCTTTTGCAAAGACAGATATGTAGGCGACTTGTCAGCTACCTACATAGGTATACTCTGTAGGAACTTTGACGATGCATGGCATGCTGCTGCAGCCTGCAGCAGCTCATTCATCCGGAGGTGGGTGCCCGCGGCAGTACATATTGTGCTCCGTAGCCTGTAGGTAGGTATGTACTGTATCGCAGGCGGCAGCCATGCATCTAGGTACAGATTTTTCCTCCGCTGCAGCCGGAGATTATATACAACATGGTAGATGAAGCACAAGAAAATGACAACACAATCCCGATTCCCACGTCACCGATATCTGCGTATCAAGGGTAAGCACGTCCACGCCAACCGCAGATGAAACGGGAAAATATACTATAGGACCAGAGACGGCCCCCCATTCCTAGGTACCTCCCAGTAAGTACCGTGTGGGAAAGCTACGACTTATCTGCATGGGATCGGGGATATACTCCTTATTAGCGGCGACATTTAGCGCGACAACGTGGAGAATATTGAAATATTCCTCTCCCAAGCCGCAAGCGCACTTTTGCTTCTTTGTTTTACGGAGTTTGTTGTACGTAAAGGGGAAAGAAAGGCGACTTTGGCGCTACGGATAAGCTTTTTTGTGTTGGAAACTGGAAACTTGGCCCCTTGGGTGGTCATTTCGCTTCGTTGGGCCGGGGGGGGCGCCGCGCGGGGCCGCCGCAACGGCAACGGCAACGGCAACGGCGAGTCGCGATGCGGCGATGGCGACGGCGCGCGGGAGGGGTGGAGACTGGGAAAGGAAGCCGGGGGGAGTGGCGTGTTTAGAACTTTAGATACGTATGTATGTACATCTATCTGTACACGGAGTAAGTACTCTGTACATAATTCGTTGAATTAATCAAGTCCGGCGTTGGGTTGTCTGCATGTGGAATTGCTGAGTTAGGTACCTAGTTGTTGTTAGACGCAGGTATGTATGTATAGGTAGAGTACCTACCTACCTACTCCGTACATACTGTACAGTGTAAGTACTTGCGGGCTGTTGCTATGCTCGCGATTACGGTACATGGGAATAGCTTGTTGTTGCGATTGCCGTGAAGTTGAACGGTGACGCATGCCGTTGGGTGTCGTCTTTGCTTCAAGGTCCCGGACTGGGTGCCTGGAGGAAGGATGGAATGCCAATGAATGCCGATGGCGGAGATGCACAGATATCTATGCTCCGATGCGTCTTTAGGACTCAGGAGGTAGGTATGCATATGCACTTACATCATACATGTGCAACGTGCTATCCACATCCAATACCTAGGTAATAGGTATGTTCGTAACTTGAGCATTATCTGTTATCTTTGTCCTGACTCCTTCGCCTTTTCCGACATAAGAAGGTGAGAGAGAGAGAGAATTAGGTATGTATCCCCCTTTGGCCAATCCATCAGCTAATCGATTGTCGCGCATACAAAGTGCGATCTTGCTATCGTGTGGAGTAGGTTGGCAGTGGGCACTCCGTGATAACTCCGCTATTGGACCAGTCTACTCCGTATGTTTGAGGCAATTAGGGCCCAATGGCGATGTTGCATGTGGTCTGAGGAGATACTACTGGCGGGCGAACAGGTAGGGGGGGATGAAATCGAATCGCCCGCCAGTAACATTTTTGACAGTAATCGAAAGCTTGAAAGAGCAAAGGAAAATGACGTCGGAGACATACGGAGTACGATGAATTGGTCGGCGGGTCGCAGGCGGCAGAACATCTCCCCTCCGTCTGTTCAGAACTTCAGCTATAGGATTAGGGGGTGCTCTACGGCCGGTTTCTCGCATGTTTCCGACGTCATCTTCCTTGCTCTTCTCTTCATGCCAGGCCAGAGACTACTGTGACTCGAGCGTTCACGGCTTCACACAATCCTTCAGGTTTCAGTTGTGCTATTGGGATATCGGCGATCGATCGCGCATTCAACACTCGACAAACGTGAAAGGTTCGCGGCATTTCTTCTGTCACGAAGACTGAAATTAGAGGGCCCAAAATCACCCCGCAAACTTCGAAACACGTCGACACCTCCACCAGCTTCCAGACGATCGCCCAATGGACCTCATCTCTGATTCTCTCCCTACTTCCAAGTTCCTCGATCGGTCTTGATAGGGAGGGAAGAGCCTTTTGCAAAAGGCCCAGGCCGGTCGTTCTTTGGCGAGCCGAATCTCAGTGCAGGTCTCGCTCTTGGATAGGAGGCTAATCAGTCCAGAGTTATCCCACAGTCTCGCAAGCTTCTTCGTGTGTAAGTGGCCCTTGGAAGCATAAGCGAAAGAGAAGGCGTCTGTTTCCTTAGCCACAAGTTCACTGGATTGCTCAAGAAGAATCGCGCTGGCTCCAAGCTGTTCCGTACCTCCTCATGAGTCATAGATAGCTCTGACGGAGATACAAAACATATTGGTAGCAGCACAGTTTCTCTTGAGCAATTCAGTGTTGTGATTGTCGGCTACTCACGCTACTCAGGTAAAGCTCCGCGCACGCAGGGAGGCAGCTTGAACAGATTCAGAACTTGCGATACAGAAAAGGACACCTGCAGGCTGCTTCTTCCCCTTATGCTTCCGAGGGGCAGTTACTCGCGAAGAAAGCTTACGAAAATTTTCGAGACAACTCTGGGCTGGTTGACCTCCAGTCCAAGAGTGAGATCTGTACTGAGATTCGACTTGTCAAGCTCTTCCAACCGACATACCTGACCCTAAATCTCACTTCGGACTCTTCGGAATCGCTCAGAAATTCACCTTTTGGCATTCTCTTTTGGTTCTAGAAGTATGGTGAACCAGCTTCCGAGAGGGAAGACATTACCTCAAGTGCACTACGGGCTACTGAACTCCGTGTTGCTTGATCCTCCCGACCGAGACATGCCATCAAACGCTTCAATGGAGCCTCATCATCAGTCACAATGCACATTCTCCAGGCGCGCTTGTAAGTCTGCTCTCGTAACACTAACCAGGGACGGACGCGGTATCATAGTAGGCCAGTTGGTAGAGGCCAAGGGCTGTGAGGCAAGGTACCGCGCGTATAAAGATAACCAGGGCCTACATCACATCATCGGCCTTTCTCCAAGTTCCAACAATCCAACTACATATACGCATGGTGAGATGACGTCTTAAGTCTTACCATGTAGCTTTCTCGGAACTCCACTACTAGACACACTTGTTTATTAGCCAAGATCCCCGCTCAACTGACAACCTGCGTAGAGCTGACTTGTGTCTTCCATAACAGTTTTAACTGATAGTCATGTCTTCGACACAAGCAAATGAGCACAACCCCCCGCATGCCGGGGACGATCTGATTGCTGCAGAGGACGTTCCCGTGAGCCTGATTCGACTTACCGTGATTAAGTACAGAATACAGAGACTGATACAATATCTAGGTGAACGATCAAAATGACACCGATTCTGTCTTCTCCGAAGAGTTCGTGCACCTCACCATCCTGGCATCCACTGCTGTCTTTTCCAAGTTTGTAACGGTTCATCGCAGTCAAAGTTCCACCACGTCCATTTCATCCAGCATTCTCGAGTACCGTCGAATCCACGGCCGCACCTATCACAGCGATAAGTTCACGACCAATTATTTCCTTCCCAACGACGAGCGGCAGCTCGAATCAGCAGAATTAAGGTAGAAATTCCTACGAGGCCGCATTCTCGTCGGCATCGAACCCTGACGTGAGCGCTAGCCACCACTCCTTGACGATTCTCTTCGACGACCACTTATTCTTGGCACCGCTTGAGAAAGATAAGATTCATGTACGAGTATTCCAGCCGCTTAAAAGTTAAGGCTTTCAATGGCACCGAAGAACTTTTCTCCATTACTGATTGAGCGAATGGTCTTAGCGGGTGCTTGACGTTGGTACGGGATCCGGTGAGTAGACTGTAGTACTCGAGATTCCACTACACAATGAGCACACATCGCTGTGGCAGCTCGCTGACCGGCCATCAGGCATCTGGGCAATGTACGACCCAACTCAACTTGCATCTCACATGCCGCGTGCTGACAAAGTTGAACAGTGAATTCGCCGACCGGTTTCCGAATACTTCAGTCATTGGTACAGATCTCTCCCCGTGCCAACCGCAGTGGGTTCCACCAAACGTTCTCTTCGAGATAGACGACGCCGCGCTCGAGTGGACTTGGAACAACAACCATTTCGATTTTATCCACATACGCTATATTCTGGGTGGTATCGAAGACTGGACAGCTCTCTTGAAAGAAGCCTACAGATGCTGTGCGCCAGGAGGATGGGTAGAGTCTGCTGAGTTGGATGTCGAGTTTCGCAGCGACGACGGGAGTACTGACCTGGAGCCTGTGCTTGCCTCTGCAGGAGACCTGTTCAGAGAGGGCGGCAAAATTCTGAATCGCCCCTTTTTCTTGCAAGAGATTCAGAAAAAAGCATTTGACGACGCTGGCTTCATCGAAAAAAGAGTTGTCAAGTACAAAGTAAGTTAACTGTCAGGCTGCGGTCATCTGTAACCCTTGGAGGTTCATAAAGAAAGTGACATTTTAGTAGGTCCCTGTTGGTCCTTGGGCAAAGGATCCGAAACTTGCTGAAGTTGGGCGGTTCTTCGGAGAGGCTACAGTGAATGACCTTCAAGGTGAGGACGAGGCATCCCCTTTACTTGGCTTATTGAGAAGAGCCACCAATCCTCACCTCTGGTTACTAGGTTACACGCAGATGCTCTGGCAAAGCCTCCAAAAACCAGCAGACGAGTACCATGTATGGCTCGCGACTATGCGCAAGGCGATCCGTAATCCCAAGGTTCACAGTTATATGATTGTGCATGTTGAATACGGACGCAAGTCAGAGTGATACTGCTGTCGCACAGAAGACCTTCCCGGTTCGGAATTGACTGAGTGGGCGCGTAATCTGCCGGGATTGTGTACATGATGTGGTTAAAGGGACCAAAAGTGCACCATTTGTGCGGATCGAGATGCGTCGAGGGCTCGAGGTTCGGGGCCCGAGGACTCATGGTGAAATGTTGATATAATCATGGGGTAGCTAGAAAATGTATACTGTCCGTCTGATCCCCAGCTTCCACGGATCTCATGAGATCGTACGAACAAGCCCTGTCCGGCCACAGTCTGAACTAGTCGTAATGTGCTTAGCTGTCTAGTCACTCCAGTGTGCTTCGAGTCCCTCTATGTACCCTGCGACAGTATCGCTATATCACGTTGGTAGATACATAGCGGCAAAGAAACGAGTGCTCCAGCTGGCAGAAAGACGTTGTAAAGTCGTGCAGCGACGTGATACGAGATCTAAAAGAGCCGGTGACATGGCCAAATGATCTGTGAGGCATTGGAGAAGGGCGGCTCTAGGTGGAAACAACTAATCGTTCACTTGACGGCCAATGAAAATAACAACAAGGTAGAAGCAATGAATCGATGCGGTGCAGGATATAGAATAGGCGCCATGGAAAGAAAATCACTCCCCAATGACCTGACGCCACTATGTGAGAGCCGGATCACGCTGGCTTGCGTCCGTAGACGACATGATTCAACACATAGATGTGAACCTCGGGATTGCGGATCGCCTTGAGCAAAGTCGCGAGCCAAACGTGGTACTCGTCTTCTGGTCTTTGAAGTACGTTTTGCCAAAGCATCTGGGTGTAGCCTAGCGGTAAGAGGTGAGATTTGTTTCTTCTCTCACTCAACAGGCATATGAAAAGGAAGGTCTTACCTCGGAGATCATTCTCGGTAGCCGCCTTGGAAAAACGCCCGATTTCTGCGAGCTTACGATCCTTTGGCCAGGTACCAATCGGAATCTAACGTATACGCTTAATGAACATCCATAGAGTGATTGCGTGACAGCACATACTTTGTATGGAACCACTCTTTTCTCGACGAAGCCAGCATCGTCAAAAGCCTGTTGCTGTATCTCTCGCACGAAGAAGGAACGATTCAAGACTCTGCCGGCCTCTCGAAACAGATTTCCGAACGAGGAAAGGATAGGCTCCAGCGCAGTCGTCCCGTCATCGCTGCGGAACTCAACTTCATACTCGACAGACTCTACCCATCCTCCTGGCGCACAGCATCTGTAGGCTTCTTTTAATAGCGCAGTCCAGTCTTGAATACCACCCAAGAGGTAGCGCATGTGAATAAAGTCAAAATGGTTGTTGTTCCAAGTCCACTCGAGCGTGGCATCATCTATTTCGAAAAGGAGATTTGGTGGGACCCACGGCGGTTGGCATGGGGAGAGATCGGTGCCGATGACTGAAGCATTTGGGAACTCATCGGCAAATTCACTGTTCGACTAAGTGAGCATAGGGGAAGTATGATAACGGGTTTCCTTCAGACGTACATTGCCCAGATGCCTTAATTGTACGTTGGTCAGTGACAGTCATATGTAAGGAAATCCCGATTGCTACTCACCGGATCCTGTGCCGACGTCAAGCACCCGCTGATGATATCGCTCAGTTAGTCATGGGTGGGAGAACCTCTAATGCACCTGGGAGCGCCTGGCAGATATGTACATGTATCTTATCTTTGTCAAGCGGTGCCAGAAATAGCTGGTCGTCAAAAAGGATTCTCAAGCAATGGTGGCTGTAAGCCGCATTAGCACGATTTCGCCGAGAATGTAGGCTTGTGGTGATTAGAACCATAATTCCTCCGACTCGAGCTGCTGGTCGTCGTTGGGAATGTGAAAATTGGTCGCGAACCTATCACTATGATAAGTGCGGCCATGGATTCGACGGTATTCGAGGATGCTAGATGTAATGGAGGCGGTAGAACTTTGACTGTGACGCCTCGTTAGGAGAATGGATCAACCTATGGATTTTGAAGATACAAACTCTTCGGAGAAAACAGAGTCGGCATCATTTTGATCTGCAGCCTGACTATTCCATTAGTCTCCGTTCCGCATCTCGCGAAGGCGACGCCAGACTTACAGGAACGTCCTCTGCGGCAATCAGATTGTCCGCAATATGTGGTGGGCTCTGCTCATTTGTTGGTACTGCAGACATGATTGATACAGTCATGGGGGAACGTTCAAGCGACGTATTACCAGTTGAGCGGGACCGTGGTTATAAATGAGTGTCATTAGGTGGCGTTTCGAGGAAACAAGACGTCATCTCACCATGCCTAGCCGGAGGAAAGTTGGGCCTATGCATGTAGCCTGTAGGTGTGTATTCAGCAGCACAAATCTTACCATATCGCGCCATCTGAGACAGTGGCAGTGTACCGCCGCGTGAGTAGCACCGCCGGAAGACGGCGACGATGCTGTCAGATTCCAATGACCTGTTATGTAGGTAGCGGGCTCTGGCTATTTCAACTTTCAAGGCCATCTCAAACAGCTGTAGCCTGTCGCAGCCCTTTTAGGGTGCATTCTCCAAACAGCACTCCGTCATAATTCACGTTCGGATCCCTTCTGTGCACACGCTCCTGGGAGCAAGATCAGAGATCCTAGACGAAATGAGGGCCAGGGCTAACATAATACCGCGACCACTCCAGAGTCTCGAGACTTTCTCTTACGAGTCTAGCGTTGTATAAGAACATTTTGCCGAGCATAAGCTTGTGTCATCATTGAGCATATGTGATCGGAAGGAATTCCAAAACGTACCTGCTACACCGCCTTGCTCTGAGTCGGGATCTCCAGAGAGGGCGATGAGAGAACCCTCACTACCATAGCGAACTCCGCTCCAAAGCACGACAGTCCAAGCCTATACCTAGGTATGACGCGGACATTTGTCCCGTCTTGGAGACAGAGTGTACTCGACTTCAATTGCCCTTCGCCTTAGGATAGCGGCGAGAGGGTCACGACGAGTTCTGACGCTGTGCATCTTGGCCACTTGTGAACTTGCGTCATTGCGGCGGCGGCCCTTCGTCCACCACGTGACGACGTGCATACATGGTTGCCGGGCCGACGGATAAACAAGCGTCGCGGAATGATGCTCCGCTGAGATGTGCACAGTGCACTGCAATTTGCAAACCAACACTCGAATGTTTAATCGATCCTCAATCAATTAATGCAGCAACTACTTCTATAAAATAGATTGGAAGACAACAACGCAAACGGAGGCGCATTTCAAAAGAGCCGGACCACTGAACGAAAGAACAGACACAAGATAAGAATCTCATTTTATAGCATTCTGTACTGCCACCACACAAGCACGATTTGCAACAATCGACAGGCCATGACCCTCCCACTCTCGCCCGTCCGCGAGGCAAGCCTCAATAGGGCTACGCCACCGAGCAAGCGAAAGTACGACCAGTACGAAGTCCATGCAATCCCTGCCACCAATACGACCGCCGCCAACGAGACAACACGCGACTACGACTCTCCCCGCTCCTCGCCTTTCGTGTCCAAGGTAGACGAGACAGCCGACCTGAGCCAGGAGAACATGTCGCCGGCGAAAGCAAGACACAGCCGTGTCATCTCTGGCACAGAACCATCTCCTCTCAGGCTTCTGGAGGTGCAGAGGAATGTCCCTGGAGGGAGGGCAGACATGCCGCCGCCGGTGCAGAGAAGTCCGCGGAGGCTTCATTCGCCAGAGTCGCGGTTTCCTGTGAAGGTCGATAGCAGCCCCCGAGACGGGAACGCGAGGGTAGCCAAGGAGAGAAAGTTGAGCCGAGAGCATGTTGTGAGGGGGGGTGAGGGGCTTGAGACGCCTGTAGGAATTTTCGAGGATGACACGAGTGGTCTGGCGGAAGAGGGAGAGGGGGTGATTACAGAAAGGCAACAGAAGCAGCAAGAACAGCATCACCAGCAGCAGCAGCAACAACAGGATGGCCAAGATGACCAACAGCATCACCAGCAGAATCAACAGCAGAATCAACAGCAGAATCAACAGCAGAATCAACAGCAGAACGACCGGCAGAACGACCAGCAGACCGAGAACGAATACGATGAATCCGCTTGCCCGGATGACTCCATGATCAGCACATTTAGCACATTCTCGGTGGTACCGAACCTAACAGTGTTCGCCAACTTGAGAAAACAAAGTCCCACCAAGAATTCTACCATGGAAGGCATGACGACGCCCCGAGCCAAGCTACGACAACACGAAACCCTTGCAAGACCGTCTTCGTCGTCGGGAAGCCACGGCAATACATCCAACCTGCTCATGGACTTCACCGATCAGATGCGCTTCCCGCACAAGCCACCCGGCAAGCGCGGCAACTTGTCGCCATCACGAATAACGGATCATCTGGCCACCACGCCCAATCGCCCAGTCGAGAGCTTAATCGACTTTGATATACCGCCCATGCCGACGCCGCGCAGTCTCCCTTCTATCACGTCCAGGGAACTCGAGTCTCTCAAGAGCACATTCTTGTCCGAAATTAGCTCCCTCAAGGCTTCGTTGAGCGGGAAAGAAGCCGAGGCCCACTCGCTCAAGACGGCTGTCGGCGATGCTGAAACACGAGTGGGCGAGTCCCTGGAGCAGCTGCGCGAAGAGCGCGCCCTAAAGGAACAGCTCGCGGCCGAGAAGGAGGACTTGGAGAAGCGCGGCCAAGACATGGAGGGCGTTATACGCAAAATGCGAGAGGAGATGAGAGCGAGCCAGCGCGAGAGAGATGAGCTTGATCAGAAGCTTGAGGAGAGCGAGAAGCGCAGAGAGGCAGCCGAGATGTTGCACCAAGAAGCAGAGAGCAAAATGGCGGGCATGCGTGCCGGCAAGGAATGTGGCGGCGACAAGTCGAGCAAAGACGCGCCAGTCCCTCCATCGCCGGCAGCCGCATCGAACAAGGAGGTCGAGATGGCCGTCGAGCGCGTAGCCCGGGAGTTACACGCGCTGTACAAAGGCAAGCACGAAACCAAGGTAGCTGCGCTCAAGAAATCATATGAAACGCGGTGGGAACGACGAGTCCAGGAGCTCGAGAACCGCATCCAGGACCTGGCTACCGAGAACAAGAATCTACGAGACCGCGAAATGAATACGACGAGACTCGATCCGGATACCACGATGGCGGAGGAGCGAGTCGCGCAGGCGGCCAAGGATGGGGCGGCTATTCGTGAGCTTAATGCGGATGTACAGCGTCTCGAGGCGATTGTATCAACGGTCAAGCGTGATAACAAGGAGCTGAGGACCATGCTGGAGAGGGAGCGAGTTGAGAAGGGCGAGCTGGTTCAGTTGGCGGAGGAGATGATGAGTATGCAGGCCATGGCAGCTGCTGCCCCTGACGCTGCTTGTGGCTCTAATTCTAGCTCTGGCTCCGTCTCTGGCTCTAGCCATGATACTGCTCCTGACTCTGGAACTGTTTTTGGTTCGTCTCATGGCTCTGCCTCCGCCGCACGCGTGGAGCTGAGAACCCCCGCCCCTGCGACGAGACTCTATGATCGCCAGGAACGAGACGTCCCCTTGACGTCAGAACTCGGTGCTAAGACGCCGCGACTTTCGGGCGAGACTAGGAACTCGGCTATCGGACGGAGCGCCGTTTCGGGTCTCAGAGCGCCTGGTTCAGTGGTTCGACCGCCGCCGGGACATATCAGGAGGGCTAGCGGGGGTCTGCCGCGGCCGGGTCGGAGTGGCGTTCCGATGAGCTCTGTTGATAAGACCTTGTATAAAGGGAAGGGGCATGAATGAGGTGGCGGATGCTTATAGATGCGAATTGGGTGTGAAGGGCTAAGTCTCGTGGGTCACTTTTGGGGGCCTACTACCTAGGCGAGAGTAGAAGGAGTCTGGCTTTGTGGCGACAGCAGAACAGTATACATGGGTTTTGACCACCTGTGACCACTACTGGAAAAGGGTATGACTGACTTGATGAATCGCTGCTTGGCAGTGCTGGGTTGCTAGACTGGTTTGAAGGTTGGATTTCGGGGATCAAGATGGCGTTTTGGGCTTTGTAATGACTAGGTACCTGCCCTGAACGTGTCCATGTGTTGTAATGATTGTATGAGGCGTTGGGAGGAATATACTAGGGGTTTTTTTCTACGCGCGCGGGTTTTTCATGCTTGTGTAGGAGATCTTGGGGGCTTGGCTTCGAGCGGAGTCGCGAGATGGTGTACATGATGATCCGAATGATGGGGTTCGGTCTGGATTAGAGAGTTTTTTTGTTGTATGCTCGATTGGCGAGGGCTTTGGTACGTTAGGGCTTGCTCATGATATGGCTATGAGTTCTTCGATACATAAGTTGGGGTCTGTTCATCTCCGTGATGTCCTTGGTGAAAAGGGTTTACCTTGATCTGCGACTTGTTTGCTACGCAAGAGGTTTCGTTTTATTCGTGTGACATTATAGTGAGTGCATAACGGCTTCTTGTTGCGAGTGAGGCCCTTGTGATCGTGAAACGACCTCACCGTGCTGGGCTCCATGAGCTCTTTAGCATGTGCGAACAAAGTAAGTTTCCTCCCGAGTTTTGACCTCTACTTTAGAGTGCGTTAGTTAATAGAGGCGTGTCTTGATTTGTAACTTTCTTGGCTTGTATCAATATAAATGGTTCGTCTGATGATTATGACTTTGACATAAAGAATATGAAGTTGCTAGAGCACACATGATTTATGACATCTTCAGAACGCTCAGTACACAGGGGGTCCCACCGTCGTCTGCCAGCATAGGTAGCATCACACAGCACCCTCTCAGCCACTCAACATAGAGCCCTCGCCAGTTACAACCCATATGCTTTCTTCGCCGTGCCCCCAAAGATCATAGCCCGCTCCTCATCCCCCAACGTCGCCATCCAGCACATCTTCTCCACCACCTCCCGCCACTTAGGCCACGCCTCGTCGCCCATGCCTTCCAGCGTGCACCGTGGCCAGTCACTGCCATACATGATCCTATCTGCACCAAAAGTCGCTAGCACAATGCCCAGCCAGCCCAGCGTCGACTGGAAGATGTGCGAGACGGGCTGTTCGCGCAGAGATGCGGGGAGACTGGAGAAGCAGCCCGAGAGCTTCACGTATGTGTTGCGGGCTTTGCTGAGGGTGTACATGGCTGTGCGCCAGGCGTGGAAGGAAGGATCCGAGGTGATGTTGTATATGGTGAGGTCGGGCTTGCAGAGGTGATCTAAGCGGTAATGTCAGTTTCATGTTTTTTCGACATTCAAGAGACAACGTGGTGGGGAAAGGTAGGAGAAGAGAAAAAGAAAGAATGCTAGACAGCATGTACGTACCAAGAATAAACGTCACCTTCTTTTCCTCCTCCACCCCCTCATGAGCCCGATCAATCATCTCCACGACCTCATCCAGCTGCTTCTTCCCCCTCTTCTGCTGATCAACCGCCACCTCAAACACAAACCCCCTCTCCCCCAACAGCCTCAAGCTCCCGATAAACTCCTCCGTCAGCATCGTCCCATGAGGCTTATCTTCCAGCAGATACCTGAAACCCTTGACCTTGCCCCATGCCTCACCAGCCTCCTCCTCGGCCTTGCTCAGATACCGGGCCAGGACTTCGGGTCCGCTGGGCAACGGCGCCCAGGGTATGAGTCCCAAACATAGCTTCGCATCTTCGGCGGTGTGGCTCTCCCCGTCCTTTGCCTCGCCTAGCGCGAATCTTTTGAAGAAATTGACCTCCTCGAGGGGATGTTGCCAGCCTGAGCCGTCTTTGGCACCGGCCTCGAGGTCGTTGGTGCGGTTGTTTTCGACGAGGATGAAGCCCAGGAGGGAGGGGGCTGACTGGGCGGCGGATTTGTACTCGGTAATGGAGCGCTGGCTGGGAAGAAGGGTGGAGGGATCGCAGGTTTCTGGGGATGGGGTTTCGGAATTGGGGTAGAGCTGGATGTGGGAGTCGATGATGGGGAGGATGAGCTGTTGGTCGTCCGACATGGTGGATCGTAGGGACGGGAGATGTGAAGTAGAAGTGGTATCTATTTTTCTCTTCTCGGTATACTTTCTTCAGTTGAATGCCTGGGACGTGATAAACGAGGGCGGAGCGGAAAAGGAGAGCGAGTAGTTATTTTGAAGATGGCAGATTCGAAATTGGGTTAAAAAATGGAGAGACGTTGGCTTCGATGGGCTCGAGGTTCATGGCACAAGCTGGTGGAACTGCTTCACCCCGCCATAGTAACGGCCTGGACCCCTGAACGCCACGCCGTTGACCATTTGGGTATGTACCTAGGTATCTCTATGTACATACACAGGTACCTAGGTAGGCACGTACATAATGGCCTCACTGCACTTGTAGCTATGTATATTCATAAATACACATCAAAAAAGTAGGCCAAAAGACGTCACGATGTACATCGTATGATATACGTCAAATACATCGCAAGATGGCGAGTCTGTGGTGTGTGGTTGGAACCGCCTACGGTCTGTGGTTTACGCATGTACATACGGAGTACAATGCACAAACATTCCTCCCCCAAAAAAGTTGTCGCATTGTGAGGTATGTACATTGTATCCCCTACATATACCCGGTCGCCGCAATATTAGTAATCATCACCACCCGGGTGCAATTCTTACACGGGCTAGCAACTTGCAAGTTGCCGCTGTATTTCTACACCAACAAGGTCGAGAGCACCTACGTTGGACTCTCAAACAATGGTGCCATTTGTTGAGGACAAGGCCATACCTGGCCCTCAAATTATGTGCACAGATCGTGAGACAGCTATCATCGACGCTTTGAGCAAGATGGCGCCTTGAAACAGTGCCCATTGCACATCTGCCGATGGCCCGTCAACTACTCGACAGGACGCGGCTCATAACCGGAACCGATCTTCCCCTCGAATCGCACGAACCCCTAATCTTCATCTCAGAGGCATGGAGAGGTCGGAAGGGATTCTTGGCCAGGCTTTCGATCGTATCGTCGCGACCCAACGCTACTTGGTAGAGCGCTGAAACAGCAGCACAACGAGGCATTGCAAAATGCTTCATCAGCGCTGTCACAGCGCCTTCGGTTCGTGGCCGAAAGTGACGTCGTCCAGCTCAGAAGGTCGCTTTCACAGAGGCGCCCGATTGCCTTCTACGACTGCGAATCCTTTGGCCACGGGCAAGGCTTCGGAGTGGTCATGCAGAGGTTCAGTGGTTCACGGGATGCTATGAGGCTTGTTATGGCTACTATCGCCAGCCGCGGCGGTTGGGCATACATATTTCATAATGAGACTCTTTATGTGCTCGTTATGTACATAGGTAGGTAGAGAAGAGGTAAGGTGCTTTTTCGGCCTCATCGCTTCTTGATTTCAGCCTAGTACATACTTACCCACCTACAGAGTACCTACATATGTAGGTAGGTCTACTGCGTATGGATATGTACCTCCATAATGAAACGCCTCCGGCGGGACAACCCGTTGCTTCGTTGATCATGCCACGTCTGTGGTGAGAAGTTACATACTTCGTAGAACCACAGCACTGTCACTTCGTTGGACGGTTGGAGTCGGATCGCCCTCTTGAGTCTTGGCCCTTGGGTGCGGCGTGCCAACTGCGTCCTGCCCCTTTCTTTCGACAGAGTTCAAGACATGCAGACGTACATGCCGCGCTTTCCACCGCTCCGCCAGACTTCGTATTGGTGCATGTTTGGCATGTGGGAGAGGACCGCTAAGCGGCGCTAACATTGTTGTACATACATACTCCGCAAGTGGCAATCGAGTTATCCAGGTACAGACGGCGGACGCCGCCCCCTTGCATGGCATTGAAGGCTTGAGGGCGTAGTGTGTACACACTTGCCTTCCATCCGAGGCCCGGATCGTGGCCGCCACGTGGCTTTCCCTCGTCCCCTTTTCTCTGGCACCATTTTCACGACAGACACAAACTTAGGCACGTATCTTTCAAGTTGTTGCGTGTCTGTTGTATTGCTAATTAAATAGAAAAGAACGTAAACGGCTATACTGTAAAAGTCCCGTATAAAGCTCATCGATACAGCATGTATACATGTATTATGTACGTCTTTGTCCGATTATTGTATGTACCATTGAGTCCGATGACGCTTTCGTATAAAGAATGTTGAGAAGAAGAAAAAACCAAAACATGTCCAAGTCCAGAAACACACAGTTCCATCGAGTGTAGCCAAAAGTCCCATCGTCAAACTTTGTCACATGCCATTGGATGTCTCCCAGCCAGCTCTGAAGGGTGGCCTGAGGATGAGAAGAGTCAAGACTGGAGCGACTTATAGTGCGGAAATGCACAGAACACCCTGTCCGGCGAGGGGGATGGTGCAGCACAAGCTCTCTCTGGCGTTGCCGGCGCAGGAGCTCTTGAAGTCATAAGAGTTGTAGGCAGATTCGGCTGCAAAAGAGGTGTTAGTGGACCCAGACTTTTTCTTGGTTTAGGAAACAGCCTCGAGGGGCGTTTCAACACGGCTGCTGGGCACTTACGGTGCGTGCAGTCGAGACTGAGAATGTTGAGAACGTTGGGCGAGCAGCACTGGGGAACACTGTAGAGGGTGTGGGGGCAGAGCGAGCTGCGAGCCTCGACGGCAGCGGGAGCGGGAGCGGCAAAGGCAACGCCAGCCATGGCCATGATGGAGATGATGAAGGACTGCATTTTGAAGTTGGATGAGTGGTTGTTGTAGAGAAGAAGTGAAGAAAGTAGAAGAGTCTTGTAGCGAGAGACGTGGTCGGAAAGGTGTATGTGAGAGAAGTAGAAGTTGAGCTGATGATCTATTTCATTTTCTTTCGAGGATACAGGTTCGAAGCAGCTCTTATATAGAATTCTTCTCGGCTGGATCGGGCATTGGCGGTTGATGATGCTGAGGCGGACTCTCTCTCCTGACCAGCGAGGACGGCAGCATGTCTTGGATTCATTACATGATTTACGAGGCACTTGCTCTTGTCTGCTCTTGTTTGTGAGACTTTCCTCACGCTAGCGAGAGGAGCAGAGAGATGCAAAAGAGCGTAGCATATCTGCATACCTACATACCTGCTACATACGGAGTATCTCTCGTGGCGGGTCATCGGCCATTATGCGTACAATATGGCCCCGGAAAAGGGGGATGCAAGGGAGAGATGGAGGTGCATCGCACTGCGGGTGAAGCCATCGCCACGCGGCGTGGAGCGGCACTGGCAAGCTGACCACGTAGCGTCACTTACATCGCATGTCATCCCAGATCATCCCATTACTTGTCCTTCGAGTTAACCTCAACTGGTTACTCTTGATTCAACTTTTGCATGTGCTTTCTAGCCGCCACTGCGCGGATCAAGAAAGCCTACCTGTGGTCATCATCCTATCAAGGTGTCAAAAACCAGTCTGTTTGGTGAGCCAAAAGCATCCGGACAACCGGTTTACAGGCGAAAAAGAAAGGAAACCGGAAAAAGGAAAAAAGAAAAGACGAGCGCCAAGTACTCCGTAGTGGTGCATAAGATAAATTATGCTTTTCCAGGGTACAAAAAGGAAAAAGAAAAGGGTAGGTAGATGAAAACGACGAACAAGCTTTCCGACGAGCCAAGTTTCGTCACACTTGTTGGGCCGCAGGGTGGGATCCAACCGACGGCAAGTAAGACGCTGTTGAAAAGAAGACCCAATGCGTAGATGAAAGACCCACGATTCTCCATGATTTTGCGTCTTCCAAGCGATGAGGAGATAGGTATGTCTCGTGCGTTGCGGTTTACATCGGTGTATGGAGTAGTATTGCTTTCTCAAACGGCACGAAGCACGCATTCTGTGCTCCAAGGCTTCATGCCAAGGCTTTCTGTAGGTGGCTCAAGGTATCGAGATAGTATGTACTCCGTACGTGTACGGGATATACACGCAGATAGGTACTTATTCCAGCTGGGCGTAGAGGCTGAACTTGGAGATCGTGAGACCTTATCTCCTGACGAACCCCCCGAACGAAAGGCGCCACGATTGGTCAGATGGGCCACGCGGCACGGAGAACAAAGTTTGCTCCTTGTCATCACGGAGTGAGCAATTTGGACGATTTGGACAATCGGGACAAATCTGACCCATGCTAGAGGTAGTCAATCTCTCCAGTCCATCTGTCTGGTGCTTCATTGCCGTACAGGGTCCAGGACTCCAGACTCCAGACCCCAGGCCAGTCCGTAGGTATGTTTTCGCGCGTGGCGAGACTGCAGCTCGCCGTCGCCGTCGTGGCACTGGGCAATGCGTCCCGAGAGCCGAGACAGCCTACAGACACCAGTCCGAGTTCTGCGACATGCGCCGCCTCTCACAATCAAGAACGTCCTCTTTTGATCTGCGAAAAGCCTTCTCATGCCAGCAACTCGGGCCTTGCGTTGAACTACTTTCAACACGCTCAACAAGTTGCGGCAGACGCAAGATGATGCCCAGTGGCCGCTTGTTGCCGCCACTTGTGGTCAGCGGTAGGTTAGGTACCTACGGCACGGAGGATTCTGAAGCCGTGAATTCCGTTCTTTCCAGGATTGCTGACCGCATTCGCCCCAAACCACGAACCGGTACCGCATGCACGGGCCCATAATAACTCCCGCGCGGCCGCCGGCCACAGACGCGGACGTAGCGGACTTGACGCCGTGTGAATGGCTGGAATCGCATCATGGGAATCAACAGAGGCTCATTGAAGTTATGTACCTAGGTACCTAGGTACTTAGCACATAGTCATCCACATTGAGGTTGAGTAAAGATGACTGTGTTCACCACCGTTGGTGGCGCTATACTCAACGGCCGAAACACCAACATTCGACATCTTGAGGATGCAGTTTGACATGGTCTGATTCTCGGATGTGATGACCAACTGGCTCATCCATCATACATTTTGATACACCTTGACGTCGTTGACTTTTTAGTTCCTGATGTCAACCCTCTGTTCCAGTTTCTTGCCTCCCGTTTTCCTGGTTTTCTTTACTCCCCTCATTTCTTTTCGTTATTTCGTCGACCAACTCTCGACGCACGTTCATTATGAGCACCATCGAACACCGACCTCCTGGGACTTTGTACTGGCTCAAGGTACAATAGTGTCAATCACGTCCCGCAAGATGCCCTATCCGTTTTGTGCAACGTGGTCCCTGCACGTTTCCAGTTGGACGGACGAGCTGGCCGACAAAAGCCTCTCCCAACTCAGCCGCTGCAGATAGCCTCGTTTGCCAGCCACATGACTAGGGAAAAAGCGGCATGTGAAATTGTATAAAAGAGGTGCTAGAGAAAGGAGGTTGAAACGGTGAAAGGGATTGCCAGTACGGACACAGCATCTGCATCTTTCGTCGTTCTCACGCCCTTCTTTCCGGACTCCCGGAGCGATTTTTTATCTGATGAGGATCAAGATGAGCAAGTTTACACGTGGCCTGCTCTGCTTTCAGGTGACTCAAGCCCTCTATTTCGCCGCCACCGCAGCGTCATCACGCGTCGTAGTGGACAGTCGGAGCCAGGTTCCGTATGGTTGGACGGCCTTGGGACCAGCGCCCGCCGACCACATCATTCGGCTTTCCATTGCGCTGGAAACGACCGGCCAAGACCGACTTGATGAAGAGCTACATCAGATCTCGAATCCGGACCATGTACGCTACGGACAGCATTTGACGCGGGACGAAGCGTGGGCTTCTATTCTTCCGCGCCGCGAGGCTGTTGATTCGACGCGACGCTGGCTGTCGTTGGCACAGGTTCCGGAAGGCCAAATACGACAGCGAGGACACTTTCTGGAAGCCACTGTAACTGTGCAAGATGCTGAGGCGCTCTTGGCGACCAACTACAGCGTCTTTTCCAGGGTCGACAACGACGGCGGCCGCAGAGTCATTGGGACGCTCGCTTATTCCGTGCCTGCTGATGTCCGGCGCCATATCGTCGCCATCCAACCCACCACCTTTTTCGACACGACCAGCTACCATTGGAAACCCGAACACCGGAACCCGTCCGCGCGTGCTCAGGCACGATCAACCAAGAATGACACGTGCGACACTTTGAACACCCCTCTATGTCTGCGCGAACTCTACGGGATAAATGACTACCGTGGCCGACCACATCCGCGCTCCTTACTTGGCGTCGTTGGGTTTAGCAAGGTATGTCGGGGGCACGCCCACTGCTGTTCTGGTGTAAACCGACAGCTCAGACTTTGATCCCAGTCGTTTGTTAGTAGAGATGACGATAGGCTGAGCTAACTGCATCAAGCAAGCAGCACAATATGATCAGTTGGAGAAGTACGTCGAGAAATATGCAACCTACGCGAAAGGAGCCAACTTTACGGTGGCCCTCATCAACAACGGTACCAATCCGCAAGGCCTGAACTACCCCAGTGGCGAAGCCAATCTGGACATACAAATTGCAGTCGCCATGGCGCATAGGGTTCCAGTGCGATTCTACTCGACGGGAGGAGAAGACCACAACTTTCAACCTGATTTGGAGTGCGTGTCTTTCAGATTCCCTTGTCCTCTTTTCTTCTTGTTGCCCCCCACCCCCCTTCTTTCATCTTGAGCCCCCCTTTCTTGTGGGCGCCACAACGTCTCTGGTGATAGTCGCGGTGGTCGTCAGGACTGATCAATGTGAAATCTGACCGTCTGCAATGGCACGTATCTTAGTATATCCGACCGCCAAAAAGAGCACGTTGAACCATGGCTGCAGTTTGTCAGCTTCTTGCTGGACCTTCCAGATCAAGACCTCCCTCAAGTCATGTCCATCTCATACGGCGTCAACGAACAAGCCATACCAAAGCCATACGCCCAGAGGATATGCCACATCTTTGGCCAACTGTCCCTCCGCGGCATGTCCGTCATTGTTGCTTCTGGCGACGCAGGCCCCGGTATTTCGTGCCAGTCCAATGATGGCACCAAGACCAATGCCACTCGGTTTTTGCCCGACTTTCCGGCAACATGTCCCTACGTCACTTCGGTAGGTGGTACCGGGGGGAAAAGCCCTGAGCGAGCACTGAACTTCTCATCTGGTGGATTCTCGGACTATTGGTATCGTCCAGCGTGGCAGGACGATGCTGTCAAGACGTATCTGAGTCGACATGGGAAGAAATGGAGCCAGTATTACAACCAGAAGGGGAGGGGGTTCCCAGATGTAGCGGCGCAGGGAACAGGATATCCCATTTTTAACCATGACAAGATCGAGAATGGTGGCGGAACAAGGTACGACTTGCAGTTGGATTTCCAGGTCATCCTTGGTTTTCCTTACAGATGTGTGATTGTGCGGACACCCTTCTCTTATCGCGTCCACAGGCTGACTGATTACTATGCGAGGGTGCTATCGGTCCAAAAAAAAACTTCAGTGCTTCCGCGCCCTTATTTGCATCTATGATTGCGCTCATCAACGATGATAGACTGAACAGTGGAAAGCCCCCGCTGGGATTCCTGAACCCTTGGCTGTACAAGAAAGCGACCCAACGCGCCTTCACCGAGTGAGTTCAGCAGTTGTCCCTCGACCTAAGCTTTCCATGCGAGTTCAGAAGCCGCGAAGAGGGTGGTGAAGTAAACTTGCTGACGAGTTCCTCCTCGGGATAGTATCACGGACGGTCGATCTGAGGGATGTAAGGGACGTACTTACGGTGGTGCACCTGCCCCTATCATTCCGCAAGCCGGCTGGGACGCCGTGGAGGGATGGGACCCGGTGACGGGATTGGGCACGCCAAAATTTGAGAAGCTGCGCGAGCTGGGCATGAAGTGTTAATTAGGCGTTGGCCAAGATAGGCAGCATAGTGCAGGTAGTAAGACGAAGTGTAATGGCCGAGTTGGCGGAAGAGACGACGGAAATGATACTGATCACTGATGGCCGGTCGGATGAGCCGAAGTGGGTCTACACAGGTGGCGAACAAGACAAGACGGCCCCCAGAATTGAAAGAATCAGCCGCTGATGAACGGCAGACCCTGGGGAAACTTCTCTGGGGTTATGGGACCGAAATGCCATTGGATGATGACAGGCATGATGAGCTGTCTCGATGTAGCCTGTAGGTAGGGTAGGTATGTACAATGATACAAAACTTAAAAGCCATGACGATCAGCCCGACAAAGACGGGAACGTGTGTTCACATGCGCCGTCTTCGGGCGTCGACGTCTCGTTTCGAGCACCCGGCCGGCATGTAAACCATCGCGCACCAAGGAAGCGAACACTGGACGTGGCTGATGAAATGGCCCGGAGTTACATGAATCGTTAGAGACTAAAACTACCTAAGGTTAGGTATTACAGTCATTTTTCACGATGTGTGCGCGATTGTGTGATTTCGACAACGGCATCACGCTCCTACCTCTGTTGTATTTCAAATCGTCTGGTCGTCCAATTGGCTACGTAGGAACTTGGAAGTTGCTTGCGATCGCAACTCGCAAGGGTCCAGGGAACTCCAGTGAACCTATCGACGCTATCGACGCTATTTTGTCCCCCCGGCCCATTTTTCCCCTTCCCCCTGGGCGCTTTCCCGTCCCCATCCATTGTTTCTCTTCCCATCATCCCGATCCCGTCCTCTTTTGCCTTTCTTGACTTACGAAGCGAGCAGACCCTCAGTCACACTGCCGTCATCCCCGAACGCTGGCGTGTTGTATGTTATCTTGGACTCGCTATCATTGCGGACAAGGATGCGCAAAGCACAAGGATGCCTAAGAAGGGAGACAGAGTGGTCGGCAATACGCTCTCAATTCCAACCGACCGTTCGGCAATGCCAACTGCCTCAGGCCTGTGACATGGCAGACGGTCTGATCCGACCAGAACACGGACGGACCTCTCGCCCAAGGTGAATCCGTGGGCAATGCGTACCAATGCGCTATGATGTGAGACAACGGTCTCTCCACCTCTCCGTCGGCCGGTCCTCCTCACTCCTCTCAAGCCTTGCCGCTTTCAGTATCGAAAATGGTGTCGCGGTGGATCAGTTCGCTCTCGCCGTCGACCTAAGGCCGTCTGTGTGTCAGGACTCAGGGGTGAATCCGTGAGCTCGTCACAGAAACATAGACTAGAACACACAAGACACCTCGATTCAAGAGAAGTCTGCGAGATTGCTGAAATAGCCCAGCATGTCTTTTCCTAAGCCAGACGCCGCGACCGCGACAAAACGAAACTGTCTGTCCGCACTACGCTGCATTCACTGCCTGGAAGTCCTACCCTTCGCGCCTCGCCACTTACCGATATCATCACCCATTGTGCCGCCTCGTCCGTCACGGCATCTGATACGAGAGCGCAAACATTCCTTCGATTGATTGAAACTGTGCCAACACGGTTGAAGATTCAAGAGAGTTTAAGGGACGCAGAGAGTCGCATATCAGAAGTCCCATCCCGAACCAGTCCGACACGCCCGCAGTCACACATGCCGCTTCGCATCGCATCGATATCATTATAGTCCCCGTGCGAATCCGTCCTCGCGCGAGGTACATCGCAAACAACGATGATTCGGGTGCGGCCTTTACTCCTGGCCTGGTGCTTTCTAGGCTGTTGTCAAGCACAAAACGGCTATTCATCACTCGCAACGCGCGCGTCATCGACGCCTCCAGCGTATCACTTTGATGTATCGCAGTATTTGTCGCATTTGCCGGCCTGTGGCGTGAGTGTCTCGAAATCAGATGGAAAGCTTGGAAAACAGGCAGGGTCTTGCTAACGTGTTTGGTTGCTAGGCTTCATGCGTGAATGCGTCGATTACAGCTGGATGGTGTGCAGATCCAGCATCATGCATATGCTCGGACAAAGTTTTCTTCAATGAAGTACACGGATGTGTCAAGTCTTCCTGCCCTCATGATGAACAGTCAAGTACGTGGGACCGCGAATGTCATTGCCGTGTGGAAAGAGAATATCCCGAGTCTCTTAGTGATCATGACCGATGCTGTTGCGATTGCGAAGGCTATATCAGCAGCGCCTTGAACTTTCGCATACAGCTAGCTCACCACTAAGAGACGAGACGAATGGAAACGTATACTAACAAGGAGTAGTGACCAGAAATATGACGGAAGCAGCTTGCGGCCGGCCACCAAGGGACAAATCTTACCAGTACAATGCTACCAGCATCGCCTTGTGCACAATCACTGGCATTCTTGTTTTTGCGCGACTCATCTTCAAACAGTGGTTCAGTAGCCAACGAAAACTCAACTTGGATGACTGGCTAATATTCGCCTCTGTCTCTGTTGGTCTTCCTTGCACCATAATCAATATTACAGGGCTCACGGCCAATGGTCTGGGAAAAGACGCATGGAACGTCTCCCAATCAAACTTGGTCGACTTTGCGCGCTTCTTCTTCATTCAGCAAATACTTTATCTCTACTTAATGACGACGATCAAGTCCAGCTTGATCTATTTCTATCTCACCATTTTCCCGAATAAAAGGGTGCGCATTGTGCTTTGGTCAACCTTTGGCGTCAACATAGCATGGGGCATCACATGCATTTTGGTGACAGTCTTCCAATGTGTTCCCGTGGAGAACTATTGGTTGCGTTATCTGCAACAAGATAGCAGCGGACAGTGCTTGAACATGAATCTGCTGGGCTGGACGAACGGCGCTGTGAGTGTCGCGATTGATCTGTGGATCATTGGCATACCTTTGTCTCAAATGAGAAAGCTGGACCTGCACTGGAAGAAGAAGATCGGTGCTGTTGTCATGTTTTTGACGGGTACATTGTAAGTTGCTGCCATTTCCCTTTGTCGTGCATGCTTACTCTAGAGGTAATCTTGCTAACACTTCTTGCGCTTTATAGTGTAACTGTTGTGTCCATATTGCGGTTGCAATCGCTCTTGTACTTTTACAGCTCATCAAATCCCACTTGGGACTTGTGGTACACAGCATGGTGGTCGACAATCGAGATCAACATTGGCCTGATTTGCGCTTGTCTTCCGGCTGTTCGTCTACTTCTGGTCCGTATGTGGCCAAGGGTGTTTGGAAACACATCACGTTCGACGTCGTGGGTCTCAGGAAGCCAGCATGCGATGGCTAGACAGGATCAACTGCGCATTGAAAGTCTTGTCGACTTTGGACCCCAGGATGTACTTTCACCAAAGAAGGAGCGGCATATGGAAATTACGTCCCCTACGATGTATAAGTCGCTACCGAAGGAACCGAATGAACCATCAAGTGGCATGGCCGTCAAGCCGTGGAGCAACAACTCTCGTGGCGCTTACGACGGACGAGAAAAGAGCCTGCCCCCGCTCCCGCTTCCTAAGCCCCTCCCCGTCCCCCCCAAAGACAGGTACCTGTTGTAACTTGCGGTTACAAAATACTCGCAGGCACACGCTATGGGCGAGCGGGTGCAAGCACAATAGCATAGCACTGGAGTCGGCGGCACTTTTCTCTCATATGATAGCGTAGCGAATCCTTTCTCGCAAGAACTACTTTCTTTTAATTATATCCCTTTTTGAGACAGAACCATGGCAGATTACCTGGAAATGTACAATGACAGCGTTGCTGAAAGGCATCACCGGTACCTAATGTAGCCAACTGATGACGAAGTGGGCTGTTCAGGGGAATCGAGAGGCTGGATAGTGACTCTGCATGTTTTGACATTGCAGACTACATAATAAGTTACCTTGCAAAGGGCCGCGTGGGGTCTCCCCAGAGAGCTGGCCCTCGATGGCTGGAACTTATAAATTTACAAAGAACCAAAGACCAAGCTACTCCCCTAGCGTCAGTTTTTGACTTTGATGTGAGTCGTGCAGCGCAAGGAAGTCTCGGGATTGTCCATGACTCGCATCCCTAGACTAAGTTCGGACTGGGCCAGTATCACAAGCCTGATGAAGCGTCCTCTCTGTCCGGCGGCAGCAGAAGCTTGGCTGGCGTATGTAGTCTTCGCGTAAAAGCGCCCGCCCCTCCCAATCCAGACCATCGACAAACAAAATCTGGGGAAGACGCGCTAGTGATCGGACAACGGCATTGGCTTACTTCTAAACTATATTAAAAAGAGCCCTTACGTTGTCTCCACAAAAAACGCACTGTGGAGACATGTACGGAAAAAAACAAACGTGTCACGTGTCGAAAATCGTACGTGTCGAAGTGTCGAAACACCGGATTGGTCAGTTTCTCCCCCTTCGGAAGAATCTACTCCCGTTCCGAGCCCTTGCCCTTCCTCCGTGTTCACAACAACAACACCAAAAAAAAGGCTCTCGACGCGCCCCAGCAGCAACGCCAGCTGTCAACAAACAACCGACAATCAATCCTTCAATCGGTAGTCGATAGTGAAGAAGACGGACCCTTTGACTCCTAGGCGGTGCCCTCTCTGCAAGAACATGCGTCGTGTCGCCGATTCCCCATCCAAGAGAAATTCGAGCTCAACTGGTCAGAATGCGCTAGATGGTGAATGTTGTAGGTTGGCGTTGGTCCCGGAGTAGGGAGAAAAAACAAAGCCATCGGTACAAAGTACTCCCGCTCCGAGCACTTGCCCAACGCCTAGGATTGGTTCAAATCACATCGCCTGAAAAAAAGACGGGTCCAAAGCATAATCGCAGCGCCAGATTGGTCAAAAACATCTTCAGAGAAATCTTCACAGACCGGCAGCAAAACAAATTTCACGAAGCTGCACGAATTGACGGCGCGCTACAACAGAAAACGAAGAGACGACAAACACGGGAGCAACATCCACAGAGCTCAGACAACGTTGCTGCACAACATATGGAATATCACGAATCTGTACAGAACTGACGGAGCTGCGACAGGATCCACGGAGGATAACCTAACTCAAACAGAGGACGGAGAGAGGCGTCAATAGAGAAGCAACAGTCACCGAGCTCAGGTGATGTAGCCAACAAACTTCACGAAGCTGCGACAAAGAAGATAGGCCTGTAGCAAATTCAACTCCATAGAGAATGCAGCTGACGGACCTGCAACAGGCGGAGCGAGGCAACAGATTCCACGGAGTGCACGGAGTTCTGACATATCCCACTGAGTTGTACGTGTAGCTATCACAGATAACCGACCGATGCTCCCACGGATAAAGACGGAGACATAGCAAATTCAATCCAGGCGCTGTTGGGGAATGTTTGAGGGTGCAGCAGATTCCACGGAGTGCACGGAGTTCTGACACATCCCACTGAGTTGTACGTGTAGCTATCACAGATAACCGACCGATGCTCCCACGGATAAAGACGGAGACATAGCAAATTCAATCCAGGCGCTGTTGGGGAATGTTTGAGGGTGCAGCAGATTCCACGGAGCTTCAGCAAATTAAGTTCCTCGGAGAATGAAGCTGCGCTGGGGACAGACCTCCAGGAACAGATTCCACGGAGTATGGACAGAATGCACGAAGGTCGACAGGTCCCTTTGAGTTGTACATGTAGTTAAAAGTAGCAATTGAGACAGACCTCCAATAGAAACCACGGAGCCGGAGTGTGTTCAACGCAAGTGTGGTACATCCTAGCTGAATGGACGGACAGTATCGACAGAGGTACAATGGATTCCACGGAGCTGTAGCAAAGTATTCACGGAGCGGTCACAAGATCCAGCGGATATGCAATACAGAGGACGGAGTTGTAGTGATGCCAAGGAAGTGCCATACCTATATCATACGGAGGTGTGAAAGACGGGACGGCGGAGGTACAATACACTCGGAGATGCAAATAGACGCTGCAACAGCCTCTACGGAGCTGACACCTCTGAGCTATCGGGGCAGGAATAACAGTATCAGGGTGACGGCTTCAATGCCAGGTTGTACTAGAGAAGATATTTCGCATACAGTACTTAAGTCCATCACCACGTAGCGTTGAGGCCTACATCTAGACATTTACAGAGACGTCGTTTCTTACCAACCTCGATACCCTCCCCCGTTGAACCTCAAAACAGGAATGATGAACCATAAATTAATTGAAGACACAATAAGTAACAAACTTGATGTCTATCACGACATATTCCATCGACATATGTGCCGTACCATAACATTCTTTTACAGCGCTTCATATAGGGTATGCATCATGTGAGACCCCTGAACTCCTGAGGCCGAGCAGAATCGTTACAACTTACATCGAAGAAATTACTCTGTAGTGGAGCGACATATTCACGCATAACCTGCAAGAAGAAGATTCTACCGATCTCTCACATACATAGTTCAACGGCGCTGCGCTAAATCCCACGACAAATCCACAAAGATCACAAAAAAATCAATTCGAAAGCCCTTCGATTGCTCTCCCAGACCGACGCGAAGCAAGGTCCCGGCCCCGGAGCGCAGCGTAGGGCCGCCGGAAAGGACCTTGTGACTTTGTATGAGAAAGCAGAAGAAGAGTCGCGTAGATGGCCAAGGCCCTATTCTAGCTAACCTCTGAATTGCCATAGATGCCAGCTCGAAGTGATTTCATAGAGTTCAGCTAATTGTCCAGCCATTTTCCCAATTTTACTAGCTCGCAGGTAGCGCCACGACCAAACAAGAGAATAGGAAATTTCGTCCTTGGAGCTCCGGAGCCTTGCGAAAGCTGTGCATACCTACTGCTGTCTAGCATCGGAGAAGCTTGTCATGGCGCGTTGTCGGGACATCGTGGCTGTGATGATGGCTTGTATCCGGGGATGAAGCTGCACCAACTTGACACCTTACCTCATGGCGGGCACCATTTCTTTGACACGAAGTGCCCATAACAAGAGAAGTGTCCTGTTCTCGTGGCAACCATTCGTTGCCGGTTGTCTGATTGCGAAAACTTTTCTTCCCAGGGCACACGGCACATCAGTAGGACGTGACGATTATAAAAGACATGTCGAAGCCATCACCTGGCTCCTTGGGCATACTTGACCAGATTCCCAAGCCAACACACACACCCATCTCTTTTTTGAAAGCTGTCGTCCATCTTGACTTGTGCTCATCTATTCTCTTCAAACTCAACAACTTGCATCCAACAAGCAACCTCCTTTCAGAAAAGCAACCACCATAATAATGAAGTTCACCACTTCCCTCACCCTCTTCTCCGCCTTCACAGGTGCCTACGCGCTCTCCCACAACGAGAAGCGCACCACCCCCCTGACAGGAGCCATGTCCGACATCACCGCCGGTGTAAGCCATCTCCACGAGGCTGCCGAAACTTTCAACGGCAACATTGACCCCGTCGTCGCCAGCTGCGACAAACTCATCGAACGCCTCAGCAACTGCCAGCAGGTTGCTGAAACCTGCGATCCCATCAGCCTCGGCGACGCCATCTCCCTCATCAGCCCCTGCAGGACCCTGGATAGAAAGTCCAAGATGCTGGTCAAGCTCTTCAAGGATCGCATCGACGATGTCAAGGTCGCTAGGGCTTGCAACACTACCCGCCAGAAGATGACTACTATTGCTGTTCATGCCAATAAGCTGACCGAAACTATTGTCAACAAGATGACGTCTCCTTTGGCGAGGAGCACTGCCAAGAAGATGACTGGGGATATCAAGACCAGGTTCGACAATATGATGGACGCGTTTTCTGAGAAAAAGTGCCCCATCTAAGGGCGTATAGGACCGAGAAAGGGGGTGAAAGGATGGAAGAGGGGGGAAAGGAGAGAGGCGGGAAAGGAGAGGAGGTTGGGTGCTGCTACAGCGGCCAGCCTACAGGCTACGAGTGAGGGATGTTATGATTGGTTGGTGGATGGGAGGTCAGATGGGAGACTTGATCTTTTTCGCTTGGAATACCCGGCACAAGGCCATTAATGTTTTTTTTTTTTTTGAGTGGCCCAGATGAATATGTACAAATGAAAAACTTTTAAAAAGTCACATGCTTTCTTGTGCAGCGAGGAGCACTTGTAATGTTGTAAGTTGTGACAGAAGTGGCTTGAAGTTCGTGGGGTCGTGGTCGGTGGACAACCCGGAAGACAATGAGTGATGACCCACGGTGGCACGGCCCTACAAGCTTTTACACAGAAGACAAGCCTCGGCAAAACAAATCCAAATTTCACCGCATTTGAGCCAGTTTGATCAAGCTCGCGCAATATGTACTGGTAGGTACCTTCTGTCGGAATCGCTATCCATAGGTACAGGTAGGAGGTAGTCAACATTGCCAGTGTACTGTGTGCCACATGAGTACATATGTACCATTGTACAGGTAGGTACCTAGGTACCTACTCACGCGTGTGGATCCACACGCACGCTCATTGGCTGCAGTCTTGCACCAGGTACTCCGTACCTACCTGTACCTGGTACAGGGCTTTCCCCATTTGGCCGTCATATCACGGGCCGATTTGTTTTCCTGACAACTTACCTATGCACTATTTCCTGGAGGCTCTTGCGAAAGTCTACGAAGAGAAGTACAAGTTTATCTGTACCAAAAATATCAATCTCTTGGCCACCGCTAGACCGGATCTATACTAAAACCCGCTTTCCATTCTTCAATCGAACCATAACTACAAGATGGCAAGAATATCGACGATCGACGATGACGACCTCACATCTCGAGTCCAGTCGCTTGGAATTAACCCAACTTCGCCAACAACAAGATGTTTAATGAATCTCGAGTTGTCGATGAGAACATACCTGACACGCCCGCGCCGAACCCCCAAGAGCAGCCCCAGAAACGACGGCGTGCAAGACCCCGAAAGCATCAACCCCCTACAGACGCAGATGCGAATCTGCAAGGTCTTGAGGAAAGCGAGGAAATATTCCTTGCCGTAAAATAGAAGAGTGACTACGAACTGGCTGTTGAACTACGCCGACAGGGCAAGATGACGATACCAGGAAAACCGTTCGAAGCGTCCGACAAAGCGGAAATCGATGCCCTACTCTCCAGGAACGTTTTCCGATTCGTACGATATGATCATGGCGTTCACAAAGACTTACAACTCTTCAACTCCGACTGGTGTGCGAGGTCAAGGGCAAAGAAAGTGACGACCAATTGAAAAACCTCGCCTCGTTGTTCAAACCAACATCGACAAAGAGAAGGAAGGGTATCTAACGCAATCACCGATATTGCAGAGAGCAGCCCAAAGATTGGCAACAGCACTTGCCCCCACTCTGAAAGGGAAACACTTGATGATGTTCATCCGAGGCATAATCCAGGCGTATGTACAATCGGTTACAAAGCTAAACCGAATCATCATCGCCAGGTTGCCTCGTGAGATCGCACACTTGTACCCACCAAGCACCATCGTGCTTGTGACAAAACCTCTATACGCGGTCCCAGAAGCGGGTACACACTGGTAGGCGACGAATTACAATCACCATTGCGACAAACTCAAAATGAAAGCATCGACGTTTGATCCATGTTTGCTGATCACGACAGAAGAAAGTGGATGTTTCGGTATTCTTGGCGTCCAGACTGACGACACACTTGGCCTCGGTGATAAGGCTTTACTTGAGCGTGAAGACACGGAGCTTCGCAACGCCGGATTCGCAGCAAAGCCGAGGAGGGTGCTGTCGCCTGAGACGTCCCATAGCGTTCAACGGGTGTATTCGGAGGGAGTGCGTGGATGGAACCATTGAACTGGAGCCGAAAGGCCAAACCTCGAAGCTCGAGACGATTAGCAAGACTGATGGAAAGACGACATACGTCGAGCAACGTGCACGTGGCGCCCACATCGCATCCGTCTGTCAACCGAGGCAGCACGCGACCTTTCCGTGACTGCACAAGCACCGGACCCGGAACCTACGAACGTTGGAAACTCAACAAAAGAATACAATGGCAGATGCCAAATCCTGACCGTAGACTGCGGTATACCTGTCTACAACTTCCGACTGCCAAGCAGCTGTACGTGTTCATGGATGGCTCATTTGCGAACAATAAAGATGTAAGCTCACAAATCGTGTTCGTGACGATGATAGGCAACGAACAAATGAAAGAAAATGCGTTCACACTCCGAGGGAATATCATCACGTACAGCTCTACGAAATGCCACAGAGTTACGGGAAGTGCACTAGCTTCTGAACTGTACGCAATGGTGCAAGGTGCGGAAATGCCATATGTACTAGGAACGACTCTGGAAATGATTGCGAAGAGACTTGGGATGCCGAAAATTCCCTCGTCTGCACATATTTGTTTCTCTCTGTATGAATATCTGGTGAAGCTCGGAAGCACCAAAGAGAAAAGACTGATGATTGACATCATGTCACTTCGCGAAAGCCGTACGAGAATCGGGAGATCGAAGAGATGCGGTGTATCAATGGTGGCGGCCATATCACCGACGGGATGACAAAGAAAACCTCTTGCTTCACTGCTCATGAGATACGATGAACACGCGAAGCAGTTCGGTCTTGGGCTGTGATTTCCGGAATCCCGGGCTGATTTATGCAAGCGATAGATTTATCGTCGCCGGAACACGCATTGGAACGAAGTGCATGACCGAAAGCACCTGAACATAGTTGAACTTCTTTGCAAGACTGCTCCATTCAACGCAGTACAGTTCTCAAATCATGAACATGAGTCAAGTGAGGACGTCTGACGGAGGGCGCCGAACATTGCACAACACGAGGGCGAATGGCAACAGTCGTTGCAGCGACAGGTATGTAAATCACGAATTTGTATTCCATCTTATGCTTGCCACACGCGCGGCCAGTATCCGTAGATAGGAGAGACACGAGCCGCCCACGCGTCTATAGCGATTGTGTGCATACCTACTCTGTACTCTCAAAGACCATTCGTGTGCGGCTAAGAAGCCTACATCGAAATGTTTGGCCGACTGACCGATCATCGCGGGTGCTTTCTGTGCAGTCAATCCGCTGTCTACAATTGTTCAAGGCCAGCTGGCAGCATGCGTATAGGTATGTATAGCGGAAAAGAGGGGGAAAACAAGGGAAAAGAAGAAAGAAAAAAAAAGGTATCAAGTGTGAAGCATCAATCGTGTCCTCTCGTATAGACCAAGACCAGTCGCGCCCGATGCAAATCCAAGAGGGAATTCAAATTCGTGATGGAAGCAAAAGGAAGAAAAAACAGTGTCAAGTGACAAGACAAGGCCAGCAAGAAGAAACAGAAAACATAACATAAGTCATCAACAAAGCACCAGCCTATCTGAGTGCCAGCAAAGAAAACAACCCGCCCATGACAGGCCGGGCCGTGAACTGAAGACCGCCCGGGTATCCCCCCGTATTGACATCATACAGATCAGTCATGGCCCGCCATGTAGGCGTCTCGTTGATCCACCGCGCAATCTTGGAGATGAACATGCGCTTGGTATCAGGCTTGGCCACCGCGGCGGCAAACATCTCCCAGTCCGTCTTTGTCCAGACGTTCCGGGTGTCGAGAATGACGCCGTACTTCTTCTGGTTCTTGAGGTAGAAGTTGCTTTGCATGTCGTAGATGTCCTGGGGGATGAAGTCGAGGCCCAGGACTTTGTCGGGGTAGATGTTGTAGAGGAGGCCATAGGAGGCTGGGTTGTCGTATTGCAGCATGCTGTGTCCGTCGGCCTTGTTGACGCCGTGCTCTGTCCAGAAGGCGAGGTATTCCTTGGCGTAGTTGGCGTACTTGGTGCTGTCGCCGCGGTGGCCGGCTCTGGTGGCAATCTCCGACATGGCCTGGAGGGCGATGATTCCCTTGATGGCGAGGTTGGTCTGGTTGCTGTGGAAGTGAAAGAGAAGAGGTTAGAGGTGAATGGTCGGGACGGAAAAAAAAAAGAAGAAGCAGGACAACAAATGAGGGGAGGGTTAATTGGGAGACAAGAAGGCGGAAATTGATGGGGATAACAAAACTTACGCAAGATGGCCTGCAAAGTCATCTGTGGACAGCTGCTGTGCGGGGATCTTGGCGTCGTCAATCATGTACTGAGCCCACTTGACAAGCAGATCCCAGTTATCAGCCAGATATTTGTTGTCGTTCTTTCGCTGAGCAAGAGCGAGCATCATGATGATCATGTTGCCGCATTCTTCCAGCGGCATTGCCTCATCATTGCCCTTGGGATACCCATTGGCACGAGGGAATCGGCCGAGGTCGTGCTGCGCGTAGTTGTTGGGGTAGTGGTACCGGTCATTGATCAGAAGAGGTTCCAACAGATACCGGAGCAGATCAGGGTTCAGGTACAAAAGAATAGGGAACGCAGGGAAGATGACGTCGACGGTCTGGATGTCGCTGTTGGATGAGATTTCCTTGAGGAAGATGAGCGGGTTTTCAGAAGTGCCCGAGTAGGCCAGAGCTCCAAAGACCTGTCTGACGACGAGGGTAGTCATGGTAGCGTAGTCCTGTCCGCCAGCGGCAACTGAGTCCCTCTGGATGCGGAGATCCAAGCGGTTGGAAGCGTGTCCGGCATCAACAAAGTCATTGTAGAAGAAAGTCACCATGTCCTGTTCTGAGAAGTAGGAGGTCCAGAGAGAGGGAACAGCCTGGGGCTGGTCAGCCTGGCCGGTGAATTGAATCGCGTTCTTCTGCGCTACTCCAATGGTGAACAAAGCCGAGACGGTGGATTTGACGTTGCCAAAGTCGCGCGAGAAAGCAAAGACGGGCCTGCGACAGATGTTAATTTTAATTCACTCTGTTGTGCTGACTGGCGGGTGTAAGTTGTAACATTCGCAATATGCGCCTTCAACTTACCATCTGTCGTTGACAGCGCGGAACTGAGTATCCACCTTGTTATCCAGCTTGCTTTGGTTGAAGAATTGTCCGCGAACATCTACATCGGCTCCGATCTTGTACGTGACGCCTTGGTGCTCCGCGGTAGAATAGTACCAGTTGCCCCATGCGGCATTGTCACCATCTTCCTGGAACTCGCTCTGCTTCGCCTTGTAGAACTTGTGGCTGCGAATGCCAGAGGTAGATTTGGTCTCCCAGTTGACGACAGCGTTGACATCACCCGAAGCCCATTCTATCATTTTTTGTTAGTCAACGACAGGAAGGCACTGCGTCAATACGGCGGATCTTGTCTCACCTCCAGATACATCGGTATAGAGCTGAACGCTGTGCGATGCGCCGTCAAGAGATCGAACAGCGACGTTCATGTATGAGAATGGGATTGACTGGCGTCGCAAATCCTCGGGATAGACAGGTGACATGAACTCGATATTCATGGCCACCTTTCCAGCAACGGACATGTTGAAGTTAGATCGTGTAGACGTGTAATCCACACTAATCTGCTCAACATTGGGCGCACCAGGGTGGCCACCCATCCAGTTGTAAACCTGGCCATCGACCATGATGAAGCCTTGCCATGCTTGAACCCCAGTCCTATTTTATGAAACAAACAACGCAAATCAGATATTATTCTCATTCCCAGAGACATAGGACAGCAGCGGTCCCTCTCTCAAGGGACATATGAGAACTTACGTCCAGAATCGAGGCCATTGGCCAGCCAACATGGGATGAGACCCATCTTCTTGTCCATTCGCCCACAGATTCACATAAGGGGATCGCACAGCCAAGGGCACAGCAGGAGGTCTCGCGGGCGAGAATGTCGTATCAGCATCGACACATGAGCTAAGCAAGGCAAAAGCAGCCGCCAAAGCGTACTTGACGGACATCATGGCGCCTGGTTACCGGGTAAAGATAAGTTCCTGGGAAAGCAGGAAGAGTAGACCGACGAACGACCAGAATGTCTCAATCGCGTCCTCATAGAAGGGGGTGGCCTCCCCCGTGGTATTTATAACAATGCACGAACATGGCCATGCGGTTACAGCGGAATAGGCAACTGCTTTTTCCTGGCGAAAAGAAGGAAAGAATGCGACCAAGCAATTAGAGCTGAATCACGAGCCAAGGAGATGGGTAGCCTGTAGCCTGTAGGTAGTAACGTACATAGTTGGGCGGGACGAGACGACAAAGGGGGAGTGGAGGCAGAGGGGGGGGTGTGCAGCACCACGATACTACCAACCTACCGTTACTTCCATCTTGTAAGTCAAGTCGAATGCAGATTCTATAAAGTGGACGAGTAGGTAGACGAATGCTGTATACGTGTTTTCAAAGGAACGGGTTGGGAATCGGGACTTTGTCTGTTCCACCAAGGAAACGTGACAGCCTAGATGGACATCGCCAAGAAAAGAAGCTGCTCACTCAGTGGCCGACGCGGTAAACTCTGCGCGCAATTGGTCAACGACATAAAGTGTGAACAACAAGCCGCGGCATGGAAACACCATCCGGTGGAACTGAGAGATTTCCCCGACAGTGGAATCTAAAGACGCCTTGGTGCGCAACAGGGCGTATGGGTGTATTCGTAGCAGAACTTGACGTTGGTAATGTCAATCCTACCTAAGCTTGCTTAGGACCTTAGGTATGTACCCCTTGGGGCCGACCCGTGCTGCTTGACCAGGAACATTGACCAGACGAATTGGGAAAGGGAGTTTAACGGAAGAAAAGACACGGATATCGTGTACGGAGTATTGTATCATCTCGGTTGCGAGGAGCATGAACTGGAAAATGGACCATGTACTTACTGTGTATTCTGTAGACGTGATTTGATGGCGATCGAAGCACTAGGGGGGTTTAGTTTAGTCAACCCGGCCGTCTCGAAGTGTAAACCCCCCCTAGTACCTCGCATCTATTACTCCGTAGGCCGCCATGTCAAGGCTCGGTTCCTACGGGACTACGATCGGGTTTGTCCAGGAACGAAGCTGGGGCGAGCTGCAAGTCGCGAACACGGCCAGCGGCTGGTAAGAAGAAAAATCTAGAGAGGTAGTATGTAGTGCACATTCTGGAGGAAGAAGGGGATTGGGCCAGGGCATCGCAGAGGCTTGCATGGGTTGTTGCAATTGCCCATACAGAGTACATATAGAGTATAGTACAAAGTACACGGGACAAGATTCTGGGGTCAGGAGGGAAGAAAGGGACAATGGGGACGGATCAGCCGCACCAACTCAAAAGAGACTTCGGGATTCAAATGAGGTGCCATGGACAGCTATGCAGAAGGCCTGAGAGCGCGTGACGCCTGGAAGCGTGTCTCGTCCAGGAGCGTCTCAGCGTGTGTCGTTGGTGAAGCTTGCATGCTCTCGAGTCTGAGCCCTGTCATGAGGTCTGGAGGTCAACTGAACCAACGTTGGCAGCCATGCCCTGAGAAGTTGCTTTGTAGGTATGTATGCTTTGTAGGTACATACATACCGACGTTGGGTAGGTAGGTACATCGTTGCCAGGTTTGAGGATTTTTGATATCGCACCGGATGGACCGGGAGCCGATGATTCGCGAATCGCTACCATCGGGGGCAAGCGGCTGATGGAGAACGGATGGGGCATGGCGGCCCATGAATCATGATGATCCATCAAAGCCCATCCCCATCTGGGCCATCTGAGCGGAGAGTCAGACAGAGTCGCATGTCATCGCCGCTCTGGGAGACTGTGAAGTCTGTGACTGGCAACTGCGCCCTGCGACAGATTCTCGGCAGCAGTATGCGGTGAGTTTTATTGAGACAGAGAGCACGTGGCAGAGGAACCGCAGTGCGATACAAAGACAAGATCATGATGAGAGCGGCGCATGACCCGCCAAGACATGCGGGCTTCCGCAGAGAGCCATATCGCCGATCGGAGACGAGCAAATGCGCTCCTCAGGCCATGAGAGCAGCAGCGGGGGAAAGGAAAAGGAGGAAAAGGAGAAGGATGAATAAACAAGTTCAAGTTCGCGATTTCAAAGCGCAAATGCCGAACCAAGCCGTCAACTTGTCTCGATTGGCCCACTCATCCGCCCGGCGCCAAGTCACCAAGTGCCTGGCAGACCCCACTGCCGCGTTACAACTGGACAGTCACTCCAGTGGTACATAGTACGGAGTACATAGGTATGTACATTAGGAAGGTACGGTGTACCTACCTAAAGTACGCGCTCAAAGCCGGCAAGGTGCAGCTTTGTAATAAACCGTCTCCCGCAACAAGACAGGAATAGAAATGTGGCTATTTTCAGCTTGCGACAATTCCCCAGCATATCCTCATTTCCAAATTCGTCACAGCATCTTCTCGACGAAGCCTGTCATGAACGAGTATATGATATACGCGACGTCGCTTTACCATAGTGCTCCCAAGCTACTTGCGCCTCCGCACAAATCGATGCGCCTTCGCAGAGAGATGCATCTTATCCGAGATCCAACGGCACGCTCCCGAGCACGATCGATCTATCATTTCGCCTGGCGCTGCCTCTTCAGCCCGTCAGATGTGTCATCATCAGCGTAGGTAGTCGACTCGTCTTGTCTCATCGCTGCTCTACGCACCAAGATACTTCAGCCGCGCTCTTCAGCTGGTGAGAGAGATGGACTTGTAAGAAGCGATCGTGATTCGTGTGCTCGTCATTGTCTCTTCCGCAGTTTTACCCGTATCTGCCGTGCTATCGAACCGGCATACGTATATGTATTTCGCTCCTGCGGACCGCGGCCTTCCCCCTGGAGGCCTGGACTTTGTCCAACTTGCTGGACAGAAAGAGGGGCGTGTACGGTGTGCCATCGATTGGCTTCTAAGTTCTCGTCTGTCCACCTCCTGTGACCTGGCACCTGGTCTGCCGTGAATCGTGATAGAACTCTGTCTTACATGTCTCCCGAGGGGCCGAATCCCAAGGCATCATGTCTCACACATCAACGGAGTAAAGCGCAAGTTACGGATTCGAATCAAGCAGCCAGAATTGATTTCAGAGGAAGAGTGACGCGAATGGAACTCAATGTGCGCCAAAACTCTGCACTCTGCCGCCATCAGACGCGCGGTGTTGGCTAAAGATATCCGTATCAAGCGAATAGTGCCTGCCTCGATTAGGCAGTGCCAGTCGGATCGCCCGGTATCTTTTCCTTGCTGGGTCATGAAGTCGGTTGACGTTTCGGTATGGCCCAGGCATCCAACGTATACCTGCCAACTACCTACGCCCCTGATTCATAGGTAGTTCATTGGGTCCTCAAAACCTCCCCTGAGCTGGTCCTCCCACTTACGACTTGCGAACTAACTGTATCGGAGGCTTAAGGTTGGCCGTACGGGGGCCTCTCGGACGCGTTTGTGTAATGCGGTGTTCACGTACTCTGCGACATGATGGCCGCCTACATCTCTACGTATGTACAGTACAGTCTACAGAGCATACTGAGCTGATAATGACGCTTCAGGTGGAGTGCCACGGGCAGAAGTGCTCACAGGCTACAGCTACATATGTACTCCCGTACGGCCTGCGCGATTTGCGATGCATGATGTTTTGGGCTATGTAGCTCTTGGCGGTGGGCCATCTTTGCTTTTTCTGGCAAAGAGACGGCCAAAGAAGAAATGCATGCTGCACGATTTGCCCCTGATCAACACAGCGCATTGACTCAAGACTCGCCCGTTGTTTTACATGCACGTATATACTTAGGTATGTATATACATGTATGTCCCTACCTAAATACTAGTCTGCACGAGGACCTTGACCTTTTCGGCTCAAGGGTTTGACGACACACCCCATCTTCGCTGCCTTTTCGGCAGCATAACGCTCAGCATGCAGAGGTACTTACTTACTGTACCTAGAGTAATCTTGCATTCTGCTCTTGATCCGATCTTCTGTGCTACACCCACCAGGGGCCAGAAGCCGGATCAGATGGCGGTGCGACCAAACATGAAAGCTTGCTTGCACGTTCAAACTTTTCGGCTCGAAGAGTCGGTGTGAAAATGCTCCTACCGTTTTGAATGAGCTGGCCTTGGCGTCTGTGCTGGAGAAAGACTTGAATGAGCAGAAAACACCTCTCTGTACACGGCCAGTGGAGTAGAACGATCGCTCATGTTGTCACAAGATCCTCTGCAGTTGGGCTTCGCGAGGCATCAAATTGGCTCGCCTAGATGGTCCCGGCGTCCATATCTGCTCGGGTGCAATGATGCGCTCTTGGTGGGGGCTTGATGCAAAGCTTACCGAGAACAATAGGAAAACATGAAGAAAGATTGAACGCAATTCGTGGAGGTTTGAGCCTTGTAAAGCATGGATCCCAATTCACCGCATTGTCAAGCCCTGTCTGGAAGTCGTGATGATTTGTGTGGATGCCTCTGCAGTGTACTGTGTCCGTATCAAGGAAACAAAAACTTTTTTGACAAGGAGGCGTCCGTCCGCGCGGCTAATGAAGAACGCAACGTTTGGGACTCTCAAGAGTATATTTTGATCACGAGTGACGAGAGTGGCAAAGATCTTCGACTCCGAGCGTACACATTTGACAAACAAGAGTCTCGGAGTCTCCAACTGTGTAAAGAAGCTATCACGGTGCTCAACGCCACAGCAAAAAGCGGTCAGAGGCATAAATAACGAGTAGCCACGAGAAATTTGGCTCGCCTGATTAGTCCCTTTAAGTTATGTATTGAAGTCCCGGCCCCGGAATCTGTGCGGTAATGCTCCGACCGACCTTGTAAGTTGTGGGTGCTAGTGGGAAGGTTTCCAGATGATTGCCCGATACAGAATCTGAGTCTGAAGTTGGGTGCCATGATCGGAAACAGAGATCTAGGATGGCACGCAAGTGCAGACGAGTTACCGCTACTGCAGCACATTCCCGTCCGGCGTCGTTGGAGGGGGGTGGGGGAAGATCCGGGGGAGTGGCTTTTCCATGGCTTGGGTGCTTGGAAGTTGGCTGGCCGGTTGGTTTGGTGTTTGACTTGTTGTAGCGACGTCGGCATGTTCAGAGGTTGTCGTGACTCGTGATTAGTGAGGACGGGCAGGCAAGGCAACCATGTGTCGTTGACTCTTGATGATCAGTGAGGGCACTGAGGGGGATCGTGCTGCAGACACGGGCCGAACTTCTGCGGATGTGACATGGCAATTTTACGTCGGCGAATACAGAGTATCGGCTGTGAAGTAACTGAAGTTACTGGGCCATGTTCCCGTGAGTTGACACATAACAAAATGGAGGACTGCTCCAAGCTTCTGCAGTGAATGGGGAAAGCATTGAAAGCAATGGCCTTTGCGCAGAAAATACTCGCATCTCACATGAACAGGCACGTACCCCGACTTTTCGTCACGCACGCGACCAACCGGCCTCTTGTCCAACCACGTGCCTCCGTAGATGACCCTTTCCATGCAGAGGCTGAGCAGAGCCCGGAAGAAGAAGAAGCATAATGCTTTCCACGTATCACGGCAATTTGCCTCGATGCACCAA
This sequence comes from Claviceps purpurea, assembly GCA_029405325.1. Classification (NCBI taxonomy): domain Eukaryota; kingdom Fungi; phylum Ascomycota; class Sordariomycetes; order Hypocreales; family Clavicipitaceae; genus Claviceps; species Claviceps purpurea. The sequence goes on along the minus strand of CM055783.1, from coordinate 4,109,579 downwards.
CCAGCCACACAGCATTTATGGTCCAAGCCCTCACACCACCACATTTACGGTTTACCTTATTACCTCATTCGAGTCAATCTTGACCAAACTCGCGCGCGAGTTCCTCCCACAAGACACACATGACACTGCCCCGAACAGGCATCAATCCGCAGCCCCATCTACTACCCCCACGGAACCGAGAGAACACTTACGGTGACTTGCATCCGCGATCTCGAGACCTTGATGTCTGTGATCCAGATTGTCGAAGAACAATAGCCCCCAGAGTAGCCTACCTAGGTGTGTAGCCTAGATCCGAACAATCGGACCACCAACCACCGAAGAAAGCACAAACCACACCTTGTCCAGCGCTCTAAAGACTGCAAGTTTTCTCTCCCACGCCGGCATCACTTGACCCCGGCACGCGATCACAGTCGCACAACGGCCCGAAGGCAGATCACGGACGGACAGAGGAACGGGACGAGATAGCCAATAAGACCCGAGCATAGTAATAGAAGTGAGCAATTCTTCAGAGACTCGACAGCACGGGCTCGTTCTGGTCAGGGTCTTGGCCAAGATCATGTGCCCGCTCCCGCTTCATATGTAGGTCTACCTACCCCGAACCAAGATCTCGCGATCCGATCACCTCTTGGCATTATATATAAAAACGTCTGAATGAATCATGAGCAATATCTCGTCATTGGCACACGTGAGCGGTCTATTATGCCGGGAGGGAGGATGAAGGAGGGTATGTAGGTACCCTAGGTTTACTTCCGTAGGTAGTCCAACAAGAAGTCTTGTCTCGTGCTGCCTTTTCCGAACGCGCGGAGGCGGAGTGCGGAGTGCGGGGTGACGGGGTCTGACCACAAGACAAAGTGCAAATAATACGCCCCGACTCCCGAGGGCCGACGCACCGGATCGTGAATCCTTTGATGTTCCTGCTGGCTGCCCGGAGCCACGTGGGTGAACCGAGACCGGGTTGACTTATGCTTACATACTGACCTGAACGCTTCTGCAACTGAAGGCGTGTAGTATTATGCCCGTTTTTTCAATTCGATAACTGTAGGGTGTACATATGTACCTACAGTTAAGTTACATGTACATATGTACTGTACGTACGGAGAGGTACAGAAGTTAGAATCGGCGCAAAAATCCACAAATTGTTTCCCCTCGATCGTCATGCCTTACACTCGTCATCGAGTACTGTACCCCGCATCGGCGCCTCGTGAGAAGAATAAGATCCGACGCTTTACGGTCCGTGTGCCTAATAAAGCCTTGGCCTTGCGCCCGATGCACCGGGGGATCTCGGAGAGAGGTTGCAAAGTTGAAAGTTACTGGCTTGGAGCTGCCTTACATATACATATGTATATGGTTTGCCGGTGAAGACATTGGGCTTCCAAGTTCCTAGGCCGGTCGGAAGGGCGGCAAGTTCCTTCATGTCGTGGATTTTATGCCTAGAATCTAGAAGATGTTGATGACTACATTAGATACTCGGATCATTCTCAGAGAACTGTAACTTTCTCTTAATACTTATTCTAGGTATTAATTCGCATGAGGAGTTTGCCACAAGTGTACATACGTCTGAGCCGATTCGCTCCGATCATGCATCTTGTACATACATCCGTGAAAGTACAATTCAGATGGGGGGGCGATTCCATGTGCTGAACTTGATGACGATAATCCTGCATTCGTGTACCGGGGTGTGTATCACCCGGCGCTTTTTTTCGAAGTGTGTGTATATCCCTCATCTTCACAAACGTCAGCTTGAATTATTCTCATTTATTCTTTTGTTCCACTCCCTCCCAGCATTGTATCTTCCTTCCACCATCCACTTGGCATTCCAGCTTTGGCGCAAGTCGCGGCGCAACAACGAACCCCCAAACGAAGCCACACTGTAGTCTGTACCTACACCGGCCCGACTCCCTAATAATGATAAACACTGACCTGCCTTGTTTCTCATGGCGGTCGTCGCGTTCGGTCAACCCATTCGTCTAGGTACCTCAGACAGCCAGACTTGCGATCCGCACAACAGGTGGGTGAGTATATTATGGCACATTGGAGTGGAAGTGGCCCAGCCACCAATTGGGCCCAGCTGCCAATTGGGCCCAGCTGCCAGAACTTAGAAGCACACAAGCGTGTTAGGGGGGGCTGCGCCCGGTGAAATTGGAAAAGTTTCGGAGAGGACATATCATCCCATCCCATCGTGACACGGTAAAGGAGATCTCAGATGGGAAGTTTAGGGCGGATGCTGACGCCGTGGACGAGTGAGTGCGTACAGACGTCAAGAGCCGTTGCGCCGTTGCGGAGGACATGTGAAATTATCACGAGGGGCGCCAGTGCCAACGAACGTGAACGCGAACAGCAATGACTGCAAAAATTGAAAGAAATGCCAGAGGATCATCATGCAGTAGGAGGTCTACAGTATACGCCGATTTCACGTCCCAATGCGATTGTTGTATCGAAATGTTGAATGCATTTGCTACGCTATGTAAATGGAATGTGATGAGTCTATCAAATATCTTGGTATGCGACCTTCCTTGTGTTGAAGCCCATCCAACCCCCAAGCGCGACATGTTCAAACTGGCTTATAAGTTATTCACCTCGCGAGTCGCCCAGATATTCAGATATCCGAATCTGGTCCGTCCAGTATTCTTCAACAGCATGAATTGCTTGCTTGGTTGAAGTAGGCCGTACTCTCGTTGCTTTGCCGCAAGAATCTTTCGGTGTTTATGTGTGATTTCTCTGCGCGAAAGCTCACCAAGCGAGGCCGCACCAAGGCGATCCATTGCCTAGTTGCAGTCGGACACGGCATGCCGTTTCCACATCAAGTCATCATGTGTCTTTTTGTGTGCTTTCGATGGGAATCCCCTGCGGCACCTTATACCCGGCGCGACGCATCTCTTCCGCCTGACCGCTTCCGGTTGCCCCCAGACAATGCCCATCCCCGTCAAGATTCTCGTGAGGCAAGTTCTCTGGTCAGGAGTGTTAGGTTATTTTTCGTTCGTCTACTTGAGCTTCAATCCATAGTGAAACAACATGAATTGTGCAAAACTAATGTCGCTCTCACACCGGCGAATCCGACCTGTGGAGTGACCCGGCGATCGACTCACTTTCCTCACACAACCCCGTCCGGCTGTGGGTCGTCCCGTAGACAGTCGCCTCCTCCTTGCAATCCTGTATCGTTGGCAGGGTAAGTCCCGAGCACAGCTGCGGCTTGGACGACTTGGATTTGGGGAGAGGCGTCATGCTCTGAGAGTTGGAGCGATCACTTCCAAATGTCCGAGGCCAGATGCGGATGAGAATGAGGCGCATCGTCGGCAGCGATGTGCAGATGAAGCCGGTGCAGATCTCAATGGAAGACCACCAGGTGACGTTCCATTCATCCCAGGTCGGGTTGGTGGAGTTGTAGTACGTCTTCATGGTGCCGAGCCGCAGGATGGATATAACAGTGACGCTGAGGAGGGTGTCAGTACGCAAGTCTCTGCAATATACGAAAAGGGGAGTATATAATTCAAGGGGAACGTACACTCCTCCCGTCAAGAACATGAGGATGATGCCAATCTTCTTCTTAATGTGCAAGTTCAACTTGCCGACCTGCGTGAGCGGCAGGGCAATGAGCCACAGATCCGACACGACACTCACGGTAGCAAACGACCAACCCGCCGCATTCAAGTCCAAGCAGTGTCCTTGCGCAAAAGGACGACGCTCGATATCGAATCTCTGCCATTGGTGATTGGTAGGTGAGCACGAGAACATCAGGCCTAGGAAGAAGCCCACAGCGCAGGCGATGTGGAAACCCACCGTCACCCAGAGGAGGCGACGAACGGTGACGCCGGGAAATATGTTGAGGTAGAAGAAGCACAGACTGAGTTTGATCTGCGCTATGAGGACGATGTACAGGACGGAGAGGATGAAAAAGAGGATGGCATAGAGTTTAATGTCTTCATCGGATACGCCCCATATGTCGGTGCCGAGGCCGTGTTTGGTGATGCCCCAAACAACAAGGCCGACGAGGGTGCCGCCGGTCGGGAGGGCGCTCATGATCGTCCAATCGTCCTTGTCGAGTCGCTGCTTTGAAGTGAGGAATCTCTTGAAGAAGATGCGAGATACGATGCAGAATAAGGTGACGATGCTGAGGACGTAGGTAATAACGTCGAGCTTGACTCCATGGTCCCGGACGGGAACCTTGCAGGCAACATGGGTGTATTTCCGACTATCTGAAGAAGCAGGCGTGGTTAGCTTTTGTGACTCTTTAAGTAAATGAAGCCAATCATCTGAGATGTGGTATGATTCGGTTCACATACAGATAGCCTCTGGCTCCGAACAAGCGTTTCGAATGCTCTGATTCAGCATTTCTAGAGTCTCGGCCTTGCAAATGCAAGCGAGATCCTTTAGCGAGCATGTTGCCGAAATGACGTCTTTCTATATTGCGCTGTCAGACATGTCTCTCATTGTTTGGCATCTACATCATGTGTATGGGAGAGGTCGGAGAAGGCAACTTACGGCACAGGACGGCAAGATTGCCACGCTCTTATCGACGTCCATCGTGGCCTACAATCCTCGATCTTCGTCGCAACCTATGTCGTCACGGATAGAAATCCGAACACGCAAAAGGAAGGGCGTGATGGTCGAACACGAATGCAACGCTGTAAGACGCAAAGGAAGATGAAGAGAAGGATTCACAATAGGTGACACAATGTACGATGGGACAAGTGACGAATATAAGAAGTAGCAATGCTCGCAAGACGACAGACAACGCACAATACACGGCTTGACCGAATGAAAATGTGAGCCACACAAGATGACGGGAGGCTACATGGATAGGTAGGTATATTCGATGAACGGGACCGGGGGGGATCCTTGAAGAGGCGAAGCTGGGGAAACTAACGGGCGGCGCACGGAGGCCCCTTGGCCCGTGTGAAATGTTTCGCATAACTCCGGCAAACACAAACGTTTTTTCATCACCTCTGGTGTCTTGTCGACCTCGCCTCCGAGCCTTGATTTGTTTTAGCGCACACACTACGAAGCTACGAAGCTGGCGGACCATTTTTTTCTCTCCGCCGCGGTTAGCCAGCATGGGGAACAGAGTTTAGACTATGTGGAGGATGCCGTGGCTCGCCTACCAATTCGTCGGGCTGGCTTTGCGTCAAATAGCCCAGGTGAGGTCGCTGGGCCCTGGCGGCGAGAGGGAATCAGGGGTTTCAAGAAGGGTAGTGAGAGAGTCTCGGTCTCTCAGAGAGGATGAGGAGATGGGTGGAGGATTGAAGGGAAGTTGAAAAGAGAGCGTGTAGCAATCTAGAAATTTGTGGAACAAAGACGTACAACGTCGGCACATGGATGATGGGAAGGGAAGACATGCCGAGGCCAGATGGTGGCGGAAGAAGAGTGTTGGGATCAATCAGATGCAGATTTGGCGCACTGTACAATGTACATATGTATGTACCTCGACACATGTCGGGAGTCGGGACTCGGAACTCGTCATCGCATGTGCTGCAGGGACAGTGACAGGGACAGGGGGCGGGAGGAATGCCATCATCGATTTGGTCTCCGGAGAAGAACCCATCCCTGGCCCTGCCCCTGCTGACGGCTCGATGCCGACCGAGGCGAGGAGGAACTAGTTGAGTCAATGAGCGCCCTCCCTCTCCCGAGGAACGGGGTTTTCTTTCAGTCTCGGCTCTGGGTGTAACCCCGCGTGAATGATGAAGGACGGAGCTACATACATATGAATGGGGTTTTACGGAGCATGTATTTAGTATTTACTCTATTGTGAACACATTTAACACATTTAGGCACCTTTATACAGAGCAGAGGTCGCCGTCTCGCAGAAGGCGGCGCTGTTAGTGACGAACCACGCCAAAAAGGCAAGAGAACCTTACTAATAATCTTAGAGAAGACGGCCGTTTGTGCTCGGATCACGAAGGCATACACACGTGCACGGGCCGCGGATGGCTTGCTAGATAGGTTAGGTAGCTCTCGTCGATTTGTATTGAGCTCTTCGATTTGTATTTAGCTCTTCGCCTATTTGTCTCATGTCAAAGCCTCGGCCATCGATGGCGCACATGCAAGCCCTCCCAAGCTCCAGAGCCTCCTGCAGTTCAGCCCGGGCTTGGCTACAAGGGGAAGAGCTTGCCCGTCGCCGGGTCGAGCGAACCAGTCTGTCGGGTCAAACATATCAAATACCTCTCTCAACTATCTCTCCATCAACGCCATGCCAGCGCTACAAACGCCCACGTCTGCGTTCCCGGGACGGTCCAGACTCGCTTGCGAGCTTGTACACAAATAAACAGAAACGTGCATGTTTAAAACAAAAAAGAAATTGACGCCATGGCTGTTCAAGACCGCTCGTCCTCCGATTCCATCAAATGCGACGGCAGCAGCGCCGTCGTGAGCACACAACCCAGAGACATTCCCCCCGCAAGATACAACACGGCATTTATATCCCCGTTGCCGTCCGGTCCTGTCGCATTTCCATACAGGTGCTGCGCCACAAGCGGACTCACGATGCCGAATAAACGGCCCCAGAAGCTAGCTACGCCGCACGCCGTGCCCCGGACCGGCGCCGGGAACGCCTCGGGTGTCCATCCATACAGCACCGCATTGAACATGGACTGGAAGAAGTACTCTAGCGCAAAGAGGCCCTCCCTCTTGGCGATGCTGTCGGCCCTGGAGAGCAGTATGATGGACATGCCCATGAGACCCGATGAGAGCACCATGGTCCACTGGCGGCCAATGGCCGGGATGCGCCCGACAAACGCCCCGAGAAGGACGCCCACCATTCCGGGCGCATACGTGTAGATGTAGGCGGCGTAAGTAAAGGAGAGACTGACATGTGCGGCGCCGTTCTTGAGAGCGAGGATTCTCGGGAGGTAGAAGCCTATAGTAGTGGACTCGTCAGCGGGCAGTCAATTGTAAAACGGCGTGCAAATGAAAGTCACATCACAAGGAGAGCATACCGGCTACGGTGAAGCCTGAAAAGTCGAGAATGTACGTGAGCCAGACCAAAAGAGTGAGGCGCGTCATTTGCCATCCCCGAAACAGCATCTTGTACCGTCTGAGCCACCGCCAGAATTTAGAAGAGTTTGCCTCAAAAGACATCTTCATCATCGACTTCTTCCGGCCCGCCATGAGCGAATCGGAAGACGACGCCATGCCCTCGCTGCTGCTGCTGCTTCTGCTAACGTCTTCATCCCGGCCTAGCGACTGAAGGTCTTCCAGCGTCAGGAGGCACTGCTGCTTGTTGACCTCGGCCATGTGCTGCATGACCTCGAGGGCTTTGACATCCTGGCCCTTATACAGGAGATACTTGGGGGTTTCGCGGAACGTGAAGACGGCGAAGCGCAGGAAAAAGACGACAAAGGAGAGCGCGCCCAGCGTGTAAAGCAGGTATCGCCAGCCCATGTTATCGCCTCGCTCGCAGCATTGCACGCCGGAGCTGACATTTCGGCAGGACGGGAGCGCGTTTTTCTCGGAGAAGTTGGGCGAGCAGGAGTAGACGGGGATGAAACCGAAGGCTACGGCGCTGCAGACGACGACGCCGAGGGGCTGGAAGATGGATAGACAGGCGACCAAGAAGCGGCGGTTCTAAAAAGGAGGAATTAGACACAAATGCAAATGCAAAGAAAAATGCAAGAAGCGCGCGCGAGTAAGATGGCTTTCGTAGTTTTTTTTTTTTTACCTGAGGAATAAACTCGAGCAAGATGGCGCTATCGACAGGGACGTTTCCGCCGACACCAAATCCAACAAATGCGGTAATGACCAACAACGTCGAGTAATTATTAGAGAAGCCGAGGCATAGCCCGAACGCGCTCGTGATGAGACATGTCAGGTTAAACGCCCACCGCCGACCTATTCCATATTAGCACTCTCCCTTCTCATGGAGCATGTCATCACAAGCTTGAAGATCAGAAGGTAAGGTAAGAGGGCACGCAATGACTGACCAACGATATCCGACATTAGCCCCCAGAAGATGGCCCCGGCCGTCAATCCTGCACTAAAACTTGTAGATATCCTCCCTGACTGCCCATCGCGAAACCCCATCTCCTGCTGCACAGGACTGAGAACAAGACCAAAGGCCTGCGCCCAGAGCAGATCGAGGAAATAGCCAAAGCCACAGAGCACCCAGATATACCACTGGTAGCGGCCCATGCCCTGCCGATCAATCTCACGGTTGACGAGATGGCATTTCTTCTCGTAGAGCGACAGGCCGCTCAAGCTGGCGACGTCTATAATCGCCCGTCGCCCATGTTCCTGGTCGCCGCATGTCGTCACTGGATGGTGTTCTTGGAGAGGGACCTCGCCAGGTCGCGCCATGGAATCGTCGACGACGGGAAATTTCATGAAACAGACGCGTCACGCAGACGCAGGAGGGTTGGCGAAGAAGACGATGGCCCAAGGTGTAAGGTAGTATACCTTGTCGGTGATACGCTTGGTCAAGGGTGCTGGTGGCAATGAGCCAAGTCGAGCACCAAACTTCCAAGCAGATGATACCCGCGCTGTCGCTCCAAGGTCTGACAATTGCTACAATGGGAAAGTTTCATGGAATGACAGTGCCCGTCAAACTACATGGCATCATGCTTGATTTTGTTTTTATTTACATACCTACATACCGTCGACCCGACCGAGCATTTCTCTCTCCTCCTCCCCCCCCCTTTTCCCTAGGTAGGTAGGTATCACACTTTCCTGGTTTTTTTTTCGATGATTCGTGCTATCCAACGCGGCGCTGCACGGCGCGTCGGTCCCCGACTCACAGTAGGCTCCAATTGGCTGGGCGTCCATTTGCGCCGTTTGCGGTCTCCATGCATCATCTAACATCTTACATCTTGGCTTGGCTAGTGCCCAAAGGGGGAAAGAAGCCAAGAAGAAGAAGACGTCTCAGACGTCAGATGCTGCAGGGCATGCACGGACGTGGTGCTCTCGAAGCATGGAAACAAGGTTGTTGTCATGTCGTGAATGTCGTGTGAAGAACTGAAGATTGAAGACTTGATTCTTGGTTTGCGGTTCACACAATGCTGGGTTTGAAACAAGGGCCATGGCCCGTGGATGAAGGATGGATCTGGCGGGGAGTTCGGCAGCGTGCCGATCTACGACCCTTCGTGCAACTCATCACTCATCAGCCTGCAAGGAACAGCTTTAGCCTTTTTTAGGAGGTACCTACATGTAGGTACTGCTGTTATTGCGGGACGTCAGCGGCGACTCGCGAGACTCATTGGCGGAAGACAAGTGGACACTCGAGAGGACGCGCGTTATCGTCCAGATGCCTTATCGCGATTCGCCCGATGCATCATTGGATCATTGATGGCATTTCAATTGGTACCCCGCCTTACAATTTACGCGGCTCCTCGCTGTTCCCGCTGTTTCCGACTGCGAGATTTCACGGTGTACGTACCTAAAAGGTACACACCGGATTGCACCGCGTTTCCTCGATGGAGCGGATGTCCGCTTATGTTACAGTGGGATCCGATCATCCGAGGGCGACACATTCTGGTCTCAGAGATTTTGGCCATCGCGCTTTATTGTACGTGAGTAGGTAAATACTTCACAGTGCACACTAGGTATAACAAGTCCATGATCCATCTTTCGGTCCCACGTCCCACAGATATCACACGAGAGCTTCCCCATCGCTACCGCCTCCCCTGAAGTCATTGAAGCTGAACGTCTCCAACATCCTGACCTCGAGGCTTCCAGCTACTTCCCTAGCAGCATCGGGCGTAGTTTGAATTGTGGCAGTGCTTATTGGCCTTGCCATCACCATCACAGTCAGTTCTGTGTCGAAAGAAGCAGACGGCGAGCCTGAGGGAGAACTAAGAATTGCAAAAAGAGGAAAGAAGAGGATCAAGATATCTTACAGAGCAGGTAGATCCCTTTTGACAAACTCCGCAGGACGCGGTGCAGCATCTGCCAGCAGCGACGGGGGTAGCCACAGCAATCATGCTGACGACGAGGGTGACGAGAGTAGAGATCTGCATGGTGAAGTAGATTGAGTGAATCGGTTTGAGCTGGTTGTGGTGTTTGTTTGGTGTTTGTTTCTTTGTGCTTGCTGAGATGTCTGGATGTTTGATCAATTCGAGGTGCCCAACGAGAGGCTTTATACTTGAGAGTATCGGCTTTCACACAGCGAGCAAATACGACTTCACTCGAGTCTCGAACAATTCTCATCTTTGAGGCTGTTTCATCTCCTCATCCTCGGCTCTCCTTTCGACTCCGCGCGATATGTTCAACGGACTCCGGAGCACGATGTCCTCCGGATATCATGCAAGCGAAGTACTGCAGGGAGTGGCATGCTATGGGCATGCAACTGAATCCTACGCGGGGCTGTAGCCTCGTCCCGCCCCGCGTGACAGCCGTTATACATAGCCGGGTTTTCTCTGGGCTTTCTCACGAATTCACTTTACTGCATAGAGCATTGTTCTTTACCTTTGTTGTCTCTTTCTCTATCATGCTACGGTGGGGAGCCTGCTTGCGCTGACCTGGTCCTGCTTTCTACTATCTCTACTCGTCCTCCTCACAGAAAACCCCCAAGAGCAGGCCAAACCATATACATAAACGGACTACTCGAAGGATCAGCTCTAGAAACCCTAAAAGTCCGTCGCCGGCTCCACGGATAGATGATCCGACGATATAGACAAATGCATGTATTGGACCACCGCTTATCTCGGCGCATCCAACCGAATCCTCGTCAACTCATCAACTGACAAGGCAGAATGCCACCTCCCGCAAGATCCAGAACGTCCACGGAACATGAGAAATGCTCCAACACGCCAAGGCTCGTATCTCTTCAGATGTAATGCGTGTCCCAAGTCAGAAGTGCTAAGCCACCCAAAATGCAACTCGATGTCTTTGTAAATCATCTGCCGCTGCAGTCACTGAGTCAAGGTCCCGGCTGAATATGAAGATATGCACATGCCCAAATCTTGGCTGCACCTGCATGTGACATTTGTGAATTTTATAACCCAATGGAGCAAAAGCGTCGTTTATATACGACCCTAGCCGTCAGTAAAGCTCGAGATCCTGTCCGATCTCCCATGAGAATATCGCGAGCGCTGAGTTGGATCAATGACCGTTGACGACGAGCAAATTCCCAGTGTTGTATGAATGCATCTTTTGTGCCATGTTACATTGTTTTGCTCTTATGAGCTGCGCCATCAATAGCTCACTTTGTTATTACATACACGATCGGAGCCAACACGCGACCGCTGATACCCGATACGTAGTTGAGACAGTTGATATGTATAATAAGAGGCGTCAGCTCTGTCCTAGGGCTTTGTCCAGTAAATGTGGATCAGTGTTCCATATATGTTCAGAGATTCTTGGATGCATATTCAGCTTCAAGCGACCTCTGCCAAAGTACATCCAAAGTATATCAACACATAAAGAAAATATAGCTCACGCCCGCCATAGCCATTTTTCGAATTTCTCTGTCTCCAAGCTCTCGTCCACCATATCCATGCTTGTTTTCCACCGCTGCCCGCACTTCTGAAAGTTAAAATGCTCCGCAGGATGCTGCGAATAAAACTTGTAGCTTTTCGTGGAGGGCGAGTCCTCGCCCTTGCACAAAAGACACGCTTCGTACGCCCTTTTCCCAAAGACGCTCGCGCGGGCCTCATCTCCGTGAACGGCGCAGATCTGAAATGCTTGGAAATATAGTCGGACATGGAGAGCCGTGGCGGATTCGGGAAACTCCGCATCTAAGAGCTTCAAGTATTGGTGGCAGAGTTCAAGACTGTTCCCTGGGTTCGATTTTATTAGTAGCGGGGTACCAATTTGGGCATCAAGCTCTTGCATCCTTTCACGTCGCCTGTCGCTGGCTCGACGGTCGGCGACGGGGAGGCTGCACAAGGCACAGGTGCAGTCAGACCCGAACTTCTTTTTCAGATAGGAACGTCGCTCCGCATAAGTGCTTTCGCTCTTGTCTGAAAGGACGATTTCTTCGCCGGCTGCAATATCTCGGATGGCGTGTATGTACTCGTGCCGTTTCTTGTTGTTGTAGTTCCGCTGGCAGTTTGGACGGCAGCCATTATTGATGTGGCTGATCGTATGATAGACTAAGCCAATGGAGTTGTCTGCGCCTTCTTCGCCACCAGGGAGGACATTGGTCTTGACGATGCCAGAGAAAACCGACGACTCTCGTGGAAATCTGTTAGGTAGGTGGAGGAATTGTATGGTTTTCTCCTTGGGCAGTTTCCGGAGCTGCTTTACAATCTCATCATCTCCGAATTCGCCAGTAAGGGTAATAAGGGGCTCCTCATCAACAAGGCGAGTACCCTTGGGAATATGGGAGAGAGCTACCAGCCCTTTCCTGTTCCCGGGCAATTCTTTGATCTCATACAGTGGTTCCTCATGCAATGCGGAGCTGGTGCTGACAGGAGCCTCAACTTCGTCCGGCTACAGGTGTGAACGAAAAAAATTAGCTGCGATATTCATGACACGGGAAGATGTTCCAACAACATTGTGCTGTCGCCGTACCGTTTTGTAGGACTTCCATGATTTGCGGACCTTGTCCATAGGATAATGGGCACTTTGTCCAGCCATCTCATCCCAAAACCTGGCGCGATCACCGAAATGCCTCTTGGCGAACCAATGGAGATTCTGAACATATTTGTCCGCTATGGCTTCGGGACCCTCAGAGCTAAAACGCAAGAATTTGTGTCCCTCATAAGGCAGCATGGGCCGCTCGCCGAACTTGAAAAGGATGTAATTGTCTTTCCACTCGACCCGTGGATCGCGAAGGTGCATTTGTTTAAAATCTGCAAGAAATTCCTGCCATCTGAATTTATCCTCCTCTCGCGTGGTCAGGGGTGGAACCAACTCGAAGCCCATAACGAGGCCTAGGTCTATAGGTATTTCGAGGCGCATCATGGCGGCCATCTTTTCTAGTTCTTCTTGCTCGTCGGCTTTGTGGGAGGGTTTTGACGTAAGTGTAGTACAACTTGTCGAGATTCGAGAAGAATGCTGGTGGACGCGCTTTGTTTCACCCGGCGATGCTAGCTGCAGGGTCGGAGTGGCAAAGCTTTAAGCTGCCACGAGAAAGGTGGACTGGGCGATTTCCGCATGATTTTGCATTCTGGGGTATGACGGGATTATTGGCGTGCGTTTCGCGTTTCCGCGTTTTTTGATAGGTACCTAGGTATTAGTGGGCCGCGGTGGACCCCTGGTCTCCAAGCCTCCAAAGGTAAAAGGGGGGAGTATGTACCTAGGTACTCCGTACGGAATATGTATGTATGTACATAGGTACTACGCCACCTGCAACTGCAACGTACGCAACCAACTCTTTTTTTACTTGAAACATATCTCAAAGAGCGCTTTAGCAATGGCGACTTCTTCAAGGCCCGGCCCCAAAACCACCCCCTTGGCCCCTCGCGGATACGTTCCCCCCAATCCCATCACACGCCCCGAACGAAGCTATTCAAGACGCCGAAAGATTGAGGTGTTGTCATTCTTGTTACATCATCGAATTCATGACGACGAGTCACCTGACAGTGAACACTATGTAGAAAATGGCTTGCGAAGGCCCTACATTCGTGAGGCGGCCGCTTGGTTCAACATAAACCGACGCACTATCAATGGTTGGTGGATCAAACGCGACTCATTTGTTGAAATACGAGAGCACACTTTTCGACCATGGCCGGATTTGGAGGAGAGACTATGGGCTGAATATATCGCCCGAAGGGAGGAAGGTCACCCAGTTCGTTCGGGCTTGTTCCGACGCCGTGCCTGTCAACTATCCCGGGAGTTATATCCAGGCGTGGTTGACGAATTCGGTTTCACCGAGGACTGGTTCAACGGCTTCAAACGCCGGAGGGATATCGCGCATAGTCGAATCACGAAGCAGGCGTCAAATTCGGCTGCGCCATCTGCTGCGTCATCTCCTCTGTGCAACAAAGACAGGCCCATTTCAACATGAACGAAGCTCTTCAGGTGCCCAAGGTAGATATCTTTTAAGATAGATGGAGCAGCTCTCTAGCGCGGACTCGGCTCTCTCGATCTACGCCAAAGGAATACCTTTAGTTACATGACGAACGACGCAGACAAGATCAAGACATAAAAATTGCACTCATTCCTTCTGTCTCATGGCATGCTATCAAAGCAAAAGGGCTCTGCTGCCCATTGGCCGGTAAATTTCCAGTGTAGTATATATCTGTAGGTAATGTTACATTTTGGTGCTATGAGCTGCGCCATATCTTACTCTCTCTCTTATTACCGGAGCCGGCACGCGACCGCTTAGGCCCGATAAGTACTTGAGACAGTCAATATGTGTATGTATAGTGTTCAGCCAAAGATTGCTACAATTAGTTGGTGATAACTAGAGGTTCTAGCATGTAAGCTCAGCTTCAGCGACCGACCTATCTAAAATCTAAAGCATTGTAACATATAAGAGAGAATGTTGCTCACTCCCTCCACAGCCACTTCTCGAATTCCTCTGGTTTCAGTTTCCTGTTCACCTTTTTTCCGCTCGTCTTCCACCGCCTCGAGCACAGCTCAAAGCTGGTATGCTTCGTCGGATCCAGCACGAAAGACTTCATGTTCCTCGTCTCAGGCGAGTCCTCGCCCTGGCACACAACACTCATTTCGTAAGACTTTTCTGCAAAGATGCTCGCTCGGGCCTGATCCCCGTGCGCGATGCAAATTTGAAATGAGTCATAGTACGCTCGGGCGCGCAGACTCGTCGTGCATGCCGGATATTCCTCATCTAGGAGCTTCAGCATAGAGCGACAGTGTGCGAGACTCTTCTCTGGCTGCCTCATCATTCGCAGCGGATTCGCAATCGCGCGGTCATGCTTTTCTATCTCGGCACGTCGGCCATTGCTGGCTTGTATGTCGGCAGCAGGGAGGGCGCACATTTCGCAGGCACAGTCAAACCCGAACCTTTCCTTCAAATAGTGACGACGCTCCGCGGAACTGCCGCCGGGGATATATGCGATGGTGATTTCTTCGCCAGCCGCGATGTCTCGGATGGCGTGTATGGTCTCGTGCTTTACCTCCTGGTTCCAGATCTGTTGGCAATTTGGACGGCAGGCATTATTGATGAGGCAGAGCGTAGGATAGACTGCGCCGGTGGACGAGCCTTCGCCACAAGCGAGAGCATTTGTCAGGACGATGCCGGTGAAGGGGGGCAGTACTCCTCGAAAGCTGTTGTGTAGGCAAAAGAACTGTCTGGCTTTCTTCTTGGACATTTGCTGGAGCTGGCTCTTAATGTTCTTCTCCATCGCAGTTCCGGAAGATGTTTGGCTAGCAACAATAACAAGAGGCTGCTCAACGAGAACTCTGGTACCCTTTGGAATACAGCTACGGGCTATCAGACCTCTTCCCTTGCCGGGCAAATCCTTAATTTCATATAGTGGAACGTCAACTGATGAAGAGTCGATGCCAATGGGACCCTTGATTATTTCCACACAATGTGAGCGATAACTCACAATATGGGAAGACATCCCAGGACCAATGGATTGTCGACTTACCTGCTCGTATGAGCGGACTGATTCGTGGACCTCGTCCCAAGAGTAATGGCCTTGTTGATCAAAATGCTCGTCCCAAAAGACAACACGAGGACCAAAATGCAGCTTGGCGCACTCGAAGACAGTGCGGATATATTTCTCTGTTCTTGGATCCATGCTGACCTTGGAGCTAAACCGCCGAAATTTGGACCCCTCGAAAGGCAGCGTGGGACGCTCTCCGACCTGGAACAGGATATGGTTCACTTTCATCTCGACTCGTGGATCATCAAAGTAGGTTTTCTTGATATCGTCAAGGAAGGCACCCCACTTCGATATATCCTCCCAGTGCGAAATTTGCGAGGTTAGGCGTGGAACCATGTCGAAGCCCATATCGATACCCATTATAACTCGTTCTCCTTGTTGGTGGGCTTTGTGGGAGTGCTTTAGGAGGTAAGAAAGCCAGGACAGAAGTCTTAACTTTCAAGGAAAGAAAATTGACGGGGATACGTTCATTTTATGCGCGTGGTTGACGGACGCGGTGCCCAACGGCAAGCTACCGCAAATTGCGAATCGGAGCCTACACAGTATGATTCATTTGCTTCTCGGGGTATCGAAGCGCATGTCGTTTGCGTTTGCGTTTGCACTTGATTTCCAAAAGGTCAAGGCCTCACTTAGTTCGCAAACAGCCATCCCTTTGCTGATACGTTGCGAAAGGCTATCTCCTGTCCTGAGCACCACATTGTCATTCGTCACCGAAACAACTCGCCGATGTCGGGAGTTGGCACAAGCATCGCTCACCTTGACCCAGAGACTTCAACGGACTGGAAGAAGCAGTTCCCGGCTGGGTTCGTTGAGCACGCGTCTTCGCTTAGACGAGGTATCCAGACAATATTGGCATTCTCCCTTCATAGCTGCCAGTCAATGGGCATCGCAGAAGAGTGAAATCGGTGTGGCATGTCGCGCCCCCATTTTCGCCATTACCGGTATGCACTGCTTACGATGAAATCTTGACTTCTGCATTCATGTTAGCGTCCTATGCCAATAAACAATGAGGATCGTGGTTACAAGCAGTCCAAGATATCATGGATGTAGCTGTATAACTTAACATGGTTATGGTCTTGAAAGATCGAGTGCCCAAAATGTTGCAACGGCATACTAGAACATGCGCTTTGCCAAAGTTCCGTTGCCACACTTCACTCTTCCCGATACGTAACTGGGAGTCTATCCGTGGTGCAGACGTCATACATCCATCCCGCTCCATCTGGCATGCTTTATATGATGGGAAAAGAAAACCCGGAAGAAGTGGTGGTGTCCAAAATATGCATGCACTCGTGCAAGTTAGAGTCTTCGGTGGCGATCCGACAAAAACGGGCAACGCGGATGCAGATACTGTACAGCATAAAGAGAGTTCTAAGCATGAAAGTACTGGCCAGTCGGCTGCGCCATCGTCCGTCTCTCATGTGTAAACAAAAGTCGTTGCCGCGCTTGTGGCCCTTTCCAGAGAGGGACAGACAGAGCAGCTCTCCGACGCGAACTCGGTTCTCGCTCTCCACCAGAAGCAAACCTACCTCCTACCAAACTTAAAAAAAGGACGAAACAGCACAGCGCGAACAAGACCAAGACACAAAAATTGCATTCATCTCTTCTGTCTCATGACGTGGTATCAAAAAAGAAAGGGCCGTCCTACCTAGGTACCTAGAGAGATCATCTTCATACTCGTACAAAATCGCGCCGCTGGCACAAACAGCGCAGTGATACATGATGGCAGTAAACGTAAAGGTTTTAGACAAGGAGAAGAATAGTGAATAAGAAAGAGAAAAAAGCAAAAGAAGAAAATGTCCCTCGCGATTTGCGAGAAGACGTGTACATGCTCGCGGCGCCCGCCAATACCCCCTTCTTCCATGGGGCTCGTCGCGTGTACCTGGCATGCTGCACTGAGAGAAGATACCATATCGCATTTGACAAGTCGTCTATGTGCCTGGAACGCCTATCCGTGCTGCAAAACGATTACAAGGAAGTGAAGCAAGAAGTATAAATAGAAGAGGAGGAATGCGTCAGAGAGCCATGTTCCTGAGCACATTTCTTCTTAGAAAGGAGATGCAGATAAGTAGCAACTGAAAAGTATAATTAAGAGTTGGGAGGAGTAAGTTGTGTTTAACCGTCGCGTTTCTTCGTCGGAGGGAGGTTGTAAGATTTGTTCGTCGTAAGCATTCATCGTGTACTCCTTGCGCAGGACCGCTATTCTTCTTCTTCTGCAATCGTCGCAGTTGGGATGTACGGCTTCTCTCTTGAGGTCGCGATCTGCACTGACCTCATATCAACTCAAGCCGCATCTCCTGTTTTTTTTCGTGGAGTCTGAATCAATTGCCGTCGTCGGGCTAGACTGTGTTGACCTCTTGGGGTCCCATGCATCTCTTGTAGTTGCGGCTAATGCATTGATCGCAGTTGAAGGATACCTGTCTGGGTCCGTCCCATGCACTGTGGTCCCTACATCATCTGTGCAGTCGGTGCCCCTAAGCTATTCTGTCCCAGCCCATCCCGCAGCGCATCCTGAAGCTCCGCGATTTGCGCCATCATGGCCAGTGAATGCTGCGACTGTTGTTCTAGTTCCGCTCTAAGCTTCTCATTCGCCTCGCGTGCCCGTTTGATTTCGCCTCGTAGCTCCGCAATTTCGTCGCTTTGCCCACTCCATCGGCGCTTGCGCTTCGTGCCCGACTTTTCGCTTTCGTTGTCCTCGGGAGTCGTGACCCAGTCCGCCGCAGTGACGACGGCGGCCGCGGCGGCCGCGACAGGTAGTTGCGGCGGTGGCGGTGGCGGTGGTGGTGTAATTCCTCCCCCTTCACTGTTTGTGTGCACTCGGCGCAAATGTTCGTTCAGGTTTTCTTGTCTCGAAAAGCCCTTGCCGGTGTGTCGTTTGCAGTTCGGGTGAGGACAGTTGACGGTGTTCTTTGGTCCACCGTGCTTGCCATGCACTTCGCGCTCGTGTCTCAGCAGACCGCCTGAATACGTGAAGCCCGGCAGGTTTTCGCATCCTGCCGCAGGGCACCGATACGGCCGCTCGTGCTTGTCCATATGTTTACTGTTCAGGTGAACGGTTAGTTGCTTTTCCTTGGCTGTGTTTGTTTCTTTTCATGGATTTCGATAACAAGAACAGATCCGCGACAGCGCAACTTACTTCCATTCGCACTTGCGTGAGAACGTGCGCACATCCTCCTTGCAATCCTCCAATGGACAGTGAAATTTGCCGTCTGCCTGTTTGACAACGTCGCGGTCGGGCTTAGCGATAGTCTTGATGCGCATGGACGCAGGCGATCCCGTAGCGGGAGAAGGCTCCTTGCACGCGGAAATTGGGTCGGTCGGCAGTAACGGCGCATGTAGAGCATCTGGTATCGGTGACGGGAACTTGGCATCCAAGTCCAGTGGCGCAGAGTCCTGGACTGTGCATTCATCGTCGCCAACCATAATTCCCCGTTCATCTCCTATCCTATCATCCCCTATGCGATCGTCTTCTAGGAGAGCTGCATCGGCCGTGTAGTGGCTTAGATGCGCTGCCACCTCGGAGTCTGTGTATCGTTGATCGACGCCATGGTCTTCGTCGTGTTCCTCGCCTAGGGAGGGATAGGCACCCTCGTGCATGAAGGACCTGGGCTCATAGGCGACACTCATGATCGCGAGTGCTCGGTATGCTGCCGGCGAGGTCGCTCTGAGGCGGCGCGACAAAACCCTCCGGGGCAAGGGAGGTGGCAGAAGTCGACCGCGAGTGCTGAGAAGCAGAGGCGCCGGACGCGCGAGGCGTGCGTTCGCGTCGTCAGCGGCGCAAGGGCGACCGCGCAGCTGTGTCGCAGCGGGCGTCGGCGCTGGTGTCACCGGATGCTGATGCTGATGCCGATGCGAGAGCAGATTGTGTGTCTCTCGACACAGCGAGTAAGCGCGGGCAGCGTCGGTCGGTGGTGTTTTGCTGGCCTGAAAATTCTGGTATGAAAAAGGAGTTAAACCGTCCATGTCCCGAGTTTAGCCAAGGCTTATGGACTTCCTGTGAGGATCACGTGATGAGGGGGCCAGTTGGTGTTGCGTCACTCTAGGTACCTAGTTCAGTCGAGGTATTGTATCTGAGGGCTGCTTGGAATCTCAACGTTTTCTGATCTGCTTCATCATGAGAGGCTTTGATGCTGTTGCTGCTTCCAATGCTGCTCCCTTCTCTCGCAGTATTATCAGACCGGCTAGTCCAAGCTATTTTATGGTCGCCAGATCCCGTCAGACCGTAAGGCGTGTATGTACGGAGTACTCAGAGTTACTGTGTCCAGTTCTATTCACGACGAATTCTGACTCATGAGTCACTGAGGGTGACTGGACGTGTCGACTCAGCCAAGGCTGCAACTTCGACATTCATGCCCGCGATGCAAGGAAACGCTGCCATCCTTCCATCAGGTTCGAGCCATCGTCCAATAGTCCTAAATTGACGGTCAGTAAAGCCAGTGCCACCGCCTCTTGAGTTTTGCTCCTCTACAACGAGCAGTGCGCAACGTGGCATGAGAGGAGCAGAGCAAAGCAGCTCAGCACCGGAGTCATGCCTGTGCATGCTACCATAAAGTCAGCGCCCAAACTCCGTCCGAAGAGACCCCGACTGTCTCCCAACTCTATGATCCCGCGAGCTTAGCTTCTACTGTTGTCATCCTGGATCACACGTGTTGTCGGCGATATTTAGCTCTGTCAAGCATTGTGCGGCTTAGTCTCCGAACGGCGGCACACTTCAGGGTTTGTGCGTCTGACATTATGTCGTCCAAGGGCGCCATGTTCTTCACCGTGTTGTCAGATGCGTAAACAATGTCCACGGTGGCCTGACTCGGTTCGTTCGGCTTTCGGTAGCCAGCTGGCCAGACACGGCGGCGTTTCATATCAGGGCTTCTGAGGCTGGTCCTGCCTGGTAGGTTGCCGATATGAAGCATGCCGTACTAGACGACGCTTTGATTTCACGGCATAGGTTAGGGATGAGTGATACGTAGAGCCTGCCTGGAAGAGTGCAGCCCTTGGTCGTGGAAGCATCTAACATTGCATGATACTCTCGTTGCGATCGAGGAAATTCTGCTCATCCACGCTATGCTAGTGCCCGGTCAGGCAATATATCATGCATTACACAAGATGGCAGCAGCAGCACGACTTCATTACCAATCAAGAGCACGGTGACACAATAGCCTCAAAGATGCCCCTCCACCGCCACGTCATGCTGCGTGAACGAGACGTCGACCGATAGCTCATAAATCGTAAGCTGCGCTATGTAAATGCCCAGCCACCAGTATCTACAGAACAACAAGTTCTCGAAAGGGGGCGGAGTCAGATGTGCACACAGTGTTGCCTCCCAATAGTGACATCAAAAATCTGTCTTTGCGTCCCCCGCGTCCAGGACGCATGTATAGTAACCTCGACTGTGGACACGACATGTACACACTCACAAGTTATCTACTAGGTAGGTAGGCTAACTAAATACTCAAAAAAAAAGAAGATTGCCCCCCATGAGGTTCCCAACGATAGCGTACCAGCATTGTCGTTGGAGCAAAGATTTGAAACAGAAAAAGCACTCGGTCCAAGAACGCTGTCCCGGCAATGGCGTAGAAGCACTGTCGCCGTCGAGATACTGACCACTTTCTCGTTAGACAGCGCGTTCGGACACGGATGGGGGTATCATGGCTATGTCTATGTACATTTGAATAACAACAAACAATGAGGAAGAATATATATCAACGTGAGATTCGTCGCGTTGGTATAGATACTTCTGAATATACGGCATCATGGCGGGCATGTTCATGCCGTTACGGATACAGTACGGAGGAAGACTTGTAGCACTTGTCGATGTGAAGCAACCCAGGCTTTCGAGATGAGACGCAGATGGGTTGCAAATGTGCCCCTGGGAAAGTAACGAGACACAGGCTTTTAAACGACGGCTGTCTGGCCGACTCACCCATACAGAAGACCAAGCACCCGTTTATGCGCCCCGAGACGTAGCCCAACAAGCGGAGATATTTCCAAATCCCCGCTGCTGCGTCTCTCTCCTCGCGGCCCCGTCCTGAAACTCGCCCGAGGACTCATCGTGCAGCTTCGTGCTTGGTGGGTTACCCAACATCCGCAGTAGCAGCATCATGACCAACGCGCTGAGAATACTCAAGCACAGGATACCAATCATGGCGAGGTTGCTACCGCGGAACTGATGGGGCCCCTTTTTGGCATCCTCAGGCCAGCCTGTGTAGAGGGCGTACGTGGTAGTGATGCTGCCTAGGTTGCCCAGGCCGGAAACCAGGGCCGTGGCAGCCGCGACACCGACCTCGCCGTGGCGATGCTGGAAAATCTCCGATGTCCAGGCCATGCAGATGGGCACTGTTGGGCCGAGTCCAAATCCTACCATGAGGAGGCCGCCGTAGCGGGCCCAACCATTGCTGAGGGCAAATGTGGTGACGAGGAGGCCCGCGATTTGGATACACGCGGCTCCAGCGAAAAAGAAGGCTCGTAGACCGTGGAAACGGTCGGAAAGGGGCGTCACCATGAGAATGGCAATGAGATCCATGATCCAGATGGGGGCGAAGAGCAAGCTCACGGTCACGGCACTCGCTTTTGGCTGAATCGCAGCTATGATGACGGAGCCATAGAGTTGGGTGCCGATGCCGACGCCAACTACGCCAAAGTACATGAGGATCAACGGCCACAGCCGCCAATCCAGGAGCACGAGTCCCAAGTCCTTCATCGTCCACGGCCGAGAGTGGTACACTCGTCGTAGATCATGGTAATGGACAACAGCGTCCTGTCCGGTGAGCGCCTCCGGCGTGCTGGGCATCCAGTCTAGCCACTTGGGCCGATGGCGCACCTGTCCCGGTGCCAACGGCCGGTCAGGAAGCCACCACAGCAGCGCGATGCTAAGCACAATGCCGACCAGCCCGTACAGAAGAAACATCCAACGGAAACCTTCCAAGCCGCCCGCTCCATCCATGAGCTGGAAGCCCGCAGAGACCAGGCCGACCACGGCCGCCGAGACCTGCGAGGCAGTAAAATACATGCCGATTCGCTTGCCTGTCCGCGAGGGAGGGTAGAACAGAGTCAGGTAGAAGGCCATACCGGGCCACATGCCTGCAATGACCATGCCCAGCAAGAACCGCAGCAGCTTCAGACTCGCAGCGCTATGGACAGCGGCAAAGCACGCTCCCACAACGCTGGTGGCCAAAACGATGCGAGCCATCCACGCGCGAGGACTCAGTCGACTCATTACCAGGTTGGATGGGAAGTCAAAGAGGACGTACGAGACGTAGAAGAGGGCTAGGGCTGTGGAGGTGTCTTTGGCGGTCAGGTGCAGCACCGTCATTAAGTCGTGCTTCTGTGAGGCATTCATGGTCTGGGCAATGCCAATATTGGAGCGAATGGCCGAGCACAGGAAATACAGCAGCCAAAAGGGCGGGATGATTCTCCAATCAAGTTTTCTTTTTTGGAAAAAAGCCGCCAAGGAGCAATCGTTAGCCTAATGTTCCTTATTGTGTTTCGCCTTGTGTACTTGGGGACGCTCCAGAGGTTGCGATAGTTCAAAGATTGGTAAGGTATAAATAAGGTATCTCCCATCCAGGTACCCTTCCTTTCCTCTCCCCAATGCGAAGCCCAAGAGGGAAAAAGCACGACGGTGGAAAACTATACCTGTACACTCTTTCCACCGTTTCCATATCGTAATCGTGATCATCGAGCTGCAGGCCGTCGCGCTCCCTGCTGCCCAGATGCCCATCCACATCTTCACTGGCGGTCATATCGGCGGTCTTGCGGACGTGAATCGTCAAGTGCACCTCGATGCTCATAATGGGCCCTCGCACCGGACAAGCTCAGTCGATGCTGGCCCCGGTGACCTGTCGAATCGCCAGCAGCACAACCAGTCAGTGCTCGCGCGGCCCTCGCCAATGGCGCAGATGTGGCCGTGAATAAGATGCCGAGGTGCGAAACTGTAATGAGACCCACACACACCCGTGAGGTGTCGTCCCCAGGTACGGAGTACGAGAAAGTTGAAACAGACCGGCGAAGCAGAGGAGAATGAAACAGTAGAAGGCGTTTGTGAGAGTCAACAGTTCAACACAGTTGGATGAAAGATTTCGCCCCCACGCCAAGCCAATCCGGCATTTTGTGAAATGCGGTTTGGGGATTTGGACTCTGGAGTCTAAAGGAGTCGAGGACCCACTGCGCAATATAAACGTAAAGCCGACGCGCCATGCGATCGAATAGGTACTGTATGTACCTTACCTACATACAGTAGGACCTGATTTAAACGATACTCGTATAAACGATATCCTCGCCTAACCGATAATTTTCCAATCTCGATTTGGTTTTGTTAGGACGATAAACCTCGCTATAGCGATAGCGATAGCGGATTGCCCAAAAATTGGCTGATATCGTTCAAAAGAGGTCGGAAATCCCAAAATTCGCCCCACAATTTTCCCTTTCCTCACATAAATTTGCATGAGAGTGACGGGGATACCGGCATTTATGTTCACATGACACAGTGTTTCCATATAGGGTAGCCATCACGTGACGGATATCGAGCCACGTGACCTACCTTGAGTTAACGATACCTCGGTTTAACGATGGCCGCGAGGGCCAGATTCAGAGCGTCATGATAAAATAAATTTGAACGATTTTGCGGAATAAAGTGGATACGATTTCCTAATTTGGCATGAAAATCCACTTCATGCGTGCATAACTTTTGTGTTTCCAACATGACCCCTGTGACAATGTACCGAGCTAGAGGAGACTAGCAGGGGACCCTTGAGGTCGTCTGGCATTGGTCGAGAAGCACCAAAATCTCCACTCCTGCGGAATAAAAGTCCATTCCGCATTCCTACCCCCCTCGAGGTAGGAATAAATGACCAAACGGCAGAAAAGCCGCCAAGATAGTGGCCTGAACCACTGGCAATTCCACTGTAACTGGACCGATTCCACTGAAGTCCCCCATCGGCCCTCCGCTGCGCTCCAACCTTCGGGGCTGGGAGACCACCAATGCCACTGTAACTGAACCGATTCCACTGCCCAGTGCCAATTCCACCGTAACTACAGATATCGCTGCCAATTCCACTCCCTTCCAACTGCTTTTTTGAAGCGGCGCGAGGTCCCCTATCGGCTCTCCCCTGCGCTCCGGGGCTGGGGGACCTAGGTATTAGTTGTGATGAGGTCCGTATGGGCACGGGCAAATACGGCTTCAAATGATGGGACAGAAGATGGTTTCTCATCGAGCTCTGCAAAGGGTTTCTCATTTTATTGCCAGCTTTGATATGGCAGGCGGTGTCCAGATAAATAAGCTAAGCCACTTGCAGTATAGTCTGATGTCTGGAGCGGTACATTGATTTTGTCTCCACTGTTGCACAAGTACGGAAGTACCTTTATTATGAACCATTTATTTTATTATGACACTCTGAATCTGGCCCTTAGGAGGAATCGTTTAAACCAGGTTTTACTGTACCTACATGAGCATCGTCAGTTGGTGCCGAGGCCTAATGGACTCCTCTCGGTCCAGCGTTCAACGAATTCCTACAGAGTACTCCGTACAGCATCTCGATTATCGCCCACTGGTTTTCATGACGAATACATACTATGTAGGTAACTTTACATTACATAGATCCTGCAAGTCGACCAAAAATACACGTGTGAAGTGCATGCCACAGATAACTACCTACTTTGCCTCAAGGGCCCTCAACCAATGATCTACGGAGGAGTACATCATGCAGAAAGCTTTGAACTGATGACATGCTTTGTCATGTGGGGGAGAAAAGGGGGAAGATGCAGAAACGGTAAACCCGGGACCTCAACGTGTCGAAAACCCCGGCCCACTCTACGCCAATTCAAGCAACGATCCATCACAATTCACGACAGTTGTCCTCTATTCTCCTTCCGTTGGTACGTCTTGGACTCGCGAATGTAATATGTACATGGCAAACTACAAACTGCAAAATGCAGACTTATGTGGTGAATCAAGATGATATTTGGTATCGATTCTAAACTAGGTACCTCGAATTCAGCCCAGGCAAGTCTACTCCGCAAAAGGCGCATGGAGACGCAAACCCGTGGTATTGCAACTTTCAACCCGGAAACCCCATAAATCAGAAACCAGAAATCGAGATAGGTAATAAGACAAGAAACGCAAAAAAAAGACGATCTACATGTATGTATGTAGGTACTCGCTCATCTGCCTCTACATCATCTGAACATAACTCGCCGGCACACTACCCGTCACACCCGCCTTTTCCACCTCGACCCACCCATCGCCCGGATCCTCCTTTATCAACACAAACCGCTCCCCTTCCATCATGGAGTGCTCATCCGGGCTCTGCGCCGCGTACTCATACAGAGCTTCCACGTACTTGAGCTTCTTGGCTCCACGGCGAGGAGCCACAGCCGGGCCTTTCTTCTTTCCTGCAGCTATCGCTGCTGCTGCTGCTGTCGACGAGAGTGCGGCGGAGGACGTAGTTGAGTTGGAGTAGGTGGATTCTGGGCGTGGGGGAGCTGGAGGGGCAGACGGTGCGGCGAAGTCAACGTATGATGCTGGAACGATGCCTTCCTTGTAGCCGGCGCGTACCTTGACCCAGCCGGAGCCATCTAGATAATTTCGTTAGCGTGTAAGAAAGAGAGGGAGAGAAAGCCAAGTAAGCCACCAAGGATAGGGAGGGGTCTGTGGCATCATACCGTCAGGTTCCAATAAGACGACGTCTCTGCCTTCCGAGACGGTAAGTTCTCCATTCCCGCTGGCGTCGAACGGGTACAGCATTTTGCCCTTCTTCTCCCCCTTGTCGCTGCTGCCATTCGTAGTGCCGCCGCCCAGCATCCCACTCACGTAGGCAGTCGGCGGCGGAGCGACCATTCTTTTGCGTGTCGTTGTCGTGGCGTCACTTGCACTGGGCGAGATGCTGGGTCTACCTGCAGGCACAGGCGGTGCCGAGGATGGTTCCTCAACGGTATCCAAATTTGCAGGCGTTGCTTGGCCAGATGCTGATCTCCTGGCCGAATGCGAGCTCAGTGAATTCATGGTGTTGCTTCTTGACAGATTGGGCAACTCGGCTACGTGAGCTGGCGCTGTGAGATCTCGTACAATGAGACGATTTGCAGCCTCCTGCCGCTCTGCTTTGAGCTTTTTGCGTTCTTCCTTGCTCTGCTCGCCGGGACAGTCAGCCGGAACCTTCATCTCGCATTTACTGTGACAGGTGTAGCCGCAGTCTCTGCAGTCGAACCCCTTGGCGCTCAAGCCCCAGATACGTTCGCCACATAAATCACAGTTCGTGGGTATCTTGAAGGTCTGGCCCTTGAAATTGTGGTTATTGGCACCGAGCGTGACATCGCCGACGACGGCGGTAATAGTACCTGTCTCGACTTCTGCGGTCAATCGCTGGCGATCTACCGAGTGCAGGTCCTCCTGCAGGGCGAATAAGGAGCGCACGACCTCCAGTTCGTCCTTTTTCTCCGTTCCGTCCCGTATACGCTGTTTGAGACTTCTGACTGCATCGGTATCCCGCCTCTTCTTGTCCACCTCTCGTCTCAACTCGCCCAGTTGGGACTTCGACTTGCTCAAGACATTGCGCAGGTAAATCTTTGCCGTCTCGTCCACCACCATGGTGGCGTCGTCGTGCCATACGGGACTCGGTTCGAAGTCCCTATCCGCAGGCTCTTGAAAGGCTCCCATATTGTGCCGCACGTACATAAGCGAGTCAAGATGAGGCTGGTTTCGAGCGATTTCCAGGCCCAAGTGGTCCATCATGTCGTGGCTGTCCTTCAACAAAGAGCCCTCAAGCTTGCTCGCCACGTCCCAGAGCGTGTTCAACTTGATGGTCCGAAACTCGTTCAGATCCTGCAAGTTGTCCATGACCTCTGGCACGTATTCATGGTAGTATTTTTCCTTTTGCTTATTGGTGACGTTTATCGCAATGAGGTAGCTGTTTTTTGCATTGTTCATTTCGTAGATCTGCTGCTGATAGGCGCTCTGCGCCTTGGCTTTGTCGTGGTGTGCCTCGGACTTTTTCCGTCGGGATTCGACTTCCTGGCAAGCGGCGTCGTACTTGCCCTTAACCTTTCGCAAATCGCCATACGAAGAGTCGCGCTCAGCAGCGAGCTTGTCGGCGTATTCGACATATCTTTTGCGGAGTTCTTCGAAGCGTGCGCCATAGTATTTTAGCGGTTCGGCAACTTGGGTGATGAGTAAATTGCCGTACTTTTCGTGTTCCGCGGCGCGGCTCTCGAGAGTCGTAAGTTGGGTGGACCATGTTGTTAATGAAGCACTTGCCGTTCCTCGTCAGCTCGAGACTCGGAGGGTGTGTGGCGATCGGGGCAAGGAGGGCTTCATATCGTGAGCGAAATACCTTTCCAGCGAGCCAGGAGTCATGCTTGGTGTGTCACCAACGCTTAGCTGCGAAGATTTTTTATTCTTCTTCTCAAAGTATTTCTTAGCTAGGGCGCTCAGCTTAGCGCTGTATTCTTTTTCGATCAGAGAACGTTCGCGATAGAATTGCTGGATGTCGTCGAGCCAAGCAACGCCATGGCCAACCCAGGCGCTCGCTGGTTTGAACCCATCCTACATCAAGAGACTGTCAGCCTGGTGGCCATTGGCGCGAAGGAGTTGCGTGCTATGCATCGCAGCTTCTTTGGCAGCCCGCAAGCTACGGGGAATGCAACATGCCTTCAGCTCGGCGCCAAAGATGGGCAGACCGTCCACCTCAGCCATGACGGGACACTCTGCGTTGTGATCATGTACTGGTTGGTCTTAGTATGCTTTCGTAACGCAGACAGGAGGTTCGCGTGTGTCGAGGGACGAGGACTCGAGATACCAGTCTGGCTGAGGACGGGATTTGGGTGAAGTTGGGTGAGTTGGGTGTTGTTGTAGGACCTGGCAGGGGGGGACGAGGCCCAGATTGGGCCGGAACTTGGAAGGCACCAGACCGAAACAGTGTGTCACTCATTCGCGTGATCCGGGGACCGACCGGGTGCCTGTCAAACGTTCTAGGGCCCTTCCATGCCGGCTCCCATTCGGTCCCTCCCTGAACAGCTACCCTAAGGTTTCAAAATTCAAAACGATGTCACCAGAAATCGATCGAATAGCGACGGCTCGATTGATCACCTAGAAGGTGTCAAGTAATAAATTGTAGATGTAGATACCTATTTGGTGAAGATTCCTGAACGGTGTCGATTATCCGGCCCTCAACGTCCGTAGTAGATCAACGAGTTGAGTGTAATCGTATTCTCTTTACGTAGTCTGATTTGCTCCCGTCCGCTCTTGTAACTTGTCCATCAAGCTGAACCTGATACGTACGGAGTACATGTTCAGCACTCATAAGGTGAATTACACATTAACCCGTTATCAGGACCAAAACAGACAGCCTCCATCCCCCCTCAAGCAATCTCATGAGTCTCAACCCAGCACGCAATACCCTCAGGAGAACCCCATCTCAGCGGCTTCAGCGGAAAACTCGCCTCTCCAGCCTCTTCGTCTCCGGTACCCTCCATCTGCAGACCTGCCTCCTCACAAAGCCGCAAACACGCCGCGTTGGCAGCAGATAAAGACGCAAAAATGCCGGCGATGGTCACCATGGTGTCGTCCTGGTGAATGACGACATGGACAGACATGCGGTTCATGACAGATAGGCTGGAAGTAGGTGACGACGATGGGTGTGTGTGACGCTGGAGCTCTGGAGCGAAGTGAATAGATGAACGCTGAATGTCGAAAATGGAGTCAAAAACGTGTTTGTGATATGGGATTGTTAACGGTGACATGCAGTGGTCAGTGCCGTTCTTGTGGACAAGTTGTTGAACTTGTTGGTCACTGACCATCACTTCCCCACAAAACACGACATCACCCAGTGATTCACCACATCACTGGGTTAGGTACTGTACCTCCTACACTGCATCACCACCGCCACATCACCACAGATTCACCAAGCCGCCACGGATTCACACATCACCACAGCATCGTGCCATGAGATAAATCACTGCAGTGTCACAACGACGACTCATAAAAGACTCAAGTGCCAAGACTCAAAATGTCCCCATGTCTCACTCATCTATCGAAAAGTCATCCGCGCAAAAACCCATGATCCATCCGCTGAACAGTCTTCCCACGCATCCGTATACACAGCCTCCCCATGTCGACGTCCCCAATGTTGCGCGAGTTCCTCGTCATCATCCCCGATAAGCCTTCCGTCAGAAAAACTCGCCTAGCACTGCGGTCGTATGTTTGCCCAAGCCCCCAAAGCCCCTTCTCGTCTCGCCTGCACCAGGAGCAACAGTTCAATGTCTCGACCTTTTTGTAACTCGTTTCGTAACTCGTGCACTTATAGGCTTCACGTGCAGAACATGACTCATCTTGTAGCATCGGGGCAATGGAAAATGGGCGGTGCGTACATCCTTGGCATGCCTAGTTGGAGGGACAGGCGCAAGGATCAAGCCGCAAGCGACAACGAGGCAACGACTGACATAGTGTAGGCGCTCTTCTGAATAGCGTGCCTGACCTTGAGGACGATCCTACCAAATTCGACTTCATGGGTAGCACGTTTGTGTGCAGGGCAGAGAGTAGGGCGGAGGTTTTCGAGCAGGTGAAACAAGATGTCTACGCCAGTGGTGGCGTGTGGGATTTGGCAAGGGTAAGTGACATGTCTTCCTCTGTCAGCGTGATTGAGAACAAATAGGATATATATTGATGTGTCACCAGATCCAAATTCACCCCTTCCTCTGTGCATTCAGAGCTCCATGAACCTTAGGGTCCTGTATTGCTAGCCGCTTCATTCTTTATAATCATACATGCCTGAACTGCCCCTATTTCTCGCGTCTTTGAGGGTGCCTGTCTCAGAGATGAGCACCGTGAATCCATGGCCAATCCAATTCTGATAATCGCAAAAGTTTGATGCAAACGCCTCCTACGGAGCAGGAATTAGAAAAGGCAGCCCTCGAAGATGGATCAAGCCCATGGTCTGGTGGCCCAAAATCAAAATGCAGACATAATTAGCATTCCCGTGCACTCGAAGCGCACTACCACATGAAAAGACCCCATCATCTCTCACGACTTCAGACTCAGTCAGTCATTAAGCTCCGTCAGGACTCAGCATATTATTAAGGGCACATATTCAGTCATCCTCGTTGGTGCCCTCCTCGGCTGCTACCCGTAACTCATAAGTTAGGTCGAAGCATTCGGCGAGAAGCCCGCTGACACTGCCCTGGCCTTCAGGGACATCGTCGTTAACGATAAATTTGCCGTCTACCCGTATATCGTCGAGCGAGTTGAGCTGTGCCTTGTTAATTGATTGTACTTCGGCTTACCTTCAAGGTAGGTTTTGGCTTCTCTCATACCTTCATACTATATGGCCACAACTCTCGGACCGACGACACACCGCCATTCTTCTTTACTTCCACCAGACATCGTTTGAGCGTTTGCAGTTGATTGTAGATTGGCAACAAAGCTTCGGATACCGGCTCCGATGAGAGCATGAACGAATAGATGTAGGCATAGCATCGGCGGATTAAGTATAGCATCGTTCGCTGTGTCCATAGATCGGCTGGACGTCCTCTGTCATCCAAGAAGTTGCCGTTCACCCTGCTCTCGTCGATCTTATCCAGTTGACGCTGAAAGTCGTACAAATCGGTCTCGCGTAATGACCAAGCCTGGGTCAAAGACAGTTTTTCCAAGTCGTTCCGGATGCTCACAAGAGTATCATATGTAGGCCGCCATTGGTCATGGACGACTCCCTTTCTGTAGAAGAACGAGACATTAATTGTTGGAACACGTCCTTTGGGGATGACCGCCCAAATCAGGAAAATAATTTGGCGCGCGTGTTGACACATACCTCTCCAAAACCATGTCGGACCACTTGACGCATCGTTCGTAAAGTTCGCTGATCTCGGCCTCTCCAGGAGATATGGTGCCGTCCGGGGATACGAATTTGCCATTCCTCCGCTTTTCGCCAACCTCTAGCAACTGACTTCTCAATTTCTGGACCTCACTCGTCGAGAACTATTCCCAAAATGTTAGAGCAAAAACAAACCTCGGCCCAACAAAAACCACAAATAGGGCCTGATTCGTATTACCTTGGACTTGGTGTTGGCTAGTGAAATCTGCCGCAGGATTGAGATGAGCTTCTCATGGGTAGCTAAGAGTGGGCCGCCGATACCTTCAAGGCGTTTGCGCAAGTTGGCCAGCATGCCCTGACACAGTGCCACCCTCTTGGATAACAGCGCCAACAGATACGGCGACTGCTCAGCTTGCGAAGCCTCTGTCGTTTCACCTTGACTGATGGCTTTTACCGTCTCCTCCAAGTTGGACTTGATACTCTCTAAGTCCTTGGCCGAGTAGATGGCCGCCTCGGTCAGATGATCCAACAGTCTCTTGATGGTGGATGTCAGAGAGTACGAGGCCGGAGCCTCGTTGTTTCGTCCGATTGTGAGGTAAAACAGCGACAGTAGCTGAAAGCAGCTCTCCAAAACTTAATCCACTGCGGATGGAAATATGATCAAAAAACACATTAGTGACAGTGAATAAACGATGCTATGCCGGGTGGCACTTAATTCCGCTTACCTCTGTTCTCCTCGTGGGCACCAATCTCGGCTCGAACAAGATTGAGCTCTTTGACCTGCTCGATGGTCTGGTCGTACAGTGGTATCACGTCTTGACTGCGAATGTAGGTGGTTCGATCTTGTTTCAACAACAACAAGTGATCCCGAATAGCGCTGAGGCGGGCCAGTATCGCTTGTTCCCGGGCGTCCCTCGGAGCCGGGATAGCTGGGGTATCCATGCTTCGAATCTGCTGTCGCACGTCGCACTGCGGGACAGCACGTCTTGGAGGGTGGGGGTAGCTTGGCTTTGCGAGTAGTAAGAGAAACGACGCCTCGGTTATGTCGTAGGTGCCGGCGTTGATCTGAAGATGGGTTCTGTGCGATGCGAGCTCATGTACAGAGTAGGTAGTACCGAAGATGAAGTCTCCGAAACTGGGCACGTTCAGTCGACAAGCGGTCTGGTCTAGGTATGTACTGTATAATCTGACGGGGACAAGTTGCAAGTGGCGTTCGCGCGGGGTGGAGGGGAAGACAATGGATAGATGGTGGCGTGAGCGTGAATCGTGATAATCGCGAGGCTGTTAAGGGGGAAGATTAGAAGGATAACAAGCGCTCACAAACCACAAGGTTATTCCCATTGCCTTGATGATGCAACGGGTTTTGGCCCGACTCGTCATCTGCAGGACAGGGGGGCAATTTACTTCAGATGCATTGCCGCAGAACCATGCCAACTCAAGCATGCCTGCCTTGTAAGTTGTGGGCCGTGGCAACTTGGCCAGGAATTACTGCACTAATTGCACTACGGACGAAAGCCTGGAGTACCCTTCGGCGAATCAACGCATGCCAATGGGATGGGCCAAACTCTCGAGTCTCGCCGGTCGTACCTAACGGAGTACTCCGTAAAAAGTATGTAGACCTCAGTCTGGCATTGCTCGTGTTGTACTCGAGTCCGTACAGTGTCACTGACTCACTGGCAGTGGCCATACCGTATCATACCGTACATGCGTATCTACCTAGGTATGTATCGACTGAACAGTGGTGTTGTCGAGAAACGGCAAATCTTGGCCCATACCTACCCATGATACCATCGAGAACGTCACAGAAAGGAAGCGAGGACATGTCGTAGTGCTGAGTAACAGCAACAAAAATGTCGGACAAATTTATTCGCAAAGAAGTGCGCATCTTGCATCTATATTTTGTAACGACAGCACCGATGCAGCGACAACTCAAAGGTTTGTCTCAACGCCTGCGACTCAGCGCGGTCCAGAAGATATTGTAAAACGAAACGTGCAAGTCTGACGTAGGTTATGTACCTACCTAGTCAAGAGTTGTATGTACTCCGTAGACTGTAGCTGAGAGCTCAGTTGCTGATTGGCCACGTCTATCAACCAATCACCACTTTCTCAGCGCTCCAGCGCGGTGCACAACCACAAACCGGCACGCGGAAAAACCAAAAATGGAGCCCCACCAAGCTTAGGTCTTCAAGCCCTCCAGGCGAGAATTACGACCGGGGCCATTTTCCCTGTGTGTTGCAGACCCAGCTTTGATAATCGCTAACATCCACCACGACCTCGTGAACCTCGTCGCAGACTTGTTGTCGTTCATCCAACCTCTCAACACAACAAAACTCTACGCACAATGTCCAACGCAGAGCTTGCTTCGTCGTACGCGGCGTTGATCCTGGCCGATGACAACGTCGAGATCACCGTAAGTTTTCACATGCCAGCACATCTTTGCGGTCGACGACGGAAGAACATTCAGAGATGGAGAAGAAGAGGGAAATCACGCCCACCAGCTTTTGTGCCGGTGCAATCGACGGCGATGAGTACTCCATGGACAAGATGGGGACTTCGGCCCTTGCTCATTGTCTGGCGGTGGATTGTGAAGCGCTGGTCTCTCGAGGCGGATTGAGATGATGATGAAGGGGATGGCTTTTGGCAAATCAAGAATCAATGTACTAACATCTTTCGCAGGCCGACAAGCTCCAGTCCCTGATCAAGGCTGCCAACATCCAAGATGTTGAGCCCATCTGGACTTCCATCTTCGCCAAGGTACGACGACGACCGAGTTCCATCCCCAATCGACTTTGATTTGAGACGAAGACAGAAATCGAACGCCGAAACGCGCAACGAATCTTGACGCTGACTTGAATAACGTATCAGGCTTTGGAGGGCAAGGACATCAAGGACATGCTTGTGAACGTTGGCTCAGGTGGCGGTGCCGCCGCCCCCGCTGCCGGAGGTGCTGCTGCTGCCGCTGGCGGTGATGCCGCTCCCGCCGAGGAGGCTAAGGAAGAGGGTACGTCCCATTTGTTGCGCGAAACCACCAACTTGCCCATGATTTCCAGCCAACACTCTATTCATCCATCTCTCACCCCGTCTCACATCGCGATCGAGGATAAACCGGATTTACTAACGTCTATACAGAGAAGGAGGAGTCCGACGAGGATATGGGTTTCGGTCTCTTCGACTAAAGGAATTGTCACTTGGCCTGTTTTTTCTTCCATTTTTTTTCATGTCCTTTCACTGCATGGCTGGCTTCGGGGTCCACAATTCATCGATATCGCGCGATGGAGGGATGGGGTGTGCTACAGAGTGCTCCCGCGGCTCTGGGACAGAGGTGACACGCGTTGTATATGACGTGAATGCACCTAGAGAAATAAAAAAAAATCAAGAGATACCAAGGCCTTCTTTCGATGCGCCGCAATTGCAAAGTGTTGACTTTGGACTTCGCCATTGTGTTTGTTTGGGGCAAATTATGCAACAGAGTCAAAATCTTGGTCAACTTGCCGTTCAAAATTCTTTGTCACGCATATCACATTTCGACGGTTTCCAGTGCTTGCTCCGTCCGCTTATGCTTCCAAACAGGCCGTTATCGCACTCGAAATGACCCGAACAGGACAGACCGACCGTGATTATTTCTCTAACGCGTCACGCGTCGGAGTGCTTTCTTGCTATCAGTATCTGCTGGTATGCAAGCGCAGACCCCAGAAATTTCTTGCCCACACGGTCACAAAGTAGAACACCACGTCCAAGTTCCAACACCCGAGGTTGCGCAAGTTCTGGCCCTTTTCTCTACTCCATGCGCACCTTTGAACAAGTCCGTATGACCAATGACATGACCATTGGCGGCATCACCAAGCTGTGCGGCACCGTAGGAAACTCGTCTCCTTCCAATGCGTGAACATATCGCTCTATGTCATTATCTTTCTTGGTGTACAACGTCAATTATGATACGACATGATGGACAGCTAACAAGAGACTATTCCCAAATCCCACCTAGTTGATATCACAGTCATGCCCCGACAACTAGTCCGTGACAGCAATTCCTGACGCCTTTTGCGTAGCAGAACGACGTCTAATTAATGCCTGGACCAACCTCGGGTGCAGGAGTTCATTAGATACGTTCTTCCCGATCGCTCTCGTGTCTACTTGCTCCTTTGTAGATGACACGATAATGGCGCATTGCATTTGACGTCCCTCTGAGCTTTCTCTCTTTGCATGCCGTTATGGTGTCAAGCAAAAAATCATCGACTCCTCATCTATATCGTTCATTGCATCCGCGTAAAACCCAAAAAGCCTCAGTCAAGGCCACCGCAACGCCGTTTCATGCCATTTGATCAGTTTTCACTTCACAATCAGCACAGCTGACGGCACTAAACCTGCCTCCTTCAACGTCTTAGACATATCCGTATGCCCCTCAAACACCTGCCTCGGGAACGTAGTCGCAAATGTCGACACCGTCAAGCCCGTCTCCTGTTGCACCTGCTGCGCTAGCTCGAATAAGGTAGTTTCCGCAGTCAAAGTCTTGATCAAGTTGCCGCTTGGCGTCTGAAGTCTCAGCTTCGCTTGGCTGTGATCAGCCTTGGGTCTCGTGGGTGCAGATGCAGGCGCGGGTGCGGATGAGGGTGCGGCCGAGGCTCCAACATCGGGATTTGGTGCCCTTCCTTCTCTGGCGGCCTTGGCTTCCTCAGCTTTGCGTCGACGCTCAGCCTTGTCAGCTTCGATCTTGGCTTTGATACGTTTCTTAGCGTCCAGATCGTCTTGCTTCTCCTGGCGCTTTCGTGCGGCCTCTTTGATCTGTTCTTTGCGAGCGAGTTCTTCCTTGAGATCATGACTTTCTTTGGTGGACTTTTGTCGAATTTGCTAAAGTTTATCGATAAGTATGGCCCAGCATGCAGGAATTGAGGCTTTCGAAGGGCAAGCAACCCACCTCATTTCGTCTTGCGTCCTCCTTATCTTGCTCAGACTGAACAGATCGCTTGGCTTTGAGACGCTCACGCAACTCATCGAGCTTTGCTTTCTTCTGTTCCTCTGTCAGAGGAGCAATTTCCTCTGTGGATTCGGAAAAGTCGGTATGTTCCCTAGTAGAGCCAAATCAAAATAATGCTCTGTTCTACTGATCGAGGTGGAAGATTGCATACGTCTTGGTCGCGTGAAAGGTGGCCAAATCATGGTTTCGGAACCTCTTGCCACACTCGTTACAAACCAATGAGCGAGCGTTGCCAGTCTCGAGCTCTGCAATCTTGGCCTTGGTCTCGGCATCCTCCTCATCATCATCGTCTTGTGTTTTGCTTGCCTCTGCGGCCTGGATATCGTCGAGAGACTTGTCTTGGTTATCTTCTAGCCACTGTAGAGCACCCTGCACTGTGATGACGCAAATTAGACATCCCACTCGTCAGAGAGGCGATTAATGTGCCGGGGGAGAGATTCATGCTCTTGCTAGGCTATAGAGTTGAAACGTACAGTCGCCGCTCTTCTTGAGAGCAATTTCGGCCCTGGCTTTGTCGAAGCCCATTTCGATGAGGGACTCCAAATCTGACGGCATCGTGAATGACTTTGAGATGTGACTCGTGAGAGATTCTGTGCTGTTCGGGATGGCAAGACAGAGGCGGTTGTTTCTGCTCCAGAGGGCAATGATGCAGTGAAGGAGCCGACGTTGAAGTGTGAATGGGACGAAGGCCAATTCATTAACGGCACGTCATCCGCACCAATTGACAACCGCTGGCAGCTAGGTACAGGTGTACCTACCTAGCACGCTGCACCACCAGACAACGCACGTTGCTCAGACCGTCCATCATCCATGGTCCGTGCCCACTTGCCGTCGTTCGTCACTGCATGTGATTCATTCAAAGTTAATTACAAAGCTTCCAAGTTCCATCTCTTCATTCACAGTCTGCTCCATACATACCTACGTTAATCATTGCGCGCAGAACCAGATTCCTGGAGCCTTATTCCATCAACTCGCTGTCAGTCATCCCACCAAATTGCCGATAAGCGCGGCCCGCCAGAGAGCTTGTGCTGGTACTTGCCAAGATCAGCGCCCGAAGTCCAGACCCAAGTTCCCGTTGCCGATCGTGTCCTCAACATCGATTTGCGTGCGCCTTGCGACTGACAGACTGACACTGCCCAGTAACATTGCCGAAACAACCGCCAACATCCATTCCACCTCGAGCACCGCATACACTTTGTCCGTTATCGAGTCGTCTCCTTGCCTGACGGGGATTTGCACACCATGTCGGTCGACGTCCTTCCTCAGGAGCTGAGCTTCACTCGTATGTGCATGATACCATCAGATCCATCCATCCCTCCGGCTGTACTGCAGAAGATCCCGAGGCTCACATCTCACAGGTCCCTTCACGATCGAAGTCGCTCGAACCCTCACGATTCGAAATACAGGCACCGTGCCCCTCGCCTTCAAGGTATGCTCACGCTTCGTTAGCTTGCGCACCTGACTGTCTCTTGACGACTCGCCCACCCATTCCGCCGTCCTATCCACGTAACAAGGCTAGACATTGATTTGTTGCTGTCAGGTGAAAACCACTGCCCCCAAACAATACTGCGTCCGCCCCAATGCCGGTCGCATTGAGCCCGGAAACTCCTTCGATGTCACAGGTTGGTCATTCATTCGAGATTGCTGCTTGAGTGGCACGCGAACAACAAATTGACGAATCTGTCCCGCTAGTCCTTCTCCAGGCTATGAAGCAGGACGCTCCTCTGGACGCCAAATGCCGCGACAAGTTCCTCGTTCAGTGCGCCCCTATTAACTCCGACCAAGACTTTGCCAGTGTCGCCACAGTTTTGGAGACGGTGGACAAGTCTCAGCTCACGGAGCGCAAGATTCGGGTAATCTGGCTCGCTGCCGACGGAGAGGCCGCGCCAGAGGCTAGTTCTTCCTTGGCAGCTCAGTCTACGCCTAGCAGGGCCAGTGCTTCGAACGGGGTGCGTTCTCCTTTCCCTCTGTCCCTTTGAAAGGTATAAATGTGGCAGACTCGCTGACCAAGCTCATCTGTCTATCTATCCAGGCCAGCGAAACTCCCAGTGCTCCTCGATCATTCTTCTCACCCAGCGCCGGCCATGCGAGTGCCGCGGCCTCATCAGCCCCATACACATCTGACGACGCCGCCGCCGAGAATGACGAGGACGCGAAGTCTATTACCAATAGCAAATCCACCGTGTCTCAAGCCACCGCCGCCGTGTCCGAAACCGCCAAATTGACGTACGACGAACTCAAGGCTATGCTAGCTCAGGCCGAAGCGCAACTGTTGAGCCTCAAGGACGGCGGTCTGCGCCAGCGAAACGTGAAGTCCACTTCTAGCGACGAGAAGGCGCCCCGAGGCCAGAACACGCACCCTGTTGAACATCAACCTGAGGGCGTTCCCGTGCAAATCGTCGCCATTCTATGCCTCATAAGCTTTTTGCTTGCCTACTTCTTTTTCTAGACAATCAGTGTCGGGGGATTTAATGATTGGAAGCAGACCATTCCAGTAACACGGGGGCAGCCGGGGCGCACCCCCTGTCTCCAAGGTGCAAGCAACGCCCGCGGAAGGCGCTCAACAAGTCAATCTCTCACATCTCTCGAACCACGGATAAAGTTACTGCCTCAGGGAAGGGACCCCGATATGACAACAGGACTGATGGGGCGAGAGCTGATACGCGATGGCTCCAAAGAGATATGTGAAGTGGGAGAGACAGGAGACGGGGACAATAAGATGGTTGATGGTTTTTGTGTGCTTTGTTATTAGCCGGGTGCTGAGATGGAATGTTAGGGTGGTGTGTGACTCGAACAGGGGGTAATTGAGTAGGTAGCTTGCCTCTGGGCAACTGTACTGTACTTGTGCTAGCGATGCGTTGTACGGCTGCGTTCCTTTACAATAACACTTTTCTTTGTTATGCCTTGCAAGTCCACAGTAAACAACCACGTGCGATGTAGAAGGAGTGAGGAAATCATGAGTAATCCTACCGTCTACGTAAGCGTCTGTTGTTATATAAGGCTACCTTATGCGCTACTATTGTACAAAGAAACGAAAATGGAAAAAAAAAAGTTGTGTCTGTTTACTCAAACGCCCCAAAATCGAAAAGAAGTCCAAAATATTCAAGGAATTCTCAGTATAAAGTTACACTGTACACGCCCCCTATTATCTCAATGTTTCAATTTCAAAATGAAGTTCATCAAGGAACACTCACAGCGGCCCAAATTAGGCTTGCACCTCCGACTCCTTCCAGTTCACAGACCCGCCTACCAAGCGACCCCCCTCCTTGCGCTTAACGCGACAGTTGAGCCCAACATTCTCATCCAAAATGAACCGCCAGATAGCGCTCACCCAGCTCTCGTGACGCGGTAGCGGCTCGTAGAATTCCTTAGCCATGGCATGCACGGCGGGGAGACGCGTCCACGGAATGGCAGGGAAGTCGTGGTGTTCGTTGTGCAGTCCCACATTGTAGGTAAACCAATTCAGAGGCCCATAGTAGGAGAACGTTTCGGGCACGGGGACCTTGTTGTTGGGATCCTTTTGCGTAGGCGTGACAGTCTCGTATACGTAGTGCTCGGCGATGAAGTGCCCAGCCAGGGGGTGGAGACTCCCAGCGAGGAAGGACGAGAGCAGTAGATAGAGCAGGCCGTTCCAGGAGGCGAAATGCAGAACAGTGGCGTCAAAGGCGAGTTGGACGGCGAGGTTAACGAGGGATACCCATGTAAAGGGCACGCGGTAGACGGCCATAGGACGTAGGGCGTAGAAGAAGATTTGAAAGGTGCAGAAAAACGCCTTTCCGAGGATGGAGTCGAGGAAGACGGCTTCGAAGGCGGTTGGCAGATCGGTATCGAGGCCATCTACACCAAGGGACTTGTGGTGCGTGAGGTGGTACGGCTAGAGAGGCAGGTGGCGGAACGGTGATTAGCTCGGCAACCACTCAAGACAAGAACATGGCATACTGCCCTTGTTGCAGAAGAAGAAAGGAATGACATGAAACACGTACCCGAAATGCAGCACTATAAGGCACCGCAATGGGCAGATTGGCTACAATCGCAAATAGTCGATTCGCCAACGGACTCTTGAACGCCAGATTGTGAGAAATCTCATGGATGGCCAGGAACAGATTCTGATTCGCCGTAGCGCCAAAGACGTAGGCCACAGCCCAGAACTTGAGCGACCAGAATGGCGTTGATCGGAGCAGATAGGCGAGAACGATCTGAAGAGTTACGACACCGACAACCACATATTTCGTCAAGGGCTCTGGACCGCAGAGCTTCGTGATCTGTTTGTCACCCGTACCCATCAGCAATTAGAAAACAAGCCCTTTATCCATAGACGTCCGATCAATGTAGGAAGAACACGAGGATACAAACACACCTCCGGGTGAGCTTTGATGATGGCAAGACGTCGAGTTCGGTGCGGTTCTTCGGTGTAAGTCCAGAAGAAATCATGCTTTGGATTCGCGTTGCCCTGATTTGAGGGTGCGGACGCTGACGTCGATGCTTTGTTTCGGGACGTCTTGGTGACCGTCGCGGAACCGTTTGAGTGCTCCATTGTGTCGTCGCGTATTCAATGGTCGAAGCAACCTATTTCGCGGTTCACTCGGGCAAGGGTTCGTTGTCGGTTTTAGTATAGCAGGCGAGGGCCGTTACAAATCGGGGTGAGGGGCAAAGGCCGCGGCCCGCGACGTGACGTAGGTAAGGGTTGTGCTGATGCCACGAAGGACGGAGACGGATGAATGATTGGATTTAGGTAAAGTCTGGCGGCAACGAAGGAGGAGATGGACATATAGGTGTCGTGGTAGAATGATTCAACGCGGTAATACCAACGCCTTTAGGTAATTGAGAAAACGAAGAGGAAGCGAATTTGCCTGCGCCTCGATCAAGTGGCGTGTTGTAGCATTGCTGCGTCCCATGTTGTGAAATATGGGTCAGGGGGGGGCGAAATGCAGGCTCAGGAATTCGATCCGACATTGGAGCCGCCAAGTCTACTAAAGCTGCCGCTGTGTCACCGCTCGTCAGGGGTTGGAGCTGTGCAACAAAGACTGCTTCATCTACGGCTTTGAACAAACCTCACGAGTCACAAGGCCCGTTGGTGCTTCTGCTTGCATTCAAGCTGGTACTTGATGCAAGTTCCGCGATATAAAAAGCTCGGATCCCGAAAACGCGCATCATCTATGTACATCGCCATCTGCGCACTCATCATCCTTCTCTTGTCGCAAGCACCAATATCCCGTCGCTCAGAGCCCATTGCTCTTACATGAGAACACACCGCCGACTGCCCCGGCATCGAAAGAATCTATAATCCCCTGCACACTCGCATACGTCCCCACAGTGAGGAAAAAAAAGCCTGTAATGATGATGATGATGTTGAGAACGACGGACATCCCGTCACCGATTGGATTGCGCACGCGCCCAACGGACTTGTCCGCGGTACGCATTCGAAAATACGCGACGCCCCAAAAGATGAAGCCAAACCAACTATCGAAGAGCGAGCTCATGACCGAAAGCACTAGAAGATTAAAGGATTAGCAACAGGAGTAAAAGGCGTTGTGCAAACCTCGTCGCGAGAAGAGATGTAGGGTCAATGTACTCACAAGAAGAGAAGAATGGAATAACTTGGGAGATGATGAATGCCAAGATCCATGTGGCTAGCAGAATACCCGCCCACGATCCCCATCCAACAACGGTGTGCTCCCTCAAATGTCTGGAACCCCTGAAAACGCGAAAGAAGACGAATCGAGACGTCACGGATGCGTACAAGCAGCCGAGGAAAATGATGGTCGGAATCATGAAGGAGAAGGACACCTTCTTGTACATGTCGTCGAGCGAACCGAACGCAGGTGCCGTGACGTATTGGTTACCGCTGTATGCATAGATGACAGCACCCACGACACTAAAGACAATGATCTCGGCAATCGTACAAGCCCAGAGTGACTTGGGGAATTCGCTATAATTGTCCATCATGAGCTTCCTAGGCTATTTCACGGCACGGAAAGGGCACAACATGAGAACATACCGCGGGTCACGCATTTCAGCAATGAAGCTAGGAAGGGTAATTTGTCCGATGAACGTATAACTGATGTTCAAGAACGCGGCCATTCCCTGCACAAACGTCGTGCTGCGAAGAGGAATCGCCGTGACGATAGGCTCACCCTGTTCAGGCGTATAGCCAGCAGGTTTGCCCTGCACACCAGCAAAAGCGGTAGCCAGAACGACCGAAATCAAGGTGAAGAACGCAGACGCCGTTCCGAGTTTAGACATCATGCTAAAAGTCCGGGGCATGGATGCCAACCAGCAAATGACAGCAACGACGACCGAAAACTCAACTGTCCGGCAACCCCCAATAAAGGTATTCTCTGTCATGGTATTTAGATACTCAGCACCGACCAGGACATGCAATGCCTGAATAAAGGTGTTGTTGAGCACAAACATGACAGCCGTGCCCCACCAAGCCCATGATTTTCCCCAGAAAAGCGTTTGTCCCAGGTCGCACACGTCGCGGATTTCGGGATGGCGAAGACAAAACTCCCAGAGCACGAGGCTAGTGTAGAGCACAATGGCGGCGACAACGGCAGTGAGAATCAGGCCCGGTACAAGTCCCAAGTAGCTGTATGACGACGGAAAGCTCATGATCGCCAGGCAAATGTACTCGCTGAAAAGCAGCGCGGCTGTCTTCTGCCATGAGCAGGTACGGTACTGGATATCGGCGCCATCTTCCGAGGCAATCTGCTGGTTCAAGATGGCCTCGCTCGAGTTAAGGCTCTCGGATGAGTC
This sequence comes from Claviceps purpurea, assembly GCA_029405325.1. Taxonomy (NCBI): domain Eukaryota; kingdom Fungi; phylum Ascomycota; class Sordariomycetes; order Hypocreales; family Clavicipitaceae; genus Claviceps; species Claviceps purpurea. The sequence continues at coordinate 4,066,614 of CM055783.1, read as the reverse complement.
GCTCTTGAGGTGATTGGGCACGGCGCAGATGCGCGGTCCCACGACCACGCTCTTGCCGCCGAATAATGATGCGAATCTGGCGGAGCGGTGGTTTCCGACTTCTAGATCGCGGGGACTCGATGCTGAGCCGTTGGCCGAGGCTGAGCGGCCCTTTTCTGACATGATGGCTGTTGTTGATTGTAATTGCGACTGTGAATATGGATGATGATAATGATGATGATACCACCAAAGTCTGTGCCGAGACCCGCTGCTCGGAGAAAGTAGAAAAGGAAAAGCACAAAATGGAATGCACGCAATCCGAAAAGAAATCCCAGTTCGATGAGGTTGTAATTCGAAAGCGACGAGCTAATCAATCATAACTTCATAGGGAAAGGAGGAGAGCGCTGACTGAGACCGTCCAAATGCATCAGCGACGACGACTTGCCGTATATCTTGGTACAGTTTTCTGAGACAGCTCGTCCGCGGGCAGACAAGGAATTGTAGTTGCAGAGTTGTCAGAAAACGCGGAACACGCGAATGGGCGACCGCAAATAGATCAACTGTCATGACGACAGCTGATGAAAGAATTGTAACAGCATCTGGTCCCAGTTTGCCTAACAAGTTAACAACACCATCCGAAGCCAACAATGACACGAGCCAATTGTTGCAGATGGTGAGATAGCCGTGGCTTTCAGGGTCCACTCCACCTGCTCCATCGCTGCAGCAGCGCGAAGCAGCGAAGCACAAAAAGCGGGCGGGGGCGGGATGCAGATGCGGCCATGACGGCGGACGCATTGGGTAGATCCACTACGCGTGTAATTACCCACTTTCCCCACCCCAGAGCTCCGGTTCTGCAAATCACAAGAATGTACATGTGCATTTCACCCCGGAGTAGTGGGGTACCGACCAACCACATGGCATCATAGCGCGTAATGTTCTATCCGAGATCTGCTCTCTGGGCGCCGCGCCGCTAAGCGCAATCTCTGCAACCACTGACCAGCCTTGCAATTGGTTTCGTCGCTGTCAGTTCATCTTGAAAAGAAGATGCGGCGGCCAGGTCCGTCACCACGAGACACGTACTGTAACAGGTTCATTGTCTGCCAAACATGCTCTTCAGACTTCCCGACGTTCTTGTTTACAATTAAGTAAGTTAAAAGCCAGCGGGCAGCAAAGGCATATATGTATGTATGTATGTATGTACATACATATGTATTCGTAATCGTGGCGCGCATTACGCAATCTCTGATGCATATCTCTGCCGCTTGCAGAGAAATCGCGCCGGCTAAGTGGAGCGACGAACTTGAAATGGTTTCGAAGAGGTAAGGAACCAAACGGGATCTACGGAGTAGGTACATAGGTACAACGGAGTACACACGCATTCGCTGCTCGTTTGCTTGGTCTGGGCCGAAAGCATGGAACTTCGGATGCCCGCAATCAGCAGGGCATTGATGGCGTGGTCGACAATGCAATCGTGCCACGCTACAAACCACTTGAACCTGAGTAAATGTACAGGCCGTTGGCCCGTTACATACCCAAGGTAGCTCTGCCATACCTACGGAGTATGGGCTGTTGATTGCCGAGACCTTGAGGCTTGTGCTATGAGGCATGTATCTTTACAGTCAGCCAAACCGAATTCCTCAGCTCAACTTCCAAGGCATCGTCTGTGCAGCGTTCACCTGAAGAGTAAGTCGGATGTAAACAAGTACATTCCGGCTGATGAAATCGCCCTCTCTATGGCCCTTTCTTTCATACGACTCGAGGACCCTGCGTAGCTAGATAGATAGACAGGTAGGTACCTGCGGGTCAATGAAGACTTCCAAGGAAAACCCACGCCAGACTCTTGGCCATGATCCTGCGTACGAGAGAGTGTGTACCGTGTACAGCCAGCACAAAAAAAAGCCACGGTACGCGCGATGTGACCTAAAGGAAGTCCACCAGACGTCGTTGACGGGTAAAAAAACGCGTGCCTTAGTCAGGGACGAAGAATATAGATACTTCACGTTGCTGCATCGACAGACGGGAACGCGTTACACTAGGTATTCTTGGTGGGGGAAGCGGTCTTAGCCAAGTGTTGGCAGAGACACAGATGCCGAGGAGCTGTGATTTATCACCCGTGTCGATGGCCCGAGGACAAAGTACCTACCTATGTAGAGAGATGTCTCAGAGAGCTCATGAAGAATCGGCGCCAGGAGGATAGCTAACGTGCGATAGGCTTTGCATAATGTTTGGCTCGATCACGGCGGCGCCGTTAAGCTGAGTATGCCATGCTGAATCCTGATACTGCGAGCACTTCTAGTCGACGGAGATGAGATTTATGGTCTCTTCTATGTTTCCCATTTCAACCTTTTGACATGGCAGGCTTGCACGTGCAGATAACAGCGCTTGGAAGTTGGCGATAAGCAGACGATAAATCGCTTTGGCGTCGAAGCACTACACAATTCAGCTAGGCATGTAATTCAGCGGGCCATCCGCTCAAATTCAGGGTCTTTGCACCAAGTTGTGGATACCACCGACAGTAGCAGACAAAGCACGCACGCCCCTTGCACTTGACACGCGCGGGGGAGCAGGGGTTGAGACGAGGGAACACGCTGAAATTATCCGGACCAGCCTGAGCAGTGGAGCACCACAGGCACCAGTGGCGCGTTCCGCCCGGCATCGACACACGGTACCTACACCGTTGATTGGAAAAAAAGCCACGCGCCTACACCGACTGAGCGGCAAACTCGACCTGCTGCGAGTGCAACTATCAACCTACGAACAAGTGACGTCGTGATCCAGTTCCTGCGCTTCGTAGCAGCAGTGGACGAACCTGGAAGCGACTTTGAAACGTCCCAGCTTTGGCCGACCGAGCACATGCGTCCACATCGAGCACCGCCCCGACATTTCAGATTCCACACGCCCGATATCTCAACATAAGAATACCTAGCCTTGGTGATCCGATCTCCCCGAGCGAGCTTGCCCTCTCTCCCTTGACGACGCCGAGGTCGGCGAATCAACGACTCTGAGATCTGCAACAACTCACAGCTTGAGTTATACTGCGTGCTCAACAAAAATAGCCTTCTGAAGCCGAACCAACGCCTTTCCAGAACCAGAACTCGAACCCCCTCTTCCGACCTTCCGACCACTGGCACGGCACTCGCCCGCCGCGCCCATACATTCCGATGTGGTGGCTATTCAGCATCATCTTTAGCTCCATCTTCCTCTTCACGATTGTTCTATCAATACCCGTTGCGTTCGATGTCGGCGGTCGTGATAGCGGGCTAGTCTACAGCCTGTCCCTGTTCATTTACTACCTCGCGTACTCGGCCATACGTATCGTCACACCGACCCAGTCCCGCATTCGATCAGCAGTTTCCAACCTCCTCCGCCTCTCGCAATGGGTTATCATTCCTTCGCTCCTGATATGGGCGCTTGGCAAGTTTGCCGTCGATGCAGGAAGTACGAGCTGGGTAGAGAGAACTCTTGGAGGCATCTTCCAGTCCAAGAGCAGGAGCTGGAACGAGTGGCTGTTTGGTAGGGATGGCGTAGTCGAGACCGTCATGTTGGGCAGTTGGGAAAATACTCTGCAATACGCTGGACCTGTTTTCCAGCTGCTCGAGGGCTTTTGCACGCTTCTCGTCATCCAGGCAGCTGGCCAGATCACTCGCTGGCTCGTAAACAGAGGCCGGAGCGACACATGGGTGGTAAGTCAACCCCGATTCAGGCCTCACTGGTGGCTTGAACAGCCGGCGGGGTGTGGCCTCAGCAAAGGTCTTACAACTGACAAGTCTTTACCATCTTGCACGCAGATCATCCTTCTCGCATTCTCTGGCTCCATTATTGCCAGCGCAGTCTATTTTCTCTGGCGAGTGGCCCAGTTTCCGCAAATCAGCAACCTCGACGCCACCTTGATTGGCGTGACGATGACCACAGTCACCTTTCTCTGCGCATACGGTATCGGCAGCGGCCGCGGCAACCCCATCGAGAGCTCACTATTGTTTGCCTACGTCGTCCTCTGCGTCTACCAAATATTCACCGACTACCTGCCCTCAGAAATGGGTCAAGAGTCGACAGCGCAGCCCGAAATTCCACCTCTGCCCCCCATCATCATGGCATCGTACTCGACTCTGTTGCATGTGTTGGGCTCGCTGCCCTCGGCGATCCATTCGTCTCTGGCTTTTCTATATGCCGCGTTCCAAACAATCACGCCCTCCGTCATCATCTCTCTGGCTTACCGCCTATTCGTCTTCTACTCGGCCACTCGTATCATTCCCTCGGTGCGAGATTTGGGTGCCCGCGCCCTCATGGATGACCCTAGCTTTGAGGATTCGGAAACAGCAAACAAGGTGCTTGGTTTTTTGAGCTGGTTTTCGCCGTCGATCCTGGTGTCCGTCTACACGAGCTTACTACTGCAACATTTCTCAACCAGCGATGGGCCCGATGGATGGACTCTTCGAGGCGGGGATGTTGGGGGCAGCACCTGGCGGTGGATTAATGTCGGCCTAACTATCGTTCTCTACGGTGTAGAACTCTATCTCGGCACCGGCGAGTCCGACCACTGGAAGGTCGACTGAGCAGAGACGAGCAAATTGAATTGTGTAGCGAGGGTCGAGCAGACTCATGAAAGAGCGAGGAAGCTCAAGACCGAAGGAGCAAGTTGACGAGGAGCGTTGGCGCTTTAAGTGGTGAGAAAAGCTGCGTAAAAGATACCTTTTAAGAATGTTTGTGCCTCTAATGACGAAGGCATGCTGCACGCCGGGAGGGGAAAGAGAGAGAATAGATACGGAGGTGGGACAGGGTGAGGAAGCTATGAGTGTGAGGTAGGCCCCATCTGATAATGCCACCCACTCACTTGTACGCGAAAGAAATGGCGGAGTGAAGGAAGAATTTGCAATGACTGGGGGTATACGGGAACTTTCTGGCAATGGCGGCGTATGACCGCAACTCGGCGTTTACGGTATTGGAGGTATTTTCTGTGGTCCTTTTTCTTCTTCTTCTTCTTCTTGTTGTTGTTGTTGTTGTCTTTGTTGTCCGGAGCATGGCGATACTGATATGACGTTATTCACCTTTTTGTTCGAAATGCATACCTCGGGGACACGGGGTTCTGATCTTGTAGTTTGTGCTTTTGTGGCTTGTGGCATGCGAGGCAACAAGTACCCCCCCTTCTTGATCGGTTTATGGGATGAGGAATGCGTATTTCACCGTGCTATAGGAGACTGGTAAAGTTGGTCGGTCTAGATATTAAACCAAATTTGTATCGAATGGTCTTTAAGGGGCATGTACATATACCTGCTGCTCACATCGACTCCATCTATCTGCATGCAGCATTCAACGTCACGGATCGGCTGCGCGGCCATGACCCAACGGGCTCACACCTAGCTTCAACTTGGCCTGGGTTGGCCTTCCTCTTGGACGCCTCACCAGACCTTTCCAATCATCACCACCATCATCGTCATCTCTCCGCTGCTTGCCTTCATTTCGCGCACCATCGGCCTCCGCCTTATAAAGTCTTTGTTTTCCCCATTTGTTCCCATTTGCCAATATCTCATCTAACCCACCCAACATGCCCGTCTCCAAAGAGACCATGAACATGGCCGGCCTCCTCGTCGACATCTACGGCCTCGACCAAGTTCCCCTACCCTCCCGTCCCTGCCCCCTCACCTGTCTCTGGCTCCTCCACCCCCGCCTTCGCTCCCGCTCCTCGATGCAGGACATTGCCGAACGAACCCTCGCGGCCTGGCACCAGACCTACCAGTATGGCGCGCGCCGGCGCAGCCTCATCGCTCTGGCATTCGATATGCCTAACCACGGCTCGCGCAAGGTCTGCGAGACAAGCAATCTCGACTGGGAAGAGGGCAATCTCAGCCACGCGCGTGACATGGTTAATGCGGTGGGCGGGGGAGCCGCGACTATGAGTCTACTGATGGGTCTTGTGGGCTTCTACACGGGTAGGACCGCCGAAATCGATGCCCATGTCTGTCTGGGATGGAGTCTAGGCGGACATACGGCTTGGTGGTCTTTGTTTGGTGAGCCGAGGCTGGATGGCGCTGTTGTGGTGGTGGGATGTGCGGATTATATCTGTGAGCACTGAGGATACGTTCTCGTCTTCTTTATCTAATTGCCCTACCTACTTCATCTGGTGCTCCCGCCGCGTCATGTCGGGGGTAGGGGGTTCGTTCTCCTTTGCAGCTCCTTTTGCCATCCATTCAGTATTCTTTTTCTGTTTGCTGTCCTGGAACTTCCCCCACGCATACTGAGCGAGATGCATACATATAAAACTGACCACTCCTCCTTCCCAGCTCTCATGACTGAACGCCATAAAGAAAGCCCCCTCCCCACACCAAGCCCCTTTCTTGGAAGCGTGTACTTCCCTTCCGATCTTGTCACCGAGATCCAGAAGGTTGACCCCAAGGCCAGGCTCTTTGGTGCCACAGCTGCGCCTCCGCCGTCCCCTCCTCTCCCGGCATCTGAACAGGCCCGCCTGCGGGACCTACTCGATCCTAAGGTCCGGGGCAAGAAGGTGTTGGTGTGCTCGGGTGGCGATGACAAGCTTGTTCCGTATGCACGATCTGCACCGCTGTTGGCGGTTCTGAAAGACGCAGTTCGGCCGGGGGGTTGGTATGAGGATGGGGGGTTTGTGCTGGAGGACAGAGTCTACGAAGGAGTTGGACACAAATTCAGCGAAGACATGGTCCGAGATTCCGTCAAGTTTTTGGTGAGGATTGTGTCCGAGGGGCCAAGGGACCGAGGTGCGTGAGGGCCATCAGACCACTGTCGATAAGTAGGTATCAAGTGATTCTTGAATCTTGCATTCATTATGATGCGCGAGTTCGGCGTAGGATAATGCTTCAGGAGGATTGTGTTCCGAGACGAGTTGGGGCTCTGGTTCCGAGGTTGGGTGTTAGGCAATCAAAAAAGCAAAGCAACTGACGCAAAACAAAGACAGCAAGGAAATGTACAAAAGGGCCTTTACCCCGAAAAGCAAAGGACAGATTTCGCATCGTTAGCTGGGTAGGTATTGCAGCCCAGCCTTGCCTTGCTTTATACACACGCGGATGTCTCGCTGCGAATATGGGGGCAATCAATCATTCGGACTCGTGGCGGCCTTGAGTTGTACCACCAATATAGAGGCTGTACATAGCGAGAGGGGCGTCTTGCGCATGGAGGTTCTTGAGGAGGTTTTAAAGGGAAGATGGAGAAGTGGCAACAGTAATAAGTTCAAGGGCGGTGGATGTGATGTCGTATCCGTGAAGGAGCTGTGCGGTCCGTTGGCCCAGACTTCAGCGGTGAAGTAAAGAATGCTCGAGCCGACGAAGTAAATATGGTCAAGATGAGAATGACCTTCAAAACCCGACTAAGTGAACTGTTCCAGCGTTGCGACGCCTTTTAATTTCTTGCGATATAGAGGGTATAATACAGATCGGATCCTTTAATCCATGGCCACGTCGTGGAGTTTTCTAAGATCCCACATCCCAAGTCCCGTTTATTTCTTGGGCAGCCCCGATCTCAACCACGCTTCGTCGCCGTCGGCCTTCTCCAGCGACTTCCTTGACGGGCTGCGTCGTTCACGCTTCTTGCGCACGTTCTCTTTTGCGCCCAACGCCCCAGAATCAGGGGGGCTTACCTCCATACGTCTGTCTTGCTTATCTCCCTCTCTCAACGGCATCGTCGTGTCTCTGTCTTCTCTGAGCGACTTCATGTTGCCTCTGATTCTCTTGGCGCCTCCGAACTTCGCGTCTCTGAACGGCTTCTTGTCTTTTGTATCCGCCTTCGGTTCTTTTCTAGCCGGCATCCCATCTTTGATAAACCGCATGGTTTCTTCTTTGACGGGCAGTTGCTCTTTATCGGGCTTCGTTTCTTCAGTGGACGACGTCGTGTCTTCTCTGGCCGCCTCTCCGACGATGCCATGTATCCCCTCCCGAACCATTATCGTAGTGACCTTGCGCTTCGCCTTCTCTGGCTTACCAAAAATCGACTTGTAGGTCAGGGGTTTCTGACCACTGTCCAGGACATGTCCTCGTACCTGTAGCATGGCGGCGTTGTATTCGTTCAGGTGCTCTTGTCGCTTTGCTTCAAGGTCTTGCAGGCTTTTGCACAAAGCAGCGTCGTCTGCACCTTGGAGATCAGCCTTGATGCTGCGAATGGCTTGTTCGTACCCCTCCATTTGGGTTCGATGAAGAGCTGCTGAACTTTGAAGCTTTCGAATATTCTCCGGTGTTACGGGCGATGTTGGGGTGTCTCCCCGGAAGATGGGGCTGTTCTCCGGATAGAGGCGCCAATGTCTTCTGGCTTGCTTGAACTCCCTAGCCTCTTCCATTGTCAGTGACCGTTTTTCAGCCAGCTGGGTGTAGTACCAGAGTTGAGACCGACCTGGCCGCCTCGACCTGATCTTCTTGGTTGGCTCCACCCCGCTCATCTTGTAAAACTCCCGTATCATATACAAGCTTCCCGTGAGGACAACCGGGTCATCCTCCCCCGCGATACTGCACGCCCATTCTATGCCCTTGCCGATGGATTTACTGCCTGCGTAAAGTCGGGAATCGTCTGTAATGATCTCGGCGGCTACCGAGCGACCGAGCTCCGCCGGGGCCGGTGGAGGGACGTCGGAGGACGGGGCGTATTCGACAAAAGCAAGGTTGTCTTGTGGCAAGACCAATGTCTCAATCATCTTGGCAAACGGTTTTGACTTGCTTGATGAAAGCCCCATGACCCAAGTGACCGGCTCATCCCCTTTGCGAAGGTTCCCATTGACGAACTCTGCCAGTGCCTTGACCCCAAGCATATTGTGCGCTCCATCCACGAGAATGGACTTCTTTCGCAAGCCGTTAGTCAGCTCTGACACGTATACTGGTTCCATTCTTCCAGGCAGTCGCGGTCTTAATGATAGCAGCTTGTTCGTGTCGATCTTGAGGTTCGGGAACAAGTGTTGGAATGCTACAGTTGCACAAAGCAGGTTCTGCTGCTCATACTCTGGGACATGAAACTTCTCTCGGTCGATGTCCTGTATCAGAGGCAACGCATTGGAGGACAGGCTGATATTTGTGCCAATGGACTGCGCATGCTCCTGAAGAACGTCCATTACTTCAGGGGGATTTGTGTAATCCACAACACACGGCACTCCTGGCTGCATGATGCCCGCCTTTATTTGGGCAATGTCTTTAATCGTGTTGCCGAGATATTCCTGGTGATCGAGGTCGATCTTGGAAATCACCGTGACAGCCTTTTGTTTCATGACGTTGGTAGCATCGGATGAACCGCCCATGCCGACCTCCACAATGCCATATTGGACCTTCATCTTGTTGAAAATACGAAAGGCGGTGGCAGTCTCGAGTTCGAACGGGGTCATGTCTCCATCATCCTCTGCGTGGGCGAAACTCCAGCGTGAGGCGAGGCGTTTGTAGGCCATTTCAACGTGCTCGAGTTCCAACTCATGCATGCGCTTATTCACGTAGATTCCGTTAATCATGATGCCATTGTGGCGCTCTGGCAGCGCGGGCGAAATGTATGTGCCGTGTCTAATTCCAGAGAGCTTGAACATGGCTGAGAGCAGAGCACATATCGATCCCTTGCCATTGGTGCCCCCGACGTGAATGCCAGTCCAAGTCTGCTCTTCGGGTACGACGCGGCTGATGCGCTCCAGACCGAGCTTGATGTTTCGTTGTGCCGTGGGAGCTTGTCTGTGAGCGGGCAAGATGCCCTTGATGCGGGCCAGAATTCGTTGGATGTCATTTGCTGCAGACATGGTGACGACACCCGCGCGAGACGGGCTCTCGTCGTCGAGTCTGCCACACCGCACTGGCCCGTGGGCTATAACCAGAAGCAATATGATCCGCTCATGAACGGCGGCTGCGACTTGACCGAGGATGGAGAGCAGCGGTTGATGGGTGCCACGAACAAGCTGATGGTGGTGCGAAAAATGGCCCAAGAAACTGACTGGCTGCAAAAGAATCATGGATTCTGGAATGACTTTATTGTGGATCACCACAGGCCGGCCAGCCACACTTTGCTGGGAAACGCTGCGGGACGACGCCACAGCGTTGTACTCCGTATGTATGTACATATGTACTCCGTAATTGAATGAGACAAACTGCGCGTCAGGTACGAACTTACTCGGCGCCAGGTATGGCCCTATGACATTCAGCGACGCTGCGACGCACGACGGCCAGCCTCCCACAACGATCCGTAACGAAGAACCGCTGTGCCTGACGCTATCGCGATGGCGGACAACGACGAAACATCCGAGTCGGCTACTCCCGCTGGTAGCTGGGCACGAGAGAATAGAGAAACACGCCGCGACTTCGCCCAGGATCAACTGACGAATTCTAGGATTCCTGGATACCACTCCTTCTCACTGAAGACTCTGAATACATCACAAGCCTCCGCGGCCGGGCTCGAGGGTCCAGGAACAAGAAGCCTCAGACCACCTGCGAGCGGCAGGTCAGTCCAGTCGGATATCATCATCGTCACTGCCGCCGACTCAGAGTACGACCCAGACACCGATGCCGGCTACAGAGGCTGGTGAGCCTCGTCCTCCTCCACAGGATAGTCTTTTGACAATCACATTGCCAGTGCCGACGGCTCAAGTTTAGAGTCAGGTGGGACTCTTTCTCCCGCGCCGTTGCCGGCTTCGACCTCCTAAACTCAGAGTCAGCCGCCGCCGGCCTTGTTAGCGTCGAGGCAGACGTCGCGTTTCAACGGCAGGCCTCTTCTTCCGAGTCTCAGGCGTGTCGGATCGCGATACGGAAGAGGCAAGTTTCAAGAAGACAAACTACCGCCTCGACGAGGTGGCTCGACGGCTCACTCAGCCCAGGTAACCGCGTCGCAGGCCCTGACTGTCGTCAGCGAGCTTGAGGAAGTCGTCCAGCACACTCAGGGGCGAGGCCAATCGACTAATGTGCACTATTGACGGTGTTAGAATTGGCCATCCAAATGCACAGTCGTGCATTTCACCCAATCGCATGACCTGAGCGGCCTGTTTTATTTCTCTTCTTCCTAGCTAGCCACTCTCAAAACACTGTCTTTGCTCAATGCATGAACGCTCTTGCTCACCTGATCTTACTCAACCACTGGAAAAACGCTAATCTTGAGTCAATCCTAACGTGGCCAGGCTCGAGGGTCATTCGTGTATTCGTGTTGTGTACATCGTATTGTTTGGGTGCACTGTGATTTGGCGAGTTGCAGAGGTACGGAGTGAAATACATAGGTATGTACCTTACTCTGCGCTGAGTATAATCGTAGGTACCTTGCGGAGTAGGTATGTTGCATGTACATGTACATACTCCGTATGTGGCGGAAGTTGCCGTCGTTCGTTCCCCCGTTCCCGGTCGTCCCCGTTCGCTCCCCGTCTCGCTCCCCATTCGCCGCCGCCGCCGCCGCGGCAGCCAGGGATCATCCCAAACCGCGCCAAGACTCATCAGAGTGTACAGAGTACATGCGGAGAGACGTGCACCAAAGAACGTGTGATCGGCCCGCGCAAAAGAGGAAGGCAACAAGCGTCGCGCCTTCCCGGTTCGCCCACTCCCGCTTTCGATCCCATTCTCATTTCTGACTGCAGACCCTTTCCGCACTCTGTCATAATTACTTCGTTTTCAATGTTCATTCGATTTTAGCAGCTTCAGTTCTTCTCTGTATCCTTCTGTTTCTTGCGCTCGCTGTCACTTCTCTCTCCCCCATTCTCATCTCATCTCGAGTTTTGAGTTTTGAAAAACAACGGCGGCGCGGCCACTCTCAACGCGGATCATTTCTCGACTCCTCCAGCCACTTCCTCTTCAAGTACCTCTCGTCAGCGCGCGACTCCAGTTCGAGGCCCGACTCCATCTATCTAGCTGCTCTAGCCAGGCGTTCAGTTCTTGCAATACGGCACAATGGGCCTTCCGTAAGTCTCCTTCTTCGGCAACACGTTACCGAAACAGCCGAATATTGCACAACTAGCATCGTTATCATTGCGCTCGTGTATTGGCCGTTGCCGGTCTCACTGTATATCGATGTCTATTCCTTTATTCAACGCCCTCTGGCCGTGGTCCTCCGCGTCTGGAATGCTTCAAATAAATTTGCCACCGCAGATGAGATGCAGGGCTACTCTATCGCGTCTTTCACCAATAGTCACGGCGGTATCCTGCCCCTGCCGCACCAAGGCCACGCATCAGTCCTTGATTTTCGACACCTGCTAACCGATCTTCTCTTTCACGTGTCCAGTCTATTCGTTGAGCCAGCTAAATCTGTTCCATCAAACAAAGTCTCCTTCAAGGATGGTGCAACATCACCGTCCTATGGCGAGTCGCGACATCCGTCAAGCAGATCCGAGATTAGCGACCGTCGCAATGGTTTAAGACGTGCCAACGTGCGTATCTATGGCCCCATGCAGCGTGCCATGCGGAATTCCCATGATCAGCTTCACCAAAACCGTCACCTTCCCTGGATCGATGCGCCAAGAGAGCAGGATCGAGCCGATTATTCAGCGGCCGATCCTTTACCTAGGACGTTTCGCGGATCTCAAGAAGCTTTGCGAGACATGACGCGGACCAATGAGTCTCGCGGAGAACCTGTCGAAGAATGGACAGACCCCATCATTCGCAACTACTGGAGAGACTCTCCTCCGCCACTTTCTCAGGTTACAGGTGAGCCCGATAGTATGACGGAGGCCCTTGAGCTCGGATGGTGGCCCTTTGAGGCTCCTGTCCCCACGACGCGATCTGGACGTTTAGAACGCGTAAGTGAAAAGTGAAGCAAAGTTATGTCGTCTACCCTCGGCGACGAGTGAAGGAAGCAATCGCACTGACATGACCGATAGCAACAAAGAGCCCGCCCTGACTATGCCTCATGGCGAAATGCGTTCAATACCGAGTCACCCTGGAGATCGCGTCCTCCGTTGCCCCGTAGAACATTTGCTGGCGTGGATGTATCACCGCCCGACGTCGAATCTCAGACTACGCGAGAAATACCGAATTTTCGTCTGGCAAATGCGACCCGAACTCGTTCTCGAGGTCTTTCTAATCGACCCCCACGGCGTTCAACAAGAGGCGTCGATGGACTCGGTGACAGAGACAGAAGCCTAAGCCCCGAGGTGTGGGATACGCTGCTGTCGACGCTGACACCAGATATTTCGAGTGTTGGCTCTTCATCTGCCTCAGCGCCTGCCTCGCAGACGACGGGTCCGTCATCCGGCACGCCGAGCACTGCTCCAGACGTTGTCGACGAAGTGCAGATAGAGCCTGTGTGCGATTCAGGCTGCGAATATTCAGACAACGACTTGGACACGTCGGAATACGTGCATCAAGTCTCTGCAGGAAATCATCGGCGACGACAAGAGCTGAGAGACGTGACTTTGGGAGACCCTCACTCTCGTCGTGTTCCCGACTACAACCTCGACGGCATGTCGGAGTCATATTCGGAATTTGTGCGCAGAAGAAATGGGGAGCCTCTCTCCATGATGGCTGTACCTGCCGCACAGAGAACGAGGAACTCAGGTGATGGCCGATCATCCACACATATCGATACACCACGTGGCTCCCTTACTATATACGAATCGACGATAAGGCTTCGCCCGTCGGGTGATCGCACCTCGGCCGATCCTCCCTCGGCTGAGGTCTCCGGTCGCCGTTCACCATCCCACTCCGTTCCGCAGCCAAATCGAAATGAAACCTCGCTTTCTTCTCAACGAGACCGTTCGGCTGATGCTGCAGAGCGCAGTGTTCGCGGCGACCAACGGCAAACCCAGAACGCGACGCAGTCGGCTTCATCAGCCGGTGCTTCCCCTGCGGCAGATGACTGGATTGGCATGCAACGCATCGTGCGCAGGCTCGCGCAGAGGGAGGATATTCCCGACGGATGGTGGGTTGAGGCGGGCCTCACCCGCATTCCATATCAAGGAGGCAATCCCAGCCAGAACGCTGCTTTTAATAATGCTTTGAACGATGCTTTGTTTTAATTCTTGAGCAATAATGATGCAGTGAAGAAGAAGACTCGTCAAAAGATTAGGAGAGGGACACAATGGTCATCATGCCCGGAGCGAAGGGCTGTTACCCCCCAGAATTAATGGTATCCCCCCAAGCCCGCTACGACAAAAAAAGTCCGTTACAGATATCGCAAAAAGGCACTGCGGTCGGCATCGTGGGAATTGCATAATCTTGCATCATGTGGACAACAGAAAGGGACCATATGGATGGATACATTTGACAATATTGCTTGGCGAACGAAAAAAGAGATGCAGCAGCGCATGCACACAAAGTGTTCATCACAAGGGGCGATTATTGGCTCGACTTTACGTTTGATATATGACCTTTTTTCTTTCTAGCTTCGGATGCGCCACGCGATATGATTTCTTGAAGCATTCATCTTATTCGTCTACATGGCAAAAGCAGCAGACATGCTACGTTATTACTTGGGGAAAAAATATTAATAGCTTAAGCAAAGAAACCGACACTCGAGGTGCAGCTACAATACAGCGCGCCAGGAGTGCGCGTTGGCTTTGCGTTCATGGGGGACATTGTTGGAATCGGAATTAATTACTCGCTCGTCACGGAGGCTCAAAAGCGACTGTCCGTTAGTTGATCAAGACTTTGCACTCTAGTCGAAATAATGCACAGAAGAGAAGGCGTAGCTTATACGTGTTTGGTACATGGACTGTAGCGACTTATTGTGACCAAGGCACCCCTATATATCCTGTGATTGGAATTTTGCCATTCAGTGGCCTTGTGAATGAACGGTATACATACTATTGATGTTGTCAAGACGTCTTGCCTATGTTTTAGTAGGGCAGATTGCCGGTCATAGATGCGCTTGTCTCGTTGCTCTCTGCCATGACGTGCATGGAGTCGGTTGGATTGGCCAACGACTTTTGACTACACTAGAATATCTCACACAGTACTGCATCAAGTGGCAGGTCTCGCCAGGAGTAACCACGGCGCTTGCTCAGATATGGGATTCGGGAAGAGGTTGCCAATGGAGTTGAATTGGACATGATCGAAGCAGTTTGTGAGATGTGCATACCTACTCTGTAGGTATTATCAATTCATCATACTCCGTACTCGGTAGTCTTTTTCTATCCTTGTATATATGTCTCGATTTATGCATCCACAGCATCACTATAGGTAGCCCTCGTGTATATGGATGCGGCGTTCTGCCCATGTTTGGCCCGGTAATCGATCATTCGGTCCAGCACGGGCACGACGTCGTCGACATCCGACGGCTTTCTCCTCCGCACCTCTCCGATGTCTCGATTCCTCCATCCCTCCTCGATGCATTCCAGTTTCATGCTGACGCATCTGGCCGCCCATTGATCCATCATCCTCCACGGACCATGCCACATGCCTCACCCGTCGTCGGGGTTGTTACTACATACATATGTACATACCTCCTATGTTATTTACAAACCTGAGGAGTATGTATGTATGTACATTGTACTCCGTACATACCTCTGCTTCCCGTCGGTTTCCAAACCCGCTTCCCGGGGTGGTGCGTGCCCTCTCTGCCCAACGAAGCTAATAATTACGCGCCAATGCGCCATACGGTACCTATATGTACCTATCCTTGCTTTTGCATAATACGGGAGAAGCCATACGGCCCTATCATCTATCGATAACGCTTGCCTTGGCATCCGCCAGCCAGTGCACACTGCACAATAGGCAGACTCCATGGCTCTGATCAAGCTCCCATAGCACCATTCGTCTACCATCTTTCGCCAAACATTCGCTTGTTGGCATTTCTCGATTCTGGAGTGCACGCATCGCACATTCCAGTCCTGGAACTGACCCAAAACAAGTGTCCCGCTCGTGCACGGCGTGAGATGCAACCGTCTCCAGCTCACCGACCTCGCGACCGCCGCCCTTCGAACGATTACGAACCATCTACGCTTACAATCTCCAACTACGATATAACACCAGGCGCTACGGCGCAGAGAGTACCCGTCGGCGGCACGCACTGAGCGGTGAAAACACCACCACTCAGAGCTATGCCGCCCGAGCGGCAATACCACGTCAACAATGGCCGGCCAGGAGGCGGTCATGCAGCTGTGGTGGCCTCGCGAGAGCGATCTGCCATGCCCGGCACCCCCTCTCGCAAAGAAAAGCAGCGGGACTCTTCGGCCGTACAAGATCCCGGACTCAAAGACTACGTATGTGCTGGGCCAATTTCCGCGTGGAAGATTTGACGATGAAGAAAACAGAGTTGTGGTACTAAGATATCGTCTAGCGGCTCGGGGCCTGCATCGGCAAGGGTGCGTTTGGATCCGTCTACAAAGCTTTCAACTGGAGCACTGGCGAGGCTGTTGCCGTCAAACAAATCAAACTCGTGAACTTGCCTAAGAGCGAGTTGCGAATGATTGAGGTGCGTTGCCGACAGGCGCATTCATTGGTGGTGCCGTAGCAGATGAGGTTTCTGATTGCGTCAAACAGAGTGAAATCGACTTGCTCAAGAACCTATTGGTAGGTCATCAAACTCGTGTCTCTTACAGCGATACGAAGAAACTAAACAAAGACAGCATGACAATATCGTCAAGTACATTGGCTTCGTCAAATCAGTGGATTGTCTCAACATAATCTTGGAGTAGGTGGCGCTTACCCCTGAGCTATATCGGCTTCATAAGCTCACAGACTCACACTGCTTCAGGTACTGCGAGAACGGCTCACTGCATTCGATTATCAAAGCCTACGGCAAATTCCCTGAAAACCTCGTTGGCGTGTACATGACCCAAGTTCTGCGAGGCCTGCAGTACCTACACGACCAAGGTGTAATCCATCGGGATATCAAAGGCGCCAATATCTTGACTACAAAAGATGGGACCGTGAAACTTGCGGATTTTGGTGTCTCGACCAGTACGCTGGCGGCTGGTCAAGACAAGGAAGCTCAAGTCGTTGGCACGCCATATTGGATGGCACCAGAAATCATCCAGTTGTCCGGTGCGAGTTCTGCTTCCGATATCTGGAGCGTCGGCTGTACTGTGATTGAATTATTGCAGGGAAAGCCGCCGTATCACAATCTGGCGGCCATGCCCGCCCTTTTCGCCATTGTCAATGACGATCATCCCCCTCTGCCTGAGGGAATCTCACCTGTGGGTGTTCCACCCTCAGCTTCACACCCCCCTAAACGACCAGTGTATCATGCTTACTCTGATTCAAATGACAGGCTGCAAGAGATTTTCTCATGCAATGCTTCCAGAAAGACCCCAATCTGCGTGTCTCGGCTCGTAAACTGCTGAGGCATGCCTGGATTGGTGGTTGCCGTCGGGCAGAAGCACCAGTTTCTAAAGCACCCGACAACTTTAACCAGGCTGTCGAAGAGGTCAAGCAGTGGAACAAGGCTCTAAACTCATCAGAACCGGCTCTGCGCTCCTCAACGGGGTCCGAGTTCACGAGTTCCACTCGTTTCGTTGGTGGCGGCACACCCTCCAAGAGTCCCTTCGGTCGGGCCAAAGCAAAACTCGGAGTCGAAGCCTTTAAGACGGCGGAGCTTCCCGGTGCGCCAACAGAATCCTTTTCATGTTTGCTTCCATATCTTCTTCAGTTTCTAACATTCTTTGGCAGACAACGACAACTGGGACGATGACTTTGTCACAGCCATCTCGCCTAGTGCACTACATCTTCCTCACCTGAAGGCCCAGGACAATTTCGGGGGCTTATTATCCAGTGACAAGCTCAAGGCCTTCGCATCAACCAACGATTTGAGCCTCGACACAGACAACTACGATGACGACTTTGAGGGGGAGCTGCTCACCGTCAAGGGACTAGCGCAGCAGAGAGACGAGACTCAGGAGCGAACGCTGCGGCCGCTTCCCCGGAAAGTAACATCGAGCTCAGATACCAGAGTACACCAGCGACCGAGATCGAGTGCTGCCAATGTCAGCAATTCTCCATCTACTGGCCAGTCCACGCCAAAGGCTCGTCCAAACAAGTTTAAGCTACCTATTCGCCCGGATCTTGTATATCGGGAGCAAAACAATGAAGACTTTTCGGACTTGTTTGTTGATAATGATCATGCTTTTAATCGGGGGAGTCAGGTTGTCAGTAGGGTAGGTTCATGCACGTTGCTCAAACTCTTCTCTGTTTTGTTCTCCCCCATGTTTATGTCTCTAGAGACTGACAAAAATAACAGCAGGGCTCGCGTGCTACTGATGCGCCGCAGCTATTTCATCCATCCGATTTGACAAGTCTCCCTCGTTCCATGCATGGCCCCGACGGAAGTGGAAGAAAGCGGCCACCGTCAAGGCCTTCGGTTCTACCTGACCGTCCGATGCGTCGATCTCGCTCGTCCATTGAAATCCAGAAATTTGCGGAAGACGATGATGAAGACTTTTCCGATGTCTTTGGCACCAGCGGCGGGTGCTTGGTAGAAAAAGAGGAAAGCGAGCGTGGTTCCGAAGATGGTGGCCTCATGCTGCTATCCAAGATGTCGGGTCATTCGTGGCTGGGTGATGAAGAAGAAGAATATGATCCATTCGCTTCCATAGATCCTGGCTGGGATGAAATGGACCTTGAAGCAAACATTGCCCGAGACCGACACGCTCGCCTCGCTGAAAAGGTGGAAGATCTGGTCAGTTCGTTGAAGACCACGGAGAGTGATGATGTGTTGTCAGATTTGGCTGAAGATTTGGTAAGTGGATGTGCCGAAATGCTGTGGTTTGATTTGATATTCGACTTTTGTGGCTAATTGAACCTCGCAGCTTGGATTACTGTGGGAAAACACGGAGGTGAAGAATCTCATCATAAGTGCGCACGGCCTGTTGCCCATTCTTGAGATTCTGGAACCTTGCACCGTGAAAAGCAGGCAGTTCATGATTTTGCAACTGCTCAAGGTGGTCAACGCAGTAAGTCATGATCCACGCTACATACAATGTTGAAGAGGCACCCCGGCTAAGTCAAGGCGACGCAGATCATCCTTCACGACGTCGAGATTCAGGAAAACCTGTGTTTTGTGGGCGGTATTCCCATCATCACAAAGTTCGCTGCGCGCCAGTACTCTGATGAGATCAGGATAGAAGCGGCTGCGTTTGTGCGACAGATGTATCAAACATCTACACTGACGCTCCAGATGTTTGTGTCGGCTGGTGGCCTCAATGTTCTCGTAGAGTTCTTGGACGAGGACTATGACAGCGCTCGAGACTTGGTGCTCATTGGCGTCAATGGCATATGGAACGTGTTTGAGCTGCAAGGACCAACTCCGAAGAACGACTTTTGCAGAATCTTCTCCCGGAGCAAGATCCTGTATCCTCTGGCCCTGGTACTGCACCGGGTGTTGGATGAAGAAGGGGAAGATGAATTGGGTGAGCTGATAGAAGGGCGCATCGTCAACATCTTCTACCTCTTCAGCCAGGCAGAGAATTATGTCAAGGAGGTGGTGGCTGACCGACAGGTATTGAAGAGCGTGCTGAAGGATCTGCGTCGTATGACGCCGCTTCATCAGGTCACCATGCTCAAGTTCATCAAAAACCTTTCCATGCTCTCCACCACGATTGAGTCGCTTCACTCGGCCGATGCCATTGAGTTCCTCATTGATTTGCTTAGCTACAGCATGAAGAGGGGGCAGAAGCACTTCCGTGAGATCTGCAACCAAGTGTTGAATACATTATTCAACCTTTGTCGACTGAGCAAGGAACGTCAGCAAGACGCAGCCGTAGGTGGCATCATTCCACTGCTACTGAGGATTATGCAGACCGGTCGTCCGCCCAAGGAGTTTGCACTGCCCATTCTATGTGACATGGCGCACTCGGGATCAAAGGGACGACGATATCTGTGGCAGAACAAAGGTCTCGACTTTTATGTGTCGCTGCTCAACGATCAGTACTGGCAGGTCACAGCACTGGACGCTATTTTGGTTTGGTTCCAGGAAGAGACGGCCAATGTGGAAAATCATTTGACCGACGGCAACTTTACGCGTTCCATTGTGAGCTGCTTCGATACCAACAAGCTCAACGCTTTTGACTCAAATCTCCTGGAGCCTCTTCTCAAGCTGCTCCGCCTGAGCCCGTCGATTGCAGCGTCGCTCGCCAAACCCGAGATGTTTGCGGGCATAGCACAGCGGCTGGGTCACAAAAAGCCCGTCGTGCGGCTCAACCTGCTCAGGCTCGTTCGCATCATCATAGATGCTTGCGAACCTGGCCTCGGCAGCGGTGACGGCTCTCGAACACTAAACAGTACGCAAGTCCGATCACTCATGGACACCATCCAGAGCCTCGCCGAGACGGACTCAGCCGTCCTTGTGCGCAACCTGGCTGCTGAGCTGGCCAAGTCTCACATCAACAGTGGCTCGGCCATGGGAATCCGACACGACAGCAATGCATCCTCGGCCTCCTCCCACATTAGCTCCGCATCAGCCTCCTCGCGACGAGCTCCTCGCGGCAACACGAATTACACGCCGCCCAGCCTTCAAGCATCCATGTTTGCTCCGCGAACTTCCACACCCACGCCGCCGCCCACACGTCCTCACTCGCACCGCAGTCGTACCAGTCCTGCCGGGAACAGCAGCAGCGGCGCTTTCATCGAAGTAGCCGCCTCTCCTCGCCGCAGCGCAGCCGCTTCCGCTCTCGAGCGTGATGCCATCTACTATCGCCCGCGTAGCAGAGACAGCACTTCCGGAGCCAGCGGCCTCGGGCCATCATCAACGCATCTACCCCGTCGACGCGTCAGCGGGGACTCATCTTCCTCCATGAGCAGCAGTGCTTCAAACGCAGCAGGGTCATCCTCCACGAGTGGTGCTCCCCTCCCTACTAAGAGTCGGCTGCCTCGTACGTCCCTCGCTGCTGGCCGCTCATCCGCGGCACCCTTTTCGGTTCTCCGCGGCGATCCCGCCCCACCGATGGTCTTTCGCAGCGACAGCAACACGGGAAACAAGGAGAGCACTGTTCTTGGGAGCCCCTCCCATAACAGTAGCTCTACGAGTTTGAATAGCGCGAGACCTACTTCATCACGGGATGGGAGGCACGGGCGTCGCGATAAACACTTTTGGAACTAAACGCAGGGCACGACGCGAATATCGTATCATCAACAGACGGACAATATGGACGTCGTGACACAAGTTCTCCAGGAGCTTCAAGACGGCGAAGCCCGAGCCGAGTACATCAATAATCATAGTGGTCCTTTGCGACTACGGGGGGGGGACACGAGGAGACGTGTACGATATGAGAAAATGGATCCTCTTGAAAAGAAGAAGAAGGAAAGAAATTCGAACAAACAAAGTGCTCCCTCCGTACTTTAAACTCTGAATTTTGAAAAGAAGGGAACAAGCAGTACGAGGGCCACACCAACGTACTGTGGGAACGACACATGCATGATGATGGTGATAGCACGGGATGCAATCACAAGAGTGCTCCGCGCTGGCCACCCAGTGTGGATGTCTGATTCATAAACGCCCCCAAACGTCTGTCTATACAATTCGCCCAGACGGCACGCGGGTTCTTTTTTTGGAGTTTTCTTTTTTCCAGCCCGGAGGAAAGCAGGGCGATTAGGCAGGATGGAGAGAAGACGAAGAAGGGGTGCGTGTGTGGTTCACTGGCACAGAGGGGCACTATACATAGACTGGTTCATGTATATTAATGAGGTGTCTGCTCCAAGTTTAATACCCGTTTCATTGTATCTTTGTACAAATACACCTTTTGTTAGCTATTATTGCGTTTATACTATTCTTGGCTTCTCTGCGGATTATTATGCGTCTTGACTCTTGACTCTTGCCTATTGGAGACACGATCTATGAGTTCCTGCTATGTAATGTATCTACATAGGTACACCGTACAAAATGTACCAACTAACACATTGAGGCAACGGAGGTATATCATACC
Organism: Claviceps purpurea; assembly: GCA_029405325.1. Lineage (NCBI taxonomy): Eukaryota > Fungi > Ascomycota > Sordariomycetes > Hypocreales > Clavicipitaceae > Claviceps > Claviceps purpurea. The sequence continues at coordinate 4,044,890 of CM055783.1, read as the reverse complement.
TTGTAGATCAAGCACATACACACACACACACACACACACAACTCACGGGCGCGCAGACAATTCTGCAAGACAATGCACTGCCATCAAACTCTATTCTCATGGCTGATACTATTACTACAACTGTCATGACGCGCATCCTCTCCCCCCTCCATCTACAATCCAGTCAGCTCCAGGCCGCACCTTCTGTCCATCCCGTTTCTTCTCTACTGTTCGATCTCCGCATACCCAGACGCGGCTTCCAGACTCCCCACACACCAGGATGGCACGTCCCGACAGTCCGACAAGGCAAATGATGTAAACGTGAGAATATACAATGAATGTGAAGAAAGGCCTGTGGAGACATCTCAGACTCGACAACAAGCAGCTCCCACCCACGTTTGCCATGAAGAGCCCTGCCGAAATATATCTTCAGATGAGATGAACAGTTTGGCAACGGGAGGCTTTGCCATCCAACAAGAAAAGACCAAATCAAACCCCGACAGATCTTCAAATGCCTGCCTCTTCTTCGGTTCCTTCCAACATCATTGTGTGATCAAACGCCCCATCTCCACCGTTTTTACCAAAAGAGAAGAAGAATAAACAAGGAAAGAATGAGGCCGAGAGTTCCGATATATACCGAGGGGCCGGCCTCTGTCATGCCGTAACGACAACGAAGGTGATTGAAATGAATGACGAAGAATTGTATTAAGCAAATTTGTTCCGTGCCGATTAGGACAAAGGACCGTGTCGACGCGGTCTCTCGTCCGACTACAAGCACTACGCCGTTCGAACGGCTGGAGCACGCGAGTGAAACGGTTCGAGTTGCCTTGACTCGGGTCAAAGCAAAACATCATGGAAAGTAAAACGACCGATCTGGCCAAAATCACAAGATGAAAAAGAAAACTGCACGTCCTACGGCAATCGTGATCAAAGTTCCAGGCGCATTAAGTCGTAAGAAAACAAGTAGAAGAAGAGTAGTAGGTATTGAAGAGGCTCGTGTCGAGCAGGTCCATTGCACATCCTGTGTGCTGTCGCTTCAAGCAACTGGCGTAGCCTTTCGCTTCTCAACGCTGGAGAGCACAAGCCTCGACGTCTTGCGTGGAGCGACCGCATCCTGGCCCTTGACGCCTCGAGTACGGCTTTTTTTGAAGACATTGGCGAAGGAATTGTTTTCCACCTCGGCCAGAGGCAGGGCATTGCCGCTATCGCTGCCGGTGTTGTCGAGACCAGTGCATGCCATGGCGCATGGAGTAGGGCGGTCGGAGCCGATAGCTCCCCAACTACCGCTAGCCGAGGTTCGTGAGCTACCACACTCCTCCTCACCTATCAGGCTGCCAGATCCGCTGCGGCCAGAATCCGACTCGTTGTCGGTATTTTGCAAGTACGGCCCTTCAACCATCTCCGATGTAGGGCTCATGCTGCCCATCGAGCTGCTGGTTCCCTTGCGACGCTCCAAGCCGGCTCGGACGAGGTTGTGGACGGCTGATCGGCGCGTGCGAGCGGCGAAATTCTTGCTTCCCTCGTGTTTGGCGGTAGGCTTCGATTTAAGTTCGTCCAATGAAGGGGGTCCGCGAGGTTGTCTGACAGGATGCTCGCCAGCCCTGGCCTGGCCAGGACCATAACCTCCAGTCAAAGGAGTTTGAGGGAAAGATGCCGACTTGGGACCCGCAGACTTGGGCGCGTCTCCGGCAGTGGCAATCACTCCCATGGCAGGCGAAATAGACGACGCGACCTTCTTGTGGCCGCGACGAAAAGCATTGGCGGATGGAGGAGGCAAAGGTGTCACCTCCGATGGCGAACCGTCACGTTTCGGTGGAGTGGACGACTGGTACGATGACTGCTGGATGTGGTAGCTCTCCAGAGGCGGGGAGACTTGGACTCGTGGTGTTCCTTGTTGCGCAACATGATACTGCTGCTGCTGGTATCCGTCATGGAGCATGGGAGACAAGGAACGCTGTTCCGCATACGACGAATATGGAGGATTGATCTGAGCGGCATCAGCAGACGAAGTGTCAATATAGTACTGACCAGTCACGGGGCTGTAGTAGACCTGCTGGCCCTGAGTCATGGCAGCTTGAACTCCGAGCTGCTGCTGCATGTTTCGTAGCTGTTGCTGCTGCTCATAGAGTGCGATCTGCTGCTGGGTAAGCTGAGCGTTGTTGAGATTGAGCTGCTGAAACTGTTGAGCGGCTTCCTGTACATCACGAAGTTGCTGTTGCAGCCTCTGCTGTTGTTGAGCAAGGTACATGTTGGTGGCAACAAGCTGAGCGTAGAGGTTGGGGTCCATGTGCTCTTGCACCTGATTGTCGATGGCGAGTTCTGGAGGGGCAAGGACCTGATCAACAGTATATTGCGCGCCGCCAATCATGTTTTGATACGAGCCCTGCTGCTGAACACCATACTGGGGCAACGATGTCTTGGGAGCCATGTGGTAGGCATTGTCTTGGCCATAACCATGACCATTTACAGCTATGCTGCGTCTCGCGTAGTGGTGAGACCCGGTATGAGGCGCAGGAGAGGCAGCAGCAAACGACGCCGCAGTCGCAGACTTTGGAGCAGTTCGCAGACCTGCGAGAAGATGAGACCGGCTTGTGCGAGGGGTAGGGGCACCACCGTCCCTAGGGGCGTTGCCCTGCTTGAGAGCTTCGAAGGACAACGGTTTGATGTTCTGGCCGCCTCGTCGAGATGCCAGGCCACGAGATGGCAGAGGAAGGCCATGAGAGGAGTTGAAAGCGTTGGAAGACATTTGAGCGAGATCGCCTGCGTCCATAGCTCAGGAATGATGAATCACACAAAGACTGTGGCTGTGGTATGCGCAAAAAGTCGTTGTTGTATGGCGTCGATCGAGAATGTTCGAGCTCTGGAGTCGAATGATTAAAACGAAAAGAAAAAGATGCGAAGTATGATACCGGACTGGGCGAGACTGTATTAAGACAGAGATAAAAGAACACGGGTCCAACTTAATAAATCAAGTTTCGACGGACAAATTTCGAACGTCGATGTCAAATCGCAGACGCGGAACCAGTGGAGATTAATCGAGACAGTGAGAAGCGTCGAAGTGCAAGTATTGAGACAAGCGGAAGGGCCGGGACCTCAATGAGAGTTTCAAAATCGAGAACTGGAGTGTCGACCTTGAAAAGCGGTGTACAAGCTTGCGTGTCGAATAGCGATGTGGGCCGCTGTCCAGGAGCGACGCGAAGGTGAAACGGAAAATTAAGATGAGAACAGTACAAGTCTAATTCTTGGATGCCGAAAACAATGCGAGGAAAAGGTGAGGATTAAATGCAAGACACATAAAAAGAGAAAGCTTGAGACGAAATCAGAGAGAAGCGTGCACAAATTCAAGCTGCGTGGCGGATCTTTCGGATACTTCGGACACGCGAAATTTGCGTCTCAGTCCGCAAGTGCGAAGCGGGTGAGGGACAGGAACGGTGATGCACAATGTTGCCGAGCGCCTGTGCGATGCGTGCGGTTGATGCGCGAATAAGCAGCAGAAAAACCTGTTCGTGCCGATGTTTTCACTCTTGGAAGAATGTATGTATAGAGCGTCGTTCCAGATGCAATATTGGCGAAAGAGAAGCCGGGAAGATGTGGAGCGCGAGAAATGCTAAAATGACAAGTGTGTTGTCTAAAGAAGAAGAATTAGCAAGGCGGCCACAAAGGTTGCTGGAAGAGATGGTAACGGCGAGATGCAGTAAGAGCCAATGGGCATGAAATGCGTTGACGCTTCTGGGAAAGAAAAAACTTTTTGACGAGCAAGTCGCGGCCGGAAATGGAGAAACCTCGAAAGCTCAAAATGAAGGCACGAACCTCAGCGGGTGAAAGAAATATGGCTTGACGTGTCGGGTGACGGCGGCCGGTACACACTCGAGTGAGCGTCGCCTTCCAAAGAGCAGCCGTTTCCTTGTTCTTTCCCTTCTTCTTGATTCCTCCTTTTTCGGGTTCACCTGAGTCAGGAAAGTAGATGTAATGATTTGTTGGAGCTTGCGCCGCGGCGGAATTCTGGTCGACAGATGCCCGAAATCGATTGGGCCAAGGTGGCGACGCAAAAAGAAATTATGGTAGTACGAGCGTAATCCAGCAGATGGAGGAGAGGAAATCAAAAGACGACGATGAACTCGAAAGGCGAGGCCAGAAAGACGACGAAACGTAAAGGGCAAGAGGCGGACAACAGGAGGAAAAGAGGAAGAGAGGGATGAGGCTGGTTGGTTGGTGGGATAGAGAGAGAAGGGACGGAAGGGGGAGAGCGAGGCCAGGATAAGAGCAAAACCGGTTGGCGATTGGGCCGCGGGTGTGCGTGAATGGACAGAGCGGACAGTGCAACGCGTCGGTACCTATGTACTCTGTACAGAAGACAGGCAAAAGCGCTGCGGGACACTGTAGTCTGTAACACATGGCCGGGGTGTGGTCTTCGACAGGGACCAGTCACCGCTAGTCACACCCCTCCCGACCACGCATCAGACCGCACTAGAACCCTAAGCTGTCGTCTAGCGCCAGCACCAGACACACTGGGTGGCTGGGGCTGATGACAGCGAGGACATAGATAAATTCCCCCTGCCGGGGTACTCATCTATAACCCTGCCTAAGTGGGTCTCAACAGCGATTGGTCAGTTTTGGAGTCAGGTGACCTTCCTCAGGGTGCAAGTTTGTCATGACACAATTCAAGACGGGTCTTTCAATTAAAACTTTTACACTCAGTACGGAGTACAGGACGCCGTGCTACTCCGTAACGGTACATGTACGCAATTCCTCGGTCGTCTCCTTCTTCCTCCGTCCACAAAATCAGTCCTCTCCGCAACTGACTCATGAAGTATCCTCGCCGTCACAACCCCCATACAGATACTCTTTCATCAGTCATCACTCTGAACAAGTCCATCACCTTCAATGCCGATTATGGATGGCATGCAGTCGTACCGTACTTGCATGCCGAGTTTGAGGACGGTACTGGGCCTCTGGAGGAGACTGATGCCATAGCGACAAGGGAAGTGAACGGGAGAACTGAGCTGTCCAAACACTGACGAATATAGAAAGATGTTGCTCCATGAAGACTTAAATCTTCACTTACTGTCTTCTTACTTCGAGCGTTACGAGTCCGCCATGCATCAAGAAGCCGTATGTGCTGAAACTATTCATCATACATCTGTTATACCCGACTACCCCATCAGCTCTTTGAAGGGCTTTGCACATGTCATCCGCACGAAGGAACTCTGTCGATCTCGCTGCCTCATCATCTGCTGAGCACCTCGATTACAACATCCCCGACACTGTCCATGCGCGGTATCTAGCCGCGCGAGAGCTTCGGTATAAGGGCAAGCAGCCAGACGCCCAAACGAACGACGCGTTCCGGAGGGAGTACGACCTTCGGTTGTACGAACTTCAGGCAGACCGCGAGCATTACCTCAGTTACAATTATATGACGAAAGAGTGATTCTCCGGCGCGCAGCCTCGCCCGTGGACGGATGAGGAAATCTTGGCGTACATAGATTATAATACAGGTGAAGATGTACGCCACAGCCATCAAGTGGGCGAAGAAATTCGCTGACAATGGCCATGCATTCCGGTATCGCTGCCTCGATGATGTATGGGATATCGCGGCAGCGGATACGTCGTACCGCTACTCGAACGCCGAGGTACGGAGCTGGAAGTCTAGGGGTGGTGATAAATTCTCTGATCAATGCTGTGCGCCCTTCTTGTACGTCTGTGCGTATCGTTGATTCTACATAACTAGACGTCCATTTATACCTAGAGGTTGAACGAGGTAATTGGATGGCGTAGTGACCAGTCATGGTCTGGAATGCCATTCGCGCAAAATTTGGACAACATCCCGTCTTTTGCACACCATTCGCCATTATAGTGGTTCAAGAAGAAGAATAAAGCCGTCGAGAGGTGATGAGAGGTGATGTGGTGGCTTACCAGTGCAAGATAATCCAAACTCCTCACTGTCTGTCGCGTCGCGTCCATACGCGTCAATACCTCACCCTGTCTTCCACGTGTTGTGCGCGAGGTGGACCGCCAGGTAACTAATGCGTGTACCTACCACGGCCTTGTAAACGAAGGCTTTTTGAGCAACCCACCCTAGACCACCTCACAGCTTTGAATTCAGCCATTTCATTTAAGAAAGAAACTGTGCAAGATATGGATTATTCTATGTATTCCATAATTGTCGAAGAGCCCTTCAATATTTGGGAAGAATCGAAAAGTGTAAGCATCAAGGTGGCGAGGTATATATTGACCAGCACGTTGATTTGATCAATTGTTAATGCTTCATATGCTATCTTCACTTCGTTCAACTTGAACGTGATAGGTAAACTGAACATTCAATATATATTGGGCCTCGCTGCGTGGCCCCCCCGATTCACTAGGTGGCCCCCCCAATCGCCGGTACCGGCACACTCGTCATCAACACGTGACCATTGGTGAGTGTGATGATGGCCAAATTCAATGTGCTCTGCCTTTAAACACAAGAAGGTTACTGGTACATATCAGGATGTCTACCATCTAGTTTATTCAAGGTTAAACTATGCAATCTCTAGGCTTAGATGCTGTTGCTACTACAGCAAATCCAGTAGCAGGCGTTGGCAGGCGCATCCGGGATGACTATGATGATGATGATCCGGATGGAGCACCCTGCAATGGTTCACTGCGCTCCAAAATCAGTGCCATGTCGGGTACCGTGGATTCTGGAATCGCGTCGATGCGATTGGGTTCCGAAGCCAAGCCTTCATGACTAGGGGACAGTATGGCCCGAGGGGTTTGGACATGCAGTTGCTCTGCAGTACATCAGGTTGCCTCCTCCATAGCTATGCCGCTTCGAGGGGCGACGAAAGAGCAAAATCTGGTCATCTTCATCGGTTCGAGGGACTGCGGCAAAGGCCAGACTATGACATGGTAAATCGATAACCAGTTGAATCGAAGTTCGACCCCTGAAAACAAATCGATCATGGGCTTGGAGGAAAGTCGAGATATCCCCGATACTAAACCGCCAGACGTCCAGGTGCCTCGACTATCGGAGGCCCGCGAGGATCTGATTATCTGATAGCTAGACCTTGACGCGGGTGTTCCGCTGGGCGCGAATTAAGGCCGAGTCTCTTGTCACTACGTCTCCTCGGTCGGCTAGGAATGTTCCGAAGCTGTCTGCTTCGTGGGAACGCCCCCTCGTGGCCGCATTCGAAGAGGCCTAGATTGTCCAGCAGGATTCCTCATTGCGGTGCGGATTAGGAGACGCAAGAAGTTGCAGGAGCATGATACTTTGCGCGACCTTGTGCACGTCAATTTGAGAGGGCTAGGCTCCGGAGTATCTATTGCTGCGTCCCTTGGGCCTTTGCGCATGCAAAGTGACATAGGTATTGTCACGTGTTGATGACGAATGTGCCGGTACCGGCGATTGGGGGAGCCACCTAGTGAATCGGGGGGGCCACGCAGCGAGGCCCTATATATTTCCACTGGCAAATGGTATAACAAGACCTTCAGACGCTCGAGAAGATTTAGCTGCGATTGGTTTGGCGACTCATCAGAGAAAAAAGGACTGAAGCATCGCTGGCGAGATGGAACATTCACGAGCCGCGACTACACCCGATCTTTAAATCACCATATCTCTACCGATTCCGCGAACACTTCTTCAAAAGTTGGCGACACGATAGCAGCAGCGTACACGCTATTTCTTCTGATGATAGAGTCGCCGCATTGCTTTCCAATCGCGACCTTAGCGGGCGCGGATGACCCGGTGCAGTGTTCCAGACGTGGACAATTGACAAGCAATTCATGCGTAATGGTGCGGTCGCAATTGACTCATTGAGTATGTAAAAATACCTGTGAAGTCCCCTAAGTCACGCAATTCTTCAGAGAACAAAGTTCTGGAATTTGATATAGACGTTGTAGAGCTATCCAGCTTTGAGATATCATCATACAGATAGAGGTTGGTGATAAGCATCTTGCATCGGCTCGGCGACGACTTGCAATTCTGGCGTGGGAAACCGTAGCGCGAGCAAAACGGAGCGGTCTTCTTTCTCACCGTCAGCGAGGAAACAGCAATTTTTACCCCTCCCAAAGTGGGGCGAGGCATCTGACCAATGATGGCAGGGTACATTTTGTCGTCCAAGACCCCGGCAGGGGGTATAGAGGGGTACCCCGGCAGGGGGAATTTATCTGTATGCTCGATGACAGCTGGCAGTTGAAACTTGACAACTCTTTCGAAAACAGCATCTTGGCTATGTACCTATGTACCTGAATACCTCTAGTATGTACATAGTGGATATACTTCTTCTGCAGGGGGCTGGAGTCAAGTTCGTTCTGCGTCCCTCGAGCGGCCCAACCAACGTATCAGGATGCTGGCACGCGCCGTCAGGACCTGCAGTCAGCCCGCCTAGTGGCCAATGGGCGTTCCGCCACCGTTGCGCTGGGGTGCGCTGCTCAGGGGCGCTGTCCAATGGTAGAAGGAGCCTCGTAGTGGCGTCGAAAAGCAGGAATGTACGTACTGTGCGCAGGACTGGGGCTGCGGCGTGCGCACAGTGAGACCGGGAGGAGCTGCACCCTGATTGGTTGACCACGCAGTCGGTGGATGACGCGCAGAACGATCGACCCCGCCGCCACACGCGCCGTTTGGCCTTCTTGTGCTTCTTATAACCTTCTTTCACAGATTCTACATACTCCGTATTCCACTTGCTGTTGCAAACCTAGGTAGTACCTACTGTTGCACTGCTGTTGCAGTTCCCGACACACTCAGGGCCCCGTCGGCAGTGGAAAACCGTCCAGTATGATGGATGACGTTTGATGGCTGCCTCCTCCCGTGGCCACGCACCATGCCGGGTCTGACTTTAGCCTCTAGCCTGGGATAAGGTCCCATCTTGCGTGGGCTGGAGCCAAAAGAATGGTATGTACTCCGTACCTAGTAGAAATATGTAGCGTGACGTGTGCTCTGGATGCCTTGTACGCAACTATTCGGGTACTCTTTGCTACCAGTTTCAATGCATTTCAATTCCAGACATGTAGACACGCTCAAGTGCGCAATGCGCCTTTACTGAGGCTGCCGGACATGGGGAGGTAGGGATGTACCTAATAAGGATGGAAAACGTTGGCGTGTGGAGAGTCGCCGCCAATTGCAGCTGACCACCTCCTACCGTCTACGGAGTAGAGGTACTTACCTACCTACCTAGGCACCTAAGGTATGTAGGTATGGAGCCATCAGGCACGCCAAGATGGGCCTTTCATTTCTTTTCACATTCCCTTGACCGCCCGATGGCATGGCAGCCTCGCATCGAGCTCTATCGACGGGATTTTCTTCTACTCCTTCATCCATGCGGCAATGCGACGTGTCACGTAAGTACATACATACCTTGTACCACCTAGGCATACGGAGCACATTACCTATCCATTGACGCGCGACCCTACGATCTCACACGCCTTCCGACTTCCGAGAGCCATCAGCGTCGTCAGGGACCATGAGACGGGCGCTTAAGACAAGCCCCTGCACTCGGCCTCAGCCAATGGGATTCTCGTCCGATGTCTCAGAAGCGGGTCACCCGTCGAGACAGCCAAGAATAGCACACGTGCGCGTGGAGGGGATTGGCTGCGCTAAGTACTCCGTACTCTGCAGCAACTTGCAAGGACAAGGAAAATGCGGGGGACACGTTCGACGGACTTTTAGGTACATATGTATGTACCTACGACAGATCGACCGCATGAGTTGAAGTCCTCTACATACCTACTCCGCATACCATACAGGCGATGCGACGCTTTCGGATGGTGCACGCAAACATGAGGTCCCGTTCCAGAGACAAGACGAAACTGCGGTACAGGTAGGGACCGGTAAGGCCCGTTCCCACGTGGTGGCTGAGGGGTCGTACATCGTACGGCGTCGCCAAACGACCTTCACTACCAACTTACTCAACTTCTGCGCAAGCGTTTTTATTAACTGCTCAAGTAAGATTCAGAGAAAGGATTTTAAGACTCCGGCCCACTGTATTGAGAGTGCCCAAAGGGGTGAACCCCTTAATACCCAGCTGTGGTCGCCGCTCGGACACCAAGAGTCAGGGAATACGAAACGATCACCCATACACGAGAGGCCGAGCAGCAGAGCATCCTGCCATGAACAAGTCGCGTTTGTTGGGTATTGCGAGTTTCCTTTGCTTCCGATGCGTCTCGAACCTCGTACTGCCACAGAGGTACTCTTGAGTCTTTTGCTGTCATCCTGGCAATACCGATGGCGGACTTTGTCCGGGCAAGCGACATCCCTGCCACGCCCTGCATAATACGGACGCACAAACCCCTTCTTTGATACCTATGTACGTATGTACCTCTCCGTGAGTCCGTACGGAGTATGTAGTACGAACATACTTCGTACATACACTAGATATGTACCTATCCCTACATACGGAGTACACAACCACGGGTTGAAGACAGTGGAGCCAACGAGACGTGTGGCTGGCGGCCCGGCCCGGGCGTCCGCAGGCAAACGCTCAAATCGGCTCGGCTCAGCTTTTCTCTGTAGTTTACGGAGTACATATCATCATGTATGTCGTATGTAATGTATTGCTTCTGTACCTATTGCCTCGGTACCGTCCCCCCCCCCCCTTCCGGCATCAGCCTCAGCCCTGCCAATAACCCTCGCATGATGACAAGGCTTCAAAAGCAGGAGCACATCAGACTTTGTAACCCCGCTGTAAAGAACGGTGTCTTGGAGTGACGCGTTTGTCCTGCCGGGTAGTTTGATGTTCACTAAGTAGTAGTAGTAGTAGAAGAAGAAGAAGAAGAAGAGAGTCAAGAGCCTCAGAATGGCTCCGCGAATGCAATAGAAGAAGCGGAAGACAAAATATTAAGCAAAGGATGAAACAGAGAGGAGAGTAGGTAACGGAGAGAAATGAAGCAACAACATAGAGAGGGGGAAAGACGAGCCTTGAACACGGACTGGAAAAGATGCGTACAAATGGATTATTATCTCTTCACGTGCAAGCTTCGCGTCCACGAAATTCACTAAATGTCATGGCAAGAATCCGACGAGATGCCACCTTCTGAACCGCAACTTCTCCCACCCGAAAATTCTCAGATTTCACTTATCTCCTCATCAATATTGCATTCTGGCACTCTACGGCGCAGCACCAATGAATAAATGATGGCCTTGACCTGATTGATCCTTTTTGAGCAGGGTAGAACTAAGAAAATTGTACGTATGTAGGTGAATGCTATGTCGTTGGACAAGCAAGCTTTCTAGATAACACAAGTTTCGTCGAGCCCCATCTGTAAGTCGCGGGCTTCCAAACCGGCTCCTCACAAAGTAGTAAGTACATCATGATGTATGGAATTCCTCCGCATCCCCAATCAATGCCCCAATAAGGCAGGGCACCAACCCATCGTCGGTCATCGTCTATCGAGAGGGCGTGTCTCAGCATATATTTGCCCTAGGTCGCCCACGCGCATACATATGTACCTCAAATCGGCCTTATGCAAATCGTGCTCAACAATCCTGCCTAATCATGACGCCCTTTCCCATCTTGTACAATGTGCCATTGCATCTCCTGAGATGCCCACATCTCGCGCGCGGCGCAAAAAAAAAGTCCTCAGCCCCGGTCCTCGCACAACTTGGCGCATGTTCGACACACCTCTCGCCGACCATAAACCCGCGTATGACGAGTCCATTCAGTGCCCTCATCGTCCAAGCCCGACGTTATCTCCCCCTCCACGTCCATGACTCGCCTGTGGTGAGGTTCATCGTGACCAACAGAAGCGGCTGTATAAGGCGGCGGCGCTGGCAAGACAGGACTAATGGGCCCATACGAGAATGGGTAGAAAGGCGCCGGTGCAGAATACGTCAAGGGCTTCTGGTGGGTGGCATCGCCCCTGGGCATGGGAAATTCTCGGTGATAGGACCGGCGTCTCGTCGTGGTTGGGGAGAGCATCGAGTCTGGCTGTGGCATGGTTGAAGTGGTGGAATCCGTGTAGTCCGGATTGGGCTGATGCATGAACCTGTCAATAGCAGCATAGGGCTGATCTGACGTAAGTAAAGCGGCGGCAGACCGTAGCGCTGGAGGGGGGTTACATGGTGAAGCAGGCGGAGTGCGAACTCCCCTTGCCAGCTCCCTGTTTCTTTTTTCAACTACTTTGTTGAATATTTTGCCGCTATGAACACCATCATCAAGTCCAAAGGGGGGGCGAGAGTGGTAGAATGGCTGTAAGCCGGCAGCAGCTATGAGCTGGCTCCTCCTACTCGCTGCTTTTGACTTTTTCGAGGTCAATGCTTGAAGCCTCTGTACCAAGAAACGAAGAATGACCAAAACTGCAAAAAGAGCGAGGCCGTCTCGGACCTTGTTCAAGAGGGCATGGTGGAGGACATGGTGCGATACCATGTTGTTCTTCATGATCGTGAACAGAACGCGGGCAGCGGATGCCTGCTGAGGGGCTAGGGAGACTCCAGGCATGATGGGATGTCTGAATTTGATATCCAGGCAGCGTTTCCTCTTGTGGCACGCAACCTGGATGATCAATGTTGTTCGTGGCGCGGTACTGTGGTCCAGGACGACGCAGCGCCTGCTGGGACACCAATGAGGTCGCTCAGCGGTCCGATCCAAGCCAGGCGAACGACGGCTGATGGAAACCTTTTGGCTATTGACGGCGTGAAATGACCTAGCTCAGTTTTGTTTCTGCGTAGCCCAAGTCAGACGAACCGGGCGACAATGCTTTCTGCCACCTATAGATCCAGGCACGGCGCTGGCCCACGCGTGTTGCAACAGGCGGAGGGCTTTCGGAGCGGCTATGATGTATTGCGTATGCCAGGAATGGGAGAATGAATGCGTGAATCCGAGTGTCTGAGCAAATTTGTTTCAAATCTTCTAGGAGTGACGTTGGAGGGAGACGCGCAAGTCCTTCTCATTCCAAATATAGTATTCGACATACTCAGTCCAGGCTACTCGCTCGGGGGCGTAGAGTCTTATACGATGCTTCCAGGCTTGCAAATGGCTTGACCCAATGGGTGTGCACGGATGCACGGATACGCAAATGCAAAAGCACATCCATCCGGGGATCGAAATCCCAAACATATCCAAAAGCATATCCCAAAGAGCATCTTCCAAAGTCCGTACTCCGTAGGAGGTAGCTGGCTGTGGCGAGGTGGGGCTCCCGAGGTAGCCTGGCGTCCCAGTTCAGCTCTGGATTCACGCCGGCTGCTGAAGCCTGGCACTCATCTCCATGCCACTGGCAAAAGGAGCATGGGTTGATCTGCCGTCGGCATCGTGGCACGCATCCACGCATCGCATTGGCCGGCTGTGGCGTGAATTCTCGGGCGAGATTGGCCTGCTTCAGCCTTCAGGTGCTGCGATGGCGGGAGGTGATCCAACGTAAAACCCACGCGAGCAGTCAGCTCGCCATGGGAAAGCCCACGCTGCTGGGTTGGCTGAAAGCCGATCCAGGCCGCATTCGGACGTCAATCGTATGTTGATCACATATTCTGAGCAAACAAGTCAAGGTCGATGCCAGTCTGCACCCGCCAAAGTTCAATCAAGTGGTGGCAGTATTGATTGTGAACTTTGAACCTGCTTCTTGTTGCACATCGTATCTGGACCTATAGGTAAGACAACGAGATCTCTAGGTACGCGGGCTCAGTGAGCAGCACCTACCTACTGAACCTTCAGTGAGTACGTATTCAGCTTAACATTCGCATCGTTGCTTCCCATGCGGCCAGCAGCGCATCACGCACCACACCGGTTCTGGTTTGACAAGGAGCAAACAGCGAGGAGCACTAAAAAAGGGGCAACGGGCCGGCCGCATCGTCGTCGTGCAAACCTCCAGGTTTTGGAACCATGGAGTGGATCCCCTCGAAGGGTTGAACTGCAAGCTGGACCGGGGGATTCAAGATTGCGCATTCTGTCCTATCCGGTCCCGACTCCCGAGTGCCTTTCAGCTGGGTCGGGTCAAGCCTGGACGTGGTGCCATGTGGACTCTGTGGAGTTGATCGTGGACGAATTTGTCATGGGGCGACGAGAGACATGCAGATGCAGAGCTCCGAAGCATGTACCTACATACTCCGTACGGCCTGTACAACCTCATTATCGTGGTGCAGCACGATAGATCGCTGAGTTGCTGCGCTTGCCTCGTTCATGTCAACGAAAGCGATGAATGCTCTTGGTGGAAAAACTTGAGCGTCGGGGCTTTTGCCGCACGTGACACCCGTCTTATTAACCTCCAACAGCAAACAGCATCCAACAAGTCACAAGCCCCACGCGTCCGAATCGCTTTTGGCGTTTGTCTTGAACCGTGGCCAGCTGAAATCTGTTTCCCGCGATGCTGTTCCTGTTCAAGGCTAGTGTCGCATGGGAGCTGAACTTCGAAGGGCAATCGGAACCAAACTGCGAGACAGGTGCCGTAGCCCATGTATGTACAATGATGTAATCCTGGTCGAACAGCACGGGACCTCATCGAATGAGTCCCAAGATAGCACCATTCCCCCTCCTTGTACGTACCTACTCCGTACATAGAGCTTCACGATGTTTGCGCCTTCTCGTATGTCCACTGTTCCAGCATTGGCTCGTCACACCCGATGAGCATAAACCTTCCCCCCCCCCCCCCCCCCCCCAAGCCTACATCGCAGCCGACATCGTGCAATCAACGTGTATCACCACGACCGGGAACTAAACACTCCATAATCTTCCAGAAGTCAAATCAGGATGCTCTGCCGCCAGGGAAATTCTCCTCGTTATCGTAGTTTCACCATGTTTACCGCGTCTATCGATATTTACTAAGACATACGTATTCAGCTTTGCTAAGTTGCCAAAAAAAAAAAAGCCCCAACGCCCAAAAGGAATTTTCCCCGGCCTCTCACCAGCTAAGTATAAGCCAATGATGTAGACTCGCCCACAACCCCTACCGAATGCCAAGATTCAAGATAAAGCTACTCGTGCTCGTCATACACGATACCCACCCCATGATGCTTTCAAGTGTTCAGGTCAGACACGAACCGCAAAGTCCCCGGGTTCAGCATCCTTCTCTTCTTCCATCATATCGATAAGGTTATCCAGATTTGAGTCCAGACTCTCGCCATCCTTGGCATCTAGACATCTCTTCAACAGTTTCCTATACTTCTCGATCTTGTCCCCCACGCCCACCATGCTCAACGCGTCGACATAGTCCGCCTCAGCTTGGCGTTGTTCGGCCAGCAATTTGTTCAGCTGTCGAGCGAGAGCTAATTTATCCTCGTATGAATCACTTTGACTGCTAGTGTCACCATTGGCACGACCCATTTCGTCGTCCACGGCCTGATGGATATGTAGTCGGTTTTGATGCGTGATGAGCGAGAGTACCTGGTGTTTGGCCAAGTTTGCCTCGCTCATGATTTTTCCTGCTACGTCGTCAGGTTCCAGTTGTGCTTCCAGCTCGGAAATCTGCTGGCGCGCTACGTTCAGTTCTAGTTGTGTGTTGGCCAGGATTCTTCGCGCCTCGATCTCGGCCACGTCTTTCTCGTGCCATTCCTCATCGTAACTCTTGGCTAGCTCTTGGAACTTCTCCATTATTAGAGGAGATATTCGTGACTGTACTGCTGTCGCGGCGGCGGACTGGAAAGCGGCAGGAGGCTTCTTTGATTCCGCGAAAGCATCTCGAAAGGATGCATGCCTCTGTGAGTCTGGCGCAAATGGTGATGAGGAACGTAGCGGCCCGCGCTCCTTCTTGGACGCATTCAGCTCCATGATGAGGTCTTCAGCTCTCACTCCTTCGTGGTTGGGAATGTCTGTTGATGCGTTGCGACCAAGTAGGGCCCGGATACATTTGCGAGCATTTCTTTGCGCCGCCAGATGCAGAGCAGTATTACCTTCGTCGTCCTGTACGTCCAACATCTGTTGAAAGGTGGCCGCGTCCAACGTTTCTTGTAGTTTGTTCAGTATATGGTCCAAGTAATATCGTGAGCAAGACAGGCTAAACACTCGGCCGTTTTTCATCACGGCAGCATGATGGATCACCGTGCACCCAGAGTTATCTCTGGCGTGCACTGTATCGAACAGCTCCTTAAGCACTGAAGGGAAGGTGTGCTTCTCATAACAGTTTGTGAAATTGACGGAACGCATTAATGGGGTTTCGCCTCGAACGTTTTTCACTGAAATATGGGCGTTGAATCGTCTGAGTTGCTTGATGACATCAACATCGCCCATGGCGGATGCCCAATGAAGAGCGGTATGGTTTTCGGCATCAATGAGCCAATCTGGCTGAAAATTGGCCGGCGGATCGGGCTTCACGGCCGGCTGCTCATTTCTAGAAAGCAAAAAATAGTCGAGGAGCTCATCGCCATACATGGCGTGCTGCTGTTCAGTAAGATCTTGCAGGTGCTCTTCTCGCTTCCGTTTTCTATTGCCCGTTGATAAGTAAGACATATCGAACCGGTCGTCATCAGCCATGTAAGAAGCAGACGCTACCGTCAGATTATCGGTTGTATCGTCTTCGCCCATGAGACTGTCTTCTTTGCTCACTTCTTGTTTCCGTGCCATTACTACGTCGGAAACTTGCGTGAGTACGGCGCATTCCGCTCAACAAGCAAAAGGGGCATGGTTCCTCGACTTACCACCAGCACCCCACTTGGGAGGAGGCGGGAGTTTGGCTCTAGATGTCTTTGGCTTCGTTGCATGTCGAGGCGCTGGCGGAGGACTTTCGTCTCCTGGTGTGAATTCGAAAATGAGCCGTAGTCGGTCGTAAACACTGTGACGTTGCGCAAGCGATTCGCCAGACTCGAGGGGTATCCAGGTTCCTGAGCCCACATTAGTCGCAAAGCCATGAAACGACATCCGCTGGATCTGCAGCATGTACCCTGATATTTGCCATAACCTCCCTGTATCTTCTCGTGCACGTCCTTCTGCACATCTCGTTCCAGGATTCTCGTACGTGCGGGCTTATCAAAACCAGCAGCTTTCAAAATGTGAGTCGCATTGATCCAGTCATCATGCCTTCTTCGCATAACATGTTCCTTCAGATCGGCCCCGAATTGAAACTCGTACACTGGAACCTATAGAACAAGCAATACGTGAGTCAATGTGCAATGACGGTAAATGTGGTAAAAAAGACTTCGTATCGCGAGCTGTTATTCACACTTTTTGACATCTTTCAGATCTTTCAGCGCGAGAAATGTCACCGCAAAGGTTCCGCTCGCAGCCTCCGAGCGAGATCGGTCATGTAGGAAAAAACCAGATGCGTCTGATGAAGTCAAAATGGGAATGAGAACAAACTTACACCGCTATACGTGGCACTGTATACCCCTGGACCGAGAGAAACAGCCGCGGGAGCAGCACCTTTGACCATGTTGAATTTCGATGAGGTCCCGTAGCCGTTTTCAAAGGGCCATTCAACGACTGGCAGTACAAGCAAGTGTTGGGAGCAACAATGATGAAAATGGGTACCAATCGGGTCTGCCGAACGCTTTGGCAGCAAATTTGAAGAGGAAGCAAAGACGGGAAGCAAGAGATGGTCGTGCCAAAAAGCTTGTAGAACAAGGTACCGCCAATTGGCCTCAGTGCAGATGTTTGCTAGGGTCGGACGATGCACCTTGAATTGTTGGCACGTCGACGACGCGGTCCAGGAGTGAAAGACGCGAAGGCACGCGAAGCTCTTAAGTGGTACCTGCCTCAGGCGCTAATAAAGCTGCGACCGAGAAACGTCCAGCGGTGCACGTGACTGGTGCCATGTCATCCTTGGCGGTGGCGTAGGTGCAGGAACCCGCGTCAGCCACGAATTTCAACTGAATGTGGTTAGAGACTCGAGAGCTTGTACTAAGAAGGTCAGGAAGACCAAGCGCGTGCGCTGGACTGGAGCTCCTGTTGTGTTTCTCAGAGAACAACGAAAAGCATCCGCAGCCGACCGACATTTGCTTGCCCGACCACTTGATGACCTTTCGTGTTCGACTCCCCGATTGCATATAACGACGCTACGCCATTCGACTCATGCACTTGGTACTCGCGACGTTGGGAAACATTGCGCGGTCCCACCATCACCAGACTGGTTAGGGGGCGTCTAGGCCCGCGAGACGACAACTGACCGATATTTCGACACCGCACGTTAGATTGAAAAGAAACCACGTCTGGATGGTACTCGAGGGGCTGTCGAATAAAGTAAAAGGCAAAAAATGGCGGAGATCCTGCACAATGCGCCGATTGTCCTGGACAATGGATCGGGAACGATTCGCGCCGGGTTTGCTGGTGACGATCTGCCCAAGTGCTTCTTCCCCTCATGGGTAGGTCGACCAAAGCATCTCAGAGTTTTGGCCGGCGCGCTGGAAGGGGACGTTTTCATTGGGCAGAAAGCCGCCACAGAGCTGAGGGGTCTGCTGAAGATAAATTATCCTCTGGAGCATGGTGTTGTGACAGACTGGGATGACATGGAGAGGATATGGGAGTACGTGTATGGAGAGGGACTGAAGACGCTGAGTGAGGAGGTACGTCTCAGATGATCATTGTTTCCTTTTTGCCATTCTTCCTTTTTCGCCCTTTATTCCAAAGGCGACTGTACTGACAGGTCCCTCTAGCATCCCGTTCTTCTGACAGAGCCACCTCTGAACCCCCGCAGCAATCGCGATACAGCCGCACAGATTCTGTTTGAAACCTTCAATGTGCCAGCCCTCCATACTTCTATCCAAGCCGTACTATCACTATACGCCAGCGGACGTACGACCGGTATTGTCCTCGATGCCGGGGATGGAGTTTCGCATGCGGTTCCGGTTTACGAGGGCTTTGCCATGCCCAGCTCCATCCGACGAATTGACGTGGCAGGACGTGATGTCACGGAATACCTGCAGACGCTACTGCGGAAAAGCGGCTACGTGTTCCATACGAGTGCAGAGAAGGAGGTCGTCCGATTGATCAAAGAAAGCGTGTCATATGTAGCTTCGGACGTACGAAAAGAGGAGAGGGAATGGATTGGCGTCAAGCCCAACGAGAGCAAGTTTGCGGAATACGTGCTACCAGATGGCCACAGACTCAAGGTAAGTGAATATTGGAACCACGTTGCAAAGGCACAAATTATCTAACAAGGCATCACAGATTGGACCGGAGCGATTCAGAGCGCCCGAGATTCTGTTTGATCCGGAGATCATCGGCCTCGAGTACCCCGGCGTACACCAGATAGTGGTCGACGCCATCAACAGGACAGATCTGGATCTGCGAAAGTCGCTCTACGGCAACATCGTGCTCTCGGGCGGCAGCACTCTGACTAAAGGCTTTCCTGATCGGCTCTTGGCGGAGTTACAAAAATTGGCAGTTAAGGACATGAGGATCAAGATGTTTGCGCCTCCCGAGCGTAAATACTCGACATGGATAGGTGGTAGTATCCTGGCAGGGCTGAGCACATTCCGCAAGGTAGGCTGCACTGCGTCGTTATACGTATTTTTTATCTTGACTTGACATTGTACTAACAAGGCGGGTAGATGTGGGTGAGCATTGACGATTGGCATGAAAACCCCGACATCATTCACACCAAGTTTACGTGAGAGGTGACGTGTTCATTGGACGACCCCACCATATATGGTCAAGAAGACATAAATATCAAGCCGGATCAACTAAGCCGTACCGGTTTGGCTTTTACTAAGATCTCATGCAGAGAGCCACGTTGATACCACAAACGGATGATTTACCAACGACGTGCAGTGAGGATGTGGCTCTAGCTGAGAACGAGTTATGTACAAAGACCGGAGTAGTAAGCAATAGGGAGTGCGTGGGTGAAATGCAATTGCAGACGCGGAAACGGAATGAGCAGTCATGTTTTTTTGCCTCTTTTTTCTTTTTTCTCTTTTTCTTTCTGTTCTCGAAAGCCCATGATAAATACCCTAGTTGTCGGCAAGATGCACATCAGATAATAGATGAGTCGGGACAGTCGAACGTGCGCTTGGCGTAGTGTGAGATTTTGTCATTTCATGTTAGAGCAACGTACTGGGTGCTGGCAGCATTCGATGAACAGATGAATTGCGTCGCGAGGCATATCTATGAAGGCATGGACACGAATACAACTCAGAACAAGGCAAGAATTGTCCCTTGACAAAATGTACACGCGGGCCCAGATCATCACCTACCAGTTGATTATTCGCCGCCGGAAAAGACCTTCAGGCCACGGCCAATGCGCACAGCCCGGAACCTCTATAAACTCAGTAGGACTCCACAAAGCCACGATTCCAAGACCATTTCATTATTTGTGATCTTGAACTAATCATTTTTTTTTATCTCAGAAGACATCATGATACACACCGCTCGCAAGCGGAGGAGTAGGAGGAATGGGGTGGGTATAATATCCATGGTTCACCAGATGCACCTATGCGCGCTGCGTGTGCTCTGAGGTCCCCCCACAAAAACGCCGGCTTATGACAAGGAGAAACGTTCGTTCCAAAACTCGCCAGAAAGAACACCAAATAAAGACATCCGAACGCAGAACCCGAAGAAATAGCTGAGCCGAGAAGAAGGCAGATATGCGAATGATGGCCACGTGTAAGAGGCCTTGTTGAGAGGAGAGAGAGAGGAGATGTAGGCATCACCCAAATACAAAATTCAATAGCCCGAAATGAGGCGCCGAGGGCCGAAGTGTATGGAGAGACTCGAAGTCTACTCTCTTCGAGAGCAAGAGTAGAGGAGACAACCGCAGAGACTACCCCCGCGACAAAGAGCTGCTCAGGCGATTCCACAACTTAGCGCTTGAGCTCGACTTGCTCTCCAAGCTGGCCACGCTGCACGAAGACGAAGACGACGACGACAAGGAAGCCGCATCGTGATTCTTGTCCTTGCGACGGTAAATGTTACCCGCGCCGCCTCGGCCACAATATCCCACCGAGGCGCCGTCCCTCGCAGCGGCATGCCGGAGGGCATCGTCGAGAGACTCCGTGGGGGAGGGCATCTCCGTGACGGGGTGAACGTTTCCAGCGCCCCCGATGCCGCCAAAGACACGGCGCGAGGAAGATGTTTTGATAGTGGGTGTGGCGGTAATGGTGGTGGTGGTGGAGGTGGAGGCGGTCTTGGATGATGCACGGAAGGTGTTGCCTGCGCCGCCGCGGCCGCAGCGGATGAAGCTCGTTGAGGAGGGTGAGGGCTCAGTGAGGAGGTATTTCGACATTTTGAATGGTTGGCAAGAGGGTGTTACCCTTGCTCTTCTCGGGAAGCGTTCCTTGATTGATTTCTTTCTCTTAAATTCGGGAGTCAATCGTAGTAGAGATCGTCTGATCGAGTTGTCCAAGTGGAGGAGTAGATGGCCAAGCAAGGCGATGCTGATGTATTTGCGTGTATATCGCTCCGTAGTTGTGAGAGAGTCGACTTCTAATATGTAGGCGTCCTTACTTTGGGCATACGACTTGTTTATTTCCGCATGTTTACCTCATGGGCGCGCCTGGCGGTGGTGCCATTAACTTATACGATGAGATCCTCCCCCCCTTTTTACAAGTGCCTACCGCCTGAGTCCCCCTCGCCCCCCGCAACGCGAAAAAAAGCATCGTGACGCAAAAAAATTCAAGCCTTCCTTTCTTACTCCCCCCCCGAAAACCCCGAAAACGCCCCGTTCCCAAACCGGCGGGCGCACGTGGCCCACAACGGCCCAAAAGAAAGGGTCACCAGACCCCAGCCCAGCCCATGTAAAAGAAAAATTTTCCCCCAAGGGCCAAAGAGTTACATAACGGGGGAAGCGAATGAAGAATTGCGTCACTGCGTCGTGGGAAGAGAGCCAATGAAATGCCTGGCTGGCTTTCCCCAGGCTTGGCGAAGCATGTCTCTTTGAGTTCTTGCATCGTCAATGAGGCAGAAAGTGGATACGAGGTATGTAGGTACCTAGGTACATACCTCAATTCTTTCGAATGCGGCACGCTGTACCGACGTAAAGTACCTACATAGGTGTAATGTCGTTGGGGCCCGGCAATTCTAGCCGCGTTGCTGTGAATGCACCTCATAGAATGATGATGGGTTTTACCGTTTACGAGAAAATTAATTTGCAATTTGCATCTTGATGTTACATTCCGATCAGCTGTGGGAAGTGGTGACCGGTGTGAACGGCAGGCGGCAAGACGGACGCTCGTTCTGGGCAGGGGTGGAAAATTTTATTCTTCATCGCATCGAGATTTGTCGGTCCGGTCGCCGCTAGTTAATCACGTTTTGCCAGGGGGCACGCTTCGCCAATGATGTATGTACATAGGTACTCCGTATGTATATGCATGTATGTACATGTACGGAGTACATGAGGCTAAGAAGAAGTTGATGCTTCTGTTTCTTCTTATTTCTTCTACGAATAACGGTTTGCAAGTTACATACATACTCCGTACATACATGCATGCCTACATATGACTGTTTGGTGCCTTTACTTTTTTAGTCTCCGTTGGCTGTCTTTTGTTTCACGTGGCGCCAGCTATGGAATGCCTCTCATGAGTCACGAGTTCATGAGGAATCACGAGTCCACGATACAATGAGTGGGTCTTTAAAACAATTTACGCGTGAGACAAGTTGCAATTTGCTCTTGTGTTTCGCATGCCGATATTGAATTGTATTGTCATGTGGAATGGAATGGCTGCCCAAGACACGCAACGAATGAACCTGATACGTATCAAGATGAAGCGAGGGCAGCCTCGGCATCAACTTGTCAATCACGAGTCGCCAGTTCATGCCGCGGGTCAAATTCTTTTCATCACCATGACGCAATGAGGGAAACCGTTAAGTGAATTGTTTCGTTACTGTAGGCGGAGGAAATCTAGAGACCAGTAGCCTTTTCCAAGAGGCGCGTCTCGATCAGAAACATGAAATACAAAAAGAAGCATCCAGTGCCGCCCTTCCCAATAGGCACCCTACGCCATAAAAAATGAGCAAAAGTAAAACGAAGAAAACATTTGACAAACATGCTCTGTAGAATATATCATGTAGATGAGGAACAAATCAACAAAACGAATCAAGAAGGAAAAACATGGCGCCGGCCAACTTGCTGCAGAATATCAGACATCCGGTGCTTTCTTTGATCCAGGATATGTGTCGTGAGGACGAGAAAGGACAGTCGTTGAATACACAAATAGAGAGGAGGTGCGTGCTGTGTGTACTGCATGTATGCATATGAACGTATGCGTAAATGTGTAAAAAATATGTGTTCCGGCGAGTGTATGTGCGCGCAGAGGCCATGATGAAGAACCGGAACGAATGTTTCTCGCACCAGTTTCGTAGCAAGTCGTTACACGCCCACGCTCATCCACCCAAAAAGACCGCACGCTGAACCGAGAACCAACAACGTCAAGATGCCGGCACCGGCCTTATCAGCAGTCGTGATCGGCTTGACAACCTTCTGCGCATTATCACCACCGCCACCGGCGTTGGGATTGCCCTTGGAAATGCCGCCATTCTGATCCGTCAGGGGAGGCTTGGCCACTGGAATCAGAAGAGATTCAACGGCAGCTAGTACCGACATCTCCTGCCCGGCACCTGTTTTGCCGTCGTACACACCGCTGTCCCATTTAAAGCCGCATTGCCGGCCCATGGCGCCACCGGTGCACTGCTTGATGGCAGCCGTGGCAGAAGTCTTGAGCAGGGGGCGGATCGTGTCTGCTGTGTATGGGGCGAGTTGAGTAATGGTGGAATACCATCGGTGAAGAAAGCCTTTGAAGGTGATCATGTCCGTGGTACAAGTGCCGACGTTTTCGCATGATATTTCCACGGCAATGCCCTTGGGGATGAACGTCTGCAGACCGTGCTTGATGAGTCCGTCGAGTCGGGCTTTCCAGGTCGCATTTCCGTTTGTCTATAAAATGGTCTGGTCAGTGATCGAGGTCCGTGTGTCATAGGTTCAGCGCATGTTCCGGCGATTTCCTCTTCCCCTTTTCTTTTCATAGGTCAACACTTACAACATTGTACATGAAAGCTGCGCCTTGCGCAAACACGGCGTTGTTGTAGGAAAACTCGGCCTTGTTGATAGTCTTGCAATCATTGCCAACCTTGGCACCATCGTAGATAGCGTAGTTTTTGTTGTCGATGAAGCCAATCTTCCACATCCAGTCCCACGTCTTGTCTGCCCAATCGGAGTAGGTAGTATTGCCGGTGTAGCGGAACAGGCGCGCGCCCATGTTGAAGAAGCAGCCATTGGCGATGCTGTTTTTGTAGTCGTATCCGTTATTCGCAAAAGGAATCTGCCATCGCAAGCCGCCACCGCAGCTCGCATCGTGGCGATCCGGGCTGGCCTGCGTGTTGAATACGGCCTGGGCGAGCTCGAGCCATTGCGGCTTGTCGGCGGGGGGGTTGGGGAAACCATTCTCGGCGGCTGTCAAGGCGGCCATGCCCCAGAAGCCTTGATCGTCGTTTCCCAGCGACGCGGTGACGTTTCGAGGCATGTAGTCTTTATTTTCGCCAACCTGGAATAGCATGGCCTGCGTAATCTCGTCATTGTATGTCGAATCGCCGGTCCAGTACCAATAATCAATCAGAGTCCCCCACATCGCACCGCCTTCCCACCAGTAGTAGTCGCCTGCTGGCGGCGGTCCCGGCAGAATACCAGGTGTTTGGCCAGTCAAGTTGCCTTTGTAGTATTGAAGCATATCCCATGCCAGGATGCTTGCGCTTTGCTTTATGGCGTCTGTAGCATGAGGGAGACGTTAGCGAGCATACATGTTCTGCCATCGCTTCAATCCGATATGTCATCCATCCAACCGCATGAACATATGCTTACCGGTGCTATCGATGGAAAAGGGAGTCGTCTGAGCCTGTGACAGTGTTGCCACCGACAGCAATGACGCAGCGGCCACACGAGGGGAGAGCGTGGATCGCATGATGAGCGTTTGAGGACAGATAGTTCGCGCGAGATGTTATGCGCCCAACCTAGCTGTGCTGACACAAGATGCCCGGGACGAATGCAACAGCAGGCGAAGCTACGCGAAAGCGAGACGAGGCGTCTATGACATTCACGGTGGCGAGGCTTGATAACTGATGCGACAGGCTGAATTGCACTGAGGCAACGGTTATGAACAGTAACGACTGTGGTTGCGACAAGATGATTCACCGTAAGTTGCAAGAGGCGATCTCTCTACCCGTAACCGCGAAGCGTGTGACCAGAGCCGACACTGGGTGTGACGGTATTGTGACGATGTCGAAGCGGGGTTGAGGCCGCTGGAGGCGTGAGAGACGCAACGATGTATGTTGGTATGTAGTGTATGCTATAGTATACGTGTACGATATGGACAATCAGGTTGAAAGGATCACGGAGGATGACGGAGAAGTGGTGAAGCGTCCAGAGCAGGGGCCTCATGGGTGAGCCCATGGATTACACGGGCGGCTGGCACAATGGGGGTTCTAACTTCCAGCTGGCGAGCGTACGGTGCCACTTCTCGGAATAGCCTGAGACCAATGATTGGGCCATTGGGATGGGGTTGGGCGGCAATCCCGCACTCGCGATGCGCCAGACTAACAATGGTTCAATGGACTTGTTGCAGAATCGCCACTTTGATGAGCCGCTCAGCCTCAACTCCAGTTGCTGCCAAAAGAGGCGAATCTCCACCACCTGCATCTGATTCTGCGGAGCCGCCATCAATAGTCTGGTGACATTCCAGCACTAGGGATTGAACGACGCGGTGTGGGTGAGGATTGAAAGAGAAGCTTCCTTTTAATTCTTTTGAAACCAATGCGTACACGGTACAAGTGATCAACAGGAGCCCTCAATCATGATTATGAGTCGCCATTTTGCGCTGTATCAACCAATTGGGCGGTCATCCTGGCCGTGCAGCGTCCCCCTATAAGATGCAACAGGTGAAAGAACCATCCCCAGCTTCACCCCCTTCTGTCCACTTTTATTCCCTGTCTTTGTTCGGGCTTCCGGCAAAGAGAACTGTGCACACAGTGGGGGTGTGTACAGTTCACCGCGAACTACCTACCTAGTATTGGCGGCCATTAATAATAAGCGCGTAGTGTTCGCGTAATGCATGTATGATGTACCTACATACATACCTACGAATTATCGGTAGAGTAAGCCCGAGCCCTATTGTATTTCCGAACTTTTCAAAAGCCTGCTTGGCCGTGACTTTATAGGGCCATCTGCGACTTGATGGGCCGACTCCCGAGGACACGTGCTTTAGTCTATTGCCGCCTGCAGAAGTCGGAGTTATTGTCATGAGTATAGGTATACGGCGGCCGATCAACACCAAAACCACAGCGTAGCAGAGGTTGCCAGCCGTATTACGACCGTTTTTTCACGAAAAGGGATCGTGCTATACCGTAAGCATCACTGCTACTTCTGTTTTACTGGCCATTCATCACCGAGTCGGTTGCCTATCTCAAAAACGAAGCCCTCATCGTCGACACAACAGAACACCGTACGAAGGCCTGGGGAAAAACCTGATCTCTCTCATGTTCAAACATTAGTGACACGGTTTCTCACGCTGGCCAGTCAGTTTTGCATAGCACTTGCAACTAAGTCTTCGAATATGAGTGAGGTCGGGTTCATCTCTGACCCAGCCTTCACCAGGTGTCATGTCGTGTCGACTGTGTGATCTTCGATTTCCATGATAGGCAATTGATTCAGCAATGAATTCAGATGAAGTTATTTCACCCGCTGGTGGCAGGCAAGTCAGAGGAGCTTCAGACCCGGTGCGCACTTCTCCCCTTGGCCGCAAAGCAGGAGGGATCGCCGGACGTACGGGAGACAGCGCCCTTTAGCCGAGCAGGAATGTCAACAAGCTTCTCATCAAGGAACAACATCTGACGACTTGATGATGGCGCTATTCTCTCTCAAGAGAAGGTAGCCAGCTGCCCCATTAACCCAGAAGGCGGCATATAGATACCTTTGGTGTGCTCAGTTTTCTCACGCTGGCTAGTTCGTTAGGAACAGCACTTGAAACTGAGTTTTCGAATATGAGTGAGGTCGGAGTGATGTCCAAACCAGCCTGCAGAGGGTGTTCTGTCAAGTCGACTGGATGGGGCTTCGATTCCTGAGGTACAACTGATTCAGCAATGAATGGCCAATAGAACAGCGGTAGTCTTCAACCACGGAGTATATCGGGAGTGCTCTTAGAACAATCCGGTAGGTTGCCTCTGCTATTCCATATGATGCAAACTCAAGTTTGATCCCCCAGCTTGCATTGGCGGCAGTAAACTCAGAAGAGCCGTTTCGCCGGGGTTGCTTCGGTCGCTATGAGCGTATTCTCAAGGCGCTCAACAAGATCAAGCCAGCAAAAAGGAGCCGCTGGGAGCTTCAGTGATCATCTTGCGACAACAACGTGTGCCCATTCAAGTGTCAAGTTTAAAAAGCTACATTTGAGCAGTTGCACGGGGGCCTCGAGAGGAGGTGCGGACCGAGCTTTTTCCGGCCCAGTTATCCGCGCAAGGGCCGATCGGGGTCCACGTCTTCCCGATTGCGCCAAGCAAACTGTCCTCAAGGATCCAGGCACAGGGACAGATCCAACGTTGGCAATGCGACTTGGTTCATCCTGAACAGCTCTACAACAACACATACGAGCTCGTAGCGAATTGTTCGGCTCCAGCGGCGGCGACAACGATGCGAATGGAGTAAAGCAGTCAAGATTTTCAAATACAGCTCAAAGACTTACAACTTTCCCCAAGCGGCGCGCCACCATGGACAATTTCGAAAAGCGCGACCTCGACGAGGATAATTTTGGCGCAAAGGGCAGCGTTGTCGCCGCATTCGATGCCTTTCGTATGTTTGCTCTCTCTCACATATAACTCTACACTATTTGCAGAGCAGAGGAAGAGCTTCTACTGACTCGGCGCATTTTTGCATAGCCAAATCAAAACCACAATACGTGACCAGAACCGAAGGCGGAGGAAAATGGACCGTAGCCATGGCAGTAGTCTCGCTCTTCTTGCTATGGGCTGAGCTGGCAAGTTGGTGGCGAGGATCCGAATCGCACACCTTTGCAGTTGAACAAAGAATCGCGCACTCCATGCAGATCAACCTGGATGCCGTGGTCCTCATGAAGTGCGGTGACCTACATGTCAACGTGCAGGACGCCGCCGGCGACCTCATCCTGGCGGGTTCCAAGCTGCGAAAAGACGAGACGAGCTGGGCACAGTGGGTAAATCAAAAGGGCGTGCATAAGCTGGGAAAAGATAGCGAGGGCCGAATCGTCACAGGTGCCGGATGGGAGAGCCTCGACGACGAGGGTTTTGGAGAAGAGCACGTCCACGATATAGTGGCGCTGGGCAAGAAACGTGCCAAATGGGCCAAGACACCAAGGGTCCGCGGTCCGCCTGATAGTTGCCGAATCTACGGAAGCCTGGAATTGAACAAGGTGCAGGGCGATTTTCATATCACGGCTAGAGGCCATGGCTACCGTAGCCAGGGTGGCCATCTGGACCACAACAGTAAGTTGCTCAGCAATCCAAACACGTTTCCAACAAAATCCGTAGCAGGATACAACATCATTCTTCTCGCCTTCGATATTGTAAAAAAAAACTGACCTCGAGAAAATAGGCTTTAACTTCTCCCATATCATCAACGAGCTTTCCTTTGGCGCATACTACCCCTCTCTCGTCAACCCGCTCGACCACACCATCAACACTGCCGAAAACCACTTCCAAAAGTTCCAATACTACGTCTCCGTTGTGCCTACCCAGTACAGTGTCGGTTCGAGCACCATTGCCGCCAATCAATATGCCGTCACGGAGCAGACCAAGGTCGTGTCAGAGTACTCAGTGCCGGGCGTGTTTGTTAAATACGACATTGAGCCCATTCAGCTATCCGTGGTAGAGAGCCGCGATGGCTTCTTCAAATTCTGCTTCAAGCTCATCAATGTGCTTTCGGGGGTGCTTGTTGCGGGGCATTGGGGCTTCACCTTGAGCGAGTGGTTCCGCGAGGTGCTGGGCAAGAGGAGGCGGCAAAGCGGTGGGGAGGGTTTCTTGGGCACGAAACATGGTTTTGATGATTAAAAGGGGCCAGTCAGGCTGGGTGATCAACATGGGGAGGACTTGAGAATGACGAGGAGAAAAGAGACAATTTGGCATGGTTTTGTAGAAGGCTGCATTTATAACAAAGGATATGGCGTTAAAGAGGCATTTTAAATTGAGCGTTCTTTCTTTTCTTCGCTCTGGTTCTATCTCGATTCCCGGCACAACAGACCTGTCTCTGCATTTCTAAGAAAGGGTGCAAATTATCTGTATGTAATCGATGGCACTGTACGAAGGAATGTTCATGATGTAGTATGATGCGTGCATGTTCTTGCTCTGATATAGGCGTTATGTTGGACTTGTTCAGGGTGCGGCAGCTCGTGAAACCTCGAGAAGCAGTAAGTTGTAGCTATCGAATGCTGTCCTCCTTGTCTCTCGTATACTATGACCCTCGCCTTCCTTTGTTTCAAGCCATTTCAGTGCCAACAGAACGAGACTTCATCTGGAAGTTAGGCAATCGAGAACTGTGGCATTAACGATAGGCTTCCGCACACACCCTGGATATTTTTGCTCACATGGCCAACAGACTCTCCTCGGAAGAATTGAGTACTCTTGCACGAGCGATAGACTTCAACACTCATGCTTAAATTACCGATCTCATGGCGAACGACTCTCCTCGAACGCCGATTTATTGGAGAATCTACATAGGCCGCGAGACAAGCCTGGTGGAATAAAGTCAAAAGTAAGACGTAGCGAGGAACCGTCGTATATCGTGTCGTGTGCTGCAGAGCCGTTGCGAGCACTCTACCAAAATTCAGTTGGAACAATCATGTTACCGCCGCTCGTAGCTTGGGACTTTTGGACGAATACTTGGATAGACTTGCTGCGGGACGGGCGGCAGTGAATTTATCACAGCTGAAGGCGTCAATGACTTCCAACTTCCTCCGGCTCGCGGAGCTTATGTCTGATGGTTTCTGATGATTATGACGCGAAACGGGATGCCCCGATTGCTGGAGCATCCGAGTACGAAAGGGACCTCTGGCAGCCCGGGCTTCATACATAGTGCATTTCGGGCGTACTTTAAGGAGGATTATCGCGGAACGATATACTTCGATTGGGAAAGTGACTCGAAGTCAATCAGGTATGCTGATTCTGAACGATGCTCTCGTGCATATTAACGGCCTCGCCATCGATTGCATCAAATGTCCTCCCAACAGTAATCTCAAAAATTCACGCTTGTAAAGGGAGCTTCGAAGTTTTGACTGGTTTATCGTGTAAGCGTTGGCTGGCGTGGCCTGAAGTTCAAAAGGGTCCAAATGCGCAGTGTCGGTCTTGAAGTAGAAGTGCTCATCTCAGCGCAAACCTTCTTTCGGTCTGTGGCAATGTCCGATATCTCAAACATAATGCAACGACCCAGTAGTGGTCCCTTTCTCGTTCTTATGTGCGAGGCACAATTTCTTGGCCGAAGATTTCTCATCTCGCAGCATAATACAAGGGGATATGTTCTAAGTTGCAAGGTTGATGACCAACTCGGTCTGTCGTCGTGGCCACTTCCTCTTTCTTCAAAGTGAGAAAGAGGGAGCACAAGACCAACGGACTCAATGCAATATGCGGCTTTTATATGATGCCAGAACCTTGAGTTTGACGTATTCTAAATGAAAGCTGGATCACTCATGAGAAGCAGCGGCAAAATCCGATGTGCCAATTCCCCTCTGAACAGCTGCAGTCAACCTAGATTCTGGCATTGTCGTTCCTACCTCACTGAGGCTACTAACATATCGTGCGTATTAGAAGGGCATATGCCACAATATGGCGTTCGATGGGATCACAGCGAATGTAGAAAGGCCAAGATTCTTGACTGTAAATTCTTCAGGTGATGTAGACTGTGACCTGCCAGCTTTGAAGCCTACCCATTCAATCCAGCCGGGAGACTTTAAACATCCACCACATAACTAATGTAATTGTCCTTCCTCTCTTCCCAAAGGGGTTAGTGTATGCAGCCCCCCTGCTAGCGCCTTGGAGGTACTTGGCTGGCTCACAGGATACATTCGCCTGAGACGTATCATCATGTACAGTCAACCCCCGATATAACGATAACGTAAAAGTGACCAAAACCCCATCGTTATATCGAAATATCGTTTTATCGGATGGGTTTTCGGTGAGGATTTTCAAAAAATGAGGCCCAAAATTATCGTTAAGGTGAGGATATCGTTTTATAACGCATCGTTATATCGGGGTTTGACTGTATGTAGATAGAGACCACTATAATCTTGTGGCGAACTGGCGGTATATGATCGCCCGTAGGCTCAAGGATGGAATTGAATTTTGAGGTTATAGTCCAATTGTAGATTTGAAGACTAATCAGGAACCTCGGTTTCTATAGAAAGTCGCAGACAAAAGCCGTGTTGGCCGTGTTATTACTACCTAATCTACTGACTGTCTGTGCTGTCATTATCAGCATGCTGCAGCCGGCCCAACTGTATTGTCGCGCCGGTATAGGAAATCTGAAGCTGTCATCGGCATCAATATCAAAAGGCGTGACTGGCGCCCCAAGTTGAGGCCCTGAATGCTGGCTGCTATCGTCTCCCGAGCTCACCGTGGTTGCGGCGACACGGTATGTACTCTGTTACGCGCGACCGGCGGCGACGATGTGCGGTTTCGAGGTTATCTTCAGCGCCCTGACCGCTGTCGCCGTCAATATTGACATCAGTGTCACTGTCGTTGGCCTCCTGGCGCAGCAGACGACTGACCGAGCTGTCGGAATCTTCATCCTCTGATGTGTTCCGGGAGGCAAGCCGCGCTGGGCTGTATGACGCGTCAAGCTGAGCGCACGACGGCTGCGTCGCGCGCGAAGGTCGCGGCGATGATGAGGTAGATGAGGAGCTCATTTTCAAGTCGAGAAATCGGAAGTAAAAGAGGTCGTTTGTATAGCTTCAAAAGCCAGGTCGCGAAGCTGATGATTGACAGGTAGTGGTAGGAAGTCGCGGTGCCGTAATCTGTGTTTTGCTTTTCAAGCACGATGTACCTATCTGGTCGCAAAGAGCCTTGCCGGAACTATCGTTCCTTGCCCCGCTTTCAGTCAACGACCTATCAGCCCGCAGTTCTGCCATTTGTCATCATTCCCACACGGTTTCCTTTTGAGATGTTGTTGCGACTTGTTGAGAGACCTATTGGGATCGAGGAACGCTTTCGCTGGAGTTGTCGTATCAGTCTGGATTGTCATGTTTCTCTTGCTGTTCTTTAGTTGCATTCCGTTCTGTTGGTTTCCGAGGCATCTGGAGAGATCGGATGAGACATCCGATGTTCAACACATCGGAGGCCAGTTTGGGCATTTTGGATAAGATAGTGGAGGGAGCCCATTGAGGATAGGAAAGGAGGGAGGAGAGTTAGTTGGGTTTTGTGGTGTTTTGAGGACTTAGTTCCTGTCTTTCTGATAGTATCATTGAGTCTTGTCCATCTTCTCTTTTGAGTCTGGTAGATCTTGTCAGATCTATCAGCCCTTCGTCTCTTGCCTGTTTTCAGTGAGCCGAGAGTCTGTTCTTTGCCCACCCTATCACCTGTTCGACCTTTGTCCGAGTTTCCACCTTTTCGGGCCCCCCGTCCTCCGAGTTTCACTGGCGACCGCGCCAGGAGGGATAAACAATTCGCTTTCTGAAGCGATCCTGGATCTCATTGTCACCGTCAACACCATTATCGCGTGCCTTAGTTCACGTCCCTTCCCAGGCTGGCTCCCTCTTCGACATCATCTTCTTCTGAAGGGCCTCCCTTTGACGATTATCAGGAGCCTGCCACCTTCGTGGACAACCAAAGTCAAACTGTGAATCAGTTGATCAGCCGATTTGAAACCCTGAGTTTTTCGTCATTCACTATCACGCATCCACTGGAGCAATCAGTCATAATGTCCGAAATCAAGGTTCCTAAGCTTCCGTCAGCTCAGGAGATTGGAACGTACGATGGCAAGATACCAGCTGAACGATACTTCCGCCGATTGGGACACACTCTCAAGCATACCAACGATGGTGAACAAGTCGACCCGAGCACTCATATCTCTATGTTTGAGTTGGCTCTTGAAGGAGATGCCGCGGTATTTGCGGAAACTTCATCCCAGATCCGATCAATCATGAGTCGGGCATCCCAGGGTACTGCGTCGAAAACGGACCTTGGAGATCTTCAGCAAGCTTTCTCAGTGAAGTTTCCCCCCGCCGTTGCGGAAAAGAAAGTTGCTATTGGTGCTGACGTTGATGTGCGTCAAGCTGAAGGCGAGCACCTTACTGACTATTACAACCGTGTCTTGAATTTGTATCAACGAGCCGGTGGACAGGATAAGCCTTTGGCCCCGTCGGACTCACCATCCCCAGCTGACGTCTTTATGCGACAACATTTCATCTCCAGGTTCATTCGTGGTCTTCACGACAAGATGCTCATGCAAGAGGCTGTCGGCCAGAGAGCTCTAACTGCGAGCAGCTTAGGAGAGGCGCACGGAATCGTGCAAGAGGCTGCCACTGTCTTGGATTCTAAGGCAAGCCTTGCCGAATTGTTAGCGCGGGATACCAGAATGTCCCAACTTGAGGAGCTTGTACGAGTTCAAAATGGTTGCTCAGCTGATGAGATGATCTTGCGTGTCTTCCCTCATGGGCACAATGAGGGAGTGGGTAGTCCAAGGCCACAAACCACGCTCTCAGTCGACTCCTTCTACTCCCAGGTCCAGCCAGTTTCTCAGCAACCTCAGGCTCAACCTCAGGCTATGCTTTCCGCCAATCAAACTCAGCCTATTCCTCAGCAGCCTATCCCTCAGCAGCCTATCCCTCAGCAGGCTGTCCCTCAGCAAGCTATCCCTCAGCAGCCGGTCAACACGGGTTATCAACAGCCATATCGACCTCGCCAGGATCGCAACTATCAGAATCGTGGCAATACTCAGGCGCCCCGCCCACCTACGAACGGTGCCGGACCAGGTTTGCGTCCAGCGAACGAGTCAACAAATCAGTACATCAATGGAACCACCCCGTTGCCGCGAGGAGGTGTTTGCTTTACGTGTGGCATTGCGGGCCATTGGTCCACACATTGCCCAACTCCTGAGAATGCCCGGTTGCAGCGTTGGGAGAGCGCATATCTGAAGTCCATGATTCTGCCGCCCACTCAAGATGATGGCTCCTGGGTTCCAGGACGACTGAACGCTCGACTGGCTCAAATTTACCTTGAGAACGACATGTTGGAAGGCCCTGTAGCTACTACCGCGCCAGCTGACTCTGCAGCTACTGCGTGCTATGCGCCTGTTGAAGCCGGACCGTCCTGTACAGTTCTTCCTTTTCAGCCCCTTATCCAGTACGAGAGTACGTCGGAGTCTGGTGTCAAACGCATGGACCAGCAGGCACGCGTGGAAGAGGTTACCGATGAAGAGGCTCCGTTGAAGTCCTTGGTGGCGAACCTTAGCCAGGCTTCTCAAGCGACCCGCGACTCGGTAGCGCAAGGTGCCCTCTGGGTGATGACCCTCCTCTCTGAAGCTGAGCCCCATCAGAAGAAACGGAAAGGGATGCCAATCGGGGAATTGCTAAGTGATGATGAGAGGGGCCCCGCACCATTGATGAGAGAAAAAACAGTTAAGAAAAACGCCAGGGCACTCAGTGAGATTTGGGGGCGAGCAGGGCTTGGGCCCATCGATTGGAAAACTCTTGCGGAGCGAATCTCAGTTCCTATATCGCTTCTTGATCTATGGCAAATTAGCCCAGAATTGTCTAGGCAGTTCCGAAGGCTGTCCTCGCGAATGATCTCCCCGCGAAAGCGTGCGGGAAAGAAGAAGGTGTCATTCTCCTTTAACGCAGCTGCTGCTCAAGTATCGCCTCCAAAGGCGCGAGGGTTCCCGGTCCCGGATGATCACAACACTGAATTATTGAAGAAGAATCGGCCCGCCACTAAGCTATTTGGTATCTCTGTTAGAGCGACCGTGGGGGAGGAACCGGAGCGGGTGTTTGATTTCAAACCCGGGGAGGCAGTCGCTGACCAAGGGGCGGAGATCAACATTGTGTCTCGCGCGTTTATTCTGAAAGAAAAGATCCCAGTCTACAACCTGAAAGCGGTCGGATTTAGAGGGTTGCAAATGATAAATGCAGATGGCCGGAAGGCAGTGGTTACTCACTTCGCAATACTACAAGTGAGTTGCCAAGGTGTGGAACGACCCGTGTGGGCGATTGTGACACCGGATCATCAACCGCACAGTCATGCTAGTTTGATCTTGGGTCTGCCATGGTTGTATGACGTGGGCGCCCGCTTTGACGTTCGCGGCTCGACGTTTTCGATTGGCGTGAAAGAGGAGGGCGATGTTGTGTCTGTTGTTAAGGGCCCGGAGGTGGCATTGTCTCAGCGACAGAGGATTCTGCTGTGCCCAGCGAATCCCGCCATCTTGGACCAGTATGCTGGCTGGGAAGATTTTGATCCCTCTTCGGACGAGGCATCTTCAGACGGTGATGATGAATTCAGCGACGTTTCGGATTCGGAAAACTAGGCCAGCTGCTCCGACCTGAGTACGTCAGAAAACTGCATTCCTCGGCCCGGAGCGAACGCTTGACTGGAACTCTTCTTGAAGTTCCGTTCGTTCAATTTTGGGTCGAGCCGGAGGAGACGTTTCGAGTCGCGAAACAACTCAGCCTTTGTGCACACTGGTCAGAAGCAAAGGGGGGTCAGATGAAAGAAAGTTGCGATACTGACTACAGAGTTGGAAACTTGAATCGGGTTTTGTTGACCAAAGATAACTGGCCTGGGCCGATTGCAGGAGAGCCCCCTTCGTTCCCGTTCCCGACGAGTCGCAGGGTCTGGCGGAAAGAGGTGGATTGGACGATTCCGCTCAACGTAGTGTCATCGTGGTTTGAAGGTTGCGGAGTCACGTTAGGCCCTTTGGTTCCGGCCTCCATGAGAGAGGAGATCATGCGAACATTTCATGCTTACCAAGACTTGGATGCAACATCCGTCGCCGATATCCCTGCCACGGATCTTTACATGCACATTCCTCGGTTGAAAGATGGTGTAAGGCCGTGGGCGCGTTCACCCCGGAAAAGATGGTCAGTGCCACAGAAGTACTGGCTTGATCGCCTCGTGAGGGAGGGAATCGAGTCGGGCATGTATGAATATACGATGGCTGCCAATGGGCGGATGTCGGATTGGTGTGCTGAGCCTGTGTTGGTACCGAAACATGATTCTGACCCATGGGCCGAGCCACGATTAACGTTCAACTACTCTCATGTCGAAGAAGAAATGCCGGGCTGTCAGTTGCCCGTGGTAGCCGAAACCCATGACCAGCTTTCGGATCCTCGAATACAGACATACAGTGGGTTTGACCTTAAACATGCGTACTGGACGGTACCAGTTGCCCCCGACTTCAGGCATGTGTTCGCCTTCTCTGTTCCTGGGTACAGTCAGTTGCAACCCACTCGGATGCCGCAAGGTTCACAGTCGGCCGGCTTCACCATGACGGAAGTGTTGAGAATTGCTCTGGGCCCCATTCCCGCTCCCTATCCGGAACCATCGTTGACGGCGCCTCAAAGGATGGGCGATATGGTAGTGCTTACCAGCTATATGGATGACATATTCTGTAAGCATGCCTCCTTTGCAGAACAATGGTCATTCATCAGGGATCATTTGCTACCCAGACTTCTGTGGACCCTAATGAAGCTCAGCTTCAAGAAAGTGTCCTTGGGAATGAAGACTATCACTGCCATCGGTTGGGTTCATGAGGTCGGTGGCAAAATGTACATCAAACCCGACAGGGCAGCGAAACTGAAAGAGTGGCCAACCCCGACGAATCAATCGGCTGTTCGATCGTTTTTGGGAGCCATTGGGCCGTGTAGGCGATGGATCAAGAACTGTGCTGAGATTGCTCGTCCACTCAGCCGACTGACTGGAGATGTGAATTGGCAATGGGGTGACTCCGAAGCCTTGTCATTTGCCGTGTTGAAAGAGAAAGCTGCTACTGCGGTGTGCATGCACGGGTTTGTTTTCGATTTGCCTACCCAGCTGTACACAGATGCCAGCGCTTTTGGGGGAGGCTGTGTGATTTTGCAGACACGAGACAACATCCCTTATCCCATCCTGTACGATTCATTCCTTTTCACGAAGACGCAAAGACAATATGGTACTTATAAGCGCGAGCTGTGCGCCTTGGTTGAATTTTGCAGGAAGCACAAACATTTTTTTGAATCTCGGTCAACCTCCACGATTTTTACAGATCATAAACCACTGGCCACGTTCATCACGTCGACTGGGCATGAGGGTATCTATGCTCGATGGGTCACCGAACTTCGGCTTTTGAACATCAAGATTTGTATCATTAAAGGAAAACGGAATGCTGCTGCGGATGGACTTTCACGAACCATTTTCCCTTCGGACAATTGCACTGACGACTTCACTGAGTTTGGATCGCGAGAGGCAGGCTCAAATCAATGGGTCTGGAAAGATGGTGTTGGTGGCTATGAAGAAATGTTGAGACGTTTGCAGAGAGCTGAGCTGGAGAAAGAGGTCGCTGCAAGCCAGGATGCAAGTCAAGGTGTGATGTGGACTGAGGTCGAACCTGGATCTTCGGAGTCATGGGACAAGTTTGCTAAGGACCCATGGTACGAAGACATCATGAGATACTTGGCGACTGGCCAGTGTGGTGATGGGCCCTACGATCGTCACGCAGCTCGGCGGATGGCATCCAAGATCCTGCGGTACGATTGGAGAGATGATACCCTTTGGTATCTGGGTCGTCATGGCAAGCAGCGTTGCCTGGTGAGGGGCGAAGTGGGAGCGGCCCTGCGCGAAGCTCATGACAATGATGGGCACTTTGGAGCGGACTTGACGTGTCGGCGATTATCTCAAGCAGTATTTTGGCCGAAGATGGGTAGTGATGTCGTCAAGTACATTTCGGGTTGTCTACCGTGTGCTCGGTATGGTCCTTCGAAAAGACAAGCACCAAATCAGCCTGTGCTGGTGGACGAACCTCTTCAAATTGTGGGTATGGACCACGTGGGGCCGTTTCCAAAATCCAGAAATGACTCTCGGCATATACTGGTGGTTGTTGATTATTTTTCACGGTTCATTTGGCTCTTTCCATGCAGATCGACAGGGGCTACGGAGGTGGTGAATCATCTTCGAGCTTGGATGGACGGGTTGTCTTTGGCTCCTGAAGGTTTCTATACTGACCCAGGCTCAGCCTTTGTCTCCGCCGAGTTTTCAACGTTCCTGAGGAAGCGGGGAGTGAGCCTGATCAACGCTCCAAGGCAATCTCACAAGAGTGTTGGTTTAGTGGAAGTATCGAACCGAGTTTTGCAAGATGTTTTGAACAAAATTACGAAAGATCCGACTGATTGGGACCTCCAACTTCCTCGGGTTGCCCGCATTTTAAACTCACGATACATCAGATCTGTGGGATTCTCTCCGATCGAAGTGTTATATGGACTAACTCGGGCCCCCGACACAGGACTTCAATCCTTTCTTACTCAAAGCTCGATCAATTGCAGCGATGAGTTCTGTGAGTCCTTAGCTTGGCCACTAGAGGCTTCCCTAGATGGTGACGCAAGGGTTTTTGGTTGAGCCGTATGGAAACACGTCGTGCTCAAATTGAAAGTCAGAGGAATTTGGAGGCGGCCGTTCGCAGGGACCGCCACAAGCAGCGGAACTCGCAACCTCTACTCCCAGGCGAGATGGTGATGGTATTATCTGAAGGGAAACCTCCGAAGTTGCAGCCAAGATGGCAAGGCCCCTTTCGAATTCGGGCTCGAACAGGTCGTGCGTGCTACCACCTTGTCAATTTAGATGGATCGAGAATTCGAGGCGGGACGGATTTCGACTTGCGGCGTTAGCATCTGGGTGTCATGGTCGGGGCGACCATTTGTTGGCGGCGCGCAAAGAGCCTTGCCGGAAGTTGCGGCGTTAGCATCTGGGTGTCATGGTCGGGGGCGACCATTTGTTGGTGGGGGTCGCGCAAAGAGCCTTGCCGGAACTATCGTTCCTTGCCCCGCTTTCAGTCAACGACCTATCAGCCCGCAGTTCTGCCATTTGTCATCATTCCCACACGGTTTCCTTTTGAGATGTTGTTGCGACTTGTTGAGAGACCTATTGGGATCGAGGAACGCTTTCGCTGGAGTTGTCGTATCAGTCTGGATTGTCATGTTTCTCTTGCTGTTCTTTAGTTGCATTCCGTTCTGTTGGTTTCCGAGGCATCTGGAGAGATCGGATGAGACATCCGATGTTCAACACATCGGAGGCCAGTTTGGGCATTTTGGATAAGATAGTGGAGGGAGCCCATTGAGGATAGGAAAGGAGGGAGGAGAGTTAGTTGGGTTTTGTGGTGTTTTGAGGACTTAGTTCCTGTCTTTCTGATAGTATCATTGAGTCTTGTCCATCTTCTCTTTTGAGTCTGGTAGATCTTGTCAGATCTATCAGCCCTTCGTCTCTTGCCTGTTTTCAGTGAGCCGAGAGTCTGTTCTTTGCCCACCCTATCACCTGTTCGACCTTTGTCCGAGTTTCCACCTTTTCGGGCCCCCCGTCCTCCGAGTTTCACTCTGGTGAGGTGGCTGAGCCAGCCAAGTACCTCCAAGGCGCTAGCAGGGGGGCTGTATGCACTAACCCCTTTGGGAAGGAAGGAAGGACAATTACATTAGTTATGTGGTGGATGTTTAAAGTCTCCCAATCCAGCCATCTCGGGCAACCGGCATGCGAGGTTGCGGCGATTTTTCGGAGCATTTCCCAACGCAGCAATCGGAATTGCCCGACATGCCATACATAGGTATATGTATCATAATAAGGCTCGTGTCAATAGGTACTCCAAGGCCCCGTTTCAAGGTCTGTCGTAAAAAATTGTTTGCCGTTGACATGTACCTACTCGGCAGTCAGATTACAGGAGCGTTTGCAAATAAAGACCGCATATTTCGCAATCAATGAGCCCCTTCATTGGCCAATGTTAATTAGCGAATTTATTTCTGCCATGATGCTAGGTTTGAGTCACTTTACTTTACATTTATAAGCATCTCGCCACCCTTCCAAATGCGATGGACAGGTGCAGATGTACCCGTGTTCCTGTTGCATGATGCATCACACATGGCTCGTGGCTCGTCGGCTGCTCACATATACGGAGAGAGTCATGAACATTTGACGTTGCATCTAGAGTGGCTAAGCACAAGGTATCACGCAGTCACATCTGCATACCTATGCTTCAGCAGGCATCTGGCGGATCAATACGATGATGGAACAGCCCGATATTTGACGCTCGACCCTCCAAACGACAAACCACAGATTAGAAAATGAATCCTTCTATTTTTATACGGAGTACACACGAACCTGAACAGCATATCACTTGACGATTGCCGATGGCACCACAGAGCCATCCCAGAAGTCCGGAGTCAGGTGCCGCCTTCATTGCCAGAACTGAGGGTAACGACGTCCATCTGGTCGATTTACACCTCGATTTCGACCCAATGGCCGGCACGCAAGGCATCGCCATCTTATCTCTACTTCAGGTTGTCACCACTTCTGAATCTCCCCCAGGTGCCCGGTAGCCGGGGACCGAGGGTGCCTGGGCCCTCATGCTTCGTATCACTGGTATGGTCGATGAAGCGATGCGTCATTTAGCCGCGGCGACAAAAAGGCCTCGGTAAATCTCAGTGCGTGCTGTGACCTGTCTGAAGGCAGTATGTATCC
Source organism: Claviceps purpurea (assembly GCA_029405325.1). Taxonomy (NCBI): domain Eukaryota; kingdom Fungi; phylum Ascomycota; class Sordariomycetes; order Hypocreales; family Clavicipitaceae; genus Claviceps; species Claviceps purpurea. Next base: position 4,004,460 of record CM055783.1, on the reverse strand, counting down.
ATGACGGCGGACATTCGAATAGCGGTGGATGGACCATGGTACTGACTTGGCCTTGTACTGGACTGACCGAACGGAATCTTAGAAAGCCCTACTGGGAAGGATACTAACTGTCGAGACGCCGCAGTATGGGACTCTGTCGACGACTTGGGCGCGCTACAAACTGCAGCATCGAGGTGGCTGTACTCCGTATGTATCATCATTCAGACTGAAGAGCATTGGCTAATTAGTGGCTAGGTGCTCCGTATCTATGCTGTAGGATTCGGGTCGATAAGTACGGAGTATGTAAACGAGTTTCGGTAGAGCCACTGAGCCAGAGCCAGGGTTGAGGGGACGATTCGGAGAGTCCGAGTACTACCTATCCGAGGTCTGAGCGGAGCGGGAGACGAACCAGCGCCGTTTGGCACGCGGTGAAGGATCACTGGCGTCCATTGACGGGCACTTTGCCGAGATGTATCTGGTGATTAATCCGTTTAGCTTCGGATATCGATCAAGGACCATCAAGGGTCGTTGACGGCTATCAAGGGTCTAGCAACTAAGTCTTGGTTGCCGTCACGACTCACCTGCCGTGCCATACCAGGTATGTACTGCCATGCTCAATCAGGGCGTTCGTCGGCGTATTGGCAACGATTACCTGTTTCTCGGGATGCATCATATGCAGAAGCAGAAGAACATCAGGCGATCAGCCGTTCTGCACCCCAGACTTGATGCATGGAACTAACTACATGAGGAAAGTCGTGCCTCCGATGCGCGTCGATTGGGTGAACGCGTCCAAGCCGAGGTCTGGTGGGCCAATGAACTGCGTCCCAGTTCCTCCGCAGTTTGGTTATTTTAAAACCCTTGCAGGGAAAGGCACGAACATACATACATGTCTCACATCTAAGTATGGTTTTCGACGCACATCACGCACACAGACGTATCAGCTCAATTTTGCATGTGAAGAGGTCACGCAGGAAGGATTCTCCCGACACTACCTACGTAAGGGTACATCTTCCAGATGATGAGGTATGGAGAGCAATATACGGAGTATACTCCGCACAAATCCGTACATAACCGAACCTTATGCTTATATACCCACCCACAAAGTTAGTGTGCGCTCGTTTGAAGTCGTTTCCCATCCGCCAGCTTCGACCCCAGCCACGCACCCCTGCTAAGTCCGATAAATATCTTTACCTACCTACATACCTAGGTACATATAGGTTGTACTCCGTATGTGTATGGACTACCTATGGAAGCGGCGTGTGGCCTGGCGCCGGGCGGATATGTACTCCGTAGCTCAAAAGACGGACGCTGCGTATCCGTCCCGCTACGGCAACGACAGCGGCAACGACATCCTTCGTTTATCGAAATGAGCACATTTTTCGAAACGTCTTGATGGCTGCCTAGAGGCGCGCCGAACTTTTCGAGTGAGAATCTCGAAGCATCCGGTGCAAGATCTTGCCGGACGCGGATTTGGGAATGGCTTCAGTGAAGACGATTCCTCCTGTGAGTCTCTTGTAGGCCGAGAGTCGCTGATTCATGAAATTCATGATGGAGGCTGCCGTGACCGTGCCGTCTCTGGGCACGATGTGCGCTTGTGGGTGCTCCTGGCCGTCTCTGTCTCTTCCTCAAAATTATGCTGACATGTTAGAACTTAGAAGCTTAAAAGAAAGGACAAATACCCCCGCGTGATACCGACAGCTTGGTACAAGGCCCGGGCCCCGGGGAGCAGACGAATGAGATGGAAACTGACCGAGTGACCCGTATCACTGCACAATCCTTGACACCATCGTGCTCGAGCAGGTGGCCTTCCAGTTCCGAGGGCGCTACCTGGAAACCCTTGACCTTGATGAGCTCCTATTCGTACCCAGTTCACATGCGTTAGCCGTGAGGCACGAAGACGAAGGACCGGAACAATAAAGAACATCCACATGTTTAAACAAACCTTTTTCCGATTCACAACGGTCAACAGTCCGCTCTCGTCTATGATTACAACGTCCCCGGTTTTCATCCAGCCATCTTCGGTCCATGCTTGCCGAGTGGCACTAGGGTTCTCGTAGTAACCCTTGAAAATGTTGGGACCCCGGATCACAGCCTCCCCCTCTTCATTGCATCCCACGGGCTGCCCATGGTGCCCGATGATCTTCATTTCCATGTTCGGAACCAAGTAACCGACCCCCCGGTAGGAAGGATCAAACTCGTCAGGAGCAAACAGGGTCACCGCCATGGTGGCCTCGGTCATTCCCCATCCCTGTCGGCTGCGAGCTTTTCCACCACTGAAGATCGTTTCCAGCTTCTTGGAGAGTTCTGGCTTGAGAGGAGCTGCTCCGCAGAAGAGAAATTTCACGCTCGAGAGGTCGTGCCGAGCCAGCAGGTCGCTTTTGGCCAGCATCACCACCACTGGCGGTGCGAGAAACAAATACGTGACGCGGAATCTATGGATCGTGCCGAGAAGCAGTCGCAGACTAAACTTTCGCATGACGACAGTGGTGCAGGGCCTGCGCAAGTTCATGATGCAATAAACAATGAGGCCACCTGATTTGCTGCTTGTTAGATGTTGCTTTCTAATTTTAGAGTTGTTGTGTCAAGCCGTGCTAACAAAGTTTATCGAATTTTTACGTACTCGCGTGATAGAAGGGCAAGAAAGCGCAATGAATATTGTGGGCGGTATATTTCGCATCGGGTGACCGCTTCTGAGCTACGTCGTCAAGGTGCAGCTGTTGTTCCGCGTTGGCGACTAGGTTGCGGTGGGTGATCATACAAGCCTTGGGGCTTCCCGTTGTACCACTACTGAAGTTGAGGACGGCGATTCTTTTCCCGATTCGAACGAAGAAAAAGAATGAGACATCGTTAGCTTGCCAATTCGACTCTCTTCAAAATCGAAAAAGGACGGATGTGACAATTGGCATTGCATACTTGTCGGCCAAAACCTCGCGTTCTTTCACCACCTCCCATGAGTAAGGTGCACATGCTAGCAAGTCGTGCATGCTGCAGAAACCATTCTCATCACCATCCTTGGCAGGTTGGCCACCATTTTCGACAAGTACGATGCACGAGCTCGGCAAGCCGACAGCTTTGACGGCCTGCAACGTCGAATTTAGCCGCTCAGAATCCGTAAAGATGCACCTAGCTCCCGAAATCTTAAGTTGGTGGGCCAACTCTGTGCGCAGCGGGTGTTAGTGAGTGACTCAGAACTGGAGCGATTCTTTGAATTCTTGGACGCTACGGAGTAGGATTGGTAATGCTACCTAGTTCCGGTCGTATTTACTCACCGGTGGAAGTGTATCCGGGATTGGCGCCGGTAAAGACCCCCCCGGAACATATTGCCCCCAAGATGATAACTGGGTACCAAGTCTGCGGGGAAAAGGAACGAGGAACAGGAACGAGGAAAAGAAGAAGCGAAAAGTCAGAAAGCGGCCAAGTGTCTGTGGTGGGATATGGCCGTCTACCTACCGAGTTCTCCGTGTATACCAGAACAACGTCACCATTCTGCACATTGCATTTCTCGCGGAGACCCCCTGCAAGCCTTTTGACACTCGACTCCAACTCAGCCCTACGAAGCCCCAGTGTCGGCCTCTCCGCATCTACGAAGACGAAGGAGTCGGAGTCTACTCGTGGAGCATCTGTTGCTGGGAAGACAGGTCAGTTGGACTCATGTGACATGTCTCATTCCAAGCATGCGCGTATTCTGCGGAATGGACTTGATTCCGATGCGTCATACCGAACAAGTAGGTCAAGACGTCCACATCAGGAATGTCAAGTTGATATCGGGAAGAGAAGATCATATTCGCTAATTTCTGACAGCCCGAATTGGGCACTTCGCGTCCGTGCGGTATGGCCTCGAAGATCAGGAGCTCTCAAGGGCAAGCAAAGGAGATAGTGTGGGGGTGGAGAGGATCCCGGATGGGGAAGGCGTGGAAGGAGATTGATGTTTTATCGGAGCAGTCACCAACATGTGATTGACGCTTATGACTGAAGGCAGAAACGATTACTGGAACCAAGAGGGCTCAAGATTTGTTTGAAATGGAAAAAGGAACGATATCCTCACACAGCAACTTCTCGGTAGAGACAAAGCGTCAAGTCCACATATTTAAAAGTTCACAGTCCTGAGTCCTGGCCAACCCGCCCAAGAGGGTCACTCGATCGACAAAGAAGAAAAAATCGGCAATGACGCTATTTCTTTGATTTACCGACAATATGGAATGGCAGATGAATAGACGAACAATGGACAAACTTTACAAGGAGAGAATAAGCCTGCTTGTTTGGCTCTACGGAGTATGTACCGTCTGACTTGCCGGCACCTACCGAGATACCTAAACCTTGATACGACGGGTACCAGGTAATCCGTATGAATTGGACCAATTGGTAAATTTACTATTAAGCCGGACCTCTATCCGCTATTTCTGCCAAGCTTTTCCTACCTGTGCGGGACTAGCGCTTCTTCAACCACAACCTCAAACAAGTTGATTTGCAGCAACATCCCTATTGTGGCCAGGCTCTCTCCGATCTGAACTTCTGAAGGCATCTTTTAAGTTGGCAAACGGTCCGCACTAAGGAAGCCGGGCAGAACAAGTGGGTAAAGGTCCGGGTTAAGTTTGCCAGTTAATACGGTACAGTTAAACCCCGCTATAACGATATCCCAAAAGTGACCAAAACTCCATCGTTATATCGGGATATCGTAATATCGAATCTCGGGTGATCTGAATTCATCACGTGTTTCATCACATGACCACTGATCTAGCATGCTGCCCCACCATAACACCATGTCGAGTTGGCGTGGCAGCAGTACGGAAAATCCAGCAGCTCGGGTGCGAAAGCCCTCACAGAAGCAGACCAAGGGGAAGCCAACGATGGACAAGGAAAATATGTCGCCAGAGATGAAAGTGGTGCCGCAAAAACCCAGTGTACTAGTCAAGGAAGCGAAGGGCAAGGGCACCATACAATTTAGATACATATGTAGTCACTGAATGGATTGGGCCAAAAAAATTGTTGTCGCGATGAGTGAGTTGGGGCAGATATTGCGTGAGGAATTGGGTGGAATGGGCCAAAAAATTGTGTCGCGATGACCCCGATATAACGATATCACGTGATTTTTCGACCAAAATCGTATCGCTATCGCTATAGCGGGATTTATCGTTATTTGTATGGTGATATCGGAAAATGAGGCCAAAAATATCGTTAAGGTGAATATATCGTTTTATAACGGATCGTTATAGCGGGGTTTAACTGTACAAGCATGCACTACTCCCCGAAATGAGTATGTATGTGCATAGTACCTACCTATCTGCTCCAATCTATGCGACTTCATCAAGATGAGTTCAGGGGTGAAGTTATTATACATAGGTATGTGCGTACCTGGTGTCGAGTCACGGAAGGTCCCACGGCTAGCATGTGATGAGGAATGGAGCGGCTTCTTCCGCTGACTGCCTATCAGGGTTCTTATTGACGTTGTTAGTAGGTATCATCATTCATACCTACTCCGTACCTATGTAAGTTGTGAGTCGTGAGTCGTGACACTAACAATGATCGTTTATTATTTGGGATAGGTAGATGAGCTGAAAGATCGGCGCAAGCCGACAGGAGCTAACAATCGTCGAGTTTGAATACAGCTGGGCCATGAAAGAAGCGGAAAGCGCCTAGTCTACAATTGTGCTTCTTTTAGGGCAACAGTAACGCATAGGTACCCAAGTACTCCTTGCCCACGGAGTAGCACTTGAAACTTGACAGAGAGACACCATCATGGCATGCTTGCTTGCGTATCAGGGAATGTACCGACTCAAAAAGGGCCGTAGGCGACTCATTTAAATTACATATACTACATATGTACAATGGTACATACATCACGATCATTGTACAGAAATAGGCTTACGGAGTATCTCACTCCAACTAGGTATGTTTCCCTGTCCTCAGGCTGCGCTCCGTCCGAACTTGAGCCGTTCACCTCATTCGTTTCTTATTCAGTTCACTGCTCCAAAGGTTCCAGCTCGAACAGCACTGTGAGTGAGGGCGGTACCATATGATGCTGCTTAATACATCGCCATCCGCCAGCCTCAAAGACACCCTCCCAGTCTTCGACCGTTGGTAACGTGACATCCATGAGTGCGTGGCCGAATTCGAACCCAAGAGTAAAGATGGGCACGTCATCCTCTTTGACGGCATGTCGTGTTTCAGCGCTATCCAGCAGGATTCGCATGGTGTCGCAAAGGAAGAATTTCTGCACCTTCGGGAAGGCCTTGCGCAACATCTGCAGAGAGGCTATGCAGTTGTCCCGTGGCCAAAAGTCATGTCCCATGAGGAACGATGTAATGATATCAACTTGAGCAAATTCGTCCTGGTATTCGAGTTTACGGGCATCGCCCACGGCAAAGGTGATCCGGTCGCCATACCCCCGTCTTTGGGCTTCGGCCCTGGCAACCTCAATTGCCGGGCCTGCGATATCGACGCCGATTGCGGTACTGTTGGGGAAGCGATGGAGGATTTGCATCAGTCTTTCGCCGCTGCCGCTTCCGAGATCGAGCAAGGATGTGAAGTTGCAGCCGCTTGATTCGACTGCGTCAAGAAATACTTTGTCTATGAATTGAGCATTGGCCTCACGGCAGGCGTACGCGATGGCTGCCGAATCGCGGGTGTCTTGCAGCCCCTGCCTGTTTTCGTTCCGCAACACATATTGCATCCGTGTGAACAGACTGCCGGATCCGAGCGAGAGCCAATGAAACAGGCTTTTGTTGCGATAAGCATCCTCCAAGAGTCTTCCGGGGATGGCGTTATTGCCTTCACGTTGCAGTATAGAAGCTGTGGCGAGAGCAGAAACGAGGCCATGAGTTGACCTCTGGTCGAGGTTTTGTTCAGCCGCGAAGTCATTGATGTCGACGCTTTTTAAAGTCCGGACTTTCTCCAATAGACCCACCTCCCAGGCGGCACCGATACTACAAGCGGCGATGTAGGAGTTGAAGATTTGGGTGACCTCCTGCTGAGGCGACTTGGAGATAGTGGTCATCTTGTTTCTTGTTTTGCGGAGAAAGCAACAAGGAGAGCTCAGAGAAAGAGGCCAGAGAGAAGAAAGAACGAAAATAGTGGTATGACGATTTGTTTGACAAGTACACACTCGACAGATGAGATTTCTGAATAGGAGCCGCTCTTCCTTGGACAAGGGAACAAGTGAATATAGATATCAAGTCAAGACTAGTCACTAAGTAAGGACCTTCAACCTCACAACCTCTTGGAGACCTCAGACACATGAGCGGTGAGTTCTGAAAGAGGGGTACCGGGTTCCATCGAGTATGAAGTTGAGATGATCATTCTTCGTTAGTGTTGTTAGCCTCGGCATTTGTTGACGGTTCACTAGGCAAGCTCCTTCGTCAAAGTATGAAGTGCAATGGCTTTGTTGATCACTTGTTGATCACTTGCTGATCATGGAGTCGGTGACAACACCAAACATGGCAGAGGCCCATCACAATCAAGGATGAACAGGGCCCCGAACGTTCGAGCGTCAGCAACATGACACAGTCGTTACCTAACGTGCTATTCGGAGCTTGTTACCGAAGAAAGGCTGCACTAGTGACTATGGTTGTATCCACACTTGGTTGTGTACGTCACGAACTGCTGCATCGCCCGGCCTATGTCCTGTCTCAGTGGATATATAATAAGTAATGAAGCATCATGATTCATACTCTGTTTAGAACTTTAGATCATAAATTAGCATGACTACTTATTAGTACTGGTTATTCAAGTCGATTAATATCAATGAAACGGCGGCTCACGTAAGAGAAACGGCCTATGTTGTTTGCTCGCGGAGTCGCGTCTCCCTTCCCCCAAATTCTTCTCTTCACGTGGCGATCTTCCAGAAAGGCCCCCTCAACTAAAATTGGTCGAAAACTCAAATAGATGGTATAGGATTCCAGAAGGGAATTCTGCCGTTTCACTCATCGTCATGGTCTCGGTTGAACCCTGGTCATTTGACATGGGGCGAGCAAAACGTGTGAAATCCTCCATGACCAGGGTTGTGCCTGTGAGGTCGTTCGAATATGTAAGTACATATGTACATATGTACCTACTCCGTACAAGGTACATACATACCTACTATGGTATACATACCTCCTCCTAACCTCGACCTCGGGAGAAATAAAGCAAATCTAACTTCGAGGTATGTATGTAGGTACTCCGTATGTACTCCGTAGGGTCCAAGATGATACACGATTCACGAAGTGCAAGACAGGCCGTTCAAATCTCGACCCCGGAGAAAATGACCCCACATACCTAAGCAAATTTAAGCCTTGAAGACTAGGGTCCAAGATGATGCACGAAGAGTAAGACCTTATTAGACGAGGCTAACAAGCGAGCAAAGACCGAGCGTTGTCTTGAAGCCGGAAAGAAAAATCCACGGACGAAACTGTAGTATGTATACGGAGTAGAGTACTCCGTATCCGTAAGACGGAGAGATTAAGACGGAGGGATTTATTCTGTCGGCAGTTGGGGGCGTCGAGGTTTGGCAGCAAAGTAGGTACCTGGTAGCGCGGGAACTTTCCTCGACCCGTTTTTTTCTAATATGTTGGGTACTTGCTTATGCCATGACGGGAAACTGGTAATCGTATGGGAGAATTTTTAAAAAGAGAATGAAGATGATACTGCTTAAGATAATATGTTATTGGCTTGCCAAGTTGCGGCAGAACTGAGAAGGCGCATTTCGGAAAGATAAGGCCTGATTATTAAAAAAGCAAAGTCTCTTGCTTCAATATTCATGGAAAGCCCTGTTAAATAGAGCCCAGATGAAACGTTTATACTGAAAAGATTCCCTCTTTTCCTCCTCGTCTTTGCCATTATAATTACCATCATCTTTGCCGTCCATCATCTTTGCCATCATCCTTCATCCCTTGTTTTTGTCCCATCTCGCCATTCTCCACGGACCTCTGATTGTTCAGCTTTCTCCCCACCTAGCACTTGCATTATGCCGTCTGCAATTTCTCCCAAGCAATCAACATCCTGTTTGGCAACCGTTGCCTGCGGCAAGTCCAAAGATAGCCTTGCGGGACACATCAACGCACAAGACCAGGGTGTCCCTCCATATCGTGTCATTGACGGATGCTGCGTCTGGCACTGGACAGACAAACAATCTCCGGCCGAGGGCTGGATAGTCATCGATTCACCCGTGCCAACTGCCTCTGGTGGCGGTCTATTCCTACACGAAAATGCCACGCTTGAGGAAGTCCGAGATGTGGCTCGTTCTATGAACGCCAAGCTCGCCGTATCGTCACAGCCTCAGATCGCCGGTGCCAAGGGCGGCGTTCGGTTTCCCCCACGGGACCCCCGCGCGGCGTCTGTCCTGGAGCGTTTCATTCGTGACAATGCAGGCGTTCTTTCCCAGTATTGGGGTACGGGAGGAGACATCAACACCGACCACGCCATCATCGACAAACACGCACGGGCATACTGTGCTCCCGGCACATCGACAGCTCTTGACGCTCTGCGTCACGCTCTTGGCTGCGTCGGCTCAACTCCCTCTGATATTCCAATCCTGCTACACGAGAGACTTGACGACGCGGGTTGGTCTCTCGAAGAGTTCTGTGTTGGCTATGTCATGGCCATCACACTCAAGGAGCTCCTGATTCACTCGGACGCAAAACTCATCGGACAAGCCCGTCTCGTCATCCAGGGCTTTGGGTGTGTCGGTGCTACCTTTGCCCATGCAGTAAAGCAGCTGGGCCTCGGTCGTGTTGTGGCCATCTCCAGCCAGTACGGGTTCCTCATCGATGACAAGGGCATCAACTGTGCCGCCATCGACGAAGCTCGCCGCCTCGCCATCAAGAACAACAGCGTCCAGGACTTCGATCCCAGAAGTCTGGAGGCCGGCCTTGGCCCGCGAGACCTGCAATCGGATCGATATACTGCCCGCAAGGCCGGAACGACTGATGAGCAGCACCTACACGCTTTTCTCACCGCAGCCAGGGCCGATGTTTTCGTTCCCTGTGCCCAGCGCTATGTCCTAACCCCCGATATCGTCCACACTTTGGCCAATGAAACTTTTGCGCAGACCGCCTCCAATGCTCGCTTCATCCTAGCCGGCGCCAACAACGTCTTCAGCTCGCACTGGAGCAACGAAGACATGCTGTCTGAGCTTGACTCGGCATCGATTCGCATGCTACCTGAATGGGTCAGCAACTCCGGAACCGCGAACGTCTTCATGCGAGCCTGCAGTGGTCTTGCCCTCAAGGGCCATGGCAAGTCCAACCTCGAAGCCTCCGCCAACGACACCAAATCCTTCATCAAGGCAGCCCTTTCCAAGATTGGCTACCAGGCGGGTACCAAGGCCATGTGGGCGGCGTGCTACGAGCTGGCTGCCTCTCGAAGGGCCACCGGGGCAGTCAACCTTCTCGGCGTCCAGCGTCTGTCTCACCTGACGCTGCACACACGCAACGTCAAGCGCGCCGTTGAGACATTCACGCAAGTGTACAACGCCAAGTCCAACCAAGATGGCAGTCTCTTCCTCCTGCCCGCCTTGGACGATCCCACAGTCAGTGTGGTGGAAGCCCCCGCGGGCGCCTCACCCGCTGATCTCGGCCTCTTCGCCCGCTTCTCCGTCTATAACCTAGCACGTGCTCGCGAGGTTCTCAAAGCCGAGAAGGTCACCTTCACGGAGCGAATCCTACCAGACGGCACTTCTGAGATTGTTCTCGATCGAGAAGAAGCCGGCTACCCCATGAGTCTCTGCCAGACACCCACCGAAGAGCTCTCACGGGATGGATTCACTGCTTCAACGGGTGTGCTGAGTTCTGTTGCCAATGCAGCACGCCACGTTGACCATTTTGCCTCCATTATGCCGGACACAAGCAAGATCAAGATCTTCCATGAGCGTATGCTCGGTTTCACGCACCTTCGCACTTTTACTGTCAATGCCGGCTCGGCGCCCGATGGTCAAGACGATGGGTTGATGCACGTCATGGGCTTGCCCTGTGATGATCAGCGAGTCAATATTCTCACAGAGGGGCTGAACTCACAGTCTGTGTTTTCCAAGTTACTCGCTCGCAACTGCGGATCATATGTCCACCATGTTGCCTTGAAGGTTGACGATGTTGACGCCGTCTTTTCGGAAGTCAGGAAACGAGGCTGGGGGACCACGGCGGAGGAGCCAAGTCTTGACTTGGCTACTGGTCTTCGCCAGTTTTTCTTGAAGGAGGAGGAAGCGGGTTGTATTTTGGAGTTGATTGGGCACGGGAAGGTACCTACCGGTTCGGGGGATGAGTCAAACTCGTCTGGTGGCGCGTATGATGCTGCTCCGGAAGCGACTGATGGTGGATATTCTGGGCAGGGCGAGTTCCGCACGGGCAACATTGTTGCTTTGGCTCAGTCGTTGGACACGGACGCCAATGGGATATAGTCTTTCTCTTTCCTTTTTGTTTTCTCTCTCCCTATCTGCCTCTCTTCATCTTCCTTCCTGTCTCTGTCTTTCTGCCTTTCTGTCTCTTGGCGCGTGCGTGCGAATGGCTGGAATCATTGAACGTTTGTGTTTCAGAAAGTTTGTAGACGTCTTGTCTGGCTGGCTCACTTTGGCCAGTTGCGTGTGAATTCTTGCTTGGCGAGAAATATGTTATCTCTATCGTGTGCCTCACGGTCTTTACCACGAGCTGCAGAAACCAAACAAAGAACTGAGTGTTATTCTCAATGAGAAGAAATGGAATAGTCTGTTCGTGTCGTGTGAAGGGTGGTGAGAAAATGAATCTGTTCGTCCGCCACCGTATATATGTGTACAATGTAGCGTCAGTCCAACAACCTGGACTGTAGCTTACAAGGATCATCATGACCTCGCGAGTCGCGTATAGTGCTTTCAGCTCGGTACTACACTCAACCAGTGTCTGAAAGGGCAACTTGCAGTAACATACCCCAGATGGTGGCCCACTTGGTTGTGTGTACGGAGTAGGTACGCACGACTCAATTGTACTTAATGTCCACTCTTTCATGTCTGTCCAATACTTTTCTTTCCTCTTTTGTTCCCCTCCCCCCATTAGTTCTCTGATTCTGTCACCAGGACCCTCGTGTTGGCGTGACATCTTCTCAAGCTGAAGCTGACTTGCCGGTACTCCGTACCAAAATTAGTCTAACACGACTGTCATAGAGTTTGATCGTGACGATATTTACGATTCTGGATCAGTGATCAGTAGCTTCAGCGTTGATCCTCAATCTCGCCATGCGCTCATCTCACAGCGGGACGGAATTGTTTCGAAGCTATCTGAAGGCTTGTTTCGACGAGGGTGTTGCGTCTTCCTTGGTCCTCATAGCAAAACGTCGCGATGGTGAAGCTGCCCTTGCCCCCCTTCCTCCCCTCTGCCTTCCTGTCAGTCAGTTTCTCACATAAATGAAGTTTGTTAACCCAGCTCCGGAGTAGGATCTGATATCCTTGACACATACATGGGTGGCCCATCGCAAGCCTTGCCCAGCCAATGCCCCATCGACGACCAAACCATATTTACGCTCGCATCATGCACAAAGCTTCCCACCACCGTCGCGGCCCTGCAGCTCGTAGACAAGAAGCTCATCGCCCTCGACGAGGACGTCAGCCCGCTGCTTCCTGTTCTAGGACGGCAGCAGATACTCGTGGGTTGGCAGGCTGACGGATCGCCCATCCTCCGGAAGCGTCGGAACCCCATTACTCTTCGTCAGCTCTTGACGCACTCTTCTGGATGTGGTTACGATTTCTACCACCAGGACTTGAAGAGGTTTCGCCGCTACCAGGGGACAACGCCGGCGACGCAGAAAGCAAAAGTGACGGAATGGTTCGATCAGCCGCTCGTATTTGAACCAGGACAAGGCTGGGAGTATGGAGCCGGATTGGACTGGGCAGGCAAGCTAATTGAACAGATCAGCGGGATGAGCCTGGAGGACTACATGAGTCGGCACGTCTGGACGCCTCTGGGGGCGTCTAGCTATACCTTTTGGCCGGATTCTCCAGGATATAACCGCGAACTCGCCACTCTAGCGAAACGCGATCGCACGACGGGCAAACTCGACGTCTCGCTCGAGGGGCTGGACTTGAACCGGAATGTCAAAGAGTGTTTCGGCGGCCACGGTGCCTACTGCAGCGCGGCGGACTACGCAGAGCTCATGTTTTCTCTTCTAGTAAACGATGAGCGTGTGCTTCGGCCTAGCTCCGTAGAGCTGATGTTCGAGAACCAGTTGTCTCCAGAAAGCAAAGAGGCCTTGCAAGAAGTCATGAGAACGCGAGACCTCGCTGGGGGAGACTACTACGCGGGCGAGGTGTACAGCTGGGGTTTGGGAGGACTGCTCGTCGAAGAGACACATGACTCTGAAGCGCCGTATGACCGTGGACCGAAAACCCTGGCCTGGTGCAGCGCTTTGAATCATTACTGGGTTTGTGGTGTTCTTGTGCCCTGCGCCATTCTCCATTTAGCCTTTATTCTAGTGCGTGTACTGACTGAATTTCCTTAATTCCTCCATTAGTTCATCGATCGAAGCAAAGGGGTTTGCGGACTCCTCATGACGCATGTTGTTCCATCGCCGGATGCCAAGATCAAGCCACTCATTCGCGCATTCCTACAACACACGTATAGGGAGAACGCGCGTCCAGCATTTCCTAGCTTTCTGTGATGCAAGGTGCTCGCCTCGGCGTAGCTCAGCTCGTCAACAGAACCAGGCCCTGGCCATGCTGTCAAAGAGCTCATAGAGTGCATATCCAAGGTTGATGTGATGAGGTAGATAGAGACACTAGGTATGTAGATGATTCCTGTTCAAGGTCTTTGCAGCATATGCAAGAGTGGGGGCCAAAGTGTTTTCAAGGTTCAGGGTTTCATACACGTTCGCATGAATGCATGCCCCGCGGACATGTTCTTTTTTTCAAGCTTAAATATAACAACGGCGTCGGAATATTTTGCCCGAACCGCGGTACCCCGGTACATAGTCCCCGCGCATATGATATATCTACCCCTCTCCGTGTTGGGATGGCAGATGCTGCCGCATTGCCGATGGACATTGACTCTGGACGGGTGGCCTCCATTTGAAAGCAGCAACGTTGAACCAGAGGCCGAGCTTGGGGCGATCACGGCACGGGAACGAGGTACCGAATTACTTGAAATCGGACCCTGGCCGTGAAACCCGAGTTTTAAGTGAAAATAAAAAGTGCCAGGGGCTTCACGCCGCCTTCCTGCCCTCCCGGCTTCATTCCTCTACCGTAATCACGACTTCTTTTGCCCCATCATGCCGTCTGATATGGCCGGCAGCTCCTGTATGGAATGCTCCGCATGTACCTCATGAGTCCGACTCGTGGGCACGCCATACGCGGGCGGCGGCCCCTGGTCTTGCGCGGGCGATGCGGCGAAGTAGGGCTGGCTGTGAACGTAGACGACCTGCGGTGGTGATTGCACCTTGCCATGCATCTTTCTCTCGTAGCGAGCGAGCGCGAAGATAGCCAAATGAGTGAGCCTAACGGGTGTTGCTGTTAGAAGAACACATCATCACCGTCGTCGTCGCCGTCGTCGTCATCAAGGAGCAACGCGCCCGAGGGGTCCGAGGGGGAAAACAAGGAAATACCCTTCACGTACGTCGCCATTATGCCAAACCCAACAATAATGCGCAAATACTCCTCGCCCGCGCCGTTGTCAAAAAAAGCAAAATAGTAGCCCGAGTCGTGAAAGTTCGACAACGTAGCAATCAAGACACCCGAAATGGCGCTCAGACCCAGAAAGAGCAGCGTGTCGACTATCAGACAGGCTATGGGGTCGACGCCGGTATGCTCGCGCCGGAAACAGAAACAGCCAATGTCTACGCAGCTCCAGAGGAGTGCCACTATAGCCTGGGGATAGAGACTACTGTGTGAGCAGGCATAAATGGGGCGTGGACTGTCGTGAACAGACGCACTGGGGGTCCCATCATGATGAGGGGGCCTAGGGTCCATTGAGAGTAATAAAAGGCTGACAAGGCGATGAGAGCTATGTTCATGGCGATGGAGATGAGACGCAGACTGAGTCTAGACCAGCGCGTGCTGGAGGATGCGGTGGGTGACGAGAGGGCTTGTTGCGTAGGAGAGGCATGTTGTTGGTGCTGGTGCTGGTGCTGGTGCTGGTGCTGGTGCTGGTGCTGGTGCTGGTGCTGGTGCTAGTGCTGGTGCTGGTGCTGGTGCTGGTGCTGGTGCTGGTTCTGATGCTGATTTTGATGCTGATTCTGATGCTGTTGTTGATACCGTTCGTGACGCTGTTGCTGCTGCCGGAGAGGGTAATTCTCTATCGTGGGCGTATGGTGCTCGCTTTCTTGCTCGCTTCCTTGGGACGTTCGACGTCCTCAAGCTGTGCAGATGACTCCTGATGCATTCATATATGTACCATCAGGATGAATCTCCGCTGACGAGTTAGGCTGAGCATACAAGGCATGATGGACTCAGCCTCCGTGTCCGGTACGCGTTTCTTGTTGCACAGCATTCGCATCGATTAGGCAAGTCGTGTAAGCACACGTGGATGTCAGGTCTACTCCTAACCCTATCCGTCAACCGACGAACCATCATAGGCGACGGCAAGGCGAACACGACTTGCCAAGAAGGCATTGTACTGGTCAAGCCCCAAGGTGGTCGAGACTGGGTTTGCGGCGTCGAGATTCGAGAAAGTCCCTCGTTGTGCACAGCGCGACAACGAACGAGCTGGACTTGGGATTGGTGGACGCGACTAGGTATACGCGACGCATGCTTTTCTGGACCGAGGATTGCCGAACGGCGACATTATTACGGCCGAGCAACGGCTAAATGTGTGGGGTTAGGGCGGAGGCGAGCTGCAGTTACAGTCAGACCTCGCTATAACGATCCTCGCCTAGCCGATAACCTCGCTTAAACGATAGGTCCGGGCTGAAAATTTGGTTTTGCCTAACAACTAACGATAATTTTCGCTAAAACGATACCGATACAGTTTGGGCCAAAAAAATCGCTGATATCGTTATAACGAGGTCATCCTGCCCAATTTTTCGCTGCATTTCTGACTTTCCAGCAGCAAGATTAGGCCCCTCCATCACCATGTGGCGCTAGATTTATACGTGCAAGCTTCCAAAAACATCATCTTTTACCACCTCGGTACATCACCCCCATTAAACTTCCACATATGGACAATGTATCATGAAGATAATATCAAAAGAAGAAAGAAATAAGAAAATTGGGCCTTTCTTCAGTTCTTCAACAACGTATGTGCCGTAACATGAGGTTTGTGCTTGCAAAAAAAATGTAGCGTCTCTGTATAGGGTATGTGCGCCATGTGTCCACGTGACCCTCACCTGGACGATATCTCAATATAACGATGGCTTTTTTGCGAACTGTGCGATATCGTTATAACGAGGTTTGACTGTATTCCAGATTTGGCGCAGGCCACGTGCTTCTCACGTGCTCGGCCCTGCTGCAGACATGAACGTCAAGTCTCTTCCCGCATCTTTGTCGCGTAATCTCTGCGTATACATATAGGTACATACCTGTTGCCCGTTAGCTCATTCACGTACTTCGTACGGAGCACCTATGCCCAATCTTGCTCCAGACGACAAGACCAAGGACGTAAGACTAAGAACTTAGAAGGCCTGGGTGTCGTCTACGAAGCAGAGGCGAAACGAATGTTCGAGGCAGACTTGCGCAAATCTCCAAATCGCGGGGGGTCCCCAGACGAGACAAGCGCTAGACATCCTCAGGAGTCAGAGAGCATGAGAAAATTTCCGCTCCACAGCGGACACCGCCTACAGACAGGTACATACCTAACTTATGTCACCGCTCATCTCGGAATGCCTTATCCCATTGACGGTCAAGAGGCTCACTCACAGCTGACAAGCTCAACGCCGAGCAAAATGACAGACCGTCGCGAATGGGAATTATGGTATAAAGCGTTACATAAACAGTTGCCGACATGTTGCTTGTGGTTGGTCATGAATCTACACAACTACGCATTGAATAGGTAGTACATCGTGATAGAATCGACAATGCAGACACACGACCGTCGACGACACACACAGGTCAAACAAGTCCTACCCTGGCGAGCCTAGAGTCATGATTCTGGTCCAAGTAATCAAAAACCCTGCTCTGGGCGTCCACGTCTGCAAAATACGACCTGGAGCACGCCTCACATCGTTGACGAAAACGCCGATGCATACTTTAAATAATAATACCTACTGTCCTACAGAGTACATACCTACATATATATTACCATCAAGCTGTGTCAGCTGAAACTGTCCCATCATCCATGGATGATGGCACAGGTGAAGCTTATTGGACGGGAATCACGGCCCACGGCCCACGGGACGGTCGTTCTGTTGAACCGCGCGATGCATAACGTGCCCCGTGAAATTCCGGCAGCGGGATTTCCCCTTTTGAGCGTCGTCCTTGCAAGACGGCGGGGGTCGGTTGACTTGCTCCGACATTCGTCGCATTTGCGCGGTGCGGACTTTCTCAACTGTCCGCTACCCTTGTCGCCACGATTTCCCATTTCCTGGTAACCAATCCGCGATCGTATTAATATGGGGCGTGAGACGAAGTACCTTGCAAGTTGCACCACCATGCACCATGCACTACAAACTACATACCATCAAACTCTCCCATTTGCTGACTGGCCTCGGAACTAAGGATGGCCGAAACCCTTTTACGTTCCGCCTTCGACGACGCGAGTCTGTCATCCGCTAGTTAACTCCGATTGAGTGTGCCGTCGCCCGATCGATGCCGTTGGATTCCTAAGCAGGATGCCGTATTCAGATCTTGGGCTGTGTAGCCTATATTGCTATGTATGCAACATATTAGAGACGGACACTTGCCATGCGTACCCAGCCCTTTTCTTCAAATCCGCCTTTGCATTCACCCACATATCTACCTATACATACATACATACATACATACCACCTGTTCATCCGGAAGGGACAAAAAAGCAGGTTGAGGCCAGATCAGACGAGACGAGACGAGACGAGGTTACATACGATCGATCAACCAGACCAATTCAACCAAAGAATCCGTGAAGAGAACGATAGGCGTGTTCAATCAGACCATCCAATCAGATCCGAAGACGCGCCCCACAAACTCGTCCAACGCCATGGACACTCGTTACAGCGCACCATCGAGGGCGCCTCGCCACCAGGTACTATTCCACCCCGCGCAGACAACAAGGTCATATCAAGCGATCTATGGCCTCAGTCACCATCACAACCCCTTACATAGCTCTTCGTGTCTTTGAAACCTTGACCCTCCATCATTCCCGTGCTAACAAACCTTCCAGCAACCCCGCAGCCGCGACGAAAACCAAGAACGCGCCTACATCGCCGCCTCAAGACGCACAGACCGCAGCCTCGAAGCCCGCGTCCAATCCGCCCAGAAAGCCAGCGACCTCCACCAGAAACGCACAGGCAAAGCCCTTCGCATCACCGAGCAAATCGTCTTCAATGACGAGACCTACGAAGAGGAAGACTCATGGATTCCTGCCTCGCGGTCCCTCCTCGGGCCGCAGCTACAGACCTCATCTGCAGATTTCAACTCCCGTGTAGAGGCCTTCCTGGAGCAGAAGCTCGTCATGTCGTCCCTCGTGGCGGGCACGCATCGCCAACAGCAGACACAGCAGACGCAGCGCTGGGGGGAGATTGATCGCCTCTTCGCAGAGTCGTTTCCTAATGCTGCGCAGACAGCGAGGCGGCTCGCTGAGGATATTGTCCCGCCGACACCCTCTGTGATGCTGGAGGAGAAACAGCAGGCGTCCATGGGCGGCGCACCAGGGAAGAACGCGGCTGAGGTGGCGGCTGTGCAGGATGTTCCCGTGGAGACGAGTCTTCCGGTAGATTGGACGACTGAGGCGGCGGAGGCGGATAATCTGGCTGACCAGTCGATCTTTACGGCGGATTTGCCTCCCGAAGTGCTCATGTTTCTGGGGCAGAGCCAGGGCCAGAGCCACGGTGTTGAGCAGTTGGCGTATGATGATTGCATCAAGACCGGGCAGGACGTGAGTTTTAGTGCGTTTGGCGACGTGCCGTCCTTTGGTTCGGGGATTGATAACTTCGAAGCGCCATCGGGTGTGATGCAATCTGATGAGACGTTATGGAATGAAGAGCTGGATGCCTACATTGATTCGTCGGCGTGGCTGGACTTTTCTGCTTAGGGAGAGGAGTAGCCTTTTCCATGAGTTGTGGTTTTTTTTTTACTATGCATGTTTTGCTGGTTTGTGGGTACGATGCCCGGAATCTAGTGGCATTTTTATTTTGCGTTGAGGAGCATTGCGAGGGCGCTGCTGGTTTACAAGGGTTCTTTCTTTATTTGCCTTTCAGCGATCCATTTTGTAATATGTATATCTACACACATTACCTATATACTTTCTTCTTATCCTCCTGATCATCTCTCCCACACTCGACCTTTCGTGCATGTCCTGTTTGTCTGTTTGGTTCTCTTTCTTTCTTGCGTCCTGTCTTTTGTTTCCTCTCTTCCCTTGTCGTACTCTGGACCCGGCATCGGTTGCCCCTGATTGCCAATTGGGCCAAGTACATCTCACATAAGCTGGGACAGATAGATAGTGGCAACGGCCAACCTTTGAAGAACCTTTGAGGTTCCGAACTGATAAGGTTTTCTTCCACACACAGTAAACGACTCGCTCTCTCAAGATCTCTATAGGCTTGAGTTCCTCTCTGAGTCTTGGGGCGCCTACTCTTCTATCTAGATTCATAAGGTCCTCCCTCAGGCAGATTTACTCGAAGGTCGGAGCAATCTTTCCATTCGATTCGAGTGCTCCAATTGAGCCAACCGTGTTAACACGCCACGCACAGTCCGGTGATGTTATCCTCCCCACCTCTGATGGAATGTCCAAAGGAGGCTGAGCGTGCTGACCAGTGACAGTCGACACGCAGCTTGGAGACGTCTACAATCTCCACTCCTGATGAGATGTCCGAAGGGGCTAACGTATGGACAACGGCCTTATCATAAACAGCGAGCTACGTGTTCAAATTGTAGTTTACACTGCTTGATAGCGAGGTCGGTATTGAGAAACCATGCAATAGCCGATGGCCTAAAAAATCCACTTGTAGCCAACATCTCCAGCTGCGGCAAGCCATAGCCTGTATACTTTGTTATGTTGTGCCAGAAATTAAAGGCACTCCAGAGTAAGATTAAAACAACACCCGTTTACGTATGTATATACATGCAAGTGCCAAAGGTAAGACTCATCATCCCATAGAAGACCCACCAACGCTTTACTTGGCCTCCTTCGTGGCCTTTTCGACAATCTTCTTCCCCTTTTCTGACTGCTTCTCCAGAATCTTCTTGATCTCTTCAACGGTATCTTTGAACAACTTCTCGCCCTCGTCCTTGTGCTTGTCGGCAATCTGGCCAATATGCTGGAGCTTCTGCAAGACATCGCCACCCTGAGGCACCATGTTCAAGTATTTACCCAAGCCCATATTGTCACCCGCATCTGATGCCATGTCCTTGCCCTTTTCGATCGTGTCTTGCACATACTTCTGCAGGTCGTCCATGTCCCCGGACCGCAACTTTTGGAAAAGCTCGTTCAAGTTTGTCTTCTTGAACACGTCGGCATTCTTCTCAATGAGGTCCTTTATTTTTGGGTTCTTATCCAAGAATGGCTTGGCTGCTTCTATGCCCTTTTTCCATGCCTCGTCGCTGAGACCGCTGATCTGCTGCGCCTTCTCCTCGACCAGCTTGCGCACCTTGTCGAATTTCGCTGCGGAGCCCCCCTCGGCCATGATGATGTCCTTGACTTGAGAATATGTCTGATCAATCAGCTTCATTGAGTCCGGGCTGTAGTTCTCGCCCATATCCTGGAGCTTCTCGACACCGCGGTTAATTGTGTCCTTGGCCCCCGGATGATTGTCGGCGACATCAGAGATGGCCTCCTTTCCAAGGCTGGCAATCTTCTTGGTCACGTCGGCCAGGACGTCGTAGGCCTTTGAGGCTGTCGTCATGCTAAGGTCGGATTTGGAGAGCTCCTTGAGCTGGTTATACGCATCGCTGATGATTTTGTCGGCTTCCTTCTGGTGGGTCTTACGGACCGTCTCCCAGTCTTTGAATGCGGCGTCCACGTAGCTCTTACCGCCGGGAATCCAAGCTGCGTACGAGTAGGCATACTGCTTGATCAAGCCTACTGCCTGATCGGCGTCGGGTGTGCTGCTCTGAAGCTTCTTTACCGCGGCTTCGTACGTCTTGCCGGCCTCAACGGCAGCCTTGTTGAGCTTCGATGCCGCGCGTCCAGCTGGGGTGAATGAGTAGATTCCGTATGCTACCGCCGTGCCGACCACTCCACCGACGGCGGCGGTCGCAAAGTGCGAAGCACTCACGCCTCCTCCGCTTGCTGTTGACGTGGACTGAAAACGGTGTTGCTGACGAGGGGCTCGGCGGACAAAAGATCGTGGTGCCGAGCGGCAAGCGACGAGGCGATTGCCAATTTGTCTCGTCGAGAACATGGTGACGAGAATTGTGTCAAAGACTACGAAGAAACGCGAGAGAGATTGAACGCGAGGTTCAAGGAAAGGTGATGGAGCACTTTATGAGCTCACTTTACAACTTCAGGGACGTCGGATGCGGTCATATGGAGCTTCGTACGACGTAGGTAGTTGAGAACGAGAACAGAGGGGGGCGCGTTATCTCTGCCTTGAGTTTATATAGCACGTCGTACACAGAGCCGCGATTCGTCAATGCAAGTGAGAAACAGGTGGAACGTATAATCCGATTTCGATGAAATGATGACTTCATTTTGCAATTCGACAGGTGGCATGCGGTAGGCAGCTCCGGATAATGACGTCAGCGGCGGTACCTGGAGCCTTGGAGAGGTCAACCGTCACGGACTCACGGGAGTCGAAAACAGGTTAAAGCGTTGAGCTTGTTGTACTGTACTCCCTACGTTAATGGGAAAAGCGATCAACAGAGAAAGAACAAGTAGGTAATAACTGACGCACAGACGCACAGACGCCAGACGCGCATAAACTGGCACGCGATACTCGATGACTGTCTCCTATTTACGCCATCGTCACTCATACTACATGTTGGTATACATACCCCTTACAACTTTCGTTTAAAAAGTTCTCAGTTGCATCTGCCTGGAATGAATATGACAGGCAAGCAGCGTGATGCGATTGCATCAAATCGACAGTCGGGTGTCGCCCGCATGCAACACGCACAACCCTTTCGAGTCTAGCACGATCGCTGGATCTAGATTCTAGAACCTGAACAAGGCATACCTGGTAGCCAGTGTCCACAATCGGAACCATTCGACTGGGGTCAAAGCAAGGCCCAGGGAGCTCTCGTTCTCGTTCCCGCGTTAGTGGCCGATAGACTGTTTCCAGCCCTCGGTCAACGGTCGATGGCTGATGATCGATAGTCGAGGACACATGGCAGGAGCCATCGCACCAACCTGCGCCTTCTTCTAGAACTTGCAGCCCGTCTCCCGAGAATTGGTGAGGACAATCGGATTTCACAGGGGCATCGCGGTGCGGCTTGAAACGGCCCTGAAATTTATGACGATGATGCAGAGCTTTGAAAATTGAGGCGTAGGTTATCGCCGATCAGAAGCACTAGGCGGGTGTCCCAAAGACAAATCATGGTCCTGGACTCCTGGGGGATTATAAGAAGCATGTACCTATGTACGTACAACGTATTTGGATCCCGATTCGAATGAGACTTCCTTGAATGCTCGGCTCCTTGCTACATGTAGCTTCCTTCTCTGTGTCTCGGTATGTACATATGGGACAGAGAAAGGATGGACAGAAGTAACAGAAAATTGCCGAAAGTCTCCGACAACTTCCATGGGTCAATCTCTGTCGCAAACTATCCGTATCAGGTGATTGCGGCTCCGAGGCATGCACTGGAACGGCAATCTTGATGAGGTTTGGTGACAACGGCATGGTTCAGGTCCCAGGAGTCGCATCAGCGAGGAGATCAGCGACTACCAGTGATCAAATAAGCTAAGACCGTCGTTCTTGCTGTCGCATCGCTACCATGGGAACGGTATCATGCATGCATGATCCAGGCCATTTCACGATTACATCCATGGACGGACGAACTTATGAATCCGAGGCAAGAAGAGTAAACAGAGGCCACTCGACTCCACGTTACATTCAAGATCGGAATAGCGGAATGGGACGGGAAGGGGTCCACCAACTGTGTATCGTACGCGACATAACTACATTAGGTATGTATATGAAGTTATTGTACCGGTACTTATGCATATGTACTTGCTTAATATAAGTTACAACAGACATTGTTAGCATGAGTGAATGATAATTGCTTCTATTTAATATACACGACGACATAATGATCAAAGTAGCATGTGTTTTCACAGCACACGCCTCGTGGACCAATGTCACACACGCCGCAGGAATCAACGAGTCCGCTGAATTGGCGGACCAGTGATGGTGTTTCGGATCATTCACCACCAGGACTATATAATAACCCATGCTTCCTGGCTCATTCAATTGCTCGACGACGTAAGTACCGGGATAATGATTGGGCACCTCCATTCAGCGCAAGATAAAGGGGCCACGGCACCTAGTTTGGCCTATTTCCCGAAGGCCGCGGCCCGCGATGCCGGGGCCGATCGGCGACGGGACGAATGTCTTCAGTAGGCAGGTATAATTATGGAATCTCGAATCGGTGCCCTATAAAGGCTGGATGGCCTCATGCGTGGAACCTATTCGGCATACATGCATAAACATGCATTAGGTTTGAGACTGGTTCGGTCGCGTCAATGTAGAGGACCGGCCCGGTGCATCACATTCGGAGCGCAGTTTCTTCAAAGGCCCAGCTTACTGTCCACGAGTCGAACTACATCGGATACTTTGACAAGCTTCTTGGTCTTGCATTTCTGTGTTTTTCATGTGTAGATAATGAGAAGGGAAGTCGAGGTTTGTGTTACAGAACGCTAAAACGCTGAAAGACGTGGCCAAACGAGTATACAAATGAAGAGTTACAGAAGCCACTATTGCTTTCCCAAACAAGCCCTGACAGGCCGACACCATCTTCCTCCTCATGCTGTCATATTATCATATTATCATAAAAAGCCCTTCGATGACGGGCCAACTCTTAATCGCTCACGTTTCTTGAGGCCGACCCAGTGCTTCCATTCATCATTCTCAGTCATATTCGGCCAGATGTTAGAAATCGGGCGCGATATAGACGGCATGCCGTTTACATGTCGTATTTCTCTTCCAGGCGTAGATATCCTTCTCGTCGGCACGCAGATCGTATCTTGTGAGAGTTACGCGAGGCGTGGCTCCTTCATCTCCATCGGTCCAGAAGCTTTCCTGGCTGAAGGCTGATTGGGGGATGTATCGATTGTTTGGTCGAACAACGTTGTTAGGACGAGATTTCGGATTGAGCTGTGTAGTACAGACGTGTAGGACTGGCCTTTTGTGCGCCTTCATTTGTTTCTGATTGCCTTGCATTTTTTGTTGTTGTGGCTTCTGCTGCTGCTGCTGCTGCTGCTGCTGTTGTTGTTGATGTTGTTGTTGTTGTTGTTTTTGTCGTTGTTGCTGCTGCTGCTGCTGTCGTTGCTGTCGTTCTTGTTGCTGCTGCTGCTGCTGCTGCTGCTGCTGCTGTTGTTGTTGTTGTTGCTGCTGCCGCCGCTGCTCTTGTTGCTGTCTCTGCCGATGCTCTTTTTGTTGCTGTTGTATTTCCTCCGAGTCGTGGCGACGATATGATGGACGAAATAGCCTATCACTTGTGCCTGTAACTTGTAGAAGTCCCCTGTGATATTCGTCGAGATCGCCTTTTTTGTATATGCCTCCTTCGTTCCAGGAGACGGGCCATGTTGCGTCATTACAATGCTTGCTGTTCCACGTCGTCTCGCTGGCCGAAGGAACGCTGGCGGCTCTTGGTTTCGATAGCTGAGCCTTTGTCGAGGCCATATCTTGTATGCGGTCTTGTGGCGTGCTCGTACGCTCGAATTTGTAGCCGGAGTTGTGTTGTATGGGAAGGCGATATCGGAACTCGTGCTCAAAGGGCAACGTCAAATCAATTTTGCTGCTGCTGAGGGTCAAAGCTGACAAGAATTCGTGGTTTCCATCGACGAGCAGTGCCATCTTGGCATGCGATGCTGAGTTTGGCGGTGTTGCGGAGAGCTAGAGTTTGGGTCCCTGGGATGACAACGTCAAGGAGAACAAATGAGCAAACTCGAGAGCTGACTTGGCCGTTGAAATAGGTCACGGAGAATGGGAACCAATGTTTGTCTATGCCTGGGAAACGATATTGATTCCTGGCTTCCCGCAAGCGTTGCGGTCTGCGCGAATGAGCGAGATGCGTGAAACACACTCACGCTCAAAGGCCCACCACCGCCAAAGCTTCCTGGCCAGCAAACATGTGCAATATTACCTCGAGATGTCCCATTCTCGCGTAGCGCCAGCGTTTAGCCCTTTCAGGCCATGAGCTGCCGAAGCTCAGACGTTCCCACGAGTCCCTGTAGAGCAGTTCCATCCCGGTCCCCCGGCGAAGGCGAGCACATGGACGCAAATTGGACAGGCATTCGATCCGAAGCGTGGAGGCGTGGAAGCATGGAGGAAGACCTGACTCGCACGATGCAGAGTAGACGGCCAATGACAGGGGTAAAATGCCGTTGCCGAGCATTTCAAGTTGCAACAAAGGCAGCAAAGGCGGCGAAGGCGGATAAGGCGACGAGAAGCCGCTTTAGCGTCCAACTGCCGTGGGCCGAAGTGGCAGGCGCTACGGCTACGCACAATCAACACCACCATTCCGCATGACGATTGCTCCTGCCGTAATTGCTAATGGCACTGCGCGTTTCGATAAGCGACGAGCGACAACCGTGATTGCACAAAGCGCGAGATTAGCGCGGAGCCCGAGGCAACGTTGAAGCGACTGCAACTCTGTGAGCCCATCGTCTCTCTCGAAACTGTCACAACTCTCCCGCTTCGTGCCTGGCGCTGGCTGAGTCGTCATATCGCATCGATTCAACCTGATACGCATCACTCAATGCACAACAGGCTCTCGGTACAGTGCGGCTCGGTGCAGAATCCTAGTTTGGCTTTCTTTGTCCCCGGCGCAAGGCCTCGCACGCCTGCTGAGCCTGCAGTCCAGTCCGGTGGCCATTCCACGACGCGATACAGGCATGGCGAGGTGAGGATGGAGACTCGAGACTCGAGAGGCCTTGAATGAAGTTTGAGATCACCTTTCCCACGCGGCAAGGATTCTCCAACCTCATGAGTCAGGCTTCGTGTTTCTGACTTCCTCTTGCCAAAGCTCAGCATACCTACATTCGTTTTGTGCCAAGTTCAACAGTGAGCACAAAAAGATGATCCACAAGACAGGGATCGATAAAACGGGACTCTCGGCCGCCATCCACGAGGTGACGAGACTACCTAGGTAAAAAGGCTAACGAGCCGTTGTCGGCTTCTCCCGCTAGGTACATAGATATACATGTACGGAGTACCTATGTACTCCGTACATATGTTGGAAATACAAATTTTATACACCACAAAGTTTCAACGTAGGTACTCCGTACCTACCTACCTATTGTTGCACGAAAGAACTTGAGCGCGTTGTGCCATCCGCTCGCACGACGCCCGTCACTCGTGACTCGTGAGGCGTGGGATAGGTACATATTGCCAGTTCCAGCAGGCAATTTTGCGTTCACCGCTGTCATCACATCATCACATGCACCCATGCCGTGTGCGAAACAAGGGGTCTGCCGATGCAGCCTATGAGCTGTCATGTCCCTGCTCCTCGTTGCACAAGTATCCTTGGTGCCTCACTGAGGTCATCCAGATCTTGGATTGAAACCCACAACTTGAAGCGCTACGGGATACACACGGATTGCTTCCCAGCCAGAAAGGAAATGAAGCAGATGTCGGGACTCGGACGACCGCCGCGACGGCCAACATGAATGGCGAGTAGGGAATAAGCTTTCACAACGAGACTCGATGGGACCTGCTGAATTTATGCAGGTATGATTGCCACGGGTGTGGCAAACAAGGCTACATATTTCATTTGTCCCGAACTTGGACTTGAGACAATCGGCCAACAACGTTACAGCGAACGCCCTAGGACCTTGTAGCCGAGAACCAAGAAACTGGGTGGAAGTTATTAGCTGCGGGAAGCCTTATCATACGGAGTACATCTGTATCACCAAAATCAACTCCATCCTCTCCTTCACGTGACTGCAGTCCTGAAGGCTGAACCTCTTCTCGCTGTGCATATGCATGGAAGACCAGGGTTCAGTGTGTAGCGAGATGTTTCAGGGTGACACGACTCCGTACGTACGTCACGGCGATTGTGAAGGGTGCGATTGATGTATGTATCAGAAAGGGACCAAATGAGTCCGCAAAAAGAGCAGCGATGACCGAGAAGACGCGAAGATAGGAAGAAAAGAGGAATATCGAGTGCGAATGCTAATCAAGACCAAGGTGCCGCCGTGCCGGACTCAACAAGAAGAGCATGAGCGGCAGTTGGCGATGCCGCGATATTGGAACACCTTGTTGGGAGCCCGAAAGAATCAGGATTATGTTACGCCCATCAACATCATCACCCTTCGAATGTTTCGCGCAGAATGCCCTCCGAAAAATCACATCAACAGATGTTGCCTCACTGTGTAAGGTCTACACACGTTTTACGAATCACTTACTCCGTACCTCGTCGCGCGAGACCTCGAGACAGGGCTCATGCTTCCGAAGAAATTCTCCCTGATGGTCTTGTTGCCACATATTGGGGTTGGACCATGGATCTTGAAGTAATATCTATGCATGACGGACGGTCCCTGAAGCACGCGCCGAGATTCTCTCGCTCCGAATGTTTTCGGGCTACGTACGGATTACGGCCGTCATAGAATGCGGGACGACAAGGTTGAAGGAACTAGATTTCGTTATATTGCTGGTCTGCCGTGCATCCGCGCGGAGTGGAAACTTATAATAACAAGACTCAAATTATAAGCAAGGGGTCTCTCAAAAAACACGGACTTGACCAGCGCCGTGCACCGGCGAAGTTCCAAGTTAGACTCCACGTACGTACCGGGATGTCGGCTCCGCGCGATGAAGATAATTCCCATGACTTAGTTCCCATGACTTAGTCGTGGCTTTCTGCCTTCATGTTGTTTCTTCTTCTCTTCATCTTTTCTTTTTTTCTCCAATCTCCTGACGTAGCCGTCACTGAGAGCGGCCTTGCGCCATCGAGGATCATACCGTATACGTGTCATGGAAATGAGATGGGGTAAAGGAATGCTTTGAATGGCAGTAGGCGCATCAGTGATCGACTCAGCACCGATATACAACAAGCTTCCCCGGCATCCGCATTGCTAGATCGTCAATAAAACACAGAGGCCTCTGTCAGCATACTTGGAAGCCTGGGAGAAGCTACTTGACTCGATTGCAATTTGTGTCGTGTTCTCATGTCACAAGATTCACGGTGTCCATGTGGCGGATGGAAACGTCCCCCCCCCCCCCCCAAAGGAGCAAAGGAGCGTCATTGACGCTCACCACAGGGCCAATGGCCGTCTCATAGCACGAGCTCCGCTCAGTATTCGCCTGAATTCACATCATCCGATCTTACATATTGTATCCTTGTCGTTTGGGCTGCTCTGCGAATGGGACCCCGCGACTTAATTCCCGATCGTCCCATTAGACTCCCAAATGCGACCATACACAAACATGTTCGCATCATGTAGGTATGGTTCCTGCAACTTGGTGCAGGGTCAAACAGATTGAGGGAATATGTACATCGTTGTACGGTATACCTACTGTAACTTGTGCGTACAACTACATATGTACCTACATATAAGAGGCACATACGGAGTAAAGTTCCTGTGATTCTTCTCGGCGCATCGACTCCACCCACCTTCCTTGCCGGCACGAGATTTCCGTCTTGACACGCACATCACGTATCTCGCGGACAAAATGGCGGTGCGGCGGTGAATAGAGTTTCTGTCTCGGTGCGTTGTTGCGTTGTTGCGTTGTTGCGTTGCAAGAGATTAGAATCTGCAACTCACGAGTCTGCTTTGTCGCAGGACGGCGGACTGATCGCGATGAGGAAGTCAGAACCGCGACCCCTGATTCGATGAAACGCTTTATTATTCTTCGTGGTTGTAAATAGGTACACGCATACATACCTCCTTACCTAGATTGTTGCTCTTGCTCCGGACTCCGGAGTCTACCGAGTTTCCCGAATCCCCACGTAGTCACCGCCGGCAGCCGTGAGGGCTCGAGAGCCGAGCATGCCGCGTCTGACACACAGTCTGACACAGTTCGTAAACTACTATATGTATGTACAGGATGACGAAATTGCAGAAAAGTCTATTATGTACCACCAGGCATTGTGTGGTTTCGTTTCAGACGGACCGTTTCACAAGACCAGATCTACAATGAGGGTGCAATTCCGACCTGGGACAAGTTGTCTTTGGCACGAACTTGTTCATCAACGTAGTTTTTTCCATCGGCCGAGGATTTCATTCGGGGGGTTTTTTTTTCCCACGCTTTCTCCTCTTTTGTTTCCTCTTTTCCTCCCACTGTTCGCCATCACCGACATCATGATTGAGTAATCGAGTGAACGAAAGGGACAGCTCGGTGCTAGGTGCTCGAGGCGCCGCCCCTTCATGGCTTCGTCGACGCAAAACACAATATACTCCGTCAACAGGGCCATAAGAGTGATAAAGCACAGTACAACTTGCCGCATACATACACGACCATAGCCGTTAGAGAAATCAGGATCCCGTCTGATCTCCCGTGATAACTTGATGAGCGCTGGATTAGTGATTGGGTCTGTGACGACCAGCAAATACCCGGGGTTGTATGTCATGACCGATTTTTTCTTTTTCGGCGAGCGATATGACACTTTTCTGTGCTTTCTTCATCTTCTTTCATTAGGGGAAGGGCATGATGGCGTGAGTTGGTGGATAAACTTAATTAGCGATTTTGCCTAGGTAGAACATGGGGAACGGGAACGCGGGAGCACGGGCAGCGCGGGTTCCAACGGTGCACCAAACCAGGGATAACTATAAAAAGTTACATAGTGGTTATGTGTAACACTTTTATACATAGTACGGATATATTAATTGAAGGCATGCTTACTTGCAAGTTGCACACCCATGGGCCATTTCCCTCATCGTCCGCTGCTGGCCTAGGCCACGAATCATGTATGTCTCACGTCGTTAGGTGATGATCAGCATTTGGAATCCAGCAAACAAACACACAGCAAGAAGTGAGGCATCCTAGCACCTCAGAAAAGTGGTCATGATGAGTATTGACATACATACACCTTGAATGTGCATCTTCGCACTGTGCACAGAGAGAATGTATTGGATGCAAGGTGTGATCAGGTAGTTATGATACAGCCCGAACGAGAATCCCGCATCGCTGGATTGCAAACTCGAATAAAAATGCCTGAGTAGCCAAGCGCGTAGAGTGCTAAAACTGTGCGGAGAGAAAGAGAGGGAAGAACATCGCCCACAAGACACAAAGACACAATCACACACACACATGTAGGTAAGTATGTAGCGCGAGTAAGACAAGTGTCCGAGGAGGTGCGCTATAACAAACAAACACACAAACAAACAAGAGGCACCCCTTCACCTCCGCCACGTCTTCTCGATCAAGACACGACATCCTAACACACCCCTATGCTCTCTGCTTAGGCATCTTCTTCTCCTCCATCGCCTCAATATCCTTCTTCTTATGGAAATGAGGCGCCAACTCCGCCAGCCACTTCGTCTCAATAGGAATCACCCCCCTCATATACTCCTTCGTAGTCTGCACAAGCTCAAAGTAAATCACCATCTTCTCCGGCGGATCAACCGCCATAAGCACACTACTCGGATGCACCCAGACCGTCGTATTATTCTTGACAGTGCGATAACTATCCCCACTGCGCTGCAAACGCGCCGCATTCGGGAAGAATCCCGCCGTGATGGCACGCTTAATCGGCCGTAGATTCGAAGCCCCGCACGTCGAAGGCGCGACTTCAACACGCTCACAAAGCTTGGCCAACTGATCACGCACATCACGCGCGCGCGTCAACGAACGCTGCTGCAGGAAATTCTCCCGCGCCCATACGGGGGAAAAGTCACTATCGACCCATTGATTCCAGATATTCAGCAACGTGACGTGATCGCCGCCGTCCTTGACCGTGAAGCGATTGCGGGCGCTGTCAGCATGGATCTTCTTGTCCTTGGGGCGGAAAAACAGCGCAGAGGCTTCCCCGAGCATGGATACAATGGAGAGGACTTCCTCGACGCAGCCTTCCTTGTCGGCGGCGAGGACTGCCTTGGCGAGCATGGGATCGGTGGGGAACTCGGCCATCTGGCGACCCATCTTGGTTAGTTCGCCTTTGTGGTTGAGGCCCTGGAGGGCGAAGAGTTGGCTCAGAGCGCCGATCAGAGCCTCGGTGGGTGGGGGGTCCATGAACTCAAATTCGAGGAGATCGTTGATGCCTAATGATTTGAGTTGTAGGACTACGCCGTTGAGGTTTGTGCGCTGGATTTCTGGGGTGGTGGACTCGTCCATCTCGTTCATGTAGGCGAATTTGGTGTATAGTCGGAAGCATTTGCCTGGTCCGACGCGCCCGGCGCGGCCGCTGCGCTGGTTGGCTGAGGCGCGGGAACAGGGGACCACGACGAGGTTTGACATGCCCGTGGCGGGGTTGTAGATGTTTTCCTTTACGTAGCCTGGGTCGATCACGTAGACGATGCCATCGATGGTCAAACTTGTTTCGGCGATGTTGGTTGCCAACACGACCTTGCGGGCGCCGTTGGGGGTGGGCTCGAAGATCTTGGCCTGAAGGTCAGAGGGCAGGTTGGCGTAAATGGGACACACGACCAGCTCCTTGACGCGGCTGCCGAGCTTCCTCGCCGTTTCCGTGATTTCCAGTTCCGCCGCTTCAATCTCGTCCTGGCCTGTAAGGAAGATGAGAATGTCGCCCTTAGGCTGCGTAGTGTGGATCTGGAAGACGGTGGTGATGGCAGCGGCCAGATAGTTGGCCTCGGGAGCGGGCGTGTAGTAGATATCGACCGGGTATCGCCGGCCGGGGATATTGAAAATGGGCGCGTCGTCGAAATACTGCGCAAACTTGGTGGCGTTCATCGTGGCAGACGAGATAAGAAGCTTCAGGTCCTTCCTGTCCCGGGCCAGATCCTTGATGAGCGCCAGCAAGATATCCGTGTGTACTGTCCGCTCGTGCGCCTCGTCAATCATGAGCGCCGAGTAGCCCGCCAGATCTGGCTCCGTCATGAACTCGCGCAGCAACATGCCATCCGTCATGTACTTGAGCACAGTCTTGTCGCTTGTGCAGTCTTCAAATCGTATCGAATAGCCGACCTCGTTTCCCACCTTGACGCCAACTTCCTCGGCCACACGTGCGGCAACGCTCATGGCCGCCACTCGTCGGGGCTGCGTGCATCCGACCTTCATTCCATTCTTGGTATAGCCGGCCTCGTGAAGATATTGGGGCAGCTGCGTGGTTTTACCGCTTCCTGTTTCGCCCACAATGACCAATATCTGGTACTGCTCCAGTGCTTCCAGAAACGAGTCCCGGTACTGATAGATGGGCAGGCTTTTGCGCGTCTCCTGTATGGAGAGGGCCTTTTTTTCTGCCGCATCAATCTGCGCGTCGAGAAACATCTGCTCCTTCGTCTTGCCCTCACCCGCCAGCCGCGTATCCAGAGTCCATTGGATGTACTGCTCATCGTCCATGACGTAGCTATAGTCCTCGTTGTTGTCCATCTCAGGCCGCTGGATCTGAGCCTTTGCTTTCGCCGTCTGTTCCAGCTCCCACTCCTCGTGTTCTGTGACGAACTTCTCCTGCCCATATTCGTCCTTTTCGACATATCTCTTGTATAAAGCTTCCTCCTTCTTTTTCCTGTCTAGTTTTCCCTTTTCGGTTATGTAGTCCTCGGGCATGTAGTACCCGTCGCGATGGTCATCAATCTTGAGTCGTTCTTCGGCAAGTCGCAAGATTTCTCGGTTCTTCGCAAACTCGGCCTTTTCCCTCTCCGATAGTCGAGCACCGCTCCGCAGTTCTGCTGTCTCCTCGGCGACTTGCTTTCGCAGCAGAACCAGCCGTTCTGTCTCTCGCTTTTTCAAGTACTCCTGCCGTGACCTTTCTCGCAAATCCGGCAGCGCGGCATCTCGAGCAGCCGCATCCTCGGCCAGTTTTCGCCTCGATGAGTCGCCATCTCGCTGATTCTTTTTGGATTTTCCGTCGTCCTTTTCCTTGAGTCGTTTGGCAAAGGCTTCTCTCTCTTCAATATCCCGCCGCCTTGCGAGCTCCTCCTTTGCTCCATCAGACAAATTCGCCTCATTTTCGTCGTCGCGTGTACGCTCGTCGTGAGAGAATTTCATGCGCTTGCTCGCAGAGGCCTCGAAGTCTGGTCTGTCGTCGTGCGTTGAGGCGCCGGCATCGTCAGACACAGGTTCCTCGTCCGCCCACCGGTCGTCGGAGTGGGCTTCGGCATCGCGCCGACGGTAGTGTTTCGAGCTCCTGCTATGAGAAGAGGGTCCTGGAGAATGTGATTGACTGCGCTTGCGGCGCGATTGGGAGTAGCGAGAAGAGGACTTGCCTTGTCCATCGCCGTCGCCGTCGTGATCCCGGTGTCGGTGCCGGTGCTTTTGCTTCTTTTCCTTGACTACCTTTTGGGGACCGACTTCCTCATCTCCCATAGGCACAAACGCATATCGTTTAGAGCTCATGGTGAGAGCTAGTAGACAAGATCAGAGGAACCTGCACGATCAACGACTGCGACCTGCAAGTTGCAACCCAAAGAATCTTGGTCAACCGCACTGTCGCCGCCAAACGCTCTCCACCACCTAAAAGCCGTTCCGGCGTCAGGCTTCAGCCCTTGTCTTGTCTCTGCCGGGCGAGTGGGGTAAATTCGCGACTCGGGAGCCAATTACACAAGGCGCAAGGTCCCGGGTACGCCATTCCCAGAACGGCAACCAGCAAGGGTCCGTCTGGAACAGAACAAACAGAACAGCTTGTCAACTCGCTGCATGTGGACCGTGTATTTCATCACTCGCGGCGCAACATCTTCTGTCATCTTCTGCTCGACACAACTCACCTGATAGCCCCGTCGCTTGCTCTCTGCAGCGTGTCCCGGGAGCGGCCACTCGTTTCGACAGGACATCTCGAGCATTGGCTGCATTCTTGGAGGAATCCCCTTGACTGGGGCCAACCGCGACCATGTTACTTCGCTGCGTCACCCTCTTCCTCCTGCTGGCGTTGGTACAGCTTGTACTTTGCGCCGAGGACTACTACAACGTACGAACTGTTCATCCAGCGCTCCTTACTCCTCGCAGACCTCACAACTGACTTTTCATACTTGACAATAGGTTCTTGGTGTTAGCAAGGAGGCGACAGACAAGCAACTCAAGTCGGCATATCGCAAGTTGTCCAAGAAGTATCATCCAGACAAGAATCCGTATGCGTCCCTTTCGCGAATACCGCCCCCCTACCGAGCTTTATCTCGCTAACTTTACACAAGAGGCGATGAAACAGCAAAAGAAAATTTCGTCCAAGTATCGGAGGCCTACGACGTTCTCAGCAATGCCGAGATGCGCAAAGTCTACGACCGGTACGGGCACGATGGTGTGAAACAACACAAAAACGGCGGCGGCGGTGGTGGCGGTCATGACCCCTTTGACCTATTCAGTAAATTCTTTGGCGGCCATGGCCACTTTGGCAGATCACCCGAGGAGCCACGTGGTCACAACGTGGAAGTCAAAGTGGCCATCTCGCTACGAGACTTCTACAATGGCGCCACGACCGAGTTCCAATGGGAGCGACAGCATATCTGCGAACACTGCGAGGGTACGGGCAGCGCTGACGGACACGTCGAGACGTGCTCAACGTGTGGCGGGCACGGTTTCCGAATCGTCAAGCAACAGCTGGCCCCTGGTATGTTCCAACAGATGCAGATGAGGTGCGACGTTTGCGGCGGGCGCGGCAAGAGCATCAAGCACAAGTGCCCGGTCTGTCAAGGCCAGCGAGTGGAGCGGAAACCTACCAAAGTGACCCTCAAGGTTGAGCGTGGTGCTGGGCGGAACTCGAGGATAGTATACGAGAATGAAGCAGACGAGAGTCCTGACTGGATTGCTGGAGATCTTATCGTTACGTTTGCGGAGAAGACTCCTTCTCCTGAAGATAATCCCGAGGGCGTGGACGGCATCTACTTCCGTCGTAAAGGCGATGACTTGTACTGGACAGAAGTCTTGTCGCTCCGCGAGGCGTGGATGGGAGACTGGAGCCGGAACCTCACCCATCTCGACTCTCACGTTGTGCGTCTTGGCCGACCACGCGGCCAGATCGTACAGAGCGGCCAGGTGGAAACGGTTGTAGGTGAGGGTATGCCCAAGTGGCACGAGGAGGGTGACAGTGTGTACCACAAGTATGAATTTGGAAACCTATACGTGACATACGAAGTCGTCCTGCCTGATCAAATGGACAAGAAGATGGAGACGGAGTTTTGGGATCTGTGGGAGAAGTGGCGCGCCAAGAAGGGAGTCGATCTACAAAAGGATAGCGGGCGGCCGGATACACCACCAGCAGCACCAGTGCGAGACGAGTTGTAATTAATGCATGAGCCGATTGTGTCTTTCAAGGAGCGAAAACATCAGAGGCCAGGAATGGCAATGGAAGCGCATAAGTATATATAGATGAGAGCTAACCGTGTCAATGCCAGTACACGTGTACAAACCCAGCCAGCCGTCTCCAGATTGTGGTACTTGAATCTGATCATCTCATGAACCATTGCACATCTCCCACACAAGTCGCACATAATAAATTCGTCTTACGGTAGGTTTGCACGTCAGATTTGGCTCAACCTATTACTCAGCACGGCATCAACAGCACCAACTTTGCCCGACAACTCGCTGTGGGTAGTATTCAATCACGCTAGATCTGCTACAGCCTACAATGATGGCTGTTTGGGCTGGGGTGACTTCGTGGCCTTTGAGTCGGGTTTCTAGGTATGTCCGAGGACTGCGGAAGGGCATGGGTCGGGCATCTTGTTATGGAATGGTTGCAAGCCATGGGATCAACAAACGCTTCACTTACCACAATCGGGGCATCTCACCTCGTAAGTGAACTTATTGCATGTGATGATCCGAAAAGGGCCACATGTTACCAAGGGGCTGCTTTTCCATTAAGATGTTATCTATTGTAGCTTTGTAGTTTCAAAGCTTAACCATGCGTGAGTGGCTGTTGTCAGTTGTACAACTTTAACTTCATTACATAGAGGGCACACCAGGCATCGATCGATACTTGCTCTGCTTTTGGCTTAGCTCTGCCGCCTCCCACCGCGCCTCCGCGCGCTTATCAGTCGTTGTGGAATGAATGTATGTAGGTATGTAGCCTATATATTTTGCATTGAGCGCTCAGATCATCGATGATAGGAGGTATGTAGTATGACCAAGGGGGCCCATTATTCTAACGGCTTCCCGATGTAACATTTCTTACTTTGAAGAAAGTTCTCTCCATGATTATGTAAAAGTTAAACAATAAAGTTGCCTTTGTGAAGCCTGCGCTGGGACCTCAAATACTACCACGATAGTACCATCGCGGTATGCCATGAAAGACTATACGGACGAAGGTTCCGCCAGAAGCCTTCCATTCACATTCTGCGCACGCTCGTACCGAAACTTTCACGAAGCATACAATCTGGTACCAAGAGATATTCTGTCTTGACACTTGTAGGCTGTAGCTGGAGTCTTGGATCTTGCCATCAGTAGGTAGTTTCTGTGTTTTGTCTTCTAGAGGCTCCGTTTAGTATCTGTGGACAATACATTCTCTTCATGCAACCGAAAGCTTATAAGTTGGGATCGATCTGACTTTTTTTGTTCTTTTCCATTATTCATTGTCATTGACTCTTCTCAACTCTGTCATCCTATACAACCCTGTCACCACGATACCACCCTGCCACCTCGATACAACTCTGTTACCTTGATACAACCTTGTCACCTTAATAAACTTCGAAAACCATCCCTCACACAAAGACCAAGATCATCAAGATGAAGTTCCTTTGCTTACATGGGGCTTTCGGCAACGCAAGCGTATGTAACCCTGTTCATATCCCCCTTGCATAATGCGGCACAAGCTCACTCATTGTTCCATGGCAGAACTTCCAAGCACAACTAGGACCCTTTGTAAAAGCGACTTCAAAGTCTGGCCAAATCTCATTCAAGTGGATTTCAGGCCGCCACGAGGCCATCCCTCCTGCTGGCTTCAGTGATTACTTTGGACGCGGCACATTGTACCGCTTCATCCCGTTTGACGGCATTGAGGCCCTCGACGATGTGCTCCACAAACTAGACGAGTTTCCCCAGGGGGCGACAGCTGAAGACACCATTCGCCAACTGATACAATCCGATTATGGCTCCCAATACACCCTGGATGGAGTGCGTAACTCCATTGAGTACATCTTGGATGCAGTTCGGAAGGATCCCGAAATCGAAGTAAGAAGATCAAAGTTCTCTATTGTTTTCTTACTTTTACCTGGACGGGGCTAATGACTCGCAGGGCATACTTGGGTTCTCAGAAGGCGCCACGGCTGCGGCATCCGCAATCCTCGAGGAGAAGCGTTTGTGGGAAGAAGAGGGTGTTCCTCGTCAGCTCAAGGTACATACATAAGCAAATCCCTTTTTGGCCTCAATCAAAACCATTGGATTGACAAAAATATCATCACAGTGCGGAATATTCTTCGCCGGCTGGCCACCACTCTCACTCAAAGGCGGCCAATGTAACGTCATTCTTGCGGATGAGAGCGAAGACGCCATTGACATTCCGACCTGCCATGTTGTAGGGTCTGATGACCCATACATTGATGGCGCCATGTCTCTGCACAGCATGTGCGATCAGGATTCAGCAGTGTTGTTTGATCATGGCAGCGGGCATTTTGTTCCCCGCGAGCCCAAGACATTGGCAGAGCTCTCGGACACCATTACAGCGATGATGGAGCAGGCCGAGGCTTCCTTTTCGTCCCACAATAGTGATTCTGAGAGTATCTCAGATCACAGAAACTCTATAGGCAATTTGTCGATGCTTTCAGACGATTCCTCTTCCGCTACTTCAGTTGAATCCGAAACCTGCGATTCTGAGGAGGAAAAGTGTTAGCTCGCACCTCTCTTTTACTTAGCCTGTGTTGTTTTCTTAGCCTACTTCTTAGCCTTGTTCGCCTGCATAATGTTGAGCAAAAAGTCTTCAGCGAATTAAAAACAATCAAAACTCGTTTCATTCTTGGACGATTCGCTTTAGCGCCATCCTCGTTGCTAGCCCCAATGGATGCCTTGGGTATTGGGACGTGTGATGTATATCACGATGGCATGAATCGTTCGAGAGTCACTTTCTATCATGAGAAAGCTTGCTTACTCGCGTCGTCGTAGATATGTGAAATAGATCCCCTGCGCAATCCTTATCATTTGCCATCAGGCGAAGTCATTGCCTCTCGATGCCCTCAGCGCGTTCGTACTTGCCATGATTCTTCGGAGCTTCCTTGGCCTTGGCCTCAGCCTTCTCAAGATCTAAACAAGGGAGCAACTCGAAGTGTAAACGAGGCTCTATTGGATCGTACCGACCCGATAAAGGTGTCACGCAGCAGCGACTCGAACAGAAGAGTCGTGTACCCCGTCGAAACAGGCCCCTTAGAATAACCTTTCGCCTCCTCTCGTGAATTTGTCCGTCATTACGCGACCTACCTCTCCGGGCAACACCTTGACGATAAAAAGGCCTCGGGTAAAAGGAAAATGCCTTATTAGATTAATCGCACTTATGATGAAATATGGATATAGTCACCATAATCTTCAGTTCTACATCTCCCTTCCCGCTTTCCATCACCACCACCCTCGTCATCATCATTATCATCATCATCGTCATAATCATCAATGCCGCAAAATTCCACTCCCAGCTCCTCTTCGCAGCGCCCTCCTTGACCCATCCATCTCGGGAAGCAGCCCCGACCCCAACACATCACCCAACACCCCCATCCAGCTCCCCTGACCCTCCAGCGCACTCGTCACCTTCTCCACCAGCCGGTCTATAGCCTCGCCATCCGTACCACTGACCTGCCATGCTCCCTGAACGTCCCAACTTCCCGGCCGCTGGCGTTGCCGATGGAACGTGCCCTGCCTCGTAGCCCCTCTGTTCTGGTTTGATAGTCGTGCATCAAGCGGTCTGCCTAGGTCGTCGAATCGGTCCGGTAGATCTTCAGTTTCCTCCCCGGAAGTTGATGCAGAGTCGTCCTGGGAGTATTTATGGCGGCGAGTCAATAGGCGAGAGGACTTGGGATCGGGGCGCTTGTCTCTGTTGTCGGTCGAGTAGTCGTTGTGCTCGTCATCCCAATCGTTCTGAGGCCGTGTTGCATCCTCTTCCGACGTCTCAGCTTGTGCCCTGCGATGCCTTTCCATCGTCCGCGCACTCTTTGGCGAGAGGGGGATAAATACTACTGACTTGGAGGCCGTGTTCGAATCCGATCTACCGCGGGAGCGATATGGCCAGTCTACATTATCTGGATATTGGCGAAGAGAGGGAAAAAGTCAGCTCCGTATGTCTTTTGTAGTTGTAGACTTAC
Organism: Claviceps purpurea; assembly: GCA_029405325.1. NCBI lineage: Eukaryota > Fungi > Ascomycota > Sordariomycetes > Hypocreales > Clavicipitaceae > Claviceps > Claviceps purpurea. Next base: position 3,965,005 of record CM055783.1, on the reverse strand, counting down.
TTCCCGCTCCTTACTGCCAGGGTACCGTGGACGCACCATTTCCTTCTTCTCTTATAGGAGGTGTCTGGCTTCGGATTTGTTCACTCACATGGTCTGGTGGCGGTCGGTGCCCACCAGTCGGCGGCGGACCAGCCGGCGGCGGAGGTGGTCCGGGAGACGTAGCAGGCGGTCCAGGCGGATAGTCGGCTGATCTGAAGCCTGCTTCAGACGGCATAGGTGGCGGTCCGGCCGGCGGCGGCGGCGGTGGCGGCGCGTATCCTGTGTAGTCTTGCGGGACGTATGGTTGGAATTCAGCACCACTCATGGGACGGCCGCCCTGCCCGCCGGGATAAGGGGTATAGTTGGCTCCGCTAGCCATGGGGTGATCGCCGGGTGTTGGGGGATAGGGTGGATAGTAAGCTCCGCCGGAAGCAGTCGGTGGCGAATGCGGCCGCGGGCCGGCATCGTCAAAATAGTCTCTCCTGGACGCTCCTTCGTGGTCTATCACACCAAGTTAGCGGGACAGATACGGGCTTCATGTTTGCTACAATTCTGCGAGCAGAACGGGGGCAGTTCTTGACCGGATTGTCACTCATAAAGGGGGTAGGGGCGGGGCGCAACATACGTCTTCTGTCGTCGTCATCCCTCGACCTCGAACTTCTACTGTCTCTCCTGTCCTTGCCCTTTCTGTCATGTCTGTCCTTGAAATCCTTGATACCAATCGCGGCGGCACCGGCAGCTGCCATATCTCTAAGCCTACTTTTGCTCCGTTTTCTTTCGTGCTGGTCGTCGTTCGAATCGTAGTCCGAAAAGGACCGGTCCCGTCTACTTCGTCTGCGTCGTTCACGTCGCCTGTCATCCAGATCAGGGTCAACTCCGCGTCTTGGAGCCACGTCGCTTCGGGAGTCGCTGTATAGGGGATCGTTTCCGTACTCAACTAGGCCTAGCTCAGGATCAGCACCGGCCTGTGAATAAGGGGACGGTACTATCGACCTTGATCTGCTGCGGTGCCTACTCCTGCTCAGACTTCTGTATCTGCCTCTGCTCCTGCTGTCGTGGCGAGGGTAGTTATCATCGTCCACACCGCCCACGCTCCGAGAGCGCGCTCGCTCCTTCTTGTCGTTGTGGCTCTTCCAGAGCTTGTTAGCCACCCCAGCCGCAGCGGCCACTCCGCCAATCTCGGCCACACGACGTAGTCGAGACTTGCTGCGGGAGCGGCTCTTTCCACTGGACTTGGATCTTGATTTTTTACGCAAGTGATTGATGATGCCAGCCGTGGCAGCAGTCCCTAGAGCAGCTTTGGCTGCCGTTGATATGCTGCGTCGCCGGCTCTTGCTACGCACCACTCGAGAGGCGCCAGATACAGACCTTGAGTAGTCATCACCAGAGTGGTACCCTCGGGTACGACTTCGTCCGCGATGGGCTTCTTCTTTGTCAATCTTGTTTGACTGGAAGTACTGAGCAGCGCCTGCGGCCGCCAATGCCACAGCTCCGAAAGCGAGTCCCTTCTTCAGCAGATGATGATGGTCCGGCGACTCTGAGCGACCGTCCCCATATCGATCTCCGTAGGCGCTATGGGCTCGGCGGGCTACTTCTGTACCCAGAGCCCCCAGTGCCGCGCCTGCAAGGACTTTCCGACCGCGATTTTCTGGCAGATCCCCGTAGGCATCACGACGACTACCAAGCAGCGCGGAAATTCCCGCGCCTGCAAGAGCGCCCTCGGCGAGGTACCTCTTGTGATGGGGGCTCTCGCTGCGCTCTCGCCGGACCGTCCGGCGATAATGATAGTCATCGTCATCACTATGATAGTCGTCGTGTCTTCGAGGTCGATGGTCGTAGCGAGCCGGGGCATAATCGCGTTCTCGATCGCCCCGATGGTGTCCGACCTCTCGGCGGTCATGGTGATATTGGTAATCATCCTCGTAAATATCCCGCTCTCGTCGGACCATTTCGCGATTTTTCTCTCTGTCGTGAAGAACCACCACACCCGGGGACTGGCGCGGCACGATTATGGGAGCTGGAGCAGGCTCCTGCAGAAAGATTCTTTGCGGCTCGGCCGACTTTTGACGGATGATGACTGGTGCGGGAGGAGGAGACTGGGGGAGATAGTACTCCGTCTCCTTTCGATATCGTTCTACGTCGTGGCCATGGCCATGGTGATGACCGTCGTCGAAGCGCTCCTCGGTCCTCGTTTCCACTCTCATCTCTTCAGCGGGACGTCCGTGGCGGGGGCGCCTTTCCCACTCCCTGTCCGTTTCCTTGGCCTCATACACGGTGATGCCGGACCTGTCCATGTCTCGGCGATGGTCAATGGTTGGTGAATAAGGGGCCCGCCCGGAGTATCTCGAGCGTCGATCGTCGTCGACATCCACTCGTTCGGTTCGTTCAACTCGTTCGAAGCGCTCGCTGTGTTTATCCGGCGCGACCTTGTATCTGGTCACTGTGGTCCGCCTGTAACGATCATCCTCTGAGTCGCTATCACGGGCGTATCTCGACATGGCGTAGGGTGCGGGCGGACCGACCCGTCGTTCTGTTAATGGAGGCGCTTTGGTTTCGATTAAGGTTCAAGCCAGTCAAGAACGGGATTGTCTGTGCTCAGGGGGGATAGCACCAAGATTAGCAAGATCAACTGAGGAAGACGACTAGGGGTTGTATCTGTTGGAGCGACAGATCATCAGCCAGAGATGAATACAGGTCAAGGAATGATGTGGCCGGTCAGGAGGGTGAGAGAGGCGATATGTAATGACGAAACTGGGCTGTCAGGGGCCTGGTGTTAATAAGAATGCGAATGGCTGGAGGCGGGGCAGTCAAGTTCGCGACGTGGACTCGGCCGCCGCCGCCGCGCCGTGGAGGCTGGAGCATGTGAGCAGGATGTGGAGACGACTTCGTCCGGTTCGACCAATGGATCCCTCTTTCGCGAGACACAAGGCACGACGTCATCTCGCCAATCGTCGGCTCAGGAGCATTGTACAATCCCCGGGCCAAGTACAACTGAGTCATTTGATTTTCTTGGCTTCAGTGTTAGGCATAAGCACGACGACTCCTAAACGGGCTGTGCTGGAGATGAGATCGAGGGACCTGTCACCTCACTGCTTTGTCAGGGGCTGAACAAGTGTACAAGAATGCACAATCACTTAGACTACACTCTGTAGATAGACACAAATCATCGGAGCAAGGTCTACTCTGGGCGCTCCTAGCACATATCTGTTCACACCGTTTCCTTATCCTTTCCGTTCTCCTTTCTGTCCGTCTTTGCTGATTTGCATCCAACACAAGCAATTCATAGCGTCATGTTATCCGTGAATTTATTTTGATGATAGGGTAGCCATAGCGCCTCGGTCAGTGACACATTGCGCCACCGAAGGTTGGTGTGTTGGTGTGGATCAAGCTTGAACTCGGTGGCTCTATTGAGAAAGCGCATAGAGAGGCTTGGCCCTTGGGACTCGAGACACTGGATTTGTAGAAACCAAAAAATCACGTCATCTTGGAGATTGCCAGACGGTCCCATGGGAAGGAAACCAGGTCGGACTCCGGAGCCAAGGTGGCAAGGTATGTACACCAAAAATGATGGTTCAAAAAACAAGTTCCAGTCGACAGAGACAGGGTTCGAACCTGCGCACGCGAACGTAATTGATAGCTGATGAGAGAGCTCATTCAAGTCAATCCCCTTGGACCACTCGGGCACTCTGCCTATCAAGACCTAGCTTGTTGGAAAAGCTCGAGTAAAATCAGAATAATAGCCTGTCAAGTACTGCGTTTGCGTTCAGGTGGTTCACCAACTTCGACTATTCCGAACACATAACGCGCCGAGCCCTCTGCGGCTCTGCCACGTCCACGAGACTGCGCCGGCACCAGATGACAGAGCTCACTTTGTCTTTGAGCCAACAGACTGACTACTACGTCTTCCGATACACACGTATATACAGAGTACACACCATCACGCAATCCAGCGCTCCAAGCCATTCAGATAACAAGACTCGTCCGAAGCGGCACCTTCGCGCTACTCGCCCCAACAAAAACCTCATACCGCCCCTTCTGCAGCAGCCACTTCTGCGCGCCCGTATCCCACACACTCAAATCCCTCCTCGTCAACGAAAACGAAACGCGTGCCTTCTCCCCGACTTTGAGGAACTCCTTAGTAAATCCACGAAGTTGCTTCGCCTTTGTCCCCGGAATACGAACATATAGCTGCGCCGCCTCCGCACCATCCACGGCCCCTGTATTCGCAATCATGCACGACACGACCGCGATTTCTTCCCACAGATCCTCCTGACCGCCGCTGGTGATGCTTCCCTGGGGCCATCTGTTGCGAAAGGATCCCAGCGGACCTTGCATCTCGATATCGGAGTAGTCGAAGCGAGTGTAGCTGAGACCGAAGCCGAACTCGTAGCGCGGCTGGATATTGTTGGCTTCAAAGTACTTGTAGTCCATGTATATGCCGGCCGTGTAGTCCGCCTGGGGATTTCTACTGCCGCCTTGTGTATGGGGATTGAGCAGCGCGCCGTAGTCAGCTGGCGAGTGGGCGACCGTGTAGGGCAGTTTGCCTGAGGGATTAGAGTCGCCCCAGAGGAGGGACACGAGGGCTTCGCCGCTGTTCTCGCCGGGGAGGTGTGCGAACAAAAGGGCCGTGACGTTGGGGTGGTCTACGAAGCCGTCGACAGTTCGGATGCCCGCGTTGTGGAGCACGACGATGGTGTTGGCACACTGGCCGGCGATTCTTTTGATCAGAGTGTCCGTGTAGTCGTCCTGGAGATCTGGACGGTCCGTTCCCTCGGCGCTCCAGGCATTGCCAAAGACAATACAGGCTTCTGGAGAAGGCTTCACGACTGGCTCGCTGGAGCCGAGGTCCTGGTGTAGCGTGAAGCCGTCCCGGGCTGCCTTTGCCACCAGAGCATCCTGCGGGGACGAGAACGTCGCGGGTGTTACGGCGCCGGAACCGCCTCCGCTGTAGAGTGTTCCATTGGGTCCAATTGCTGTTGTCTTGAAATTGTTGACTCCTTGCACGGGCGCGAGGCCTACGTTCCACGACCCTGGGGGAGTGTCCTCTGCAGCAGACCACTTGGGCGCCGTGTTGGCCGAGTAGCCAAAGATGGAGACTGTCTTGGGGTTGCGCAACGGAAGCGCGTTTCTTTCGTTCTTGACAAGGACGTGCCCCTCAATAGCCCCCTGGAGGGTCGTCTGACGATCAGCAGGATCTCGTCCCTCGACGACGAGGTGCGACCCAGTAACAGGTTTTGGCATACCGATGCCGGGAGGGTTGGGAAACCTTTCATCCTGTCCGACATGGTACCAAGCGGCGATGATCCTGCACCATGGTGTTAGAGAGATGGAAGGAAAACCAAACCCTTTTGGTCAGAGAAGAGGGAGACACGGACCTTGTAACCATGTCTGTGACTCGTGATTCCGCAAATGACCCGTTTTGAACTGCCTGGATGAGGTTCTTGTCCCATGTTGCGGCGTTGGGCATGCCCATGTCGAGCCCGCCAGTTGCGTACTCCAGGCCCCCGTACAAGGCGCCCCAGTCCGACACGACGAATCCCTACATGAGGTGAGCGCGATTCGCATCACCACGAACTCAACTATGGAAGGAAACAAGAGAAGAGCATCAAAAAGCAACGGAGACAGCGTACTCGAAAGCCAAGTTCCCCCTTGAGAGCCCCATTCTGGGCCTTATCACTAGCACACGTATACGTCTGATTCACTCGCTGGTACGAGCACATGACGCTCGCAGATCCCGCCCTGACAGCATCTTGGAAGGGCCTAGCACGCAGTCAGGACTTGCTCAGAAACGACGCCGTCATCTCTCCCCATTATGAGAAATGGCCTACCAAAGGAACACTTCGTGCAAAGCTTTGTCGTCAATGTTAGTAGAAACGGATGCCGTATCGCCAGAAGGGCTCCTCTGCGACTCCTGCTCATTCCCAATGTAATGCTACCGGGCATAACATCCCATCGAGTTAGATCCAGCCAATGGGACACGTTCAATATTCTTCTTTGGGAAAATGAGGTTCGCTTACCTTTGTGCTAGTCATGACATTGGCGGACTGAACGCCCAAGACAGTCTGCGCAGCCATAACCCCGGATAAGTAGACGTCCGCCGAGGCGCCTTCCCAGTTCCGTCCGCCCTTGACGACAGACCATGCTGGGCCAACGACCGGACCGAGCAGCACATTGACGCCTTTTCTCTTGAATTCTCCGCCCATGGCGGCTCCACGGTCCAGGGCCAAGTTTTTGTTCCAGCTGTGGTTTTTTACGCAGGCGTGACACGTGTTAGCCGGGTTGGGCTGAGATCCATGTACAGACTATAGTCACTCGGATGGCATAGTTGCAACTTGGCAAAGGAAACACCCCGGGAGGATATATGTACATACCTCGCCCCAACGTGAATTCCGCTCGCAAACCCGCTGACTTTGTCCGTCGCCCGAAGACCCTGTCCCGCATCGCTGAGGCATAAGCCCGGGAAGTTGACTCTAGGGATGGCGGGGATGTTGCCGGAGCAGCCGTTTGGAAGAGGTACGCCGCCCGTTAGGCTGACCTAGATAATCATCGTTATGGGCAGAACTACCAAGGCCTACTATCCATTTTCTCTACACGATTTTCTTTGAGGGGGCCAACGTCTGGGCTTTTTCTTCCTGTTCACATGTGGATTCTTCTAGGTTGGGAACGTACCTTCTCCTCTAACGTCATCTTATCAACCATTGCCTGGGCCTTTCCATAGGAGACGGCCCAGTCATTTGCAGTGACATCCCCTACAACAAGGTCAGTTTTTCTTCAAATTGCTCAAATCACGATGGCATGGGGTTGAATCATAGGAAGCAAGAACACGCACGAGGGGATCTGGCGCCATGACCTGCCGATAGATGAGCCAGCAGCCCCAGAACAACAACAGGGGTCGAAGCAGCTGAGATGTACATGGTAGCGTCTTTTCGATCAAGAAGCTCCTACAAACCGGGTTGAGGGGGGAGGCAGTCGAGACGTGGAGCACTAGAGAACAGACATGCTCGTCATGTATAGTTATACATTGCGAGGGAGAGATTGGGGGTGGGAGAATACCAGCCATTCTCGGTCTTTCGTGAATTACTGATCATGATGACGGCTCAGGGGATGCCAGCCCGAAGTAATCCATTGGTAATGAATATTTCTGCAGCATACCCATTTGAAGGGGTGCCGGACATGACGTCTGCGTGATTTGTGGGATGCCATGCAAGCCTGACGTTTTGTGACGTGGATGCGAGGCCGCGGCTGGGTGTACGAATATAAGATGCAATACGGAAAAGCGCACGGGCAGCTTGTAGCAGGTATGAACAATGCACTGCATTTGCAGATGTCAGATGCGCATATAGCATATTCATTTCGGGCGAACCCGGCTTAATTTGGAGGCATGTAGGCGGTGATAGTGACATGCACACACATATACGTATGCATGAAGAACTTACAAGTTGCAAGCCTGATCAAAATTAAAATTACACGTGCACATACTGTATACGCTAGGTATGTAACATATTTGGACACACTCTGTACACAGACACATACCTACATGAGAACAACACCATACAACTTGCAAGCACACTTGACCACACATGTATTTCAACACACAACACACCTGCATACAGACATCATATATTCAACGTTACACCCCCACACACAACACAAGAAGTCTCTCAACCATCTAATCCACTGTTACTCAGATCACACATAAGAATCCAGGTCCTCAAAAGCCCAACCCAGAATATATATATATATAAACAGGATTCAAAAGATGAAAAGTACGCCATTAGTCATATATATTCGGATTCCCATGCTCATCAAATCCAACATGTATATAAAGAAGAAAAGAAAAAAAAAGACGAAATATGCATATAAAAACAACTTGACTGCTTTTGCTATCCCACGACGTGGCGTCGTCTCTTTTGCTCGCAGCCCCAATTCCAAAAAGTCTATCCCTGTGCTCTCTATTCCATGCAATGCCATGCAATGTGTGCGTCTCGCCAAGTCGAGAACAAACGACAGAAACTCCACTCTAGAATGCGACAAGCCCATGCAAAATTGCTCAAACAGGCGATGGTGACTCCCAGTCAGAGGCCTCGGAGCTCTCGGACATCTCTGCCTTCTTGACCTCGACCCAAGGACGAACGGGGTTGCCCATCCAGCGTGTGCCGGAGGGTAGGTTCTCGCCGCGCATAACCAGCGACGAGGGTGCGATTGTGGTGCCGGCGCCAATGACGGTTGCCGGCAGGGCGATGGAACGCGGGCCCAGGGTGGCGCCGGCGTGGAGGACGACGGTATCGAGCCGCATGATGCGATCGTGGAAGAGGTGAGTTTGTAGGACGGCGCGGCGGTTGACGGTGGCGCCATCGCCAATCTCGCAGAGTTCGGCTTCGGGCAGATGGTGACTGTCGAGCCAGACGCCGCGGCCGATCTTGGCCCCGAGCGTGCGCATCCACCACGCGAGCAGCGGTGTGCCGTAAAAGTTGTTGATCATCCACGGCACTGCCAGCGACTGGATAAAGGTATCGGCGAGCTCGTTGCGCCACACAAAGGAGCTCCATAGAGGTCGATGCATACCGGCCGTGATGCGCGGCGTCAGAATCCACTTGACGGCCGTGGTCAGCGCGAGCGAGAGGAAGCCCGCCGAGAAGATCATGGCAGGCCCCGCGAGGATGGCTTGCCACCAACCAAACGTGTTGAGCGTCCACATGTAGGCTGTGGCGATGACTGTGGCCATCATCCCACCGATCAGCAGCGGCGTGATACGGCACAGCTCGATCAGCCCCCGAAACACGACCAGTCGCGTCGGCGGCTTGAATGTAAGGGAATCGTCCACCTCGATGTCCTGCTTTCGCGGCAGCGAGATAGCCGGCCGGCCAAGCCATGACGAACCGGCCTCCATGTCGTGCGGCGCCGTGCCGAGCACTCCGATCAGCGACTGCGCCGGGACATGCACGCCGGCCTCGACGATGCCCGAGTTCCCGACAAACGCCTTTTCGCCCACCGATGATGGCCCGACCCGAATCGTGCCGCGGCACAGTACAAAGGGCGACAGCGCCACGTCGTCGGCCAGAAATGCCGCGTCCTCGACTGTGAGAAGCGACGGGATCGCCAAAATCGTCGACGCCTCGACGTGCTTGCCAATTCGAGCCCCAAGCATGCGCAGCCACGTTGGCGTCAGAAGGCTTGCGTAAATGGGAAACATGGTGGTGCGCAACTGCATCATGATGCCGTGTGTCAACCAGGCCGCCCACGCGGCCGAGCTATGCCACGAGTAAGAGCCAGGACGGAGGAAAAGGCTGGCGAAGCGCACGAGCATGACGCTCATTGCCACGTAGAGAATCATGCCAAATACGACACCAGGAGCGGCGGCCTTGGCAATTCCCAGAACAAACTCGTGGAAGTCGTTGTAGTTGCGGACCAGAAGCGGCGTCAGAGCCAGCGTCGGCGCGGCAGGGATAATGGGCATCAAGTCGAGAACCAACAACGTCAGCGTGTATGCAATGCCGGTCATGAGCCTACCCTCGTTCATATAGGCCTTCTCGTCCGCAGACGGCGTCACGTCAGGGCCCGGCACGATGCCCTCCACCACAGTGCCACCCTCCACGGTGGCATAGGGCTCGATAGCGGCGCCGGGCATCAAAAAGGATCGATGGCCGACGACGGCGCCCTCACCGACCGTGATGAAACCGATATGCAGGAAGTCGCCGTCGAGCCACCACCCGGTCATGTCGACTTCGGGTTCGACCGAGCAACCATCGCCAAAGCTGGCCAGCCCTGTCGTGGGCGGCAGGCCATGAAGCTGGACGTCTTTGCCGACATGGCAGCCCAGCATTCGGGCGTAGACGCGCACCCATGGCGTTCCAGCGATACCTGCAAGGTTTCCCATGCCGGCGAAGCGCTCCGCGCCCCAGAGGCGAAGATGAGTACCGCCACTGCGCTGGTACGTGCCGGGCTTGATGCCCCAGGTCAGCAGACGAGCCCCCAAGGCCGTGGTGATGAGACGACCGGGGAAGGTCATGAAGACGACCCAGATGACCGCAATCGCCCACCAAGGCAGCAGGCGAACGGCCGCCCAGCTGTTGGGATCCAGACGCAGAGCGAAAAATCTCTTGGTGACCGACACACCGGCGAGCCAACGGCCCGAATTAAAGGTGATTTCGCAGAGGAGAATGCAGGCCTGAACAAACATGACCCAGCGAGCAGTGGGCTTGACCAAGCGATCTTCTTGCTTCGTGCCGGCGAGGTCGTCGACACGCATCGCCATGGCTGACAGGATGGGGTACTCGTAGATGTCGGCCACGGACATGGTGGGAGCGCGCTGCCGCAGTTGCGACACGAGCTGCGCTGCCGCCAAGCTGGTACCGCCAATGTCGAAGAAGTTGGAATCAGGCGCGGCGGGTACGCCAATAACTCGGCGCCATTGCTCGGCGAGCCATGCCGTGGTCCCGTGGATGGGCTGGGCATCGACGTGGGACGAGGCGGGCGGCGGCCAGGGCAGCGCCTTTCGGTCGACCTTGCCCGATGTCCGTACAGGAAGATGATCGACGGTGACCAGCATGGGGATGAGGGTGGCGGGCAGCAGGCGACGAAGGATACCGCGGTCATTCGCCTGGGGCGCCGCGGTGCGCACGACATAGCCCACGAGCACCTGGTTTCCCGTCTCGCTTCGCCGAATCGTGGTCGCAGCGGCGTTGACGCCGGGCAGTGACATGAGAGCGGCGTCAATCTCTCCGAGTTCGATTCGGCGGCCGCCCAGCTTGATCTGTTCGTCGTTGCGGCCAACAAAGAAAAGGCCCTCCTTCTCCGCACGCACCAGGTCGCCGCTTCGATAGGCACGCTCGCCTCCAAAGCAGGCTGCGGGAGCAAACTTGACAGCATCTTTTTCGACATCGAGGTAGCGCGCCATGCCCACGCCGCCAATCACCAGCTCGCCCTCCTCGCCCCATTTGACCGCGTTGCCTTCAGTATCGACGACGGCGAGCTTCCATCCAGCCAGGGGCAGGCCGATGGCGACCGGCTGTCCGGCAACTAGCGGCGCGGCGCACGCCACCACGGTCGCTTCTGTGGGGCCATATGTGTTCCACACGGAGCCGACCGTGTTAGCAAGCCGGGCCGCTAGTTCGGGCGGACAGGCTTCTCCGCCGAGAATGAGCAGCCGCAGACCCTTGAGGGCCTCTGCGGGCCACATGGCGGCCAGTGTCGGTACCGTTGACACAACCGAGATGTGTTGCGCTGTAAGGAATGTGCCCAGGTCGGCCCCGGCTTTGACAAGCGCCCGCGGAGCCGGGACTAGGCACGCACCATATCTCCACGCGAGCCACATCTCCTCGCATGACGCATCGAACGCGACCGAGAGGCCGGCAAGAACACGGTCGCCAGGCGCAAGCGGCTTGCTGGGCAGAAAGATTTTGGATTCGGCATCGACAAAGGCTGCGGCGCTGCGGTGGGAGACGGCGACTCCCTTTGGTTTGCCGGTTGAGCCCGAGGTGAAGATAATCCATGCGTCATCCTCCAGCCCCGGTCTCCTGTCTCCTCCGCCGTTGGAGGGGTTAACACAGGTCAGGGTGGCGTTGTCGGTGAATACGGCTGTGACACTGGCTTCTTCCCAGACCAGCTGGGCACGTTCGTCTGGGTCGTCCACATCGACGGGGACGTAGGCGGCGCCGGCAGTCAGAACGGCAAGGATGCTGATATAGAGCTCTAATGAGCCTGATGTGACTCGAATGCCGATCCGGTCACCAGCGCAAACGCCAGCAGCTCGAAGTTGTTTGACACGGTGCGCAATCTGGGTGGCTAGCTCTGTGTAAGTCAATCGATCTGTGCCGTTGTCAATGGCCAAAGCCTTTGGGTGAGTAGTCGTGGTGGTGTCCAAAATGTCCACGAGGGTACGGGGAGAACCACAATCGTCGACCGGATACAGAGCCAGGTCGTCTTTTGAGTGTGGTTGACTCATGATTGCAGACGTGTGAGAAACCAAAACATCTAGACGCGCTCAGGATATCGTGAACCGGCTGGATATACAACAATTTTGAGCGGAGCCCGCGGCCGATATAATGCGAAGCAAAAGCCGTGATCCTTTGACTAATAAATGGGCTGAGTAGGAGAGAGAGTGACAGAAATCCGAGATGGGAGACTTGAGATCCGGCCAGCTCGTAAAGTCCTCGAGAATGAGAGTCGTCGATAACCACACGTCTTGCTTTACTATGTGGACTGAGGATGCGGAGAGACGTATGAAGCCGCAAAAAGATAAACGGATATAGATATATGACGGGGGATGCTTGCAAGACACCTTCTCCGCGCGGCAAGGCAAGTAGACGGATCGGAAGGGGAAAAAAAGCTCGTGGATAGCCGCGGTGCCAATGAAGCCGAGCCTGGCCAACACGAGAAACCAAGTCGACCTTGTATGTCTCAAGCCACTATATATCTTTCCGAGCCGTGGCGTCCAGATGGGAAAGGCTGACATGAAAGTGCAAGTAATGCAATGAGATATCCAATGCTCGCACAGTCCAACGGAGACCAGAATCTCGGTGTTCTAGTCATCGGACGACATGCGGCGGCATCTGCTTACGCTGACGGGTAGCCCTCGATGGGGACCGGATCCTTCCATATGTCATGCTGACCGAAGAGCTCTGGGAACCAGGTTGCATTGGCAATAGTTCATGCTGGACAGAGACTTTGGCCTTTGCAGTACATAACCATAGCTGGAGTGTCGGTCCAATGCGTCATATGGCACGGCACGCCCCTCCACGTATGCAGTTACGATGGCGAATCTTCTTCATGTATGACGATAGAAAGAGACAGGTTCCTAGCTTGTGCGTGCGGTAACCCGGTGGATCGCAACGGAGAGGGTAATTACGCAACGAATGGACGATTTAGTAACGAAGAGCAGGCGGCCGGGTATGTAGAAAGGACTGCACTGGAGTAGGTACGGTGCCGGGGGTATGGACACGGGGGCGTGTAGGTAGGTCGAGTTGTTGTAAGTGAACCCTTGCGCGTGCTGTGAGTCTGATCCAAGTGCAACTGTACCTATGTGACTATGTGATGTTGCAGCAAGTAGCGCCAAGGAGCAACAAGTACGAGCGGTTCGTGTGTTTCCTGTCCCACCGGCGTAGGTGCATTGGAACGCCTGCGGCGGACGTACCAGCGGACGTACCAGCGGACGTACCACCTCTGGACCAAGCAAAGACAGCCAAGTCCCGGACTGTTGTTGTACGTGGAGACATCAACCTCGTAGACGCAGCATGAAGTGGGACCCAACATCTGAAGCGTGCCCAGATCAGTATGTACATATCAGTCGACATGGGTTGGCTCGGCCAAGCCGTGACGTGGATAAACGTTCAGATATGGCCAGGCACCCAGCACTGCGAATGGTGCGAAGCTCAGCTCCGCCGAGCTGACCCCTCATGAAGCTTGAGGGGCTAAAAGCTAAGTCAAAGTGACCATTTCCATAAGTGTGCATCTCGAGATGCGAGTAGTGTCAGTAGTGAGTGCGACTTGATGGGTGTGTGCGAAGGGAGAGCACGAAGAAAACGGTTCTCATGAGATATACCACGGTCCACGTTAGTTCTCGGGCTCTCAACTCATCCGGCCCAGATGCAGGGTTCGCCCGGCCCCGTGCATTGAGTAGCAGGTGAGGGGGGTGTTGATTTGCGCTGCATTCGGTCCATTGTTACACTCAATGAACGTGAGAGTAACAAGACGATTGACGCGTACGTACGCTTCCCTCAAAGGCGGAATACCTAGACACGTAGAGGTTTTACGCTAGGCCGGTCGAGAGGCTAGGTACCAAACGACAACAGACGACGAACAGACTCAGACTCAGTCATAAATCGAACGAGAGACAAGAAGAGACGGCGCTAAAGAATTCATCGTGACATGACATGACATGACATGACATAAGGTGGCATATAACGACGCAGGGCGGAGCCTCAACCGTCCAACCAGCAAAGCTAAGCTCGACAGATTAGGTACGCGAAAAGAGGCGGCCAATGTGAGCGGGTGCAAGAGCAAGGCGGCCGGCAGCTGCGGTCTGCGAGAAGCTAGAAGAGCGGATGGAACTTGGAAGTTTTGGATCCAGGATGGTTGGCGGAAGAATCTTGCGCCGCCATCTTGCGCCGCCAAAGGCAGGAGGAAGGTATGTACCTAATTTAGCACTGACTGACAGTTGCTGCTGGGCGACAGCCCCACCTCGTGTCTTGCAACGTGGTACCTGGGCAGGAGAAAGGGTCCAAGGGAGTGTATGTATGTATGTATGTATGTACATACATACATATACCTAGGTAGGAAAAGGGTGAACGGCCCGTGACGGCGCACTGAGTCTCTTCAGGTCCGAGACGATGGCTTCGTCTACGAACCTGGACGCCGAGCAGCTGGCGAGAAGACAATGAGGACTGTGGCCGGGGGGGTGGGGGCCAGAATGCGGCTCAGAATGGCGGGCGTTCAGGTAAAGTAGATGTGAAGGACTGACATTGCGCGAGAACTGTTGCTGACCAGTGTTGCTGAGACTTGCTGATGCGGGTTGCCGAGGCGTATGGTGGATGACTCTCGCGATGACTCTTGCGATGACTCTTGCCGATGACGCTGGCTGAAGAATGAACGAAAACGAGAGATCGTGTGTAACGCGCAGGCCCTCGATGCTGGGAATTTCGGAATGGTTGGATTGGAAATCGAAGGAGTCAAGTAGGTAATACAGAGTACCGTACGGAGTACATTTGGCCAAAATTTGCCTGTCGTTGGAGGAGGACATGTACATGCCGGTATTGCAGAGCTTGACACGGCACTGGGCCATGCCGCCTTGGCACCAAGAATATGTACAGTATGTAGGCACCTAGGCAGGAGGGCAGGAGCCGCCCGGGGGTCCTTGCCCCAGACTATTGTACATATGTAGGTACCTACCTCCTACACGGCGGCACTGACTGTACACATGTACATTACTGTAGCCTGTAGGAGGTACCTCAGGCGTGGATCACCAGGAGCCGCCGGGAGATTGAATCGACGCCACAGGAAGCCTACATAAACGACTTCTCATGGACGACATCTCGTCAGCGTGAGCTTCGCGAAAAGTCGCCCACGCAAACTTCGACATTCGATTGAAAGCACCCGTCTAATAGAAACGGCCTGTAAGAGCGGGCGCAACTTGTCACAACTTGAACAAAGCCGTACATACCCCCAATTGGCTACCAGTCGGGGGGAGAGGAGTGACACACGCACGCACGCACACACCGCACGTCTGCCACAACGGCATCCCATGTTCTTCAGCCCGTAATCTCGGGGACCGCCCTTGGCATCTAACTTGCCCAGCATCACAGGTGACAGAACCCCCAGAACCGGATACAGAGGGCGGGCATAATGCCAAGTCCATGTTCCATCGGTGGACCACGGCACGAACGACGTGAACATCCTCGCACGCCTTTATGTATTTGCATCGTGAGCTTCCCGCTTGATGTGCAAGCCGCCGTCGCGCTTTTCGATTGGGGGCGTCGCCGTCTCATCTGCAGTGATGATTACGGGAGGGGGCTAAAAGCACCAGAACGCCACGCCAAGTTCTCCGCAAAGCTGGAGATGTAATGCCCAGCCAAGGTCGGCTCTGCGGACCGGTAACAAGCTTCAGAGCAGCCTACTCACATTCTGTCTTGGCGCATCTCTGCCGAGTCTGGGTTGCTGCACACGTTACCTTGGCCGTTTGCTGCGTGGAAATTGAACCGCGCCGCCGGGTCCAATCTCGTTGGTCCGATTCGGTAAGTGCCTGACATGTTGTGCTCTGTGCAACAAGGTCACCAGCTATGGCTTTGGGTATGGCTGCTTCCAGAACCTAGTGTCCCGAGTTTTCTTCACGAAAACGAACCACTCCCGTGAGCCACACTGGTGGCTTCATCAGTGCCATGTGCTGCTACATGCTGCCCTATGTTGCCACATGTTGCCATGTGTTGCAACTTGCCACGTATGTGAGCTGCATGCTCTTAGCAACTGAACACCCCTCCACGCTGCCAAGTGATCCATCGCGGCTCGTTACTACCCCGTCACGGCAGGGTTGCTCAATATCCCGACTCGCAAGCGAGAGGTATGTACGCCACGGCTAGGAACTCCCACGTGAGACGAGTTTGGGGATCGTTTTCGTCCCGGCAAAGCATCTCAGGACACCAGACAGTAACATGAGATTGGCCCAACAGCGAAGCACAGTTAAGCCACATTTGGTGATTTAAACCGGTCTGTACACCACTTCTCGTGTGCCCTTCTATTCTTTGGTTGTATCATTCGGTGCAATTGCCACTTTAGGCTCGTATACTGTCGTCGCGTGCACGGCTACCCGCGTGAGCTTTGTGCTCCTGGCTTGCGCGTCGCCCATCTGGTCTTCTCCAGAATATCTGCCTGTCGTGAATTCGTGTGCAGCAAGTCGAAGGTTTTCGGGTGCGGTTGGTTCCGATTGCCTAGCTTCCTTCTATTCTCGAATCTTTGTCCTTGTTCATGCATTATGCCGCTCGATGAAATGCTGGAGGCGTGGGACTAGTATTGCGTAAACCATATCTTCCAAGTCTTCCACGTTTCATCCAAGACTCCATCCGAGCATCCTGATCGCGTGAAAATTTTCTGCTGCACCTGTCTCCACAGTCTTTCCGTGAGTAGTAAGTAGGTACCTCTCTGTTGGTTTGTGTATACAGTAGAATGTACGTATATACATAATCCCGGGGTAGTCAGGCCGCACAATAGCGCGCGAGTGAGCCCATGGGGGTGTGAGGAGGGGACACTGTAGATTGGACTGCCTGCGATCGACTTGGAGACTGGCGGTTTTCAAGCATCCTTGAGACAGCCTCGTCAGCCGGGCAAGCTTTCAGCTCAGGCTCCATGGGGTAAAATTTACACGCCGCCGGCATTAAGTCGAGAATTGGTACGTGAGCAGAGGCGTGTGTACATAGTGCAGATGTCGTCACGTTCCCGGCTCTGCATTAGATTTGCATCGCTGTGTCTCGGAATCAGTTCTCCTTTGGCCTCCAACAGGTACGCTGGACGCTGGACCACTTCTGGCAGCACGTGATCTAACACTTCGCCCATGTAAGTTCGTACATGCATGTATCTAGGTACCTAGTCTGACGCGTGTATGTACAGTACATACCTAATCCGCGTGTGCCGGTACCTATCTGCACGCATGCCTTGGCGAGATGGTAGGTATGTACATGGGTATACCTGACCGATTAGATACTTCAGGAGACTTCCAAGTTTTCCCGCACTCTCATCAGTCATGTGATATACCGTAGAGACCTAGGATCCGCCTCAGATCTTTGATCTATCATCTGGATAAGACCTGTCAACGCGCATCTTCGGTGCCGATCTGAGAGTGTGCAACTCAAATCCAACAAATTTCAGCAAGACCGCCAAGATAATCAACGGCCCCTCCACCCCGCCAAGTATTTTCATCCCATCAAGCGAAAAGCCGATGCCCCATTAACATCAGCTTTTGGCCGCTGACGTGTCCTGCATGCACCTACCTAGCCTTCAGGCAGCTCGATGGAACCTTGATCTCCGAATCTGATTTCAAATCATCGCGAATGGCTTGATGCGACACGAGGCATACAGCGCAGACCCTGAAATCTTTTCTTACCAAAAAAAAAAAAAAACGAAATTACCTAGGGAGAGAGAGACATGTTTCTCCTGTCCCGTCTCGCCTACTCCGTAGGTAGGTAGGCAGTAGTACGAGGTAGGTAGCTACTCCGTATATATACGCGCAGCAATTGGTGTTGATTCAACCGATCATACTAGGTACCTACATACCTACATATGTAGATCTGACAGCCCCGGCGCAGCAAGGCCAGCATGTCTTGGACCAGGGTTTCGGTTCTTCAAAAATAGGAAAATAAGTACCTATGTACTCCGTAGGTGTCGGATGTACGGAGTATCAGCCCCAAATAGCTCGAAAATCACTTCGGCGGCGCAACATTGTCGCACTCCCTTCGGCTTGCACCCGCCAAAACACGAAGGGGCCTGATTGGTGAGCAACTTCCTGAGCGGTGGCACATCAATTACGCGAGGCCAAACCTGATGGCCGCTTTATTTCTCTTGGCGCCACATTTTAAAGGAGTATGTAATTCATGGGATACCTAACCTTGCGCGTGCGACCAGGCACAATAGAATAGGTAACCTGCAACTAACACACCCAACTCTCTAACTTGCGCAAAACCAGCTTCGGCCATCGCTTTCCTCCGAGTTCAGTTTTTTCTTTTTTCTTTTTTCGGCGCCATGGATGTTCCTATAGATGCTCCCGCCTGCCGCCCGCGAGCGTTGGTGTATCGTGGCCCGGCTGGCCATGGCGATTTGTCCGAGGCTGTCGCGCAGCTATTGGAGTCGTCGCCCCGCCGTTTTGAGGTGCAGTATGCTGGTCCCAAGGAAGCTGTTGATGTGACAAGAGAGAGCTTGGCCTCTGTGGAACTGTATGCTCAACCTGGTGGTCCTGGTATGTACATACTCTGTATACTTATTTGTCAAGTCAAGGGCCTTCAGTACCGAGTTTATGAAGTTGTCCTTGATGCCCACATGGCGAAACTTTGTTTCATCACATCGTCTCTTTGTATGCATGGTGGTCGTCAAACTTGACTCATGAGGAGTTTGTTTCGGATGGGGTTTTTTTTATCGTGTTTCTCCTCTTTGTGTGTTCTGTTCGTCTTCCTCGCCCTGCATTTTGTTGACTTGTTGCGTGTATCAATGCCTCGACGATTGTGCACTTTGGACCATTATTTCGGATGTCTGCAAAGTAGCTTCATACGCTTCACAGCTTTTGCACAAAGAGGAATATGTTCTCTTCTCTTTTCATTTTTTCCTCGCAAGCTATTAGTTACTAACATGGGAAACCTCTCCCTTCTCCCGTCAACATAGACCTGGATTATGCTTGGGAGCAGACCAAGTCGTACACCCCCGCTCTTCGGGAGTTTGTTTCCCGCGGAGGCCGTTACCTCGGCTTCTGCCTTGGAGCCTACCTGGCAGGTCACTCGCCCGGTTTCGGGCTGCTCCCCCAGGGCGCCGACACAGACTCGGAATGTTGCCAAAGGGGCGCTCAGGTGAAGAACGACAAAGACACCATCATCCAGGTAGACTGGAATTTCTCTACCGGGCCTCATGCGGGCAAGATCTTGCAGGACCAATGGGTGTTTTTCCAGGAGGGCGCTGTCATAACTGACTTTGTCGACACGGAGGATACTATTGTTCTCGCTCGCTATTCCAAGAGCGGTCGCGTGGCTTCGTCCCTGAGCAAGTACGGTGAGGGCTGGGTCGGTTTAATCGGTCCTCATCCTGAAGCCCCCGAGGACTGGTGTAAGTCTATTCGTTGCCTCTTTCTCTTCCTAGCTGCCCTTCTGCGCCTACAAAAGCGCTGTGCTCCCAAGTGAGCACTTACTTGCCCGCACTTTTAAGTTTCAACATGTACTGATGACGATGCCAATTCACGCAGTCAGCTCGTGCAACATCAAGAGTCCTCACGGGTTGAGATTCGAGATCGGGTACGATCTCATCGAGGCTACTATGACAGGGGGCCGGAACGTGACCAAGTGTCACTGTGACGACTGGCCCGCCAGTACACACCAGACCAAGAAGTCGCGGAACCTATTCGGCAAGATGTTGGGAAGGAAATAGCTCAATTCCCAGGTTGTATTGCGGGGATCTCCGATGACAATCTCGTATCTTTGCCTTCCGTGGTTTAACTTTAACTTTAATGGTCCTTCGCATCTCTATCTTTTGTTGTGACAGCCGTGTTCTATTTCCGTCTCTGTCTCAATCCTCTTTTTGCTTCTTGGCTTTTGCACTATGAACGCCGAACGGGACATTCATAGTCAAAGCACAAGTCTCTATTCCGTCTTGACTTACAAAAGGATTGAGCGTCATGTGTCCTCGCGCCAAGTACGGGTTTGAACCTTTTTGCACGCAGGATGCCATCCGAAATGCAAACGGAATGTACGAGATCTTGAAAGAAGCCTCCTTGGCCCATGGCGCGGGCCATAGCATCCTCTGAGTTTTGGTTGAATTGATCTACATATACCTATGCACCAATTGTATCATATGCACTACATAGGTAGGTACGCACTTTGCTTGAAAGCAACCTGCAGGCCACCCCATGCATGTACCTACCTAGGGAAGAAGCTGCTGGACCCCCGCCAGATCGCCCGTCCAGGACCCCAGGTAGCCTCCTGAGTCTTGGGTACCAGGTACATATTTACATACATATGTACATACAGGTACAAATTCCCCTGGTATACACACCCCAGATGTATCTGTCCCGTGAAGCCATGCGCCTGGGCTTGACTTGACACGTCTTGGTTCATGTGCCCAATACCTAGATAGTCTCTGGCCTGTTTATTAGAGAGTTTGTGTGCGACGGTCCAGAAAATTCGCCGGCCTCGGCCTCTTTTCTTTTCATTCTGTTTCTTGATTTTCTTCTTCTCGAGCTTGGCAACAACAGGCTCAACTATACCTATAGGTACTCGGAGTACTCCGTACGGAGTGATTATTTGCACTGTAATATGGGTGGAGCTGGGCATCTTGCGTCTCTGCCGAAGCGCTCGGGCTGTCGCTCCGCGGCTAGGAGCTAAAAATACTCCGTAGTGGTCGGGGACTCGGGAATGAGCACCTGTTGCACAAAAGAATGGGCGCAGCCGTCTGGCCACTATTTTGTGGTGTACATGCCCCTGTATACCCTGCGATAACATCAAAGACAAGAACGAACAGTAAAACAATCACACAATAATAGAAGAAAACCAAAAACAATAGCGCAAATCCAAGACAACAACTCACTCTGAGTTCTTCGTCTTAGATATGGTCTGGACTCTGCATTATCCCTTTCGCTTCACATGATTTTGTCATGCAGCGGCACGGGACCGTTAGGCTGCATATTACACATACGGTATACCTAGTATGTACCGATTACGCCTGTGCTCCTTTTCTGCATGGCTCGAGCAGAATTTGTTTCTATCCCAAGAAACTGGATCCCAAACATCGATTTCTCTGACTTGTTGTTGCGCCATCGGGATACGACCTTGTTCCTACATGCACATACATGCTGTACGTGGCCACTGGCCTGTACATACATACATGCGTTGTATGCGCCATGTAGGTCGTATGTTGCTACATATGCATGCGCTCATGAGTCATGACAGACTTTCGTCTGTACACTCCCCGCGATGGCATTGTCGTCGTCAACCACTCCGATGCAAGTTCAAGCAGCAACTATCGTGAGGCTCTCCTCAATCCCCTCATCTCTTTTTGCCGCAACGCACCAGAACAGCCTGTGCCACATTCAATAGATAAGCGCACTTAACCGCGAAGCACCCATCCCTCAATGTGCATCTGGGGGGATTTTTGCTCGGCGTAATCCTTCGCCTCGGCCGGCCGGAGGGCCGATAAGCTGCCTGCCTAGCCCTAGCCTACTCCGTAGGTACATATCTACATATGTATGTACCTGGGAAGGGCCACCTATCCATGATCCAACCAAATGCCACCATTCACATATGTACAAAATTTCGGAAACGCATGGGGCCAAGACTCAAGAGCGATTGGGTCCAATTGGAGGGCCGTACTCCGTAGCTGCCGAAGAATCGACCCGGCCGAGTTCAAGGGGAAGAGAACCACGGTCCAGTGGTCCACCCCAAGAAGAAAAGAAAAGAGGAGACATATCTCCGTGCACCAAGATTACTCTTTTTCTTTACTTTGCAAATCCTTCAGCTTACGAGCCTACATAATTCATGCGTGACACCCCCCTCGTTATTGAGAAGAAAGGAAGGCTTGATTTCACTCTCATCATCAGGGCGAACTACAAGTGTGTTACACACATAGGTACTCGTACAAGTACAGCTAGCGACAGCAGTTTTATCGCGCCGGGTTTCCCCCTACCTGCCAACGACAGGGTTGGCGCAAGGTTGTATCCCGCGGCGGAAAGGCATGTAGCCTGTAGGTATGCATGTAGGTAGGCTACTAGGCCTGTAGGCTGTAAGTTACTTCTACCTACTGTACTGATACCTAGGTAGGTAGGTATGTAACTGGGTACTCCGTACAGTCTACCGCAAAACAGAAGAACAACACAAAGTCTAATCAGTCGACAAGAGTTCCTCCGCCCAGCCATCACAAGCCGGCGGCCTTTTCCCCCTACCGGCCCAACTACATAGGTACAGCGCCGCGCCGCGTCAGTGCGGCCGGCATTCGTCGTCCTTATTAACGCCACCCCCATACTTCTCGCTTCTTGCAGGTACATATGTACATAACTTTCCCTCCTTTTCAGCCTCCAGGTTGTTGTTGATCGTGACGGTTTGCGGTTGCACGGGGGCTAGACCACGTGGATGGTCCCTAATCTCCCTATATAATGTCACGATATGCCTATGTATGTATTAGCTCACAATTCGGTCGTGTCCCCTATGGTGTGAAGAATCGGACGGTTGTGTAAGCCGGCGTCGCAATCTAATGCGACATTTATGATTTGAATGAAGGGCATTAATCCTGGACAACGTGTCCCCGGTGAACTCTCCGGAAATTCGTAAGCGCATGCAGTTTTGGCGTGAACCGAAGTCAATAGTTGAATGGTGATGTATCCGTAGGTATGGTTTTTCAATTTTGCTCCTCGGTGAATCTGCCATTTCAGGGGGAGGCATCTTCTTGTTTGCATTTTTACATCGCCTAGGCCCTACTCTGTACTTACACGTTGCAGACGAGACAACTCACAAGGCTTGGAAGTTGATGCAAGTCCCGCGTCATATTCCCGACTTGTCACGTCTTATTATTTAATTGGCTAGATTGGTGGATGGCAAAAAGAAAGAAGGTAAAATATCCTATGCGCGTTGCTTTTTCAAGCTTCTCTGCGTTCCCCTCCGATCGAGCCTTGAGATTCACTAGGCAGGTAGGTAGACGATCCGTTTCATGTATCCAAATCTGTCATCAGCCACGAACTTTCCTGCTGCAATGTCGTGTGCCAGCCTGTCATTGAAATCTTGCATCGATTTGCTTTCTATCATCAAGTTTTTCCAGCGTGACAGCCTTTCATGCTAGCTGCAGCGCGAAGCATAATGATGAGTAGATCGTTACATAGTCATGTACATATGTACCTACCTACAGTACCTTGTACTCTGTACATCATGTAAACCCTCTTTTTTTCCCCTTCATTCAGGGGTTACACCACCTTTGATCCGCATTCAAGAAAGCCAGAGAATGCACACATCTTTGTGCGCTCGTTACGCAATCCGGGTTTCTAGCCCGATCTTTTGTGGTTTTTCTTCTTTTCCCTTCGTCTTGGGACGCGCGTCCCTCTTACGATGCACCTTCTTGAGCAGGTGCAAAGAGATAGGTACATAACATGAAGTGAAATGACGTCGTACTCGCGCTGGAGCATCGAACCCGATACGACAAGCTCAACGGCCCCCCAGCGAAACCTGCATGCATCTCAAAAATGGGGGGTGCACCTTGTTCTCCCCTCAATCTCATGCCGACTACTTTATGTATCAGGCTTCTGCGGTAGAAGAGCTTACGAATCGTTCTCTGCCGATCTAGCCGCTGCAGAGAATACATATGTGTGCAACACGTACCTACGTGCTACTTATCATACATGCAATGTATACAGCCGGATAGCGGGATTAGCGAGATCGTGGTGTACGTACACCCATGTTTTCCACCAAGGAGATTTCTTCCATGTTTCATCGTTTTGCGAAGGAACTTCCTATGACCCTGTGCATTCCCGTATCTTGCTTCTCATTGGGACCACGTGAGGAATCAAGCGATTCAAGCCGCGGTGAACGACACAAGCAGTAGCGGAAATCGAACTCGGCACAGCGTCCGGATGTTTCTGATACGGGATGCCACGCTGCGGTCCTCACGCGCGAGCGCCGTGCCGCAAAGCCGCGTCATCGTCAGGTCGATCCGTCGTCGTACAAAGGACGTTCTTTCAAAGATGATGGATTATTGTTGTTTGCAAGATGCGCGCGAGACATTGTGAGCTGGCAAGAATATCAAACACACGCCTTACGCAAAGTCAGTGTAGGGTAGGGAAGATGACATCATACTGCGACAAGTTTTGACGATACTTGCCGTTCTGTTACAGGCTTACAATTTATATTGTATAATAAAGCCACAAAATATATGAAATGGTTTCGTGGTCTAGTTGGTCATGATTTCTCGTTAACACCGAGAAGGTCCCCGGTTCGAGCCCGGGCGAAACCAAATCCGTACGCTGTCTCTTTTTGCCCTTGTCACCTCTTGCGCTCGTCAAGAGCTCCACTAGCGTAATGAAATTGCTATCCTCGCGAATTGAATTTGTGACGAGCAAGTTGTCGTCCGCAACCAACTTTTTACGCGAATATGTCGCGTTCGACGGGGTCGTCGGATGCGGATAACATAGCAATGTTGCCGTCTTCGAGGTAGTATACGAGAACGGCTCGCGCCTCGTCCGCCCTCCCGCCCGTCGGCTGTTGGCACGCCGTCGTTATCTCAGGGGATTATCGACGAATTCAAAGCTCCCGTTTTACCGCATCCCACGAAGACCAGTGATTCAGGCGGCGTGAATTACCTCAACCCCGCAGACCGACAGTCGGAAAAGAGGGGAGAGTTGTATGTAGGTCAATTCTTCAATACGAGGCAGATGGAGCGCTGCTGCTTTTCTAGAGAACGTCAAGAAGCACGAGGAGGCTGCTTCCGCGCGACGATAATCGACAGTACTCAGCATTGGCGCTTTGCTTAGGTACATGTACCTAGGGCGCGACGATTTTCTCCAATAGCTTTCGCTCCGTTTTTCACTGCGCTTCTATAGCCTGTGAACACCATCCTGAGTCTGTTGCATCTACGTATTCCGTAAGTTTGAAGACTTCAAGCAGCCTGTTTGGGCAGCTGAGATGACTGATCTTTTTGATTGCTCATGTATCCGAAAAAATTGGGCTAAACATCCGCTTCTGGTAGGGTTTCCTACTAGAAGTTCCCTGTTTTGTTCTCGACAAAAGATGCTCCGTGTCGCTCGCGATCTCAGTTCTAGGTCTTTTTGCAACGGAGATCTGTGCGATGTCACACGGCCGCAATGCACGGCAGAGATGAACGAATCGAGTACGGAAAGGCCCAGATTCCGCGGCTTTTCGATCCGTCGCTCAGCTCGCTGGTATGGCCATCTGTCGCACAAATACGTGCTGTACATACCCCCAGACCCTGCAATACCATCCAATGGCAGCGAGAGGTCTACTTCCGAAAAGGCATCAAGATCCTACCTCTTTGCAAACAGCAACTATGCTAGAATACGAGCAAGCCAGCAAGCCTACGGATATTCGGTGCACAGGAGGTAGTTATGTATTTTCTGTGGGCGCCACGAAAACCGCATTCAGACACAGCCGCTTTGGGTCGTTGGTGTTTCACATTCTCGATGGCTTCCTAACGCGGCGGTGGCACGTAGTTTGAGGTCGAAGGTACACCGTACGTGGCTCCATTGACCATTTGGGCTGCCAGCGCAAGTACTTGGAACATGTATCTGGTACATGGTGCTACCGATGCTGCTGCAAAGGCGTCGCCAATGACGGCATCATGACATGATTGAATCACGACTCCTCTATACGAACAAACGAGCGGCAAACATCCTGTTTTCCGCTGTAATCATTCAAAGATTTCGAAAGCGGAGGTTTCTGGCATGCATTCTCAACTTACATTCACGCGGTGAACATGACACTTTGGCATCGCCCGACGTGCTAATGTGCCTCGCAATTTGACCACGACCGCAGGAGCAAGTCATGAAATGCAGCGAGACAAAGCCTTGAAAGACGTACGACATCGTGCAAAGTCCGCACGGTTTTGAAGCAACGGAATTGACAGACAATCTATGATCAAGTACCCTAGGAAGCAATACGAACAAGCAAGGCTCGAGATTATCCAGCCTACGCATTAAGCTTGAGAGAGAAACTTGAAAGTAAAGGAGGTCAAAAAAGAACGATACCAGAAAAAAGGCAGGAACAAGAAAAAAAGAGTCAGAATGATTGGGGCGGGCTTCCTCAACACCCGCGGTCGCCGCCTTGCACTCACGAGCATCATCGTGGCTATCATCCTCGTTGTCGCTCTCTCGAGTCCACAAAGTTACATTACTAGCCGCCGCTTCGGCAAATACAAAGATCGTGTTGAGACACTCCATACAGAACCACCCCATACAGAAACACCAGATCAGCCAAAGTATCTCGACGAGTCAGAATGGAATCCTCCCCCCATACAAGACCCATTCCCGTCGCTAGCGACCTCTCCGCCGCCACCGATCCCAGCATGGAACGTGGCGAAACAGGACCTACACAAGAACTACGGCCTCTCGTACCGGCCGCCTCTCTTTATTGGTTTCACGAGGGGATGGCCGTTGCTACTCCAGGCTGTCGTCTCCTACATCACGGCCGGCTGGCCCGCCGAGCAGATCTACGTGGTCGAGAACACGGGCACACAATGGGCCAATGCTCAAGGCAGACTTTCTCTCCAGAATCCCTTCTATCTCAGCCATGAAGTGCTCAAAGAGAAGCTACACGTCAACGTGGTGCAGACGCCCGTGCTGCTCAACTTTGCGCAACTGCAGAACTTTTACGTCCATCTGGCACATGAGAACCACTGGCCGCAGTATTTCTGGTCGCACATGGATGTCCTGGTTCTCTCGTGGGAAGACGGCCACGAGGACAGACCGAGACCCGGCGATGAGGACTACAAGACGCTGTATGAGTATGCGCTTGCGGAGCTCAACACTACGCTACGGTCCAACGACCGCTGGGCGACGCGCTTCTTTGCCTACGATACCTTGACGCTGGTCAACCGAGCCGCGTATGACGACGTGGGCGGCTGGGACACCTACATCCCGTACTACATGACCGATTGCGACATGCACAGCCGGCTGCTGATGCGCAACTGGACACTTGACGACCGGCTTGCGGGCATCATCAGCGACGTCAGCACGACACTCAAAGACTTGAGGGTCCTGTATCGCGACCCGGCGGCCGAAATGGGTTTCATGGATCCCAATCCCGCGGCGCCTGAGAAGCTGAACGAGACGCACGAGGAGGTGCGTACTACTGCTGCCGCGATCACGAACCCTCTTTCTCGGGCTGCTGAGAAAGAAGACGAAGGAGCATTGTCATCAGACACGTGGACCTCGCGCTTGAAGTACTGGCAAACCCTGCGCGAGACTGTCGCCGAAATGGAGAGGTATAAGCACGGTAGCCGCGGTCGGAACACCTGGCAGGCAGGTCAGAGAGGCGGCCAAGGAGAGCCGTATTACTATCCGGCCCGTGGGGTGCAAATGTCGTTTGAGATGCTGACCGAGGCAGGTCGGCGGATCTATGCCGAGAAATGGGGACATCGAGATTGTGATTTGCTCAGGGAGGGAGGGCCGAAGGTGGAGGATCAGTGGCGGGTAGCACATGACTGGGAGTAAACGAAGAAAACATGTACACTTGTGGCCAGAGTATACTCAAGTGCCACTAATCGAAAGAATATACATTACTTATACACACGGATGTTATACACGCTCCAAAAAGACGCCGACTCATGCCGCAGCCATCTCAATCTTCTTCCCCTTGACCGAATTCCACGGCACAAGCGCGGAACCGACAATCGACAGCGCCGCCATGGCCGACGACACATAACACGTACTCGTCACAGCTCCGTTGTATGCCTCAAGCACCACCGGAAGATACTCATCCGCAATGAGTGTCCGAATCTGGGTGGCCCCCACGGTGATGACGCTCGAGGCATCCAAGCCCGCCACATTTGCGGCTGCAATGTTGGCAACGAGCTTATTCTGGAATATGTTTTGGGCCACGCAGATGAAGAGCGCGCCGCCGAGGGTCTGCGAGAAGATGACAATGGCGGTGCCGATGGCCACGTCGGCGCCTTCGAGGGATGCCTGCACGGCCACCATGGTCTGCTGCATGCCCAGGCCGACGCCGATACCGAACAGGAGTTGGTAGCCGATCCAGTGCGCTGGGGGGCTTTCAACGGCCAAAGTGGACAGCATGCCGGCACCGACGGACATGAGCACGGTAGAGATGAGCATGAAGGGTGCATATTGGCCGAGCGTGGTGACGAGCCCGCCTGAGACGATGGAGAAGACGACCAGGGAGAGGATCATGGGCAAGTTCTTGATGCCGGATTCGATGGCTGAGGTGCCCTGAACTGCCTGAAACCAGATTGGGAGCTATGGGACAGGGTATTAGTTTGTGACGATCTAGACGGGGTATGAAAGAACGACGGAAACGAAAAAAAAGGACAAGACAAGAAGATAGGGGAAGACAAAGAGGGGGGGGGGGGGGACAAGGGGAAACCATACATAGTACACCATGACGAAAAAGGCCGCGCCCAAGCACGCTGCAAATACGGCACACGTCCACACCGTCCTGTTGAGAAACACCCTCGGCGGAACGGTGGCCTTCTCCTGGAGCCAAACCTGCACGGCAACAAATCCAGCAATCAGCATCGCAAACAGCACAAATAGAGCGATAATGCGGCCGTCATTCCAAGCATATTTTGTTCCTCCCCACTGCAGCGCCAACAGCAGACACACCACACCGGGAATGAACAAAAAGGTGCCAAGCAAGTCAAACGACTGCAGCTGCTCCAACAAGCCTAGCCGCTTCCGATCCCCCTTATTATCCTCCTGCTGTTTGTCTTGGACCCCCTGTATGGGCAGCTTTTTCGGCGCAGGCAGCTTCAAGAAAGCCATAATGAAGAGCACCGTCACGGCCCCAAAGGGGAGATTGATGTAGAAACACCACCGCCAGGTAAGATGATCGGTAAAGGCGCCGCCCATGAGCGGGCCAGCCACAGACGCGATGCCGTACATGGAGCCAATGATGCCCATGTACATGGGCCGTTGGCGCAACGGCACGCTGATGTTGATGATGAGGAGCGCGCCTGAGAAGATGCCCGCGCCACCGAGGCCGGCGACTGCGCGACCGAGAATAAGGCCCACGGAATTCGGAGTGGCGCCGCACACGAGGGAGCCGATTTCGAAGAGGAAGATCCCGCAGAGGTAGACCCATTTGACTGAGTAGAAGGTGTAGAGTTTGCCGAAGATGAGCTGCACGGCGCAGGTGGTGAGGAGGTAGGCAGAGCCATACCAGCCGACGTCTTCGAGGGCTTTGAACTGGTCCGTGATGCGGGGAATAGCGGTGGCGATGATCGTGTTGTCCTGTATGAAAAGAGAGGAATGAGATGGTCAGAAATGAATGAAGCCGAGATGTGTATATGAGTGTGCTGTCGATGTCGATGTATAACTCAACTCAAGGATAGGGGGTAGCCTTGGGGCCTTCACATACCAATGCCATGCAAAACACAGACAGACACAGCGCAATAGTGATGAGACCAAGTCTCCACGACTCAGGATACTCCTCATCGGCAGCGGGAAGCGATTCCGGCAGGTCGTCAGCTCGTACTTGGTCGGTATATGCATGTTTCTCGGTCGTCTCCTCCGACGGCTTCATCATACTGATGGCCTCGGTGCCGCTCTCGGAGGCAGCCATCATGAGCAGTTAGCCGATGCGTTCGAACCAGCAAGCCGAGAGCAAGTTCGTATTGTATTAGGTATTTGCTGTGCTGGTCTGCGCCGATGCCGAGGAGGCGTGCGTGGGCTGTTGGGGCGTCGTGTCAAGCCTACACGCAACTACCGAAGTTTTAAACAAAGAATAGAGGAGCAAAAGAATATGACGCAGCAGATACGAAATGTGAACAAAGTATCGACAATATGTACATGATAAAACCACCAAGAGCTTCCGCCAGGACGCCAGAGAGGAACCCAACCAGCACAATAAGTGTACGACCCCCCTTCCGGTTTTCCTGCTATGTACGTAAATCCATTAGCCGCACAGGAATCATCCATTTATCTCTAGGTATGTGTACGGAGTACGTTTAAGCGATGGACGAAGTTGCCTATTAAGAATGAAAATAAGCTAAAAATCTAAAAACCACGTCTACTGTGGTCTACATGTGTACGGAGAAGTAGCATGATGCGATCATCAGGGGATCGCACTCAGAGCGCGGGCGCAGAGCAAAGCCTAATTGCTTGTTCTGGGTTAGTGCATGGGCCGCGCCGGTCGTTGCGGAAATTTGCTGGTTCGGGATGTGGGGATGGTGTCGGGCCTCGGACTCATTTGTTTCCCGGGTGGGAAGGCGATGCGAGATGCAAGATGCGAGATCCTGTGAGGGTTCATCTCAGTGAGTCAGGGACGTGATGGGGAGACTGAGAGAGAGGATGAAGAGTCATGGAGACCGCGGTGAGTGATGAGTGATGAGTCAACTACCTAGGTATTCAGGTCGATGCAGAGTTTACTCTGTATTCATGAGACCATTTGGCATGTACATAATGTCGATTACATAGCGTCCATTTGCTGTAGCCTGTAGGTAGGTATGCTCCGTACGTATATTCATTTCCTACTCCATCCTTTCCATCTTCCGCTCTTCATCAGTCTGTTCAATACCAGGTACATATAATCCTTTGCCGGCACTGCACCAAGTGGTAATGTTATAGTACCGGCGTCTTTGGTCAATTAAGTAGCGCCGCGTCAAACAATGGCATAGTTTGCGCGTTTCTGGCGGATGCAGCGACGAATTTTCGCTTCTCGATCCGCCGCGCAAACCCGCCGCGCATGACACGGCCGAATATCCTAGTACATAGCCCACAATCATGCCATTAGCGTATTGCTTGCCTCGAAACCTCGTCGGCAAGTCGGGCCACGCATCCGCTTCATCCAGATATCCGCAGCGGCATCCAGCTGGGCTTGCCGCCTCCTTGCCGGCAGTGATACATCATACAATTACACGGCATCCCGCCTCAAGCCGTGCCATGTAAGTAAACTTGTGAGAGCTTCTCGACGTCGCAAGTGGCCAAATGCTGCTGCTCGAAGGCCGCGCCGGGCTGCCTGCCGGGATGCTGGGATACCGGCGACGACGTCAAGTTCGCCGTGATGATTACATATCACAGAAATTGTGCACACGGACCGACGCGTTGCACTTGACTCAATGCTTCCGGGTGATGCGAATGGCTAGGAACGTGACAGCTCACCCACGCCGGCCTATGACGCGAAATTATTTACATTCGATGTCTGTTGGTCAGCAGGAGCAAAGGGTTTATGTTATGTACATGAGAATAAAAAGAAGCGACAATTTTGAAGTAATCATCGTGGAAACGAAACCATGTCTTGACGGCAGCTCATCTTATCACAGATAACTCTATACACAGGGGCGGCCATTCTTTGTGCAACACCTTTCCTCTGTTGACCTTGTTCACGTCGTGAGCATACTCTGTGAGCCTGTACACAGCAGCAGGACTCTGCCATGTGCCTAGTCGAAGCAAAAAAGACCAAAAAAAACATACAACAACCGGTATTCGCTGGTCGTCACCGACCCAACTACTAATCTGTCGGTTGGCAGCTTATCTATGGGAGAGCGGACGGGATCCCGAGTTTTCTACCACCTATGGTCGTATGTGCTCATTTTCGGTGCAAAAACAGACTATGAACTCGAGTGCAATAACATTCGATGCACTGACACGCTTCTTACACGGACTCCGGAGTACATAGGTAGTAAGTATGTAATATGAAATTTGAAAACTTTGAAAAGCGATGCAATCGAGCGTAGCGGTCAGTTTTCAATGATGTCAAGATCGCGTCCGTGACGATTGGATCTTCTTCAACATATTGTGAGGGAAGTAGTCTACGGTTCTCCGTATTCCTTTATTTATTACCGACCAGGTGTCTCGTGGTCCAAAAGTAGGTACAGAGCAGGACTTGGACAATTGAGCATTCGCTGCATTCCGTGATTTTCTTAGGCAGATCACACACAATGTAGGCCTTCTGAATTCTCACGCGCCGCACGTCGGGTAGTATTTAAGTGACCTTTGAATCCGGATACATAGGTATCTATCCCATCGAGAGGACGCCAATGTAGGAGATGAGAGGGCGAATAATTGTTCCGCCTTGACGTCGGACGAAAGCATCGCCGGCACACTTGAAGAGACACTCGCATCGATTGAGTCTGGTGAGAGAACCTGGCTTCAGACAACATACAGTACCATGATACATTATTGTTCTTCCACCCTTCAAACGTGCTCAGCTCGCGTGATTTTACGTAGACGCGATTGCGTCGAAGCTTCCCTTGTTAGGTTTAGCGCGGGAGTCCCGCTGGCCACGTCACTTCGTCACTTGTGTTGTTCCAACTTCCAAGTTCCAAGCAAGCAAGTCCACCTTCATGCCAACGCCTTGGGCACATCAATCACCGGCTGCTCGAAGAAACCCTCCGCCAGCTCAAAGAGAGGGTCGTACTCCTTCATAGCGTCCACTGTCGTCTGCACGAGGTCGTACGCGAGGCAAAATCGCATACTAGAAGCAAAGTCCGCTTTTGAGAAGCAACATCGTCAGCATTTTGGCTCTCCTCCCGTAATGGCGGTGGACTTTCCTCCTTACTTGGTAATTCATCTGGAGTCATGTGCTGCAGCAGTTCATCAGCGACAAGGCTGGGCTGATCTGCGCCGACATTGCTGATGATCTGGACGACGCTCGCACGTTTGTGCCGCGCCTGAAAGTACAGCGCGAGGCGATCTTGAATGTCGCGCGGCGACGAGGTCGCGCCGCTAAAAATGATTCCGAGTGTTAAGCCATCCTCGAGCGCTTGAGCGCCTCCTTGTCCCAGATCTGATATGACGGGGAGTCGGGGTGATTATCACTCTACTTTAGCCTTCTATACATACTGGGTGTATGTGACCAACTTAGATGGGTGTGGAACTCACGAGGCAGGATGGGATGAGCTGCGTCTCCCGCGAGCGTCATGCATCCTTTGTTCCAGGCTGGCAGTGGACGACGATAGAGCAGCGGCCATTTCCGAACATTGGTGCCTTTGCTCATCACCTTTAGCAAGCGGGGATCAAAGCCCGCATACTTGTCCAAGACTTGGGCAATGTCGATGGGTTCGTGCCAGTCTAAAGAACGCTACGGTCAGCCAGCATCAGACTCAACATTTTCCTTTCCGTGGCGACGTACTTTCGCGCTTCGTGGCTCCATGATCCTGCTTGACATCCTCATCCTCCTCGTCGAGCACGCCGACGAAGTTCAAAACCGTGTTGCTTCAGTACTAGTCAGCATGTAAACAAAAGATGGCAACGCCCGCGGGGAGGCGTCTCTCGCCATGTTACGAAATCACAGCATAGCTTACTCGCGACAGGGATAAGTGACCAATCTCCGCACTCTGTCCTTGTCAGCCAAGATTCGGGTCCAGCCGTGGTGGTTTCCTACGAAGAACTGGGTATCGGGGTCTTCTTCGAGGCGCTCGACGGGAATCAGAAATCGGTAGCAGCAGTTGCCGCGAATGGCGGATACGGGCGTGTTTTTGCGGCCCAGAATCGCTTCTGGACCGGCGGAGTGAATGCCGTCGGCTGCTATGACGAGATCGCCACAGATTTCGTCTCCGTTTTCGAGGACAATGGATGGTTTGGAGGGATTCTGTGCACGAGAGTGTTAGAGCCCAGTGCGGCGTAAAGGCATATTATGCTTCCTGTCTTGTTCCCTTTTCTGTCCCTCCTTCTAATTTCTCTCCATCGGGTTTTCTTATCTTTTAATAGGGTAATCCTTCCTCTTATGTTCTTCCTTCGTTCTATCTTTTCCTTTCCCTTTTCTTTCCTGCCTGTTCCTTCCCTTCCTACATCTGGGGGTGTTAACGTACATAGCTTCTGACTCCCGAGCCGGTATGAATGACCACAGGTCTGCCAGGTCCATCCTCTCTAGTCGCCATCCACTTCAGAGCACTGTGCAAGTCAACCCGGTGCGACAACCACGTGGGGACACCACCCATGGCAGTGTCCGATTTTTCGTCCGACAACTGCCGGACGGTCTGTAGCGTGGCGGGATCCAGGCGGTCGCTTCGACGGGCCAGCACCCAGCGCCAGCGGACGGGATCGAGGCCCCAGGCCATCAGAAATCTGACGGAATTGGGTGCGATGATAATCGCCGCGCCTGTCTCGCTGTTCAGGGAGGACTTTTCGTAGATGTGGACATCGTGGCCGGCTCGGCGGAGGGCTATCGCTGCGGAGAGGCCGGCGATGCCTGCCCCGGAAATAACGACGTTCAACATGGCTGGCAAGAGATTTGGAGATGGCACGAGGTGTGGAGAGTCTCGGTTCGTCTTTTTAACTTCGTAGGGACGGGTTGAAGCTCCTCAAGGGGAACCTGGCTCCGGGGCTGAACAGGGCTCATCGATGTGGGAGACGGCTCATGGGCAACGGCACGACCAACTGGCAACAGCTATGGAACCGATCCCACGTAACGTGAGAAAGCTGGAGTACGAATTTTCCATTACGCTCACATATCAGCTCAGATGTCGTGTTGGTGTCTGTCCGGTCGACTCGGAAGTTACGCCGGACGGTTCCGCAGTTGTCAGTGTCTTACCTCTACAAGGTAGGTAGCTTATGTCCTTATCGTCCAACACCCAGCTGACAACCTCAGTACTACACATGGTGGGAAGCATGGTGGAACGTGAACAAAAAGTAGTTCGCAATGAGTCCGATCATGAAGAGGGATGCATGCTTTGCGTAACATGCATGCATGCGAATACACATGTATTCGTAATGAGGGCCATCGGGAGCGGTGGAGCATTATCTCGTCAATGCAAGCTGAGGGGGTGTGTCGGATTATCGGACATGGGTCCCTAATACGCTGGGCGGTAATACAGGGCAGAAGTCACGTGAACACATACATCTACTTTGTAATTAGAATGGCCCCTGAACACAGGGAGAACATACACAGAACAACAGTGAACACATCAATCAATACAACAACACCCATTAACGACCTACCTATGCGATTATCACCCGTCAGATCTATGTCAGCTTAATGTAAGAGATGGCGGATTATTCTGCAGCTTAGCAAGACAAGATAATAAGATGGCCAAGGTTCCAGCTTGTCACTATCACGATTCACGCCCTCGGGCCTCGGCAGGAATCGACCGGCTTCTTCCCCGCGTTTTCGATTCGGCCCCGCATTACAAAGTCGACCCACTTTCCCGCCCGACCTCATCTCAAGTTCTCAACAAGATCGGGCTGCGACGCTAACAAAACCGAAGCATTCAAAAGTTGAGCGCACAGGATGGTTTTGAGCTTCACAGAGCCACACGCGGTGCATTGCCGACTTGTAACCGCTCCTAAGAACCTAGTAGGCCCCGCATCGGCCGCCAGTGGAGTTGATGACGTCGCGCCCTTCAGGCTTCAGATCTCAGTAGGGTAAAATATCGAAGATGGCTGTTCGTCTTCCACATGCCCTGCGTGAACATAGTTGGAGACATCTCCATAGTTGGCGACCTCAAGATCCTGGGAATGTTCCATCGCGGTTTCGCCCTTCCCGATTAGTTGACAACCCCTGTCCAACATGTTCGAATTCTCTTCCCGACGAAGCGTCGTCCACAGCGTCGAGGGCATCGTCGCCTGCACGCAGCCCCTCGCTGCGAAATGCGGCCTCGATATCCTGCGAGCTGGTGGCAATGCTGCTGTACGTCCCTCTGTAACGCTGCCCTCCCAAAGGATCGAGGAATTCGAGGAATCGATCTCCAGACTCTCAGAGTTATCGCTGACCTTGTGATCAGGATGCCGCCGTAGCAGTCGGTTCGTCAAGCCCATAGTCATAGTATCCAACACCATGTTCACGAATCACTCCTCTTACTCTCCTTCCCCTCTCTCTCCCCTAGCCGCCGGTCTCAACATGACGGAGCCATGCTCTACAGGCATCGGTGGCGACATGTTCATGCTCTACTGGGACGCCACCACCAAGAAAGTACACGCCGTGAACGGGTCCGGTCGCGCAGGAAATAAGTGCACACTCGAGGCGGTGTGCGAGGGCCTCGACATCCCAGAGAACAGGAGGGCACACGCTGAAATCCCCCTCACCAGTGCTCACGCGGTCACCGTGCCAGGTGCCGCGGCGGGATGGGTCGATGTCGTGGAGGTATATGGCAGTGGCAACCTAGACATGCAGCGCGTCCTTGCCCCTGCCATTGAGCTCGGTGAAAAAGGCTTCCCGGTATCTGAGATTGTGGCCCATGCGGTACGTCATATGTACGCCCTCCTTTGCTTAAAGTCATGTCTGGGTCCTTTATGTCCCCGGAACGTCTCGTCTGAGAGAACACCGAGCCAAGATAAGCAGAAAGTTAAGACATTTCGGCGGAAATAGTGGCAAGCTTCAGAGGCCCGCCTTCGAGCCGCGTCTCCGAACTTTGGTGAAATGCTTAAAAAGGATCCCCGTGCGGAGGGAGGTTTTAGGGCCCCTCGCGCGGGTGAGTTGATGAAGAATCCAACACTGGCCAGGACGTTCCGTACCTTGGCCGAACAAGGCAAAAAGGGCTTCTACACGGGGAGGATCGCCGAGGAGCTCGTCAACATTGTACAGTTCTGCGGCGGTCTACTGGAACTACAAGACCTAGAGCACCACCTGCAAGTAGGCACCGAGCCAGTCAACCCCATCTCCCTGTCATTTCGAGGCCAGGGCGCTGCCTCCCAGGAAGGCGGCGGCGTGCGACTGTGGGAACACCCCCCCAATGGACAGGGCATCGTCGCGCTCCTCGCCCTCGGCATCATCGAGCATCTAGAGAAGCAAGGGGCGATTCCGACATTCCAGCCCATGGACTTCAACTCAGCGCCCTACCTGCATGCCATTATCGAGGCCCTGAAACTGGCCTTCTCAGATGGTCGATGGTTCATCGCGGATCCCAATGTCGTGGACGTCCCCGTCGAGGGCCTCCTATCGGACGAGTACCTGGCGAAGCGAGCCAAGCTCTTTGATCCCACTCACGCCGCGCGCGTGTCTCCTAGGCATGGCAACCCACCGTTTACATCCCCGGCCCTCTCTAGCAGTGACACTGTGTACTTTTCCGTCACGGACGCGCAGGGCAACGCCGCCTCGTTTATCAACTCCAACTACGCTGGCTTTGGAACTAGCATCATCCCCCGGGGGTGCGGCTTCACGCTGCAAAATAGGGGCTCTAATTTCTCGCTGGACGAGAGACATCCCAATAAGATTGCGCCGCGGAAGAGGCCCTACCATACTATTATTCCTGGCATGGTGACGAACTTACGTGATGGGTCGTTGCACTCCTCGTTTGGTGTCATGGGAGGGTTCATGCAGCCTCAGGGTCATGTACAGGTTTTGCTCGGGCAGATTGTCGGGCGGCTGGATCCTCAGCAGGCACTCGATGCGCCTAGGGTGTGTATCACAGGCGGGACACTTCCGGAGGATGATGGAGAGGGCGTGGCTTGGACGGTCAATGTCGAGGATGGTATGAGCGAGGATGTCGTGGAGGGGCTGAGGAGGTTAGGACACAAGGTCCGTGTGGTGAAGGGGCAAGAACGACATGTGTTCGGCAGGGGCCAGATTATCAGACGGATTGTTGATCCTGTGGAGAATACGGCGGTGTGGTCTGCTGGAAGTGATATGAGAGGCGACGGGGCCGCGTATCCTTTATGAAGACCGCCGAAGAGGAGAAGTGTTTGCCGAACCACGGGAGAGAAAGAGTTCGTGACGTGATGCATGACTTGAAACACAAATACATAAATGAATACTCACATCCCGATCTATGCTCAGAATCCTCTGGTTATCGTCATGCCCTGCATTCTCGTAAATCGTACATTTATCCCAAACCTTTCGTACATTGTTGATAAAGAAAGGCCATTCTTCTCGCCCCTTATTTTCCAACCCTCTATTCTCCAGCCTCCAATTTCCAGTTCTTCACTCTTTAGCCTCTCCCTCCTCCATAGCCAACACATCCTTGCCCTCAAAAAACGTCGCCAACTCCCCATTCGTATGCATATTCCGCAGGATATCACACCCACCCACAAACTCCTTATCCACGTACAACTGCGGAATCGTCGGCCAATCCGAGTACTCCTTAATGCCCTCCCGCAATTCCGCATCCTCGAGAACATTAAACGCGGCAAACTTGGCAGGATTGACGCCCTGCATACCGAGGATCTTTATAACGGTGGCGGAGAAGCCGCACTGGGGCATCTCGGGTGTGCCCTTCATGAAGAGCACGACGGGCGCGGAGGCGACGGCCCTGTCGATGGCGGAGCGGGTTTCGCTGGAGAGGAGACGGTACTGGAAGAGGGAGAGGGGGGTGCGGACGGAGGCGGCTGGCCGGGCAGCTTGCCGGAGGAGTGTCTGGAGGTGGAATGGTCAGCTTGGTGAATGTGGCGATTTTTTTGGACTCTTTTTGGATCTGTTGATTGAAGGCGGACTGTGTCGGGGTAGGGGAGGAAAACGTACTGAGGCGATGTTTCTGGAGAACATGGCTGCTCTGTTTTGAGACAATCGATGGCTGTGAGGGGGCAGTTGCGATGGGAGGAGAATTGGAGTCGCGTTAAGCTCAAGGAGGGTGAGGTTTTTTGGTTGTCAAGCAGCAAGCTCGCGGAGTCTTTTCCTCGTGCGAACGTCACGTCATGCAGAAGGAGCTGCGGACTCGGGACTGGCCAATCGTTCGTCTTGGATTTCGAACGGGGATGACCCACCTTATCACCTTATCACCGTGCTACAGCCTGCGACTCGCTGCTGTAATGGACTTGTTTGTTCGATATGGTCTGATTTTATTACGAGAATACGTCATTACTCAGTTTCAACTTTCGTTCCATGTGCTTTGGCAATGGGGTGGATAATGTGGAAAGCAGATTCCGCAGAATTCCTTCGAGATGTATGGACACTTTGACTTGACATGTCTACAATGAGCGGCGATGACGAACGTGGAATTATTGCAATGATCGATCGCTACGTACTTGGGGAAGCTTTCGAAGTTGTGAAGTCGCAAGTGATCCAGCGATTCGCGAATATTCGCCAAAAAGAAAAAAAAGATGGACCAGGTCACTGCCCTTTACTTCCGGTTCGACTTTCCTCCAATGTGCCAACGCCAACATCGTTGCACCCCTCAAACTATACGGGCCATAGGTCTTACACTCATCTCTTGACAGCCCAGCCACCTCGTCTATAGTAGGGTCCGCAGGCTGAGAGCCATCCTGCGGGGGGATCGAACGTGCGAACTCTCTGCGCCACGGTTGGGAGCTGTCGGTCTCTCCACTGGACCTCCTTTGGGCTCACAGCATACCCCACGAAAGCCATGGATCAGCTCACTGGTCGGGACTTTAGATGCCAAAGCCTCTATATAAGGCAACAGGTGACAGTCACACAAGTGCCCGCATGTGACATCCAGGACCACATCAACATGACGAACGCGCCCCGAACCCCGCTTCATTCTCACCCAGTCACTGCGAGGCCCATCCGTCGCTGGAAGCTCATTGTTTCGACTCGTCTTGCGGCAAACATCTTACGGCAAAGAAGGATGCGAACAGAAGACTGAAGGAGAAAAAAATACACGAGGTAGACAACGGCCATCGCTGAGCTCATACTCACAATGTTCCATGCGTCCCAAAGTCCCCTCGATGCGCAAGCCGACTGTCAAGCCTCGACGGCCGACATCGTCGCTCTGGCCCGCAGCGACGGCAAGAAACACCTGCTCCTCGCAGCCAGCGGCTCCGTGGCCACCATCAAAATCGCCAACATCATCAGTGGACTAGCCCACCACCGTAACCTCTCCATCCGACTCGTGCTCACTACTTCGGCCGAGCACTTCCTCGGGGGTCAGGCCGACGAGCAGCCCTCCTTGGCCGACGTGCGTCGTCTGCCCAACGTGGATGGCATATACACCGACGCGGCCGAGTGGACACGCCCGTGGACGCGCGGCACGCCCATCCTGCATATCGAGCTGCGCAGATGGGCACACTTGCTCATGATTGTGCCGCTGAGCGCAAATACCATGGCCAAGATGGTGGCGGGTATCTGCGACAACCTGCTGCTGAGTGTGGTGCGAGCGTGGGACCACGATGGTTCAGTCGATGGCAAGCGGAAGAAGATTGTCGCGGCCGCCGCGATGAATACGGCTATGTGGAGGAATCCCCTCACGGCCAAACACATCAAGACGCTGGAGGAGGATTGGGGCGGCGAGGAAGGATGGGTGCGGGTTTTGCGGCCTGTGGCCAAGACTCTGGCCTGTAATGATGTTGGAGAGGGGGCCATGGTTGAGTGGAAAGAGATTGTGAGGGTGGCCGAAGAAATACTCGGGCTTGACAACACAGCGGAGCGAGGGCACGCGGAGACGAGATAGGTAATAGTGAAGGCCCATTCCTGCTTCGGGGTGTTTCTCGACGAGATGGACGTTGACGAGACGGACGTTGGCGTGATGGACTTTAACGAGATGGATTTTGACGTGATGGACGTTGACGTGATGGACTTTGACGTGATGGAACTTGACGAGATGGACGTTGACGTGATGGACTTTGACGTGATGGAACTAGACGTCGTGATGGAACTTGACGTGATGGAACTAGACGTCGTGATGGAACTTGACGTGATGGACTTTGACGAGATGGATTTTGACGTGATGGACGTTGATGAGATGGACATTGACGAGATGGACATTGACGAGATGGACATTGACGAGATGGACATTGACGAGATGGACGTTGACGAGTTGGAATCACGTTGACAGGAGAAAGAGAGGAGAGAGACAAAGAGAGAGAAGAGGAAAAACTGGCGGTATTTTTGCAGTAACAGCTGTCTGACAGGTGCGACGTTTCGTCACGGATACGACAGCTGCACATTACTTCCACTCCTATCCCGCAACAAAGCATGGATCCGGCTCCCTGCAAGAAGAGACTGCAAGAAAGGACAGCCCACGCATCATGCCCCCTCCGAACTACTTCGCTCTCGAGGCTTCCGCCACGGCCGTCGAAAAGGCACATTCAAGTCTACGAGCCCGCCTTCGCAGCGAGGACATCCCCGCGCCTCAAGGACCAGCCAACCCGACCATTGATCCTCAGAAGCACATATACGCGAAGCTCCAGACCATCTTCTCCCAAGACTCCTACGGCCAGGCGGACTCGAACGCCTGCCCGAAATCATCAAACCTAGCAGGTACCCCGATACCCCTCCCCCCTCTCCTCTCAGCCAGCTGTTCTCAGGCCCCTATTCACGTCCCTTTGTGATACCCTCCAGACATCTTCGCTCTCTACGGCCAAGACATCTATAATCTCTCCATCCGGGCCGTCCAAGCCGCCCACGAAAACACTTCAGCCAAGATATCCGCCTTCCACGCCCAGGCAGCGAACACATCCGCTCACACGACGCACCTGTACAATAACATCTCGTATCCTCTCTCGGCGACACTCTGCCAGTCTGAGAATTTTCCCAGCGCGAGCCTAGGACGACATATGCGCACGCTGCACAAGAGGCTGTCTGCTGCGGAGACGGAGCTGGATAGGTTGAATGAGGAGTGGAAGCGGTGCGTGGGGGAGGAAGCACGGATTTTGTCTGCGAGGGCTGGGACTGGGAGTGCAGGTGGGGGTGGGGGAGAGAGTGGCGGGGTGGCGAGGAAGAAGCAGGGGGAGTTGGTGGCGAGGATTGATGATGTGGTGCGGAAGAGGGGGGAGGAGATTGACGAGTTGGACGAGGTAGGTGCTTTAATCTCAGCGCCTTTCTCTTCCTATTACCTTTCTCCTCTTGTCGAAATTTTGGGCTCTCTCTCTCGGAGTCAGTGGCATGACACCATGTAATGGATATGCGTGTGCTAACTGGACAAGGAATATCGACATCTGCTCTGGACGGAGTCAAACCGGATGATACAGGCCATGATGGCGGATTAACAGAATGCGAATGGGTGGGGTAACGTGTGGCTACTGATGTATATGTGCTTGTCAGAATGGTACAATTGGCATGTTGCTTCCCAATTTGCTGTATCAGATTCGGGTGCTTGTCCTGTCCGTCCATTCTCATCTCGAACACGATCATGTGACTCGTGAGGCCATGTAAGGCAATATGGACCAACAGGTAGGAACCAGTAGAAAGGGGGCAAGGCTAGCCAGCCCAATCTCTGCTCTCGTCCATTTCAGCGTCTAACCTGCCAGAGGCATGAGGACAGTGGCATTGGGCAAGGCAAGACATCATGAATACGTATGGGAGTGACGAGACAGTGGTACCTAGAGCAAGACATCATGAATACGTACGGGAGTGACGAGACAGTGGTAGAGCAAGACATCATTAATACGTATGGGAGTGACGAGACAGTGGTAGAGCAAGACATCATGTATACGTATGGAAGTGGCAAGTGACCGCCGAGGCGTGCGAGGGGTATTTAGCGATGGCCGCTCACATGGATTGTGTGTGGGAGGCCAGGAATCGAAGCCGTCATGATCCGACCCCTAGGTAGCTTGTAGCTCAATACGATCTTGCAGGCTCTTGAGCATACCTTCACTCTGTGCAGACCCCTTACGCCCTGACATAAGCCATAAGGCATGGTCTACCCACTTCGATTGTCTTGCCCTGACCGAAACGCCAACGTACTGTAGCGACCCGAAGAC
The DNA here is from genome assembly GCA_029405325.1 of Claviceps purpurea. NCBI lineage: Eukaryota > Fungi > Ascomycota > Sordariomycetes > Hypocreales > Clavicipitaceae > Claviceps > Claviceps purpurea. The sequence continues at coordinate 3,922,653 of CM055783.1, read as the reverse complement.
GATGAAAACGAACACGAAGGAAAGGGTCTTTCATGTAGCAAAACAAATGAGCCTGAAGTTAGCTGCAAGATTTTCTTGAACCTGCCCTCTTCCGCTATTTTCATCCATTCAGTACTATAATATTCATTCGTGTCGTTCTATCTATGTAACTTCCCACCTCTTTCATTTCCTATCTACATGTTCTACACTATTTCTCCTCTGTGCCTCTGTGGTGTCCTATTTTCGCGTTGTCAAAATTCCTCTGTCACGTATAGAGACACCGACATCTACTGCTCCTTCTCAGGCACGACCACCCCCCACTCGTGCTGCTCCCGTCCATACATGATGTCACCGATCCATTGCTTGACTTTGGTAGTGATTTCTCCGCCCTGGCCATCTGGGCCGATGGGGATGTTGATTTCCTTTCCGCGGTGATGGATCTGTGAGACGGGGCAGATGAAGTACTAGAGGAGTAAGTTAGCATAGAGCACGATTTCTCATCAGGTTCATGAAACCTCAGCATAATGCATGACATCTCAACAGATTTGCAGCATAGTTTTTCTTTGGGTGCCGGAAAAAGAACCTACAGCAGTACCCGCGGCAAAAGACTCAAGAAGACGCCCCTCCGCCTCCGCCTCCAACAGCTCATCAATAGTATACTTGCGCTCCGTAACATGCACCCCACTCCCCAACCTCTCACGCATCACATCCAGACAACTCCGGCGCGTGACACCATCAAGAATCAACTTATCGTCCAGCGGCGCAGTAACAATCTCTATCTCGCGATCCCCAGGCCGCTGCCACACGACGAAGAAATTGGAAGCGCCTGCCTCGGTACACTCGCCCTGCTGGCCGTACAGCCACAGAATCTGATGGAAGCCCCTCCGACGAGCATCCTGCGTAGCCATAAGAGAAGGCCCGTAATTGGCACCGACTTTTGCGTAGCCAAACCCCCCGACCCAGGCACGAACCATGTCATCGGGGGAGGTATGCAGACGCATTCCGCCTAGGGGAGCATCCATACGCGGCATAAAGGTCAGGATGATGTACAAGAGAGCCTCGCGGGGAGCCTGGACACCGAGCTGCGACTGTGTGCCTATGAGGGTTGGACGGATGTAGAGAAAGCTTCCTGGGCGGTCGCGCGGTAGCCAGCGAGGCCCATCGACAGCCAGGAGAGCCAACATCAGCTTTTCTAACTCGGGGGCATCAAAGAGGGGGAGGGAGATGCGCGCGGCGGACATGCGCATACGGGCGCAGTTGCGGTCTGGGCGGAAGATGCGCAGACGGCCGTCGTGGCCGCGAAATGCTTTGAGGCCTTCGAAGCACTCGGTTGCGTAGTGTAGGCATGAGGCTGTGGGCATGAGCGAGAGAGGACCGTAGGGCTTCAGCTCGGGAGATGCCCAGCCGGAGGATGCGCGCCATGTGGCCGTTACCATGTGGTCTGTGGCCACTGTCTCGTCGCCGGAGGTCGCTGTGATTTCGTCGGGCACGGGGCGTGGTGTCGTGGTGAGGTTGTAGCTAAGCTGGGAGGCCGCGAGGGGGGCTGCTGTGGTGGTTGCGACTTCTTTGCGCTGGATGGCTGCGGTAGTCAGGTCGACGTCCTGCTGGGGGGTGGCTGAGGGAGCCATTGTGTGAGCGTGGGAGTGGGAGAGTGTGGGTGGTAGTGGATGTGGTGATGGTGATGGTGGTGTTGTTGGTACGTATAGTCAGTGTTGTTGATGTGTGTAATTGATGTTGTCGATGTTGCTGGCTCCGTTGGTTCTATTGACTCTATCAGGGCTGCAGTGTCGTTGTCCGTCAGTACCGTCAATGTCGTTCTTGAAATCCTGCGCATAGAATACGTGCCAAAGAGACCAGCCCCAACCGAAAGACAGCAGCATCAGCCGTATTAGTACGCCAGCCACGACAGTTTTCGACGCCTATTGTTCTCATATCAACACCAACACCAACAACACCTTCTCCACCCCAACTAGGTACCAAGTTAACTAATGCCCCAGCTCCATCGGCCGAGCGCAGCATGTCAGCATCTCGGATATCCATGGGGCGCAAAGCCCGGTTATCCAAGGCGTTGGCTGCGACCCCCCGCCGCGGCGGCCTTCTTATCTCAGAGCTACGCGCTGCCATTCATTCCACTTCTCAACATCATGTGTTGGTGCACGGTGAGACATCATTGACCATCTATGTATTGTTCCTCTTCTGAGGACTGACCCAACGATATCTGTGTCCATTTCGTACCTACCTGGTAGGTGTAGGTAGTCGGTGACCTCGAGCATCATACATCCTATCCTGGCTCTGGCTCCTCGGCATCTGTTCCGCCCAACGCATCCCAAGCCCCCGGAGTGCGGAAAGATGCCGGTCCCCAGGGTTCCCAACGGCCGAAGTCGCACGCGGCACAACCCAGGAACCGGAATCTGCTCGATTGGCTTGCATAGGGATCCACGTGCAGATGACTCCCGTCGTCGATCTCAGGAGTCAGCACCGAGGAGCCGCCGCATTCTGATTGATGCGCCCGTAGTCAAAGGCAGACAAATCTCCGCTATCGCCGTCAGGTCGCCGTGGATAGCCGCCGTGGACCCCACTACTAATAAGCGCTTGGCGACTCGCGAGTCGCGACAAACTTGATTAACTTTTCGCGTCACGACTCACGACTCACGACTCACGTACGAATATGTACATGCATATCTCTCTTTACTCTCATCGAAATTGTGGAGTGGTGAGCAGCGAAAACTTCAAAGTGAGACCAGATGATCTCGCGTCTACGGAGTACATACATACCTAGTCTGATCAGATAAGCAAGCCGAATCCAGGCACATGTTACTCCGGACTCCGGAGCCCGTTGTACCTCTGTACAGACTTCTACAAGGTACCTCATGTACCGGTCGCCTGGCTAAAAAAAAAGAGTCAAGGTCCCTGAACTTTAAATGAACAAAAACCCCACTGCCATTTTCAAACTTTTTACGATAAGCTTTCAGCGTGACCAATCTGCAAACACGAGTGACCAGCTTGTTACAACTTATAACACCTGTCACCAATATACGTAGCACCTGCGGACCAAACTTTCCCTTCCAAATCTTTCGCTTGTAAATTTTCTTCCTTTCCATCCTGAAGCTTGCTTTGCTCTTTCTACTTATCCTCGGCGTTGTCTGGGCTTTTTTGGTCTTTCGCTTCTTCATTCTGTGCTCTTCCACCTCAACCTACTCTTTCGTCTTGTCAGGATTTCTTCTGGGCTTTTTCTGTGCCTGGACCTCTTCCTTGAGTTTGGCTTTTTTCTTCAAGACCTCTCGCGCTCATTTATATCTCCTCGTCCGTATACCACAAGGTCCGATAATCATGTTCGCATCTCCCGTCAAGTTGCTCGAGAATGGACGACCGCACCGCGCTATGGCCTTGTCGCCCGAGGCAGTAACCGAGAGTGGACTTGCCTAAGACATTCAAATTTGTATCCAGGCTCCTCGAGGAAATTGGACTGCGTTGCTTGATGGACAATCTAATGCACGTTGCTGCTGGCAATATGGAGCACGTTACTGAAGCGCATCTGATGCCTTTTCAGATATCATCTGTAGTGCATTGGAACACTGCTTGGAGCTCCGCCAGTCAGTGTGTGTCGTCCTGTGACATCCTGTATCATTTATGATCTTGTATGTCATCTCGTGTGCCACCACCAACCATGTGCCTACCAATTTGGTATCGTAAACCTGTCCGAGCATTAGCTCGTCGACAGAAGTTGAAGACCCGGACTAACTCTGAAGTCACATACAGGCGTCTGCTTGCAAGTTTGGAAAATATCCCTAAGCATCTGACCACCGCCCGTGAAAGACAAATCACCTGGGTTCTACTGCTTGAGGACCTATACACTTCGCCCAGCGAGTGTACCTGAAGTCTATCCAGGCTCTACAATCCCGGACCAACGATTCATGTCGCACTTGCACTGGCATTCGGTATCGTCGCCTTCCGTCAATGGTCATCAGCGGTGCTGTCAATTTCGCGCAAATCAGCTTCTGTGCTTGGCTAATTAAGTAAGAGAGCTTGGTGCGTCGGAACTCCTACAACCAGCGCAGAGTTGTCGGAAGCGAGGGAAAGACCCTCTTGCAGTTGGTCTGAAGTGGACGACCCGCCGCCTTCTGGCTAACCTTTGTGTACGGGCCAACAAGTACATGAGGAACAAGAGTCGCTCAAGCGGGTGACGAGGTTTCCCCAGCCCCTCTCGCAAGTCTACGATGTTACAGAACAGACAGGACAGGCGTGATTGAGAAGATGCTCATACCTTCGCTCTCGAAGATGGTTGGGAACGACACAGGTCAAGCACTTGCATCGACGAATGACGACGGCAACGCCTGATTCTGCTTGGACTGGTGAGAGAAGCTCAACACATCGATGCAATGGACGAAGCGCAAGAGCAGATGTACCTTTCGGACCTCTCTGACGATTCCCGATGTCTTCATCGAAACTTTTCTCACCGTCAAGCCCCGCCCCCCAGACTACTCGACCGTTACGGCCAAAGTGTACACCTCTTTGACGATTCTCGATGGATCCATCGAACGTTCTTTCCGTTGTCAAGCCCCACCCCCAGACTACTCGCCCCTTTCGACCAACGCATACGTGTCGACCCATACGTGCCGACTTGTAACGTCGACGTTTCAGAGAAGGACGACCATCTTATCAACGAATCAATCATTTTACAGAGCAACACAAGGCAGCGTGATAACGTCCCGGTAACATCTTCCAGACATTCAGTTAGTCAAATCGAGCCTCTGAAGAGAGAGAGTGAGAACCACCTCGATATCTCCTCTCCCTGATCAACTCGACTTGGACATCATGGGAGTACTTCTACGTGTCTGTCACGCCTCGCGCCATAAAAACCTTTCCACTCACATGACCCTGAAAACCTCTACGCGATCGACGCCTAGGAGAGCCACGATCAAAACTCTAAGACTCGTAGGGCCGTTGTCGTGGCCTGGAGCGCCATCTGGGACCTATTTTTGAAAATCTCTTCAAGGGCTATCCAGAAACTAGACCGTTCTAATGGCGCACAAAAGCTTGAATTTCTTTTACAAGTCACGAAACTGACCTTGTCTTCTGTGACAACACGATGTCTGGTCACACTATAAATGGAATCCTCCCCGTGCTTCTGTCGAGGGTGTCTGTTTCCAGCTGCACCTGCGTCTGATCTTCTTCCCAGCTTATCAGAACTATTATCCTACCAGATAATTATCCATCTTTTCTTTTCAAGTCCTACCAAGCTTTACTGCTTCAACATGTCGATGATGGTCCCATTCATTCTCTCAGCCTCTATCAATAGGGCTGCAGTACTGAACAATCGTGGTGGTGTAAGTATCCAGACATGAGATCAGGACTGCGTCGATACGAGGTGTTTTTGGAATAACTAATTTTTATTTCTCTCCAAATAGTCTTCAATTCGTGGTCGAGCATCTCGTCGACATGGCCTTGACCGCTTTGAACGTCTTTACAGAGGCGTACAAAATCGACTGGGTCGTCTCCGCCAGCCCCGTGACAGAATCTCCTTGTTCAGTCACCCTATCCCATCGACGGACTCCTTCGAAACCACTCCAGCGGAACTAGAACGGGTGGACCACCACTCAGAGAATGGTGCACGCTCTCCTAGAGGGCTGCGTCGCCTGTTCAACTTCCGCCGACGCCACACGGAGCTCATGGGGCACAGAGACGTAGCTTTCTCTTCGTTCGATCAGAGCGTCCTGACTTCACGACTGGCAAGTGGAAGTCGTCTTTTTTGTCGCACTCTTGGGTTTATTTCCTCGGAGAACCAGTGGGTCTCTGTGGAAGGAAGGGTGGCAACACCTTTTGCATCCGAAAACGGAGACGACGATGAGGACTCCGAGTACGAGCCTCCGGAAGTATCCGGGCAAAATAGGCGCAGCGATGAATGGAGTCCGTTGGAATCTTCATCTTCGGTCTTCGAAGCGTACCCCCTTTCTTCACTGTCCGGCCGCGGTGACTCCTCGGAGGAGGATTCAAGTACGCGTGTATTCCTACATGATCGTATCCCTCCTGGGCCGTGCCGTTCGCGACACAATCGCCCAAATATCTGGGTGTCTCATGAAGAGGAGGTTCCAGAGGATGTGATCCGGGTGCGAACCGGTCAGGTCAGACATGGCAGTAAGTTTCATATTACCCTCTTGAAGCCTCTTCTGCACAGATATCTCTTCTGCACACATGTGGCATGATACACCCAGCTTCTCCCCGCGTCACGACACCATCAGCTCTTGACGAAAAATGACAAACGATTTAAGAAAGAGGCCTAGCTAATCTCACAGTACAGATGTGCTTACCAACCGAGAATTCGGCGCCCCAGCCCTGGAAGACGGCTCACCCCCCCTCTACTCCGATGATAATGAGCCTCTCCCCGATTACGACGACACCGCCTTTTTAGGCAGTCGTCTGTATCGCCTTCACAACGGGATGCTTCTTGATATCCATCATGCGGCACTCCAGGCAGATGACTTCATCCGGTACTATGGGGATGATCCGAACCGTATTCCTAGGCTAGGACCCCGCGGAAGAGCGTACTTGGAATCGCGGCGCGAGGACTTTGCCTGGGATGGATTCTCTGTGGATGGGATATTGGAGCAACATGTGGGGGAGGGATAGGGAGTCGCATGGACCGATCTCCTAGCATCGAGCATCATGAATGGCATATTTTTGGGGACCACTGCTAATCAATTCATTATTTTGGATTTGGGACTTTTAGAATTTGGCGTTTGAGCGTGCCGCGTTTAGTAATAAGGGCGTTGGGAAGAAAGTTGACTGTGTCAGGTACATACTGGATCACTCAGCACTAGGAGAAGACTGCTTTGAGGCAGGTTAGCGAGAAATGTATCATGTTGCTTTGGTGGACTCTCTTCATGTTATTTTACCCTTTGACGTGCAGAAACTCAAACATGGGTTCACAACTTTTTTGATTTTCTGTTGTGGTGTTTATGGTGTGCACTGTGATTGGTTTCTTGAAACTTTACTGTAAGCCCATAATGGGTTGCAGTGAAGCAGCGGTATAGCGTTCAAGTTACTGCGATGGCTGCGATGATTGTGATCACTGATACTGCAGCACCTCCTACTTCTGGCACTCACGAGCTTTGCACAATCGACCATCGTCTTGTGTCTCCTACGATAGTCATGTATAGTCTTTGCAATCTGAAAGGTAGTTTTCATCTGTCTGTGTAAGTCGGCAGTCTGCCAGCTGCCTTCCCTCGCCTAAGACATCCCCGCCGCATCACTCCTCTCCGCCTCCTTCCCCCGCTGCTCCTCCTCCATCACCTCACGCTCCCGCGCCGCAGCCTCCACCTCCGCCTTGACGCCCTTGGCTCGTTGTCGCGCCTCATAAAGATCCCTACTCCTCAGAATGCGCTCCACAATCTCACCGGCGTTGGCTTCGGCAAAGGCATGCTTTCCAATCGCGCGGTAAATCCCCATGGCTTTGGGCGCCGTGTAGGGATCGTACGTCAGGGGCATGAACGACGTCGGTCCGTGGTATATCGCGCTGGGTACGCCCCATGGGAGAGACTCGAGGTATGATTTGGTGGGCGTGAAGGGGGCGCCAAAGACCACGGCATGGATGTACTGTGGTGGACAGGTGTCAGCAACTCGACATGTGCGAAGTGAAGTGATGGACAGGAGAGCCCAGGGAGGCATGACGTACCTTGCATTGTAGCACACATAGACCACGCTCGTAAATGTTCATGATCGGGTAATTGACGCCCTTCCACTGGTTAATTACTTGATCATCATGCACACCCACAACGACAAAGGCCGGCCCGTAGTCTTTGCCGCACTCGCTCACGCGTTTCGCCTTGGCCTCTTGGGAGAACCAGCCCAATGATTCGGCCACTTCATTCTCAGCAACCATGACTTGTCGGAGAAACTCGATATGACCGCTACAGAACAGGTCGTACCCCCCATCCACGTATACAATGCGCTGGCCAGGCTTGGGGCCACCCGCCGTGAGAAGTTCCACAAAGTTGCCCCCCGTCTCAGCTGTGTGCTCTGCCTTGGCCTCGTTGGAGGCATTCCAGAACCAGACATCCGCGCCGGGAGCCTTTGCGGTCTCATCCGTCGCATACAGACGCAGACGCTCCATCATGGCTTGTCCTTGCGCCTGGCGCTCTTCCGGGCTGCCGTATCCTTCTTTGCCGGCGAGCATGTTCTGCAGAGAGGAGATGAAGTGCGTCTTGGTGCATAGGAGCATGCGGCCGACAAGATCTGTGGTGGAGATGCCGGGGGAGCGCTTTACAACTTTGAAGCGGCCGGCTTGCTTGACGAAGCGGTAGCAGTCATTGCCGTCGCTGTCTGAGGTGATGTCGTCGCCGTGGACAACGTATTTGCAGCCGTACTGGGAGATGTAGTCGAGCTCTGTCACATAGGGGGCGTGGCCTACGGACTTTGTTACCCATCGACAGGCATCAGAAGCGGCCAGCCTAGTGAAGAATGGTCAGCGGAGGGAATGCCCCTTGAGACGAGAGGGCTTGAATGAGTGTGTGTGTGTGTTGTTGTTGAAAATACGAACCGCTCGTCCAAGTTCATGACGGTTGGGCCCTTGTTGGCCAAGATGTCTTCGTCGGAGTGGACGCCGACATAGAGCTCATCGCCAAGCTGGCGGGCCTGGACCATGGCTCCGGCGTGTCCTGGAATGGTTCAGCATGAGATCGTTTTGTATACGCATGTTGTATACGACTCTACATGTGGTCGTGTGTACATATAACTTTCCACATACCGTGATGGAAAAAGTCCCAGCATCCGTCAACCCAGATGCGGCCCTCGAGGAGCTCAGGGGCGGCGCCTCCCTGCGGCTGGCCCTCCTTGCTCGCCGAAGTCATGGTGGGGGTGTTGGGTGTAACACGGAACTCGGAAACTCTAGATAAGCTGGCAAATGAGGATAGTGTCGAAACGTGCGGGCAAGTCGTGCTGGATCGATTGGAATGCAGTCGGTTTAGAGCATGGCTTGCAAACAAAGAGCGACGTCGGCAGGTACATATGCGCTCGCCCTCATCCAAAGATCAAGGCCATGTTGCAACTTGCTTGCCACGAGTGACGAGTGACGTCGCGGGGCAGAAAATCAGTGATCTTGAAAGCCGCTTCCTGATTGGTCAGGGGAGATGAACGGCAGGGGTCGTGTGAATTAGAGCTGCCACGGGGCAATCTGCGGGACAGAACGTTGTTTGCTGGAGATGGGAAGGCGCACAAGTCGTCTTGACGTGGCGTTCATGGTATGTACGGTCCTAATTAGGTCCAAAACGGGAACCCGGGATTACGGAATGGCGGCATAACGGACGGGACTGGAGTCTGGGATATGGGGGGATCGACGTCTGCAGTGGTGACTGAGTCGTGGACCACGTGGTGGTGAGAGGCAAGCAAGCGGCCGTTGGCAGTTGCCAGTGGGCACCAACGAAAACCGCACGTTGCGCGATCATTGGTCTGGAGCTAACGGGCGTTCGCATGCGCATGCGGTCGAGCCGGTGATTCATGCAAACCGTGAGACTCAAATTGACGACGCGACGGTCCAGACGTCGTACAGCCATGGCCATGTTAAATACTGCGAGCTCCTTCGCCTCTCACCCGTATTTCGGGTGTGTGGTCGGCAACACCAGAAGACCGTCACACGAGACACCATGCACTTTCCGTCAATCCAAGCCTTGCTGCTTGGCCTCGCGGCATCGCCAGCCATGAGCCATTGGTATCACGGCCAGATCCAGTATACGTCGCTAGGCGGCTACTTTCTCCAGGACGACCCAAACACGGACCCAAGCGGCTTTGACTATGTACGTGCCCTTTATCAGGATTCAGTCTGATCTTGTTGTTGCAAATCTGTGTAAACATGGCATAACGAGGAAAAGGAGACTAACTTGACATTAATGGCCAGGCACAACACAACTTTGGCTTGATAGACAGAAAATACCCCACCGATGCCGCCTTTGATCCTCACGGCGCCAAATCACAGTGGGAGCGATTTGGCGAGTGGGTTCGCCATCTGAACAAGAAGAGTAATTGCCAAGCGAGTAAAGACGTCAAATACAAGGTTCTCTTCTTTGGCCGTCACGGCCAAGGCTATCACAATGTGGCGGAGAGTTTCTATGGCACTCCCGCTTGGAATGTAGGTTGTTTTCCTTGCCCAGGCGTGAGAGAGCGCGTTGGGAGAAAAAAAGGAACATGATAGAGAGAAAGAAAGTCAAGAAAAAGACGAAAGAGGCAAAAAAGAACGCGGGTGCGAACCAGGTCCATATCAAGAATCACCTCGCTAACAGTTGCTGCCGTCGAATAGTGCTACTGGGCTCAACTAGAAGGCAACGGCACCATCACATGGGCCGATCCCCTCCTCACCCCCGACGGCTTCAAAGAGTCCGAAAAGGCCCATGCGTTCTACGAAATGCTCTACGAGAAACAGAACATGCCTCACTTTGAAAGCTACTACACCTCACCGCTCAAGCGATGTCTCCAAACGGCAAACTCAACCTTTGCATCCCTCAAGCTGCCGGCCAAGCAGCCCTTTGCGCCCATCATCAAGGAGCTCTTCCGCGAAGACATTAGCATGCACACCTGCGACCGCCGATCGTCCAAATCCGAGATTGCCAAATTCGTGCCCGGGTGGACGTTTGAGAAAGGCTTCTCCGAAACAGACCACCTGTGGCGAGCAGACAAGAGCGAGACGCCCGAGCACGCAGTTGCGCGCAGTGAGAAGGTCCTTGATGATGTCTTCGCGAAGGACGACTCGACTTGGATCAGCGTGACGAGCCATTCGGGAGAGATCCGTGCTTTGCTGGAAGCCTTGAACCATCGTCCGTTTGGCCTGTCAACTGGGCAGATTATTCCGGTGCTTGTCAAGGCCGAGGTGGTGAAGAAGGTAAAGACGAAAACTACCAAGGGTGCAGGGTTTACGCGTGAAGCAACGTGTACGCAGCCACCGGTGACGAGTCTGTCTGATAAAGGCTGCGTATGCACCGGTGGTACGGGGTCTGTTCCAACTCCGACATTGGCGGGATGAGCATGTGCATATTGAAGATGTGACGATTTTTCATGATCTAATAGTTAATCTTAATTCACTTCACTAGTTTGCGTAGATGGGTCGAATACATAAGTCAGACCTTACAGAGTGCGGTAGGTACTCCGTACAATACGGATTACGGAGTGAGTACCTACAGGCTACCAGCAGAAAAACGCCCGTCGCGCAGATTGGAGCGTTAACACGTGGATCGTGAACCCCTGAAGGCATACGTACAATGATGCAAGAGCCCCTGTCCCTAGTCAATTTGTGTGCTGCAAATTCAATAAGGGAAGGGACGTTCCTGGACGAAGGATGCGAATCCATGAAGACCCATGGCCAGGGGTTCCAAACGCAGGCTGCGCTGATTTGATGCCAACCCATCGGGATTGGCCCAAATCCATGCCGCGAGCCAATAGACGGGAAATGTGTGGCACGCATGAACTTCCATGGAGCCTGGAGCTGGAGTTCTTCCCCATCTCCAGTATTTCCAGGGGTTATTCTGTCAGGCACCAGCCACAGCCACAGCCACTCCCACAGGAACGCCAATAGAACAACCGCTTCGGCTTCCTGTGGTCGCACGCCGAGCCGCCGCCACTTTACGCCTCTTCGCGACGCAGAACCCATCCCACCACAACAAAGCGGCCATTGACCCGTCAACTCGGTTGAGCTGATCGCCAGGACCCCCATCTGCAACTCTAATTTGCCATCACAGACTGCTCCTCGCACCTCCCAGACGATCCCAGGGAAAGTACGGCAATATCGGAACGCGGCGACGACAACCAAGACAGGCCTTGCTACCGACGACATTGCCACGGCTGGGATTGCCCCCCTCCCCGCGCGGCTTGCCAGATCCCAGATTGGGAAATCTGCGATCGATTCGGCTGTCGCCGAGAGCTCCCTACACAGGGGCAAGAGAGAATAGGAGTGCTCTGCGGAGGAGAAAAAGAGGGAAGAGAGAGGAAGGGGAGAGGGAGAACAACAGCGAGAGACAAGCTAGCCGTCACGTCACGTCACGTCACGTCACTTGATAGTCCGCCCGTCGCCGTTTGCGGTTTCGACCTCCCAGAGACCATGCAGCGCTTAACACCAACCGCGTCCGCGACGCCAACTTTCCCCTCTTTCTCCGCCAACATTTTCACCATCAACCCAAATTCGCCTTCACGACCGACTACCCGAGACGGCGGTGCAGGCATTGATCCCTTACATCCGCCGCCGCATGCTCCTCCCCCGATTCCTGGGACGTCCCTCGTGCCGGCTCCCCTTTCCGCGTCCATCCCCGCCTCCGCGTCCATTCTCGGCACATCGATCCCTAAAGAAGCGCGCAAGTTGTCGTTTTCTCGAAAATCATCCCTTTCGGGAAGTATCCGACGGCGTGGCTCCTCGGTCGGCTCAGTAGCTGTGCCTAACGCCGTGGTGACGGATGCTGCAGCGCCGCCTGCTCTGCCTGACTACGCGCTCCCCGCGGCGGCCAAGGTGCAGCAACAGCAACAACAATTACAAATACAGCAGCAGCAAGCTCGCGAAGCAAGACGCGAGCTCGGCAGTGTGGACGACAGCGGGGTACGCAGTCCGGGGAGTCCCACCGGGACGAGTTTCACGGGCGGTGGCATCATGAGCAGGACGGCGACGAGCACGACTTTGGGGCAGATGATGCCGCCGCCGCCGCCGACGCCGTTGGGGATTTCGCATGGTGCGGGAGGCATGTGGCAGCAGAGTGAGGCGAGTGTGATATATCAGCAGATTACCGAGGTGGCGAGTAAGAGGATATCAACGCTGGATTATCTGAGGAAAGCGTACGTTCCATCTTTATCTTTCTTTGTTATGGACGAGAAGAAAAACAGTCTCAGCCTACAACATACATCACCCCCTTTTTAACCCATACAAAATGACCAAGACTAACTCCTCTTCACACTCAAACAGACACGAAGGCCGCGTCTACTGGTTCAACACATACCTCTTTGAACGCCCCGACCTCGCCCGCATGTCCTCCTTTGAACCTCGCAAACTCGCCCGCAAAGCCACAAACTACCTCCTCCTCGGCCTCTCCATCCCCACCATCAACGACCTCTACTCCTCCACACCGAGCGAATTCCTCCGCTGCCTCAACGCCCTTCTCTCCGAATTCGACTCCTTCCAACAAATCCACGGCGATTCCTCCGCCGCGGCCCTTGCCCGCGCCCGTCTCCCCACCATGTTCCGCCGCCCCGGTGGTAAATCTCGCCGCTCTACCTCCGCCGCAGACATGCACCTCGACGACTCGCACTCCTTCCCTCAACCTGGCCTAGGGGGCACCATAGGCTCCGGCGGCGCCGCGGCCACGAGCGCCCCCTCCGTGATGAACTTCGCGGCCTCGGAATCGGATCTTCTCCCTGGGGAGGAATACACGTACTTGCTTACGCCGGCGTTGCCATTTGAGCCTGATTTCTTTGAGACGTTTGCGACGCTATGTGATGTACTGATTGATTGCTATTCGCGGTTTTTGGCGCTGATGCATTCCCCGAGGGAGTGTTCTGCGCCAGTGGCGGAGTTGTTTACCAAGGCGGATTCGAAGCTACGAAAGATTATCGTGCAGGGGATTGTGAAGGAGTTTGAGGAGCATGGGAGGAGTCATGTTAAGACGGAGGTGGCTAGTATCGGGAAGGTGGTGTTGGGGGGGTTGATGTAGACGCGGGGAGCGTTATTGGGCTGAATGTCGTGAGGTCGGTTTTTTTTTTGCCTTTTATGTTGTTGTCCTTTTTGAGGCGGAATGAATTGATTTCTGAGCATGTATACATAGTTGGGCCCGTCTATCGGAGGAGGCGGGTGGGTTGCTTGGCGTTGAGGATTCACAATGGCGGTGCGTTTGCGCCTTGTTCTACTTCTGGTTGCTTTTTTTCCTTCTCTTCTTTTCTTCATCGTTCTCTTCTTCTGCCATCATCATTGCTGTCTCGTTTCTGTAATTTGAGCGTGAAAAGCGACGCACGTTTATATGGATGCAAGTAGGGACTCACTCATGGGCGATCAGGCTAATAAGGCGAGAACGTGTTCATATGTACATATAGGTATGTACAACCCCCTTTCGGGGTCTGAGAGTCGTGTCATCTCTTACATCGTGATGTACACAAGAACCGTAAATACAATGCCATTGGCCCACATGCCTCACTTCCCTTCCCGTAAAGCAGCCTCCTCCGTAGCAATGAGCTCCTCTACCGCCTTATCCCCCAACCACTCCCGCGCCGCATCCATGACCCGATCCAGCGTCTCTCCCCCCTCCAACACATTCGGCAGATTATGCACATCCACCGCGGCCCTATGATCCGTACACCGATCCTGATTATAATTATACGTACGGATCTTATCCCCCCTCGTGATCTGCGTCTTCGACAAGACACTATTCCTCAACGCCGCCGCCTCCTCCTCACGCTTCTCAATCCGCTGACTCGCAATCCTCGACCGCAAGAGTTTCCACGCATCATCCCGATTACGAGCCTGGGACCTATGGTCCTGCATCGAAACGGTCGTCCCAGTGGGGAGATGCGTCAACCGGATCGCCGACTCCGTCTTATTCACGTGCTGCCCGCCCGCGCCCCGGGACCGCATCGTCTCAATCTTGACTTCCCGCGGGTCCACGTAGAAGTCGCTCTCTGGATCATCCTTCGCGAGGCCGTTACTCCCGCCGCCACCGCCACCGCCACTACTGCTGTCAAGAAAGGAGGGCAGCACCCATACCGCCACAGCACTGGTATGAACCCTTCCCTTGCTCTCGGTGCTGGGAACCCTCTGCACGCGATGCATGCCTGCCTCGCTGCGGAAAATATCAAACGCCCCTTGGTCTTGTACCTCAATGACAGCTTCCTGGAGGGGAAGCTCCCCCTCAGAGGAGGACTGGTCGCCTGCGCCGTCAGCCATTTCGTATTTGAGCGCCTTGGCGCGGTATCCTCGGCGGGCGCAGAGCGCCATGTACATCTTGAAGAGCGAATCGGCAAAGTACCGGCCCTCGAGACCGCCTGGGCCGGGGCGGAGCTCGAGCAGGCAGGGCATGTCGGCGAAGGGGTGCCGGGGCGTTAAGCTGGCAGAGAGGTTGCGCTCTAGGGTTTCGAGTTTTTGCTGCTCGAGGATGAGTTCGTCGCGGGCTATGGATGCTAGGTCTGGGTCTTGGTCTGGGTCGGAGGCCATGGATTGGAGTTCGGAGAGGGAGGAGAGGCATTCTTGCCAGGCTGCGAGGGCGGTTGCGACGCGGTGTAGCTCGCCGGCGCGCTTGGCTTTGGAGGCGTCGAAGCTGTCGCCTAGGGTCTTTTGGAGGGCATCGTGTTCGGCGGAGAGGGCTTTGGCGCGTTGGATGATGGGGGAGGAGAGAGTTGAGGTTCCTTTCGAGATGTTTGACGTTGGTGTGGTAGTTGTGCTTGTTGCATCTGGCGGCACGAGTCTGTGTCAGTTTTGCAGTTTTGGTCGAGGAGATTATCGTATAGACTGGGGCAAGAGAAACGGACCATTGGATAGAAAGCGCGGGCATTGTGAAGAAGCTGCTTTGCTTTGTAGTTGTAGTCGGAGAGTGCGCGTGCAGTTCCTGCAAATCCATGGCGCGGAGAACATGGCTTTTGCTGCTGAGTGAGGTGAAGAAAGGAACGACCAAGTTGGTTGTCGTCTGGAAATTGAAGTTTACGGAGTGCATGAGTGGGGCGAGCCCAATGGTCCAACGTGCATCGATTCACACGGGGTGACTTCATTTCCTCTGCCGGCCAAGCAAGACAGTGATGGCCTTCTCATGGAGTTCATGAATGATGACAATAGGAAAGAGCCTATCCATTCATAGAATCCATCGATGCGCCCAGTTTTCGGGAGGGGCGGAAGGACCGTGGAAGCTTTCAGGCTGTCGAGTAGGTCGAGTAGGCCGGCCAACGGGGATCATTCGAGTTGAGCCGCCAGCAACGGACGACCATTTGCGTCGTGCAAGAGCGCGCAGCTCCAATGCTTCCGCATCATCGCAACTTGCCATCTACATCCCATCGCACAATCATCAAGTATCAAGATGGCTGAACGACGCCTGGGTCAGCTTCTACGCGAAGTCACTCCGTATTTCATACTGCTCATTTTCCTTACCACGCTCGGCCCCCTGCAGTTTGGATTTCATCTTGTGAGTTCCGCGGCACTCAGCGGTCCCCTATGACAGCCTCGCGCTGTTGGACTCTGCCCGGACGATCAAGACTCGTCATCATTGATGGGGCCTTGAACTCCGTTGAGCCACTGCTGATCATCTTCACAGGCCGAGCTGAATGCACCTCAGAGTGTCATCACTTGTCGCAAGAAGTCCATCTTGACTACAGTGCTAAGAAGCGCTGTTGGGCTCGGCGACGCCATCACCAAAGCGGGTCAACCCCATCATAGTACTAACCCATTGACCTTTCCGGAATGTATTCACATGAGTGAAGCTGCCTTTGCAACTATATCTGCCATGTTCACAGTGGGTGGGCTGATGGGCGCCCTGTATGCTGGCCGGCTAGCATCCGAAAAGGGCCGCGTGCGTGCCATGGCATACACGTCTCTGGTATTCGGATTAGGCTCCGCCACAGAGACTATGGCGGGCAACGTGCCCGTCATGTGCATCGGACGTATATTCACTGGTATAGGCGCCGGAGCGTCCACCGTCATTGTGCCTCTCTACATCAGCGAGATCGCCCCGCCAGCCGAGCGAGGCTTCTTTGGAGCCATGACCCAGATTTCCATCAACATTGGCATCCTCCTTACACAAACTCTGGGCTACTTTCTGAGCTACGGTAAGGTATGGCGATATATCTTCGCGGCGGGCACTTGTATCGCCTTGGCCCATGGTATCGGTCTATGCTTTGTGCCAGAAAGCCCGACCTGGCTTGCCGCAGCGGGTAAACATGCCAAAGCGAGGAGAATATTGCAGCGCATTCGAGGACGGGGAACCGATATTCGTGAGGAAACCCGCCACCGGGGCTATCCCGAGGTACCTCTATCAGCGAGGGACGCAGAAGAAGAGGGTCTTCTGAACCAGACTGATGGGAGTGTATCGACTCCGAGGATGCCAACGGCGCCGGCAAGAAGGGTCCATCACATGGGTTTTGTGGAGGTGATCAAGGATTCGACGACCCGGCCGGCCATTATTGCGGTGGTGGGAATCATGGTCACACAGCAGCTGTGCGGTATCAACTCCATCATCATGTACTCGGTGTCGCTGCTCGCCGATCTACTCCCCATACACTCCGCGCTTCTGACCATCATCATCTCCGGGGTCAATTTATTCATGACCATTGCAAGTGCTCCTCTGCCCGACTGCCTAGGCCGCAAGACTTGTCTGTTGATTTCCATCTTCGGCCAGGGCTTGAGCTCCCTCGCCCTGGCCTTGTCCATCCTCTATGGCGCAAAAGTCGTCTCCGCCGTCGCGGTGCTATTCTTTGTGGCCTTTTTTGCTGTTGGCCTGGGGCCTGTGCCGTTCATCTTGGCTTCGGAGCTGGTAGATCCAGAGGCAGTGGGAGCGACCCAGAGCTGGGCCCTGGCGGCGAATTACATTGCCACGTTTCTCGTTGCGCAGTTCTTCCCGCTGGTCAATACGGCTTTGAACAAAGCTCTTGGCAAGGCCGGATGGGTGTACTTTCTGTTCACGGGGCTGGCAGTCCTTGGGGGCATCTTTGTTAGCGCCCTGGTGCCGGAGACGAAAGGCAAGGCTAATGCTGATGAGGTTTGGGGTCGGGAACGTCGATTGGATTGATTGTATTGTATTTTCAGCGTGTTGTGAAGGACTTTAGCGTTGCATCTTTTTGTTTTATTCTTGGTTTTATGTACTCTTGGTCAACGAGATGGGACACGGAAGCGTATTTTATGTCTTGCGTACACTTTGTACTATTTGCCAATGCAACACGGAAGCGAGATTTTCCTTGGTGTACAATTTGTACTCTCCGTCGTTCTGGAACACGAAAGCAACTCATTGGAAAGTGCGTTTACTATGGACAGCCTGGTGAAGCTGTAGAATCCCCGCCTTGACACCATCTACAATGTATACACCCTTCGCTCTAGACTCACCGTAGACTTCCACGGCTGCGGAGCGAATACTTTCCTCCAGACCAGCCATTCCACCACACCCCATGACCACACAAGTAACGTTTCCAGACATGAGCAGTCGCCGAGCCGCCAAGCCCAGCTTGCGCTTAACCACTCCCGCATCCACAGAATGAAGTTCCCCAGCCGTCAGCCCCGATGAGAAGACCCCTGCGAACTTGGCATGCTCGGCACAGCCCCTGATACCGAGATATTCGTCGACCCCTTCACGGAGATGCTTCTCCCAGAACTCGCCCGTCGTCACGATGCCCCACTGCTCTGAGGGCCTTCTGAGCAGTGACAGTGCGGTGAGGATGCTGGCCTCGAAGATGCCTGTGACGGGGACGTCGAGCCGGAGAGAGAGCTCAGGCACGAGGGTGTGGACGCTGAAACAGGCAATCAGGATAGCATCGAAGCCTCTGAATAGGCCACTTTTCTTTGCTAGGGACTCGACAAGAATATCTTCCGTGCTGGCTTGGATGTCCTGGTTATTGTTGATACTTGCTGGTGCCGCGGAGGTAGCTGTCATGGACACTATCTCGAGAGACTTCGAGAGAAGTCAGCAAGTCGCCTCGGCCCCTTTTTTTGGTGTCTATGAAGAAGAGGGACCGACGGTTGCATCATACGGCTGATATGGGCGTGGACTTGGCTGCCTGGAGCATGCTGTCGGTCATTGCCGTGGACGAATTTGGATTGAGAAGTAGGATGCGCATTGTGCTACTGGGAGTGTTTTCCATATGGCTCTTGATGGGCGGTTGGACTCAAAAGGGGTTCCTGGTAGCTTTTCACCAATTGGTTTCACAAATTTAGAGTCACAACTCACGACTCACGATCTCTCATTCAAGCATCTACCTATGTACCTAGTCCTATAGATGCATTTGTTGGAGGTGGCAGCCTCAAATTTGAGGCATCAGCTGTCGTATGCATGTAATGTATTTATCTTTCGAGACATAGACATCTTTATTCCGATACATACGGAGTACATAATCTCTTTATGAGAGAAATACTATGCACCCGCCAGATTTTGACATCGTCTCACACAACACGAGGCGACTTATCGTTGCATGCCTTCATGCTCACAAGTCACAACTTATTGCCGGGCATCACGTGACGACGCCTCACTCCACCAAGTGACGGTGCCGACGGCCGTGTCAAGAACTCGAGGCCCACTATCGGTCGCTGACGACGTACCTCGCTCGATCCGGGCATCTCAACCTCGAGTTGTCACGACGCCGCCAATCAACATCCAAACCCTCTCTGTCTTCGTGCTTCGCCAACAACCCGCTCGCTGGCTGAGCTACCAAAACGATGGCCAACACTCCCCCCATTGGTACGTCCGGAAGATCATGGCCCTATGCACACAACCGCCGGCCAGGAGCAACTGCTCCCCTTTTGCGGAGCTTCGTCTTCCCTCCCGCCCACCAACGTACCTACAGCTAACTCCGTAACTCGGAATCCAGTCCTCGATGGCGGCACAGGCTTCCTCAAAGTCGGCTACGCCGGACAAAACTTCCCCGAACACCAGTTCCCCTCGATTGTTGGCCGGCCGATCCTCCGATCGGAAGAGCGCATCGACGATAGCAATGTTGTCATCAAGGATATCATGTGCGGAGACGAGGCGGCAGCCGCGCGCACAATGCTGCAGATTAGCTATCCGATGGAGAATGGAATCGTGAAACGGTGGGACGACATGCAGCATCTGTGGGATTACACCTTTAACGAGAAGCTCAAGGTCGACACGAATGGGCAGAAGATTCTCCTGACGGAGCCGCCGATGAATCCGCTAAAGAACAGGGAGCAGATGTGCGAGGTCATGTTTGACCGGTACGGGTTCGGGGGTGTCTACGTAGCGATTCAGGCCGTCTTGGCCCTCTACGCGCAAGGTATGTAGTGTTCTTCTGGTCATGATTCGAAGGGGAAGCTAGGAGAGCTAAGGTACGTTGGGAGAAAGAGGCGACATGACTGACCAAGGTGCTTTCCAGGTTTGAGTTCCGGCGTCGTCGTCGACTCTGGAGATGGTGTAACGCACATCGTCCCGGTATACGAGTCAGTCGTGCTGAACCACCTCACGAAGCGATTAGATGTAGCCGGCCGCGACGTGACGCGCAATCTGATCAAGCTGCTCCTCCGCCGCGGGTACGCGCTGAACCGAACGGCCGATTTCGAAACCGTGCGCCAGATCAAGGAGAAGCTGTGCTATGTCTCGTACGACCTCGAGCTGGACAAGCGACTCAGTGAAGACACCACTGTGCTTGTGGAGAATTACACCCTGCCAGACGGGCGCGTGATACGAGTAGGAAGTGAGCGATTCGAGGCCCCAGAGTGCCTCTTCCAGCCCCATCTCGTGGATAGCGAGTCGCCGGGCCTGGGGGAGTTCCTCTTCAACACGATCCAGGCGGCCGACGTGGACATTCGGTCATCGCTCTTCAAGGCAATTGTCCTCTCTGGAGGAAGCAGCATGTACCCCGGGCTGCCGTCGCGGCTGGAAAAGGAGCTGAAGCAGCTGTGGCTTACGCGCGCGCTGCAAGGTAATCCGGAGAGGCTAGGCAAGTTCAAGGTGCGGATAGAAGATCCGCCGCGACGACGGCACATGGTCTTCCTGGGCGGCGCGGTGCTGGCCAATATCATGGCGGACAAGGAGAGCATGTGGGTGACCAAGGCAGAGTGGGATGAACAGGGCCCTCGCGTGCTTGAGAAGCTGGGTCCTCGGTAGAGAGTTGCTTCCGGTGAAGGAGTTGGTTGTCGTGGTGCAGCCCCCCATTCGACTACGTTTCTCATCAAAAGGGGGGAAGAAGCATGGCAATGTCAGACAGAAGAGGTGTTACAAGCATGCGGAAAAGATGCGTTGCAACATGGAGAGACCTGTTGCACGCGTGGAGAGAAGACGCGTTGCAGAATGGAGAGGAAATAAGCTACAGCTGGAGCGAAGATGGCGGATTCTTTTAGTGTTTTTATTTCAAAGATGGCGGGCGAGAGCAAGCAGATTAGCTTGATCGCGAGGCGTGCAGCTTTAATGGCATAGTGACGACTAGACTGATGTGTTCGACAAACAACTGCGGTGGTTGCGTGAAGGCATGTACAGCTTGATACGGCTCTCGTCTAAAAATGCAGTGGCAGGCAGTGATGATAGTCCGAATGTGTCGCCGCTGTGTTGATGCCATCAGCAAATTCTCTGCCGCTACCCGCTCATCTTGTGCATAAAAAGGGACATTGTAGCAAGTACATGCCATTTTCTCTGAGTCCCTGGAGCTAGGAATGCTTTTTGATGCTGACTCTCACGCCCGCTGTTGTTCAACTCGACACAAGTGATGGATGCGCTGTGAGCTACAATTTTCCCATTACTTTATACACCGTTTTTATCAAAAGGCCAATGCGCACCGACATGTTGCTGGCCTCGCTCGATTCTCGAGGGGTAACTCTCATGGATTCGCAGACGAGGCGTGATGAGATTTGGCTTGGCTCTCGACAAGTACGAGAAAACGAGAAAACGTGATCGGACAAGAACGGACGCCATTAAGACGGCGAATAACATGACGCGATACCACAAGGTACAGTACAATATAGTACAATATAGTACAATGCGGTATAATACAATACGAGATGGCACAAAACATACCTCTCCACGAGTCCTCCATCAGCTGCCCGAGCATCCCGCTGCCCTCGTATTGCGTACTGCTGCTGAGACTGGGCCTTAGGAGCACGACAGCATCTGAAGACGGGGTATAGGGCATAGCTTTGGAAGCTTCACTTTACTTCTGATAATACCTTTAGACCATGTTCTCTGACGAATCGTCTATTGAATCGCAACCGGATCAGAAACGAGGCGGGATGTTCCGGAAGCCTCTTGTTGAGGGTGGCCCCTGGGCGCGACTCGGTGTTCTAACTTTACGCTGCGCTTAGGCATGCCTTAATTATTAATTTACGCTAGATAGGGAACGCCGAGTTGTCTGTACCAAAGTATATAGAAATTAGACCTTCTTTGCCTAGGGGTCCTCTGCAGTTCAATATTTGTGAACAACCCACGCGCCGCGACGAACAGGTAGCGGGTACGGGCAAGCCACAAGTCTCCGACCAGCGAGCGAGCTGACTTTACAGTTACACACAGAAAGTCGTCCCTGGCTCGTCAAGAAGAGGGCAATATGAACTTAAAGCTTGACAGACAAATCAGAATTAGAAAGGAAGGGCCCCTTCTTGAGCTTCCGCAATTCCCACGGCCAACCAGCCAGTGGAACAATGCACATGCCAACCGGCCAACAAGCAACGTAACGGCCGGGGCCTGCTTGGCGAGTGGCTGCCACGTGGAGGTCGTCTTTCACCATCTCGAAGAAAGGCTAGACTTGGCAATCGGCAGCATTGGAAGCGAGATGATCACAGAGGTCTACCTACAGCATCCGTTCGTCGAGCACACATGAGAGCATACATGGTGTGCCACCAGTTAAGTCCATATCTCAGGGGGTGCTCAGACTAGCCTTTGAAAGTTTTGCAGACAAAAAGTCTAAGACTAAGGAACGAGGTACTTCTTAGACGACCGCTGGCATCTCAGACAGACATGACCTGTGTATTTGTGCCGACGTTCTTAATCGGGCTGGTGCGAATCCGGGTCTGTCCGCAGAGATCTCCGCTGTATAGAATCTAGTAACGTACAATTGACAGCGAAGAATCTGGTTGAAGTGGTCATATGTAGTTCCAACTTCAGCTGTTTTGGTAAATAAAGGTAGAGCCCGAGAGGAGGGTAGTTTTGCCGAGGTACAAAGACAGATGGGCTTTGACGTGGATCAGCGGGAGCGAGCTCGGCTCACCATGCTCGAATTGACCATCTGTTCCACAATCAACTACGATGACAAGGGCTTCCAGATACGGAAGAAAGGGATGGAAGGGGGCAAGTTTGCAGCCGCGCCATGGATCACTCAACGATCCGTCCCCGAGGTCTCCATTGTGTGCGCTGAAGGCTGTGCCTCAAAAACGTCTTCTCGTGCGCCGCCTCCACTGGCCGGCCGTCTGAGTGTAGTTCTCCCGAGTCCTGACATAAAGGTTGAATGCCCCCAAACGTCCATCAAAGAACTACTCAGCCGTTTCCGAGCGCAAGCCTCCTCGTGAACAACTGAGTCGTGGCCAAAATCCTCTACTCGACGGAACTCAAATGTGCAGTCACCAGTCATGAACACTTTCACAGAGCGCAGCGAGCAACGTCATTCAGTCTTGTTCTCATTTGAATCTTTTTTTCAATTTTTTTTCCCTCCTGATTTTGTTTCCATATGTAGCCTAGTAGTCTTCACCACGGCTAATGACCTCCTTCACGGTGGGTCGGATCAGGATAGTCTAAAACATGAAAAGAAAAGGAAGAAAAGACGGAAAGAGAAGAAGAGAGTCAGTAATCTGGGAAGTAAAGTGACATGTCTGCTAAAACAACGACGAGAGAGAAGGAAAGGTAGACATACGTGTTCGAATTGGGCGGTATAAGAGCCCTTCTTGTCACACAAGGGCGGGTACGCTTCGACAACGCCATTTTGGACAAGGCTGTTCAACTACACCCAGAAAACTGGTTAGCACGTGTCCTGAATTCTTTCCGTCCGTAAAGAACACGACCATGTCAAGTGTTGGATAGGGGAATCGAACGTACGCCGAGCAGATACTTGTCCTGGCCTAGACGGTCAAGATACCGACGACAGAAAGGCAGGGTGCCAAAGTTCTTGTTAATCACATTGAGGAGGGCCTTGGCGGAGCTCAGACGCAAATCAACGTGCTGAACTTCAGCGTTCTTGGCGTAGTGAGACACTTCCATGTCGTCTCGGACGTAGCCGTTTCCGGTACTGCCAAAGGTCTCAATGGCAAAGACGTCGCCCTCTTCCATCTTGGTCTGGTCGTCGCTCTTGACAATGGGGACGGCCTTGGTGCCATGGATGCTGTAGGGGAGGATGTTGTGGCCGGTGAGGTTGCGGATGCTCTTGACCGGGTAGGTGGTGCCGTCGATTTCGACCTCGAAGCTTTCCATAGTCTCCTGGATGACGCCGCCGATTTCGCCAACGCGGGCGTCGATGCCGGCCTCGCGGATGCCGGCGTTGGTGGCTTCCTGCACGGCCTTGAGCAGGTCGTCGTACTTGGGCTCAAAGGCGACGGTGAAGGCCGAGTCAACGATGCGTCCGTTGACGTGCACGCCGAAATCCACCTTCATCACGTCGTCCTGCTGGAGGACCATCTTATTGCCGGCGTTGGGAGTGTAGTGCGCGGCGCAGTGGTTCAGGCTGAGCCCGCAGGGGAAGCCCATGCCTGCAACCAAGGCGTCGCCCTCGGTGAGGCCCGAGTGTCCCGTGAGCGACCTCACGCCGTTCTCGATGGTCTCGGCAATCTCGGTCAGCGTCTGGCCGGGCCGGATGGTCTTCTTGGCGTACTGGCGGACCTGGCGGTGAATCTCGGCGGCCTCGCGGTAGTCGCTCAAGAACTCCGACTGTAGGTTATCAAGGTGGCGCTTCTCTTCGTTGGTGGTTCGGTAGTTGTTGTCGTCCTTGTACTCGACTTCCTCGCCCTTGGGGTACGACTTGTTAGGGAACAGCTGGCTGACCATCACGCTGGGGGGTTCGGTCTGTGCATTGGGCGCGGCCTTCTTCTTCTTTCTAGGCTTTCTCTTCTTCTTCTTCTTGGCGGCTCCGCTAGCACCGTCTGCGCCATCGGCCGCGTCGTTCTCGTCGGCGTCATCGTCGGACTCTTCTGCGCGATCTTCCTTCTGATCGCCAGTAGTTGTGGTCTGCGCGACGTCGTGCACTGGAGAGATGATCAGTCGGCCGCTCGAGTGCTGTGAATAGGATAGCGGTCTCGTCTTTGGTGAGATATGAGACGTGTGCGAGGATTCTAGCTATGGAGGTGTACCTTTCAGCTCCTTGAGAGCTTCGGTGGGAGCTTGGGCTGCCATGTTGACTTTGTCGTTGACTCGTTGAAGAGAAAGCGGGGAGACTCCAAGGAAGAAAAGTCAAACCATAACTGGAGGGGACCACTAACTGCCCCGTTCAGTGTTAGCGCTGCCGCCTCACAGAGTCCAGGCACGGCTCTATGTATGTATGTATGTACCCATGTATTCTGGGCTCTCTTCACGAATCACTACATACCTACACTGTACAGAGTTACAACTCTTCACGACACATGCTTCACACGATGTTTCCGACTGGCAAGTCTGCCTACTATTGGTGTTGTTGCTGTAGGAAATGACAGCCAGTGGTTGAGTGTTAGCGGCTTTAATTTCGTCACATCTCAGATCCAATTGTACCCTGGGCCCTGGCATGTCGGACGAGCCTTGCAACGTGACGACGGAACAGAAGACGCCGAAAAAACGAGACGGCAATTTCAGAGAATACCGGTTGCCACGAAATCCCACTTATACATCATTCCATCTCGTTCTGCAAGATAGCCAGCACGGTGCACATGTCATGTAGCCTCTCGAGTCTCGCAATTGCTTGCGTTGAAGTGCTTGTCAAAGAGTGAGCGAGTGACACGTCAAGAAGAATGCAAGACTGGTGGCTGTTATTAAACTCGAGTAGCCAGGTAGGTACCTCGCCAGTGGCCACACAGCTGGCGGGACCGAAGTACCCTGAATAATGAATCGGGAAAAAGGCAAGATTCATGCATGACCCGATTGCACTTTTGTTTCCTTGTGATATCTTTCCGAGACAAGAATATCCATTCTTCTCCGAGAACAAGCGCACACTTGCTAGATTACCTAATACGCGCCCATATCGCGTCCCCACGTTTAAAATGAGGGGATTACGGAGTATACAAGAGCATGATCGATCATCGACGACGTTGTACCTCCCTTTCCAACTCTACGCATTCATCCTACATATCAGCAGAGTTCAAAGCCCTTGGAGGCGGAAGAAGCCAGCATGCCCATGAAAAAACAAATCGAGTACCTGGTCAACAAGGCCTACATGCTGTACGCCCAGCTCAAGCCAGACCAACGGCTGTGTGAGTTGCCGCCCCCCCTAGCTCTCTCAGTCGTCTCGGCATTCCTTCGCGATGTACTCCCCCTTCTTCGCGTTATTTCCTACTCCGTACACATAACTTCCGCCGGGGGGATTTTGACAGTCTTCTCAGCTGGAAGAGAACAGAGCTATAATCGTACTCGGTACAAATCAACTAATGCCCTCATACCTACAGTGATTGGCATCGCCGGCATCCCTGGCTCCGGCAAAACAACCCTCGCGGAAACGCTTGTTGAGGACCTCAACAGGCGCGCCAAGCATGACCTTGTTGAAGCTCCCAATGAATTCCCCTTTTACGCCTCACCCGCCATCTCCATCCCCATGGACGGCTTCCATCTTCCCCGCCAAGTCCTCTCCGCCATGCCCGACCCCACAGAGGCCCACGCTCGCCGCGGCGCCCCCTTCACCTTTGATGTCCCCATGCTCATCTCCCTGATCCACAAACTCCGTCAGTCCATTCCCCCGCCTGGAACTGAAGGCGACGACGAAGGCGACAGCAGCAAGACTATTCTCGCTCCGTCGTTTGATCACGCCATCAAGGACCCCAAGGACGACGATATTGCTGTGTTGCCCTCGCACAGAATCGTCTTCATCGAGGGGAGTTATTTGGCCCTGGATAAGGAAGTGTGGCGGGACGGTGCGGCGCTCCTGGATGAGCTGTGGTTCGTCGAGGTGGACTTCGAGGTGGCGCGGTGCCGTTTGAGAGAGAGGCATTTGCAGGCGGGAATTGTCAGCTCATTGTCGGAGGGCGACAAGAGGGCCCTGGAGAATGATCTGGTGAACGGGGATGAGGTTCTGCAGTACAGGCTGCCGGTTGATGAGGTCATACAGAGTTTGGACGAGGGGCCTTGGGATCTCGAAAACTGCTGCACGTAGGTGGTGGTGTTGGTGATGATGCGTCATGAATTTGGCAGCTAGAGGGACGGATTCTGCTTTTGTAAAACGGCATTGCAGATACAAAATTGACCTCTGCTTTCGAGCAGCGCAGCTTATCTGACCCGGAAGAGCTCCGGGAGAAACAAAAAAAAAACTTGGACATTGAAAGGGATAACAACATACAAAGCAACCACGGCCCACAGGTTCCGAAATCACGCTTGCTACATTATCAAAACCGCGGGACCCTTCTTTCCCGCTTCTCATCGTTCACCCGTCAGCCTCCGTCTTGTGCACCTCGTTTCATCTGCGACATCGCTGCGCGATCACATCCCTCTTCCACCGACTCCATCGCCTCCAGCCAACTCTACTTGTCTCAATTTGGCTTCCCACCACCCTCTAGGCCCAGCACCTCCATCAACTCCGGAATCTCAGCATGGTCCCTCGTAGTCCTCATTCGATGGCACCACGTCAGCTTCTTCTCCTCCCCCTCAACCTCCGTCGCCGTGGACGCCTTGTCCAGCGGCTCAAAGAGAAACTCGCCCCCCACCTGTCTCTGGTCGCCCGACTTGAGCGCCAAGCCCTCGGGAATTGACCGCAGCGCCTGCCCAACACTGTGAAGAACATTGACAAAGAAGCCCTTCTTGATGTAGCCGGGCTTCTTCCCCAGCGCGAGCGTTTTCGTCATGCCCAGCTCTCGGAAGAGCGAGGCCGATGGGTCCGTGTAGATGTCAAACGGCCACTTGGTCGTCTCGACGTACATATCTATGAGGGCTGGATCGCCGCATCCGATAGCGACGATGGAGGTGCTCACGGGGAGGGACGAGAGGGACTCTGGTGTGATGGATGCGGCAAGCGAGCGGAGGTATTCCTGGCAGTTCTGCAGAGGTCATTAGTGGGAGGGTTCTCTACATGCAGCACGACTTCCTTCTTCTGTCCCATCCAAGTTGCACAATCCATCTTGGAATAAACGACAAGAAATCACAGAGGTTTCAGAAAAAGATAGAAAGATGGAGATACTTACACCACAGTAGAAATGCCGAATGAAAATTACCAGCACGCGCCTCTTCTGGCCACTTCCCCGGTAAAGATCCTTAAACGGCGTCAATTTGCCATGTTTGTCTAATACGCGATAGTCGTCCACCTTGGCAATGATCTCCTTCGAAGGAATCTCATCGTCGGTGCTCACGTTGCCTTCAAAGTCCTCAGGCCGGGTTTTGCTGCTATTTGTAGGAGTAGGGTCGTTCGCAGGCGCAGGCGCAAGGGCAGGTGCGGGTGCATCAGTAACAGGCTTGGCGTTATCCATGCTGGTTGACACGACCTTGGTCTTTCTTTCAGAGTCTGTTCGTGGAAGTAGGGAAAGTGTGAAGGGTTCAAGTCGACAAAAAGTAGCACGTAAGAGAGTTCACCGTCAGATAGAAATCGATGTAAGGGATGCGAAACCGAAATGGCAGCCGTCGATTTGGATTGGAACTTGATGTCTCGTCATGAACATGTGATTGATGGGGCCACGATGACGTCTGTGACGGCCTGGCCCTTGAGGCTTGAACAAAGAAAGCAATGTGGCGCCTTCCAACCCAAAATTCCTTCATCACTGATTGGTCACTGCCAGACCCATCGGTATAAAGTACTCCCGTTCCGAGCCCTTGCGTCAACACCACAAAACAAAAGCCCATCGACGCGCGCTGATTGTCAGCAATCACAACCGACAACCAGTCTTTCAATCGGTATGTAGTCGGCAGTGAAGAAGACGGACTTTTCGCCTCCCAGGCTGTGCCTTGTGTACAAGAAGATGCGTCGCGTCGCCGATTTCCCATCAGAGAGGAATTCGACCTCAAAGTGTCAGAATAGAGGGAAGAAAAGACGATTGATGTTGTACCTATTCAGTTCCGAGTTCCCTCGTCTTGACTTGTAACTTGTAAGTTGAGACATGTCCTCTTTTTACCTATGTACAAAAGTGGGGTTCCTGGATTCTAGAAGACACTCGTAGTTATACCGAATATACGAGTCCCGACACACCCCCTCAGCTTGGAACATCTTACAAGCTGGATCCTTCGAGACTTTCCAAATGCTTTCAGATTTCCTCGATGGGCGTCTCGTTCGTCGTTTGATGTGGTAAGATCTTTAATAGTCCGATTTGGTCAATGAAAACTGCGAAATTGTTGCTAGGGAACACCTAGGTAAACCTATCGGCAATTATCTCAGCCGATGGCACGTGTTTCACTTTGATATTGCCTTTTGAAACTTCTTGTCGTAGCCAGTGGTTGTGAATACCGACATGCTTCAACTTAGTTTGTAACTTCGCAATTTCTTTTGTCGCATATTGAGATGTCCGTATGTTCAAATGTTGTCGCCTTCGATAGTAATTTCTTCCCTTGAGAGATGGGTGTCGAATTCTTGCCCTCCAGGCTATAAGCCCGTAACCCGTTGAATAATCTTGCGTTGGTTTTTTTTGTTAACTTCTGAAGGTTAATAAAGTGAAGTGAACTCGTTCAATTCCATGACGCTCATTTGCATGGCGCAAATCTTTCTTGTCAGCTAAGCGTGATATCTTATCAACATAAATAGCTTCTCTTTTAGAAGTGCTTGGGCTCAAGGCTGTAAACTTGTATTTGGCATCAATAGCCATGAACATTGAACAATGCGAAAATAATCGGTTTGCCATTGGAGGTTGTCGCCGACGCGGTCGACGAACTGATAGAAGATTGCGTCAAGGGACTGGAATCCGCACCACTGAATGCTCGTCGAAAGATTAGAGGCGTGGGCGAAGACCCGCATCAACTACCGTTGAGCCGCTTAGGTCAGCCAGACACCCAAACGCGATACGCCAATTACTGGAAGCGACTGATTTGCTACATGATCAGGGTCGCGCAGAGCGAGGGTTCTGTCAGCGTACATGGTGATGATGTGACAGGCCCCACACGATGAAAGATGCTCGCCGACTGTTCCCATGGACAAACGAGACTCGCGACAAAGCGAAAACCATCATTCAGGCCGTCGCACGCGGGAGCGGCGTGAAAGAATCTATCATGGAGTTCTCTCGATGCGTAGTCATCCAACACGTCTGCGATTCCGATTTCGCCAACCCGGTCATCCATTTCATGGCCGTCCTCGGCATCCATGCGAACCGTGGCACGTTGAGAGAGGGTCAGGATGCCTCGCCCATCCTTGCTGGACTCGTGTACTGCGTGAGAGTCATTAGCTCGGAGCTTCTGCTGCCGTCCAAAGGCACGCGGGGCCCCCTAGAATACCAGAACTTTCGTGACCAACGGAGAACTTATTTGCAAGATGGCTCGATGGGCCTGCTCCCTGCTCTGATCAGCCTGCTCGCCTACGCAAAGAAGATTGCTAAGAACTATAGCAATATCGGTGCAGTCTTCTGGGAGGATGGGAACCGCGTGATGGTGTTCCAGGGCGCCCGCATCGCCATGGACCATTTTCGAGCGATGGTGGAGAATGCGATCCACGAAGCCGAGGATTTATTGTGACTGACCCTCATGTCGACCCCTCGCAAAACCGACCGACTCGAGCTGGACATCCACGATCTGTCTGATGACATGTCGTTACGCGACTCCGGCCACAGCTTCGTCTACCATCCCAAGAATGATCTGGCAACGGCACATGTCGATGTGACTGCCCTAAGACTTTCGGAGTCGGAACATGGCAAGAAGATGAGGCGCGACGGAATCTGGCATCCAAAACTGACGGCGGACTATTTGCGCCAAGTAGACTTGTTCAGGAAGTTGCTTCTCTTTTGCGTCCACGTCACCGGTGGCCAGCCAGCGCGAGGCACCGAGATACTTTCCATCAGGCTCAAGAACGGCTGTGTCCGTCCCCGTAACATCTTCTTGCTCGACGGGTACGTGATGACAGTCACGTTCTACAACAAGACCGATTCCCAATGGGACTCGCCGAAGATTATCCCCCGATTTCTACCATGGCGCGTCGGTCAGCTACTGGCATCGTATCTTGTATACATCCAGCCGTTGGCGGCGTTGATGGGTGACGCAATCCTCAGGAACTTGTCAGAGCGAGTATGTCTGGGCTCACAAATCGGAATCGGCCGACAACCTAGTGCCGTGGGATACGAGAAAGCTGACGGAGATGATCAACACAAGATCAGGGAAGGACCTCGGAGAAGTTTTCGGCACGCTCGATTACCGACACATAGCTATCGGCATGGGCCGGAAATATGTCGGCCAACATTTCGCCAAGGACTGTTTCACAGACGAGATGGATGACGTCCAAGACGAAGAAATCGCAATCGAGGATCCGCTGGAAATGTCGGCAGGCAGAGGCACTGCAACGGGCGCCGCACGGTACGCTGTCCGGAGCGATCTCGTAGAACACCTGACGCAGGACAACATTGACACGCTCAGGCCACAGGTCTCCCTTTCGACTTTCAAGTCTGAGAAAAGAGTGCCACGACTGACTCAGCGGCCTGAGCGTGTCGATGTTGTCCTGCGTCAGGTGTTGTACGAGATCGCTCCGGACGGCGTACCGTGGATCCTCGATTGCGATTTCTTCGTCTTGAACGTCATCCATCTCGTCTGTGAAACAGTCCTTGGCGAAATGTTGGCCGACATATTTCCGGCCCATGCCGATAGCTATGTGTCGGTAATCGAGCGTGCCGAAAACTTCTCCGAGGTCCTTCCCTGATCTTGTGTTGATCATCTCCGTCAGCATTCTCGTAGGCCACGGTACTGGGTTGTCGGCCGATTCCGGTTTGTGGGTCCAGACATACTCGCTCTGACAAGATCCTGAGCCGATTGCGTCACCCATCAACGCCGCCAACGGCTGGATGTATACAAGATACGATGCCAGTAGCTGACCGACGCGCCATGGTAGAAATCGGGGGATAATCTTCGGCGAGTCCCATTGGGAATCGGTCTTGTTGTAGAACGTGACTGTCATCACGTACCCGTCGAGTAAGAAGATGTTACGGGGACGGACACAGCCGTTCTTGAGCCTTAGTGATAGAATCTCGGTGCCTCGCGCTGGCTGGCCACCGGTGACGTGGACGCAAAAGAGAAGCAACTTCCTGAACAAGTCTACTCGGCGCAAATAGTCCGCCGTCAGTTTTGGATGCCAGTTTCCGTCGCGCATCATCTTCTCGCCATTTTCCGACTCCGAAAGTCTTAGGGCAGTCACATCGACATGTGCGGTTGCCAGATCATTCTTGGGATGGTAGACGAAGCTGTGGCCGGAGTCGCGTAACGACATGTCATCAGACAGATCGTGGATGTCCAGCTCGAGTCGGTCGGTTTTGCGAGGGGTCGACATGAGGGTCAGTCACAATAAATCCTCGGCTTCGTGGATCGCATTCTCCACCATCGCTCGAAAATGGTCCATGGCGATGCGGGCGCCCTGGTACACCATCGCGCGGTTCCCATGCTCTCAGAAGACTGCACCGAAATTGCTATAGTTCTTAGCAATCTTCTTTGCGTAGGCGAGCAGGCTGATCAAAGAAGGGAGCAGGCCCATCGAGCCATCTTGAAGATACATATTTTCTCCGCTCCTCAGTAAAGTTCTGGATTTCTGGTATGCCCCGCAAGCCTTTGGACGGCAGCAAAAGCTCCAAGCTACCTAAATGACTCTCACGCAGTACACGAGTCCAGCAAGGATGGGCGAGTAATCCTGATCCTCTCTCAACGTGCCACGGTTTGCATGGATGCCGAGGACGGCCATGAAATGGATGACCGGGTTGGCGAAATCGGAATCGCAGACGTGTTGGATGACTACGCATCGAGAGAACTCCATGATAGATTCTTTCACGCCGCTCCTGCGTGCGACGGCCTGAATGATGGTTTTCGCTTTGTCGCGAGTCTCGTTTGTCCATGGGAACAGTCGGCGAGCATCTTTCATCGTGTGGGGCCTGTCATATAATACAAGATCAATAATACCTCGAGATGGTGTTCATCACCATCTCAGCCGGAACAACGTATGTATATCCCAACTCGTGGGTGTTTGGATAAATAGGAATTTTGTGGACAAATTCCAGCTTGGCAGTGAAGAGGGCCTTCTTCGTGCTGCCACTACTTAGCTTGAATGGTCTCTCGTGAGAACTCTAGTAGACAGGTTAGTGGTCTATGGCATTGCAATTGAAGCTCAATCTTATTGTAATAGCGTCCTTACTGAGGCAGTTCGTAGTTCCTCTATGAGCTCATCAGTAAAGGGCTGATCTATGACCGTGGGGAGTTTACGGCGCGATTCTCTCCAGATGTCGTCGTCTGCCTCCCCGTGATCCGGGGCAGAATCATGATGGGAGTCAAGATCATCGATATGTCGCTCGGTATCAGCTCTGTTTGTGTTGCGGGAGTAGGACGCAGGAATTTAGATGGTAGACGCAATATGGAAAATTTCGTGCTATGTGCAAATGAGACACATCACGACCGCGCTGTGGTGGCGAGTCCTGAGTCCTGACTCCTGACCGGTCAAAAGTGGGTCCAAATGAAACTTTCTTGGTCGTCGTTGTCTTGGTCATGGTCGCGGGGCGAACCGACCTGGTCGGATTAGCGATAGCCTCTGTGATGACCCTGTGCCCAAGTAGAATCGACGACGAATCGTTGCATCGAAGAAATTATTTAGTGGAGCGACAGATTCACGCATGTTAGGTAACCTGTAAGAAGAAGAGTCTACCGATCTCTCACACAGTTCGACGGCGCTGCGATAAAGCCCACAAAGGTGTGTGACAAATCGACAAAGATGGCAAGAAAATCAACTCGAAAGCCCTGCGGACGAAGAGTAACGAAAATCACAGCCCCTCTACCGCTCTTCCCGACCGACGCGAAGCAACCTTGTGTTTTTATTCTCGATCCGACCTTCGCATGCAGCCTCGCGACCATCACAACACCCATCAACTAAAGCGCACACACATCGCAATGGATCAAGAAGACAACCCCCTCCTCAACATTGACCTCTCCGACTCCTCGGACCAGGAACCCGACAAAGCTCAGAAGAAAGCCGACCGAACGACCCAAACAGAAGACGAGTTTCAGTTCGTCAAAGGAATGTACCGCGCTAGAGTCGAAAATGGCAATGTAGGTCCTGCCGATTGCGATGCAATTGTTCTAGATAGACGAAATACAAGCACTTGCTACAGTAAGGCAATGACTAATGGGTGCTCACAACAATATCGATGCTTTTTTAGATTCACGAGCGCTTAGACCTTCCCTTGAGGCCTGACACCAACAAAATGCGCACGCAAGATGTTATTCATGCTGTTGAGGAGCTATATTTTCACCGCACATTTCAGCAAGCCATAGATTTAGTCGACCGCGCACTAGACGGCCCCGACGGCGCCGCATCGGTCGACAATGATTCGCGACAACTCCTCGAGACGTACAGAGAGAAATGCCAGCGCAGGTTGAATGCCCCGACGCAACGAGGCTAAAGCGATTCGACAACGCAGTGCCTCGTTGGACTGCCTTTGAGAATAGAGATGCCGTGCCCTACATACGTACGCCTTTGTCGATCACTCAACGACCGATAATGTTCAAGCAACATGGCAAGCTTGTCTGCTGCGTAGCCGTGGACAGTGAAGCTGCCTCATCTCCCCCATCATCCCCCCCCCGGCGCCCACTGCCTTCTCCTCTGGCAATATCGCAGCAAACTCTCCAAGCATAGTCCTCACTCATACTTTGGAGGTTGGTCATTGTTTCGTCAGTCTAAAGTGCTACGTCCGCTCCCAGAGATTGGAACATTCACTGATGCATGCACAAACCCATTGCGCCGGATGTATCCGTTGGCTAATTACGAGCCTATCGTGACGTACCGAGACCATCGATGCATGAAGGCTTCAGGGGTGGTGGGATGCTCTCTTGGGACGGTGCCTTTGTCGTCAACTCCTCCCCAGATATCGGACGCCTGGCGACAGCGGCATCCGGCCCCTGGAGCGCCGAGTCGCCATGTAACCAAGCATTGTGTTTTGACACGACTTCGACAGGCACAGTAGGCGAGCAGTGACCAACAGCTTGGGTGCGACGAGGGGTCACAATCGACGTGCCAAGCCATTCAGAAGTTGCGGTGCCCCTCGAGGACAGGGCTTGAATCTCTGGAATCGAGTACTGGATCCGCTTAGCATCGGAGCGAATGCTTTCCATCTCCAACAGAGGAAGTAAGACAGGGGTTTTGGGATGTGCTGAATGCTTCCGCGACTCAGCCTTATACTTGATGCGGACGAGAATGCAGAGCAATTCCAAGAGCTCGGGTTTCATGTCGCTTGTCTCTGATCTCAGAGAGCCCCTTGCAAGCCAGTTCTCAATTGATGTCTCCCGCATGTTCAATATGGCGTCCTCCGCAATATTCAGTCCAGCTGCGGCTGCCAATGGAATCATCTTTTCAATTAGACCGAACAGCGATTCGGCGACATCCTCCATTGTTTGTTCCTCTTGCTCAGATGCTGTCGATGACGATTCCTCGTCAGCCGATTTGGCCAACGCGCCTTCGCTCGTGATCTGTAGTTTAGTCGCGTCCTCGGACTTAGTCGCATTCGACTTAGACATTCCCTCTGTGATGGAAAGCGGAAGTCTGAGAATTGATGGACCCTCACTGTTTGCAGAATAGTAGCCAGACTTGGCTGGGGCCACAAGAACCGCCAATGCGGCTTTCTGAAGAGTTTTCAAATAAAGTCCGAATTTCTTGGCATCAGACGCATTGCAGAATTGCAAGAGAAATGGTTTCATGCTGGCCATCTCTCGAGTGAAAAGCCGGCAGGAGTCCTCCTGAACATCTGGCGAAGACACGTCCAGCACATTGTGCGCCCGATCCTCCTTCCTCGAGGCGGAAAACACCAGAAAGGCCTTTACACTATGTATTTTGAGAGTACACGTCACAAAATATGATCTCTTGGATTCCAAATCCAACCATTCGCACTTTTCTTTGTAGACGACCTGCTCCGAGAGTAGTATCTCCGGCCTGGCGGGAAAGATACTTCTGGTGGGAGCTGATTCTGAGGCGTTCTCGAGTCTCCAATCTGGTATACTGTTCTCGAGCATGATCGGGTGCGCAGCATTGAGCTTGCTCTCGGGTTGCTGTTTGGGAATCTTGCGAGGTTGTTCCGCTGCAGGAGGGGGTATAACTGCTTTGCCAGCAGGAGATGCAAGACGTACGGGCTTTTTGAGCGGTACTTTCTCAGCATGAAATGCAGGCTTGGATTTGTTCCGTCCTTGCGGTTCCGGCCAAACTGACAGTGGCGCCCTATTAAGCCAAGTATCAGTCCTTAGCTCGACATCACAATGAAGTCAAGCGAGACGAAGGGAAAAGAACTCAACGCGACGTACATGTCGGCATGATGCTTGCTCACAACACGTTTCTCCGTAGTCATGGCCCAGGGTCGGCTGTCGCCAAGATCTAGGCCTTGCATCTCTGCCGACTCGTCATCTTGAATAGTTACTGGCAAGTTACTTCATCAGCGCCGCTAGGGAGACTGAAGGGCCAAGACAGTCAAAAACACTACCTTTCCATTTATCTTCCAAGCCTTTCTTCATGGACGGAGGATAGTGTAACGTGCCATTCCGACGAGTGGGCTCGTAGGAGGGTCGCTTTCCCTCTCTTCCACTAAGAGGAAGCTCATCCTGTCGTTGGCGTCCAAGGTCGGCCTGCAATGAAGGCTCGTCAGAGTTTTTATGAGGTAATGAAAACTTAAGGCATTGAATTCTTGCGTACCATGCAGGCCATTTGAAGATCTGCTGCTTCCATTGCTTCTTTTGTGCCGTAGATCCCAGCAGAGCGACAGGCTGAACACTCATGGGGAAGCGAAAAGAAAAGAACGACCGCGAACAGCGGTCACGTCCGAGGTCGCTGTGGTCGGTTGATGGAAGAAGGTTACAAGTCCAACGCCATTTGTTTGCATTGCCTGAGACGAGACGTTGAAAATTGCGATAGACACTGGAGCGAAGCTGCAGCTGTAGAGCTTTGTCTGGCAGTTGTCATTTGGGGTGCCAGTGGCCGACGACAGTTGTGGACGGGGAAAGCGCATTCCATCGGCTCTTTTTGACTACAAGCTGGCCACTGCTGTTTGCCATCCAATTCAAATTTTTCTTCCAAACTTCAGACAGAGAGCTCAGAGAGGCACTCGAAGACCACGAATTTAAAACCCCTGACCAACCTTTTACGATCTGTAGTCTCTCGTTTCTTTGCTTGCATATACGTCTCAATCTAGTGCAAACTTCAAAGTCCGCACGCAGCTACACACGTATTGACAGCTGGTACATAGCCCTTGTCTCTATGTTGTACACGTAGATCGTGTGCAGAATCTCTTTCAATCATGTGTATGGACTGATGAACCACCACATCTCAGAGGCGAAGCAAGTAAAGTCCATGACACCGGGCACCCAATTTCCTCTCCTAGCCTCTCAACTATGTATCAAATTCGGATGTAGCATTTCTGTATCACACAAGACGTATCCTCTACTCCGTCCTTCAAGTGGCACGAGCCGACAGTAATCCGATGCCTCCCTGCCCGAGATTGCCAAATACTCACGTCCAGGGTTAACCTTGCTCAAATCTGCCGAATTGTGCGGAGACCATCTGCGATAGAAATCCTATTACATAGCAGGGTCTTCGACAATTCAGAAGTGATCTGCTCAGATTACATAGACGGGATATAAATCAGGAGACGTAGCTTTGTGGGCTCTGTCCACCGCGGCTGTTTGTGACTGCCTAGCACGATACCATGCCGATTCACGCCGGTGGCATTCATACCGATGATAATGGCGTTGATCAGCGAAGCAGAGTCTTGTTTCGACCAATGCTGAAATGGGAGTAGTCGGCCAGCCAACATCCACGGCGTCCGCTAACATACACGATTGGAAGAGAAACCCCAGAGAAGCTGTAGATAACCTGCCTAATAAACACATTCCAATGCAAAGCAAAATGAACGAGCTCTTTCTGGATCGCCATCTAAAGTCAATATCGTGCATGGTAGCGACTACGGGCCGTCCGGATAAACAGCAATGCGTCATCATCTAGCTTGTATGTATGTAGGTATGTATTTCGTATTGGCGACATCCGGAATGAAGCACCCGGCGCGGGCCATCACGCAGAAGCCGGGAAGACAAGCGTGGTAGGTACCAGCGGGGATTTCGCTTGCCTAACGCTCCAAGTTCCAACTGCCGGGGAGCAGAAGATGGAGCAGCGGTTGGTGGATGGATGTGTGTGCGCCTAACTTTGCGGCGGTCTATAGCGGTCGCAAGAAAGGCAAATGAAAGCTAAAAAGACAGATTGAGGCTTGGCTATCGAGACAAAACCCTCTGGTGAAGCAACGTCTCAGCCTTCAGGCTAGGGATGGTGGCGGCGAGATAAGTCGACAACGAATTAGATCGTTTACATGGCTACGAAACTGTTGAGAAGTCCGGATTTGGAATGATAAAGATGCGCCTCGGGCTGTAGGTATGTAGGAGGTATGTACCTGCCTAGCTTGTGCCTCCATTCAGGGACGAGTTGCATGGTTTCAACACCTGGACGAAGGCTGAGACGAAACTCGATGGCCTCGGAGTGAGAATAGGTAGGTGCAGTGAGGGCACCGGTGACCGGGCGTCCCAACACGTTGGTTGTCTCTTGAGCCTGATATCCCCAATTTCCAAGCTTCGTGGACGCACGTAATGATCAACATCGAGCTCACCTAGGTACACGTGGATTCATCGTCACACTGTGTCACACTGTATACATCATTGCGGCCAATTAGCACGCCAACGCACGGGCTGCTAGCCTACCTAAGGTACCTTTCCATCGACGCTAGTGGGGTAGCACGGTGCGAATAGATGCACCCCGCGAGATAAAGTTACATACTTCAGTCGGAATTCCCAACAAGCGTGCCAGATTCACCGTCGTAGCACCATTCCAGGTTGACTGATTGGGTCATGCAATTATCCTGGTTTGGAAGCTCGCACAGCTCAACCGGCCACCCGTCATCTGACCTTCTAGCGCTCCCGTTCTAAACATACCCGGGCCGGTTTGCTTGTAATCATGTACAATGCCATCCCACGCCCCCAAAGCTGATTGCAGATACCTATTACCAGGCTCAATCTCCCCAACTCTGACCCAACTTTGACTCCTCAAACACTTTTGCATCTCTCCTTACCTAGTTGTCTTCGCCTCGAGAGCCTCTAAACGAACAAATTCCTCCCGCACCAGCAACAGCACAAGGCCATCCAATGTCTCGCATCACCGCTCCCATTGCCAAGCTCGTCCGCACGCCAGCCAGCTCCCCAGCGGGAATGGCCACGCGCGCCCCCGCAGCGGCCACACTGCTCGACAGCTCTTCCCACAGCGCTGGAGCGTCCCTCATGCCCAAGTACGCCGAGCTGCTGCAAAACCGCCGCAGCCACGAGCACTCTGATGTAAGTGCTTCTCCTTGTACTGCCAGTGACCACCCAGCTTCTCAGTCAAAAGACTCTGTCCGTACATTTTCATACACAACGTTCAGCAGCAACACGACATATCATCATCCAGTTCCCCCTTTCAGCAGTTCAGATACATACATATGTATGTACATACCGAATTACAAGGCCTCCAAGCTAATGTCCCGTGTCTTCCAGACCCCCCGCAGCCTCACGACAACTCACCGTCCAACTCCGCAACCATCCCTGGCCAACCGCCCACGTCCCCTGATGCAAACCTTCCACTCCGCCTCCCCCGCCTCTTCCGCCCCGCAAACCTCCACACACATCGACGCCACTGTCTTTCCCTCAACGGCCCTCCTCTTCGGCAGCACCCCTTCTTATACCAGTGACGATGGGCCGCGCGTGCCTCTCCTGCCAGACAATTACACCGCGGCCCATGGGCCCATTGTCGCCGTTGAAGCGAATCCCCTCCCGCAGGTAACTATTGTGGCCGCCGATCCGGACAAAGTCGTTCCTGGGGCGCCGAATGCTGGTGTGGAGGGCTTGGGCCTTGATGGCGTTGACTTCAAGTTCTTGTATGATGAGGGCGGTATGCTACATGTATCCGGCGCGGAGGGCCGTAGGGGCATGATTCGGGATATTTGGAAGGGCTTGGTAGGGGAGAAGTAGGGAGGGGGTCGGCCGAGAAGGCTGTCTGATGAGTGATGTGGCTGCGAGAGATTCATTGTGGTGAGGCTGTGAAGACGGTCCAGGCTGGATGTGAGAGAATCTCGCTTTAGATGTTCCTATCTCTGTGTCGTCTCGTTTCGTCGTGTTTGAATTTTATTACTGGGTATTATGTGGCTGGATTTTCGAGCACGAGCGATGTTTTGTCCATTCTTTGGTAAATAGTTGGCAAATATATAGACTACATATATAGCATGTTGTAGTACAGACCACGCTAAGCGCCACGCGCAATTTAATTTGATCACCTTTGCTCCCACGTCATGGCGTTCGTTCATCAAGCCGACTCGCGTTATGGTTATGCCAAGGCGTACATCCTCCAGTTCGCGCCTTGAATGCTCGCAAATGCTGGAAGATGACGGTTGCGTGAACATATGGGCCCAACATGTTCTTGGGGGAATTCTTGCGGCGTCGTCAATTCCGAAAGCCTCGATTGGTCGTGCTTCCCCTATCCTTGTCCTTCTTGCTTGGAGCGATTGATCCGTATCTGTCTCATCTCACCATAGTCCCGTCCTTGGTTCCCAACCTTATCGTGCACTTCCTCCTGCAAATCACATCTATTTCTTCTTCAAGGACGGCCTTGGCTTGCACTCATCTCCTGTGACGGGATGCAGCATCACCTTAAGGGGGTAGCTCGGCGTGTTTTGCTGGTGGCCCTTGCTCCAGTCGTAGCCGACGGCATAGGCGAAGATGTTGCCCGTCTTGCTGAACGCCGTCGCCGTAATGCTGCCCCCAACTTTGGGATATCCCTTGAGACGGTGCTTGGCGTCCTTGTCCCAGAAGTGAAATGTGCCATCAGATCCGGCGGTGCTGAAAGTTCCGTGGACAGGATGGAAAGAGATGTCGTTCACGGCGTAGCACGGGGCGCTGCCGTTCACGACCGGGTCTCGATGGCACTTGAATGAGAAATTGTAACTGTTTACGGTGATTGCATTTGTTAGCCTCTTGAAATGATGTGTTGGGGTAGGATGTGATTTTGATCAAGATCAGATTGGTAAACATGAAGAAGGGAAGGGAGGAAAAGAAGGCAAAATGCATAAGCGGACGCAACTCTATCTTACCTCGAGTTCTTGTCTTCGATGTACTGAATAGCGCATCTGCCCTCGATACTGCCGATAGCAAATCCCGCAGAGTCGTTAAAGCATCGGATCACACGTGTCTGCCACTTGAGCGGACTCTGGAGTGTCTTGTAGATCTTCGATGGGTTCCGCATATCAATGACATTGATGTACCTGTCCGCGGTGCCGATTACGCATAGGTTATCCTTCACATCCATGGCGAATATGCGATCTTGACACGTCACAGTCGCCGCGGCGTTTCCCGCCTGCCTTGGATCCCAGTACTTGATTGTCTTATCCCATGATCCAGACACGATCATGGGGTTGGCGCCGCTCTCAAAGAATCGACACGATCGGATGGGCATATTGTGCGTGCCGACGATGACGTCTTTCTGAGAAGCCAAGTCGCACAATTTGAGATTCTTGTCCGCGCCTGCGGAAGCTATTTTTGTTCCGTCCTAAAAGAAGCAGATAATTAGAACAAAACCTTCTGTATGCGGAAATGAGTTCCGCCGTCTTGAATGAAGCAGGCACGTGGATTGGTGACGGCTTACTTTCGAGAAGTCACAACTTAAGACAGGTTGCGCATGCTCGTACGAGTGTCGACCTTGGCTCAGGCCGCCCGCAGAAATCTCATACACGCGAACCTTCTTATCCCAACTGGACATGGCCAGAAGGTCGGGCCCATTGGCAGCCGGTGAGAAGCAGAGACTCGAGATGGTATCGGTGGGAGGATCGCGGAGGAGCACATCTGCCTTGAGGTCTCCGACAGTGTTTGCCGCTGAGGTGCTGGAGCTGCTCCCAAAAAGGCTAGACATGATGCCAACCTTTGTCGTTCCAGATGAAAAGGCGTCGTTGGTTTTATTCAAGACCGGTAGAGCCAAAAGAAAAGCGAACAGACGAGATGGTTCGCGACTTGGAGAGCGGGTAGTACTAGAGGCAGGCGGCTTCGCGTATGGTATGTTCGAATAAGAAGTTCATGTAGCTGATGCAGACGAAGAGGCAGAGAGAGGAGTTTCAGTTGCTCAGCTTTCTTGGAGTTCGATCACCTTGGCACTGATTGGCTCAAGTCCAAAAATCTTATCGATAAGCGCCCTCCCCTGCAAGTGAAGCCCAAAGTGGGTCCAATCCAGCTGAATAAAAATTCAAACCACCGACCTGAATCTTTCTTTCTTTCTCTTCCCTTCTCCTCACCCCCTCGCTCAACAAATCGCTATTCGAAGCTTTCAAACAGAGACGCTCTGCCCCTTGGGCAGCGCGTCTCACAAGGCTACACAAAAACTTTGCTTTGGGTGAAAGTCCCCGGACGTCTCCATTCTGGAGCCTGCGGAAACGCGCCGCCATAGAAGCACTGCGGCTGACCTTTTGCACCTTGGCCCTTTCGTCATGGACAACCTGCCCTGCCTATCGCTGCATCCGCTGTGCCTACTTCCTTCTCTCCAAGAAACCAATCCAAGCTTTGCGTCTCTTGAACCATATGGACGAAGATATGAGTCCGCGTCGGGATGGTGCAAGCGGGGATCTTCTTGTCGCGGAAGCCAGTAGAAGCTGTGGAATGATGGGTGGCCGTGTGGTGGCATGTCTTGCGGTATCGGGTGCTGAGGATTTGTTGTCGAGATTGATAGGTATGCGATTGCTTTGGTTGCTCTTGCGCCAAGGTTACTCGATGGGGCTTATTCTTGAGGCGAGGGGGTCAAAACGCTTCATCAATGTTTGTTGACAAGCGATGCGGAACCCGTTTCCATTTCTTGCTTCACCTTTTTCACTCTCAAACTTCGTGGGAAGTTTGCTTTTCTGGGTTTTGTTTCGTTGGTCAACTGGCAGAGATGAGGAGCTTGATTTCATATGATGATGACAACCTAGAGTCAAACACTGAGGCAGAGGATACCTCTGCCGATGCAGATGACATGTGTTTTATGTCTCTGATGATAATCCTATCTCTATTACTTACTGTCGTTTGAATCGCAAGGTCCACGTTAAGTATTCTGATAGATGAGTACGAAGGCACTGGCCAGTGCATCAACAAAGACATGTAAAAAACGCTTGTATATATCTGTCCAGCACTCTACTCCGTGCTTTTGTTTCTATCGGTCCGGCATCCGCGAGGCCTTCGGTACCACACATTCATCCTTAACTTATTACTGTCTGTACTCTGTGGTGTCGACGAAGTCTTATCTGGTACGTAACACTTTAATAACACTCACGACGCCCCAGATGATGTTGCGAGAAAGTTGCCCGCTGCGTTGAGCCGCGTGTGACACCAAAAACCACGAGTGTTGGTTGATAGAGCCACGCGACGAGTCTACGACCCAACCGTACATGCCTCTATTTATCCGTGCGAAAACTGAACTGCCGTTTCACGCCCGAAGAAGCACATGACATGGATGATGAAGCCATACGTATCGGGAACGCTGGCTCTCTTCTTAGAGTGCGACGAAGTTGTGAGCCGTGACATGGCCAATTCCTCCGCCGGCTGACATTGCGGAATGTGCCAACTCAGCGACAAGGACTACCTTAACGTACCTCCCAATGAGTATTGGCAACGGCAAGCATTGGCGCCGTTTTGCCGGAACCCACGTCTCTTGGCAAGTTCTTGTTATCTATGGCGTTTCGCGAGCTGATATGTACATAGTCGGCGACGGCCGTCGGCGACTGCTTTTCCCAACACATATGCCCTTTTGGGAACATGATATGCTGCATGTTGTATGTTGTTGCCCTACATGGGAACACGGGTATGAACCTACCTAGTGCTCATAGCCTGAAGTATGTTCCCGTGGGTGCAACCTTAAAAGAGCTTCCCTAGGTACATCCCGCTACGATTGATACATAGGACGACTGTCGGAGGATGAATTCAATATCTATACTGAGACTGTACCTGATCTACATGAGTTATAAAGCGTGGGTTGTTGTTGCTATAACTTGGGCGCAAAGCGCCATTGACGGCAAGAAGTTAGAACAGGTACCCGGACTCAAGGAGTTCCAACTTCCCACCTACAT
The DNA here is from genome assembly GCA_029405325.1 of Claviceps purpurea. Taxonomy (NCBI): domain Eukaryota; kingdom Fungi; phylum Ascomycota; class Sordariomycetes; order Hypocreales; family Clavicipitaceae; genus Claviceps; species Claviceps purpurea. Next base: position 3,878,663 of record CM055783.1, on the reverse strand, counting down.
AATTGAAGGAATTTTTCTGTTCTTGAAGTGTTTTGTTCTCAAACTCCCGCACTCACTACCTAGATGTAGTGAACTGTAGGAGCCCTTTTTTGGGTTGCACCCACGAGTACCTGCCAGCGCCTTTCATCTGCCACTCGTTCGGCCAACTGTCTCTGGAACGAGACTTCTCCGGCTACCGCTTCCGACACGCAGGACGCCGCTTGGTCTGCTGAACTGCCGTTCTGGGGTCATCTTGCCGGGATGCAGAAGTCTGCATTCGGAATGGGAGCAGTACCTACCTACCTATGTACAATATGTGCGGAGTACTGTACCTATGTACATAGCGCGCACGAGACGGCACAGCCGCACAGGACCCTCTTCAAGATGAGATATGTACACGAGCCTTGGAAGTTGGGTACCTATGTAGTCGCACAAACACAATATCTCGCACTTTTCTCCGTATCATTACTTCCTATCTCCATGTTTTCGATGGCCATTGGCCGCGCAGCGCAGCAAACACCATGCTCTCTTTATGTATCCCCTCCCCGACATCTTCAACCCCTTCTTGTAAGTTGTACGGAGTGGTAGTGGGCCTCGATCCGACTCATTTCACCTCGCAGCGTTAACCTTTCGGCCGATTGCCCGATGCAACCTGGCGCTCCGGTTGAACTTCTTTTGCCGCAGCTCGGCGACTGTTTTCCCCAGGGCCGGCTCATTTACGATATGTAGCGAATGACCCTCTTCAAATTTTCACAATGAGTGTAAGCGCATAAGATGTTTAAACTCTCTGTTCCAAGTTCCAACCCATACATTCCCGATGTCCTAGGATCGCTTCACAAGTTTGCAGGTTTCCAAATTCCGCCTTGTGTCTTTAGGGTACATAGAGATCCTGAGGGAGCAGATCGACATGACAATATATGTATTGTAGCATACATAAAGCCAACTGCATTGCTGCAAACCCCGTCTGACGCCGTGAAACGGCATAACTGACATGGAGAATGAACCCCTCATATGTATGTAACAAAAGCACGATACAGGAGGAACTAGGTAGAAACAAGAAAAGAAAAGCCCGGATTGCATCATTGCCCGTGCCATGGGGTAGAGAGAGATCCCACCTGTCGACGGAACGGGATCGAGGAACCTGCCGTTCCGGCCCGTCAGGGTCTTGGTTTCGGCGTTCGCAGCGTCTCAGCCTATTCCGCACTTCTACGGCATCGACAAGGGAGGCCCAATCTACGATAGCTAGGTATGTAGGTACCTAGTGTGAAAAGGGCCTTGTTCCCCGATCTGTTGTTATTTTGACTTTGTAGGGGACGGGGTCCCCTGCCATTATGTGTTTTGAGTTGTGGATCGGCTGTTCCGTCGCGATTTGGGACCAGATCAACGCGCTGCAACAACGAATCCAGATACTCTGGGCATCTTGGCATTTACGGGAAAAGGTAGGCGTCCGATGTGAGAACGGTGAGGAAATTTCTGCCAAGGCGGCTCTGGGTCAGTGCGAGGCCTGCGTTCAGAAGATGCGTTGGGTTGTATCAAGCCGGTGGCTTTCGGGCCAGTGTATACGGAGTATGTAGGTATTCGACCATAGGTGGAGGCATCTTGACAATGCACCAGAGGACAAAAGCCTCTTGGCTCTCGCTCATTGGCTGGCCAAACAGAATTATGCAATCCGATCTGTCGGAACGAGGCCGGCAAACCAAAATCCGGGGTCCAATCGGCGGACGGTAGTCACGTCCTTGTAAATCGCGATTCGCCGCTATTTGCATTGTGTACTTCGATCAAGGTCCACACATCTGCGATTTCATTGGATTGCCCATGGGTTGGATTGTGGGAGGGCCATCGTAACGACCCGAAGCAGATCATGGCCGATCCCGGATATCGTGACTGTTTTGGGGCGTAGGGTTCTCCGCAGCGGGCATGGCTGCTCGCTTGGGCACGATGCTATCAATGTAAGAGGCAGATATAGGGTCAGTTTCGGTTACATTCCTAAAGCGAGTCAGTTTATGCACATTATGTATCCGGCTGCCTAAGGGGCCTTTGGAAGGAACGTTGACAGAGTTTCTCGCAAGGTAGCCCCAGACACGAAGCTTTCTGTAGAAGAGAGCTTTTATAGCGAAATCTCAACGATCTGTCTACTTATGGCCACGAAGATGTTTTCGCCACCAAAGTACGTACGGACTGAAGTTGCCTGGAGAAGAAATGAGAGAAGTGAGCGTCGTCTGTCACCAAATACAATATCGTAGCATTTGCAGTTGATGGCACGCTTCTTGAAGGCTTGCAAGAGTCAAGGCCTGTGATGACAGATTCGGAAGCTTAACGTCATATGAGGCCATCATTTCTGGCCGTGCTTTCAACATATCAAGGGATAAACCCAGCATTAGACGCCCTGAGACTCTTCTCACATAAAAGATGATTCGTTTCGGTGTAGCATACTTACCATGAGTATAACTGGTGCGCGCGAAAGAGGTGACCTCGATGTCAATTGTCCCCAACTGAATTGCCTTATGTATGGAACACGGTGTTATTGCCGCCTTCGTCCCTTTGTCCAACATCTTTGGCTGTTTGCGTCGCCACACGAGTCCAAACGTGGAAACCAGTCCTGGTGATGAAACACGGCTGAGCTGGCAATACACTGTCTGAACTGTATAACAAGTGTCGTTGACATTACATGGTTCCATGTTCTTGATCGATGGTGGTACGTCACCAAGTTTATGAACGGACGTTCTGTCACTTCATTCCCAATAGTAGATCGCCTGACTATACCTAGTTGGCCGTCGCGCAGCATCCTTCGTGTCTGAAAGAACTTGCACAGCGGTTCATGGTGGCTACCGACTTCGCTGGGCAAGATTTGCATGGATCATCCTTCCGCTGACTGTTCCCTTCGCTTCGCACCCCTTAGTTATTAGTAGACTTTATTATAGTCGTGGCAAAGCTGAGCTGCAGTGAAACAGTAAAGGGAAGCTATGATGTCAGATATCTCAAATGATAGGTGCTGCACTTTTCGGGTTCTGTCTCAATGGCTGCGAGCTGAATCCCAGCATGGCCGCACAACAACACGACCAAGACAGAACTTTTGAAGCTGTTTGTAATCTGATCGCACAGTGGCTGTGAGGCTGAAGTCCAGAATGGCGCACAACTGAGACAGACTTTGAAGATATTCATGATGTACTCAGGAAACTAAACGTGAACTTAGAGTGTTCCGGTGTTGGAGGCATGGACAAAAACTCCCATTTAAAGAGGCCATCGCCCCTGCAATCGTTCGGATCGAGCACACCCAGCACGACCTCGCAATAAATTCCTTAAATCAAAGATCATATCACACGATACCGTCCACATCCACGTTAATAATCATGAAGCTGTTCATGCAAGTCGCATTTCTTCTAGCTGGCATCGCTCTGGCCAGTGCCGACACGGAGCTTTCTGGACGACAAACTCAATGTGCGCATAGGGGTGACGCGTGTCTCGGGAACAACGCGGTTTGTTGCAAGGGTCTCTGGTGTGTCAAGACGGTGAGATATGGCAACAGGTGCCTGTAGATCATTATTGTAAGTTGCCTGGGGAATGCAGGATGAACTATTTTTGGGCGTAGAGAGAGCTGCTAGCCTGTGGCTGTACGCGCATCATGTTGATCAGACGTCAGTGATCAACATTACATTATGTCATCCCGCCGTGAGCATCCTGTTTGTGGAGACAACCCGAGAGCAGTCGAGATTGAGGTGGCATGTTGCACTGATGGATCATGGAATGGTGCTGAACTGGAAATGCCACGACGGCGGCTCCCATGACGATGGTGGCGTCCGATCATCATGGGTTGGGGAGAGATTCGGGAAAGGGTTGGACTCGGAGAAGGAATGGAGAAGGGATGGGGAAGGGATTGAAGACGGGATTGGACAGCAGGGAGAGTGCTCATATTAAACTTAGCTCTGGTGGATGAATATATGTACGGAGTTTCAGATTGATCGCTTCTCCAAATGCAGGGCAGGATCCATCCCCTAGATGCCTTGATGGCTGAAGCGGGAGCGGCGGCAGCTCAGCTGTCTGGCAGTGCCTGCCGGCGCTTGGCCTACCTACCACGTGACGCCCCTCACGTTCGCGGCGCTTAAGGGTGCGCCACGTGAGCTCCGCGCAACGTACTCCGTCGTCACTGGTCAGGCACATCGCCGTCTTCATCATCAGCTAGTGCAACGAAAAGATGAACTTATGAGTCAAAGCCACCCGATGGCCGTCGTGTTCATGACTTGAGTCTTGACGCGCTAAGGTTCATGTAGGTAGGTTTGTATGCATGTATGTACACACCTACCTACATACTTGCAAGTTGCTGCAATGCTGGAAATCCCCATACATATCGAACAAAAAGAAGGTTTCGGCCGCCGTCCGAGTAAGTTGCCGGTGGATAAAGCGACCGATGCTCGTCGCTCGCCCGCATTCCCCGCAGATGCAAGCACGGCTCGCCTTCAAACCGCTGACTTTTGTGTGCTCAGATCATGATTATTGGGAAGACGTTTACGCAGTTTGGCCCCAACGATCCCCTGGCTATGGAATCTGGATATACTCCGTACGCGCGGCAGCATTGTGTGGCGGCAAGTTTGGACGAGTTCTCCAGGCACAGATTGCCAGGCTACTTGGGTGGGGAATTCCCCATAGATTGTTGCTCCTTTGCATTGGCATCCCCTTTTTTAGGCTGTTCGACGAATCCTTCCAGAATGAACCCTGACTCCCTGAGTCCCTGACGTCGCAGTGCCGCCTGCATGCGCCGGTCACATACATACGGAGTACTCGGCCCGGATCATGCACGCAGGAACGCGGTAGGAACGCAGTAGGTATATAGGGAGTATGTGAATACGCCTCAAGGATTTCAGAACCTGCCTCAACGCCTTACCCGATTCGGATGCGGTACAAACCTGCATGTCGAGGTACTTCTCTCGATACAAGCGAGTACGTTGCAGTCTTTCTTTCGGTCGGGGCCGCCGTACAATCCTGTACGCATAGATTTCTCTGGGTTTCTCAATGCCAATCGTAGCCAAATTCTCACATACTAGTTTTATCTACTACACATGTCATATGAGATGCAATGCACGACGCCTCGCACGAGGAACCGCCTGTGTTCAGCCATTTCAGCAGGCTAATCAGCCGCGTATGCGGAGTCAGAAAACGCTTCGCTCATCAAGATTGGAACATCTCACCTCGTGGGCTAGGGTGCCCGTCCAGGCTTTCAAAACATAAATATGCGACCTCTTCAAACATAAATAAATACGAAATCTTTCATTGCCATCAGAGAGCTGGAAAGGAAATGCACGCCTCATGCTTCTACGGACACAATCAGGAGGCACCTTAAAATTTGAGAAACCTGGCGTCAGACGGTCATGCATTGCAAAGCCCTCCAACGACAATATTCAACCGATGAACATTTTCAAAAAGCTCAGATTTGCTCTTTGATACCGTCTTATGCCCTTTACGTGATTTCGTCGCGATTCCATGCACGGGTAGATGCTCTATTGAGGGCGGCGTCGGACAGACCCAGATCTGGACTTGGCATCCGGGAAGTCGAAATCGCGCACTGAACTTGTAAGAACGATAACATGTTCCATAATTAATGGAATTGGCTTATTCCAGTGTCGAAGACAATTGATGTCAAATTTGTGCAAGAATACATTATACGCAAAACGCGCCCGTAATAGTTGCATACATTGTCCCTAAATTCACTAAGGTAATCAGGGTCTTCTCATCGTCCTCCAAGAAGACCACAATTGAAAAAGAGGCGGCGTGCCATGCGCCGTTGTTCGTGATAAAACTGAGAAAAATTTCCAAAATATAATCAGTGATAAAAGAATCTTTATTACGCACCATTTATACCGAGCTCTTTCGCACAGCTAAAGTCGTGATGAATTGCCTCGAAAGTTAGGTATTGCGTGCGATGGTCAAGAATGAGAGGAAGTACCTTTGAAGTACAGTTACAAATGATTTCGTTGGCAAAAGACTTCCACATCCAAATCGGGTAAGGCGTTGAGGCAGGTTCTGAAATCCTTGAGGCGTATTCACATACTCATACATAGGTAGGTACTGCGAAATGCGGCTCGCGAGCGCACAGAGTTTGTATGTACATACATCTGTGGCGGCCTCAATCCGCGTCTTTTCCCAGCTGCCGTTCGGATATGCTGCCGGTTCCGGCTCGAGACTTTTCCGCCTTGCATCGCTTGAGGCACCCTCCAACCAACCATTCAACAGCGTATAATTCACATCTTTCGTACCGAGAAGGAGAGATTAGCCAGTCATCGTATCCGCGACATCCGCCAGGCGAAATTTGCACTGCTAGATGCCTGCAGCACCCTCTTACTATGCAGGTGTCGGCCCGCATTCGAGGTCGCCTAGGTAGGTATGAATCATGATGCGTACCTTCGTCCAGTGCGTCCCACGTTCGGCTAGGCATTCCTTCGGAACGTATTGCGCAAATGAACGGATGAAACTAGCTTTATCTCCGAGGCCGCGCTGGTGAAGGCAAGGGCGCCAAGTCCCAAGTTACAACTGTTCCTTGACAGCACGCAGAGCTTGACAGTCAGGGAGACCCCAGAGCCCAACTGCAAGAAGAAAGGGATGATAGTTCAAGTAAAGGTTCTTGTGACCCCAGTCATAGCCATGACGGCACGATCTAACCCTGTCTTAGCTTGCCAATTAACTACTAGAGGCGCGTAATATGCGATGTCACGTTGCTTGGGGGCGGGGGAAACCCTTGACGCTTCCAAATGAGATGAGCTTTTGACAGGAATTCGCTTGCGGTAGACGACTTGCGCTATATTCGGGGGGAAGAGAGATGCGCCACGGCTGCATGACGCTCGTCATAAATATAGAAAGCCATTGTCTCTTTGTTTCGAAACCTGGACTTGTCTGTCAGTCCAAGGTCACTCGGGTCTGCCGTCAAGACGAACCATCACCCGAGACACTGAGCACTTTTGACGCTCAGTTGTTGCAACAAGGCCGCAGACAGAACCTCCAGCAGAATGAAGACAACCAGCATCACCATCGCGGCCTTGCTCGCCAGCGCCGCCGAAGTCGCCTTTGCCGCCCCCAGCAGCTGTAATGCAGACGATTGCTTGAAGGCGGTGCGTCACCTCCCTGGTCGTTCCGGGGGCTCCAGGGCTTTCTGTGCCAAATACCTCACACCTACCGGTGCTCCGAGCCCAACGAAACTTCCGAGAAATGTTGCCGACCACTGCAAGGACCAACACAATGCTGTTGCACCCCTAAGAGTTTCGAGCGCTTGTGGTTGTATTGCACAGGCAACCCATACCCCGACGCTGCCAGCGCGAGCTCCTACGCCCACTGGCAACTCTACTGCGCCCATTGCGCCCACTGGCAAAGCCAACAACTCTATTGCGCCCACTGGTAAAGCCAACGCTCATGCATGCGCCCAGGTCAGCGCCTCGTGGGCGCAGCAGAAGAAGAAGAAAATAGGTGGGTGAACCCAGTGCTGTTCTGTCATCTCTCTTGTACAAGTCGTGATCACGATGTCTGTGACGTTGGTCACATGTTCGCTGTCTCACTTTCACATTCACATTCGGGAGACGAGACATACTCGGCCACCGGCTCTTCTCTATTTTTCTTTTTGCTGACGCCTGCTGCGCTCTATCCAGATGTCCCAGTGGTACCCGCGGCCCTTGCCTACGAGTGTTTCAACACCGTACCGCTCGGAAAAGATGAGGCCATTAAGTTGGTCGATGCCATTGAGCCCTATCTCGAGTGGCAGAGTGACGCTGCGTTCAAGAAGAATCCGCCCAAGGACTACGCCTACCCTGGCTTCGACATGTTCGCCAACCTCGCCAATGTCAAGTCCAATCTACAGGCCGGAAAATACGCGAGCGAATACGAGTTTCAGATCGACTTGTACAAGCAAGTGTGGGCTCCTGGCCAAGACGGTCACTTCGTCTTCTATCCCGACTTGCTATCCAAGGCCTTCAAGTTCAAGCGCCAGTCGTTGCCACTCGTTTCGATTAGTGAGGACGGCACGTCCCTGCCGCAAATCAAGTTGCAGCGTACGTCTTTCGCGCTCCTGCTGTTGATATCTACTTGCCGGGGTGTTCAAACTTTTTGCTAACTTGGGTGCCATTAAACAGAAGAAGTTGTTGCCAACGCAAAGACTGCACAAGTCATTACCAAGATCAACGGTGTTGACGCCGCCCAGTACCTCGAGGATACTGTCAATGCAGCTAGCGTACTTCAGGATGCAGATGCCGCGTACAACACCATGTTCTGGTCCAAGGCCAATGCAGCCGCTGCAGACCCTACAGTCAATTCGGGCTTTGGTACCTTTGTCGCCGGCGGTCGAAGTGCAATCTTCTACCCCGGTCCCACCACATCCCTTACCTTTGCCAACGGCACCACTGTGGTGCTTGACAACTTGGCCGACGTGGTCGGTGACATGGCCGGCGTGACGGATGGGCCTTCCATGTACAAGCAGTTTTGCACGTCAAAGCCGGTCGCCTCGGGCCCTGAATCCCCTCCCCGCAGCCCTTCTCTGACGGGCTACCCGACGCCGGAGATCTCCACGCAGGATGGGACTGTGACTGGCTATTATTTGAAGGGACAGGGTCTGGATGATGTCGCCGTCATTACCATCTCGTCCTTTGGACCTTCCAGCACCGTCGAGTTCCAAGCCGTCATCATGGACTTTTTGAGCGAATGCAAGGATGCCGGCAAGAAAAAGCTAGTGGTTGACTTCCAGAACAATGGCGGCGGCGCGCTCATGCTCGGATACGACTTTTTCCGTCAACTATTCCCTAAGACGGTGCAGGAAGGAAACTCCCGGTGGAAGTTAAGCAAGAGCCATCTCGAGACGGCACGGGTGGTCTCTGACATGGTCAAGAATGTCGACCCCACGGCAGAGGGAGACAGTGACTTGATCGAACTCAGCGAGATGTGGTTGAACTTCCGCCATGACATGAACATCACCAACAACAACTTTCTCGCCTTTACCGACAAATTCTCTCCTCATCCATTGAAGGAGACGGACTACACTGCCCTGATGCGATTCAACCTCAGCGACCCTATCGCGACCAGCAATCCTATTCATGGAGTCGGCATCGAAATTACCGGATACGGTAGCCTCACTGAACAACCCCAGTACTTCCAGCCCGAAGACATCGTCGTCCTCTATGACGGCTCTTGCTCATCCACCTGCACCAGTGCCGGCGAGTTTCTGCGCCACGAAGGCGGCGTCAAGTCAATCGCCATGGGCGGTCGTCCCAAGCCCGGTCTCATCCAGGGTATCGGAGGCGTCAAGGGCTTCCATTCCCTCACCTTTGACGACGTGCACGGCTTCGTCGGCATTGCCGCCCAGAACACCAAGGACCAGAAGGCCCTGGCCGAGTTCAGCCGCTTCACCACCCTGCCTATGCAACGCTCTACCGCAACCTCCCTCAACGTGTGCGACCAGATCCTGCGCGACAACATCGACGACGGTACCCCTGCGCAATTTATTTACGAGCCGTCCGAATGCCGTCTCTTCTGGACTGCGCCCATGATTTCGGACGTGACCGAGATCTGGAAGGCGGCTGCCAATGCGGCCTTCAACGGTGCCAAGTGCGCCTACGGCGGCATCGCCGGGTCCAAGCCTGGCCGCCGCAGCGAGGCCTCTCCCAAGGCCCGAGGTCTCATGAGGCCGGCGCGCTTGTCCGAGACGGTCGACAAGACTGTTGTGAAGCACAGCAGCCTTTGGGAGGCTAGGCATATGCAAGTGGCCATTCCCTAAACCTCGTCGCGCGCGAGAGCCTACGTTTTGCGTCGTTTAATGTTTTCGAGTAATACGCATAAAGCTGGATTTTAATAATAATAGTAGGAGTGGCTTCTGCCCTCTGGAACGAACAATTTTGGGTGTACTTGTCGTGAACATGACATTTTGCCTTTTGTGGTGTGAATCATTGCTTCAGTTGTGACTATTGTGTGAGGCATTCCAGTCAGGGTGAAGTACATACCTTCCTCCTAGATGTTGAGTTGGTCGTTGTGGTGGTGTGATGAACATGGGCTAACAAATCACAGCTTTCATCTCTCAGAGCACATACATCAGCGCCACTACTCGCCAGTGTACTTTGACGATTTCACAACCCCACTCTAACAGGTAGGTACTGCAGTTCCTCAACGTTTCATGGATTCTATTCCTTCCTTCAGCTTCTTGCTATCTGTCTTGAGGTGCGATTCCCCCAAAGTGGCATTCTGTCCACGCACGCATTTCTTTGTGTATCTCTACAACGTCGGCAACGCAACGTTTCTCGTCTCTGCCGAGAAATGTGCGCTACCCGACCTCATTTGCTGTTCCACCCACGGTTGAACTGCCGTTCGCGTAGCAACATTGGACGCACGGTGGCTATGCTGGGCCTGGCCATGGTATTTTCAATTTTGAGCACAAGAGGCCCATTTCGTCTGAATCTGTGCCTCGCAGCAAGCAAGAAAGTGTCTGCTGCCAGGTCCAATTTGCGGCGCAAGCATCTCCCCGACTGACCTGGGGTGTTTTACTTCTTGGGGGCGGAAACGTCCGCACGAGGTGAGGTGCTGGTGGCGAACTGCATCGACTTTCGAGTATCATCTCGCATGTGAGATGTTGGAGGCCCCAAATCGGTACCGTAAGCCCCTTTCTCATCCCTGTAGCACTGGCGTGACAAGGGTATGATAAGGGACATTGAACGGAAATGACTTCCCATTCAATATGTATGCAATATGAAATAGACTTTAAAGTTTAGCTTAAGGGTCTTTTTAGAGGTTATGGTTCGTCTTCCGAGTGCTTGGCGAGCCTTGTAGACTTGTTTACATAATGACTTTCGATAGAGGTGATCTTTTGTCCGAGGTTCAGAGATGTCCTTTGCTTTGGCTCTTGAGTCTTGCCCCTTTATCGCACTAACTGAGGATTCTCCCCCCTTTTATTTTTAACCGGGTTCTGACGCTCAGCCTCTCTTAGACTCTTTTCATATGCTGCTCCGAGCCTTGAGGCTCTGAGCTCTCCTTTTTTTCTTTACCTGGGCTCTGGCCTTTCTTCTCCATTGATTATACTCTGATCTTTCCTTTTCGTTGATTGAGCTCTGACCTTACTCAGTTTGTTGAATAAGCTCCTACACCTCGCTTCTGAGGTGCGCTATGGGCCGAATGTGCCTATGTCCAAGATCTCGATCTCGATACGATCTCGGTGGTCAGACCAAATCCATCCCGTGACACAGCCTTTTTAATGGTCAGCAACATGTTGTGTAACGAGCCATGCTGGGTACGGGAAGTATGAAGTATGAGAAGCTTGTTCTAAGGCTATGCTCGGTCTGTTCTTGTTCCGCATCCAAGGGGGAGAGAATAGGCGGACTTTGTCATTATCGAGGTCATTCGCCCACGGGATCGGCTATGTGGAGAGTATATGACGCACTTTGCGATGCCACCACACAAAGAGTATGATCTGATTGTCATTGGAGCGGGTAAGTCGCTTCTCTTCCGGTTGGCGTTTGATTGGCGTAAATTTCTTGTTGGCATCATCATCATCATCATCTCTTCGCCGTCGTCGCCATTCACCTCAGTACTAACACCCACCTAGGCTGGTTTGGCCTCGCCGCCGCAAAGACATACCTAGAGCTACACCCCCTCCAGAGCATTCTCGTCCTCGACCAAGACTCCAGTTGCGGCGGCACGTGGTCCCGCGACAGAGTCTATCCCGGCCTCCATTCTAATAACCTCCGGGGCGGGTACGAGTTCCCCGACTTCCCCATGAGTGAGGCCGTAAACGGCGTCCGAGAAGGGGAGCACATCCCCGGGGAGGTCTTGCACCGCTATCTGACGGACTTTGCGGCCGCGCATGGGATACTCGAGAGGACGAGGCTCGGCGTGCACGTGGATACGGTGGAGGAGACGGAGACTGAATGGAAGGTCCATGTCTGGCCAAGTTTGATGTCGGAGAAGGAGAAAATGGAGGAGGAGACTCAGGAGGTGCTCCGGACGAAACGACTCATCATCGCCACAGGACTGACCTCGCAGCCCAACATGCCGCGCTTTCCCGGGCAAGAGACATTTACGGCGCCGCTGTTCCACGTCAAGGAACTTGGCCAGAAGAGCAGCGTAGTACAGTCGTGCACGAGGGCAGTGGTCGTGGGCGCGGGCAAGTCGGCGTACGACTGCGCATACGCTCTGGCAACTGGAGAACGATACTCCCGCGTCGAGCTGGTGATGAGACCGGGAGGCCACGGCCCCGTATGGCTCTGCCCGGCGTACGTGACACCCCTGAAGCGTAAACTCGAGGCGCTGCTGCACACACGACTGCTTACATGGTTCAGTCCATGTCCATGGGCATCCGAGGATAGCTCCCGCCTGCCGCGGAGATGGCTACACGGAACGGCACCGGGCCGGCTGCTAACGCGGGCGGTCTGGGCCGCACTCGGGTCCGACATAGTGCGCGTGAACGGCTATCGACGACATGCCGAGTTGCGCAAGCTACAGCCATGGCGGAGTATCTTCTACACAGGCAGCGCGCTGGGCATTCATAACTACGCGCGCAATGTGCACGATCTCGTACGCCAGGGCCGCATCAAGGTACACATATCCGACGTGGCCTGTCTGCGCGGCCGCGAGGTCCTCCTCGCCGACGGGACTAGCCTCGATGGTGTCGATGCCCTCATCTGTGCAACAGGCTGGACGAAGCAGTGTCCCATACGCTTCATAAGGGCCGGTCCAGCACCCTCAAGTTCTCTCGACGCCCTCTCTCCAGAAACTATGCAGGAGCTCGCGTCTGAGGCTGACGACTCTATCCTGGCCAGCTTTCCGATGCTTCGCGATAGTCACACCAGCAAGATGGACGATGGCCCGAATCATGGCGGCCCGCTCCGCAACTACCGCTTCATCGTGCCCGTTAATGCCACGCACCTCTCGCGCCGGACCCTTGCCTATGCAGGAATGCTCTCCTCCGTCAGCACGCCCATCATCGCCACCGTGCAGGCCCTCTGGATCTGCGCCTTCTTTGATGGCAAGCTTGCGCGTGCGCCGCCACGGGAGCCGGTCTGGGGGCCCGCACACGACGCGCTGGCGAGGGAGGTGATGCTGCACACGCAGTTCGGCCGCTGGCGCTATCCGTGCGGTCGCTATGGGGCTGCGGTGCCGGACTTGGCGCTCGAGGCGCTGCCATATGTAGACTTGTTGCTGAATGACCTGGGAGTGCGGTCGTGGAGGAAAGGATCGTGGGTGCGCGATCTGCTGGAGGGGTATGAGCCGGGAGACTATGCGGGGTTGGTTCAGGAGTGGCTTGTTGGGAGGAGTTTGGTCATGATGGGAGATAAGAGGTGAATCCTTCTTCTTACAACACTGTCTGTAAAATCTTGGTTGATAGTTTCAGGATGTGACGGCCGTCTACGTCTTTTGTGATCATACGGCCTTGAAGTAAGATCCGAGATCTTCGTTTCCACTCTTCCATAACTGATGGCAAAAGGGGTCCAGACTTACTTAGCTAGAGCTGGGGCCTAGCTCTAGAGTCTATGCCTTCGAGAAAGCATATCCAGGGAATCTCAGCGCTGTTTGGAATCTCCTTTTCCGGTTGTTGATATAGTTGAACTCCAGTTGTAGGGAAACCCGCAGCTACCTCGTAGCCTAAGTGCCATTAAACGTCGACTCCGACCGAGGTGCGATCAGAACAGTAGCCTGAACCGAAGCCATCAAGATACTGGGGTTGTCTGTGGTTTTCCGTAATGACTACAGCCCACGACCTTCACTGCGATCGTGATTGATAGTCCCGACGGTCAGCTTTGGGGCGTCGGCTTCATTTGCAATCATCATCGCGGATTCTTGCAGAAATTCTCGTGAAGTCGGTTTCTGAGACGTCAGGAGGTTTCATCAGGAAGAATGAAGGGCGAAGATATAAAGACGAATGCGCGATAAGAGACCAATTACCGCTGAATTTGACAGTTCGTGAGCTGAGCAGCCGGGATTTATCTGAGGTCAGATCAGAAGGCTTCGACTGCCCCGACAGCGGCTACGTTACTGCGCTTAGTCTTGACTCTTCCGTGTACATATTCCCCCCCTTTTTTTTCACTTGCTCCTAATCTCCCGAGGCATCCGAGCTATGAGCAGGGAGTAGTTTGGAGGAGAGGGTTGGGTGGTTGTCCTGATGCGGAATGTAGAAAAGTTTTTGCATTCAGGTGGGATGTGACCAGTACTATCAAGATATGAGTCAAAATCGAGGATGGCTTTACTTTTTCAGTACAAGGGCAAGGCCTGTTTCGTTTCCAGCAAATGGCCCTTAATTACTCGAAGGGTTTTCCGGCCCTCCCGCAATTTGGTGACTGGTCTTCTGCTCTACAGTCATCTCAGAGTACGGACAGTAGAGCATCTTGCCGTGTATACATCATGCTCTTACCATTTTGTGCCCTTTGATAGAAAAGTCTGTATGCAATGCACAATTTCGTGTGCTGTCCAAAGCCCGTCAACGCCTCAACACCCTCATCCCCATGACCACCGTCTCACCACCTCACCTCTAGCCCTCGCTCTCATGACTCAACACTCCAATTGCACACCACCGTCCACATCTCCCCCAGCAACTCAACCTCCCACACCGGCTCCTCCAGCACAACTACACTCCCAACCCGCACCACAACCCTCTCCTCTCCCCTCATGCCCGTTAATTTGCCCTCTCCCGCAAGAATATACCCCTTCCCGACTTGTCCTTGCCCATCTTGTCGGTCCTGTCGGTCCTGCCCGTCCTGCCCGTCCTCACATCGCCCCCTCGCGAGGTACATCAACGGCCCAGGCCTCACCTCCCCCACCACCATCCTCCTCGCCGGCCTTGACTCCCCATCCCAGCCCCGTACCTCTGACAACCACGCCTGAAGCTGTGCAGCCATTCCCCCAGGGGGATAAGGCCTACCGCGCGGGCGCCGCGGAGAGAATCCCATGGGGAGGATGTTGTTTCCGGGGGGAATATCCGGTATATCGGGAGGTTTGAAGGGGGGAGGAGGTTGAAAAATGGGTTGTTGGTGCGAGGGTCTCGATTTGCGGCCCCCTCCTCCCCCATGCATTCCGTCGTCGCTTTCGTTTTCGTCTTCGTCTTCGTCTTCTTCTCCTCCTCCTCGGCTGTCTTGGTCATCTTCGTCTTCTTCTCCTCCTCCTCGGCTGTCTTGGTCATCTTCGTCTTCCTCCCGGTCATCAAGACTACCACCCACGTAGGAAGCAGATTCGCTTTCCGCGATAGATGCTCCCCCCGTGGGGGTAACATCCCCTCCGTCTTGCGCCCTTTCCTTTCCAATCCCCCCTTCCCTCTCCCTCTCCCTCTCCCAGGAGGATGACCACGAAGATATAGAGCTCCCTCCCCGCACAGATCCGCCCAATATCCTCCGCCTCTTCGCTCTCTTATCCCCAGTAACAAAAGGCAGCGGACTCGCCTCCCCGCGATCATGTACCTCATCCCCAGAGTCCATGTCCTCGTCGCGCATGTCCCAGACCCCCGGCGATGAGCCATGTGCGTGTGCGTGTGCATGGGCATTGGGGCTAGACGACGCACTCGTAATAGAATCAATCTCAAGATCAAGTCCCCTCCTCAGTCCCGCGCGGCGCACTCCCACCGAACCAGGCGTGTCCGTATCCTCATCCTCATCATCATTCTCATCTTGGTCCTCGTCCCAGCCCGTGACACTCCCGCCCAAAGAAGCCTGCCTCTCATCTACCTCCACATCCTCAATACTCGGTTCTCTCCTCTGCGAGGGCCTCGGCACGGAAGACGAGCCGAAGCGCGGCGTGGATTGGAATTGCGCTGCCTGCGGGAGGGCTCGGAGGGGCGTCGTCTGTGAAGCCGGGGGGCGGTTGGGTCGGAGGAAACGTCGTGGGGTGGGTGTCTTGGCGAGGAGGGGAGGTCAAGGTGAGGGCTGGGTACATAGGTATGTAGGAGGTATGTAGTCAAAAAGGCAGGCAGTGCAGGGGACTTGCTTACCCTGGGTGGTAGACTCATGCTCCTATCGTACGGGATATGCAACGGGTTTGCGCATTCAACCGATGATGCACGGATGATGAGATGGACAGATGTGTGATCACTGATGGTGCGTGGTGGGGGTTCACTGAAAATTGACTCGGAAATGAGTGAGCTGGGAGTGCACAACGTCATGGCCTACGTGGCGTCGCGAATCGGCCAACATGGCCAACATTACCACAATCCACGTCTTGTCACCAAAGGCATCATTGTTAGATTTGATACTTTTATCATTCAGCCGTGGTCCAGGCTTATTATCATGGCCACTTTCTATACACTATTTATGCTGTATGTAGTAATCGAGGTTCAGGAATTCCAAATGAAATGTATGAGCCAGTCTCTGCAACGTCCCGCGACAACTAGCCCTCCTCGACTACCTAGAGTCAAGTGCGTCGCTCTTAACGTTAATTGCAGCGCGTGACGCAACGCTATAGCGACATGAATGTTGATGATAATGCAGCGACAGGAAAATTTCCTAATATGAGCAACAGAGAAATAACAATAATCCCACCACACATGTGGGAACGAACGCCGCTTTGGTGCATATCCGCAGTTCATCATGGTGTGACACCAAACACCCTCTCCCAATCCCAATAAAAAGCCGCCTTCTAGGTCAAGGTACGCCGGGCTGCGATAACATAGCCGGCCACTCCCTTCTCCGAGAGCTGCACCTGAGACGGGTCTGGCCGGCATACGAAAGCTGGCCCGGGGTAGAAGAGAAGCAGAAAAACTCCTTGATGAGCCGACAAAGCCAGGGGAAACGCCGTCTTGCCAGGATTGCCGGGTCAATGCATGTGCTGGATCTCAGACCTAGCTAAAGAATCCGGTATGAAAAGACAAAAAGGAAAAGAAGAGAAGGTAAATAGAAAAGAAAAGAAGAGAGAATGAAACGAAACGGCCCAGAAATAAATCAGACACATCCCCGACGAACAGTGGCATGTGTCAGGAAATAGGTGAAGACTCAAATATGGGATGGGTATGTCAATGACTGCAAGCAAAGTCCAGATAGCAGATCGTTGGCAGCTATTGGAGAAAATGAAAAAGAAAAAAACCCCACCAGAAAACAATAAGAAGATTAAGAAAATGAAAAGAGAAACGAAAATCCCGGTACAGATCACAAGCGCCAACACGTTCTTGATCGACAGGAAAACTGATCTTTAGCCGATTAAAAGGTCAAATTCAGTCTTGTGATCAGATTTCGTTGGCATCGAGTCTTTGATAGGGTGCAGCATGACTGATGGTAGACAAGGACGTCCCTGTTGTTTCTCCCAGCTGGGACCTCCTATATCCGTATCTGGCCAGCCCATCCAGTTGTTGTACAATCGGTTAGGCGGCTCGGCGCGATAATACCACGTGGTACCCTGATATCGCCGCTCTCTGCCCCAGCCCATGGGTGATCCTCGTCCACCACACTCGCCGTGGGGCCCAGGATTGAACCAGTTGTTGAGGAAACCACCCTTCCAATCACGATCCATGAAGACGGGATGAGGAGCAAATACCGTCTTGAGGCCGTGGAGCAGTGCGACGGTTTGAGCTGTCATCTCGGACGCGACATGGTTTCCTCGCATATTCTCGACGTGCATGATGGCGAGCAGGCGTTTCGAAATGCGAGACTGCGTGACAATGGTGGTGCGACGAGGCAAGTCGGTTGACTGGTGGTCTGCATCGGTGTACCCCCACACATGTTTGGAGATGATCCATTGACTGTCTACTGGATTGAACATGGGACCGACCGTGATGAAGTCGGCCTCCTCTCCGACACCCCATTCATAGTTGTCCTCCTCGTGCGAGCGCGGCGGCTTCGGACCAACTGGGTTGATAAAAGGAAGTTCAGGCGGGCCCCAGACCGTCTCGTTGCCGTGCGCCTCGGCCACCTTTTGCCGGAAAGAAGTGTCGTAATCGCCGTGAAATTCGGGAATGTAGTACCGCTCGTTCCGCTCCCAAAGGTACTTTCGCGGCTGCTTTTTCGCAAAAGCGGACAGGCCTTCGAGCAGGTCGTAGTGGTGGCCGGTGTATCGAAAGTCCATTTCCCAGTTCCACATGAAGTCGAACTGTGGGTTGTCCTGGCTGAACTTTTGAACTGACAACCACTGGGCGCTGTGCACCGCTCTCGCGTATTCATCCGTCATCGCCGGGTAAAGATCCCACATCTGCGGATCATTCCACAGCACCGTGATGCCGTGAAATTCGACGGGAACGTGTTCATTCAAGACCGATTGGTACAATGCAGCATCTTGGTGGATGGGAAGAGTTTCGTTCTTGGAGTGTACCAGGAGGAATACCTCGTACTGACCACCTGTCTTGAGACTGAGCTCGCTGACCAGGGCTCGAATCACCTGTCGATCGTTGTCGGTGTATTTCTTGCCAGTGTAAGAACGGAGCAGAATGGCGGTTTTGGGTTCTTTGGTCACATCCGATCGCTTGTCATTGTCGTTTTCGCTGACAACGACGGATCGTCTCTTCATCTGTGAGCCGCCGATCTTCCTTCCTGGGGATGGAGCGTCTCGGTCGTTCTTTAGTGCCGCTTGTTTCGCCGGTGGTCCCGCCGGCTCTCGAGTTTCGGCATAGTTGTTCAGATAAGGATTCTTCTTCTCCCGCGTCGTGTCAAATCGAGCCGCGTTTTGCAGAACACAGGATTTCTGTAATTCGCCCCAATTGATATTGTCCCAATTAATGGACTTGTAAGACGCTCCGCTTTTTATCTTCAACTCATGAAGCCCATACGGCCCAAGTCGGGTATCACGTTCCCAGCACAAATTTGGATCCAGACCCAGCAATTCATACGATCCAAATTTTGGCAGCGGCCATTTTTCGGGGCGACCACGGAACACCAGTAAGTCTTCCACAACCTCGCCGGTCGGCCCTTTGCAAGGCACATGCGGGGCATGGCCAGCTTTCCTCCATTCATCACTATTGTAAGCAGGATAAGGATTGAATCGCACGGGCTGGTGTTCACTCAGGTCGACTTTAATGGTCGGGTCTTCACGAAGCTTCTTCTTCTGTTGCTCTGTGTGTTCGTCCTCGGCGACTAGCTTCTTCAGCGTATTGCCATAAATCAAGTTTGAGTTTCCGAGCCTAAATCCAACTCAGTCAGTACAGTTTTCTCATCCTCCCGCAGACAAGGCAGCAGAAATATTGATCCAGCACACGACTTGCACGGATCATTTGCTTGCTTCCTTGGGTGTTATACATACTTGGCGGTGGTCTTGTATGCATATCGCCACATCTTTCGCAAATCCTTTTCATGCTGTAATCTCATGACATCACCAGGTTCCCGTGGAGTACCGTCCGTTTCATATCCCGGGAGAACATCTTCGTTCGTCTCCAGGTCAGTCATGTCGTGCCAATTGGCCAAATCCTCAATGTCAATCTCCCAACCTGCGCGAGTGCCAGTCGGCTCTTCATGATGATGGCCAGGGTCGGGGTTAAGAACGACTGTCTCATCGGTGCCTAAAAATGGCAATTGAACCTGTCCAGTACTGCCGGTGGAACCCGCTTGGTGGTTAGAATCGCCTTGTTTGTATGGTACGATGTGTAATCTCGGTGAAGGCCCGCTGAAGACCAAGAAGTAAGTCGTGATAGCGGCGAGAACAAGGATGAAGACAGATCTTGGTCTGGGTCGAGAAAACATGGCTCGTCTGGCGGGGGGATGCAGTAGCATCTTTCCCATGGCCTAGTGTTGAGGCTGCGGGCTGCGACAGCCCAGGAGACGAGTAGCTAGAAAGGTTGTCGTCGGTTGCGAGAAGGGACGAGTGGAAGGTGATGTCCAGGCAAAAGCCGTCCGAATGGTCGAGCGGGGACAGATAGCCTGCTAGTCGTGATCCCCTAAAGACAAGTACGGCGTGGCAGTGCGAAGCACAGCAGAGGTATTCAGCCTCGACTGCCCAACGGTGTAGGAGCTCGAAGACTTCAGGGCCGACCAGCTAAATGCGGACGACGATCGCGAAACCTATGCGATGAGAGGCGCGTGAGAAGGAACAATAGGTCAATTGCCGTAGGCGTGCAAAAGTCAGTAGAAAGGAATGGAATGCGCCAGAGGCGGAGATGTTTGTAAAAACGTGGACGCAAACGGAAAGAAAGTCGAAGAAAAGGTTCGGGTTGAAATGGCCCTGCCAGTGCGAGGCACCTGGTTGAGGCTGGATAATAATGGGAAGGGGTTATTGTGCCACTGTGGATGTGGCTGTGGAGCAGAGGAATCAGAGGGATGTGAGGGATAATGAGATTGTAAGGGGGTGCGAGTCTACGGAGACTCCGTGTTCCACACGCCCCCGCCTATCGTCGCGACTCTGTACTCTGTACAAATATGTACATGACTCTCTCTGCTTGTGCTCTTGTGCAGAAACTTAGAAAGTATGTAGAAAGCATATATCATCAGAGTTTACTAGCATCGCTACAGAGGTTTCGACATGCCACTCAATTTTCTTCAGCGCATGAGCCAGTACATAGCTCGGTCAGTCCTCAAACACTGCGGAGTACTCTGTAGAGATGTTGTTCATGTTGAAGATGCAATCTGAGGAAGCACAATGATTGGCCACACAGCACAGTACGCCTATTGACGCGAGCACAGCTGGACCCCCTGTTGCAGTTCCTGCTTCGCGGCACACAGGGGACCCGCATAGGGGCCACTCAAAACATCTAGCGGGCCACACCAGCCCCTGACACATCGCGATACAGTCTGACCCCGCTAAAACGATATCTGCTAAATGGCCTCCAGCCCATCGTTATATCGGGATATCGTTTTATCGAATCTCACGTTTTTTGAGTTCATCACGTGTCTCATCACATGACCACTGATCTGGCAATGCTGCCCCACCATAATACCATGTCGAGTTGACGTGTCAGCAATATCGAATGTTCAAATCGCCACACAATATTGATGTTGCATGTCACCGTATGCGTGTCCCGACTCCCAGCCCAAAGCTTCCACTTGCGCACGGGGCTGTTGTATGTACAATGAGACGCAAAGGAAAAAATACAGGACTTCATTTGATATACAGAACATTAAAGCCTACGCGTTTTGCACCTTTTATTCATCATGTACCAAATGCTGAATCGTTTAGGGTAGCGTGTCTCCACACGAACAGTACATAGGTTCCTACCTAATACGATTGGTGACGTGCCACATACGCACCTACTTCTATCAACAAGAGGTGTTTAAGGTGGGAAAGAAGGTCAGAAATGGATGGAATGAACCAAAACAATTGTGTCGCGATGAGTTGGGGCAGATATTGCGTGAGGAATTGGGTGGAATGGGCTAAAAAATTGTGTCGCGATGACCCCGATATAACGATGTCACGTGATTTTTCGACCAAAATCGTATCGCTATCGCTATGGCGGGGTTTATCGTTATTTGTATGGGGATTTCGGAAAATGAGGCCCAAATTTATCGTTAGAGTGAGGATATCGTTTTGTAGCGGATCGTTTTAGCGGGGTCAGACTGTAACGTGCGAACTCTGACCCGGGACTGGCCTAGGTATCCAAGCCGCGCGTAGACTTCTGGTGCCAGTGTGCCCACGATGACGACGACGGGACGTTCTACGCGTGGCAAGTCGACATCTCCTCGTCGTCTGTGTGTTCGCTCCGGCCGGGGAAGAAGAAATGCCGTAGAGATCCCCGATCATCAGGTTCGTACCCACTGCTCTTCACATCACGATTTACGCGCCAACAAACTTCCGTGGCCTGGGCCGTGGAAATAACTTGTGCAACGTGCGCAACGGTATCTACTGAAAATACAGCTTTGTGACGAGTGTTGTTAAACTTGTAATACCTACCTACCTACACACGGGCGCACCTCAGGGGCTGATGACGTAGTCCTGTCCACGCCGTCCTCTCGCCTACAGAGTACATATAACTTCGCCGGACGTTGTCGATTGAGATGCGGATTGGCACAATTCTCCCGAGCAATGCTGCCAATAGGTACATATCTATACGTAGTTGTGCCTCTGTATCGTCGGGCCCCCTCTTCAGGTTTTGTTTCTCATGGCGGGCAAATTGTAACAGCCTCTCTGCAAGGGATATAAGCACGCTGCACAGCGCAGGGAACGGCCCCTTGGGTACACGCCGCGGGACGGATACAAAGCCAGCAGTTCCCCGCCCGCATTGCGACCACATTTCCTTTTCGTCATTATCCCCGTTCTCAATTCTCAATTCTACCTCTGGAACACAGGGACGGACGCGTCAGACACGTCAAGATGGCCGGCTGAGGCTTGCTGGCTCAAGCCATCGCTTCCGCGACAGAGTCAAGTGGGCGCATTGGACTCGACTCCTCGAGTCACTCGACTCGTCCACCGGCAAAGCGGCATCGCGGCTCCCGAGTCCCAGACTTCCAGCGCATTCGATGGCGGCTTGGTCGCCTCCCCTCACATCTTGCGCTAGGTACTTGCGATCTTGGGCAGCGCACAGACCCCCACATGCTTGATGCACATGCTGGGCGTAGGTACCAGACGAACGTCAGTTGCAGTCTTGTTCACTGGAACCATTGGGTACGGAGTATCTAGAGAGTACCTAGGTGCCACCCCATGACGTCGATGTCGAAACCCCGATTGCCACGAGCCACTAGGAACTACCTCAGGGAATAATTCTAATCCAACGCGAGCCAGTCTGCCCATCACCGGCAGACAAAGAGGACAACAAGGACAGAATGGCCCCGAGAAGCTGGTATAGACCCCAGAACAATGTCCCTGCTCAGTGAGTAGGTACCTATGTAGGTACATACATACCTAGGTAGGAAGTCGGTCCGGACTCCGAGTCCGAAGTCGTTATCAAGTATGTAGGTACTCCGTGTACGGGATAAATGGCGCAATGCACATGCTAAACTGCCTATTCGGTTAAATCTTTACAGCCAATTCATGTTTGCAGCCCCCCATTCTCACGCTTGTACCTACTACGAGTACGAAGTATTAAGAAAAGACCAATCGAAAAGAACAACCTACGATGCATCATGATTGCAAGACTGCTCAAAGTACCTATGTACACAAAATGAGACAAAAAGACATTGGTCTCTCTTCGGAACGTAACGCACAAGACATTGTGTTCACGCATGTCACATCCATATATGTAATTACATCCACACGCACATGTACGGAAGTACTCCATATGTATGTACTCCGTATACCTATGTACGTACATTAGGTACCTAGATTAGGTAGTTATAGATTCTCCGGCCGCAAACCCAATTCGGGACGGGCGCTGTGGAACAAGGGATGAAACTGAACCGAAGGGGCGTGGGGTGTGACAATTGGAAGAATGGGACCACCAATGAGCGGGTAGAAGAGAATGAACGGATACGATATATATGAATCTTTTCCTAAGCCAAACGACTCATCAACGCAATCAGATCCGGGAGCGTAGTTCATATCTTTGGAAAAGCGGACGAGAGGGTTGCAGATATGGACTGGAACGTGTACCGAAGTGTGTATTTTTGAACTACATCAAATTAAGCTAATCCAAAACAGAATTAATATATGTAGAATAAGTTTAAACGTTGAAGCGGAGGTCTTTACTTGCTTCGCCCGCCAGAACCAGAGATGAGAAATTCGTACAGAACTAAAATTAGACACCCTGAAATCATCCCGCCGCATCCATGGACTTATGACCCCCAGGGCCCCAAAAAAACGCAATCTAAACGAAAACCGATGGGAGGCTCAGACCAGAAACACCAGAACCAGATCGCGAAGGAAGCGCCAAATTTTCGTAGACCCGAGTAATGCGGTAGATGAGTCCGCGCATGTTCCGTACATGAGGGTGTCATGAGGGGGGTATTCCAAACCGAAACCGGAACCAGCAAGGAAAAAGAGAAACAGAAACAAAGCAAGCAAGTACAAGTAAACCGAGGGCTATAACAAATCTGGATAGTAGAGATAGGAGCATAATCGAGCCAGTACTATGTATACGTGAATAGAGACGTAGAATATCAGCCATATACAAGACTGCCCCGTTCTTTCTTTTTTCCAAAATGTTCTCGAATCATGGTAAAGCTTATGTCTTTCCATCCAGCTTCGGAGCCATAGTAGCACGATCCATTATTGGGCAGTCGTATCGGCATCTGTGCTGGTGAGCCAATTATTACGTGATTAGAGACGTAAAAGAGCAAAAAGCAGTCGTACAAGACAGCCCTGCATTATTATTTTTTATACCAAATGCTCTTCAAATGTGGTATAGCGTGCTCATCGCATATGAATCCGAAGTAGCAACAGTAACACGCAAAGGCCACAGGAAAGTCGTATCGGCATCCGGTGCTGGCTTCCCAGCGATAAAGCAAGGTGATGGGGTCACCTCGCGTCTTCAACCATACACTCCAGTCATCCCCAGGGTGTCTCACAGGTTCAGATTGATGTTTCCCAGCCGAGTCATCCGTTTATTCATGCGAAGTCGTTGATCCGCTCCACCCGGAGGAGCCGCCAGACGTCTGTCGCCTCGATCCCTCGAGTTAGCATTCGGCGGCGGCGGCAGCGGCGGCAGCTGTTTGCCGCCCGGACCAGAGTGGGGCATTGGCCGCGATGGAAAACCACCACCACCACCACCATGGGGCATTGTGCGACCCCGAGGTGGTTGTTGTCCTCCTGGTCCACCACCACCACCAGGTCGACGCGCCTCTTTCTCGCCAACACCGACACCCGCCTGCGCGGCCTTGACTCTTCTCCATGCATCTCGTTCGCAATACGCATAGCCTGCGACTTCAAAGTACCCGTCCACCAGAGAGACACCGCAGTCCAGACAGCGGAAGCAGCGGAGGTGGTACTTGACTCCGGCCTCGTCCTCCGCAAATTGGCCCTCAATTCCGCGTTTGCAGCTCCCGCACAGGCTGTTGTTTAGTTTGTGGTAGTCTTGTTCGCAGTATGGCTTGTCGCCGAGGACGTAGAAGACTGATGACGAGAATGGGGCGCGGCAGGTCGAGCAGACGAAACATGCCTTGTGATATTTGCCCGTGAGACGCCCGTCCGCTGAGGATATGCTCTTGCCGGTGATGGCAATGCCACAGGCTTTGCAGTCGCCCCTGGACGGCAGTGGAGAGATCCCACGGGTGTCGTGACGTTCCCCGGTGTGTTGTGGCCTTGGCGAACGAGAATCGGTACGTGTATGCTGAGTCTGGAGCCTGCGGTCTTCGCCACCTACATCGCGCAGTGGCGAGGAGTTGTGTTCTACCCGATACGAAGGGGCGTGATGTCCGTTGCCAGAGCCAGGGGGGTTACGGTCGACGCGAAAATCTCTTGGCGGCGGCGCTCCTTGAGGTGGCCCGACCGACTGGTGGGCAAATCGATGGGAATTTGCGTCTGCTGCATCCATGCGCAAATCTTGTGGCTTGGTTTCATGTCCATTCGCTCGTGTGTCTTTAAAAGTCTGACTGAGGTCGCTTCGGTGTGTTTGCGATCTCGTGGGGCTTGTTTGTGCCGTGCTAGAACTAACTGCACTGTAATCAGAGTACCCGGACGAAACCGAGCTGTTCGAGGCATGATAAGGATTGTTAACCCCAAATTCTGCTGCCAAGTCGACACACGCGGTGTGTTTGGAATGGTGTTCAGCCAGCAAGTCAGTTCGGGGAGGTGGCTTTCGTGAGCTCGCCGGGCCCCTTGACCTTGATCGCTCATTCCGTGAGCGGTCAGGTAGAGACCCTGAAGCAGATGGAGCTCGATGTGTGTGAGGGGGTCGTGTACTCGGTAATGGCTTTAGATAAGCGTCGGAACTAGAAAGGCTTGCTTGATGGCCATTGTTGAAGCTTCTTGGTACTCCGAAGCCCGCAGGGCTGTCCTTCAGCGGCGGCGGTGGTGGCGGCGTGTAGTAATGAAGTGAATCATTTCGCTGAGGATATGCGTGTCTCGCTGCGGGTGCCCGTTCGGTGGGATCAAAGGGGCCAGGAATCGTGTGATTCAGCCTGTCCATTAGGTCTGCTCCTTTGTGCTGCTTATCTGGAGCAGTTGGCGTTGAATCACCGAACCCGCCGTAGCCTCCTGGCCGCCTTGATGGAGAGGCAGTTGTGGGCGCCTTCCAAGCACCTTCTGAGACATTTCTCGACCGCGAATGTTCTTGAGCGCCCCCCGAGCGTTTCCCACTGTCTGGATTCACCGGAGTACCATGCCGTGACGGGCTTTGCTGACTGACCGGGGTCAACTGCCCTCTATGCACATAAGTGCTCTCTACTGACGCGTTAGATGGGTCTCAGATTCTGCGTATCATCACATCACGGAAAGGTAATTTACCTGAGAGCGTTTCTAGGGGAGGCGTTGTACGGCTGTGCTCGTTGTATGACGATGCACTGAATCGAATGGAAATGAACTCGGCTTCTTCAGACGGCGAGGATGCTGTGCAAGAATACGCTATTAGCTCTAAGCTGACAAGCACACTATGTCCGTCCTTTGAGGTATCGAGTACTTACGTCCAGCTGATGAACCGCCACAAACGTGTTCTCCCATCAAGGAGATCTCTACCTGATTTCCACATAACGAACACTTGATGGTTGGCAAAAATGACGACTTTCGTGGCAGTGCCATGATAGCAAACGATGGCTGATGTAGACAGACTCAGGTCTCGCACGACGAAAACGCTCAGATTTGAGATCGAATGCAGAAGTTTGAGGATCTGTCAATGCACAACACATAAACTCCGCCGTATCTGGGGACCTTTGAGCCATCAGTCTGTTCGACCGCGACGTGTCCCAAGTGAATACAGAGAGGGCGTCGCACTACGCGGCGGCCTCAAATAGTATCGAGTTTCTTTGACTTTGCGTTATTAGTCGGCTCAGACACAGAAACTCCCCTGCTTTTTCTGAGTTGACTCCTCGAGTGATCCAAGTAGTCGGGGTCGATAAATTGTAAGGTATCGGTGTTCGAAACAAAGACGGGACAAGACGGCTATTACTGCAGAGAGGTGGAGGTTCGTCTGTATTAGGCAACGATTCTACCCGTTCTTGCTACTTCCGTTGCAAAACCGAGGAAATTAAGAAAAAAAGAAAAGAAAGGTATTAAGAATTAAACTCAATATTGTCAAAAAGATACGAGCTCTGGAAAGCTGGTGTGATAACCAGAGTTTGAATATGCAAAATGCGCTGGGCAAGCGGCCATTTGTTCAAGGAAATCAGGGGTCTTGCGTTGGTGGAGCCGATGGTTGATGCCGGGGACTCGGGAGGGGTCCTCTGGAGATGGGGGATGGCCCCGGCGTCTTCAGCGGGTTGTCCTCCACTTGAAAGCGCTTGAGCCCCCCTGAAGCCCCGGAGCCTTGGAGTCCTCGGGCCCCCGTCCCTTGCATGGGCTGTTTCAATGCAGCATCTGTGCTTCATCTTCAACGTGCTCTTGAGTCGCGGGAGCGGGAGAAGGCGAACGATACAACATATGAATCATGATACACACAATGCGCACGTGCACTTTCTCCCTTCATTCTCTCGGTGTTTCTCTCCTGAAACATCCCGTTCGATTAATTGGCTGCAAATACGGATACTTACCATCGGTTTTGCATTCATTTCGCTGCCATCATAGACATCCCATCCCGCTGTGCTTTGGAAAATCCCTGCACGCGACCCGTGACCCGTAGCCGGGGAACCAACAATCTGGACATTCTGGAGCGGTTCCGAACAACAGCTCTACCACTCCGTAAGTTTTCTACTTCTGGCCTCGTCGAGGTATCAGGGGTCGGCAGCCATTAGACTTCCTTCAGACCTAAAAAAAGATTGGTCTCGACTACGGAGTACATACCTATGTATCCGTCAGTCTTATGTAGGACAAGTTCCTCTTGTGGTAAGTCACAAGTGTCTTCCTGAAGACGATGAACATCGATCAAGGCCTGCCTGGTGTTCCTCTGTTGAGATGATGCGGGAGGCACCGAGGCCTGTATTTCTGCTCGTGCTGCCAACATGCCACGAAACCCGCATGTGCATAGCGTTTGGAGTCCGGTTGGCAATGTCCGCTAGGTACCTAGACGTGCAGAAGCCTCTCTCGGAGCGTCCACTGCACAGGAGCGATTAATGATCACAGACTCGCCGCCTCCACAGCTCATCTTCAATTTGGCGTGCACGTTGCAACTCGAGAACGCGCTCCCTGGGCTAGGTACTACATGACGCGGCAAAATGTCACCCTGGGTACTCCGTATGTACTGTAGGTAGCAATGTTGCAATGTTGCAATGTAGGTAACCTGATCGTTGCGTCGGTTCGCGACATGCAATGAAGTCGGCCGAAAACGGACGAGATATCGGCAGCACGCCGCAGCAGTGAACCAACCACCTTGTTGTGTGTTTTCTGCTCTCAGTGCTCCCCATGCCATGGACTGCGTCGCCAACTTGCCAACAAACCATTACAAATCCAACAGACCGGAAGGAATCGGCGGGCCAATTCGTCCAAATCAGAGCGGCCTCGCGCTTAGACCTCCTGGCTTTGGGCCTTTGGGCCAGCGAAAAGTATCACCAGCCAGAATTACATGTCTGAAAGACTTGTGCAATGAGCTGTGGCACGCGCGGAGCCCATCGTCATTCTTTCTACGGAATAGGTACATACGTAATTTTTCCTCTAATCTTTCACTACCATCCACTTAGGTATGTACTGTACCACTTGCTTGCCAAAAAATGGGAGGCAGGTGGATCGTCGATTACCAGGTAGGTGCATCTAGGTACATAGTGCCTGCCCCTGCGGGTCGGAGAAAAGTCGACGTCACATGCCGTTGATGTTTATGTACATGCGGAGTTGTTGTGTCTGACTCCAGCCATACATCATGACGATGTGTTCATGCCTCTTTTCTCTTCATGGCCTTCATGGAGATGGGTCGCCCTTTGATTATCGTGTTCATCCATCTTGGCCACCAATGCTTATCACATGGCCTGGACGGGTGCGTAGGATATCACGGAGTTTTAAGACCGTCGCTGGGATGAGCATGCATGGCAATGATGGTGCAACAGTGATGCCAATTGCTAATGCATTTTTTATCCTTCTCCGCCGCCGACGACGGCGTTGCTGTGGCTCGAGCTGATCGTCAGTCGCGCGAAGCTGGTCTCTGAGAACACATGATGCCCTCCCCGCTGCTAGTCTAAATACAGTCTGGTGTCACTGTTAATCTTTCGCGAAGAGATTGCGGAATCATGGTTTCGGCTAAGCTCGTCTATCGCCAGAAATGACGAATTCCTTCTCCAATTTCTCCGCGCCTGCCTGGGCCCTGGGCCCTGGACCCTTCCTTCTCTTCCTTCAGCTGCGCAGCGGAGCGAAGAGAAGACGCGCCGGATGTGATACCGATGCCGCCGCGGCATCGAAAGACGCGAGCGAAGATACATAAGTGGTGTCCTAATCACATGACTGTTGTGACCTTCTTGTGCCTTGCGGCTTGCCTGTTCCGACTTCCTCTAGAAAAGAATGGCAGGCCCAGCGCAGATTGAAAATTCGCTAGAGTCAATTCGGTTGGCGGTGAAGCGTACACGGAAGCAGCTATAGCCTATGTACCTACGTAACTACCTACAACAGGGTACCTAGGTAGGTATCAAGATTCAACAGGCTTCGCGATGAAGATGCGGTAAGCGCGCTATCGCGGCTTGTGGCGGCTGTTTACAAATTACAACAAACACGCGCGCCCCTGCCTCCCAATCATTCGCTGACCGTACCCGGTACCGTACCGGCCCGACACTCGGTCGGCACTATCAAGTCACCGCCCTCCCGGCCACATGTCCTGACTCCTGACCCCTATATCCCCCCTCCGCTCTCTACTTTGTCACCAGTTCATACATTACCCCCATCTTAGCATCAACCTCTCAGCTGCGATCCAAACCCAATACTCTTTTCAGTCTTCCTGTAATTTTCATCGTCGCTACTCATAATTTGATCATAACTGCCCTTTACAAAACTTCTTCAAGTTCAATCAACTAAAAACACAAAAAAAACCACTCGACCGATCGAGGCATTGAACCTCGATCACACAGTTGCCAAGACGTTTTCAAATCTTCTCAACTCGTAAGTACTCAGTTGCTGCACCTTAACACTTGGGATGTGCTATTATATTTCGAATCATGAGCGTTGTGCTGACTTGACGTGCAGGATTCACCACCCGTTCGCAGGAGCCCGTTGCTCAGCCTCTGGAGGAGCATCGGACTCGATAAAGACCCAGTAAAGGCAGAAGCTTGACAGTAGAAAACTCATCTCACTTTACCAACAACTGTTTACTGCAAAGCCTAACTCTGTCGCCAATTCAATTCGTCACTATGGCTCCCCACGCGCAAGATGCCTTGGGCTCCACGAACGGGGCGGTTCACGCCAACACCACTACCGGTGCATCTCGCAGCACCTTCCTCGTCAATTCTCCCAACGTCAGCTACACCGACGCTGAGATCAACTCCAAGTACACGTATCGCACTACCAGTGTTGAGACTGATGGCAATGGAAACTATGTTGCTACCCCTAAGGAGACTCAGTACGCCTTCAGGGTCGATCGCAAGGTTCCCAAGGTTGGCATGATGTTGGTAGGCTGGGGTGGTAACAATGGTACCACTGTGACCGCTGGTATTATTGCCAACCGCCGAAACCTTGTCTGGGACACCAAGGAGGGTCCTCGCGAAGCCAATTACTATGGATCCGTTGTTATGGCCTCTACTATGAAGCTCGGAACCGAGGCCAAGACCAACAGGGACGTCAACATCCCCTTCCATAAGGTGCTGCCAATGGTTCACCCTAATGACCTCGTCATTGGTGGCTGGGACATAAGCAAGATGAACCTAGCTCAGGCCATGGACCGCGCTCAAGTTTTGGAGCCTACCTTGAAAGCCCTCGTCAAGAAGGAAATGGCCGACCTTGTGCCTCTTCCCTCCATCTATTACCCTGATTTCATTGCTGCCAATCAGGAAGATCGTGCGGATAATGTCATTGAAGGCACCAAGGCTTGCAACGCTCACGTTGAGAAGCTTCGTCAGGATATCCGTGACTTTAAGGCGAAGAACAATCTGGACAAGGTCATCGTCATGTGGACTGCAAACACCGAGCGTTATGCGGATATCATCACTGGCGTGAACGACACTGCCGATAACCTACTCAAGTCTATTGAACAAGGCCACGAAGAAGTTTCTCCCTCCACCGTGTTCGCGGTCGCCTGTATTCTCGAGAATACTCCCTTCATCAACGGGTCTCCTCAGAACACCTTCGTTCCTGGTGCGATCCAGCTTGCCGAGAAGCACAACGCTTTCATTGGCGGAGATGACTTCAAATCTGGCCAGACGAAGATGAAGTCTGCTCTTGTTGACTTCATGATCAGCGCCGGCATCAAACTGACCTCTATTGCCAGCTACAATCACCTGGGTAACAACGATGGAAAGAACTTGAGCTCCCACAAGCAGTTCCGCTCCAAAGAGATTTCCAAATCCAACGTAGTCGATGACATGGTGGAGGCCAATTCCGTCCTGTACAAGAAGGGCGAGCACCCTGATCACTGCGTTGTTATCAAATACATGCCTGCGGTCGCCGACAACAAGCGCGCTCTCGACGAGTACTATGCCGAGATTTTCCTTGGAGGTCACCAGACCATTTCGTAAGTCACAGCACTCCCGATGGCACTGTCTTCCAGTCTCTTCCTCTGAGGTGTTCATGCAATCTAACTTTTGCACAGAATGTTCAACATTTGCGAAGATTCTCTTCTTGCCTCTCCTCTGATCATCGACCTCGTCGTGCTCGCCGAGATGATGACTCGCATTCAGTGGAAGGACTCTACATCTGAAGGCGACTACAAGCATTTCCACAGTGTTCTCAGCGTCCTCAGCTACATGCTCAAGGCTCCTCTCACCCCTCCCGGCACTCCTGTTGTGAATGCTCTGGCCAAGCAGCGTGCAGCTTTGACCAACATCTTCCGTGCCTGCGTTGGTCTTGAGCCCGAGTCCGACATGACTCTCGAGCACAAGCTGTTTTAAAGCAGATCTGGACAAGGCGCCGGCATTCACTCCGGAAATGAGCCGAAGGAACAGGACCTGAGTATACCGTAGTTTAGATAAAATATTGCAAGAGATGTAGGAATCTGCACGGAGATGCCTAATAATAAGACTTCGCCTCTTCCATTTTTTTTTTGTCTGCCTTGTAGTGAAGACACGCGCACGGTCTGATGTACCTATAGCTACTTTAGCCCTCCTACTTGGACGGCTGCCACAGGCTTTCCTCCAATGCATCGCGTCTGGCAATGCTCTTTCGCAATTGCTTCTGTCGTTGAGCCTTCTCAAGGCCAACGAGAGATTTATCTGCGACTTGACCGTATGTAGCAGTTCTCAAAAATACACCTAAACTGATAGCTTCAATTGCCAAGTTGAATGGCTTCCTCGGTGTAGTGTGACATTGTGATCCGAATGGTAAGACTATCTTCAAGATCGAAGAAGGATTGCGCGAAAAAACGCGCTTTGATTGTTGTTGTCTTGTTGTTGAAGGGTAGAAAAGTGGCCTGTGTTGACTCTGTTGAGGGCCGATGATTTGGACCCTCGACTTGTTGTCGAAATAAAAGATCTCATGATTTGAGTTATCTAGTTTATGTCTGTATGTACTGGCAATTCTCTAAGAAAAGGCCTACAGACTGCAGTACCTATGATCGCCGCTTCTTATGCAAGGGCCTGCAAAGAACCAAAGAAGGATGCAGGGCGACGCGGTTTGCATGTTACCTTAGGTACCTAGGTACATACCTTGTACGTACAGTACTGGAATGAGGGGCTCTTCACAAAAACGCTGGTGCCGTCACGTCGCGTGCGCGTACTGTCGCGTCACGCGTCTCGAGCTCCCCCTCTCCCTCTACCATGACACTCTACCTAGTTGGTCATGTAACGTACGACCACTAGCCGGCCAGATGCAGAACATATCAAATCAAACTGCATAGCACAGACGTATTAACCATTACCTTCTTCAATTCATTTATCGTCATTCATTGTTACAGAATCTTCGCAGCGGGTCGCCGCTGCTCATTGCCTCCGCCATGGCTTCCTCACGAGCTGCTTCAGTCGCCTCACGCAGCAGCTCGCCTGAACCTTTAACGCCACGTTCCAAAATCAAGGCTCTTCTCGCGACAGTCGAGAGCAGTGACGAAGAAGGAGGGCCGACAGTGAATCCGACACGACCATCTTTTCTCCGTGGAATCGGTAAACATAGAGCCCATGACAACAGCAGTCCAAGCCCAGTACACGATGATGAGTCGGACGATGCAGTGACTGTGATGAATCGGCCACGGGGCAAGCTTGCATCACGGATGCAAGGCGTTCAAGATATGACAAAGGGAGCGAAGAGCCCGGAGCCGGCGGCCGCCACAGCAAGAGACCGCGTCAGAGCAATGTTGCAGCGCGACCAGGCCGAAACCGACGACGGAGAGGGCCCGACTGGCCAAGACGAAGACGAAGACCTTCCCACAGCCCCGAGGCGTCAGAGACGCCGTGCTGCTGCCACTGATACACAGTTGAATGACTCGGAAGCGGACGAACGAACCCGACCCGCCAGCCCTGGGCTTTTTGTTTCTTCACCTATGCGCCCCTCACCAAGGAAGGACACTGAGCGCATTGACGAGAGCGATGATTCCGACGATGACCTCCCGGCGCTTAAATCAGATCGCTTCCAATTGCTGGTTGAACGAAAGAGACAAGAACGCCTGGCACGAGAGGCTGCCGAAGAAGCTCGCAAAGCTGAGCGATGGGCCCAGCAGGAAAAGCTGAACTCGGAAATGGAGCTGATCGCGTCAGATGATGGCGATATTGGAATCACGGACGATGAAGGAGGAAGACGTTTGACTCAACAAGCTCGCCCTACTCGAAAGGCCAGCAAGAAAGCAATCGAGGAGATGAACCGGGAGACACAACGCATGACCAGAAACATGCAACTCGCGCCGGAGATCAAGACAAAGACCAAGATTTCTAAATCTAGCCTGTTTCAACGATTCAACTACAAGCCAACCGGCTACATAGAGCCCGAGCCCGAGCTTCGGACACACAGCTCCAGTCGACCAACCACTCCACATTCTGATATCGAAATGAATGATGCTGGTACGCCTCCAAGCTCCCCTCCTACGCTCAATGAAAACGCCAAGACTGCTACCACGAACTCTACTGCTTCAAATGCTCTGGCCAGAGAAGGTTTTCATGGTCTCCGGGAGAATAGGGATAGATTTGGCCAGCAGCAAAGCTCGAGTCCAGGCCAAAAGCAGATGCAGAAGCAAACGCGAAGAGTGAGGATCAAGCTACCTATTGTGCCCATCAACTCGATGATGGACTCGGATGACGAACTACAAATCACAACGACGACCAAAAATAAGCTGGATGCACTATTCGACAGCGTTCCATTCAAAAGAAACAGTGAACCGAATTCGATCCATGCGTTGCGGGCTCTTGCAATGGTAACCTCTCCTGTAAAGGACAGGTCACGCAAAGCCGATCAGTCTAAGATGACACCCGGAGAACTACAGGCCTATCTGCATTTCAAAGCGCGACAGCAAGCCAAAATGGAGCGCGAGCGCCGCTTAGAGATTTTGAGGGGCCAGGGAATCGTGGTTCAGACGGTAGAAGAGCGCGAACAGCAGGAACGAGAGGTGGAAGATCTGGTGGCTAAGGCAAGACTGGAGGCGCATAAGATAAAGGAGACGGAGCAGGACGAAGCCAGGAGGCAGGGAAAGGCGAAGGGTGAGGTCGACCCTCTTGCCTGGGATGACAGCGAAGATGAGGAGTACCGAGATGCCGCTGAAGAGGATGCCGCTGAGGTGGAGATCTCGGGCTCTGAAATCGACGAGATGGATGAGGATGCAGAGGAAGAGCAGGTGCAGGATGAAAACGCAGCCGGACATGTCTTGTTTGACGACGAAGCGGAGTCCGCTGCCTCTGAGCATGAAGCCCAAGAAGAGGAAGATGATGACGACGACGAGGAGGAGAGAGTGGTTACTCGACCAGCTGCGAGACAACGCAGAGCTCGGAAGACTACCACGGTTCTGTCGGACGATGAAGACAGCGTTGGAGTGACGCCGAAGCCCTTCAAGCTTTTTTCGCACATGTCTCCCGCAGGTGCAAGGGCCCTGTCTCCCTCTCCCGATGCGCCCAACTCGGTTCTACGATCTGCCAAGAAGACATTTATCCCTGGACTCCCCGTCAAAGGCCCCGCTGGGTTGGGCCTCACCCAGATATTCGCCGGCACCATGGACAACAGCCAGACAAGCAACTTTGCTGGGACTGTACCAACCCAGTCCATGATGCCCGATTTTTCCCAATTCCCCGACTCCAACTTCTCAGCCACCGCAGATGAGCCCATGGAAGACATGATTGCCAACTCTCAGCGACTACACGATTCGCTCGCACCCACTCAGGCTGTGCAATTCAATCTCTCACAGTCTCAAATGCACGGCCTCGGCAGCTTAATCACTGACGAAATGCAGACACAACTATCGGAGGGCATGGAATATTCTCAGGACATGGGCCTCCAACAGCACACCCCTCTCCGCGAACGATTCATCGAGCCCCCCTTTTCCACGGCCGAGACATTGCCGGCGGAGCATCCGGATGGCCAGCAATACTACACCGCAACGGTACAGGACTCGCCGCTTGTTCGCAAGGGCCGACTTCGCAGGAGAATGGACATGTCTACTGCCGCCGAAGCAAGTAGGGATGCAGACGCACCTAGCGCGCAAGCAGATGCGTTCGAGGCCCTCAGAGGTGGTGCTGCAGCGGCAAACAAGGAGTCGAGGAAGTCGCTCGCGGCTGATGACTTTGACCGCAAGAAGAGTAAGGCCAAGGGGCTGGTGGAGGAGCAGGCTGAGGAGTCAGAAGATGAATACGCTGGGATTGGGGGTGTTGATGGCGAAGACAGCGATGATGAGTCGAATGGCTCTGTGGAGGATATGATCAATGATGCGGCTGGGAATGACGTTGATGAGCGGAAGCTCGCTGCGTTTCATGCGTAAGTTTCTGCTCATGTTTCAACCCCTTTTTGTTCTCTTTCCTTGCTTGTTTCCTTTTGCCCATTTGTGTTTTATACTTTGGATCATTTTTCAATCTCCAACTTCCCAACCCCAGGACGAATCTATATGTTCGTCTTGTCCCAGACACGATGCTCACCTCTGAAACTGTAGGGACCAGGAACGTGCCCAGGATGAGAAACAAGTAGAAAAGCTCTTCAAGGATCTCTCAAAAGGCATGCTGCGGCGCAAACGCGGCGCCGATTTCGACCTCTCAGACTCAGACTCAGACGGCGAGGCTCGCAAGCGCATGAAACGACGCCAATTTGCCAAGATGCAAAAGGCACTCTTCTCCGACGAGCGCGTCAAAAAGATTGCCGAAAACCCAGGCAACCAAGCCTTCCTCCGCAGCATCGAAGACCACGGCAGCGACGTAGACGACGTAGATATCCTCGACGGCTCAGACTCGCCCCCACAAACCAACGCAGACGCGCAACAGACACAGGACGATGACAAGGAGAACCGCACCCAGGGCGCTAGCAGCGCCGTCATCCCCGACAGCCAAGCACACGCGTCAAGAGGTCTCAGCATAGGCCTCTCCGAGAAGCACAGCCTCCGCGCGCATCCACGACGAAGCAAAAACACCAAAAAACCATCCCACATAGGACAAGTCCGCGAAACGCTATCCAGCCTCCTCGACGAGCGGTACGGCTCCGTCATCCCCGCCACAGAAGCCACTTCCGACACCGAGGACGAAGACGAAGACGAAGACGACAACACCGATCCCTCCTCCAGCAACAAGGAGAACCAAGCCCCTCGACCTATTCCCCCTCCGCCCCCCTTTCATCGCCTCCCCACCGCGCCTCCTACAATCGTCAACCGCATCGGTGCCATGCGCCGCTCATCCTCTTCCTCCTCTAAGATTACACCCTCCACGCGCATGGCCTTTGCAACACCCTCCGCATTATCTTCATGCCCATCCTTCAAAGTACCGCCTTTGCTACGCCGCGCCACCACCAACTCCTCTTTTGCCAACGCATCGAATTCCGCTTCCGCGTCTGCGTCTGGCACAGCGGGGGGTTTCGGAGAAGCAGCCAAGATCAAGAAAGGCGCGGGCAAGAAGAGCGGTATTGGGGGTTTTGCGCGGGAGAATGCGTCGAGGTCAAAGGTTTTGGTGAGGGAGAGTGAGCGGAGGAGAGAGGAGAGGAAGGTGAGGGGGGCGGAGAGGAGGGTTGGGATGGTGGGGGGGTTGTTGGGGAGGGGGGCTTTTGAGTGAGCTTTTTTCGGGTGGAGTGAAGTGAAGTGGTGAAGACGAGGGGGGGAGGAGAAGGAGGAGGAGGAGGAGGAGAAAGGCCTTGTTGGTGGGTGTACCGTGTGTTTGAGGCTTGACACTTGCTTGCTTTGATGGCGTTTGGGATTTGACTTTGTTTCATAATGGGTAGGCAGGGCAGGGAGGGGCATTGTTGCGTTCTTGGAGTTACGGGAGAGGGGGACGGAACTATTTTCATGTTTTGGCGGATGAGCGTTGCAAGTGATCATAGACGGTTTTGAGTAAATGTATTACATGGTATATTACATACTATATTGTCTACCTGCTCTCTGCGGATACCTACCTACCTAACAGGCTCCATCTCAACGGATGAGAAACTTTCTCCTTCTTGGGGGTTCCGGAGATCTGACCTACTTTTTCGTTCATTCTAGCCACTTCTTCTTATCATATAGCTAGATCTACTTTTAGTATCTGTATAGGTAGCATCTTCTCATCAACACACTGTTGTTGTTCTGGAATCTGCATGTCAACAACCGCACGTGTATATCGCACGCGTAGGGGGGATTTGTTCTGTGAAAAGGCATTTGGCTCGTGCAAAGTTAGATTTCTAACTTGATGCATAGCCTAATTCGTTGCACAAAGCCGAATTTTATTCGTATACATTGCATGGTTTGTCACATCAAGTCCATTGTTCTATACGTATACAGGCTATTGTAGGTCTTGCTGTCATATAGGCATAGCATGTTCTCTCATACGGTCGTTCTAAGATGCACGTGTAGTATGGTTTGTTCGAAGATTTTCCCTTATACAAAGACCATGAGCTGTTGTGCAGCCTCGAGAGTCGTCATTAGCCTAGATTGTCTTCATGAGCCGTTGTCCACGGGGCATTGGCCAAGTCACGCATGTACACACTATGCACGATATCTTGGAGTGCTCAAGACGATATATATTCAACCAAGGCGAAATCGACGAATCGCTCACTCCACCACTCCACGCCATGCCGAGCCGCGCAAAAGAAGCAAAACAAAGAAGGGGAATCTGCAAGCTAGCGCACGCCGATGGGCAGGGGAATCTAATGCATAAAGAAGTGGCTAGTCAGACACGCCTCGTTCTTGGTGCAATAACAGGCCCGTGAAATCTAAGCCGGAACCCAAGGCTCTGCTGTTACACCGAAAAGCCAAACCAAAAGGAAAAGAGCAAAAACGAAAAAGAAAAGAAAGAAACAGGGAATAAATCTAATGCTATAGCAAGAAAGGCTTCCCAACTTGGCTGTAAGCGAACGTTTCCAAAGACAAGCGCTGCAACTGGCATACTGTCAGAAAAGGTGCGAATGGCATGATGAGATCGCTATATCCCCTTTTGTGCAATGACAACCACATAGTCCTTCAAGATCTTTGGCTCATTCAACTTGGCCGCCATCCTGACTTGGACATTCAGCATCTCCACCTCGTCCGAGGCCCAACCAAGGACATCGCGCAGCAGAACCGCCGTCATGGCCTCGACGCCCTCGACATAGTTGACAGCCATTAGGGCGCCCACCTCCATGCTTGGCTGGTCCAGAGGCCATTTTCCTACAGGAACTTTCCGCGTCAGCTGCTTCACGGCCACGAAGCCCGCCTCCGAGGCCCATCGCCTTAGATGGCCCGTCGGGTCAAGCATTCGCCCCGTCTTGAAACACGCCTCCCTCATGGCCTCGGAGAGCTGCAAGAACGGATGCGAAGGGTGGTACTTAGCCAGTGGAACCGCCTCATCTGCGCCCGCGATTGTATAGTAGCTGCTGGACATTTCCTGGAACTCGACCCAGCCGCCTGGCTTTAGGGCGCTGTAAATTTGTCGCACCAACCGCGGCCAGTTCTTAATCGAGGCGGCCATGTACCGGCAGTGGATGTAGTCATACCGGTTGTACTGGAACCAGTCGAGCTCAATGTCGTCGACGATGAATTTGACATTAGTGGGCACCCAGTCTGGTTGAATGGGACTGAGATCATTGCCGGTGATGCTCGCTCCCGGGTATGCATCTCCCATGGTGATGGACCACAACCCGGTCCCCGTACCGATGTCGAGGATCCTCATGCCCGCGGGGTTGATGGGCGCCAGAAAGAGCTTGTCGTCGAGAATTCGAGTCACGGCATGGTGCAGCATGTCGAGGCGGTCCTGCTCGCGATCATCGTTGGGGAAGCAGTACGAGCCGGATTGGTAGGCGTGATAGCGTCGATTGTGTTTCCATTCGTAGCGTGTGATGGAGCTGTATATCGAGGTGCTGGCATTAGAAGCTTCTTCCCCGTACGTTGAATCGTTATCCATCTGAGGGGAACACACGGATGTCGTCGTCATATCGCGTGTCTCTTTTGGGTTTGACCCGAGAGGAATTTGTTGTTTGCCTTCCCCCCTTTTTTTCTTGTTCCTGTTCTCCTTTCTTCCTGGAGCTATGGCCTGAGGGGGGAGTCTTTTAGCAAGCCTCGACCTGTTGGACACAGAAAAAAAAGGGGTGGAGGGAGCAGCAGCTGGTCTTTGACTTTGCTGCAGGAATCCTTGACTGCTTCCCTGATTTTCACTTTTTGTTACTCTTTTTCGTTCTTCGCACCCCTTCTGATGCAGTGCAGGAGGGAAATAGTCACGTCCAACTCACCTCCCAACTTGCTGTATGTGGCGTGCGCGAGGAATCAAGCTGTAGGCAGCCAAGTACTCGAACAACGACGGGGGAAAGAAACAGGGCAGGCACAATACACCCGAAAGCCGGACGCCTACCACAAAAATCGGCGGATATAGCTCCGCCTTGAAAAAGCTAATGTGAACGATGAGAAAATTGGCAAAGGGAAAAATGAAGTGTAGATTGAAAAATCTATTCGAACTCGTTCAAGTCCAGGTGCCGGGGAGTGGCTTCCAAGTGTCCCGATGGTGTTGGCCTCTTATGAGAACGTGGAATGGCTGCCGTGTTCCGGCGGTTGCGGGGAAACTGCGTCTAGGCAGGATCGCAAAAAGCAAGGCTACACTTTGTTCATTCGAGGCAGGAAAAATTCAGCCGTCCACATGTGCCAATGAGACAGAAGGTAGGAGAGTGAAGCCGAGTGCTGCTTGTCATGTGTCGTATGCGCATATGCGCGTGAACACTGTAGTGTGACGTTCGGTGGTGGAGATTTGAGGGCGCGGGCAGCACGGCGAGAGAAAGAGGCCTGGTAAGGGTTCCACGAAGGAATGGAAGCGGAACAATATGGATTAAGACAAAACAAAGGCCTGCGGGCTTAGACAGGCGCGTGGCGATGGTAGCATTAAAGTCGTGGTGTCGGGCCGTGTATGTTTGTGTGCGTGTGCTCACAGCTAGATGTTGTTGGAGCGGAGGCGGACGGTGAAGCTGCAGCTGCAGCTGCAAGACAGAGCAGCACGATGAAGATCAGAAAAATGAAGGCCAGAGAAGGAGAAGGCAAAGGCAAAGGCAAAGGCAAAGGTAAAGGTAAAGGTAAAGGTAAAGGTAAAGGTAAAGGTAAAGGTAAAGGTAAAGGTAAAGGTAAAGGTAAAGGTAAAGGATGAAACAGAGGATATATGCAAGCCAACCGGCAAGTCGCTAGCCTCGGCACCGGGCGGCTCTTTCCTTTCTCTCCGTTCTTTCCCATCTTGCCCGTTTCTCCCATGCCAGTCCCTCTTCCGTGTCGTTTGCTCTTGCCGCGGCCATGTCATGCGTGGTGACTGTACATTCGTAAGTACATACAACGTATGATGTACATATGTACTCCGTACAAGTGTATCATTACGGAGTATGTAGTAGCAACTTGCAAGTCCCAATCGCGCGCTTGGCTTCCAGCGGCCCGCTGGACAGGGTTCAATGCTACTGTACATACATTAGGTAGGTACATAGGTAACGTAGGTACTCCGTATAGGTATGCCGTACGGCTGCTTCCAGGGCCTGCTTCAGGAATCAGGGTTGCTTCAGGGCGCTCCGGGGCTGCTCCGGTGCTGCTCCGGTGCTGGCTGCGGATGGAGCGGCCCCCGGTCGGACATCAATAAACAGGGCCTCAAAGCCACGTTGTCCACGTTTTCCGCGCCCCACGCGCCCAACTCATCCATAACCTCCTCTTCTACATACAGTAGGACCTGATTTAAACGATACTCGTATAAACGATATCCTCGCCTAACCGATAATTTTCCAATCTCGATTTGGTTTTGTTAGGGAATAACGATAAACCTCGCTATAGCGATAGCGATAGCGGATTGCTCAAAAATTGGCTGATATCGTTCAAAAGAGGTCGGAAATCCCAAAATCCGCCCCACAAATTTCCCTTTCCTCACATAAATTTGCATGAGAGTGACGGGGATACCGGTCTCAATGAGTCAATTCAGGACAAAACAACGGCCTTTCTTACCACCTCAACGCCAGCCATTGATCCTCGTCGCTTGAATGATGTATAGAATGTAAATTAAGAGCCATGCATGAGAGAAACACACGCACATATGTCGCATTTCAACGTCATGATGAGGTTCACCACTACGTGACTATACATATGTTCAGCGTGAGGCTTGTGGATGTATGTTGCATGCATTGTCTTTTGCGTTCGCAGCGTTCCAGCTTCGACGACCGCCATTTGTTGCTTTTGCTTCTCTTCCATGGCTCGAACGCGACGATGCTCTACGGAGTATTTAGCGCTTTCGCTCTGTCAAAATCGGCTCCGAGGTTCCCAGCAATACGGGCAACTTTCGTCATCCCTCCGATCTAATCTTCTGGATCGCACTGTGCACAGGATGCAGCTGCAGCACCGCAGTTGATGGACCACCTGCAGGGCCAATTCTCTGACTCTTCTCCATTATACAACCACTTCTACTCAAAAAAGAACCTGCATCTCCATGGCCAACAACATCTTTATCATACATTCTGTGTTCCCATGACACAGTGTTTCCATATAGGGTAGCCATCACGTGACGGATATCGAGCCACGTGACCTACCTTGAGTTAACGATACCTCGGTTTAACGATGGCCGAGAGGCCCATTAGGAGGAATCGTTTAAACCAGGTTTTACTGTAATAAGTTCTGAGTCCTCACCCTCGTCCTCACCCGCACCTCATCCCACACCCACCCTCACCCCCGTCCGTATCAACCCTCCGTATCAACCCTCCAGTCGCCTCACAAGACTCGACCTGCCGCTCTAGGCGCACCGCAGATTGCCGCGACACATGACACTCGCATGGAAGTATGTAGATGGACAGGGCATGGCATGGCATGGCATGGCATGGCAAATGGCAAGGAGGGCTTCATCTCCCCAGTCCACGCGTGACCTCTTTTTGGTTTCCCTCGAGCCGTGGAAGAAGAAAAGACCACGACTTCAAAGAAAGATGCACGTGGAAAAGAAGCGGCCCGCGCGTATCATGCATGCACCGAAATGAGCTGCTCATTCAGCCCCAGACCCCGGACCCCAATTTCTCCTTGTAAGTCGTTCTGGTGTATACATACGAATACGTAGGTAAAACTGCCGTCGATCCTACCTAGTACATACCTACTCTTCATGTGCGTACTTATACTCCGTATCCAATGCGAAAACGCGTGCCAAAACGGATTCGTAACGGCGCAGAGCGGCACCTAATCACGCCAAGAATAGAAGCAAGCACAGCTATATGTACCTCGGCGATTCTCCGCGAGCACCGAACTTCCTGCGCTGCGACTCGTACCTATTGCGTATGGCTTGCGAGAAATGCGTCATCAAGACTTAGAATGTGCAAAATCTCTTGTTTCAAGGTGGTACCTACCTATGTAAGTGGGTAGTGCCAGTATATGTATGTACATACGGAGTATGTAACTACATGTTATGTATGAGGTATGTACTATACTTCGGCAACATTCCCCAAAAAGCAAAAACAAAAGGTAAAGAAAGAAGAAGAAAAAGAAAAGAATAGGTAGATACATAAGTGACAGTAACAACTTACATACCATGAGTCCATGGCGGACTGAAAAGACGCGCGCGCAATCAAACACGATCCTTTTCCTGCCCCCGGCAATACGCCGTATCGTGTATGCATGATCATATGTATGTACAGTACCTATGTACTCCGTGAGTCCGTACGCGCGAAACCAGCCCAGCCATGAACATAACTTACACGAGTCCACGACTCACTGTGCGCGTTTTCTTTCTTCTGCTGATACCTACTTCTTAGGGTTTTTTTTCTGCATCTTTTCTTAGCACTACATATATACCATATATTTGGCAATCCGTATTTGTATAAAGCAGAGAATCCATGTATTATTAACCGACTTTTCCGAACTGAGTTCCAACTTCCTCCAAACAAGGGGGGTCGCCTTGCAAATTCAACGGACAAATACGGAGTAAAAGTGGGTGAAGTGAGATTTGAAACGAGGCCGACACCCATGTTTCTCCCTACCTCCGCCTGCCCCCTTCTTTCTAGAAGACCAGTCGTAGCCTGTAACTCCGCAAGTTGTGAGGCAGGGTAAACACTGAACAGGGGTCGCTCATCTGCGTGACGGACGCAGATTGACATGAAAAAATTGCGGTTCTCGCTGGAACGGGAAGGCGTGGGAATAGAATCATTTGGACCGGACGGGTTCGGTAGGTGTGTTGATGGACGTCTTGAGTGACTCGTGGAGTCGTGATTCTTGATGCGGCTGCGGCATTGGCGTCTATCTCCGCTGGCTTCTGGCTATTGCAATAACCGGTGATGCAATTGTTTTGGCGCCCCTCTCCTTTCCCCTCATTCTTTTCTCTTCTTATCATAATCTTACTTACGAGGCACTTGGACTGCTGCGTCGTGAGGCCATGGGTCTATGAGCAAGTTTGCCCTTCCTCCGGTCGATGCCCCCGTCACAACACAACACGACACGACACGACAACAACCACGTGCATACATACGGAGTAAATAAAAACAGCAGCGGTGTGCGCCGGCCATCCATCACCCAATAGCAAACTTCCCATCATGGGCAAACTCCAGAACGTCATATCGTCAACATTGAGGACGCGTCATCACACGTCCACGGGGGGCAACTTTTTCAAAACTACCAGAGGCAACTACAAAACAGACCCGCTGTACAAAACGACGGCGTCTGCATTTTCTGCTTCTGAGCCTTTGTGTCCATGCCCATGCTCGCAGCACGTTATTACTCCGACCCTCTCACCCCAGCCTATGATACCTCACGCCAGAAATGTTGGCTATTCATAACATAAATTCTCCATACCCACGTGTGCGCGCGCTCAACCGAACGAACCACCCCTACCTCCTGCAGATAAAAAACATTCACACTGCAACGGCCAGCTAGATTATGAAATTAATAAAAAAGGGGGGGTATAGCACAAGTTGAAAGTCCACGGAGACCGCTTATTGGGTTCGCTTAATCGCTAATCGTGCGCTCAACACAATCCAAAAACTACCGAAATCGGTTAGCATTTTGCTCAAGTAT
Organism: Claviceps purpurea; assembly: GCA_029405325.1. NCBI lineage: Eukaryota > Fungi > Ascomycota > Sordariomycetes > Hypocreales > Clavicipitaceae > Claviceps > Claviceps purpurea. Next base: position 3,834,214 of record CM055783.1, on the reverse strand, counting down.
GCACGTTGAAGTAAGTAGACGAAAAGGGAGGGACATTGGGAGCTTACATTTTGGGAAACAACTCCTTGGTTTCCCAGATACCGCGCCATACTCTTCACCAGCTCCACCTGTTCCTCAGGACTCAGGCTGGTAATGGCAGTCTCGAGAATGGATCCCATGGTGACCTTGTGGAGAGAAATAAAGGTGTGGTAGTACATGTAGGCGAAGAAGCCCATGATGAACTGGCAATCCATGCGATCCGTCATGCCGCCGTGCCCCGGAATGGAGTCGCCAAAGTCTTTAAGCTTGAAGCTGCGCTTGAGTCCAGACGCAAAAAATCCGCCAAAGGGTGCGATCAACGAGGCAAACGAGGCCAGAACAAAGGTGTGGATCTGGATCGGCGCAAACGTAAACGACAGATTGGCCAGCTTCGGCGGCAGGAAGAACAGTTCCGGCATGTGGTATGTGCGGGCAATGAAGACTGGGTTCGGATCGCATTCGAGGCCGGTGAAGACGGTAGCGCCGAGGTCCTGAACATTTTCACGGTTAGAATCCTGTTTATTCTTGCTTCTTGTTTCTGTTTGGGGTGGCCTTGCCAGTCAAGAGAGAAAAAGAGGGTGTGGTCGCGCTTACATTGACAGGACAGATAAAATACTTTGAGCGGCTCATCAAGTTCACGAGAATTGTGCCGAAAAGGACAGTAGTAATCCACGCGCCTACAAATCCTTCTACCGTCTTCTTTGGCGACAACTTGATGAGCTGCGTTCGGCCAAAGGCAATACCGCAGATATAGGCAAATATGTCGTTGGTAATGACGAGCGCAGCGGGCAGGAAGAACCAAATCATGCCTTCGAAGACGTTGTTCATCACGAAGTGCGCCTGGACAACGATGAGGTAGAGGGCCATGTGCGTCCATGCAAAGTTAGTGAACTGAAACTTGTAGTGGCCAGCCTGAAGCGATGCGACGAAGAAGACAAATCCTGCAGAGGGCGTTCAAAACGGTTAGCTTTCTCATATGCGAGAAGTTATATAGAGAATGAGAAACGGGCAAAGAGCGGCATCTTCCTTGTGACGCACCAAAGACATAGAGGATGAAGCTGATGAAGCGATGGTGAGTGGCAAGAGGAAGCAGCACCTTGTCTACCAGGACAATGTGCTTGAAGTAGTAGATGACGCTCTCGCCATACAAAAAGTACATGGTCGTTGCCAGCCAGTACCAGTTGAGGCTCTTTGTGGATCGAAGAGATCGAGCTCGGCTCGGTACATTAGCGATGGCAATGACTTCTTTGAATGAAATGATCTGGATCGCCGTAACAATAATGATGACGTAAATATGGCCGATGAAGAGGGCTGAAAAGAAGAGGGCCAACATGCACATAGTCCAGAAGGCTCGGGTCATAAAGTTGGCCTTTTTCTTTTGGTATTCCTCCTCGGGCGATGGGGGTTTCTGCGCATCGGTGACTGTCAGTTGAGAAGGAGAAAAAAATGATCCAGCATTTTAGAGGAAAGGAGTGGGCAAAAATGAGGAATATGAGAATAAAAAACCCAGACATACCTCTTCCACGGGCGCCAACTGGCTTTGGGCTCTGGCTCGAGGACTCGTGGGAGCAGCGCCTCCATCTTCAGACGCGTCGCTGAAGCTGGATCGGCGACCCTCAGATCCGCTGGCATGGCCGCTGTTGTGGGGGAATCTGACCCCTCTCTTTGACCTGGGCATTGTTGAAGTTGTGAATGGAGAGGTGTGGTGGGATTGAAGCTAAATCTCTTTGCCTTTTCAACCGGTCGCTAGCTCGTCGCGACGGATTTCCTGCGGGCAGAGACTGAGCGAAACTTGAAAAGGGGATCACGTCCGAGAAATGATGATTCGCGGGGTGAGCAATGGCAGAGGTAGGTGGTCGCAGGATCCTGGATGCTAGGTGCTGCGATTGACGTCGGGCAACGAAAACAGGACGAATGGCGCTCAGCATGAAAGTCTGGGAGGCGGCGGTTCAGCAGAAAATGGTGGTGAAATGGAAAAACTATCGGCACGCCAGTATGTCAATGACCGCGGGCGTCGAAGTCCGCGAGGTCGGGGATTCGGCGTTTTTTTTGGCGGGCAGGGGGAGGACCGTTGCCGTTGGGATGAAGAAGAACGGATTGGATGACGATGCGGGTCGCGGAGCCCAAGAGAACTTGCAGACGGCGGACTGCTCGGTGGTGTGGCTGGGCGGTGATGCAATGTGCAGCCCCGCCACAGTCTCAGCCACAAAAGCCGTACGGAGTATGTACATACAACGTGACCCCGCGACCGACAGATTGGCGATTTGGCAATCTCAGATCTGCAAATCTGATCTCCGCATCGGCGCATACAACATGCCTGTGGTATGACACCGTGACACGACTTGCTTCGCGTCCCTGCCGCGATATTGCACCGAACGTGCCGGCTTAATGTACTCCGTCTCCCGTGAGGCCATGACGCCCTTGCATTGGCCCATTTACCATGGATATCGACGAGTTTTCAGATGACGGCTTTGACGACCTGCCCGCCAATGCTCTCCAGGAACTCGAACGAAATGCCATCCAGCTCACCCAGGCCCACGCGAAGCGGCAGCAAGCCCAGCCTGATGCGGCACCGCATCAACTATCCAGCTACGGCTGGGAAGAGGAGGACGATGATCTGGATACTACCGAAGTGACGCATGATGCTGGATGTCCCATTGGCCGACCCGTCGTCGACAATACCTTGCGCCAACAACTGCCGTCGCAGCAGCGTCGCGAGGCTGGCATAACCGCTCCTTCGCAACCTCCACGTCGGCCGATCCCTCCATTGCCGAACCCTCGATGGAATCCGGCCCTCGAAAGCTCCAAGGTGGCTGCTGCCTCGAGCGGCCGTCTACACTCGCAAGCGCAGGGTGGAGGACCTCCTGGTGCTTCGATGTCGGCGTCTCAGAGGTATCAGCCTCCCACACATGCTAACAGCCAATTCGCCCGACCTCTCCTCCCGTCAAACCGAATTCATCCTTCTTCTCAAGCTTCCCAAAGCTCACAGGCCGGTTTCGCAGGAGGAGACGTGCTCTCTGCCCTCCAGCGTCGAGTGCGAGTCCTCGAATCCGAGCTTCACTCGGCACGCGGTGAAGCGTCCATCCTTCGGGCCAAATCCTTAAAAGCACAACAAGAATACGACGGACAGGTTGCGCGCCTGAAGAAGCTCAATGCAGACCAGATAGACAAGCAGACGAGGATGGTCGAAGCTGCCGTAGCCGCAGAGAAGAGCGCTAATACCGAGCTTCAGTTTCTGCAGCAAGACATCCGAGAAGTCCAGGGCAGGACACGGAGAAAAGACGCCCCTGGCGGCAGTAGTGCTACCACGCCTAGGAAAGCAGCTAGGTCACGGGAGTTTGCCGACGGCTTTGACGAGATGGACGTTGCCGTCAGTCCAAGCAAAGGCATGGGCCGAGGGAAGTCGTCTGGCCCTGTTGCCGCCAATGTTGGAGAGCGGACGCCCAGCAGGGGGAAAAGAAAGCGTCCAACTGTCGACAGTCCGGTTGCGGCACTAGAGACAACGGCGACCGACCAGGTTATTATGAACAATGGCTATCGACCGGAATCGCAGGCTACCGCCATGCCAATGCGGCTGGCGCAAGCCCCAGCCGCTCCATTCGAGGTATGCCCGGTTGGGAAACTACCTGCTCATCTTCCACTTCCTCTACTTGTGTGTAGTGGTCTGGCCATTGCGTCGAACCACCTGTTTTACTGACTCTTGGTGTCCCTGTAGTTTTTGCAGCTTGTCCTGGACCATGGAGCGTTCCATCAGCAACCACCTACCTTTGACACATTTTCTCGCTTCACGTTTCCGTCCGAACCCGGGCGCACGTTTTCTTCCATGATATTCGAAAAGCTGCCTCTAATGGGAAATCCACACCGTCCAATGCAGCTACTCGTGGATTTTGCCGAGCTCATTATTTCTCTCTGGGCACGATGCGTAGATGAAGAGTTGTGGGAACCCATCAAATATCTCATCGCCCTCATCTCCTTTACGCTCGATCTACACACAACGTCTGTGGCGCCTCTCCTTGTTCCCAACCTTGTGCCCGTCGCACTAGCGACGCTCATCACCGTGGCCGATGCCCGACGACGACTCCCCGACGGTAGTTTCTCCGGCCCCGGCGCCGAGGACACATTTCGCGAGACGCATATAGACACCGGGCAACTATTGCGTCTCTTGTACGTATCAGCCGTTTCATGCTCGATGGAGCCGACCGAAAACGAAAACGGCTTCGAGTACACGTCCATTGCGTTCTGGAGACTCATGCCCCTCGACATGGTGCTTCTCCTGTTAACGCCCAAACAAAAGCCCGGCGACGTGATCGGCATGCTGGATCTGCTGGGCACGTCAGTCCTTCCCACGTCGATTGGTCCCGTCAGCACACCAGACATGGGGTCTTGTGAAGATGTCGCCAAGGCCATCGTGGAGAGGGTATCCGCGAAACTGACCGAGCAAAGCCGTCTGCCCATGACCTCCCACACGAAACGATCCATCCGACTCGCCGCTCTCCGAACGCTCATCGCCTTCTCAACATCCCCCTTTGGGGCCCTCCACCTAGCTTCGCATGATAATGCGATTCCGCGACTCGTCCACTGTCTCAGTGCTGCCCTCGATGAACTATACGACCAGGCGATCCCACCCGGTGTACTAGCCCCGCTGTCAGAGTCTCTCAGCTCAAAGCTCCAGCTGCACGAGTCCACGGCGTCGTCCGATCTATACCTCATCATCTCGCAGAGCGTGCTCCTCGTGCACAGGCTCGTGACGGATCCGGCAACGGCCAACACGGCTGAGGTGGCGCAGAAATTGTCCATGTCACATGGGGGAAGCCAGCGGTATCTGCTATCGTTGGGACGGCTGGCCTTTGCGGAAGAGGATTTGGTGTTTGAGGCGGGTATTGAGGGGGAGGTGGTGGAGGCGGCGCATGAGTTGCTTGAGTTGGCGGTGACACCGGATGAGGGTGAGACGATTAGTGCTGCGTTTGGGGCGTGAGTATCTTGGAGGGTGTTTGTGTGTAATGATGGGTTGAGGCGTCGGTGGTGTTCTTATTTGTATTGAATATGCGTTGGCATTTTGGGCGGATATACATATATGTAAGTTTTTAAATGGATGCAGGGCGTGGATATTAGATGTTAGGTATGTACCTACCTATGGATGGGCATCAGACGTGGACACAAGTTATGAGGCATGGATATTATAGATGCGGGACTTTATAGACATTGTAGCTTAGATGCTGGATATGAGGCATTAGGCACTGGATACGACACATCGGACTCAAGACGCTGGATATATCATATAGGCATGTATGCGACGGAGCGATAGGAACTGGTATGTACGAAATAACGTATGGCAAAGGGTCTGGAACAAGACTTGTGCCAAAATATCCCATACTTGGGCAAGTAAGTGGCCTTTCATGGCACTTACACATCCTACCTACCTAGTCATGAACACAAGTTTATTCGCGTCCATGCGCTTTCTATCCCCGAAGTAGACTTCCCTCTCCGCATGTTCATGGTAGAAACACGGCGTCTCATATCGTGCGGGTTGCGCACTCTATCGCCCTTTTACTTCGTTGGATCATGTTAATCTTTGTGGATGGGTGCTCGCCTTGCGCTCTTTCTGCACGGGCAAAGTCCAACTCTGAATTACTGCACTCTCCATGTCGGATGATGCCCCTTGGCAAGCAATACACTGCATTCAATAAGCCCTTACGAAATCTATCAAGCCCTGTTACCCTGTGGCCATTCTCAATGAAATACTTGCCGTCATCGACTCTACTACAAGTATGCTAACATGATTACCACCTCTCCTCCTCAGCCCAGCGGCAGCCCTTTGGACCACTCCCGCCTCCCTACCCTTACCATATATCTAGCGAAGCTCCTCCGCGGTATCAATTCGTCTATACCGAACGGCGATGTACCCACAGCTGTGTACTGCAGAAGTTCAAGCACGTCCAGACCACTTCACCCAGTCTCCGGCAGTTTACCCACCGCCAATACCATTACCGTGCACAATCTACTCAGCCGCTTCCCATGCACCCGTCAAGAAAAGAAGTAAAACAATAGAAGAAAGGTAAACACCCAAAATGCGTAGGTCAAACCACCATGCGTATCAACTGCTCGCTCTCAAAAATTAGAACCGGTGTTGCCGACCCACGCTCTCCACCCGCACACCGAGCTTGACCATCTCGCGCGAGTCAATCACACCTCGCCCGTCAAACACCCATCTAGGCTTCGCCATGTCGGCCGCGATGCGCACCCAGTCCAATCGCTCCTTGGCCTTGTATTCCTCGGCGCTGCCCATACCCGTCGCGTGGCCAGTCTTTTGGCTCTCCTTCTCCTGGATACAGTCCGGGCAGTCATCGCTACACGCGGGCTCCGCATTGAATTGTTCGAGCGGGTCGTCTGACGTTTCTCCCGGTCGTTGCACGAGGTACTTGTGTAGGGCCAGCAAGTCGTTTGCTGAGGGTATTGAAGAGTCGAATGGCCGGGGATCAGACTTTGGGTCGGGTTTTCGGTTACTCGCCTTGGAGGCGCCATCCTTCGCAGGTGCAGTCGGTGTGGGCACAGGGGGAGGAATGGGTTGGTTCCGGAACTCGTCGAATTCGGTAGCAATCACCACGGCCGTAGCACCATAGCAAGCGTCGTAGGCGTTTCCGTGAACAGAGATGTTGTTGCCTGCGGCCAGTGGCCCAAGAGTAGCCTTGATCTCCTCCTTGATGACCAAGGGGTTACAGCAAGGGTCAAAGACGGCGACTTGTCGAGGACGCTCCTCCAGCAGAGTCTTGATCATCTCCAGCGCGGGAGCTTCACGGGTATCCGACGTATTCTTCTTGAAGGCGTAGCCGAGAATCGTCACCTTTTTGCCGACCAACGTGTTGTTCAGGCACTTTATGACGCGATTGGTGAATCGGTCACGAGCGTAGTCGTTCATCTTGACGACTTGTCGCCAATACTCGCCCACCTCTGGGAGTCCCATTGTTTCGGCAAGATACACCAGGTTCAGAACATCCTTTTTAAAGCAGCTTCCGCCGAATCCAATACCAGCCATGAGGAATTTGTTGCCAATCCGAGGATCTACACCGACTGCCCGGGCGACTTCATCAACATCGGCGCCCGTTTGCTCGCAGACAGCCGAGATGGAGTTGATGCTTGACACGCGTTGCGCCAACATCGAGTTGGCAACGAGCTTGGCCAGCTCCGATGACCAGACGTTGGTCGTGAGAATGCGGTCCCGAGGTACCCAGGTAGCATACACTTCAACGAGAGCTTCGGCAGCTTTTTTGCCCGAGGGTGTAGGAGCCGATCCAATCAGAATTCGGTCGGGATAGAGAAGATCCTTGACGGCTGTGCCCGCCGATAGGAACTCTGGATTTGACAGGATTTCGAAATGCACGCCGGGACGATGCATGGAGAGCTAGTAACTTGTTAGACGTTTCAAGGTTAAAGCCTTCCCATTTGATGGAGGACGCCGTAGTGATAGTCATCGTTGCCTTCAAAAAGCGAAACCTGATGTACAAACTGGTCCACTATACAGGCCCCGGGAAGTCGAAACACGCACCGTATCGGCCACAAGCTGAGCGGTCCTGCAAGGAACTGTACTCTTCTCTACAATGATGGCGCCCTCGCGAGCATACTGCGCCACGACCGCCGTCACAGCCTCAAAGGCCGTCATGTCAGTCGCGCTGCCCGCACCGGCGCCGCGGTCCTTGGTCGGGGTATTGACAGCGACAAGGACAACATCGGCTTCCCCGATACTCGTGGCAACGTCTGTGGTGAAGAAAAGATTGGCTGGGCGGCATGCCACGTGGGTTCGGTCATGCTCAGTTGACGTCGTCTGCGCCTCAAGGGCGTCTTGATTAACGTAGGTGAAGCTGCGCGAGCCATCACGAGCGACTCGGACAATATCGTGCAGGCCAGGTTCGTAGATGGGAGGATGCCGTGAATTCCAACGGCGAATGCGCACCACGTCTCGATCGACCACCGTCACCTTGATGCTCGGGTTTTGGAAGGCGATGACGGCGGCAGTTGGCCCACCTATTGGGAAATGAAGGAACAGGTCAGAAAAGTAAAGTAAAGACCGAAAAGGGTCCGATTTTGGGAAGCGAGAGCTCGTGAGTCGTCACTTGACGACGGCGGGAGCGTCGGAGGATGCAGCCATCCCAGCACCGTCCCAAAGCGGAGACTTTATTCTGCAACGCGTCCCTGGCGCGGACAGGGGATGATGCATGCAGCATGGGTGTGGGTGGTGGTGGGTATGTATCTGGTTACAGCAATTCCATCATGTCGACGTACCAACATATCCAGCACCCACACAGCAGATGGTGCGGACCCTGAAGTCGTCTTTGATTGAGCCATTGGCGTGCTCTGCAGAACCGTTGAGACTGAGTTTCACGATCGAGTCGGTAATGGCTTCGTCGAAGGCAACCATGGTGGCCGGATTGACTGGATGGACTACCGGATCGGTCGAGAGCAAGCTTGCGCCAGCGTGTTGGTGATATGAGGCTCCGGTAGTAGATGGTGAACCGCGAACTTGAATAGGACCGTAACCGTGGCCGAGCGTCCCCGGAGAGCGTCAATCGTGAGCGTCGACCGCAAACCTCGTGAGTGATTGGTGCTGCACAAGAGGCGCGAGAGGCTAGCAGCAAAGAGGTTCAAGCTGAGCAGCAAACAGAGCAAATAAGAAAAGAAACGAAGGCATGCCAGATCGCGGAAAAGGGAGGGGGAAGGGGAAGAAGAAGGAAGAGTAGAGGCCATGGCTTGCTTGCCAGACAGAGCCATGCGTGCTTGCTTGGAGCCGTGGCAGCGTCGAGTCGAGGTGAGAACTGGAGAACGAGAGTCCGGCTCTGCCATCTCGTGTCAGGGAACTCAGGGCTGAACGCGGCGGCACTGGTGGCTGGTTCCACCCGCCGCGAGGGCCCTAGCCTCTAGGTAATGCCCCTGAAGCCCCTGGAGACTGGAGCCAGCCATTGGAACCATTCTCCCCAGCCTCCAGACGAACCACTGGGTGCATACAGAGTACCATACGGGGTAGAGCGCCTTATTGGGTTGGCGCGCACATGGAGTGATTGTAAGTTTGTGACTAGGCACATACGTGATTTCCCATGATTGTACGGGGTACTCTGTACGCGTATGCGACTGTTGCGTGCGCCCGCTGAGCATTCGTGGCCCATCCGCGTCTCGTCGACTGCCTCGGTCTCCTATGCATGCCCACCGCAATTTCAGGACACCTTGGACGACGCAACGGGCGAGTCCTCCGTGCTATGATCCTTCAGCCCATATGGCATAGACCGCCCACGGACACCCTGCGCAGTTCGTCCTGCGTGTCCGCGCGGCTGCCCGGCGTCGGCCGTCGAGCCTCCCGTGGACGGCGGCATATTAGCCGCGGCGTGTGGTCACTGCCAACTGGTACGTACATATGTACTCCGTACATAGTACCTAGGTAGGCAAAGTTCCGGCAGTGAGTGCGTGCGTCACGCTCTTATTCCCGTTTATATCCAGCTACAAGCGACTGCCAGGAACAATTTATCGGACGCGTGTCCCGACATGGGGCATGCCGCATCTGTGGGGCCTCGTCTTCAGGGGCGTTCAACACATTTCGCCTTGCTTCATAACCCCAGCAAAAGCCCCTTCGTCGCACCAAACCCTCGTGCGACCAGACTTGGGAAAAGGCCGCGTCTCCCTCAGCATACATACCTACTGCATTTACCAAGAACAATAACAAGCCGCGTCTCATCATACGACCCAACATCATCATTTCCTCTTACGTCCCTATTGCATGCTCCGCCCTATGGACAGATGCGGGCTACCGTCTTTCCACGCCTTCCGGAACCGTCCCGACTCCTTGTGAAGCCTGGCCAGATTGCCCGGGGCAGACAGCGCAAGATGCCATCACACGCCTCATCGCGCGCTACCGGCCACCAAGCCCACCATACGCTCGCAGCTTAGAAGAAGGAAATCAGAGACATGATGTCAAGGAGCACTGTCTGATACATAGTCAATTCCAAGCGATCAGGTTGATCAATCCCTGCACGCACCATTCGCGGAATCCAATCAATGTCAGACGCCACGCGGGGGATCTGGAAAGTTTCACTGGCAATCGGCAGCAACAAACAATGGTGCGCCAAGGGGAAACAAAGGAAGCGATGGAAAGTATGTACCTATGTACAGGTACTAGGTAGGTATGTACGGCCTTTAAACTCGCACGTTTGTCTTTGCTCCTTTTCTCCATTGGTGCACCGGTCTTTCCCTATGCCTTCACCAAATGCCAAAATAATGCAATGCGGAAAGAGCAGCTCTGGCCCACGCCCACGCCCATCGGATGATGGATGATGGATGACGCGTTGCGCACTTTGGCCCTGGTAAAAGCCAGACATGGAGGGTCGGAAGAGCTGACGTATGCACTCTCCACCCGTTCTGTTGCGCCCTCGGCCCCTCGCAGCCATTCCCAGCTTAAGAAACACACTCAACTTCGTTTATGCTGGGTGTTTGCTGCTTTTGCGCCCGCATTCACTCACGTCCGACTACGTCTCACCTCGGAGTCCAAGAAAGACAAACATATCGGTATCGGCCTCAAACATTGTGCAACAAATGCACTCTTAACTTCCGCCTTACATTCGCTTGCCACTCCCCCCAGGCCAACACTAGGTCTGTAGGTACCATGTACCTTGGATCGTTGCATCCAAACCCTCGGGAATCTGGTGTAACTCTGGCAGACACTGGGCCCATTGGCTGCACGACTCGCACCACAACAAGATCAACAAGACCGTCCAGAAGCGGGCACAAGCAGCTTGAAACGGTGGCTTCTTTGCGCGTCAGGTGGCTGCCATCTTGTCACTTGTGGTGTTTGATGTCAATCTAGACGTCGATTGGTAGACGGCCGCAATGTGATTACTTCGCGCACTCTCATTGGTTCTTTCTACAAATATTTCCGGCAACACTCCGACCCCCGACAAAAGACGCATCGTATCGACTTACACGCCAAACCGACCTGATATTCATCCGTATACCTACTCGGCATATTTTGACGAGGCCGACTTTTCTGAACCGTTGTTGTAAGCAGAACATGAATAGCACCTTGAGGAACTTACAGGATGAGAGATCACAAGTTCCATCGTCTGGTAAGCTTTTTCGGACAGTTTTCTCTCGCTGCTGTCTTGGCCCGGGCCACGTGAAGCATGTCATCGGTCTTGACTTGACCTTGAGTTACTTTTAATGCGCCACCCCACATACGCCATGGACGTTCATAGTTCCGCACAGCTGGCGAACCGGGTCCGACGACGAAGCCCCGTGGCGTGTCCACTCGCGATGTCATTGAAATCCATCCATCTGTGCCCGTGTTGAAAGCTTCAATTTGTGCCCGCACAACTGGCCGCTGAAGCACGTGGGGTGCGTTTGTTCAACTCACTCGCATCATGGGATGCCGCGAAAAGTAGAGAGGCGATGGTGAAAGCTTCTTGTGGTGGCGGAAACCCGAGGCTTTCCAGAGATGAAATAGATATACCATCATACTGCACTTAGGTACTTGTATCGCATCGCATCGCATCGCGTCGCGTCTTGAAACAATTCACGTTGAAGCTTTGCTCGCGACATCACTTTTTTGTTCTTAGAAGATGGCTAAAATGGAATCTACCAAGCTGATGAACGCTTCTACCCCTTACCCCCAGCACGACTTGACCCGATTTCCATCCTTCTTGAGAGGGAAGAAGATCTTGCTATGCACCGAATCGTTTGGCCCTGTCAATGGCGTGAGTCGTACAACACTTATGCTCGTCAACCACTTGCGCGACCACGGCGCTCGAGTCGCAGTAGTAGCACCGCACAATCACACAAATCACAACACTTTCTCGCCGCCGCCTTCGCCTACTCTAGGACCGGCCGACAAACAGCCCGAGGTCCGACTAACTGGCTATCCTCTTCCCTTCAACCCCGAGCTCTCCGTCGTGTACCCGGTGCGCAACTCAACGCTCTACGCCCGCACCTTTGGCGACGACTCGCCCCCGGACCTGATCTACCTGGCCTCGCCCGCAAGTCTGGGCTTCCAAGTCATGCTACAATTGCGTCAACAGCCGCGAGAAAAGCAGATACCCATAATATGCAATTTCCAGACCGATCTATCGGGATACTGCTCGATCCTGTTCCCCGCGCCGCTGAGCCACCTAGCTGTCTTCACATTTGACGCCGTCCAGAGCTACCTCTTCCGCCACTCCTCCATCAAGACCATATTCTACCCCTCAAGATTCGTGAAACGCTACCTCACGAAGAACCACATCCAGGCCAACAAACTAGAGCTCTTGACCCGAGGCGTAAACACACAGCTCTTTGACCCCAACCTGCGAAGAAGCGCCCAGCTGCGCAAAGAACTCGCTCCAAACGGAGAAATCATCTTCGTGACCGTCTCGCGCATCGCCGGCGAAAAGGGCTTCGACTTTCTCGCCGAGGTAGCCAAGGAACTCGACGCGCGGGGTCTCGACTTCAAACTCTACATTGTGGGAGGTAACCGGAACGCAGACGTGGAGAAGGAAATCCAGGAACTATTCGAGCCACTTACCCGACGAGGCAAGGTCATCTTTGCAGGCTTCCAAGTTGGTGAGGATTTGGCCACTGCCTACGCAAGCGGAGATGTCTTCCTGCACTGCTCCGTCACGGAAACATTCGGGCTAGTAGTTCTAGAGGCTATGGCCAGTGGACTCCCCGTGGTGGCTCGCGACGAGGGCGGTCCTTCTGATATCGTCCAGCACGGAGACACGGGGTTCTTAGTCCCCCCCAGGGATCTACACAGATTTGTGGCTAAAGCTGTTGAGCTTGCGCAGGATACGCAGTTGCGGGGGCGGATGTCGCGGCGGGCGCGAGAGGCTGCTTGCGAAGCGACCTGGGAGAAGATCAATAACAAGGCTGCTTGGCGCATGGCGGATACGATTGAGGATCATAGGCGGGAGCAGCGGGGCGAGCAGGTGGTGCTATCGTCGGGGCCGTGGCCGTACTCGGCTGCTTCGCAGAATATGCTGGTGCCCATGTATGGCTGGTTGTTGATGAGTAGCGGCTTGCGAGAGGGCGTGATGCGGAGTGTCATTGATGCGAGGGTGTTGGGGGGATTGGGTATCATTCTGTCATTCTGGGTGGTTACGGGGTGTTATGTTCTCTTTACGGAGTGTATTATGTGGTCTAGGGGGCGATTGAGGACTGAAGAAGCCAAGGTAGTTGGGTGAACTTGGGCACTACCTCACCATCCTTTCATTTCTTGTTTACATTTCTTTCTCGTCGCGTCTTTGTTTTTGCTACTGCTGTTTTTGTTTCACTTGTTTTCAAGAGCTGCCTTTGCAGATGGACGATCTGTCTCACGTTTTTTTTCCTGTTCGCGCATTGTTCTCTTCCTGGAGACTGCAAGACTGCATGAGAGATGACGACTATATGCCCTTATTCCCTTCGCTTACTTACTGAATTTGCGGGCAGCACACGAGATGGAATGTTTGGGCTCATGTCTCCTTTTCATTTCAGGAGCAACCCAAGTGCTTAACTTATTATAAATCTAAGCGTATATATTCAACTATGACAAGAAAGAGTACATTTCGAGAGCTTCTATTCGGGATGTCTGTTTCCACTATGTTCTATCTTTGTCTACGGGGAAGGGTGTGAATGTGTGTTTCCATGTGTCATTTTAATACATAGTTGTTCATCCTTGTCGTTGCATCACAAATTCAGGCTTAGATCTTACTTGCAGGTACCACAGAAGGCTGCGGATGTCTCGTCTCGCTACGTCGTACGGGACCTGCATCATTACCCCGATGATCGCCACATATGAGACTGTACTACGTCCTACTCTTTTACTACCGTGAGGCATGCGCTGTAGGACGAGTGTGTTTCTATGTAATACCTGTAGATCAATCATAGATATCAATGCCCGCTCGCCCCGAAAGCAGCTGCCAGCGTGTTCTGAACAGAATGCGGCAAGGCAGACTTTCCCCCCCCGAGGGATATTAGGGTCGACGTGCGCGCGCTTCTTTTATTCCATATTACACATTGTGGGAGGGCACCCGATACATACCCAGACTATGAGAAGGGCATCAAGAGCTTCAGGCGTCCAGATAGCAGAGAGCATGTAGATGGTTATCATCATGTTACGCTAGACACCCTCCGGGGCCTCTCCTGAGAAAAGTGCCGTCTTTGAGTCAAGTTGGCTCTCTATGCAGTGCGCTTTATGACAACGGCGAGTTCTGATCAGGTGAGCAGGAGCTCTATATTGTGAATTGCAGAATCTTGATATTCATGAATGTTTGTCCCCCCGCACGAGCGCACGAGTGGATACATTCCATGTGTCTTCCCTAAGAAGGAAGATACGTATAAAGAACCCCCTACATCGAAGAGATTATACAAGAGAAGTAGAAGAAGTAGAAGAAGAAGAAGAAGAGAAGAAGAAAAGAACGGAAAAGGGGAGCAGAAAAAAAAGACGGAACCAAAGTCCGCATCCCCACGCTAATGCAACAAACAGCCTCGCTATGCAATTAAAAATCAACGTTCCAGCAATATCCCGCCCCAAATGTTATACCGTCATCGCCAAGGCTCTCAACCCCCCGCCATCCTTCTATACTCCTTGGCATACTTCATCCTCTCCAGCGTGCCAAATCCCACAACAACCAGCCCGATAACCAACCACACGGATACAATGACAGTGGCTGTCGGAAATAGCATCAAATGCACCCCAGGAAGGACCAAGGCAGCGGTGCCGTTGTGCAGGGCCTCCAGCCGAGCAGAGACAGCGGCCTGAGCGGCGTCCCAATCGGACAAGATGACAGCGTCGCTGAAAACGCCAGTGAGGAAAGACGCTTCGTTGAGGGAGACGTTTGTTTGGATTGGTGTGCCAAGGGGGTCGGTGGCGGAGAGAGTAAATGTTGGGAGGAGGACTTCTTGGAGGGCGGCCCTGAATGTGCGTGTTAGTGGACATTCACTTCCGGTTGGATGAGTATCTTCAAACTTATTCTTCTGGGGAATCGGACAGAAAAAGAACGAGAGAGAGAATGCCAAACATACAAGGTCATGTCCTGAGCCAGTTTCGCCGCATCAATCCGTCCAACAAAGAATAGCGTCTCAAGCAAATTCGGCGGACTGACAGTCTCGTCGCGACGAGCCATCCGCGTCTGGTTCTGGACGAGCCCCATCACCATGACTTCTTTCTCGGTAATGGGGCTGATGCTCGCGCCGTGATACTGCAGCCCGACTCTCACGCTCTCGGGCGGGACACCGGCAAACTCATCCCTCGGGTCGGAGACGTGGTACAACCGTAATTCCGCTTCGAAGATGCCTGTCTGGAGATCTAGCGTGGGAATGTTGTAGCAGACGCAATTGCCAGAAGGGTTGGAACTGCGCGGCAGCAGGGAGAGGGTCTTGGTGCAGGCGGTGCCCGTGGCAGCGTTCCAAGACGTGATATCGAGGGTGCTGTTCTCCTTGGCGAGAACGGCTTCTTTGGCGGTGATGTCGGCGCTGGTGCCCTTGCGGCTGCTCAGGACGGGAGTGGAAGGTAATGCGCCGGTGGTATTGAGGACCACCGAGTAGGGCGTTCGTAGCACGTCGTCTGTTCGGAGGATGGCACGACCAGAGATATCCTGCTCCGAGGAGGCCACTACGTAGCCTGCCAGAGCGACTGCCGTAGCGGCCTTGATGCATAATCGCATGGTTTGGAAGTCGGAAGTATGCCCAAGGCACGAGAACGAGACACAATGAGATGGACTCGTTCTCGAAGCGCACCTTGTCCGTCGTGCTTCTCGGCCGCGGCTTTATCGAAACTCTCTGCACGATAATGGAGACGACTGGAAGATTTTTTTTCAAAGCCGAAAGGCGAACCTCTGAGCGTACAAATTGAGGTGCGCCTAAGGCTGTTGCGAATCCAGATCCAGGAGTGATACTGCTTCGGCGTGTACCACGACCTATGGAAGACTGTGGCATGGAGCGCCGAATGTCAAGATGAAGAAAAATTGCGAGGAGATGCTTCAGTGCGGGTTTCAATAGGGAGCATCTGATATCACAGAAATTGGTGAGGGTGCATCATGTACAGTAAGGTCGACAGTATCTGGACTCGTCCGGCTCAGAGGGAACGGGGGCCGGAGAATTCAGAGGCGCATCACCGTCATCACCGTTTGAAAGTGGGCAACTAGGCTCGTTTCCATCGCTTCCTTCCATTAGTTCGCTCATGTTTGTCGTCGATCCGTCGTCGACGCCGTCGCCAACGTTGAGTGAGGTCTCAGACGGCCGAGCTGCCGCTTTGATGCCGCGGGAGGGAACAATGTGTAAGGTTGAGCAAGGGTCTGGTGTGGTCCGGGGATAAGCGGGATGTATGACATAGGTATGTAGGTAGTTAGGGTACATATGTATGTACATAGGTATCCGAGCGCGCATGACAATGTCGTACATACTTGTCGTTGGTGCGACGGAGAAATGCAGGTACATACGGACATTTACACATGTCGACGACATGGCAAGATGGGCCATGCATTGTGCCATTGCTTGGTGATATTGCGTTCTCTGTACTCCGTATGTAATATCTAAGTGTGTACGGACGTCGGTCGCATCACAGAAACGGGAGCGAGGCGAGTGCAGAGCCTGCCGTGTGTACCTTGGACACGTCAGGAGTCATCACCCTTTTGTTTGTTTGGCGAATATGTAGTCCGTTGTGTCAGGTTCGTGTCGGTCCAGTCCAGATCCAGATCAAGATCCAGGCCGGACATGGCGTGAACATCCTGTGTATCCGCACAATCGTCTCTCGAATCGAACCGGATCGCGGAGTGCACGAGCCTTATGAGGTTTCAGCCATCCGCATTGAGACAAGAACCCGTGCCGTTGTGGCGTCCGGAATCCACCACCAAAACTGTAAACACAGAGGCACTTGCGCTCGTCCTCAGCCTGTCCGTGATTGCCTGATGCTCCAGAATTACCTCAGGCTTGGGTCGCACAGTGAGGAAACAAGTTTGATGGGAAACCGGATCATGGCCGACGCCGTTTCTGCGTATGACTGTGCATGGGAATATGTATGTGTGTTTGGGGTTGACGGAAGAGATAATCTTCGATGCTAGGTTGTGCCCCGCGTCACGTGATGCGTCAGGGTGCGACGCGGCAGGCACCCCCTTCTCCCCGCAACTTATCACTCGAATGCGCTTCTGTTCAAGAATCAGGACGTCAACGAAACTTGCAGTAAAGGATAAGGCATGGAATTGTTGTTGTTGTTGTTGTTGTTGTTGTTTATTTAACACCGCCGCGTCCCAGTTTTGGGCATACTAGGGTGTGCAGGGCTAATCCCGGGTTCTTCTAAATACAAGCCAGTTTTCCCCAAAGAATATCCTGCATCTCGGTGGCCAAAGGCAGTTGTTTTCGGTGTGGGTTCAGGCGTCAGCGCCTTCCACCACGTGTGCTCGCGTGGGCACAAGTTGTGTCGTTAAAAGCGGAATTTTGCCAGAGGCACGGCTCCGCTACCAGAATTTCAGAAAGGTCTAGGTGACCAAGATGAGAGCGACGTGCTGAACTCTCCAAAAGCACGCCGGTTGAAAACTCGAGGTGGGCAAACGCCGGTTTGATGGTGTCGTGGCTGGGAGGGGGGACGATGCCGCGGTCGTTGTCGATGTTGCTTGGATTTCATTTACGACCTCGAACCAGCAGGACGGTAGATGAACAGGCGCCGTCGACATCGGCGTCGACATCGAATGAAGTGGTGGTGCTGAGGGCGGCATTTTCGAGTTTTCCATTCGGAGGTGGACTGCTGTTAGGGCTACAGCAGGTTATACAGCCAAATCATAACAGAAGTGGGCGGACGTGGTCCGTGCACCGTTGCCGAGAAAATTGTGTAAAGGAGAGAGTTGTAAGGCATGGAATTTCACAAAAAATTTGCACGTTTAGGGTATGCGGGAATTGACGTCATTTGTCCCCATTCAACATCACCTCATTTATGACGGCAGCCAAGCCATCCTGCTGCCTTGGATCCCTAAAAATCCATCCATACCTAGGTAGGTACCTAGGTACTTCACGGAGCATTTCGCTTGTGGGCCAATGTCCCCGATGTTCCTTTCATGGCCTATCTCGCGCCACTCACCTCACTGGAGTCCCTTGGGCGAAACTCCAGCTGAAATGTCGTCCGTTTTGTATCTGTCTGTGTCCACTGTCAACAGCGTCAACAGGCTGGTTGAAGTTCGAGAGGACTTCTTCTCTGCTGCCTCGGTACTAACTTACCCAGGCATGAGCTTGGACGATGACGTGCTGGCCGTTTTCGTGCCACGTCGCACAGGTCCGGTCAGCCACAAAGCCAGCCAACAAGAAATCCCTCGGCTCTGATGGCTGAGATCTACGACTTCGACTCTGGAGCTCATGCATGGCGATTTGATAATTGACTCAATTCGACTGAGGCCCAGTGCTGCCGGACGGCTGGCGCAGACGAAGCAGTCGAAGTTGTGAGACCAAAGCCGCCATCCTCTCCACCCGTCAGCACCATCAACGCCATAAACATCATGTGTACATCTGCACGTGTAAGTACTTGCATACACGCGTATCATTTTCCCCTCATACATATGTCGCGCACATGCAGCTTGGCGTCGTCGCTGGTGGCGTTACCGCTGTCATTGTTGGCACATCACAACCGGCTCGAGAGAACACGAGGCCAATCATGGGCACTGTAGCTCTATGGCGCAATCGCAGACGCCTCCTCAGCTCAACAATTGGCTACTTTCCTGCCGTAAAAGAAATCTGTCTGGGGAATCAAGCAATCTCGCTCTCTGTACTGTGGTGCTCCTTCCTCAACCTCCGAAAGAACGAATTGGACGCAGGCTCCGGCTCAAGAGTACATAACGCGGGGTGCATTCTGCAGATCTGGGTCGCATTCTGAAAGCAGGTGGCACGTTGCATTCAGCGTTCCATCAATATCCATATTCATAGTCGTGGGCTCGCTCGCGTCTTGCTCAGCTGTGCATTTCTTTCCTGTACACTCTGCTGAAGTCTCCCGCCCTCTGCGACTCCCCTTGTCGTCGAAATCGTCGCCATGGGCCACGGCGCTACCGACTTGAGCGATCGATCGAATCAGCCCAATGAGTATAATAGCAACAGTAGCATTGACCTGAGCGATGACGATGTTGGCATCATTCCCAAGGGAGCCTTGGATCCTGTCTACGAAGCCAAGGCTCGCCTGTTGAATCGTGCCGTGAGTCTTCCATCTTGCGCAAATTACGACGGAAGCCCCATCACTTCTCGTCTCGGTCACACCTTTAGAGTCGCGATCTAGTACTGACCCGTCGTTGCGATCTTGACGGATAGGTTCGGGAGATTGGAATGGGCTGGTACCAATGGCAGCTCTTCATTGTCGTGGGTTTTGGTTGGGCTAGTGACAACCTATGGCCCATCGTCACATCGCTTATCCTAAAGCCCGTTACGAGTGAATTCGGCGTATCTCGGCCACCTCTCCTCACTCTTGCGCAAAACATTGGCTTGCTGGCTGGAGCCGTCTTTTGGGGATTCGGGTGCGACATTTTTGGCCGCAAATGGGGCTTCAACTTGACGCTGGGACTGACAGCTGTGTGGGGGATGATTGCCGCCGGTTCCCCCAATTTTGCTGCCGCCGGTATTTTTGCTGCCTTTTGGTCATTTGGCGTCGGGGGCAACCTGCCGGTTGATTCTGCCATCTTTTTGGAATTCCTACCCGCATCACATCAGTATCTACTGACCATCCTTTCTCTTGACTGGGCGCTCGCGCAGGTGATTGCCAACCTTGTCGCCTGGCCGCTGCTCGGCAACATGACATGCGGCATCAAGGAAATACCTTGTCCTCGCAGCCACAATATGGGCTGGCGGTATTTTGTCCTCACAATGGGAGGCATCACCTTGCTCATGTTTCTGGCCCGGTTTGTGCTCTTTACCGTCTACGAATCACCCAAGTTCTTGATTGGCAAGGGCCGGGACGAGGAGGCTGTTCGAGTCATTCATGAGGTCGCCAGACGCAATGGAAAAACAATCGCTTTGACGGTAGAGGACCTCAAGGCGTGTGAGCCGGAAGGATACGCCGCCGAGACGAACGCTTCGGCTGCTGTCAAACGAAATCTCGACAAACTGAACCCGAAGAAGGTCAAGGTTCTCTTCTCGAATCGTCGGATGGCCTTGAGTACGGGCACTATGATGGCTATTTGGGCCTTAGTCGGGCTCGGCTATCCGCTTTACAATGCTTTTCTGCCATTCATTCAGGACAGTCGAGGCGCAGACTTTGATGACGGCAGCACATACATAACTTACCGGAACAGTCTGATTATCTCCGTCCTGGGCGTTCCAGGTGCCTTGATTGGAGGATTATTGGTCGAATTGCCCCGAATCGGACGAAAAGGCACTCTCTCCATCTCCACTACCCTGACGGGAGTCTTTTTGTACTGCTCAACCGCTGCCACGAACAGCACCTCTCTGTTGGGATGGAACTGTGCTTTCAACTTCTGCAGCAGCGTCATGTACGCCGTCTTGTATGGATACACGCCAGAGATCTTTCCTACCCCTCAGCGTGGAACCGGCAATGCGCTGACGGCGACGTGTAATCGTGTATTTGGCATCATGGCAGTAAGTTCTGGTGGTCTTTCCTCCATTGGTATCGTAGTGTGACTTTTTGAAGCGATGTCAAGGCTAACCAAGATGTGCGGCGCAGCCCATTGTGGCCATGTTTGCCAATTTGCAAACAGCTGCGCCTGTGTATACCAGTGGAGCGTTATTCATTGCTGCGGGATTGTTGGCTCTGATACTACCGTTTGAGTCGAGAGGGAAAGCGGCATTGTGAGCGTGAGGTCATGCGAGGATATGGCATCTCTGTTGGCAGGCGTTGACGTTTAGCTTTCTCCTAGCTTGCATACTTGCTCAACTTTCCTGTGGTCGTCACAGGGTTCTTTCTTTTGGTTCTGGGCTTCTTCTCATTTTTGTGTTTTCTTTTTGCTTCTGTCGCGTCACTTGGCTGGATTCTGTCGTCTTTTTTTGGCTTACATCTTGGATTGAGTATTGTCTGTCTTGTCGATTCTTGTTCTTTCCCATTTCCCTCGTTTTTTTTCTTTTTTCTGCGTCTCCTTCTTTCTTCTTGTTCTCTCCCTCTGCCCAACTTTCTCATTGGCGCGCGCCACTGAAACACGGGTGAATGACTTGACCGGCACACTGGTGTTATTATCTCATAGCTGTCATATGCATATGATCCGGGAAAGAAAACATGGCTCTCGATCCCGAACGGGAATGACAGAGAAGGACGGGAATGAATCAGACTGCTTGGGATGCTGGTTGGCGCCGTTGGCTCCGAAAAGTGCAATAGGCTACCACCACCATCTTCACAGGCTAATTCTGCTTTCAGACGTGCTCTTCTCTGACGAAACTTATCCTGACATCTTGAACGTGACAATGAAGATTGAAGATGTGCTTGAACCAGTATTCACCATGAGGCTAACGTATGGCTATCTTAGTTTGGGCGCCTGGGACTACCTAGGTGGTTACATCACACGTCGCACATTTCCGACTTGAGTCGATCGCATCGACGGGTGACGTTTCGGTATTGGGCCCACCCAGTGTAGTGATGAAATGTCTTCGCTTCTTGTTGGAGTTGGACTTTATGCATTGTAGACGTGAGGGGCATAATTGAAATTGCGGGCAACCTTTTGCGCCTTTGAGAGCTATAAAAGTTCTGTTGCGACGAGACACCGCGCCAGAATGAAGGGCCAGTCATTGAGCCATGCATTGATTGGCATACATACATGATGTACCCCTTGCAGGTTCAGGCCTCGAATGGATTTATGCCACGTCTTGCAATATCTTCTTTAGGCCTTGTCAGCCTGTTGCGAAGATCTGGAAGCTATTTTCGAGTCATAAATTAAAGTGCTTGCTGAAGTCTAAGCCTTTGGGATCCCTCCCCTTGTGGTGCCTTTGTATATGCGATGCGTCTGAACGAGAACAGCTTGTCACAATCCTAGCGAGGGAGCGATGCTGGAATACTTGGTAAACCGGTCGGTACTGGGCAGGATACCAAACTTGACAATCCTTCATACGGCAAACCAGTTTGTTATATGTTTGCAGGTCAGGTATTTACATGTTGTAGTAACGCAGGGTACGTGAATAGGGGTCCCGTGCAGGTACAATAGAGTGCGTGCTTACACTCGGCACTTTGCATTCAATGTTCATTAGGTACCTAATATGCGAAACACAACAAATAGGGAGGGGTTTTACGTAGTAGCACTAATCCGTAATAAATTCCCTACCTACATTAGTTAGACTGCAACATCCCTTTGCGCAGGACTCTGGATGAGTGTTGAGTGG
This sequence comes from Claviceps purpurea, assembly GCA_029405325.1. NCBI lineage: Eukaryota > Fungi > Ascomycota > Sordariomycetes > Hypocreales > Clavicipitaceae > Claviceps > Claviceps purpurea. The sequence continues at coordinate 3,811,924 of CM055783.1, read as the reverse complement.
TCAATTCGTCTACGCTTGGCATCACGTGAACGAAAGTGACGCAATGTTCCCGCAAACGTCTCTAACGAGTCACAGCTAACCTCAACCCTCACTCAACCTTGGTCTCTGATCATTTTGTCTACGTACCATTCCAAGCAAGACGCCGAACAAGAACTAAGCCCACTGATAAAGATGGCCTCAGGCCAGACGGTGCCGAGCTCCGATGCACAGGTGATCTTCGCATCTGAACGCGACACGCGACAGGTCCCAGATATACGGATCCTGCACTACAATGACGTCTATCACGTCGATGCCGCGAGCGCGGAACCCGTCGGCGGCCTTGCACGGTTCATAACATTGTGCAGGGAGTACCAGGAGGGCAAGCCGTCCGAGGGGCAGCCAAAGATCTTGACTTTGTTTTCCGGAGATGCCTTTAACCCGAGCTTGGAATCGAGCGTGACCAAGGGTGAGATGCTCCAAAGAATGGTTCAGAGCACAGGGGCTTTGTATGTCTTGTGCACGAAGATTGTCTGGAGCCTCGCTCACCTATCTAGGACGCCACATGGTGCCTGTGTTGAACGCCATCAAAACGGACTGTGCCTGTGTCGGAGTAGGTAATATTTGATGCTGTTTTGGCAGACTACAGCCTGTCCTCCTCCGCCTGCAGGGTCTCCTTGTGTACGTTTCGTTCTCTAGATGCTATTCAGATGCGCTAACGGATTCCTCTTTGGACGAAATAGAATCATGACTTCGACTTTGGCGTCAAACAGTTCTGCAACTTGACGGAAAAGTGCAACTTTCCGTGGCTCATTGCCAACGTGCTGGACCCAGCTCTGGGCGAAGACGTGCCCCTCGGCAACGCCAAGCGAACACATATGCTCACGACGTCCAATGGCATCAAGGTCGGGCTGATTGGGCTCGGCGAGCGCGAATGGCTGGCCACAATCAACAGCCTTCCTCCTGACCTGATCTACAAGTCCGCCACCGCGACAGCCAAGGAGCTAGTTCCGCAGCTGCGCGCGCAGGGTGCCGAGATTATCATTTGTCTGAGTCACATGCGGGAGCACAACGACAACAAACTAGCCGAGCAGACGGATGGATTGATTGACATCATCCTAGGGGGCCACGATCACTACTACAGCCACAGTTTCATCAAGGGCACGCATGTGCTGCGGTCGGGAACGGACTTCAAGCAGCTCAGCTACATCGAGGCAAGGCGGGACGCCAGAGGTCGATGGGACTTTGACATCTGGCGAAGAGACGTCACATCAGAGGTGGCAGAAGATGAACAGACGGCCCGGCTCGTCACCTCTCTGACGAGTAAGCTGGCCAAGTCGCTCGCTCGCCCCATCGGCTGGACAGCCATGCCTCTGGACGCGCGCTTCAGCACCGTCCGCACCCGTGAATCCAACCTTGGGAATTTCGTGTGCGACGTGATGCGCCGCCACCACAACGCAGACTGCACCATCATGGCCTCGGGCACGATCCGCGGCGACCAGGTGTATCCGCCCGGGGTGGTGCGCATCAAAGACATCACCACGTGTTTCCCTTTTGAGGATCCCGTCGTGTGTCTGCGCGTCAAGGGCCAGGCTATCTGGGATGCCTTGGAAAACGCGGTATCAACGTACCCTGCGCAGGAAGGACGGTTTCCGCAGGTATCCAACATTGTGTTTGAGTTTGATGCCAGTCGGGAGAGCGGCAAAAGGTTGAATTTCGTACGGATCGGTGGTCGGGCATGTGATACGGAGCAGGAGTATGTGCTCGTGACGAGGGGGTACATGGGGAGAGGAAAAGGTATTTTCCAGTTTTCCTATTTTCACTTTTCCTCTTCTTTATCACAGCTCTCCTATCTCTTGTTTCGTCTCTTGAGTCTTCCCCTTCTATTTCCTTTCCCTTTATAGCCACCATGTCAGCCAGCTCTGCCAAGTTTGGTTCCAAGCTGACTCATCGACAAAAACAAAAGATGGATTCACATCTCTGCTCGTCAAATCTGAAGGCGGCACCGCCCACGAAATCGTCGACGAAGAAAATGGAATCCTCATCTCCGCTATGCTCCGGCAGTACTTCATGGCCCTGCGCACAGTAGGCAAGTGGACGTGCCTCTCTGACCACTGGGCCAACGTAGCGGAGCAGGCTAACGTGCCGCTCTCGCCGACACTTGAGCGGCACCGTCCGGACATTCCGGGCGGCGGGGATCAGGTGCACGAGGAGACGCACTCTGCGGGTGCATCGTGGAAGACGTTTTTGCATCGCAGACTTGGCCTGAACAAGGAGCCGCTGGATGAGAATGAGGATGATGGGGATGACGTTGTTGGTGATGCGACTGCTCCTGCAGGTGCGGATTCTGGGGCCGAAGTTGCAGGCTTAGATGAGGATCTCGATGTCGATCTGGAGATGTTGCTGCTGCGTAAGTTTTGGGCGCGATGGGTGCGCAAGGCGGGCGTTCAGGCTACGGTGTGTGATCCGCTGCGGGATGAGGACTGTGCTGTGGACTGGACGAGGGTGATTGCGCCGGTTGTGGAGGGCCGGATTCGGATGGTGGGGGGTGAGAAACCGAGCGTTGAGACGTGAGGTCACTGGTGGAATGCGAGGGATGAACGAGCAGACTGGTTTCGTGATGTAGTGAGAGACAGTGTTTTGGGGAGCTGGGATGGTAATGAGATTCGACGTGTCTGGCGTCTGGTCTGCATCAGGATCATGTTGGAGTCTGGACTCGAGCATCGTGTCTGGTACGTATCGTACCTGGGGCACGTCTTTATGATTCTAGATCACTAGCACCTGTCACCAGAAGCAACTTGTTCACGATAAACGGTCATTGTTCTTGCAACGCACTATACAAAAATAGAGAAGAAGACATTTTGTTCCCCAATGTCGGTATACACCCAAGCCTTCTCTTTCCACTCCTTACACCCTCCCCCCGAATGCATGGAGACCTTTTTGTGAGAGGGGGAAAAGGTGAGGGAAAAGGAGCCTTAGTACTGGTAGCGTATGAATGGTAAGAGTAAGAAAAAGAAGAGAAAAGGGAAGAAAGGGGGCCGCTAGGCCGACCAAAAGGGAAGAATATGACACGAGGTGACGAGATGGGAGAGCGAGACCGAAAAGGGAATACATAGAAGAGAAGAAGAAGCAGTCAAAAAGAGGGGGGAAAATGGAGGGCCAAAGAATCAGAGGCGGAGAACTAAACGAAGGAAATCGAAGAAAAGAAACAGCGTCGGCAAGTTACTCACCCTCGTCATGCCTCTTCGCCGGCTTATCCCCCTTGATCCGCCCAACCAGCTCATCCCCCAACGACGAAATACTCGCCGCAAAGGCCTCATAACTCTGAGCAGTCCAATTCGCGCCCCTCGCACCGGGAACGGCATCCTTGCCCTGAAACGCAAGATACAGCACATCGTTGCCGTCGTAGCCAATATCCCCCCCTGTGGACTTCCCATAGCAGGCCGTGGCGAGGGAGATGGAGGCTTCACCGACCATGGCTTGGGGGTCATCGTCGCCGTGTTCATCGCCCCATACGCCGTATATCTGCACGGTTGTGAACTTGAGTTTGAGTTTCTGACTTCTTCACGAATCACTCCTGCAAAGGTTTTGAAAAGGAACACTCGGTTGAAAAACGTTGACTGGTGAAAGAGACAAAGTAATAAACGAGAGAAGGCAAGCCGCAAAGGTCCAGGACTGGGCAGTGGGAGTACATGACTGTATGACATTATACATACCAGCTTGTTGTTGCACACAACAGCCATTACACTCAGCGGCTCAACACCATACTTGCGCGGATCAAACGTCTTGTAGCCCTCGCGGGTGCCCTTGTTTCCAAACACGACATAGGGATGTATATTCGCGTCGAGGTCCCGCGCGTTGGTGCTGTAGCTGCGCAGGATGTCGGCAAAGGACGTCACGGACTGCATATCGGTTGAGGAGCCGCAGCGGCCGTCGTCGGCGGGGCTGAGCTGGATGCCGTCGCAGTCAATGTCCATGTTGGGGAGGTTTCCTTGTTTGCCCTGGATGTAGAGGACCTTGTCTTCTTTGAGGCGATCGCCGCAGTAGTCAAAATCTGTGTAAAGGGAATACATATGTACCTAGTCAGTGACTCAGTGATTGATGTCTTTTTTTTTTTGTGAGAAGAAAAAAGAATAGAGACAAAAACTCCAAGGCAGTATGTTCAGGTGAATAAAGACTGGATTCAACGCTCGGGTATGACATGTCTTACTTCCGTGGTCGCGCTCCAAGCTGTGGAAGCCCCCCGCGAGTACGTATCGGCACTTGCCCTGGTGGCGGATCCATTCGTACAAGGCCTTCACGTTAGCGGGAACGTCCCGCGCCGTGGTACCCGAGACAAGCGCGGCTGATAGCAGCAGGAGAGATGTTCCGCGAACCATTTTTCGCTGTTTTATCGTGGTGTTTTGCGTGTATCGAGGAAAGACGCAAAGCTACGACATGTCTCGGCCGAGTAGCTTCTCCTTGGGTTTCAGTCGAAGTGGAGAAATGTTGGATCGGGGGGTCCAACCCGCGTGGGTTTCGCGGGGAAGATCCATGTCCCTGCATGGCGCACGTGTTGCTTCACGTTCTGGCCGACACACAGCACGTGAAGCAGCCACGTGAGGCAAATCAGGTAGGTAGCTATTGGACCGACATAAATCTGAAGGGAAAGGTGTGTACCCATGAATTTTGGTTCTGGGCCTTTCGTCATGGTGATGTGAAGCCTTTGTCAGAACTGATATCAGATAGGTTCCGCGCTGTGATCTTTCGGGCGTCTAAATTTTAAAACAAGGAAGACCAGAGCAAAGCAGCCAAAGAAATTCGATGGGTTTGAGCCTCTTACTGCGGCCGGATCGACTGTTTCCCGCGTCTACTCGGTCATTGCACGACTTCACTTTCAGCGGCAGAGCTCCAACTATGCACGTGAGACTTTCCAAAACACAAAGAACACAAAGAGTCGCTTTCATTATGCCAAAAGATATGGTATCACCGCTACAAGACCACGAGCAAAATAAAAGACAGTAAAAAGATGAAAGGAACACACAAAAGCTCCATATGATGGCATTTGACCCTCATACCCCATCTCGACTTCACCAAATTCCACACCCCTCATCCACACGCGCAAGCATCCGCCACGCCCACTCTCTCTGCCAAAGTCGAAGTCGAAGTCAAAGTCGAAGTCGAAGTCGAGGTCGAGGTCGAAGTCGAGGTCGAGGTCAGATCCGAATTTCCCTTCCGCAAGTTGGTACGACCCGCCAGTCGTTTAACTGAAATCCATTCAAGCAAAGGTCAGCAGAGCTCACAGGCGACAGCCCAAAAAGAATTAAAAAGAAGAAAAAAAGACGACATCGCAAAACTCACACTCCTTCCACCCCAACGACACCCGCACCCCCCCCTGCGCCTCCTTCCACACCCGTGCAACCCAACACGCCACCAGCAGATCCAGATCCTTCTCCTTCAGCACCGCCCGGATATCCAGCCGCGGTAACAACCTCCCGCCTCGACAACCAGCTCTCGTCTCCACAGCCACGAGCACCCCGTCGCGACTACGCCATGAGATGCGCGCATCAGCCTTGAAGCGTTCCCGGAGGGCTACATCGGCGCGGAACCAGCCCTCTGTCGCGGCGCAGGTTGTCCATCCTGTGTGTCCGCCCTGGAGGACTACCTCCCGGTAGCATTGCCTATGGGCGGCTCGGCCATTGAGCCTGACGGCGGGGCGTAGGCCGCGGTGCTGTTCGCAGACGTCGTAGATGTGCTGGAGGCGGGATTTGAGGAGCATGCCGTCGTTGTTGTCGCTGTCGTCGTCTTGCCCGAGAGGATCAGGGAGCCGGAAGCGCCATTTCTGGATGGCGTGGGTAGAGGGGAGGCCTTGGCGGGGGGGACTGCTGATTTGGTAGAGGAATTGTGAGGGCGGTGCGGCGGGGTAGATGGTATGGCCGTCTAGGACGAGGGAATCGTGATGCGTGATGGGGAGGCGGGTGTTGATGCTGTGGGAGATGGCATCCTCGTAGGAGGGAGGGGGGAGGTCTGCCAAGGCCATGATGATGTGGTGGTGGTGGCGCGGGAGAGAGTCTCCTCCTCGATAGCGACTTCGGGTCTTGGCTGGGCTGGGGTGACGAGTTCTCTGGTTCTCCTTTCCTTGTGTTTGTTTGTCCCAGTAGTCACAGAGGATATGTGTGTTTCTTCACTACAAGAGTTATGGGCCAAGAAGAGCAGAACCAGAAACAAGAAAATAGGTGCCGACGAGGTGACCATATACCCTTGTGTCCTTCACCCGACATGCCGTCCCCCATCTAGGTACGTACGTCATTGTCAGGCCTGCCGAGTGAACAAGTCGCACAGCCCAAATGCGCGTGCCGTGCTGGGGCTGGCTGTGCTGCGGTGTCTTATCTGTCGGTCGTTGTCTGGGTCGCTGGGTCGTCTGTAGTGTGTGTATGTCGTGTTGTCGTCGTGTGGTGTCTGGGTTTGTCTATCGTGTCTGTCCTGCCTATCTTGTCTGTCTTGTCATGTCTTTGGCGTGTCTTGTCTGCCCTGTCACGTTCTCGTGTCTTATCCTGTCTTATCCTGCCCATCCTAGCCCCACACACACAGCAACACATGCCGACAACCGGCCCGTGCCCGTGCCCGCATCGGTGCCATCGGCGGCAGGGATGGCGCATGTAGCATTGCGTCATGTCCACCCATTGGGGCCAATCATCGTGCGCCATCTGCGCCTCATACCGCCTCAGCCACCCCGTCCTTCAACTTGGGTTCTCGAGCCGCTGTATCCCGTTGTTTGTCGACTTGGTGTTGAATGGATGGATTGGATGGATCATGCCATAGGAAGAGGCTGTGCGGCGTTGGCTGTGTAAGCTGCGATACCTATTCATATATTATCGAAGGCAGGATTCAACACACAGGGAGTATCCCAGCTGTGTACTCCGTGAGTCCGTAGTTTGGGCTGTCAAAATCCGTGGGAGGATCTCAGAGCATGTACCGCCAAAGCACAAAATCCGTAATATAGGTAGGTGACAAGTATAGGTAGTTATACGAAGTAGAGTAACTATATCAGCCACCTTCAAGCATATAAATAGGTAGAGTAGCAAAACACATCGCAGCAAACACTCCCCGCGATCAACCGCGATGTGTACATACGTAGGTAGGTACCTAAGTTTCCCTTCGCTTTCTCCCCGCAAGGAAAACACCAAGCTTCCCCGTACAACCCCGCATACCCGTGCCAATCAACCAGATCCAAGCGTTCGCCCGACCGCGGGCGGCCCCTTTTCTTTTAATCCGTGTCTTAAGATTGTAGAACGTGGGGGATAAAGTGAGACATTGGGAAATGTCACATGTGAGACGCAGGGGGGGGGAAATATGCATAACGGGGATGTCAAGGAGCAAAAGAGGAGGCGATATGGTTGGTTCAGGTAGCTTTGACCAATCACGAGAGGTATTGCGTATAAGAATAGGGGGAAATAGTACCTAAGGGGACGGCTTTTGCGGGAGGTGCGTACAATGGCAGAGATGCATATGCAGTGTTCGGTCCATCCGTCCATCGCCAATCGAACCCATCGATCGCAGTGCCGGATGGATGGGTGGCTTGTTGCAGCGCTAACGGCCAATCGCGTCCATCTCGGACTCCGGGTGAAGAGCGCAACAAGAGTCACGAGCGTTACATTTTCGTGATTCGTAGAGCCAAGACATGTCTTTTCTTCTCCTCGAATGTATGCGACGTGCAGTGCCGTAAAGAGTAGTAAACGAAGTTCGCTGTACCCCTTTTCTCCTGACAGCGTCCCAAGTCCAGTCTGTCCCACCAATTTTATCTTCACAACCTCAAGTATTACAACGGCACATTCAGGTATCAAACACCACATCGACTATTGTATCGCCCTCGCCCGAGACGCCACGACGACCCTGATCTTGGCTCTTGTCCGCCCAGCGCAGAACCGTCTGCTGAAACTTGTCCAGCTGTGCCGCATCAGTCGCCCACGTCGTCAACAACCGCACGACCGCCCAGTCTTCATCGCACTTCTCCCACACATAAAACACAAACTCCCTCTGCAGCTCCTCCACGAGCTGCACTGGGAGCACCGCAAATACCTGATTCGTCTCCGTCTCGGCTCGGAGCGCAAATCCAGCCCCGACAATGGTTCGCGACAGCGCCTCCGCCGCAAGATTTCCTCGCCGAGCCAAGTCAAAGTAGAGCGTCCCGCGAAACAGCTCCGCAAACTCGACTCCCATGATCCGACTCTTGGCTAGCAACGAACCATGCTGCTTGACGTAAAACTCAAAGTCACGCGCCAACGCCGCATCCTTGACCACCACGGCCTCTCCCAGCAGCGCCCCGTTCTTGGTGCCTCCGATCCAGAAAATGTCTGTTAGCTGCAGGACATCCGCGAGAGTCAAGTCATTCTTAGTCGACGTCAGAGCTGCGCCTATGCGAGCCCCATCCATAAACAGCAGCAGTCCCTTGGTCTCGCAGAGCGTCTTGATAGCCGCGAGCTCCTCCTTGGTATACACCGTGCCGACCTCCGTCGCGTTGGAGATGTACACGAGGCGCGGCTTCGCCATGTGCGGAAAGTGCCAGTTATCGTCCAGGGCTTTGGAGATGGTCGCCGGCGTGAGCTTGCCATTCACAGGGGGAACATTGATGATCTTGTGGCCGCTGGCCTCCACTGCGCCAGTCTCCCGCGTGACGATATGGCCGGTGCTAGCCGCAACGACAGCTTCGTGTGGTCGCAGGCACGCCGCGATGGAGATGGCGTTGGCAGAGGTTCCGCTGGGGACGAAGAAGACGCCCACGTCGTCGCCGCATCCTAGATGGGCGCGAATGTTTCGCTTGGCTTCGGCTGAGTAGCTGTCGTTGCCGTAGCCAGTCTGCTGGCTGCCATTGCTGGCGATGAGGGCCTCGAGTAGAGTCGGGTGTGCTCCTTCGCTGTAGTCATCCAGGAAGCTGTACTTGGGTTTTTCGATGGCCCCGTTCATGCTTGCGTCGGGCATTACGGCGACCTTGGTCGATTAGGAGTAGCAGAAAACGAGGGACAAGCAACAACGCAACAAGCAGCAAGCAGCAAGCAAACAAGCAATTCGACCGGCAATGGAAAAAAGAAAAGAAGATAAGCTCGGAGGGCCTTAGAAACCCCACCTCAACTAGATCGCGCCCGCCCTCATCTACTACCTCCTAGCCGGAGCCAGGGGACGGGTTCCGCTCAATGCAGATACATACATAGGTACCTCCTACCTACGGAGTATGTACATGAAAATAAACTCAACTTGACCTGCCGTTTCTATGCGCATTCGGACAACGATCGGCCTTCGCATGGTAATGGATTCGGGCAAAAGTGGGCTTCGCCTGCCATTCCCGGCCATTGTTTGCTCGACCCCACGACGGACCCCTTGCTTCCGTGGACCGTGGTCCGTGAGTCCCGACATCATCGCGGGATTTATGCTCACGAGTCACGGGTGACATTGACGGCACCTGGACGTCCAGGATTGACCATGCCATGCACTACAACCGCGTACAAAGCAAGAGCCGCATTGCGATCGGGGATGAAACGCTCAGGTTGGACACGCTACGAGAGGTGCGAAGTGGCCAACAAGCAAGCATCGTGGGCCGGATAAAAGATTGGATTTGCTGTCTTCGATGGCGCGTGTTGTAACTTGTTGGTGGTTGCCACTTGCCACTTGGTTGGATAACCTTGTTCGCGAAGTCACAAAGAGGAAGTAGCGATGCGGGGTCGGCGAGCATCCTGCGATGCGCCCCCGATGTCGGCCTGGCTGGGAAAGGGTGAGCACTGAGCAGACGGGCCTTGAGAGGGTTGGAGTTTTGCACATCGTGTATGTTGTAATACTGGCCATCAAACATGTTGTGATACTGAACAAAACTTGTTGTCATCATGACATGAAACCTGCTGTGATAGGTAGGTTTATATAGATTGTGGTGAACTAGTCATCAGTCTGTAAGCCATGTCCATCAAACCTGTCGCGATATTGACCAAAAATTGCCATCGTCAGGAAGATCGAATCTGCGTGATTGGTATGAAGACTGTGGTGATTCCGGCCACCAATTTATAAATAGTGATCATCAAATCTGTCGTGTTACTGGTCAAATTCTGTCATCGCCATGGCCTTTGGCCATCCTCTGCTCACTGCCCATCGACCATCTGCCACAATGGCATGAATTTTCATGTCCTCCTTGCCCGTAGACTCTGTCATAATGACGGACATAAGTCCCGATACCCATCATCCATCGTGTCTCTGGCATCAAGGCCATCGGATCATCATGGTGATACCATCAACCCTTCTTTTCATGCCCAACCTGCGGCTGCCATGGAAATGCCCAATCTCATAACCGCCAACCCTAACGGCCCGTCAAAACTCCAGATCAAACATCTTCTCCCCGCGGAGCCTCTCTCCCAACCGCGTCACAAACACCCACGCCGCCCGCGCCAGCTGATCCGACACCGACCCCACCCTCACGACCTTGAGACGCGACTGCGCCAGCACGAACCCCCCACACGAGATCTGCACAATCCGCACGCTGGGATGAAACAGATTCAGCGCCAGATGATGATCCAGGTACCGCGCGAGCGCCTCAGTAAAGGGATGCTCATCCGGCGCCTGATTCGTCCGCCACGCCCACCCATCGTCTGCGTTCCCTCCCGCCAGCCGCCGCCGTTCGCGCGGGTCGCTCTCCCAGGGTCCAGAGTTAATACTCCCATACAACGCGCCGCTTTGTTCCCCCGCGCGGAAAAATCGTCGCAGGTCTTGCGGCGAGATCGTCATGTCGATGCTACGCAGCCCGGGCTCCCTCGACGTGTCGTCGTCTTCACTATCTTCGTCTTCCCCTTCATCTGGCCCTTGTCGCTCCTGCTCTCCTGCTTCATTTCCAGACGCCGCCTTGCTAGAACGCGCTTTTTTTGCCAAAGGGGCATTAAAGGCCAGCGAAATAGAAAAATCAGGGCCCTTGCCCGGCAGGCCCGCCACTTTGATCCAGTCCTCCCATACCGTGACGAGTGTTCTCGTTCCCAAGTTCAGCTTGCTCACTCGGCAGTCAAACGTCGTGGAGATCCAATCTCCAATGACGCCCTTGAGCGCCTGAGGCATTCTCAGGAGTAGCAATGGCAAATGAACGAATTGATCCGGATCGGCGCCCACGTCCAGTGTCTTCCCATCAGATTGCATAGCCCAGCCATTCGATGTCGCGGTTCGTCTATCGCGGACCGCTCCGGGGTGGCCGGGCAGTAAGAGAGCAACGTACGAGGCATTCTCATGGACGATTTCCACCCAGAGCCCTCTCTTGTGTCGCTCTGACAACCTATTCCATTGCCTCATGACGGCATCATCGATCCCGTTCCCGCTGTCTTGTTCCGTGTAGTCGAGGTCACCACCTAGGAGCTTCTGCGCTTGAAACCAGCGAATGGTGACGGATCGGAGGGCGCCGACTTGTCCGGCCGGGGTATCGGTCGATTCCAAGCCGATTTGAATACCTCGTACCACATCCCCCACGAGTGTATCGCGCAATCGGTGGGCCAGTTGTTGGAGGCGCGTAGGATCGAGCTCCTGCTGACCGATAAACAGGGGGGATACACGGTGTGTTGAGAAGGTGGTGTTGAAGAACGGTGGTAGGATTTCGTCATCGGCGGTATCAGCACGGGGCCTGGGTGGGTTTTTTCGAGGTCGTCCAGGCCGTCGTCCAGACTTGGGCGGCATGGTGTCGCTCGCTTGTGTTGTACCGAGTGCGGTCGCGCTGTAGTGGACGCGTCAGGCTTCTTTTTCTTTTCCCTTCCTCCTTTATTTCTTTTGAAAAGCCTCCGCAGGAAGGCAGGTAAGACATGAATTGGCCGCGCGTAGGGAAGGACATGGAGTGCAGTCGTACAATTCCTTCGAGTGAGAAGGACGACTATTGAGTGCGGCTGCTCGGCGTTTGACTTCAGACGAGGCCAGTTTGTTGATGGTTTGTCGCGTCTGGGCAATTTTCGTGCCGGGTTATGGGACAGGCAAGCCCGCGCGCAATCAAACTATCGGTGAAAGCGCTTCGTGAGGTCTGGCTCGTTTCCGCATTCTTGACATGGCACGAAGTGCCCGTGTCGAGTGGTGATGAGAGGGAAACGTTTTTTCGAGAAGCAGGTGTTGCTGTTGAACGAGGTGGGTCCAAACGGCATGGCCCGGCCCGGCATCCAACCAAGATCTCCCACCTTCTTGAACTTCACAATGCTACACGAAACTTCACAACCTGGTGCAGCTGGGTATAGCATTGAAAGCTTTTCGTTTTGTTCCATTCAATAAGAATCAAAGGCCAGTCCAAACCGTAGATCGTGGCCATGCTGCCCGAAGCCTAATATACATTCCGCGGTCAACTACTCCGTAGTACGTACGTGACGCAATAAACCTGTTTCCACTCAATCCGCTGTCGATATCCTGACTCTTCCAAATGGTATCCAAAGCTTCGTCACAAAGAAATTGCATTCACAAATAGAACATATGATCCAATCATGCACCTACGCTGAAGCCAAAGGACCCGTCAAACACATCCAGTCTCTCCACGTCAGTCCCTCCTCGGAGAGCCAGCAGGATATCAATCGCGGGTACTTTATCGGCAGGATAAAAGAGGAGGAGGTTATCCATGTCCTCCAGAGTCATGTCGCACATCTCTTCCCATTTATATGTATCGCTGACTTTGGACATCCTGGGCAGACATTAGACGAGGATAGAAGAAAACAAAACAGTAAATAAAAGAGATATGAAATCGTACCATCCCATGCGCTTCGGACTCGCCTCAATATTGGGGGCAATCTTGCGAAGCTTGGCTCTCAGCATCCCTATAGACTCGATGGCATTGCCCGCATTCCGCGGCAAATTGGCCGCAATGAATTTCCGAATCGCAGCCGCCAGTCGCGGGCCTTTTCCATTGGTGCTGACCATGATTTGAAGCGGTCCATCACGGTGGACGCTGCCAAAGTAAAAGTCGCATTCGGGGGGTACGTCGGCAATGTTGGCCGGGATCTTGCGTTCCTTGCAGAGCTTCCAAATCGCCGTCGATGCCGCAGGATCGTCCACGGCCACCATGACCATCTCGGCACCGTCCAGATCTGAGGGTTCAAAGACTCGGTCCACGTGTGTGATCTGGTGCTGGGCTATCCTGTGCGCGACCTCGGGATTGAGCCCAGATGCTGGGCACACGACGACGACATCGGCATCTGCGTTGAGACAATTGAGAACTCGGCCGGCCGCAACCTGGCTCACACGCTGGGGTCAGCAGCTGGTGGTGACATGCTCCCTCGAGGCGGAGTGGCTGGCCAGATAGGTACGCACCTCGCCGCCCCCGACGATCAAGACCTTTTTGCCTTTGATCTGCCAGGCCAAGATGAGGCTGCCGCCGGGTTGGACCTCTGGGAAACTCGTGGCCATGTCCAGGGCACTGGTGAGCGCTGAGGGCAGCGCGTCGAGATTCGGGTGACGAGGAGCAGCGGCCTAGGATAGAGAAGCTAACGAAGGTACTGTATCAAGGGCCCAAGGCCGAGTTCGGTGTCAATCGTGCTGGCATCGGGGTCCAGGCAGCAATTAAGGCAAGAAATCCACCGCCACTGCTACGTATGTACCTATGTACCTACAGACAATCCTTGTCCGGCGCTGCTGACGCGACCGCAATTACAAGCACGAAGCAGCGGCTTAGACGTCACGCAAGCGGCAAAAGGCCAACCGGCCGTATCATCGCCATCGATCAGCCTCGCCGAGCAAGCGCGTCTTTGCTCTCTCTTTTTTTTTACTTTCGTCTCGAAAAGAAGTCCAGAATAGCCGCGCGCACGGCCGCTTCTCATCTACGTTCCGCCGCGCATGCCCGCACTCCTTGCAAGTTGCCGCAGTTCCCGCGGGGCAGCCAGCTCGACGACGCCGGGTCCTCGTCTCGGTAGCTCGAGGGCCTCCTCCCAACATCTCCTCCTCCGCTGAGCTTGCGTCACGTCCCGACATTGCGTTGATGCCCTCGGCTTGCGTATAGCATGTCTGGAAGAAAGCTGGGCGGGGGCCGCATTCTAGGCAGCGGGAAAGGCCTTGCGCCCCCGTCTACGACTCCTCGCTCGCGGAGCCCCCTGTCGCCGCCGTCGGAGAGCACCGTGTCCGTGGGCTCCGTGTCGTCATCACCACCTCTGAGCGGTGGTCTACCGGACCTCAGCCCGGATATTGGATCCAGTATAAGCGTTGGAGCGCAGAGCATGAAGAACGCGGCTGCCTCGGCTGCCCTTGTGTGTCCGATATGCAACGAAGAGATGGTCAGTACAGCGCAGCAGTCAGTCAATAGGGAATGGGTTCGATCGAGGGGCAGAAAAGAGACGGATACACAGAGAGAGAGCCTGGGACTGAAACGAAACTCAGGCAATAGTCTAACGAAGTTCAGGTCACATTGCTCCAACTCAACCGACACATCGACGATAGCCACCAAGAGCTGCCTGAAGCGGCACAGGACGAGGTCAAAACATGGTTCGACAAGCAGGTTCTGAAAGCCAAACGCTTCCAGCCGCTTTCTATCCTCAACCAGAAACTTCGCGGTTTGGATGTCTTCGAGTCAAACGCGTCGCAATCGGCAACCACCACTCTTCCCATACCAGGCAAAGTCTCGCTCGAATCTCCCCCAGACCCCGACGACATGATAACAAAGAGCCATTGGCAGCGGCCGACCAGCAATGACCTGTGCACCGATCCCGCATGTGGCAAGCGATTGGGTCCCCTGAATGGCAACATCAACTGCCGTCACTGCGGGAAGCTATTCTGCGAGCAACACACCATGTATCAGATGAAGCTCAGCAGGAGCGCGAACCACGAGCCGGTGCGAGGTCAGTGGGGTCGAGTCTGCGAAACATGCTACAAGTCCCGCGACGGCTACAACGACCACCACGGCGTCGTGGTCGACCACACGTCTGCGTTTGCGGCCATGAGACAGAAAAAGGTTCAGCGCCAGAACCTCGAAGTGTCGAGGCTGGAAAAGCGGCTGACCAAGTTGACGAAGCTTCTGGTGAACCCGCCGGTACAGATCACCGCGCAAAACGGTTCCCTCTTGTCGCCTGTCTCGTCGCTGACGGGCCAGAAGAACCCCCGGAAGTTGCTTGAGCAGACCGTCGTTGCGTGGGAGGACGATGAAAAGGTGGCCAAGTGTCCGTTTTGTCAACAGGAATTTGGGTCGTGGACGTTTAGGCGGCATCACTGCCGAATCTGCGGCCGGGTTGTGTGCGCAGATGCGGCAACAGCTTGTTCATCCCAAGTGAGCCTCAACGCTGTCCCTGGTAAGTCGGATGCTACCCCTGACCCCGTCTCTCAGCTGTCCGTTGTCGGATCCCTAAGCTGAAGAACAAACAAGTGCTAATCTTGGCAAACGATACAGGGACCCCTAATGGCTCTTTAGCAAACGTGGACTTGAACGGCCATGTATCACTGGACATACGCATGTGTCGAGAATGTCACCACACCATCTTCTCTAGCCGCGACTTCACAGCCTCGCTGCTCCACAAGCCACCAGATCAAAAGGCCTACGAGACCCTCCGACAATTTGAGCGCGGCATCCGCCAGCTCATGCCCTCCTTCCACCGAACCCTCCAACTCCTTCAGCCTCCGACCCTCCGTAGCGGCGAGACCGATCTCTCCAAACCACCCCCAACGCACGCGCAAATCCAAGAAGCCGCCAAGATTCGAAAACGCCTCATGGACAGCTTCGCCAAGTACGGCATGGCCGCCAAACGGCTCCGTGACCTGAAAACAGATAGCCCAACCCAGATGCGTCTCCAGCAAGCCGTCTACGCCTACTCGAGCAGCTTCCTCCACACAAACATGCTCCCGCTCAAGAGCCTCCCGCAACTCCTCCGCCACCACCAGCAATCCACACCAGCCCAGACCTCGCGCTTCCTCACCACCCCCTCACAGTCCACATCCAGTCTGCGCCACTCTGAGCTCGCCTCCGACGCAGGCTCTTCCATCGCTGCGAGCGAAAGCAGCACGATTGTCAGCCAGCTCGAGACCGAAGAGAAGGATCTCAAAGAACGTCTGGCTGTTCTGGAAGAGCAGCAGTTTATGGTGGGCGAGATGATTCGATCTGCCAAGGGGGCACGGCGCTTTGAGGAGGTGGGTGCTCTGTCGAGTAATCTGGATGAGCTGGAGAAGGAGATTGCGCAGCTGAGGATTAAGATTGGGGATGCGGAGCAGAAGTGGGAGGGGGTGTATCGGAATGGTGCGTTGTGAAGGGTTAGCATTGGGGGAGGTATTGATCTGGATTTGCGTGCGTGCTTGCCTTGGAGAGGGACTGGATATTTTTTTTTAGCGTTTTGCGCTTAAGTAGGATGAGCTGGGCTGGCTTGTTTTTTCCTTCAAACGAGGTTATTCTGTTTTGGGGGGAGACTTCTTATTTTTTCCCGGGCCTCTTCTGTTGTTGCATATCTTCCTCGTTTTTTCTTCTTCTTTGTTTCTCATCATTTTTTTTTATTCTTTTTTGTCTTGACTCTGGCATTTATCTGGGAGCATGACATTGCATGGCATCGCATGGCATGGCGTTTTGGGGCGAGAATTACGACGGGGTCCTCATTACCTTGTCTGTCTTGATCAATTGAAGGAACTAATCATTGACTTACTAACTAGGTACCTAGCCATGGTCCGACGTGTGAGTTGAGCATGTAGTGCTGGTATTTCTGCGGAAGGCAATGTGTCCCGCTGTGTCCAGAGGGAACCAACACGGCAAGGTCTGCTCTTGGCCATTGGTATAAGCTCTGTACGGACGGTACAGTGAAATAGCGGTTCTAAACTATCCTTTGGTTGTGGAGTTATACTGAGCCCGGTGCCCAGTCCATCTCATACTGATACATAGATGGAAGTGGCATCCAGCTGCTATGCTCACTGTACCGAGTACGTTTCGTCTCGAGGTCCGAACTCGGCTGGGTTTGTAGATCGGGAAAGACGGCAGAGCTGTCACTTTCATGAGCTCTCACTCTCTGTCAGCTGTCCAAACTGTTACATATATGTCCCATGTATCCCTCATCTCAAGCTCAAGTTCCTCCAACGGCAAGCGGCCAACACAAACTCCGTCAAAAACCAAAGTTCAAGAAAAGGAAAGAAGAAACAGAAATCTTCCTATTCCAAACATCTCATTTTTATCTACCATCCGTGGCCCGTTCCGTCTGCCCGTTCTCTTGCCCAATCATGCTCATCCCCCTTTCTTTCTTCTTTCTCCGATATCCCCCTCCCCCCCCCCCCCCCCCCCGCCGCAGCACATAGCCCACGGCAAATAAGCCGTGGAATAAGAAATATAAAAAAGAGCCCTCCCCAGCCATCATCAAGTACCAAACTCGTTTGAAAAGGGGTTCTCTGTCCCGTTGGAAGAATCAACAAAACAAGAGAAGGCAGAAAGAAGAGTAAAGAAAACGACTACAACAATTCTGTGCTTTTAAGGAATTCTCTTCGCGGCTTTTCCCTACCGGCCGGCCTTTTTACTGCTCATCTTCAAGCGATCTTTACAGTCTTCACAATACCATTTCGCTGCACAAGAGGCATCAACATCAGCGACACTTTCAAAAGAATCATGGATGTCGAAGTGGGGGCGGGGGTGGTAAAAAGGGAGGGGGAGGGAGAATGTATAATAAACGTACTCTTTGAGCCAGGAGCGACTTTCAACCCTACACATGCTAAATGGAACCATTCCCTTTCGCAGCCGTCCGCGTCGCAGGCCACCATTTCTCCATAGCTAACGCTGTTGCAGTAGCAGTATGTTGGCTCGTCGGCGTCAATCTCCCCTTCTTCGTCTTCCACCTGCACACTGTTGTTTACGTCTGCGGCGTGCACTTGCTGGATTAGGCTCTGTTGTGCCGCTGAGCTGGACTTCTTGTGGCTCTTGCGGTTGTTACTGCTATTGCTGTTGCTGTGACTGTGACTGTTGTTATTACTTGTATTATTATTACTGCTGTTGTTGCCGCTGTTGCCCTCTGCGGCGCGAGATGGTCGTGATCTGCTCGCGGCTGCTTCTTGGAATGTAGCCAGCGCTGGCGTCGAGGGTTTGCTGGCGCGGCCTGACTTTTTAGGCACCGGTATAGGAACGGATCGTGGAGCTGTCTCAATCTCTTGATCTGCTTCTTCGGGTATGCTGTCTCTCTTGGAAAAGGTGGACGGCATAGTCGTCGTCGTTGTCATCGTCGTCGTCGTCGCTATCGTCATGTTCGTTGGGCTTGGTGCGCTTTGGGGATTATGAGCCTCTCCTTTGATGGTTTCCATCGTCTTGGAAGGCGCGACAGCTTCCTTGCTTGGTTTCACATCTGATCCTGGTTTGGGAAATGGAGCTGTAGAAGCCTGTTCGGGCGTGTCAGCCCCGGATCCGTGACCGTTGCTGTTGTGTACAGGTGCCGAGGTTGGCGGCCGGCCTTTGGTAGCATCTGTATTGGACTGTACTGAGTTTTTTCGGGCGCGAACGGGGCCAGAGCGTGGTGCAGGCGCACTGCCCGGCGCAGGAGATGCTCGAGCCGGGGCTTTCGAATCGAGGTTTGTGCCGATCACAGGCGATGTTGTTGTGGAGGGCGTCCTATACGTAAAGAGAGAGATGTTAGCCCAATCACTCGGCAGAGGTATGAGAGAGCTCGAACTCTTTGGAGAAATGCAAAACACATGGCTTACTTCTTTTTTGCCTGCCCGCTGCCGGTCGGTAAAGCTTTGCGCTTCTTTGGTCCGTCTAGAGCTGGTGTCTCTTTCGGACTGCTCAGTTTGGGCCTCGATACATTACTTCCAGATGCTAAGCCCGAAGACCCAACGGCGGTGCCAGCTGTGACAGCGCCAGTCGTGATGGCAGTGGTAGAAGCGGCCGAGGCGCGAGCGGCAGCGGCAGCGGCAGGGGTGGAAGTGGGAGCCGCAGTAGCAGCATTGATGATATTGTTAGTAGCGGCTGCGCTCGTCACTTTATCGCCATTGGCCGTCTTTTCTACCTTTCTTCTCTTCGGAGGATGGCTGCCGTTCGACGTTGAGCCCGTGACGCCTGCGTTGACATTGCTGGTGTCGGCGGCAGCAGCGGCAGCAGACTTTCGCGATTTCCCCCCTTTCTTGGGTACTTCTTTCGGTCGCTTCTCGAGATCATCGGCATCCGAGTCGTGATGCTGAGTCTTCAGGTTCTTTCTAGCTTGCACAGCTTGTTTGCGGGCGTCGCTTCGCGCGGCTGCCTCTTCAGCAAGAGCTTGCGCAGCGGCTGAGATGGCTGCGGCGCCGTCTCGACGCATTCTTTCCGTCTGAGATACTTTGCCGCTTGACCTGTTCTCGGGGTACGCCCAATGAGTATTGCTGCCCCATTTTGCCTCGTCGCTGAATTCATTCTCCAGATATGGCCACACGTCTTCGGCCCGTGCCAGCTGTCGCTGTAACGCTTCGTTGGCTGTGCAAAGCACGTGGTTTTTTTCCTCGAGTGAGACGAGCATTTCTTGAATCTTTACAGCCGTTTGTCGGAAGAGTTGTCGGCGAGGAATGTTGGAGGGATCGAAGACATCGATGGTGGGCGCAGCTGAAGCAGCAGCATCATCACCAGCAGGAAATGAATGGGCTTGATTTGAGGCCACGCTTTGTGTTGTGTTAGGCGCAGGTAGCTTTGCGGTCTCCGCGACGAGCTTGAAGAGCTGTTCTTCGGGGGCGAATATCTTGGCGTCTACTTCCTTGAGCAGAGTGAAATGTCGGACGAGCTCTTTCGGCAGCGCCGACATGCCATCCGCGAAATGAGTAATGGCAGGCAAAATTTCCACGGGCTGGACACCTAGAGAGCGGCTGTCATTGGCGGCATTGCTACTCTCCCCGGCTCGTGCGGCATTGGCAGGGCGTCGTGAAGGGTTCGTTCGTGCTTGTCGTGACGGCTGGGATCTCCGATGCGATGGTGCATCCACCGCCACGGATTTCGCAGACTTCATGGTAGCTGTACCGAATATGTGTCGAAACTGGACGCGGCTCACGATCTGTTTGGTCGGAGATGAAAGGTCTGCGAGCGATGCACTGGCTGCTCAACCGACGCAACGCGAGGTGGCCACTGGAGCGAGCGAGGGAGACGAGGTTCAAAGAGAAGTGCGGCGAGTCCCTCAGCATCTAGGCCATGGTACAGCTACATCAAAGACTGCTGAAAAGAAAAACAAGCCTAAAGGTAGTGCGGCTGGGTCGAGAAGCGGTCGAGGGGTCGCGGGATGCAGGAAGAGGCAGATTATCTGCGTGCTCGAGCAAGTGATTGCTCCAGACTCCAGAAGTCCCAAAGTCCGTTGCTCGCTCTGCCTCTGATCTGCGTGGCCCTGTGAGCTTCTGTCACTGGCTGGCTGTTGGGCTCAGCCGGCAGAGGGGCGCGTGTTGCGCCAACATGATTGGCCGTGGCGGAAAAGAGAGCCGCCGTCTCCGTGTGACGATCACTGACGAGCGCTTTCGTCATAACGTTGGAGTGACACCAAACATGCGCCAATTTCACCTTGGCCTGACTTATTACTACATAATTAGGTACTGTATCTAGCAGCCTGCGATTCAAGTATCACCTTGATCATGAAACTCGTCTTCTACTCGTGAGGCGCAAGTCGTTTCGTCGCAAATCTCTCTATGCCAGCCTTACCCTGCGGGAGCGCACCACTCACGTGTCTTTTTCGTGATTTGGCAAGATAAAAGGGTTGTTGCCGACAGACCTTTCTTCTACATATCTATGACACACAATGAAGGGCGATCCAATGAAATTTGATCATGGTGAGAGTCGATGGTGTCCGAATACCTATGCAGTGTCATTGTTCAATGTCACTTTTACTTCCCATGGCACTGGGCAGTGTACCTATTACATAACGACAACATGACTGAATGAACTGGCATGGGGGATCAGGTGACGGGTCATCTAGCCAGGCCAACCGCGGCACTGAAATGCGGAGAACCAGACATAAAATATTACGTTAGGCACATACCTACATATCTGGAAGCGATTCTGGCGAAGTATCTACGCTCATAAACCTGTGATGGTTGCGCCGCTGTGCCTTTCTTGCTGTCGCTGCGTTAAACCTGACTGAGAAACGACAAGAGGCGCATGGAGCAGGTCGCTAGACGTGTGCGACTCTCAACTCCAAATCTCGCCAAATCCCTCATAGCCTTGGGCCCTTACAAGTTACAACGGATGAGGATGATCATGCCGGTTGCAGATGCAGGGAATAGCACGGGGTTGTTACGGAACGGCATACAGAGTTACAGAGTACACTGTAAATACTAAATCCCAAGCTTCCACGTTGGACCCCATAAATATCCAGTACACTGGATGAGGCATGCAAGCGCCAAGAGTGCCAAGAGTCGGCCGTGTGAGACAAGTTGCAAGCCGTGATTTGGGCCCTGATTTCTGTTGCATGGAGTTCCTGGTATTACCTATATAATAGGTACGTTCCGCGAAGGTTTCTTTCCATCGTCCAAGCAAGCCACTTGTGTCATTAATGATTAGGTACTCCGTACACTCCGTAATTCTTTTGCTGGTCGCATAATCGAAACAGCGGGCCGGGAGGCGAAAATCCACGCGCCTTGCAGCGACACCGGGACGTTGCCGTAGAGGGGAAACAAGCTTACGATACCGGAGCAAATTGCTGCTATGTATGTACATAGGTACAGTATGTACTTGCGGGAATGACGCTTCCGTCCTTGGCCGCGAAATCGCGAAACCATCTGACTTGAAAGTTGAGCCACGTCGCGGACTCGGCTCATTGTTCCGAGATCAGCAACTGAGCATTGTGAGACGGTTGCACCGCGTCGCCGTTAGATCCGAGGCAATGAGCTTGCTGACATGCTTCGCCAACAAGTACGGCTCGCAAGTGCCTTCTCAACATACGTGGCGCGTCATGAAAAAAGTCGCCATTCGGAGATGTGGTGCACGAGGTCGCAACTCGCGAGCACGCTTGAATCCCTGAACTCTCTGGTATGACAGTCAAGCTCGTTGCTGTGGTGTTGATGACGATCAAAAGGGAAGCCAGAATGTGCCGTGAAAGACTATGTATCATACGGAGTATACCTACATAATCATGGGCCATACGAAGTAGAATCATGAGGAAAGGGAGGCGACCCTGGCGCCGAAGTTCTCATTCTCATTACGGCATAAAATGAAACTTCGCGTCGGTCGATTGAGAAGCTCGATTTGGTGCACCGTGTTGGCCCGATCAGCACGACACGGTTGGGCATAATTGGTGCGCACACTGTGCAAGATTTGGTCGTACATACCTACGTGCTCACTGCTTCATCATTCACGCCTGATGCTCGTCGTCCTCGAGCATGACGGTGATAATGGTGCCAATCCCTATCGTCTAACCTAGGTACCTAGGTACTCCGTACTTTCGCCCTCTAAAACCGCAAGCAGCCAATGGGAGCCACGGCAGGGGCGTCTCAGACTGACACTGCAGCTGCATGTATGATGTCCCTGTTGGGATCCACCTGGACAGGCAGGCCAGAACTTCAGACCAACAAAAAAAGGAAGTGCCTGAGAAGTCACGGCATGGACAAGCCGAGCAGGAGCAGAAGAAGGAGCTCATGAAAAGTAAGAGATCCATAGGAGCGCTCACATGACCCTCAACGGCGACCCTGTCGTCAATTCCCATTACCCAATCCTCTCAGTTCCACAGGCTCGTGACGCGCTAAGGCCAGAAGTCGTCGAGATGAGCGACGCAGTCACGCAGCAATGAGCATCATCGCAGCTTGAAGACCGAACTGGCAGGGGCATGAAAAAGCTTGCAGACGTTCGCAGGTGGCTGCCATTGCCGCCAACTCGCTGTCTGTCGCTGCGGGGCCTCGTGGCGTGTGAACAGGGGGGAAGGGTGTGCGGAGTGGCTCCGATGGCGCTGTGAGACCAACATGAGTCGCCCGCCACCATCTGGAACTTACAAATAACCCAGCAAAACCACCGACGACATTGGTAAACCTCCCTTAGTGCACTTCGTGATTTTTGCCTCCCTCGACTCTGGCCATTACCCAGACTCATACACTTCAGAGTTAGCACCGCGGTGTCTGTGAGTCAAGACGACCTTCTAATTCATTTGAGACGCACGACTCCATCCATTTCCTCATAACGGTCTCTCGGCGACTTGGTTACTTGAAGCTCCAACCTACTTCCCCCCCGTTATATGGCCGTACCCCATGGAGCCGGGCACCGACGGGTGCTTGACTTCGAGACATCTGTTTTAGCGAATCCCAACATGGCCCGCGCCTTATCTCCATCCGATAGTGGTTCCCGATCCTCCTTTTCGTCCGTCAGAGAGAACGATGATGGACTTGCCCAGACCTTCACTCGCTCCAAGGTGTCTTCTTACATCGAGACTTCCGAAGATGTCTTTGACGAATCGCCCACCTCGGAGCTCGCCCAGTTATCTTTCCAACCACCATTGACTCAGCCACACAGCAAGCTCCATGGCTTCTGGTTTCCGCCTGACAGCTTCAAAGGATGGAAAGAAATTCCTCTCAAGGGTAAAGCGGCTAGCCGCAGCTATGAGGATCTACGCAAGCTGAGCATGACATGGGACTCGCCACCTGCGACCCCTCCACCCACAAGAAAGCCTTCCGGTGTTTATGGCATTGGAAACTCACCACTCGAGAGGCTTCCCAGCGAAGTTCTGGGTACGTACAGACATACTTTGCACTCCTTCATCTTGTTATCAGTACAAAACCCACCATGGCTTAACTCGTTGCTTACCTTGACTCAGGCGATATCATCGATTTGTTGGTGGTTGAAATTCCACCAAACGGCCTGACCACACGCAACACTGATTTGATGGCGTTGCTTCTCACCTCGCGATCTATTCATGCCACTACTCTGACCACACTGTATCGACATATCACCATTCCGCATTCACGAATCTTCCGCAAATTTCTCAACACGATCCTGTCATATCCCGCTCTCGCTACAATCGTTCGTCGACTCGATTTTAGCCATTTCAACCCGTCCATGCTCTTTTCCACTGCCAGCGAGCGTGCCAAAACACAGAACTTGACGACGGAAACACTGGCGCAGTGTCTCGAGCTCACGCCCTACTTGCAGGAATTCCTGGCTCAGGAGTATCTGGACACTGATCTCGGCCCTCCAGTGCTCCGAAAGCTCTTCTTTGACATGCCCAATCTGCAGGCACTCGACTTTTGCGGATGCTCTTCGACCGCCTTTAAAAATTCTTTCAACACATTCCTGCAGGAACCATGGCCAGAGAAGCTCTCAATTTCCAAGCTTTCCTTCCACAAATGTATTGGTCTTCCGTCGGCTGTTTTTGAAACAGCTCTGCCGCGACTGGGCAACCTCACGCATCTCGATGTTGCTGGAACGCGCATCACGAACAAAGCTCTGGAATCCATTCCCTCTACTGCAAGAATCAGTCACCTGAACCTGGCTAAGTGCAAGGAACTGTCTGCTGAAGTAGTAGTCAAATTTGTCACGACTCATCCAGCTGTAAAGGACTCTTTGGTCTTCTTGAGCTTGGCTACCGATCCTACTCATCACCTTCTCTTGGGAAAGGAGGATGTAGATCAACTATTGCCCGTTCTGCCAAAGACGCTGAAGTCACTCAGTTTGCGAGGTAGCAGAATGCATGCATCCCATCTCCCTGAGCTGAGCCGTCTGATACAATCTCTCGAAGAGCTCGCCGTGGGGCGCGGGCTGGACATGAGCGACATTCACAATCTTTTTTACCAAGATCAACAGTGGATCCCTCATAATCTTAGCTATCTCGACATCGCCGACATCGATAGCATCGTTGGAAGCGCCAGTCCTTTGCTTGCACCGGCTTGTGCCCCCCTCCAAGTCATTGAAATTGAAGAGCGAGCATACGAACGGGCTGCCAAGCTTAGCAGAAATCTTCAAAAAGTCGGCTGGGTGACCAAAGAGTTTGGCAGTCGCTACTGGCTAGTTCGTCTCAACTCCGACGGAACAACCAGAGACAACGGTGCCCGCTGGTGGAAAATGGGCGCAGAGAGCTGGGGGATGCGCAAAATCCCCGTGGCAGTGGCTGAAGTTGGAGGGATGTACGGCTCGTTCATGTTTGGGCGACGAATTTGACGAACTGAACGACTTCTGAACGTCAGGCTGCGATTCCTTGAGGGGTGCTTTCTGGTCTGTCTATTTTTGTTTCACGCGAAACCGCATTTTCTTCAGCAATGCATCTCATCTCATCTCCCTTCAATTTTGCCATTCTAGCACGAGGAGTTTCGGATGGAGTTAGTTGTCTTTCTAAAAAGCATCATTGATGGAAAAGAATATACCCAGCGATGAGAAGAGAAGAAAGTAGCCACATACCCCTCCCTCGATACCAACTTTGGACGTTTTATCATTTATGTACCTAACTAGTTATCCCCTGTCAAATATCTTCAAACGGAAAAGGCTTATAAGCGTGCACATTGCCAATGTTTAGTTGCAAACCCATTCCTCTTCTCTTTTCGAACGTTCACATGTTTGTAGACGAGACTTGCGATCGTGTAAATATGAAATCGCTTGCGTTAAACAATGCCCGACTCTAGTGAATGCGACTGTTACGAAACAAACACGACAGGATTCGAGATACTCGGATGCAATGTTCAATATCGTTTGACTATGTACATATTCAATGCAGTTCCCCTTCGTACAGCAAAAACAAAACGCGAGCAGGGATCGGAGTGATGTGAATCTTCCGATAGTACTCCCGGCCTATTGGAAAGAGTTGACAAACCAGAACTTCACTCCATATGGAAGCTGTCCAAGACTTCCTTCAAGATGCGACTGAGGAGCTCCCTCATGGCTCCCAGACGATCTTGACCTTGGGGCCTCACTCGAGGGTTAAGATCCAAAGAACCAGGAGCTTTTGTTGGGAGGGAGGCGTCGAGATTCCAAATCCATGCCCGCATAAGGAAGTTTTAGGATAGCTCCTACATTGCCTCGTCCCTTTCCCCGGGAAACGTGCATCCCATTCGCGTTTGGGTTTGTGGTGAGAGCCGGTCTTGGGTTGTGAAATTCGATACGGCCTTTCTTCGCCGGGGCGGAGGTGAAACGCGTATCAAGTTAGACAGTGTCAATCGTAGTAGTCATTGCTGCTTATTTGGACTTAGGAACTACGTGCAGTTCCCTTGAAGAAATCGTGTGCCGACGCGCAGCGAAGGCGCACATTTGGTGTTTTCGTTTCGAAAAGGTGGTTCAGAATCAGAAATGAATCACGGTGTAATCTCCGTGTGCACTGTGTTCGACAATTATGTCATCTGCGATCCAGATTTACACGTGACCTAGGTGGGCCCAAAGCAGCAACGCCTCCTGCTGTCTGATGAGTCTCGACTCTCGACTCTCAAGTTATAGTCGGGACTAACGCCTCCCTGTACACGACAAGGAGGTTGAACAGCGCCGTGGTCAACGACTCGGGAGTTATCATACATCGTCATGGCTCCAAAGCAGGACACACCGTTCCGCTCAGCGGACATGAGCATGGTTCAGCTCTATGTGTCCAATGAAATCGGTCGGGAGGTCGTTACTGCGCTCGGTGAGCTCGGATTGTGCCAATTCCGCGACGTACGTCAGCTGGCCATACTTCCCTTGCGTCCTGATCCCATCATCTCGTCGTTCCGGGAAGCCTGTGGACCGATTGATCAGGGCTAATGTGTCTCTAGTTGAACGAGGATGTGAGCGCATTCCAGCGAACGTTCACCCAGGAAATTCGACGCCTCGACAACGTGGAGCGGCAATTGCGTACGTCATATTTAAAAACCCCCCTATACG
Source organism: Claviceps purpurea (assembly GCA_029405325.1). Taxonomy (NCBI): domain Eukaryota; kingdom Fungi; phylum Ascomycota; class Sordariomycetes; order Hypocreales; family Clavicipitaceae; genus Claviceps; species Claviceps purpurea. Next base: position 3,785,289 of record CM055783.1, on the reverse strand, counting down.
CGGGGTGTCGCTTGGCTCAGACTCTGACAACGCGCAGGATACTTTCATTCCCAGATGGACAAGACCGGCATCACTCTCCGAAAGTTAGACCTGGATACGGATAGACTTGCGTCCCCCTCGACGTCCGAAATCGACGAGCTTGCCGAGCGAAGTCAGAAGCTCGAACAACGTGTTTCTGCTCTTAACGACAGCTACGAAACTTTGAAGAAGCGGGAAGGTGACCTGACCGAATGGCGTTGGGTTTTGAGGGAGGCCGGAAGCTTCTTTGATCGCGCTCATGGCAACGTGGAGGACATTCGTGCGTCAACCGATAGCGATGATGCCCCCTTGCTCTCCGATATAGAGCAGCACCGAGAAGCTCCAGAGGTTGAGCGATCTTTTTCGGGCATGAACATTGGCTTCGTGGCTGGTGTCATTGGCAGAGAGCGTGTGGCTGCTTTTGAGCGCATTCTCTGGCGTACTCTCCGTGGAAACTTGTACATGAACCAGTCCGAGATTCCCGAGCCCCTCATCGATCCTTCCAATAATGAAGCCATCAACAAAAACGTCTTTGTCATCTTCGCTCACGGCAAGGAGATCTTGGCCAAGATTCGCAAGATTTCCGAGTCTATGGGCGCCGACGTGTATAACGTAGACGAGAATAGCGATCTTCGACGCGATCAGATCCACGAGGTCAACAACCGCCTTCAGGACGTCCAGAACGTTCTTCGGAATACACAAACCACTCTGGAAGCCGAGTTGAAACAAATCTCGCAGTCATTGTCAGCGTGGATGGTGTTGATTGCAAAGGAAAAGGCCGTCTACAGCACTCTGAATATGTTCTCGTACGATCGTGCCCGACGGACGCTCATTGCCGAAGCTTGGTGTCCCACCAATGACTTGTCTCTGATCAGATCAACCCTGCAGGACGTCACCAACCGTGCTGGTCTTTCTGTCCCTTGCATCATCAACGAGATTCGAACGAACAAGACTCCGCCGACGTACCTCAAAACGAACAAATTCACAGAGGGGTTTCAGACCATTGTTAACGCCTATGGTACGGCAAGCTATCAGGAAGTCAACCCTGCCATGCCGGTCTTTGTGACGTTTCCTTTCCTCTTCGCCGTCATGTTTGGTGATTTTGGCCATGCAATCATCATGTTGTCTGCTGCACTTGCCATGATCTACTGGGAGAAGTCGCTGAAGAAGGTCAGCTTCGAATTGTTTGCCATGATCTTCTACGGCCGCTACATTGCTCTGGTCATGGCGGTCTTCTCCGTCTTCACTGGCCTTATTTACAACGACGTCTTTTCCAAGTCCATGACCCTGTTCCCCAGCGCTTGGCATTACCCACGACCGGAACACTACGAGCCAGGGCAAACCATTGTTGCTGAATTGAACGACAATGGGTACCGGTATCCCTTTGGCCTCGACTGGGCATGGCACGGTACGGAGAATACTCTTCTCTTCAGCAATAGTTACAAGATGAAGATGAGTATCATTCTCGGCTGGGCTCACATGACTTACTCCCTGTGCTTTGCCTACATCAATGCCAAGCATTTCAAGAGGCCCATTGACATTTGGGGCAACTTTGTACCAGGCATGATCTTCTTCCAGTCCATCTTCGGATACTTGGTTGTTTGCATTATCTACAAGTGGACAGTTGACTGGACCAACCCCGACCCAGCCATCGGTGGCCAGCCACCTGGTCTATTGAACATGCTCATCTACATGTTCCTGCAGCCTGGCACTCTGGACATACCGCTATACAAGGGCCAAGCTACGGTTCAGCTCCTTCTGCTTCTGCTGGCGTTCGTCCAGGTGCCCATCCTCCTCTTTCTCAAGCCATTCTACCTGCGATGGGAGCACAACCGAGCTCGAGCTAAAGGCTATCGGGGTATCGGCGAGACGTCTCGTGTTAGTGCGTTGGATGGCGACGATGAGAACGAAGGGCTGGCGAATGGCCACAGCGATAGCTTCGACGAAGACGGCGAGGGTGTAGCTATGATCTCACAAAATATTGACGAAGAGCACGAGGAGTTTGAATTCTCAGAGGTGATGATTCATCAAATCATTCACACTATCGGTACGAGCGTTACCCCATCCTTTTTTCTATATTGGGATAGAAGGAGCAACATGCTGACATTTGAAATCCAGAATTCTGTCTCAACTGCGTTTCCCACACCGCCTCGTATTTGCGTCTCTGGGCCTTGTCTCTTGCGCATCAACAGCTCAGTATTGTGCTGTGGGACATGACTATTGCCAACACGCTGGCCATGGAAGGCGTTGTTGGCGTGCTCATGATTGTCGTCGGCTTCTACCTGTGGTTCTTCCTCAGTAAGTTTTTTCATACTACTCCTCTTTTCTCTGGAGTATTTCATAAATGCTAACGAATTTTCCTCCCTTAATAGCTATCGCCATTCTGGTTGCCATGGAAGGCACCAGTGCCATGTTGCATTCCCTTCGACTGGCGTGGGTTGAGTCGTTTTCAAAGTTCGCCGAGTTCGCCGGCTGGCCGTTCGCGCCGTTTTCTTTCAATGTTCTTTTCGAAGAGTCGGAGGAGCTGAAGGAATTCTTGGGATGAACAAGAAGAAGATGATGAAGAAGGGAAGTAGTACATAGATGATGTGTTCGTTGTGTGCGTATGTGCGTTTTGTACTGCTCAGGCGATGGGACATGCTGAGCCTCATTTTTTTTTAATTTGTAGACCTAAAGTAGTTCTGTACCATCACGTTGAATTGCATCCTAGAGTATGTTTATTGCAATAGCCAACTTGTAGATACATTGTGCTGATGTGCTTGGATAGATGGAAGGCTATACATTCATTTATATAGCCTATTCATTAAGTATGATCGATGGGAAGCCCTCGACGGATGCGGATCGGCCGTGACCCATGAGTCCCCCCTTCTTACATCATGTGCAACGCAAGACATTGAAGGTGCATATTGTGGACACTGTCCTTCCTCCTCCTCCTCCTCCTTCACATCTACACCACCACCCTCAGGGGACGAGTCGCTATCCCCACAGCGGCGCCGTCACTTCCACACCCCTTTCCACCACAGCCCGCACTCTATCCGCAAACACCTTGTTATTACAGTCCACCTCCAGATCCTCCAGCCACACCGTCGCATGCATCTTGTCCACCTTGATAGACACACCCGGCACTGGAATCCCAATCTTATGCAGACGCTCTAGTTCCTTTACCTGCCTCTCCCGCAGTATATCTTCCTTGGTAGGATCGGTCCCCTCGGTATCGGTGTCAACCTCCATGGCGTCTTCCGAGGGGGTAGCATCGACCTGCTTCGGTCGCGTTTCGGGCTCAAGCTCTGCAAGACGGGGTATTTCCACCGGGGCGACGTTATCTGCGCCAAATTGGGCTTCGAGAAACCAGAAGAGGCGGTCCAAGCGGTCTGATGGTGAAGGGTGGGCATGGGGATTCGTGCCCGTGGGTTGATCGTGATGATGATGATGATGCGAATGCGAATGCGAGTGGGCCGAGGAGCGTTTGACGGCTGCGGGGGAGGATTCGACGCTGAAGAGGACGGCCATGACGGAGTCTGCGATGCCGTCGTTGAGCATGTTGGCTTCCCATTCGAGCTCGACTTCGCAGTTTGTGCGGTAGCGCACTGTGACGCAGCCCATGACGAGGTAGGCTGCTACTAGGGCTGCTACCTCTTCGTCTGCGGCTTCAGGTTGGTGCTTTTGATTTTGATTTTGCTCCTGCTTCGGTATTTGCGTTTGCTTTTCTTGTTGCGCTTCTTCTTCTGCTGCATCCGGGATGTACTCATCGTCGTCGTCTAACACGGAAGCGATACCTTGGACTTTTTCTTCTTCCACTTGTTCGCTGGTGTCATTCTTAGAGACCTCGTCGTTGTTATTTTTAGGCTGCTGGCGTCGCATCTCGGGAAGTTCTTCGACGGTGCCGAACGTTCCTTCTAGCGCCCATTTGATGAGGTCGATGCCCGCGGCGCTTAGTGTGAGTCGCTGTTTACATGTGATGGTTGTGGTGTTGAGGCCTGCGTATTCGCGCAGGTCTTCCGGGGCCATGAGGGAAAGCTTAAAGTCGTTTTGGACGAGAACGCCCGTGACGAGTGGCGCGTTGGTGATGTCGCCCGTGAGGTCCTGCGGAGGTGGAATCGAGGCGAGTTTGCCTACGACTTTGGCCATCTTGTCGGCTTTGAACGGGATGCGAAGCTCCTCGCAATTACGTGGGGAGTAGACCTTGACTTTGTTGGTTTTGGAGGCGTTGAGGGAGAGAAGTTTGGATTTGAGACGCATCATGTTGTGTTGTTCGCCATGTACGAGAATCTATCAGCGAATCGAGAGTCAGCAATGCCAATTTGTTTCGGTCCGATGCACTCGCAGCGCATGTTACTTTGAGACGGGGAAATAAAGCAGGGAAAGGGGGGAAGAAAAGGCCGATGGGGTTTGTGGAGAAGAGGAGGGTGATGATTTACGTACAACAACGGGTGCTGCTACTTCTTCAATAAATTCGCGATTCTCAACGCCGTCGACGTGAGCGGCAAAGGAATACTCTGCTACGCTGCATCGTCTAGGAATGAGAGCCCGTTCTCCCTCACTGCCAGGCGCTCTTCTTCCGCCGGCCAGGTTGCGAGACATGACGGCCGGAATTTGATCCGGCTCTTGCATGACCTGTCTCGCCATTGTGCCTTCGACACTGTAACCGGTGATGATGACCCCATTCTTCTCGTTCGGTGCCCATCTCTCAAAGAGCTCTCTGCTCACGCCACTCTGCAGCATACCTGGACTGGCAAGCATAACACAGCCGCCCACGTCGTCAAAGCGGTCCAGATTCTTCAGCGATCGAATGTATTTGAAGTCCCAAGGTCCGCCTTTACCGGCACTGTTACCACTAGCTTCGGCCTCGGCCATGCGTTCTCTAAATAAGCGCTTGATGTTATCGTTCATGGCTCCCACATAGGTCTGGTACACGACCATGCACTTCCTCGCCAAGTTACTGGCGTAGTAGATGGGGTATTTTTGATATTCCGGATGTTTGCCCCAGTATTCATCTAGAATGAGTAGCAGCTCTTGGGCTCGGCCCAGCGCAAACACTGGCAGCAAGGCACGGCCGCCCCTATTGAGAATGCTGGTGATGGACTTCATTAATGCCTGTTCGCGCTCCAGACGAGGGACGTGCGATGCAATGCCGTAGGTTGATTCCGTGATCAGTACGTCTATTTTGACGCCTTTGGGTACCTCTGCCGAGACCAAATGCCGATCCTGTTCACGAGAATAGTCGCCGGTGAAGAAAATGTTCAGCCCGGCGATTTCGATCAAGAACATGGCGGCTCCCAACACATGGCCAGCAGGATAGGGAGTAATTCGGATGGAAGAGATGGTGTGCGTCGTGTGGTAATCGATTGCCTCAATTTGAGGAAAGGTATTCAAGTGGTCTTGCTCTGTATATACCGGAGGGGTGGCCAAGCTCGACGATGTGTTGCTCACCCGTACACTGTCTTGAATGAGCCATTTGTAGATAGCCTTGGTGGGATGCGTCATAAATACGCGGCCGCGGAAGTTGGTCTTTGCAAGGACATATGGTAAGGATGCGGCATGGTCAACATGAAAACTAAGACACATATCGTTAGCTTGGCTCATTTCAACAAAGTTTGAGGCAGGGCTTTGCGTGACAATGGAGAAGCCATCCGCGATCAAAGTCGTTCACGGGACGGGACAAGAGATCAGTCTGGTTTGGCGCAGGCATGAGCATTGTAGGAAACAGTAAATATTTATATTCATTTCGTTTGCATACAGATGCAGGCGTACAACCACATGAAAAGATCAGAAGAGGAGAAGTGAGGAAGAAGAATGTAGAAGAGGGCGTAAAAGGGTATCATCGAGGAAAAACTAAAGTACGCCTAATCGCCATGCTGTACAAACGTTACGCCACGGCCCTCTCGCTGCTTCTCGTCCGGGATCGTGCGGCAGCAGAGCAATATGTACTTACTGGCTGATCAACAGTACGTCTACAGTGCTGAGATCGAAATCGTCGTAGAATGGGAGCGCAGCAAGACCATCGTAGGCAGGGTGGTTTCCAGCATCGAGCTACAGACAACAGACAAGAGTCAACTTCATGATGCATACGTGTGTGAGCGTGGATCAAGCTATCTGCCTCACCATGACCGTCTTGCCCTTGTATTGGACGATATGGCACGAACGCCCGACCTCGTTACCGCCTCCCAAGCACAGGAACATCAGCTCGTCAGACGGATCCACCGGCTCATCAGAGCCTGCCGCGTTCATTGCAGACGCTTTTCGTTTGGAAGCCATATTTATCGCGAGGCTGAGACCGCTTTCTGTAGAGACGCGCAAGAATACTAGAGGTGCCTGCTTTCTCTACATGGGCCGAGTATCGTCCGCCGCGTCAGTCAGCACTTAGAGAAGGGAAATGATCCTTCTGGATCACATCAATCGAGCGAAAATCCCAGAAGAGCGATTCACGTTGGCTGCATGCTCAGAGCGTATCGCATGGTGGTAATGATACCAAATGATACAGGATCGCAAGCAAGTCACGTCACGCTGGGTGAAACCAACCTTCAAAGGCGGAAAAAGGTCGGTCCTTCCTGCAACGCGCGGCAGTTTATACACGTGACTTCGATTTTCCGCAACAACCCCAACCCACCACCTATTATGTTCGATCTCCGCTTCCCTCCTCCATCACCTACGACCGCAGAGCAAGATCCACAAATCCCAAACGACTTCAACTTTTACGCGCCTCGAACTGAGCTGTACGTCGCATTAGCTCCGAGAATATACGAAGTGTCTTGTCATCGCATCGATCATCACCTTCAGAACGTCAAAGCGGCATTTGTTCATCGAATGGAGTAGCTTATTCCTATGTGACGGGCTTCTCTGCCTGCTAGACGCAGACCGCATCGCCATTTCCGCGTCACTATCGCCGTCGCCTAGGCCTGTATACGGTATATTCCCGGAAAAAGAGAAAAGTCCGGACAACAGTATTCTTTTTGCTTTATCAGTTTGGACCCCGGGATACCTACACATCGCTGCCTAGCTTCTATTATGGCGCAGCCTCAGTCGCAAGTCCCTCTACCGGCTTTTCCACAGCCGCAACACAGCCCTTCGCCCACCCCTCAACAGCCAGGATTTTCGCTTCCTCCTAACAAGAGAGTTCGTACCGACGATACAGCTTCACGGCCAGGCTCTCCGTACGCTGCTTCGCATTTTGTCGCGAGTCCCGGCACCGCTGGCAGCCCACCACTCAACGCCGCCTCGCCAGCAGCGTTTCCGCATTCAAGTACTCCTCAGCCCCCTGCATACAATGCATCCTACAACAATGGAAGTCATGCGCAAGGAAACGCACAAGGATCCATGGGACAAGGAAGCAACGGACAGGGAAATCAGTCACATTCCTTGAATCTGCCCGACGCGCGTGCAGGCACTGCTACACCTCCCCTACTAACTCCGCAGCCTCAGCCTCCACCCATCTCCATGCCGCAATATACCAACGCAATGATGGCTCCTGTCTTACACCCACAGCAACAGCAGCCACAAGCAATGGCATCGCCTGCGCCAAGCCAAAACGTCATGGGCCCTCCGCAACGACCGGCCGAGCGACCGACGAAAGACTACGAGTACGATGTGACAGATTCTCTAGCCGGGACTGGCATCGACTTGCGAGCCGAGGAACAATATATGTCAGAACTGTACTCGAATGCCATGGACGCGTCTTCGGAGGCGAGGACAGGATTCGCGCAGCATGCTGCAGGCTCCAAGGCTTCATTCTATGGTGCTGGCCTAGCAAATCAGCCGGCAGAGAGCAGCCCAGAACAAGACCAGAAGAAATTTGCTCTCAAAGCTGCCGAAAAAGCCTGGTCAGAAGCATCCATGCGTCTCGCTGTGCAGCGGACTCAGGAAATCAACGATCCATTTCTGATGGTCGCTATCCTACATCGACGAGCTGAAAAGATTGCCAAAGAGCATCACATTTCGCTGAACCTGGACATGAAGAACAACGCCCAGTCCATGGGGAAAATGCGCTTGCCGGAGCAGTTTCCCACCCCAACAGTAACGGTCAAGGTGCAGCCTGGTCCAGATTCAACAATGGTTGAGACGACGGGATCCTACATTCCTCAGGATTCTTTCCTCGTCGATCAACTGGCCCTGATGTCTATTGCTACGAAGCAGCGTTTGCGAGAGATGGTGGGCGATGCGGACGTAGTAGCAGCCAACAGACAAAAGACGTCTCATGGTGAGGTTCCGGAGGATTGGGTGGCTGCTGCGGCACCTCTGAATACAGAGCCGTTGGGCGAGGCTGCAGATGTCGACCCGTTGAAAGATGTGGCAGATGGTGTCCCCGTGACCTCGGAAACTGCACCGTTAAAACGTAAGAGCTCACATCCTTGCGATATGATTTTCGTATGGAAAATGAAAGGAAGGGCAACATGCCAACAGTACTAACGTTACTTGATTCTCACTGTACTAGGCTTCGCCGAAGATGCTACTTTGGGGAACATCATGAGACCAGCAAAGAAAATGGCCAAGATATCCTCGTCTATGATGCTTACGATGCGAGAGCTGGCACGGCAAGAGCGTGAGTGGGAAGAAGCTCGTCTTCGCCGGAGGCAGAAAAGAAAAGACGGCGCAGCGGACATTGGTACGGCCCCGTCACGGTCAGGAAGCGTCGCTCCTGGAACACCCGGCTCCGTAGCACCGGAATCGGAGAAGCCCATGACCAAGAAGGAAATGAGGAAGCAACAGACGGCCAAGGCAGCAGAGGCCAACAGCCACGCCAATCAGAACATAACGAGTAGCATGTTCACGGGCTTCGGTGGCAAAGGCAATTTGTTCGGCAAGAAAAAGACTGGCAAAACCTATGACTGGCTGAACGCTGGTCGTGGAGGAAGTAGTGCAAGCACACCGGCGAAGTCAACGCCGGGGTCTGGCATGAAAGGATTCCATGGTGCTTCGGGTACACCTTCAGCGGCCAATTTAGCCATGACGACTGAAGGACGCAATCGTCTGGGGACATGGAGAGAAGACAAAGAAAAGGGGAAGAACATCCAACTGCGAGATTGGGTGGTTGTTTTGGAGAGGGATGGGCGGGAGATTAAGGCACTGCAGAGAGCGTACGTGCATCTGGATTCCTCTAATCCAAGATGATGGAGAGTTTACGTGTGTGCGCGTGCGTGAGAGAGTGGAGGACACGCACTTATTGGTGGTCAGAGGCAAAAGATACCCGCCACCAGTAAGTCAGCGTCGTCGTGTACAATGCCGTCACTCTACTTTGGGTGAATTTACTCTCTCCCGATCATGGGTCTCTGTGCTTCTACATATTGTTTTTCATTATTCGTTTACCGAACGGTTAGCCTGGCGTTTTATCAGGAAGACGTAGCAAAGGATAGTTGCTCAGTTGGCCGGAAAGCTCAAGCATGACATGATATATCCTCGTCTGGCCTGTGGCATTTGGCATTTGGTATTTAGGCAAGAACAGAAATCGAGAGAAACCCATAGGCAGAGAAATGCATCCGCAACTACGTGCGACGAGTTTGTCATGATCAGGGCCCAAGCTGAGTGTGCATGAAGTGGTGACTTGTGATGGCTTCGCTGTCGTGCTCATGGAGGGTAGGTAACCGTATTACACAGTACCTAGTCCTGACTCCTGCCTACATGTAGGACTCGAGAGCGCACAACTTGCAATTGCATGTAACTCAGGGAGACCGCGACTATTACACCAGTCGCAATTTCATGGCCGCAATGTGCGTTTCTGGAGCGCAGCCTCGCTCGTGGACGGACGAGGAAATATTTGCGTACCAAAATTTTGATCAAGGACTACAGAAAGAAACTTACCATTCGACGAGGGAGGAATTTGTCAATAATGGAAACCAATTCGTGCATCACGGCATCGGTGCTGTATTGGATATTGCGGCAGCAGATATTGCCACTCAAGCAGAGAGGTACGGAGCTGAAAGTCTTGCCATAGGCTGTTAGTGCGTAGGGGTAGTAACAAGTTCTCTGATTCATGCTGTGTGTGTGCCTTCTTTTGCGTCTGTTTGTATCGTAGATTCTTCATGTCTAAACCTCGATTTATATACCTAGAGGTTTACGTGGAAGGCCCGGTGTAGTATTGACGCGACGCGCCTCGTGCTCATGGTATGGGGCAGATTGTATTCTCCACCAATTGGATATGGCCGCTTAGGAGGTATGGCGGCTTATCTGATTCGCTTCTCAGCTAGAAGTGCCTTTGTCGATGCTACATAATCCATACAAGCCATCTAAATATACGAGGAGCACCTTCATACTTGATCGTAAAAGACAATCCTCTCCTGACAGCGGAGAGTTTCTGCGCGTCGATCGCGAGCCGTGCACCATGGCTATCGCAGTTCGTGTCCCATCTTCCCCGGCGTGATTGCTTCTTCCCCGGGACGGCAGTGCAAGGTTGAAGGGACCAGATAACCCCAAAACGCGGAAGCTGACAAAGATCAGGCAGTGGGCCAGATATGTTCGACGGCGTCGATGAAGACAAATCTCGAACAGTGCGTGAGATTAGTCGCCAAGGCGGCCGTTGGTGGTGCTAAGGTACGTGGATGCGCTGGGGCAAGATGATGATGGCATAGGATTCAAAGAACCTGGAAACGAAAGTTTATTTGTGCTTCTACTTTGTTTTCTTTCCTCTCCTGTATTGCCTGTTTCGTGTCTTAGCTTGCAACTGGTACGTGGCTTCTGCTGCTCAATGACCTTGACAGAGGTATATGCTCACGAGAATAGGCGTTACCACATGGGCACCAGTCATCCCTTTTGTGCTATTTCAAGGCACATGATTCCGCAGACGTGGCTACATTTTTACATACGCCATATTGTAGCCTATAGGACAGACAGAGCGACTCGATATCCCGTCGTACGAAAGACGGGAAAGCGACTAACGGATAACTACCACTTAAGATTCTGTTCCTCCCCGAAGCTTCAGATTACATTGCTCCTACGGCAGCCGAGTCTCTGCGCCTCGCCCAACCGCAGTCCACGTCGCCATTTGTCAAGGGCCTCCGCGAGGCAGCCAAAAACTACTCCGTGGCCATCCACGTCGGCGTCCATCAGCCCCTGCCTACGACACAGCCGACACCGAAGCTCGCCAACAGAGCGCTCTACATCACCCCCGACGGCGAGATCCAGGACTCTGCCTCCTACGATAAGCTGCATGTCTTTGACTACGGCTCCCTCCGCGAAAGCTCCACCGTGGAGCCTGGCTCTACGCTCACAGCTCCCTTTGACTCCCCCGTCGGTCGCATAGGCAGTCTCATCTGCTTCGACTTGCGCTTCGCGGAGCCGGCCATCCTCCTGGCGCAGCCCGGGAAGCATAGCCGGTGGTACGGCCGTGCTGCGCAGATCTTGACGTACCCCAGCGCCTTCACCGTGCGCACCGGCCAGGCTCATTGGGAGACACTACTGCGCGCAAGGGCCATTGAGACGCAGAGCTGGGTCGTTGCTAGTGCGCAGGTAGGGAGACATAACGACAAGAGGGTGAGCTACGGACGAAGCTTGGTAGTTGATCCGTGGGGGGAAGTTAGGATTCGGTTGAGTGTTGTGAGCGGTACGGAAGAGGAGATTGATGAAGGATTTGGCTGCGGGAATGCTGCTGCTGCTGGAAACGGTACAATGGAGGAGATCGGGTTTGTGGATCTGGATCTGGAGCAGGTGGAGAGGGTCCGGAGAATGATGCCGTTGCGGAGACGGAGGTACGTGCCGAGTTGCCACTTATTGCGTTATATAACTTACCTATATCGCGAGCTGTGCGGTTTCACTGACTGCGAGTACCTAGCGTTTATCGTGGGATTACCGAAGAGAAGGCGTGAGGCGGGACATGAAGACTATTACATATGCACTTGAACTTCTATCGATGTGAACTCGATGTCAGATGAGTAACCCAAAACTAAGAATCATCAACAACGGCCAGAGAAATGTCATCAACAACCATACGACCCCGTCGGCTGCATATGTAAACCCTGACTCACTTCAAGCCTTTTCTCTGCAACAACCGCCGCAGGTAAATGGAGTACATATGTACAAACCTACCTCCTATGTACTCCGTACAGACAAGACAAGACATGACAAGACAAGACAAGACAAGACAACCCACGCCACACCCCCCCCCTCTCATCCCCCCACCTCTCCCGCATCCTTCCCTTTCCTCCATTCTCCCGCACTCCAGTCTCCATCGCACGTCAAAGCGGGAAAGCAAAAGCAAAAGCCAAAAACTAAAAAGAACCCCAACCCTGAAAAAAAATCGTCGATCTGACCCGCCGCCTCAGCCACAAGTCTCACACAATTTACAAAACACCAGACACTCCCTCTCATGTTCAGACTTGATCCTCAACCAACAAAATAGCAATTGTGTACGAACTACCACAGGAACATGGCGCTAGGTATGTAGTTCCTAGCTCATTTTCTTGCGCCCGCCTTCTGCTCTACATACTTGACTGCTTTCCGCGGGAATTGGCCAATCATCCTCCAGTGTATTAACTTGCTTGCTTGCTTGCTTCTTCTTCTTCTTTTCTTCTTGCTTCTCTTTGTTGGTTATTTCTTGCATGTCTTTTGTGTATGTACCTACATGTTCGTACAGAGAAAGGGACAAGGAATGAGTTGCAACTTGTAGGTAGGTATATGTATGTATGTATGTATTTTCTTTTGCCTTGCTACGTCATCGCTCGGGCCATGACGCTATGTCCAACTTCTCTTTCCTTTTCTTAACTACCTAGGTAGGTAGGCACATATGTATGCTTATTACAGAACCACAGAATATGTACCTATTTTTATGTTTATTTTCAAGTCTCAGTCTCGTTTTGTAATACCCTTCCCGTGATCCAAAAGCGCCCCCCTTTCTTAATAAAAGCGGGAATGGGCTGATGGATCGTGGAAGCCAGAAAAAAAAATCTTCCTCGGAAGCTCTCTCTTTTTTTTGGACTTCCGGACTTTGTTCAGGTCCGTATGTACCTATCCGAATCGAAGACGAAGAGTTTTTTTTGTTTCTGCTGCGCGTGAATTGCGTGGAGGCCAACAACGCGCCGAACAAATCCTAGATGAAGCTCCCGAGCCATCGCGTCGCTCATGGTCTGACAAAATCCCTTACAATCTCCCCATTTGAACCCTGTCGAAATGCTGTCGTGGTAGTACCTAGATTGCATGATGTGTTATAACTTATGGACAATCAATTGCTAGTACCTAGGTTAGGTACCATAGCTAAACTAGGTAGGTGAAGCAGAGCAGAGACGGAGACCAACCAAATGGACAAGAAGCACAACTTTTGTTGTCTACGGAGTACATACCTACCTAGCTCGCTAACGTTGCCTTTTTCTCTTACCCTGCCATTGTCCCCTTTTTGGAACACTTCTCACCCCGGTCCCCCATTTTGGCACCAACCACCAGAAAAAGCAAGTTGACTTGCCATTTCCATCTCGCATTTTGCATGTGTTTATTAAGTATCGCATGTGCGTACGTATGTACATATGTATGTACATAGGTACATAGGTAAGCAGTTCTCTGTAGAGCTGTACATCCGGAGAAAGAGTGGACCTGGGTTGCCGTCAAGTAATTAAAGTCAATTCAAGACTCAAAACTCACGGAGTACTCGTGGGTTGTCCTCTTTTGAGATCAGAGAAGGACACCCACGGGCCACGACTCACGAGTACCTACCGTAGGTAACTAGAACTTAGAAGCCCTGTTCCCTCTTCTCTCGCCGCGCAACGCCACCGAGGCTCAAGAGTCAAGACTCAAGACTCAAGGGCCAACACTTGTTCTGTCACGAATACGCATCTCAATGGGTTGGTCAATGATAGCCCTTGCGCGGCTGACCTTCATTCAGTCCTCCCCTGAGCATTCTGCCCTGGATCTAGTTTCAGTTGAGTCGAGTTTTCGGTCTGTGTCTCTGCTTCTGTTTCTATTTCTTCGGGACGTCCGCCGGCACAACTCGGCCGAGGAGAAAGGGAGAGAGAGTACATACTCCGTAAAAGGGAAGGGGGAGGGGGCGGGAATCCGGGATGAAAAAAGAGGGGGCAGTGCGATTTGCGATGGGGCCGGCGATCCAGTTACATTTGTACATACCAGGTACATAGGTATGTTACATGTACATACATATTGCTGCGAGCAAGGTTAATAAGACGCAAGAGTACTCCGTAAGCTGGCCGGCTTGCTTGTTTTGCTATGGCCGCCGTGCTTGGCGCCGGCTCGCCATCTCGTGAAAGCAGACGGAATTGCTTCAACCCCATGGGCCATAGTTACGGTCGATCAGTCAGTCTGGCGTAGTGAAGTCCCGACTTCATGGGCCGTCCTCTCTTTTTTAAAACTGTGTTCAACGACCCTGATACGCTGCCTACGTGGCTAGGTGCGGGAATTTGCGTTTGAAACACGTGTGTTGATTATCCCCGAGGTTTGGCGTGAGCCTGTTATTCTACACTAGCGCAAGCTCTAAGGGAAAAGGAGTCCAACACTGTTCGTCTTCCCTTGTCGACAACAAGTTCAAATGCGAAAGGATGGCGCGGCGTGGTCGTGCCATCCATACATCTTTCCCGAAAATCCAGCCGCCCTCTGTCTCGCAATCGCGGTGATGGTTTTGTACATGTTAGTGTGTTGATACATGAATTTGCTGCAGATGTATCGTCCGGCTTAGATGCGGCTTTGCATGGAGGCATTGCGTCCCGCAAGAACAAGAAAAAGAGACATGTAGTAAAACGTAGAGAGACAAAAGTGAAGAAAAAAATAACATGAATGAAAAGACCAAAGATCAGTTATACGAACGGTAATCGAAACCCCATTAAAAGTCTAATATGCAAAAGTTGACTCCATACCAGCTTTTGTTCTGTGTTCCTAACCGAGTGCCCATTATTAAGAGAAGCATCTGCGCACAGATCCTCAACGGAAGCAACCGTACTGTCCAAGTGAGTCGCTGTCCGCGTCTCATCGAATCCCCATCGCATATCCGTATGTGAAAGAGCTGTCAGATCTAAGACATGTCGCGAGAGGGGCATCGTCTCCATTCCAACGACAGGAGACCCGCACTCCAAATGCCATGAAACGCGCTCGCTGTCATTGTCTCAGGCCCATAACAGAAGTTAAAAAATTTGACAAGAAATCAAGCCAACGCCCTAAGCAGGCGCCACAAGGACGAAAGGAACAGATGAAAGGTGAAAAAAAAGGAGGACGCCCCAATTGTGGTCCCCGTCTATGGCCCAAACGCCTCCGAGACTGGTTTGTCTAAGGATGAAAACGCGTAATATTCCAAATCATCTCTTCCATGCGTGTGTCGAGTAAGGTAGTGCGAAAAGGTCCGAAATATTATGCGATAGTAAGCAATTAAACTTTTGGTGTTCTCGCTGCTGATAAGCAGGGTATATGAGCCCTGCGCCGATTTTTGTACAGATCCGATAGGAAGAAGGTATTAAATAGATGTAATCGTAGAATAAGAAGGCCGAATGAAGTATGAAAGGGCCACTGAATGAAAGTGTATGCGAGAGCGGTGATGAGGCAACGCTGGTGTGCTTGCGACCCGCAAGACGCTAGAACCACGTCGTTTCCGTTTGCTTCATTGGGAGAGTGAGGTCCCTAAAGGCAGCGCGGTTTCGAAATTGATAGTCCTCAGTGAGGTTGTGATGGTCTTGGTGGTGGCTTATTAGGTACGCCAGTCGTGTCATAAGCACCACGGCCCATATTGCAAACGGTAGTTCCCGAGGGTAACATTGTGTAAAGAGCAGTCCAATGCGTGCTAGGCGATGCTGTGTGAACTGAGCCAGAGGTTTTGTTGAATTAGCCAAAGCCTCGAGAGTACTAACATGAAGTCCGAAGAAGAGGAAAAGTGAGAGACCAAAAACTGTCGTTCTTATGGTTTTGTTTTATTCTTATTTCAACGATCATTATCCCATCACGGGCATAGGACTGCATTGGGGTGAAAGGATCAAGACGTGCCGAGGGCAAGGGGAAAAGGAACATAAGACCGAAGCTCTTGAGACAAGCGAGAGCGATTGAATCGTCATGTGTGTTGCAAGCGACATTGACTCACAGTGAATGGATTTGTCTGTACCTGGTACGACGGGAAAAGATTATGGTTGGCCAATAGAAGTAGAGAAATATTGGTCCTTGTTGGGATAAGGCAGGCGATAATGTTACAAGGGAGAAAAAGAGTGTGAAAGTGACTGCCGAGGTGGCCGGCGCAAGCTGCAGGCGTTGCCAACAATATTGGAACTGTTTCGGTGCGGTTACTGAAATACTGTAGGTGTCATTGAAAGAGGCGAGGAGTCGGCACCGGAGCGTTGGAACGAAGCAACACAAGGCGAGATTGATGTCGCAAGCTGGAAAGCTGTACAAAGTGAAAGACGGCTCGGCTTGATAGGTATGTGCAAGTGTAACAGCGGAACGAGGCTGTAGGTTCCTGTGAAGTCGGGCCTGTATAAGATGTATGCACGCAAAGAAGCTGTCGCGGCACCCAATCTCGCTAGTTCGCTTCTCCTCTCCTGGTGCTGATGGAGCAGATATTGCTATGTTGCCTGCCTTTTGCGAAAAGCAAAGTTGAGAATATAAAGGTCGTTTGAGGAAAAAGGGGTCTGTTTGAGAGTGGCCCGCGGAGACGATGATGGAGCCCTTGGTCGAAACGTCAAGTCAGGCACGGACGGGTACCTGGAACTGTCGCAAAAGTGGATTCCAGAGGTTTTAGAGACGGATAGCAGATTGTGGCGCCAAAGCGTGTAAGTGAGAACAAACTCGGAGAAAGTCGAAGAGCGCAAATCACTCGAGTTCAAGAGACAAAGAACATCAATCACTGAGGCAGGCGAGCGATTCAACGAGAGCAAGAATAAGAGCAGAAGACAACACTCCACACATGAGGTCAGAAGTAAACGCCAACTTGGCTGAAGATGAGGAAGAGGCCAACGGCATCTGGGAGATGAAGCGGAAGTAGCGCGCTTTTGTACGAATGCTGGTGTGGTTCAATTGAAGCAGACTCTCCCACACCCAACTGCATCTCTTCGCTGGGTTCAACAAGATGAGAAAGCACGTCAAGAGTCAGTGAGTCCCTCTGGGAAGCAGGGAAGGCAGGCAAGGGAAAGGGGAAGGGGGTGGAGGAGAAAGGGGGGGGGGTGGAAATTGAGAGGACGACGAGAAGATCAGACGCTTTTGAGCTGCAAGCTTTTGACTGACCCAACACTTGCTTCCTGTCCGTGCGTGCTCATCGAATGGCCAGCGCGAGGACGGCTCGGCGGCAGAATTCCCGCTTGTACCTTGCAGCACCCGAATCATGGCCTAGCCCGAGCTAGAAGAAAGAAGGCGAAAACGAAAATTCTGTTGCTGTCCACGACCAGGGATGGAATAATTTAGCCCCGGCAGGATCTTAGGGAATAAAGGCACCTACTCTGTAACATTCATGGAAAGAAAAAGTAAAAAACCGAAAGATAGAAAAAAGAGCAAAAAAAGGAAGGAAAAGGAGGGCCTTGCCTATTACCAGCCACGACACACCCTTGTCGCAGCTCCGTCCTTCCGGGACCACGCCTCTGCGCCTCTGACAACGGACATCTGAGGCTGGCAAAATCCGAGCCATACGAAGTCGCCAGCATTGGACAAATTGGACAAAAAGGCCGGTCAGGCCAATCTTGGCTGCCGTATGGATTTCTCGACATCATCTCCATCCAGCTGCCTTGCCTGAGACTTGTTGCCGGCCGGCCTTGATCATCCAACTGGCATACGGAGTAGCTCGGCTGGCCGTTTTGGCGAGTTGTGACAGGCAGGCGCCGACTTGCCTGCCTAGCCACATGTTGTCGGACCATAGCCACCTAGGTACTTGCAACGCCTTCAATCATTCGCCTCGACAGTCCAAACTCCAAAGTTGCCATGTCGCAAGAAAATGGCACGTACTAATTGGTTCTCTATTCCTGCCACTGACGTTGGGCATGCAACGGTCTCATCTCGCCATGACGCTGTCTGTGCTCCTTTCCTGTTGTCAGTTCAAGGGGGCGCGCCATCAACGAGGACTAAAAGCCTGCCAAACAGGGGCAAGGCTCAATTCTCTTTTGTCGGGTGCCTGACATGGGCCCCAGCTCCCCGGAGCCATGGACCGGGCCAGAGACAGGGGTTTATTAGGTGTATGAAGTGGCGTTGGGTAGGGTCCATGTCTGTGTGTCTGTGTCTGTTGGTTGGACAACTTGCGGTCGTGGTAAGCAGTGGTGGTCGTGTTGTCGAGGGCTAGGTAGCTGGCCTGTTTTGTTCGCCTCGCAAATGCCAACTCAAACGGGGCTCGCACTGGCGGACGCGAACAGCAGAGGCGTGATTTCATCGTGTTGCTAGGAGGTAGTTAGGTATTGCTCGGTTGCTCCGTACCCAGTAATTATGCCCCATTTGCACGAGATTTGCCGTCCGCCTCCCGGATACCTTGTGAACATGGGAAACATTAGGTATGTAGGTAAATAGGTAGCTTCGGTCGTTTCGGCACCAATTCACGATGTGGAGCAGACATCGTCAGCACAACCTGGGGTCCAGTGCGGCGCATTCTAGAAGTGCTTTCATCGTGTAACATAATATAGCTACGCAGACGCTTGCGCTCAGTGCTTAGCAGCTGAAGAATAAAATAACAGAATAGAATCAGCAGCGTCGCGCATTCGCCTCTAGGCTACCAATGATGCTCGCTTCTTTGTCTCTTTTTTTGTGCCCGATTCATCGGCACGTCGTTGTCTGGTCCGGCTTGCTCCGCTTGTGTGTCGCTTCATTTCTCTTCCGCTCGGCAATGGCATTTCCTTTTTCTCCCGGAACTTTTACTTGTTCCCCGTCGAGAGCGTGATACTTTTGCGGTCGTGCTGAATACCATGTTTTCGAGAGTTGATCACGATCTTTGAGTGTCATTGTTAGCGCGCACCATTGGACGGGCGCCTCCTCATGGCAATCGACGAGTACTCTTTATTCATCGAAGATTCCATAGTCTATAGAGTGCGAAGCTCTGCCGTGTCATGTCGTCCCGACAGCTCGGATGACTGATCTAGCAATAAGCGGGCCAACAAATCCCTGCTTCGGCTCCAATTGAAAGGGAATCTTGCTTTGCATCGACGGCGCAAGGAATGGTTCTAGAAGCTAGGGGTTGATCATGCAGCTGGTCATGGACATGGGAGTCCGGTTCGGTACTGCACCCTTTTGTCGCAGGACTGCTCAAGAAGGCAGCAAAACAGCAACGTTGCGCAACGGTGCGACGGGGGGCGATGCTAGGTATCAAGAGGTAATTCATCGCTGAACCAAAACGGGAGAGAATTTACAGCGTCGTACCGGCACCAACGTGTTCTCCCAAAGCCATCGGGCGTGAGGCCAGATGCGGTTGAAAAGGAGGCACGTTTCGTTTATATAACCTGGCCTGCCAGAAGAATATGACGATGCAAGGTTCTTAGACGTTCGCACTTGCGTTGACTTTTGATGTTCCTCAAATGAGTCATCTTCGTTGCATGGACTTGTACAAGAATTGTACGACTATGATGCATGTTTGTGCGCCCAAGTTTTTCTCGTCGTTGGGGCATATGCACCTATGTATGGTGATCATTAACCTCCGGGTTCAGGGTTGTTGGGCTGGTTGATGACCACGTTGTTCTGTGCATTAACTCATGCAGGGCTGCACTCTGCGGGGTACATCGGGGAAGGGGGGGAATCGGTGAAGATGACAATCATCGGGACAAGATCTGCCGTACGGCTGCGAGCCATTTGGTTGGTGTATCACAATATAGAAGTCCAAGTCGAGAGAAGAATTTGTATCAAGAGATAGATATGAATCAGGCGTGGACGCCGTCGGCTGAGTGCATCCTGACTCGCGAGGAAAGAGAAAGCGCCGCACCTTCCCTCTGAAGATTGAATCGATTAGAATTTAGCAGGCCCGATGCGATCAAACACCGCTTGATTCTTCGGCGACGAACAAAAACTTTGGCCTTCTCATCACGGCAACGCCCTTTTCCAGCTGGATGCCCTCAACAGTCTCAAGCTACCTAGTATGGCCATCATCCGCAGATCATTCGCAAACGCATAGGTAGGTAGATAGGTATTGTAACGTCTACGTAGGTAGGTAATGCCAACGTCATTCCCGTCAGCCAATCGATTCGTTCATCTCCCCTCCAGGAACGGAGAGATATGGACACCGCGCGCTGTGCTGCCAGAGCAAGGCTGACCAAGGCTAATCCCGTTGTTCCTGCATTAGCCTGTTCTGCAGACTGCGGATGGGCCAAGCCCCGCCTGCGGCATCGTGAAACATGGCAATTTAGCACTCGGCTAGTTCCCGACGAGTACAACCTTGACAATGGACATGTTACCACATGAGCCACTTCCGTGTGGCTCGCCCATGGACTGTGTAGGTATGTATGTATGTATGTACATACCTCAGCGATCCAGAGATCGTGGAGAAGCGTCCGCCGTCTGCGCATTCCATGGCACTGACGAGAATCCTTGTCATCTGTCGCCAGGCTTCCGCATCAAAGACTACGAATTGTACTAGGGCGATTTGTCGCCACTTACCTAGAAGTTGCTGGCCGCCTGCTTTCTCCTGGTCGATCGTGCGACTCAAAAGGGCAGATACCTATGCATACATATGTGCATGATGGTACTCTTGGCCGATCACGAAGGATTCTGACCTCAGTATGTATACTTTACGCGTGCAACGTGCATATGTACATTAAACTTGTGCTGATAAGTCGCAATGCGGATCAAGGTCTTGCGAGACAACTTATTATACAAGAGCCGTGTCTCCTACACAGGTGCACACTCTGTTCTGGAAAGCCTCTTCGTTCTGTACCCACGAGACCCTTTGAGCCGTCATGGACTCTATTGCTACTCGAGCCTCGTCACCCACTGAGTATTGTATCAATACTTAGTCCTGTGATGTGTACGCGCAATGGCACTAGCTGCTGTCGCGAAAATGACGCGTTTTGTCGCAGTACGGCGGCAACTTCGCGATATGGTGGTGCACGTGTTTGCAGGCGTGATTCGGTTGAGTTGGAGCATTTTACTTGTTTCATCAAAACAAATATTGCAGGATCACCAGGTTTCCAGCACGGTCCAACTTCCAAGCCACGTAATTTTTTTTAATCAATAGGGAGTCTATGTACATATATGTATGTACAGATTGCGCAGCAGCAAGTACGCATAAAGGGGGTCCAATCTGCCCATCGGGAAGTTCCTCGCATAATGAGGTCAACTCGGACAATACGGAGTACATAAGTCATTCAACACCGGCCGAGGGTGGCAAATGAATTGCCAGGCGCGTTCGAACAATGCGCCAGGGCGCCAGGGATGTGGTGGCCCACAATGGTATGGACAAGGAACTACGGATATCAACCGACCCATCGAAAGGAGTACATTAGCTCGGAGTACAGAGTAATTTCCAGATGACGCGTTCCATAGTTCTTCTAGAAGCCGGATCGAAGCGAAGCAGCACGGGCAACATTGAGCGAAAGAAGTTCCTAATGTACATACATAAATGATGAAGCGAAAGTTTCATGAACAATTCGAGCGCCAGACCAGTATGTAACGATTACGTGGTTCAATGTCGCGCCAATCAGGATTCTGCCATGTCTCAACGCGCGTCCAAATCGACTTCGCCATCACAACCGTTTTTGTTACATACATTCGACACGTCACGACTCACACAAGTTACAACCCATAGTCGGCTCGCGCTCAATACAACAAGAACCAGCAGCGATGTCTCGTCGCAAGCCCAGTATGTAACTACATAAACAGTACATATGTCGTAGCAAGGACAAAGTGTCATGTCTGACCCCCTTTTTGATCCCATCACTGATCACTGATCAGTCATCACTCCGCGTTGTCCAGATTGCCCAATCTTGCATTGCCGCGGTTCCACTCTCCAATTATACCTCCTCCAGGATTGAGTCCATGGCCAAGGCACTGCGAATTTGAAGGTTAGGTGATCCACCCAGCCACGCCCGCGGCCCGACCTCTTCGTGCGTAGGATCAATAGGTACTCCGTAGGTAGCCAGGCTAACGTTCCGCTTCGATGTCTTCCAAGTTCCCATTGAGGTTCATTTCGAGGAACAACAGCTTTGTCGCTAAAATGAGCTAAACAAGGTCTTGCACAGCACTGCTTGATCGAAGAGCTATTGACCAGGGTAACCGGGCTTCGGGAAGGAGTCATTCATCAACGGCACCCCGTCTTGTGTGAACTTGACGCCTTGACTGTGGCACAGAAGTGGCAAAGACAAGCGATGCCAGCCGATGCAGGATTTTCTGTGCCGTGATGGGTACGGACCTATGTAGATTTAGACTCAAGGATTGAAAAACGGTCATCTGATAATACCTACTCCGTACACTGTACACATACCCTCCCACCCCGGACTATAAGAAGTCTTTTAACAAGGAGATCTCTCCAACAAGTTTCTTATTCCGTTCGCAATGCAGATGTGCGTCACGAAAATGGTATAGGGTAGCGTTATGTATCAGCAGCCCTTCAAGAATCAACACCAAGCCATCATCATGCGCCTGAGTGTGATCTTCGTGGCCACATTCGAATTTCGCCTCCGTTGCCGAGGTTCGCCATTGTAGACTCCAATGCAGGCAATAGTTGACTATTCTTGTGGTGCACATGCGTACGTGTACCTTCTTAATGGCTGAGGCGTAACACTGCACTAGAGGAACTATATGTCTTGTTGTATGCGATGGTGTTCTCGCAGGCGCTGGTTGCAGCCAACCGGTAAATAAATTTGCCGTTGGACTCTGTATCACGTCAACGATTGGCATCACTACGCAGTATGTAAGTCAAGTTCGCGCAGCGATACTCCGTACTCTGTAGGTACACAAATTTACCTTACAACTTAGGTAGAAACATAGGTACCCAAATTTACCTTACAACTTAGGTAGGAACATAGGTACACAAATTTACCTTACAACTTAGGTAGGAACATAGGTACATATTCTGTATCGCACGAAGTCTTCCCCACCCTCCCGAGTCCTCGCTCCCCGCCCCGCCACCAGTGACGCAGCCAGCTTCATCCACGGGTGACGGACCACAACGCCTCTTGCTTCCACACGGCCCAGTCGAAACCATCACAGAGGTACAGCTCTTCCGTCTCCTCTCCTCAGCCTGACCGAGCCCCCCCCAAATCTGGTTCCAACACAGCGACTCTCGCGCCATGTCAATAATCCAGCAACATACGAGCGCCACGCTGGGCGACTCATGGCGGACCATCAACATCGACGCCTACAACGAGGACTCGTCTGTCAACTTTGACATCTCGACACTGCACCCGCCGCAGCCGGAGATCAGCGAAGCTGAAGTGCGCCAACTTGCTGGACAAGTCAGACAGCTTCTACAAGGAGGTGATGCTGAAGGCGCGCTGAGGGGCTGTTTGGAGACGCCTGTCTATGTTGGAACAGAGGGGGCAAAGGTGTGTTTCTCCTTTTCCTTTTCCTTGACAATGGCACATGAAATCGAAGAGACGTGGCAGACCTTCTGCATTGGGATACAAAAACATCTCGCGAACCACGAAAAAGCGAAGCGAACCAGGGGAAACTTGTGTGTTTTGCTAATGCCAATGTGGCCAGGACGCACATCTCCAAACCATCATCGAAGTCCTGCAATCGATCAAGGCCAGCGAAATGAGTCCGCTCTTGAAGAAGCTTTACGAATCAGAGGGTGGAAACGAGTGTCTCGACGTTCTGATGAAGTACATGTAAGACGAATCCCGGCGTTTGCGCAAACCCTACGACCGAATGGAAATATCTACATCAAACATCTGATCGTGTGAGACTGACTTGGATTTTCTTTGGGACGCGTAGCTACAAGGGCATGTCCATGGGGCAATCGAGTGGCGGGAGGGGATCAAAAGTCATGCCGCAACCGACTGGGGGCTTTAGTCAGGTTGGCTCCAGACCAGGTGCTTCCAACGAATCTGCGGCGGCGTCGATGAGTGTGCTTCTTAGCTGGCATGAAAAGGTTGTCGATGTGGCTGGGTTGGGATGCATTGGGCGTACTATGACGGATTGGCGAAGAGTGTAGAATACTGGTGAATTTCGGGGGATGGATGCCTTTCAACTTTTGTGAATGTGAATGCGCAAGTTGAGATTTGCGCCTTTTGATGGCAATGTGTCAAGTGATGGACAGTGACAGGACTTGGAGGGAAAAACCCTGACACATCAAGGACGACCCCATGGAAGCATTAGTACCACATCCCAAGGAACATATCTACGCCATTCTTTCATACAGAGACGTTCGACTGTCTCGGTATCATACATGCGTCGCGTCTTTACTTTTCTTCTAATATGTCCTTTAGGTTGACTTGACCACTACCCCTGGGCAACGCTTTCGGTTGATCCCCTCCCTCTTTCCATCCTATCATATATATGACTCGAAACGTGGCTGGAATCGATCCGTCCTCGTTGCCATGTAGTGCTTTATAGATGGCGTCGTTCGCCATGAGCACTTCTCTGCGAATGGGACCCATTTCTCGGCCCAAGATGGCGTTTGACTCCCCCATCGCTTGCAGGTCCTGCATCAGCGCAAAGGTATCCGGGTAGTCGACAATGATGTCATCCACATCCACCGTCAGCATCTTGAAGCCTGATTTCTGCAGTAGACCTCCCACGTCCCGGACATCTGCGAGCGGTGATACGTGCGGCGAGATACCTCCTCTTCGTTCCTGCTCAGCTAATTGCAGCGAGGTGCGTAGCTCAAACAGAGTGTCCCCACCGAGCATGGCACCTATGAAGGGACAGTCCGGCTTCAGGACACTGTTGATTTGTGACAGAATACCCGGAAGGTCATTGATCCAGTGCAGGCTCAGTGAACTCATGACTAGGTCAAATGACTCGGGCTCAAAGGGCAAACTCTCTTCGTCCTGCAATACCTGTCGGACAATGTTGAGTTTCTGATTGAAGTCATGATCGGAATCGCGGTACAACATCGACTCGGACGATTCTGCGGCAACCAGTTCTGATATTCGCGTCGACAGGGGAGCGGAGATGGGAACGGCCGGGTCCGGATCCGGGTTGTCGCGGACGAGCGCCCTCGCCAGGTTACACGAATGAGCACCTAGATCGAGCACTCGCGGGAAATGTCGCTTAATGTACTGTTGAACAGAAAATGTCTTTTGTTAGCAAGCGCTCACGGCAAAGACAAGCGAAAGCAAAGCGAGGTGGATGAATGAAGGGGAGCTTCCGGTCCGGCCCTACCAACAATCGCTCCGAGAGCCGTAAGGCAACCTC
This sequence comes from Claviceps purpurea, assembly GCA_029405325.1. Classification (NCBI taxonomy): domain Eukaryota; kingdom Fungi; phylum Ascomycota; class Sordariomycetes; order Hypocreales; family Clavicipitaceae; genus Claviceps; species Claviceps purpurea. The sequence goes on along the minus strand of CM055783.1, from coordinate 3,760,116 downwards.
GTTCTTCAGATAGTCTGCCTCCCGGCTCTGTTCTGGCTTGGACGCCGCCCGCTCCTTTTGCAGCCACTTGGTTCTTCGATTGAATACTTGGAAACGGGGTGCGGCGGAGGAGTGGACCGCATATGATCGTCGGCTATGGCAGGCTGGCATGGATGGCACTCGCACAGAGGCGCTGCATATTCGGTGTCGCGTGCTGTTCAGCGCTGTGGTGGATTTGGCGCACACTGACATGGCGAAAGGGCTGTGCATCGCAAATATGATGTCTATGGGGAGGCCGACAGATGCCAATGCAGCGTGAGGAGGGTAGAGCCGGTCAGGTTTCAACGCGATCGACTTATGCTTGCTACGTATGTCTTGAAGTTCATCTGGAGAGCAGGCTTGGTGGTGTCGGACTGTCGGTCATCGATTGTTGTCAGCCAATCAACAATCGATTGGAGACAGGGGCGTCTCGCCGCTCACAGCCCCGCACGGGTACCTCTGCAGATGGGGGCAATGTACTCCCGTATAGGTACCTATGTACGGAGTAGTCAATGTACGACGTAAGATGTAGGAGGTACTTTGTGAGGTAGGCTTCCCCATAAACTGTCAGCTGGAGGCGCGGCTTCAACCCATTGACACCCTCCTGAGTCCTGACACCTTCGTGAGTGTCGAATCTCTTACTTCACCAGCAAGCTCCCGGGTGAGATCCCTCTAATCGATTACCGCGACGAAATCGAGTCGCGTCACACGCAACAGCACGCAACAGCACGCAGACTAGCGCAACGCCGGCCGGCATAATCTCCTCGGCGCAGCCACAGCCCAACTGCCTCCCCACCGTCCTTCAACGGCGACGAGGCGAACGAAGCCCATAAGTTATAACTACTCGCTACCCGTCCAGACGCCAGAAACAGCCGAATATGCGACTGGTGTTTGAAGCCATCGACGCATGAGCCAATCTCTATTGCTGTTGACTTGCGACCCTTACTCTGCCTGTCAGGCCCACCGCCCAACTACGTCGAGACTCGGCACCGGCCAGCCAGGGGCCGAGAGCAACCTTTGAGTCTTGGACCATGTCGACACCCGGAGGCGGTTTCCTCGGCCGTTCTGGCAATGGCAATGCCAACATGCGAGGCCTGGTGCAATTCATCGCCGATTTGAGAAACGCTCGTGCGCGCGAACTGGAAGAGAAGAGGATCAACAAGGAACTGGCCAATATTCGACAAAAGTTTAAAGACGGCAGTCTGAGCGGCTACCACAAGAAGAAATATGTCTGCAAGCTCCTCTACATCTACATTCTGGGCTGGGATGTCGATTTCGGCCATCTGGAGGCTGTTAACCTGATCTCGGCGAACAAATACTCGGAGAAGCAGATTGGCTATCTTGCCATGACTTTGTTCCTTCACGAGAAGCATGAGCTGCTGCACCTTGTGGTCAACAGTATACGAAAAGATTTGTTGGATAATAACGAGCTCTTCAACTGCTTGGCGTTGCATGCAATTGCCAACGTGGGCGGACGGGAAATGGGTGAAGCCCTCAGCTTAGAGGTCCATAGACTGTTGATTTCACCGTACGCACCAGCCCTCCCCCCTTGCTCTGTCCTTCTTGCACTGTCGACTAATAATAATATATATATCCCAGAACCTCCAAATCTTTTGTCAAGAAAAAGGCAGCCTTGACATTACTTCGACTGTACCGAAAACATCCGGATATAGTCTCGCCTCAGTGGGCTGAGCGAATCATCCATCTCATGGACGATGCTGATCTCGGCGTGGCGCTGTCCGTGACATCTCTGGTCATGGCTCTAGCTCAGGATAACTTGGACAGCTACAAGGGAGCCTATGCCAAAGCTGCGGCCCGACTAAAGCGCATAGTTATCGATGGCGAATATACCGCCGACTATCTATACTACAAGGTGCCTTGCCCTTGGCTACAAATAAAGCTCATTCGACTGCTGCAATACTTTTCCCCTTCTGGTAAGTCACATATATTTGACTCTAGCATGAGCACTCGAAACAATCGAAACCGTGCTTCGTTGAGCTAACAGCGGGGGTAACAACGATTGCAGAAGACACACACGTTCGAGACATGATACGACAATCCCTCCAGAAAATCTTGAACCTTGCCATGGAAGCGCAGAAGAACGTCCAACAAAACAATGCACAAAACGCCGTATTATTCGAAGCCATTAACCTCATCATCCATTTGGATACGGAGCACGCCCTCATGAAGCAAATTTCTTCTCGTCTTGGCCGGTTTATTCAGAGCAGAGAAACAAATGTCCGGTATCTCGGCTTGGAAGCAATGACGCATCTAGCTGCCCGAACCGAAACCCTGATACCTATCAAGCAGCACCAGGACATTATTTTGGGATCCCTCAAAGATCGAGACATCAGCGTTCGTCGAAAAGGACTGGATCTCTTGTACAGTATGTGCGACGCCACCAACGCGAAGATCATTGTGGGCGAGCTGCTGCAATTCCTGCAAAATGCAGACTTTGCCATTCGTGAGGAAATGGTTCTCAAGATTGCCATTCTCACTGAAAAGTATGCAACCGACGTTCAGTGGTATGTCGACATTTCGCTGCGCTTGATTGCCATGGCTGGTGACCATGTCAGCGATGAGGTCTGGCAGCGTGTCATCCAGATCGTCACCAATAATGAGGAGCTTCAGGTGTACACGGCACAGACTGCACTGCAGTACGTCAAGTCTGATCACTGCCACGAGACGCTGGTCAAGATTGGAGCGTACATCACAGGCGAGTTTGGCCACCTAGTCGCCGATCAGCCTCGATGCAGTCCAATCGAGCAGTTTATGGCTCTTCACGGAAAGCTTCCTGGCTGCTCTCCCAGTACAAGAGCCATGATCTTGTCCTGCTTCATCAAATTCGTCAACCTTTTCCCCGAGATCAAGCCGCAGCTTCTTCACACGTTTGAGTTTTACAGCCATACATTGGACTCAGAGATGCAGCAGCGAGCATGCGAGTATCTGACCTTGGCGAACATGCCTACGGATGATCTTCTCAGGACGGTATGCGATGAGATGCCGCCGTTCCCTGAGCGAGAATCCGCTCTCCTATCCCGATTGCATCAAAAGCACGCCAACACCAGTGACCGGCGTACCTGGGTCGTTGGAGGCAAGGATGCGAACGCAGACGGAAGCGAACTGAGCATGGCGAAGCCGGGAGGCCTTAAGAGAACTTTCAGCTCCGCCGCGCCCTTGAATGGAAACACTAGGGCCAACGGAGGTGGCAATGGTGCCAGCGATCTTGCCGGCCTGAACATGACTGCCACCTCAGCCCAAGCAGCAGAGGCTAAGGCGCTCAAAGCTCCTAATCTAGCCAGTGCCGCGCACTTGTCTCCAGGCTGGGAAAAGGGTTTCGAGAGACTATTGCTCTGCGCCGATGGAATTCTCTATGAGGATGGCCAAATGCAAATAGGTGTTCGATCAGAATATCGCGGCCAGATGGCGTGCCTCATCACCTATTTCTCCAACAAATCACCGTCCCCCATGACCTCGTTTACCACGACACTCGACCTAGACCAAAGCGAGAAGAGCAAGCTGTCATGGGATGTCAAGGGTCTTCCGGACAGCACCGTAGCGCCCGGCGGCCAAACGCAGCAAGTTGTCATGTTTGAATCGAAACGCGTCTTTGAGAAGAGCCCGACCATGCGTATCAGTTACCTAGCGGGTGCTCTGCAAGCCGTGACTCTCAAGTTGCCCATTGCTGCGCACAAGTTTATGGACCCTGCGGACCTGTCTGCCGAGGACTTCTTCAAGCGCTGGAAGCAGATTGGGGCTGGCTCTCGCGAGGCACAGGCCATTTTCGGTGTCAGCGGAACCAGGAAAGAGATTAGCGAGTCGTTTGTCAAGAATACCGTCGAGGGCTTTCGATGGCGTTTGTTGGATATGGTGGATCCGAATCCCAAGAATGTGGTGGGCGCTAGTGTTTTGCACACGTCTGAAGGGGGAAAGTTTGGCTGTCTGTTACGTCTTGAGCCTAACTACTCTACTCAGGTGAATATCCCTTCCTTTAGCCTTCTCTCCTTCGATATCCTTTTCCCTCCACCCTCCTCTCTTTTCTCCGCTTTGCTATATGAGGTGGTGTGCAAATGCTGTGCGAGGCTAACGCGTGAGTTAGATGATTCGACTTACCATTCGTGCTACCGACGAGTCGGTCCCTTCAGTCTTTCTCAAGCTGATGCAGGATAGACTCGAAAAAGGCCAGCCAACCACTCCGGACTACCGCTCGTAGACCTGAGGGGATATTCCTGATTCATGGGGATGCTACGGTCCAGTATTTAGTAGGGAAAGGCAGATTGCGTGAAAATAGTTTACTCCTCGCGTTTTAGCAGGGTTAGTGTACGGAAAGCATTATGGCGTTAATGGACGGAAGCATACACGTTTGAGAGATTAGCAAAGCACATAGGCGAGGGAGGGGGAAGTCTCGCTGCATGGAAAGGAGTGAGCCCTTGCGATTGGCAGTGTCACTTCTACGCCTCTTTTTATCTTGCGTTCGGATGTGATTCACGGGGGCACTATCTGTATGAATGCGATGGACATGAAGGACTGTATATAGGCCACTATTGACTACATGTCTCAAAACATAATGGTAAACAACATTTCTGGCCGAAATTCAGGGGCCAACTCCTTCATGTATGCTACATAGACTTGCAAAGCATGCACGTATTGGCGGCATCAATCCGAGTACGTACCGTAGGCACACGCTGTTACAATGCCAGCTCTGTAGTCTTACAGAACTTAGGTATGTACTCAACGTTTCTTCACTTAACTAAAAAAAAAACACCAAAAATAACATACAACACCGGGTATTCGCTGGTCGTCACCGACCCAACTACTAATCCAGCGCTCGCCAGCTTTTCGTGGGAGATCGGACGGGATCCTGATTCTTCTGGCGGCTGTGGTCGTATGTGGCAATCCTTCCACGCAGAGAGGTTTATCAATTGAGCATCTGTGGTAGCAAGAGCATCACCAATCAAGCACTCGTGAGCCGCGACACTTTTTCTTGGTATAGACAATAGCGGCCTTGCAGGAGCATCCTTCTCCCGGCTCTTCGAGATGGGCAATGCGGACGAGTACTATTGAGTCTTAAGTCTCGTCTGCGAGGCCACATCCGGTGCCCAGCCCGAGAGTTGCAAGTCTGGCGCATCGCAAGAGGCATTGCCAGCGACTGCACAACATGAAAGTTTACAAAGACATTAACAGGTACAACTTGTTGGCGACTCGAAATGGAGTCTTTCCGTGACCTGAAGAAATCCTAAATGAAGTCGGAACACGGAGCAGGATAGGGACAAGAGAACAGAATAGAAATACTCGAAGAACCCGCCCTGAGATGAATGATAGATCGGCCACTAGACTACACACAAGTTGCCATCTACCAAGCCGTCTCAACCACCAACATAATCCCCCCAAAAACTCGAACCTTGCGATCCTGCATTTTAGACCCCGTCCTCAATTCCAGCTTCGGTCACATTACCTCGCGGTGAGGCCCCCTCCTCCTCCTCTCTCTCTGAGAAGCAAACATGCAAGAAGGACAATCATGGGTACTCTTCTTCTCCCTCACGCGCTCCCAGACCCCCGAGCGGCATCGCTCATTCTCTGTTTTCTCATGGCGCTCACACCTCACGAACTTGGTGTTGACGCCATGCGCACAAGTGTAGAAGATGAAGTACTGTGTACAGACCTCTCGTTGAGGACAAGGCATCGCGGCGACAGATTTTCGGTGTTGAGGAATTGCTGGGGGTTTTTTTGGAGGGGGTTACCGAACATCGGTAGCCAAATTTGCGGATGATGAGAACTTGAAATACGTGGACAGGAGGACCCCCCCCTCTCCCTCTTTGCTTCACATTCTCTCTTCTCTCCACCTTGTGTTGCTCGAGGACTTGCGGGTGCCCAAGGCCAATCAAGCTGCATGGGCGCCAGAGTCTAGACGCCTTTCTCGTTTGCTGGTGGTAGATCGGCGATAGTATCATGCAGTGGCACGTGGGAAATGGTGTGTTATGCGTTATGCATTCCGTTTCTGGCGTATCTCGTCAAGTGGGCTACCAATGGAAGAAGCTGTACACGGATTGATTTGACGTTGTACTGTAACTTGTAAGACGCGCTTCCCCGCGCGAAGCCTGCTGCTTGCCATCGACAGTGGAGTTCCTGCTCGCGAGAACGCTGCATCTTGCGGCGTCTTATCATGAAATCTATATTGTCCGGAATGACTTGTAACATTTCTGCGTTGCGTTGCGATGCGTTGTGTGGCTGTGAGTCTTGTGACTGATACAAAGCACATGGCGCCTGGGCTCAAATGGGTATTATACATGACCACCTATAGTTATCTTACCTGCCGGCGCAGATACAAGAGTTTGAGCTGCATTCAACCGCCTAAAACAGTCTATCATTTCTTTCTGACTTGTGAATGTGATGACAGTCATTGCTTGAGAACGGCATCAGCCCGCGCAGGCCGCTGGCCAAATATGGTACTCCCAACCCTCACCTCTGCGCTCCCCATCGTGACAGCCCCCTCAAAGTCCTCGCTCATTCCCATACTCAGCCCCAATCTGCCCTCCTCCAAGCCCAACTCCTTACTGACCAAGTCCCTCTGTTCCGTCAAAGCTACAAAGTCTTCGTTCCTGTTATCTGCCGTAGTGGCCTTGCTTCGTGCAATAGCACCAATCGTCATGAGACCCAGCAGATGCAGGTTGGGACACGAGTTGATAATTTCGCGGCATAGCGAGACAGTTTCTTCTCCTGGTGCACACCCCGACTTGGCTTCCTCTCCGGACGTGTTAACCTGAACGTGTACCGAGATCTTGGGCAGAGACGGATCCGAGGCGAGGAGGTTACCGCGGGAGGAGTTGAGGAGGGTGGCCTTTTTGAGGGTATCTATGGAAGATACGCAGAAGAGGTTGGGGATTTTGGCGAGGGTCTTGCAGTGGCCTGGTTGTTGTTGTTGCTGTGTTAGTCACGAAGCTCTCATTGTGTTTGTATACGAGACTGATACTGTAACCGAGAAAGAAGGAAAGAATTCAGAATGGAGGGCGGATGCAATGGGTACCAGATTGAAGGCCACCAATAAAGTGCCATTTGATGCTTCCAGGAAGTAGCTGTGCCTTTTGCGACAGCTCCTGGGCGTAATTCTCGCCAAAGTGCTCATGAGAGGTTGGTGCTTGATGAAGGGCCAAGATGTCATTTGCCGGCTTCAATTTGGACACGGCTACCAGCCGGATCTGCTTTACAAGTCAGGACGATGGTTCTAGTGCAAGAAAAGAAGAGACGTATCGTCGGGATAGGGCTGGATCGTCTCCTGTGTGAATTCACGTATGTAGGTGGACAGTCTCTACGTGTGTATAAAGCTGCAGGGATTCTGCCGTGACTGACATACGTTTCGGCCATTTGCCAGGGCGCCGATGCGGTCCTTAACAGAGGTGAGCTGTGCAATGAGAGCTTGGGCTCTCGCAGGGTCTACGCGCATTTCGTCGGCCTCGCTCATGTCTGGATCTGTGGGATTGGCAGAAGGCTGAAAGGCGCATGGGGGTGAAGATGCAGAAAGGCGGAGGCCGATCATAGCATCGATGATGGAGGTGTGGGAACACGGGTGAGTCGTGACGGACCGGACCCTGCAAGTGTCTGACTCTGACATTGCATTCGGCTCCGCCTCATCTGCATGGACCGCCACTTCCGCAGCCGCGACTTCAACATCTGAAAAGCTGAACCTAATCAGACAGCAGCATCTCGTTCATCGTCCGCAGGTCCGCCATTGGTGCACCGGCAGCCGCTGCGCGTGACGGCTCGCGATGGCATCGGTTCAAGCACATATCCATCAACGGACGAGCAGCAATGTTGTCTCGTTACCCATAAGAGCTGGCCAAACCGCCCCGAAACCCTCCGACGCCGCCATCCAACCCAAGTCGACTCATACCTCTGACGAATTCCTCCGCGATTTTCTCAATCCTGCCTTTGATGCCGCTTCGTATCTCAACGCCGCTCTACCCACTCTCGCTGCTAAAGGCGCAACCAACTCGTCTGCCCACAATGCTGTGCCCCTTCCAGAGCTATCTGCCCAGACGCAGACCCTGTTGTCGCAGCTCAATGCGCAGACTACGCGAATGTCCGACACACTTACTCAGCTGACGGACGATATCTTGCGGAGCGGGAGTCGTCTCGCCTACGAAGTCGAGTTGCTGAGAGGTGAAGCGCTGGGCTTGTCGGAAACATTGCACGAGACATTGCGAGACGATATTAATAAATTCGTCCCGGGCGGCTTGAGCCGAGAAGACGGAAACAAGAAGGAATCAACGGCAAAGAAAGCGGCCGATCAGGAAGTCGAGGATAAGAGCGACGCAATCGTTCCTGTGCCCTCTCCGGATGAATCTGGCAAGACTACGGATGACAGTCACGGCGCCAATCCCACCGACCCTGAATACGTCAAGCAGTTGCAAAGACTAACGCTGGTACGCGCACGGCTCGACTCCGTCATCAAAGTCTTTGGCGACGCCATGGAATTCGTCTTCCCGCCGTCCGAGGTATCCGTCAGCTCCGGCTTCCTGTCCGTCTCGGCACCCGAGCCTGGATCAGCGCAGCAGAGCTCCGAAGACAAGGGGCAGCAGGTCCTCAAGGGACTCCGCGACGAGATTTCCAATCTCCTATACAAGAGTGGCGATCCCGTCGAGGGCATTGAGAAATCAGCGGCCAGGATTGAGGAGCTCAAGACGCTGACGACGGTGTGGAAGGACACCGCGGAGGAAAGGGGCCGGAATAAATTCATAGAGAGCTTGGCCAAGATGGTCGAGGATAGGCACAGAGACTTGATGAGAGAAATGGATCAGGCGGCCAGGAGAGAGGATAAAGCGGCGGTCAGCACGCAGGGAAAGACGCAGGATGGGGAGGAAAGTAAAGTGCCTGGCGGGTTTGGGCTTCTCAGTCAATTGCAGAAGCTGAGGAACGGTTTGTAACTACATGAACTAATGACTACGACGATGACAATGAAGGCGAGAACTTGCATCTTTCGAAACATTGTATTCTAGACCGCGATATGTTTGTGATGGCTACGATGATACGATACATAACTTCAAGTCGAGAAGTGTGAACCGTTCGATTTTCTGAACCGGGAAGGTTGCAATGGTTTCACAGGAGCATGTGGCAGCTGGCAAATGGCTGCTGTCCACGCATTCGAAAACTATCACTTTCAACTTGGCGTACGTACGGAGTACGTACGTACCTAGGTATATAGGTAACACTGAGCAGCCAAGACATGAGTCTCACGCATCAGTGACACGGATTGTCAACTCATCCACTCAAGTGAGTCTCCACTCACACCATCAAGTGTGATATAGAATAGCCTCGTTGATAAGACGTGATAGGAACGGCCAGGCGGCCGTGAAGATTACGTTTTTCGCTGTGTGTGCGTCACTTGATCTTGTTTGTCACTTGGCAAACAGATGCCGCAAGCTGTGGGGTACGGGTCGTAGGGTACGGCGTTGCCCCTTGGGGCTAGGCCAAGCCACGTACAGCCAATCAGGCCTCTCCCGCTGGCGTGGCTTGGTAGAACCGGCAGGCGGTGAGGTATTGCCGCCGGGCTAACACGTCCGGTCATTGCCTCACTGCAGCAGAGCGGCAAGAAGAAGTGTTCCCGTCTTGGCCGACTTGAACTGGACTGTCAACTCTCGCCCACTCTTTGTCTCCGATGTGATCTTGGCATCCGACTTTGTCTGCCTGAGAGAACTTACTGATTTTATTTGTCTAGACGGAAAGTTGCCGCCCCTTATTATCCCCTCTATCCGCTCTATCTCCTCTGGTTCTCTCCTACCTACTCGCGCCATCTCAAACGAAACTCGGGCTGGCCTGCTTGTGCCACTTGCTTTGTCACACGTTTGTTCTTCGCGAGGCAGCGTCGCTTTTCCCGATCGCTTGGCACAGGAGACGACGTTCACTACACGTTGGAGCTGAGTTCAAACGGGAGTTGTTCCTGTCATCGTGCAGCTGCTTTCTGTTGTGTTGTGTTTGCAGGCTATGCACGGGAATCGTGGATGATATATTCCTCTACACTTTGTTCTTGACTCTTGTTCCTCTCCTTCAACCTTCTTTCTCGACATCTCTCCTCTTTCTCACCGACCTTCACTGCCAAAGGCGATTTCTGTGGTACGGAAATGGCTGCCAGTGACAACGCAGCTCTATCCACCATGAGCGGCAAAGTCGAGCGGCGCTCTCCGGCTCCTGCCGCACAATCAAAACGTGATCGGAAGCGACAGGCTCTTATGGATCGTCTGGCCACCATGACAGAAAGATTCCAGCGTGAGCAGGACCTGACGTATCGCGACCAGCTGCAAAAGATTCAGTACGAGACGAATCTTGTGCAGCGGTTCGATCCGTACGCTTCAAATGCCTTGGAGGTGTCAGCCAAGCTTCAACAGGAACATAGGCAGACACAGGGTCCTCCTGTTCTTGCTGAGAACGGCCGGAGCCTCATGGACATGGCTGGCATCAAATTTCCCAAATTTCTAGACGAGATTGAAGATCTCATCGAGATACGCGACTTCCAAATGACGCAGTCCAAGGTAAGTCTTACAGGATACTTTCATACCCACCCCGCCGACAAAGTGTATTGTTGAAGATGAAGAGAATATGCAAAACAATTCCCATATTTCAAGATCGATCATTGGCTAATACGAAGACTTCTTCTCATGACGACCAACAGAATGAGTACGATCGAAAAGTGCGAGAATACCACAACACATATGCCTACAAGGTCGAGACTGCCAAGCGCGAGCACGGAGCTCTCACCGGCACCCTGCGTGACCGGCTGATCAACACGCTCACGCAAAAGAAGAATAGATTGAGTAGGGAAAAGGAAGTGCTCGAGATCAACGACTCGAGCGCTTTACTCCTGAATCCCAACCACTTCAGTCTCACAAACCCTGGCAGCCCTGGAGGGACCCATGGAAAGAGGGCCACGCGGCTTCGCAAAGATGCCGAAGACATGCAACTGTTCTCGGACAAGAAAAGGAAGCGACACCCAGGTGATGATGATGGCTCGCCAGCGCCACTTCGACGTGCTCTGGATCCCAACAGCACCACGCCCTTGTGGCAGTCGGAGAAGGCTCGTACTGCGGCGAAGCAAAACGGGCCCATCTACAGCATTGACAAGCTCTTTACCGACAAGGAGCTTTCATTGCATTACAACACGGCTGCTTTGGCCGCACACCAATACATCCTGCGCAATCGCGTAAACGGGCAGGCCTCGTCTCCCGAAGACAGTGACACGCCCAACGGAGACGACAACGAAGGCGATGTTGCCACTTCGGCGTCCCTGATGGAACGCAATGTATCTCATGTGACCCGAAGCACCCGGGGAGGTGGCGCGAGCGCCAACTTTTTGGACGACAAGATCCTAGGCGTAGAAGGAATCGCCAACTTTGAGATCCCCGCCAACTTGGACCTTGTGCACGCCCAAGAGCCTCCCAAGATGCCGCCTCACGTCCCGCAGCAGTATCTGAAGCCGTACCCCCGCAGTGCGGACCAGAACTACCCGGTGCCCCTTTCGCAGGATGACATCTCATCAGACCTGTCGGTCATGGGATTCCTGAAGCAGTATGATCAGACGCACAAGCCTGGCGCACATCTCGACGCCCCCACGGGCCTGCGCAGGATTCTGGAGGCCGTCTCGACGCCATACCAAAAGGGGCGCTTTGTTGCCATCACCTCTGCCACGAGAGGCGATCCGGACGTTCTGCGCGAGACGCTCGGCATCCCTACCAGCAGCATGCGTGACCAGCCGAGTCCCTCGAACGGGGGCCAACCTCTTGCAGGGCCATCCACAGCCCCTATGAGTAGACAGAATAGTGTCAACGGCACCACGACTCGACAGGGCACGACTGGCGCTGCACGGGGCCGAGGTCGTCGAGCTCAGTAAGAGGTCTTTTACATTGCCTCGACAAAGACTGTTCTTCTCTTTTTGCGTTCTCTTTCTTCTTTTGCATCCTACTGTTCTCCTACTCCTCAGAGGTGTTGTCTGAGACATCGGAGCGTGCGAAGCTTGGCTGACGCCTCCGACTTCCAAGGCATCTGAAGCATACGGATCGAACCGCTGCACAAGATTCATCTCGTACTGAATCCTTTGCAGCTGATCGCGATATGCCATGTCTTGCTCGCGCTGGAATTTTTCTGTCATGGTGGCCAGACAATCCATAAGAGCCTGCCGCTTCCGATCACGTTTTGATTGTGCGGCAGGAGCCGGAGAGCGCCGCTCGACTTTGCCGCATTAAGGGGTGGGGTACACTATGAAATCGGAAGACGAGCAAGGAACATAGGTACTTGACTTGTTACGTCTTTGCAGATATCGGGTGGCTCGTTACTTTTTACACGAATAGCATGCCATGCTTCTTTTTATGTTGACTTTTCACATACGGAGTCCCACCTACCTTGTCTTGGGTTAGACACTTTTCTTTTTTTCTTTACCTGTTCACCTTTGGACATGGTCAATTTGGTCCTTGGCGTGCTTGTTTTTGTCATGACGGGGTTTTTTTGGGCCTAGGAGGCTTTCTTTACACAACAGATTATTAGGCCTGATGGGGTCACGAATTAATGGTTTTCTATTTCTGTTTTCTGGGCGGCGGGTTGGTGAGCTGGTGAGCTGGGCCACTCAACGGAAGGGGATTTTAGAAGGAGGTCAGGAAAATAAGGGGTCTTGCGTGCGAGGTGTTACTTTGGCTGCTTGCCTTTACTCAGTCATGTGTTTGTCTTTTGGGTTTGTGTTGGTTCTTGATGTGGCTAGCATAGGTATGCGTAGGCGCTAATGAAATGGAAGGGACTGGTATGTATGCTTTTGGACTTGCTATTCTTGATGTGAATTGTGGGATGTGTGTCCGTTGGAGTGTATTTACATCCATGGAGGATCTTCGTCCATATTGAAGCCGAAGCTTGCGTATTCTTTGGGTCTGGAGGGTGTTGGGGATGGTTGTGGAGGGTTTGCTTTGCGTCTTGCCTCATATGGCCATGAGAGGTGTTGAGGGGAGGAGACGTGTGATGTGTGTTGTCTTTGTGGCTCTTGATGTAGACTTCCTCAGTACTAGAGTGGGCAAAGTGTACTCCGCAGAAGTGTCTTGGCATTCATTGCTTGGGGGTTTGGTCTTTTGTATGTGAAGCAGATATTTTTCATATCAAGTGCCCGGCAGGCTCATAACGTTTGATGTACGCAACGCCCGTAGTACTCATCATGTACCCAATCCGCCAAAACAGCAACACCCACTCCTTGCAATGCATATCAATGTCCCAATCTCTGTCCATCACGGCAATCATGCCCCTCTCCATGCTTTAATCACGGCCCAAACACCAAAGCCCTCACTTCAATACTCTCCCTCCCCTCCGCCCCATCCCCCGTCCGAGGATCCTCAAACGCCGTATGAGGCACCCTCCCCCCAATCCGACTCCCCTCCTTCAACGACTCACTATCAAAACACTCCAGCAACACCCTCTCACTCCCCGTCATGCCACTCAGATAATACCATTTCTGCGCAGCATTATACCGAATCGCCGCGATTTGCCCCACGTAGCCATCCCGATAGCGGTGCTCAATCGGCACGACATCCCCATCCTCCAACGTCGCCGACGATGCAAACGCCAGCGGAAAAGACTCCACGGGCCCTTTATTTAAGGGTCTCCATACATTGACGATGCGATACCGGCCCCTGAGGAGCTTCTCTGCGTCCTCGACGGGAAAGTATCTCCGTATGCGCTTTTCTACGCTCGGCGCCGTCTGGTCGATGTGGACGCGTAGGACTGGGCTGCGGGGTGCGTTTGGGTCGGCGCGGCGGATGGTGTGGTCGAAGATGTGGATTTTGGAGGAGCCTGGGATGGAGGAGAGGAGGAGGGCTTCGACTTCGGGGTAGTAGTTTTCCTTGATGGAGTCGGGGTCTGTGAAGGATGTTTCGGAGGAGGGGGGGATGTTTTGTAGGATCTGGAAGGCGTCGTGGTCGAGGGTTGGGAGGGTCTCGGAGCCGCGGAGGTCGTGGATGAGGGTGGGTTGGATGGTGTCGGAGTAGTTGCGCTGGGGTTCGCCGGGGGGAGGGGTTTCGACGTAGTTGAAGGGGGGGGATGAGTCTGTTGGAGGGGCGTAGAAGTGTAGTGAGGCGGTTACGTCGCCGCGGGGTATTGAGGGCATCGCGGTGGCGGACTGCGGGTTGTTGTTTGTGACAAGATGACGAGGTTCTTGAAGAAGATGTATGCAGAGTAGCTGTTGATGGCCAGAGCCGACGGGTAGAATATATGTTGGCAAAGATCGAGTGAAGGAGCCGACTAGATCTGGGTCCTCGTGAATGAGAGGGACGTCGTGGTTTTATATCTAAACCTTATTATAGAGGGAACAAACCGATTTGAAATCAGGGAGGGCCTGTGCTACCTAGCAGTGAGCACCGGGAATGAAATCCTCTCTTTTCGCTGCCCATCCCATCTTCTAAGCTTCAAGTTCAAGGGTCGCCCATGGGTGTCATCATGCCTCCGCCCGCGCATTTGTCAGACACTCAGACCTCGGTATTGCGTGCTGGACGGTGAGCTGGTGGCGAATCAAGAGCTCCTCCTTCTGCATCGTTTCTCCAAATGCATAGAAGCGCTGCTTCCTGACCTTGATTCTGGGACACATAGACCTCCGAGGCTACACACAATGCATCAGCATGGCTCTAGAATAGTGAAGCCTCGGTCTGATGTCGCTTTATTGAGTCTTGACTCTTGACACCCGAGTCGTTTGTGGCGGACAATGATGTGATTGGACTGAATGAGGCGCACATGGCCGCACTGTGCACAACGTCGGACGGGGCTCCGTGTCGAAGTCGGCGCCGGAGTTGGAAGTTGGCCACCGGGTAGGCAACCGGGTAGGAACCGGGGCGGGGTTCGTGTGAGCGGATTTAGGTTTAGGTTTTATCTCATCATCGTCATGCTTTTACGCTTGCGCTTGACATTCGGCCGATGAGCCGATGAGCACACGTGTCTGTGTCTGCTGCTCGTCGCTCGACTACTCGACGTGCAACTGGATCCTTCTTGCTCATTTTGCCCAATTTTCCCCCGAGTCTCAGGAACCTAATTACATACATACATACATACCTACAACATCGATTACCCATCTCATCCTCTCGCACGCGCATACGCACGCACGCCGCATGCATGCCGGGTTGTAGGAGCAGGCCTTCTCCAACCAGACCCTTTTGCGGTTTCCCATCAGGGACATCTCCGTGTGCGACCGTTGGGCTTTGCACGCATCCGCACCCGGGGTAAATCACTGCGATCCCTGCTCACCGTTCATTACCGTTCATTACCGGGCTTAGAAGGGGCAAATATCAAAGCTCGATTGAGTACCTACCTAACTACACAACTTATTATCCCAGCAACGGCCCATACATTCATGTAAGGAGTCTTTGAGGAGTCCCCAGGCGTGGTCACCAGCTCCATCGCCGCAGGGTTTTCGAGGACCGAGGTGAATCTCGGGAGATTTTATTCGAGTCCCGGCTCCCTACTGTACTCAAATCCCACCTGCAGGCCATGAACGCTCGGGACCCTGACAACGAAGAGGCCACGCCAGCATCTCGATCACATGTATTTGTCGTGGGACCCACCCTCGCCCTGCCAGATCGACGAGTCAATGCATCGACCATCGAGGACGCGTATGTGAGCTTCATCTTCTACTGTAATCCAGCTCTGCCCCTGTCTGCGGACACGGAAAGCCTGAGAGAGGCTTTCCGGACGCCGCCAAAGAGCTGTGGAAAAGTGTTTGATACTTTCACAATTTTCGACCTGGTTCAAAAGTTCTACCAAAGGGAGATCAAGACATGGGCGGAACTCACAACTACGCTCGGCGTTGAGCCGCCCGATCCCGCAAAGGACGAAAGTGCTCAGAAGGTGGCCCAGTATGGGGTGCGCTTGAAGGTGAGCGAGATTTCCCTGACGCCGTGGCCGGAAAAGACAAGAAACACAAGCAAGCCAAACTCTAACACTATTGCGTTTTTGTTGTCTGCGTGTTGTGTCACTAACATACAGGGGCCTCGGCGGGGCGCATAGAAATGGATGAACTCGATGCATGTCAAGGCCTTTTTCGAATATCTCATGAACATACCCAATGATTACTGGACCAGGATCCCGTCTGATCCCAATCCCGTTGGCATTCCCGTTCGTGATGGCGTCGCGATTGAGGATGATATGGCTCTGAGGGCACTATTGCCTTATATCCGGCCTAGAAGGGGCCGAAAGAGACCTGAAGAAGATGGCGTTATCGCATCTCCCCTTCAACGGCCGCGGTTATCTGTTCCCTTGACGGGGATGGACGCATATCGCCAAGGGCCATCCGAGCCTTGGTCGGCGCATCCGGGTGCTGGACCGGGCATGGCCTCGGACCAGTCGAGAACACACAATCAGACCGCATGGACACACCATGACTCTTCTCTGGAGACGTCAGCAAACCGGTGGCCGCATTCTGCGATGACGCCTTCGACGAGGGAATCATTTTGGGACGATGCTTTGGAGCCTCGCTCAGCAGTGACACCCGGCAAAGGCAAACCGGCAAGTACCAGACGAGGGGCAAAGAACGTGTCATCAGCCTGGAAACCAGCTGGCCAGGAACCTGGTACTCGAACAAGAGGACGACCTCCCATGAAACGTACATCGATGGACGATGCAGCGCACTACAACCCGACTTGGCCGTCAACCCAGGAGACTTCCCAAAACGCGCAGTTTCACAGAGAACCGCAACCGCCATTACCGCCGCCACAATCCGCTGCGCTTCCACCGCAAAGTCGCCCCGATCACCATCATTCTTACATGGCTACGAATGGGCACCATCTCGGCTCACAAGCTCCTCTCCAGGGACAGCAATACACCCAGCCCTCGTCGTACGATGAGGCAAGACCAGCGCGGCCAAGTATATCACTGCAAGTGCCTGAACGATCTGGAGGCTCAGTCCGACTAGCCACCCCTCCACCACCACCACCACCATCAGTGCCGCTACCAACCCCAGCGCCTTCCAAAGAAGCTCAAGCGTCTCGCACCAATGACAGAAGAAGCGGACAGCCCAATACAGAAAACGAAAAGGACCAAGAAGGCTGGCAAAGACTCGCCAAAGAAGCCGCAGATGCCTACGAACAGCAATCCCAGCCAAGTGTCCGCGCAAAAGACACAACAAGCCTCGCAGTAGACGAAGAAGTCGAGGACTTTTACTTTGACAAGATGGAAAACCGCACCAACGTCGACCTCCTCGTCGCCTATTTCACGCGCTCCATGACCGAAGCATCCTGGTGCGACCAAAACGGCAATTCCACCCCGCCAGTCGACCTCGCGCAGTCCGTCGCCATGGTCCACGCAACCCTACAGACCATGTACAAGACAGCCACCTCCCCGCAGGCATTCCTCATCAATCTTGCCGCGTTGGCAGGATCAACGACCCTTGTGAGGACGAGACCAAAGTGTACGCGGCTTGGCGAACAGGATGGCCAGTTTACGTTCAAGTGTGAGTGGAATTACCAGTTTGGTGAAATCAAGGGTGGTTTTACGTTTGAGCAGGTCGTCCCGGCGACGATGTGGGCAAAGGCGAATAAGAAGACACAGCAAGCGGATGGGGGGGAGTCGCGTCCTGATGATGCGGTGGGGGGGGATGGTGGTGCTGAGGGGGGTGATGGGCATGGGAGATTGCATTCGAAGGAGTACTGGCAGAGGAAGTATCAGGCTTTGACGGTGGAGATGATGCAGAAGGATAAGGATTTGTCGGATCTGAAGGAGAAGGTTATGGGGGCTTTGGGGCGGAATTTTTGAGGGGGGTTTTCTTTGGATAGTGAGCATGGGATAGGGGGGGGGGGGGGGGGGGGGAATCGGATACATGTACATATTGGGTTTGGTTAGGGATTTGGGTTGGTGGTCTGATGGAATGGGGCTGTTGGGTTGATAGTTTTATGTTGATGGAAACGCGATGGAAGGTCTGCACTTTGATGAGAAGTGGTTAGAGGACAGTCTGGAGCTTGAATGGGGAATAGAAGGCAGCATAACATATGGAATGATGTTGGGACTTGTGACCGCTCGAAAGAATTGCCAGTAAATGGAGTTACAACTTGAATGGGAGGATAGCCACAGAACTCTGTGGGATCGCCTTCTGACTTGATAGATCCATAGACCTGGCCATTCCAATATCCTGAATCCTGATACACATCGTTTTCACAGTACACACACCATCAACCCTTGAAGTTGAGGCACGTTCGTGATTCCTCCCGATCTGCCTACTTTGACCCACCACCACCATACAATACAAAGACGACTTGTAGAAGAAAAGAGTCAATACTCAATATTAATGCTTCATGAATCATGCTTGATACCTCACAGTAAACTACTCACTACTCAAGGTAGTACATACCTAATACTCATACACAACACCCCCTGCAGTAACTACCCCTAATTCTCCTCCACAAGAATCTTCTTCAACCCAACAATCTCCCCCTCCGACTCCTCAATCTTCCTCTGACTCCCCTCCAACTTACCCAGCAAATACGACACCCGCCCCGCCGTCTCCAGCGTCTGCCGCGGCAACGTCCCCAGCACCGTCAACTCCCTCTCCACCGCATCAATCACCCTGCCCTCCACCCTAACCAGTTCCTTCAAAAGCGCCATATCCATCTTCGCCTTGAGAACACGGTCCCGTACAAGCACCCCAAAGGCAGCCTGGTGGAGCGGCTTCCCCGCCGTGATATACTTTGGCCGTCCCTGGTGCATCTTCAGCGTAATCAGCTCCGACGACGCAAGGGCTTCTAGCGCGGCGTCTCCATCCGTGGCGTTGGGGGATGTAGAGGATGCAAATGCCGGGGATAGCAATACTTGGTGGTAGCGCAGGGAGGGGCTCTCGGCGAGGGATTTGACGAGATGCCATGCTTGCTCGGGGGACCATTTCCGGTCTGGGTCATCCGTGGGGGGTTTGGCCAGGAGGAATATTTTGACTACGTCGGTGGCTGTTTCGCATACGATTTCGTCGACGGCTTGTTTGGGGGTCTGGCCGGCTCGGATTCGGCGGGAGAGGAACTCGAGGTCTGTGAGGCGGCCGCCTAGGGTTTCGATGCACTCGTCCAGACCGGTCAGGTCTAGGCGTTTGGTGGTGAGGGCTTGGTTGTCTGGGTCTTTGGAAGTTTCGGTGGTGGCGGGAGTGGCGGATGCGTCGTCGATTAGTCTGCTTGTGACAAAGTTTTTGGCTACTTTGTGGTCTAGGTCGCCGAGCGAGATGGTGCGGAAGACTCGGTCGGGTAAGGCTCTTGATAGAGGCTTGGAAAAGGAGCCATCGGAGGTTAGGAAGATGACGTGCGCAATGTTGTTCTGGACAAGAGAAGCTGCCCAGTCGGCAATCTTGTCGTATACAATGGATGTTTCTTCGTTCCGGTGCAGGAAGTTGTCAATGACAATGACGGGTCTTGACTCCGGATGGGCGTCTAGGTAGGCGTCCTCGGACAGCTGCGCGTCTTTGTCATGCTTGGACCGCGTGGCTAGCCCGATTTCTTTGAGGGCCTTGGTGGTGGTATGCAGGATCTTGTTGACTTGCGAGTCGAGTGTTTCGGAGAATCCTGCCTTGACGCCCGTTGTGCTTTGCACGGCCAGGTCGACCATGCTGCTGATGCTGTTTGCCCACGAGAAGACGGGACGGAACCCGACGGCAACGGCCAGCCGCTTGATTGTGCCGGCCTCGCCACTAGCATCCACAATGGGCTTACAGTCGACCAGCAAGACGTTTTTGCGACCGGCCAGGGCTTGGTCCATAACCATCTCGAGCTTTCCGGAGCCTCTAGGGCCGGTGACGACAACAAACGTGTCGGAGCTGCCATCGAGCCAATTCCGGAGCTGCTCGATGAGTTCGCGTCGATGATTCCACACAGTACCAAGGCCGTCCATGTGTTGCGACTGCCTGAATGACAGACTATCGGTCTGGGATTTGAACCACTTGTACAGTCTGGACTCCTTGAATCTGAGCGAGTGGGAGACGTGGAGCTTGATGAAGAACGTTCGGATGGGATCGAAGATGATGACGGATGCGGCTGCCAACAGGGCTGCCAGAATTGGGATGACGATACGGGGATGGTTCGTCATCCAGTTCCAAAAGCTGTGCACCTTTTCCTTCCTGGAATAGGAGAGTCGGAGAAGAGTTCCCGTCTTGCCGCCCCCCATGGCTTCCTGGACAACAAATCCATGCATACAGTTCCTCGCCATGATGGCATCGCTCAATCTTGGGAACTCAATATGCGCGTATTTCGGCACAACCTTGGAGTCAAAAGGCTGGGGCAGAATGTCCGCAATCTTACCGTACCGTCGAAACATGCTATACAGACTCTCCTCGGATAGTTCCTCGGCAGTTGCCCCAGGCTCTGGTGGCACGAATTCTACTTTGACCAAAGTGGAGGGGAACCGATACAGGTCCTCGAGCCAAGGGGTCCCCCTGACCAACCGAGCTGTGATGCCTCGAAACGGACTGAACCACGGCTTCAAAGGTTGCTCCTGGAGCTTCTTCAATAAAGTGGCTACACGGGTCATAGAGAGTCAGCACTAGAGAGGTTACAAACATGCGAGCAGACCCATCTCACATTCGATTTCTTGGGGAGAAATGCTGGCGGCATATTGGACCTTGACGAATGCGCCTCCGTCCTTCAGCCTGGGCAGAATTTCCGTGACTTTGAGCGGCATGTCCTGTGGAATAGCCTTCTTGACAAGGGCGATTGGGTCCAAACCTCCGCCATCGTTGCCGGAAGAGCTATTTAAGCGACGAAGCACCTCCGTCATGTCACCAACAGTTTCGGCAGGGTACCGCAGTAGAGCGCTCAGCTTCTTGGGAAATATGTCTATTGGATTCACATATGTACTCAGCACACTTGATACAGTAAGGGTGGATGCCATGATGAGTGCTCAAGCAGGAATTAGGGGGCATTACTTTCAAAGAAGAAGAGAGACTCGTTGGGCTGTACATCGAAATGGCCCGTCTCTTTCTCCCTGCTTGCATTCGAGGAAGCCGAGGAAGTATCAGGAGTGGCATCAGGCGGCGTCGCGGGCGGCGTGACCGGCAGTTGGGTCGCAGAACTATCCCAGCGCACCCAAACTTTGCTTGCTATGGCAAAAGGCCCTCCTTGAGCAATTTTGCCATAGCGATCTCGTCTGACGGATCTGTCTGGTGAGGGGGCTACACGCAGGACGCCTGGCCTCGCAAGACCGCCATGTCTGGCTAGTGCCGCAGTCAGCAGCCGCCGGGACAACATGGTCGAGAGTCGATGGCTGCCTGTAGACGCGGAAGCTCAATAAAGACTGAAAATAAACCGTCCATCAACATGGTGACCAGTTTTCGAAGCCCTGACGGCTGTGACGCCGGGTGTAGAGCTGCTGCTTCAGCTTTCCGTGCCAAGAGAGCTTGAGCTGACCTCAACCACCAATGAGGTCATGGAATCCGCTGTGGCTTGCGCCAACTTCCGCGACGCGACAAAGTCCGGCTTTTCGTTTTCCCGTGTTGAAGAAACGGGCACCCAATCAAGAGCCAAAAAGAAAAACTCCCGTTTCGCGCTTCAGCAAGCAATTGGCCTGTAACCGTAGAAGTGCATCGGATCTCCGAACTGCAGCTTCTACAATCTACATATGTACTTCATTCCCGTTCCTCCGTAATCCATCCGCATTGCAACGGTTCGCCCTCCTCATTCAACCTTCGTTGATACTCCACAGTCGCGCATCATGGGTTGGCTCTGGTCATCCTCATCACAACCGCCTCCTCAAGAGGAACAGCCCACGGCGCCATCACTCGAAGCACCCACCGCACAACAAGCCTCCACACCAAACGACCCTGCCGACACACAACTAGAAGAATTCCTCCAACTCATTCACATAGCCGGCGACGAATCCTCAAAACCTCCCTCTTCTTCTTCTCCTCCAACAACAACCCCCTCCGAAGACACAAAGCCCTCCGTCCTATCATGGCTCTCGCAAAAGGCAAAGACGGCCGCAAATAACAAACCCGACGAAGCGCCCATTCTCGACCCCCTCTCCGAATCTCTCTTCCCCACGGAAATGGGCTGCGCCCAGACCTTCGAACTCGCCTGGTCTTGTAGCAGTCTCGGCGGCCAGTTCATGTCCATGTACCGCCACGGTAATATGCGCGAGTGTAGCGAAAACTGGGACGACTTTTGGTTCTGCATGCGCACTCGCGCGTACAGTGGGCCCGTCAAGGCCGACTTGATCAAGCAGCATTATCGGAATAAGGCCTACAGAAAATATGGTGGCGATAAGCCGAGTAGTGAGGATGTCTGGGAGAGAAGGACGGAAAAGGTGCCGCTGGGTTCTGCGTTTAGTACTCCCTTGCCTGTGACGGAGGAAGAAGTCAACGCTGCGCGGGAGAGGATGAGGGAGGAGGAAAGGAAAGCGTCGATACGAGATGCTGAAGATATATAAGCCGGCCAAAGATAAATAGTAGATGGGCAAAATCATCTCCTCGCGATATGTACCTGTCTGGGCTTGATAGTGTCGGATGTACATGTATTGGAAGCGGTGCTAAAAGGGCGTTGTTGGCTGCGAGCATATATCAATCACTTGGCGAATTCTTTCTTCACTTTAGCAGAGTCGCAATATTCAATACCAATTGAATTATAAAATCATTTTACTCATTAAAGTACAATCCGCACAAATCCTCCCAATTTTAGGTAGTCCCTTCCGTCGTAACCATGATGCTAAAGCGCGCGTAAAAATCTCATCATCTCGCAAAGACAAAAGAAAAGCTGGCAAACCCTTTGCCCCTTAATTCTTCCGTGTTGACTCCTCGTTTCTAGAGACAACTGGGTATCGAACAGAAAAAGAAACATTTAGTCAACCTCCTCAACAGTAGGACCGTCGTCACCGCCGGCGCCAGGGGGACCACCAGCACCGGGGAAGCCTCCAGGTCCAGCACCGGGCATGCCACCGGGGGCACCCTCACCACCGGAGCCGTAGAACTTCATCATGATGGGGTTGGCAATAGCCTCAAGCTCCTTCTGGTGCTCCTCGTACTCCTCACGAGAGGCAGCCTGGCTCTCATCGAGCCAAGCAACGACACGGTCAATCTCGGCAGTGAGCTTGGTCTTGTCCTCAGCCTCAATCTTCTCATCAACCTTGGGGTCGGAGAGAGTGTTCTTGAGAGAGTAGGCATACGACTCAAGACCGTTCTTGGCAGCGACTCTTCGGCCCTCGGCCTCATCCTGCTCCTTGTACTTCTCAGCATCAGCCAGCATACGCTCAATCTCCTCCTTGGACAGACGGCCCTTGTCGTTGGTGATGACAATCTTGTTGGACTTGCCAGTGCCCTTCTCGACGGCAGACACGTTCATGATACCGTTGGCATCGAGGTCAAAGGTGACCTCAATCTGAGGAACACCACGAGGGGCAGGGGGGATGCCGGTGAGCTCGAACTTGCCCATCAAGTTGTTGTCCTTGGTGCGCTGACGCTCACCCTCGTAGACCTGGATAAGCACACCAGGCTGGTTGTCGGAGAAGGTGGAGAAGACCTCAGACTTCTTGGTGGGAATGGTGGTGTTGCGGGGAATGAGCTTGGTCATCATGCCACCGGCAGTCTCGATACCCAGAGACAAAGGCGCGACATCGAGCAAGAGAATCTCGT
The DNA here is from genome assembly GCA_029405325.1 of Claviceps purpurea. Lineage (NCBI taxonomy): Eukaryota > Fungi > Ascomycota > Sordariomycetes > Hypocreales > Clavicipitaceae > Claviceps > Claviceps purpurea. Next base: position 3,736,508 of record CM055783.1, on the reverse strand, counting down.
TGGTAGACTTGGAAGAGGTGTCACCAGACAAGATAGCAGCCTGGACAGCAGCGCCGTGAGCGACAGCTTCGTCAGGGTTGATGGACTTGTTGAGCTCCTTGCCGTTGAAGTAGTCGGAGATGAGTCTCTGAACACGAGGAATACGGGTAGAGCCACCAACGAGCACAATCTCGTGAACCTGAGACTTGTCGATCTTGGCGTCGGTGAGAACGCGGTCCACGGGCTGAATAGTGGAACGGAAAAGGTCCTGGCAGAGCTCTTCGAAACGAGCACGGTTCAGGTCCGCATTGAAATCAATACCCTCGTACAGGGCATCAATCTCGATCTTGCCAGAGGCTTGAGAAGACAGAGTGCGCTTGAGACGCTCGCAAGCAGTGCGAAGACGGCGCAGAGCTCGGCTGTTGCTGGACAGATCTGTACTGAGTCAGCAGGGGTATCAAGAAAGCAGGCATTGCAGGTGTATTCGAAGCGTGGGGAAAACTTGTCTAGATATACGGGATAAACATACCTTTCTTGTTCTTGCGCTTGAACTCGTTGGCAAAGTGGTTGACAAGACGGTTGTCAAAGTCCTCACCACCCAAGTGTGTATCACCAGCAGTGGACTTGACCTCGAAGATACCCTCCTCAATGGTGAGGAGAGACACATCGAAGGTACCACCACCGAGATCAAAGATCAGGACGTTGCGCTCGCCCTCAACCTTCTTGTCGAGACCGTAGGCAATGGCAGCAGCAGTGGGCTCGTTGATGATTCGCAGAACGTTGAGACCAGCGATGACACCGGCGTCCTTGGTGGCCTGACGTTGTGAATCGTTGAAGTAGGCGGGAACAGTGATGACAGCGTTCTTGACCTTGACGCCCAGCTTGGCCTCGGCAGTCTCACGCATCTTGATGAGGATCATGGAAGAGATCTCCTCAGGGCTGAATTGCTTGGTCTCACCAAGGTATTGGACTGTGACATAGGGCTTGTCGTCGGTAGTGTCCTCAACCCACTCATCGTTGCCCTTGTTCTTCATGTGTCGGCCGACCTTGAAGGGGAAGTGCTTCATGTCTGCCAGAACCTCGGGGTCATTGTACTTGCGGCCAATCAAACGCTTGGCGTCGAAGACGGTGTTGCTGGGGTTCATGGCGACCTGGTTCTTGGCAGCATCACCGATCAAACGCTCGGTGTCGTTGAAGGCAACGAACGAGGGGGTGGTTCGGTTACCCTGGTCATTCTCGAAGATCTCACATCGATCATCACGGAAGATACCCACGCAAGAGTACGTGGTACCCAGATCGATACCGACAGCGGGACCGCTCATGGTGAATGTGATGTATGGGTTGTGTCAGGTGGAAAGGTAAACGAAATGCGAGATGTAGAGACCAATTCAAATTGGCTGAGAGTGAAATGCAGAGATGAGAGGAAAGGTAGAGGAATGAAGGAAGTGCGAGTGGTGTTGTGGTTTGTAGAGAAAAAACTTGCGAAACCTTCCAAAAGGGCTGTGAGTGGAAGCTAAATAAGTCCAACGTCGAATGCTTCGATGCGGTTCTCCTCTGTTCCAAGAGAATCCACTGGAAGCTTGCAGGGGGGTGGAAGGTCCCGGAGCAACCAGTAGTATCTAGCGGCTTCCAATTGCACCCACCCGCAAGCGTCAAGTTCTACGGTACGTACCTGCTGGCGGATGCGGTCAGTGGGGCTGGACACAGTTGGGCGACACTGCCAGCAGTTGGCAGGGCAGCTGGCAGGGCTGACGGGCCCGAGCGGCTGCACAGGCAAAGAAAGAAATTCCTTTCACAAACAAAGCGTTGGGCCACTGTTGGGCAAAGGTCTGGATGGAAGATTATACATATTGCCATGATTCATGCTGCTTCTGGGTGCCTCTGGATGCCTCTGCTTGGTGCCTTTGGCCTCTGTATTTCCACGCATTGCTCAGGCTGTTCTTCCATCGTCGTCGCCTGTGGTCCGTCCATGACGTGACCGCCGCTTGACATCATCCAGCAGGCTCCCGAAACTTCCATCGCGTGTCCACCTTCATAGTGCTGGGAACCTGGAATCTACGCAGAATACGCCCTGTAAAGCAAGTAGCAGATACTTGCCCCATAATAAATAAATATGTTCAAGGAGGTACTCCGTACATTCTCCTCTGAGCTCTGACAGTCTGACAGTTGAGTGATCACTGATCAGTGACTGCAGCTTTCTCATGACCCCGCTTTTCATCTATGTACTTTTCTGTGGAACAAGAATGACGAGGGCGACGAAGATGATGGTCGGGTAAGCCTCACATCTCATTCACCTCAGCGAGAAACAAAAACATTATAGACCTCAAAGCTTGGAACGTCCAACCGTGTTCCAATTGGTAGAACACCGTTCGTGTAGGTAGTCCATTTCTGCTGCTCATGAAGCAAGGCTAGTAGCTACCTACTGGTAGGTACTTACAGTTACGGCCCTACCCAACATGAATCGATTCTTCGAGGATGGCATCGGATGCATCGAAGTGTAAGTATCAGCTCCGCGCTTGAACTCGTTTCGTCTGACATGCGCCACGAAACTCAATTGCCCAGCCTCGTTCACCAGCTCGTCCAAGTTTGCGTGATTGTGCATCGTGTCGTGACGATACACAAAATCACAATCAGGAAGCGTCAGGATAATGGCTCTCAGCGAAGCCGCAAGCCATTATGGCAAGCGGCATGGTTTACCAGGCCTCAGTATACTTTCCGACGACTCGCTTGCATCGACACCTACTGATGGACTGTACCTAATATGTACTCGTGGGTGAAACTTTTAAAAAAGACACCACGGTGACCCACTAGATACACGAGTATGTTGCTTGACTTTCCGATGAACCTCTCTTCATGTTTGAGAGTTGTCTCACTTTCACATCGCTTGAGCAGTACGCAAGCGAGAGCTTGTAGGTACATATCTCAAAGTGCCCGCCTGAAACGTGACTCTATATGATAGAGCAGATTGCATTGGCAGTTGCAACACAGCACGGCATCAGATACCTACCCTGGGCTCAACAAAGAGAGAGTTTAACTTGATCGATAGCAGATGGCAGAGCCGTGCACGATACAAAGCGAATCTGGTTCCATAGACTGACCGAAAGAGCTGTTCTCGTAGCCAACTGCACAGAAAGATTCCTTCAAAGTTCAGTTGGCCATTGCGGCCCAAGGAAAGTTGGACAGTGGCTCTTCGTGTCGCAATGAGATCGTGCGGCTAGGCGCTCGCCCTAGCAAGCCATCTCTCTTTGCTTCGACACGAACAAACAGCTTGGAATATCAGCTCCAGACTGTGCAAGTCTCGCATCACGACAAAGGCCAAGATCACGAGCGCTGCCTGGTACTACGTTCGAAACACCACCTTCAACTTCTGCTGCGCATCTTGGTCTCGTGTGCATTGGGTCGACTGAAAGAAAGACACTGCATTTCCGGGCGACTGCATACAGCTACATAGCAAAGCCATCATGCTGAATTTTGGCTTTAGCATCTGCTGCTTGCAGAGGTCCAAAGTGCAAACGTCCGATGCAGGTAGGTATCTACCTGTTTGCTTTCTGCTTGAGGTCCTGCTGGCCAGTGGCAGCTGCACTAATAAAAGGGTCTGGATGACTCTGGAGTAGACGCCACGACGCGCCACGGCCACGATGGAAGCTACTGGGATTGGCTGTTGGTTCGCTTGACGTGTGCGTGCGCCTATTTTCGCTATTGTCGCTGCTGCCACAAAACTGAGGATTTCGGAGCTGGCCCGAGGCGTTCTTTCCAGCTGCTGAAGTTCGTCGGGGTGCTGGTCTCGTTTCCTATCTTAGGCACAACTTACAACACGGCCACATCGCTCTACGGATATGATGGGGGCGAGTTGGCGATTATAAGTATGTACAGAGAATCTGTGCCCAATTTGGCTGATGGTGGTTGGCCAAAGTTCGGGACTTCGGGTGACCACTGACCAACTTCCTCGATCAACCACAAGCAATGATTGACTTGGCTGGTGAAAACGAGCCAACGCCACCAACCCTCAAACTTGGCGCGGACTTGAGATCTTGATTGCTTCCCCCCAAATGTCTCTCGGCAGCCATATACATGAGCAGCCAAGAGCACCTATCGGCGGCTATGGTGCACAGTGAAGCGTCACGAGTTTGGTTTCCTTGAGCGCAGTACTCTGTACTCTGTAGACTCGGCATTGTTGAAGCGACGGGTTGGCAAGTAGGTGAAGTCGTGTGGTGAAGCCACGCGCCGGGCTGATCTGCCGCGCCGTATATCCATCCACCCGTTCTCCGGCCTTTTCCAACGCCATCGGCCCTACTGCCGGGCCCATGTCCATCGATTCTCTTCATGCCGCGCGGATTGGGACACCGGGACATCCAAACATCGTGGCCGTGACCCCCCAAGGCGAGGCTCAGTCAGCCATGGGAAGCTTGCTCGTCTTGCTGACGAGACTGGACACGATAGACCGAGTCAGCCTCAGCTCTTCTCTTCGAGTACCTACATCCTTCTACTTCATCCTTCTGCAGCTATCCAAGAGGAGATAGCCATCATCCGTGCACGATGCGATGTTATGCTTAGTCTCGTGCTGCATATCAGACTTCTTTTGCCCAGTGCCAACGCCGTTAATACTTGCCAATTAATCCTCTGCCTCCCGCCGTCCGCCGATCCGTTGCCTGATGCGAAACAAAGTTAATGGGACCAATCTTCCTGTCCCGGCACGTCTCCACCAGAACTGCCCCGATACACCACATCGCGCCCGTTTCCCCGGATTTTGCTGCCTGGTGCTTGCGACAGCTGCTGTAGCGGTGGGGGCGGCTGTCGCTGCTGACCATGATGGAGCATATTGAAAGAGCCGACGGAGAATCAAGGTACGAGTTGAGCTCCTGAGGGGGTGTTGAAACCGATTTGTTGCAGCATCACCGCGACTTGCTGTCTTCGCTATCCCGATGCCTACACTTTGACGATATCTCGCCTCTCCTCTCTCGCTAGCAAATACAGCAATAGTGCCGTTGACTTGTAACTCGAAGCTAATTGAAAATTCTCTTTTCTTTCTGTCACACTTGTCAGGCTTTCGAACGACTTGCACACGATCACGTCGACTGAGGCAGGGCTCCGCTCTCCCTCAAGTTCCTTCCCCCGAGTCGACCTTAGCTCCAATATCGAAGCCAAGTACGTATGCCAGCACTCGATACCACATCCGAAATGTAACTGATTCTAACAATTGGAACTCCGCATTCAGAATCAAGAACCCGTTGATAGGTATTCCCCGTCGTGTCCTCCTCAGCAACGTGGATCAATTTTGTCATGACAAGAACCTCAATGACTATCGGCATCTCATTCGACAGGGCGCTCTTGTCGCCCAAGATCCCACCGGCTACGAAGACATCACGGGTCCTGAAGCATTGAGCCGGGACGAGATCGAATCTCTCCGCGACGAGGTCCTCCACAAATGGCGTGTTCCCAAAGTACTGTACCTCACCATCATCACCTGTTCCATCGGCGCTGCTGTACAAGGATGGGATCAAACGGGGTCCAATGGCGCGAATCTAGAATTCCCCAGGGCTCTGGGCATCGATGGCCCGGAAGTCAGCCACAAAATGCTAGTAGGACTGGTCAATTCTGCGCCGTACATCGGCACTGCCCTCGTGGGATGCTGGCTGACTGACCCTATCAACTCTTACTTTGGTCGTCGCGGCGCCATCTTTGTGTCGGCCAATTTCTGTCTATGGCCTGTTTTGGCTGGTGCGTTTTGCAATACCTGGCAGCAACTCTTTGCCTGTCGATTCCTCCTTGGTGTTGGTATGGGGACCAAGGCTTCCACTGGTGAGTTTGAACTGGATGCGGTATTCTCAACTCCTCCTTCCCTACTAGAGCCTAACAATCACACCGGGGGGGTGAGCAGTTCCTATCTATGCGGCCGAAAATTCTCCTGCTCCAATACGAGGGGCTTTGGTCATGAGTTGGCAGTTGTGGACAGCATTCGGAATCTTCCTGGGCACATGCGCGAATCTCGGCCTCATGAGGCTTCAAGGGGAGGTTTGGCGATACCAACTCGGATCGGCGTTCATACCGGCCATACCCCTCGCGCTTCTCATCTTCTTTTGTCCCGAATCTCCTCGTTGGTTCATCAAGAAGAATCGCTACAGGGATGCCATGCGGTCTCTGTGCCGGTTAAGGAATACGCGCATTCAGGCTGCGCGGGATCTATACTACATTCACGTTCAGCTTCAAGTCGAGCAGGAGTACGCGGGACACGGCAACTACGTGAACCGATTCATTGAGCTATTCAAGATTCCGCGCAACCGCCGTGCCACTCTAGCGTCCTTTATTGTCATGATTGCGCAGCAAATGTGCGGCATCAACATCATTGCGTTTTATTCGTCAGACGTTTTCCGCGAAGCTGGGGCGAATAAACTGGAAGCTCTGTGGGCGACATGGGGCTTTGGGCTCATCAACTTCTTGTTTGCGTTTCCGGCCGTGTGGACGATTGATACCTTCGGAAGAAGGTCTCTCCTGCTCTTCACGTTCCCGCAAATGGCATGGACACTCCTCGCTGCCGGGCTATGTACCTTGATCCCGGGCACGGCAGGTCCTCACCTTGCCCTTGTGGCACTCTTCGTCTATCTTTTCGCAGCATTCTATTCACCCGGGGAGGGTCCCGTGCCCTTTACGTACTCCGCGGAAGTCTTCCCGTTGTCCCACCGCGAGGTTGGCATGGCATGGGCCGTAGCGACGAATCTATTCTGGGCAGCTGTTCTGGGCATTACGTTCCCACTCATGCTGGATCGACTGGACGTTCTCGGCGCGTTTGGATTTTACGCATGCCTCAACATTGCGGCCCTGGTGCTGATCTTCCTGTTTGTTCCGGAGACGAAGCAACGCACCTTGGAGGAATTGGATTACATCTTTGCGGTTCCCACGCGCGTCTTTATGCGCTATCAGACTACCGAGACGTTGCCCTGGTGGTTTAAGCGATGGATTCTGTGGAGGAGAAACGCGACACTGGCGCCGCTGTACCAGCTTGATGTTGCGGCGCATGAAGAGGAGGAAGAGGAACAGGATAGAAGTAGTAGTCATTTGGGTTTCGAGAACGACAAGGCGATGATGGAGATGAAGAACATGATGGGGTATATGTCCACGGTGATGAATCAGTCGCAAAACTCGGTGCATCGAGGTGTCGGCCACTAGGGAAGCTTCTTCGTGAGACTTCACAATGTTTTCGGGTGGCAGTCCTTGTGTGATTTAGCCGCGTCGTCATGGATATATATTTATGAAATGATGCCCATTTTTCACATGCGATTTCATTCGCGGTCCGAGGTGGAATATGCAGCAATCATGATGTTGAGATGCAGCAGTTCTATCATGTCCTGCCATAACCGGCTTCGAAAGTTGGGACCCATGCAGCAATCACGATAAGTTTCAATCGCTGAGTCCTGACGCGACCGGATCAGAAATTTAGCAAGCCGTCGTGAGGTTTTGCAGCGAATGAGCATCTTTGCCATAATGCCATCCCCATGGGTAAATTGACGATGCTGAAAAAGGAAAGGGAAAGGGGGTTCTCTCCCTGTTTGAGGTCCTGCGACACATTGTAAGACCACTCGTTTCACCACTGTGCCAATGTAACTCATGCTGCCAAGCACGTCCGAACCGCGAATCTGGTGTGTGTTGTACCGCACGTCATTGAGCTTATGCTGCGTTGCGTTGGCACAATGTTCATTCCTGTTATGTAACCCGTACCTCGAGGCTCGATGGCGTCGTGGCTGGTGGATTAATCGCATTCTTCGGTCGTTTCCCCGATGGTCTTGGTCACGTGGTGGGCTGTTTTCGGGCGACGCGCTAGGCGAGTCTTTGTTGCGTCTTCTTACCAGTGTTCCCAGTCGGGACGGGACCGTGGGACTGGGTCGAGAACAAAAAATTGCCCCACTTAATCGCGTCTCCCCTCACTTTCCCTCGCGTTTCCCTCAACACAACACCATTCTCGAGAAACAATTTCTAGCATTTTCGCATCAACACCGTTCCAATAACTGCCCCATCACGTACTAGTGCATCATGCCACCTCATACTAAAGCCAGGCCTGCCCTGGTGGTTGCGCGAGACATCGTGATCGACCAAGGTCGCCCTCACCGCGGCAACCACAAACGCCTGACTCTTAGGGCAGCCGCAGATTTATTCTTTTGAACTCATGAGTGAGGTACAATCGCGAGGACTCAACTTCACCGACTGGTTTGGATGTGACGAGTTTATGCGGGATCCCGATAGACCCGAACATATCTGGCACGAGCCGTATATTGAGCGCCCCGAAAGGAGCGTATCTGGCGACTGCTCGTTATAGATGGCTTCACTGGCAAAACTTCATTGGAGTTGATGCAGTACTGCCTTCGGTTTGACATCGAAATATGTGTTCTTCCGCCTCACTCCACCCATCTGACGCAACTGCTGGATGTTGGTGTTTTCCAGCCGTTGAAAATGGCCCATCAACGTGTCCTTCGAAAACACATCCGCGATGGTGACCTGCAATTCAACCGCTCTGAATTCATTGCTCATCTTCATGAAATCCTCTCCTCCGGCTTTACGACGCACAATATCATGAATGGTTTCGAAAACAGTGGGATTTTTCCCGTCAATAGTTCTAGGGCGATTCACGCGCTGAAAGAGAAGAAGAAATCCGTTCTTGCAACGTCAGCGCCCGCGATTCAGTCTCTCCTTCCAAAGGAAAGACGTTTTAAAGATGCAATCGAGACGGCTCGTCACATCCGTCATAACTATTCCGATTGCTTCGATTCAGCAACTCGCCAGGCGTTCAGCGTTGTCGAAGATGTGCTCAGCGAGGCAGTGTTTCTTTCCAGCTTCGCAGAAAATCACATAAAGAGCCGGCAAGATCGCATTGCTGCTGTGAATAACAAGAAGAAGGGGGGGAAGCAAGCACACCCGACAGCGGATGAGGGGGGTTATCAAATCGGTTGATTGTGTCAAGATAAAGCAGAGCATCATCGCCTCGGCAGAAGAAGCAAACGAGGCCGAGTCACGCCGTCAGCACCGTGAGTGGAAGCGATTGAAGAAGCTAGAGGACGAAAAACTGAAGCAGCTAAAAAAGGAGGAAGATGAGAAGTTGAAAGTTGAATGGCGGAAACATGACAAGTGGGATGTAAATGGCGACGGCAAGCCGAAGCGTATCGGCTTCAAGCGTTGGAAGATATGGAAGGGATATGAGGCAGCTGATGATATTCTTTCCCTCCACTCCGTACGGCAACCATCTCCAGCTCCCAGTGAGGAGTTGTACTATTACGACACGAGCCGTCCTGCTGCGTCACAACGCTTTACGAGCGTCTTCGTAAAGCCGGCAATGCTAATATCTATCGCAACCCGTTTCGAGAAATGCCGACGGTACCATAGTGATAGCGTGGAGATCATACTCGACAACTCACGGGGTACGCCAATCAGTGAAGACCATGATGATGATACCTTCGCTACTATTGATGGGCCTCTTGACTCAGGCGATCTCGATAAGCAGGACGCGTTATGATGAAGCTATCTGTGAACTTGATCTTACACAAGTTGACGGTGAAGAGGAGCCTGACCTGCCTCCTCCCCCTCCTGCGTCACCGCCTCCGGACCGTAAATAATACCCATCAACGTATCATAGACTCATGGATATGATGCATGAACATAGGCAGAAAAGGCGGCGGACTACGTAGGTAGTTAATTATAATGTCACGTTCGCGCCATTACAACGGCCGAAACATCACACCCTTCACGCCTCAAAGGATAAAAAATTACGCTTAAGCGAGGAGATCTTGATGGATTAGAATGTCGCACGCATGGTATGATGCACTGGTACCTGATGAGGCAATTATTGGATAGGTGTTGATGCGAAAATGCGTGAAATTGATTCTCGAGAATGGTGTTGTGTTGAGGGAGACGCGATTAAGTGGGGCAATTTTTTGTTCTCGACTTTCGTCAAAGTACTCGGTTTGTGTCACCCACTAGATATAGTGGGTGTCCTTTTGAAAAGGTTTCACCCACGACTCACGAGTATACGTCAGAGACAAGGTCATCTCTCCCATGACATACGCCAATTTGAAGTCCATAATTTGGAAGTATGGCGAAGCAGTTCGCAAGAACTCTTCCGATAAACTAAAATGGTATTGCTATGTCTGCGAGCGATTTAATCTTGTTCAAAGCCTAGCGGGGGCACCGGGAGGCGGTACAAAGCGTCACCTAATGGACTTTCACGGCTACGACATGGCCACGAAGACATTTAGCACCCACGAAACACAAGGCGGGGGATCGCAACCTCTGTTGAGTCGAGCGAACCTCTTCAGAAAGAAAGTGGTTAATTTTTTTAGAGCGTTACTCCGCGAACTGTACGAGTTTACTCGGCGAACTGTTTTTGCCAAAATGCTCCACATTTCCCAGGCTGCTTCGTACCTCGCCGAGTTACAGTGGGAATTAGAATGACAAACAGTACACATTCGCTTTGGGCTTTCACTGAGGGTGTGATCCACGAGCGCCGACAAGTTTTCATACATGTAAAGGAAGGTACAAGGCGAATGTGGGTCGCCGACTCCGTACCACGCAGTACCATACAGGGATTACCAAAGCGGCACCGCCTTCCGTTCGTGGCCGCGTACCCGGCAAAAGACGGATTGTCGAAGCGCCAATGCTTCTCCAGTGCTTCCCGCCGTCCCAGCGCCTCGATATAGCGGCCAATAACCCCCCGCAAGTGCTAAAACTTGCTGCAACAGCGCTACAACAGTGCTGTGCGGCGTCGCTGCGGGGTTTGGAAGAGCCAGTGCTTCTCCAGTGCTCCCCGCCGTCCCAGCGCATCGATATAGCGGGCAACACCACCCGCGAGTGCTAAAACACACTGCAACTGCGCTGCAACAGTGCTGTGCGGCACCGCGTGTCAGGGGTTCTCTGTCCATCAGACATCGGGATCACAATAACATCGATACAGCAGTGACAAAGTCGTCAAAATCTTCATCCTCCACGATAATATGCTCTATAGGAAGGTGATTACTGCCGATGAATGTCGTCATGGTGGCGTTGTTGATCGTGATGGTCGTCGGCGGTGGGAAGGTAGGCGGGAGGTCCTTTACATGTATGCAGATGGGAACGTTTGTCGGCGCGTTTTTCTGCCTACAAAATTCAAGCTCGAATACATGTATGAGTACCCACTTTCTTCCTATTGTAGGCATTTACGCGGCCCCTGCTAGCGCGGTACATCGAGAACAACTCGAACGGGCTTTAACGGACTTGGACGGACTTTCCGACTTAATCCCTGTCAAAACGTGGGGCGCTCTAACCTCTTTTGGACGAACACCCCACTTTTTCGAGCATTACATGTATTTGAAAACTTGTCGGCGCTCGTGGATCACACCCTCAGGCTCGACGCAACTCAATTCGCTCAAATGATACACCACCGGTGTCTTCGATCATTACTTTGAACCATGACACATTCGCGACTGGGCAAATAGCCCAGGCGCCTACTCGATCATTTGCGTAGCCGGGATGGATTACTCGCTTTCACCGTCCTCACTGTGCGTGGTCAGATCCTGCGATGCCGAGCCACTGATTCTCGCAGCCTTCACAGATGAGGACGGCCGTGATCTCCCCTTGTCTCTTCCGCGACCTCGCGTGATGTTCCTGTTTCTTCGAGACACGCAATGTCTCTGCCTTGTCACTTACAAACTGTGAGTCAGTGACGTTGGCTTGGCTTCGAAAATCGGCTACGGCGGCGCGTCGGCTGCCTCTACGCCGCAACGACGGGCTGTAGCGGATTTGGCAGCGAGGAACTCTGCGACAGGTGGTTTACCATCGTGTCGTCATCGCTCATGGGACGGGACGGTTGAGGCACATCGGGATCGCTTTCGGCCGCGACGCTAAAGCCTATATGACTGACAGCAACTCGAAAACGGGGTTGAAACTGCGGTACTTCTGTGGAATGAGTTGCGAGGCCGAGCACGGAGGTTGCGATTACGGACGCACTGAGGGGGTCTTGGATTCGGAGGAGTGGCTGACCGTAGTCCTTGAAGTCATGGTTAGTTGATATCTTTAGCTACCTAGTCGATGATCTGCCTTACCAGGGACTTCTTCAGCCATCAGCATGGCAAACGTTTTTGCAGGTCGAGGGTCCCATCATGATGTGCGACGTTGACGAATTTTGGTGATGTCAAATGAACAGGTACTTGGATGGATAGATGAATGATTTGGAAATGTCAAACCAACGGTGTCAGCAGTGTGCATTGCCTGAAGCACTGTCTTGGAGCGGGGAGATACAAAGGACCCTGAGAAATGTGGAGCATTTTGGCAAAAACAGTTCGCCGAGTAAACTCGTACAGTTCGCGGAGTAACGCTCTTTTTTTATTCGCTCTCATTCTGCTTTCCACATGATACAGAACGAAAGCTTTCGTGAATTGATTGAGTTTTCAGGTATGGACAATCGAGATTTGCTGCTATGAATGAAAACATTGAGAAGAGTCACTTTCGTGGACTGATCGAATTTATAGTCAATGGCGGCGCAAGCTTGTTGCCACAGAGCGCGACCACGTTGCGATCCTGGATCATGAGCGAGTATGAGGAGAAGAAGATGAATTTGAAAATCGAGTTGTCCGAAGCAGTCAGTCGGATCTCTCTATCCTTTGATGCGTGGACGTCACCGTTCCAGATATCGGTGCTGGGCGTTTACGCCCACTACATTACTTCTGTTGGAGGTATCAGCCTTACATCTCAGGCATCACTTGTTCTCTTGGAGGCTTATAGCGCCATAGGGCTTTGCCCTCGCCTGTATATAGCCTTCTCTGTTCCACACAGGTGGTCAAACCTAGATTCATCATCTCTCTAGATACTTATCTAGATTGTATCATCATCAGATTGATTCATCTATCATTCTGACAACTTCCACGGGCGTGCGCCGACGTGTTCTTCTCGGCATGAAGGAGATCTACGGACGCCACACAGCCTTAAACCTTGCGTTGCTGTTGGAACAGACGCTCGTGGAGTATGGCATCAAGCATCGGCTCGGCTACACTATGAGCGACAACGCCAGTGCCAACGACGCTTGCGTGGAAGCCCTGATCCTGCGTTGTTGTCCTGAGTTGAAGACGAAGGATATGAGAGACCGACGCAGGTTAAGGTGCTTCGGCCACATTGTGAACCTTTGCGCGGGGGCGTTCACTCGCGGCTATTTTGTGAACGAAAAAGCCACGGAAGACGATGAGTGGAAAGAAAAAGGAGCCCTGGGAAAGATGTGCAAAATGATCACGTGGTTCCGTGGTTCGTCGCAGCGTAAGCAGCGATTTGCAAATACCAAGGTCGGCGGCCAAGAGGACCATTTGGAGGTGAGTTCGCTTCGTTGCAAACTTTTTTCTGCCCTCTCCCTGATGAGCGTCGTCCCGGTCGTTCCCGAGTCCCGGCTGTCGCTACCTAAGCTACATACCTATGTACATATCAAACTCACAAACTTACTTTTCTCGCCAGATCATTGAAGCCAACGTCACTCGATGGAATTCCTTCTATCGGGCCGCAGAAAGGTTTCTTGCTCTTGAGGAGCGCATCTCAAGGTTCTGGCAGGAGTGGAAGCACCTCGGCGTAGAGCCTACGCCGGAAACGCTGACTTCTGAGGACTGGGAAGAACTGCGATCCACGAATCAAGCGTTGAAAGTTTTCGGTGACGCCATACTGGCCGTCGAAGGACACGGAACCTTCCTCAGCAATTGGTTTAGCGTTATGGATGCGCTGCTGGACAGAATCAATAACGTTAAAACCGACTTCGAGGCACGACGGGACAAAGATCTGAGGTTAGCTTCCTATGATTAATGATAGGGAGGAATGGTACACTTGCCCGATCTTTGTCCCGTCGTGCCTCGAAGTCGGTTTTAACGTTATTGATTCTGTCCAGCAGCGCATCCATAACGCTAAGCCAATTGCTGAGGAAGGTTCCGTGTCCTTCGACGGCCAGTGTGGCGTCACCGAAAACTTTCAACGCTTGATTCGTGGATCGCAGTTCTTCCCAGTCCTCAGAAGTCAGCGTTTCCGGCGTAGGCTCTACTCGGTACTCCGTACATCAATGGCATGCACATAGGTACATGTAGTACCTAGGTACCTACATACCTACATATGTACATATCTGCAACTTGCAAGCACGGGTCCCGTTCGTCTCGGGATTTCGATTTTGATACCTTATATGTATAGCTTATATATGTACCTATGTACATGCATTTGGAGAGCATGGAGAATACCGCAAAATCTCAGTGCTTTGGCAGTGAGTGGGACCGAATTTTTGTAATACTTGCTTGTGATTTGTTGGGCAGTGAGACGCTTCAAGGGTATCCTGCTTGCCGCCTTTCCGTATGAGGCCGTCGGCCCATATAAACGATACTTCCAGAACAGATCCACACCACCATCTCAAGCCATCTTGAAATTCAGGATTTTGCGTGTCGCGATGCCCAGATGTCAGTGTCGCTTCCATTGAAGTTGCGAGCACAAGTTGTATTTTGGTGAGCAGATACTGCTGGCAATATGAACGGGTCCCGTCTCAACCATACCATCATCATATTCGACCAAATACGAGGTGAGGCGAGGGTAAATGGCAAATCGGCCTGTGCCCTTTTGTTTTTAACAGCTCTGCCGGGTAGGGAAAAAAGTGGCGGCGTGCGTGTGTAAGTGTCACGTGTGTCACGTGTGAGCGAGGAAAAAGATACAAACTAATAGTGGGTACGCTCGAGCTTAGCGTGACCACGGCTCACACACTGATTGGTCGTCCCACTCACTGCCAAAGCACTGAGATTTTACGGTAATATGCACATGCTGCATGCATACTCCGTACGGAGTATGGAGAATAGAAGACAAAAAAGAAACGCAAAAAAAAACTTTAGCAAACGGTGCCCTCATTGGTTGACTGCCGTCCCGCAGCCACGGAACTGCATCGCCTGTCCTGACTCCTGACAAAGACAAAGACAAGGGACAAGGACAAGGGCAAGGACAGGGGCCGCTTGATCGTGTATCGTACGAATACCGTAAAATCTCAGTGCTTTGGCAGTGAGTGGGACGACCAATCAGTGTGTGAGCCGTGGTCACGCTAAGCTCGAGCGTACCCACTATTAGTTTGTATCTTTTTCCTCGCTCACACGTGACACACGTGACACTTACACACGCACGCCGCCACTTTTTTCCCTACCCGGCAGAGCTGTTAAAAACAAAAGGGCACAGGCCGATTTGCCATTTACCCTCGCCTCACCTCGTATTTGGTCGAATATGATGATGGTATGGTTGAGACGGGACCCGTTCATATTGCCAGCAGTATCTGCTCACCAAAATACAACTTGTGCTCGCAACTTCAATGGAAGCGACACTGACATCTGGGCATCGCGACACGCAAAATCCTGAATTTCAAGATGGCTTGAGATGGTGGTGTGGATCTGTTCTGGAAGTATCGTTTATATGGGCCGACGGCCTCATACGGAAAGGCGGCAAGCAGGATACCCTTGAAGCGTCTCACTGCCCAACAAATCACAAGCAAGTATTACAAAAATTCGGTCCCACTCACTGCCAAAGCACTGAGATTTTGCGGTATTCCGCAGGAATGGCAATGGGAGCGCGATGAGCTAAAACGTGCATGCCTCGTCGTGGCTGCGCCCGTTTCACTGTAAGTCATGAATTATCCATCAAACGCACCAAATGTACCTAAACTCTGGCCGCGTGCGCCGCGTTAAAACCTGGCGCTCGCCCCCGGCCCCTGACCGTGAAACAGAACGGCCCAATTAGAAGAAGATGTTCCGACACTTGTGCCTGGACCCAGCGCGGTAGTGTCGGTGGCGGCGCCATGTCCAACGGTGCTCGTTCACACGCGACACGAGGTATGTAGGTAGGTATGTACATGTATATGTACATCGGAGCTCGCAGCGGCTCAGCGTCACCTCTTCCCCTTCCCCTGCAGCGGACGAGAAGGCAGAAAAGGGCAGAAAGCCCACTGTTGCGTTTCTCCTGTACCTTGTAACGCGTGAGAAGTGAGGCAGAGCTCAGAGAATCAGAGAGGGAGAAGAGAGGCACGGATCCTGATGGCTTGTTTCCTCTAGCCTCTCGGCCTCCACCAACTCCACCAACCCCCACACCCCTCCCGCCTCCTTGAGTCCTTGGGCCTTTTGATCTTTTGACACTGGCATCTGCTTTTCTTTTCTCTGCCGTCTTGAACTCTCCATGTTTGTCCTACGGAGTACAGTCTTTCCTTCCTCATGACATTCTCTGGTAGCCTCTTTGATTATATGTTTTCTGTTTGAATACCGCCAAGTTTGGCCTCGCCCTGTTCATTTTGCACCTCTGTCGACAACTATATTCCCTAGAGAATCCTAGAACGACCACGCCTCCAACGGGCATTCGCAATCGACCGCGGTGAGCCCTCGCATAGAGCAGCCATTGTACAAAAGACTGAAGCTGGACTTTGGTTTGGCTGTACGGCGAGCTCTGGTCGATCCAACTTGTTGTTGTTCATATCGCTAGCATCCCTCGCTTCCCGAACCCTGACGATACTCCGTACACTCGCTTTCGCTTCGCATGTTGGTTTAATCTCGCTTCCGATTCTGCCGCTTCAATTGAAATGCCGAACCGGCAAACTTCTCTTGGCTCGCGAAACTCGGGCTTCATTCAACTCGGGAGCAACACACAGGACGCAGACATGAATGAGTCTGGAATTCCCCTGACGTCCGTCAGGAGCCACGCTTCCACTGGCGGCGTACGCAAGACTCACCAAGCCAATTCGAATTCGTATGATTCCACGTCGCAGGATGGATATGAAAAGGACGAAACCGAGGTCAAGCATCGACATGCTGGCCGACGACGGAAGCTTGACGAAGATAAACTCGGGCGAAAGGATACTGGTGGCTCCGACGAAGTCAGTGTAAATGCACTTGGCCGATTCTACGCCAAGGTCATTGGCTTTTCCGTCGTCACCCGCTACATGGTCTACATTGTCCCAGTGGGCATCATCTTGGCTGTACCCGTCATCGTTTTGGCTTTGACGGGCAACAAAGAAACGCCCACGATAGGCGACGTACGAGTCAAAGACTCCAACGAAAAGCTTGTCATCAAGGACGGCCCCTCAGTCTACAGCTTGTTACTATGGTTAGAAATCACGTGGCTGACTCTCTGGGCCGGCAAGATCGTCGCATGGCTGCTCCCCAAACTCTTTCTATTCGTCTCAGGCGTTGTCAGCACTGGTGTGCGCAAGTATGCCACTGTGCTGAGGAATCTCAACATTACGCTTTCGCTCTTTTTCTGGGCGCTGGCCACCTGGATTACCTTCAAGCAGCTTTTCGGCGGTGCGCTCTCGATTGGCATTGAGTGGACCGATATCATCGAAAAGATCTTGGGCGCCTTGTTTGTCTCGTCGGCCGTCCTCCTGGTCGAGAAGGCTCTTGTTCAGCTCATTGGCGTTTCCTATCATCAACGCTCGTTTGCGAACAGGATCAAGGCTTCCAAGCGCGAAATTCATCTTCTTGGCCTCTTATACGACGCATCTCGAACGCTCTTCCCCATGTACTGCCACGAGTTCTCCGAGGAAGACTATGTCATCAACGATAGCATTGAGATGATGTTGCGATCCAAGAAGAAGAAGATTATCGGTGGCAATGGCTCCGCTACACCCATGAAGATTATTGGTGGCGTGGGTCGCTTTGGAGGCAAAGTCGGAGGCAAAGTCACATCTGCCGTCGGCCACGTAGCCCACGAAATCACTGGCAAACAAGTCTTCAACCCCAATTCCGCCCACTCCATCGTGCTCGAGGCTCTGGAGAAGAACCTGCCGTCCGAGGCCTTGGGACGTCGCATCTGGATGTCCTTTGTGCTCGAGGGCAAAGATGCGCTCTATATTGAAGACTTTGAGGAGGTCCTGGGCCCCGCGTACAAGGCGGAGGCCGAAGAAGCTTTCAACATGATAGATTCTGATTTGAACGGCGACATCAGTCTCGACGAAATGGTGCGCAAAACGGTTGAAATCGGCAAGGAGCGCAAAGCGATTGGCGAGGGCATGAAGGACATTGGACAGGCTCTTCTCGTTTTCGACAAGGTCTTGCTCTTTGTCGTGGTTTTGATTACCATTTTCATCTTTCGTACGTGTTACAGAGTTGTGTATTATTGATTCAAGTGCCTTACTAATTTGTTCACACAGTCTTCTTCTTCCACAGCAGCTTCCTGACTACGGTGGCGACGGCGGGTACAGCTCTGCTGTCTCTGTCCTTTGTCTTTGCCGTCACTACACAGGAGTTCCTGGGCTCTTGCATCTTCCTTTTCGTTAAGCATCCGTATGACGTTGGCGACAGATGCGAGATTAGTGGTTCACAGATGATTGTCGAGAAAATCTCGTTGCTGTACACTGTTTTTACCAAGACTGCGCAGAACCAGGTTACTCAGGTACGCAACACTCCTCTTCATATATTTCCTATCAAAGAGCTTTTCCAGACGCATGATGATTAACGGTGCAAAACAGGTACCAAACATTGTGCTGAATAATCTTTGGATCGACAATGTTACACGAAGCAAGGCCATGACGGAGAGCTTTTCAGTGGACGTCTCCTTCGATACTTCCTTTGAAGACATTGAACTCCTCCGAGCCGAAATGGAAAAATTTGTCAGGCATCCCGACAATTCTCGAGACTTCAAGCCAGAATTCACCATTGGTGTTGTCGGAGTCAACGATCTGGATAAGCTTACGCTTGAAATATCGATTCAGCACAAGTCTAACTGGCACAATGGTGTCGTCCGGGCCACTCGCCGCTCCAAGTTCATGTGTGCCCTAGCCCTCGCCCTCAAGAAGATCCCCATTCACGAACCTGGTGGCGGCAGCGAGACTCTCGGCGGACCCACGAACCCAACTTATGCGGTTGCCGTAACAGATCAGTGGGCATCCAAGAGCCGAGAGGAGGCCGCGCAAGCCGCCGACGCTGCTCGCATGGTCCCCGCGCAAATCCACCAGACAGGAGAGGAAGCTCACGTCGCGGAACAGCAAGCTGCCGCGGAGCTGAATGCACGTTCCCTCGCCCTGGAAACAAGCGGAAACTGGGACTTCCGCGACGACCGATCCTTCATCTCCCGCTCCCCGTCCGAGGACCCCCGCCGGTCCAAGGACATTGAGTCGGTCCGGAATGAACTCCTCAAGAAGGAGAGTCAGCGTGGACGAAGGAGAGCCGGCGAGGGTCTTCAGACGCTGAACCCCGGAGAGGCGAACACCCTCAGCAGTCCGCACATTGGGAGCTTTGACGAAGAAGCACAGACGGGTCTGCCGCAGCGATTCTACAGCTTCAACCGGAATGTACCGCATGAGGCTACTGTGCAGGAAGAGGAAGAGGATGATTTCCAGTTGTCGGCTTCGCAGAGCATGCAGCCGGGGAGTAGCGTACATCGCGGGCCATCGCGGGGCCCGTCACGGGGGCCGTCAAGGGGGGCGGCGCAGGGTCCACCGTCGTCTGGGCATCAGTAAACCCTGCGAAGGGAACTACATAGAATGGATTTGCAATGAGCGACGTGGCGCATCTTGAAAGAAATTGGGGGGAAAATGAAAGCGGTGCGAAAGAAACGAAAAAAACACACACTCATAATGTTAAAGAATAGGGCATTGGAAAGTATAGCTAGCTTTTGCGGGATATGTTGATTTAGGGTGTTGGGAATTTGTATACCCTGGTTAAGCTACGCAGAATTGATTCAACTTGATACAGGATTTTTAGAGAGATGAAAGCGTTTAGTTCAAGCCTCCTTTTTGTGAGTATAGATACGAATCTAGGAGTCTTGCTCAAATCTAGGGCGCATAAACGCATGTTGCGCCCAGACAAAGTCGTGGACACTGAGCAGCACAAATGCGTACGTCTCGTAGCTTCTGGCCGATGAGGCCGCACATTCTTTCTCTCGCAAGACAACTACATACACCCCAGACTTGGATCATCACGCCCTTCTGTGCTACAAATCATGGTGCTCTTTCTTTGAGCACCCGGCTCGATGGCCCGATAACCCGAGGGGCCATTCTTTTCATTTAATGACAGGGCTCGACACACTGACTAACAAGTATCGCATGTATCTCATCATTACGCATATATTGTGCTGGACTTCTGTAAAGGATGTCAAAACTCTTGAGTCTTAAGTTTTAACAGACATGCTCCAACTCCACCGGCCCCCCTTCCCTTTCTCCCAAATCCGTCTTGAGAATCCTCCCGAATACTTCGAGCAGGATCTCAAAA
Organism: Claviceps purpurea; assembly: GCA_029405325.1. NCBI lineage: Eukaryota > Fungi > Ascomycota > Sordariomycetes > Hypocreales > Clavicipitaceae > Claviceps > Claviceps purpurea. The sequence goes on along the minus strand of CM055783.1, from coordinate 3,716,331 downwards.
CAAGTCTTCGTGATGGCGGGATCGTAGCGGCCTTTGCTCAGTTCATCGCGTATGAACGCGTGCTGCGCCCAGGCAAATTCATGGAAACTGAAAACTACACCCGCCTCGCGCAGCTTCTGGCGGATGAGATCCCGTCCCTGATCGGGAACATGCGTGTCCTTGAGTCCGAACAGGAGAGAAAGCTCGCCCTTGAGGTTCGAAAATAGATCGAGCGTGTGGTTAGAGGACGGGGGCGGGGTGTGGGAGCTGTTCGCGGAGGGGTGAGGGCCGAGGGTGCGGGAGTGGATGTCTGTGGCGAAGTAGGCGACCGTGGCTGTTATGCGGGGGTCAAGCTAGATGGAAAAGGGTGAGAATCCGATATGTATATGTATTTACATAGCTGTAAACTTGCGGTGCGGCTTTGTGAGGTGATGAGAGACTTACGGCTGCTCTGACGGCGAGGTGTCCGCCCAGGCACATGCCCGTTGCGCCGATCCGGCCCGTACAGGTAGGCAGGGATAGGAGATGGGTCACGGTAGCAGATGAGTCTGCATCATAAGATTCTAGGGTCTGGGAGTGTGGTGAGCTGACGTTGTGCTGAAAAGAGCTTGTGGTAAACAAGAAAGAAGCGATAGATGAAAGGAGTCCGAGGAAGAAAGACATAACGTCGCGGCACAAAAAGACAAACAAATCTCACCTTCTCGACCTTGAACTTGTTGCCGCGATCTGTATCCGCAGCATCGTAGTTCAACGGTTCAGGACCTACGAAATCGTGATACGAGGACGGGGCGGCGACGATGAAGCCGTGCCCGGCAATTTGACGCGCAAAGCGGGCGACGGGGCCGGTCACTATAAGAGGGCGTGAGCAAATTCTAGCCTGAGATAGCCGTCTTACGATAACAGATTAAAGCCATAGAGTCTCAACGTAAGAAAATCACCGTTCAGTTTGCTGAAACGAAAGGAAAAATGAAGAAGAACGGACTACTAAAGGGACAAGAGGGGTCATTTCTTCATCGTGGTGAGGTACCTTGGTAGATCTCGCTAAAGAGGCATACACCCGGGAAGCGACTGGTTTGGCTTTCAGAATTGTGCTCTCAAAGGTACGATTCGATCATAATGTAGGCAAATCGAGGACTCGCCGGGGGGCGTTAAAGGACGCACGCATTGGGATAATTTGGTATGGTGGGGTGGAAGAGGAAGATGCCTGCGGTGAGGGTGAGTGGTGAGCTTGGTGTGGTAGGTCATTGACGGAGTCCTTTCGTACGCATGGAAGTTGTCTTGCCGTTGGCAGACGTGGGGACGTCGACGTGGGATTCCTTGATCAACATGTTGGCTTGCGTTTGTGGAAGACGAGTATGGGAGATGGCGCCGATGGGAATGATGGGGAAGATGAGGAGATTGGGGATGAGATGAGGGGGACTTGTAAGTTCTTATTATAGTTGTGAGATGTGACGGAGTCCCACGCTTGGTTTGGCTCGTGGCTTTGGATGGCTATGTAACTTTGTAAGTTGTGGCTTGCTTTGTCGTCGTCTTGGCCCGGCTGGCCCCGGAGCGGAATAATCAAGCCGTCCGCGTGGGACCCGGCCGTATCCACTTACCCATCCCAGATTCCCAACACTCCATCCCCGTGCCTTGCGCATCCCACCCCCGGCCGCATTCGCAAGCCGTCTCTTTATCCGGGCTCGTGGTGGTTCGCGCTGTTGTATCCAAAGGCCAGCATACCGCATTCGTCCTCTCCTTTATCCTTTCCACAGCAAGCTCCTAGGTATTCGCAAGCCAAAGCTCCCTTTTCTGGCTTACTTCATCCTCATCCGCGCCGCCGTCTGATGTTGGTCGCCCCTGGAACCGCCCTTGAGCTGCCATCGCCATCATGAACGGCCACTTCTCTGCCGTGGGAGCCTCGCCTGCCGGTGGGAGCTTCGAGCATGGCGTCCAAGTCATTGACGAGGACAAAGAATTCAAGTCAGCATCCCACCGTCTTCCTTCGAGGATGTAGAATACCACGCGTGTCCAAGGCTAATCAACAGCTGCGCGCGCATGCGCCTTGTTTCCTGCAAATAGTACGAACCTCAACGATTATCTCCAGAACACCCGCGTCGCTGAGTCCGGCTTCAACTACCATCTTATCTCGGTCTTTGGCTCCCAATCGACCGGCAAGTCCACCCTCTTGAATAATCTCTTCGGCACCGAATTCTCCGTCATGTCCGAGACGGAACGCCGGCAAACTACAAAGGGCATCTGGATGTCCAAGAACAAGCGCAAGGAGAGCGCCGGCGCAAAGATGGCCGACAACATTCTCGTCATGGACGTCGAGGGCACCGATGGCCGTGAACGCGGCGAGGACCAAGACTTTGAGAGGAAGAGCGCCCTCTTTGCGCTAGCGACCAGCGAGGTCCTGATCATCAATATCTGGGAGCATCAGGTTGGCTTGTATCAAGGCGCCAACATGGGCCTGCTCAAGACGGTCTTTGAGGTCAACCTGCAGCTCTTTCTACGAGACAAACAGTATGACGTAACCTTGGCTCTATTTCCTTTCTTCATTTGTTGTCGTCAACTGCTTGCGCGGAGACGCAAGAAATGTCTAGCGTTTTTGAAGCGTATGAAGCTCATAGATACATGTTTTTCTGCAGGTCGACACCACGATCGCTTCTCTTCTTCGTCATCCGAGACCACCTCGGCACCACGCCCCTGTCCAACCTCCGCACGACCCTGATACAAGATCTGACGAAAATCTGGTCGACGATTTCCAAACCCCAGGGCCTCGACAAGGCTCAAATCGAAGACTATTTCGATTTTGGTTTCGCCGCCCTGCCCCACAAGATTCTTCAAGCAGACAAGTTTGTTAGTGAAGTGCAGAACCTGGGCACCCGGTTTACTGCTGGCCACAGGGGCAGCAAGGGCAGCGATCACGAACTGGAGGGCGGCGTGTTTCTGCCCGAGTATCATCGCAGAATCCCCGCCGATGGCTTCTCGGTGTACGCCGAGGGCATCTGGGATCAGATTGTCAACAACAAGGACCTCGATCTGCCGACCCAGCAGGAGCTGCTGGCCCAGTTTCGATGCGACGAGATTTCCCGCGAAGTGTTGGTGGCGTTTGATGAGGCCGTGGCTCCTCTTGAGGAGCAACAGGGCGAGGCGTCAAAGCTGGGAAAAATCCTCGTGTTCCCCGACCTCGGCGGCATGGGCAGCACAGCGCGCGCGAAGCTGCTTGGTGCGTTCGAGGTTCAGGCCAGTCGCTACCACAAGGGCGTCTTCATGCGCAAGAGACAAGAGCTGGAGGCCAAGGTCGATGCGAGGCTCAAGGCACTGTACGTCGGCCAGCTGGCCGCTGCGCACAAGGCCGGTGTGACGGCTTTTAGTGACGCTGTAACAAACAAGGTCAAGGCCGGGCAAAAGGCTGGTGGCAGCTATGAGTTTGCCGAGATTGTGGCCAACGAGAAGAAGAAGACGCTGGAGATTTTCGAGACCGAAGCGCAGGGACTGGTGATTCAAGACCTGCCGTGGACCAATTTCCAGTCCCAGTACCAGTTGTTTGAAGCCGAGCTCGACCAAGTTAGCGGCAAATTGCGCAAGGAGGAAATGCGACGACTGGCGACAAGAGTTGAGCGATGGGTCAAGTCCCGTCTCGGCGATGCCATCGGCCTCGAGTTCAACAAGCTGGGCTCCGGACGAGGCGGCACCGGCGCGCCCGAAACGGGCGACCAGCCCAGCGAGAAGGACCTCTGGGATCGTGTATGGGACGTCTTCACCGACATCGTCAAGGAAGCCGAAAGTCGCTTCGCGGACCGTGCCAAGAGCTTCGACGCTAGCGATGAGGAAGCCGAGGTGGGCATGTGGCGCCTGCGCCGCAAGAGCTGGGTCGGCCTGCGCGAAAGAATCGAAGAAGAGGTCATGGAGGGCAACATCCTTCTCAAGCTGCGCGAAAACTTTGAGGATAAGTTCCGATACGACGAGGCTGGCGTACCGCGGATATGGCGCCCCACGGATGACATTGAGGGCATCTACACCAAAGCAAGAGAATCCACTCTGACCCTCATCCCGCTCCTGTCGCGCTTCCGCCTCTCCACGACGTATGCGGCCCCCGATCTCGTCAGCTTTATCGGAGGACAGCCAAGTGGTGCGGAAGTCGGAGACGAGGAGGACCTGGCTCCCATTGGGGGCGTGGACGAAGACGAAGGCAAGAGCCTCGAGGAAGAAATGACGGTGCTCAGCGAAAGTAAGCGCCAAGACCTTGTTGTCCGATTCAAAAAGACGGCCGATGGCGTCTATGTCGAAGCCAAGAGGAGTGCTATTGGCGGTGTTGCACAGATTCCGTGGTACTTTTACGGGCTACTTATTGCGCTGGGATGGAACGAGATTTTCATGGGTACGTTGACATGCCGATTCAATGTGCTCTTTTTTGTTTTATATTGCTTATCTACACAAACGTGTCGCCTCTTTCGCGTTCTTTGTTCCCTCTCTTTTATTCTTCCTCTGCATCTTATTGGAACTAACACGTCAAAACTCCAGTCCTGCGAAATCCATTCCTCTTTGTCTTCCTCCTCATGGCCGCGGGAGGGACCTACATTGCCTACACGCTCAACCTCCTCGGCCCCATGATGCAGATGAGCAACGCGGCGGTTAATCAAGGCGTCGATATTGCCAAGCAGCAGCTACGCGACTTTATTGCCAGCTCGGAAACGGCGAGGCAGGCGCTGGACGTGCCTGCTAGGAACTCGTCGACGAACAATAGCGACCGCGAGTCCATCAGCATGGACAGATTGGATAGTCGGGGTAGGAAAGATGGTTCTGCGGAGGAAAATCTCGATGATATTTGAGAGGCCTTAGGGTTTGCTGCCTGTTTTGCTGTCCTGTACTGTGTCTGTAATACAAAATGGTTCAATCTGGTTTGAAGGGGCGCCTTTTCTTTCTGGGTAAGGAGACGGAGGGAGGGAAGTGATCGGATAAAAATAAGATTGAGTAGTCTTATGATAGGATACTATACGATATATATGGCTATGAGTGCATCGGCATGGTCCTTGTTTGCAGCGTTGTGCATATCGTTGTTATACGTGTTGACTCCGCAATACGAGCAGCCTGCGCCAAACCAAAAGGCAACAAAACAGAGAAGAAAAAGAAGATTGATAGAAATGAGACTTCCTTGACCTCCTGACTATTGTTCTTTTCATTGCTCAAAAAACATCTACTCCCACAGAAGAACCATACCAACCCCCCAATTCATCTTGCTCCCCCCCGCCAAAATAGTCCGTCAACCTCATCGACTCATCCTCCTCGACCGGCCAATCCACCTTGACAGCACCCGCCTTCCCATCCAGCATATCCTTTGCCGTCCCCCAACTAAACCTACACTCAGGACCCCATCCAAAAACCGGATGCATATTCCTCTTCATCCAATTCACGCAGCGCGCATCAGAAGGATACCCCGATCCCCAGTCCGCATCTCCACTGGCACTGCTAACCCCCCTCGCCAGGTACAGCTGCTCCAACGCAGCATCTCTCGTGACTTTTGCGCAGACACTCGCCGCACTCACACAAGCATACAGGCTATCTGCCTTTTTCGCCACCGTAATCTTGGTCGTCGGGAATACGCGCTCCAATTTCGCCTGATAGGTAGCTGGTTGGCCGATGGTGTCCACATAGATCTCCTGGATGTTGACGCCACGGTCAAAGACGCCCCTTATGAGCTCAATGGTCGTGTCCATGGCTTGGGCGTTGAGGTTGTACGGGCTTGGACGGAGCATGTTGGCGCCAATGTCTCGCGCGGAGAGGGACGTGGTGGCCCAGCCGCAGGAGGAATGCAGATCGGAGCCAGGCGTGCAGAGAGTTTTCATGAGAGAGGAGCGGACGGCGGGGGTGAGGACCTTGGAGTCGTCGAAGTGGTGTGTTTCGCGGAGGAGAGGATCGGAGAGCGGGAGGGGGAGGTAGAAGACGCCATAGACCATGGGCCCGAGGACGGGGCCGCGGCCGGCTTCGTCGACACCGAGGCAGCAGGGCGGACTTGAGGCGTTGGAGTCGTGTTCCGAGGCAAGGAGGGAGGGCGGAACGGGGGAGAAGTGGGTGGATGAGGCGCCGGTGAGGAGAGTAGAGTGGTCGACGGATGGGGAGATGAAGGTGGTGCTGGACGGGTGTTGCGTTTCCTCCATGGTGTCGGGGGTGTACTAGGTTCTGATGGACTTCAGTGGTGCGAAATATAACGAATTGATTTTTCTTTGCTCTCGGAAAATAGTATAGAACCACACAATGGGTTGCAACTTGCGAGATTAGTGGTGGTTACCTATGTTTAAAGCAGACTGGACTGGCTCTGATAGTGCTTTACGCGTAGGGAGACGCGTCGTTAGTCCGAAATTGGCGGCGCACAATTGGCCCCACCTAAGCACTGAACTGATTAGCCAAATCAAACCGGCCAGCAAGCCGACCCTTCCGACCTCCTACATCATCCGTGAACAATCGCGTCACCGATTTCATAACGGCGAGAACAAATCAATAAGCTCGTCGTCACAAGCCAGATGTACTCTGCGACAGGACGCGTATATTCGGCCCTGGGCGATACTGTTCCGACCGCGCGACAAGTCTGAACGCGCGAAACACCCGAGTCGCGACGAGCTGCCATCCGCGCGACACCCAGTATATCGCCATGGCGCGGAGCGTCAAGCGACCGCGAGCTGAGCCTCAAGCATTTCACCAGCTTGGTGTTCGTGGCCGGTATGTTTCAACTATGATACACGACGCAGCCCCCTAAAAAGATGGACAAAAAGCCTCAAATTACACCCCAGATTGAACATCGGAGCTAATGTTATGGTCGCAGTAAAACAGGAGTTGTGCTCCAAGACCGGGGCGAACGAGACGAACATGGCATGCAGCCGCTCGATTCAATATTTTCTCCACAGGAAGCCAAGCCAACAAATCGTGAAGACGAAAGCTCGGATGATGGGGGGAGTGGGGAGATGGAAATCGCATCAAGTGAGTGCCGACAGCTCAGAGTAAACGGAGAGATTTGAACGGGAGAAAGCTGACGGCAGTTAAGGCGATGGGCCAGGGCCGCAGACGCTGCTAAAAAACCGACACAGTATACCGCTGCCTCTGCCAAAGAGTCGATCCCCTGTCAAGACACATATGAATTCACCTGCGAGGAGGAGCCGCCACTTAGAAAACCTCTCTTCTCCCTCGCGTAGCGGTCTCACTGATGATCGCGATGTGACAGTCACTCGAAAACTAGACTTTGGTAAACCATCGGCGAAATCGGCAAGTATAGGCGAAAAGGATGTCAGCCGTGTTTCCAGGTCGCCGAGGCCGTCGTTACAGAAAATGCGGAAGGAGCAGCGCGAAACTGAGGCAGAAGATGACGACGCGCAAAGTCTGCCAATAGATCCGACAGTGTCAGATCTTGTACACGAAGGCATGGACATGTTCGACGGTATGAGGAGTGATAACTTCACTGGAACAGGATTCGACAGTCCAGCAGCAGGTAACGCCCGCCCTCCTGCTGCAGGGAAAATCGCCTACTCACCCCAGGACGTAACACAGAAGTCGCCAGCTTACCCACCATCACTCACCAATTCGCCGGCATTACCACCACTGAAGGAATCGCGACCCGTGCCATCAACTCATGAGACCACGAGAAGGCGACCGTCGTGGGAAGCGACGCGTGCCGAACAGGGCGTTTCAGAAGATGAAGAGCAGCCTTCTAGGGAAAGCAAGAGACAGCGGATAGATATGCCCCCACCGCCGCGGCCAGCAGCGACCTCGGCATCAGCATCAACAAGAGGGGCACCAGCAGCGCCACGGCCTGCTCCAAGACCGCAAGCACGCGAGGTACCCAACGTGGGTTTCAAGACGGAAGCCAAGCCGCAAGCCAAGACGGAACCTACAGTGGTAAAACGAGGAAGGGGGAGGCCACGGAAATCGGAGCAGCGACCTCCCCCACGGAAACGACGAGATGAAGACCAAGAGGATGAGGGCGAAGGCGACGAATCATTCATGGAGATTCAACGCGGCCCACCCATGCCGAGAAGTAGAGGCTTGGTATCGTTTCGAAACAATGGCGCCTCTACCGCTGGCCAACTCCCAGCAGGACGCCCTTCGTCCCTGACTCGAGGAAGAGATTGGTGGGGAGATAACAAGGTATTACGAGACCACGAGCTGGACCTAGGCCTGGAGCCAGAGGCCAACGCAAAGAATATCGTCCGCCTCCCGCCAGATGCGCTCCCATCAGCACGTGCGCCTCACAGCCGAACCCGAGCCAAAGCCAAGCAAATCATCCACGATGCCGTCGAAGAAGACGAGGAACGCGAAACCTGGGAGACAGAAGTCGGAGAAATCGTGGGCGACATTGTGCTATGGGAGCCGCAGCACGAGCTCTACCCACCCGCCGACGAAGACGAAGTGCGCGTCACGCAGGACCGCTTGGCCATTGCCGCAGACGCCATTGAAGTTAGAGACATTCCAGACGCATCATTTCGCTTCGCCAAAACGCTCACCCTGCCCTTCATGGGCGCCGGCGTGGTCGACCTTCCGCCTGATTCTATGAAGCGGCCCAAAAACTCGCGCAAGATGCACATGGTGTTTTTCCTGCACTATGGAAAAGTACAAGTTGTTATCAATGGGGCGCAGTTTCGAATTTCTGCTGGCGGGACCTGGTTTGTGCCCAGGGGTAAGTTGCGCTGCGCTTGTTACTTTTTCTGCACCCAATCAGCTTGTGTATAACTTATCTTTGTTTGGGTTTCCTCTCTCACCGCCCTCTCCGCCCCGCGACCCCCCCCCCCCCCCCCCCCCCTCCCACCCCTTTTTCTTTTTTTTTAACCTTCTCTTTGCCTTCTCCCCTTTGTTCCACAGGACGCTAAATTGAGAGTAGGAAATTACTACAGCATCATTAACGACTATGACGTTCCGGCCCGGATCTTCTTTGCCCAAGCCTCAGAAGTGGCTCCTGCTCCCCCGGTCGCAGAGGAGGAGGATGCCTAAAGAGGCGACTTGACCCTTAAGCGTCCGAATATCCCCGGCCGGATCTATCACTTTGCCCAAAACTCTCAAGCGGCTCTTGCTTCCCTGGTTGCCGCCAGGGGGGAAATGCCTAGAGAGGCCTTTTTCTACGAATAAGCCGCCGGTAGCCGCGCCTGGATCTGTTACACTTTGCCCAAGCCTTTGAAGTGGCTCCCGCTCGCGCAGGCGCTCAGGAAGAGGCCGCCTGATGGGGAGGGTTTATTAAGCGACCGAAATCCCTACCTGGATCTATATTGTCCAAGCCCCGGCAGTGGCTCCCGGAAGTCGTCGTGAGATCCAACGTCCAATCCTCCAACGTGCTTGAAGTCGACTTTTACGAAATGTCACGATGATTACGTCGCCGTCCCTCGTCTTCGCAATTTGTGTATACCAGTATCATCTTTGTGTATTAAAATTGGTTGGACATAAATCTTGAAGCATTGTGCATCCGTCTCTGTGCACTACTCTTTCAGCTGCGAGGTGAATTTGACGTTTTCAAGACAAGTACGAGTCACGACATGAAGGTGGAGCCATTCGGAAGGCGGCAGGCAATTGCTCGGTTTTATTTCATTTATACATGGGAACTGGGGAAATCAAATCCGATGAAAAGAAAATGATTGGATGCAAGAGTATGGTCGAGTCATGATGTGGTGGGCTTGAGTGGATATAAAAATGACTTGACCTGATTTGCGTATGGTGCCAAGACAAGGGTTGCTTTCGGTTTCTTCTTGGAACGTAGGGATCTGAGATGATGGCGGTTTACTTTGCCATCAATTTTTCCTGTTGCATGTGAAATCTTGCTCATCAGGGGCGGTCAAAGGGCTTTTTACTCGGACCGACATACAATCGAAGTAGACCCCTCTACTTTACCTGGCTTGACCATGTCGCGACTCATCTACCCAGCAGTCTGGCCGAGGCGACTTCCAGAGGCCCATGAAAATTTGACGTCTTTTCACGATCATGGTACATACGGGAAAGCTACATAGCTGAACTTTGAAGAAGCAAATCCAAGGGGACAGTCTACAGACAATAATGGCGCCAGCTCACACTTGCGTCCGGGACAGCCTTTGAAAGCAACAGGCCAAGCTAATAAAGAGGTGTCGAACAATGTACAGCGCCTACCAGAACAGAATTGGCGCATTGGGAACCGGCCGCAACTGGCAGAATTGTTCCGGATGGCTCGAGGTGGCCAAGGATGTGGTCGATTCTCATCTAAACGCTTCTCATCATCGCCATCGCCATCGTCATGGCCCGTGGCCAAAGCCATCATCAATGCAGTTGCATATTGTCGGTAGTGCGACGTCACAGCGGCGGACAATTGTATATTTCCTGCCCATCACGTACAGATGGCTCTACCCACCGACTGCGGCTACGGGCTACCAGCCTGCGCTTCGAGTTTTCGACCATGCTCTGGCGAAATACCTACAGACAAGAAAAGTGCGTTCAAGAAAAGTGCCTTGGCATGAGCTTCTGATTGCGGTTCCATATCGCACGCACCACTTGATGTATTCTTAGAGGGCTAGAGATTCAGGCACGGGGCCCAACCCAAGGTCAAGAAAGTTCAACAAGAGTATCGAATGTACCGCGTTGATACGACTCACAAACTTGAGCAACTGAGTTGCGGCACTGGATGTCTTCGAGCATCTGCAGACCGGTCCTGTACTTGATCGATGTTGACGTGTCGCCATCAAGGCCACGCTCCTTGAAATGAGTTCCCTAGAGCTTTAAAGCGACGGACTGTTCGACCGACAAGTCTAGGCATGCCGCATGACAAGTTGACAAGTTGACCACTCATCCGCCTCTCGTTGAGTCTCGAGTTTCGAGTCTCAGAAAGGGGGACAAGCAAAGCTCACCAGGTAGGTACATTAGGTACCTAAGTGCAATTTGCAAAGTCCAGAGTGGGGACTTGATCCTGGTGTTTCCGTACCTAGAGTAATCGCCGTCGCCGTTCTATCTGGATTCCGTATACTTACCATGGGTTACGATTGCTATGGTTGCCGCGCTATTGCGCCTACCTATTTTGCTCGCGCTCGGTATGTTCATTGTTACATGTCACTATTAGGTGTTGTTGTTTTGACGGTGTTATTTCCAGTACTCGGCCCATCATTGGGCGCACGATCCGGTGCCTGCCTATCCAAGCGGATGCAAATGCATGGCCAATGCCATGCACCAGAACACACGCTAGCTTCATACTGCTTGGCGGCTTGGGCTTGGAAGAGCGGCCGGCAAGGGATTGAGCATGTACGGAGTACATACATACATTAGGTACATACATATGTACAAGTTTCGAGAGGAGTTGGTAACATACCCTTCGCATGCAGGCATCAGCAGGAACAATTTGATACATTGTCGATACGAGCTTTCGAACCGCCAACTTTACACCGAATCTCAAGCCGGCTTAAGCTCTAGGTAGTAGGTCGAAGGCCTCCAACATATGTACTAACTATATTGACACCAAACCGGCTTCGGCTTATCAAGGGATGAGGTCAGGATTCGTTGTGATGGGGACTTCAACCCGCCGACCAACCACTTACATACACCACTGACACCACTAACCAAACTGACTGAGGCTTAACTTACCAAGGCATCTAAGGGACAAGGCCGAGAATGAGATATGTTGTTAATTTTGGCTTCGACCCGCCAACCATCCACGAACACAGAACGGGTTTAGTCTTGTCAATGGATGAGGGCAACTGCCAGACCGCCATGACTCTTCCAGCAAAATTGCAATCAGAATTTCTCGCAGCAAGCCCATGAGTCCGGGGTGTGGGAGGGAACCGCAGCATTTCCGCGAGGACTTTCGTCATGTTGGCCAGATATAAAGCCAGAGGGCATGCCGTCACTTGTCGACCTGCTCAGAAGACAGCCACACCAACACACTCGTTCCAAAGCATCAGTTTCCTTGCCGTATTCCACTCTCTCACCACATCTCTTCTACTTTACCGTTCGTTTCACTCGCCAAAATGAAGACATCTCTGGTTCTTTCCACCATCGTTGGCGCTGGCCTCGTCGCAGCGACCGACTGCCCTGCAGCCGGCCTCACGGACAGTCAGGGCCGATCCTCTTGCAACCCTGCTCACCAGCAAGCCGAAGGCCGGCAGTGCAAGCAATTCGATACCTGCCACTTCCTATGCGACACCAGCGGCAACCCCATCATCAGCAACCCGACCTCCGGGGCGGCGTCTGCCTGCCCTGCAGCCGGCCTCACGGACAGCCAGGGCCGATACTCTTGCAACCCTGCCCATAAGCAAGCCGAAGGCCGGCAGTGCAAGCAGTTCGATGCCTGCTACTTCCTGTCTGACACCAACGGCAAGCCCGTCATCAGCAACCCGACCTCCGTGGTGGCCCCTGGGGCTGCGCAGCCCACGTCTGCTTGCCCTGCACCCGGCTTCACCGACAGCAAGGGCCGCTACTCTTGCAATCCTGCTCACAAGTACCCCGAGGGCCAGCAGTGCAAGGAAATCGACGGCTGCCTCTTCCTGTGCGGAGCCGATGGCCAGCCTGTGATGAACCAGCCAGGCTCTACCGAGACCGGATCTGGATCGAACCAGCCAGCTTCTACCGAGACCGGATCTGGATCGAACCAGCCAGCTTCTACCGAGACCGGATCTGGATCGAACCAGCCAGGCTCTACCGAGACCGGACCGTCCATGCCTAATGTCACTGCCGGTGCTGCGACGCTGAGCGGTGCTGGTCTGCTGGGTCTTGTCGGACTTGCTATTGCGCTCTTCTAAGAGCATGTAGATTGGGATGTACATATATGGGGAAGAGGATGGGCCCTAACTCGAAGAACGCGCCCTGTTTCATCACTTGTGGAGGAAAATATATCAATAATGTCTATATAGGCTGCAATAAAAGCTGGCCTGATTAATTATAATGAAGAATTTTCTCCATTTGCATGATTCGGTGGCATAATGTATGTATCTTGAGTCTTGACACGTGATCCTGATTATTTGCTGAAAGTTCTGCGCGTTAGATGTATCATGTGGCTTTGGAACGTGGCGGTACCTGAAGGAGTATGTACCTACAGGTACGGAGGAGGGATGGAGAGTCGTAACTTGTAAGGCCAATGAGCGAGCGGAAAGATCGACATAAAGGAGACTTCATTGAATATGAAACCTTTTTTCTCATTCATGAAAAAGTGATGAAAAGATAGGGTAGGATAGGACCTTTTTGAAGTCTTTGATACCTACTATCAACTTGGTACATGTAATACCCTGAACGAGGCTTGGAGAGGGACACTGACGTGACGAGACTCACGGCCTCATCAAGGAAGAGGAACACGATGGTGCGTACCGCGTTGTTTGTTTCTGTATCCCTTCCAACAACTAATTGATGATATAGATAGCAGCTCATGCATCAACTGGAGTTTTCGCTGCATAAATACCGCCCTTTCCTCTAGACAGTACCTAGGTACTTCCCCGTTCGTCTCCTGTTTAACAGCCCGCTCCGGTTAACAAGACTGACCTGTTGAATAATGTCCTTCGTCAAGAGCCCGAAACCTATCATCTTGAAACGCAAGATTAACCCAAACCATACCAATGACCATCTGGCATCCCGGCAGTCGATAGTCTGGAACCATTGGGTCTAGAAGCCTTGCTCCAACTGAAAACGGGCCACAGGTTCACATCAGCGCAGTCTCAAACCAATAAAGCCATGAAATATCGCAACAAAAAGCCCCGCGTCGAAAAGTCCTCTGCCGGATCAACGACCACAGGCGCCGACAACCCACATATGCGGAGACCGATTCCATCATGGACATCCCAAACCGCGATGCTACTCTCCAAGGCGGGCAGCGATACGTCTTGGTCGAACGGCAAAGCGGCAGCGTGCTCATCGCCGTCGGCGAGGACACAGTGCTATGTACAAACCTGCGGTCCTGCGAGAGCACAAGTGCCTTTAGGCTTTCACAGCCAGTGGCACTGGCATTGGATTTGGGACTGCGTTGACGACGACGGGTGATGACTCTTCGGAACCGGATCACGGAGAATAAAGAGGCAAACACGAAATGTGCGCCTCCGCTACGCGTCGCCGCACGATTTCTTCAGTTTTGCCTAATTACCTCGGGGCCGGGCCGCCGGGGATGGGTTCACGGCTCGTCTCGTCGTGGGGTATCCCTACCTGATACATATCCCCTAGACGGTTTTAACGCTCACTTCAGGTCACGCGCTCCACACCCCCCTGCTCGATAAGTCGTGACTTCGAGTGACATGGACAGTGGAAAAATAATTTCCCCCGCCGATGTAGCTTTTTGTCACTTGAAAACTGTCGGTACTTCTAGCTTTGCGCCAATTTTGCAGTAGAGCTTATGTACCCCCCATCACGCTGCGACATGATTGGCTGCAACCCCCTGTCAGTGACCTGAAGTGAGCGTTAAAACCGTCTAGGGGATGAGGTTAGGTTAGGTACCTAGGTATTCTTCGCCGTAACTTTTTATCGCCGCAAGAGTGGGGCGAATATATCTTCGATTTGCCCCCCCTCTGTGCAGTTTGCCACTCTTGCCGAGCTTCTTGCCTTCCTACAGCAGTGGGACCTCTAGAATGGAATGGCTTTTGCTAAGACCGTCTCGAGAAATTATTGCATGATTGATGGACAGCTCGCCGCAGCGTACGTCAAAATTGGTAAGTGATCATGGCGCTTGAAGGTGCTCTGTGTCTACGGGCGTTCGTCGAAGTAGTACCCGGCTTATCGACTGCCCGCTTCGCATTTTGATATATCGAGGGCAGCAAAAGCAGATACTGCTATTCAAATGCAAGTGCGCGAGACCGCAAGTTTGAGAGGCAGTCATTCTTAGGCACAGAAGGAAGTTTTCGGGTCAAAATTGTGTGTCTCTGTGCAGTGTGTGTTGCTGTTCATGCCCTACGCGGGTTTTCTGTGCGTAGTTGCAAAACATCAGGAACCCAGCCGAGCAAACTCTCTGTGCCTTTAAACCCGGGTGTTGCGGCCACAAATCAGGTACAATCAAGGCCCGGATCTGGTGTGATGGCAACGAAAAAGGGTATTGGGCCCGTCGGCTGCTCGAGCGACACTGGACAGGGTGACGCATGGCGAATCACTGATGGAAGAGGCTCGCCGTTACGCACGAAAGGGTTGGCAGGCCGTTTGATGATGCCATGCCGGGGCCTGCGAAGCTATGTCGCGTTTGCCCATCAGATGCAACCTTTTTTGCTGCCAAATCACCGCTCGTCTGTTAATAAGTTCTCTTCAACTTCTTCCGCATCACACGCACCTCAGACCTGACACCAGCCTGCTCATACCATCAGAAGAAAGACACAGCCGAGCTCTCAAATTTCCGTCAAGAGCCTAAGTAAGCGCCATCACCTTGAAGCACAAGGTACGAATAAGCCACCGGTACCCACGCCTGGATCTGTTACACTTTGTCCAAGCCTTTGAAGTGGCTTCCGCTCGTGTAGGCGCTCAGGAAGAGGCCGCCTGATGGAGAGGGTCTATTAAGCAACCGAAATCCCTGCCTGGATCTGTTTTGACCAAGCCTCCGGAGTCCGCAGTGGCTCCCTGAAGTCGTCTTAAGATCCGACGTCCAATCCTCCAACGTGCTTGAAGACTGAAGTTGACTTTTAAGAAATGTCACGATGATTACGTCGCCGTCCCTCATCTCTGCAATTTGTGTATACCAGTATCATCTTTGTGTATGATTTTCTTAACAGTGGGTGGACATAAACCTTGAAGCATTGTGCATACGTCTCTGTGCACTACTCTTTCAGCTGCGAGGTGAATTTGGCGTTTCCAAGATGAGTACGACATGAAGGTGGAGTCATTCAGAACGCGGCAACTACTCGATTATATTTCATTCATACATGAGAGCTTGGGAAGTCGATGAGATACGATGAAAAAGATCATGATTGGATGCAAGAGTATGCTTGAGTGGATATAAAGATGACTTAACCTGATTTGCGTATACGGTGTGGTGCAAAGACAAGGGCTATTTTCAGTTTCTTGTTGGATCTTAGGGATATGAAATGATGGCGGTTTACTTTGCCATCAATTTTACCCGTTATGGAATCTTGCTCATTAGAGGTGGTCGAAGGGCCCTACTTGGACGGACATACAATCGAAGTAGACGCGCCTGCTTTACCTGACTTGACCATGTCGCGACTCACCTACCCAGCAGTCCGGCCGAGCCGTCTTCCAGAGGCCCATGCAAATTTGACGTCTTTTCACACGATCATGGTACGGGAGAGCTAGAGCAAATCGAAGGGGACAGGCAAAATTGGTCCCAGCTCAACTTGCGTCCGAGAAGGTCTTTGAAAGCAACAGGCCAAGCTAAGGAGATTCCGGACAATGTACAGCGCCTACATATGTACCAGAACAGAATTGGCGCATTCGTTATTCATTTGGAGTCGGCGGCAACTGGTAGAATTGTTCCGGATGGCTCGAGGTGGCCAAGGACGTGGCCAATTTCCATCCCAACGCTTCTCATCATCGTCATGGCCTTCGTCATGGCCCGTGGCCAAAGCCATCATCAATGCAATTGCATAGTGTCGGTAGTGCGACGTCACAGCGGCGGACAATTGTGTGCATATTTCCTGCTGATGACGTACAGAAGGCTCTAGGTGCCTCGAGTTCTCGACCCACGGACCCCATGAGGATGGAATGCACATGCTCTGGCGAAATACCTACATGTACCTACCGACAAGAACAGACTAATAAAACAGTGCGTTGGCATGGGCTTCTGAATCAGACTGATTGCAGTTCCATGTCGCACACACCACTTGATGTATTTTTAGAGGGCTAGAGATTCAGGCATGGCCCCACGGGGTCCAACCCAAGGTCGACGAGAGAGTCAAATGTGTCGCGTACGTCTCACAAACTCGTGCAATTGAGTTGCGGCGCTGGACGGTGGACGTCTTCGAGAATCTGGCATCTGCAGACCAGTGCTGGACTTGATCGGTGTTGACGTGTCGCTATCAAAATCACGCTCCCTGGATTGAGTTCCCTAGATCTTAAAAACGACGGATTATTAGGCCGACAAGTTGACAACTCATCCCGCCTCTCGAGTCTCGACTCTCGAGTCTTAGACGGAGCTTACCTAAGGTACCTAGTGCGAAGTCAATAGTGGGACCTGATCCTTGTGTTTCTAACTTTCTATTGCCTTTGCCGTCGTGAAGCATGGTTGCGAATCGCGAGCGATTGCTATGGTTGCCGCGCTATGGTTGCGTCTACATACCTACATACATGTCTATTTTGCCCGCATACGTAGTGATGCTACTACGGAGTAGTCATTGTTGTTTGGACCGGTATTGTTTCCAGTAGGTATGTACTCGGCCCGCATTCTTCACCAAGGGCAAGGACGGTCCGGTGCCTGCCGATCCAAGCGGATGCAAATGCATGCAGAAGTGCCCACTGCCGCCACTAGCTTTACGCGGCTTGGGCTTGGCCGGCAAGAGAGCAGGTACATACGGAGAGGTACCCAGGTACGAAGTATGTATGTACCTACGTATATGTACTCCGTAAGTTTCAGACGAGAGGAGTTGGTTACATACCCATTCTACTTTGGGACTATTCGCATGCAGGCATCAGCAGGAACAATTCGATGCATCGTCGATACGAGCTTGTAACCCGCCAACTGTCCACCGAACCTCAAGCCGGCTTAAGCTTACTCCAACGTACGACCTAATTATCCGTTTCGGCTTGGGCTTACCGAGGTATGAGGTCAGAATTCGTTGTGAATAGGGGCTTCAACCAACCATTGACGCCAGTGACCAAACCGACTTAGGTGCATCTTAACTTACCAAGTCATCTAAGGGACAAGGCCGAAATATGTTGTTAATTTTTGGCTTCGACCCGCCAACCGTCCACGAATCCAGAACCGGTTTAGTCTTGCCAAGGGATGAAGTCAACTGCCAGGCCGCTATGACGCTTCCAGCAAAATTCCAAGCAGAATTCCTCGCAGCCAACCCATGAGTCCGGGGCGTGAGACTCGAGAGTCGAGAGGGAACCGTAGCATTCCCGCGAGGACTTTCGTCATGTTGGCCAGATATAAAGTCGGAGGACATGCCGCCACTTGTTGGACTGTGCAGAAGACAGAAACACCAACACACTCGTTCTAAAGCATCAGTTTCCTTGCCGATTTCCGCTCTCTCACAAGACACCACATCTTACCTACTTTACCGTTCGTTTCGCTCACCAAAATGAAGACATCTCTGGTTCTCTCCACCATCGTCGGCGCTGGCCTCGTCGCAGCGGCCGACTGCCCCGCCCCTGGCTTCAGTGACAGCCAAGGCCGCTACTCATGTAACCCGGCTCATCAGTATCCCGAGGGCCAGCAGTGCAAGGAAATCGACGGCTGCCTGTTCCTGACGGACGCCAGCGGCAAGCCCGTTATCAACAAGACAACCTCCAGCGGAGCGGCGCAGCCCACGTCTGCCTGCCCTGCACCCGGCTTCACGGACAGCCAAGGCCGCTACTCTTGCAACCCGGCTCACCAGTACCCCGAGGGCCAGCAGTGCAAGGAAATCGACGGCTGCTTGTTCCTGACGGACGCCAACGGCAAGCCCGTTATCAACAAGACAACCTCCAGCGGAGCGGCGCAGCCCACGTCTGCCTGCCCTGCGCCCGGCTTCACAGACAGCCAGGGTCGCTACTCTTGCAACCCGGCTCACCAGTACCCCGAGGGCCAGCAGTGCAAGGAAATCGATGGCTGCCTCTTCTTGTGCGACGCCAATGGCAAGCCCGTCATCAGCAACCCAACCTCCGTGGTGACCTCTGGGGCTGCGCAACCCACGAACGCCTGCCCTGCACCCGGCTTCACGGACAGCAAGGGCCGCTACTCTTGCAACCCTGCTCACCAGTACCCTGCGGGCCAGCAGTGCAAGGAAATTGACGGCTGCCTCTTCCTGTGCTATGCCAATGGCCAGCCTGTGATCAACCAGCCAAGCTCTACCGGAAGTGGAAGCGGAAGTGGAAGCGGAACCGGAACCGGACCTAACGGCCCTGTCATCACTGCCGGTGCTGCGACGCTGAGCGGTGCCGGCCTGCTCGGCCTTGTCGGTCTTGCTGTTGCGCTCTTCTAAGAGCTGTTGAATTGGGATAATGCATATGGGGAACTTGGAAGAGGATGGGCCCGAACTCGAACGCGCCCTATTTTATGACTTGCGGAAGAAAATAATGTCAATAATGTGTATGTGGGCTGCAATAATAACGTAGGCCGAATTAATTATAATTAAGATTTTTTCTCTACTCACATGATTTGGCTGCATACGTGATGCATTGCAAATTGCTGGCATCTTGACACTTCGCCGAAAGTTCTGCGCGTTGAATGTGGCTTCGAGTAGTGATGGAGAGTCGAAAGGCCAATGGGCGAGCGGGGAGATCGTCAGGGACGAGGCTCTATTGGATGATGAATCCTTTTTCTCACGATGAAGAAAGATGGGGTAGGTTTCTTTGAAGCCTCTGACTCGGTAATATGTACGTTGAACTTGGCTTGGAGAGGGACTTTGACGTGGTGTGGATTGACGAGTGTCATCGTTCACGGCGGGCCACGGCCTCAAGGAAGAGGAACGCGATGCTGCACACAGCATTGTTTGTTTCGGTATTTCTTGACACATACCGCCAATCAATCACGATTCTTGATTGCTGACCTTGGCGCTGATCGGCCACTTTGTCGAGTTCTTTTCTTAATAGGACGAAGAGTGAGAATGAAGTGAGGCCCTGATGAGATGGCAAACGAATGAGGATGCGCTCCTTGACCAACACGTGAAGGGTGACATAATAATACACAGCCGTGGGATGATGCCTGCGATGCTTGCGACGCGTTTGCCCACCTGCTGATGCATCAACTGAAAGTTTTTGCTGCGAAAATGCCGCCTACCCCGTCTGTCTCCTGTTTAACTATCCGCTCCGGTTAATAAGACTGACTTGTTTAATACCTATCCTTCGTCAAGAGCCCGAAGCCCATCATCTCGAAACACAAGGTTAGCCCAAAACATACCAATGACCATCCCGGCAGTCGATAGTCTGGAACCATTGGGTCTAGAAGCCTTGCTTTAACTGAAAACGGGCCACAGGTTCACATCAGAGCAGTCACCAAACAGCAAAGCCATGAGGTACCACTACCACGGCAAAAAGCTCCGCGTCGAAAAGTCCTCTGCCGGATCAACGACCACAGGCGTCGACACCCCCACATCCGAGACCGATTCAATTTCCACCATGGACATCCCAAACCGCGATGCTACTCTCCAAAGCGGGCAGCGATACGTCTTGGTCGAACGGCAAAGCGGCAGCGTGCTCATTGCTGTCGGCGAGGACGCAGTACTGCAAACCTGCGAGAACATAAGCGCTTTTCACAGCCAGTGGCACTGGCACTGGGACTGCGTCGACGACGACGGGTGGATGACTCTTCGGAACCGGATCACGGGGAATTACCTCGGGGCTAGTTCCACTTTCTGGAATCCCGCGGTCAAGGTCCGGCCCCGCGGCGATGGGTTCACGGGTCGTCTCGTCGTGACGAGATCGTGTGGGGGACGCCAGACGCTGTCGGCGCTGTACAAGGAGGGGCTTTGGCGGATCGTGGGGGGGAAGGCGCCGGATCAGCTTGGGCTGGCGAGAGATGGGGGGCTCGAGTGGGAGTGTGTCAGGATTGAGTCCTAGATGGGTGATGTGCTGGGAAGAGGTGGGAATTGCTCTGGATGATGGAATAATATGTGTACTTACATGATTGATGATGATTGATTGATTGATTTGAGAGGGAGTGTAAGATAGATCAAGTCATTCATCGGGTAGGACAGGTACCTATACCTAGGTACCATATCGGGATTCCAGGGGGACACTGACTGACATGTGTACATGGATGGAGGTATTGCCGGCGACGCGACCGGGAGTGATTCAGTGAAGGAGTTCTTTCGCGGTTTTTATGCGAGGCCCACCGTAACCCCTACAATCATCAACAACACCACCGCAATTCTGCATCAAACATCAACACCAACTTGCAACCATATCAATACATCGCCGCTCATTCCCACCCCCAGCAAAAGCGCACACCAGACCACCTTTGGAATGCAGTAGTACAACTAAAATGGAAACGGGCATTGTATGATGAAAAGACAAGGGATATAATGTTGCGACGTGAGAGCGGTCATGACATGAAGAGAAACGAAAATTGAGGGCCATGTTTTGATGAGAGACTGGATAACGGCCACAACATAACGAGTGGAATAAGCGCATAACTCCATGTCAAAAACATGGCAAAAGAGGGTCAGAATCGATTGGAAAGTGAGATTGAGGTCAGGAAGAAGGTATCGGGGCCCGGGCCCGTCGGCTGCATCCTCATGCATGAGCGACAGAGCGAGTCGCGACACATGGTGAATCACTGAGAGAAGAGCCATGACGTGGCTCGGAGTTACGCGACAGGATTGGCAGATAAAAAGACCGTTTGAAGATGCCTGGGGCTTGCGATGCCGCGTTTGCCCATCTGAAGCCATGGAATATTTTTGCCCGCATTCTTTTTTGCTGCCAAAGCACGGGTCTTCTATAAATTCTCTTCAACTTTTTGTCCGTATCCCACTCACCTGACACCAACCCGCTCATTCCATCAGAAGAAAGACACGGCCGATCTCTCAAACTTCCTTCAAGAGCCTAACCTCTAAGTAAGTGCCATCACCTTGAACTTTGAAGCACAAGGTAAGCCTGAAAGTGACCATCTGGCATCATGGAGTTCAAGATACTGCCACATGTGAACAAGGACTGTCGCATACTGATATCGAGCCACAAGGTCCCCACAGCGTAATGAAAATATAAGGCCACAAAGCACTACTACAAGAAATACTGCGAGGAAAAGCTCCCTGGGGGATTAACGACCATGGGCGTCGACATCGCTACACCGGAGGCCGGTTCCACCACCGGCGGCCTAACCCGCGACGCAACCTTTCAAGACGGAAAACGATTCGTCCTAATCGAGAGGGAAAGCGGCAAGGTCCTGACGGCCATTGGCAAGGACGCCTTGCTTCAAGCCTGCGATGACATGAGCGCCTTGCCCAACATGTGGCACTGGCACTGGGACTGCGCTATCGAAGAGGGATGGGTGACTCTTCGGAACCGGGTTACGAAGAATTACCTGGGGAGTGACCCCTGCGGCTGGTACCTGATGGTTGCGTCCCGCGACAAGACGTTCACGGGCCATCTCGTCGTGACCAGATCGAGTGGAGGCGGCCAGACGCTGTCTGCGCCGTACGCGAAGGGGATCAAACAGATCGTGCACATTGCGGGATGCAATCCAAGCCAGAAGCTCGGGCTGGGTACGACCGACAAAGGACTCGAGTGGGAGTTCGTCAGGCTTGAGTCGCAATGAGGGTTGGGAATGAGGGATTGGTGATGCTGTTGTGGACTAGTCTGGGGGGTTTGCTCGAAATAAAGGTGAACAATTGTGCACGAAGAGAGCGTGTAAGATGTAGATCAAGTCACTCATCAGGACAGGTACCTATACCCACCTCGTATGTATAGAGATTTCATGTGCAAGAATGGAGTGTTCTTGGCGCGACGCGACGGGGAGTAAGGAGGCTTTCTGCGGAGTTTTATGCGAGGCTACAAACGTCAACACCACCGCAAGTGCATTTTCGCTGCATCAAACTTGTATCAAACACCAACAACAACAACAACAACAACAACAACAACAACAACAATATCGATACATGGCACCGCTCATTCCCACCCCCACTAACAGCGCACGCCGGACCATCTTTGGGAGGTAGTAGTTAAAAGATTGGAAACGGGCATAGCGTGATGACAAGAAAATGTATATATTGCAACGACGTGAGACGGTGAGAGCGGTCTTGACATGATGAGAAGCAAAAATAGGGGCCACATTGCGATGAGAAATCGGATGAAGGCCGAAGGCAAGTCCCGAATCTGGTGTGATGGCAACGGAAAAAGGTGGGTGACGCATGGTGAATCACTGACGGCTACGCGAAAGGCTGATACGGCCGTTTGATGATGCCTGGGGTGCCGTATCGCGTTTGCCCATTTGCAATCCAGGGAATAACATTGCCTGCAATTCTTTTGCTGCCAAATCACCGCTCTTCTATAAATTCTCTTCCAACGTTTTGTCCATATCTCACTCACCTGGCACGAACTCGCTCATTCTATCAGAACTTCAGAAAAAAGACAAAGCCGAGCTCTCAGATTTCCGTCAAGAGCCTACCTAAGTAAGCCCCATCACCTTGAACCACAAGGTAAGTCTGAGAGGGACCATCCGGCATCATGGAGTTCAAATCACTGCCACATATGTAACAAGGATTGTAGCATACTGATATCGAGCCACGAGGTCCTCACAGCGTAGTGATAATATAAGGCCACAAAGCACTACTACAAGAAATACTGCGAGGAACAGCTCCCTCGGTGGATTAACGACCATGGGCGTCGACATCGCTAAACCAGAGGCCGGTTCCACCACCGGCGGCCTAACCCGCGACGCAAGCTTTCAAGACGGAAAACGATTTGTCCTAATCGAGAGGGAAAGCGGCAAGGTCCTGATGGCCATTGGCCAGGAGGCCTTGCTCCAAGCCTGTGACGACATGAGCGCCTTGCCCAGCATATGGCACTGTCACTGGGACTGCGACATCACAAGAGGGTGGGTGACTCTTCGGAACCGGGTTACGCAGAATTACCTCGGGGGTAGCTACTACGGCTCTCTGAGAGTTGCGTCCTGCGACGCGAGGCGCGAGTCCGAAGGGTGGTTCACGGGCCATCTCGTCGTGACCAGATCGAGTGGAGGGGGCCAGACGCTGTCTGCGCCGTTCGCGATGGGGATTGAACAGATCGTGCGCAATGCAAGCGGAAAGCTCGAGCTGGGTACGACCAAAGGACTCGAGTGGGAGTTCGTCAGGCTTGAGTCGCAATGAGGGTTAGGAACGAGGGATTGGTGATGCTGTGGACAAGTTTTGCGTGCAGCGTGCTGCGTGGCTATAACGACTCGTAGGTACCTAGACAGCAGGTCGCCATGTCGAAATAGGGAATCAGGGATTCCTCGGTCCGCGTCCGATGAAATCTTCATGTTTAACTGTTAAATGATTTTCCCCAACAAGCCGCAACAGCCCGTGATTTACAGCACCTGCTCGGAAAGTAAGGGGTAAAACAAACACAAAACCTCGACACGCCACGTAATGTATTATGTGAAATTGCTTGCGTGTGGTCACTGGTGGCCCAAAATGGAGACCAATGTTGGCGGTTTTCGGAGCAAGAGCTGCCCTGGCTTATTCCCGCGTCCGCCACGTGTCCCGCCTGCCCTTCCCTTGCTCTCGCGGCTGCAGAACGGCCTTTCCGTCACCCGTGCACGGTGGAACACCTTTCTGCAGCGGCAATGACCAACAAACTTTCAACACCAATAACATCAGTAACACCTACACCACCACCACCACCACCACCACCGTCAAGCCACGGCGGTCCCCTGACATGGGCCACCACAACATTCGCTTCGATGGCGATCCCCATGCCCTCGCGGGCGCCTGGAGTCCTTCCAATAGCAGGGCCAAGTGAGCAACCGCCGTCGCACGACCCATGAACCCAAGTTGGCAGCTTTCATGGCTTGCAATTGTGCAGCTTCCGAGGCAAGCTAACGCTGTTGATAGTTTCTGCGAGCAAGACTATGCCTTAACGATGTACCTGGCCGAGATCATCAATTCGTTGACGAATATTGCTTACGGTAAGCCCACAGAGGGTGTGGTGGACTTGCCGAGAAAGAATCAGTGGAAAATCAATCCTTGACGGAAACGAAAAATATAAGAACAAAACAGATTCATCGAGTACACGCTAAGATGGCCCTTCCTGAGCAGTATATTACGCTCTCCGATTCATGTACGGCCCTGGAAGCCGCGGCCTCCTAGCTCCCCGATGGGACGCTATGTCCCTATCCCTCCTCGTCCTCGGCATTGGATCTTTCCTGTTCCACGCCACGCTCCGCCAAACCCTCGAGTTCGCCGACGAATTCTCCATGCTGGGCCTGACGTGGTCCATGCTCCAGGCCACCTTTGCCATCAGGACATCGCGCGCAACGTATCGCGCCGTCTCAACCGGACTGGCGGTCTGCTTCATCTCCTTTGCCGTCTTTTACCTGCAGTCGCCCAAGATCATATACCAGGTCCTGGCATTTGTGCTCAGCCTGCTGGCTCTCATCGCGCGAACCCATTACCTATATCACGGGGTGCAGCCCGCGTTGGCGCCTGCCCAGAGAGGGGACTGGATCGCGCGGACGTGGAAGGCTACGGGGCTTGCGGTGTTTGGATACGTGCTCTGGAATATTGATCTCGAGTTTTGCGCTCAGCTGCGCGCTATCAGACAGATGGTCGGCCTGCCGTGGGCGTGGCTATTTGAGCTTCACGGGTGGTGGCACGTTCTGACGGCCATGGCTACTGGCCAGTTCATGGACGTGGTGAGAGAGATGCATCAGGAAGAGCGGCGGGAGAAGAAGAAGGCTTGAACTCGGCTTCTGGTGTTGCTCCTCTCGTCGTTGTTTCGCATGCGACAATCGTTTCGATCAAGTACCCCAATCTAAGCGTCCTTTAACATGACTCCTCCTCCAAGGGCTGTGGTCAGCATTGATTTCTTTGATCTGGAGTTCAAATCGCACCATATAGTTGTGCACAGGGCGTTAATTCTTGAACTGCGTTAGCGATTACTAGGTTTATACTCTAACTTGTAATATGTAGTAAACAACTGAGCAATAGTGGCAATACTCAAACAATATCGTTCTAATATGAAAGAGTTAGCTAGGGTTTTATTGCAACATTACCAGCGCAGTCTCCTCGTCCTATCTCGAGCGTCCTAATGCGCATTCACACCATGCAGTGAGGCTCCTTCTGCCAGGCAGCCTCAGGGCGGCGGCTGCCGCAACCCGAGTGCCCGTGAAAGCCGACAGAACCTTGATACAGAAACAACAAACCATGGGAAGAACAGGAAATGCACTAACCTTTCAGCATTGAGAATGCCGCAAAGCTGCAATGACGGTGAGTCTAATAGCAGGCACGTTTGTTCACGGTTGCCGTAGCCACTCTCTCCGGCGGCAGCAGTGACAGCGCCTTCCCGCATTATATCAACATTCTGAGACTGCAGCCGCACCAAACATCAACACCAACACAATTTTAACACCTGTCACCAATACCATCATCACCGGCAGTGCACCGCAGGTCATTTTCTGTTCGCACAGCAGCCCACGGCAGCCCTCGATATGGGACACCATAACATTCGTTTCGATGGCGATCCCCTCGCGGGCGCCTGGAGTCCTACCAACAGCCGGGCCAAGTGAGCAACAGCCCGTCACTGATTCACACATCCATAAGCAGCTGCTAGCTGTCACGGCTCAAGAAGCGATACGCAGCACCCGCAGGGTTAGCTAACGCTGTAACATTATTGAATAGTTTTTGCGAGCAAGACTATGCCCTGACGGTGTACTTGGCCGAGGCGGTTAATGCGTTGTCGAATATTGCTTATGGTAAGCCCGCGGAGAAGGTCCTGCCAAGGAAGAAACAAAAAACGAAACACAACAGAAAAAAAAAGGCACAAAGATATCAAGTATCCGCTAAGACGACCCTATCTGAGCAGTATACTACGCCCTCCGATTCATGTACGGCCCCGGAAGCCGCGGCCTCCTCTCCCCCCGATGGGACGCCATGTCCCTATCCCTCATCGTCCTCGGCATCGGATCCTTCCTGTTCCACGCCACGCTTCGCCAGACACTCGAGTTTGTCGACGAGTTCTCCATGCTGGGCATGACATGGTCTATGTTACAGGCCTCTGTTCCTATTAGAACATCCCCTGTCACATATCGTGCTGTGTCGACCGGGCTGGCGATCTGCTACGTCTCCTTTACCGCGTTTTACTTGTCGTCGCCCAAGATTATATACCACGTCATTGCATTTGTGATTAGCTTGCTGGTACTTATCGCGCGGAGCCAGTACGTGTGTCGTTGGGTGCAGCCCGTGTTTGCGCCGGCGCAGAGATTGGACTGGATTGCGCGGATATGGAAGGCCATGGGGCTTGGGGTGTTGGCTTATGTGATTTGGAATATTGATCTCGAGTATTGCGCTCAGCTGCGCGAGCTTAGACAGATGGTTGGCCTGCCGTGGGCGTGGTTGTTTGAGCTTCATGGGTGGTGGCACATCTTGACGGCCATGGCTACCGGCGAGGCTATGGATTTGGTGAGGGAGATGCGTCAGGAAGCGGAGCGGGAGAAGAAGGAGGCTTGAGGGGACTCTCTTTGGGGGTTTGAATTTATGCTTCAGCCTGCTCGGCCAGGCTGACGATTGCCTACTATCACTACATGACCTCATCCGGGTACCTTGTATCACTCGTTCGAAAGCTGCAGTCGGGGATTCTTGGTTTATTCTCCCCGTAAATAGTCTTCGCTCAGTATCACTATAATTGTTACTCATTCTAGATTGTAATAGTAATCACCTGTATATTCTTTCTGCGTTGTCATTGCAATCACTGAGTAGTCAGCTTCGAGGGTAATGTATAGCTCGTTCTTCTTGTACATTGTACTTTTGAAACTGGGACTATACGTTTCAGAATTTAAAATTGCAATGACTGAATGTTCAATACCCAGCTTATTTGCATCCTTTGTGTGAAACTCCTTGACATATGATGAAACTTGGAAGTCTTCACCATGAATCTAATGCAAGGATATACATGCGGTGTAACTCTGTGGTGCAACGTCAAAAACCAACCTGCCGAACACGTACGTGCACCTGTAACTCTTAAAATGAATTGAATTGGCGAATTGACCGGCTTTAAACCAGACGCTGTACGAGGTGGAATGCACGGAGCTTCGAGCATCGGCATTTCTGAACAGAAACTAGATTTTATAGCGTCTATCTTCGGACTTCATAAGTTCATGTAATGCATTGCATCTATATGAACGGCGCATCAGCCGTCCGACTTTATCCAATAAGATTTATGCGCGAAAGCAAGTCTACTACTTTACTTTGTATGTGAAAACGGACGAGAAAGAAAGAAAAGACAAGACAATAAATAACAGTGCCCAATGTACTGCTGACCCAATCTGAAAAATAGTTTATAGCCCAAATCCGCGCAGGAAATCCTCACAAAATACTGTCCTCGTGTCTATTCCGCAACACAGTAAGGAGTATTGTTGGACTTGGAAATGTGGCAGATCTGTCCAGGGCCACAGTCCGCCATGCGCTGGAAATAAATGCTCATGTTAGCTAGGCTGCTAGCGTTCACGATACGCAGGAATTGGGAAAATAACCTACAATCCAGGCTTTGTCGGCACCGCAGACTTGCAAGGCTCGTGAGTCGGAAGAGCACGAATAGGTGCCAGGGGCACAGGCACCTTTTCCGGCTGCCGGGACAGGAGCCTTGCTTGGACTAGGCTTGGGAATCGGCGTCTTATGGGCGGCTTTTGGCGCAGGGGGATTAATCTTGCCGTTGTTGGCGTGGAGAGGCTTGGGAGGAAGAGTAGGCTTGCTGCGGGGCATCGAAGGCCGGCTGTGTGTAGGAATAGGCTTCTTGCCGCCGGGAGGCTTGGGAGCAGGAGCCGGCGATGAACTACCGACAGGCCTGTACCCAGGACATCTGCCAGTAGCAGGGGCAGTCTTCTCGGAGTTCATGTCGACATCCGGGCCGGGGTTGGGGAACAGTAGGTCACGACCCTCAATGGTGCCACAGCCATTGCCGACGTTGGCTACGAACATGTCGGGACGTCTTTGGAGAGACTGAGTGCTGCCGCGAAGCTTCTTCCCACGCCCTGCGATGGTGATGGACGCGCAGTTCATGTACATTTCGCGGTTACCGATCTGGTTGAACCAGCTCCAGGCAAAGAGAGCTGGGCCAGAGGGGGTATCGGAAGGCACAGTGAACTTAAACGTAGAGTCGCCATGTAGTGGGCAATTTCCAATCCACGAGTGAATAACCTTCCAAGTCTTGCCGCTGTCAAAGGACAAGGAGGCCTGACAACTCCCTCCGTTATGGTTCGCGCCGCCGGTGATGGTCATGCTCTGTGGCTGTCCGGGAATCCAGTCGGCAACGGATCGAGCCTGAGGGGTCCCGAGCACGCTCAAGTGGCCCTTACACGGGAAGTTTGCACCGTTGGCGGCCATGGGAGAGACCATGTCATAGTCGATATTGGTGCTGAACTTGTTGAACTTGGACCGCAGAGGCGGAGGGTTCTTCATTTCCATGTGGGCAGCGGCAAAGCCAGCCGCCGACAGGATGGCCAGAGCTGTCGTGGTGTTCAAGACCTTCATCTTGCGTGAGGCGATGCACAGTGACGATTCGAGCAGCGACGATCAACGTTGCGTTACACAAGTAATGCGATCCGCAAAAGAACGTTTTTGCACCGAGGCGTTTGAATGAGTGAATGCTGCCTTGAATAAAACTTAAAAGAGAGGAGGCAACCGGTGCGTAACAAGGCCGCGAATCCATCGGATCATCGAGGTGAACTTTCCAACGCTTTTATATGCCCACCTCTCCTGGTCCACCGCTCGCCTCGCGTTTAAGATGGCCGAACTCACTGCTCAGAGCTTTTCATCCTGGCATGACATTCCTGGAGTCATCTGGCGTCACAGGGCCACAAGGGTTGGGTCATCCCTGATTCGGCCGTTGACGCAGGCACGTTCGGCCAGCATGGCGATCCGCCCTTTGGTACAATATGCTCAATCAAGTCAGTCGTTTTGCTTATGAGGCCTACTTACGTGCCCAGATCTTGTGGTGTCTCGTCAGTGCGTGTGCATTACTTCTCATGCAGACGGGAGCGTCTTAATAACGGAGTCTTAACGTGGGTTGCCAATGCCGAATCTTCGCGATCCCAGACCATGCTCAGCGTTGCTCATTGGTCGAGGCCTGCCTCAAACACCGCAATCACAGACGATGGCAGGGCAGCCAAGATACACAGAATTTCAGAATCAGGAAACCTGAATGCCATGACTGGAATGACGAGAATGGATGGAATGAACGAAGCCCTTAGCCAAGCCAATCAACATGTACTGCCGCCTGACTTGATGGCAAGCGGGTGTCTGTCACGTGACCCGTACCTGGCAAACTACCTAGGTACCTACAGTAATCCCAGCTCTCATCGCCATCTTCATCAGTGTAGGTACCTAACCTACGCCGTACGGAGTATGTACATACATACGAGCCAGGTATGTATGTATGTACCTACCTAATGCCCCTTCCCACGCCCATGCATCATCGGAGAATTAAAAGCGAATCGGAGAATACGCATAACGCCACAGATGGAAATCACCCTGGAGCGGCACCCGGAAGAGCCATCCATGATTCCATGCAACTTGAGTGTTGCCGCTCTGCGCATTGAAGGAATAGTTTCATATTCGGCTCTCACTGGAAGGATTCTCGGCGAAGGGATTCTCGATTTCGCGGCAGGAGCATCGTTGAATTCCTGGGCTGGCATGCAGAAGTCGCGACGGCCCAGGGCCTGTCTACAGAGAGACCTCCTATGTAGGTACCTAGGTATCTAGGTATGTAGTATGTACCTACATAGGTATCTGGTATGTACCTAAAGCATTACCTAAGCCAAGAGGCGTACATTATGTAGGAGGTGGCCAGTGGCGCCATTGGCCAAAGACCCCCCGCCCCCCGCCATCGAGTCCTGAACACCAGAAGGACGCGGCCGCCCAGAAGAAATACCAGATCTTGAAACACCCCGATCAGAAATTCTCGATGTTCTTGCTAGCGCTTACGCCGACGACGTGTTGATATTCTCAGGCAGCGAAGAAGAGGCACTGGGAACATTGCGAAGAAGTTATCCATCGCCTCCACAAAGTCAAGTTGTCAACGGTCAACCTCCAAGGCGACATCAAGAAGAGCCGCTTCAACGTGAAAAAGGTGGATGGATTGCCTGGGCATAGTAATGAAAGGAGTTGGCATTTCGAGGGACCCCGAAAATACGAAAGCCATTACCAATGACTTCAAGCGAACGATCATACCCCATTCGATATCGTGAGATGCTCGCCGTGGCCCAAACGCTAGAGCATGAGTCATGACTGCCCTGACTTTCTTGCCAGAAGTTCCTTGTGGTGACTGACCACCAAGTCTTGATCTACTGGTTCCTCGAAGTGAGCTCTACCCATTCGACAACTTGACAAGTGAGATGGGTCCATTTCTTAGCGGGCTTTGACATCACTGTGATGGCCCAGCTTTGTTGCATCTATCTTCAGACTTGATGTGATGCACTGCATTCATATGAATGGCGCATCAGCCGTCCGACTATCCAATCGAAATGAGGATCGTGAGCGAAAGCAAGTCGTTGGGCCGCGGGCGAATAGGGAGTGGAGAAAAGACCGATAAAAGATAATGCATGCATTAACAATGAGTCAACAACCTTTAAAGTCCAATTCGTTTGTATTCGGCGAATAAAGGTGACATGGTGACTTTAATTTTGACTATCGAACTAAAAGAAAAAAGAACGGAAAATAGAAGCGACTGGTCTTGGACCACGCACGCACGCTGTGATGCGCAACCCAATGATATAAAAATGAACAATTCCAACACAAGTCTTTAACTACACGATGTGTGAATAAGGGACGACAAAGAAAAACAAAACAATATACGCCAGTGCATGCATTGCCGTCCTCATCTGGGAAATAGGCTCTCAAATAGCCTGCATGCGACAAGACTTTCCGCATCCGAATCCGCGCAGGAAATCCCACAAAACACTATCCTCGTGTCTATGCTGCAACACAGTGAGGAGTGTTGCTGGACTCATCAAAGTGGCAGCTCTGTCCTGAGCTACAGTACTCCATGTGCTGGAAACAAATGCTCATATTAGCTAGCGTTCATGGCGAGGAAAATTGGGAAAGAACCTACAATCCAGGCTTTGTCGGCCCCGCAGACTTGCAAGGCTCGTGAGTCGGAAGAGCACGAATAGGTGCCAGGGGCACAGGCGTCTTTGTCAGCTGGCGGGATAGAAGCCTTGCTTGAAATAGGCTTGGGAATTGGCGTATCATGGGCGGCTTTCGGCGTAGAGGGATCGATCTGGCCGTTGTTGGCGCGGGGAGGCTTGGGAGCAGGAGCCGGCGATGAACCACCGACGGACTTGTTACCAGCACAGCTGCCAGTAGGGGGAGCAGTGGACTTGGAGTTCATGTCGACATCCGATTCCGGGCCGGGGTTGGGAAACAGTAGGTCACGACCCTCAACGGTGCCACAGCCGTTGCCGACGTTGGCCACGAACATGTCGGGACGTCCTTGAAGAGCCTGAGTGCCGCGGCGAAGTTTCTTCCCACCCCCTGCGATGTTTATGGACGCGCAGTTCATGTACAATTCGCGGTTGCCGACCTGGTTGAACCAGGTCCAGGCAAAGAGAGCTGGGCCAGAGGGGGTATCAGAAGGCACGGTGAACTTAAACGTGGGGTCGCCTTGGAGTGGGCAATTTCCAATCCACGAGTGAATAACCTTCCAAGTCTTGCCGCTGTCAAAGGACAAGGAGGCCTGGCAGCTCCCTCCGTTATGGGTCGCGGTGCCGGTAATGGTCATGTTCTGTGGCTGTCCGGGAGTCCAGTCGGCAACGGACCGACCCTGAGGGGACCCGAGCACGCTCAAGTGGCCCTTGCATGGGAAGTTTGCACCGCTGGCTTCCAAGGGAGAGACCATGTTATAGTCGATATCGGTGCTGAACTTGTTGAACTTGGACCGCAGAGGTGGAGGGTTCTTCATTTCCATGTGGGCAGCGGCAAAGCTAGCCGCCGAGAGGATGACCAGAGAAGTCGTGGTGTTTAAGAACATCATCTTGCGCAGTGAGGTGATACAGTGAGAAAAGGTGTAGTGAGTAAAGGGATAATGACAAGACGCGACGATCAGCGTAGCGTTACACAAGGAATAATAAGGTTGGTGTGATAACGTTCGTAAAGTGAGGTGGTTGATGGTTGAGTGATTGTTGTCTTGGACGTAAAACAGAGAAGACTACTGGTGTGTAAAAAGACTGAGAATGCATCGAGGTGAGCTTGCCAACCCTTTTATATTTCCATCTCTCTCGTTGAGATGGCCGATACTCGGTGCTTCTCATCATGATTCATGGCATGACATTCCTGGAGTCATCTGGCGTCACAATGCCTCACGGACTGGGCCATCCTTGAAAGTTGATCGGAACGTTCGATGCAGGCACTTTCTGGCCAGCAGGGCTATCCGACACACCGGCCTATGGAGCCGTCCTTTGGCACAAGATGCTCAACCAAGGCAGTCGGTTGGTTGGTGCACCTATGTGCCCAGATGTTGTGGTGTAGCGTGTCGTGATGGCTCTTAGTTCGTGTGCGTTACTTCTCATGCGGCAAATCAAGCTGGATTGTCAATGTTGAATGACTCGAATTCAGACCGTGCTCAACTTCGAAGTTCGAGTATTGGCGGAGGCCTGCGCTGGAGTCGCAATCACAGCCTCGGAATCTCAGGGTGGCCATGATACTCAGGAGACCGAATCTTGTTGTGAATGACGACAATGGATGAAATGAACGAAGTCTTTAGTCAAGCTAACACTGCTGCCTGAGACCTGACTTGAGGTACGATCCTTGTAAGTAACTGTCACGTCATGGCCGAGGCAAGAGTTCTGACTTGCGATGAAATTCTTGTAACTGTCACTTAGTAGGCAAGAGAAGCATGGGCCATGCCGGGCAGACAAGAGAAGAATGGCCGGGCCGGACAAGAGAAGGCTGAAGCATGGGCCATGGCCCGGGCAGGCATGAGGAAAGCATTGTCGAAATACTCTATGTAGGAGAAATGGATGGGGTACTTTTATTGTCTTGAGGATTTCTGACGTTGTCTTGTCTGTATCCTTGTTCGCAAGTTTTAAGTACCCCTGGATGGATAGAGACTGCTGTGAGTCGTGGACTCGTGAGTCGTGGCCTCGGCTCCTTCTCGGTTCCTTCTCGGCTGTACGTCATCTCCGACGCCACATATGCAACCAGGGCAGGCAAGAGGAGAATGGCCCGGGAGACCGCCCGGGCACTGCGGCAGGCACGATCGACGACCTGCAGATCTGCGGGGGCGTCATTCCCCGGACCCCTGGCTGGGGCTGAAGGAAGGGTCCACTTTGGCTTTGATTGTTCCCCGGGGTTTCCCTTTCGGTTAAAACTCAATCGTCTGCCTAACACTCATTTGCTTGTTTGGCGCCAACATCATGATAGCCTCATTATCGCCGTAATTGTTATCATGTTATGTTACTGAACTCTGTACAATTGACCTATACTTTTCTGAATGCATGGGCAAAGCTCAGGCCATCACATTGTCAATCTTTCTTGATCTCGGCTCAAATTGAGGTTATCCCGAACATTTAGACTCACTGTTTCTGTCATGCGGCCAGTTTGTTTGATCAAGGGGCGTACCGTGTGATGAATTCGAATTGTTGGTTGTTATTGTTCTAGATTCAAGAAAAGGGAAGGAACTTTGTTTGTAATGTGAATGTTTGGGCGGAAGTCACTCTGATATCTTGGACTCAACATCAAAGGCACCGAGCTCCTTGGTTTTTACAATAACTGTTGCCTTGGAGGATCTTTTGAGGTTTGCTCCCCCTTTTGCTTTTTTGAGGGGGATCACCTGTTTCTTGTTTTCACTTAGGAAGATTTCCCTAAGTTTTTGTAAAAGTCTTTAGTTAAGTGAAGTCTTTGTCCATCCCGAGCCAGATAGAACCTAAGAGACTTTTTTGCAGGGTAGATTTGTCTTGTTGTTCCTACCATTTAAGTACCATTAGATAGTAGATACATTGGTTTTCTTCTTCCGAGTTCCCGGCCATACATCGGAGAATTAAGAGCGAATCGGACAATACGCATAACGCCACAATTGGAGACCATCCGGAGGAGCCATCATGATCCATGATTCCAAGCAAGGCCTGGGGCATCTGCGCATTGAAGGAATAGTTTCATAGTTGCCTCGAACTGGAAGAAATCTCAGCAAGGAGAATCTTGATTTCGCGGCAGAGGAATCGCTGAATTTCTTGCAGATAAGCCACGCATGACGGCGTTCAAGGCACCTCGTAATTTGTGACTGTACAATGAAATATGTACCAGGCCCCAGTACCAGGTAGGCATGTACATTGTATACTGGTACCCCGATTCCACGGAGTATGTAGAAGGTATGACGTCGGTCGGCATATTGTCCGCAGCGAAGTGGTAAACTGCTTTCCCGACTTGGACTGCTGTAGGCTTTCCCCGGCACCTGATTGGTCATCACGGGCCGATGGCCGAGACCAGGCGATGATCAGGATCTGACTGTCTGATTCCCTGAACCTGTGGTATTGTCGGATCTGGGTATGTACATACTGACTCTCTAAGAGGTTTTACAACGCTGGGCGGTACACAATACGGGGCAGAGGTCACGTACACATATACATCTATTTTGTAATCAGAATGGCTCTCCCGCAGGAAAGGAGGAACACACAGCTCAATACAAGAACACTCGTCACCGAAGTACTTGGAAATCTGACAGAACCAGGAGTGCGAGTACGTACTCCCATCCAGCATTATCGATCAGGTTTGGATTTGGAGGAACGCCGAATTGAATTCTGCATCAATTAACCCCCCGACCCCCGTACTCCGTACATAGTCGTATGCACTATCTGTTCCCTCTCCAAAAACCCATTAACAGTTAGCAATTATCCAATGCCCTTGCAATGCCCGGATCACGGGCCGGACTTTCAGGTCTGCCCATGTCTACCCTCACTCTATTCTACATACAACTGTACAACCATGTAATTCACGGGTATAATGTAAACCATTTCAACCGCCTGAGTCGCCTATGCATCAAGAAGAAGAACACACAACAGTACACAAGGAAAGAAGAGTAATAAAAGTACAAGATATACAATATGAAAGAAAGAAATTGAATGGCTCGTTTCGTTTCCACGGAGATACGGTCGTTGCTGGTAGATTGAAAAAAAAAAACCGAGCCAAAACTAGTATTCGCTCCCCTGGTATGGACTCATTATGCCGCTGTTGGACACGCTCTCCGTACCCGACATGTAGATCTGGTCAATGCGGAAGATCCAGTCCATCTTGTCCTTTTCGCTCCGGGCAGCAAATAGCCATGTGTTATCTGTGCCGTATATGGCAAACACGGCCGCTTGCATGCGTTCGCTGAGACGCGTCAATCCCTGACCGCGGCCACCGGACGAAGAGGCGCCGCCGCCGTTGCCCGTCGTACCAGTCCAAATGGTGGAGATGACTCGGCCGGATGCCGTACGACGATGACCCGGCGTAAAGTCCGGACCCGAGGAGCTGCCTGGGGCCGCGTCGTAGTCATCCGGACCGTGGAGCAGGCCTAGGACGCCGGGCTGGCTATCGATGCGCGAGTTACGGAGGCTGACGAGGGCGACTTCATCGCCGTCGGTCGCCGAGTGGATGTGCAGATAAGGTCGACGCAGTTCGACAAAGCGCTTGACCCATCGCGTCGAATCATTGTTAGGCACGAGCAGATAACCCCCTTTGAGGACTTTGGGGTTCTTGGGCACGCGGATAATGGTCGTGATGAGGCTGGGGGCGAGTGACGGGAGCGACTCGGGTGCGATGCCATCGGTGGGAGGAGCCGTGTTGGAAGGGCTGAGAATGTTCACCAGCGGGTCGGGGTACTTGCGCCACAGCGTCAGGGCCTTTTCGAGTAACTCGGTCTGGTGGTCGTCGTATTCGGGTTTGACGGAAGATGCCACTGCTTCTGGCGCTGCTACCTCTTCTTGTGGTGAAATTGGTTGTTCAATGTCGACTACCTCTGGCTCTTGTGGTGAAAGTGGTAATTCTTGATTAATTGCCTCCTTTTCTTGTGATGAAGGTGTGGGTTCATATTCCACTGGCTCCTCTTTTAGTGACAGTGAGTGTTCATGATTCACTGGCTCTTCCTTTGGTGAAAGTGGCTGCTCATCCACTGTTTCGTCGTCCTCATTGTCCGAATAATCTTCCTCGACAACAGAGGGTGCCTGTGAGGCATCGGGGGTATCGTTGAGCACGTCGTCGTCGTCATCAATGATGATGGCTTTCGTCTCCAGTTCCGTCTGAGGCTCGACCTTGTCATCGCCGCCGTCCTTGTCCTTATCCTTATCCTTTGCAGCACAAATATTCACGTCGATGCCGAGCGTGTCAAGCGAAGTCAACAGACACCCAATCTCGGCCACGCGCCGCTTCTTCTTGCGCGCCAGGATGTAATCACCCACGAGAGAAACACCACGTGGGCCCCAGCTCGTGAGATTTTCTTCGCCTTTCACGTAGTCGTGTTGACTGCTGATGCGCCATAAATCGCCGACTCTCTTAATGGGTGCAGGCCGCATAGTCAGAGTGAAGATGCCGGTCGAAGAGCGTACGAAGCGCATATTCTGCCACAAGGACGAAAACATGGAGGCCTGGCGGACAAAAGACCGCGATAGAATTTGCACACACACTTTCTGCGTAAACTTCATGGGCTCAGCTAGTTTCTCAGAGCTGATCTCCCAGTAGATCGTCATTTGCACGCGGTACTTATCCGCCGTGACGCGATCTAGTAGTAGTGAGTTGTGCAGGCTCGAGTCCCACTGCGCATACATGGTAATGTTTCGTGTGCCGTTGGGGTTCTCGCGAAAAATGGGGTTCGACGCGAGTTTCAGCGACACAGGCGGCTCGCTGCTGCCCATGTCGGGCGTCCTGCCGGCCGAGTCGACGAGTGCAACGTTGCCGACGCGCACAGCCGTGACATCTCCCCATGGCAATGCATCTCCCGAGCTGTGCGAGATGCTGATGCCGATGCGCCGTTGTATGCCCTGGTGTAGCTGGAATGTGCCCATGTCCAGCTCGCTCGTCTGGCTGACCTCGACCGGCTCGTAGTCACCCATTTCATTGAGCTCCAAGATTTGCACTCGAGAGAGCAAGTCATGCTTCTCTTGCGTAAAGAACTGTGACTCGTTGATGCGTGATGGTGGTGGTGATGATGATGATGTCCCAGCCGCGGCTCGCATTGGCCCAGCATCATCTCTCATGTCATCCCAACTAAGGAGTTTGTCCAAATGCATGGTGGAGACCTTGGCAAAGATGGTGACGCGCAGCGTAACGTCCGGAGAAGCAAAGAGGGGCACGCTCATGTTGTGGACGCTCTCAAAACGGATTGGCCCTTCGTCGAATTCGGTAATCATCTGTGTCGTCGTCACCCCGCCGTCAAGAGCAGCAGCTGCTGAAGCAGCATCATTATAATCATCACCACCTTCTGGAACGCCCGGGATAAACAGCTGTGCGTGAACATCGGTACCTTCCCGCTCTGCAAAGCCAATAAATTCGTGCATCACCACGTTAAACTTCAGTGTGTTGGTGGGGGCGCGTGCGTGGGACGGTTCTAAGGACAGTTTGACGATGCCAATGGCCTGCGACGTGTACGGCGAGAGAACGTCAATAGAATAGTCCTGGACGCGACTCTCAAACACGGCCTTAAGCGGCACGTCGGCTTCTCCGACCAGTGTGTACGACGGCATACAATTTTCCACGAAGGGGTTGTCGAGACTCAGATGCTGTGCGTAGTCGGGCTGGTCGAGGTACTGGTGCATCTGCCGCATCTGACGCACACGGTCATGCAGCTTCTCCAGACTCCACAGGTGCACAACACGGTGCTTGTAGTCGACAACGCGGATGCCGATACACGGCTTTCGGGCTTCTTCTAGGGCAGCGTCCTCGCCTTCGCCTGTCAGTCCGTTAAGAACCATGTCGTACGAGGAGCACAGGGCGTGCCCGACATCCACGACGGTGAATTGAAACACGACGCTTTCCTCGAGCTCGTTGCTCATGACTTGAGCTTCCTTGAGGATGGCCGCATTCTGCAAGACCGTCTCGGCCATTTTGACAAAGTGCCGGCTCCGCCACACCTTAATCGCCTTCTTAGCGCGGTCCATTTCCTCGTCCGTCAGCCTTGGGTTCGCCTTCGGCCGCTTCAGGGGGTCCATCTTATCCAGTTTTTCCTCGTATCGTTTTCGCTGCAGGTTGAGTTGGCGTTGCATGTCTTGTTTGAGCTCAAGCAGGGCAGATTCCATCTTGGCCTTCTCCTTTGAGATCTCTTCCACTTGCACGTTGGCGGCTTCGGCACGCTTCAGCTGCTCCTGAAACTCCTCTTTTTGCTTCTCCAACTGCTGCTGCATCTCCTCTTGTGCCTCCTTGAGTTGTTGCTGCTGCTGCTGTTGTTGTGGCTGTTGATGTGGCTCGACTTGTTTCGGTGTAGAGGGCATAGTCAGCGCCGTGTCGAGCGAAAAGTTGTCTATTGTGCCGGTGGACAGGTACTTTTCGCGTACGGATAGCGATGTGACCGATTCGGTGTCGTCCCCATCTTCGCGACCACCAATGACGCGTTCGGCCCGCGCCCTCTGTACCTCCTCAAACAGAGCATTTAGCTCTTCGTCGGTCAAACTTGTAAAGTTTTGGTCGGACCCGAGAATGGCACCAGCCGCTTCTCGTCTGGCAAGCGACCAGTCGGAATCACGCCCACCCCGTTCCTGGGATGAGGATGCTGGGGATTCAGGTCGAGACGACTCGCCGCCCGCCCCATCCGGAGAGGAGATCTTGCTACTGATGGACCTCTCGTGGCCCGGCCGAGGCGAAGGTGCCCGATCTAAGCCCTGCAGTTGACTGGCCGTGACGGATTGGCGCAGCAAGCTTGTTGGCGGTCCACCACCACCTCCTCCTAGAACTCCTCCTGCTACTCCCCCGCCTCCCACCTCTGCTCTTTCGGCTCTGGCTTCGAGAGGATGGTTGAACCGAAATATGTGAAAGTCACCTAGGATGACGCGATACCCAGAATGGAGCTGCTTGGGCTCCGTGATGCGCTTTCCGTTGACCATGACAGAGGCGCCCTCACTTGGCACAACAATAACATTGCCGTCGGCCGAATTGTTCTCGAATTTGCAGTGATCGTGGAGAATTCTCGTGCCGTTGAGACGGATATTGGCCTGGTGATCGGCATTGGTGTCCACATTGCCGACGGTCGTGGTGCCCGGCTTGAGGTTGTAGACTAGACATTCCGCAAGAAGAGGATCATCAGACAAGTTGACCAGATGGGGCATTTTTTTCGGTGTGCTCAGGCCGATGAAACCCTTTTCAATGCTAATGCCGAGCTCTTCGAGGGCAGCTTCCCGCTCTTTGTGAATCTCTTCCGTCTTTTGCAGCTTCTGTTCCCACGTTTGATTCAAGTCAGAGAGCAGCTTTTCGCTCTGGTTGAGTTGCTCCGCAATGTCAGCCTTGGACACCTTCTTGACGGTACCATCCGATGTGGTGATGGTGACGATTTGCTTTTCCAGCGGCGTGCCTTCGGCGTAGACCTCTTCCGCGGGGATGGGCGTCCCCCCCGGCGCGACCGTGCCACCACCCAGCTTGCTTCGCAGGAGGGCTAGCTCCTCCTTCAATTCTCGAATCATGCGCGCATTTGCGTCTTCGTTGACCACAGCGTGGTTCTTTATTCTCTTGGCTGAGTCGGCATACCGCAGAGTGCTGAGAGTTTCGTCGTAGTTGATATCGGCAGGGCTAATGGCTGCGATCATGGCCGTCATACTGTTGCCGCCCAACGAGTCTTTGAGAAGCCAGGTTAGGACACTATCTCGGTATGGAACCTGGGTCGCACCCTTCTTCTTCTTGTTGCCTGTGGACAAATCGGCCAATGCGGCAATGACACGACCTAGAGTGGACAGCGATCGATTGATCTCGGCACCCTCTTTCAATCGGGCTCCCGTGGCACCCGTCGACGTGGCACGTTCAGAACCCGCCAAATCGACCAGACTGATCTTGGCCACCTTTTCCATTTCCATCTTGGTTTCGACGTCGTACTTCTTCTGGGTCAGCATCAGGGTGAAGACGGCGTGACTTCGACTCGACGTTTCGTTCATGTTTGTTGCCGCCACGGTTCTGGCCTTGTTACCTTCGTCCATAAGATTCTCAATTTCTTTGAAACTACCCACCACCAATTTGGCAAGGTCCTCAACGTAGGGGCCTGTCGAGGGATGTTCTCGAACCTTCAGATTGCCTTTAGTGGTGGGGTTGAGCAAGTCGCGAACGCGTTCATTGTATATTTCGAGATAAGATACTTCGACGGTGCATTTGGTGGTCTTGTCTTGTTGGATGGCATCGATTCTCGTGAACATTTCTTGACAAATGTTTGGAATGATGCCGACTTCTTTCCCGTAGCCCATCATTGAATACGACTTTCCCGAGCCCGTCTGACCATAGGCAAAAATGCAATTATTGTATCCTTGGAAGGCATTGTCGAGAAGAGGCGCGCCCAGATCGTCAAAAAGGTTGGATTGGCCGGCGTAATTCGAGTCGTCCTTGTTGAAGGACCAATACGACCGATCAAAGGCAAATGTTTTTGCACCCGCGTCCTTTGCGCCCTTGCCACCATGTCCGTCTGGGCTGCTAAGGGCGGTCTGGTTATCCTTCATTTCCACAATGCATTTTGATCCACGATCGATTTCTATCAAACAGAAGGCAAAGTCAGTCAATCAGTCAGTCAGTCAGTCAGAGAAGGTATTCTTTCGGAACAGGAAGGCGAGCTTGTGGTACAGCGGACGCGCCTGGAGCACAAAAGGGAAGAGAAGCCGTAAATTCTTTCACTCACCTCGACTATTGAAGGGACGCACTCGCACCACCACCTTGATATTTCCACCACCTGCGGGCGCCATGATGGCTTCGTATGCGGGGACCTGCGCTGGCCCCCCTGAAGACTAGGTGTCTCCTCTTCGAATCTCCGAGCCACGCGGGCTGATCTACCCGCAACTCACAGGGACTCCGAGATAGTTTTGGGGACTATCAGCGCCGAATCAGTCCCAGATGCAAGGGGCGTATTGTCGTCGCCCCCCCAAAGAGATTCCTTGTCGGTCATTAAGCAGAACGAATCATGCTCAGCTTCTCGATACGTCGTTTCGTGGCAGTGCGTGCGGAGCGAACAGCAGCGCGGTACACCACCGGTCTGCAGTTGGCAGACAAATTGATGCCACAACGACCAATGAATCGTATGAAGTCCAGGGTTGCGGCAGGTATCAAGAGATAGAGAAGGGAGCCACAGCTCAGCCGGAGACTGGCAAAGCTGCTGCGCGGGGCTGAGGGGGAGAATCGCGTAAGCCAGATCGCACAATCGTGTCGTGAGAGCGCTCCGCGGCTTCAACAGAGGTGAGTCGAGCAATTACGCAATTCTGGTCGCGCAGGATGGATGCTGTGTGACTCGTGAAGTGTAGGAAGACATCCCAACCATGCGCGTGTCATGGGAGGGACCGGCGAAACTGCGGCTAGTAGCTACGCTACCTCGAGGCTCGAAGTTGACTGTGGATTGTATCATGTGATTGGCAGAACGCAGCAGGGGCGCGTTCACGTGCTTTGTTGCTGTCAAATTGCAGAAGCGGGGT
The DNA here is from genome assembly GCA_029405325.1 of Claviceps purpurea. Classification (NCBI taxonomy): domain Eukaryota; kingdom Fungi; phylum Ascomycota; class Sordariomycetes; order Hypocreales; family Clavicipitaceae; genus Claviceps; species Claviceps purpurea. The sequence goes on along the minus strand of CM055783.1, from coordinate 3,674,081 downwards.
ACATACAAAGGAAAGGAGGAAGAAAGACGAAATCAGAATGTACAATGTACCCCGTACGTGATTTTGTAGACAAAGATGAAGAAGGGAATCGCATCAAGGAAGATATGAACATTAATCAGACTAGCTATGCTAAGAGACAGCCCATCCCAAGGACCTCCATAACTTAATGGCATGCCCAGCTCTGCAGTCTGCATCATCTCCAATCCCCTCACTTTGTTGTCCCTGACAGAAAGGAAAACCTCTAATTACGTCCTTGGAACATACACAACACATCGTCTTTGCAAAGACCAGCCATGGCTTCCTCGGTCGCCCTCTCATACTCAGCCACATCCAGTGGCCCTGTTGACCACATCATCAACGCCTGCACACGTCGCCTATCGACGACATAGCCTACCACATTGACCCACTCCCCTACAGTCATGATTCCCGGCTTCATCGTCTCCAGCACCAAGCGCAAGTCCACCGCGACCAAGACGTTTGTCCCCCGGGGATATAGATGGCCAAGTTGGACTGTCGCCGTCCCGGTATCGTACGAGGTGACACTTTGCTTCGGGTGTTAGAGATTCAATTGCCGATGACTTTGCTTTTGGATTCGCGTTGCCGCCTCACCGGTCAATTCTCCTCCGAAGAAGTGAGCAGACTTACCATCCCAGAAACCGCACCTTGACGCCCGTGTTCTGTGCTGGGACCTGCGAGAGGAAGCAGAGCCTGGAGGGCGGGGGTCCACGCGACATCTTCCGGGTCGGGTGGGTGTGAATCGTGTGATGAATGGACGAAGAAGGCGGGGTTATTAGGGCGAGATGGGGCCAAAAATGGATGCCCTCACCGGAGACCGGAGGCCATGATGCCTTGTTCAGTACGTGCGAGACATGTTTTGCATCGTGGTATTGTCGCGACAAAATGGATTGAAAAAGTGGGAGCCATCACGCGTGGGGTCCAAATTATGAGCGCGACTTCTTGTCGCGCCTTCCCCCGCAGTGATCCAGACCTTTTGGCCAAGTCAACTTCACCCAACATTCACTGCCGTGGCCGCTCCCGCAATCGTAACGAAAATAAATAAGACCGTCCTTCTCATCCGGGTACCACTCATCATTATATTATATCAAGAATGTCTTCCAGTACACCCCGAAAATTCGTGTACAAAATTGTGGCCTCCGCCCCGTCCGCCGACCTCCCAGAACACTTGCCTCTTTCGCTACGCGATCAGAAAGATGGCTTCGTCCATCTGAGCACCGCCCAGCAAGTGAGTGTAAAATGCGAGATTTGGCACCCCCGTACACTGCATAAAACAATCACCTCTCAAATACATACGTGAAACGATACTCATCCCTTTTAGGTTCCATCTACGTGCGATGCGTTCTTCGGCACCGCCTCCACGCTGTGGGTGTTCAAGCTCACGCTGGATCGGTTGTCCGAATCCATGAAGTGGGAGGGTGGGTATCCGCATCTGTACGGCACGCTCAGAAAGGAAGACGTCGTAATCGTGCGAAGGATGGAAAGAGCGGGCGGGCAGAATTGGGTGACCGTGATGAGTCAGGCGACGTGGTTGGAGTAACAGGGGGGAAACTAGAACCTTTAGAACTAGAAGGCATTGAGTGAGCATTGGCGAAGCCATTGTTTGTCTCTTTGATGTTGCGTCTTCAAATGGAAACTTTTTGGATCAATGCTGAAAATCCCCGCGTCTAAATCCCCAGATCCTTCTCCACCATCCCGCGACAAATGGGATGATAAAAGTCCTTGTTCTTGGCAAATGTCTCGAGGGCCAAGGCCCGGTTCACTTTGTTCAGACCACGGAACAGAGGACGGACAAACTTCATGCGACCCACCGAGCCGAGTAGCTCGGCCACGCCATACACGCACGTCGGGTCTTCGGCGTCTAGCGCAATACGGTAGTAGGAGGACTTGAGCTCAACGTTCTTGGATGAGATCAAATCGTACGTCTTACCCAGGAGCTGGGAGCGCTCGGCGGATAGGGGTCCAGATTCTTGAACCTTATCTAGGAAGGCGATCTTCTGATTGGCCGTGAAAGACTCAACGTCCCGGGGAGAAGGCTCAAATGACTGTCGTTCGCATGTCAGTAAGAAGGCATTCTTGTTGCTTTTGTCTTTCTCCGCTTGTAATTGCCAGGCTTTCTCTGTAATCGGTAAATAGGTTTATATCTGCGAGTACGTACCGAGTCTTGCCATTTAGAAGCCAACTCGTAGCATGCCGTCACCAAGGTGGTATCAAAATCAGGCTTGGGCGGCAGACCAGGGGTGTACAGACGACCCTCCCAGTCAATCGTAGCAATTTTCTTCTTGATATCTTCGTCGCCGAGACCATTGAAGTAGTCCAGGAATGTGTCTCTGAACTCAAAGGAGTCAAGCGATTTGCCGGACCACTTGGCAAAGTAGTGAGGAATGAATTTGTCGAACGCTTCGCGGCCCACTAATCTGTCGAGGTAGTAAAGGAAGTGGAAGCCTTTCTCGTAGGCCACGATGCTGTAGACATCTTCGGGGTCTACGTTCTTGTGGCTGATGATGAGTTTGGTGTATTCGTGGTCCTTGCCGAACAGCTCAACGGCGTCCTCTACATCAGTTTAGCCATAACCAGCCTTGTTCTAATTGTCTGTCTTCACGATTGTCCCTCTTCTTTTGGTTCTAAATCTCGGGATTCAATCCACTCACCAAGTCCTTTCCACCCAATGATGGAAGAAAAGTCAAACTCAGCCTCACCGTGGATGGCGGCTAGAATTCTCCGCTCCAGATATACGGTCCAGCCCTCATTTAGCCAGCTGCGAGACACGATTCAGTCCTCCAGTTCCAGAGAGTACTTCTCGTCTTCACTTGGGACAGTCACTCACAAATGCTCCCAGCTTGCGTTGGATACCAGGTTCCCGCTCCAGCTATGACTCAACTCGTGCGCAATGACATCTACGTTTTGGCGGTCCCCGCTGATGATGGTGGGTGTGGCAAAGGTGTAGATAGGGTTCTCCATACCTGCGATGCCTTGTTATTCCAGATGTATTTCACACACACGTCACACTACACGAGAACACACCCCCCCCCCCCCCCTCTCTCTCTCCAGGATAGGTGGACGAAAAGAGAACTGACCTCCATAGGGGAAACTGGGAGGAAGAACCAGCACATTGTACTCGCCCCATTTGTAAGGAAAGATGAGCTTCTCAGCAACATCCATGAACTTGTCCATGTCCCGCTCCAACTCCCACTTGCAGTCGTCCAGCTCGTTCGGACCAGTCACGACCACAGATCGGGAGCCAATCTTTGCAGCGACGATGTCTCCCGAAGCCACAGCAAACAAATAAGACGGAATGGGGACCTTTTGCTCAAACGCGTACGTCTTCTCGACGCCTACCGAAGGAGTGTGGTCACCGACAGGAACGCCACTGGCAACAACGGGCAGAGACGAAGTCAGCCTGAAGGAAAACGTGGACTTGACGTCTGGAGTATCCTGGCAGGGAAAGATGGCACGCGCGTTGATGGCCTGGCATTGCGAGAACATGTACGGATGCTTCTTGTTGGAGATTTGTGCTGGAGTCAGCCATTGCAGGGCAGTACACTTGGCAGTCGTTTCCAGCTGAATGGCGACGTCGATGATGTCGCCCTTAGCTGCACCTGTGGGGATATATACGTGGAGAGGAGCGCCGAATGGATCGGTATGAGGCTTCAGCTCCCACTTGGAATCGGCAGAGTTGACATGGACAGCCTTGACGTCGATGAAGCGGGTGTCGAGGACGACCTCTTTGCTCTCCCGGTCCGTTTGACTTTCTAGCTGCAAGGTGGCCGTGCCTTTGAGATACTTTTGCTCAAAATCCAACTTGAAGTCCACTGTGGTATGCTTGGTGCGCCATGCTGAGTAGTTGGACAAGGTTGTGGGATCACGGTTTGCCATGGTGTCGAAGTTGAAGGAAACGGAGTTTGCGAGGCCGCGACGCAGACCGGGGCTGGCTAAAGTTGAAAGTTTGGATAGAGGTGCGACGCTAGCTCTCTTGAAAGTTGAGAGCCACGTCATGAATCCTACAGATGTTATTCCTCGGTGCTCTTGTTGTCTTTTCGTTGTTGATGCAAGCTCTCAGGTTGCCTCCGGAGTCCGACCTGTTCGAGGGCCGAGGCTCCATCCGAATTCCGTTTCAGCCTACCTAATCACGTGCTGCTGCCCCGCGCTGAAGGCCCTTTCGCGTTATGAGGTACATAGGTACCTATGTACATACCTACTGTAGCACGACGAGGTCTCAACTTGACGGTACAAAACCCGCCTATGCCAGGCGCCAGCATGCGATGCTACCCGGCGTACTGAGTCAACTTGTCTCGTCCAAAAATTTTGTTCCCCTTCGCAGGTTCACGAATCACAACGTCATGGCAAGCCTGGCTATGTACATATGTGCCAATGGTAACCATTCTCGCCGGCCCGACCGGCTCTCCGGCAGGCTAAATAAAGCCTAAAAAGGACGCAAAGATCTTCGGTGCGGTTCGGGGCAAATCCAGCCCTTTCGGCAGCGATCTTTGATTTAGAAGTTCACCACCAAGTCACCATGTTATCATGTTGGACTTGAAGCAGCCTTGTAAGTTTCCTACGCCAGATAATGTACAGACATCTTCACCTGTCTCGATGCACCAGCAGACTGGTGATGGCTGGCCGCGGCTCAGGCACTCAGCCGGTGGTCGGGTACCGGAAGCTTTCGTGGTGAAGGAAGGGTAACCCTATTCTGTGAAGGAAGGGGCGGGGAGCGCTACCAGGTAAGGCACTACCTACTTGCGGGCTCTGCCTACCTAGGTATGTAGTGTGTCGTGGACTTTGGAGCTGTCGAGCTGTGTCGTGACTCGTTCGCGACACATATCGCGCCCGCCGCCAACTCGATGTCGGAGTTGGAACAGGCAAAACCGCAAATCATTCAAGTTGTCGCACGATCATGCACGTGCGGGGCTAAAAATAAAGGGCATCAATGATCATTTTAGACGAACACATAAGCCAAGGAAAAAGAGAGAAGGGTACACAGTGCGTCGAACAGCACCTGTATCCAACACGGATGCTGTACTGTTCAACACGAAGATCAAGTCCGTGGCAGTCCTCATTCGGACGCCAGGGGACCTCAACAAAAAGGACAGAAAGTAGTGACTGATTTCAGTGAAGTTCTAACCTAAGAGCAGAAAAACGAGAAGTATATACATACACACAGAGATACGGGTAAACTTCTTGGATATAAAGGAAGCCAATGAAACTGGATGAGCGCTCAAATACGAATGGCATTCGCATGGGCTATCACAGGACAGCTAGAAAATAGGTATGTACATAGCATCTTGCCATCTATGTATTCGGTTTCCATCGGAGGCCAAAAGTGAAAGGTAATTAACTAGGGCGAACATGTAATCAGCCAAAAACATGAGTCGCTCACAGGTGGTCCTTGTCCTAACTTAAAGCAGGGTCCGATACACACATACGTGTAGACTTGAGTTTTCCTGATACTATCTCAACAAAGATAATTAATCGAAATCAATGATAAAACCGTGGCGAAATACTAGTTGGCCTAACTCAGCGTGTCTGCCGCGGCCACTCTAACGTCCCGGACCAGTTCGCGAAACTCTTGTGGACTGGCATTGATCTGCATCAGAACCCGGGCCGCCGGCGTGGACCAGGATGGCAGGATCAACGTCACCAACTAGGATGGCATCTCCTGTCCGGGTTAAACCAAGCGAGAGAAGAAAATACATAAAAAGGAAGACCTTTTTCCACCTCTTCTTCGCGTTGTTTGTGCATCTTCACTTGTTCATCTTACCCAGTGGGCCAGACATTCCCTCTTCAGCTAATATCCCGCCAACATGCGATTCTACGTCGTCCTTTCCGCCCTTGCCGGCCTCGCCCTCGCTGATCTCAACCAGAACCTGAACGACAACAAAATAAGGGACGTACAGACCGCTATCCCTGGGTCGGTAAACGACAACAAAAGGAGGGACGAGCAGGACGCCGTCACCACCCCAGTGGCATATTAGTCCTCCCCCAAATAGATCGAGGTGAGTTTAATGCCATGTAACATGTTACACTTCGGGTCTGGACAATGGGATCGAAACAAGTGGTCAAGGGCGCGGAAGAAGAAAGACAAGGAACTTAGTACTTTCTTGACCCCGACTGACCAGTGACAAGATACAGCTTTGCTGCTACGGAACAGTCGGTTGCTCGATATGGCGCTACCTTATCCCCGTAGACCTTTGTTAACGATGCTCGTAGCAACCTTGCTGTCTTCGTCACCAGCCATGTAGAGGGGGAAAAGGGTCTGGACTCTGCGGTTCAGAACTACGAAGAATTCAGTATTGGACAGCCTTCTACGAGATTTGTCAATTAGAAACGTTGCTTTGCTCACTAGCTTAAAGCCTTAGGAGATGTGCCCGAAAAGATTAAGACTTGTGCATTGCGCAGAGGATCGGCCCAGAATCCGCCTCAACTATCGCAATAACGTCCAGTGTGCAAAGCCATATGCCTATAGGATCAAATTTCGTGTGTAAGATTCACGTCTACTGACCATGTCTAGTGTTCACAACTCGCCATCCGACGCCTACCTGACAGCTAAACATGAGCTACCTTGTAATTGTCCATACCTTCATTCCGTTGAACCCATGAAACTCTGATTTTACGATCCTCCATCACATGAAATCCCGGTACATTTTTCTCAGACCCCATGCTCGTCTCGACATCGTCAGGCCGGCGGCATCACGATCCACCGCCCATTTCGAGCAGCTCTTGTAGTGCCCCGACCACCTGCCTGGGTGCCCCTCAGTTTCCGAGGCTTTTCCAGCGAAGACCAGCCTTCACTGCCACGCCGGCCGATCCAGCGACACGGACAACTTCTGCACTACTCGGCTGTATGGCCGTCGCGGGATCCGTCAAGAGCCTGTGCACGAGCAGCACGATCTTTCAGACAGTCAGATTATGAGGTACAGACCAGCGGACGCCGTGCACTGATATGACAGCCTGGTCACCGAACCGAGAAACTCGGAGTCCTGAGCTAGCACTCCGGGCGGGAAAAGCCGGTCCTCGTACTCGTGCAAGTGGTTAAGGGCTGCACTGAGACGGTGTACGAGCCGCGAGATGACACTGCCGCTCGAAGCTAGTTAAGAGCGCCGAATGGGGAGGTTGATAAAGCAGTGAGCCTTCGGAGAGTGGCGGCTCAGATCGACCGCTTCAGCTGGGGTGTCGTAGGCAGACGGCTTTGCTCCAACTTGCTTCCAAATTTGTGATTCCTGGAAGCTGCTCAAGCTTTTCAACTTCTCTTTCAAAGATCACGATTCACCCGTAGGACGGGCTGTAGCCTGTCGTTGACAAGTCGGACTCACCGATGCTGTTACAGTCATCCAATCTCTCGTCAATGGTCATCCTTAGCTGCGCAATGAGAATGCCCACCCACCAGGTCAATAGAAACACGTGTCTCGTAAGGGAGAAGATGAGTGTATGTTTGCTCCATCGCTTGTTGATCCTTTTCTGAAGACGATATAATATCCAGTGATCGAGAAGAAAGAAACATTTTTCAGACATGTAGGGATTCCGTCATCGCCACAAGGAAGCAAAGCAGCTCGTCAATCGTCATCTCGTCGTTCTCCACGTGTAGGGCCTTCCCATGGTAGCCAGGATAGCCCAGCGCTATTGGTTTCTTGTCACGAACCTCAACAAACCGCACATAGTGTCCGACAGCGATAATGGCGTATTTGGTTTCCTGTGGATAGGTCTCGATGTAATCGGCGAGTTGATCCATTACATCGAACCATTCGTAAGGAAGGCGTTCTTCCGTGACACGCTTGTCCCCAATGAGACAAATCTCCTTCAAGTGGCCTCCCTCGACGTAGTGAATGTGACGGATCGCCAAGGCATGATTACCCCCCCGCGTTACCTCCCGCCAATGCAGAAACGCACGCTCGATAAGATAGCCGCTCTGGAGTTTAAAGTATCCGGGCAGAAGGCAGGCCCAAAGATCATCAACGGGGTGCTCCATGTTGGAGGACTGCATGGAGACTTTTTCTAAGTAATTCTGGACATATAACTTGTGCATATACTATGATGTCCGTGTGAGTTAGTGCGTTGATCTTCATAGTTCTTGCTGTTTTCTTTTCGATGTTTGGCGAGGGCTATTCAACTCCATAGGCTTGATAGACGTACTGCACCCTGCATATTCGTAACCGGAGAACCTCCGACCGAAAGATCCGTGGAACTGATTTCGTCCGCAGGATGCGGCGATGCTTCCGTTGCCGACATGTTGGCGAGTTAATGAGAGAGGTGAGAATAACAGATGGCATTCAGCAGTAATTGTACACAATGTAGCTGCAGTCGATATATGCTGTAGTTTGTGATGTATCGTGGACAAGAGATCAAAATTCGAGGTGCGAGACGAAAAGGTCAATGCAAGCAGTGAGCACGTACTAAGCACACTACATATATGTCCCCAGGCTGCGATAAATTTTGCAGCTAGAAAATACTCGACACAGTGTTTACTTGCTGGCATCGCGTGGTCACTGGTCAGTGGTGGCTCGTAATAAAGGCGCCCGACGTCAACTTTGTCTCGTGCACTAGTTAATTTCTCGCCCGTCGCTCAAGATTGGCTTTCTTCCATCGATTGTTGTTGGCCACAGGTTCTGCGCCGAGCCATGACGCAGAGACTGAGACAAAAAAGCCTTATCAAGTGATCAACGCTGGCTGGAGCGGCAGCATGCCAGAGCACCATTGTTGAGATTGACACAAATCCACGATGTACAAGGACGCAGGCTCTTGTGAGAGCGGCCGCCGGCCACTCCAGCACAGTAGCGGATTTGGTGTTCAGAATACAGCCACGAATAGGTATTCAACCGTAAAAAGGCAAGCTTAACAGAAACGTGGCCACTGGCGGCGCGGCGTGTGGAAGCATCTTATTTAGACTTTTGAGTCTGTTAGGTAGTTACCTACTACATGGTCACCTGTAGGCTGTATACCTAACAAGTGACTTGATCCGTTAGCCCGATGGGACTTCGATATCCCTGATTCGCTCATATTCTGATGGCGCTTCGAAATGTGATGTGTACTTATAGGTCACTTCTTATTTCTTCATATAAGTAAAGCTGTTTTGATTTGCGACGATGGTGTAAAGAAGAGACTCACATACCTAAAGCGGAGGTTTACATCTATGCCAGGTTCATGGCGGTGCTCTGGGGGGCGAGGCAGCCAAAACTTAGGTAGGAGTTGTGGTCGTCGCTTGAACCACAGGCGGTGTGCCCTGGCAGAACGACACGTATTTACTATTGCCACACCATAGTGCAACTGTACCAGGTAGGTACCTAACCAAACATCTACGATCGGCTTACACACATCGTGACGTCTTTTTAGCTTCTTTTCCCGAAGTGCACTTGTGAAGAAGCCATGGCGTAGCAAGCAGCTTGCCGTACCGTGAGAAGCTCTCCTTGCTTCCCTCTTGAGGGCTCTCTTCTCTGTCTGTAATAACAACTCTGAACCATTTGAACCGAACAGTTTCTTCTCCTGGCTGCACCCCCTTCTCCCAAGCCATATCATCAAGATCCGCCGTCCAACAATGACCCGACGCAGGGCGTTCCTTTCGTACCTATGTACGGAGTACAGTGGGGGCGTAAAAAAAGCTCCCAATCTTAGCCAGTTTTTGGCGCGTAAATGTGAGGTTATTTGCCAAGGGGTTGTATGTAAATACCAGATATGTAATTCGTATGTTATAAACTGTTAAGGCAAGCAGAAAGATGCAGCCAGTGTGGAAGGGGGTGTGAGTTAACTGTACGTACCTTAGGTACATAAATACATAGGTAGTCCGTAGCTCGATGGGACTAGCTTCATCAGGCTACCTCGACGCCTCTGATCCGCGCCACATCCTGATGGCCACACGGGACTTCCGAGTCCCGTCAATGGTCATGATTGACAAGACAATGAACTCGACATTGTGAACCGGAAAGAACATGCGGCCTCCCTTGTACAGGCAGCTCGGTAGGAATGGCCTATTGGTCAGGTTGCGAGGTTGCCCAACTTGATTCGTACTTACTTTGGCCCATCGGCATCGCCTGCGGCGGCGGCCCCGATGTCTCGGCCCTCGTAGCCACACTGTTCTGCACATAGAACTAGCTGTGTAGTGTATCTTGGACCTCATGTGGAAATTGGAATAGACGACAAGTCCACGATCAGACCAGACGGGACTGCCGAGGTGTTTCATGGCGTTGGTTTGCACCACCGTCCACGATCCTGGCGTTGATCAACGTCAACAATGGGGACGTCATTTCTGTTGGAGGGCGGCGATCAAGCATATAAGAAGGAAGAATTCTCCCGAAGCTGGCTGATATGGATAGCTCAACTTACCCAATACCCTCCTTTTCAGTCAAAATCTTCCCAAGTCCTTTTCAGTCAACATCTTCCTTTTCAGTCAACATCTTATCACCGCCATCATGCGATTCAGCCTCGTCCTCTCCGCCCTTGCCGGTCTCGCCCTCGCAGACTTGGGCCAGAGAGATACAAAGGGGACCGGCGGCACCAAAGTAGCAGCTGGCCATCCTGCTGAAGTCGAGGTTGATCCGCCATGCTGCTCTGCTGTGGGAAGTCAGGGAGTCTTGCAATGTGTAAGTGGCCTATACGCATTTATGCGGAAAAAAAGAAGAAAAACTGCCTATTGACAACCGCTAACAACATATGTAGACTTGCTACAAATATGTAGGTTTCTCGATGTCGCGCTTCATTCACCCTTTTTTTTTGATACTTTGCTAACAAAATTCGCAGAGTTCTTGCTGTAAAGAGCACCCAGGCCCAGCGCTTGTTTAATAGGAAACTAAGCCTGCAGTTGAGCCCTGTTACGAAGAACTCTGTACTATTCAGCTTCCTGCGGGAAATTGGAGTACATTTGAGGTATCTTGGTTCAGCTCACTGCTCAGGAAACGTGCCCAAAGAAATTGCACTTATCAGTTTGCGCAGCTACGCAAGCGTAATCGACTGCGTGTGTGGCATGGTCATCGGCGCCTATATTTAGACCAGGAAATTTTATATGTTATTTGCACACAATGTAGCTATGGTCGATACACACGGTACGTGTATGGTATAGCATGGATGATGAAATTCAAGGTTCGAAATGGTAGAGAAAATGCTACTGCAAGCACACAACAATCAGACTGTTTTTCACAATGCTCGCAGGTCAATTTATTTCTTCTTGTAAAGGACGAGTTTCTCACCCATCTCTTAAGATTGACTCTAATCCATCGAATGCCTCGTTATTCGCTCGTAACATGCAGTCATCTCGTGTGAGCTTGTTCGCCAGAAAATTTGCACCGAGCCATTGGGGCAAGATACAATAGGACCTGAAATGGTGGCATGTCAGAGACCCTTGTCGAGGTTTGATACAAGCTCACCATGTGCCAGGGCCCAGGACGTAGGCGCATGGCAAGAGCGGCCATCTCAGCGCAATGGCGAATTTGATGCCCAGGATACCACCGCAGAGCACACATGCAGCCACACATATAATCGCAAGGGCCACTGGGCCAGTACCGTGCACGAACGCGCCGGCGCGGCATATGTGAAGTAATGAGTTACATACCTACTCCGTAATCTAATTCCAGTACATATCCCAATGTGACTCCATAGGTAGCTTGTTCAGGCTACCTGGATACATATCTCTGATTCGCTCCTCACCTTGATTGCTGCTCGGCAGGTAATAGATGGCCATCTTGAATGATCGTGAACTGCCGGAGACGCCGCGGTACTAAACACCGTTGCCAAGGCTGACGCGAATTCTCGATGCTCAAGAACGCTGGCTCATGTTTGAAAGGGGCCGCTCCAGCACAACTGCGGCCTGATGAAATATGCAGGATTGAAATTTGACTCAATTTGAAGTTGTATTGCGCTGGTAGAAGCGCGGCTTGAATGCGAGACGAAGCCACAGGCCCACAGCCAAAGGGGCTAAAGTACCTAGGCACCTATGCATGTACATATACTCCGTACCTAATACCTATACTCCGTAAATGTACATAAAAGTCCGATCCGACCCCCGAGTATGTACCTAAACCGAAGAGACTAGCTCGACCAGGCTAGCCTGATGTCCCCTTTCGTTTCGCAATCTGAAAACAACAGGTGAAACACGAAATACATTCTTCACAGTGCAGCTTTTGATGACAGGTATGTAGGTCCAAAGTTACGTTGCAGTAATGCAAGGATTGCATTATTAGGGTGAAGTAATCACGTGATGAGCCGCAGTCGGTCATGTACATCCGATTCTGCGATCTGAGCGACTTGGCCTCGTACAAGTAGCGCAGATGGCAATCATGAGTGTGCGTTTCTGTGGTGTGACGCGGCGAGCCACCATCTGGTCACGGCGCGCTATTCGTGTGCTGTACATGGCCTGTCTGGCCACCGTATTCCTCTTCTTGTTCCCTTCACGCCTGTTTTCTACATCGCCTGGCCGGGAGATAGACGCGCTGTGGCGCTTCATGGACGGCGCCGCCCCTGACGCTACCGCCTTGGGGGCGGCCGCCAACAAGAGTAGTTTCGACTGGGCGCAGGTCCATATGGCATATTTGCCGCCCGCTCAAGTGTCCGCATTGCCTGCGAGTAACAAGTACCGACGACGTCTTCCACCGACACAGTATGCGTTCAAGGCTGAGTCGTCGAAGCAGGCCGCGTTGCGCCAGGAGCGGAGGGACCAGGTCCGCAACGTATTCATCGCTGACTGGCAAAACTACCGCACGTATGCGTGGGGAAGGGATGCGCTCAATCCAGTGTCAGCGACGGCCAAGGACCAGTTTTCGGGATGGGCAGCCACGTTGGTCGATTCGCTCGACACGCTCTGGATCATGGGCCTGAGGGACGAATTCAACGAGGCCGTCGCGGCGGTGGGTAGGATTGACTTTGGCGCCTCGACCAGCAGGCAGGTCAATATCTTCGAAACCAATATCCGCTACCTGGGAGGCCTGTTGGCCGCGTACGATCTGAGCGGACGCGACGTCTTGCTGGCCAAGGCGGTGGAACTAGGAAATTTCATCTACACGGGCTTCAATACGCCCGGTAACATGCCTGTGGATTTTATTGACTTTGAAGTCGCCAAGCGTGGCACCGGCCTCGAAATCGAACCATCGGTCGTGTCAGCCTCACCCGGGACACTCTCGTTAGAGATGACGCGCCTGTCGCAAGTCACGGGCGATCCGAAGTACTACGATGCGGTTACACGCGTCATGCGGGTGTTCCACGAGCAGCAAAATAAGACGAAACTTCCTGGTCTGTGGCCCATAATGGCTTCCATGGATCGCATGGACGTTTCTAGCCGCAGAGAATTCAGCCTTGGAGCTGGCGCCGATTCTTTGTACGAGTACCTCCCCAAGATGCACGCCCTGCTCGGTGGCCAGGAGCCCATGTACGAGGCCATGACCGAAAGTTTTATGGAAGCAGCCACCACTCACCTGTTTTTCCGCCCAATGGTGCCTCTCGAAGATGACATCCTCATCGCTGGTAACGTAGATGTCAGTGATGACGGCGACACGCCCCTGGATCCTGAGAGCGGTCACCTCGTATGCTTCATAGGCGCTACAATGGCCCTTGGAGGTCGGCTTCTGGATCAACCCGGACATGTCGAGACAGGTGCGAAGCTTGCCAAAGGTTGCGCGTATGCATACGCTTCTTTTCCCAGTGGAGTGATGCCGGAGACGTACAACATGGTGTCGTGCGAGCCGCGCCTTGCATCTAACTGCTCTTGGGATGAGGTCAAGTGGGAGCGGGAACGAAAGAAACGCAAGCAGTGGAAGCCCCATCTACCCAAGGGTTTCACGACAGCAAAGGATCCTCGCTACATACTCCGTCCGGAGGCTATTGAGAGTATTTTTATCCTCTACCGCATCACGGGCAAGCAGGAATATCAGGAAATAGCGTGGACCATGTTTCAAGCGGTACACAAGGCGTCACAGGCCAAGTACGGACATGCTGCGATCAGTGATGTAACGATTCCTTTTGAAGAGAGCACCAAGGAGGACAACCAGGAAGACTATATGGAGGTACGCACCCTTTTTTCCGTAATGCAACTCACTGGCGTCAACCCAGGTACTACCTCCGTAGGTGCTTAATTCGCGCGGGCTGTGGCTGACGCATCTTTCTGCAGAGCTTCTGGCTGGCAGAGACATTGAAGTATTATTACCTAATATTCTCACCACCCGACTTGGTCGACCTTGATGAATTTGTGTTGAATACGGAGGCGCATCCGTTTAGACGGCCGAGGTAGGAAACTTGGTCGGAGAACATGCTTCGTGCTTCGCGTGAGTGCACTTGGAGAGCGTGCTTTGTCCTGAGTGGCCTGTTAAATCTTCAGCTTGTTCGGCATTGTGAGGACAAAACCGGACGACTCCGATAGGAAGACGCTTTGACGAGATTCTGAGCACGAAAGCTTTACGCCAGGGAACGAGATTGCTGGCCGAAATTGACGATGTCATGGGCTGGTCGTCGATTCCATAGTGGCTCGCTCTCGTGGCGGATCTTGCAATAAGATGTCGGCATCAATTGCCAACTTGGGCAGCATGTCTCATTTGAGAAAGCTCAAATGTCGTCCTCGTCCTATATAGGGGTTGTCCAAAGCATGTCCCAGCGGCGCCGCTCTAGTCCGTACAACAATTCATGTAGGAGAAATCAGCCATAATCGACTTCCCGCACAGTATCGTGTCGTGTCCGAGGCTCCGAGCGAGCCATGAGCGGTCAACACCACCTCTCTCTGTGCCACTTCCAATCATTCGTGCTACCCGGTAAGCGATTGAAGATAAATTCCCCGTGTAGTACTTCATTTACTGTACAACAGCTTGAAGGCCCTCTATGGTCTCCTCTGTAGTTGTCCTTGAGGCAATGAGGCATTAAAAGCAAGCCACCCACTACATACTTAAAGGGTGTGGCCAAAGTATATAAGCCCCAGCTTGATATGAGTCACCCCACCTCCATGTAATTGCACACTCGGGACCTGCTTCTGGAAGTTGATCCGTCCAGAACATAACCGAAGTGAGCGGGCGGAATTCCTCTAGCTTCTGAATCAATTGTGGGTTGTTTCAACAAAGTACGGCCGCATGCTTCACCTGAGGCTTCCGGCGATCAGCTCACTCAGAGTAAGCGATGCAGATATTCGGACTCGTGGCGTCGCGGGACGCGGGGTATAGTATAGGAGTGCTTACTGTAGAATGTGAGTGGCCAGGTGGGTACACTATGCCTTTGTGCAACATCTGTGATACAGTGATACCGGGTGTTTGCTTATAGTCCAGGCGCCACTGCCACGCCAGGTTCTGGTAGAGCTTCGAATTACCATCTACACCCTAAAAGGCGGCCGGCTCTTGGAGGATCAAGATGACCGTTGCACGTCTGACAGCGCCCCATCGACGGGAGTGATCTGTATCGGGCCGTCGGGCGGGTTGTCTGATAGTTAATCTGCTGTGCATAATGCGCCTCGTCCCTTGTTTAAGTAAACGCAACACTATATGTCACCGTTCCCATCTGTACCAACAAGTCGGTTCCTGAATATCCTTCAATATACATACAGTTTACATACTCTTATCCACTCTGACCAGCTCTTTCTTTGTGAAACACCTCTCAATTACATCGAGATGAATCCGATGTTGACCAACAACTCCCAGCCATCCAACTACACGGCTGGGAGTGCGAAGGGAAAGATAAAGAAACTTCGTTCCGCGTGTGATGCCTGTCATGCTTCAAAGGTCCGCTGCAGCGGGGAGCCAATATGTGCGCGGTGTCAAAGAGAGTACGTTCCCCAAGTTTATGGCCCGGGGGCTGTCTGAAAGTTTTGGGGGAACTTGCAGGTAACACGAGAAACGCCCGTAGTAATGTTGCCTGCCATTATAGCTACAGGGCCCATCAAGGCAAGCCGAAGGGCAGTCTCAACAGGAAAACCATCGAGCGCATGAAGGCCGCAGGCTTTATTGAGCAACGCCAACGACCAGCAGCATCGCAACCTCCAGGGCATGGAACGAGCAGAGACAGCTCTGTCTGTGCTTCTGGAACAACAACAGACAATCTTCTCAATTTCATCGAGATTCAGCCTCCCGGCGAGAGCAATGAGTCTCCCGTTGCGATTCATGCCACACCAAGTCCGTGCTTTGCCATGACGGGGGGCTTGCTCCCGGATTTCGACGCAGCCAATCTTGACGCCTTTCTAGTTGAGTACAACTCATTTACAATTCCTAATTTGCGCTGCTTGTCTAAACACGCAATCGCCGCTAACCTTTCTGTTCATCTAAGGAAGCCTACCAAACACCCGAGGATAGCTGCCTAAGAGCAGTTGAAGAATTCCCTGGTACAAGCCCAGCCGATATGGACTGCATCTTTATCGGTACCCCTTCTTCCATGTCCAGGGACTATACAGAGGTAGCAACGTGCAGATGCGTCCGAGAAATCACCCAGCAGATCAACAATGTGCACGCAGCATCAGCAGATCGATCCACGACCGGACTCGACGACGTGTTGCACTACACGCGAGAGATATCAGCCTGCATATCGGGACTTCTCCAATGTTACTCGTGTGGTGGTCAAGTCCAAGTCTTTGTGCTTGCATCCGTCGTGCTTTCGCTGCTTATGGAGCTCATGCACCCCTTGTTGGACTCGTCAACTGATACGTCCCGACCCAGAGCACAGATCAGGGTTGGTAATTACGACATGTCTGGACAGCTGGGGGATGTATTGGAGAAAGTCATTGTGCGGTCCATCATCACGAAGCTCCGCCAGGTGGTAGATAAATTTGAGATGAAAGCCGACTTTTTGCGCAGTGAGACTGCACAAGCTGAATTTTTAAAGTCGGAGGCACGGAGGCTGAAAAGGGGGTTTGGAAGAATCGAAGAGGGTACTGCGACCCTTCCGTAGCGCTCCAAGGAGTTTTCTGCGAAGCGTCGTCAAAAGAAATCCCGTCTGATTCGTGGGTGAGCCGCGGAGGACGTAGAAGAGTTCTCTGATGTTAGTGTCTAGACTCTAGATGTCATACACGTTTGGTAGTAAAGATAGTAGAATCACATTCATGGATGGAATCTCGTTTCCTGTGAAAGTTCCACCAGCCAACCGTTTTGGTTCTTGTGCTTGCCAACACTACAGGACTGAGGAAGTATCGGAACGGGCCAGACATTTGCCTCTCCGAAGCATGTCCGACCGCGTACAGGCCTCCATCTCGGTGTTCAATTTGACCGGGCCGTAAATCTGCATTTTTAGACACACAGGAAACCCCTTACTGGCACAGTCCAACTTAAAAGCTGGGTAAGTACGCCGGGAAACAGGCTGCTAGACGAATGAGCCTCAATTCACATTCGCCTTAGAGTCCCACCAGCGCAGCCATATACAGTAAATCGAAGAAGCATTTCGTTCGTCATCCGCCATGGAGTCCGTCGTAGACGGAAGCTCGCAGTCCCGACACCAAAGCGAAAATGACCGTCTCAACATCCAGCACGCCCTCATCAAGTCCATCATGGGAGGCAAACTCCTCATGGCACCCGTCAACCTTGAGCGCCCCGACTTGCGCATCTTAGACTCTGGAACCGCCCAGGCAAACTGGTTGCTTGATCTGACTGCCCTAGTCCCCACGACGGCGCAGCTGACGGGCACAGATATTGCGCCCGAGCAGTTCCCCCCGCCAAGCCAACGACCACCGAACATGACGCTGCAGAAGCAGTCCATCTTTGACCCTTGGAACGAGGCCATGTTGGGCAGCTTCGACGTTGTGCACCAACGCTTCGTGCTTGCGGCGTGTCAGTCTGACGAGCATGGCCAGCGGGCCGTGGCTGATCTCTTGGCGCTCACAAAGCCCGGGGGCTGGATCGAGCTACATGAGGGAAATATGCTGGCCATTCAGGAAGGGGAAGCCCATAGCGCCATGATGAGATTTCGGGACATCGCCGTGGCGGCGTGGGTCAGCATCGGACAGGTGCCCGACCCGGGCCCTCGGCTTACGGACTGGATGCGGGATGCAGGTGTCGTGGACATGCATGAGGAGGTCCAGACGATTGGGCTGGGAGCTGCGGCGAGGAATCAACAGGAAGCAGAGTGGTCGACTGAGCTTTGCCTGAACATGCTGCGGACGATTAGGCGAATGACGGCCGGTGAGTTGCTGTTTTGTCTTATTTTCTCGCGCTTCGCAGGCGCCACTAGCAGCTCAGCTGGGACGAATAGGGCTCTGCCAAGCCTTGTGGTGAGGGGATGTAAGTGTGCGCATATTGCTGACCATCGGATGCAGGTAAGGGCGCCGACGCCCCGAGTGAGCAGGAGTTTGATACCTTGGAGGTGGCCTTGCGCAAAGAATTGCAGGAGGTGGGCAATCAGTGGTACTATTATCTGGCGTATGGCAGGCGGCGCACCTGAGACAGCAATGCATGAACTTGAATCCCGACCTTTCCAGAGCAGTAAGAAGTCGGAGGAGCGACCGGAGGAACGGGAAGGGGGTGGAACGATTAATGCAGACCGTAGACGCCGTGGCCACTGGCCACGATGGAAGCAGGGCTGGTGCAACAGTCATTGTGGTTCGCCGACGAGACGTCGTACATTGAACGCATTGTGAGGTCCCGAATATGTGGTCGGGTTGAGGCTTCCGCTAGGCTGTCGGTCAGAGATAAAGAAACGTTCAAGACTTAGTTAGAATGCTCTGATAAGTGTAGGCAGAAGAATTTTGACAACACTTTGTGTCTCGATGCATTGTGCGCCCATAGTGTCTGCCTGAATACCTGAAAATGGCCACCGTAGACCAACCTAGTCTCGAGCTGGCTCTGGAGTTGATGTCAAGGGTGCCTCTGATAGGTAACCTCTCCCAAAGTACACACAAGATACCTATACAGTGCGCGGGTCTGACCAGAGAACAAGACGGCCACAATGACTGGATGCACATGATCCGCGCCTACTACGACTTCCAAGTCGACGACCGTTTCCAGCCTACCAAAGACCTAGCCGGACACGTGGACTTGAAGAGACTGGTGCAAGGCAGAGCCGGAGCCGTCTTCTGGAGCGTCTATGTCGAATGGTATATCGTGTCATGCCACATATCACCCGCATAAAACAGATGCAAGAAAAGTGTCTAACAGTTGAGGGAGCACAGCCCTAAGGGGGAAAATGATTTCTCCGACGCAGTCCACCACACGAGCATGCGTGACACGTTCCAGCAAATCGATCTGCTGCAGCGCATCATGGAATTGTACTCCGACAGGATGGAGATGGCGCACAAAGCAGACGACGTAATGCGCATCTTCAAGAGCGGAAAATGCGCGAGCCTCATGGGCGCTGAGGGTCTGCACCAACTTGGTAATAGTAGCAGCGTGCTTCGCATTTTCCACCGCTTGGGCGTTCGGTATGTGACGTTGGCGCATGCGAAGAACAATCTCTATGTGGACAGCGCGGTAAGTTGTCTATTCGACCTGGGCGGTGATTCAAGACGGACAGCTCACTCTTTGCGATTAGACGTCCGAAGCCCCAATCCATCATGGGCTATCGCCTCAAGGGAGAGACATGGTCCGAGAGATGAACCGCATAGGAATGTAGGTCTCGTGCTGCGAGGGAGAGTACAGTCCTACCCGCGATGAAAGGAGTTTGGCTAATTTGTGCATAGGATTGTCGATCTGTCTCATGTTAGTGAAAAGGCTATGGTGGATGCACTGGATGTTTCGCTGGCGCCAGTCATCTTTTCACACTCTTCTGCGTAAGTGAGAATACAGACAGATCCGAGAAAGAGAACATGCGAAAGAGAAGATAGAAATCTGACCGAGTCTAATCAATCCCCGTAGCTACGCTCTGGTACCGCACGTGCGAAATGTCCCAGACCATGTCCTGGATCGGCTCAAGCAGAACCGTGGTATCATCATGATCAGCTTCATCCCCTGGCTCACCAACAAAGAACCCGAGAAGGCCACAGTCGACAACGTAGTCGATCACATTCTGCATGTCGGCAACAGGATCGGGTTTGACCATCTCGGCCTGGGATCCGACTTTGACGGGATGCCATCTCACGTCCAAGGCTTGGAAGACGTCTCCAAGTACCCCAATGTCGTGGCAGCAATGCTTCAGCGCGGTATTTCGACCGAAAACGTGGAAAAGATCATGGGCATGAATGTCATTAGGGTGTTGAGAGAAGTCGAGGACGTTGCTGCCTCTCAGAAAGGGCTGCTGCCGGTACTGGAGGACGCTGTGCCTCAGTTGTGGGACGACGGCATCAGAGCGTATGTAAAGAAGTTGTATCCCCATGCCGAGCACGACAGAACCGGAGCGAGCGAGACGACGACTGTGGACAAAGCCATTGAAAAAGATGTTTGAGACTGCTGCTATATAGTTAAGACCATTTCTGCTGAATGAGACCGTTGCTGTGTCCGTCTTTCCTCCCCGTTCACCGTCCATCGCCTCGTCCAAAGATGGGCCCGTGAATGTAATCGTGTTGCGCCCACATCAGCCACAGTAGACAGTCGAAGATAAACAAGAACCAGGCCGGCACATGCCCATCGGGTCCCTGGTGTTTGTAAACGAGTCGTTCCGTGATGATGGCTGCCCGCGTCCACGGCCACAGAAACAGCGCCACGCCCAGCTGGAACCACCATCCGCTTTTCGGTTGATAAATTGGCTGCTCGGCCAGCCGTCGCTGATACGACAGAGGCAGGTTCAGCTCGTTTGCGCCCCGTGTCAGGACGCCCTGAATCGTGCTGTTAGCATCATCGCGTGCTGAATGATCTGATGAGCGTGTGGGAGAGATCGCGTACAATGTATCGTGCGGACGGGAGTCGCTCGTTCGACGCGTCGACATTGTGCCTGCCGATGAGGGTATCCACCACAATAGGTGAGTCGTCCAGTAGGAGCTTGGCATTCAGCCGCGCAACCTGGTAAGCGATTCCTCCACTGCCAATCACAGCACGCGAATCGTTAGCCACAAAGGAGGAAGATGAACACGGTGCACGAATCCACGATCATGGAATCAGCAACTGGAGCTTCTCTTCTGGACGCACCCTTCGCTGAGAATCACTCTCTTGAGGTCATCCGATGTCAATAGGTAGGCCACGCCATGTACGCAGGCCGTCGCGTCCGTATCGTCCGGATCAAGGGGTCGAATTCCCCCATTGCCAGGGTCCATGTAGGGGATCCCCAAGACATTGAAGCACAGTGCGTGCGTCGGAATGCACGCGGCCTCGGTTCGCAACGGACGGATCTTGCGCCTCTCAATGAAGACCGAGGCGGACATATTGGCGCCGAACCCAAAATACCATGCTGCCGTTGCTGGTTCGTTTTTGATCGATTCCATGGCTCAGATGTGAAGATGTTGAAATCGGAGGGACGTGTCGGCGAGGAGAAGTGACGAGAGCTCAGAGATCGGAAACGAGAGATGGGCGAACCAAAGCGAATGGCTTCATCCCCAGTTGTTCATCTTATGTCCCCCTGCTTTCTTCATATCTAAGTACTTGGCAGTTCATGGCTGTCTCGGGCTTTTTTCTTCATCCTAGGTCTCGGTACAAGTGGTGTGCCTCGCTGCATTACAAATGCCGTGATGTCTGTGTCGCCGTTTAGTGTCCGAGAAGTTTCCGAAGTCACGTCCAACTATCAATTTTTCGGGTCCTCCTAATTCTCTCTTCTTGTTTTCAAAAACATCAATCCTTCACTTGGTTACGCAAAAAAAAGAACTCTTCAGATTCCCTTCTTTGTCAAGCGGGCCTACCGCGAGCTCACTCGGAGTTGTTCCTTGAGAAGGAGGCTAGGAAAAACGACAAGGGAAAAAGGGGAGGAAATATCGTAACACAGAGAGGGGAGAAAAGAGAATCAACCATGGCCACCGTGGGAACTGAGGAAAAGAACCCAATTGGCTCAGCTAGCAACACAGCTGAGCCTAATGTCACAGAGCCTCAGAAACAGTACGCATCTGGCTTCAAGCTTACTATCATCGTCATTTCTCTATGTCTGTCGCTCTTCCTATGTGGACTGGTAAGATTTGAACGCTTCATCTACGTCAAGGCATAGCAGCTGATCGTCATACCAGGACCAAACCATTATTACGACAGCCGTTCCCATCATCACGAATGACTTCAAGGCCATCGAAGACGTCGGCTGGTACACGACCGCGTACCTGCTCACGACGTCCTCCTTCCAAATCGCCTACGGCAAGCTATACACCACCCTGTCCGTCAAGATGATATTGCTGATGGCTCTCGCCATATTCGAGCTCGGTTCCATCATCTGTGCCGCGGCACCAAATTCCACAACCCTCATCGTGGGCAGAGCTATTGCAGGTCTCGGTGCGGCCGGCATTTTCCCCGGCAGTACACTCGTGCTTGTTCACGCTGCGCCCATGGAGCGACGGCCGGCGCTCCTTGGCATCACGACTGGCATGTTTGGCATCGCCAGCCTGTGTGGTCCCTTTATTGGTGGCGCGTTCGCCGACGGCGCGAGCTGGCGGTGGTGTTTTATCATCAATGTTCCTCTGGGTGTCATAACAGCGGTTATTGTGACGTTTTTCGTCTTCACGCCTGTGGATCCTTTATATGCCGAATGGACGTTCAAGGACAAGCTCGCCTACGCCAAGATCCCGGAGATTCTTGTTCTTGTCGCGGCACTCGTTTGCCTTGTGCTGGGGCTCCAATGGGGTGGCACCACCTACGCTTGGAGTGATGGCCGGATCATTGCTCTGCTGGTGGTTTTTGCAGTTCTGACTACCGCGTTCTTGGTTCTGCAGGTCTTACTGCCTAAATCACGCACGATTCCCACGAGCATCGTCAAGAACAGAAACATCTGGTTTGCGTCCATTTTTGCCTTGTGCAGCTCCGGCGCAATGTTTATCGCCGTGACCTATTTACCCATTTACTTCCAGGCCATCAAGAATGCGTCGGCACTCTCTTCTGGTGTCAATGTGATGCCATTGATCCTGGGCTTTCTCGTCATGTCCATTATCTCGGGTGTCATCACAAACACTACGGGCTACTATAACCCATCCATGTTTCTCTGCACTATACTCGCCTCCGTTGGGGCTGGTCTCGTCTCCACGTTTGACGTCGGCACCCCTCAACCCAAGTGGATTGGATACCAAGCCCTCCTCGGCTTCGGCATTGGCTTCGGTCTCCAGCAACCCATTGTGTGCGCGCAGCACGTTCTGGACGAGAGAGACGTACCTTTTGGCGTCGCGTTCATCAACATGATGCAGATGCTAGGCGGTGCCATATTCGTCGCTGTTTCGCAAAACGTCTTTCTGAATGGGCTGGCGAATGGCATCGCAGAGGCCTTGCCGGGATTCAACACTCACAAGATCATCGAGGGAGGCTTGACGGACTTCAAGAATCTCTTCACTTCGGATCAGCTGCCAAAGGCGATACCTGTCTACGCCCACGTTCTTGGACAAGTGTTCTTGATTGCTACTGGACTGTGCGTGGGCACTCTACTTGGGTCGCTTGGTGTACAGTGGCGCTCTGTGAAGAAGGCAAAGGTGACCGAGGATCAGGCAGATGTTGAGCGGAAATAGCCCGTGAATGTGTGTGTATGAGCTCCGTTATTTACAAGCTTATGAGTAAAATGTTCCCCAAAAGAGCATATTTTGCATAGGTCTTTCTGATTTCATGTCGCTGTAGTAAAGAAACAAGCAACGAGCCGTGGGTTCTAGGACAATAGGGTATGACAACGGGAACGAGCCATAGCTGGCAGTTAATGATAATAGAATGATGATAAAAGATACAAAGCCAAAAGCAATCTCTTACCCTGACCAGGATTCTCGCCTACCGATGGGAAGATCTACATACCTACCTAGTTACATCTCACCAATCGGATGGTGGTTCTCACATCGCACATTGGTAGGCCCAATAGCGTCCCGCCGTCATGCCCTGCATTCTTGAATCGCCGAATCGGTCCCCGACGGACAATACTTCAGCGGAACAGAGATAGGCTGAGGATTCAACCGGCTGATATGGCGTTTCATTCCCTTGACGTACCGGGTTTTATGTTCTCATTGTGATCGTGCTCAGATAGTCGCCGGCTGGAGAGTCGGCACCATACCGAGAAGAGAACAGTGTGTTGTCACAAACAAGTGCCGTGGTCAGTAAGCAGTCGAGTACGTTGAACTCATTATCTTTCGTCCATTTTTCTTCCTCGTCTTCATGCTCACAAACGCAAAAGTATCTTCGGTGACCATTTACGCGCTAGATCTCAAGGCAATCAGGTAATTGAAAGTTCCAATGGAGGCGCAACAAGACTTCACCAAGCATCCTGAAGTGGCTCAGGACAGGCTCATCCTTTATGTCAGAAAAGGTAAATAATGAATTCCCGCGGATCGTTCAGGGCCACACGCAGGCGCCTCTAGGGAAATCGAGACACTGACACGCAACGCAAGCGATCCCGGCCCCTACGGCCAACAGTCTCAAGCCGCTCATGATACTCGAAGCGCTGGAAATACCCTACTCCATCCACCTTATCTCGTCTCTGTCCCAGGAAACCTGGTACCACGAGATCAATCCGTACAAGCAGCTCCCGGCCCTCGAAGACATTGACCTGGTGGAGACCAGCGGCGGAAGCAAGCGACGCCTGAACGTCTTTGACAGCAGCGCCATGCTCATCTACCTCTGCGACAAGCACGATAAGGACGGCCTCTTCATTGGGAGAAACGCGACTGAGCGCGCTCAGGTCACGAGCTGGCTGATTGCCTACGCGGCCGGTCTCGGAGCAACCGGAGAGTGGTGGCTCAAGATGCGCCATGACGAAAACCTCAAGCCCGCGTTGAGGGTCATCGAGAATGCGATTCGGAGAGAATACGATATTCTGGAGAAACGACTCGGGGAGCCGGGTCAGCGGTGGATCGCGCTGGCAGACCGGCCGACTGTGGCCGATTTTGCGATTCAGCCGCTGGCGAATCCGCGCGTGGCGAGAAATGCAGCGATCGATTTTGAGGCGTGGCCGAGGACTAAGGCGTGGAGTGAGGCTGTGGATAGGCTTGCGTATATTGAGCGGGCGACGAGGCTAAACAATAAGTTGGGAATGACAGAGGAAGAGATTGAGCTGCATGGAAGATGAACGACAGTGGATGTGAGGCGGGATTGAACTGCTTGCGAAGTTGCGAGGTTTTGTAGTTCAGAGGTACCTAATATTACCCTTGGTACAGTGGGGTCGTAAAAACAGCTCACACTCTCACCTACATACCGTATTAACTCAGTAACACCGCCATCTCCTGTGGGGCTGCCCACCCCTGCTTCTGGCGACGCCATTGGCCTCTCCACACAGATCTAATTTACCCTGAACTTCTGAAGATACTGGCCAAGCCACCTACGCTGGAGAGGCCAATGGCGTCGCCAGAAGCAGGGGGGGCAGCCCCACAGGAGATGGCGGTGTTACTGAGTTAATACGGTACTCTTTGGCGCGTGAATGTGAGGTTGTTTTGCCAAGGAGTTGTAACTTGTACATAGGTAGTTACAGCTCCAGCTCCGGCAAGATCTTTCTTTTTTTGCCATGCTAACTCAACTCTTCCAGCAATCAAAACAAGCCCATTGTCCGCTTTTGCAGGGCAACCTCCTTGTCCGAAATTGGTACCCATGTGCTCATTGACGTATCCTCCGTTTGCGCCTTGGATCTATCCGTCTCTACTGGAATATGCAGAGAGAACCGATTGAGCAGATGCATGGCAAAATACTTCATCATCATCTCCGCAAAGTGCGAGCCAAGACACTTTCTTGTGCCCATGCCAAAGGTGAACAGATTATACCGCAGCTGTCCACACCACGCAGTTCTGCATCAGCACATATATTCGCATTGCACAACAGGAAGAGGAACTTGGGACGTACAGCAAGCCGATTGATCGAGTGGAAGCGGCTCGGCGAAAATACTTCCGCCTTGTCGCCCCAAAAGGCAGTATTGTAGTTGATGGCCAACGTATTGACAACTACCGACGTCTATGACACGATTAGCTCCACGATTCTATGCTCCAGACTCATGTTCGCTTATTTACATTTCCAGGCACCGTGAAGCCATGCAACACCTTCTGATTTGGTGAGCTTTCCGGTATGGAGAACGCTGCGAGGACACGTCAGTTTTTATGCGTTCGCGATTGATGTAAACCTGGAATTTTCAGCGTCTTTACCTGTAAATGGCCGTAGCCGAAGTGTCTCCAGGACGCAGTATGCTAACAAGGTGTCTTTTCGCGCGCAGTAGTGATCAAGTTCGTGTCTATGCTGCGAAATTTCTTCCACGACTTGTCGCTGGATGTCTTCATTTGCTGCTAAATAAATGACGAGCCAGGATAGATTGCCGGTGGCGACGTCGAGGTTTGCAAAGAGGATTTCGCTCAACGTGTGGATAGCCTGGCGATGAGTGTCAGCTATGCGGATAAGTACATGTAAGTATATTTGTGATTGGGGGTTTACTAACTTCTTCTCGTGTCAAGTCGCCGTCAATGACCTTCTTCCATACCGAAACGATTGGAGTCTTCGCGCCGCAACCGACTTTTTTCTTATAAATACGCTCATTGAAACTGGCCCAGTCACAAAGAAAGCTTTCGAGGTCCTGGGCTGCGCTTCTATAGAGCCATCGCGCGATGGGGAATCGAAACAATCCGCCAGAAAGCACGTGTCCCATCATTTTCAGATTACGCTGGCCCAGCTCCCACAGTTCATTCCGCTCCTCCTCGCTGAGCTCGCCGTACAGATGCGTGGCCGTACAGAAAAAAGGAAAACGCGCCACAGCCTCTGCCGCTTGGACAGAAAACGAAGAGCTCCTAGACTTCTCCAATTTGTTCACATAGCATCGGGCATCGTTGCTCACTTCCGCGGCTTTCATGGTGATGGCAGAGTGGCTAAAGGCAGGTTCAAACTCGGAGCGAACCTTGATCCATCGTGTTCCGCTGATGAGGCCCATGCATTCTCCTAATAACTGGTGGAACAGCCATCCCGCGTTGCTTGATCGCGCTTTGTTGTGACGACTAGAATCGACGTGGAAAGCTCGCACATCCTCGGGCTTTGTAATGACTCTGAGATTGGGTCAGAAAACATGTGCAAACTTGAGCAAAGATGTGACACAAACGGTATCCTCAGCACATACATTTCAGGAGTCGTCCCTGCCCATATGCGATACACAGGGCCATACTTTTGCCACTCTTGGACCTTTTCCCGGCCGTCCAAGAACTTATCCAACGTTTGACCATTCAGGTACTGCCATCTTGGACCAGAGATACCTTTCCCCAGACTGTCATGCACGGGATTCAGAGCTTGTAAAAGTTTCTGAGACGCCGTTGCCGTTAGTTTCGCCTTGAAAAACGCAGTACACACTGTACCAGTACGGAGATGTCTTACCGTGACGATCGATTCAATCATCCACTGGGCAATCTGTGACTTCAACAGTCGCAGAGCTACCAGAAATACGAGTATAGGAAACACGTCCTTCAGCATAACCATCTTGAATACCATGGTGGCAGATGCGACAATGTATGATGAGACTGCCACCCTCGAAGTTGCTGCCATCATGATTCATGGCATGGACTTTTTCAACAAATATCTTGTCGCGCCTCGTTATATCCTGACGGTTCCATTTCTGGAATCACCACTGGGGCCCCGGTCTTGGCTGTCAGGCCACCACCTACATCGGCGACTCACATACGAGGGCATTGTCAGTAATAAGCACCGAGGCTGAGAGCTTCAGCCACTCGGACAACGGTTCTTAAGCGCACTCTGCATCTGACGTCGTTTCAATTGCGCGCGTGTTTTCGAAGTACCTCTAGCCGTGGGCCACAGTCAGAGCAAATTAGTAGAGCGATCGTTTGATCCTCTGATCATTTCGGAAATTCGAATCATGGCCGGACTTGTCTTGTTCAAAGGCTGATCAGCCTCAGAACTAAGGGCCGTTGCTTCGTGGAGCACATGGCAGGACAATGCTTTGCACAGTATCGGCAGAACCCATCACTCCATCAGTCGGCGTAAGTCTATCCAATAGCCTTTCCTAGCTTTTCGGTTGGGTCGCGAGAGAAGTAAGTCATTTTAGCCCTTGTGCGACCGACCTACCGTGGGTATTACGTCGGAAGAGGCACGATGGAGATGCGTTCAGACATGGCGAAGGTACACTTAGCTCAATGGACTTGGCGGTATGCACCGTTCATCAAAGCAGCCAGAAAGCGATGATGACGAGACCTAAGCCAAGCATCGCTACTATCTCGTTGACTGGGACGGGGAATGCTCCTCAGTATACGTAGAGGACAATCGACCTCTTTTAGGCTCTTGCATCTATGTATAAGAAAAGCATGGACAAATGAAACTCTATCTATAGCAACGAGACTAATTCTAGGTCGGAAGAAGTATAACTCAGACAAAACATACAAAACTACAACGAAACTCTTTCTAGACATGAGGTTCGAACTGAATGAAAGACCCAAGCCCACCAATCCGTCATCAAGCAATCAACCCCTTGAATACTGACATGTTTCCGGATTGAAATATGCATTGACAGACACACCTCCCTTCTTGACCGCACAGGTAATATACGTCTGGAAGCCAAGACCCTGCTTCAAACTTCGATGCTTGCTGTCTCGTCGGTCAACTTGTCTGCCTAGTATAGATTGAGTTCGAAATTGTCCAGGATCGGGGGCTGACTTACCAAATTCTCCTGACACCCTCGTAGTACGACAAACCCCCTTCTAGACATTGGCCCCGTTTGGACAGATAGCTGGACAATCCGCGCGCGATCTGATCGTCCGTCTTCCCGTAGTGTCTTACCGGCAGATAGACCTTCGATGTTGGCAGCGCGGCCCCAGGTCTTAGTTCAAAGTAATACAGAAGGCCACCCGTGCGGTGCTCTTTGCTCCGGAGAGGCTTCGACGTTACACTGGGATTATTCGGGAGCGCGAAGCAAGCACACCATAGCTCCCTCAGAGAATCGATGGCGTCTTGAGTAAGATCAGGCGTCTGGCCTCCCAGAGTCATCATTTCCAGCATGCTGTCGAAGGTTGTCTTTCGAGATCGGACGTAGATTTTCAGGCGTGAGTTGGCCGGATTGACGCAGTCAACCGCGAATATCTCAGCCTGGGGCTGCTCGTCTTGCGGATAAGCCCTGATGTACGTGGTAAGTACCTTGAGCGAACTGCGCACTGCCTCATCGGTTTCGGGTAAACTCAGAATACTCTCTTCCATCAACTCGAGGTTCGTCTTTCCACAAGCAAGGGACTTGAGAGTCGGTAAGAAGTAGTACTTGACAGTCATACTATCTTTGTCCAGATCAAATGCGATGAATTCTTGTGAAAGGTGATCAGTCATATCGTGTTGCCCGTCTGAATCGTCCGCAACAAGATGTTTCAGAAAGTGCCTGTACCATCGCAGATCGAGGCTGGGAGCCAACGGCGCCGTGCTAGCCAGACATTCTGTCGTCGCTTCACTATTTAGCGGATCTGATGCGGTGCCTGCATGCCAGCTAATGGGCTCTGCGGCGTATCGAACAACCGGAGTAGGTGTGTTGCCGGACCAGCTCCAACTCATCTCTACGGGAGTATGGTCGTCTGTCATGAAGCTTTCCCAAGCTGACTGGTGCGGATACGTTGTCGGGTAGGGCCCTAGCGAGCGTGCAACCTGTTCCTTGAAGAAAATACGATGAGTCTTCTGGGACTGTTCTGAGTATCCGGCCAGCCTCATCATGGAGACGAGCATCGCTCCGATATCCTCATCCCACAATTTTATGTGGTACTCTTTATCTATTCCAGTCTCTTCCTTGGCTGTGCGTGGATACTCATATTCATAAAGTGTTGTCAATCTTGCGACGAGGGTCTGAACTAGGATGTTAGCATTTGTCAAGAAACTGGCTTTGGCTTTTGAAGGCGGCTATTTTCTTACATTCGCGGTCCATTTGACCCGGGAAAGTATGGTCTCAAACCTGCTTCAGTTAGTCTGATGTTCTTCTAAGATGGTTACATCAAGTTGGTATCTCTACGCGGTTACATACATAAAGGGCATAATTGTCGTGTAACGTGTTGCAAAGGAGTGCTTCAGAAGTTCAAGTCTCAAACAACGAGAGCCATTTAGTTACCGCTGAACGAAGTCGTAGGGAGACTTTTATTCTTTATTGACGAGGGGATCCGGTTGATATCTGACTAAGAGCCTCGTTCATTCTCCGCAAGACCTCTTGTTATTCGCATTGCTTTTCCGCTTTGGGAAGTAGTTCACGCGCAAATAATGGCAAAGTAAGACGGTCACACACATCCAGCGGCCTCCAATAAGCCTAGTATCAGCTCCACAGTTGTCCATTTGGCATTGACAAGAGCTTCCCTAGATGATTCGCCGAGTTGAGGTCCAGCTCGGCGAGTATGTCAACGAAGCCGCGCGCCTTATATCTGTTAAGCCTGGTGAGGGGCAAGTGGCGGCCTCACCTTGCTTTTTCCTACCCCATTCTTTACTTTCTACCCAATTCTTCATACTTCTTTTGTCAAAATGATGTCAAAGCGCTGCTTGAAGCGTAATCAGACGCTGATCCCCGAGCTCTTAAAGAATCATGGTGCGCTCCTCTATGGAGACACCTCCGTCGTTGACTTGAGCACAGCGGAAAACCAACTCTTGATGGAAGAGCTGCTCCCAGAATTTCAGGCCGCATTTGATGCAAGTACTTGGTCTAGTCAGGTAAGCTGATCAAGAAGAAGCCACAAACAAAAAGCCTGTAAGGCAGTACTGCTCACGCTTTCTTCCAGGAGCTAGCTTACAGCGAAGGAGTTGGTGGCTGTCCCAAGGTCCGTGGTCTGATTGCGGACCTCGTGAATTCCCATTTCCAACCCCACGCTCAAGTGGACAAGTCCCATATTGTATTGGGTGCCGGTGGATGCTTTGCCTTGAATGCACTGATCGAGGCGATATGTGATCCGGGAGACGGCATCTTAATTGCGGCACCATATTGGCCTGGCCTCGACCTTAGCATATCGGTTCATAACGATGCCAAAGCTGTCGTTGTTCGGGTGCCGCATGAGGACTTCTTCCGTGTAGAGAGCATCCGCCATTATTCGAAGGCCCTCCTTTCTGCACCAAATCTCGTCAAGGCTATGATAATTTGCAATCCTCACAATCCACTGGGTCGGAACTACCCACGAGAAACTCTCCAAGCTATTGTCGACTTTTGCGCCGAAAGACAAATCCATCTGATATCCGATGAAGTCTACGCACTTTCTCAGCACGTACAGCCTACATCGGAGAACCCTAGCGCTGGTTTTGTTTCTGCACTATCACTGGACGCATCCCATGCGAGGGGCCTCGTTCATGTAGTGTACAGCTTGAGCAAAGACTTCGGCTGTAATGGCATTCGCTTGGTGAGTCGACCGACGCAATAACTTGTCGTGCCACTTTCTAACTTGTTTTCTTTCCCATTCATCAGGGAGCCTTTATCAGCCAAGACAACAAAGCTGTGGTGATGAGCGGTGCCTTGAGTACTCACTGCCAGACATCAACCATGGCTACCCTCGTAGCTCAGAAAATCATACTCACGGATGAAAATATTCAATTCGTGAATACCTACGGTAGAGGATTGCTCAAGTCAGCATATACGGTGATGGAGGAATTTCTGAACCAACACCGTATTGAATTCGTCTCCGCAGAGTGCGGCATGTATATATTTGCCAAAGTCTGCGGCGACAGGACATCCGTGGACGACGAATGGCTGTTTCAAGCAATTCTACGTCGGAATGGACTGGTTCTCTCCGCCGGTACTGACTACCATTGCAAAACACCCGGGTGGTTCCGAATTTGCTATGGCTGCGACAGGGAGAAGCTCAGACATGGTCTTGATCGCCTGCGGGATTGTCTCCAGGAATTCGGAGAGACTGAATTCAAATTTCCTTTCAATGATGCATGTCTCTAAAGAAGTATGGAATGGAAACAACAAAATAGAGAGAGAGAAACGAAAACTACATGGCTCGTCAAACCACGATTTGTGGATCCAAAAGATTGCAGATCTCTTGCTCAAACCGCGCCAGACTACTGGGTGACAAAACATCCTCAGAGTACTCAATTTCAAGTGTGACGTGATCGACATGTTCGTTGAACTCAATCAGCAGTGGGAATTTGGCCCCCTGCGTTCTCATCGCTTCGACGCTGATGGATACTCCTGGAATACTCATATTCCGCGTAACCCGGTCCTCAAATCGATTATACACAATCATGACTTCAAATATGGAGTCCAAACCCACAATGTCTTTGATCATAAAAGATGGAATCGCATGCGCTAGAGCAGAGGTCAAGGTAGTGCGTATTGTCGACAGTAGACTCGGCAAGTCCGTGTGAGGCTCTATCTGAACACACACAGGCAGAGCGTCGAGAAAAACGCCCATCATGTTTTCCGTTCCGGGCTCCAGTCTGTCCAAAAAAGGTACTCCAAGCCGAATCGTATTCAACCTTGAAACTTTTTGCAGAGCAAGTGCCGCCGCTGCTAAGTACACCTCGATTGATCCCGAGGAACTGTTACGCTTCAAACGCCGAGGGACTGAGTGAAACTCTCCGGCGGGATGTTTCTGATGCTGAACGAGACGAATTGACTCG
This sequence comes from Claviceps purpurea, assembly GCA_029405325.1. Taxonomy (NCBI): domain Eukaryota; kingdom Fungi; phylum Ascomycota; class Sordariomycetes; order Hypocreales; family Clavicipitaceae; genus Claviceps; species Claviceps purpurea. The sequence goes on along the minus strand of CM055783.1, from coordinate 3,641,640 downwards.
GTTTTTTCACCGAACTGTGATCTCCAAAATTCACAGTGGGTGTTTTCAGGCGGCTGTTCTAGCTGGCTGTCTCGCCATAATGCCCAGACGTGATAGTCATTCGTGGAATGGTCAGATGTGCAAATCGTCTGGCCAGACTCATCACGGCATGCCAAGGCACAATACTCCATGCTCAGATTGGTGAGGAAAATCTGCACTGATACCTGGTCGGTGATAATGTGATGCTGGACGAGAACAACGTCCGTTGCGCCGCACCTTTCAACCAGTGCTATCCGTATTAGCATACCAGAAAGTTCAAACTTCGTACTTATATAATCATGAAGCTTGGCTACATCATCTGAACATTCGATTCTGTCGATCTGGATGGTGTTGGTTTGTATGACTCTTTGTGGCACCCCGTCCACCTCTACATATGACGCTCGTAGAATATCATGCTTTGACACAACCGTTCGCAAGGCGCGCTCGAGAAGAAGGCTATCCACATCACCCTGCAGTCGAACTCTATGCACAACGTTGAAAGAGGAAGGATTCGAAGCTTGTTTATGCATTCTCAAAAACTCCTTTTCAAGGTACGACAATTTAGAGCTGGGAAATTGACATTGATTCGAGAACTCTGCCAAGGAGACCGAAGTTGTGCTTGCGAGTGATTGCTGAGCCAGGTGCTTCTTCACAGAAGCCGCGAGAGACCGTATGCTTCTGCTGGTGATGAATAAGCTCAGAGGGACTCTGCATCCCAATTTTGAGCAAATTTTCTGAGCAGCAGCAATCTGTCTCAACGAGTTTCCGCCAATAGCCAAGAAGTCGTCATCTATTGATAGCGCGATTTCTTCGTCCAGGCCGATCACTTCGCGCCAAACTTGGGAAACCACGAGTTCCGTATGATCGGTTGTCTCGTTTTCACGAGAGCACACAGGTGCTAGGAGGTTAATGAGCGCCTTACGATCGAGCTTCTGATTCGGCGTAGTGGGAAAAGCTTCAAGTGCAATTATCAGCTGAGGCACTGCATAGCTTGGCAAGTGCTGACGCAAACACTGCTGTATTTGGTCGATGCGTGCACCCTGTGGCGTTACAAATGCGTAGATAGTGTCCCGGTGGACAATGGCCACCGACTGGCTGACATTCTCATCGGATCGTCGTATCATATTCTCAATTTCTTCCAACTCAATGCGATATCCTCGAACTTTTACTTGATGGTCGGCTCGACCGACGTACCGCATCTCCATATTCTCGGTCCAGAATGCTAGGTCTCCAGTTCGATACATGCGCTCCCCTGGTCTTCTGAAAGGATCTTGCACGAACGCTCTCTTCGTCACCTCATCGGCGTTCTGTCCAATATAGCCTTCCATGGTTTGCACGCCGTAAAGGCAGATCTCACCAATGACTCCCATAGGAACCGGCCGGAGTAGGCGATCGAGGATATAGCATCCAACGCGCGGGATAGTTTTACCAAGAGTCACGGGCCTCCCAATCTCGAGTCTAGTATACGCGACCGCAATGGTGCATTCGCACGGGCCATAAAAGTTATAGAGAACTCTGCCAGGGGACCAGCGATCGGCGAGGCTCTGCGAAACAGCCTCTCCAATCAGATATATGCTATCAAGATTCTGGAGTTCCGTTGGCGACAAGACTGAGAGAAACGATGGGGTGATCATGGCGGCGTCAACTCGGCTGAGATGAGCGAACGGATCCGCCGGGTCTTTGAGAACCAAGGTCGCCCCGTAACATAACGTGCCGAAGATTTCTGCAATATTGACATCAAACCCCGGAGAAAATACCTGCGCATGTCTTCTACCGGGACGGGCATGTAGCCTTGCGGGCTCAAACGAGAGATGCGACGTGGTTGCGCGATGCGTTACCCTGATGCCCTTTGGAGTGCCTGTTGATCCTGACGTGAACATGATGTATGCATAATCATCAGGTCCTGCGATGTCTTCTAGCCTGTCTGACGAACTCCCGTTCATTGTTTTGACAGCTGCATGCTCGTAGACAAGGTACCTCGGCTTCGAAAGATCCGAAAAGGCAGCTAGACTAGATGCGTTGGGGTATACACACAAACATGCACCAGATGTTTCCATCATGGCTTCCATCCTCTGGGCGGGTAGTTTGGTATCAAGAGGTAGATAGGTTGCGCCGGCCTTGATGATTGATATAACGCCGAGGAGCCAGTTTTGGCTCCCGTCGCTGAGAAGAGCCACAACATCTCTTGGCCGGATCAAGCCTCGTATTGAACACGCCAATGCGTTCGTAATACCGTCCAGCTCCTGGTATAAGAGCTTCCCCGATAGCGACTCCAGCGCAACAGACATCGGCCAAGCCGCAACGCCAATTTCGAATGCCTGCTTCAGAGTCGGTGGGCCAGAGTACGGAGTGAACAACGAAGTAGACGTCCGCGTCAAACACAACATCTCGGCAGGATCGAGCATACTGTCATTTGCCTCGGCCAGTGTGCTTATCTTTGGGCTCAAGAGGAACAAACAGAGATTTCGGAAGTGGCCCAGTAATCTCGATGCCAAAGGCGACTCATACTTGGGGTCCTTGATCACAGCTCGGAAACCCAAATGCTCGCCCACACATTGAACTTGCAATGTGAGTCCAAACTCTGGCCAGTCCTTCCTGTCATATGTCCATGCGGCAAGTTCGTGTTGATCAGAGCTCGCATACAACGGCAAGTCGTACTCTAGGAAGAGTGCAGTCGAGAAGATGCGTGCGTGACTACCTGATGCAATGTCCTGCAAAATTTTGGAAGCCGACCATTGATACTCAGATATTTGCAGGAGCAGGGATTGCACACTGCTCAGTAGATCCATCTTGCTCCCCAACGCGTGCACTTGAACTGGAAAAGGGCACAAGTTGATCAGAGGACCAACTATCTCCTCAATGCGTGGTACGTGAAAGCTCCTAGCCGAGAAAACGCTCCCAAACACCACAGCGTCCTCGGAGGCGTAGCTACTGAGCAACAACGCCCAAGCTGCGTGGAAAATGACGGCAGGACTGAAGCCAAGAGCTCGAGCAGCAATCTCTGTTTGCTCCAGAGAAAGTCCGAGACTCAAGCATTCATGTTCAATCCGACTTCCGTTGCTAGCACCATCTTCTAAGCGTCCGACCTTCAACTCTGTGCCATCAAGTAACCCGGCCATGGACTCTCTCCAGAACAACTCGGCAGGTTCGTGCACTTTCTCCAAGTGAGGAGTCAAAGCGGCAGTGTATTGCGAAAATTGACTCTGTTGGGCCGCTTGAGAATGCTGGGTCAACAGCTGTGCTCGGAAATCGTTGAGAAGTTTTCCCACAGACCATCCATCCACAAGCGCGTGATGCACGAGCCAGAGAAGTACCGATTCGCTATTCTCGCCGAGCAAGAGCCTAAACGCATTGACTGGTCTGAAAAATTCATTCGAAGTATCGCTCATTCTTGCTCGTTGGTTCAAGAGTTCAGATTCATCTGCTATAGCCTGACTCATTGGCGAACCATCGAGAGCCCGAGTTTCCCAGTCATGTTGATACCTGTCGTTGACTGAGATTGTGCCTCTCACAAGGTCGAAAGAGGAGCAAAATATATCATGACGCCCAAGCACCTGGCTCACCGCATTGCTGAGTCTCGAGGGATGAATATCGCGGGCGTTTTGATGGAGAGATATAGTTATGAGCATGTAGCCCGTGGGAGCATCGTGGAGAGTTGATCGTATCATCCCCCTCTGAACGTCTGTCATGGTAATCTCTCTGGCAGAGCGAGTCGCTCCAGGAAGAAGAGACAGCGACTTCCCACATCCAGCGAGGTCTGCGGCCTGCTGGTCATCGTCATCATGCGAGACGGAAGCATCAAACTCGATGATATGATTCGAGATTTCGGAGATAGTTGGTAGCAAAAAGAGAGACGACATGGAAAGTGACAGTCCTTTTTGCCTGAGAGCAGACAACATCTTGATTGCCAACAAGGAGTTTCCACCCACGTCAGTGAACGAAAGCTCTGGCCTGATCATCTGAGCTGGTATTGTCAGGGCTTCAGACATTGTGTTCATCAACGCGCTGAGCTTTGTGTCGGCAGTCGCGATCGGCGCATTTGATGCCACGCCTACAGTGTCTCTTTGAACCAATTCGTCATAGAGTGCCCTGTTGTCAACTTTGCCATTAATGGTCTGGGGGAGCTGATCTCTACTTTGGATCTCATCAGGAACGAGGAATTGATCGAATCGCCGAGCCATTTCCTGACGTACAAGGTCTCCATTCACCGTCAAAGGTGTGACGAAGGCGATTAACCTTTGTCGGTGCATGAGGGCCGTGGCTGTCTCAACACTGTTTTGCGACAAAATGGCCGGGATCACGTCAGCCTCCAAGTTGATGAGGAACCCGCGGTTCTTGATCAACTGATCCTTGCGGCCGAGAAATTTGAGTCCATTCTCCGTCCATTTTGCCATGTCTCCCGTGCGGTATATTCTTTCGTTGTTCCATAAGACAAACTTATCATCCGTTTGCTCTTGGTTTTTGTAGTACCCAAGAGCCAGAACAGTCGAACCGAGAACGCAAATCTCACCCTGCGTGGCTTCTTCAAGATTGGAATCCAGGATTATTATCTTGCTGTTCCGAATGGGCTCTCCCAGGACGATAGGAACGTCAGGCCTGAGCTCGGCCATGGTGACTGAGATTGTCGTCTCTGTAGGGCCATAGGCATTCCACATGCTCCGCGACGGTGTCCACCATTTCCTGACCACGTCTGGTGTTGGGGTCTCGCCCCCGAGAAAGATACCGCGCACGTTGGAATATGGCGAAACATCGCTGATGGTGCCGAGTAGCGTCGGAGTGGCTGGAAGGAGGGTGCATTTCTTCGCGTCGTCGATGAAGGTGCTAGGCTCCGACAGCAAGACGTGTCCGCCATTGCACAGGGTACTGAGCAGCACGCCGTAAAATGCTTCACAAGAATGCTCTGGTCAGTCAAACTAAGCGCGTCTAGAAGTTGTCTTGGACGACAGGTGCACCGTGCAGGTGTGAAGTTTGTGGAGTTTGAAGGATTCAAGATTTACCATCGAAAGCGACCGAGAACAAGAGCAAGCTGGTGTCTGACGGCCCGACACCCAAATTGAACGGGGCGTTGGCGTGTGCGGGCCACACGTAATTCAAAAGACTCTGATGAGTGACCTTGACTCCCTTGGGATTTCCCGTGGTGCCTGAAGTGAAAATAATGTATGCAACATCTCGAACACTCTCGGGGCCATTTATCGGAACTTTGGCATTTCCACAGTCCCAGCCATTACCTCCCGTCATTGCACGCTGAATCTCATGGTAATCAATCGTCTTTCGCCTGCGCACGTCTCCGTCTGTCGTGACCAGCAGCGTTTTGTACTCCAGGGCATCCAAAACTGTCTGGATCCTTGCCTCACTCCATGAACCGGCTTCCATCGGGACCAACGTTGCCCCGATCATGAAAATCGCTAGCGTACATGCGATCATCTCCAGGCATCGCGAGCCGAGCAAGGGAACCACATCTCCCTTTTCGACGCCTTGATCGGCGAGGAGCTGTGCGATGCGGGTTGAGGCGGCATACAATTCGCCATATGTTATTTGGTCTTCGTTTTTCGAGATGGCCAAAGCCTCGGGGTGAGCTTCGGCATGATGTCTTATGAGGTCGTGCACCGAAACGGGAACTGTCGCCATGATCCCAAGACTGATATGAAGCGTCAATTGGGAGTCAGAATGTCGGAAATCGAGAAATCGAGGAAGACGAAGAATAGAGGAAGAGAAGGAAAGAAAATGAAATAGAGATTGGTCCGATTGTGGGCAAGAGGCTCAACAGAGCAAGCAAACTGTTTCGCACAACGGATGGCTTCAACGCCGTGCAGTCAGCAGTCATACTTCGGCGAAATATTTTCGGACCGACGGCATTCATCGGTTCAAATTGTCTTGCCAGAGCAGAAGCACAAAAGTAAGCTACAAAGCCTCATAATTATTGTTGAGCGTGCATGACGGCTTAGTGAATTATTGCCCGGCGTTCTGGCTAAATATCTATCCAATGAAACATCATCACGGATGCCGAATACATTTTCTCGTCAACATCACTACGCAGTCTTCTGCACTATATAGGAAAAATCGACTTCTGGCCGTTCAAGTCCGCCAGGAGCTGAGTAGAAGCCATCTGTCCCGCAACATGGCCACTGAACACCGCATTTGGCACATTCTTCAACATGGCGCCGTTGTCTCCCGCAGCAAACACGCCACGCACGCTGGCTTGCTGGAACGGTGAAGACACTTTAACCTCACCATTAGGTCCCTTTTCCAACCCGAGAAGATCAGCCAAACCTTCCCTGGCCTTGACGGGCGCCTGGTGGGCAAGATAGTCCTCCACAACCTCGGAGCCGTCTTCGAATCGGATAGCGACCCCCTTCCCATCGGCACCGGCCACAAACTCTTTGATCTTGCGAGCATCCGTCCTCATGGCGGTCGCAGAGCCAAAGGCAGAAACTAACTCGCCTGCCAAAGACTCGTTGCCGTTAGAGTAGAGCGTAACGCGTTTGCTGAGAGCTGTCTCTTGGCGAGCTATGTGAAGCGCCATGTTAACATTCCCCAGCGGACCAACCGCGAGCACGCCTGCGCTACCCCCTCGCTGCTCATAGCCCTTGCAATACAGGCAATGCACACTGTGAAGAAGGTTAGAGACGGTTGTCTTTTTCGACTTGTGGCTCATCATTATTGGGCGCACTCACATGGATTTGCCCCAAAGCTCAGCATAGCCGGGGATGTCCAGCATCACATCCTCCACGCCAGTGGCGAGAATCACCTTTCTGCCATTCCATGTCTGCCCAGCCTCATCTGAAAGTTCAAAGCTGTCCGCATCCGTCTTTTTGGCGGCAACGATGTCGACACCTTCGAGAATGCGAATCTTGTCATAGCGGTCTGTGATCTGTGATCTGGCGGTGGCACGAAACTCCGCCGGAGCTTTATGGTCTAAGCCGGGAATCAGGTGCATGTAGTCAGTCGCCGCATTGCGGTATCTCCCGTTGTCAAATACAATTGCAGATTGGTTTTGGCGCGCAAACGCCAGGGCAGCGCTCAAGCCAGCTGGGCCTCCGCCGACGATCAGAGCATCGACAATGTTGGTGGTAGACATGTTTGATAAGGACCTGATTGCCGAGAACGATAAGAGGTGGGATTGGAGGCGGGAAAACTGCATTGACGTATCGTGAATATGAAGAGATGCTTTCGCGATCTTGTGCACCTGATGAGAGTGTAACGTGCCGGTTTTACATGGTTGGGTTGGGCGTCCGGGAGTCCCCTTCGGCGACTAATCGGCGACTAAATCATTGGAGCCGAGTTGCGTCTCTTCGGTACCATGATTCATGAACGATCGCCGGTAATGGAAGGCTTAATTCTGGAGGCTTACTAAGGTATATATGTTCTGTTCTTTGCGTGCAGACTTTCACGTCTGGAGGAGGGCCGAGGCTGCTGTGCGTGTTGGCATGTTGACATAAGAGGTCGAGATCACAACCACGAGTGATGGCCATCATCGTGCTGACGTCATCGTGACATGTGGCACGAGAGCTTTTACAGATGGTAGATGGTGAAAAATGTGATGGCTCTCTCTGTCGCTCTGCGCTTTGAGTGGGAGAGAGCATTGTCAATGTTGACGGGTCCACGATAAGATTATGTCTTTTAATCCTCTTCCACTTGGTAAAGAACTTGTGTGTATATTAAACGAACCGCCTGAGTTGAAATGAATCAGTCTTCACGAGCCATTCTTTGGCAACATGAGATCCAGTAAGTCGGCCAAATTTCGTCTTTTGACCAGAAATGATATTCCCCCACGACAACAACATCCCTATCCTTATAGTAAGGTGAATAAATCTGAATAGTGGTGCCTTTGGTTGACTCGCATGCATCAGGCGAGCCCTATTCAATAGGTAAATCGCACAGATTCCGGATGCATGTCCGGGGAACTATTCGTTGAGAACAAGCCGAGGCAACTAGATGAAGCGTAAACTGATTGTCCTTGAGTGGCGTTCGTACAAAGCCGTTTGTGTGAAAGAGAGAAGTACATTCTTCATCTCAATTCAAGAACGGACCTGTTTCAATAGTCCACTTCTCATTACACTTCCTCAATATTCTGAAGACCTATTCATATGAGAAGAGACCCATGATCAGTCTTCCTTGTGATCTGTTTCCCTTCCAGACATGTCCTTGTCCTTGGCTCCCAGCGCCCGTACCACAGCTTCAAGAGCTTGACGATCCGCACCACGGACCTGGGAGACCCGCCCATCGTCAGTGAAGCCGCATGATTGACGGCCTTGCAATCCCTCAACTGTTACTCCCTGGGGCGCACCATTTTCGAAAAACATAAAGGTTGGCATGGCAGAGACGCCATATCGCTTGGCAACATTTTTCACCTGGTCAACATTGACTTTGGCAAAAGCAATGTGTCCTTTTCTGGAGTGTGTATCAGCCAATTTGGAAAAGACCGGAGCTATGGCACGGCATGGCGGGCACCAGTCCGCGTAGAAGTCTACCACAACATGAGTGGCAGCGGACAATAAGGCGTCCAGCTCGCCCTCTGCCTTGATCTTGTACACGTTTTCTGAAAGCTCAGGTATAGGCGAGCGGTCAAAAAATAGTGCCTTTTAAAATTTATTCATCTCATTAGTAAAAAGTGCAAGAGCTCTATTGTGATCGAGCTCGAGGAGTCGATGCAGAATCGAGTTTAAGCAAGGCGCTGAACGTTTTCCGTGGCATTGCAAACACGGCAGACAATGGAAGAATCAGACGACGAGATTTCGTTGGCTCGTTTTTACTTACTGGACCAAACAGGAACACAGCCAAGACACCCAAGATTATGATGTAAACGGTCTCCATCTCTTGTCTGATTTGCGCAAAGTTGTTGATGAAAGGAGATGATGATGGCCCAACGCAAAGGAGTTAGCCTCTAGGAGGTACCTAAGGTACCTACTACCACGTACCCCAACGCTAGTGGAGCTTCCGGATGGTCACGTGCCTACAACACAGTTCAACTTTCACGCCGGCTGTGCGACTTCGGGATAAATTACTTGGCGGCAGTGTCGAGTTGAAAGCCGATTTTCACTTCTAAGTTCTATCATCTACCTAGTTGTCCATGGCTTTTGCTGTTCAAGCGGCTGCACACCGCTTGACTTGGGCGTAGATGTTAAATCTGGGTTTCTATCCATTTTGCCAGACCGCCCTTTGGACGGCAAACACTCCTTTTTGAGGCCTGACTTGGTATATGTACCCCGGTCCCCAACCAATGTCGGATGAAGATTCGACAAGACGTCTCTTGACGCTGGTCATTACAACATCGCCCACTCTATCCGCCCCATCCACAGAGTTGATTTCCACGCTGCTCAATTCTATCGAAGCCCACTGTGCTCTTCTGTTCAAGTGCAACGTAATCGTGGTGTTCGATGGCTGGGATAAAGTTGCGGCACAACCTCGCCTGAAAAAGGGTCATGTCACTCAGAGGCTGGCGGATGACTACGTTGTCTACAAAGACAATGTGAAGGCACTCTTTCTGGAGGAGTACCTGCAGAGTACACTGGACGACACCAAGCTGATGAAAAGTACTGGCGAGGCAGAGTATGGCTCTGCTTCCAGCAACATCATCACACCGGCAGTTTATACGACTTCATCCACAGAGTGCGGCCAGGTCACGTTCATAGAGGCCGTGGACCAACGCCTGGGCTTTGGTCTTGCTGTTCGTACGGCGTTGCGCACGGTACAAACGCCTTATACATGGGTTCATCAACACGACTGGGCGCTGGTCCATGATATTCCCATAGTGTCGCTCCTTGCCGTCATGCGAGACTCAGAGTCGGACCCCTCGAGGCCCGTCAAATACATCTGCCTGCCTTCTGGACGTCGACCAACCTATGCAGTTTCTGATCGAGTCATGCGCTACTCGGAGCTGCGCAAGCTCGCCGCCGCTCTTACGGGAGACTTTCCTGTGGCACAGGACACGTCTGCCGTGGTTCCCTTGACACCCATGTTTTTCTGGCATGATAAACCGCATATCGCTTCGACATCGCATTACATGGGGCGTATCTTTCCAAATCGACTCGCCATGATGCGTGGGGCGTTTATAGAGGACACGATTGGGCACAGGGCAAGGGATCAGATGAAAGCGGGAGCGTGGACAAAGTGGGCAACTTGGCAGTACAATCCTGACGGGGGCAGACAGCCGTGTCTCAAGCACTTGCACGGGAGGACGTGGAGGGGCGGTGACGAAGAGGAAAAAGTCAAAGAGGCACGTCGCAGTCGGAACGCGGCTGCCGTGCAGGACGCACCCGCCATGAGTAGCGATTGACCTGCTTTCTTGTCAAGGGATGGATTTAGAGTATCCGCATAGGTACTGAAAGGACAGCTTCTGGGCCGGCAAGATGAATTTAGATCAGCGACCTGGAGCATTGTGAGGTGCATAAACTTCCTTCTAGGACTACCTGGACTGACTGATGTTCCTGTAAAACCGTGCAGCACAACTTTCATATTCGTTTCGATTTGTATTTTTTGTGATCCCAGTTTTGGTGTTTCTTTTCGTACATACGGAGTACATACATCGTGAACAGTGTAAGTGTGAGACATGTCCAGGCTCCTTTACTTAAGTCCATTGTCCTAAAGTGGGCATACAGACGTACAAGTCTCCCGAGGACAAGGTAAACACAATCCTTGAGGTGACGTTTACAGGCACCAGTAATCAGAAAGAGATCGCATGCGTATCAACAGACGTGTGCGAGAACGCGAACCAAAGATGCCGGTACGCAGGGAGTTTGTTGGGGTCGAATCATGAATGTGTACATGTAGCCAACCGGTAATGTAAAATTAGTGGTATATAAATCATCTTACGTCCGTTACCTAGCACATACGACCATAGGTGGTAGAGAACTCGGGATCCCGTCCGCTCTCCCATAGATAAGCTACCAACCGGCAGATTAGTAGTTGGGTCGGTGACGACCAGCGAACACCGGCTGTTGTATGTTTTAACTTTTTGGCCATTTTTGTTCTTGGCTGGGGCTGATTCGTTTGGCGCTCTGTGGGTCAGGAACCCGTCTGGCCCAAGCGGCCGCGATTTTATACCGGTAAACACGGTAAACATGCCGCCTTGGCTCTGGCACTTTATCGCACAGCGAAAGACTTCCCCCGGTCACTCGGTAGAAATCCAACCTTTGACTTTCACGATTCTTGCTCCGTTCTTAAACTCTTGAGTTTTGGCACGTGAAATTCTGTCTCTGACGCGTGAAGTTTCATGGAACGTGCCGCGTTTGGTAAAACAAGCCGGGAAAGGCGAGCAGTCTGCGCGGCCAGCACGAGGTGGTTATGATTTGGAGAACGCAGCAAGTGGATGGCATGGCATCAGGACATCGGCGCATCGAGGGATCGAACGGAGTCGCGACAACATCAGTGCAGAGAAGCCGTTCTCCGCCCGTGAGCGTGGGGCCGTCTATCGATTCGGTAGAAGCCGTCGAGGTACCCTACTAGGTATGTACCGAGTACAGGTACGCAGGTATGTAGTAATGCCGTCGATTTCATCTAGGTAGGTCGACTTTTGAAGTGAGCGACATTGTTTGATCACGATCGCAGATAGTTGCACAGGGCTGCAAAGCATGTAGGTAGCGGTGCGATCTCGTCGGAGTTCGCTGGCATATCAGACCTCGGCGATGAACTCATGTCAAGGCAAGCTCTCAGATAGATTGAGATCTGAGGTTAATAATAAAGAAAACAAGTTTAATAAGTGTTTTCTGTTATTTACCAGGTTGTACTACGAGCAGATGGTTAGATGGTACACCGTACGTACGTAGGCCTAATAAGCTAGCCTCCCAAGTGTTAGATGCGTGAGTGAGCGACCAGTGTTCACAGCGTCACCGGCATTAGCTAGAATCCCTCGTTGCGCCGTCGTGTTGACGACTCGCTGCAAACCAGAGTCTATACCTATTTACAGAACATATATACCTGGTGGTAGGTAGAAGTTCGTCCACAGAGAAACAGAGACTAAAAGCAAGTTTCCCACGTGCACGATTCAAGCGGGTCGTTTGCATCTTGATTCTTGCCTATTGCGGACATGGCTCCGGCCCGAGCGTACAGTGAGACGAGAGTGGAAACGGCTTGCGAACGGTTAGCCAGAGCAGGATTCACGCCGTTCACTGGCCAGGAGGTGGCTGTAGAGAAGTTCCTCATGGTTTCCTCTCTGATACATATGTAGTAGGTATCAATAGAAATGGAAGTTTGGGGTTATTTTGGGGACAAAGCCGGGTTTCGCGTGAAAGACAGACTACTAGACAAAAGAGCGCAGAAAGGGTGCGACGGGAGCAGAAGTCGATGATAGACGGAGACCAGACTGAGAAGAAACGAAGGACAAGACACGTCATGAGGCCGGAGCAAGAGCCAGAAGTCAGGAGTCGAACAAAGCGTTGATGGTGTCTTCCGTCGCCTTTGCGCGTTTCGGCGCTTGGGGCTCCCAATGCCGTGAATAGCTTCGAATAGCTTCGAGCCAGCGCTGTTTAGGGAACTTTTAGTGGGGCGGTAGCGCGTTTCGTTTCGCCTCGGCTTACCTCTCTAGCGTCTCTCTGCGCATCGCGGCGTTTGCACCGCTTTGCCCCCCTCATCCGTCTTGCCATCTTGGCCCTATACCTGATGCACTTCTTTCACCCTCATCCACCTCATCCACATCTCGCACGACTTCCACCGTCCACGACTCCCACATGGCCACCCCACCAGCCTATGTATCCGCCGTCAGGGCAGCGTCGACCGGACAAGGCATTCTACACGCAGTCTTCGTCTCAAACTGCCGGCCTGTGCATACTTTGGCGTTCAGTCGAGCGCGATGGCGGCCACGGCGCTCGGTTCTCGGGCGTCATGGTGGGCACTTTTCCGGTTCCTGGATTTGAAGACTGTGGGACCCTTGCTCCTTCGTCCGTGGTCACCGTTGAATCTGTGGTGAGCCTCGCGACAGACGCCCAGGCACGCTGGGCTTTGACCGCGGCTTTGTCCCAAGATGGTATATATGTGATGCTCATATTCCTCGGCGTGGCTGCCGAATGAATGGCTTGCTCTGGATGTCTGTTTTCGCATCTATGTCAACCCTTTGTTCGTACGCACGCAGTACCGGCCATCTCTCGATCAAACTCACATGAACATCACCAACCTTCAGGGACCTAACATCGTCAACCTGGCCGACGTCCGAAAGTTGATTCGTAACCGGGGTTGAATATCATGGCGCATATCGCCAGCTGCCTCGTCAATGCAGAGCATACACCTTTATCAAGGTCGTTGTCTCCCGCTCCATCAGTGCTCTCTGTAAGTAGAGATGCCTTCACGGCCAATAAGGTCGACACGGTGAAGTGTTTAGGCTAACAACGCATTCTGTTGCTCTTTGACTAGTCCTATCCCTGGAGAATGCTGCCAGCAGAACCTGCCAAGTATCCGTCGCATTCTCAGCACAAGCCTTCGGCAAGTTTGAACATCTACAGGACGCTCGACCCGAAAGCTTCTATGGACGCCGCCGTGACGGAGAAACAGACTGCGGGAAGCGTCTCACAGTATCGACCAGGCCGACAGGCCAGTCCCCGCCCAATACAAATCAGCGTGCCAGAAGCGGGAAGCATGACCACAGATCAAGAACCCTTGGATTCTCGTAAGTTTTGACATTGCATCCAATATACCGCCACCTAGGTGCTCAGCATCTGACTGACATGAATAGCGACAATTCCTGGCTGCCCCCCTGTGCGTGAAAAGGTGCACGAAAGGTCCATCAGTGCCCCCCATAATACGGGTGATGGAAGACGAGAGGAATCTCAGTATTTACTTCAGCAACAACATGCGCGGACGCAGCGGTTTGCTAGTCACCAGACAGACACACAGACACGAACACACTTACAGGTCCAACCTCAGCAACTGTCTCTGCCACAAGCAATCCGCCATCAACTGTCGCCTTCGTTTGCTCCGTCCGCCGATCCTGTTGCAGCGCACTTGCAAGCACGAAAGTTCAATGTAAAGCCCACATCCGATAGTACGACCCGGTTGCCGCCGCGAGCTGGTGCCCCAGACATGTCGCCTTATGGCCGGATGCGATATCTGCCTAGCTCCTCGACACCCGATCTCCTACATCCCGGATCCACCGCCGTTGCCGACGGTACCTCGTTCGGAATTCCCCCAGCTCTTCTTTCTGCACCAATTACGGATCATATGCCTGCATCCTCCAACACGTGGGATCCGAGGAGCTTCAAGTCGGCTCAGACCGATCGTCGTGCACCGCAAGCCACGCCCTATGGGCACGGATTTGGAAACCTTCACATGCATCATAATGAGCATCATCAACGTCATCATCCTCATCCTCATCCTCATCAACCTCAACATCGTCGTGGAGTGAGCTGTGAGCAGTCTGCCATCGGCATGGACCGAGGTCGACCCAGAAAACCGGTTGATGTTCGAAACAATAACGCGGTTCCACACGGTAACGAAAAGAGCTCACACGGCGACAATAAGCGTGCAATCAGCTTAGAGAGAAGAGCATTTGAGGAACTTCCCAAGGGCTGGCCGCCTTCTGACGTCAACCAGAAGCTTTCCGCGGACGATGTGTCGGCGCTTCAAAAGCAGGCTCTGGAACAGGCCGAACGCTTCGAGGTCCTCAAGGTTGAGGACGTGGATTCATTGTCCAAGGAGCTTCGCCAACTTGACGAGCGCACAGAGTACCTCCGACAGACGCAAGAATCCCTGCGTGCTGGGCGTCGTAATCTTCACCATCGCATTTGTCAATATCTCCGATCTGCTCGAGTAGCCAAGTTTAGTCAAAACTCCATGTTGAAGCAGGAGGAGGCTCTAGCCGAGTTGGATGCCTCCATTGATGACTGGGTGTCCAAGCTAGAACAAGCAGAGAACCGTCGCACTCGGGTACGACAGAAGTTACTGGAGCACATCGCCGCCGCCGCCATAATTGGTACTTCCAACGCCACCGCAGCGAGCATATCAGAGCCAGTCCAGTCCCCCGGGGGCATTCAATCCCCCACAGGACCACGCGAGCTATCCACACCGCCTCGAAGTCCCTTGCAGTCCAGCTTCTACAACCGAAGTGGCAGCACCTCCCCATCACCACAAAGAGTGGTAGCTCAAATCCCCAGCACCATCCTCGAACAACCCGTCCTGGAGGACGGCGCCAACAGCAGCCGAACCACAAGCCTCGCCACCTTGAGTCGAGGAGACATCCAAAGCATCCGCATCTACGCCGGCGACGACGTCTTTGCACTCCTCGCAGACGTGGAAGACGAGATGATCAAGATGGGTACCGTCCCTCAGGCCGAGAGCGAGCACGACAGACAGCAAGAACGACAACGCAGCCACGAAATGCTCCATGGGTACAGCCATGGCCCATCTCACTTTGTCAGTCCATGGGCTTCGCATACTGCGGCTCAACAGATGCCCGCTAGCCCTGAGACATCGCCTACTACTATGAATGGCTCGGCACGAGTGCCGCGAACGACGGGGGGTCCTGTCCTGAATGGTGCTGATGTGCAGAGCTTGACGCCTAGTCCGCTTGCTCCGGCTGGAATTAAGGCGGGGAAGGAGGCGGGACCGTTTCTTACGTCTGCGGTTTTTAACCCTTGATTCTACTGAGGTGACTTTGTTGGTCAATCATGCATGGTATGGTGTTGCTTCAACTACTGAGCACGCAATGACGTGCGATGGGCTGTTGCTTGGGCGGCATCACGTTTAGTGCTTGCGGGCGGATCTTTCTTTTTACTAGCATTGCGGAGCCGGCGTTATTTGCGCGGACAGTTTTTCCGCGGGTGATACCTTTTGTGTCTTGTGGCCCGTGGGCGATGCCATTCAGCAGGAGGGGTGGTGATGAGTTGGGTGACCTTTTGTGTGCAGTGCACGATTGAAGGTTGGCTTTTTCTTCTTTCTTCTATTCTTCGAGTGTGATCCATTTTATTCTCATTCTTATTCTTATTCGTGTCCTTTCCTTCTCATTATCATTCTTGCTTTCTCGTTGCGCTTCTGATTTTTATCGTTTTTTATTCATTTTGCTCGTATTCTTGTTAATGTGTCTCTTTTTTGCCATATTTCTTTTTAATCCTGTTTTTCTCTTGACACGGCATACAGGCAGGACATTTATGATATCCCATGACTTTCTTCATTTACACTTTACATATGCAAGCATAATTTTTCTTCTCGTGGCGCCCTATCTGCGTGGCAATGTAATGTAATGTATGTACAGAGTAGGTGATGCAATCCAGTCCAATGAGACGTAAAGGAATGCAATGCTAGGGCGGGATATGTACCTGGCGCAACTGTTCCGTTCACACGTCTCTCGTGAATTTGTTTTCATACAACGAGAAATGACAGGCATTTGTGTATTGTCATACTGTAACGGCTGGCTACGTACCAGGCCATTCACATCACCACCGGTAGTATGTAGTGTCTCTTTCAGTCACCATCGGAAATCCCCAGACATGACAATTAAGAAGATGATCAACAGTTTCCGCGAGCACATGAATTGGGTTCATCCAGTTCAGTCGCGAAGGCGGCCTGAATCGGGGCAAGCTCCCCGATCCCGCTCAACTAGACGATGCGGTGGACCCCACTTACGAGTCCTGGAAGGGAGCCATTTCCGATAAGCTGAGCATTAACGAAGATTAGTTCCCGACGGAGATGGCAAGGGTGGCGTACGTGTGCTCCCGCACGAAAGGAAAGGCGCTTAGGCACCTTGATGCCACCCGGGCAGCGGACGGCAGCCGAACTCTTTGGACGGTGTCGCAGATACTGAACCACCTCGATCTGGTTTTCCTCGACCCGAACCGGGGTTCGAAGGCACGGGACGCATACTCCCTCCTGAGGGTGTCGCACACTGAGTTCCAGGAGTTCCGAACGAACTTCTACGAACTGATCCACCGTGGAGGGATCAGTGAGAGTCTGAAGGAGGAGTTCTACAAGAAGCTCCCCCAAGAGTTCTCCTTCGTGCCCGGAGCCCTGCCGTTCTCGGTCTTTGCCCTGGCTCGCGTCCATGAGGAGATAGGCTCATGCTCCGCCGCCGCGTCGGCCAGCCGGGCACGAAGAGGAACTCTTGGGAGCTTCTTGTAGAACTCCTCCTTCAGATTCTCACTGATTCCTCCACGGTGGATCAGTTCGTAGAAGTTCGTTCGGAACTCCTGGAACCCAGTGTGTGTCATCCTCAGGAGGGAGTATGCGTCCCGTGCCTTCGAACCCCGGTTCGGGTCGGGGAAAATCAGATCGAGGTGGTTCAGTATCTGCGACACCGTCCAAAAAGTTCGGCTGCCGTCCGCTGCCCGGGTGGCATCAACGTGCCTAATACCTAAGCGCCTTTCCTTTCGTGCGGGGGCACACATACGCCACCCTTGCCATCTCTGTCGTGAACCAAGAACTCCTCCTTCAGATTCTCACTGATCCCTCCACGGTGGATCAGTTCGTAGAAGTTCGTTCGGAACTCCTGGAAACCAGTGTGCGTCATCCTCAGGAGGGAGAATACGTCCCGTGCCTTCCGACGTCTGAAAGAGTCACAACATCCCTGCTCCGACCTTGGAATCGCTGCCATGAAGTCTGCTGTAATGGAAAATCATGTTGGCACCATCGGAGACACCCCAGAGTTCTGCCGACGCTGAGGCTCGGTCGTATTCGTTGGCCCCATGCGAGCCAATTGTCGAGGTTTCGCATTGGCTTGCCTGTCGTTCGATACTACGTGCGGACTCGCTCGCGTTCAGTATCATCGTCCGCCCCAACACTGTCCTTCAGGTTGGGAATCCAATCTGTAAGTGTTAACCCCGCGGGCCGCGAGGCAGCTCGATTCCTGTAAATGTGAAGCTACCCTTGATTGAATAAGACCAAGACTGGTCAGTTGATGGACCTTTTGCCGTTCTTCCTTGTGGTGGTGGAACTGAACCTTTCAGTCATCGACAAGATCCTTGTGCTGTAGCTGTCTTCTTTGAAAGCTTCGAGTCCGTCTTTTGACAGATGAGACGCCTGAGTCGGCTCCTCAATGCCAGCTTTGGCTTCGTAATCCCGAGGCTGTGGTCTCTGTGGACCTATTGGCTTTTCCATAAAAGTACTCGGGCGATCCGGATTTAATTCGTCCCAGATTTCGTAGAGTCGAGGCGCGACCTTTAATCATATTGAGCCAAGGCCTCCATCCTCCTCGCCGCGCAGAAAGCTTTTCGTTGTAGGAATGGTCTTTGTCGGCATTTTGGCGATACCAGTTCGGAAATATTCTCAAATGCTTAGTCGAGGCAGTGACTCTTGATTGTCAAATTTCAAGTAGTCTGGTGATCAGGGACCATGTGTGTGTGCACGTGACTTCTGCCCATTACCGCCCAGTACATAGGTGAATAGTAGGGACCCAGGTCCCATGTCCGACAAGAGGAGGTATACATGGGTACTAAGTAGTAAGAGCCCGTCTGGACAAGTGTGTAGATGAAAGAAATAGGCAGAATAGGTAGATAGAAAGACAAAAACGACTCAAGCACACAGTGCTCCCTCGTCGATGCTATTACAAAAGATATAATACATGTCCCCAACGTCCAACTCCCGGAAGTATGCACAGCTCCCCCGGGCCTCCGGACGCGCCATCACAGACATGATACATATGATCACCGATCAGGCATTGAAAAGTAAATGAACGCAAGACCGATCGCTCGCCAATGTCCCACTCGCCGATGCTGACCTCCATAACAAGGTAGGTAGTGTGGCATGTTTGTGTTTCTCACGCGTGGTCCCCCATGATCTGTGAAACGAAAAAAGAATGAACACCATTGCCAGCGCAATTCATGACATACAGACGCTGCACCATGTTTTCTCTCCAGTCCCTCCTTCATTTCAGTCCTCAAGAGTCAAGCTCCCCCTTTCCACCTCTTTCTTCTGCGAGTCCCCAACTCTCAGTGCGTCACTATCCTCACCGCCTGCAGCAATAGCCCAAAGATCAGCCCCCGAGCCACCTCCTCGATCTGCAAACAGTCAAACACCCTCCCTAATGCTTCTCCAGTGGCTGCCTGGCCCATAACCCCCATCAAGGCCGCCGGCACACCACTCTGGATGAGCAGTTTCCGCGCCTTAATCGCCAGCTTCTCCTTTTCCTCCGTCGTCATTTCCGCGGGCCATGAGGCCCTCTCTTGTGCAGTGGGCAGGGTATTCTCCCGGAGCTTGCGCAGCTGTGTCGCGATGCCCGCATCAGAGGTATTCGCATCCAGCACCGAGGACTGGATGAGAGACTGGACGGTCAGGAGAGAGGGGTTGCCTGGGCGAAGGAGAAAAGATTTTGCGGCGGCGAGGAGGGTGCGACGAATGTTCCACGCGGAGGAGAGGGTGTACATTTCGTTGATGACGGCGAAGAGAAGCTCTACAGCGACGCGGGTTTCCTGCTCCGACATTTGCGCGTACTGCTTTGTGGGTTTTGCGGGGGTCTTCTTGGTGCCGTTGACTGTGGCTGGTTGTGAGGGAGGAGCGCTTGCACTGGCGCCGGCAACGGAAGTAACACTGCTGCTTGGTACGCCTCGTATGGTTTGGTAGATGTCGTGCTGCTGTTGTCTCGACTGTGTCGCGTCTTCACCACCGTTGATGGATTCGTAATCGCTCGGCATGTCGTCTGGGGGGGGAGGTAGCCTCGTCAGGTCTAGACTTATGGAGGACGGCGACCGGAGGGCAGCCAGACTCGATGCCCGGCTGTGCGATTCGCTGGCGCGCACACTGGCTGGTAGTGATCCCGCTTCTACTCTCTCTCTCTCCATACTACGCCCAGTTCTCGCCGATTCCCCTTCGGCTCCTTCGCTCTGAGACTGGTAACTAGGCCTTCGCGACATGGGTGCCATTTTCCCGGGCTGCGTAGAAATGATTGATCGTTGGCTATCCATGCTGGCACGTTCCAATGACCGCGCGGGCGATCGCGTATTTTCCATACGTGGAGATGTGGCCGATAGCGAGAGCCGGTTCGGCGCAGAAGGCGGTGTCAAGTCGACAGACTGGGTCGTCGATTTCCTAGTAAGGCCAGCAATGTTGCCAAAGACGCCACTGACGCCCCCGACGAGCGTCTTTCCTCCTTCCATGAGGGCACCCTTGGGCGCTGTGGTCAGAACGTCGAGCATACTCTTGCCGACCGTCTCCCAGCCAGCAAAGCTTTTGGTGGTATTGCCGTGAGTATGACCCTGAGACTTTTCGAGAAAGCGCTTCATGCCTTCGCTCTCGGCGAGAGACTGGTACCAGCAAGCATCGCGCAGATATCGTTCAAGTTCGCCCCTGAGGGATTCTCTTGTATGTATCTTCCAGCTAGGCAGTTCTTTGTGCAGCTCTGTGAAGGCAGTAGCTCCAGAGATGGTTGCTATCCGCCTTATGATTTCGTGGAGGGTTCTAAAATCAGAATAGCGTCGAACAATCATCCATCCCGAATGCGCAGAGGACGATGGTTCAACTTGTATCAGATAGTCCCAGTTGGGCTTTGTGCGAATCTTGTTGTTGTCGCCTGGGGAGTCGTCATGCAACGTGAAGGAGGCGTTATGAAGAGTCAAGTGCGCCTTCCTGGGGCCGTCGTCTTCTGCTTCTTCAGCTTGGCTAGCCGGCACGATCTGATCGAATTTTGTGAATTGCTGGGTGTTTGGTAGCGGCTCCAGCGGCGATGATGATGATGGCTGGTTGTATGAAGATTCAATCATCGACTGTGGCGTGACTGGCGTGTTTTCTGATTCACCTTTAGTAGAAGAGGATCTGTCGGTGGCCGTGGCTGTGGCCGTCGTCGACGATGTATCTGCAGAACCATCCAAGGCTTCAGACCCCTGGGATGACTGAATAGCCTCCTTGGACGTCTTGTCGAGAGAAGATTCCGAGCCCAACTCCAAGCTGTTGTTTGATCGGTCAGACTGGTCACCGAGCTGGACAGAGTCTCGCTGCTTTTGTTGGCCATCACGGGCAATCATGGCATTCATTTTCTTCATTTCATCCATGGCTCCTTCAAGTTCCTCGTCTGCCCTACTCAGCCGCTTTTTATGTCCCAGAGACTCCTTCCGGCGGTTACGGTCCATCTCCGAGCTTGAGCGCGCAGCTACAGGCTTTGCAATGCCGATGTTGCCCACGTTTCCGTCGATATCGGCAAACAGATTCGGTCCCGCGTCGCGACCTGTTTGCATGCCAACATCAATTGCTTGGTTCAGGTCCGGTTCGCCAGCCTCCAAAAGGTAGACAATCCAACCATTGATCCACTCAGCTTTGCTGCAAGTCTGCAGCGTCGACTCCAAGACAGAGTTGGCCAGTATCTCTCGCAAAAAGATGCGCGCAGGGTCGCAATTCCTAGAGCCTTGGTCGAGAAACCCAAGAAGCTCCTCAGCCACAGTCCTGAACTTGGCGGCTTGTTGTCTTTGGTTTAGAAGGATGGCTAGCCTGGAGTCTGGATTTGACGCCAGATAGTTGTACACTGCATCGGCGGCGGTCATGTTCGACTCGGGGGGGAGGTCCGCAAAGGCGGAAGCTAGTTCCGACAGCAGCGCAATCAGAATGGAGGAGCTGTTTGTAAGCAGATCTAGAAAGGCGTCGGCTGGCCGCTTCTTGGAAATGCGATTCGATATGGAGAGGAGGTATGAATTCAGGGCCTTTCGACATGCAAGCGGAAACGAGTGGTCGCCCGGTATAATGGGGCTATACCACCACTTGATATAATCGCGCACGACTGCGTCGACCAGTCCGCATAAGGCATCTCGGGTTTCGGGTCGGAAGTCGTCGAAAGTCTTGAACGTGGCCTCGTTTTCGTCGTCGGCTTGGCCGTCGGCGCCAGTCGTGTCAGCTCCTTCTATCTTCAGCTCGTTCCAAACCCTTGCAAGAACATCACCGCCTTGTTCTCCCCGCACAGCCTTGGCAATTACAGGATTCCGCGCTTCGACAGAGATGAACAAGAGCACACCGCCAAGGGCACCAATCAGTAGAAGCCCAATTCTTCCTAGCAACGCATGAAGAACTGCCGATATCGCAACTGCCAGACTTCCAAGAGTTACGGGAGTTGCCTCGGAGACAAACTCCAGAGCTTTGGCGACCAACACTGAGGCTCTGGTCGTCGATTGCGCGGAGTCCTCTGTTGTCGTGCCGGGAGAATTCGAGCCGTCTTTAAGATCCAGAATATTTATGCTGTTTTCGTTATTGGCTATTGTCGAAGATTGTGTCGCATTGGACTCGGCGGAAAACTCAAGAGAAGCGGCGGCCTGGGCTGCGCCGCCCATGCTTGTTGCGCTCATCAGAAGAGCTTCGTCAATGCCAGAATGGAGTGGAGGTGCAGCTCTTGATCTGGGCGTGGCAAACGGCCTAAGAAACCATACTCGAGCTGTTGATCGCGGATTGGAAGACGGAGCTGAATGAATGTCAAGTTTGGTTCTCGAGAGACGGGTATGCTGACAGATATGTTTCAAAGTCGTGTGAGCAGAACTTAGAAGTATCTTCTGGCATCAGATCCCAGATATGTAACTTGCTTTGTGCTGGTTGCGGTTGCTCTCAGACCGGGTTGTCATTCAGGGGATGAGCGGGGCATGCATCCCCCTATGATCGCTAATTTTAGCGCGAGCTTGTCTTCCAGCTCACCTGAGCTCAGAGCTGTCAAACCAGGTGGTCTGTGCTGCGCCACAACGTCGTGGACTCGCCTCGGGCGTCAGGACTCAGACTCAGAACAGGGAAAAGACGGAAAAGAAGCCTGGAAGCAGCGCCAGCAAGCAACCATTACAGTACATACCAGATACATATGTGCATGGAGGTGAAAGATGCAGTCTGAATTTCTCTCAGAAGCTATCATTGCTCCGGCAAATGCACATATTTCACGCGAGCTTCGTGAATCGTGACCACTTCGCATCGCGTGTCACGTGAGTTGGCGTTTGGCCTGTTGACGCGTTGCTGCGGGAGCCGTTTGTAATGCGACACTGCTTACTTCAACAGTTTTTGGCTGTATTCTGAGTATTTTGGATATAAACTCCCTCTTTGTAGGCAGTCGCATCGAAATCACTGAACGAAGTTCATCTTGGTGTATACATCTCTGCTGTGAACGGTGAAATGTCTACACTCTCAAAGAAGCGCGGTGCTGCCGAAGACGTGGATGCAGACCAGAGTGTCTCGCCAAAAGTCGCCAAGAAGAGCAAGCACAACGTCAAATCAGACGGCCAAGACGACGAGGGCAATCCTTTTTGGGAGGTCAGTTTGCGCCAATCTTCGGAAAAAATCTAACAGGAAAAAAATCCCTCGTCTGTCTGTTGTGCCAAAAACTAAAGAACCTGCAGCTGTCCAACAAACGCCGGGTTGGCGTGTCGCAGTTCAAGAACATGTGCCTCGTCAACATTCGTGAGTATTACGAAAAAGACGGTAAGATGCTACCAGGCAAAAAGGTGAGTTTCTTTGTCTTTGTCTTTGTCGTTGTCAATGTCGTTAGCATTATCACCACCATCATCATTCTTCTCCGGGTATAATATGAGCCTAACTCTTCTCAGGGCATCTCGTTGTCGGTAGCTCAGTATGCAGCGCTTCTGAAAGCAGCGCCCGCCATCAACGACACGCTTCGGCAACTGGGTCAGACTGTCGAAGAGGTCCCGGACACGTCTGACACCGTAGCAGAGCCCATCAAGGCATCCAAGGCAAAGAAGCCCTCAAAGGCGAACATTGATGCAACGAGTGATGAAGAGGACTAAGTTTCCTGCTCTCGGGAGGCAGAGTAGCGCGCAGTGATCATAGAGCGTCAAAATTTGAACAAGTAAGGCGTTTCTGGCGTCGTTTTCCACATTTCGATCCGATTCCGTTCATGCTGCTCACTGCCAGTGCTGCTGGCTTGAGACTCGAGATAGGCTTTTGTTGAGTGGTGCAAATAATTGGTGGTAACTTCTCAGCATCAACTCCTGTGACTACACCATTCTAGTTACATGATGGGCCTGCGATCTAGATACGCTTTAGGCTCAAGCAGTAGTTACTCACTCACGCAGAGAACCAACATACTAACTATAGTCAGCTTGACCAAAGAGCCGACTTCTAAACCTGGTGGTGGTCACTGGTCATTGGGAGAGGTACAGGTTGGTCGCTGGCGAGAAAGTGACTCGCATCGGCGTCTCCAGTTTTTCCCTCCCAACCTCCACTTGATCATCTCGGATCTCTCCCCTTTTCTCCCCCAGATCGCCGCAGCCCCTTTACGCCCTCACCGGAGCTACTGGTGGGGGATTCAATTTCATCCCACCCTACCTTACAGGTAGGGGGGGTCGCATAGCAACAAAATGCCCCTTAAGGTCCAAAATAAAAAGGTACATAGCTTCCCCGCCATTTCCACACCAAAACAGATGTACCTCGGCTTATCTCATATTTCGGCTTTGGTGAATACAGAATACCGGCTTTGGTGAATACATACAGAATACCGGGAGCCGCATCACGTGACGGCCGTACCAGCCGAACGTGCACATATTTTCACTTTCCCACTTCTTGGGTAACCTAGCTCTTTAGTCAAAATAAACATTCCATTTTGCCCCCCAATTTGCTCAACAACGTTTGTTTTTTTTTGCATCGCGAACAGGTATCGCGTCTCGACTCTCCCCCGCTTTCTTCTAGCGCGCCACACTACCAACTTTAGTACCAACCTTGACACAGCAATTGCAATCGACTGCGACGTTAAAATGGCATCCGACGCGTCAGACGCTGATATCACGAAGGCTGCGGCAGCCGAGCTACGTGTGGCCAAATGGGGCCCCATAACTGCTCTTGATGCAAGGGCTAGAGCCGCGAAAGACGAGAACAACAGACGAGAGGCTCAAGAAGAGGAGAACTGTAGAATCAGGAAGAAGGAGGTACGGATAGAGGTCGGGTTCCTCCGCTGCTGGCTACGAGCGGTTAGGGGCATGGTCAGGGCTAGCCTCAAGGACTTGACATTTGCAGGCGAGGCACTGGCGGTCATCTGGTACAGAGACTCGATCGTGAGAATCAAGCATGACTGGTTTATCGACCTCGTTGAATGTCCAGACTAAGCTACCGCGTTTTAAATAGCCCACCATAAAGCCTGTTTCATCGAAATTCCAGATGTTGTTCTTCAGCGGCTTGTTGAGGTAGAGATATTTTTTCCACGCGTCGAACCAAGAGGTGATGATAGCACGGTCTTCCACGGCCTTCCTCCTCGCTTCCTGGGTAGAGGCTTTTTTCATATGAAAGATATGCGTATGCCTACTCATGTAACGGCGAGCCCAGCGCTTCGTGACCTTCTTATTGCGGCCGGAAGCTCTGAGTATCTCATTAACTTGGAGACGAAGGCGGCGGATCTCTATGTGGTGGCCGCACATAACCTGGCGATGGGCCCAAATCAGCACCGCTCTATCTTCAGCGGACGTGAGGATTGCGCGATGACCGCCGTTATGGGAAACAGGCCGCCGGCCCTTACTGCGGCCATATGCGCGATGGTATGGCACTTCGAGGGCTGCCGCAGCCTTCGTGATACTCGGATAAAAACCTTCTCGATACAACTCCACCGCGGCGACAGTTCGCTCCTCGAGGTTATGCTGTGTGCGGCGATAAAAATTGGGCAGACCGGTGGCAGGATCGATCCATCTTTGGACTGCTGTTAATTCAGCTTCTGACGAAGCATTAACGTCTGACGAAGCATCAGCGTCTGACGAATCATCAGCGTCTGGCGGATAATCAGCGTCTGGCACATAATCGTCTGGCAAATAATCAATCTCTGACGAATAATCAGCGTCTGACGCGTCGGATGCCATTTTAACGTCGCAGTCGATTGCAATTGCTGTGTCAAGGTTGGTACTAAAGTTGGTAGTGTGGCGCGCTAGAAGAAAGCTGGGGAGAGTCGAGACGCGATACCTGTTCGCGATGCAAAAAAAAACAAACGTGGGTACCTATTCTGTATTCACCAAAGCCGGTATTCTGTATTCACCAAAGCCGAAATATGAGATAAACCGAGGTACATCTGTTTTGGTGTGGAAATGGCGGGGAAGCTATGTACCTTTTTATTTTGGACCTTAAGGGGCATTTTGTTGCTATGCGACCCCCCCTACCTGTAAGGTAGGGTGGGATGAAATTGAATCCCCCACCAGTAACAACAGGTATTTTTACCACTACCTACCACGGAGGTATGCAGTGCCACGGATCACGCCGTCGACAACAGCCAAAGCCAACAGCCTCGTTCAGCCTAACTTCAGCTAGCGTTCAACATATTCCAGCACTCACATCTCACAAGGAAGGAAAGACACGGCGATGGCGGGCCGCTGAACGACAGTCGATTGCTGGCGTTGACTTCTGACAAGCAGGCCCTGACGCTGGAGTCGCTATGTGGACTTGAGCTTCGTCTCGCACTACTTCTGCGCTTTCATTCACTTCTGCTGCATCGCTGCTTGACGAGCTGCCCTCTCTCTCTTGCTTGGTAGATCGAATCTATCATATTCTCGATTGACTACCACTACGCTCGCTCCGTCCACGTCATCTTGACGCTTCCCACCCGACGTTCGCAACATTCGCGCACCAATACTCGTCCACTCGTTTGCACGATACCCGGGCTCATGATTATCTTGTGACATCACCGTCGCATCACCGCCTCCGCATGCCCATGATGAGCCTACGTGCTATCGGCCGTCGTGTCGAGTCTGTCCACGATTACGCCGGAGTGCTGGTTCCTTTGGAAGAAGCCCATCTTCATGGCATATCCGCTCGCTCCGATCGGACCAGATCCGACTCCCGTCGACAAGATCGTCGCGCTGACGATCTAGAAAGCGCTGCTACTGCTGCTGCCGAGGAGGAGGAGGAGGAGGAGGAGATGAAGAACGCGGACAGCGAAGCAGAGGCAATGCTTCAGATGGAAGAGGCGGAATACACAATTGACGGCTTGCGGGCCGAGATGCGGCAGGGTCGCCAGGGCCGATGGACCGAGTACGAGGTAAAATCGAAACTCATCAATAAGGCCATCGGCGACATTGGCATGGGAAGATACAACTGGCAGTTATTCGTCCTCTGTGGCTTTGGCTGGTTTGCCGATAACTTGTGGCTGCAGGGTGTCTCCCTCACTCTCCCGTCACTCTCCGCCGCGTTTGACATCTCGGAAAAGTCCGTCCGGTATACGACAAGCGCTTGCTTCGTGGGCCTGTCGTTGGGAAGCTTCACGTGGGGCATCGGATCTGATTTCTTTGGTCGTCGGATCCCATTCAATTTCACCTTGCTCATCACCAGCCTGGCAGGTATGGCGTCCGCATACGCCCAAACCTGGGGGAGTGTCTGTTTCTTCTTTGCCGCGTTGGGCTTTGGTGTCGGCGGGAGCTTGCCCGTGGATGGCGCCTTGTTTCTCGAATTCCTGCCTGATGCATCCAGCTCGCTTCTCACGTTGCTCTCCATTTGGTGGCCAATCGGGCAGCTGGTGTCGTCACTGGCTGCGTGGTACTTCATAACCAATTTTCCCGCTGAGCAGGGCTGGAGATACTTTATCGTGTCAATCGGGCTCGTCACATTCGCCATGTTTGTCCTGCGGTTCTTCGTCTTCCGTCTGTTCGAATCACCCAAGTTTCTCCTCAACAAGGGACGCCAGGACGAGGCCGTTGCAGTCGTGCACGGCATCGCGTACAAGAACAGCACCAAGACGTGGCTGACGAGTGACATTCTCGACCAGGTTGCTGCGGACGAGGCAGGCCACAGTAGATCAGGACAATCGAGTCCGCCGCCTCTGGCCGTCAAGTCCGCATCGGGTGCGATCAAGGAAAAGATCAAGGGATTCTCTGGGGAAAGACTGAAGCCTCTGTTCGAGAACAAGACACTGGGTATGGCCACGGGGCTCATCTGGTTCTCCTGGGCCAGCATCGGCATGGGGTACCCTCTCTTCAATGCCTTTCTCCCCCAATACTTCTCCCACAACCAAGGCCAAGGCAGCGAGAATGGCGGCGCAGTAGTCGCATCATCTGAAACCTCGCCCATTTCAAACGAAACGTATCGCAACTACGCCATTACATCCATCATGGGCGTTCCTGGCAGCCTCCTCGCCGCCTACCTCGTCGATTCCCCATCACCCTTCTTGGGCCGTCGTGGCACTCTCGCGGGGTCAACTCTCGTCTCCGCCATATTTCTCTTCTTGTTTGTATTCTTGGGCACCACGCCCAACGCTCAGCTGGCGTTCTCGTGCGTAGCCGCCTTTTCACAAAACATCATGTATGGCGTTTTGTATGCATTTACGCCCGAGATCTTTCCTGCCCCCGTGAGAGGGGCCGGTACGGGCGTGGCCAGTTTCTTGAACCGGGTGACGGGTTTGATGGCCCCGGTATTGGCTGCCAATATCCCTGGAGACGGGGCCACGACTCCAATTTATATAGCGGCAGCGTTGATCTTGGCTGCTTTTGTGGGCATTTGCTTGATTCCTATTGAGACGAGAGGTGCGCAGCGGTTATAGTCGTCATACGCGACTGCCTACTCATGCCTTTATGGGCTGGGCGAGTAGCGTCATCGAGATAATTTGAACGATGCAATGTACATATCATCGAACGTAAAAATAAAAATAAAAAAAGCACTGAAAGAGTTCAAGGCCATGGGACTTATTGAACAACAAGGTGCCAAGCCCTACCTAATACTCGAAGTTGTCACTATACCGTTCGCACATAGCTTCTGTGACTGCGCCGCTTTGATGTATTTTTTTTCAGTCATATTCAGTCTTGTTTAAGTTGATCCTAAAAATATCGGCGCCCGCAAATCTGAGTTATAATTCTCTCTCAAGCAAAAGCCAAGTCCACTTCTTCTAAGATGCATTCCATGCCTAAAGATGCCCGGGTCATCGGTACGCTCCAGCCGGACCCTGTTTTCTCGTCGTCTTCAAGGCCGCCCTCAAAGCGTCTCTGACCAAGGGATCCGCCCGAATCGTATTCTGCACCAACCACTCACGCATCTGATCCCTCAGACGGTCGACGGCCGCTGCATCACCCTTAAAGGGAGCGACCTCCATGTCCATCAACCGCCCGGTATCCGCATCGAGCTGCTTAGACAAAGTCTCCAGCGTCGCCAAGCTCTCGTTAACAGCCTGCTCATTATCACCACCGTTCTTATCCGGGCTCGTTTTGGACTGAGATCCAGGCACCAACAGCGGGCCAAGCTGCGACATTGCAATGTACATGGTCAAAGTAAGTTTTCGTAACAGCGCAATGAACTGGAATGGCAAGTAGGGCGGCCGCCGCATCAGCGTTGAGACCATGGCATTCACAACATTCAAAAGGGGCGGGAATCCAGCCCGCGTCACGGTATGGACCTCCACGAGGCACAGCGTCATGAGGATCAGCCATCGGTAGAAGCGGCCAAAGTCCATGTAGCCAAACAAACCCACTATGTAGATCATGGCCGCAGCCATGGCATAGTGCGGCAGGATGTTGTACAGGACGCCCTGGCTCACATAGTCCCGTATGGTCACGCACTGCTCCCACGAGAAGATGGCGTTGCCGAAGCGCTCGTAGGCGAACCGCTTGGCTGCATCCTGGAGTGTGTCGCTCGCGAGTTTGAGGTGGATGAAGTAGGCGGCTGATGCGGCGGCGGCTTCGCTGCCTGTCTTGTCTGGGTGGTGAACGGCGGCGAGCCGGCGAAAGCGGGATTTTATTTCGCGGTCTGTCGCTGTGATGGGGACGCTAAGGTCGGCGTAGAATGAGGAGAGACTGCCGAGTTCGTGGTCTGCTTCGTAAATGGTGTAGATGAGGTAGGCGGTTATGACGAGGATCTGGATTCGCCGGCGGTGGAGGGCATATTTGGGCGAGCCGGACGCGGGTTTGGGGTCGCCAGCACGAATGGTGACGCCGTAGTAGATGCTTTGGGCGAAGGAGGACACGAGCTGATAGATACAAGATGGTCAGTTTTCTGGCCTTGCTTCTCTCTTCGTTCGATGCATTGTATGAGGAATCATGGCGGGGGTCCGGTATGGAGTTGAGTTGAGTTGAGACTTGAGACAGAGATGGGGAGAGGATGTTATTTTTTGCATACGTCAGGGAGAAACGTCCAGCCTATCAAGGAGATGAGGGCTGCCATGGTGTCAGATGAGGCATTATAAGACTTGTCAAAAGTAAGCTTCGAGACGTCGATGTCGATGTTCAAAGGCCGGCTGTTTGTCGCGGCTTTGTTTGTCGCACCGTGCACCTCGAAGGAAAGCACGCGTGAAGTGCGATAAGATAAGACGAGGCTTACCGGGACAATGCCGAGGGGTTGTGGGGCTTCTCGACACAAAGTGGCAGAATTGGAGATCAACGGCAGAAGTTACGAATGTACCTACCTACAGAATGTACATATGTACTACCTCATACGGAGTACATACGGTACATACATACATTACGGCCCATAGGTGTGTACCTACTACTACCTAGTACCTACCTAATTATACACAGAAGTTTCAGGACATCGAAATCCGGTGATGGGAAGGCAGATCTTGATTATCTTCGATCGGGTTGGAATCAGACTCAGAATTCGCGCCGCAGATACAGATTTCCGTGTGGTTCCTCATGGAGTCATGGCTGAACACTGGGCAGTGGGCAGTGGGCACACGCCTCTGAGAGTCAATGAGAAACAAGCCAGCAGCAGCTAAAAAGGAGGGGTTTGGTCGTGTGGGGGAATTGCGACCCCTGACGCCGCCAAGTGAGGGGAGACAAACGGACACCAAGGCCCGCCGTAATCGGTGATCCCGAGAGATCTGACCATCACGACGCGCCGGCGACAGTGCAGTCACGAGGGTTTCGGATTGCCTCAGTGCATCCTCGTCTCTTTCTCGGACTGCTTGGCCTGCTTGTGGTTCGGTCTGATCGGTCTGCTTGGTCTCTTCCGCCCTGGACAACCTCCCAAGAACTTCCGGTAGATGCGCCTCGCCCGTCCGAGATACAGCGCATATGGATGATGGAACCCATTGATGGGCTGGCCCATCTTCAGGCCAGCTTAATCGAGATATATAAAACGGCTTTCCAGAGATTCCTCGCTCAGAAGTGGTGGCCAGCGCTCCTGTGGACGTCGGTAAGCTGTAAATACATACGCAATGTCTCTGGGCTGGCTGCTAATTCGAGTTGTTTATACCACGCAAAAAGCTTCTGCAGTTTCTGCCCTTTACGGCCACTATTCTCGCAGCCTGTAATGGTCATTACGAGCTCTGCCAGAGGAGGTACTCGGAGGTGACCTTTATCGGCAGCCATAACAGCGCCTTTGTCGGTCCTACGCCCTCTCATAACCAGTATGTCTCCGTCACGCGTCAGCTGCAGCTTGGGGTGCGGTTCTTGCAGGCCCAAACGCACGACAAGGCCGGCACCATCGAGATGTGTCATACGTACTGCTGGGAGCTGGATTCTGGATCTCTCGCCATGTATCTGCGAGAAATCGGGACTTGGATGGATGATCACCCCAACGAGGTCGTGACGCTGCTGCTGACCAACGGTGATGCGATTCCCGTTCGTGAATTCGATGTCGTGTTTGAGAGCACGGGTCTCAAGAAACATGTGTTCCATCCCCAGAGGAGAATCATGTCGAAGACGGAGTGGCCTACCCTTGGGGAGCTCATTGATGCAAAGACTCGACTTGTGGTGTTTATGGGTATGTCGCGACTCGCGGGTGTCTGTTTCTAGTGGCTCTTTCTCCTGCATGGCGTGTTCGTGAGGCTGTCTTCGTATTTATATCTTGACGTGTCTTTCTCTACGATTTCGGTCCATTTTGTGCTTGATGCTCTTGCCTGTTCTATACTTGAGATCTGGTTTTCTTTACACATCGTTTTTTTAACTTTTTCTTTCGTTGGTTTCTCTTGTCTGCATTTTGCGCCGCCCTAATGCCCGTCCAGGAAATGAAACATTGTCTCACTGATTGGCATAGATTATCACACAGACCGAGGCAGATTCGACTACATCATCAGCCAGTTCGATCACTTCTGGGAAACTCCTTACGGTATCACGAACAAACGTTTCCCGACATGTAGGGTGGACCGTCCCCTGTTTGGCGACCCCCACAGGCTCATGGGAATCATGAACCACATGCTCAACTTTCGGATCGGCAACGTTGTGTTTCCAGACCAGGTAGACGCCAAGACGACCAATTCCCTCGCTTCCATCACCAAGCAAGTCAATCTGTGCGAGAGCCAGGGCAAGCCGCAACCGAACGTAATTCTGGTTCGTTCGTTCTTTTTCAGCCTGTAGACTTCTCCCTTCGAAATGAGGACTGACGCGCGCTTGGTACTAGTTGGATTATGTCAATGTTGGGGACGCGCAACAGGCGCAACTAGCATTCAATGGGTTGGCTTAGAAGAGTGCTTAGAGACGGATGTGGTTTACGAAAAGCGTCACCCCTCTAGCGTGGGCAATTGGGGTTGGCTGCCTCTTGGCTCTTTCGCGAAGTTATGTACCTATTTCCGAGTCCCTTCGTGGGTCCACGGCATGTAACAATGTGTTTCCGTCGTGGCTTGAGAAGCGGACGACAATGGCGTTGTTGACTTCGTAGGCCTCAAGTTAATAAATGACTTCACCAGGCTGCATCTGCACCGGCTCGTCCTCTTATTTAACAAGTTACAGCCGCCGGGCCCCACCGCCGACAGCTGGCAAGCAGGTGTAATTACAGAGCAGTTGCCAGTGTGTCGATGGTGGCACTGGCGCAGCGAATCACGAGGCTAGAGCCATGCGCGTCCGTCCCGTGAACAAAGTCGGGGTTGCATGTACATATGCATTGAGCTCTGCATCCTGCCATCTACCATTGTATGCATGCAGGAACTCGGAAGCAGTATCATATTCCTCGACGTCAGCGTCATCTACGCACCAGATCTTGATTCTGGGGACCGACGCTGCTGCGTCATCCACATCCAGCCGCGCATTACACCATCACTAAATCTCAAAGCATCCGTCCCTGCCGACGTGAAGTCTTTCACTCGCTGGCACAACAGCATAAGACAAAGTTGGGGTAAAGTTTCGAGAAGCGCGCCAAATGGTGGTGGGCTAATAACCAAATCATACGGTCGACGGGCTCCTTTTAAGAGAGAAGAAAATCCTTCGGTCTCTAGCAACGGGAAATAAGGGAGCCGGCATTCCCTGTTTTCCTACTTCACGCTATCACGGCCTCAACGAACCGCGCTGTCGACGTCTGTCTACTACGTACGGTGCGATCGACTCTTCGCGCGAGCTTGTCGCGAGTTGTTGTTTCACTCCGGCGCAATATGCTGCTGAGATTCGGTTGGCGCGCAGCCGCGGCTGTTGCAGGTATGCTCAGACACGCCATAAACCCTGTTGCTTGCACATTGCGTCTCCTTGTTATTATCAGCAGCTCCATCCCCCAGACTGCGATGCTGAACACAAGGTACTGTCACAGCTTTGACTCCTGCGATCACGCTCGCCGACGATGCCACACCCCCGGGCCAGTCCACCTTCATCTCACCCGACAACCACGTCGCCTTCGCGTTTACCGTTCCCGAGACCGAAGACTTTAGATATCCCGATGCTACCTTCTTCAGCCTACGCGTTCCGAATAAATATTCGTGGGGCGCCGTCGGCCTCGGCAGCGATGACATGAAGGGAGCGCTCTACCTCATCATCTACCAAAGCGAGGACGGCCGCAATGTCACCTTCTCGCCTCGCATGGCCTACGACAACAGCGAGCCGACGTACTGGCCCGACATGGAGTACGCAGTCGTTGAGAACAGCACGGGCATCTTCGACGACTACATGTACTTCACGGCCATGTGCACGGCGCACTGCCGAAGCTGGAACCGCAGGGACACCAATGGTGGATGGCTCGATGTGTCCTCGCCGAGCCAAAAGGCCATCTACGCCATTGGCCCCTCAGAGTCGCTTATGAGCAACGATCAGCGTGCGCCGCTCAAGTTTCATCAAGAGTATGGCGTATTTTCGATTGATATGGGACGGACGCGGGGCGCTGCAGATGCGCCTCTACTGAACCAGGACTCCCAGAACGAGGGGACCCAATTCGTGGCTCGCGAAACCAACCGGTCGGATTACAAGGCGACGCTTCATGGGACGTTCATGATCTTCTTCATCATCGGCATGATGAACTTTGGTGTTGTGCTGCTACGAGTCTGCGGATGGGCGAAATGGCATGCACTGAATCAGAGTATAGCCACGCTTGGTGTTCTTTCGGGCTTGGTGCTTGGTATCTTGACGAGCTTTCATTATAACAGGGTGCGTCTTGTTATGAAACCCCCCCTACTCCGCCCTTTTCTCCCATGATTGCTGTCGTTGATGGACGGACGGACACGTACATCCCTTTGTGAGGAATTATGCTAATCTTGGAGAATTGAACACTCGAAACAGTCGCGGGGCTTTGCGCATTACCATCAGATACTGGGTTATCTCATTGTTGCCTTCATCCTCGGCCAGCTAGGCCTCGGAGTCAAACACCATATAGAGTACCGAAAGACGCAGACGCCCTCCATATTTGGCCGGATCCACGTGTGGACCGGCCGAGTGATTCTCTTTTTTGCCCTCATGAACGCGTTCTTGTACGTTCCACTCCCCAGTTATCCAATCCTTTCTCCGCCATGTGGAAGCAAGAAACCATTTAGTCTTCAGTTGCTAACCTCGTGGTGACACCATGTGTAGCGGCTTCGCATTAGCACAAAACAAACGCTTCGCCATGGTCCTCATAGGCCTGCTCCTCGCCGCCTGCGGAATCGCGCTCATCTTCATGCTGGGCCGAAAGCACTTCTTCCCCAAGAGGCAGTTTCAGCCCGTCGGTGCGCAGCAGGCCCCTCCGTGGCGACAGCCCAGCTACGACACCCACGGTTTTCCCTCCGACGCGCCTCCGGGCTACGAGCCGCCATCACAGCAGGTCGGTCTGCAGCCTGCAGGCTCGTCGTCGAATAATCCCAACACGCCGTGGAGAAGCGCAGATAGCAAAGACGACGATGATGTGCCGCATCTGGGGAGTACTCAGAGGCCGAGGGAATTTGCGTAACGTGGCTGTGGGGGGAGGCTCATCTTGTCTGTTCATATTCCCCTTCCTTCTTCTTCTTCTTCACCTTTTTAATTCTCTTCTTCTGCTTTGTATTCTTTTGGAAACCCCATATTTACGTGTAACGGAAGCGCAAGTATACTACTTGGGTGAGCGGGTGTCTATATTCAACAAGTCAATGGATGCATCTCTCCAATCCTCCTCTCTTGGGGGCGCCTTTTATGTAATAGCACAAACACCGCTAGGGAGCCCCTCTTTGGTTTTGGCCATGTTGTCTTTCTTCTTTTTCTTCTTCCTCTCTTGCCTTTATATCCTTCTGTATGATGATCATTACTACTCTCTACGTCTTTCTTATATATATGAGCCACAGCCTCTGTAGCAAAAACATGAAAGCCTCAACTGTGTACATTTTATGGGTCCGCCACTGACACCCCGCGTATCTCACCATCGACGTCTACCCTTTGAAATCGACAAACTGATATTCTTCTTCTCGTCGGACAATTGCTGCCAAGCATGTCCATCACGCTTCAGCTGGGACATCAACGCATCCGCGTCACCGCTGAGCCCCTCACCCAAGACGCCTTCTCCCCCTTTGGCAGCGTCATCAGCAATCCCCGTCCCGACGTCCATCCCTCGTCCGCCTCGTCGTGCACATCTTTGCCCGCCAACGCCGTCTCCGCAAACCAAGGCTTCGCGATCCAGTACCGCCATGTCGCTCCCATCAAGAATCTCTACGACCAAGCACCTAGCGGCGTCGAGGCCACCCCCATCATGAGCATGTTTGTGTGCTCGGCGCGCCAACTCCTCCACATAGACGATGACCCCGCGCACGACATCTTCCCCGTGCGCATCCTGGAACGCCATCCCTTCACCACGCAGACCTTTTCGCCCCTCGCCTCCACGGCGCGCGCGTATCTCGTGATTGTGGCGCCGAGTTTGCCGCCCCGCGAGGAGAAGGTCCGTCTGCCCGTGCCGGTCGGACAGGGTCTTCCGGGGAGGGGTCTCCCGGATCTACGTGGACTAAGGGCCTTTATGGCCACGGGTGCGCAGGCGGTTGTGTATGGAGCGGGGACGTGGCATGCCCCGATGGTGGTGTTGGGCCGGGAGGGCACGACGCTGGACTTTGTAGTGTCGCAATTTGCGAGCGGTGTGCCTATAGAGGATTGCCAGATCGTTGAGCTGGGGGAGGGAGCGGAGGTGAGGGTGCCGAAGGGGTGGGACAGCCGTGACTGTGAGGATAGGATCAAGGAGAGGAGAGTTGGGAATGAATGAGTCGGTTTCGCTGGACGTCGGGGTAATGTAGACTGCTCTGCTGGCATATCATGTCGGCACGCTTGTCGCCGAGACATGGACCCGGGATTTTCTAGAAATCCCGCATGACATGACGCCAGTGCGAGAGCCTGAGATGAAGATGCGGTGACCTTTATTGTCCGAGGCGAGGAAGTTGTTCATAGCCGGCCTGAAGCTGAATTGATGGTTTCATGAGATCCTCGTTTGATAAAGTGGGGGATGAACTTGTGGACTCATTACCTACCTACTACAAGGCTACAACTTAGGTGCCTGTAGTTCATCTCACATCGCAGACTCATAAACTTGTGAAGCTGTGAACTCATAGACTTGCACAGCTCATGAAGCCACAAACTCATATTTACCCTGAAAACTCATGGATTCATAAACTCCAGAGCGCTACACGTGCTAACCCTAAGTTGTAACTCGTCGTCCGCCAATCATCATCACCGGCAAAGACACAGCTGAGCCGCCATTCTCAAAAGCAAAAGCAAACATGTACCTACAGCAAAATGAGCCATGCTGTTCACATGGCAAATCAGCCTACATAGTACATACATACAGAGTAAGGTAGTGTCCAACAGCCCCCGTTCACTACCTGACAAAAAACTCCCCCAGCCGTTCAGCCGGTCGGCCGAGGTACCCGCCGGTATCCTATTCCACACCCCCAATTTCCGACCTCAATCCAGACAGTCAAGGCTGCCCACGCCGAACCGCAAAACTCATACAACAAATCACCTTCGATCCTACATCTGCTAAATCATGTCTCTTCACACCGACGCCACCGACCGCTTGCAGGACCTATCCGGACTCATCCTCCAGCCTGGCGAGAATCCCTACACCGCGCTGATCAATGCCTGCCAGGACGATCCAGTGAGACCCGTCCCGTTACCCGCCCCTTTTCACCAATTCTTTACACCTCATTCTATCTTCTTTATATCAAGTTTTACGTCTTCTGGGGAGGTGGAAGTGGTGGTTTTAAAGAGCGCGGGGTACAGTACAGACACGTGGCTAACTCACGCCTCACGCAAATCCCCTTGATTAAAGCAAGCTATCCAAATCCTCTACTCTGTCCACAGAACGAGGCGCAATGCCCAGCAGAAAGCCAAGTTCCTCGCCTCCGACTTCAGGGGCCTGTCGATTGACCAGACGCTCTTGAAGCTGGAGCGGCCGCTTTCATATCCCGGCTTTCGAGATGAAAGGCATTGCTTGGTCTTTTGGGCGAGGCCGCCAAACCATATCATAAGGTTGGCGTGTCGGTTGCAGGAGATTTTGCAAGACACAGCTCCAGGTTTGTGTGTGTGTGTGATGGTGTACAAGGGAGAGGGAGAGAGAGAGAGAGAGATATGTGGCTCGGTAGGCTAACTGTAATACAAAACAAAAAGGCGTCTGGCTCATGCCCCCGGACAGGATGCACATGACGGTCCTGGAAGTCGCCTTTTCCAAGACCCCCCAGGAAATCGCCTCCCAGGTTGCAACTCTGCGAGACGCCATCCCGGCCATCACGTCGCACACACACCTCCACCGAGCGCGGCTTGTGAAGCCCATGATCTCCTACGACACGTCTGCCTTTGCGCTGTCTTTCCTGCCGGCCTCGAGGGAGCCTCGTGTCTCGCCTGCGCCCACGGCTCCGGATGTGCCTGCGAAGACTATCACGCAGGGTGATGCGTACACGTACCATCATCTACGTCGGGAGGTGTTCGATAAGGTACAGGGGGCGGGGCTGCAGGTCGAGTCGCGCTATCAGGTCCCGAGTGCGCATATCACGCTGGGCCGGTTCTTGGATGAGCGAGACCATGATACGCCGGAGAAGAGGGTTCGTTGGGTCGACGCTGTTGACGATTGGAACGCGTGGTTGGAGAACCAGATTTGGGATCGAGGGGAGGGGGCCGAGTTTATCGGCGAGTGGGTTGTAGGGCAGGAGAGGGGTCTGGATGCGAGGAACGGGGCCTTGTGGTATGGGGGTGGGAGATCGATTATGGTCGGCGAGGGATTCTAGGTGCCGATAGAGAAGTTTCGAGGGCTTGATCAGGTATTGACGATAGTACGGCGCCATGAATAGATGGACAGGGAAAGGCATATATGAATAGACAAGTGGCAAGTGAGATAGGTGGGCAGTCGACTGAGTTGGGCAGTGAGAGAGATGGACGTGTATAAAAAAAGCCCAGGAAGAAGATGTGCATCAATAGATGGCAATCTGCATTGAGAGCGAGGCTTTTGCGGCACCTGCCTGCAAATCATGCGTCGATTTCGTGTCCGTGCAAGGGCTTGGCATCGAAGGAGAGCTGGCTAGATCCTCAACACAGCTTACACGAACCAAGTACAGCACATGAATCTCAGTCGATGTTCACTGCATCATGGTTCATAGGTGCATATTTGTTTTGTTTTTCTTGTCGTCGTTGCTATGAGCCGTGAGCTAGAATTCGCCCCGCCGCACCTTCATCGAACACGTGATGACAAAATGAACCTCCTTTCATTCGCCAGTCTCCATGATGCCCCGAATGCCGCAAGTATAACCACGAGAAAATTGAGTGAAATCCCCATCCAACAACAAATTTAGAACACCAGAGCCGCACCCTTTGTCTTCTTGTCGCCACTGTAAAAGGACTTATCGTTAGTGGATATTTCAACGTAGAGCAAGCTCGCTTGCCAAGTCCAGTAGGAGTGTCACGTACCCCAACTCAAAGTGCTTGCATCGCTTCAGGGCAAGCTGGCACTTGGTCTTGCACTTGACGCACTCCAGTCTCAGGACAACCTTCTTGGTGGTCTTGGCCTTCTTGTGGAAAACGGGCTTGGTCTGACCACCATAACCGCTCTGCTTTCGGTCGTAACGGCGCTTTCCCTGGGCGAACAGCGAGGCCTTACCAGCCTTGTACTGCGTCACCTTGTGCTGGGTGTGCTTGCGGCACTCCTTGCCCTTGCAGTAGGTGTTTCGGGTCTTGGGGATGTTGACCTAGTAGTCATCCCATGTCAGCTGCTGCAATATCGCACAAAACACATCGTATCCCCGCGACGGCGATAAATAGTAGGGAAGAGTAGGCACGGGTTGGCGAAGTCGTATCTCAGAGAGCGCGTATCAAGTTCGTCGCCGGATCGCACCGAAACAGTCGCCGAGTGACGCAGCCAATTCGTAGTTTTCCGTCTCGAGCTCCTCGACTTTTGGCCTGGGAAAGAAAACAACTTGTCGGATGGAATACGGATTGCAATTGTCGCGCATCGTAAGGTTTTTCTCCCCATCCGACTGCCCTCGCCGTCTCGCTGGCAAAACTGAAATCGTGCTGACTGGTCGTTCAAAGGCCGTTCCGGTGCGCTGGTGGCAGAGTTCGAGGTGCTTCGTTGATTGACTTTCGGTGCATGATTCTCTCGGAGTGCGGGGATATAATGCGAGACCTACCATCTTGACGACGTTGTGCGGTGTCGTTACTTGGGTGTTTGGCGATGCGAGGTCTCAATGATGGATGGTAAATTTGGGGAGGTTTTGGTGATTTCTCGCTTTGTGGGAAACTAGGGTAAACGTTTGCATTTGATTGGGTGCCATGGCTTTGGTGGATCCACTACATACTTTTTGATGCCTCGGATTTGGGGCGCACAGCGTGCGGCCAGTCGGGATCCATAAATTTCCTGAATGAGCAGATTGGCTTTGGGACGCGAAGCGATCCATCAAGCGTGACGTCGCTCGACGCTTTCCTCATTTACCCTTGGTCTTTTGAAACGTCGAAAGCTCAACATTTTTGTACCAATGCCTCTGAGCTTTGTCGGAGAATTTTCAAAGACTTACCTTTGTCATAGAATATTTGTTCTCCTCATGCTGGTTATATATAATCCGCACGTAGAAATTCATTGCGTGAATAAAGTACAAAGTCACATCTCGAGTCTTCGATGCAAGTTGTCGATGCGCAGCCCAAAACGGCTAGCTCACTTCGATGCCCCTTCTGCCCCACCAATTGGCCTGCGAGTCGCGACTCCAACAACCAAAGTGTCCTCCATGAGTCCATCGTCGCCAGAAGTCCAAAGTGTTCGTCTAAAGCACGCCGAAACCGCCCTTCACCATGGATCCCTACTCAGCAGAAGGCGAATTGATCAACATCCACAACCATTTCCATCAGGGACAGTACGATCAAGTTGTCGACTTTGATACGTCTGCCTTTTCCGCCGAGAACGCCCTCCCCGCGCGAGTCCTCGTCCTGCGGGCCCGCATCGCCCTGGGCCAAGCTGAAGATGTCC
Organism: Claviceps purpurea; assembly: GCA_029405325.1. NCBI lineage: Eukaryota > Fungi > Ascomycota > Sordariomycetes > Hypocreales > Clavicipitaceae > Claviceps > Claviceps purpurea. The sequence continues at coordinate 3,601,284 of CM055783.1, read as the reverse complement.
TTGCAGAAGTCAAGGGCGAATCGGAGCCTGACCTGGAGGTGATTGGTGCCTTTGCGGAACATACTCTAGGCAACACCGACGTTGCGCTCGAGACGGTCGAAAAGCTGGCTTCATCCGCGGCCGACAACGTCACTGTTCAAGTCATCGGCGGTACCGTTTTGCAAGCGGCGGGCAAGTCGGAGGCGGCTCTGGCTCTTCTGTCACAACACCAAGGAAGCTGTAAGTGGGCGGCGCAGAGATACCCGTGTCTCACTCGTTGCTGAACACTGCGCTCATCAATCTCCTACAGTGGAAGCTGTTGCTTTGATCGTTCAGATCCACCTCGAACAGAACAGAACCGATCTCGCCCTCAAGGAAGTAGTCTCTGCGAGGAGCTGGGCACAGGACAGTCTACTAGTCAATCTTGCCGAATCCTGGGTCGGGCTACGGGTGGTGAGTCGCTACCTTTCCGTCAATTGGGCTTACGCCAAAAACCGTATCGCTGATTTTGAGCTTGCAGGGTGGTGAGAAGTATCAACAAGCATTCTACGTTTTCGAGGAGCTTGCCCAGGCTCCTGCCACAGCCTCGATACGAAGCCTTGTTTCGCAAGCCGTCTGCGAGCTACATCTCGGCCGCTTGGAAGAGGCACAGGCTGCTTTGGAGGAGGCATTAAATAAAGATGGCCAAAATGTGGATGCCATTGCGAATATGCTAGTTTTGCAAGTTGCGTCTGGTCGCGATGATTCCCAATATGTCGAGTATGTTGATTCCTTTCTGTTTCCCTGATATTCGGTATGCATGCGGGCTAACTCTAACTGTCACAGGTTGCTGAAAAAGGCGGATCCAAAGCACCAGCTGTTGGTTGATATGGAGGAGAAGAGCGCATTGTTCGATCAGGCTGCCATGAGGTATACTGCCAAGGTGTCATCGTGAGGTACATGTTGATTTGAGTTCTTTGAGCGTATTGAAAGGAGCATGACCCCAGTAATAAAATTGAAAGTCCTCTCCAACCTACGTGATGCTCTACGTAGTCGAAAGTGGGTAACCTTGTCGTCGCGTGTATGATACGTGTGCGTGTGTTCAGCATCGTGATTATCGTAAGATGCAAGCAACCATACCGGACGCGTTGTAAGTCCTTAACTCCTGAACAGGCGTCATTATCCGTAGCTTGCTTCTGTATCAAGTCGTTTAGGCGCGGCAGCGTGTCACGATTCACGACTCATGAGTCACACCTTACTTACATTTCATTGTTGGCAAAACGGTCTGTGAGTGCAATAGCAGTAGTGCAGCATGCGGTCAGCGACTTCAGCGCTCGTCACATCCCCATCAAACGCTAATACCCAGTCGCCGGCTCCCTGTATATAAGAACGGTCTCATGTCAGGAAATATGTACATATTGTCACTTGTGGTTGCGTCTTTCGAGGTCGCACGAAAATCGCATTAGGGTAGGCCGAAAAGTCCAACCCATGAACGCCTACTTGTCCACCAACTTTTGATCTTTACGGATGCATGCTATTGCTCTGGAACCTTGGTTTTGGGAATTGGTCTACTCATTTATGAAAAACTTGCACGCTCATTCTAAGCCGCCGCTTGTTTGCCACTCAGCACAAGGGGGGGCTCCAAACCCAAAGACGTGAATCAAAGGATCTTGCTATGGATGCGGAAACTGCGATTCTTCCTATGATCGATCTACTTACAGTACAGTAAATACCTTTAAAGTCACAGCCGTAAATATCGCCCGGACCGCCTTCGCATCGGGAGCCTGATTTCGTGTCGCGTGTCATTTCTTCTGGATAACATCATTCACTTTCCCCCTCTTCTATCGCCGATTCTCGATCCTGACTGCCCGATCAGTGGCGGTCCATAATTAACCAATGCCTCATCTGTAAGCCAAGCGAGATAATTCCTACTGGTTGCACCTCATCCAACAACAACAACAACAACAACAACAACAACAACAACAACAACAACAACAAAGTACCCAATATTGGTTTAAAAGATCGACTGCGTATTCGTAAATCCCCCCTCTTCCTCCAACTCTTCATCCGAAATGGCCAGACAGCGTCGAACGTGATTCTAGAACGCCCTCACTTCATCTGGATCTCTCTGAATGAAGCCTGGGACAGCTGTCCTTATGGGCTGACCAACATGTCTCTCGTCGATATGATCTCTTCCAACGATGGAAGAGCCACACCCGCCTACTCGTCTTCGCCGCTGCGACGCATGCACCTCCCCATCCGTGGGCCGTCCACGCGGAGATGAATTATCGTCCCTCTGATGCTTATCTAGACAGCGGCCCAGGGGAGCACTGGAGAAGTAAGTTCTGTACCTGAGATACGTCAGCGAATACTCCTCCACCTCACTGACCCCTGAGCCTTGCTGCTCATGTCGAGCCTGGCGATGGTAGGTCGGCAAAGAGCTAGTAGATAGGTCGTGCGACATGTCTCCCACGGTGGTGCCTGGTGACCATGCTTGTTGCCCGGCCGATGAGGATTCGAGCCAGGCGACGATGGATTTGACGGAGCGGCAGGCTATTCGGGGGGTGGTAGGAAGGCATGGGGAGGAGGGCTCGTGCTGAAGATGGGTGTTGATGGAGGAGAGGCTACTGATGACAGGATGGGTTTGTGTTTGGGTGGCAGTTGTAGTCATGTTGTGGGGGAAGATGCCACGGCCGGCATAGATAACGCTACATGCAGATGTAGAAAGCCAATGACTACTGTACGAATTATATTGTTAAAGGGGTAAAATTGAAGATGTAACGCTCCCACGAACTGGGTTCTCATGACCAGCAGAGTCGTGAATGAGGGGTCGCGTGCGCCAAGACTGTTATTGCTAGTAGATGCCACCTGTAGCAGCTGCGTATTTGTGCTACGCCAGTTAGAATGTTCAAAAAGATTAGACACCGGCTTTCTTATGTGAGAACTTCGTGGTCAAGCGCGGAAAATAGTTCCCCAACTGATGACCACTTAAATGTTGACTTGAGTTTGCGTTCTATGTTATTGTTTAATCTATAGGGTTTCAGACCCTGGCATTGCCCTCCAATGCCTCGGACTCCCTCCACAAGGAGAAAATCAATTCATCAACATCTCGCTTTTTTGAACATGATTTGAAACTTCATCTGACATGACCTGGGCTCCGTTGTCGCAATATTTACTTCGTCAAGACCCCGCTCCCCAGAAACGTCTACTTCTTGTTGGGGAACTTGGGAGCACCAATGTCGCTACCGCGCAGCTTGACGTTGAGCACGCGCTCCATACCGCTCAGAACCTTCTGGTCGGGGGTAGCTGAGCCTCGCTCAAAGTCGGCGACAATACTCTGCGTAGTGTTGCATCGGGTAGCGAGGTCTTTCTGGGTCATCTTTGGTTCCATCTTTTGTCGGGCAGCAGAGATGGTGTCGCCGACGAGCTTGCCGATGGTATTGGGCTTGATGATCTCGTCGGATCGGTCGACTTTGGTCAGGCGCTGTCCATCTGAACCGCTCGCAGCCTATTATCATGTAAGCATCAGTCAAGAGCGCTATTTGAGAGGGATCATAAAGCATCGCTGAAGTGCAAAACACCCCCAGACTCGGAGGCGGCCACGGTGTCCCGCCGGGCCCGGGCCAGGATGTGCTTCGGAGGGCGGTTGGGATTTGAGCATTGCATAGCACATACAGCATTGGCGGTCGAATACTTCTTTTCAGTTCCAACGACAGCACCAGTCCGTGAAGCAGCGTTCAGTGCGCTCTTTCCACGGATGACGGTCTCGCGCTCGGCGCCACCAGGGCCACGTGTCTTGCTGCCAATCTTGGTAACGGTGTCCCAGTCAGCCATGATGATATGATGGTGTTGTGTGCGGTAGCGGGAGCGATGTTGATTCAAGGTCTCGAGAAAAGCGATCCGAGTCACTAAATATACTGGCGATTTGAGATCGGGTACGGGGGTCAAAGGGAAATGGCTTTGAGTGCGGACGAGTGTGAGCGTGTGAGGCGGAATTAATTAAGTCAACCTGACGAATGGAGACAAAAAGTGTTGGTGGGGTGGTTGCAACTTGCGCGAATGGCCCGCCGGCTGTGGAAGGTGCTAGAGCAACTGCATTCGCGGCGTGACTCAAAGCTTTGATGACGGCATTGGCCGGTCCGCGCTGCTAGAAGCTATGTGCCTATGTACCTACATACATGTATTTTGTACCGGCCCAACCGACCCAACGACGGCGCGTCTGCTGACTAACGAATTTGGATGAGCGGGTAATTGATGGAACCAGCAAAACACACCACAGTGCCAGTGGCAGTGTGGCACCACCAATGTTGTTCCTCCAGAGTCCAGGGAGAGATTGTATGTACGGAGTACTTCGACTTAAGGGCGAGTCGAGAGCACCTTGATGGTAATACTTTTCAACAAGCCGCAGACCACCAAGCGAAGCATATTTTCTGTGACGAGTCTGACGACGCCGTCTTAAATCCTTCATCTGCTCTTCATTTGCACTACCTTTTTCTTCGCCTCGCCGAGCCTTGGAATGCCCTTCTGGGCCTTCGATCTCGCTGATTTCGGCCCCTGACTTGCATCTCATACGATGGATGGTGTGTGGGAAGGTTCACCATGGCTCCCGACCATTCAATTGGCACATGTTGCCGACAGAGTGCTGCATAGTTCTACCTACGTCCTGGCCACACTTGCGCTCGTTTCTTCGTATTACGTGTTCCTGGGAAGCTGGCCTGACTTGCTTCTGATTGCTTGCTTTTACGGCTTGAAACATCGCGCTCTCGTTACGGCTCTGACTTTCCAGCTATGGAATATCCTATGCACTACTGTACTCCCTTCTGCTGTCGCTATCGGCGCCGCGTCTGTGCTGCTCTCTGCTTTGAACCAAAAGGGCCTGAAGTGGACAGGGCTCGGACGACCCTACTTGATACCATGCAAGACAACACACACTAGGTTGTTTCCTCAAAAGCATACATTCATCTACTCGTATCTAGTTGTTGGGATTCCGGTGGGTATTTCAGGCAATTCGAATGGAATGCTTTCGGCTTCGAATGAACGGCTTCAAGGCTTCAGGGGTTTCTTATCCAACATCTTGTGTGGTACATGGTACAAGGTCAATGCTTTTGACTACCTACAGCGCGGCTTCAGTGAAGCTGGACTTCGCGGAAAATTGGATACGTATTTACAATCCCAGGTATGCTGCTTCTGCAGGACTGCTGTCTGCTTTTGCTTGTCGCCGTTGCGTGTGCCTTCCGTATGCTGATTAAGAGAAAAGGGCGAGGATCCAAAGGACTATCCCCATGCGTATCTAGTTACAGCTGCGAGGTTTCTGGGATATCACTTCAATCCAGTCTCGTTCTGGTATCTTTATAATTCGGAGAGAATTCTGTCTGCTATTGTTCTGGAAGTTAACAATACATTCGATGAGAGACGGCCGTATCTCGTACTGCGTGATCTGTCGACTGAAGCCAAGCGGCTCTCGGGTATGACGCCTGGTGTCACAGCAGGACCTCGCATCAGGGCATCTTGGGCCAAAGACTTTCACGTCTCGCCATTCAATTCGAGGAAGGGGACATACTCGTTGCTTGCCAACGACCCTCTAGATCCCGACACCGGTGACTTTCGGGGCCTAGATGCCACCATCAACTTGAACTCATCAAAGGGCCATGCAAAACTTGTTGCAAGGCTGTTTTCGGAGGGTGAGGCAATCGACCCTGAATTCATGTCAATCACGGAGAAAATTCAATTCCTACTTATATGGTTTTGGGTGGGCTTTGCCACGTTTCCCCGAATCGTCAAACAGGCCGCCGCTCTGTTCTTCAAGCGGAAGCTTCACGTGTGGTACCGACCCGAGCCATTGAAGGAAAGCCTTGGAAGACACGCAACGGCTACCGAAAGAGCCCTCGAGACTGCATTTCGTAGCTACCTGCGATTCCTCGTTGGGCAATGTCGGAAGCCGATATTGGTGAGCTACAGCTCGAGCGGCATCACCGACGCGGTTGAAGAAGAACTGGCCTCTCCTTCTTTCACAGATAACAATAAAAATGCACCTCAGACACTGCAACTCAAAGTTCTCACGCCTGTATTCTATACTCGCTTCGTCCAGTATGCGCACGACTTTGAGGCTATATTTACGGAAATGACAGATAGTGGTACCATATGGACGGACCAGCCGCATCTGTTGCCCGAGATATTCTTGAAGAAGGCATCCCCTCCCCTGCATGCCGCGACTGCAACCGATTACGTATATTTCAAAGGAATTCAGACTTTGCGACGACGACCTGACCCAATCCCACGGGTGTCAACCTCGGCGGATCCACCTGCAACGGCCCGCGCCGTTGTCCAGGATATTCGAGATTTTCGCATTTCTTCTATGGATGCGTATATTCTCGAACACGCGGATCAGAAAGTCAAAGCCTCGTATCGATCCAATTTGCTGCGACTGATGGTCGCCGACAACTATTTCCTGGGCAGCCCGGACCTCCTGGGCATTGCTCTTTTCGTTTTCAGAGGCGGCCTGGCTTGGTTCTTGACGACCCAATTGAGCCCGGCCATCGACACTTATTAGCGATGATTCATCTTTCTTGACTGCCATTACCTATGGTCTCGGGTGCATTCTAGGACCATGTCCGATTGTCATGCCACATCATGATTCCAATGACGAGGCACGAACTCTCGAGCTGGGGAAACTGCGCTGATGGTGCTGCTTCGATTGCAAGAGGCCTCATTAGTTGCGAAGGCGATTCCAAATGCTCAGAAAGATGACAGATATGTACCGCAGCCCCGTCCTACCTAATAGCGCCCGCAGCCAGCATTTTTAGTACCGGCGCTGTCTCGCCCGAACGTGCTAACTTGTTCTGTTGTCACCGACAAATAAGGTTGAAGCCGGGAAAGTGATCGATGAACCATTATTTTACCAACGCCGATTCTGCATATCTCAAGGTGGCACATCGATGAAGGGGTTGGCTTTTAGAAGAGTTCAACACACATATATACTCGAATAAATCTGCCCCCACGTCTGACCGAAGACCAGAAAAAACATGCCGTTCGGCCGATTGAAAGGACTCCGACACGACACCGGCAGATTTAATTATAAGAAAAGAACCACTGCATAGATTTTTGGACATGTCTAATAAACCGAGGTTCAAGCCATCCTGTTCGTCGGATCTATCGCCCTAAACAAGCCAGACGTCATCGAACCCCACAAGAGCTCCTGTCTCGTCACCAGCTCCCCAAGTAATCCGACACACAAGGATGATAGTGTCATTAGCGCCTGATATCGAATCGCCACACAATGTTTGGTCGCATTGCACGAGTCGTCAGTGTCGCCAATAGTACCAGGCTCGACACTAATTTAAAATGAGAGAACATGGCCTTTGCGATCATGTGTTCTGGAAACCAGCATAGCTTGCAACGACTCGCAGATTTCTTAGCCGTACACGTCGGCACATATACCGATCCAACTTCATCCAAAATCTCCTACCTGTACGAAAGCTCAACACCATTGAAGTGAAATATATAAAACCGGAGACGAATCGCCATCATGCCTCTCACAGGTCATTGTCTCTGCAAAGCAGTTACCTACTCCGTGGACGTGGAAAAGCCCCTCATCACCGGCTACGACCACTGCGACGACTGCCAGCGCCAAACCGGCTCAACTTACTGTACGTACAGTGTCCATGCTACGCACCACTGGCCATTTGCCTAGTCTACATTTTATGACACATAAACGCAAACAAGGAACCCAGACTGATCGCCTACAACTCGACAGCTCTCGTCACCATTGTACCCAAAGAAAAGCTCACCATCAATGGCCCTATCAAGAAGTGGTCCGGCAAGGGCTCTTCTGGCAAGGCGGTCCACCGACTCTTCTGCTCCGAGTGCGGCTCTCCCATTGCCCACGACCCGGATGTTGCTCCTGAGATTATATCTCTCAAGGCCGGCACGCTGGACATGGAGCTGAAGAAGAACCTGAAGCCTGTACGTAACAAAGAAGCTGACCATGCCTCTTGTTGTCTCTGCGGCCTTCGCCTAATGCCAATCCAAAGTCGGTGAAGCGCAGCTAACACGGTTTCTGTAGGATACCGAGATCTGGACTGTGGATAAGCTGCCGTTTTGCACGGAGAAATTGGCAAAGCCTTTCCACAAAATGCCTGAGTAAAGATTTAGGACCATCAAGGAACATGCTCGAGTAAAGAATGGAGAACTGCTGAAGCGAATACTGGCCCCGCATATTGGTGTGGATGATGATGAGATCGCTTTATCGATACATGATACTATTCTGTGACGAGTAACCAGTACCTATGTACCCACGCGATGCTAAAAATCGTCTACATCAGATGTGTCTTTCCGCGTATCATCAGCCGGGAAGAACATGGGACTGTACATAGTATCTGAAGTGTCCCTTGATCCATGAAAAGAAGATGTCAGTACTCAGGTATCTGGTCTATATGTCGTCCGTGATTTCAATTTACTTCATGTCCATTAATATTCAGTGCAAATCATGATTCATATCTCGTGCAATCTGGCCTCAACCCCGCAACACGCCCCCATCGCAGAGGCTTTTCTTCTCTTCTGTGCGCTACAAAGAGAATACCGCCAGCGACAGCAACGTCATTACAACCGCACTCCATAGGGACCAAACGCCCCCGGCTTTCGACGCAACCGACTTATCAGGAGCCTTTTTCGGCACTCCGCTATTTGTCGCCGTCGCCGTCGCCCCAGAAGGGAAGCAACTTGCCGACCCGCACTCATACCCGGAGGGGCAGCACCCAGGCGCAACACCATCATCTTTGCCGCACAAAAACCAGCCCCCGGCGCACGATTTGCCGTCTGCGGTGGATGTGCTCTCTGCCGGACCAGGGGCAGGAACAACAACGGTGACTCCACCGGACACCAAAGTGGTGGCCGGAGGTGGAGGAGGACACGAGTACGTATGGCAATCCCGTTCGGTACGGCAACACCCCCCTTGGTGGACGGCCAGACATCCGTAGAAGCCAGTAGGACAGCCCGTTTGTGTGAGCGGAGAGGAGCTCTCCGGCGCAGCGTCCGTAGTGATAGTGACTTGCGATGTCGGTCTCAATGAACTACCACCAGAGACGGTCGTTTTCGTAGACGAAATAGTCACCCGTGGTCCGCTTTTCGACGTTTCGGCGTGAGTCGCCGAGGCACTCAGCACACCTATTAGTGTTTTCAGAACACAACATCAGCAACCAAAGACAATGCAGAGAAGCTCCTGCCCAGATAAAGAGGCAAGCAAACACTAAAATAATTCCAATGGACCCAGCGGACTCACATCCGTCTCCCTGGCAGACATAACCAGCAATGCAACACCCTCCTCCTAATGAGGCCGCACAGCTCACAGCTCCCGCGGGACATTGACCGACGCCGCCACCACAGGTCGAGCCGCTCGGACAGCACGCAATATGTCCGACGTCGGAATCGGGGACAAGCTGGCAATGCGTGCCCTCTGGACAGCACTTGGTGGGGGAGCCTGAGCTGTCGCAGCTGTTCATGCCGGCAGGGCAATATGCTCTCTGTGAGAGCGAACGCGCCCTGTGGTCGCCGCCATCGACGACATCGTCCTGGTGCGGCGCGAAAGCTGGGAGAAAAAAGCGCGCCGCGTCTGCATACTCGAGGGGACTGGGTGGCGAGGGCGAGAGCGCGAACTCGAGGTGCTCGGCGAGGATCTTGTCGTGAGAGTTGGGCGGTTGGCGTTTGATGATGGGGAGGCGCGGCTGCTCTGCCGAGGCGACGGCGACTGGAGAGAGGTCCAAAAGGAGAAGGAGCATTAAGAGATGCAGTGCAGCCATGATATGATGCTTGTTGCTGTGCAAGGAATGCTCAGCTTCGAGAGCGACGCGGGTTGCCTTGCAGGGGCGGAGATGCGGCGGCTGCGTCTTCGTTTTCGTCTTGTTTTGTTTGTTTCCTCTTCAGTTGACAGTTGCTGTGGATTGCGCGCTAGTGACGGAGCAGACTTGCCGCCCCACCAGATGCGCAGCTACCCCATTCGTGGATTGTGTCGGAGACAACACCCGACCGGCCGGGCCAGTCACCGGGCCGCTGCGTGTGGACGCCGGTGGACGCGACCTGGAAATTGGAATCAGATCATCAGGATTCACACTGGCGGCGCTTTGCGGCACATCGGGGCGAGCCGGGGGAGACGCTGTAAGCTGCGAATTCCGCCAGTTAACAGCCTGAGGACTTGCAGGCGCCAGCGCGGCTCAATCGCTTCGTGCATGTTGGTTCTGATGATGCTTGCCATCTGCTTGTAAACGCACAAGAATATTTAGCGCAACCTACTGCGCGGTGCTCTTGTTGATTAAGCGGACCTAGGAACTCCGTATTTTATGCAGTTCTGTCTGTTACCGGGGAGGCTGTCCCATAATCCCAAAAAGCAACGAGGCCGGGCATTATGGCGCATCATCGGAAGAGCCGACGGGCAGACCCTGGTGAGAGGAGAGTGATCTACATGATGAAAGTAAGCTAGGTAGGTTTCCTGCGGTGCTCGCTGTTGCGTGCGGGCATGACCGGACGCGCCTGTCATCCGTACACAGACGAGCTCTTCTTGCGCATCCGCAGAACTTCTCCTCTCGTCAAAAAGAGGTTCATCCTTCCCATCTATAGCATCCCGGCTCCCGAAAGGTGTCACGTCTCCATCCGCTGGAGAAGCTCATCAACGTAACTTGGTCACTGACTTATCCCTCATGAACCGCCGCCGACCTAGCTCATATACTCGGACTTTCGAATATAACCCATGTGCTCCGTCGGGTATGTATGTGAGCCGTTCCCTTAACCGCCCCATTTCGTTTCCAGGAGGGCACTCTTTGACTGACCAAACGTGCTCAACGCAAAATAGTGCATGTACATTCGATTCGCGGACAGGCGCAACGCACAAGACATGGAAGTTGGAACCCCGCGGCATTAACACACAAAATCCTCTCCCCTCGCCCACACAACCCGCTTCTGAAGAGCAGAACAACACGCATAGCATCGCCTATGCCATGTGCGGCACACTGGTCTTGGTGCTCGGCGTGGCGTTGCTGCTGTATTTGGCGATACGTCTATTCAAGCAGAAGAGGCGGCGAGAGGGTCAACAGGTGGAGGGTATCAGGGGGCAAGTATATGATGCCAGAGCGGCGAGGCTAGCGCAAATGCAGGAGCAGGCAGTCGTGCCGGCGCCAGATTATGCAGCTGCGACGGCGACTAATGACGATTCGTTGCCTTCGTACGAGGTGTCGACCGGAGAAGTGATGCGGCGGGGGCAATAATGGTGAGGGGACTGGGTAGAACAAAGGCCTTGAGGGCCATCATGTTTGGTATATTTGACGATTACTGTAATGATACATGATGTACAAGCCGCATTGACGCCTACATCTAGGCTGAGAATTTCACTTCGCTCCTCGTCCCGGCCTCCGCGCCTCTAGGCCCCCCTTCCCTGAGAGGGCCTAGAATAATGTCTCTTCTTCTCCAGACTCTGCCGAGGACGGCTTCTTTGCCTGGACAGCTCGTTGGGAATTCCGGCCCGTGGCCTTTTCCCTGGCAGCCGGCGTCACCGGGCCTTTGACGAACGAGTGACAGAGAAGCGCGGTCGCGACACTTACATTTAGGCTGTCCACGTAGCACTCTCGCGTAAACTTGGGTATCGACAGCTCGTAGTCAGTTGCGACTTTGATCTGTCGTGGCAGACCCAAGCCCTCATTGCCCATGACTAGAACACAAGGATGCTGATCCAAGGGCCGATCCTGCTCGATGCTATCTGTAGAGATAAACTTCTGGCCATGCAGCCGGACCAACTTCTTGTCCGGGGGAGCAATTGCAGAATACGTCTTCCACCCCATGGCTCTGGAGGCTTTGAGGAATTCCGCGGGCGATTCCACTGTGAAGATGGAGACCTCTTCAGCGGAACCGGAAGCCGATTTGAGCACAACAGGTGTGATGGGGGCCGACCCGCGGTTGGTGATGCCCACTGCGTCAATTCCCATGTAACTCGCTGTGCGGAGCACCGCGCCTAGGTTGCCAGGGTCGACGATCTCGTGGAGGAGGAGCACCAGCGGTTTCGTGGTCGAATTTCTCGTCTTGCGAATAAAACTGTCTTCCCCATTGACAGACTTCTGCTCTGGGCTTTGGTGATCGAGCTCGAGGTGGAATCCAAGTTTGGAAGTAGTCTCTTCCAGCCGGCCTAGCGACTTGACGGGTAACAGAGGTAACTGAGATGCCTCCAGGACGAAGCCGTTGTGCGGCCGGCCCATGCTCATCTTGTCCATCAATCGCTGCTCTTCGGTTGGAACGACGGTGATGGGCACACCTCGTGATCTGGCTAGGTCCATCAAGATTTCGTTGTCTTTGTTGTCGCGCCTGTTCTCTCCACCATACACGTAAAGCCTGTACATCTGCCGTCGGCCTACCTCAAGAGCTGCCTTGACAACAGATGTCCCATATAGAAATTGAGAGGCGGCTGTCGTGTAAGACAGCATCATGGGCATCATACCTCGCTTCACTGGGCCCGCAGCTGCGACATTGGCGGAGTCGATTTCATTATCGAAGCTTTCTTGCTCACGTCGTGGGCCCTGCCGGGGCTGATTGTGTCGAGGTCGATCTTGCCAGGACTGATTCTGCCGGGGTAGATCGTCCTGGGACTGACGAGAAGCTCGTCTGTCGTCAAAAGTGTCGCGCCTGAGATCATTGTCGTTGGAGGTCCGTGATCGCGGTCGATCTTGCCAGGACTGGTTCTGCCGGGGTCGATCGTCCCGGGACTGACGAGAAGTTCGTCTGTCGTCAAAAGTGTCGCGCCTGGGATCATCGTCGTTGGAGGTCCGTGATCGTGGTCGGTGAGGCTGTCGTGCTTTGAAGGAAGTAGCAGTGTCTTCACCTGAGTCGAATTTTGACTGACGGGTCTGGCTTCTATCCTCAAACGAAGGCTTTCTCTCGAGGAATCGCTTTCTTCCAGTCTGTCTGCCAGCGTCATCTTCGTCCTCAGCTCCCGACGCTCTGCGACCAAGGCCCGTACGCGGCTTAGGCCGTGATCGATCCGACGAGGCACCTCCTACATCATTGAATGACTTGATGAAATCATCGGCTGTTTGGACTGACCGGCCAGCGTCTCGAGACTTGGAGGGTCGCGGCTCTCCGAATGGAGTTCTCCAGGATCGTCTCAGCCCTTTGTGGATCGCCGACAGGCTGGCGTAGCGAACAGCCGCAGGAGAAGCCGACAATGAAATGTACTGCAGAGACCGGCATCTGAGTTGGTGGGAGCCTAGAAGACTCTTGCCTGTGGCGCTTAGCATAGCATGCTTTGTGACGGTGTTCGTCAATTGTACTTCCTGTGAATAATGAAGCGAAAATTAACATCAGTGGAGTTCTCCTGCGCTGAAATGCGACGTTTTTCTGCCAGTTGCTGACGGGTGGTGTGAAGGGCGGTCAACGATTTGCCCAATATGATTGGACAGAGCTCTTCCCACTTGCACATGGCGTGTAAACCGCGTCTGATACTTAACAAAAATCGCGTCAAAATGCCGTTGTTTGCGCCGGTGGGACAGCGCCTCAGATGCCTCATCGTCGGGCTTCTTATTTGTGAGTTGGACCTGCGCACACTCTGATGACTACGCCACCATAACGATCGATTCTTTCCATTTCCGCTTCACATCCAAGCAAGCATCGAGACGGAAAGCGACGCGGCAGTTCCCTACATGACCCCGACGACGACACGAATATGGACGAGGACGAGGCCACGCTTGTTGGGCCGCAACAGACCGCGGACGTAGATGGAGATGGACTCGCGTCAACGCCAAAGATCGCATTCGACTTCTGCGCATACGGCAGCGATGATCAAAGCTCGAGTGATGACTCGCATCTAGTACAAGCAGCGGCCGACGCGTTGCGACAGCTTGCACCACAGTTCACCGGACGCCCCAGTTTTGAGGTCTCTATTCCTGCACTCCCCCTGGAATCTCGACAGCAGTACGAAGAGCTCCAAAGCAATGTTGTGGAAAGAGTGTGTTCATTAGACAGATGTCCGGGCGAGAAAACCGAACTTGTCGAGGTTGAATTCACGGATGGAACGCTTCGTCAAGTAAGTGGTACATTGATGTCAGGCTATCATCTTGTCAAGCCCTAGAATTTGAACTTGTTTGTCTTGTTATTCTGGCCGTTCATGGTTTTTCCCCACGCTGTCGATGCTCTCAGTAAAGAATCGCCTCTCTCACACAATTTCCTTTCGTCTCCGCTCACTTTGTTTTCATTGCACCTCCTATGTGCCACAGGATTCTTGTTGCGCTGAACCCAATATGATCTCTCAGGGACTTGCGTTATTGAGAAAACTAAGGCTCTTGATAAGCCTCTCGTGTCAAGCAGTGCCCTCGAATAAAATGCGCAGCTCGATTACACCATCTTCTTCCTTCATCGGCTTTTCACTAACCGCTCTGCGAAACAAAGATCACAGCTGCTCAGATCGAACGTTTCGAAAACGGACTTGGCGCATTAGATGCGTTCTATGAGAACATTGGACAAAATAACCGAAAACGAAAGCACGAGTCTTACGAGGATTGCCAGTCCGGTAGTAGTCCCGACGAATCGGTTGCCATGGACTCGGACCAAGCTGAGGACATGGATGAAATCATCGTCAATCGTCGAAGTCGTACACGAAGTTCAACGGTTTATCTCGGTTCACGAGCCGCACCAAAGCCACAGCTCAATGACAGCAATGGGCCCGACATAAATGTGGAAGCGCCTCGGAGGAGCTCCCGTACGAAAAAGCCCCGAATTTCACACTCCGAAACTAAGCCGATAGCCTCTTCTGACCAAGAGGATGACGATGTAATTCCACTTGTCGTTTCGGATATCGTGAGCAGCTATCCTAGAGCAAAACGCCGGTCAGCCCCTAACCTAAAAGTGCGCTCCCTAAAAGCGGGCTCAAAGGCCCAGTCCCAGCTGCCAAAGTCAAGAGGTGGCCATGATTCAGAAATAGAATTTGAACAGCGTCGAAAATCTTCTCGGTTGGTGAAAGATATCCACTATGCTCTGGACCTTGGAGATGTTGATGACGAGGCCCTCTTTCGAAACGAATCCGGATCTCAGGATTCTCCCAGGGTGGTTTTTGTGAAGGAGATCTTTAGACCCATATCTCCCGAATCTCGCTTCGCATTGGTACACATGAACACCTGCCATGCCTGTAAGGCCCCAAACAACCGAGGTCAGTTTGTATATTGTCAAGGCTGTAGCTTTGCATACCACAAGCAATGTATCGGCCCTCGAAGCGCGCGAGATCACTTGGCCACCAAGATTGGAGAAGCCAGTTTTGTTCTTCAATGTCGGTTCTGCATTGAACACCAACATAAGAACGAGACCACGGCGCCTCGGCGGGCGATGTGTCAATACTGTATGGAAAGTGGCCGTTCCTGTGCTCCATTTTCCCAGAGAAAGACGGCTCGTCAAGAGGAGAAACTCCGTGAACAAAACGGGGGCGTTGATCCATGGACTCGTGTGAGGGAAGACTATTTGAACAACGCCGACAATGTGCTCTTCCGATGTTGCAACTGTCAAAGGGCCTGGCACCAGCATCATTTACCTCCGATTGGTTGCGAAGGAGACGCGCAAGATCAGGCATTCGGAGCGTTCAAGGACTACTCCACCGACTGGTATTGCAATGAGTGCATCTCGGCGCAGCACAAGATACAGCGGCTCGTAGCCTGGCGAACCAATGAGCCACTCGCGACGCCTCCTCCTGATTTCATGGACGTGAGCGATGGCGATAAGGAATACCTGGTCAAGTGGGAAACCATGTCGTATTGCCATTGCACATGGATGCCTGGGGCATGGGTTTACGGTGTAGTTGCTGCTGTGACGAGGAAAGCCTTCGCAAAACATGCGTCTAAGGCCGACCTGTTCAAGATCAGCGAGAAAGAAGCCATTCCAGAGGAGTACCTCCTGATTGACATCATCTTGCGAGTGAAGCTGAGCCCAACAGCCATCCGCGCCAGCTCTCAAGAAGATGACAGCTCTCAAGAAGATGACAGAGAGGATACCTCACAAATCACAAAAGTGCTGGTGAAATTTCAAGGGCTCGGCTATGACGACGTCGTGTGGGACATACCTCCAGCGAAAGACTCGGGAGACTTATACACCGCGTTCGAGCTCGCCTATCGGGACTACTTGGCCGGAAGAGACTTTCAACACTCCTCTAACTACAAGATGAAGGAGCGCATCAAAGAGTTCAGAAGCAATAAGCACAAAGATATCGTAGTCCAGCCGGCTGGACTGAAAAGAGGCAAGCTAATGGGATATCAGATTGAGGGCTTGAACTGGCTCGTCTCAAACTATCACCACGGGCGAAGTGTGATTCTGGCAGATGAAATGGGACTCGGCAAAACTGTGCAAGTCGTCAGTCTAGTCACTTATCTCGTTCAGGAAAGCCCGAAGGTAACAATTCATCCCTTGACCTCACATCAACTGGCGACGAACGTCAAAGTTTGATGTGATATATTGCCACTGCTAACACGTATCATCGCTACAGTGCTGGCCTTTTCTCATTTCTGTTCCGAACGCAACGTGTCCCAACTGGCGGAGGGAATTTAGGCAATGGGCGCCCGACTTGCGTGTTGTCACCTACCATGGAGGTAAAGAGGCGCAAGATCTTGCTTACAAACACGAGCTGTTTCCGCAGGGCTCTCGTGATATGGCGGCTCACGTTGTCATCATGTCTTATGATTCCGCCCAGGACCCCAGGACGAGGGAACTGTTCAGCTCTGTGCGCTGGGCAGGCTTGGTGGTTGACGAAGGCCAGCGGCTCAAAAATGACCAGAATTTGCTCTACCGAGCACTACGTGCCATGAAGATTCCTTTCCGACTCCTACTCACGGGCACACCTTTACAAAATAACAAGAGAGAATTGTTCAATCTCATTCAATTCATTGACCAATCAAAGAAGGCGGAACAGCTTGACCTAGAATTCTCCATCTTGGACAAGGAAACTTTGCCAAAGCTTCACGAAATGATTCGACCCTACTTTCTGAGAAGAACAAAAGCCGGCGTACTGAAATTTCTACCCCCCATGACACAGATCATCCTACCCGTCACGATGACCGTCATTCAGGAAAGGCTTTCGAAGAGCATCATGGCCAAGAACCCCCAGCTCATCAAGGCTATTTTCGCCAACGGCAAGATGCGCAGCAAGGAGCGTGGCAGCCTCAACAATATCCTGATGCAGTTGCGCAAGTGTCTCTGTCATCCTTTCATGTACTCGGAGGCCATTGAAGAGGAGCACAACAATCCAGACATTATTCATCGGAATTTGGTAGAGGCATCCGCAAAACTTTTGCTGCTCGAGTTAATGCTTCCTAAGCTGAAAGAGAGAGGGCACCGGGTTCTGATCTTTAGCCAATTCCTCCAGCAGCTCGATATTATGGAGGACTTCCTCAATGGCATTGGCTACGAATACAGACGGCTCGATGGCCAAATGTCAAGCTTGGAAAAGCAGCGTTGCATCGATGCATTTAATGAACCCCACTCTACCGTTTTCGCCTTCTTGCTGTCGACCCGCGCAGGTGGTGTGGGAATCAACCTCGCAACAGCTGATACGGTGATTATCATGGATCCCGATTTCAATCCGCATCAGGATATCCAAGCCTTGTCACGAGCACATCGCATTGGTCAAAAACATAAAGTGCTTTGCTTCCAACTCATGACAAAGGACACCGTGGAAGAGAGAATCATGCAAATCGGCAAGAAAAAGATGGCTCTTGACCATGCTCTCATCGAAAGTATGGACCATGACGACGTCGCTGGTAATGATTTGGAAACCATTCTCAAACACGGTGCCCAAGCGCTATTCGCCGATAATTATCAAAAAGGGGCCATCGTATACGATGGCCCTTCTGTTGATAAGCTTCTAGATCGATCCGACGTGGAGCAGGCCAGGATAGATGAGGAAGGGTCTGCAGATGTGCAGTTCTCATATACCAAAGTTTGGTCAAACGACAGCGCCTCTTTGATGGACGGACTGACTACTGCGGCTGAGGAAACGGCTCCCGAACCCGTTTCTTCCAGTGTCTGGGACAAAATTCTCGCGCAACGAGAGGAGGAGGCGCGCCTCCAAGCAGCGGCAAAACAAGAGACTCTGGGACGAGGTGGACGACGTCGAACAGTGCGTATCAATTCCCAAACCACCTTCGACATGGAGATGCAGATTACTAACCGTTACCTTTTCCCTCCAGGCAAACAACTACAGGAGCGACGTGCTTGCAGAATACCTGCAAGAACCGGAAGGCCCTAATCAATCGGAATCTTCCTCAGACGAATACGCTGCCGCGAATGCTGCCGAAGATGAGGCGCTCGCATCTTCTTCTGATGAGGACTTCGAAGTAAGAGATACAACTCGAAAGATTCCGACCATGACAAAGGCCGCACAAGTTGAAGTTGCCCCTATAAAACAAGCCATGACTGCAAAAATCATTGGCCAGAAAAGCTCAGCAGCTGTGGATCTCTATCAAGGCAACCCGTCAAGACGCACCGCTAGCACCGCCGTCTCGGCCAGGAATGTCACCAAAGCAGCGAATACATTAACATTGCCCAACACTCTCGGTGTCCAAGGCGATATCGTCGCCGCGGTCCAGGTACAAAGACCCGACGGTCGCCCGTACGTCCAACACGTCAAATCGAAATCCACCCATGAGCAAGGCCTCAAGAAGATCCAGCCCAGACCTCAAACTCGCGAGTCTGTCCCGGCGCCATTTCCCTCGCAGTCCTCTTCCATCCCCCACCGCAAGACCGTATCCATGTCTACCAATCGACAATGTTGGACCGCTGAAAACAATCACTCACTCTTTGAGAAGCGGCTCGGCCACGTCCCACAAGGCCAGCAACCAGTAGCAACGGCGGCAGGCACAAGCACACCCGCCCTTTCCTACGACTATCCAATCTCAGATCACTATATTCATCCACGGCGGCCAGAGACCGTCGCAAATTTCTCCGAATCGAAAATACGAGTCACCATGGACGCTCTGATCCATTCTCACAACATCACTATGACCGCAAAGGCACAGCAATTGGCGACGCTTAAGCACACCTTGCAACGGGCAAGCGAGCGTAAGGATGAGCCAGGCGAGCTGTAGGTACAGCCGGGATATTAGCGCAGCAAGGGCAAGGCATATATTACTTTGCATAGTTTCATTGATATGTAGCGGGTTCTTGTTTCTCTGTCTTTGGTTCCCTTTCAGTCGCATCGATGTAACTTGAAGAGTCTTATCGGTGTGCCTCGTTTGCATCTTTGAAGGACTTGCCGAAGACAGTCAGCCAATGATCATAGCGTGGCATGACTAGTTCTCGATATTCACAAAATTACATCCGCTCCCTTTTCTTCCTTATTTTTGTGATGACTCTGATGATTTCGGAATGCGCCAGTGATTTTTAAAGACATTGAGACGCAGCTCGCGAGGATGAAGTGACAAGTCCCTTCCTCTTGTTTGAAGTCTGCCAAGAAGTGGGTCGAGTACAAAGCACCTTCTCAGTGCCACGGCCCACTGGACTCTGGAGAGTCGAGACTGGGAGGGAGTGACCTGTGCGACCCCACATCAGCAGCTTCTCACCTCCCAAGTTCCGGCGAAACCAGCCAAACCGACCGTGGCTGTCTTTTCATGTCAAGCCTCTTCGTACTCCCCGTTTTACTCCTCATTCGACTTGCCCATCTCTAGCTTTGTTGGTGCCATTCGGTAATCCACTGCGTCCGCGACGCGCCCAAATTTGGTGCTTCATCTTCACGGCCCATAGCATGAAGCGAGCTCAGCCGTACCCGCATCCATCTCTCGCAGTCGAATGATTATGGAGAAGACACAGGGCATCTTGACGGCTTTGCCTGCCGTCAGGCCATCGAAGCAGTCAGAAGCAAAGGCGTACGATGCTTCTATCAGGCAACACATTGCGTTACTCAACAGCAGCGCGTCCGAGATTCACGCTCTCGTTTTGAACATGACGAAAGAGATCCTTGAGGTACGCGCGGGGAATGTGTCAGCTTTTGCCCTGCGTCTTCTAACACAATTTCTAGGCTCTCGATCCGTCTCTGCACTCCATTAGTTACCTTTTTCTTCTTCAGATGCTTACAGAAACTGTTCAAAACGATTCTCAAGTCTCCTCGAAGCTGATTCTCGACGCTATTGTCGAGTTTATCATCAAATTTGATCCCATCCAGATTCGATATGCCGGCCAAACCTTTCGTATCCTTCTCGAGAAGATTGGCGGCGGAAAGATGTTCCCGGTGAGTCAACAGCAATGTAGCCAAGGCTCGTGGCTTCTTTGTAGCTAATTATTCTGGTCTCTTCAGGCGTCGGTAGCCGTCGAGCTGTTGGTGACGGCTATTTTACGAATCGAGCCTACTGGGTCGCTATTCACGTCGACGCATTTCATGTTGGCTCAGCTGGCGTATAATTCCAACTCGGTAGAATCTGCCTTGCGTGTCATCGACCGAGAGATCCTCTTCTATCCGAACACCATGAATGCGAAAGTAAATAGCATTCTTTGTGATCCATCTTTACCGCCAACCTCTTACATTTCGACAATAAGCGGCCTAACCGACCAAATCACGAGTACGACGGTGCTAGAATACGGCTACATTCGTGGGCTTATGTACATGTCAAGGCGTGAATGGACCAAGGCGAAAGAAGCTTTCGAGCAGGTCATCTTGCATCCTGTCAAAGATAGAGCGATGAGCAAAATCATGCTCGACTCGTACAAAAGATGGGTGCTCGTAGCGCTTCTCGGCCAGGGAAAGGCTCCAATCTTTCCCTCTTACTCGACAGGGACGGCCCATAAAATATACGAAATTGCTGCGAGGGCGTACGACAGTGTAGCTGTGGCCTTCATGTCAACGGAGGCTGCATTCCTCAAGTCTCAAATCGAAGACAACGCCGCACTATGGGAGGAGGATGGGACCTCAACTCTTCTACAAGAGGTCCTCGCATCTTACCAAAAATGGCAGATTCTTGGTTTACGGTCAATATATCAGCGCGCTGAGATTTCCGTGATACGACGCATGACTGTCAACGCCGTGACGGGGAAAACGTTGGAAAACGACGACGCTGTGCTGGCCTTGGTTCGTCAGATGATGGAAGATGGCACACTTAATGGTCAGCTAGAACAAGACGACAACGGCATCTGCTACTTGTCCTTTACCACAAGCACGTTAACGGAAAAGGGCTTTGCCAGTCAGATTGCGCAAAGCTTCCATAATATTCAGTCCATCAACCAGCAATACAAGCAGATGAATGATCAGCTGAGCAGCACGAAGGAATATGTGAAGCATCTCGCAATAGAAAAGAATCGATCAGATAAAGATGGCGGTAGTCCTTGGGCCAACTATGCTTTACAATTGGAGGATGAGGACCTAATGTCCGGTACTCTCAAACGGTAGACCATGGAACAGGAGATGTCTCAATTTGACAGACACCTTTTCGAACGGGCTAGGACCAGTTCTGCACTTGACCAACAAAATCCATGGCGGCTTCCTCTCACGTACAAGAGATACTGTTCCGGGGCTCAAAATAAGAATTGTATTGCCAATCCCCCCCGTTCGCGAATAGAGATGATATGCCTCGCTGTGGCATTTTCTCATAGAGGTTCATCAGTATGGGGGCATTCCGTATGGGCACAATACAATATAAGCAGAAATTAACGGCTAAATGGATTCATCTCTACGTATTCGAGTCTCCCGAATAGTGTTGAGATGTTCATTGGTTACTTTGATTGTGCCTCGGTTTCTCAATGAGAGATGTGAAGACGAGTCTGCCTGTCTCACGCCAGACTCGTAGGCCTCTTGGAGAAAGAACGCAACTAACGAGAATAAGACAGCAAGTACGGAGTAGGCTTTCAAGTTTCCACAGACTGAGTAATAGTCTACATATGTACCTAGCTGTGCACCGATCTGTCTGCTGTCTGGCCTGCCATTCCCTCCGTGTCCGTCTCCTAGTACCTACTAGTACGCTTCATTCAGGATCGACTACCACTTTGCTCCGAACTCGAAACTCTCAATGCAGACTTGCCGCGCCCCTTCCCTCACTTGTGCAGGCGTCAATTATTTATGTAAATGCAGGTCAGAGCTCACGAAGTACAACGATTCGCCAATTCCTCCCTTCGAAATAGTGCCCTTCACAGAACCACTGATTGTGAGGAACTGACTGCTGTCGTCTCCCACTCTGGGGTGTGATAAGATGTCTAGTCACTCTCCTGGCTTGCCACAGCCTCATTCCTCCGAGCGAGGCGCCCTGAAGACTCTACATACGTGCTCCAGCTCTGTGTCCCGGGCTCTCCACATCAGTAAGAAATGAGTCCTGTGTTTCTTCCCCTATTCTTGACTCCTCTGTTACCGCCACTGATATTTTCCGCAGATGAGCCCTCAACCTGACTCTCCTTCTTGAAATTGTCTCGTGACGTCTACTGCCGTCTTTCTACCAAATTTCTATCATCCACCTCTGCCGCGTGCAGTAAGGTTTTGTTAGCTCGTCCGGGCTGGAACTGTTCTTTTCCAAACTTGCTATAGCTGCACGTGAAGTCTTTTTGCATGTGACGGCTCTACGAACGACCTAGCTAGTTTTTCCTATTGCAGATGTGGCGTCATTCGGTGTTGTGCTGGTTTTTTGTTTTCGTGGTGTATTTCTGGGTTTCGGGCTATCTGGCTTCACAAGCCAAGCTCAATTATATGCCATGTGTCTTTCCTTTTAGTCTGATCCATCTGCACGTGTTTCTTTCGATCTGCGTCTCTCTTCTTTGCGTGCTTTTCTATCCGTCTCTCTTCTTTGCGTGCTTTTCTATCTGCAACTCTTTTCATTTGCCCGCCCATCCAACTTTTTCTCTCTCCAGGCAACTCTTTATCGAATTCATCAGTCTATATTCGTCTTTCTCGAGGTTCTCTTCCTGATGCATCTCTCCGGAATGTTTCTCGCCAGAGCTCTTGCTCTCTTGGTATTCGTCTCCATCGCCAGTGGCCATCCTACCATACTCGTTGATCCGGTCATCGTAGAAGATGGGCTCGATTACGTCAAGAGTACTACTACACCGGACAAGCTTGAGGCCCCGTACGCAGACATGCGAGTAGACTCTTTCCGCAAAGAGATCATTCACGCTGAAAAAGACACAACGCCGGAAACCAGTGCTACTAAGGCTGATTTCGCAATTGTCAAACGACGCTTTAGTCTACGAAAACTCATAAGAAAAATCGTAGTTTGGCAAGATACGCACATATCCCTCATCAACGCCACGCCTTACCGCTGGCACATGACCTACAACAGCTCCTATGGTCTCATGGAATGGGACTTAAACTGGCCTCCGTACATATCTCCTGGTGAATCGGTGACTCTACGCGCCAGAAATCTTCCACATCTCTTACGGCCCAACAAGGATGCCGCCGGCGAGGTGACCTACGAGCTTGAGGGAACTCGTCAGCCCATGTCGTTTCAAGTACAATATCGGTCGGGAACACACCACGAAGTGTTTGTCCAGTTCCGAGATCAGCTCAAGACACTCAGCAATGAGGTGAACAGTGTACACAATCTCGGCCTTAGTCCTTATCCCGGCGGAGTAGGCTTTATGCTCGCAGGAAAGGAAGGCGACTTCATCTCCAATGGCGCCCCCAAGCAGTGGATGCAATCCCAACTCGCAGAGATCGGAGACCTGCCTCTTCGGTCCATCGCTCTTACCCGATCCCACAACTCGGGCATGTGGCTTCCCATGCATCGGATCGGCTTCGAAACAGCCGAAAACGTCCTCACTCAAAGCAGATCCGTCTACGAGCAAGTCAGCAACGGGGGCGTCCGCGTCATCGACTACCACCCCATGTTGACCAAAAATGGTAGATTTATCGCCAGCACAGGCTACTGGCTGGGCCCCAGGTACCAGGGCATGAAGGGGCCATATCTCCGCATCATGATCGACCAACTGAACCGTTTCATGTACGAATCCCCCGGTGAGCTCTTCATCTGGGATCTCAGCCACGAAGACGCCCGCAGCCGCCGGCGACATTTCAAGATGCTCAACGACGCCGACGTTGAGCTACTACGCGAGGAGCTCAAGATCATTAAACACCGAGCCAACCTCCGATTTCGGGATAAAGAAGATATTACCTTCTGGCCCCTCAAAGACTTCATCAGCCCCGAGCACAAAGATTTGGGCCAGTCAACCGTGATCATCCGCGTGCCTTCCGAGTGGGCGAAAAAAGGTAATTTCTCCGCAGAGGAAGGTTTCGTCAGTGAGGAAAATTTCCCGATCGGCTCGCACCCGATCAGGACTGATAAGGTCGATCTGTTCGTCAAGGAGCAGGTCGTGTCTCTGACAGAAGCGCGCCCCTCTCGCACGGCCGGCATGTATAACATGAACTGGTTTCTCACTACAGGAGTTTTGCAGGCCTACAACTTGGGGAAGGCCCTCGGTGTTGTCCCGTTTCTCCTTGAAAGGAATAGGGAAGCTTGGCGTACTCTTTATAATCAGTCCTGGTATGCCATGTCGGATACGACGTATCCCAATATTATCACTATGAATAATGTCCATGGTGGTTCGCTCAAGGCCATGGTCATGGTGATCAATAAGTGTTTTGTGGCGCGAAGGTGCGGTAGCCTGGGGGGGAAGGTGAATATGCCCGAGGGTGAGGATAAGGAAGGGAATGATGAGAAGAAGGAGAGCAATGGTGAAGAGAAGGACGGGGGTGAAGAGTGAAAAAGAAGACCTTGGAGAAGACCAAGTCTCAAGAAAAAGGTGATTTTTTGGGCGGTCACCAAGGAGAAGGAAGGATATTGTTTTTGCTTTATGGTGTTTGGGCGCTCAGACGGTGTTGGAGGTGACTTTTTGTGATTATCGCATAGCTATCTAATGTTGTACTGGATATGGGTAATGATTAATCAGATGGATCATGGATTCATGAAATTTGGCAGAGTAACTGTAGTAATGGAGTCATATGTTCACAACCCACTGGAGAGATGGGAGATGGATCGTTGGATCCTGGATCCTGATCCCTGACGTGTTTGCTGGAGTACAGAACGCTGTGTAAGATTTGTCTATAATAGTTTCCATGCTATCCTGTACATACCTTACCATGCCGTATTTTCCAAGATGCCTGCTTCGTTTCTTCCAGATTCCCAGGTGCCCAACCGATTGGCGATGATCTATCTTGTCCATTATGAAATATTCGTAGGCCAGCCAAAGCAGTTACATCAACGCCAAGTTGATATATATCAGAATTGAGAAGGGCAAGCCGCAAGAACAATGTAAAATAAAAGAGTAAATAAAGAGAGTAGAGATGGCAATCATTCTCCCAAATGGACACATCCAATATGCAAGGGCCTCTCTCTACGCCAACGCGGCATTTGCCTTTCTCCGTCTTACAAAGCTAGGAAGATCCAACACACGCTTGGAGCTACTTGATGGCGACGACTTGCTCTCTCTGGGCGACTTAGGTCGCCGATTTGGCTTACAGCAGCAACCCATGGCCGCGTGCAATAAGAAGGCCATGTCCGACGCGATTGCACCAATCCACATGAAGACAAAAATTTTGACACCAATGTTGACATTGATATTGAGCTGGTCCTGCGACGTGAGAGCCACCTTGGCAGCTACGCTGATGGCGGTAGCAATAGCGGCAGCGACGGTAAGCATTACGGCCGCCAGCCCTCCTATCACCGAGATGAACAAGCTAAACCAGCGCGTGCGCATAACGAGGGGCGATCCGAGCAGCAAGACGAAGTTGAGGATCGTGCCCGCCATGAAGAAGACGTACATGACTTTGGACCCGATGCGCAGGAGGTCCAAGATAGTCAAGACCTCCGAGGGGAGGGCGATCTGGGCTCCGGCGAGTAACTGGCCGACGAGGATCTCAACGGGATTGAACCAGAAGAACGTTTCGGGAGGTGAGCAATAAGCGATGCCACTATTAGTGAGAGATAGGGTGCAAACATTAGTCAACTGAAAATAAGGGCCGAATAGCGATTCACCATGTCGATGGCTCGTGTACGATACAATGCCTTTGCGGTTGGCAGCTGGCTATGTCACAGGAAAGAAGAAAGGGGAACACAAACTTGTCAAAATATCCCTCGCAATAGTTCCACACGCCAACCTGGTAAAAGTCATAGAGACCCAAGCTTCGAGCTACCGAGTTGAGCAGTTTGGCATTGCTCACGGCGATGGGGATAATCTGGGAGACATCGAGCTGGAAGAAGTACAAGTCCCTGAGTACGGCGACATCATGTGTGTTACCAATAAGGACGAGGATTAGAAAGGGAAGGGATATAAAGTATAGAAGCGCGGCTATGATGGTAGTGTTGCGGCGAGCCTTGGGAGCAGCCATAGCTGCGAGACGGAGAGCAATCTGAGCTTGACAGATGTTGTCGACGATTTCTGTGTAGAAATTGAAACTGGTGCAGTGAGATTGCAGTTCCTTTAGCCCAGTGCCTTGGACGTACAGAGAAGCACGAGTGGATGGGCGCAGAATTCGGAGACGAGTTGGCGATGGTGTTGCTACTTCAACTTGCAACAGGTAGCTTTGGTGTTGAAGTCGAGCCGCCGGCGCTTGTAGGCAAGTGACGTCAACTCATTCATTGGGCGGCGCCGCGGCGCCCGCTGGGTCCAGTCGCCGTGCGGCCGTGGTCGATGCGCAGCGGAGTGGCAGCGGCGGTGGGTCGCTCCTTCCCGCTCAATCTTCCGATTTTCATGCATTCAAGATTCAAAGGTACAGTATGTATGTAACTCCGTACCTACCTAGGTACCTGGTATGTTCATATGAACCAAATCACTGGCCTGGCGATGATTTCAGTCGTTCCCGCACGACAGTCCTCGATACGAGGGGGATCTGGCAAGGAGGTGCCGCAACTTAGGCCTCGTATCGCAAGTCGATGGAATATCTCCGACGAAGACACACTCGCCCACGGTCTAGGCAACGGTCTTCTCCGTCTTGACTCTTCATTGTATTTGTGGCTGGGTTGCCAAGACCAGTATCATATGCCCGACTGCCATAACTTATACAAAAGCCAGTGGAAAGAAATACCTTATGTGTTCGATTAAAGCCTAGAATCTTGGCAGATCCTTTTGGCGGTCCGGAGGCGCATTTCGCTACGGCACCATCGATTGTATACATAGGTACACGAATCTTGGTTCATGGTATATCGCTATATACTTCGTACAGAGTATCTTCGGGCTTCCCTGCTTCTTTACAGGCGCCGTTGAGTGTCGACTCGAGCGACTCGAGTGTGTCGCAAGTTCGCAACTTCCCACAAGGGGAGGATCGATTTTTCTTGACGAGACGAGCTTGTCAGTTTTTACGGAGTACCTAGGTATTCTTTCTCGTGCGGCGTGCCACGCCGCCCCACGTTTAGCCCTAGCCTATACCGGGGTACCTAGGTAGGTACTTAGGTACCTACATGGCCAGGGCTAGATAAGTGGGACAAGGCACAAATAGCTCCAAAGCCGTGCTGACGTTAAATCCTTCCTCCACTTGTTCGTCAACGCCACTTCACTTGATTCGAACGCCTTCAATCCAGCAGCACTACCAGACACACGTGAGAAATTGACTTCAACTCCAAGTATCGACCTAATTACTCGCCTTCTCCACAATGCTTTCCAAGCTCGTGGTCCTTGTCCTCGCCACGGCAGCCTTCGCCCGCACAAGCACCTGCCCCGGGTCCGGCCGCTGCTGCCAATGCCGTGCCTACGGCAGATACTTCAATTCCCAGACGAGGTGTGTCTACGACTTGGTCGGTGCCCATGACTGGGGTGATGACGGCGACGGCCTGTACTTTTGCAGGATGTCCGAGTCGCAGGAAACGATTCGCAGATATTGCGAGGGCGAGGCAGACTTCTGCAGTGACACCCACCAGCCCTTCAAGGGGAGCTACGAATGCTGGGATTGCTGAAGCCTGAAGGGCCTGTTGCAGATCCTGCGCGGTGTTACCTATGTACCTGGACTCTGGAGTGATAATGCGACGGTACCGGGCATTGGCTGGCAAAACTTGTCGATGATGATAATGAGCAGAAATGGAGCACGATTTAAAGTACCTATCATCCAATGATGATCAGCGGGAATGGAGCACGACCTGAAGGCTGAGGTATCACCCAATGATGAAGCGGGGAATGGACTGACGTGGATGATCGGGGGCCTATATCTCTTTCTCTGTACATATAGAATAATCGCATTGAGAATCAAAGTGAAGTTGATATGCAATTCTCCGTTTGTAGCACAGCCAACGCCAAGCTCTTGTTATCAAAGCAGAATTGGACAAGACGGTTCAAGTAGGCTCCAAGCAGCCCTTGGCGAACGCCGGCGACACCCAAGCTCAGCCCATGCATTCCAGGGGTCGGGAGTAGGCGCCCGATCCACCCTTGATCCATGCATCCGATCCACCCCAGTCCATGGCTCAATGCCGCAATTGACGACATCACTTTTGATGCTTCTTTTCTCGATTTTCCACCTCCTTCTTGCTTCTTGCTTTAACTCACTTGGACGCCTTTGCATGTGCTGCCCTTTTTTTTTTTTTTTGCGATTTCATATCATTCAAATATTGCTGCGAACCCCCGTCATCTCTTCACTTCCACCAACGGGAGCCATTACATTACTCTAGCCCCGAGGCAGATCGACGCACCCAGGCCCCAGGGGCCATCCCAGCTCATCACGCTGTCTGTCCGTACCACGGAAAAGGACTGACTAGAACGCGACACAGCATATGTCCGCATAGTCACATGTCGTTCTCTTCACAATCGCTATGAAGTGGTCCGCAGTAGCGACAACTGTCGCCGCGCTGGCCCCAACCGTACTGGCCCAAACAGTCGAATATAGCGCAACGTCCGCACTCGCATTCTATACGGGCACAAGAACAAGCAAGCCAACGCGTGAAACGAGTCCTCCGTCGGGGGCTTACCAATCCTATGCTTCGAAAATCACCCTCATCGGCGCCAACAACTCCACGTCTGCTGGGACGACGACGTCTACGGGAACGCTGTCCATGGGAGCCAATTTCACCGCGACCACATCGTCAGCGCCTAAAAATACACAGCCTTGCAATAAATACGTCGAGTTCTGCACGAGAAAATACAGCAACATCACAAATGTTGGTTGCCATAATTCACCGTTCGTCCGGCCAGGCAACAGCGGCTCCAACCAGGAGCTTGATGTCACTGCTCAGTTGAACGATGGTGTTCGATTTCTTCAAGGCCAGATACAATGGCCCGGAAACGGAACGGGCACTGTTCCCCATTTCTGCCATACCTCGTGCGATCTGTTGGATGCGGGCCCCATCTACGACTGGCTGGGCCAAGTCAGGGCCTGGGTCGACCGGCATCCCTATGATGTCGTGACGATCCTGCTCGGCAACGGGAATTACTCGGATCCTTCGCTCTATGTTCCATTCATCGAACAATCCGGTATCACAAAATACGTCTATACTCCGCCATTTCTGCCCATGGCATTGGGTGACTGGCCCACGCTGCAAGAGATGATTTTGAAGGGCCAGCGCGTCGTCATGTTCCTCGACTACCAAGCGAATCAGACAAAATACCCCTGGCTCATGGACGAATTCTCGCAGGCGTGGGAAACACCCTTTGATCCGATGGATAGGGCATTTCCTTGCACAGTTCAACGCCCGCCCGATCTGTCCAATGAGGCCGCTAAAGACCGGCTGTACATCATGAATCATAACCTCAACGTGGAGTTCAACGTGTTTGGAATTTCGCTTATGGTTCCAGCGGTGTCTCTCCTCAACGATACAAATGGGATCAACGGCACGGGCAGTGTCGGAATGGCTGCCAACAACTGCCGTGAGGACTGGGGTCGCGCCCCCAACGTGCTCAACGTCGACTACTTTAATTACGGATCACCGAAGCCGTGCTCCGTGTTTGCGGCAGCCGCAGCGGTGAATAATGTCACTTACGACTGGGACAATCCGTGCGGAGAGCTTTCAGCTGCACCTGTTGTAATGATGACGAGTCTATGGGTAACCTTTGCCGCTATGATGATCACAGGTCTCTGGGTCTCTTAGCGAAGAAGCTTCCCTTTCTTTCCTACTTTTCTCTTTCTTGCCTTTTCTTGATGACGACTATGGGATTTAAAGCGAATTAACATTTGTTGGATAGAGGGCAGGCGCATGGTTATGACGCAAGCGCAGAGTTGCACAATAGAGACTAACTAATGGCACGCACTTGTCTGCTCGGTGTGCATTGAAGCAACATCGAAATTTATTGTACTTGTTCAGTATTTTGTCTCCATAGGAGTAGCTTGCCAACTAGGAACGTCGATGCCATTGACTGAGTGGTGTTTAAACCGTCTGCATTGAGTCCAGTATCTGAGCCTAACAACTTCTTTGTAACATGGCCATTCCTGAATCTTGCATCTGCATCTCAAGTACGCGGAGTCTCGAGAGTTTCATTGACATGTTGAATCAGCTATAATTACTACAGACAGAATCTTACTCGTTGCATTCTACATACCGTGTCCCTCTCTAGGCTTTCGTACATATCTTTCAGCAGCCGATCACTGCCGCATCAGACTCCTCTTTCTGTGTTCTATCTCGTTTGCCTTTAGCTACTACCTATCGTGCCGGATCGATCGATCTACGCAGCGTACCCTTTAGTCGAAGACCAAATAGAGGAACACGGACAGGGCGTTACGGGCTGAACAGGTTACAGCGCCGGGCCTCGATAATACTATGCGCGCTCTCTGTCCATGGTACCACCATAACTCAGTTGGCACGTGAAACGTCACCATCCACGAGAGTTGAGCATTATTTTTACTTGGAGACCAGGGCCTCACGTCGCGTGACGTACACTGGGCACCCTTGATGCCGACGACAGGCTGGAGCTGCGCCAGCGACCTACACAAAGAAACGTTCACTGAGCTCCTAATTCGGTTCGACGTCCAGTTAGCGAAGCCAATCAATCAGCAAGCTGTACATAGTCGATCGAGAGATAAGATCAGACAGTCGCAGTCGTCAATCCTCAGTGAGTTCGACGCCCGCTTCTAATAAGAGATCATCCCGGAATACGACTTATCTGAGGACGGTCGCCGCGTAAGATGAGGAACTCGGAGGAAGAAGTGTAGAAGGCGAAGGTTCGTCAAGCCGGTCAGCGCGTCATCCGTCTCCCCCAGATAGTTAGCCAAAAGACGTTTGCTATTATTCCCGCGATTTGTCAATGCTCACTCCATGTCTCTAGTTCCATCGACTTGAGGTCTTAGTCTGTGTGACGGAAGAGATACTCGCAATGCTGACAACAATTTCAAGACAAGTGCAAGATCTCATGCCGTCAAGTCGTACGACTCGTTGTGAGTGGCCTGGGAAAAGTCACATGCATACTCATATAATCGACTTGCTATCGAGGGCACGAGGTCTACACAACAATGACTGTCCTTCTCTGAAAGCAGCGCCGCGCCGCCGCCAGACTGCACTGCCGGATGTGATCTCGCAAGTTTTCGTAATTCTTCCTCTTCAATTCGCAGATCGTACAGCATAGTCGAGAGCGGCAGTAGATATTTATTGTAAATGGAGGTCTCTTTCTTACAATACTTCGCAAAATCGGCCGCCGGGGCGCTTACCTGCCTCCACCGCTCTAATCGCAACTTCAGCCTGCCGCCTGGCCGTGGCGACACATTCAAGTGAGGAATGAAAATATGCTTTTAAGCTAATACCTTCAGTGGTACTGGAAGCCTTGCTTCATAACTCGTGATATCTCTAGTTGCTCTCGTTAGCAGAAACACAAGAGACGTATATGTATACATCCTCAGAGAGTATGCGTGTGTGACTCTAATTAAATTCCAGAAAGGCACCGAGTGACCGAGCTGCAAGCTGGTCTCTTTTTCGCAGTACAATTTGGGACTACGCTGTCGTTGGGCACGACGGTTCCTGTTAAGATATCGTCATTGTAGGTGCAGCAATGACTGGAACACCCACTACATATCGACTATCGACGCCTGGAGGCGCGCTAGCCGCTGAATTAAGCCAGCGGCCAAACGGCCAAACACCATCAACTTTGGCCCTGGCCTTTACTTTTATTTGCCCGAGCAAAGCTGCTGTATGACTTGGTGGTAGACGCCGAGAGCATATGGGCTGAAGTACCTAGTTCTCCAAAATCGGGATCGGGAGGAGATTACGAGCTTTATACGCGCGGGGGTCGATGATGCGTAGCGGAATCAGCCTTGGAATCTATACAAAATGTTTGTCTGCTCGCCGGTGGTCATCCGGCCAAAAGGTATAGCTAGACGCCCCCAAAGGCGTCCGTCCATACGTACCGACTCATGTAGTCCTCTAGGCTCATCCCGCTGATCTGTTCAATTAGGTAGCTTGCCTAGGTACCCAGTCCAATCCGGCTCCATACTATGAAGCGAGCACTGGAGGCGGTCTGCGCAAAAGTATCATTGGCCAAGGTGTGGACGATATCGGGGGTCAGGACATAACGCTGGGCACAGGGAACAAAGACATCGGGTCCTGGCTGCGGAGAGAAAAGCGTGCAGGTGCTGCTCATCAGTCGTTCCGGCCTTGCGGGTAGTGTATCGATCCGATTGCAGCTCTCGCGGGCCAAGGCCGGTCTCCAGACGTCTGGGATCGAAGTCCTGGACGCTGTTGTTCTTGATGGCCAGGCGGCGCAGTCGATGCCATTGTCATCGATGAGGTTTCCGTACCGGCTGGAGATGGCCACAGCACGACCGAGGCCCAGCTGCTTCATGTAGGCATTGGGATAGGTATTGCTGTCATCTCAATCGGGTCGTGTTTTGATGACCTTGGCCAATACCTAGGTACACGGACGCGTGAGGTTGGACTGGATTGCTCGCAAATTTGAGATACCCGCACCCGCGACTTCTGCATACCGGCGCGACCCCTGATGCATGCAAAAGAAGATGATTCGCACGCTTGGCGCGGGGTGAATCAAAACAATGCGAGATATGGCTTCTTAGACTTCAACTTAACTGTTGTTTCATGTCTCGGGCGATATTTTTGTGGTTTTCTTTTGTGGTTCCTTTATTAATCCCCCACGACTCCACGAGCCGTGGTTCTAACTTCTGGGTGCGACGGAGGCCGCTTACTGGCTGGCCCCGACAGAGCAGACGGATATACGGAGTACAGCCGACGTCATTTACATTCTTGCTACCTATGTACTCCGTATGGCAGGGATGAGATATGTACATGTACCTACGGAGTACATATGTACATACCTTCTTTAAGGCAACGCGGTGCCTGCCCGTTTCCGGGCTGGAGAAGTGTTCATTTCCGCCCCTGCCGCGTCGCTGGCACCGGACGCGAACCGGCCGGCTAAGTCGAGAATAGGATGGGAAGTCGAGCCATACGAAGAACGGCCCAATGGCCCGAGTCCTGACACCTCCTGTGTTTTGAGATGCATGTTAGGTAGATGGAGCATTGGAGACGAGAAGCTGGGATTTGCGTTTGCCTGCGTTTTGGGGACCGGGGAAGGGACAGGGCCGGTGTTTCCTTCTTTGGCACTGTGGACACATACCTACAGGCTACATACCGGTACGGCGGTACCCAGGCTCCAACCTAGAAACAAAACGCAGAAACAAAAAACAACGGGAAACAAGTTACCTGATGTCGCAACTTGCAAGCAACAAGAGCGTGGAGAGTTTGGTTTAATTAGTCGGTTGGCGTCGCACGTATGACAAGCGTGTGGCTGAATTCGTCAGCGAATAGCCCATGTACCATGTACCGGTTGTGAACGAGCCCGAGCGTGTCGACGACTCAACCGAACGCAGGCTTGCGATGTACTTGGCACAGCCCCGGGAGCCGCCCCACCTGGTGGCTGCGCTATCGCCGCGTTCGAGCGTAGATGCGCAGAACGGGGCGGCTACGCTGACTGTGCGCCACGAGCAGATGATATTCCTACCGTCTGCGCACACACGCACACTTACAGCTACTGCAAAGCCCCCGTGGACAATCAGCAGCTGCGAAGAAGTCCCGAATCGGGTGACGGCGCAGGCGGAGCCCCTAAGCGCCATCGTTCCTCGCCTCCCCTCTCCTGAGTCCTGACTGAGCCCTTTGCTGGAGCCATCTCTCAGGCTCCTCGTAACGCTGCATTTCCAACTCGGCACCTCCTCCATTGCTGGTCTGTCGAGAGCCCTGCTTTTGAGCTGTTCCTTCTTCGTTTCTTACGCCCTGACGACCGTGCGGAAAGGCGACATTGTCTTTCCATTCACGCCCGTGTCGCGAGCTGTATCATAGGGCCATTGTCGACTCGATCCTTTGCTGTCTGTCACCGCCTCTCCGCCCCTCGGCTTAATCACCAACATCAGTCATATTGAAACGACAAGTCGAAGGAGAAACGAACCGAATTAGAAGGAATACACGTCACTCGCTATCGATCAAACTGACTAGCTTTCCTCTCGCTGTCCAACTTTGGGATCCCTCCATTTACGACGACGATACTTCGACG
Organism: Claviceps purpurea; assembly: GCA_029405325.1. Lineage (NCBI taxonomy): Eukaryota > Fungi > Ascomycota > Sordariomycetes > Hypocreales > Clavicipitaceae > Claviceps > Claviceps purpurea. The sequence goes on along the minus strand of CM055783.1, from coordinate 3,566,958 downwards.
TGTCCGAAACTAGCGACCCTGGCCAACCTTGTGGCTCGACAACAACTTTCTACGCTGCAGGTCCTCGCCTGGAACATTCTCGTGGCTTTCCACCTTACTGCTTAGGAACGTGCTCAACATGCGGTCGCTATTGAGGGCGCCGATGCTGGTCCTGGCCTCGATGGCCTCGATGCTCTCATCGGTCGCGGGCGAGAACATGCTCATGTCCAACTCGCTCAACAACTGCCAGGAAGACTCCAGCTTCACCGCCAGTCTCTTCAACGTCGTGTATACACCAAAGAATAACTCGGCTACTGTAGAAGTCGTTGCCACATCCTCCGTCCAGGGCTATGTTCTCTTCGACTTGGCCATCTCCGCGTATGGATATACCTTCTTGCGACGAACCGTCGACCCGTGCGAGATGAAATTGGGCGGCTTGTGTCCCATGGTGGCGGGAAAGATTCCCTTCGCCTTCAATTTGCCCGTCCCCGCCGACGCGTCTAAGCAGATACCGGGCATTGCCTACAGCATCCCCGACCTGGACGCTACTGTCCGTGTGCTCATTAATTTGACCAAGACGGACAATCCCCGCGCCATTGCTTGCGTCGAGGCCGACATCTCCAACGGGAAGACAGTCGACTTGCTCGGCGTCAAATGGGCCACCGCCGTTATCGCTGGTTTGGCCCTCATGGCCTCGGCGGTTGTCAATGGCCTCGGCCACTCCAATACTGCTGCGCACGTTGCCGCGAATTCCCTGTCGCTCTTTGGCTACTTCCAGGCGCAAGCGATCCTCGGTCTTTCCAGCGTCCACTTGCCACCCATTGTTCAGTCTTGGACCCAGGACTTCCAGTGGTCCATGGGAATCATTAAAGTCAGCTTCATGCAGGACATCTTCACCTGGTATCAGCGAGCGACAGGCGGCACTCCGTCCACAATCTTCGACACCCTCACGACCGTGTCGGTTCAGGTCGAGAAGCGCAGCCTCGACATGGCCGGACATGGCCTGAATCTCTTTCGACGCAGTGCTGCCATGATGCCCAAGCCTGCCTATACCGCCGCCACCAACCTCATGAAGCGGACCAACATCATGACCTCGTCTGGTGCCTACATCGTGTACGGCATCCAGCGTGTGGCCTTTCGCACCAAGATCGAGACGACCAACCTGTTCATGACGGGCCTGACATTCTTCTGCATCTTCGTCGTCTTCGCCATTCTGGCCGTGGCCTTTTTCAAGGGCGTGTGTGAGCTCTGCATCAAGCAAAAGTGGATGGCTGGCGACAAGTTCCTCGAGTTCCGCAATGGCTGGTTCACCGTGCTCAAGGGCATCCTGTACCGGGTTGCCCTGATCGGCTTCCCCCAGATGGCCATTCTGTGCTTGTGGGAGTTCACGCAAAGCGACTCGCCCGCCGAGATTGTTCTTGCCGTCTTCTTCTTCTTTGGCCTGGCCGCCACACTAGCTTGGGGCGCTGCCAAAGTCATCCGCATTGCTCGCCGCTCTCTGTCCATGCACCGCAATGCTGCTTTCATTCTGTTTTCCGATCCTCAGGCCCTCAACAAGTGGGGGTTCTTGTACATTCAGTTCCGTGCTTCGGGCTACTACTTCATCATTCCAGTCTTGTGTTACACATTGGTCAAGGCCATGTTCGTTGCCCTGGCTCAAAAGGCCAGTGTGGCCCAAGCCGTCGGATTCGTCATCATCGAAGCTGGCGCTCTCATTGCTGCTTCAGTCATGCGCCCGTGGATGGACAAGAGCACCAACTCGTTCAACATTGCCATCTGCGTGATTAACTTCCTCAACGCCATCTGCCTCCTCATCTTCTCCAACGTATTTGGCGCTCCCCAAATCGTCATCGGCGTCGTCGGCGTCGTTCTCTTCGTCCTCAATGCCGCCTTCTCCCTCATCCTGCTTCTCATGGTCATCGTATCCACCACCGTCACCTTCTTCCGCAAGAACCCGGATGCCCGATACTTGTACATGGCGGATGATCGCGCTTCCTTTATGAAGTCGCAGACTCACTTGACCACAACGACCGAGCTTGACGCCTTGGCTGCCACCGCTCGAGGCGATAAGGCTGGCTACAAGCTTGAGGACGACGACGAGTCGTTGTCGTCAGAAGATCTGCGCCACCGCGCCGCGAACGGGCAGAACGCCTCGGCAACGGTCTCGCAACAGTCCTTCCAGGGGCAAAACGCGCCGCGATCCCCTGTGAATCCATCTGTGCCTCCAATTCCTGCTGAGCAGCGACCCGAGAGTCCCCTAAGGGCGGTTTCGCCGAGTCAACACACTCGCACTGGGTCAGCTATGGGCCAAAGACGCCCCAGTAGTAATGCGAGCCCGAGTCCGGCGTCAACTTACAAACCAACACCAGCCAAAGCGAGGTAAGTGACGCATTCTGCAAGTCGATTTCCATGGCTTTCTTTGTTTTGGGTCCATCTTGGTCTTTGTCTAACACGCTTTTTGCAGTCCATGGCAACGCGGTGCTGGTTACGAGTAGACGAGACGAAAACGTGGTTTGAAAACGAAAGCACAAAGAAGGAATCATTCAGACGAACGCTTCGAGATTTGGCTTTTCTAATATATATATTCATCGGCCTTTGCGCAGCGCATTTCAGGCCTTTTCACATTCCGCCATACTCATACACGCACACACATACATACATAAGCGCATCACTCACCCCACCGCCACACGCACACACGAGTGAAGCAAGCATCTCTTGAGCGGCGTCTCATCACTGGTCTCGACACACGTATCGCCCGACCCATATACGAGACCCATTCATTATCATAACGGTTCAAGAATCAACGCACAATCGCTCCACTCTCGAACCGAATCACGCCCACTTCTCAGAATCCGTAAGGGATGCAATGCGCTGTGACATGGGGGCCCAAATATGGCGCTTCCCCTTAACGGCATATCATTTGGTTCACACGTCTAGCTTATGCGGTCCGAACGTCTTACTAGATCCAGTACGGCAGGGGCATACAGTACAGCACCCCTAGGCTTTGGATGGACTAGGCCGTAAGGAGGCATTGGGACTGCTACCTCTATCTTCATCTCTGTTTATCGCTGCGCGTTTTAATGTCACGTCTGCTCCTGCTCTTATCCTTCATGCATGCATGTTTGTTTGGTTTTGATTTTTATCGGGGGGTTTTTTTTTTTGCAGGTTTGTACAACAAGCACGTATATATGAAGCCCAACATTGGTGGGTACAATGAGGTTTAGTGTTTTTTTGTGGCGTCAGGTTATTTTTTTCTGAGGATGGGCATGGCATTCGTGTCACATGTGGGAGGATGCATAGCCCATAGGCTTCATGCCATGGCGGGAGATGGAGCGTCCTTGCTTTTTCTGAGCTATGTTGGTAGCCTGTAGGGAAGCTTGAAGGGTCTAGGGATGAAGGATGAGGAGGAGTATGGAGGGGAGGTTGAAAGTCTCTGGCTATTGTATATATTCGTGGCCTGAGGAGATATATACACTAGATGGACGAATGCGAGTTGGATTTTTCTGTTCGGTGCATCGCAATGATCGCATTTTGAAATGGGATTTGTGAACGTGGTGATAACAGACTTTGTTTTTGGACAGAGGAGGTGAAGAGGAGGCAGGCTTAGTGCCGTTGGGGCGAGGTAACTTGGTTGAGAGCAAGGCCAGTTCTTGTAGATTGCTATTTCTGGTCATCCACCATGGAGTTGTCTTTGCCTGACACCACGGACGTTTCACCACACAGACAGACAACTACGAACATGCAATGCAGCATTGCAGAATTACTGATTGAGAAAAGCAGCACAAGGAACTCGCACTCGATTCGCAATCAGTAATTCCTGAGATGGTGCATGTGACATGTCCGAGATATAGTCAATTTCTTTTGTATTTGTTTCAACGTCCGTCGCTCTTTGGCGTCATGGCGCGGGAATCGGGATGGGACGAAGGAGAAAGATGGATAAAACTTTTGGAACGTGAAGAAAATGAAGAGAAATTGAGCAGAAGACGAAGTGACGATATTGTCAGTATATCGAGAGACAGATTTGGAAATCAATCTTCGGCAGTCGACTGGAAGGATATAGGCTAAGTTCGAGTCTCTGGTCTGGAGCCGGGACAAGATCGGGAACGCTCTGATTAAAAGAGAGCCAACATGACGAGAAAAAGAATTTTTGGACACTGAAATAGGATATCGCGGTAGACAATAATGAAATGTACAAGTAGAAAAGTATTAAAGTGCAAGAAGAAAGAGTAGTACAATGATATGGAAGAAGGGGGATGATGGATCACCGAAAAGTAAAGGTAACAGGTACAAGAAAGAAAGTAGAACAAAATGAAACAGAGAATAATTAACGCAGATAGCGAGGAAATATAAAAGAAAAGGGGTAATGAACAGTGAATTAAGAATACAGGGCAAGAAGAGTAGGTCATTCAAGGTACATATTCAACAAGGCACACTGAATCAGAATGTCGGAGAGGCCATCCACGCACCCGCGCTTACAATACCTCATCATCTGACATCACCGATAGGTAATTCAACACGGGATCCATCGAGAACCTAATAGGAAAGGAGAAATGGGGAGAATAAAACCCCGCCACGGTCCACCTGAAGATGAACTTATGAAGTGGTGAGAGAGTGGGAAAAGAAGAAAGGAACATTTGGAAGACCGGACACAGAATACCACCTCCCTGCGTGGGAGGGAAGGAAAATAAGATGGAAAATAGAGAATAGAGAATTGAAGTTGGAAGATGAAAGATAGGAGATAGTAGATGGAAAATAGAAGACACAACATAGAAAGAGAGAATAGAACATATAAGACAAAAGATATAAGAGATATAAGAGATAAAGGAGATAAAAGAGATAAAGAGACATGAAAATGACACAAAAAGCAGTGATGACGGCTGAAAGGAAAGTTTTGAACAAATGAAACAAGAAAGTACAAGAAATAGAAACCCGAAAAGTGCGCTCTCCTTGCAGTACAAGCACACGTAAGGCTGCAGGCAGATGGCCATGAGCTGTTACTTCCCCCTAAACGCCATCGTTGTCACTTCACTTCATCCTCGTTCGTGTCGCTTCAGTTCTCATCACATCCGCATCGTTACATGATCTTCGTTGGCCGCCCGCCTGCCTGCTTATTGCCTCTCGCTCCAAAAATGTTCCCGCTCAGAAAGTGAAACCCTGCTCCAGTAGCTTGTCGACGTCCCCGCCCGCCGCAGCCACAGCCTTGATGGCAGCTTCGCTGAGGCGTCGACGTCGTTCCTGGGCCTCCTTCTCGCGGCGCGCCTTCGTCTTGGAACTTCCACTGGGGGCGACGCCCGTCATGAGGACTCCGCCGTCGTTCGGGGTAAAATTGACAAAGCCGACGCCCGAGTCGCTCCCCAGGGACGCGCCTGCGCTGGAGCCGCTCACATCGCGCGATCGGCGCTTGCGAACACTGCATGGCGTTCCGGGCATGGTTCCGGGCAATCGGCCAGAAGAGCTCCTCGTTGACGATATTGACGCACCAGAGCTGTGACGCGAACGGGGAACGTTTGCTTGTTCGCCTGGCGTGGGAGATGCAGACGACATGCGCTGCTTTCGAACTGGTGAGCATGACATGTGCCTCGCTCCCGAGGACTTGGCTCTGGGTGGGCGATGGGATCGTTCTGATGCCGGCAACATTGTTTGGGGAATTGGTGGAGGTGGCGGTAGAAACGTTTGCGCGTTGGTAGTCAAATCAGTCAAGGCCACATTTGACTGTGAGCCTCGAGGTTGTGGCATATGTATCATGAGCCCCCCTGATGAAGTGTCGGGCATCGCATCATACTCGTATGGGAATCCTGGGGTCTGACTGTGTCCCATAACATGGACACTGGCGCTTCGCTGATGGAGATGCTGGGGTTGCTGATGATGTTGATGATGTTGATGGGCATAATCACCAGTGCCCTGGGACATCATGTTTGGTGTCCACCAACCTGTCTCTGAGCTGGTGATGTATTCCCCGCCTGATCCGTTCCAATGCAGTTGCTGTTGCTGCTGTTGTTGGCTCTGTTGGTGATGGTGCCAAACAGGGTCGATTTGGAACTGACCGTGGCTTAGGTCACTTCCCACACCAGGCGACTCGACAGACGGCGTGCTGGGCGCAGCATGACCATAATTATACACCGCATTCAGACCCTGAGGAGGCAAACCCTGAGGAGGCAAACCCTGAGGAGGCAACAAAGAAGTGTCCCTGAAAGGATCTTCATAAGTTCCATGTACAAAATGTGCATTGGCTGGATCCTCGTGCTGCGGCTGAGACTGTTGCGGTTGTGGTTGTTGATGCATCGGCGGCGACACCGGGGCATTTCCCTGCGCGCCTGCTCTGACCTTTCCTCTTCCTCTCTGTTTTGGAATGCGCAAACTTTGAGATTCTTCTTGGATCGGTGAGCCCTGTTGCACAATCCCAGGCGTCAACTTTTTACCCTTGCGCAACTTCGTCGCTTTCTTCAATGTAGCAGAAAGGGCGTCGACGAATTTCTTTGGCTTGCGCACTTCGGTGGCCGGAGGCGGCGGTGAGGATGGGTCCGAGGCTGCCACAGAGGGCCTATGTGGTGAATGAAGGGAAATCTCTTGGAGCCGACTCAGATCGGCCTCGGACATGGATGCCCTGTTGAGGTACTCGAGGCCTTGGTGCTGTTGCTGCTGCTGGTGGTGATGATGGTAGTGGTGCTGTGGCTGTTGCGCATACTGTTGCGGGTGTTGTTGGGCGTGCTGGTGTTGGGTTTGACTTTGGCTGAGATCGTAGGGATGTTGGTTGCCTTGTGGAAGCAGATCCTCCATACTCAGTGTGAGGTCTTTAGGAGTGACCTCATGGCCGGCCGCTGATGCTGCGCCAACGTGCGAACTGCTGGAAGGAAAGTCGAATTCATCGCCGGAGGATATCGCGGAGGAGAGACCATCAAGGATGGGATTGTGGTTTCCCATCAACATGATGGATTCCGTCATGACAGGCATGGAGGCTGTCATTGAACCGAACTCATCGCCAATGAATGTGTTTGCATGTGTGTTGCCTTCGAAATCAACAAACTGGCCAAAGAAGTCGGCATGGTCGTCGGGACTGGCGCTGTTCATATCTTCCCAATACATGGCTGGATGGGTGTTGTTATCAACAGCTTCCGCTCTCACGGGAACGGTCCAAGACGTCATTTCTGAGCGCTGCGATGAATATGCGGAACAGGAAATGGGATGTTTGCCTTTTCCGGGATGTCGGAGCCCCGTGCGTAGTGTTGTTGGTCTTTCGTCAACTCTTCCTTATTGCAGTTGAAGGTGTGCCAGAAAACAAGGTATCTTTCGTGTAGAAAAGAGAAGACGGCCACCACGAAACAAAACAAAGGGAAAAATGGAAAAGATGAAGTAAGTGGCTTGAATGCTTATGCCACGAGGTATGAGATTAATCTTGAGAGGCTTTTCTTGTCTTATCACGCGAACTCGAATCCACATGAGAGGGAGTGGGTGATGAAGGGAGTTGTAGTAGGAAGTAGAGACGAAAGGACGCTCTGGGTAGTAGGACAAGAGACGAAGAAAATATTAAGTCGTCTGCGACTGAGGCGAGAGGATGGTAGATGCAGAAAAAGAGAGCGAGAGACACGAGAGATATCAGAGCTTATGTCCACAAGCCGTGCTTAGCAACAAGATCCTTGCCGGGGGCAGGCAGATTTCCAGATAGCAACAATAGGCCCAATGCAATGCCCAGCAACGGACACTCGACCTAGCCATTTTGTTTGGGGCTAGGCAACAAATGGAATATGCAGGAATGCGTGAACAGAGCGCTCTGCATTCCAGTCGTGACAGCACCTTGACACCTTGGGCCCGATATCCCGCGTCGGTTGAACCTGTCAAAACTACCGGACCCACCGGCAACCCGCACGGGAAGCTCATCGTCGTTACACTCGATATGCATTGGAGTGGAGGCTTTGACTTCCAAGAGAACAGGCATTCTCCTCCGCCGTTTTGGCAGGCAGTATGTACATCCCGCCGAATCCCAGCTAGGAATACATACGAAGTAGTACATAGGTGCATATGTATGTACTCTGTTGTAGGACGGGGACGGGGTTCGTTCCACTCCTAGCTGGGATTCGGCGCCCACCGCACCGCCCTACCCTCGTCCATCAACTTCACCCGCGTGGAAGGGAGGCTAACAGTGGAGGCGGCGCGGGATTGGCTGGCATTAGGTACCTAGGTAGGTACCTAGGTACCAGGTACGGAGTACATAGTGGAGGTTTGAAGAAGCTGTTGGGCGGCGGCCCAAGTTGTCGATCGGCAAGCGTTCTTGTGTGCATGCGTTTGTAGCCATGCGAGGGAACCGAGAGGCAGCTCGTGCGTTGGTTTCCTCGGAGCAACTCTGTTTGAGGGCCTCGCCACGAGGCGCAAAATAGAAAGCAAGTGAAACCGAATGCTTTGGCCATTATGAGTTCTCTGCCATAGCCGCATTCGCCCACTTGGGCAATACTCTTCACTCAATCGCGACTCTTGAGTCTTGAGTCTTGACCTCGCGCGTAACACAACACAGCAGCGGCAAAGCGGCGGCAGCAACGATTCCACATCGGTTGTCCGACCTGCATCCTTGTTTCGTCTCGTCCCTTTTCCCTATCCCATGTTCCGTGTAGCCGGCGCACATCCCATCCTGCAGGCTATGGTGAGTGTGACCGTGACACCATGTAACGCCGGGCCACTACCACCACCGACTACATACCCAGCACTACCGTCAGACTGGGACATTCGAGTCAACTTGATTCATCAAGATCAGTATCAGGTACATACACAATCCAAGGAGTGGGCCTCGCGAAGTGAACAAAGTAAAAGTGTAGGTACCTACATACATACCTCCTCACATAGGTCGACCAACGACCGTCGGTTCCACCATGCAGCTTGGACGTCGGAAAGTCGCACCGACTTAGTACCCGACGTGTTTCAGCGACGAATGCACATTGCCGAGTCAACCAGAAAAGTCATTTTGCTGGTGGCTGCAAGATGTCGCAAATAGGGAGCGGGCAATCGCCGAAAGTCTGGCGAAGGAAGTCCAAGAGATGGGAAAAGAAAATTTGCATGAATATTCCCTGGGCACATGCCATTAGAGCAAGGCGGAAATCAGATTAGATGATGGCAGGTGCTGACAGCTGACTGCGCCTACCGCGCTTCATGCTCCACCGACTGCCAAATTAGATATGTCCTAAGGTACCTACCTAGTAAGCAGACTCAAGTTTCAACTATAGCTTCTTAATACAAGATCTAGGATAACTTGATCATCATCCACATAACCTCTGCTGTTTTAATTATTCCAACCGTTCCTGCGGTTTCCACGGCTCCCACTCGTCCATCCTCATAATGTCTCAGTGCAAAAGCACTTGCCGTCTTACATTACAGCTACGCAATTGACCGCTATGCATGTCCAAGAGGCCAATGCGAAAAGCCCTCGAAGCACGATCTGATCTCCTCCACTTTCTTCAAGTCCATGTGCACGTCTTCTGCTGCATCGTCAACCGCACAACGTGAATTGGCACACCACCATGCCATGCTCCAGGGTCCTCATGCATCTCCATGCATCTACGGAGTGCACGGACCACGGGCCACACGGAGTACGGAGTACAAGTTCAATCGGGGTGTCGGCACGCAAACAGCATGTACCCCTTTGCTTCCTATCTCTTGTCCCTTCCTTCGTTCTGGAAGCGCAGCTACCGCATCTCAACATTACTTCCACTGCTGTTACCGAAATCATTTTTAGTCGGTCTGTAGACGAAGGACCAATCATGACGAGCGGACAGCTAGTTGGGTACTAGGGTAAGATCTACTTGGGATGGAGACACGATAGGTATCCCAGCCACCTTGCATGCATTGTCATGCCATGTGTTCTATGCATTGCATTATTAAAGTGCTCCGTATATGTGCGCACGCGCATTGAGGTCCATAAAACCTGCGAGCACTTTGAGGTCAAGATAAGCGAAGCGTCGCTTGGGTCGGCTGTGGCGGCAGCGCTCAGCGAGGGTTGTACTATTATTGTGCTTCGGACCGGGCTGGCTTAGTCGCTTCAAATTGAAACCAACCTTATGGTGTTTTCAGCTGGAACCAGGCCAATGGTAGGGCGGTGTCGAATGTTCCGAAGGTGGGCCTCGGCGCTTCGGCGCTTGGTCTCGCGGCTTGGCCCGTCGGCCCTTTGGCCCTTTAAGCGCCCTGCCCAGGGGCCAGGAAGCCCTGCTCTTGCTGTGCTAAATTTGCACTCGTGCATATGGGTGCATGTGGGAATGCCGGTCCAATGTACATACATACTGTAGATAGTCTGTACCTATAGCGACAGCCACGTTAATTATTCCCCTCATATAGGCGGGGGTCGCGACGCCATCTCACATTCGTGCAATGTCAATAATGAGATCGTTATATGTAGAGCTAAACTGGGGGTCGGGAGCGGTCATGTGTTCTAAATTCTAACTTCTAGCATACAGACAATGGGTAGGGTGGAAAAGGTCATGGAAAGATACAAGCCGCACAGACTGGAACCCCGTCGCAGATTCAACATCGAATGGCGAGTAGGAAATTAGCTGGTCATGTAAACAATACTGGAGGGCAAATGCGGGCTTCCAGTCATTTGTGACACATCACTTGAGACGGAAAAAACATCAACGTAGGCTTCGTAGAGCAACACACAAAAAGGATTGGCAAGGTCAGGTGAGTTGGCGTATGCGCATGTGTGTGCGAGAGAACAGATTGAGGGCGGTGTACGAAAACTTGCCTCTTCAACTGTCCAGAGGCACTACAGAGGGGGCTGTCCAATCCGCGAATTTCAGTGTTGTCTATCGTCTCGGTGGGCAGCATGTGAGGGCAAGTCTCGAGTCGTGGCGTCCTGATTCCTGACCATGTAAGTAGGTACCTAGGTACCTACCCAGGTACATCTCATACCTGCCTACGGGGAGATACCTACCTAGGTACCTAGTACAACCTAAATTCAAGCCCCCGCTGTTTCGAGCATGGGTACGGAGTACCTTATTGGTATGTACCTAGAACCTTGTACAGTTCGAGATCACTTACTTCAATATCGACAGCTCCCTCCAAGATCGAACCCTATGGATCGTCGCGGTCTCCCTCACCATGCTGCACGCCATCCAGCAGAACACCGCCTAATCTATCTAAAACGCTCCACGGTTTTTATCTCAATGCAGTCTGGTATTCCGGCAACACGGGATTCGGGATTGACTCGTGCCCACTGCCATGTGTGTCTACCAACCTGGGCGGACCCGGTACTCCGCACGAGATGCATCCCAGCTTTTCAGACGAATTGTATGCGTGGTGTGACCTCATTGTTTCGATGGCGCGGACACGCGTTGACTTTCACCAAATTAAATCCTCATCGGCATATTGTCTACAGACGCAGCTACCAGTCGCCGATCTGCATTAATGTGATGCACGTATCATCTTTGCGTTCGAGTCTCACCAAGCTTTTGTCGTTTGCGACAGCACGATATTACTTTTCGTCCCGAAGTTACGCTTGGCTCCTAGATATTCTCTGTCCACTCTTGACGTCATGTCAGATGAGCGACGCTGAGGCGATTCTGTTGCCGTTTTGGTAGATAATGGTTGTTCCCAAGACTGCGCGAAGCCGTGTGGACTATTGCTCTGTGATGGCAAGTTCGTGATCATGCTGGTCAGGCAAGAGATGGGCTCGAATATGATCAAAGCTATTTCTGCCGAACGACAATTCCGCTCGGACGCTTGCAGGCGGCATGGGCCACGGGGTGGTCATAAACGGACGAGATGAGGGTCGCATGACTACCCAGGTATGTTTGAGGTTTGTGGGGTAAATCTAACGACAAAAGACGATGATGCGGCAAACTAATTCAGGATGTTGCGGAAAGGATGTGAAAGAGATGAGTTCACCGGCAACAGTGACGGGAATAGAACGGAGCGCCAGGCGGCGATTGCATGCACAGGGCAATGGCTCAATTGGACGGCAGCCGGTGGAGTCCGTAGATTTGGACGGGATTATTTAGTCTACCAACTAAATATGTAGATAGTTCAGAAGATAATGCGCAAACAACTTGACTCTTGAGATAGGACGGGTAGTAATTACTGGATGGGCGATGGTGGCTGAGAGTGGGAAGAAGAGGGCACATGGTGCGGAACAACTCAAAAGGCAAATGCCGAGCCCAAACCCCGTCGCAGACTCGCAAGTCACAGACCCTTCCCCAGCGACGAACCAACCTTCGCAGATTCCATCCAAACGATTCATCACAGACCAAAGTCCGACTCCAGCCTCTGAATTGTCACCATTGACCAACATTTCAGCAAGCCAGCATACGAATAGGTACGTACACACCCCGGCCTGTTCTATAGGTATGTACATACACATACTGTATATACCTAAGTACATGTACATATGTACAACTCCGTACGGAGTAGACAGGGGTCGTTTGTCTGCCAGGGTGGCCAGAGGGCCCGGAGAGCGACCAGGGGTCTCGCGGCTCGCCACTGGTGTGGAGAGCGGGGATTGCGGGAGTCGGCCTTTGAGATCCTTGTCAGCTTAATTATCAGATGGAACTGTTTGGTCGTCTGGTCAGAAGCCGACTGCGGCGGCGTTGGGATGCTCTTCCTCCGCGATCGGAGATATACACCACAAAGCGGCCACAAAGCTTGGTTCTCAGGGAGCCAGTGTATGTAGCTTGTCCAGAAAATCCAGGTTTGAATCCAGAACCCAAAAAGCCAGCCACCCGGGAAGCGGTGAGCCAATGTGCCCGCAAAGAATGGGCTGGCCCGGAAATCTGGCGACACAGGGTCGGCGCCGGAGTCCGGGCCATGGCCAACGCACGGCCGTGATGACATCAGAGCAGAGAGATGGCTGAGCCTAAATGAGAGTACATTTACCTACAGGCTACAGCACAAGTTTGTCTTGTCTCGTTTCGTTTCTTGCATCAGCTGCGCATAATGCAGGGTACGCAGGGTTGCGAGACAGCAGCACCGGCCGATGTATGTAATGCATGCAGGCAGCCGCATTTCCAGAGAGACGTGGCCACGATTCAGAAAAAAGCGGTCTGTAGTACAACTTGGCCTTGTCAAACGAAAGCATGTTGAAAAGACGTTGTCACAGTAGGTACCTATCAAGCAAGTGGTGGGCTAAACCATAGTATGTTACACAGCCTGGATTGCCAAGTATCTCGCCTATCACGATATTTGACGCCACGAAACTGTGATGTCAAGACTCTATTATTTCTCTATTTTCGATGTGCTGGCGCCGCAGCCAGCCAAAAAGCCACAAAGGGACTGAAGTCGAGCGAGTGCGCCGTGTCCTGGGCCCTGGCATGATCACACATGGACTTTGAGACACTGCGCAACATCGCAGACCAACAAAGCACACGTGTAGAAAGATAGTTGCGCCTCCATCGTGCAACATATGCATGCTGAATGTTTGAGATGTTGTATTATGACGACGATGATGAAGATGGTGGTGATGATGATGTTGACATGGCTCCGTGAACGGATACCTAGGTACCTACCTGGTACCTACCTCCTAGCACTTATCAGCGCATGTACCTAGGTACCTACTATGTATGTACCTATACTACCGATCCTGTCCTCCGTACCTGTGGGGGCGGTGCCAAGTGGAGGAAGAAAGGAAGAAAGGAAGAAAGGGAGATTCAGAAAGAAAATGGCACTCAACTTGCAGCTTGGCGCCTCGACTAGAAACAGTACAAAGCCATCCTCAAACAACCTCCACAATGCGTCTTGTCTGACTGCATCTGTATGTACTCTAAATATACTTACTACCTACCTCATGCCTGGCATGGCTTGCCAGCTAGACCGTGACAATAGGTATCCGCACGCGCCAAGTACGCAATGCACGATAGATTGCTTACATACATTACGCGACCTCACGTGTCAAAATCCCGGAGGCTTGATAGTCTCGCAGCTCACTCTTTGGACTTGGGTATGTGGATGATACTTCTTCTTTGGCCCATCATGTATCTACCTACCTGCCAAAGATAGCATCAACCAGCATATTCGATGCGAACTAGTCCTCTTTTTTGAACTTCCTCTGCAACAAGAGCGGCAAAACCCTTTTTCGAGGCCCCAATTCATGGGTGCTCAAATTTCTCCGGACTTCTCATTCTGCCGGCCTGGCGGCTTGACTGCTTGGGGGTGGGGCCGCGCGGCTGTGGCGCGTGACGAGCCAACGATGGGTTTCTAAGTAAAGAACATCGGGGGAATCATCGAACCTACAACCTGGGAAACGTGCGGCAACCTCAGCTCGCCCCGACTATAATCCGCGCTCGAGGAACCTGTGAATCGCCCTGATGGCCAAGCCAGGACGGAGCCAATGGCAGCGAAGCGGAAGGAAGGAGATCCACCACGGCGCTAATCGGGGCTAAAGTGGACCAATAGGGGCCTGCAGACTGCCGCTCTGGGGTCCGGATGACTTCCCAAGTCTTGGTCGTGCAGCGCAGCCTCTGCCCGTCTTTTGCGCGAATGAAGGTCGGACTGAACTCTCAAATCTCGTATCTTAGATTCGATTTTCTTTGCTCTGCAACGCGACGATCTGAACGATCGCCTCGAATTCCTCGAGTGGACTCCAAGAGTTGCGAATATTCGCGTTGTTCCATCTTCCACGTCGTCTTTCAAGCCCGACTCCACTTGACTAAGCCGGTACGGTGCGGTCCACATTGATCGTTGGCGCCTCCTTGTCGAGACCCTCTTCCCGACTCGTGGCCATGTCCTCGAAACAGCACTTTTATCCTCGTGAGTCGAGCGAATTCGGACACGATGGTGCCTTCTTTACAAGCTGACAAGATGGCCATCTAGCGCCCCCTGTATTAGGGCCATCGGGTGAGTTCAGGACCTCCAGCTTGTGCGCGATGGAATTGAACACCAGTTGACGAGCACCCAGCAGCATCTCAGCAGCAACCGCATTATCATTATTCTCCTCCGCCTCCCCCTGGATCGGGAATTCCAAGTGAGTCCAGACAACTTTTCGAACGCGATGGGGTGAACTGTTAGCTGACGAGCACGTAGTATCTCAGCAGCAGCCACATTCTCATTATTCTCCTCCGCCTCCGCCTGGACTAGGGATACCGGGTGAGCCTAGACTCCCTTTTTGAACGCAACGAGATGTATCATCATCTGACAGGCACGCAGCATCTCAACAGCAGCCTCGCTATCATTATTCCCCTCCGCCTCCGCCCGAACAGCTTAAGGCACAGTTCCCACCGCCGCCTACATCACCGCCGCCAAATATCACGCATTTCTACCCGCCACCTCCCCAGGCCTCGCCCGAACAACACACGACTTACTCTCCGCCGCCTCAACATACGCAATCGCCCATAACCAGTCATGATGCTGCCACACAGGAGCAGCAGCAGCAGTTTGCTCTGACGTCTCAACATGCACCGCCTGCTCATATTCTCCAGCAGAATGGCGCGCAACAGTTTTCACCTCCCCCGACCTTCGGGGGGATAGTACCACCCGTTACTTCACAAAGTCAACGGCAGACCACACTTGTGATGAGGCCGGAATCAACGAGAGAATCGGCGCAGCAGCAGCAGCCGCTGCCACAATTCGATCCACCTCCGCTCGCTCCCGACACAGAAGCATCTTCACCGTCCGAGAAATCCGGACAGCACGAGGAGGAATTTGACTCTGCGGATGTGGCCCGTCTCCTGTCCGGAGCTCCTCCAGCTGGCCACTTTATGGGTGCCGAAGCCACCATGGACGATGTGGGAACGTTCAATGGCGGAAGCTATCGCATCAGTCACAGAGATTGCAACACGGTATTGACCATTCAGCTTGCCATCGGCTGCCCGCTGCAAGCAAAACCAGGCGCTATGATTGCCATGTCTGCGACCATGCAGCTCAAGGGAGAGGTCAAATTCAGCATGAAAAAGATGATCGTCGGGGCTGACATGGCCGTCTCGCGATATGTTGGCCCAGGAGAACTCCTTCTGGCGCCTCCGATGCTTGGTGACATTACCAGCATTCGCTTGGATGGCCAAGATAGCTGGATCGTTGGCCACGATGCGTTCTTGGCAGCTACGCAGGGGGTAATCAAAGACCATAAACGACAGGGCCTTGGCAAAGCGATTTTCAGTGGCGAAGGGCTTTTCGTCTACAGGATAAGTGGCACGGGCATCATGTGGATCACCAGTTTCGGAGCTATTATTCGAAAAGATGTGAGTGTTCTTTCTCCTTTTTCCTTCTTCTCAGCCTTTTTTCTTGCTTGATCGCGAAATGGGCTTGATCCCCAGACATGTCACTATACACGTGTATCCTCGTACTTACAAGACAAAAGCTTGTGGACGGCGAAAAGTACATTGTAGACAATGGACATTTGGTCGCATGGAACACCAAGTACGTTCTCGAACGAGTCGCTTCAGGCGGCATTATCTCCAATCTCGCCTCTGCAGAAGGCCTTGTGTGCAAATTCACCGGGCCTGGAACGGTCTTCATCCAGACGCGCAACCCGGTTCGTCATTCCCAGCTCCCTCACCACGAGATGTTCTGAGAGAAGACACCCAACTAACTAATGGATCCCTTTATCGTATAGAAAGCTTTTACGGCGTACTTAGGTGGCGTCGCGATCCAGAAGTAGGCAAAGCGATCGACGTCGAGAAGTCTACCGTCTACTATCATTTGAGCTACCGAATCAGGTGGTGAAGGGAAAACTTGGATAGAGACTAAATGAAGAGAGGCTCGCGGATCTAGGCAAGCTATGTATATTGACATTTTCTACTTTTTGTTTTGTTTTCTATCTCCAACTTATCTCATCAAGTATTATTTACCTCTTTTCTCGTGCCATATTTATAACGTACAGCTTAGTCCGGTCGCCCCGTTAACAAACTGCATTTGCCTTCTAAGCCTGCGTAGCCAGCAGCTCTAGTGTCCTTTTTCCAACATCGTGCTCTGCTTGGTCTCGAAAGTTAGCCATACGATGGCTGTTCAGTCCCATACCTTCCACTCAGCTCTCTAGCTTGAACTATTTGGCTAGCTGGATGGACTTTGCCTCAGTCTTGTCGCTGCCGGTGCCTCTTTTCAGCCACAAATGCACCAGTTATAAACATCGCTCTTGCCGTGAGATGGCTGGCATTTCCTTCTTCTTTCCTCTTCCTACTCAGGCCCACCTTCCATTGATGGCAGTCCAGTACTTTCCGTGGTAAAGTAGGAGCGAGATAAACAAACACGGACGTGCTTCTTCCGACCACTTGCACGCACGTCGACACACCTCATCGCACCACATCACAGAAACATTGTGACGCCGAAGAAAAGACAGCGAGACTCTGCCCATCTGTGGCGTGCTTCTTTTTTGGATTGCAGCCTCCTCTTTTCTCTTCTATGCCCTTTCATGCCACTATAGGAAGCCAAACGTCCTGCTACCTTTTGAACTCTTTCTAGCGTGGGCGTCAGCATCTCTGGAAGCGTTTTTTTCCGGCTCACGAGCACCTGGTTCGATCACCCTCTGCTCACCTCTACGACTGGAGACCTCCATCGCCTCATCAAAGAAGATTTTACATAAAAATACACAGATTCGCAAACCGTTCAGACTAGAGCCTTTTACAGACTTCCTCAGTCTATCTCACCTGATTTCGCCTCTCTTTGCTCTACTTGGCTGGCTTTCGCTTTGGCTCGGCCTTCTATTCTCTGCGTTGCTGGTCTGAAGTCCAGTCTGCACCTAGATCATTCACACCGAAACACGCAGGCGCCGAACGCGAAGCGAGGCTTTCTCCTCATTCTTTCCTTTGGCATCGACCTTCATGGCTACACCCATGGTACGATCGGTGGGTATGTCCTCGCGCAGACGAGCGCAATATGGCGCATCTCGCCAGGATTCTTCGACATCTCGGACGCAGAAATCAGCGAAAGCAGGCTCTCAGAGGAGTCATGCAGGCCATGGCAACCATGGCGGCCGAAACTCTGATACAAGTGCGGGGTCGTCACTCAAAATCTCTAATTGGAGAGTGAGACCGTCCGACGATAGTGGCGGAATTTCTGCAAGATCAAGCTTCGTACGCGTTGACGATGAATTGGCTTCATCTTCATGTCTATCAAAGCCCGATTTAGTCTCTTCTCTTCGGGCAGATACGGCTAAAAAACAACCCAAGGTAGCCAAATACAGCTCTGCATCGTCCTATGGAGCGGCTGGACCGGCGGATGGGAATGAACGTATAGATTCCAGAGTGTCCCGTCAAGGGTCATCCAGTTCAAGTGCATTCTCCTTCGAGGTCTTGCGGCATTCAAGTCTTCTTGAGCGAGACGATGGTCGAAGCATCAGGCTGTTTGAGCTTGGTAGGTCTAGCCAAGATTCTGCAGACTCGTCGTCGGGGGCAAGAAGCAGGACGAATTGCACTTTGACGCCAGTATCTTCTGCAGACTTTTCTGCGGATGAAAGTTTCGCACACATGATATCAAGGAAGCATACTGTTACGCCCGACGAAAGCCAGCGAGATGAGCTACTTACCGCTCTTGGTGGCTCAGAGGCTACGCCAGAACGATCTTTACCAAGCTTTATCAATTCACTGCAGTGCCTTTCTTTACAGCCAAGGAAGAGCAGTTCAATGGAGTCGATGGAGAATTTCAGTTCCAGAGACAACATGCTAAGAACAACAATTGGTATCTCGGCGCTGGCTTCCCCTTCCACAACATACGAGAATGCATCATCAACAATTCAGCCAGCCCCGTCTGGATCCTGTTGCGCCAA
Organism: Claviceps purpurea; assembly: GCA_029405325.1. Lineage (NCBI taxonomy): Eukaryota > Fungi > Ascomycota > Sordariomycetes > Hypocreales > Clavicipitaceae > Claviceps > Claviceps purpurea. The sequence continues at coordinate 3,548,315 of CM055783.1, read as the reverse complement.
AGGAGAAGATAAAGAGCTACAAAGGTTCCACCAGATGCTCGAAAACCTCCATAAAAATGTTCGTCGAGAACAAAAGCCGTCAAAAAAAGAAGCCGGTAGTGGCCATAAGACAGAGGGAGCGACGACCCGGGGAGGCCAGCAACAACATGACGCTGGTGTTTCAACTGCTCAGCACCGGCGGCCTGTCCGTAGTGTGGGCAGGAGAGTCGACACAGAATCCGACTTTGTGGTCGAGTACTTGCCTACTTCTGCGAGCCACTTGAGAACGGAGAGCTCTACCGACTTTAGCGGCATTGGCGGCGGCCACGATACGCGCAATTCACTCAACCCCAAAGCTCGCGAGTTTCTGTCATTCTCAAAGGCCGACTTGCACGCGCCACTCATGCCTCGTCGCCCTTTGTTGAGCTCGTACAACTTCTTGCCCTCGGCCAAGGATGGCGCATCAAACTTGGCAGGATTCGCTGCGACTCGCATGGCAGCAGTCCCAGATGGCCCCGGCATTCTCGTTGGTGCAGGTACTGCGCCTGCGTTGTTTCCCAACTATCTTGTACCGCCGGCTATTCTCGGGCATTATGGTCTCGAATCAGGGTCTAATCCAACCCCTCTCAACCTGGTTCCGGTGACCTTGGAGACGCCTAAGTCGTCGGATGGCCTGGCAACTCCAGGTTGGCCTACCTTGGTTCCAATGCCATGTGGAAGTGGAAGCCAGCCAGTACCTCCGCGACCGGTTCCCAAACCCCGGAGCCCGAACCCAAAGACGCAGCAAGAGTATGAGGCGTGGGTAGAGTGGAGGAAAGCGAATGAGCCAGGATATGCCATGGCTTGCAAAGTTCGACAACAGCGAAGAGCTCAGCGAAAGACACCACAGCCAACGAAATGCTAGCGCGCCAACAAGTCTGCTTGCAGCTTAACAGCAGCGTACCATACATGCAGTCTTTGTTTTATAAACATTACTTGATTTGTCTCCTTTCTTTCTTCTTTCTTCTTTCTTCTTTACGCTTGCACCCTCTTTTATTCTTCTCTCCAGACTCCTTGCTTCTTGGACCATTATGTTATTACGTTCAACTACGCGGTCGATATATTTTGCGCGCCAGGATAAGGGTCAATATTTCCTCTTAGCCTCACGATATCAACATGCACTTATTTACATCATGGGTCACAGAGCAAGACACATGTCGGGGAATAGTAGACAGTATCACGAGCAACGTCACTAATTTTAACGACGCAATGCGATGTACAGGAAATTCTTAACGGGTGGATGAATTATGACACTCTTATTCTCTTTTCTCTATATTGTCTTTTCTGGAAATAACATTTTGCTCCCTAGGATGCAAGCAGATTGTTTTGGCTGGCTGTCGAGATTGTCAATGGTGATTCGTCATGTGACAGTCTCAGGTCTGACAGATAGTCTCATGAGTTGGAAAGTCTGTACAGCCAGACATTGTACTGTGGCAAAAATAGGGGTACAGAAAGGGTTTATGCGACGGCAGACGCTCTTTGCAGCACTTCTTGGAAGAAAAGGCCGTCGGCGGCCGGGACCGAAATGTCGGGCACAGCACGGACTTAGACGGCAATTTGCAAAGGCTAGCACTGACATTCTAATTGTGTTCTATGGATATTTCTATCGAGGCGCCCGTTTACATACAGTTGTACCTGTTCGTTGTACAGTAGCAATTTAAAGATGCGTATCTTACACGTTGGTACGACGACATGATGTGACGTTGCGTGCATTTTGGTAATATGACAGTGTTGCGTGGTTTCAAGCACACAAGCCCCGTCCGGCAATAGACCAATAGAACAATACAACAACACCATATCTAGGTACTATGTAGGACCCGAGAAGCTCCCGTCAGGCCAAAAATCCAACCTATCACCTCTTACACCTCACATTCAATACGTTACCGCGTAGCACACCCTATCCTAAACCCCCATGACACCCACGCAACTTACGACCCATCTCAGCCCTGCAAGCACTCCCCGGGTAAAGGAAACGGCGCGGGTAATGGTACATCGCGCGGGCGCGCGGGAAGGCTGGACGGCCCGACTCCGCCCGAGGGGCTATTGGACCAGGGGATCATGCTGCATGATATCTATAGTTTCAGCTATTGTAAGTTTCTTGTGCCCATGGTAGAGTCGTGAGGCGGTTTTGGGTCGTGAAGGTCTGGTTTGTGCTGAGGTTTGTTGAGATGGCTGTGTGGCGTGTCGATGGCCCCATGTATGATGTGGACCGTGGTGGATGGTGATGGCGATGGGGATTTGGACTTCTACGGACTACAGTTGGAAAGAGAGTTGGTAAATGAGCTGGAAGTTGCTATGTACATCATTGAGAGTCCACGTGGGTGGTTTTATTTGTTCTGATTGAAGTTCTTTTCTGTCATGTCGCCTGTCCCTGTTGCCAAGATGCCGAAATGTATCCCGTCGTGGGCAAATTCGACGAGACAGTCCTATATACCTCCAGTACGTGCTTCGTCTTCCCGAGAACTTAGAAGCCTTCATCTACGAATAATACGTACAGTCCATCCGTGTGATACCGCACAGTCCCTCAATCTAACACCGTCAAGTCGACCACTCCCTCCATTGTGCCGCGTGCGTTACTTTGTTGTGATATTTGCGTGCTGCTGCTGCTATTGTCTCCTAATTTCTGTCCGAGCGCTTTGCATTCAACGATTCAAGATGGTAAGACCGCATGAAAGGGCGCCCAAAACGCTCCGAGTCCGCCATTCCAGAATCCACCGTGGCAAGTCTTGAAAGGAACCGTGTTTCAAGGGTCCTAAGGGGGCACGGTACTGACATGCAACAAAGAACGGCAGCCGTAGCAGCAGGGCGCAAAACACAAAACCAGCTCTGCGATAACAATGCATATGCATCACGCCAGAGATGTAGGACTATGTGTGCGTCCTGGGCATGTACTGTCACAATGGTCATCAGAGTGCGTGCGGCGTGCCCCCCTCATCACTCCTCTTTTCCTGTCCTTCTTCTCTGCGTTCCTAATCCCTCACTCTACACTAATCTACCGCTGGTCCGCTACTAACATGTTGCCTACTTTTTGCTTTCAGGATCGACTGGGAAAGCTGGGAAGAGACACTCGCGGACCTGACTTGACCTCCCCTAATGACTTGACTTGATGATGGATTTGATGATGACAGTATGACTTGACGAGGACCTGATGATTACCTTTTCGATGATATTTCGCTTGAGGGGATGACCCCGGAGATGAATGTTCCATGCAATGCTGAATGAGAACTATTGCTCGCCAGAAGAGTGATGACTGACTGCTGCCTCAAGACGTGAGCGAAGACGCTGGAGCATGAACTCACGTCGGTATACCACGGAAGACTTTACCGTGTTTTTTGACTCTTGCTCGTTTTGAGGCCTCCATCAGCATCATCATCGGCTGACCGCTTCCTTATCTTCCTTTTGTTCTGCCGGCATCGCTGTCCATTGGACTGCGCACCTAGGATCCAGCATCCAAGGCCATCTTTGGTAATGGCCCCGATCTCGTCAAAGTACACAAGCAGATCGCTTGTAAAGACGTAGTTTTGGAAGGGCTCCTTGCCTGCTACCATGGCCTCCATGTGGTAGCCCACGTGGTCTAGACACTTCTCCCATGCCGTACTATCGTCTGCAAAATCGGCCTCGCATCCTTGGATCCAGCACCGGGGCGCCTTGGGAGGAGATGCGGTCTCGCCGCTATCGGCCGCGGCTATTTTGCGCTGAAGCATCTTTTTAAAGTCGGGTGAGGCCCTCTTAGCTAGGAAGGCTTTCTTCTCGGCCGCGGATGCGTGTATGCGGATGAAATGCTGCCTGAATAGGTCTCTTCTGCCGAAGCTCTTCTCGCGACACTCGGGGCACGTGTAAAGACGCGAAAGAAAATGCTTCGTTTTCACGTGACGTTTCCAATCATTCTTGCCCTTACATGTGCTCTCACATCCGGCGAATGCGAATAAGCAATGCAAATCTCGAGACGATGTAAGGGGCGGGAGGAGAGTATCCGGTTTCTTGCAAGGCTTACAATTCGAACCATCGCGTTGGGATGAGGAAGCCAATGAGACGACGATGTCTTGGTGATGCCTCTCTTGGTTGCGCGCGTTTATGAGCGGCATCGAGGGAGCCACATGCGCGGAGAGCTCGGCTTCATAGAGGGGCATAGAGTCCTTTGCTGGATAAGTTGCTGTTTCCTCGCGAGGCAGATGGAAAATCGGTTGCTCGCTGTCGACGATCTCTTGATCATCATATGTCGAGTGTGGTTGGGTAGCACGTTCAGATTCAGCACATGCCACACTCAAAGGCCCCTCCGATGCAATGCAGGGGCAATTGTGGCGCAATAGTTGAGTGAGCATTTCGTCAACACTTTGTCCAATCGTGTCATCGTACTGAGCCTCTGAAGGTTGTTTCAAATCTTTCGAACTATACATGGAGGTGGTTGTCAAGGGAAGAGAGAAACTGCTTTCATCGGCCGTTTCTTCGCAAGAGAAACCTTGAGAGTTGCCATGATATTGATAGATCGGGGGACTAAACCCACAAGAACTGGAGAGACGACAAATCAATCCGGTGTCCGATGAGCTATTCGTGATGGCAAAATCGGGACCGGGTACCAGGTCTCTGTGGTTGTTGACAGTGTCCACAGAGACAGCAGGGACATAACACTCAGATATGAGTGGCGGGAACTTATGTTCAATCGAGTGCATCATCATAGTTTCCGCGTTGCCGTTGGTACCGAACCCATGGTCGGTGTAAGCATATTGTGGTTGGGAGATAAGCGGGGGAGCCAACTCTGCGTCGCGAGTAAAGCCCTCCATTCTGTCTTTGTGTTGCTTCTGACACGGCAGCTCAAGATGAGAGACTATTTGATGACTACAACGACTGATCAACTCCATACAAGATGCCTTCTTCACATAGCTCAGCTTGTGATCCGGGCCGAGCATTTATACCGCAAGATGAATTCGACGGCCAGAGCGGGACTCACGAGTGTGTTCTCGACAGGCAGTAAGACGGCAGCTGCTGATGGTACCAAAGTCTTGTGTAGACAAATCAAACAAACTCGATGGGATATGTGCCTCGTCAAGGTAGTAAAGTGTATCTTAGAGCTTCTCAGGTTAAAGGAGAAATAGAGTTATAGGTAACGTGGTGCCACTCATGTGTGAAAATTATGGTATCAACTGGTTGTGGTCAATTCGCTCGTGACGTAATGAAAACATCTTTCAGAGAAAAACAAAATAAACCGAACGACAAGAGACTTTTTATTATGTTCAGTGAGTGCTCTTGGCGAACTGTAATAGAAAAAGAGGGACAAACTTGACGAAGCCCGGGCGGAGAAAAGGGGTGGGGGCACAAGTTCATTGAGAAACTTGGGAGTAGATGCTGCAGGTGTGCAGATGTACGCATCTATGATAGCATAAAGATAATATTTCGTTCCGAAAGCTTCATAGACGAATATGTGATAGTTCGCAACTTCGCACCAGTTTGGGCGAAAGGCAGCGCAGTTCGATGAAGGAGTGAGCGCCATGATTGCTTGTTGAGCCACAGCCACATCCCCGAGCTTTGCGCTGAGGAATGAGAGATGAGGTGTCACAACCGCACTTTGTTTTCCTTTTCTTCCTGGCAATTTGGCAGCGAAAGGGATATCGACTGCATTCTCGCCCTAACTATCTGCAGCGGGGCGTATAATGTTTCGTGGTAGGACGGCATTATTTGCGTACATGATGACGGCTTATGACATATGATATAAATCATACACCTATCTAGTCGATCCGTGCTTCGTCCAGATCGTCCAACCAGGGCAGGGGTAGTCGTGGCGGCGGCGGCCTGGTAAAATGTCCTGAGGCTGTAGCCACGAAGGCAGAAGGAACTCCATGCAGAAAACCTCTACAACAACCACGCCCCGGTCGAAAAGGTTCTTCTTTGCAGGTCGTGCTACTACAGATGTCACGACTGGCTCTTCGTGCTACCCAACGAAAGTTCTTGAAGCCAACATGACGTACAAACAGATTGGCGTCTGTAGAACACCTATGAAATCACTTCATGGTCATCAAAGTGTGAGAATTCCCCGAACTTCGTGTTCCACAAGGTCTTAGTGTAAGTATCTGGATGACGAGTTGGAAACCTCATGCTCAGAGTCAGGCTCCATCGATTTGCCTAAGTTTGTCTTCTTCTTGTACAATTTGAGCACGCACTCTGACGAGTGGACGAAGCGATGCTCTATCAAGATTCCGTCCTGAAAGAACAGTCCGCGCAACCCGTTGAAGGCGTTGAAGGAAAATCAAGGCGAACTCTTCCTGTGTAGTAGACGGCTTCGTTTCCAATCAAGAATAGGTTCAACTGCTAGGCCCGGCGTTGCCTTGCGGTACAGCACCTGTCTCGACCTATCCCAAATCCAATCCAGGGCGAGGTGGTATTGCCGATGTGAGAGGAACTCTGAGGAAGCAGCAAGGCCGAGCACATAGGAGTGGAACGGATTGAGAGAGCTGAGAAGTGCCCCAATGTGCTGTGTGGTCAGCGTGGTACGCTGACAACGGCCATGGAAGTCTAGGCGATGATGTCGGAGCTCTTTGACTTTTTGGCTCGCTGACTACCACCATAAGTGGCCACCATCACTGTCACCGCTTCCTGCCGCTGCAACGAAGAAGGCAAATATAGGTAAGCAGCGAGTTGAAGTACCAGTGGGATGCACGGATCTGGCCGCGGCGGCGAAGTAGCGGCGCGACGGCGGATCTGCGAAGATTATGTTGCTGTCGAACGCTCGAAATGGCCTTCGCAGCATGCGAAAAGAGGAAGGAGGGTTGGGCTCCGACTCCCGAGTCTTTACCTTGGGTTGACGGGGCTGCGTGACGCGTCTGACACGTCGCATGGAGAGTATTCCGGTAGGCAATGTTCTTTTGCAGTTGCCCAGTTTCTTCTTATACCAGAGTCTTGGGGTTGCAAAAGCTGTTTGCTGCGTCGAGATCACGCGTCGTTGATAAATGCTGCTTCTCCTGCTCGGCACCCAATCTCGCCACTGACTCCCTGGTCCCTGGCATCACAGCGATGAACCACAAGGCCATAATTCGTTCGTCGTTTTCTTGTTTCTCCTACGATTGTTGCCACTGGGCACCACACAAACAAAACGGGACTCAGCTTCCGCTGGCCGAGACCACCGGTGAAAGCCGGTCAGTTGTGACGGCTCACTTACCTTCTAGGGCAAGCAGAAGGACAATCATGGGAATTCTGAGCCGGTGATGCCGCGAAAAGCAAGATAAGGATAATGGCGCACATGGAAATGAGACTCCCACCGAGTCGCGACTCGCAAGGTTGTGTAACAGGTATGTTACATTGTACGTCCAAACTGAGAGGTGCTATAATCGCCAACCGCCCCCACTTTTAGAAGTCCGTAAGCCCGTGGCACTTGGCGATTGTCTGTCACTCCGACTCACCTCCCAAACGGACGGTGCCGACTTTCGAATCTGGGGAAACGCGGGCGCCAAGCGCCGGGGAACATGGCGTGTTTCTCCAGAGCAACCATATCCGATTGCCATTTCCGACGAAATCATTTCCACTCTTTCCGAAGCCCATCTGCGATCCACTTCTAGGGAACCATCCGCGTTTGCCGCCATTGTACTCCATACATGAGGTACGGAGTACCTAACGTACCTAGGTACATAGACACGTAGGTATCTCCTCGGCAAGAATGGAGTTTGCGGTCGCACATGCGTGAACGCCGGCGACCGCAACAGCAACTATCACTGTACCTACTTACTCACCAAGTTTGCAATGTCCCGCCATGTCCATCGACCTCAACTGGGAAACGCTCACCAGCGGTCCCGACGGCGACGCTCTGGCTGAGCGTATCCGCTCCTTCATCCACGACAAATTCCAAACCGTGCCGCTCCCTCGATTCATTAGATCCGTCAACGTCCACGGCTTCGACTTTGGCAGCACGCCCCCCGAGCTGGACCTCAAGGACATCACAGATCCCCTACCGGACTTTTACGACGAAGAAATCGCAGAAGACGAGAGCGACGATGAATACGAAAGCGATGACGAGGCAGCGGCGCATCACCTCGCCGCTGAACGGGCACGACATGCCGCCCTGGCCGGCAGTCTCAAGAAGCGGCGTCCCGGCGGCGCGAGAGCAGCGTTGAGAAACGACCTCTTTGGGCATGATCTAGGTAGCCCATTCCTGGGTGCCTCTACGGCGGGCATCCTCGGCGGGCCGGGGCTGAATTACTTCCAGAGTCATCTGGGGACGGGAACGCACACGCCGCTAGCGGCCGTGGCGGGCGCGCATCTCGGGAACAACACCTGGATGGACCAGTCGGATCTCCAGAACAAACACCTGAATCGGCAGCAGAATCAGGACCATCACCCGCACCAACATGGGGCGCGTCGTCATCGGATCTCTTCGTCGAGTAGCATCTCCGTGGATAATGTCTCCGAGACCATGGACGAGCCGCTCTTGCGAGAGAAGGAAAGTGTGTCGACGCTGGCGCCCACAGTAGTGAATATGTCTCGTCCGCCCACGCGGGATCGCCATCTAACGGGCTCTGCTGCGGGAAACGTAGCGGAAGAAGCCGAGGACGGAGGCGGTCATGAAACTGGCGATAATTATCATGATAAACGGGACGAAGAAGGTGAAGACGACGAAGATGGCACCACAGCCCCCGATGCAGATACCGTGCCTCCACCCCGGCGAGAACCAAGAGTAGACGACGTTCAAGCCGTCTTCAGGATACGCTACGCCGGGGATATTCGGCTACAACTTGCCGCCGAGATCTTATTGGACTACCCCATGCCCAGCTTCGTCGGTATTCCTCTAAAGCTCAACATTACGGGCATGTCATTTGATGGAGTCGGCGTACTGGCAAAGATACGCAAGCGCGTGCATTTTTGTTTCCTCAGCCCCGAGGATGCCCTCGCGGCTGTTGGTTCCGTTGACGACGGTGGCATCGACGGCGACAAGGAGCAGGGGACGTCGGACGGCACGGAGAAGAATAAGGCCGGGGGGCTCCGATTCGGTGGTCTGCTACAGGAAATCAAGGTCGAGAGCGAGATTGGGGAGCGAGATGGTGGGAAGCAAAGTCTGAAGAATGTGGGCAAGGTGGAGAGATTTGTCTTGGAGCAGGTGAGGAGGATATTTGAGGAGGAATTTGTGTATCCCAGTTTTTGGACATTTCTGGTCTGAACGTGGGAGCGGGTGGTCGGTGGCATACTTTACAGGGTGTTACACGGTACAAGGCGCTGTCATGTCTATGTCGAGACTTATGCGTGAACGATGCAATGGATGCAGGCTCCAGTCACATACGGGGAAATCCAAAATATTGGAACCAAATTCAGATCCGTAGAAGTGGCCAACGAAAATATGAATTTGAAAATGCAATATCTATGATAATAGTCGTCAAATCGCTTGTCACGTCAAAGTCCTCCTGAATCCCTGGTACGCCTGCTGGATATCCAACTCCAACTCCCTCGCCTGCTGCTCGCTCAACTCATCCGACGCCCTCATCTGGTTCAATGTAATGAGCCACTGCACGATCTTGCCCCTACTCTCAAAGTCCTTATCCGTCACGCGGTTCACGGACTGAATCACGTCCGAGAGAAGCGGATGTAGCTGATCCTTGGATAGCATGCCCAGTTTGACAGCGTCGAGGAACGTAATGAACTCTTGCGTGGCCTCTAAAATGAGGACGCCGCTGGGGTTATTGCCTGCCGAGGTGGCCTGCTGGCTAGGGGCGGAAGATGAAGCCGTCATTGTGGTGGATGGCATGCCTACTCGGAGACGTTCTGTTGCGCGGGGGGCTTGGAGCTAGATTTCCGTGGTGTAAGCTGAGCGTCTTTTTTCTGTTCTTTTTTGGATTGGTCTAGCCATAGAAAAAAAAACCGAGAGACATACATCCCACTTGGCTTTAAATTCTTCCAGCCCTTCAAATTCGCGAGCAATTGTGTCGTCCGCTAGGAGTGCTTTGTACTGGCGAAGTGAGCGTTCGCAGATTTCCGCGTATTCATTTTCGGGAATCGCATCCTTCAAAAATGCCTTTTCTAGCTCGTCCAGCGTCACAATAATGCTGAAAAGCTCAGCGAGCGATTCTTGAAGGTCGCGCTCTTCTCGCGTCTCTGTGAGCTTGACTTCCTAAGGGATTGAACTATGAGTATCTTGTTGTGTGATGTGCGGCTTTCTGGGGGGCGCAATGTCGAGGACTTTGCCGGTGGTATCATACCTCGTCAAGATTGATGGTCGCTGCAAACGTCGAGTTGGGGACATAGCTATGCGGCGTTGGCGCATAACCTTGTCTGGGGATCATGGCGGCGGATTGAGGTGGCGGCTCATTGAAGCTCGAGTTACCAAGACGGCGAAGAGCCAAGTGACATTGCGGGGGATGACGATGCCAGTCACGGACTCACGATGGAAGTTGCAGCTAGCCCAGGGGTGTTGAGGCAGAATGGTCCCACCCCTTCACCGCCTGCCTCATCCGCGAAGCGCCCTCTATCGATAACACGGCAATGTGGAAAAATTTGGAAGCCAGAAACTTCAGAAAGCGAGAAAGCCAGCCAATCCGGGCGTTCAGGAACATTACCAATTCTGTTCCCCAACGCGATCCGCGAAAACAACTTTTTCTTTCTCAATACCACACGCAGTGGTGCGAAAGAAAGTTGCCAATCATGGGTCCCATGAAGAAAAACCTCAAGGCTACCAAGAAATTCGAAAAGAACCACCTCCGCGGTGTGCTCGACAAGAGAAAGGACGTCGCCAAGATTAAGCAGCGCCAGCAGATCAAGGAAAAAAAAAAGAGCAAACATACCAAAGACTCTGAGTTCTTCAAAAGCAAGCCAGCCGAAGATGGAGCGGACTCCTCAAAAAAGCCCAGTGGCTTGTTCAGGAACAAAAAGAGCGGTGAGATGACTGTAGATGACTTTTTCCAAGGCGGATTCGACGACATCATTGAAAGCAAGGACGCCAAGGCTGGCAAGGCTGGCAAAAAAAGAAAAAGGAACGGGCCTGTGGAGGACGCAGACGATGCCGAGACGAGCGATGATAGCGAATCTGGTGTGAAGTCCGGCCCAAAATCTGGTACCGGTAACGGCGAAGCTGATGACAGCAACGATGAGGACGACGATGACGAAGGCGGTATGAGCAAAGAGACCATGGAAAAGCTCGCAGAAAAAGATCCAGAGTTTTACAAGTTCTTGAAAGAAAACGACCCAGAAGCCCTAGATTTCGACGACAACGCCGACCTGGCCGAGGTGGATGAATTGAGCGCGGGCGAGGAAGACAGTCAGAGCCAAGATGAACAGCCAAAGAAGAAGAGAAAGAAGGGCAAGACTGCCAAAGAAGCAAAAGGAAAAGCAAAAGGTGAAGCCGAAGACGACGTGGATGTCGAGGAGGAGCCTTCTCAAGGCAACGAACTCACGCGGCCAACCGTGGCCAAGTGGCGCAAGGCCATCGAGGAGACCAATTCGTTGCGCGCTGCTCGACAGGTTGTTCTCGCGTTCCGGAGCGCCGCACACTTGAATGAAGAAGACGAGGATGGCGAGACACAGCAGCGATGGGCCATCAATAGCCCGGAGGTCTACAACGACATCTTGGTGCTAGCTCTGCGGCATATTCCGGTGGTGATGAACCACCATCTGCCCGTCAAGGAATCCGCCTCGGGTAAAGTCTACGTGCAGACCGAGACAAAGAAGTTCAAGACGCTCTCTCTGCTTCTAAAGTCCTACACGTCGTCCATTATGCACCTCCTCGGCACGCTCTCCGATGACAAGACGCTGAAGCTGACTCTGTCATCCATTACGCCGATCCTTCCCTACCTCCTGTCGTTCAAGAAGCTCGTCAAGGCGCTGGCCAAAGCCGTAGTCAATTTCTGGGCACAGCCTGCCAGCTCAGAAACCACACGAATCACAGCCTTTCTCGTGCTTCGCAAGCTCGTCATCATTGGCGACAAGGGTATCCGCGAAACCGCCCTCAAGGCCGTGTACCAGGGCCTCGTGCAAGGCTGCCGCGTCACCAACCACAACACCATCCAGGGTATCAACCTGATGAAGAACTCGGCCGCTGAGCTCTGGGGTATTGACCCGTCCGTCGGGTATACCACTGCTTTTACCTTTATTCGGCAGCTGGCCATTCATCTGCGCAACAGCATCGTCAACAACAAGAACGACTCGTTCCGCATGGTCTACAACTGGCAGTTCACCCACTCGCTCGACTTCTGGTCTTGCGTCCTCGCCGAGCACTGCTCCCCGCTTAAGGAGGCCGAAGCCGGAAAGGAGAACCAGCTCAAGCTACTCATCTACCCGCTCGTGCAAGTCACCCTCGGCGTGATCCGCCTGATCCCCACCGCCATCTATTTCCCGCTGCGATTCCACCTCGTCCGGTCTTTGCTGCGCACGTCGCGCGCTACAGGCACCTACATCCCCCTGGCGTCATCGATCCTAGAAGTGCTCTCGTCAGCGGAAATGAAGAAGCCCCCCAAGGCATCCACCCTGAAAGCCTTTGACTTTGCCGTCGCCTACAAGGCCCCCAAATCATACCTCCGCACGCGCGTCTTCCAAGACGGCATAGGCGAACAAGTTATAGAGCTGCTCGGCGAGTTCTTTCTCCTTTGGTCTACGTCCATCGCGTTTCCCGAGCTCTCCCTCGCCGTCATCATCCAGCTCAAGCGCTGGATGAAGCAAGCCCGCTCCAAGAGCCAGGGCAACAAGAACGCCAAGCTCCTGTCACAGCTCGTCATCCTAGTGCAAAAGCTTGAGGCCAATGCCAAATTCATCGAGGGGCATCGCGCAAAAGTAGATTTTGCACCCAGGGACCGCACTCAAGTTGCTGCGTTCCTCAAGGACTTTGATGTGGCCAAGACGCCACTGGGGGCGTTTGTACTTGCGCAGAGAAAGGTGAAGGAGGAGAGGACGAAGATGCTTGAGGACGCGCGGAGGGAGGATGAGCGGAAGAGGAAGGAGGAGAACGATGGAGGGTTGGAAGGGGAGGATGGGAGTGATGATGAGATGGAGGTGGATGAAGATGATGAGATGGAGGTAGATGAGGAGGATGAGGGCGACGAAGAGGTGGAGGGTGAGGAGGAGGAGGAGGATGAAGAAGAGGACGATGAGGATGAGAGTGACGAATGAGCATTGCCCTGTAAGCTACCTAGAATAGTCCATTTCTCACGGATACGATACCTTTCATAACTCCTTTTCGATTTCGAATAATGTCAAACACATCGCACGCACGCACAGGTCTCGGTGATGAAGCGCGTAAACCGTCAAAGGAACAACATTCCTTATACCACCAGCACAACAACTCTGAATGACGAATTAGCCGAGGAGAAATGGAGGAAGAAAAAGGTGATGAGACATGTAATTAACTGGTACTGCGCAAACTGCGAAACTGCATTAGTGCGAACTGTAAAACTTTAAACTACAGACAATAAGAAGAAACCATCTCGTTCATCATGCTCAATGTATGTATACTATGTACTCAGGCGCACGCACAGTCTAGCCATACAAGCAAAGTGTACCCAACAATCTCAAGAGCCCCTTTGGCTCATCAGCGCCATGCAAAACACTCGTATCCTGACTCTGCAATAACAAGACAGAAGAAGTAGGAAGAAAAAGCAATACAGCGGGCAAGAAATATGAAAAGAAAGAAAATAGAGAGAGAGGGAGAGAGACGTGAGAAAAAGGAGATGCCACAGAGACGGCAAAAGGGGGCGTAGATAACAAAATGCCTACGACAAAATCATACAATCCACCACGCGGATCGTCGTTCCAAACACCGCTTGTTGACCGCGCCGGGTCCCGTGACCAGCTGCTCACTGCCATTTTACGAGCAAAAACAAGAACAACAACAACAACCATAGACAAACCTAAGAGAAGCAAACCAAAAAGAAAAAGAACAAACAGAACTTGGCGTGTATTCGCTCGCGAGACAGGGAAGAACACAAACAAAACCATGAAAACTCTTCCAAAGCCCCTCCAAAAAAAAAGGTAAAAGGAAAAAAAAGAAAGCAACCGACAACAGAAGGGGGAAAAAAGTGAGGTTGAGGAAAAACAACAAGAGAGAAAGAAAGACGCGCGTCAAAATGGATTCATTGGACCCATGAAAGGCAATCAAAAGATGGCCACGGTCATCACACCTCCACACTCTCCCGCCACAGCGCAAACTGCTCATTCCCCCCCGTAACATCCCTCACCGTCATCCCCGTGATATTCAAAACCGTCATCTCGACTTCCTCCTCCGTCATGGCCTGCCCCGCAGCCTTTTGCCCCTCCAGGACATCATACAAGCTATAGATCTGATCATTCTTGACCTCCATGCGCTTCAGCAGCGTGCGGATCGATTCTGCCATGTGGAGTCTATCGCGACGGCCCGTGGCCTTGTCCTTGCCGTTGTACTCGGCTTGTAGGCGCGCGAGCTCAAGTTGCAGGTGCTCGGCTTCGTCCTCGAGGCCCTTGATCACCAGGGCCAGCGCGTAGCCGGGCGCCTGGGAGGGCCGCATCGTCAGGTCGTCTCCGGCGAGATTTCGGTCCGTTACGGGCACGGGACGCGGGATATTAACGCGCTTCTTGCCCGAGGCGGCTTCGGAGGAGGAGACGACTCCGCGGTGGGAGGTTATGCGCGTGCATACTATGCAGTTGCTGCAGCTGTGCTGGTATAGGCCATCGAGCACGCGTCGTGCATCTGTTGATAGGACAGGGCAGGACTCGGACTCGGGCTCGCTGGTGGATGCCTTTTTGTCGGCTGTCTTGTCGGCTGTCTTGTTGGTTTCGCTGGATTTGGCTTCCTTAAAGGTGTGTTTTGATTGTGCGAGTCGCGAAGCGCTCTCCCGACGAGACGTTTTGCTCTGTGTGGCTGTCGGAGCCGGGTCTTGACTGTACAGCGGAAAATTGCCATCTTTTATCGTAAAGTTGAGCGAGATGGCGGCATCTTGATTCGTGAAGTCCTCAGACTGGAATCCGCCCGTTGTTTCTTCGTTGTCGGTAGTCAGGTCCAATTCCAGGGTGGGAGGTCCCTTGGCAGAACGGTGGCTAGTACCGGCCTGCTTGCGCTTGCTGCCCTTGTTGGCCATATTGTTACTATTGGTATTACTGTTGCTGCTGTTCTTATTTCGAAGCGCTGATTTCTCGGGTATGTCAAAGGCGACGCCCTTGGACGCGGCTCGTGGTTTGCTCCTAGATCGCTGTTCGCTGCTGCTGGCCCGCTGAGTTGTTTGGCGGGCATCTTGTTCAGTTGTGAAGTCATGGGACGTCACCTCCGGCAGGATTGGCATATCCTGAATCTCGGTAGGCTCTTCGGCACGCGCCTCATTCTTCTCACCATTCTTCTTGACAGTAATGTCGGGCACGAAAAAGGCAGACGTCATATTCTCCTCCGTTTCCTCCTCCACGCGCCTGGGGCCGTCGGCTTGGGACGGCGATCTACATAGATCGAGTTGTTGCTTGAGAAAGAAGACTTCGTCTTTCACCTTCATATTTTCCTCATGCAGGTCATGAACGCTGCGCTCAAACCCGGCGTTCTCGCGACGTAGAAGCTTATTTTCATTAAAATACTTCTCATTGTGGCGAACCAGGGACGCATTGTCTTCCCGAAGTGCCGACTTTTCCTGCGCAACCTTGTCAAGCTTGTTTCGAACTGTTTCTATCTCTTCTCGCGCAGCGTCCAGCTCGTGGTGGGCATCATCAAGAGTTTCGCGAAGATTCTCATTGTCCACTGTCAACTTGTCGTTCGCGGACCGAAGAGATTTGTTCTCAGTTGCAAGAGATCCATCCTCATCACGCGCATTTTTGTTCTTAGTGCGCAGAACATGAACTTCATCTCGCAGGCGCTTGTGCTCTTCATGGAGATTCTCGTTATCGATTCGGAGAGACGAGTTATCGAGCTCGAGCGCATCGCGAGTATGTTTGAGCGAAATTAGGTCACGACGTAGAGTTTCGAGATCTTGGCGCATCTGCTCCGTGGACTCGAGCCGTTTCTGTGACGTGGACAGCTCCTTTTCTCTGACACCCAGTTTCCGGGTAAGCTTGCTGATGTCCTCACAAGCTTCCTGCAGCCTTGCAATGGCTCTGTCACGCTCATGTGCGACGGTTTCGCATTCGATCTTGTTGGTGCTCAGGTTTCGTGATGCTTCGTCTAGTCGAGCTTGCAGCGAAGCAATTTCCAATTCGAGCCCTGGGAGAAGAAAAAGGACATGTTAGTGGGACAGCACGAGGTGACTCCACGGCACCAAACTTACTCTTCTTTTGAGCCCTAAACTTCTCCTTCTCTTCGTGTCCGGCGTCGAATTTGCCGTGGCGAATCTGGGCTTCGAGCCTTTCCACTTGAAGCTGCAGACCCTCTGCATATTCTTGCACCTTGTCATGCGCAGCCTGCAGCGAAACAATTTCTTCGCGGATCATGTCCATGGAGACGAAGATCTTTTCTTCGTCGTCGGGGACTTTCACGGCGTCGACATGTGCATGCGCCCTCGCTGCGGGCCTTTCCTGGCTATCGTGAACTTTGCCATGCTTCACAAAGATTGGAACGCCATTCTTCATGGAGCCGCTAAACTTGAGGGTTCCGGTGACGAAGTCGCCAAGATGGGAGACGTCGGGCATGAAAAACGAGCGTACGTTCGACGCGTTATGGCCAGGACTGGCCATGGAGACTGGGGATGGGGGCACAGCGGTCAAGCTGGACTTGGCTGAAGATGTATTGGGGGACTCTTGATTGGCATCCCTTGGGCTAAGAGAAGCTCTCGGTTGGCGGTTGAGGGCGTTTCCTATTGATGAATGAGATTGTCGAGACGGTACAGGCTGAGCTGAACTGTGGCTCTTTGAGAGAGGACTTTTGTAATGTTGTTGTTGGTGTCCTCCTGTACGATAATGTGAGTGAGGGCGAGCAGGTGAATGGTCGAGGATGGACGACATGTCCGACTCATTATCGACTCGAGCCTGCATTTCCGCACGCGTCTTGGCGGCTGCTGGCCAGATATCCCGCGTAGAGTCATCCACTGTGAATTTAATATTCGTTCCAGAAGGCTTGTTCTCTCTCAGCGGCGACTTCCAAGGTCGAGTATCGGTAGTATCGGTGGCGTTGGCGTTATGACGATCACCATTGACCATGGGCACATTATTGGTGTTATATTTCGGTCGGGAAAAATGTTCCGGCCACTTTTGGTGAGCGGCGTCAAAGTTGACGGGTAGTTTCTTCTGGGCTCTGACTCGATCGATTTCTTGGTTGAGCCGTCGGGTCGATTCGCCGTCTGGATCGGAAAACAGCGACGACATGGTGACGGTGCCGTGCGAGCCGGTGGAGGAGGGAGGAGAGTTGAAAGGATTTGCGCGGTTCGCGCTCATTTCTCTAAGGATGCGCGAGCGATAGGGATGCAGAGCATCAGTTTCCATGGCGAGGCTACGCGAGGACACCGAAACACGCGGTGCTCGAGTCCGAGAAGCGACAACTGATGTTGGCGCAGGGCCAGGATGCGAATATTTTGGACGCGGCGCGTATTCGATACGTGCGGCAAAAAGGCGCGTTATGAGCTCGTCAGACGCGTAAAAGAAAATACAAGAGTACTGGCAAAGAATTGATGCTCTTCAAGGAAACCTTGCTCTTCTCAGTTCATGGCGAACTGGCTCTTGTGCTAAGTCGAGAATGCTGACATGGAAGTTGTGGTAAGGGACAAGTTGATGAGAGACTGGAATCTGAATTCTGACGCTGTGGGTGGAAGTGGAGGAGAGGTACGTAGCAAATGCCAAACAGAATGCAAATTGATTTCTCCGCCGTGGCGCAGTCTGGTTGGCTGACAGGCGACTTGACTTGGGACAAGAAAGTAAACAAACCAGACGGGAACAGACCCACATAGCCACCAGCGGACCATACAGAGCGCATACAGACTCCAAAGAGTACCTAGGTACATAATGCCATCTGTGCCTGTTACCCTGTGCGGCTGTGCCTGTTGCATGTGCCGTCTGCGCTAATAAGCAATGGGTATTCCGGATTTATAGGCACCTAGAGTCAATGTACATACGAGTTTCACAGTTTTATTCCAGATTGGTTCCGCGTCCCAACAAAGCCCAACAGGTTTCAAGGCATACATAGTCCGCATCTCTCGGCTCGTATAATACACAACTGTACGAGTCTTCCGACTTTCCTGCTTCTTTCTTCGATCTCGTCGCACAACTTGGCAATACGGTAACATGTACATATGTGCTCATGCGTGGGCGCTTAGCGTCGCCATGTCAACTCCGCGCCGAGGTGCCAATCAGCCAATCAGCCAGATACCCCGTAGAGTTTTGACGAAAACTCCGTATGGTGACATGCATACTCAACAACAACGTATGGTGACATGCGGGCAAGCAAACGGAGACGATGATTAGGAGCTGTAATTCTGTGAAGGAGCCTCTGTGCCGGGGGTCCCCCTCGAGCTTCGTGAATTACAATTTGTAGGCCTTTTGTTAAGTTCCTTCGACAACAGGTGACGTGACCTCCGAATGACAGTCGCAGGCAAAGGAAGGGACGTCTTATGACATTCTCACCGTCGTGTAAGCCAGAACACCATGATATTCCTAGATTCCGAGATGAAGCCCGTGACCTACCTACTCCGGACAACACCACAGAGGTATGACCTTGCCGCCATGTTGTTCGCAGCGAATGCTAGGTGGCGAGTTTCTGGTTTATCACAGAGCGGCTGCCGGGTCGTACGAAGCTGCTAGATCATCACTGGATGGGGATATGCTCACACGACCTTGCGAATCGCAATCCTTTTGTTTCTTCTTACATACCTCGAGGCTTGAGCCGAGTTGGCTGCGGGTTGGCTGACAGAATGACTGGTTCCTGTGACGCGATGTGGAGCCCTCCGCCGTCCCTAATAATCGACCCCATCCCCCTGCGTCTTGCATCCATGATCCCGCGGACCAACACCAATCGTATCGTCGCGGCCCTCCAAAAAGAGGCACGACGGCGTCGCACTTGGCGTGATCTTCTTGCTCATGGCACAAACGTGTCACTATGGCTTCATTAACCTCGTGGGCCATGCTGATGGGCCGAGTTGCTGATCTGTCCTCGGACCGTCATGTCCTGCTCTTTGCTCAACCCTTTATATCACCTTGATCACCTCGACCTCCCGTCACCACACATAGGCGCTCATGGGATCAATCTCGGACTCTGTGCTTGCTTCAGCTGTTTGATTTTTTTTAACTCACACGAATGAAATTTGAAAACGAACACGATGCTCTTCCATAAGAGTACACTTTGTGCCCCCGGCTTCTGAGAGTCTTGAGTGCCGGTCCCGGACAACCAAGGAGAAAAAGCAGTCGCCCGCTCCATCTGTCTGTCTTTGCATCTAAGAAGTCCTCCGCGCGCGCGTCAACGGCAAAAGATGCGCGGCTACTCAATTCTCGTCGCGTTGAGCGCCTTGTGCTCCTTGCCGCTCTCTGTAGCGAGTGCTAATCATGCCAAAAATGTCAAGCTGTGCTCTGTGTTTGACGAACAAGCACCCTCCGACTGTCTGCCTGTCTCGGACTCCTTTCTTGGCGTTGAAGGTGAAGGGCGGATTACCGAAGCGAGTCCCTCGGTACTGGAAAATACGTTCAATGCCCTGGCTGTGTTGCAAAATACCTACTTTGACGCCATCACGGGCACCTGGCCCAAGTCCATTGACTGGACGGGAGCAGTGGTCCAAACCATCATCTCAGGCACTCTTAGCTCCTTGACCAAGTCGCTCGACTCCGTGAAGCCAGGCCTCGTCTGGAATGAGAAAGAACAGTTGATTTCGTCTCTTTTCGCTCACGTCACCCACTATTTTTCTGGTCAAAATGTTACCGTCATCTTGGACGAGGTACGTTGTCAATCGGCCCCCACGGCCCCACGGGCTGCCAAGATGAAGTTTCAAGTTGAGAGCTGACAACAAAAACAAGGCATACGATGACGTTTTGTGGGTTGTTCTTGGTTGGTTAGAAGCCATCAAGTTTACACAACTTCACTCAACACTCCATTACCCAAAGCGAGCAAAGCAATGCCTTAGTGTGCCGATGACGCTCGACGCGGCCATAGAAACCATGTCGTGGCATGGTAATCACTGGACCTGTACGTTCGCGGATCGCGCTCGTACCTTCTGGGACTTTGCCACTAAGGGATGGGATACCCGACTCTGTCTGGGCGGCATGTTATGGAACCCCAAGCTCGAGCCTTACAAGAACGCCATAACCAACGAGTTGTGGATTTCGGCCTCGACGTCCATGTATGAGCATTTTCCCAAGGACAGAGTCGATAAGAGCTGGGCCATGAGCAAAGGTCTGGAAACACAGGATCCCGTTTATCTGTCTGCTGCCGTTACGGCCTACAAGTGGCTGCAGGACATCAACATGACGAACCCTTTGGGCCTTTACACCGACGGATTCCACATGGATAAGACCAAGCCCGATAATCTCAAGTGCGGCATCCGCGACGAAATGGTCTACACGTACAACCAGGGCGTCATCCTAACCGGTTTACGCGGTCTCTTCACCATCACAGGCAGTCCCTCCTATCTCGAGGACGGGCACGCGCTCGTCCAAAACGCCATCAAAGCCACCGGATGGAATCTCAGCAAGAATACGCCCGTCGACGACATCAAGAACCCCAATAACGGCCAACTCCCGCCCTGGCGCGGACTCGGTCGCTATGGTATCCTAGAGGACGCGTGTGATTCTGACAGCGTATGCTCGCAAGACGCCCAAACCTTCAAGGGTATCTTCTTCCACCACCTTACCGCCTTTTGTGCGCCCCTCGAGCAATCGCAGCTCGAGCGCCACGCCAAGGTCAACCAAAACAAAGCGTTCAAGGTCCGCGCCGCGCATGAAAAAGCGTGCATTGCCTATCTGGGCTGGGTGAAGCACAATGTTGATGCCGCGCTGGCAACGCGAGATGCTGCGGGACGGTTTGGCATGTGGTGGGGGGCCAGCATCTTTCACCAGCTTTCCGCTGGCCCATCATCCATCGCTATCATGGACGCATGGACACTCAACAGCACCGATTATCGCAATAAGGGTGCGCCGCGGAATGAGATCTGGGGTGTCCAAGTGACGTGGCAGCCCAACGGCGTGGGAAGCCTGACGGGCCAGGATCGTCCGAAGCAGGTCATACGACCGGATTCGAGTATCCGACTCGGTCTTCCAGCAGTCACGAGACGTCATGCGGGAGAGGAGCGGCGGCTGGTCGGTCGGGCGCTGAGGAAGCGGGCTGATGATGTGAATGATCGCGGAAGGGGGAGGACAGTCGAGACACAGGTCGGGGGATTGGCTCTTTTGAGGGCCTATTGGGAGTTATCTCGGAGGTGATAATGGACATAAACACACCTGTAGTCTGCTGTAGACGCTTAGATACGATACACATGATATAGACACTAATGAGATACGGTACACATAATTTTCACGTGGATGCACACATCTTCTTCACATGCTCCATTGCTCCCACACTTGTACAACACCAACACTGTCTGGGAAACAAGCCCAACAAAGGACGACTTTTTAGTAAAATATTCAAAACAATGATACCGTATCTGAGAAACACCCCATAATTTATGCATAGCATCCATTTACCCATCGGCAACCAAACAACTCACTCAAACCCTGACAGCAACATCACCACCAAGCCTGCCCTGATGATCCATCGGCTTCTGACTACGCAGCGAAACCGGCACAGTCTGATTACTCTCCGCCTGCTTCTCCTCAGCGCCGGACGTCCCCACCGCCGACGCATCGTGCACATTGTAGCCCGTGTCACTGGCATCCACAAAGGCATCAAGACCCTTACCCTCGCGGGGGAACTGCCCTACCAATTTCTTGTGCACCTCCAGCACCTCGGACATCTCCTCATGGGAGACATCATTGAGGAAGACACACTCACCGATGGGGCTGATGGGCACGGCGAGACGGAGCTTGCCATCGCGGGTTCGCAGGATAGCGGCGGTGGCCTTGTCCAGCATGGGGGCGTCGAATTGGGGGTGGTCCATGGAGAGGCCTGCGCGGGAGAAGAGGCGGAGGAGACGCATGTGGTCTTCTTCGGTGAGGAGGTTGCGCTTGCGGCTGAGAGTGGCGGAGTAGGCCATGTCGATGGAGATGGCATGGCCGTGGCGCAGAGGAGGGTTGGGGACCAGTTCATGGAGGGGAGACCAGCTGTAAGATGTGAGTTGAGAGAGCCTTGTGAAGATGACAAAATATTGCCACGGAGAACAGAAGAGGTAGACGCGAGGGCGTTTGAAGAAGAAGAATGATGAAGGGAAAATTGTATCAGGTAGGGGCAGGGAGGGGGGGGGAGGCAGGGGAGGGGCATACTTACGTGTGGCCATAGGCAATGACTCTGTCAAGCATAATCTCATGCAAGTTGGGCGTTTCAAGCTTAAGCATCTCGTAGATGCCCGCCTTGCAGATCTTGTCCGCCGCGACCTTGATCTCATCAGAGCTCTCCAGGCGGCCGAAAGCCGTGGTGATCATCTGCTCGCAGTACTTGTCGAGCAAGTCAAAGGTCGTCTTGTCGGCACAGGACGAGATTTTGATCAATTCGGCAAAGCCGTTGCGGATCTGTCCCACCGGCAGCGTACGCAGGAAGGTAAAGTCCAGGAATGTGTGCTGGGGCGCATGGTAGGCCCCGAGACGGTTCTTGCAGCCGCCGTAGTTGACAGCCACTTTGATGGAGACAGAGGCATCGATGAGGCCGATGACAGTGGTGGGGATGCGGATGTAGTTTGTGTTGCGGCGGTATGAGGCGCACGCGAAGCTATCGAGAAGGTTAGCAAGGAGTCCTTGGGACGCAATGAGGTTCTTAGCTATAGCTGGCGGAAAAGTTGCCAAACTACTTGCGATCACATACCCAGCAACATCCGTAACCAGACCACCTCCCACGACCAGCACAGGCTCCTTGCGGAAAACACCAAAGTCGTTCATGGAGTCGACAATGCTGAGAAGCGTCTCCATCGTCTTGGCCTTTTCGCCAATCATGGTCTTGTGGATCGTGAGCTTGATCTGGTGGTGATCAAAGTACGCCTGTATCGCCTTTCCGTACAGAGTGAAGATGTTGTAGTCCATGACAGCCAGGCAGCGCTGCCACTTCTGGTAGCACTTGGCCAGCTGGGGGTTCTGAACATCGAACACCCCATCGAGGAATTCGAAGCCGTACTCGATCTTTTCGTAGCCCGTTACAGCGAAGCCATTGGAGACAGGCTCCACGGTGGCCTTCATGTCAGACATTTTGACTTCCGTTTTTTTCCTCGTCTATTTTGTTTGTGGTTGTTTGGGGTAGATTTCCTCAGGGCAGTGATGAGCCACGGGGGAGGAGGAAAGACAACGAAATATAAAAGTCAAAAACAAAGTAAACAAAGGGAGTAAACTCAAGAAGATGCCTCTCGACGATGCTAGTGGAAAAGCGGGGAGGATAGCGGATGAAGAAGAGAATTGTTGAAATTTGACTTTTGGAAGAAAAACAAACAACCAAGGGGCCTCCTTAAGACGAGGCTTGTTCCTGATTACCATGATTTCGTCTTAATCCTTTCTCGGAGGCCAACCCCCCTCATTTTACTCCCCCTGACAACGCAAGCAGTACCAGTAAGCTCTAATGATTCATAATGATGCTCCTCGTTCGCCCTAGACTCGTTCTCAAACGCTCGCTCAGCCCACGATGAAACCAAATGTTGGCCGCCATTCGACGAATGCGAATGGGATTCCATGTCTGAAGAACTTCTGGCCCCGTGAATGGGGACGCCAAGATGGGGTTGCCCCCTCCGGTGAGGAGTACATAGACACGATTAAGTACATACGTATAGAGAAGAGCGTGGAGAGACATAAAAGGAGGGAAGGGGCCACGGGTTGTCGAAAGCGGTCGTGACACGAGGAGCAGCTACTTTGAGTGAGGGGAAGACGCGTTAGGATCAATCCAAGTCTTAGACACGCACTGCGCGGTGACGGATGCGCGTGACGCTGCACGAACATGGCCGCGCTGGGCACGACGAGGCGGTGTCTCGACTCTCGACTCTCGACTTTCGACTCTCGCCATGTTCATTCTGGGCATTCGAATTTCGCAGCCCCGTCTTGACGACCCACAGGCCTGATTGTTGATACTGGCTCCAGAGTCCAGACTATGGGGGATCTTGGCGTGTCGAACTTGAGGCCTATCGCGAAGAGAAGCCTTGCTGCTGGCGGCTTGCGCGAATTCAGGAGGTTGGAATGTCGGGACGACGGTAATTGGATCGGGGTGGAATGGTAAGGCGGTGGATCCGGATCGGTCTAGAAACTAAGGAATCTAGGAGGTATGTACTGTTCATACATGTAACATACGTCGGTAAGTAGGTAGGTGCATACATTGTACGTATGATGCGCCATTGCTTCATTACATTGATACAATGTGAGTCGTGAGTCGTGACGCAAACAGGCGGACGGGCGGGGGGAACGGACCGTAGTCGGCCTGCACCGCATATATGTACATTATACATAGTTAGCCTACAATTGATAACAGATAACAAAAGAAAATGTCCCAATCGTGAAACAATGGTTTCCAGAGCAAGCGAGCTTAGAGGGTCCCAAAGGGATTCCCCTCTCTCTCACTCAACCAACCCTTATAAAGAGAAATGGATATTGGCTGTTGACAGAGAAAGCAATCCCCTTCATAGAATGTGAATCGTCGTTTTGAATTGCTTCCCTCCTCGTCTATTCGTGCCGAATCTTCTCACCGCCCCACAACATCAACAAACCTCACAGCCCAAGCCTTGCTGCCCCCGCACCATTGCTCTGAAAATTGCGTCGTCACCAGACGAATTCCATCATGGGCGGCGAAAAACATTTCGACAATAAGACAGCGTACGCGGAGCAGGAGGAGGTATACTTTGACGATGGGAGGGAAACCGAATTGATACGCGGGATCCTCTGCGGCAGTGACTGTGAAAAGATGCGGGGATCGCCTCGCAAAGTCCTGGCAGCCATTGATGCCTTTGGCAGGCAGAAGTATTTGATGAACATTGGGCAGGAAAAGGGTGCCATTGTCACCAAATTAATAGCCACTCACAAGCCCAAAGTCATGGTGAGAATCCCCTTCACCCCTTGTGCTGTGCCCGGTGTCGTATCATGTCTTCCTGCCTCTACCGTCCCTTCATCAAATTTCATGATATCCATCAATGCTAAGAAAACACGTCAACCCGTGATTCAGGTAGAGCTCGGCGGCTATGTAGGCTACTCGGCCATTTTGTTCGCAGATGCCGTCCGCGCAGCGGGCGGAAAGCACTTCTACTGCCTCGAGCACAACCCCGAGTTCTTCTCCATTATCCGCATGCTTTGCGAGCTCGCCGGCCTGGGCGACTTCGTCACCGTGATCTATGGAGACAGTGCCGAATGTCTCCGCCAACTCAAGTCGCAGGGGCTCTTCACGCAAATTGACCTGCTCTTTCTGGATCACTACAAGCCGCTATACTTGCGCGATCTGAAGCTCTGCGAAGAGCTTGGCTTCATTAATCCCGGCACGACGCTTGTGGCAGACAACGTCATCAAGCCCGGTAATCCGCCGTATCTTGCATATGTCAGGGCCACACCCGAGGAGAAAAAGAAGATGGCCGCATCGGCAGACAAGAGTCGGTCAGCTGGCGGCGGGGGATCTGCTGAAAAGGAGACTTCCGTCGAAGAAGATCCCAAAGGTAACCCGTCCTTGATTTACGAAAGCTCTCTGGTTGAAAGCTTTGAGCCGACTGGCATTCCCGTAAGTTTCCGCTTTTCTCCTCGCTCAGCTCTAACCCGCCCCGCATGAAGTTATTCCCCCCACATGATGCATCCTTCCCGCCCCAGATCGATGCATTCGGGAATCGGGAAGGAAGGGGGAATACGGCTTACTAACCAGGCACACAAAAAAAACAACAGGACGGGGTTGAGATTTCTCGTTGCGTCGGGCTGCTTTCAGACGACACGTCATAGATGAATGCAGCCGACCCGCATTGGATCACTTTCATGTGCAAGCGCTTCCGACATGCAAGCCATCGAATCATTGCAAGCGTTGGTGAAGTTGGGATTATGTCATTCGATGAATAACTAGCCTCTTCGGAAGTAGTCAAGTTGAAGTTGACAACTAGAATTGCTGCACATGCCGATGAACTGTTACCGCTTGCCAGTGTGAAAGCCTTTGTACGCCGTTCGCGGCAACAACACAAACCTATTCCTTTTTGCTAAATTGTATGATTGTATCTTGCAAGATTTGTTTTGGGGGCGGATTGGTTCGAGTTGGTGGTTTTTGACTTCTATTCTTCAGCATCAGCTTCTTCAATAAACCTCAATGTGAACTGTATTGTATCAAAACAACCGTCAGTCATGGCTGCCATAGCAGAGTCATCAACATGGCACGTCGTCAAGAACCTCGGCCTTCTTCTCCTTAGCATCACCTTTCTACCGATCGATACAACTGCAGTAGTACTTGCATCACTTCTGTCGCTTTTCCGGAACGAATCCAAAATCCATGCCTCGCCTCCTAAGAAGGTCCTGGTGACCGGCGTGTCCATGTCCAAGGGACTAGCTATCGCGCGTCTCTTGCATCAGCAAGGCCATACCGTCATAGGCGCAGACCGCTACCAGCTATCATCTGGACGAGTCTCGAGAGCTATACGCAAGTTCTACGTCTTGCCACATTTCTTGCACAGTGCTCGCAACAGAGCTGAGATGGAAAAGGATCCCTATATAGTGCGGCTACTCGACATTGTTCGCTCGGAGCGCATTGATCTTTGGATCCCCGCCTCGGACGTCCACGGTGCAATGCACGATGGCCTGGCGAAAGACATGATTGAGGCCCACACGTCTACCAAAGTGATTCAGCTGGGTTACGACAACGTCGCCACGTTGGACAACAAGGCCACCTTTATGGACCTTGTGAGGTCTCTCGGGCTCTCCATGCCGACTACACAACGCGTTAGCAGCGCATCTGAGCTGCAGTCCTTCCTGGAAACGAGACAAGAACTATCGATGCGCCCCGGCGGAGCGCAATACATAGTCAAGCCCATTGGCGTCAACGATGTGGCAAGATATGATATGCCTTTGCTTCCTCTGAAGACAGAGGAGGAGACCACGGCCAGAATTAAGACCATTCCGTTCGCTCGTGGCACCGATTTCATCGTTCAGGAGTACATCCGAGGCGACGAATTCTGCACCCATGCTCTCATCGTCCATGGCCAGGTGCGGGCCTTTGTCGCATGCCCGTCCTCGGAGCTATTGATGCATTACACGGCACTGCCACGCGAATCGGCCTTGCATACGGCCATGCTAGACTTCACCAAGCAAATCGCCGTCGCCGGAGGAGAAGGGTGGACTGGGCATGTCAGTTTCGACTTTCTCGTCGGCTACGCGCCGGATAAGGGTGGCAATACGCCGAGGCCGATGATCTTCCCGATCGAATGTAACCCCCGAGTACACACAGCTGTATTACTCTTCCAGCAAACACCGCAACTTGTCAATGAGTACCTGTCCATATTGGAGCCAGACACGCAGGACCAGAGCGAGCCACTGTATCCAGTGCAGCCACAACGTATATACTGGATCGGACAAGATATTGTCGAGAGCGTGCTCTGTCCCGCATACGAGACGCTCTTCCGCGGCACCGTCAGCATCGACTCGTTGGCAAGAGACGTGACGACGTTTGTGGAGCGGCTTCGCTCATGGAAGGATGGCATTTGGGAGCTATCGGATCCTGTGCCTTTCTGGTGGACTTATCATATACAATGGCCGTTGCTTTTTCTGCGCCATGTTTTCAGAGGAAAGTGGCATAAGGCCAATGTCAGCACGGGCAAACTGTTTGAAGCTGCTTGATCAGCGTGAAGGGAGCCATTGAACTCTATACGGAGAAGAGGGAGATAGCAGTGCACAAACCAGTGGCCAGACGGCTGCGCCCACTCTTTCTTGCAACATTCGGTAGTCTTATTATGTCAGAGGTGCAGACGCGATAGCGCAGACTAATGCTGGTGATGGTGCCATCGAGGTGTTTCGGGGATGTCAATGGGATAAGCATAATCTTGGCCACAGTCGTCGGCGGCAATCAACGCGCGATCTGCAAGGCGGTGTAACGCACGTGTGTGCGAATGCTCCGTGTTCGGACTTGTAGATTAGTGGACAGTGGACAGTGACAGTGAGTGGGTGCCACCCGGAGCCACAAGCGTTTAGCTTAATTACCTTAGGTACAACGTCTGAAGAAGCTCTCAAAAAAAAACTGCCTTGCCAAACCACCATCTGCAAATCGCCATTTCTTTCCTCCGCAGCACTCTGTGCCCTTGGCCACCAACTCGCGCACGCTCTCACAACATGCCTTCTCTACTGGAGAATGCCGAGTCGACCAATGGGATTGTCCATGAGGTCGACGACCAGCCCAGGCCAGAAACACCGGTCGGTCGCATGGCCCTGACAGACTACAGCATCAACCCCTCGCCGCCATCGGAGAACAGTCGCTCGAAAGTACGCGATGCTATTCCCGAGGATCTCTTGCTTCCGGATGGCTATCCCGACGTATGTGCTACACTTGTTGGATTCGTTTGTCGTCCCTCGAGCAGTCGCGCCGCTGTGGCCTAGGAGTTTGCTGCTCAGCCGACTAAATTATGTGTCTTTTTGCCCTCTCAACAGTACCTGCGCATGATTGCGAGCGCCACGTCCCGAGTCTACGAAGCCTGCAAAGTCACACCCCTGACCCACGCCATCAATCTCAGCAACCGACTCGAATGCAAGGTCCTGCTCAAGCGAGAAGATACACAGCCCGTCTTCAGCTTCAAGCTGCGCGGCGCGTACAATAAGATGGCCCACCTAGATCGCAGCGTGAGCTGGAAAGGCGTCGTATGCTGCTCGGCTGGCAACCACGCCCAGGGGGTGGCCTACTCGGCGAGAAAGCTCAAAATCCCTGCGACCATCATCATGCCCGAGGGGACGCCCAGCATCAAGCACACCAATGTGGCCCGGCTGGGCGGCCACGTCGTCCTGCACGGGGCTGATTTCGACGCCGCCAAGGAGGAATGCGCTCGGCGAGCCAAGCAGGACGGCCTCATCAACATTCCACCCTTTGACGACCCTTATGTGATTGCCGGCCAAGGCACCATCGGGAGCGAGCTATTCGGACAGGTGAACATGGCCAACGTGGAGGCCATCTTTTGCTGTGCAGGCGGAGGAGGTCTCACCGCCGGCATCGGCTTCTATGTCAAGCGCATGGCGCCCCATGTCAAGATTATTGCTGTCGAGGCCTACGATGCGAATGCTCTGGCGCAGTCATTACGCAAGGGAGAGCGCGTCGTGCTCAAAGAAGTCGGTCTTTTTGCCGATGGAGCCGCCGTCAAGACCCTCGGCGAGGAAACCTTTCGTCTCTGCAAGGAGGTTGTGGACGAAGTGATTGAAGTAACGACGGATGAGATTTGCGCCGCCATCAAGGATATGTACGACGATACCAGGTCTGGCCTGGAGCCCGCGGGCGCGTTGTCCCTTGCCGGACTCAAGAAATATGTGTCCCAAAACCCATCCCAGGACTCGAACCGGACTCTCATAGCCGTCACATCGGGAGCGAACATGAATTTCGATCGACTGCGCTTCGTCGCCGAGCGTGCCGCCGTCGGTGAGGGCAAGGAGGTCCTCCTGTCGGTATCTATCCCGGAGCGACCCGGCGCGTTTGCCAAGCTCATCGACACCATCATGCCCTACGCCGTAACGGAATTCAGCTACCGCTACGCCGACGAGACCACCGCCAACGTCATGATTGGTCTGTCTCTCAAGGCCCAGGCCCCGCAACGGCAAGAGGAAGTCCGTATGCTCCTCGAGCGCCTTCGCAGCGAGGACATGGAGGTGATGGATCTATCGGGCGACGAGCTCGCCAAGAGCCATCTGCGGTATCTCGTCGGGGGGCGATCCAACGTCGCCAACGAAAGAACCTACATGTTTAGTTTTCCGGAGCGGCCCGGTGCGTTGGAGCGGTTCCTCAAGACGCTTCGTCCGCGCTTCACAATCACCTTGTTCCATTACCGGAACTATGGGGGAGATATTGCGAAAGTACTTGCGGGAATTTCGTGTCCAGAGCAGGATAGCGGGGAATTGGCGCAGTTTTTGCACGATTTGGATTATCCATTTACGGATTGCACGAATTCGGGTCTCTATCAGAAGTTCTTGAGAGCATAGACGTGAGAGAGGGAAAATGGGATGCTTTTTGTTGCCTTTTTGTTTTGTTAAAGGGTGCCAGAGAGGTGGGGGTAGACATGTTTGCAATGCCTATATAAAGAAGAGATGAAAGGCGCAAAGTCACTGTACTCGCTTGTTCCTGAGGCGCTGGCGTTTCGGAACAAGTTTTAGCATCTTGGCATAGGTATATCGAATCTGCTAGAGAAACTCGTCTTGTCCTGTTTTTTTTCCACCGTTCCAGGCCAAAGAACAAAAACACACAAAAAGAAGGTTGAACATGCCGACTTATTCCAACGCCAGCTCTCCTCTGCTCGCTCGGCAAAAACCTCCTCGCCTGCAGTGCATGAGCCGTCGCTCCCGAGTCCCAAGTGCCAATTTTCTTCGAAAAAATGTTTTCTTTGGCTTGGCGGAGGTTGAACGGCCCCAGCCATTGACATGGTTGTGCTGGTATACCTACCTACCTGGTACTGGCGGGTGGTGGCGGAGCTTCGCTTACAGATACATATACGGAGTAGAAGAACTGTAATTGACGGGGAAGCGCCCAAAGACGAGATGATGCAGATAGGCTATATGGGGCGCGATGTCAAGTCTCAAGACTCCCGACAAGGGAGACCTTAATGAGCACCTCAGCAACTGCCTAATCACCACCCCAATTTGAATAGCCAAACCGGCCCAAGACAACTTCTTTTCAGCGCTCCAATTTCCATGAAAATTACTATAATTCGTCATACGTTGTATGATCAAAACTTGAGCCTTATCTTTAATCCCTCATCCCTTCCAGCACGCGCTCAGCACCTCATGGATGATGGACGATGATAGAGGTACAAAGCGAGATGTGATCAGCCACAGCATGATTGGCTGCGCTACAGACGAACCATACCTACTTAGGCAACTTGGGGTGGTGATTAGGCAGTTGTTGAGGTGCTCATTGAGGTCTCCCTCAAGACAAGGGCTGGCCACTGGCCAGATCTCAGTTTGCCGGGAACGGTACGGTTGCGGTCAACTGCCGCGGAAGGGACGTCGCCGAGGGCAGCCGGTGCTCCGTGCGCGGAGGCGGTCATGTGCGGGGCGGGCCACACTGAAAAGGACATGGCCCCGAGGCCCGGAGGACCCTTGGTCGCTGGGATTGTACCTAGAAGGGACAGTGAACCGAATGGAAACATCAGCAGAAATGTATGTATGTATATACATACGTACTATGTAAGTACCTATGGCATCGTCGACGGTTGCACAAGGCTGGCATCGCGTGCACGAAAGTTATTACACGCACATATCCAGGTGGGTGGTGCGTCCTCGGAAACGCGGCGTACCTACTGCCGCGTACACGCGACCCCTCTGCGGGTGCTATTTTCGGCCGAAGCTTCAGACGGTGATCAGCTATGTACCTACCTACATTGCATACTATGTAGGTAGGTCTAAGGTACCTAGTGAAACGCGCAAGGTCGCCTTCTTGCTTCCATTGCACAGAATTCAGCGACAAAGATTTGTCCGGTCACCAGGCTAGGAAGGTAGACGGGAACGCGGGATGATTTCGTGCAACGATGCTTTTCCGCCATATGTCATTCTGGGACTCGAAAGGCATTTTCTCTCTCGAAATCTTACAAGGCGCGTCTCCACTCTGTACATTACAAATACATACGTAGGTATGTACGGAGTACCTTAGGTACCTAAGGTAGGTAGCCTACAGGCTACGGAGTAGGTACAGCTGTAGCCTGTGGGCGCGCCAATGGACTGCTCTTATTGTTCGCAAAACCCACTTTGCAAGCACAAATGCCGGCACAAGGAAGCTTGGGACTCTGGGAGCCTGGGAGGATTTCTCGGAAGGGTATTCGAGGGCCCTCTCGGAAGCCGACAAGCTGCTGGCAGCTGCAGCAGCTGAACAGACCGGGTTGGTTGGTATGTACATGTGATGTACATGTGTGTAGCTGGTGGCTGTGCTGGGAGATGTACAGGGAGGAAGTTTCGACAGAAGAAGACAAAAGAACATGAGACTCTCTGAGAAGGCAATTCGATTGCCTTGTTGTTGCGCTTGAGCCTCCGAGGACGACAGCAGTCGCGTCGACAAGACGCACAGTGCAGTCACGACTCACATCCATGTACATAGGTACATGTATGTATATACATACCTACATTGTACCTAGGTACTAGTCGGAGTGCCGACGCCACACGAACACAGTGCCGAGCGACACGGTGACGTCGATGGTCCCGGAAAGAGCGAGGACTTGGGTGGGCGGCGGGTACATAGTGAGCCACTAAAGAACCCCTGTGACGCGGTGTCACCAGTGCACCACCTCCACGGAGAAGGTACGTACCTCCGCACAATACCGGTACACCTCCACACTGAACAGTGGTTGCTCCCTGTCCCCGGCCGCCGCCTCGACGCCCTCGTGCGTTTTGCGTTTCTGGTTCCATTCTATCCTGGCCTTGGCCGTCACAACTTGCCCTAGGCGTTTCCTCGTCTTCGTTCCGTCCCATTCTTGAATTCTGAAGCTCGCCTGCTTCTGGCTCCCGCATACATACATACCTACCTATTATCTGCTGCATCGTGCGCGCCGGGGTTCGCCGTCGGAAATTCCGTGTTCCCATCTCTGTCCAGTGTCCAGTTCGGCTCTCTTCATCCGTTGTTCAGTTGCGGCAATAATTACCTACGCGACCTTGCTCATCAATTTGCTAGCTCTGTCTCGTTGTCGTCATTTGTACTTCGTACAACAGCTCAATTCGCTGGTTCGGCGCGAATCCGCCTCCGAGGGCCATCTCTACGGCACAACGCACGCGACCTGCTGCATCACGCGCCCCATTCTTGACATCCTCCCCCTTCCCAAGCCCGGTTGGTTGCCTGAGACATACAGATTGCAACTTGTCAAGACCTTGAACGCGATTAGAAGCCCAACAACATCCCATCCATCGTGTTCGTTGTCTTCGCTGTTGGCGCTCCTTTCTTCCACGCGCCGACCGATTGCCGCCTTTTCAGCGTGACAGATCGCGGGGCACAGAGCAGAGCTCTGCTTATGACTGCGCAGAAACATACATGATCGCGAAAGTCTCACTGCGGATTCAGCATTCTCTTTAGCGTTCGTCGCGTCGATTCCGCAGCCGTGAGATTACTTGCGAGAGTGTTGGTCCGTACGGAATAACAAAGTAGAATCTTGCTGTGGTACACCGTGAATCGCGACCAACAACCGTCAGAGCATGCCGCAACCGTGCAACCTCCACACCGTCCACTGTGCCAGAATCACATCCCGAGCCTGTAAATAGGGCTTCGCAGAAGATCGGTCGATCGGCCTCGCTCGACCTCGCTCGACAAACCGCTGGCAGCTCTTCCGGCGGCGGCGCAGCGGCCACCACGGCCAGGAGCTATACACTCAACAACCGCTGCACGCCAGTCGCCAACACTGTGCAGAGATTGGAGAATTGTCCAGGTCGTCCAGGTCGTCTAGGAATCGGGCTTGCCGTCCACCAAGAACAATCGACGCGGTAGAATCACGAAACACTCGAAGACGTTCGCCCTTGATGCGTCGAAGTCGTTCTCACAGCTCGGCCTCGCCATTTCGGGCGCTGGCACACCACCAACAGGCCGCCTCGACATCCGCAGCGAATGATCCGAGCTCGGTGATCCGGTCCTTCGATGTCGACTCGAATCCGGCTCGCCCTGTGCGGCCATCGCCCTTGACCGCCTCGACCATCCGAGATATGCCCCTGGATCTAGTCGAACGAATTCGGTCCTTTCCCCTCTTTCTGTCCGCTCCCGAGGATTTTCTCGTTGCCATCGGAAATCATCTCAAGCCGCAGATCAATGCGCCCAACGACCACATAATCACCGAAGGCGATGACGCAAAGGCCATGTACTGGCTGGTGCGCGGTGTGGTGGCCGTCACGTCTCGTGACGGGGAGGCCGTGTACGCCGAGCTCAAGCCAGGTGCTTTCTTTGGTGAAATCGGCGTCCTCATGAATATGCCACGCACAGCCACCATTGTAGCACGTGCAAAATGTCTGCTGCTCGTCCTCAAGAGAGAAGACCTGCACACCGTCATCCCCCAGTTCCCCGACATGGAGAAGGCGATTCGAGAAGAAGCCCAGGAAAGGCTTCACCTGCTTAAGAAACAGCGGCAGGAACGCGGTGGCGCCAGCCCCAACTCGTCAAAACATAGCGACTTTGCCCCTCGAGCGGCCGGTGTCCCGGGCGAGGTTACGACAGGCGACAGCGGTGCCATCAGAGACGGCGCTGTGGTTAATATAAAGAAGCGAGACTCGCCGAGTTCTGGCATCATTGACGATCCGACTCTCGGTAGCAGTGTCATCGGGAGCGGCTTCATCAGCATCCGCAAAACTCTCAAGGAATTGCCCTTGTTCTCCAACCTGCCCCCGGAGATGCTGCATTCGCTGGGTTTGAGCGTGCAGCCCAAGACGTACCATCCATTTGTTGATATCATTTCCCAGGGAACAACCGGCAACGAAATTTATCTCATCGTGCAGGGCGAGGCGGAAGTCATTCACGACGAATCGAAACCCACGCATCCGCGCCCACATTCAACAGCAACGACAGTGGAGTCCATACAGCCGAGGCCACGCTTGAAAGCTGGGCAGTACTTTGGCGAGGTCGCCAGCCTGGGGCTTTCGCCTGGCCGCACAGCTACTGTTCGTTCCATCACAACGGTGGAATGTTTGGTCGTTCCTGGGGAGATTTTGGACGAGCTCTGGCGTAAGTGTCCGCCTGACCTTAAAAGTCAAGTGGAGGAGACGGCCAGACTACGATGGAAGCCTCAAGATGAGGAGGACACCAATATGACTGATCTCGACGCCACGAAACAGTCCGACGCGTCGCCGAATTCGGAACTCTCCGCCCCGTCGACTCCTTCCAAGGGACTGCTGGCGAACTTGGCCTTTGCTTCACCTGGTAGCCAAGGCTCACCGAACAAGGATGATTTCGAGCTCATGGAACCCAAGGACCCAGACCCGTTCCTGAGCGTCAATATGGAAAACTTGAGGAATCGCAGACGGCATTCCCTGGCACCGCCACTCCCTTTGACAGCGGAAGGTGTCGTGACTGGCCGCACCAATGGCTATCGAGCATCCCTCGTTGACCTCATCGGCCCAACCATCCGATCCGGCTCCAGTGACACCTCGTCCGAATGTGGTGTCCCATCCAAACGAGCCCGAACCGCCACAAGCCGCTCTTCGTTTCATCTGATCCCAGCTCTGAACGACGAGCTCCTGGTACAGATATTCAAGCACCTCGACATCAAAGAGCTTCTACGATTACGCCTCGTCAGCAGCCACTGGCGCCATCTCCTCACATCCTCCTCCAAAGTCTGCAACGACGTCGACCTATCACACTACAACCGCTTCGTCACAGACCACGCCCTCATCTATATCCTCGTGCCCTTTATCGGCCGCCGCGCCAGATCCATAGACCTGAACAACTGTTTTCACGTCACAGACGAAGGCTTCTCCGTCCTATGGCGTCAATGCGGCCAAAATGTCAAGACCTGGCGCATGCGCTCCGTCTGGGACGTTTCCGCCCACCAAATTCTCGAAATGAGCGAAAACGCCAAACAACTAGAAGAAATCGACTGGAGCAACTGCCGCAAAGTCGGGGATAATCTCCTCGGCCGTGTGGTCGGATGGATCGTCGCAGACTCGCCTCTCGTCTTGAAGAGTACTCCCGCCGTCACAATCACACCCCCCGCGACGGCGACGACGACTTCTTCTTCTTCATCAACAGCAACGGCAACACAACCACGACAAGCCGAAGAGGCCACCAAAAAAAGGCCACCTCCCCCCGGGATGATGAACCCCCCTCCTGGCACAATCATCGGCTGCCCCAAACTCAGCAAACTAGACCTCTCCTACTGCAAACACATCACCGATCGATCCATGGCCCATCTCGCAGCCCATGCCTCCTCCCGCCTTCGCTCCCTCTCCCTCACGCGCTGCACATCCATCACTGATATTGGCTTCCAATCCTGGGCGCAGTACCGGTTCGATAGACTAACGCATCTCTGTCTCGCGGACTGTACATATCTTTCCGATAATGCCATTGTTGCGCTTGTCAATGCGGCCAAAAAACTGACGCATTTGGATTTGTCGTTTTGTTGTGCCCTGTCTGATACGTCTACGGAGGTGGTGGCCCTGGGGTTACCGTTTCTAAAAGAGCTCCGGATGGCGTTTTGTGGGAGTGCGGTCAGTGATAAGAGTTTGGAGAGTATTGCGTTGCATTTGGGGGAGTTGGAGGGGTTGAGTGTGAGGGGCTGTGTGAGAGTAACGGGGAGGGGGTTGGAGAATGTGCTGAGGGGGTGTGGGGGGTTAGATTGGGCGGATGTGAGTCAGTGTCGGAACTTGGAGCCGTGGATACGAGGAGGGGGGATTGGGAGGTGGGGGGTTGATCATCGGATGAGGACTGCTAGGCCTGCTATGAGTTCGGTGGCTGCACCGGCGGCGGCAGCGGAGGCAGCGGCGGAGGCAGCACGACATCAAGGTTCTGGGGAGGGCTCAAGAGCGAAGACGATGAGCGTGGCTATGTTGACGACGCCGCGGTTTCTTTCTGGGCCGGGGCCGGGGCCGGGGTATGGGTTTGGGAGTCAGAGAGTGAGGAGGCCGGTGCGGTTTATCGTGGAGAAGGGGAGTCAGGGGCTTCGATAGGCGAGCCTTGCGGGCGGAATGGAACTGTCTTTGAAGGAATGAGTTCCCATACTTTGGAGTGGACGGATGGACGACGGGCGGACGACATTCAGATGGACACGAACAAGACGAGATGTGAGACGGGACGGCACGGTTTGATAGGTTTCGCGGAGGATTGCGGAGGATTTTTCCATTTTACGCTTTTCACGACCCGTCCTGTTGTGGACCAACGGCCTTTCCTACTCTCTTCGACGATGGCATGTTCGACCGGAAGCAGCATCGCCATGCTCTTGGGTGGGCGAAACGACATCAGACATATACAGGCAACAAACACAGCAAAGGGCGACGACGGACGGCACGGCACGCTTAGACGGTTTTTCGTGGGCATTGATTATTCCTTGCGTTCAATGCACAGGGAGGGGTATTTTCTCTTTCCTCTTCGCTCTCTCCTATCTTTTTTTATTTCTTTTAGTTATCTCTTTCCTTCTGTCTCCTTTTGATGTCCTTGCCATCTTTTTTTTGGGTAGGGCAAAGTCATTTCTCGGCGGCACATGTCTGGACCACGGCGGCGTTGGAGTTACATATACTGCCCGGCAAATACTGTCTGGGATATTGGATGTTGAGAGAGCATCATCTCGAGCAAATATGACGAGGCAGGCTATGACAGAAGCATCTTTGTACGTATAACGGTGGTACGTTGACGAATTATACGTTTGGAGTACCTGGGGAGGCTTTTGATGAATTTTAAGAGATGTACGGTAGTTTCGGAGGGACCAATCAAAGTTGGATGCAAATCGCAGAAACTTAGACGACGTTCCCAAATGGAAGCAGTCACAATGCTCGGAGTTCCTTGCCGTCACGTGTAGTTCCTGTCGTCGTCATCGTGACTGTGTGTCATAAATTCATAATCGTCGTCACCTCAGTGGCGCAACGGGAACGTTCCACCACGTTCCAGCGCCCCACGTGACCTCGAAGTGCCGCTCAGACATTGTCAGCCAACTTGGTCAGCGGCGAAACTCATCATTGACGTCGCAACTCCACTCGTCTTGCCAATCTTGCACCCTCCAACCTAACCGCGATTTCAACACTTTCTTCAAACAACAACACCGTCTAAAATTAACCTAATCAACTCCTGGCTTGATCGACGCCAACCATCATATCGCTCACAATGAGCGTTCGGCAGAATCCTCTGCGCCTAGCGCAACGACTCCCCGAGCTCGCCAAGTCTTCCGCCTTCCGAGCCGCGGCCCCGATCCGACCGTTCCACCGACAAGCCTCAAAGGCTGCCAACAAGACCAACAACTTCTTCACCTCGCGCATCTCATCTGCCGTCACCAGAAGTGCATTTCCCGCCCGCGCCGGCAGCGGCTCCCGCTCGTACTACCAGGCCGCTACGCCGCACGGCGCCGACGGCTCCAGCACGAGAAAACTCATTGTGGGGGGTGCCATCTTTGGCGGCACGCTGGTGGCCATCAATGCAGTCTTTAACCGGGAAACGAGAGAAGATGGCGGCATGCCACTGTATGAGCGGGAATACCTGAACAATACGTTTCTGCATACCGGATTGGGGATTGGCATCATCGGCTTGACGGCGCGGCAAATGGTGCAGAGCGGATTCGTATATCGTCTCATGGTGACGAATCCGTGGGTAGTAGGAATTGGCGGCTTGGCTTTGAGTTTTGCGACCATGATTGGAACACGATCCATTAGCCCTGACAAGTAAGTATTTTATCGCTTGACCCTTTTATGATATTACTCTCAAAGTAGCTTCTGCGCCTCGACACACAGCTTGCTAACACTTATTTGCCTCACAGCTACATCCCCAAGTATGCCCTCTGGACAGCCTTCAACGCCACCCAAGCCGCCTTCGTGGCTCCTCTCCTTGCCTTCGTTCCCGCTCCTCTTCTCGCCCGTGCAGGTCTCTACACCCTTGCCATGATGGGTGCCCTCTCCGTGGTGGGCGCGACCGCCAAGCAGGAAAAGTACCTCTACATTGGTGGGCCTCTCCTTGCTGGTGCGGCCCTTGTCGCGGTGTCGGGTCTCGCGCCCTTGATTGTGCCTGCGACGGCGGTGCGCACGCTGGCCTTTACGGAGAATATCTGGCTGTATGGTGGGTTGGCCGTCTTTGGAGGCTTCACGCTGTATGATGTGCAAAAGGTGTTGTACCATGCGCGCATGGCGCAGGCGGGTATGATGAGGCGGGATCCTGTCAATGAGAGTATCTCGTTGGAACTGGACTTTTTGAACATCTTTGTGCGCATGGTGCAGATTTTGATGATGCAGCAGCAGAGGCGAAAGTAGGCGACTACTGGCTGGACATGTTATGAATGGGGGACGTGAATATTTTGGTCGTTCTTTTTTTTTTTTGTGAAGGGGGGGAAAGTGGTGGATTGGTGGATGATTGAAATTGTATGAATTATCTTCCAGATGACGAGCGCAGAGACCAACTCCTCTCTTCGAAGCGCGGCTTGGCTCGTTCAAGTTGCGCAAGCAAGTAAATAGAAACCGGACTAGTTGAAACTAATACATTCTTTCACTTGTGAGGTACACGAAAGGATGAGTAGCAGCAATTATCTTATACAAAAATGGAAGTTTTGTGTACATAATGTGCATGGATGTATATGTGAAAATGTGGTAAAAGAGATGATACATATCACCAAGATGCCGCAACATCAAGCTCCCACATACGTCAATCCTCCCCCGCACATACTATAACCCAACCTTTCCCGAGATATTACATTATCGTACACATGACACAGCCACCAAGCCCTCATGCGACCTATCCCTTCAATTCACCAAACGGTCTCACAAAATGACTCGGACACTCATACCCGCCCTTATTCTTCCCTAGATACTCCTGGTGATACTCCTCAGCAGTCCACCACCGCCCCGCAGGAGCCAGTTCAGTCACGATGCAACCCTTCCACCACTGCTCGTTAGCCAAGCGAGTCACCTCCCGCGCAGTGCGCTCCTGCTCCGAATCATGGTAGTAAATAGCCGAGCGATACTGAGGACCCGTGTCAGGGCCCTGGGCGTTTAAAGTAGTGGGATCGTGCATCTTGTAGAAGAATTCAAGGAGGGTGCGGTAGGACACTTGGTGGGGGTCGAAGATGAGTTGGGCGGCTTCGGCGTCTACATACATTAGTAGTGCGATTAGCAGTGTTCTCTTGTCTTTTTCTCTCTTTGTCTTCCGTTATCTCCCATTTCTCCCTGTCTTTGTTGATTTCCACTCTCCTCCCAGGTTCTTCGGTTTCGTCTCCAGGTCTCTTCTTTCACTCCATGAAGGGAAGTACACTTACGGCCGGTCTTCCCCCCGCATACAGCTCGGTAGGACGGATCCTCGACATCACCGCCAATGTATCCGACCCGGGCATCTAGGAGACCCTTGTCTGCAAAGTGCCGCCGGAAGATGTGCTCTGTGCCCCAGAAGCAGCCCGCGGCGAGGGTGCATCGCTGGGCGCCTTCGGGGACGGCGCTGCCCGGCGCGAAGGAAGCTGAGGAGTCTGTCATGGAGAGGCGGGTAGATTGGCTGAAGGGTCTGGTGAGGCGGGTGATGAAGTTGGGGAGGTAGTTCATAGCGTTATCTCGTGTTTCTTTTGCCTGTTGACTCTTTCTTGAATTCGGATGTTTCTTGGATTTTGCCGGCAATGTGATGGCGATGTAGCGAGTTGTACGCCGAGGGCTGTGGGGGTTAGTGGGGTGGCAACTTTGTGTCTTGGATGGAGAATGACGACAATGATGATGCAGGCGCATCGGCCCCGCTTGTGGCGCCCTTCCCGATTTCCAATCGAGTTTGCCGTTTCTGACCGACAGCAAAACGCGTCTCGGGTTTGCGTGGTTAGGTACAATGTACATGCAACGGTTTCAGTCGTCCTACACGTGTACGTATTGCTCTGACTTGATCGGCCCTTGAACTACGGATGCCTCCTGGCCGCGTGTCAAGAAGACGCTATAGAGAGATGGAGGTGTTCAACGTCTGGATGTTCTCGTCACGAGCTCTGCGTCGTCCAAAAATGCCATGACCTTTCAGCCCGGCGCACAGCCCTCCCAGTCTGACCTACAAAAGGAAAGAAACCGGAGAAACGTTCGTGACGAAACAGACGAGTATCCGTAGAGGAAACTGACAAAAGCAACCCAGTCCCGGAGCTACATATAAACAGAGCCACAGACTACCGACGCACAGAACAGATGCGTACGGAGTAAGCTGATCTTGACGCCGAGCCTGCAACCCCACGTCTCAGCTATACGGAGAGGTATAAACGGAGATTCGTACATGGCCAGACGGGCATCTTCCACCTACTTCACACGTGCACGCAGCACACGAAAGAAGCGACTAGGAGAAAAACGATGCGAAAGTAACGCAAGATGAAAGAAAACAAGCAAAAATTATATACTGTTTTCTGGAAAGAAATAAGCCTGAAAGTAGAAGAAAAGCATGGAAATAGGTATTCTTCTCGAGCGTTCTCTCTTGTCGCACACATACATACCCGTGGCACAAGAATAGGTGAGACAAGACGGCGACCCCGACTTCCGAGACATCACTCAAGGCCAGTCTAGAACCTTGGGCTCTTTTCGCGAGGGGTCGTTGTCTCTGTCCCCCGGAGCAACTTCCTAATCCCTTCTACTCCCTTTGGAAAATACGAGGTTCTGTCATCGGCCGGGAAGGAGGAAGGACACAACGGCGAGTTGACATCTTTCCCTCGTCGACGGTCGGCCTTTACGGCACGCGACAATGAGCACCTACAGTAGGAGTACCTAGACGCCGAACGGTATGAGATGGGATATAAAATGGTATTCCGCCCTGCTCACATCCACGGCATTCGCTCTACTTGGATCCTCAACATCTTTTTTCTCTACGTATCATTCAACCATCATCACTGTACTCACACAACATAGTCTCACATCCATACCATCGGGCCTTCTTCATCAATTACCATCTCTTCATCTCCATCGCGCCCAAGTAATCCATCATGAAGTCGTCCCTCTCCTTCACATTCACGGCTCTCCTCCCCCTCCTCGCAGCGGCTCAGCCCATAGCCTCTTCTGCCGTCAGCCTCGCGGTCAATCTGCCCGGCTCGCCTCTCAACAACCAGCCCGTGGTTGCCAATGGGGGCAAGTTCTGGATTGGCAAGCCCACGAGCCAGTACTGTCCTGACAATGTCGAGAAGCTGGGTGGGTGTCCCAAGGGGAAAGACACGTCTATTTGGGTGAATAGTGAGCAAGGGACAGGGTCTCTGGTGAGTGAAGAGTTCATTGTCTTATTGCAAGTCGATACTCCTCGACATTCTTCCATTTCTACTGATATTTTCATCCCGTCTTGAACCTCTGCTTTGCGTTTTCTATTGTCTTTGTACTATGTACATACATATCAACTTGGCTCCCCTCAGCGTCCCTTCATGATGGATCTATCATCTACTACCCATTCCTTACTCCATACGTTACCAGAGATCCCTTTCATCTTTTTTCTTTCACATCCACTGCTTTCCCCCTTTTCACTACATGTGCCATCTATCCATCCTTTGCCTTTTGATCTTAGTCTCCCCACCATATCTCTATTCTATTATCTATATCCACCGTCCTTTGGATCACCATGCGTCCTCATCGTGTCTCCATCTTGAACTCATCGCGCCTTGATGACATCTCGCTAACTAGCCCACCCCCCAGAACGTCATCGTCCCCGGCGGCCAACAAATCTACGTCGGCGTCGACACCTCCCTCTCCTTCACCCGACCTCACTCAGCCTACATCCCCCCCGGATCGACCAGCGTACAGTTCAGCCTCATCCCCTTGAACCAGTTGGCGATGGTCGGGCGCCGCATTCTCGCCTGTTTGCCTCCCAGCACGGACACCAACGAATCGACTAGCGCATGGCAGGTATTCGCTCCTCGCACGGATGAAGCTGCGCCGCCTAATAGGCAGTGCGTTGCTTTTGTGGCCCAGACGGCGGCGGCGAAGGATGCGGTTTGGGAGTACATTTGAGAAGGGTACGGCTCAGGAGGAGAAGGACAGGAGAGGGAAAGAGGGTAGGGTAGGACTCAGGAGCTGTGAAAATGGGTGTCAGATTGCCAATTGGGGCCTCAATTTGGCCACGATTCCGGAGCTACGCCATAGATTAAAACATGCGAACAGGGATATGGAACAGAGAGCGGTGACGTTTTTTGTTGAAGAATATGATTTAGTTTCAATAGTTTCGTGATACCAATATAGAGGAAAATGCGGATAGGTACTGGAGAGGGGCCGTGGCCGCGGTGTTTCGTGAAATTTTGATTTATTGACGTATGTACTTCCGCACCTTTTCGCGAAGCACCAGAAGAACCTACTGTGTCACTTGTCATTTATCAACCCATCATATCAATGATACGATACAATCATAACCCCTCCCGCGGCCGCCTTTCCGGCAAGGGTAGCGGCCAATCACGGCGCGGCTTCCGGCCGGAACTGGACGAAACGCCAGTTAATGAGCATTGAGACAGGGAGGCATGCAAATCTAGGTAGTTACAACTTCAAGAAGCGCGACTTTCGAGTATGAGCGATCTTCAACGCTGGCGTCCAAGAGTTTTGATGGATTGATCGACAGGCTGTCTTCCATTCTGGTCGTCATGCTCGTCAGAGGTCAGAATTTTCATGACCCTAACCCTGACGCTGTCTACACACCTATTATAAGTTACTCTGATCCATTGTTCCATTGATGATTGCTGGCTTTAGGAGATAGGTAAGGTATGTACTCCGTACCTACATACCAGTCGTCACATATCAATGGTTGCTGGGCTCCGTTGCACCACGCACCGGCTCTCTCGCTTCATGAAAACTAGGGACTAGGGACTCCAACAAAACTCTCGTTCGAAATTATGTGACCCCAATATAGGTACTCCCAAGCCGCCCTACAGCTTCTGCTAGATCGCCCTCCACGGGGCCCTCTATGTACACCATTTTTCTCATATATCCTGGAAAGGTTATTCAACGTGTTTTCGGGACCGATTCCAATCGGCTGATTCGCACCGGGTCCGTCAAGCTCGAACTCAATCTCTGTGTTGCGTCACGACGACCACTCACGTATCCTCTTGAGTCCCGATTTATCAGTTTCCTCGGTGCACCGTGCACTTCCAAGGTTACAGGTTGTCGCACAAGAGTAATTCGTTACCAAGATCCAAATCAAGGCTGCATACCGCATCGATCCTACCGAGTCAAAAATGAAAGTTTGCGGTCAAGGTCGTCAGCTTCGTTTTGAAACGGATGAGGAGCGCGACTTGCTTCATTTCGGAGTACCCTGCACCATCCGTTTTCACGCATAAGTTGCCTCATTTTTCGTCTCGTCAGTAATTCCTACCCGAATACTAAGCGGCTGCATAGTCGACATTGTTTCAAAAACTTCCGGCTCCATCGGCATGGTGTCCAGACCCAAGTTCTGGCCGAGAGATGGTTGGAATACAGGATGCGAAATTCCAGATCCATGTCTATGTGACTCTGGTGACGATTCGTAGACAGATCCTGCGGGCGCCGCGGATTCTGTAGGTGGCGACGATCGTGTTTGAGATGTCGTATGGTGGACAGCTTCCATGGCGATGCCCACGACGGTCAGTTCCTTGTTTATGTTGTTCAGCGCAGAAGAGAGGACTGTTTTTGTGAAACCAAATCAGCGCGAGTACCTTGGAGAACGACAGAAAGAGTGGAAGACAGTGCCATACCTGGACTAATTTGCCTGACCTGTTGCAAGCATTGAATACAGTAATCGAGTTTACGCAAGGCTTGATGATCATCTGGAGCAGCCTGGACTTGCAGAAGAAAAATGGAAGACGCAATGTATACGCAATACGCGAGGGACAGAAGGCAAAAGTTCATCGTGAACGTTCTGCAGAAAAGGTCGAAAATAGCAATAATGGAGGTTGCTGACGTCACGCTCTCGACTAGATACCGTTTCATGGGGGAGGCATCGTGGAATT
This sequence comes from Claviceps purpurea, assembly GCA_029405325.1. Classification (NCBI taxonomy): domain Eukaryota; kingdom Fungi; phylum Ascomycota; class Sordariomycetes; order Hypocreales; family Clavicipitaceae; genus Claviceps; species Claviceps purpurea. Next base: position 3,503,679 of record CM055783.1, on the reverse strand, counting down.
CGCGTTGACCTCTTCCAGTGAGCATTGGCCGATAAAGCAGGATTCTGAAGGCGTGGTACAAGCAACTGAGAGGCGAGATTAGTGACCGCAACGTACTTTGTACTTTCGCCTAGGGCATCTCGACAGCGATCATGAGGATTGCATTTAGGATGTCCTTACTTGAGAGTCACAATATGAGAAGGAGGTGCCAAGGGAGGCAGCGAAGCCGGATCGATTTTCAGATGGTCGGGTAGTTGGTCCCACCACTGCTGCAACCTCGGCTCCTGGCAATCAAGACACGCTTGAATCTCTGCATCAGTGTTCTGTGACAGCGGATCGTACATGTGGAGGAGAATCTCGTTGAAAATGACGGAAAGGCGGCACATGCTCATGAAGCAAGACACCGAGTGCGCCGTGGCAGGCGGATATTTCCATGTCGAGTCTGTCTCAGGAATCCCAAAAGGAACCCACAGGTCATTCTCCGCTGAGTCGTCCACTGCGTTCATTTTTATTTGCATCAGAAAGAATGTCTCCTTAGGGAAAAGGGGATGTGAGCGGACGCTGAAGGACTTACATATGACATGAGACGGTGAGAAATCGGTCAGCTGTAGAGAAGGTGAGCGGCCGAGGTAGAGAGAAATGAGCTTGTCCCAAAGATAACAGCCCCAATAAATGCGCCGACGAATCTCCAGCTCCTCGTCGCTCAGAGGGACGGAACATGGAAAACGCTGGCCATCTACGCAAATGCCCAGGTGGTCAATCAAGCGGAAAGCAATGCCGCTGTACGTCCAAGCCTGGACAGTATTTCCAAGACTGCATTCTTGCGCGCTAAGAAAGACTAGGGCTTGTATCGTTGGAATTGTGCAGATTCCATCACTCAGTTCCTGGAACAACGAGGTTCTGGCATGTTTTCCAAACACGCTTCCGCCTCGATAGGACTCATCAAGGATTCTCCAGTTTGACAGGTCACTTTGAGCCCATCGAATGGAATGCGAGATCAAGGCGTTCAGAAGCATATGAGAGTAGTAAGGCCCCATGGCTTGCATATCGCCTTCGAATCGTCAGTCTGATTTCGCGTATCGTGTGGCATTGATCTTGGTACGTACGTGTGAAGACTGGCCGATAGATGAAATTGAAGAGTGGCTGGATCCAACACCAGTGCACGTTGAGGAGATATTGGAATGGCTCCTGGACGACTTGTCAGTCACGACATTGTCCAAATGGCTCAGTCTCATCCTTCACACTGCCTCGGACGGATTGACAGCTCATACAGGAATCTCGAACAAGTTCTCCATGGCCCTTTGATGCCAAGCATTGCTAACGAGGCGTTCTCGTCTTTGACCATCAATATCTGGGTCACTGTTGACGTGTGCAGTTTCCAAACCGGCGGTTCCACTGCGGTCGCTGAGAAGATGGAAAAAGCTGTTGGCCCCATGATACGTGATGCCTCCCTGGTCTTCGACTTTCAGAGTCTGAAAATTCCGATTGATGCCGTGTTCATCGGAGCCATGGGGCGAGACGTGTGTCGGGTCATTCAAGTTGCTCGTTGGTGGGGACGAGTGGGAAGAATCCGCTCTGGACGGCGGTGATCTCGCCAAGCTATTTACTTGACCTTCCAGCTCCTTGATACGTTCTTCCAGACGCTGAGTATATGACAAGGTCGGATTGCTATTGGGGAAGGCGATGGTCAGAAAAGTCGGCTCGCATCAAGTCGAACTGTGACGGGGAAAGGCAAAATCTTGGAACCAACAGCTTGTAGATGCACTCATCATTTCGAGCGAAACATCGCCGACAAATAGGTTGTTCACCTCCGCACTTAACCTATCAAAAGCAAAACAAAGAACACGTGGTGAGCAGTTCCACACGCAAATACATGTTTGAAGCATCAGACATGACCTCCGCAACAAGGGCGCCGCGGTACGACACGTGTACTTGTGCACAAATGCAAGACATGCGTCGGTCGAGATGCGTCAATTCCAACAGTGGCCTGTCTTTTCAGAATTTCGAGACGTACCTTGCGCCTACGACATGGATCACAAGAGAATGCGCTCTTCTTCGTCGTCTTTGCCGTAGACATGCTGGAGAAACACGAATTAATGTGGCTAGCAAACTAACGTGATGGCGTGACAGGCGCGGCGCCCGAAAACATTAGAAAAAGTGGCTGTTACGATTGTGAGAGACGTGTAGGGAGAGTGGGTTGATCCTGGCGACCGCTCAACAGCTGGTAGTCGTGGAACGAAGGGCGAGAGAAGCCATCAGTCTCGATGTACAAGAAAGCGAGTCGATCTAAGTAGTATGTAAGCAGGTTGGCAAAGAGCGAGTAGATAAATTTCGCGCGAAGACGGTGATGTGATGCCTGTACAACGTGTAAAACTGTACTACATCATACATGTATGAAATAACAGACCGGGCCAGCTGGAATGGAGACGGAACTCGATGCCGCGATCGACGGGTAGAGCGCCTCTGGCAACAGGGAAGCGGCAATCAGGGAATGAGAAATGGAGAGAAAGGCCCCGCGCTGGATGCCTCGGCGAGCCATTCCTGTTTGAACAGCCGTTCCTGTGAAGGAAGGCGCCACCCCACCACCAGACCGGAAGAAAGAGCCATCAAGCTCGACAAAGATGTGGCGACTAACACAAACACAGCCTCGTGATTTGACATGCCCATCGATACAACCCCTCGATGGTTTTACACAGCCATTTGCACCAACTCGACTACATACTTTCATGGTTATCAGATAATCAGAGCAACGCAGAGGATGGCGCAGAGCTGCTTTGGGGGCAGTGTCACGTGTGAGAGGCACATCTCTTTCTGTCCAGAAATGTTGGATTTCACGTCACGTACTCTTCACTATTCTGTAGTGGCGTATTAAGAGGATATATCGTAGACGACTGGACACGGTGATTCCATCTACGTGTACGGTGTATGTCTGTCGAACAGGGGTGGGTGTTGTATGATAGAATTTGCATCACGTACCTGCACACCCATCCATGCTTGAATATAGTTACATTCGTACTCCGTATATGCATGTGGAATGTAGGTACATATATTCGTTAAGGTTATTAAGGTTATACTCTGGAGTCCGTATCCTAGCCTCTAGGTGGTGGATACAACCTGGTCTTTGTAGTTATTTCGTCGGTCCGGATTCCGAGCAAGCTGCAAGACCTACAGTAAACAAGACTCAAGAGGCACAGACTACAGTTGCTCAATGCTGATGCATATACGGAGTACATACGGAGTAAGCACCTATGTACCTAGGTACCTAGGACAATGCACAAAACGATGCTAAGCGCGTGGGCTGTTGTAGTGCCTGTGGGGTGTGCCGCGTGCACACACACCCCTCCACCTTCCGTCCAAGGAAGGACATACATTCTCTTCCTCCACACTTTTTTTTTGGCAACAAGATGCTCTTATCACCTCTCTGGTGCGGTAACTGAACCTGGAAAACAGGCAACTTGTTTTGAGGCTCGTGCTGCCATCTCATCATCTACTTTTCTCCATGCTGGTGATGCTCGTCGGTCCTCTCTCGGCCGCTCATCGATGAGGCATTTCCCAAGACCCCCGGCCACCTCTATTCCTCTGTTCTCACGATATTTGTTGTGGACTTCCCTTCTGCGAATCAGGTGCTTTTTTCTCTTTTTTCTAAGCAAAGCTTCTGGAAGCAACTGGGCTTTGGATGCAGTCAAAACTCGAGAATATTGGCTGAGAAAGAAAACAGGCTCAGGCTTGAGGTAGACATGTCGTCGTGAGCAGCCCGACTCTGGACACAAGCGCACATGAGTCATGACAGACAGACGCCTGGCTTGCTTCACGGTCACGGTCACGGTCACGGTCACGGTCACGGTCACGGTCACGGTCACGGTCACGGTCATGGTGTTGGCTCAGGGCTGAGGCCATGTTGGTCGACTGCTGTCATACATATTTTGCCAACCCTCCATTATTATCCCATTTATAGGTACATACATGCGGTAGGTATGTATGTATGTACCATAAGGTACGGAGGACAAGGGCAGGGGAATAATACCCAGGGGCCTGGACTGGACACGCGCGCTAGGAAACTTGTCTCGGCAGCCTGCCGCCGGGTCGCTTGCGGTCCATAATAACCCATGAATCCATGATCCATCCTCCTTCATGTTTTAGATGCATAGTACTCTGCTAGACGAAACAAGCAGAGTCCGCTCCCTGACAAGGCCTTGATAGGTCTTTCAGTCATTGAACAGGTCTTGCTGAGCTTGCCGCTTTTTCGAGCCTTGCCAGCGGCAGATGCAAGACCCTGTCATTTTTGGCAGGCCATGGCTCAAATCTCGAGAAGACTGGCCAAAGGTTGCTAAGACGCGACTTGTCATTCTGACTAGGGTTGATAGTGTATGCATGCAGCCTACATCCATCCCGCATGCACACCAACTTACCTACTGTAGGTACTCCGTAGGTAGGTAGGTATTTTATTTACAATCATCTAGGGAAAGTATGTACATATGTACATGTATTTTGTACGTCAGGTTTCGAACGGTGGAGCGCCACAGTTTCGATGAGGTGTCGTTCCCCTGTTGTTAACCAATGGCCCCAGTAATAATATCGAACCAACAGCTGCTGAACGACTTGAACCTTTCTGGCAGGCCGACACAGGCACGGAGACGGAGTACAAACAATGCGGGTGTATACATCCGCCGATGCTTCTACATATTCATCTACATATCTACCCGTCTGTCATTCCTCAGTCCTCCGCATTTTCTTCAATTACGAGTCTCGCTAACCCTGAGTGTTGTCCGTTTCAAGTAAGAACTTCTTCCTGTAGACACGGCCCTCGCTTTACTCTTGAATGCATTGTCAAAGAGGAGGGGGCGCGTCGACTTTGGGATAGCGACATTGGCAACTGCATTTGCAGCGGCAGAAGCAGCACCACGGCGAAAAGAATGGGTTCATTCAATGCAATGCCCAATAGCTCTAGTCTGACTGACAGGATGTATTATGCAGACAAGATGTATTATGCAGGCAGGCTGCATCATCTCACTTTGACTTAAGTCTTAACCCAACAAATAAGGCGTCTCATCCTTCAAGATCAGTGCCGGCTTCCTCGCCGCCAGATCAAGCACCATCTCCGCAAAATAGCTATTCGCCCATGCAAACCACGGCCGCGTAAAGTCGCTCCCGTTGTGCATCTGCACGCTTTCGTGGATCAGGCCAAGCCCAGACGTATGATCCATGATCATCGCCAGCCGTTGCCGGATCTCCTCATCATCATCGGTGCCAAAAATTCCCGACACTTGGGACATGGGCCATGGGTACGTTGCGTTGACGTGGGGACCTCTATTCATGCAGGCGTTCTTCGTGTCAGCGAATCATGGGTTATCCTCGTGGGCCGGGGGGCGAAAAGTTTAAAAAAAAAACAGTTAAAACAAAGGATTAGTAGACGTACCCGATCCCGGTAAAAGCCTTGCCGACGGCATAGTAGGGGTTCGCGCGCGAAAACATGGCCTCTTTTGTCTTTTGGTAGGTGCTGTCGTTGCGGGGAAGGAAGCCCAGGTAGGGCAGCGAGACGAGGCTTGGTACGTTGGCGTCGTCCATGATATACTGACCACCTAAGCCGTTTGTTTCGTACGCGAAGATGCCATTGGAAGTCTTTGTGTGCTCGAGAATTGCCTTTCGAATCACGTCTGCGTACTGACGAATTTGTTTGGACACGGAGCCCAGCTTGCTCTCGGCGTCGAGCATGTCGGCTATGTGGCTTAGTTCTACGGCCAACATGGCGTTGTCGGATGTAATAAAGTCTACGTGGTGATGTGGAGTCAGAAATCACCCATGCGGCGCAATGCAGCGAGATATGTTCGAAGAGATGCGGTGAAGGGGAACGTACTGAAGACGCATAGATCGTCCGAGGGCCGATGACTCGACGCAACGAGGCCGTTGGCCTGTTTGGGTTCTCCGTTGCCGCCATTCGGCACAGGCGGTGCCAGGGATCCCGTCGTGCCTGTCCAGTTGTAGTAACTAACAAAGTCCCAGTCGTTGGACCAAGAACTCTGCGACTGCTCCTCGATTGTCTGCAGGATTTTGCTCATGGCATCCTCCCCTGGCAAAGATTGTCAGAGAAGAAGGAAAAAGAGAGAGACACTGAAGTGTACAGTGTGGGTATGACACTATCTTACAGTTGCTGTTGATAAAGGACGTATCATGCGTGTTTTGATAGTACGAGCGCGAGATCTTGAGAAAGCCAGCCAGTGAGTCCAGCTCATACTAGAATGGATCTTCTATCAGCAACAAAGTCAAGGCTGGTGGTTCCTTTTGGGACGCATTACCTTGCACTCAAACACAGTTTGATTGTCGACAGGTCTACGCATGCAAAAACAGTCATGTCAGCCGAAGGTATTTCGATGCCGCATTTTCCCCTGCAGATTTGACCGCAACTCACGGATTGACGTTGACCTTGAGGGCATAGTCATTCACCGTTGGCTTCAGCCCCGATTCAGGGGGCGGCTGGAAAGCCCCTACACAATTTTTCAGTCAGACATGTCCGGTCCCATAAACACGTGTGACGGAGCCTATAATGGTCGTACCGCAGTATGGATATTGAGAAATATACCGCGACTCTGTGTTAATGACTGCCTTGACGAGAGCCTTGAGATTGTCATCCTGGGGGAGCAATTTGTAAAGATGGGCGAACTGATTGCCGGTATCACGAAGCCATTGCGCCCTGGTGAGAATTTCGTCAGATTAATTTGGGTATTGGCCTTGCAATCAACCGATCAAGATACGCACGTAATGTCCTATAAGAAAAGAGGTCAGCACAAAAACATCCTCTCGAGGAGAATTGATTCAAGACAACTCACACCAGTAACGATGAAGGCCAGATTGGCCGCAGGATCGAAATACTTGACCGTCGTATCGAGCGTAGACGGAAAGGTATTCTCAAACAATCGCGCCAGATCAGGATCCTTGATGCGCGTCTTCATGTCCTCGATTACCCTCTACAGCCACACACGCACATGTTAGAATCATGGTGTACGCTCTCCAGCCTCCCGGCGGGTACACCAGCCAGCTTACCTCCACAGCCGGACTCTTGAATGTGCGACACTCCTCGCTCGGCCGCATATAGGGCAGCTTCAGCGGACCGCTGGAGAAAGGCTCGTGCGGCTTCTGCGCATAGTGTGTGTAGTCCGGGCATGATGACGGCGTGCGGTTCGTAGCGGCATGGGGAGCTTCCGAGACGGGAGACGCAGTCGCAGTCGCAGGGAGGGCAGCCGCGAGGCCGGCTACTGCGGTGGCGCGCCGAAAGGAGGTGGTGAGCCGCATTGGAGGTCAGCTTTTCGATTAATGATGCTGATTGATAAGTTTGATCAATTATGAATCTTTGGCTAGGTATGTAGGCTGTAAGTCAATTCGTGGTATGTTCGGTTCGCTGGTCAATTTATACTACTCAGTTCATCATGGGCCTCGGTTTCCTGCATGACTGGATTTGCGGTCACGCGAGCGTTTTGCAAAAAAATCTCCAACAAACAGAGTGCAAGCAAGCAAGCGCGAGCCACTCCCCAGGAGATGACGCTTTCTCGACGACAATTAGCCATGGTCCTGACTCCTGACTCCATCCGGCCTCCATCTTTTCTTCTCTTCCCTGCACACAATCTTTACCTGACATGTCTTAGCGTCTCCGGCTGCATGGCTCATTGTGCGGGGGAAAAGCTGGGGAACCGGGGCATGCGGGTTGTGAGTGGCTGGGTTTTTTCTTTTTCGCGGTTCTGCTTTTGGCTTATTAGTCCGTTCTTTTGGTGATTTCGGCTAATTGCGTACGGACTCCGGAGCTTGTCATTACATATACATACATGATACCTACATACCTACCTAGGTACCTACGGAGTAAGACATGTAGCATTGGTCCGTTGGTTCCGTCTGGCAGGACTTTTCGTATTTCGACATCCACCGGAAAGGGAGGCCAAGTAAATGAGCTCTGCGTCACGGGGTGGCTGTTAGGCGGTAAGTTGTGTTGACCGTGGCGTTCGTTGTAAGTTGCAATGAGTTGCATGATCGACAAGTGGATCTGCAACAAGACTCACTTCAGAGTACCTGGTATGTATGTACGATAAATCACTGGACATAACTAGGTAGAGTTACTCGCCGTATAAGTTATATATTCAAATGCAGGCTCACAAGTCACACGATCCCTCCAGAATACGCTGTAAAAACTTGCCCCTCAACACACTTGTACCAAGTCACACACCGTCCTTCGCATGAAGGTACCTGAGCACACATGTGGCGTTGGAGCAACTCGTGATATCCTTGTTGTAAATCAGAATCATCAGATTTTCAACCAAAACAACCATCGCTGATGCACTGATCCAAGATTCACGACCTGTGTGCAAAAACACTCACTCCGTCTACGCGTCGCAAAGTCCGTCCGCCACCCGCGGCGGTGTCGAATCCGCATCCCCCCAGTCAAAGCTGGCAATCAGCTTGCCCACCTCGGTGGACGAGTCGGCAAGAATATAGTCCTCTTTTCCGAAGCCAAACACGTCAGCGCCAAAGGTCTCTCCCTCTAAACACTTGTGTGTGAGATAGTCGGAAGAATAAATACCTCTCTTGGGAAAGTACCACCAATCGTCAGATCGATAAGCGTTGTCCGTCAATTGCGAAAAGACATCGATCCAGATCTATGTGAGCAGGGTTAGTCTATAGAACCCGAAGACCTTGGATAGAGTGCGCCATGACTTGCCGCGTTCTTGTCCATGTGCATATCGTGTTTCGCGCTCGAAATGAAGACCTTTTATGGCCAGAGTTAGCATCATTCACATTGGATTAGGGCTACTTCTTCAAAGACATGCCCCTCTCGACTCTGGGCAGTACATAGTGTGAGCACATCAGAGCTGTGCTCATGAATATGCCGGTCCTCACCTTTGGATGATCCAGGTTCTTCTGGCCATCGCACCCACCGCGCGGCTTCTTCGCATCATCAGCCTGGAAAGTACTCTCAATCTGAGACCAGTCCACGCGCTGATACCCCTTGTGCTGTGACAGAAACAGCTGCGATGGCGTCCATTCGCTACCCGTCTTGTTCCAGACCACCACGACGCGCTCCCAGTCACTTGGCGAGCCAAAACATCAGCATATAAGCACGAACGGTCAAGCCACCTTGGTTCTCCTCCCCTTTTGTCCTCAATCCCAGGCCGTCAGATGACACGCCCGTTTGGAACAAGCACAAGATACCCCAAGAAACCCATTATGGTGAACGAGCTCACAATGCATGCCCAAAGAGCCCCCGCGGCGTAAATCCATCCTTTGTATAAAACAGATTATACGCGACCCTCAAGGCCGTTTCCGAACACCGCTTGTAAGAGAAATACACGGGCAAGTTGGTAAGCGAGTTCCCGACAGGAAGACCTGGATTTCTGCAATCACAGCCCGATTTTGGCCACGAACACAGCTTCGAAGGGGCAGCTTGTTTGCCGCTAGACGTGGCGAGCGTGGGAATACAGGGCGGCTGGGCGAGCATTTGGCCGATGAGGAACATGGGCTGGGCCTTCATGGCGAGTTCGGGATCACGACAGCGTAGTAGAGCCGTCATATTGGCGTCGGGGACCGGCGTGATGGCTGCTGTGGTTCGTACATGTGTTATCGCGGCGAGGGATCCGAGGATCACGGACTGGACGAGGTTTCGCATGGCAAGTCCAGTATATTCCCAGTGAGGCTTACACGATTCTTTTTGACGTTTGCGCGTCATCTAGACGGCGAGGAGGAAAGGGCATTCGCATGGTGGTCGAACGATTTGTATATATGCTGTTTAAGGCCACGATAGTCCGAATTCCCCATCAGCTCCCCCCGACTAAAGTGACATCGCGACATAGGCGCATGAATATGTCACCCCTCGCCCTATGCGCCCATGACGCATGCTCGCATACATCCTGCACGTGGTATGCACTGGGAGTGGCATGCGGTAGTATTGGAAACGGTCCAGTTGCGGTCATCATGGCCGAGTGAGCTTCATGTTGATGAGCTCACGAGTGCGGTTGGGGAGAAAGCATGATGCCTGGGATGGTATGGGTGCAAGACTGTGACTGACTGCTTGGCGATCAGCCGATGGTTGGAGACGGGGGCATTTCGACAGCGATTGGTCTGCCTCGTGAGTCGTCCGTCATACACAAGGTAAACACAAATGGCCCCCAGTGATCTGAACCGCGATAAGCCCTTGGGTTCTCACTCTGTTGCCGCGCGTACATTACACCAGACGGCCTTGGTTAGGTATTTGCAACAGCACTCCGAGCAACCACGGGTATGATGTTGTCGCGAGCCGCTTGCTCAGCTATATCGATGGCAGTTATTTTCAGCTGCTGCTTGCTGCACCGCCCAGGCAGCCAGAGAACGCCCACAGCCTTCGTATTATAGCCCATGCAGCAAGTCAGCCTCTGTCAACGACTGACTCCATCATGTGTTGCGTCAGACACATGAGATAGCGCCGGGAGTTGTTCATGCTGTCCTCTTCTTCAGGGAACCACGGATGGCCGCTCGTATTACGCGAACATGCGTACACGTATTCCCTCGTATGAAACGAAATGGGCGGTACCGCCTTGCTCCTAGGTGTACATTTTATGTTAAAAGAGGCTTTCCGATGTGATGGAATAGTCACGTCCAGTTCTCGCATGCGCCGCCATAACTTACAAGGATCCCGCGGCACGCCGACGTCATCGCATCGGGGGGAGCTGAAGCCCTCGCGTTGGTGCCCCCGGCAATGCAAAATTGGCCAAATGTGACGCCATGACATGCCCAAGACTCTGAATGCAGTCCTGCCAATCCGGTCGCGCGGCGATTCCCGTCGCGACAACACGATATGTACCTAGACCATGGTCCGCACCGCAGATGAGGTCATCGCAAGCCCGCACACGACACACTCCATATCGGCGCTCATAACTTTAATAAAAGAGATCTCGTCCCAAGGCGACGAGACTTAGCGCACCAGTATAGACATGCGCATCGAAATATCGAAATATTTGAAGGCATATGTTGGACGTTTCGCGAGCATTGGCCAGTCCGAGTTGGCTGACACGCGAAGCAGCGCATTAGACGCATTGCTCTTCGGATCACGGGGATGCCCCGAGTGTTATCGGAATTTGTCACTCGATATCTCTTTCATGCGCATCGCGAGAAAAAGGTTCGACATCGTTGAGCTTGACCTCATTACAAAGCTGAATTGAAAGCATTTTGCATGACCTTGCAGTGCGCACGCAATAGGTACCTACGTACAAAGCCCCACCCAGACACCGCAGAAGCTGAACCAGAAGCTTCCTTCCAAGTTCCTTTCCGTACAAAAGCCCGCAGCTACCAATCAACCAGCCGATTTCTGCCATCTCCATACAACTTCTGCCTCCTCGACGCCTCTTCGGACAAAGGCTCTCTCTCCATCTATATTTGCTAAAACAAAAGCTTCTCCAAGAAATCAAAGCAACACCAAACACCGCAAGCCAAAAATGTCTCACTCCGCCCATCACATCAACTCGCCCGAGGAGCTCCAATCCCTCCTCTCATCCACCACCTACGTCGTCGTCGACTTCTTCGCCGACTGGTGCCCCCCCTGCAAGGCCATTGCCCCCATCTTCGAACAGCTCGCCGGCAAGCACACCCAGCCAAAGTACCTGGCCTTTGCCAAGGTCAATGTCGACAAGGTGGACGGCCTAGCCGCGACGTACCAGATTACCGCGATGCCAACATTTATGTTCTTCAAGGAGGGGAAGCAGGTTGCCGTGAATGGGGAGTCCTTGCTGCGGGGCGCAAACCCAGCGGCGCTGGGTTCGGCGGTGGAGAAGCTGAGTGGCTTGGCGACGGCCAAGGCTGGGGAGGCGTCTGCTTGAAGAAGGAGAAGAGAGGAAAACGCTCGCTAGGAGGGATACTATGGACTATGGAGGAATGGGATGGCCTGATGGTTACTGCATACACCTATATGAGGGAAACGGCTACAAGTACCAATGGCGAATGCGAATTAGATGCTGGTATTGAAATTACAACGCACATTTGTGCCATATGATGTCGGGAGATTATGTGTTAAAAGTAGATGCCCGAATGATGTCTGCGAGCTCTCACGAAGGCTAAGTAAGAGCCGGTTGAATGGTAGCTTCGTGTACCTCATTTCTATGCACCTCAGGTCTATATTGTCTACCATCGGAACTTTTCTTCAAAGTATTCTATTTCGCAACAAGTCCGATCCATCGCCTCCACCACCGCCTTCCGCGCATCATCTGCCAATCTCGCCGGTCCACACGCCACGACAGCCAAGCTTTCCCGGCCAGCAGCACAATCTTCCGCCGCTTGCGTAACAATGTGCCGCGCGCTGGGCCGCTGGTAATGCCGGGCGATCTGCGGCGGCAAACGCACGCCATCGCTGCTTGGGAGCGTCTCGGCCGAAAAATATACGTTGATGGACAGGGTTCCGTCATCCGCCAGAGCCAGCGCGTCGAGCATGTCCCTGGCGACGACTTCTGCTGCCAGCGCTGGCTCTCGTACAGCCCAGTGGAGCTGCATCGACGTCATGTTGTTGGTCTCTCTGCTCTGTCCGGCCAGGCCTTGCAAGTAGGAGATGGGGAGGACGACTCCGCTTCCGCCGACGATGAAGACCACGCGGTTGAATAGGTGCAGTGGCTGGTGGTGTCCGTACGGCCCATCCACCAGGACACGTATCGGTGCCGGGCGTGGTGATGCTGACGCCGTGAGGTCGCGAAGCCGACTGGTAAAGCCGTCGTAGGGTCGAATCAGAAACGTGAGAATCTTTCCCGTATTCGGTGTGGTCTTGGTTGTAGGCGCATCAGGGGTTCCTTCACCGGCGATAGTGTCCGTCTCCAGCAGGGGAATTTGTTCGCAGAACGTCTTCAGGTTCGGACTCCTGGCGTCCCCCACGGAGGCCACGGTGAAGGGGTGGCTTTCCCAGAACCGCGTGTCGTCCAGGATGGAGAGGTAGTAATATGTACCTGGCTGAGCTGGGTAGGCGTCGACGCGGCAGGGGATCTCGAGCCTCACCATGTTGGCGGCCGGGCTGTAAAGCGCGGCTGCGACGGTCGCTTTTGTGGTCGGGTTGAAGAAGAGAATGCGAAGGATGCGCATGGCCCTGTCAAAGACCCAGAGGAGGACGGGAATCCAAAAAAGGGCGTCGTATTCGCCGTTGAAAATCGAGACGTGACTGGAGAGATTACCGAATTAGCCGTCAAGCGCCAAGGTGGGATATCTCAACTCTTCATATCTTTGGTTTATTATTTCGCGATTCTCCTTAATTTCTTCGTTTTTCTCTCTCTCCGTCCCTTTCCAACCCTACATCTATCTCGCTGCAGAGACGGATCGAGTGGCGAGCGACACTTACCCGAGCATGGTGGCCAACACCACAACAGACATGATAACATGCAGTATGAGGAATAATTCGTAATTTTTTCGCCGGAGCCAGTATATGGAGCATGCGACTAGCGCACACATCACCACCGTTGCCTGTGAATATTCATCGTTAGTGGAGAACAGGGCTGCGTTGCCGTGCGCGCCTCTGCGCCCATTAGAGAGGCCATTCTGCGATGTGAACGTACAACTTCACCGACAACCCAATACATGTGAGTCCAGTACCCAGCGAAATACGCCCAACCTCCTTCTGTGCACGAAAGGTTAGGAACCAAAAATCAAGATAAGATACTTAACGGTGAAAAGTGAAAAGAAGAAAGAGAAAGAAAAAGCAAATAGGAGCATCACGACCTCGTGGAAACACGAACCATGGAACGCAATAACGGTATACCCCACAGAATGCACCACGGCCTGCAGCGTCGCTATCCTCGCAATCCATCGATGAAAGTTACTGTATGTACCAAAATCCCACCCCGTGAGCCATATGGCCGCGTTGTTACGCATGCCGAAAAGCCATATAAGAGGGAAGTTCGCAAACGAAATAATGCCGGTCCGATCAGACACATATCGAAGAATCTGCTGGGTCTCGCTGCCGAAACTGCAGCTCATACAATTAGCGTCCTTAGTCAAGCACGGAACCCGGTACCCTCGACCGGTCCGTTCTTAATAAAAACTCAATGGCGTAGGCAGGTAGTACATACTACAGGTTGACGGGTGTAATCTTATACCCGCGTATGCTGAACAGGATATTAATCCCCGCAAAGACCCCCAGCGTCAAGACCTGTACTCGGAGCGGAATCGTCCCACACCACGTCTCCGTGGCGGCCCTGTACCCAAACGCAGCCGGCACCGTGACATTGCGCTTCAACCATCTGGATGTCTCGAAGCGGTGCGTGCGCTTGTACAGACGATATCCATGAAGAGTTCGTAAGACAGCCAGCCCAAGTCGGTTGACAGCGCCCACTGCCACGACTAGCACCCAAAATATAACCATGGCGGACCCATATCGGAAGTGTTGGCGCGTAACGTAGCTATACGCATCCTACAAAACGGGGTATATTAACATCACGCCGTCGGTCTAGAACGGGCCAGAAGGACGCACATGGACAACTCACCAACGTATCGAACCACGCATGCTGAAGAGCAGAAGAAGGAACCACAGCGTTACGGAAGACGTGCTCTCGTGGGAACTCCTCATGCAGTTGTACATGGCGCAGCCGTTCAATGTCCCCGGCCGTGTAGTTGGAGACACTGGACCACGGGGGGATCGCACTGGCCCCCTCGGCGAGACACATATCGTTGAGCGCATCCCAATCGGCATCTCTCGCGCTCTTGTCGCAGTAGACAGCAACGCAGAGCAGCGTGGATTGGAGGGCTAGTCGGCTCTGGCATAGCGGCGCGGCCGGCGCAGGCGCGTCGTGGAATCGCAGGCGGGCGATGGGGTTGGTGCAGGATTGGAGACAAGTGTCGGGTGGGTTTGTTGTCGCGCTGGCTGCGAGGGGCCAGAGCAGGCAGCAGGCCAGCAGTGATGCCGGCCGGCCCAGCCAAATCATCTCATCGGTGCTGAGAGTTGGTGTTGTTGGGAAGGAAGATGTTCCATGTGCGGTTTGGCGAGCATCTGAACAGTGAAGACGGACGAATCGCCCCACATACCCCCGGCTGGAGCCTGGCGGACTCCGATCACCCGGGACCCCGCCGATGACACAATATTCCTACATCATATGCACTGGCTTCTGAACCACGTAGGAAGACGACAAGGCCAGGCTCAACTTATTCATGATTGCAATAGATGCCCTGTCTCACTTCATATGACTTTATTCATTCGGTCTGATATGTACACTGTCGCATCAGCCCACACGCCGACAAGATGTCTCGCCAATCGTGTCCTACAGTTCTTATATCTTGCTCGGTCTTGATCCGCCATCCAGACGAATCACCGTACCATTCAGCATGACATTCTCAATGCAGTGCTTCACCAAACCTGAAAATTCCTCGGGCTGGCCCGGCCGCCGCGGGAATTCGTACGTGGCCTCCAGAGACTTCCGCACCTTGGGGCTCATCATGCTGGTCATGCGCGTCTCAAACAACGACGGCGCGATAGTCACGCAACGGATGCCAAACCGCGCCAAATCTCGCGCCATGGGCAGAGTCATAGCCGCCACGGCGCCTTTGCTCGCCGCGTACGAGACTTGGCCCTTTTGCCCGTCAAAGGCAGCAGAGCTGGCTACCATGATGATGACGCCGCGCTCTCCGTCGGGACCTCCGGGGGCTTTGGCCATTTCGGCCGCGCCTAGGCGGACGAGGTCTAGGACGCCACGCAAGTTGATGCCGAGAACAAAGTCGACGTCGTCAAGATTGCATGGGCTTCCATCTCGATCTAGGATCTAGACACCGAGTACATATGAGCGACGAACTGATCACGGAGAGCATGATGCCATTCATGACGAAGCAGGAAGGAAGGTCATAGAATCCGAACATAACGTACAGTTGCCGGCAAAGAAACTCCAGCAGCAGGAATAACTCCCCCTATGGGCTTATTCACTTGCGCAGCCCACTCCGCCGTCTCTCGCACAGCCCTGGCGATGCTCTCCGTGTCGCGCACATCGCAGGCAAAGAACCTGGCCGCAGATCCCGCTTCTTCGACGGTCTGGTGCCCATCATCGTTCATGTCCAGGATGGCCACGTTGCCGCCGTTGTGCAGAATCTCCCGCGCGCAAGCCTTACCTAGTCCCGAGGCGCTGGGGAAGCCAGTCAGTCAGCACAAGTACCTAATGAGATTCGAGGCTGGGTCTCGTACCCGCCGGAGATGAGGAACGTGCGGTTCTCAATCTTCATGGTGTATTACTGCGTCTGACGAGTAGTAATTCCGATGATCCTGAACCGAGACAAAGACGGTCAAAAGATCTGATGTCGGAATATCATCAGTCAATTCGTGAGAGGTACCTACCGGTAGCTTTGGCAGGGGACCTCGGCTTATCGAGGTTGGTCCCGCCGTGACAGGTCACAGTTGAACTTGCAATCGCCCAAAAGGGACAAGTGGATCTTGCAAGTTGCAAGTTCCAGCAAGTCGAACGCCCCGAGCGCATTTGTCCAGGACAGACGCGAATGCGTGTGCCAGATGATGCGATCACTTGTGGTATCGAAGCTTCAACACAGTCATCAGACCTCATCGTCTATCGTCTCCTTCATGATATGTGTCAGTTAGTCCATCTGCGATCGCAAGCGTAGATGTAACAATTGCGGTGAACAACCAGAGCAGCTTAGTCATGGAGCCGAACTACTTTGGCGTCATGGCCAAGGAGCGGTCGCCGAAGCGGTCGCCGCGAAACGGTTGGTCCTCACAATCCTACTTGTAGATCCGTCCCGCCAACCCGTCTCGACCGGGTAAATCCACAAACCACCTCCAGAGTCCAAGCCCGTTCCTCATCCTCGTGCTCGTCCTCATCCAGACCTCACCAGATGCTCGTGTGCGGATGCGACTTGCTCGAGAATCACGCCGTACCGACTGTACGAATCTATTCTGCCCGCCATGACGAGGCCGCGACGTTCGTCCGGCGCCAGCGATGACAGCGCCGACACAGCTCGCGATCAGGTATACATGCACACACCTCCCCACGACCCCTCTTACGGTTGGCACCGATGGGATCAACGGCGGACGACGGCGATGAGGCTGACTATGATGGCAGGAGCTAGGAAGCATGTACGACTACTTGGCCAAGATTATCCTTCTCGGCCCCAGCGGTACTGGAAAGTATGCATCTCCTACGTTTAGAACGATGACTGTCTACCAACTGCGTGAGCACCACATTGATCGAATCTCCCGAAACAGATCCTGTCTCCTACACCGATTTATCAAGAACGAATGGCGTGTCCTATCCTCACAAACCATTGGCGTCGAGTTTGCCAGCAAAATCATCAAGGTCGGGACAGGGGCACGCCGCAAGCGGATTAAGCTCCAGGTACGTTTCATCTTCCGACTCACGCGCCCCTTTCCAAGTCTTCAAGTCTGACAAACTACAGCTTTGGGATACAGCAGGTACTGAGCGGTTTCGCTCCGTCTCGCGGTCGTACTATCGCGGTGCGGCCGGTGCCATCCTCGTCTACGACATCACATCGCACGCATCCTTCCGGGGCATCCAACCGTTCCTCAACGACGCGCGCGCACTAGCCTCACCAAATTTGAGCTTGATGCTGGTGGGAAATAAACTTGACCTGGCGTCAGATTCCTTACTAGATGTTAACTTACCGCCGACAACCCCCAGCAGCGTCGGTTCTACATCCACCATAACTGCCGCGTTTGGCGATTCGCACTCCCTCTCCACTATGGGCACATACACAGTCGGATCCTACTCAAGTTGGGATCGTGGCGGTGGTTCCATCGGACCAGGCATGCAACAAAGAGCGACTATTGCCCTCGAAGGCCGAGAAATCAGTACCTCGGAAGTCACGAGGTGGGCAAGCTCAGCGGGTATATCCGTCGTCACTGAAGTCAGTGCTCTTAACGGCGAAGGGGTCGACGAGATATTCAACCGTCTCGCGCGCATGATTCTGACCAAGATTGAGCTCGGGGATATTGACCCAGATGATCCCATGAGCGGTATCCAATACGGGGACGGTGGAATCTGGAACGCAGCTAGCGATGGCGGCAGCGTCAAGAGCTCCATGACTGGTGCGACCGCGGACGACGGCATCAGCGGAGTACGGCGGCGCAAGCGAGGGAGAAATAGAAACCAGAATTGGGGGTTGAGGGAATGGGAGGAGGTCTTCACGCTGAGCGGTCGCAATAGAAGGGGTGGAGGGTGCTGCTGAGTGAGTCAGTTGGCATCCGCTTCGCAGCCCAGATAGGGCATCGACCGGCTGATTTTTCCCGGAAAGTCTGCTTTCAAATCATGTTGCTGACTATTACCGTGGTCTGAAGCGTGTCGTTCTATTTTCTTTGCTTGTTTCCAGTCTAACCGTTGACGCGTCGCCTGGCGTTTGGGGAGAAAAGTAGCGCGATACGACCGGCCTTCGTAGGGGAAAGCACCCCATGAGACGACCGCGCTCTTTTTTTTGTCCTTTTTTTTTATGCGATTCCATGACCTAGCACACGCGACATTACATAGCATTTATCATGATATCCCCACGCGAATACACATATAATAATCGAGCCTCTTGCAAAAGACGAAACTTTCGAGCATGGGCTTGAGCTAGCATTTGCTTACATTAGGCGTCTTTGAGGCGAGTGTTGGGTTTTGTATGTTCCTGGCCATCTTGTCCCAGACCTGATGATTCACAGCTAAAAGGGCGTTCTTGTCCAAGGCACCTATCCTCGACGAGACGTCGTCAATTGTTGCCCAGCTTTGCCCTTTTCGTGCGTTCCTGGCTGTGGCGTGAGTGTATACTCTGGTGGGAGATGGGATAAGGTGATGTATGGACTTGGAACTTTTAGTCTACGTTGGTATGTAGCTTCGCGGCACTGGCACACTGCCGGGTCTGATAGCCGCAAAAACCAAACGGCTCATCTACGTACTACCCAATCAACATTTTTACAACTTTCAAGGCGGGAGACATGTCCCGAAAGCATCCTCCTTCGTTTACCCTTTGTAAGACCCCTTTTCCAGGGGAATACAACAGGTGTTTTGGATGTTCCGTGTACATACTCCTTTGCAGTCTGATTGCTATTCAAAACGCCTGCGCCTACCTAGCTAACAGCCAAGCACTCATTCTATAATAAAAGCCAAATATGTACGGAAAAAAAACATAGGTACCACTCCCCCAGCAAAACGCCCCGCACACTCCGTGCACGACTCCTGTATACCTAGGTTACAGGTACACAGATTGAAGCACCTAAGCCAAAACGTGTACAACAATGTACAAAACAACGCATGAAGAACAGGAATCGGAACAAGGTAGACGGTTCATCAGGATTACACGTTATGATCAAGAGGAGACAGACAGAACTAGGCCAAATCCCAGGCTTCCGGCTCATTGAGGACTCATACATCGTAACCAAACTGGGATATACGTAAGAAAAAACCAAACCAAACGAGACCAACGGCAAGACCCCAGTGCATTAATGCACCACGGCTTCTACACCACCAAGGAATCGCCGCACGCGGCAAATGTCAAGCTCATCCTGTTCACTTTCAACAGCCTTGAGTAGACCATCGACCACGGCGTCGACTTCGCTTTCTTGCACACCCGTGCACAGGGCGACCACGCGGCGGTACTTGACTTCGACATCGCGACTGCGGCTCTTGAGAGCCTGCACCATCTTGCGGGTGACGTCGCGACGGCCTTCAATGGCGCGAAGACGAGCGCGCAGAATAGATGCGGAGGGAAGGATTCCTTTGTTGCTGCTTCCACCGCCGGTTGCTGTTGGTGAGTCCTCTGCTGCCTCGAGCATGGCAGAGAGCTCAGTCTCCCAGGATGAGGACGGATTGGGTTGCGAGGATTGTGATTGCTCGTATATCAGGCGGAGCTGTTCGTCCTCGCGCGCGTGGGCTAGGTTGGAGACTTTTTGGCGGGCCAGCTGTTGCTTCTTTACACTCTCGGTGAGTTGCTCGACACTTCTGCGGGCCTCTCCGAGTTGTGTAGATGTGGTGCGGAGGGTGGCGTGCATTGCGTCTAGTGAGGTCTGCTTGCCCTTCATCTCTTGTTGAAATGCCGCCCCGGTTTCGTTAAGCAAGTGGGTGATTGCTAAGGGGCCCTCGGTTAGTCAAATAACAATTGAAGATCTTTGGTTTCTTTTCCGCTTTTCCGCATTTCTGCTTCTATCACCCCTTTTGATTTGCTTCCTTCTACAAGCTGTGTCTTTTGAAAAAAAAAAGGAGGAACGGGACGCAAAACTCACAGGCAATTATCTCATCGCTGCTCTCTCGCGTGCGTTGACTTGAACCAGCGACTCCATTTTTATCCGTCGGGGCATCATCGCTTTTATTCTTGTTATCGCCACTTTCCCCCCCGATACCGAAATCAAGAGGCCGCAGACCAACGCGATTGGCAATGTTGGGATCTGCACCCACTTCAAGAAGCTGCGAGATGATGCTTCGATTACCGATTCTGGCGCCGATATTGAGAGCGGTGTCGCCCGAACTGTCCTGAGCATTAACAATTTCACTCATAAAACGAGCAATGCCCATCTTAGGACTTGAGCCAGATTGCGAGTTGCTCGGCGGCGCGGTCCCGTTGGCCTGGCTGCTCGGGACACTTCCTTGTCGAACAACCCATTCCAAAAGGCTTTCAAGATAGTATCGACTGGCGGCGTTGCGACCTTTGACAGCGCTAGTCACGGCAATGTGATGCAGTACAGTTCGACCTTTTTGGTCTCGCGACTCGATTGTACCTCCCAGAACTTCGAGCAATTCAGGAAAAGAGCCTTGATCCATCGAGTTGGTCACGAGGCAGGCTCGCATCAGAGCAGTCTCACCCGACGCATTTACTCGATGTGGCGATGCCCCGGCAGCTATCAGAGCACGCAGAAGTGGCATACGGGACAGTGTAGCTGCCCAGTGCAGAGCAGTGTGGCTCTGGGGGTCGATTGGCATATCGAGCTCGGCTGGAGTAAAGGATCGAAGCATATCATGCTTGGCGGCATCTGTCATTGACGAATCCATGAACAAGCCCATCAGCATGCCGCGCTTCACTTCAACATCGGGAGACATGTCGTAGGGCAGCGGTGGTAACGGCCCCTGGCTCTCCTCGTCAAATGATCCATAATTCGCGGCGTGTTGCGTGAAGATAAAGGACTCGTTCGGTTCTGTGGGCGAGCCGGGAAACGCTGATGCATACATTTCCATATTACTTTGTCCATAGCCACTCACGCTATCTGTCGGTGTCATTGTCACTCGCTGGCGTTTTCTAGGAGGTTCAGGCTCAGGCGCTGCAGACATGGAAGCGTCTACGCTTTGTTGCGTCGAGAGTGCAGAGTCTGCTTGCTGCCCATAGTCGGATGTAAAGCTCTGCTGTGAATTCGCTGGAACATCATCCCCGTTCTGCATCGAGGACTGTCTGCTGAAACTACCAGACGCGCGAGCAGGGGCGCGACCCCGAGGGCCGGGCGAGTCGAATCGGGCTTTGCTGATGGCCGCGACGGCATGTGATGCTGTGCTGGAGATGTTCTTGAAGAATGTTCCCGTCATGCCATTCGGTCGGCCATCCATACTAGAGCTATACAGGCGCTTTCGCTGAGCTGCCATGGCCTGTTCTTTGGTGGGCGTGTTGAAATCTCCTCTGCCAGCAACGCCGCCGTCCTGACCCATATCGTACGTCAACAGTGGTCGAAGAATATCCTGAACGCCATATTGACGGCAAACCTCGACGCCCCTCTCAAACTTGATCCACGTGCCCTGGTACTTGCCATAGCCTCCCTGCACCTTTTCGTGTTCACCGGTCTGGATCTCCTTTTCGAGGATTTTGGTTCGCTTGCCTTTATCAACACCGGCAACTTTGAGAATCTGCGTAGCATTGAGCCATGAATCCTGTCTTCGACGCATGACCGCCACGTTATTGACTTCCATTTCGTATACGTCGACGCCAGAGTAGGAGGCCTAGAGTGTGAAGGTAAATAGAATGAAAGATATAAATGGCTACTTGCCACACGCATTCTCCAAGCCTCGTCCAATACGGAAGGAAAAGGCGAAGGGATTGCGCCGGGTCAACTTACTGAGTATATTTGAGGGCCATCAGGGGTATTGTAGGGTTGGTGAAAAGAGGCACTTTGCCTCGGTTGGGATTGTTGGCTCATGGAGAAAGACTGTTGCGAGGTCTGCGATGCGGGAGCCATCATGGATGTCTGTCGAGATCGTGGGGAGACAGCGGCCTGAGAATTCGTTGAGACCAGATCGACTGATATATGGAGTGATGCAGTTCGATATACGGATTGATGCAGTATTGCGCAGGGGATCGTTTGCCTTGGCAAAGTCCGCTATCGCCCGAGCAGATGGCTGCCCTCGGCTACGTGCTCCCAAAATTCGTGTAACGATGATGTCGCTGGAGACTCTGAGTCCAAAGACGAGACTTGAACAGCACTAGGTACACTGTACAGTCGAATGCTGGAGTCGAATGCAGCTTTTTGGCGAAACGAATGGCGGAGCAAGTGGGTTGGCAGCAAAACAGCAGAAACAGCAGGGGAGCGAGGCTAGCCGAAACGCAAATTCCTAGCCTGATGTGTTTGTACGATCCCATGTAGGTATGTACATATGTAGTTTGTATGTACTCCGTCTGCACTGGACCCGAGTAAAGACGGTACATATGACGATGGCTGCTGCGGAGGGGGAAAATGATGCGGCCGTCAATTTAGCACGACGTGTCTGTTTCGTGAATCTGGCGGGTGAGGCGTGTTGAGGCGTGTTGAGCGTGTTGAGCGTGTCTGAGCCGCAAGCGTGCGAAGGGCGCGACGCGAGGGCAAGCGAAGCTCGGGTGGGGCACGCACAACCAACCAGCGGGCGGATGCAGCCCGAGGTTGGGCCGACCCGAGTCTGATCGCTCCCGCCTCGTCCAACTCGGGTCAAAGAACAGCATTCGTCGACTCGAGATAAAGACAAAAGTGAACTCTCACAGTCTTCGTTCCGTTTGACTTACTTCGTGCGGATCTTTGGTGGCACCTAAGATGCCTGCCTCTTGGCACCCCGTGCCTCTGTCTCTGAAGCCACTGCAGCTCTATCGTCACCTCCTCCGAGAAGCTTCCTATCTGCCCCCAGCCTTCCGAAAAGTAGTCGACTCGACGATTCAAAAGAGGTTCCACGAACATAGAAAAAAAGATGCGCTTGTCACGAAACGCCTTGCCAAGGCCAAGTCCTCACTACGCATGTTACGAGCCGCCAATAGCGGCGACAAGGATGCCATGCAAAACCTAGTGATGAAGGGGTTTGGCCGAACGGGGCTCAGGAGACGAGAGCTCATGGCCGAACTGGTCAGACCACAAGGTCCTGGTGACTCTGACGCTCTGGAGAGCCTACTTGCCGAGTCCACAGTTTCGAACACGCCAGATCAGAGCGAAGCTCCTGCACAAGAGAATTCCGCACGAGAGAATCCTGCACAAGATAATTCTTCACAAGAGAACCCTGCACAAGAGAAGGCACGGAGTTCGAAAAACGCCTTCTTCGAGAAATGGGATACGCCGAAACTGCTGAAACTTCTGCACTCTATGAAGCAGCAACAGGGGGCTACAGCTACAAAGAGCTCCACGAGCTGGCATAAAGGGACTTTGAAGGCGATCAACCCGGAGCAATTTGTCCCGGAAACCGATATCTGGGGCAAACCGCCTGCGGCGTGCGTTGTGACGGCCAAACGAGCACACTGGTGGAGGAGAATGGCCGAGAAAATCATGCCGCCTCTGGGCAAAGGCGAATGGGAATTATTGGAGCAATTAAGCCAAGGCGGACAGGATGCCGGCGAATGGGCAATTCCCTCCAGGCGACCCCTTGCTCTGACGCAACAATCGAGGAGACTGTCGAAGAGTAAAGCTCGTACCTCGAATCACTGGGACTGGGAGGCTCACATTGCCAGGCCGACGGCGAACGTTGAGAGACAAAAGTCCAGGGCACTACGACGACGCTCCGGGCTACAGGGCTCCGGTCCGTACGCCGGACATGAGCTCAGCAAGGAGGTGTCCGGCAGATGGTTCCGAAGAGTCTATAACAGAGCGTGGCAAATCTCTTCAAAGATGGAACAAGATCCCAACACTCTCAACTATAAATTCGAATGGGGCCGTGCGATGCCCAAGCTGCCCTCGGCGATCCCGTTGCAGATGCAGATTTTCGAGGGGGTGGATCAACAGGGCAATTTGCCGCGCGAAAAGCCAGATGCTGCACCGACGACTCCACGCCGTGAGCCTGCCACGCGAACTTGATGCTGGACTTGAGATCAAGATCCACCGCTCAAACAGTTTGCCACCCATGCCGACAACGGCGTCATGACCGGAACTATGGCAGATATTCTTGCCATTCTCGATCTCTTCCTCGCTTCTGACTCGGTCTTGTCCGCCATGTGCCTTTTCAATAAGCATGATCCCGGCACGCAATAGCGTCCAGGCCAAGATAGATGGTATACCTGTTCATCTTTCTTACTAAAACAATAATAATGCTTGCAGTACTTGTACCACAATATTTACATTCAATGCAGCTGTCGCTACTGGCGACTTCACCATCAATCGCAAACTACGTCACATCGCTCACTCGACAGAGACTCTGCATGTATGTCTAGTAACTCCTCTATGAAGCAGAATCCCCAGCAACACCAGCAGAGACGAAATCAAATTCTACAGCAAATAGCGGTACGAGGGATTCAAATCCCCCAGCGCAACCTTCTCCTCCTCGGACACGGCCCGAAGCCGGCCCTCCATGCTCCCCCGCTCCCGATCACGGTTCGTCTTCCAGCACGCCAGTGCATACAAGACACAGGCGACGGCAGAAACGCAGCAAAAGCCAATGCAAGAGCTGTAACCGAGGCTATAGTCCGACTTGCCGGCCTTGTCCTGCTCAAAGACAAACGAGGCGATGATGCCGCCCAGGTTGCCGAAGCCAATCTGCCAGGCGCTGCCGATAGCGCGGCGGTGATGGCCCCCCAGGTTCATGTTGAACCAGCACACGATGATGGGCATGGCGGTGTAGACGCCCATGACAGCGAGAAAGAGCGCCATGTACTGCACGTCGATGTTGGTATTGACAGCCTTGAGGACAGCAAAGCCAGCAATGGCAAGAAACACAGCCAGGACCGCAAAGAGTGCCCGGTGTCGGAGCCTATCAGACACAAAGGCCACGATCATGGAAAACACAAAGGCCACAGCCCAGGGCGGCACGCTGCGCAGCTGCGTCTGCGTCGGACTATAGCCGTAGCTGGAAATGATACTAGGCGCAAAGTACGCGTAGCCGTACGCCGGGACGACGAGGCCCAGATACATGACACCCCCAAGAAGCACTTTGTAGTCGCGCAGAACGCGGCCTACATCGCTGAGGGTGATGCTCCGCTCCAGGCCCGCGTCTCCCTGATCGAGCCGCAGTTTCGCGGCGACGTATTGCCGCTCGTCTTCGCGCAGCCAGGTGGCCTGTTCGGGAAAGCTAGGCAGCAAGAAGTAAAAGGCGAAGCTGACGAGGACGGTGAAGGCCCCCTCGAGGATGAATATCCAGCGCCAACCGCTGTAGCCGCGCTGGCCGCTCATTTGGCCAATGGCGGCGGCGAGGAGGCTGCCGAATGCGCCGGCGAGGGTGGTGCTGTTGAAGAAGAAGGAGTAACGGCGCTGGGCTTCGTGGCGACGGTACCACATGCCGATGAGGTAGAAGGCTGCGTGGGTTAGCAAGCATGCATGATGCATGTGTGCGCGTTTGTATATATGTACATGTATATTTTCAAACACATGTGGTTTATTTTTTTTTTGGCTGGTGGCTTTGCAACAAGCAAGATGTACATATGAAAAGTACCGAATGAATAAGGGACTCACCTCCTGGAAACATGCCCGTCTCAAACAAGCCCAAAAAGAAGCGCGTAGCCAACAATCCCGCGTAATTCTGCACCACGCCCTGCAAAATAGTCGTGACGCCCAGCAAAAACATATTCAGAGATAGCCATGTCGCCGGAGTAAACTTTTTGAGAAGCATGTTGGACGGAATCTCAAAGAGGATGTAGGGCACGAAGAAGATGACTATGGCGGTGTTGAAGCGCGACGGAGGGTTGAGCATATCGAGGTCTTCGCGGAGGTGGTAGATCTTGGCGTTGGCAATATTGACGCGGTCTATTCTCCATTACTATCATGCGGGATAAATTCTCATGTATGTATTTGTTTTTTTCAATTTCTTTGAGAAATTGGAGCAGCATTGTAATTTGTGGGCAATGGGACAGAAAGCACAATGCCGTTGTTTAAAGCTGCTCTCAAGTCAAGGAATCGAATGTAATACAGTGGACATGCGCGAATCCGTGTATATATATATATATATACATGGCAGGAGACATACCCAAAAAGGCCAACAAGTACATGATGCACAGGAACGGAATGACATGAAGATCAATCTTGGCCATCAGTCGCCTATCAGTCGTATGTGCCGGACACTCGACCAGGCATCGCGAGTCCTGGGCGCCCTCTCCAGAGAACAAAACCTCGGGCTTGGACCCGGCCTCGGTCTCAGCCTCGGCTCTGCGGGTTGGCCCTTGATGCGGGGGAGCAGTCTCGTGGAGAGCCATGGCGGTTTCGCGGGTGGAAGGCAACGAAACAGACGGGCGATTAAAATGGCTGTATCTTTGCAAGCCCCTCGAAGAACCGAAGAGGAGGAAGCAACCGGAAGGGAAAGAGAGGAAGAGAACAAGAAAGAGGAGGGAAAGAAGAAGGGAATACCAGGAGGGGAAGGGGGAATATCAATAGAACACGAAACACGTGAACACGGAAACGCGAGAGAGAAAATCACGGCAAACATTCAAAACGCCACAACACAATTGATCGAGCTTAGTCCGTTTAACTTCACATGGATGATGGCTCTCATCAGTTCGGCGCTCTGCCCCTTTGGAGTTGGCGGCGGCAAGCTTTATGCGGGGGCGGGGTGCCAAGCGGACAATCAGACGCGGGAAAGCGGCATGACAATGATCGGAGGGACCGGGAGGCGGGAAGAGGAGATGTGAGACGTGTAGAATTGAACGTAAATTGTGCGATGTGATCACTGATACTGTAGGTATGTGATTCCAAAGTGCACCTATGAGCGCGAACATTGCAAATGTACTTTGTACGAGTCGTGGGTGCAACCTGAATTGGGCTAGGTAGGTATGTATGTAGATTGTATATCTGAGCCCATTTATGATTTTAGGTCACATCCACGAGTACTAGGGGGGTTTAGTTTAGTCAACCCGGCCGTCTCGAAGTGTCTCGACGGGGGGCACAGCAACAGAATAATACGACAGCAACAGGAAAATAAAAAAGTGACATAGTATTGTAGTGTAGCCACTGCAAAAAATTAAGTCACTCAATTTCCCCCTCCTTTCATGCATAGCCTCAAGGCCGTCAACAGGAAAAAAATAAAGTGACATAACATTTCAGTGTAGCCACTGCAAAAGCCTAAGTCACAGAATTTCCCCCCCTTTCATGCATACAACGACGTCAACGACATCACCCCCACCTCAAATCATCGCCAAAGACGCCGTACATACCAACTCAAGGTGCAGTTGTATTCACTTTATGCACTCTTACTCTATCGTCATTTCTTAATCAATTCTTTTTGAGTTCTTTACAGTCTGACGATGATATCCTGCGACCATGGATCGATTCCGATACTGGAAGGCTCAAGAAAATCATTGAATTAGAGAGGCTATGCATGAAAGGAGGGGGAAATTGAGTGACTTAATTTTTTGCAGTGGCTACACTACAATACTATGTCACTTTTTTATTTTCCTGTTGCTGTCGTATTATTCTGTTGCTGTGCCCCCCGTCGAGACACTTCGAGACGGCCGGGTTGACTAAACTAAACCCCCCTAGTACTATGGCTTTGTATGGGTGCCACAATGCCTACACGGCACAAATATATCCGACGGCCGAGGTCTGGTGACGTGGGCCCGGGTGCGGCTAGCATTCCGAGATGTCGTTGTACTTCGGAACTCAACCCGAGGAGGGGTAAATGACGTTATGTAATAACAGACGGGAAAAATTTACAACAACGAACATGAAAGCCCATGATGCGCAACTTACACCGTGGACAAGAGACATGGATGCCCGAATCACAACATCGCAGAGATCACATCAAAGTCCAGGTTGAATGGAATATATTTCGCTAAAGTACACAAAGCACATTAAGACCGTCGTCTACCGCACATCCGTCAACGAAGCGCTCGGTGAAGCCCCCTTCACAGGCAGCGGCCGCTTGTGGAAGACGCGACGTTCCCAGCCGTCGATCTCATCCACGACAGTCTCCTGCACGAGCTCGTAATGGCCGAACCGCGGTAATAGGACAGCCCAGATCAGCCAGTATACGCCGCCCGCAGCCAAGACGCCAAAGCCAACGACACAGTGTATATAGTATGGCAGCGACTCGTACACGCCGTTGCCCTTCTCGGGGGGAACAAACGGCGCAACGACCAGGTAAATATTGCTCGCCAGGAAAAACAGCACAACGGGAAGAGTAGCGCTGATGGGCGGGTGCCACTCACGGCGCTCGCGGTTCCGGTACAGATGGACGAGCGCACCCGCGACGAGGACATTGATAATCGCCAGCGGGTACGAAATGAGGTTAAGAACAAAGTTATACGCGTCGCCAGCCGGGGGCGCGATGACGGTAATGGCCGTGACGAGCCAGTGAGCAAACAAGCCAGCGAGGGGCGCGTTGAAGGGCTTATTGCTGGCGAAGAAGCGCGAGAAAGGCAGGATGCCCTCCCGGCCCAGCTCCTGGACCAGGCGGCCCTGAGAGAAAATAACGCTGAGGACGTTCCCGAGAGCCGAGAGAGCCACAAAGACCGACAGGGCGCGCTCGGCATTGGCGCCAAACATATTACGGAATAGCGACGCAGCGACGAGGCGTTTCGAGGAGAGCATCTCCTCGCGCGATACACCGGCAAAATATGCGACATTGGCGAGCAGATACAAGACCGAGACCGTGGCCAGAGCGAGAGGCGCCGCTCGTCGCAGCGTGCGCACCGGATCGCGCGTCTCACTAAGCGCGTAATTCGCATTGCTGTACCCAGCAAAACTCCAGATGACGTTGTACAGCGCCGTCACGATGCCGTACGCACTGCCGGTGGTGCCCTCAAAGGGGGCCGAGAAGCCGTCAATCTCGCGAACACGATGCAGGTTCGCCAGCGGCGATACCACAATCAGGACCACGACGGCAATCTTGATGATGCCCAGAACGTTCTGAAGTCGTAATCCCCATCGCAGCGCTGTGCCGTGGATCACGAATGCGCCTGTTAGACACGCGAGCGCCAGGCCGCGCTGCCTCCATTGCGTGGCTTCTACTTGCGCCGCGTGGAGCAGATACTCGCCAAAGATGACGGAGTTGCCCGCCGCCCATCCTAGCAGCATCACGTATCCTGTGTACAGGCAGGTAGCTAGGTACCGCGGCCGTCGGTACACAAACTCGAGGTAGTTCTTCTCGCCGCCGTTGCGTGGCAGCCCTGTCCCCAGCTCCATGTACACGGCTGTGCCTGCTGCCGCGATGATCATGCCGGCAACCCAGATGAAGAGGGAGAGGCCTGGAGAGCCACATTGGGCGAGAATGGTGGCGGGAGTGGCGAAGATGCCGGTGCCGATGGTGCGGTTGAAGATGAGGAGGGCGGCTGAGGGGACGCCGATTTGGCGCTTGTTTTCGCGGGCTTCTGAGAGGGCAACTTGGTGGCCTGTGATGTCCTGGTCAGTGGGTGAATAAGTGCCTTTTTGGGTTCATGCACGCACCAGTTTCTGCGTCCTGCGGTCCCAGGCTGGCTTCATCGCCTGATGCGGCCTGAACCTTGACCGTCTCCCCGGCCTTGGAGGCCCGAGGGCCAAACAGTCTATCCATGAGATTGTGGTCCCTTTTTTTTTATGAAGAAGAAAAGATGAAGATTCGAGTCTTCTGGGGGGTTTTCTTTGTGCGGATTGATTTCGTTTTCGGTTAATTAGTTACTTCGTGGGTTTCGGTCGCCTTATCGCAGAGGGACCGAGATATTAAAAAAGTATGTAATAGATTAAAAAAATATAGTTGGCAGGGGGGAAGGATTGCTGTTGTCGATTTTTCGACAAGCACAGCTTGAAATCGACTTCAACACCAGCCCAGACGGACAGACAGACAGACAGCAAGTTGACGCAGGAAATAATTTCATGAAGCCTTCGGTCCAACCAGCGCGGGATAAGCCCAACCCTTATATTCCCACAGATCTACGGAGTAGCTCTTTCCCATTCCCAAACCGCCTACTCTTCCCTGGATGAAGGCGCAAAAGTGAAGCGATTGGAAAAACTCTGCTTGCCCCTCCCCACTAACCGACGCCAAGGCCGTGGACGTTTGTTGCTCGCGTGGGAGAAAGCCCACTCAGTTGGCTCCTGCTGGGGCTTTCTGGGTGCTGTCTTTGGCTGGCGAAGGCGGTTTGGCGGGTCTGGCGAGATGGTGTCATCGCACCCCTTGATTGACGTCTTTTTTCGTGGCAATCTAGAAGCTCATCCACTACCTACCTACCTATAGAGTATTTAGTAGACATGTTAAACAGAGAAACGAATGGATGATGCTATCTTTTGACTTTGCATGTCAGAAAAGACATCATCCGGGATGATTATTGAGTCACCGAGTTGATACATACGTGGCAAGTCAGCAAAGTTCGGCAAGTCGTAAGCCATCAAGTACCTACCTAACAAGTAAATTTCAACTGCTCAACGGAGTGTGTTGTATACTGTCTCTCGAGTCTCAACTCATCTGCCCAAAACACAGGTGACAGAACAAGACTATAGAGTACATACACACATATCCGTACAACAAAGAGGTGCATCGAGCATCATGCACCTCACTCGCGCGAGTCGCGACCTTCCACCTCCTTTGTCAACACGCACGCACGCCAATCCTGGCATTGCATTTTGCATTCCTCCTCGATTGCGCCATCCCCAATTCCCTTTCTAGGTCCATTTTCGGAAAGGGCTCCGCCGCTGCCTCCAATCACCCTTTGCGCACTCTCTGCCGTTTTGCTAAGCGGCCTTTGTTGGGCGAGATAAGGTTACCTATGTAGGTACCTAGGTACAATAACGGAGCAGGTATGTAGCCCTGTGGCCTTTTTAAACTTTTAGACTGCCTAGGTGCACTGTACACACCCGTCTATGTATGTATGTACTATGTACGGAGTTCTCCGTACGGAGGATGTAATAAGGCCCTGTATTCTGTACCTGACTGTAAGGCGTCCACGAGTCACGGTACAATGTGAGTCTAGCCACTTATTGCGTGAGACATGTGTTGGGCCCGGAAAGACAACTTTGAACGTCATGGACGCACCCGGATCCGCCTGTCGTCTTAGGTTGTAGGTACCTAGGTACATATTACCGAAGTTATGGATTTTACCCGGGGACCGGTTGGCACCGGTGATCATTGTGCCAACGGCCATGTCAGTGAAGGGGACTGCATCTGGAATCTGTTTCTTTGTGTGCTCTGCGCATCAACTCGCCTATTTATTCGCCCATGAGGAGTCTAGATGAGCACGACCTCGGACTCCGAGTACGATTACGAGTTGGAGCAGGCTATATGTACATACATACCTATGTACATAGGTACCTACATACATGATACCACACACACAGTGACCACAACGCTCTAACCACATGGAGGTCTGATCCAATTCTACATGCAGCGCGCAGTGCGCAATGCACCAGATCGACGTTTTCGGCCCGTTCCCGTGACTCCCGACTCCGAGACTCTGGTTGCGCCCATGTGTCACCGAGACATCATCGTTCAATTGCCGCTCTCGCTCATTAATCGCGGCATGAGGTCGCACAAGTCTCAAGAAATTTCACACTGATTCGCATCTGTCGTGTCTTGAGGCTATTGGCCTTATTGAATTGTATTCATCTTTTATCTACCCGTAATACCCAGCCTCCCAGTATATCTTGGTATTCGTCATTCATTCAGGAATACCGCCGCTAATTGTCGTAAAGAGTGTCGTGCGATTCGTAACAAATTTTGCCCAGTTGCTGCCGCCCTCCGATAAGAAAAGGAGAAATATACATTATGTAAGCGCCTGCAGAGCAAGTGTGCAAGAATAGACTTTAAACCGCAGGTAAAAGTCCCAGTATAGGAGCAAATAGGGGATTAGAAGAAGAGTAAAAGTCATAGAGACAAAGGGGTAACGGCGAAAAAGAACAGAAACAAAAACAAAGACAAAGACGTTATAAACATCCTCATGTCGTCGCCTCCAGGAAGAGTTCGCGTCCAGTCATGAAGTTGGACGGAGTCGCATTCTAAGCGACCGCCGACATCGAGTTAATGGGAATCGGAGCGTTCACATGGCCACAAGAAACGGTGCGAGACGAGTACGTCTGGCCTTGCTTCCAATCTGGGTTTTTCCAAGTCTCATCCTTGCAGTCCAGCTTGAGGTTGGCACCGCCCTGGGCCTTCCAGCTGCTTTGCTCATCGACGCACGCCCATGACTGGTTGATCAAGAGCTGGCTCGAGGGACGAGAAAAGGTAAATGTAGTCTCTACTCCGGGCACGGGCTGGGTGCATTTGTAGACAAAGTTGCCGTAAAAGAAGTCGTCGAGCTGGCCGGAGCGGCCCTCGCATTGCGACGTGAAATTGAGCGCCGGGTTCTCGAGCATGAACTTCACGAAACCCGCCGAGTTCTGGTGCGCGGGTGTAGTGAAGAGGTACGAGGCATGGAAGTCAAAGTCCTTAACCTGCCACCCCCTCGTTCGTCCCGATTTTTGAGTGCACGTCTCGTGCGTCATGGGCTCGCTGACCGTAGCTGGAGCTGGTGCTGGTGCAGCCATGGCAGTCGCGGCCAGGAGGAGAGCGGAGATTGAGACACGCATGATGGTGGTGGTGGTGGTGGTGTTGGTGATGATGATTGTTATGGTGTTGATGATCGAAACGGGATGCTTTAACTTGAGGAGCAAAGGGCTGATTATTCAAGAGCAGGGGAGCTTCGAAGCGAGTGAGGCAAAGGGTATGCAGTGTCGAGAGTTGATGAGAGGATGACTTGTTTGGTCTGATAGACAAGCTATCAATGGAAGGAGCTTCTTAGCAGGCCTACTTATAGCTGCAGCCCGTGGTCGTCTGGAAGGAGGCAACGTTGATGGCCAAAAATAACAACTGCAAATCACACATCGCACGTCGCACACATCTTCCCTGCCCCCGGTGGGTCGGTGTCTTGGCTTCGCTTCCTCTAGGCTCTGGTACCACACTTGTTGGTCGAGAGAATCGCGGAATCCAATATGACGGACGTTGCGTCGGAAGACAGGCAAGGCGTGAACGTGGGGGGCCTGCAACGGTGCCAATGGTGCCAAGTCGGCATGAGAGAGAAGAGAACATGACGTAGCACAAGCTTCGTATTATCCGTGTCAGCTCAACAGCGAGGACGGCCAGGATACACAGTAGGGAGGACTGGGAAGGCTGGGAGCTTGGATCATGGATGGCTGAAAGCTTGAGATGTTGGAATTTACGCAGCCATCAAAAGCAATGATATGATGCAGTGAGCTGAGTGAGCATGATGAGAGAGCTAGTGTCGGTTCGCCAGATACCTTACCTAGGTATGTATGTACATAGTACGTAGATACATAATTAGTCTGATGATTCTATGGTTCAACTTTCAAGGTTGGCGGCAGTTGGCAGGCAGTTGCAGACAACTGGTATTTTACGGATGACAGGCAATCGGCCGTTGTAGGTAGTTGGCAGTTGACAGGGCAGGCGGCGGGCAGTTGTTGCCGGATGGCAGTTGCCAGTGCGAGAAGTTATTCGTAGAACTATTCGTCCGAGCGACTGCATATGTACCTAGGTATGTAACACCTAAGCGGACGTCTGAATTGCCGGAACTGGCTGCGGGTGGCGGAGCTCAGCTGGCAGGATCCACCGGCACCGGGCAATCCACCGGGCAATCCACCGGTTTGTCCAACCCACAATCCACTTCCGCGATACATCTCCGTTCAATCTTCATCCATCCGCGGGTGGCCTTTTCCTTACCGTCTACGGTCTGGCATCTGCGCGCAGGTTGCATCACTGGCCCGTCGTGGTATTTGCCTATTTCCGCCTCTTCCTCGTCACGCTGAGTTTGGCTTCTCCCGTCGTGCTGACCCGCGCTGAACCGCACTGAGTGATCATGCTGAGCCATCGTGGTGAGCAATCGTGCTGGCCACCATGCTGATGCTGATGCTGAACCGTCTTGTCCCGCAGGTTGCCCGTTCTCGATTCTGACTCCTCGGCACTCGTTGTGGGTCTCATTTGTGACGGAAGAAGAGCAAGTACATATGTACTTTACTGCCCGAATATTTGCTTTGTGCTTGGCGCCTAGAATTGGCAGAGCCGATCAGCCAGTCTGCTAGATATGTACCATACATGATACCTACATACATAACATTTCGGTCATGCAATACCCCTCCAGCACTCCCGCAAGAACCTAGGTATCCATGTCGCGGGCCGACACCATCTCGTTCTTCGTCGTCTCCTTCCTCCCGACGAAGCCGACTTGCGGAGAAATAAGGAAGATCGAAGCAACGTTGCTGCAACAACCAGGTAGGTAGGCGCAGGACGCGCAGGACGCGCAGGACGCTCGTTCCGATGTGAGGCCAAGACACGGACAGACACCTCGTCTGCCACGATGCAGGCAAAGAGCCGAACGACCTCGTATTCTTTCCTTGCGCCCTGGAGGCTGGCATCCTCTTTTCTCCTGCCATGGACCTTTGTCCATGAACCGTGAATGGGCTGAGGGCTGAGGGCTGACTGGCTTGTCTTGAACACCAACTGTGCCGGAGCCTGGCTCGTTAATCGGTGACGCCGGCCACGCAGATGAACGATGATACCTTGCAAAACCTCGGTGTTACCCAGCCACCACGCTATGAGTGTAGATGGCCTCTCACGAGTCACCGCACAGGATATCGCACAAAATACCCCCCAACAGGGCTATCCCACATCTTGTATGACGCCCGGATGCGTCGATTTTTCTTCTTTGCAGACTGGTACCGAGCAAAAGAACCGTGTCCAGGCTGCGTTTTCCTCACATCTAATGCGGTGGGGTGAGTGCATAGAATATCGAACGTGCCCACCCGCATTATCATGCAATACGTTATACGATACTGTCGATACATAGCCCATATCGCACCCTTGTGGTCGGTAATCAAATAATCAAAATAGATGCATCTGGATCTACTCCGTATGGTCCGTCAGCCCGATGCTGTCCGTCGTCCGGGTCAAGTGGAGCTGTCTTCCCCTGGTTGCTGCAAGTTGCAACGGTCGCCTGCAGGCTGCAGCATGCTTCCTGCACGTGAAGAAATGCCTCCCAAGACGAGAAAAGCGAGACCCTGGAGAACAAGTTAACAACACACCGATCGGCTTTGCGTCATACGATCAATGGCCGTTTGGAGGGGATCGTGGCACGATGACGTCTGCACTCAAAAGCAGCGTCGCACACATTGATAGGGCCTAGGTAGGTATTACGGCTGCGCCGCATCCAGGTCATCTGACTTGTCTCCGGAAGGGAGCCACGAAGAATGTGACCTGTTGGAAATGCCCTCTTTTATTTCTTTCTTCACTTGTTTTGAAACCAGACATTTTCAAAGCCGTCTAAGACAATGCCACGAGGGGGCCATTAACTACACCGCTGCGCTACGACTGCCGTTCCAGTCACCGTCTTTGCGACGCAGCTACCCTTCGAAACGTCGTCACCGAGAATGAAACGAAATGTACGCTCAAAGACCAAAGATAGGTAGGCAAGATGCGAACCGACAAGGCACACGGTCTGCTTTGCTCTTATCGGAATCTCATCGGTCGACAGCACCTTGAGATCGGTTCTTACTTGCTGTGTTCCCATCGCGCACGGCAGTATTGACAGCACATCGTCATGCTTCGGCATCTGCTGCTGTCAAGGCAGCGGCGTCATGTCACCAGTGTCTACCGGAGCGTTTCAGCTGCAGCCTGCAAGGCTTCGAGCCCCACGATCATAACTAGGCGGAATCCACTGCGACGCGATGTTGCGAAGTCGGATCGCGCATTTGAGTTCGCAAGTTGGCTCCGAGGCATAATATTCTAGAGAACCACTGCACGGAGATGCAACAGATCGTTGTTTCCGATCGACTCAGCGTAGTCTGCACCAGAATGGCTCACTAGGCCATGTGGTGTCTGCGGGACTTCTGTGGGATATGTAGGTATGTATCCTCGGGGTGCTCTGGCAGAAGTATCATGTGGGTGGCCTGCGTCGACGAAAGCAGAGATGGTCGCGCCCACGCCTAGGCCAACGCGAGATTGAGTATCAAATACATCAAGGTGGCCGTGTCTCTGTTTCGCGGGGACGTGACGGTGCATGCCGCATATGACGCGGCGGTGTGAATCGAGCCATGCACGACTGCAAGGCCATGCGCGTGGATGGTTTGGCTGTGAGTCTGTGACACAGCTATGCGGGAGGAGTCTTGAATACCGGTCCCGTGTCGGCCATCCGCTCGTCATGCGGTCTCAAGCCGTTCGGGGGTAATGTATCTGGATCCACGCACTTCTCATATCCCGATAATGTCGCTGCTTGATGAAAGGCCGTCGGCACTTCGACGGAAGCGACTCTGTCTGCCTAGGCAGTTCACCGCCAAGACTCCAGGAGTGAGAATCGGTCACTTTTCTGTCTGACTCTCTGGCTGGGAGCGGTCCAAGACATAGCTCTTGGAAGAATGCGAGCTATGTATGACACGATGATTTGCGTGATGAGCATCGCGATGATGAACAGATGGTCATGAGTGCAAACTCAGCCAGCCTCAGCACAATCGGCCCGTCTGCGGTCTTTTGGTCCGGGATGGACTCTGGAAGGGTATGCAGAATGCATCGGTGAACAAATGGCCAACATGCTTGTGTAGGTATGTATGTTCTCATGTCCCTGTCCACGCCTCACCTCGTCGATTTCTGTGGTCTCTCCATGGTTCTCTCTACGACGAGCATCTACCGATGCCCGATCCAGCGCAAGATGAATCCATCTTTGTCCCTTATCATGCGGCTTGCACCGTATAGCTCAGCGCGGCCAACTCAATTTACTCACTGCCATCATGTCGGCACGCTTTAGATGCTCTAGTGGAAACACCACACGGACATCGTACACAATACTGAACCTCATAAGTCTTGTCGCTGTTGCAGTGAAAAGCCTCTGTTCCTCTCTGTTTCCCCGTGTTTCCCGTTCTTCCATACTTGTAAAAGTACAGCCTATACTTTATTATAAGACTTGAAGTCCTTTTCTTACTCTTGTCTTTGTGCCCTCATTTTCCCCTCGTCCACTTTTCCCCTATTATCGTACATGTTCGAAGCAAATGCGTTATGCAAGATGTAAGGATCCTCTTCCTAGATCTTGCCGTTTCCCCCCAGATTCCATTTCTTAGCTCAATGGTACTAAAATCCCCAAAGCAAACACATTGTACAAGACATAGACTCCTTTCTTTTCTTTCCGTCCGCTTGCTTTCCCTCCCACCTTCCACGTGACACGTCATACAAAAGTAACAAGCCCAAAATGCATCGTACATGATTCATATTTTCCCTCGCTTCACGAATCCCCTTACCGCGCCATGATGCTCTGGCCTCCGTCGTCAGTGACTCGTTCCCGTACACGGATATGCATCACGCCGCAGCCCAGCCGGACAAGACGGTTCCCTGACGCATCCACGAGAACATTGTGGTCCTGTTGCTCCTCTTGCGAGCCAGCAGTCCCGTTTTGCGCCTTGGCCCACTCGGCGAATCCATCCTTAGCAGCTCCGTCCTCTGGGACAACACTGTCAGACTTCTGGGCTCCTATGAGGGCACTCGGACAAAACAACAGCGCTTCGCCTTGCCGCAGGGCCACGATTCGGGCGAACAGCGCCGTCAGGGCATCTGGGCGGTTCAGGACCGCTACCTGGTCGCCGCTTCCCGCGATTTCGGTCGAGGATGACTGGATGAGGTTGGGCTGTGCAGCCGCGAGGTGCTTCTTCAGACTCTGCAGCCAGTCTGGCGAGGTGAAGCGGTGCACGATGGTGATGGAGCATAGATCAAGCAGCTTGGGCGAGATGGTGGGTTCCTGGGTTGCGATGATGACACGCGCGCCCAGGTGACGCTGCAGGCGGATCGTGGCGAGCAGAGACTCGGTGAGGGTTTGGCTCTCGGCGCTGTCTGTCATGTATTTGTGTGCCTCGTCGAGGGCGATGACGCGGCCTGTCTTGGTGTTTTGCTCTAGGAAGAGGCTTAGACAGATGTTGAAGAGCGCGCAGGCAGATTCGGCGGTGGTGCAGGGACATGAGAGGTCAACGATTGTTAATTGGCCAGGCTGGTTGATTTGGGGGATTCAGTCAGCTAGTTGCTTGCAACGCTCTCTCTTTCGAAACCGGGGGTTTTTTTTAAACATGTACTTGTCCGAATACATGCGGATGCACACAGAACAGTTTTGCTCACCTTGCCTTCCCACCTTGTGGCCGTGTCTACCCGGACCCGACTCGCGGCCCTGGTTGTGCTGTACTGCACCCGGCTAACATCCTCCTGGGCCATAAAGCTCTCCAGCGTTTCGAGTCGCTGGTTCAGAGGCCCAGTCTGGTCCTTGCTGAGCGAGGCTTCCTTCACGGCATCTCTGAAGGTGCGGTAGTTGAAGTAGCCTCCCGGCGTCTTTTGCTGCTCGATGCGCATATCCTTGAGAATGCGCATTATGATATGAAAATAGAGTGGCAGGGCGCCTCCCTGGGTGGAGCTGACGGCCATGAGATCTAGCATGCGTCTGGTGTTCAGGTTGCGTTGGCTGAGACGCAATTCCTGAACTTCGACGTTTTTGAAACGTCCGTACGTGATCTGGTGAGAGAGATGGCGTTAGAAAGGAACGGCACATGAGGATTTTCAACTGGGTCGAGGTTTCAACTGGGTTGGATCGTCAATGGAGTTGGCCCTCAACCAAGTTGGATCTACACCTGGCTGTTGAATCTACAACCGATTGTTGCATCTTTCTATCCTCAAAAGCGACTCGGTTCTCCACTCATATACCGATGTAAAGATACCCATTCAAGTTGTGTATTATCTTCCTCTCGGGGGAACATATTCATCACGACGTCTTCTACGCACCTTCATTTGTCCCACATTGGTCGGAGAACACAAGACCCGGACGCGCACGTGCGGATTCGACGACAAATGAGCCGCCTCGCACGGCTGGCCGTTTCCATCAGAAGAGAACGCGTCGTAGTGAAACACGATGCCCGTCAGGGGCTTGGGCAGCGTGTTCGCATCCGACTCCAGTAGGCAATTCTCGAGCATGCAGCTGAGGGTATGGCTCTTGCCAGAGCCCTGACTACCACAAATAAAAGTGCTCGACGGCGCGGCCACATTGTAGTGTACGAATGGGGCATCTTCGGGCTTCATCTCCTCGTGGGTGAGGTTGCTGCTGCTACCGCTGCCGCTTCCAGTGCTGCTGCATCTGCTGCTCATAGTTGTACTGCTAACAGGTGTGAATATGTTTCCGCTGCTCTCAGTTTCTCTGCTACTGTTTCTGCTGCTGAGCTCTCGGAGTTTGGCGACCTCGCCGCCCAGGAGGCCATATTGCGAAAACAGTAGCGCGTCGGGAACTTCACGGCCGTCAACATGGTGCCTAACCGCTTCAGTGAAGATGGGCGCGTTGACAATCTCGCGGTCATCTAGGTCCTTGCTGTGAAGCTTGAGGAGCCTCAGCTTCTTCTGCATATCGTCTACGGCGTTCTTGGTGGCCATTTTGGGCAGGGTCGAGACAGGGGGCAAGAAAATTGGGACTATTGGAGGAATTGGGGGTCGAGGTTCAGAAGGAAAGACCGGACCGGCAGTGAAGGAGAACATGTTGCGAGACTCAAGGGGTGGAAGTTGTCGTGACTCGAGGGGTGGAAGTTGTCGTGATGACTTATAAAGAGAGGCAGCCGGCATCACGTTTGCAGGGCCAGCAGCGTGTGTTTGAAGGGCTGAGACGCGACGGCTGTCGACGGCTGAATCTGTAGCAAACGCCCCAGAGGACATCATCATCCAAGACGTGGTGGTTGATGTATGATTCTGTCTGGTCTGTCTGGTCTGTTCGGTCTGTATTCCGTTTGATTGAGTTTGATGAGTGTGAGTGAGCGCCGCCGGTCGTTGGCAGGCCATTCTTGCGACGCGAAACCGCCGCGAAATTTCTGCCCCAAAATGGACGAAGGCTCCACTTATGCGCTTCTGCCTTTGAGACTCGAGAGATTAGGTACCTGGTACCTCCTATGTAGGTACATAGGTACTCTACCTATGTACCTCCCTTATAATTAGGTACATACATATGTACATACCTGTAAAATCCAGAAATGCAATACAAATTCACAGTTATCGGGCTCCATTGTGCTCCGTGGACCGTACCTCGTCAGGTAAGAGTGGTAATAACACACAGTACACAATCCGTACGAGGTATATAGGGAGCTACGCCGCCTCGGGCTTCAAGACTCGACCCAACTCAATTCGCTCAAATGATACCTACACCTCCGTTGTTTTCAATCCCCTTTTTGAACCATTACACATTCGCAGCTTGACAGATACCCAGACGTCTACTCGCTCATTTGCGTAACCGGAATAAATCCCTCAACTTCCCTGGCCTCGCTGCGCAAAGTCAGGGCCTGCGATGACAAGCCACTGATCCTCGTAGCCTTGCGAAATCCTCAATCATTATACAAGTAAGACTCTGGGCAATTTTTATAGGACCGTTATTCTTGAATCAGATCGCGCTGATGGATTGCCGGAGCTTTGAGAATTTATAAATCGTTGAGGTTACACGAGTATTCTTATCGCAGCAAGCATCAATGACTGCAAAGACTGTCCTGAATTCCTGGAGATCTTCCGAAATTGTTTTCAGATGATCAGTCTCCCGCAGTACTCTGAGATCCCAGGGAAAGTTGCCAAGAGAAAGATTAGGTCGGCGATTGCGCAGAGTTGACCGTATTGAACGCGCCCGTCTTTCTTCAACTTCCAAATCCTCGAGCTTCGGCGAGGTATCTTGAAAGAGATGGGGTCCGAGTCCTGCGAACCGTTGAGTGCCGGCTTTGCTGACTTGTGCGTCGTATTTGAACGGGTAGCTACCCCCTTCTTTGACGTGGAGGGTCTTCGACTCTGTCACTGCACTATCGGCTGCGTCTGCCATGTCTGTTTCGGTGTGTTCCAACGCATCTGCACCGTCAAATACTTCTGACGTAGACACATCCTCCTCTTGTATTGAGTGTGTTGTTTCGCATACATCACGAGGGGCGTTGCCATTATTTGGAGTGAAATCGCGGGGATCGGCAGGTGCGTTGTCGTCGTCGCCTTGCGGAACGTCAGGAAGTAGTCTCATTTGGCTGGAATGGGGAACGCTTGGAGATGGTTCCGCCGGATGAGGCTGAGTGGTGGTCAGTTGTGTTGGGGTCAGACGAGGAGTTCGGGACGTGTCATGACAAGTATTTGTAGGGCGTAGCCGCACCCTCCCCCCTTCATAAAACTTCTTCCTCTCACAACTCCAACCTCGATCGCAGAACCCCTCAAAACCTCAAGCTCGTCTTTCTCACAAAGCTAGGTACCTCTTCACCATTCTTCATTCATCTCCCATCATCATGGCTTCCGGCACTAGAGCTTCTGCAAGAGTTGTCGTCGAAGGGTCTCCATAGCGTCGTCCGTCGTAGTTGTTGCTGGGTTGGAGGGGGGATCACCAGCTTGAGACTGTACTCCTTGCGCGGGGTTCGTCTGAGACTCGGGGGTCTCTGATGCTCTTGCAGAAGCTCTAGTGCCGGAAGCCATGATGATGGGAGCATGGAGAATGGTGAAGAGGTAGCTTTGTGAGAAAGACAAGTCTTGAGGTTTTGAGGGGTTCTGCGATCGAGGTTGGAGTTGTGAGAGAAAGAAGTTTCATGAGAGGGGAGGGTGCGGCCACGCCCTATAAATACTTTTCATGTCCCGAACTTAGGGATAGCTTGGGGTTTAGCCTAAATACTTTTCAGTTGTGTTGGGGTCAGACGAGGAGTTCGGAACGTGCTCGTTGACGGCAGCGCGGTGGCAATTGAGTGCTTTTGTTGCCGCTTATTGCACCGGGGCACGGTAGGGGAGTGAGGCGAGACATGTGATGTTTCACGAAGATTATCTCTGGGGTCTGAGGAACAGTAGGAACTTCTGGGGATCCCTTCCGTGGCGTGCATTTCAGTCGTGGGTGTTGGCTCAGAATTTGTTACCAAGGGCGGTTCTGTCATCTCGATGATCGACACTGGTATATTCGAAGAATCAGCATTGTGACGTGGCTGAAAACTTTCCATGCTCGGTATGGTCGACGGTCGAGCCGAAGGAGATGGCATCCTGGGGTAGAACTGAGCTATTTGGTGGTTGACTTGGGGGAACCACCAAAGATCTCAGCTCTCAACTAGGATAACCGCCTGTCAAGATCCGCTTCGCGAGACCTGGAAGCAGGATAGGCGCAACAACTTTAAGCGTATAAATAGGCCCAGTTAGGTCTCAAGTCCGCCGTGGTTGCTTCCTTACAGGTAAACGTGCATTACCACGAAACCAGCTCTCAAGGACCTGAATGGGGTTTTCCATTCTAATCGCCGAGCTGGACTGATGTTGTAGTAATAATGGCCATGGTCTTACTCGCTTGTTGGTATCCTTTCTGGACTGGATCGCGCCTCCAAAGAACTGACTTGTCAATATCATGTCTTCGAAGAATGATCCAACTTTGTGAGGAGTCGGATATCCCTACCGACCCGACCAAAAGGTCAGAACACTAAGCTGATGAGAACCAGCTTAGTGGGGGATATACTGGAT
This sequence comes from Claviceps purpurea, assembly GCA_029405325.1. Lineage (NCBI taxonomy): Eukaryota > Fungi > Ascomycota > Sordariomycetes > Hypocreales > Clavicipitaceae > Claviceps > Claviceps purpurea. The sequence goes on along the minus strand of CM055783.1, from coordinate 3,460,999 downwards.
GAATCGCTGGGTTGCCGGCCCGACCATCCTTACCCGCCTAGCAACTTCTTCCAGAGTGGCGTACGCATGGTTGTCCGACACATGTTTAATATTCCCTTCGAAAATAGCTTGCTCATCAAAAACGACATCGCGAGTACTAATGACCTTGACTGAGGATGGCATCCAGATCCGATAGATGTTGGTTGATATTGTAATCCGACCAGGTACCCGACCCATGCCTTTGGATTCAGGTGCTGTAGGGGATAATTTCCACGACGTCTGCCGTCAGATGTTGCAAATGCTTTGTATCCATATGCCTCTGAGTGAGTCAAAATTCGGCTTCCAAATGGATGTCACGATCCCATTTTTGAAAGTTGCGTGTTTAAAGAAAATCTCGTACGGTGTTCTCCAGTTGTTGATATAATCCAGCGTCCTGTTGTAAAGATATGCCGCAGCTCTTGTAGCACCCAGTCTCGTCGCGCGTGCCTTCTATTTGTTCAGACCCCCCCTGAGCGTTCAACTCCTCCATTTTGTGATTGTGTGTCCGGGATTAAAGGCTCCAAAAACACAACGTTTCACTTTGGGCTTGACATTACTAGAGCTACCGCATTTCTCTACAACAGGACGCCAAATTATGCCAACAATTGGAGAACACCGTATGAAGTTTCTTTACGCACGCGGTCAGAACTGTGACAGTCGGCGACGTTGGCTTGACTTTGAAGATCGGCTGCGGTGCGCGTCGGCTGCGTCTGACTCGTACATTTCGACGCCGGCTAGCTGAACAGGCTGCAGCGAGGAAGTCTACGGCAGAGAGAGCGCCCGCGTGATATCATGGCTTATGGTAGGGGACGGTCGAGGCATATCGGGATCGCTTTTCGGAGTCGATTACGGCGCTAAAGCCTGTATAGACTGATAAGCAGCTCGAGGACGGGTTTAAAACTACGGCGATTTTGTTTGATGAGCTGCGAGGTCTACCGCGAAGGTTGCGGACGAATTCAGGGTTCAAGATTCAAATTTCGAAGGAGTGGCTGATCGTAGTCCTTGAAGTCATCGTTAGTTGATACTTTTGCTCACTTAATTCAGTTTTGGAAATGTTGAAAGAAGTGTGCTTTTCTGTACTGAAGTTTGAAGCATTGTTCTTGAGCGGGGGTACAAAGAAGCCCGAGAATTGTGGAACTCTGTACGGAGTACAGGCTCACAGAGAGGTACCTAGGTACCTTGTACCAGGTACAGTTCTCCGAGTTGGGCACTTTTGGCCCGGCCACCAACCACATGTTCATGGGCACCAACTGCACTGCTCGCCTGCGACTGTTTTTCTTCAACCAAACGAGAGTTTCGCCATCAATCTCTTTTCAACAAAAATAGGCTTCCACTATCCTACTTTCTCAAACAAGACGACGTTTCGCCATCACGATGGAATCCCAACGAATACCCAAAGTTGTGGCTAACGACGCTGAAGCTGAAGCTATACCTGCTGAGCAAGCATCATCAGAAGAAATGCCGCAAATACCAAACCTGCCGCAGTCGACTCAATTTGACTCGTTTGATGACCTATACGACTTCTTGCAGAGTTTCCATCGCGACAACGGCGCCGCCCTCACCAAGGATCGTACTCGAAAGAAGGCTGGAGTCATGACTAGCTGTGTCTTTGTATGCGATCGTGGCTCGCGGCGGCCGTCTGCTAGTGCTGGGCTCAGGAACACCACGACTCAAAAGATTGACTGCCCGTTCAAAATTGTAGCCTCTACATCAAAGCGCGCCCAGTGGAAATGGACATATCATGTCAAGGTTGGACAGCATAACCACGGCCCGTCTGTCGGCCCGTCCGCGCATAATATTCATCGCCGTCGAACGCCTGCCCAGAGAGAAGTTGCGAAACAAGTTTATAGAGACAGGAACGTTCGGCCTCGTGAATTAATGAAGATTGTGAAGGACGTCGAAAAGCGTCCTTCGTACTTTCGTGATAGAGACATTTACAACGATAGAGTGAGGATCAAGCTTGACGCGCTCCGTGGCAAAACGCCCACTCACAGAGAAACGGTGACGGCAACACAGCAGAGCCAGCCTGAAGAGAGTATTGTGTCAACGCAGGGGTCATCTGCAGGCGTACGAAGAAGCTTAAGGAGAGGCAGAGGCACACATAGCCGCTGGGGTGATGCGTTGGAATAGCCTTCCTGTTGGAATGTGTTGTTCAAATGCGTGTATACTAATTCAAAGCGTGCAAACATAGCTTCAGCCATATTACCCTATTCATGTTGTTCCTTGCGTTTATTATTGCATGTGTGTTCTATCTAGCACGTGATGATGTCAGGATCGCAAATGGAAATGTGGTGGCCGGTCGCTGGGTGTCCGAGGCCAAGAAAAAAGGTGGTGTGAATGGTAATAGGTACGTCTTATGTATTCGTATCGATTGATATCCTAAAGCAGGTGTATTTGGAAACTCCTCGTGCGCCGCGCTTTCAGCTCTGCGACTCACACACAAACTATAATGGCAAACTACATCCAGCTAATATCTGTGATTGAGAGGGAACGCCCGTCGTCTGAAGATGCCTAATTAGCACTTCTAGGCCATCAACGCCTTGAGAGTTTCGCCTGCATGAAGGGGTAATATTCTGATGCCGCTGACACCAAGATAATAAACAGCAGTTTATGCCGTCAACGTCGCCTCTACCACGACTGGACCAAAGGGCCAATATGCAACTTCACACAAATCAAACTGCCCATGTCTGGGCAGTGGGCACCTGTCCTACTAAACAAGAAGAACAAGCTGCACGCCCTGAAGTTCATCGAGTCCTCATGTAACCATGGTGGGCTTAAACTTTCTCTCAGCTCATGCACGTTGCGAACCTGCGATCGCGAAGCCAGAAGCAATTTGGCCCAGATAAGTCTGAGACTACTTTCGCCCGTCGAAACGGAGTCCAAGGGAGCCAGATTGCCAGAAAGACAAATATCTCAACTGACACATCAAGAATATGCTGAGGCTCTGATCCTTAGCCTGGATTGGTTGGAAGTCTTGGGGTATGTAGGACGTCCACGGTCAGGTCACTTGATCTGCAGAAGCCTGAAGGTAGATGCCTAGCGCAAAGGGAAGATATTAAGAAATGCGTGGCAAGCAGACTCCAGCAAGCAACTGACTTATTTCTACAGCCACGTTTATAAGTGAAGTCTGGTCCATTTTGGGACGACAGTTTCGCGATGGTGTTGCGTCAGACTGCGTTCCGGCCACAAGCGCACCTATCGCTTTGGGCTCGCCAAATGCATCGCGTGAGCCGTGTACAACCGTTTCTTATGTGCTTTTCTCTTACGGTATCGGTTTGCTTCCCGACGCGGTAGTGAGTTGTTGAATGTAGTATATACACTACCTACTCATCGGTGGGTGTTATGAGGTAGCTCTTATATGCACGGAGAATGCGCTCGGATCAGTATTGAACAGATGACTTAGCGGGTGCCACGCTTCACTTCTTTTCTCACGTATAGTTTTTTCAGTATTTGGAATAATCAAAAAGAAATGTATGCGGTGAAGAGATTCAATACACTGGCCGCGCCGTGGGGTGTTGCGAGGCAGTGAGGTGAAGCGCATGCGAGTGAGATGTGGGTGAGTGGGTGGTGAGTTTAGTATCTCGGCGAGTGCCCTCACTCACTAATCTCACGCACAAAACTTCTCCTCACAACAGAATCATCACCATAGTCAAGAGTCAAGACTTAACACTGAACAGCATTGTGTGACAGCATAGGAGGTACCTACCTAAATCCGTACCCTCGCAAACAGCAGACCCACCCTCGTCTACCAGTGACCCCATCTTCACCCGAGGCTACCTATTATGCATTCGCACATGCCTTCATCCTCGTCCGTACAGCCTATATGTGGAGCCATTATGCTTACGGGATTAATCTTAAAGCAATGACTGAGGCTCTGAGCAAGCGCTGTGCTCTTGTTTATCCAACAATAATCTCCGTTAATCTGATGGTAGCTCTTACACAATCATGTCATGACCCATTGTGTGAAATCATCCATGTCCAGAGGTAGGAGGTACATATGTAGCCGTAAATGCACGGAAGACGGCAGCCAGCAATTGAATCCTTCCATCGTTCATCGTCCATCGTCCGTATCCATCATCCACCACGTTCATCATCATCAATGTCTATCGTCAAACATCCATTCGTTGATGACGTGCATTGGTGTACTCTCCTCACGTCCTCTTTCAAAGAGGTGAAGAGCTTGCTCCGTACAGACCGGAAATGCGACGCTACAGGCGCTCTTGTTTCCTTGCCATTGCCTTTATTACGCTAAGGTTCTTTTGTTTCCTTTTTCCTGTCTCTTACGTTTTTCTTTGTTGCCCGTCTCCTTTAGTCAATCTTTCCTCCTTTTCCTTTCTTTTTCCTCTTTTTTTTCGCTTCCTCTTTTCGTCTTTGCACAACTCAAGTTCCGCTTTCCCCAATCCAACCAACAAGGCTCCCTCCCAGTGCGATAAGCCCAAGAGCTCCTCGAGCCGCAGGATGCTTCGCCGCAGGATGCAGGAGACCGTCTAGATGGCGGCTTTCTGTGACCGAGAAACGACGTGAGAAACGTACCACGCACGTGCTGCATTATATTGCCGATGCAGGTCTGGGAAAGTTGTGGCCAGACGTTGATGCAAGTTACATCGTCAACGCCAAGCCTTGATGCCCAGAGCGGCAAGAGCTAAGCAACCTGCAAGGGAACGAGTGGGGCTGCCTTTCGGGAGCGCAGTGGGTCCAGGGACTTTGCGTTGCGATGAAGATACCTGGTACGGCCATCTGCTCAACAACTTGCCCTGGTTCATGATTTCCTCTTCCCTGAATTCCTGTCCTCCCTTCTTTCCCGCCGTAAATCTCCCATGATGATGCACACGATTTTGAACCCAAGAAGCTTGCAACTACAATTGACTAATCAGCGCCCTTTGACAGCGGCAGCTGCGGGCCCGTGCCGCCGCGGCCGACCACCCGGCATTTGATGCGGCGTTTGGCCCGATTGCCTCACGTGCATCTTCGTCCAATACATACCCCTTTTTTTTTCTTCGTGGAGTTTTTGAGGGGTCCTCTAGCCACCTGCCAAGTATGTTATACATTAGGTACTGATTGTATGTACAGGGATAGGAGGGAGGATCTGGGTACCCCGGATTTTTCCCTTTCAAGGACGGGAAACCCGTCAGTCCCGGGACCGGGTGCCTGGTCGCGTGTGCCTGTGATATATAGGCTGCACATGTCCCGTTTCACAACATATGTGTTACCTCTGCTACTTTAAACGTTTACTTTTTTGGTCTTTTGTTTATGAGGGTTTCTTCTAATCTGTTCATTTCTTCAAAACTTCTTCAAAATTCACTTACTTATTTTCCTCGCTGTATCTCATGGGCGCCATGGGTCAACTTCCCGAGCTGCGAGGCCGGGCGCTCTTGTTGACCGTCACGACGCTGACATCTCTTGGTTTTATGCTAATCGGATATGATAATGGTCTGATGGGCGGACTAGGTGTGTTCATAACTTCATCTGCCTGTACTCGTGCCAAAGTGTTACGTCCATTGCTCTACGTGCAACTATGAGACTGAATAACTCATGGAACGACTCGGTAAATTATCGTCATGCTGACTGTGATGTGTCGACTTTCCCTTCTTCTATCATCAGTTAACTCCCCCGCCTTCGGCCACACCTTCAACTACCCCAGCTCGACCATGATAGCCGTCATCGTCGCTATTTTTGAAGGTCAGCTCCTCTCAGCCAGCAAGAAACAATGATTCAAACTTCAGGGGGGAACACAAAGTTAACACAAATGTCGTGTATAAGTTGGCTGCTTCTTTGGTTCGATCTTGTCGGCTGTGTTTGGCGAGCGCCTCGGACGCCGCTGGACCATCGGATACGGCTGCGCCATCATGGTCGTCGGCGTGGTGCTACAGGCGTCCAGCAGCAGCCGCGCGCAGATGATTATCGGGCGAGTCGTGTCCGGCATGGGGCTGGGCATCGTCAACTCGACCATTCCGGTGATGCAGGCCGAGTTTAGTCCCAAGGCTACCCGAGGAATCTGTACGTTATCCTTCTCCTTCTCCTTCTTCTTCATCATCTTCATCCTCTTCTGCTAACAAAGTTACAATACCAGTCGTCTGTGCCCAGCTCTCAACGCTTAATCTGGGTATTTTCCTCGTCTACTGGATCGACTACGCCTTTTCCTCCAACACGGCCGCCTACGCCTGGCGCATCCCCGTTTCGCTGCAGGGCATCTGCCTCGCTCTCATGCTGCTTCTCTTGCCGCTCATTCCCGAGACGCCGAGATGGCTAGCCGCGCATGGCCGCGCCGACGAGTGTGCCCGCGTCCTCGCCGCGATGCAGGACGCCACCCTCGATGATATCGAGGTGCAGCGCCAGCATGCCAGTATCATGCAGGCCATCGCCCTGGAGGCGTCGCAGCAGCACGGATCGTCATCCTGGCGCCACTTGCTGGCTGACGATGGCGTCCACTCGCGGTCCAGGTTGCTGATGGCGTGTGCTATCCAGGCGTTTCAACAACTTGGCGGTATCAATGCTGTGACATGTGTGTACTCTTTCCTCGACACCCCTTTTCATTGCCCTTATTCTCCATCTCTTATGACTTGAGTAAAACACTCATCACTGCGCAGACTACACAAGCACCCTGTTCTCCAAAAGCATAGGCTTCGACGACCACACGGCGGCACTCATGTCTGGTTTTCTGCAGACATGGTTCTTTATTGCATCCTTTATTCCCTGGTTCCTAATAGATAGGGTTGGACGAAAGCCATTGGTAAGATATTGATCCCGGAATACACATTCTCCCAGATAAATACGTACTCGTGTGTCTACAGTTCCAATTTGCAAACACTGTAAACAAAAGCGTCTACACAATAGACCGCTAAGTTCTAACTGAGTCTAGCTTGTTTCTATGATCAGCGTCATGGCCGCTGCCATGGCCGTTCAATCCGGCCTCATCTACCAAATTGAGAACGAGACCAGCGCCGCTCGTTCCGCAGGAATTGCGGCCACTCTGATGCTATTTCTGTTTCAGGGCGCATTCACGATTGGCTTCCAGGCGACGGTGTGGGTGTATCCGTAAGTAGACTCTGAATAGGAGAACAGAGGATCCAGGAAGACACGCAAAATGAGGAAAGGGAAAGGGTGACTATGAGTCTGTAAGACTAATTGAGAGCCCTCTAGGTCCGAAATTCTGCCCTTGAGGTTGCGACAAACAGGCTCGTCGATATCCACCGCTTTCAACTGGATTTTCAATTATGTCAGTGTTTTCCCGTTGTGCTACATTCTTTTGATGGGCTCGGAACCCCTCAGGCCGAGCTCATGCTTTTACTCTTCAGGTGTTTCCCTCTCTCGACCCTTCTTTCAATATTGTCTCTCCTAGTTGCTCAAAAGTCGAGATGAAATCACTTCAAGGAGTACCTGTTCTGACATGCACAGACCGTCGTGCAAATTACTCCAATCGCCATCGAGAACATTGGCTGGAGGACGTTCATCATCTTTGCCATCCTGAATGCCACATGGGTTCCCATAATCTACTTCTTCTTCCCTGAGACGAAAGGCATGGAGCTGGAGGATGTGGATGCTCTATTCGCGGGTGACAAAAACAGCAATGCAAGCAGCGGCAGTGCGAATGGAAACGCAAGCGACGACGCAAACGGCAGTGGAGTGGAGCTAGACAGGGACGAGACCAGCGCCGCTGTGAGCTGGCGGAAGAAAGGTCCGTGGGAGCATCCTCGTCATGAGGTGTAGCGATGGGTGGATGGTTGGATGAATGCTTGAGGCGATGTCCTGCTGTCTCGCCTCGCATGAGGGTCACAGTACTGAACCCTCCTAGGCTACCTGGATTTTCAATGCTACTTACTAAAGTAGCCATAATAATACGTTTCCAAACGAACATGTCCTCCTTGACTTCTTCTTCTCCCTCATTTCTTGGCTCGCCGCTCCCTGTTTTGGAAGCAAAATGACATTGACGGAACCCCTTTCAATCCCATCACAAGTTGACACAATAGTATACTTGGCGAAGATTTACTTTGCCAAACATTTACTTAAATTTTTACTGTAAATCATCCTCCGGCTTCATGGGAAAGCATCTTGTTCGTCAGAAGTTGGCCGGGGGCTGCGGTGATGGTGAGAACGACGATGCGAAGGAACAGCAACTCCATGATCCATCGCAAACTATTCGCAAAACATTCTGTCGATCCTCGTTAAAATTGCAATTTTCACCGTTCAGCAATTGCCAATCTCCACGAAGACGGTCATTGAATGGATGTGCAGCATCCGAGATTCCAAGGGAAGTTACAACGGGGTGGCGGGTCGGAGTCCGGCATCGATGATCGTACTGGTACAGTAGCACGCGGATCAGACATTTTTGGCATGGGGCGTGAATCCGTGATGCATCCGACTCTCCAGTCTCCAGTCTCCAGTGCTCAAGTGGAGATCATGCATGAGAGAGGGGGATAGCTGCCAGTCATCAAGCTTGTCATTTCTCCGAAAGAAACGGTGTCGTTGGACATTGAGGTATGAACGATTCTCCTTTCAGTGTTCACCTACAGTGGACTCAGGACTGTGGGAGTGCACAAAGGTCACAAAACCCATCAACTGTCCGTCGCGTCGCGATCGCCGATAGCACACCTTCTACCACGTATGTCATTCTATTGTCTCGTTAGAACCTCTATAGATTGTACTCAATTGCACATTTCCAGGGTTCAGAACGGACTCAATGTGTACGTGTAAGTAAAGATATTGCGCTTGATGGTGCAAGATAGGTCCAAAGTGGCAGATTGTGTGTTTGACAAGCAACTGTACACAATAATCTCGCGTTTAGCCTCATTCAATGCTTTTGTTAAGCGCCTTTGTCAGCGCTGAATGACATTGCGTTACCGTATCGACTAGCGGTTCCCAAAGCACACGGCCGTCGGCTATTGTACATAAAAAGCCATTTTCACAGTTTCACGTCGAGCCACCAACACCGACTCATATCCCAATCCCAATCTCCAGTCCCTTCATACTCCGAGCAACGCCCCCCTCGTACTACTCGCCAGCTGCGCCCTCCACAAGCGATGCTCATTAAGAAGATACAACGTCCCCTCGCGGCCAAAACAGAAGTTCGCCACGCCGCCCGGCACCATGATCCTGCCGAGTAGGACGCCACCCGCGGACCAAATGTTGATGCCGTCGCCACACCCGCTGTATACGTTGCCATAGACATCGCATTTGATGCCATCAGGGATACCCGTGTCAGCCATGGCAAAGAGACGTCGGTTGGTCAGGAAGGGCTCCCCAGCGTAAAAGGTGACATCAAAGGCGTAACTAAGGCAGGTGTTTCCGTGTTAGCCAGGCTCGTCTCGGCAGATACTTTCGTTTTCGCACGCCCATGATCAATTTACCGAATGAATGCAACGGCGTACGTAGTATGCAACAAACTTTAGTGAAGGAGTAGGAGAAAAAAAAGGGGAGAAAACACACATGTGCGAAGCCCGAAAGTCGTCCGTCGTCCCATCCCCATGAATCCAATCCGTATCCGTGACATACACCGTCCTCTCATCCGGACTAAAGCAAATGCCGTTCGGCCTCCCAAACCCATCCGCCATAGCCCTCACAGATTTCCGCGCCGGATCAAAGCGGTACACTTGGCACGGCAGCCTTGGCTCGTCCCGAAAGCCGCCATCAAAGCCGTAAACAGGGTCGGTAAACCAGATAGACCCGTCTGAGTGAATCACCACGTCATTAACCGAGTTGAATTGCCGGCCGTAAAAGGAACTCAGCAGAGTCTCCGTCTTGTATGGCGGCTCGGAATCCATGTAGATCAGACCCCCCCGGTGTTGCCGGTTGCCCTGCGCGCAGAACAGCACCCCTTCCTTGTAGTTGACGGCTCCGTTGGCCATGGGGATGTTCCGCGCATCGATTTCCATGCACTCGACGCCGCCGTGAGGGCCATCTACAATTCTCACACCCGTGATGCGCACCCAGGGAGCCTGTGTCTTCCGATTGAATAATAGGTTGCTCGTCACGATGAGAGTGTTGGTCTGGGGGAAGAAGACGCCGGCTTCGTGGGCAAAGGGGAAGTTGGGGTCGTGGTGGAGGAGTTCTAGCCGGGGCGCTGGGCCGAAGAGCTCCGTGACGCGCTCATCGTGAATCACGAATGGGGAGGGGAAGTTCGTCATTGCTGCCTCTGAAGGGCTTAGGGGGGCCGATTTCGTATAAGTTTTCCTCTCTTGTGAAGGTAGTTTTCTTTATCAATCTTGATTCTTTCGCGTTTGAATCGGATAGCGTTTGCTCCTTTTTCTGTAGCTAGTGGCAAATCAATATGTAGACGGAGTACTCTTGTCACACAAAGCCCCAACGCCCAACGTGATGGGTGTAATGGAATATCGTAGAAGCGCTTGCTGCGCGTCAATTGCCGGTGGCCGGGAATAGACACCACTGGCCAGACGGCTTTTGCCTTTTCGAGACTCCGTTCAAGTGGGGCCTCGAGCGAGCGAGCGGCGACAAACCATATGGATCGTCCCGGCCGATCGTGCCTTGGCGAGTCGCGACAAACGCACGTCCGGGGAAAAACGGCTTCCGCTACAGGGTATGTGGTCTTTACACATGGTTCCACCGTCACGGGGCTCCTCCGATCCAACTTTATCGGATGCGCCTCAACTCCATTCATCCAATCCTCAACACGAAGATTTGCCTCCCACGCTTTCACCCTCAGCGCCGCCACTGCCGACCTGCCATATATCTCGCGCGCTCGCCATGGCCGATCTGACCGCCTCGCGGTTCACGCCGCAGAACAAGTCGACCCACGAACGCCTGTCCACAACCACAGTCGGTCTGGTGGCGCTGTCCGACTTTCGCAAGCGACGCGCGGAGGTCCTCGAGCAGCAAGAGCGCGAGGCTCGCGAGGCGGCCATCTCAGGCACATCCACACCAGACGCCTCCTCAACCAGTACTCCTGACAACGCCGGCAGCGACACAGCCGGAGGCGCCGGTGCGCGACGACCACTCAAGAGGTCGAAGCAGCAGCAACTGAAACAGAAGCAGAAGAAGACGGGCAAGAAACTACTTTCCTTCCATGATGATGACGATGACGACGACAACGGCGACGGCGACGACAGCAAAAGCGGTTCGCGCAAGAAAGAAGAGGGCGGCGACTCAGGCAGCAACAACGGCTCCATCACCAAGTCCACTACAGAATCCCCCGCGGGCGAGACCGAGACGCGCAAGTCTTCTCATCCTAAAGTCAAAGCCAATGCGGCAGTGGGCGTCATACCCAGGGCCGTGACCAAGGCGGCTCTACTGAAGGAGGCGACGGAGCGGGAGGCGCTGCGACGAGAATTCGTGGCCGTGCAGGAAGCGGTCAAGGCGACGGAGATTGCCATCCCCTTCATCTTCTACGATGGATCCAACGTCACCGGCGGGACAGTCCGGGTGAAGAAGGGCGACTTTGTCTGGGTGCTTTTGGATAAGAGCCGTAAGGTGGGCGCGGAACGACGCGTGGGAGAACGGGGTAATCCGCGACGGGCGTGGGCTCGTGTGGGTGTGGACGATCTAATGCTCGTGCGGGACAATATCATTATTCCACACGTAAGTCTTCTGGCTACTATCTGTTATTCCATTGTGTCCTTGAGATCCCGATACTTGCATTCCTTCATTCTATGTTCGCTCTAGCAAGAAATTACAGAAGAGCTTTCCCCCTTCCTTCAACGAGGCTAACCGAACTCCCCCTCGACAGCACTATGATTTTTACTACTTCATCATCAACGAATGCTATGGCCCCGAGGGCCGCCGACTATTCGAATTCAGTGCCGAAGCCCCCCTGAAGAAACAAGGCGCCGAAAGCGAGAGCGAGCCGACGCGGATCAAGACGGGCCAGCTCAGCACAGCGGCTACCAGAGCTGCGGCGGCGAAGAACTTGGTCGATATCAATACATTAGAAGGTGTTGCTGATGAGCCTGTGCGGACTAAAGTCGTCGACAGGCGGTGGTACGATAGGAACAAGCATATATACCCTGCGAGCACGTGGCAGGAATTCGATCCGGAAATGGACTACACGTCCGAGGTGCGCAAGGATAACGGGGGAAACACGTATTTCTTTGCGAAATGATGCGCCGAATAATATGGATCTCTCAAGTCCATTCCCGATCCGAATGGGTAATATTTCTTCTTTCTTTCTGTGTTGTTTGAACCGTGGCACGTGCTACAAGTCTGCCGGTTGTTGGACCTTTGCTCTTTGCTCTTTGCTTCTCGATGATGAGCCACTCGTGGGGGTAATTATTCTCGACATGTATTTTCCTGGAATTGTGGCTCGCGGTCTTCGATGGCTGTTTGGATTTGTCGCTTCGACGGTCTTGCTTGTCTCTTCTCCTCCCTCACACGAAATACCGCCACAAGACGAATGCGAGCCCTCCCACGATCAACCACCCTGGCCACAACAGCAGCACGATGACGGGGTTCCCGCATCCGAGAACAAAGACGGCAATCTCGTAAAAGAGCTTCTTGCGCAGTGCTTGCGTGGACCTGCCCTCCCAGCGACCAGCTGTCGCCTGGGCAGACATGCTCAGACCGTTGCTGGCTCCACAGGCCCCGAGGTTAGCGGCGAGATGGGTGCGCGAGTGGAGGTAGCGGACGAGCGATGTGCTGGCCACCAAGGGCGAATTGAGGCACCACAACGAGGAGAGGCACACGAGAAGGCGCTGGACGTGGAAGACAAGCACGAGGATCGGTGTCGAGTGTCTGTGTCTGTGTCTCTGTTGTGATGATGGTGGTGTTTTGGGCGTGGGAGCGGGGAGCGAAGCACCAGGCTCCACTCTGGAAGCTTTTCGAAGAGAAGGGATCCCTGTCCGTGGGCGAGCAGGCATGAGGCTGCCGGCTCGGGACACGTTGCGAGTCTTGAAATTGGAGGACGTCGCGTGCGGCGTGCCTGATTGCGATGCAGTGTTCCGGCGTTGCGGTGTTGCGTTTTTTTGGGTTCATGCAACAGGTACCTAGGTACCTGGTAGAGGCCGCGGAGAAAACAATCAGGAAAATGCTCCGAGGAAATTAAAATCGGCTAGACGTGTGGATGACGCGGCAACCGCCAGCCGACGGGAACCGTGCATAGAGAGGAAAGGGGGGAAAGAAAGGAGAAGAATAATTTATAGACATAGTTTTGTACGAACACGATCAAATCAAATCACGAGCATGGCTTGTTCTTCCATCAAACACGGCTGCGATGTGCGCCCTCTACAGAGTACCTAACATGATACACAATTGCTCGGCCCATCAATTCTGTCCACGGTTTTGTTTGATGCGCCTGCCCGTCGCTAGCGTACATAATATACCTACAATTTGGAGTGCAGAAAGGGAAATACCATGTGGCATACAATGTGCGGAACAATAGAGGAATGCAAAATGGACAATGCCATGTGGAAAGATACTCCTGAGTCCTGAGCCACAAGAGGTAGGAAGGTACCTATCTTAGGAATGCACACATTTGGAGCATGTGAAAATCGGCGGCTTCCACTCCTCCGCCCCACGTGCCGTCAAACGCCTTCGACGCCTCGTGGCATTCGACAGCGGCAAATGCTCCTCGCATTGACTCCATCCCATGATTCCCTCGTTTCCTCGCCGCCGTTGCGGGCCAGCCGCGGCCCCACGTGGGAACGTGATGGATGAATGCGATGGCGCCACTGCTTTTGCACGTGTATGTACATACATACATACACACATACCTACCTACCTTGTACCTATTCTCGCCGTCGTTGTGGATGAAAGTGAGTCTGAGTTCTGGGCAGGTCCATGATATTTTCGTATGTAGCGTGAAGGATCTTGGTCGCATAATACGCTGCTGCAGTCGGCAGGTCGACATGTTCTGCAGTGACCTCGTGAGCGGACGTGGCGGCTAATGAAGGAGGGAATGTCAATGGCGATAACCGAAAATGCCGTGTGGGATTGATGTTGCAAAAGGCGAGGAGGTGAAACCTGGACATATGAGAAGGGGAAGACGAATTCAAGTGGGGATAGAAAGGGGGAAGGCGAAAGAGACGATGGAGTGTAACGATATTAGGAAAACGAAATGCAAAAACAGAGAACGGGTCTTTTTTGGAAGCTATATACATACTCTGCCCAGAACGAGACTTTTTGACCAAACACCGCTTCATGCTAATTGTATACATCATTTCGCATAGGCTCATGGAATGATTGCTGCTTGTGGCTACTGACTGGGCTGAGAAGAAATGCCCCAATAGAAGTCTGATATGAGCTCAGAACTCAAAGATAGGTATTGACCAACGATCATGCCATCACCTCTCTTATCTATCTTGACATCTTCACACTTGAGAACTACCCTGCGCATCCATACCCCAAACATACATCTTGACATGCAAACACCTCGGTACCATGGTCACTTGTCCTGTCTCAGCACTTGACCCTTGACATTTAAGGACTGCGCTACAGTGTCTCCAACCCAGATATAGTTTCATGCACCCGCCTCAGCACACGACTCCCTCTCTGTCTTAACACTCGAACATTGGCCCGCCGCCTTCGTAGCCGTCGCCTTGAGAAAGCCCTGAAAACTCTCAAAGGCCGTCTCATCAAATCCCTCCAGCCACCGACATCCCACAGTAACCTGCTTCACCGACACGCGAATCCACACCTTGAAGCCAAACATGCTCCCGTTCCCCAAACATGGTACCGCCGCTGACAATAAGCCCTCCTTAATCCCAACACCGCTCTCCTTCTCTCGCTGTCTTCGTCTCCTCCACGCCCTCGCCCAGACCTTGCCCTGCGCGCGCCCAACACCCTCATACCTCTCCTGCTCCCACTCCCAAGACACCAACTCCAGAGCCGCAATCGCCGTAGAAACTCCACACGCTAGCTCCCGAACCGGACAATCCCGTGTATCCATCGTCAGGATATCTACCTCACTCACACACGGGAGAAGGTTCTTCGACAGCGCCGCCCTCGTGCCCCTCGCAACCGCCTGAGTTGGCCTTAAGCCCTGAAATGACCACCCCACAGCCCATCGCCGCGTCTTGTTCCCCTGCACAAATTCGGTGACCGCGTAGTTTTGTACTTTTTCTGCGTGGAGCGTCTCGATGAAGGCTGTGAGACTGGAGAGGAAGCCAAACATGGCTGTGTACCACTGTATGTGCTCTCGTGAGACTAGGGATTCAGTGAAGATGCGTTGCACGAAGGCGAGTTCTCCGCCGGGGGTTACCATCTCGGATGTGCTGCCGGTGCAGGCTGTGTGGGGAGGGCGGTGCTTATTCTGCGCGCTCTGGAGCATTTCCTCTTCGGAGGAGTAGAAGGGGGGATTGGTCATGGTGAAGTCGATGGTAGGAGGTAGGCCTGGCTCGTTGAGAGGGATGAGGGGGCTGTCCGGGTGGCGAGGGAGGATGTGAATGCGGTGAGAGAGGTCATTGAGTTTGATGTTGGATTGGGCCCATTCTAGACTTGAGGGGTCTGTGTCTGCGCCCAAAAATGTCAACAGGAGAAGAGTCATGGAATCGAGGCAGGGAAACGTCTCGGCTGTACCTGTTGCGATGAAGGACCATGGACGCTGTGCGCAGCCTAGGAGTGGATAGATGCAGCTTGCCCCTGTGCCGATATCTAGACCTGTTCGCTTCTGGCCGGGTTCGTCGTAAGAGGAGGTGTCTAGGAGGTCCTTCAGCCATATCATGTAGTTGTGTCGATTGGGCACCTTTTCCATGAGATTCAGCAACGGGTGTTTGTAACATGCATGTAAGTCCATGAGGGGAAGATGACTCGGATAATACAAACCGGGGGACAGAGCCTGTCGTCTGGGAGATGGATCTTGATGCCGAAATCCAGTCGAAGCAACGTCTTGGTGAGTTGCATTACCGATTTAGGATCCCGGAAGTCCAAGTCTCGGCCCTTGACACTTTTGGGGGTTAGTCGTCATTGGCGCGGAAGGAGAGTGGTGACGGTGGTGAGTGAGGCCTGATGAAAAGAATCAAGACATGGAGAGCTTGCTAGAAGAACGCACGCATAACAATATGGATAGAAGAGAATATGAGAAAATAGACAGCATGAAAAGGGAGTACGCACACTGCAGCAAAGTCGGGATCCAGCCGAGCAAGTTCCTTGAAATCAGTCGGCCGGGCATAAAGGTCCCGAAAACGACGGTCTCGCGCGTCGCTTGCACTCATGGTGGGCTCAATGCTCCTCGGACAAGAAGAGAAACGCCCTTTAGCCTTTTGCGGCCGTTGCGATGCTCACGCGCATTAACGTGTGCGCATTTGCTCTACATTGCTGCTGGTGAAGAGGCAAAGTTGGGCATTTTGCCCTGTGTGTGCGATGCGCAGGAGGTGAGTGACATGTGGGTCTCCTTCACTTTTGTCCTCTGAATTGATACCGAAGCTCGCGATTCATTCCTGACATCTGTCCGAGTTCCTAACAAAACTCGCCACAGAATCCCCAAGATGTCACCATAAAACGACTCTCCATCGCCAACCGTCAAAGATCCTCAAATCAGCCTCACTAACATCCTCATCCCCCCGCTCCACCCGCTCCGTCAACCCCTTCAGCCTCTTATTCAGCGTCCTCGCCACCCGAATCGTCACCTCATTCTGGAAGACATACAAAACAGCAAACACAAACATAGCAATCTTTGCAAATGCACCGCCCCCCAAAATGGCTCTTCTAATGCCGGAAAGAAGCCCCTTTGATCTGCGGAACGCGTACTCCGTATCATTCGAGGATACGTGCGAGTCTTCATCTGAGCCGCGCCGGAAGATCTGGCGGACCGCTGGGATGAGAGCAGCACTGTGACGGAATATTAATATGTATTCAGTTGATTTAAAAATACAAAAAATCCCCCAACCAAAGAAGATTTCTCAAAAGAAAACTTGATACATACATGGCGCCCCCTACAAAGAACCTCGACCATCGACTATCCTGCGCAGACTTGGCCAGGGCTCTCACTTCAGCTTGCAAGGTACTCAATTCGCCTAGGACCATGCCTGCCTCGGTGCGAAGACGAGACTCGAGCGCGTAAGCCGCCTGAGATCCATCGCCTCCCTGGCGGATCTTTTGCCGGACGTCCAAGTACTCGCGTAGATGGAACTGTGCATTGGCTTTGAGGTTGTGCACGTCCAGAGGGGCGGGAAGGGCCGTGGGCGTCAATGTCCGGCCCGGGATTGTCGGGTTGTTTGCGGTGCTGCCAGGTTCGGGCTGATTTGGCATATACGATTCCGGAGCGGGGTGCGAAGACAAGAATTGGCCTGGGCCTGACTGGGAGATATAGGTTTGGGGTCCAGGAGGAGGTTGCAAATACGGGACGTTGGATGGAGATGGTATCGGTTGGGGATCGATGGCTCGCATCGGCGGCTGAGAGGAGGATTCGGCAGAGGCCATGGCGGCTACTGCTGGGTGGGCGAGTTTCTTTCTACCTTTTCCCTCTCTTATTCCCGTTGCATTTATTTTGAAGATGGCGTGAGCGCCGACGCGATGAAAGTTGGCGATGGCAAAGGCAAAGGCAAAGTGCGGGCGAGAAATGGCTCTTCCATGCAGCAGCTTAAAGCTGCGAGTCTGCGACAACCCACGACTTCATGTGAAGAGGGGAGGTTGGTGCGGATTCCGCCTACCAACGGCCGCCAACTGTTCACGGGCACACCTACAGCGACCGGGCAGCAACCAGTATTTCTTCGTAAGGCGGCAAATGACGAGGGAATGACGCCAAACTCACACGCAGCACCTGAACCGGTATGTATCACGGCGCTTCCATCTTTGCAGTTGTCTTCACAGGTTGCAAAAGTTGCCATCGCCAGCCTTGCAAGTTGCAACAAGATCATCTCGACGGCCATTCGCTGCCGTCACATAGCCGTTGGCGACCCATTGTGTGTTGCGTTCAACTTGCGCGGGGATGAACCC
Source organism: Claviceps purpurea (assembly GCA_029405325.1). Taxonomy (NCBI): domain Eukaryota; kingdom Fungi; phylum Ascomycota; class Sordariomycetes; order Hypocreales; family Clavicipitaceae; genus Claviceps; species Claviceps purpurea. The sequence goes on along the minus strand of CM055783.1, from coordinate 3,443,164 downwards.
GTCGGCTGCCGGTAAAGTTCCCGAGCCTAATGAGCGAGCGGCCCGCCAATAGCCGACCGAAACTGGTGTAAGTGCTTCAAGATCATTGTCGAGTACGGAGTATTGGTACGATAGCTTCCCACGAGTCACGACTCACCACTCGGTCTGAGCTGTGTTACACATCTCGACTTGAGCTTGGAGTCGTGTTAAGCTTGTGAAATGGCTGCCCTATCCTATAGGCCGGTGAGACGCATTGTGAGACCGGTGACTAACCACCCCCTCGTCTGTAATAAATGCAGCATAATCCGTCGCCACCTTCTGTCACCAGGCTCAGCCGCCCAGCCCAGCCCAACACACCCATCCACGCCAGCACGCCGAACAAGAATGAAAAGAGAAAACTGACGAACGATTTCAACAAACCCAGAACCTACACAAGTTTGCGCTGAAAGCACGATAAAATGGACGCCATCAACAAAGTCGATTACAAAATTCGCAACCTCAACACCCGCTCCGTCACGCTCTTTCCATCGAGAGCCCAAATTCACCGCGACATCAAGAACATCCCTCTCCAACCCGGCACCAACGAAATCATCATCCAGGGCCTCAGCCCCTCCGTAGACCAAGACTCCATCAAGGTAGAGGTCGGTCCCGCCTTCACCATCAGCGATGTCTCTATCGAGGCTCTACCCAACCGGGACATCTTTGAGGAAATCCACCCCGAATTGGACAGCGATGACACCGAAGGGGATGAAGACGACGACGACCTCGACTTCACGCCATGGAAAGAAGGCTCCGAACTAAAACACGCAAAGCAACAGCTCGACTCCCTACACGATGCCCGCACGCTCGCCGACGAGGCAGTCTCCAGCGCAGAGAGCCGCCTGAAGCTCCTCGACACCTACAGCAAGACCTGGGACCGCAAAAAAGGCCCCTCCATCGCAGAGGAAAGTCTACAGACGTACAAGGAGCAGCGATCCCGTGTCTATGGTGATTACATGGCCGGTCTAGCGCAGCAGAGAGCCGTGAGTGATAAGATGGAGGATCAAATCAACGAAGTACACCGCCTACAGAAACTAGACGACAAAGCCCGCGCCAAAGCCGAGAAACTTCAAGAAAAAATACAGAAAGCAAAAGAAAAAGACTTATTAAAAAAGGCCCGCCGGCGGGAAGAGCGCAGAAAGGAAAAGGAGCGTCTCCGAATCGAATGCCAGAAATTCTGGCCAAAATACTGCTACACCGTCAAAGTTACACTCGAGATGAACCCAGACACCCCGTTCCATTCTCGCAGAACGTCCCTTTCTTCAAGCACGACGCAACAACCCCCCGAATCGGATGCCACAGAAGCAACACATGACAAAAATGCAGAGGCCGGGACGCCACGCCCGCAGTGTGACTTGGTCTTATCGTATGTAACCTCCGCGGCGTACTGGGTCCCTAGCTACGATCTCCAGCTCTGGACCACGACCGCGACAGGCACGCTGAGTTTTGACGCAGAGCTGCACAACTGGACGTCGGAGACGTGGACGAATAGTAAAGTTGTGCTTTCGACTTCGCAGGCTACGTTCTCGGGACTCGATGACGCGATTCCGACGCTGGAGCCCTGGTATGTGAGTCTTGTGCAGGGACCACCGCCGTATGGGCATGGGCGTGTGCTGGAGGAGATTGCGCGGAGTGGGGATGAGGTGCGCAATGCGAAGGAAGCTCTAGAGAGGCAGAAGCTGGATAGGGCGCATAATAAGTCGAGAGGGGACATGTTTGGGGTTCAGGAGGAGGAGGGGCGGTTACTGTCTAGGAGGAGAGGTGGTAGGTCTGTTGGAAGAGAGAAGGATTTGGATGGAAGGTGTGTGAGGTATGCTGCAGAGCTGATGCCGCTTGCTGCTACAACACAAACTCTGGCAGCTCCCATATCGGCATCAGATACAGGCCATGACGGTGGAGGAGCGGCGACGACAACAGAAGCCGTAGCTCGGTCGAATCTGCCCGGTGCGCCCACGATGCGCAGCTCCAGGCTATCGGGACTATCAGGACTCTTTGGAGCTTCTTCACAGCCCGTACCCAACGTCACTGCATTTGGAAACGCGGCACCTCCACGCAGCGGCGCTGTCGCACCATCACCAAACACCCGCGCGATGCTTCGTGGAGTACACCCCACCGAGAAACAACCTCTCCCCTCCAGACAATCCCACGAACCAACCTCCTACTCCAACAACCCCGATGAGGATGACTCGGACAACTCCTCCTCCTCCTCCTCCTCAGTCGAATCCATCATGTCAGAAACAGGCCTCACATCAACCTACCACCTCCCCTCCCCCAAAACCCTCCCCCCAAAAACCACCCCCACAAAGCACCGCGTCGCCCACATCCGCTTCACAAACATCACCTACACCCACACCGTCATCCCAAAACACAACCCCGTAGCCTACCTCAAAGCCAAATTCAAAAATACCTCCAAAACAACCCTCTTCAAGGGCCGGACCGCCCTCCGCCTCGACGGGAGCTTCATGGGACGGACTATCCTTCCGAGGTGCAGCGCCGGGGAGACTTTTGTGTTGAGTCTGGGGATCGATCCCGCTATACAGGTTACGTATCCACGGCCGGTGATCCAGCGGGCGCGCACGTCGGCGGGGTTGTTTAGTAAGGAGAATTCGGCGGTGTTTACGCGGTGTATTACGCTGCATAATACGAGGGCTGCTGGTGCTGGTGCTGGTGCTACTGCGACGACGACGGCTGCGACGATGAAGGCTACTTCGGTGATTGTTCTGGATCAGGTGCCCCTCTCGCAGGACGAGAAGCTGCGCGTCGACATTCTCACTCCGCTGGGCTTATCTGTGGGAGGGGCCGAGGTGCGGACCGGGACGGCGGGCTTGGAGGCGGGAGAGAATACGGACTGGGGGAGTGCGCGGGCTAGTTTGAGGAGAGATGGGGAGGTGTTGTGGGATGTGAGTCTGAATGCGGGAAAGGCGGTGCGCCTGACGTTGGAGTATGGAGTTGCGTTTCCGAATGGCACTTGGGCGTGTTGATGACTGAAGTGTGTATGTAGGTACTCTACCACTCCGTATGTTTTTTTTTGGTTTTATGAAGGTAGGTACTCCGTATTCTTCTAGTATCCTTGACGTTTGTTTCTTTTTCTTTTTTTGTCGCTTCTTTGTTCTTTTCTTTTCTTCTTTTGCTTGCTCTTTACTTTTTTCTTTCACCTCTCGCCTTTTTGCTCTTCTGCAACCTGCTAGGTAGGTACACATGTGTCCTTTTTTTTTTTTGCATGGCAAGTTACATACATACTCCGTAAATAAATGCCTCTTCCGGCTGCAAGTCCGACCAGTGCGCATAACGAGCTGGCAAGCCCCGACTACAAGATACACACATAACGAGATAACTAGTCAAACTGTAAGCATGCTCCCTCTGCATAGCTTGAAATGGAATGCTGCGGAAATGGAAATGCTATGTACCATTTGGTCCATGGCCCTTGGTGCCATGCAACAATGCCCGACTATGCAATCAGAAATACCTACGATACCGTTCGATACGAGACGTGAAAGAAGCAGGCCTGATGAATTTCTTCGCCGACCCACGCGACAAAAAAAGACGCGTCCTGACTCCTACCTAGTTGTCCGATGCAGCTGCCAGCAAGTACGGCGTATGTAGTATTCTCGTCAATTCACTGACCAAATGTCTTGGTGTCATATGACGCAAGAAATGGAGAGCGGGTTTCTTCAGTTCTATACATCATTTACATACCTATGTGCTCTGTCGTAGGAATTGGGCGGAATTGGGTATGTACATATGTACCTATGTTATGTACATATACAATCTTTTCTCTCCTTGCCTATTTCGGAAAGACTAAAAATTAGAATTGTCTGCCGGCCGGAGCAAGCTCCGGATCGGCGGCCGGAAAGAGGAGTCATTTGTTTCAAGGGCCGCGAGTCCGCGACATGCATTGATTGCTCTTTTCGCCATTCCAGCCGCCCAGGAACAGCGACGGACAAAGCTGGGGAAAAAGATGGTGGGTGGAGCAGGAAAACGCAGGGCAAGGACATGAGCCGCACACCGACTTCTGGTCCAAGATTCTAATTTGTGAATCGTCTACGGAGTACGGTAGGTATTCATAGCTGCAGGGATCAATACATATACTATACATATGTACATATGTATACTTTGTGTGGCGGGAGGGCCGCAGGGTGCAAAAAAGTTCGCTGCTGGTGAAGATCACTGAGATGCGCTGGTGCGCGGCGTCCGGACTCGACCTCTTCGGCGCTACGCGTACCGTTGCCGACCGCGCTTCTCCCGCGCCCCGGACGTATTCCGTAGGTACTTACGAACGTTTCGGTTCGTGCCTTCGATACAGAGTGTACATACCTGCGGAGTACATAGGTACATAGTTGTATACATACATACATATATATACATGTATGTACATAGGTACATGTACAGCTGTCACAAGTCTCCACGGCTCCTTGCGACGCTAACATGAGCCTATCTCACAAGAGGGAGATCGAACGCATGAACCGAATCGGCCGATATGTACTCCGTAGGTATGTATGTACATACATAGATGCACCACAGGATGAACATCAAGTTGTTTAGAGCGGCCCGTCAACCCACCGTCGTCCGATCCGCCGCATGGTCATTTTCCTTCACCATCGAAGGCTCGCACTGCGCAGTAAATCGCAGCATACATGAGCGAGATACATACATACCGTCACTTGCAGAGACATTCTGGTGCGTCTCGCCGTCGGAATGGATAGACTGAATCGGGAAATGCGATGAGACTCGAGGGTGTGCAGCACGCGCTGCGAACCCTTGCACCCAGCAAACAAAATCACAAGGCTTTCACCAAAAAAAAAGGACTTTGTAGCCTTGTACTCCGTTCGGAGTCCGTAGGACGCGACAAGTCGTCGAGTGGTGAGCCCCCAGGCAACCTTGTGACGAAGTCGGGGCGCCAGTACGCCACATTGCTACCAGTCCCGAGTGCTAATTCGAGCGCATCATCATCCTCTGGCCGCAGAGTATGACTGTCGGTAGGTAGTACTCTGGCTGCTTTGGCCCCATCTCGTCTGATGCCCGGGGCTGCATCTCGGCGGGGACGGAAGGGGACGCATGTGCACAGTGCACTAACGGCATCCGGCCGGCTGACCCCTACTGCCGGCCACGCATTCGTGCGTCTGGTTGAGACTGCATTCCGTATTCCGCCTCAGCGTCTCGGAAGACCTTGGACACTGCTTCCGTGCTCAATTTCGGGGCGCAGGCTTGGCCGCCGAGGACAGCCGGTGAAATGGACACAGCCAGTCACAGGCTCCCAGCGAGCCAAGCCAGCAAAGAGCAACAGAGGGCAACTGCCAACAGAAGGGCCAAAGCATGGGTCAAACTGAAGCCGGCCGGATAGCATGCTTTCATACTCCGTAGATTCACGAGGCGTATTGCTCAAAATAGAATATCCGGGAGATGACCAGGATATGCACGTCCGTCGGGACGGAGACTCGTTATTGACAGCTTTCGCTGATCGGCCGGTTCTGAGTTGCCATTTGCCAGCAGCAATCTGCAAGTTCACAACTAAACAACTGCAGAACAGAAAGCAGGATTCGCTCGCTTCTGGGTTGAATGGCAGTCTGGGTACGTGTTCATTCCGGTCAACTGCGGATAGAACCCAGCCTCTTCTCTTTGTTGGGTTGAAAGCTGGTCGGCAGCATCGTATCATGCTCCACGAGGGCGCTCTAGTTAGCAGTCCAAGACCATAATTTACCGAATCTGTCACGACAATCAGTGTGCAAGAGTGGCATCGCCAGCCGCAACGTACGATCGTTAATGGGAGAGACTCTAGGCGCACACCGGAGTCTAGGCCGCCTCCTCCCTTGCGTGCCTTGCTGGAAAAGGTGGCTAGGCAACTGGCGTTTCGTCTCGTCTTGCAGGTTGCTCCTCTGAATTCCATCAGTCTCGCGCAAGTTGCAACAAGCGAGGGCCACGACGGCCCCACCCGTCCTTAGCCAAGCTGCCAGGTTCCGAAGACGCGGTGTTACATACTGCTTGTTACAGACTTTAAATTCCATTCATCGCATCGTCATTGTTGGAAGTTTCTGGCGCTGCTTGTGATTTGTGCTGGCGTTTGGTGATGGCGCTGACTTATGCCGGTTTGTGGTGATATGTGATTGGAGTGTGCTTTTTCGTGGTGGTTAGTGGACGGCCTCGCGGCCTGCCACTTGCCTGGAGATTGGAACACTTGACGTTACACGGTTACAGTAACCGCCGAGGTACATAATCAAATTCCCGGACAGCTCTGGCCGTTGTTCCTTCCCTAACCCTGGTCTGATGCGGCCCCCGCCTCTTCCCTTTGGACCGTTCTCTCTTGCCGGACAGACGTGCCGCACGTTTCATTTGTCTCTGTGCGTCGTGGGCACCGGGCTTGGCCGTTGTTCTTTTCCTGTGGACTCATGGCGCAGGAGATGGTGTCGGTTGGCCGGTTGGCCCTTCCAGGGAGATGATGTAATGAGTGGACATACCGGTCAGTGACAGCTGCCTATCACGATAACCCTTGAATCGGCGGCTGTGTATTCATACAGTGTTCGTCAAAGACTAGAACCTTAAAAATGGCAGGGACGTGGGCGACTGCAAGCTTTCATGGTCGCATGGGCGCATTGGCCATTCGCTTTCGCGTATTCTCCGTACATCTGTCCGTCTGCCCCAGGCCCCCATCTGGTCCATTGCTCCCCGATGGACGTGGTGGTCCCAACTCAAACCGACTCACAGCCCCCTTTTCTCCTCTTCTCCTCTTCTCCTCTTCTCCTCTTCTCCTCTTCGCAGTTTCGCAGTTTCGCAGTTTCGTAGAGTGCCTTGATAGCAAATGGGAAAACAAGGGGGGCCGCCGGGCAATGACGGACGGGACAACGGCAACAACGGCCAACGGTGGGTCGAGTCAAGTGCAGACGGTGACACGATAACGCACAATGACGGCGGCCGGTCACGGGGGTCGGAGTGCCCCCGACGCCATGGCCTGCTTCTTCGTCAAGTCCGAAATATTGGAAGCGAATACTGATCTTGTGCAACGAGGGCTTGCCAGCTTTCCGACAGCCCGGCGATGTGACAAAGGCCGTCTGGCCTCGCCTGGCTGTGGCCATCAGACGAAGGGGATCACCGCCCGGTGTGACAACTCACCCGCCCAACTGCCCCCCCTGCCGAAGCCTGCAGCGTTGGACCGAGCATGAGTTTCGTCACGGTCCCCTTTGGTGTGTGTGCGTACTTGTGGTGCTTCCGGACATGCAGAGAGATGCCCCCGGGCATTGAATAACGTGTTGGCAACGTCGGGTCGCAATCGAGTGGACTCCGTATGCAGCTTGCTCGGGTAGCGCCGCCGTACCGAGCTCTCCAAGCTTTCCAAACCCCTTCGATGCGGCCTTGTACAGAGTAACGTTGAAGCAGTCCTCGGCGCTGGATGGTGGGTGGTGGTGTACCGACGAGATGATGGAATTCTTGATGCTGCATCATCGGGCAAATAGTCTCTCTCGCTGATGAGATCTTGTCCGTTATGGCAAAAGGTTATGGCAAAAGGCAGCTTCGGCGCCTGGACGACCACTGTTCTCAGGCTGGAACGTACGGCGAATGGAGGCGGCAACGACGGCGACGACGCGGGAATTCGAAGAGGCAAGGAGCATGCCGTTCCGTTGATGTGCAAAAACCAACCAACAAACCGGCTCAAACATCCAATGAGCAGGCGCAGCTAGGACCCACATACGGGGCTTCGGCGGACATCTACCAGGTAAATTAGAGGCAAACGGATGGACGAAAGACGACGGCTGGGAGAAGCGGCGGACGGTTCGCGCAGGTGGCACAAGTGATACAAAAACACAGTCATACATGGACCAGCGCGTCAGCGCGTCGGCGGCTGGCAGTATGTGTAGGTATGATATCTTTGTACACATGTATGTACATATGTAGGTAGGGTCGTATGTACATACATCTTGCAGCGAGACCCGGCTTGCCCTTGCCGGTCCGCCCGTGCCTTGCGTTTGAACTTTGGAGTGTGTGAGCGACAGTGACTACAGATGGCTCCCTGGGTGGAAGGCGGGCGTCGCCAGGCTCCAGCTCCGCCGCCCGATCCGTGTGGCCGACCGTGTCTGCCTCGCCTTGCCCTCACCCGCATCCCCCATTTCCCTGGCTCTTGTTTTCCACTCCCACCCGGCCTCCGTGCTCTGCTATTTCCCTCTTTCATCGTTTTCCTTACATACTTTCTTTGCAACTATATAAACCCCAAACCCCATCTCTCACCAGCTCGTCTCACTGAGCTCTCTTCGTCTTTGTCTCTTTGTCTCTGCGTCTCTTGTGTTTCTTGCGTTTCTTGCGTCTCTGCGTCTGCAAGAGCCACATACATACCCAGTTGCTCCTCCTGTTTGTCTCACGCGTCACTGACGGCCCGTGGACAACCCTTCTTCTCCCAGTACCTCGCACCACCGCCAGCATCGCCACTCTTCCACAACTTTACTCCGCGCCTGTGGCCTGCGCCGGTCGCTGCACCATCGCTCACTTCTCTCTTTCGCCTCGTCACGCCTAGCTGTGCCCATGTCGTCCAGCTCCAACCATCGCACAAACGCCCTGAGGGCGGGCGGCGCATGTGTCCGCTGTCGCAAGGGCAAGACGAGGTGCGTCTACGAGAACGGCCAGCTTCCGTGCAAGAACTGCTCCAAGGGCATGCATGACTGCTACCTGCCCTCAAACTCCAGGCAACACCACTATGGCCCTCCGAGCCCGGCTCTTCGCCAACCAAGCGCGCATCGTCGCCCAGCTCGCGAGGCTCTACCTGCCGCCGGGCCAGGAGCCGGAGCATCTGAGGCCAGACATGCGCCCGTCACGGGCTCTGCTTCGTCTGCGCGCGGCGCGCCCATGGGACCAGAAAAGTAAGTTGTCCGTCTGCACTGCGCTCTCTGTCATTTGCTTCTTTGCCCGTTGCCCCTTGCGCGTTTGCATCTTTCTGTCTTTCTTGTCTGTCCGTCCGCACAATGCTGCGCCGGACGGACGGCGTCGCAGTGCCACGCAATGCGCGGAACCACTTTTCTGCTCCGGAATGCCGGACTTCCTGCCCCTCTGGGCCTCTGGTTCTGTCTCACATGACACCGAGCTGGCTGGGCTAGTCGGCTTTTCGTCGGGACGAGTTCTCCGAGTCTGCCGCCGCCGCCGCCGCCGACAGCTCCACCAGCTGCTCATTTTACCCGCTGCATGTCCAAAATGTGTCGAAATGACGAACAACGTTGCTGACCCTCGCTCTCAGGCTCACACCGGAGTTGATTGCCGAATGTGAACGTGTCATCTCAAAGACATTTCCAGCTTGTGTGGCCTTCCATAAGCCCTCGTTCGTTCAGCACTTGAAGAAAGCTAGCTTGAACTCGAGTCTTGTTTCCGGACTTTTGACCTGCGCAGCACGGTAAGAAGGATGCCTAATCCTCTCTCAACCTATTGAACCGTCTTGACTGATGTTCGGGTGGCATGTAGGAGTTCGCCAGTTCTTATCCGCCGATATGGGTCTCCCACCCTGGCAGCAGAAACATTCGCTGCGAAAACCATTGTGCTTGTGAACCAGAACTTGGATCAGCCTAGTCTGTCCGACATACAGGCTCTGTGTCTTGTCGTTATCCACGAATGGGGATCTCGCAACGCCGTTCGGGCGTACATCTACCTCGGCCAGGCAGCGCGCATGCTGCACATGTACCAGGTATCAGGTGAATGCAACAACCCGAACATGGGTAACCAGTTCCTTCGGCAAGAATCTCTGCGGCGTACATTGTGGTTGGTGTATATCCTTGACTGCTTGCTCACCACCACATCTGGCCGCTTCACCGCCCTCGGGACCCAGGACATTGCCACTGTGCCACTCCCCTGTCTCGATATCAATTTTGCATTTGCCAATCCAGTAAGCGTCAATACTTTGCCCGAGTATTTTAGTCGCTGTGGCAAAATCCTCCAGGGCTCTTCTGAGACTCCCGACAAGTCTCTGGAAAAGTCTCCTCGAGGCTCTCCTGCAAAATCGATTGCACCGGTTTCGTGCCCTGCCACTGTTGGAGAGATTGGCGAGTTGGGGTACATTGTCCTGGCATCCAGAATCTGGTATGACGTGGTCCGCATGCTGACAACGACGACGGTGGCCACCTTCTGTGAGGCAGATTGCGATGAACTCCTTGCCAACATTGAAGGCTTCCGCGCGTCTCTGCCCATGCAGTTGGTCGAGGAGCCTGAACACGTCAACATGCACGTGGCGATGGGGTCCGAGTATACATATGCCATGCTTCACTGCTTGTTGCACGGCGCATCGTTACTTGCACGGCGCCGCCTTCTTTTGCAGGCCGTCATGTCGCCCGACTTCGACTTTGACGCCTTCAGGTTGACTCCCAGGTGCCGCGATCTCGTTGACCGTGTGTTCGCGTCATGCCACTCCGTCAGCCTGCTACTCAACGCTCTCGACACCGGTACAGAAAAGGACACCCCCACGTGTCTTCCTATTGAGATGCTTTTCTGTGCCTTCATCACGAGTGCGACAGTAGCGTGGTTGTCGCTGAAGGGGTTCACGCCGCCCACCGCCATGGAAACGGCCGCTCACATGGTCTGTGACGGCGTCAGGTTCATCCACAACGGCGCCGAAAGCTGGCCATTGGTTGCGACTTGGCTCAAGCATGTTGTTGTCATGCAGCGGGTTCTCATCACGCATGCCCGATCTGCCTCTGAGAGCTCACATAGCTCGTTGAGTCGGCGTGGTTCTGATCCTCCTCACAACGGAAACGGCGTCAAGGCCGAGGCTTTGTCTCATGTCGACTCGGACCCTGACGCCATGGATCACGATCACCATGCCGGGGCAGCTGGCGGAGAGACTCCCGCTCCTGTCGTACCAGCCGCCAGAGTCGTGTCAGAATCTGCCCGCGGCGACAGTGAGCCTCCTGCACCCGTGTCGCGACGCGGCGTCACCACCATCAACGGTGGCTCCGGAGCTGCGGCCCATGCAACAGCGGCTAGTGGCACCTCGTCTCATGCCGGCGCTCCTCAGGCTTTGATGCAGCCTTCAGATGGCAATCACTCAAGCCCAGGCGCATCTCCTAGTCCAGCTCCTGTCCCCGTTCCGCAAGACGGATGGACCACGAGTCACCAGGACATGACGCCTGCTGAGCTTTGTAACGCGTTGGAGCGGCAGCTGCTTGACCACGACGACCTGGCAGCTTTTATGGGTGGCGGTGTATGATCGTATCCAGCAGGGTACACGGGCGAAGGCGCGTCGCTGCGTTTGCAGCGTGCTTCGCGACAGGCACACAACAAGTGGCACGGCGTTTTCTCACCAAAGACGGTAGTGGCTTTTCTTTCATCATTGCTCGCGGAGTTCAAAGGGCTGGGGTTTTTTTTTACTTCTTTTCTTTTTTTTTTGGCCCTAGGAGTCTTGCAGCTCTTTGTGAGATTGCCTATAGGCAGAAGACGCGGCACCCGACAATCAGAGGTACGCAAACCAAAATGCACGTTTGCACACAACTCTGTTGTGGCTTTGGTACAGCATCTTCTGCCTATAGATGGTTCTATGAGGAGCCGCAAGGCCCAGTGCCCACGGCAGAAAGCAAGACGCTAGGCGAGATGAGGCGAATGGGGAAAGAGAGCGATGACCGCAGGCGACTGCCGCAGGTCACGGACGCGAAGTAAAGCTGTGAAAGAGTTGGCGATGTTGGTGGTGGAAGAGGAGTTGGGAGAAGAAGGATTTTTTTGCTCCACGGGCCGTCAGTGGCGCGTGAGGCGAATAGATGGAGTAGCTGGGTAGCTCTTGCAAAGACGCAGAGACACAGAGACGCAGAGACGCAGCGCTTTTTTCGTCTTTGTCAGATCCCGTTGTCCTGTATACATGTATATTTCGTTGGTGGTACGCCCGGAGGATGGCGTTGCTTACCTTATACTTTGTTTCGAGAGGCGCTGTACTATCTTACGCCTTTGCCCCGAGGGGCTGGCTCTCAAAAAGGCGTCTTGTTTTTGGTCAAAAGGAGGGACTTGTTGCGATGATACCCATTCGAGTTTTTGTATAATAATGCTTGGAACAAAAAAGAGACATTTTTATGCTGTGTTGATTTTTGAAGATTTGTGTGTGGGCTAGAACTTTCCAGGCTCTTTTTTTGGTCGCTTGTCTCCGCGCTTTAGTACGTTCTCAACAGCGGCTCGATTTTTCGATCAAGACACGGTGGCATGTTCTTTCTTTTGTTGTATTGCATGTGAGGGCGTGGGAATCTGCATAAGAGATTACGTGGCTGGCTTGGTGAGGTGAGGTGAGGTAATGTGATGAGCACTGAGCAAAGATGGGTGGGTCAGTTGGAGACTGATTTATAATAGAGGAGGAATCATGAATGTCTCCGTTGTGGACGACGATGAGGGGAAGGAGTTGGTTGCCTTTGCGTTGAAGCCTGAAGAAGGTGCTTGGTGAGGCTTTGGGGTGTTGGAGAGAAGGCTCTAGAAAAGGTGTTGTGCGCTGTTGTGGGGGATGCTGTGGGTGTTACTGGTCACGACTCACTGCCTACAGGTGGATGATGGATGAGCGGATTCGCGGAAGGACGTGGTGTTGCGTTGGATGAGGAGCCTGAAATGCGGTGGGCGCTGGGCAGGATCGGCATGCATGGCCCATGGGTGAGTAGTAAGTAGGTATGTACTGAGGACGAGTACACCCGTATGTGAGGGGTAATTGTGGGCAAATGAGCCCGCGAGTGGTGAGGGAGTGAGTGAAGTGTAAAAAGCGAGTGAGAGACCGAGCAAGGTTGTGTCGAGTCTCGAGTGAGTGAATAAGTGAGTACACACATACTGAGGTGAGTATGAACTGTAAGTGAGTGAGCCAGTGTCCACCTAGGTAGGTATCTACATACCTATGTGACAGCTTTCACAGAGAATATGCAATTGCGTGAGAATAAAGAGCGAGAAACTCCCACAAACTTCAAAGTGACCACAAATTCAACACGAGGGCCGAGGCACACCAAGACATCAAGACCAGATAGGCGGCCCATGCACACAAAGCAAAACCCAGGTTACAGGTAACAGGTTGCCAAAGCAGCCATGTAACCTCGCCACTGCTACGCACAGATGAGTACATTATTAATTTGATATGTACTCCTTATTACTCCGTAGACTCGTAAAGAATCTGGTTCATCTCCTCGGCACCTAAGTTCTTACATACATGTCTAGCTTTTCTTCTTCTCTCTTTCTCCACGGGAATCTGAGAGCAAAAAGCACTGTGAGAGCAGAGAGAACACCTGCCTAGGAGGTAGGTAGGTAAGGTACTTCAAAATACCTAGGCGTGGAACCCTCTTAATTCTTGGTCACGAAAAGCGGGCTGGATCGTCAATTTGCGCTTTGCGTCCGAATTATAGCAGCAAGGCTTTATCATTCGTGTAGGTAATTGATCCTTTTGAGAATTGAGATACCTACTACTACTCTCGAGTCTCAGTAGGTACGAAACTCAGCGCTCAACAATCATCCGATTCAATGTACTCTGTACTCCGTAGCAGACGTGGAAACACCTACATATTGGACAACGAAAACTGGACTTTACACCTACCTATTTTGCCGTTCTTGAAAAAGGACACTCCTTTTTTTAGGTTGCACCCACGAGTCACGAGTCACGACTCACGAGTATGGTACCTACACCGCTCATGCGCAATAGTTTTTGGTATGCATAACGTATGTGCAGTAGCGGGTATGTTTGTACTAGATCTGTGCCTGGAGGGTTGCTGCTTTGCGAGGCGCCTTATGGTCCGCTGTTGATAAGTGCCCGCTGTGGTGGTTGGCCGATGCGCGGAGCGGTCGGTCTAGGACTCTAGGTTCCTGATGGTCGGGGAAGGAAAGAGAGTGCATAGGTGGATGTTATGTGCGTAAGTTGAGTGAATGAGTGAATGAGTGAATGAGTGAATGAGTGAATGAGTGAATGAGTGAATGAGTGAATGAGTGAATGAGTGAATGAGTGAATGAGTGAATGAGTGAATGAGTGAATGAGTGAATGAGTGAATGAGTGAATGAGAGTGAGGGTGAGGGTGAGGGTGAGTAAAGAGTGAGTGAGTGTGCTAGTATGTGAGTTCCCCTGTGAGCAACGTCGCATCAATTCACAAGTCAAGGGTACTAGTCTCTCCCAAATCCAATACCGTATACACTGGGAAAATAGACCCGGCAGCGCGCTTTGACCAGGTCCACAAACCTGCAGAACATCCCTATCGTGACCAGCAATCTCTGCCTCATGTGAAGGTATTTTTGGATGGCATCCCAGCTATGGAGGTCTCACTTAAGGAAGTTTGGCACGGGTTATGTGGAGATTATGCAGGTTTATGGACTTGGTCAAAGCGCGCTGCCGGGTCTATTTTCCCAGTGTATACGGTACCCTCGATCGACAATGCTCGACAAATGGGTACTTTATGTTCGCTAATCATGTTCAGCAATCAAAGAGTCTACCTATCTGTGAACGTGGTGCAAGGAAGGATGAATTGCCATGCCAGCCAGCAACGATGTACCGGAATGGCGACCTCCTCAGCTTCATTGAATCATCGGTGCGCTCTGGCTACAATAGGTACCTTATTAGGTACATTAGGTACCTTAGGTACCTACCCACGGATATTGCATCGCAAGCGGGGCTGCTGAACCCGGGATTGCGACCATGTCATTGTACGTCATGTGCCTACCTCCTACACCTTTTCCTTCCAATCTTCCATTTGCTTTTTTGTGCTTCCTCCTTCCCACTTCCAGGCCTTTATATATCAGCGATTTTTTTCCCTTAGCCTCTTGAGTCTTGTTGAAGCCACGCGAGTCGCGACAGCTCGCAGTAGCTGTTCCCTTCTACAGCATTCTCAAGTCGTGGCCCGACGTGGCGACGGCAACAAAACTTTGCTCCGCCGCGCCTCGATTTCGCTCGCGTCGCAACGCCGAGATGGGCATGCTTATAAATGCTACCTGTGGACTTGAGAGCACTGGCATAGTTCATCTGATCAACGTGCAGAAATTGACTTGCTATCATGCTGCAGCAAAACCTAAAGTCGTTCCTAGTCCCTTCATTGATTGACTGATGCGGCCCGCAATAATTGATCTTCCATCATCTCTTACGGATTATGGGCTCCTCATCGAAGTTATGTACTGCGAATCTCGGCACCTTTCATCCATGCTGGGCCATTGTTGTCATGATGAAGTACCTAATGGTTGCCGTGCTTTTCTTCGGGGTTACTCTGAAAGTGGGGTCAACCGGCAGAAGGTTGCCGAGACGGCGAGTGGTCTCGGTCTTGCAGGCCGCTACGTGCTCGCCTCATCGCAAGCTCACTCTACGTACGGCAGGATGAGGACACATTTGCCGTCAACAAGACGTGAGAATGAGATCAAGCGCACGGATAAGACCCCACATCATCATGTACCTGGTACCTACAATGATGAGAATGCTGAAGTTTATTTGCGGGGAAAGATAATTCCGGCTCGACAACAGTCACGGCCCCCTTCTTTGGAACTAATTACGTACCTTTCTAGAACTTGGTGACGAACCTTAGTGCTCCCGGTTGCTTCAATCTGTGGTATTGTGAGTGTTTTCGTCTGCAGGTCGTCGAATCAGGCTTCGGTGTTTCCATCAAAGGCTGCCTGGGCTTATATGATTCCGTCGTGATAACCGCGAATACATATCATGTCCCTACGAATACATGTAGATCTGAGTCTCGGAGATCTCTGCCTGGAGCGAGGTACTTTCCAGAATGATGGATCATTAGTCTTCGGCAAGCGCTCCTTCCCTCCCCGTGTCCCCACCTTCCGGCCGGTAAATCTGCACGCTGGTGGAAACTCGACCGTCTGGGACATCTGGCGGGGATGTGACAAATTGGAATTGCATGCTCCGTGAGTACATACATATGTAGGTATGTACATGCACATACATATGTACCTAATGTACGTACATACCTGCCTACCTCATAACGGTTGCGCGGCCGCCGGTGCCGCTTGCCGGCGCTAAGCCGAAAGAGATGAGAACAAGATTGGTATGTAAGTATGTATGTAGGAAAGAGAGACCAGAGAAATAAAGGCTTGCGATATGTATCAGACTGCGGCTGGCGACTGCAACTTGCGACAAACATGGCTTGGGCGGATTGGAATGTGATCATCATTCAGTCCACGAGGTTGATTAACAAGCGAACCGAACGCCGCCACGAGACTACCGGTAGATATGCATGACGATACGTACTAGATCCGTTTGGCCCGCTGTTAGGTCTCCGCTGCTGCAAACCAAGGTGAGGAGAAGCCCGGGTCAGTCAGAGCCTCAGAGATATGCGAGATCGCAGATGGGGGAAGCCGCGACGTGGGCGAGACAGGGGTAGACTATCCCCGAAACTGCTCCAATATTGGCCGGTCGGGCGTGTTTGGCCTTGACGTCTCAGATCTCTCGCTTTGTCTGTAATTTGTATCCGCCACCGGCTACATCGGAACGTTGGCAAGGGTCGCCTCTCTTGTGCAGCTGCCGCTCAACGACAACATATTTATATCTTGCGACCCAGCATTACTTTGTCGCTTCGCCCGCTCTCCGACTCCTTTCTCGCTTCCGTGTTCCATACGGCTCACGAAACAAGTTCTCGCCTCTCACCGTGTCAAATGCCTTTCAACAACACCGGAATAAGAGAAACAGGAGCCGAAACAGACATGGGACACCACACAGGAGCTGATGCCGAGGACACGGGTGCGGCTCCGCACGAGGGCATGTCTGTATCGACATATCTGTCGACGCGAATCACATCCCTCAAGCCGCCCATGCTGCCAGTTCCCAATCCATGGAAACAGCTGCGTATGTTGAACGGCCAGCAGTGGGCGTTCTTTTCTCTGGCATTCGCCGCCTGGGTAGGTAGAAGAATCTTGGCGAAGCCGAAGTAGAAAGATATGGCAGATAGACGAACGAGATGGCGGCGGGGCAAAGCGCATGTTCATTGCTAACGCGGGCTGCCTCAGACCTGGGATTCATTCGACTTTTTCACGGTTTCTCTCACCGTTAGCGATTTGGCAAAAGATTTTGGCAAAACGCCAGCCGACATAACCTGGGGCATCACCCTTGTGCTCATGTTCCGATCTGTCGGATCCATTATATTTGGCATTGCAAGCGATCGCTGGGGCAGAAGATGGCCTTTTGTTGCAAATCAAGTGCTCTTTATAGTGCTTGAACTGGTAAGCGCCGAATCTCCTTTTCCGAGTGGGCTACTTTACTTCCATTCCTTTTTTCGTGTCCCTCTGGCCCTCAATTACCTGGACCCTTCAAACGGTTCATAGTCGACTATCTCTTGAATATCTTGTATTCGCAAGATGCCTGCCAAGCCTCGTCATCCATGAACATGTCTCATCGACTTTGATCCAAGGAAACTCATGTGGGACTCCTCGGCACCACCCGACTTGGCAATCCTTGGCGCGCAACAATGCTTTGCCACGTTTGTGTACAGCGCTCAATGGCCTCGAAGCAAGCTTTTTCTTCCTTTGCAGGCCACATATGTCTTCGAATCAAATGCTGACGGTAACCAGGGTACTGCCTTTTGCCAAACATACTCGCAGTTTCTCGCCTGTCGTGCCCTGTTTGGCGTCGCCATGGGCGGTCTATACGGAAACGCGGCTGCTATGGCGTTGGAAGATGTGCCTGACGAGGCTCGTGGTCTCATGAGCGGTATTCTTCAACAGGGTGTAGGTTGCTGTGCCACCCCGTCCTCTTCAGTTTCGATTTGTCGTGCGAGATTTCGCTAATTCATCTACCGTGTTCAGTACGCCTTCGGGTATCTCCTCTGTGCCGCCTTCGCCCGTGGGCTTGTGAACACCACATCGTACACATGGCGCCCCCTCTACTGGTTCGCCGCGTGCCCGCCTGCAGTTTTCATCGGCATTCGTTTGATGCTCCCCGAGACCAAGGTGTTTCTCGAACGTCAGCGCATGCGTCAGGAAGCGGGCCACGTTGGCAAGTCGGCAGGATCCGTCTTTCTCAGCGAAGGCAAAACGGCTTTGAAGCATCACTGGCTTCTGCTCATCTATCTCGTTCTTCTCATGGCTGGCTTCAACTTCTTGAGCCACGGCTCGCAGGACCTCTACCCCACCATGCTGGAAAACCAGCTCCAGTTCAGCAAGACGGAAGTGACGGTGACGCAAGTGGTGTCCAATCTAGGTGCCATGTCAGGCGGTATTATTGTCGGATTCTGCAGCCAGTCTGTAGGACGACGGTTCAGCATCGTTGTTTGCTGCATCCTTGGTGGCGCGCTCTTGTACCCCTACGGCTTCCTGAATAACAATTCCATCATGTCCGCGGCCTTTTTTGAGCAGTTCTTCGTACAGGGCGCCTGGGGCGTCATCCCTATTCATCTCATGGAACTTTCGCCGGGAACCTTTCGAACTTTTGTTGTCGGTACGGCCTACCAGCTCGGCAACCTCGTCTCATCGGCATCATCCACGATCGAGGCCCAATTAGGCGAGCAGTTCCCGCTGCCGCCCACCGAGAATGGCACTCCGCGCTACGACTACGGAAAAGTGATTTGCATCTTCTTGGTTTGCGTATACGTCTACACCCTGGTTCTCACCCTGCTCGGGCCTGAACACGTAGGCCGCAAGTTTGACGTCAGCCATGATCAGGATGCCCAGGACGCTGTGGCTGTTGAGCGGGTCGACGGCAAAAATGTGCATGGGGAAATGGAGGACGAAGAGGAGGGCAACATGGATGGCAGAGGGAGGACACGCAGTGAGAAGAGGCTTTCGAGTCATTCAGAGTAGAGGGATCTTGATTCTTTTGTTCGATGATCATGATTTTCGCAAGCGCGTCATGCCATTTCGGAGAAGACCATTGATTTCTCTTTTAGACTCACGAATAGAGTGATGAAGTATATGAATGATGTTGAGCATGAACAGAGAGAGACATTATCTATCAGCGGCGCCAACAATGCGATATTATTGAACAAGTCCTAACCATTGCCTCAAGTCTCAATTGTCGACCAAGCTACCGCAAATAACCTGCATTTCCTACCTCGGACGACTCAATGGCACGCCCAAAGCTCGACGTGATTTATTTTGTCCGGATCATTCTCCTCCAAACCCGATTATCTTATTCTCGTCGCCTAATACCTACTCTCCACGCCGTCCTGTCTCCTTCTTTCAAGCCAGGCTTACCACCTACCCGGGATTTTGTTTCCCCAGCACAACAGCGCAAAGCGTGGTGCACGATGCTCGATGTCGCGATGAGGCTGTTTTACGTTATTCGTTTATTAGTTCGCACTCGGTAGTTCTGCCCTTGTACGAGCGTCTCACCGTCACACAAACCATTGAGGTGGCCACGTAGTGAGTCGGCTGTCGGTCATCATTGCACGTAAGGTACTACATACACCAAGTTTTCTTACCTGGGAGCATTGCTCTCCTGCAATGAATGGTCTCCAAATGTCTGCTTTTTCCTTCTTCCTGCGTATTTTCTGATTTTATGTCACAGTGACCGCTCTCTTGTCAGCGCCATCACGACGTAGCGTTATATATATTCAATTATCCATGAATGAGCTGTACTCTCATATAATTAGTCAATGGCTGCTCAAGCCTCAGCCCTCAGTCCATGGTCGCTCCTCAGTTATTAAGTACTGTAATGGCATTCCTGGTATGCAGCCGCCATATTCCATCGAACCCCGAAATCCGGCTCCTTATCTTTTGTCCCTTCACTTTTGCTTATCCTAATAATTACGCTCCCCGTTTTGCAATTCCTGGTCAAATGATCCCGCATAAAGCAAATCCCCTTTCTCGCCATTCATGCGATCCCACAGAGAACGCGCATGCTCGTGGAAGCTGCGCCTGCTGACAGAGGACTTGCCATCCAGCGCTGCAAGTTCCGCGGCTTCATTTTCGCGCTCTAGCTGCACATGCAGATAGACGCCCGCTCTCTTGCCCGTGAACAGCGCGTGAGGCACGTTGGTGACATTGTCGGAGTTGCAGTCACCAATGGCATACACACCTGGCACGTTTGTCATGAGTCCCTTGCTTTGGTCCGCGGTCAGCTTGTTGCCTAACATCTTAACACCCATGTCTACGCCGAGACTGGAGTGCTGCTCCTCTTTGTAGCTGGTCAGGAATGAATCCCTCAAAATGGGCTCGCCTTCCGTGAATCTCACCCGGAAGAGATCATGCTCGGCGTGAGTGGGAAGAGAAGGGTCGCCGGGGGGGAGGGAGCCATCTCGAAGGCGCTCAATGGCCGCAATAGTACGGTTCTCCACTTGAATGTTGTGCAGCTTAAGGTAGTCTTGCCATCGGGGATCTGACTTCTCGGTGGCTGCACGGTTGGCTTCTGTATCGGTGCCATTGACAAAGGCAATGACGTCCGTGTTGACGCTGAGGACTTCGCGAACCGTGCCGGGTACGGTGGTCAGAGGACCCAGCAGGCCGAGAGCTTGGTCAGCGTGTTCGTGGCCATCGCACCACATGCACCAGTAGAGGCCCTGTCCCCAGTTCTCCCTCACACCAGGCGTATCCGGGAGAAGGTCTCGGAGACCAGTGGCAAGAACAATCTTCCTGGCGGTAAAGGTAATCTCCTTGTTGTCTGGATAGGTGCCCGACACGGTGAAGTACGTGTTGTTCTGCTGCGGCAGAATCTTGGAAATTGTTCCGTTGGTCATGGTGACGGTATCATAGTTGGACAGCTGCTTACGAGCGAACCATTTATAGTACGCTGGCGTTACGCCTACAGGAGTGCCACTTCGATTAGCATGCTACCATATACACGGATACACGTACGTATACATGTTCAAAGCTCTTTTTTTGGGTGGACAAAAAAGAGCAGGAGACTCTAACTTACCATCGTAGCCCAAAACATCGTGCTGGTGTCGCGTGGCGGCATTGCGGTATTCACCCGAATCTACCAACAACACGTTGCGGCGAACACGAGCCAAGGCGCTCAGAGCGGCCAATCCCGCCGGTCCACCACCGACAATGATGGCATCGTAGTCGATTCTCGGCTTGTTGTCTGCCACTGGTGCTGCGTAAGCAAGCAGAGGCAGCGAGCTCAATACTGAGGCAGCAGCGTTGAGCCACAACATGACGGCAATTACGTTTGATAGACCCGCGGATTAGTATTAGGCCCTGAGTCGTGAGCAGCGACAAGGTATGGAAATAACAGTGACACACACACACACACACAGTTATATATACAGATATATATATGTATATATATATAGGTGCGTATATAAATATATATGTATGTATATCCGCAAGCTGTGCGCGTCGGCGAGGCAAGTCAGGAACTCGAGGTTGGGGAGAAGGAGGAATGAGGAAGGAACCAACAAGGGGACTCTGAACAGGACCAGACTCCTAGCAATCGTGCCCGGTATTTATGCAAAGTGAAACAGAGAAACCATGTTACATACGGAGTAGGTACAGGTGGAATGCTTACTTTCCCCCATGAATGGAGCTACAATTGCAACACTCGATGTCTCTCTCATTCGCGTGACTTTTCCTCCGGCCCACCGATCATCCCTACCCTTGCTGGTCCGCTGGTCGGGACCGCCATTCTCGGCATTTCCTTGGAACTTTCGATGGATGTGGTCGCAGAATTCTTGCAGAACCGTCGACAAGTTGAGAACTCGCATTGGACCGATTTGACAAATGTGTGAGCTATAATACCGAAACTGGGTTTCATATCCTGTAGGAGTGGAGCAGTTGTCCGTCGTCGAGCTTGATACATAAATCAAGCTGCTGCGACACATCTTCGCTGTGCACGAGGCCGGCCAGCTTGACGCTAGAGACTGTAGGTAATCTTGTGCTTCTCGTGCCTGTCGAGACTCGAAACAGCATGACACAGAACTTCGAACGATCTGATAATACGCATTTTTATTGCGTAATAGGTAGCTTCCAGGCCCTGAGCTCCGGGCTGCCGAGCACTCTTCACCGCAGCTAGCCAGAAAGAGAAAGAAAGGGTGGAGGTGACCGGCAAGAAGCCTGCGGGAGAATCGACAATAGCCGGTCGGAGTCTCCAGCCTGAAAGAGTCTTGGGGATGTACACCATAGGTATGTCGTGATTTTCTTCTGCTGGGCCGCTCAATGACTGACCTCATCGCACAGAATTGCGTTGTTTACTATGGACAATTTTTCCGTTTCGCCCCTTTCGATACCGTACACCGTACGGAGTATGTACACGGTACATAGGTACCTGACGTGTTGACGTCACACCAAGCCGGCTGATTTGTCTCGCCGAACAGCCGAGGGCTTTAGCTTTACGGAGTACCTAGGCTTTCAGAGAAGCAGCCTGCAGGTACCATACGATGGTGAGGCACTAATCGAGCCAATCTGGCGTGAGCTTGGTGGAAAGAAGGCTGATCCGCATGCTTGTTTGCTTCTTTTTCTGCCTCTTTTGAACCTCTTCTCTCTCTAGGGTTTCTCTTTTTCATTGTCTTTCCATGTTATGCATCCGATTCGTCTCTTTCCATCTTGTCTCTCCTGCGTACGTTCCTGCAGTTTCAATTCTTGACGATATGGGCCGTGAGTCCGTGACTGTACAGACGAGCTTCGACTTTTTCCAGAACATCTGTCCCGAATGTCGGATGAGACAGTACAGAGCAGCTGAGTAAGGAGCTGAGCTGAATCCTAGATCTGGATCTGGATCTGGATCTGGACTGAGCGACGGCCGGTACGCCGTTAGCAATCTAAGAATGGAGCCGAGAATGGAGTCCGAAATGGTTGGTCGGTCCGCATAATTCCGCCGTGCGAGTCTCAGACTCTCAGTATCGTCCTTGGCTCCGTGCCGCTGTTACGGAGTATGTACATACCTACTGATGCTGCCTTTCCCGTCCTTGGACTCTCTTGGCCTTCTTGGCCCCTCTGATGATGGATGACTTTTGGAAGTCTTGGCGAATGCCGCGATCATCCAATCATAGCATGAGGTGTGGATGTTTTACGTGGCGCCAGACTGACGGAAGACGGCAAGAGCCGCCCGCCTGCTTTCCTCCTTGGCTTGCTTTGACGGATGCGAGGCGTCCGTTTGCAATCTGCACTTCAACAATTCTGCCTTTCCGCACCGCTTCAATTTTGCTCTTATTCACCTTGACTGCCCTGAACACGCCATCCCCTGATGCTCCAGACGCCATGTCCGAAGACATCTAACTCAGAGCAAGTATTCACCAGTCTCTCTGCCTGGAGACTTCAACGCCTATGCAGCTACTAGCCGGATAGCATCACTCGCAATGCGCCACGGGCTCATCAAATTGTGACCTCTTTTTTGACACCTTTCTTTGCCCTGTGCGCTTGCCGCACACGGGGCAGGTGTGCAGTCTGTCACGCTTGCTGTTGAACTCATGGCTACTTGAGAGAACTTTGAATGCCATCAACCATCTTGATGGCACAGCTGCTCTGAAGCCGGATCAAGGCCTCGCGACGCTTCTCGTGTGAGATCATGACGCACAATGCGCAAATGACGTGCAACAAAAATGTGCGATAAGACAGACGTGGACAGTTGATGCTAGAAGCCAACACTGGGCCTGCTCCGTGAGAGATTCGTGGCCACGATCAAGCGGAATAGCATCTGGTCAACGGCCACGCGTAGACGGGCGGTGTTTCTCCGGCCAGACTGTCGAGACGTCATCAGCCTTGGGCTCCTTGTCTGGTGTTTGGATATCAAAGTCGCCATAGTATAGCGCTCGCCAAGTGCGCAAACTCAAATCTCCGGAAAAGGATATGCCAGAGTGGTAACCCGAAACCCGAGGGCAGACGAAGCCAAGACAGCCTGGTGCTGCAGCAAAGTTTGTTTCTCCTTGGATCCAACTACTCATTGTGACCCGTTCGCTATCGGCGGCTGCCTTTCTCAGCTTGATAATATAATTTGACTTCTTGTGCCGTCATCAAGCCCCTCTCTCACGGCGGAAATGTGCTTCTTGTCGTCTTGGGCCAGGCAATCTTCGTAATCTCATCTCGTAGGCCAACAAACTCACTGTGCTGATGAATGTTCGAATCTCGACAGTTGACCCTGCTTCTTGAGATATCTTGCAAGTGGCACCCGCGAGATGCCCTCTTCTGGTTCCAATGCGTCAGACTCCGGCAAAGACGTAGTCAAGGCCAAAGGTGAGTCTATCTTGGGTTCTGTGAACTGGCATCACATATGTGGGATGAACAAGTGAAGAAACACTGACAAAGGAATTCCAGCCACCAAAATCGCATCGCGACTCTCTCCAGAACAGCTTGCTCGCAAGAGAGCCAATGACCGTGAATCTCAAAGAGCCATCCGTGCAAGGAACAAAGACCTCATCGCCAGCCTCCAGCGCGAGGTACACGAACTTCGAAGCAGAGATGACGCTCGAGCTGTACAGGAGTTACTACGTCGCAACGGCGCTCTCGAATCAGAACTGAGACTCCTCCGCCAGAGCATTGGTATCCCAACCCCTCACCATCAACCGGCTCAACATCTTGACGGCAGTGGCCATCTTGCCTCACTCAACGCCTTCTCAGCGAACGGCTACAACAGCACAAGCTTACCGACGGATAGCAAATACAGCATTCCGAGAAGATTAGAGAACCCGAGCTCGGTCTGGATATCAGGCCAATATGGCTCTGACCCAGATCCAAACCATCAGCAGCAGCAGCCTCCGCAAAATAGCAGCCAAGTGTCGCAAGTGTCTCTGAGCGCGCCGCAACATGACACGTGGTGCTCCCCGGATTCTATGTCAAGCACGGCCGAGATTCCGGACGTATCGACCAGAATGGAGGGGCTTTTCCCGGCCGCTACCCATACGCCGATACCCGCACCTTCGTCTGGAGGTCTAGGTCTGGTGCCGAAATCACACATGTCTGTTCCGAGCGGCCCAGATGCCGTTCCGAACCCAGGGTCTCCGCCAGGCTGTTACGGAGATCCTCATGGACTGACGACGCGGCCGCCAAGTGAGGGGTTCAGCAATCTGCACTATTTTATGAGTCGCGGTCCTTCTCACGGGGGGGTCGCCGCAGCGTCTCATCCGCCGCTCCATCAGTCTGGACTGATCTACAGGGGGTAGAAACGGGAGGATCGAGGCAAGCCGCAAGCCGCACGGCAAGTTTATCCGTAAATAACATCAGCTTTCATCTTTTTGGAACTTGGGCATCTCTCTTTTGAGAACCTACAAGAAAAAGGAAAACGATGTTTACTTTCAAGTTGTCGAATTACTATGGCGTGAATATAGGCCAGTAAGAGCATAGCAAGGTATCGTCTAATAAACATTGCATTTCAAAGCAAACTGCGGGTGAAGGCCACGCAAAGCAATGATATGAGCAGGCCACGATTCCAACTGTGGAACGTGGACTTGAGCAAGTGAGTTCCATAGAATCCACCACGGAATCGGAAATCTATCTTCGAGAAATAAAAAGCAAAATAGCAAGATGAAATAAAGGGGGCGAAATCCCCATTCAGTGCGATCTTGGCATGCACAAGGGTCCCCCTGTCGTCACCCGGAGCACTTTCCCCAAAATCTACACAGGAACAATCCCGTACTTTTCAAACGGGAACCCCGCCAACGTCCTCAATTCCTCAGCCCATCCATCATCGACCTCTCCGAGCTTGTGCATATGTACCGGGCCAGCCTCGCCTGTCAGCCCGGCCAGAATATATTCCTCCCTCCCAATCACCTCGTCCTTGAGTCTCGGATGAGGAACCCACACGACCCTCATCCCCGCCCGTCGACCGGCCTCCACTCCCGGGATTGAATCCTCAAACACGAGGCATTCCTCCGTCGTGATGGGCCTCTCGTCCGGCCCCAGGGACTCGTTTATCGTCTTCAGAGCCAGCAAGAAGATATCGGGTAGTGGCTTGCCCCGCCCGGGCCCCAAGCGAGAATCATCCCCCAGAACGCGTCTCTCACTGGGAAACACGGAAAAGACATCGGGAAGATGGGCCGTTTTAAGCGCAAAGTTCCCCGCGTGGGAGCTCGTCGCCAGGGCCATGTGTACTTTTTCATTTTTGCACGTCTTAGCCGTCGCTAAGGCACTGAGGAGTTCGCGTACTCCGGGGAGGGGTTTCGCCCCTGGGAAGTGATTTGTCTGAAAGGCAGAGAGCTCGTCCTTGTATTGCGCGTCGCTGATGGGTAGTTTGGCCCAGTCGGAGAAGATGCGATTTGCTTCGGGGGCGGGACGGCCCTGGAGTTTGGCCTTGATGGACCAGGGCAGGGGGGCACGGTTGTACTTTTGGAGGACGAGGTTGACGCAGAAGGTGTAGAGATCCTCTGTGTTGAGGAGGAGGCCATCGACGTCGAAGAGGCAGGCTCGTACGGGGGGGAAACTGTTTTGAGATGGAAGGGCTTAGTTTCAGCTTTTTTCTTATCCTCTTCTTGTGCGTCTTCTTTCCTCGCCGTTCTTTGGGTTTTTGCATGCGACATAATGGCAGGGTTTGTGGGCTGTCGCAACTTACTCTGTTTTGGGAGCCATGATGAAAAAAGGTTGGCTGATGGAGGACGATGCTAGTCGTCAATGAGCCTGGATGTGTGTGTGGAAGGCAAGGCTTTTTGACTAGAAAATTGGATAGTTTTCTTTTTTTGTGTAGCAGAGTGGTGGTGGGCAGAAATGTAGCCGATTTGCTGGTGAACGTGATTCACTTGCAGCTGACATTGGGATGAAGCAGGACGCGGCTATGACTCCTCCTTCGCCTGTGGGTGCGGGACCCGCGGGGTGCTTCTCAGTCCAATGTCGTATCCAATATTTTTCCAGTCCATAATCCGGATTTTTCTCTATTTCATCTGACCTTCCGGGTGCTCAGCTGTTCAGACGGGAATTGACAGTCGCTCATTTCGAGATCTACGGTTGAGATGTTTCGTCTTAGAAGTTAGCAGCTGCCGTCGCGACTTTCAGCTGTAGCGCGTCAGCCAGTGCCAGACTCCGTGGCACAACGGCCCCGCTAGAATGCTTGTCCCTTGCTGCCCCACTGTTCAATTCAACGTCACATCGTCGTCAGTTCCTCAATCGACGGGTCCGCTATGATCTATCAACATCGGCGCCCAGCGTCGTTGTTTGCGTGCTTCGAAAATCACACCAAAATGCCTCGACCATCGGAGCAGACTGTGCCAGCTTCAGAACGTCACGAGGCCAATGATCCAGAGCCGAATCCGACTGCAGAACCAGAAGTGGTCAGGTTCTCGCCGGAAGAGGAAAGGGTAAGCCGAGCATCCTACACGAGTCCACGACTGCCGCTGGTCCTTATTCAGACAACGAACCCGCCTCCCTGATATTCGTTACCATTTTCCTTTTCTTCTTTCATTTATCGCTCTCGAATACTAAGCTAACATGGACTTGTGCCTTTTCTGCAAGAAATAGGCTCTCCTCGAAGAATCCAACACCACCAAGGCAGAAGCCAACGCCTTATACTCCACACACGACTACGAAAATGCGCTGCCACGATACCAAAATGCCCTCTCGACATGCCCCAATTACTTGCTCTACGAGCGCGCTGTCGTCCAGAGCAACATGGCGGCTTGCTACTTGCAGATGGAGCAGTGGAAAGATGCCATCAAGGCCGCAACCAGCGCCTTGGACGGATTGGCCACATTGGAGGGCAAGGATAAGGCAAAAGAGTCAGGACAGAAGCAAGAGCTAGATGGAGGTGAAAAGAATAGAGAAATCAAGCAGCAAGACGCGCAGATGAAGAATGGAGATTCTTCATCAGAAGCGAGCCCGAAAACAGCAGACCAGGATGGAGCAATCGAAGGAGAGATCATCAGTGCTGGGGCAGCTCGAGCCGCGCCAGGGCCGCCGCCATCTTCACCACAACCCATCGACGGCGACACAAACACCGCGGCAGCCGAGAAAAGAGCAGCAGATGTGCGCAGAATACGCATCAAGGCACTGCTACGAAGGGCGCGGGCACGTGCTGAAGCAGGTGGGTGGCACAACCTAACGGGCGCGGAGGAGGACTACAAACTCCTTTCCACGATGCCGGGTCTTGGGGCCGCGGACATGCGCACAGTGCGTGGCCAGCTTGTCGCGCTGCCGCCGAGGACCAAGGCGGCACAGGAAGAGGAGCTCTCAGACATGTGGGGGAAGTTGAAGACGCTGGGAGACGGGATACTTAAGCCGTTTGGGCTGAGTACGAGTAATTTCCAGATGGTCAAGGATGAGAAGTCAGGCGGATATAGCATGAACTTCTCGTCGGGGGAGGGGTCAGCGAAGAAGGGATAGAGGGTACGCTTTTCGAAAGTTGATCAGAAGAAAGTGGGCGAGGTAAGTGGCAGAAGCTGTATATAGTACATAGGTATGTAAGCGGCGAGGAGATCATGGAACTTGTGGATAGAGATGGAGAGTGCCTAGATACCCCTGTGGCTGAGCATTAATGAGCAAAATAAATCGTCGACGTCCTCTGTCTGGGATAAATAAGAGACGAGGCTTTATAGGTAGCGTATGTATACTTATGCTATCATGAAAAGGGCGGCCTCGCATACGGCCGATAGGTACGTCTTGTGCAGATGATGCTGCCGCGGGGGGCAGGAAGTATGCTGCAGACAAATGTGCCATTATCTCGGCTGGAATGGGTGAAGGAAAATACACGACGAAGAACATTTACTCTATCACAGCAAATTCGATCGTCCATCCGCGGCCCAGTAGTTGTCAGAGACGTCACTTTCACAACTTGATTTCGCATGTACCTACATCACGTTATGGTACGGAGTAGGTACCTGGGTATGGAGGAGGGTGCATAGCTACGTCCATATCGGGTTAGCCGCTGAGGTAGATTTACTTAAAATTACAGCTGCGGCCTGCCCATGCCCGGGGAAACACGAGATGGAGAAGAACGAGCTCTCCCCAAGTTATCCGGCCATAGCCTCGACTCACCTGCAATTTCTGAAGATCGCAGTGGCCATTCGGCTTGCCTTTTGGGATGAGCAAATGGAAGAGGCTATACGGAGTAAAGAGACCCCGCATTAGGCGACCAGACAGTCACGTTCGATAAGCAGCCAAGAATAAACAAGAACCAACAGAAGAACGATATGTCTGGCGCGCCCGCCCCAAAGTTTGTCTTTCGAGGGCATCAAGCCGCTGTTCACGCAGCGGCCTTTCTCCGAGACAATGAGCGCTTGGCCACGGGAGACTCACAGGGTTTCGTGGTGCTCTGGGATCTCATCATCATGCGGGCGAGGGCTGTGTGGAGAGCTCACGAGAACGCCATCCTGGGCCTGTGTGGATGGGGCCGCGACAAGATAATCACGTGGGTTTTCACCCCCTCATCTTCTCTGTCAATCTATGTTTTTTAGGTGGTTATTCTTCAAGATGTGGCGTGTCAATTGGGCGAAGCAAACTAATGTTCTTCGTAGGCATGGCCGAGATCATCGACTCATTGTTTGGCAAGTCACCGAAGAGGATGAGAGTGGCATGAGCACGGCGCTGCCGCTGGATAGCTCGACCGAGGAGCGGCGGAATCCTTGGATTCTTCACATCCTGGAAGTTAATACGATGAACTTCTGCTCATTTGCGGCTTGTCCTGCTGAAGAGAGCTCCTCCATCACACGGTCTCTCGGATCCTCATCGGACATATTGATAGCAGTGCCCAACACGTTGGCCTCAGAAGCGGTATGACTCGAGTTTTCATTTGCGCGTAATGTTGTTTTTGGGAGTTCTTAATTTGATGGAAACTTCTGGGGCAGGGTTCAGAGTGCTAAGGAAATCGTATGATAGGTCGACATTTTTTCTCTGCCTTCACAGAAGCGCATACACACCATAAGACCAGGCTCAGCAAATGGCATGGCCATGAGCCTATCTCTGCTGCATCACCACCACCGCCAAAGCACACTGACGCTCATTGCCGGCTTTGAGAACGGATACGCATCTGTGCATCAGCTCTGTTCATCCACTGGTGCCTGGATCTTGACATATCGAAGCCAAGTTCACTCGCAGCCGATCCTATCTCTGGATGTCCGTCCCGATGGCAAAGACATCAACAACGGTGGCAACTACTACTTCTTCACCTCAAGCGCCGATTCCATCATCGCAAAGCACCCAATTCCCACCGCCCAACAGGAGATTGCCGAGCCGTTCAACCCCAACGAGCGCGTCATTGAAGAGATCGTCGAAAAGAGCACCCCATCCGCCCACGCACCTTCTCTGCTCTCCCTGTCTCTCAAGGGCGATGGCGCCACCTCAGCACAGAAGAAGACCGCCCAGCAGAAACCGCAGCAGAAAATCCAGCTACAGGAGTGGAAACACGCGAAAAAGGTGGTCAATACTAGACACTCCGGGCAGCAAAGCCTCGAGGTGCGTTCAGACGGCCGCATCTTTGCCACGGCTGGCTGGGACTCCAAAATACGCGTCTACTCGTGCAAGACGATGAAGGAGCTTGCCGTTCTGAAATGGCACAAGGATGGCGCGTATGCCGTCACCTTTTCCGACGTGGGACCGCCGCCGGATGTGCAGGACTCTGATGCCAACACGGAGATGGAGACGCAGGAAGCCATGGAGATTGACTTCAGCCGCTTGAGCGTCACGGATCGGCGGAGCCATAGAGTTCGGACGGCGCATTGGGTGGCTGCGGGCGCAAAGGATGGGAGAGTGAGCCTGTGGGATATTTACTGAAAAAACGCTCGGAAAGTAAGTGGCTAGAAGTATGGGACTTGTTCCTCATTCTGTGCATTTCACGAGGCAGGAAAAGGGGGTTGCTTTATCATTTCCTCAAAGAAAAGTCACTCGATCAACGGAAAGCACAACACCCCGCGCAAATATCGTTCACACACCTCGGGAATGAAGAAGGGAAGAAGACATGTCTTTGGCAACGAATTCAATACCAATCCCCAGATTCTGCGATCTCACTAAATGTCTCCAGAGGTGCTTCATTAGTTTCGCATGAATCTCTTTTGGTGCACTATTCGCACAAAGGCGATTTAATAGTGCACCAAAAGAGATTCATGCGAAATTGATGAAACACCTCTGGAGATATTTGGCAGGATCGCAGGATCTGGCGATTGTCCTGGGTGGCAATACTTCAAGTGAAAGGTCACAGCGGAGCGACGCGGCGCCGACGCCTCTCTTACCGGCAATTTTGATGCGGGCCATGCCGCTATGCTTGTACGAGGTGCAATTGGTTGGCAGACAAAGAAACAATCGTCTGTTGCGCTTAGTTTGACAGAGGCTGAGATTATTAGGGAAAACTGACATCGAAAGCCCATGGCACGATAGGATGTACATATAACATACATGCATAGTATCAATGCTTTGGACCATAGGCGAGCTCGTGCTTCAAGTTCAAGTTCAAGTTCAAGTTCAAGTTCAAGTTCAAGTTCAAGTTCAAGTTCAAGTTCAAGTTCAAGTTCAAGTTCAAGTTCAAGTTCAAGTTCAAGTTCAAGTTCAAGTTCAAGTTCAAGTTCAAGTTCAAGTTCAAGTTTAAGTTCAGCAAGTTGCAAGATCATGTCTGGCAAAGGGCCGTCACCCACACTGTACACACATGTCAGTTGCATTTTGCGCTTGTAGAGAGAAGCCAGGCGTACCGCCACTTACACAGGTACATAGGTACCGTATCCACTTAGTCTTTGGCTGAGCCTCGGCTGAACGTGTCACGACTCACGACTTCACGAGTTCGGAATTACGACTTCACCGATAGGTAATGAGAGCCTGCAGGCTGCGAGTCGCAAAGAATGCCATTATGATCATGATATCAGTTTCCAATCTGAGAGTGCGCATTGCAACTACGTGAATCGAATTCTGTGCCAGAAACTGATGAATCACGTGATGCTTTACAGCATCCGACGATTGTTAGGTACATATGTACATACAAGCCGAAACAACCTAATGTTCAAGCTTTTTTTCAAGGGTCCAAGACATCAACGTCCCCAAATCTCCGCCGCAGAAACCATCACGAAAATAATTCCGCTCGGCGCCAAGGCCCTTTTTATTCTCCGAGGAGCCCATCGCGGGCTAACTCCTCTTGAACTATGAATCCTCGGGTGCCAATTTCATCTCCTTCCTCTATTCTCATCCATCAGACACGTTTCGCGCATTCTCCTTCGTTAGCTTTTCATTCCTTTAAGAAGTAGAATCTGTGCTCCTGCTCTGCGCAGCCATGCAGCGATTGGGCTGCAGCCGCATCGCCCCTCGTGTATCACCACCGCCCAGCTGCATCTCCTTCTCCTCCCTCATCTCTCCCCAGGCCACACGCACACGAACACAAACACACACCCAGCCACACAACCAAACACGAGGCCTCCGGATGAGATCCACAGCCCGGCGGGAGACTCTCCCCGCGACACAGATCCGCGTTCTTCGCACAGTGGACGACGTGCGCAAATGGCGGAAACCACTTCTCATCGACCATCGCAGCGTGGGTCTTGTCCCTACCATGGGAGCCCTGCACGAAGGCCACATGGCGCTCATCCGGGCCGCTGCACGAGAAAACCACCACGTGGTGGTGAGCATCTACGTCAACCCTGCGCAGTTTGGCATCCGCGAAGATCTGGCCTCGTACCCCGTGACGTGGGAGACCGACACAGCCGCGCTGGCCAAGCTAGATGGCGAATTGGCCGATGAGGGCGCCAACCTGGGTCGCGTATCGGCTGTATTTGCGCCCACGACGCCTGACATGTATCCGTCGGGCTTCCCTGGGCAAGAAGTCGACAGCAAGGGGAGTTTTGTTACCATTACGCCCGTGGGGGAGGTCCTCGAGGGGGCTAGCCGGCCGACGTTTTTTCGGGGCGTGGCAACCGTGTGCATGAAGCTGTTCAATATTGTGCAGCCGGAGAGGGTGTACTTTGGGCAAAAGGACGTGCAGCAGACGTTGGTTATTCGCCGCATGGTGCAGGATCTGATGGTGCCGACTGAGGTGGTTGTTTGTCCGACGGAGCGGGAGTCTGATGGTTTGGCTTTGGCGTCGCGTAATGTCTACTTGGGGACACGTCGACGCAAGGTTGGTCTGGTGCTGTACCGGGCGCTTCGTGCTGCAGAGAACGCGTACCGCGGCGGTGAAGCGCAGACTAGCCGGGCTGCTATTCTGGGCGCCGCGCAGGCTGTGTGTGATGGGGTTTTGCAAGCCCAGAAGGACATGAAGCCGTCGGAGCGGGCTCTCTTCGATATCGACTACTTGTCGCTTGCGGATCCGGATTCGCTGCAGGAGCTGGATGAGGTTGACCTGCGCAGAGGCGCCATCTTAAGCGGCGCTGTCAAGATGCTGCCTGTGGAAGATTCGCAGGAGGGGGAGGATCTGGGCCATTCGGGCGGTCCTGCTGTTCGACTCATTGACAACATCATCTTGTCGCCCAAGGCATAACTTGTCTCATTGGGCATGGAATGTTGTTGTCGACCAGGAAGCGCACAGCGGTCAATGACTATCGGGCAAAATCGGGAGACCGTCCAAAAGGATGGGTTGAGAATTGCTTGTATCAAGGGCGTTCAGTACATTTAGCGACGCCGTTTGTCGTTTTTTTTTGCCTTGCTTTTTTTCAGACCTATGGTACATCGATCTCGACGGAGACAACATTGATATGTAGAAATATTCATGGAGCATACACCATATAGAAGATGCGGCTCTTTTTCTTATACAAATATTCATCACACAAAATTAATACACATCTTTGTTCATTATGAACATGTTTTGTATTATTATTATTATGTATCATTGTTTTTTATGTTTCTTTTACAAATGCGCCCTCTGGTCACGAGTCTTCTTCCTCTGCTTTCGCCGCACCTCCTTCCTATGCGCCTCCTGATCTTCCAAGCTCAACCGGCTCGGCACCCTATTCTTGCTCTTGCCCGTCTTGTCTCCCTCCACCGCCTCCTCGTATAACTTGCCCCCTAACTGGTCCGTCAAACGCAGCACGCGCACACTCACCGTGGCGCCATCACGCCTGTTCTTGCCTTCACGCCGTGAGCTCGCAATCTTCTCGGTGAAATCCCACAGCGGTCCCTCGGCGAGGAGGGCTCCCGTTTCGGGGTCCCGCGACGGTCGCCACGCGGGATCGAGTTGCAGACGGGGCGGAATCTTGGAGTCCTTGGACTTGACGACGTGGACGATCTGGTCTTGTTGGAAGCGCGTAAACGAGTTTTTGAGGGTTTCTTTGTTGACGGCTTCAAAGTAGGAGAGGTCGCCTTGGTGGTATAACGTCTTGCCTAGCTGTTGTGGTGCGGGCAGTACGATTAGAGATACCCTGTTTCGATGTGTGTGTGCGTTGCTGTAGGTGTAAAGGAGGGGGGGGGGGGGGGGGATGAGAGAGAGCACGGCCAAACCTACCAATTGGGCACTATCCTGTGCTTTATTGACCTCAATCCAGATGTCGTCATTTGTTCCCAGCGGCGGAGACAAGCCCATGAGAGACACGGCCGCCAGCCAACTAGCCTCGATGAACGGCCAGATCAAGAAGCAATAAAAGTCATAGTTCTCGCGACCAGCTCTGCGCTCCTCGGCGGCTAATCCAACCGTGATGATGTTCTTGCCCTGCTCGTCCCAGTCCAGGCGGACGACGTTATCGGCTTCGAGTCCCCGTAACGTCTTGTCCAGGTTGGTGACCAGGCCCGCGGAGTCAAAGATGAACTCGCCGCGGAAGAGCGAGGACAAGAAGAAAACCTGATCTTTGAGTTCCCCGTACGTCATGTCTTGCGTGGAGGGCCCGCCCCCACGCTTCACCTTTGTGTACATGGCCGCGCTGACGAGAGCTTCGTAGATGAACAGATGAATAGTCATGTTGCGATAAAACGAGAGCTGAAAGCGGTCGACGGCGTAAAAGGTCGGCTCTGCCAGCCCGTTTATAATGCCGACGAGATCCTTTCCAAGGACTTCCAGTCCGCGATCTACAATCTCTGAGGTGGGTACGTTACCGAAATGAGCGACACGTCCGCCTTTGGCCCGGATGCGAGCGGTCAGCCATTCCACTCGGCGGATGAGCTCTTGCAGACCGACGCCGCGGCCTCGCAGGGTGAGGAGGACCGTTCCGATCAGGGCGGTGGGCATGACGACAGACACGGCATTGATGTCCGCCAGAACCTTGTAACCCATGGTTCTCAGGATCTTTTCCCGCGCCGCCTTCACCTCTGGGTTGCTGTGGTCTGTATCCAAACCGGGAGGAATGGACGAAAGTCGCGAGAGCTGCTCGTCGACGAACCGCCGTAGGCTCCACGGTTCGTGGAATCTGACGTCCACCCGACCAAGCTTGAGCGAGAGAACAGACGATCCGCCAGACAAAAAATCTGCCAGATTTTCCTTCTTCTTCGGCATGCCGAGCAGCTCCGTGACATAGCCCTCCGTCTCAATGACCTTGTCGTATTGCGTGCTCACAGGGCATACAATGGCGTCGTCGACTCGGCCCGAGAGGATGCTGTCCAGGATGAAGCTCAAGATGCCAAACTTGGGCGGCAGCAGTTTCCCCGTCCGCGATCGGCCTCCCTCGATGAAGCATTCAAAGTTGTATCCCCCTTGTAGCAGCGTGTCGATATAGCTCTGCACAAGCGTCGAGTACAGTGCATCATCACCAAACGATCGCCTAATCCACATGGCGCCGGCATGCTGCAGGAAACTGCCGACAAGCGGAAAGTTGAGATTGTCTCCGGCCACAACGACCGGTAGGGTGAGTCCGAGCCGGTAACAGATGAGCTGGAGCGAGACATAGTCAACGTGCGATCGGTGGCTGGGCAAGAAAATAATGCTTTGTTTCTTTTTGGCAGCAGCATCGGCGACTTTTCGCAGGCGCAAGACCTCTTCGCTGGACACGTGGATTCCTTGGTGGTATGCCCTGGTCAGCAGCTGCGTCACTGCGTAATATGCGCCTCGGATAAACGTCTTGCTCTCCATCTTGCAGATCATGTCATCTGTCATCTTCTCCGCCACTTGCTGTAGGCCGGCCTCCAAGACATTGCGTCTCTGGGCACATTTCATGGCACAGTCTGGATCGTCCTTGTTGATCAGGCCTTCCTCGACCTCGACGCCTACTCTATCTTGGGCTAGCTGCATGATTCGTCTCTGAAGCAACGGCGCCGAGAGAACCATGGACTTCATATTTTCGGAAAAGC
This sequence comes from Claviceps purpurea, assembly GCA_029405325.1. Taxonomy (NCBI): domain Eukaryota; kingdom Fungi; phylum Ascomycota; class Sordariomycetes; order Hypocreales; family Clavicipitaceae; genus Claviceps; species Claviceps purpurea. Next base: position 3,407,287 of record CM055783.1, on the reverse strand, counting down.
CAGAGTAGAAGACGGGCTGGCCTATGACGTTATCGTATGCGCGCCAGCCATGGCCAGATACGTACATGGACACTTCACGGAGAAATCTAGATACAGTACATTAGCTACAATGCGATGTCACCCAATGTGAGAGTTGTGACTTACTGTAATGGTTCCGAGCGGAACGAGGCAAACTGGTTCATGAGCGCCTGTTCTTTGCCCTCGCGGGTGCCCTCCGGCTCGACATAACCGCTTGGCTGTAGGGTGATTTCATCACCAAGAATTTGCAGATCTGGGGCTGAATTGCTGCTCGCATCAGCCGCCTCGTCCTTGGGAGGCATAACAGCTAGAGGGGGGGGATGGGATGGGCGGCAACAGTATCTGGGCACTGGTCACAGACTGGGCCGTTGCCGTCTCAATGTTGAAGCTTATGATGGCCGGCGTGAACACCCAGCTCTCCAGCTTGATGCTTCAATGGCGTCAGCAGAGTCGTCGAGTATATAGCTAGCTCATGGCGCGACAGCATTGCTGAGCAGGCTCAACAGACGTGAGTGGCCAGTGGGCGGCCGGGCTTGATGGTGGTCGTATCGCAACAGCCGAGGGACGGAGCATGTGAAATCGGAACCGGAACTGTACCGACTCGAACGGCAGACAATGTGGGGCTCACCGAATCGCCCTGAAGGCTGATTTGTCCAGATCCAGATTGACCAATCGGCCAATCAATGAGCACCTCAAGCCAGAAGTCGTAAGACGTATGTACCTGGTAGCGTAAGTTCCTAACTTTGCACCTTATGCATTCCCTTTCTCACCCCCAAGCCGTCAACATGGAAACCCCGACAGCCCAAGAGCTCACCCAGAATCTCCTGGCGCGCGCTCATTCTCCTGACAGCGTCAGCCGGATCTACACTGAAAAGATCCAACACCGCACATTGCATCTGAGGCCGTCGTCTCCGCCGCCTGCAGCACTCAACGCCCGAGCTGCCCGGAGGAGGGCCCGCGAGGAGAAGAAAGCCAAAGCAAAGATTCGCCCGAAACCGCTGTCATGTCGCGAGCGTCGAAAGCTCGGCGTGTACGACATTCCGAAACAAGGCCAAAAGTACGACATCTACAAGCCTCTTTACGACTTGTGGCAGGGTTATGCGAGAGAGATCCTGGGCACCGACATTTACCGCGGTGGTCCTGAGGCAGCTGCGAAACTGGCCAGTGTCGAGCTTCACGGAGCGCAGGCTGAGGTTGTCAGAAGCCGCTGCTCCGGGCGCGTCGGCATCAAGGGCATCATTGTCCGTGACCGAAAGTTTGTGTTTGAGATCATCACTGAGAAGAAGGGCCTGAAGATGGTTCCTAAGGAGGGAACGACGTTTCGCATCGAAGTCAATCCCGAATCCGGAGATGACGCGAAGCCTTTTGTCTTTGACGTCTTGGGGGACCAGTTTATGCATCGCTCTGCGGACCGGGCGAATCGAAAGTTCAAACAACATTTTTTACCCAACCTATGAAGCTCTCCACAGTGGCAGACACGAAACCACTTAACTGCATTCACCACGAGTGCCCGTATCTTATTCATTGAAAGCCAAACGCGTTATCAGTCAGGCTGATGAGCCCTCACTAGAGACCCCAAAGTTGCAATGGTTTTATACGGTCGCCGAGATGGCTTTAACTGGACGAGAGCTCAAAAACTTGCGAGACCACACAACGTGATGTCAAGCAAGAATCGCAAGAGAGAAGGCAAACGACAAGCCAAGAGTGGGCGGAACTGGCATCATAAAACAAGATGGTTGGCAAATTTGAAGATGAGTGTCTTGAACGCGCCCGCGCGCTGACAGCTATCCGCAGCCCAGCTTGGCTGACAAGGTTCTGGATGCGCGAAACGGGTCTTTAAAGCTGTTCAAGGTCAGCTTGGCTCGGCTCGAGGAGTCGAATCAATCACAACAATTCGAGCCTTCTATTGAGCACCATTTCGCGGAAGCAGGCCACAGAGTAGCAGTCGATGCTGACATCAATCTAGATCCGTTCCATTGATGATCTCGGACGACTTCAGCCCCATATGTGATGCGTCGTGGGAATTTACAGCTTTCTTGGTGGAAGAGCGGTGACGGAGGGTACTTTGATGCACTCGCGTCAAGTCTAGTTAGTAGTGCCGAATGTGTCCTGGGTCTTGGTGGTATGGCATGTTGAGCCTGAATCAATGAATAAAGAGTGTTTCAATGGTTCTTTCAAGGAACTTGCTTGGAGATGCGCAGTGGGCAGCGTTCATTCGGGCGATTAGCCGGTCTTCTGGTCATTAGCTCCACGAAACTTTAACCATGTACGTATTTGTTGAGACATCACCAAATAGAAGAGTCGCATGCTCATCGTCGGCAAGTTTTCAGGTTCCCAATGGGACTTGATTTCGCGAGTGATGGCACTGCATATTCTGGAATTACCAACTCCGACGATCCAACCAAAAATAACCCCCTTTCGAAGGAGATAGCATTGAAGATTTCGTTCAACATGATGAGTCCGATTCATCCGCGTATTCTCAAGGGAGGTCGGCCATTGACACTGATCTAACACCTCCACCGCCGGCTACATTGCTAGCAGGACTAATGGCGACACAACTATCACACGGGTTATCCAAGGCTGTCCCACGGGCGACCGACTTCATAGCAGGTACTCAAGCTAGAAACGTTGGAAAGTAACAACGAGAAGTGCTTGACAAGGCTTCGATGAAGCGGGTGCCCATGCCAGGCTTCCACTTCCACCAACTAGTGAACACAACCAGTCTTGACTCTTGAGGATCATCCAATGAGTGAGATGTTAAGAGAAGCGGAACGCCGCATATTGCAAGGCTGAAACTGCGTCACCTTGTACAAACACCGTGACCCAGTACGCCGTATCATCCTTAGTTCCAGCAGTCGTCACAATATATGTGCAACTTAAACCCTATAGCCTGCGCGTTGGAGCGTTCGTTCAAGTTTTGCTCTCAAGTCTGTACGAAGAATCAATATGTATGCATGCAGCTCGTCTCGGCACGTACTGGCACGTCGCAGCGCGTCACCCGCGCGTCCCAAAATATAAGAGTCCCCACGGTTAGGTTCAGCCCTCACGAAGCGTGCCGCGACGGATAAACTTCGGAGCGATGCAATGCGGTCTAGCGCGCGTGGCCAGAGCAGACGCGAGTTGACGAATGCGCCAAAGTGCCGCGCTGCGTTTGCTGGGGCCGTCTCTTCGGGCCCTGCATCAAGCGCGCTGATTGGTTCGGACGAGCGAAGGGAAGGTGGCTGCAACTCCAAGTCCAAATTTGCCTTTGACCAACCCTCAGGATTTTCCCGTCTGCTTCCACCACCGCACCAATCCACCCACGCACCAGTGACCACAACACCATCATATCATCAACCATCACAACTACCGCAGCTTTAACGACGAGCTTCGCCGCCGCTTTGTATCTTCTTCAACCTCCACGCCCTGTATACAATCTGCAACTCCGCCAGCCCTGTGTGCGCATCATCTGCCCTTTTCATTAGCTATCCGGAGCATTCTCTGCGTCTCGTTCCTCTTTGGCATTCACTTATTTACTTTCTGCACCGACCAAGTCGTCCCGACTTAGTCAACTCTCGCCTTATTTACCATTCGTCCTGAGCAACGCGCGGACGAAACAAGCTATTACCTGCCTCGTGACGCTTCTGCACAACGCAATTGTGATAGACGAACAAAATGCCGTCCAATCTTCCTTCGAGCTTCGCCTCGGCTGCAGCTGGTCAGAATGCGAGTCGAGATTCGAGAGGCGGTAGAGGCGATGGCAGGGGAGTGGCTGGAGCCGATTGGTAAGTTACAGCATGTACAACCTTTTTCAACATCTCGATCAGACCCCTGCTAGTAAACGCTTTTCTCCTTGTCGCGCTTCGCAAGAAATATTGCCCCGAGAATTCAGTTTGCATTGCCACCAGCCATCGCATAGCTCCGCATGGATCCTCATTCGCGACTTGCGTCACGACGGAGACCTTGCTGATATGAGAGGCGTGTGTGGAACGGCCTCGCAAGAAAACTCGATCAATGCTCAGCCCAGCCTCCTCACCCTCGGCGACACTGTATCCTTTTCACGGACATATTTCTAGGCGCAATCTTGCTTGAAACCTCACGACTGGTGGCTAACTTTTGCTCGCGCAGGATTCGTAGGGACGGTCGTTCGGCGAACGGCACACTTACTCTCCGACGTTCCTCGACCACTCCCATCGGTCAAGCATCACACTTGTCCCCTTCCAATGATCCCGCGGTGCAGCCGCCCGCGGCCATTGAAACGACATCTACCCAAGCATCGAGCTATGAGTCTGGCCATGCACGTTATTCGAAGGACGATCTCCTGGCAATCTATCGGGCGCAAAAGACTGGACATGACCCTTCACGCTTGTTTATATCAGGTTGGGACCCCTCTCAAGTGAATGGCGGCACTGCTCGAGGCTGGGGCAAATCGAGTGATAGCCACATTCCCCAAGAGCCTGGAGCATGCTGGCATCCGAATGGTGAAACGACCCCCATGGGTTTGCACGAGCTGTCAGCCGAGGAAAAGGAGGTGAGCAATGATGTTGCTATTTCCCCTTTATTCTGCAATGAGCGCAGAGCTAAGATTGATTTTAACACTGCCGCAGGTCTTTTCCACGGAAATAAACTCACCTCTGAAACCTCCGATCCAAAACAAGGATGGACACTCCGGCAATGTCAATGGTCGGAAGCCTTCAATTTCCCAGGGCTCTGGAAATGCTTTCGGGGTCATATCGCCTTCCCCCGCTACTCGAGCAGGTCCGCGACGACGGGAGACCACCGAATCTAATCCTTTCAGTGCGAGCCTAGCGTCCCCCACCACAGCTGGTAGGTTCTCTAGGGACGATGTGTCGCCCTGGACTCAGCGTCGAGGCAATGACTTGAGAGAATCAGAGCCGGACGATGCGGACCTCGACGCCGATTCAAGTGCTCGTGAGGCTCCTGCTAAGCTGCCATTCGCGAATTTGATGCGTTCCAACACGGCCGGTAGCCCGACGGTGTCTTCCATCTGGCCGTCTGCCAGTTCAGCAGCACCAGGTGGTGGTGGTGGCTTCGGCAACTTCGCATTATCATCTGCGTCGGCAATTGGCGACAAGAGGGTTGCCAGTGGCGTTCTTGGCGCAAGTGGCAGCCGTTTGGCTCATTTGATTCCCAAAGAGGGAAGCGAGAGCATGGCAAGCAAGGTCGCGGACTCTCAGAACACTCAAAACGGCACGGCTCAACAGTCCTGGCGCCCCCGGCCCCGCACCGATACTGATCCGTTCGGCGACGATGACGAGCTCTCGGGAAGTGCGGTCTTAGGCGGCGCACAGGACACCAGTTCGGCCGGTCAAGGTCACGCCAGTCGCGTGGGCGTCCTCGGAACGCCGGTCAAGGCATCTGCCGGTGACTTTGGTATGTCTGGTCTGAATCTCGGGGGCCAATCTACCGAGAACGGTCTCACAAGCCCGTCGGAGACAAACCCGTATCGTAGCCCATTGGCCGAGCGCCACGAGCAAGGCGAGACAGAGTCTTCTCTAGGGCACAATGAACCGCCTGCCAATTTTGGCTCAATCTCGAGAGGTTTTGGGGCCCCCGTCTTTGAGGGAAGTGACCGGAGTCAGACGTCCAGTGTGGGCACCAAGGCTTATCCTCTTGGAGGCCTGTCAGGATGGCCTGCCCCTGCAGGAGCATCTATCGGCACGCCAGACCGAGAGAGATCGAACTTTGGAAACGCCTTCGGCAGCTCTTTGTTTAGCCCCATGGGTGGCGATCTTCCATCTCCCAGCCTCGCCAATCTGGGCAACGTTTTCGGACATGCCGCTGGTGGCCTCGGTGCCGGCAGCATTAGCCGTGGCAGCAAACTCGGTTCCCTGTTCCCAGCAGCCATGCAAAGCCAGATGCAAGGCAATGAACACGATCAGGGCATGAGCGACGCACTCCAGGGCCATCCGTTGGGTGTCATTGCACGAGGCAACTTGCAAGCCCCCGGCGCTCGTGATACCGGTAGTCCGATGCGACCCAATCGTGGTGTATTTGAGGAGCTTTTCCCCTCGAATGATGCCGTGGGACGCTCTCATTCTGCATTTAGTGCCTCTGACAACCCGCAACAGCAGGGTGGCTCCGGAGGTCCTCAATCATATACGCCCGTTACTGGTGGACTTTCATTTGGAGCTGGTCAACCTGCCACAGATCACCCGTCACAAACTCGACAAATGGTTATGCCCGATCGAATGAGATGGGTGTATCTTGATCCCCAGGGACTCGTCCAAGGCCCGTTCACGGGTCTGGAGATGAATGATTGGTACAAGGCAAACTTCTTCACCCCCGATCTTCGCGTAAAGAAGGTTGAGGACCCTGAATTTGAGCCTCTGGGCCAACTGATACGCCGCATTGGGAACTCACGGGAGCCATTCTTGGTGCCCCAAATTGGCATTCCTCACGGTCCTGCTCCCCAAGGTGGTCCCTTTAATCCCACCACCGGCGGCGGTGTTGTGCCACCACTCAGTGGCGTGTTTCCCAGTTTTGGGAGAACCTTGACCGCGGAGGAACAAAACAACCTCGAGCGCCGAAAGCAAGAGGAGCAGTACATGATGGCCCAACAACGCGAATACATGATGCGTCAGCAAGCCATTACCAAGTTTCCCATTCCTGGACTACAACATCATGCCAGCGCCCAAAGCCTGCAGAGCCAGCCAAGCTTCAGCAACATGACATCTCCCATCGGCGCCCTTCCGCAACAGCAGCCACCAATTGGTGCTGCAGCACCGCAGCCGGGCATCATGTCCGAAGCCCAAGCTGCAGGTAGAGGCAGCGTGGGGAACAGTGAACAGTTGAGACTCAACGAAATGCCCCTGCTTTCTGCGGCTGAGCGGGAGGTTCTTGCAACTCTGCACGGCGCGACAATGGAGGCAGGAGAGACAGCGAACAAGCACGCACAGAGTGGCCAGGCGGGCGGCCTCAGATCTGACCTTCCCAGCACTGAGCAGCTATCTGAGGATCCAGAGGGATTCCGAGAACGGCTGAAGGAATTCCAGGAGCTGCGGGCCAAGCTCGAAGCTGAGCAACCAGTGGAGAGGCCGAGCGATCACGAGATTGATTCCGCGGTGGCCGCAGCGTCCTCCACCTCCCAGCGTCCTTCCAAGGCAGGCAAATCAAAGAAGAGGGTGTATGAGGATGTAACGCTTTCCCTCACACAGCAAGTGCAGAAGACTCAGCAAGCTGCCGCTGCCGCTGTGGTTACGCAGTCAGTCGAGTCTGATATGCCAATGCCCTTTCCACCTCCCTCCTCGTCCACTCCCCTGCCAGCACCGACTGCCCAGCGTGTCAGGTCGAATTTGCCCGAACAGTACAGTAGGTCTCAGAGCGGCACGCCAGATGCGTCTCAACCACCACCTCTGGCGCCTTGGGCCAAGGAACCTGGTGTGGAAGGCCAAAAGGGCCCTAGCCTCAAGGAGATTCAAGAGGCTGAAGCTCGCAAGGCAGCAAAGGCGGAGGAGGCTGCTGCCGCCCTTCGCAAGGCTGCCATGGAACAGGAGGCGGCGCTCCTGAGGGAGCGGGAGAAGCAGGCTGCTGCTGCTGCGGCCGCCGGCTTGCCTGCCACTAGCACTTGGGGTCACGGATCGCCCGCGCCTACGACCAGCCCCTGGGTCAAGCCCGGCGGCCCTGCCAAGGGGTCCCCTGCTGGGCCCGCGGCGGCCGCTACAGCCGGCAGACAGAAGACTCTGGCTGAGATTCAGCGGGAGGAGGAATTACGCAAACAGAAGACTCGGGAAGCGTCGGTTCCTACCCACGCACCGGTCAGTGTCTCCAAAAGCTACGCAATTCTAGCTGGCAAGCCCAACCCGTTGATGTCTTCTTCCATGACGGGCGGCGGACCTCAGCCTGCTGCCATCTCCGGCGCCGGTTGGGCCACCGTCGGTGCTGGCGGAAAGGTCAAGACGCCTCTGGCCTCCAGTATCAACGCCGTCAAGACCCCTTCAGCTGCTGCTGCCTCTTCTTCTTCTGCACCTCCTATGCGAATGATGAGCAAGCCAGTCCCGACTATGGCTTCTTCTGGCAGCAAAGCAGAGCCCACAAACATAGCCATGGACGAGTTTCATAAATGGACACAGCGTGAGCTTTCACGTGGTATCACATGCGATGGTAAGTGCACCTGAAGAACGAATCTGACTCTGCTTCATCCAAGAATCTTATAATTAATCAATTCATGATGCATAGTCTCCTCATTCCAAGCTACGCTGGAGGTACTCCCATTAGACACCAGCATCATCGCCGATGCCGTGTACGCCAGCTCGACCACCATGGACGGCCGCCACTTCGCCGCAGAGTACGTCCGTCGCAAGAAGCTAGCCGAGAAGGGCATCGTGGAGAAGTTCACCTCCGCGGATGCTGGCAAGACAGCCGCAGCTGGCGGTGGTTGGAGCGAGGTCGCGAAGCGCAGCGGAAGCACGCAGCCCAAGGAAAGTGAAAGCGGGAGCAGCATCCAAGGCGCCGGCTTCAAGGTTGTCCCCAGCCGGAAGAAGGGCAAGAAATAGGACCAATCGCCTTTCTACTCTTTGAAACAACGTCGAGCCTGATGATGGATGACTTGAAGGGGGGGCGCAGAAGAACAGAAGCAGAGACGGCGCGTAGCGGGCCGCTTTGTAAACAAAAATTCGTTGTGGGCTAACAAAATAAAAGGGGTCTGGGTTTATTTCTTATTCTGTTTCTTTTGCATCCTTTCTTTTTCTTTCTTTGCTTTCCGTTTTGCAGCACTACTTCATTGAACGAAATTCCATGTATGGATGGCAGTTCAGGAGGGTAGGCTTTCGACTACTGCGTGAGTGGCACTTGGGAGTTCACCCTCAACTTTATTATTTACCAGCTTGGACACGATAGCGGATGGGGAATGTAATGCGTGGAGGGATGGATAGCGGATCGAGGGCGAGATAATGTGTACTATGTGTTTTTTTATTGTTGTATAGCAGCGTTGATGAGCAAAAATATACCACCAGCGTGTTGTAGGGATAGTGTTGAATGCTTGCGGCGTGTGTGTTTTTACTGGTTCCATTATTGGAGTACGTGAAGCTCTTTGTGGGCTTTTCCGTATGACCAGTTGTCCAGGATAGCGAGAGTTGTGAATTGTGACGTGTGCAACGTAGTGTGATCATTGATTGGTGTGTGTTTGTTTGCTTGTCAAGATGAGTTGGGGGCCGGCCGAGTCGTTCTGTTCTCGGAGTTGCCGGGCAAGTTGCCGTCGAGGCACTGGAACCGCGTTCTTGTTTCTTTTCTCGTCAAGGGTATATTTTGAGTGGCCAGGCAGGGACTGGTTTTTGTTCTCTTCACTTATGGAATGGCCGCTCTCAGTACATGTTTGATGGTTTGTGTTGACTAGATCATGCCATCTGTGCGTATGACTAGATGCTGCGCAAGGAAGTGACTACATAACGGACTCGGGACCGTAAAGAAAAGGTAACAAGGAACAGGATTAGGAAACCTGGCTCCCTGCTCTCCACCGCTGATTCCTTCCTTCAAATTTCAAGTCACCTTCATGTATGCAGAATGCTCAATGAACCGCAATAATGTATGCCCAAGTCGTCTATATATCCTATTTCCACAAAACCAAATCCCCTCACAGAAGAACCAAACTCTATAAATTTCGAACAAGAACCAACAAACCGACAACAGCAAATCTAGCTCCCAGCCTTCAACCCCTCCAACAACCCCTCCAACAAAGTCCACTCCTCCGTCTTCTCCCAACTCTCTCTCCCCTTACCCATAACACTACGAATCGCACTCCGAGCCTTCCCCTTCCACCTCACCCCCACAGATTCCACACTCGGGCCCCAGTTCTCCAACACAGAGACCAGCTCATCCGTGCGCTTCACCACGTCCTCCCACGCAGCGCGATCGGTAGTCCAGTCCGCGGAGGAGGCAGAACTCGAACTATTCTGCCCAGGGAGAAGACCACTCCCGGAGGAGGAGGATGCTCCAACGGCGGCTCGCCACGCTCGTTCGAAGGCGTCTATCGCGCCGGCGTGGTCGTGTCGCCAGGCGCGAAGGCGGGAGACGAGAGACCAAAGATCGGCGCGGTGGGTGATGAGGGGGACGATTTCTTCTTCGAGGAGGCGTGTGAGGAGTCGTTGGGGTGATCCGCGGGGTAGTTCGTAAATGGTGCTAGCCGGGGGGGAGGCGATTGATGACGGTTTGGGGGCGGGTTTCTCTGTAGAGAGAATCACGTCTTGTAGGAGGGCGGTGAGGATGTCAATATCGAGGGCGTCTTCGGTCTTGCGAATCCGGAGAATGTGCGTGAAGGCTAGGATCATGTCAGGGACGGAGGGGGGGTCCAGACGTGCTGCCAGGGTGAGGACATTGTCCCAGATGCGCCAGTTGTCGTGGGCGATGGAGGCGCCTTTCTTGAACGCGGCGAGAGATTTCACAATGAGGTTTGCAGGGTCATGGGATGGATCGCTTGTTTCCGCGATAGCGACGTCGTCTGCCTCGTCGTCGGCACTACCACCACCACCACCACCACCACCAGCGGCAGTCGTGTTGTCTTCGATCTTGCCGCTCTTTTTCTCGGCAGTCACCTCGCAGTACAGACTCCAGAAAGCAGACCCCAAGTTGCTCCATGTCCGTGCGCCCTCGCCGCCGAGAGTGTCGGTGGCACTGCTGATGGACCGGCCGTAGGCCTCGGCTGCTTCGTTGAATTGTCCGAGACGGAGACTGATGTCACCGAGGCGGCTCCAGAGGTCGGGACTCAGGCGGTTGACTGACGTGGCCAGCTTGTAGGCTTCCTGAGCTCGCGGCATGTCCTTTTGGGCGAGGTAGTGCTCGCCGAGAGACTTTTGCGCCCTGGAGTAGCGCTTCTTGGAGATGGTCCAGGCGCGTTCGTAGTGGCTCGGGTCGTTTTCGAGGTCTCCCAGAATACACCAGAGCCGCGCGGCGTTGGGAGGAGGCGGACTTCGTTCCGGGCCTTGGAACTGGCTCGCTTTCAAGCGCATCACCTCTTCGACAGTCTGGTGGTCGTCTGGATCATACGAGCTCGAGGCCTCCTCACCAGTAGGATGGAACAGTCGCCAGCGGATGATGGCCTTGGCTTTTTCTTCTCCGCCGCTCCCACGGCCGTCTTCGTCTTCTGATGCGGCGGCGCTGGCGTAGCAGAGGGCTACCTCTGCCCATAGACGGAGACGCTTGAAAATTTCGAGAGCTGATGTCAAGGATCCGAGGCCCGCCCAGGCGTAGGCCAACTCGGATTCGAGATGCCACCTGGGGGGTGTGGACAACGCGTCGATATAGCGCAGGCGGACATGAGCCGGCGCTGATTCGCTGGGTTTCGGAGCCGGCAGGAAAGACGTCGGTACTTGAGGCTTGGGAATGGGAATCGCAGGAACCGAGTCACCCGGCTTCTGCTCACCAGGGGTAGAGATTTGAATGCTCGGGATATTATGCTCCTGCTGCTGCTCTTCCGCAAGAGGAGCCGCTGTCTCTGGTTCCGTCTCAACCTGCTCAGCCGTCGCCGTTGTGTCAGTCAAGACCTGGTCCGCCACAGCCTGCAACTGCAATACACCGCGCTCCACTGTCCTGCTGCGATGAACCTCGATCCTCGACCGCACGAGTAGCGCTTGTGTGTAGATCTGCCAGTTGGTGGACTGGTCAGCCAGCACACGAACGGCGAATGGCAGTATCTCCTGAGACGTAAGCGCGTCGACTGGTGAAAAGGCATCCTTGAGGGTAGCCTCAGTCAGGAGGATAATTTGATCGAGAGGTGAAAGCTGTGGCTGCTTATCAGGAGACAGCTCGGCAAGGCCTGTCGGGAGAGTCTTTTCCTTTGCCGCATCCTTGACGTCGTCTTTTGAAAACTGGATCTCCTCTAGCAGGGTATCATCGTTGAGCTGCAGTGCTTCGGGCTTGATCTTCTGCTCCTCGGCGTTCTTGTCGTCTTCCTCGTCATCTTCACGGCCCTCGGGTTCCTTTTCGGCAGCGTCTCCGCCTTCTCTGCTACGGGCGAGAACCACGAGTTGACTGACGCTGTTTTCCTGGAACTTGGTCCGTTTACCGAGCGCACCTGATAATGCATACTCCAGCCCTGTAGCCTGTGCGGCTTCCTGGAGCGCCTGCTTTGCCTGCTCGTGGCGACCCAAGAGAATGTAGTTATTTGAAGATTCCACTAGAAAGTACGCCCTGTCATCGCGGTTCCAGGTTTCCGCCTCGGACCAGACTTCATCGCCGGCTATCTGCGCGCGAACAGCTGCCATATCATCCAGGATGCTGGAAACGAGGCTGGGAACTTCGCTCCATTGTGAACTTTTGGTGAAGTTTGATCCCGGACCCAGGCTGGGTTGTGTGAGCAGCTTATAGTGCCAAATGTTGATGCGGAGTCGAATCCACGATAGACTGTATCTGATGCTCTCTTCATCTTTGGCCTGGGCAGGTACTTCGACTATGGTAGAAGACTCCGTCGTAAGGCACTGTTCGAATACGAACCTAGCCAAAGAGAAAAGTTCCAGGTATGGGACATGACTGTAGGGAGATACGCCGTCAACCTCGAGATCCCCCAGGGTAGCTTTGTGAAGCTGGGCGAGCGCAGTTGGGTCGTCCACGGTGCTCGCCGGCGGAGAATTCGCACGCCATGCTGTACTGAATCGCTCCTGAACGTGGACAAGCTTGTCTGCGGGCACGACTGGCCCGGTCACATTGGCCTGGAGAAAGATACCGAGAGCGGCCAGTCCAACGTCCAGCTTCTCGGCGGCAGAAGGGGGAGCAGCATCGGAGTCGGATGGCGAAGGCGGATCTCGTTGCGTCTGTGACTTGGCAAGTTGCCGAACATATGTTTGAATCAGATACCTGGCGGCCTGGCTCTCGGCCAAGACTGATAAGTGGGTGGCGGCAGTACGGTGTGAAGACGAGGCTGATGGCTTCCAGGTCGCGGAATCAGAATTCGTGGAAGCCATGGTCAAGACCTGTGCGCGCTCTTCTCAGAGAGCGTTTCGCCAAGAATTCTCGAGGGTGCTGCACGGGATTCACAGATTCGAGCTGCTTAAGGTAGCGAGCCAGATTTGTTTGCAATTTTGCAATGAACAACGAGAAGCATGGAAGGTGAAAGTTGACGGGCGAAGCTTGGATCGCAAGTCACACTCTCAGTTATGACAGCGTCCCGCGTGCCCACGCCAATACAGTTCCAATTACACGAAAATCTCTAACTACCCATCGACCACGATTCAAAGATACTGTTTTCATTTTACGTTGCCCTCCTTTTGCCTACATAATTATAGGTATGTACTCTTCTCCAAATCGAGGACGTCCATCGGTTTGGCGGCAGTTATCGATAAGCAAGCCCGTACTACCATGCACATATTTTCGAGTTTTGGTTGGTGGGGGCGGGGCAAGGGACTGCAGAATTGAAAATTTCGAATTTTCCTCTGCCCCAAAAAAAGTTGTGCCCCGCTCCCTACGAGTACGGAGTACTTCCTCTATGTACCTATGTACAGAGTGTTGGCGCGTTCGATCCTTCGGTACCTAGGCAAAACCCCACGTACAATAGGTAGGTACCTATACCTGTATCAGAGTATACCAAGGATGAAGGCCAAGCAGGCGCGTATTCGTATAATCAATCTTGGTGTTGTTGCAACTTGCAGCATGTGCAGAAACAGCAAATGACCGACAAATATACATACATATATTGATTGGCCGCCACTCCAGAGAGATATGTAGGTACCTACCTATGTATGTGGATGTGTTGCGCATGAGCACGCGACTCCGACGCGAGCTGCAATCGCTTGGACGCCACAAATCGCATAAATTGCCAGAGACGTTCCAACTTCCGCCCCATCAAAACATCACGGTACGTCGAGCTAGGTAGGTACCTGCCATTGTTGGCTACATATTTACCTGCATGATGCATCGTCGCCTTAGATGCTCTCCAGTCTCATGTTGGAACCGGATATCACGTCAGGATATGTATCGCCGGTCACCTACAGAGTACGATGTACCTTAGGACTTAGGAGAATGTAACTTTTTCCGAGATTGCTTCTCCCCAGAGTCACAAAACATCTCCCATTCTGGCACCGTTGCGCGGCTAACCACCGGGCCGTCATGTGGCGCAAAACCGGAGATGGTGGTTTGGCGGCTGGCCTCATTCCGCAGACCGCAACCCGTGTCGCACCGCCCGGCCTCGCAGAGAACCCAGAGCAAGATGCTCAAGCCACGAACTACTAGGTACCTATTACATATGTGCTACCTATCCCGAAGCAATCCATTCGCGACAACAGAATACTGTGGGTACATACCCTGGGCCGAGAAAGAGTGCCATGTGCTATCATCAGGCTGTCGACTCAAACAGCTACATACGGCTCCATGCAGTGGGATAAGATGGTGAGATTCATATACGGAGTACACACCGGACCTAGAGAAAGGATCCTGTTATGTACTATACATGGTAATATCTCTGCGAGAATCACTCTTGAAAAGCAGTCCAGTATCTGGTGGACGAGATTGGTACGCTTTGGTGGTTTCCTTGCTGCCTGGTCCGTTATTACAGCGAGAACTGTACAAATGAGACGTCTGTCCCTCGCTCCGCCGCTCTTGCGGCTACCTACATGCAAAGTACTTACTGATACATACCGTGTACAGTACCTAGGCATGTACCCCAATCGACGGCGCAACGAAAAGCCCTTCCATTGCCGTTTCAGGGGGGTTATAACATGTGTTATTTATTCGTGAATCGTACTCCGTAGGTAGACTTTAGAGCCAGATCCAATAGACCTGACGTCTGACGACTTGTCTGACGAGAGGGACTTGCGAAATTGTGCAATAGTGGATACGATCACTTTGTACCGCCCCACAGCACCAGCCCGGCGTCTTCGAGGAGGTCGGCCAGTTCATCGATATCGTCGAGGACCGAGGTCATCGGTATGGACTGCCCAGTACATACATAGGTAATAGTACAGAAGGTCAAAGGGGCCAGCTCGAGAGAAGACATGATGATTTTTATTCACAATAATAGTAATAAATGGGATGGTTGGATGCGTCACAACGTTGTTGATGAAGATAGAGAAAATTTTCTCTCGGAATTGCGGTCGCGGAAGCCACTGGCAAGTCCACTGGAAGTCCACTGGAAGTCCACTGGAAGTCCACTGGAAGTCCACTGGAAGTCCGCATCGGTGCTGTCTTGGCAGTTTTTCCTGCCATTTTCATTCCACTCGTACTTTGGCAAAGTACAAGTGAAAAATGTCAGCAGAGTGGAGCTCGTGGTGCCGTCGGACCAATTACGAACGACATCAAGGGTCCCCTGCTAGCTCGGTACATTGTCGCAGGGGTCAAGATGGGAACACAAAAGTTATGCAAATTTTGGGCGCGCTTCTCGCGCTTACAGAGAGATTTCTGGCCTAATGGGGTATGGTCGCAAAATTGGATCCACTTCCATCAGAAAGTCGTCAGACGTCAGGTCTATTGGATCTGGGCAAGTCTCTGGGCTTCTCCCCCTTGTCTGATATCATAAAGTTCCGCCCCCCCATATTGACGTCATGGCACTTACGTCGTCATTTGGCATGTACATACTACATACACAGTACATACTATGTAAGTAGTGCTGAGTAATATATGTATGTACTCTGTACAAATTCCGTACATCGAGGCCCTCGCAGAGGCTAGAGCTGCCGCTCGGATGCCAAGGCCTGTCAAAGTCCCGTCGCCTTTTATGACATTGCCCCGGTTCGTCACCAAAGAGTGGGAATTGCGTGAAGCGCTCGTAGCCAAACGTCGGTGATACATATGTAGCAGATGGTATCATATTGCACAACTTACAAGATTGGAAGCTCGCGTGCCCTAGGTATCTCCTCGACAATTGGGCATCCAAAAGCGATTGAGCAACCAAGAGGCCCGCCTGTCTTCAGATGCGAACTTCATATCTACTATTGTCAAAATGATCCCTCGGTTCGTTGAACGCGTTGAACGAGAGGCGTCAAGGACGCTTGATTGGCTACGACCTACAGCGTTCGTTGCTTGCCAGACACCGTTTCCAGCCTCTCAGTTTCAAGCCTAGCACGGGCATGAGAGATTTAAAACTTTTCCAAGAAGGTGGGCCATGCCCGCTGAGTCCTGACCAGTGACCACTGACCAGTGACGACTGACGAGGCTGTCCAGGGCCCTGTATACTCGCGAGTCGCGACCAGAGATTGGCCAAGCATCTGCCAGAGTCGGCTTTATCTTGCCTGATACGTACGTCATTCCATCTAGGTACATAGGTAGGTAGGTACCTATTCATGTCCCTGGCCCCGTACTCTGATGATGCTTCTGTTGATTTTTCCCGAGCACAACAAAACTGAAGCCTCTGCGGGTCCATCCATCGCTGCGTGCCCACTGCCAGCCACATGAGCCGCCGCCGGCCGGCGGCCGAATCCTACATGTACCTTCTCTCATTGCACGGCTGATAAGGCAAGTTTTAAAAGCTCAAGACAATCCCAACAAAACAGCCTCGAGCCCGTCTCGAATAAGCGAGGATCTCATCTGGGAACTATGTACATATGTATCTCGAATCTCACATTCCCTTCTGATGTCTTGTGGGGTTTCGGCCACGAGATACCATCGCAGAGACCGACGTAGGTACGGAGTATGTACCAGTACGGAGTACATATGTACGTATGTACATTTCAGTGACGGTCAAGTCCAAACAAGGCTGATAAAGTTCCTCGTTGCCTAGGTAGGTACCTAATAAGGTAGACGAGCAATTTGCCCTTCGGGTCTCATGTATGATGTCCGTACACGCTCTTTTCCACTAGCGCTGCGATGCTTGGTTGAAGGCCATGCTGTCAGCCAGACCAGAAGATGATCAATCAGACTCACGCTTCTCAATTATGGCTTGAAGTCCCGCCGACCTGAGATTCATTCTGTTCAATGATGGCCATGCGAATCGAGCAAGACCCCAGCCCGCACAAGAAGCATGGGCCGACGTAATAAAGTGGGGGGAAGGGATTGTGAATGAGTCGGATGAGACGGTTTCGAGTTTGAGGCTTGAAGGCATGCGATAGGTATGAAAGACGGGATTGATGGCGCGCTCGATGCGCACTTGCCACTACCTACTCCGTAATATCTAAGTGTTGTGCCCTTGATGATTGCAACTTTGCAAGAGCACATGAACTTGTCCAAACGTCAATCCTTCGGCAAGTTGCCATGACGTACGTCCTCACTTGTTGCAGCGTGCATCTAGGTACCTAGGTAGATACGTATTGTGGAGCTGTGGGAAATGGAGGGGAAATGCAGGAATGTCCAATTTTCCGTGCAAAACGGACCACCTCTTGCGGCTGCGCCGAACGGGTGACAAATTCTCAAGCCAAAAACAAGCTCCCATCAACCATTTGGTCCTCCGGCGGGCGGCAGGCCAGCTTCGCTGCCAAAGCGAGGAGCAGAACTGACTTTTAACCTTTTGACTACTGGACTCTGGACAACTCGCCTTCTCGCCTGCGGCGTAAGAGTTGTACCTACAAAAATCATAAATGGTGAGCCCGAAGGCGTGTACGACGCGGCAGAACGGTACCGCGCTTCTAGACTTCTGCAGGCCGCGGGCCGGGTGTTCATCATATCAAGCACGACATACTCCGTACTCCGTACATATGTATGTATCATGTATGTACCTACCTAGGTATATACATGTAGGCACGGAGTATGTACCGATGTATTCGTAGGGCAGCGGTGTCTCATGCTGAGCAGCGGCTTCACGTGTTGGTGTGTGCCCTCGTATCATGTATGTAGGTACGCGAGAGACGTTTGCGGCTTGTTGAAAGGACCTCCGCCGAATCTATTTTCATCATCGCTCGTGAGGGCGGATGTTAATACATACATACTTGATTGAAGGGGCACTCCTACTTTTCAGCGCCAGCAATTGACTTTGGGCGCAGAAAAACTTACCCTTGGACCTTCTTACATCTGATAACGGTCCTCGTCGCCCTCAGATTCGCGAATTATGTACTCTGTGCGTACATACGTCAGGTACCTAAGGTAGGGGTTCGTGGGGGGTCGCGGGGGCCCCTCCCCTCCCTCTTCCGGATCCACCACGTGCACCAGTGGCAGGGCGCCAGTGTCAGACCCCTGCTCGTGTTGCCTTGCTGCCTGGGGGTCTGCCTGGGTCCCGCATCCTCAGGACCGCCAACGAACCCCCAAAAAAACGCCAAGCTTGCCTTAGCCCAGCCCGCTACTGCGCAGTGCGGATTACCTACGTACAAAGGTACATATGTACCTACACCTCTTGGCCCTCGAATTACCCGGCGTACGGTCGAACCAAAATTCCCGCCAAATTTCTTCTCGCCCGCGGCTGCGCCTGCGCCTTTGGGGCTTGTCTTTTCGCGCTTGCCAAGCCTCTGGTTCCGCTTAGGGACCTGCGCCGGTCCAATCATGTGCGGGCCAATCGAGGAATGCGACTTTCTGCAGGACCCACATCCATCGTCCACTCCGGGGCACTGCTCACTTTACGCGCATGTACATACATTAGATACCTATGTACTTTGATTCTAGTGCTGCCTTCCGGCCTCTACTTGTCTGTCACGGCTTGGGGGCGTCTGACGGTCTGACGGTAAGCCGCGGCCGGCCCGGCCTTGTCATTGTTCTCTTCTTTTTTACTTGCCACATTGAGTTTCTAACTTTGTGCCCTTGCTTGTTGCGTAGCTCGCGCCCAAAAGTGTATATGTACATCCTCATCTGCCCCCCCCGTCCCTGCGCGCAAAAAAAAGCGTATTTCTCCTCTCCGTCCTTTCGCAATTCCTCACTCAAACTTTCATCTGTCAGCATCACGCCTATCTCTTGATTGAGTGAACGTGCGCTGTGTGTGAGGTAATTTCTCGGGTTACCTTCCGAGCATCAAACACCTTGTCACCATATCACATTGCTTGTGACAAGTCGTGCATTGTGCATTTACCGGTCTTTCTCCCGACGCAACTGCGCATAGGCAGCTCTCCTCATAAGTCTAGCTTGCACGAAGTTGCACGAGTCCCGACAAATTGTATAGACGACTGTGAAACCTGATTGCCCAATATGGCCAGCGACGAGGAGAAGGGCTCCAAGCCCAGTATCCCTGGATCCCCGGAAATCGGCGAGTTCTCCATTGAGGGTCACTCGGATGGCCTGCACCGCAAATTGAACAACCGTCAAATTCAACTCGTAGCCATTGGTGGCTCTATTGGTACCGCGCTTTTCGTCAGTATCGGAACTGGCTTGGCAAAGGGAGGCCCGGGCAGTCTCCTGCTTGCCTTCACCCTGTACCCTCTGGTTCTCGCATGTGTCAACAACTCGGTGGCTGAAATGACGATTTTGATGCCCGTATCTGGTGGATTCATCCGTCTGGCTGGTCACTGGGTTGATGATGCGCTGGGTTTCATGGCAGGCTGGAACTTCTTCTTATACGAAGCTCTGCTCATCCCCTTTGAGATTACTGCCATTAATCTGGTGCTTTCCTATTGGAATGAAGACATTACGAAACCTGGTCCCACAGCGGCCATTTGTGCTGGTGTCATCATCCTTTACGCGTAAGAAAACTTCCGCCCTTTTTCGTGTGAACGAAGATGGGAATTTCGTGTGCTTCAAACTTGTGGGAAGGGGTGCATGGTGTGCTTTGCCCGGTATCCGTGGTCTTTTTCTCCGACCTTCTCGCACGCAATTCCCTCTTCCATTCCCCCGGCCGGCTTTCTCTCCATGAGATTTATATAATTGCTCGTATGCTAAACAGTGTTTGCGTCTTTGTAGTGCAATCAATGTCCTGGCCGTCCGCGCATACGGTGAAGCTGAATTCTGGCTCTCAGGCGGCAAGGTCGTTCTACTATTCATGCTCTTCTTCTACACCTTCGTGACCATGCTTGGCGGCAACCCCAAGCATGATGTCTACGGATTTAGATACTGGAAAGAGCCCGGTGCCTTTGCCGTATTCAACGGCTCCACGGGAGACTTGGGTCGCTTTCAGGGCTTTCTTGGCTCGCTCTGGAGTGCTGCCTTTGCCGTCGTTGGCCCCGAATACGTGTCCATGGTTGCTGCCGAAGCGAAGCGTCCTCGCACTTACATCAAGACGGCTTTCAAGACCATCTACTGGCGATTCGGTCTCTTCTTCTTTGGAAGCGCCCTGTGTGTCGGCATCGTTATCCCGTACAACTACCCCGATTTGGTAGCCATCCTCACTGGCGAATCGACGACTTCGAATGCCGCCGCGTCGCCATATGTCATGTCCATGAAGATGCTTGGCGTTAATGTTCTCCCAGACTTCGTGAACGCGCTCATGCTGACGTCGATCTTCTCGGCCGGAAACACGTACACATACTGCGCCACTCGCTCCCTATACGGTCTCGCCCTCGAGGGCCGCGCTCCTCGTTTCCTACGCAAGACATGGAGTAACGGAGTGCCCATCTACTGCTTCTGCGTGGTCATGCTTTTCCCCTTCCTGTCTTTCCTGCAGGTGGGCAATGGCTCCAAGAAGGTCGTGGGATGGCTTGTCGATCTTATCACCGCCGGTGGCATCATTGACTACCTGGTCATGAACGTGACCTTCCTCTACTACTACCGTGCTTGCAAGGCACAAGGCATCGACCGCAAGACCCTCCCATACTACGGACGGTTCCAGCCCTATGGCACATACATCGCCCTCTTCGTGCAGACCCTGGTGGTGATCTTCTACGGATACACCGCCTTCACGCCCTGGAGTGTGGAGAGCTTCTTCCGAAACTACACCATGCAGCTTCTCGCGCCTGTCCTGTTCTTCGGCTGGAAGCTCTTCAAGCGCACCAAAACCGTCAAGCCGCACGAGACGGATCTTGTCTGGCAGAGGCCCATTATCGACCAGTACGAGGCCAGCTTGAGGCACCCGCCCGTTGGATTCTGGACCGAGCTCGGACGCCTGGTCGGCATTAACCGGAAGGGCGTTCCACATGATTTGGATTCATAAAACGCCGGGTGGCAAGCAGTCTTGATTTCGTTGTCGCTTTTTCTCTCAGGGTCGCAAACTAGATGCGTACCCCGTCTGCACGAAAGTCTTTGTGTTATTTGTCCTTTTATTTCCTTTTTCTTCTTCTTAACTTTACAAGAACCTACTTCACGCTTTTCCGAGGACTTCGTTCCCAGGAAACGCCACGACGGTCATTGGTACATGACGTTATGAGTCTGATGTGCGACCATGGACGTTGGATACCTGTTTGGATTGTTTTGAAATGTGTGGACCTGTTTGTGTTTGCTTGAATTTCGTGTCGAGTGTGGAGATTTCTATGATCTTGGATACCTAGTGCGCATATACCCTACTGAAAGATGAATTGATAAAGTTGCTATAATGTCTATGTGCTACTTCATCGTGACAATCGGATTACCGGCATGCTAATGCAATCTTACAAACGCTTTGTCTTTGCTGCTCTACATACCGCACCACGCATATTCTCGATGACCTCATCTTATATTGCATAGTACCTATAGCTATGGCAGTGAGCACTTCATACATAAAGTCTGTCGGTGAGCAAGGCCACACCATTCTGCTGTCGCTCTTCGTCCAACATTGGCTGCGCCTTCCTTACCCCGTCCACGTATCAACGCATTTGGAAACCTCATACCCAGCCTGCCTCCTCCGGGGCCCTGCCCTCTGATATACCTACCACGTTTCAGCCATATCAACACGAGACCTTCCGGTATCAGCGAATATGACGACGCCGTCGCAATCCACCCATCCTACGTAGCGAGACACGAACGATCTCTGCCTCAAATACGCGACTATAAAACAATATCAGCATAGCGGTATCATTCCTTGTGTTACTCCGTAGTCACTTATGTTGATGAGTTAAACTATTGGTCCGTTCTGCGTCTTTATCTTTCGTTCTTGCATTAGTGTCTAAGACAATCTGTATGTCTCATTTTCATGGGCTATCTCTGCGGGGAAATACGTAGGCATACGGAGTACCTAGGTAGGACGGAGATGCCCAAACCTTGCAGGACCGTGCATGCAGGAGCTTGCAGGAACTACAGCGGGGGACAACACATGAAGCATGCAATTATAGCATTGCATATAGTATACATGTATACGTAGTCTGTGGCTTGGTTCTAGACTCTAGAGGCCGTCTTTATCTACGTAGGGGTCTTTTGTTCTGTGTGGGGTGCGAATGCGACTTGACTGACGTTGCTTTTTTGGGGGCTCATGTCTTTCTGGCTGCGGGTGTGGTGATACGTATCAGGCTGTTCGTTGCACACACTGTATATACCTACGTAAGATACATACGTGTAGTAAGTAAGCAGCGCTGAGACAGACCCTTTTCGTTTCTGTTTTTCCTGCGCACAATATGCATGAAGTGGGCTTTCCAATCTGCAGTAAACTTTACTTGCTGAGGGTGGACCTGCGTATGTATAGTATGACTGAACCACGGAGTACTTGAATGACACTGCGTCAGGACTCAGGATATAATGTTGCCGGCCGTATGATGGCTGCATCGCTCTACTGCAGACTGGCCTTCAAAGATGCACGACACCTCATCTTAGACTTCTATTCGGATCCATGACCGGCAGACCACGTAGACCCGTCTACCAGGAACCCATTGAAAGTCGTCGGTGAGCAAGGCTCTGCGTATTCATTGGGCGAAGTTGTCTGCCGCTACCCTTGTGGTGCTGGCCTTTGCGGCCGTGACAGGAGTCGCAATAATGCAACGATAAGCCTAGGCTTAACCCTTGTAGCCTATCGAGCGTGTCACAATGATTTGTATAAAAAAGAAACCTAGAGATTACTAATTAATTCCTTGAGTTTGGCCTGGGCATGTTGGCGTAGCTCCTCGGGTACGTTGCTGTTTCCCAAAAACGTAGTCAATGTTTGAATTTTATCTAAAACGGTAGGTTCTGTCGCTTTTGTTGGCGCTGCTGGTTGTGTTGGTCTTGGAATAACATTAGGTCCTGTCCCTTGCGTTTGGGCTGGTGCTGGCTGGGTTGGTCTGAAAGCAACAGTAGATCCTGCCCCTTTTGCTGGCGCTGGAAGGATTGGTCTTGGAACAACTGGTCTCGAAATAGTAGGTCCTGCCTGCTGTGTTGACTTTGACTGAGTTATTGAACGGATCTCAGGTAGAGGTCTTGTAGAATGTGGCGACGATGGCCTGCATGATAGTTAGCCTGATGTACTTGTATGATGCATTGACGTTACCGCTCACCTTGACACACCAGAGTCGCCTGGTTCTGATGGGGGTCCTCCATAGCCATACTCTTCTGATGGTTCATGCTGTGCAGAATGACCTGGAGAGCTGTCCCCAGAGATTTCTTGTTGGGGACCTGATTTGTAAGCTTGATGAGATACAAAACTTACTACGAAAATATCACTTACGATTGAGCAGAGAAGAGGTCTCATCTCGTTGCGTCTGAACACTACTTGGATAGCCTGTAGAGACACTATTGCTTGATGCTGTGGCTAAGCGGCATAGTTGTTGAAAATCAAGGACTTCGGCACTAAGAAATATAAGCATCTCAAAATAATGATGTGGTAACAATGACTTACGACTTGATCGCATACAACAAGGAGATGAAATGCCCTCCAGTCTTATACGACTGCTCATGAAGACACTCAACCCCATTGATGTCTCCTGACATAGAGTCCCAATGCTTTCTAGAGAGGCTCGAAACTCCATGGCAAAGGCCACTGGCAATGATAGGAATTTTCTTGTGCCGAATCCAATATTTCAGACATGGATAGCCTAGAGAGCAATTAGTGCGTTGCCTCTTTAAAATGTGTTGGAAAGAAAGCCTACCTGTTTCTATCATATCACACGACTCGAAATAAGCTTGTGAAGTCAATGCTTCAGGAAGAGTCTTCATTTTCTGCCACATTGAGTCTTTTGAGCGATCCGAGTCGCCTAGTTCGGAGCACTGATCACCTATAAATGTAGTTAGGCAAGTGACGTATTATAGTGATAAGTCAATACAACTTACTGATGCTGCGATCGAAGCGAACCTGGCAGTATCTCACGCAATTCATCAAGTGCCACTCAACATCATGGCTGGAGTCAATAGAGTGGAGATACTCTCCAAGGCCTAGTGAATTACATAGTTAAAGAAAGAATACTTGCAGACGAGAGATTACCCTCGGTCCTTACCTTGTATAGCTCCTGCGTCTTGATCAAGTGTTACACCGATTATGCCTTGCTGATGAATGTGTTGCCAGCGAACCTGAACCTTACACTGATGTTCCAGGCAGCTGAAGAGCTCTTGAAATAGCCTCTTATATGCTAGGGCAGTCCGAGAGTTCATGTACGCTCGAGCCAGTGAGATGTCTATCGATGAATCAGTAAGGACTTTGGCCAAAGATCCCGAACAACGTACATTGGTTGCCAAAGCCTATTCGGGCACCAAAGATAACCTCATATTCAACTTTATCATGGATCTTTTTGCATTTCGTATCCAACTGAAACGTGGGAGCCCGAGACCAAAGTTGAGCTTGTGATCCATGGAAACAAACTGCAAGGAACTCTTCTCCGGTATCAATGACAGTCCGAATATACTAGTGTACTTCGTTAGCTTGAGACGTTACAAAAGGGCATTGTAATTACCGCGCTTGTGCTGCCTTTATGATATGTCAGCCACTCGTGAAGACATGCCAAACGTAATGACGCCCAAAAGTCGTGGATAGCTTGATTCTTGCGAAGCATATACGCAATATAGCCATAATTGATAAGATCAATATTGGATTCACCGATAGCCTGAAAGTCAAAGTCCGTAAGAAGATCTTGGAATGCCGGAGATTGTTGCCATTTACCTAAATTAAATGTTAATAAAGAATGCAGGCATGGTGCGTTTTTCACCAATTGACTTACGCAGTCCCTTGTCTTGATTTCCATTCGCAACTCGGCCTTCTCTAAGGTCGTTGAATAGTGCCTGTAGTGTTGGCTTATCGATCTTAGTCGGAGGAGGGGGCGGATGAGAGTGTGTCCCAATAGAGTTAATCAAGATCCAAGGCCTAAGCTGTCTTGGTGGTACTATAAACCATATTATGACAGGGCACTCAAGAGTCTTAATCTGCCCAGGGCCACTGAGAGGGTGAACAACGTCTGTTATTTCCCCGAGTCAATACATCATCTTGATTTGTCATAGTGGCATAGTACTTGCCGCAGGTTTTACTTCGACGCCGTGATCGGCTAACCACGTAACAGCCCTCATGGCAGACCAGTTCGTCTGTGCTGGTGAGAATCTGTTCGATTTGCGTAATATATGCATCATATCTATTAGGGACAAAGGCTTTCTGGTGTCCATCTGCACTGGCGTGATTAATGCAGCGGATCCATCGCTGTATTCGGCCGCCAATTGCCTATTCAAGCGGCCTTTTAGTATGAGCTAGAAACAGCTTTCAGAGAAGGTAATGACAATACCTGATCTGAGCTGGGAAAGACAGTTGGCTTGCATGATGGAAGCTGTTTTGTAGGTGCCATCTTGCAAGCCTTGAATACAGAATAGTCGTTCTTGACAGTCCAAGCCCAGCTAATGCAGTTTGTCAGTATTGTTCCGTAATGTTATTCTGTTAATACGTACGTGACAGCATCCCGAAGGCCTTGATGCTCAGAGTCTTCAGTCAAGGACTTGCGAACACTCTGTAGCTTCTCCCAATAGTCTCCAATGTCGCGGTAGGATGCTGGATCCAACAGCGCTTTGTCCACAAATTCGCAGTGCTTCAAGCCAGAGCACCTGAACTTATGCATCTTTACAGGAACATTCCCCAGAAAGTCTGATCTAGAATCTCCAGGAGGCGACACACGCCTTACTGCATACTGAATCTGGAGAAGGATTAGTATATCGAACCTGATGTACTAGTCGTGTCTTTTACAGAGCATACAGCTTCCCACGGCCGCTCGGCAATAGCCTCTGGTGTATCATGCATATGTATTGCATAAGCGCAGCCGCCCTGCGACGTCTTGGGCCAGTCAGGAATTGTAGTTGTAAAACTCAGCTGTTCCGCCATAACTGCATCACTTCGCATGTTGGATACATAATGCTCCGCAGCTGCCGAAAGAAGGTAGGTTTGAGGGTGTGGACGCCGCAGACTTTCCTGAGGTACACTTTAATAAACTATATCAGATAATGCTGTGATCGATCAAGCCTCTTACAGCTGGTATTGTAGGCTGGGGTAGCTGTGAGTTTATAGACGCAAACTCTTCATCTTTTTCAGTGCGAGGCAGAAGAGGTGCAGTGTTGTCGGGAGCGTAACCATCCATCTTGAGCAATTCGTGGATATTAATTATCCGGTATGCCAAAATGAGATGGAATTGGTGATTAACAGGGCTTCGTCAAGTGGTCAACGTATTGAAGAGAGGGAGGTTTGGCCCAGAAAAGTCGGCACCCCAAGATCAGCGATTTAACGGGGTGTTCATCGGGGCATTTTGGGGACAGAAGCAGAACACCCACGGATGAGAATTGCTGCAACCCTCGGCTTATTTATGTTGCTGCACCAACAGGATAACAAGTGGAGCCTAAGTCGTGCAAGCGAACGAATCAACGCGGCTCGTCGCGCCGGCTGATGGGGTCGGATGCAATATGTATCTACATAGGTACCATGTACCTATGTAGGACCTTAGGAGGTATACGGAGGGTGAAGGCAGCGCTGCACCGAAAGGAAGTTTGAAGCATCATCCGAGCACTACTTCAACGAGCAACTACGTACACTTGGTTACATAGTGTGATTACCGTCGCACTAAAGTACATGTAGGTAGCATTCAAGCACCGCAAGGTCGTCAAACTCCCAGCCTCCAGGCTTGGTGATACATGTAAGTTGTAACATTAGGTAAATTTTACCTTTCTGCGGTAAAAACTGGGCATCAATGCCTGCAGGCTGCAGCACGTCTCCGACGCACCCAGCACAGCGACACTCGGTCTGTCACGATAAAGACTCATTTATACTCCGTACTCACTGACAAAATCTATTCGACTTTCTAATTTCCCTTCACTATTCGTTATCCTCAAGCTCTCGTGGTCCCTCGAATATCACACGTAAGGGTCCTCCAACCCGTCCAGTGTTGTCACGACATAATCCACAAGCAATCATCTTCGTCGTCTATGTGAGACGCCAGTTCTATCAGCAGTCCAAGTTATGCAGTCATTTCCCAAAACGCATCGCACTTTGAAAACTTTTACCCTCCCCCACATTACCGTACAAAGGAAATAGAAAATAATCATGGTACAAACATAAATCGAAACACCAAGCGTCAGAAGGTCGGCACAATTACTACGCCACCACAGACTTGATGGGGTATGAACGCGCTCAAATATCGTCTTCATCGCTGAAGACCTCCTCACCACGCTTTCGGCGGGCCATACGATCTATCATACTTGTTAGCGAATGCAACTCATGACTTGGGACAATAAAACGGAAAAGAGTGACATACCCTTCTTCTTCTTTCGGAGTTCAGAAGAGGTCAGCTTGGACTTCTTCTTGGTCGAAACAATCTTGTTGCCCATGGCATCGAACTTGTCCTCCTCATCGTCATCATCCTGCTTGAGACGAGGACCGGAGCCCTGTCCAGACACCCAGTTGTGGCCAGAGGGAGTCATCTGACCATCCATGACAGCCCAGACTTCCTCAGTCAAGTCCTTGGTGAATTCGGCAGAGTGAGTAATGATGATGACACCACCCTCAAACTTCTTCAACGCCTTGGACAAGGCACCGAGAGAGTCACGGTCCAAGTAGTTGGTAGGTTCGTCGAGAACGATCAAGTGAGGTCGCTGCCATGAGCAGGCAGCAAGCACCGTCTTGACACGCTGACCGCCAGACAGACCCCTCATGCGAGAATGCGACACGAGCTCAGCATCCAGACCAAAGTTGGCGCAGTGAGCCTCAATCTCCTTTCGGACCAGAGGACGGAACTGACCAGAGGCGAGAGCCTCTTTCATGTCGACGTCGGCAACCATTTTCTGATGCGAGGCCAACAGCTCGTTACGGGGCAACCAGACGTTGTCAGCAGACATCATGGGAGTCCAACGCTCGTTCTTCATGCCAATGTTCTCACCAATGGCGCATGAGCACTCATACTCGTAGCTGTTCTTGAACTTTCTGCGCGAGTTGATGCCAATGATACGGCGCTGGGTACCTTCAATTCGGAACACCTTGTCCATGGCCTTCTCATCATCCTCAGTGATGATCTTGTTGGCACGATCCATGGTTTCGCGATCCTCGCCAGTCTGGAAACGCCACTGGATGTATTCTGAGGGAGTCGAGTCCAGGTGGTTGTCGATGTGGGCGAACGCGTGCTGCTTGATGTAGGCAATACGGATGTTCTCATGCTGATAGATCTCACCCTTGGTAGGGATGAGCTCACCGGTCAGGACGTTGATCAGGGTCGACTTACCAGCACCGTTGGGTCCGATGACGGCGATACGGGAGCCCAAGGAGCACTGGAAAGTGATGTCGGCAATCTGAGGCTTCGTGGTACCAGGGTACTGGAAGGACATCTTGGTGGCACGCAGGATAGCCTTGGCCTTGGTCTTGACACCCTCGAGGAAACCGGGCTCGGGGAAGCTGAACTCCATCTCTGATGCACCAAGCTCATAGTAAGACTTGGCAGAGGGGACACGCTTGACAAACTCGGCCAGGTTGCCCCTGTATCGCTTGAGCTTGAATCGCTCGTAGTGAACGATGTGCTGGCAGACATTGTCAAGGAAACCAGAGTCGTGGGAGACAATGATGGATGTGCAAGGAGAGTCGCAGAGGTACTGCTCGAGCCACTTGACATTCTTCACGTCCAAATGGTTGGTAGGCTCGTCGAGCAACAGGATATCAGGAGCCTCAAAGACGGCACGGCAGAGAGCGAGCTTCATTTTCCATCCACCGGACAGAGCACTGATTTCACCAGACACCATGCCTTCGGTGAAGCCAAAGTCAATGAGCTGCTTGACGACATCATCCTGAGTCGTCGCGACATTAGCCTCGGCAAGCTTCTTCATGGTCCACTCAATGGTGGTCATCTCAGTGTCAGCGGAGTCCAAGTCGTGCTCGACAAACACGGTCTTGACCTCACTCTGCTTGGGGAAACCCTCAACCTGCTCGTTGTTGATAGCACGCATGAGAGTGGACTTTCCAGATCCGTTGGGACCGCAGAGACCGTAACGCTGGCCACGCTTGAGACGCAGGTGCGTCTGGTTGAGAAGGATCTTGGCACCATAGGCCAGAGAGAAGGTGCAGTTGCACAGATCCTCACCCTCCTCCTCGTCGGCCTCGACGGCCTCATCCTCGACAGCATCGGGCGAGGCACGCTTGCGGAGAGAGTCAACCGTGGCTTCGGCGTTGTCGATGCCGGTGATGACGGCGATGTAAGCCTTCAGGTTGTCAACCCACACGAGGTTCTCGGACTCCTTCTCATCGATGAGCTGGCCAGCCATAGCAGCGATGTACTCGGCGACGGGGCCCATCTTGTCGAGGTAAGAAGCATACTTGGGGCTCAAAACTTCCTTGAGCTTGCCGAGAACGACGTTCTGATCACCATCGTTACGGGCTTCAGGAATCTTGCCATCAACGACATTGCCAACGCGGGTAATGGTATCCAGAGCCTGCTTGGTCTTCTCACGGGCCTCAGGGTCAGCCAAGTTGTCGTAGTTCTTCTGGAGACCGGGCATCATCTTGGGCAAGAAAGGGGCAACAATGTTGGGGTCGTCGACGAGCTTGCACATGTTGTCGACAATGACAGCGGCCTTTCTCTTGATGGCAGTCTCGCGCTCTGCGAGACCACGATCGAGCAGAGGAACCATAAGAGCCAAGGTGGGCTCCTGGACTTCAGTGACGAAAGTGGTAGCACCGAGCAAGTGGACAGTCTCAGGGACGTTCTCAGGCTTGGCGATACACTTGATGAGCTCAGGGATAAAGCGATCGATATCCTTGTTGACGATCAGCTGGCAGATCTGCTCCATGGTCTGATAAGCGCGCTCCTTAACCTCCTTCTTGGTATCCCACATAGCCTCTGAAACGACGGGAATCAAGTCGGGGACACGGTAAGCGAGCTGAGCGGGGGCAGTCTTGATCAAGACATCGATGAAGTCCAAAGCAGCCATCTTCTCGGGCCATTTTTGAGCAGTGCGGATTGACTCCATGATGGCAGGAAGGGCAGCCTTGCAAGCATTGCCATTGATGGCGCCAGCAATGGCAGAGACGGCGGCGGAAGCAGCGGTCTTGACGGCAGTAATCTTGTCACCCACGGCAGCAAGGACACTGGGAAGGAGGACAACGAGATAAGGCTCAACATTCGCGGCAACCTCGGAATGCGAGGCAATAGCCTCAATGGCAACGCAAGCCTGCTCACGAGCCACAGCATCCTTCTTGTTGGCGAGGCTCTTCTTCAAGTTGTCGATGATCCTAAAATTGAACAAATTAGCATGTGTGAAAATTGATGTGCTTGCGAATTAGGGGTTTGGTTGCAAGGTAGGGCTTTCGCTGCTGTGAAGAAAGTGGCGGGTAGGAAGATGTGATGCCACCGGTGTTTCCATTTCAATTATGTAGAAAAAAAATTGGGGGCTCTGGTGCGGCATGCCCGACACTTGGCGGGGTTCCAATTAGGTGACCAAAAAGAATTCACTGCAAGTGGCGGGGCCTCTAGATAGAACGCCAGTTGGTAAAAGAGACGAGATAATGCAGCAACTTACTTTGTGGGAACATCTTGGTCCTCAATGCGGCCGTTGATGAAGCTGGCCAGTTGGTTGGAGGATTCCTTGATGTCAGCTGCCTCCTTGGAGACAGTGAGCTTCTGGAAAAGCTCATCAAGAACCTTGATCGACTGGGCGTTTTCGGAAGACATGTTGATGTGTGGGGTATAAGATGCGAAAAATCAATTCTCGAAAAGGACGAATTGAAGAAGACGAACGGACGACGGATCACTTGTCTGCCGCAGCTTGTCCGAGCAATTGTCTTGTTCTGTCGGAGTAGCCCACAGAGACGATGGAGGAGTCGAATCTGCTGTGTGGCGGCGTTTTTATTTTGTAACTGGATCGGCGACCGTGCTGTTCCGAGATTCCAAGAGGCAACTTGGCAGGGAAAAAAACGAGGACTGCTTGGAAGGACGAGTCCACGGTTCGTCTTGAGCAGATGACGACCAAAAAGTGAGATATGGAGGAAGAAGAGGGAGTGGAGGGGGACCTGGGGGTGGAGGAAAATGAAAAAACTGGAGGCCTTGGAAGAGGGTGGACTCGTGGATTTATGTGTCGCCGGCTGTCACACTGCTTTTCCCCCGTTCGCATCCTATGTTGGGGACGGCGCTAAGACTCGGATGGACAAAAAAAATTCGCACCTTGCCCCTCCATTTGGCTGACGGGAGGGCTTATCAGCCTTTATCGCCCTGCGCTAATCCTCATCGGGGAGATGGCACGGGCGGTGAGTCGTCGCTATGCCCGCACACAGCCCAGCAAGCATTTGGTGGCGCTGCCATCCTCGGGGTTGGGTGGCAATCCGGCCGAAGAAAGTCAAATGAAATCTGGTGCGCAAGTCGTGACTTCGTGTAGGATAGTGAAGGTGAGAAACGAGCAGGCAGGTGCTCTACGGTGGGTTGTGCTTTTCTGGGAATGTCAATGATGCAGCATGGCGATTTACGCAGGGGTGACAGGTACAGTGACCCCTTTTCGTTTCCAAGGCCGCGGCAGCCAAAACACAGCCTGTCTATTCAAAAGCCAGTCATTGTCGAGAGCATTAAGATCAAAGAGACGAACAAAGAAAGACCCAGGCGTTTTCGCATTGGGTCCTCTCCTGCTACGTTTCAATCTCAATCATGACGCTACTGATGGTATGCCATACATTGCAGAAGTCAGATGCCTCTGTCCTTATTGAGAACACGAAGACCACGAAAATGAACAGAAGGAAGAGTCTGGCGCTTCCGTAGTAAGCCTATTGCTGTTACCCTTAATCTTTCAGCTTGAATTGCCCATGACGAGCTTCGGCCCGCCAATGAAACTAGAATTAGAGTCTCTCCGGTTGTCCTCGACGGCACAATCGGAATTTCATGGGTATGCAATTCCTAGTAAAGAGTTCTTTCAGCTTGTCGACAAGGGGCATTCAGGTCAGAATCATGCCATAGATCAAGTCTATATCTATTGAGGTAGCATTCTACTCGAGCCGACCACGTCAAAAACGTGAGGTCACAAATCTAGCCAGTGTACAGAATGTATATTTTAGAGAATCGCCTTCAGATGTCATGACATTGATACACTTCGGACTGTTCAGTCGCGATAGTGAAATACTGGTAGTGGCACTTTTCAACACAAGATAACAACATGATCATGAGGGCGAAGACGGTATTCTGTGTGGACAGTGGCAGGTGTGGTGTGTGACCGTCGAGGCATGATTTTGCGTGTCACCAACACGTGTCTTCGAAACTGCTGAGTAATGGCGCCGACTTAGAGTGAACCTCCAGGATCCCATGTCTCTGGCCTCTAATAGGGCATTATTCTCCAGTGTGCTACAATCTACAATCATGCCTTCTTGCCAGCATCTTCTTTCAAACTCACAATTCTGTTGAACACGAGTTTGTCGTCTGTGCTATCAGAGTCCATGGCCTATTCCCGAAGATTGGTTAGTGACAGTCTTCACATGTCATGGAGAAGGGATTTCAGGATAAGGCTTACAAAATAGGCAACGCGCATGGCCTGAAAGCGAACGCTCTCCGGGCCTCCTTTGCCAAGCTCGCTCTCACCCGCGGCTTCTGGCCATGGCGCACGGCGTCTGACTTCGTCGAACCCAGACTCAATCACAGCATCAGGATATATCACCTCACTGTCAGGATTGAGGTCGTTCAGGAAACCGCCTTCTGCATCATCCGGCTTCTCTGATTTGAACAGCGCATTGTGGATGCGGACCTCCGCTTTTTTCGATCCCTCAGTGCCTACCCACTGGATGTATGTCTTGGCCTTCTTGGTCTCCTTATCGAATACGCCTCGGATCTCTGTCACCTTCCCTGTGGCCTCGTCCTTGGTAAACGAAGTCGCCTTGACGGGGTATGGAGCATTGAGCAAGCCGACGGTTTTGCCGGGGGCCAAACGGAAGTAGTCCTTGCTATCGACTTCACGGAAATCTGATCTGTCGATATATATAGTGGGCGTAAATCGAACAGTGTGAGATCCCATCTTAGGGTCCTTGGGTGAGAATGGCAGAACCACGTCCGAAGCCTCGGCATCCTCAATGACCAAGGGAACTGGGTCAAGAACCATCATTAATCTAGGAACAGTCTTCTCCAGGTACCTGCGGACACTCTGTTCAAATTTGTGAATCATGATGGTGGTGATGTTGGTAGTGACGCCGAGTTCATTGACGAACTCAAGGATTGCACCAGGCGGTACACCACGACGGCGAATGCCAATCAGTGTGTAGAGTCTTGGGTCATCCCAGTCCCGCACGATCTTCTCTTCTACGAGCTTCAGAATCTTACGTTTCGACAACACAGTGCCTGTCAGGTTCAGGCGTCCGTATTCTCGTTGCATGGGCTCGTATACCTCCAATGACTTGTTGAGCCACTCGTACGAGACACGACTCAGGATGAACTCGGTGGTACATAGGGAGTGCGTGATGCCTTCGAAACTGTCACACAGGCAGTGGGTGAAGTCGTACGTCGGGTAGATTTTCCAATCCCACCCAGTGCGATGATGAGGTGTGTCGGTCTTGATCCGGTACGCCGCCAAATCCCACATTTGAGGATTGCCATCAGTAATATCTTGCTTCATGCGCAGAAAGACCTCCCTCGGCTTGTATTTGCCTTCACGCATGTCGCGGAACTTTTGCATGTTGTCATCGACCGTTTGCTCGGCATGCTGGCAGCGGTATCGGGGTGTCGCACCCTTTTCTCCTCCTCGCTGAAGCTTGAGATCATTCTCTATGAGCCGGTGGGACGTTAGTGAGTGAACTTCCATCGTCTTCATCCCCTCAATCATTTTGGTATCCGAACTACATACCATCGCATGCACAAACATATGCTTTGCCCTGAGAGATAAGCTTCTCTGCCAGCTGGTAGAGTCGTTCGAAATTGTCGCTGGAATAAGTAATTTTGCAAGGCTTGAAACCAAGCCACGTGATTATATCCTGAATGGCGGTAAAGTATTTCTCCTCCTCCTTCTCCGGATTGGTGTCATCGAACCGCAAGTAGCAGACACCACCATGGTACTTGGCAAAGCCAAAGTTCACAGCGATGGCCTTAGCATGTCCAATATGAAGATAGCCGTTAGGCTCTGGCGGAAAACGCGTCACGACGTTTTTGACCGGTCGTTCTTTATAGACCTCGTCCAGGAATCCTTGCTTAAACATGGCCTCAGGGTCGATCGGGATCTCCTCTGGCTTAGGCGCGGGCGTCGCAGTTTTTGGGCTTGGGCCGGCGGCCGCTTTTTCTTGGCGAGCCTTTTCTTGAGCAGCCTTCTTCGCTCGCTTCTGTTGGCGTTTCTTGAGCTCGGCCTTGGAGACCATTTCCCCAGTGACATCGTCGAGCTGCAGCTTGGCCATGTTTTTCGTTGCGTCGTCAGCCATTGTGGTGGATAATCCCAGCTGGGAGCGTTGTGTTCGGTGATCGAGCTTCTTTCAAGCAGCTTCCTAGCCAGCTTCTTGTCTTGCGAAATATATGGATGGAGGCTCAGTGCCAGGCTAACGATAATCGCAAGTTGCAACGTGAACGGCCTGTAGGCTGTGACTCAGAACTTAGAAGTACTTGATAATGCCTATGGCGGGGGCGGAAAATATAGGTATGTACATTTAGGTAGGTACCTAGGTGCACCGAGGGGCAAACATAGGCACATAGGTACAAGTTACAACAAATGTTCTCAGCACCGATAAGCAGATCGGCCCGCCTGCGATAAGTCTTCGTCACTGGCCAGTGGCAATGACAGGCATGGTCCCCATTCCGCCGCAGCCAAGAAGTGAACATTGATCCAATGCACTCAAGATAAAAAGCGATCATTGTATTATGTATAAGGTACATAAGGGTCAAAGCGAGTTTCAGCCGATGCCGAATGGTTTTCATAACCTGTAGGCTGTATGATTATCTGACTGCTAGGACATTGATTCCTGGCTTGAAGAGCGACAAAACACCTTCGTCATTGTGAGAGCCCTTTTTCATACACTTAAGATACAGCCTCTGTTCTGACATCCTGCCATCCTGCCATCCTGCTGCCTGCAAACTGTCATTGTGCCCGCTTCTCAATCTACCAGTGCAGACATTCATGCAGAGCTTCAGCAGACTCCCTCAATCTTTCATCCTTGGCGTTCGAAAAAGAATCATCGAAGTGAAGAATTGGACTCCTTCTTTTAATTCGTCTCGCACAACCCGAGCCAGGAACACACTCCGTTGCCTTACAAACCCATACTCGCATCATCGATTTGGCCTTCTGCGGCACTATTGTCATCAGGTTCACAAGATGGTGTCAGTCAAGACCGTCTCGGAGATCCCTACCATCTTTCAGCTTTATCAAGCGTCAGCGCTTGCAAAGCCGACCACCCCATCACTTTCTCTATGTCCAATTCTTCCGTCATCTTCTATCAACGCCCGAGTCGGCCTTCTTCGAGGTGACATCACCAAGATTCAGATCGATGCAATCGTCAATGCAGCGAATAATAGCCTGCTTGGCGGCGGCGGTGTTGATGGCGCGATTCATCGGGCCGCTGGACCTGAGCTCCTGTCTGAATGTCGTGAACTGGGAGGTTGCGCCACGGGGGATGCGGTCCTTACCAAGGGGTACGAATTACCAGCCAAACACGTTATTCATACAGTCGGTCCCATCTATAGCAAAAGTAAGCCTTTGGAAAGCGAACGAGCCCTCCGAAGCTGCTATGAGAAGAGCTTGAGGTTGGCGTCAAACGAGGGGCTCAAAACCATCGCTTTCAGTGCCATCAGCACTGGCGTGTATGGTTATCCCGGCCGAGACGCAGCGGAGGTCGCTTGTGACACCGTGAGAACCTTTCTTGAGCACGAGGGCAGCGGCCTCGAGAAGGTCGTCTTCGTTGTCTTCCAGGAAAAGGACGAGGACGTTTATAAGGAGGCTCTTCCGTAAGTTTGCACCAAAACTCTACTTGTCTCTGGCACAGACTGATCAGAGACCAGCAAGTACTTCCCTTCCGAGGATGGCTAAGCAACGTTCATCTCTTGGATATGCGAATTTCGGGGAACAGTGTATGTTTTGCCGCGACTACGTACTCACAAGCTAATTTGAAACGCCTTGATTGAGCCATCAAGAACCTTGCGGTGGTGCACCAATGGCATTCGTTCTCGCAGGAACACATTTTGCTTCACTCATGTGAATCGTGAAAATACAGTGTTCTCTCATATCAGGTCTGGATCACGGTTTACATACGTCTGAAGTTTGAAAACAAGTCTCTCCATAAGCTGATTCTGAAGGCGGCATTCCCTCGCTAAGTCGTTGTCTTGGAAGTTGCAGTATTTTTGACTTGCATAACCAATGACTTCAGCTCATCCAACTCGCAGCGCAATTTTTGTATTTCCAACACGGTCGGGTCATCGTCCATGTTGGGCTTCACCTCATCACATGCCTTAGTCCAACCCTCGGCTTCCATGTCAATCTCAGATGCCATTTGCTCCCATTCTTCGACAACGTCATCATCTTCATCTCCTCTTGACCTGTTATGCCGGATCCGATGTGCTGCACGCGTCTCAAAGTATGCCGAAACCAACAGTAAAGGTGAGTATATAGTGAGCATCACAAAATCATTGATGATTTCATAAGTGCGTTTGGTCATCCACCACTCGAATAGAGCGGACACGACAATCTCCACGAGGTTGAAAGGTGCAATATACACATTCTCATCTGGAGCTCTGACAAATTGGATAGTCTTCTGAGAGAACAGGGCAAGATATTCATCGTCTGCATTTTCGTAAATATCTTCATATGCAGAGTTATAGAGCGCAATGAGGATGTTAAGTAGAATGATCTAATTTAAGAGAAATTAGTTGCACAGTTCTGTCTGTATCGCGGAGAGGAATTCGTACCATGACAACAAAAGTGAAGCAGTAATATAGTATAATGCCCCACGGCGGCCCAAAGGCTTCAAGCCCCTCGAATTCAGGACTCTGCATGATAGCTTTCGTCATAGATTCGACAATAAACATGACATCACCTGCAACGTTGTCGTCTGCCAGATCCAATCCGATAAAGGCCTGAAGAAAGCCAATGATGACAACGATCAGAAGTGCAAAGAAAATGACAGACTCCTTCATCATCACCTTCAGCACAACAAGCATGGCGCCGAAGAATCTGAAGCTGTCGAGATACAACAGCAGCCGACACCAGAACATGGGTGCGATAAAGGCCAGCATGTTGTAGCTCAATTTGCTGTAGTGTTCGCGAGAGTCGGAGCCCTCGGACGCTGTCAGGCCAATAATTCGGAAGACAAGTGAAACGGTGAGGAAAGAATACAAAATGGAATTAAAGACATTCCAAAATCCAAGTATGCGATAACCTGCTTTGTATACTTTCATGACTTCGTCGCAGATGTATCCAATGGTGAACAAATACAGTGTCACTTCAGCCCCATCCAGCTCTCCTGAAGGATTGACTGAATTGATCGCGATAGTATACAGAGCGAGGTAGACGAGAGACAGCAGGAGTTGAGCAGCATTCTGGTTCCTTGGAGATCGCATGCGATCTGGATCCATATGAGTAAGGAATCTGGGGTTATCCTTGTCCTTGTAGTCGACAAAGACCGACGGGTCGTTTTCGTCTTGAACTAGCCAACCCCGCCACAGGTGATTGATGCATTTCTGATAGCCAGAAGAGCCTATGACTCGAACTGCATGGAGGTCGACAGCCTTCTCGATAACGTTTATGGGCGGGGTAGGGATCGTGTTTGCAAGGTAAGAGTAGCGGCGGAGTAGAACCTCGTACAGGAGAAAGTTGACGTCCTCTTCGGACTCGATTCTAATGATTCTTGTCAGTCTAGAACAACTGGATCGCACTGGAATTAAACGTGTACTTACAAGGCTTTTGCAAT
This sequence comes from Claviceps purpurea, assembly GCA_029405325.1. NCBI lineage: Eukaryota > Fungi > Ascomycota > Sordariomycetes > Hypocreales > Clavicipitaceae > Claviceps > Claviceps purpurea. The sequence goes on along the minus strand of CM055783.1, from coordinate 3,369,408 downwards.
TACCTCACATGCTTCAGCTCGCAGCTTGTGTAGGTCGGAGTCCCACAGCTCAGCAACAGCTTCATGTTTGAACCATTTCTGATTGACCAAAAGGCAGTAAACCTAGAAAGCAGATTGACAGCAAGTTTATATATTAGCCGACGTTTCTTTGTTCACATATTATCGTGAGGTCAGCTTACAACGCATCCTCGGTATTCGGGCCCCCCAGCCTCTTTCGCTGCTTGAATGACCTTGTGTGTGATGATGCGGCTGTGCGGCGCGGTTACTCGGCTCGCCTTCATCTCGCAAGGCACGCATTCTTGCACGAGGTGTCGCAGACGTAAACAAACTTTGGTAGCCTCCAGTGCTGGAATAGCGGATCGCATTTGATCCCGATTGAACCGAGGCAGCACTGATGTGGTTCCGATCGTCAGTCAGGCCGACATCCCTCAGACTTCCTGTCGCGGATGCCGCCCAAGCGGCAATATGACTTACAAGACCTTTCCTCTTCATGAACCCAGTCCCGCGCGCGTCCACTACTGCCGAGCAAACGATTGCCTTGATGATGGAGCCTGTGATCGGCCGATGACAGCCTTGATCTGTTGCCGGGCATAACGATGGGCCAATGTGGCGGAGGCTACTGTCGAGGATGTCAAGACCGGCGTAGAGGTCGTGTCATGTAGAAGCGTATTTTCTCTCTTTCTTTGACACGAGGCGACAATAGCGAATGCGTTCGATGAGTGATCAGGAAGCGACTTGGTCACCTTGGTCTACTACTATAACGAAAATGCCGCCTCGACAACAGCGGAGGGGCCATGGCGCTGCTTCGACCTGGAACTTGGAAGACGCGACTGGACCTTGTCTGGACTTGACGCCCCGGCCAAGGAAACTTGCAACATGACGAGTTGACGATGCATCTAACCAGATCGAGAGAGCTATTGATACTGCGGGAATGCTAGTGGACTCACGAATTCCAATTTCCACGTACGGAGTACATACCTACTGAATCCTGATACACATTAGGTACCTACCTGGTACCTACTGCTGTACATGATAGGTACCTCCTACTGTACCTCCTCCGTACAGTGGGGGCGAAAAGAGAGCTCAGAGTTCACGTTCTCACCCACTTTTTGGCGCGTGAATGTGAGGTTATTTTGCCAAGGGGTTGTACCTACCAGGTATGTATGTCGGTGCCTATAAGGAGTAACTACCTACCTAGGTAGGTACCTAATGTAACGCAACACCGCGAGAGTCAAGACAATGGCGACGCTGGGCGACAGCATGCATCTCTTTCGCATGGCGCGCATACCTCTCGCTAATGTCGTCGACTTACCTATCCGTATCCGTGCTGGGCACGGCAGCAGAGTCCCTATTCTTCTACGGAGTAGACTGGCTGGAATGCGAAGTCGACAGAAATTCGAATATTGCCCTGAAGCATCACGCTTATCATTGTCATTCAATGATACAAACTGCTGCTGCCCTGCATCGCTCTTATCGCACAGCTAGACAAATATGTACTTCGTACATCGCGAGCAGGGCGCGGGCTCGCGGTCTCAAGCCATGGATCAACATGTACGCATCCGCGGCACTGCCCGACTGAGCGAAGTTGTTGTAACTTGTGTGCCGGCCAGTCGACTGCAGCAAAGGTTTGCAACGGTCTGCGAGTTTGCGAGCCGCCCGTTGGGCACAACTTACAAGACCAATTCCGTTGCATGCTACCTTAGGTACCTTCTACAGTCAAACCCCGATATAACGATGCGTTATAAAACGATAATCCTCACCTTAACGATAATTTTGGGCCTCATGTTTGAAAATCCTCACAGAAAACCCATCCGATAAAACGATATTTCGATATAACGATGGGATTTTGGTCACTTTTACGTTATCGTTATATCGGGGTTTGACTGTATTGCTAATGGCGCTGTTAAGGAAAAGCCGTCGCCTTCACGTATTCCCAGAAGTGCGCCTCGCAGCAACGGCATCATGGGGTAAACCTTGTGAAAAAAGACCTTCATTTCGAGTAGGCATTACCTATGCCATAATGCATGTACGGAGTATGTAGGTTACAGGTATGTACACATGTTAGGCCTGCCGTACGTACTGCCGCTGTGACGCAGCGTCGCAACTTGCAAGTCGTTTATCGTCCGTACTCCGTACACCACTTCCATCCAATCAATGGCAGAAAACGCCAACGCCCTGCTTCACGATGGAGTCGAGCCAAGGTCAGGGCGCCATTGTTGCGCGACCCCTCGCAGGTAGGGCAACTGCTGATCACTGGATCAGGTATGTACTCCGTACGATGCATGTGCTTCTGCTCTGCACACCGCTTGCCCACAGATGGCACTGTCGATGTGATGGGCTCATGGAGCTAGGGATCAACGGCTGGCTGGGTTAACTTATGAATGCACACGAATGCACAAATCCTTTCACAGCTCTGCAGCTTCACTTTCCTCACTTTGAATGCTGAGCTTTCCTTCAGCCTTCCTTCACTTCTAAGTTCTACATAGGTACCTGTATTTGGCTGGAGCCGGGAGGTAAGAGCAATCCTGATTCGTCTGTTTCCTTCCTCTACCATTTAGCGATTTAATCCCCCCCAAGCAGGCGTTCACATAGCATCTGGCTTTTCCCTGCCACAGGTGTGACTTCTTTCATCTGCTGCCTGATTGGCTTGTCAGCTCGAGAATCAGTTGATTCCATAACTTATATTCCAACAGCAGCTACCTACTTCCACAGCTGCCTCGCAAATGCCATAGTTTGTCGTCTTGCTGGCTTTTATCAACCATTCCTATAGAAGATTCAGCTGGCCGACTTCTTCGCATCGCTAAGATCACTGTAAGAACTGCTTTTCCAAAGCGGGAGCCTTTCTATTTGCTAAAATCACAATTTTCAGGGATTGTTTGCTCAGAGTCGATTGTAGAGATTCGAGTCGCCAGGTCAGGTATTTGGATCGCGAGCCACGAGAGCTCTTTCGAACATTTCGATTTCAGAAGCAGTCATGGAGCCATCCCAAGTTGGTGTGGCTGTGAATACAAGGCCTCTAGACTCCTGTCAGAAGTTCAGCGACTCTGTGGGCAGAAAGGACGATGACGAGATAGCTGATCAGTCAGAATGTCGTCAAAATTCACACGAGTCTGAGTCCAAGGTCAAACGCGACACACCTAACCACGGTTCGGCCAAGTTCAGAAAGCCCAAGGATCTTGGCAAGCGTGGAAGTTCCGGAAAGAATGACAAGCTTAAGAGAACGAGGAAGTCTCATCGTTTGGAACGGTTGGAGGATGTTTCATCATCTGACTCGGAGCTAGATTCGTCAACCGAAAGCGATGTCAGCTCTTCCTCCGAGGCCGATGAGGATACCGACTTGTCACCACCAGATAAAGACAAAGACTTCGGAAGGCGCGAATCGAAAAGGTCCAGAAATCCCCGCTCTTGCTCTCAACGTCACATGGGCGACAGTCTCAATGCTCTCGAAAGAGTGAATAAGGCAGTCCGTGTGACTGACGAAAGTCCTTCGCGCCAAAAGGAACAGCACCCCAGCAAGCGAACTGATGCTATCATCCAACAAGATACAATGCAGGCCCTTGCTAAGCTCGAGTTGCACTGCAGCCAGTTACAGCACCGACTAGATTCGTTAAGCGTTTATCAGGCTCCCCAGACAAACGCCGTGTTCGCAATCCAGCAACAGCCCGTCATCAGCCCGTTACAGCCTATTGTCAGCCGTCCCCGTAATACAGCGGACTCAACGCAGGTCAGTCGTAGACCAGATGCTGGTTCTCGAGATGATACTCGGACCATTAAGAGCGAGCCAGAATCCAGCCACGATGCTAAGAAGGAGGCTAAGCTCGAGTATAAACGCGTTGATGCAGTATGGGACAGCAAACTATACGCCTTCAAGCTTCAGGACACAGCAAGGGTGGCCTCGGACTCGAAATACGCCGGCTACTTGTTTCACGTGAGAAGGACTTTTCACACTGACGGGAGGTACCGAGCCTCGTTTGTTGACATCAAAAGTCAACTTCTGCGTGAATGTCTGCAAGATGTCATTGGAAATGTTCGTGGAGTAAACCTTGTGGACGAGTTGCCTAAGTTAGACCCAAATTTACTGTTTCTGTAAGCTACCGAAGCCTCCTTTCTTCCTTGTTGCATTTGGGTGGCTTTGTCTGCGGGTTTGTAACTTTTGTCGGAGGGATACATCGCGTTTTGCCAGAGACTGTCTAACATGGAACACAGATATTTGGAAGATTTACGATCACACTGCAAAAAATTGAAAAAGGTTGAGCCAGCTGGAAGACACAGACGAGAGCGGCGTAAAAACCAGCGTCGGCTTGACAAAAAACGAATGGAACTCAAAGTCCTGATCAAGTATCTGGACAAGGACTATGCTAAAGTAAAGAAAAGCCTGTACCCGATGCTGGATAGTGGAATCATCAGCTTCGAATATCTCTGGGCATTATGGAAGCCAAATACACTCGTTTTCTCCGGGACTTACGGCCAGACGGAAGACCCTCGTGTCTTCAAACTCGACATGGCTGCACGTCGTTCCTCACCGTTTCAAGGCGACTGCTACGTTGTCGAGGGCAAGTATCTCGAATTTGATGGGAAGCGTTTTGGCCTTGGAAGTATCACAGAGGAAATTGCGGACTTCCATGGTACTCGAAAGATAAGCAGCCTGCCATTTTATCCACTCTCGTACCATAAGGATGAGCCTAAGATGCGTCAGATGTTGATAGAGCGAGGCAAGAAATTTGTGTCTTTGAGTGGGGTCTACTTGAAGGGGTACTCTGGTCTTGCCTACATGAAACGAAAGAAAGGGGCTGTGATGAAGTTCCACCTCCAACCAAGTCGCATCATGGTGGACCCGGTCATCTTCAGGCGTACCAACCCAAACTACTCGGTGTCCGCAGTTCGACCAAAAGACTTTGATGCACTTTCCGACTCCGAACTGTCTGATGACGAGGATGATGTGGATGAGGCAGATGGCCTGTGTTCCCTTGAGGGAATTGGGACAGAGCTGGCAAGCAGCAGGACTGGGGAAAACGTCCATTGTGTCGTGATCACGAAAGCACTGCAACATGACATGAACGCAAAGGGCGCCTCTTTGGCGTTGAAGTCGTTGCCAACAACTTTCACCACAACCGTTCGAGGAGCCACTAGCGTCGACGCACCGGCAGAAGAGAAAGTTGCTGAAACTGCAGGTGATGATACTATGACGGATCCAACCCTTGTGTTCACAGATGACGACTATCTACTCGCATCGCCGGTCGTGTTGGGCTTTTCATTCTCCGAAAAGCAATGGCTAGAGTTCTCCGTCTCGAGGATTGGTGAGATCAGATGGAATGAAGACGCTTGGAGCTCACTGGTGTTGCCTCAAGAAACCAAGGACCTGATCAAAGCACTGGTCATGTCACGCAAATACAATCTGTCCCAGACAATCGATGATGTCATTCAAGGAAAGGGGAAAGGGCTCGTCAGTAAGTAGATGGCTTGATTTGGGCACTGTACACTGGGCAGTTTCTCTGTTTGATGAGTGCTAACATGGAAAATCCACAGGTGTTCTACACGGACCTCCTGGGACAGGCAAAACGCTCACGGCAGAAGGCATCAGCGAATTACTCCAATGCCCATTGTATATGGCGTCGGCCGGTGAACTTGGGACGAATCCTACAACTCTTGAGCATGAACTGCAAAAGATTCTGGACATCTGTCATTCTTGGGGGGCAATCCTGCTGCTGGATGAAGCTGATGTGTTTCTCGAAAAGCGTAACATGCAGGACATACATCGTAATGCACTTGTCAGCATCTTCCTGCGCCAGCTGGAATACTTTCAGGGGATCTTGTTTCTGACCACGAATCGCGTTGAGGTGAGTAGCACCTTTCATTGCTCGCATACTTTGGACGTTTCGCTGACATGATGATGCAGGCTTTTGATGAGGCTTTCCAATCTAGAATTCACATTGCCCTCCGATATGAAGGGCTCGATCTCAAAGCCAAAAAGGCCATCTTCAACATGTTTATTGCGCGAATCGAGGCCCATGGGAAGCTGAGCGTAGAGCCCTTTACTGATGAGGACTTGACTCAGCTGGCAAAACACGACCTCAATGGGAGAGAGATCAAGAACATGATTGCTTCCGCACAAGATTTGGCCCTGAGCAGGGCCGAGACGCTGTCCGTGCGGCATATGCAGCAGGTGCTGGATATCCACAACAAGTTTGGGCGAGACTTGCGGGGTGGTTCAGGCTATGAGGATGCCATGAGGAGCTACAGCTGAGCGTATTTATGGCGCCAATCCCACGAATGCATGTCGAGGTGAGAGGCGCGATTACAGCGATTACAGCGATTTGGCGAGTACTTTTACTGGTCGGTATTGGCGAGCGACATGCATAGATAGGCCAGCAATGAGCATGTCTATTAATTTTCCAGAGACTGTCCACTGATATGCGTGTGAAAGCAAGACGATGCCAGGTAATCGATATAGAAGCAGCACGTGGCATCATTGAAGGTCAAGATCCTACTGCCATCCCAGCCACTAACCCATCTCGATCCCTGCCAAAAGAGCGACTGTTGCCCAAGTTCACAAGCAAATACACGTCGCAGTAGCGTCAGTCCCTGTACGCACATACACACGGTATCAAGAGCTTCAATATGGGGACATGGTACTGATTTCAAACTACAAACTACAATAATAGACTTTGGCTTCCTGGATCTTGGAGCGCAACCAAGCCAAGATAACCAAAATATGTTCCTCCCCTGCGTCCTTAGGTAATTTTGCAATCTTATCTACATAACGGCCTTGGACAGAACTTGCTGCCACAGAATGACTAACCATTGGTCGTACTTCGATCCCACAGCCTGTCCACCAGCCACGGAACAGGATATCGGTTCGGAGAGATTGATTGTGGAATGTACTTGTACCAGTCGAAATGTTCCCCTGATGTCAGCGAGTTCGTCGACTTTACAGCGTCCCAATACTCGGGATAGAAGCCGCTGGTCTCCCAATCGATTATCGCTGTAACCCGCCACGTCCCGTCATCACGCCTAACCATTATATTCGCGGGGCGGATATCACCGTGCGTGAAGACAATCTTATTCGAGAGCGGCATGAGCCCGCGTAAGAGTCCAATATATATAGGCGTGGCCGTGGTAGAACCCTTGAAGATGAAATCTTCGAACTCTACGACACTCTTAATCGGCTTGGTGCTGACACGCTGCGATCGCCGCAAATCCCTGCAAGCCCCGCCAGCGACATCGCCGAGGCATGCGTGTTCTGGAACAGGAAAAGATCTTAGCTCAGCAAGAAGGACGTCTATCTGACAAGAGATGTCCTGTTTCTGAGAGCAATCTAGTTCAGGCCATGCATCCTCCAAGTTCATTCCCGGAATGTGGCTGGTGAACAGAAAGCAATAGATGCCTAGACGAACTAGACCATGTGGCCTTGGGGCTGGGAAATCGGGCATATTCTCTCGCAAGAATGTCAGAGTTTGATGCTCTGTTCTTGAAAAGCCCTCGTGGCCTGCTTTGACGACTATATTTTCGTTGATGCGAAAGACCATGACCGAGGCAGCCCATGGGCTTTCGTACAAGACCTCACTATTGTCTAGGAGACCAATGATGGCTTCTGAGATGCTCGCATAGTCACGAAACAAGTCTTCTACTTCGGTAGAGATTGGAAAAATGGTGGTCACTGGTCCATTCCCGTCCAATCGACGGCGGATATCGTGGTTAGGCAGCGAATGTGCGATTTGGCTATGCGAAGCAACTACACGTCAAGCCGTTATAATTTGCACCTATCTATCAGTAACGGCCTGCATACCTGTGTCCTTGGCCGACTGCAGCTGCTGCGAATATGTCGATGACAGTGCGGTTGTGAGATCAGCTTCCGGGTCTTTTAACAGAACGGCCTTAAGGCTACGCAAAACCTTGATATTATATTTGGCGGGAGCGGTCTTTCGATTGGCCTTGATGACACGGTTCTTCGGCGGTAGGTGAGTCATGTTGGGGACTTTTTCGACGAGAACCGGCCAGTTCAACAATTACGTGTAACCGAGGCGAAGTCAGGAGGGTTAGGTGAGGTGATTCCATCGTTGACGACTTGGATGGGATTTAGGTAGGTACCTAATAGTCACGTGCTCCCTCGTCACTTCGTGGTCAGATCATGATCACAAAACGACGTGCAGCACGATTGGGGAAATATGTAATCCAACGGGCACATTAACTCGCAAATAATCTGGTTGCTGAGCAGTTGAAGTGCGGTCAGCTAGTACACCCCGACCCCACCGTGAACCTGGCGGAAACATCAAGCTTCACCCTACGACGCACGTCTCTTCTTTTTCATCATCGTCACAAAGCTTGACTTTACGCCTCTCCTGTCATCATCGCTAAATTTCAGATCCAGATTTGCTGCAAATCAAGGTCAGCTTTACTGATAACTTCATATACTGATTCAGAGACGATTCAAATCTTCACTTAACACGCCAATATTCCAATTTCCAACCAGAGCTACAAGTTCACTCAGGGCCGCCCGACGCGTCAGGTATCTCGTCCTGGCCAATCTCGTCAATCCGAGATTACCAAGGGAAAGCCCCATGAGAGAGAGGTCCGACAAAACAATGGACAACAGTAAATCCATCGAGGAAGCCAGTAAGGATGAATCACCCAGGTTAGGCAAGAAAGGCGAATCGTCAAAACCTGGCAAGGATTCACAAGCCGTGGATCTATATTGCACTATATATCCGCCACAGTTTGGGAACTACTACCACTGGGCTTTCGCTATGAATCAGGATGTGAAGAAGCGATGGGAAACCTTCCAGGTCGTCCAAGAAGAAGAGGATGGCCCTTACATACGCAATCGGTGCCAGGTTGATCCAAAAAACTCATTTACTTGCCCACAACCGGTTCGGCTTATCTTCTTAGGCCAAATGCACGCCAAGTCTTGGGATTGGCTCATTGAAGCGATTCAAGACATTCCAGTCCCTGGAGAGGCGGCGTCGTGGAATTGTCAAGATTATGTTTTGGAAATGTGGGCACTGCTATTGGAAGCAGGAGAAATAGATGACGCCACATGGAATTACAGCCACAACCTAATGTTGCCTTACTACGGTCCGGATTTTGGCGGCCAAGAGGAACACCACCTTGACGAGTACGAAGAAGAGGAAGCAGAGGAACAGGATGAAGAGGATGGTGGAGAAAAGAAAGTCTTATCTGAGGAATTTGTGTACGATTCGGATGATACTGAATAAGAAAGCGAAACTTCTTTATCCGCTTCTTTGACAGAACATCATTACACATACTACTGCGCCAATGGCTGCAACAGAATTAGTAGTGAGATACTTCTGGCTAAAAGCCATTGACCGCACTTGGATACCATATCCTGTCCACCAGCCACTGGACAGGATATCGGTTCGGAGAGATTGATTGTGGAATGTACTTGTACCAGTCGAAATGTTCCCTTGACGTCAGCAAGTTCGCCGTCTTTATAGCGTCCCAAGACTCGGGATAGAATCCGCTGTCCTCCCAATCGATTATTGCTGTGACCGTCCATTTCCCGTCTTCACGTCTGACCATTATATTCGCGGGGCGGATGTCACCGTGTGTGAAGACAATCTTGTTAGACAGCGGCATGAGTCCGCGTAAGAGTTCAACATATAGAGGCGTGGCCTTGTTAGAGAACTCGAAGATGAAATCTTCGAACTCTGCGACACTCTTAATCGGCTTGGTGCTGACACGCTGCGATCGCCGCAAATCCCTGCAACCCCCGCCAGCGACATCGCCGAGGCATGCGTGTTCTGGCACAGAAAAAGATCTTAGCTTCGAAAAAAGGAGGTCTATCTGACGAGAGATGTCCTGTTTCTGAGAGCAATCTAGTTCAGGCCATGCATCCTCCAAGTTCATGCCAGGGATGTAGCTGGTGAACAAAAAGCAATGAATGCCCAGGCGAAGTAAACCATGTGGGCTTGGAGCTGGAAACTCAGGCATATGCTCTTGTAGATATGTCAGAGTTTGGTGCTCTGTTATTGAAAAGCCCTCGTGGCCTGCTTTGACGACTATATTTTCGTTGATGCGAAAGACCATGACCGAGGCAGCCCATGGGCTTTCGTACAAGACCTCGCTATTGTCTAAGAGACCGATGATGGCTTCTGAGATGCTCGCATAGTCACGGCACAAGTCTTCTACTTCGGTAGAGAGTGGAAAGATAGTGGTGACCGGTTCATTCTCGTCCAATCGATGGCGGATATCGTGGTCAGACAGCGAAGGTGGGATATGACTATGTGAAATATCTACATGCCAAGCCATTAGGCTTTGCAGGCAGCAGCTATACTCTATCAACAAAGGCTTACTGACAATCTAGGTCCTTGAACCACTGCAGCTTCTTCGAATATGCCGATGACAGTGCGGTTGAAATATCGGCTTCCGGCTCTTTTAACAGCATGGCCTCAAGGCCACGCAAAACCGTGAGATTATATCTGGCGGACACGGTTTTTTGGTTAGTCTTGTTGACACGAGTTTTCGGCAGCTGGTGAGCCATGCTGGAGACTTTTGCTTAACCTGTCCAGAACGAAAATAGACAAGGTGAGCAATGGCGTATAGTTGGGCGAAATGGGCGGGTAGAGAGGTTGTGTCTATCGTTGGCGTCAGTCTGAGCCGCCTTAGGTAGGAGTCATCTTCATGGTCCAGACTCCAGAGGCTCACTTCAGGTCATGTGCCCCGCAGCCCCGCCCTTAGGTGTGCCTAAGAGGTACCTATGGCTGTGCATTGCGACGAAAGAAAATGCTTCATCTCATTCCCCTCGCGATATCGCGTTTTGAGAAAGAATCTATGTACTACATTCGGTGAATTTCGATGTGAGGCGAAGTTGACAAAACTGGTGGCAGCTTTTTGTCAATCAGGTATGTACATATGTAATTGCTGGCTGGTATGTACTCCTCTCGCCCATCGAGCTGCGACGTGATTGGCTGCATCCCCTATTGGTGACAATCAGTGAGCCTCTGACCGATGGGATACCTGTGGCTAGATCGCTTGTGAAGTCTTTACAGGAGGTAAGAACCTACTCGTGCATACGCACACGTACCTTTCTACAACTGACCTCCTAGGTACTAATGTTGGACTTTGGCTCTGTCCTTGGAGGAAAATTTGACAATCTTGAAGACCCTTACTACGGAGGCATTGTGCTTACCTCTCGTCAATTAGGCACTCCGTAGATCTCCTTTGCTCTCACAAGCGCCTTTACTTTGGCTACATGGCGACGTTGTTCCCTGAATGAACTGTCAGAGACACTTCACACGTGACACAAGCTTCTTCAAGCACTGACACCCATCTTTGACATCTTGTCCTCGGTCTTCACTCTATTGTGAACTCTCAAGTCTTGACACAGTGCCTAGGTAGGTACACAGACAAAGTATGTGCCTACCCTAAGCGCGAGGCGGGGTTTTTAGAAGCTGTTAGAGTAAGATACGAGGACAACAATAAGAAAGATACTACGAGATGTGGTCAGCCAAGTGTGTACTTGTTGGTGCTGTCTGGGCACATGGGTGGTGTGATCCATGATGATTATTTTCGAGAGGTATTAGGGACAGGCAAACTACTTTGTAATTCCCAGATTGGGTGCATTGCGTGGTCGTGCATCTTTTTGACCTGTTTATGTATCTCACTTTTTGCATTTGGGAACTTTCGCACTCAGTGGATATCAGACGATTAATTGTGTAGCTTACGAATGATCACGAGGCTTGGGGGTATGTAATTTACGGCATCGTCTGCTAAAAGTTAGGGTAGGTACCTAGTCCGAGGGGGGAGGGGTGCTATTTCATTCGTGCTCTCTTTCTGGATTGTGGGGAGAAACGACTACGGACTCCGGAGAGTTTTGCAGCCAGGGCCATGAATCTATGGCATGTACGGAGTATGTACTGAGAGGTATGACCTACATAATCAACTGACAAGAGGGACTGGACTCGTGCAACTCCGTAATGTGTAGGTCCATATGTACTGGGTGGCAGGCGGCAACGGGACAAACTGCCAATGACTTGCTTATTACCTACTCGCGGACAGGGAGGCACGTTGACGATATTGGCTCAATTAGAGACAACGAGATGTTTCGCTGTGGCATGGCTGGGGGCTCAGGAAGCGCCGGTTAGCCTGAGGGCTCGAGTGCTGATTAGTGCAGAATTGCGGACACTTGGGACAGTGCACATCAAACGGCCGGCAAGCGCGCGGCCAGGCGAAATGAGAGACTGGCGCAAATCTGCTGGCGCAAGAAACAATTTTGAGCGCCGTGAATCGTGATAGGATCAAAGATGGCCATCTCGAGTCGCTGCTTCTTGCCTGGCACCTGCACGGTCTGCAGTGTGCACCTTATCATATACGAATGGTGGGGGGCGCACTCAAAGGGGGGAGATTGGCTCATCATGACCACATAGGAGGTAGGTAGGTACCTACCTAACAACACGGCTCGACGACGACGCCATTGCCTCCGAATTCTGATGCATTCTGATAACGGGAGAAGCGTCCATCTCCTTCCCCTAACTTTTAACCACCAATTTGATCATACACACATATCTCTAGCCCTAGGACGAGTCACAGTCTGTAGAATGTCTGTGGCTTGTTTTTCATTCCAGTGCTGCAAACTTGATGCGCCGCGCACTCCAGCGCCAATGCTTCGTAAGTACATATATGCATACCGTACAGCGCATGGCTGGCAAACGTGGCCATCGATGAACGCTGGAAAAGAAGTCGCTGGCTCCAAGGAATCCGGCCTCGTTGCTGGAAGCAACCGTGTGGAATGGTCTCGGGGGCCGGGGCCCGGGGACCGATTCGTGATGAGGAGAACGAGTTATAACCCGGGGAAACGAGTGGGTCGCATTTTACAGTGCTCGGGAAATGTTCCTTGGCTTTGACTTACATTTCCGTACCTGACTTGGCTTTCACTTGGCCCTGACTTGACCCTGACTTGGAGTTGAATGTGGAGGTTTGTACGGAGTAATTGTTTGACTCAATTATTCGGGGCGGCCATTGCTAGGCATGTACCTAGGTGAGCACAGGTGGTGGAATGACACAACCATGAGGCACATACATTACTACATATACGGGCTGCGTAGACAACTGGCCGTGGATGACACGCATGGCAGATGGATATGTAGTTCCCTTCGTCATGCATGGCCTCCACAAAGCAAGCACAGGCAGCAATGCGCGAGTCGGCCGCTGGGAGAACGCGGTGTGGTTTTCGAAACGGCAAGCGCGTGGGGCCGCACGCACCTGAACCCGAGCGTTGTGTCGTTGTTGGGTGCATAATTACTCAGACACGATCAATAACGAGGAGAAGCACATCATGGCTTGTGAAAGGGGCTCGGACCGGCCGTTCATTGTCTCCTGGGCTCCTGGCTCAGGAACAACAACGCCACAGTTGCCGCGTTGCAGAGTCCTCGCTAACAACTCCAAGGAACAACGGTGTGGAGCGGCACGCTAGACCAATCAGCCCGCTCGCGTGCCTCGCAGCCAGCCCACCACGCTATGCGCTAACGTCTGCTCCTGGAACGGCCATTGGCCCCGCTTCCAAGCCCAGTGCGGCGCCAGTTCCTGGCCTCGGCTCTAGCGCAAGTCAGCAATCCCAGAAAGTGGGAAGTTGCGACCCCCTGCTGGCAGAACAATATTGACTGACTGTGGCAGCGCAGCCCTTATTAAGAGGCCCGCCCCCTTCTCATTGTCTTGCCCTTTCACGTACGAATCTCTACAGTCTTTCACCCTTAAAGTCATTCTTTGCGACTCCGTGTGTCTCTGCTGCCTCTGTCGGCTCACGCTCCTTTCAAACGCTCGACTTGCGCGCCGTTAAACGATCTTGCCCGTTCTTAGGTCAATCTATCACCCTCTTTCGACAACACAAAGCCGGTCCGGACCTACTTTGTCAGACGCCGTCGTCGACCCCTCGAGTATTCTGCGAATACCAAATACCTGTCTTGTACAACCTGCCGATTGACTCGGTCTCCATCCACCTCAACGCCAAACCAACAAACAACACTTTCAGCTTTTTCGGTATACACAAGCAGCTCAAAATTCACCATGAAGATTTCCGCCCCAACCTTGATGCTGGCTGCCGCCCTTGGTGCTTCCGCCCGACCCAGCGGCCACGGACACGGACACGGACAACTTCATCGCTCTCTAGAGAAGCGCATCGATTTTGTTATGAATGAGAAGCCGACGCCGCCTGTTGTTGTCAAGCCCGTCGCTCCCGTGAAGAATGCCTATCAGGCCCCTCCTCCTCCTCCTCCGACTCCTGTGGCCCCTGTGTCCACCCCCGTTCAGACCAAGCCCGCCTCGAATCCTGGATCTAGCTCCAGTGGCCCCAAGAAGTTCTGTGGTGGCCTCGGCAAACGTGCGACCCTTGCTCAGATTGCTTACAAGGGCAATGTTGGCGCTGCCTCAAACTACGGCTGCAATTTGATGGCTGTCGATGATGCCAGCGGCTACGATTACTCCGCTTCATTCGAGAACACCTCTGGAAAGGACCAGAAATGTGTCGCCTGGCTCAAGATTGGACCTACTGGCAAGATCGACGGTTTCTTCAAGGGCAATGAGGCTCTCACCTTTGACCTGCCCGCCAACGGCAAGAAGTATCTCGTGGCCGACTCTGATACGCAAGGTGGTGTTGCATGCAGCCCCAGCAGCATTCAGTACAGCAACATTGGCCAATTTGCCGGTACCTGGTTTGAGTTTGACTTTGCCAACCACTCCAACGGCGGTTACAGTGGCGCCGATATCTCCTCCCTGGTAGCCGCCAGCGCGGGCTTGCCCATTCAGGCCATGAAGGTCTGCGCCGCGGGCAACCAGCCTTGCTCTGTCATCAACAACGGTGGCTCCGGCACCAACGCGTATGTCGCTGGCACCAACGATCTTGATGGTGTCGGCCTCAACATGAACCCTGGCCCCGTTCACTTCGAGGTCACCGTTGGTTGAACTTGAACATTGAATTGATGGGATATGACGAGGCTTGAGTTTGCCGTTTGGCAACTTGCCTCTGCGCCAGCTGTGGCGCTTTACGCAACGATTTATTTTACTTTTTCTTGTTCCAAACACCTTGGCCGCCTCAGGGCGCTGTTGGTTTGCGGAATTTCGGTTCGGGGCGTGGGGATCTTCTTTAGGGACTGCATTAACTGACGTTTCTGATTTTGGTGGATTTGAGCCTCGCGCTCGGGACTTTTTCGAACCTATGTTCCATCTTCATTGTACATGTACATACATTCATTATGACCACGAGAGTTGAAATTGAGCCTTGCTTTTACGATATCAAATTATTTCAGTGTCTCAATATTTCAAACAGATCGAGTATCCTCTTGTGACGGTGTACACCCCAGATCTGGAGCGTCTTCGCCCGCATCGTCTTGAGTCGAGACAAGATTGGGGCCTTTTAGTCCATGTTGGCACACGTTTCGTGGCGTCTAGGGCGACTCGTCTCATGGGGTTTGGTGCCTTTGGTGCGATGATGCGCATCCGTGCGAACGGCGCCATCGACAATGCTTCGCCCGTGCAACGGTGGATTAGTGCGCCCCTTCTTGTCGGATTCGGCAAAACCGTCGTCCCATGCGCCGGCCAATCACGTCTTGGTCGCGACGGGAAGGGCCGCTGAAACTTTGTTGTCTGTGACAACGTGTGGGCAGAAGAGTAGCACGTGGACAATAAGTGTTGGTGGCATCTTCCCCAAAAGAGAAAAAAGAAGAGAAAAAAAGAAGCATAGGACAAAAATATGAAGAAGGAGCAAAGAGAGAACTCGGAAAGAATGCTAATTCGTTTCATAGTACTACGCATCGGGGGGACTGACCAGATCTGCCAGAAGGGCTGACGGCAGGACCACGAATGACGAAACAACCCCTGAGTCGTTTTCAGCATCAAGTCAACGCGCACACTCATGGTGACGCCCCTTTCTCATGGCGACGATGGGATATTCCAGGTCTCTCGGCGAAACAGCCACGGCGATCACCGGCCCTTTGAGTGCCGACGAGACTGACGCGCCACAAGCCCATGGCCCTGACCCTCACCAAGACCTGCTGGCTCTCGCCAACAAAACAGTCCTGGCATCACAAGCCCTGATCACCGAAATAGAACTACTCCTGCGCGAGCTCTCCACGAGGGCCAAGAAGCTCGCCTCCACCGGCGTGCCCATGTTCCTGCGCAGCCTGCAAGCCAGCCACGCGCTCGCGAGGCAGGCCCTCGACGACCTCTCTGCCTCCTCCTCCTCTTCCTCCTCCTTACTACCCGACGAGGCATTCTTACGAAAAGCGCGCCGCAAGGTCGACACCTCCGCCGTGGACATCTCCCGCGCAGCCACCCACTGGGCCATCCTCAAGCGCTGCTCCTCCCTCGTAGCCATCCACCAAGCCTTCCAGGGATCCGCCAAGACTTCCCGCGGCGAAGAAATCTCCCGCATGCCCAGTATGAGTGCCCGGCAGAAAGAGCTCATGCACCGCACGCTGAAGCAGCAAGCCAAAGTGGAAGTCCACGTCGTAGCCTCCGGCTCTGAATGGCTCCATGTGCGAACGCTGCAGGCTGATCGACTGGCACGGCAAATGAGCGACGCGGGTTGGAATTGGGGCCAGCACAACTCAGATGAGCTCCCGGAAGACGAAGTCGTACTAGATGAGGACGAATGGAGCGACGTGCCCCTCGCGAAACAGGTGAAGCGTCTCATCGCGGCTGCCAAGCTCCACAGACATGAGTATCGCATCCCGCGTCTACGAATTGTGCTGCCGAATATTGGGGATGAGAATCCGGATATACATCTGTTTTTGGGGCAGCTCTCGCGGATGGATCCTGCGGTGCATGTCGCAGTGGAGGTACGGACGGGAGAATTCCTGTCGAGGGGACCCCCTGTGGCGGTGGAGGATGCTATTCGGAATTTGGTGGGGTGTCCGCTCGAGGGGCTCACTGAGACGCTGAACCTGGATCACTCGATTCTTGTGGCTCTGGCGTCGGATATGACGCATTTGAGGGTGGTGTTGGAGAGGGGTCATTCTGCGGCGACGAGAGCGCAGATTGAGGAGGAGGCTCGGCACGAGGGGGGCTTGATGGCCAAGGTGCTGTATCCTATTTTGCAGGGCCGGAAGCTGGTGTGTACGCCTGAAGCTGCGGAGCATTTTCATCATGTTCTGCGCCTCGTGGGGACGGCGTCGGAGTGCGAGAGGGGGGAGCTTTTGGTGCCACTGCCTCTGGGGAGTCAGGCACAGATGTCTCCTTGTAATGGGGGTAGAGAGGCTGTCCGGGCGCGATTCCGGGAGCTCTCTGTGCATGAGATGCCGTCTACGGTGGACTTGCCCATCACTGTCATGACTGAGTGCTGGAGACCGGATTCTCTTCAGGAGGATGTTGATGAGGGGGCACTTCCTGGGGTGGCGCTCGATGTGGTACGGCACTGCGGGTTCAGCGCTGCGAAGCTCTCTGTCTTTATGTACGGGTGGCGGAGCGGCAACATGACATTGTCGTGTAATAGGGAAGTCAAGGCGCAGTTTAGGACGCTTGTTGAGATGTACAGGCGGGCGGAGGATGATTATGGACCGTTGATATGGGGAGTGGATGTGGCGCGGAATTTGCTGGGTAGGGGCGCGGGTGAGGCCGGCTTGGCGCAGACGGACATATCACGGACGGGGGGTTGTGATGCTGAGGAATGAGGGGGTATATTAACGTGAACGAAGAAAGAGTACCTAAAGAAGAAGGCCCAAGGGGTGTTGACTCTTGAGTCGATGGAGGTGCTGGGAACATTGATGCCGAGGGCATACACACACACATGTATTGTGTAGCCCTCGGTCAAGGCGCAAAAGCATCTACATACACGCTCATGTCAAAGACCAACCAAAAATTATCGATTCGCAAGACATTTTCATCATTAAACACATCATTTCATCCTCCACATATGCGACGAGCCAACCCCCAACCCCAACCCCCCCCAAAGTCTCTGCCTCTTTCCCAACCAGCCCCAGTCCCAACTTGACGGGCTTTGACAGGCTTCAGTGTGTAGGTGTCGGCGTGTGCGTCGGGATGGTCACAACATGGCCATCAGACGTCTTACACGCAAAAGCAGTAGCGGGCGATGGCCTCTTCTCCGTGATGGTCGTGTTGAAGTGCACCACCGGGCCCGGTCCATCCGGAATGATAGCAGTGGTGACGGCCGTGCAAGGACCACAGTTGATCGACTCGGTGGACGTAGTGGTGGTGGTCCAGATGGTGCGCGTGGGTCCCCAGATGAAAGGCGGGAGTTCATACAAGGTCGTTGTGCAGCCAAGTGTTTTGGTTGCGGGTGGCCAGGGTAACTTTATAAAGTCGCCGTCGCCAGGCTGTAGATCGACGGGAGGACTGTTTGGGTCGACGGGGTCGGCTGGTCGAGCGACTGCACCAAGCTGTTGCATGGCGATGGCCAGGGCGAGGCCCATGATGTTTGCGGCGTGCATGTTTTGTGACGACTTGGTGAGGAAGCTTCGGCTCGTGAGTACCTAAGGGAGAATGGTCGCAAGAAAGGCGATTAAAGAGAACGATATTTGGCCCGTTTCAGTGGGAGATCGTGGGTGTTAAATACTCTTGCCGCCGGCTTTAGGAATTCCGAACGAGCCGAAGAGGATAAATCGTCTTGGCTCTTGGCCCTTGAAACATCAGGATACATCATACATACCTGTCTTCTGTAAGCGAAAAGCAAGGGAGGCATTTTTGCCAGTTTCTACCGGCTGTGGTCTGTGAGCTACGCATGGCCCTGTGGAGGGCTCAATTACGAGATAATTCTATGTATGTATGTACGTACGGAGTGCAAATGTACAGAGATTCTGACGGGAGTGTCTTGGTGGAATTCGTTGCACCTGGTATAACGCGCCATAAGAAGCCTAGCAGACAGGGAGTCACGAAGTCTAATAAGGGAAGGGAACAAGGTACCTTGGTACATATGCAAAAGCACGTTTGTAAAATTGTACGGAGTAGCTACAACACAGATTCCCGTCGAGACATGGGCAAGAATGTGCGATATAAATGCACGGAGTATGTATATGTACACATCTATGTAGAGATACAACCGTCGAGTCGCCCACCACGTGCTGTCGCGATGGAAAGAATGTGCTGGCTACCAGGTAAATAAGGGTTTATTTGGGGCTGGCCCACCCGGTGCCGACTCCCGAGCGATCGTGTACATATACTCCGTATAATGTACCTCACACGGAGTACAATACCTAACGTATCTCCGTACACATGCTATCGCATTCCAAAGAACAAGCGGAAGCGCTATTTTAGTACACAAGCGAGTCGAGACGAGGCTGACCGAGACAGGCTCGGTACCTGCATGCCAGCTGTCCTGGGCGAGAGTCGAGACGGAAATGTCAAAAAGGGAGAGGAGGGTGACGGGGAAGGCCCAAGAAGGGATCAGAAACCTTGCGGCCGGCTGCTGTGTAACTCGTGAGACTGTGACGGAGAGTCCCAGGCCGGGCTCGCGGGGCGAAGGAACCGTCATGTTGCGCCGCTTTCCTTCGTTCGTACATATTTACGTACGGAGTATGAATACGTAGGACGAAACGCAACGCGCGTGGAGCAAATGGAGGCACGGAGACATAAAAAGAACTGGCGAGAGATCTAAAGATAGGTCATAGGTACATATGTACATAGTATGTATGTACCTATATCAGTACGGAGTAAATAGGGATGATGAGTCAGTTGGCACAGGAGAGAAAAAAAGAAGAACAAAGCCGAGCCTTCGAAAAAGACGAAGAATGGCAAGGCAAGAATGGAGCTGAAGCGGGAAAAGCAAAAAAAAAAAATTGTCTATGGTGTGGGCTTTGCCCAGTCCTCATCAATACCTACGGAGTGGGTGTCAATTACACAAAATTCAGGAACTTGTACGGAGGGCGGTCGTAAATGAACGGGCCTCACCAAGAAGCAGGGGTGAGCCGAATTGGGTATGTATTATAGAGTACCCCTGGTATATTATAACGGAGATGTCGTGCTTGACGAATCAGGCTGCGGTAACGAGTACAAAGAAGACAGGGCATGATGCACGTTGGACATGTTAGGTACATAGGTAGTTAGCAGAAGTTGCGATGAGGCACATCTTTGTGCCTCAAATATGTCTGTCAGAGGTCCTTGTGGAATTAAATAAGAACTCAGGCTACTAAGGAATCAGATTCTAAGAGAGACAGAGTCTTTTATTGTGATTTTCGAATTGGAAGCACACCAGTATCAAGCTGCAAAGAACGACCCTCGCCAGAGTCGCCACACAGCTATGTACCTACGTAGTACACTAGGATTTACTGCTGACAGGGGTCCTTATCTTAGCGCACATTGATAAGCTCTGTGAGGCCCGTTCATTTGCGACCGCCCTCCGTACCTACAATGCGTATTCTTTTGTCGTCTTCCATGGCGCAACATAATTGGGCACACGGCGGCGCAGACACACCCGCGATTGGATCTCGGAGCCAGTGTCATCACAACAATATGTACTCTGTATGTCGAGGCACAGAAATACATACGCAGTAAGAGGCAAAGGCCTACACACGGAGTACATACTGAGTCACTGACTCGCTTCGCAGCAATAGTCAGGGACGCCAGGGAAGCAGACGCATATATCAGCCACTTGGTTCGTTTCAAGGCTGATGTTGACGGATGGGTGTTCCCGGTCGTAGCGTGCCTTAATCGGCGGGTGTACCGTGTCACACGTGCGTCGCCCTGGTGGCCCTGCTGGAGACATTCCGCGCTGAGTTGGCGTGCGCCACTCGAAGGGCCAACTCATCAGAGTTGCTAGCTCAGCGGAACAGGTACATACCTAGGCAGTTCACCGAAGCTATCAATCAGCTCACAGGCGCGCGTGCGCAAAATCACAGCAAAGCGTTTTAAAAACCACCGCAAAAAACTTCGGTTAGGGTTAGTGGTTAGTGGTTAGGATTAGGTGTTAAGGTTAGGATTACGGAGTAGGTGTTAGCTGATGGAATTTTTTGCTGTGGTTTTTAAAAAGCTTTGCTGTGGTTTTGCGCACTCCACAGGCGCTGCCAGCGCGTCGTAGTTTTTATTAGCCTCATCAAGATGAAGTGTTTGTTGCAAGACGTGTGATAAGGGCCAGAATAGGCGGATTTTGCATCAAGGATTCAAGGAGAATGAAGCACGTCACATAAAATTTTCAAGAGGTACATGTTTTGTGAGTGATTCCTTATTTGTTCGTGACCTCCAACAAAGTAAAATATTCATCTTCATACGCTCTCATATAGAAGACCAAATGTGCCCTTTTCCACTTCCAACTCAACACGTCCCGAGGGGTCCATGTAGTAGTACGGAATTGCGCGCCATGTTTGATCGGCACTTCCGGAACCAAGTAACCCTTCGCCCTCTAGGTGTAAGACGACCTTGTACACCCAATATCTACAACCTATCATTTCAGGGGTGAACGTGTATTCCTGAAGGCCTTTGTTGTTGATCAGTCCGACAATGTCTTTAACTTCTGGGTTGCCCCTGGTTGGGAAAGACAGGCGATGAATGGCATTGTTGGTAAGTGCGTTTTCCTTGGACGAGACCAGAATTTGGCCTTGCATATACTTGTCACCGAACCCTATCGGGCTCATGTCAACGCGCACTGATCGGTGAGATGCTAGCTCCAAGAAAAGAATCCAGTGATTGACAGCTGGACGCTGTTCATCTCCTATATCGGCATTGCATACACTTTTGTAAGCGCAGACATGAATGTCTGTGACGGTCTCCTTTAGATCCTCTTTGTTGAAACCTATTGGCCGCCAGTTGCTATCCATTACTATAAGTTGTTAGAATTGTGGTCAAGTATCAAGAGGATCGCAACTCAACTCACCTTCTGAGCGGGCAACGGAAAGAGCTTCAATGGTATGCACTAGAATTGACATTGATGAAAGATGTAGTCTCGGGAGTTGAAAGTCTTCAGCAGACTGATGAACACAGGACGGGTATTGATGGAGGAATGATTCTCTGAAGTGATAGTTTTTCCAAAGGAGAGAGGTGTTTATAAGCCATCTCATAGGGTTGGACTCGGCTGTCACGGCCAGTACAGGACAGATATCGGACCACGTCACCTGTGGACCATCCCGCGTCTCAGTGTACAACAATCGTCTGTGTGAAATCCGGCGTCAGCGCCATCCACCACGCTGTGCCGCTAGGGCACAGGTTACGTAGGTTTACGTCCCAAGCGACATTTTACCAGAGGCATGGTCGCGAATCCAGTGAGTCAGAGGCGGCCTCCACGGCACGCAGTAACTAAAGATACAGAAAAGAAGAGATAGCGAAAGAAAAATAAAGAGGCAAACACGAAATGTGCGCCTCCGCTACGCGTCGCCGCACGATTTCTTCAGTTTTGCCTAACAAAAGCAGAGAAATTGAGGGGGCGCCTAGGCGCAGATGTCTTTGTAGAAGTTTGTCGCTTCTACTAGGTACCTTCAGAAAAGTTCCGAAGTCTTTGCCTACTGCCGCGGCGATGGCTCGATCCGCGGAAGGTGTTCACCTTCCGTCAGTAGAATACCTAGGTGATCCCGCAAGAGCAGAGCAGGGCGGCACATTGCCCAGGTACATACCTCCTAGGTACATACCTATGTAGCCAGTGGTAGGGAAGGGCGGCAAGTAAATGGTTTACTAAAAAGTTAAGTTAGTACTCGTGGGTGTCCTTTTCAAAAGGTTTCACCTCACCCACGAGTAAGTGTCAGGATGATTTCTAGTTCTTCCATAGAATTGCACAACAAAGTGGTCTTTCCACACGGCACAGCGATGGACGCACACTTCGTAGATGTCACGGCTGGTCACAGCGGGCACTGGCACCGGCCGGCGGCAGGCGATGAAGCTCTACCTATTATTCGAGGAAACAGCAAAACCTACCCTCCCAAGGCCCCTGCTACCTCCTACCTTTACCTACCTACCTAAGGTAGGTACCTACTAGGTACTCGTGCCACAGCCCCACACTACTTTTTGGTTTCGAATGCTCTCAATCGTACCTGCCCTCCCGGGGTTTTAACTTTTCAAGCGACAAAACCTACCCTGCCATCATTGGTCAGATGCCTCGTCCCACTTTGCCAAGGGAATCCACCGCAATTCTCCCAGACGCGTCTGCATATGTAACAATAACTTCCATCAACAAAGGCCCAACTCTACCAACTTTCACCGTCCACAATCTCAAACCAACATCTAAATCCATCAAAATTGAAACCTTTTCGTTGTCGAATGCTCTGCCTTCTTCCAGCCGTCCCTTTAACCCTAGCATAATGGAGTGTGGCCCCAATATGCCTCCTAGCACACCACACGGACCGAAGGATTAAAAGGCGAGGAATACACACACACTGTACACATACACACGGACGGAAGGAATGCAACACGTGCAAAGCTACGAAGCCATCCGATGACTTTGTCGACCACCGGAAGGCGAACGGCGTCTCTAGAATAACTCTCTGCCGTGCCAAACGCGCCCTACCTGGGGCTGCCCAACGTGACGCCTTCAAAGTTCAATGGCGACGGGGCATCGGTTCGTTAGGCCTGTTACGCATCATATGATGGTCACAGCTAAATTGGTGTATAGCCATCGTCATCGGTCCCATGTACGCCGTCGAGGCACTCGGCCGGACCTTCTCATGCCGAGTCTGTCGCCGTCAGGCCCAGGCCACGCCACACCGACGAGACCGATCATGAGGAGTGCTTTCCTCAACCGCCAGATGTGCCTCACCCCTCTCGACGAGTGGCTCATTGCGCGTGTGACATATCGTAGTACAAGTACCGCGGTCATATCATCCTATCTGTGTCAATACTGTCTGCGTTCGGTTGCGGCTTCCCAAAGGTCCTCCGACCTTCTTGCGGGGAGGCCGCCAATCACCGTGTACACCCAGTAACGACACCCTCCTGATTCGGAACTGAATGTATACTCTTGTAGTCCGTTATCGTTGATAAGGTCGATTACATCTTGAACCGCTGGTTTTGCCTTGGTTGTATCTTCGAGCACTGATTCGTCCTTGGTCATATCTTCCACCACGTTGGGAAAGGAAGGGTACGCATGGTCTTCTTGGTGTATCTGTAAGTCTTAGACGAGACCAAGATTTGGCCTCGCAGAAACTTGTTACCATATCCCAACGGGTTCATGTCAATGCGCACAGATTGACCAGACGGGATCTCCAGGAAGATGGTCCAATGATTGACGGGCATTACGCTGACTATCTCCAAATCTTGGTGCATATCACTTTGCTGAAGACTTTTCACTCCAGAGACCTGACTTTTTATCAGTCTCAGACTCTCAATTCTGGTCATACCATTGAATGTCTTTCCGTTGGTGAGTTAATTGCAGCCACCTTCATACTTGATCACATTGTTGACAAAGCTATAGCAATGGACATGAATTGGAAGGCAATGCACTTGAACGAAGAGGATTTGAAAGACACCGTGACAACGATTCACGCATGTGCGTACAGAAACGACTACATTGTCAAGATTTGGAGATAGTCAGCGTATGCCCGTCAATCATTGGACCATCTTCCTGGAGCTCCCGTTTGGTCAATCTGTGCGCGTTGACATGAACCCGTTGGGATATGGTAACAAGTTTCTGCGAGGCCAAATCTTGGTCTCGTCTAAGACTTACAGATACACCCAGAAGACCATGCGTACCCTTTCTTTCCCGACGAAAGGCAAAACAGTGGTGAAAAATATGACCAAGGACGAATCAGTGCTCGAAGATACAACCAAGGCAAAACCAGCGGTTCAAGATGTAATCGACCTTATCAACGATAACGGACTGCAAGAGTATACCTTCAGTTCCGAATCAGGAGGGTGTCGTTACTGGGTGTACACGGTGATTTTGCACCTGGAGAGGGAAGGCATGCTTGATCCGGGAAACGCAGAAGAATTATGGCAGGCAATATCGGTCTTTTATATGCCATCGGACGTAATTACTAATGAGGGGGACATTTGGTTTACCGCATTAGAACGTATTGTGAGGTGTCGCGTTGGAGTCGCGGCGACGATGGTTGTCTCCACGAAAAGCACAGGATGTGAGGGTTCGTCACGGATATTGGATGTATGCGCGAGAGGAAATGGTTATCAATAAAACTAAGGAAGAAAGAAAGAGAAAGGACAAGAATGCCCTCCTAGCCGTTTAAGTACCTCCACGCCCAGTGGGGGGAGTCTCAAGTAATCACCCCAGGCTTGCCGCTTATCTATCCACGATTAGTCAAAGACTAATCCATAACACAGGAGAAGAAGAGTTGTACGTAAATTTTTGGGTTGGGATAATTTCACCGCCCTACCCAAAGTATCCGGGTACTGGCGGGCGATTCGATTTCATCCCCCCCTACCTTACAGGTCAAGACGACTGCAATACAACTCACCTTCGAGTAGGCAACGGAAAGAGACTCAATGGTATGCACCAGGGTTGAGATTGATAAAAAACAAGCCTCTGAAGTGAAAAGTCTTCGCAAAGACACAGCACAGCTGTTATATGGTGACAACATAGTATACCTACAGTACATCCTCATGATGTCGGTCTTCACAGTTCTTGCATCTCGAGTCTCAATTCTTGCATCTCAGGAATGGTCTCGACTCTCACTTCATGCACCTCAGGAATAGATCATATCAATAGTCCTTAGACATCATACGAGTATTGCTATTCTACTCGGACATCGAATGATGCAATCCAAGACATGCATCTACTGACATACTCGACACCTGTGATGAGGACGATCACTACATCCCGATGGTGCAATTACCGACTGGGCAATTGCCGAGTAGCACATTCACCCAGTACTGATCAACAGTCTCGGCAAATCATGACAAGACTCCTTAGGATGGAACGTGGTGGAGGCAATCTTCTCTCAACTATAAATTAGCTCTCCCCTTCCCAGTTCTTTAGTTAGTCACGCACAACAATCAATACATTTCATCCCTCACACTGTGCGGCAGTTATGAGCCCGGGAGGAATCTTTCGAACACAGATTCCTGAAACTACTCTGCCTTAACATACAAATTCATTCAACCCATCTCTTCTTCAAACTTCTCCAAACTTCTTCACACTTCTGTATCCTCTCAACAAAATGTCTTCCACCCAACACTTCCAGCAGCACCACCGTCAAACTCGCATCGGTGGAACACTGGTCCAGATGGATCGAAATCCTTAAGCAAACCGCTGAAGGCCAGAACATCTGATACAAGGTTGGCCCGGATCTAGGTACCGACAGTGGACACTGAACAGAAGCATCTGATCTTCTTGTGGAACCCGAAATGCCTGGAAATGCGATCCTTGAACAATACGACGTGGAGAGTACCACCCAGAATCACCTCCCGACCATGCTGGAATCGATTGAGTTTTATCATGCGATTCATTCGGAAGCCTGCAGAAAGCACAAATCTTAGGAAACTAAGGAGATAGCTCTCCACAAATGGATCGCAAGCACTGCCAATCCTAGCTTGCACTCGTCAACCCTTGAAGCAATTCGCACGGAGACCGGACGTCGACAGGTCACCCTTCGGCCCTCGGGAAATAACCAAGAAGCTAAAGGCTAGCTTCTCTCCAGGATTGATGGTCCTCAGAGCGGAAACATCCACTCTTTACAAAGATTTGCTTGAGGAAGCAAGATGGGCAAGCACCAACCCGGGAGAAATGGATAGAGAAGTGGAATACGACGTATCAAAAAGCCGTAAGACACGATATCAATGAGATAAAAGGTGCCAATACCATCCACGACTTCATTCAAGCCGTTGGCGCCAAATTCGAACCAACATCGGCGGAAGCAAAGAAGGTGAAACTGGTCGAGTACAACAATGACATTCCAACCGATTTTACCCTCAAATCTGTCTCAAGACGAACTTGTGAGATATAGAAAAGCATTCAGGGTGTATGAAAGGGAAACCCCGAAGGGTGTCCACGCAACATTGAGAAACAGAAGCGACAAACAAGACACTGGATCTAAATCGAAAGGGTTAGATTGCCCATGTGGCTTTAAACATCATTACAAACCACAGCAGTGTCGGCGGTCGCACACTTTTGTTTGCGATTACAGGAGAGCTAGTTCAAAGTTGAGAAGAAGAAGACACCAGCGAAGGAATTATGTGCTAAAATCATGCAGCGTTATGACTAACTTATGAGAGTCCCAAATGGGACGGTCTTCGAACGCTCATGGCACAGGAAGGATGGGCGAAAACTAACACCGACCATACCAAGCTCAAGGAACAATTCCCCGGTAAAGTATCAGCAGCCATCATTGATCCGAAAATCAGCATGGCAATTCTCGATCCGGAAATGATCGAGGAAAACAAAACACAACCGGTGTTTACCATCACAGAGTCGCACAACCACATGCCTTCAAAGAGCACTTTATTCGACAACTGTGGTGCCATGCATGTTGTCAACGACGAAGCACTTATCGAACATGGCAGTTTCAAACTTACTTTCGGCGACTTTCTCGAGGCAGGGACCACTGCTTTCCCCATCTTGGTCGCACAATGTGAGGGATGAAATGTGATTTATTGTTGTCGTGAACACCGACTGCGTTGTGTTGTCCTCAATCACTAGTACACTACGGGATCGAGGATTGCCATACTCAGTACTGATCTTGGGATTGATAATGGCCGCTGATACTTTGCCGCGGAATTGTTCCTTCGGCTAGTTTGGTCGGTGTTAGTTTTTGCCCATGGGCCATCCTTCCTGTGCTATGAGTGTACGAAGAGCTTCCCATTTGGTACTCTCATATCGTTGCTTGATATTAGCGCATAACTCCTTCGCTGGTGTTTTCTTCTTATCAACTAGTTCTCCTGTAACCGCAAACAAAAGTGTGCGACACTGCTGTGGTTTGTAATGATGTTTAAAGCCACATGGGCAATCTAACCCTTTCGTTTTAGATCCAGTGTCTTGTTTGTCGCTTCTGTTTCCCAATGTTGCGTGGACACCCTTCGGGGTGTCCTTTTCGTAAACCCTTGTCGCTTTTCTATACCTCATGAATTCGTCTGATACAGATTTAAGGGTAAAATCGTCTGGGATCTCGTTGTTGTATTCGACAAGTTTCACTTTCTTCGCTTCCGCCCATGTTGGTTCGAATTTGGCGCCAACGGCTTGAATGAAGTCGTGGATGGTATTGGCACCTTTTATCTCATTGATATCGTGTCTTACGGCCTTTTGATAGGTCGTGTTCCATTTTTCAATGCATTTGTCAGGGCTGGTGCTTGCCCATCTAGCCTCCTCAAGCAAATCTTTCGCCAATGCATCAGGAGTCGATAGACGACGCCGCTGCATTGGGACTCAGCCGGTTCACAGGATGGCGCCAGTGCATTGGAGCCACCAGACCACAGCCGCTTTCAGCACATCGAGGCCGCTGGCCGCCAGCCGCTTCCAGCGCACCGGAGCTGCCAGCTCATGATTCATCTGACATCAGTTATTCGGGATATGCAGGCATTGCCGGGGACAGACAGGAGGACAGATCACAGGCAGGAGGACAGACAGGAGGACATTGTGTATATCACTGGCTCTCCCTTTGGTCTCAGGGATATCACACACCTCTAGAGTCCATTTTTGAGCCATAGTCGATTCTTGCGTCTCAGACATTTTAGTTCCAAGCCCAGAATACTGCCCTTGTCACAATGTGTGATATCCCTCTGAGACCAAAGGGAGAGCCAGTGATATATATATACAATGTCCTCCTGTGTGACAAGGGCAGTATTCTGGGCTTGAACTGAAATGTCAGAGACACGATGAATGACTATGGCTCTACAAGGAACTCTAAAGGTGGTGATATCCCTCAGAGAACGAGGGGAGAACCAGCGATATATATACATAATGTCCTCCTGACTGTCCTCCTGTCTGTGATCTGTCCTTCTGCCTGTCCCCGGCAGAGCCTGCATATCCCGAATACCCGATGAGCCTCAAAGACCGAGATGATGTCTCTAGGGCGGGATGTGTACCCGTCCGTGTGACATGTATGCACTACAAGTAGAGATTGATGATTGATGAAAAATCAAGTCTCTATAGTAAAAAGTCTTCAACAAAGTAATATGCACCAGAATGGAGATTGATGAAGAAATTGAAGGCTTGATAACCAACCAAGCTCGTGCCACGCTACATCAAGTGCTGTTCCAGGAATTCGATCCATGATGCAGTAGAAGTCTCTGTCATGGACGACAATTCGGTGAACGTGTGGGACATGAATGCCAAGCTGAGATGCGAACTTCATGGCACTCACAGCATCTTCCACCTCGTCCCATGTTGCATATGCCTTGGCCAAATACTTATGGGATAGTGGTACAATCGCCCCATAGTCCGGTAACGAGGGGAGAGAACTGATGTATTCGAAGATCTCTGAATCCGTGTAGCTGAAGAGTTTTGCGTCGTCAAATTTCAGCTCCATTTTCAGGTCGTTTTAAGAACTTGAGTCTTGTGTAGGAAAGAAAGAAAAAAATACAGCAATTTCCGTGATCAAAAAGTAGGGTCTCGTTGGGCGGTATCCTCACATCGCCGCGACAAGCGATCTTGGTCACAAGCACGTGATCATCCGGCTCTGCATCGGGACGATGAAAAGCTGAGGCAAATGCTTCAATACACGGACTCATGGAGTACATAACTTATAATAAGGGCCAGCTGCGCCCAACTTACGCAAGACTCAAAAGATATCGAGAGCGGGAGAATGAGATGCACAACTGGACAACGCTGACAGCCATACGGTGACAGCTTACGTAACACGCACATTGTCCATCAAGCTCCATCGCGGTGACGATGTTGCCGTCTCCACCTCACAATCAGAAATGCCAGTGGTGCCGGTCGCTGTGAAACGCCTCGCATCGCATACGCATCTGTCTCCCGCCGCGACTGCCTCTTTCCTTTGTAGGACCATTACGACAACGACGACCGCTGCCGCTCCGCCATCCTTTGCAGCTGCACGCCCACCACACCGGCAATCGCAACAAGCTCGTCCTTTGTTCGGGATACATACCCCTCGCAGGTCAACGTGCAGTGGAAACCACTCACTGCCCAGGACTGCAGCCATGGCGTCTACCGCTGAACTTATCGAGCTGGCCAAGAAGCAGGCCGCGTACCGAGCCGTGGATGAACATCTCCTCCCCTCATACAAGTTCGTGGGCATCGGCTCTGGCAGCACAGTCGTCTACGTCGTCGAGGCCATTGTGAGCAAAGGGCCCGATTTTTACGCACCAATGACTTTTATCCCCACGGGTAGCCAGTCAAAGGGGCTTCTCAGGACGGCTGGTCTGAAGATGTGCTCTGTGGACGAGCGACCGCTCGTGGGCGGCGAGCCTGTTGCCCTGGACGTTGCATTTGACGGTGCTGACGAGGTGGACGATGATCTCAACCTGATCAAGGGAGGCGGCGCGTGTTTGTTCCAGGAGAAGATTGTGGCGACGGCTGCGAAGAAGTTTATTGCAGTGGCAGGTGAGTTTGATTTTGCATTTTCCATACAGGTGACCAGTGAGAGAGATGGAAGTAGGCAAGACGGATATTGTGTTCAATGGGGCTGGCTCATGAACCATCATGCTCGGTTCGCTGACCTGCGGATCAGACTCTCGGAAACGATCCCCTCGGCTATGTACCAAGTATAAGGCGATCCCCATTGAGGTTCTGCCTCTAGCTGCACCAGATGTCCTGCGACGACTGCGCGCCATGGGCTCGTCTAATCCTGTTGTTCGATTAGGCCTCCCAAGTAAGGCGGGCGAATGTGTCACGGACAACGGCATGTGGATCATTGACGCGCCCTTCACTCCTTTGCTGCTTCCTAAGGATTTGACATCAGCTCAAGAGAGCGGCAGCGGCAGAGGAAAGGACGGCATCTGGGAGGTTCAGGCCTTGGCTGAAGAACTGCTCAGGATACCGGGCATCGCCGAGATTGGCCTGTTCTACGGCCTGAACGGGGTCGAGGCCGCTGAGCTAGGAAAGGGACTGCAGGCACAGAAGCCGGTGGCGGCGTACTTTGGCATGGCTGATGGGCAGGTGGAAGTTCAGCATGCGTAGGCAAAATCAGGGGAAGAAAATCAAGAAAGGAAGGGAAAAAAAGACGAGGCGGAGGAAGGAAAAGAGGATTGAAGAACACCGAGTTTAAACGAAGAACAAGAAGAAGGCATTTGCATGGAACCGGCGTTACTACAAGACAGAAATTTGCAATAGAGAGGCATACTTACATAGTTACCTGGTTCAGCATTCCGCACATCTCAGACATCCAGAATTGCAGCAGGAACTGCGCATATTGGCCCACGTACTATCGCCATGGACTCACGAATCATGCATTTCCGTGGCACTTTATTCGGTCCTAGGTACAGGACCCGTTGCGTCGTATGACAACCCGCCTATCCGGGAGACGAACGGAACATGCGTGCATATCGAGATCCGACGGAAGTCATAATAGAGATTTGTGCACATGCTATCTTGCCGTGCGGTGGTGTGGCAGACTTTGGCATTTGCATCGATATTCAGAGGGCAAAACACGGAGTAGAGTTCCCGCGGGCCGCCTTATGCCGGGCCTTCCGTGTTTTTCTGCAGGGATTTTGGGCCGGCTAGCCGGCTATGTACATATCCGTATCCGGTCGGTGCCGGATCATATGAAGAAGACTTTGGTCTGTCCAAAATTATACAGTTCTTGGCAAGTATCAAAACGGGATGACAGCCTGATGGGGTCCGGGGAGCGTCAGGAAAGGGTCCAGAAATCCATATACCGATGCGGCGAAAGGCAATCGTCGATCGGGAAAGAGGTGTATTGCCGGTTCCTGGCTGGATAGGTAGGTACGAGCTCGCAAGGTTTCGGCACAATTTTTCTCGGATTTGGCACAGTGTTTGCCTGTCTGTAATTATGCGTCTTTTGGAAGCACGGACGACGTGGCTCACCATAGGGCAATATGTTGTCTAATTGGCGTAATACCTCTGTAATCAGCTTATATCATCGCCCAAAACCGGTTCGACATTAATCTTGAGGACATCGAATTGAGTACATCAAGGAACACAGTTCGTCGATCTATTCACCCACACCTTGCGTGGACAGATCAAGTGTCGAAAATAGCTGCACCACTAAGTGGTACAGCAGAGCTGGCTGTCGATGAGAAAAGACTCCTAGGCACGGCATTCAGAGATATGCACAAAGACCTAGCAAATTTGTGTTCCAAAACCGGCCTTCCCTTTGCGCAAACAAGGCATCACCCGTGATAGTCTGTAAACTATGATGACGGCAATGTTTGCTGGTAAGACACTGTCTGGTACTTTCTCTTGCTCTTGCTCGCAGGTATCAGCGCAAGGAAATAAGTCAAGCACTCGAGAGAACAAGCGCCTGAATTCGTTATTCCGGGGGACCGGTTGTCTCGTGCTGGAAGAGCCTCGGTCACAGTGTATTGAGGACTCTGTATGCCGGTTTTATACTCTCAAACGGTCGCGGGAGGTAGAATAACGAGCGACTGGGTCTGAATGGCGTCAGGGCATTTCGAAGAACCAGTAGTCACCCTGCTGAGATACCTATGTATTGTCAGAACTTAGAGGCTTCCACGCGGCCTCGTGAGAATTAGACTATTCAGCATTGTTCTCATGTAGAAAGCCCTAACATTGAAGGTATTGTGAAAAAAAGAAAAAAAGAGAGCAAACGTAAAATGCAACAAAGAGAATCAGAGATGAAAAAGGTAAGACGTCTGTATTAACAGGCTATGGAGAAAACAAGTCGTTTGTACAGGCCCACCACCTTCCCGTTGACCCGAACCTCAGTATTAATCAAGTGTCATTGTACAAAGGCAAAGAACATTGCCAATTCTTTCGTCGACCACAGCCCAAGCATCCTTGAGTGTGGTCTTCGCGATCCCCCTCTCGTCACGGATCATTCCCCAATAAGTCTATCACGTGTTTGGCGCTCCTCATAACCACGACCACACACGAGTTCGTCAACCGGTACAGTACGGCGCAACTCCTTTTTGTCTTTCGTTTCTTCACAGAATGAGCTGAAGAGGATTCTCGATAGCCTTCTTGAGCTCACGGATCCATTCGGCTCCGACAGCACCATCAACGACCTTGTGGTCGAAGCTGGCAGTCACGGTGATTTGGTCGTCCCACTCGACTCCGGTAGTGCCGTCTTCGTTCTCTGTAGGCACGGCAACCTTCTTCGTGGTGCCGACAGCGAGAATGGCCGCCTGGGGAGGGTTGATGACAGCGGTAAAGTTGTCCACTGCTGCGTTCATGCCCATGTTGGAGATGGAGATGGTGCCGCCCTGGTACTCCTCGGGCTTGAGCTTGTTGTCACGAGCCTTCTTGGCGAGCTCCTTGACCTTTCCGGAAATGGACTCGAGACCGCGGCTATCAGCACCGGTGACGATGGGAGTGATCAGGCCGGTGGGGGTGGAGACGGCGACGGACACGTCAACCGCATTGAATTGACGGATGGACCCCTCTCGCCAGCTAGAGTTGACAGCGGGAACCTTCTTGGAGGCAACGGCGATGGCCTTGATGAGGAAATCATTGACCGAAAGCTTGTATCTACCCTCGGAGTCCTCGTTCAGAGCTTGCCGAACCTTGAGGAGCTTGGATACAGACAAGGTGCTGGAGACGAAGAAGTGAGGGTTCTTCTGTACAGACTCCTGTAGACGACTGGCAATCGTCTTGCGCATGTTTGTCAAGGGAATGTCCTCGAAAGTGGCAGCCGGGGCAGCGGAGGTGGCGGGGCTGCTGAGCGCCTTCTGGACGTCATCCTTGGTAATCTTTCCGCCTTTGCCAGTGCCTTTGATACCGTCCAGGCTAATGCCGTTCTCACGAGCAAGTCGCTTAGCGTCAAGCCCGGCGTTGGGCTCGCGATCGAGAGCTGTCTCGAGCTTGCCCTGGGAGGCGTACTGTTCGGGCTCGGCAGACGACTTGGTGGATGAGGGTTCGGGGGTTGATGATGAAGGAGCGGGCTTGGACTCGGATTTTTCTTCCTTGGGTGGCGCGGACTTGGCATCGCCGCCAGCGTCCTCCAGAGTGAACTTTTCAAATGCGGAAATGTCGGTTCCCTCTTCCACGAGAATGGCGATGGGCTATGCATAACGCTTATGTCAGTTTCGGGTCGTGTGGGCTGCAATCGTTCATCGTTGCCATGAGAAATGCGTCTCTCGAGAGACAGAAGGTCACTCACATGTCCCACGGCGATATCCTTTGCACCCGACTCCTCAAGTATCTTGGCAAGCACGCCGTCCTCCTGGAACTCGAAGTCCATCTGGGCCTTGTCGGTCTCAATCTCAACCAAGACGTCACCAGGGGCTATGGTATCGCCCGCCTTCTTCTGCCATGCACCTATGTTGCCAGCCTGCATTGTGGGCGACAGAGCAGGCATCTTGACCACCTGATGATCAGGGAAGGAGGCATAGCACCTCACTACGTGAGAGGCGAAGCCAGTGCGCAACACATTTTGAGTCGGGGCGAGAACTCGCCTTCGGATAGCGGCGCTGAGCATGTTGGAAAAAAAAGGTGCCCTGAGCTGGGAGGCCGCAGAACGGTCGGTCGGGACGGCTAAGATGGGAGGTCGCGAATCGTGTATCCGAGAGCCTACAAGATGACACACGAGGCCTCACCAACGGGCAGGAAGAGTCGAATGGGAGTAGATCGCGGAGCAAAGGATGTGCAAAGGCGGAAGAGGCCCAGTGATGGAGGTTGCGGCGGCGCGCAAATTGTTGATTGGGGAGCGGGTGCCGCATGAAATGTCCCGGAGAAATCCCTTGGGGCTTGTGGTTGGTCCAGGTCGTCCAGAATTTTTGCGTTGAGCCGTGCAGCCTGTGCTGAAGCTTTGGGGCCGTTCTCGGAATTGTACGGGCTATGACAGACGGCGGATTAATGGGCCGGCGCCGGTACCTGGCACCTGCACTTTTAGGTACATTCATTGGACTTGCAGCGACTTGTGGCGTATGTACGTACATACCTTGAATTGAAACGGCACAAACCTAACTAAATTCACCACAGATACCTAGGTACCTAAGACTTATTAATATTCCGTCAGTCTTTGTCGGCTTTCAGGTTCGCGGCCAGCAGCAAAAGCTGTGTTGATTCTTGAGGGAAAGGAGGCTCGATAGTGCCCTAGCCGTAGGTACCCTAGCCATGCAGCAAGAACAAAACCTGGCATCTCGAGCCAGAAATGTGGTGAAAGTTGAAACTACTCCGTAGCACGCATCCGTTTACACCCGTAGAGCTCCTGGGTGTCAGGACTCAGGACCTCCAGCGGGTGCCCGGCGCCGACTCGGCTGGCATTGGCCAATTGACGCTCTCACCATCGCTGCCAGTCACTGCATGAAGACGCCTCTGGAGCGGCCCAATTAGCTTGCGCCGATGGAGACGGTCTAGGTACATCCTGCCTCCCTTGTGACTTCGAAGTTCGGACGCAATTACCCCTGACTTCTACTTCGCGGGCGACGGCGTCCTTGCAACGTCCAACGCCGACCCGCTGCTAGAACGGCCTGGAGAGCCTGGAAAGCCTGAAGCTTCAAGCCAGCGAGCGCTCTAACCTCTGGCACCACCAGTGACATTCTTCGCCTCAGTGCAGCAAGGAAGCCGCTGGTACCTGATTCCTGAAGGGTCCAGCCCCACTTTCATCGCTGACATCTGCGAGCGGCGGAACACGTTGTCAGCCGCCTCGCCCAGCTCACGACTCACTACACCACCAGCCATTTTGTGCATTCCATCTTGCGCGCGTCACCATCCAGCGATTGCAGCGCCTAGGACGAAGATCCAGCTTACTGCCCGACGCAGCCGTGGTCGCTGTGTCTTTCCACGTCCATCCGAGGCACAGCACATATCTGGACGATATCTGGCCAGTCGTACCCAGTCTCCAAGCATTAGCTCGAAGCCAAACGACCATAGCGCCCTTGTTTCGTCTCCGGCCACGCCGCTGCCAGAATATCTCACAAGCCTTGGGGTCAATGACCTTCTGATCACTGACACCAGTCGTCATTTGCACGGCTCCCGAACTCCGCGGCTCCTGCAGCCCATCTTGCTGACTTCTTTCGAATGGCCCCTGGTCCCGCTTGTGCTCTCCGATGAGCTCTCTCAAGTTCCTGGTGTCCTCCTTGGATGCCATCGCCGCCTCCAAGGATGCGCAACGCAACCAGCAGCTAGCTGATTCGACGAAAAAGGCTCAAGATGCCGTCAAGGAACAAGACCAGCTTCCCGACCCCGAGATTGTGTTTGCACCTCTGCAACTCGCTGCCCGATCCAACAATCCGCAGCTGACGACCACCGCACTCGACTGCATCGGCAAGCTCATATCCTATTCCTACTTTTCTCTACCGCGGAGAGACGATGCCGCCGCCGACAACGAGCCAAAAGAGAGTGGTGAACAGCCGTCGCCTCTAATCGAACGGGCCATTGACACGATATGTGACTGCTTCCAAGGAGAAACAACGGCGGTTGAGATCCAGCTTCAGATTGTCAAATCACTGCTGGCAGCCGTGCTGAATGACAAGATTGTCGTTCATGGTGCTGGCCTTCTCAAGGCTGTGCGCCAGGTCTACAATGTATTTCTCCTCTCTAGGAGCACCGCGAACCAGCAGGTAGCTCAAGGCACTTTGACTCAAATGGTCGGCACAGTATTCGAGCGCGTAAAAACTAGGCTACATATGAAGGAATCCCGGATGCACCTGGATGATCTCAAGCGTGTTCCAAGCAACATTACATTCGACGCTGCGGACTCTGCCAACGATGTTGTTGCCGAGGTTGAGGGTGATGAAGCGCCAGCACCGCAATCGGAAGCGCAGACGCCCGTACACGCCAACGGAGGCGCGAAACTGACCTTGAAGGATCTTGAGCATCGCAAGAGCTTCGATGATTCAACGCTTGGGGATGGGCCGACTATGGTGACAAGATTAAAATCTATCAACAAGGATGGTTCAGCGACGAGCCAGTCCGGATTGGAGGGTTCGTCTGAGGAAGATACGGATGCCCTTGATGCCGAGGACGAAGTGTACATCCGGGACGCCTATCTCGTCTTTCGATCTTTCTGCAATCTGTCGACAAAGATTCTTCCTCCCGATCAATTATACGATCTGCGTGGCCAGCCAATGCGGTCGAAGCTGATATCACTCCATCTCATCCTTATGCTACTCAACAACAACCTCACCGTCTTCACGTCACCGCTCTGCACAATTAAGAACTCGAAAAACAATGAACCCACATCCTTCTTACAAGCTATCAAATTCTACCTCTGTCTGAGCATTACGCGCAATGGTGCGAGCTCCGTAGACCGCATTTTCGAGGTCTGCTCCGAGATCTTCTGGCTCATGCTAAAATACATGAGGCCGTGGTTCAAGGTACGCGGCACTAGAGTGTTTTCTTTTCTCCTTGTATATTGGACGGCCTTGCTGACACCTGCATGAATAGAAAGAGATAGAAGTCTTCTTGAACGAAATTTATCTGGCACTGTTGTCTCGGCGCAACGCGCCAATATCACAGAAGCTTTATTTCGTGACCATACTGAACAGGCTGTGTGCTGATCCGAGAGCATTGGTTGAGACATATTTGAATTATGATTGCGATCAAACAGTAGATAACATCTTCCAGACCATGATCGAGGACTTGTCCAAATTCTCTACGACGCCTGTTACCATCACAACCATCAACGAGCAGGTTTACGAGGAGGCGAGAGCAAGAACACCCTCAGCCAGCGAATGGCAGCTGAAGGGGATTTTGCCACCACCACTGACGGTTTCCCATATCATCTCGCCCCAAGACAATGAGGCTGATTATCCAAAGGAGTATGCTATGAAACGTCTGTCGCTCGAGGCCCTAGTCGAAACCGTCCGCTCATTGGTCAACTGGTCCGCTTCTGTCCGCTCCGACGGCGGGGATGCTCTTCGACCCGATGGAGATGTAAAACCTTCTCTTGATGACTTGCGGCCATCTATCGATCCGACCTCGACGTGGAGTGACAGTGCGTCTCGATTGGAGACACCCTTGCCACCCTCTACCCCTGTAATGAATGACGACCCAGATCAGCTTGAAAAGGAAAAGGCTCGCAAAACAGCCCTGACGAATGCCATCAGGCAGTTCAACTTCAAGCCGAAGAAAGGCATTAAGCTTCTTATACGTGATGGCTTTATCAGCAGCAACACGCCTGCTGAAATTGCTGAGTTTCTCTTAAAGGAAGACAAGCTCGACAAGGCTCAAATTGGCGAATATCTTGGCGAGGGTGATCAGCAGAATATTGACATAATGCACGCGTTCGTGGATGCAATGAACTTCACAAAGAAGAGATTTGTTGATGCTCTGCGCCAGTTTTTGCAATCTTTCCGCCTCCCGGGTGAGGCGCAAAAGATCGATCGCTTCATGCTCAAGTTCGCGGAGCGCTATGTCATGGGCAATCCCAACGCCTTTGCCAATGCAGACACGGCGTACGTCCTAGCTTATTCCGTTATCATGCTCAACACCGATCAGCACAGCAGCAAGATCGCCAAAAGAATGAGCAAAGAAGAATTCATCAAGAACAACAGAGGCATCAATGACAACGCCGATCTGCCCGACGAATACCTCATCGGTATCTATGACGAGATTGCAAGCAATGAGATTGTTCTCACGAGTGAAAGAGAGGCGGCCGCGGCTGCCGGTGTGCAGACAGTCCAGTCCAGTGGTCTTGCGGCCGGTATTGGGCAAGCTTTCTCCAACGTCGGACGGGACCTTCAGCGGGAAGCCTATGTGCAGCAGTCAGAAGAAATCTCATTACGGTCGGAACAGCTTTTCAAGAACCTGTTCAAGAGTCAACGGAGAAACGCCGCCAAAGCCGGCCCAAGATTCATTCCTGCTACTTCTTTCAAGCATGTTGGGTCGATGTTTGATGTTACATGGATGTCCTTCTTTTCCGCTCTGTCGAGCCAGACTCAAAAATCACACAACATCGACGTCAACAAGCTATGTTTGGAGGGTATGAAACTTGCCACCAAAATTGCATGCCTCTTCGAACTTTCAACTCCCCGAGAGGCGTTCATCTCAGCGCTACGAAATACAACGAACCTGAACAACCCGCAGGACATGCAAGCAAAGAACATTGAAGCTCTGAAAGTGATTTTGGACTTGGGACAAACGGAGGGGAACTTGCTGCATCAGTCATGGAAGGATATACTCTTCTGTATCAGCCAGCTTGACCGACTGCAGCTCATCACTGGGGGTGTTGATGAAAGCACTATCCCGGATGTTTCGCAAGCCCGCTTCATGCCGCCCTCAAGAACGGAAACCGGGGATTCTCGCTCATCGACTCAGTCTCGCCAGAAAACAAGACCACGGGCGGGGACAGGATCGAGAGGATTCTCCAACGAAATTGCACTACAAAGTCGCTCTGACGATCTTATCCGCAGCGTCGACCGGATTTTTTCCAACACCGCCAATCTCTCGGGCGAAGCAATGGTTCAATTTGCCAAAGCCCTCACCGAAGTGAGTTGGGCCGAGATCAAGGTGTCGGGATACAATGAATCGCCCAGGACATACAGTCTCCAAAAGATTGTTGAAATCAGTTACTACAACATGAAGCGCGTACGGTTCGAATGGAGCAATATCTGGGATGTTCTTGGAGAGCATTTCAACCGGGTCGGGTGCCACAGTAATATGAACATTGTCTTCTTCGCACTGGACTCGTTGCGCCAACTCTCCATGCGCTTCATGGAGATTGAAGAATTGGCAGGATTTAAATTCCAAAAGGACTTTCTCAAGCCTTTCGAACACGTCCTGGTCAATTCTCAAAATGTCACCGTCAAAGATCTCGTCTTGCGTTGTCTGATCCAGATGATTCAAGCACGAGGGGATAATATCCGTTCTGGATGGAGAACTATGTTCGGCGTCTTCACAGTCGCCGCACGAGAGCCACACGAGGGCATCGTGAACCTCGCTTACGAAAATGTAAACCTGATTTACAGGACCAAATTCGGGGTGGTTATTTCACAAGGCGCGTTTACGGACCTCATTGTTTGTCTCACTGAGTTTTCCAAGAACTTGAAATTCCAGAAGAAGAGCCTCGCAGCATTGGAGTTAATCAAGTCCATCATTCCTGCGATGCTGAAAACTCCTGAATGCCCGCTGTCGCAGAGATACAACAGCAACGGCCAGGTTGGCGCCCAGGCCGAATCTCAAAACAAGGCACCCGAGACTCCCAACCTGAAGGCGCAAGCAAACACGTCTGTGGAAGAAGGTTTCTGGTTCCCCGTATTGTTCGCATTCCATGACGTGCTCATGACGGGCGAGGACCTAGAAGTCAGGTCTAATGCGCTTGAATACTTCTTCGCAGCCCTCATCAAATACGGCGGCGACTTCACGCCAGAGTTTTGGGACATTCTCTGGCGACAGCAGCTCTACCCCATATTCATGGTCCTGCGTTCGCGGCCAGAGATGACGAATGTTCTCACGCAGGAGGAGCTGTCGGTCTGGTTGTCCACTACCATGATCCAAGCTCTTCGTAACATGATTCAGCTCTTCACGCACTACTTCGAGTCGCTCGAATACATGCTGGACCGGTTTCTCGAATTGTTGGCCCTCTGCATCTGCCAAGAAAACGACACTATATCTCGAATTGGAAGCAACTGCCTGCAGCAGCTCATCTTGAAGAACGTGACCAAGTTCAATCCCGAACATTGGACCAAGATCGTCGGGGCCTTTTGCGAGCTATTCGAGCGCACCACCGCTTACCAGTTGTTCACCGCCACAAACATGGGGACTGGAGGCTCTCTAGCCCTGTCATCGTCAAACGACTTTGAATTCTCTGGACCCCTCAGCCCTACCCGGGAAAACGCTCTCCCCGTAGACGAGAAGTCTCTGAAGATCAATGGCGCAGAAGACGACACAGCCGCCATCATCTCCGAAAGCGAGCCCATCCCCCGCCAACCATCGCCGAAGCCTTTGGATGACGACACGGAGGCTTCCACCAGTGGCACTACTGGCCAGGTAGTGCTGGAAGAGTTCAAACCGTCATCGAACCTCCAACAGCAACCCGTCGTCGTGACAGCCGCCAGAAGACGCTTCTTCAACAGGATCATATCACGATGTGTTCTGCAGCTCCTTATGATCGAAACAGTGAGCGAGCTCTTCAGCAACGACACCGTCTACGCGCACATCCCATCCATGGAACTCCTCCGCCTAATGGCTCTCCTCAAGCGATCCTTCCAATTCGCCCGACGCTTCAACGAAGACAAGGATCTCCGCATGAAGCTCTGGCGCGAGGGCTTCATGAAACAGCCCCCCAATCTTCTCAAGCAAGAAAGCGGCTCCGCAGCCACGTACGTCTCCATCCTATTCCGGATGTTTGCGGACAATGCCCCCGAGAGACTCGAATCCCGGCCCGATATCGAGGCCGCGCTCGTGCCCCTGTGCAAGGACATTATCCAGGGGTACACCGCCCTTGTGGAGGAGTCGCAGCACCGAAATATCATGGCTTGGCGGCCTGTGGTGGTAGATGTGCTGGAGGGATTTGCGACATTCCCCGAGGATGCATTCCGATCGCATATTCCGGATTTCTATCCCCTGGCTATTGACCTCTTGACCAAGGACCTTGGCCCAGAACTACGGGGGGCATTGCTGGTCGTTTTGCGACGGGTAGGGGAAGTGGGTCTCGGGATAGTTGGTTTGGCTACCAGAGGCAGTAATGGCGGCGGTGATAATAATAATAAGAGGCGGCCGAGTATGGCCAGGGGCTCTGTTGTGGGAGCGGAGGGTGCCGTTGTGGGGAGTCAGGATGCCGCCGCGATGAAGAT
Organism: Claviceps purpurea; assembly: GCA_029405325.1. Taxonomy (NCBI): domain Eukaryota; kingdom Fungi; phylum Ascomycota; class Sordariomycetes; order Hypocreales; family Clavicipitaceae; genus Claviceps; species Claviceps purpurea. Next base: position 3,327,804 of record CM055783.1, on the reverse strand, counting down.
GCTGTAAGGCCTATGGCCATGGTCAAGGCGGGGGAAAATGAGAGAAAAGGGCGATTATTGGAGACAGATAAGATGGGTTCTTTTTTTCCTACCTTTTCTATGTGCACTGTTGGGTTCTGCGCGTGTATGTATTTGCTTTCTCAAGATGAACAAACGGGTTCCACTTACTATCTCCTTCGTTTTCGTTTCATGTTCATCTTCGTAAGCTGGGTACGTGGGATCCCCTGAGGTGACGCGGCTTGCACAATGAATCAGGCATGTACTTTCAGACCGAGGAGCCTACTTCTGGGGGTCTGCGTCCGTGTTTCCTAGCGTGGGGTCAATTCTTTCTGTATATTCATGGAAAATAGATATGCCTTTTTTTTGGTGGCATTTAGAAATTCAAGGTATGCTGCTTGTAGTACGTACGATATAATCTCGTCACAGGGCTTCAGGTGCATGATCTCAAGTTTTTTCTACATTATAGCAAATGGCATTCAAAGATACCATTTAACCCCATGCAATCATGTGATTGGTATAGTATTCATTCTACTCTGAGAAGATCAGTGATATATGCTCGTAAAGGCTCTGCCTCTTCTTGGACAGTTCGTGATGGCAGTGTCTTGAGAGAAACCTCCACCTTATGGTCAGAATCGTCAAATCGAATGGCAGTCTTCACCATATTCCCCATCAACGAGTCTAGCTCTGAAGACCGCTTACACCGCCGCATGATGCTCACTAGAGTCTCAAAAAAATCAATCAGATTCAAGTTCATGAGAAAATCTCTCCTGTCGACCATGCCAAGCGCAGCCCACTGCAGCAGCCCTTGTCCTAGGTGGCCTATCTCGGCGGACGGCAAGACAAAAAGATCGGGATAGACACAACGGCTGAGGACGGGATAATTCATTGCGCAGAGGCGAGGCAGAAGTCGGAGCAAACGACCTTGAGAAATGGTGACTTGGTGCATGGCTCGAGGGAGAGCTCCGTCCGTCGTCTCAGCCTCAACAGAACAATACCGTTGGATGAGACTTAGAATAGGGCGGCTTGAGAAAATGAGCTGCCACAGTTGGCCATGCCCAGGCACTCGGCGCTCGGTCTTAGTTTCGTTGCTGTCCACGCAAGTCTGCGAGTCTTGCTCATCAACCGCGTAATATTGAGGGACATCGCAGTCCGTTTCCAGTAACTCTCTGAGGACTCTTGCTGCGAGCTCCCCTACATCCACAGACTCAGTCGCTAGCCAGCATCTGACCATTTCCTCCACGAGATTGGGAAGAGCCCTCAGGATGGACACATCGGATGGAGAATCGGCAGCCTTCCTGATGATAGTAAAGGCAAGAAGGTTGACTCCAGGAAGGGGTGACGACAGAGCCGTCAACAAAGATGGTGGATCAGCAATTTCGAGCCTCTGAGTAAACGACAGGGGCGAGAGCACTTTTGTGGTCAAGGACAGTAAAGGTGTCGGGTCTTGCGCCGTGGCTTTCAGGCACCCAGCCAAGAGCGGCAACAGCCTTGGAAGAAGGGGAGGAATATTATCCTCTGCGCTCGGTTTTCGTCAACGTCAGGTGAGAATGTATAATACCAACGAACCCCAAGCTCACTCGCTAACCTAAGGCAGGCGGCTCCATTGTCGAGTTGACTTACCGGTGAGCTGCAGCTCGACGTCTTCTAGTAAGTCCACTTGGAATGGGAGAGAAGGATCATTATTCAGTTGCTGGAGGTGGACCTCCAATTCGCAAAGTCCTTTTATCGGAACGTTGTCCATGTTGTGTTCCAAGATGATGCTTGCGCTTGCTTGGAGATAGCAGGGGAAAACAAACGCTTCGACACTTTGAAGGTAGAGCGTCTAGTTTTGTAGTGACACAGTACTAGGTATTATGTGAGGATTCGATGTGTCGCGGGAAAATATAAGGAAGAGATGATGAGGGTGTGAATCACCATCTCGAGAGGTGAGCATTGCTCCCACTTTCTTGTAGGTACCTGAGGTATGTAGGTACAGTCCCACCAAGAAAATAACGCCCAACGCCAAATTGGACCCATTTTGGACCACCACACCTATTTATTTCACTTTTTCACAATCTGGCCATTTAAAATGCCAAAAAATGTGTAATTAAGCCAGTCTATAGAATCATGAATGCTGAAGTAACTGAGTGCATCGATAACTTGTATACCACCCGTGGGAATCTATCATCGCCTGAAGACGGCGAGGCACGCTGTCGATAAGGTCGTCAACAAGCGTCATTTCCAATTACTCCCAAACATTTGTCGCAATTTTTGCAAGGTGATCCAATGCGGCCTGGGACCTTCTCATATGCGCCACGTTCGGATCCCGCTTGAGGATCTGCTGTTTCAAGCATGACCATAGGTTCTCTATGGGATTCAGGTCGGGGCTGTAGGGCGGCCATTTCAGAGGAGTCACCTCTAGCTCCTCGAAGCATTCTTTCACGATTTTGGCTATGTGAATCGGCGTGTTGTCATGCATAAAGATAGTGTCACCATCGAGCATGGTTGGGAAGTATTCCTCAAGGTGATCACAGTAAACCGCGCTTGTGACGCCGCCTCTCTTCGAGTCGGGGTCCCCCGGGAGGACGACGAGAGGACCCTGATTTCCGGAGCGAATTTCACCCCAAAACGTAAGGGCATGCCGGGATGTCTTCTATTTGGCTTGTACATAATTGAACTCAGTTGCTTTCGAGCCTATAATGAGCCCATTTCGCTGCTTAGAACCCGAGATATCGTAATCACAAGTTCAAGGTGCAATTCTGGCCGGCAGGGCGACAAATCCACTCCTGGGTCTGTCTATCGCCGCGCTCAACAGCGCATTCATCTGTCTATCAAACGCGACGAAACTACGCAAGAGGCTTTTCAAACCACTTTAGCGTGAATTGAAACCTTTTAAGACATGCTCCTCTCTCAAAAATGGGCGTTGTGCGGCTTGGCGATGCATGACTCCCCTTGCCTTGAGGTATCGCGCGATTGTCTCCGTAGAAACATGAGGAGCGCATATTTCTTGAAGCTCTTTGGTGGTAGTGAATGGCTCTTGGTTTATGTTTGTCTGAAAGTGTCGCAAATGGTGTTTTGTTAGCTTGGTCGGGTGCCCTCGCCCTTTTGGTGAGATCCCCAAATCTTGGGTAGTGAACCGGTTTTTAATGCCATAAATGAGGCTTTGGAGAATACCTCGTCACTAGCGATCTGATTGGCCGATTTACCTGCTCTTAAGGCTGAACAGACACACTTCCTAGTGCGTGCCGTCGAATGTTTTTTGAATGGCTTCAGTGGGCGTGGTGTTGTAGCCATGGCTGCTCAAAGATGATGGGTTGGTTTGTGAATGAAGCTAAATTGACGCGTCGCGACCAAAAGTGGGGGAATTTGGGCGTTATTTAATTGGGGCCACTGTACATACCTAGTTGCTGGTCAAGTGGTGGTGGCTGGGTGGCCACTGGCTGGCCGGTGCCGCTGCTTCGACTCCAGTCTCCACCCGGTCGCGCAGCTTTTCGTCGCCGGCGTCAACTCCAAAAGAAGCGCCAAGACTTGAACCGTCGAAGCAACTTGCTTTCGTAGTCGAATTTACCGCCGCGTCAACCACAAGTACTGCGCAAAGCCGACTCGTTGCCATGTCTCGAGGCGGTCGCGGCGGCCGAGGTGGAAGAGGCGGCGGGAGAGGCGGTCGACCCAACGTACCATGGGATACCGGCGATGAGCCCGACGCCAGACCATCTGATCTATTTCCAGTATGTCAAGCACCTCGCACGTCTCAGAAGATCCCTCCTCAAACGCAGGACCAGACTTTTGCTCATATACAATGTATCTCTACAGTCCTTTTCTGTGCCTACTCCACGAAGCCTGTCTAATTTCGAGCTCAATTCCGTTCAACACTTTCTGCTATTACGACATCAAATACACTCGTCCCCTCTATTCACCGCCAAACGAACTCCCTCCCACGATTCGACCACGCCCCGAAAGCTCTACGGCCAAGCGCAAGTGAATGCGCGATATGGTTTCAAGAACAAGGCAACAGTGGACCCCTTCACAGCCATGCCCACGTATTCTGAAAAGTTTGTCCGTGAAGAGCGCGTGCTTCCCGACTGGTCAGCTCGTCCCGTCTGTCGCGAAATGTTTCCGCCTGAGCTTCTCGATACCATAGAGCCGGGTGGCGGGGCCGGCGCCCGCAAGAAACGAAGGCTTGAACTGAGCAAAGTCAGCGCCTTGCCCAATGCCGAAGAGGCTTTCGGACTGCCGTCGCTAGAGGATGATGACGAAGAAGAGGGCGCGGGAACTGGGAATGGCAGGAATCTACTGGCTAGGCTAGACGCGCTGCGTGATGACGAAGCCGATGACGGGGGCGAGCTTGACGATGAAGAGGGGCTGGAGGAAGGGGACGAGGACGACAAGGACAAAGAGGAAGAGGATGAGGCGTACGATGATGAAGATGCAGGTGATTACGATGCAGAAAACTACTTCGACAACGGTGATGAAATGGGCGAAGACTATGGGGATGACGGAGATGACGGTGAGGGGACGTACTAGTACATTCTATCCACTGGGACATCTGTTGGCGCCTTGTGGGTTTTCTTTTTCCTTTTTTTTCTTTCTGTTCCTTCGCATATATCTTGGTCGCAGGTTTGCAAAAGGCATGTTTTGAACTTCGCCATTGCCTTTTTTAATGGCTGCATACGCCCAGGTGTAGATACCCAACTACCTACCACGAAACATACAGGGGCTTGAACGGCGCAGGGTTGGCTATTTAGGGAGCAATTCATAAGGAGCAAATGTCTTTTTTTCCTCCTTTACGGGGGGAGTGTTGTAGAAATTTTCCTTAGTTCGTAAGGGTGGACGCCTGCCAAAGTCGCATACGCATTTCGTCAATCTCTTGGCCTAGCTACACAGAAGTTCAATCCAAGTGATGAAGCATTATCCTTGCAAGCCTTCTTCGACAGGAAGCTACATTCAGAACACGAGCATCTTTCTCTTGGTCGGGGGGTTGCCGACTTGTGTCCACAACGACACGGATGAATGCCTCATCTATCACATGCAAAGAAGTGCCCTTCTAATTGACCCGATTTACAGCATGTTGTGGCTTGGCATCTACAACGGAAGCTGTTATACGCCGACCGGTCTGGAGCAGCTGCTTAAATCCGTATCGCAAGCTGCTTGGGTGTGCAGTCTGATGCTCTCGACAGCCAAATATAGTGCCTGGCCGATTCATTGTGTTTCATCAGCGTACCATTCCCGACCCCATAGCGTAAATACCACCGTCCAGTATTCCTGCTTGCAATCTCGACAATCTCTCGCGGGTATCAGCAATCTGGCCAGCTTGAGCAATAATAGCGTTTCCTGTCTCCCTGACGGCAGACAGCACCTGCGTGAGCTGATTCTGCACAGCCAAGCCGGTCCCCGCGCTCTTTCTCTCGCGCAGAGTTCGGATCTGTTCGTACAAGCCATTTTCAACACCTGGCATATCCTTTTCAATCTCTGAGCGATATTCATCTAGTCGTTTCTTATATTTTTCAACGTCATCGCATATTCGATTGAAGTACGTGATGAGATCCTGCGCACTGGCGTGGGCCATGGCACTGTCTGATTTAGTAGAGTCAGCTGCGGGCGTTGGACCAGCGAAGAGCCCTGTTTGGTGGTAGTGTGCCGGCAGCTTCAGGTTGTCGGTGGCCTTGAACGAGAGTTGTGCGTCCGTGATGCTCTTTTTCGTCAGGTCCTGAAGGATCTTCACTGTTTGGATATCTCGGTTAAGAGCAACTTGGACAGTCTTGAACTTCGTCTCCACAAACTTGACGTCTTTGCTCAGTTGCTCGACGTCCTTCTCGTGCTGAGGCATGAATTGTCCGATTTCGTCCTTCATTTTCATCACGCGTTGTATGCCCTTGTCAATAAGCGCTATTTCGTCCTGAACTGGTTTCGCGAGATCGTCGAAGCGAGTCCGAGGGCGCAGGTTGTCGTAGTTGATCTGTACAGCCGGTATTTGGGTGGTGGACTGAGCCTGCTGCGGTTGAGTTTGGCCACTCCTTCAAGTGCACACATGGTTAGTTGTTGCAATTACATCAAGGCTTGACGGGAACACCTACAATAGTCCGCCTGAAGGCTTCGACTGTGTCTGACCAAAAAGACTTCCAGCGTTCGAGGGTTGCGTATCCGTTTTCGCTGCACCAAATAGACTTGCTGCAGTAGATGGTTGCGTATCCGTTTTAGCTGCACCAAATAGACTTGCTGCAGTAGATGCTGTTGGAGTTGTTTGGGGTGCGCCAAAAAGACCTCCCGTGTTGGCTGATTGGGTGTTCGTTTTGGGTGCGCCAAAGACACTTGCTGCACTCGACGTTTGCGTATCCGGCTTGGATGCGCCAAAGACACTTCCTGCGCTGGATGATTGCGGATTCGCTTGGGGTGCGCCAAAGACACTTCCTGCGTTGGATGATGGCGCGGCCGGTTTGGCTCCGCCAAACAGACTTAATGCACTAGACGCTGACGTGTCTGGCTTAGAAGCGCCAAAGAGTCCTCCTGCGTTCGACGTTTGCTGATCTGTCTTGGGTGCGCCAAAGAGACCGCCACCGGCTGCCTGTTGTGATTGTTGCTGCTGCGGCTGCGCATTTGCATTGGCCCCGAATAGTCCCCCACCTGTTGACTGTTGATTTGATTGTTGGTTTGCAGCACCACCAAACATTCCGCCACCGGTGCTTCCCCCTTGTTGTGTCTGATTGTTCGCGTTGCTTCCAAATAGCCCCCCAGTCGTGCTGGTTTGAGTTGGTGCTGCGGCCGTCGTTGCCAACGAGCCAAACAATCCTGGTTTTGACTGAGCTGGTGATGCAGGTGTCGTCGATAACGAGCCAAACAATCCTGGTTTAGACTGGCCAGGTGTTGCGGATGCCGTCGCCGCCGAACCAAAAATCCCAGTGGCTGTGCTGGGCTTTGAGCTGCCAAACAAGCTTCCTGCCGATGACATTTCGCCGATATGAAACAAATTTGATAGCTAGAGAGAGGCGCTACCGGAAAAATTCAGTCCAGCTGCGGCTGCTGAGTGTACCGTCGTCGGAGTTCTGGTGTACCTTTTGATTAGCAGTGGCAAGAATCGCCCAGATCACCAACCTTTACCCATCCCCCCCCCCTTCCCTCGCGTCGGTCATTGGGTAGTCTTGCCATCATAAGATAGTCCAGGGACGAGGTCAAAAAGGAGAAGTGGAATGGCAAAAGCATAGTTACTTACAAGGTTTTGGAAGCGACAGCGTTGATCGAAAGACCACAGAGTAAACCGGCTGGACGCGCAACGACGTTAGAAAATCAAAGGAAAGAGATGGGCGCCTAAAAGCAAAAGTCCGGGGTGCTTGAGCTTAAAGTGGAGACTCGAGAAACTGCTGCAGCTCATTGCGGCAAGCAGAGCGGGAAATCGCCGGGCCAATCTGAGCTTGCTTATATTAGTGTGTCTCATTCATTCACCTCACCTCATTTACTAGATTACAGCAACGACTGCTTTTCACCATCGAGAAGAAGACAGGGGAAGAGAATTCAAGCCAAGGTAAAACTACAGACGCAGCATGAGCTCAGAAATGTCGGAACACGATATGGAAATGGACGAGGGAGACGACCTCTACGAACCAGAGGAGCCAAAGATTGAGGCGAGCGACAAGAACGCTTCTGTTTCCAAGTCAGAGGAGCTGGAAGAGGGCGAGGAAGAGGATGAGGGGGGCGCCATGGACGAAGACGATGATGACTCTGTAAGTGTGTCCCGCCAGTAGGAACTTTCACGTCTGATCAATGCGCTGATTGAAGCGGTGACTGCTCCAGGATATTGACATCATCACCGAGCGTAAAGACGGCACAACCGCTGCGCCTCCAACGTGAGCAAACTACGTACTACTTTGTGCTTCAACAAAAAACTGACGAAATTCGCATACAGTCAATTCAAGTACAGTGACATCCGGAATATCCCCCAGCGGACGACTTCGGGCGATTCGACTTCGAAACCACCGCCTGTGAAGAAGGAGGAGAAGTCAAAATCTACAAGGGGGACAGCTGCCAACGTTGCGACGCCCAGTGCAGACCAAGCATCCGCCGCTGCATCAAAGTCTACGATAGACATCAATGCAAATCCCGTGTATCCCAGCACAGGAAAGCCCATTACCCAAGTGAACATTGACGAAGGTATGCCTCCTACCAAACGCGGGATATGCCAGCAGCCGATATTTCTGTTATCCATTTTTCTCTTACTTTATGTAACACAACACCGTGATGAAACTGACAATGAAAAGATCTAGCAGAGAAAGAAAAGCCATGGAGGAAGCCAGGAACAGATATCAGCGATTATTTCAACTATGGTTTCGATGAGTTCACCTGGGCGTTGTATGCCGCGAAGCAGGAGAGCATTCGAGGAGAATTTGGCGCCGATACATTTGCAACCAACAATAAGAAGATGATGGAGGAGTTCAACAACATGATGATGATGGGAGGAGGCATGGGCATGCCGGGCGCGGGCGCGGGAGGCGGCGCTGTTATGCCGGGCATGGACGGAATGCCACCCGATATGCAAGCCATGATGCAGCAGATGATGGCATCCGGCATGGATCCTTCCCAGATGGATCCCAGCCAAATGAATGCCATGTTCTCGGGGATGCAAGCCGGCGGCGCGGGGCCTGGGATGCAAGGGAACCAGGGACAGAACTTTGGTGGTGGTTTCGGCGGCAATCAGGGGGTCTACGGGTATGATCAAGGCATGTCCGCAGGAGGCGGTGGTCGCGGTGGTTTTGGCGGTGGACGAGGGCGCCGAGGACGTTGGTAAGCTAAGCGCAAGGGCATACTTCACTCATACCATGGCCTGCGTGGTTGTTGCGGTTTATCTTGGGAAAATGTCGAAAAGCGGTTTATTAGGGCACATGGCGTTCGCGGATCAGGCAAAAACCCTGCCCAGAGCAGGTACGGTGTTTTCAGGACAGACAGTGTTTTCAGGCTAGCGAAGGGTGTCGTCGTTGTTCACATCTACCCGATTTCAGTTACTATCTCCTCGATAATACAAGTCATCACTGAAGCTTCGCTCAGTCGATTGATCAGATACTGTACCTCGACATTCACTTCTCTCCATGAGCTAGTCAACGTTCCGTCAGGCCAGTTCCGACACGGTTTACAGTCTAGGGCTTCTCGTGGATAAAACGTCCCTATTGAGTATAAGAGCCAAAACTTCATGGAAAAGTCACTCGCTGTAGAGTTCTTCGGCCCTCTGGCAGGCTGAATGGCCTCGACTCTGATCGTTTCGTCACTACTCTTATTACTCGGGTCACGTGGAAGATGAATACTTCCCATACCGCATGCCATTTGAAATGGCCGTTAAAGCACGCTGGTCCGCGGTCGTGGGAGACTTGCAGATTCCTCCAAGGAAATAGATGTGTGCACACTTTAATCTAATTGACGCATCTCTTCATTGTTCTATCTATTTGTTCCGCGGCGACTCACATGAGAACACAGGACTGCTTGGGCATGACCTTCAAGTCGCCTACTGCTTTATTCGTTGGGGAAAAAAGGCAAAAAGGCTGAAAATAAAAGACGTTCCAAATCACTTCATAAAATCTTGGAAAATGCAAGCATACGCATAATAGAAAAGGGTCATCAAGTCGGAATAAAGTGCTGAGAATCCTGCTGTTGTTGCTCAAACGACTGAGAGAAAGCAGCCAGTCCCGCCACGATGCCAACAGCCATGATGAGGACCGAAATGATGGACCAAATGACTCCCCAGCACTGGGAGGACCCGCCATAGCGTTTGGCGAAGACGCTGGCGTCAGAAGAGTTGACTTTCCGGAGTATGAGGTCGTCGCAGATGTCCCACACGCTGTACAAAGACGACATGACGCCGATGAAGAGGACAACAAATCTCAGAGCTTGTGCATGAACGATAAACCAGCAGCCAACGAGAAGGCCGACGGCCAAGAGGATCGTGAGAATCGTTAACCAGTTGCGTTTTCCCCACCACAGAGTCAGCAAAAAGCATACTGCCAGGACGATGCTGGCTACTTTAGAGGCCACGATGTTGAAGCCGCAAAAGGTGAGCAGAGCTCCGATAATGGACGAGCCCAAGTACCCGGCAGGTAAGGTGATGGCGCTGATCCCACCGCGCATGCGCGTGACGCCTCCTTCATTGGGATCGAGGCTTATGGACTCGACTTTCCCGCCAGTAAGCACGGCGGTAATGGCATGGCCGAACTCATGGAATGCAATAACAAGCATCTGGAAGAAAGTTAAAGTAATGATAGCCCCTATTAGCATTGACCCTTGTTTTTCTTTACTTTACTTTTCCAAACTTTGATGGAGTTTATTTTGCTGTTGGCTGGGTGTGAAGAGGAGTGAGGCGGGCCGCGGAAGAGCTGGCGGAACACTGGAACTTCGGCTTCAGTCGCCAAGGGAAGACCCAACGTACCTTAAAAGGCCATAATATGATTTTCAAATATGGTACGTTCCATAGTATCGCAATCGCCACTACGTACGCAGCAATCACGCCCAAGGTTACTTGCTGTGTGTGTGTGGGGTGTTGTAAGTCGCGCATGGAGAGCGAGTGAAGATGAACATCGTCGGCAAGATAGCGCGTCGACGCCACGAAGGTCCTCAGCGGTGGCGCCATGGCCGGTATTTCCTGGCGGCTGGCGTCTGACTTTCGGCTTTGGCCCGTTGTCCAAGTGTATAGCTGGAAAAAGGAGTGCTTATGTGGATGTTGGATGAGCGAGGGACAACAGGACGCGGAACGGTTTCTTTCGTCTTTGGTGCAGATTTCCGAAAGGCATGGCGCCGCGGTTCGTGAAGTAAGACAACGAAGTACCTACCTATGTATGGAGTACATAAGGAGTACGTACCTAATGTACTCCGTACGGAGTACCTAGGTACCTATGCACATATCTCCCTACGGTACCTAGGTAGGTAAGGTACCTAGGTAAGTTCCTACGAATGTGGAGTAACAATGAAGACGCTCACGGGCCACGCGCAGTACCGGTGGCTGAGTCTATCTACAGAGTACATACAGTAATTTGAGTTCGTACGATTCACACGAACATGGAGTACATAACAATAGACGCTTACGCCGAGGTTATTCGGGCGGTGGATAAGTACATACTCCATAGGCAGGTTCATCGGCGCTCGACGTGGCTGGATTGTTGGGGACTTGGCATTGGGCTGCGGGCACCTGCAGGCTGCAACATGCAACACAACCCCAACCCCATCCCCGCCCCCGCCCCCGCCCCCGCATCGGCTCTGACACCAATCAACGTTCCACCGTTGTCCAGAAGCGAAAGCTTCGTTTTACATGTAAGTACCTATGTACATATTTACATACCTCATACTTAGAATTTCCTAGATTCCTTGTCCTTGTCAAACCATCACCAAGTGGAGGCCATCTTCTACGTACAAGTTGTAACTTGTGACTCGTCAAGAAGTTGATCAAAGAAAACGCGCTTCAATTGCTACAATGTAAATCTCAGTAGGCTCCATATGTACTTGTTGGGCCTAACGCGTCATGAAAAATTTGTTACAGCTCCCTGACTGCAGCATGCCTTACTCCTTCCTGATCACGCCACGGTCTGATTACCCCAAACTAATCTATCCGACCTCGCCATTGCCGCCCACGAGCTTTTCAGTGCGGAAACGCGGATGCTGACCTGCATGCTCTGAGGCAAGTCCGTTGAGCGGATGGTCATGACTGTCAAGGGCTCCTTGGGGAAGAAGGTGCTCGTGACAGAGTCGATGCCGCCGTTGAGGAAGACTTCGACAATGGAGCGGTCCAAGACGCCGCTCATGGACCATTTCCCGTCCCTGGCCAAGCTATTGGTGGAGAACTTGTCGGTGAAAAAGACGTCATCAAAACCTTGGGCACCGCCTCTGTCCAGGTAGAAGGCCATATAGCCTCCAAAGTAGTGGCCTCCTCGGATGTAGTCGCCTGACGTGGGGTTTGCAAAGGTGAAATTCAACATGGCCGTGGCTGGAACGCCGCTCTCTGGTATGCCAGTTACATTTGCCTCCCAGTACACGGCATTGGATTCTATCTTGGAAAAGTCCACCGTTGCCGTTTCATTGACTAGACTCTTCTCCAACAGAGTCTCTCCCATGACGGGCGACAGATCATACGGGATGGAGACCAGTTTCCAATCGACAACGTCTTTTGTGAGGTAGTTTCGACGTGGCAGACCCGCTTCGCTTCGCCATCCTTCTTTGTCAGTCGGCACAATCTGCGTATACTGCCAATTCGAGGCCCATGTCATGAAGACGGGGTCTTCATCGTCAGACAGTCCGTAAAAGAACTGCCCTGCGTAGTTGTCTTTTCCGAAATCTGCTACCCGAGCGACATGATCGACCGCTCTAAAGTGTGTGCCGTTGAAACTGCCGGGGAAATATACGGCCCCCGAGCCACCGTTGGGAGCGCCTGGGTTGATTCCTAACAGAAGCAGCCACATGTCTTCTTCCCTCTCTCCACGACGGTTGTAGTAGGGCATGCGCACCAGATTGGGGCATTCCCATTGAGAGCCGAGGAGGCCCTTACCGGTGAAGTTGCTTGCATGAGTCCAGTCAATTAGGTTCGGCGACGTGTATATGCCAATAGCAAAGTCGTCCGGATACGCAACCGCCAAGACCCAATGATCCTCGTACCATATGACCTTTGGATCACGGAATTGCGTCGCGTTGCTGGGGATAACAGGGTTGCGCTCATAGGGAGTAAAGTGGTAGCCTCCGTCATGAGAATACGCAATTGCTTGCTGTTGAGGTCCAGCCACGCCATCATTGTATTCGGCCAGCGTCTATCAAAGGTCAGCCAGCAACCACGACAGATGCGGTGGAAGTCCTGAGTTGGTCTTCCTTTCCTCTCGGGTCAACTCACATAGATGGCCACAACACCGTTTGTCTGATTAGGGAAAAAGCCCGAAGTATTGTTCTTGTCCACGACAGCGCTGCCCGTGAAGACAAGCACGTTCTCTTTGGGGGGGAACAAGGCGATTGGCTGGTTCGTCCAATGATACAGGTCTGGCGACGTCGCATGACCCCAATGCTGGTTGCCCGCCTCCAACCCAGTGGGGTTGTATTGGTAGTAATAATGCCAGGTACCATTGTCGTCCCGGAACATGCCGTTGGGATCGTTCATGAACGCCTTTGGGGGCGAAAAATGGATCTGGGGCCGGAGGGGACCGGTATAATCACCCACCACAGCAACACCAGATGCAGAGCCTTTTTCCACACGAACTTCACCAGCTGGAGCCGGGCTTGCATGGACGGCTGTAGCAAGCCGAAGTGCCCCAAGCAAGGACATGGCAAGATGAAGCCCTGTGTCAAGTGACAACAGCAACATGATGGCGAATGGGCGCGCCCAAGCAGAGGAATGCGTAAGGCAAGGTAGATGAGGAAAATGGATGCTGGCTAGGAAGCAAGTATCAACGTCGGACACCCGCAAGAGGCACAAGATCGTCACAGTCTGTGTACGGAAGACAAAAAGAAATGAGAAAAAAGAAAACAAGAGAAGAAGTGAAGGACAATTTCACAAAGGAATTATGAACAAAGTGATTGTATTTGTACTCGTCAGTCTTCCGTCCAATCTTCCATCCGTCTTCGGTCCGTCTTCTTTCGCCTCTTCCTCTCTTGGACCCAAGTCGCCAATGAAGCCTGGGTGCGAGACCGGCCCGTCGCCCGGATGATGTCAAAGTCAACAAAGTAAGTACATAGATGGGATCTAGTGGCTTAATTTCCCCGCGGGAAGGTTAAAAGGTCTTCGCCCGGGGTCTCCGTCCAATTCGTCGGCTGCCGGACCGACGAGATGCACTTGGCTGGCAAACGGGAAATGGTGGCATCCACACGGACCACACCCACCTCGCCCCTTAAAAAAAAAAAAAGAAGGTACATGGGAGAAATAAAGACTCAAGAGTCGAGACTCAAGAGTGAGTCAGGAAGCTAGACCAGTGCCAAGGAAGCTATGTGCAGCCATTGATCCACGCGCGTGTCCGTCAGGAACGGCGCGTTGACGACGAAGGGTAAGCTCGGGTTGACGATGATTCAACCTGAGCTGATGCCGGCGCAAATCGAGCCGCTCTCGAGCCATATCGAGACGCCGTAAATCCCTGGATTACTATTGCCAGCCCGTCTGCTAGACCAGGGCACTTGGACTGAAAGAGGCATTCGGCTTGAGCATCTTAGGTAATTCAAACTCTTTTCCAACTCTATACGGGAAACTATATGTCCGCGAAGTAAACGAGATTTATAGGCGGCGTTTCATAATCTACCGTGTCGGGTCGTAAGCCTCGACCGATGTGCCGATCTACCTACATCATAGCCACGTGTGAGGCCGAGTACTGCCCGGGGTTGTAAGTCAGGTACTTGTCGCTAACGCGAGACAAGGCGAGTCAAGGAGGGATGGGGGAGAGATTGGGAAAAGAAGCCAGAAGTTACGGAGTACATACGCATATGTACTCCTGTAGAACAACGGACAGAACAAACAGAGACAAAGCAGAAACTTCGGCAGATTCAGGGGGTTGCATGTGCGCATAGCCGCCATCATTCGCGCGGCGTGCCGCGTGACCTCTTGCCTGAGTCAGCCTCTGCCCTCGGGCCTCTGGGGGAGACTTTAAACATCCACCACATAACTAATGTAATTGTCCTTCCTTCCTTCCCAAAGGGGTTAGTGCATACAGCCCCCCTGCTAGCGCCTTGGAGGTACTTGGCTGGCTCAGTCACCTCACAAGATACATTCGCCTGAGACGTAGATAGAGACCAACTATAATCTTGTGGCGAACTGGCGGTACATGATCGCCCGTAGGCTCAAGGATGAAATTGGGTGTTGACGTTATTATAGTCCGATTATAGATTTGTTTGAAGACTAATCAGGAACTTCGGTTTCTATAGAAAATCGCAGAGAAGAGCCGTGTTGGCCGTGTTATAACTACCTAATCTACTGACTGTTTGTGTTATCATATAGCATGCTGCTGCCGGTATAGGAAATCTGAAGCTGTGATCGGCATCAATATCAATGGGCGTGCCTGGCGCCCCAGGTTGAGGCCCTGAAATGCTGGCCGCTGTCGTCAGAGGTTGCGCATAAGACTGATTGCTCGGCCAATTTGGCGCTGAACCTTGCCCCCATGATATTGCTCGTGAGCTCGATTGTCAATCGACCAAGGAGTATGTGACTGATGCTGGCTCTGTTCTCGCACCATTTGACCCTCCACTGACCGTCCGGCTGCGTATTGTCATTTACCACAAGCCAGAATTGCATCTTGCAGTCAGTCTTCTGCGACACAGCGCCTGGGCGTCGCCGCGGGACACTCGACTCGCCAGCCTCGTGGTCGCCAGCCTCGTGGGGTTTGGCCTTGCCACGGCGGTAGCAGGCCATAAGAAGCCTACAGCGGCCGCCTCTGACCCATCTTTGCTTATTGTAAGACACCCCATGATCCTTTGCCCACGTAGTAACGCCAGTGAGGGCGTCTTCGAAGCTCTCATACAGCAGTTCTGGCGGCGGTGGATGATCACTTACGCGTGGATCTGGCTCATGGAGGTCTGTAAGGTCGTAATCCACGCCTTCGACTAACTCGCGGAGCTCACCGTGGTTGCGGCGACGCGGTATGTACTCTGTTACGCGCGGCCGGTGGCGACGAGGTGCGGTTTCGAGGTCATCTTCAGCGCCCCGACCGCTGTCGCCGTCAATATTGACATCAGTGTCACTGTCGTTGGCCTCCTGGCGCAGCAGGCGACTGACCGAGCTGTCGGAATCTTCATCCTCTGACGTGTTCCGGGAGGCAAGCCGCGCTGGGCTGTATGACGCGTCAAGCTGAGCGCACGACGGCTGCGTCGCGCGCGAAGGTCGCGGCGATGATGAGGTAGATGAGGAGCTCATTTTCAAGTCGAGAAATCGGAAGTAAAAGAGGTCGTTTGTATAGCTTCAAAAGCCAGGTCGCGAAGCTGATGATTGACAGGTAGTGGTAGGAAGTCGCGGTGCCGTAATCTGTGTTTTGTTTTTCACGCACGATGTATCTTGTGAGGTGGCTGAGCCCAGCCAAGTACCTCCAAGGCGCTAGCAGGGGGCTGTATGCACTAACCCCTTTAGGAAGGAAGGAAGGACAATTACATTAGTTATGTGGTGGATGTTTAAAGTCTCCCGGCCTCTGGGGCTACCTACTGCCCAGTGCCGCCAGCCGTCGCACCGCGTTGCCGGGTTAACGAGAGCCGCCCTGCACACGTGACACATCTACGGAGTACAAGTTACAACCCGTTACATAGGTAGTACTCCGTACATACATCTGGGATATGTACCTAGGCACCTTGCACATGGGTACACACGTTTCACTGCCCCGCCACCACGAATAAGAGCTCGAATAAGGAGTGAGAATCGGGCCCACTTTTGACCAGCCATTACAGTGCGATTTATTATAACGCACGTTATGGATTAGGGTTAGTCAGGGGTTAAGTTAGGGTCTTTAGGGGATTAGGTGTTAGCTAATGGTATCTGCAATGGATAGTTCCGCACTGTGTAAAAGCTTGGTCGGGGCAATGAAGCGCGCACGACGTCAGCGGGGCCGTGGGATTTAGCGCTTGGAGTCGGTTGTATGAGTGTTGTATGTAATGTGTGTACATAGCAACAATAAACAACAACAACACCAACACCAACAACAACGGCTTGTTGTATTCTGTACTATTGACTATCGTTCCACGTTTCGTCTCCAACACACCCAGCAAAGCTCTGCAGGCCAGTCGCCGCCAAACATCAGACAAGAACTAGAGAGAAGTAAGGAAGAGAAAAAAACCTCAAAACTCAAAGCGAAGCCCGAAGAACCAAAACAAAAGGCAAACCAGCCTCTTTGCACAGAGGCTCTTGGCGGGCGCTGGAATTACACCACATTCCAGCCACATCTCGAGACCGTCCTCGTGAGCCGCCTCGGGTTAAAGGCTCCCCGTCGTCGATCGCCTTCAAACGACAATCGCATTCCTGTGACCTGTCGACAAGTGCAAGCAACGGGGCCAATCCAGGCAGACGGCGCCTGTCATAATGGACCGGCCAAACACCCCTTCAATTCCACCAGAATACGCGTTACCGAGCTACGATGACGAGATTGATACGCCAACGGGCCAAAATCCCGCTGCTATCCGGCTACTGACCTCTGTTGAAGACTCTGCCGATGAAAGCTCGTGAGTAAATTGTCCGACTTCCCAAAGTTCCCTGCCGTAGACCAACCGCGCAGTCAATTTCGCGAGTCTGTCTCGTGCAGCCTACTTTGCCTAGTTCAGGAATCGGGAACCTCAGCTTGACTTTCTTGTTCCGCAGATCGGTATTGGATATACCCGTTTCTCGGGTAGTTGTATTCAAGGCGCGCAATGTTGGCAAACCAAAGCTCACATCGACGTTATCATAGTTCCAGTGCGGCCAGGCGACCCTATCAGCCTAGTGTCAACTCGTCACATTCTCGACCAGGCTCGATCCTCGACGATGCACCCAGCATGCCGCCACCTGACTCAAGCTACGTCCCCTTTGCCAACCGAGAGAGCGGCTCACCGCATCGGCCGTGGACGCCCTCTGGAAGAGTGCCCGATCTCTCGAGACCGCCACCATCTAGAGGATCTTATGAGCCATCCGACCTCAACGGAAGCCCTCGTCCAGGATCTCCGTCTTCGCGCTATGGAGGCAGCTCACGCCGTCCATTGCCGCCGGCACCGCTGTTTTCAAACTCTGCCCGCAATTCAAAGGCTTTTGCTGACGATGCCACTGTTTCCATTCCTCTTGATGGCCCAGATGATGTTTTTGGCCCTGAATCAGACTTGAGCGAGTCTCGTCCATTTCCCACTCATCGCGACTCTTACATGTCAGGCTCGCAAGAGACTCTCAATGAGGATGCTGATGACTATGACAAGGTGGAGCACTACGGCCCGGCCCCTGACGGAGCCCAAGAGCGTCGCGGCGTTCGCGCGCCGCAAATGTCAAGAAAGGAGGTTCAACTCATCAATGGCGAGCTGGTGCTCGAATGCAAAATACCTACAATTTTGTACAGCTTTCTTCCTCGTCGTAATGAAGTCGAGTTCACCCACATGCGGTATACCGCAGTCACATGCGACCCCGACGACTTTGTCGACAGAGGATACAAACTTCGGCAAGATATTGGACGAACGACAAGGGAGACTGAGCTCTTCATTTGCATCACCATGTATAACGAAGACGAGTTCTGCTTCACCAGAACTATGCATGCTGTTATGAAAAACATTGCACACTTTTGCTCGCGCTCGCGTTCAAGAACTTGGGGAGAGAATGGCTGGCAAAAGATAGTGGTGTGCATTATTTCCGATGGCCGTGAGAAAATAAACCCTCGAACTCTCGACGCTCTGGCAGCGATGGGCTGTTACCAGCACGGTATCGCCAAAAACTATGTCAACAACAGAGCAGTCCAAGCTCACGTGTATGAGTATACCACACAGGTTTCTCTCGACTCAGACCTTAAATTCAAGGGCGCTGAGAAGGGCATTGTACCTTGTCAGTTAATATTTTGCCTAAAGGAAAAGAACTCACGAAAGCTGAATTCCCATCGTTGGTTTTTTAACGCCTTTGGCAGGGCCTTGAAGCCCAATGTTTGCATCTTGCTTGATGTCGGAACTCGTCCAGGAGGCAATTCTCTCTATCATCTGTGGAAAGCATTTGATACTGATTCCAATGTCGCGGGCGCCTGTGGTGAGATCAAAGCTATGAAAGGAAAGTTCGGTTCAAATCTGCTCAATCCCTTGGTTGCTTCACAAAACTTTGAGTATAAGATGTCCAACATCTTGGACAAGCCGCTGGAGTCCGTCTTTGGATACATCACTGTCCTTCCCGGTGCGCTGAGTGCGTATCGGTATTATGCCCTACAGAACGATGAAAATGGCCATGGCCCCCTCAGCCAATACTTCAAAGGTGAAACTTTGCACGGACAGCATGCCGATGTATTCACGGCGAACATGTACCTCGCTGAGGACCGCATCTTGTGCTGGGAGTTGGTAGCTAAACGTGGTGAGAGGTGGGTGCTCAAATATGTGAAGGGGTGTACAGGAGAAACGGACGTACCTGGTAGGTTACCATTCCTCTCAACCCTCCAAGACGGCCACGTCCGCTGATGTTGAGTTCTTGCAGACAGCGTCCCCGAATTCATCTCGCAAAGAAGGCGTTGGTTGAATGGCGCCTTTTTTGCGGCTGTCTATTCGTTGGTTCAGTTCCGCCAAATTTTAACCACTGATCACACCATCATGCGCAAGATCCTGCTCTATATTGAATTCGTGTATCAGTTTCTCCAGCTTGTGTTTACATATTTCTCACTGGCCAACTTCTATCTCACATTCTACTTCGTCGCCGGAGGTCTTACCGACCCAAAAGTTGACCCGTTCGGTCACAACATCGGAACCGTCATATTCTACATATTGAGGTACACATGTGTGTTACTGATCGCGACGCAATTCATCTTGTCTCTCGGCAACAGACCGCAGGGAGCCAAGAAGTTATACTTGGCTAGCATGATTATTTACAGCGTCATCATGCTGTATACGGTCTTTGCTTGCTTCTATATCGTTGTTCGACAGCTCACAAGCAAAGATCCTGACATTGCAATTGGCAATAATGTCTTTACAAATCTGATAGTCTCCATGCTTTCAACAGTTGGACTCTATTTTCTCATGTCGTTTTTGTATTTGGACCCCTGGCATCTATTCACCTCAGCAGCGCAGTATTTCATGCTCCTACCGAGCTATATCTGTCTGCTTCAGGTGTACGCCTTCTGCAATACGCACGATGTGACTTGGGGAACCAAGGGAGATAATGTCATGAAGACTGACCTTGGAGGTGCCGTAGGCAAGGGCCAAACTGTCGAATTGGAAATGCCAAGTGAGCAACTTGATATTGACAGCGGCTATGATGAGGCACTGCGCAATTTACGAGATCGATTAGCTGTTGCATCGGCGCCAATAAGTGAGGCACAAATGCAAGAAGATTACTACAAAAGCGTACGAACGTACATGGTGGTAATTTGGATGATTGCCAACGCCATGCTCGCCATGGCGGTATCAGAAATCTACAGCAGCAGAGGAATTGGGGAGAATTTCTACTTGCGCTTCATTCTGTGGAGCGTCGCTTCCCTGGCTGTTTTCCGCGCAATCGGCTCCACGACATTCGCCATCATCAATGTGGTCAATATTATTGTTGAAGGCCGAGTGCGTATGAATATCAAAGTGCCGGCGTGGCTGGGTGATTTTGGCAGCAAAGTCGGCAGCAAAGTCAGCGAAACGGTCAGCAGCGTCGGAAGTAGCCTGGGAAGCAGCCTCAGGAGCTGAGATACGCATGGATCTTCACGATAATGTCCCTATACGAAAATGTACCCCTCTGTTGATGTTTGGGATGTGTGAGTCCGTACACGAGGATAAGAATGAATTGTATCTAATGACCCGATTTGACGTGTTTGTTGGGATGTGTGGGGTTTCTTGTAATTACAGGCGTTTGGTATAGGCGGCGGCAAATGTCTACCTCGTTATAGGAGCTACATACCTAATCATAGATGACAGCACATGATTGCCAATTGTCTTCACCATATTAACATTGTCGATCTTTGGCATGGAAGTAAGTATACGACGATGCCTTGTCATGCTGGTTATACCGAGGTGATATCATTTTAACCCATAGACCAAGAGAAATGAAATGAGGCAAAAACAATGAGGATACAGGATATACATAGGCTCTATTGGGATAAAAAATGAAGACCGAGTGAGGCACGGATGCTGATGAGTGAACCCGCCTGTTTGCATTGTATGCAAATGTGATTTATTGTCCCTTGTGTTCTCCAATGTATTGTATATGCAGTGTACCTATAGTTACACTGAACATCAGTAGCGTGTCGCCACATTGCTCAGGCTCTCGCCACATTTGTAGATTGCACATCTCACTCGGAGTCACAACTCCCCCGCCTTACCGATAGCGATGTCATGTCTTCCCAATTTATCAGCTTCTGTGTATGACCCGGCCTTGACATCAAGTTCAAGCATAAGGGTAAGGGGGCATTTCGTGCTTGCCGCCATGGTGTGGCTGCGTCGTGGTCCATTGGGTACCCAAGGGAACTGGGGTATGGGCTGACGAACAAGTGTTTCTGTCTTTCGTACGGCAGCTTCGAGCGTGGAGCGCTGCTCGTGGACACTGGTACATGACACGGAGCGAAGGAAGAATGATGTGCGCGGCGAGTTCTCGAGTTAATACAGATCGTGTTGGTGTCTGCTTTGGGAGTCATGGATATTAGATGTAGTAGATGAGGAAGTAAGAAATTGAAGCCGTCGCTGTTGTGTGAAGCTCCAGAACTATCTGTCTTCTTTACTTAGAACCCCAGGAAATTGAGAATACACTCCAAAAGACGCTCAAAAGACCCGACCAAAAAAAAAACCCCCCCGACATTTTGACACGAGTTGAGTACCTGTTATCGGAAGCCCAAGCGTGACTTGACTATGTTGCTGGTACAATCATTTTTCAGATGAAGGCAAACCAACCAACCAATCTATCATTCCTCATCAGACTCTTCTTCGGCGACCTGGTATGGATTAGTAAGAAGAGGATCATTCACACGGTGACATGAAACCAAAAGAAGGGTGAAAAGGGGGCGGAGGGGGTGCATTGGGTTTCTTCAACATGAACTTACATTATCATGGAAGTTTTGACCATCGGTGGTGGCATATATAATGCCAACGCGAACGCAAAAGTCACCAAACTTTTCATTGTCCTCCCTTTCGACGGCGTATCGTTTAAACAGCGGTTTCATGATGGACAGAATCTCTTCCTCCTTGATGCTAGACCGGTACAACTTGTTGAGGCGCTGTCCGTGATAGCCGCCGCCAAGGTACATGTTGTAGGCGCCATAGGCTTTGCCGACAAAGGCCACCTCAGCGAGCCACGGCCTGGCACAACCGTTGGGACAGCCCGTCATTCGCATGACGATCGATTCTTGGCGCAAGCCGGTTTCTTCCAGGCATGCTTCCAGTTTGGAAATGAGAACGGGAAGGTAACGCTCCGACTCGGCCATGGCTAGGCCGCAGGTCGGGAAGGCGACACAGGCAGAGGAGCTGAGGCGGAGACCCGAAAATTGCACATTGTCAAGCTTGTACTTCTTCATCAGGGACTTCATGGTTGGGAGATCCGTGTCGTGGACATTGCTCAATATGAGGTGCTGATTACCGGTCAGGCGGAATTCACCCTTGTGAACCTCGGCGATTGCGCGCAACCCTGTCTTCATCTGGAAATCAGGCGTATCCTCAATTCGGCCATTCTCGATAAAGAATGTGAAGTGGTTCAAGCCGGCTTCGTCCTTTTGCCAACCAAACGTATCGACGTTGCTCTTGAACTCAAATGGCCGCTCCCTATCGAACGACTTTCCCCATAGGTCCTCCACTTTTGAGCGGAAGACGTCGACACCGAGGTCATCAATTGTGTACTTGAGGCGAGCATGCTTGCGGTTCTTACGGTCTCCATTATCTCTTTGGACAAGCATAATCTTTTCGCAGGCAATGTGAATTTCCTCAGCTCGACAGAATCCCATCATGCGACCGATTTGAGGATAGGTCTTCTTGTTGTTGTGTGTTGCTCCCATGCCACCACCTGCTAGAACGTTGAACCCATCGAGATTCCCATCTTTGTCTCTGATTGCAATTAAGCCAATGTCGTGAGCATACACATCCGTGTCGTTATGGGGAGGTATGGCTATGGTGATCTTGAATTTTCGAGGGAGATACGTAGGCCCGTATAAAGGCTCAAAGTCTTGTATAGCCTCACCAGCGACTTTAGTCTTTTTGTCATTGTCATCCGTGAGCCAGATCTCGTGGTACGCCGTCGTCGACGGGAGTAGGTGATCGCTGATCTTTTGTGAGCAGACATAAACCTGCTTGTGGTATTGGGACTGGGTGGGCAGCGAGCTGCACATAACATTTCGGTTGACATCACCGCACGCAGCAATCGTGGTCATCAACGATCGGTTGATGGCCTGCATCGCTGGTTTCAACTTGCCCTTGACAACTCCGTGGAATTGGAAGGTTTGCCTGGTCGTTAGCTTCATTGTTTCGTTGCCCAATGAAGAACTGATATCATCCATCTGAACCCATTGCTTCGGTGTGGCGACACCGCCTGGGAGTCGACAGCGTATCATAAAGGAGTAAGCTGGTTCCAGACCTTGCGCTTTTCTCTCGTCACGAACGTCTCGGTCATCCTGCATATATGTCCCGTGAAACTTGGTGAGCTGTTGGTCAGATGCAGAGATGGCTCCCGTCGATGTATCCTGTAGTCCTTCCACGATTGTGCCCCGTAAGTAATTTGATGCAACCTTAATATCTTCATTAGTGATGGGCGGCGGCTCCTCTGGCAAACCCTCAATCTTATCGACACCTAAAGCTTGCCAGATTAAGGGCTCCCATTGCTGATATCCAGTTTGATAGCCGTCAGGATCTTGATCGTCTCCAAGGCCGACGTCCACGAATCGCTTGCCACCGAAGTTGCCCAGAACTCTGTCCAGGTCCTTGGCAGGCTTGTTGTAATAAATCCTGTCCTCCTTACGAGGCCAGTAGTGCCTATCTCCCAGACCAAATACAGAAAAGTTCACGCCAGCAAGATCCATATCAGTATTGTCTTTCAGAGCTTCCCAGAAGGACAAGCCATTTTGGGGGAACTCTCCCTGTCCAGCTGTGGAAGTGACGAAGACGATGTTTTCTTCTCGAGGCAAATCCTCGATCGGATAATCTTCCATAGTCATAACAGTTGTCTTCAAGCCACGAGCGCGTCCACGATCACCGAGACGTTTAGCAATAGACGCAGCGTTCCCATTATCAGATGCAAAAAGAATGGTCAAAGGTGCGCCGAGAAGACCCTCGAGTAATTGATTGTACGCATCCTTTGCTCTTCTCTTTAGCTGGGCCCGAACTTCGGTTCCAAAATCCTGCCCCAAATTTGCTGCAAAAGAAGGCTCCCTCTTCATGATTTGGGTGAGCTGATTATCTCGCGCCAGGAAGGTCTTAAGTTCCTGTTTCACGAGCTCGGAGTCGAGAGAGAAGTTTGCTTCGCCTCGTGTCTCATTCTCCGGGTTCCATCGATACAAAGGCCAGTAGCCTGCATCAATTGCCTTCTTGGTCTCTTGCAGAACTGTCAGAGGCGAATCGGTTTCGCCAAAGTATGGAAGATAAGCCAAGACGACGGAAGGACCGTCAAACTTGTCAGCCTCCGTCAGAGCCTGCAATACCTGCGTATATGAACTATATACTGCAGTAGAAGCCACGTATACGTTTCCAAAGTTCATGGCATAAAGCCCAATGTCCTTCTTCCTTCGATCCAAATCGGCTGCTGCCTTCTCAGAATATGGCGTTGACTCAATGATAAGCATGTTGACGTTTTTCCCGGAGGCGAGGACGTGATGAACACCAGAATTCCCCAAGTCGTAGGCCCAGGCATCGGATCCCATTAGCCATAAAGATTCTTTCTGGAACAATGCCCGTTTGGAAAAAAGCTTTTTGGCTAGAGAGGATTTGTCAGCCTCCAATGCTAGGATTAGATCATCAACGATGTTAGTCAATTTGGCTGGGTCGTAGGGGTGCATGGCCCAACGGGCGAGCAAGCTCTTTGGCTTTTCGGTTTCGAACTCGCTGCTGCTAGCGGCAATCTTGGCCTCAGCGATGAGTCTTCTTCGATTCTCTATACGAGCTAGAAGAGATCCAAAGCCGAATTCTGGGGTCGCGGATATAGTGTGGGACACACCCGCGTTCTGGGACTCGAGCGCGTTGGCAACGTAGACCTTGTTTCCAAACAATTGGCCAATTATTTTTGAATACGCCGTCTCAAGCTTTGGGGTGATGAGCGTATGATCACTAGACTGGTCTTGAACAATTTTTGCCCCGACCTCAAGATTCTGAATAGGCTTCTCGGAGGTGAGATTCTGAATGATCCCCCTGAGCGCCTGTGTCGTTGTCTCCGGAGCTATATATCCTGATTGATACCCCACAACAGCGTCGATGCCACCTGGACCGCGATTGAGAGACGAAAGGACATCAATCAAAAGAGGGCCCCATTTAGTAGTCGCTCTGTGAATCTGTTCCAGCACAGCAACCTTTCGTATCGACTTTGGTATGGCATCAATCAATTTTGACCCGATCCAGGGCCGGTATAAGCGCGGGGTAATAATGCCGACGTTTGCAAAGACATCGTCAGAACTGGCGCGGTTGACAGCTTCGGCAAAAGAACAAGCATCGGACCCAAATACTAATAAGCAGCTATTAGGCTTCGCGGGACCAGTGTATTCGAAGGCAGAGTACTCCCGTCCAAGTGCTGCTTTCATCTGAGCCCAGACTCGAGTCACACAAGTATAGATATCTTCGGAAGACACCTGAGGAGGCGCTGCTTCAACCGTGGTGGCCGCGGAGGACGGAGCAATCGGAGTGGAAGCTTCGCTGGATTTGACAGAGGTTTCTGCTGAAGTCGCTTTGGAGATATTCGCAATAGGCTGGGGTTGTAACGTAGAGGATTCGGTATCATGTCTATTGATAATCATTTCTGGATAATCTGCGGATACAGCCACATGACCATCCTCAGCGTAGATATTGGTTGTGAGAACCGAGCCTGCCTGGAACCGACGAACACTCTCAATATCCAGCACTTCTCTCACCACTGCGATATCTTCGACTGGAATTGGCACATCATGGGTGGTGGTATGGGCCGAGAAGAAATGGATCACACCTTTTCCAGTACGGATAGCTACAGCATGAGCTGTCAATGCCATATCTTGGGCTTCCTGTAAGGACTGTGAGTGAAGGAAAGTCCAGCCCGCGTTCCGTACTGCGGTGATGGCCGAGTAGTCGGGATGTCTCTCTGGTTCCAGCAAGATGTGTAGTATCACGGGATAGTTGGCTAATTTGTATAGGTGTGAGACGGCAGGTAGTAGAATGGTGGAAGGCGCCGTGACAGACACCAGTTTGCCGTTGCGAATTGGCGTATATACGGAAAGTAAAGGGTCGGCATTGTGGCGAACGGATTGCACCTTGTCTCTTGTCAGTATCATTGGCGCACAGACTTGCAAGTGGCAAAAGACACAGGAAGCACCTTGGTGATGACTACTTACGACTGGAACGGCATTAACCGAGGAGGCAGCCACGCCACGATCTTTGCGATTGATGAATCGTTTCAAATGGGGAGAGAACCCAGATTCGGTGGACAATGACGGCTGAACAGATACGACGACATCGCTGGAGAGGTACGCGATTCGAGCCACTGTAGGGTCGCAGATTGACAGAAGTTAGCCAATTGATCAGTCTGTATGATAATGAGGTGACGACGTAGCATAAGAGGGCAACTTTTCGAGCGCAAGATGCATTGCGTCGCCCGACCCGGCCGCAGTTCTCACGGGCATCGCAAGTGCTTGATATTTGACCGGTACTTACCAGCCTCTTCAGGAGTGGAAATCTGAATCTGATGAGCAGCGTCCATATCGTCGTTGGCAAGCCCCAGGCTGCTTTGCCGCAAGAGCAACGGCATGGCGAAGTTGGGCGTTGCAAGATTTAAGACAGCCGCCAAGGTGGCTTCGACTGTGCGGCTCTGTCAACGTGGGCAAGATAACAACACATATCCATTCTGGACAGCGGCCTCGGCGAAGCGCGCAAAGACTGGCATGGCGTCTTGATGTTTGGCGTTCCCCGCAGATCGGTCATTTTTGTCGGGATTGCGTGATCGCTAGCTCTGGCCGGCAGTCAGGACTCAGTGGTCAGTGGTCAGTGGTCACTGACTCACTGGACGATGGCGAGATACGGGGTACCATGTACATATCATGTATGTACATATGTATGTACATAAGTATTCTGTACGTAGGTACTGTACCGGATTCGCGTGGGGTGGCGGAAACACCTTGAGTTTGATTTCGTCAACATAGGTACGGTCAGAGACTCAGAGCAAGCAAATGTCGCCATCTGGCTTGCTCGGCAAACTCCCGAGCAGCCGAGTTCCGCCACCGACAGCCCGGTCCGAGTTCCGGAAGATGGCTACATGTGCTGGCGATGACGTTGACCGGCAATAAGGTGTGTGAACATGGATGTCCCTCCTGGAGTTTTGTTTCTCCAAGGAGAATGCCTAGGTAGGTATTGTACCTGGGTTGTGCTTTCAACTCTCGTTTTTCCGTTAAGTAATCAATCTATCACTCCCAGCTTGACAGGTAATTGAATTATAACTATGTACATAATGCCTATTCCTCTGATTATTTTCCTTCAGTTCGCGTAGGTATTCGACCGTACGACCAGCCCAAGTCAGCAGTACAGAGACAGAGTAGGTAGACAAGCCACTTTTATGACAAAAGCGTTGGTGCTCCAAACTCTGCGGCGCTATAGCGGCGAAAGATCGAGACAGCGGTGTTTACGAAGTTCGACGTTCACAATCAATTATGACCTATGCTGTGTACCAATTGCCGAGATCATGATCGCATGCCCAGCACCAGCCACCTTGCCCAACACCAAATCCACAATTACATTACATATGCGCTATCATTGTCGTGCCTCTCCAACCAAGGATCCACCACTGTTGTGCGGTTTTCTTGAAATGTTCCTTTCCCAGTCGTCCAAACCGGGCATATCCATCCAGTACCCTCGCCCAAACGACACCATTAAACGACCAAGTTTTCCTTTACGTCCGTCGCCATCGGGGAGATCAATAGCGAAAGGACCCTCACGCTCATCTACTCCCGGTCCCTCCAAAATCATCAGCTGCATATACTTTTGCAAAACCTGGCGGGCAAATGCCATGACAACGATCGTAAAATACACCCGAATTAGTGTAAGCGCAACGATCAAGACCATGCTCGTTGCCGTCTCTTGCGGCATAGCTTTTCCATGGATGGCGCTTTGCCGGCGCAGGCCTTCAAAGCCCTCAGCGACAATGTTTGGTAGAGATGAAGTTTTCGTTTCCTCTCCATCGCTAGTGCTGGCAAAGTACCAGTCGAGTCCGAACGCAGCCGTATACGCTCCATTGATCGTGGTGTCAAGCAAATAGAGCCATGCCAGAGCCAGACACTCAAAGGGACTTTGTCGTCGAATGTTGGGTATCAAGTAGACGAGGAAGCCGAGAACCCCTATCGAGTACACGTATGTCGAGAGCTGAAGAAGAGACAGTTGATAGCCCGTCAAGATTGCCAGCAAGCCATAAACTCCTGTAACTTTGTTGAACACAAGTGCTAGCGATATGAGCTCAGTGCCAGTCTGGAGACCGACCAAGCCGAAAAGACTCTGCATCATCGTTAGCACCTTGCGAGGGGCAAGAGATACAAAAGGTGCCGAAATTTACCTGGGGTCGCGGTGCCCGTAGGAACAGCCTCGTAAATTTAGACATTGATGCAAAGGTGCACAATCAGAGGCGTGCTAGTGTTATCCCATGAGAAGGGCGAAGATGGATTCAACTTGATTAGAAGCCTGACTGGCAAATAATAAGCTTCAACGTCGTGATCATATCGCCAGCGGCAAATAATTAAGGGGCAGGCATTCTCCACTGTTCTTGACTCCATCCTTTGCTGTACCCAAGTATCACTGGTCAGCCTGGATGGTCACGAGTCACACGAGCCACGAGTCATTGGGGGGATCCCATATCCGGCTTAGCACATCACGTGACTTCTGTCTTACCAGGGTCAGGTACATACCTTAGGCAACGGATTGCACTCATACGGTATACCTACCTACTTTCCACTCTTTTTTTCGGTTAGGTAGCGGGAGAGCAACTTTGTGTGAGAATTATGTGTGTACTTGTCAATTCAACTCAATACTTATATACAGAGCAGGTGTGGAATTAAAGAAGCCTCTGGAACAGTCCTCGTGCTCGGTCAGCAGATTGCTTTCCTCGCACTTATATACAAACGTCAATGGCATTACTAGGAACTTGACGAACGCTTTCGACCAATTGTTGACTTAAAGAAGCCATACGGTGTCAACATGAGCATCCCTCCTGCGGAGCTTGTGAGGTATTTGTCTTGACATCAATCACTGCACCACAACGTGTTAGTCAATGCGCGATGTGTACGGAGGAGAGCATTGAGATCTTACTCTGATTTGATGCTTGTGCTGCGGCATCAGTGCCTTCCATACCGGGCAGTGCCTGCGCTATTCGTTTGAACAGATTCTTGACATTGTGTCCTAGCTTGGCACTGGTCTCCATGAACATCAAGTGATTCTTCTTTGCTTCATCTTCACCCTGTTGAGTCGTTACTTCCCGCTTTTCGTTTAGATCAGTCTTGTTGCCAACTAAGACAATGATGACATCATTGCCTCTTTCAGCTCGCACATCATCAATCCACTTTTTCGTATTCTGAAATGACTTGGCATCTACCAAGTATGAGTTCAAGAACTATGCAGGGCGAGTCTGTAGGAATAGAGATCATGCCATACTGGAAACATCGTATACAACGACAGCGACGCTTGAATCTCGAATATAGGAAGGTATTAAGCTTCGAAAACGCTCCTGGCCGGCCGTATCCCATAATTGTAATCGTACTGTTCGGTCCTCAAGATACATGGTCTACCTCTCATGAGCAACGCGCGAAAAGCCCATTAGTTAAATGATTCACGCATTTCACGCACCTTGGACAAGAAATCAATGCCAATGGTGGCCTGATACATATTATCGAACGAATCGTACATGAATCGCGTAATAAGTGATGTTTTTCCCACTGGGAAGTTGTTAGCTGAGCAAGGATGGAAATAGTTAAGGCGCAATTCATCTCACCGCTTTGTTCTCCCAAGAAGACCAGCCTGCGACAGCAAGAGTTAGATTGATTCAGCCACAAGATAGGTTATACCTACTTGAACTTCTTCAGGGGATTGTTATAGGAGCCTGCTGCTTGCGCCATGACGATGTATCGCTGATCAAGTGTCTTTCGCACTGTCGTCGGTTATGCCGTGTTGGGCCGTTGCTTTTGGACGGATGGGTTGAAAGCAAGTCGACAGTGGGCTGGAAGCTCCGTATGCAGTCCGGAACTGGTAATCAAATCTTGTTGTGGCATCGGGTTAGGGATTCGACGGGCTTGCTCCAAAGCGAAAAGAACATCCATCCACGAAATAGCGTGGTGCTGTGTCCCCGAAGCAAAGTGGCCAGACCAGGGAGGGACACCCGAACTCACCTACGAGACAACAACTGTTTGTCTAGATAAGTTGGCTGGTACAAGCCAATGATGAGTATCGAAGGGAAGCCGCTGGCAAGTCCTCTCTCGTCACTTGCGTTGTGTATGAGGCTCGCGTGCAGTGCTACGTCCTCGTTCGGGAACAGGAGGGTGTGTATGAGGTGGGTACTGCAGTACCGCAAAATCTCAGTGCTTTGGCGGTCGGTGGGACCGAAATTTTGTAATACTTGCTTGTGATTGGTTGGGCAGCAAGACGCTCTAACCGGATACATACCAAAAATTATCGGTTTATCGAAATTATCGTTGTTCTGAAGATCGTTATAACGAGTTTCTACTGTACACATAACGTCACGAAACTGCAATTTATTGCTTCGGAGTACCTGAATTATGATCGCAACACCGAGTTTAATAAAGGCACGAAGCGATAGCTTGGTGGGCTTCTGATTAGCTTGCATCTACGCACAGAAACACCGCGTAGGGCATCAAAAGCAACACACAGAGACACAATATCGACGCGAAAACTTCCTTTCATGCCTAAGAATGATCGCCAATCAAACTGGCGGTCTCGTGCACTTGCATTTGAACAGCAGTATCTGCTTTTGCTGCCCTTAGATTATCACGATCCAAAACGGACAGTCGATAAGCCGGGTGCTACTTCAACGAACGCCCGTAGACACAGAGCATCTTCGAGCGCCATGATCACAGCCAGTTTTGACGTACGCTGCGGTAAGCTGTCCGTCAATCATGCGATAATTTCTCGACGCGGTCTTGGCGAAACCCATGCCATTCTGGAGGTCTCATTGCTGTAGGAACTTAGGAAGGCAAGAAGCTCGGCAAGAGTGGCAAACTGCACAGAGGGGCAGGCAAATCTTCGATTTGACCTCCATCACAGGTACTCGTCAAGGGCTGAGCCGGGGTGAACAATCGGAGTATTCGCGGGAAGCTCAGAGTAGAGATTAGGACGTCATGATAAGAAGTTGAAGTGAGAAGATTTTTTTATGAGAGTTCAATCGTTACTGATGATATGATGACAAGGTGATGTTGATGATGTTGATTGAAAGAGTAAGAACTTCTGCTCGTTAATATGTAAGAGCGAAGTACGCGAGGAGGCGTGGGATAGGGGCAGTGACCGTATCAAAAGTACCTTTCTACTTCGTACGGCTACGAATATCATCGCCCCACTCTTACGGCGGTAAAAAGTTACGGCGAGCCTTCGTCGCGTTGCCAAGACGAGAGAAGCCTGGCTGTTGGCGCGCTCCGGCTGTGAATTAGTACTTCCACATGCTTTCACCGGTGTAGAGATTCTGGAACGCAAACATCGAAACAGTCTCGCCCATCGTCCCTTCGCAGACTTCTGATTAAGGAAACACGCTGCTCTCGAATCGGCCCTTATCACTCGAGGGCCACTTCAGAAGCTGCTGTCGTAGGCACTTGACTGGTGCTCTCTTGGAATTATGTCAGGGCTTGAAAGCCATGTGACCGTCCAGAAACGGGCATACTATTCACCACCCTGGGCAGATGTAAGTATCATCGCCGTGGCCGGAAGCTCAGGGTCAGGCAAATCTACGCTGTCTCAGGCCATTGTTAAAAGGCTGAATCTGCCCTGGGTTGTGATCCTTTCTATGGTAAGTGGGTAACAAGTCGAGGATGGGCTCTGTGCGGTGTCTTGAGATCGCGAGTTCTGGCTAAGTCGTCAACTAGGACTCGTTTTACAAGCCTTTGACTACGGAACAGTCAAAACTAGCCTTCGCCAATGAACACGATTTTGATTCACCAGACGTGAGTGGCCTTGAAACTCCTAGTCTTCAACAGGGGCTGTGAAGCAACCTCTAAAATAACTAGGCCATGGACTTTGACACACTGGTTACTCGATTGCGAGATTTGAAAGCCGGGTAAGTCACAATTGACTGCTCGACTTGTTCGGTGATATAGAGGAATTTGCTAACACAAATCTGAAGAAAACGAGCAGAAATACCCGTTTATTCGTTTCACAAACATCAAAGACTACAACACAGTACCACAATTTACTCGCCGCATGTACTCATTCTTGAGGGAATCTTTGCTTTATACGACCCTCGCGTCCTTGAATTGATAGACATGGGTGTCGGTATCTCCGAGGCCTGTTCATATCGAGACAGTGGCTAATCGTTTACAACAGATCTACTGCGAAGCTGATGGTGATACCTGTCTGTCAAGACGAAGTATGTGAATCTTCATCAACCTAAGTGACTGGTACACTATTGCTGATAGCAATCGAAGTTCTTCGTGACGTTGCGCAAAGGGGTAGAGACGTTGAGGGTTGCATCAAACAGTGGTTTGCGTTCGTAAAGCCCAACTTGGAGAAGGTAGGACGATACAACGCCTTTCTTGCCGGATGAAGACGCAGAGTTTAATTCAGGAAAATAGTTTGTGGAGCCTCAACGTAAATTGGCTGATTTAATCGTTCCCCGTGGCATCGAAAATCGAGTCGCCCTCGGTAAGGGTTTTTACGCCCTCCGTCCAATCAAGCAGGTTCTGATATGTGGACGCAGACATGATGGTGCAATTTATCGAGAGAAAACTTGCCGAGAAGTCGATTCATCATCGCGAGGCCCTGCTGAGATTGGAGGCTACTTGCAAGGGTCAGCCTCTTTCAGAAACAGTGGTCACACTCGACAATACTCCACAATTGAAATTCATGAATACCATGTTGCAAGATGTTGACACATCAGCGGAAGACTTTATCTTCTACTTTGATCGCTTAGCAGCATTGGTAATTGAACAGTACGTCTCCTGACGATTTCACAGTGAAAATGACACACAGGGGTTTTAACGACACATTTAGGGCTTTGAACAATGTTCAATTTACTTCTTCGACGATTGAAACTCCACAGGGATATCAGTATCGAGGGTTGAAGCCCAAAGGCGAAGTGAGCGCGGTCATTGTACTTCGCGGTGGCTCTGCGTTCGAACCTGCTCTGCGAAAAACCATCCCAGACTGTCGTACTGGGCGACTGCTCATTCATTCTGATTCTTCGACAGGCGAGCCGGAGCTCCATTACTTACGGCTACCAGATGATATACACACGCACGAGAGTGTTCTACTGCTTGATACTCAAATGGCTAGCGGGGGAGCTGCACTGATGGCAGTGCAGGTACTCGTTGATCATGGCGTGTCTTTAAGCAAAATTGTGCTAGCTACATATTCTGCGGGACGTGTCGGGCTTCATAGACTTACAACCGTGTTTCCAGAAA
This sequence comes from Claviceps purpurea, assembly GCA_029405325.1. Taxonomy (NCBI): domain Eukaryota; kingdom Fungi; phylum Ascomycota; class Sordariomycetes; order Hypocreales; family Clavicipitaceae; genus Claviceps; species Claviceps purpurea. Next base: position 3,294,490 of record CM055783.1, on the reverse strand, counting down.
TAACAGTGGTAGTGTGCAATATTCTTCAGGACCAAGAGGAGCGTTGGGTTGAGAAAAAATACTTTCGGTGCTGAAGCTATGTGCCTTCTGCACTGATTCTTTGTCTACAGAGTCAGCCACGATGGCGAAATGCCTTTGCATTCTGCATTTGATCTACCGAGCGCCGTTGGGATGAAATGCCTGTCGGCCATGGGCTACCACTTCCCTTGCATTGTAAATTGCCGTGTTCTTTGATTGGCGTCCTATCGGTGTTCGAATTATACGTGTTGGGTGTTCGGAAGAAGTGCGACTTGGCATTACGTGGCGCTCGTCACTGCGCCAATACAGTATATAATGACACGGTGCTATCTGTCGCGATACGTACACAACAACTACACATCGGGAAAAGACGCGAAAAAGACGTGTCACGTCAGGCCATGCATCAATTGAAAAGTGCGCATTCTATCGCAAGGACACGAGATGGTGGTGTTTTTGGTGCGCCGTACACGATGTTGATGAAAGGGCGAGATGCTAAAAAGTGTAAAGCTCCGCTTTATGTCTTTTCTTTTCAATCATCGTTGCAAATTAATTTCAGCTTTACTATTCACGTCTCTTCTTCTCAATCATCGTCGCAAGGTAGGTAAGGTACCTAATGTACTTAGGAGGTGAAGGAGGACCCACCTTGTTCGTTCTTTGGCCTGTGATTAAAAATTTTACACTCAGTACAGGACGCTGTGCTACTCCGTAACGGTACATATACGTAGTTCCTCAGTCGTCTCCTTCTTCCTCCGTCCACAAAATCAGTCCTATCCGCAACTGACTCATGAAGTATCCTCGCCGTCACAACCCCCATACAGATACTCTTTCATCACTCTGAACAAGTCCATCACCTCCAATGCTAATTATGGATGGCATGCAGTCGTACTTGCATATCGAGTTTGAGGACGGTACTGGGCCTCTGGAGGAGACTGATGCCATAGCGACAAGGGAAGTGAACGGGAGAACTGAGCTGTCCAAACACTGACGAATATAGAAAGATGCTGCTCCATGAAGACTTAAATCTTCACTTACTGTCTTCTTGCTTCGAGCGTTACGAGTCCGCCATGCATCAAGAAGCCGTACGTGCTGAAACTATTCATCATATATCTGTTATACCCGACTACCCCATCAGCTCTTTGAAGGGCTTTGCACATGTCATCCGCACGAAGGAACTCTGTCGATCTCGCTGCCTTATCATCTGCTGAGGACCTCGATTACAACATCCCCGACACTGTCCATGCGCGGTATCTAGCCGCGCGAGAGCTTCGGTATAAGGGCAAGCAGCCAGACGCCCAAACGAACGAAGCGTTCCGGAGGGAGCACGACCTTCGGTTGTACGAACTTCAGGCAGGCCGCGAGCATTACCTCAGTTACAATTATATGACGAAAGAGTGATTCTCCGGCGCGCAGCCTCGCCCGTGGACGGATGAGGAAATCTTGGCGGACATAGCTTATAATACAGGTGAAGATGTACGCCACAAGATGTACGCCACAGCCATCAAGTGGGCGATGAAATTCGCTGACAATGGCCATGCATTCCGGTATCGCTGCCTCGATGATGTATGGGATATCGCGGCAGCGGATACGTCGTCCCGCTACTCGAACGCTGAGGTACGGAGCTGGAAGTCTGCCATAGGTTGTTAGCGCTTAGGGGTAGTGATAAATTCTCTGATCAATGCTGTGCGCCCTTCTTGTATGTCTGTGCGTATCATTGATTCTACATAACTACCTAGACGTCCATTTATACCTAGAGGATGAACGAGGTAATTGGATGGCGTAGTGACCAGTCATGGTCTGGAATGCCATTCGCGCAAAATTTGGACAACATCCCGTCTTTTGCACACCATTCGCCATTATAGTGGTTCAAGAAGAAGAATAAAGCCGTCGAGAGGTGATGAGAGGTGATGTGGTGGCTTACCAGGGCAAAATAATCCAAACTCATCACTGTCTGTCGCGTCGCGTCAATACGCGTCAATACCTCACCCTGTCTTCCACGTGTTGTGCGCGAGGTGGTGTACCTACCGCCTCGTACCCCCTGCCGGGGTCTTGGACGATAAATTGTACCCTGCCATCATTGGCCAGATACCTCGCCCCACTTTGGGAGGGTAAAAATTGCTGTTTCCTCGCTGACGATGAGAAGACGCTCCGTTTTGCTCGCGCTACGGTTTCCCACGCCAGAATTGCAAGTCGTCGCCGATGGCAAGATGCTTATCACCAACCTCTATCTGTATGATGATACCTCAACGCTGGATAGCTCTACAACGTCTATATCAAATTCCAGAACTTTGTCCTCTGAAGAATTGCGTGACTTACGGGACATCACAGGTATTTTTACATACTCAATTGCGACCGCACCATTACGCATGAATTGCTTGTCAATTGTCTACATAGATGGGAAGACCTCCCCAAGATCACTGCACCGGGTCATCCGCGCCCGCTAAGGTCGCGATTGGAAAGCAATGCGGCGACTCTATCATCAAAAGAAATAGCGTGTACGCTGCTGCTACCGTGTCGCCAACTTTTGAAGAAGTGTTCGCGGAATTGGTAGAGATATGGTGATTTAAAGATCGGGTGTAGTCGCGGCTCGTGAATGTTCCATCTCGCCAGCGATGCTTCAGTCCTTTTTTCTCTGATGAGTCGCCAAACCAATCGCAACTAAATGCTAAATGAAGCTCAATCTTCTCGAGCGTCTGAAGGTCTTGTTATACCATTTGCCAGTGGAAATATATATTCAATGTTCAGTTTATGTACCTACCTATCACGTCCAAGTTGAACGTAGTGAAGATGGCACATGAAGCATTAACAATTGATCAAATCAACGTGCTGGTCAATATATACCTCGCCACCTTGATGCTTACACTATTCGATTCTTCCCAGATATTGAAGGGCTCTTCTACAATTATGGAATACATAGAATAATCCATATCTTGCACAGTTTCTTTCTTAAATGAAATGGCTGAATTCAAAGCTGGGAGGTGGTCTAGGGTGGGTTGCTCAAAAAGCCTTCGTTTCCGGGGGTACAGAGGGGTACCCCGATTCCGAGTACCGTCTAAGTTCTAAGTTGAAGTTCAGAGCCCGAGAATTGTGGAGCTTTTTTTTTTCTTTTTTTTTTCCAGATTGATGACGTACTGGTGCATGATAGTGGAGCCAGGCGCTTATGACGCGCCTCCGGGCTCCTCGCACCATGACGGTTCCTCTAACTTGTTGATTTGCCGCCTCATATTCATGTTCGCCACGTTATGCGAACTGTACGAGCGAAGGATTGATTGTTGCTTTTAACTACCTTCATCGATTTGCGGTCGACTCAGTCCAACAATCGTCTTGCGACGCATGCGGCGTTCTGAATCACCCTGAGTCAAAATGCGACCGCGCCTGGTTGGCCCCTCATCGAGAGCGGGAAACATCTTACCTCATCGGCCGTCGATCCATGCATACATAAAAGTCCTTCCGCGGTCCAAGGCTTTCTACACTGTTGTGTCGCAAAGCCGGACTGACAGCAAACACAATCTGCTGGGGAGCGCGACCGTGTTCCGGTACAGGTCCAAATCAATAGGTCATTATCGATGCCTGTCCGGGAAACCGTTGCCTCAAGTCAATTCGTGGGTGCTGAATTTCTGCTACAGAGCTGGTGCATGGATTGGAATATCAGTCACTGTGCTCGGACTTGGGGTGGTCCTCTTCTTCCTCTATGATGCCTCAACATACAAAAAGGATGGTGAGAGAAGCGACATCAACGTGTCACAAATTGCTCTTCAACCGCGTCGTGGCGGGCCTAAAAATCTGCCTATTGCAGAAGTTTTTATAGACGATGAAGATTCGGAAGCAAAGAAGCGAACCAAAGACAAGCCGAAGATTGTTATACTAGGTGGAGGTTGGGGTGGTGTAGCTCTCTTGAAAAGCTTGAACCCGGACGACTATCATGTAACAGTGATATCCCCCGCTAATTACTTTCTATTTACGCCTATGCTCCCCTCAGCGACAGTTGGCACTCTCGAGTTTCGATCCCTTGTCGAACCCATTCGTCGTATCTTGAGCAGAGTTCATGGCCACTTCATCCGGGCCAGGGCCGAGGATGTTCATTTTTCGGAGAAACTAGTCGAAGTCTCACAGATTGATAGCCAGGGCAAAGAAGCTCGGTTCTACGTCCCGTACGACAAACTCGTTATTGCTGTTGGATCTGTGACCAACCCACATGGGGTAAACGGATTGGAGAATGCATTCTTTCTGAAGGATATAAATGATGCGAGAAAAATTCGCAACCAAATCATTCGAAACCTTGAAGTTGCATGCCTGCCAACAACATCTGATGAGGAACGAAAACGATTACTCTCCTTCGTTGTGAGTGGAGGAGGGCCTACAGGCGTTGAGTTCGCAGCAGAGGTGTTCGATCTTCTGAATGAAGACTTGACGAGACATTTTCCAAAATTACTGAGGAATGAGATCTCGGTCCATCTGATTCAAAGCCGCAGTCATATCTTAAACACATACGACGAAGCTGTTTCGAAGTATGCCGAGGACCGATTTGCCCGGGATCAAGTCGAGGTTTTGACAAACTCAAGGGTTAAGGAGGTCTGCTCTGATAAGATCATTTTCACGCAAAAGCAAGAAGATGGAACTCTCATCACCAAGGAGCTTCCAGCTGGATTTGTTCTCTGGTCCACTGGGGTTTCGCAGACTGCGCTCTGCCAGAAAATAGCCCATAAATTGGGCGATTTTCAGACGAATCGGCACGCGCTAGAGACAGACACACACCTTAGATTGAACGGAACACCACTTGGTGATGTATATGCTATCGGAGATTGCTCGACTGTTCAAAACAACATCGCAGATCACATCATCACCTTCCTCCGCACGCTGGCGTGGAAGCATGGCCAAGATCCCGAAACGCTTCAGCTACATTTCAAGGATTGGCGCGAGGTAGCTCACGACGTTAGAAAGCGCTTTCCACAATCCATCAGTCACTTGAAACGGCTTGATAAGCTGTTCGCTGAATTCGACAAAGATCAATCCGGGACCCTGGATTTCGGCGAACTCAGAGAGCTTCTGAACCAGATCGACAACAAGTTGACATCTCTGCCTGCCACGGCTCAGAGGGCACACCAGCAAGGTTGCTACTTGGCACAGAAGCTGAACAGATTGGCCCATCTATCGGGGGGCTTATCGGTCAACGATATCCGCGACGGAGATGTAGACGCAACCGCCTACAAGGCCTTTGAATATCGTCATTTAGGAAGTCTCGCCTACATTGGAAATTCTGCTGTATTTGACCTTGGAGATGGTTGGAACATTGCTGGCGGTCTTTGGGCCGTATATGCATGGAGATCCGTGTACTTTGCACAGAGTGTAAGCTTCCGTACACGTTGTTTACTAGCTATGGATTGGGCGAAACGAGGTCTCTTCGGAAGAGGTGAGCACCAGGCTTGACTTAACTTCCGTGCTAATTAGTCAACTAACAGCTTGGTCGAACAGATCTTATGAGCCTGGGTGAAGGACCCAGTCCCGAAGGCAGGTAACTGGCTCTAATTACCTCTCGAACTACAACATGGGAAGTTGCGGTATTGCATGCGTCTTCTCAAATTGCGTCATTCCCGCTACAAAGACACAATGCCAGGGCTTGCAGCTTCACCTTTTAAGGGCATAAGATAAACAAAGTTAGGGGGTTGAAAAAAATAAAGATTAGTATTCAGCCGTATTGTCACATGTTGCAGCTACCACACTCACGTGTAGCCAGGAAGTAGCGCTGAGAAGGCCTAGATCTTGACCATGTAGTGAAGAAGAATTGAAGCTAGCTACATTCATATAACAAAATCTTTGTACGTCCACTTTTCAGTAAGCTTGCGTTTCGCGAGCTTCTTGAACGGAATATGCCTCCTGGTCTCCACCTTGCCCCTAACCAGTAAGCTGCGGTACCGGTCTTTGAGCAGATTGCCCTCAGGCTTCAAGCGTCTGAGAGAATCCTCGAGTTCATCAGGCAATATCAGTTCTAAATCTTTTTCTCCCAACTTGTACTTGCCAAGCTGTTTTCTCCGAAGCCTCTGATCGTAGACTTGATTGTCTGTGTCGGAGTCGACGGCTTGTCTAACAGCCCTTGCATGTTCTCGCTTGTCGACTTCATCCACAATTTCTTTGATTCTTTCCTGTTGACGTCTTAACGCTTTCAGAGCCGCCTTGTGCTTTGCGAGCTGCTCTTCCTCTTTTCTTCTTCTTGCTCGATTCTTCTGAGCTTGAGTTTTGCGTCGGGGTTGTTTCGCATTCGGTCGTCCATCCTCTACGCCGCTTTGGCAACCCTCCCATTCCGAGTCTTCTTCCCACTCGGACATATTTGCGCGTTCTTCGGCAGCCTCAGCCTCGGCAGCAGATCGGGCTGCGGCCTCCTTCTTTGCTCTTTCTGCTTCTTCGGCTTGAATCCGCTGTCGCTCCATCTCGAGAGCCCGAGCGCTTTCTTCCGCCAATTGATTCTCATAATCTGTAGAGAGAGGGTTGTAGCTGGTACCACCAGTCGGCCTTGGCACAGCAGGAACTTGCTTGCCACTTGCCGTTAGAGAGATAGGATCCTGCTTTATTGACTTTGGCTGCTTGACAGATTCAGAGACTGGCAGGAAATCGTATGTATTGTCGTCTTTCTGTGTCGGTGTGCTATCCCAAACATCGTAGGTTGCATTGCTAGCTTCAATGGTCAGGGGGTGATGTCCATCGGCCACCTTTCTCAGACGGGTGAGTTCCTTGTGAGGCACCCAGTCAGTCCGATGTCGTTTGGTCGGAGCTGAGCATTGTATCGCTTGTTCGCCTGCACGCTTACGCATGGATACCGCGGGAACCGCAGACCGCTGAGCGAGAATTTCATCTGCCTTCAGACTCTTCTTGGCATGCTTTGCAGGGTTCCTTGACGCACGTGAATCTCCTTTGACGTCGATGGTGAAGAGTTCTGACGATCGCTTCTCTCGTATGACACCACTATAGCGTTGTGTCAACATGTGTCCAAGTCTTTAATTTCAGGCAAAAGATGTTTATTCATACCCTCTCGTGACTTCCTCATTCAATTCTTTTAAGCCCTTTTCGATTTCGGTCACATCGACATTTTTCCGCCACGCTTTCTTTCCTTTTCTCGAGGGTTGGTCCGACTGTCTTGGCGCAGTGGTTGCGCCGGAAGCGCGTGATTGAACCAACGGCATGATTTTCGACACGTATCAGGTATGCGCTGCTAATTTATTACAATTATAAGAAATATGCCAGCAACTTCGAAGTGGACGACCAATTTCGTGGCTCGGTGGGAGGTGCAGTCGAGTGAGTTTTTTTTTTGGTGGAGCAAGACAGGAGTTAGGTAATCTGAGAAATCCAGGTACATTAGGCACCTAGGTACATATGTACATACATAGTATCTAAGTACATATGTACCCGAGTGATATTTGCAGCAGTACAAGCGGGGTATCCCTTTTGGGCGCCGTAACATCCGCCGCCGTAAGGCCGATGCCAATCAAGAAGTGGGTCACCGCTGAACACAGCTAGCGCAGCCCTGTTGCCGACACACCCATCGGCACGTACCTCACTCCCTTCGGATAACGTCACGAAACTCTGTGTTGGAACAGATCCGCAAGGTATAACAATGTAGGTATGCATACACTGAGTGGGTGGCTACCAAGTCGATAAGGTTCAATTCATAATAGCTAAGGAGCGAGAGGAAAGGGGAGAGTGCGCGCGTGCGGGGAAAGCCGGCTACATATATCATATCATATATGCCCGGTGTTGTGCCTGTTGTGGAGCCACCACACCACAAAGCGTACAGTGTGCTTGCCCAGTCCGCCCACTTCTGTCCTGCGATTCCAACACTCGCAGTCTCTCTCTTTTCTGCGAAGAAAAAGAGGAATCGCACTATGCTCCAATCCAGTACAAAACAAAAAAAATCAGCGCACTCAGTCTGTACATCTGGGTTGACAAAAGTCACAATGTGACCAAACATTCTGTAGTCAACCATCAAGTTACCATGTGCGCATTTATTACTATCATCATGGTCTTGCAACCCACCCTTCCATTCTCACTGTGACCTCATTTCCTTCGACGAAACGTTCCAGTGACTTGTTGGGTGAGTCCTTTGTCATTGCATCCGCCACATTATCCTGCCCGTTTATCCATCTGATTTCATACAACTCCCTCCGCTCATAGGATTGACGCAGCGCCATGATGTCAATCATTAGGCGCTTTTCTTTCGTCGTGCCTAATTTCACCAGGCATTCGTAGAGCGAGAAAGAATCAGTACACATAGTCGTTGGGATATTTGGTATCCCCAGCTGTCCTGTGATTGCCTCCAGTGTAGTACCGATTGCATAAGCGATGTCTGCTCCTTGAACCATGCCGTATAGCTCCGACGCAAGGGCACTCCTCGTGACTCTCTTACTTTTTGTTGAGCTATACGTGATGATATTGCCTCTTAATCTGAATGTTGCTTCATGCTTGGTTTCATTACCAAGAATAACAACATATCCCAACTGGGAGCTGAGATCTTTGTTGTTGGCGAATGATCCATCAACAAAGACATACAAGGCGGCTTTTCCGAGGTCAAGAGGGATATATCGTAGGCCGCGATCGACATTTTCGATTTGCCATTTCAAACGTCGGTTCAGTCTGATAATGTCACTCGGCTCGGGATCCTGCGCTTGCGCAGCTACTGACAAATCGTAAGAGGCTTCAGGTTGGCAGATTGTTGCAATATATGCCCCACGTGCTCTGTGCCCCACGTACTTTTGCTTTCTCGTTTCCTCATCTTTAACATCAATCAATGCCAATTTCTTGCCTTGTTCTTTCTGCTTGACTGTGATGGTATCATCATCGTTCTTCACAATGATACATCCGTTGAAGATCAAGGGTGATTCCGTGGACAAAATCTGCTTCGGCTTCGCGTCGAAATCCGCGTTGCGAAGTTCGGTCTCCTCACGTTCGGAAAAAGCTCGATCACTAAGACCGAGTGTATCATCGGTTTGCATGCCGATAATCCCAAAGCAGTCGCTTCCTTTCTCTGTGAGAAGCAAACATGGATCGTACGTGGAAGTCGTCATTCGAAGTTTTTCGCGGTGGTGTCGAAAATACGTCGCGAACCAATGGAGTCCAGATTCGGGAATACCATACAGTGGTCGGATGACCCTCATTTTTGTCCCGGGCGGAAGCAAATGAGCAATCTCTTTAGGCAGATCAACCCAAATAACCCGTTGGAGCTTGGTTTTCGACTGTGGATATGCTTGTGTAATATCTCGACCCCACAAGATGAAGTCGATCAAGATCATCGTTGGCGTTAGTGATATAACCAATCGTTGGCTCGATCTCTGTATCGTCGGTGATTGAGTCAAAATTGTCACTTTGCCCTCATCGCTGTGACCTTGGACAACAAGGCGAGATTTTTATTTGGACTTTCTGTCACATTGCTTCCTTACTGAAAAAGAAAAAGCCGATTACCAACTAGCCCTTGATCTGAGGAAGGAAGGAAAAATCACCACCCCTGGGGCACCTTTCGAAGCCTCAGATAAGGCGGAGATTGATGCGTTGATGGCGCGTGGAGTGTTTTCTTTTGAGATATATGACCCAGAGAAGCATAAAGGTCAACGAGATTTTTCACGAGGCTTGTTCGTTCCCTTGCCTTTCAATTCTCGAACCATACGTGCGCGAAAGACTCGTTGACCTTTATGCTTCTCTGGGTCATATATCTCAAAAGAAAACACTCCACGCGCCATCAACGCATCAATCTCCGCCTTATCTGAGGCTTCGAAAGGTGCCCCAGGGGTGGTGATTTTTCCTTCCTTCCTCAGATCAAGGGCTAGTTGGTAATCGGCTTTTTCTTTTCAGTAAGGAAGCAATGTGACAGAAAGTCCAATCTTGGAACAAAATAACAGGGCGTTCGCGTCGAGGTTGTTGGCTTTCGCGTCTTCTTTGTGGCTGCTGCGGAAGCGAACTGGAATCTTCATCCTCACCATCAATGTCATCTTCAGTATCTTCGTCCGTGGAGCTTTCTTCGACATCTTGTGCATCCGCTGAATCTCGGATGTACGGCTTGACTACCGTCGACCTAAACGGCGTTGGACCATGCGGCATATCAACTGTACATGTTTCGCCATCAAACGCGATCAACTTAAACGGGCCTTGCCAGGTGCCGTTTTCGCGGTAAACACGTACGTCTGACTGCAGGGGGATCTTGTGCATTGGTGTCGTGTCTGGTCCGTTTCGAGTTGCGAGGGCCTCTCGTACCTGGCGACTTGCGAGAGCACGTCTCACTTCACTCGTAGCTTTGCGCAAAACCTCTGCTCGTTCGACAACAGACATACTTGGAGGCGAATCATCAGTCATTCTTGGATAAGCGCCAAAGACAAGGAGGGTAGGAACTAGGCCATCTGGGCCTGCAGAGTCATTGACCGCCTTTACCGCTAACTGGAGGCGTTGCTTTGATGTCAGCGCACTTCCGACTTCATTCTTGATAATGTCATACGCTCTCCGCAATGGGCCATGGTATCGTTCAATTTTACCGATACTATGGTGCGCCTCGACTGGTACTTCGTCAACGTTAATTGCCATCAAGCGTGCAAGATGCCTAAATTCGGCCGACGCAAAATTCTTCCCGGCGTCATGCACTAGCCAGTCTGGAGGACCGAGGTATGTGTCGATCCAACATTCCTTCAGTGCATTCCACACGTCTCGTGCTTTCTGGTGCTGCGGCTCAAGAAACCTTGCCGCCTGAAACGACGTAGCACCGTCGATTACGTGCAAGACTGGTCTTCCATCGATTTGTATTACATCTACCAAGACTTCGTAATTGAAGTCATAGTCATCCTTCAACTTGAAACAAATCTGCCGGGCGATTTGCCGTACAACTGGCATTGATGGCACTGTTCCGTTATTCTTGCGATGGCTTCGCGATTTGTGTCCTGACCTGCTTTTTCAAGGACGGTGGTAAGTCGTCCAACTGACGGGTGTCCGAAGCGACGGTGTAACCGTCTTATCTCGGTTTCTGAGAGGTGGCATACCGCGGTTTCAGGAATGTTCAACGTCCACCAAGGGTGTCCCCAACGCCTGATAATAGGAACCTTCTTTGATCCTTGGATCAATAGGTTCTCGATATTATCCAGCTTAACACCCATCCTGTCCATGTCGGTGATCGAATACAGACATGGTGTTGCCGTATTCAAAACATGGAAGTTTATCTGACCAAACGTTGTTGGAACTCGAAGAATTCCTGACGACTGTGCTGATCCAGCACCAAAATTGACGGTTTGTTGTTGACCATCTGAATCGATCTTCAGGTCCGTCATGATTCTCATAAGTGCCTTGGCCTGATTGCTGCCAGCAGTTGAAATGCCTGCAGCGCCCGTATCTGGTATAATCCCGCGAAATAATTCCTCGGAGTAACGGTCTTCCGACACAAAGCTCTCGGATGAAATTTGCTCGGTTGGGTCGTTTCCGGACAACAGATGCGTGTATGTGTTATCCAGCGATGTATGGTGAAGAATTTCTTCGGGGACAGGGGAGCTTGAAGATGGGTATGAATCAGTAAAATACTGGTCAATTCAGGCCCCGTTTCTTGAATCAAGTCGGGTTCTTCAGTATTCACGATGTCATAAGCGTGCTGCCCATCATCATCCTCTTCCTCGTCGTCATCGGCTTCACGTGAACCTTCATAGGCTTGAAGGAACGCCGTGTAGCGTTGGTCGTTAGGCGTCACGGACAACTTCTTGGATCTCCACCATTTTTCTTTTGCCTTCCGCTGGTCTTGTTCTGAATGATTCGTAGACCAGCATCCTGATCGACGATAAACAAAGCATTTTTGTTGGGTTCTTCCTCTTGATTGATTCGCTTGGGAGTTACGTGGTCCATTGGCACGGCCATGACGTCGATCTGTGAACATCGCCGCATTGTTCTCAGGGCCGGCGAAGTATTGTGAGTCGGGTCGCGTGCTCTGTTTGACTTGAAGACTTTTTCGAAGGTCTCCCAGAAAACCATCAAAGGTCGGTGCTTGTTGAAAACGAGCCCATTCACAATCTGGGTCTTCGCTTACAGCGTATTCCATTTGCCGACGTAGTTGCTTGTCTCTCATGGACGACTCAAATAGTCCATACTGGACCTTCTTCAATTTGTCGGCGACAATATCCAAGCACTCGAGTTTCGTCTTGGTCGGGTTCTCGGCAACAACTTCTTTCAGGTTAGTGTTGTTCCATACCAAGTTGTAAAACTGGGTATTTTGATCATTTTCAAACTTGCTCTTTATCGCAGAAACCATTTTGTCGAACGGGATGTTTTCTTTCGAGAGGCGTTCAATGAAAAAAATGAGTGCGTCGCCTGTCAGCCTAACCTGAAATGCTTCCGACCAAACTAACGGGGGAATCCTGAGTCTCCGGCATCGAGTTTTAAACAGGTCAAGTTTCTGTGACATAAAGTCATATAACTTGCCTGAATATTTATATGAATCAGTATACAACTTGCTCAGCTCTCCGATCACACGACGGAGCTGGTCGTCAGTAATACCATATGTCTCGAACGACTCCGGAATCCATTGTGAGATTTCGGATATGACTGAATGGTCAGTGTCGAATAACGCTGCTGTTTTTCTCTTGTACTCTTCTTTGATTTGCTCGAATCGACCATGGTCCGTATGGTCTGTATCTTGTTTCTGCTTTGCTAAACGGTCTTGGAGTCCTTGCATCTTTTCTTCCAAGTTCTGGATTAACTCCTGAGCTCTTTGTTCTTTTTGTTCGATGGTTGCGTGTTCAAGATCGTCTTTTCGTAGCTTTTGGTCGCTTTCTCCGTTGTCCGTTTTCGTTTTGTGATCGGATTGTCGGTACATCATATCAATATTCTTGGCTTCAATATAATCGGATATGATCGTTCTCAAATCTTGGAACACAGACAATCCTGAACCTTTAGCGGTCGGAATACCATTCTATTCAAGAAGGTCGCGCATTTCCTGTCGGACTTTCGCCGTTGCTCTTTCCCAAGTTTCAAAAGACCAATGCACAAAGTCTTCGCAAAACATTCGTAAGAGTGTTCATATCCCTATCTGCTGCAGTGACTTTTGCTGCAGTAGAAGCGGGACAGACAAACTCGTAGCCGTAGAAGTGGGGCTTTTGATATGGTCACTGCCTCTATCCCACACCCTCTCGCGTACTTCGCTCTTCCCGAGCAGAAGTTCTTACTCTTTCAATCAACATCATCAGCATCACACTAATCAGGACCCCAACAAAGCAAACACTTCGTGCCTTTGAACCCGGTGTTGCGGTCACAAATCAGGTACTCCGATGGTGAAGCAATAAATCGCAGTTTCGTGACATTATCCGAAGGGAGTGAGATAGGTACGTGCTGGTGGGCGTGTGTGCAACAGAGCTGCGCTAGCTGAGTTCAGCGATGTCCCGCTTTTTCATTGGTTTTGAAACTATGTAGGTATGTACTGCAGCAAAAGTCACTGCAGCAGATAGGGATACATACCCAACCTTTTCAAAAGGACACCCACTAGATAATATGAGGGAGTCCCGCGAAGCAGACAGCTTCGGAACATTCCCAGCCGGCTGAGGAGACATCGTGAGAAGAGACTAACAATTCTCGCCCAGCGGAACACCCGCGTCAAGGTCTACGTATCAGATCCTCGCGGGCCTCCGACAGTCGAGACACCCGGACGTCTGGCGCTTTAGTAGCGGGGATATCTCGACTTTCCTCCCAGCTCATGATCGATTTGTTCTCAGGGATCGAACCTCGATTCAACGGCTTATATCGATTTACCACGTGATGAGGTGCCTTTGCCGCAGCCCCTCAAACTGATGAAGATGGCCAGATTTTGCTCCTTCGTCGCCCCTTGAAGCGGCCTAGCTATGGAGGAGGCACACCCTGATGTACTGCAGAGTAACTGCATGTCCAAACCCTTCGGACCATACTGTCCCCTAGTCGATGCGTTTCCAGAATCCACGGTACCCGGCGTGGCACAGATTTTGGAGCGCAGTGAACTATTACAGAGTGCTTCATCCGCACCGTCATCATCAAAGTCATGCCGGATGCGCCTGCCAACGCCTTCTACGAGACTACCACGTAGATCGCGGCCACACACGCAAATGACAATGCCTCGTGCGTATCAAAAAACGGCGGCTCCAGATACATCATTAGACTAGGAAGATGCGAGCTTAAGGTTCGTATTTGGCGATTGCTTTGAGTGAAGACGAGGATGACGTTGACGGAGAAAATCTCGATCTTCAGGAGTATTGAATTTGCTGTTATGGCAACAGCATCTACGTCTACATATTGCATAGTTTGACCTCGAATAAAGTAGATGGTAGACATACTGGTAGGTATGTACATTAATTTATGGTTCATCATTCCTGTTTTGAGGTTCGATGGTATCGAGGTTGGTAAGAAATGACGTCTCTGTAAATGTGTAGAAGAGGTATGTAGACCTCAACGCTACGTGGTAATGAATTTAAGTAATTTAAGTACATATGTACATACTGGATGCAAAATATTTTCTCTTGTACAACCTGCATTGAAACCGTCACCCTGATGGTGTTCTTTCTGCCCCGATAGCTCAGGGGTTCAGGTCCGTAGAGGCTGTTGCAGCGTCTATTTGCATCTCCGAATGTATTGTACCTCCCGCCGCCCCATCTTCCACAGCTCCGTATTATAGGTACCTAGACTCACGAATGGTCACGTGTTGGTGACGAATGTGCCGGGCCGTGACGCAGTACTAACCGATCACGTGTTTATGACTAAGGCTGCCGGGCAAGGGCTAGAAGTGGGTCTACCTATCTGTACTCATACGCTCAAATTTTTTCCCCTCACACAACTTTGCTCTTCCCTTTATTTCATACTAGACAAGCCTTCTCAGTCGGGTTCCTCAGTCGCATGAAATCGGCTTGATTCTGAAACGTAGCTTGCACTTCTGCTGCTACATAGTCAACAGCAGGCACCACGTTCGGCACAAGCCTTATCAAATGTACTGAAGCTCGTCCTTTCCCTCCCCGTTCGTCACGGGGTAATCGGGCTCCCTTCTCATTCACCGTGGCTCTGTTGCGTCTACCAAACCCCTCATGAATCATGACGGTACGCGACTTCGTGGTATTTAGACATGGCCAATACTGTGTTGTTGCTGACCTAGTGACGGTCTCGCAAGGGCTCATTGTCCTCTTCTTCTTCAACATGCAGAAACGCTTTTGAGAACCGAGTTCAGGAAACTAAGTCATCCAAAAGGTACGAGCCCCGATCTCTTTTCATTTCGCTTGAGACTGTCGTCACGTTTTTATGATGAACGCAATATAAATGGGAATCTCTCCTAGCAATTCATGCGGAGAATCTGTATGTATTAATTAGTACGCCTCTGAAAAACCCAGACGCCTCAAGTTTCTCTGTACTATCTTCACGATTCCTAACTCTCATTGCAAATGCAGACGCAACAAGGCACGTGGAACTGACGAGATCAAGTGACATCAATGCCTTAATTCTAGATTATTTGACCATGGAAGGGTATCCCAATGCGGCTGCCAAATTTTCTCGAGAGGCGAACCTTCAGTTACACCAAGACGGGCTTTGTGTTCGTCAACGACAAGTGATACAAAACTATATTCACGGAGGCAACATCCAAGCTGGCATTGAAGCGTTGAATGAGCTTGACCCGGAGGTGAGTTTACTACTGCGTAGCCTTCCCCTTGATGCAACGTACATGATTAGAATTTGAGTTTTACATGCACCACGCATATAGCTGTTCGCAGCCTTTGATGAGACACAACCACTTGTATATGAATGTACTTCAATCATTCGTCTGTTTCGAAGTTCGTAGTACTTCCAAAACATAGAACTAATGGTGTGTCAGATTTTAGACGAAGACAAGGCGCTTCATTTCTCCCTTCTAAGACTACAATTGGTGGAGCTTATACGGTCTTGTAATGATGTAGGAGATGTTGGGCCGGCCCTCAAGTTCGCCACTGAGCAGCTTGGACCTCGAGCCCCGACAAATCCCAAATTCTTGGAAGACTTGGAGAGAACAATGGCACTGCTCCTCTTTCCTCCGAACGCCCTGGAACCACAATTAGCAGCTCTCCTCGACCCAGAACTTCGCCGTTCTGCTGCTGATAGCGTGAACAAGGCTATTCTAGAGAAATTATCGACGCGGCGTGAGGCCGCTATTCGCCATTTGGTTAAATTAAGGGCTTGGGCTGAGGAAACTGCCCGCGAGAAATTCGTCAGCCTTCCGGCCTCTCTAGACATCGGCTTACACGATGACGACGACATGCATGAAGAGAATGCGTCTATTTAAAATGCCCCCATGATTACCTGACAAACTACTCGCGGTTAGTTGAACCGCATGTCTTGGTCGGACATTGTCCAGTCTCCAATTACGTTTTCCCCATTGTTGTGGTGTCTGCCGGCAGACGACAACACGGTCTAGCGTCGCTTCTTTTTTGTGTAGTATACTGTATTACTCATTATAAATGGGCGTAGAGAAAAGCTGCCAGCTGGTCATTGCCGTACCGAGAGCCAGCCGGTCATTATTGTCCCGAGGGGCCGAGATACAGGCTGGCACTTGTCGAAGAAACCGAGCGTGTACTCGGAAGTATTTATTTACGCTATTATAGCACAAAGTGTTACAAATTCCCCCAGCTGACTTGATTTTAACGTTGATATGCGTCGCCAGCCAAGTGAAGCACTTGAAGGCTTGTTCAGATTGAAATGAGCAATTTCCCGCCTGACGTCATGACGGTTTATGTTGACACAGGCTGCTTCTAGATTTCACTGATCTTGCTCAAGGAGAGGGAGACAGAGGTCCTATATTGGTTTTCTGGCGCCGAAAGGCAATTTCTTCAACTTGCTTGCTACCTACCTCCGCTCATCTACTTCGTACGAATATGTTTCAGCTTCTTTGGCGAGTACACGAAATTGTTCGCGTACGCTTTTGGCGTGAATTTACGCGAATTGGGCTCTTGAACGAAGTACTCATAGCCCTGTTTCTCCGCGAAATAAATCGCGTCTTCCTTTGACTTAAAGTTGACGTGAGTGCCCTGCATGAAGTCTCCAGAAGACTGCCAGCCCATCAATGAATTTTCCCAGCGATGGCCCTTGCCAAGAACGTCCCAATCCATGCGCCACCGCTCTGTTCTGAAATCTCCTGACTGAGTCGCTGGCTTGGCCTCTTTGTAAATTCTGTTCCACCGAAATAAGTATATCGGAAGTCTGAATAGCAATCTGATAACGTACCGAACAGTTCGAGCCTGTAGTTCCATAGGCGCGCCGGAAATCGTTGCAGCGGGCAGAACGTCTTCGCTGCCATCCTGAACACGCGTTGGGGCTGGGGTAAAGGTTCTATACACTGATTCAGTTTATGTGTCCAGTACTAGGGAAACACGTAGACTCACGATGTAGCTTTGTCCGCAGGAACGTCGTAGTCCGGACGATTTGGGACTACTCCATGAGGTTGGCCAGAGGTTGTCGTGAGCGAGCTCTGGAAGCGCCTGGAATTCATGAAAAACTCCGCTTGAAATCGTTCATTGCTTCTCAGAAACCTCCCGGCTCGACTTGCTCGTAGGGCTGCCATCGAGATAGAGATGCTTATTTATAGCAGTGATTCGAACTACTGTGAAGATCGTTGGACTTGGAGGCCAAGGATCGAGATGTTGTGGCAATCTGACTGGTGGACCACTGCCGAGATTTAGCCGAAGGAGCGCTGCTTGCAAAACTACATCCAACCGTTATCACCGTGATAGATGCCCCCACAATCATAACCCTCTTCCATCGCGACGGACACACATTGCGCCTCATCAAGTCGAAAGCCTGTTGGTGCTCTCCGATACAATGAGCTTCGTTACTCGCCGAGCGCTTTCCACGCTCATTCCCCCGAAGGTAAGTCCTGCTCCGACAACATGACCACAGTCAATGGCCAGTAAAGGTCCGTGGTAATCTGCACTAAGGTCACAAAACGAATTGCTCATAGTCAGCATCGTGCTAACGTTCGCCTTAGATTGCTTGTCCAAAGGTACGAATTTCTGCAAAGTCCTCCAGCAATGATGACACGCTCCTTATCGCGATCTCTACATTCAAGCCAATACCTCATGTGCTTCCTACGGCCGAGACAAAGGTTAAGTATGTTCTTTGTGGAAATCTGGCGACTGAAAGGTCCATCCTGTGTAGGCCATAGGCTGCGCTCCCGATGCTCTGCGCATGCAGCGCGTCATGAGCTTTTATGAAAACCTTCCTCGAGGTCCAGCCCCTGTACTCGAACCTACGGGCTTCATTGGCCGCTACCGAGCCAAGCATTTTGGTGACAAGCCTACCGCAAAGCGTGAGTGGTATCGATTGAGACACTTTGATGAAACGCAGCGACTGACATATCTAAAGCCTTTATTCATCTCTTGGTCTTCTTGGTTGCAATTGGCTACGCCCAGAACTACTACTTCCACCTTCGTAAGCAGCCCTCTTTTACGTTCCTTGGATTCAGTCATCTGCTAAACCCATCATTCATCAGGCCACCATAAAAATAATGCCCATTAGAGGACTGTGGTAATGTGGGGCCTATGATGCTTGCGCCAGTATGTGAGCATCAATGTACCTAGAATTTCCAAAGGGCTACCGCTTTGCGTTCCCCCCCACTGGTGACACTTTCAATATAATCGAGTGTCTGATAGATAACTATTCAAAGGTCACGCGCCGCCTATTCGAACTTCGTTCTCCAATTTTGATAGTCATCACGTAGGAGTTCTCGTAGTATGATCCATCAGCAGCTCCTTGCGACAGAGTCAAATGCAGCTTCATTATACCCTGTGATGATGGGTTGAACGCCATAGATTTTAATTGCATTTATATGTGTCGTGTTCATGCAGGGCGACCAACGTCACAGTGTAGCTTTGAAATGCCTCTTGATATAGCATGGCGAAACGAGAGTCTTCGAGATCACGCCGTATTGTGGCAGAGCGAACCAGCAATCACACTCCGGTTGAAACTGATAGTCGGCGCGGTATGCCACTTGGTGTGCCTTTTGCACATTGTGAGCATTCTCACGTTGGTATTCTATGTGCAGCCATGTATTTGAGGATACTCCTCTACAAAGGGAGACAGGGGCTACCTAGTTCTGATAAAACAACTCTTAAATGGAAGTCTTACAAACAAGTAGTAGTAATACGCCATCTGGTTTACTTGAAAAATTGAGAATACGTGGTGATCAAGTCTGTCAGCACATTTTAATTGCATCCGGCATTGATACTATACGTATTGGCGTTATCCCACTGCATAGACGTGATATTAGAGGCCACGTAGCATTGCAGGTGCGCATTCTAAGACATTGATGAAAAAAGACAAGATGTTGGGGGGAGAGGTTGATGGCATCTTAATTTTTAATTCATGATTGTACGGAGTATGTATGTACCTACCTAGTCTATCAATTTGAGAATCTACCTTAGGTACCTAAATGGAAAGTGGAACCACAGTGTGAAGCCACCGATGCCGCATGCGCGTGACTTTCCCTGACTTTTCATCCGTGAGTCAGTGACCAATAGCTACCAATGGAGCGCTACCAGGTACCTAGTTACATACCTGTACAACTTACGCCGCCTGGAACAGGTGACACGAGAGCTATCAAGTATCAACCCCATTCGAAAACCTCCGTTCACTCTGCTTCCTCATACCAACATTCTCTGCACAAAGAAAACTCGACACACTGTATGGCGCAAGGACCACAGTTTCCCATCAAGATATTACACTGAATCAGACAGCATCGAAGAAGCTTCATCTGGACGCGCTTCAAGCCAAATCCGGTCCCCGCACGCAAATCGGAAGCAACCCCAGTGATCCAGATTTACGCATGAAGTTGCCATCGCACATTTTCAAGTATGAACACTTCTTCTCCTCGAGGCATTCTCTCGGAATCCATTCTCACCAATTCATATACACGCAGCACCGTGACTACGACCGTAGGTCATTGAATACATTGCGCCCGGCGTCCACCAAAGCATCTGCGACGGATGATGGCAACAGAGCCTCCGGGCGATAATCTTGCTGCTCTTTCTGTCTCATCACAAGTTCTGCCGGTACGTGTTTCTCTTTTAATCTGATATGAATATGCAAACTAGCAGCCTAAACGCGTCGAGTAGCCTGAGAGCTAACGAGAAGCTTTTTTTGGAAATAGCTCGACCCAGCCGGCGACCGGAATCGATACGACGTGCCTAGCAAAAATGGCCTCACTGCAACAAAAAGCAACCCATCTATGGACAGGACAAGCACCAGCAATGAGGGGCAAATGATAGCGACAGAAGCTGGTTTGAGCGGTGGTTCGGACAACGAAGCCTCACGAACAGAACGTTTGAGGCTGATGGAAGCGAACAAAGAGCATGGAAGATCTGCGTCTACAACAAAGAAGCCCGCGACCTTCAAAGCAGTGTCCGTCAATAAGACCTTTCTCGCGTCAAAAGCTATCCCTGGTGGGCTGGCCCCAAAACCTATTGAAAAGCCGGTTCCAGGCTCGAACACTCCGCCCCCTGGATCGTCCGCCCTGCCATCTTCGCGTCCTCGGCTTATTGCAAAAATCGGTGGTGGCGCCAGAGAGTCGGCTCCAAGGTATTCGTCCCTCAGCAATGGAGGACAACCTGTGTCAGCCCCGGACCCGAGTGCCGTTTGGAACAAAAACCGACGTAAGTTTTGTGTTCATGTAATTTTTCAAGGAAGTCTTTCAAGACATGCGAGACTGACCATGGAGAACATTCATTAGCGCCTGAACCCAAGAAATTTACAGATGAAGAATTGAAGAAGTATGGAATTCATATGGCTAGTCGCCTTAATGAAGAGGACGCACAGGGACAGAACAAATGGGCGGACATCGATGAGGATGACGAAGACTGGGCTCCAGATGCAATTACCTGGGGCGATGGAACGAAAACTACACTGCCACATCTGGACGAGCCCCAGGGTCCAACTCAAGGAACCATCTCTTTCTCAACTCCTGCAAAATATCAGCCGAAACCTAAATCGCCTAGTTCTGTTTCCGCCGCCAAGGCGACGGCTCCCAAACCCGGCGGGTTTGCTTCTGGCAGAGGTCTTGTTTTGAAACCAGCCTCGCAAGAAAAGCCTTCTCTCGTCGCTAAGCCAAGTGCTCCAGCAACATCAGTCAAGTCACCATGGGCTACATTGCCTCCTGTTGATAGAGCTTCGCCAGGACTCATGGATAGTACAGCAGTTGTTCAAGCTCAGCCAAAAGATGGGATGCAACTCAAATCGCTCCATCATCAACCAAAAGAGATAACTGCTGATGATTTCACTCGGTCTTCGTGGAGAGAAGGCTCTTCTCATACCAGCAGAGAGCTCTATAATTCCCAGTCCGGGCGTTACGAACCTGCGCCCCATCGCCGAGGATCTTTCAAGTCGGATCCCCAAACCAAGCAGCCGGCGCTGCTGCAGCGTCCACAACCAACGGACCAGGTCTTGGAAACATGTGGCACTGAGCCAACTTGCCAGATGGATCAGGATGGGTTGGTTACCAGATGCCGCGGATCCTCTCTTGTGAGCACTGGCAGCAGCTCCTTGCATCAGCGAAGCTCGACAATAATCGATTCGACTGTGGCGCCTAACGAAAGGTCCCCTTGCCTGCAGAATTCGGGTGAGAACCCTGCTGTATCTGGAGATGTCTCGTCTCCTACGCAACCGTTGCTTAAAGATCACTTACGTCATCCCTCGATTGACAACACTTCCATAGGGGCGATATCTGCATCAGTCCAAAGCTGGGGTCACACTGTTTCGGAAAAGACTTCTGCCTCCGTAGCGGGGTCCAAAGATGAGATCGTGAACGAGGTGGAATATCAGAAGAAGCTAATGCGTGAGCGCATAGAGCTTGCCCGGAAACGCCGACAGGCACAAGAGGCTGACGAGGAGGCTGCTAAGAAAGAACGCATCCAAAAGAAGCTGGAGGCTCTGGGTCCTCCTCCTGAAAAGCGGGTCGACAAGAAGGAATCTTCCCTAATGGCCGAGACATCGAAGCCAACCCAAATTCAACAACGAGAGCGCCCACTCTTGAATGATGCCCACCATCACGCCGCTGAGAGATCTCCGAGAGGACAGACAATCGTACAATCAAGTATCCCTAATCAGCCTAATAGCGCGCAGCCCATCTCTCAGCCCCAGCCTCCACATCAATCTATGCCAGCGGCGTCGACATCTTTCAGAAGGCCATCCCACGGTCAAGACTCGCGACGTAATGATCCGTGGGGAGGGACAGGTCCTCGTCCTGACAGGTTCCCTTCTTGGGGCTCGGCTGCCCCTCCATCGACGTCACGAAACGTTTGGGGTTCCCCTGATAACGATCGTGGGCTAGGAAACGGAACGTTCAACCCTGATCTTGGCAGAGTCACAAATCCTTCGACAGCATCGTCACCACACGCCAAAGGATCATTGCCGATAGCGCCTCCTCCAAGGCATGGAACTGGGACATTCCCACATTCCCAAGCACAAGCCGGTCAAGGCACCGCGACGGACCCATCGAGTGCCAGATATGTTCCCCCTGGATCCGAGCTAGCAAGCAAATGGGTCGCCTCTGTTGCAGAAAACGATCAGAAACTAAGCACGGTAGGCTTGTCAGAACGGGCAAGTCGTGAGAATCAGTTGATGGAGAGGGGCTTGGCTCTGGAGGATTCACAGCCCATCATCAAAGACTCCTGGCGTCCCATTCGTGTTCCTGGAGATGGAACCCGTCATCCCATTGGATCGGTTGATGTGAAATCTCATCAAACAGCGTCTTGGAAATCTGCTTCCGAGAGTCTTGTACCAAGTGTCATCGTCAAAGAAGACTCGGCCATCCCAGCCAAACCGGGAATCATTGGATGCAGTGCATCATCGCAATCCAGGCCTTCTAGATTCTTTCCTACAAGAGATTACCGTCAGCAGACGTCCATGGAGAGTCAGTCTTCCCGTTCGACCTCGCCGTCCCCGCCGCCCCCTACAATGGAAGATCATCCCGTGTATGAAGGAGACATCCTGCGGCCTCAAGTGTCTTTGCCCAAACCCCAGCCTGTTGTGAAGCTACCACCCATCTTGGGGCCGATAGAACGCAACTCGACAAGGCCACTTGGCCCATGGTCTGCCCAAGTTGCTGTAAAGGACGATCGGCGCGGAGACAATCTCTCTTCGTCACACCCAGACGAAAATATTTGGCAAGCTAGGTTTCACAAACTGCTGCACGGAGATAAGCCGTCTCTGCCGCGTGATATCGGTGTTGATGCTTCTAGCCGCGGACTTGAACCTACCTGTGCACAGACATCTGCGATAGTTTTGTTGCCGATGTCGGCATCCATCCAGGCTGATGCATGCTTTCATTCTATACTTACCAAGCCAATGGCAGAGGATTGTTTTGAGGAACAGGAGATGGGCTCGCTGCCTCAAATTCGACTCCCTCACAAAGCTCCCGAGGCGGCTTGGCAGCCCGCTGCGGCCCAATCCAGAGGGCTTCCCAAGAGGTTTCTTGTGCAGGCTGCTGCAAGGGAACCCTTCCAATTCTGTTTGGACAGCCCTGCAGGCTCATCGTTAGTCAACATTCTGTTCCCGGGCATGAAGGAAATTAAGAAGGTGGTATTGTCTAAATCTGTCAATCGAGGCTCTAGAGCCTCGCATGGGCCAAGAATAGGCACTAGGCCCCGAGGATTCGGTACTGGATCACGGGGCGGCAAGAGAGAGAAGTCCAATTCTCAAGAAACCGACATGGCTCTCCATCGTGGTGGCCGTGCCGGATTTCGAAACAGGAACTCCGACAACTGGACACGGCGTCAGCCTCAACCTTCTCACCAACTCCCCAGCAAATGATAGCAACAAGGCTATTCAAACAATGTTAATTTCGGGTGGTTGACGGCAATGTGACGAAGAGCACACGAGCGAGACCGCATTTTGCACCATTGTCGCCCCAATCAACTCATCTTTTTCTATTTTATATCCGGCTGCAAAAGCACGCATTATTTGGCTCAATCAACCCTCAGAGCGCAGGGAAGGGGATGGCGTCAAGTAATTGGCACGTCACGGCTGTCTATCGCAACGCAAGTCACGCCTGGTGCGGTTCGGCATACTCCGACCCATGGCTGCAGTTCTCTTCATTTTGGTTGTCATTCCTTGTTCATTGGTTTCGTTTCCCTTATCGGGTGTGCTAGGCACGGCACGTTCGACATGACTCTTTCACGTCTTTTATGGGTCTACGCGGTGTGACGGTTAGGCTTAGGTAGTCCATGTCGAATCACTTCAAGTATGTGTTCCACTCCAAGTGGCTACAGCGTCTTGCTATATATAAGGTCATGGCCAAAGGCAATTAGTTGTCGACTGCCTGGTGAGGGTAAACGACTATAATATACATCTAGGTTTTTTTTGAGTTCGAGTCCGTCTGGAGACTTTTTAAACGTAGCGCAGCGCTACAAGTTCTGCGCCTTTGTTGCCAATGCACTCTCGGTTCCCGAGTCGCATATTTGTTGTCCCAGGGTGCGATCAAACAACCGATCGTGCGTCGGAGAAGATCATAGGCTATAGAGGCAAGGTCATGAACCTACTATCGACTCAACTCGTCTCGCCATCCCGATGTCTTTGAAACTGTACCGAGGACCATCTGCGTCAGGCCTTTCGGTTTCACGCTGCTGAAGCTTGCTCAACTCCCAACGATAAATGTCTGCCTTCATGCATAAGATACAGTACTTGACGCGAACTGGGGGCGTGTAGCCAATCACAGTGTACATATCGTTTTCTCCTTCTCGCCGTTAAAAAACGAGTCCGATGCGTTTTACCGACATCAAAAGCCACCCAATCCTAATAACGCTGCATCCTTCAAAAATCTTCCACAGCACAGTTGGGATGCAAGACATATACAATCCGCCCCACAGTAGACTCAGACTCAGCGTGGCTGTCCGAAACCTCTCCGCGCAAAGCCATCAGAATGTTGTCCTAATTCTCCGTTAGTTTCGGTCTGGACATACAGCATTTGCTTTTCTTCGGATGCTCACCTTGACCATTTTCTTGAGGACCATATTAGCAAGAACTTTTTCGGAGTTGTAGCTCTCTTCGCCCTCAAGTTCATCTTCATGTCTTTCCAGATACCACTCAATCAACTCTTGCCCGTCTACACCACCGCCACTTCCATTCTCATCGTCGTTGATCCTCTGAACTATCATGTTCATCATTTTGATGTACTTGTCATAGGTAATCGTTCGTTTTGATCCATGGCTAGAACTCTCCATGTTCCCTGACACGTCGTTCGAAGCTGCCCCATCTCCAAGGCTCGTTACACCATCGTCAGGCCCCCCCGTTGCAGCACGTGCAGCACGCCGAAGTGTGTCGCCATCTTCTTGAGATTCGTCCTCAGCCAAAATTTCGATATCATCGTGCTCGACTGAGATAATACTTTGTCTCAGCAAGTCGTATGCTTCAAAGACCATCTTTTCATCGATTTCCTCCACACAATTGACCTTCGCAATTGCCTCACTGAGCCGAATCATGCTTTCTAGTTGTCGAACGGTTATGCGGTATGAGTTCTTCCCAATACCCCCCTGAGCGTCGTCAGCGCGCAATTCTTTGTACTTCTGTACAAGCGCGTCCCTGGCTTCATCCGTAAACTCTGGCCGAAAAGTTCTGGCGAAGCGAATGTATCGCTGAAGCTGCTCTGTACTGAACTCTGGCTCTACTGCCTCGTCTCTTAGTTGATGGATTCCGACAATATGTTCTGCGAGGTGACGATCAATTTTCTCATTGCACTCGTCTAGTATGACGAAAAACAAATCGAATCGTGACATGATAGGAGCCGACATATTGATGTTGGATCTCAAGGTGGTTTTGCGGTTGTATCGTCCTCCCACGGGGTTTGCGGCAGCAAGCACACTTGTTCTCGCGTTCAACGTAGCTTGAATGCCAGCCTTAGCTATGGATATTGTCTGTTGCTCCATTGCTTCATGAATGGCGACTTGATCGGCCACATCCATCTTGTCGAACTCATCAATAGCGCAAATACCATTGTCTGCCAGCATGAGTGCACCGGCTTCAATAGTGAACTCGCCCGTTTCTTCATCTTTGATAACTGCCGCTGTGAGACCAGCGGCTGAAGATGCTTTCCCACTTGTGTAGACGGCTCGTGGAGCGAACGAGCATACATATTTCAAGAACTGTGATTTTGATGTCGATGGGTCACCGACGATGCAGATGTTTATGTCGCCACGCAGATGCATACCTTCTGGTGTCACCTTGTGAACGCCGGACATCAATTGCAGCAATATACCCTTCTTGACGACTTCATGGCCGTATACCATTGGAGCTATAGACTGTACCAAGCGAGAATAAATGTGGTCGCCATGGACCATAGCTCTCAGGTCATCAATTTCCGATGGGTTCATGGAGGCGAGAACAGCGGCTTGTGCGCTCTCGACAGACTCTGCCCCCTCATTGGAGTGGCTTTGTGTAAGAGCACTGACAACGTCAGCAGCACTGTTTGCCGAATGTTGTCCGGTCGCCGAATTGTCGGGTGCGACAAAGCAAGAGAGGAAAGCTAGTCGGTAGGTGAGGTCACGGACACCGAGAGCCTTTAGACCGGTCACGCCAGTTCCTCCCGCATCGTTTCCACGAGGATTTCCTCGGTCATCGCGAACTGCAGTAGGTCTAAGGCCAGGTAAGCCCAGCTGGCTGACATCCGGGACAACAATGAGAGCGCCAGAGAAGATACACTTCTCGCCGGCTTTGGCTCTGTCCACAATCTCACCTCGTAGGATGACATCGAGAGTCCTGGGCATGCTGCCAGTGGGAATTTCGGAGCTATTTTCCTGAATACGGACTTTTTGCCAGTCAACAAAGGTGCTGCGACGAATGTCGAGTTGCCACGCCACACGGTTTTGACAGGTTTTATTGGGACACTGCATAGGTTCTGTATATCGAAAGATTTGTTCAACGTTGGGAACAACCGCACGGCACCCCTCGCACACAAACGTAGCCAGTGATAACTCAGGTCTCACTTCTGAGGTACGCGTGACTGTGCCAGAAATAGAAAGCAGCTGGCCAATGTTGGCAGAGCGCAAGCTGCGCACACGAGAAACGAGTGGCAGATTGTAAAAGGCTATCGAAAACAACTTGTCTGTCTGCTGGTGTTCATTCTTGCGCTGTGAACTCTCGCTTTGACTGCCAGATCCCAGCTGACTTGCCGCGGACGTAGAGATTGCGCTTGAGGCTGTAGGTTGACGATGTTCTCGAAAATACTGAGGCTCGTGTTTTGCAATCATGTTATGCAGCGCAGCTGTAAGAAACGGCAAGAAACGATAATACTGGCGCATGACACCGTCTGCGAGACTCCCATTCTCCCATGATGAAAGGTGCTTGAAATCAACGTAGAATGTCGACAACTGCATGGCTTTCATGCCTTTAATTTGCGCCACATAATATTTGTCGGTCGTAACTGCGCTCGAGGTAGGTATCCCAGACGGGTTCGAGTCTTCGACAAAACTACAGGGAGCACGATATTAAGATCCTTGTTGCATTCGACTAGCCAGAAGTCAAAGATCACTCAACAGATTACAAGTGTCAGGGTATAAGCGCGTACCTCTCTATGAATGATTGAAAATGCTCTTGGACTAGCAGACCGACGCGATCCTCAACGCGAGGAATGCTGGCGGTATTTACATGGCGCGAGCTTCGCGGAACATGATCATCAGCAAAGGCGTCGCCTTCGTCATCACTGGCCACTCCAAGATTTTCGGAAGGCGGCCCTCGTGGACGAGCAGACGAAGAAGACGGAAACTTGATCTGTCGTCTTTGTGGAACTGAAGATGATGCATCGGACATCTGGAAACCAGCATCATTGGGTGTGTTCATTATGACGGCGCCCTCATTGGCAAACCAGCCTTCGGGTGCGTGGTGAAGTCGTGTGCGATGAAACTGCGTTGTTCTTATAATAGTACTTCCTCTTCCGAAAGCAACTTGATAGTTGATATAGGAAGACGAGAGAGCGCGTTATAGAGGGGGCGACGACGCGACATCGATAAATTGGCAGAAGCGTTACTCCGCGAACTGTACGAGTTTACTCGGCGAACTGTTTTTGCCAAAATGCTCCACATTTCTCAGACCTCGCCGAGTTACAGTGGGAATTAGAATGACAGACAGTACACATTCGCTTTGGGCTTTGAGGCTCGACACAACTCAATTCGCTCAAATGATACACCACCGGTGTCTTCGATCATTACTTTGAACCATGACACATTCGCGACTGGGCAAATAGCCCAGGCGCCTACTCGATCATTTGCGTAGCCGGGATGGATTACTCGCTTTCACCGTCCTCATTGTGCGTGGTCAGATCCTGCGATGCCGAGCCACTGATTCTCGCAGCCTTCACAGATGAGGACGGCCGTGATCTCCCCTTGTCTCTTCTGCGACCTCGCGTGATGTTCCTGTTTCTTCGAGACACGCAATGTCTCTGCCTTGTCACTTACAAACTGTGAGTCAGTGACGTTGGCTTGGCTTCGAAAATCGGCTACGGTGGCGCGTCGGCTGCCTCTACGCCGCAACGACGGGCTGTAGCGGATTTGGCAGCGAGGAACTCTGCGACAGGTGGTTTACCATCGTGTCGTCATGGCTCATGGGACGGGACGGTTGAGGCACATCGGGATCGCTTTCGGCCGCGACGCTAAAGCCTATATGACTGACAGCAACTCGAAAACAGGTTTGAAACTGCGGTACTTCTGTGGAATGAGTTGCGAGGCCGAGCACGGAGGTTGCGATACGGACGCACTGAGGGGGTCTTGGATTCGGAGGAGTGGCTGACCGTACCTA
Source organism: Claviceps purpurea (assembly GCA_029405325.1). Classification (NCBI taxonomy): domain Eukaryota; kingdom Fungi; phylum Ascomycota; class Sordariomycetes; order Hypocreales; family Clavicipitaceae; genus Claviceps; species Claviceps purpurea. The sequence continues at coordinate 3,265,720 of CM055783.1, read as the reverse complement.
GTCCTTGAAGTCATGGTTAGTTGATATCTTTAGCTACCTAGTCGATGATCTGCCTTACCAGGGACTTCTTCAGCCCTCAGCATGGCAAACGTTTTTGCAGGTCGAGGGTCCCATCATGATGTGCGACGTTGACGAATTTTGGTGATGTCAAATGCACAGGTACTTGGATGGATAGATGAATGATTTGGAAATGTCAAACCAACGGTGTCAGCAGTGTGCATTGCCTGAAGCACTGTCTTGGAGCGGGGAGATACAAAGGACCCTGAGAAATGTGGAGCATTTTGGCAAAAACAGTTCGCCGAGTAAACTCGTACAGTTCGCGGAGTAGTAACGCTCTTTAAAAATGGGAAGTCCGAAGGGGGTACGGAGTACATATCCCTATTCTTCGCCGTAACTTTTCATGCCGTAAATAAGGATCGATGCCAATCAAAAAGTGGGACATCGCTGAGCTCAGCTAGCGCAGCTCGGTTGCCCACGAAACTCTGCGATCTATCGCTTCACCATTGATGTGAGTTATAACCGCAACACCGAACATAAAGGCATGAAATGGTTGCATGGTTGGGCTCCTAATTAGCTATGTATCCACGCACACTGAACACCACGTTGGGAATTGTGACAGAAACAGCAACACACAGACATAAAACAACAAAGTGTTCGACGAACGCCCGTAGATTGAGATGGTATTTGAGAGCCACGATCACAACGAATCCTGACGTACGTTGCGGAGAGGTGCCCGTCAAGCGTGCGATAATTGCTCAAGGCGTCCTTGACAAAAGGCCATTCCTTTCTGAAGGGCCCATTACTGTAGGAAGGCAAAAAGCTCGTCAAAAGTACCAGACTGCACGGAGGGAGGCAAATTTTGGATTTGCCCTCCATCATACTCGTGAATCGTCAAGGGCTGTATCGTGATCCGTGAGGGACAATGAGCGTGTTGGCGTGTAGCTCAGAAGAGGGATGAAAAGACATGATGATGATGAAGTTGAAGTCGAGGAATTAATTTGATGAGAATTCAATCGTTACTGATGATTTTGATGGCAAGTTGATGTTGATGAATGTTGGCTTGTATGAGTTGAGAAATTCTGCTCGACCGAAGTACGCGAGAGGGTGTGGCATACCTAGGAGGTGGCCGTATCGAAAGCGCCACTTCTACGGCATAAAAAGTTACGGCGAAGAATAGGGATACCCGGGGGGAAAAACACCCTAATAAAGCTCCATGATAAGTCTTTATGATGTACCTTCCAAGGGTAAAATAAATCCCTGGGCACCGCATGCGTTCACAGAAAGCTAGGTAGCCTGCCCCTTCTGAAGTGGATAACTCGGATTCAAAGAAATCGTCGGCGAGCACGTCCAAGCCAAAAGTGACAGAGTCTAGCCCATTTGCTTAAGCGTGGACAGAATTTCACTTGTGCGTACGAATGATGAATGTAGTGTATGTATATGAGCTCACATTCTGTGATGAAGATGCCGTATTTCGAGACTGCTCTCCCTCCGGGACCAAAGAGGTGTACCTTCTGAGTCTCAAAGACTATTTTCCGTTCATCCATGGACCATCAGCCACATTTCTCAACACGGTACATCTACGCTTGCAAATTCCTCGGTATCCAAGGTGCCAGTTTGATACCGGAAAAGCCCACGACGCAAATATCCAGCTCAGATAGATGCCATGCGCGTTTTGCCGATCGCTCTGCTGAGAGGTTCGAGGTAACATGTTCGACTTGATGATGACTGTTGGAATTTGATGTTGCGGTCCTATCGCCTTCTTGAACATGTAATATTATGATATGCTCGGCCGAATTAGAGCCAGACTTAAAGCTTATCTTGCATTAAAGCAATTAGCGCCGATCCTCTGACTGTTATTCCTCAGAAGAATTTGTATGACAGACGCATCGTAGCTCGTCGTGCAGAAGTGTCGTATGAAGTACCATCTTCTGCACCTAGGAATTTGTTTCCCTTTCAGTATGCATGGACCTATTAGTGATTAGTCAAGATACGTCACTGCACAATGGATTGAGGAAGCTGACTCTATCGGCGATACTGAACCACTCGTCCACGCATTTCGCATACTGATCAAAATCACTGCTAATCGAGCCCTGTGTCCATGTGCAAATCTCGTTGAACGTTGAGGTAATATGGATGCTTTCACCAGCTGGTAGCTCCGCGTCGGGATCATTTTTAACACTCGAGATCTCCGAGCTGTTCTTCTTGCGCCGTTCACCTTCGTTCTCGATCCGGACGATAGCACCTTCGTATTTTTCGGGAAGGCGAGCGCATTTGCCGATCAACTTCCTACCTCTAAAGTATGCTGTCTGATCTTCGTCTGTGTAGGTCAGTGCGTGCGCTATCGCAAATGGTTGATAAGTGCAAGCATGCTCGAGTGCTCTTACTCGACAGCGTGATTGGGTTCCATAAGTTCGCGGTGTCACCAGTATAGCCATCGTGATGAATACCACATGGGAGCAAATTCACCACACTCGGGCGATTGCTTGCCTTCTTACCACTGATTGACATCATAAGTCGTGGACGAAAGATCAATGGACAACGTCGTAGGCTCGTAGCACATGCGACGCGTTTCTTTACGTGTCGGGTTTCAACTTTCAATGGGCGTGTGGCGGCGCTGTGGGACCACCTAGGTACCTAACCTAGGTACGCAGTACAGTCAAACCCCGATATAACGATTCGCCATGAGACCATTTTATTATGTATGTACATACTCACAATGAGATCAGGGACTTGAGTTTTGTGACTGTCACTCTTGTCGTGATTCTTCCGCTACCTACATACATAATAATAACTCCCGCAAGTGATGACTACCGGTATGCATGTACCTTCATATGTATGTACGGAGTAGGTACGTACTCCATACCTACCTACAATTTTAACGAGAACATAAGGATCATGATCCCCGATCAGCGGAGCCTTATCCACCCTGCTGGCATGCATCGATTACCACTACACCCACAAGCGGCATCGTTTATGATCCACTGGTCCTGGCTTGGAACGCATTTTACTCATCAAGAAGTCCATACATAATAATATGTAGGTACCCAAGCATCATGTTTCGGCAGGCGGCGTTTAAGATACATACTCAATTGGCCCGAAGACAATCGACAGCGTAAGCAAGATCACTTTGTCATCTCGAATCGTCGCAGCCGTCGTTCAATCCATGATTCCCAAAGTCCTCACCAAGCAGGTCAGAGATGGCGCCGAGCTGCTTCGAGGCACTGTAGGTGGCTGGGCATGGCCCCCTCTCGTCTCTGTGGCTAAGACGACCATTTTAAGCACCCTGGCAAACATCGAGACTGGCACCTTGCTCCTCGTCGACGAGCCTGGGGAGACTCGACATGTCTTTGGTCAGAAACTATCTGGCACCGTCGACGACCAAGCTCCAGGCGCACCCTGCACGAGAAGAGCTGATACGACGCCAAGAGTGGAAATTATCGTAAAAAGGGATAGCTTTTGGCCAAGGCTGCTACTGTTCGCTGATATCGGATTCTCAGAGGCATATATGCTGGGTGATTTTCATTGTCAAGACTTGACCTCTTTCTTCCATGTGAGTGTAAGCAGATCAACGGAATTTGCAACAGACAATGTAACAACGCTGTTCAATAGCTTTTTATTGTCAATCGAGAGCGCATGCACAATGGCACCACACTGGTATCCAGCTTGTCTACCTACATATCGTACTTGGCTCGGTCAGCCAACACACTGTCGAATGCACTGCTAAACATTTCGGCCCACTACGATATAAGCAACGACATGTTTGCGGCGTTTTTGTCAGAAGACATGACATATTCTTGCCCAATATGGGAGAAATACCGTGTTTCATATGCAGACGATGAGTCGCTCGAAAAAGCACAACATAGGAAGCTTCGTCGTTTCGTAGATGGTGCCAAGCTCAAACCAAGTGACCGTGTCCTCGAGATTGGTACTGGCTGGGGTTCCTTTGCTATCGAGGCTGTCAAAACAACGGGCTGCCATGTCACAACAATTACTCTCTCAAAGGAACAGAAAGAATTGGCCGAGAGACGAATACAAGAGGCCGGTTTCTGCAACCGCATCGAAGTGCAGCTGGTCGATTATAGACAGCTGCCCATACCAGAGCGACCCTACGACAAGATTGTTTCGATCGAGATGCTCGAAGCAGTTGGCGAAGAATATCTCTCCACCTACTTCGCTTGCGTCAACAAACTACTCAAGAGGGAAGGCGGTATCGCTATGTTTCAATGTATCACAATGCCGGAGGGTCGTCATCAACAGTACTCGAAATCAGTGGAGTAAGTTCTTCCCTTCAATAACACCGACTATATCAATTCTGTGTGGATTGTAACACTTTCACGTTGTAGTTTCATTAACCAGTATATCTTCCCCGGCGGATACCTGCCTTCTATCACACAATTGCTTCGTCATCTAAGAGATCAGTCCAATGGGACGCTGGTCATTGAAAACGTGGAGAACATCGGCGGGCATTATGCAAAGGCCCTACGTTTGTGGAATGAGAGATTCCAAAATAATTTCAACGACCAGATCAAACCGGCTTTGTTGCGTAGTCACCCAGGAATGTCTAAAGAGGCCGTTGAAGTGTTCCGCAGGAAATGGGAAGTGAGTTCACCAGCCGAATTTGGCGGGTACAATTAAAGCTAACAGGTTCAATCAAGTACTATTTCGCCTACTGCGAAGCTGGGTTCCTCACCAAAACTTTGGGCGACGTAATAATCACGGTGGGTCGAGAGGGAGCGTTAGAGCTCATGGAGGGTGTACCTTTGTGAAATGTACCCGGACGTCATATGGCGACTTTGCACTTTGTGTTTATCATAGAAACCTTCTTTCCACAGAGATATAAATAAACCGCTATGAATTGAGGGGCCGATAAACTTTCAGTCGAACAAATTGGGAAGTCGATCCGCAATGGCAAATGCGCGAGCTTCAGCTGTCGAATTGTCTTCACGCCCTTGAGATTCATTCTTCTGTCATCGCCTTTGCTTGTGTTGTTTAGGACCTTTCCTGCGATCTGTCGTAATGATCTGACGGTAGCGATTCGCATGCTCATTATCAAAAGTGGTTTTATTTCTACGGAATAGGAGCATCGTGGTGCGTGCATCTTCGGTACTAGAGTGCGCATCTTTTTGTATGTCGAGTCCAAGAAGCTCTCGAGCCAAGTTTCGCAAAGCCGGTTTTCGACCATTGCCAAATTTCCTAAAAGCCGGGTGCTTGGCGGTATCTCGGATATCTCTGAGGGGATGGGATAGTCTCAAAGACTCCAAATCGTGCTTGATGTCGTGCCCTACTAATATTCGCCCCTGGATAATACTAGAAATATTCTTCTGTACCTCGATGAAGTTCCTGGCAAATCTCATCTCCTTCGAAGACACACCGCTGACGTGACTTCTCCAGTCTGTAACTCGTTCTGTTGGCTTGACATAAGAATCGTATACTTGGCGCCCATGGAAATCAACCACACTGACCCTGGCAAGAGCCGACTCGTGCCCGCCAGCCCCGATGCCCACCATTTCGCAGTCTAAAGCGACGTATTTGCCAACATTAACATTTGGCGATTGACCGTGGTTGACTCTATCATTATGAGACATCATGAAAAGCGGAATGTCTTTAATACCGAGATCGTAAACTTCTGCTAGGGACTCGCTCGAGGTACCGTCATTCTGGGTCCAAAGCTCAGCCGATGCAATCCGACTCTCCTGCCTGTCGTCGCATATCTGTGAACTTTGTACGCCGCCCATTTTGTTGGGACTTTGATGTCCTTTCAAGGCAAATTCCAATGTGCCACGCTTCTTGACCAGTTTCCGTACTCCGAAGGGACGAGCGGTTCCGCCCTTCACTATATCTTTTGTCCTTGTCGCTCTTGTTGTTCCTGTAGGTGCCTTCGTTTGCTTTCGATCTATCAATGTTGCCTGCAGCTTCTTCCAATTTGAAGACAGCTCGGCCATTATCGAGGTGCACGCTCTATTCGAGGGTGCAAGTGTCTGATCAGTGTCGATAGGTACAAGTCAAAAAATCAAGTCGAACATGATGAAGCAACAGAGTTGGAAATGTTATTGCCCAGATCCAGAGATTTCGGTGATGTTTCGGCAAAGTATGTACATATGTAGTTCATGAGTTACATAAATAACATGTGCATACCTTCTAACTGCCTAAGGTGGAGTAAGCGTTCTAAGATATGCACATAACGAGGTGGAACGCAATGGAGATGAACCATGCCGAGGTGCAAAGACCTTATTCCGTAGACAGGTAGGGAAAAGGTCAACGATTGCCGAAAAAAACAATGTAGGAATTTTTTTTATTAGATCACTCTCAACGCAACAAACTGTCATCATGGCAGCGGGCACACCGGTGGGACAACCAGTGGTAGGATCCGATGCGCCTCGGCAAAAAGGCGAAGCGACACCCAATACCCTCAAAATTGGTTGCATTGCTTTGGTCGAAAAGGATGGACAGCCACGCCGTGCCGAGATTCTGAGTATCAAAGAGACTAAGAGCGGAAAGCAATTTTACTGCAACTTCGACAACTTCAATAAGCGATTGGATGAGTGGGTTTCCTTCACCAGAATCGACTTCTCGCAAGACGTAGAATGGCCGAATCCCGACAAAGACAAGCCGAAGGACTCGAAGACAAAGAAAACATCTTCGCAAACAAAAAAAGGGCAGGTTCCCAAAAAGGGCCAGAAAAGGCCTGGCAAGAAGGAACAGCCGGCCAATACTGAGGCCACAGTGTCTCATCCCTGGACGGGTACGGCAGAAGCTTTCTCTAAAACTCTTGTTCGACTTGATTGCCAACTGACTCGTACGCACAGATTTCGTGCAATCGCAAGATCAACGTCAGAAGCCATTGGAAAGCCGCGAAAATGAATCCAACGTCGACGCTAGTGGCGATACGATCATGTCTCTCGGAGCAGTGGTCGAGGGAGACGTGAATGACAGAGGTCTTGATATCAAGAAGCAAGGGGCCTTTAGAAGGCACGAGGAGATAGAGAAGCTGAGAACTTCGGGATCCATGACCCAGAACCCAGCCGAAGTATCGCGTATCAGAAACATCTCCAAGGTTCAATTTGGCAAGAATGATCTTTTCCCATGGTACTTCTCCCCCTACCCAGAATCTTTCAGCCAAGAAGACGTCATTTTCATCTGCGAGTTTTGTCTGAGCTACTATGGTGACGAAAATGCCTTCTTGCGACACCGAAGAAAGTGTACGCTGCAACATCCACCTGGGAATGAGATATATCGTGACGATTATGTCTCATTTTTCGAGATAGACGGGCGGCGCCAGAGGACGTGGTGTCGAAATCTTTGTCTCTTGTCGAAGATGTTCCTGGATCATAAAACACTCTATTACGACGTTGACCCTTTCCTATTTTACGTTATGACCAGCCGGACAGAAAAGGGCTGTCATGTTGTGGGATATTTCTCCAAGGAAAAGGAAAGCGCTGATGGATACAACGTCGCTTGCATTCTGACACTGCCCCAATACCAACGAAAGGGCTACGGCAGGTTACTGATACAGTTTTCTTACGAGCTCTCAAAAATAGAAGGCAAGTTGGGGTCGCCAGAGAAGCCCCTGTCCGACTTAGGCCTCCTCAGCTATCGTCAGTATTGGTCAGAGAACATTCTTGATTTGTTGATGGGGTATAATGAACAGGATGACAAAGTGACAATTGAGGCTCTATCGTCGGCGCTTGCGATGACCACCCAGGACGTGGAGCACACACTCCAAGCCATGAAAATGCAAGTTTATCACAAAAGCGACCATAAGATTGTTATCCCCGAAAACCTCATCAAGCAAAGAGAGAAGCAAAAACTCAAAGTAAGAAAGGTTCTTGACTCTGCTCGGATTCAGTGGAAACCACCCGTGTTCACAGCCTCAAGCAGGACATGGGGATGGTAGAATTGTCGTATGGCACAGCCGTCAAGACGCAATCATTGGCAAGACCCTCAAAGTCGCCATGATGTCTCATCTTTAGAGCAACGAGGATCCATCATTGTTACTTTATAGGCCACATATTGTATCCCTCGTGCCTCTATTGCATGAGATCTTGTATCTGGCGAGGGATTTCAGAAGACAATACAGTGGGCACAGCAAATTTTCACAATCGCAAGGTCCAGCACAGGTGGTCTTTCAGTATCTCGAGACGCAAAGCTGTATTGTTGAAGCTCTTCCCACCTGCTGCCGATGACACAATTGTGGACCACACGGTAGCTGTTGTTTCTGCTGAAGTTGCTGAATGTCTTGGTCTGCTCGTCTTGCCAGTGCCAAGCACCTGTCTTCGACTTTTCTTCCTTCTCTTGTAAAAGACAAATGTCCGAATAACGAAGAGAACAGCCTTCCGTACTCGGCGAGGCAACTATATCTGGCATGATGAGGGGCAACACTAATTCCTGGTAGGCATGTCACACAAGAAACGGCCTGTATCTTCTAGTCTATTGCTCGATATGGTTACAAGAAACTCTCACGCAGCGTCTTTGAGCTTGTGGCTTGACTACATGCAAGTTGATACATAATATCACGACAATTGGTAATAATTGAAGCTGAATTTATGAGTAAAGCTGAGCTTGATCTGTTGAAGTTTGAACTACGTGCTGGGGGGCTTGTGAGCAACAAAATTCCACCAGTCGAATTCAGCGACGTCCCCCCCTTTTTTTAAGAGCGTTACTTCGCGAACTGTACGGGTTTACTCGGCGAACTGGTTTTCAGGCTGCTCCGTGCCTCGCCGAATTACAGTGGAAATTACAATTACAAACAGTATACATTCGCCTTGGGCTTTAAGGCTCGACGCAACTCAATTCGCTCAAATACACCACCGGTCTCTTCGATCATTGCTTTGAACCATGACACATTCGCGACTGGGCAAATAGCCCAGGCGCCTACTCGATCATTTGCGTAGCCGGGATGGATTACCCGCTTTCACCGTCCTCAGTGCTCACTGTGCGTGGTCAGATCCTGCAATGCCGAGCCACTGATTCTTGTAGCCTTCACAGATGAGGACGGCCGCGACCTCGCGTGATGTTCCTCTTTTTTCGAGACACGCAATGTCTCTGCCTTGTCACTTACAAACTGTGAGTCAGTGACGTTGGCTTGGCTTCGAAAATCGGCTACGGCGGCGCGTCGGCTGCTTCTGCGCCGCAACAACGTGCTGTAGCAAATTTTGATAGCGACGAACTCTGCGACAGGGGGTATACCATCGTGTCGTCATTGCTCATGGGACGGGACGGTTGAGGCACATCGGGATCGCTTTCAAGGGTCGGCCGCGACGCTAAAGCCTGTTTGACTGACAGCAACTCGAAAACAGGTTTGAAACTGCGGCAGTTCTGTGGAATGAGTTGCGAGGCCGAGCACGGAGGTTGCGATTACGAATGCATTGAGGGTCTTGGATTCGAGGAAGTGGCTGACCGTAGTCCTTGAGGCTTGGAGTCATGGTTAGTTGATATCTTTGGCTAGGTAGTTGATGATCAGCCTTACCATGGAATGGCACAATCCAAGTACCCGCGACTTCTTCAGCCATCAGCACGGTAAACGTTTTTGCAGGTCGAGGATCCCATCATGATGTGCGACGATGTGCGACGATGTGCGACGTTGATGAATTTGGTGATGTTATGAACAAGTATGTACATACATGATACTTGGGTGGGTAGATTGAATGATTTGGAAATGTTAAAAAAACGGTGTCGGCAGGCTTTAATTTGCAAGCTCATTCAATCGAACGGGAGGTATGTACATCTTTTTAGTGTGGAAATGGCGTACTAATGGCGGTGTACCTAGGTATGAGGTAGCTATGCACCTTTTTTTTTTCTCTTTGCAAGTTCACTGGTCATTTTGCTGCATTGACCTACAGAAAGGGGATGAAATTGAATCGTCCGGCGCCAGTATCGTAGACGAGTGCACATCGGGTACTTTCCGGGAAAGAAGGAACGCGCGCGTCTGGACGAATGCAGCAGACTGGTGCTGGACGATCTCACCCGTGGAGTGAAAGCAGTGAGAGCTGGGTTCTGTTCGGCGGCCTGGCCACCTCTCTGTCTTTGTGCCAACGCTCTCCATATTCTCTCTCGAGAATCCTGTCTGGTGGCAGCCCACGCACGTTATAATTACAAGGGCATCTTCTTCATCAGACAGATTTCCTCGCCTCAGGTTGTTACTCACGAAGAAGATCAACCGAGCTGCATCAACCTGCACCACGGTTTGCCACTCGGTTGAAGTGACGGCCTCCTGCGTAATTGTCGTTCATGCCTCCCCAGGTGTATCACCGTACTATCACGTCTGTTGAGCTTATGCAATTCGCACATTGGGCAATCTCTTGCTGTGAGCTCATCCGCAGTATGGTAGGATCGAGTTTCTTCTGCGCTATCTTCGGCGCGTCCTTGGTGCGAGAAGCAACGGCTGTTGGAAAACCACAGTCTCCCCTTCGTGCGGCCCGAGATGCTTGTCCAGATTATGCCTCATATGCCGCCATTCCACAGTAAGCTGCCCTGCCTGCTGCTTCATCGAGATGGATATACGTAGGCCATACAGGCTGATCAGAATCAGTCGGCCGTACAGCTCTGGTCCGTTGTCGTTACCTTTTCAGCGGCCCGATCCACGTTGTCGCACGTTCCAGTCTGCGGAAATTGAGAGAGTCATCGAAGAAATAACCATGAGGATGAAGGACCCTGACCTAGCACGACTTTTCGAGAATGCTTATCCATCGACAACTGACACTACGATCAAATTTCATACCAGCGGCAAGGACACAGGGTTCATGCGATTCGGTGGGTCGAGGACAGCTCTAGATGATGGTGCATGGGAAGGACCACAGACCTTCATAATAACGGGAGACATCATCGCGGAGTGGTTGCGCGATTCGACAAACCAGCTTCGTCCCTATCAGGCCCTCGCTACCAAAGACGCCGCCATTCGCACCTTGATCCTTGGTGCTATCAACACACAATCAGAGTATGTGATTGAATCTCCGTATTGTAATGCTTTCCAGCCGCCGCCGATCTCGGACCTGCCTATTACGAGCAACGGCCAAGACGATGATGTGCACCCGGTTTACGAACCTAATGCTGTATTTGAGTGCAAATATGAGCTCGATTCATTGGCTCATTTCCTGGCACTCGCAAACGACTTTTACCAACATACCGGCTCAACGGATTTCGTAAACGAGAGATGGATTTTAGCCGTGGAGACACTGCTGTACGTGCTGGATCAGCAGTCTAGACCGACTTTTGATTCGGAAACGCGCACAGCCCTTGGCAATGACTACACGTTTCAGAGGTGGACAAATATCGGGACGGAGACGCTCAACTTGCAGGGAAATGGCAACCCTCTAAACAGTGGCACAGGGCTTGTGCGGTCTGCTTTCCGCCCCAGCGACGACGCCACGATCCTGGGCTTCTTCATTCCTGCCAATGCCATGATGTCTGTTGAGCTCCAAAGGGCTGCAAAGGTTCTCACCGTCGCGGGCAAGATGTCCTTGGCCCAAAAATTGCAGCGCTGGAGTGCCACGCTGCGCTCAGCCGTCTTAGAACACGGAGTGGTGACACACAAGAAATATGGCGATATTTTTGCCTACGAAGTCGATGGATACGGCTCTTCAATACTTATGGACGATGCGAATTATCCTTCGCTCCTGGCTCTGCCTGTCATGGGATTTTGCGAGATCGACGATGACATCTACCAGAATACTAGAAGAATGATCTTGGATAGGCTGGGTAATCCGTATTACTTAGTAGGAAAAGACGTGAGCGGAATAGGGGGTAAGATCTCTATTTGGCTCACTTATTGACGATAGCTGACTTTTATCCATACAGGGCCTCATATTGGCCTGCGTAATGCATGGCCGATGAGTTTGCTGATCCAGGCTCAGACATCGCAAGATGACGCGGAAATCGAGCGTTGCCTGGGCATGGTCCTCAGATCTTCCAAGCTAGGTCTCATTCATGAGAGTGTGAATGTAAATCACGCCAAGCATTATACTCGAAGCTGGTTCGCGTGGGCAAACGGCGTTTTTGCGAGCACAATTCTTGATTTGGCCAAGAGGAAGCCGCATATAATATTCTCGTCTGGTACAGCTCCATATGAACCTTGATATTTCGTAACCCTTTCTATATTTTGAACACATCGGTACTATTGTCGATTCTTGATAAAGATCAAAATCTGAAGCCTCTGGGGCTCACCGTTCTAGAGCACACGATCTACCTACAGGCCACAGGGCGTGCTCCACACCGCACATAGTGCGGCCGTGCCGCCGTCTTGTCAGTTCAGCATACTCCTAAGTCACTCGCCTGTAGATCACATGAGAGTTTGCGTGGCACTAAGACTTTGTCTCTTTCAATTGCGCCTAGTCCTAGGATTAGGCAAAACGAAGGGAATATACCTATTGACAGATGTGAGGAGCTCAATATCCACTTAAGGCTACTGTTCATATTGCGATCAATTCTGTTACCGAGCACATTTTAAGAGCGTGCCGGGAGTCACGAATGTAGACAACAACGACTCATTCAGTATTGCCATCGCAGTCTTTGTATTGGCCAAACACCGGATATGGGAGCAGAGGACTCCATCTTATGTGCAATTCCTGAGAGATTCGAGTATCGGCCACGCTCGTGAGCTCTTATCGAAATGCCCCGTCGATGTAGCCTAACCCAGTCGCATCAGAACGGGATGACCGCACAATTAGACACTAGAGAATAAAATCCTTGCAAGATGTCTTTCTTGACGGACGAAGAATGTATTTACATATTGAGAGTTTCGTTTTTTTCGGCAAGAGGAGTACCTATGATTACCGGTAAGCACCGTTATTTCGGAAACAACAACAACAACAAGTCAGATGAATGGGCCGCCGAGCTAAAAATGCTTTTTGAACAAAATTGTCGACCACAAAACTCTCCAGAGAGTCATAATATAATCTCTTTCCCTTTTATCCTTGCTTTTATCCTTAGGCAACAAGGCTATCCGCTCATGCAGTGATCCATACCAAGAGCAATCACCTTTTATTGAAAATTGTCGGCTCGTAAGGGGAAAGCAAATAAGAGCATGCATGCATAAACAAAACGTAAACAAGTCTGTAATTGAATCTTCTTCATTTGCTTAGCTTGTCCATCTTCCAGAAATAGGAAGATAGGATCGAGCTATACCAGTGGCTCGCATTCCATACTCCATTCCTGTGCGATCGGTCTAAAACTGTGCCACCACCGTGAAACCTCCGTGATATGTCCTGTCTGAGACAGCTATGACTATTGGTAGTGGAGCGGTTCCAACCAAAATCACCTTTTATTGAAAAAAGACGTAATGCTGCCCTGGGCCCCTTTGCTACTCGACTTTTTGGACTTTGTGGATGAGCTTGGAGCGGATGCTATAAATGTCTTTTTCACCGGCGGCGGGAGAGTGTCGTCCTCCGAGAAGGATTCCCAACCCGGCTCTTGAATTGTGACTGTAAAATTTTGTGTGTAAGCTCGTCGTGTTTGCCGTTGGTGTTTGCTGCGTAGTCAACATACCCATGTATCCTTGATCGTCAAGGATTCGCTTCTTTTGCATCACTCGACGCTTGCCCCGATGTCTGATGTGATTTGCGCTTAATGTCGTCTCAGATTGTCCATTGCACCCTGACATTGCAGAGTCAATTCGAGCTTCCGCATCCGGCTCCGGCTCCGGCTCGAAACCGATCGTTTCCTCCTTCTGCTGATCAGTCGTTGACGCTTCCTCTGTGGCATGTTCTTCCGCTTGTTCCTCCTCTTCCATCATGCGCCTTAGGCCTTCCTCTCTATGTTTGCGTGTTCTCGAATGAACGGGCGGTTGAGGTTGCACTTTGGTTGGTAGATTATCGGAGTCATCAGCATCGCCGTCATCAGACAGAGCCGGGGCCGAGTCTTCCAGTTTTTTCGCAGGTGTTGCAGCTTTGATGCGCGACTTAACGCGTGTCTTCGCGAACGATTGTAAAATACTTCCAGGTGTCATACGATCAGTTGGCTTCGCGAGAGTCGGTTTGAGCGAATGGACTTGCGATCGTTCGTTCGGGATCGGGCACGGGATCGGGAGCTTCTTCGCGTTATCCGCTTGTTCGGCAGAAAATTTTGAGGCGAGTGTCAGAGAGGATACAGTATGTAAGGCAGTACTGCGTTCTCGTATTCGAACCCTGGAATTGTAGATTGTGCCAAGCTTGCCAACAGATGCCTTGTTTTCCGCTTCATACGTTGACACCTCGCCGCTCGTTTGGCCGCAAATCTCGTCCAACCAGGGATTTCTTGAGCTACTTGGTGATAGACCATAAATATGTATTGACGACACAAATTGATATAATTGTAATTGCTCTAACAGATGGTCAATGTTGGTCAACTGATGAAAGATGGTCTCTTACCTTGCAAGTTCACTTCTCCTACGAGAATCAATTTTCTCTCCTTTTTCGACTGCAGCGACCCATCTGTCTGAGAAGATAAATCTGTGTTTTCATGGTGGCGTCCTACTGACGGTACTAACGTGCCGCAAACCAAATATGTAGCTCGAACGGTACCTTTACGTTGACGACTTTGGAACTGGTGGAACCGAAACAGCAGGCTAAACAGAATATCAGCTTTCAGATGCCGATTGAGTATACTCATCACAACCACACGATAAGCATCATCTGATGAGATCGTACCCTTTGGCCATATTGACGTGTATATGCAAGGCTTTGCTCAATTCGCGATACGTGATCTAATGTGGTCAGCACGCTGGCTTGAGAGAAGTCGCTGGTTTAGGCCTACAGATCGGTTGTCGCTGTGCAGACGATCTGCAAGAAATTTCTCATGCTCGTCCATGAATGCCATGTCAATCATCATGCGTGCTTGTCAATGGTCATACATAGTAGGTACATTATCACTTCCCCCGGGGAGTGCGTGGGACGCAGAACGCTCGGACGTGACGCGGTCTCACGTGACTGTTTCTGAAATGTGATGGCAGAGCCTACGAGCATTCCGAGCAAACCTCCGCACGACTCTGGCTACCAGCCGCGCCAAAATAAAAAGAGAAAAACCATATTGATACTGTGAGTGCGTATCAGTGATTTGAATTTTTGCTCTTGAATAAGCTAACATATCCCAGCATGCTATTACAGAATTAAAAGACCGTCAAAGAACCTTCCTCTTAGTGTCGATGGACGCCAGTATGGATGATGTACCTGACTCGACAGACTGGCTCAAGACACCACTTGCCTGTATGGCTGCGGTGGATGCAGCTTTACGCTGTCAAGTGTGCAAAGACTTCTTCCAGACCCCCATGATAACGTCATGCTCACATACATTCTGCTCTCTTTGCATTCGCAGGGCGTTGTCGAGCGATGGGAAATGCCCACTTTGTCGTACCCCTGAGCAGGAGCTGCGACTACGAAGTAATTGGTCATTGGCAGAAACAGTAGAGGCGTTTTCAGGGGCACGAACGACTGCTTTAACACTGGCTCGCACATATGATGGGGGCCCTACTTTTTCGAAGCGAAAATTCGAACACGATGGACACGAATTACCTGTTTCTGAGCGGCAGAAACGAACACGGACATCGGCACGGCTCAGTAGCCAGAAGAGTATTGATAGAGATAACTCGCCCAGAGCCTCGCAACGAGTGGACCTCTCTTCAGAGTCTGATGAAGATTCATACAACGACTACAAAAATGCCAAGTCTCATGGTATGTTCAGCCCGCGGTATGGTACTTTATCACACTGTCTCACTCGTTCTCTTTAGTTGATAATTTGGTTCCGTGTCCCTCGTGTCAGACGCTCATGAAAGCCTGGCAGGTCTTCCATCACCTGGAGGCATGTCCTGGACCAGCTGTAGAACCAGGGCTAAGGAGGGCCATGGCCAGGCTACATCAACAACAACAACAACAACAACAACAACAACAACAACAACAAGTGCGACATCGAAATTCGATTGAACGACTTCCTGCTTTAAACTACTCTATATTAAAAGAGCAAGGTCTTCGGAAGAAACTGGCGGAACTAGGTATATCGAGCCAGGGGCCCCGTATTCTTCTCGAACAGCGGCACAAAGAATGGATTAACCTTTGGAATGCGAACTGCGACGCCGCCGACCCGAAAATTCGAACCGAGCTTTTACAAGACCTGGACGTGTGGGAGAAAACCCAGGGAAGTCGAGCACTGACTGCTGGACCTGCTTCATTAAACGTAGTCATGATTAAGGATAAAAGTTTCGATGGCGCTGGTTGGGCCGCTAAGCATAAGTCCTCCTTCAAAGACCTCGTCGCCAGTGCACGCAATAATATAATAAAACCCAGCACACTCGTCAAACATTTAGACGAAGGCAAAGAAGAAGACGAAACGGGGAAACGCCATCAGCACATTCAACAGCGTGTGAATAATCCACAACCGCTTTCGACTCATGCCATTCGGCCAGATGATGTGCCTCAAAATATGAGACAAGATGCTACAGAAAACGGATAACGACTCTCACAATGGTGGTATGCTCCATGCCCCGGTCCGGCTTGCTTTTCATACCGCATCAACAAACTCGTCAACAAAGCAAACTCCTACGTCATGTAGGCAAATTCGGGCATGTCCTGGTTTGTGTATATATCTCTGCTGTTGGAGGAGACATCGCATTCAAGCTCTTAGTACAATTAGGCCCGTCGCCAGACAATAAGGCAAAATACTGCTGCTATGGAGCGCTACGTATGGAGCTCGACAGGTGTATTTGTCCGTGAGACTTGGCATCTTCCTCTGTAAACTTGAAAAAATAAATTGAAATTGAATCATCTTCACAGTCTCGCTTGTGCTAGCCAGACCTTCGATGTGTATTCAAAGAATTTAACTTTATTAACCCTTTAAATGTTCGCCTCGGCTATCTTCGAGCGAAAGATGAGCCACTTGTCTCTCTATAGTTGGTGCGATCAACTCCGGGTCTGGATATATTTTGCATGGAGGTCCAGTGAGCTCGTTCAATTTCAATAGTGCCTCTTGTGCTTCTGTGGACGCTTCGTGTTCTCGAACACCTTCCTTCAACGCCGCTAGCTCATCGTCTAGTTCCAATTCATCAACGTGCTCTGCATTTGCATCTGAGAGAATTGCTGCCACTTCATCTGTTTCGCCCATCTGTACACGTATTTGTTCCATGAGTTGCTCGACTTGAGCGCTGCCTCCGATGCGGGAGTTCAGACTCTTCAAGGCATTCGCCGATGAATGCATTATGTTGACAAGCTGCACTTGCTCTGACGCCTGTTCTAGTTTAGCAGCGACATCCTCCACCTGGTTCAATATGGAGTATCGTTGGCATAGTGACGTTTCGGCCAATTTCTTTGACTTCAAGGCGCCTCGTGCGGCCGCACGGTTGTCGTTCTGAAGGGCGGCTTTGGCCTCATTGTGCAATTGCGCGAGTCGATTGTTCAAAATTTCAATTTGATGTTTAACATTGGCAATCAACTCTTTAATTGAAGCGGCGGCCACATCTTCCTGGGTTATGGTAGATTTGTCCGCTGGGTCTCGAATGCGGACTATTGTACCATCGTAATCTATCAAACAACGATCCCTGGACAACGAAAGAAGCAAGATTTCAATATCTTCCTCACTCAGGAGTGTTCCGGCTGCTAGCTGGTTTGCTAAAGAAGTCCGGAAATGCAGTTTAGTAAAAACACGATCAAAGCGGGTTGCCTGACGAGCTGCTTGTGTTTGAAACGCCTGACAGACTGCGTCGACATTGCCGGTTAGTATATACCTTCCCGTAGGCAAAGCATCTTGACAGCTGTTTTCCAACTTAGTACCGAGCCTCCCAAAAGCCCACTCGATGGCCTTCCAAGTTAGGGATGCAAAGGTTGGAGGAGAATGCGACTTTGGAGACTGCTGTATAAAATCATCCATGGGTATGAATACTCGACGCGATATTGCATCGCGAATGGCAGAATCTAAGGCCAGGGGCTGACCATATTGTTTGCTCTCAAGCGCACGTAAGAGAGTCTGGTCGACACTCAAGACTAGGGTGCTCGATCGAGGCTCAGCATTAGACAAGAGACCATGATATGCCAAGAAAGACAGACCATCTTGCCAAGCCGTGACGTTTGCATTGTACCCGTCTGGATTGAGGGTTCTCTGGGGTCGGAAATCTGCATAAAGTGCTGGCAAACGAGCCCTGCAGACGCTCCTTGAATATTAGTGCTTCAAATGGGATCAATAGAAGGCTTCCTGCATACTTGCGAAAATTCGGATCGTGCTCCGACAAGTAAAGCAACAGATCATGCATCTCGCAAGAGGTCTAGTGAATCATAGACAAAGGTGATACTCCCGAGACTGAGTACTCATTTCTTTCGCCCAGCCGTCCGATGATGCACCCTTGGGTAAATTTCATAGGGATGCTACTTTCACACTTCTGGGGTAAAGGCGTGGATGTGAAAGTATGAAAGAACGTGCTAGATGCTTGTCAAATTAGTGTTCTGACCTTTTGGTCGGAAGGGACTCGGGAGTCTAGGGACATCCGACTCGGCGACTCCTCACATAACACTAAACTAGTAGTAGTGGGGGATATATCCCCTTAACGGTCTTAACCCTCACTTCAGGTCACGTGCTCCACACCCCCCTGCTGGACGATCGTGACTTCGAGTAACGTGTGGAGTGTTCGAAAACCTTTGTCACTTGAAAATTGCCGGTACTTCTAGCACTGCGCCAATTATGCAGGAGGACGCATGTACCCCTCATCATGCTGCGACATGATTGGCTCCGACCCCTGTCAGTGACCTGAAGTGAGGGTTAAGACCGTTAAGGGGATAGGTGCATGCAAAGACGGACAGAGCAGTTACGGGTAACCGTCACGCCAGCTACCTAAGTACCTAAATGGAGCTAGCAGGGGACTGCATCATGCTAACCATTTTACAAGAAGGGCAGTGTCAAATACATAGTTCTGGCAGGGTCAAATAAAGTCTCTCGTCCTGCTGGCTGCTGCTGTACATGCTACGTCAAGAAGACTTCTCCGCTTTTCTTTTGGCAACTTGGAACATCCGCAAAGGTCCTTATCGTCCAGACTTATAGATCTTCCCGCTGTTGCTGATCGTTTGCTCCGTTTCAAATTGTGGTTGACTTTCCATCAACGTGCAGATGTCGTTATTCGCCCAAGTTCCATAACGATCACCTGTTCCGTATGGTCACCTGAGCTGTGGACAACCAATAGCGCGTCGAACTCTTGCCGATCTACCTGCGCTACGGCACAGGTTCAAATGCTTTTCTCGCAAGTCATCTTCACATCACACTGTTAGCGGACAAGTCATAGGAGCTATTTGTATTAGGCCCCTCTGCGTCGTTCTTTCAATTTGCAGCCATGAAGGATCAACGACCGAACACCAAGAATGCCACTCATAGAACTTTGAAACCGAACCCACTTCGTCCGATGCGCAGAAGACCTATGCCAGTCAGTTCTGCTATCCATGTCTCCAGCCAAGGCGCAGGGCGGCCGATCACAAAGTCAACACCATGCAATCCGCTGCAGTCCGCGGTGGTGACCGGCATCAAACCAAATATCGAAGATCCAGGAAAGCAACATGGCGGCTGGTCCGAACCACCTCCACCGCATCCATATACTGACATTCCTGTAATGATGTCAAAGAAGGCTTTGTTGGATGGCGTAAGATACCATCTTATGAAGTTCTCGCAAACTCGCGTTTCGGAACATCCAGTCGATCCGTTGGATCAAGTTGAATTCGTCCGCCCCGTCACTTTACATAGGCGAGACGCCCGCCAGCCACCTCCAGGACGAGCTATCAGAGAAGAAGAACACGTCGCACTGCAAGTTGATGAGAAGGAAGTGGAACGACTATCCCACATCAAAGCCGAGAGAGAAGCTCAGCGCGCTGTTGATCAGGCGAAGATTGCGCCGGTGGCTCTTGAGAAAAATGCAAAACGGCCAAAGAAACAAAAGGAAGAAAGAACCATGTTCAACAGAGCTCCCAAATCTGATGCCGGCAAGAAGGAATCGGACCTTCGATACGAGGAAGCCTTGCCGTGGCACCTTGAGGATGCCGACGGAAAGAATGTCTGGGTAGGCAATTATGTTGCGGCCCTCTCAGAAGCCAGTGTAGCATTCATGATCGATCAGTCCGTGTTTCGCATGGTACCCTTGGAAAAATGGTACAGGTTTACATCGAAACCGCCCTTCCAACCCTTCACCATTGACCAAGCCGAGGCGTACATGAATCGGAAAATTGATGTCAATAGATGGGTTATGAAGGATGAAGAGAAGAGAGCGGGTCTGTCCGACAAAGAAGCCACCAGGAGACTTTTCTACGGCCGCGGGCAGATGGTCAAAACTGAGAGCGACACTTTCAAGGCCGCTTCACGCTCGGAGAAGCTTGACCATGACGAACTAGACATATCTGGGGATGAGTTTCAGGATGACGATGAGGCGCCGTATTTCGAACGAGTGGAAGACGATGATGCCAAAGAATCTAAGGATCGCATACGCCGGGAGCAATTGGGAGCGAATTTATTTGGGGAAGGTGATGAACAGGAGGTAGACAAAGAGCTGCAGGAGCGACTGCGGGAAGAAACTGCACGACAGAAATACGGCAAGACAACGAAGAAGGCTCTGATTAAGCGAGATCGAGAGCACATTTACGAAAGTGACAAATCGGAGAAAAACCCTTGGAGTAGCTCGGTAGGCACATACTCCCAAGAATCCGAGACATCACGTACTAATCAAGTATTTTAGTCCGATGACGATTCGAGTGAAGAGGACGAAGGAGAAAAGAAAGAAGAGGACAAAAGGGAGATGGACAAGGAATCTCAGGTTGAGTCAAGGGAAAAATCGAAAGCGCAAGGATCCAAAGAGGCAATGACGGCGCTCGAGAAACCAAGACAAAGCGATCAGATCAAAAAGGCGAAGTCACTGAAGAGGGCTGGCTCGCCGGCGCTGTCCGAGTCAAGTGGGAACGAAGCATCCCGCAAAAAGATAAAAACGACGTCTGTAACCGCCTCTGATAGCCGCCCTGGCATTTCGGCTTCGCAATCTGTGCGCCATCGGAGTGCGGCTGGTCGAAGCTCTGCCAGCGAAGGCGAGGCAACTGCCGGCGAGAAGCCTGACAATGCCAATGCCCAGAGGAAGATTGCAAAACTTGTTGGCTCTAGAGCCAATTCAGCTACCATTCCTACCCCACTTACGCCCGGTAAGTATAGCTAAGTGTCTTCTTTTGTGACATTGCCTGCTTTCGAAGTTTCTGCTGACCATTCCTCTGCAATATTCTGCAGCTTCTCCTCACTCGCAAACCAGCGCTGGCATTCAGCCCTGGGAGATTTTGGAAAAGATTCCAGCTAATGGCATTTCGCTACAAGATTTAGTGAAGCAGTTTCATGGCCGCGTTGGCGATCGGCCTGATCAAATGAACAAGAGCGATTGGATCAAGCTAGTGAAGCAGTTATGTGACTATGGACAGGACAAACGCCTTCGCCGACGTAAATGATGGGCAGGGGAGAGTTCAGCAGATAGAGACATTTTCTTTTCTGCTGCACACACAAGTTGATTAGCGAAGTACTGAATCCCAGAGTTGTGTTAGGCATCAATGTACTATTCATCAAGCTGCCAAGAATAATCTAGATTCCTCAGTGCGTCACGCCTGTTAATGGCCCTGAACCTCCCCGCTTCAAAGCCTATGCCTCGATCAACTCCGTCCCAACGATAACCTGGCTTGATTCCGTATCGGTTGGGCGGAGCCGCGCCAGTGAAGAACGGCCTTCTCACGCTGCCCTGCCTTGCTTTTGCCACCCTATGCTTACCCTCCTCTCGAAAATGGAGTGCTGGATCATCCCATCTAGCTCTCTCCTTCAATTCCTTGTTCAAGTTTTCGTCATCCGCCGTGCGCGCAAAGGGGATAAATTTGGCATCCTTGAGCTGCTCGATGCGATTTTTCGCCTCTTCCAACTGGATTTTCCCCCTCAAAGCTTGTATTACCTCTGTCTCCTTGTCCGCAGCATCGGCTGCAATTCTTTTCGCCTCTGCTCGTTTTGTGGAGAGGTTTACCCTTCGGCCGGTTCCGTCACGGTAAACAGTGCCGTTCTCTTTGGCAGATCGTTTATGTAGCTCAAATTGCGCTCGCTCTTCATGGGTGCGCCGTTTTAACTGTGCAGAAACAGCCGACGCAGTTTGTAGTCCAGCATGAGTACCGTCGCCCATTTCAACAACATCAGGCACATTTGCTACCACAGGTAACTCGTCATTGCTGACTCGACGGGGTTTTCCCTCCAACATTGCTGAGGCAATCACTGCATTTGCAGTATTTGCAACTCCGTCTATATCTGCCGCATTATTCGTTCGGAGTCGTTTCCAATTATTTCTTCGGGACTTCCGAAACTCTGCAGTAGTTTCATGCACTAGTTGTGGTAAAATTTCAACGTTGCCGTCGGGTTGTTCAACTGACTGACCAGAACCCCAGTCATCATTCTCGCTAAATATAATTCCAGCGCCGTTTGGTGCTGACTTCCGTTTGCGCTTCTTAGATGATATCTCGGGTTCGGCAACAAGATACCTAGACGCCAGATACTTTCCCACATCTGTAGGCATATCCAAGTGCTGCCAAGAAAAGGCAGATCTCCCAAGCGAAGACTCTCTTTCACTTGAATTAAGGTTTGCAGTTGTTCGCAGGACGTGCGTCTGAGCGGTGATACACGTTGTATAATGTATCGCAAGCGACGAAGTAGTGAGCCTGGCGGTGTGACTACCGTACCTATTTACTCAGTAAATTCGTCCAAGCCCGTGGGTCTGATGACCCTTGCTCGAACAGATTTTCAGCGATACCATTGGCCACCACCATTGGCTTTTGATTTAGCGAGCTCAGCCCGCATCTTTAAATTGAATATGTGTGGATGAGCCAATGGTTCGCTGACAATCTGTTCGAGCAAGTGTTGGAACAGATCCGCAAGGTATAACAATGTACACGTGTACACCGAGGGGGTAGCTACCATACAAAAGGATTCGATTCATTAATAGCTAAGGATCATCCAAAAGGGAGAGGTGTGCGTGCGGGGAACGCGGGCTTTATGGTGTTGAGCCCGTGTGGTCACCAATCCGCACGCGATCCACATCTCCTGGAATATCCGACGATATTCCGTGTTGCGTGATTCCAACAGTCGGATATTCTAGGACATGTGAACCGCGTGCGGATTGGTGGGCATGGCGGGATCAACACTATAAAGCCCGCGTTCCCCGCACGCGCACCTCACCCTTTGAGATAAAGAACAGCTATTAATGAATCGAATCCTTTTGTATGGTAGCCACCCCCTCGGTGTACACGTGTACATTGTTATACCTTGCGGATCTGTTCCAACACCGACGATATTCCGTGTTGCGCGATTCCAACAGCAAGGGTCATCAGACCCACGGGCTTGGACGAATCTACTGAGTAAATACGGTATTAAAAATGCCGTGACGCGAAGTTGTGACAGGACGCGCCAAAAGGTAGCCCCTTGTTTCAGAGTGCCAACTTTGCTGGCCAATGACAGCGACAGAAATCTGGAAGACTCCACAGTGTCACCACCTGTACAGGCTGTGAGATGTGAGGAGTCGGATATCCGAGTCTAACTATTCGACTAAGTACCCACCCAACGCAGTAGATCCACAAAAGTGGGCCTTTGGATACGTCAACGCCCCAATGGCCGCGTCCACGATAGGTAGGTAACAATTTTCTTCTTTTCAACCGTCACGCCAACACGCAAGCTATCAACACATCAACAGCACCATTGATATAAGCTCTGCGGCTTCATTCTTTTGTTATCATATCGTTCTTTAACCCCTCCATCGAACTGTACAACAATACAGTAGTTCCGCATGGCGCAGCAATGGCGAACACTTCGTTGGCGAGCCGCCTCAATTTGAAACAGTTGTCGAGTTCCTCTTCTCGCTTTTTGCTCAGATGGGGTGCTGATAAGGGTGTTGCTTTCATGAAGCGTTCATTCAGTAACGTCGCTAGATCAACGGGCAGATGCAGCCAACATATTACCGGTTCTATTTACACTGAAAAGATATCTGACATGGAAATGCAGGACGCCCTTGACCCAGTGCACGACCTCATCCGAAAGGAACGGCGGCAGCCCGCCCGCAACAAGCGTAACGATTCCGCTATGAATGGAGATGCTTCCAGCGTCATCCCGTCTACTAGGGCACTGATCAGAGTACCTCGGAGGGCTCACGGGCATCGAGGCCACAGCTGCCGTCAAGACGAGCGACGAAGGGCGTACCGGTCCCAGTTCGAGCTTAAGACGTGTAAGAACCGAGGCAGAATGGGTTGAAGCGCGAATGATAAGCGGTGGGTACAGCGGCCGAGGCTCTCGCGGAATATCAAGTTGACACGGTTACAAAGCCCGAGATCATGAATTGAATTGCGCAGCCGCCTGCGTTCCTTGTCTCCTTCTTAGCTAGCCGCCTCTCAATCAATATTCGTTGCTCATTAACATGCTTTTTTATGTTATATGAACCTCTTTGCACTGGGAATACATGTAACTTCCGAATTGCGAGGATCGCGATCTTGAACAGCAGCAAAGTTGATAAATTCGACGAAAGACGATTGCTAGTGCGGACCCGACTGTGATGTTTTCGCGTGGGTGTGTGGGTGTGTGGCAATCGAGTCCACTAACCAAATCTGGTCAAGAGTGGATCTACTGCGTCGGGTGGGTACTTAGTCGAATAGTTAGACTCGGATATCCCTACCGACCCGACCAAAAGGTCAGAACACTAAGCTGATGAGAACCAGCTTAGTGCGGGATATATAGGTGCATGCAACGACGGACAGAGCAGTTACGGGTAACCGTCACATGAGAAACGCATAACCACTTGTTCCGCCCAAAAGGTCAAGTGACCAAGTTGCACGTCTGCAGCTTGATCAAGGTTAGGGTCTGATCCACGAGCGCCGACAGACAAAGAGCTCGTAACAAAGCGGGGTTTCTTTCCAAATGCGGCTAGCCCGCCCCTCTAAATAACATGGATTAAGCCAAAAAGTCCGTTAAATCCCGTTCGAGTTGTTTTCGATGTACCGCGCTAGCAGGGGCCGCGTAGATGCCTACAATAGGAAGAAAGTGGGCACTTTGCATGTTTGTCGGCCTGAATTTTGTCGGCAGGAAAAACGTGCCGACAAACATTTT
Organism: Claviceps purpurea; assembly: GCA_029405325.1. Taxonomy (NCBI): domain Eukaryota; kingdom Fungi; phylum Ascomycota; class Sordariomycetes; order Hypocreales; family Clavicipitaceae; genus Claviceps; species Claviceps purpurea. The sequence continues at coordinate 3,240,646 of CM055783.1, read as the reverse complement.
TACCTACATGCATGCAAAGTCTTCCCACGCGCCGACGCCATTCAATTCAATCAATCAATTAATCAACAATGAGACCAACGCCACCATGACGGCATTCGTCGGCAGTAATTACCTTCCTATAGAGCATAGTATCGTGAAAGATGACGATTTTGACGATCATGTCACTGCTGTATCGATATTAATGCAATCCCGATGTCTGATGGACAGAGAACCCCTGACACGCGGCGCCGCACAGCGAGTTTTAGCACTCGCGGGGGGTGTTGGCCGCTATATCGAGGCGCTGGGACGGCGGGAAGCACTGGAGATTCGAGAAGCACTGGCGCTTCGACGATTTTTGCCGGATACTCGGCCACGAACGGAAGGCGGTGCCGCTTTGGTAATCCCTGTATGGTACTGTGTGGTACAGAGTTGGCGACCCACATTCGCCTTGTACCTATCCACTATGTGTATGAAAGTTTGTCGGCGCTCGTGGATCAGACCCTTATAGTGCATTGTCACAGCTACACAGACGGCACTGTATGTGAGGAGTCGGATATCCCTACCGACCCGACCAAAAGGTCAGAACACTAAGCTGATGAGAACCAGCTTAGTGCGGGATATATAGGTGCATGCAACGACGGACAGAGCAGTTACGGGTAACAGTCACACATGCAACGACGGACAGAGCAGTTACGGGTAACTGTGAGGGTTCATCACGGATATTGGATGTATGCGCGAGAGGAAATGGTTATCAATAAAACTAAGGAGGAAAGAAAGAGAAAGGACAAGAATGTGACAAACGCTACGTCACGATTGATCACGCGGCCGACGCACGGAGCACTCTACAGTCAAGTGAATGCTCAGGTGATCAGAATGATCACACGACCATTGCACGGAGCGCGCTACAGTCAAGTGAATGATCATGTGGACAACATGATCAGGTAGACAATAGGATCAGGTGGACAATATGATCAGCTGAACAATAGGATTAGAAGGACAATATGATCACGAGGTCATGAGGAGACCATCAGGGTACTCGGATGAGTCCCATGACCAAGTAGTCACAGTAGAGAGATGAACATGTATATAAGGATGGAGGTTTCCCCCATAGTCTATAGTTCAGATCTCTACTGATTAATCTAAGCAATAGTTTCATCTATTGAGAGTAATCTCTTAACGTGACTTACGCCGATAACTGCTCGAATATATTCAACCGACCCACTTCCTAAGTAACAGACCTACTGTGACTTAGACTTAAGCCATCGTTACATTTTAATCAGTCCTGTTCAGTGAGTTACCTTGATAACTTCGAGCAGTCATCCTTCACCATGTCTACTGCAAGCGGAACAACCAGCAACTCCGGCCAAGCTATGGCACAGATGCGACAGCAGATTGAATTGCTCACTCAGCAGCTCACTGCTCTTCGTGCCAATGGAGCAGGTGCACTCACTCTTCCCAAGTTTCCCAAACCTGACTCGTTTGACGGAAGCAAAGGTGATGTGCGCACTTTCCTCACTCAGTCGAAGGCCTATCTCCGGGTAAACACTACCATCTCCACTTCTGCCGCCCAGATACTTTGTATCGGCAACCTTCTCACTGGCAAGGCAATGGAATGGTGGGAGCCAACTCTCAGAGACTACCTGGACAATGAAACCCCTGATGCTGAAACCGCTCGGATCTTTTCGGACTTCGAAAACTTCGAAGAGATACTGCAAACGACATTTGGCGACCCCGATGAGGTTCGAACTGCCACACGCAAACTCAAGCTTCTTAGGCAGACCGGTTCTGCTCAGCACTATGCGCGGGAGTTTCGACGAATCGCAACACGCCTCACCTGGGAAGACGATAGCCAGATGGAGCTGTTTTACGACGGGCTTCGTGAAGATGTGAAGGATGAAATCGCGAAGGATGATCGTCCCGATACCTTCGACGACTTCGTCAGCAAAGTTATTAAAGTCGACAACCGACTTTATGCTAGACGACTTGAACGCGGCGGAAGGGACACCGGATTTCGTGGACCTCCCCGAGGAAGAAACCAGCCAAACACCAGTCAACGCCGAGTAGGATCCACGGCCTATGGAACTCATTCAGGCCCCATGGAACTCGATGCGGCCAGCAGAGAAAAACCCAAGACTTGTTATAACTGTGGGTTACCAGGACACTTCGCCAACAAGTGTCGCGCTCCAAAGAAAGTCTGGCGACCGGTGGCTGAAGATCGGAGACTAAATGCAGCAAACCGATCCGACTTGCCTACACGAACTGTTAGTATGGCAAGCAGCGAGGAGAGCACCAAGAAGATTGCGGGAAACGACGACCGTCGTTGCGCCTAGGACCAATCCTTCGACGGAGATCTGACAGGTCTCTGCGTACTGCGAACATCGGCAGTACCGCTCACCTCTTGTACCCATGAGAATTATGGGAAGTAAAATCCAGGCAATGATCGATAGCGGAGCACAAGGAAATTTTATCTCGCCGAATCTCGTCAATGAATTAAGATTGCCCTGGAATATGAAAGACGAGCCCTACCGACTCACGACTGTGGAAGGACATCCAGTGAAGTATGGCCAAGGAGTAGTCGACACGGAAGTTGCGCAGCTTCCAATCGACATACAAGGCACGAAACACCATGTCAGTTTGGACATCACAGCGATCTCACAACACGATGTTATATTAGGGATACCCTGGTTGCGAGCGAGCAATCCCCGAGTCAACTGGAGAACAGGCCAACTTCAGTGGGATCTACCAGGATGCGATTACGACACTGAGAGCGGCCCAACAGAGGCACATCATTCGGATCATGACCGGCCTCTAGGAATATATGTGATCACCAGAGAGCCAAAAGCTGAGACGACGGAGATTCCCGAGGAATACTCAAAGTACAGCGAGCTGTTCAGCGGAGAGCTAGAAACAGGACTACCGGAGCATTCACGCTGGGACCATGAGATCAAACTCCAGCCCGGTAAGGAACCGCGGTTCCACAAGGTATATCCCCAGAACCCTGTGCAGGACAAAGCGCTCAAGGAGTATCTGGAGGAGATGTTAGAAAAGGGATTTATTAGACCATCGGAGTCCCCAGCAGGATACCCAATCCTGTGGGTACCAAAGAAAAACGGGAAGCTACGACCATGCATCGACTATCGACAACTGAATGAGATCACCATTAAAAATCGATACCCGTTACCACTCATAATCGAGATCAGAGACAAAGTAGGAAGAGCTTGGTGGTTCACAACAGTCGATCTGAAAGGGGCCTATAACCTGATACGAATCAAAAGAGGCCACGAGTGGATGACAGCGTTCCGAACCACCAGAGGCCACTATGAATATTTAGTCATGCCTTTTGGACTGACCAACGCACCCGCGACTTTCCAGACAATGATTGACAATGTCCTTCGCAAACAGATAGGTGTCTTTGTTGTTGTTTACCTCGATGATATCCTCATTTACTCAAACACCCTCGAGGAACACAAGCAACACGTTCACGAAGTACTACAGACCCTACAGGACAACAACCTCCTAGTCGAAGCAATCAAATGCCAGTTTCACAAGCAAACTGTGTCGTTCCTAGGATATGTACTCACACACGGAGAAGTCAGAATGAGTCCAGACAAAATCGAGACTGTTAAGGATTGGCCAACACCCTCAAATTTGAAAGAAGTAAGAGCATTTACAGCCTTTGTGAATTTTTACCGGAAATTCCTCAGCGGATACGGTGATATTTCGCGACCTCTTACCGATTTGACAAAGAAAGACATCGGATTCAAATGGGGTGAACGAGAAGAACAAGCTTTCCAGAAGATGAAAGAATTGGTCACGAAAGAACCTGTGCTGAAAGCACCTGATCAAGAAAAACCTTTTGAGCTCGAAACGGACGCCTCAGACTATGCGCTAGGCGGACAGCTCGGACAGCGAGACGATCAAGGGAGATTGCACCCAGTTGCATTTTTCTCCAAGAAACTCCACGGACCCGAACTCAACTACGGCATTCATGACAAGGAACTCATGGCAATTATTGAATGCTTTAGGGAATGGAGACACTACCTCGTTGGAGCGAAGCACCAAATCAAGGTCTATACCGATCACAAGAATCTCACATCGTTCTTGACCACGAAAGAACTCAATAAACGACAGATTAGATGGTACGAAACCCTTACGGATTATGACTTTATAATAATCTATCGGAAGGGATCCGAAAACGGCAGAGCAGATGCGCTCAGCCGAAGAGAGGATCTAAGGTCGGAAGAACAAGTCGACAACGCGCCTTTGTTACGCGCCACCAAGGATGGGAACCTTGTGTTGGGCACCCGACAAGTCAACTTAACCTGGCAGGCTAAGCCGGACGACACTTGGATGCAGAAGATCGCATCACGTATTGAGAAAGACAGTTGCATGGACAACTGGGAAACGAAGCCGCATTTCAGCAAGCAAGGCGAAATCTTCTTGTACAATGAACGTCAGTATGTTCCCAGTACACTTCGAGAACAACTCGTCAAGGAAATACACGAACACCCTTTACACGGACATCAGGGTGTAGGGAAAACGATCAGCAGATTGAGAAGATCGTATGATTTTCCCGGAAGCAGAAGTATGGTGCAGCAAGTGATCAAATCGTGTGACAAGTGCAACAAGTCAAAGGCAGCACGACACGCACCATATGGTGAATTACAACCTATACCACCACCAGAAAGAGCATGGCAAACTGTTACCATGGACTTCATCGTCAAATTACCTAAGTCCAAAGAACCGATGACAGGAGTATCTTACGATAGCATCTTGGTCATAGTCGACAAACTTACGAAGTACGCATACTACATTCCTTATATGGAATCGAGCGACGCCAAAGACTTGGCATATATGTTCTTCATAACAGTTATTGCGCAACATGGACTGCCAACGAAAATTATATCTGACCGTGACAAGCTATTCACGTCGAACTTTTGGAAATGCCTCATGGAAACTATGAGAATCAAGCAGAATCTCTCAACGGCGTTCCACCCGCAGACAGATGGTCAGACCGAGATTCTGAATCAAATACTTGAACAATACTTACGATGTTATGTTAACTACCAACAGAATGATTGGGTAGAATGGCTACCGTTAGCACAATGGGCTTACAACAGTGCAAACATTGAGAATATTGGCATGTCGCCATTCAGGGCTAACTATGGATTTGACCCTACCATCGAAATACATGCGACACATATTGTGAACGCGCCAGCAGCTACAGCGCAAGCAGCAACAATTACGGAAATACAGAAAGAACTTCAGCAGGAATGGATCTTTTGCAAAATCGTATGAAATACTACGCGGACAAGAAACGATTGCCAGCGCCAATCTTAGAGGAGGGAAATAAAGTTTACCTCATCCGCAAAAACATCAAGACAAGACGGCCCAGCGACAAGCTCGACTGGAAGAAGATCGGACCATTCTTTATCAAACGCAAATTGTCGGATACCAACTACGAACTTTCTTTACCAGAAGGGATGCGGATCCATCCCATTTTTCATATTTCCTTACTCGAAAAAGCACCAGACGAATCCACCATTGCTACTAGAATTACCGTCGACGACTCCAGCGAATATGAAGTCGAAAGGATACTCAAAGTCCGAGGAAGCGCCAAAAGGCGACAGTATCTCATCAAATGGAAGGGATATGCAGATTCCGAAAATACCTGGGAACCAGTCAAGAACCTCACGAATTGCTCTACGGAACTTGAACGTTTTCATTCAGCAAAACAGTGACCCAATCGGTCCCATAGGTACCGTCCCGAGATCAACGACACTCAACTTTGACGAAACAAACCTTCGCGACTGATACAATGGCCTTGAGGACAAGACCAATAGAGGAGGGGCATGATGTGACAAACGCTACGTCACGATTGATCACGCGGCCGACGCACGGAGCACTCTACAGTCAAGTGAATGCTCAGGTGATCAGAATGATCACACGACCATTGCACGGAGCGCGCTACAGTCAAGTGAATGATCATGTGGACAACATGATCAGGTAGACAATAGGATCAGGTGGACAATATGATCAGCTGAACAATAGGATTAGAAGGACAATATGATCACGAGGTCATGAGGAGACCATCAGGGTACTCGGATGAGTCCCATGACCAAGTAGTCACAGTAGAGAGATGAACATGTATATAAGGATGGAGGTTTCCCCCATAGTCTATAGTTCAGATCTCTACTGATTAATCTAAGCAATAGTTTCATCTATTGAGAGTAATCTCTTAACGTGACTTACGCCGATAACTGCTCGAATATATTCAACCGACCCACTTCCTAAGTAACAGACCTACTGTGACTTAGACTTAAGCCATCGTTACAAAGAATGCCCTCCTAGCCGTTTAAGTACCTCCACGCCCAGTGGGGGGAGTCTCAAGTAGTCACCCCAGCCTTGCCGCTTATCTATCCACGATTAGTCAAAGACTAATCCATAACATAGCCTCTTCCTTTGGACCAGCCAAAGAGTCCGGACGCAAGCCGATGGGGGTCCGTGCGTTACGCTGGCTGCCGCCACTATGCCAGCCCTCCGCAGAGGGCTCCCTGTCCAACCACCCCTATCCTTTGGTCGACAAGCCGACTCCTCCCAGGAATCGTGGAACTCAAACACGCGCAAGCCTGCTGCCTCAGTGCCCAGAGACACACTCAGTCGAAGTAACTCCTTGGGGGAAAAAATCCCTACTTTCCAGCAATACCAACCGTTGGCCAAACGATTGGCACTTCTCGTTCCCACCGCGATCAGCATCGTCTCGTCACGAGTCACGACGCACGCGCATGGAAATCTCTTCTTCCCAACCCCACTTATTTGCCCCAATCAAACTCCTCCTTTTTTTCGCTTGTCGCACCCAGCCCTAAATTCGACACGCCCACAGAAGTTTTGCCTGATGTCCATAGGGTCGCCATTTGACTGTTGCGACGCAAGTTACACGGGCGCGGCAGTTGAGCTTAACGTCGAATCCCCAAAGGGGTGCCGTAAAGTCCGCGTAGGCAGCTGCCACTCTTCTCGGTCCAGTCGTGTCTTGGACTCGTTGCGCAGGCCGGCCGACGTGGTCGGAAAGTGTTGCGAACCTGCTTCGAAGAGAGTACACTCCCAACGCGAGACGTGTACGCGTGGAGGGATTCGTGCTGTCCCTGCCGCATCTTGACCAAGTTCAGATCGTCGCTCCTTGTGAGTCTCCCCGAGCGTGTCGCTGATGTACGTAAAAAAAAAGCTGCCGGCTGGTGGTTGGAGTCGGTCGCCCTCGTCACGTAGGGGAGGAACGTTGTCTGGAACGTCCCGAGGCGCGAATAGACGTAGTAGAATTGGGCCATTGGTTGCTCAATTGCATACCCGTCGATTGCGAATTTCGCGCGCATCGACGCAAGCCATTTGTCCAGACCCGAACGAGAGGTGAGCGGTTCGGGGGCGGGCAGGATTTGGCGTTGTTGACTTGCTGCATGATCTTACTTTCGCGGGCGGTCCGGTCGCGAAAGGAGTTTTATTGATTGTGAGGGTTCATCACGGATATTGGATGTATGCGCGAGAGGAAATGGTTATCAATAAAACTAAGGAGGAAAGAAAGAGAAAGGACAAGAATGCCCTCCTAGCCGTTTAAGTACCTCCACGCCCAGTGGGGGGAGTCTCAAGTAGTCACCCCAGCCTTGCCGCTTATCTATCCACGATTAGTCAAAGACTAATCCATAACAGTAACCGTCACACTGTACAGACCGTGACAACTTGGACGCTGTGAGAAACGCATAACCACCCGTTCCACCAAAAGGTCAAGTGACCAAGTTGCACGTCTGCAGCTTGATCAAGGTTATATAGTGCATTGCCACCCCTGACGGCACAGGTCGTGACACGTCCCCTTCCCAAAGCTGAGAATTCAGCGCAGCGGATTCGAGGCAACAATCGCCCTCTCCTCCCTGCAGCCCTGAACCCACAGCTCCGAATAGTTGGTAGGAGGACCCAAAGCGTATATGTGAAGGAAGGTCGTCGTCAGGCAATCTTTGGCCCTGCTAACCTGGTCGTCGTGGGGCAATCTTTGGCCCTGCTAACCACACACTTTCGGCTTCGGTGCACTAGGTTGACGGGGGCAGTATCACGGAGTGACTCGTAATTCTCCCCCCACCCCGACTCGAACTCGGGGCCTCTAGGCAACTTGGTCAAGTGTGAGAAACGCATAACCACCCGTTCCGCCCAAAAGGTCAAGTGACCAAGTTGCACGTCTGCAGCTTGATCAAGGTTATATACCGTATAATCTGTTATGGATTAGTCTTTGACTAATCGTGGATAGATAAGCGGCAAGACTGGGGTGATTACTTGAGACTCCCCCCACTGGGCGTGGAGGTACTTAAACGGCTAGGAGGGCATTCTGGTCCTTTCTCTTTCTTTTCTCCTTAGTTTTATTGATAACCATTTCCTCTCGCGCATACATCCAATATCCGTGATGAACCCTCACATAATCTCAGAAATAAGGCCACGACTGGGACGCCCGATTCTGACGAATCAATGTGTGAGCTATAGCCATGCTAAGACAGATTGGCCCACTGTTCGTTTGTATCTTTTCCCTCGCAAACCCAGACTATTGGTCCATGTCGTCACTCTTTTCAATTGAACTCCAATTGAAACTCCATTGCTGAAGCGCTCTTTGAGCTATATTTCCCGGGGGAAAAAAGAAAAAAGAAAGAATAAGAAGAAGTTATATTTAGGTTGCGTAGGTTGCAGCTTGCGCAGCTTGCGCGCGCAGCTTGCCTATCTGTTGCTTGAGGATCTGAGATGGTGGTGAGGGTCTGCTCTGAATGTATCTTTTATATGGACGGACGGCCTCAAGCGGAAAGGTGGCAAGTGGGGCACGGTTTTGGCTTCCTCTGCTCAACAAATCACCAGGGAGTATTCCAAATTAGCGTTCCCAGTCGTGGCCTTATTTCTGAGATTATCCCATTAGCGGTCCGTAGGCTCACTTCATGTCACTGACAGGGGGCTGACAGGGGGCTGCAGCCAATCACGTCGCAGCTTTACGAGGAGTACATCGTGGGGCCCGCAAAATTGGCATATGACAGAAAGTACCGCCGATCGGCGCCGTGACATAGAGGAACATCGGATTAACCGCACGGCGTGCTTGATTGAGGATGAATCTTCCTGCACTGCCAACTTCGCCCAAGATCAAACTTTTCTTGGGTTGATGACGAGCAAAGAATTTATTGCGCAAATTGGCTCGAGATCGAAATACCAACAATTGCCTTCGTGATTAAGAGCTACATCTCATTTATTGCAACAGTGGTTTGACTGAGATCGTGGCTATTACCTGATTTCCGTCAATCAAACGCCCAAGGCCGAACTTCCTTTGTTTTGAGCTCGATGATTGTGGTTGCCCAAAGGCGTAGGGTACGCGATGAAGCATTTTGAAGCATTCGTTTCTGAAGTCATCATGTCACTCCAAGTCGCGATCAACGAGCAAGGGGGGTGTGGGGCACGTGACATGAAGTGAGCCTACGGACCGCTAATGGGATACGGTAGTGCATTGCCACCCCTGACGGCACAGGTCGTGACAGACGCAAGTGTTATGGATTAGTCTTTGACTAATCGTGGATAGATAAGCGGCAAGACTGGGATCATCTTGACGTATCCAAAGCCCCACTTTTGTGGGTCTACTGCGTTGGGTGGGTACTTAGTCGAATAGTTAGACTCAGTCAAGTGACCAAGTTGCACGTCTGCAGCTTGATCAAGGTTATATAGTGCATTGTCAATTTGTCACAGCTGCACAGGCGGCACTGTACAGACCGTGACAAGGGATATCCGACTCCTCACACTGCGGGTGCCGTCCTGGCTGCGAGTCACCGGGTGCCGTCTTGGCCCTCTGCGGAGCTGCTGGCAAGATCTCATTGGAGACTGAACGTGCACCTAGATTGACGGGGGCAGAAAACTCCCCCCACCCCGAATCGAACGAGGGCCTTTGGTCAGCTTAGTGTTATGTGAGGAGTCGGATATCCCTACCGACCCGACCAAAAGGTCAGAACACTGAGCTGATGAGAACCAGCTTAGTGGGGGATATATAGGTACATGCAAAGACGGACAGAGCAGTTACGGGTAACCGTCACAGTAGTCTTATCAAAAGCTCCACTTCTACGGCGCCGAAAACCGCCAGCTCCACTTCTACGGCGGCGGATGTTACGGCGCCCGAAAGGGATACCCCGTCTGGATCTGGCCCTAAGGTACCCAGGTACTTAGGCATGTACCTATGTCAACGATGTGGATATACGAGGTCATAGTTGTCATATTGATGACATGGCATTGACCGAAGAACAACGAGACAGACCCATTTCACCCTGCCGGCATAAATATAATCAAAGTAACCGGCGAATCGCTTTATTGACGCAGTCGAGACGAAATGTGCCTCAATTGAAGCCGGGCAGGCTTTATCTCGAGTCACAGCCGGAAGCCCACGTCCATCTTACTTGCAGTCTATGTCCTTGAAGCGTTCGATATCTTCCGTTTCTTCATCACATGCATCCGCAACGTCGTCACCACCGTCACCAGCCCGCCACCGATCGCCAGCAGTGCTTTTCCCAGAATCTACGTCTTTAACTTCTACCATGCAGAGGCCACCGACCATCTTCGGTGAGGATCCCAGAGATCTTTCGCACCAAATTCTTCGGTCCTTCGTTCCCCATGTGTCCGTCTATGCATCCGAGGCCACAGAGGACTTGGTCATGAAGAAAGGATTCCAATACGGCCTCTGGGAGCTGTTACGGCCGTTTGGGGAGACGTGTCAAGGCAAAGTTACCGTACAGGATAGCAACGGTGCGAGTCGCTGTTTCGATGACTTCTCAATTCGTTTCACAAGGCTCCCCCAACACATGGATGATTATAGCGATACAAGATCTCTCTCCAAGCTAGAAATGAGCTTAGACGAATCGCTTAACAGCAACAGACAAAGCGCAGAGAGGGCTTCAAACGTTCTTGCTGAAGTAGACAGTCTAGTGGAAAGGCATTTGGCTCTCGCTGAGCAGTCTATTCATAAGACATCGTCAACAGCTGCAGGTGCTTCAATAGACAAGCCAGAACACGAAACGGCATCATCATATTATTCCCTGTATTTGAGACGCATATTATCTGGCACGTCTGCAGTCCCTCACGAAACATTTGCACACCCTGTTGCCTGTGTCATAGCCATTAGCTCTCAAAACGAATCTCCCATTGAGGAACTGAGAAAATTATACGCCGACAGCACTGAAGGAGATAAAAGGGTCCCACCGTGGGTCGACAGTGACTACTTAAGATACTATGTGTTGGTTCATGATGAGGATAGCGACGACATTACTAGATCAATGGGCTTGTTCGAACAAATGAAACGCCATCTGGGCCTTCATTGCCATCTTCTCCGACTGAGATGTAGCAAGAGTGCGGAAACAGACGATGATAGCATGTCACTTCCTGACAGTACGTGGATATCGGCAGCTGAAGAACTAGCGAAACTCAGTCAAAGTGAAAGTGAGGAGGACCTTCAAAGCTCGACCCACAACATCTTCGAAACTGATGCCATCGCGATACGGACGTTTGTTCGAGAATTGGTGACGCAATCCATCATTCCCACTATGGAACGCCACATATCGGTCTGGAATGATCAGGTTGCGTCTCGTCGAAAGGGAATAACGGGTCGTTTTATAAATTTATCACGCAAATGGACTGGGTTTGGGACCGCAGCCCGTGCTTCGTCTGGAACCAGTCTGGGCTCCGGGGACAATTTCGAGACTCTCGGGTACTACCGCGCTGAAACTGCAGAGGCCATCATGCGAAAACTGGCTGACTACGCGTTTATGTTACGAGATTGGAAATTGGCCTACTCGACTTATGATCTCTTGAGATCCGACTTCAGCGAGTCAAAAGCTTGGAAATATCATGCTGCAGCTAGCGAAATGGCCGCCATCAGCTTGTTGCTAGTATGCCGAAACCTTGCTTCCAAGACCCGGGCTGACACCATCAAACACATGTTCGATTCGGCATTTTACTCTTATAACAATCGTTGCGGTGCCTCGTTTGGAGCAGCCCGCTGTTTGCTTATTGGGATGGAGCTGTTGCGCGCAAGTGGTGGTACTGGAGTTGATGAAGCTGGCAGGTGGGCTCTCCGCTTGCTCGAGGCTCGAATATTGGGCCGAGTCGGTGAGGCCCTGTTGAAGGAGCGACTTTCTTTCTGTTATTCATCTAAACTCGGCGTAGGTAGCTGGGGCTTGGGATGTCGGAAGAGGAAAGCAGCGTTATGGAGTATCCTGGCTGCTGAAGCATGGTGCCAACAATCCAAATATCTTCCAGCGCGAGAATGTTTAAAAGAAACACGCAAATTCAAGGCGTTACAGTCCAATGATGGCGCTGGTACCATAATACCGTTTCAGATTGCAATGGAGTTTGTCGAGTCGCTGCAACTCCATGTATTCCAGAATATGTGTCCGGACTATGGCTCGAGACAAGCTTTCCTTAGAGAAGGTCAGGCACGAAGTCCCCAAGTCGAAAATTTAGGGGCTCTTACGCCAGGTTCTCGACAGGAAGTATTTCATTCTGGGACTCCTATACTAGAGACAGCACCACCACGGGATGTTCGGTACGCAGAATAGAAGACGACGTTCCACCGGGAGGCACAATTGGATAACGAATGGACTTGAATAAACATTCCACATATTGTGCCTGACGAGAGATTCGGAGAAGCCAACGACATTGAAGTGGACACTGGATATTAAAATTACTGATCACGGCCTTGCTTCAGCGCAGCTGTAACTTCAAGCATTGTGAAACGATTAGTCTCAGCGTCATCTACCTGATCTGCTGGCCGCAAAGTTTGATTGCATTCTCTTAAATCGTAATTCCGTCCCGTTCAGCAGTCAGAATTCAGAAGAGTATTACTATTTACACCACCTCATATTTATATTCATGCCACCTCACCTGTAAGCTTACGGCCAACGACGCTGAAGGTTAAGCTATGCCTGCTCAGCAATCATCCACAGAAGGAATGTCGCATACCTCAGACTGCCGCAGTCGACTCAATTGGACCCGTTCAATGACCTGATTGTGCGACTTCTTGCAAAGACTTTGTCGCGATAATGGCGTCGCTCTCGCCAAGGCTCGTAATCCAAGAAAGCTGGAGTGGAAGGAGACTAGCTGTTTCTTTGCATGCGATCGTGGCTAGGGGCGCCCGTCTGCCGCTGCGAGCGTTGGACTCAGAAATACGCAAAACATTGACTGCCCCGTCAACATTGCAGCGTCGACTTCAGAGAGATCCCAGGGAATGAGAGATATCATTTCACTTCTGGCAGCATGGCCACAGCCCGTCTCGCATGTTCATCGCCTTTGAACGCCAGCCCAGAGTGAAACTGCGAAAATGACAGAATCGTTCGGCCTGGAAACTAAATGAAATCTGTGAGAGACATCACATATGGTTCTTCATACTTCCATGAGACACTCATCTACAATGATAAATCATCAATTAAGCTTGACGAGCTCGGTGGCCATACACTTATTAGGCCCAGATTCACTGTCCGTCCACGGACAGAAATATGGTGACGCCTTGGGCGAAGGGGCAAAGCTAGCCAATCAACAGTCGATCTGACTCCGGTTCACGACGGGCCAATCAACAGTCGAGCTTACTCGGGTTCACGACGTCGGTTCACGAGAGCACACGAGAGCCAATCATTCCCTGATCGTGGATTCAACGGGAGCCAATCATTTCGCCAAGCTTTCCAGACTGCCCCGCACAGATTTGAGAGCCTCGAGGATGTAGAATTGGCTCCGCTTCGCTTAGCCAATGATATTTGCATAACTCGCACGCTAGCCGTAAATAGTAAGGATCCTCAGCATATTTTGCACAAATATGCACGGTCCAAGTGCCCCCCTGCTCGCCATGTACCACGCTAATGAGCGCTAGACAGGGATTTAAGTAGGGGTCATCATTGGTCAAGCAGCAAAAAATCGATCCACCCTTCGTCCGTGGACAGGACGTTGCACGCTCCGTCCACGGACGACACACGTGGGGCTTTTTGCTATCACTTTGCGTCGTGAAGGAAAGATGTGGCGGGAACGATGCTCAGGAAGATGGTTGATCTATTCTGTCTCTACGGAATAGATCACCCCTTTTATATGCAGATATAAAAGGAGCTAAGCGACCGGTCTATCTAGAGGGAGAGAGCTCATTCTTCCTATAGCATCGGGAAATGAAGCGGCTAGTCGGCTAACGAAGACGTTCAATAAAAGGAGAGAGGATGTGACATCGGAATGTCTCGTCCTCAGGCTCACTTTTATTGAACGTAAAAGCTGCTGACTAACGCACGACCAATGCATGTGCATAAATGGCACTCACACTGTGGGGCATACCACCTAACGGGCGACACACCCCCCAATTGGAGCTGATAAACGAAGACAGGAGAAGCTCCAATTGCAGTGCCCACCAAACACAGAACAAGAAGAAAGAAAAACAATTCCAGCGTTCCTCCGAACAGAAAGAAAGATACTGATTGTATGTTGAAATCATCCGTAGCTGACTCTTGAGGAGTCCAAACTTGTCAATAGCTTGTCGTATACGAATTCGTGAGATTCACGGCATCGTGAATGAAATTGTAGATGCCTGTTGAACTCGTATTCCGACAGGGCGTATGGGCGCTCATTCTGTTTCCGTGTACCTCTTTCCCAGAGCATAACAATATATGATATATCGTTACAACACATTTGTCCATTGTGAACTCAATGGGTACTTGACGGCTTGTGCGTAATGTTTCGCAGATGTGCTCGGTCATTGTTGTCGTGAGAGGATTCAAAAAACAGAAAGAACAATGATCACACCTAGGTAACACGGCTCAACTGACACAAATCGTCAGCGAGAAGCGGCGAGTCGGGGTCCCAAAAGCTGTGAACATTTTGATCAGGGTTTCTTATAGGCAAGATTCCCCAATCCTGAGCTTGCCCCTCTTCCCTCTGAATACTGGATTCTTGAACTCCTCCTCACAGACGGTCGAGGATGAGACGTCGAAATTGGAGAATCGAGAACGAGAGCGGAAGGGGTATTGACATCGAGCGCTAGGAACTCGGGCGCAAGATGAAACAAAAACAAAAGAAAAGGGCACCAACAATTTGGGCCAAAAAAGAAGGAGATGCACCAACAACCGGGCACAAAAAGGGTGTCTCGTCTAGTTCGAAGAATACACCTCGAACGGCTGACTGGGACAAAAAAAAGGTACGCCAACAACCGGGCGAACAAAGAGTGCGACCGACAATTCGGGCACAAAAAGGTGTCTCGTCTAGTTCGCAGGATACGCCTCGAACATTTGACGAAGACAATGGGTCCACTATCGGCAGCCCTGCAGTGGCAAGTGGCCCAATCGGTGTTGTTTTTCCTAAAGCTCGGACATTGAGTCCGACATCGCTTGAAGATGGGACATTACCGTCATCGCCGCTTAAAATCGCGTTATCGCATGGAACCTGTGTTGACGATCCAGGTCCCTCGGAAGCGCCAACAATCCGACCGAGAACGCTTAAAGAAGAGGATACCGAACCAAAAGGGTCAGGAAGTGATCAGCTCGCCTGAAAAAATGTTCGGGTCCTCAAAAAGTGTCCGCTCGGGGGTCAGAAGACCAAATGGCAAAGTTCTCATCAAGAAGCTTCCCGGTGGCCCAACATCCACCCCCGAGGACAAAATCTCCGATGGAGGCGCTAAGCGCGTTCCAACGCGAGAAAAAACAAAAAGAAAAAGAGAATGATGACAGCAGGTAACCTTGGTCGGGATCCGTGTTGATTTGAAGGGTAGGTTGTCAAGACTCAATTGTCGAACTAGGTGAGCCTCCCTTCATCGGATCAAAAGACTTGAAGAAGAAGATTATGTGTCTCGTTGTCAATGTCGTCCCAGAAGAAGGTATCCGAATGCGATAAATGTTGGTAGCTGATCCCACAAGGTAACCAACAGTTATATCCTCGGACCTCTAGGGTTTATCGTGAACCATTCCTTATACGATATGCCTCGCGATCCCTCGACATGGGATATGCGCGACAACCGTATACACCTGACTCCGGTTTGTCTCGGGATCTGCTTGAAGGGCTCTTATTGAAGACAGGCGCAATGAAGTAGTACATGTAGTCGCCAGCCTTGTGCAAGAGTCCATGGTCATTGATGCCATTGACAGTGCTGCATCGAAGACCATGAAAGAAAAATTGACGTTGTAGCCCGACAGATCGAATCTTGATCTCGTTATAACAAATGGCTTGATGATTGCTCATCCCTCAAAGTAAACCAATACGTTGAAGAGTGCCGAACGAGTGCCGAGTAAGTGACAGGTGGAGCATATAATACCTGTATCATCTTGCTGTAGTCGTCTTGAAAAGACGAGAAGTCACCGCATAACGTTGCAACTCTCAAAAATGTTGATGATCCCAATGAACGCGTCGAAATGGTCGAAGAGAACCACGTTCTAGGAATTGGCGAGAGATGACGGGTTGGTATGAGTTAATGCAAATGATTCATGTTGAAGAAGATGACACAATGCAGTGCGAAGTTTCAGGAATCTGCCAGAGATTCCTCCCGGGCTCATAACTGTGGCGGGAACGATGCTCAGGAAGATGGTTGATCTATTCTGTCTCTACGGAATAGATCACCCCTTTTATATGCAGATATAAAAGGAGCTAAGCGACCGGTCTATCTAGAGGGAGAGAGCTCATTCTTCCTATAGCATCGGGAAATGAAGCGGCTAGTCGGCTAACGAAGACGTTCAATAAAAGGAGAGAGGATGTGACATCGGAATGTCTCGTCCTCAGGCTCACTTTTATTGAACGTAAAAGCTGCTGACTAACGCACGACCAATGCATGTGCATAAATGGCACTCACACTGTGGGGCATACCACCTAACGGGCGACAAAAGATCTCCAGAGAATCACTGCACCGTACTATTCACGCCCGTTCAGATTACAACCGGGAAAGAAATGAGGTGTATTAGTACCAAAAGAAACAGCTCGTCAGCGACCATTTCTTCATTTAATTTTGAAGAAGGACGCTGGGGAATTGATCGAGTTGTGGCGATTTGAAGATAGGGTATAAGACCCAACCCGGCAATATTTCACTCCACCAGCAATACCTTCAGATCGTTTTCTCTCTCCGATCGCCATCATAAGCGCAATTGGGTATTAAACGAGGCCGACTATTTTTGAAATTCATGAAAATGCTATGAGGCCATACCTCATTATCATAGTCCCTGTGAAGCTCAAGTAATCGATCACGGTAAAGGGGGCAATGATTGTCCCAGGTCGTGAGAAAAATTTGATAGTGCATATATAATTCGCGACCAATCCACCAATTGAAAAGGTATCAGTTTCAAAAGTTATCAGAAAGCCTTTTCAGAGTAACTCTTCCTATCTATGACGTCGCACGAGGATTTCAGCAACGTAGCGCGAGTCTTACTGTGAGGATCGCTTCATCCACCGTCGCTGCTGGGTCACGTGTTGTACAAGACGCATCGCTCCTTGGCACTCGCTTGACGACCAGCCGTATGGTCAAAACCAGCGGAGACCCGCAGTCTTTGCTCTTTCTTGCTTCCTTTCCCTCTTTAGCTTATAGTCCTCGTTCATAGCGATCAATAGAGCGCCTTTTGCCTCTCAGACTATACGATCCGTTACACTTACTAGATCTCAGCCAGCAAATGACTGCCATTGCACCACTGGATCGAGTGACAAGAATGGCCGGCACGCTTGCTTGATCTCAGCCTCATTGAGAATATCAAGAAGCAATTAAAACTGAGATAATCCCTCTCCAAAGTCCCAATGAAGACGACAATACCATCAAACAGGATTTATTATCGAATGCGTCGAGTTCGCGTGGGCAGACATACCTAGTGATTTTTCGAACACACACACTGATTGAAACTTCACCCCGCCACCTTGATGCTTGTATTGTGCACGGGGTCTATATACCGATTTTTGAAGAGAATAGGCAGAGCTTTCTAATGATACATTGAAATCTATGATAAAAGCAGAATTCACCGTTATCCTTGTAAGTGAAGTGGCTGCACCGAATGCTGTGAGATGTTTTTTGTCACGGCTGGTCACAGCGGGCACAGTGGGGGAACCAGCGATGAAGCTCTATATTGACGAAGATAATAGACTGTCAGAGACATGCGGACAGTGGCAAAGGCATGTGATGCATACCTCGTATAGGAGTGGCAAAGCATGGAAGCACACCTCGTATAGGAGTGGCAAAGCATGTAAGATATACGTATCTGAGTGGCGAGACATGTGATGTGCGCAGAAGCATGTGCACACGGAAAGGATATCTAGCGAGGGCCGCTCACATAGTTTGGTGAGAGGCCAGAGATCGAAACCGTCACCATCAGACCCCTAGCTTGTATCCCAATACTATCTTGCAGACTCTTGAGCATACCTTCACTCCGTGCAGACCCTAAACACCCTGACATAGACTAAGGCTCTGTATTCTTCGGCCGTCAGGTTCAGATCTAGATACCAATTGGCGCCAAGACCTTCCTATTTGGGTATCCCGACGTTCACAAATCTTGTGCAAGCTAATTGGTACCACTTGGTAGATTACTGTATCCTTTGGATGGATGCTGATTGCGAGTTGGTACCAAATGCCACTTGGTACGCGTCAGAATTGCCCGATGCGGTAATCCTGCATTTCAATCTGAACCTGATGGAAAGAGCAGCATTTCTATATACCAATTGCCTTGTTTAAGCTTTCACACTAACTGTAAGGGTTCATCACGGATATTGGATGTATGCGCGAGAGGAAATGGTTATCAATAAAACTAAGGAGGAAAGAAAGAGAAAGGACAAGAATGCCCTCCTAGCCGTTTACTCGTGGGTGAAACGTTTGAAAAAAGTAACCCACTATATCTAGTGGGTGACACAAACCGAGTACTTTGACGAAAGTCGAGAACAAAAAAAATGGGTGCGAAAAATCCAGCTCTCACCAATTTTGGTCGATTTTCGTCGTCCAATATCTCCATGTCTGCGGCAATTGATCTGATGATTGTTGGAAGCTGAATTTGGTATCTATTAAGACTACCTAATCATTCACAGTTTCATGAGTTACAAAGCGTGCATTGATGTTTCTATGATTTGGTATGACTTGGACGCAAGGCGCAATTGACGACCCAGCCCGTTCTTTCGTGACCAAGAAATAGGAGAGTTCCCCACCAAAACTGAAGTATTCCCGTGTCAGAAAAAGGGTCCTGTTCAAGGCAAGTCGCACCCTCTAGATATAGTGGGAGCCCTTTCTAAGTAATCTTAGTAGATACTTGATTCGGCTTTCAAGAAAAAATGTGATCAATTGTCGCAGACGTGGAGATATTGGACGACGAAAATCGACCAAAATTGGTGAGAGCTGGATTTTTCGCACCCATTTTTTTGTTCTCGACTTTCGTCAAAGTACTCGGTTTGTGTCACCCACTAGATATAGTGGGTTACTTTTTTCAAACGTTTCACCCACGAGTAAGTACCTCCACGCCCAGTGGGGGGAGTCTCAAGTAATCACCCCAGTCTTGCCGCTTATCTATCCACGATTAGTCAAAGACTAATCCATAACACTAACCCTAATCCTAACCACTAATCCCTAACCAGGAATGGGGTACTGGTAATGGTCGTCCGTGGAAAGCGACCGGTCGAACGCCCCAGTCCGCTAGGTACCTAAAAATCCACAAATCCGACATTCGAGTGGGGTGCCAACTGGTGTCACGGCTGGTCACAGCGGGCACAGTGGGGGAACCGGCGATGAAGCTCTATTGACGAAGATAATAGACTAAGGAGCAGAAAGGAGAAGAAAAGAGACACAATGCCGGCGGGCACAGCCAAGGACCTGGCTGTGCAGAGTCTGGGACGGTCACGTGACACAGGTATCCTCGGTATCACGTGGCTGAGGGACGCCTGGTGCAGCGGTCCTCACAACTGGCATACCAACTGCCTCCTCAGAATTACCGCATCAGGCAGTTCTGACCGTACCAAGTGGCATGTGGTATTCTGATACCAATTGAAGTCTATTTGGTATCTAGATCTGAACCTGACGGCCGAAGAATACGCAGCCTAAGGCCCCGTTTATGCCCCTTTTTGAAAATTGAAAAAGAACAATATTTCTGCAAAAAAATGAGGCTATACCCAATTGGGCACCTCCGAAAGCACATTTCGTGGACTCACCGAGATGACCCCTGTCAGACCCCTGCAGACGAAGTACCGCGCTAGACAAGGGCCTTACAAGGGTCTTACGAACGCAATTTTTTGTTCCAGCAACAGGATTTGTATGGGAAAACTGGAATAGCACGTTCCAGCCTCCGAGGTGCTCTAGGCTATTTCAATTTGAAAAACGGCGTCCTTTGCGGCCAAAAACACGCCTCTGACCACCACCAAAATGGACGCCCACTGTAAGTCAACTGGCAAGTCCACTGTAAGTCCACTGGCAAGTCCACTATAAGTCCACTATAAGTCCACTATAAGTCCACTGTAAGTCCACTGTAAGTCCACTGTAAGTCCACTGTAAGTCCACTGTAAGTCCACTGTAAGTCCACTGTAAGTCCACTAGCATGTCCACTGGCTACAAATCCTCGGTGTTTTCGATGACGTCGCAGACTGCGAGGCAGACGGCGGCTGGGTCGCAGGCGGGATTATTACGTTGCGGACGCGCAGATCTATCGGGTTCCGCGGTTTCGGCGTCGGCGTTGCCATTGTGAGGAGTCGGATATCCCTACCGACCCGACCAAAAGGTCAGAACACTAAGCTGATGAGAACCAGCTTAGTGGGGGATATATAGGTACATGCAAAGACGGACAGAGCAGTTACGGGTAACCGTCACAGCCATTTCCGTTGCGTTGGGGAGACTCGCCGTTGCGAGGAGTCGGATATCCCTACCGACCCGACCAAAAGGTCAGAACACTAAGCTGATGAGAACCAGCTTAGTGGGGGATATATACTCGTGGGTGAAACCTTTTGAAAAGGACACCCACTATATCTAGTGGGTGCGACTTCCCGATAACAGGGCCCCAATTCGAGAACGGAAAACTAGGTGCGAAAAATCCAGCTCTCTGTGAGGGTTCATCACGGATATTGGATGTATGCGCGAGAGGAAATGGTTATCAATAAAACTAAGGAGGAAAGAAAGAGAAAGGACAAGAATGCCCTCCTAGCCGTTTAAGTACCTCCACGCCCAGTGGGGGGAGTCTCAAGTAATCACCCCAGTCTTGCCGCTTATCTATCCACGATTAGTCAAAGACTAATCCATAACAGTAAGCAGAGATTGCACACCGGTCCTTAGCGCTCTGCACCGTTAGTGCCTAATTGAGGATGGCGATTCCAACAGTGACGACATGGACCAATAGTCTGGGGTTTGCGAGGGAAAAGATACAAACGAACAGTGGGCCAATCTGTCTTAGCGTGGCTATAGCTCACACATTGATTCGTCAGAAACGGGCGTCCCAGTCGTGGCCTTATTTCTGAGATTATACGGTAGTAAAGCTGTGTGACAAACCGTAATATAACCCCCCTGCATCAGGGTACCAGGCATCACGCCATTCAGGAGGACTAGGGTTTTAGCGTGATCACGCACTCAGCTGATCACGCCATTCAGGTGACAGGGCCTGTTGGTCTCACAACGATTGATAATAATCAGGCCATTCAGGGAACATGCATGAAGGCATGCAGCAATCGTACGATCATGTCGTCACAAGGTCTCCTAAGTCATTGACGGTATTGAACAATAGGACTGAATAGGGGGACACAGTAGAGAGATGAACATGTATATAAGGATGAGGGTTTTACTCATAGTCTAGAGTTCAGATCTCTACTGATCAATCTAAGCAATAGTTCATCTATTGGGAGTAATCTCCTAACGTGTCTTTACGCCCGTCGCCGATAACCTGCTCGAACATCAACCGACTCACTTCCTAAGTAACAGACCTACTGTGACTTAGACTTAAGCCATCGTTACAAGCTGAACTAATTTGCGACGATTACTGAAATATGAGGAAGTAAAGCGAAGCTTTCCTGTCAAGTCTAGAGAGGTCACAACGGCGTGAAGACTGAGGACAATGATGCCAAAGGTGGGGGTCAGTGCTTGAAGGTTTTAATCTCTGGCCTCTACCATACAAATGTGCGAGGCCACTGTCTTATGGACCTTCCACCGCAAACTCTGACTTCTCCTGCGCCCCACCATGGCCTCGTGGCCCTGTCCACCTGTCACGGTCTGTACAGTGCCGTCTGTGCAGCTGTGACAATGCACTATATAACCTTGATCAAGCTGCAGACGTGCAACTTGGTCACTTGACCTTTTGGGTGGAACGGGTGGTTATGCGTTTCTCACACCACCTATCCCTCACACGCTGCCCCTGACATTTACATTTACGGCAAAGATCAGGGTGGGGGGAGAGGGGGGAGAGGGGGGGCCAGCAGAGGAGGGAGGGGAAAAAAGATCGATGTGCTTACGTAAGGCCCGTCATGGGAAAAAGGAATGTTGCTTACGTAAGTCCCCTCATGGGAAAAGGAATGTTGCTTACGTAAGTCCCGTCATGGGCAGCAAAGGAGGAGGAAAAAAGATCGAGGTTGCTTACGTAAGTCCCGTCATGGGCAGCACTGAGCAGAGTAGGGAGGGGAAAAAAGATTGATACGCCATGATTTGATGGTTTCACGCAAATGTGATGTTCTTTTTTGGCTTTTTTTTGCTCATGCGGTTTTGCATTTGCGGACAGACGTATGTACATGTATAGCTACGACGAGCGTAGCAAGCAGCCCGCCGCAGGCGGCCCCCGCCGGGGCCCCCGGAGGGAAAGTCGTGCGCGTCTGTACAGTCCAGTCTACAAAAGAAAAAAAACAACTTTCGTCAACAAAGTCCTATTTGTATGGGGATTTCGGAAAATGAGGCCCAAATTTACCTATCGTTAGAGTGAGGATATCATTTTGTAGCGGATCGTTTTAGCGGGGTCAGACTGTAGGTGTTCCGGCGTCTATGCCCGCAACTTGCAAGAACACTTGATCACTGCCTCCTCGTGTTTGAATTTCCGGTGCTACCATGAGAAATCACCATGACCAATAGCTAGGGGCCTGCGGGCAACCGTATGAGAAGGGCAATTCCCGATATCGTTTGAGCGCGACATTACCACGTTCAAATGTCATCCACAAAAGCGTCGATAGCGCTGTCGTGCTGCCAGCTACCGTTGCATGAGTATTACGAGATACTGGACCATGATGAGGTCGCGCTGTGATTAGAGTTTCCCCCCTTTCTCTCTATCTTTTTTATTCTCAGTCATTACATTCGAATCGATAGCGTTTCGGACCATCGTGACATTCGCAAGTATGTACAGGGTAATACTCATTGCGCAGAACTAGAAAGACAGTTACAACCCAACCGCCAGCCAATTAAGTACGCAAAAGAGTGGAACTGACCAGGGCGGCGCAGGGCCACGAGTCGGCAAGATTCATAAGAAACCTGAACCCCGAACTGAGCTTTTCCTTTCAACTCGCACCTTAACTTGTAGCGCAGTGCGCCATTCGCTGGTCGTGCCATTCACTTGCACCAATTGGGCCCATCGACGCATTGTGCTTTGATTTCAATTGCCAACAAGCGCGATCATGGGCTTCGTTGAGGACGAGCTTAAGCAGCTCAAAGAGGTTATTGGCAGCCTTGACTCCCGCATCAAGCAACTCGAGAAGCGCACCATGGGCTTTTCACCCTCCACCGAAGAGATCCGCATGATCATCATGGGACCCCCTGGCGCCGGTATTGAGCCCTTTGCCAGCTTCAACATATCCTTCGACCTGAAGTAACATTGATGTTAGGAAAGGGCACTCAGGCGCCAAAGATCAAGGATCGATTTTCCTGCTGCCACTTGGTATGACTGGGGCTGAGTGTTACCCAAACTCCCATGTGTTTACCCTGGGTATTCATGCTGATCAAAACCATCGTCTATTCGTTAGGCCACTGGCGACATGCTGCGCTCTCAGGTCGTTAAGAAGACGCCTCTTGGTCGAGAAGCCAAGAAGATTATGGACCAAGGAGGGCTCGTTAGCGACGATATTGTCATTGGTATGATCAAGGAAGAGTTGGAAAATAACAAGGAATGCCAGGGAGGGTAAGTCTGTCATTACCAATAGATAGCCGCCTCGGTTCATTGCTCATCATGCGTTCGTTGTAGTTTCATTCTTGACGGCTTTCCTCGTACTGTCCCTCAAGCCGAACGTCTTGACGCGATGCTCCAAGAAAGAAATCGACAGCTTCAGCACGCTGTTGAACTGCAGATTGACGACTCGCTGCTCGTGGCTCGTATAACGGGCCGCCTGGTTCACCCCGCATCGGGACGATCGTATCACAGCACCTTTAATCCTCCAAAGGACCCGATGAAGGATGACGTGACTGGCGAACCCCTTGTTCAACGAAGCGACGACAACGCCGACGCCCTGAAGAAGCGTCTCGTCACGTACCACAAGCAGACTGCGCCAGTGGTTGACTACTATCAAAAGACTGGCATTTGGAAGGGCATCGATGCGAGTCAAACCCCCAACCTGGTGTGGAAGAACATGTTGGATATTTTGGAAGGAAATCAGAGACATGGAGCAGGTATACTGGGGCGATTTGTCGGCGTAAAATAGACTCATTTCATAGTTACGTACATGTTAGATTGGAGGTTGCGTACATTTGTCTCATGGCATAAGTGCTTATCGCACCGCCAGAGTTGACAGCCTGCATGGCGTCTTCGAATATTGTGACTATGTATCTAAAAACGATGTGGAGTGATGTGTTCTGCAGTTTTTTCTGTTTTGGCAGGGTAAGGTTCCCTATACGCTCGGTTACAGGGCTCTCTACTTCGAACAAATTGTTTCCTATTTTGACCCCGTGCGGTCTTCTACATCAAGCTTGAAGCTGCTTGTCAAGAAGTTCACAATTATTCGAAGCTGTGATGGTGTAGGCGTCGGGACTGGGCCGTTGTAGAATCGAAGCTTTTTTGGGGATGATGGCCGAGTGGTCTATAATCTATTGCTGCCGACTTGTTGCTAGCTTGATTATGCGCCTGATCGGCCGTGTGACGGTTACCCGTAACTGCTCTGTCCGTCGGTTGCATGTACCTATATACCCCCCACTAAGCTGGTTCTCATCAGCCTAGTGTTCTGACCTTTTGGTCGGGTCGGTAGGGATATCCGACTCCTCACAGGTCGGAGGAGTATTTAGCGATGGCCGCTCGCATGGATTGCGGGAGGCCAGATATCGAAACCGTCATTATTCAAACCGTGCCTTGTAGCTCAATATTATCTCGCGGGCTCTTGTTATACCTTAACTCGTTTAGCTCTCTTAACAAACCCTGACAAAGAAACGCCACACAGAACATCATGTTGGTATTTATTAATGACACGCAGACACACAAGGAAGGGCACGCGCAATCAATATCTACATTTCTTTCCGTCCCTACTATATCATCTTATCGCATATTCTAGTCCGTGCCTCTGCCCTTGGGTAGCGGGATCTGCTTGTGCTGCCACCCAAATGGCATTCATTTGCCGCGATGCCGAGATTGGTAGCTACAAGCAACCAATTCTTCTTCCACATCAGCTTTAACGCGTCGGTCTTCCTCAATTCATGAGGAATGTTTGGACCGCCGTAGTGCTGGTTCAGTAAGGAAGATGCTTACCACTGGTTGTTGTGTACTAGCTTAGTACATTGCTGCAGTGGCGGTCTTGAGGTGGTTCCGCGATGCTAGTGATTCAACAAGTGACAATGATAGTATGTCGCTTATCCCTTTACTAGCCATGATTGCGCGAGCAATGAGAGTCTTTCTTGTCTTTAAATCAACAGACTGTGAGGTACCCCGATACCATAGATTTGTCACCTCATCTCGCCCAGCCAAGTAAGCAACGCAGCAAGCGGCCATAACTAAGTCGTCGTCAGACAAGACAGGGTCGATGACTATTGATGGCTCGACTTTGTGGCCCTTAGCCAACACTAGAGCAGCAACTCCTCCCGTCACTGTGCCCACACAATCGATGCCTGCATCGGCGACTGCAGCAGAAGCGGCTGTGATACATCCGCTCAAAACGGCCATGGTGTTCCATTCGTCAATGCAGTCAGTGTTTGTTGTTCGACGATCAGTTTCGCCTTCGATCACAGTCACTATAACATCGACTCCGCTTTTTGGCCATCGGTGTGCTATAATTGCACCCCGCAAAGCTGTTTCGAGATGAACACTAAGATCACGTTCGCCGGTATCCCTTGTGTAGCCTCTCCTCTTGCGAGTCGCAAATGGTGCATACTTGACATGAGTTGAAATGACGATGTGAGGTGAAAAAGGAGCTGACCGTGGGAGAGATCGCGGACCATGAACAGTACAAATGAGTTTCATCCCGAAATCACCAGAACTGCTACAAGCTCCTACTTCCAGATAAGCTGAGCCAGATGCTGAGGGAGTTATGCCAGTCTTCAAGTCTATGCATGCAGGGTTAGGCCATTCGTTTGAAGAGAGTAACTTGGCGGATAAACGGCATCATAAGTGCTTACAGACGGGTCTTGATAAGCCTGGATCTCGCTTGCGAAGATGAGTATCGGAGTCATCTTCGTAATAGAGGGGCATTTGTGTCGAGGCCGATGGACCATTAACGCGTCGTCGGTCAGACATTATCACTAGCCTTTGCTCTATCTCTCGAAGCTGCTCTTCGTCGATCCTGCAACAAAATGCTGCCCACGGTGAGAGTCTCCGACTAGGCGTCAGTCACGTGCAATGCTTAAGTGGACGTCCTGACGGCCCACGGGTTTGCATCTAACGGTGTATGTACCTAATAATGTTGAGCGACAAGGAGTAAAAGAAGCCAAGAATTACTACACATGTGTATGTAGCAGACGGTTTATGCAGTTAGCGAGGTGAATATGTAAAAATGGAGACTTTCGTAATCATCTTCTTAGAGGAGTAGGGGCCCACTGTGCAAAGCGAATAAATTTTCATCGCACCAACTAAATCCTCCCAGCCTTTTTTCAAAATGTTTGGCTACACGTCCGTCATAGGCTAGGCTTACCGCAAGGTGCGCCGTGCGAGCGACTTCTTCGCGAAGTTGCCATTGTTCCAGGCCTGGCCGAGAATCATTATTTATTGCATGGTAAGTCCGAGCATAGGAGCGGGTTACCGATAGGGAACGAGGAACACAACCCAAACGATGAAACTCAAACACCACTGTTCCCGCGATTCATGAGCGAATGAACAAACATGCACTACCATCTGATCGGCGTCGTCACCACTTCGAGACATCTAATCTGCATTTCCAGCCGCCTGCTAATCTATATGTATAGCAACACTCGGATAGTATGAAAACCACGTCACATGATTTCCTCTCCGTAAGTCCTTCATTGCATAACTTCGCTTTTCCAGTCCTACAATGATGAGAATCATTTTTATCAGTTCTGCTACTGAATTACTGTGATGACCTTCAAATACCATACCAAGATCTCTGATGGACACTCGTTCTTTTTTTTTGTTTTTTTGTATAAATCTTGTTGAACCTCCGAGTTCTTTCTCATTCTACAGTCGCTGACCATTTCCTCGTATCAAGTGCATACATAACACGAGGTCAGGGCGAGGCTGAATATCATGACAACTGACGTTCGAGGTAAGATCAATCATCCAGTACAGCATGCGCAAAATTCACGCACAACATTGTGTGTCAGGACAATGATGATGCAAGTTCTATCCATTCAACTACTTCGTTGTTGCCGAGTCATTCTCCCTCACTAGAGCCTTTCGTAGACGGCCATGACCAGTTGTGGAGTTGCGCATCATGCTTCATTTGACTTCAGCGTCCTGCTCAATCATGGACTCGTTTTGGGTCACTGATGAGGAGGGCCGGCAATAACGACTGAGTATAACAGCATGTCTGAGTTCACTTCATAATTTCCGCGTTCGAATTTGATCACGTACTAAGTTGCGAAGGTAAAGGCTGACATGAGCCAGATACCAAGACGCGCCATAGGACGTTTCATCCGCAATTATCCATACATTGCCAACCTCGTGGTGCTGTGGCAACTGACGCGCAGTTGGTGCCTCAATAATCGCGAATGAGAATCAAGGTTAATCAAACTATAGCAAGCAAGTCGAGCACGCGATTTGTCAACCTAAGGTGATAACTTCTGACAGAAATTCTTCTCACTGTCCCTGTAACCCCGCTATCTGAATCTTATACGCCAATTGACATAGGTCTCCCTGCATGGCGTTTCCGAAGTTCTGATCGGTGTGAGGAACGCATAACCACCCGTTCCTGTTATGGATTAGTCTTTGACTAATCGTGGATAGATCAGCGGCAAGCCTGGGGTGATTACTTGAGACTCCCCCCACTGGGCGTGGAGGTACTTAAACGGCTAGGAGGGTATTCTTGTCCTTTCTCTTTCTTTCCTTCTTCTTTAGTTTTATTGATAACCAATTCCTCTCGCGCATACATCCAATATCCGTGACGAACCCTTACAGTTCCGCCCAAAAGGTCAAGTGACCAAGTTGCATGGCAGCAGCTTGATCATAGTTATATGTAGTGCATTGTCACTCCTGCAAAGGCGGCGCTGTACAGACCGTGACAATCGCCACGCCCCTCGACTCTCCAGTCATCAACAGCGTCGTTCCCTTCAAATTCTGCAAGCAAAGTTGACCCTTTCAGGAAGCGAATCGCACTGATCTTTTTCGATTCATGGTGGAAGATGTCACGACCTGTGCCGTCAGGGGTGGCAATGCACTATATAACCTTGATCAAGCTGCAGACGTGCAACTTGGTCACTTGACCTTTTGGGCGGAACGGGTGGTTATGCGTTTCTCACACTTGACCAAGTTGCCTAGAGGCCCCGAGTTCGAGTCGGGGTGGGGGGAGAATTACGAGTCACTCCGTAATACTGCCCCCGTCAACCTAGTGCACCGAAGCCGAAAGTGTGTGGTTAGCAGGGCCAAAGATTGCCCCACGACGACCAGGTTAGCAGGGCCAAAGATTGCCTGACGACGACCTTCCTTCACATATACGCTTTGGGTCCTCCTACCAACTATTCGGAGCTGTGGGTTCAGGGCTGCAGGGAGGAGAGGGCGATTGTTGCCTCGAATCCGCTGCGCTGAATTCTCAGCTTTGGGAAGGGGACGTGTCACGACCTGTGCCGTCAGGGGTGGCAATGCACTATATAACCTTGATCAAGCTGCAGACGTGCAACTTGGTCACTTGACCTTTTGGGCGGAACGGGTGGTTATGTGTTTCTCACAGAAGATGCCGATGATGACCTCCGCCTCTGTTATGGATTAGTCTTTGACTAATCGTGGATAGATAAGCGGCAAGACTGGGGTGATTACTTGAGACTCCCCCCACTGGGCGTGGAGGTACTTAAACGGCTAGGAGGGCATTCTGGTCCTTTCTCTTTCTTTTCTCCTTAGTTTTATTGATAACCATTTCCTCTCGCGCATACATCCAATATCCGTGATGAACCCTCACAATCAATAAAACTCCTTTCGCGACCGGACCGCCCGCGAAAGTAAGATCATGCAGCAAGTCAACAACGCCAAATCCTGCCCGCCCCCGAACCGCTCACCTCTCG
This sequence comes from Claviceps purpurea, assembly GCA_029405325.1. Classification (NCBI taxonomy): domain Eukaryota; kingdom Fungi; phylum Ascomycota; class Sordariomycetes; order Hypocreales; family Clavicipitaceae; genus Claviceps; species Claviceps purpurea. The sequence goes on along the minus strand of CM055783.1, from coordinate 3,211,125 downwards.
TTCGGGTCTGGACACATGGCTTGCGTCGATGCGCATGGCTTGCGTCGATGCGCGCGAAATTCGCAATCGACGGGTATGCAATTGAGCAACCAATGGCCCAATTCTACTACGTCTATTCGCGCCTCGGGACGTTCCAGACAACGTTCCTCCCCTACGTGACGAGGGCGACCGACTCCAACCACCAGCCGGCAGCTTTTTTTTTACGTACATCAGCGACACGCTCGGGGAGACTCACAAGGAGCGACGATCTGAACTTGGTCAAGATGCGGCAGGGACAGCACGAATCCCTCCACGCGTACACGTCTCGCGTTGGGAGTGTACTCTCTTCGAAGTAGGTTCGCAACACTTTCCGACCACGTCGGCCGGCCTGCGCAACGAGTCCAAGACACGACTGGACCGAGAAGAGTGGCAGCTGCCTACGCGGACTTTACGGCACCCCTTTGGGGATTCGACGGAGTGTTCAGCTCAACTGCCGCGCCCCTGCAAGTTGAGCCGCAACAGTCAGATGGCGACCCCATGGATATCAGCGTCCTACGCGCCGCCGGCACTCGACGACGTCGCTGTTTCAATTGCGACGAGATCGGCCATTTCAAGCGCGACTGCCCCAAGGCAAAGAAGGGCGAAAATTCTGTGGGCGTGTCGAATTTAGGGCTGGGTGCGGCAAGCGAAAAAAAAGGAGGAGTTTGATTGGGGCAAATAAGTGGGGTTGGGAAGAAGAGATTTCCATGCGCGTGCGTCGTGACTCGTGACGAGACGATGCTGATCGCGGTGGGAACGAGAAGTGCCAATCGTTTGGCCAACGGTTGGTATTGCTGGAAAGTAGGGATTTTTTCCCCCAAGGAGTTACTTCGACTGAGTGTGTCTCTGGGCACTGAGGCAGCAGGCTTGCGCGTGTTTGAGTTCCACGATTCCTGGGAGGAGTCGGCTTGTCGACCAAAGGATAGGGGTTGTCACGGTCTGTACAGTGCCGTCTGTGCAGCTGTGACAATGCACTATATAACCTTGATCAAGCTGCAGACGTGCAACTTGGTCACTTGACCTTTTGGGCGGAACGGGTGGTTATGCGTTTCTCACAGGGGTGGTTGGACAGGGAGCCCTCTGCGGAGGGCTGGCATAGTGGCGGCAGCCAGCGTAACGCACGGACCCCCATCGGCTTGCGTCCGGACTCTTTGGCTGGTCCAAAGGAAGAGGCTATGTTATGGATTAGTCTTTGACTAATCGTGGATAGATAAGCGGCAAGACTGGGGTGATTACTTGAGACTCCCCCCACTGGGCGTGGAGGTACTTAAACGGCTAGGAGGGCATTCTGGTCCTTTCTCTTTCTTTTCTCCTTAGTTTTATTGATAACCATTTCCTCTCGCGCATACATCCAATATCCGTGATGACCCCTCACATCTGATAACTTTTGAAACTGATACCTTTTCAAGTGGTGGATTGGTCGCGAATCATATGTGCACTATCAAATTTTTCTCACGACCTGGGACAATCATTGCTCCTTTTACCGAGATCGATTACTTGAGCTTCACAGGGACTATGATAATGAGGTATGGCCTCATAGGATTTTCATGAATTTCAAAAATAGTCGGTTTTGAAAGATTGAAATGGAATTGGATTTCGGTGCCAAAGAGACATGTGCTGCCAAGCCGCTAGTGGGACGCTAGACGATGTACTGTGGATATCGACGGGGGATCGACTGGGGGTAAATATGGATACCGACGGGGGTAATTATGGATACTGACGGGGGTAATTATGGATACTGACGGGGGTAATTATGGATACCGACGTGACCGTGGCACATCGTAGAGACGTTTTTCCGGGCCCGAAATGTCGGGAACGACTGCAGGATTGATAGATTCGCGAAGACCGTGTCGGGTCCGACCAAGATATCGTTCATCAGAGTGCGGCAGGTGACGGGATTGTTGCCCAAGGATATCTGTGGCTTCCGAATAGAGCTGGCAACCTCCTCTTCAATAATCAATGACAATATACACTCGACTATCAACGTGTTCGCCTCTTCTTGCGCAGCAGCTGTTTGGTCGGAATTCTCGCCATCCTGGTGCTGCAGGGCGTCCATTTTGGTGGTGGTCAGACGCGTGTTTTGGCGTGTTTTGGCGTGTTTTGTTGGCGTAGGTATTTTCGGTCGCAGCTCGCAGTCTGCGAAGTCATCGAAAACATCGAGGATTTGTGGCCAGTGGACTTTCAGTGGACTTTCAGTGGGCTTTCAGTGGACTTTCAGTGGGCTTTCAGTGGACTTTCAGTGGACTTTCATCAGTGGACTTCCAGTGGACTTCCAGTGGACTTCCAGTGGACTTCCAGTGGACTTCCAGTGGACTTCCAGTGGACTTGCCATTTTGGTGGTGGTCAGAGGCGAGTTTTCGGTCGCAAATGGACACGTTTTCTCGAATCGAGCCCGGTAAACCAGGTCGGAGGCTGGTTTGCGGCGATCCAGTTTCTCCCATACAAATCGTAATGCTGGAACAGAAAATCGCGAGCGTAACACCCTTGTAAGGCTCTTGTCTAGCGCGGTATGTACTTCGTTTGCCAGGGGTCATATTCGTGATTTACGATTTGTGCATTTTGGCAGTGCTCAATTAGGTATAGCCTCATTTTTGTGCAAAATTCGAAATCCCGAGCCTCGCGCTCGGGGGCGTAAACTGGGCCTTAGTGTTCTGACCTTTTGGTCGGGTCGGTAGGGATATCCGACTCCTCACAACCAAAACCCCATCGTTATATCGAAATTTCGTTTTATCGGATGGGTTTTCTGTGAGGAATTTCAAAAAATGAGGCCCAAAATTATCGTTAAGGTGAGGATATCGTTTTAAAACGCATCGTTATATCGGGGGTTGACTGTAATAAGGCTGGGGTGGGGGTACAAGTTGAGCGGCAGCGCCACAGCCCTGAGTCCCCTGACTGCCCAAAGGCGTAGGGTAGGGTACTCCGTACACGATGAAGTAGGTACCTATGTATTTTGCAGCTCTGTCATGTCCCTCCAAGTCGGGGGGCACGTGACTTGAAATGCCTCCGCCGACCCAAAGATATCGACGATTTCAGAACCTGAGCAAGTTGATCAGGATTCAAATCATCAACTTCGTCTTAAGGTGACAAGGGAAAACATATATGCATGCTTGCACTCGGGCATTGCGGCGCTGACTTGGCTAGTTCACGTAATTCACCTCCAAGATACGCTCCACATCGTCCTTCCACTTGGATTTTGCAGAAAGAAGCCTTTTTCATCAGAAGTATTGCGCGTTAGAGAAAACAGTGTACCATGAGCCACAATGCTCAGCTGCCCGATATAATGGACCGCTCTTCTCGATTTGAAATCGAGTATACAGCTATGCCATCCTATGATGCTCCACGAATGCAGTATCGAAGTCGACCTGTGTCGGTCGCTGTCGATCCAATCTCACTCGTTATATCTGAGTGCATATCTATCACCTCGGCAATACAGAAACATGCCAGATCACCGCACTCATCTGTATCAGCCATACTTGGAGGAAATCCCAACTCAGTTCAACTTGGCCCCGCTGCTGCAGTCATGTCAATGCGTCACAGCCCCCGACCGATCGGTAACAACAGCACCGAGCGTATAGACGCTGTAGTCGGATCACACAATAGATGGGGTCTCCGCGGGCAGAAGGGCAACAGCATACAAGATCATCCGATGATCGCAGCCTTTGGGAAGTTACGGCATGAAATTGCTGTTATTCGGGGTATGTTGGTCAATCTATTTGGGTGCCTGGACCGTCCACTGACTACTCTCAAGATATCAGAGCGTTTGATGCGCTGAATTTTCTTACTCCCTTTCTTCTTGTCATACAAGCTAAGGGCACTGCGGCGCCGATAACCGTATTAGCACTTGGGGCTTTGAGGAAGTTTCTAGCTTATGGCTTCATATGTTCTGATTCTCCTCGCTTTGCGCTGGCCATGCAGTCTCTCTCTGCGGCTGTCACGCATTGTCAATTTGATATTAGCGACGCATCTCAGGGCGAGGTGGTTTTGCTTATGATCCTGAATCTGATGGAAGACATGATGTCAGGCCCTGGCGGCCACATTCTGAGCGACGAGAGCGTCTGCGACATGATGGGTCGCGGCCTGGCAATATGCTCTCAGCCCAGATTTTCAGCCGTCTTGCGTAGGACTGCAGAAGCTGCGATGGTCAGAATGTGTCAGATCATTTTTGAGGACGTCAAACATCTGGAGCTGGGTTCCAGTGATGACGGTGATGATGTTGAACGTCAGGTCCAGAATGACCTACTAAATGGATTGAAAATTGAAGAAGACACCGCTTGCAGTTTTGAAAATCCAACTTCAGATACTGCCCAGTCAGCAATTTTGGGCCACGAACAGTCATTGTCCAACCCCGACAATGGCAATCACTTTGAGACAGCTTCCACTCAGCGAGCGAATAATATTGAAAGCGATCAAATAATTGAGGATATAGATTCCGTGGATCTCAAGCCTTACTCTCTACCTTCCGTCAGAGAACTCTTTCGTGTTCTGGTCAACTTCCTCGATCCCAATGACCGTCAACATACAGACACGATGAGGGTTATGGCAATGCGCATTTTACACGTGGCCTTGGAGGTTTCCGGTCCTTTCATAGCTCGCAACCCCGCGCTGGCGACTATTGCAGAAGACCGCCTATGTTGTTACCTCTTTCAACTTGTTAGGTCTGATAACATGCCTGTATTGCAGGAGTCTCTGATTGTCACTGGCACACTCTTAGCAACTTGTCGGGGGATCCTGAAGCTGCAGCAAGAACTGTACCTTTCATATCTGGTTGCATGTTTGCACCCTACGGTTCAAATACCTCGCGAGGCAGGGATCGACCCCTCACTATATGACGGAATACCAGAAACATCGAAGGTTGTCAAGCCTCCCGTATCTCAATCGGGAAGTGGTCGTGCCACACCGGTGTCTGTTAAACATAGACAGAGCCTTGGTATGGAGGGAGGTACCCGAAAACCTGATGCGAGGCAGGCCATGGTTGAGACTATAGCAGTTCTCTCGCGGATGCCCACCTTCGTGACTGAGTTATTCGTCAATTACGATTGTGACGTGGACAGATCCGATTTATGTGAAGATCTTATTGGTCTCCTATCTCGAAATGCACTGCCTGATTCAGCGACATGGAGCACAACTAGTGTGCCTCCTCTCTGTCTGGATTCCTTACTTAGATACATCCAGTTCCTCGCTGAAAGACTACATGACCCCCCAGCGTATGACGGACTTCCCGATCCAGATCATCTCCGAGAGCAGCGAAGGAGGAAAAAAATTATTGTGAAGGGAATTGGCAAGTTCAATGAAAAGCCAAAATCGGGTCTTGAATATTTGGGGGCGCAGGGAATCATAGCCGATATCAACGATCCAGCTGAGGTAGCGAAATTTCTCAAGGGGACTTCGCGAACATCAAAGACCGTCCTAGGGGACTTCCTCTCGAAACGGGGCAACGAAGCCATATTGAAGGCTTTCCTAGACCTCTTTGATTTCTCAAACAAACGTGTTGACGAAGCTTTGAGAGTCCTGCTTGAGACTTTCAGATTGCCGGGTGAGGCGCCCCTCATTGCTTCAATAGTCGAGTGTTTCTCAGAGAAGTACTGTGCGGACGACACACCGAATGATGTCGCCAATAAAGATGGAGTTTTCATACTGACGTACGCTATAATTATTTTGAACACCGATCAACATAATCCGAATCTCAAGTCATCGAAAAGAATGTCATTTGAAGACTTTGCGAGGAATCTTCGTGGCCAGAATGATGGCAGGGACTTTTCCTTAGAATTCCTGAAGGCTATTTTTGATTCTATCAAATGCAACGAAATCATATTGCCTGACGAGCATGATAATAAGCATGCATTTGACTACGCTTGGAGAGAGTTGCTCGTTAAGACCGAAGCCGCAGGCGATCTCGTTATCTGTGATACTAACATATACGATGCAGACATATTTGCGGTAACCTGGAAGCCCGTGATTTCCACCTTGTCGTATGTGTTCATGTCTGCAACAGACGACACCGTGTTTGCTAGGATTGTTAGTGGTTTCGACGAGTGTGCGCGTATTGCGGCCAAGTATCGGAACACTGAAGCGCTCGACCAAATCATATACAGCCTTAGCTACATGAGCACTTTGGCGATGATCAACTCATTTAGCACATCTTTGAACACCGAGATCCAAGTTGGCCATGGAAGCGTCATGGTCAGCGAGCTTGCTGTGAAACTGGGTAGAGATTTTCGAGCACAACTAGCTACCCTTGTGCTTTTCCGTGTCATTACTGGCAACGAGTCTCTGATCCGTCGAGGCTGGAAGCAGGTAAGCGAGTCAGAGGCAATGGCTAAGTCGCGACATTTAATAACCAAGAAAAGGTCACAAAAATCTGGGTCAACCTGTTCGTCAACTCACTCATACCGTCGTTCGCATTCTCAATCAGTGCCTCAACAGAGACGCCGACAATACCTCTTCAAATGCCTTCTCAGGTCCTCAATCGTGCCACGCGGACCATCGAAACCGGGTTTTTTAGTGCATTCACCTCTTATATATCGAGTTATGCAGCCGACGATCCCCCTGAGCCTTCAGAAGAGGAATTGGAGAGTACCTTATGTACTGTTGATTGTATAAGGTCGTGCAATATGGAAGACATTTTCAAAGATATTTTGTGAGCAAGCCGTACACAATTTATAAGATGAGACCCCTAACTTCGTCAGGAACCTCCCGGTAGTTCCAACTACGCACCTCATTGAGGCTCTTCTCGATCAGATACCTGAAGATGACCGAAACACGGTGATCACAGTGAAACAAGACAGCACTCCTACTGTAGCAGCTACAAACCACTCGGCCACATCTTCTCATCCTACATACGATCCGACGGTTGCCTATATTCTTGAGTTTTGCACCATCTTGACCTTAAAAAACGACGAGCTTATACACAGCATGGGAAGACCTGTATTTAGCGTCGTGCTAGGACTACTTCGCGACCCTATGAAGTGGCATCCTATCACGTTATCTCGAGCGACGTTCCACGCTTTTTCAATACTGAAGAAAAGCTATGTGAGTCCCACGCGTAGACTGGTTCATCATTTTCTCGCTAATTCCAAACGAAGGATTTCGATTTCATCAAAGTGCATTCTTTGCTTCACACTATTGCAAATCTACCACAACACGTTGTTGACCAAACTGCCGATGTCATCTCGAGCGGTTTTGTTGTTTGCACAGACAAGCCAAGTGCATTGCGAAATGAAATGATGAAGTCCCCCGACTTTTGGTCAATTCTACGTCTTTTAGCCAAAACCCGGAAGTCTTCTTCATCGGTGTTTAGTATCCTCAAGAGCAGCGTCAGTGGAAGCCCTCCAGCTATTAGCGCGGACAACTATGAAGCTACAATAGGGCTTTTGGGTTATTTTGCGTCCGCCTCTGCAGATCTAGATGCATTGGCAACACCCTCAGACACAAATCTACCGAGTTCTGGCCTAAAACATAAGATTAAGGTGTAAGTCTCTACCAATCCGACTGCAAAAGGTCTCGGGTATTCCATATAGCGGTTTCCTACTCACCTGACATAGTGACGATGCGGCCGTAGGCAGAGGTTGTGAGGCAATCAATACATTACAAGGCATGACTTCACGTGTTCCTCACCTTATGCAGCAATCTCGTCTAGAAAGTAACGAAGGTATTGTCCCTTGTCAACAATTACGAGAAGAGCACGTGACTAATGTTTCATAAGCCTGGTCAGCCTACTGGCTCCCAATATTCAAGGTTTTGATGACGCAATGCACCAATCCTTGTAGAGAGATTCGACAGCTTGCTTTCTCTGCCATGCAGAGCTCGCTTCTATCCCCAGAGCTGACTCATGCAGGGGCTCAAGAATGGACGGCTATATTCAGTGGCGTGCTCTTTCCGTTGATACAAATGCTTCTGAGGCCAGAAGTCTTCTCCCTCGACAGGGATGGTATGGGCGAGATGCGCATACAAGCGGCATCATTGCTCTGTAAAGTCTTTCTGCAATACTTCGTACTATTGTCACAATGGGAAGGGATGCTTGATCTTTGGGTCAGACTGATTGATATCATGGATCGCTTGATGAATAGTGGCCAGGGCGACACTCTGGTAAGTCACGTCGACCGATTTTCAAACACTCGTACCCTGAATGACAATCGGAACAGGAGGAGGCTGTTCGAGAGAACTTAAAGAACGTGGTGTTGTTCATGATTAGAAGTGGCTGTCTTGTTTCACCAGCAACAAGTCCATCAAAGCAAACGCTCTGGGATGAAACGTGGAAGCGCGTCGACCGGTTCCTGCCAGATCTGCGACAAGACTTAGCATCTGAGAGCGCAGGTAACTTGCAGGGAGGGGAACGCTGCCACTCTGAGGACGAGTCTGCTGAAGTGGATGGCAAGAGCAATGGTATATTTGCAGTCGACGATGTCAACAGCGAAGAGAACTTGTTTAGAAAGTAGGCATTGTGAGTTTTTTTGAAGATTTGCTGGATGTTAGCGACTCTGATTTTGCCGTTTCGATCGCGTGATTGGTATAGTGAGGTACGATGACAACAACTGTTCGCACGAGAAGCTTACTGGCGGGCGATTCAATTTCATCCCCCCCTACCTGTGAGGGGTCGTTGATCAACAAGATGTTTGATATCCAAGATAAAAAGGTACATATCTGCCCCGCCATTTTCACACAAAAACCCATGTACCACGGTTTATCTCATATTTCGGCTTTGATGAATGGCAATGACTTCAATAAGCCGATATTAGTGGTCTATGCAGGAGCCAAAGACGGACAGAGCAGTTACGGGTAACCGTCACACGTCCCCATCTCAAAGCCGAGGCTACGCAGTAGTCGAGGCAACGACCTCCTTCCACTACCCCGGTTCGATCCTTGAGACAGAAGACGCGTCCAATCGCCACCTTTTGATCTGTTCGCCCCGTCTTACGTCATCATCGTGCTGCAGCCTGCGGGGAGGTGCTACATGAGGTGGCACTCCCAACGCCACTTTTTCCATTACAATTCCAGTAGCTAACACCTAATCCTAACCTTAACACCTAATCCTAACCACTAATCCTAACTAACCCTAACCAAGATTAACTGGAAAAGTGGGGCGGGGAGTGCCACCTCGTCGGGACCTCGCCTGCGGGTGCCGTCCTGGCCCATCTGCGGGGCTGCTGGCAAGATCTCATTGGAAACTGAACGTGCATGTCAGGGACATCGGTACAAGCAGAGGGTCACTGCTAGGTGAGAGTCGTAGACAAAGAGCACTGAGCGGAGACCGAAGGTGGAGACCGAAGAAGGCCTCAGGCACAAACGCGCTGGGAGCGAAGGTCCATAACACGATGGCCTCGCACATGTATGGTAGAGGCCAGAGATCAAAACCTTCAAGCATATGACCCCTACCTTTGACATCTTGCCTTCAGCCCTCACTCTGTTGTGAACTCCCAAGCCTTGACAGTGCACCTAGATTGACGGGGGCAGAAAACTCCCCCCACCCCGAATCGAACGAGGGCCTTTGGTCAGCTTAGTGTTATGTGGATATTGTCACGGTCTGTACAGTGCCGTCTGTGCAGCTGTGACAATGCACTATACATATACCGTATTTACTCAGTAAATTCGTCCAAGCCCGTGGGTCTGATGACCCTTGCTCGAACAGATTTTCAGCGAACCATTGGCTCCTCCACACATATTGAATTTAAAGATGCGGGCTGAGCTCGCTAAATCGAAAGCCAATGGTGGTGGCCAATGGTATCGCTGAAAATCTGTTCGAGCAAGGGTCATCAGACCCACGGGCTTGGACGAATTTACTGAGTAAATACGGTAACCTTGATCAAGCTGCAGACGTGCAACTTGGTCACTTGACCTTTTGGGCGGAACGGGTGGTTATGCGTTTCTCACAATAGGTACAACGACGTCACCTCCCCTCAAATCATCGCCAAAGACGCCGTACATATCTCAAGGTGCATTCGTATTCATTTTATGCACTCTAACTTTTTAACTTTATCATCCATTCTTAATCCTGAGATATGCTTGCGTCTTTGGCGATGATTTTAGGGGAGGTGACGTCGTTGTACCTATCGGGCCTCGAGGGAAGATAATTGTTGGATTAGAGAGGTTATGCACGAAAGGGGGTGAATTTAGTGACTTAGTTTTCTGCAGTGGCTACACTCAAATATCATGTCGCTTTATTTTTCCCCTGCTGAGGTCTTGAGTCTATGCATGAAAGGGGGGGAATTTAGTGACTTGGTTTTCTGCAGTGGCCACACTCAAATACTATGTCACTCTATCTTAGGGCAGTGGAATTATCTAAATTTAGGCAGGGCAGTGGAAATATCCCGACCCAAATAATCAGGGCAGTGGAAATATCCAAAACGGGCAGTGGAAATAGCGAAACAGGGCAGTGGAATTGTCCCTGCCCAAAAACAAACGTGGTTACTCCGTACTACGTAGGTTGCATGAGCTTGCATCAAAGCCGAAATATGAGATAAACCGAGGTACATATGTTATGGTGCGGAAATAGCGGGGCAGCTATGTACTTTTTCATTTTGCAAATCAAAAGGTATTTTGTTGCTCATCACCCCCCTACCTGTAACCCTGTAAGGTAGGGGGGATGAAATTGAATCGCCCGCCAGTCGCCGCGATGCCAGCCAAAAATACTGTTGAGTCTTGACATCGCTGTCCCTGACTCCCTCTTCCTGGACTTCTCTTTCGTCTCCTGCTTTCATTCGTGCAGGCAAGATCCATGCTACAAAAGCCCCTGCGTGCTCATGTCTCATTCGAACCTAAGACTTGACACATAGCCTTGACTCTTGAGTGCCTTCAATTGGCTCTATTCTCACTACTATGCCTTGGTAGCCGTGACCAAAAGCCCAAGTGGAAACAAGCGTGTCTGTTCTACGGACCTGTCCCACGATGACTCCAACACCAGCCGCCAAGTGGACCTCGACCTACAGCCTCGGGGCGCAGCATGCTCTGCTCAAAGCCGTAAGCAAACTCCTGGCTTGGCTTGTTTGATCTTTGCTTGTTTGAAACCTTCTGCTGATCCGTACCCGTAATCAATCAGCTAATACGCACTTCAGGCAAACCGTGTTTTTGACTTGGATCAAGTCGTTGAATCCCTCGACGAATTCACCGATGGACTCCTGCTTGGCCAGATTCTACATGAGTTGGATCCTGAATTCGAACCGTCCCATCTCGAAACAACGCAAGGCACCCCAAAATATCTGACACACAAACGAAATATACAAACAATATACAAGGGTCTCTTCAGATTTATTCGTCGGCAAGTACCTGAACTGGGCTGTCAGGCAAAAAAGTTCGACTATCATGCTGTCGCGGAGAATCCAGAGCCTCAAGGCATCAGTCAGGTGTGTATATCAGGATGAAGAGCTGGATGACTTTGTGCTGGATGACTTTGTGCTGATACGTGACTGATCCTAGCTTCTTGCTGTTATGGTGTCTGCCGCTGCGATGGGTCCTGATAATGGGAAATACGTTCCCAGGATTCAACATAGTCTTGACCGCGAAAACCAAGCGGAAATTATGCAGATTATTCGAACCATGCAACAAGACGTTGCCGCCTTTGGAGATAACACCGATCTGGACGACGCTATCGATGCTGTCATGGAGGCACGAGATATTGATCTCTTAGTAGAAGAGCAGAACGCTGCTCTTCGCCGACAACTTAATAGTACGAGAAAGAACCTTTCAGATTACATCACGCGTTTAGAATACTTGCAACAAAGTCATGAGGAGCTGAGATACGAAAAGGAAAAGAACGACCGCGAACTTGAAGTGTTGCGTAAAGCCACACAAGATGGAGTCAACAGCGCAGAAGCCATCAAGCTCCTAGAGTCTCAGGTTCACGAGCAGATGGAAATAATAGCCAGGAACGAGGAGACCATCCGGAGCCACCATAGAGTCAAGGCGCAACTGGACACCGAGATTCAAAGATTGAACCAGAAAAGCCAGCAAGCAGATGAGCTCCGAGACCAAGTCGCCGAATGGAAACACAAAGCTGAGGAACTGGAGAAGAAAGCCAATACAGCAGAGAGATACAAACAAAAACTTGAGTCTCAGCAGCATCTGGCAAAAGAGGTGCAGAATCTCCAGTATGAGAAGGAGGAACTACAAGAGCAGCTACGCTCTCTTGTAAGCGACAGAGAGAGAATTGAAAGAACACGAAAAGCTGAAGATGAGCTTACTAAAATGATCACTCAATCAGAACAGCATCTCTGGGATGAGCGCAACCAGAAAACACAGCTGATTAAAGACCTTGCCTCGCTAGGAGAGGAGCTTATTAGACTGAAGGCGCAAAGGACGCACGATGAGCGCTTCATTCAAGACTTGCAAGAGCAAGTTCAACAAGGACAGGAAATGACTACGCCGGGAGATGGTCTCAGTGGCATATCTACTACCTTCAATCTGGAAGATGAGTTGAAGAACGCAACGAATGAGGATGTACCGACTAACCTGCCCCTAGAGATCTCACGTCTCAAAGCCGAGAATGACTTACTTAGAAGAACATTGGGATCAACAGGGGATGCTACATTACTGAGAAAGGAGCTGGAGGAACAGCGTCGCCAACAAGGCCGGTTGCAGCAAAACTTCAACGATATTTTCGAAAAGCACACAATATCTCGAGATCAGATCAGGGCAATCATGAAAAACTCCACCAGCAAAGAGTAAGGCAGAACGTATTACTCCAAAGTGCAAATACTGTTGAGACTGACAATAAGGTGGCTTTGCACAGATCCAAAGCTTTCATTGAGCTACAAAGTCAGCTAACCCACTCGCAAGAGGAGCTCGACGAGGCCAGAAGACGGTCCGGTGAACTACAACTGAAGGTCATAGATACGGATCGCGAGCTTATGTCAGCAAAAGCAGAACTCTTAGCTGCGCAAAAAGGTGGCATTGAAGCCCTTGATGAACTCAACAGTACGGACAAGCTTATTTCCGAGTCTTTGAAAGTGGAGCTAGACAGATTGCGAGAAAACTACAATTTCGTTGTAGTCGAACGGGATGCGCAGAAATCTCAATTGATCGACGCTCTTCTTGCTAAAGACAGACTCAGAAAAGAAGTCGAGGAATCTAAGGAATTGCAAGAAAACGCAACGACTTCTTCAACCGGTGCGAACACGTCAGAGGCAATGAAGAAATTCACTGAGAAGATCGAAAAACTTCGTACACGTCTAAAGGAACGCAAACAGGTAAGATCGATCCAAGTTGTCACTGACACACACATACGCACGTGATCGCTCCCTCACTTGGTCCATGCAAGCTGCTCCTGGTACACATGAAATAAAAGATCGTTCAGATGAAGCAGACATTCTTTGCCGAAGCTGTGGGCAATGCCGATAAGTATCATGTGCCTCGTTTTCCTTGCTTGGAGAACCACGCTCGCTCCTGGCGAGTGACGATGATCTCATACAACCTTCCAACGTCGACCAAGTGAAGATATGCAGCTGAATTGACTTGGTTATGGGGCTCATCACGTAGGCAGCTATCAAATGATGCTACTTGAGATGCTACTTGATTTTCAATTGCACGTGTATTATACTCGTACTAACAGTCACTACCAATAGCAACTAGAACAGTCCGAAAACGAAAGAACTTCTTTACAAGCCCAACTCAAGTTAATACAAGGCGGCGAAACACCTGCTACACAGACGGTAAGCATCTTCAGCAGCACGACAGGCTCGTGCCGCAAGGATTGTTTTTAAAATTCGGCCCCTTCCTGCTGCTTTGCTTCAACGGCTAGAGCTAATGTTGCATTTTCAAGTCTGCCATGGACCAAATAATCAAAAACCTGCAACGAGAAAATACCTTAATTGCGACAGCCTGGTATGATTTGACCAGTCGGTTACAAAGTAACCATGTTGTGATTCAGCGGCGACATGATGCTCCACGCAGCTGGCTGAACAAACAGAGGCAGATGGTCAATGGTCAGTTGCGCCGACGCGACTTGCTGTACCTCTACTGACCAGACTCTTCCAGCGACATCACGAAGATAAAAATGCTTGGACCAGGCTTCCCTCCTTGGGACGATGGAACTGAGTACGTCCTTGATTTGCGAGAGCTCCATCGGTTCGCATGAGTATCGCACATGTCCAGCCTCGAAACTACAAGTCAAGAATCCGCTTAGACTCGGTGCGATGCTCTAAATATCCGCTGTTGCATGCTGTCAATCAAATAAGCCGCTCCGTTGTGGATTCGCGACGGTATGCTGTCAAAGACAATGTAGTGGTTGGCATCCTTATTATTACGAACCCAGGACCCACTCAAGAATAAGACTTTCTTTCAGTTGGACCGTAAGATCATACCAGGTAGATGAATGCAAACATACTCGTGGGTGCAATCTAAAAAGGGCTCCGACTGTGACAGCTACTCTGTTGCAGCTCTGACGCCTACGTACGGACCGCTAATGGGATTGGGGCGTTGACGTATCAAAATTCTTACCTTCCTGAAGCTATGTACTGCGTTGGGTGGTACTTAGCCCAATAGTCAGACTCGTAGGAAGGACCCACGTGATAAAAGCCGACAGCCTGCAATTGGGCTAGTATACCTAGGTAGGCGGCAGGCCATTGCTATCTTCAAAGCCATCAATCATCATTGGCCTTGTTCACGTACTACCTTAGGTAGGTATTCAAAGACGTCACGGTCCAACACGCCACCATACACTCCGATCAGACATACGATACACTGCGCTGCGTTACGACGCGCCGTACGGTCTAGGCATCACGTATTTATCGTCCCGATTACCCGGCCAAATTAGCAAGCTTACAAGCTTGAAGGCAGCCAGACAGACGCATCGTGCATTTGTAGTACAATATCCGCAAGCACCGGCTGGCACTGCTGACCGGAATCTCCTAAGCTGCAATTTTTTCTCAAACAGCTTTCAGACTCCTCGCAGCCTAGTCCCCGTGTCTCTTGTGTTTGGCAAGGCGACCGACCCTCTTACAGACGATGCCTACCACGACTGCTGAAACGCTCTCTCTCGTTACCAGAAACGTATCTGTTGCCCCTCTGGTCCTCCTGTCTGCGGTCGATCACTACAATCGCACGGCTCAGAACAAAAGGAAAAGGCGGGTGGTAGGTGTCCTGCTGGGACTGAATGATGGAAAAAATGTGAGAGTGTCGAACAGCTTCGCAGGTGAGTCACTGCCTTCTTCCCTCCACAATTCCATATGCTGGTCTGCTTACTCTTTGTGATTTACAGTGCCATTTGAGGAGGACGAAAAAGACCCTTCTGTTTGGTTTTTAGATCACAACTACGTTGAGTCTATGAATGATATGTTCAAAAAAGTGAATGCTCGAGAAAAGCTTATCGGATGGTACCATTCTGGGCCCAAACTCCGAGCATCGGATCTAGAGATCAATGAGCTCTTCAAGCGGTACACTCCCAATCCATTACTAGTCATCATCGACGTTCAGCCGAAAGAATCTGGTGTGCCCACTGATGCTTACTTTGCTGTGGAGGAAATCAAAGACGTAGGTCACGAATCCTTTCTCGCTTCCGCTCAGTGCACGCACCACCGCGCTGCGCTTTTCGAGCAAGCGCGATTCAGGACACTTTTCAATGATGTCGGTTTCTATGCATATTCTAACTATACTGAAGGATGGTACTACGACGTCCAGAACTTTCGTCCATACTCCGTCCATCATCGAAGCCGAGGAGGCAGAGGAAATTGGCGTCGAGCATTTACTGAGAGATATACGAGATGTTGCTGTCGGTACTTTGTCAACACGCGTCACAAATCAGCTCCAGTCGCTTCAGGGGCTTCATTTGCGGCTACGAGACATTGGCGCCTATTTGCAGAAAGTTCTAGATGGACATTTACCAGTAAATCACGCCATTCTCGGTAATCTACAAGACGTCTTCAACCTCTTACCGAATCTATCGACGCCCGAGGGAAATAAACAGGGTGGCAGCGGCGATCTAGCATATGCTATGTGTGTTAAGACCAACGACCAACTGATGGCTATATATCTCAGTAGTTTGATAAGAGCCATCACTGCCTTCCACGACCTCATCGAAAACAAAATTCAGAACAGACAACAACAGCAACAGCAACAACAACAACAACAACAAGATGATAAAGAAATGAATAAAGATGGAACTGGTAACAAAGATGAGATCAAAGAAGATGTTTCTGGTGGCGCGAAAGACAATGGTGAGGCGCAGAAGGAAGGTAAAGAGGCGAAGTAGTAGCCTTGTTGTTCAAACTACTGGACGCGGACGGGCGTGGCTTTCTCTTCATCGCTAAAGAACTGATCTGAGACTGCGCAAGGCTCAAACGGGCATCCCCCCATTTGTACATTGAACTTCTTCCATCTATGACTCGAAAAAAAATAAAGGACACAATGACGGTCAGAAATATGTTTCAACCCCGCGGCCATCGTGCCACCGCTGCCTTTCAATGTGACTTCAAATTACACAATTGACGCATTGCTGTGCTTAACCGAATCTGTTTCGAAGACCGGAAATGACGGTCGCTATTTCAGGCTTGGAGACAACGCTAGAATTGGTCTGCGATCCTGTCAATATCTCCACGACTAGGCAAGCCAGAAGATGCTTGCAGCAGGCCATTTCCTCTCCACTGGCGCCTGGTTTCCCATCTAAGCCAGAGCTATATGCATTTGATGCATGGGCACCCCATCTCTCATCGACCGTTTGATGGTAGACCTTGCTGCCATGAAAATCGTCGCATGAACAGTTCCAAGCCGCAAGATGTACAATATTGACATCCGACACCGCGTTGATTCTAAGCGGCTCTGGCAGCTGAATTGCGGCTGATAGTGACGACGGTTGAACAGCATAAGCTGAAAAGCTACTTTGACCAAATACCGATGACTCGTCTTCGACTTGGGAATACTCCCGGACGCGGCCTTCGGATGTGTTCATGAGGCAGGGGCCAGGCTCACAGTTGAACATATCTTCTTCAAGCTGCAATCTCGCAACAAGCTGACTGTCTACTAATTCCAGGGCTGGCAAGACAATACTGGGAAATAGCACATGAAGTGTAAGAAGTAGGCTTCGGTGTCTTGATGTTGTGTTATTTTGACGCGACTGGGGCTTGGGCTGCGCATCGTCAGCCGCCTGACTGGATTGCTGGATTAAACATTCGTCCGTCTTATGAAGCGAGGAAATGAGTGAAGACAACAACTTCGAATGGCTCGGAAGCGAATTTGCCGGCATGACTGCACGCAACTAGGGAAGAACCAACAGAATGGAGAGGACCTTACGTAGTGCTTCTGTCAAATATCAGGAGTGCTCGAGAGGCCATAGGTAGCGGGGACCCATTCGCGACTGTGGAGTTTGCAGCCGTGCTCCGTACTCTGTACATTCATACCAGACATGAAAGAGAAAAATCAGCATTTTTTGATGAGCTCGCTCTGCTGCAATCGCGAACCGCAGTAAGCAATCGGGATGCAGCGGGCAAATTCAATCGCGGCCAGATAGCGCGGGATTGGGGGGCGGCGATGGCCTCAGTTTATGGGGCAGATAGCGCGGGATGGCGGGCGCCGGTGCGGTGGAGTCTAACTATTCGACTAAGTACCCACCCGACGCAGTAGATCCACTCTTGACCAGATTTGGTTAGTGGACTCGATTGCCACACACCCACACACCCACGCGAAAACACCACAGTCGGGTCCGCACTAGCAATCGTCTTTCGTCGAATTTATCAACTTTGCTGCTGCTCAAGATCGCGATCCTCGCAATTCGGAAGTTGCATGTATTCCCAGTGCAAAGAGGTTCATATAACATAAAAAAGCATGTAAATGAGCAACGAATATTGATTGAGAGGCGGCTAGCTAAGAAGGAGACAAGGAACGCAGGCGGCTGCGCAATTCAATTCATGATCTCGGGCTTTGTAACCGTGTCAACTTGATATTCCGCGAGAGCCTCGGCCGCTGTACCCACCGCTTATCATTCGCGCTTCAACCCATTCTGCCTCGGTTCTTACACGTCTTAAGCTCGAACTGGGACCGGTACGCCCTTCGTCGCTCGTCTTGACGGCAGCTGTGGCCTCGATGCCCGTGAGCCCTCCGAGGTACTCTGATCAGTGCCCTAGTAGACGGGATGACGCTGGAAGCATCTCCATTCATAGCGGAGTCGTTACGCTTGTTGCGGGCGGGCTGCCGCCGTTCCTTTCGGATGAGGTCGTGCACTGGGTCAAGGGCGTCCTGCATTTCCATGTCAGATATCTTTTCAGTGTAAATAGAGCCGGTAATATGTTGGCTGCATCTGCCCGTTGATCTAGCGACGTTACTGGATGAACGCTTCATGAAAGCAACACCCTTATCAGCACCCCATCTGAGCAAAAAGCGAGAAGAGGAACTTGACAACTGTTTCAAATTGAGGCGGCTCGCCAACGAAGTGTTCGCCATTGCTGCGCCATGCGGAACTACTGTATTGTTTTACAATTCGATGGAGGGGTTAAAGAACGATATGATAACAAAAGAATGAAGCCGCAGAGCTTATATCAATGGTACTGTTGATGTGTTGATAGCTTGCGTGTTGACGTGACGGTTGAAAAGAAGAAAATTGTTACCTATCGTGGACGCGGCCATTGGGGCGTTGACGTATCCAAAGCCCCACTTTTATGGATCTACTGCGTTGGGTGGGTACTTAGTCGAATAGTTAGACTCGGTGCGGTGGCCTCTGCTGCCATTGCGAACAGAACAGAGATACGAATTGGAAGACGAAAAGAGAAAAGTCGAATTTGGGGAGACTTTTACTTGACCCTGCCGGAACGAGTGCGCAAAACCACAGCAAAGCTTTTTAAAAGGGCAGGGATAATTCCACTGCCCTAAGATAAAGTGACATAGTATTTGAGTGTGGCCACTGCAGAAAACTAAGTCACTAAATGCCCCCCTTTCGTGCATAACCTCTCTAATTCAACAATTATCTTCCCTCGTCACCTCCCCTCAAATCATCGCCAAAGACGCAAACATATCTCAGGATTAGGAATGGATGATAAGGTTAAAAGGTTAGAGTGTATAAAATGAATACAATTGCACCTTGAGATATGTACGGCGTCTTTGGCGATGATTGAGGCGAGGTGACGTCGTTGTATCGGGCCTCGAGGGAAGATAATTGTTGAATTAGAGAGGTTATGCACGAAAGGGGGGGCATTTAGTGACTTAGTTTTCTGCAGTGGCCACACTCAAATACTATGTCACTTTATCTTAGGGCAGTGGATTTATCGCAGTTTCGTGACATTATCCGCAGGGAATGAGGGCAACAGAGCTGCGCTAGCTGAGTTCAGCGATGTCCCGCTTTTTGATTGGTTTTGAAACTACTCCATGTACCTGTTGGAATCGCGCAACACGGAATATCGTCGGATATTCCAGGAGATGTGAACCGCGTGCGGATTGGTGGGCATGGCGGGCTCATGAGTCAACACACGTGACACCACAAGTCGGCGCCAATGGTTTGACCAGTCACCACTGACCAGTGGGTGGCGCCACTTGTCTCGCGACTTGCGAGGCTACCTCGTTTGTTGTCACCACTCCTGCCTCTCAACTTCTCAAGATGTCAGACAGAACTTTGGATGTATAGTTGCCCCGTTTGTTTTCCTTGTTTGACCTAGATAATTCCAACGAAGTTCAGTTCTTGTGGTGTTGTGTCGAGTCGATCCCCGGATCGTGTGTTGTACGTCGTCTTCATCGTCTACTTGACGGTTTATCTTTCTTTGTCTTTCGTGGGGATCCTGAGCGGATCTCTGCTGTTGTTGCCTTCACCGTTTCCCTACCATTTTCTTCCGAGACCAAACTTTTCTTACGCTTGATAAGGAGTGAATTATTTACGGCGTAAGTGGCTCAAGATAGAAAACCAGCAAATTGCCTTTGTGAGAAAGGGCCACATCGTACTTATCGAACCGGTAAAAATTCAGCGCCCAAGACCGAACTTTCTTTGTTTTGAGTTCAATGACTGTGATTACCAAAAAGCTGTAGGGTACGCGATGAAGCAGATGGTGCAGAAGCAGATGAAGCATTTTGAAGCTCTCCATGTCACTCCAAGTCACAACCAAGTTCCAACGAGCGAGGTGGCTGAGCCTCTCCCAAGTCCCGACGTTAAATGGGGAGCATTCCTACTCGGACAGCATAAAAGTAGGGTCTCATTATACAGGAACCCCATTCTGTTACACAGGAACCCCAACCGCCGCGACCGGCGATATTTTGTCGTACACGTGACCATCCGCCCCTGCATCTGCTTTCAATTCCTGGATTCAGCCGTGGGCCGA
Source organism: Claviceps purpurea (assembly GCA_029405325.1). NCBI lineage: Eukaryota > Fungi > Ascomycota > Sordariomycetes > Hypocreales > Clavicipitaceae > Claviceps > Claviceps purpurea. Next base: position 3,190,888 of record CM055783.1, on the reverse strand, counting down.
GCACTTCGTGACCGCTTTCATTGATCAGCACCGTCATTTTGGCCTCACAACGACGTCGTCGGCTGAATCAATGCACGCAAGTATCAAACGGCACATTTCTGGCAGCACAGGAGATCTTCGATCAGCAACGGATGGCCTTGTCTCGTTCTGGAAGGCGCAGGGCGCTAGAATACGCGCGGAAGAGACTTGTTAGCGGGCGGTTTGGTACTGACACGCTGGGTGTCTTGTACTCAGAGCTGAGGGGTAAAGTGAGTGAGAATGCTCTTTCCTTGATTGTCAAGGAGTTAAGGTCGCTTCAGAAGCCCAGGCCCGGAGTCCCGATGCCTTCTTTGCCATGCGATTGCGGGATTAGCATTGGTCTGGGCCTTCCTTGTCGGCATCGCCTCTTCCAGTACCAGGAACAAGACGTTCCCATCCCTCTTGAAGCCGTAGATCGATTCTGGTGGCTCGACCGGACGCGGCTTTTGACCGGAGATGATCTCCCTCTTGGACCGTACGATCCCTTAATCGTTAAGGGCAAGGGGAGGCCGAAAGGTAGTCTTGGTCTAGGCTCACGATCGCATCGACGCGACCCGACGCTGCTTGACAGAGCTCTTAATCAGGAGCGCAATGAAGCATTGCAAAATTCTTCATCCGCGCCGTCATCATCAGCGCCTCCAGTTCGAAACCGAAAGCGACGTCTTCCACATCCGGAGTTTGCTGTCCCAGATGCGCCTAATTCGCCTTCCGCGATCACGAATGCTTCGTCCACAATCAAGGCTTTGGAGTGGCTGGACGTTCATGGGGATACGTATGAGGCTGGTACGCAGATGCCTCGCGCGTCTCAACGAATGGCGCCGCCGTTGGAGGACCCAGAGGCGCCATTCTCACTGGGAGGCTCGGGAGACATCATCTTAAGAGATAGTGAGGGCTTAGCAATTGAAGTCGAGGATGACGTTACCAATGAAGCGGAAAATGAGGCTGACATTGCAGCTCATGATGGCACAGGAGGCGATGATGTCGCCACTCGGGAGTATTGGGATGGTGTTGCGCAAGAACATTGGGAAGTCAATTAAGCATTTTGTATTTATTTTCAAATTTATTTTCCACATTTCAAATTTACAAGTCGATCAATTGATCTTTGAAGCATTTGCCCAAGTATCGTTGTGCGGAATGGTCACGTGTTTATGACAAATATCGCCGGTACCGGCGATTGGGGTTCCTGTGTAACAGAATGGGGTTCCTGTATAATGAGACCCTAAAAGTACTAACCGGACAGCATTCCCCAGAAATCTCGTGACACTCTCCGCTTTTTATGTATCCTTTCGCTCATAGACAGTGTTCAAGGAAAGCACACTGTTTGGCATTTGCGCATCAACGCCACCCACCAAATTCTTCATCATCATCCCATCTTCGTGGTCGACCTCGCGCCTCATCAAACAAAAAGGTCACAGTTCCGACCCGCCTTCAAGCTGTTGATCGTTCTACACAGGCTTCAACGTCGCAGCCGACCCTCCCCAGCAGCCGCCCCATAAAGTCAAGCATACGCCGTCGACAGTCACAGTTCGAGATAGAGGAGGCAGAGGCATTACGGGCCTCGAAGAGACAAAGGACCAAGACCACGCGAGGCCGCGGACGAGGCAGAGGCAGAGGTGGGGCATCGCGATCATCTTCATCTACCAACGCCTCGAAACCCACTGGACCGTCATCGCAGGCCCTGACCATGATCAGCGAGACCGGGCAAGTTGAGGAGGTCGTCCCGGCTACGCAATTGACTTAGTCGCCTGTAGACGCCGGCGTGTTCTGCTGGGCCACGAATGACGTACGTAAGGATAGATACAATGAAAGAAGAATTCAGAACACCGAAAATGAATTGCTAAAGTGAATCGCCGAAGCCTCCTCGGGGCGGCGTGGTGATGTTGAGACATGCACATGCGAGATGCGTACTCCGTACAGTTTGGTCATTTACTTCCCACTGTAATTTTGGGGGGATACACAGGAGCCCAAGAATTGTGGAGAATGCTGTCCGATTAGTACTTTTATGCTGTCCGAGTAGGAATGCTCTAAATGGGATGGTTCTCCGAGTACTCCCCGTAATGCTGCTCCCACAAATACATAACAGCTCTCTATATGTATGTATCAGCGATCCCAACCAATTTAATTATGTACTTTTCTCTGCTTTTTGCATCATGCCGTCTATTATAGGTATGTATTTGTATGGATTCCTGGCTTTAGAAGCTAGACCACCGCCTCTACGCCCCGCCTCGGCGTAATTACCAAACACAGACAATACATTGCAATTTCATGCTTCACGCGTGCAAACCCGCCATTTTCCGTCACAGAAAAATTTGCATGCTCACATATCTTTGTATGCAGAGTCAAAGTCGTCAAATAAGTGGTTCCAGACATGAGAGATTTCACCAATTATGTCTGGAGCTACCACAGAAGTAAATCCCACAGCGATTCTCCAACAAACCACAACACAGCTTAAGGCAACAGACGGAGTCAGCGTGCCAAAGACAACTTTCACACGACTTCGGAATCACGGTACTACAGAGGTTTCTCTTAGTAAAGATTTACAGCTAGAAGCTTTTACACATACATGCCCGAACAACGAAGACGAGTCTGCCGTTCCCCGGGCATGCTCAGAATCATTGAGATCTGATTATGCCAATCAGATGCCACATCCATCCGCCAACGATGCTGTGGAGGCCAAAACCGACGACGCAAGTGGAATTCTCATTCACAAAATGCACAAGTTCAGTCTCTATGAAACCGCCAGTAGATATTACGTTGTCGGTGTCGATGCGAGTGAGAAACGATATCGCATCCTAAAAATTGACCGCTCCACTGAGGGAGCGGAATTAAGTTTAACAGATGACAATATTACGTATAATCTCAAGGAGATGAATCAGCTTCTGGACACAATTGATGATGGTAACAGGGGCACAGGTGGCATTAAACTACGTTGTACAACATGGGGCATCATTGGGTTTATTAAATTCACAGGACCTTACTACATGCTATTGATCACCAAGAAAAGTACTGTGGCTATGGTTGGTGGCCATTACATATATCAGGTTGAAGGAACCGAGCTTGTCCCGCTCGTTCCTGGCAAAGTCAAGCCCGCCTCACGCAGCGCGAATGAGCAGAGATTTTTGAGTATAATGAACAACATGGACTTGACAAAATCATTCTATTACAGCTATTCATACGATATAACAAGGTCGCTTCAGCAAAACATCAAACGAGAGAGGGAAAATCTTTGCAAAGGGCTACCGCCTTCGTTAGACAACGATTTAAACACCATGTTTATTTGGAATTCATATCTCATTGAGCCAGCTATCAAAGGTCTGGATGCAGCTTACGACTGGTGCCGTCCTATAATTCATGGATATGTGGACCAAGCTGGTAAGTCTTACTGCCTACTTCCTGCCATTCACAAACTTACGCTGCATAGCGCTCTCTATCTATGGTCGCACAGCGCACATCACCGTCATTGCCAGACGATCCAGACATTTTGCAGGAGCTCGATTCTTGAAGCGCGGCGCAAATGATTTGGTACGCTACCATCCTGGTCAAATTGGACAAAATGTTAGTTAACGATCGTGACTTTGAACTGACTCCTCGAGTAGGGTTACGTCGCCAACGATGTAGAGACTGAGCAGATAGTATCCGAGTCTCTCACCACCTCATTTCACTCTCCTGGACCACAACTGTTCTGCAACCCACAGTATACGTCTTACGTTCAACATCGTGGGAGTATCCCTCTTTATTGGACTCAAGACGGAACAGGAGTAACTCCGAAGCCTCCAATCGAACTCAATCTGGTGGATCCATTCTACGGAGCGGCTGCGATGCATTTTGATGACCTATTCAAGCGTTACGGTGCCCCCATCTACGTTGTGAACCTGATCAAATCCAAAGAGCGACAGCCACGGGAATCCAAACTGCTGCAGGAGTACACTCATGCTATTGCATATTTGAACCAATTCCTTCCTCTAGGGAAGAAAATCATTCACAAAGCCTGGGATATGAGTCGCGCTTCGAAAGTGCGAGGGGGCGATGTCATTGGCAATCTGGAGCTAATTGCAGAATCAGTCGTCACCACAACAGGATTTTTCCGGAACGGAGATGGCATCACCAGCCAAATGCAGATACAGAATGGCGTCGGGAGAACGAATTGCATTGACTGCCTTGACAGGACAAATGCTGCGCAATTCGTCATTGGCAAGAAGGCATTGGGTTACCAGCTTCATGCTTTGGGTATCATCGATAACACTTCGCTTGACTACGATACAGATGCAGTTAATCTCTTTACGCATATGTGGCATGATCATGGTGACACGATAGCAGTCCAGTATGGTGGTTCACAGCTTGTCAACACTATGGAAACTTATAGGAAGATAAATCAATGGACAAGTCATTCTCGAGACATGATTGAGAGTTTCAAAAGGTACTATAACAACTCTTTTCTTGACAGTCAGCGCCAGGAGGCTTACAATCTGTTTCTTGGTAACTATGTTTTTTCGCAATACCAGCCTCTTTTATGGGAAATCAGCACGGACTATTATTTACACCATATCCATCCAAGAGACTGGGCGGCGACAAGGTCTACTAACAATTACATTAAATGGTATGACTCATCGCATATACGTCCGAGGACAGCACCTGGTCCTTTGGTAATGAAGAAACTCTCTGTCGAAGCAATTGATGATTACTGGCTGGAATATTACCGGCCCGCGACGCTATCTTCTTTCCCGAAGATGTTTGCGTACAAGATGAATTCAACTATCAAATACATTCCATTAAAATCTACACAGGATGGACGATATGATCTTAGTCCATTTCGAGTACGCACGGATCCTGATATTGATTCGGAGAAACACAACAGGAAAGCAGACATGAAAGTAGCAGCCAAGTCCACGCTCTCATCAGGCTATACGATTGACAATAGCGTCGCTTCAGCTGGTTCCAGTAGCATACCGATCAAAGGTATCTCTATGCATCGATGGCTCCAGCCGGGTCCAGAGAAAAGCAATGCATTGCTTGATGTGACAGAGTCGCACCCAGCACTCAATGGCAGGCGGCAAGATATGGACTGTTCTAAACCAACCGCCTTCGAGAAATCAAATGCAGCTCAATGGACTTTCACCAAGGCCGTGCATGACTCTCTCAACCCGTCACTTAATGCACAGGAAGCAGATGATTACGATCGCTATATTCGACACCCGCAAAACCTCCCTCTCGTCATCTCAAACCACGAGCCATCAGACATCGATGCTTCGGAGTATCGAGACTACGTCAACGGTAGCTGGAAGGATCAAGGTCTGTCGTTCACGGAAACGGATGAGGAACTCGATCTATATCATGAACTTTTGAAAATTGCCGACAATCCACTCACCGTCACTGATGACGATTCAACGAAAAAAAGATACAAAGCTTACAGAAAGTGGCTACGTGGAAAATCTTTTTTTAAACAGCAGCCACTCGACTGAGCATTGCTATGACGTTGGCAATGCTTTCAAGGCTACAAAAAGGAATGAATGCATATGTTGAAAGACTTCTTAGTCCATGAAGAAGTCTTTAAGTCGATCGTCTTGGACACAGATTGTCTCCAATCTCCGTGCAATTCCAATATCGTCATCGTTTGATATCGAACGCATCGCAAGTATTATCTCCCGAATGCAGCACGTTATGTGCATTGCGCTGAAACGTGTGAAATACTGGAGACCCTTCGCTATCGAATCATACAAGTTCAAACAACAAACACTCAAAATGCGCAGTACTTGTTCCACCCGTTACGCTGTCCTAATTATCGGCCAGCAATTGAAGATTATTCGAGGTCAAGACTTCACCTGCGGCCATTGTAGCTATCTGTTGCACCAAAGGGAAAATATCACACATCACGGACTCAATAAGTCTTCAAACACTATTTTTCTGTCATCAGCTGCGAGCAATAGTCCCTGATTCAGATACTTGCACACGGGTGTCGAGTGGCAAATATACGTAGTATTGATACTACTTCTCAGTATTTTGCAAGAGGACAGTTGTGACTTTCACATATTCTAGTGCATGTTTGTAACTCTGCAAAGTTCCTTCCCGCAGAAGAGTATCTCCGTCAAAGCTTGGCAAGCGGTAGCAAGCAGAACTGCAGCGTCGTTCTCTAATGTCAGTGGCGAGAAGTTAGAACAGATGCAATAAGGGAAATATGGCATCTTCCAGCAGACGGTCAGTTCCCGTCGCGATCAACGTCGTGGAGGGGCACTCGGCCAGAAAAATGGTTATTGATAATAACCAATTAATTGAAGGGCCCTGTCTTGATTTTCATTTCGTGACTCTTCGTCATGTCTCAACACGGGTGTCGAGGACAAAAGATGCCAGTGTCCCGCGACATAATCTGTCTGCGAGATGCTTGATCATCAATCAGTGTTGTCTTAGATGATTGAAGTATCATATTTAAATTGAAACCAGAATTCTCTTCTCGACTGTCACCCAACTTGGCTTTTCTAAGCGCATACTCGAAGATAGTTCGAAACTTTTGACTCGGCGTTAATTGCCGGAGCGAAGCGAAGCGATTTCTACACACTCGAGTTTTCCTACTCTGCAGACCCTACCCTGAACCTGGCATAACTGTAAAGCTTCGCTTTTCTTCCTCATCTTTCAGTAATCGTCGCAAATTAGGTCAGCCTTTACTAATAACCATGATCAAGCTGCTGCCATGTGTGAGCATTGAGGAATCGGATACCCCTACCGACCTGACCAAAAGGTCAGAACACCTAAGTTGGTAGGAACCGGCTTAGTGGTGGATATAGGTACAGCGCAACGGTCAGAGCTGCAACAGAGTAGCCGTCGTCCCAGGTATGGTGGCAAACTGCACAGAGGGAGGCAGGCAAATATTCGATTTGACCTCCATCCTTGACGAGCTTCTTGCCTTCCTACAGCAACGGGTATACATAATGGAATGGACTTTGTCAAGACCGCCTCGAGAATTATCGGCGATCATGATTGACGGACAGCTCACCGCAGCGTACGTCACAATTGGTTGAGATCATGGCGCTCGAAGACGCTCTGTGTCTACGGGCGTTCGTCGAAGTAGTACCCGGTTTATCGACTGCCCGTTTCGGATTGTGATATTTCAAGGACAGCAAAAGCAGACACTGCTATTCAATTGCACGAGACCGCAAGTTTGATAGGCAACCATGTATTCTTAGGCACAGAAGGAAGTTTTCGGGTCAATATTGTGTCTCTGTGTGTTGCCTTTCATGACCTACGTGGTGTTTCTGTGCGTGGAAACAAAGCTAAATCAGGAGCCCAACCAAGCAATCACTTTGTGCCTTTAGATTCGGTGTTGCGGTCATAAATCAGGTAATCCGACGGTGAAGCAATAAATAAATCGCACTTTCGTGATGTTATCCGAAGAGAATGATGTTTGTGCTGGTCAACAGAAGTGCGCTAGCCAAGTTTAGCGACGTCCCGCTTTTTGATTGGGTTTGAAACTACTGCTGCAAAATGACTGCTAGGTACCTAAGTAGGTACATGGTACACCTACTCGTGGGTGAAATCTTTTGAAAAGGACACCCACTATCCCCTTAGGGCCAGATTCAGAGTGTCATAATAAAATAAATTTGAACGATTTTGCGGAATAAAGTGGATACGATTTCCTAATTTGGCATGAAAATCCACTTCAAGCGTGCATAACTTTTGTGTTTCCAACTTGACCCCTGTGACAATGTACCGAGCTAGAGGAGACTAGCAGGGGACCCTTGAGGTCGTCTGGCATTGGTCGAGAAGCACCAAAATCTCCACTCCTGCGGAATAAAAGTCCATTCCGCATTCCTACCCCCCTCGAGGTAGGAATTGTGAGAAACGCATAACCACCCGTTCCACCCAAAAGGTCAAGTGACCAAGTTGCACGTCTGCAGCTTGATCAAGGTTATATAGTGCATTGTCACAGCTGCACAGACGGCACTGTACAGACCGTGACAAGAGGCGAGTTTTCGGTCGCAAATGGGGACACGTTTTCTCGAATCGAGCCCGGTAAACCAGGTCGGAGGCTGGTTTGCGGCGATCCAGTTTCTCCCATACAAATCGTAATGCTGGAACAGAAAATCGCGAGCGTAACACCCTTGTAAGGCCCTTGTCTAGCGCGGTACTTCGTTTGACAGGGGTCATATTCGTGATTTGCGATTTGTGCATTTTGGCAGTGCTCAATTGGGTATAGCCTCATTTTTGTGCAAAATTTGAAATCCCGAGCCCCGCGCTCGAGGGCGTAAACTGGGCCTAAGGTCGATGCCAATCAAACAGTGGGGCATCGCTGAACTCAGCTAGCGCAGCCCTGTTGCCCACACTCCCTTCGGATAACGTCACGAAACTCTGCGATCTATCGCTTCACCATCGATGTATAGCCGCAACACCGAACATAAAGGCATGAAATGGTTGCATGGTTGGGCTCCTAATTAGCTATGTATCTACGCACACTCAACACCGCGTTGGAAATTGTGACAGAAACAGCAACACATAGACACAAAACAACAAAGTTTTCGACGAACGCCCGTAGATGAGATGGTGTTTGAGAGCCACGATCACAACTAATCCTGACGTACGTTGCGGAGAGGTGCTTGTCAATCGTGCAATAATTGCTCAAGGCGTCCTTGACAAAAGGCCATTCCTTTCTGAAGGGCTCATTGCTGTAGGAAGGCAAAAGGCTCGTCAAAAGTATCAGACTGTACGGAGGGAGGCAAATCTTGGATTTGCCCTCCATCATACTCGTAAGTCGTCAAGGGCTGTGCCGTGGGGGACAATGAGCGTGTTGGCGTGAAGCTCAGAAGAGGGATTGAAAGACATGATGATGATAAAATTGAAGTTGAGGAATTAATTTGATGAGAAGTCAATCGTTACTGATGTTTTTGACGGCAAGTTGATGTTGATGAATGTTGGCTTGTACGAGTGAGAAATTCTGCTCGACCGCGTTGGTGACCGCGTCGAGAGCGAAGTACGCGAGAGGGTGTGGCATAGGGGAGGTGGTCGTATGGAAAGCTCCACTTCTACGGCTACGAATTGTATGCGCCCCACTCCTACGGCGTAAAAAGTTACGGCGCAGAATAGGGATACCCGTACGCGAGAGGGTGTGGCATAGGGAGGTAGTCTTATCAAAAGCCCCACTTCTACGGCGCCGAAAACCGCTAGCCCCACTTCTACGGCGGCGGATGTTACGGCGCCCGAAAGGGATACCCCTATAGGATACCCCCACAAACAAATACGCAAATCGCGGAGCTTATCATATCATACACCATCCACGTAGGAGTCGACTTGTATAAATTCACCTGCAAATACACGCACTCGTCAACTCATCATGTCCTCTGCCGGTGTAACTTACCCTTATCGATACTCTCTCCAAACTCGGTCAGATCTAACTTCCATAACAGGATCGCGAGGTAGTATTTCCTACTCGCCAATCGCTGGGCATCATGAAAGCCAAGCTCAGAGGCGCCGAGACCGGTCATAGTTTGCTCAAGCGAAAGAGTGAAGCATTGACAAAGTACGAAATGCGCAGTGTTTCCTCTGTATTCATTATAGGAATGAAATGGCTAATTAAATTTTACTAGGCGCTTTAGAGGTACTGAGATTCTCAGTTGTCACGGTATCGTCCCACTGACTGTATGTCGCTTTAGACATAACCAGGAGAATTGACGAAGCCAAGCAAAAAATGGGTCGTGTGATGCAAATTGCAGCATTTTCTTTAGCCGAAGTGACGTATGCGGTCGGCGGCGACATTGGGTATCAGGTCCAGGAATCAGCCAAATCGGCGCGATTTCGAATTCGAACAAAACAAGACAACGTATCGGGAGTGCTTCTCCCTGCCTTTGAGAGTTATATGGCCGAAGGAAGTAACGATTTCGGTCTCACTGGGCTGGGTAAAGGTGGCCAACAGGTACAACGCTGCCGGGAAACCTACGCCCGAGCCGTTGAAGCCCTTGTTGAGCTGGCCAGCCTGCAGACGGCCTTCGTCATCTTGGATGAGGTTATCAAGGTCGTCAACCGGCGAGGTGAATGCATCTGATTCGCACTCGAAAACATCATTCCGCAATTCGGACCAAGGGTTAACCTCGATGCAGTAAACGCGATTGAACACGTGATAATCCCGCGCACTGAAAACACCATCAAGTACATCAACTCTGAACTTGACGAGCTCGATAGAGAGGAATTTTATAGGCTAAAAAAAGTGAGCTGTAATCTTAGCTCTCTTATGTCGTCGTACATTATAACTGACTACGAGACCCGCGACAAGGTAGCGAATAAGAAGCAGCGGGATACCGCAGCTACTGACGCGAAGATGAGAGCAAGACAAGGGTTACCAAGTAGGCATGAAGCTAGCGCAGGGGGGGAACTAATAGCAACTTGCTCCGGCGATATCCTTACAAGTGAGGAAGAACATGAGGTAATCTTTTAGATGATAGCGGTCAAGCGTTTGACCGTCTTCTTTAGTGGACGGATGAGGAACTGCACGTATTAATTGTATTTTTGAAAGCACCTGCAAGGAAGCAGCGACTACTGTCTTTGAAATGAAACCTTGAGAGAGCTTTCCCCTAGCTTCATACCTGATGTACTCTCCCTCGCTGCAATGGCGGCTTGCTCACCAGCATATTCTACAAAAGCTAAACCTCGGCGACCGGGGACAAATCGTATTTCGCGGAATCCTTCAAACCTGCTATATATTGCGTGCAGAGCATCAACATCGTACCCGTCAGGGATTTGTTGAAGAAAAAGGGTCCTGTTTGGTGGCAGATATTCATCTGGCACCACTTGAGAAGTCATGGGGCCCGTTGGCTTGAGCACCGGAGGCTTTGATAGCTTGCTCAGTCTGCTACTTTCCACTTGCCCGTGGCCTTGTTTAGATCGCCGTTCATTGTCTGCTGCTTCTGCAACAAGGCGTTTGTCTGAATGTGTTAGAGCATAAAGGCTTATTATGTAGTTGGATTACATGAACATATATTCGAAGAAGCCATATACCTTTTTCAGCAAGTCGGTTTCGTTTGTAAAGTTCGTATACTTCAGAAGAAGAGGCTATTTCGACGGATTTATCGCTTCTAGATTTCGCCAGAGAGAGCCTCATGGGCTTATCGAATAACTTAAATCCTTGTAGTTCATCGATAGCAGATTTGGCATTTGCAGGATCATCGTACACGATGAAGGCTTGTCCCTTGGACTTCAGATTTTTTTTGGCGACAATATCAACGACAGTACCAAACTCCGAGAAGAGTGTTCTAAGCAGTCCAGACAGTTGCGGAATCTTGACCCTCTCTTCGAGGTTCTGCACATACACGCTGCACTCTGGTTAGCTGGAGTCCCATTCGACGTGTCGGAGTGCAATGACACGCACGTGGAGATCGATGGACTGGAAGCCATCGTTTTCTGTGCGAGGGGAGTTGAATCCGTGGTCTTGTTATCTCATAGAAAAGAAACTCATGTGTACGTAAGGTAACGAGCGACCTTCCGGGGATCTGTTGCAATAACTGACCAGGAGGATTCGGCCCAGATGGGGCCAGATCTAGGTAATATGTACGGAGGGCGGTCGTAAATGAACGGGCCTCACAGAGCTTATCAATATGCGCTAAGATAAGGACCCCTGTCAGCAGTAAATCCTAGTGTACTACGTAGGTACATAGCTGTGTGGCGACTCTGGCGAGGGTCGCTCTTTGCAGCTTGATACTGGTGTGCTTCCAATTCTAGAATCACAATAAAAGACTCTGTCTCTCTTAGAATCTGATTCCTTAGTAGTCTGACTTCTTATTTAGTTCCACAAGGACCTCTGTCAGACAAATTTGAGGCACATCTTTGTGCCTCATCGCAACTTCTGCTACCTACCTATGTACCTAACATGTCCAAAGTGCATCATGCCCTGTCTTCTTTGTACTCGTTACCGCAGCCTGATTCGTCAAGCACGATAATATACCAGGGGTACTCTATAATACATACCCAATTTGGCTCACCCCTGCTTCTTGGTGAGGCCCGTTCATTTAGGGCCAGATTCAGAGTGTCATAATAAAATAAATTTGAACGATTCTGCGGAATAAAGTGGATACGATTTCCTAATTTGGCATGAAAATCCACTTCAAGCGTGCATAACTTTTGTGTTTCCAACTTGACCCCTGTGACAATGTACCGAGCTAGAGGAGACTAGCAGGGGACCCTTGAGGTCGTTTGGCATTGGTCGAGAAGCACCAAAATCTCCACTCCTGCGGAATAAAAGTCCATTCCGCATTCCTACCCCCCTCGAGGTAGGAATAAATGACCAAACGGCAGAAAAGCCGCCAAGATAGTGGCCTGAACCACTGGCAATTCCACTGTAACTGCCAACTGGACCGATTCCACTGAAGTCCCCCATCGGCCCTCCGCTGCGCTCCAACCTTCGGGGCTGGGAGACCACCAATGCCACTGTAACTGAACCGATTCCACTGCCCAGTCACTGCAGTGCCAATTCCACCGTAACTGCAGATATCGCTGCCAATTCCACTGGCGCCAGAACTTCCCACTCCAACTGCTTTTTTGAAGCGGCGCGAGGTCCCCTATCGGCTCTCCCCTGCGCTCCGGGGCTGGGGGACCTAGGTATTAGTTGTGATGAGGTCCGTATGGGAACGGGGCAAATACGGCTTCAAATGATGGGACAGAAGATGGTTGATTCTCATCGAGCTCTGCAAAGGGTTTCTCATTATTGCCAGCTTTGATATGGCAGGCGGTGTCCAGAAAAATAAGCTAAGCCACTTGCAGTATAGTCTGATGTCAACTGGCTCTGTGGAGCGGTACATTGATTTTGTCTCCACTGTTGCACAAGTACGGAAGTACCTTTATTATGAACCATTTATTTTATTATGACACTCTGAATCTGGCCCTTACGACCTCTGTGAGAAACGCATAACCACCCGTTCCGCCCAAAAGGTCAAGTGACCAAGTTGCACGTCTGCAGCTTGATCAAGGTTATATAGTGCATTGTCACAGCTGCACAGACGGCACTGTACAGACCGTGACAACCTCCCTCCGTACCGTATACATACACTGGCAAATTAAACCCGGCATCAGGTCCACATAACTGTGCCAAACTGTCATGGATTCTGTGAGGAGTCGGATATCCCTACCGACCCGACCAAAAGGTCAGAACACTAAGCTGATGAGAACCAGCTTAGTGGGGGATATATAGGTGCATGCAAAGACGGACAGAGCAGTTACGGGTAACCGTCACACGTCCCCATCTCAAAGCCGAGGCTACGCAGTAGTCGAGGTAACGACCCCTCCTACCACTACCCCGGTTCGATCCTTGAGACAGAAGACACGTCCAATCGCCACCTTTTGATCTGTTCGCCCGTCTTACGTCATCATCGTGCTGCGGGTGCCGTCTTGGCCCTTCTGCGGAGCTGCTGGCTAGATCTCATTGGAGACTGAACGTGCACCTAGATTGACGGGGGCAGAAAACCCCCCCCACCCCGAATCGAACGAGGGCCTTTGGTTAGCTTAGTGTTATGTGAGGAGTCGGATATCCCTACCGACCCGACCAAAAGGTCAGAACACTAAGCTGATGAGAACCAGCTTAGTGGGGGATATATAGGTGCATGCAAAGACGGACAGAGCAGTTACGGGTAACCGTCACAGATTCGAGCTTTGGCGGGAGACTTTACTTGACCCTGCCAGAACTCTGTACTTGACCCTGCCCCTCTTCCCAAACCGGTTAGTGTCATGCAGACCCCTGCTAGCTCCATATAGGTACTTGGCGCCAGCTGGCAGTCACTCTACAAGATACGTTCGCCTGAGACGCGTGTGGGTAGACAGAGCATAGGTTCCAGGATGAAATTGAATGTTGACGTTATTATAGCACAATATAAAGTTGAAGTAACCAGGAACCTCGTGTTCTATGGAAGCTCATAGAGAAGAGGCGTGTTGGCCGTCTTTTTACAATCTACTGATTATCTGTGTTGTCATATAGCGTGCTACAGCCGACCCAACTGTATTGCCGCGCCGGTATGGAAAATCTGAAGCTATCATCGACATCAATGGGCGTGCTTGGCGCCCCAAGTTGAGGCCCTGAATTGCTGACTGCTGTCGCCAGGGGGGTTGCGCGTGAGGCTGAATGCTCAGCCAATTTGGCGCTGAACCTTGCCCCCCATGATATTGCTCGTGAGCTCGATTGTCAATCGACCAAGGAGCATGTGACTGATGATAGCTTTGAAAATCATACAACGGCATTGAGGCTTTGGAAAAGCTGGCATCAGGGGCTGCTGAGGCGACCTGTCGAGATAGTTAGCGGTGAGCCTTGCAAAGAAGCAGCGCACTGATCTCTAACGACCGCTTCAGAGCTCATCTTCAGCGCCCAAACCGCTGTCGAACTCGCTGTCAAATCGCTTTCGGTGGCCTTCTGGCGCAGGCGACTGACAGAGCTATCAGAATCTTCATCCTCTGACGGAGGTCCAGGGGCAAGCCGCGCTGGGCTATATCGGTGGCTGTGTCGCGCCTGAAGCTCGCTGCAATGATGAGGTGAATGGGGAGCTCATTTTCAAGTCGAGAAATCTAAAGAAATTGAAAAATAGAGGTGGCGTTTGTATAGCTTCAAAAACCAGGTCGCGAAGTTGATGATGGACAGATGATGGTGGAAAGTCACGGTGCCGAAATCTATGTTTTTGGTTTTCGAACACGAATTGTACATACATTGTAGGTATCTTGTAAGGTGACTGAGCCAGCTAATAAGTACCTGAATGAAGCTAGCAGGGGTCTATATTACACTGACCGTTTTGGGAAGGAGGGCAGGGTCAAATACAGAGTTCTGGCAGGGTCAAGTAAAGTCTCCTGGCTCGTCTCCTATTTATTAGGATAGCATCAGGGGACGAGAGGACTTTTCTGCTCTCTTTCTCCTTAAGAGAAACAATTCTATTGTCAACGCTAGAGTGCGGCAACCACCCTAGGCCAGTTCATCACGCAAACTTCCTTAAGTGAGACCTCTATAGCAGAGATGCTTAGGATGCTAGCCAAAGAGATCTCACGTATTGAGGAAGCTTGGCATATTTATATGGACGTGATGCCGGGTTTAATTTGCCAGTGTATACGGTACTACCGTACTCCGTATAATCTCAGAAATAAGGCCATGACTGGTGTTGGAATCGCCATCCTCAGTCCTAAGTGGCGACGCCACCGCCTCCTGCGTCAATCAGTGCGTCAATGTCCGCCTAATTTTCCGCATCAATGACAACGTCATCCTGAGCTTCAAGTGAAGCCACCGCTAAATCCTCACTGTCTCCTGAGCCAATGTCTCCCGAGTCTCACAGTGAGAATGGCTGTTCTGGGTCCTCCAACAGTGGCGCCTTTCGTTGAAACGCGCGAGGCATCTGCGTACCAGCCTCATACGTATACCCATGAACCTCCAACCACTTCAAAGCCTTGCCCCGTGGCCGAAGCATTCGTGGTAGTGGAAGGCGAATTAGGCCAACCTGGGACAGGAAAGTCCGGAGGTGGAAGACTTCGCTTTTGGTTCCGGACCGAAGGCGCTGATGACGGCGCGAATGAAGCATTTTGCAATGCTTCATTGTGCTCCTGTTTCAGAGCTCTGTCAAGTAGCGTCGGGTCGCGACGATGCGATCGGGACTCTATATCAAGACTACCTTTCGGCCTCCCCCTGCTGTTGCACAAAATGTGGGCGCAGCCGTCTGGCCACTGTTCTGTGCTTGTATATGCCCCTATATACCCTGCGATACCTGCCCTTAACGATTAAGGGATTGTAGGGTCCAAGGAAAGATCCTCTTCCGGTCAAAAGCCGCGTCCGTTCGAGCCATCAGGAACAATCAACGGCTTCAAGAGGGATTGGAATTTTCTGGTACTGGAAAAGGTGATGCCGGCAAGGGAGGCCCAGACCAATGCTAATCCCGCAATTGCATGGCATAGAAGGCATCGCTACTCCGGGCTTCGGTTTCTGAAGCCTCAGAGGCACGATCCGTGGTGAGAACACTGTAGACGTACTTCGTATATCTTTAGCAGTAAGAGCAAATGTTTCATACATGAGAAAAATGCCGTTATGAGACGATGGGATGATGGAAGTGGTCTGTTGAGAATTGCCCTCAGATGCAGGGGCCGGATGGCCACGTGTTATGAAAAATATTGCCGGTCGCGGCGGCTGGGGGTACTAAATAACAGAATGGGCAGAATGGGGGTACTGCATTATGAGACCCTAATTGAATTGGCCGTTTTCTCGTGGCGTTGCAAGAATAAGCAGTTGGATTGTCTGGAAAGTGTCTTCGAGGACTGGGTTGTCTCACGGAAGAGCCTCAGCGAATTCGCCCAGACCTGATCCAACAGACTCATAACGTCAACCAACATCACTCTAATTCATCTTGAAGATGTAGCCTACTTCTCGGGGAGTTGTCCATATAACCAGTAAAGAGGATCGAGATAAGAATGAGCATGTAGATAATATGATAGATACGTGACAACGTAAGGTAGCGGGTTCGCTCATCCGGTCCTCACCAATGGACAAGAACTGTGGTGCGCACGTTGATTCAATATCTCTTGGTTTAATCATTAAGGTCATTTACATCGATTGCATCCGGATTAAACGGGATATTTTGCTTACAGTGTGCTACCGGAACCCCAGCGTTCGCAGCAACAAACCCTTGTACACCAGTTGACTGTATGCCCATGTTGGCTTCTAATTCGGCCCGAGTTAGTTGTTGCGTAATCTGACTCCGGGCTATCGCTTGCGTTGCGATGAAGTTGACATCAGTGTTATACTGTGCCTGGACGCTTCGTCTTATGCGCAGCATTTCTTTGAAGGTGTCTTCATTTCCGTGATGAACCTCGAAATGTTCCCATCGAGCCCAGAAGTCGCTATTGGTTCGTGGGTCGCAGAATTGAGACGCGTGTCCGTAGATCGCGCGCGCTCTGTCCACTTCACCTAGGCGCTTTTCCATATCGGCAAACTTAAGACACATTTCCTTGGCTTCTGCGTCCGGTAATGCTGTGATTGCCCTTTCGTAAATGGGCCGGGTAGAAGAAAGCCCAAAATTTGACGCTGACTTCGTGATGTAGAAGTTGAACATGTCGGCACGATCTTCATCCGCCACGGCCCTTGTAGCCCTCTCGTAGATTCGCATCGCATGCCGAGCAAGTCCTCGTTCTTCCTCTAAGTTTCCATACATCAAGTATATTGTTTTCGCAAATTTTGGGGGACAGTCCTCGACAGCTTGCTCGAAAAGGTCCCGTAAGCGTTCGATGCCAATCTTGCGATCGACAGCTTTTGTTAGATATATATTCCATAGCTCAAAAGCTACAGGATAGTTAAACAAGTCCAAGCCTCTCTCGAATATTTTAAAAGACTCCTCGTAGTATTTGTTTTCTTCCAAAATGTTGGCATAATTCACAACTGTCTGTGGCGTTGCGATTCGCAGTTCAAATATTCGTTCGTACACTTTCTTCACATCGGCTAGAGTAGCGACGCTTTCCACGAGATCGACATAAAAACTCCAAAGTTTCCAACTTTTGTGCACTCTCATCTGTGGTGATAGCGTCTCATCAAAATAATCGACAGTTGATTTTTTTGGTGCTTGAACAGCCTTCCCCATGATACGAACTGCTTCGTCGAAGTTCTCATTCCGCAACTCTAGTTCGGCCCATCGAATCCACATGTCAGCCAGTTCAGCAACCGATCTATAGGGGACTTTGGTCGCCTTCTCCATAATAATACGCGCATTTCTCAAATCGCCACCCTGCTCATAGAAACGAGCATAATCGGTCCATAGATTGTGGAAAGAGCCAACAGCTTGCTTCGGATGAATCGCAGCAATGGCATCTGAGTAGGTTCTGACGACTTCTTCCTGATTTCCACCCCACAATGCAATTCGTTTCTCCCACTCTGAGACAAGATTGGGGTTTTGACGAAGTAGCACATCGTTCACCAGAAAGGGGCGTCGGTCCATCAAGTGTTCAAAGCGCATCATGCGAATATCCCATTCAAAATCTGCCTCAGTATCCCCGGCGGCGGCAGTGTTCACCTTTTTGATAGCTCGTTCCATCAAGGACCTGATCACAGACTCTTCGAACTCCGTATACGAGTCAAATATCAGAGCAAAATCTCTGACAGTCATTACTGTCGTAATTCCTTCTTCGAATGCGTCCCGGGCTTTCTCAAAACTTCCTCTTCGTATCCAGAACGTAGCCAGGCCTGTCCAAAGCTTTCCTCCTTGGTCAGGATACCGGCCTACTCCACTTCTGACGATACTTTCCACTTCAATTCCGCTCTCATGACTCATATCGATTTTCAAAGCATGGGCAACGAGTAGGTCGACAAATTCACTCCAAAGTTCATAATGTCCTTTCCCATGTTGGCTTGCAAACCGGACATTGTTGAGTAAATGCATATAGTATTGCGCGGCCTCAGTGTACGCACCAGTATGGATCAGTAATTCAATGAAATCTTCGACCTTCTCCGGATGAACCTGCATATAGCGTCTCCAGATTTTGACGGCAGTGTCACCAGATGAGGCATTTGCGAACAACAAAAGAGGTCTCCAAATTCTGTGGTGTTGTGTGATGGGCAACGCCCTTAATGCGCGATCGAACGTCCGTCTGACAGATGTGATGGCAGGTTGCTTCATGAGGAACTGAAGATAGAGATTCCAGATACGCGGCATCTTGTTGAGCAGTATTAACGCTCGTTCGAATAAGGCATTGACTTTATCATACTCAGGGGCGTAGGTGGCAGCATTCAGCTTCGCTACGTGAGCAGTTCGAAAAGAGAGATACTACATCTTTTTAGTATGTGGTAATTGGTTAACGACGGAAATAATCTCACCTTCATCCAAAGCTTGTATGAACGTGGTAATTGGGCACAAGCTCGGGCCATTACCAGATTCTGTTCGAAAATGTTGCCATGCCTCAGTTTGAATTCAATGTAAATCAGCCAAGGTTTGACGCTGACGGGATTCCGTGCCACGTCTTGTTCGTAGATGAAATCCTCATTTGACTTGTGAGTGCTTGTCAGCCACAGCCGCGCCAAGTCACCGTTAATGTTAGTTGACCGAAAGTGCTCACCACAATCTGGAGATCCAATCTCGCGCGTCGCATGGGCTGGAGACCCATATTGACTTCACTGCTTGCTCGGTGCATATACAGAACTGTGGCTTAGGGATGAGGATATATAGTCATGGCTGAGAAAGCCTTGTGTGGCGCGGCCGTAAGTTATTGCAATCTTTTGGAACTTGGATGCTCTCAGAGTCACCTGTTGCGAGTACATAGATATATACTCCGGCTACATACATATGTATGCGTTATAGTTCGACCTCGTTAGGCCCCGTTTTTGCCCCTTTTTGAAAATCGAAAAAGAACAAGATTTTTGGGCCAAAGTGACTATGCCGCCAAGCCGCTAGTGGGACGCTAGTCGATGTACTGTGGATATCGACGGGGGTCCCCCTGGACATCGTAAAAATGTTTTTCCGGGCCCGAAATCATGGGAACGACTGCAGGATTGGATCTTGGTACATAGTAAAATCGTCGACGATCTGATGCAGCAACAGCTACCTAGAGGTTGACGGCGAGTCTCCCCAACGCAACGGAAATGGCAACGCCGACGCCGAAACCGCGGAACCCGATAGATCTGCGCGTCCGCAACGTAATATCCCGCCTGCGACCCAGCCGCCGTCTGCCTCGCAGTCTGCGACGTCATCGAAAACACCGAGGATTTGTACCTTCGCGGGAGGCCGATGTTGTGTAAAAGCTTGTAGAACGCACGCTTAAGCTTGGCCAGGGGAGTGCCAGCTTAGGGCCGGCTGTAAGCTTATAGGGGCCTCTTTTCGAAAGGGCCCACTTTTTGCATAAGTCTGGACTGTCGGTAAGGGTACGGCTCAAGCTTCTGGGCGGCTACAAGCCTAAGGAAGGGTCGTCCCTTATAGAGCGACATTTTGTGAAAAGCTTGGGCGCGCAGCATAAGCTTATAGCTTTCATTTGAACAACCGGCAGCGGGCCGGTACCTATCCCCCCCCCGTTGTGAGACTTCAGCGCTGTGAGCGCGCTGGAAGGACAGCCACCGAAAAGCCTGCACTGCGAGCCAGCGGCACCACGACGCATCGCCCCTATTGTGAGCCTTGGAAAGCAGCCAGTATCCAGTGTCAACAGAACAAGGAGCTCCATGGATGAATAAAATAAGTCGGACCGGCAACGTGTGACATAGACACTTGAATTCTCCATCAGTATGTAATTTAATGGCAAAGGCGCCAGTACCGTCTCACTGTGAAGTCGGCTGGTCCATGATGAATGGCAAGGTCTTACATGTTACGATTCCGAAGGCATCGCTGGTGAGGTGAAACATGACCAAGCTGGGCATGTACATTGTACGTACCATGTTTTCAAACGACCATAGTTCTATCAATTGAGCAACGAATTTCTTCAATCTTTAGAGTAACGATAGTCGCTGACTAAATGTTCCTCTTAATGCTAAGTTATTCTGGATTAAATCCAGTTTATGATCCCAATGGGCGTGGGTAATTCAGTGCACTGTTTTCTTTGAGATGTCACCACTCAGACAATTGGAAAGCAATTTTCAATTGACGCTGCGCTCGGCTCTGAACAAATCGAGTACTTATAAAGTCTCTTAAGTCAGCAGTTTCTTTAGATGCCGATTCTTTGGCTTTTCATCCAGGTTTCGTTGAGTTATCCAGCGTTGAAATATAATGCAGATTTAGGGTGGTGAACATCTTGCATCGGCGGCGATCCCTTGGTCAGACCTTCCCGCCTCCACCTCGCGCATAATGACAGATCTGACTGTCCAACTCATATCATGGTTTCTAATGCCATATGCACACGATTTGAGCAAAATCTCATCAGTTTTAGACATGCTAAGCTGGTGTTGTGGACGGGGGAAGAAGGAGGGGGTATCGAGAGATGGTGTAAATGCATGAGACGCGTTCGAGGGTGCAAGGCCAAAGGGTCTTCAAGATTGTCAAATTTTCCTCCAAGGACACTCCGCGCTACCCTAGGTTTTGATTTTGTCATTTTTGCAGCGAACTGAGTTGACAGGAAGATTGTGCCGAGAGTTGGCAGCGGTGGCGTGATGCGTCATATATTCGCAAACGCCGAACGCTAAATAAATGGTGTTTCATTGATTCGCTGCACCTCGACCTGCCCCACAACTGCCGCACACACCGTCAGGCGAAAAGCCTCAAGAGCCATCACCCACCTCTCACCTACATCCTCCTTCCCCTCTTCTTCTCGTTCTTCCTCAACCACCGAGGTTCAAGGACAGCCCCCGAAAGCTGTGTCACTCCTCAAATCGTCAGTTTTTCCGCCCACGATATTGACAGCCTTAGGGGCTGATTACCTGGTAAGAACTGGTTAACGAGAGCAGGCAGGCGTCACCGTTAAATGGACCTCGTGTTTGTCTCCCTGCCTCATGCTCGATGATACAGCCCGTCGGGTCACGGAGAGATCGCTGGACAATCTCTGAGTTCAAGTTATGGCCGACACTGAACTGATCTTGCAATACCGCCTGTACGTATAACCCTCCACAGCGGATAAAACTTCCGCCAAGGGCCATAGGATATGGGCTAATACTAAGGCAAGTCAGGGTCCCCTATTAACATGATGGCCGCGGTACCAAGGTTCAACTACGAGCCAAACTCATCGGGGCTTGCCGCTTGCAAGTTGCCAAAGTATTATTCGGGTTGGCCGACTTGGGACTTAGGGAATTTCTGCGTAAGAGATGCCTGCTCACCTGGCCGATAGCTGAGTCTACCCATTCTTACGCATCGCGACTGTTAATTGATGGCTGATCATGGAGTGATAGTACTGTTCTCAAATACCTAACCTGTTTTCCTTAATCGGTCGCTCATCACATTCGCGAGTCAACTCGTCATTTGGTGAGAGACAACTTATGCCAGAGAGGCTGGCAAGAATGGAATGGCTTGGCTCCCGATAAGCCACCTTCCGATGTGTTACGCCTTGAGGCTTTTTACGGTGAGAGATTATCCAGCTTCACAATTGCTTGCGAGCCACCTCCTGCGTCCTGGTAAGTTCGCAATGCATGGTCAGAACCGGCGTCGTGCCTCGCTTGGCTTCGCATCGATTGGTGGCAAGCTAGACAAGGAAACAGCCTCCGTAAGGTAATGAAACAGAGTCGATAGCTACATTGAAGGTTCGTAGATATGCAATTAGGTACATAGCTACAATTGACAAGTGATCTCCCACATCATTTGGCCGCTTTGAAAAGTTTATGTGCCTAAACCTACGTATGCGCCTAAGCCTATCAAGCCTAGGTATGTACATGCTTAAGCCTATGTATGCGCATAAGCCTATGTACATGCCCAAGCCTATGTATGCACTTAAGCCTACGTATGCGCCTAAGCCTATGTATGCGCTTAAGCCTATGCAAATGCCCAAGCCTATGTGTGCGCTCAAGCTTATGTGACGACGTTGTTGTATAAGCTTACCCAATCCATAAGCTTTTCAAAATCGCGTTTTTTCCTTACTCATACTAAGACTTATGGACCGCGCATAAGCTTATTCGAAGCATTATACACAACAGCGGCCTCCCGCGAAGGTAGCCAGTGGACTTGGCAGTGGACTTACAGTGGACTTGGCAGTGAACTTACAGTGGACTTGGCAGTGGACTTACAGTGGACTTGGCAGTGGACTTACAGTGGACTTGCCAGTGGGCTTACAGTGGACTTGCCAGTTGACTTACAGTGGGCTTGCCAGTTGACTTACAGTGGGCGTCCATTTTGGTGGTGGTCAGAGGCGTGTTTTTGGCCGCAAAGGACGCCGTTTTTCAAATTGAAATAGCCTAGAGCACCTCGGAGGCTGGAACGTGCTATTCCAGTTTCTCCCATACAAATCCTGTTGCTGGAACAAAAAATTGCGTTCGTAAGACCCCTGTAAGGCCCTTGTCTAGCGCGGTACTTCGTCTGCAGGGATCTGACAGGGGTCATCTCGGTGGGTCCACGAAATGTGCTATTGGAGGTGCCCAATTAGGTATAGCCTCCATTTTTTGCAGAAATATTGTGAGGGTTCATCACGGATATTGGATGTATGCGCGAGAGGAAATGGTTATCAATAAAACTAAGGAGGAAAGAAAGAGAAAGGACAAGAATGCCCTCCTAGCTGTTTAAGTACCTCCAACGCCAGTGGGGGAGGCTCAAGTAATCATCCCAGACTTGCCGCTTATCTATCCACGATTAGTCATAGACTAATCCATAACATAGCCTCCTCCTTTGGATCAGCCAAAGAGTCCGGACGTAAGCCGATGGGGGTACGTGCGTTACGCTGGCAGCCGCCACTATGCCAGCCCTCCGCAGAGGGCTCCCTGTCCAACCACCCCTAACCTTTGGTCGACAAGCCGACTCCTCCCAGGAATCGTGGAACTCAAACACGCGCAAGCCTGATGTCGCAGTGGCCGCAAACACACTCCGTCGAAATAACTCCTTGGGGAAAAAAAATTCCTACTTTCCAGCAATGCCAAACGTTGGCCAAACGATTGGCACTTCTCGGTCCCACCGCGATCAGCATCGTCCCGACGCAAGCCATCGTCCCGACGCACGCGCATGGAAATCTCTCCCCAACCCCACTTATTCCCCCCAATCAAACTCCTCCTCTTTCTCGCTTGCCGCACCCAGCCCTAAACTCGACACGCCCACAGAATTTTCGCCCCTCTTTGACTTGGGGCAATCGCGCTTGAAATGCCCGATCTCGTCGCAATTGAAACAGCGACGTCGTCGAGTGCCGGCAGCGCGTAGGACACTGATGTCCATGGGGTCGCCATCTGACTGTTGCGGCTCAACTTGCAGGGGCGCGGCAGTTGAGCTGAATACTCCGTCGAATCCCCGAAGGAGTGTCGTGAAGTCTGCGTAGGCGGCTGGCCACTCTTCTCGGTCCAGCCGTGTCTTGTATTCGTTTCGCAGGCCGGCCGACAGCAGAATGATCCGCACGTGGTCGGAAAAGTGGTTCGACCCTGCTTCGAAGAGGATGTACTCCCAACGCGAGACGTACATGGTCAGGGATTCGTGCTGTCCCTGCCGCATCTTGACCAGGTTCAGACCTGCTCGGCGCTCCTTGTGTGACTCCCCGAGCGTGTCGCTGATGTACGTCAGGAAGGCATCCGGCTGGTGGTTGTAGTCGGTTGTCTTCGTCACGTAAGGCAGGAAAGTTGTCTGAAATGCCCCGAGGCGCGAATAGACGTAGAAAAATTGGGCCTTCGGTTGCCCAATTGCAAATCCGTCGATGGCAAATTTCGCGCGCATCGACGCAAGCCATGTTTCCAGACCCGAACGAGAGGTGAGCGGTTCGGGGGCGGGCAAGATTTGGCGTTACTGCTCCATGGTCTTACTTTCGCGGGCGGTCCGGTCGCGAAAGGAGTTTTATTGATTGTAAGGGTTCGTCACGGATATTGGATGTATGCGCGAGAGGAAATGGTTATCAATAAAACTAAGGAGGAAAGAAAGAGAAAGGACAAGAATGCCCTCCTAGCTGTTTAAGTACCTCCAACGCCAGTGGGGGAGGCTCAAGTAATCATCCCAGACTTGCCGCTTAGGGTCTGATCCACGAGCGCCGACAAACTTTCATACACATAGTGGATAGGTACAAGGCGAATGTGGGTCGCCGACTCTGTACCACACAGTACCATACAGGGATTACCAAAGCGGCACCGCCTTCCGTTCGTGCCGAGAATCCGGCAAAAATCGTCGAAGCGCCAGTGCCAGTGCTTTCCGCCGTCCCAGCGCCTCGATATAGCGGCCAACACCCCCCGTGAGTGCTAAAACTCGCTGCGACTGCGCTGCAACAGTGCTGTGCGGCGCCGCGTGTCAGGGGTTCTCTGTCCATCAGACATCGGGATTGCATTAATATCGATACAGCAGTGACAAGATCGTCAAAATCGTCATCTTTCACGATACTATGCTCTATAGGAAGGTAATTACTGCCGATGAATGCCGTCATGGTGGCGTTGGTCTCATTGTTGATTGATTGATTGATTGAATTGAATGGCGTCGGCGCGTGGGAAGACTTTGCATGCATGTATGTAAAATGTTTGTCGGCACGTTTTTCCTGCCGACAAAAATCAGGCCGACAAACATGCAAAGTGCCCACTTTCTTCCTATTGTAGGCATCTACGCGGCCCCTGCTAGCGCGGTACATCGAAAACAACTCGAACGGGATTTAACGGACTTTTTGGCTTAATCCATGTCATTTACTGGGGCGGACTAGCCGTATTTGGAAAGAAACCCCGCTTTGTTACGAGCTCTTTGTCTGTCGGCGCTCGTGGATCAGACCCTTATCTATCCACGATTAGTCATAGACTAATCCATAACAGTGTACAACCTTTGTCCTGCGATTCCAACAACTGGGGTGATTACTTGAGACTCCCCCCACTGGGCGTGGAGGTACTTAAACGGCTAGGAGGGCATTCTTGTCCTTTCTCTTTCTTTTCTCCTTAGTTTTATTGATAACCATTTCCTCTCGCGCATACATCCAATATCCGTGATGAACCCTCACAGTCAGCACGTTTTTCCTGCCGACAAAATTCAGGCCGACAAACATGCAAAGTGCCCACTTTCTTCCTATTGTAGGCATCTACGCGGCCCCTGCTAGCGCGGTACATCGAAAACAACTCGAACGGGATTTAACGGACTTTTTGGCTTAGCCCAGGAGCACTGAGCGGAGACCGAAGGTGGAGACCGAAGAAGGTCTCAGGCACAAACGCGCTGGGAGCGAAGGTCCATAACACGATGGCCTCGCACAAAACCTTCAAGCATACTCCGTATGACCCCTACCTTTGACATCTTGCCTTCAGCCCTCACTCTGTTGTGAACTCCCAAGCCTTGACAGATATATAGGTACATGCAAAGACGGACAGAGCAGTTACGGGTAACCGTCACACTCATCAGCTTAGTGTTCTGACCTTTTGGTCGGGTCGGTAGGGATATCCGACTCCTCACACGACCCACATTCGCCTTGTACCAGGTACCTTTACATGTATGAAAACTTGTCGGCGCTCGTGGATCACACCCAAACAGCTAGTAGGGCATTCTTGTCCTTTCTCTTTCTTTCTTCCTTAGTTTTATTGATAACCATTTTATCGCAGGGTATATAGGGGCATATACAAGCACAGAACAGTGGCCAGACGGCTGCGCCCACATTTTGCATACATCCAATATCCGTGACGAACCCTCGCAATCAATAAAACTCCTTTCGCGACCGGACCGCTCGCGAAAGTAAGACCGCATGGAGCAACAACGCCAAATCCTGCCCGCTGTGATGAACTGGCCTAGGGTGGTTGCTGCACTCTAGCGTTGACAATAGAATTGTTTCTCTTGAGGAGAAAGAGAGGAGAAAAGTCCTCTCGTCCCCTGATGCTATTCTAAATACAAAGATGTGCACGCCCCACTCTCTCGCACTAATATAAGAAGGAGACGTGCCAAAGCTCGAATCCATGACACCCGCCCCCGAACCGCTCACCTCTCGTTCGGGTCTGGACACATGGCTTGCGTCAATGCGTGCGAAATTCGCAATCGACGGGCATGCAATTGGGCAACCGATGGCCCAATTGTATTACGTTTATTCGCGCCTCGGGACGTTCCAGGCAACGTTCCTCCCCTACGTTACGAGGGCAACCGACTTCAACCACCAGCCGGCAGCCTTCTTGACGTACATCAGCGACACGCTCGGGGAGTCTCACAAGGAACGCCGAGCTGGTCTGAACCTGGTCAAGATGCGGCAGGGACAGAACGAGTCCCTCCACGCGTACGTCTCGCGTTGGGAGTGTACGCTCTTCGAAGCAGGTTCTCAACACTTCTCCGACCACGTGCGGATCATTCTGCTGTCGGCCGGCCTGCGCAACGAGTCCAAAACACGACTGGACCGAGAAGAGTGGCCAGCTGCCTACGCGGACTTTACGGCACTCCTTCGAGGATTCGACGGAGTGTTCAGCTCAACTGCCGCGCCCCTGCAAGTTGAGCCGCAACAGTCAGATGGCGACCCCATGGATATCAGCGTCCTACGCGCCGCCGGCACTCGACGACGTCGCTGTTTCAATTGCGACGAGATCGGCCATTTCAAGCGCGACTGCCCCAAGGCAAAGAAGGGCGAAAATTCTGTGGGCGTGTCGAATTTAGGGCTGGGTGCGGCAAGCGAAAATAAGGAGGAGTTTGATTGGGGCGAATAAGTGGGTTTTGGGAAGAGATTTCCATGCGCGTGCGTCGTGACGATGCTGATCGCGGTGGGAACGAGAAGTGCTGTCCCTGCCGCATCTTGACCAAGTTAAGACCAGCTCGTCGCTCCTTGTGAGTCTCCCCGAGCGTGTCGCTGATGTACGTCAAAAAGGCTGCCGGCTGGTGGTTGAAGTCGGTCGCCCTCGTAACGTAGGGGAGGAACGTTGCCTGGAACGTCCCGAGGCGCGAATAGACGTAGTAGAATTGGGCCATCGGTTGCCCAATTGCATGCCCGTCGATTGCGAATTTCGCGCGCCTCGACGCAAGCCATGTGTCCAGACCCGAACGAGAGGTGAGCGGTTCGGGGGCGGGCAGGATTTGGCGTTGTTGCTCCATGATCTTACTTTTGCGGGCGGTCCTGTCGAGCGAAAGGAGTTTTATTGAATGTTGTGGACTCGTCACGGATAGTGGATGTATGCGCGAGAGGAAGCAGTTATCAATAAAACTGAAGAAGGCAAGAAACAGAAAGGACAAGAATCCCCTCCTAGCTGTTTAAGTACAAGTACCTCCGCGCCCAGTGGGGGAGTCTCACGTAATCATCCCAGGCTTGCCGCCTATCTATCCACGATTAGTCAAAGACTAATCCATCACAAGTGCCACGACTCACAGTCACGAAGTACATATCTCGGGGGTATCCCTATTCTGCGCCGTAACCTTTTACGCCGTAAGGTCGATGCCAATCAAACAGTGGGGCATCGCTGAACTCAGCTAGCGCAGCCCTGTTGCCCACACTCCCTTCGGATAACGTCACGAAACTCTGCGATCTATCGCTTCACCATCGATGTATAGCCGCAACACCGAACATAAAGGCATGAAATGGTTGCATGGTTGGGCTCCTAATTAGCTATGTATCTACGCACACTCAACACCGCGTTGGAAATTGTGACAGAAACAGCAACACATAGACACAAAACAACAAAGTTTTCGACGAACGCCCGTAGATGAGATGGTGTTTGAGAGCCACGATCACAACTAATCCTGACGTACGTTGCGGAGAGGTGCTTGTCAATCGTGCAATAATTGCTCAAGGCGTCCTTGACAAAAGGCCATTCCTTTCTGAAGGGCTCATTGCTGTAGGAAGGCAAAAGGCTCGTCAAAAGTATCAGACTGTACGGAGGGAGGCAAATCTTGGATTTGCCCTCCATCATACTCGTAAGTCGTCAAGGGCTGTGCCGTGGGGGACAATGAGCGTGTTGGCGTGAAGCTCAGAAGAGGGATTGAAAGACATGATGATGATAAAATTGAAGTTGAGGAATTAATTTGATGAGAAGTCAATCGTTACTGATGTTTTTGACGGCAAGTTGATGTTGATGAATGTTGGCTTGTACGAGTGAGAAATTCTGCTCGACCGCGTTGGTGACCGCGTCGAGAGCGAAGTACGCGAGATGGTGTGGCATACATAGGTAGGGGAAGTGGTCGTATGGAAAGCTCCGCTTCTACGGCTACGAATAGTATGCGCCCCACTCCTACGGCGTAAAAAGTTACGGCGCAGAATAGGGATACCCCATATCTCGTGCCGATAGCGCCAGGGGGTTTCTTGTATTCTTTTTTTAGAGTTTCTGATACATCATTATGATATATACGTACATATGTATTACCTACAGTTCCCCGAGTACGGAGTACCTAATGCAATGCTCTAGCCTCTGGACCCTGGTACAAAGGACCCCAAAAATTATGGAGCATCTTCGCCGAGTAATAATGCTCATGCAATGCATGTGTTGCCATCTTGGGACAGCAACCCACCGTTTCCGAGTTGATACGGTATCTGGCGAAGTGACAATGCGTTGACACGATTCCTCTGCACCG
The DNA here is from genome assembly GCA_029405325.1 of Claviceps purpurea. Classification (NCBI taxonomy): domain Eukaryota; kingdom Fungi; phylum Ascomycota; class Sordariomycetes; order Hypocreales; family Clavicipitaceae; genus Claviceps; species Claviceps purpurea. The sequence goes on along the minus strand of CM055783.1, from coordinate 3,161,879 downwards.
CTAACTTCTTTCGATTTCACGTTAGAGCTGCACGCCGCAAATCCGGCTAGCAGGTTGACCATGCGATCAAATTTCACTTAAGCAACCGCAATCTCTCCAACCGCAATCTCTGTTCTGAAAGACTTGAGCGTCTCATGAATGTTGGTGTAGTCGGGTAGAACAATGACCACAAATTGCGATTTAAAGTAAGCTTTATTCAGTTAGCTGACGAACGACCTCTCTTACACTGACGCAAATCCATAGTGGCACATATCGAATTTGGGCTGCAAGATCAACATCAGCCGTTAGATCTGGAAGATGGCCAGACTAGCAACTCCTCATGGACTCTTTCAAAACAACAGCCATACTATTCCAACAGAGGCATGTAGTGGTTGCTAAACAACAAACCTTCGAGGTCCCTCAGACTAATACGACGCATGATCTGCAGACATAACTATTCTTCACTGTATCGTTTCCACGGCTCAGGAGCAATTCGAACAGGCATCTTATCCGAAGCCACTTCCTGCAGCCGCTCTTTTCAAGGCCTATGACGATGTTTTACCGACGTTTGGTATCGATCCCGACTCCGACCATCATCTCTCCGCTCTGGTTTTTCGTATCGGTGGTGAATCTGGGACTGGTTCTTTACTCCGAAAATTCCACGCTTTGCTGAAGCGTATGGGCATTCTTCTCGAATTTGATAATTGCGCAGCCACTTTCGATTCGCCATCTTCATTACCTTGTGATTCAGTTGACGAAGCTGCTGAAATAACCGCACTCCAAAAGTCAGGATTATGCGCTCAGACATCTCGGATTGATCCCACCACTGACGCTCAAGATTGCCTTGGGTCGAAAAGCATGCAGCCAGATCCTCGTCTCGCCCAAGACTTGAAGCAACAACTTCACGACTCTTCATTGCAAACAGTATCTACCAAGTCTGATCGGAAACCGAGCAAGATTTTCCACGTCTCTGATGACTCACTCGCGGAAGCCAATGGAGCGTATTTGACTTTCCGGAGATCGGCCATGATATCGGCGATAGACCGGTGGCGCAAACTTATGCACGAGCGAATTTCAAATAGAACGACACGCTACGCCTTGATGGTTGCCAACGAGGAGACAAGGTCTCGAGCATCATTGCACAGAGCCGATATTAACGAACATATATTCAAAACAGACCTCAGCCACCCTTTAATTGAAATATCGATTGGAGCAGCCGCACATGACTTGAGCCCAGATGAGCATAATGCCCTCCTGCTCAGAGCTGCGCGAGCGCGTCAAATTTTTCTCGCGAGCAGAATTTTAAGTCGATGGGCTGACGAAACCGCTATTCGGCTAGAGCGAGACGCCGTCGCGAGGAGGCACATGGTTCGATTTCGATGCTTCAACAATTGGTTTCAGGCACCAAACTCGCAAATGCCTAGAATCAGATGTCTCAAAGCACTGTCTGCGGTGCAGAAACTGCAGCGTGCTGTAAATGGCCATGCGGAACTGCTTAATTTGATGGCATCTCTGACAGCCTCGTCGCGGATCAGCATACTGACGTTTCAGATACTAAAATTCTGGCTCAGCAGTGTTTTGTTTCGACTATCCACAAAGAGCATAAAAAGACTTGTGCGGATAGCATCAATTAACCGATGGCTTGTTCAGACTTGGAATCGTGACGAAGTCAAAAACAATATTGCGCAAATTACTCGTTGCTACCGATACAGACGCGACCTCATCACTTGGACGACCTACCAAAAAAGACATATGCTTAGAACTAAATCAGCTCAGCAGTTTGCCATGGCTTTTGCAAGGTTTCGCTGGCTTCGGATTTGGAGAACTCGCACAGAAGTAAATTTTCGAGCCAAAGCATGTCGGCAAGTGCTCGCAATCGAACTATCAGCCCGAAGGCTTGAAACCTGGCGCCTGCAAGCACGCGCCGACAATTTCCGTGGCAAGCGCCTGTATACATATGCCGTGGGACATATCTATGCTTGGCTTTCAGTCATTACCGGTCAGTCAGCGCTACAAGCATTCTCGGCGGACTGCTATAGAGCTCACTCTGCACTGAAGGTTGCTAGTCACCTAGCCAGCGTTACTCAAAGCCAGCAACATCTCGATGTTTTGGGATATCGAGCAATGTGGTATATACGCGCCACACTGTTGCTAAAACATGTTGGTGCAGCTGTCAGAGACAAAAAGCTGCAAATGAAGCTGGTAGTTCGCCACCATCTTATGATGAAATACACTCAAGTCTCCTCAAAAAGACGGCGACGAAGCTTTTTCTTGGCTCTCTTTCAATGGCAGTCGCATGCTACAGCCTTCAAAGCGACAGTAACTGTCGCGCATAGATACCAAACATTGGACAAAGCGATTCGTAAGCGAGCCATTTGTGTGTCCTGGGAGCTACAAGCTGTTCAGGGAGCTACATCACAGACTCGTGCAGTTAATCTTCGAGAGCATCAATTCTTACGTGAATGGAGCAAGCTCGCCTTCGTTCACCACCAGCAACAGCTGGACGCTGCGGAATTTTGGGCAACAGAACAGCAACGCCAATCTTTAAAGGTATGGGCGAGATCCACCCTTCAGAAGGGTGGCCAGGCACATTCGGCAGACATGGTGAGACGTAGGCATGCACGCGACTATCGTAACAGAGCTTCCCAAAGGTGGCGGCACCTTTCAAGCCAATCAAAGCACGATGAAATCTTTCCCGAACTGCGAATCAACAATTCACACCGGAGTACTTCGAAAAACTCGAAATGGCCGCCGCTTTCTCGACGACTCGGCGTGAAGCAAGAAGCCTTGACTCCGGTGGATACTCCATCTCGCTCGACTGGGCTTCTGTTTCCTTCCACGCATGTGCCTTCTACACGTTTCATGAGCCCTGCGGCCGAAAGAGACAAAAAGTTTGGGATCTATGGTGCTCAAAAACCTGATGTATGGAAACAGAGCATTGCCGCGCGGAAGTTTATGTTTGGGCACGGTGATATGCCAACGTCGACGCCGAAAACCCCAGTTTCTAGCCGAGTCCGAACCCCATCACGGTACATTTCCACCGGTCTTGAGGAAACGTTTCCAATGGTTTACCCCGACCGCGTGCCGTCCTTGCATGGCCCACAGGCATCTGAGAGCGTTGCTGCAGCCGATCGGTCGCAAAATGACGTGGAATTGCCCAGGCTAGCGCCAGATGGGGAATCTGCATTACTACTTTCGCGTCCAGGGCCGAACGTCCGGTTTGGTGTTGCTAGGTCTGGTCCAGAGCGAATGCGCACCGGGTTTATAACATCTTCGATGGGCTCAGAACACACGATCCATGGCACAGATGGCACCAGATAGTTACGATGGAGTGCTTTGGATCCCGTAGATACACCACATCCCGTCCACGATCCCACCTTCTTACAGACACTTCGAATTCAGTAGAGGGCTGAGTTTTCCATCCACACGCGGAACTTTCCGATGGGCGGAATCATTCGTGTCTGTCAGAGCAAACTGGGTAAGATGCAAGTGTGAGTTGTGAGTTCACGATTTCACTCCTTATTTCACATGCGAACTTAGGACGAGCCAATTGAAAGTAGCGGTGGAAAACTAGGAGACTTTGACCAAGGACGATCCGCGCGATAACTTCTTCTTTCGCTTCACATTACTAAAGAACACTGCACCTATGTGCACGTGTACTGCTTCTCTCAATTTAATGCTCTTGTTGTCTGCACATATGCAAATTGTTCCTCCTGCGCGCTGCTTTGCGATTCAGTAACGGCGACTGCTGCCTCACTGAAATGGGTGTATGCGTGCACACTTCTCTTGGCCTTAGTTTGTTGCGCATGCACGGTTGTGTTGCAGTGAGACAGAAGATACCGTGGCCCGTGAGTTATATGTGTACAGTGTGTTGAGCAAATTGGGGGGCAAAATGGAATGTTTATTTTGACTAAAGAGCTACTCGTGGGTGAAACCTTTTGAAAAGGACACCCACTATATCTTTTTCAAAAGGTTTCACCCACGAGTAGGTTACCCAAGAAGTGAGAAAGTAAAAATATGTGCACGTTCGACTGGTACGACCGTCACGTGCAGCATGGCTTATTTCTCAATACTCCCCATAAGACATGCTTCCAGCAGCAGCAGCAGCAGCAGCAGCACACTCCTTTTGCTTCCTAGAACCTCAATTGGCATTCCCCCGAAGGACTTCTCCCTGTACTTGGATAGAGGCCCAAATCTGCGGTGAATCGATGTACTTGCTGATGTCAAAACATTCGAAATGTCGTAGCTCCCGAACAATTAGGTCGCATAAGTTGTCGATAGTTTTGAAGAGGTTGTCAGCAGGCAAAAGCTTCCAAAGCTCAGCGTTTTGCTATGTTCAACATAGATGACGTCGTAGATTCCTCCATAGGTCCAAAGTCTTCTACTTCTCGCCTCTAACTCCCCCAGCAGATACACTTCATTGTATGTGCTGTCCCAGCAGTAACTCCCCCAGAATACAGAGCTACAGTTTCACTGTAAACAGCTACACTGTAGTCAATCCGCGTGCGTTACACAGTACACTGCATACAGCTCCCCCAGGAGATAGCACCACTTCCTAGACGCTCTTACGATCTACCTGATCGCCTATCCAATCTGCATCAGAGTAGACGACAGAGTTAGCACAAGCTCCCTCTGTATCGGAACGCAGCTTTTGCGTTGCAGTGGACTTGAGATACCAGAACAAGTGCTTGAAAGCATTCCCATGGTGTTCAGCAGACTCGCTCATTGCTTGACCAGGCAAGAGGCAAGCCCAGGGAGGATGAGATATCAGCTCTTGTGAATATCATTGCGTACATGATATATCCATTGCCTGGCTGATATTCGGAAACATTAATCCGTCGTTCGGTAGTCTCAAGTTGTTGTAGCCAGTAGTTGGTGTGCCCGCTGGCGAGTGCTTCTAAATCGCGATGCCAAGCTCGATCTCGAGTGACCCCAGCACCAAGTATCTTTTCAGTCTCCCCCAGAGGCTTGGTGTTGAGTCGGTCATGGAGAGTTTCATTGGATCAGCAAAGCTCAGACTTGCGGTTAGCAGACACTGCAACGTCATCGGCGTACACGAGAAATACTCGGTCGTCTTGGTGGGGTGCATGAACAAGCACGGATCAGCGAGACTTTAAGCGAAGCTCTAGGCTTTGAGCTCGCTGATAGAACAACTTACTCCAGTCTCTCGCAGCTTGTTTTCCAGCGTACAAGCTTCGCAACGCTTGTCAGATCATTCTCATCTTGGTACGAAGTCTTCAGCTGCTACAGGAGCTAAAACAATTAGAGAATATTCGCTCCAGTTATTGGTGAGAAGGTGGCGTAGTAGTCTTCTCCAAGTATCCCTTCCAGTGTATCAAGATTCGTCTAGTCATCATCATTCAAAATCTTTGCAGCGAATGCCCGTCATCTCTTGAGAATTTCTTCCCTCAATGTCAGAGTCGCTTCGCTTTCTGGTCGACCTCGTGAAGTTCGCAGAGCTGGTGATTCTTTGAGCGGTCGATCATTGGACGATTGAGAATTGGACGGTTGATCCTTGAATGGTTGATCCTTGAATGGTTGATCCGGTCGATCATTCTCGTCTGTGAAGAGCAGATTCTCCCCTTGCTTTGAAACTACGATCACGCACGCCTTTGGAGGTTTGAGTGATGGAATAACAATCTGCATCTTCGTTGATAGCTTGGGACAAAGATATGTCGGAGGTTCTGGAGACAAGGCAGGCGTCGTGGCCATTGTCTTTTTGGATGGTCGTAACTCTTGATCTTGCACTTTCTCGGATTACCTGCGATCAACAAAGTAACAGCGCTTCTTCCCCAGAAGCTACGCTCCAATGTGTGTGTGTGTGTGTGATACAGCGCTGTACTGGCACTCAGCACCCTATCCGCTCACACTGGATGTATCGCACTACATGCTCCCCCAGCCTATACGCCGGTCAGCACCTCCACGCTGTCCCAGCTGCTGTGGGCATCTAGTACTACGCTCCCCCAGAGTGAAGTCCCAGTTTCACTGAGGTGCTCTAACCTGTGTGCGCTCCATCTAATGAAGCATCCCAGAAGCATCCCAGGATGTGTACTTCCACTGCATTCCAGCGCCATAATGCCTCCGCTGCGCTCCAGCTCTTATACTCCTATTCTCCCCCATCAGCGTCACTGTGGCAGTTGAGTTAGACAGCTCGCAGAGTTGGCGGGGAGGCGAGGCTGATGTTAAGTGGCGATGAAGCCCCTTAAAAATGAGAGCGTAGAGAGCTTGAACAGAGAAATCGAGTGGGTTGTGGAGGGTGGGGAAACTCGGTTTCGAAGTAGGAGTGGCAGTTTTCGTAAAGTAGCTGCCAAATTGTAGAATAGCTGTCGAACAGTAGCTATTGAATTGGTTTTCGAAATGGGAATGGCAGTTTTCGTAGAGTAGCCGCCGCATTGTAGGATAGCTGTCGAATAGTAGCTATTGAATTGGGTTTCGAAGTTTGCAGATACCATGGACCATGAGCGTTGATGTTTGTGTTTATTGTGTTGTCATGGTTATCTCCGTCGAAATGAAGGGATTCGGGTACTTCTGGAGTAACGTATCAGGCCAGAAAGTGAATCGAATTGTCGGGAAAAAAACTGAAGTTGTGTATGTAGTCTGCTCGCAGCAGAGTGGCCTGTCGCACAGGGCTTTCGCTGGTGCCTACGCGCGATAGGGCTTGTCGCTTTTGCCTCTCTCAGAGGACTTTGGGGCCTGTCGCACAGGACTTTGGTGTCTTCTCCCTCTGATGCCTCGCAGGCTGGGGATATCGAAGGGCGACAACCTCCGGTCATGATCTCAAAGGGTATGGCCTCGCAGGCGCCCCTGTCCACGCAGAACTCGATCTAACGACAGCGACAGCTGCCGGAGCCAAATCCATTTGCCATTGCCAGCGGAAGCTGCAGAACCCGGGCTCATAATCTGTTGAGCAAATTGGGGGGCAAAATGGAATGTTTATTTTGACTTAAGAGCTAGGTTACCCAAGAAGTGGGAAAGTGAAAATATGTGCACGTTCGGCCGTCACGTGATGCGGCTATCCGTATTTACTCAGTAAATTCATAGCCGTCGGTGGGTCTGATAAACCTTGCTCCATGTGAGGGTTCGTCACGGATATTGGATGTTATTATTATTAATTACTCTAGTTAGGCGAACCTAATATCCAGTACATCTTGTTACATAAGCCGCACAGGAAAAACCCTAGTGCAGGGGGGAAAACCTATGCGCCACCATTATCGTCCTTGGACCCCTCGGGGTTCCGTGGTTAATCTGTCATTAGGGCGGATACCGTATTTACTCAGTAAATTCGTCCAAGCCCGTGGGTCTGATGACCCTTGCTCGAACAGATTTTCAGCGATACCATTGGCCACCACCATTGGCTTTTGATTTAGCGAGCTCAGCCCGCATCTTTAATAAGGCCCCGTTTATGCCCCTTTTTGAAAATTGAAAAAGAACAAGATTTTTGGGCCAAAGTGACTATGCCGCCAAGCCGCTAGTGGGACGCTAGTCGATGTACTGTGGATATCGACGGGGATCCCCCTGGACATCGTAAAAATGTTTTTCCGGGCCCGAAATGATGGGAACGACTGCAGGATTGGATCTTGGTACATAGTAAAATCGTCGACGATCTGATGCAGCAACAACTACCTAGAGGTTGACGGCGAGTCTCCCCAACGCGACGGAAATGGCAACGCCGACGCCGAAACCGCGGAACCCGATACATCTGCGCGTCCGCAACGTAATATCCCGCCTGCGACCCAGCCGCCGTCTGCCTCGCAGTCTGCGACGTCATCGAAAACACCGAGGATTTGTAGCCAGTGGACTTGCCAGTGGACTTACAGTGGACTTGCCAGTGGACTTACAGTGGACTTGCCAGTTGACTTACAGTGGGCGTCCATTTTGGTGGTGGTCAGAGGCGTGTTTTTGGCCGCAAAGGACGCCGTTTTTCAAATTGAAATAGCCTAGAGCACCTCGGAGGCTGAACGTGCTATTCCAGTTTCTCCCATACAAATCCTGTTGCTGGAACAAAAAAGTGCGTTCGTAAGACCCTTGTAAGGCCCTTGTCTAGCGCGGTACTTCGTCTGCAGGGGTCTGACAGGGGTCATCTCGGTGGGTCCACGAAATGTGCTATCGGAGGTGGCCAATTGGGTATAGCCTCATTTTTTTGCAGAAATATTGTTCTTTTTCAATTTTCAAAAAAGGGCATAAACGGGGCCTAAATTGAATATGTGTGGAGGAGCCAATGGTTCGCTGAAAATCTGTTCGAGCAAGGGTCATCAGACCCACGGGCTTGAACGAATTTACTGAGTAAATACGGTATTGGATGTATGCGCGAGAGGAAATGGTTATCAATAAAACTAGAGCGTTACTCCGCGAGCTGTACGGGTTTACTCGGCGAACTGTTTTTGCCGAAATGCTCCACATTTCTCAGGCTGCTTCGTACCTCGCCGAGTTACAGTGGGAATTAGAATGACAAACAGTATATGTACATTCGCTTTGGGCTTTGAGGCTTGACGCAACTCAATTCGCTCAAATGATACACCACCGGTGTCTTCGATCATTGCTTTGAGCCATGACACATTCGCGACTGGGCAAATAGCCCAGGCGCCTACTCGATCATTTGTGTAGCCGGGATGGATTACTCGCTTTCACCGTCCTCACTGTGCGTGGTCAGATCCTGCGATGCCGAGCCACTGATTCTCGCAGCCTTCATAGATGAGGACGGCCGTGATCTCCCCTTGTCTCTTCCGCGACCTCGCGTGGTGTTCCTGTTTCTTCGAGACACGCAATGTCTCTGCCTTGTCACTTACAAACTGTGAGTCAGTGACGTTGGCTTGGCTTCGAAAATCGGCTACGGCGGCGCATCGGCTGCCTCTACGCCGCAACGACGGGCTGTAGCGGATTTGGCAGCGAGGAACTCTGCGACAGGTGGTTTACCATCGTGTCGTCATGGCTCATGGGACGGGACGGTTGAGGCACATCGGGATCGCTTTCGGCCGCGACGCTAAAGCCTATATGACTGACAGCAACTCGAAAACAGGGTTGAAACTGCGGTACTTCTGTGGAATGAGTTGCGAGGCCGAGCACGGAGGTTGCGATTACGGACGCACTGAGGGGGTCTTGGATTCGGAGGTGTGGCTGACCGTAGTCCTTGAAGTCATGGTTAGTTGATATCTTTAGCTACCTAGTCGATGATCTGCCTTACCAGGGACTTCTTCAGCCATCAGCATGGCAAACGTTTTTGCGATTCGAGGGCCCCATCATGATGTGCGACGTTGACGGATTTTGGTGATGTCAAATGAACAGAGACTTGGATGGATAGATGAATGATTTGGAAATGTCAAACCAACGGTGTCAGCAGTGTGCATTGCCTGAAGCACTTGTCTTGGAGCGGGGAGATACAAAGGACCCTGAGAAATGTGGAGCATTTTGGCAAAAACAGTTCGCCGAGTAAACTCGTACAGTTCGCGGAGTAACGCTCTAAAAATAACTGGAATGGTGGAAAACGCCCAAGTCCGCTAATCCAGATGTTTGGCAATACCTAACCTCCCCGGCACCCACCTAAAAATCCACAAATCCGACATTCGAGTGGGGTGCCAACTGGCATACCAACTGCCTCCTCAGAATTACCGCATCAGGCAATTCTGACCGTACCAAGTGGCATTTGGTATTCTGATACCAATTGAATGTAACGATGGCTTAAGTCTAAGTCACAGTAGGTCTGTTACTTAGGAAGTGGGTCGGTTGAATATATTCGAGCAGTTATCGGCGTAAGTCACGTTAAGAGATTACTCTCAATAGATGAAACTATTGCTTAGATTAATCAGTAGAGATCTGAACTATAGACTATGGGGGAAACCTCCATCCTTATATACATGTTCATCTCTCTACTGTGACTACTTGGTCATGGGACTCATCCGAGTACCCTGATGGTCTCCTCATGACCTCGTGATCATATTGTCCTTCTAATCCTATTGTTCAGCTGATCATATTGTCCACCTGATCCTATTGTCTACCTGATCATGTTGTCCACATGATCATTCACTTGACTGTAGCGCGCTCCGTGCAATGGTCGTGTGATCATTCTGATCACCTGAGCATTCACTTGACTGTAGAGTGCTCCGTGCGTCGGCCGCGTGATCAATCGTGACGTAGCGTTTGTCACATCATGCCCCTCCTCTATTGGTCTTGTCCTCAAGGCCATTGTATCAGTCGCGAAGGTTTGTTTCGTCAAAGTTGAGTGTCGTTGATCTCGGGACGGTACCTATGGGACCGATTGGGTCACTGTTTTGCTGAATGAAAACGTTCAAGTTCCGTAGAGCAATTCGTGAGGTTCTTGACTGGTTCCCAGGTATTTTCGGAATCTGCATATCCCTTCCATTTGATGAGATACTGTCGCCTTTTGGCGCTTCCTCGGACTTTGAGTATCCTTTCGACTTCGTATTCGCTGGAGTCGTCGACGGTAATTCTAGTAGCAATGGTGGATTCGTCTGGTGCTTTTTCGAGTAAGGAAATATGAAAAATGGGATGGATCCGCATCCCTTCTGGTAAAGAAAGTTCGTAGTTGGTATCCGACAATTTGCGTTTGATAAAGAATGGTCCGATCTTCTTCCAGTCGAGCTTGTCGCTGGGCCGTCTTGTCTTGATGTTTTTGCGGATGAGGTAAACTTTATTTCCCTCCTCTAAGATTGGCGCTGGCAATCGTTTCTTGTCCGCGTAGTATTTCATACGATTTTGCAAAAAGATCCATTCCTGCTGAAGTTCTTTCTGTATTTCCGTAATTGTTGCTGCTTGCGCTGTAGCTGCTGGCGCGTTCACAATATGTGTCGCATGTATTTCGATGGTAGGGTCAAATCCATAGTTAGCCCTGAATGGCGACATGCCAATATTCTCAATGTTTGCACTGTTGTAAGCCCATTGTGCTAACGGTAGCCATTCTACCCAATCATTCTGTTGGTAGTTAACATAACATCGTAAGTATTGTTCAAGTATTTGATTCAGAATCTCGGTCTGACCATCTGTCTGCGGGTGGAACGCCGTTGAGAGATTCTGCTTGATTCTCATAGTTTCCATGAGGCATTTCCAAAAGTTCGACGTGAATAGCTTGTCACGGTCAGATATAATTTTCGTTGGCAGTCCATGTTGCGCAATAACTGTTTTGAAGAACATATATGCCAAGTCTTTGGCGTCGCTCGATTCCATATAAGGAATGTAGTATGCGTACTTCGTAAGTTTGTCGACTATGACCAAGATGCTATCGTAAGATACTCCTGTCATCGGTTCTTTGGACTTAGGTAATTTGACGATGAAGTCCATGGTAACAGTTTGCCATGCTCTTTCTGGTGGTGGTATAGGTTGTAATTCACCATATGGTGCGTGTCGTGCTGCCTTTGACTTGTTGCACTTGTCACACGATTTGATCACTTGCTGCACCATACTTCTGCTTCCGGGAAAATCATACGATCTTCTCAATCTGCTGATCGTTTTCCCTACACCCTGATGTCCGTGTAAAGGGTGTTCGTGTATTTCCTTGACGAGTTGTTCTCGAAGTGTACTGGGAACATACTGACGTTCATTGTACAAGAAGATTTCGCCTTGCTTGCTGAAATGCGGCTTCGTTTCCCAGTTGTCCATGCAACTGTCTTTCTCAATACGTGATGCGATCTTCTGCATCCAAGTGTCGTCCGGCTTAGCCTGCCAGGTTAAGTTGACTTGTCGGGTGCCCAACACAAGGTTCCCATCCTTGGTGGCGCGTAACAAAGGCGCGTTGTCGACTTGTTCTTCCGACCTTAGATCCTCTCTTCGGCTGAGCGCATCTGCTCTGCCGTTTTCGGATCCCTTCCGATAGATTATTATAAAGTCATAATCCGTAAGGGTTTCGTACCATCTAATCTGTCGTTTATTGAGTTCTTTCGTGGTCAAGAACGATGTGAGATTCTTGTGATCGGTATAGACCTTGATTTGGTGCTTCGCTCCAACGAGGTAGTGTCTCCATTCCCTAAAGCATTCAATAATTGCCATGAGTTCCTTGTCATGAATGCCGTAGTTGAGTTCGGGTCCGTGGAGTTTCTTGGAGAAAAATGCAACTGGGTGCAATCTCCCTTGATCGTCTCGCTGTCCGAGCTGTCCGCCTAGCGCATAGTCTGAGGCGTCCGTTTCGAGCTCAAAAGGTTTTTTCTTGATCAGGTGCTTTCAGCACAGGTTCTTTCGTGACCAATTCTTTCATCTTCTGGAAAGCTTGTTCTTCTCGTTCACCCCATTTGAATCCGATGTCTTTCTTTGTCAAATCGGTAAGAGGTCGCGAAATATCACCGTATCCGCTGAGGAATTTCCGGTAAAAATTCACAAAGGCTGTAAATGCTCTTACTTCTTTCAAATTTGAGGGTGTTGGCCAATCCTTAACAGTCTCGATTTTGTCTGGACTCATTCTGACTTCTCCGTGTGTGAGTACATATCCTAGGAACGACACAGTTTGCTTGTGAAACTGGCATTTGGTTGCTTCGACTAGGAGGTTGTTGTCCTGTAGGGTCTGTAGTACTTCGTGAACGTGTTGCTTGTGTTCCTCGAGGGTGTTTGAGTAAATGAGGATATCATCGAGGTAAACAACAACAAAGACACCTATCTGTTTGCGAAGGACATTGTCAATCATTGTCTGGAAAGTCGCGGGTGCGTTGGTCAGTCCAAAAGGCATGACTAAATATTCATAGTGGCCTCTGGTGGTTCGGAACGCTGTCATCCACTCGTGGCCTCTTTTGATTCGTATCAGGTTATAGGCCCCTTTCAGATCGACTGTTGTGAACCACCAAGCTCTTCCTACTTTGTCTCTGATCTCGATTATGAGTGGTAACGGGTATCGATTTTTAATGGTGATCTCATTCAGTTGTCGATAGTCGATGCATGGTCGTAGCTTCCCGTTTTTTCTTTGGTACCCACAGGATTGGGTATCCTGCTGGGGACTCCGATGGTCTAATAAATCCCTTTTCTAACATCTCCTCCAGATACTCCTTGAGCGCTTTGTCCTGCACAGGGTTCTGGGGATATACCTTGTGGAACCGCGGTTCCTTACCGGGCTGGAGTTTGATCTCATGGTCCCAGCGTGAATGCTCCGGTAGTCCTGTTTCTAGCTCTCCGCTGAACAGCTCGCTGTACTTTGAGTATTCCTCGGGAATCTCCGTCGTCTCAGCTTTTGGCTCTCTGGTGATCACATATATTCCTAGAGGCCGGTCATGATCCGAATGATGTGCCTCTGTTGGGCCGCTCTCAGTGTCGTAATCGCATCCTGGTAGATCCCACTGAAGTTGGCCTGTTCTCCAGTTGACTCGGGGATTGCTCGCTCGCAACCAGGGTATCCCTAATATAACATCGTGTTGTGAGATCGCTGTGATGTCCAAACTGACATGGTGTTTCGTGCCTTGTATGTCGATTGGAAGCTGCGCAACTTCCGTGTCGACTACTCCTTGGCCATACTTCACTGGATGTCCTTCCACAGTCGTGAGTCGGTAGGGCTCGTCTTTCATATTCCAGGGCAATCTTAATTCATTGACGAGATTCGGCGAGATAAAATTTCCTTGTGCTCCGCTATCGATCATTGCCTGGATTTTACTTCCCATAATTCTCATGGGTACAAGAGGTGAGCGGTACTGCCGATGTTCGCAGTACGCAGAGACCTGTCAGATCTCCGTCGAAGGATTGGTCCTAGGCGCAACGACGGTCGTCGTTTCCCGCAATCTTCTTGGTGCTCTCCTCGCTGCTTGCCATACTAACAGTTCGTGTAGGCAAGTCGGATCGGTTTGCTGCATTTAGTCTCCGATCTTCAGCCACCGGTCGCCAGACTTTCTTTGGAGCGCGACACTTGTTGGCGAAGTGTCCTGGTAACCCACAGTTATAACAAGTCTTGGGTTTTTCTCTGCTGGCCGCATCGAGTTCCATGGGGCCTGAATGAGTTCCATAGGCCGTGGATCCTACTCGGCGTTGACTGGTGTTTGGCTGGTTTCTTCCTCGGGGAGGTCCACGAAATCCCGTGTCCCTTCCGCCGCGTTCAAGTCGTCTAGCATAAAGTCGGTTGTCGACTTTAATAACTTTGCTGACGAAGTCGTCGAAGGTATCGGGACGATCATCCTTCGCGATTTCATCCTTCACATCTTCACGAAGCCCGTCGTAAAACAGCTCCATCTGGCTATCGTCTTCCCAGGTGAGGCGTGTTGCGATTCGTCGAAACTCCCGCGCATAGTGCTGAGCAGAACCGGTCTGCCTAAGAAGCTTGAGTTTGCGTGTGGCAGTTCGAACCTCATCGGGGTCGCCAAATGTCGTTTGCAGTATCTCTTCGAAGTTTTCGAAGTCCGAAAAGATCCGAGCGGTTTCAGCATCAGGGGTTTCATTGTCCAGGTAGTCTCTGAGAGTTGGCTCCCACCATTCCATTGCCTTGCCAGTGAGAAGGTTGCCGATACAAAGTATCTGGGCGGCAGAAGTGGAGATGGTAGTGTTTACCCGGAGATAGGCCTTCGACTGAGTGAGGAAAGTGCGCACATCACCTTTGCTTCCGTCAAACGAGTCAGGTTTGGGAAACTTGGGAAGAGTGAGTGCACCTGCTCCATTGGCACGAAGAGCAGTGAGCTGCTGAGTGAGCAATTCAATCTGCTGTCGCATCTGTGCCATAGCTTGACCGGAGTTGCTGGTTGTTCCGCTTGCAGTAGACATGGTGAAGGATGACTGCTCGAAGTTATCAAGGTAACTCACTGAACAGGACTGATTAAAATGTAACGATGGCTTAAGTCTAAGTCACAGTAGGTCTGTTACTTAGGAAGTGGGTCGGTTGAATATATTCGAGCAGTTATCGGCGTAAGTCACGTTAAGAGATTACTCTCAATAGATGAAACTATTGCTTAGATTAATCAGTAGAGATCTGAACTATAGACTATGGGGGAAACCTCCATCCTTATATACATGTTCATCTCTCTACTGTGACTACTTGGTCATGGGACTCATCCGAGTACCCTGATGGTCTCCTCATGACCTCGTGATCATATTGTCCTTCTAATCCTATTGTTCAGCTGATCATATTGTCCACCTGATCCTATTGTCTACCTGATCATGTTGTCCACATGATCATTCACTTGACTGTAGCGCGCTCCGTGCAATGGTCGTGTGATCATTCTGATCACCTGAGCATTCACTTGACTGTAGAGTGCTCCGTGCGTCGGCCGCGTGATCAATCGTGACGTAGCGTTTGTCACATTGAAGTCTACATATTTGGTATCTAGATCTGAACCTGACGGCCGAAGAATACGCAGCCTTATCGGATGGCTTTTCTGTGAGGAATTTCAAAAAATGAGGCCCAAAATTATCGTTAAGGTGAGGATATCGTCTTATGACGAATCGTTATATCGGGGTTTGACAGTAACACATAGGTACGGGTATCCCTATCTGCTGCAGTGACTTTTGCTGCAGTAGAAGCGGAGCAGACATACCTACCTAGTCATGACTCATAGGGATACCGATACCCCCATAAGACGGTATGTACCAGGTATATAGGTACCTAGGTACTCCGTCCCCTTTGACTTTGTAGGTTGCGAAAGTGCGAGTGACCAATCAAACGTAAGTCCGTCTTTTCCAAAAAGTCCCGCTCAATTATCGCGACAGTCTTTATGGAGTGCCGCGAACACAATACATACATACACTGAAGTCCCATGCTTAAAGTCTGGGGGAACGTGGCGTTGATCTACCAAGATGGGTATTCCGGCCGCTTTTCGATGGCTCTCTAATAAATACCCCAAAATAATTTCTCCCGTCATAGAGGAACAGCCCGTCGTGTTGCCTGATGGAACAGTCGTACCTGTTGATAGCATGGGACGGAATCCCAACGGCGAGGAATTCGATAATCTCTATCTCGACATGAACGGCATCGTGCATCCTTGCGCGCATCCTGAGGACAAGGCCGCACCAGAGGATGAAGAAGAAATGATGCTCGAGATCTTTAAGTACACGGATCGTGTGGTTAATATGGTCAGACCACGGAAACTTCTGATGATTGCAGTCGGTAAGAAGCATAGTAAAAACGCTAATGAATTCGAATCACGCTGATAATCTCTTCAGACGGTGTTGCTCCTCGAGCCAAAATGAACCAGCAACGGTCGCGGCGGTTTCGTTCAGCGCAAGATGCGAAAGAGAAGGAAGAGAACAAGCAAGAGCTCCTCGAACTAGTTAAGCAGCAAAATGGCGGTGTCTTGCCCCCAGAGCACGCTGGAAACGCCATGAAAAAAGTCTTTGATAACAACTCGATCACGCCAGGCACACCCTTTATGGAAATACTGGCAGTCAGCCTACGTTATTGGTGCCAATATAAATTAAATACTGACCCAGCCTGGGCGAAGATGAAAGTTCTAATATCTGATGCCACAGTCCCAGGAGAAGGCGAGCATAAGATCATGAACTTTGTTCGATCACAGAGAGCCAGCCCTGAGCATGATCCAAACACTCGCCATGTGATCTATGGCTTGGATGCCGATTTGATCATGCTAGGCCTAGCTACACATGAGCCCTACTTTCGAGTGCTTCGAGAGGACGTGTTTTTCCAAGAGGGAAGAGCTAGGATGTGCCAGATTTGCGGTCAGAAAGGTCACGAGGCACGCGATTGCCGGGGAGTAAATAAAGACGAATCGATCGAGGAGGGCAAAGCGCCCGATTCGGCACCACTCAAGCCATTCATCTGGCTTCACGTTTCGGTCCTCAGGGAATATTTGGCCGCAGAACTCGCTGTTTCGAGGCTACCCTTTCAATTTGATCTAGAGCGAGCTATTGATGACTGGGTTTTCATGTGCTGCTTTGTTGGAAATGACTTTCTGCCCCACCTGCCTGCGTTGGAGATTCGTGAACACGGCATTGACACACTTACATCCATCTGGAAGAATTGCTTGCCTCAAATGGGAGGTTATGTCACGAAAGACGGGCACATAGATCTGGAGAGAGCACAGTGCATTCTCGATGGGCTAGCGATGCAAGAAAGTGGTATATTCAAACGCCGTAAGGAGCAAGAAGAGCGCAGAGATGCAAATGCAAAACGAAGATATGCGCAAAATGAAGGGCAATTCCGTCGAAATAATGGTGCAGTCAAGTTCGACAAGGCCAGAGATGGCCACTACGACGCTTCACAGGGACTTCGTGTTCGCCCAATCTCGACCTATTCCAAAGAGAAACCTTCGGTCGTCACACACGATACGGCGAATCCATCCTACGTGCATAATGCAATGACTGCAAATAAGACTGCTGCAAGCGCGATGAAAGAGCAGCTACGAGCCGGCAAGCCAATCGCAGACGTTCCCAACAGATCGTCGCTCGGCAAGCGAAAAGCACCGAGCGAACCACATACTTTGGAGTTTGACAAATACGCAAGTATTGATGGCCCTATCGATACCGTCAGACTTTGGGAAGACGGTTACGCAGATCGGTACTATCAGCAGAAGTTCCATCGCCCCCCCGGTGATACCCTATTCAGGCACGAAGTGGCTAAGGCCTATGTGGAAGGGTTAGCGTGGGTTCTACTATACTACTTCCAGGGCTGCCCCTCGTGGGAGTGGTATTATCCATACCATTATGCCCCTTTCGCCGCTGATTTTAAGGATCTGGCAAGCATGGATATTTTTTTCGAAAAGGGTAGAGTGTCGACACCCTTTGAACAATTAATGAGCGTCTTACCAGCTGCCTCACGACACGCTCTACCTGCAGTCTTCCATCCACTTATGACAGAAAAGGATAGTGAAATTATCGATTTCTATCCAGAAGAGTTTGCAGTGGATTTGAATGGCAAAAAAATGGCGTGGCAAGGTGTTGCCTTACTACCGTTCATTGATATGCCACGGCTACTGGCAGCTGTACAAGAAAAGTATGCCCTTTTGAGCCCAGCTGAGGCTGCAAGAAATGCATCTGGTAAAGATGTTTTGATCATTTCGGAGAGTAATGACAACCTTTACGACGATATTCTAACCAGGTTCTACTCCAAACGTCAGGATTCTGGGTGGTTCAAATTGAATCCCAAATCAAGCGGCGGCTTGTCAGGAAAGGTCGAGAAACAAGATACCGGGTATATCCCTCATGCATCTCTTATTTACCCACTGGGGCGGCACAGTATGCCCGATCTGGATTATGATAGATCGGTTAGGTAAGATTTCCCAATGTTTGTGCATACATATAGTGTTTAGCAATCGAAACTGATCCCAAATCATCCAACAACAAGCGTTTACTTCGACATGCCACAAACACAGCAGAGCCACAAATCAATGCTCTTGCGGGGTGCCAAGGTACCACCACCTGCATTAACCCCGAGTGATATAGAAGTGATTCGAGGCAGAGTTGATAGGGGGCCCCGAGGTCCAGGATATGCTCGCAATAAGTACAGTATTGGCAGTCAAGATAACAAACAGCGGAAGGGGGCATCAAATAGTCATGAATGGTGCCCGCCGCCCCCGGGGACGCCAGGTTTTGGTGTTGGTGTACCTCCGCCGCCGCCGCCGCCGCCGAGTTGGGCTCAGGGAGTTACAAAAAGAAGGTGACGCTGGAGAGGCATGTACATATGTTGTGGACAGATATAGATATGTACCTATCCAGAGCTGGTGTGGTGTCACGGACTGGTCAAGTAGTTGTAGTTGGCACTGTGGGTTGTGGGTCGCTTTCTTCTTTCTTCTCTATCTTTATCTCAGTTATGTATAATACATTCGAATCGGTAGCGTTTCGGCCTACCCAAATTTCTTGTGCTGTGACATGTGGTATGCACATAGCATGATAGGTATAGTTGGGAATTATCAAGGCACGTAAATTGGGGTTGTTAGAGCGTTGACATATTTTCTGCCAGACAATAATGATAAAAATGCAGTGACGCGAAGCTGTGCCAGTGCGCCAAAAAATGGGCAAAACACGAAATATGCACCTCCGCTTTCTTCAGTTTTGCCTAATAATAATTATAACATGATAATGATCACGCACGAGACAAAGGGGGGTATTTTTTTTGCGGACCCATCTACTATATAAATATTTGGTCTCCGGGTGAAGCACAGGAATATTCGCTGGAAGCCAGATTATTTACGGCGTCCAGGGTTCTCAGACACCCAGTGTAACGATTGCATGCCCAATAAAAAAGAATATATATGGCGACTTTTTATTTTTTTCAACTTTGGGGGGTCTTGGCGGCGTGACTTCCGGAAAGTGGACCAGTAAAAAATACCAACAAAACAAAATTGTCAAACATGTATTTAAATATGTTTTGCTCTCGGCGTCATGGCGATGTGTATTATGCATACTATTATATTCTTATTATCATATCCTCGTGTTGTGCTGTCCTTAGTTGTTGCAAGTCACTTCAAAAGACAAAAAGAGTTGCGCAACCCAAAATCTATTCATGCTTGCGCTGACCACCACAAGAACTAACTGTTTGTGAGGAGTCGGATATCCCTACCGACCCGACCAAAAGGTCACAGAACACTAAGCTGATGAGAACCAGCTTAGTGCGGGATATATAGGTACCTATATGCTGGTTTTTGCAACCGACGGACAGAGCATTTCCGGGTAACCGTCACCCTGTTGAGCTTTTTCATGACAACATGTGACCCATTGAATTCTCAGCATTACGAACGTCAATTTTCCTGAGCATTCAATGGGTCACATGTTGTCATGAAAAATGTTTTCCCCTTTTTCATCGACTTCTATTCTGCGCATAGCATTATTAGTGTTCTAAAAGGGACGCAGCTATAATACTCCGGAGCCCGTAGCCTTCTGGAAATTGACGTGGACAATGACGCGGAAAGTACATGCTCTGCGTCTCCTAATCGTCCCGCGATGAGGAATCCTGCTGGACAATCTAGGTAGGTAGGCCTCTTCGAATGCGGCCACGAGGGGGCGTTCCCACGAAGCAGACAGCTTCGGAGCATTCTCAGCCGACCGAGGAGACATCGTGAGAAGAGACTCGGCCTTAATTCTCGCCCAGCCGAACACCCGCGTCAAAGATCCTCGCGGCCCTCCGATAGTCGAGGCCCGATAGTCGAGGCCCCTGGACGTCTGGCGGTTTAGTCGCGGGGATATCTCGACTTTCCTCCAAGCTCATGATCGATTTTGTCTCAGGGGTCGAACTTCGATTCAACGGGTTATCGATTTACCACGTCATTATCTGGCCTTTGCCGCAGTCCCTCGAACCGATGAAGATGGCCAAATTTCGCTCTTTCGTCGCCCCTCGAAGCGGTATAGCTATGGAGGAGGCACCCTGATGTATGTACTGCAGAGTAACTGCATGTCTAAACCTCTCGGGCCATAGGTACTGTCCCCTAGTCATGAAGGCTTGGCTTAGGAACCCAGTCGCATCGACGCGATTCCAGAATCCACGGTACAGTCAAACCCCGATATAACGGTTACCGTAGGTTCTCAGTAAATCTGCTATCTTGTGTGGAGCTGCCCACCCCTGTTTCTAGCGATTTCATTCGCCCCCCCCCCACACATATTTGATTTAAAGATACGGGCCAAGCCGAGTATGAGAATACGCCTCAAGGATTTCAGAACCTGCCTCAACGCCTTACCCGATTTGGATGGGGAAGTATTTCACGAACGAAATCATTTGTACCTGTACTTCAAAGGTACTTCCTCTCATTCTTGACCATCGCGCGCAATACCTACACTTCACTCATACACCTATGTACCCCTTGCTTCTCGACGCAATTCATCACGACTTTAGCTGTGTGAAAGAGCTCGGTATACCTAGCGCGTAAAGATCTTTTTTTTTTGACTGATTATATTTTGGAAATATTTCTCAGTTTTATCACGAACAACGGCGCATGGCACGCCGCCTCTTTTTGAGTTGGGTGTCTCTTGGGAGGACGATGAGAAGACCCTGATTACCTTAATCGGGACAATGCATGCAACTATAACGGGCGAGTTTTGTGTATTCTTGCACACATGTGACGTTAATCGTCTTCGACACTAGAATAGGGCAATTCCGTTGATTGGGGAACACGTTATTGTTCTTACAAACAAGTTCAGTGTGCGATTTCGACTTCCCGAATGCCATGTCCAGAGTCCAGACAAGTCCAGATCTGGGTCTGACCAGCGCCGCCCTCAACAGAGCATTCACCCGTGCATGAAAACGCGACGAAATCACGCAAAGAGCGTAAGGCGGTATCAAAGAGAAAATCTGAGTATTTTTTGAAAACGTTCAATTATTGAAAATTGGCGTTGGACGGCTTTGCAATGCATGACCATCTGACGCCAGGTTTCTCAAATTTTAAGGTGCCTTCTGATTGTGTCCGTGGAAGCATGAGCCGTGCATTTCTTTTCCAGCTCTCTGATGGCAATGAAAGATTTTCTATTTATTTATGTTTGAATCGTCGCATATTTATGTTTTGAAAGCCTGGACGGGCACCCTCGCCCACGAGGTGAGTTGAGAGTCCCAGAGAAGTATCTATGCGTGACCGAAAGAAAGACTGCAACGTGCTCCCAGCCTCCCATGTATCGAGAGAAGTACGACATACAGGTTTGTACCGCGTCCAAATCGGGTAAGGCGTTGAGGCAGGTTCTGAAATCCTTGAGGCGTATTCTCATACTCGGCCAAGCCCCCTCACCCCTGTCAGGAGGTCGGCAGTAGTGCAGTGGCCAATGGTGGGTGATTGGTCCTTCGCGTCGTCAAGTGGATACATCGGCACGTCATGCAGGGCAGTAGCAGGGGTGGGCAGCTCCACACAAGATAGCAGAATTACTGAGAACCTACGGTATAAAACGATATCCTACTCGGACAGCATAAAAGTACCTACTATGTAATCGGACAGCATTCTCCACAATTCTTGGGCTCCTGTGTATCCCGCCAAAATTACTCGTGCCACAGCCCCACACATCCATCTACGATGGTTAGAGCATTCGGAACCAAAAAGTAGTGTGGGGCTGTGGCACGAGTACAGTGGGAAGTAAATGACCAAACTGTACACATCTCGCATGTGATGATGTGCATGTAAAAGTGGGGGGTCGTCGGGAGCCTCGTCTCAACATCACCACGCCGCCTCGAGGAGGCCTCGACTCGCTCAATTCAGTCAATTCAGTGTCTATGGGCGAAAGGATACATAAAAAGTGGAGAGTGTCACGAGATTTCTGGGGAATGCTGTCCGGTCAGTATGTACTTTTATGCTGTCCGAGTAGGAATGCTCTTTTGAAATTCCTCACAGAAAACCCATCTGATAAAACGATATTTCGATATGACGATGGGGTTTTGGTCACTTTTACGTTATCGTTATATCGGGGTTTGTCTGTACCCGCCATGACACTGATTTTGGAGCGCAGTGAACCATTGCAGGGTGCCTCATCCGCACCATCATCATCATAAGTCATCCCGGATGCGTCTGCCAACGCCTTGTACTGGATTAGCTGTAGTAGCAACAGCATCCAAGCCTACAGATTGCATAGTTTGACCTTGAATAAACTAGATGGTAGACATACTGGTACCGGTAACTTTTTTGTGTCTAAACCACACTCACGAATGAATGGTCACGTCTTGATGACGAATGTGCCGGTACCGACGATTGGAGGGGCCACCTACCTAGTGAATTGGGGCTCGAATTGGGGGGGCCACGCAGCGAGGCCCTACGGAGTAGTTTCGGCCATTTTTTCCCCAGCAGAGTTTCCCAAGAACACCGGCAGTTCACTTTACGCGTCATCTTAACATCGTCGTCGCAACCTAGGTAATCAGCTTTACTATTACTTTCGATCAATTTAATAAGGTCCTATCCTACCTGACGACGATTAGCCCCAGAAACGTCTACTGTGTGCTGTCGTGAAAGAGTTCGTAAGATTCGCGGGAAGTTACAACTCAAAACGCGGTACCGAAGCGCGCCTGCCCTTGCTGTGAAAATCATGTGATAGGAGCACTTTCATGCCCCGTACTCCGTATTGCGAGGCACCACAGCACCGAGGTAGTTTTCTCTTCATATCATGTGCAGCTGCTCATCATCTCATCAAGCCATTTTATCTGTTAAAATCGTAAGTAAGTCACCACACGAAGACAGTTCCAGTCTCGTTCTATTTGAGGATTTCAATGCCGCGCCACCTTAGTACAGAATGTCGTGTGAGGTCCAATCGCCACGCATCGAACAAGATCTGACATGTTGTAGTCCCATGTCCGTTTCCTTGCTAACCTGGGAACATTAGGCTATTCTGGCGACCGTGGAGTCGAGCTAGGTAGACAAGTCCGGGTCACTCAACATGAAACATCGAAGCCAAGGGACCTACCTAGGTAACTTGTGCCTCAGATGACAGAGCCATCAGCTGACCCCAGCAGCAGCAACCCCCTGGGCCCCAAACAGCAAACCCCCAAAAACTCCCAGGCCATCACTATTGGTCATAAATGAACACGTCAGAATTTGGGCTCTCCAGGAGCTCGGAAGCTTCAGGACAGTCATCCACTCTGACGAATGCCAGACACCGATTTGCTTCGTCCGCACACGCATTTCGACCACAAGGTGAGTCGTATTGAAGCCTGACTTACTTTCGCGCTAAGATACGATTCGCAGCCTTGATGCGACTCCCCGATACAAGCTATGGTCGAATAATGGGTCCTATTCTGTGCTTCCCGGCCACATGGCCAGATCGGTTTCCCTCGTTCAAGCCGGTTGATGATCACAGGAGCATCACGTGTCCAGCCTTACACAAAGTTATAAAAAAGACACTGGCTAAATTGGACCGATATGTCTCATTCCGAGATTACTCGGAGCCCTGTTCCCAGCGCCTTCGCACCAGCCTGTATTCTTATAGGCTAGCGCACACCGATAGTTGGATAGATTTTGGCGCACCTAGCGGTAGAGGAAGCTCTCGTATAAGTCAGACACTGTTTCGACTTTCCTCATCCTTCGGACTTCTGATTGCACCAAGTCTTGAGCCGAACGCTGGAATAAGTATTATTCGTCTTGACTCTGAACACTAAATAGTTGAGCGTACTGACTAGACATGCCTGTGCCAGCCGTTATATTTCCATCCAGTTCATCGCTCTTCTCGCTGTCACAGTATTTGGAGCCAGTACTAGATACAGCGAGGCACCAAGAACCACGGAATGTCTTGCTGGCGCAGCGCCGTCAGGCCAAGGATGAGAACTTGAGACGCGGCCACAACACCATCGCTGTAGCGCTCGGAATTGATGTCTTTCGCAGAGTTCTGGAGTTTAGCATACCTAAATCCGGTATACATAGTACCACTATTTTTGCCTGCGAGGCTCCTCCCCTTAAATTCAAAAACAGATGGAATAGTGGCTCGGCTGCCCTGCCAAAGATTTCAGGTATATATATTTTTGTAACAGAATCTACAGAGCTGATAAGAACCTAAGCCAGAAATCGAGTCACTGGTCTACGCTCCTTGCCAGTGGCACCATTCAAGTAAGCATTGATCCAGTTGGTCCACGATTGCGTAACGATATTAACACAACAGCCTAGAGTGCTGGACGCGCCGAATCTACGAGATGATTTCTATTGCTCGGTGCTTGCATATTCCTTGAATCTGCAGACTCTTGCAGTTGGGCTAGGAAATATCGTTTACACATGGTCGGATGGAGAAGGCGTTCATGCAATTAATGGTACCCAACATGACGGTGTGTAGGTCACATCATTATCCGTTTCCTCGCTAGAAGGTGGCAAGGATCTACTCGCCGCAGGGAGATCGGATGGCTCTGTCGTCATCATGTCTCTTACAGAGGCAGCACCGCGGTTCGAAATCCAACAGCCTTGCGCTGTTGCCTGCATCAGCTGGCGCCCTCGCGCCGTCCCTCGGTTTTCTAGCAAGCCCTGCAGCTCAAACATTTTGATACCTACAGAGGACCTCATCGTCGGAGATGAGTGCGGCGAGCTGTATTATTACTCAGTTGAATGGTCCGAAAACGCAAGGGATCCGTGGCCAGGATCGGTGACTTTGGCTGTCAGAATTTCCTTACACAGCCAACAAATATGTGGCTTGGCATGGTCTTCCAATGGAGATTTCTTCGCCTCTGGAGGCAATGACAACCTGTGTGCTCTTTTCGAAGTTAGTAGGATTCTATCACTGGAGCATATCGACACCAGGCAAGGCATTTCAGGGAGCGTTGACGTGCCCATAAGAGAGGCAACAGATCAGCAATTACAAGTTCAAATTCCTGCGAGCACTGAACTATTACACTACACGAGCTTTAGTAGACAAGAACCCCATGGTTCGTTTCCGAGAGCACGATCTGGGATCATTAGATTTCTTCCGAACAACGTCCGACGATTGACTTTAGGCTGTGAGCTTCAAAAATGGCCTCATCGAGCTGCAGTCAAAGCTATTGCCTTTTGTCCCTGGCTTGAAGGGCTTGTGGCCACTAGTGGTGGCTCAAACGACAAGTGTATCCATTTCTTTCATACAATTTCTGGCTCGTCACTTGCTTCGATTGCCGTCGCGGCTCAAGTTACGTCTCTGGTCTGGTCGAATACTAAACGAGAGATAGCCGCAACATTTGGATACGCTCATCCAGATCATTCCTACCGGATTGCGGTCTTTAGTTGGCCTGACTGTTCACAAATTGCAGCCATTCCATGGGAAGAAGACTTACGCGCTCTGCATGCCGTTCCTTACCCCTGTATGCTTCGACAAAGAAGTACTGCGAAGACTGGCGCCAAGACCATTAACGAATGCATCGTCGTGGCATCCAGTGACGAGACTATCAAGTTTTACGAATTGTGGTCTAGAGAAGGAGGCCGAGCAGTCACCAGACCTAGTATGTTTGCTAGCAGCGATATTCTGGAGGACCTACAGGGAATCATCAAGGACGGGGACATCATACGCTGACATGTTTGTCTTCATCAATGTTGCTGCACTACTGACCTGGGTTTCCCATTCCCCTGCAACCAACCGTATTCAGTAGAAACAATATCCGTGGTCAGGGTTAGTCTTTCAAATCTCCGGCCTTCAGAAGTAGAGGTCACGAGATCATCAAACTATCTTTACACCGAGCCAATGATCCGGGGCAGAGGCCGGTCAAGTGTTCCACTCAATTATTTACATACATACCTTTCGCGGGCGAGGCCGAGCTCAAGCTGAGCTTGAAAACAAATACACAGCTTGCAAACGGAAAAGCATCCTATTGAAAACCGAGCTGTATAGCAAACCTTGAAACCCATCATTCCACTCTCTCGGTTGTGAATCATAATGACATGACTCATTTGAGAATTATTATCAGTAGAGCAAGTATTACGATGAGCACGATGATGGCTGTCGTTTGTTTGTTCCCCCTTGCACCTTCAGTCACTCTGCCAAGTATGCCGATAGCTCGGCTTAATCGGCCTTGGTGTCTATCGACGATGGCGTCCATCTCGTCCAGCAGAATAACGTGATGGTCTAGCTCATCACCAATTTGCATGCTCATCTCTCTCTGGCGGCCGATGGACTCTCCAAGTCGGTCGAGTTGCTCATCCTGGTCTTCGATGATCTGCATGTGGTACTGTTGAAGCTGTTGGTTCGATATTTCTCGCGCTTCGTCGCGGTGATCTGCTGATTGCGAGGGGTGGTCATCTCGATAAGACTCAAATAAGTCTCCAGAGTGTGGGTTAAGAGCATTGCTGAAGCTAAAAGTCTTCGATGTCCTAGGTAATGCATGTAAGTCATCGTCGGCAAGTTCGCGCGAGTGCGGCTTCCTTGATGTATTCTTCGTGGTAGTGCTCGTGTTGTAGAAGTTGTGAGCTTCGGTCTTGAAGTCGTTGAACATTTGCTCCAAATCAAATAGCGGCTCTACGAGACGCAAACTCAACCTGAGAAGAGGCCATGTCAGCAAGGCTATGGCCGTCACAATGCAGACCAGATGGCGCCTATGTTCAGTCATCGTACTCTTCTTCACCCTCCTGCTCATGCTGACATTTCTCTTTGCGTAGAGAGACGATTCCCGTGCGGAGCTGATCCAATAAGCGCGATATGTGTCCGTCGTGGCTGTAGTCATCGATAGTTAGGCTCGTCGCGCGTTGATGCTCGAGCAGAGAAAGCTTGATGCGGTCCGCCAGCAGGAAGAGTTGGCTTGCTTCAGTCATGACGAGACTTTATGGACAGAGGAGCACAACCTGGTCGCAATGTCGACGTCTGACTTGCATAGAAGGATAGAAGGAATACTCGTGGGTGAAACCTTTTCAAAAGGACACCCACTACTCCGTATATGTACATACATACGTTGTTGTTTGGGGGTTTGACAGCGGTCACGTGACCATGCCAAACTACCTACATATGCCTTTCAAGTGCATTATCGCTTAGCCAACGGCCATTCCAAATACCCTTCTCATACGCGATCGACGACACGATGCAGACCCAGTATCGCACCTATGCGCAGCAAGTGCCTCAAAGATCTCCCCATGGCGCCGGATTGCGCCGTGGTGGCATTGGTACAAGCTCCTATGGTGATTCATCGTGTTGAACAGAGTGAGACTAACACCTTTCAGGGCCTATGATGTCGTCAGGCCCTCATCCTTCTGTGCCTTTAACCCAAGCGCAAATTGCGCAACAGCAACAGGCACAGGCTCATGCCAATGAACTCGCGAGACGTCGTAGCCGCAAGCCCACTGACAAAAATCTACCTGAAGGCGTCGAGGAAACAATTATCGACCCGAACGCAGTACAGCGATACAAAGTTCTAAGAGAAGTTGAAAAGACTCTTGACTCCATTTCTACTCGAAAGCGGCTCGATTTATCCGATGCCACGAACCGAAGCTCCTATAAAGTAGGTATCAAGTATACTTCTCGAATGCTGGAAACGGTCGATTTCACCTGTAGAAACCTGGCATGGCTGACAGATTAGTAGCTTTCTAAAACACTTCGAATTTGGATTAGTAACACCGTAGAAGATCAAGCGTGGCAAGTTCGAGGGCACAGCGTCGACGCCTTTGACTTCACACCTAATATGGCGGCATCATATCGAGTCAAAATCGAAGGTAGTTTTCTAGACGCGGACGAAATGACAGGCACAACTGCAAGTATTTGCAGACAGAAGAGAGACTTCAGCAGCTCCTCGTATAGGATTGGCGAGCCTCTACAGGAAAAAAACAATTCTCGGGAAAGGTCACATCACAATACAGGATTGTGCCCGACGAAGCATCGGTTTTCTCACTTCTTCAGAGCACTAACTGTGGAGTTTGATTATTCAAGACTCGGACATGCTACAGAGCAAGCAGTTGAGTGGAAAAGGCCAGACTTGTCGTCAAAAAATTCAAGTACTACACCCAGTCATGCTTCGGAATTCGATGAGCTCACTTTCAAGAGAAATGGCGATGAAAACTTAAATATCATAATAAACCTGCATCGGCATGAAGTTCCTGAACGTTACGAACTCAGCGCTGAATTGGCGGAAGTTCTTGGTATGACAGAAGCGACTCAGCAACAGGCGGTCACCGCGCTCTGGGAATATATCAGACTCTGGAACCTTCAAGAAGATGAGGAGAAGCGTAACTTTCGTTGCGATGAACTTCTAAAAAAGGTTTGAGATCTTTCAAGCTGCGTGATGGACAGGCCAATAACGTTTCATTCAGGTTATCGGAAGAGGCGACATTGGTTACATTCCAATGCTCCATGAGTATGTCACTCAGCATCTTCGTCCCCTACCACCAATCACTCTACCGTACACAATTCGAGTCGACGAAGATTTTCATCGAAACCCTCAATCAACCATCTATGATGTGCAAGTGTTGGTAGATGATCCACTGCGCACTTCGATGCCATATCTTTTGAACAACACAGAATATGCCGCCACGCTCAAAGATATCAATTCGCTCGATGAGCAGTTAGCTCGCTTAATTCAAGCTACAGCAGTCTCGAAAGCCAAACACGCTTTCTTTACATCTTTAAGCGAAGATCCTGCCCAATTTCTGAAAACTTGGCTCGGTTCTCAGAAGCGAGACCTGGAGGTTATCTTGGGCGATACTGGCAGAGGTGCTGGGGACATTTTGACAGCCGAAGAATGGAGGCGAGGCGGTGCAGACAGTGTGTGGACAACGCAGAATGCTCGTGAAAGCGTCAATGTCCTATTATCCAGACAGCGATGAATGATGAGAATCTAGATCACCTCCCAACTCGTTAATCTGCCTTCTGTTCATTGGGTCATTTTACGCCTGCTCCGCGTCAAGTGCAGAGGAAACGCGAGGCTCAAGGTTATCCATTCAGGTATCAAGGGACCTTGGCGATAAGCCAAAATGGAAGCTCGCCATCCCATTAGCCTTGAATCTGCGAGTGTCGCATCCAAAAACGCTTGGTGACTCGTCATCCAGTAGCGGCCAAAAATATGTCGAGGTACATAGAACAACACGTTAAGACTGGTGGGCCGTTTTCCCTTCGACTTGTACTAGCTGCAGCTATAATACAAAGATAAGATGCCATTCATGGCAAGTTTTTGACATGCGTGTGACCGTGGCTTATCTTTTCCTGGGTCAGAAACGGACAGACAATCCTCATCTCTGCACCTGCACTGGGACGGGCGCCATGTGTCGTATCTGTTTAATAAGAAATTCCCGTTCATCAATGAATTGTTCATCTTCAGTTCGATCTTCGAGAAAGTGTGACAGGAACATCAATAGCTTGTCGCGATTCATGATAAGAATCTTCTGTACTGCGATGGATTTATGAGGATTGGCAACGAATACTTTGAAAACGTGGAACCCCTCATACTGAACCATTTTGCGATCATCGCGAAGCAGATTCATACAAATTTTCAAGTGATCTCCAAGATCAACATAGGCTGTCATTACGCTATAGTTAGAGCGATCCAGTAAAATTTCCCCAAGAAGTTTGATAGATTGTCGTTTGGTGACATAACTGTTGGACTGAACTAATGTGCCGTGATATATCTCGAAAAACTTGTCGAAATTCACTGAAAGATATCGGGGTACAAGGTCTTTGTGTCTCGTCAGTAGCTCCTATCCAACACATCAGCAAGGCGACTTGGATTGAAGGTTGAGAAAAGAGCATAAATACCCTAAAGGTCGTGAAAGCATCGGCCGCTACCTCGAACGAACTCTTATCAATCCAATCGAAGAATCTCCAGAAAATGCCTCTCCCGCTCTGCGGTCGTTCTCGATCAATGGCGTTCAATCCTTTCGCACTGGATCCAGGTTCGTCATCATCATCATAGAGGATTACTGCCGCAGCAGCCTCATTTTTTAGTAGTTCTCGGAGTACAGATCCAGCCGGTATAGCACTCTCCTTGTGGTCATAAGACTTGCACAGTTCGACCAGAACCTGTGGTCTATTGCAAACGACGTAGGACAGAGCAATCGGATCGCTCTTGGGAGCAGCAGACACAGGACGAAATCGAAACACATATGAATATATGATTTGAACGTCTTTTCGCGATTCAAAGGGTAAACGAAAGAGGTTGACAGCAAGCAGGTGCAGAAGGTCCTCATCTATGAGGCCGGTGACAAGCTGATATATTTGTTCCGGAGAGCTGTCAGTTTCTTAATTTCTTGTCAGAAGTTGCATTGCCGATTTATACAGGGCCTCGCAAACTTGCCTTGAGTCCCTTGTAGCACGACTTTCATTTGACCCAGCACGCGCGCGAGGTCATCTGCCTGCAAGAAATCAGCACGGGCAAGGGTTTGGAGCATCGTAACGGAGCATTGAACCGTGTAAAAAATTCCAATTACCTTGACAGAAGCATTAGGGCCGTCTAGTCGGCCTATGTGCTCTCGTGCTTGCCTAGCCAGGTCCGCAGTGGCACGAGACCTTGCTCTGCCGAATAAAAAGGACATGATGGGAAAGTATTCGATCGTACGGACGGACTTCTGTAAATACCGAGTTCAGCGTAGGTCTCGTCACGATCTCGCTTCTTATGATATGTACTAAGCTCTCGGCGGCATTAAGTTCCTAGCTCCGGCAGCTCGTTTACCTGAATGCGGTGGTGTATAATGAAAGCGAGGTACGACGTCAATTACCACCGCTAACCGCGTTAGTAATTGCTACTTGTAATTGCTACTTGCACCCCCGTGCAGAAAGAGCACCCACCATGTTACTGCCATCATCAGAGAGGATTCAGGAATAGTCTGCTGAAATTCCCGCAATAGCCTGCAGCACGCTCAGTACTCACAGAGTCCAGACACTGAGTTTGGAACGATCTCGAATTACTTGAGTATGTAGATTGTTGTTGTTGATTATTTAACACCACTGCGTCCCAGTTTTGGGAGTATGTAGATTGTTTCCCTTCATCATGGACATACAGGGTAGGTCAACGCGGATTTAATTATTACCTGGTATGTACATATGTACGGAGTAGTACTAGTACCTATGTTAGGAGGTATGTTGTGCAGTGTTTGAACCACAAGACCCACCAAGACCCACCTTGACTCACATGAACCTAGGAGGTACCTAACCTAACCTTCCCTTTGAAAAGTATGTAGATCTCTCAAGCACAGAACTGTGAATACTATTTCACTTGAAGCGCCAGTTACTATCGCTTCAATACGGCCAGTGTATAGTTGTAATCTTACAGTCTAGCCTGACAATCTGTTCTTCAAGGAAGGCTTCTTGAAGCTCAAGGATCATGTCCATAGACTTTCCGAAGGAGGAGGTAGCTACTATCGAGAGATGGCGATCCATTGATGCGTTTCATCGCCAGGTATGTAATTCCCGTCGCTCGTCGGTCTCAACCTCGAGATTTGGCTTCGCTAAGATTTCAATTATATATAAAGCTTGAACTATCCGATGGCTGCCCTCTTTACACGTTTTACGATGGCCCACCCTTCGCAACAGGTCTCCCTCACTATGGACACTTGCTTGCATCGACTATTAAAGACATAATCCCCCGATATTGGTCGATGAAGGGTTATCATGTCGAACGTCGCTTTGGATGGGATACCCACGGTTTGCCAATCGAGCACGAGATCGATAAGAAACTCGGCATATCGGGAAAAGCAGCGGTTACCAAGTTTGGAATCGAGAAATACAACGAAGAATGCCGCGCAATCGTCATGCGTTACGCTTCTGAATGGCGATCTACAATTGAGCGTTTGGGTCGATGGATAGATTTTGACAATGACTACAAGGTGAGAAAGCTATGATGTTCAGTGAAGGTCTGCGAAAACTGACGAACTCTATCAGACCATGGATCCTAAGTTCATGGAATCATTGTGGTGGGTTTTCAAGCAACTATTTGAGAAAGGACAGGTCTACCAAGGGCATCGAGTTATGCCATATTCAACTGTCCTCACAACTGCACTAAGTAATTTTGAAGCCAACCAGAACTATCAAGATGTAACCGATCCAGCGATAGTAGTGTCCTTTCCTCTGTTGGATGATCCTAGGGTCCATCTACTGGCATGGACGACGACACCTTGGACGCTGCCTTCTCATACAGGTCTTGCTGTTCATCCCGAATTTGATTATGTCAAAATACATGATGAACAATCCGGTAAAATCTTCATTCTTCTGGAGCATCTTCTATCCACGGTGTACAAAGACCCCAAGAAGGCAAAATTTTCACTGGTCGGGAAGATCAAAGGCAAAGATATGCTTGGCTGGCGATACAAACCGCTTTTCGACTACTTTTATGATGATTTCAAGGACTGTGGCTTCAGGGTCCTTAGCGGAACTTATGTCACGGCAGACAGCGGCACTGGAATTGTGCATCAGGCGCCTGCTTTCGGTGAAGAAGACTACAACGTGGCTGTAGCCGCAGGAGTCATCGACGAAAAACGGCCGCCTCCCGATCCGCTGAATGACACCGGTCACTTCACGGCTAAAGTCCCAGATTTCGCGGGCTTGCATGTGAAAGAAGCGGACAAACACATCATCAAATACTTGAGAGCGACAGACCGTCTGGTAGTGGAATCGCAGTTGCGCCACTCCTATCCCATGTGCCCTAGATCAGATACCCCGCTTATCTACCGTGCGGTGCCTTCCTGGTTTATCAGGATCCCAGAGATTATTCCAGACATGCTAAGCAACATTGAAGGATCACACTGGGTGCCATCTTTCGTGAAGGAGCGTCGGTTTGCGAGCTGGATAGCAAATGCTCGAGACTGGAACGTCGGTAGAAATCGCTATTGGGGTACCCCAATCCCTCTTTGGGTTAGCGAAGATCTAGAGGAGAGAATATGCATCGGCAGTGTGGAAGAACTGCGGCAACTCAGCGGCTTCCAAGGCGAGCTGCATGATATTCATAGGGACAAGGTCGATCATATCACTATTCCCAGCAGGATGGGCAAGGGTACTCTTAGAAGAGTGGACGAAGTTTTCGATTGTTGGTTTGAGTCGGGCAGCATGCCCTATGCCAGTCAGCATTACCCTTTCGAGAACGTTGAAAAATTCGAAAGGTCTTTCCCGGGTGACTTCATCGCTGAAGGTCTCGACCAAACGAGAGGGTGGTTCTATACACTTCTTGTTCTAGGAACACACCTGTTTGGCCGTTCGCCGTTTCAAAATTGTGTTGTCAACGGGATTGTCCTGGCAGAAGACGGCAAGAAAATGTCTAAAAGACTCAAAAACTACCCGGATCCATCCATTGTGATGGAAAAGTATGGATCAGATGCTCTTCGACTCTATCTAATCAATTCACCAGTCGTCAGAGCTGAGCCACTACGATTCAAAGAATCGGGTGTTAAAGAAGTAGTGCAAAAAGTTCTTCTGCCGCTATGGAACAGTTACAAGTTCTTTGAAGGTCAAGCTGCGTTGCTGAAAAAAACGGAAGGAGTTGACTTTGTATGGAATCCCGACATGAAAACAGCGAACGACAACGTGATGGACCGCTGGATTTTGGCCAGCTGTCAAAGCCTCCTAGAATTTGTAAATGCGGAAATGCGAGGTAAAGTGTCCACATCGTTCAAACAACGTGCATTCGTTAACATTCTTCCAGAATATCGACTCTATACGGTTGTGCCGCGACTTCTGGAGCTCATCGACAACACCACCAATTGGTACATCCGATTCAATCGTCGACGACTTAAAGGGGAAAATGGTCTTCATGATACGCAACATGCACTCAACGCCCTGTTCGAAGTTCTGTACACTCTTTGCCGCGGTCTAGCCCCCTTCACGCCATTTCTTTCGGACACCATTTACCTCAAGCTCCTAGTCCATATTCCAAAGGCCCTTCAGGCATCGGACCCCAGATGTGTTCATTTTCTATCGTTTCCAGAAGTCCGAAAAGAATTGTTCAATTCCGAGGTTGAGAGAAGAGTTTCTAGAATGCAAAGAGTTATCGACTTAGCTCGGGTCTCAAGAGAAAGAAGAGGTATTGGTCTGAAGACGCCACTGAAGACTCTGGTCGTCTTACATCATGATGCACAGTATCTAGAAGATATAAGGTCACTTGAGAGATATATAACCGAGGAGCTCAACATTCGAGAACTCTTGCTTTCCAGCGATGAGGCAAGCTATGACGTTCAATTAAGCGTGACGGCGGATTGGCCGATCCTTGGTAAGAAGCTCAGGAAAGACATGGCGCGCGTGAAGAGAGCCCTGCCGAGCTTGAGCAGCGATCAAGTCAAGGAGTATATGCAGACTGGGAAAATTCTTGTGGATGGCATCGTGCTAGAGGCCGGGGACTTGCTAGTGCGACGTGGGGTACGCGAAAATGCCACAATCAGAAGTTTGGAGGTCAACTCGGATAACGACGTCCTCACAATTCTGGACTCGGATATCGACCCTAGTCTGGCTCAGGAAGGTTTAGCACGAGAGGTCATTAATCGAGTTCAGAGACTGCGCAAGAAAGCAGGCCTTCACGCTACAGACGATGTAAAGATGGACTACCAAGTTCTGTCCGATCCTGATAATATAGGTTTGGCTCAGGCCTTAGCCTCACAGTCTGGTATGATCGAAAAGGCCTTGCGGCGATCCCTAGATCCATTCCAGGAAGGGGCTAAACTAGAGCAGTTGATTGCAGAAGAGAAGCAGGAGGTTCAGCAAGCAACGTTCATACTCCGGTTGCTGAAGTCGGAAAATTTTTAGGACTATCGTCTACTTGGCCGGTTCTCTCATGATTTGATAGATATTGAGACTTATAGCTACTCAAAAGGTAGAACTGTCATAGTCTTCTGAAATCGTTCTAGAAGGGGGGTTGCAGCTTTAGTGTCGAGAAGGTGATACAGAATAATTCAGCTATTAGATGACAATTCTTTTGGCCTTCATCTCAGCTTCTGCTCGTTGTTCGGTTTGCGTAGAGTTCACGAAAGCTTACCTGATACATAGCAGTCCTTGAGCTTGAAGAACTCCCTGGTACAATCCCCCGTTTCCACAGCGTTATAATCCGCTATTACTCGTGGGTGAAACCTTTTCAAAAGGACACCCACTATATCTAGTGGGTGACACAAACCGAGTACTTTGACCTAATAATAGTAAGTCGAGAACTAAAAAATGGGTGCGAAAAATCCAGCTCTCACCAATTTTGGTCGATTTTCGTCGTCCAATATCTCCACGTCTGCGACAATTGATCACATATTTTTTGAAAGCCGAATCAAGTATCTACTAAGATTACTTAGAAAGAGCTCCCACTATATCTAGAGGGTGCGACTTGCCTTGAACAGGACCCTTTTTCTGACACGGGAATACTTCAGTTTCGGTGGGGAACTCTCCTATTTCTTGGTCACGAAAGAACGGGCTGGGTCGTCAATTGCGCCTTGCGTCCAAGTCATACCAAATCATAGAAACATCAATGCACGCTTTGTAACTCATGAAACTGTGAATGATTAGGTAGTCTTAATAGATACCAAATTCAGCTTCCAACAATCATCCGATCAATTGCCGCAGACATGGAGATATTGGACGACGAAAATCGACCAAAATTGGTGAGAGCTGGATTTTTCGCACCCATTTCTTTGTTCTCAGTACTCGGTTTGTGTCACCCACTAGATATAGTGGGTGTCTTTTTTTAAAGGTTTCACCCACGACTCGAGTAGAGCGTTACTCCGCGAACTGTACGAGTTTACTCCGTACTCGGCGAACTGTTTTTAACATAATGCTCCACATTTCTCAGGGTCCTTTGTATCTCCCCGCTCCAAGACAGTGCTTCAGGCAATGCACACTGCTGACACCGTTGGTTTAACATTTCCAAATCATTCATCTATCCATCCAAGTACCTGTTCATTTGACATCACCAAAATTCGTCAACGTCGCACATCATGATGGGACCCTCGACCTGCAAAAACGTTTGCCATGCTGATGGCTGAAGAAGTCCCTGGTAAGGCAGATCATCGACTAGGTAGCTAAAGTCTAAAGATATCAACTAACCATGACTTCAAGGACTACGGTCAGCCACACCTCCGAATCCAAGACCCCCTCAGTGCGTCCGTAATCGCAACCTCCGTGCTCGGCCTCGCAACTTATTCCACAGAAGTACCGCAGTTTCAACCCTGTTTTCGAGTTGCTGTCAGTCATATACCTAGGCTTTAGCGTCGCGGCCGAAAGCGATCCCGATGTGCCTCAACCGTCCCGTCCCATGAGCCATGACGACACGATGGTAAACCACCTGTCGCAGAGTTCCTCGCTGCCAAATCCGTTACAGCCCATCGTTGCGGCGCAGAGGCAGCCGACGCGCCGCCGTAGCCGATTTTCGAAGCCAAGCCAACGTCACTGACTCACAGTTTGTAAGTGACAAGGCAGAGACATTGCGTGTCTCGAAGAAACAGGAACACCACGCGAGGTCGCGGAAGAGACAAGGGGAGATCACGGCCGTCCTCATCTATGAAGGCTGCGAGAATCAGTGGCTCGGCATCGCAGGATCTGACCACGCACAGTGAGGACGGTGAAAGCGAGTAATCCATCCCGGCTACACAAATGATCGAGTAGGCGCCTGGGCTATTTGCCCAGTCGCGAATGTGTCATGGCTCAAAGCAATGATCGAAGACACCGGTGGTGTATCATTTGAGCGAATTGAGTTGCGTCAAGCCTCAAAGCCCAAAGCGAATGTACATATACTGTTTGTCATTCTAATTCCCACTGTAACTCGGTGTTATGGATTAGTCTTTGACTAATCGTGGATAGATAAGCGGCAAGACTGGGGTGACTACTTGAGACTCCCCCCACTGGGCGTGGAGGTACTTAAACGGCTAGGAGGGCATTCTTGTCCTTTCTCTTTCTTTCCTCCTTAGTTTTATTGATAACCATTTCCTCTCGCGCATACATCCAACATCCGTGATGAACCCTCACACTCGGCGAGGTACGAAGCAGCCTGCGAAATGTGGAGCATTTTGTTAAAAACAGTTCGCCGAGTAAACTCGTACAGTTCGCGGAGTACATAACGCTCTTATATGTACATATTGTGCCGTGGAGGCCGCCCCTGGCTTACTAGATTGGCGAGCCCTGCCTCTGGCAAAATGCCGCTTAATACATACTGTAACCTGCACAACGTTGTGGAAGGCGCTGACGCTGGATATCACACCGACTATATTGGCCACCGAGTTGGTGATGAATTGCACATCGTCTTGGAGCTCCATGCACGGATATCGGGCTCTGATCAACTCGAGGGCCCCCTCGCCCTCGCCACCCGTGTAGAATGGTGTGACGGTTACCCGTAACTGCTCTGTCCGTCGTTTGCATGCGCCTATATATCCCCCACTAAGCTGGTTCTCATCGGCTTAGTGTTCTGACCTTTTGGTCGGGTCGGTAGGGATATCCGACTCCTTGCGGAGCTGCTGGCTAGATCTCATTGCTCATTGGAGACTGAACGTGCACCTATATTGACGGGGGCAGAAAACTCCCCCCACCCCGAATCGAACGAGGGCCTTTGGTTAGGTGCATGCAAACGACGGACAGAACAGTTACGGGTAACCGTCACAAATGGTTTATTGGGGAGAGAAAACAAAGGCGGAACGACGCCAACAGACAAATCTACCCCACAAATACCTACAGGATCTACTCGTGGGTGAAACGTTTGAAAAAAGTAACCCACTATATCTAGTGGGTGACACAAACCGAGTACTTTGACGAAAGTCGAGAACAAAAAAATGGGTGCGAAAAATCCAGCTCTCACCAATTTTGGTCGATTTTCGTCGTCCAATATCTCCACGTCTGCGACAATTGATCACATTTTTTCTTGAAAGCCGAATCAAGTATCTACTAAGATTACTTAGAAAGGGCTCCCACTATATCTAGAGGGTGCGACTTGCCTTGAACAGGACCCTTTTTCTGACACGGGAATACTTCAGTTTTGGTGGGGAACTCTCCTATTTCTTGGTCACGAAAGAACGGGCTGGGTCGTCAATTGCGCCTTGCGTCCAAGTCATACCAAATCATAGAAACATCAATGCACGCTTTGTAACTCATGAAACTGTGAATGATTAGGTAGTCTTAATAGATACCAAATTCAGCTTCCAACAATCATCAGATCAATTGCCGCAGACATGGAGATATTGGACGACGAAAATCGACCAAAATTGGTGAGAGCTGGATTTTTCGCACCCATTTTTTTTGTTCTCGACTTTCGTCAAAGTACTCGGTTTGTGTCACCCACTAGATATAGTGGGTTACTTTTTTCAAACGTTTCACCCACGAGTATCTGCTTTGTCTGATGACTGCTCAATGTGAGAAACGCATAACCACCCGTTCCGCCCAAAAGGTCAAGTGGCCAGGTTGCATGGCAGCAGCTTGATCGAGGTTATATAGTGCGTTGCCACGCCCTGCCTGTACAGGTCGTGACACGCAACGGTCAGAGCTCGCGACAGGGTTGCCGTCATATGTAGTACCAAGATACCTATGTACGGAGTATCGTTACAACGAGTTCATCGCGCCCAATCTTTTGCCCCGATTTTCAGTCCATCGCGATCAAACCTCTCGCATATTGCGTTAGTATCAATCACATCGCAATCAATTCCTCGAGCATTTTACTCACCCATTCTCATATCTCAATGAGCTATCGGAGCAATAATGACACCATCAGAGTGACGGCTTCAATTCAATACTGTCCAGCACATGTAGATCCATCATCACGTAGCGTGAAATTTACATTTACACATCTCCAGAGACGTTGTCTCTCATCAACCTCGATACCTTCCCCCATTGAAACTCAAAATCGGTTGATGAAGCACGGATTAAAAGAAGACAAGAAATAAGAAAATTGTTTCCATCACTACATGTTTCAACGACATATGTGCCACATCACACAAGAAAAGATATAGCGTCCCCATATAGGGTATGCATCACGTGACTACGTGATTGAATTCAGACCTCGATGTAACGAATAATGATACATCTAGGTGGCGGTTACAACTTATTTACATGTCTACTTGTCCTGGCAGTTGCACTCTACATATCTAGCCCCTCTTACAACGATGCCCTGAGGCCTTCCCGAGTTAGAATCGTCATATCGAGGTTTTACTGTACAGCAACAACAGCAACAACAGCAATAACAGCAACAACAGCAACAACAGCAACAACAGCAACAACAGCAACAACAGCAACAACAGCAACAACAGCAAGAAGAATACAAGTTGCGCACCTCCTTTGTGCGTGTGGTTCTTGCTCGGGGCTCCCTTCGATGCAGCTCCTCACACCCCATAACTCGAGAAGACGAGCCCAAGGCTCGAATCCATCAGAGCTTACTTCTTACTCCGTGGATTCACAGGATTGA
This sequence comes from Claviceps purpurea, assembly GCA_029405325.1. NCBI lineage: Eukaryota > Fungi > Ascomycota > Sordariomycetes > Hypocreales > Clavicipitaceae > Claviceps > Claviceps purpurea. The sequence goes on along the minus strand of CM055783.1, from coordinate 3,122,383 downwards.
TGTCAAAGACAGGGAACACATATATTACTGTTCATCTTCCCGCCTCCGCCACTGTGAATCCTCTCATGATGCGGCAGTTTTTTCTGGCCCCAGGGGCTCAGACGCAGGACAATTCTCCCATAACCCGCGAAAGCAGCGGCGTCTCTTGTCTTTCTGCAAACTTTCTTAGTCATCAGAGGAATGACGGCAGGAGGATGTGCATTTTGCTGTGCAAAGCTGCGTAGGGCCCTGGAGTGTTTTGTGTATTATCTATGCCATTGCTACAGAGCAAATGACTGCCACAATCCGAACAACAGTTCCACAATTCAAATTAGCGAGGTGGCTGCAGAGGTCTTTTCCCAAAAGCGAACTTCATCTCTTCCAGTATAAAAAACTTGCCACGACGGTGGACTTCGAAAGGTAATGAACAACAAGATAGCAAGCCAAAAGCAAAACACCACTATTCGTTACGCCTCGCTAGGAATGCTATGATCGTACCTACGTGCATATGTATGGTGCGATCGGATGCCTATACAGGAACGAACAAATGCCCATCCAGGCAAAGCTTCGTGCTGTGAGCATCTGTATCAAAAGCCAAGAAAAACAAAATACTAGAATGCAGGACCTAATCCGTTCCGCGATTGCCGTTTGCTAAATCTATTACGCTTAGCCGTGGGCTCGTCATGGCCGGGTTGTGATTTACTCAAATGATTTCGTCCACTCCGTTCTTGACCACTCTGTAAGTCAGTAAAATGGGCTCTTCCAGCTGAGGTGCACGATGGACTTGATACTGCCGAGGGTATTTCCGCAAACGCGCTGTCGTCAGTATTTGTGATGTTGATGTGAGACAGCGCCAGGTTCTTTGCCTTTGCAAGGCATTCGACCCATTCATCAGCCGACGCCTTCCCGCTGCTTGTAGTCAAGGAGGACTTCGTATCTTCAAAAGTGTAGTGATAGCCGGCCTGGTCACTGTCAGCGGTAAAACTTGTTGCGACCATGCAGAACACTTACGCTGTCAACGCACCAGACGAGCTGGCCCTTTGCGTCACGCTGAGTCTTCCATGATGCATCCGATTCCAGAAGAGACAATTCCTGCTTCGCTCGTTTCTCCTCACCGCCGGCGGGAGCCAGCACGATACGGCCACTGGTAGTTACCATCACAAGCCGCTGTCGTTTCTTCGTGGTGCTGCCGCCAAAAAAGCGAGACAGCTTTTTATGGCCTTCCTCGGAACCTTTCCGCTGTAAATTGTGAGCCAATGGTGTTGACACCACCAAAAGGTCTCCTAGTTTTATTATTCGTTCGTTATTTTGGGTTAGCACAGGCGACCACTCGATGTCCAATTGAGTCGGTGGCGAGAGCTCGGTAATGATCCTAACAGGCCGACTGGCAATGCCAGGGCCACTCGATTGCGCTGCCGATCCGGAGAACTTTGGTTTGCTATTTTGGGGCCCAGATCCCTGAGATGAGCCATTCAATTGTATGATGGTAGGCTCCGGAAGAGAGGAGACATATGGTCGGAGACGTGGCGCTCTTGTGCGCCAAAGTACCTTTCCAAATGGCTGTCCGTCAAAAAATTCATGGGTCTTTATATGCTCGATAGTGAGTCTTCTGGTTGGTTCCAGTACCAGACATCTTTCAATGAGATCTCGAGCTGGTGGTGGAAACCCGCTCGGGAACTCATATTCTAAATTGACGATCTTTTGGAAGGTGAGATACTCGCTGCCGGCCTTGAACGGGGGTCTCCCAGCAAGAAGTTGATATATGATGCAGCCGAATGCCCATAGGTCGCTTGGCTTTCCAGCACTTTTCTGGGTCAAGAGTTCCGGGCTGACGTACTCTGCAGTGCCAACGAAAGACGCAGCTCGGCCATTGTGGTCGACATCCCCTTGCAATGGTGTTGAATTACTCCCTTGTCCCTCGTTATTAATTTGACTGTCCTGAACTTCGCGAGGGTCGTTGAGAAGTTTAGCAGTACCAAAATCTGTGATTTTGACGTGCATCTGGTCGTCCAGGAGCACATTTTCAGGTTTTAGGTCGCGATGGATTACACCCCGAGAGTGCATGTAGTCGATTGCGTCAAGAATTTGTGCGCCATAGAATCTCGCAGAATCGACATCAAACGTGCCAGTCTTTTTAAGCACCCCAAGAAGTTCGCCGCCATTGCAGAGGTCAAGCACGTAATACAAAGAGGTCTCATCTTGGAAGGTATAATAGAGACGCACGATTCCAGGATGCTCGGTTAGACGGTTCAAAGTGTTCTTCTCGATATTGACATATTTTATCTTCTTTTCCTTGATGATGTGCCGTTTCTCGAGCACCTTGATGGCAAACTCCTTCATTGTCTGTCGGTCAGTGGCAAGGTATACTGTGCTGTATGAGCCTTCGCCAAGCACTCGCCCGAAGGAAAAATCGCGCACCCCTTTCTTTATCTGTCGAACAATCATTCGACCATCGATATCAACTTCGCGGCGTATACTAAGAGCTGCTCCTCGATCTTTCCAGTCCTCGCTGGACACGTGCGGTAACTTCGAGTCCGCTGGTGCACATGAGACGACGCTGTTGAAGGGCTTGCAGTGCTTTGCTGAGCTTCGCGAGCTGTGTGGTATCGGGGATGCAGTTTTGATCTCATGCTGGATTTGTTCAACTTTTGCTGCTTGCAGGGACTGGCCATCCCTTGGCACGATAACGTTGCGTGACGAATTTGAGAGGTCTATATAACTGGGAAGACCGAAGTCAACCTTTCCATCGTCGACACTTCGTCCCTGCTGCGCCGCATCCGTATCGTGTTGAGGAAGAGTAAGCGGTGCAGCGAAGGCGTGCGTCGCGGCCTCGTGGAGGGCGGTAGGCTGGCTGGTGTGTGTACTATCAGCGGCATCGTCGGGATTAGCTATACGCAAACCGCCCAGGGCTTGAGAAAGACTCAAGTCCCCGTTCATCTTGGTTAGAGACTTGAACTGGCCTTAGAAGCAGACTCGAAAATTGGCCCTTGACAAGTTGGGATGGATTTCGGTTGGCACGCCATCCCCCATTTCGATTTCAGGTGCCGAATCGTTGGTTGGTTGCCTTACCTAATGACGCACATACAACGCGCCGCATTCCGCCGACGCGCACAATAAAACGCCCCGTTCCTCGATTTTGTGGCCATGCAACTACATACTGTACCTACGCTATGACTTGCGCAATTCGACTCATCAGTACTTTATAGTAGCCTGGCAATGACATACTACCCAGTTTTCCCTGGCCGATACACATGCCTGAGCCGGTTTCAACTAAAGCTGCTTGTGACTCCGAATTGTGCTGTTCTGCGTCACTCACTACACCTACAACCTTGAACAGTCGCTTATAGCAATTCGAGCAGCGATCTCATAAAAGGCACGTTGGAGTGACCAAACAAACAAACAAATCATGATGACATAAATTGCAGAACTCGTCCTACAGTGTGAATTATATGGGACGCGGTGTTTATTAATTACTCAGCTGCTGCTCATAAAGAAAAAAAGAACTGTCCTTCATCTCCGCTTGACGGCTGCTGCGAGAGTCACGGATCGATGACCATGGTAGGATCCGCAGACATGTCAATGCAGTTTTTTGGAGAGGCCATGAACTCTAATTCTGGACCTTCGAAGATCGGGGGCGAAAGCTGCAGATTGTTCAGAGCTCCCTCAGCTGTTGAACTGACAAGTCTGCCTTGACGTAGATCTTCGGCAAATAGAAAATACCCGCTCGATGCTTCAATAAGATACGATTGAAGGCTCTTGCTTTCCAAGCAGATGCGGACTTTCGCAAGTCCGTAGTTGTTTTCAATGAACCGGGCCCAGCCTCGTGCAGCGGCCTGAATATGCTCGTCACCGCTAATACTTCTCCAGCCAATACCGAGGTGGACGGTGAAGTTGTCAATTACTAGTGCGTCATGGGTATTTGCGCTTGAAACGCTTTCTGGCAAAGACATGGATGCTGGCTGATAAACTGTACTACGCAGAGGTGCTTTATGAGTGGTTCGATCTAGTCGTTGGGTTTTATGATTGCGTGATACTGGTTGATGTGTTTGGATGTCGTCCTCGGCTCTCTGATCTTCGTCTAAGCTTCGTTGCATCAGGGTGCAGGATTGTGTGCTGGCGTTGACGACATGACTATTCGCAGGATGGATGACGACTTTGCCGATCCCATGCGTCGAGGCTTTCGGAGGGTCGACAGCGAGTGCGGTATGTGAATCTGGCTCCAGGTTGATAGATGCCTCGTCGCGAGATCGTTTGCTGCCCACCAGTCGTCCCGAACTGGGCTGCATTGAGATTCCGGTGATGATATTGTGATTCATATGCGGAGAGTAATATTGACCAAACCCTCCTAGGAGAAGCTGAATCTGGCAGGAGGACTGACGGAATCGTCACTAATTACAGGAGATGCGGTGAGTAGGTATTGGCGAGGAAATGGGTCATTCTGGGTAGAAGTTCAACTGTCAATGATTGACGTTAGTAGTCAGCATGTGTACAAACCGCTCGTGAGTCGGAGACTGGAGGCATGCAATGTAGTTGACGTTTATGTGGTGTGGAAGGGCGACGTAAGTATTGGTTCGAAAAAATACCATTCGAAGGAGATGGACAGCTCTCGATCGATGTAAGGAATGAGTCTAACGAGATGGGAGAAAATCTGCAACGACAAAGGCAACATTGATGGAGCATTCTCAATGGTCATCGGTACCGCAGCTCTGACCGTTGGTTATGTACCGTATAATCTCAGAAATAAGGCCACGACTGGGACGCCCGATTCTGACGAATCAATGTGTGAGCTACAGCCACGCTAAGACAGATTGGCCCACTGTTCGTTTGTATCTTTTCCCTCGCAAATCCCAGACTATTGGTCCATGTCGTCACTCTTTTCAATTGAACCCCAATTGAAGCTCCATTGCTGAAGCGCTCTTTGAGCTATATTTCCCGGGGAAAAAAAGAAAAAAGAAAGAATAAGAAGAAGTTATATTTAGGTTGCGTAGGTTGCAGCTTGCGCAGCTTGCGCGCGCAGGTTGCCTACCTGTTGCTTGAGGATCTGAGATGGTGGTGAGGGTCTGCTCTGAATGTATCTTTTATATGGGCGAACGGCCTCAAGCGGAAAGGTGGCAAGTGGGGCACGGTTTTTGCTTCCTCTGCTCAACAAATCACCAGGGAGCATTCCAAATTAGCGTTCCCAGTCGTGGCCTTATTTCTGAGATTATACGGTACATGTACTCCGTACAGTGGCCCCAATTAAATAACGCGAAAATTTCTCCACTTTTCGTCGCGATGCGTCAATTTAGCTTCATTCAACAAAATACCTTTTGACGTGCAAACAAAAAAAAATGGCACCAAAAATGTGGCGCGCCGTGGCGTTCGACAGCCGTTACCGGCCGCGCACGCAAATTTACATACAAACAGAAAAGAGAAGGGAAACTGTGGATCACATAGTACGGAGTATCAAGACGGATACTGTACTACTAGACACACACAAAGGAGAGAGTCAGTGGCAGTCCAAATCGGACTCCAAGAGACTCAAACAAGAGGAGAAGAAAACATGACTGAATTCAGTTCAAAACGCAGTGGAGTTCTAAGCTAAGAAGAGGGGAAAGATGAAGAGTTTATATACACGAAACCATCGGAGATGGAAGAACAAACAGCCGGTAGTGATAAACCCTCGGGAGAACTGTTGGTTTTGGTAGACTCCAATCCTCCAATCGAAATTGTTTCCTTAGATGCAAGGATTCTTTCTCAAACCACGTACGTACATAATCATTGTCTTTGAGACTGGCAGAAAAGCGTCACGTGATGTGCACCACCCACACAATTGAATATGTACCACTATTTTATTGAAGCTATCGCAAGAATTACTCAACGTCCGACAGTGACTGCATTATATCTTGTGACGCCTCAAGCAGTGCCCTCTGCTCTTCAAGCCCTTTTGTGATATATTCGTCAATATCACCCTCGTAATCCGGTGGTATCTGTGTAGCATAAATCCAACCTGAAGCATCTTGACTGCACATCTCTTCGTCAGGCCAAGACGGCGCTTCATTCCCGGCTTCATCGCACGTAGCAGGGCCCGGCGAGGCAGGGGGGCCACCTTCAGCGCCCTCACCGGCGTCATCCTCGATATCTTCAATTCGATTGACCGCCCTCATATACGCCCGAGGCTGTACAGTTCCAGGCTCATAAGAGTCACCAGCTTCTAGCCTTTGGAGCCCTATAGCTGTTTGTATCTTTAAAAAGATAAGCAGGGTTATCCTGAAGCTGGTCATAAAGCCACTCAACCTCAGTGCGGCCGTTAAGCTCGCGTTGACGATGCCGACGAATTAGGTTGTAGATATCGTTCCTTGTGATACCTTCCGCGGCTTGTGCATCATCGTATCGAAGGTTCTTCAGCATCTGAAGTGGAGGAATGCCGCTATTCCAGAGGGAAGGGATTTTCTCTTCACTCTGCTGAAGTCTCTTATTACGAACCTGTAAAAGAGGCGCGGCATCAAGTTCATGACTATGATCACATATCTGCGAGCCCTTTACACGATTGAGGGCATAAACGCCGCGATCAACGCGAATCTCGAGCTTGAAGAGGCATCCAGTCATCTGTGAGCTCGTATTTGGTCTTAGTCGGCCGGCCGTGCCTTGCTGTGATCGATATCGCCGGCCTTTACAGCATCGAAGCTGAATTCGCGATGGATTCGTTGCATTTGGAAGGCTTTGATGTGTGACAACACTAAAGCCGAGGTCTTCACACGTAGAATTTATCGCAGCCTTGATAGCTTCAAGGCTGCTGAAGGTTTGGCGATAAAGGGCTTCCATAGTCACTTACAAGCGGCGCTGCAGTCAGTGTTGGCGGGCGTGTATCGCGACTTCGTGGATTTAAGTTACAGCTTCAATCAATGGACTACAAGCTAAAGTATGGGAACCCTCACCGCCAATTTGGGTGGACCGGGCGATGTCGGTGACCACCGGAGCTCAGCCACATTTTTGGTGCCATTTACGCCAGAGCTGGTGCCCGATAAACGCACCCTTTACGCCAGAGCTGGTGCCCGATAAACGCACCCATTTTGTTGCTCATCGAAACCCCCTACGGAGTACCTCAGGCCCAGTTTATGCCTTTTTTGCCCCCCGAGCGCGAGGCTCGGAAACTCGATTTTTGCACAAAAACGAGGCTATACCTAATTGGGCACTGCCAAGATGCACAAATCGTAAATCTATGGATACCTACGGAGTATGTAGGTACATACGGAGTACCCGTACTTTGTGTGTCATGACTAATCATCGCCCGCCGGTGTGCTCATAGCACGTGATCTTTTAGGAGCAGGTGGCTACATGCCGTAACGGAAAATCCGAGTAGGAAAAATCGTTAGAACGGTACCAGCGTTTCTAAGTACATAACAACAAATCAAGGATTGGCAACAAATTTGGCTGTCTAAAGACCTAGTAAGTCCATAGCCAAGATTTTGAAGTTCTCAGCTTGCTGCGTGTTCGGTGGTTGTACCGACAACCTGTAGACAACTACGGGAGCCACTTAATGCAACCCAAAAAATAGAATCAACGTCTTGATGGCGTTCTCGTTGTTCACAGACTGACAATGTTCGGCGTTCGAGCTTACGACATTAAGTCTCAAATCTTGCACAAATCTTGTCATTTACAATGTCGGAGCGTCTATTTGGAGTCGTCCCGGCTGGTCAACGGCTCATAACGGAACCTACATCAACCCCTTCACCGACTTCATTTCTTTACACGCTCCCGACCTCCGTATCGTTCTCACATATAATGGTATTCATACTACCGAACATTTCGGTCCCCGAAGGCAATGCAGCGGCGATTTATATTGGCTCAGTGAGAGACGTCGCTTACGCGATTGAGACAGGAGGCACGCCCAATTTCAAATTCTTGGGAGGTGTCGGGTCCGGCAAGCATAGTGCTTTGTTCAAGATCACTTCAAATTCAACGGATGCAGACGGGAGCGGGTTGGTCCTCGGAATTTCTGTCGAGTCTTCTGAATCGGTCAAGCAAAAGCTGCAGGACCTGGCTGCAGAGAAGACAAATGCGCTGGCTGTCGATGCTCATGAAGCCCGACTATCGACCACCATCCTAGCACAGCGTATCATACAAAATGCATTCAATTTCCTGGCAAGTTTTAGCGGATCTGCTGGCCCCGGGGGCGTTGAGGTTGTTCCGCTCAAAGCTTTTGAGGAGTGGTGGCGGAAATTTGAGACTCGGATTCGTGCCGACCCAGATTTTCTTGATAGACAGAGGGACTGAATATGAAGGGACTAGCATCCACCAGGGAATTATATTTTCTTTTCGCGACAAACAGGAATGTTACTTCCGTCTGATAAGCCATCTGCCGTTCGAGATTACTGGCAAACTATAGCGCCCAGGAAGGCGACGTTCGCATTGGCGATAATGCCGTTCAAATGATAAAAGCGGGCTTTAGTAATGCTACATATTATATCCTCCTGCGAACTGTTTATCAACTGAAACAGTTCGAGACTCCTGCATGATTATTAAGAAATAGTACCACGGTTTGGCCTGGTAGACGTATTTGGACACTTAAAGAGTATTAGTCGCACACCTTGTATCGGTAAGGAGCCGTCGAGTAGACGAAACTTACAAGACCAAAGGAGACTGGAACTGTGACACCAGCCTCGACGAGCAACAGGTCGCAAGACAACAAGACCACTTGTATCTGAGGTTCAAACACAAGTCGACGGATCTGTTCAAGTGTCTTGTGGAGGGACCACAAATGGACTTTTCAAACGAGCCGGACTGCCTGCCCTGCTCCTCCTTCCCGCGTTCAACATCTGCACGTTTGTTGAGAGGCGTTCGCGACTTTCAGTTCGAATCGCCAATCCAGCTCTGTCCATCACAGAGGATACAGGGGGCGATTCGAGCCGCGGAAGGCTTTTCTTCGTACCCAGTTCAGCTGAGATAGCGCGGTCTAGCAGTCCCTCATCGCTGTGAGAGTGGTCCCAGCCCTGAGTGGCGTCAAGTTCGTATGCAGCGGTATCCCCTTCTTCCAATACTCGTTCGTAGTTTGCGGATCTGCGGCCAAAGAGGCTGCTCATCAAGGTCTCTCTTCGCCTGGACTTACGCCCTGGTTGATATCCCCAGGATGTAACAACCTTGAATATTGTACGTCTTCGATCGGGCTTTCTACAAACATATACTAACAGACCAATGACTACCATCAAGCCTAAGGCGCTGTAAATGGCTTGGCTGCCAGATGAGCGGCTTTGTTGTTCATCAAAATTATGGGTTTCAGTCAAAGATCCTGCAGGTAAGGGTGACGATCCCGCGTGCTCGAAGTCGGGCGGTACCTCTGACGCGACATTGCTGCCAAATCCAACAGGCAGCTTCGATTCCCCCGGTCTTATTTGCCCAGCGGCGTAGAGAACCATCTTCCCTAACGTCCAACTCACTTCAACGCCTCGGACCGTGTCAATAGGTTGAAACGGATCCGATAGCTCATGTTTGGCGTTATCGAGCTTCGTCCCAGGTATTGCATTGGCATTAGATGATGCTATTGGCTCTGATCCCGCTCGGGGGATCCCTATTCCTTCGTAAAGGATATTCATTAGCCAAGAGGCCTTGAAGCACGCGCCTTGTGCATCTTGTATCCGTTTCCCCGGATTTTTATGTCGGTCCAGGATTTCCCGCTGTATGGCCTCCCATTCTCGACCACAAAAATCTATAACTTTCTGCTGAAATGTAGCAATGTCGTATGCTTCTCCGCCTTTGCCGAAAAAGCCGTGGGTGGCATGCCAGTATTCGGAAATGCCAAGGAAGCGGTTGACTTCGAAGTCAATCGCTGGAACATGTTTTCCATCCAAAAGGCATGGATGCTCTTCGCACGGCTTATCCATCCCCAGCAGCGGATAAGTCTTCCTCAGACACTCATTAAAAGCGCCGGTGCCTAAGAGCACGTCTGCGTTGTTGAGGTGCTTTTTAGCCGACACTTGCCGTGCAGCCGAAATTCGAAGTCCCTTCGGTAGACAAGGATCGGGAATTTCATTGGCATTGTCACCATAATAGCTCTCCACTAGTGTCTGAATGTAACGTGATCGAGCTTTATTGACACCAAAGCCTAACCATGATGCGCTAAATACCTGGAATTCAGATGAGGAGCCGTCCAGATGTCGCAAGCGGATGAGCTTTAAATCATTTGCGTGTCGCTCAGCTTCTGTGACGTTTGGAGCGAACGCAATCTGCGCTGAGGCGCCTCCCATGTCAAGAAAGCCATATGTATGGTGCCCTTTCCCATGAGAGTGCTCATCAGGCCGGTCGAGGCCACCCAATAGATAGTTCGTCGCAATCCAACCATAGAGCCCTTCTGTTTCGCCAGCAATGACCTTCACTTGCTCCTTACAATTGGGAAGGTGGAAGTTCGCATTGACTTTCAGGAACGCACAAACGCGCTGGAGAAGTTCCACTTGTTGGAAGTTTGGAAGAAGTCTGACACCTGCTGTAGCCATCAAATAGATCGGCGTGCTCTTGATTTTGTGGTGGGGTATCTCTTCGAGCGCCGCATCCAGAAGTGGTTGGACATGATCATGACCGACCACAGTCAGATCATTTACAAACGTGGCAATACCAGGGTGTATTTTTTTACTTTTCTTCAGCTTCACCATTGGCAGTTTTCGTAGATTCTCCGGAGACAGGTTCTCGCCAGCTGCTATTGGATGTTTCCATTGATAGATGTAGATGCGTGTTCCAGACGAGCCAGCGTCGAGAATGACTCCATATTGTGCTAACGAGACATCAGTAGTTGCAACTGCTTTGTGCCGAAAACACTGCCAAGACGAGAATGACGGAGGCCGCTTTTCTTACAGTGCTTGCCCATTAGGTCATGATCGTGTGGTGAATTGGGCGACCCTGAACAGCTCTGTACTGATCGGCTTCAGACAGGGAGCGTGAGTGATACTTCGTTACCATGCCACTGATGTGCAAGGATATGACCACATCATACGCCAAAGGCGCTTTCAAAGCCACTTGTGATACGAGTTCCTGCTTCCCTGGACCTAGAGTGCGCAAAACCACAGCAAAGCTTTTTAGAAGAGACGAACTGCGCGCCAGGTACGAATTCAGTCGGCGCCAGGTACGGCCCATAATTTGTACCCCATAATTTAATTTCGTTGTACCCCGCGTTAAAAGACAGTGCATGCAAGCTTCTCAAATTCTTCGCACCGTCATAACATTCAACGACGCGCAACGGCCACAAGTCACAACGATCATATAGCGCCGCAGCCGCCCGACGCTATCGCGATGGCGGACAAGGAAAACTCTGATTCGGCTACAAGGCCTGCTGGCCAGGGCATCGATGGAACCAAACGCTGAGCCTCTACGCCCCTGTCGTAATACGTTCACCCAGCAGTACGGCCTCCCGTGCAGTCATCACATCGCTGGCGTGATAGCGCGAGATGAGAAGCTACATATGAACCAGCTTTATACCCGCTGGTGGCTGAGGAAGCCCTTGGTAAGAGTGAAACACGCCGCGACTTCGCCCTGGATCGAACTGACGAGTTTTAGGATGCCCGAAATCCACTCCTTCTCATTGGAGACCCTGCGTACGTCACAAGCCTTCGTGGTCGGCCTCGAGGTTCAAGGAATAAGAAGAAGACAGTCCCAGATCACCTACGAGCGAAAGGTCCGTCGAGTCGGACATCATCATCGGCACTGCGGCCGACTGAGAGCACAGCCCGGGCACCGATGCCGTCTACAGAGGCTGGCGAGCCTCGTCCTTCTCCACCGGATAGTTTTTCGACAATCATATTGCCGGTGCCGACGTCCCATGTTCAGAGTCAGCTGCCGCAGACTACAGAGCCTGGCGGGACTCTTCCTCCACCACTGTTGCCGGCTTCGACCTCCAAATCTCAGAGTCAGCCACCGCCAAGGCAGACGTCGCGTATCAGCGGCAGGCCCCTCCGTCCGAGTCTCAGGCGTGTCGAATCACGATACGAAACTGAAGAACGAGTGGCCCTACGAGCTTCCAAGAGACGAAATACCGCCTCTAGAGGTCGCGCGAAGGCGTCCAGAGGGGGCTAGAGGGCCCTCTCGGTCCAGGCAACCGCGTCGCAGGCCCTCACTGTCGTCAGGGAGCTTGATGAAGTTATCCCGAACACTCAGGGATGAGGCTAGTCGATTAATTTGTGCATTATTGACGGTTTTGGAATCGGAAATGTATGAATCTTCTTGCTTATCTGATCTTACTTATTAACTGAGAAACGCCAATCTTGAGCTATTTACGTGGCAACGCTCGGCCGTGGCCCGTGCATTCGCGTTGTGAATACCTAGGTATGTACAAGGTAGTCGTAACATTGTACTGTTTGGTCCTGCCGACTTGCACTGTAATTTGATGAGGTATGTACATACATGCTCGAAGAGAAAATTGGGGTCAAAAGTGGGCCGTACCTGGCGCCGACTGAAATCGTATCTGGCGCGCAGTTCGTCTCTTGAAGAAACCACCGCAAAAAATGACCGTCCCAAAATGGACGAGGTCCCACTTTTCGTTTTGAATGTAGAGGTACTTCAGTCGATACTCTGCTTGATTGACTTTTCCGTTTCATTGGCACGTCCACAATTCATGTACCTGACGTGCAATACTGTATGCATATATACGTCTTCCAATTCATTAGTTTGACGGGATTTCCAAACTGCTTCTCGCGTCGCACTCACGACCTTCTGCCCGATCGATTTTGTATGCTCGACTTGTAGGTTTTCGCCCATGATGTTGAGAATGGCTCATCACCTTCAATTTCGCCGATTGCAAGACACGTCACGTGGTCGGTTACTCCAATGCGCGATGCGTTCAGAAACTCTGCACCGCGTGGTCTCAGCGCCTTTGCTCTTCTTCCCTTCCTTCCACAACCGCGTCTCCTGATAAGTACGCGTTGACATGCTCTTTGCTGATTCACCTACGACCAGACACGACGTGCTCTTGCAAATTTTCGTGCGCCGCGCGTTCAGTCCCGGGACTCACACGTAAAACAACAATGACGAACTACCTACAGCCAATCGCCTCGATTGAGGGGGAATACGCGTCGGGTGAAGAAGCCCTATCAGCACTTGAAGACCATCAACGCCTTGAGGGCTTCGTCTGCGTGAAAGGGGGCCATTCTTTCATTCCCGGCACTCGACCCATGAAAAAAGGGATATTTCTATGCCGCCGGGCTGGGCCCTACCGCGAATGGTCGAAAAAAGCATGGCAAATATACAACTTATACACACAAATCAGATTGCCCCTTCAAGGCACGCATACTGTTGCAGAGGAGTAATAACATGCATCGCCTGAAAATTGTGAATCCCTCACACAATCATGATGCGATTGAGTGCCTTCTTAGCTCAGCCACATTGCGGTCGCGAAGCCAGAAGCAGTTCGGTCATGAGAGACTACTTTCTCTCGTCGAAACGAAGTCAAAAGGCACCAAGTTAACGGCAGAACAAATTGCCGATCAGATCGCGGAGAACGTTCTGAAATTCTGATCTCCGGCATGGATGTTTTTCGTTTTCAAAGATCTCTCCGTCTTGGTGCGTATGGCGCCGGAACATCCACTCAAGCTTTTGTGACTTTGCTCTTTGAGTGTGAAGAGTTTTTCACCATGCAGTTGATAGAAACTCCGACACAGGAAAGATTGGCAGGTGTTTTGGACCTACAAATTTTTCAAGAGAGTACGTACGTCTGCACGCCAGAGAAATAGAATTGTAGAGGTGATTGTGATGGAGGCTTCAAGAATCAAGGATCAATTGAAGCATGTACCTCTACATTCAAAACGAAAAGTGGGGCTTCGTCCATTTTGGGACCACCATTTTTTGCGGTAGTTTTGAAAGAGCGTTACTCCGCGAACTGTACGAGTTTACTCGGCGAACTGTTTTTGCCAAAATGCTCCACATTTCTCAGGGTCCTTTGTATCTCCCCGCTTACGGCCCAACATTAGACACGCTCCATCAAATTACCAATCCCGCCAAACTATCATTTCTAAATTCCTTTTTTTTTTCACAACGCCCAAAACACCTCAAAACCATGCCCAAAGACGATACCATTTCGTATGCGAGTATTTTAACCTATTTCTCACACGTTTCAGTCCTTTTTCCGCCTCTATTCATGACCATATCATCGAGCGCGACTCTGGAAAGACCCAGATGTTGATGTGGGGCCTTCACTTGTAACGTAGAGGTACTTAAGGTACCTACGGGGCAACATACATTAGCGCAAAGAGCCTCGCCGGAACTATCGTTCCTTGCCCCGCTTTCAGTCAACCACCTATCAGCCCGCAGTTCTGCTATTTGTTATCATTCCCTCACATTTCCCTTTTGAGATGTTGTTGCGACTTGTTGAGACACCTGTTGGGATCGAGGAGCGCTTCCTGCGGAGTTGTCGTATCAGTCTGGATTGTCATGTTTCTCTTGCTGTTCTTTAGTTGCATTCCGATCTGTTGGTTTCCTTGGCATCTGGAGAGATCGCATAGGACGTCCGAAGTTCAACACATCGGAGGCCAGTTTGGGCATTTGTATAAAGGAGGGGAGGGAGCCCATTGAGGATAGGAAAGGAGGGAGGAAAGGGAGGGGGGTTTCGTCGTGTTTTGAGGACTTAGTTCCTGTCTTTCTGGTAGTAGATTGAGTCTCGTTCTATCTTATCTTTCTAGTCTGGGAGATCTTGTCAGATCTATCAGTCGTTCTTCTCTTGTCTCCTCTCTGTGAGCCGAGAGTCTGTTCTTTGTCCATTTTATCACCCGTTTGACCTTTGTCCGGGTTTTCACCTTTTCCGGCCCTCCGTCCTCCGAGTTCCACTATTAGGTACCTACGATTACATTAGGTACCTGGTCTCCTACTGATGAGTCGGGCTCTCCAAGGATAAAAGTCCATTGAAGTCAGATGTGTACAAGGCAGGGCAAAGTGCACTCTGCATTATTAGGTGCCTACCTTGGGTAGTCTGATGACGCCTTGAGGCTTGGTGTCAGGGTGTTTTGGGTCTGCACGGAGTGAAGGTATGCTCAAGAGTCTGCAAGATAGTATTGGGATACAAGCTAGGGGTCTGATGGTGACGGTTTCGATCTCTGGCCTCTCACCAAACTATGTGAGCGGCCATCGCTAGATATCCTTTCCGTGTGCACATGCTTCTGCGCACATCACATGTCTCGCCACTCATATACGTATATCTTACATGCTTTGCCACTCCTATACGAGGTGTGCTTACATGCTTTGCCACTCCTATACGAGGTATGCATCACATGCCTTTGCCACTGTCCTCATGCCTCTGACAGGATACCCCCTCCACATGCGATCGTCCTCGATCGCAATGAACCGAATCTTCCAGCCGTACAATACGATCGCAGCGACGTTGTGCCCTCGCGAGCACCTTGGTCTCGAGTGCCAACTAAACTTCTCATAACAGAGGATAAGCATCGAAGGGTCCGCGTGGCTGATAATTGCGATACGTCCTCGCAGCCGTTTAGTACCGAATCCAAATGTGGAAATCGAAATCGAAAATACTCGCGTCTTATAGCCACAACCCCGCACTTCCTGGACGTGCGGCGAGGAATCATTGTGAGAAATCCAGAGAGAATGTTGCCATTGAAGTCTGATATCTGTTGAAGTAATTTTTTAGGTTGTATCTGTTTGATTCGTCTTTCAATTGTGTAATCTTATTGTGAGAGTATTCATCGTGATAATAGTGATCGTAAGAGTAATTGTTCATCGTGATAATAGTGATCGTAAGAGTAATTGTTCATCGTGATAATAGTGATCGTAAGAGTAATTGTCGCAAGAATGATCATCGTGACGAAGTAGCTCAAAAAGGTGCTTGGCAGTAAATGCGAGGATACTGCATTGCGTTTGCTTCCGGAAATCGAATACGTTTATAGAACACTCAGAGGAAAAACTGCAGTATAAGAGTCCTGCTACCCTCGGTAAAAAACCCAGTGGGAAAAAGAGCGATAGCGCTGTCCGGCCTATGCCTTACTCTGAAAAAGGAAGTGAATAAAGGAAGGGGAGAATGATTCTCCGTAAAAAGATCAAAAAAAAAAAAAGTAACGATAGCAATAGCCGAGATGGCGTTTGTGCTCGAAAGTAAAGGAATAAAACCCCGAATAGAGAGAGTGAAGGTTAAATAATTTGAACGTTAGATCTCGTAGGGAAATATATAATTCCGATCGAGATCAACGTGCGAGAATAGTAACGATTCTGGTGTTGTTGTATGCTGAGGTAACAATACCACTCGTCCTGTAAGTGACGCATACAAATTTGGTTCGGTGTGAGAAGGGTGGAAGCTGAAGTCCAATAGTATTTCGAAGTTCTCGAAGGCGGTTCTCGTAACCAAAAGAAAAAAACTGCCACGCTGCTCAGCAGCTCTTAGGCTGAAACTGGACGTGTAACATAAAATAAACGTTAGCTAAACATGCCATCGCGCACCCAGCGAGCATACTGCTCCAAGGCTGCGACTGGTATGCTATCGACTCAAATCGAAACGAATCCGCACTCGTTGCGGTGTATATAAACGTTATACGCGCAGTAGTTCAGCGGGTACGTATGAGCATGGTTTTGGCACGTCGACCAACAACTCAGAGGCCCAGAATGACCATAACTACCACGCGCCGAAGTCGCCACTCGTCAGCAACAACTTCCGCTGCGCAACAAAAGCGTCCCTTTGCCGCGCCTCAACGAAAAAAAGGTCACAAGGATTGGGGTTTCCAACTTCGAGCTTCCATAGGTGGCGCCGGAGATGAACTTAGCAGAGGTTCTCCGGACAGCCGAAATTCTTGCCATGACGCACCTTGGTACGACGAGTGGTCTCACAGAAACAAATTCAGGACCCTTGCCACCATGCGCTCAAGACAGGTGGACTTATACGTATGTCCTCAGAGACCCTTGCCACAACGGGTGCACACACGCGTGGACTTATATGCATGTCCCTGTCGGAGGTCACTCCCTCAGGACCCTTGCCACCATGCCTGCTCAAGACAGGTGGACTTATTCGCATGTCCTCAGAGACCCTTGCCACAACGTGTGCGCACACGCGTGGACTTATACGCATGTCCCTGTCGGAGGTCATCCCCATCGCCTCTGGTGCACTACATAGTACCACCGCGATGGTTGTGACCCTCCTCATCTGCGAAGATGATGCATCGTGGCTTTTCAGAGCACCCGAATGCAGGCATCATGCGCAGGAGAATCGCAGCAACTACATGACATAGTATTTGCAAACTGGTCCAAGAAAGTTGGCAACTGCGAGGCCGAAACCCTCACTTTCTTATCCTTATCAATATAATATAGTCTTCGTGTAGTGATAATACGTCAGCGATTGACAGCGAACGCCGGAGTCTTCTTGTAGCGATAATGCGTCAGCGGACGCCGGAACTAAACGTTTATGACCTATGATCAATAGAAGAATTGGACGGCATAGCATATCCAACATGGACTATGGCTAGTCAGCTTTGAGTTAGCAATAAAACGTTTATGACACAAATGATTGACGACGCCTTGCAGCGAGAGCGTCAAGTACGCGAGTGATCCATCTGAACTCGAATCGCTTCTTGATCTGGTGTATAGCAGCGCAGCGTCGGATTGGCGTAGCAAAACTCATTATCTTTTAATTTCTCAATATCTTTCGAGTTCTTCGAACAAATGCTATCGGGCGACAGACGCGTGCCAAAAGTATCTCAAGTTCTCAACCTCTCTCTACGTGGAGAGTACTAAGAGTTCCTTCCTCGTTTTCGTTTTTTGCAGCATCCACCGCAGATTCCGCTTTTTCGTGAGTCCCATAAGATGGTTGAAGTTTGCTGGATATTCCTGTCTGAACACTTGCTGTTTCGTCGCTGTTAAGGCTCTGCATAAACCAGACTGTTCGCAGTGTGTCTGGAAACGGCTCAGGGTATCCTGCCTCCGCTTCTCCCCAAGTCTTTATAAATGACTGGAGGGACTCATGCTTGCCTTGCCTAAGGTTAAGCAGAACTCCCATTGCATCCAATCGGCGGCTGTTGACATCCATTCCTCCTGTTTTCAACCAAGAAACGAATTCGACCCAACTGTATGACTGGTAATCGACGTATCCATCCGTGGCTGCGTAGCGCATCCATTGTCGCTTCGCATCATCTTGTAGGCAGCTACTGGCGAATGCCACCTTGGTTGCATCAGTATCGAAAGCGTGTCCGTCCAATGTAAAAGCGACATTTAGATCGGCGAGGAAACTCTGAAGATTCTCATAAGTGTCACCCTTGTAGATTGGGGCACGTAGTTGTGCCTTAGCAAGGCTATACCGCTGGGGTGCTGGGGCAAAGGTCTGGGCCTGCATCACATGCGGAGTGGGAGCAGAAGAATCCAAATCGTGAGGGGTAAAAGTGGGTTTCTGCTGAAGGTTGTCCTCTGAAGTTGTGTGTCCGTATTGCAAGCTTTGCTTAGCCTTCAGTTGCTCAAGTTTCTTTCTTTTCTCAATAATACGCAGCTCTGCTTCGGCTTCTGCAATGCTACGGCTCAGCGTAGCTTCCTGATGCTCAAATGTTGTTTCTGTTTCTTCATTATTTCCTGCAAGGTCCTGTTGGATAGGATTGTTTTGCGACGAGGCTTGCTGTTGCATCTCGGTCTGTATCGGATCGTTCTCAATAATAGACGGGTTTGCTCGCTCGATGTTGTGCGACATCGATCGGGTGTTCATGCTTCGTGACGCAGACATCTTGAACTACCAACGGTCCGATCCTTTTGTAAAGGGAGAGAGATCGAGTTGTCAGGGTGTTTAGGGTCTGCACGGAGTGAAGGTATGCTCAAGAGTCTGCAAGATAGTATTGGGATACAAGCTAGGGGTCTGATGGTGACGGTTTCGATCTCTGGCCTCTCACCAAACTATGTGAGCGGCCCTCGCTAGATATCCTTTCCGTGTGCACATGCTTCTGCGCACATCACATGTCTACAGTCTCGCCACTCAGATACGTATATCTTACATGCTTTGCCACTCCTATACGAGGTGTGCTTCCATGCTTTGCCACTCCTATACGAGGTATGCATCACATGCCTTTGCCACTGTCCTCATGTCTCTGACAGTTTTCCACCATTCCAGTTATTTTTACTGGTTAGTGGTTAGGATTAGGGTTAGATTGAAAGCTTAAACAAGGCAATTGGTATCTAGAAATGCTGCTCTTTCCATCAGGTTCAGATTGAAATGCAGAATTACCGCATCGGGCAATTCTGACGCGTACCAAGTGGCATTTGGTACCAACTCGCAATCAGCATCCATCCAAAGTATACAGTAATCTACCAAGTGGTACCAATTAGCTTGCACAAGATTTGTGAACGTCGGGATACCCAAATAGGAAGGTCTTGGCTCCAATTGGTATCTAGATCTGAACCTGACGGCTAAAGTATACGCAGCCTTAATATTACATACGTGTAGGCCACCCTCTCCGCCCCCTCTCCGCCCTCACTGCCATCCAAGGGGGTGTTGACCGAACCTCTGCCTTATCCTCGTGTGATTCGGCGCTGATATGAAGTCCGCCGACCCCAATTGAACGCGTTGTTGCTGCTGCGTCGTCGGCGGAGGTTGAAGGGGCTGCCAGGCGACGTAAGGGTGTTGTTGCTGGTGCGTCGTCGGCGGAGGTTGAGGGTGTTATTGCCAGAAACGAAGAGATTGCTGCTCTTGTACATGCCGTAACTCACGGGCCGCCCTCTCCGCTCGTTCGGCCGACTCTACTTGTGACTGGTGTAGCACGCCGGTAAGCTGTTGAATGCGTTGTTATTATTAAGCGAGGAGGAGTTTCTCCGCCTGCTGGCGTCCTCAAGTTTGGCGTCTGTCAGATCTCCTTTGTGACACCACTTGCCGCAGAGCACGTTAGCCCTCCGGCAAGAGCAGCTATTCATTAAACACGCAGTCTGGCTCTTGCAGCCGCAAGATAGACGGTCTCGAGCGAGCGCTCGCA
Source organism: Claviceps purpurea (assembly GCA_029405325.1). Taxonomy (NCBI): domain Eukaryota; kingdom Fungi; phylum Ascomycota; class Sordariomycetes; order Hypocreales; family Clavicipitaceae; genus Claviceps; species Claviceps purpurea. The sequence goes on along the minus strand of CM055783.1, from coordinate 3,102,509 downwards.
CCGCAGCTTGTGAAGGACCAGGAATGAGACCCGGCCGAGCGGCCGAGCGGCTTCAACGTTGTTGCGATCGGTCAGTTCGCTTCTGATGCTGCCACGCGCCGTGCTAGACGCCTTCGCGTTCGGTCGACGCGCCGCTGGCTTAAACACATTTCGAACGACTGCTGGCTCACGTAGTCGTAGCTCCGGAGGATTTATGAAGTGCTGACGGTTGACGAACCAATGCACGTCGAAGTCCGTGGTCTTGAGCACGTCGCCGCTCTCCAAGATGCTCATGATCTTGTGGTAGCACGGCAGCCCATGGACGCAGTGTAGTCGTCGTTACAAGACGCGATCGTCACGTGTGCATTGCCGGTATCGGCCTCTTGGTGGTCCGTGCGCACAATGGTGAGGAGGGGAGACTTTAAACATCCACCACATAACTAATGTAATTGTCCTTCCTCTCTTCCCAAAGGGGTTAGTGTATGCAGCCCCCCTGCTAGCGCCTTGGAGGTACTTGGCTGGCTCACAGGATACATTCGCCTGAGACGTATCATCATGTATGTAGATAGAGACCACTATAATCTTGTGGCGAACTGGCGGTATATGATCGCCCGTAGGCTCAAGGATGGAATTGAATTTTGACGTTATAGTCCAATTGTAGATTTGAAGACTAATCAGGAACCTCGGTTTCTATAGAAAGTCGCAGACAAAAGCCGTGTTGGCCGTGTTATTACTACCTAATCTACTGACTGTCTGTGCTGTCATTATCAGCATGCTGCAGCCGGCCCAACTGTATTGTCGCGCCGGTATAGGAAATCTGAAGCTGTCATCGGCATCAATATCAAAAGGCGTGACTGGCGCCCCAAGTTGAGGCCCTGAATGCTGGCTGCTATCGTCTCCCGAGCTCACCGTGGTTGCGGCGACACGGTATGTACTCTGTTACGCGCGACCGGCGGCGACGATGTGCGGTTTCGAGGTTATCTTCAGCGCCCTGACCGCTGTCGCCGTCAATATTGACATCAGTGTCACTGTCGTTGGCCTCCTGGCGCAGCAGACGACTGACCGAGCTGTCGGAATCTTCATCCTCTGATGTGTTCCGGGAGGCAAGCCGCGCTGGGCTGTATGACGCGTCAAGCTGAGCGCACGACGGCTGCGTCGCGCGCGAAGGTCGCGGCGATGATGAGGTAGATGAGGAGCTCATTTTCAAGTCGAGAAATCGGAAGTAAAAGAGGTCGTTTGTATAGCTTCAAAAGCCAGGTCGCGAAGCTGATGATTGACAGGTAGTGGTAGGAAGTCGCGGTGCCGTAATCTGTGTTTTGCTTTTCAAGCACGATGTACCTATCTGGTGAGGTGGCTGAGCCAGCCAAGTACCTCCAAGGCGCTAGCAGGGGGGCTGTATGCACTAACCCCTTTGGGAAGGAAGGAAGGACAATTACATTAGTTATGTGGTGGATGTTTAAAGTCTCCCGGTGAGGAGAAGTAAACTGCCGGAGTAGGGGTATCCGATTCCTCACACTCGCTGCCATTGGTCAGTTTTGCCTATATTTGGCGCGCACTGGCACAGCTTCGCGTCATCTGCATTTTTGATCACTTTCCAAGACATCCTCACGTGATGTGGCAGTGAAAGAGTTCTGAAAAAGGTTGCCCACTTCGCTCAGTAATGAATGTATTCGTGGAGAGTAACCTTACATCACGACTGAGCATGGACTTGAGGACCAATATACCGGCAGCATGATTGCCGTCCTTCCTGGTCAACCCCAATCAAAGCTTCAAGGATTTATAACTGGCTGCTGGGACGGCTGCCGATATAATGCAAGCTGCAATGGACCCTTGAACAAAACCTCGACAAGCTGGTACGGAATGTTACTGACATAAAATTAGGCGTACATTAGCGGTAACTCTTTCACCGTGCTCAGCGGATCCAATCGGCTTATTCAAACGGTATATGATGATGAAAGTGAGCAATCACTAGACGCTATAATTTTGGATGAAGCAACTGGTAAAATCGCAACCTGCACGGCCGAACAGGTACGCATTTACCGCCCATTAGTCTTGCATGACGAGGGTGTGAAGGTAACTGCAACGTCATCTAAGCCGCGTGAGCATTGGCCTTTAGCTAATCAGCACAGTGGGCACAACAAACTGTTTTTAGCATTCCTCATCCTACAATCCAATTGCCATGCAGCCTCTCATGGGGTAGCTCTGAAGAGCTCATCGTGGCATCAAGCTCTATATCACTCTTCACAACTCGAGCGGAAATATCCAAGATCTGGCAGAAGAATCTTCCCAATCCCGCCAAATCTGCTGTTATATCCTACGACTCCGCCTATGTCGCATCTATCGGGCTCTATGACCGCATTGTGAAGCTTTGGAGGCGACTTACCTGCGCAATCGAGGAGGTGCGGTTCGATGTTTCGCACCTCCGACATCCTGATGTCGTAATATCGGTAAAATGGCGCAGGCCAGAACAAGTGGAAGACAATGCATTGTACACATCGTGTCGAGACAGATCCATCTATATTTGGATCCCAAGTGAGGCGAATGAAGGGAAGCAATGGCAACTGAGCCGTCGAATAACTCCGAACGAATCTTCTTTGAACAACACCATGGCAATTTCCTCTCCTATCATGTTTATCATTGATGGTAGGGACTTCAGTCCTGCAGTAGAGACGGCAGCACGGGATCGTGCAAACCGGCGCGAGAGCACCGGCGACGCCGCCTTCGAAACTCTTATCACAGCTGCCAACAAAAGGACAGATGTCTGCGTGAGCATTAGTCGGCTAGGAAACATATCCGTCTGGGCTTTGAACAACACCAGAAACAGCGAGAAAGATGCGCTCAGAATTCTCAGTATTGCGCAGGTCCGCTTGCCTCATCTTGACACTTTCATTCCCTCGAGCAATGGCGAGACTGGTACTAGATATCATCACTTTCAAGTTCAGAGCTACTGCGATAGGTCAACTGGCAGACTTCAAATCATGATTCATCTACTTGATGACACAATTCGAATATTCGCTTGTGATTTGGCCAATTTACTGGATCCTGTCATGCATGATCGGTGCCTTGAGTTACAGTCTGTGTGGACCGGACACACTGCATCCGTGAAGAAGATCGTAAGGAATATCAGCGGACACGCTGTCGTGTCGCGAACCAACAATGGACAGTGTATTCTCTGGAAACATTCAACAGCACAAGGTTCGGAGAGCGGCCAAACCCTTACTCGCCATATCACCGTTCCCGCAGATGGTAACATCCATCGAATCTGTGTGCTGCGTAAGGGAAGATTCGTAGTCTTCTTAAGCAGCAATTCGGTGGTTCTTTGGGACTGTCGGTACAAGGCTGCCCGTCTCCTCGCTCGATGCTCGCTTTCCATGGAAGGGTCACCCTTGTGCCTGATAGTGCTTCCTCGTCCTCAACGAGCAGAGTACCGAATTGCGTACATCGCAACAGTCATGTCAACTGGAAGTGGAATTGTCTGGGAGTTAGAACTTCCGCAATACCTGAGCACTGGATCTCATGATGACGAGACTGCTAGCTTGTCTGAGTTTTGTCGGTTCGACCTAGGGACGGCAGAAACACCCAAATACGTCCTTCCTGTAGACCCAGCGGGGGCAGCGCCAGTAATGTCTGGTTTTCTCGACGTATTTGCTCGAGACGTGGCAATATCATACACAAACACTGGGACGGTCAACTTCTGGACGACTCATGTGGATGTAAAGGCTCGCAGAGTCGTGTGGCTATCGACGTCATCTACACATACTGGTCTCGTCGAGATAGCACTGGCGAGTGGCAGTATGCTTAAAAAGGCGGCTTTAGTCAACTCTACAAGATCGCAACTTACGATTTGGGACATCGGTGGTTCGCGTCTCGAATTTGAACAGAATTACAAAACACAGCATCATGTGCAGGATCTCGATTGGACCTCGACACCTGACGCGCAAGCTATATTAGCTGTTGGCTTTCAGCACCATGTTGTATTACTGTCACAGATGAGATTCGATTACCTCAACAAAGGGCCTGCCTGGGCTCCAGTACACGAGATCAACGTTGGGGAACTCACCCCACATCCCATTGGCGATTCCGCCTGGCTTGCAAATGGTTACTTGGTTATCGGTTCTGGAAACCAACTAATTGTCAAAGATCGGCGTATAGACGGAGGACAATCCGCTATCACGTGTGTGAACCACGTCGATAATGCGGTCTCTGATGACCTTTTTGACGCAGTGCAGAAGCTCAATGGCCCGCTCCCTGTATTTCATCCCCAGTTCATTAGCCAATGCATTCTCGCTGGGAAATGGGACCTGTCTAGGAACATAATGTTGGCGCTGTACCGAACCTTGAAATATATCGTTCCCGGTGATGCGGTGGACGATTACTTGGGGATCCATGTATCGAGCTTCTATTTGTCAAGTGTAAGTTGAGGATCATGCGCTTAACCCCGCAGAACGATTACTCATACTGTGGTCCAGGTGCCTCTCGATGACGAGACAAATACAATTCGAGAACTGGCAACTGTTACTACTGATGGCGAGGACGACGACTTCTTGACTGAACGCGTTGCTGCATCCACAAACGACAAACTTAGCAAGGTACGACTTCCGCAACTCTCGGGACACGAACAGATACAACTTGCAGACATGATTGAATGTGTTGCCTCCGTAGAAAGTCATCGCAGATCAATGGATGAGAACGGAGCTCGGTTCATGTTGTTCTTTCGGCAACATGCACTTCGGAAGGGCCGTCCAAGCCAGATGCAGCTCTCCTGGCGAGAGTTTAATTGGGCATTTCATTCCAGCAGCCAAGATATACTCTTGGACTTTGTTTCCCGGCACAACCAGGGCTCAATGCGATGGGAACAAGCTCGTGAAACTGGTGTTTTCATGTGGCTATCGGATGCGACAGCCTTGGTATGTGGAGAGCAAATACCGAATGGGCGTTGCTATCTGATGCTGACTTGCAACAGCGCAATCAATTTGAAATAATGGCGAAAAACGAGTACACCAACAGCGAACTGAAAGACCCCGTGGAATGCAGCTTGTTCTATCTTGCACTGCGAAACAAGACGATGCTCCAGAGACTCTGGCGAATCGCAAGTTGGAACAAGGAGCAGACAGCCACCCAAAAATTACTTGCCAATGACTTTTGTGACCCAAGATGGCAAAGGACTGCGTTGAAAAATGCGTATGCACTACTGAGCAAACGGCGGTTTCGTAAGTTTCCCGAAGCTAAAGAAGCGAAGTCCATCGCGTCATACTTACTGCTAATTATACTATAAAGGTTATGCAGCAGCATTTTTCTTGCTCGCTGACCATTTAGAAGACGCGGTCGGGGTTTGCCTTCGGCAACTAAATGACTTGCAGCTAGCGATTGCCATTAGTCGTATCTACGAAGGAGATGAGGGCCCAGTAATTCAGAAAATCATTCATGATGAAGTGCTGTCACTGGCTGCTCAAGAAGACAATCGCTGGCTCGCGTCCTGGGCATTTTGGATGCTTGACCGCAGAGACATGGCTGTTAAGGCACTACTTGTAAGTGGGGGCTAACTACCGGCGACGAATTCGCATAGTATATGTGTTTGCTGAATGATTTGAACAGATGCCCGTCTTTGCCCTGCTGGAGACGCCCTGCTCTCTGAATACCATGTCGCGCACATTCTTGACTGACGATCCAGCACTTGTGGTACTTTATTCACAGTTACGTTCCAAAACACTTCAGTCACTTCGTCGAGGAGCCTCCAAGGTGGATCCAAAGATTGAGTGGGAGTTTGTCCTCCACAGTGCGAAGTTATATGACCGGATGGGTTGTGATCTTCTTGGCTTAGATCTTGGTGAGTGCATTGTAGATAACATATTCGTCTCTCTCAGACAGCCCCGCCAGCTGCGCTTCCCATTCCTACTAAAGCCCAGACCGCGTGTTCACGATGCGTTGCCATTCTGTCCACGGGCATGTCTAATGTGTGGCAATACAGTGCGCAATTGGAAATTCCAGCAACCCATTGCCACCAGGTGTGGAGAAGAATCGAATCCTTCGAAGCTCCATAGACGGAGAGAATTGTCAGTGGTGGACGACTTATCAGTATCTAGGCATGGCTTGAAGCCAGAGCAGGCCGAAAACACAATACGGTCCCTGCTACCCCAAGCAAGAGATCCTGAATCTTTCATAGAACCGAGCGCATCCTCATTGCTAGATAGCTTTGGAATTTAGATGACCTTGATGTCTGCTCAGTGCCCACATCGAGATGCGACCAGGCAATTGTACGCATGTCTTGTCGTTGATTTAGAGAGATGGCAGCTTGTTTTAGAGAAATTAGGTACCATAAATACTGTGACTAGTTGGAAGGTGATTGAAGAGCTTCGCCAGGCCAGACTACCGTACCAAAAAATGCAGTGACGCGAAGCTGTGTGTGACAAACGCTACGTCACGATTGATCACGCGGCCGACGCACGGAGCACTCTACAGTCAAGTGAATGCTCAGGTGATCAGAATGATCACACGACCATTGCACGGAGCGCGCTACAGTCAAGTGAATGATCATGTGGACAACATGATCAGGTAGACAATAGGATCAGGTGGACAATATGATCAGCTGAACAATAGGATTAGAAGGACAATATGATCACGAGGTCATGAGGAGACCATCAGGGTACTCGGATGAGTCCCATGACCAAGTAGTCACAGTAGAGAGATGAACATGTATATAAGGATGGAGGTTTCCCCCATAGTCTATAGTTCAGATCTCTACTGATTAATCTAAGCAATAGTTTCATCTATTGAGAGTAATCTCTTAACGTGACTTACGCCGATAACTGCTCGAATATATTCAACCGACCCACTTCCTAAGTAACAGACCTACTGTGACTTAGACTTAAGCCATCGTTACATTTTAATCAGTCCTGTTCAGTGAGTTACCTTGATAACTTCGAGCAGTCATCCTTCACCATGTCTACTGCAAGCGGAACAACCAGCAACTCCGGCCAAGCTATGGCACAGATGCGACAGCAGATTGAATTGCTCACTCAGCAGCTCACTGCTCTTCGTGCCAATGGAGCAGGTGCACTCACTCTTCCCAAGTTTCCCAAACCTGACTCGTTTGACGGAAGCAAAGGTGATGTGCGCACTTTCCTCACTCAGTCGAAGGCCTATCTCCGGGTAAACACTACCATCTCCACTTCTGCCGCCCAGATACTTTGTATCGGCAACCTTCTCACTGGCAAGGCAATGGAATGGTGGGAGCCAACTCTCAGAGACTACCTGGACAATGAAACCCCTGATGCTGAAACCGCTCGGATCTTTTCGGACTTCGAAAACTTCGAAGAGATACTGCAAACGACATTTGGCGACCCCGATGAGGTTCGAACTGCCACACGCAAACTCAAGCTTCTTAGGCAGACCGGTTCTGCTCAGCACTATGCGCGGGAGTTTCGACGAATCGCAACACGCCTCACCTGGGAAGACGATAGCCAGATGGAGCTGTTTTACGACGGGCTTCGTGAAGATGTGAAGGATGAAATCGCGAAGGATGATCGTCCCGATACCTTCGACGACTTCGTCAGCAAAGTTATTAAAGTCGACAACCGACTTTATGCTAGACGACTTGAACGCGGCGGAAGGGACACGGGATTTCGTGGACCTCCCCGAGGAAGAAACCAGCCAAACACCAGTCAACGCCGAGTAGGATCCACGGCCTATGGAACTCATTCAGGCCCCATGGAACTCGATGCGGCCAGCAGAGAAAAACCCAAGACTTGTTATAACTGTGGGTTACCAGGACACTTCGCCAACAAGTGTCGCGCTCCAAAGAAAGTCTGGCGACCGGTGGCTGAAGATCGGAGACTAAATGCAGCAAACCGATCCGACTTGCCTACACGAACTGTTAGTATGGCAAGCAGCGAGGAGAGCACCAAGAAGATTGCGGGAAACGACGACCGTCGTTGCGCCTAGGACCAATCCTTCGACGGAGATCTGACAGGTCTCTGCGTACTGCGAACATCGGCAGTACCGCTCACCTCTTTGTACCCATGAGAATTATGGGAAGTAAAATCCAGGCAATGATCGATAGCGGAGCACAAGGAAATTTTATCTCGCCGAATCTCGTCAATGAATTAAGATTGCCCTGGAATATGAAAGACGAGCCCTACCGACTCACGACTGTGGAAGGACATCCAGTGAAGTATGGCCAAGGAGTAGTCGACACGGAAGTTGCGCAGCTTCCAATCGACATACAAGGCACGAAACACCATGTCAGTTTGGACATCACAGCGATCTCACAACACGATGTTATATTAGGGATACCCTGGTTGCGAGCGAGCAATCCCCGAGTCAACTGGAGAACAGGCCAACTTCAGTGGGATCTACCAGGATGCGATTACGACACTGAGAGCGGCCCAACAGAGGCACATCATTCGGATCATGACCGGCCTCTAGGAATATATGTGATCACCAGAGAGCCAAAAGCTGAGACGACGGAGATTCCCGAGGAATACTCAAAGTACAGCGAGCTGTTCAGCGGAGAGCTAGAAACAGGACTACCGGAGCATTCACGCTGGGACCATGAGATCAAACTCCAGCCCGGTAAGGAACCGCGGTTCCACAAGGTATATCCCCAGAACCCTGTGCAGGACAAAGCGCTCAAGGAGTATCTGGAGGAGATGTTAGAAAAGGGATTTATTAGACCATCGGAGTCCCCAGCAGGATACCCAATCCTGTGGGTACCAAAGAAAAACGGGAAGCTACGACCATGCATCGACTATCGACAACTGAATGAGATCACCATTAAAAATCGATACCCGTTACCACTCATAATCGAGATCAGAGACAAAGTAGGAAGAGCTTGGTGGTTCACAACAGTCGATCTGAAAGGGGCCTATAACCTGATACGAATCAAAAGAGGCCACGAGTGGATGACAGCGTTCCGAACCACCAGAGGCCACTATGAATATTTAGTCATGCCTTTTGGACTGACCAACGCACCCGCGACTTTCCAGACAATGATTGACAATGTCCTTCGCAAACAGATAGGTGTCTTTGTTGTTGTTTACCTCGATGATATCCTCATTTACTCAAACACCCTCGAGGAACACAAGCAACACGTTCACGAAGTACTACAGACCCTACAGGACAACAACCTCCTAGTCGAAGCAATCAAATGCCAGTTTCACAAGCAAACTGTGTCGTTCCTAGGATATGTACTCACACACGGAGAAGTCAGAATGAGTCCAGACAAAATCGAGACTGTTAAGGATTGGCCAACACCCTCAAATTTGAAAGAAGTAAGAGCATTTACAGCCTTTGTGAATTTTTACCGGAAATTCCTCAGCGGATACGGTGATATTTCGCGACCTCTTACCGATTTGACAAAGAAAGACATCGGATTCAAATGGGGTGAACGAGAAGAACAAGCTTTCCAGAAGATGAAAGAATTGGTCACGAAAGAACCTGTGCTGAAAGCACCTGATCAAGAAAAAACCTTTTGAGCTCGAAACGGACGCCTCAGACTATGCGCTAGGCGGACAGCTCGGACAGCGAGACGATCAAGGGAGATTGCACCCAGTTGCATTTTTCTCCAAGAAACTCCACGGACCCGAACTCAACTACGGCATTCATGACAAGGAACTCATGGCAATTATTGAATGCTTTAGGGAATGGAGACACTACCTCGTTGGAGCGAAGCACCAAATCAAGGTCTATACCGATCACAAGAATCTCACATCGTTCTTGACCACGAAAGAACTCAATAAACGACAGATTAGATGGTACGAAACCCTTACGGATTATGACTTTATAATAATCTATCGGAAGGGATCTGAAAACGGCAGAGCAGATGCGCTCAGCCGAAGAGAGGATCTAAGGTCGGAAGAACAAGTCGACAACGCGCCTTTGTTACGCGCCACCAAGGATGGGAACCTTGTGTTGGGCACCCGACAAGTCAACTTAACCTGGCAGGCTAAGCCGGACGACACTTGGATGCAGAAGATCGCATCACGTATTGAGAAAGACAGTTGCATGGACAACTGGGAAACGAAGCCGCATTTCAGCAAGCAAGGCGAAATCTTCTTGTACAATGAACGTCAGTATGTTCCCAGTACACTTCGAGAACAACTCGTCAAGGAAATACACGAACACCCTTTACACGGACATCAGGGTGTAGGGAAAACGATCAGCAGATTGAGAAGATCGTATGATTTTCCCGGAAGCAGAAGTATGGTGCAGCAAGTGATCAAATCGTGTGACAAGTGCAACAAGTCAAAGGCAGCACGACACGCACCATATGGTGAATTACAACCTATACCACCACCAGAAAGAGCATGGCAAACTGTTACCATGGACTTCATCGTCAAATTACCTAAGTCCAAAGAACCGATGACAGGAGTATCTTACGATAGCATCTTGGTCATAGTCGACAAACTTACGAAGTACGCATACTACATTCCTTATATGGAATCGAGCGACGCCAAAGACTTGGCATATATGTTCTTCAAAACAGTTATTGCGCAACATGGACTGCCAACGAAAATTATATCTGACCGTGACAAGCTATTCACGTCGAACTTTTGGAAATGCCTCATGGAAACTATGAGAATCAAGCAGAATCTCTCAACGGCGTTCCACCCGCAGACAGATGGTCAGACCGAGATTCTGAATCAAATACTTGAACAATACTTACGATGTTATGTTAACTACCAACAGAATGATTGGGTAGAATGGCTACCGTTAGCACAATGGGCTTACAACAGTGCAAACATTGAGAATATTGGCATGTCGCCATTCAGGGCTAACTATGGATTTGACCCTACCATCGAAATACATGCGACACATATTGTGAACGCGCCAGCAGCTACAGCGCAAGCAGCAACAATTACGGAAATACAGAAAGAACTTCAGCAGGAATGGATCTTTTTGCAAAATCGTATGAAATACTACGCGGACAAGAAACGATTGCCAGCGCCAATCTTAGAGGAGGGAAATAAAGTTTACCTCATCCGCAAAAACATCAAGACAAGACGGCCCAGCGACAAGCTCGACTGGAAGAAGATCGGACCATTCTTTATCAAACGCAAATTGTCGGATACCAACTACGAACTTTCTTTACCAGAAGGGATGCGGATCCATCCCATTTTTCATATTTCCTTACTCGAAAAAGCACCAGACGAATCCACCATTGCTACTAGAATTACCGTCGACGACTCCAGCGAATATGAAGTCGAAAGGATACTCAAAGTCCGAGGAAGCGCCAAAAGGCGACAGTATCTCATCAAATGGAAGGGATATGCAGATTCCGAAAATACCTGGGAACCAGTCAAGAACCTCACGAATTGCTCTACGGAACTTGAACGTTTTCATTCAGCAAAACAGTGACCCAATCGGTCCCATAGGTACCGTCCCGAGATCAACGACACTCAACTTTGACGAAACAAACCTTCGCGACTGATACAATGGCCTTGAGGACAAGACCAATAGAGGAGGGGCATGATGTGACAAACGCTACGTCACGATTGATCACGCGGCCGACGCACGGAGCACTCTACAGTCAAGTGAATGCTCAGGTGATCAGAATGATCACACGACCATTGCACGGAGCGCGCTACAGTCAAGTGAATGATCATGTGGACAACATGATCAGGTAGACAATAGGATCAGGTGGACAATATGATCAGCTGAACAATAGGATTAGAAGGACAATATGATCACGAGGTCATGAGGAGACCATCAGGGTACTCGGATGAGTCCCATGACCAAGTAGTCACAGTAGAGAGATGAACATGTATATAAGGATGGAGGTTTCCCCCATAGTCTATAGTTCAGATCTCTACTGATTAATCTAAGCAATAGTTTCATCTATTGAGAGTAATCTCTTAACGTGACTTACGCCGATAACTGCTCGAATATATTCAACCGACCCACTTCCTAAGTAACAGACCTACTGTGACTTAGACTTAAGCCATCGTTACACTGTGCCAGTGCGCGCCAAAACTAGGCAAAACTGAAGATGGGAGGTGATAAGGATTGATAAGGACCGATAAGGATACTGACCAATGGCAGCGACCGATAATATACGATAAGGTACTGACCAATGACAGGCCAGAAAGGTGGAAAGACTCCACCCTATACCCTCATAAGCAACTGGTAACATGGAGCATAAAGAGGCAAACACGAAATGTGCGCCTCCGCTACGCGTCGCCGCACGATTTCTTCAGTTTTGCCTAACAATTTCTTTTTTTCTTTCCTTTTTTCTGGGAAAGATAGCTCAAAGAGCGCTTCAGCAATGGATGTTCAATTGAAAAGAGTGACGACATGTGTGAGGTGTGAGGAGTCGGATATCCCTACCGACCCGACCAAAAGGTCAGTGTTATTATGGATTAGTCTTTGACTAATCGTGGATAGATAAGCGGCAAGCCTGGGGTGATTACTTGAGACTCCCCCCACTGGGCGTGGAGGTACTTATTAAACGGCTAGGAGGGCATTCTTGTCCTTTCTCTTGTTATGGATTAGTCTTTGACTAATCGTGGATAGATAAGCGGCAAGACTGGGGTGATTACTTGAGACTCCCCCCACTGGGCGTGGAGGTACTTAAACGGCTAGGAGGGCATTCTGGTCCTTTCTCTTTCTTTTCTCCTTAGTTTTATTGATAACCATTTCCTCTCGCGCATACATCCAATATCCGTGATGAACCCTCACACGTAGGGTTGTATTTTCACTTTCACGCTGTGAATGTGAAAGTGTGAAAGTACCCTCTTTCACATCATTCACACAGAGACCCCTTTGTGAAGGATGTGAAAGAGGGTGGGACCTTTTCCCCACATATATTTCAGACTAAGCTCAAAACGGATGTATACAATGTACATACCTACCTGAGGCTACACCAAAATCTCCCCTCGTCACTCCGACTCGCCCGCACCACCCTAGACCAGCATATAGCAACAAATTAGCAATGCACACAACTTGCAAGTTAACACAGCCTGACACAGGATCGAGAGGGTTTGTTCGACTCTGGAATCTGAATGATTGTTTTCGTGATTTGGCTCATAAACAATGACACGTTAGAAGTACATATCATGCATGATATTATATCAGCAGGCTCAGCTGCTAAAAAATATGTCTTGACAAACACAAACTTCTATGTTGCAGTGCAACTTATAAGTTATGACACCTTCTGCCTCGCCACAAGCAAGCTCGCATGCATAACAAAGTAGAGACTACTGACTAGAGAGTCAGGAATCAGGATTGAAGACAGGCGTACGGCAAAACGCTTTGCAATTGAACGAGCAACAAGGTCAAGGAGTCAAGAACACTGGAATGATAAATTTTACATATAGAGTTGTATTTACAATGTACATATAGAGTCATATAGAGTTGTATTTACATATAGAGTCATATAGAGATGTGTTTACATATAGAGTTGTATTTACATATATAATCAAACTATGTATGAGGCAAAGAAAGAAGTTGTTGGTACATAGTTTGTTAGAGCCCAACTTCATAATGCTCGTTCAAGCGGCCAGATCGCCCACGGTTTCGCCAACTGGTACGGCTAGACACGCAATTACCTCGTCATCTGACTTAAAGTCATCATGGACGAAAAAAACATCCGGCCCTGTGGGCTTGCTCTCGTGGAGCAACCGTGCGTTGGTGTATATATACACCAACTTCTCAACACGCTCGTTCGACAAGCGGTTACGGGACTTGCTGTGGATATAGCCGTGAGTACTCCAATTCCTTTCAGCTGCTCCCGAGCTGGGGTGGATAGAAAGCAGCTCTTGCGCGAGCACAGAAAGCTCGTTCTTAAAGTGCGATTTCCACCAAAGGAGAGGTTCAAACGTTGAAGAGACGCTCAACACCATACTATCTCCGAAGGCACCTGACCTTGTCACCAACTCACAGAATTGCTTGTACAGCGTTGATGACAGGTCCTCATTTTTGTATCGGTCCCTGAAGAATTGCATCGCCAAGCCTAGTATCTCGGGCCCAATCGTCGGAGGTTGATCAGGCCCTCCAACGAGGGTGAGATCAAGATACGAAGCGAGTAGTATCTCTGTACAGTTCATCTTCTGCCAGCGCAAGTTGATCTTCTCAAGTATGGCGAATTTCAGACTGTCGTCCCAACCTTTGACCACGTTGCGGAGTCTGCCATACGCCGTAAAAAGCTTCGACAACTTCAAGAAGATCCCAACAGATCTCAGCTGAAACTTTTGAGACCTTAATGCTCGAATCTGATTGACTGAACAATGAACATTGATAATAAAGGGATGAAACAGCTGAAAACAGCAGAAAATTTTTCCCCTCCGGGGGGGTCCCTGCCGGGGGCCGCCTGCGGCGGGCCTTCTCGCTAGCGCTCGAACCGGGATATCGGGTCCACGTCCGCCCCGCATACTCTCACGTGTGAAAGTATGTGAAAGTGGGTACTTTCACGCCTTCACTTTCATCCGAATCTGAAGAAATCGTGAAAGTAACAACCCTACTCACACGACCAAAGGATAGGGGTGGTTGGACAGGGAGCCCTCTGCGGAGGGCTGGCATAGTGGCGGCAGCCAGCGTAACGCACGGACCCCCATCGGCTTGCGTCCGGACTCTTTGGCTGGTCCAAGGGAAGAGGCTATGTTATGGATTAGTCTTTGACTAATCGTGGATAGATAAGCGGCAAGACTGGGGTGATTACTTGAGACTCCCCCCACTGGGCGTGGAGGTACTTAAACGGCTAGGAGGGCATTCTTGTCCTTTCTCTTTCTTTCCTCCTTAGTTTTATTGATAACCATTTCCTCTCGCGCATACATCCAATATCCGTGATGAACCCTCACAAATAGACTTGTTTCAGGTACCCTGTTAGCGTGTATAGCGTAGCCAATGAAAGTGTAGTGACTCTACCTCGCTTTGTACCTTTTATCGTCGTCCGTGAGGTGCTGAGTGTCACGACCTGTGCCGTCAGGGGTGGCAATGCACTATATAACCTTGATCAAGCTGCAGACGTGCAACTTGGTCACTTGACCTTTTGGGTGGAACGGGTGGTTATGCGTTTCTCACACTTGACCAAGTTGCCTAGGGGTGTGATCCACGAGCGCCGACAAGTTTTCATACATGTAAAGGTAGGTACAAGGCGAATGTGGGTCGCCGACTCCGTACCACGCAGTACCATACAGGGATTGCCAAAGCGGCACCGCCTGTGAGAAACGCATAACCACCCGTTCCGCCCAAAAGGTCAAGTGACCAAGTTGCACGTCTGCAGCTTGATCAAGGTTATATAGTGCATTGCCACCCCTGATGGCACAGGTCGTGACACGTCCCCTTCCCAAAGCTGAGAATTCAGCGCAGCGGATTCGAGGCAACAATCGCCCTCTCCTCCCTGCAGCCCTGAACCCACAGCTCCGAATAGTTGGTAGGAGGACCCAAAGCGTACATGTGAAGGAAGGTCGTCGTCAGGCAATCTTTGGCCCTGCTAACCTGGTCGTCGTGGGGCAATCTTTGGCCCTGCTAACCACACACTTTCGGCTTCGGTGCACTAGGTTGACGGGGGCAGCATTACGGAGTGACTCGTAATTCTCCCCCCACCCCGACTCGAACTCGGGGCCTCTAGGCAACTTGGTCAAGTGTGAGAAACGCATAACCACCCGTTCCACCCAAAAGGTCAAGTGACCAAGTTGCACGTCTGCAGCTTGATCAAGGTTATATAGTGCATTGCCACCCCTGATG
This sequence comes from Claviceps purpurea, assembly GCA_029405325.1. NCBI lineage: Eukaryota > Fungi > Ascomycota > Sordariomycetes > Hypocreales > Clavicipitaceae > Claviceps > Claviceps purpurea. Next base: position 3,086,849 of record CM055783.1, on the reverse strand, counting down.
GCACAGGTCGTGACACCGCCTTCCGTTCGTGGCCGCGTACCCGGCAAAAGACGGATTGTCGAAGCGCCAGTGCTTCTCCAGTGCTTCCCGTCGTCCCAGCGCCTCGATATAGCGGCCAATAACCCCCCGCAAGTGCTAAAACTTGCTGCAACAGCGCTACAACAGTGCTGTGCGGCGTCGCTGCGGGGTTTGGAAGCGCCAGTGCTTCTCCAGTGCTTCCTGTCACGACCTGTGCCGTCAGGGGTGGCAATGCACTATATAACCTTGATCAAGCTGCAGACGTGCAACTTGGTCACTTGACCTTTTGGGTGGAACGGGTGGTTATGCGTTTCTCACACTTGACCAAGTTGCCTAGAGGCCCCGAGTTCGAGTCGGGGTGGGGGGAGAAATATGGTGACGCCGTGGGCGAAGGGGCAAAGCTAGCCAATCAACAGTCGACCTTATGCAGGTTCACGAGAGCAGACGAGAGCCAATCATTCCCAGATCTTGAATTCAACGAGAGCCAATCATCTCGCGACCTGACTCCGGTTCACGACGGGCCAATCAACAGTCGACCTTATGCAGGTTCACGAGAGCACACGAGAGCCAATCATTCCCAGATCTTGAATTCAACGAGAGCCAATCATCTCGCCAAGCTTTTCTGACTAAGCACATCCAGATTTGAGAGCCTCGGGGATGGAGAAATGGCTCCGCTTCGCTTCGCCAATTACGAGTCACTCCGTGATACTGCCCCCGTCAACCTAGTGCACCGAAGCCGAAAGTGTGTGGTTAGCAGGCCCAAAGATTGCCCCACCACGACCAGGTTAGCAGGGCCAAAGATTGCCTGACGACGACCTTCCTTCACATACGCTTTGGGTCCTCCTACCAACTATTCGGAGCTGTGGGTTCAGGGCTGCAGGGAGGAGAGGGCGATTGTTGCCTCGAATCCGCTGCGCTGAATTCTCAGCTTTGGGAAGGGGACGTGTCACGACCTGTGCCGTCAGGGGTGGCAATGCACTACCTATATAACCTTGATCAAGCTGCAGACGTGCAACTTGGTCACTTGACCTTTTGTGTCAGGGACATCGGTACAACCAGAGGGTCACTGCTAGGTGAGAGTCGTAGACAAGGAGCACTGAGCGGAGACCGAAGGTGGAGACCGAAGAAGGCCTCAGGCACAAACGCGCTGAGAGCGAAGGTCCATAACACGATGGCCTCGCACATGTATGGTAGAGGCCAGAGATCAAAACCTTCAAGCATATGACCCCTACCTTTGACATCTTGCCTTCAGCCCTCACTCTGTTGTGAACTCCCAAGCCTTGACATTTTGGGTGGAACGGGTGGTTATGCGTTTCTCACACTGAGCGCCCGTGCTGGAAGGGATGTGGGCTCAAAAATAAGGCTCAAGTTTGGACGGTATTGCTTAGTTGAAGTTACTTCTCATGGAACATGGAAGCGCTGAAAAGCTGCTGTCCTGGTTCGTATTTGCTACTCAAATCTCACACAAAAAGAGCCATATTGGCCGTGCCATATATATTCAACTAATTAGTAAAGCTGAACTAATTTGCGACGATTACTGAAAGATGAGGAAGTAAAGCGAAGCTTTACATTTACGGCAAAGATCAGGGTGGGGGGAGGGGGGGGCCAGCAGAGGAGGGAGGGAAAAAAAGATCGATGTGCTTACGTAAGGCCCGTTATGGGGAAAAGGCATGTTGCTCACGTGATGTTGCTTACGTAGGTCCCGTCATGGCCAGCAAAGGAGGAGGGAAAAAAAGATCGAGGTTGCTTACGTAAGGCCCGTCATGGGGAAAAAGGACAGTTGCTCACGTGATGTTGCTTACGTAGGTCCCGTCAAAGGAGGAGGGAGAAAAAGATCGAGGTTGCTTTCGTAAGTCCCGTCGTGGGCAGCAGAGTAGGGAGGAAAAAAAGATTGATACACCATGGTTTGATGGTTTCACGCAAATGTGATGTTCTTTTTTGGCTTTTTTTGCTCATGCGGTTTTGCATATGTGGACAGACGTATGTACCTAATGTACATGTATAGCTACGACGAGCGTAGCGAGAAGCCCGCCGCAGGCGGCCCCCGGCAGGGCCCCCGGAGGGAAGTCGTGCGCGTCTGTACAGTCCAGTCTACAAAAGAAAAAAAACAACTTTCATCAACAAAGTCCTAACTCTCTTCCACCGTCCACAATCTCAGCTCAATATCCAAATCCATCAGAAGACTTCGCGTCGTTGAATGCTCTGCATTCTAAAGAGTGGGGAGACATACGTCCGCAAACCGCCATACCATCCGCAAACCACACTTTTCCAGCCCGACTCTCTCCAACCCGAAGCGAAGCGAGGCGAGTCTTCCTCCGCCCCGAAGCGCAGCGTAGGGCCGCTGGGGAAGTACTCGTTTAGTCTAATAATTACGCTTCGTGATACATATCGTGTACTTCCAAGTTCCAGCACATACCTTAGGTACCTATGCATCGCGACAGTCAGTGCGGTCACGTGAATCTTCGGCAGCGGGACTCTTCAGCTTTACTATTCCATAGGCCCACCGACCCGACGCAGGAGGGGCCCTTCGGACTTCCCATTTTTACTATTATCATACAGCGTACTACCGGCTGACCAGCCGGATTGCCGCGCTGGTATAGAAAACCTGAAGCTTTCGTCGACTCCAACAGGCATGGTTGATGGCTGATATTGAGGCTCCTGGTAGCTAGGGGCTGGGGCCAGCAGCCTGAATCGCTGTGGTTGTAGCTGGGGTTGCAACAACCCAGCCATTGAAGCTTGCCCGTGACTGCTTGACGGAGGATGCTGGGGCTGATGTCGGCTTTGCAAACTCTGCAACGGCACCTGCTGGAGCGATTAGGATGGCAGAAAAACTGGCAGCTGGCGTTGTTGAGGTTGACTGTCGCGAAAATTAGCTATAAGACCTTGCAAAGACGCTGAGAAGATACTGGCACAAAAGCCAACTGCTGCTGCTGCAACGCGGCAGCAGGCATCGGCGTGTGCGAGGCGTGTAGAGGCCGTTGGTGAACTAAATATGGCCGCGACAGCGCCGTGGTTGCTGTGGTTGGCGTCGCAATGGCTGTCGGCATCATATACACTCTTTCCGTCGGTACTACTGGTGTTCTTTGATTCATCATTCGCGATGGCAGTGAAGACGGTGGCGTTGTGGCCCTATTGTTGCTGTCAAGACGCTCGAATAAGCCAAAATCGCGACGATTGCCGCGCGGGCCAGCGCCTTGCTGGTGCCGAGGGTGCTGTCGTCGCCTGCCGAGTCTGTAAGGTCGTAATCCTCGCTTTCAACCAGCTCGCGGAAGTCACCAGTGGCACGACGCCGTGGCACGTACTCTAATACGCGCGGCCGAGGCCGACGAGGTGCGCGTTCGAGCTCAGCGTCAGAACGGAAGGCGTCGTCGCGATCATTTTCGGCGTTCTCTTGGGGAGATGGGCGACTGATATAGCTGTCAGAATCTTCACCCTGCGATGGAGGTGCCGAGGGAAGCCGCGATAGGCTGCGTGACGCGCCATGCTGAGCGCTCGGTGGCTGCGATGATGAAGATGAAGGCGAGCTCATTTTAAACTTGAGAGCCCGATGGAAAGCAAGTAGTGTGGCTTAAAGATCGAGGTCGCGATGTTGTGAAAACATGCATTCGAAAGCTGTGATGCAAGAAAAACTAAATTTGTTTACGCGACGCGCATGGATGTTTACGCTTTACGGAGTACGTACATACCGTATAATCTCAGAAATAAGGCCACGACTGGGACGCCCGATTCTGACGAATCAATGTGTGAGCTACAGCCACGCTAAGACAGATTGGCCCACTGTTCGTTTGTATCTTTTCCCTCGCAAATCCCAGACTATTGGTCCATGTCGTCACTCTTTTCAATTGAACCCCAATTGAAGCTCCATTGCTGAAGCGCTCTTTGAGCTATATTTCCCGGGGAAAAAAAGAAAAAAGAAAGAATAAGAAGAAGTTATATTTAGGTTGCGTAGGTTGCAGCTTGCGCAGCTTGCGCGCGCAGGTTGCCTACCTGTTGCTTGAGGATCTGAGATGGTGGTGAGGGTCTGCTCTGAATGTATCTTTTATATGGGCGGACGGCCTCAAGCGGAAAGGTGGCAAGTGGGGCACGGTTTTTGCTTCCTCTGCTCAACAAATCACCAGGGAGCATTCCAAATTAGCGTTCCCAGTCGTGGCCTTATTTCTGAGATTATACGGTACCTCCAAAGCGCACTAAACAGATGTATGTACCGCGCTAGCAGGGTACCTGGAACAAGTTATTCCATTTTAGGAAACTCAGGGTGGACGTGGAATAGTTCTTGGGGGGGACGTTAATGTTTCCCCCGTCGTGGCCCATCTGCGGGGCTGCTGGCAAGATCTCATTAGAGACTGAACGTGCACCTAGATTGACGGTGGCAGAAAACTCCCCCCACCCCGAATCCAACGAGGACCTTTGGTCAGCTTAGTGCCTGATGCAGATGGGCGCACGTCGTGCGCCAAAAGGTACATGACCATTTGTGAAATAAGTGGGTCAAACCTCACGTACCGATCCACTTCACCGATCCAAGCCGCTATACCGTTTTCGTACCCAGATATGTATGTAGGTATGTACCTAACTTTGTACTCCGTAGAGCAATCTGCGATCATAAAACCTAAAACTTGTTGCACACCCTGAACCACCTTCTCAGCATTCGGTGAAAACGATAGCGAATGCTTTAATTATAACGTTTCGTGCATCATTAGGAAGCTCTGACATTTTCATTCAAACTTTGGCATATTGGTCCCCTGAAGAAATGCAAGCATCAAGGTGGCGGGGTGAAGAGTTAATCGGCTTGTGTATTCGAAGAATCATCATTGCTGCCCAGGCGAACTCGAAGCACTTGATGAAATCTTTCTCGGTGACATCGTAATCCTCTTCGACGTCAGAAAAAGAGGCGGTTTAACCATGATGAGCTCAAACCGCTTCCGAGTATGCTCCATGGGTCTAGATCAGGCATATGTGCCAGCAAGCTTATTCGCACAACTGCGTAGTGAAAATCGCAGTCACTTGTTGGCTGAGATTCAGTGAAACTCGCGCTACGTTTCTGAAATCCTCATGTGACGTGATGCGTAGAAAGGAAATACTCTGATAAAGCTCTTCGATAACTTCGAAACTGAATCCTTTTCTCTTGACGGTGTAGTCGCGGATTGTATTAGCAATATCAAGTTTTCCTCACGGCCAGGCTGCCCCCTTCATCATGAGCAATAACTTGAATTGACATGAACTGTTCTATTGACGAACAATCTCAAATGCTTTTCAAGAGGTCCAAGAACACTCAACTTCGCTCAAAATCCAGTTGCACTTCAGATGGCGATTGAAGAGAGAAAAATGTGTTAAGGCATTGCTGGTGGTCCAGTGGTGGAGTGAAACATTGCCGCCCTATGTTCAAATCACCATAACCCCATCAATTTCCCGTTATCCTTCTTCAAAACTAAATGAAGCAATAGTCGCTGACGAGCTATTTCTTTCGGTAGTAACGTGCCTTGCCTTTCTCTCCATTTGCGATCTCAATGGGCGTGAAACACGTGCAGTGTTTTTTTGGGCGACTTGCCAAGCTTGCAACTTGCAAGACCGACAGCTTTTTTGGGCTCCCCTCGTGCGCGGCGCTCGTGCGCGGCGCACGAGCGACCGATTGCCCCTTCTTCATTTGGGGCAACTCGTGCGCGGCGCACGAGTCCAAGTGGATAAGTTTTGCGACGTCTTGACCAATGATTACCCCTACATGGATCCCTGTCCATCGTGCATTAGCGTGGTACATGGCGGACAGGGGTAAGAATAATTGTGCATTTTATGCTGCAGATCTTTACCAAATACGGTTAGCGCACGAAGTTATGCATGCTCGGAGCACGACGTGCGCCTATCTGCATCAGGGCCTTAGGCCCTGTGGCGCTGCTGCTCAAGAAATGCTCGGAGAGGTACATGGTCAATTATGGAATATGTGGGTCAACCCTCATGTACCGGTCCACACGAGCCATCCAAGCCGCTAAACTGTATTCGTACATAGCTGGGTACTCTGTAGAGAATCTGAAATCATACAACACCAAAACATGTTGCACACCCACCCTGAACCACGTTCACAGCATTCGGTACAGCCACTTCACTTATGAGCAGAACGGTGGCAAATACTTCAATTGTAACGTTTTATGTATCATTAGGAAGCCCTGACCTTTATTTTCAAACTTTGTCATATTGACCTCTTTGAGAAATGGAAGTACAAGGTGGCAGGGTGAAAAGTCAGTCGGCTTGTCTGTTCGAAAAATCATCATTGCTGCCCGCGCGAACTCGATGCATTTGATCAATTCTTGCTTGATAACATCGTCGTCTTCAGTGAAGGTAGAGCGATGGACGATCTTAATCAGAATGAGTCCAACCCCCTTCCGGACATGCTAGATAGGACGTGATCAGGCATATGTGCCGGCAAGCCTTTCCGCAAAACTGCGTAGTGCAAATGCAGTCACTTGCTGCCTGAGATTCAGTCAAACTCACGCTATGTCGCTGGAATCCTCATGTGATGTTATATATAGGAAGAATACCCTCTGGTAAAGCTCTTCGATAGCCTTTGGAACTGAAACCTTTTCTTTTGATGGTATAGTCGCGGGTTGTATCAGCAGTACCAAGTTTTCCTCACGGCCAGATGGCTCCCCTCGCCATGACCAATAACTTGGATTTGACATGAACTATTCTGTTGATGAATGTTCTCACAAGATTTTCACGAGGTCCAAGAAGACTCAGCTTCGTTTAAAATCCAGTTCCACTTCAGATGGCGATTGTATAGAGAGAAAATTATCTCAAGCCATTGCTCGTGGTCCAGTGGTGGAGTGCCACACTATGCTCAAATCATCGTAACTCCATCAATTTCCCGTTATCCTTCTTCAAAACTAAACGAAGCAGTAGTCGCTGACGAGCCATTTCTTTCGTTAGTAATTTACCTTGCCTTCCTTTGCATTTGCGATCTCAACGGGCGTGGAACATCCGGTGCAGTGTTTTTTGGGAGACTTGCCCGTCGATCTCCTCTCTTGCGCCGCTCAGTTCTTGAGCTTTTTTTTCTGGTGCAATTCTTGAGCCGCTCACGACTTCAAGTGGATCACTTTTGTGATGTTTTGGCCAATAATTGCCCCTGTACATATCCCTGTCCGACGTGCATTAGCGCGGTACATGGCGGACAGGGGGGCAAATATTTGTGCAAAATATGCTGCAGATCATTACTACATACAGTTAGCGTGCACAGTTATGCAAGCTCCGAGCATTTCTTGAGCAGCAGCGCTACAGGGCCTTAGTGTTATGTGAGGAGTCGGATATCCCTACCGACCCGACCAAAAGTTCAGAACACTAAGCTGATGAGAACCAGCTTAGTGGGGGATATATAGGTACATGCAAAGACGGACAGAGCAGTTACGGGTAACCGTCACAGTGTATACGGTATCCGACTCCTCACATTGTGCAGGTTGCTTGAGAATCTGAGATGGTGGTGTGGGCCATTTCTGGATGTATCTTTTATGTGGGCGAACGGCCTCATACGGAAAGGCGGTAAGCGGGGCACCGTTTCATGTAGCTGCTTCTGTCCAGCGAATCATCAGCACGCATCACAATTTAGCGTCTCCACGGAGGGCGAATCTCCTGACTCCTGACTCCTGAGATAATTCAGTTGTTCTTGGGGGGGACGTTAAGGTTTCCCACGAGTCACGTCCTGTGCCGGTCGTGTCAAATGTCACGGGAATACAAACCTACGGATACTCACCTAATCAATTAATTTACAAGTTATAAGTTACATCACCAACTCCTGAGCAGCAGTTTTCCCCATCCTGTGTCGGTGCCCACGACAGTTCCACACTGGCAACAACTCTCGTGAGTCGTAGGTACAAGAGGCTACGTTGCACTGATCAGCGACACATCAGCAGTCGGGTAGCCGCACTGCGTCAAGAGGACGGGGACTCGCGCTATCCGGGTCTACAACTTGCTATTGATTGGCATATGTGTTCCTGGTTCTCTTGAACATGATGCCGCGGCATCACGGCATTGGCTACTCTCACGGGTATCCACGAGGGAATACCTTCGAAATCTCTCCACACAGGTTGTTCTTATTATGACATTGTCTCAGTGTGTCCCAAGAAGAATTCTAATTTTCTCGACGCGTAGATTTCAGCCTCGATCCACAGCACATAGAAATCGCAAGCAAAGAAAGCTCATGATCCGGCTCGGGGTTTCAGCAGTTCTGCTTTTTGCTTTTGGCCTATGGGTATACCCGTCACATCGATTTTGGCTCACTGCAGCACTGGGACTATTGTCCTCCGTCAATGAACTCGAATTTGAAACAGTGCGATATTATGACTTGAGCAATGTTCAGGGTACTGCCCGGGGCTGGGAACGTGAAGAGCGTATATTGCTTTGCGTTCCTCTTCGTGATGCAGAGCCACATCTACCGATGTTTTTTTCACATCTGCGAAATCTCACCTATCCACACCATTTGATCGACCTCGCCTTTCTAGTCTCGGACTCCAAAGACAGAACTTTGCAAGTCTTGACAGCCAACCTAGAACGAATTCAAGAAGACACTGATCCGAAGCAATCATATGGCGAAGTTTCTATTATCGAGAAGGACTTTGGTCAGAAAGTCAACCAAGATGTTGAAAGTCGACATGGATTTGCTGCTCAAGCGAGTCGCCGGAAACTCATGGCTCAGGCGCGAAATTGGCTCCTCAGTGCAGCGTTGCGACCCTACCACTCCTGGGTCTACTGGCGTGATGTAGATGTAGAAACTGCCCCATTCACGATTCTAGAGGATTTGATGCGCCATAATAAAGACGTAATCGTGCCTAGTAAGTTGCATTCATTGGTATTGCCGTTTATTACACGCGCGTTATTCTGGCATTAACCCGCCCGCAGATGTTTGGCGGCCACTACCTGACTGGCTCGGTGGGGAGCAGCCGTACGATTTGAACTCCTGGCAGGAATCGGAGACGGCTTTGGCCCTAGCAGATACGCTAGATGAAGATGCGGTGATTGTAGAAGGTTACGCAGAATATGCCACATGGCGACCTCACCTAGCATACCTGCGCGACCCTTACGGCGACCCTGACATGGAAATGGAGATAGATGGTGTAGGCGGTGTCAGCATTCTAGCCAAGGCCAAAGTGTTCCGAACTGGCGTTCACTTTCCAGCATTTAGCTTTCAAAAGCATGCCGAGACGGAAGGATTTGGCAAGGTTTGTTCACATCCTGACCCAAAACGATTTCTTCTCTGATTCGATCGAGGTAGATGGCCAAACGGATGCAATATTCGGTCGTCGGCCTGCCGCACTACGTCATATGGCATCTCTATGAGCCTAGTGTAGATGACATTCGGCATATGGAGGTGAGTACACCCAATCTTGTATTGTTCGTCACGTAGTCTGATTGTGACTAGGAGATGGAGCAGGAGCGAATTGCCCATGAGAAAGAGGAACAAGAGAAACAAGCGAAAGAACAAAAAATGAGAGACGAGTTTAGTGATGGCAGCAGTCAATGGGAGATTGACAAGCAAAAGATTCTTGAGACGCAACAGCAGCAGCAGGTTGGCGGTCAAATACCAGCGGCCATAATAGTGTAATGACGTCTCTGGTGCGTAGACAGACATGGAAATCCGCACAAGTTAAGTATTTAATATTCACGGTAGGCAGTGACTAAAATAATCAAATAGTGTCGCGTTACAGCAACGTCAGAAAGTGTCTGTGGGTGTTGTTGAACGTCTTTAGTTGGGCTCCAGGGGGTCCAGACGGAGTCAAGGTCATGAACAAGGCCGCAAGGAGGTTTATGCAGATTGAGCTGCTACATGGATAGTAGGTAGGTCGCAAAATCCATTTGTGCGGCCATCGCTACTCGTGCTACGTTCCTCTACCTTCTGGTTTCGATCTCTCTCTCACCATAGGAATCGTGGATGGTGCTTCTCACTGACGTGAACAGACCGGCAACGCGCACAAATCTCAGGACCTTCCATTTTAATCCCGATTATCTCAACAAGACTGGGAGTCAAAATACATACATGAACGGCCTCGGATCATCTTGAAACAATTAATTCCGACAGCCAATATCGTGACAGTCGCGCGGTAATTTGATCTGCGCACAAATCCAAATCTCGGCCGCATTTTGTCACCACGATCATTATGAGCCGCACAACACGACAGCCCCGTTCTAACCCTGAAATGTCTCTCTTGCAGCAAAAATAGCTGTGAATTGATTGGAACCTTGAATACATACAAAGATGGCCCTTTACGGAATACTATTTCAAACAACTCCGAAAGCCAAACTCGGAATAGCGGTGCGGCAATTCGAGGTGCTGCGAGGGCATTGACGATCTCGAGCTTTCCGCGGAATAGCGTTCTACTACTTCTGCTTTTGATCACGCACCTGAGATACCGGCCTTCGGTCAGTGTTCATTTTTGTGCGGCACATCAAGTTACTGCGCCACTGTCGCGATATTTGGCTTTCGAAATTGTTCCACGATAATGTAAGGCCATTCTTGGCGAATAATATCTACTCTTATTATCGATATGATCAGGATTAAAAATGAAGGTATTGAAATTTGTGCGCGTTGCTGCTCTGTTAACGTCAGTGAGGTGCACCATCTACGATTCCTACTTCTACATACGTGTTGACTCATAGGATAATTGGAATGAGTGAGGTTTCACCGTGCTTTAACTTATCAAGTCATTTTCTTATGTTAAATCCTATTTAAGATCCCAGGTCTGCTTGAAGAGTCCGTCTTTGGTGGGCCAATTGACGCCGAGCACAAGACCTCGTGCGTTGTCCGAGTGAGCGTAGAAAGAAACTTCTCCACTAAGGGCATGGGATTCTGGTATACCCAGCGCAGCATCTTGCGGTCTTGCTAATAAAATGCCCTGTTTCCAATGAGTTTCTGGGCCATGCGGGCCAGTCGTGAAGGCCACATGCCCTGGTGAGGAGCGACTGAAGGCTGCTGGAGTCGTCGAGGTTGCCGGGGCTGGCTCGCTTCCGATAGGTGAGAAGAAGGTATCAAACCAGACAAGAAAGCCGTCGAAAGCTGCGACTTCTCTATTGAGCTCCGTACTATATTGGGCCGTGAAGGACAAGTCTTCCGGGAGACATTTATACAAATCCAAGACCTTGAAGGGACAAGCTGCACCGCACAGCGAGGATTTAGGTCGGGCTTGTATATGGACCTCATCGTATATACCCTCTAGCATGGCCTTCATGTCAAAACCGTACACATCATGCCAGAACGACACAGATTCGGACACAAATTCTTCATCCTTGACAGGTGCGATCCACAGCGTGGCTGAGCTCGGGACCAGAAGACCGTCAGGCTTGAGGTATTTGTCACGGGCAAAAAGAACGCTTGGGAGCATGGCCTCGTATAGTAGACAATAACCCATCCATTCGCTGACGATGATGTCGACCTCTTTGACAGGCAAGACAACCTCTTCTATGCTCCCTTTCAAGCATGTAATTTTTTCTGACATGGCGTTGTTGAATATATTCTCTCGTGCTTTGTCAATGATGTCTGACCTGTCAACAGCGATGACTTGTGCTGCCCCCGCCTTCACACAGAACATGCTCAATATTCCTATGTATTTGCAAACATCAGCTTTGACGATAAGAATTGAGGGAATTTGCTCTTGACTGCCTCAATACCTGTTCCGCATCCAATGTCAAGCACAACTTTGTTCTTGAAAGTAGCTTTGTTTTGATAAATGAAGTCTCTGTATGCACCCGTTCGAACAGCGTCCTTCAGCATTGTTTCATGTATATCTGCTTGCCATTAGTCTTCAATCGCCAATACGTTACGTCTTACTATTCTGAGGCTCTGTACCATTTGCAGCATAAGACTCGAAGTATGAGTTTGAAACATCATTGGGCCTCGAGATGAGAGGTGAGTGAAGAACATCGTCAACACCCCAGCGGCGATCTAGTGTCTGCTCCACGGCAAGGCGATAGTTTGCGAAGCGTTCGCGTACAGTATGCAACTCAGCCTCCAGTGTCTTATTGCGATCGAGCAGTTCATCAATTGGAGCCTTGGCTTTGTTCACAGGCGTCTCCTCGTCCTGGCTCATGACGCCTAGTATTTCGTCGAGAGAAAATAGGACGGCATCATTATCCAGGACTGGACTCAAGTAACGATCGTCGTCAATGTCCTCGCGGGAGATCTGCTTGGGTAGGGTAGACTTGTCGCGAACTTGAGTGCGAATAAAATTTGTTAGTCTGACGGCGCCAAGAAAGTCTAGCCGCAGACGCTGAATATTGTCGAGTAAATCGAATCTGTATTGCTTTTTGCAATAGTCAAGCATCGCAGGCAGCGTCGAAAAGCTTACGTCGTCAAAAAGCGAGACAATTTCAATATTTTCCACATCGGGTTCGACGTCAAGCCAATCGCTCCCCTCCGAGGTGTTGGAGCCATCCCAAGACGACGCTGAATTTGTACCCATGATTCTTCTCTGTTTATGGTTGACGATAGTGTATGTCACGTCGCAGCTATTCTTCTGCGACTTCAGGACTTTCGATTCGAGAGGTAAGGCAAAGGCCTATGTAATGCTCTGAACAAAATTAGGTTGTGCATATGTCACGGGCTGCACAGGACGGATTCTTAATAACTGTTGAAGAGCCTCGCCCCATAATTGTGAATTTTCAAATGAAAATCCAATACGGAGTACTCCGTAGGAGTCGGAGTCCGTACATAGGTACATACATGATACGACTAATAAGATGTGACAAAAAGACTTGCCCACTGCCGCGCCTACTGGCAGTCTACCTTACATGATACCTACGTCCGTCCTCTTTCGATGCATATGTACTCCTTCTTCTTCCGTCCACATCACCAGCTTAATATGTCTGAAATTGATGAGATTGCGTTCAAATCATGCGCGTATGGTATTAGAAACCATCATGTGAGTCAGACAGTTAGATCTTTCATTATGCGCGAGGTGGGAGTGTAAAGATCAGATGAAGGCGTCGCCGCCGATGCAATATGTTAACTAACTTAAATCTCTATGATATTTCAACGCTCGATAACTCAACGAAATCTGGATGCAAAGCCAAACTATGGACCTTCCAAGAAACGTGTGACTCAGGGGACTGGATACCTGTATTTAATTCAATTAGCAGTGAGTCGTGACCTGGACAGTCAGAGCTATGTGGCGTCCAATGCAGAGGAACCACCCCTGGCTTCTCGAGGCAATTCATCGAATCATCACAATTTCAGCTGTGTGAACGAGCTCGTTATTTATAGTGCACAAAGATTGTATCGTCATTGATGAACTTTTGAAGATATTCTTTAATTTTACCGCGATCAATGGCGCATGGGACGCCGCCTATCTGTTAGTTGGGGTCTCCTGGGAGGACGATGAGAGGACCCTGATTACAGTACCGTATTGAATTTCGATCCTATAGAAACAGTCTGAGACGATTCTGATTATCTACGTAGGTATCATTTTGCTATCGACGTTTCATAGCTTTACTGAATCGTATGATAGACAAGGCGCTTTAACCAAGATACATACAGGAGGTTGAATAACTTATGTAGGTACTTGAATGAAGACGTAAGGGGGTTCCATCTTCTTTGAACGAGTGAGTGCCAGTCGACATTTGTCATTTCTTCTTTTCTTGCCCAAATGGGGGTCCTGTGTAATATGTAGGATCTTTCCATCATCGTCATTGTCATCGTCATCTGCCTTAACTTAGTGCATCCTCAACCCAAGCGTGTTGACCCTCTCGTTCCACTGCATGCATGGCCACCGTCACGTCTTTGAGCTTGGCCACAACGCCAATGACACCATCGTTGACCCTTTGAAAATATCTATCATTTGCTTCTCTTCGTTTTCTGCCCAGAATTATATCCATCTCGGACTTTCCTGTCAGATCGGGCTCTGACAGATTCTCTTTATCATTCGTGCGCATCCTCTGAACTTGATGAGGACCACTTCCAACGACGCTCGTCAAGTCACGGTTCAAATCACGTCCACCTGAGGATGCAATCGTAGCCCGCATCTCCATAACGGTCACTTCATCGGCCTCACTCCTTGCCCAAGCCTGTGCAAGTCCGATCTGTGCAGCGCGTAGGTCGGAAAGCTTTTGACTGTGTTTATGACTAAACACATTACTTCCGCCCGACGCGGACAAGTCGGCTCCTTCCAAGACGTTTTGCATCTCGGCCCAAAGGGCATCGGCCTTAGCCGTACTTGGAGAGCTACCGGATTGGCCGATGCCTTGCTCGTAAGAGGCCACCACATGCGCATGACGAAAAGAGGCACTACGATCTAGACTGGATTGTTCCCGCCATGCCGGGGTTACAAGCCCAGTCCTAATGACAGTCGAGGGCCTTGGACTTGTGAGAGACACATTCGAAGCGCTGCCTGAAGGATGAAGAAAGAGTACAGGAGGAGGTTCGCGCGATCGACTGGTCGGCTTCGGCTTCGACATCGAGATTGCTGTCGCGTGGAGTTGGCGTATGTATACATAGCTAGGTACCTACCTACCTGTCAAAGGAAGGCGGTTCCAGTGGCCACGTGATGGATGGACAGACGAAGCCTTTTGAGTCACGTGATGATGGCCGCCGTCTCGCACTCTAGGGCCGGAAAACCCTACTTGCAAATTCGGGATTGCGATACTGTTCCCATAATAAACGCAGTTGTCATCTACCCATCGGCGATCGGTAATCTCACATATTGGTTTGTGCAATCCTCACGAACTCCAGGCGAGAACAGCACACTACTCAATCTATTGCTATTACTGAATTTGAATTTGTACAGCAAATATGGCTGGAGGCAAACCACGTGGTCTCAATGCGGCGCGGAAGCTGCGAACAAACCGCAAGGACCAAAAATGGGCGGACCTTCATTACAAGAAGCGTGCTCTAGGAACAGCCTTCAAGTCTTCACCATTCGGAGGCTCTTCTCACGCCAAGGGCATCGTTCTCGAAAAGGTTGGCGTCGAAGCCAAACAGCCTAACTCCGCCATTCGAAAATGTGTCCGTGTGCAGTTGATCAAGAATGGCAAAAAAGTCACTGCCTTTGGTACGTCTGTATTCGGGCTACCCTGCCTTCTTGCTATGTTCTAACGATCGCATCTAGTTCCCAATGACGGCTGCCTCAATTTTGTGGACGAAAATGACGAAGTTTTGCTTGCTGGATTTGGTCGTAAGGGCAAAGCCAAGGGTGACATTCCCGGTGTTCGATTCAAGGTTGTTAAGGTTTCCGGCGTCGGCCTGTTGGCTTTGTGGAAGGAAAAGAAGGAGAAGCCTCGATCGTAAAGATAGTCAACGAACCGGGACAGCGAAATGGACGTCTCTGTCTGTCAAATTATCCCATGGGGATGTTACGACATTCTAATTTATCGCACAGTATATGTACCAGAACAACGTCAATCCGTGATGATGAAGGCAAGTCCCATTTAAATGATGATCTTGCTCATGTTTGATTTGTGCTTGTCTATAATTTTTGTTCAATGAAGCTCCTCATTCGGAAAAGCATCCTTCTCTTCCTGCGAGCTGCGAACAAGATAGTCCATCGCTAGCCCAAAGCCAATCCCCCCTCCGGTGATCCAGCATCCATTCACGAACCACCACCAACAGCTCTGCACATCCTTCAACTTGACTTTCCAGATCATGATACCCAATGTCATCGCAGCGCCACCGCAGCTGCCTACAAAGAAGGCAGGACCGGCTCCCGAAGCTATGCCAGCCGTAGCAAGTAAAGCAACTTGAGTCGCAGCTAGGCCAGTAAGTATTTTCTTAGTTTGTGCATGGTGTTTTAAGGCTATACTTTTGATGCCTGCATTGACATCATCTTTGATGTCCATATGTGCGTATATCATGTCATAGATCACCGTCCAAGCAATATTGGAAGAGTATAGGCAGGCCGCGGCAGTTAAGCCTGACGCATTGGAAAGAATATCCACACCCAACGCAGGAAAGCCCATGATTGCACCCCAGGAGAAAGTTAAGCCGAGAACGATTTGAGGATAATAGGTCACCCTCTTTGCGAGTGGATAACTTGCAACAAACAGCAGACTCGGAATGCCGTAGAAAAGACATGAGGTCGGGAATTGCAACAATATGCCCAGGCCGGCAAGTAGTTGTACGCCTGTAAACACCAATGCTTTAAAGGGTGTTATTGCCCGACGAGCGATTGGGCGCAGCCGGGTACGAGCAACATAGGGATCAAGATTTCTGTCCCACAAGTCGTTGATCGTACATCCAGCTCCACGCATGACTGATGCGCCAGACAAAAATAAGACAGAGGTGCCGACGATTGATCCAATGGAGGTAACGGGTGCTGTCATTGGGGCTGCCATCAAAGTAGAGAAGAGGCAGGGGAAAAACAGATAGTAGGTTCCCGACGGCTTATCGATTCGAATGAGTTCGGCGTATGGCACCCACGATTTGGGAATTCGTGACAAGATCCCAGACTTCGGGGGTAGATAGTCTGAACGTTGTTCATATTTGGTGTGTCTTGTCGGTGGCTCATCAAAGGTCTTTTTGAGTGACGCCGCAGGAAGCCTGTGGCTCTGTTCTCTGCTTAGATGTCTTGAGAATGTGAAGTCTCTCACTTTCCTGTGCGAAAGAATCGTGATGCGTTTTGTCGCCAAATGATTTCCGCAATATGATATGCCAAAAGCGCCGGGCAGGGCTTTAGGAACGTTTACTAGCCTCATTCTGTATTGAACATCCCCTTGTATAATTTCAAAAGAATAATAAGTACCTCCTGATCTGCAAGTAGATTGGAGATAAAATTCTCGTCGACGGAAATATTCCGCACACAGACGAAGTATCACGTGATGTTCTTATGGCAAGTGACAAGTCCACCTCGTCATCTGATTCTCAAATCTCAATGTATCGATCGCATTTTTAATTGTCTCACCCACCTGGTGCGCTGCCATCTTATCAGCGCAATACACAAGAAGTCTGTCATTGCAGTGATGGAGATAGGCCTGTGATAACCGTATATTCCAAAAGTCACGACACGACAACGATGCCGACATCACTTCATCCTCAGGCGAAATTTGATCCTTTGCCTCCGAATTTGGATCTTCAGCACCTGGTGGATCAGACTCCAAATTTCAAATGGGTGCAAAGAGTGTCGAGAAATCAGATTCGAAGTCTCGGCCAGTTGGAGTTCGAGAAACTTATCAAAATACACGTCGTTGACGGCGGCAAACCGCTCGTCGTCGACGGCTGGGATGCAGTGCTACCGAAGCGACTGTTCAATGCTAGATGGCTCGAACAAGCCTATGACAAGAAGCGTGAGTTCTTTCACCTGATCCTCCGACTACCATATGCTAATCTTGTCAGAGGAAAACGTGCGTGACATATCTGCCGGAAATGATATACCAATGACAACTGGACATTATCTGAGATCCATGGAACAATTAACGAACCAATGGACTCCGCAGAATTTCAGAGACGAACGTCGGCAAAGGCTATATCTCAAAGACATCGATTGCCCGCCTGAATGGCGGGAGGTTTTGCAAAAGACTTTACACCCCAGCTTGTTTTATTTGAACGAGAACGTGACCATGCATGCATCGTCTGACACGACACAGAACCAGCAAGTGTTAACACATCACGACTCTGGTGAGTCATCAGATGAATGTGCACTAGCCCCTGCAGGTGACCTGATGTCAAGTCTACCAGAAGTCATGAGAGCACAGAACCTTATGTGTTACATTGGCCATGAAGGCACATATACACCGGCTCATCGGGAAATGTGTGCGTCTTTAGGCCACAATATCATGGTAGAGGCATCGGACGACAGCCAGGGCGAAAAGCCTGGCAGCTCTATCTGGTTCATGACTGAGAGCAAGGATCGTGATGTGGTGCGCGAATATTTTTTGTCCATGTTGGGTCACGACATCGAGATTGAAAAACATTTTGCCCAAGTCAATGCTTGGAAAAAGGCTCCTTTCGATGTGTATCTTGTCGATCAGCGGCCTGGTGACTTCATTGTCATACCTCCACTTGCAGTCCATCAAGTTTGGAACACTGGGACACGGACAATGAAAGTAGCATGGAATCGTACTACTCCTGAAACGCTTCGGCTTGCGCTACATGAGGCCCTTCCGAAAGCGAGATTGGTGTGCCGCGATGAGCAATACAAGAACAAAGCAATCATTTATTTCACTCTTGAGAAATATTTTGCCGCATTAAAAGAATTGGAAAGACGGGAAGAAGCCACGCAAACTAGTTTCCTGGGTTTAGGCCGTGACATCGTGAGAAGCTCCCCTCGCGCAAAACAGCTCCTTAGAGATTTCAGATCCTTGTTCAGTCTTTTCGCCGAAGTCTTGGTCGATGAAACGTTCGCGTTCAAAGAAAACCAGGTGGAAATGCTACCGTTTGACTCATGTGTCACTTGTTCATACTGCCGGTCGAACATCTTCAACCGCTTTCTCACTTGCAAGCATTGCCTCAGAACTCTGGCGAACGGTGACGAAGATGCGTATGATGTATGCATGGAATGTTATGCAATGGGACGCTCTTGTGCGTGTGTGTCCGGTCTTCAGTGGTGTGAACAATGGGATTGGTCGACATTGATCGAGAAGTACGAATTGTGGCGTGCGATGGTCATCGTCAACGATGGTTTGATCGACTTGAACAGCTCTCCACCCCCATTCGAAGTGCTCCGACGGAATGCAGGGAAAAAATCACTGGCACAGATATGTCAGGAAGCTCTCATCAGAAGGCCCTGGAGGGACATATCCAAACAAGTTTGCGCAAAGAAGCCTAGCGACTCTGATCATGGGAGCTCCGATGGTACAGCAAAAAAGAAGAAGAAAAGAAAACAGAAAAAAGGCTCAGTTCGAAGATGCCACGTGTGCTGCCACAAGGATTACAGCTACAGAGTCCACCAATGTTCTAATGAGGAATGTGACGAGGCATACTGCTACGGTGTACTCTACAGAGCTTTTGACATTATGCCTCAGACCGTACTGCAGGATGAAAGCTGGCAGTGCCCCAGATGTTTGGGAATTTGCAATTGTGGACATTGTCGTCGCGCAGGCAACACCAATCCTTATAGACCTAAGAACACGTCCCTTGGTCTTGATACCAGACCAATTGCTGACGATCGAAGCATTGAGGCACTTGTTGACTTCCGAGTACACAATCTTCCATGGCTCAAAGCGGCCGGAGAAGAAGGTCGCAGTAAAGATAGCAGAAGAATGCAACGCCTACGGCGACAAGCAGCCAACGCTAAGGCACAACCTGCGGATGATGGAATCGACACTCAAATAGATAATGGTGGGGAAGTGGAAGGCCATAAAGGAGATGCCACTTTTTTTGCATCCTCCAAAGTCTCCAACACCAAGGATGGGCAGAAATCCCAAAGGACAACGCGAGGAATCAGTGAACTTCCAGTGGTCTCAGAGAGGCATTGCAACGCAGAGGCATTAGATGAGCAAATATCAGAGGCGACTCTGGGTGTATCCGGGCGAAGAGCAATTACGCATGATGCCGAATCCTCTTATCCTGATCCACTCGTCTGCTCGAGATACGGAATAGGGATGGGCTACTACGAACAAGATAATTCACCCGATAAGATCCTATTTTATCCTTACAATCTCCCATCCTTTGATGTGATGAAACTAGATACGCTGGAAGTTTCCGATCCCGTGAGAATATCCAATTGTGCGCGAAATCGGAAGGCGATGCGCAATAACGAAGATCTGGAGTTCAAAATAGCAAGCTACACTCATAGAAAAAGTCGATCGTCGAATGACCCTCATATAACGGACAATATGAATCCCGCTCTTCTTGAGCACAATCATCATATAGCGCCTTCAACGTCCAGTCATGAGCCGCGAGCGAGTCACGAGCGATCAGAGGAAATATTACGCCATGCAGATAGTGCAGTCACATGGCCGTTCCCGCCTTCCAA
This sequence comes from Claviceps purpurea, assembly GCA_029405325.1. Taxonomy (NCBI): domain Eukaryota; kingdom Fungi; phylum Ascomycota; class Sordariomycetes; order Hypocreales; family Clavicipitaceae; genus Claviceps; species Claviceps purpurea. Next base: position 3,066,960 of record CM055783.1, on the reverse strand, counting down.
ATATGATGGCGCGCCCACTGAGCTCTCACACCGCCATGCTAAGCCAATTGCATCTTACGTCGAGAATGCTGATGTAGACGTGCAGACAGGAGAAGCAGAATATGAAGAGGACATAAATTGTGAAGAACTCAGCAAAGAGGGGTGTTCAGATCGCGTCAATCTGCTTCATGAGCAGACTGCCATCAGCACAACCCAGTCGTTGCACGAGACTTCGACTCCAACGCGTGGCGCCAGATCCCGTGGCCGCCCTTCTCGACGACAATACCAATTTCGACGTTCAAGGGAATCCTCTGGAACACCAGCATCATCAGAAGAGCTAAGCACGCATTCGGGCACGAAGCGCTCGCGCGCCCGGCCTAAAAGGTCCCGTGCCTCTGCCACGACTCGCCTGGGGACATTGAGAACTTATGCAGAATTGTATGGATTGGAGGACGAAACGTCGGTGGATATGTGGTCCATATTGGGGATTACTGATGTCCGGTCCCGTCGCAGTCTTGCGTCGCAGAGGAGGTTTTCGAGCGGGGCGATGCCCAACGCTACCATGAATACAACACATAGCAGCGGAATGGAAAATGCTGCGAAGAACACCGAGACGGCGCAACATGTTGCAGACGCAAACAGCGAGCGGTTAAGAATTCAACCATCTAACAAATGGAACACGTTCTCCGATGAACAATATGGGACAACAATGGACCAACAGTTCATGTCGATGTCGCAAAGACTAGCACTCAAAGGCAAGAGGTTCAAGATCGGAAAGCGGCAAGAGGCCGACAGACTATCGCTGGGCGGGAGTCTAAATGGGCATCAATCTTCGTCTTCTCCAGTATCAGAAAATAACGGATCGAGCTTGGCTCGAACACAACAAAAGAACATTACCGCAACGAGGACGCCCAACTATAGTACGACAATAGTGAAGTTGACAGATCGAATGGCCAGCGAAGATGAGTATCAGAGCTGTGGTACCATTAGTAACAGTGATGACCGCCACGATAGCGACGACGATGGCATTCCTGCTCATGACATACGTGTCTTGCAAGCAGTGACGTGTCGGGTTGAAGAACTCGAGCCGCAAGAAACCGCAAAGGGTAGGCCCAGGGGCAGGGGCAGCGGAAGACGGACAGCAATTTAAACAATAAGCAAAATCACTCGCACGAAGCAAAATTTCTATTCGCAAAGAGGTTTCAAACGTTGATCTTGTTGGTATCGCGCAATACGATATGTACTCGGATATCTCGTGGAAATGTGGCTCGCAGCATGCGCATGGCCCCCAATGGGTACAACGTCATAAAGAGCGCTTCCCTCGCACGAACACCTCCTCTCCAATCCTTATCAGATATGTAGCCTATGTTGCCTAGATGAGTACCTAATCGCGATGCATACCGGTTCTTGGGAGTCTGGGTCGGCCGAAACTACGATGGAAAGAACGCGAAGACCGGGTCAAAAAGAAACCCCAACGACAACGCCTCGCCCCCACCATGTTCGCGGCGTCGACGTGGGAATGGATACCCTTTGCGAGAGACGCGCCTCCTGTATACCCAGGTCGTACGCAGCACAATGGCATACGGTGCGGGAACATGGCATACTCACGCCAAACCTGGGAAAGCGGCAAGGGGAGTTGCGAAAGCATTCATGAAAGAACAAACGAAGTGCCGTATCGTGACCGGGGCATGAAGCCACACCCGGCAGCATCGTCGAAACAGAGTCTGCTGTCCCGCCTGTTGGTATTTCCCTTGACTATATCAGCCGCCGATTTTCACGAGACGAAGGGCATGGCATGGCTGAGCTAATTTGACAAAGCGTACACGGTGGTGGCAAACCATCTTCGCCGGCTCCCACAACAGCAGCGTCGCAGATCGCAGCCGCCGCAGTTTACCACGTTCCAAGAACGGCCACCCCCGATAAGGTTCTCGAAAAATAGAGAGCGGCGGCACAGAGGTGGCCAGGTCAACAGCCGCTTAACACCGAGCTTTCACTGAGCTGCCCGACATTCGCACACCTGCGACCTATCCACCTTCCTGTCGCGCCTCGTTGTGACCCTGAAGCCTGCATCACTGGTGGTTATTAGTTAATGGATGCTTCGCACAGGCCGACTGCAACAATTCACCCTTGCGACTGAGCTTGCGACTGCATTGAAAGAGAGGTGGAAAGTGGAAGCCGCAGCGGACTCCGCTCCAGATGCATCCGCGCAAGCAAGGAGACTGCTGTGAAAGCTCTGTCCGTTTCATTCTGCGCAAAGAGACGCAGCTATGTACTTCCAAAGACCTCCTCAGTTGCCGCCCAATTGCTTTTCCCGACGCGGAGGGCCGCTGGGAGACAAAAAACTGGTCTATACTGAACCATGGACAGTATGAAGACAAGTAATGGAACCTACTACTGTCGCCGTTTTAACCAACCACAGAATAGATAGCCCATGTCGCGTTACAGGACGGAAGTAGTCACATGATTCCTTTTATTTATGTATTTTCAAGTCATGCCAAGTCGCGAGGGCTGTAAATTTGGTCTGGTACAATCCTTCGGGAACTTGTCTGTTTGCCGAAGCGAATGATTGGCTCTCGTAGATACATTCGTGCTCGGAAATTAAAACATAGATTTCGGTGCCGTGACATCTTACCGTCATTTATCGATCGTCAGCTTCGCGACCTCACTCTTTATGCTATACAAACGTACCGTTTTTTTTTTTGCCTCATCATCGCAGCGACCTTCACGCGCAACACAGCCACCGATAGGTATAGCCCAGCGCGACTTGCCCCTTGCCCTCCGTCAGAGGATGAAGATTCTGATAGCTCTGTCAGTCGCCTGCGCCAGGAGACTGCCGAAAGCGATTTGACAGCGAGCCCGACATAAATTTGGGCGCTGAAGATGAGCTCGGAAGAGGCCGTCAGGGATCAGTGCGCTGCTTCTTTGCAAGGCTCACCGCTAACTATCGCGACAGGTCGCCTCAGCGGCGCCTGATGCCAACTTTTCCAGGGCCTCAATGCCGTTGCAATTAGTTCTCAAAGCCATCACCAGCCACTTATTCCCCCGTCGATTGATCATCGAGCTCACGAGCAATATCATGGGGGCAAGTTTCAGTGCCAAATTGGCGGAGCATTCAGCCTCATGCGCAACCTAGGTATGGCGACAGCTGCCAGCAATTGGGGGCCTCAGTTTCCGGCGCCAAGCACGCCCGTCCATGCCAACGATAGCTTTAGATTTTCTATATCGGCGCGGCAATATAGTTAGGCCGGCGGCAGCATCTATATGATAGCTTCGCTCACGGCGTCACCATATTGTCTTTGTATTCCAGAATTTTCCCAGCCGAATGATGGTCTCCACGCCTCATTCGACCACTGCTGTGGCATTATATCTGCACGTCAATGCAATGACAAGCCTTTGCTGTGCAAGTCAATTGACGGGGTAACAAACAGCACTTATAATGTGCGACGCAAGACATAGCCAAATCGCCAAACTTGTATTGTATCCCTACCGACCCGACCAAAAGGTCAGAACACTATAAGGCCCAGTTTACGCCCCCGAGCGCGGGGCTCGGGATTTTGAATTTTGCACAAAAATGAGGCTATACCTAATTGAGCACTGCCAAAATGCACAAATCGTAAATCACGAATATGACCCCTGGCAAACGAAGTACCGCGCTAGACAAGGGCCTTACAAGGGTGTTACGCTCGCGATTTTCTGTTCCACTATTTTCGAAAATAACGGAAGTCACTTTTTTGCATTTGCTAGAACAGAACAGACGCTCAGACTCTGGGCCTTTTAGGGGTGTGATCCACGAGCGCCGACAAGTTTTCATACATGTAAAGGTGCAATTTACTTTTGCGCACCACGAATCTCCGGCACCACGACGCGCACGGACCACCAGAGTCCGAGATCGCGGCGACCAAAACAGCGAAGGTGGATCCACGAGGGTCTCATTGGCTACAGCGTTCTCAGAGGCAATGGCTGTCACGAGTCACGACCTGTACGAGCAGGCAGTGGCACACTGGCAATGCACTACAATGTATAACCTCGATCAAGACGTGCAACTTGGTCACTTGACCTATTGGGCGGAACAGGTGGTTATGCGTTTCTCACAATGTCACGCTCTTAGAGTGTTGATGACTTTTGCAAGGGGTGTAATCCGTAGAATCTGCTATGAATCTGCTATATACACGTGTAGACTTAATGGGTCAGCGCCGCCCTTTCCGCCCTCTCCGCCCTCACTGCCATCCAAGGGGGTGTTGACCGGTCCTCTGCCTTATCCTCGTGTGATTCGGCGCTGGTATGAAGTCCGCCGGCCCCAATTGAAGGTGTTGTTGTTGCTGCTGCGTCGTCGGCGGAGGTTGAAGGGGCTGTTGGGCGAAGTGAGGATATTGCTCTGGATGTGGAGGCCAGAAACGAAGAGGTTGCTGCTCTTGTACATGCCGTAACTCACGGGCCGCCCTCTCCGCTCGTTCGGCCGACTCTGTTTGAGATTGGTGAAGCACACCGGTTAGCTGTTGAAGCTGTTGTTCAACGAGAAGGAGTTTCTCCCCCTGCTGACGTGCGTACTCCTCCTTCTGGGCGGCCTCAAGTTTGGCGTCCGTCAGATTTCAACAGCGCGTATCACCTTTGTGACACCACCTGCCACAGAGCACGTTAGCCCTCCGGCAAGAGCAGTTGTTGGTATTACATGCGGTTTGGCTCTTGCAGCTGCAAGATACACGGTCTCGAGCGAGCGCTCGCACCGCAGCTTGTGAAGGACCAGGAATAGGACCTTGATCAGAAGGCTGGCCGACCGGCCGAGCGGCTCCAACGTCGTTGCGGTCGGATAACTCGTTCCTGGTGCTGCCACGCGCCGTGCTAGACGCCTTCGCGTTCGGTCGACGCGCCACTGGCTTCCACGCTTTGCGAACGACTGCTGGCTCACGTAGTCGTAGCGCCGGAGGATTTATGAAGTGCTGGCGGTCGACGAACCAATGCACGTCGAAGTCCGTGGTCTTGAGCACGCTGCCGGTCTCCAAGATGCTCATGATCTTGTGGTAGCACGGCAGCCCCATGGACGCCATATAATCGTCGTTGCAGACGCAATCGTCGCAGCAGCGGTTCCCGGTGTTGTCGGAGTTGGCAAGGACGGCGGAGTGCGTAAAAGGCGTGCCATCTTGACGGTGAGATGGTTTGAGACGCTCCCGCGCCTTCTGAAAAGCGCTTGATAGTGTATATACTGTATAACGCCGGTGAAGAAATCGTTCAATAGGTTCGTAGGCTTCGAGGCGGTGTGGCGGCTGGCCAACTCCTCATATTTGTCGTGACCAGACTCCCACCAGTTGAGCATCTTCTTCACGAGCGAGTGGATGTCGTTTTCGCTGAAGCCGTCGAGCCAGCGCTTCAATGTTCTCTTCGTTGAACTCCATTGTGATAGCGATGATGACAGTGATGGCGGTGATGACAGTGATGGCGGTGATGACGGCTGTGATGACGGTGTAGAGAAGGTGTGCAGCTTGGCGTGGAAGAGCTACCTAGGTACCTTTGTAGAGTCACGTGTGCATTGCCGGTATCGGACTCTGGTGGTCCGTGCGCGTCGTGGTGCCGGAGATTCGTGGTGCGCAAAAGTAAATTGCTGTAAAGGTAGGTACAAGGCGAATGTGGGTCGCCGACTCCGTACCACGCAGTACCATACAGGGATTACCAAAGCGGCACCGCCTTCCGTTCGTGGCCGCGTCCCCGGCAAAAGAAGGATCGTCGAAGCGCCAGTGCTTCTCCAGTGCTTCCCGCCGTCCCAGCACATCGATATAGCGGGCAACACCACCCGCGAGTGCTAAAACACACTGCAACTGCGCTGCAACAGTGCTGTGCGGCACCGCGTGTCAGGGGTTCTCTGTCCATCAGACATCGGGATCACAATAACATCGATACAGCAATGACAAGTCGTCAAAATCGTCATCCTCCACGATAATATGCTCTATAGGAAGGTGATTACTGCCGATGAATGTCGTCATGGTAGCATTGGTCTTATATTGTTGATTGATTGATTGAATTGAGTGGCGGGAGGCTTTACATGTATGCGCATGAAAAAGTTTGTCGGCACATTTTTCTGCCTACAAAATTCAAGCCCGAATACATGTATGAGTACCCACTTTCTTCCTATTGTAGGCATTTACGCGGCCCCTGCTAGCGCGGTACATCGAAAACAACTCGAACGGGCTTTAACGGGCTTGAACGGACTTTCCGACTTAATCCAAGTCAAAAAAATGGGGCGCTCTAACCGCTTTTGGACGAAAATCCCACTTTTTCGAGCATTACATGTATTTGAAAACTTGTCGGCGCTCGTGGATCACACCCCTAGTAGGCCCCGTTTACGCCCCTTTTGAAATATTGAAATGGAATTGGATTTCGGTGCCAAAGAGACATGTGCTGCCAAGCCGCTAGTGTGACGCTAGACGATGTACTGTGGATATCGACGGGGGGTCGACTGGGGGTAAATATGGATACCGACGGGGGTAAATATGGATACCGACGGGGGTAAATATGGATACCGACGGGGGTAAATATGGATACTAACGGGGGTAATTATGGATACCAACGTGACCGGGCACATCGTAGAGACGTTTTTCCGGGCCCGAAATGTCGGGAACGACTGCAGGATTGAAAATCTTGAAGTAAAATCTAGATTCGCGAAGACCGTGTCGGGTCCGCCCAAGATATCGTCCATCAGAGCGCGGCAGGTGACGGGATTGTTGCCCAAGGATATCCGTGGCTTCCGAATAGAGCTGGCAACCTCCTCTTCAATAAGCAATGACAATATACACTCGACTATCAACGTGTTCGCCTCTTCTTGCGCAGCAGCTGTTTGGTCGGAATTCTCGCCATCCTGGTGCTGCAGGGCGTCCATTTTGGTGGTGGTCAGACGCGTGTTTTGGCGTGTTTTGTTGGCGTATTTTCGGTCGCAGCTCGCAGTCTGCGAAGTCATCGAAAACATCGAGGATTTGTGGCCAGTGGACTTTCAGTGGACTTTCAGTGGACTTTCATCAGTGGACTTCCAGTGGACTTGCCATTTTGGTGGTGGTCAGAGGCGAGTTTTCGGTCGCAAATGGACACGTTTTCTCGAATCGAGCCCGGTAAACCAGCTCGGAGGCTGGTTTGCGGCTCGGTTTGCGGCGATCCGGTTTCTCCCATACAAATCGTAATGCTGGAAGTTCCAACAGTAGCTCAGTTGGATAGCACATTGACTGGCCGTTACACTATTCCAAGACACCCTGAGGTCGCGAGTTCGAATCGCGATGGGGGGAGTTCGCTGCCCCCGGTACTCTAGACGAGCTGTGCCCTCCTCTGTAACTGCCAAGCCAAAGCCAGGGGAACAAGTCAGATAAGATACTGTGCCGGTTACATGAGGGACAGCAACCCGCGTCCACCTATTCAAAGCTGCCGAATGAGATTCGTCAGGTGTGGAACGGGCAAGTGTGACGAAGTGTCACAAAGTCAGTCAGTCGTCTATATTGTGAGGAACGCATAACCACCCGTTCCACCCAAAAGGTCAAGTGACCAAGTTGCACGTCTGCAGCTTGATCAAGGTTATATAGTGCATTGCCACCCCTGACGGCACAGGTCGTGACATATATGTGCTGTCACGGTCTGTACAGTGCCGTCTGTGCAGCTGTGACAATGCACTATATAACCTTGATCAAGCTGCAGACGTGCAACTTGGTCACTTGACCTTTTGGGTGGAACGGGTGGTTATGCGTTTCTCACACTTGACCAAGTTGCCTAGAGGCCCCGAGTTCGAGTCGGGGTGGGGGGAGAACCAGTCATTCCTAACGCGTGGCTCGATACTGCCCCCGTCGACCTAGTGCACCGAAGCCGAAATGTGTGGTTAGCAGGGCCAAAGATGCCCCAGGACGACCTTCCGCAGCAATGACGTAAGTCGGGGACATTCACATGTACGCTTTGGGTCCTCCTACCAACCATTCGGAGCTGTGGGTTCAGGGCTGCAGGGAGGAGAGGGCGATTGTTGCCTCGAATCCGCTGCGCTGAATTCTCAGCTTTGGGAAGGGGACGTGTCACGGTCTGTACAGTGCCGTCTGTGCAGCTGTGACAATGCACTATATAACCTTGATCAAGCTGCAGACGTGCAACTTGGTCACTTGACCTTTTGGGTGGAACGGGTGGTTATGCGTTTCTCACAAGATCCATCAACCCAACCCTGAGCAGCGTAGGCAGCTTCCAGTGGATTTATTGCTGCACTATCTAGACGATTTATAGGCCAAGAAGGGTGTGACGAAGTGTCACAAAGTCAGTTAGTCGTCTATCAAAATAATATTGGCAGTAAAGCGGAGTATAACTGGGCCGCTAGGCCTAGAATGGGTCGCCCCACTTCTTTTTCTCTTTTCGGCCTCCTAACTTTTGAATTCGAAGACGTCCGATCGAAGACCCATTCCGTTCGGATCCTTCTGTTGTCGCGACTCAACCGCTTTTTCCATGAAACACGTGACCCCGTTCCGTTCCGATCGTTCTGCGACGACGTTCTCCACGAGTCTAACTATTCGACTAAGTAGGTACCCACTCAACGCAGTAGATCCACAAAAGTGGGGCTTTGGACACGTCAACGCCCCAATGGCCGCGTCCACGATAGGTAACAATTTTCTTCTTTTCAACCGTCATGTGAGGGTTCATCACGGATATTGGATGTATGCGCTGTTGGGACAAATCCGCGAGGGTTGCGTATACGCAAGAGTGGCTGACATGAACAAAGTAGTATATTCATGGAAGCTATCGAACAAGAGAAAGGAGAGAATGAAAGAGGCAGAGGTGTGGTCTCATATACCATAGAAGGGAGACCATCACCTCTGAAGGTAGACCACCATCTCATCCCCCATCGTGTGCAAGTTGCACACTCGCCCGATGCTGTGCGAGCATACGCGCCCGATGCTGTGCGACCACAAGTGTATCATGTTTGCACACCGATCCTCATCGTAGCAAACATGCGTAAGCAGAGATTGCACACCAGTCCTCATCGTAGCAAACATGCGTAAGCAGAGATTGCAACACCGGTCCTTAGCGCTCTGCACCGTAAGTGCCTAATTGAGGATGGCGATTCCAACATGCGCGAGAGGAAATGGTTATCAATAAAACTAAGGAGGAAAGAAAGAGAAAGGACAAGAATGCCCTCCTAGCCGTTTAAGTACCTCCACGCCCAGTGGGGGGAGTCTCAAGTAATCACCCCAGTCTTGCCGCTTGTGAGGAGTCGGATATCCCTACCGACCCGACCAAAAGGTCAGAACACTAAGCTGATGAGAACCAGCTTAGTGGGGGATATATAGGTGCATGCAAAGACGGACAGAGCAGTTACGGGTAACCGTCACACCGCTTATCTATCCACGATTAGTCAAAGACTAATCCATAACATAGCCTCTTCCTTTGGACCAGCCAAAGAGTCCGGACGCAAGCCGATGGGGGTCCGTGCGTTACGCTGGCTGCCGCCACTATGCCAGCCCTCCGCAGAGGGCTCCCTGTCCAACCACCCCTATCCTTTGGTCGACAAGCCGACTCCTCCCAGGAATCGTGGAACTCAAACACGCGCAAGCCTGCTGCCTCAGTGCTCAGAGACACACTCAGTCGAAGTAACTCCTTGGGGGACAAAAATCCCTACTTTCCAGCAATACCAACCGTTGGCCAAACGATTGGCACTTCTCGTTCCCACCGCGATCAGCATCGTCTCGTCACGAGTCACGACGCACGCGCATGGAAATCTCTTCTTCCCAACCCCACTTATTTGCCCCAATCAAACTCCTCCTTTTTTTTTTCGCTTGTCGCACCCAGCCCTAAATTCGACACGCCCACAGAAGTTTTGCCTGATGTCCATAGGGTCGCCATTTGACTGTTGCGACGCAAGTTACACGGGCGCGGCAGTTGAGCTTAACGTCGAATCCCCAAAGGGGTGCCGTAAAGTCCGCGTAGGCAGCTGCCACTCTTCTCGGTCCAGTCGTGTCTTGGACTCGTTGCGCAGGCCGGCCGACGTGGTCGGAAAGTGTTGCGAATGTTATGGATTAGTCTTTGACTAATCGTGGATAGATAAGCGGCAAGACTGGGGTGACTACTTGAGACTCCCCCCACTGGGCGTGGAGGTACTTAAACGGCTAGGAGGGCATTCTTGTCCTTTCTCTTTCTTTCCTCCTTAGTTTTATTGATAACCATTTCCTCTCGCGCATACATCCAATATCCGTGATGAACCCTCACAATCAATAAAACTCCTTTCGCGACCGGACCGCCCGCGAAAGTAAGATCATGCAGCAAGTCAACAACGCCAAATCCTGCCCGCCCCCGAACCGCTCACCTCTCGTTCGGGTCTGGACACATGGCTTGCGTCGATGCGCGCGAAATTCGCAATCGACGGGTATGCAATTGAGCAACCAATGGCCCAATTCTACTACGTCTATTCGCGCCTCGGGACGTTCCAGACAACGTTCCTCCCCCTACGTGACGAGGGCGACCGACTCCAACCACCAGCCGGCAGCTTTTTTTTTTTACGTACATCAGCGACACGCTCGGGGAGACTCACAAGGAGCGACGATCTGAACTTGGTCAAGATGCGGCAGGGACAGCACGAATCCCTCCACGCGTACACGTCTCGCGTTGGGAGTGTACTCTCTTCGAAGCAGGTTCGCAACACTTTCCGACCACGTCGGCCGGCCTGCGCAACGAGTCCAAGACACGACTGGACCGAGAAGAGTGGCAGCTGCCTACGCGGACTTTACGGCACCCCTTTGGGGATTCGACGTTAAGCTCAACTGCCGCGCCCGTGTAACTTGCGTCGCAACAGTCAAATGGCGACCCTATGGACATCAGGCAAAACTTCTGTGGGCGTGTCGAATTTAGGGCTGGGTGCGACAAGCGAAAAAAAAGGAGGAGTTTGATTGGGGCAAATAAGTGGGGTTGGGAAGAAGAGATTTCCATGCGCGTGCGTCGTGACTCGTGACGAGACGATGCTGATCGCGGTGGGAACGAGAAGTGCCAATCGTTTGGCCAACGGTTGGTATTGCTGGAAAGTAGGGATTTTTTTCCCCCAAGGAGTTACTTCGACTGAGTGTGTCTCTGAGCACTGAGGCAGCAGGCTTGCGCGTGTTTGAGTTCCACGATTCCTGGGAGGAGTCGGCTTGTCGACCAAAGGATAGGGGTGGTTGGACAGGGAGCCCTCTGCGGAGGGCTGGCATAGTGGCGGCAGCCAGCGTAACGCACGGACCCCCATCGGCTTGCGTCCGGACTCTTTGGCTGGTCCAAAGGAAGAGGCTATGTTATGGATTAGTCTTTGACTAATCGTGGATAGATAAGCGGCAAGACTGGGGTGACTACTTGAGACTCCCCCCACTGGGCGTGGAGGTACTTAAACGGCTAGGAGGGCATTCTGGTCCTTTCTCTTTCTTTTCTCCTTAGTTTTATTGATAACCATTTCCTCTCGCGCATACATCCAATATCCGTGATGAACCCTCACAGCGAACCTGCTTCGAAGAGAGTACACTCCCAACGCGAGACGTGTACGCGTGGAGGGATTCGTGCTGTCCCTGCCGCATCTTGACCAAGTTCAGATCGTCGCTCCTTGTGAGTCTCCCCGAGCGTGTCGCTGATGTACGTAAAAAAAAAAGCTGCCGGCTGGTGGTTGGAGTCGGTCGCCCTCGTCACGTAGGGGAGGAACGTTGTCTGGAACGTCCCGAGGCGCGAATAGACGTAGTAGAATTGGGCCATTGGTTGCTCAATTGCATACCCGTCGATTGCGAATTTCGCGCGCATCGACGCAAGCCATGTGTCCAGACCCGAACGAGAGGTGAGCGGTTCGGGGGCGGGCAGGATTTGGCGTTGTTGACTTGCTGCATGATCTTACTTTCGCGGGCGGTCCGGTCGCGAAAGGAGTTTTATTGATTGTGAGGGTTCATCACGGATATTGGATGTATGCGCGAGAGGAAATGGTTATCAATAAAACTAAGGAGGAAAGAAAGAGAAAGGACAAGAATGCCCTCCTAGCCGTTTAAGTACCTCCACGCCCAGTGGGGGGAGTCTCAAGTAATCACCCCAGTCTTGCCGCTTATCTATCCACGATTAGTCAAAGACTAATCCATAACACGTCACGTCAACAAGCAAGCTATCAACACATCAACAGCACCATTGATATAAGCTCTGCGGCTTCATTCTTTTGTTATCATATCGTTCTTTAACCCCTCCATCGAACTGTAAAACAATACAGTAGTTCCGCATGGCGCAGCAATGGCGGACACTTCGTTGGCGAGCCGCCTCAATTTGAAACAGTTGTCGAGTTCCTCTTCTCGCTTTTTGCTCAGATGGGGTGCTGATAAGGGTGTTGCTTTCATGAAGCGTTCATCCAGTAACGTCGCTAGATCAACGGGCAGATGCAGCCAACATATTACCGGCTCTATTTACACTGAAAAGATATCTGACATGGAAATGCAGGACGCCCTTGACCCAGTGCACGACCTCATCCGAAAGGAACGGCGGCAGCCCGCCCGCAACAAGCGTAACGATTCCGCTATGAATGGAGATGCTTCCAGCGTCATCCCGTCTACCAGGGCACTGATCAGAGTACCTCGGAGGGCTCACGGGCATCGAGGCCACAGCTGCCGTCAAGACGAGCGACGAAGGGCGTACCGGTCCCAGTTCGAGCTTAAGACGTGTAAGAACAGAGGCAGAATGGGTTGAAGCGCGAATGATAAGCGGTGGGTACAGCGGCCGAGGCTCTCGCGGAATATCAAGTTGACACGGTTACAAAGCCCGAGATCATGAATTGAATTGCGCAGCCGCCTGCGTTCCTTGTCTCCTTCTTAGCTAGCCGCCTCTCAATCAATATTCGTTGCTCATTTACATGCTTTTTTATGTTATATGAACCTCTTTGCACTGGGAATACATGCAACTTCCGAATTGCGAGGATCGCGATCTTGAGCAACAGCAAAGTTGATAAATTCGACGAAAGACGATTGCTAGTGCGGACCCGACTGTGATGTTTTCGCGTGGGTGTGTGGGTGTGTGGCAATCGAGTCCACCAACCAAATCTGGTCAAGAGTGGATCTACTGCGTCGGGTGGGTACTTAGTCGAATACCGCATAATCTCAGTGGATTCTCCTTCGGCGGGGACGCTAATTTGTGACGCGTGCTGATGATTCGTTGAATAGAAGCAGCTAAAATGGTGCCCGCTTGCCGCCTTTCCGTATGAGGCCTACCACCCACATAAAAGATACATCAAGAAATGACCCAAACCACCATCTTCAGATTCTCAAGCAACCTGCAGAACCTGCGCAACCTGCAACCTACGCAACCTAATTATAACTCCTTTTTTTTTCTTTCATTTTTTCCTTTTTCCCTCCTTTTTTCCCGGGAAACATAGCTCAAAGAGCGCTTCAGCAATGGAGGTTCAATTGAAAAGAGTGACGACATGGACCAATGGTCTGGGTTTGCAAGGGAAAAAGATACAAACTGTCAGGGTTCGTCACGGATATTGGATGTATGCGCGAGAGGAAATGGTTATCAATAAAACTAAGGAGGAAAGAAAGAGAAAGGACAAGAATGCCCTCCTAGCCGTTTAAGTACCTCCAACGCCAGTGGGGGAGGCTGTGAGAAACGCATAACCACCCGTTCCGCCCAAAAGGTCAAGTGACCAAGTTGCACGTCTGCAGCTTGATCAAGGTTATATAGTGCATTGTCACAGCTGCACAGACGGCACTGTACAGACCGTGACACGTCCCCTTCCCAAAGCTGAGAATTCAGCGCAGCGGATTCGAGGCAACAATCGCCCTCTCCTCCCTGCAGCCCTGAACCCACAGCTCCGAATGGTTGGTAGGAGGACCCAAAGCGTACATGTGAATGTCCCCGACTTACGTCATTGCTGCGGAAGGTCGTCCTGGGGCATCTTTGGCCCTGCTAACCACACATTTCGGCTTCGGTGCACTAGGTCGACGGGGGCAGTATCGAGCCACGCGTTAGGAATGACTGGTTCTCCCCCCACCCCGACTCGAACTCGGGGCCTCTAGGCAACTTGGTCAAGTGTGAGAAACGCATAACCACCCGTTCCGCCCAAAAGGTCAAGTGACCAAGTTGCACGTCTGCAGCTTGATCAAGGTTATATAGTGCATTGTCACAGCTGCACAGACGGCACTGTACAGACCGTGACAGAGGCTCAAGTAATCATCCCAGACTTGCCGCTTATCTATCCACGATTAGTCATAGACTAATCCATAACACAAACGAACTATGGGCCAATCCATCTTAGCGCGGTCATAGCTCACACATTGATTCGTCAGAAATGGGCGCCCCGCCGAAGGAGGATTTACTGAGATTATACGGTAGCTAGACTCGTTCTCCACGATTGGCGCCGCACAGCAGGACACCGCCGGGGAAACATTAACGTCCCCCCCAAGAATTATTCCACGTCCACCCTAAGTTTCCTAAAATGGAATAGACTTGTTTCAGGTACCCTGTTAGCGTATATAGCGTAGCCAATGAAAGTGTAGTGACTCTACCTCGCTTTGTACCTTTTATCGTCGTCCGTGAGGTGCTGAGCACCCGTGCTGGAAGGGATGTGGGCTCAAAAATAAGGCTCAAGTTTGGACGGTATTGCTTAGTTGAAGTACTTCTCATGGAACATGGAAGCGCTGAAAAGCTGCTGTCCTGGTTCGTATTTGCTACTCAAATCTCACACAAAAAGAGCCATATTGGCCGTGCCATATATATTCAACTAATTACTATTATCATACAGCGTACTACCGGCTGACCAGCCGGAACGCCGCGCTGGTATAGAAAACCTGAAGCTTTCGTCGACTCCAACAGGCATGGTTGATGGCTGATATTGAGGCTCCTGGTAGCTAGGGGCTGGGGCCAGCAGCCTGAATCGCTGTGGTTGTAGCTGGAATTGCAACAACCCAGCCATTGAAGCTTGCCCGTGACTGCTTGACGGAGGATGCTGGGGCTGATGTCGGCTTTGCAAACTCTGCAACGGCACCTGCTGGAGCGATTAGGATGGCAGAAAAACTGGCAGCTGGCGTTGTTGAGGTTGACTGTCGCGAAAATTAGCTATAAGACCTTGCAAAGAGGCTGAGAAGATACTGGCACAAAAGTCAACTGCTGCTGCTGCAACGTGGCAGCAGGCATCGGCGTGTGCGAGGCGTGTAGAGGCCGTTGGTGACCTAAATATGGCCGCGACAGCGCCGTGGTTGCTGTGGTTGGCGTCGCAATGGCTGGCGGCATCATATACACTCTTTCCGTCGGTACTACTGGTGTTCTTTGATTCATCATTCGCGATGGCAGTGAAGACGGTGGCGTTGTGGCCCTATTGTTGCTGTCAAGACGCTCGAATAAGCTAAAATCGCGACGATTGCGGCGCGGGCCAGCGCCTTGCTGGTGCCGAGAGTGCTGTCGTCGCTGCCGAGTCTGTATAGGTCGTTGCTCCAGAGGTACAGTGGGCCGCTCAGCAAGCTCAGCTTCATCAATTTGGCTGCGATTAGGGTTAGCTTAGGAAGGCGTCGTCGCGATCATTTTCGGCGTTCTCTTGGGGAGATGGGCGACTAATATAGCTGTCAGAATCTTCACCCTGCGATGGAGGCGCCGAGGGAAGCCGCGATAGGCTGCGTGACGCGCCAAGCTGAGCGCTCGGTGGTTGCGATGATGAAGATGAAGGCGAGCTCATTTTAAACTTGAGAGCCCGATGGGAAGTAAGTAGTGCGGCTTAAAGATCGAGGTCGCGATGTTGTGAAAACATGCATTCGAAAGCTTGTGATGCAAGAAAAACTAATGTTGTTTACGCGACGCGCATCGCTTTACGGAGTACGTACCTCCAAAGCGCACTAAATAGATGTATGTACCGCGCTAGCAGGATACCTGGAACAGGCTATTCCCCCTTAGGAAACTCAGGGTGGACGTTGAACAGTTCTTGGGGGGGACGATAGATGTATGTACCGCGCTAGCAGGATACCTGGAACAGGCTATTCCCCCTTAGGAAACTCAGGGTGGACGTTGAACAGTTCTTGGGGGGGACGTTAATGTTTCCCGACACCGCCGCAGGCGCCAGCGTGCCGCAGGCATCCCCCGGAAGGGCCCCCGGAGGGACACCTGCGCTGCGACAATTTCGCCCCCACATCTGCCACACATGCAACGTCCGCAACCGCCATCCCATCCGCAAAACTCCCACCTCGCAAACCTCACTTTTCCACCCAACGCTCTCCAGCCGAAGCGAAGCGAGGCAGCGAGACTTCCTTCGCCCCGGAGCGCAGCGTAGGGCCGCGACGGAAGTACTCGTATGTGCTAATTCCAAGACAGCAGTTGTCTTGGAATCGTACCCTTTTGTGGGGTGTGTAGCTCAGTTGGATAGCACATTGACTGGCCGTTACAAAGGGGGTCTCGTGAAGCCCAAGTGCAACCCTGACGAGGTGCATAGAGAGTCTCCACATTCAAAGCAAGGTTCAACAATCCGTAATCAAAAATCATTTGTTGGTTGAGCACTCGTAAAGCAAGATCGTCGTGGGATCTCGACTTGTTGGAGTTCTACTGTAACTCGAAACGCCATTCAGAATCATGAAGTAGGTACAGTCATTGGATGATTCAGTCGACCTTGATCTGCTTTTCTAGTTCATCCCAGCGTCCGGTACGGTTTGTGTCGAGTTCTCGTAGCTTTTTCAACCAAGCAGACATCAGTGACTGGCTTGTCTGTCGATGCCCATCATTTGTCAACGTACTGGCAGTCAGTGTATATTCCACGAGAGCTTCGTATATCCATTTGACATCCACGTAGTCCTCGAGAAGATCTTTTATGAAAGCGACTTCTTCTTCGAGGTATTTTTGTCGATTTCGAGTCGAAAAATCGCGCACAATCAGGCCTTGCCCATGAGCCCCGAGAATGGCATGGATGAGATATCGATGATAGTACCATAAGGACTGATCTTCTGGGCCGACATTCAAAGCTTCGTGCACAGTGGCTAATTCTATTTCGAGGCAGTCCAGTGAGCTTTAACAGGAAGATGTCTTCAACTGGTCGGTGCTATAATCTCATACCTTGTTCCAGAAAGGCTTTCCGAGCGCCTGCATCAGCATCCCGCTCATCTAAGAGGCGAGGAATGAGTTGACTGCGAGTATGCCACGCAGAGAAGTTGGAGAGATCCCATTTGATCATATCGGTTGTAAAAGCGAACTCAGCTTCGGTCATGCTGGTGCCGCCAAGTTTGGAAGCTTCAAGCTGTGCTACAACATGACGCCGGTAGTCCCAGGCGTGGAAGTTCCTGCGATCCCGGTGCAGCATCATCCTAACTAGTTCAAGCTCTTCTTCCCACACTGTTCTCGAGACGACAGCTGACAACCTCTCAATAGCTTGCATGAGGATCCATGAGCGGTACTTCCAAAGCCAATAGCACTTGGGAAACTCCATTAATAGAGGTATAGTAAATTTTAACTCAGAGCGAATTATTTCTTCATCGCCACGTGTAGAATTTCCTGTTGCCGTGGTCTGAACACTACTACTACCTTCGGTCTCTCGTGTGACATCCCGCTGCTGGCCTGCAGCCTGAGAAGATGGCAGTTCGTGATTGACAAACTGCTCTAATTTGGCACTTCGATTGACCGACGAAAGTATGAATGAGCTGAGACAACATCTTCGGACATTCCAGATTGTATAGTTTTCTGGGTTGATGCGTAGGAGCTTTGAGCTCAGATGAAAAGTTGTGCGATCGTACAGAGAGTTTGTTGTCTAGCATGGCATGGCTTGTTGGTAAAGAAAATGGAACAAACAAACTTCAGAATCTGCAGACGAACCCTTTGGCGAAGTCTTTGCTCCAGGTCTTTATATTGCTGGATTTTTTGAAGTTCATGCTCACGCTGTTCCTTTGTGCGAGGGTGCCTCGGGCGCGGAACATTGTGCTATTGCTATTTTATTAGCTGTCTCCCATATCGGTTTGAATGGAAATTGAATAATTAAAAACCGCATACGCTGGACATCGAAAATTGAATTTATCGTGACAGAGAATAATATAGTCGTGTGTTGGCAGAGATGTATGAAATCCATTCGCTCAGAAAAGGAATGTTTGTGCGAAGTCCCGGGAATTGTTGATTGATGAAGGAAACCTAGGTACCTAGGCACCTCTGTGAACTCCGTGGGTGGAACGGGTATCCCTAATAACTTAGGCCCAGAGTCTGAGCGTCTGTTCTGTTCTAGCAACTGCCAGAAAATGGAGGGTTAGGTATAGTAAAAGGGGCCTCGCTGCGTGGCCCCCCCGATTCACTAGGTGGCTCCCCCAATCGCCGGTGCCGGCACATTCGTCATCAACACGTGACCATTGGTGAGTGTGATGATGGCCAAATTCAATGTTCTCTGCCTTTAAACACAAGAAGGTTACTGGTACATATCAGGATGTCTACCATCTAGTTTATTCAAGGTTAAACTATGCAATCTCTAGGCTTAGATGCTGTTGCTACTACAGCAAATCCAGTAGCAGGCGTTGGCAGGCGCATCCGGGATGACTATGATGATGATGGTCCGGATGGAGCACCCTGCAATGGTTCACTGCGCTCCAAAATCAGTGCCATGTCGGGTACCATGGATTCTGGAATCGCGTCGATGCGATTGGGTTCCGAAGCCAAGCCTTCATGACTAGGGGACAGTATGGCCCGAGGGGTTTGGACATGCAGTTGCTCTGCAGTACATCAGGTTGCCTCCTCCATAGCTATGCCGCTTCGAGGGGCGACGAAAGAGCAAAATCTGGTCATCTTCATCGGTTCGAGGGACTGCGGCAAAGGCCAGACTATGACATGGTAAATCGATAACCAGTTGAATCGAAGTTCGACCCCTGAAAACAAATCGATCATGGGCTTGGAGGAAAGTCGAGATATCCCCGATACTAAACCGCCAGACGTCCAGGTGCCTCGACTATCGGAGGCCCGCGAGGATCTGATTATCTGATAGCTAGACCTTAACGCGGGTGTTCCGCTGGGCGCGAATTAAGGCCGAGTCTCTTGTCACGACGTCTCCTCGGTCGGCTAGGAATGTTCCGAAGCTGTCTGCTTCGTGGGAACGCCCCCTCGTGGCCGCATTCGAAGAGGCCTAGATTGTCCAGCAGGATTCCTCATTGCGGTGCGGATTAGGAGACGCAAGAAGTTGCAGGAGCATGATACTTTGCGCGACCTTGTGCACGTCAATTTGAGAGGGCTAGGCTCCGGAGTATCTATTGCTGCGTCCCTTGGGCCTTTGCGCATGCAAAGTGACATAGGTATTGTCACGTGTTGATGACGAATGTGCCGGTACCGGCGATTGGGGGAGCCAGAATCGGGGGGGCCACGCAGCGAGGCCCTACATACAGTGGGACTGTATATCGTACAGCATACTAGGTACCGATGGACCAGCCGAATTGTCGCGCTGGAGGCCATGGATGACGCATTTTCAGGAACGATGCGACCGAGAGAGTGTCTACTTATAGAGGCCGCGACGTCTGAAGCTGTCGTCGACTCCAAAAGGCGTGCTCGGCGTCTGAGATTGAAGCCGTACGAGCTGGGCCGGGCAGCCCGCATCGTTTTTTCGTATGTAGCTGGGGTGACGACCACCCAAGCGTTGAAAGATGAACGTTACCCATAGCTGCTTGAAGAACGAGGCTGGGGCTGGTGACGGCTTTGCAGACTCTGCAACGGCACCTGCTGGAGCGGTTGAGCCTTGAGGTGCCAGTGGTAGAAAAGCGGGCAACTGGCGCTGTTGACGATCGCGAGAATTGGCTGCGAGGCCTTGCAAAGTTGCAATTCAGCAGAGTAGATACTTGCCCATAAGCTTACTGCTGCTGTTGTATGATTCGGCATTTTAATTTGTTGCAACGTGGCAACAGAGATGGGCGTCTGCGAGGCGTGGTAGACGCCGTTGGTGAGCTGAGTATGGCCGCGACAGCGCTATGATTGCTGTCGTTGGCGTCGCAATAGCTGTCGGAGTGAACTTGGAACAGAAATAGTCTGTCTTGCGGTACCACTGCCATTCTGATTCGCGAGGGCAGTGTTGGCGATGGCATCACGGCCCTATATCAAGACGGTCGAATAAGCGCGAATCATGCCTCGACCCTTTGTGTACCTACCTGTAGGTACATATGTACTCAATGCACATGAATGACGGCTCACACCGTGCACGGGAACAAGTTACAAGATACAACACAATAAAGCCCGCTTCCCTTGTCTCTGATATCTTTCTGGACAGCTATGTAGTGATGAAGGAACACGTGTTGTTGACGGGTAATCTCTGTTCCCAAGCTTCACAATATTGAATCAACCGGTGCCCGTATCCATTGCCACCGAGATATCCATGATACATCACAAGTACTTAGGGGCCAGGTAGCTAAGAGAGGCGTCTGCGTGGATCGTCATGATAGGACTCGAGGCATCTTACATTGCCTTCATCTATAATGAACTTATCTTGCCTTCCTCTCAAATCCTCGGGCTTCCGGTGTTCAGCCGTCGCCGTTACCATTGTCTTCATCTTCAATCTTCCCCTCCTCTTCTCCATCTGACACGTCCTCTCCGAGTTCTCGAAGGCGAGCCTGCATAGCATTTTGAGTCAGACGATCGCGCCTCATCACCTTCCGGATATTGGGATCGACTCACTTTATATCGGGCGGCCTTGTCTTCCAAGTCCCCAAAGACTATGAGTAAGTCGTCAAGCTCTGCTTGCGCCGTCTCCCTCGCCGCCAGTTCGTGTGACGATTTTGTCTCGGCCTAAAGCAATAAGTTTCTGTCCGCAGCTAATAGTCATGCACAAGAATCCGCGAAGTATTGCTTACAGTCCTTGCTTTTGCACGTTCTTCATCAGCATTTGCTGTAAGCTTTTGGACACGTTCTTTCAGGCGTTCCACTTCAGCTTCACTTTCTTTCCTCTTATCGGCTTCTGCCGCTAATAATTTGTCATTCTGTTTCTGGAGATCTTGTATCTCTTCAATCCTATTTCTGCTAGCCTGTGTAGTTCTGATTAGAGCTCGGCTTCGTAAGGTCATCACACGAGACTCACCTTCATAAGATCAACCTCGAGACGATTGATTGATGCTTTGAGATCGGCTTCCTCTGCCTCGGCTCGAAACTGGACTCGCTCAATCTCAGACTGAGCCGCTTTTTGTGCCTGAATCAAGTCCTTCTGAAGCTTTGTTTCTCTCGCAATAACTTGAGCCTGCGCCAGGGAAGCTTGTCGCTTTTGCTCCTCTTCCGTTGCGGCTTGCTGCTGAAGCAGTTGTCTACAGGTATGAATGAGCAGTGAACTTTAGCAAACAGTCAGCGCAACGTACCGAACTTTGTCTTCACAAGTTTGTTCGGCATGTTCAAATGCTGTCTTGAATTTGTTCAGCTGTCTCGTGAGCTCGTCCAGCGCACGTTGATTAGTTGCCTCACGATGGCATATGGCTTCCTCGAGGGACGCTATTTTGTCTTGCATTTCTTCCATGGCACGTTGTTTATTCTCGACTTCATGTCGCAATGAGTCCACGAGCTTCCGTGATATGCCTTTCTCGACACCGTTGGTGATGATAGAAATCTCGAGCTCTGGGCTTCTGTCTATTGATCTCCCAATCCGACTGTAGTTGTCTTTGACAAAGTTAACAAACGCGGCGTCGAAAAATACATTTGGAAGACCATTGTTACTGTAGTGAAAGTTTTTCTGTGAGGTCACCTCGAAATCTCGAATAAGCGGATGGATTCGAAGTTGATTCAAGGAATGCAGGAATGTCTCTCGACCTAATCTCTCGGTGAGAATCGAGTGTAATTTCGATCGAGGAAGAGGCGAATCTTTGGTCGAAAAATCGTACACTACACCCAGAAGCAACGCGCAAAGACCTTGGACTATGTCCCCTCCTGTGATAGACGGCTGCGAAATGGCCTGTATCAGACTCTGCACGTTGGTTCCCTCAGCGAGGAAATCATTCACAGCATCGAGGTTCTCGAAAGTCCAGCCCAAGAGCAACATCAAGTAACCAACTAAGACCCTGGCATCGTCCCCGCGAGAAATACCAGATATAAGATGAGCCGTAATTGTCTGTATACTTGTCACAACCTCTTCATCTTTTGACGCGTCACCTTCGGTGACACCGAGTAGGACAGACTTCGCGGTGGCGTGGTCGTGTAGTAGATGAAAAGCGATGACGGAAGCAAACCACTGGCGGTAAGGGTCGCGAGCAAATTTAGTTGGATCCGGCCGTAACAGTACAGCTAAAACATTCGCAGATTCGTCGACGCCGGAAGTATACCCTGTCATCGCGCGTGACAAGAAGTGACTCCTGACCTCCGAGTGATTCGAAAAATAAGCTTTCAGACATTCGCATGCAGAAAATCGCAAACCGAAAACTTGAGCGTCACATGTATTGAGCGTCAAATCCAGCAAGCCATCAATGACATATACCTTTGGAAGCTCGATGTGGGTGTCATCTGTCATATCGTCTGCCAAGAGCGATGCTGGCACCATCAACTGAGCAAAACTTTCCTGAAGCGGTTTTAAACCTCGAATCATGTCACCGCAAGTGGTCAGGGCCTATGTGCACGCGTTATTGCTTCTTCTGATCCACGGACCCAACAGCGGTTTCTTACCTCGGCTTTGACCGCGATTTGACCCTCCGCACGAGAAAAGGCTAGTTGAAGAGTATTGTAAACCAACTCATGCTTCCAAAATGCTTCCTGATTTATGGCGACGCCTGCGGAGTCAGGGACGACGAAGAGGCGGAGGACTGCAAGAAATGCATAAACGTTTCGATCGCATTGCGTCTGGGCCCATATCGCCACATTTTCACTCGATATTTGGGACTTTAAAAAGTCTTCAAGTAGACTAGCTAAATTCGTGACGAATCCTGATTCTCGAAAGAGCGATTGATTAGAGACATTTCGGCGCAGAAGGTTTGCCAAGAGGATCAAGCAATCTTCTACTGTTCGACCTCCACTCGAAAGTGACCCATCCACGGCCACGATCGCAAAGATGTGTTCGAATGCATTCTCGAATGCAACTAGTTTTTGAAGTTCTCGCGAGGTTGGTGTGAGAGAGATCAGCAGGCTAATGCACTCGCCTCGCACAGCATCCTTTTTATCGGCCAGTGTCGCAACGAGCCTGCTGATTCCAAACGGCGCGGTGAATATGCATTCTTCGGTTCGTTCGGTGCGTGCGGACAAGATAGCAGCGAGCAGCTGCAATGAGTACAGGCGAGAGTAAGAATCAGTAGATACAACAAAGTCGAGAAGAAGAGTAATATTCTCCTGGCGCTGTGTGAATTCGTCTGCAAGCCAAAGCGACACCTCGTCTGAAGCCTCGGGGCTATTCTCATTTGGGTTGAACAACAACAAAAGTGTTTCCAGAATCACTTTCACGGTGTCAACGTCATCGCCATCCTTGCTTAGGCTTCCAATGAGACATCTCAATGCACCAGAGGCAACCGAGGCAGGAAAATCTTTAGCGAAGCTTCGTAGGCCTAATATCGCGGCACGTCGGTCCTCAAGTAAGACTGCGGAGTGAAGTCGCCCGCTAAGTACCGTTATCGTTTCACTAACAGATTGTTTAGCTGGGGCAGCCGCAATTGAAAACATAATGTCGGGATGATCTGCGCCATTGAAGAACCGAGAGATGCTCTTTATCGCGGCCAAACGCAAAGTAATCCACTAGAAGAGACAAAGCTTGGCTGTGGCCCGTGGGATGGCATGGGAATCAGAGGGAGCTTCGTTGCGACAAGTTGTGACTCTGTGAGCGTTCTTCGGTCACGTGATGTGACTCCTAGGTTAGGGATGTGTGTACATACCTCTACCTACATACCTACTTGGCTCAGCGCCTGCAGCACTTTTGTAATTGTTCCCGAATCCTTCCTTTCCCTCCCTTCTTCATGTATTATGTAGCAGTTGAAGGAACGTTTCTCTTTTCTCCTAAGATACCGGACGTGGATTCACCTATGTGCGACTGTTGGGGGGAACCGACGACCATTACTAGGGGGTTGACTAATTCATGGGCACGAACTTATGTTGTTGTTGTTGTTGTTGTTATTGTTGTGTATTTGACACCACTACGTCCCAGTTTTGGGCATATGTACATACATACTAGGGTGTGCGGGGCTAATCCCCGGGTAAGTGTTCTACTAGATACAAGCCAGACCTCCCCTAGAAACCATCCCGCATCTCGATGTACAACAATCGTCTGTGTGATATCCGGCGTCAGCGCCATCCACCATGGGCACGAACTCACGAATGCTCTTACCATCGTATAGGGTGCTCCGCACAAACATAACAGATCACCAACGTGAACAATTTTCAACGCCTTCATTTTTAATCCTGGTTATCTCAACGACAAGAGTAGATACGATTTCGATGGGAGTCGAAGTGCATACATATATGGCATTAGATTCTCCTGAAACAGTCCCGACAGCCAATTTCGCAACGGCGCCGTAAAAGATGCGAGGGTTTGATGCCGAGCTCGTCACATTGCTGCCCATTCTATGCTATAAGTTCGAATCGGGCCGGTGTTAAAGTCCTCGGACGCAGCACGTCCGCCAATCAAATAAGCCTTCTTCACCGCCGTAGCCAAGCGGCCCCCTCCAATTATGTCTAGAATCGGAATTTGTTCCTCCCAATCGTATTGATCAGCCATGAAGTGAGCATGGAAGCGAAGAGGGTCACCAGGATAAACACTATATCTCGAACCAAAGCGCAAACCAGGGGTCATATAGTGCCCCCGCGACTGTAGGAAAGCACATAATGTAGTGATGGCCGTCGTACATGCAGTATGCGACATACCAACATAGCGAACAAGTGCTGAGCTGGAGACTGGCGTTATAGCTAGAGCTCCTGCAATTGTGTTTTGACCACCGCACTGTATAGTCTTACCGTGAGTGCTAACGCTGAGTGATTCAGTCTCTCGATCCGAATGCAAGCTGTTGATGACGTTGAAACTTGACTCAGGGAGTCTCCTCCCAACGGACTTCGAAGAGGATCTAAGAGTCAACGCCAAGGCAGCAGCTTGCTTGCTGTTTCGCAAAGATACAATGTAAGACCTGCATGGAGCGGTGCTTCTGTCGAAACGCATGATGGCGCTATGGGCGTTCGCATCATCTACAACATACGCCGATTTCTTCTGTAGAAGAGCGTCCACTGCCTCGGGACGCATTTCAACTGGAAGACCTAGGAAGACATTTTGTGTTGGCTGTTGCGGTGTTGTACCAACGAGAGTGCCGTTCATTTGTTCATAGCGTCTGAGATGAGCAACCGCATCGGGATCGAAAATGAGGTATCGTCCTGCTATTTTGACTACTCTGATGGGATCGACACCATTCGACTGATCAACGGCGATAGACATTGTTTCTAGACGACATTTATGTGATTAGCAACATGACCCGGCAGATAGAAAGAATGAAAAGGTTGGATGTTGGCAGCTTAATTATAAGTTGTTTTCATAATGTTGAACGTGCAACATTTGCAATCTTACATACCCTGTCAGACCAAGCTCCATGGTGTCTTGCGGACGGCCAAAACAAGTTCGTGAAACATTCGGCTGGTGGTCTTGTAAGTTGTGCTGCTTTGGCGGTGAGTGGGCCCCCATTCCTGACAATCAATGTGTCAGCCGCGGAGAGGGACGACAGAGTGCAACTGCCAGCCTCCAGGGTAAGAAGTAGGGTTGTACTTTCACTTTCACGTACGGAGTACGTAGATGTGGTCACTGGTGAGGGCATTCGAAACCAAAAAGTAGTGTGGGGCTGTGGCACGAGTATGTGCTAAACTAGATTCGACTAATAAGTACCCACCCAACGCAGTAGTTTCAGAAAAGTGGAGATTTTGATACGTCAACGCCCCAATGACCACCCGAGCTGCGTCAATGATAAGAACTTTCTTCCTTTCAACCCTCACGTCAACAACGCAAGCTATCAACACATCAACAGCACCACACCATTTATGTAAGCTCTGCGGCTTCAATCTTTTGTCATTATATCGTTTGTCAACACCTCCATCGAACTGTACAACAATACGGTAGTTCCGTATGGCGTAGCAATGGACGAACACTTCGTTGGCGAGCCGCCTCAATTTGAAACAGTTGTCGAGTTTCTCTTCTCGCCTTCTTGCTCAGATGGGGTGCTGATAAGGGTGTTGCTTTCATAATTAAGCGTTCATCCAGTAACCGTCGGGCAGATGCAGCCAAATATTACCGGCTCTATTTACACTGAACAGATATCTGACATCAACATGCAGGACGCCCTTGACCCGGTGCACGACCTCATCCGAAAGGAACGGCGGCAACCCGCCCGCAACAAGCGTAACGATTCCGCTATGAATGGAGATGCTTCCAGCGTCATCCCGTCTACTAGGGCACTGATCAGAGTACCTCAGAGGGCTCACAGGCACCGAGGCCACAGCTGCCGTCAAGACGAGCGATGAAGGGCGTAGTCCGACCAGGCCCAGTTCGAGCATAAGACGTATAAGAACCGAGGCAGAATGGGTTGAAGCGCGAATGATACGCGGTGGGCACAGCGGCCGAGGTTCTCGCGGAGTATCAAGTTGACACGGTTGTAAAGTTCGAGATCATGAATTGAATTGCGCAGCCGCCTGCGCTCCCTGTCTCCTTCTTAGCTAGTCGCCTCTCAATCAATATTCGTTGCTCGTTTACATGTTTTTTCATGTTAAATGACCCTCTTTGCACTGAAAATCTAACATGCAACTTGCAAATTGCGAGGATCGCGATTTTAAGCAGCAGCAAAGTTGATAAGTTCGACGAAAGACGATTTCTAGTGCCCGACTATGGTGTTTTCGCGCGGGTGTGTGGGTGTGTGGCAATCGAGCCCTGTTGGAACAGGTCCGCAAGGTGTGAGGAGTCGGATATCCCTACCGACCCGACCAAAAGGTCAGAACACTAAGCTGATGAGAACCAGCTTAGTGGGGGATATATAGGTACATGCAAAGACGGACAAAGCAGTTACGGGTAACCGTCACACAAGGTATGTATAACAATGTATGCATACACTGATAAAAGCGGAATTTTGCCAGAGGCACGGCTCCGCTACCGGAATTTCAGAAAGGTCTAGGTGACCAAGATGAGAGCGGCGTGCTGAACTCTCCGAAAGCACGCCGGTTGAAAACTCGAGGTGGGCAAACGCCGGTTTGATGGTGTCGTGGCTGGGAGGGGGGACGATGCCGCGGTCGTTGTCGATGTTGCTTGGATTTCATTTACGACCTCGAACCAGCAGGACGGTAGATGAACAGGCGCCGTCGACATCGGCGTCGACATCGAATGAAGTGGTGGTGCTGAGGGCGGCATTTTCGAGTTTTCCATTCGGAGGTGGACTGCTGTTAGGGCTACAGCAGGTTATACAGCCAAATCATAACAGAAGTGGGCGGACGTGGTCCGTGCACCGTTGCCGAGAAAATTGTGTAAAGGAGAGAGTTGGTATGTACATGTAAAGACGGACAGAGCAGTTACGGGTAACCGTCACAATTCCAACAAGCCCATTAACCGAATCCGGCCAAAAGGTCCACTTTTGCGGATCCACTGCGTTGGGTGGGTACTTAGTCGAATAGTTAGACTCCAGTAACATGGGTGCAGCGGATTTGTTGATACATATCATGTACTGAGCTTACTCGTCAATATACGGCTTTCAGAAGTTGAGATCGTGCATTTTTGGTTTCGAAGGCGTCGGGGCAGGCTCCTCGAGGCCTACGGGGGGTAAACTGAAAGGAATGATAGATATTCCGCTCGAAACACTCAGATTGAAAGACATGTCCCCTCTTTTCCAGCATCCCTTTAGCCCACCACCCCTTTCATGGAGGACTGGCATTGCATGGACGCGAACCAGGCCTTGCGCCTTGTTGCTTTCCAAACCAGAAGTGTCGGCAACGCCGATTGACTTAGGAAGCGGTACGAGCTCTAACACGCCATCAAACATAAGTTCTATCCATTTGCAAAGACCTGTGGTGCGTGGATGAAGAGAAGAAGGTAATGTCACCAAGATGACGAGCCGGGTGGGGAATTGTCGCAGCAAACTTCGCAGACTGTGCAAAAATTGGAGCACAACTTGAGGCTTGCATCCTTCCATGAGATATGAGGCGGGTGACAGTAGGCTTGGCACGATAACTCGGTGTATGGACGAAGATGAAGCATGCAGCTTTGCTCGAAGACGCAGGAGAATATTAAAGAAAGCGTGTGGGACATTGTGATTTGACACCTCGACATTAGGGTACGTGATAAGCCGTCCGCGCGTACTGCGAGGGTCTAAATTCTTCGTAAGATCGAAAGAGTGACAAAAGGTGGACGTGCCACCAACTGCTAGTTTATCTGTCTTTATGAGCCTTGAATTTGCTGTAAATCCTCGTTTCCTTGAAACTCACCACTGGTAGATGCTTGACTCCCTAGACTGTCATACCTCCACGCAATCTTCATTTTCCGCAAATCTGGTGCTGTTTGGACGTTTGCTTTCTCTCTGTCCTCCCTGAGTCCTGGTATCTCCCGACGCCAGGAGTCTCCGACGCCTAGTACGTGAACATCGTGGCCCTGAACTAAGCCTTCGCCAGCAAAATAACGCAATATGACTCCGCCAAAATCTGTCGTCCCAAACTCTTCGATCAACAGGGAACTTCCTAAGGGCATTCCTGAATGTCCGGCCAAAAGATAGTCTAACGAGACAGTACCCGTAGATGTCGTGAGTCGACCGTCCAAGGGAGATGGACGAGTGCCTTGAAGAGAATGTTGGTCAGGCCGAGACGCAGACAGCACCCCCGAACCGTGGATGAGCATATTTCGCTTGCGGAACGACATGCTGATGCCTATCTCGTGAAGGTGCTCAGGATGCTGCGAGTATCTGATCGATAAGGAGAGCTCGGTAGCCTAGCAAGGAGTAGCTCAAAACATGTTCGACGATCGTTCAGACCAAGTGATTGAGTGCGTTACCGTACGGAGTATAATCTCAGTAAATTCTCCTTCGGTGGGGCGCCCATTTCTGACGAATCAATGTGTGAGCTATGACCACGCTAAGATGGATTGGCCCATAGTTCGTTTGTATCTTTTTCCCTTGCAAACCCAGACCATTGGTCCATGTCGTCACTCTTTTCAATTGAACCTTGTGAGGACCGCTGCCACCAGCGTCACTCAGCCATGTCACGTGACCGCTGCAGATTCTGCACAGCCCGCGGAGTACTTTGGCTCAACGCCGGCCGCACCCCTTTTGCTCTCTTTTTCTTTTGCTCTCTAGTCTACTCTCTTCGTTAATAGAGCCTCACTCGTCCGCCTCCTGTGCCCGCTGTGATCAGTCGTGACACAAGAGTAGACTCACAACTCACTCGCCGGTGCACGAGTCCTACACCTGCACCACTCACTCTTCCGCCCGGTCCTAGCCCGACCGTGCAACACTCCGTCGGCTGCACACGACACGAAATTAGAGTGCAGAACGATCGAACGACCAGTTGCCGCCCCTAATGCCAAAGAAGAAGGACTGGGGAGCCTCAACTAGATCATCTGCCCGTTTAGCCAGTAAAGAGCTGAGCGAAGAGCCCGAGAGAGAGGCTACCGCCACTGACATTGTCAAAGAAGAAGACGACCTGTGCCCGGGTGCTTTCCCCAACGACGAGCACCGAGTAGCAGCTCTATCATCCACTGAAATCGCAGACGACTCCTTGATAGACGAGTCCTCTCTGCTTCGCGAACAGTCAGAAACCGACGTCGACAGCCAATTCGCCGTTGACGCCCAACTCATGGCGTCGACCGAGGAAATGGTCAACCAGGAGACCCCCCAGTGGGCTCGACAACTAATGGAGCAAGTATCAGAGCTTCGATTGAGGGTCAACAACATCACCTCTGCCGCCCCAGGTAGCGAGCGCCATGAGACTCCGGCGACCCGTGCTTCTACGCCGAGGCCCCGCGTCTCAAGCAGCGAGCGGCAGGAAAGTCCGGCAACTAGTGCCCTCGGCGGTACTGGTATCAAGTCCACTGGCTTTGCTTCCAGTAGGAATTTGGATCCATACGGCGACAGTCAAGACGCCGAAAATCCGAAATTTGACTCGAAGGCGCGCGAGACGCGCTCCTTGCCCGAAGTCTTCGAAGGGAAGAAGGAGGATTTCGAGGGATGGATTGTGAGCGTTGTCGACTATCTACACAACAACAGATATTGTTGGCGCGACGAGCGTACCCGCATGACATTTGTTTTTGGCCGTGTAAAGGGCGGTCCTCGCGACATGATGATGTCGCGGTACACGTCAGAGAATCACCCTTTACCAGCGCTCGAGAAATGTTGGCCCAGCTGGAGGTAACCTTCGGCAACCCGCATGGGGCCACCATAGCCAATCGCACCCTTTCCCGATTGATGTTCGATATTCGGAAGATGATGTCAACGAGTTTATCTCCAAGGTAAACACGTTGGCTGACAAGGCGGACATCCGGGAGACGGCGCGAAAATCCACGCTGTTCAACTGCCTGCCTCCAGGTTTCGACCCGACGGGACACCTTCACCTTAGCACAGAGGACAGTAATGTGTCATACGAAAGCTTCACGCGCGTCCTGACGGCTGCTGTCCTCGCTAGAACCGAGGGACACGAACACCACCGGCAGAAAAACCTGGCCAAGGCGTCCTCACCCCCTAGACACCGTTTCGAACGCTCAGAGCGCCCAAGGAACCGCCCTGCTCCGGCGTTCGATGTGAAGAAATTGATCGGCATGACCCGTGAGGAGGCGAGGAACACAGGAGCTTGTTACGGTTGTGGCCTGACGGGCCATTTGCAGGCGGAGTGCCCCAACAAAAGGGCGGTCATCCGGGAGTTCACGGCCCGATTTAAGGAGGAAGACAAAGGGGATATGGGCGACTGTACGCGGGATCTCTCGGAGGAAAGCTCGGAGTGGGAGTCGGGAAACGACTTCGACCACTGAAAGACTCCGCAGTGGTCTGCAGTGTACCGCAGATAGGCCAGATTGATAAATTTAACTCGTCAAAACAATTCATTGTACCAATTCAAGTGAAGATTGACGGAATCGGTCTGCAAGCCAATGCCTTCTGCGATACTGGAGCAGGGATTTACCTCTCGATGACACCCGAATTCGCCCAGCGGGTGGTCAAAACGCTCAAGGGCAAGATCAAGCAGCTCCCCAAGCCTATCCAGCTAGCGGATTTCAGCAATACTCCCCGAGGCTTCGTCACTCAATACATCCGAGCCTCAATGGCAATCGACAATCGTCGGTTTATCAACCAAAAGTTCATCATCATGAAGTCCAATCATGATGTGTTCGTCGGCCAGGACTTTTGGGTGCAACACCGCGTGGGACTCTTTCCTGCCGCCAAATCGTTCATTTGGCCGGATGATATTCCTCCGCTGGCTTATTGCTCCAAACCCATCCTGCTCTCTGACAGCTCTCCGAGACGGGTCGATGTCAGGCACCAAGCAGACGTCATCCGCCGCGATAAGCTCATGACAAAGGAAGACAAGGAGATCAAGCGCAAGGCCATTCTCCAGCGCAACTGGCGTGAGCCAATCAATGTCAACGCTGTCAGCCAGCTCCTTTCTGAAACGTCAACACGGCCCCCCGGACGCTGCGGCAACGGTGGCCGCCATCGCCAACGAGATCGCCGAGGACCCTCGTCAAACTCGTTGGGCGAGTGTACCAATGCCAAGCAGCCCGGTCCCGCTGGTTGAACGACCTGACAATTGTGTCGCCATAGCAGAAATTTCAGCAACGCCTGTCTCGACGGGTAAGAAGGAGCGCGATTGGCTTAAGACTTTCGACGGCAATCACATTCCATTTCCCGAAGGCGAAAACCCTGAACACATCGATGTGGTCCGCAGAAAGCTCCCTCCGCAGTTACTCCACTTGGAGGGTTTCTTCTCCAAGAAGGCATCCACCAACCTACCACCGTCCAGGCCCGGCTTCGACGTCGTTCTTGAACTCAGCCGCCCCATCACTGGACAGCCCGCTCGTTACAATACGCCGTTTGCCTATATGCAACTCGAGAAAGACACGGTAGACGAGCTGGCTCGCATAGGTTTTATTGAGCGCTGCCCTGAGATGCCTCCCCACGCTGCCTCGACGCTGTTTGTGCCCAAGAAGGACTCTCTAGAGAAACGTTTTTGCTGCGACTTCCGCTTCATAAACACGTTCATCAAGAAACGGCTCACCATGGCTCCAGACGTGCCAGGCACCATCGCACGCGTGGGCCGCGCCAAGCGCCTCTCTAAGATTGACATCATCCGAGCCTTCAACCGCATGCTCGTTGCTCTGGAGTCTCGTTACTTGACGGCGTTCAAAACTCGCTTTGGCACCTACCAGTGGAAGGTGCTGCCCTTTGGTCTGAGTGTGGGCCCTGCTTGGTTCCAAGCTTTGATCAACGCTCAACTCAATGAGCTCTTGGACTCAATCGCTAGTGCTTACGCCGACGACGTTCTGATCTTTACCGAGGAGGACGATGACGACGCCCACTTTGAAGCTGTTGAGGAAGTGATTTACCGCTTGCACAAGGCTGACCTCCAAGGCGATATCAAGAAGTCCTCGTTCAACGTCACGGACACCGGGTACTTGGGCATGCAATTGGATGTTGGCAAGGGAGTTAGCATAGATCCAGAGAAAATACGGGCCATTACTGATTGGAAGTGGGACGATGTCAACTCCAAGCAAGCCGTACGTTCGTTTCTAGGTCTTTGCAACTACGTTCGCGTATTCTGTCACCACGCAAGTGAGACGGCTGAGCCGCTCAATCGGTTGCTCAAGAAGGATGCCCAATTCGTCAAAGGTCCCGAACAACTGGAATCGTTCAACAAGATGAAGCAGCTCGCAACCGAGGCACCCGTCCTGGCTTTCTTTAGACCCGGACGCCCGATCAAGGTAGAATGCGACGCCTCGGCCAAAGCGACTGGTGGCGTGATCTGGCAAGAACAGGATGACAAGACCTGGAAGCCCATCGGCTTCTCCTCCAAATCTATGACGCCTGCCGAGCAGTCTTATCCGATCCAGGACCAAGAGCTACTCGCCGTCATTCACGCTCTCAAGGATCATGAACAAGCCCTCTGGGGAACCGAGTTCGTTGTCTTGACGGATCACCAAGCGCTCGTCTATTTCTCCTCAAAGCGCATTCTCTCTACACGTCAGATCCGCTGGTCCCAGTACCTCGCCAACTTCGACATTACGTGGCGGTACCGACCCGGCAAAGAGAATGTTGCCGCTGACGCCCTTTCCCGTAAGACAATTGACAACCCTACTGTTAAAGCACGGGAGCGACTGGAGCGGGATCTCGTCATGATTCCCGCAGATCGCATTGAGAAACCGGTCATCGCTGTTGGAGCTGTCGACGCATCCACCGCTCCCCGAGGTGCCGACCTTGTCGATCTGATTGTCCAAGAGAACCGAAGCCGCCAGCTGGGATCGCACGACGGTAAACTGATTGTCCCTGAGACTACGGCCGATGGAAAAGTTTTCCTTCGGACGGCGCTCATTCGTGAGGCTCACGAGCCCGCTGTATTCGCTCACGGAGGCCAGCACAAGACCAGGGCCGAGCTCAGCAAGATCTACTGGTGGGATGGGTTGGGTCGAGACGTGAAACGTTGCGTTACCAACTGCCAGGAATGCCAACGCAACAAGACCCGGCATGACAAAACCCCGGGGCTGCTGCACCCGATCCCGGTGCCAACAAGCGTCTGGAATACAGTTATCGTTGACGGTAAGGTGATGCCAAGCGACGTTCACGGCTACGACTACGTCTGGGCATTCATCTGCAAATTCAGCAGGCTTATGGTGACGCTACCGGGAAAGAAGAATGACGATGCCGAAACACTAGCCAAGCGATATTATCGGCGCGTCTACTGGCTTCTGGGGATGCCGGTAGCCTGGATCTCTGACAATGCTGGACCTTTTATCTCTGAGTTCTTGGATACGATCAACAAGCTGACTGGTACCAAACATCGTCACGGAAGCTCTCGCCACCCACAGACCCAGGGAGGCATTGAGATCACGAACGCCAACTTGGATCAGCGCCTACGGTTCTACATTGACAAGTACCAGACCCGCTGGAGCGAGTACCTTCCGTCACTTGACTTTGCACACAACAGTTCTCATCATGCCTCGCTGGGCATGAGCCCACTCATGGTGGTAACTGGCTGTGAGCCCCGCAACCCGCTTTCACTGCCATTACCGGAAGTCGATCTAGATTCAGAGCGAAAGCAGGTTGCCGCGAAGATTGTCAAACAACTCAAGGACGTTCAGGCCATCGCCCACAGGAATGCCTTGAAAGCTCAGAAGCTGCAGGAGGTACAGGCCAACAAAAAGCGACGTCCGGTAAATTGGTCCGTCGGTGACTATGTCTACGTCAGCAAAAAGGGATTCACAACTGAAGCCCCGACAACTCGTCTTGACTCTCAATGGGCCGGTCCATGGCGCGTTAAGGAGGAAAGAGGCTTCAGCTACGTTATCGACACTCCGCCCGCGTACAAAGGCAGCAACGTGTTTCATGCTGATCGGTTGCGCAAGGCAGCGGACGACCCGTTGCCGCAACAGCAAACAGAGCCAGAGCCACCTGACCTTATTGACGGCGAACCGGAATGGGAGGTGGAACGGATACTGGCATCACGGGTCTTTGGCCGTGGGGACAACAAGAAGCTCCAGTATCAAGTAGCCTGGAGGGGACTGGAGCCAGATGAAATGTTCTACGACGCGGAGGGTTTCAAGAACGCCGCAACAACGCTGGAAAGTTTCCACCGGGAATACCCTGATGCTGCTGGGCCACCCGTGAGGCTTCAAGCATGGATTCGGGAGGCCGCAGACGACATCCCAAGCACTTCGCACCCAGACGACAACCGTGCAGAACACGGCGCGAGAGGAAGTCTGGACCCCAAGAAGCACAAAACACGTCACAAATGAGGTGACCGTTGTCTCGTTCTGTTTTGATTTTTATGTTGAATCACTCGTCAAAAACAAAAACAAAAAATTGTTTCTCCTTTTTTCTTTTTCTTCTTCTTATTGTCAAGCCTTGCAGCCGCCAGCGGCTGCGGCTTGGAGGGGGGTAGTGTGAGGACCGCTGCCACCAGCGTCACTCAGCCATGTCACGTGACCGCTGCAGATTCTGCACAGCCCGCGGAGTACTTTGGCTCAACGCCGGCCGCACCCCTTTTGCTCTCTTTTTCTTTTGCTCTCTAGTCTACTCTCTTCGTTAATAGAGCCTCACTCGTCCGCCTCCTGTGCCCGCTGTGATCAGTCGTGACAAACCTCCATTGCTGAAGCGCTCTTTGAGCTATGTTTCCCGGGAAAAAAGGAGGGAGAAAGGAAAAAAGGAAAGAAAAAAAAGGAGTTATAATTAGGTTGCGTAGGTTGCAGGTTGCGCAGGTTCTGCAGGTTGCTTGAGAATCTGAAGATGGTGGTTTGGGTCATTTCTGGATGTATCTTTGATGTGGGTGGTAGGCCTCATACGGAAAGGCGGCAAGCGGGCACTGTTGGAATCACGCAACACGGAATATCGTCGGATATTCCAGGAGATGTGGATCGCGTGCGGATTGGTGACCACACGGGCTCAACACCATAAAGCCCGCGTTCCCCGCACGCACACCTCTCCCTTTTGGATGATCCTTAGCTATTATGAATTGAACCTTATCGACTTGGTAGCCACCCACTCAGTGTATGCATACATTGTTATACCTTGCGGATCTGTTCCAACAACCACCGACGGGGGTATCCCTATTCTGCGCCGTAACTTTTTACGCTGTAGGAGTGGGGCGCATACTATTCGTGTCCGTAGAAGTGGAGCTTTCCATACGACCACCTCCCCTATGCCACACCCTCTCGCGTACTTCGCTCTCGACGCGGTCACCAACGCGGTCGAACAGAATTTCTCACTCGTACAACCAACATTCATCAACATCAACTTGCTGTCACGGTCTGTACAGTGCCGTCTGTGCAGCTGTGACAATGCACTATACAAGGTCCTTTCCGGCGGCCCTACGCTGCGCTCCGGGGCCGGGACCTTGCTTCGCGGCGGTCTGGGAGACAGTCGAAGGGCGGTGATTTCTGTCAGTGTTCACTTGCAGGGCTTTCGAATTGATTTTCTTGTGATCTTCGTCGATTTATCACACACCTTTGTGGGACGTTTTGCAGCGGCCGTTGAACTTGAGATCGGTAGATTCTTCTTCTGCAGGCGTGAATCTGTCGCTCCACTAATTTCTTCGATGTATGTAACGATTCTACTCAGGGGGGTGCTGACATGATGCATACCCTATATGAAGACGCTGTAAAAAGAAAATTTATGGTACGGCACATATGTCGTCGAAACATGTCGTGATAGACATCAAATTTGTTACTTGTTGTGTCTTCAATTACTCTATGGTTCATCATTTCTGTTTTGAGGTTCAATGGGGGAGGGTATCGAGGTTGGTAAGAAACGAAGTCTTTGTAAATGTGTACATGTAGACCTCAACGCTACGTGGTGATGGATTTAAGTACTGGATGCGCAATATTTTCTCTTGTACGACCCGTTGAAGCCGTCACCCTGATGGTGTTATTCCTGCCCCGATAGATCAGAGGGTTTACTCTACTGTCGTCGCGTCAGCTCCGTAGAGGCTGTTGCAGCGTCCATTTGCATCTCCCAATGTATTGTAGCTCCGCCGTCCCGTCTTTCACAGCTCCGTATGATATAGGTATGGCAGGCACTTTCTTGGCATCACTGCAGCTCTGTCTTCTGTATTGCATATCCGGTGGATCTTACAGCTCCGTGGCATCTCTGTACCTCCGTCGATACTGTCCGTTCAGCTAGGACCTTCCGTTCAGAACTTCAGTTAGTACCTAACACACTTGCGTTGAACACACTGCGGCTCCATGGGTTCTTTGGAGGTCTGCCTCAATTGCAACTTTTATTAACTACATGTACAACTCAATGGGACCTGTCGACCTCCGTGGGATCTATTGCTAGAGGTCCGTCTCCAGCGCAGCCTCATTCTCTGAGGAACTGAAATTGCTACAGCTCCGTGGAATCTACTGCACCTGCGTGCATTCTCTCACAGTGCCTGGAATTGAACGCCTAGCTTCGAATTCGCTACACCTCCATCTTTCTCCGTGGAGGCACCTCTCATTTGGCTCTCGCAACCCTCGGTTAGAGATGTGTCTCAACCTCTCAATTGCGGCTGCAGCCTCTGGGGTACCGGATCTATAGCCTACAAATCCGTCGGATACACCGGTCGCAGGTCGGTTCTCTGTGTTAGACACATGCACAACTCAGTGGGATGTGTCAGAACTCCGTGCATGAGTCTATAGTCCGTGGAATCTGTTGCCTCGCTCCGCCTGTTGCAGGTCCGTCAGCTGCATTCTCTATGGAGTTGAATCTGGTACAGGCCTATCTTCTTTGTCGCAGCTTCGTGAAATCTATTGTGCCGATACATTACCTGAGCCCCGTGACTGTTGCTTCTCTATTGACGCCTCTCTCCATCCTCCGCCTCCGTTTGAGTTAGATTATCCGAGCTCCGTGGATCCTGTCGCAGCTCCGTCAGTTCTGTACAGCTTCGTCATCTGTTGTGCAGCGACATTAATCTGAGCTCTGTGGCTGTTGCTCCTGTGTTTGTTGTCTCTTCGGCTTCTGTTGTAGGCTGTAGCGCTCCGTCAATTCGGTGCAGCTTCGTTAAATTTGTTTTGCTGCCGCTCCGTGAAGATTTGTGTGCAGATGTTTTTGACCAATCTGGCGCTGCCGCGCTGCGATTGTCTTTCAGGCGTTGTGATTTGAACCAATCCGAGGCAGCGTTGGGCAAGTGCTCGGAACGGGAGTACTTTGTACCGATGGCTTTGTTTTTCTCCCTACTCTGGGACCGACGCCAACCTACGACCTTCACACTCTGCATCGCGCATTCTGATCAGTTGAGTTCGAATTCCTGTTTGATGGGAATACGGCGACACGACACATGTTCTTGCAGAAAGGGCCCCGCCTAGGAAGCAAAGAGTCCGTCTTCTTCGCTACCGACTATCGATTGAAGGATTGATCGTCTGTTGTATTTATTGACAGCCCGTGTTGAGAGCTTTTTTTTTTTGGCGTTGTTGTTGTGAACACGGAAGGGCAAGGGCTCGGAACGGGAGTACTTTTTACCGATGGGGTTGGCAGTGACCAATCAGAGCGTGCGACCTTTTTCTTGCGGAAAAAAACAGGCGGACACAAAATCGCGTAACTCTCTGTCTGTATTTTTTTTTGTGGGGCAAAATGCAAAAGGCGTTATTTCAATATAGTATAGACGAGTACTTCCGTCGCGGCCCTACGCTGCGCTCCGGGGCGAAGGAAGTCTCGCTGCCTCGCTTCGCTTCGGCTGTGTAAAAGTGAGGTTTGCGAAGTGGGAGTTTTGCGGATGGGATGGCGGTTGCGGACGTGCATGTGTGGCAGATGTGGGGGGGAAATTGTCGCTGTGCGGCGCCAATCGTGGAGAAGGTCGAACGGAATGGGGTCACGTGTTTCGTGGAAAAAGCGTTGTGTGCTGCTGTGCGGCGCCAATCGTGGAGAACGTTTGAAAAAAATACGGAAGATGCGCGATGGCCTCAGTCTGGGGCAGTTGCGAACTGAGGTGCGGATGGCACGGCGAATCAGAGCGGGGGCTGGACAACAATTGCGACAACAGAACGATCGGAACAGAATCAGAACGATCGGAACAGCCTCTGATTTGCCAACTCGGAGTCACGTGTTTCGTGGAAAATCGACGATTACCTTTTTTGGACATGCTCCGCAATTATTCCAATATTATTATAGATAGATGAGATTGGAGTAACCTTACGGTTCCGACAGATTGACTTCTCATCAAATTAATTCCTCAACTTCAATTTTATCATCATCATGTCTTTCAATCCCTCTTCTGAGCTTCACGCCAACACGCTCATTGTCCCCCACGGCACAGCCCTTGACGACTTACGAGTACAGTCAAACCCCGATATAACGATGCGTTATAAAACGATATCCTCACCTTAGCGATAATTTTGGGCCTCATTTTTTGAAATTCCTCACACAAAACCCATCCGATAAAACGATATTTCGATATAACGATGGGATTTTGGTCACTTTTACGTTATCGTTATATCGGGGGTTGACTGTATGATGGAGGGCAAATCCAAGATTTGCCTCCCTCCGCACAGTCTGATACTTTTGACGAGCCTTGTGAGGAACGCATAACCACCCGCCCCACCCAAAAGGTCAAGTGACCAAGTTGCACGTCTGCAGCTTGATCAAGGTTACAGTAGAAACCCGTTATAACGATCTTCAGAACAACGATAATTTCGATAAACCGATAAATTTTGATCGGAAATTTGGGTTCGCCTAACAAATAGCGATAAAATTCGCTAAAACGATAGCGATATTTTTGGGCCCGAAAAATGGCTGGTATCGTTATAACGAGTCATCGGGTACAAAAAATTTCGCCTCGAGCCGGCCAAAATTCTCGTACTTTGCCTCAATCGCAACCCATCCCTCGCGCACACCAGTCACAATTCGAGATCTCCTCGAATTTCTGAAGGGGGTGCGCCGATTTGAGCAGGATCATAATGAGCCATTGGACGAAGCATTTTACCGTGAGTTGGACGTCTATGAGTCTAGGTGGTACAACAAGAAATTCTATGGGTCAAAGCAGGCCACGATAAGGTCTCTCTTTTCCTCTCCGAATGCGATCAACTGAACCTCTCATGTATGTATAGAATATAGGATGTGTATGTATGTAGATCATTAGATTTGAATCTGAAAAAGGATGGAACAACTAAACCGATATGTACATGTACATATGTCTCTTTGACTTTTTCCGGCAACATGAGATCCATCGACACATGTTATGTGTGTATAGACGACCTTTGCTCTCCCGGTCCACGTCAATACCCTCACCCATTGAATCCTGAATATTACTGATGAGTTAGAATCAATTCGTTAACACCATAAATAACAAAATAGATATCTGTCTTTAGTCTCTTTAGCGATACATGTACTATATCATGAAATTTGTGCCTGAAAAAAATACAGCGTTTCTGTATAGGGTATGCATCATGTGACCACGTGACCCGATTCAGATCAACAATATTCACGATATAACGATGCTCAGAGGCGTACACAACAGCATCGTTATAACGAGTTTCTACTGTATATAGTGCATTGCCACCCCTGACGGCACAGGTCGTGACACGTCCCCTTCCCAAAGCTGAGAATTCAGCGCAGCGGATTCGAGGCAACAATCGCCCTCTCCTCCCTGCAGCCCTGATCCCACAGCTCCGAATAGTTGGTAGGAGGACCCAAAGCGTATATGTGAAGGAAGTGTGAGGAGTCGGATATCCCTACCGACCCGACCAAAAGGTCAGAACACTAAGCTGATGAGAACCAGCTTAGTGCGGGATATATAGGTGCATGCAACGACGGACAGAGCAGTTACGGGTAACCGTCACAGGAAGGTCGTCGTCAGGCAATCTTTGGCCCTGCTAATCTGGTCGTCGTGGGGCAATCTTTGGCCCTGCTAACCACACACTTTCGGCTTCGGTGCACTAGGTTGACGGGGGCAGTATGTATTACGGAGTGACTCGTAATTCTCCCCCCACCCCGACTCGAACTCGGGGCCTCTAGGGTGTGATCCACGAGCGGCTGCACAAGTTTACAGAGCCAAAATCGGTACAAGTTGCATGTGGGGTCAATGTGGGGCGACCGCTTTGTACCGTCCGTTGCACATATCAAGTGGTTATTTTTCACCGCCTTCTGTTCGTGACCGGGTACCTCGCTGCGGGGTGTGGTAGCGCCAGTGCTTCCAGCGCCTCTAGCGGCAAAACTCGCTGAAACTGCGCTGCAACAGTGCTGTGCGGCGTCGCTGCGGGATGTGGAAGCGCCAGTGCTTCCACAGTGCTTCCCGTCGTTCCAGCGCCTCAATACAGCGGTCAACACCCCCCGCAAGTGCTGAAACTCGCCGCAACTGCGCCGAAACAGTGCCGTACTCTTGAAGGCGTCAAAATAGGGTCGAAAGAGCACTTTTTCGCTGCTCCGAGTGCACTACAGGACCAAAAAATCGATACTGTGAGGCGAAGGTCGTTATCGGCATCTTCTTTCATCACGAGTCGTAAAAGATCAGGGACATTAGCTCCCTGAAAAAGCCCCTGAAAGGTTGTCATGGTGGGCGCTGTGCAAAATTTTGGTGCTTGCCTCTCTGCCAACTCTGCTTTGCCAAGGGTGCGATCCACGAACGGCGACAATTTTTACAAACTTTGGGACCGGTACAAGATGTATGTGGGTCACCTGTGGGGCGACCACTTTGTACCGTCCATGCACACATTGAGTGGCTGTCCTTCACCGCCTTCCGTTGGAAGCGCCAGTGCTTCTCCAGAGCTTCCCGCCGTCCCAGCGCCTCGATAGCGGCCAATACCCCCCGCGAGTGCTAAACTCCGCTGCAACTGCGCCGCAGCGTCTCGATAGCGACCAATACTCCCCCGCGAGTGCTAAAACTCGCTGCAACTGCGCTGCAACAGTGCTGTGCGGCGCTGTGTGCCAGGGGTTCTCTCCGACTCATAAGTCAAGGTTATCACGAGAACTAATATGCTCTTGAAGGCGTTGATAAGGTCAAAAGAGCACAATTTTCACTGCTCCGAGTGCACCGCAGTACCGAATAATCGATACTGCGAGGCGAAGGCCATCATCGGCATATTCTTCCATCACGAATTGAGAAAATCAGTATATTCGCTCCATGTAAAAAGTTTGCCGTTTGCCAGCCATGCGAACCGATGAAAACCCAAAATGGGTTTTCATCGTTTCCTGGCAGAAAACGGCGAAATGCCATGTAATCTTGGCATTATTCCCTAATGCAGGCATTTACGCGAGCCCGGCTAGCGCGGTACCTCATGGAGTTTGTAAACCTAAAATCTATGCATTTGAGAAAATTCCCATATCTTTCTAAGCGTTATGGCAAACGAAAATGGCTAGCGCGATCAAAATATGCAACTAAGGTGGATGTGCAAGAGCTTGCAAAAATTGTCGCCGTTCGTAGATCAGGCCCCAAAAGTGAAGGGAGCAATTGCTCCCTTCATTTTTGGCAAAGAGAAAATGGCAGAATCCTCTACAATCTTGGCATTATTTCCTATTGCAGGCATTTAAGCGAGCCCGGCTAGCGTGGTACTTCATGCGCTCTGCAAACTGTGGCTCTATGCATTCAAGCCGAAATTTCATATCTTTTTAAGGGAGCCTGCCAAAAAATATGCAATTAAGCTGGCTTTTCAGCTCTGTAAACTTGTGCAGCCGCTCGTGGATCACACCCCTAGGCAACTTGGTCAAGTGTGAGGAACGCATAACCACCCGTTCCACCCAAAAGGTCAAGTGACCAAGTTGCACGTCTGCAGCTTGATCAAGGATATATAGTGCATTGCCACCCCTGACGGCACAGGTCGTGACAAGCCTTTTGCCTTCCTACAGCAATGAGCCCTTCAGAAAGGAATGGCCTTTTGTCAAGGACGCCTTGAGCAACTATTGCACGATTGACGAGCACCTCTCCGCAACGCACGTCAGGATTCGTTGTGATCGTGGCTCTCAAATACCATCTCAATCTACGGGCGTTCGTCGAAAACTTTGTTGTTTTGTGTCTATGTGTTGCTGTTTCTGTCACAATTCCC
Source organism: Claviceps purpurea (assembly GCA_029405325.1). Taxonomy (NCBI): domain Eukaryota; kingdom Fungi; phylum Ascomycota; class Sordariomycetes; order Hypocreales; family Clavicipitaceae; genus Claviceps; species Claviceps purpurea. Next base: position 3,024,467 of record CM055783.1, on the reverse strand, counting down.
AACGCGGTGTTGAGTGTGCGTAGATACATAGCTGATTAGGAGCCCAACCATGCAACCGTTTCATGCCTTTATGTTCCGTGTTGCGGCTACCTACATCGATGGACATTGGAGATATGTACGTTCTGGTGGGTATGGGCAACAGGGCTGCGCTAGCTGAGTTCAGCGATGCCCCACTGTTTGATTGGCATCGACCTTACGGCGTAAAAAGTTACGGTGCAGAATAGGGATACCCGCTGAGCAGTGAGCAGTGCTCAGTGAGCACAGGCAAATTGAGGTCCATTGTGGGTCCCTCGGAGGTAGGGCGACACAGATATGCTTATAAACGACATCCCATGATTTTCTCTCGGTCTCCGAGCTTGCACGAAGGATTGAGAACTCGGTATGCTCTAGACCGCCGGGCATTACTGCTGTACCTTTTTTTTTTAAGCCCAGCAGCGTGACCACCACTTTTCAGACTGACCCTGCTATCCTGTTCTTATCTGCTCATACTCGTGACCGGCAAAGTCGCTGAGGCTGTTTGGCCTCGGTTCGTAGTATCCATTACTATGTCTAGCAGCGGTAGCGATGCCACTCTATACGAGGAAAGCTTCACAATTACAGATTACGACCAATCAAAATACGATCGAGTGGCACGTATCTCATGTACCTCAGCCGACACGCAAACGGTCATGATGCTCGACGTCAACACCGAGCTGTTCCCTTGCGCAGTACCCGATTCTTTACATGTCGTCTTGTCAACGACCCTATCACCAGACGGTAGCAAAGAAGTCGAAAAAGGGTGGCGGGATGTTGGAAAAGGGGCCGACGCGCCAGCAACATTAGCTGATCTTTACGACTACGTTTGCTACGGCAAAATCTACAAGTTTGAAGAACCCTATGACGGCGATACTATGTACGTTACTCAAGCTTTTGACAACCCGCACTTCCCTTCTGAATACCCCATGGCTCTGGTTCACGATACTTTGCTAATATAGCGTTCGCAATTTGCAGCAGCGCGTATGTCTCATTTGGCGGGTTGCTCATGTCCCTGCGGGGGCCCATCAAAAAGCTTACGCCACTGAGAGTCGACAACGTCTATCTCCTGATCAAGAAATAGAGCGCTCGCGCAACGATTGAAGCTCCGCTACAAGAGTGTACACACGTCGAATTGCTTGGGAATAAGAGGCGATGTTGCAGGTGTCGGATTGTATTCGAGATGTCCACGCTAAGAGCTCTGTCAAGAGCAGATAACGATGACGACGGATATAAAACAGATAATCCACACTCATTTGTTCAGTTTATCCCCAGACTGAGCATGGTCGTCTGGCAGTTATTGGAATTCATGCAAGCGAGTCGTTCAACAAGATGAGATCTGAGTCCTGCCGGCGGTTCAGAGCCATGAGATGGCCTCGCGTCGCAACTGTTCTTCGGGGCGTCCATGGACGAGGCCTCTTCAGAACCACGAGCACATGGCCGAACATGAAGAAAAACTCTCCCCAAATTGCTTGGTACATACTTGTAATGACCTTAAAAAGATAACCAAACTATACCTGCTAGAGCATGGCGTTCATATAACATACTTTTATGCACGCAAAGTGAGATACGGCATGTGAGGTAGGTCTTTATATACGTATACATCATGTGAAGGCTTTTATCATAAATAGCCGGAGAAGTGTGCAATCGCAGCTTGTACCATTGGCACCTACCACACGTACCATTGCAAATTCCATTAGCTAACACCTAACTCCCTAACTAACCCTAACACTAACCCCTAACTAACCCCTAAATTGTATCTTGATGGTACATGCAGCCAGCGCCAATGGTACAACCAACGATTACCTCCCGGAGAAGTTGACGCCGCCCGCTAGCCCATGCGCCTTGGCTTACCACGTGGCGTACAAGTCTTACAGGTCTTGTAATACCTCTTACATTCCCGCATCGCGATATGTCTTTGACAAACTGATCACAGAAAGGAGAGAACGTTAATATACACTATTCAGCACATTTCAAAATCAGTTGCTAAAAAGTTGCTACTGAGATCTAGCCGTACTGTTTGGCACCGGCTTTCGATTCCATCGAAAATGCAGACATTCTCAATAGGAACATATTGCCTCGTGATGACTTTAATCATCTCTTGTGCTATCATACCCCCCATGATAGCAGCAATATTGTGCAGCTCCCGGCGATTTGACCTCGACACCTCTTGCGCTACCTCTAGCAATCGCCGATTGCCTCGAAGTTCTGGTGCAAAACTACTAATGAGCTCGATGATCTCTCTGGTACTGACTTCTGGTGCTAGAGCAGACGTTTGCAGTACGAGGAATATAGGGACCAACGAGAGAGGCGATTCGGGGCCGGCAACCGCCATCATCTCATCGCTTGCCAATTCTGTCTCTGATTGTGTTTTGTAAGCAGACATTTCTGATGATGTATATGATGCAGCGATTTTGTATTACTTACGTATGGTATGGCGCATGCTTGTCCCGTTATGTGGGCCTCGTAGAAGCTTCACAAACCTCGCGTTTTTGCAAAACAACTCAACGTCGTCTCTTGCGATTCCAGAGCCACCGGGTACGGTGCGAATTGTTTCCATGACCTCGTCGATGTCTTGCTTTGCTTTGGCCCTGTATATATATTGGAGTTCAAGATAGACCTTAGATAGCGCCTTCATATCTGGTAGCCCGCCAGGTAATGGGAGCTGCTGGTGTCTCTGATGGAATCGCTGCACGGCTCTTGAAATGATCCAGAAATCTCCATGTGCATCTTCCTGAACAGACATTGTTACTCCCGAGCACAGGTTTGGAGGCGGACGTTGGCAAGAAACCAAGGTTTTCAGAAGAGAAACGAACCTTTAAATGATCTACGTCGTCAAAGATTTGCCGTAATGATTCTGGTAGCGATGGGCGGCTTATATGTTTCATGACAGCGGCAACCGCCTCATCGAAATTTTCTTCGCCTCCTTCAGAGTTGTTTGTCCGGGCTCCCTGTGCTACCAGCTCTCGAAATGCAAGTTTTTCCGCGTAGGTTCGTGGCTTGGTTCCACCATGGGTCAGTTTCCATTTCTCAAGAAAATACAGCAAGATCACAACCATGGGTAGATGGCCATGCTCATGGTCATTTTGGTGATCAAAATTCTCTGCCATTCGGCCCACGAATTCGAAAAGTTCAGGCCATGGAGTAAGAAGCCGAAGATCTGCGGTCGATCCATTATCGGGATGAGTTTCCACGATGGGAAACAATGAGGGAATTCGAAGTGAGAAGTAGGCGTAAAAGCCCATGGTACAGGCAGCAAATAGTGGAATGTTCCGTTGTCTGGAATAAGTCTCGAGACAGGCGCTGTGTTTCAATGCAAGAGGCACCGTATACAGAATCATTGTAAAGGGCCTTGAAGACGACAGCAACCTCTCAAAGTCTAGATCCTCCTTGTTACGATGTTAGACTCGCATGGGTACGCGAATATAACGATGTACACATACATTTTCCTTGGGAAACCAATCACCCGCCACCGCAGGATTGAGCTCCACGAGATTGTCTCTACAACATCGGGCTCGAGATTTTCCCAGACATGCCTCATTGAGGAAGAAATTAACACCAAGATCCGCGTCTTGGACAATGGCCTCATCAGCGATAGTAAAGCTTCCAATACCTGAAATGGACTTTGGTCAGCCTTTACAAAGTGCTTTTCGGTGTACCTTGTATTTCGAACCTGGCAAAACCAAATTTTTTAAAGCTTCGATTCCCATTGAGCCGCCGCCGCTGTTGACTAGAAGAACATTCGCGGACTCCAAGGCGGACTGGCCAGCGGCGGCCCAAAGACGCAACTGTCGGTCATATCTGCGTTCTTTCTCAGATGGGCCTGGTGAGTTGAAGATGAAATTGGACGCCATGTCGAGCCGCTATGGACATAGTCTGAGTATGACTACTATTTAAAAGTGTAGCGCGTTTTTGTGGCGGTGGTAAGCATCCGCGCAGGAGTAGCTAGGCAGCACCAGGTAATTGGCGTGGCGTGAAGAGACGTGTAGATGTATGTACCTAATCACGTGAGCATTACTCAGGGAACTGTAAGAAGTTACTCGGAGAACTGTACTGGCGGGCGATTCAATTGCATCCCACCCTACCTTACAGGTAGGGGGGGTTGATGAGCAACAAAATACCTCCTGAGGTGCAACATAAAAAAGTACATGGCTGCCCCGCCATTTCCACACCAAAACATATGTACCTCGGCTTATCTCATAATTCGGCTTTGATGCAAGCTCATGCAACCTACGGAGTACCCACGTTTGTTTTTTGCAACCTCGTTTGTTTTTCAACCACGTTTTGTTTTTGCATCGCAAACCTATCGCGCAGCGTCTGACGAATAATCAGCGTCTGACGAGTCGGATGCCATTTTAAAGTCGCAGTATGTGTGTTGTAGCGATTGCAATTGCCAAGTGTCAAGGTTAGTAGTAGGTTGGTAGTGTGGCTCGCTATGCAAAAAACAAACGTCCTGGTTGCAAAAAACAAACGTGGGTACTCCGTAGGTTGCATGAGCTTGCATCAAAGCCGAATTATGAGATAAACCGAGGTACATAAGTTTTGGTGTGGAAATGGCGGGGCAGCCATGTACTTTTTTATGTTGCACCTCAAGAGGTATTTTGTTGCTCATCAACCCCCCCTACCTGTAAGGTAGGGTGGGATGCAATTGAATCGCCCGCCAGTATTCACAGACTCCTTCAGTTTGCCTAGGTAATCATCGATGGTGTGGGCCGTGATCTGAGCCTCTGAGGTGAGCCTTACCAGGTACATAGGTACCTAATCTGTAGAACCGACGAACCGTTGTAGGAATTATCATATGTTATGTAAGTACAGTCAAACCCCGATATAACGATGCGTCATCAAACGATTTCCTCACCTAAACGATAATTTTGGGCCTCATTTTTTGAAATTCCTCACAGAAAACCCATCCGATAAAACGATATTTCGATTTAACGATGGGGGTTTGGTGACTTTTACGTTATCGTTATATCGGGGTTTGACTGTATGTACAGCAGCTAGGCCACTGTATGATGAACAGCCTCGCTTCTCGCGCTGTATAGTGTCGTGTGAATTTCGAATTCGCACTCAGCGACTGAGATTCTCTGTTCTCCCAAGTTCCGAGGCGCATTCTCCGTACCGAAGTTTACCGGCGGCGGCGGCACGTTCCACACCATTCGCGTCAGTCATTCCGACAGTGTTGACCATCGCAGCAAGCCACAAGCAATGACATCTAAGCGCTTATCTGGCAAGACCGTGCTTATAACAGGTGCATCTTCTGGCATTGGAAGGTCCACAGCATTTGAGTTCGCGCGAAGCAGTCCCAAGAATCTGCGCCTGATTCTGACGGCTCGTCGGATAGATAATCTGCATCACATTGCCTCTGAAATTACTCAGGAGGTTGGCGATGGTGTGAAAGTGCTCCCCATCAAACTCGACATAAGCAACGCCGAAGAGGTGCAAGCATTCGTCAGAGATTTACCCGAAGATTGGAAAGACATTCATGTACTGGTCAATAATGCGTAAGTGATTTTTAATACAGTTGACGTTTCATGCTGTTTCGTCCATGTCAGCTGTTCTATGAGAGTCGCAGCGACTGACGTGCATGGTTCATGTTCAGCGGCCTCGTCAAGGGCGTGGCGCGTGCGCCTGAAATCAACCAGGATGACATGCAGATCATGTTTGCGACCAATGTCACCGGTTTAATTAATATGACTCAGGCTGTTCTACCTGTGTTTCGAAGCCGTTGCGATGGAGGTCGTGGGGATATCATCAATGTAGGATCGATAGCTGGTCGTGAAGCATATCCTGGTGGCTCCATATATTGTGCTACCAAAGCTGCAGTCCGGAGTTTTACGGAGAGCTTGCGAAAGGAACTCATTTCCACGCGAATTCGGGTCATTGGAATAGATCCTGGGCAAGTCGAAACGGTAGGGTTCTCGATCTTGAACGAGTACATACTGTGATTCAATCACCGAGCATCACTTACACTGTGTAGGAATTCTCTCTTGTTAGATTCGATGGAAATAAGGCCCAAGCCGATGCAGTGTATGCGTAAGTTGATCGAGCTAATTCCGTTCAAGGCGCGGGTGATTGGGTGCTAACAGCGTTGTTGTCAAATTAGGGGGTGTGAGCCGCTTACGCCTGACGACGTTGCAGAAATAATTGTCTTTGCGGCAACTCGTCGAGAAAACGTGGTCGTCGCCGACACGCTGGTACTTCCGAGTCATCAAGTAAGTGGATGGAACTTGTATAGATACGTGATGTATGTGAGACTAATCATGCGTGCCGTCATGCCAGGCTTCCGCCCTCATCATGCACAGGCGAGATACCTAGGCTTGGCTGAGCTCTAGTTGATGTTATTCGGGGCGGATTCGGCCAGTTGGTGGGCATTGAATTTGCTGATGAAGGATACTGAACATAAGATTAGTGCGCCAATATGCTAGAATTGGCCTAAAACTGAAGCGCATCATGATATCGGATGACATCCATCCAACTTCTTAAGATTGAAGTCTCTGATTCGGCCAAAGTCTAAGCTATAAAAGTGGTCATATTCGAGCCTTTCTCTTGCCTCAAGCCCACGTTCCCGATATGTAGCAAAACAGTCTGGAACCAAAGATTGACGCCTTCTAGAATCAACGGGATTTTCTCTACCAGCGTTCCGTTAAGAATCCATTCTACGCTGAACTGGATACTTGCTAGTAGCTACCACGATTTGGTAGCACCGCTGGGCAATTCACAATTCTTTGCATAGTCACATGGAGATACACTACCACGATCAGAGCCCAAGTTGTCAAGAATCGTAGCCCCGAAAATATGAAACGGTCGTAAAACTCGAATCCTACGTTCCAATTTCGTTGAACCCAGAAAGCCAAATAAAAAACATATTGGCTCGTCAGACGCATATCCAACTGTCAGTGGTAATGCCGAGACGCCTCGCTAGAAAAGGAAGACAAGTGTCAAATGCAGCTTTGATGCACGAATCCAAGTACAATTATATCCAAAGGAAAGAGAGCACTAGAGCAATGATACTTAGTCCCCGGTGTGCTGGAATAGTGGCGAGATCGACTCGCCGTAATGATTGCGCCGAATAGCCTCCGAAAGGAGGAAAGACAAGTCAAGGACAACAAGCTTCTTGATGTTCCTGGCTCGATCTTGGTTTATTGGAAAACTGTTAGTAACAAGAATTGTGTCGATGCACTCGCATCGTTCAAGTTGCTCCAGACAGTCTTCGCCAAAGACGCCATGTGTCGCGATGCAATAGACCCTCTTCGCCCCTCCTTTTTTGACAACGGTCTCGGCGGCAGCAATCCAAGATCCAGGTTTATCAATCATGTCGTCTACGATGAGCACTGTACGGTTTCTGACGTTTCCGACAAGTGTGATCATGTGCTCGGTCTTTGCGCCTTGAAAGGCGTTGTCTTCTTCGTCAGAGCTGGCCGGCGCATCTCCTCCTCCGCCCAGGACTTGTCCTTCCGGAACAAAGAAAGATGAGGCATGAGACATGATCATTGGATCGTCATCCGGGAGACTGTTCTCTGTCGTAGACATGGCTGGAGATGGGAAATCGTCTTCCACGACATGACCACGAACCAAGCGGCCATGTATGACCTCGTGAGCTCGACGATCGTCGTAAAGCTGATCTTGGTCAACTGGCACATCCGGCGTCTTACGACAGCCGGCTGAATCCACGTCGCACACTGTGGCGGCTCTGGCAACCGCCAACGGCAACGAGGGTTCTCTTCGATGGGCAGGAGGATCTCCTGACTCTACCATGCTTCGCGTCGTCGACGCCGCAGCCTGCGGTTTCGTGACAATTTGACCACCAGCTGGAGCAGATCTATTGCATCCCGAAAACAGCTCAAGCTCTGGTTGTCGTTCGACGTCATCCAAATGATTCATGATCATACTAGCGGTCATGTTTGTGCCGCGTTTTCGATCAGTTGTGACCATGCCGAAGTTGAGTTTCAAGGCGTCGGCAAGAGAGGTCACTCGCTTGGTACCACCAGCATTTTTCGACACCACAACGGCTTCTCGCCAGTTTGAGACGTTACGCTTTATCCATTTAGCTATGATGGGCTCAGCATGAAGGTTGTCCACCGGACAATGAAAGAAACCCTGCATCTGAGAAGCATGCAAATCAACAGTAATCACATGCTTGACTCCTGCAACGCCAAGAAGATTGGCCAGCATTCTGGCAGTTATGGCCCCTCTGTAGGCTTTCTTTTTGGATTGTCGGCTATACGGGAAATAGGGCAAAACAGCTGCGCCGAGGTCAGTCAGAGGTATTAAAAAAATGCTTGGGATAACCGTGCGAACCTGTGATCTTATTCGCCGAGCCGCCCTTGCAAGCCGATATCATGATCAACAGCTCCATAATGGAGTCGTTGATCTTCGGACTCCCCGACTGAACAACAAAAACATCTTTTTCTCGTACACTCGTGAGGATTCTGACACTTGTCTCGCCCTTGAACGCGTTAGCCGACATCGGCGTGTGCGGTTGGCGAACCACAATCATCAAGAGCACGAGCTATGGGAAGCTCACATTGGAAAATTGTGTCAGTTCCGCATCAGCGGGAGTGATGCCAAGATTTTCACATATCTGTCCGGTGAGAACCGGGCACGAGTTGCCAGCAAAAATCAACGTGTTGCGCATGGTGTGAGAGAGGCACACTGCATGGTGGTTTAAATGTAACAAGGCGTGACAACGTACTCGAGTCAATTTTTTTTACCAGGTATGTAGTTTTGAACGAGCATTACTCGGGGAACTGTATGGGATTACTCGGTGAACTGTTTTTGCCAAAAAGCTCCCTAATTCTCGGGCTCTCTCGATAGAATCTACCTAGGTACCTAATGTACATGGGTATGTACCACCTCATCTAGCACCTCGAAAAAGTGGGGTTGGGAGTATGTACCACCTCATCTAGCACCTGTGACCTCAAGTTCTTACTCTTTCAATCAACATCATCAACGTCACCTTGTCGTGACATCATCAGTAACGATTGGAATCTAATCAAATTAATCCCTTTCACTTCAAAATTCTTATCATGATGTTCTAATCCCTGTTCTGAGCTTCCCGCGAATACTCTGATTGTTCACCACGGCTCTGCCCTTGACGAGTATGAATCATGATGGAGGTCAAATCGAAGATTTGCCTGCCCTCTGTGCAGTTTGCCACTCTTGCCGAGCTTCTTGCCTTCCTAAGTTCCTACAGCAATGAGACCTCCAGAACGGAATGGCTTTTCCAAGACCGCCTCGAGAAATTATCGCAAGATTGACGGACACCGCAGCGGACGTCAAAATTGGTTGAGATCATGGCGCTCGAAGAGGCTCTGTATCTACGGGCGTTCGTCGAAGTAGTACCCGGCTTATCGACTGCCCGTTTCGTATATTGATATTTCAAGGGCAGAAAAAGCAGATATGTACTGATATTCAAATGCAAGTGCACGAAACCGCAAGTTTGACAGGCCATCATTCTTAGGCACAGAAGGAAGTTTTCGGGTCAAAATTGTGTGTCTTTGTGTGTTGCTGTTCATGCCCTGCGTGATTTTTCTGTCAGTAAATGCAAAACTAATCAGGAGCCCAACAAAGCAAACACTTCGTGCCTTTAAACCCGGTGTTGCGGTCACAAATCAGGTACTCCGATGGTGAAGCAATAAATCACAGTTTCGTGACATTATGTATCCGAAGGGAGTGAGGGCAACAGAGCTGCGCTAGCTGAGTTCAGCGATGTCCCGCTTTTTGATTGGTTTTGAAACTACTGCAGTCTGCAGCAAAAGTCACTGCAGCAGATAGGGACCTCCTGTGACACTTCCACTGCTCAGATTTCCCTCCGGGGGCGCTGCCGCGGGCTGTCCTCGCTGCGTTCGCATTGTCACAAACTCTATTAGGTACCATCTCAATCACAGATCTCTCGCTAAAGACAATGGACTTCGCTCCGTTTACCAGCTCAATCAATTTCAATTAGACTCAAAATATATAGAACACATGAAACACGCGTCTCCCGCACCAATCGTTACAGAAATGTAACCATCGAGTCAAAGATCCTCCCATTACGGACAGTATGGCTGCAGTGTCTGGATCATTTTTTTAGTAGGCCGGGCCGGTGTAAGTATCGAATCGAACCATCAGAACGGCCGACGGCCTCTTCAGCACCACGCGAGATCTTCAACTGTGCCAACAGAGGCATCGCAGACGTTGTACACACGTTAGACTGATTCAGTCAGCAACAGCGTCAGCGCTTCCATCGACGTGAGCCTGGACCAAGCCCAATTTTGCGCAGATGGACATTTCCCCGCACCTTTATTACACGGTCTTTGACCTTTCGCGCATGTGGATACGCTTGACGACGACATGTTGGCTTACCTGGTACCTATAGGCTATAGATGGGCCTGCTTTGGCTTATCACGTCTTGCATCTATGCAAAGTGAACGGTGTCAACCTTTCGTCGTATTGTTTACTTGGTCATGTGGCTCGTGGCTAGATGAGTTAGTCCTACATGGGATATCCGTGTAAGTTGAAGCACAACGGCATGCACACTCAATCCGAAGTTCAAAAATGACTTTTCGTAAGCAGTCTTGACTAACAAGTACATCCAGCAGAAGTATCTATTTTGATGGATACCTCCCAGAGACCAAGCCAAAAGTCTGTATTAGCCGGATAAGGGAGACAGACCGGCAGCTGCGTCGCCTGTATGATACGAGTCGGACATACGACTGTGCTCTATGCATAGCTGTCCCGCATCCTGCATTGTTCAAGGTGGCGGAGAACCCGCGCTGGATCTTTTCGCGATCGACGTCACGTTTGGAGGCCGATGGATCCATGGTTTCTGGTGCCTGCAATTATTGATGCTTTAAGAAAGCATGAACAATACTGGGGCGTCACTCGCCTTGTTTCCGGTGAAGCTGACCGGTTTTGCGCCGAGGATGTTTGCAAGCAAGGTGGCACCGTCCTGACATCAGATTCCGATCTGCTGGTCCATAACTTTGGGCATGGCCGAATTCCTTCTTTCGAGATCTCCGGAAGAATGAAATCTTCAGTATAGTATTCAAAAGCTTTGTTCCGGAGAAAATCTTTAGAAATATTGGCTCACAATATCCAAAAAAAGGCAGGCACTTCATCTGGCATACGAGCGTCAGCTATCCCCCCATTTAACCTTTTCACAAATGATCCTGAACAGCTCAGGACCTTTTCCACAAACTTCCGCCTACCTTGACTTTCAAGATCAATTTACTCCGGTAGAGCTTTCGGACTCTTGGAAAGACGACGGGGGCATATTTTCGTCTCTCAGCTCTTTGGATCCAAGAATTTTCTGAACTTGTCCTCAACATTCATCTGCGATCTGGGAAGGAGGTTCAGCTTGTTCGCCAATCAGGATGTTCCTGCCGCCACTGCTGGAGAGCTCGGCGCTGAGAAGTGCATGAGACCCTAGCACTTGTATTCGCCGACTGACATATCCAGTCGCGAGCCATTCGATCGTTTCTGGAGCTGACAACAGTGTTCATGAATTTAGAGTTGTGTAAACTTGGTCATCTACAGGGAGAAAGATAACGCCGTCTTTGTCCAATTTATTCAGAAATCGTATGCAAGATGTTGTGTCATTTAGTTCGAAACTGAAAAGCTTCTACAAATGCAGTGATTATCAATTTTGTGTTGCTTTGGGAATAGCACTGGAGATGCTTGATGCCCAAAGACGAGGCTTGGCACCAGTTGCGTGTGAAATGTTCGAACGGGTTCAAGATCTCAATATCACAGCAACCCTTCTCGTATTTCGTGGACCCATGTTCATGTACACGCGCAGGTCCAGGGCGTACTGTATTCGTTTCGAATTCTGCAGCAAATTCTGAAGTATGTAGGCAGCTACTAGTCATGGGAACTGAAGATGTTTCCGCCATCATATCTCACCTCACGCCTGTGGCACATTTCCCAAACTTTTACGACTCTCTGGGAACTGTCAAAGAGGTTTTTCGAAAGGGGATACCTGAAACCATAACAGATTCCACTGTCAAAACTCTAGTCGAGGACTTGCAGTTACCTTTAATATTTCTCACGCTCCTCACTCGGAGAGTGAGACAGTTGACAAATGTTCCTGGGTTAATCGCCTTGTTTCTGACGGAGAATCGTTCGACAGAAACAATCTGTTCAGTGCCTTGTTTATAGATTAGGGGTTCATATTGGAATCGCTGCTCTCAACGGGCGCTTACGATGTGAGACCCATTGGCCCATACGCGCTGAGGGCTGAGGTGGTGGTCAGCCTTTTCTGTAACTACATGAGACCACACCTCCTCCTTCCCTTCCTAGATAAGCTTCCATGAATACGATCGATTTGTTCATGCCAGTTGACCCATTGGCGTTTACGTAACACTGTCGGATACATCTCAATAGTTACAGGACAGAAATGTTTAGGTGCGTTAGGCTACCACCATGTCCATGGCATACATGATGTACCTGTGCTAACTCTGATTATGCTCCGTAGTATGATACTCCGGCGTTTGTCTCCAAGTACAACATGTACAACATATTTAGCGGCTAAGTAACTATCCGCATCGTCTGATTGTATACGCTTTACAAATTATTTAAACCGCTGCCAAAGTTCTTTGGGGCCATGTATTTCCTGAAGAAGCTGTTCAAACGAGTCAGGCTCGTCTATCGGTTTCGTCAGATCGCTCAATAAATCCCCACTCCAACCTCTGCTACTTGTCCGAATGAGTCTCCAAGCCCGTCTGAATTCATCTCTTATTGTCACTATGCCATTGTGCGTAACAGTTCGGGCAACGTTATGATCCAACTCGAAAGGATCCTCGATGGCGAATAGGTATCGATGCCGGATTTCCTTAACGTGGGTAGAATTTCCGTTTTGTGCTGAGTCTAGACTAGGTGTTGGACTGCGACCTTCAATCACCGTTTTGGCCCCGGTCCACCCTTTTTCTTGCTTTGTCAACAGGCCTCCATGCGTTCGAAGACTGAGCACATCGCGACCCCAGTCAAATCCTCGGCCCAAACCGTGACCCATCGGTCCGCTCTGGGCAAAATATTCAAAGAATCCTCGGATAAGCTGACCTATGGTCTCCGTGTTGTGTGTCAATTGACAGTTGGCTGCGAGACAGCTGATCTCGGGCTCGTTCTGCCAGAATTGCACGTTATAGCCGCGCACTGTTGCATGGTCTTGGTTAACAGTACCTGATCCTGTCTCACTTGTTGAAGGTGCCAAGTGCTGAAGATTCGGGCATACGAATGGTTTTGACACGTTGACGAGGAAGTGAAGTACCATGAGCACGAAGCCATAGCTACTCAATGTGCCACGATAGCCAGAATTAATGCCGCGAACTTTTGCCCACCTCTTGATAAATAGTACTATCGGTCGAACTCGTGGGTCGGTAAGTGAATAACACCGAAGTAGCCTGGTGTTTAGAAGCGCCAAATGGGGCGAAAAATTGATGTCACACTGAACACCGACACCACTATTCGGAAACTCTAGCGGATCTCGACAACTGCCTCGCGATTGATTAATTTCCAACGTACGAGGGTCTGGCAAAAGACGAATCCTGGAGAGTATCGGTAATAACTGCTTCGTCACCGGGATCCTGAAAGCGGCTTGGCCGGATAAGTGTACTTTGGCAAGGGGCTTCCTAAGCAGTTGGATGTACTCGCTGATGTCTCCTGTGAGAGACTGATCATACGATTGATGACGGATTGCTCGCTCGAGTACATGGGCCAGCTGCAGACATTGATGTTTCTGACCAAGCTCGTCAAAACTGGTATTTCCACTTGCGTTTGCAAGGGTCATCGTATGACGAATGGATTCGTCATCTATTCCCTTAATATACATTAGGACAAGTCGCTGCTCCTTATAACAAAAGTCGTGCAGGACCGACTCTTCAAGTTTGCACACAAGCCTACATGTCCTATGGTAATACTCTGTGGGGGTCTCTTTTGGTTTCTGTGCCAATTGCATGAGCTCAAATTCTGGCTGACAACGTAACAGCTCGCATGCAGACTGGAGTTCTTTGTTGTAGGTAAAAGGATCGTCCCCGTAATGGATTTTGTTTTGGACTTCCTCCCAGTTTCTTATGATTCGGTCGATTCGACCAGAGGAACCCTGAAGAGCATCCTTTGCGGGAGACAGTTGCCAATCTAGCAAAAGCCGCTCACCTTCAACCTGTGTGAACACTCCAGCAAGAGATCTGTTGATTGAACCTGTTCCGCGACTTTCGAATGAAAGAGAAAACCTGGACTCCAACTGATGTCGTAGCAGATCATCATACAGCCCCCGCACAAATGCTCGGCAAATGCGGTTCAAAATAGCCCAGTCTGAGCTTCTGAACTCATGTTGTTTGCACCCTATTATATCACGCCCACCAGATCTCCTCAGAACTCTCTTGGCTAGGCAGTAATATGCCTTCAGAGAGCTATTGGGAGTTTGTTTTAGTTCAGCTTCTTCTCCACCATGAGTCTGGCCGGGCGGGAGCTGGAATTTTGTGCAGACAGGGTCAATGTCCAGGACCTCAACTCCCTTCACGGCATTCGCAACGTCGATGTGGCCGTCCAATTCCTGAAATTGGTCTACATACCCTTCTGTCGCATTTGTGTCGAAACCGTTCTCCCACTTTGTACGCTCGGCCAGCAATGCAGAGCGCAGAGCTTCAGAAGGGGTCTCGCAGAGTTTGATGATGGGCACTCTAGCACGACTCAATAAACGCGCGCCATATCCGGCCTCCAAAAGTGCCTTTTCTATCAATCTAGGAATAGGCGACTTAGGCGAGTCCGGTTGAATTCCAGAAAGTGGCGATAGAAGCCCGAGGTCCATGTCCGAAGATCTGGTGGCGAAGCCCGACGACATGCTACCAAAGCACTTCAGTTCAACGGAAGACTTGGGAAAGTTTGACGAGACGCCATGTTGATACTCGTGATCAGAAATGACCTGCTTGCAAATGACCTCAACTTTCTGTCTAAATTTCTCCTTCCGAGCAATCTCATGGAGTTCTATCTCGGTGTTCCATATGACCTCATGACAAAGTTTGTCCAGTAGAGCAGTTTCGTTGGCAATTTCATACGGATTGGTGGACTGTCGCCCATAAGTTTGGGGAGAAGTGGTGGGGAGGTATTGCGCAGCCTGAGGAGGCAGAAGCTGACCGGGAACCGGCCGATTCGAGTGATGAGGCGCATTCATGTGGGTTTCTGAAAGTATTGGGATCGGTGAAGAAGCAGAGTTATACGGTGCTGCGCTTTGTACATTCAACTCTCGCCGGCACTCTGGCAATTGGCGCCCCACAATATCACCAGTAGAAAGCATTCCTCCGCGTATGTTGAGGCGGTGACAGACAACTTCATTATGCTGTAGAGCACGTTGTTGAAAAGCATGGCTTGGATTCTGGGGCGAGGCCATATAGACGGACATCTCAGTGTCAATCTGGCGTCTTCGGGCCTGATTTGGGCGTCGCCTGCTACTCTTGAGAGGATGCGGTCCTCGCTGCGAGTCCAATGCCGCGTGGGGGGGTCCTTCAGACGGGGCATAATCGTTCCAGTGCATAGACGAGCCTCTTGCTCCTGCTGAGTATCCTCTTGCCCCCATGGAAGGACCGACTGCTTCGGTTTGTGATGGTTGACTAGTGAGTATCAAGCCTCGAAGACGATTATCGAGCTCAAACTCAGGTCCGGGACCATCATTTGACATTTTTAGGACTTGGGATACCTATCAGGTTATGACAGACGTCTGGAGGTACGAGTACAGAGGCGAGAAGCGGGAACAATGACGAGTGCAGTCGATGAGATATGAATTGTGGTAATTCGACGACGTTGAGATACACTAGCTCGCAACTTTGTCATGCTCGAATGCGAGGCAGTTGAAATCCCAACTAGTTTGTTTTTTAATCCGAGTTCGACTTGTCGTAAGTTCTGCCCCATTCCGCCTGACAGAGGCACTCGGATAACAAAACGACGCTCAGAAGCTACCGGAGCTACGGCGTCGAACAGAAATATGGTGATGGATTCGTCCTCCAATGTGCCACTGCCGAGAGGTCGGACGGTGGTACACTGGTACCTATTAGTAATCGCGGGACAACAAACGTTGCTGTGCTTTTCTTGTCAAGGGGGTTGGAGGGCGAGTGGAGTCTGAGTCTAGCTAGAGGTAGGTACCTATGTACCTGGTATAGGAGGTATGTAGGTACCTGTCATGAGCGGGTATCCCTTTCGGGCGCCGTAACATCCGCCGCCGTACGGCGTAAGGCCCAGAGTCTGAGCGTCTGTTCTGTTCTAGCAAATGCAAAAAAGTGACTTCCGTTATTTTCGGAGATAGTGGAGATCTAGTGGAGAATCTTCTTTGTACCGCTCCACACCACCACCACACCCCTGTATGTACTGAAAGACGTCTCGCTTACATGAGCTCGCAATCGATAGGCACACCGCCTGCTATATCAGACAGCTGTTTGATGATCAAAAAACTTGTGTAGCTTGTAGAAATAGGTTATACTCTGACATACGACATTTGAAGCCGCATTTGCCTCGCATCGAGCCGGGTTACATCAAAATGTCGAACACACCAGCGACCAATGACTCAAATGAGAGTTGGCTGGATAAAATAAATGAGAGTTGGCGGGTTGCGCGTTGGAGACGACGGTAGATAAAACAAAGAAGAGTTTGGCGTACACGCGACACCCAAAAAAAACAAAGCCCAGCCCGTTCTTCACGCGGTGCGATTTCGCCGCCATCCTGCAACGCGCATCCCCGATTGGAAAGCATAGAAAGCCCGAGTCTAACTATTCGACTAAGTACCCACCCGACGCAGTAGATCCACTCTTGACCAGATTTGGTTAGTGGACTCGATTGCCACACACCCACACACCCACGCCGCCACGCGAAAACATCACAGTCGGGTCTCCGCACTAGCAATCGTCTTTCGTCGAATTTATCAACTTTGCTGCTGCTCAAGATCGCGATCCTCGCAATTCGGAATTTGCATGTTAGATTCCCAGTGCAAAGAGGTTCATATAACATAAAAAAGCATGTAAACGAGCAACGAATATTGATTGAGAGGCGGCTAGCTAAGAAGGAGACAAGGAACGCAGGCGGCTGCGCAATTCACTTCATGATCTCGGGCTTTGTAACCGTGTCAACTTGATATTCCGCGAGAGCCTCGGCCTCTGTACCCACCGCTTATCATTCGCGCTTCAACCCATTCTGCCTCGGTTCTTACACGTCTTAAGCTCGAACTGGGACCGGTACGCCCTTCGTCGCTCGTCTTGACGGCAGCTGTGGCCTCGATGCCCGTGAGCCCTCTGAGGTACTCTGATCAGTGCCCTAGTGGACGGGATGACGCTGGAAGCATCTCCATTCATAGCGGAATCGTTACGCTTGTTGCGGGCGGGCTGCCGCCGTTCCTTTCGGATGAGGTCGTGCACTGGGTCAAGGGCGTCCTGCATTTCCATGTCAGATATCTTTTCAGTGTAAATAGAGCCGGTAATATGTTGGCTGCATCTGCCCGTTGATCTAGCGACGTTACTGGATGAACGCTTCATGAAAGCAACACCCTTATCAGCACCCCATCTGAGCAAAAAGCGAGAAGAGGAACTCGACAACTGTTTCAAATTGAGGCGGCTCGCCAACGAAGTGTTCGCCATTGCTGCGCCATGCGAAACTACTGTATTGTTTTACATTTCGATGGAGGGGTTAAAGAACGATATGATAACAAAAGAATGAAGCCGCAGAGGTTATATCAATGGTGCTGTTGATGTGTTGATAGCTTGCGTGTTGACGTGACGGTTGAAAAGAAGAAAATTGTTACCTATCGTGGACGCGGCCATTGGGGCGTTGACGTATCCAAAGCCCCATTTTTGTGGATCTACTGCGTTGGGTGGGTACTTAGTCGAATAGTTAGACTCAGAAAGCCCCGTTCTACCACTTTTTCCAGCCCATTCGTACTTTGCAAAAGTACAAGTGTTTGGCAAGCTGTCTAGAACGGATAACTGGGGCTCGCGGTGCCTTTTGGCCTATCACGGGCGATGTCAAGGGTCCCCTGCCAGTCATCTCTAGCGCGGTACATTGCCACAGGGGTCGAGACGAAAACGCACAACGAAAAGTGGAATTTTCGTCCAAATGAGGAATGGTCGCCAAAATGAAAATTCGTTATTCCATTTTCTGGCCGTTGCTGTGACGGTTACCCGTAACTGCTCTGTCCGTCTTTGCATGCACCTATATATCCCCCACTAAGCTGGTTCTCATCAGCTTAGTGTTCTGACCTTTTGGTCGGGTCGGTAGGGATATCCGACTCCTCACAGTTGCTAGAACAGAACAGACGCTCAGACTCTGGGCCTAAGGCCGATGCCAATCAAGAAGCGGGTGTCAAGGCTTGGGAGTTCACAACAGAGTGGGGGCTGAAGGCAAGATGTCAAAGGTAGGGGTCATACGGAGTACAGTTAAACCCCGCTAAAACGATATCCCAAAAGTGACCAAAACTCCATCGTTATATCGGGATATCGTAATATCGAATCTCGGGTGATCTGAATTCATCACGTGTTTCATCACATGACCATCGTTTTGGCAATGCTGCCCCACCATAATACCATGTCGAGTTGACGTGGCAGCACGCCGCAGCAGTATCGGATGTTCAAATTGCCACACAAAATTGATGCTGCATGTCAGGAATGGGTGGAATGAGCCAAAACAATTGTGTCGGGATGAGTTGGGGCAGATATTGCGTGAGGAATTGGGTGGAATGGGCCAAAAAATTGTGTCGCGATGACCCCGATATAACGATATCACGTGATTTTTCGACCAAAATCGTATCGCTATCGCTATAGCGGGATTTATCGTTATTTGTATGGTGATATCGGAAAATGAGGCCAAAAATATCGTTAAGGTGAATATATCGTTTTATAACGTATCGTTATAGCGGGGTTTAACTGTACCGTATTTACTCAGTAAATTCGTCCAAGCCCGTGGGTCTGATGACCCTTGCTCGAACAGATTTTCAGCGATACCATTGGCCACCACCATTGGCTTTTTGATTTAGCGGGCTCAGCCCGCATCTTTAAATTGAATATGTGTGGAGGAGCCAATGGTTCGCTGTAAATCTATTCGAGCAAGGGTCATCAGACCCACGGGCTTGGACGAATTTACTGAGTAAATACGGTATGCTTGAAGGTTTTGATCTCTGGCCTCTACCATACATGTGCGAGGCCATGGTGTTATGGACCTTCGCTCCCAGCGCGTTTGTGCCTGAGGCCTTCTTCGGTCTCCACCTTCGGTCTCCGCTCAGTGCTCCTTGTCTACGGAGTACCTACGACTCTCACCTAGCACTGAGCAGGGACCCTCTGGTTGTACCGATGTCCCTGACAGCGGGTCACCGCTAAACTCAGCTAGCGCAGCCCTATTGCCGACACACCCATCAGCACGTAGGTACCTACCTATCTCACTCCCTTCGGATAACGTCAGGAAACTCTGCGATCTACGGAGTACCGCTTCACCATTGTAGTGGGTGTCCTTTTTAGGTTTCACCCACGAGTAACCAAAAAACAGTAAATAAAACATGCGAATCCCAGTCTGACGCAACAACTTCATAGAAAGCGTTCCTTCGTCACAAATAGTGTCAGTTGTCATGGTCTGGGCTTTGCCCAGCCCTCAGCAATATAGGTGTCAATTGTACAGGGTTCAGGAACTTGTACAATGCGTATTCTTTTGTTGTCTTCCATGGCGCAACGGAATTGGGCACCTCACCCAGACGGCGGCGCAGACACCCGATTGGCTCTTGGAGCCAGGCCATCACATCAGTATGTAACAATGGGGTAGTAGAATGCGCTAGTGTCGCAGAGCCACCTCTCATTGGCCGGCAAGTCTACTCTCATTGGTCACTGCAACACAGATTGCACGTGAGTGTTGCGAGAAGAGCCCGCGGCAGCGCCCCCGGAGGGTCGCCGAGCAATTTACTTTTGCGCACCACGGATCTTTGGCACCACGGCGCGCACGGACCACCAGAGGCCGAGATCGCGGCGGCCAAAACAGCGAAGGTGGATCCACGTGGGGTCTCATTGGCTACAGCGTTCTCAGCGGCAATGGCTGTCACGACTCACGACTCACGACCTGTATTGGGCAGGGAGTGGCAATGCACTACATATGTATAACCTCGATCAAGACGTGCAACTTGGTCACTTGACCTTTTTTTGGGAGGAACAGGTGGTTATGCGTTTCTCATAATGTCACGCTCTTATATAGAGTGTTGATGACTTTTGCAAGGGGTGTACTCCGTAGAATCTGCTATGAATCTGCTATATACACGTGTAGACTAACTACCTAGGTCAGCGCCGCCCTCACCGCCCTCACTGCCATCCAAGGGGGTGTTGACCGGTCCTCTGCCTTATCCTCGTGTTATTCGGCGCTGGTATGAAGTCCGCCGACCCCAATTGAAGGTGTTGTTGCTGCGTCGTCGGCGGAGGTTGAAGGCTGCCGGGCGAAGTAATGGTGTTGTTGCCACCCTTGATCAGAAGGCTGGCCGACCGGCCGAGCAGCTCCAACGTTGTTGCGGTCGGATAATTCGTTCCTGGTGCTGCAGCCTGCCATGCGCCGTGCTAGACGCCTTCGCGTTCGGTCGACGCGCCACTGGCTTCACGCTTTGTGAACAACTGCTGGCTCACGTAGTCGTAGCGCCGGAGGATTTATGAAGCGCTGACGGTTGACGAACCAATGCACGTCGAAGTCCGTGGTCTTGAGCACGCTGTCGGTCTCCAAGATGCTCATGATCTTGTGGTAGCACGGCAGCCCTATGCACGCAGTATAATCGTCGTTGCAAACGCAATCGTCGCAGCAGCGGTTCTCGGTGTTGTCGGAGTTGGCAAGGACGGCGGAGTGCGTAAAAGGCGTGCCATCTTGACGGTGAGATGGTTTAAGACACTCCCGCGCCTTCTGAAGGTTCTCCTAAGCTTCGTTGAACTCCATTGTGATGGCGATGATGCCGGCGGTGATGACAGATGGCGGGTGCGGCGGTGTTGGCGTGGAAGAGCTACCTAGGTACCTTTGTAGAGTCACGTGTACATTGCCGGTATCGGCCTCTGGTGGTCCGTGCGCGCCGTGGTGCCAAAGATCCGTGGTGCGCAAAAGTAAATTGCGGTCGCCGAAGGCAAGGCCCCCCCGCCGAGGGGGAGATCTTTTCGTAGCCACGTTCTAACAAATGAAATGAAACAAAACTTTCACTCATCCCCGACCGATGAACAGCAACACTATCTAGTATCCAGAATCAGCATCGCATTACACCGAGGTAGCTTCGACTACCATGCAGCACCCCCCCAGATGATCCTCACCGACCTGGAGAGCCAAGCGAGCCACAAGTTACAACCCGGTCCCGGCCCTCACTATCACAGTGTCGGAAATGCCGTGTCATTCACCGCGACTTTGGCAACCTTCAACAGCAGCTGAGCCTGCGTTGTGGCCAAGATCATGTTGACGAAGAGCATCTGGATAGCCAGGGCGCTTGTGAATGAGGTAATTGGCACCGTCGTTGGCATGACCTGGAAGGACGGTACCGCAACTCACGGTGCGAGCGATCCGCACAAGAAAGCCCCAGCTCAGAGCCAGATCCAATAGACCTGACGTCTGACGACTTGTCTGACGAGAGGGACTTGCGAAATTGTGCAATAGTGGATACGATCACTTTGTACCGCCCCACAGCACCAGCCCGGCGTCTTCGAGGAGGTCGGCCAGTTCATCGGTATCGTCGAGGACCGAGGTCATCGGTATGGACTGCCCAGTACATACATAGGTAATAGTACAGAAGGTCAAAGGGGCCAGCTCGAGAGAAGACATGATGATTTTTATTCACAATAATAGTAATAAATGGGATGGTTGGATGCGTCACGACGTTGTTGATGAAGATAAAGAAAATTTTCTCTCGGAATTGCGGTCGCGGAAGCCACTGGCAAGTCCACTGGCAAGTCCACTGGCAAGTCCACTGGAAGTCCACTGGAAGTCCACTGGAAGTCCGCATCGGTGCTGTCTTGGCAGTTTTTTCTGCCATTTTCATTCCACTCGTACTTTGGCAAAGTACAAGTGAAAATTGTCAGCAGAGTGGAGCCCGTGGTGCCGTCGGACCAATTACGAACGACATCAGGGGTTCCCTGCTAGCTCGGTACATCGTCGCAGGGGTCAAGATGGGAACACAAAAGTTATGCAAATTTTGAGCGCGCTTCTCGCGCTTAAAGAGAAATTTGTCGCCTAATGGGGTATGGTCGCAAAACTGGATCCACTTCCATCAGAAAGTCGTCAGACGTCAGGTCTATTGGATCTGGCCCTCAGAGCCGTATTGCTACTTTTACGCGGAACCGCTCGTCACGGAGTTATTGAAAGTCCTCAACCTCAGCACGCATATTGAGTATGTAGCATTTCAGTGCCAACATGGCGAGGAGGCAAGGCAGAATCTCAAGCAGATTGTCCCGATCTTCCGATCTCGCCCAGAGTTCTTCCAAAATAAGGATATACGCATACACATCCAGTTTCCATTCACCGTGGCATATGCAATTACGATACACAAGTCCCAGGGATGCGCAATTGGCAACGCGGCCACAGACATCTCGGGCGAGGACTTCATTCCAGGGCTTTCCAACGTCGCCGTCTCTCGTGTAAAAGAGGTGCAAGGCATTCTGTTTGATGCCCCTTTGACCTGCTAGACATCATGACGGAGCCCAACACGCAATGGCTAGCTGAATGAACTCACCAACACTGGTATGAACAAAGAGGTCACGAGTCCTGTGAGCGATAACGATGAGGAACTCATGCAAACAGCGAGGACACACGCGGTGCCGAATGAACAGGCATCACAGGCAAGACAAATAGGAACAAGGTGACAGGTGACATACTTGGATAGAGTAAATTTAGGGTCAAATATACATTGAGCTGGTCAAACGAGACAAACCGCCCTAAACGTGTCCCGACTCCCTACTACCTATTCCACAACGCTGACGCCTATAGAAACGAGCTTCAACATGACAAGTCCATCATCTACAACCAGAGTTTTTGATGACGCGAGCGCAGCGAGAACAGCCCGCGGCAGCGCTCCCGGAGGGCGCCCCCCAGCCGAGAGGGAAATCTTCATTGTGTAGCCAGATTCACTACAGCTTTCCTGATGCCATACACACCAAAATGAAACCACGTTACTCGAGTCGCAGACTTCAGTTTCGCCTACCTCTTGGCGCGTCCTGGCACAGCTTCGCGTCACTGCATTTTTATTTCCTTTTATTTCCTTGCCATTGACCCATGATGTTGTTGACTTGCTATTGTTTCACGACCATAATCGTCATAGGTAACTCACATCCGTCGTGAAGACCAAAGCCTCGATCGTCTTATATCAGCAGGTTCACATATGTAGATCAAGGACTCGCTGAACAACGGCAATAGTTTGTTAACATCAATTCTACTTAAACACAACACAATCTCATAGCCAATCCTGCGGGTTCTTCAAGATTTCTACAAGACGCTGCTCTCTGCTCCCGAGCTCAGGCTCGTGCATGTATTTCCAACTTGCAGTCAGAGGCAAGCTCACAAGGATACTTTCCACGCGAGAACCCGGAGTGTTTAGCCCAAATGAAGTCCCCCGATCGTGCACCAAGTTGAATTCCACATACTTGCCTCGTCGTATTTGTTGCCATTCCTTTTCTTTTTCATTAAAAGGCATGTCTTTACGTTTTTCGAGTATTGGCAGATATGACGGAATGAAGGCTTTGAGACAGTCTTGAATGAATGCAAATGTTTTCTCCTGATCACTCTCTGCTTCGTCGAGGTCGTCAAAGAATATGCCGCCAACGCCGCGGCATTCTTCCCTGTGCTTGTTGTAAAAGTATTCATCACACCATTTCTTGAAACGGGGGTAGTAGCTTTTGTCATGACAGTCGCAAGCGTCCTTCAGTGTATTGTGGAAGTGAATGGCATCCTCATCGAACAGGTATGCAGGAGTTAAATCGCTACCACCTCCAAACCACCAAGCCTGGGAGGAACCGTCCGGATTAGCCGTCTCAAAATATCGGTAGTTAAGATGTACAGTTGGTGCCATGGGATTCTTGGGGTGGAGCACCATGCTCAAGCCAGCGGCAAAGAAATCAAGCGACTCAACGTTTGGATCTAGCATTTTATGATTCGCATGCATTTTTTGAATGGCTGGCTTCGGAAGTGTTCCGTACACCACACTGATGTTGACACCAGCCTTCTCAAACACGTCACCATCTTGGAGAACGCATGTGATGCCTCCACCTCCGTTTTTGCGCTCCCACTCATCTTTCCGAAATTTGTGGCCGTCCAGTTTCTCTAGTTCTCCAACAATAATTTGCTGCTGCTCCTTGATAAATTTCTCCATTCTGAGTCGCATTGGCGATTCGTCCGTGATGGCCGCTTCGCGTTTCTTCTGTGCATCTTTCTCTGCGAGGGTCGTTGCATCTAGATTGGCACTGAGACGAGAGTTCTGGATGTACGTCCAAGTTTCAGCAACGCGCTCGATTTCACTCGAGGTCTCTTCTCTTTCGTCCTTTCTTTGGCGCCTTGATTGAGCTTCGTCACTTACAAATTGGAAGGCAAATGGAACACCGAGAGCTACTGCAAACAAAGTCATCCATGCAGACTTTGAACCCGACCCCTGTGTATTTTTCCTGGAACAGGAGCTCATCCGTCGGCAAAGATCTAGGGGGGGGGCATGTTGAAATTTCCTCGTCAAAGTCCAAGGGCGAGAACGGACTGTAGCACTCATTCGTGACAGGTAGCGGCTTGGTGACGACATTGACGCCATAGGCAACAAGCATTCGCCTGGGTGGGAGCTCGAGACCTTGTAGGCTGTGAAAACGGCCACGTCGAGTACAAACACACTTGTTGAAACGTGTTATAAATGTATTGTTGCACAACTCCGAGAAGTTAGAACACGTTGTCTGATTTGGGTATGTATCCCGATTCCCCATCTGCTGCAGCCTGCAGTAGTTTCAAAACCAATAAAAAAGCGGGACATCGCTGAACTCAGCTAGCGCAGCTTTGTTGCCCACCACTCCCTTCGGATAATGTGACGAAACTATGATTTATTGCTTCACCATCGGAGTACCTGATTTGTGACCGCAACACCGGGTTCAAAGGCACGAAGTGTTTGCTTTGTTGGGCTCCTGATTAGTTTTGCATCTGCTCACAGAAAAATCACGTAGGGCATGAACAGCAACACACAGAGACACACAACTTTGACCAGAAAACTTCCTTCTGTGCCTAAGAATGATGGCCTCTCAAACTTGCGGTCTCGTGCACTTGCATTTGAATAGCAGTACATATCTGCTTTTTCTCCCCTTTAGATATCAATATAGGTACGAAATGGGCAGTCGATAAGCCGGGTACTACTTCGACGAACGCCCGAAGATACAGAGCGTCTTCGAGCGCCATGATCTCAACCAATTTTGACGTACGCTGCGGTGTCCGTCAATCAGAATCTTGCGATGATTTCTCGAGGTGGTCTTGGAAAAAGTCATTCCATTCTGTAGGTCTCATTTCTGTAGGAACTTAGGAAGGTAAGAAGCTCGGCAAGAGTGGCAAACTGCACAAAGGGAGGCAGGCAAATCATTGATTTGACCTCCATCATACTCGTCAAGGGCAGAGCCGTGGTGGACAATCAGCGTATTCGCGGGAAGCTCAGAACAGGAATTGGAACATCATGATAAGGATGTTGAAGTGAAAGGGATTAATTTGATTAGATTCCAATCGTTACTGATAGTATCACGACAAGGTGACGTTGATGATGTTGATTGAAAGAGTGAGAACTTCTGCTCGGGAAGAGCGAAGTACACGAGAGGGTGTGGGGGTAGTGGCAGTGATCATGTCAAAAGCTCCACTTCTACGGCTACGACTCAGTATGTCCGCCCCGCTTCTACTGCAGCAGATAGGGATACCTACACACACCCCATTCGGACGGGTATCCCTATAGCTATCCCCTTAACGGTCTTAACCCTCACTTCAGGTCACGTGCTCCACACCCCCCCTGCTGGACGATCGTGACTTCGAGTAACGTGTGGAGTGTTCGAAAACCTTTGTCACTTGAAAATTGCCGGTACTTCTAGCACTGCGCCAATTATGCAGGAGGACGTGTGTACCCCTCATCATGCTGGGACATGATTGGCTCCGACCCCTGTCAGTGACCTGAAGTGAGGGTTAAAACTTAAGACCGTTAAGGGGATTCTGCGCCGTAACTATTCATGCCGTAGGAGTGTGGTGCATACTATTCGTAGCCGTAGAAGCGGGGCTTTCGAAACGGCCACCTCCTCTCGCGTATGGTACTTCGCTCTCGAGCAAAATTTCTCACTCTTACAACCCAACATTATCAACATCAACTTGCCGTCAAAATCATCAGTAACGATTGAATTCTCACCAAATTAATTCCTCAACTTCAATTTTATCATCATCATGTCTTTCAATCCCTCTTCTGAGCTTCACGCCAACACGCTCACTGTCCCCCACGGCACAGTCCTTGACGACTTACGAGTATGATGGAGGGCAAACACAAGATTTGCCTCCCTCCGTGCAGTCTGATACTTTCGACGAGCCTTTCACCTTCCTACAGCAATGGGCCCTTCAGAAAGGAATGACCTTTTGTCAAGGACGCCTTGAGCAATTATCGCACGACTGCCGGGCATCTCTCCGCAACGCACGCCAGGATTCGTTGTGATCGTGGCTCTCAAATACCATCTAAATCTACGGGCGTTCGTCGAAAACTTTGTTGTTTTGTGTCTATGTGTTGCTGTTTCTGTCACAATTCCCAACGCGGTGTTGAGTGTGCGTAGATACATAGCTGATTAGGAGCCCAACCATGCAACCGTTTCATGCCTTTATGTTCGGTGTTGCGGTTATACATCAATGGTGAAGCGAACGTTACGGCGAAGAATACGGAGTAGGGATACCCCATTCGGACCTGTTCCTACCTACCTCCAAGGTACTCGTGCCACGCCACAGCATGGTGAGAGCATTCGAAACCAAAAAGTAGTGTGGGGCTGTGGCACGAGTAGGTACATACCTATACATACATACATATGTACAGTCAAACCCCGATATAACGATGCGTTATAAAACGATATTCTCACCTTAACGATAATTTTGGGCCTCATTTTTTGAAATTCCTCTGTTGGAATCGCAGGACAGAGGTTGTACACGTGCATTAGTGCACGTGCCTCGCTTGTGGGGCACAAGCCCACACAGCGAGCACAACAACATAAGGCCCCGTTTATGCCCTTTTTTGAAAAGTGAAAAAGAACAATATTTCTGCAAAAAATGGAGGCTATACCTAATTGGGCACCTCCGACAGCACATTTCGTGGACCCACCGAGATGACCCCTGTCAGACCCCTGCAGACGAAGTACCGCGCTAGACAAGGGCCTTACAGGGGTCTTACGAACGCACTTTTTTGTTCCAGCAACAGGATTTGTATGGGAGAAACTGGAATAGCACGTTCCAGCCTCCGAGGTGCTCTAGGCTATTTCAATTTGAAAAACGGCGTCCTTGACCACCAAGTCAACTGGCAAGCCCACTGTAAGTCAACTGGCAAGCCCACTGTAAGTCAACTGGCAAGCCCACTGTAACTCAACTGGCAAGTCCACTGTAAGCCCACTGGCAAGTCCACTGTAAGCCCACTGGCAAGTCCACTGTAAGTCCACTGGCAAGTCCACTGGCTACAAATCCTCGGTGTTTTCGATGACGTCGCAGACTGCGAGGCAGACGGCGGCTGGGTCGCAGGCGGGATATTACGTTGCGGACGCGCAGATGTATCGGGTTCCGCGGTTTCGGCGTCGACGTTGCCATTTCCGTCGCGTTGGGGAGACTCGCCGTCAACCTCTAGGTAGCTGTTGCTGCATCAGATCGTCGACGATTTTACTATGTACCAAGATCCAATCCTGCAGTCGTTCCCATCATTTCGGGCCCGGAAAAACATTTTTACGATGTCCAGGGGGACCCCCGTCGATATCCACAGTACATCGACTAGCGTCCCACTAGCGGCTTGGCGGCATAGTCACTTTGGCCCAAAAATCTTGTTCTTTTTCAATTTTCAAAAAGGGGCATAAACGGGGCCTAAAGGAGGCTTCCGCCCCCTTTTGTACATAGACAAGAACAACAAGACGAGACAACAATTGACCCGGGAGAGAAGATACGCCTTTGTGTTTGTGTGCGTTACGCACCTGTTCTGTTATGCATGCAATGAGATTGGAGTAACCTTACGGTTCCGACACTGATCAGTGGTCCAATAACCGATTGGTTACTATACCACAGATTCGCAAGGAATTTTTGGGGAGAGCAACCTTCCGCCCCGGCCGAAGAATTTGTGCCTCAGTAGGAAGAGGCGTCGATACCGAAGTCGAGTAGGTCGACGTGCTAGAGAAAGAAGGCACAGCAGCGAGAGCATCAAAATACTACCGATGTGCGTTGCTGAAACGATCGCCTAATGCTTACCCTCTAGAATACCTGTACCCTGAGCGGACGGCCGTTATTCTAGACGAAGAAGCTTTTGTTGATCAGCCAAGCTTTCAGGAAGCGAGATCTTAACTGATCTACCTTCTGTTCCGTCATCCACGGAATCACTCGACCAAGCCTGTCGAAAACAATCCTCAACCCCGCCTGTTGACCGACAACTTCTCACAATGGATCACAGATTCGATCCTACCGGCGAGACCACCAAGGAGACACGACCTTCTACCGCTCCGACTCAAGAAACGTTGATTGAAGCGGACATACCCAAACGCCTTCGGGTACATGTCAAGCATGGCTTCTTTTCGGCTGCATGGAAAAGAGCCTACAAGGATATCGACCACGGCACGGCTTCGACCATCGATGCGCATGACCGAGTTGCGTTTTTCATGAGAGATTCCATCGATGAAGGCCTGACGAGTTTGGACATGCGGATCCGCTTTCGTGACGACTTCAGATCATGGGGAGAGAAGTCCTTCGCTCTGCTGCACCCTTGTGTGCAGGGCATACTTCTTAACTTTCTGCGGGAAAGAAG
Organism: Claviceps purpurea; assembly: GCA_029405325.1. Lineage (NCBI taxonomy): Eukaryota > Fungi > Ascomycota > Sordariomycetes > Hypocreales > Clavicipitaceae > Claviceps > Claviceps purpurea. The sequence goes on along the minus strand of CM055783.1, from coordinate 2,995,495 downwards.
AGCATTGTCAGATGACGGATTTCGTAGGAAAATTGCTCCCTTTCTGGCAGAAGTCGTTGAAACGGAAACTCCAATGGAGACGGAATTGCGTCAACTAATGGCTATTCGTCATGAATGGCAACGACAACGAAGTCGACGAACCCCGAGGTTTCCGATGCACACTCAACAAGCCCGGCCAGCCCCCGGAACGGATCTTCAGCCGCCTCCCGCTCACCGTCACCTACGACAGCTTTCGCCCAAGGTGACGGAGTCACAAATTCCGTCGACGTCTGAGAAGAAGAGCCTGCATGTTCTTCGTGTGCCGCCCTTGCAGTATTGCCCTGTTCCGACGCAGCCTCAGCCTGTCCCTCGAGAGAAGCTCCTGCCCCCCCAGCTTCCTCATCAGACGCCCATGCCGACATCCCGAACAGAGATTCGGCCGACCCTCCTTCACCAAGATCCGGCCGGCAATCCTCACATCAAGATTACTGCCGGCTCCCATCACAAGCCCGAGAGTACCCCCGTGGACAAAGCTGTCACAAACCCCGCCAACGAGATCCTCACCAAACCTCGTCACGGTACCCCTGGAGAAGAACATTTCTCCGACCCTCTGAAGAGCGCTGCTGTCCGCCCCTGTGATGAGCTTGAAAAAGGTCATGATCAAGCCCTCGACAAGGGGGGCTCCTGCTGATGAAGAAGAACCCTCCCACGACGAAGATTCTGCCGATGTCGAAGAGTCTGACGATGTCATTGACGATCAAATGGGGAGAATTAAAGAGACATTGCGAGGGGAGTTTGCCCCTGCAACATATATGCTTTATCCTGTCCAGGGATCTTTCTGGTCACCGCCCGCTCCGAAGCTTTTGACGAACACCGTGACACTGGTGGACCATTTGTTTACAGACTTCGAAAACTACTTCCGACTGGTGGAAAGACTGGTCCCATGAGGGGACTCCCCTATATACGATCGATTGGGTGATTGCGACGGTGGTCGCGATATGTAGTTGGTCGGACGCGTTGCGTGTTTTGGTTTGCTTTTGCCTTCGTGTTTTACTTCACACTTTTTGGATGATACGCTCATTGTTTGGAGCTTTGGGATCCACTTGGATTCACTTGGATTGTATTCGTTTTTGGTCACAACTGCGATTCCTCTCTCTTCCATAAAAGAGAAGACTGCGAGTGTTGGAATCGCAGGACAGAGGTTGTACACGTGCATTAGTGCACGTGCCTCGCTTGTGGGGCACAAGCCCACACAGCGAGCACAACAACATAAAGGAGGCTTCCGCCCCCTTTTGTACATAGACAAGAACAACAAGACGAGACAACAATTGACCCAGGAGAGAAGATACGCCTTTGTGTTTGTGTGCGTTACGCACCTGTTCTGTCATGCATGCAATGAGATTGGAGTAACCTTACGGTTCCGACATCCTCGCAGAAAACCCATCCGATAAAACGATATTTCGATATAACGATGGGGTTTTGGTCACTTTTACGTTATCGTTATGATCGGGGTTTGACTGTATGTACCTTAGGATGTCTCAAGTGTGACGTTGCGAGTCGGATGTGGATTGGTGTAAGGTTCTGCCCCGCGTTTATTATCGGCCTCGGCCTGTCACAGGTACCTGTTCTCCCTCGCATGGTCTTATCCAGCTTTCTCCTCTGACACAATCAACTGCCTCATCGTCACCCGTCCGAAGCCCGACGCTTGAAGAGCCTTTCACTCATCCTAGAACTCCATATTCAATCAGAGATCTTGTCTATTCTCCTCCCAACACCCAGCGAAGAACTCAGTACGTATACCTTACGTCATTATGCCACTACCTGGAAACGTAACCCAGCACTGAAGCTTACGCCAGTGGTAGACTGTCATAACTCTACTCGCAGAATTTGGCCATGCGAAGCAAATTTAAGGACGAGCACCCTTTCGAGAAGCGCAAAGCCGAAGCTGAGCGCATTCGGCAGAAATACGCAGATCGCATTCCGGTAAGTCATTTGCAGGTCTTCGTGAAGGCATAGCTTAGCTATAACGACGAACTCAACTGCGATGAAGTGTATCTCTTACCGATCGCAACTTGTGTAGTTTCTACTGAGCCGGGTCACAGGAATCACCTGATACTAACTTTTTGGTAAAGGTCATATGCGAGAAGGTCGAGAAGAGTGATATTGCTACCATTGATAAAAAAAAATATTTAGTACCGTCTGACCTGACAGTCGGTCAGTTCGTTTACGTTATTCGCAAGAGAATCAAGCTGTCCCCAGAGAAGGCCATATTCATCTTTGTGGATGAGGTGCTTCCTCCGACCGCAGCCCTCATGAGCAGTATTTACGAAGAACACAAAGACGAAGATGGGTAGGCGGAAATGCATCTCCAACAGACTTTTCATAATAGCAGAAAAGCTAATAGAGACAACGAGAAACAGTTTTCTATATATCACCTATTCCGGCGAGAACACCTTTGGTGTCTCATCAGAATGACAATTTGCGTTAATTCGACCCGAGACTGATGATAAGGGCGTTCCGGTCGTGTATTCACGAACCATCTGTTTGATTTGGCGATGATTTCCAACGGTCTTTCTATTGCGAAGCGCGTCGACTAGGTGGACCAAAGCTCTAAGCCGAGTGCAACTTGATAACAATTACTAGAATAGCTGTTTGCGTATGGCCGAGATGGAATGAAGCCGCTTTAAGTTGAGACTGGAAGTGACCTCGTCGTGACAGTCCTTGTTCCGCAAATGCAGAGTAAGTTAGACACGTTAAAAATGGAGGGCAAAATGGCATGTTTATTTGATCAGCTCGCTTGCTGGCCATTTGCTGTCGGAGGCAAAGTACACACGTAGCCATATCAGATATCATCCCATTAGACTCTCATCAGAAAAGTTACAGTGAGAGAGGCATCAGACTCCCGACCGTAACTACGATGAAGCTTGACGTTCTCGTCAAAACTTCTATGACCCGTTGGAAAGTAAGGAGGAAGGAAGATTCAACTTGACAACTTAGAAGATCTGCCACCTCACACAGCAAAGTTCGCCGCCTTTCTTTCATCTGCTAATGCGGAGGAAAGGGTCGTGGTGACCAGCCCCAGCGTGGAAAGGTGCTTGATGATGTCATGTCATGACTCATAACTTTGTCTAGTCTGTATTCTTGTGGCGCAACTGGGCCGCTAGGCCTGCGCAGGATATAATTACCTAGGTTGAATCTCAGTGCCAGCCTTGGATGGCATTAGATTCTCCTGGAACATCTTCGACAGCCAATATCGCGACAGCGGCGCTGTTAGAGGCATGAGGACAGTAGGGAGTGGCAAGTGAGCGTGCGCAGAGACACGTGCACGCCGAGAGGGGTGTTTAGCGATGGCCGCTCACATGGATTGTGGGAGACCCGAGATCGAAACCGTCATCATCCATCCAACCCTTAGATTGTAGCTCAATACTATCTTGCAGGCTCTTGAGCATACCTTCACTCTGTGCAGACCCTTTACACCCTGACAGGCACCGTAATTTGATGTGCTTCACAAAAACGAAGCGACTGCATTTTGTCACATGAGCGCGCCGCACAACACGACAGCCTCGTTCTGACCCCGAAATATCTACACACTCGGTACAGAATCTATCTGCCTTCTACATGCCATAAACGCTGCTTAAAAAACATATTTTCGTAAAGCTGTGCCGGTTGATCTGCGATAGATTCTGGCTTGGCTCTTGTGAGAATCGGATATCCCTACCGATCCGCCCAAAAGGCCAGAACACTAATGGCAGGGTGTAAAGGGTCTGCACAGAGTGAAGGTATGCTCAAGAGCCTGCAAGATAGTATTGAGCTACAATCTAAGGGTTGGATGGATGATGACGGTTTCGATCTCGGGTCTCCCACAATCCATGTGAGCGGCCATCGCTAAACACCCCTCTCGGCGTGCACGTGTCTCTGCGCACGCTCACTTGCCACTCCCTATTACGCATACATGATGTCTTGCTCTGCCAATTTCTTGTCATTCCTAATTTCCCATGCGTATTCAATGATGTCTCACCTTGCCACTGTCCTCATGCGTCTGACAACTAAGCTAAGCTGGCAGAAAACCGACTTATAGTGCGGGATTTGTGCTTAGAGACGAAATCTTTGTGAGACGTGGTCTGCGAGCACGCTCTACATATGGCGGAGTACTTCTTCTACGAGGGATGTATGTAGTGGACAATAGGATAATGGACAATTGGGAACAATACGTTGTTCGCTAGATCCAAGATATTCACGGGTACTCAATCGGTGCTAACAATGATGCAAATATGTGCATTCATGCTCTTTTGATCTCACAACAATGCATTTACCCAGACCGAACGTATCAGAATCGCAACATTCGGCCAAACGTCAACAAAGCCTACTCGTCTAGCGTAGGCGCTGTGCGAGAAAGTGAACACAGGTGACAGATCCCTTCGACTCGACTGGACATCCTTTGTTCTTCCTCAAACAGGTTGGCGCTTAAGTCCCTCCGCCCCACCTTAGACGCTCAAGCTGCATGAAGTTTGAACAAGTCGACTGCTTGTTCGGAGTCGCGAATCGCTATTCATCTATTGGATTAACGTTAACGGGAGCGATGAGTGAGGATGATCTGCTGGATTGTCTAAGCGCCAGACTCGCTGGCGCATCAATCTGTGTGTGCTACGTAACGAACTTCCAAACTTATACTACAGAACCCCCATTAAAGAGCTCCCACCATATGCCCACCCGTCAAGCTGTAGCTATCGTGAAAAAGAGCACCATTCTCATGTTCCCTACAAACTTGCGCAATCTTTGATGCGCCTTTCACAGGATATCACAAGTATACTTTCACACACTATTACGTGAAAGAGCTGGTACTCTATTCGGAAGCTCAGGTGCTCGCCATCTACATTTGTGCATACCTCTACCTGATTTGACTTACAAGGCACTTTTCCTCGCCCCATCCTGATTGTTATTCACTACTGTTGAGTATACCGAAAAGTCTTGGATTAGTGTATCCTGCCAACGATTAAACAACGGCAAATCCACACAACTAGCCAATTGGGAAAATTCGGGCTACCGACCGGCGACCACATTTGAAAAGTCTCAATGTCTTCACGGAATCAAATACAGCCACAGTCATGTCCAGATGTGCCTCACTCGTTTGACTCGATCTCAGTCGACACAGATGGGGTCGCGAATCCGGCCAAGATGCGAAATCAGGCCTTTTCTGTTACGCCGTATCTAGGGTTACGGTCCCGTTTATCCCAAACATGGCTGAATAGGTGGACAGTTCTTCTTGTTCTAGTTCTCGTTCGCATCATCCTGTTGTTGGCGCAGCTAGATGACAACATCGGAGACGCTAGAACCCGTGCTCTGTCCGCTTGCACAAAGGTCGAGGACATAGGCAGTGCCATGGCATCTATGCCGCATTATCTCTCACTTGGTGTTAACAACCTGGCAGGATCCGGCATTGAAAAAGCCGTGCACGCCATGGTCAAGATGCTGGATCTTATAATGCTCGGTGTCGAAGAAATGATCATCTTCTACATCAACTTTCTCACCGCCACGTACGTGTGCTTAATAACGGCTTTGGTCCACGCGAGCTTAGATGTGGCAGCGTCCGTCACAAAAGATGTCACCGCTGCTATCAACAAGATAGTCGATAAGGCCACTACAGAGATCAAAGACATCGCAGGAGGACTTGAAAAGGGCATCAACGGCATCACGAAAGGGGTGCAAGACTCGATATTTGGAAAATTCACTCCCGACATACCGCGAGTTGACTTTACCCGACCACTCAACGATTTGAAAGGCATCAACATCAGCGCGACTGATTTCGTTCGGGACGTGCAGCAGCTGAATGAGAAATTGCCAAATTTCGAAGAAGTTCAGAATTTGACTAGGCAGGCCATCTCGATGCCGTTCAACATCGCCAGGAAGGCCATGGACCAAAGCTATGGCGGATACAAATTCGACAAGGAGATGTTCCCCCTCGCCCAGAAACAGCAATTGACGTTCTGTTCCGATAACAAAAAACTGAGCAGCTTCTTTGACAAGTTGGTCAAGTTGATCCACAAAGCCAGAATTACCTTTGTTGTAATTCTGTCGGCACTTGCTGTTGCTGCCATTGCCCCAATGGCCTGGATGGAAATTCGAAGATGGCGACGACAAGAAAGAAATGCTAGGCTTATAGAGACACACAAATACGACTCTATGGATGTGGTATACATTGCATCTAGATCTTTTACCGCGACTTGCGGTATCAAATTAGCTTCCAGGTGGAAGGGAAGGCGGCGCGTCCTTGTTCGGTGGTGTGTTGCTTACGCCACTTCGACCCCTGCCATCTTCGTATTGTCTCTCGCCATGGCAGGATTCTTCTCATGTTTCTGTCAATACATTATATTCAATGCCATTCAAAAAGAAGTTCCTGAGCTCACAGGTGAAATTGGTGCGTACGCCGACAACGTCGTATCCAAATTGGAACAGGCGTCCACCCAGTGGGCAACGGATGCCAACGGTGTTATCAAGGGTCTGAATGATGATATCAATAAGGACGTTCTTGGGTACGTTATGAATGCTACCGGTGCCGTCAACAACACCATAAATGTGTTTGTCGATGGCGTACAAAAAGGCTTGGAGACAGTTTTTAATGGCACAATCCTACTCGCCCCAATCACAGCTGTCCTGCACTGTGTTATTGGCATCAAGATTGAAAGTGTCCAGAAGGGACTCACTTGGGTTCATAACCATGCACATGTGGAATTTCCATTATTCGAGACCGATATATACAGTGCGGGAGCTCAGGCCAGTGGATCTGGCGTCTCAGGCCTCACGAACTTCCTTGCATCTCCATCCTCAGTCACTACGGATGAAGTATCTGGAGCTGTTAACAAAGTTACCAATTGGCTTAGGAATAGCTTGGCTCAAGAGGCGCTCATTTCTACGGGCATTCTGCTTCTGTATGTTGTCGTTGTCCTCTTCGGATTGACTAGAACCCTAGCCGGCATGGCGATGGCTGGTGCAGATGACGAAGCCCAGTCGAACTTGGTCAGCGAAAAGTCAACATACTTTAGCGAGGTTGCTGGAACTCACGTTCAAGCCTTCGATCCTCAGGGGCCAGGCGCCGATATCAGTCATGGTGACTGCAAAGACCGCTTCTGAAATCCACGCGTTATGTACTCCGTACATGCGGCACTGGGAACGGAGAGAAGGAGTACTATGGCCAGGCATCGCACATAGTGTACAATAATCTACCATTATGGTATGTAGGTGGCAGAATTGAAGTTTTCCGCTGGCTCAAGAATGCAATCGAGTACTCCGTACTTACGAGGAAACATACTCCGTGAGTCCGTAGAACCATGACCCAAATGTATGTACATAGATAGGTACCTAAGGCCCCGTTTATGCCCTTTTTTTAAAAGTGAAAAAGAACAATATTTCTGCAAAAAACGGAGGCTATACCTAATTGGGCACCTCCGATAGCACATTTCGTGGACCCACCGAGATGACCCCTGTCAGACCCCTGCAGACGAAGTACCGCGCTAGACAAGGGCCTTACAGGGGTCTTACGAACGCAATTTTTTGTTCCAGCAACAGAATTTGTATGGGAAAACTGGAATAGCACGTTCCAGCCTCCGAGGTGCTCTAGGCTATTTCAATTTGAAAAATGGCGTCCTTTGCGGCCAAAAACACGCCTCTGACCACCACCAAAATGGACGCCCACTGTAAGTCAACTGGCAAGTCCACTGTAAGTCCACTGGCAAGTCCACTGTAAGTCCACTGGCAAGTCCACTGTAAGTCCACTGGCAAGTCCACTGTAAGTCCACTGGCAAGTCCACTGTAAGTCCACTAGCATGTCCACTGGCTACAAATCCTCGGTGTTTTCGATGACGTCGCAGACTGCGAGGCAGACGGCGGCTGGGTCGCAGGCGGGATTATTACGTTGCGGACGCGCAGATCTATCGGGTTCCGCGGTTTCGGCGTCGGCGTTGCCATTTCCGTTGCGTTGGGGAGACTCGCCGTCAACCTCTAGGTAGCTGTTGCTGCATCAGATCGTCGACGATTTTACTATGTACCAAGATCCAATCCTGCAGTCGTTCCCATGATTTCGGGCCCGGAAAAACATTTTTACGATGTCCAGGGGGACCCCCGTCGATATCCACAGTACATCGACTAGCGTCCCACTAACGGCTTGGCGGCATAGTCACTTTGGCCCAAAAATCTTGTTCTTTTTCAATTTTCAAAAAGGGGCATAAACGGGGCCTAAGTACATATGTACCCCAGGTACGGATACACACGGACCTACACACCCGTGACATTTGCGGAAGCAGGACAGACGGTCTGCGGCTTCACGAGTCGGGACAATTCGTCACTGCGGCCGCTTTGCTGTTTTAGGCAAGTCCGAGAAAATGGTGCATGACGACTTGCAGTCTGCAGATGCGGACGGCGGCATCGTGCATGGGCTGCATGCGCTAGCGATGTCTGAGCATTGTACACACGGCGTTATGTGTTATTACACTTACATCAGGTATGTACATACATACATACCCTATCTTAGGTACCTACGGAGTACATAGCCTGCAGGCGGGCGGAGGCGGAGTGCATAAATTCGGAGGGTGCTCTTTGAACGTTGGCTGGCTTGTTGCGTCACTGGCGGACACAAACTTAAATATTCTTTCCAAGTATGTATGTACTTGCTGGCTTTTGTTGATAAGGAACTTGACGCCGCCACCAGTTAGTCGATCATTGATCCATTTGCACTTCATCTTCTAGGCAGCCCATTCCTTTCCCGGACATACGATTCTCGAGCGAGTCCCCTTTTCAAACATGGATCATATAAGGCAAACGTTCCAGCGATGCCAGGCACAGAAGAGGGTTAGTCCAGTCATTAGCAGAAGTAGAAATGACCAAATTTTGACACTCTGGACCTTCAATAGGCGGCACTAGTCACATACGTGACTGCTGGGTTTCCAGCACCACAAGATACGCCTGACATCCTTCTGGCGATGGAAAAAGGCGGTTCAGGTATTACAAACTGGCATATTTGTGTGCTCGCGGGCTGACAGATTTTCTACGCCAGACATTCTCGAACTTGGGGTGCCCTTCACCGACCCAATCGCCGACGGACCGACTATCCAGACAGCAAACACGGTACGACCTCCCATTTGGCATGATGCACTTGGAGCATGGCTGACTATTTCTAGGTGGCCCTTCAACATGGAGTTTCGATTGAAACCACCTTGACAATGGTGAAGAAGGCTCGGAACCAAGGCCTAAAGGCCCCCGTATTACTCATGGGATACTACAACCCCTTATTGAGCTATGGAGAGGAGCGCTTACTTCAAGACTGTCAGGCGGTTGGCGTCAATGGCTTTATTGTTGTGGATTTACCCCCAGAAGAAGCAATTTCGTTTCGCAAACTTTGTACCAAGGGCAAGTACGTGTTCGCTAGATCATCCGCATTGATATATTTTCATCTTCACCTCTGACTGAATTCCGCTCTTCAGTCTATCGTATGTCCCACTCATTGCTCCGGCTACATCAGATGCCCGCATGAAGATTCTCTGCCAATTGGCAGATTCTTTCATATATGTTGTTTCCCGACAGGGCGTCACTGGTGCATCTGGATCCCTGAACACAAATTTGCCTGCCCTCCTCGACCGTGTCAAGAAATACAGCAATAACAAACCTACTGCGGTTGGCTTTGGTGTCAGCACCCGCGAACATTATCTCAGCATTGCCAACATCACTGACGGGGTTGTCGTCGGGAGCCAAATAATCCATACATTGCAGAAAGCTGCTTCTGGTCAGGGTCCCAACGATGTTGAGAAATACTGCTCGTACCTGTGCGGCCGCGATTCTCTACCTGAAGCCGACATAACCCGAGAAGTTGGCGTCATCGAAGCCATTGCCGCTGCAAAGCCTGCTACCGAATGTAATGTTACTGTTGATGCTGTCATCACCGATAGTGATCGTATCACAGTTGAACAAGATAGCGCTTTGGTAGCTCAGCTCGCGGCACTACATGGCAAGATTCCCGAGAGATTTGGCGAATTTGGCGGTCAGTATGTGCCCGAGAGTTTGATGGACTGCTTGTCTCAGCTTGAGGAAGGATTCAACCAGATCAAGGATGATCCTGAATTCTGGCGAGAGTATCAATCTTACTACGACTACATGGGACGACCGTCCCGTCTGCACGTCGCGGACCGGTTGACTGAACACGCCGGCGGTGCTACCATTTGGCTTAAGAGAGAGGACCTTAACCACACAGGCAGTCACAAGATCAACAATGCCCTAGGCCAACTTCTTTTGGCGAAGCGTTTGGGGAAAACCAAGATCATTGCAGAAACTGGCGCCGGGCAGCATGGTGTTGCCACAGCAACGATCTGCGCCAAATTCGGTATGGAGTGCACGGTATATATGGGTGCTGTGAGTAAAGTAAAGGTCTGACTCATCTTCTACCAATTTTGACTGACAACCATCATAGGAAGATGTCCGCCGCCAAGCTCTCAATGTTTTTCGCATGAAATTACTAGGTGCCAAAGTCGTGGCTGTCGAGGCCGGGAGCAAGACACTTCGTGATGCGGTAAACGAAGCTCTACGTGCTTGGGTCGTTGATCTCGACACCACTCACTATATTATTGGCTCCGCAATTGGCCCTCATCCATTTCCAACTATTGTGAGAACTTTCCAGTCTGTCATTGGTAATGAGACCAGAGAGCAAATGCTGGAAAAGCGAGGCAAGCTGCCGGATGCCGTTGTTGCGTGCGTTGGTGGAGGTAGTAATGCGGCGGGCATGTTCTATCCGTTTTCGACAGATCTCTCAGTTAAGCTTCTAGGAGTTGAAGCGGGCGGAGATGGAGTCGAGACTGGGCGGCACAGTGCTACCTTGTCTGGAGGCACAAAGGGTGTGCTTCACGGAGTGAAGACATATGTTTTGCAGGATGCCAATGGGCAGATTTCAGAAACTCATTCTGTATCGGCTGGCTTGGATTACCCAGGAGTCGGACCGGAGCTCAGCTCGTGGAAAGACAACGAAAGAGCGAAATTCATTGCGGTCACAGATGCTCAGGCGTTCCAAGGGTTTCGCATCATGAGCCAGCTGGAGGGTATCATTCCGGCTCTCGAAACTGCTCATGGCATTTACGGTGCCATTGAACTGGCTAAGACGATGAAGAAAGATGAAGACCTTGTGATTTGCCTGAGTGGGCGCGGTGACAAAGATGTTCAAAGCGTTGCTGAAGAGCTTCCTAAAATGGGGCCAAAAATTGGGTGGGATTTGCGCTTTTAGACAAGACACTCTATATAGCCGACATTAGAAACGTACCCTTCGGTGTGGCCAAAGCAACAAAAGAACTGTGATCTGAGTGCTGAGGCAGAGTTTTACTTGAATTTAACTTGAAAAAGGCTGTTTCATATAATACTTTTAAGATTCAAGGTTTTAAAAATACAGCAGGAGGTTGCGGGTTCAAACTGGCAGATTATGGCGACTTGACACTGACACTCGAATTATGGTCAGCCACATCGTCGTGTTCGAGTTCTTGAAGAAGTGCAACCTCGTCTTCATCCGACAACTCTTTGACAGCCTCAATAGCCTCCGAGCCATCGTCTCCCAAAACAAAAGCATCAGCTCCGACAGCTCGCAGTCCCTGCAGGGTTGCCCAGCTTCGCGTAGACAGCGGTCCAGGAGTGGCCGCATCGAGCGCAAACTGTATAAGATCATCCCTGTTTTTGATGGGCTTAGTCTCCAAGCCCAGCGCGAGTCTTTCTTCATTGAATTGCTTCTGAACGGTTTGGGTTTGCATTAGAATCCAGCGCAGGGCCCAACCACTGGGTCCAAGATCCTTGATACGCGCCAGCTTGCTCTTGAGAATATAATTTTCGATGCCCCCTTCGCGTCGAATAGTTTTGAGTACCCGAAGTGTCAATTTTGTCTTGATGTTGGCACCTAGCGCGGGAGAGTAAAATGTCTTGACATGGAGATTTGGTCGCCAGAAACGAGGTGACCTGGTGTTCCACTTCCTCATCACGGTGTTGCCGAACCGGATTCTGGCACTGCCATATAGTCCACAATTGGATTGCTTGTAGACCCGGCGCTCACCGAAGGGGTAAGGGGGAATCAATTTGGTGGGCAAGAGATGGGGTTTGATCGTCTTGGTAAGTTGAGGGGTCGAGGTCGTGAAGGATCGTGATAGGGACAGTAGAGGTCCATCGCATCTTGGCCGTCCTATTAATGTTCTTGCTGCTGTTGAGATGGAAGGCAAAAGAGGAAAGGGGTTCGATGACATTGATAATGATGATGACGATGACGATGATGAAGGAATCGTCTTTGAAAATGCCGACATATGCGTCGTGGAACGAGACACGGCTCGCGGAACGGAGCTCAGGGGAGCAGCTGTCCACATATTTTCTTTTCGGCCGTCCCTGGCAACGATAAGATTGAGAATCGATATTGGAGGATCTTCTTCGTCGCGATTGCTGGCATCAGTGCACTGAGGATTGGGCAGACACTAAAGTAATTACTCTGTCTTTGCCTTTCTTTTGCAGTTTGCACAAAACCCCGGAAAAAAAGCAAACGGTCGTACATCATGTCAGGTGACTTCGCGGTTCCTTCGCGATCGAATCCAGCCCCACTCACACGTCGCGGGGGCATACGGTATACCTCCCTTCTTAGGTATTTAAGCTCTTGCATCCAAAGACGCAGATTATTAAATGACGCCTGCCGCACAATGTTGCCACCAGTGGACGAGCAAACGATTCGAGACAATCCAGAATTTGCCAAGCTGTACCGGATGCTACTGGAAAAGGCCCTGAATCCAGACGGATCGACCAAGCACGATAATTCCATTCCTGAAGGAGATGCTGTACAACAGGTAAGTCGTTACGAAATGAAAAACACCAATGGGGGACTCGCATCTGTATGTGGTACTTCTTGGCCCTGATGCAATGCCATTGTCGTCGACTGCAGGCTGCAGCGGATTGTTCATCAATCTATTCATCTTCTCCGTGATGCGGGAAAGATGCGAAACAGAAGGAAGAAGAAAGGAGAGAAAGAAATTCAAGAGATGGCTGCCGTTACTTCTGTTCAAGAAGAAAATGAATCGCGAATCTTCAAATTCTGACGTGTATCGTGTCTTTTTTTCCGCGCTTTGCTCGTTCATCTACGCGTAGGGATTACATCAAGCTCGAATTGATTGCGCAGAAACCCACTGGCTAGAATGGGCCATTAGCACCGTCTCACTTCCCGAGCCCACATCCAAACCTCTATCAGAAGAGGCGACTTCCGCAACTGGACTGAGGATAGAACCAGCAGAGCATCCTCTGGCAGATCTTCTTGCTTTGCTGCCCTCTCTCATCAACAAAGATAACGATCAATGCATCGACCCGGACGATGCCGCCACGGCTCTTTCATGTCCGCCCCTTTCCGAGCTCGAAAGCCATATATCCGAAGTATGTGCTCTCGTCTCAGAAACTTTGCATACCGCCGCGATCGATGTCGCCCGAGTTGCTCATCCGTCGACAAATCCTTCCTATCTTCACCGCCACATTCCGGCACTGCCAAACGATTTTGCTGCTCTCGCTGCAGAACTCTCCGGAGCGACATCTGCTCTCACCAAGAATCGCTTAGAGGCCCTCGAGTCATTGACAAAGCTGTTGCAGTCCTATACGCAGATCTTGGCACTGCTTGTTCGGACTCTTGAATCCAAACACGGATCTGCTTCGAGGAGACTCGAGCTACAAGCGTTGAACGTTTCTCAAGATGTTCAACTGACGGAGGCTGGCGCCAAAGTTGCTTTGAACACCACCAGTAAAGACATGTATGCTCCAGAGGCTATCAGCGCGCTCGCCAACTACTCCTCTCATCTAAAAGACGCGCAAATACGTGCTGCAGAGCGCGTACGAGGTCTACAGGAAGAGCTGGCCGGTTATGGCGTTGGCGACAAATCAGAAAGAGACAAGGAGAAGACGATGAGAGAGATGGCAAGGATTCATCGTGAAATGGAAAGCCAGATGGAAGATGTGAAGAAAGATCTAGCCCGACTTCAACAGAGGTTGTAAATAAAAAAGGACAGTCGACTATTTTAAAGTCGTCTGGGAGTCTATTCTTCGATTTGGGTCACATCTATGCTTTACTATTATGTAATGCATGCCTGGAATTTTGGATATCCCAACCCTCCCTTCCCTCCGAAACAAAAAAAAGTTAAAAGTTGCAAAAGTGGTGTGGATCCAATCAATCAACCCTTGACATTGTAAATAGCCTCAGCCAATCTGCCAACATTTTCTGTAGTGATGCCAGCAACAGAAATACGGCCATCTTTGGTGGCATAGACGGAAAATTCCTTGGCAAGTCTCTCCATCTCCTCAGCAGTCAGGCCGGTATAAGCGAACATGCCAATCTGGCTTGTGATGTGCGACCAATCATGCTTGGAGCCCAGGTTCTCCAGATTCTTTTTCAGAAGAGCGCGCATAGTGATGATGCGATCAGCCATACCCTTGACTTCGTCAAGCCACTGCTTGTACAACTTGGGGTTGTTTAGGATCTCGGTGGCAATGCGAGCACCATGAATGGGGGGGTTAGAGTAGAGAGGACGGATGAGAATTTTGAGCTGAGAGTCAACAATCTTCTTCTCTGCGGCGTCAGCGCAGACGAGGGAGAAAGCGCCAACACGCTCACCATAGAGACCCTATCGTTACGGATGCAAACACACGATTAGCCCTCATAGCCAAAGGAGCTTACACAGGGGCTTACGAGCGTAAAATGACGCAGAAGACCAGTTCAATAAAAAACCAAAGGAACAAAGGAATAGGGCTTCGCTTACCATGTTCTTGGCGAATGATTGGCACAGGCCAATTTCGTGACCTTCCTTGACGAAGTGACGAACGGCAAAAGCATCCTTGTCAGTATCACCACTGGCGAAACCCTGGTAGGCCATGTCGAAGAAAGCGAAATGGTCACGCTCCTTCATCACGGTAGAAATTTGCTTCCATTGCTCGACGGTAGGGTCGACGCCTGTAGGGTTGTGTGCGCATGCATGCAAGAGGAAAATGCTGCCCTTGGGTGCAGCCTTCATATCCGCAACCATGCCCTCAAAGTCGAGACCAATCGAATCCTTATTGTAGTAGCGGTACTGCTGAACCTGTAGACCAGCATCACTGAAGACAGCCTTGTGGTTCGCCCATGAAGGTGTAGGAATATAGATCTTCTTGTCACCGGGGAAGAATCGATGGAGGAAAGCAGCGCCGAGGCGCAGAGCTCCAGTGCCTGAAATGGACTGAGTGACGGCTACACGGTCAAGGACGGGAGACTCGGCTCCGTAAGCAAGCTTGGCTGCCAAGGCAGGAAATTGGAGAACGCCAGTAATTCCTGCGTATTCCTTGTTGAGCTTGTCGTTGATGACCTTGTGTTCCGCCTCGCGCACTGAGGGCAGGATATAGGGTTTGCCTTGATCATCGCGGTATGCACCGACACCTACAGAGGATGTGAGACGTCGTTTTTGCAAAGAGTGCATAAGCTAATTCAATAATTGAAGGGAAAGGGAAGAATAGTGACTATGGCACAAAAGCATTCTGGAAGTGCGTCCACTGCGTCCTTCACGGCGTGACAGGTATCGGGTGACATACCCAGATTGATTTTCTGATTAGATTTATCGGCCTTGAAGGCTTCGGTAATTCCTGAGTTTAAGACACGGTTAGAGTGCATCAAGGCTCAATCGCGAAGATGACGATGTGACAGCGGGAAAGCACAAACCTAGAATGGCCTATACAAGAGGAAAGCAGAGTGCCGACTCTCAGCACAAGGTACGATTCGTGAGCTCAATCGCGACGACGAAGATGGGGACGAGATTGACTCACATCCTATGAACAAGACATTAGCAGAAGTAAGGAGGAAGAATGTTGCCTGGGCGACAAAAAGCATGTTGCGCGATGCGGAGGAATAGCCAGTTAATCATGGACTTACAGGAGGGCCTTGCGGAACGGCCGACCACGTGGATGCGTAGCGAATAGGTGCGAACCTGGCGGGAGCTGGCCGGATGGCTTGACGCGCCGAAATTCGAAGCGTAGACAGCATCATATTGGGACAATAAAGGACAAGCGGAACTGGCAGGGCGGCAGATCAACTGAAGGGGAGAGAGGCGCGATGCTTGAATCGAGAGAGAGAGGGAAGAGAGCCGATAACGGTTATTAGCTACAGGTGCAGCAGTTTCGTCTCGTGAACCTGCAAATTGCAACGGGCGGAACCGGACTCCAGAGATGGCAGCCAGCTGACTGTCACACAGAGTGCATAGGCAACTAGGTATCCATGTACCTAGGTAGGTACTTATGTACTTAGGCTTGTACTGTAGCCATGTACATGCATATCAAGAGAGAGTATGTACATACAGAGTACTTGTCCATGTACTCCGTAGGTACTATGTACATACATAGTCACTTGCTATTGCATAATCACTATGACTCCGTACTCCGTACAAGGCACAACAACCTCTCGTACTCTTGTAGACAATGATACATAGTTCCATATCGTAAGATTCGTCATACTCTTGTAAATAATGATACATAGTTCCATATCGTAAGATTCGTCAAGATACGAAGAGAGTAGAGTGTAGCGGAGAGAACACGCCCCTATGAATAGGCATGTAGTCGATCAATGTGTCGACAAGTCTACGAATCCCGCGGGACAATATTCAGTCAGCGTATTGCGATTCACGGTCTCAATCTTGAATCTCCCATTATTGAGCATCACATTCGGCGCAGGTGCCCATCTACATATGCCTGCATTATCCTCGTTTAGGTACAGTCCTACAGAGTCCGCGCTGCCACCCTACCAATCTCCGTCAATTCTAACAATCAACGCGGTTGCATTATGTAAATTCAGGTCCTTTTTCAGTTCGAGGCTCCAGGATCAAATCGTACTGATTCATCACTTTATCCTCCACCGTTTCGTGGAACACATCCACCTCTGTGCTGGAAAATTTTCTGGCAGAAACCCCGCGCTCAAATAAGACATCTAACTCGGCAAACGTGCGCCCTCGGGGCTCCGGGATACGGAAGTAGGTGTATATAATGCAGCAAAAGCAGATGCCGCCCTGTGGCCATGATCATAGACAGCGAGGAAAAAGTCAGAGATTTGCGATGTGCACATTTTGCTTCTGGATGAAACACGAAAGGAGTTAAGAGTTTGCACTTACCCAGAAAAAGCCAGTATAGTTGCTCCAATTCCATTCGCCTGGGTTCAACATGTATGGTGTCAAGATGCTCGTTATTATTCCTACAATGTTGCTAAGGGTCATCAGGTTAGTGAAGCGATCGCTGAAGAGTCTGACATAAGCACGTGCTTCTGCACTTACTAAAGATTCCTTCCCAGCACTACGGTCTTGATCTGAAGTCTGCGAGAGGACAACTCGCCCACGAGAGAATAGCAAACCGTTCCCACCGTCAATTGATAGAACAGCGCCCAAACAATCATGATGCTACCAGTAGCAAGAGACCCTGCTTGTCGGTGCTCATGGGGCACGAGCCCCAAGAAACCTAGGATGAAGAGCATCGCGCAGAGCCCACACAGCCCGTATAGATAAAGAGATCTTCTTCCAATGCCAAGTGTCATCAAGCCCCAAGCCCCAAAAACTCCAATCATGTTGATAGCGTATTGGCCCAGTGCAAAAGAATACGCGTCTTTGTCTGAAAGTCCCGCTTGTTTTAGGAAGTATGTCGAGTAGTTTGAAAACGAGTTACCGCTCAAGTTCTGAATTGCCCAGGTCATGCAAACAATTTCCGTTCTTCGAAGGTCAACGCCCTTGAAGCAGTCCCAGTACGCTGCTCCCGAAGTCATTTTCTCTTCCAAGGCTGTGGTGTGTACCATCATGGCAATTGTTTCGTCAGCGTCAAATTCTGTTTCCTTGTCGAGACTGGTCAGACGAAGAAGCGCTTGTTTGGCCTCCTGTGTCTTTCCTTTGCGAACCAACCACCACGGGGACTCAGGAGCAAAGTAGATGCCTATGAATAGAGGCAGTGGCCAAATCCACTGCAATGCATAAGGAATACGGTAAGCCCACTCGTCGTCGCGGTCCAGCATGCCGCGAATGGCGCCAATGCCAATCTCCTGTCCCAGGCCCCAACAAAAATTTACGTAGGTCGTCAGATAACCGCGCAAAGCAACGGGGCATACTTCGGAAGCATATGTAACGGCCAATGTCTGGAAGATTCCCCAAGGAATACCACACAAGATCTCAGCCACCAGGAGTGTCTGGACGTTTGGGGCGGTGAAAAAGATTGCGGTAAACCCTGTGATGAGCACAAGACAAATCATGACAGTGTGTCGATACCCAAATCTCTCTGAGACGAATCCGTTGATGAAAAGACCAATGATCTCGCCAACAATAGCACCCTGTACTGCGACGTCAGCGACGGGGGCCGCGGCAATATCAATAACGACCCGGCGGCATTCGAATGTTGAGAAACATGACGACGAAATTGTCTCCAAGAGCAGAGGGGGGGTAAATACATATAACAGCAAACCTGGACTCCCGGCCACTCACATTGCTTAGACCAGCTTGCCAAGGGGCAGGGACCTCGTACGTGCCAGATTTGGGCTGAAATTCACCATATTTGCGAGTGAATTGGGGAAATGCGTCTAAGTTCGACATGAAAGATACATACTTAGTTATTCAGTGCTTCGACATATCTCGTTATAACGCAGGCAAGATCCTGCGCAGATCCAAGAGAACATGAACTCACAAAAGTTGTTGACAAGACTGATATCGTAGCCCTCCATGACAATACAGGTGGATATCAGAAGACTCCAGCAGACAGCCTTTGGATATAGTTTGAGCCCTTGCCAAAGTGTCATACGCTGCTCTTTTGCGGCGGCGGACCTTGCATTTGCGATAACGTCGTGGTGTGCATTGGGTAGAACCGAGTGACCTTGGCCATTGTCACCAACCCGGGTGACTTCGGGAGGCTGACGATGCCCACTCTCACTGTGAGAGAATGCCTCATTGTTGGAACTCATGATATGTAACACACACTCTCTCCCCTCTTACGTCTCTTGAGTCTTTGTATTTTCTCTTGTTCTTCCAAGACAAAAAGGGGGGCAGGAAAAAGGGGGGCTCGGCAATTTATGTTCTGATTACCAACCGAGCATTCGAAATGCAGAATCGAGAATGCTGGCAGACCAAGAGATGTGCTTTGGCCGCGACGCACATGAAGCGTCTGATATGCGCGGCCACAAATCTTACGGATACCGAACGAATTGTACGTGTGTGCCGGCTGGCGATTCGGATTAGGAGTATGGACGGACGAGCAGCTGACAACAGAGACAAGTCACAAGACTGACGAGGGGTCCAAGCTCGATTTGGCATAAAGTAACTAGGTACCTAGGTACATATATATGTAATTACCTTCAGTTTCCAGGCTATCGAGTTCTCGACTGACCAAGGATCTATCATCTACGTGTGGTAATGCTTTGTACATATGATTATGTACCCATTGAGGCCAGACCTAAGTTCCGAGGTACGAGGTGTATAATAAACCGTAACGAGACCCAAAACTCAGACTCGCAACCACGGTACATAGGTATGTATGTACCTTTGGACAGGTACGTACTCCGTAGTACTCTGTACCTAAATACTCCGTACTTAAATACTCCGACATGAGTAGTGGGGCGCTTCGGAGGCCAGTGGCCACTGGCAAGTTGCAACATTCTTGGCTCAATTTTAAAATAATCCGTAAACATCGGCGACTTGTCCCCCGATTGCCGCTCCACCATCACGACGTGTACCAGTCACATTGGGATGGGCAAATGGCGGGTACGGAGTACAGTGGACAGCAATTCGAACAGGTAGCCGATACAAATTCATCGCCTCTTTTCCGTGAGTCCTGACGGACTCCCATTTTTTATTGCATGCTCTGTCCAGAGCGCCAGGAATTTTGGGTTGCCCAAGCCTGAAGATCACGAGGAGACGGGCTAATAAAATAAGTACATACTTAGGGTACTCGCGGGTCGCATGGCATGAGTCGCAGATTGTACCTAGTGTAGGTACCTACCTCTTATAAGTTATGTATTATTAGCTGCGCTCCGGGGCCGGGACCTTGTGTACATACTCCGTAGGTAGCCCGTGTCTACGGAGTAGACTCTGTAGACTGTACTCCGTACATTAGGTAGGTATGTAAGGTACCTCCTGAGGCTCCTGAGTCCTGGGTCTCCTGCCGAGTAGTAAAACTACTTATGTAGTACATATTCGCCAAGCAAGTTTTCGCAACTGAAGTTTCTGAAAAGTGAATTAAAATTTACTCCGTGAGTCCGTGACTCCGTACAATCCATCTGGCTAGCGCGCTTGATTGCCAGTGGCCACACACCCGAACACCCTCGATCGCACACCCAGCCCACACGTAAATCGCATATGTACTATGATGGCACAAATTCAAATCACGATTTTCGGTGGTTTATGTTATTTGGAAGTGTGTGTTAAGTGGGAAACGAGATTAGACAACACAAATCATGCATGCAAATGAGCAACTTCGTTTGTTCAGAGGCGGCCAGCCAGGAAGAATATGTGCACAAGCGACTGCGGATTTTGATGCCTAGTTCCAGCCTCCTTTGGCCAAGTCGATTATGAAATCCAAACAGTGAACACAGTTGCACGTCCTCTTCATGTTTCTCGGAACAAGCCACGGGATTCGCGCGATTCTCCCAATTATACGTGCTTTCTTACGCGTCTGATGCTCGAGTTAAGCCGCTGTCCGCCTCCTGTACCTCGTGTTGACGGCAGCTGTGGCTGTTGTGCGATTCGACGGAAGGACTAACAAAGACATAATGATAGAGCACAATGCTCTGAAGCTAAAAAAAAAAATCGATGAGCTCGTTGTGTTGTTGATGAATTGACGTTGTTGTGGTGTGGGCCGTGGCCGCATGATCAATCCGCTTTTCAGAATCCTCTGTTGTGAAAACTTGCTTGGCGAATAATTTGTTCTCCCCGAGGACCCCACATCCGAACGAACGTTGACATCGACATTGCACATCTGCCGCTGGGCACGTCAAGACTCAATTCCTCGACCGGACGCGGCTCATAACCTCGCCTTGAATCGCACGAATCACGATACATACCCTAATCCTGATCAAGGGCAAGGAGAGACCGAAAGGGGTCATTGGCTAGGCTTCCGGTCGCATCGTCGCGCCCCGACGCTACTTGGTAGAGGGCTGTCACAGCGCCTTCGGTTTTGTAGCCGAAAGCGACGTCGTCCGGCTCAGGAGTTTGCTTTCTCAGAGGCGCCTGATTGCTCTTTACGACTATGAATCCTTCGGCCACGGGCAAGGCTTCGAAGTGATGTACCTAGGTAGACGATCAGTGGTTTACGGAAGTGCGTAACTTTTATAGAAGAGAGACGCTGGTACAGAGATGGCTCGGGCGCCTCAACAAAGGCGCCTCTACTGGAGGACCTACCTGGAAGTCTAGAGGACTCGGGAGCCGTCAGCTGAAGAACCACGTAGTGGAACTTTTAATGGGTGCTTCAATTGAAGCTGGGAATAAATGTTGGTTGGCATTGACGCGAAAATTGGTGCACTGATTGACGCAGACGGCGATGGCGTCGCCACTTGAAACTTGGAAGTATAAGTAGGGATGCTGTTGTGAAACAGAGTCCAAGAGCGTAATCATCAATACTCGATGAAGTAGCTCTTATTTATGCTCAAATTACGACCGATTATTCACCCTTGAAGTTGAAGCATTCGCATCTACATATCTATATTGGAGAATAAAGTCCGCACCGTTGTACCAGCGGAAAAAACCAGCGGTTACCACCTAAAAGGCCACCGTACCACCCCTCCAGGCTCTCTTCCCACTATGTACCTCATTCGTCCCAACAACGCTCTCCGTCTCCACTGGCACTTCCACTGGCGCTTCCACTGGCGCTTCCACTGGAACTGGGGAACTGGACCGACGACATTGTGCAACACTGCAAACAGTTCGCAACCGTTGTTCTGTTCCAAAAAACCTGCACAAAACACCTACCACGCCACCGTACCACCGCACCACTGGGGATTCCACTGGAACTGATTCCACTGGCAACACAGTCACTGCACAGATATCACACATCCCGCCCAACTGCTCTTCCGAAGCGACGCGGCAGCGGAGGGCCGCTGGGGGACGTATGTACATATGTATGATGTACAGTCAACCCCCGATATAACGATGCGTTATAAAACGATATCCTCACCTTAACGATAATTTTGGGCCTCATTTTTTGAAATTCCTCACAGAAAACCCATCCGATAAAACGATATTTTGATTTAACGATTGGGTTTTGGTCACTTTTACGTTATCGTTATATCGGGGTTTGACTGTACTACAGTAAAACCTGGTTTAAACGATTCCTCCTAATGGGCCTCGCGGCCATCGTTAAACCGAGGTATCGTTAACTCAAGGTAGGTCACGTGGCTCGAAATCCGTCACGTGACGGCTACCCTATATGGAAACACTGTGTCATGTGAACATAGAATGCATGATAAAGATGTTGTTGGCCATGGAGATGCAGGTTCGTTTCTGAGTAGAAGTGATTGTATAATGGAGAAGAGTGAGAGAATTGGTCCTGCAGGCCCTTTACCTACATGGAACGCTGCGAACGAAAAAGACAATGCATGCAACATACATCCACAAGCCTCACGCTGAACATGTATATAGTCACGTAGTGGTGAACCTCAACATGACGTTGAAATGCGACATATGTGCGTGTGTTTCTCTCATTCATGGCTCTTAATTTACATTCTATACATCATTCAAGCGACGAGGATCAATGGCTGGCGTTGAGGTGGTAAGAAAGGCCGTTGTTTTGTCCTGAATTGACTCATTGAGACCGGTATCCCCGTCACTCTCATGCAAATTTATGTGAGGAAAGGGAAAATTGTGGGGCGAATTTTGGGATTTTCGACCTCTTTTGAACGATATCAGCCAATTTTTGGGCAATCCGCTATCGCTATCGCTATAGCGAGGTTTATCGTTATTCCCTAACAAAACCAAATCGAGATTGGAAAATTATCGGTTAGGCGAGGATATCGTTTATACGAGTATCGTTTAAATCAGGTCCTACTGTAGTAATAGTGCCAGTGCGGAGTATGTAGGTACTAGGTAGGTACATACCTAGTCATACCATCGTCGATGTGACGGATGGTCACGTGCTTTGGCTAAAATCGCCGGTCGCAATGAGACCCTAGCTAAAAATGACGGTCGGCGTAAATACCCTAATCTACCACAAAAATGGTCCAATGAGTCACCCATGATAAATTATTGGACAAATTTTTTTCGCAACAAATGCTCGTGTACCAAGCAGAGTTGAAGCCTTTGGATATTTGTAACGAAGAACGAGCAAACTGCCAACCAAAATGACTGACCAGGCTCAAGACGCTCAAACCCAAATCCAGGAGCTGCAGAAGAAGATCATGCAGCTCCAGGCTCAGGAACCTCAGAAGAGCCCCTACGACACGTATCAGACTTCTTTAACAAGTCGATACTGCAGCAATGAGATGACTAGCCTTTTCAGCCAGAGATCTAGGCATAGCACTTGGCGTAAGCTTTGGCTGGGACTCGCTGAGGCCGAGGCAAGTTTGGGAATCGAAGTAGTGACGGCTGAGGCTCTTGATCAGATGAGGGCTCATCTCACCGTGAGCGACGAAGACTTTGCGACCGCAAGCATCGAAGAGAAGAGAAGACGTCATGTGAGTCGTTCCTAGTATATATGGAGACTTGTTGTCAATCCACACGTGCTAAATCTGTACATGCAGGACGTTATGGCTGTAAGTCTTTTCATAACTTCGCCTCCAACTCATCCTTCACAGGATCTGACATAAGGACAGCACGTCCATGCTTTTGGAGTTGTTGCGCCCGCAGCTGCGGGTATCATTCATCTTGGCAGCACGTCATGCTTCGTAACCGACAACACGGAGCTGATCTTAATGCGTGATGCCCTTGATATCCTACTGAACAAGTTGGCCAAGGTTATTTCAAACTTGGCAGCCTTTGCCAACCAGTGGAAATGTAGGACTCTGAGACCTTGTTTTGACCTTGGTATATCGGAGATGAAACGTGACTGACTAGTATGGCATGTAGCCGAACCAACTTTGGCCTACACCCATTTCCAAAGTGCTCAGTAAGTTTCCATGTCATCTTTCATGTCATCACAAGGCCAGTTCACTTTCGCTCTATCAGGGCTGGTACGGGTCGGGAGTGAGCTCATGCGGAAGTACTGACATGTTTCCAGACCCATCACTGTTGGACGCCGCGGTGAGTCTTCAAGTTAACCAGCCGTATTGGCGTGTCAATCTCTAATGGAAACACTAGCGGCTCAGTGGGCCCAGGATCTTATGATGGACTTGGAAGCTATCGAAGCTGTGCGCAGTGGTCTCAGATTTCGAGGCGCACAGGGTGCGTTCAACAGCTTTCCTCTGATTAATTTTACTCATCTGAACATCGACAGGCACAACTGGAACACAGGCCAGCTTTTTGGAAATGTTGGTATTTTTCCTGACCTGAAGGAGGAAGCCGAAAATAGGTCGACGCATGTAATGCACTTGGACTAACACCTGTATCTTCAGTTTCCAAGGCGATCATACCAAGTGTGACAGGCTTAACGAACTTCTGTGCGAAAAGTTTGGCTTTCCCGCATGCTACGTGAGTCGTCATTCTAACACGACCACTGCTTCATGTTGGGCAACGTCGCTGACTCTTACTAGGATATCTCAACCCAGACATAGTGAGTTGTTGCTACGGAATAGTTGGCTCACAGGGTCTTTGCTAATCTTTCGTCGAAGCACACGCAAAGTCGACTTGATAGTGGCAAACGCAGTCGCGGGTTTGGCGGCCAGTGCTCATAAGATTTGCTCCGACATCCGGTTGCTGGCGAGCAACAAGGAGATTGAGGAGCCAAAAGAGGCCAGCCAAATCGGATCATCAGGCAAGTCCCATCGAACTCTGATCATTTCCCGGGCTTCATCCGTCATAATGTACGAAGGCACGCAGTAAAAGATTGCTAATATTTACTAGCCATGCCATACAAGAGGAATCCGGTAAGTCTCATCTTCTGTTCTAACTTCGTCTCAGTTGCCCTAGTCCCACCTCGATGGCTCTGGGACACTATCTTCCAAGTCCATCTGTTGGTGGTCGTCTCAGACCTCGTCACCACCACCCTTCCCCTTATGCCCACTCTCCTCTCTACCCTTTGCGCTTCTGATCTTTTCTTCCTTCTTCCTGTGTGTGGCCTGTCGCTGTCTTCTTTCAGTGCGAAAACGTCTAGTTCATATTATATTCCTCCTTGGGCGCAGCGCTGACTAATTTGCAAGATGAGGAGCGAGCGAATCTGCTCATTGTCTCGCGCTTTGATGGCAAAGCCAACCAGCTTTGCTAATACGATGTCCACGCAATGGTTCGAGAGGACTCTCGACGACTCCGCCATCAGACGTAAGTGTTCCTACCAATGCATATAAAGTTGCGCATCAACTGGTGCCCCCGCCTGAATAAGAAACATCTGTCCTATAAGGGGATGCAAACGAATTCGTGGGTATTTAGCTGACCTTCAACAGGAATTGACATCCCCGAGATGTTCCTTTTGGCCGATGCCATTCTCATTGGACTTGACAACGTCTCGGATGGCTTCGTAGTATACCCGAAACGTATTCGCAGTCGCTTCTTGGAGGAATTACCTTTTATGGTCACAGAAACTGTAAGCCACCTCACTTGCTCTTGAATAAACAAGTCGAAGATCTATCCAGTTGACACAGGAATTACGTTGCTGACGATCAATAGATTATCATGAAGCTGGTGGCAAAGGGTGCTTCCCGGCAAGAGTCAGTACCGCTCATCGTAATACTACCGATGGTCATTTGCTAACACAAATCAGGGCGCACGAGGAAATTCGAGTCCTCTCTGTTCAAGCAGCAAGTACTGTCAAGGACGAAGTATGTTTGGGCTTTCCTTGCATGCTTTCCTAGCCTCCGGTTGAGCAACCATTGTGCTGACAAAACCTCGCAGGGCAAGCCAAACGATCTTATCGAGCGCATCCGTGGCAATGAGTACTTCAAGCCTATTTGGGGCGAGCTTGACTCCATGCTCCAACCCGAGCTCTACATCGGTCGCAGTGTTGAGATTGTAAACAAGTATTGCGGTCCCGGCGGCGTGGTGGAAAAGGCTCTCGCGCCGTACCAGCAGTACATTCTCAAATCCACCACAGCACAGCTCAATGTTTGAAACGGACCAGCTGCGCTCGATGAGTTACCATGATAGATATGCGAGAAGGTGATTCGAGTGTCTTTAGTGTTCCGCACAGGTCTTTCATGAATCACAAGCGGGGTAGCGAGCATAACGAATTAGCATATGTAGACATGTTTGAGTTAAGATAGTTCATGTCACGCGTCTGCATATACCAAATCTCGTTCCTCAGCCTGCTGACAATATGAGGATATTTCATGTCTTGAATGCACTCCAAGCGATGTGTAAGGCCGTCCTCAGGATCATGGCGCACTACATTCCTCAACGTCACAAGGACGTATCTTACCTCTGCAGGCGTTGAACCATGAGTGAGCCAAGAGATTGGTTGATTTGGCAAGGCACACTAATCAGACAGACGTCTTGTAACGAGAAAAAAGTATCGCATGAATATGTAAAAAAAAAAAAAGAAGACGAATGCCACCACATCGAGATGAGAAGGAGAATACACACCATCCGGTTGTGCTATTGGAAGACAGGCATTGCAGAGCCATCAATTAGATACATCCGCGAGCTCGTGCCGTGGAGCAGGTTTTCATCAAGCTGGCCAGCGACTTTTAGACTCAGCGTTCTTCGCCCAAGCTCTTTCAAGGCAAGTCTCTCTTTCTCGGCACCACGCAGCAGCGGCGGCAGCAACTCTCATGCCATGAACTTACTCTACGAGGTCCCGCTATGCCCTGCCCAGGGCAATAACCTACGATTTCGAAGTTCTTCATTGGGCACAATGCAGCGTTGGCTTGGAACACACTAGGCGCAGTTGATGAACGGAGCAAACGCACAAAATGAAACGAGTGTGATGCTCCGCTGTCCGCTATGTATAACGCAGTTCACAAGCACACAAGTCGCCGAATTATGTTCTGCCAGTGATGCAAAGAAGAAGAAAAAATATCCAATAAATCTGATAAGTCTCAATAAGAGGCTAGATGCATCAGCTGTTGATGGATAAGTATCCGCAGGAATGCATCATCTTGCTACCTGCCGATTCCAGCACACATCGCCAACGGTCCCGCTTACCCCAAGCCTGGGAGCCAAAAAGTTTTGACCCGACTCCAGCTTTATGATACGTAAGATATCAAGCGCCCAACGACCTGCTGGAAACAAGTCTAACACTCCTCATGATAAATTCACACCAGGCTACTGCCAGACGAGAATTTCTCACC
The DNA here is from genome assembly GCA_029405325.1 of Claviceps purpurea. Classification (NCBI taxonomy): domain Eukaryota; kingdom Fungi; phylum Ascomycota; class Sordariomycetes; order Hypocreales; family Clavicipitaceae; genus Claviceps; species Claviceps purpurea. The sequence goes on along the minus strand of CM055783.1, from coordinate 2,968,143 downwards.
CTTCCATCCTCATCCCGTACACACGAGCCGAATGGATTTCTGGATCTCACCCAATCTCTCAATCCCTATTCCAGATATCCCTCCACCACTCTTTCAGCCCATACGCCTTCTCCCCTGCCTCTAGATGGACTTTGACACTATCCGTGCCCACGAATCTTTCGACCAAAGTAGACGCTGCTGAATTCCCGACACCGCCCGTTCCTTCTGTGCTTGTGCGTCGGTGAACGGCGCGGGTCTTGATCTCTTGGGCAATGAGGGGGGCGACATCTGCGAAACAGGCGTTCAGCTCTCGGTCCAGGGAGAAGTATGGCTTTCTGGCTAGTTCGGGGGCCATGATGTTGTAGCTCCGAGTGATGCGGTTTAAATTCTCAATAGATAGCTCCATGTATGCTTTCTCGGTCTTTTCCCACTCATGGTCGCGGTAAGGTCGTTGAAAAAGAGTAGTAGTAGTAGTAGTAGTAGTGGTGGTGGTGGCAGCAGACGCAGCACCAGCACCAGCACCAGCACCAGTCTCTATCGTTTGATGGGCAGTGTCTAAACCGGTACAATCCTTGCGACGAATCTCTTCCCCAGCACTGTCTGAGCTTTCAGGGCCCGAATATCTCGGGTTATAAGCCACTTCCGCAGCGGCAAACGCAGCCGCTCGCCCCATCTGTTCCTGGAGCGAGCCCCCCCACGACGCAATCGTCCTTGCCACATGCCTCTTCCAATCATTTCGCAGCCGTTCCCGAAAGACCCGAACAGCCTTACTCAGCTCCTGCTGCTTTTCAATCCACGGCGGCACGAGTTCCTGTCGCCGAATCATCCTATTCATAATGAACTCGGTCGTATCTATAAAGGGGCTATCCGCTCTTGGGTCACGCGGCATCTCCTGACCGCGCGGCAGATTCTTGAATTGCCCTCGAGCAATCGCATCCTCGATTCGTTGATTCGCCAAGGCCGCTATGCCGGAGATTGTGGCGGGAACAGCCCTGGCTACTGGCTCGAATCGCTCTCGTAGTTCTGCCTTCATCTCGTCCCTTTCGCTCACGCTCAGGCCCTTGAGGGTCTTCATGTCCATACCGACGTACATGCTTGCCTTATCACGGGCATTGACAGCTCTTTGTCCCGGGCTTTGGGGTGCACGACGTCGCCGCAGTCGTGTATCAACAACCACAGATGGCTGTAGACACCTGTCACCAGCCTCAGCTCGCATAGGCTTCTTGGCATCCTGAAGCATTCTGAGTACAGCGTCGGCTGTGTTTTCGGTCCCTGTCCATGGAGTCTCACCAGCTGTGGAGTGCGATGCTTGTTGGTGCTGAGACTCGGCAGCGGCTACTTTTTCAAATAACTTCGCCTTTAGCTCCTCTGAGAAGCCGGCATCTTGGATGGCGCGTCTTCCACTTGCATCGCCTGACAAGAGAGCGTCCTCGGTCGCTTGCTCTAGCCTGCGAGACATTGCGCCGGGTTTCGCTCTCTCGTGTTGATCGTGTTGATGGCTACTCTTGGCTGGAGATGCAGTGACATCATGGCGCAGCCCTCTTTTCTGTCGAGCCAGGGACAGGCTTTGAGCACAACGACAACAGATTTTGAGTCGTTGCAGGGGCGAAGAATGCATCACCATCGAGGGGGATAGTAAGGCCGGATTGAGAGTTGCGTGGGCAGCCCGATTGGTCTGATGGCGGGTGACCGTGCGAAGGGCACAAGGCATGGTCAGAGGGGCCATCAAGGACATTGGGAGTGGGTGACTCGAGGCGCGTGGTTTGACATCTGATGTCTCCAAGTGTCTTGACTCTTGTGGTGTTTTGTTCTGTTTTGTTTTGTTTGCCACCGATTTGGGCCTCGGCACTGCGCTGTGCACGCATTACAGTGGCCATCGCACAGACTATAGCATTAGCACTACATGTCCGTATAGCGCTAAAACCCATTGATTAAGGCGTTTAGGCTGTGGATCCCGGCGCTGTGATCAACTGCCAAGTTCAATTGCTGCTTACTGACTTGCCTGACTACGCATGACCTAGGTATGTGTCTATCAGGTTGCATGTAACTTAAGTGATCGACGAAATATGCAGATACATATTAAAAAAAAGTCCAGTCCTAAGCCACAGGCTAACGTCTCTCGAATTTACCACTCCCGGCTTGCCCACCAAATACTGAGGAACTCTTTTACATGCGCATGGCGCGTGGGTATCACCACTTCAACTCCAACTTCGACGACAACCATTATCTGTCTTCTCTGTCCAAATTCCATCCTCCGAAAAGCCCAACCATACCCCAATAAATCTCAAAAGCCGCGTCAACTTGCTATCCGGGATAGTTGTCGCGCCACCTTGTTTGCTCGCACCGAAGGGGTCTTGATGGCTTGCCGACATCATCATGCCGCCTCGGGGAGCCCATGCTTGGCGTTTGCTCCACAGCCTGCACTCGTGCCATGCTGGCCAAGTCAGTTGCCAGACAGACCTCATGGAGGTCTCGCTCATAGAGGTCTTGAATCTTCCGAGGCTTCTAGGCTCTTAGCTTCGGCGCCCAAAACTGCTGAGCGCGTTTTCGATACTAGACGATTGCCCTTCCCGCGTGCATGAGATACGGACTAGCCAAGCCTCGAATAAAAAGTTTTCCTCTCCATGGTCTAGCGGATCGCGATCCTATGATGTATATAACAAATTCACCTCGGTCAATAAAGTGGTCCCAGCCAACTAAGTGCCATTTTTGTTCGATTATAATTCTTTCACACTTACAAATTTTACCATATTGCGTTACATATATGGCTTTTTTATACCCAGCCTGTCATGTCTCACTTTTATTCGGCATTCCAGAATATGCTATCAGCCGGGCTTGTGTGACGTTGGCCTCTGACAGCAGCTGTGACAAGGGCCAAATATTTGGGACTTGGAATGAGGAATGTCAATTCAGGACGTGATAATCGGCTGTGACTCTACAGGAACTCTAGAGGCGTGTGTCCTCCCTCTGAGCCCTCGAGGTGGCCATCGATGATATATACATGAATCGCAAGTGTCCTCCTCAGACCCCACTGTCCCTGCTGCCAACCCCGGCTGTCTGCCTGAATATCCCGAGTGTGCCAGCAACCGCTATGATCAGGTATACGCCATATACCGGCAAGCGCTGACCTAGCATTGCGCTGGTCAAACACTATACTGGCAAACGTTGTGCAGGCAAGGCGGAGCCAACACACTCTCTGGTCGGGAAACGCTGTGCGGGCACCGTCGATGCACAGCGCCCCCGACTGAAACGTCTCGACTGAAACGCCTCGGTGTGGTAAGTGTGCCTATACTGCCTGAACCGGCAAGCGCTGTACGATCACGGAGCATCGTGGGTGCACAGCGCCCGGTTGGAATGTCTCAGGTGGGGACCGGTGTGCCTACACGTGTGACACAATCCCCCCCCTCGACAAAAGCTCGCCCCGAGCGATCAAGACGATGTAAGTGACTCGTGAACGCGGGGATCACACGGTTTCTCTGGATTGTTAGTAGCAAATTCCTTCAGGAGCGTCTTAGCACCGTCAGAAAAGAAGTGCTCGTAAGGTTCCCACGACCAATGTCTCTTCTGAGGCCATCCCTCCCACTTGACCAAGTACTTGATGCTACTACCAAAAGTCCGCGAATCACGTATTTGATCCACTTCATCATCTTCAGCTTCAACTGACACAGCCTCCCTGAGCACTTGTTGTGGTTCAACGTGGCGTTGGCCGCCAGTGCGGAAAGGTTCAATGAGCGAGACGTGAAATGAATCGTGTATTCGCCACTTTTTTGGCAAACATAACCCGTACAGCCGTGGGAGAGATGACCTTCGTAATCTTGAATGGGCCGAACATCTTTTTGTCGAGCTTGTTCGCAGGTCTTTTCGTTCGAATGTTCTTGGCGTTGAGCATGACTTCATCGCCTTCTTTGTACTCCGGTGGTGGCAGACGTCGTTGGTCTGCCCAATCCTTCATTCGTTTTCGGCTGTGTTCGAGGTGCTTTTCCGCGTCGTCATGCACCTGTACCATCCAATGTGCATAAAGGCGGCTGCCAGGGTTCAAAGGCGCTCCAGTTGGCGGATTGTGCGCAGCGGGGTGATAACCGTAATTAGTGAAGAATGGGCTCATATTCGAGGACGAGGACTTCGTATTGTTGTATGCGAATTCTGCTGTAGGTAGTAGATCTTCCCAATTAGACATCTCATAATTCACAAACGCACGAAGATATATTTCCAGAATTTGATTCGTGCGCTCGGTCTGGCCGTCTGTTTGTGGGTGGAAGGCGACAGGGTGTATTTTGCTATCTGTGCCCTGCTGTGACAATACACTACCCAGTGCGAAATCGGAGGCGTCCGCTTCGACCACCGCGGGTACGGAAGGATCAAAATGAACCAGTATTGGGGCTGTCGAGAAGGCGTCCTTTAATGAGTCGAACGCTTCTTGCATGTCCGGCGTCCAGCACCACACTTTGCGGTCCAGCTTGACAGAGTCCGTGAGAGGCTTAGCAATTTTCGAGAAGTCTTTGATGAATCGACGAAAAAAGTTGGAGAATCCGATAAACTTTTGTACTTCTTTCAAGCTTGCTGGAGCTTCCCATATTTGAATGCAGCGAGTTCGTTCGGTGGTCATCGAAATTCCTTCGGTCGATATGTCGTAGCCCAGAAACTCGACCTTGGTGACCCTCCAGTAGCACTTGCGAGGAGCTATCGCCAGATTGTACTTCAGAAGCCTTTGAAGTACTTCCTTGACCAGTGCATCGTGTTCCTCCAGGGTCGAAGCATAGATGAGAATGTCATCTATGTACACGACAACTCCAGCGTCGAGTAGGTCGTGAAAGATGTAGTTCATCAATGATTGAAAAGTGGCGGGGCAGTTCATCAATCCGAACGGCATAACGGTGAACTCAAATAGGCCATACCTACATCGGAAGGCTGTCTTCCACTCATGACCTGCTGCCATTCTGATCAAGTTGAACCCCGACTTGAGGTCGATCTTGGTGAAGAATCGAGCGCCCTGTAGATGGTCTTGCAGTTCTGGAATTAGCGGGATGGGGTACCTGATAGGTACCGTAATTTTGTTGATCCCACGGTAGTCCACCACAGGTCGGAGGGGATCTTCAGGATCGTTCTTGGCTGCGAACATCAAGGGTGCTGAGCAGGGGGCAGTAGATTTGCGGATCCGTCCGGATTTAAGCATCGAGTCCAACCAAGGTTTGAGACAGTCGGCTTCCCGAGCACTCATGGCGTACAACGGGCCCCAAGGTGGTGTTTCTCCTTCAATTAACTCAATTTTGTGGTCCCACGGTTGGTGGTCTGGGAGTCGAAGCACTGCAAATGAGTTTTGCGTCCTGACAGGTACCTAGGCCATGCGGTTCCACCGGACGGTATGTGGTGGCCAATTATAAATCCGAATCCGAATCCGATTTCTCGTAGAATCCAGTGTTGGGATATCCTTCCGATATGCCGCTGATCCGTGGCGCCTTTGGTGGGGGTAACTCCTCCTCGTCTGGTTCATCCAAGTGTCGTTTCAGGGCGGCGACTTTGTTAGTAGGGGCGGTTGGAGGAAGGTGCGTTGGGGGTTGTGGAGCACGTGGCAGATCCCGTCCATTCAAATCCGCCCTGGCGTAGCACGTCAGTGTCTTGTGGCTGTCTCGTCCGCATCGCAAGCATTCGATGAGGTCAGCTCTTCTTTGGTCAATTGAGGTCTGCTCGATACCCTGCAAGGCCTCCTTCATTGAGGGCCACCTTTTGATACCTCCTGATGTGCGTGAATCCTTCGTAGTCCTAGTACTGGAGGGTTGCTGGTCCGATTTTGATGGTGCCGTATCCGAGGCTGTCACGATGCCGTCGAGGACCATGCGTTCGTAGTGCTCCCCCGCCACTTCTAACGCGTTGATGTATTCCTCGTCATCCTCCGGATCGCGACCATGTTTGTCATATACTAATTCTGAGATTTTCTTCGGAAGTGTCTTAGAGATGTGCCGCCGCAAACCAGTGCCCAGAGGTTGTCCGGATTCGTGGAGCTCCAGTAATTCCAAGAGATACTGCGAGATGCGTCCTTCATATTTGAGTTTCAGCAACCGGTCGTAGTCCCTGGAGACTTTCGCTTTGTCGGTGAACCGGATTTCCAATGCTTTAGAGTATAGATCCCAGGTGTCACATTGCTTGTTGAGTTTGTGACGCTTGTATCTGTGGTCGTGCCACATATAGGCCTTGTCCGTGAGGAGTGATCCGACCCAGTTAATCTTAATTGTATCTGACTTGAAGCTGTCAGCATACGATTCCAAGTAGATGGAAACCTTCGACCACCAGGGCCGAAACTTTGTGAAATCCGTTCCATCAAAGCTAGGTGGTTTGCCGAATATCTGGGGGTTCATCTGGGCGACAGTGGTTCGTTCTTCAAGTCGAGGCTGAGTCTGTAGAGTCTCAAGCTGCTGAGTCTGTTTGGCCAAAACCTGGTTCAAAGTGTCGCCTTGGCGGACAAGATGACGCAAGACGGCTACCATCCCGTCATCAGGTTGGTCCGGACGGATGTCGTTAGGTGGCTCTTCCGGTTGATGGGTACTATTTGCTGCCTGAGCGGAAGATGCCCGAGTCGAAGGCATATCGTCAATGAGGATAGTATCAAGGAAAAAATGGGTAGTATGGTGAGTGCAATAAGATTGTACTGGTGTGTTCCTTTCAAGAGAAAGAGCCGATTATTTGTGACAAGGGCCAAATATTTGGGACTTGGAATGAGGAATGTCAATTCAGGACGTGATAATCGGCTGTGACTCTACAGGAACTCTAGAGGCGTGTGTCCTCCCTCTGAGCCCTCGAGGTGGCCATCGATGATATATACATGAATCGCAAGTGTCCTCCTCAGACCCCACTGTCCCTGCTGCCAACCCCGGCTGTCTGCCTGAATATCCCGAGTGTGCCAGCAACCGCTATGATCAGGTATACGCCATATACCGGCAAGCGCTGACCTAGCATTGCGCTGGTCAAACACTATACTGGCAAACGTTGTGCAGGCAAGGCGGAGCCAACACACTCTCTGGTCGGGAAACGCTGTGCGGGCACCGTCGATGCACAGCGCCCCCGACTGAAACGTCTCGACTGAAACGCCTCGGTGTGGTAAGTGTGCCTATACTGCCTGAACCGGCAAGCGCTGTACGATCACGGAGCATCGTGGGTGCACAGCGCCCGGTTGGAATGTCTCAGGTGGGGACCGGTGTGCCTACACGTGTGACAGCAGCAGTCATGGCACGAGCTCGATGATGCTCCATCAAATGACCTGGCAGATTGCAAGAGTTCTCTTGAGAAAGGAGGAGATTCGGCACTTAACGTCAATGATCTTTCATCAGCTGTCGGACGCAACCTCGGAACATAACTTGCACGAGTCGGTGCCCCCATCTTCACCCAACGATGGCAGCGGGTCCTCCTGGCCAACTGATGGCCTCTGCCAATGATCGAAACTTGTAGTGGCCATGGTCATGGTAGGGCTTCCTGAAGCGCTTATGTCGCCCGATTCATCATCGTAGCACGTAGTCAGGCATGTGCCAAGCTTCTTGCTGTGAGCATGATTGTTTTGGCCATCGACGGCCCCAAGAGGATTGCTAAGCCAGGTCGAGTTGGTAATTTCACCGCGTTCCGAGCGCGGAGACCCTTCACGACTGGGAGTAAGACTCGCTTGAGAGCCACCCCAGGTCCTGGATCGTAGCTTCAGAAGTGCTGATAATGTCATCTGATCGTCCTGAGAATCGGTCATCATCGCAAGTTGAGCAAGCCCCGGACTTTGTACGACAGGAGTCGATGTGCTATTAGCCAAATTACCTAAGCTCATGAGCGAATTGCGGTTGGAATTCTCGGATTTCTCCGTGATAGGCGTCAGGTTTGGCTCGCGCGAGATCATTCTGCCACTAGTGCTTCGATGTAGCCCATGCGTGCCTCCAGGACCAAAGAAACCCCCATTGGCGTATTCATAGCCCTGGAGACTGGATGCACCAGCGGCGTATGAAGTTGTTGCATGTGAAGTCGGTGGTGCAGAATAAAAGCCAAACTCCTGACCATACCATCCATCCGCATCATTGGCCAACGCGCTTGCATTTGCTTCAGCGATGATGGCATCATCACCAAGATCAAAGTCATCAGCCAGTGTATCATAAACGGGTATTTCGTCTTCAGGTTCATCTTCAATTGCATCTTCATCGTCATTTTCATCAACCGTGAGACTACGGTCGTCTTCCACGAGGTAAGATGCCGAGGACGACGAAGAACTCCGACGGAACTTCCCGGTGGCGGCGGCTCTGTGTGCAGCAGCAGCTAAGGCCGCTTGATAGGCAGCAATAGACTTGGCCCCGTGATTTAGAGACTCAGCGTCCTGCGGCTGATTTGCGTCATCAGTGTTTTCGCGCACCGTGCTGTGATGCACCGTATCGTCTGTACGTAAGGAAAGGTGTGTGTTGCAGCGTAAACCCGCTGGAGGAGCAGACAGACGTGACGTTGAATTATTTTCTCGCGTCAAGTCATGCTGCTGTGTTGCCCGTCGCAAAGACTGAGCGTACTGAAAAGCTCCCGGGACCGGACGTCCAAATTGATCAGTGTCATTGTCATCAAATATGGATTCGTCAAAAGGCTGCTCATTCGTCTCTAGCGGCACTATGTCATGTCCAGAACTGATGTATTCTTCTTCATTTTCTTCCAGACCTATCATACCATCATCATAGTAAAGGTCGTCTTCGTTATTTCGTTGAGAAAGAGCGTTTTTTGTAGAGTAATAATCACCCAACTCGGCAGCACCTTTTTCGTCACCATCCATGTGGCACACAGTATGAACTTGAGAGAAGTCTGCAAATGGCGAAGTCTCGGGAGTTTCATTCGACATTACGACCCCGATTGGATTGCCGTCCACGTCTCGAGGCGTCAGCACCATCCCAGAGCCGGGAGGGCTTGCCGAGGTTGACACTGTCATCGAACGCTGGAAGACAAAACCAGCAAAATTCTCTTGGTCGTTGCAAGGATCGGCTTCAACGTCAGTGTCACTGGATTCCAGGAAATCACCATCCTCGAAGTCTGCGTTCACCCCCGGTATTCTCTCCTCTAAGCCATCATCATCCATCATGGTGTCATAGTCGAAAGCGTCCTCATCAAATTCGTCGAACCTCGAATCAAGGATTCTATCATGGCGCGTCGTTGTGCGCGCGAGTTCTCGCTGTCGATGGCGCTCTTCTAGGAGTTTCTCCTGTTTTGCAGCTCCGCCCATATCGAAGCTAAACCTGGATGACGTGCTTTTCATGTGTCTTGGAATTGCAGAAATATGTGTTTCTGATAGGGACTTATTTCTCGACCTAGTAGTCCGTACCGAAGATGACAGCACCCCAACTTTGGCTTCGACCGGCTTGTATACATCCTCAGCGGAAACGTCTCCTGATGGAGTAATGCTTTCTTGGTCTCGTTCTGGTGGGCATGTCGTGACAGCGTCAACAACTCCGTGATCATCTTGGTCGCTCGAGGAGCAGGTAGAGCTACTCGACGTATCTCGCGATGCAATCTCAACAGGTTTGGACGATTGACTTGGGATGGACGATCTGTTCAGTGACTCTGAAGCGCCATTTTGTTCTTTAGAAGAATTCTCCGTGGCACCAGTGGAGGATGCTGGGAGGACCAACTGTTCAGCTGTAGAAGTTGTGCCTGCAGTGATCTGGGGCACAGAATAAGTCGTTATGTGTGCCCCCCGTGATTTGCGCGGTGCGCTAAAATCATGAACTCGTGTCCCTTTTATTCGAGGGTCATACGCCGGTTCTTCGTCTTTGTTCTTCGAAAGTATAGGACGTAGGTCTGGCAAGGGTTGATTGTTCTTCTTCCTCATCAACAGTGTGGACATTGGATTTTTCAGGAAGGGAAGACCTTTCTTGGCCCTCTGAGTCTCGACGCTCACCGCAGCTGGGGGGTTGGACATCAGCAAAGGAGCTTCTGGAGGAAGCCTAGCACCGGCCGGCCGTCGACCGAGTCTGGAGGAATGAGCTCTTTGCACATCGCTCGGTGTGTTGAAAGACATTATTTTTTTCATATGCGGTTTGAGAGGAAGCTCTGTGACGACCTCCTGATTCCTATGATTGCGGTGTCGTGATTTGTCCTCGAATTGGGCAGTGCTTATTCTAGCCATGGCGTCCTTCCCAGTCGGAATCTGCTGCGCTTCCACATCCCGACGATAGTTCCGCAAAGCAGCCCCTCCGATAAATCCGGAATCACCATTGTAAGACAAGCGCTGTGTCTGCTGCGGCAGGCATTCGGAGGTCAGGCCAGTCGTGTTTTGCTTCTCGCATCGCGGATCTAACTCGGAGGAGATGACACTCGTGATCGGCGGTAGAAGAGGCGCATTGGAAGGGATCGCATAATTTGGATTTGGATTATGAGGCGAGGCGGAGTCCAGTGCCTGCGGTGGCACGCTGCTACTGAGGGGCGAGATTGAAGATGAGTCTTCTGGCGCCGGAGAGGATGGAGTTGATGCACCTCTCCGGTGAAAGCGCAGATGAGAGAGCATACCTGAGGGTCTCAGACTCTCAGTACCCTCCAGGACGGAGGCACGAGCAACTAACAATATTCGAGAAGGTTTGCTGAGGTCATCTGAGCTGCTGTCAAGCAACTACTGGGCAATCACGTTGCGATGCATGAGGCTTATGGGTGGCCCATTATAGCACCTATAGGTCGAAAGCGAGCGCAGCACCTGATGGCAAACTCGCATCACAAGCAAAAGCCCGGTTCATTGATTGTCAGTGATTGCGACGGAAGCGAAAGCCTGCTGTTGCGACATGTGGGCATCACGGCGAGCTGACGAAGGACATGATGCTTGGAAGAAGTCTTGAAGTGGTTGGGTTGCTGTTGGTGTGGCTCTGGCGAGCCCCATAATAAATTGGACTCCTGGTCCAGCTTGGCTACCTCAGGAGGTAGGTACCTGTAACCTCAGACCTGACATTGACATCTATGATCTTGGACCCAGCAATGTTGCGTTTTGAGAAAGCACAGCGTATTGCTTGATTACGGACTTTGATATGTAGTGGCTTCAAAGATGAGTAAAGGCGCACATCGTCTTCCAGCCCCATGCCTTGAATATTGCTTTTCGCCAGGATGCAGGGCGGCTGATCAGGTGGTCACCTGGCTGTGCCACACAGACGGGGTGCCATCATGAACGAATCGTGATTTACTCGGCCTTGATTTTTCTTGTGACGACGACTTGAAACTGAACCACACTTCATTGCAGTAGGTATTTTTATGTGCCCCTCTTGCCATCTCGAGTGTGTACGTCCGACTTGCCAGGCAGGAGGCAGAAGAGGCAGCGGCTGCCCACGGCCAAGGCAGTAACGAATACGCTTGTCAGGTCTGCAGGAGCGAGATCGTTCGTTTGATCTCGAAAGGGAAGGAAAGCCGCTGTTGATCTCTCCTTGATTCATGCTACGTCTGTCCTTAAGTTAGCATGAAGGCAAGCACGCTGGCGAAGAGTTTGGCGGGAAAGACGAACATGCGGCTGTAGCAGTCGCGTGTTTCCATTGCCCCTTACAGAGATCGTCAAAGATGTGGTCATGCTCGGTCACTCATCACGCGGACTGAGAGCGAACCATACTCTTCCAGCTTGGTCCTTCCCACTAGAGGCATAATGTGTTGTCTTTCGCCCACAGTCATGGGGCATAAGACACGACAACTACCTAGGTGGGCGTATGACACTTTCGACTGGACAACATCTAGGAACTGACAGACACGAGACAAAGCTTCAGTCTGGCGCCATCTGATTCGAAACTAGTTCTGCACTATATGAAGAAGAGTGCTCGTTTTTCAGCTCGCGTTTCTTCAAAATGGCATACAACGAATCCAGTGTGCCGAATCTCGCCAGCGTCATGCAGCTACGAGCAAGGAAGGCACAGGAATTCGCAAAAGTCGAATCTAGCCTCCACGAGGCCCAAAGCACAAAGGTCCCACAAGAAAAGCCCGGCATCACCAGCTGGCTTACCAAACTCAGCATTTTTCGCCCGTTTGCCAAGCCCGTCTCCGACAATGAGGTTGTATGGCTTCTTGACAATACGGCGTTCAAGTGTCCTTGCGCGGGAGTCTGGCAAGCCGAGTTTCTTGCTGCGGTTTTTAAGCGTCATGATGAACTGAAAGTAGTAGACATGGTATCGTCAGTACTTCGCGCCGTGGGGCTGACAGACGACGCACCGGAGCGGAAGAGGATTGAAGAGAGGGTTCTCCCTTTTCTATGGGATATCTGTCCTGGAAAGATTGTCACTGCTGTACAGCAGTCATCAACACTGAATCTGGGCCCATCAAGCGCGAATGGTTTATCCTTGAAGTTGGTGGCTGTTCCCAACAGTAAAACGGGCTCGCTCGTAAGCGCATCGACCAAACTTGGGGGTGGCATAGGAAGTATCACCGAAATGCAGACGTTTTATGCTGGTGAAGATGGATGGGGGGTAATATCTGGTATGGGAAACAGCTTTCCACGTCTTCATTTTCCGATTTCAACCCCGCGTGATGCTCATGAGAAACCAGACATAGATGACACGATCAAAGTCACGATGACAAGCGACCCAGTTGGAATACTCAGAGAGACGTTTGTCAACACACCAAGTCCAATCGTTGGAATGCCCGAGCTTTATGCCGAGATCAAGTCGTTTCTGCCCCAGGACACTACATGGTTCTATCTCTCTGCTTCCCCGTATAATCTCTACCCCTTTCTGAAGCAGTTTCGAAAGCAATACTATCCTCCGGGTACTCTCATCCTTCGTGATTCAAGCTGGAAGACTATAGCTGGGCTTCTTACTGCATTGACGGTAGGAACGCAAGAATACAAGGTGGATCGGATGAAGAAGATATGCGGATGGTTCCCGATGAGAAAGATGATTGCCATAGGAGATTCAACACAATCAGACCCCGAGGCTTATGGCCAAATGTATGTGATGGCATAGAGCGCTTTCCCGCATAGTCTGTAACAAGCAGCTGATGGTTGTCCATCTAGGTATCGAAGCTCTCCCAACTGGATTCGTCTCATTCTTATCAGAAAAGCTACAAATATCGCTGAAATCGGTATAGATGAAAAAAACAAAGCGGAAAGGTTCGAAACAGCATTCAAAGGCGTTCCGCGCCACGCTTGGCACGTCTTTGAAGACCCGGCAGAGTGTGTGGACATTGTGAAGCGAACAATCAGGGAGGGCCAGTAAACTTGGCGGGCCAAGCAAAAGACGTTGCCAGTAGAATGTGAAGGTGATACACGGACACTGGATTCGCTCGGCGAGAATAAAGATAGACTATCATTCTTTATAGTTATATATTATTTGTATCGTCAACCATGATATGCGTCCAAGTCCGGCAGAAGTGCTCTCTGAAGCAGAGACGTGGTCAAGAATGAAAATTGGCATTGGTCGACAACGTGGAGAGACAGGGGTTGCAAGAGCGCAGCAACACCACGGATGGAAAGGTAGCTCATGATTTGATGAGGTGAGGCCCCTGTAGACTTTGGCGCCCGCCTTACACTCAAACAAATAAGCACAAACCGCTGGAGCAAGGAAGTGAAAGAGCTTGTTGGCAGGGCAAAGAGAATGACCCAGGGAGCATCATCCGGTGGCGCGAAGGGGTTCATTAGTCGATCATTGGGCTTGTAGTTGAAGCAAGACGAATGCAAGCATTCGGGGAGCTCGATAAAATCCAGCATAGCTGCCGAGACCTTACATCGCCTCGCATCATTATCTTGCAGCCGCTATCATCAAACAAGGTATGTACTTGCATAGAAAGAATCCTTGCATCTAAGGAAACAATTTCGATTGGAGGATTGGAGTCTACCAAAACCAACAGTTCTCCCGAGGGTTTATCACTACCGGCTGTTTGTTCTTCCATCTCCGATGGTTTCGTGTATATAAACTCTTCATCTTTCCCCTCTTCTTAGCTTAGAACTCCACTGCGTTTTGAACTGAATTCAGTCATGTTTTCTTCTCCTCTTGTTTGAGTCTCTTGGAGTCCGATTTGGACTGCCACTGACTCTCTCCTTTGTGTGTGTCTAGTAGTACAGTATCCGTCTTGATACTCCGTACTATGTGATCCACAGTTTCCCTTCTCTACATTGCATCCTCAAGTCCCGGCCGGGTCACGCTGCACAATAACCCAACTGCCAGTGGGGAGCTGGAGAAGTGCTCATCGATGTCGCATTGCAGATCGCTAGATCTTTGCTCGTGTGGCTTGTCACATGTCGACGATGGACGAACGAGCATTACCGTGGCCGGTCGGCTCGACGGACTCGTATGTAGGTAGTCAAACACAGACTACAGTACCTACCACCTGTACTCCGTACATACCTCCTTTTCCGAGCTGTGCGATCTTGCTTGTGCGATCTTAGGTTGTCGGGTCTGTTGACTCTGGTCCGGTCTACTCCGTAGAGTAGATGTACTCCGTGCATGTACACAGTACCTACAACCATTAACCCGCTTGGTTCCGCGATCCACCGACGTCGGCGATGGTGTGATCACATCATTGATGACCATTGACAACCTGGCCCAATCAATGCCGCCCGAGGCCCCGAGTAAGTACATACCTAGGTACCTTAGGTACCTCCTCTACTCCGTATTGATTGTCGCTCCGCCTCCACAAATCCTCAAAGCAACTGATGCCATCGCGTCGAACGCATCGTGGGATGATCTGCTGATGCCGTTCCCGGTTTCCCTGCCCTGAAGCCTTTGGGTGCAGCGCGCAGCCAGTGCCCACTGTGGCACCCGACTCGTCAATTTGTCGTTACATGCAACTTGTAAGTCGTAAGTTGTACATAACTGAAGCTCAAGTTGCTCAACGCGCTACCCTCCTTAGCGCTGCTATGGCGCCAACCCCACTCACCCCCTTCCCCCCGGTCCCGGGATTTCGCTTCTGTAAGAAGTTAAGAACCAGCGAGTTCTCATGCCATTTAGTTTTGGTGAATAAAAAATATTACATACAACATACTTTTAGCCTTGACCAGCCTTTCTTCTTGTGTCATTATCGTGATTCCGTACCTACTTATTGCTCAACCAACCCACCCTGCCTTGTCACTTCAATCTCGCACCAACTTTCGACCAGCTCTATCTGCAAAACGCAAACTTGCTGCAAGCACGAATCAGAACACCATATTGGCCACATCTCGAGTTGCTCCCTCTCACCACCAAAGAAGAAGACAACCATGTTCGCGACCCGATCTCTCCGACAGGCTGCTGCGCATGCCGAGCGCACGCCTCTGATCAAGTTCATTGGTCCTCGCACCATTCCCTGTGAGTTGTTCTCTTTTCTTGCATTGCAAGAATCAAAGAGTCTCTTGACTCACGTCTGGCAGAGTTCAGGAATTCCATACTGACCTGTTTCTGTTGCAATAGCCTCTATCGACCATACGCCCAAGCCTCATCCCGCCTCCCCCACAGGACAACTACCAGAGTCCTTCGCAGATTCCGCCAACCGCTCGTCGGCATCTCGACACCCCTCCTTCAGCTCATACCGTGATCATGCTCAGCAGCACGGCCCTTTACAGAAATCGATTCGCAGCGTCGAGGCTGGTGTCGGTGGCTCCTCAGGCTCTCAACTCGGCTCCATTACGCCTCCAAGCGGTGTCTTCTTCGATATCTCTGAACTGCCTGCCCGGTTCCGACGAGCTCCCATAGATTTGGCAGAAATCGAAGCTGTCGAATCCGGTGGCGCAGCGCTCGTGGGCTAAATATTCGCGGCTTGGTCAGGTGGTTGAGGAAAGAAAAAGTTGAGAGACGAGGAAAAATATCATACGGCGTTCTTGTGGGAGGGGGAGAGAAGGCGCTGTTACTTCAAGTGCAGCTTTCAACAACAATGAGACGACGCCATGGACTTGCAGAGCTATACCCTCTGGTCCGCATCATCTTTTGAGGGCGTTGAACAAGCTTCGAGCGATCGCGGTGGCCTGAAACTATAGCCATCTCTTTGGTTCGGGCAAGCTGGTTGCAATGCCAGGTCCGAGACTCTGCGTGTAAGAGTAGGGAGATATGCAGCGTGCTCGCTTGGGTTACTGGGATCGATGCCTGGCAGACAGGCAGTGCATGACGGTGTGACCTCCCCGAACATCGAGTAGATCTTGATACCGTGCCCTAGTCGGGCCGTATGCGACAGAAGAACTCCTAAAATTGGTGCTGGTTTGATGGGACGCTTTGGAGTTACGAACTGAGCGCGATGGGTTTTGGCGTTGGGGCTCCTTGTCTGCTTTCTTGTTTATGCTGTCTTCTCCCGTCCGATAGCGCGGTACGTAGTCAAATCAAAGGACACGCCGCAGATTCAATGACAAAACGATATCTTCTGCTGAATACTTCTCAGATATGGTGACTGTCGTTTCCGAATCAATTCATGCTGTCGATCCTCAAGGGGCCCAGATGGGCGTGGTAGGACAGCTGTTCGGAAGGCACCATAACGAACGCTGGCGCAACGCTCTTGGGATAATTTGTTCCTGTCCTCCGGGCAACAATGGCAACTGCGATTTCGTATGGTGATGTGTCTAGGTGATGTACGATACTCCTTCTCTAATATGCGACCGCGACGACTGCTGTTTCTCGAATTGGGGGTATTGCCTCTTCTCGGACCTGGGCGTAGGGTGCTCTACTCCGTAGCACTGGATAGTTGTATTGTTGTGGCAGACATGCGAACCGTGGGGAAAAGGGGAGGACGGAGTTCGCCCACGAATGGAGAACGACCGGCTCAAGCTTTGAAGAGCTTTTCAATTGTAGGAAACGCTCACACACATGTACGAAAGTTATTGAGGCAGATAGACTTGGGAATTGAAGAGCAACAGATGGGCTGCGCTTGGTCAGCACACCTTTAATTAAGTCTTGACTAAGGCATAATGCGTTCTGATAGCATGTTGAACTGACACTGGATAATATGGAAGCCACACTTCTGTGATCATCCACACTGCTAGGCCATGGCCCTAATGACTCTCCTATACTTTGAACTATCTTATGGCGGGATTGCCACAAGGGGCTATGCTTGTGTCGAGCTTCGCTCCCCGGCAGGAGAGAGCAGACAGATTCACCCATAGCTCTTTGCCTTTCCGATGTCACGTCTGGCATAGAATATAAAGGAGAATACCCGTCCCCAATCTCAGATCATGCATCATCTGCTCCACTGTTTCGCTTCTGTTCTCACATAAAAATGCCAAGTTTACCATTTCATACAGGATATAAGATGTGAACTTGTGTATATGCACGTGGGATTCTCAACTGCATCAGACGCTGCGTTATCAAAGGTCGAAGGAGGAGGGGATATGAAAGTGGCAACTCTGAGTCTCTGACAATGGAATTTCACGATTTATGTATGAATGAGATTCATACTGGTCCAGCCAGAAATCAATAGCGAGCGCCTGGTCTAGAAATTGGCGAGTCTGACTACTTGCATCATCAATGAATAACTGGGCAAGTGTTTTGCTCTTTTTTTTTTAACTTTCTGCTCTTTCAAACCTCGTGAAGTTCTCTTTTTGCAGCCTTTATTGAAGCGCCGGGGGAGCACAATGTCCACCCCCTCCGTCCGCCCGACCCCCATAACCTCTTATAAGCGAAAGGGCCCCATTGGCATTGACCCATTCCCAGCGGCAGATCGCGGGGAAGCCGACGATGTTTTTGCAGGCTGCAGCCCACTCATGGCAGGCCAAAAGCTGTACAACTTAAAAGCAATCGACATCGTTTCACTGGGCCGAGTCATGTTATAGTATAGAAGGTCTCGAATGGCGGAAGCCGAATCAATGTCCGACGACGGGAGCAGACAAAGAGCAGGCGGTGAAACTGGGCCAGGCGGCCCCTTCTCTACGTAAAAGTAATCCGACAGAGTCAGAACGAACACCGCAAAAGTTGTTATCTGCCATCCGTGTGAAGTGAAGGGCCACCCCAGCGCTGATAATTACAGTTGTCTCGACTCTCGTTATCGAAACGATCCCGCCAAGGGGACCCTGGACCCCACTTCTCGCCAGGCTGAAATGGCAGCATCGCAAATTCACCCTATCTCTCTAGACTCTGTCTATCACCATTTTGATCCCTCGGCAGTCGGCACCCAAGGAGTCAAGGACATGCGTTATCGTGACCAGTCACCAGTCACCAGGCACGACGAATTCGTCGTTTCCAAATTCCGACCACGGAGACTTTGACCTCACGTCGATTGGGTACCTATCTTCGCTCATACGAGTCAAGCACTTGCCTCACAATCTCCCCTGCTGTTTGAAGATCATTTTGAGCAGAGGAAATGCAAATGCAAGATAGCAGCATACATTAGGTAGCTACACTGTTACACACATCATACATGTAATAGAGCTAATTAACGGATCCGCCAGCCTCGCGCAGCATGCGCCGAGTCCTCCGTACTCCGCATTATCCCAATCTACATAATCCGGTCCAGAAACAAGCCGCTGCAGACCATCATCCAGGGCCTGGACCTGGGATATAAGGGGCATCTTGAATTCTTGGTGAGAACAAACCAGACTCCGTCGAGTAAGTATCCCGAATCCGCAACTCATGGACAACCCATGGGCCGGTTCTGGGTCTTCGACTTCCTCGTCTGCTCACATTCCAGTCCACCGGTCGGCGGTCACGGTCCCACGGACACCTAAGGACTCAAAAAGTCCACGGGCTATTTCTGCTAGCGTCTGCCTTGGTGCTGCCGGTTGCGCATGATGGAAAGATGGATCGAAGCCGGGCCCAACGGGATGAAGATGCGATAAGCTTAGGTATCTATTCTTGCGATTTCATTGGCAAATCACGTCTTCCGCGACAGCCGCCATTGAATGCGGATTCCTCGTCCCATCAAACGCGGCACCAGCACGAGGAGGCGCTCGCTACGTGACAGAACTGCCTTCTCGACATTTTAGGTATTATTTAGTCTGCCGGCCCTAGGGATCTCTTGGTGAGCCACGGACAAGCCAGTGGTGGCAGTTCTAGCTTCTGGTCGTGACGAAGTCGAGTTCTACTCTACCTACCTATTCCCAATTTCAGTGCATGTGTACTCCGCCACACTCCAGACTCTAGACTCCAGACTCCAGACTCCCGTGACCCAAGTCTGGGCCGCCGTCCTTCGGCTCTGGCCAGCAGAAGAAGGACGGCTTCTTTCTTTGGCTAGATGTTCCGCGCATCATGCCTTGATGATTGCATCTACATATCTGCCAGTCACGTCGCAGCATGAGCACGCCTTCTGGCGGATATCTCGGGATTTCTTCCATCGGCATATTACTGTAAGCCAGGCTTGTTAAAGCACTATCCAAATTGCCCTTGCTTTAACGTCCTCCATATCTCGTAAACACCACGCGTATCGTCTACTACATACAAGCATGACTTAGGTATCTCATCTCAACCAAGTCAACCAAGGGAGGAGGTAGGTAGGTAGGTCTGCCAGCCGCCTCCAGACCCGCTAAATCGGCCGTCGGAGAGCTCAACCGCATTTGCCACAGAGCTAATCTGTAATTTGGCTTACTTCAAAGCCGTGCCCTAGTCAAACCGCCGCCTGGGGAGAAAGCCTCTTTTACCGGATCTGGATGCTTCCCGTCTTCTTCCACTTATCGCAGCCACTTTCCCCGGGTCAAAGTCCCGAGCACCCCCTGCCGGGCATCCCTCTTCCCCAAATGCCTCACAAGCTCCAAGGATAGACTTCTGATACCAGCTTTACTGGCAAGTTCGGCACTAACGAACTGCTTGCAAGTCATAGCCCCCCAATCATTATGTATCTCAATGAAAGAGTAGTAACGTAGTCGTTGCTCCACCCTCCGCGCTGTATCCAGAAGTCCAAGAGTCCATACCATATCTTTGCCATTCTTTTAAAAATGTGGACAGTCTCCCTCTCTTGTGTGTACTTCACTCCATCTGTCTCTCCATTTCCATATTTCGTGACTTCCTTCCTTCCTTCCTTTTCTCCGGCCCTCTCCAGCCTGAAGCCGCAGTTATCCTGCTGCTGCTGTCCTCATCGAGTTCCATATAAACCACACGGAGGAGCAGACAACCAAGCAGGATACTCATCTCGGCACCATGTCGTCCAAAGATGGGGTAGTCGACTCCAGTGTCCTGGAAAAGGGGCAGACCACGACCTTGGAAGGCACTTCTCAAGTGATTGGAAGTACGGATGTGGCTCGACATGACTCATGAGGACTTCATGACCCGGACGGGCCTGAGCCTGGAGTCGTTCAAGAAAGCCCATTATGGGTCCGGTTATGTCGAGCTTGAGCGTCCCATGAGTGCCAGACACTTGAACATGATTGCTATCGGTGGCTCCATTGGGGCTGGCTTTTTCGTTGGCTCTGGTTCTGCCTTGAGTAAAGGTGTAAGTCGCATTCCATGACAGATCCGATGTCTTTGTTCGGCCATCATCCGATTAACACATGTTTCTGTGCAGGGCCCCGGTACTCTTTTTGTGGACTTTCTCATCATTGGTATCATGATGTTCAATGTCGGTATGTTGCGCCTCCTCCTTAAATTGCCAGGCGACTGGACTGCCTCGAACCCGGCCTTTTTCCACTCCAGCTCAACAGGCACTGACTGAGACTTTCGTGATTAGTCTACGCTCTCGGTGAACTCGCTGTCATGTACCCCGTCTCTGGTGGTTTCTATACCTACTCCTCCCGCTTCATCGACCCTTCATGGGGCTTCGCCATGGGCTGGAACTACGTCTTCCAGTGGGCCGCCGTCCTGCCTCTCGAATTAACCGTCTGCGGTCTCACCATTCAGTACTGGAACGAGGACATCTCCGTCGGTGTCTGGATAGCTGTCTTCCTCGCCGCCATTGTCATCATCAACTTATTCGGTGCCCTGGGCTACGCTGAAGAAGAATTCGTGGCTTCCATCTTCAAGCTCAGCGCCACCGTCATCTTCATGATCATTGCCTTTGTCCTTGTCCTCGGTGGCGGTCCCAAGTCTGGTCGATACAACGAATACTGGGGTGCTCGGTACTGGTACGATCCCGGTGCTTTCAAGAACGGCTTCAAGGGCTTCTGCGCCGTCTTCGTCACTGCTGCCTTCTCGTTTTCCGGAACTGAGTTGGTAGGCCTTGCTGCCGCGGAGGCGAAAAACCCGGTCAAGGCTCTTCCCAGCGCCATTAAGCAGGTGTTTTGGCGCATCACCATCTTCTATATCCTCGGTCTGTTCTTCGTGGGTCTCCTCATCAATCCTGATGACCCTGCTCTTCTCTCAGACTCGGCCTACGCGGACGTCAAGGCATCGCCTTTCGTTCTAGTGGGCAAATACGCTGGCCTGAAAGGATTCGACCACTTCATGAATATCGTCATCTTGGCCTCTGTCTTGTCCATTGGTGTCTCTGGTGTGTATGGTGGATCGCGGACTCTGACTGCTCTGGCCCAGCAGGGGTATGCTCCTAAGCTCTTTACCTACATCGACAAGTCCGGTCGCCCTCTCCCCGCGGTGATTGCGATTCTTCTCTGCGGATTCATCGGTTTCGTAAGCTTGAACAATTCAGGTGCTGTCGTCTTCGATTGGCTTCTCGCGCTATCTGGACTGGCCGCTCTCTTCACGTGGGGTTCCATTTGTCTCGCGCACATCCGCTTCCGAAAGGCTTGGAAATACCATGGTCACACTTTGGATGAGATCCCCTTCAAGGCCATCGGCGGTGTCTATGGCTCTTGGCTCGGCCTCATCCTCTGCATTCTCGTTCTCATAGCCCAGGTAAGATACACTTCAACACCAAGGCAGAAGAAGCCGTCATGTCTGCAAATTGGAGATCCATTTCTAACAATCACATTAGTTTTACACCGCAATTGTCGCACCCCCTGGCAAATCTGGAATGGGCACCGTCGAAGGCTTCTTCAAGTCCTACCTTGGTTTCCCCGTCGTCCTCTTCTTCTGGCTCGTCGGATACCTGTGGAAACGTACAGGCTGGCTCCGTACAGAAAATATGGACGTGGACACCGGCCGGCGCGAAGTGGACTGGGATGAGATCAACGCCTTCCGTGCCAAGGTTGCCTCATGGCCGGCCTGGAGACGTATCCTCCACCACACCTTTTGATGTCTTTTTTCTTTTGCTTTTTTCTCATTTGGGGGGGGGTTAGGCGCAAATTTCGGTTTACGGCGTTTCAGTCCACGTGTTTCTAGTATTGTACTGTTAGCATTTTGATACCAGGTCGTGACGACCCCTACATGAAACTAACACCAGTTCATGATCACTATCCGTTTTGCACATACTTTCGACAAGCTAAGCCTCCTATGTGATGTTTCATCAATATTGTTCCAGGATGATTGTTGAGCTTCATACTGATAGAGCCATCAACGAAACATGCATGTGGAAGTTTGCTGAGTCCGGGATCTATGCAAAGTCTTGGCCGGGATAAAGTAGGTCAAGTATTTTAGGACAGCCACGTCCCCGAGCACTAGTCGCGAAACAGAGAAGAATATATCAGATGCTGAGCTCAAGAAAGCAATCTGGTAGCCGACAGATTGTTCATACTGCACTTGTAGTCTTCATCCAAACACCAGATCTCTTCAGAGTACATATACGTCTTCTCGATTTGGCGTCAAATGGGGAAGAGATCGATCCAGTGTCCACTACAAGCGAGGGGTACCAACTCGGAGAGAGGAAGCTTTTGTTCTTGCGTTGGGATTGTTGCCTAGCATATAAAAGGGGGCTAATGCATGATTTCGCGGTGGTGAGGGCCATAATCGTTGTCCTCTCTCTTTGGTATTTTCTCCTGTCGTATAGATAGATAAATTCCAGTGCAGCATTTTACAACCCGTCATAACATATCTGTTCTATATTTGCTTCTCCACCATGCTGAGGACATCGCCAACCGACGCCCTAGCCATCCTCTTCAGCAGTGTCCTTTCATCTGCTTCGCGAAAATTATCCCACTTGTCGAGGCCCTCTTTGGCCTGTATACTCAGAGTTTCATATCCCTGTTTGATAATCTCTGTGACCTGCTGCGTGGTCAAGTTATTTGGCTTGATATTCGCATTCGAGCCGCCCCCTTCTGGTAGAAGCTGCTTGTAATGGGTGCTGACACTGATGAGCGTGTCAATAGAGTTACTCTTCCTGTTTTGCAATGCGTAGTTTTTCTTGAAACGGGTCAGCACGTCCCCCGACTCGACAATCTTGTAAAACAAGTCATCGTACGCTGCTGGAGTGGGCAGAAATGCTTCCCCGGCGGATAGTGATAGGGCGAGGAGATTGACCACATGATCAAGTAGTGTGTTGATATGTGTCAGGTTTTTCAAGTCGGACGTGTAGGTCGCCAAGAAGCGTACGAGTGACAGCAAAGACCTGAAGAACTCTGGCCAATGGTAGGTTAGTCGCGTTTTTGACCGCGACAGGTATGAGATGATGCGCAGCAGAATGCCCAAGCATACTGTGTAGAGACTGACGTCCAGACGACGCCTCAGATTGTGATTGATCCCGTCAATCATGCAATCGAGGAAACTGACCGCAAGCACTCGCTCTCCCTTGACTAACGGCAGAAACGGCTGTCGGTGTCTACATAGACGCACATAAGCTTTCGATTCGTCGCTGCATATCTTTTTGCAAACAACGGCATCTTCAATGAGTAAGCGAAACACCATGAGATTCAAATGCGCGTAATAGGACGCCCGCTGCGACAAATGGGCGTGTTGAAGCAGGTAGGACGTGAGAGACAAGTAGCTGGCAATAGGCCGTTCATTACCCTGCTCACCAGGCAGGGTCACAAAATTGAGGCAGAACAGCTTATTGACATGGGCAAAATCATATGTCGCTAGCAGAATGGCTGCATTTTCGCCAGGTCTGTCATCAATGGAGTCAGCTTATAAGAACTTTTGATTATGGAGGAGAGGTGGGCCTGTCAACGTACAAATTAGAGAATAGTTCTTTAGCAGTCTCTGCATCGTACACAGGCTTCTTCTCGGGCCTTGGACCCCGTGTTATGAGGCCGAGGCCAATTAGATTCAAGGTGTTACTCAAGGTCCACCCTTCTGGAAGATCGTCCTGAATATTAAGATAGTCCAGCCGAAGCGCCTGGCACGTGTATCCAATAGAGTGTATGGTTTTCCGAATCGTAGTTTCGTTGACAAAGTCGTTGAAGCGAGTCTGGTAAGGATTTTGAAACTCGAATTTGTTGTAGTTGGCCAGTATCCCAAGTAAAGTAAATGCTTCCATGATCTGTCCTGGCGTTTCCGAATCCTGCACAAACTGTCCAACGCGGTGATGAGAACTTGTTTCGTGTCTGCGCGTGGCGGGATCATGATATTGTTTTTCTTGGGGACAAAGTAAAAATACCTTCATAACAGCTGGGAATAAGTCTCTTTGAATCAAGTAAGTAAACAGGGTCGCTTGATAGGCGCCTGCAGTAATAGCAAGGAGCACTTTGATTGCTTTGTGTCTCGTGGGCACTGAGTCAAGCATCAGTCATCTCCTGGACTGGACGCAATAAAGTAGGAGTGGAAAAGCACCCACAAGATCCGCCATTTCGAATAATCGACTCAAAAGTGCTTGTAAAATCGGTGAATACGGCGTCAATGTGATCGAGGCCGGCCAAGATGGTGATAATGTCGGAGCTCGGATGGGGGTATTTCTTGGAGAGCAGACAGGAGAAGAAGATACTGAGAGACTACGACGGTGTTAATCAAGAGGCCTCTTTCCACTCTTATTCCCATCATGGACAATACTCTTTCTCACATCGAGAGCATGTTGCGCCGCAAGGTCTTGTCCGTTCTGAACAGCTGCAACAGCTTGACTAAACATTTCTCGCGTCCTTCCCTCGAACGACAGCACCTCTGACGGGGACATGTCGTTCAGCGCTTTCTGTAGGCTTCGACGGTCGGGCCGTAATAGGAAGAATTCCCGCCAGAAGCCGTCGGTCTTCTCTTCGCCATTGTAGTCATCCTGTCGGACACGCGAGGTTTAGTCATCGGGGCATCATCTACACGTCGTCTGCACATTCCACCCGTACCTTCGACACAGGTTAGCGAACCAATAACATCGGGGGGAAGAGATGTGAAGCCAACCTGAAATAGAGCTGCATACAGCTCTAGTATCTTCGGGGTGAATACCTCTGGCGGAGGCTGACGAGTGAGCGGCGATGCCTCCATGAAGAAGCCAGTGTCAGGATCAACACGTCACGGTTATAGAGTGGCCTTGCGACGATGGCTTCCCAGCTGACGTCGGTCGGGTGGGGATTGCGCTAAGTTGAGCAAAGTACCGTGCGAAGAGGGCACTCGTATACACTGTGTTTCGCACCCTCTGCATTGAAAGAACAAACAATAGCCATTCGTCCACAACGTATCGCGAATAGTATGAACTGACTTGCCAACAGAAAACTGAATGGGGGAGTGTGTATCTCTTCTTCGTGAAAAGAAATACGGAGTACATAAGAGTTCTGAGACGTATCGACGGGGCGTTGACTGGGTGCTTTCACAGGGGTCTACAGGCACCTGAGGTAACCGTACCTCTACCAGGTACTGTTCAACTGAAGTGGCTACAGTGGCCCTCCATAAAAATCGCAAAACGCTTCCATTCTCCATCGTGTCGCGTCAATACACCTCATTCACGCACGTCAATTGCAAGCTTGGTCAAATGTATCGTATTCAATTGCGCATGTCTAACATGCAAAATGGCCTCGGTACGTTCCAGTGAAGCCACTGCACTGCGTGTGGTGGTGCGGCTTTTTTGCAGCGGAGCTAGCAGGTTGATCAACAAATTACAATACCTAGCCTCCTCATCTCTCTTCTGTGCAACAGCAAATTATCTTCTCGGATAGCCGGCAAGCCACGACAACCACTTCGCCGTCGCGCCAAAGAACAGGGCTCATTCGCTCCTCAATCACTCACTCACTCACTCACTCACTCACTCACTCACTCACTCACTCACTCACTCACTCACTCACTCACTCACTCACTCACTCACTCACTCACTCACTCACTCACTCACTCACTCACTCACTCACTCACTCACTCACTCACTCACTCACTCACTCACTCACTCACTCACTCATATAAAGTGGGCACCCACGATTGGAATTCTAAAACATGGCAACTTTGATTGAAATAGCTCGTCTAGCAAGGTTGCCTGCCTGGCAAGTGGGAGGGAGAAAGTCCGTGTTGCTGGCTGGCTTCTTGGTACATAAAGTCCAGGCTCCTTTCCCTGCCTGTCGAAGATCAGCTGTAAGTACGTACGCGTGGGCTGCTGCATGCAACCTGAAAAGCCAAAAGTGCCTCCCACTACATCTAGTGGATGCGGAATCCGAGAAGTTGGAACAGGAAAGACTACCTCAAATTATATGTACATAGGCGTGAAACCGTGCGGTGTTGTGGCTATAATTCGGGTGCCGCTTTTCGTGACCAAGAATTACGAGGCTTTATGACTAATATTTTTGATTCTTATTAAATAGTCTTGGTAGATACTTATATCAGCCTGCAGCAATTGCTCGATGAGTCGATTCATGAGGCAGAAGATATGGGACGACGAGAATTGGACATTCACACTATCCTCCGGTTCTCGGATTTCCGCATCCACTACATATAGTGGGAGCCCTTTCTACCTACATACCTAGATTGCACTGACGAGTACACTAGCTGCAACACTGCTATGCTTAGCACTCACATGGCGGCAGAAGCAATCGGACAGATAAAATAGCTCTACTGGTTATATCAGATCGTGAGAGTTAAGATAGAATTGCATAATGGCCATTGTTTTTTAACACAAAGTTGCCTTGCCGTCATCATTGTCGCTGTTTCCCCAACGCAATGCCCACCGCTCCCTTCAGTCCTTTATAACAAAAAGCTTTCCCATAACCAACACCTTGACGCCTGGCCAATCCATTCGTGCTTTTAAACGAACAGACATGTTGAGAACCACTCGTAACCTGAAACAAAACCAGATAA
Organism: Claviceps purpurea; assembly: GCA_029405325.1. NCBI lineage: Eukaryota > Fungi > Ascomycota > Sordariomycetes > Hypocreales > Clavicipitaceae > Claviceps > Claviceps purpurea. The sequence continues at coordinate 2,941,363 of CM055783.1, read as the reverse complement.
TCATGAGACCAAATATATGCAGAAGATTCAAGACTTTTCCAACTTCCGTCTTGAAGCATCCGAAAGAGCGAGCACAGCGAATGACGAACTCAGACCGCTTTGTAGGAAGTGCAGACGCCATTGTAGCACAACGTTACTAGTCAATGCCCTCACGCGTACTGTACAGTCTGCCAGGGCCTTGTACTCTCGTAAGCTCCCTCTACCTAATGCAGCCCGTGGAGTAAGGTCCAGCCATCATGTTCCAATCGGCCTAAGATTTTTCAGACGGCACATCGTGCGGTTTTCATAAAAGCGTGGTGTGAGTGCTCGCAAAAACACACAGATAAATCGCTATGAACTTCTCGAGACAAATATAACTCCAGGCAGTCATCGCTGCCTGTTCACACAACGATCGTTTTCTCGTTCTCAACAGCATATAAACAATATGGAAAACGTAGAGAGGAAATGCATGACGAATAAAATTTAATATGAAAGCAGGGGTATCAAATAAAGAAGAAGAGGATAAGAAATAAGGAGTCGTGGGTATTCGGAGAAAGTAGGGGTAAGTGTATGTGTGAGTGTGATGCGCGTCGAAACCGTCGAAACCGTCGTAACGTTTGGTCGAGGCAGACAGACATATCGCTGTAACTTCTGATTCACAAAAGGATGCAGCTGTTGGTACCTCAGCATTGAGCTGCAGCTGTACTGTGACTGCGGTCGCGCGTCATCCAGCCAAACAGGTCTCCTCGAGAGGGTCCCGTCTGAGACGGGGCAGGTGTCGGGGGTTCCAACTCTCGGCGAGAAGCGCTCTCACGCGGCTCCAGCAAAAGACTCTTTCGATAGTACGTGACTTGAACGTTTCCTTGATCGCCTTCACGAACCCGTCTGACCTGTGCAGCGATCCATTCTTGTAGATCTTGAACCTCAACGAGCCGATAGGGAATTTGGAAACGCTGCAATTCGCCAATGATTTTCGCTGTGCGCGTATGTTTGTCAAAGTTGACGACAGTGAGCCCACCAGAACCATCCTCTTCACAGTCAGTGCCCATAGACATTTGCTTAGTAGCCGGGTTGCCAATATCGACAAACGTCAAGTCAGTGAGATACATGCCGAGGAAGGGAAGGCACGGAGGAACATGGTCGTGAAGACGCGTCCTCAATACTTTGTTATTCTGGGCTGGCTCCACGATTTCTTGAAGGCGTCGCAGAATGTCTTTGCGTCTCGCAGAGACGGCATCCCAGGTCTTGCGCAATCGGCTGATGGTGCTACTATTCAGACTACAAATAATGGCCATCAGCCCGTCATAGTTGTGCAAGTCAAGACACTGCTGAGCGACTTTGATCCATTGCTTGATGACCAAAGCGCGCTTTTTTATCTCCGGGTGCTGCAAGATGGTTTCGGCCACCATGTTGGAAAGGTCTGTGGACAAGGCGGACATGGCTTTGACGTTGGGCGCGTCGACGCCGCCCTTCTTCATCCACTGCGAGGCCAGCAGCTCTTCGGGCATGATCGAACAGAAGATGCTCATTTGTTTGATGGTCAACTGACGAGCAAGCTCGAGAGGTTCAATATCAAGTATGGTGGGGCCATTACCTCCAGCCCTAAAAGAAGTGAGGAGATGTTGCTGACCCTTCGATATCGCGGGTGCAGGCATGGGGGTATCTGCAGGGATGAAATGCCCTATAGCGGTGTTTGTTTTGCCCATAGATGACACAAGCCGGGGCACCAAAGGGCCATCGCCGGAGACTCTCTTGGCAAGCTCTACCAGCCTTCGGCCAGCGGATGGCAAGACGGACATCAGCTTCGACTCAGCAAAAGGTATAATGAGTTCCAAAGCCTCGCGATCAGTCTGGTCTCTCCAATGGGATTCAAGCCATCCCTTGAATGCATTGTAGACTCGAAGTCTGACGGGACCGGCCATGTGTTGGAATTCTTCCACGTAATCAAAACGGTCCATCAGAGCCTCTGCTAGCTTAAGGGGACGACAGAACAAGCGGAACGTAAGATAGAAGGTTGAGACAAATGTAGCATCCGGGGTCGACTCGTGAGTGGTCAATCGCTCGACTAGGGCAGGAAGAGAGCCACCAGTCACTTGACCCTCCTTGTTAAACATGAGCTCGTGTGCAAAGGTTTTCTCCATCAGTCTCGTCTCTACGTCATCTTGCTCGTCTGCTTGTGAACAGCTGCCGGTGGCGCTCAAGCTTGAGAACGAAGGCTGGTTGCGAGGTGTGAGTGAGTGCTCTGGAGTCGTTGCGCGAGTCGAGCTTTGTGATACCACACTGATAACTGAGTGCCTGCTGCGGCATGTGGCACTACTTCCAGCGCTCGAAGCTACCAAGGAATCGTACTGAGAGGCTTGTTCGTCTTGCTCGACGGAGGACATGTCGATTCCAGATGTGAAGTCCTCGGATGCATTTAGAGATGTTATGAGCTTGGGTAGAGGCGGCAGCGCAGGAGGAATTGATGAGACAGATGATGCAACGCTTGATACGTTATCCTCGTGCGCCGATGAGGGCCGCGAAGATGCTGGAGAAACGCCGTGCTGTGTAGTCTCGTTGGTAGGCGTAGTAACAGCTTGAGGCACGCGAGGAAGAGGTTTATCAGATGTGGGTGCTAGTGACTGTAATGATGTCGTCGCGGTTGACTCGTACGCTTCGCGAGATACTTCCTGATCTTCCGCGACAGATGAGATTGCGACTCTGTCCTCTGCAACGTCTAGTATTCCAAGGTCTATGTCCAGCGTGAAGTCATTCAGCTCGAGCTCGAAATCCCCGATTCGTTGGATGGCAGCCTTCGTTTTCGCGACGCACTCTCCAGCAGCCCGAACACAGCCGGTAGCAGCCATCAGCAAGATACCATTGTCTTGCGGCATAATCAGATCTGCGCCTTCGGTTGCGGCATTGACTAGTGTATCTCGAGCGGACAAGACAAGAATTTGTATGCGCTCAAACATGGCAGTACGGACTTGACTCAAAACAGCCACATTCGAACCGTTGTAAAGACAGACGCTGTCCATGACGGCGAGAAGCTCTCCACCAGATGTTGCAGACTGTTTGATGGCTAGAGCTATTTCTGGTCGAGACTGCGATTGCAAGTGCAACCTTCCAATGAAGGAGCCCAGATGGGAAAGGAATTTGTCGTGGCTGCGATTTAGCCTTTCGGAGACGAGGTGCTGCGAGCTCGATAGAGGGGACGGTCCCGCAAGTGACATCCTCTGTGTCATTCCGGGAGAAGATAGGCGACGGGTTTGACAGCTCCCCTGAACAAAGACTCGATTCTGATTTGATATGCTGAGTGGACTGGGATGCATCAGCGCATTGAGTGATGATCCGCGTTTGTTCCAGAGGCTATGAGACACCCCGGAGGGTTCATGTGAGTCTACGGAAGCAGCATTAGCAGCATTAGACCCCCAGTCGTCCGTCGCGTTAGTACGAGAGTCCGCCTCGCCTACGTCTTCATGCTTGTGATCATCGAAAGCAGACCGATCTGCTGGAGGTGTGGGTGGGACATAGGACTCCTCGGCCACGGTAGCCATGACGGTGACTGAAGCTGGAATTCGGGCCCTCCGTTCTTCCTCCAATGTGTCTAGAAAGCGAACACCTTTCGTGACAATTTTGAAAGCTCGAAGAATCATTTCGTCAATGATGTCGTTTGCGTCCTCTTGAGGGTACGATATGCCATTCTGAGACTCTTGCAAGCGTTTCCCAGTCTTGACTAGGGCCGATAGTTCTGAGAGAAGCGACCTGCGGCCTTTACGAAGTCCATCACTTCTTTGAATAACGGTTGACTCTCTGTTGAGACAAGCAGTTCGTTCCTAGGTGTCAAAGGGTTAGCTGATGCCGAAATCGTAGGATTAATCGACACAATAGGCGGCTTCCAACAAATTTTACCCTCGCGGAGCAGGGTGTCGTAACGTACCAGGAGAAACCGAACGCCTGCAATGATACCTTTCATGAATTCTTGGTTTCCAAAGATTTTGTTGTCGTTGATGGATGTGCTCCGGAGTAAGGCCCAGAAGTTCAGCAGAGCCTTGAGGAGGCTTCTCATGTCGTCCGGTTCATAGGCTTCGCAGTAATTAGTCGGCAGCCATCCTCTTGCACCAGAAACGAGCAGCGTTCCATCTGCCCATCCATTTGTGTGAACTGAATGCACCAATACGACATCTCCTTCTTCCAACGACAAGGTCACACTCGAGTCTGATATGGTGTAACCGGGATTAAAGGGATAGAAGGCCCTCAGGAAATTGTGGAAGATGGGCGGACCTGCTGGCTCTGGAGAAAGGTTCTCCTGTGACCCGGTCGGGGTTGTTGGGGGAGTCATTTGCGAGTCCAGATATAGTGCCGTGTGCTGATTTGATGCATAGGATCCGTATGTGCCCGCATAAGTTTGATCATGTGGTGTGATTTCGTGAGTCGCGCGCGTCTTGAATTCCACAAATCCGTCACTCAACATTGCGACAGCAATTAACGCCCAGATGAAATCTTATGGCATCGAGCCCGGGCACACCAGAAAGCAGTGCCGATACAGCAATCCTAGCCGAGCGGGTCGCACGGAGTCTAGACGCAGTGCCAAATTACCACGAGATATCGATGTTGATGTGTCGATGCGATCTTTGATACAGGAAAAAGTGAACTGAGTCAATGGGCTTTGTTGAGGGTCGTGTAGGTGATTGAAGCGAGCAGACTTGATGTCTCGATTTGCGATTGAAGCTGATCACAAAGTTGGGCGGATTCTTTTTTCGACTTTAGAGCCTGCTACAACAAAAGATTGAATGATTAGACATTGTATTTACAGACAATAACGCGCCAGGAGATGTTGTGGGAAGCGGGCCGTGTTCGCGTATGGAATGAGCAGGTGGAGGGCAAGGGAGATGACATCCGATGGAATGCAAGTGGCATGCAAGTGGAATGTTCAACATTCGGTGCCCGGGGCTCTGTGTTGGAGTGACGTTGAGAGAGTGGTAAAAGATGGTGAATATCGAGTGGCTGCGATAAAGCTTCGGGCTAAAGTCTAAAGACAGGCGCGGCGATGGTGATGCTTGAGAAGTGTAGTGTTACCTGATATCGTTGTCAGACTGAAGCGAATCCAGCATTTTCTATATGCCAGACTTGGAGCTCCAATTAAGAAGACAACCACCGGCTGATGAACGCGAGGGGAAGAAAAGAGACAGAAAGGACAGCTGATGGAAGCACAGCGTCCTGTGAGGTTGAACGCGACGACGAAAAGAGCGAAGGAGAGAAGGTGGTAAAGTATCTCGAAATGACAAGCTTGCTGCAAAGCTAGTGCAGTGCAGGGAGCAGAGTGGAAAGACCGGGGTCCCTTGCCTGTTTTTCTGCTGGCTGGGTGTGGTAGGTAATTAGTCTGGCGTGAGCGGCCAGGGGAGCACGCAACGTCGTCCAGGGCCAATGGGTTGTTTATCAAGCCGTCGGGGTTGTGGACTAGGTACGCAGGAATCGATGGGAGGGAGTGAAGTTGTTGTTGTAAATAAGGACAGAACTTAGAAGGTCGGGAAGGCAGGTAAGGCCACAAGATGGTCAAAGTGTTTCTAAGTCCGTTGTTTGTCCTCAGTCGACACTTGACAGTAGGCACCTGGGGCCACGCGCACACGAGGGATGAGGAATACACGAGAAGCCGGAGAATGGGTATCGAGGACCCCGACAAATGTAGAGAACTCGGCGAAGGGCCGATCAGGCGGCGGCCACCAAGAAGGGCACGGGGAGCATGGGGATGCGAACAAGGCGATCGGAAACCCCACGGCGTCCAGAGACAGAATGTGAGCCCAAGGCAAAACACAACAGGCGCATGGAGCGAAGCAGCGGGAAGACGATGATGTTCTGGTGTTATTGTCTCTGAGGCGCTAGGTACCTGTCTGGAGACTTGCCCTCTACGGAGTAGGAGGAGTACATATTAGTAGGTACCCAGGTACCTGTCGCGGCCCACTGTGGCAGGCGGGAACGTCTCTCACAAGTTCACAACGAGCTGGCAGGCAGCTTCTTGGGGGGGGGGTGGCCCCGGGTGGGGTCTTGGTCTGGTGGAGACAAACGCCGGCAGAGTGCCGGGTGGGAGAATGTGCAGGGGCACTTGCAGCAGTCGACCAAGCAAGTTGCAACATGCTGAAAGTTCTGGGAGATGGCCCATGGGGGGTGCCGCACTCAGGTACGTAACTGCCTGCTTGGGGCATGCAAAAAGGGAAAGGGGGTGAGGCAGGAAGGCGTGGCGTGGCTGGAAATTTTAGTGCATTGACCGGACCACATCGGACCTTGACATCCCCGCCAGCACCCAGCCAACCGAGAGTGCTCTGTCCACACTGTGCATCCACGTACACTTCTCCTGCTCTTCCCCCAGCTGTGTACAGCTAGCTCTCCAGTCTTCTCCAGCTCTCGTGAAGTCGTGCCTTCGTCTTGTCTTGTTCCGCAGCTTGTGCGCTTGGGCAGCCCCTCTTCTCCTCCCCTCCTTGCCGAGAGCTCCGTCACCTTCGTGTCGTCCCTCGCTCAAAAGGTCCAGCAGGCAGTGACGACGCCGAACCACCGACGAGGGGGCGATATCAGGGGGCGAGGAAGCCACCAGAGTCCAGACAGCATCATCGTATCGAGCCTGCCTGGTTCACGGCTCAAAGCATGTGTCGTCGATTGCTGCCGGCTTTTTTCTCTCCATGCCATCACCGTCTTGCCCTGTCTGTCTGCTGCCGCTTCTTTTTCTTTCATTTTCGCGGCCCCGAGGGTCGCGGGCCTGAGGAAATTTTATCCCGACTTGTGTTGTCAGGATCACCATCCTCTAATCTTGCATACTCATCCCGTCGCGAAGAGTTCCCGGCACCCAAAGTGCCTAACACGACCTAAAGTAAGCTAATCGGCTACTGGGTACCTGCCTACTCTAGTAGGTTACGTCCTAGTGTTGTTTCTTCACGTGTGGATGGTCCTCATGTCACTTGGCCATGTACCAAAACATGAGAAGTTGAGAACTCGCCGCTCAGTAGCGTTGTCGTCTTTCTCCTGGTGAGCAAGGAGCGGCGATTTTCCCTCGACACTCAATATATGCCTCAGAGGAACTAGGTATGTAGTGGTAGGTAGATGCAACGCGCACAATTCCAATCTCAATTGGGTTCTTGCGTAGTGCCCGACCGTAACACCTGCATATGCATGTGACTGGCTGCCAGCAAAGTTGACCCCAAACTTGAAACAACTCTACGGAGTACGACTAAGCATATAAGAGAGTGTTGATGTGTTGAAGAAGACCAACTAATCTCGTCCTCGGCTTGTCATTCTGTCAGCTAGGTGGCATTTCTGAGTTGGCGAAAGAGGGAGCTAAGGTATGTACATAGCACATCCGGTTACCGCCACCCAGGCGGGGGAACACCCATGGTCAATCGGGACTCGGGATAAAGATGAGATGCAACCTGCGATAGCCCCCAGCGTAAATACCTAAGGGACTTGTGCTGGAACAGAAGACTTCTTGGAAAAGCCACAAACAGGCACCGCAACGGAAACATGCATTGACTAATCCGCCCCATTGAAAGCAAGGCGGACGGAACAAAGCTTAGCCCAATCGCAGCGTACCTTGACGATTTGTGCTGTACAGTAACCTGAACGTAAATTCTCGTGTATTAACTGCCCATGCCAGCTTGCACGGCATATAAATGATGACCTACCTACCTATCTTTAACTGCAATGCAATGCAACATGCGCCGGATTCTCCTTCTCATGAGCATCTGCAACCGCCTCGGAATCTTCATGTGCTCTTACCCCAACTAGGTACTTTGACGGTTGAACAAGAATACGTAAGCTTGCGAAGCCCAATGATAAGGCTCTAAGTTGGTGTTATACAGCTTGGAAGGGGGAAAAGCCTAAAAAGTTGCTCTCTGTGTCGAACAGATGGGCCATGAGAGAAGTGAGACTTGCTTGTCAGGACTCAGAACATCTTCAATCTACAGAGTATATACCCTCTCTATAAATCTTTCGAGTTGGCCTGTCTAGATATTCGGAGTACATATGTACTAATGTATGTAATGCATACGTACGGTACCTACCTACCTATGCAGGTAGGCACAAGCACGCGGGTACCGGTATGTATGTACATACATACGGAGACGGAGTACAGACTAAGGTAGGTAGGTACGAATTACGAATCGCGATACGCGGTCGCAAGTCAAGTGAGTCGTGACTGGCCAACTACAACAGAATTCTGTAAAAGAGCTGGCAGATGTTGATTGATAATGATGCAGGTAACAGTAACTCCGTCCGCGCATACTGTATGCACACTGTGCATATGCACGCAGTGAGTAACACCCTTGCCCTCAATATGTAATCTACAGTGTAGGTAGGTATATAGGTGCACAATGCACAACCAACGCAACCGCGCGGCTGGCCTTCCCCATTGAACTTCTTTGCCGGGCTAAGTTGCCGGGAATCCCTCTTCATCTTGAACTCATGTGAGACCGTAGACGTCGAGGCCCGAGGGCGATGAGTGAGACGGGAGTCTACTAAGCGACACGGCATGCGCGGACCGCGCGACGTGTAACGCGCAACGTGTCAGGCCAACCGGAGAGGCGCGTTGTGATCCACAGCATTGAGAAGAGAATGCTTTATTCCGAAGGCTAAAACTATGTTTCCTTGACCGGCGCGGGCATAGGCGCGGGCATAGGCACGCTCGTGAACACGAGTATGTGAATACGCCTCAAGGATTTCAGAACCTGCCTCAACGCCTTACCCGATTTGGATGTGGAAGTCTTTTGCCAACGAAATCATTTGTAACTGTACTTCAAAGGTACTTCCTCTCATTCTTGACCATCGCACGCAATACCTAACTTCACTCATCGAGGCAATTCATCACGACTTTAGCTGTGTGAAAGAGCTCGGTATAAATGGTGCGTAATAAAGATCCTTTTGTCACTGATTATATTTTGGAAATGTTTCTCAGTTTTATCACGAACAACGGCGCATGGCACGCCGCCTCTTTTTCAATTGGGGTCTTCTTGGAGGACGATGAGAAGACCCTGATTACCTTAGTGAATTTAGGGACAATGTATGCAACTATTACGGGCGCGTTTTGCGTATAATGTATTCTTGCACAAATTTGACCTCAATTGTCTTCGACACTGGAATAAGCCAATTCCATTAATTATGGAACATGTTATCGTTCTTAGAAGTTCCGGATGCCAAGTCCAGATCTGGGTCTGTCCGACGCCGCCCTCAATAGAGCATCTACCCGTGCATGGAATCGCGACGAAATCACGTAAAGGGCATAAGACGGTATCAAAGAGCAAATCTGAGCTTTTTTGAAAATGTTTATCGGTTGAAAATTGTCGTTGGAGGGCTTTGCAATGCATGACCGTCTGACGCCAGGTTTCTCAAATTTTAAGGTGCCTCCTGATTGTGTCCGTAGAAGCATGAGGCGTGCATTTCCTTTCCAGCTCTCTGATGGCAATGAAAGATTTCGTATTTATTTATGTTTGAAGAGGTCGCATATTTATGTTTTGAAAGCCTGGACGGGCACCCTAGCCCACGAGGTGAGATGTTCCAATCTTGATGAGCGAAGCGTTTTCTGACTCCGCATACGCGGCTGATTAGCCTGCTGAAATGGCTGAACACACGCGGTTCCTCGTGCGAGGCGTCGTGCATTGCATCTCATATGACATGTGTAGTAGATAAAATTAATATGTGAGAACTTGGCTACGATTGGCATTGAGAAACCCAGAGAAATCTATGCGTACAGGATTGTACGGCGGCCCCGACCGAAAGAAAGACTGCAACGTACTCGCTTGTATCGAGAGAAGTACCTCGACATGCAGGTTTGTACCGCGTCCGAATCGGGTAAGGCGTTGAGGCAGGTTCTGAAATCCTTGAGGCGTATTCACATACTCCGTGAACACACATACATATCTGCCTGACTTGTGAACTTGGGAAGGGAATGATTACGACTTGGCAAGTCTCACATGTGTACGTACATATACTGTATACGTGCCGTATCGTGTCGTGTCGCGTCGTGTCGTGTTGTGTCGTGTCGCGTCGTATCGTGGCGTGGCGTGGCAAGAGCCACACACGTCGTCGCATGCGGCATCTCCCCATCGCATTGCGCTCTCGAACGTTGGCATCCCGTGGGCCGTCGCGAATGCGCGACGCATGGCTTGAACACGGAAGCCTTACTTTTGCCATCGCGGACTCGCGGTAGCTCAACTAACCATGTCCATAACGATACATGTATATGTACCGGTACATAGGTACCTAATGCATCTGTGACCTGTCTGCTTACGCTGCTATTACAGGAATTGCGCACGTGCTTTTCTGGCACACCAAAAAAGTCTGCTATGAACTTGTTTTTTTTTCGTCTCTTGCTTGTGTCCGTAACAAAAAAAAATAGGAACTCGAGCGGAAAAAAGGAAAAGGCTTCGTCACGGACCCGTCGACAGGCAAGAGTCAAGACTCAAGAGTCAAGACAGACACTCGGCCGGATGTGCGGTGCTCACACGGAGTACATATGTATGTACCTAGGTACAGTCGTTCGCTCCCCTTCCGCAGTTTATTTCCGTGCCAGGCAAGCGGCAACTCCCTTAGCCGCCTCCAGTTCGATCTATGATCTACCTATGTACCTATGTATGTATGTAGTTTCAGTGGCTCGCTTGTCGGCCGCGTAGATTAGACAGACGTGAGCACACATGCAATGCAGCCAGTGTATGTAAGCGATTTCCGGTGAAGCGAGCAGACAAGACAACTTGATCCTTACCTTGTGTCGCTTATTCAGTACATAGATAGGTACATGCATGGCCGCCAAGTTCCAACACATGGCCCGCCGGGATGCTTCCATCGCTCTTGCGCCGTGTCTTGGTAAAGGTCCCTGCAGACGTCTTTCCGCCCAGCTTCTCATCACATTCGTCATTAATCCACAGCGCTGCTGCCCTACACCTTGCGGGTGTTACCTAGGTATGTACATACGTACGTTCAATTCGATTCTTGGCACTCGATTATGCCGGCTTGGCCTTAAGAATTGGGCCCCGGCGATCCGCTCTACTGCAGTAAGGACTGGTGCGCATGGCCACCGGCGGAATCTATTCGTATATCAAGCGAAGAAATCGGCTGAGGTGCATATTCCCAATGTGCCATTGCGCAATTGCGCTGCTAATACGGAGTACCTATGATAGGTACTCCATAATCCCATCGGAGTAGACGCACGTTGCCAAAAAAAAAACCCCCCAGCAAAATGTACCCTGTACGGAGTACATGATGCATACATGGCCCATAAGTCATAGGTAGGTGCATACCTAGAGTGAGCGAATCTGCACACGTACGTGATGGGAAAACAGGCATGGAACTCCCACTTATAAGTTATGTTAGGTACCTCCTATGTCCGTGGGGTCATGTTGGCCCTCGGATACATACCTATGTACGGAGTAGGTACCTCCTGATATAGAAGTCTTTCCGGATGGTGCCGTCCCGATTTGCGGCCCCAATGGCAGGGGGGGAAATCCCGAAAGAAAGTCAACGGATTGACTTCGATCTCAGCGCCGTGGCCATGCGATCATGGCTCTGGCGCAGGAGCTATGTATGTGCCCTCCTGCCCAAGTATTAGTCACACGTGCGATGTGCGCATACAGCGTGTGCGAGAGTCGAGCTTTGGTGATTCTGGAAGAGATTTGCACGTTTCCCTCGATTGCTTCCGTCATGGCATTATCGTCACATGCTGTGACGCTGTCATCTGGACGAATGTTGCAGCGTAAATACATGTGTATGTATGTACGGTGTATCTACCTGGCTTGTGCATGCACTTATGCGCGTTGGCTCGCGCGATCTGCAAGGTCCCACCCGTCCCTGTGCCTGACCCCCTGCACGACGTTTAGGCACGCGTTGCAACTTGCCACCCGGTGCCCAGTGTCCGTGTCCGTCTCTCGTCACGGTCACAGACCCGGAATCGCAGACCCCCGGCGAGAATCGTACATATGTATCTACGGGGTTACATACATAGTCATTCATAGCATGTGCCTTGAGAATTTCGTAGATCCGGCGTCGCAGACTCGCAGCCGACCTTATTGGGCGGCTGGTTGGCTGGTGGTGGTGAATCTCGAAAGACTTGTGGCTTGGCCAGGTACCGTCCCTTTAAGGTTGCAGCCTGAGTGGGTTATCGCTCCTTCCCCGCCGGGAACGCCACCAGGGAGGTGGACCAGCAGCTCTTAGGCGGACGGAGCAAACCGAGGGCCGAAGGTATGTACCTACTTGTGCATTATGCAGTATGTACCTATCATGTATGTATGTATGTACATACATACTCCGTATGTACGTTCCCAAAATACCTATCCAAAAGGTGCTCACTGCTCAGGGACTGTAGCACCACGGATTGCTGCGGGAGAACCGCGCCTAATAACCAACTGCAGCCCAGTCTCGCGGCAAGTGCCACAATGGCATCTTCTCTTCGAATTTCGTCATGATGCTTCTGTCACCCCAGTTCTACTCCGTATTCTACTTGGGTGGCGCATGAGCCGTGAAACTGTACATCTTCATTCAAGTTCCTATGGCGGTTGCGTTGGTCGAAATCTTGTGAGCAGGGAGAGGCAGACAGGCTGTTGCGGCTTGCTTGACGGAGCAGTGAGACGAACTTCTTTCCATGAGAGAATTCCATTTACCGCGTTTACTTTGGCTGTCAACATTGGCCTACTAGCGAGACATCTGAGCCTACAGTACAGTACATACATGTATTGTTTTTATGATGCCTAGGCGAAATACGTATTGCGACTACAGTCAAACCTCGTTATAACGATATCGCACAGTTCGCAAAAAAGCCATCGTTATATTGAGATATCGTCCAGGTGAGGGTCACGTGGACGTATGGCGCACATACCCTATAATAGAGACGCTACATTTTTTTTGCAAGCACAAACCTCATGTTACGGCACATACGTTGTTGAAGAACTGAAGAAAGGCCCAATTTTCTTATTTCTTTCTTCTTTTGATATTATCTTCATGATACATTGTCCATATGTGGAAGTTTAATGGGGGTGATGTACCGAGGTGGTAAAAGATGATGTTTTTGGAAGCTTGCACGTATAAATCTAGCGCCACATGGTGATGGATGGGCCTAATCTTGCTGCCGGAAGGTCAGAAATGCAGCGAAAAATTGGGCAGGATGACCTCGTTATAACGATATCAGCGATTTTTTTGGCCCAAACTGTATCGGTATCGTTTTAGCGAAAATTATCGTTAGTTGTTAGGCAAAACCAAATTTTCAGCCCGGACCTATCGTTTAAGCGAGGTTATCGGCTAGGCGAGGATCGTTATAGCGAGGTCTGACTGTAATTCCATACGTGAGTCAATAGTGTCTTTCTGGTGGTTCATCAGATAACGAGTACCAGGCCATGCGTTTCCGAAGCATGTTCAAGACTTCTCGCTCAATAAGCGCTTTCATGTGATGCCCAATGTTCCGCAGCCAAAGCTCTGAAAGATTCATCATCGTGTCGAGGAACTCCCCGAGTAGTCGGTCCTTGGTTAAACAGGTACCTAGGTAAGGCCTGCATCAGTTTGATATCATATCCTCGAGGTGGATGCGCAGAATCGACAGCACTAGCCCTTCTTTTACTAGTGCGGAGTGCTGTTTACCGGTTCCTCGGCTCAGAACAGGGGTCTCTCCACTCTGAATTTCTTTTGCTTCACTTTGAGCCACTTTCCAGCGCACGATAGCAAACCTCGTTCTGAACAGGCTGCTGGCACTCTTACGCTGATTGCGAATACTTTTGGGATCTGAAAGTCGTGCACAATAGCTCTTCTTCATGTCTCCATCGCCGTCAAGTCACCTGACAAATACCTATGTAACCCTTGAAATACCTATACGTCGGCGAAATATTTGGCCCAATCGACCTTTATCGCCAGTCAGCCAACGAACGTCGAAGATACCTCGACGAATCGAGCTGAGGCTAATCAATTCCCGGTCCGAATAGTTCTTTATCCGCAAGGATTCCAGGTACATAGGTATGTACTTCGTTGAGTCTCTTATCGAAGTACGGAGTACCTAGTGAGGGTTCCTCGGCCGCTGCAATGATCCAAAATCTTTCACATGGACGGTGGACCAACCTCTACGCGGGGTACGTGCGTACATGTTGGACAAGCGTTGGATAAACAAGGCCGTGAGTCCGCTGGCTTGGACTTCGCCGCATGCACATGTACATACCTGTACATAGGTAGTGAACCCAGCAAACTTTTGTCTTCCATCACTGAGTCCATTTACCCGTGGACCGTGCATCATCTTACATTTTCAGTGGGAATGGAAAGCTAGAGACTCGGCTAGCAACGACGCAAGATACCAGACTTGGGTCTTCGGCTGCAATCTCTCGGCATGCAGTATGAGCTGCAATATATTGACAAAGGAAGGGTCATGCGACTCTACTGCTGTGAAGTTTTCCCAATGGAATTTGTCATTCATCGGTCATCTACCTATTTGGCGAGGGCGAGGAACTTGGAAGCGTATACGAGATAGCGAGTGAATCGTAACAAGGAAAAATCGTCTTCCTTGCCAGCAAGAACATCGCTTGCTGGACGCGTTGCATTCGCGGCAAGGAACGATCTAACGTTCGGCTTGGACTTGCATCACCCCACGACCAGTCATTCGGCTGAATTGATATGCATGGTACGCCGTGGATGTCATGGGTATTCACACCATCTTCAGTCCATCACCGGACGATCGACTGAAACATACATGCCACCCGAGGCACCTCAACAAGGTTGCTATCCTTCATCCCAACGGGATGTCAAAGGGAACCCGATGTGAAAGCAAAGAACATCGGTGTATCCGAAGTTAGATGTGCCAGCAACAGAACCAAGAGTCAACGATTCATATCTAGTCTGGCTATTGCCTACTTCGGTATCTGGTGACCTGGTCTGTCGGCTACGTTCGTGATGCTGGGCTGGCGTCTCTTTATGAGTGTTTCATTTTGGGATCACCACCAAAGAACGGTTACCAGCCGTGTGGTACCTGCTAGGACTCGTCCGATAGAAAGCGGCCGATAGAAGGCGGCCGACACACCCATTTCGCAATGTAGGTGCTGCGAATAAGTAGGTACATACGTACGCTGCACGCACATGCGACGTCACATACATATGTACTCCGTGTAGGTACCTGCAATTCCTTTGCAAAAATACCACAAATTGCCACGTTGGGCTTCGTTTTAAGCCACCACACTCAATAACTTCACTTATGCGAATTGAGACCGTTCGTTGTTCATGCTACATCTGCGTAATCCGGCTCAAGTCTATAGAGGTCAGGCGGGGTAACTGCATGACGTATGTAGAAGAAGTTGTACTCCATATTGATGTGACGCGGTGAAGAGCTGAGGGATGTCTTTGGCGCCCCCAAGTTCCAACTGTAGGTACTACGTACGTGATGAACTTGGAGAAAGCGTAGAAGGCGACGCACTGCGGCTTCTGGGCCTGCTGCCCGTCGTCCTGCCATTGATCTACACTCTGTACAGCCCATAAGCTGAGACGATCTCATTTTTGCCTCCCGCTGTCAGCTGGGGCTGCCAGAAATCGTGAAAAAGCGGCAGTTGAAGCCGAAGGGACTGTGACGATGCCGGAGGCGTTTCTCCTTGTCGCCCAAGATCAACAAAGGAATCGTGATGGACGGATATTGGACAATCGGAAAAAAGATGCGGCTTGTCCAGGGGGCGGGCGGGATGTGATTGCGTCGCAGCGACGCTGGTCGGGTGTCGTATCGATGCAATTGGACAGAATAATTTTGGCTGCCGATTCCATGGGTTCCCTCATGTGCACCAGACAAGCCAGGCCACAACGACCCTTCCTCTGTTCAACGGCACATGGAATCGAATTTCTCGCCAAGATATAGAGCCATAGGTATCACATGTTGCACTACGTTCGCCGCTCCCTTCCATGTCGCCTTAGAGCTGGTTGACTGGTACTACGTATGTATCTCGTACGGGCGAGAATAGATCGAACGACATCAAGCCCGACTAATTAAATGTGCCACAGATGTCACTTCTGGATCCATGTTTCTCGGTCTACAAGGCGCTTCTGACCAGGTCCTTGACGGTCGACCTCGGAACCAGGCAGGGGGCTAATCCTTGTCCAGCACGCTGCCAGGTTAGCTACATAGGTAGCCACGTGTCTGACTTCCCGGCCGAGTCACCGTTATTAACGAGTTGTACTGGTCCGACGAAGAAACAACAAGACCAAAAGCGTCCAACTATCACCGCCACCAATGACAGTCCGTCGGCAGCGGCAGTCTCGCTGTCCCGAAAGTAGCGCGCGCCACGCCTCAACGCGAGGTCCCAGCTATAACTTAGGTATAAGGGCCGGGAGGGCGGGGATGCAAATGAGGGTCATCTCCGTGTTCAGAAAACGCTAAAGTCAATAGCATCTCTTCTCGGAACGAACATCTTATGTACATACGTGGGTACCTACCTACGACAATATTCGCGGGTGTCATGGCTCGCTCACGACAATCAACCCTGGATCACCTCCCCCCTAGGGTCGCGTGGCTTCGTGATGATCCCCTTCGAGACATGATTTGAGGATAGGTGGTACAAACAAAACTACGTTTGGTGGCTTATCAACTTCTCCTGAGGGACAAACACTCAAATTTTACGGAAGCTTTGCGGCTTCGAAGGGGAGCCTCGGCTATTGTTGGGGGCATAGAACAAAGATCTTCCCATCGACCGGGACCTGTAGGGGGCTCTTTTGATGTCAAGGCGTGCAATCTTCATCTTCAGCGCCTTCGGCCAGGGCCCAGGTGGCTTGAGGTCTTGCTGTCCTTAGCGATCTTTAACGGCGCGCCCTGCAGTCGATGTAGTTTTTCCCGTTATCAACGGGCCATCTTGTGATATACATTTCGCGGTCCATCAGCCGGGCCGGGCCCGCAACTCAGCCCGTTCCTGACGAGCGGATATGTCTGTAGCGCTCCCTCCAAGGGGTAAGCTATGTATTCAGTAGGCACCCATCAAGTTCAGTGGACAACATACATAGGTTGAGTAGTGCCAGTATGGCCTTCTGTGACAACTTTGGAGCGCTAAGATGTGTGTCGCGCCTGTCGCAAACCGTTTCCCATTTCCGTGGTTATACAGAGTATGATCCCGATTCCCGAGACTACCTAGTTTCCAGGACTGCCTTCATGATGCATCATGCTGCATGCATCAGGGGAGTTGGGTCGGGGGTATCAGTGATCACTATCCCATCGTCAGAAATGGCGACTGACAGAATTGCGCTAAATAAGCCATGCTAAGCCTCTTTACTAGCACTTCAGTTTCTTGTCAGAAGTGGTAAATTGTAATACATACGGAGTTCTAGATTGATCATTGAAGCCTAAGCACGGAAGTACTGCGAAGTCACTCGGACACGGAAGTCAAGATGGAAACACACTGTCGTGCTCTCCACCAGGAACTATGCCGAGTATGTACCTACATGACATGTCAAGAAGGTGAAAGAAGGGATTTATGTTGGTTCAATTAATGTTCACATGATTATTCTGGAAGGCATGCCATGAATTTTCATGAGTTTACTCTGCCGATATTTGCAATTTCAAGGTGAAATGTGCCACAGGGTAGTCAAGCGACATCGGGCGAGTGGACCAGCATACTGCGTGACTCCCACTTCATCCATCAGCAGGAACTTCAACGAAAGCTTGAGCCTTGCAATGAAATAATTGTATAAAGTCCTCTGAGCTATTAAATCACCACCGGCATACCGTCCCGCTCATATTCATGAAAATCGTTGCTGTATTTTTGGATATCATCCAACATCTGCCTTCTAAGCAACTTAGTAATTTGCGGGCCATGATTGGCTCGGCCGAACACGGCCTTTGCAGAACCATGCGCCCGGTGGTTACCGACGCTACATCATCATATCACGCAACGCCTCGTCGAACCGACTTTTGCACAAAGACTTGCGGCATGTTGCGCTCTTATTCTTTACCGCAAAATCTAACACAACCTATAAAGCCGAGCGCAGACCGAGAACGGTTCCTTACGAAGACAAGATACACAATCACCACACATATGCTGCCGAGATGAGTGCACATTCTCTGGTGGCTCGCCTCGCGCTGCGACGAACTTGCCACTCAGTGCGCCGGCCGCACTCTTTGGCTCCATGGTCCTTCGCATCCGCATACCATTCCTATTCGCTGCCGACGGCCAACAATACTCGCAATACTGGCAGAGATGATATCGCAGGGCAGACGACGACAACGCCAATCGCATCCCCCGAGGAAGCTCTCCCTAGAGTCCACGAGACACGACCGCCTTCCAGGCAACCCGCGCCCACGCCAACGCCAACGTCCACGCCGCTCGTTGAACCGACCTCGACAGCACAGATCGCCACCACACAGCAGAAGCCCAAACCTGTGCGGCCGCGCTCCACGCTGCGAGCGCGAAAAGCAGCCATGAAACTCACACCCGCGGCTGTGGAGCAGCTTCGCATGATGCTGGACCAGCCCGAGCCAAAACTCATCAAAGTTGGTGTTCGTAATCGGGGCTGCAGCGGCCTGGCGTACCATCTCGAATATGTCGACAAGCCCGGCACGTTTGACGAGACGGTCGAGCAGGACGGGGTCAAGGTGCTCATCGATAGCAAGGCCTTGTTCAGCATTATCGGCAGCGAGATGGACTGGGCAGAAGACAAGTTGAATCAGAAATTTGTTTTTAGGAATCCCAACATAAGTATGTCTACCTACACGATTGAACGAGCCAAACGAAGGCTACATGATCTCTAGCCCTCCACCTTTTCCCCCCAAAAGAAACCTATGTGTCTCCGGCCAGACTCGTACCCCTTCCCTCTTCTCTCCTTCTCCGTCAATTGTGTATGAGATTGCTAACAGTCTACGCCAGAGGAACAATGTGGATGCGGCGAGTCGTTCATGGTTTGATTCGGGCGTCGTATAAGGCTTAGATGTCATTACCGGAGGGCGAAAACTCAAGAGCCTCCTCCAGGAGAAGCAGGCGATAATGGTGATAATGAAGACACGCATATGAGGGCTTGATGTGTCTTCTGGAGTATATACAATCCATACGGGTACGGATTGACACAAACGCACACTGAGGCTTGCCATCGTCTTTTTTTTTTTTTGAGAAATGGCTGCATTGAAGAAGAGGTGGCCCTTTTCTTTCTGTTTTCCTTTTCTCCTTGATTTTTCACTTTACAGAGAACGGATAGCGGGCGTCACCCCGCCCATACGTAAGGGAGTCAAACAGCATTCACAGGCGCAGTATTGGTTTTTATTTTTATCGTTTTCTAGTTAGACAACACGGTCGCCGAGGCTGACTCACATTGTTGGCATTTTGTATGGAAAATACATGGGCATCATCACAGCGTGGCAGAGACATATCTTCCACAACCATGCGACGTAAAAAGTGTCTCAAGCCTGCCTGTTCTTTGCCCAGGATTCGTGTTTACTGAGTTCGGTGCCGGGCCAGAAAGTGTGGCACGCAAATGTACCTGATTATATAGATATTTTGAACCAAATATACAAGTAAGGACTAAACCCTTATGCCACACAGTTGGTTGCTCGCGCCAGGATGTCGATTCATTGTGCGTTGGCGTCTCTTCACGAAACTGAATAAATGAGTACTCTGTAGACAGTGTTGTATGTACAAGATGTCGAAAGCCTCCCTCTGACAAGCACAAGATACAACCAGCGGCCTTGTTCGCGCAGGCCGTGCAAGAGACATTACTGATTTAAGTGGTGTTCAGCATCGACATTCGTGACAGGGGGGCTGTGACGAAGGTCGACAGGATATCAACAAATATGCACGCCATCGGATCCGGTGCGGGCTTTGTACGTTTGAGGTATGTAGTATGTACCATGAAAACTAAAGCGCCGATTCCTCCACTGTGAACCGTATTGAAACACGTTTTGTTGCACAACAAGCGGACGCAGCCAGTGGCTTCTTCATTATTTGTATGCTTTACACCCCCCTTTGCCCGGCGATCTGTTTGGCTACCAAGATGGGACTTTGCTATTCAGATTGGACCTACAACACGTAGCGGCCTGTGAGGGACTCGGGAAGGGCCGGTGATGGGAAGCCCTATGCGAGACTCGGATCTCATGAGCTTTAATGAGCATTGTGTCCATCGAGATCTCTCATAGACTTGCAAGATGCAGCACCTCTACCAGCGTCTCTCACCCAGGGAGCAGCTCTATCCCCTGACGTTTCCGACCACATCGTCGGTTCCCCTGCATCCGGGGCAAATCAAGATATAGACTGGCAAAAGGCTCTCGTGAAAAGTCCTCTGGACTCTGGAGCAAGCATGTGCGCTGTGAATGCCATTTTTATAGCAGAGGCTGAGCAGCTGTAATCAAAACTTCCCATCTTCCAGCCACGCCGACGAGGAAAATTGTAACGAGAGATTCGAGAACCGAGACAATCGTACAGATTTAAAGTTTGAAACCGGATGAACATGTCCGTGATCTGGGGTCAACACACGCGGCCAGGGTCACATCAGAGGCTCCGCGAAGGACCTTACACAACGGGGGCTTGAGTGAGGCTTGGACTGTGGCATAGATGAGCAAGAGTCCATGCTAGACGGGAGGGAGACGGGAAAGGAGTCTCTCGCGATCTAAGAATAGCGGGCAGGGGCTTCTCGTTTATGTCTACATCCAAAGACAAGAGCCATTTAAAGTTACAGCATCAACTTGTTACTTCATAGCGCGCCATTAAAAATGGATCTTGGGTTTGCCGTCGGAAACCAAGACTATGACCCGTCTCTCGACCCATCAGCGCGTGATGATGAAGAATCCTCGCCGTCGAACGCCTGCCCAGATGGGAGGTGAGAAACGATTTTCGAAAGACAAGATCATTGGGCGACGAGAGATGTTGTGAGAGACGCCAAAGAGAATCCTTCGTACTTCCGTTATCGTGAATGCAAAAATGTCAGACAGCCGATCAAGCTTGACGCTCTCGATGGCCACCTCGTAATCTCATGAGTCATGGCCACTCGGGCCTTCATCAAAGAACTTTTAGAAGAGCAGCCTTGGACACTGCATCTTTAGACTAAGACTCAGGGTCAAGAGTATCTTAGAAGTATGAGTGCCGTGCGAAGAAGTTCTCTGAAGTCCTTGGCATTGACAACACATGATATAACAAATCGGTCCAACATGTAATTCAGCCAGGCGACGGTCCCATAGGTCACAAAACCCTCAACAACTTCACGTTTGGCATCATCGAAACGGAGAAAGAGGAAGGAATTCAGTGGCTGTGCGGAAAGCTTCATATGGACTCTGAGCTGAGGGGCAGGATCCAGTACCCTGTAGTTATTACCGGCCAAGAAACGGCTTTTCGAAATGCTCTTCCGGAACGGAACATGTTTCCCGACGAGTCTGTGTGCATCACTTCCACGTGAGCGTCCAAGCCAAGATTAAATCTCGTTGTAAGGGACTAGCTGATGATGACTCAAAGTCGTTGGATGACTCTGATAAACCTCAGGGAGAGGCGTCACGCGTGTTCTGAAGGGTATCTCGAAGAGCTATCTCTTTGTCCGTACACCACACTGAGTAGTGGAGCCGCCTGCCATTCAGTTCTAGATTCATCGGGCTGCTCGCAAAGCCACTTGAATCCTTCATCTTGTTCTTTGTTGAGAAAGGCCACACGCGAGGTTATGGAGTTTCTTGTGGTCTTACAGACCGACGCCTGGAAACAATACATGCTAAGCCGGCTTGCTTTGCATCAGACCAAGGACTCAAAGAATTTCTTCATGTTTTTCACATCATTCATATATCCGGACAATAACTTGGCTGATATTCTTATCGAATGCTTTGAGGTTGTTGTTCTGAAGTTCTTTATCAAGGCCTGAGTGGCTGTGAGGCCACCGAGAGCGTCAACCTTGACTTTTTGTCTGTCGTTATAGACATGTCCGCCACGGAAGTACGAAGGCATTTCCTCCGCATCTCTCACAGTGTTGCTCATTTCACGAGCCCGAGGAGTCCTGTCTCTCGAGACGATTCTTCTCAGCTCCTATCTCCGGACAGGCGTCCAACATCGATTGACTTGCGCTGCTGGTTCGAGAGACACGCTGTGGTTGTGCTGCCCGACGATGGCACTCGAGGTTCATTTCGGATGACCGCGCTATGAAGTCGAAGCTGTGAGGTTAACCGGGCAGTCGATCTTCGAGTGGCGGAATCCTGAGCTCAGGGCCCACTGATGGGCGTCGCGGATCGCGATCGCGTGCAAAGAAGCAACTGATTGCGAGGACTTGCCTAGGTTCACGGTGACCGCAAGCTCAACGTGGGCGGCGCCGTTATCGCGATGAACACTGCAAGAAGTTGTAAAGGTTGTCAAAACGGGTCGAACTGAGGGGACGGCTGCAGGTATGATACAATTTGCTGTAGTTCTGTAGCAGCTGGTTGATCAGGCCAAACTTCAGCTCCGGCGTGATGGGCCTCAAGATTGACTAGCAAATCCTCCGTGATGCCAAAGCCTGTTACCTCAATTTGAAGAAGGAAGTCTTACACAATGACAAGCTGGCGTTGGGCGTTTGTCGACGAGGTCATTTGGAAACGAACGGCAGTACCTTTTTCCGGTGTTCACGGCGAAACTCAGGACCCGCAACCTGCGCTGCAACGTCGGTTTGCACTGGAGAGCTGTTTCTGGTGCATCAAACCAAGACCTCATCCTCATCGTCTTATTTCTTCACCGCGCATCATCGCCAAGTCGATTGCCTGTCCCTTCTCAGCTGACAGTTGCTAGCACTTCTGTCGAAATGTTCAACATCAGCCGCAGCCGCGCCTTGGGCTCGGCTCTCAATGCCTCCAAGGTCCGCCAATCCGGCCCATCCCCCTTGGTCCTTTTCCTTCTTGAGTGCGACATGACCACAGCCGAGGCCAAGCTGCTGACATTGGACTTGCACAAACTATAGACTCAGATTGCACCCTCCGTCAGACTTCCTGGTCTGGCTCAACAAAAACGAGCTCTGAGCATCCACGAGTACCTTTCTGCCGACCTTCTGCGACAGGTAGAACCTCCCCCGACGGCCCGAATCGCTTCCACCCCCTCTCCCTCATCGGAGATAGCACTCCACAAGCCGCCTTTCAGAATTTTACTGACAATGAACGAATTCAATGTAGTATGGCGTTGGTGTCCCCAAGGGCGCAGTTGCTAGAAACGCTCGCGAAGCTAAGGATGTTGCGATGAACCACATCGGGACTGAGGACATGGTCATCAAGGCACAGGTTCTCGCCGGTGGACGTGGCAAAGGTACCTTCGACAATGGCCTCAAGGGAGGTGTGCGAGTCATCTACTCGCCTCACGAGGCCGAGATGTTTGCTGAGCAGATGATTGGCCACAAGCTCATCACCAAGCAAACGGGCGCTGGCGGTCGTCTTTGCAACGCTGTGTACATTTGCGAGCGCAAATTTGCCCGTCGCGAGTTCTACTTGGCTATCCTTATGGATAGAGGCTCGCAGAGCCCCGTCATCGTGTCGTCGTCGCAGGGTGGCATGGACATTGAGACCGTTGCCAAGGAGAGCCCGGATGCCATTAACACCACGCACATTGACATCAACGTCGGCGTCACCGACGAGATTGCCCGCGGTATTGCTACCAAGCTGGGTTTCAGCGAACAGTGCATCGAGGATGCCAAGGACACCATCCAGAAGCTGTACAAGATCTTCACAGAACGCGACTCTACACAGATTGAGATCAACCCTCTGTCAGAGACGAGTGACCACCAGGTTCTGTGCATGGATGCCAAGTTTGGATTCGACGACAACGCTGAATTCCGTCAGAAGGAGGTCTTTGAGTGGCGCGACACGACTCAGGAGGACCCCGATGAGGTGCGCGCCGCCAAGTCTGGCCTCAACTTCATCAAGCTCGACGGTGACATTGGCTGCCTCGTCAACGGCGCCGGTCTAGCCATGGCGACCATGGACATTATCAAGCTGAACGGTGGTCAACCCGCCAACTTCCTCGATGTGGGTGGCGGTGCGACTCCTGCGGCCATCCAGGAGGCCTTTGAGCTCATCACCAGCGATGCCAAGGTCACCGCCATCTTTGTCAACATCTTTGGCGGTATTGTCCGCTGCGATCACATCGCCACTGGACTGATCAAGACGGTGGAGAACCTCAACCTCAAGATTCCCATCATTGCGCGTCTGCAGGGCACCAACGTCGAGCGGGCTCACCAGCTAATTACCGAGTCTGGCATGAAGATCTTCTGCATTGACGACTTGCAGAGCGCGGCTGAAAAGTCCGTTCAGCTGTCCAAGGTGGTCAAGATGGGTTAGTAGCTACAATCCTTACATTCCACATTCTTTTTGTCGAGTCACGTTTTTGACGGTCCAATGCTAATGTGTGCGCCACGTCAACAGCTCGAGACATGGACGTTGGTGTCGAATTTTCCCTAGGCATCTAAACTGAATAATGTTTGCTACTGGCAGGCACGGAGGAGCATTGCGTGTATTATTTACGATAGAATTTTTGGGAGGACTCAAGTCAAGGTTGCCGATTATTGGCTGCTGGGGCAAGGAAGGGGAGGAGGGCCGAGTGTATGTATTGTTGAGGCATCGTGCAAGTTAGCCTTTCGCGAATTGATGGTTCTTTGTCTGTGTTGGGTTGTTCCATGGGCGATATTACCGTGAATACCGTCCCGCTAGCTGGTTACGAGCCGTGTCTTTCAATTGAGACATTTGTCACACGACGCGTGAGGCCGACTCGCGCGTTGGACTTGGGCCTTGCCTTGGACCAATTGCGCGTTGGTCGGGCTCTGCGAAATAATTCCGATCGTCTTGGCCTTGCTTGCGAGCACCGAGCGGTCTGGACTCTGGAGCCTTTTGGGTCTGGGGGACATGCTGCCAACATGCTTGCCATCGCGACAAGACGCACCATCTGATGCGCCCGCCTGATGACCATGTCTCGGCAATCGAGGCCCGCCGCATGGGATACGACCCAACCTTCGTCACAATGAGCCCACGGCATCGACTCGGCAACTTGCCGACTTCTATCATTTCCCAACCACCCATGTGGCCTCCTTAACCCGCCAAAATCAGGGTGGCTGCTTGGCCGATCCCATTCTCGTCTAATGCTCAAGGATGCAAAAAGCATCAGGAAGCATATTCCCGCGCGTGGCCCTCGGGAATGAGTGGAAACCCGAGGCTCGGCAACAAGAGCCCTTGAGCAAAAGGCGGTCATGATGCTGCATCCCCCAGCCACGCCATTATTCGTATGTATTCTGAGTGCAAAAGCAGGGCTGACTAGCTGTACATACACATACCTAGGTAGGTACACATATGCACATGCACACACCGCGCTTCCGAGAATCGTCGCATTATTATTTATTGTGTTACTTCTTCTTCACTCACCGTCTCAACGTTGGCATGTCTCAGTGGTGGTTATTGCGTCCATGAGAGAGCGATTCTGCGCGGGTCTCTGGTCGGCAACCCATGGATTATCTGAGATCGCTGTTCCTGTATATTCAAATCTATGGCAGCAAGCGTCGAAGTCTCGAGAAAAGTCTGCTTCAGAAATATGTATGTATGTAAGAGGTATGTATGTAGGTCAAAGCTGGAAACTGGCGTCAAGAACCCAACTCTTGAATCACATAGGAGTCTAATAACGTAGGAGAACATGCCCATAAAAAGGGGGGGCGGGGAACGCACGGGGAATGGAGAACAGAAGTTGACAAATTACGCACGCCCACAACATGGGACAACCGCATTGTTTAAACAAGGGGCCTCTGAATTGTCGGTATCGTGCCGGTCACGGGCACTACGGAGATGTAGAGGTAGGGGTCTTCTGCCTCTTTTTTTCTACCTTATTTTTTGTCTTTTTCCCTTTTGCCCCCGACGAACTTCTCCTTCTGGAAGCCCCAGTTTGCGACATGGGGATGCTGCGGGATCCGGGGGCTATTCCGAGCGTCATCGGATGGACCATGCCAATCCTTCATCTCCTCATTGACCCCATGTTTTGGCCGTCCAGCAAGGGGCATTCTGGGGGTTGGCCTGCGCATTGTGCCGTTATTTTGGGCTGACACGAACGAGAAGCAAACATGGTTTCTAAATTTTGATGACGTGCCGTGTTCAGCGTCCGTGTCCGTCCATTCCAGGCTCCACATCTGGCAGGCAAGGGCAGTGCAGTCAACCGCGATTCGGGCCCTTTCTTTCTCAATCTGGGGGACCGGAGGGACCGGGGGTTTGGGGAGAAGGGGAGGAATTTGTGTCAAGTTAGGTACAAGTACCGTACTCCGTAGGTAGGGTCTGGTTCTTGTTTCTTTTTTTGGGGCCGCCGTTCGAGATGGACGGATGCGTGATGCTACGAGTATAAGTATTCTGGCTCGGTCCGGCGCTGGTAGCCTTTTGGTCTTCACGCCAAGCCGAAAGCATCAAAGACTAATACGGGTTGAACTTTTATCCATCTTGACCGGAAACCTGCTTAAGCCAAGACAAATTCTGCATACACATCCGCTATATACACATAAAGAAGACAGCCTACACACACATCAAACATAAAGAACAAGACAGCGAGCACCAGGAAAAAACACCTCCAACAAAAAAACAACAACACCAATATGCCTTCCCAGATGAAAAGCTGGTTCGCTCGCCACATGGCACCCCCTCCACCTCTCAACGCTACACCCACATGTCCCTGCGCAAGGTGCTTCAACGTCATTGCCCAGAGACCGCAGACCTCTATTCATCAGCGATACAGCTTCCCGGTACCACTGAGACGAGACTCGGATGTGGCATCCGTGTTGGGCGCCTACGGCTATCAAGTCACGACAACGAAGCACATTGAGATGGCGCGCAGCAAGTGATGGAGAGATGGAGTGCAGCGAGAACGAAGAAGAAACATGTTTTGGATTTTGGGACAATGACAGACTGCGAAAGCACACTATGGCACACTATGGACGGGAGTGGGCTAAAGACTTGATACCTGGATTGCGTGGCGTTTCATTATTTTTTTGATCACGTTTCGATAACTGTGTTACGTTTCTTTTGTTATGACACTTTTTGTTTTTCTCGCTCGATTCCCCCTCTCAGAAGACCATCGCGAGCGGGTCATGGGAGTTGTGTTTGGAACGAGGGCCTTGCTGTTTGCCTCTCATCGAATATTGAATACATCATCACAATTGTGTGACTATATATATATAGATTGGTGCACACAACGTTCTCCGGTCTCCGCTATCCGTTCTCGTTCTCCAAAGTCCATGTTTTGCACCAGGAACGAGGTACAACCACGCTCGTCGTTTGAGTTCCCCGAGATCCTCCACCCCTACTAGCCGTGTTGCGTCACGGCATTGGATTCTCCAACATGCCATTTTGAACTGCCAAACAATCCCTCACCGTGTCACCGTTGCACGAGTTCCAATCATGATATATCTGCGTTGAATGACATGTGCCAGGTCACATGTTTATCTCAAGTTCGCCACCAACAATAATGAAGGCGTTCTGTCGGTGTCTCCGCCATTAGGTTGGTGGTAGGTAGTGTTACCTTCATCAAACCAGCGGATCTCTCGAACTTTCCGCCGCTCGTACAGACCAAGGACAATGATGAAGAGTCAGCTGCCGCTTTTCGTTGTTCTCACCTTCAAAAGGTATCTGTTGACAATGAGCGTATACAGATGAGAGGAATTCCAACTTAGCCCGTGAATCTGCAAGGCCGTGCTAATTATGCAAGCCATGTCAGCACCTTGAATCACCCACACGCTCAAGCTATGTAACGCGCTTCTGGCTACCTGTTAACCTTTTCCTAGAGCTACACATCCTTTTGGACTTTGCTAGTAGCTACGATTCTCGGCAACGTGAACTTGTGAAGAAGCAAGACGATGCCAATCCACATTGACAGGTAGTGTCATCATATGAAACTCCATGCAATAGAGTACCTAGAAGCGTTGTGAATGGCTCAAGGAGGGCTTTGCATACGATTTTGCCGTCTGAAGAATTGCCTTCTGAACAGCCAGGTCAGATTTGCGTTTATGGCTCAAGAAGTGCAATCAGGGAGATATGCCCATCGCATACCATTTAGGCCACATGATTGCAGCCAATTTTCAACAGACAAGAATATGGACTTCGTAAAGATGCCGACCAGAACTACCAACACCTCAAGATGACGCGCCTAGAACGAAGACATGAAAATAAAAATCTTATGTGCCAAAACGCCCGTGGATGAATGCTCGCTGCAATGCAAATCCCCCTCCAAATCTATAGGAAGAAACCCAGAATTGTGTTGTCAGAAATCCCCCCCAATGAACTTAAGCCCGACGTAAGTCATTCAGTACAGCTACCCAAAAGGAGGCAGAGAACTTTGTCAGGAAGCCAGCATCTCTTGCTCTTCTGGCCTCCTGTCCCTCAAATGCTCTGTTCTCGTTCTTTCACTGACGGGTACGTGCGCGTTGGGAACCGACGGGAGTTGGTGTCCCTGCTCAGACAACCCAGCCTGTAGAGCCTCCAGCTCCTCCTCAACATCCTCCTCATCACGAGCTGATATTTGCCCACCCAGCATGTCGCTGACTTGCTATTTTTCGCGAAACAAAAATTAGCAATGCGACAGAGAAGTAGAGAAGGGCCCCTCAGTTGTGTCCAAGCAGACTGATAGAAACGTACCTGCTGGTAGGCAATCGCCTCCGCTGTCTCTCCCATCAGCTTCTCTACATGCTCCAAGCCGCCCATCTCAGCGTGAATCGCCTCGAGAACCTTGGTCCCTTGTTGCAAGCCAAAGACGACGTCCTTTTGTATAAGAGCAAACTCCACATTCGACGTCAGCTTTTCCAACTGTTCGAGCTGCGCATCCGTCTTGGACAGCAGCGTTTCTTGGTACTTTTTACGCCGCAGCGCCAGTAGGGCTCTCTTCTTGTCGCCTCGGGCGAGCATCTGCTTCGCGATATCGGTCTCCTTGTCGGTCAGGACAGTGATGCGCCGTTGGTATTGATGCAGTTTGTCGCGCTGGCTCTTCATGTCCAGAATGGCCCTGATGCCCCCTCAAGCCATTAGTTTAGTTGTTTTTATGGACCGGGTAGCTAGGGTGGGGGGTTCAACAAAAGAAAAGGCGAGTAAGACAGAACTGAGCTCCGAATATCCTGGCGGAAGACAGGAGGTTTGGGATGGGATAAGATTAAGAATTACATGACCTACTTGTCCTGACCGGTCACCTTACTGGTTGTTCCACCCATGCTGGCGTAGGAAACGTCGTCCAGAGGAGCGGAAGCAATGATTGATAGGAGGGCGTGTTCGCATGCCAAGTCGCAATCCGGGTGAGGAAGTTAATCGAGGTGATATCAACTGCTACATGTACCTGAGTATGTACCTATGTATGTACGTATTCGCACGTCATAGGCGCTCCATGTTGCCGAGCTTTGTCGATAGGGTTATCGATAACATTTTCCTGGCGGGTGGATCGCATGTGCTCTCGCTTCCCCTGACGCCGGTCGGGGTCCGGGGAAGCTTCAATCTCATTGCCTATGGAAGTACATATGTATGCACATACTCACGCATACTCACGACTGCACGAGTCACGACGACAAGACAGCGTCGTTTCCGTTCCTTGTCTTTGGCCTTCCATAGGAATAGTGTCAATATCTCACTCGTCCAAATGATGGCGCCTCCAAGATTCACGAATTCACATCTTCGATAAATCCTCCAGTGATGGCCGAAGTCTCAAGTGATCTATATGGACCCTTGCAAGAAGCTCGGCGGCAGCGACGGCGACAGGTGAAGCGAACAGTGTATTTGTTACTCGAGTTATCGCCACTGTCGAGCTAAAGTAAAAACCCGATACCCACGTCCGAGAAGTCGAAGTCAAGTGAAAAGGAAAAGAGGAAGGCAATGCCACAGTAATCTCTGTTTAGGGAACTACCTAATGTATGGACGTTGTGGAGATCGTAACAGCATCGGGAGCATCAGAGAGAGGTCTACCATCAGTGCGTCACACTGCACAAGATGAGGAAGGTGCTACAGACAGCATACACTTGACCTGACGACTTGGGCAATTTCACTAGGTATGTAAGTAACACGTAAGTTCAATCGGCAAGAGTCCCATACATGTACGTGTGATCAGAAATATCCTTTCCATGTACCTAGCTATGAATCATGCCGCTCACTAGGGTCGTTCCTTCCATGTAGGTACTGTAGCTATGATGTCGCTCACTATCAGCAGCCGACGAAGTGTTGCACGATTGGTCTAGGATCGGGCGGAAGAGTGAGTGGTGCGTTTGTTGGACTCATGCCCGACAGAAAGTGCTGTTCTCACTACCCGAACACGCGGCGCTATCCCAGTCAAAAGCATTACAATAATAGCAGGAACGGCAGGAGGGCAGTCGCATCTGGCCGGAGTTGGGATTGGCAGGCACGTCTTGCAAATATGTAGTGGGTTATACATCCTGCGCTACCTACCTATGTAGGTACCTCCTACCTACCATCAATTGCTTCCCTGAAGTCACTGTATCTAGCGCAAAGTCTAGCGAGGAATCCGGCTGTTAGTCGCGCCTGCCTTCGAACTACAAGCGAAATCGAATCTGCGCGTCCCATATAAAGAATTTCACACACATCTGACTTCTGACAGAAACTCACCTCATTGACTGATCAAGGCCTCACGAAGAAATATAGGTGCCGTCATCATTGCTTCCCTTCTGCTCTTCTTTTGCTCTTCTTTTGCTCTTCTTTTGCTCTTCTTTTGCTCTTCTTTCATAGCAATAAGAATTCCCTTTTGCGTTCTTGGCCTCAGAGTCGATATTCCGTTCTTCTTACAATGGCGCTGCAAAGCATTTGCAATCTGGATGTATGAAAGTCGTTGTATAGAGCCGAATCTGGCCGAGCCTTGTAGTTTTCAGCCTCGCCAATGCATATGATGCAGCGACCTTCCGCCATGGGCGCGTCAAATGCCTCGATCATATTCTCCTCCATTTTTTCAGAATCAAGGAAACACGTGTCGAGAGAAGCAAAGAGCACTCCCAGTACACGGGAGGTATCTTTCGTCAACGTTCTTTTACTCATTCCGCGGGGCTCGGGAACGATGAGGTCAGTTGAACAACATCCATCGGCTTTATCGTACTTAGGGAGTTTCAAAGTCTTCCATGCTGACTTGAGTCAATCCGTTGGCAAGACTCCAAGGCCACCAACAGGCTGCTTTCAACCACATACTCCACAGATGAACAACTTGACTTCTGAAACATCTTCGGAGGCTGCTTCTTCTCGATTGAGACGGCGACTTCTGCTGAAGCATAGCCGTTGATTTGCGGCGCCATTGAAAAAAGAACGGAATATCGACTCTGAGGCCAAGAACGCAAAAGGGAATGCTTAGTGCTGTGAAGAAAAGCAAATCATGCCAGGACGGCACATCTATCCAGGTGGCAAGTGCAGCAACGATCCCCACCGTGACGTGGGATCAAGTGGGCGCTCTGAAAGTGGCGCGCAAGCTATTACAAACAACTGTTGACTCTATCCAATCGCGATTCTACCAAGAGATGGTGTGTTGCTTTGGGGGCCCCCGGGCTGCGGCAAGACGTTGATTGCTCAAGCCGTTGCCAATGATGCGCAGGCTAGTTTCATTCTTGTCAAGGGACCGGAGCTGCTGAATAAGTACGTGGGCGAGTCGGAACGAGCAGTGAGAGATCTCTTCCAGCGAGCACGCTCCTCCAAACCCTGCATCGTGTTTTTTGACGAGATGGACTCGATCGTGCCCCCTCGAGCCAACGTAACCACCGAGTCGGGCGCTCGCGTTGTCAACGCTCTTCTCACAGAGCTCGACGGTGGGAGTGACAGAAGCGGTGTCTACGTGATCGGCACCACCAGCCACCCCCGAGCTCATAGACGAGGCGTTTCTCCGACCGGGACGTATAATCAGAGAATCGTGAGCGCAAATTGGGAGTTTGCCCTTAACAGGTTCAAACCAGTATCAGGAACCCAGATGCGTATCGTAGGCGCAATATGGTGTGAAAGGGGAAGTCCAGCGCTTTCTTTGTACATCTTTTGGAAAGTGTTTCAATGAGAGGATGGCAGGTGAAGGAATTGATTGAAGGAGCAACTATAGAACTGGAGAGGTCCGGGAGTCATACATGACTCGGTCTCTGGGGCCTATTGCCAGGTTCAACAGAAAGCGTGATACCAAACCAGATAGAGGGCATGCCAGATTGGTAGTATTGGATATCGCGACTATGCACAATGAAAAGAGATAATCACATGATAACAATGAGAACAAGGCTGATTTTAGTGAATACATGAGTGAAAGTATTAGCGTAGCGCTGCAGGTGTTCCATCAACAACTATGAACGATGAAGGTTGAACGAAGGCATCAGCACAGAAGTAGATAGGTTCCATCGAGTCCTCTTATAGGTAGGTACCTACCTACAATGTGCAACGTACAGTAAAATCCCAGGAAGCGCCTTGTGTAATTCTCGGGCCCCTTTGTACCTAGGAACCTAGGAGGTTGATGAAGGAACGACTGCAGAGATGCTCGGAAACCAACAATCTTCTTCGATTTCCTGATGTTTTCCCTTACTGTTTAGATTTAGTCTATTTCCTCCGCTTGGCTATACATTTTAAGAGAGGTGTTCTCTCATCATGTAGTTGAGAAGGGCAGGGAGCCCGGAGGGGGGAACTAGTTGAGTCGAATTGAGTACAGAAGTTGTTCTTTTTTTGTCACAGAGATTTCGGGAACTTGGGGGGTTCGCCGCTATTTGTGTGTTCGTCTTATCCCGAGTAGGATCTATCTTTTGTTGTCATGTCCTTTTTCCCTTAGTTTTTATCTGAGGTGCCTAGGCACCTACCTCGCCCAAACACAGGAAGTTGGAAGTCAAACTCAGTATGTAGTACGTACACGTCTCGTACTAGCGACCAGGTAGTTATTATGTGCCTCATCTCAATTAATTTGGCTCACATGATACATTTTGGGTAGTGCAGTCACTGTGTACAGTGAGGACACCTGTGATGCCTAAACTCTGCCTTGTCCGCGGCCGCGTGTGATGTTCTTCTTTTTCCTCGAGGCTCGTACCCAATGCCGTCTGCCTCGTCTACCTACCTACGTACATATGTAGTAGGCTTGGCTTCGGAGGTCGGCTGCATGGCTCGGAGCCGGCTGGCTCTGCGTCGGCGGTAGATACACCAGCGGCGTTTTGCTTAGATGGATGAAATTGAATCGCCTGCCAGTATCGCGATTGGTTCTCAAGGTCGGCTGCGGCGTTGAAGCCTGTGTGGACAGTGGACGCCAACCTAGGAACAGTACCTAATCTTTTACTCCTTGGAGATAAAATAGGTAATCTACCTACAGTAGCTGAGTAGGTACATCGGTGCAAGCGCAAGCGCAAGCACAATCGACCATCCAGCCCGCTTTTCGTGATCAACATCTACGAGGGTTTCACATCTTTATCTAGAAGCGCCATCTGACAATTCCGATCAAATGTAACAGACGTGGACATCTGGACAACGAAAACTGGGGGTTCCCATTTATTCTCCTGTTCTCGAACGAAAGTGTGACTCGGAATTCCGCACCTATAAAGGGGCCCCCTTTTTGGCTGGATCCACGAAGTTGTGAGTTTGGAACCCGCTGAAGCTAACAGGTACCTACTTAAACACCTACTACCTATGGAGTGTCTAGAACTTCTTACCTATTCCCCAAGCCACGTGAATAATAGCCTCGAGCAGCGACGGAAACATACTTGCCAGCTCAGGTCTCTTCTCGTGTCCGACCATGTTCATGACCCGCTTACTAGGATAGAGTGGCGGCTGGCCAAGGTGCGTGTGCCACGTGGTGAGATCTTGCTCGAGATACAAAGTTTTTATCCAGAACAGCCGAGTACGCGACGCAGTCCCGGAGCAAACGAAGAACAGTATCAATACCTAACAGTAGGAAAGAGTCGTCCCTGGTTGGAAATGGAAATCGGCAGCCGTGGGTTAACAACTTGACTCTTGAGGACGGTCGCGATGGTCAGGCGTAGGTAGCCACGCAGCAACTCCCGTACTTTCTGCACCAGTGACCACATGCAAACGCCGGACTTTCCTGAACCCACCGTATGGCACGAAGCTCAAAGTCTAAGTTCTACTCCATCAATAAGCCTTAGGTACTTGACTGAATGACTAACTAACTGCGTACAGTTAAGTTTGCAAGTTAGCTGGAAGTTGGAACACCCTAGGAACTTGTCAAGTTTTCATGTGATGGCTTTCCACTATAAATCACAAACTTACGAGGCCTCACTTCTGACGGGCATTTTCTTACGCACTGATCAAGGTCTAATGAAGAAGAAAAATTACGGTTATCATTCTTTCCCCTTGACTGTTTCTTTTGGCATTCCCTTTGCGTTCTTGGCAACAGTGTCAATATCGAATTCTTTCACCCTCCACGATGGCGCCTTCAAAATCACGTATCAGTCTTCGATCTCGCCTAGAGTACGACATTGATAGAGTATTGAATGAACTGGAATCCTCCAACGGAGGCAAACACTTCAGATCCACGCCGGACGCTTACGAAGCTATTCAAAGATCTAACTCTAGCCTCAGACGGCTGAAGAAGAGGCCGTTGGAAGATGCCATAGATCGGGTACTGATGTTTCATAAACAAGAGGCTGAAGACTCCAGTGATTCAGAGGCGGCCTTGGAAGAAGCGGAGGCGGCGACAGCGGCGGCGACAGGTGAATCTAATAGTGGATTTCTGCTCAATAGGCAAATGGTCAAGCTATGGCATCGAGACAACTCCAACGCCAGTACGACAAACTCGGCAGAAAAGTCGCCAGCCAAGAAACGTCGATTACAAGAAGCAAGTGAAGATGGGCCGGCCCCAAGAGTGCAAAGCAACGGCAATGCTCCAACAGATGTTGCTGTCTCAACAGAGCAGAAGCAGCCTCCGAAGAAGATTCAGAAGTCAAGTCGTTTCTCTGTGGAGCATCTTGCTGAAGTCAAGCCTGTTGGCGGCCTTGGAGCCTTGCCGGCCAATTTACTGAAGCTGGCCTGGGAAACTCTGAAACTTCCCGGGTACGATATCGCCCGTGGATGTGAATGCTTTACTGGCGTCGTTATCTCCGGGCCACGAGGAATGGGTAAAAGAACGTTGGTGAAGAATATCGCCCGTCAACTGGGGGTTCCCCTTATCTCGCTCAACACATGTTTCCGTGATCCTGAAAAATTGGAGAAGAACATGATCGAGGCATTCGACGCGGTCATGGCGCAACCTCGCTGCATTATATTCATTGGCAAGGTTGAAAGATACATGGCCCGACCAGGTTCCGCCCTACACAACGACTTTCACACCAAGGCAGTGGATCAGTTTGAGCTGGAAATGCAGCGACTAGAGCGAGGCAAGGGTGAAGCCTCAAACTATTTCGCCATCGCCACCACGAACAACATAGACGAAGTTCACCCCGACATTCTACAAAGTGGGCTGTTCGAGGAAATTCTCAAACCCGAGATCCCGAACTACGACGCGAGAAGAGAGGTTCTCACCACAGTCACAGGCGAGACGGTTCTGGGAAATGACGTCAACCTGGACGAGGTTGCCAGACTCACCCATGGCTTTGTGCCTGCCGAGATCGCCTTCATCGCGAAGAAGGCAAAGCAATTAGCCGTTAAGAACTTCAGTGATGAGGACGATGTGGAAATCCGCGGCACCGAAATAAAGGCGGCAATCCTAGCAAGAGACGTGGACGTCCTCAGACCATTGCGATACAACATGCGGCCAAAAGCACCCGTATCTATGGACGACTTCAGAGCCGCCTTGGAGGGATTTGTGCCAGCCCTCCGCAAAGAGGGATTCACGGCGATCCCCAACGTGACGTGGAATCAAGTGGGTGCTCTGGAAGTGGCGCGCAAGCAACTACAGGCGTCAATCATTGGCCCTATTAAATGGCCTGCCATGTATGAGGAGCTTAAGTTTTCACCACGTGGTGGTGTGTTACTTTGGGGGCCCCCGGGCTGCGGCAAGACCTTGATTGCTCAAGCCGTTGCCAATGATGCGCAGGCTAGTTTCATTCTTGTCAAGGGACCGGAGCTGCTGAATAAGTACGTGGGCGAGTCGGAACGAGCAGTGAGAGATCTCTTCCAGCGAGCACGCGCCTCCAAACCCTGCATCGTGTTCTTTGACGAGATGGACTCGGTCGTGCCCCCTCGAGCCAACTTAACCACCGAGTCGGGCACTCGCGTTGTCAACGCTCTTCTCACAGAGCTCGACGGTGGGGGTGACAGAAGCGGTGTCTACGTGATCGGCACCACCAACTACCCCGAGCTTATAGATGAGGCGATCCTCCGACCGGGTCGTTTGGGCCGTCAGATCTTCATCGATCTACCCACTCCCTCCGAACGCGTCGAGATCCTCCAGACCATCTACCGCAACTGCTGCAAGGATCACACCCCCTCCGAGCTGGAGACTGTTGCCCAGGTCGCCCTCGATGAACGCTGCAACAATTTCAGCGGTGCAGATCTGGGCGAGCTGCGCACAATGGCGGTGGAGTCGGTTATGGCGCGGCTCCAGCAGGACAGGGACTCGTCGAAGAGAATCGTGAGCGCAGATTGGGAGTTTGCCCTTAACAATGTTCGGGCTAGTGTCAGGAACCCAGATGCGTATCGTAGGCGTAATATGGTGTGAAAGGCGGGAAGATGTTTTGTTCTTTTGTCTTTTGTCTTCTGTCTTCTGTCTTCTGTCTTCTGTCTTCTGTCTTCTGTCTTCTGTCTTCTGTCTTCTGTCTTCTGTCTTCTGTCTTCTGTCTTCTGTCTTCTGTCTTCTGTCTTCTGTCTTCTGTCTTCTGTCTTCTGTCTTCTGTCTTCTGTCTTCTGTCTTCTGTCTTCTGTCTTCTGTCTTCTGTCTTTTTCTTCTTTGTTCAGTGTGATGCCGAAGCGGATAGAGGAATGGAGGGATGTCTTAATAGAGATCAGAATTGTTTACATCGCGACTAGGCGCAATACAATAAAGTGATGTCTGGGACAAGACAAGACTGGCGAATGCATGAGTGAAACTATCGACGTATTGTTTGATGAGTAGACTCATATGTATTCTGATGTAGCTCCTAGATGATCGCGCCAGTCGTACTTGATCTGGATGGATGGACCAAGTGCCTATATCTGGATATCAACAACTGCAATGCATCACGACTTACCCGAACCTCTCTGTCTCTCATCAGCAAAAATTGATAAGAATCCGTTCCGGAATATGTAGTAGGTAACAGATAGGGATAGTAGCAGGAATTCGGCCTTTGTTGTGCTAGGGGGGGATCTGGCGCCAGTGACGGCGGGGAGTTTGTGAAACTGAGTGCGACAAGTGTTGATTCAGGGATATTTTGCCTAGATGGCGGTGAATGGCGGACGTGAACCAAACGAGAAAGATGGCAAGGCCATTTGAACGAGGTGGGTGT
Organism: Claviceps purpurea; assembly: GCA_029405325.1. Lineage (NCBI taxonomy): Eukaryota > Fungi > Ascomycota > Sordariomycetes > Hypocreales > Clavicipitaceae > Claviceps > Claviceps purpurea. Next base: position 2,904,145 of record CM055783.1, on the reverse strand, counting down.
GTAAATAGCCTGCAGGACAATACGACAGAGATCGAGCCTGTGGGGTATTTGTCTATTTTGCTACGCATCTGATGCGCCTCAGTTAGGTCGACAAGAACACAGCCAAGACGACAGAGACGATTCCACATGAAGTGGCTGAAGAAAATTCACGTAATATAGCCAAGCCAGTCCGCTGAAAGAGTCTGAAGGAGTAAAGAGGAGTCTGAATGTGAGCGCACAGTTTGCGGGCGCTAGAAGTATTCTAAAAAAGAAAATGCGTTTTTTGCCTATTATACACTCGTCCAATGGAATTCCACACCGTCTATCGGGTCATATCGTTACACATGCGAAAGCGTTTAGCTAGTGGCGTCCTTAAGGTAGCTGTTATCAACAGGGTTAGCTTTCGTTCTCCAGCAGAGCATTCACGGGCTTGGGGTATAACGCAGAACGTACGCAATGAGGTCCTTCCTGTCCTTCTCCTTCTTGAGACCACCGAAGGCCATCTTGGTGCCAGGAATGTACTTCTTGGGGTTCTCGAGGTATGCGAAGAGGGTGTCATCGTCCCAGGTGATGCCCTTCTGCTTGTTGGCATCGGTGTATGAGTAGCCCTCGACGGAGCCGGTCTTGCGGCCGAAAAGTCCGTGCAAAGCAGGACCGATCTTATTGCCACCATCCTTCTCGACAGTGTGGCACTGAGCACAACGGCTCTTGAACATCTTAGCGCCCTTCTGAATATCACCTGCACCGAAAACTGTCAGCATATCTTCATCCTTGAGCACTGCCATTGCGCCAGGGAGGCTATCGAAACATGGGAGGGTTTAAGTCGATGAGGCCGCCCGAGGATTGTTGTGCGATGAAGCAATGCAGACGCAAGGCGCAGTGGACAATGAGAGCATCATCAGACGTGTCTTCGCAGCCGCTGCACTGAACGCTTTTCCAAGTCGACTTCCCAGTTCCTCTCTCAAGCGGCCGAAGTTATGATCGCGCAGGTTTCAGGGGCGCTCGTCACAAAGTCGAACGCAAATGAACTCGCATTCATTTTGGCACAAGCGAAGAGAAACAGGTTGGAGTTGCGTCAGGGGCAGTTTGAAGGCTTGACAATCATACTCTGCGCTCACGTCGCATTCGTTGCCTCGGCGCGCAATGGCAACTGAACGAGCCAGTTCGACCACAAAACGACTTTCCCATGACCCAACAAAGGAATTTTGTTGTGAGCACAAAGCGTGTTTTGACTTACCGCCAGCCATTTTGATGAGTTTGGGGGGGTTGTGTGTTAAGGTGAAAAAGGAAGTAGATAATAGGAAGGTTTCGTGAGTTTCGTTAGAATGAAAATTGATGCAAGAAATACGGTCTGAATTCAAGGAGAAGGTGGAAGAAAAGAGGAAAAAGTTTATGACCGCATTGACCGATCGCTTTTGCTTGCTTGGCGTGGTTAGCCACACTCTTCCGGGCCGATATCCAATCACAGCGCTTTAATTACGCAGTGACCAAACTTACGCCACACATGCGCCGGGGAAACTCGGACTTTGGAGTTCGTGAGGTTTAGGCTTTAGCGGCTTCAAGCTCCACAGCGGTATTGAGCCTGAGGGTCCAAGGCCAACTTTTTGTTGCTGCAGGCCGTGAGAGCTTCGCGTTCGTTGAACCTCGCGCGCCGGCCCCTCTATAAAAGTAAAAAATAAGTTTCAAGCAACAAGTCCCAAAGAAAGCAGATTTAGCTGCATCAAGTGCTCTTCAAAGCAAAGTTGTGACACTTGCCACCACACATCCCATCAATCACAACGCTATTATGACCCTGCGAACCATCATCCCGCGGTTTCTTCTCCCGCTGCAAGGACCTCTCTGGCGCGGCGTGCGCATTCCCTTGTCCCAAAATGTTCTCGTTCGCTTTGCGTCCTCCTCCTCTTCGTCGTCGGACAAGGCTAAGAAGCCCCTTGTCCTTGAGAAGCCGACCAAGTTCAATCCTCCGTCTCACGGATCACGACTCAAGCGCAACAACGTACCGAGACATTATGGCCCCGAGTTGACGGCGTCTGAGGTGACGGTACAGGAACAAAAGGACTATCCTGGCTTGATGGCTCCCAAGGGGACTTGGGCTCATTGGCTTTGGCATAACACAATGATTCACATGTGGATTATGATGGTCAGTAATTATCGCTGAAGAACACGAAGACTATTTCTTTCATATTCTCCATTCCTTTGTTTCGCCGCCAATGCCATGCCTGTCTTGTCTGTTTTTGAACGACAATTTTTATGGAATCAATTCTAACCATGTTGAAACGCATGTACAGGGAACACTGTTCATACTCGCCGTATACACATTTTTCATGAATTACGTCTATAACTCGCCATTCAAAGATCTTATACCCCCGATCTCCGACCTTTGGACCCAGCCGTTGTCCTTCATCGCTGCTTGGACGAATGTCATCAGTCTGGACGAGGAAGAGAAAAGCAGGAAGGCTTATGAAAGTAAGATGAAAAAGCTAGACGACTTGGCCAAACGCAGATACTACATGAAGGTGCATGGTATCGAGACCAAGAACCCTGTGATGATGGCGTTTGGCAGCAAGAAGAAGGAGGAGTCTATAGAGGAGTTGGAGGCTGCTGCGTTGGGGCGTGAATATGTGCCTCCAGAGGGAGAAGCGAAAGAGGATGCGGATGCAGGCCAGAAGAAGAAGAAGTGGTTTGGTATTTGGTGAAAAGCCCAAGGGGTCTCGCCTCCTTTGTAACATCTTTCTAGATTTGTGTCTCCTATGATAACCAGACAATGCGCCTACGGACGTGCACATACCTGATTTACTAGCCAACGTGATCTTGTCATTGACACAGCGACCTGGTGGCTGGCGAAGCTCCAGTATCTTTGTTGTACTTCATCTTATGTTGCCCTACGAAGTGACACAGATCAATGATAACTTTTGCACCTGTTTACGCCGTAGAATAAAGCACAAACACATTGTACACCCAAGTCGAATTGCCCAATGCACATGAGATAAAAAAAAAGGAAGAAAGAGCCCGCCGAGGTCGCCATCTCTAGTCTTATCACCCTGGATATATTCCCGCTCACACGATCAAACATACTCCCCAGTGCTGGGGTGTTTTTGCAGCTTCAAGTCAATTCAACGCCGTCCAGCGCATCCAGAATATCGTCCACCACGCCGCCTTTCTCAAGCACCGCATCCAGGATGCCTTCCAGCACAGCATATTTCGTTCCACCGAGCGGCGCCTTCCATACCCCCTCCACGTGCTCCTGGTGCACATCCGGACCCTGCTGCTTCGCGAGAGCACCTCCATTCGTAGCCACATTTTCTGAGTTCGGCACGCCTGGAGGCGTCAGCCGGGACGGAGGATCTATAGTTCTCATAGACAACAGTTGTACTTCACGACTCGACGAATCAACGTCCATCTCGCCTGACTCTTTCTGCGCCCGAACCTCCGACACCGAAACAGCGAGTGCCGACTCGGCGACAGCAAGCTCCTCTCTGGAAGGGTCGAATATGATATTGCCCGCCACCGTGGTGACCAAGAGCGTGATTGGGGGTCGCGAACCCGTGACGGCACCTTCGCGAGGATACAGAAATTCCGACGACTCCCAATCGTCATCGAACATGGGGTCCTCGTCGCCTTCGGACTTCAGGCGCGGTAGTCGAGTCGCGAGAAGGGCAAGATGCGTCGTCAGGGAGAGGAGAGGAAGAGGATAGGACAGCGGTGGAGAGATGAGTAGAACCTGATAAATTCATGGGAATGTCAGTTGAATGCGTCACAACACACAACCCAAACACGGCATAGCAACAAAAGATGGCTCCATCATTTCCCCTTTTCTGAGAATCAAGATAGAAGAACAAGAATAGCGGTGTATGAGACCGAACAATAGCACTTACATCTAGATATAATCTCCAGTGAAACCGCCTGTTGATCCACAGCTTCTTCGCAAACTCCCGGTCAGCTAGCAGCGCTTCCCGCAGCATCTCAGCCAAGAACACTGTCGAAGCTTCATCGTCTCTCTGCCCTGGTATCTCAATGGTCATCTCCAACCACTCTCGGCTCGTTCTTTTCTCGTCTGGCCTCTCAGCACTTGCTATGGCGTTGAGCTTGTCCCCCGCTTCATCCGCATCGTGTATGCCGGGCGTCTTTTCGATTTCCGCCTTGACTCCCACGATAGCCTCTGTGCCATCCGAGAAGCAGACTCGAGCGCTGCCATTTGTTCCGGGGAGGATTCCCGTCTCCGCTGTTAGAGGGCGGAATTGTGTCGGAGCGCGGCCGTCGGCGCGGACTGGGGGGGTGAGGGACAGAGAACTGTGCAGGTAAGCGAGCTCTGCCGGCGAGAGAAGAGTTTGGTGGGTGGCCATGGCCTACGTGGGCTGGGTGCAAGTTTAAGCGTCAACGGATTGGTCTTTTATCGTGGCGAAACGAGATTCGAATGGTCGGATCCAAAGGCTTTTTTTGGGCAACTGGGAAGCTTGAGCGCATCGCATAACGTTCCGTTATGTTCTTACAGAACTGCCGAATTGGGGAGATAAGATAACGCATTCGGGCTTTGGTACGGGGCCTTTCTAGCGATGTCATTGGCTCCCCCACACAAAGCTGTAATTTAAACGCAATTGCAATGGGCGCGCTACGCTAGGCAATGAATAGGAGAACAACAAAAGCGAATGCCTTCGAAGTCACTCACGATTTGACCTACAAAGCCGCTACATACCTACATACCTTGGTGTTTGTGACGATGCAGCCGCTTGAGAACATCGATCCTACCGCACAGGGGACCCCTGAGGTGATCACCTCCCCCCCCCTCAAACAGAAGAAAGGCCCCAAGAAGCAGCGGCATGTCGACCGAATCTACACACCCTCGAAGCCCGTCACACGCGTCGAACGCAGCTATTCCGTCCGCAAAAGAGAAACTGTCTTGACGTACCTTGCCCATCATCGAATATATGATCCGGGTAACCGTTTGTCTCCTGCCGGCGGCTACCGCGCTCCTTTCGCCCGGGAAGCCTCAAAGATGTTCAACATTCCCGTGTCGACAATACAGAGGTGGTGGAATTGCCGGGATAAAGAGAAGTTTGAAAGGGTTATGCCCTCTACTACTTGCGCTACGACCGATCCATCTCCAGCTCAGAGTCAGTCTGTCTCATCATGACTTGGAAGGACGGCAAATGAGAGATGCGTCACACGTTGATTCTCTGTGTCAGCAGTGATGGGATTCATTATTCTTAATCAGTGCCAAGAAGAAGCATCTGGAGCTTGACCGCTATATTTCTGCGTAAATACACCACTTCATGGTGGGGAACATCGACTAAGACCCTCGAGTCACATATATACACAAAAACTCGATCGCATCAGGCCCTATCGCAGCTACCAACTCCGCCACAGAGGATCTGAAATCGGTCCAGTCCTCCATGTTCTCTGTATCCCAAGAAGTGTCTAAATCAGACGTTTTGAAAAGAGTACTATCCTCAGGATAAATCTTGAGCGCAATATGGCCTAGGTCAACTTGCTTCATGTCGGAGAGAGAGCTTATGCCGGGCATGCCCGATGTGAAGAGCGACCCTGTCTGATCCTCCTGTGTCTCTTCGCCATCCTCGTTGGAAATTTCTACACTCAAATTGTCTCGATACAGATCGTCAATACTCTTTCGCTTGGTCTCTTCCTTGGCATCGTCGCCGCCGCTGCCTTGTTTGCCAGAATCACTACCAGCAGCAGTACGCCTCTCCATAGATAGGCTGACAAAACGTTTTTGATCCAGAAGGCGCAGGACAGTCGAGTCGAGAGGATCCCAGCAGAGAGATTCAGGGTCCAGGATAGACTGTGGAGAGTAGTCGAGCTTGTATCTCATCTTGGCACAGTTATGTATATAGAATCCGGGATACCACCATTGATAGCCTTTCTCAGATGCTAGCGCAATTTCATACAGAGCACCCAACTTGCCCGGGGAATGCTTGGAGAAACTCTCATGGTACAGGAAGTAAACAGAGCTGACGCAAGTCGGAAGAAGGTCCAATACTCCGATTGCAACCAAGACCCCGTCCAGTCGGTAGCATTGATGATATGAACCCAACTTCATTGTGCCTCCACCCTCCTGAGCCAGGGTACCTCGCCTCAAAGGCGAATTACAAAGAAAGCGCTTGAATGCCTGACGGGTCCTGTCCTGAAGAGGATCCTTGTGCACAACCCTTTGGTAGTTGTCAAAGACTTGATACTTTTCCTCCGTGAAGATATCCTCTTCCAGTGTGACGACAAAGCTATGTGCTGGTTGTGGGGGTTTTCTCAAGCGATCATACTCCGGTTCATGTATCCGGTCGACGAGAGAAAACTCGTTGTCGCGCTTTCTAGCTTCCTCTCGACTTACTGGATACAGCCGAGCGGCATCCTTGATGTATGCGTCTCCGGACACAAATTTTGTAAAGCGATTTACGGTTTGCCTCTGATCCCTCGAGGGTTTGAACTGACCAGAATCGACGCGAATAGTATAATGAGGACAGCACGATCGCTTTTGGTTTGGACGATAGAGCAAAGTTCCTGATCTACGCCAGCATCGATCGAGGAGAGTCTGGTAGAATGCAGGGCTTAGCGAACCCGCGTTCGCATAATACGAATAACCTTCTCATTTTGATGTCAGTCCTTTTGTTGAGAGCAGTGAGACTTCGGAGGCAAGTACGACGGCCGAGCTTCAGCATCAAATCAGGAAGGAAAAATTGGGTACAGCATTCGCTTCTGACTCACTCTGGCCCTGGGTGTTGCAGCTACACCGGGAAGACTTGGCATATCCTAGGCAAAGTCAGCTTCTAGAACCTGCTGCAGGTAAGACCATGGGATAGTAAAAAAAAGGTCATCATTTTGTACGTGTCTCGGTACGTGTGTCGCAGAGGAGCCTATGTATATGGGCACGGGCAACCTCACATATCTACCGACTTCACGTCCTTGTAACACGAGACTTCTGAAACCAGAGCGTTTCTCACACGGCAAGAAAATCTTAAGAACGCATACGTAGAATGAAATCGCACTATCTGTTGGAGTGCTTATACAAAGGGGGCTAAAAAGCGGGGGACAAGAAGTGATCATTCGCATTCGCCATATTTGATGATGAGAACTTCTCGTCGAAGACCCCTAGGCACGATCTGCTATGACCACTTTGAATCACCATCATCAAATATAAAGGGCAAGCGTAGACAATGATCCCCGCTGTGGCCAACTAACATGCGGATGTGAAGCATTGGCTGATGAGGCCAGAGATGGGTACATAGTGAGGGGCTTCGAATCCAAGAGAGGCCGACTCACCGATTGGACAAATATATTCGTAGTCATCCAACGTGTTTTCGGGGGTCTGCGTGGTGCTAGTAGCCGGACTATTCGACATGTTGGGCGTTGGTGACGTTGGCTGAGCGAAGGGCGTCGAGGGCAACTCCGTGCACCTTGAAGTTTGAACTGAGGTTTATGCGGCATGTACCCATACACACGCTTATCCCGGGATAACGAGCAGACCGATGAGCTTCTCGAACTGGCTCCTGTAGTAGCCACTGGAATTGCAATTCGCGAAGCTATTTGTCGCAGAACACAAAGGGCCTCCTCATCAGGGGTTTTCACCTGCAGAATGAATGGATTTCAACGGGCAAGTGAGACAGAATAAATGGAAGCATGTGGAGCATCGAAGAAAAGCTTTCCCAGAAGCGGTGACCGAGCTGTGATTCAGGGATCGATTTTCTCAGGCAGATGACCGCAGCAACAAGTCGCGAGATGATGGAGGAGACGTTGGTCAATGGTGACGATGGTGACGCTGGTGGGGATGGGTGGTCACTGGTCACTGGTCACTGTAACTGGTGATGCTGTTGCTGACAGGCAGAGGGGCACGTGGGCCCGTTCTACTTCTCGGCGCTCGCCCTGATGAATCTGTACTCTGTATGTACATACACACAATACCTTGACACCTAACCTACCGAGAGTACATCTGGTGGTAACATGTATCTGATTTTATCTCGCGTGACGCCGCATGCATCGCCCGGAAAATTATCCTGACGCATGTTTCTGATGTGTACTCCCCCCCGCCGAACCTACGGAGTAGACACCGTCTGCGTTAAGCACTGTTCGTTGAATATCCGGAACAACTACCGCTACTCTTGGTGCTCTCCCGCCAGGTCCCAAATTGCACAGCGTCCACTTCTGAAGGGAATGGCACCAATAACCCAGCAAGAGTCCAATTTCATTGTCTTGACGTGCTTTACTGCCTTGAAACCAAGTTCTTTGCATATAATCTGGGGGGGTGCGCATTCACATGCCTTTCCGTTAGGGGAACATTAGATGACAAAAAACCAGCTCACCATGCATCCTCGCTTCCTTTATGGAATGATCACCTCATGTTAACTAATTTGTAGTTTGGAGATGCAGTTACGTCCTTACTGTATTTCTGTACAATCATGACTCCCTACGTATTCCCATGTACCTACACACATACATACATACACACATACATACATACACACATACATACATACACACATACATACATACACACATACATACATACATACATACACACATACATACATACATACATACATACATACCAACGACTAGGCAGCCCTGAGTTCGTCAGATGATCTCAGATCGATCCCCCCTTACGAGGCTGAACACGTCCGTCCTCACGGCGCCAACTGCCAGTCCGCCAAGCTGCCAGCTGTTGTGGCGTGGGGCGCCAGCCGGCAAGCGCTGTTGAGAAACTTGAGAGGGGCCCAGGGGGCTCGTTGGACGTCGACCGATGATTGGAGAAGACATTGGTGCAAGTCCCGGCTTTTCGTCGACAACGGCTTTCCCCTCTTGCCTCGTTTCGGAACTTGTGCAATGTCGACGATACGTGCAAACCACAATGCCCGCCCAAAAAGACTGCGTCGTGAAAATGACGAACACAGCCATTGAAGGAAACGGGAATGAATCAACCATTTGCCAGGGGCAGTCAAGTGAACCACGGCTTGTTTTTGCCCGAATTGTTACGCGAACTCCCTCGAGCGGTCCCACCTGAATCGTCACCGCGCTGCGTCGGACACGCCCGGCTCAAGCTTGCTGCCAGTCGCCTTGCTTTCCGGCACTAAACAATTAATTAGGCCAGACATGTTATTGGGGCCTGGAATTATTCAGCGCAGTCTGGCTTGGACAAAAGCCGGGAGATGCGCCAGCGCCGGCGCCGGCGCCACGCCCCTGCTGACTGGGAAATCTGGGACCCCGTCCATTCTGCCTCCGGAAAGACCAACAGGACGACGACCAAGGGAGGAAGCAGGAGACCCAAGGGACCGAACGACCAGGGACCAAGGCACACAAGGAACTACACACGGCATGGATCCAGGCCATCAGGAGCACCATAATACCTAAAGCACCACAAAGCACCAAAAAGCGCCATCAAGAAACAAAAAGACGGGCTGCCCCCGGCGTGGGTAACTTGTGTGTACGCAGCCGGCAGCCCCCAAGTTGCGCATTGCTGGATTCTGATGCCCACTGGCGGGCGCCCCGTCTGCCTACGGTCTACCGTCTGAGTGCTCCCGAGTCCCGACTCCCAACCCACCACCACGCGCGCCGCAACCCCCTCGCCGCACCTCCGGCCCCAATAAGGTGCCACAGCCAGGCTTAATATACTTTTCCGTCCGGCGCCGCGGGAAACAGCATTTTGAGGCCTAGTCGTTCCCTCCTCCAGGTCCAGGTCGAGACGGCTTCTCACACCTCCAGCCTGATTTTCTTCTTCTTCATTCTCCAATACCCAAGCGTGTACGAACATCTCAATCAACGACAGTGGCCATGATGACTTGTCATTCACTCTAACCTTTTCTTTCTGCTGCAAGACGCCAGCTTCGACGATCAATTTGCAGCGCTGCGATCCTCTTGTCAAATTGGCAGCCAAGACCCCGTTGGTATCTAGCGACGCCGCCGGGCCAACATCAGATCTCAATAGCAGCGCGGAAACTCGCTTACAGCCAAGAAGGATTAATTCATCATGTCTGGCCCTGGCTCAGAGACCTCTGATGGTCGTTCCATGCAGTCGCGGACAGGGAGAAATAAGCAACGTGAGTGCTTGTCTTCGAGCTTGCTCTCTTAACCCTCTTAGAGTTGTTGCCGATGTAGAGGAGAACGCTGCACGACTGCTGTGGCTTCTGACGGGAGGTCGGTGGAACATGAGGGTTACTGACTCCATTTGCCTCACGCCTATAGGATATAATTCGAAAGGCGAGCGTCTAGTCGCTGGCGTCGTTCCTCTAAGTCGTGACCAGAAATATGTCCTTCTTATACAGTCGACTCGACGCAAGGGCTGGGTGCTTCCCAAGGGAGGATGGGAATCAGACGAGACTTGTGAAGAGGCGGCCACTCGTGAAGCTTGGGAGGAGGCAGGCATCACCATCCAGATAACATACGATTTGGGCGCCATCGAAGAGAAGCGTCCGCCGAAGTCTTCCAAAGACAAGTCGCAATACTGTTTCTTCCAAGCCACTGTCCTAGATGAAGTCGCAGACTGGCCAGAAAGACACAAGAGAGAGCGCCAGTGGTTCACCTACAACCAAGCTCTCGATGCCTTGACATCTAGACCTGAGCTACAAGAGGCATTGCAACGATCAACAATGAAACGATTGTAGCAGACACCTCATACGTCTCCTTACCGGACTCCCTGTGCCTGCGACTTGGGGAAGGCGATAGCCAAACATGGTCACTATGATACGGCAGATACGGCAGGCTGGTTACTGCAAACGTGATGGCGAGCAACGACGGCACCAAAATACTTGGGTTGATTCCTGCACCGCAAGCTAGCGCAGCGACGTCAAACTGGGGAGATTTCGAATATCACCTCTAATTCGTTATTTATGCATCTTTGAGAAAGGATGTAACATGCATATATACTGAGGCGTTAGCGGGCGCAGAAGAACGATAGATTTATGCTTTGGCTTGTCTGATTTTTATTTCATCATGACTACCTACGCCCCTTGTCTCAGTCTGACAAAGAGACATGGGAGTACATGATAGTCATAGGGAGACTCTCAAGAAATTCAAATGTTTCTGCACGCTTCTCTGGAGTCATTGGTTAGGTTCCAGAGAAGGCGCTACTTTGTCTCACGCAAGACATGCGCATAATGCATTTGTTACGTACCTGAAAAGGGCGGCTCGGACCACGTGCGCGTGATTCCTCGTGCGTGTGCGTGTGATTTATTCAAGCCAAAAAGAGGCCAAAATCAATGCCAACGGCGAGAAGAGAAGAAATGGAGCTTCCTCAATGTTCCTATATAGGCTATTAAGGCGACACAGCTATTGCCTCTACGCATGGTCTGGACGACACGGCAAGAAGTTTACCTGTACTGTTCTGAGGTCTCCGCATTCGTCATTGTCGCGCTCCATCGATTACGTACATCTAGAGACCAACGCAACGCCTGTTTTGTGCTTCGTTCGCCGAAAGTATGCACTCCATATGTATGTACGTACTGCACAGTCGTTGAGACAACGGGCAGCGCACTCCAGCCCTCCATCCCGTGCTACCTAATAAGTTTCGGCAAGGCGATTTTGCTCTCACTCGCTCAAGTCGCAAACGACACGTGTGACGAGCACAAGTAGGTATGTACATGTACATTTCTTGCATGTTCCACGCTCGTTCGATCTTGGACTTTGATTCTTTGAAGATTGTACAATGTACATTGGATGTACCTGTAACCTGTGTACAAGCAATCACGTGATGGCCATTATCGATAAGGACAGCTCTCCGGCGCCCGACGTCGCCAAACATCATGAGTTCACTCTGTGAATGAAACATCCCGTCTCTCGCGTTCTTTTTCTTTTGGCCCCCAAAACCTAATATCTGCCAATTTTCATCGTGATCGCTTAAATCATAAGGTTCAACAGTCAACCCATGGAAGCATCGCAAATCCAATCCCAGCACTACCTGTCTCTTCCGTGATCGACCTACACAGCACGAACATACATGACGTAGAGATGGAAAACCTCACCATCTCAGATGCCCCTCCCCAAGGAGGACCAGCTGCTGCTGCGCCCCTCGCGCCCGCGTCTCACGCACCGGCCCAGTTACCGCCGCAAATGTTTACAACGGCAGCGCAGCTCCTCGATTTAACAGACAGTATGATGCCATGATGCTTCTTCCTTTCTCCCTTTGTTCCAGCCAAGGGCCCTCAGATTGGCGAGGCGGGGTTTCCTAAGCTGACAATGGAATTTTTTCCTCCTCAGAGAAGCTCATGGTCGTGTTGCGTGATGGGAAGAAACTAATTGGCGTTCTGCGCAGCTGGGATCAGTTTGGTACGCCAATGTTTTTCTGTCTCCCTCCCCTTCGCTGCTCCCTCCTCCCTCCCTCGCTCAGCCGCATTTGAGCAGCATATTCAAAAAGTCTCCATCATCCATGAATCTTGGGAACAACAATCAATCTCTCTGTCCCCAGATTTCCCCCCCCCCCCCCCCTGGATGTTTAGCAAGTAACGTTTTATTGCACTTCTTCTTTTTTTAACACACGCCCTACCTACATACAGCCAACCTCGTCCTCCAATCCACAATCGAGAGAATCTACGCCACAAAACCCGGCTGCGATGCCAACGCGCCTCAGGGATACTACGCCGACATTGAACTCGGCATATTCCTCGTCCGAGGCGAAAACGTGCTCCTCCTCGGCGAAATCGATCTAGACAAGGACGACGATCCGCCTCCTGGGTTTGAGCCCGCCGATCTGGATACTGTGCGGAAATTGGTCCAGGAGAGACAGGTCCTGGATAAGGTCAAGGAGAAGAAGAAGTTGAAGAAGCTTGCTACTATGGGGTTTGAGGGGGAGAATCTCGCTGATATGGCGTTTTGATGGAGATGGCATTATAACACAAGAAAAAGGAAAAAAAAGAAAAAGAGCCGATGTTGTTTGCTCGTATGGAAGCGGGTATGGAGTCTGCCTTTTGTTTTATATTGTTCTGTTTCATTTGGATGGAGGGGGGGGGGGGGGGGGGGGGGGGGAGGGTTCTGATTTACAGTTGATAGCACACCGGCACCCGATTTGGACTCCCAGGGCAGAATATTGTGAAATGCCCCGAGTCGGGAGGTGTGACTTGGCGGGGGCGCTTTTGGTGGGCAGTACGCCACGCGGCGGAAAAGGAAGTTCTTCTCTTTTTTCCTTGCTCTCCTCATAACTTGTCGTGTTGGGTTTGATGGTGGCGCTCGCGTGTCTTGGAAAGCTAGAGTGGTAGCTTAGCTGTCGGAGCGGGTTCCGTGGGAATCTACATTCAGTCAAACAGGGGGGGCGGCGTGGCAGGATGAGGTAGGTAAGGACAGTAGGCAACTAGGTATGTACTGCGGTAGGTGAGAGTACTATAGGTAGGAGTGTATACACATCACATGATATATGACCGGAACGAATCAGGGACCATAGAGTCATAAAGGAAAAGAGAATTGCGCTTGCTTGTAGGCTTATTTGCCTGGTAGAGGTGTTTTGTACGTGTCTTGGGAGCATGAGATTCTTGTGTCCGCAGACTTGGCTTCAGCGGCAAGTCAGTTTCCCGTGGTACAGAGCAGAGTAGGTATGTATGTACTGTACGATATAGGACTCATGTACGCACGTACGGTACAGAGCAGAGTAGGTATATGTGTACTGTACGAAATAGGACTCATGTACCTACGCACGTACGCACGCACTAGGCAGGACGATAATCTATGCCGACCGTAGGCAGAGAGTATCAGCTTCGTTGTTACTAGGCAAGGTTTGGTTAAGTCATAATCACATACGCGTTGTACAACATGATGGGATATAGGGACATCTGTGTGCATCTCACTCGCTGGGCTGCCGAACGGCGCGATCACGATTAGTCTCCTTTGTAGGTAGGTAAAGAGAGTAACTAGACTGGACATTGAAAATTGATACATAGAAACTTGGTATCCTGACTCCCGAACTACTCGTAATCGCAACCTGTCACGATCTAAAACTTTTTACCCGCCAGTCCCCTGTCCGATTTGGTATCACGCTGGAAGAAAAGAGAAAACAAAAAAGACGCCCGACTTCCCCCCTTTCACGCCCTACTACGCTTGCGGTACAGATCCGGGTCCTTGACACTGGCACGCATGCTATTTAGAGCAAGCTCCCAGTCGGCGCTCACAATCTTCTTCGGCGAGCCTGTGTCTTGTCTAAGCCGTGCCACAACCGACTGCGCCGCCTTTGTGCGCAGCTCGCTCAGATCCGCGCCGCTGAAGTTGGTGCAGCGTGGATCGAGGGCGACCTGGGCAAGAGCCTCCAGCTCGGAGGGGGTGTGATCCTTGTGGCGGGTGCGATAGATGGCTTGAAGGATCTCGACGCGCTCCGATGGAGTGGGAAGATCGATAAAGATCTGACTACCCAAACGACCCGGCCGGAGGATCGCCTCGTCTATCAGCTCGGGATAGTTGGTGGTGCCGATGACGTAGACACCGCTTCGGTCTTTTACGCCGTCGAGCTCTGCGAGAAGAGCGTTGACAACGCGAGCGCCCGACTCGGTGGTTGCATTGGCTCGAGGGGGCACGACCGAGTCCATCTCGTCAAAGAACACGATGCATGGTTTCGAGGAGCGTGCCCGCTCGAAGAGATCCCTCACTGCTCTCTCCGACTCGCCCACGTACTTGTTCAGCAGCTCGGGCCCATTTATGAGGATGAAGCTAGCTTTCGCGTCGTTGGCAACGGCCTGGGCAATCAAGGTCTTGCCGCAACCCGGGGGCCCCCAAAGTAACACACCAGCACTTGGTGAGATCTCAAGCTCCTCATGTAGGGCAGGCCATTTGATGGGCTCAATGATTGACGTCTGTAATTGCTTACGCGCCACTTCCAAAGCACCCACTTGATTCCACGTCACGTTGGGGATCACCGTGAATCCCTCTTTGCGGAGGGCTGGCACAAATCCCTCCAAGGCTGCTCTGAAGTCGTCCATAGATACGGGTGCTTTTGGCCGCATGTTGTATCGCAATGGTTCGAGGACGTCCACGTCTTTTGCTAGGATTGCCGCCTTTATTTCGCTACCGTGGATTTCTACATCATCTTCATCGCTGAACTTCGTAATGGCTAATCGCTGTGCCTTGTTCGCGATGAAGGCGATCTCGGCAGGCACAAAGCCATGGGTGAGTCTGGCAACCTCGTCCAGGTTGACGTCATCTCCCAGCACCGTCTCGCCTGTGACTGTGGTGAGAACCTCTCTTCTCGCGTCGTAGTTCGGGATCTCAGGTTTGAGAATTTCCTCAAACAGCCCATGTTGAAGAATGTTGGGGTGAACTTCGTCTATGTTTGTCGTGGTGGCGATGGCGAAATAGTTTGAGTCTCCACCTTTGGTTCGCTCTAGTCGCTGCATTTGCAGTCTGAATAGATGTACCGCCTTGGTGTGAAAGTCGTTGTGTAGGGCGGAACCTGGTCGTGCCATGTAGCTTTCAACCTCGCCAATGAATATAATGCAGCGAGGTTGCGCCATGACCGCGTCGAATGCCTCGATCATATTCTTCTCCAGTCTTTCGGGATCAAAAAAACACATGTCTAGAGAAACAAGAGGCACTCTCAGTTCACAGGCGATATTCTTCACCAACGTTCTTTTACCCATTCCTCGTGGCCCGGATATAACGACGCCAGTTGACCATTTACATCCATGGGCGATATCGTACCCGGGAAGTTTCAGAGTTTCCCAGGCCAGCTCCAGTAAGTCCGTCGGCAAGGCTCCAAGACCGCCAACAGGCTTGCTTTCAGCAAGATGCTCCACAGAGAAACGACTTAGCTTCTGAATCTTCTTCGGAGGCTGCTTCTGCTCTGTTGAGACAACAACATCTGGTGGAGCATTGCCGTTGCTTTGCACTCTTGGGGCCGACCCATCTTCACTCGCTTCTTGTAATCGACGTTTCTTGGCTGGCGACTTTTCTGCCGAGTTTGTCGTACTGGCGTTGGAGTCGTCTCGATGCCATAGCTTGACCATTTGCCTATTGAGCAGAAATCCACTATTCGATTCACCTGTCGCCGCCGCTGTCGCCGCCTCCGCTTCTTCCAAGGCCGCTTCTGAATCACTGGAGTCTTCAGCCTCTTGTTTATGAAACATCAGTACCCGATCTATGGCATCTTCCAACGGCCTCTTCTTCAGCCGTCTGAGGCTAGAGTTAGATCGTTGAATAGCTTCGTAAGCGTCCGGCGTGGATTTGAAGCGTTGGCCACCGTTGGAGGATTCCAGTTGGTTCAAAACTCTGTCAATGTCGCACTCTAGACGGGATCGAAGAGTGATACGTGATTTTGATGGCGCCATTGTGATTGTGAAGGAAAAAATGCGATTGGCGACAGTGTTGCCAAGAAGGCAATGTTGGCAAAGGAAAGAAAAGCGCAAACAATGTTAACGGCACTGCTCCTTCGTCACAAGTCTTCTTCAGTCCAGGAGACGAAGATTTTTGTCAGAACTAGAAGTGAGGTGCGTCGACAGTCTACGCCCGTGCACGTGACAGTTTTTTCGCGGTACAGACGTAATCCCCACAGCTGTCATTTTTTTCGCTCCGAATCCAATGGCAAGTGCGATCAACAGCACAATTTCCGACTAGTTCATGTTAGACTAGGTAGGTGATGCGCTACGGATTCACGGAATGAATACGTGCCGTGGTTTGAGGGCACTCCGACAGCAAGTAATTTGGAAGCCGGTATGATGTAGTGTACGTGATCAAGTTCAAGGAGTGTGGAATTTGTCTAGGTACCTGGTACGCTGTCCTCCAAAGTCACTGCTGCCTTTTCTGATTCAAATAGGGACTACTTGTTCATATTACGTACTGTCATGACTATTGTTGTTCTTCTGACCCGGAACCATTTTGAATACTGTACTCGAATGGTGAGGATATCACTTGCTGTCGGGCAAGACGTGTCCTTGTCATCACCCACGGCGTCAGCAACCGCGCTACAACGCTCGTGTTGTTGTGGATGAAGATGCCCATCGTCCATAGTTCCTTACACAGCGATTTACTGTGATAACTTCTTCTTTTCCCTCTCTTTACTTCAACCTCTCAAACGTGGGTATCGGAGTTTGACTAGGATCCTTCATCTGGCCGAGCAGCCAGTCCGTCAGCCCAACAAACTTGGCCCCCATGCCCTTTTCCCAATCCCCTCCTTCCTGCGCCTGCTCAATCGTATGTGTCAGTATTCGTCCCTGGGCATCAAAGTCGAAGATGAAGAGTCCGGTGAAGGCTTTGTTCGGATCAACGCCCCTGTCACGCCATAAAGCCCGCGCTATGCCCCCCGGTTCGGGGAGATGGCCGTTCAGCCTCCGTTTCTCGCACCACCGCACAACGAGTTGTTCGGGAATGGCGCCTGGCCGCCGTGGCAGGAAGGTCATGGGCTCGGAGGTCATTCGCTCGGCGAGGATCTCCAACTTGACGTTGCCGATAATGGGCACACGGTTCCAGGCGATGGGAGATGTCCAAAGGGCGGCGTTGTAGGCGACTTTGCCTGATACGGCGGGCAGGTGCGGGTGTGTCGTAGGGAAGAGAAGCAGGGAGATGTTGGGTGCTAGTATTTCCTGCGGAAGAGGTGATTGTAGGAGTGTCGGTAGCCGCTCTTGGAGGATTCTCAACGCTGTGAAGCCCGGTCAGCCATGCGATGCGGTAGTAGGCAAATCATGGTCAAGCATGTCTGGATCCTACACCAGCAAGCAAAAGTAGGAAAACCATGCCTTAATTAAAGAATAGACTCAAAAGAGAAGTCGACCGACGTACTGGTTCCAAGCTTGGCCTTGTTCGGATCCTCGGCATCTTGCCCGTGTTCATTTTCCAGCCACCTGCCATCGGTTCGGCTGAACCACGACAGTGAAGGTACTTGCTCTGTGACGAGGCGAGTCTGTAGGGAGATCTGCGGATGTGTGTTGGAGGTGCCGAAAGATGTCGACTTGGCAACGTTCGTGATCAGATTTCTTTGCCGCGTGCCGAGGGCGGTAAGAAGCAGTGAGACCGGGCGAGAGCGGCCAGCAATCTTGGATGATGTGTTGCGCAAACGCGCAGCCATTTGGAGATGGCGCAGGCTTGCGATGCAGAAAGAGGGCAAGCTGTGCTGCAGAAGCAGTCGTCCAGTCCCTCAGCGACTAGTAGTCACTATCCGCCAATCATCACACAATAGACGTTGGCGAAAAGGCTCGAGAAGCAATAAAATGCAGGACCGAAAAAAGGAACGTAGAAATGACCGCGTCGACCAGCGTTTCGTCACCCTCTAACTACCTAGCCGCATTGGAAATGGGAACGGGGACGTTGAGCTGAAGACTTGCAAGTTGCAAGTTGCGGTACTGACAGCCACAGCGGGGCAGTCTGATGCGCCATTCGGCGGAGATTCGACGCAGGCACGTAATGCGCAGCACTGCGTACATTCCATCGGAACGTTGGTCGCGCATTGATGGAGGGATGGACAGTACGGAGAAACATGGAGAGGCATTGTCTGTGTCGGATCAGATAAGATGGGCGTTGTTCCGGCATCTGATCATGCATCGGTCGTCATCCTTCCACACTGCTGGGCTGAACTGTCTGCGCCAATGCAACCTCGTACCTGAGGGGGATGGGATGAAGACTTGGAGAAAGATACAGCCCGATATCGATGCTGCTGATGACTCAAGCGGTTCTATTTGTCTGATGACACTGGCCATGGTCGTGAATCTCATGATGCACATGGCCGCGTGCACAGAGTCTCACATGGTCTCGATATGTGTGCCACATAGGCCTGGGACGAGGCGTCGCCCTTCTTTGTTGCAAGTTGCAACTTGTGGAGGCGTTTGCTTTGCCGGAGCTGCCGGCACGTGACTCTTCGGCGAGTTGCCTGGTGTCCCACCAGCCGCCTCCTGCCTGCTGTGCGCTGTCCCTGACGTACCCAAGTCTCGCCCTCTCGCTGTCAACCTTCTTTGACCCTTTGCACATTCATCACGACAGGCATTTCGCGATTTATTCGTCTTGCAAATCGCTCACCACCTCGTTGTCGCAAATATGAACCCCGAGTGGTATGCCCTCTGCCTAAGCAGGCTCCCCTTCGGCATCGCGCTGCCCTCCGCTGCTCACCTCCTGATGGTGCACGTTGCTAATCATGTCGGTCAACAGAGTGCCCTGATGCTGTTCATTCCGGATGCCGCTGCTCCAACGCCCATCTCACGCTTCAACATGATCGTCGTTTCTTTCCCTGTCAATCGATAGCTCACAGCGGTGGAAGGAGAGCTGTGATCGAAGAACTGACGTCCCTGCTTCAGATACGACTACCTCTTCAAGCTGCTCCTCATCGGTGATTCCGGTGTGGGCAAGTCTTGTCTGTTGCTCCGATTTGCCGATGACACCTACACTGAATCCTACATCTCAACCATTGGTGTGGATTTTGTAGGCGCTCCTTCTCCTACAGTCTTGATCAAATCACCAAATCACGCAGCGACTGACCCGTCCATCAGAAAATCCGAACGATAGAACTCGATGGCAAGACCGTGAAGTTGCAGATTGTGGGTCATGACAGTTTACTCATCTTTACTCTGGTCCAGCCTGACTAACCACCGCCCATCCTACAGTGGGATACTGCTGGCCAAGAACGATTCCGAACCATCACTTCATCTTACTACCGCGGCGCTCACGGCATTTGCGTCGTCTACGATGTCACCGACATGGACTCGTTCAACAACGTCAAGCAATGGCTTCAGGAGATTGACCGATACGCCACCGAGGGTGTGAACAAGCTCCTGGTTGGAAACAAGAGTGATATGGCGGACAAGAAGGTTGTCGAATATACAGTGGCAAAGGTAAGATTGACGCGTCTGGTGTGACGGAAGAGCAGGGAACAAGCAGACGTATCCCCGTTTTTTTGTACACGTCGATCTAGCTTCTTTGGCACGGTCACACCATGGTTCCTCTCACTTCGCACCCAGAGGGCGGGTAGCTTCTCTATCTAGATATCGATGTTCCTGGAACTGGTCGCTAACTTCCGCGTGTAGGAGTTCGCCGACAGCCTGGGCATTCCCTTCCTCGAGACTTCGGCCAAGAACGCTAGCAACGTCGAGCAAGCGTTCTTGACCATGGCCCGCCAAATCAAGGAGCGCATGGGTACCACAACCGCCAACAACACTAAACCCAGTGTGCAGGTTGGCCAGGGCCAAGGTGTCGGCTCGTCTTCGAGCAACAGCTGCTGCTAAGCCCTTTGTTTGTGTGTTTTCTCAAATAAGACAATGAGTCAGCGATGGAGTAGGGTACCACTAGGGAAAACCGAGACGAGCCACTGGGCGGGCTACTTCGGATTCTTACTTATCTATCCCATTCTACCAGTATCTCTTGTGCGCATAGACTGAATCATGTCCATTTGGATTTCCTTCTGCCTTGCCCTCTCTGTCGACGGGCTACGAGAATATGCGAATCGCTATGCATTGAGGAGACGACTTCAAGCCAAGATGAGATGGGCTACGACTGACTTGCTGCTTTGCTGAGGAGACGGGCGTGCTCAAGTTCACCGGGGTATTAACTGGCTTCCCCCGGACTGCCGGTCTTTGCTAAAGACACTCGTCTCTGGCCGGTTACATCACCACGGCCATCGCCAGCACGATTTCGGACGATGACTTGATTTTCGTTGCTTCTTTTGTCAACCATTTTTCCGCCTCTTTCGGCTCCTGTTCCTGCTTTTGTTCTGGTTTCATGGTTATTAGTGATGAAGGGGTAATCTGAGCTACTTTGTACTTTTGCTGTGCGCGGTCCTTGATGTGTGCATTGGGCATATGTAAAATACAGGGAATCTTGCCGTGAATGCCTCCAAGTGGCAGTGTATGCCATGTTTCGTCGCCCTCTTGTGTATGTGCGTGTGTAGGTCTCCATTGGATGTCCTCGCGTTCTCTCTCCATCTGTTGCCTGCAGTCCATTTATGATTGTCGATGAACTGCCACCCATGAGCCATGGTAGTCGTGTCATGTCGCGGATGGGGCTCGGGCGACAGAGTACGGATGGGTGGGATGGGATGGGATTAAGATCGGCGGTATGCGTGATAACCTTCATGAACGGATAAGCGCGTGAGTGGCGCGAATAAGGTATTGAATGCTACCCACCTCATAGCTATAGATCATCTTGAGCTTTGAGATGCTCTGTGTGCTGGCGAAGATCTGCAGTGTATAATTTGTACGGTCTCCCAGTAGTCATTGTGCTTTCTAATTCTTTCTGAGCTGTAGATACATGCCATCGTGCGGGGGACACCGGGACGCATCATGACAGAATGGAAAACCCTATCATCGTCATATATTGTAAAAGACATTTTTTTTTCGCTCGGCAGAAACAAAAGTTATGTAGTATTACAAAATTCCTGTCGTAATCCTTAACACAGAAAGTCTTCTTCGTTTGCCTCTAATATCTATTACTCGTAACACAATCTCATTGCATATTCCCTGCGCGCCTGTGAAATCCAAGCCCATACTACCCCCTCGGCTATGCCAAAAACAGTTACAGTGTTGAGTGCCAAGTTCAACGCTGCATTCAACTACGCTTTTCATAAATAGGTATCCAAGTGCCTCAGTTAAACTCCACTCGCTGTGCTGAGACGTCAACTACATAATATGAGGGACGAATGTCAAGAATGATGCGGGCATGATAAGCCACGTCTTCGAATCTGGGATGATAAGTAGATGGAGAGCGGAGATTCCAAATCTTGGGAGGAAACATTGTAAAGATGGCGATTGAGATGGACAAATGCAACACAAAAAGTACAGAACATTATCCAGGTCCATCGGAAGAAGGCCAATCTAGGAGAGACCCAGGAACTTGAGAGCTTTTCGACTACTTAGCTTTTGAACAGGACGCTTTTGCATAAACAAAGGCATGAGTCGACGCTCATACATGTCGTCGTCGTCGTCGTCGTCGTCGCTGCTGTCATCAATGTGATCAAGGCCCGCCAATGATTCTGCATCAATATGCGACACGCTTTTGGTCCGTAGCTTGTTTTGGCTACGGCTGCCTTCTGTTGACTTGACTGGACGCATAGCCTCGTCAATAGAGTTTGCGCGAAGAGGTAGTGCAGATGACGAGGGCTCGTACGAATTTGCGGCACATGCTGCAAAGCCTTCAGAAGAGAGAGCCCATAAAGGCGAGCTCTGGGACGTCTGGGAACACTCTGTCATATGATCATTCTTGAGACTCAGAGGACTCTTCTTTTCGGCCTCTCCTATAGCAATGTTCAGGGAAGCGAGCTCACTTTCTCCAGTTTCGATGTTCCAAACTGTGGACACGAAAGTAGCTATGTCCTTTTCCGAGGCCGTAGAAGTCAGAAGGTAATTGGCCTTGGAGATTGAAACATCTGAAGATGTCTTACGAGAAGAGAAGATTGGATGCGGTGCCTTCAATTGAGTATTATTCGATGCCGATGCCCTGCTAAAATGGGAGAAAGGGGAGTCTTGCTTGCTCGTGGAATCGACAATTTGCGCCACCTTCATGACATCGATCCCAATGAGTTTCTGCAGTGCCAGAACAGTCGCCAGATGATCAGGCGGGTACATAAGCAGGAGATACCTGACGTCTGTATGCAGTGTCAGGAACGTCTCTAGTTGTGGAACCATCAGAGTTGCCAGCAAGTATGAATTTGTGAAAGGATTGTCGGTCTGATTCGTTAGTCGCTGAGATGTGAAAGCCTGCATGGCATTGGCGAGCAAATATCTGATAGACTGTTAATCATAGACTTTCTTTGTCAACAAATGAACTTGGCCACCGCCATTCTAGCCTCTTACCGAAAGTTCACACGACCCGTCGTCTTGATAGTTTCGCAATTCTTTCCGCCAACCTTCTCCAATCTAGTGGTAATCGCCTGCGAATACTCCTTATCGACCCCGTTCTGTGAACCGAGTGCAAGAATCTGGACGTCGTTCTTGTCGCCTCTGTGTGAGCTCCTCTTTGAGAACAGGGGTTCCCAGACCTCGTCGAACTCGGGAAGGAGAGACGTCTGAAACTGGCGATAGCCTTCAGTGTCTTGGGGGAAGTAGTCGCGCAAGATAGACCGAAGCGAGTTTTGCACCGAAAGGGCACTTTGACCTGAAGCCACGTGAAACTCATGTATCTTCATGTCACCCGCAGTAGGTGAAGGAATCTGTGCAGGAGTGGGAAGACGGACAGTTGGAACCGTGGAAGCTAAGTCTGACGGCTTTGATGTCTGCCACGATGGCTGTGCATAAGCAAAGGGATCGTATTCATCTGCACTAGGTGACACGTCCGATTCTTTAAGATGCACTTGTGGCACGTACTCAGATTCGGGTGATGGGTGCGTTGGAGTTCCCGGTGATGAGCCATGGTTGATATCTGCATCGGATGCAGTGGGTGAATGATATAACGGCGGATAACGGTGGTATTTGAAAGCGCTCACAGCTGAATCGAATAATGCGGCTGAACTGTCTTGTCTGAGTATGCTTATGACGAGGTCCTCAACAGGCGGTAAAACTGGCCGATAGCTCGAATCCTTGACGGCACTTTGCCGAGCGTCTGTTCCTCGATCAACATACTTGGGCTTAGTATTGTCGATCGATTCTTTTTCTTGTCTTCTCCTCTTCGAAATAGGTACTGGCTGTATTTGTACAGATGATAGCCCTGACCTCACAATTATAGTTCTGGGTCGGTCGACTATGCTTGCTCGGCCTGACTTCTGGCTTCGGTCATCAGACAATAAAAATGTGGCAGACTTGGATTGTTGCGACGATATTGGAGTATCCGGATCATCTAGCCACGACTGTATATGATCTTGACACCTGGCACTAGTCGGATAGATTCTGCCAAGAGAATTGGCTCTTGCTATCGACCTAAATCCCGAAGATAGCCTCACGTCCAGAACAGAGGCCTCGCCAAAGACGATGGGGTCAGATGATTGTAAGCTGGACGCTTCAGAAACAGGTGAGCCAGGGACAGCATCAGCATGATCGGTGCTACCGCCTTGGTGATACGTTTCACCGATGCAACTGGGAGGGTACATACTCGGTGATGTACATGATTTCGGGATTCCTTGAGTATGTTGCGTCAATTTTGTGATGAAGCGACCTGAGCTGGTGGGTTTTACTGTAGGTGGTGCGCTGACCCTTTTCACGACGGATCCAGCTGGACTTTCCTCATTATTTGGCCGAACACCAAAAACATAGAAAGGCGTTGAGTCTGCAAAGCCATCCACGAATCCATACAATGGAAGACTTGAGCTGCGTGGCCGAGTTCTTGGGTTCAGAACCCTGCCGTTGGATGGTTGCAAGTTTGCGGTCTGCCGGTCTAAAGAATCAGCCTCCCGCATGGCTTTCGTAACGGGGTCTTCTTCTGTATTGAAGCCATCGTTAACTGTGTACGAGCAATCGAGATTATGGCTAGCGAAACTCATATCAAATAAGGAGTCGTCAAGGCCAGACACTCCGTCTTTCACGATGTCTTCGAAAATCATCTCGGCCTCGGCCCTATCGCCGTTGGTAATGTATTTCATGATCTTCTTGACACATAGCATCTGAGCACCCGGCGTACTCCCGTTGAGAAATACCAGGCGCTTATCATCTGTCGTCGAACCATCCAGAAAGGCGCGTGCTACATCATTACGCGCCGTCAAAGCATCGTGAATTTGCCGCACAAATCCACGTGCGCAGAAGCATTGGTCACTGTCTCCTGGTTTGACATAGAATTCAACACTCGGAAGAATGAGAAGCTGAGATGAAGTAGGAAGAAGACGCAATTGCGTTGAGACAAGGTCTGGTTCTCCTTCGAAAGCGACAATGCTGCCCATCAATGAACTCCTGTTCATCTTCGACAGAGCCAACGGAAAAGGCGATGAAGAGGTTCGGCCAACTCGAGGATTTGATGCAGGAAAGTAAAGAATGTAGCCACTTGGGATTGTTCCCTGTTTCTTTGTATGTGTGTTAAAAGCTGCAGATAACCTGTGTCTGCTTCTCAGACCGTGACAACCAAGGGCATGGGCATCAAGCCTTGCGGCCAACCGTTGCCATCTAAGCTTAAGTGTGCAAGCTGGTGCCACCTGGCGTACTCCCGTGTTCAAATATGCTGAATGAACAGAGCCGAGTATGTTATATCGGCTGCTCGTGTGTAAGCGCAAGTTGCTGAAACGGAGTCACCAGGAAGGGGGTGGCGACTGGCGAGCGGGCAGGCTTGATTTCAATGGTTCAAGATACAGGCGTCACAGTGAACATCAAGAACCATAACTAACAGAAAAAGCGATGGCGTCAAGACAGAGACGTATGAATTGTTGAACGATTCGAACTAGGGTTTCCGAAAGGATCAGGTCAGAGGGGAGAGTCGACAGCAAGACTTTCTGGTACATAGTATGTATGTAGCTCAAGGCTCGCGCCTGCCCGTCCGTTCTCACTTTATAACTTACTCCGTACTCGGTATAAAACATCCGTTATGTAGCCGAGTGGCAGGCACGCGGCAGGCACGCGGCAAGCGGCAGGTGGCACGGGAGGCGCCTCCTGTGCCAGATGCACCGAAGTGACACAATCTGCGCTTGACCTCTCCTCGATCGCCTGGATCTCAAGCAGCCCTCATCATCCTGCATCCCCGTTCTCCACAGGCAATCTTGGCATCGCTTCATTCGAGAGATGTTCCACTGGCATATTGCAAGGGACGAGTTGGTCGTGTCCCTGGACTCCTTGGCCATCTAGCCACTTCTACTCCGTACAGAGTACATGGCCACAACTAGTGCGTGCGAACCTGATGGCTCAACAAGCCTTGACGTCCACTGGTGACTGTCCACAGAGGACGATGCGAGCGAAGGGCCGGCATGCTGGCAATTTTGGACGTCGACATGTGTACCCGCGGAATACGACGCTGTAGCGACTCAGTTTCCTGGCCGAGACAGGTACATAGTCTGTAGTTCGATGACAATCTGATCAGTGCCAGCAGCGGGCCCCAGTCTCCAGAGAACACCTCGGCGCGTCACCCATTGCATCATCGTCCCAGAAACGACATTGTTCATCGACGCATCGAGGTGCTGCGTCCCTTGCTGTCTCTGAGCTGTTGGGCAGTCAGTGAAGCCTCGGGCTGTTACTGTACCATTGGTGCATAGGTTTGTACACGAAGCCAATTATAGCCCATAATATGGTAGCAGTCTCCTAGCAAGATGTCAGATTTATCATTTCAGACAGCCAGCCGCTCGATGATGGGCATGGGGGTGGCCAAGATTTCGGTGTTGCATGCTGCTGGCCAATCAGGGAGGGCATGGAACTGACGGATTCCACACATTCCAACTGGAGGGATTCATCATCCAGGCATTCAACAAGATGCACGGGTTGGTCACTGAATGGTCCTGGCTTCTCTGACCCAATCGTCCATATGCCGTAGAACTTCTCGAGGTCACTTGAACTTCAAGCTTGCTACGTATCGATGCTGAGTCCAAGAAGATATGTGCCTGCCTAACACCGCGATGCATCTGTTTTCCCCACCAAAAGGGCAACGTGGGCTCGCGGTTAGTTCCGTCTACGGTCTATCCATCTTCTTAGCCATTGCTCGCTTCGCCACTCCGTATGGAGTACATCTGAGACTGAAACTAAAGCTCAGACATCCACGCCTCCAAGAAACGTTTGAGATCTAGTCCTGAGAATGCTCAACAAGTATGTAACTGTTCGTACTCGTTAGTTGTCAGTATCGATTTTGTTCCTGAATCCTGAGTGTAAACGTATGCACGTGCGGAGTACCTATGTGGGCAATGAAACACTGATTGACGCCTTGTTCCCGGCTCTGTCGCCTTCCTGTGAATTAGAATTCAGAATTACTTGCCTCTAGCGTAGCATCAAGACTCGGTCCGGGCCATCGCCTGGACAATCCAATGAGCGTCCAGTACTACCCAACGAACGACTCATTTCGACTTCAAAACATCCCTAATGCCAAACGTGGCTTTACACAAATCTGTAAAAAGCACCATGAACTTTCTTTTTGTTGGCCATGCTGGCAGCTGCTCGCTTTGCTCGCTCTGTTGGTTACACAAATGTGGCATACATAGCGTCATAGTGAAATAACTCCCAAGGGCCTTCTGCGTCCTCGGGTCTTTCTGCCGGTACCTACCTCCTATGCATCATCATTGCTGGCCGTAACGTATGATCTGCATGTACCTTCTTCACTCCTCCGTTTAGTCTATAAGGTGGGCAGATTGTTGCATCGGACAGCTTCGCAACTTGCAAGTAATGTTGTCTGTACCCTGTTCGCTCAATACCTCGTGAGTCACGATTCGAATCAAGTCACCTCTGAGGGGTCGGCAAGAAAGCTTACACGGACAGTGACGGACTTTGGGCCCTATCAACCACTTGGTCAGTGTATGTACCTACCAGGTAGTCAAGACTCAAGAGTCAAGACGCCGTTGCCAGTTGGTGCATGCTCTCATCGAACCTTGACAATAGAACCAGCGAGAGTCTCTCGACTCGGTGACACAGCATACAATCACACTTTGCAGTGAATAGCTTCTGTACAATATGTATGTTATGTTCACCCACAAATTGTATCATCTACCTACCTACATACATCATCATGTGCAAAAGCATCAAGTGCGACCTGCGTGTCTCGCCGCTGACACATATGTAGCACAAACTCATACATACATACATATTACCACAAATCTCTCTGCAGCAGTTGGATGGTGGCAGTGAGGTGCCACAGCGAATTTCATCGAACTTCGAAGACATGCATACTCCAGATACAAAGTGATTTAGTGGTCACTGGTCAGTGGTGATGCGCTGAACGGCAGCGCGATGCGTTTCAGACTGTATTAGCCAAGTCTTATGTAGGTACATGTGTATAACCTACATAATGGTCCCCGTGGACAGTGATCCAGCACGTGGTACGGAATACGAATATGTACATACCTCTATGTATAATGTTTTCGGTACATATTTCTCGTGAAGTCTGGGGGAAGTGGGCGCCTCTGGAACCGATTGAGAAACACGTTTCACCTGTCACAGGAACAAGGAAGATCACAAATGTTTTGTACATTCGGTCGTGTAATTTGACTTAACGAACATATCAGCTTGAAGCCTTGAACACGAAAACGCATCTGCCCACTTACTCCGTACATATTAGGTACCGCGGTCAATGGAGTCTTCCGGAGTCTGCATGAGCAAGACATCGCCCACGCGGTCTGTGCACCAGGCACTGGCATAAAATTGGCTGATCACAAAGGTCACCATCGTCCACTTCATCTCGCGGAGTGCACAACGCTCGGAGAATATGGATGCATCTGTCAGAAATTAGAAGTAGCTCCGGGAACCAATTTAGCCGGACCGGCGAGCATTTCTGCGACCTCCTTAGATGTATGTACTCCGTATGTATGTACATACCTATGTACCTACATGCATGCCTTAGGTACCTCCTACGGAGTATAGACGGTGAAGACTGAGTACCTATACCTACCTTTCTTGTTGGTTCCCGCGTTCCAGAACCGAAACGGCCATTTCTTGGTGATTGTCACCTCGAGTTTGGAACACTACCTACTGCATGGTCACGGCCCTCTCGCTGATACTGCCTGCAATACAGAGTAGGTACGTAATACCTACCTCATGTAATACGGAGTAGGTACAGTAGTAGATGTTGTGAAGAGCGAGGATCTCACCGTTCAACAGCACGAAAGCGGATCAAATGTCTTTGATTCTCGTCCGCTCATCTCCGATTCCCAGACTTTTCGATGTGCAGACGACTGGACGTTGAGAAATTTTTTCCTTTTTATTCCCCGCCAGATCGGATGCTTCCAGCCAAGGAAGCACAGTCTAATTACGGAGCAGTTTGACCCCCTACCTAACCACATCATGTTGAGAATCCATGTGCTTGCAGCAGGGAGAGGCCTCCCAATCTCATCGGTGGTCCAGAAGCGGCTCACCTCAGATCACGGGCCTCATTACCTCCCCGCTCGATGATGATTGTGACCTCGAGTGGCATTGCGGCTGAAAACCCCGTTCCCTTCACGGCATTTTCTGCTTGAAGAGATCGCGACTGGGAGTGATGGAGAGCACCTAACCCCAACGGCTTCACCGCGTTCTCTTCGTGCCGTGGTGTGGCTTGAATAGTCCCGAATCGCGAATACTCTGAAGTCATGAATGGCTCGTCAATGCCACCACCTTCGAAGCTTTCAAATCGGAAGCTAGCTACCTAAGTAGCTGCCCAGCAAAGAGGCTATAATTTTCGAACATTTCAGCCACATGATCGAATGCTTTCGATAGCGGAACTTCCAGAAACCCCTGTCGCCTTTTTCCAACGAATTTGGTCTCACGCGTTACGGAGTGGCCTGATCACATCCAACATGCTACAACTGACCTCTTCAAGCCGGGCCGGGAGATCGCTGTGGATGAGTGCATTGTTCGCTTCACTGGAAGATCTGATAAACTAAGAAATCTCTCGAGTCCTGACGCGGCTGAAAGAGGTCACCGCAGCCTGTTGGATATAATCAGACACTCCGTTACTCGTGAGCTTGGTCGATCGAGACGATCCTCACGTTCGTCAAATGGATCAAAGACGTGGATATAGCAAAATAGTAACCTCTTTGCCGATTGGCCATGAACTCAACTATGTGATGAGTCGGGTACCGTGTACGTAGCCCCGACAGTTATT
The DNA here is from genome assembly GCA_029405325.1 of Claviceps purpurea. Taxonomy (NCBI): domain Eukaryota; kingdom Fungi; phylum Ascomycota; class Sordariomycetes; order Hypocreales; family Clavicipitaceae; genus Claviceps; species Claviceps purpurea. The sequence continues at coordinate 2,874,661 of CM055783.1, read as the reverse complement.
AAATCCTTCCCTTGGACTTCAATTTGTCGTACCTAGTGGAATTAATGCTGAAACCCTAATGAGGTTTCCAGAAAAACATAGATCTCTGCAGCATGCGTTGGAAGTGCTGATGTCGTCAACCCGCTGCATCACTGTGTTGCTCAGTTCGAAGTAGCCCGATTGTTTGTCCAAATACACAGCCCATTCTATGTAGACGAGGTGTTCAGGGCATAGGTAATCGCTGGAACAAGGCGACAAAGTCACCTGGAAGGGACGCGGTTGAGAGCGTTGGATCGGTTAGCTGAAAAGGTTGTTAATCATTGCGCCTTTCCCGGATAGCTTCCGTTTTTAAAGCTTTGAAGGTGTGGCCCGTGGGTCCGCTTCGGTATACAGGGTCAGGAAGTACCTACCTACCTTAGGTACATAGCTTGCCCTGGGAGTCCGGAGTGTACCTATGTACTACATGTGTACTCTCCATCACATCGAGCAACGGGAAAGCGTTTCTGCCAGGAAGAATAAACTCCCAAACTTCTGATCGTATTCACTCACTCGAAGGAAACGGGATAGAGCATTTTCTTCGTTTGACCGCATCGTCACTCGAGGTCGTGACCTGAAGTGAGCCTCTGGTCCCTGCACCACCGATGAAACCTAGGACGCAATACCCTCATCGCACGTCACGATTGCGCAGACCTTCCCGGCGCAGACCTTCCCAGCCAAGGTCTCAGCCTCGCCAGTCAGTGCCATAGTGATCAGAAAACAGGGATTAGATCGCGGATTTTTGGAGTTGGTAAAATGCGTCTTGACTCGTTCACGAATAATTGCTTAAACGTACATACCTATGTACATAACAGTTACTCCGTCGTGCTGTGCTTGATCAAAGAACAAATCGGGCCGTTCCCGTCGGCGGAACGGTCCAACGATCAGCACCAGGAGCAACTTCCGATTGAAGATGGGTTGACCCTTTTCTCTTTTGCGGAAGATCAAGCTCCATCTGGCTTGATCTCCGGGCAGACCGTGTTCCACGAGATAATTACCTTGAACACGGAACGAAAGAGCTGTTGCTATGTGGTGCAACTGGCAGTATTTAGTACCTGCTCGTAGCTGCACTACCTTGTTGCATGTAAACGACTCGTCAGTAGCGATGGCCATCGTTTTTGTTAGCGAATTTCTCTCGCCAGGAAACTCCCTCTCTCTTTCGATGATACGAGTCACTAACACCAAGTCCGATCTAACACTGGATGGGCAAGACATGCCCGAACTATTTCCTCCCAAGTTCTTCCCCACACTTTGGAAGCCGTGCCATCGAGTTGGAGAAGCATATTTAGTGTGATCATCTTCGGACATACCAAGAGAAAGCTGAGCGAAAAAAGCTTACCTAGTGATCGTGAGATCGTTTCCTTCGATACACGTGCCGTGTGAAGTGGTAATTCATCCCCCTATCTTTCTGCTGATCAGTCCCGACTCCGGAGTCCGCTGGGGTTCTACGCCATGCCTCGGCGGCGCCATGTGGTCTCGGACCGAACCGATACTTCGATGTTGCCACTATCTACCGTCTAGGTTGCTGCCTGTTCTCAAGGGTAGCTAGTTGGGTATCGGGAAGTCGGGACAGGCAGCAAATGGCCTATTGTCAGACCGTGGCTTCGGAGTGGCCAGCCCCTCAGAAGAGACGCCTCATAGCTCTTATCAATCTTTTTCAGAGCCGCTCGAGCAGTACAACTCCGGATCGAGACTTCAACTAAAATATCTTCATTGCAGTTTTGGCCTCGGAGTACAAAATGCTTTCACTATGAGCCATATAGGTAGTGGTTCTGTCGTGACGGCAGTGGACGCGAACATGTGCAACTTATCCCCTCCTTTCTCCGTGAACCCAATGTAAAGTTGGAGAGTTTCTTATTGTCCACGTTGTTAACTTGTGGGTGCCCTGGGCAATGCGCTCCGTGTTCTCGCTTCCCGCCCGCCGCAGTTCCCGTTGTTCAAGACACTCGGCACAATTGCTGGACGACGATGAACCAGACAATCTCAAAAGGGAGAAAAAGCAAAGCAAGGAAGGAGGAATTGGAAAAGAGACTCGGGAGTCGGGAGTTGTAGGTAACTTGCCAGGCAGGGGCGTAACCGCAGAAAGCGAGGGGAGAGACGGATGACGCTATCTGAAACAACTTGTTCTACCTACCTTGGCTATCCATCCGCTCCCTCGCCGCATACCCCGTGCATACATTAGTCTCATGTTGTAATAAACGATAATGCGCCCCTTCGGAGCGCAAAGACAATGCTTTTTACTCGCCTACCAAATCCAAATGGTGCTCAGACGCATTGGTTCTTGTATACCTATCCCTACATATCTGGCTCGAGGTGTTCAGATGGGGGTGGGCTTGTTTGAGACAAGCCCCCTTTGTTCACCATGTGGCCATAGCGACAAGCAGCTTCAGGAAAGGCACCGCGATTAATTTGAGCGGAAGCTTCCGATGAAACGCCCTTCTCTGCTATCATTTACTATTAGCCACTATGGCGTGCAAACAGAGAAGATTGGTGATCTTTTCAGTCAGTGCCTGTAGTTTTCTTATTTTCGTTACTGAGACCGTTTATGCCTACAAACCTAGCCATCACTAGTCGTCCATGAGCTCTGCTAGCTCGGCCTCTTCTTCTGCCGTCAGCAGGCTCTCGCCAGCTACCGCATCTGCGTCTGCCTCATCCTCCTTCTTTGGCTGCTTGAACTCTTCAATTTGTCTGACGACGTCATCCAGCTGTGCCTTAAGAATGGGCCACGTGCGAATCGTTCCGTCAATGCTGACACTGCAGACCTTTTCCGGCGTGCCATGGGAGTTGCGCAGTAGTACCAAGTCTGTAATCTCATCGTAGTGTCCTTCTAGTGTGCAGTAGAGCTTTCCGGACGCCCTCTCCCATACTTTGACGTTTTCGTCTCTTCCTGCCGTGAATATCCAATGCTCTGTGGGCTGGACTGCGCGAACATAGTCTCCATGCGTGAAGACGTCTTCTGCTACAAAGTTACGAGACCGAATCAGACACTTGGCTGTTCCGTCAGCACTGGCAGTCCACAAATCGACATCCTCTTCGTCATCTTCGTCGAACACGAGCTTGTAAATGCTCGTGTCGTGCTCCTGGATGGTTAACCGTTCCGTTTCGGCTCGGTCGTGGAAGCACTCGGTCAGTTGCTCCCAACCGTCTAAGGTAATCTTCCACCTCCTGAGATGCGGATCACTGCTGGCACTGACGACGACAATCTCGTCTCTGGAGCAGAGTATCGGATCCAGGGCAAGATGTTGGACGGCAAGCATCGTCGTGGTGGGATCTTGCAAGGTGTGCAGCCGGCGGCCTGTCTCAACATCCCACACAATGATCTTCTTGTCCGCTCCACCACTGATGAGAAGGTCTTGGCCGCCGAGCTGGGCACACAGTACGGTTTTGACAAAGTCAGAGTGACCGCTGTATCTCCGGACAAGTGCACTGGAAGATACGTGCCATGACCATACGTCCTTATCCCATGATCCCGCGAACACGGTCTTGCTGTCCTTGCCGCCTAGGGCGAGGCAGGTGACAGGTGCCTTTGGTCCACGATATGTTGCTCGAGTCCCGGAGGCCTGGTCCGGATGTTAGTCGGGAGGGAGTTCTTGGGGAGCAGAACACATTGCATAGCAGAATAACATGAAGAGGGCGTAGAAAAGCGAAACAATACAAAACATAGAGCCAAAGGAATAAGAAGAGCACATCAATAATTCTCGTACACTAAGGTTCACACGGCGGACACACCCCGCAGACTCAGCAATATATATCGAACTGAGCGGCGATGCTGGATCTGGAACCGCCGCCAGGATCTTGGATTTCATCTCAATAGGCTCGCCATGCTTGTTGCCAGATTTGAGGGCCCGCCTAGCCCTTTGAGCCTGGGATGCACTGTCTGATGGTCAGAGAGGTGCCGGCGCAATGGAGGCGGTTGAGTCATATGAGAAGCTTGGTAAGTGTGGTGTGAGGTTGAAAGACCTACTCAGTCTCGAAGAAGTGGTCTCTATCCGTCGACTGCATTTTTGCGACTCAGGCCCGATGGCGTGTGAAAGAAAGTTTTGTTCAGAAGAGAGGAAGGGTACTTGGCCATGCAGCATAAGTCTGATCTCGTAGCGTGACTCCTATTCGTACGCAACGCGCATCTCTTCAGCCGACTCGGCGCCCTTGAAATTACCCTGAAGCCCAGTGGAGACATCGCGGGGCGGTTGACAAGCCAAGTTCGGGGTACGTACCTCGGGGGGTTTAATTAAAACGCGTCCGAGGCGCGTCATGCTCTCCTGCTCCGCTCATCCAAATATCGCGTTCCAACTTCCGAGAGCTTCTTCGTTGCAAGGGCCGTCTTCGGTTGAGCTTCCGCTGTCTACTTAGAGGTTCTGATTACGGCAGCCATGGACTCTACTATCACATCTCGGCCACGGCCTCGGCCGGCTCATACGCAGGGAACGACTTGTTGTGCCTACACCACGGACGGCAGTCGGCTGGTCACTGTCGGCTCCAACAACACAATCCGGCTCTACAAGACGGGTTCGGACGGAGAACCAACCAATATTGACGATTGCCAAGAGCAGAACGTCGCCATCGCAGCCGGCAAAGAATTCTTCGTTGTGGGTTCCGAGGATGGCACAGTCAGTCTATACAACATCGAGACAGCCAGCTTTGAAAAGTTCCTGCTTCGCACGACACTGCCCATTCGAGACGTCGCGTTGAGCCGCGATGCACAGTGGTGTGCGGTTGCTAGCGACGAGCTGAGCGTCAAGATTGTCAACACCAACGATATTACGCGAGTAAAGCATCTGCGAGAACACAGCAAGCCGGCCAGACACGTCACGTTCGACCCACAGGGCCGACTTGCCGCTCTCTCCTGCGCCGATGGCATCATCTACATATATTCATTGACAGCAGAAGAGCCTGAGCTGATTCGAAAAGTCGACGGAGTAATTGCATACAGCGACGGAGAGACGGAGGCGTCGACCAGAGTTGTCTGGCATCCGGATGGACGCGCCTTCGCTGTGCCCACGCCGACCAAGGACATCCAGACCATATCCAAGCATGACTGGGAGAAGCAAAGGTGCTTCGCAAACGGCCATTTGTCCGACATCACCGCCCTAGCATGGTCTCCCAACGGAGCGTTGCTGGCCTCCGCGGGCAAAGACGGGAAGTTGCTGGTATGGGAGACCAAGACTCAAAGCGTCGTCCAGCGCTACGACTACTCCAACGTGATTGGACTTGCGTGGCATCCGACCAAGAACATCATGTCTTTTACAACCACGGACGGAGAAGTATATATCTACACGGACTTTTTATCTGAGCAGTACGCGCCTTTGCTGAAGCTCAATACGCAACCTGCTCCATTCATTCATGATCCATTATCTGAGATCTCGGGTAACCGCCAACCGGCGCCAGCGCTCAATGGTCTTCCGCCGAGGTCTCGCAGGGACTCACTAGGAAGTCTTGGCTCCATAATCGGCGATGGAGACGAAGACGATCTCGACGATGAAGACGACTGGGTGATAAATGATGACAACGCTGGCTATGTAGTCGACAAAGGAAGCAACAAGCGAGCGCGAGGATTTGACGATGTATTGCTAGGAGATCACGCCAACAAACGAAGGCGCCTGGTTCAACCACAGCATCACGAATCATTTCAGCCGGGATCGACGCCGTGGAGAGGAAACAGAAAATATTTGTGTCTCAACCTGATTGGCTTCGTTTGGACAGTCGATCAAGACTCTCACTACACCGTCACTGTTGAGTTCTACGACCACGAATTTCAGCGCGATTTTCACTTCACCGACACCTTTTTATACGATAAGGCATGTCTCAGCGACAAAGGCACCCTATTTTCCAGTCCGCCAAAAGAATCCGAGTCCGAGAATGAAGATGATGACGTTCCTGCGTGCATCTTCTACAGACCGCACGAGTGCTGGACTCAGCGAGCGGACTGGCGCACTGAGTTGCCGAGGGGGGAGGCCGTGACGGCAATGTCGCTGAGCGATTCGTTTGTCACGGTCACCACGTCTGCCAACTACGTGCGCATATACACGCTGTGTGGTATGCCCTACCGGGTGTATCGTCCCAAGAGCTCACCGATGGTGACGTGTGCCAGCTTTAGAGACTATGTGCTCACGATTGGAAACGGTCCAATTGGCGCCGATGGGCAGACGCGGCTCCTGTATACGATTCAAAATGTCAAACGTGATGAGATATGCCAGAATGAGGACACTGTTGCTCTTCCTCCGTGGACCTCACTGAAGAGCGTATTTTTTTCAGACAATGGCGTATGTTCATCTCTCCTCCACGTTTTTCCCCTGTGTCAATATCTCTTCTCGATGGTCACTTTTTGCATGGCAGGCTAACATATCTACGTCAGGATCCATGCATATACGACTCAACCGGTACGCTTCTCACCCTTCTTCACTGGCGCCAGCCATCTCGCGCCAGCTGGGTGCCACTGCTGGACACCAGATTGCTCCCGCGACTAGCCTCTGGCCGCAAGAACGAAACGTACTTCCCCATCGCAGTAGCAGACAACAGGTTTCACTGCATCATTCTCAAGGGCGGCGATCAATACCCATACTTCCCACGCCCACTCCTCTCCGAGTTCGACTTCTCCATTCCTCTAATATCACTGCCGGATCCTGAGAAGGAGAACCAGAAGAAAAAGAAGAAGAAGAAGAATGCAAACGGGGCACCACCAACCGGCGATGACGACGACGACATTGATGCCATGGACGAAGACGGCACAGACGAGTCCGATGAGGAAGTCGAACAAGAGAAACCAACGGGAATGACGGAGACCATGAAACTCGAGCAGCAATTCATGCTACGGGACATTCAAAGCGCCCAACTCCGCGACCTCGTAGAATCGACTTCTGGAAACTACGCGCAGCGCTCGCTGCTGTCGCGTATTGAACTCGAGATTGATAAGACGCTTCTGCAGCTCCTGGCTGAGGAGTGTCGACAGGGCGAAGAGCGCGGCATGCGCGCACTGGAAATGGTGGAGCTGATGCGCGACAAAACAGGGCGCATGATGGATGCGGCGGGTAAGGTTGCGGAACGATACGGACGGACGGTTCTGGGGGACAAGATTCGGGAGATTGAGGAAAAGAGGGTCAGTGGTATGGACGAAGATGACATGTGATGATGGGCGTTTTTTACGGGGGAATGTGTAATGTCCCATGTGAGATTGCAATTTTTCTTTTTGGGCCATTGTTTATTGTAAGGAGGGGGGATGCGTTTCTGTCTACATACTGCACTGCATTGCACTTTGGGTTACATATTATGTACATCATACATGTACTACATTCTCGATTTATGGTCAACATTCATGGATCACGACGTTTTATGCGTTTCATAATAAATGTGTTGAAACTTGAAAGGTAATCAGCCCGAGCAACACGTCAACTTGAGCAACGAACGAAACTTGTTTACATACATACTTTGAAGTTTCATGGGGATGACTAGGTACGATAATTCGAAAGTCTGACTTCTCGCAAACGCCCCGCGATGCGCAAGGGTGCTCGTATTTTCCTAGATGTTTGTAGAAACAGACTGGTCACAACTCACAAGTACGTATTGCTCTTCCATCACACTCACACTCTGGAACGAATTACATCGTTCTCACACCCCTTCAGCTTCTCCGACTTATACGGAGTACGGTGAGTCGATGAACGTATGAAATTCTCACAAAGGCGGTGCTGGGCTTATGCGCGGTCTTGGACCGTTCGACATGTCATGTGTGTGTGTGATGGTTATTCTTAGTGGCGCTATCTCGTTCCGCGGAATTACACTCCAGGTTCCCGCGCGCGAAGAGGGGGTGAGGAAGCTGCGTCTAAGTTTTGTGTGGTTTCCTCGATGGGGTCTTCCCCTGATTTACCTACGAAGCAGGTAGGTATCCTAAGGTACCTAATGTAGGCCAGAGCAGTACCTACCTACCTCCTCCTAAGCTCAACATCATGGGCGCCAAAAGAGTAGGTGGGTAGGGCTGGTTTGCGAGCGTTGGCAAATTGGTGTATGCAACAACAACTTGTAATTAAGGAGTACAGGATGATGGGCGCCGTTTTCGTAGGAGCCATCACGGACCGCGCCAACAGGTCGTTTCTTTTTTCAGCCCACTTGTCAAAGCAGAAAGACAAGGAGACGCTACCTCCTACCTACGTACGTACCTACCCAGCGGCACGCGTGAGACACGAGGGCTTCTTCTGGGCAAAAGAATGAGTGGGGGGTGGATGGTTCAGTTGAAACTGGAAAGTTCTCTCCTCGGGCGCGCCACCCGTGACCCCTCTACGTACGGAGTACTCCGTCCATATCATTTGCTGCTGCCTTTGTATTGTCATGATCCGACAGTCAAACCGTACCTATTTCTTTTATCGGGACACTTTTTTTCGTGGACTCGTTGATAGGAAAAAGTGAAAAGTACTCCGTAACACAAAAGTTTTTACGCGCTGTTTCTTTTCAGCTTCCCCTTGCCTCCAAACGGTCGTGTTACCGTTATGATGACCCGACTTGCGCTAGAGGCTGCACATCCGGCAGCTTGCGCTCTTGGAAAGAGGGATGTTTCGGACTTTGGAGGCAACTATGTAGGTACCTAATGCTCTGTAGCTGCCAATCTGCAGGCTTCTGAAGTTTTGAACTTCTGATGACTACTCTGGAGTCTGTATTCCGTACGTGCGATAGAAAAGATCACAAGACACCCCGTTGGATTTCTGGAGTCTGGTGGGATCGGGTGGAGGGTCCAAGAGTTCCGGGTTTAAGCGTTCCCGAGGCTGGATGACTTGATAAGTTGATGTTTCTCCAATGCCGTATTCTTCTGACTACATACATATGTACCTACATACCTACCATTGTAGGTATTCGTGTGCCATATGTGTAGGTACCACTCCAAAGTCCAAGGCGGAAGAGGGGTCAGTCGCATCAGGCTCCCTTTGCCATTGCGTGTTTGTGGTACGGCTCTACGAAGACCATGTGAATGACCTGACACGACAGCACCGGTCAGAGAAAGAGGCGGGCTAATGTACATCAGACCTGAACAATTGGGACAAGATAACAGACTGATTTCTTCAGTATCCCGGCTTGTGACACCGGCTGGAATCATTGAATGCGGCTAGAAATATAATTCATCGTCCATGGCGTGGCGATGGGCCAATGGAGTCCGCAAGCTGCCTTCTGGGCCAAGTATATCATGTCTTGTTCGTGTCACACGCCCGTTTTGCGTGTGCAACCCCGAGCTCCAACGTCAAGACGCGGGTAATAAACTGCCCACCGACTTTCACCCCCGATCGAAAAACTCTCTCAAGTTCCCGATTCGCTTTTTACTCTGTGATTTCTGCCAAGCCGAGTCTGGAAAGTTGCCAATTGGCAGCAAGACCTTGCTTATGTGCAGTGTTACTACGGTACAGAGTATGTAGGTATTCCTAGAATATTGCCTGTCGTGCGTCTGAGGAAAGAGCTCCACCATTGTTTCGACGAGAATCTTGGTCAATTACAGAGTACCTACTCCGTACATACCTAGGTATGTATGTACCTAATAATGTATGTACATACATACCTACTCCAGACCAGATTTACACGGAGAAGTTTCCGCGCGTGCGTCGAACGCCTTTGCGCGCCTTGCAGCTGGCCGTTGCAAGTATACCCCTAATTCGTCGCGGCTGAGATGGTCGACTTCATCGAGAAAACATGCACCCTGCGGCTCTGCGGGCCTTCCTGCGGGAAGCCGTCGGCTAGTTGACTTGTGTCAATATCGATCGCAGATTGAACATATCGTCTTGCCGATGCTATGGACAAGCTCCGATGAACACCAGCTGTTAGGAACCTCGGACCCGCGCGCTGCTGAAAATGTCGGCACGGCAAAGCACCTCCAGTCTCAACGATGTTACTCGTGAGTCGTGAGTCGTGATGGTTCTCGAAAGAGGCGGCCTGGCAAAGGACGACAAACTCATCGTAGCGTCCCTGGTAGCGTCGGTGCGTACAAGTGGCGGAGCCGACGGACCACTTTTTGAGCGACCGTGCGACGTCTGCCACGGAGACGAGTCGTTTTGAACGGCACTGCTGCTGCTCTCTGATGTTCCTCCCGGAAATCGTATTTGCTTCCTCTAATGGAGCAATGGCACCGCAAGCCTTATCAGCCAGTTACATATTACGGTATGTAGCTTGATCTGCCAGTAATTAAACCCCCCTCCGCTTCTCGTAATTACCTATGAATACTCCGTCCGCTGCACAGCAAAGAGTCGAGCGACGGAGAGCGGACATATCCTTTCTGTCTTCCGACCAACCGACCGACCGACTAACCAACCAACCGACTGGAACCGACCGGCCGACCAAACTCCATTCAATTCCCGTCCGCTCAGGAGAACCTCTCCTCAACGCTTCCGCGACAACCACCTGGATCGAGTGCCACTTTCTGTCAACGGTGCATCCATCCGATTGATAGTCGGGACCTGTTCCCTCGCACCGGCGCATTTTCTCGGGACGACAACCTGGAGGCTGGGACACCGGAACGTCTAGGCGCCTGGGACTTCTTCCGTTCTTGCGCCACACCGAGAGCCGCGACTCGCGAGCAAGCCTTCGCCGCCGACCCCATCGCCATCGCCATCTCCTTCATCTCGACCATTCTGTTCGCTTTGCGCATTGCTCACTTGACTACCTACGACTGAACGCATTATTACCGTACAATCGACAAATTTACTCTCCTGCCTCCAAGCCGCTTCGTCAGGTGGAGATATGTGGTAAGCTTGGCGCTCTCCCCCGCCACTTGTGCCCCGTGCTTTCTGGACCCTAGCTTTGTGAAGCAATGCATGTGTGATGTCGCCCTATCTTTGGCCTCCATTGTGCTGACTTGGTCATGTACGTCCGCAGGTGAAGGCTGTCTTTATCCCCTCTCGAAAACAAAAGAGATCGTAATCGCGGAGGAAAGAAAATCAACGGAACGGGTCAATGGCGACTCGCGTCCTTCCTATCCCATCACTCACCATCACCATGTCGTCCTCCGCCTCCGATGCCATGGACGTCGCCTCTTCCCCCACAACTCACAGCCATGAGGTCGATATGCAGACGAATGGACAGGGCAGTCGACCGAAACATCCATCAGGAAACGGTCATGCCGCTGCCACTCCGTCGTCGTCCAACATGCCAGCTCCTTCCCAAGTAGTGCCGTCGTCGGTACATCACACGAAGGTTGTCCAAACGGCCTTCATCCATAAACTTTACAAGTGAGATGCGTCGCCTATATCCAACACAGTGGTGGCTTGCTCCGTCCCGTTAAGAGAGGAGCTCGTTCAAGACTCGCCGACATGGATGTGGCTAATTATCTTAATAGCATGCTGGAAGATTCGAGCATTCAGCACTTGATATCATGGACACCGACCTCGGAAAGCTTCGTTATGTCTCCTACCGCAGACTTCTCGAAAGTACTATCGTACGTATACTTGATGAAGAGCAAAAGGAGTAGACAGATACGGCGCAAAACGTTCCCACATGTGCGCCTGCGTAACGGATCTCTAACTTTGATAACAGATTGTACTTCAAGCACACCAACATCTCCTCTTTCGTCCGCCAGCTAAATATGTATGGCTTTCACAAAGGTAAGAAAGAAGAAAGCAAATCACCCTCGTCCCGGGAAAGGCTTTTGCATGCCTTCTGAAAGCTGCCCATCTTCAACATACTTATAGTTTTGATAGAGCGAGATGTCTTCCATACGCAAAACCCAGATACAACTCTGTGGGAGTTCAAGCACGGAAACGGAAGTTTTAAGCGCGGCGATATTGCTGGATTGCGCGATATTAAGAGACGGGCGAGCCGACACTCACTGGTACATCGCGAGCCTAACTATCCCAAGCCGGGTTCGTCTCAACCCGGCCTTCCCGCCGAACCCATCCCACCACCTCCAGAATCGGTAGATGCCCGCCTGGCCAATCTGGAACATATGCTGTACGACATGAGCGCACGCTTGCAACGAAGTGAGGAGAACGCTCACTATCTGCATATAAAGAACCAGGCGACTCTGGAGACGTTCAGCCGCCTACTAAGCTTCAACCAGGAGCTATCCCGGGCCGTGCTGACGTTGCTACCTCCGGACAGCGCCGCACACCGCGATGGTATGATAGAGCTCTAGTCATTCTTCCTGTCACTTTCTTGGCTTTCTCCTTGAACGCCTGGTCTGACGCTGTTGACCATGAGATACATGCTTGCTAACCAAAGTTTTCAGTGATCACAATACAAGGGGAGATGCAAAAACAAGCAGGTATCCTCCGGTCTGCTGACGAATCGTATGAAAACCATTCCAGCAGCAGACAGTCCTATTTTGGCACCGTCGACAATGGGCCAGTATCGCCAAGGCAGTTGCCTCAAGCTCGCGGACAGTTACCACAACATAGGTCAACTGTCCATTCAAGCATGGCGACGCTTTCAGCAGGCACACGCCGTCCTTACGGCTCTATTGGTGGCAATAGTACGACATCGCGTTCTTCGTCACCTCCACGAAATGCAGCGGTTCCGCCACCCCCTGGTCACCCCCATCCGCTTTCAAATGTTGAAACTCCACCTGAGCGCAGCATCAGTAACAGCAGCAACCTTGCACGACGGCACACAGCTGCTGATATCAGTGCTCATGGCTGGCAGCCGGGACTGTCGCCGTTCCCGTCGTCCAACCACTCAGCCATTTGGCCGTCACCGCCGGGACAAGTCGGGCCAGAAGGCCAGCGTATTCGAGAGTCGTTTTCCAACTATTCAATGCAGACAGCATTGCACCCCAGCCACGCACTTTCTCGCCCGTCCACGCCACCTCTGCCGCCTACTTTGGCAGCCAACGGTCGCAGCAATGGGGGCGATGCTTTCGATGGATGGTCTTGGACCGGCGCAGGGAACGTCAAGTCCTCAGTGGCTTCACTGAAGGACTCTTCTGCGCCGCCGACTCGACGCGGCAGCATGGCTCATATCCTGAACCCAAGCGAGACTGCGGAACGATCAGACGACGAGGGCCGCGACGACATTTTCAAGAAGCGAAGACGGATCTGACGAAGCATTTGCATTTGTCTCCTCCATCAACTTTCGCATACGGGACTGTCTTCAAACGCGCCGCGTCGGGACGAGAGCGGAAATAGCCATCCCATGATTCTGCTTCGATGGCAGCAGATTTGCGGAGTCGAGGAAACGCATGGGTGCAACACGAGAGTTGATCCATCATGAGCAGGCTTTGATACTTCCCACTGGAAGCTCAGAAAGCTTGCGCGTAACGATTGCTACCGGGTTGCGTGCGCCAAACGGCTAGCTGGCGCACGGAGCCACTCGGTTCGACACGATTTCGCCGAATAGCATCAGCAGGTGCTTGGCGCTGAATAAATGATGACACGATGCTTCATCAAACTGATGGCCGGTTGCCATCATTCTGCTCCACCATATATGGCGCCTGCTATTCAGATAAGATTTCTGTCGGCCAATGCACGGACGGCTAGACATCCATATACATACTGGTATGGACTTGGTCCACCCAGCATGCATCAGGGCTGCCAGACATGGTTTTGCAATCACCCATGTCGCAGCCCATCTGTATTTTTTTTATCTGTGTGATTACCTGTCAACATTATCTACTTTGCACATCAAGAAAGGAGTTGCATCATTCGAAAAACATGCATCGGAAGCGGCGCTCTTTTGATTTACTTTGTCTGATCTGTGATTGGGGGGGCCTTCTTTAGCCCTGGTGAGGCGGCATGTGCTTCATACAGCAAGATTTCTCGTTTTCTTTTGTCTGGGGATGGCCTATTCTTGGATAAGATGATGGATGTTTCACTATATATCTGGGTTCTTTGAGTATACGATAATCTTCTCTTTCTCTTTGCACATACATAGCAAGAGGTATATATTAAGATTGGGAGTGTTGGCCTTTAGGGGTCGGAAGTTGAGTAAATTATGGCATGGATTACTTTTGCATTTGAGTGATGCTTGTCTACGGTGAGCTTGTTGGATGCATGTTTATGAGCACTCTGGATACAGTTTTGAGTAGCAGATCAGCATTGTCCACTGCTTGTAAGAAGGCTTGAACATCTGCCGAACTTGCGCTCCCCAAATATGCCAGCCATAGGCTTTGTTGATGTAGATAATGGATGATGGGCGACGAATGCCGCTGACATGGGGTACGGTTATGGTATCTTCAAAGGGGGCCAGATGATGTACTTGTCGAAGGGGAATGGCCCTACGATGGGGGGTACGATGTGGGAGCATTGATGAGATGAACTGATGAATCTTTCATGTTGAGTATGCCTTCTTTTCTTCTCGACTCCTAACCTTCAATTTTCTTTTATGGTTGACTATGTATTGGCCAATCCATCTGTCTCGTCTCTCTCCATATCCCCCCTTCCACCTTGTCGTTCTGTCCCTCGTCTCCCTGTCCTCTGTTCTTCTATTTCCTACCCATCATCTAAATTTCATGACCTACTCACAAAAATGCGCCATGACTCGTCCGCCCACCTAGCAGCTACCTCCAACACCATTCATATGTGGCGATACATCTCAAGCGCTTCCCCCAGGCTAGCTATGCCAAAATACATTTGCAAAAAAAGAATCACTCGCTCGCTCGCTTTATTTCATCGGGGTCCCCAATCCCACACACCAGTCTCGATACATACATTCCACGCACACTCACCATTCGGTCCATTCCTGACTTCACTCCCCTGATGGTGCCTCCCCAGCCTTCCCATCGCTCTTCTTCTTTTCCTTCCTCCTCCTCTTCTTGTTCTGATTCTTCCTTTGCCTCTTGCTGGCCTCGAGATCCACGCCCTCCGCTTCTGCTTCTGCTTTCGCTTCCGCTTCCACTCCCGCCACCTCCACTTCCACGGCCAGCGCAGGCCCAGGCGCAGTACTCTCAGAAGCCTCCTTACTGTCACCATCATGTTCCTGCTTTGCTATCCCAACAGAAGCAGGACACTCCTTCTCCATAGCCTCCATCTTCCCCTGCCCGTCCACACTCGTCTTCACCTTCGCCCTCTTCGCCCGCCCAAGCGATCCCCTCCCCTCATCACTCTCACTCTCACTCTCGTATATCCGTCGCTGAGACCTCGCCGCAGCACCGGCGCCGCCCTTCTTCCTCTTCCCGAGCATCATGCGTCCTCGGAGCTTGGTATCCTCGAGGGATGATGATGTACCCTCGACGGGACGTATGTAGCCTACTCCGTCGTTTGGGCGTGCTGCTGTGGCTAGCAAGTCTTCGTCGTTGTCGAGGGGACGTCTTGATCTTGCTGCTGTTGCTGCTCGTGGTGTTGACTCGCCGGTCCCATTCTGGGGGGTGTTGCTTGGCGCGAGAGATTTGAGTAACGAGGTGCGCTGGGAGAGGAGGAGGGCGATTTTGTTGGAGAGGGCGGCGCGGTCGGGGGCTAGGGGGAGGGGGGGTGGGGGGTCTTTTGAGGGAGGCATTCGGATGATGATGTTGGTAGTTGGTATATATGCGTTTTTTTGGTGTTGGTTCGTGGTGATCTCGCTTGGTTGTGGTGTGTATGTTTTGTGATGCGCTTGGAACTCTGCCTCTTGTGTTTATATAAAGAGTCCTGTGTTATTCTTCTTTTATATAGCGGCGGTTTGTCCCCTTATTCTGAAGTCCGAGATTTGCTGGTCGGCGCGATTGCGATTGTAGTTTCGTCTGCGCTTCGATGGCAGATCTTGATGCAAAATAATTGCAAACTAATGGATTTGAAGGAAGTGAGAGTAACTAGAAGACTGGAGAATCAGTGCAGTGTATCGTGCTTAAGTTTCGAGAGTAGAACGAGTTCGGAGTTTCTGTCACTGGGAAAATGCAAGTTTTGGAGGGACGCTCGATAAGATAAAGCTTCCGTCCGACTCAGAGTCGTGAAGACCTCGATTTCAAGTTTGTAAAGTGGGGCAGGGCAGTACAGCACCTTGACGTCGTTTCTCAAATTCTCGCGAAAGAACTCTTAAATTCACACCCTAATCCCTTGTTATAAAGTAGAAATCATACGCGATTACACCATACTGCACATGCCATTGCACTGACACAAGATACTCACTTGGTGTGCGTCCGTGACCTCCATTCCCACAACTGCCCATACATCTCTCTAGTAGGTACCTATCTACTACTGGTCGAGTGAAGACAAATACAGCGAGGAGCAACAGCTTCGTTTGGGCTGCGCATACCTTTCATTGCATGTAACTAGAATTGCCTCATCGAAGGTAAATGCAAAGAGGAGACTCCCTAACACAAACAAGGTGGTGTCTTTAGGTCCCGACGGGCAGTCCAGATCCAGGTATTGATGTACAGGATGATGACTCTATGCATTGCTAGGGCTATGCTTGAAACGCCTGGGACAGACACAATCCTCAGGATGATCAGGTAATGTACAAAGGCCTCATACGCCATGCATAGAAAATATTGATAGTCAGGTACCGCAGTACTGACACTACCAACAAAAACATGGAACCCCTCCCTCTGCCCAACACCCACACAACCATTCCTCCTTTCCGAGATATAAACAAAAAGAGAACGAAAGAGAACGGAAACAAAACGATGGAAGAGGATGTAACACAAAGTAAAGAAAAATGCCGGGGTATATAGTGCAAGAAGCCAAAAATAATTACAAAATAATAGAAGATAATACCAAAAATGGCCCATCAAGTCGTAGGCCTCAAATTCAACACATAAGGAAGCGCATCCGGATCATCCCTCGTCGCCAGACGAATCACCGATCCAGAGCCACCACTCCTCGTTGAATCCTTGGAGCAAAGACTCGAACTCGAACTCGAGGGTTGCCCGCCCACCGTGTGCTGCTGCTGCTGCTGTAGTCGCCGTGTCGGCGCAAAGCTCGTCGCACCGTTATTATCGGCGCTTGATGTCCTCGATAGCATGCCCGTGTCCGGTCTTCTGCTGCCGGGGCTGATGGGAGCGGTGTAATAGCTCCACGCGCGGGCAGAGGGCGTCCGCCTGTGTAGCGATGGCCGTGGGTGGCGACGCACGGAGCTCATCGTGCTGCGAGAGATACTGCTTCGCGGCGAAGGAGGGTTCGTGTACAGCGGCGCGTCATTGTCAATATCGGCATCGCTTTCTGAAGGACCCCAGCCGTAACTCGTATCGTTCTCGTTCTCGTTCTCGTTCTCGTTGTCGTTGTCGCCATCGTTGTCGCCATCGTCGTCGTCGCCGTCCTGGTCGGGAGACTGCAGCACGCGCGGGTCGATCGGCTGCATGGCGCGCAGGACCTCGGCAAACAGCCGCATAAGCTCCCGGAAGCGCTGATTCGACAAGGGCCGGTCGGAGAAGCGCGCGTACTCATACCGGTCGAGAAACAGACTCGTCGTCGACTCATCATCAACGGGGGGCAGAACGCCCATGTGTGAAAGATGGCCGAGGTAGTCCGACATGGTCATAAAGGGCATGCGTTGCAACAAAGCCGCTGCCTCTGCACCCAGCACACGCGTTTGTCCCCCCGCGGCATCACCATCGACAGATTGCCTAGAAGACGCCAAAGCCAGCGCCTTGGCTTCAATCAGATGCGGCAGCTCGCACAAAACACTGCTGTACTGAAGATTGCGCAAATCAGGACACTTGGGCGACGCCCACCCATCGTGCTCAATCTCATCCCAGTCCGGTCGTCCCTGCAGCGGCAACAACGGCAGCGCCAAGCCGCCACTACCATCTTCCCCTACTGCCTTCTCCGATCTTGTCCTCACGGTATCCAGCTCTCCTCTCGGCCTGTTGCTCCCATCGCCTGTACCAAGTTTCCCGTCCAGATCAAGCGCTACATCTCTCGGCCTCGCCGCATAGGCAATCACCGCACTGCGGCTCAGACCACTGTGAATCATTCTGTAGACCGCATCTTTCACGTCGCCCTTGTCAATCGGCACCCATGCCTTGGGAATGCTCGCCAGCGCGGTCTTGTTGATGTACAGGCGTAGGATGTACACGAAAATGACGATCGTGACCGTGACCACGTACGAGATGGTCAAGATGGTGACATTGTAGTTTTGGCCGTTGCGGAGAGATCGCTTGATGGCATCGGCTGGTGTGATTAGGAGCAGGGCGATGAGGACGAAGAATAAAAGGACGTAGATGGATCCGTAAAGGATGCGGAGAAACAAGCGCTGATATCGCATCTTCTGGACTCCTCGACCCCTTTTCTCGGTCTCTTTTTTTCTTTCTCGTCTTTATTTTCTCGGGTCGCACGTGTCTCGGAAGGGTTCGCCCGTTGGCCGCGGAGAGAGAGGAAGGAATGCGGCTGGCGGTTACGGCAGGAGGAGGCGCGATTCTGACCACGGCAGCGTCCAAAGCCTCGAGGTTGGGGCGGTATCAGGCGAAAATGGAAGCATGGCTAAGAGACTGTACTTGAATGCCTGGTCATCGGGTCAAAGGTGATGGCAACTCTCATGGGACGCCTAGAAAGGATTGAGAGAGAAAAGTCAGAGGCATTGAAAAGGAGCAGACGGGTGAAGAGGAGGCTTGTCTGCAGGCCTGACTCCTGGACTCTATGCCGGTTCCGGGTTGCTACCTAGCTTAAGTGGGCCTCGGCCGGACTGTAGCGAAGGCGTACACGGTACAATGCCGCAACAGGCACGGGCGAGAGTTTACGGAGTAAGAGAAAAGAACAGATACTGATAAAGCATGTAGACACCAGCCTATGAGATCACAAGTCATTGTCATAATCTAATGAAGTCCATGTTTCATCTACTTCACATAGTTGCGCCGTCTCCGCGCGCGCAGGCTTTGCAGCGTCGAACCATCGCGGCCTCGTATGTCTCAATGCATCGCGGTTCAGCTTTCAACCCTACCATCCCCTACCTGACCTGCTCCATCTCAGGCCTTCTCGAACCCCTATGCTGCATCCTTGAAGGCTGCGGCTTTTTCGCCTCAACAGCCCTAGACTTTGGCATCGCCTCCTTCTTCTCGACTATCGGCTCCTCTTGTTTGGGCTTCACCAAGGCCTCCTTAGCCATGCGCATGTCGCCCAGAGACAGGTGCAAATCGTGCCTAAACGGCTCAAACTTGGCAATAATCTGTTCGAGCCCGGATCGCAAAGCATCCAAGACCTGATCCACTTCCGGAGAGTCCCTGCACCCAGATGGATCAGTCCAATGGACCGGGAACGTCTGCTTGAGGTCCTCCACTTTCTGTATGACGGATGTTAATGTGCGAATAATGGTCGGAACGTCTCTGTGGACATTGCCGAATTGGTCTTCTGCAAGACTGTGCACGGCCAAATGGCAGAGAGCTTGTGCGGCATGTATGTACAGCTCAGGCTCTGCGTGGGGCTTCCCCATGACCACGCCGGCCAGACGTGTGCGATAGTCATGGCAAAAAAGGCTGCTGATGAACCCAATCTTCATGAGTGTCGTTGTCCAGTTCTCAATCTCGCTGCGCAGGTGCTCAGGAGACAAGGCCTCTTGCTGCTCTTTGGAGAGTATCCTGTCCTTGGTGCCCCGCCACGTCTTCTTGGCGAAGGGACTGAGATCGGAAACGGGAGTTGCCCCGGGCGCTCTCGCAATATGGTCCAGAGCTCTTTCAACTCCACTCAGAAGCCCGGTACTTTGTTCGGTGGGGTTCAAGACGGCATCCTGTCGGAGAGGAGCAGATACACGATGTTTCTGCTGAATAAGTTGCGCGGACTGTGCCGCGGCTACTGCAGGCGGGGGGCTTCTGTATTCGTCGACACGATTCTCGATTTGCTTCAGGAGATCCATACATGTGTTATAGATTTGTGACCATGTCGAACCATCTTTGCGATCAATGTCACAATAGATAGCTTGACGCCGAGCTTCGGAATCTTGTGCGATGAGAGACAATTCCCAGAGTGCGAACGACTGATAGTGGAAGAGATTAGTGGTTTCGTTGCTATATCACAACGATTGAAAAGGCGGGGAAAGTTGTCGGCAATCTCGACTCACCTGAATTGACAACTTCTTGCTCTTGAGTCCATTCACCAGGCTACCGTTGGGGTCCTTGGCTTCAGACGTCAAAGGAATGCCGTGTTTAAGCGGCTCTCTAACCATGAAGACAGAGAATGCAGTGTTGCCCGATGACCAAACAAAGTTCATCAACGTGCCAGCGTAAAGGCAACGCACCAAAAGAAAGAGGTCGGTGGGAAAGAATGACGGGAGGACGGCCGTTTTGGGGAGTTCATTAAAGGGTCGTAAAAAGAGCAAAGCCCAGCTCCAGGCGAATGAACGAAAGACCGCATAGTACAGTATCAGACACACAAGTGCGGCTGACAGGGCCTGCCGCACGCACTGTCCCAACACGGTAGGGAGTTTCAAGAGGACGGTCTGAAAGGGCAGCGGCAGGAAACTCAGACCCTTTGACTGAGCAATCGAGCTGCGCCTCGAGACGCCAAAGTCTAAGCGGTCGATATCCACCCGATAATGGTTGATGGTTTGCAGAAGAGCACAAACGCCGAGGTAGCAGGCCAAGAAGAGCGGCCGTTCGTTCAGTCGAGGTCGATCGCCACTGGAGTGTGTGACCCAACTCAAGTTGGCAGATTCGGACATGGAAAAGAGAAAGATGGGACAGAAGAGCAAGCTCGAGATGCCGTACCAGAAGCCGGTCTCATATGTCGAGAGATTGAGCAGAGAAGAGCCAAGGGTTTGCAGGCCGGATTCGGTGGTTTTCAGGCCGACATGGTAATGCGCGATACGGAGGATGAGAATCGATAACCCGCACGCGAATATGAGGAGGGCTCGAAGGCCTGTAAGCCCAAAAGGAAGCCATGCCCAGAAATCTACCAGAGATGAAGAAGAAAACGTCATGTCAGTAACAGCGAAGATGAGGCGCGGGCAAGGAGACTCTGTTGCTGCGGAGTGGTGAACCAACATGAGCTCCAGTCGGCCAGGAGGAGAGCTTCCACATAGGAAACAGCCAGCAACAGGATGGCAGTGGATGAGAAACGCCTATGCAGAGCGGGCTGCAAGGTGTCCTTGTAGGAAGCCCTTCGCACTGGAGCGCCGGCCATGATGATGGCGCATACGCATTGCCTTGGGCAGAGAAAAGCTGGTTGGTGTTTTGGCTGCGGACCAGATATTGTTCAGTCCAAAAAAATACCAGATCAAAAGCCATCAGGATCCCAGATCAAAACGGAGACGGTTGGCCCCAGCAAGCGGGAGCCATCGCCTGTGCCAATCACGTGGCGCGGATGGTTTATGGACCCACTCCCAGCGTCACTCAGCGTCACCCAGGCTGCCAGCAGCCACCCACAGTGCAATCCGCCGTGAACGAGTGACGCTAGGATAGACTGCGGTTGCTTCAGACTGTTTCGTCACATCCGCGGGACCGCGCTTCCGACTTGGAACTTGCCACGCCAGCAACCGCGACAGCGCAACAGGCTTGGATTTGCGTCTTATGTTCCATTGACGATACTCATTGTTCGCACCGCAAACCGCCAGCATGTCGTACGATCAGCTCTCAAATCTCGAGTCCGGCCGTCAAGGCAATTACAGCGACGATCCCGACTTCCAGACCCTACAATATGACCTTAAGAACAAACTGCAGAAGCTTCTGGTCAGCAACCGCGATCTTTCCAAGGACATCAACTCTCTGGGGACCAAAAAGGACAACCCCCGCCTACGCGAGCGAGTAAACAAGGGCCTGGAATCGACGCGCGAGTTATGCAGGGGAATTGGAGAAGGCGTGAAGCGATTACAGACGTGGGATGATTTGACGGTATGTTTTGTGCTGGCGATACCTCTCCTCTTGCCCTCCATCTTGACCCGAAATAAACATGGCTAGAGGCCGAACAAACGGTGAAAGAGAATGACAGAAGAACAAAGACGCTGATATCTTGGGTTTCCAAAAATTATAGAAGCAGCAAAAATACGAACAAACGAAGGTATCAAGCGACTTTCAGACCGCACTGCAAGAATTCCAAAATCTCCAGCGACGGGCGCTTGACAAGGAAAAGGCCTCTGTCAGCGCCGCCCGAGCCGCGCACGGATCCGATTCCCACGACCAAGGTGGCAGTGGTGGCGGCATCTATCAGGATCAGGACCAGCAGAGCCAGCTTCTTCTCCAGGAGCAACAGCAACTAGCGCCACAAGACGAGGTGGATTTCCAAGAAAGCCTCATTATTGAGCGCGAAGAAGAGATTCGCAATATCGAACAGGGTGTTGGGGATCTGAATGTGCTCTTCACGCAGGTTGCGCATATTGTGGCAGAGCAGGATGCTGGCATCATGACTCTGGCGGATAATGTAGACCGAACGCACGAGCACACCATGCAGGCTGATAGAGAAACGAGGCAGGCGGCTCGGTATCAGAAGGCGGCGCGCAACAAGAGCTGCTGTCTGTTACTGATAATGGGTATTATTCTAACTATTGTGATTTTGGCCATTGTTCTCGGTTGATGTCGGGACGGGCGATGCATGTTTTCAAGTATCGGGTGGTGGCTTCAGCTTGCTGCAGATTTCTGGGTTTGCCACTTGTTATCTGTGGTCGTCCGTCCTGTTATTGGAGTTGGCGCGACTGGTGGTTTTCTGGCTTGCTTTCTATCTCTCTTTCTCATGGGGGATTCCTTTTTCTTTGGGGTTACGGGGGAGGCTTCTGTTTCTTTTAGTTCCATTCTCCTATCTTATACACAGCCTCATGACATTTGCGCGTGCGACTAGAGAAGTGGCCTTTCTGATACTCGACTCTTCAGTCTACTCTAAATTACAAAAACTGCATATGACTAATATACAGGTTTGCTCATTGGGCGTCTTTCTGTAATTCTCCCTCCAGCCCGGCCACAGCAACCTATTGCTTCGGACATTTTAGGAATATAAGATCGCTAATACGAATTCGTGAGTCCGTTAACTTCGGTGGTCGCGCCGGCAGACTCTTCCGCAGCAAATTATCATTCACAACGTTGAGAGAAAGCGACGTGACCCAGTACAAGAAGACGGCACTCGGCAAATCGGCAGCCAACAAGGGGAACATCGGTATCACCAGCGATGCACGCATGAAGCCCCTATTCATTGGAGAAAAGTGGCCAGTAAACATGCCATCCTCCTTGTGACTTCGACCAAGAAGCTCCATAATTTGAGCCCTAGAGAATCGGCCCCAAACGCTTTTTGCCAACATGGCCGAGCAAATCGCCGGAAGAATATGGTAAGAATCCATGGCCGTGAGGTCCACGAACCAGAGACATCCTCCCTGCTCGAGAGTCTGGTCAAACAACCCACTTGTATCCAAGAGTGTTCCCGGTTGAGCACCTGTGCTCGCCAGACCACTCCAATGGCTGATCCACGTTATCGGCGCGCCGCACAGCCGGCGCAGCGCCTCCGACACAACAATCAAGGGCACAGCGCTCAGGAACGTAGGCAGCTTTTTCCATCCCTGCGCACCAAAGGTCTTGTGGATTCTGCGCCGTGACTTCCGGGTCAGTCTCATTATCCTGGCAGTGTCGCGAGTCCGGATCCATTTTGACCGCTCTTCAATACCCTTCCAGTGTCCGCGTCCGGGTTCTTCAGGGTCTACCTCAGGAGGCTTGTAGAACAACACAGAATTTTTTTCGTGTCGATATCTCCAAGCAGTGACGAGGGGTTCCAACTCGACTTGCTTGTTTTGCACGTAACGCGCGTAGCGCATTGCTGGGTACCTCCATACGACGTTGATGGCCACGCCGACGAGCGGTATGGTGGCCCACCACGGGATTCCGACGTTGGAGTGTATGCTAGAGATGGCGTTCGCTGTCGAGGTCACGAGGTCGCCGAAGCCTTCGAGGTGAATATGTCGTTGTGTGGATGGCGTCGAGAGTGAGGGTAGGAGGTGAGGGCGTGTTCTTGCGAGGGATACGATCCGGGACGCGGATCTATGGGCCAGCGGCATGGCGGGCCATTAAATGCGGAACAGACGGGATGCGGGATTCTGAATGTCGCGATCGAGTGGTCTTGGGATGTTCTCTTTTCAATGAGGTTTACCGGTAAGCAAGCTGCAGGATCGTGAGAAGACTTGTACCTTGTGCCTTAAAGTCGAGAGGTTGAGGTCACACAATGAAGCGCGCCAGGACCCACCCACACGCGTGCCTGCCACTGGGGCTGGCTCATGTATGTACCTATGTACCTACCTATGTACGGAGTATAGGTATGTTGACGGCGATCATGCTATGTACATACATATACAGGCACATACAACTTCAAGAGAACGAGATTTCGAGGCAATGAGGCCAAAAGGAAGATAATTTGGAGTTTATTGATGCCCAGCATAGCCTAACTTGTACATGTTCACCACTGACACGCTGCTCAAGAGGCTCCAAAGCAGAAAGATGAAGAGTGAGTTGCTTTGAAGTGTGGCATCGCAGAGTGCAACGGGATTCCGTCATACTTTGCAAAAGATCATAGCAGACTGGCAGATTAGGTACCGGAAAAAATGCAGTGACGCGAAGCTGTGCCAATGCGCGCCAGAGATAGGCAAAACTGACCAATAGGCAGCCTGCGCTAACGTAAGGCCGACCAATGGAAGCGACAGAAATCTGGAAGACTCCACACCATAGCTCATATACCACTTGGTAACATGGAGCATAAAGAGGCAAACACGAAATGTGCGCCTCCGCTACGCGTCGCCGCACGATTTCTTCAGTTTTGCCTAATGAATGCATTGACCCGTCTTCGCGCTCTATAATTCGTTAATACCTATACACAAACATACATGTACATGCTTATATAAGTACAAGTACATCTAACAGCATAGTCTATATTATGAAAGGCATGCTCATGGATCTATAAAGCTCTCAAGCATGGATGAATCATCTAAAATTAGGTTCTTCCACCTCAACGATATCTCGCTCCCCTACTCTATCAAAGAGCGCCTTCTCTTCTTGCTCACAGTAGTACCATTATTCGAGTTGGTATAAAAGGAGACCGAATCAGTCGAATTCGTATACATATTTCCGCAGATGGAAGAATAAGCGCCAAAAACGTCTCCCCGGTTGCGCAAGAACTCGCGCATGCCATCGGCCGAGCAGCTCTGGCCTGGACCGTCGAAGCAGCCAGGCAAGACTTGGGGGCTCTGGTTGAGAAGCACCCGGTAATACGTGGCCACATCGGATGAAGTGGCATCGCTTCCATTCCTAGCCTGAGCCTGAGTGGCAGCGACGCCATAGTTGGAGGTACAATTCATGCGCTCAATGGCAACGTTAGTCAGAAACGGGAGGATGCGACTCGAGACCCAGGCGCGGTTGTAATTGATCTGATCGAGGGGCATCGTGTCGTTGACATTGTCGCCGTTGGAAAACTGGCTGTTGTTGAAAAGGCCCATAGCGACGAGCACCGTGGGGGGAAGCTCGCGATGCGTGAAGGAGATGTACAGGTCCTGAGCTGCTGTATCAGCAGACAGGAGACCCATTGTCGCATTGAGCCATGGGAAACCGATTGCGCCCGAGTACGGACTACCGTAGCCGGTGTTGTAGTGGTACTGGATGTCCTGGCCATACTCGAATTGCAGCCACTCATCGGGCGAGAAGAGGTTGGTCGAACAAAAGGGCGATGAACCACGGATCACGGTGTCGTAGCCACACATGGCCTGCATGGCCACCACATCGCTGAGCGTAAAGTTGAATCCTGGCGCCAGAGTCTCGAGACGGGCGATGATGGGCGCAGTGTAGGCCTTCACATACTGTTTTTGCTGCTTGGAACCCGCGGACGCAGAATAGCCCTTGCAGCTCTTGTACGGCGTCAAGCTGTCGGCACCTTCCTCCTTTCCTTCAGGAATCTCGACGACATTAATGGTTCTCTCATCGATCTCAAGCCCCCGGACGAGGTTATTCGCGCTCATGACGGTGCGCTCGGCTGTCGAGGTCCATACCCTCTGCGGCAACCTCAGTTTCGGGTAGCGATACGAGATAGACAGCCCGAGCTGCGCGGCCTCAACCTTGCCCGTCCGTGTCAATAACTCCTGCTCCGCAAGCGAGGGAGGCTCCCAGGTGGTCAAGAAAGAAAGCTGAGGAATCTTGGACCAGTCCAAGCTCGAATTGCCGAGCTTGTGAAGGAAGGGCTCCAGGTACGACTCGTAGTCAAAGTCGTTTGCATTGATCGCCGCATGCCGTACCAGATAAGCCGCCCTGGTGACCGAGCAGCCCTGCGGTGGTTTTGGATCTCGCGGAGGATCGGCGGGCTCAAAGTAGGGCGTGATGCCTGCGAGATGCTCCAGGGGGTTGAAAGCATAAGATGAGTAGAGAGGCGTCTGGAACTGCATGGCTCTGCCGCCGCCAATGGCAGCCCAGACTGCGACCAACGCAATTGACTTCATTTTGGAGCTTCTTGCTGCTACTACAGAGCAACAAAGAAGAAAAGAAAGTCGACTGGCTTTTCAGACTTTTCAGAGGCTGTGGCTTCTTGCCAGGGAGAGGAAATTCGTGCGGCGGCCATACATTTTATAAACATGGCTTTATCATGGCTTGGAAGGCAGCCTGCCATGGCCGACAGGGACTTTTGCCAGTCCAACAAGAGCAAAGCATGATTGCTAGTGGGACAATGAGAGAGATGCAATGCAGCTCATGCGTCATCGGCGCACTAAGGTTGCCTCGATGATGCGTCGTCAAGCTTGGACGCGCAGCAGCAATTCAGGGGTTAGAAGATGGGCATCTTTTACATCTTTCTCTGAGCTCCCAAGATTTCGGAGTTCCAAAGATTGCGCAAGGCGAGGCTCTGTCGGAGTACCTGCGCCTCTGTCAGTCCATAGATACTTCACTCGTCCAAGCATAGGTACCTATCTGTTCACCTGCGCCGGCGCAAGAATGAGAGAGAGTTCATTCCCGGTGTGACGTCTTGAAAGTTGAAAGCTGGCTGGGGCCTCGCAGCTCCACTGCGTTTTGCCAAGGAAGTGGAGCTGCGAAGATCTCCAGTGACATGTTGCAACATGCGAGCGCCACGTGAAGCTTCGAAGTTCTGAGAACGTTTGTTTATGGGTACATATGTACTGGAACAGACAGTATCCTACTGGGTCTCGTCTTGACTCC
The DNA here is from genome assembly GCA_029405325.1 of Claviceps purpurea. Lineage (NCBI taxonomy): Eukaryota > Fungi > Ascomycota > Sordariomycetes > Hypocreales > Clavicipitaceae > Claviceps > Claviceps purpurea. Next base: position 2,847,753 of record CM055783.1, on the reverse strand, counting down.
AACATATTGTATCAGCTGGTTCAATTGGTGCAAAGAATCGTACATCTTTCGATCAAGGAACCTGGGGGCATCTTGGTCAAACCGCGGCCATCCAATGGTATCCATCCTCGGCTCCACGCGATCGAGGTCGACGATCTGGCGTTTGGAAGTCCAAAGCCTCCTAAAGTCCTCGTACTCCGTACATAAGTTGCGCCGTGTAAGTGATCGGGATACCCTGGCACGGCTTGATCAGGTTAATAAAGTCAGATGAAGCAAAGCGGCAAAGCCCCTTTCCGCGGCGCAGCGCCCCCTGCCCCTGACTCTCGGGCGAGTCACTCATGCAAAAGTGGACCACGTGCGGCACGAGGGGCTTGAATCTGAACAGCTCTTCTCACATCATACATGTCCCTGTCTTCCCGTTTGAGTCTTGACACGAGGAAGCTTGGCAGCGGGAGTCAATTGCTTCCGTCTCTCTCTTTCGCATATCCTCTCGTTGGCCCCAGCCAGCAATGCCACGTCGTCTGAACGGTCTCCGGCAAATGCCCGCTCTCATTCTTTGAATCGAACCACCCGCCACTCTGTTAACAAAGCAGTAGCCGCAATTCGCCTCCGCATCGCCGAACACCTGCGTCAGCCATGGCCGAAACCTCGTCGATGCCAGTCGGCGGCAAGTCGACTTATTTTGGTCTGGAACCCGGAGCACTTTCCATGGCAATGCTTCTTGTGGCATCGACGCCACTGCTCCTCCCTCTTCTAGTGCCCTTTGTCATCGGTCGATTTGGGAGGCTCCTGGGCTTTATACTGCAGAAGAAGACCGAGGGACGACGAGCTCAGCTCATCGCCCTTATGAACGAAGATGATGAGAAATACTCGAAAGAAGATGCCAGCTCCAAAACAAGCTCCAGTGGCGACGGGAGCGTCATGGGTGGAGAGACGAAGCTGGACTCGCCTAGAGACAAGGACTGGGACGGGATCGTTGGATTCTTCCATCCCTTTTGGTAAGCAACCTCACGCATATCTACTTACGGTTTGTCTGAGAACGATGCCACTAAGAATCATGCTATCGCAGCAACGCTGGAGGCGGCGGAGAACGCGTGCTATGGGCTGCAATCCGCGCTACTCAGGACCAGTGGCCAAAAGTCAAGTGCGTGGTTTATACTGGCGATCATGATGTGAACAAGCAGGCCATTTTGCAACGTGTCAAAGTGAGTCAAGAAACACCGGCCTTGCTCCCTGGTTTTCCTCTGTTAGATAAAACTCTTCGCAAGAGAGAAGAGAAGAAGCTCACGATTATTACAGAGCAGGTTCAATATTCGTCTACATCCCCCGACCGTTCAGTTCCTTTATCTCTCGAAACGCCATTGGGTCCTTCCCTCAAGCTGGCCGCGATTCACATTACTGGGGCAGTCGCTTGGATCCATGGTTCTGGCGTGGGATGCCTTTTCTCTACTAGTTCCCGACATTTTCATCGACACGATGGGCTACGCTTTCGCATTGGGGCTTTGCAAATTCTTGTTTTCCAGAGTACCGACAGGTGCTTACGTGCACTATCCGACGATCTCAACCGATATGCTCGAATCGCTGGACCCCACCTCCGCAGTAGGCGCCCAGGGTGTGAATGCTGGTCAGGGCACGGGAACTCGCGGGTTCGTGAAAAGAACATACTGGCAACTCTTTTCCAAGCTTTATGCGTGGGTCGGGTCATCCATTGACGTGGTCATGACCAATTCGAGCTGGACCCAGGCACATATCAAGAGTATTTGGGGACCAAACAGACTCCACAAGGATCGCAACAACCCTATTGCTGTTGTGTACCCCCCGGTTGCGGTGCGTGAACTTGAACAGGAAGTCGAGGTATCCGATGCGAGTGAGGCGAAGCGGGAGCAGGTCATTGTGTGCATTGCGCAGTTTCGGCCAGAGAAGAACCACCAGTTGATTTTGCAGGCTTTTTCCCGCTTTGTAAAGACAAAGAGCAAAGCCGCACTCAAGGCCCGGCTTGTTCTTATCGGCAGCGTCCGGGATGACCAGGACTCGAAGAAGGTCTACCAGCTTAGACTGCTCGCGAATGAGCTTGGCATCAAGGACAGAGTAGAGTTCCACCTCGACGCATCATGGCCCGAGATTCTAGAGTGGCTCAGGAAGGCGTCTGTAGGTGTAAACGGCATGTGGAACGAGCACTTTGGCATTGGTGTCGTTGAGTACCAAGCCGCCGGGCTCATCTCCGTTGTGCACAACAGCGGTGGCCCAAAGCTCGACATCGTCGTTGATGTGGACGGACAGCCAACTGGTACGTGACATGACCCCAACACGACATATGACATGGAAAGCGAAGCAAAGCAAAAAAGGGAGCTAACGTTTGTCACTCAGGTTACCACGCCAGCACCGAAGCAGAGTTTGCCGAGGGCTTTGAGAAGGCCCTCTCAGATGCCAATCCACTGGTCATGCGCAGACGCGCTCGCCAGTCTGCGACGAGATTTACCGAAGAAGAATTCGTCAAGAAGTGGGTTGCAGAGACGAGTCGTCTGGTTGCTCTGAGAAGAAAATAGAGATAGATGAGATGACGTAGTCTTTTCCTTTTGCTTTGTAAACACACGTGCATAGAATCTGAAGATACCCCGCCACTTCATCGTCTTTCTTATTTCTCATTTTTTGTTTCAGCTACTCTCTTGTTGATTTCTTTTGCCGCCTTCACATGTACTTTTTACCTACCGCTATTGATCAAGACAGATAAGAGGTCGAGTATCTGAAGGAACACCCAATGTGGCTGGTTGCTCATTAGCAGGTTGTAGTTTAAAGGTGATGTACAAAGCTGAGAGAAACATCTCCACGACACGACACGGCATGGTATCTCCATGCACATTGTTTGCTTCTTCGCATTTGGCTACCTAGTCTTCTCTTCTAAATAAGAAGAACCTGTAACCTATTGTAGAAATCCCCTCCCATCTATATCTATACATATTTGCTGTGCCCTAGATACTACACATCATCTAAATACTCCTCTCCTCTCCTTAATCCTCTGACCCCTTTTATCGTTAATCTTGACATGATATGATTACTCTCTTATACATACTCGGCTCAGCCAACCCACAATAAAAGATCATATCGTCAATCCCGCACTATTACCCTGCCTCGGCTCCCCCACCGCCTCAAACTGCCCGCCCGCCTGCCTAATTATCCCCTGCACAGCACTCAGCCCCTTCGCTACCCACGTAACGACATGTCCTCTCTTTTTCAGCCCCGACACAATATCTTTGTCAAACCCGTCTTCCTCTAGAAGCACCGTGTTTGGCATGAGCTGGTCATGCAGCCGGGGCTGGGTGAGAGCCTCGCGCAGGGTCTTACCCTGCTCAAGGATATGCCAGAGGGAGAGAGCCGTGGAGGAGATGATGCGGGAGCCGCCTGCTGCGCCGATGGTAGCGTAGAGGTCCCCGCTCGGGAGGGCGGCGATGATGGGGGTGATGGAGGAGAGGGGGCGTTTGAACGGGCGGATGAAGTTCGCGGGGGCCGGGGGAAAGCCAAATTGATTAGGGGTGTCAGGAATGGAGAAGTCATTCATTTCGTTATTTCTGGATGAGTAGTTAGGTTTAGTGCGTATGAGTATGAAAAGGGCTCCGCATATCACATGGAGATGTGTAGGAGGGGGTTGTCTATCCTTTGGCGGGAAGAGGGCCAAACTCACAGAATGATGCCCGATTCGGGCTCCATGATCTGCGCCCCAAACAACAGATTCACCGTCGTGGTTAGCGACGTAGCCATGCCCGATGCATCCGCCGTCACAAGATGCGATGTCCCATGGCTGCTCGGCAGGGCCAAGCCCTCTGGATTGTACTCCCGCACCGGCAATGTGTGAGAATCTGAGATCCGATCCCTCGTGTGCCGCGCATATGCCGTATCTAGCAACCGCGTCTCGAGGGCTTCGGTCTCCTTTACGAAGTCAGGGTCCCCGAGCGAGGCGCGCGCGCCATACGCGAAGCGCATTGCCTCGGTGAGGCGGTGCGTCGTGAGAGCATCGTCGTCGGACGTATCGTTGTGATACTGCTCCATGGTCTTGAGGAAGTTGAGGGCGATGGGGCCACTGGCGGGGGCGCCCATAGTATACAGATGTATGCCGCGGTAGGTGGTATTCTTGACGGGGCGGGTGAGGACTTTATAGGAAGCAAAGTCGGAGGCTGTGAGGGTACCGTTGTAGTCCTGGATGTACTTGACCATGGCGGCGGCTGGGGAGATCGCATCGGAAGAGGTCAGCCTGCGATTTTGTGAACAGGACGAGAAATGGGAGAGAGCTTGCTGTTGGCAGAGATGCGTACCTAGTTTTCCGGTGTAGAAGACATCTGCGCCATGGTTGGCAATCGTTTCAAGAGTGCTGCGAGATACACACTGCGTCAGTCACGGAGCATCTTGGATGCTTCAACAAATGTCAGGCGCAGCCTATGTTGTTTGGGTTGAAGCACTGTATCGCAACATACTCGGCGTAACGCTTTCGGGTCATGGTCTCGCCGACTTGTACGAGGCGTCCTGTTTATGTGTTTCTGTCAGTTTAGAGTATTCGTTGTGTTTTATAGAACCAGAAGTTCACTACAGCGATGCCATATGAAAGACGAAAGAGGCAAAGTCGAAAACAGTGACAGTGACAAGAGGGACGCACCTTTTGGAGCAAAGTCTTGTGCCCAATTCGGGTCCTCGACTAGGAAATTCCTGGGCTGGCCCCTGACCGTGTAGTTGATGTATCGGATAAGATCTTCCGAGACTAAAGATCAAGGCAAATTCAATGAGCCACCGCGAAGAACGCAGGTCCTTGCGATCAAGGTACACCTCTGATCCATTCTTCTCATGTCCACATACCTCTAAAGCCATCTCTGGCGACATGGATGGCTCCTTGCATGACGGTCTTCCAAGGTAATGCCTAAGATCCCCGAAAGGAAGCAAACCCCCAAGAAACCATGAGTCGTCGAAGCAACAATGAATGAGAACAGGTGCTGAACATACCCCGTATTTCTTGTGTATATATTCCAAGCCGCGCACCTCGCTTGGCACGCCGACGGCCAAGCCGCCGTAGACGCTGCCGGCCACGTTGCCCTGAAACATGTCTTCAGACGCCGCCTCCCCGGCCGCCTCTCGAAAGTCAACGGCCTCGTAGCTGCCGTTGGCGTCGCGGACCAAAGCAAAGCCACCTCCACCGATACCAGAGTGGTACATGCCTATGACGCCCACGCAGAACGTTGCACCAACCAGGGCATCTGCGGCGTTGCCCTATATCCGCGCGCCGCTTGTTTAGGATCACGTCGACGAAGTCAAGAGAAGCAGTAAAGGTTTAGGTTCAGTGCCAACATACCCCTCGGGCAAGCAGGTCCTTCCCTATAGTGCTACATTCCAAGCTCTCGGTGGCAATGGCACCGCTGGTTGCCTCGGTGGTCGGGCCAAGGACTTTTTCTGCAGCGGGTCGAGCGTGGGAGAGGACACCATGAAGAGATGTGGCCAGCAGGAGCTTGACGATGGGATGGGCGAGTAATCCTGTGCGAGGAGCGCGTCAGTAATAGCCACGACGGTTGGATGTAGGAAATGTCACTCAACTCGTCATGATGCCGGGGGTCGCCAACTGCGGCAGCCACAAGACTCGCGAAAGTTGTAACGGAATAGAGTCGAGATATCCGAATTGTCGGAATTGTATGTCGCGGAACCCCGGACCCCCGCAGAAACAGAGCTCTCGGCAGGCACTAGTGCCCAAACCGGTAAGCGGCACGGGTATCCGTGCACCTAGCCGAGGGGCCCCAGCTAGCCAATGACATGGTGCGTGTTTCTGCACCTGGTAAGCAGATCCACCGGCCAGCAACGTTTTTTTTTCTTTGTCTACTCCGTACACGGCGGGCTACGGAGCAAACACTATACCTACGACTCTACACGATCCTTTGCTGGCCTTTAGTTGTCTTTATCTGGTCGGACGAGAGGCAGGAAGGTAATACGACGTTCGAATATCGCCGCGAAAGCTTCTACGTAGCGAATTGGGCACTTGTTAGCCTGTGCCGCCCTCTTCTACAGCTCTCACCCCGCCATCCATTCCTCACTTCTTCAGCAGATGAGAGCCTGGTCCAGCCTTGCTCGACATTTCCTGCTTTCGCGGCCTGTCTTCAGGATGGCTTCGACACAAGGTGTGCCTGCCGCCGCAGCTGCTTCTCTGTCCTTCGCTTCCGCTTGCGCCGCACAAGCACCGGCTTCGGGTCAACCGACACAAAATGGCCGCGGCCCCAAGCGTCCTCGCAACTCCCATGGCAACGACAACCAGGGCCCACGAAAGTGGAAGCAAAAACGAACGAAGCGCGAAAAGAATATCACGGAGGGATCTTCGGAAGACGTACTTCGTCACGACATCGAAGCGCTGTTGGCATCCAAGGGCATCACCACGACTGCTGATGACGGGGCCTCGCCATCCGCGGACGAAAGCGCGTCTCCTCTCCCCGAGCAGGGCACGGAAATAGAAGTCGACGTCCTCGAGCTTTCTTCCACTGGTGATGGCCTCGCCATGCAGCCTGGCTCCCATCAGGTCTACGTCGTACCCTTCACAGTGCCCGGCGACGTGGCCCGCATCAAGGTGTACCGTCACCTGCCGCACGAGGGCCACAGCGCCGCCGACTTTGTCTCCATTGTCAAACCCTCTCAGCTGCGCGACGACGCCCGCATCCAGTGCAAATACTTCGCATCGTGCGGCGGCTGTCAGTTCCAGATGCTCAGCTACGAGGAGCAGCTGCGACACAAGAAGCGCATCGTCGAAAGAGCCTACCGCAACTTCGCCGGCCTGCCCGCCGAGCTGATCCCCGGCGTACATGATACCATCGGCAGCCCTCTCCAGTATGGATATCGCACCAAGCTGACGCCGCACTTTGATGGGCCTCCCGGGTTCAGACCCAGCAGAAAAGGCCGTCCGCGCACGGCATTCGAGAGCTGTCCCGACATAGGCTTCATGAAGAAGGGCCAGCGCAAGGTCCTCGACATTGAGGACTGCCCTATCGGGACGTCGGCTGTGCGGCTAGGCATGGGTCGCGAGAGGGAGCGCATGAGCCGTGAGTTTGGCGACTACCAGCGCGGCGCGACCATTCTCCTGCGCGAGAACACTCTTCGACACAAGCAGCAGCAGCAGCAAGAAGAGCCTCCGCAGCAAGATCAGCTTCCCCCCTACACTGTCCGCACTGAGGGCGACGGCTTCGTCGATATCAAGTCCTGCGAGACAGACTCCAAGACGACCACAACAGAATACATCGACAACTTTATTTTCACCAACCCCGCCGGCTCCTTTTTCCAAAACAACAACTCTATCCTCCCCAAATTCACAGCCTACGTCCGCGACCACATCCTGCCACCCTTGCCATCATCCTCTTCCTCCGCCGCCGCCGCCGCCACCCCTGCAGCAACAACACCACCGATCAAGTACCTCATCGACGCCTACTCCGGCTCTGGCCTCTTCACAATCACCCTCTCCGCCATGTTTCAGCACTCCACTGGCATAGATATCGCCGCCGACTCCATCGCCTCGGCGCGTCATAACGCTTCCCTCAACGGCCTCGGCCCCGACCGCTGCGAGTTCCTCGCCGCCGATGCCAACCAGCTGTTCAAATCAGTCAAGTACTCCGCCGACGAGACCGTCGTGGTCCTCGATCCACCCCGCAAGGGCTGCGACGCCGACTTCCTCGGCCAGTTGCGGAACTTCGGGCCCCGGCGCATTTTATACGTGAGCTGTAATGTGCATACGCAGGCGCGCGATGTGGGTGTGCTGGTGCGGGGAGAGGGCGAGGGGGCAAGGTACGAACTTGAGAGTCTGGTGGGTTTTGATTTCTTCCCGCAGACGGGACATGTGGAGGGGGTGGCGATCTTGAATAGATGTGTTGATGGGGGGGACAAGTCGTGAAGGACTAAAGGGCTTTGGCGGTTCGTCCCATAAAGCCGTATTTACTTGGCATAATTGTATGTGTAGGTGCTATGACTTGGGTGAAGCGCTACGTTGCAAATAGACCATCTCGCAGACGTTCAATACATATCACGTACTTTCTCCCTTTCTGCGGCGCGCTCCAGCCTCCACCTTACCACTTTCGAGGCGCGAGATTTCTGATACCGGGCATCGGGTAGTACCGCCGATCAGTGCACCGCGTTCTAGTATGCCTTGTGTCGTGACATCTTATGAAATCCTCGCTATATTGATCCGACGTGGATTAGCTGGCACGCCTTCAGAGGTAGAGCACCGACAACCCGACTGTGACCCTGGCTAAAGAGAATACATTTGTTGAGTATGTATTCGACCTAGCCTCGAAGAATTCGTGTAGATAAACGAGCCAACACTACCTAGACGAGCACACCAGTCTATACAACACAGTCATTTGATCCAGTTACTCGTATATATTGTGTTTCACAGCCGCATTATCTACACTGAGTCGGCCAAGAAAAAGAACACACACCATATAGGGGCTCATAGGGACAACAAACACATAAAGCGCCCTTCTGTGTACAGTGTTCCAACGTCTAACGAAAAAAAAAAAGGGATAAAAATAGGATGATGAAAAAAGGATATAAAGATGGAGAAGTAGGAAGAAAACCCAAGAAGAGGCCGCATCCCCAGCAACAACAAAAAAAAAACCTCGTCTACTCTCGTCCAAGAACACCCTTCAGCGCCTCCGCCGCAATCTGCACCACCTCAGGCTGCCGGCTCTGCTTCAAACACTCCTTCAGCGCCTCCACGCCCTCCTCCGCTATGACCTTCTCGCGGGCCAACTGCCCAGCCTCGCCCTCCGCCATGACGAGGTTATAGATTATCACGACGCCGCGGTGTCTCAGCCCGGGATGTGGGTCGTTGCACAGGCCCAGGATGACCTTCACAGCACGTGGCCGCTGGGTCACATACCGGACCACGGGTTCGAAGCTCGTGATGGTGGCGAGTGCTCCGCCTGCGGCGCTCCTCGTGGCCTCGTCTTCGGCGTCGGCCAGCGCGAGGAGGATGTGGAGGCGTGCGCCGGCCTTGGGGCTACCGTCTGCGTAGAGGGCGATTCCATCGGGGGATTGCATCAGATTGCATACTAGTTCGGCGGCCGCTTTCGAGACGAGGGTGTTGGAGGAGAGGAGCTGTTCTTCAATGTGTGACCAGGCGAGGCGGATCATACTGCTGCGGGTGCTTTCGTCGTCCATCGAAGCTAGATTGGTCAGGGCCATGAGGGACTCGAACGTGGGGAGAAGATCCCGCGTCTCGGCGGCCGGATCGGGCGGCAGGATGGACACTAGGGGACGGATGGCGGCGTTGATGGGATTCGAGCGGTTGCCGCCAAAGACGAGTGCTGGATTCGTGCTGATGAGGATGCGGGCCAGTGCATGTGCGGCAGTTCGCTTGTTGGCGGTGTCTGTTTCGGGAACAGAGGCCCAGCCGACGAGGAGGAGTTTGACGGCGCCCTGCTGCGCGAGCGGCCCGCGGAGTGATTTCGTGACGGCCATGGAGTTGATAATGGAGATGATGAGGCCGAGCGAAGCAGGAGATCCGTTTTTGCTGTGCGTCACCAACACGGGGATGATGCCTGCTTTGAAGACTGCCTGGCAGCGCTCTGCGACATGTTGGTCGTCGTCTAGGATATCTGGTCCAGCCATTTTTCCTGCGGCGTCGGCGTATGCTTTCAGCTGGCTCATCTTCTGCTGTTCGTCCGTGAGCGCTGGTCGATAGCGCGTGAGGTTGACAAAAATGCTCAGCGCGCCGTAGGTCGTGGGTGATCTTGGTTGGGCAGAGGTCAGGGTTTCGACTAGTTTTTTGAGCAGTGGCCCGTTGCCAGCGATGCTCTCTTTTATTTTGGGTTGGATGGAAGCATAGGCAAGGCCTTCGACAGAGTGTTGGGGGTCGGTGCTGTGATCCTGCTCGTCTTGTCGTAATATCATTTTCGTAAACAGATCGGATAACTCTTCAATGCTGGCGCTGGCTGTTTCGATTCTCGACTTGTTGGGGTCGGTTTCCGATGCGCTAGAAGGAACTGCCTTGAGTCTACAAGTCAGTTTCTTTGTTAATAATCGATTTCTTTCACGCACAGGGTATATGTGTAGATGTATGAGTATGTACACGCATATACGTATATATGTATGTATAAGTAAAGCATGTATGATCACATATAAAGGGGGCAAATGAAGAAAACGCACCTTGAGCTTGGCGAGTATAACAGCAGCCAAATGCTGAACTTGTTCTGAATGCCGCCTCATCGAAATAGAACCGCCCTCGCCCTGCACCTGCGGCAGCCGGTGAGGCCCGGCTGTCACGCCCGTGGGATCCTGATCAACCACTTCCTCCAGCCACTCGACGCAGTACTTTTGCACGGCGTCCCGACATAATGAGTTCATGCACGCCGCATTCAACATCTCGAGGCACGCCGTTTCGACCTTTCGACTCTTCCATTCCCTCCGCATGAGATGCCCGAGTGTACTCAGAAAGCCCTCGCTCAGGAACAATTGAGCCGTGAGGTCCGGCACAATCGGAAACGTGGCGGCCGCTACGCAGAAGGCGACGATATAGTCGTCGTAGGTACCGCGCTGCACGCGCTCGAAAAAGAAAGCCGACAGATTTCGTGATCCCTCGTCGCCGGCAGCTTTCAAATACGCAGACGTTGTGAAGGTCGCGTGCCCGCGAACAATGTCGGGCTGTCGCATATCCAGGTAACATAAGACTGTGTCGACGCAGTCGCTGTCAATGACGCTACATATCGACTTGTACGACTTGTCCTTTTGCTGCGCTTCGGCGTCATCATTCAAGAGCTTGGTGAGCTCGTCCAGCTCCCGGCAAGTAGACTTGTCCTCCTGCCCGCCTTCCATCAAGCGGGCAAACACGAGAAGGGTCTGGTCCTCGAGTGAGGCAGCCGGAGCCACGCCTTGCAGCGTTTCCGACATGATGACCCGTGCTTCACTGTTACACACAAGGGTTGAGAGAGGGCGTTGGATGATCAATCTTTGTTGTCGGGGATGGCGAGATTCCCACGGCCGGTTGGCTGCGCCTTATGAGGTATTACTTCGTACAGAGCCCGGAAGACGGATGTGGCGATGCTAGACGATGGAGTGACGCAGCGTTGATGTTGCATGCGCGAATCGCGAAGCTTGTGTCAACAGCGCAAACACCAGGGTAAGAAAATCAGTATGCAATTAGGTCTTTTGTTGAGCTGTGCTGTATGAATGGAAGTGATGGGATTAATGGACGCGATGCCACTCTCCGAAACCCGGCCAAGAAATCGGACTTGTCGAGCCATGATGAAACGGCAAAAGCTGGTTTTGTCGCTTGGTTTTGTCCATTAGCCCAGGCCCCAACGGCTTGCCCCGCCGCCCCTGTAGAAGGCCAGAAGCCAGTGGCCCAGTTCCCTCTCTGTCTGATCTGATAAGGGATAAGGCGATAACTTACATAGATTGTACCGCGATCGCAAGCCTCGAGGCAGTCACGTGCTATCGAGCGCCCCGCCGCCAACGCTAACAGTAACAGCCCATGTCGGCCCGTCCAGATCTGAGATAAGTGACGATCCTCTCTCTCGAGATGCATTGCTCAGGACGCTCTTCTCAAGCAAGCGGCCACACAAGACCGGCGCAGCGATTCCGCCCAGGGCAGTGTAGAAGGCTGTGTTTTAGCTTCTCAAAGCTGTCTTGATTGCACTAGCTTTTTCAGATCGATCCCCGTCTGCTGCGACACGCGCGAAGGCGGGCTCTGGCACATGCTACCGCTAAGGAGCTCACGCCCAGCTTCCACGCCTGGAAACATATCCCAAGCCTAGAGGTCATTCTGCTGCAGGAACTAGCCTCTAGGAAGCAAAGAATAGCATACCTCCCCCTCGTGCTACCACTCTAATTGGCGAAAACTCGACTCACCTACGCAAGACCAATCAAGCCCCGTCCTTGGCCTCGTGGCCGCATCCGACGACAACCCCAGCGCCGTCCACCATGGACGCCGTCGACGTCTCCGAGCACTACGAGGTCACTGCCGCCGAGGAAACGCCCTCTCTGCTCTCCATCATCATTGACACAAATCCGCGTGCTTGGGCTGCTTTAGACGGCCAACTGCCCCTCTCCAAAGCCATAGCGAACATCCTCGTCTTCGTCAACGCCCACCTCGCCTTTAGCAACGCCAACCAAGTCGCCGTTGTAGCCGCCCACGTCAATCGCGCCGTATGGCTCTATCCTACACCTCCTCAACCTCAAACGCAACCGATCTCGACCGCTGATCATGTCTCTGCCAACGATACCGCAGCGGATGTTCCCTCTCACGCCTCAGCAGCAAACAAGTACCCCCAATTCGCGCAAATCGAAACCACCATACTCTCATCCCTACAGCGCCTCATGGCCGAAACAACACCACAGGACCTCGAGTCCACCACAACGCAGCTCTCCGGCGCCTTAACACTAGCCCTCTGCCACATCAACAAAACCTCCCAGGCTCTCGGCGGCTCATCCTCCTCCGACAGCAACCCCCTCGCCTCCCGCATGAGCAGCACCACTGCTCCCCCACCACCCATAAAAGCACGCATCCTCGTCCTCTCCGTCTCCGACTCCGAACCCTCCCAATACATACCCACCATGAACGCCGTCTTCGCAGCCTCCCACGCCCAAGTCGCCATCGATACCCTCTCCCTCTGCGGAGACGCCACCTTCCTCCAACAAGCATGCTTCAACACCAACGGCACCTTCCTCGTGGCCTCCAACCCACAAGGCCTCCTCACGTACCTCATGTTCGGTCTCATCGCCGACACAGAAGCTCGGCAATCCTTCATCACGCCCACGCACGATACCATAGATTTCCGAGCCGCTTGTTTCTGCCACGGAAAAGTCGTGGATATGGGCTTCGTGTGCTCTATCTGCCTTAGTATCTTTTGTGAAGTACCCCCTCAAGCGGAGTGCTTGACATGTGGGACGCAGCTGGCTCTGGGGAATTATGGCTCAAAACCGGCGGTTGTGTCGAGGAAAAGACGGAAGAAGGTGAAGAGGGTGACGAACGGGGGGAGTGGACGGGAGGATACGGGTAGTGCGACTGGAACTCCACGGCCGTGAGGGGGCGGGCATGATCGGTTTTACACCTTAGCTGCGCTGGGCAGGATACTGTGCGCTTGGACTACACTGTGGGTTCTTGATATAAACGTTTTAGGATTCTTGTGCGGCTCCCAGGTAATTCATAGTCTTCACCTATGTTGCGATGGGGATTGTGACTTGGGCACAGAAGGATAACAATCTCGACCTTCAACCCCTGGCCCCGCAGCCCCCTCATCCTCCATCGAGCCTGGCATGTGCAATTCACTCAGGCAGGATGGCAATGCCTGCTTAGGCTATTTCTTTCTTTTTGTTTATTTCACAGGTCAACGGTGGACATACAGGCGTTATTGGAAATATACATCATCGTGATGATCCATGTCAAAAGCGGGTGAAAGATTTTGGTTTCAAAAACTACAGTTAGGACATGACAGCCAATTCGGCAACTTTAATTCATGTATGTAATTAGAGGCAATGATATTTGTTCGTCTAGGACAAGTGCAGTAACTATGAGTGATTGAACTTAGGTTGAAGCATAGAGAAGGAAGGTCCAGCGGGCAATTTTCTGGCCCAAAGTGCTGCGTATGCGTTGCCAGCCACATTCGACATGCCAGCTCATGAGCGGGGAAGATCCCCCAATACCCCCGTGTCCTGTCATGAGATGCGTATCTTGCGGCCACCCTTGGCGATTTGAGCACCCTCTGGAAGGCGAGACATGGTGCAACGAGGCTCTCTCTCCAACGCCCCCATGGATGCGAGGGCAAAAGAGTCTGTATTGTGCGCAAAATAAAGATAGTAGCCAGTACGAATTTTCTTCACGACCATGACGCCGATGGCTCCTTGCGAGCTATTCCCTTTGACGCCTGGGTGACGCATGAAGTCCTGTGCGATGAACGATTCCATAACAGCATCCTCGTCGTCGTCGCGTACTTCCCCCCCGCCAGGCACACGACGGGTTCCCTGGTAGATTCTTTCGGCACATCGTTGAGATGCCATGGTTGTGGCCATGTGCTCGCCGGTGCCGCTCGTTACAGCGGCGACAGTGGTTCCATCTTCATCGTCATCTGCACATGGCACTACCGCAGTGCCGATTCCCACCAAGGCGGCAGGACCAAGTCGACCACGATGTTTCATGCCTATGCCTCCAGAAGAGGATCCAGCAGCAATCCTTCCACGATCATCAATCGCAATAGCGCCAATAGTGTCCGTGATTGTGTCGTCGTCTCTGCGTGCGAGGAGTCCTTGATGCTTAGCCCATGGCCCTTCTGCTTCAAGTGTTTGGGGTCTTGTGATGTGAAGAGGTCTCTTGGTGCCTTGTAGGCCAGAGATGTTGGGAGAATTTTGGCTAGGCTTCTTCGACACGCCGTCCCTGCTGACCCTGCTACTCTTCTTTGGCGATGACGCACCATCTCCAGGAGGATACGTAGGAGCAGTCTGAATGATGGGGTTCGAGGCCGCCCTCGCACTGGTTTCCGGCAGGCTCTGGCCTTTATTGTGGTAGTCCTCGTAGCCTTCCCGCCGCTTTCCTCGACTTGATGAAGACACTCTCCAATTTTCGGCCGCACCTTTTGAAGTCAAATATTGATTTTGATTCGGATTTGGCGACTTGGACCTAGATGTGCATGCAGACGCAAATGAAGATGCCGTCCGTGGATGGAGGGACATTGGCGGTGAGCCAGCGTAGGGCGAATCAGGTTGTCCCTCATTCCATGTTCCAGCTACTATCGCAGCTGCATGATCCCGAGGAAATAGTTCGTGGCTGTCAACCGCCGGAGCGGTATCGTACTGGCAAGGTACACAAGCAGCCGGCGGCGGCGCGGCCTGAGAAGCTAAGCTTGCGCGTACATCCGGCATTTTCTCTTCTGCACGCAAGAGATCTTCCTGCCATCGAAAAAAACGGTCCCGGGAGTTCTTCGAAACTAGATACTCGTTTGCGCAGGTGACCATGCCATGCTCTTCCGCGAAGACTCGCGCGCCTTGACCGACCAACGCATTGGGCGGAACACGCCGAAGACTCAATGGTTGGCTGCTCGTGTCCAATATGAGTTTAGCAAGAGATATTGGATTCCGGATATCTGAAAGAAACGTGTTAGCAGGCCTTGGTGAGCCCTTTTCCTTTCGGCATTGGGAGAATTTGACAAACTTGGCACAGCGCCGCAGGCACCACTGCGACCAAGATGGTCGACGATTGTGGCATCACATTCCACTGTCCCGTCAATGGACAGATTCGAACCATATCCGGCATTCGTAATTTCCTTGTCTTCCAGTATCCGCAAGGCGGCCTCGACAGCCTCAGTTGCAGTAGCACCCGCTTTCAAAAACTTCATGCCCATCTCGGCAGCTCTGGATGAAAGCAGTTAGTTTTTGATTCGAGACATGGTCGAAGGACAACAATATGTCAAGCAGAACCTACGAGGCACAGGCTTCGAGATGGACATGTTCGTTTTGGTGGCTGTGAAAGCCAGCTCCGGCGTGGATGAAGATTGCAGGGACCCCCTTTTGCTTTGACCCAAAACGAAGCATACGATCCAGCGCGCCATCTGTGCCGTGACTATTGTGAGCCATTGCAGGAATGGCTTCACCTTGGCACGCCTCCGGGTCAGGACGTCATGGGTGTCAATGCGACGGTGGTGATGCTCGCGTCGACAGTAAATATGCAATGAAGATTGTACGTAATAATATGAGCGGAGGTGCAAAAGAGACCTCTGATGAGGACGGGACGAGTCAAGCAGATAGGATCTAAGAATGTATGTCTGTTGGCTTCACGTCACGCTGGCCAATTTGAAGACTAGGCGAGAGTTTGGCGTCTTGGCCGTCTGGTCACTCTCGCCAGGTGCGTGGGGAGGAGACCCCTTCGGAAGCGGATCGTGCTTTCCCGCGTTGTTGGAAACGGCAGCAGCAAGTTGCAAGAGGGATCGCATGCACGTCAGCTACACTCCTTTCCATATTTCAATCTCTGACTATGACTGTGCAGGAGGAAGTGCCATCTAGATCCCGCCCTTTTTGTTCTGCAGCGTGGGCGGCAGCAGATGGATGGTGCAAGTGCAACCCCGGCGCGAGTCAAGGCGCTGGCAATTGACGCTCTACTACTCCGTAGGTACCTACCTACATTGCTGCAGTCTGCAGAGCGCGTAAGTGGAGGGAGGCTCTTTGCTTGTACAGGTACCTTCGGGCAAATACGCAAAAACTCTGACTTCAACTCTGACTTCATTTATCATTTATCAAGCCACGAACCTGTCTTTCGAATTTGATGTCACTCGGTTGATCCAGCATGCAAGCACTTCATATTCAATAACCTGTCATACTGAAGAAGAATCTGGCTATATAATGCAATGCGAAAAGGCGAAGCGATGTGTATGTGATAACAGGTACCCTAGACGCATTTTCGCGGCCATTCGCAGATGCAATGCCCGGGCGTTAAATACGACAACAACAACAATTTCCAGCTGGCAACAGGAGACGTGCGAGTTTAGATCTAAGTTTAGATACCCGTGAGTATTCGAATGGCTCGAAGCAGAAAAACTTAACCGGAAAAAGAATCACCGGGGCAGATGGCTCTTCATGTTCCGGATCAGATCTGCTCTCCACTGATACGCTTCGGTACTGGTGTTTTGGCGGAAGATAATGCTTCCGAAACTTTTCCCAAGTTTACCTTTTGCGAGCCAGGCTCCAGCACTTCGCGTTACATGGGTCTGCTTTGCGTTGGGCGTGTCAAGCCGAATAAGAATCTCGATCCCTCAAACATGGTGGTGATCAACGTACATACCCCACCCTTTGTCTCAGATGGTGGGAAACTTGAAAGGACAGGATGTCTGAAGCTAGTTAGAGGCCTGTATTACTGTAAGTACATTGATCTTTCTCCAACTGTATCGTATCATGTATGGTGAGATAGCAGGTCCCCCATCGATTATAGATGGTGAGATGACACATGACATGTTGGCTTCCCCGAAACTCGACTGATATAAGGAGGTAGATACCTTGTATTAGCCACGGTCCCGCTGGACTTGTTTACAGCTTCCTTGTTTCTTTGATGACCATACATCATGTCTAAAGCATCCAAAGAAAACGAACAAAGGTCACCACAGGCTGAGGGCGACCTGATCAGTGATTCCCTCGGGAGACGTTCTCGTAAGCCTGAGTCGCCGCAGAGACTCATGCACAGAGTCAGAGTGAATGACACAGAAGATTAACGTGATTTTTAGGCTGATGATCAAAGTGACATCGATTCCATATTCTCTGAATCGTTTGTGCGACCCAAAATCCACACATTATTCCAATCTCCTGACGATCTGCCGCAGTCAAAGTTCCACCGCCTCTCTTGCATCCAGCATCCTCGAGTATCGTCAAATCCATGGCCGTACCTATCATAGTGATAGGTTCACGACAAGCTATATACTTCCCAATGACGACCAACAGCTCGAATCAGAGGAATTATGGTTCTAGTCACCACGGTCCACGAGCCCACATTCTCGGCAGAATCGTGCGCTGATGTTGAATACTAGCCACCATTACTTGAAGATCCTTCTCGACGGCCAGCTATTCCTGACGCCGCTTGAGAAAGACAAGATCCACGTACGTGACTGCTGGGCGCTTTCAGACACACTAGAGGGGCTTTCTTTTACTTCATCGGTATCTAATTGAGCGAATGTGCTTAGCGGGTGCTTGACGTCGGCACGGGGTCCGGTAAGCAGTAACCGGTATTTTGCTATGTACATGCGACTGTCACTAACCAATCCATAAGGTATCTGGGCAATGTACGACCAAAGGAAGCTTCACATCATATCTTCGTGTGCTCACAAAGTTGAACAGTGAATTTGCCGACCAGTTTCCAAATGCTTCGATCATTGGTACAGACATCTTCCCGTGTCAACCGGAGTGGGTGCCACCAAATGTCCGCTTCGAAATAGACGATGCCACGCTCGAGTGGACTTGGCATGCCAGCCATTTTGACTTTATTCACATCCGCTTCATCTTAGGTGGTATCCAAGACTGGACAGCCCTCTTTCAAAACGCCTACAGATGCTGCGCGCCAGGAGGATGGGTACAGTCTGTCGAAGTTGATGTTGATTTTCGCAGTGATGACGGGTCTACTGAACTGGAACCTGTTCTTGCCTCGTATGGAGATCTCTTCCGAGAGGGCGGCAAAATCATGAACCGTCACTTCTTCGTGCAAGAATTACAGCAGCAGGCGTTTGACGAGGCTGGCTTTGTCGACAAAAGGGTTGTTCGATACAAAGTATGTGCTGTCATCCGTCATCCGTCACTTCTGGGAGTTCATTGAGAGTATTGACTCTTCACCAGGTTCCTATTGGTCCCTGGGCAAAGGATCCTAAATTGGCTGAAGTTGGACGGTTTGCCGTGGCGGCTTTGGAGAATGACCTTCAAGGTAACTCATCTTCCATCCCTTCTTTCCTATGCCTGTACGAAGTAAGAAATAATTCTCATCTCTGATCATTAGGTTACACCCAGATGGTTTGGCACAATGTTCTCCAAAGGCCAGCAGATGAACACCATGTGTGGCTCGCGAATCTGCGTAGGGCGATCCGTAATCCCAAGGTGCACAGCTACGCGATTGTACACACTGTGTACGGACGCAAGCCAGGGTGATCCGGCTGTCGCGTATTAAAGGGACTCTTCTCTTTCACAGCGTATAATATACCTGTAAATGTGTGATGATAACCACTTACAGCTATAAACACTCACACTGCCTCCATCTCCGCGCGGACTGTGTTCAGGAGCAAGAAAATTGCCAAAGCACGAACGGTCTTGATTATGAATAGGAGAGACGATCTTCTTCGGGAATCCCTCCCCATCTCCCACATGTTACTACACGCACATATGCCTGCGCCGCTGAGCCTCCACGGCATTCCAGCCTATAAAAACCCCACACTCATCACAGAGATGTTGAAAATATGCAGTAAAAGCGTAAATAACAAAAGAAAAGGACCAACGAATCCTCTCTGTCCAATGTATGGACATCCGAGGAGCGGGAGAAAAGCTTCATTCGCAAAGTGCCATCCTTCATTGACAACAATACAAAGTGTAAAGATCGGCAGTTATGCTTGCATCCGGTAGTGAATATAGTGCATGCCTAGTGAGGCCATAGATCAATCCTGCTCTCGCCTAGATTTGACACCGATGGGTACGGTCCTTGATTTCGCACCGTATCCAAACAGCCACTCGAGAAGCTGGATGACAAATACTTGGACAAGAAGGATGAACAACCGTGTCAAGTGGTCCAGCAGGCCCAGCTTGGGCTTCTTGCCACGACTATACGTGGAATCCTTGAACTCGAACGGGAGCTTTGCGCCCAAATGTTTCTGGGCGACGTGCAAGCCGCTGCTGAAACCATCTTCGTGGAAGCCGTACTTTGTCCAGGCACCGGCATAGCTGATACCACGCTTATTTTGGATGTGAGGTAGGAACTTTTGGGCGCGGATAGCTTCCGGCGTATACAAAGGGTGGGAATAGAAGTATCTAGCTTTCGTTAAAGCGGCGCTGGGCCGGTGAAGAGGATTCAGTGTGACGAGGACGTCGCCGAATGGGTCTCTCGGAATGTGTTGCAATATGTTCATGTTGTATGTTAAGGACACTTGGTCGATGTTTGCCTTGGAAGGTGAGGACAGAGTGAGGTAGTTCCAGCTGGACCAGGCTTTTCGATTACGTGGCATCAGGGTCAAATCCGAGTGTAATACGGCCTCGTTCTGCGACGTCTTGAAACACGACAGGACGTCGCGCTCTTGTTGGGTTGCGGAAGCGCCGAGGATGGACAGTGCCTCGTCGCCATGAGTGGCAAGAATGACATGGTCAAAAGTATCCGACTTTCCATCTTCGAACTGCAATACGACCCGACCACTATCGTCGTTGTGAAGGCTTGTGACGGGAGTTTTGAGAAATAGGTGATTCGGCGGGAATCCCTTCATCACAGCATCGATATATGATTGTGATCCATCCCGCAAGGTCAGCCAGTCTGGCCTAGCGGCAATCGTGGAAAGCAGATGATGGTTCCATCTGCATGAAAAACGAACAAACATTGTTAGTCCAGCTACTGGCAAAGCCACTCGCCCCCCGGGATTACTCACAGGAACCGCACCAATGTCAAGACGGGGAACTCAAGACCGCATTTGTCGGGGCTCGTACTCCACACAGCAGCCGCCATGGGTAGCAGATAGTCATCGCGGAAGGCGTCAGAGTAGCCTTCGCGGGACAAATACTCGCCAATCGTCTCCGCTCTGGCAGCAGCCTGTAAGACACTGTCTGTTTCCTTAATCGGTTGCTCGTCCTCCTCATTCACAAGAAGGTCGAGGGCAAATTGATTGAACCTAATGATATCAAAGATCATCCGCCACATGCGCAGCGAAAATATGTTTCTCTTCTGGCAGAATATCGAGGCCAAGTTGCTGCCTGCCCATTCGAACAAACCTTGGTCTCTGGAGACGCCAAAGGTCATTTCCGTCCGTTCGGCCACCACATTGATCTTGTTGAGGAAATTGATGAAGTTTGCTGTAGACGAGCCTTTGGTGAGCACAGGGGACCGAATCAATTCGTGGATTTGCTCAGGGCTTGTTTCAGGAAACTCACGATAAGTTGCTGTGTTAAGCACAATGAAGCCTGTATCGACCGCGGTCGAGTATTTGCCGGCGTTCCATCGAACAGTGTTTGTATGGCCGCCGAGACGATCCGCCGCTTCGTACAGGTACACATCGTGGTAGGTCCTATTCAACGCCCATATAGCAGCTATGCCGGAGCAGCCGCTGCCGACGATGGCTACCTTTTTCCTATTCCGGGAGTTAACTTGGCGACTCATCGGGGCGGTTTTGTCTTGACGAAGAGCTGGCGAAGCCAAAACTTGTGAGGAATCGTGTTTTCCCACGTCCTGCGCTCAGCCACCTGCTTGCTCGGCCAGCCAGCAGCACTCAGTCTGGCGACTACTTGGCCGCGATGACGTGCGGCATCATCACTGTCACATGAAAGCGATTGGCAGCACAAGATATGGCGCAACCTGGCTGCTGATTCGACGCAAGGCATTTGTACGATGCTATGTTACGCCGAGATTGGCGCAAGAAGTGCTTGAGAGGACATAACGTACACGTGTTGCGGCGTCGACATGGCCAGCGCAATGAATAGGATACAATGGAGTCGGACGAACGGGCAATTGGCAGATCGGACGCGAAGATAAGGACAAATGCTAAGGTTGTGCAGTTTGTATGTCGTCAAAGAATGTATTCCACGATGGGTGCGGCTCTGGGACAAGTTGTACGCATGACCCTTTTTAGCAGCCGGTCGCGCTTATAATAGCGTTGTCTACTCCGTAATAAGCAAGGCGACAATGACGTCGCGATCCCTTTAAAGCCCGACAAAGCCCAGCATTACCCGCACAAAGCGTCGATTTAAGCGGCGCCAGGTCTGGCTCACATCGACGTCCGTGTCTCCGCGGCAACGACTTGGGGGTTATGGCTGTTTTCAACACATTTCAACACATTGTGAGATCAACACAACCAGCAGCATATCGGATCAATGCCAGACTATCTTCAAATCTTTCCGAAGCAGGGTTATTATTAAAACGTGCGTCCGTCTGGGCACAGGCATCATTCAGCGTCCTCTTCGGCATGGATACCTATGTATGTCGAGCACTCAACGGGATCGGTCGACGGTAGTACGAGTCGCCAATTCTTAAAAGCGCCGTGCAAACGGACTTAAATAAAGTCCATCTGCGTCGATCTGCCCGGTCAATACAACTAGACGCCACTGTGAAAAGATCACGACGCTCAGCCTGTTTTCTTCATTCTCGGGGTGATTCAACTTTCTTTGAAGAGAGAAAAGAAGAGAATTCAAGAGATGCGGGCCGACGAAGCGCAGTTTTGACTGGAACAAGGACGCACAGACCAACAATACGGGGGCGAGTTCTCACGTGATGCTGCTGTGGCGCTCCTGGGCGGTGCGCCGGTGACAAGCCGGAGTAAATAATAATAAGGGGGCTGTGCCTGTGGCAGTGACAACGGGGGCAACCACTGCCAACGGCCCACGGGGCTTGCAACTTGCGACCGACGACATTACATCATTACAGCCACGAAACTCATCCGTACTTGAACAGAGCCTGTCCGTAACTCGTCTCTAATTTGCGGCTTCCACGGCTTCATTCAATCTATCGCGTCCCACGTTCTCCGAGTCGCTACATACCCATCCGCCAACATGTCGAATCCTCTCGATGCCGAGGCTGGTTCTGAGCTGTTCAGCTCCTATGAGGCCGAACTCAAGCTCGTACAGGCAGATCTTACCCAGAAGTTGGACCAAATACCGGAAATGTCAGGAGAATCTCGCAAGAGTGCCGTCGTGCAGGCTGAAAGAGCCTTGGAGGAAGCAGATGAGCTGGTACCTCTTCCTTCTCCTCGTGATAGTGCAATGCCAAACCAAGCTAATCTAGACCTCTATCACTGCAGTTGGACTCGATGCGTCTGGAGAAACAAAACATCCCGACTTCGTCTCGCGCAAAGGTGAACCAACGATTCCGCAACTACGAAGCCGACGTGGACGCCCAGCGTCGAAAGCTGGCGGGTCTTGCCTCCGACCGTGCAGCCCTTTTCGGAACCAGATACACCGACGAGCCGGCTGGCTCCTCTGACGTACATCTTGAGCAACGACAGCAGCTGCTTTCTGGCACCGATCGTCTCGATAGGAGCACACAGCGATTAAAGGCAAGCCAGGCGCTGGCACACGAAACCGAAGCTATCGGAGCAAGCACTTTGGCCGACCTCAATGTGCAGCGCAGCAGAATTCAGCACACGCACAACACCCTTCTGAATAGCGAGGGTTATGTCGACAGAAGCGTCAAGACCTTGAGGGGCATGGCTCGCAGGTAAGGAAGGCATCAGCATGTGGCTGTATTTAGCTTATTATCATGGATCATAAAGGCGCTGACTATGGTCGTATCAGGATGGCCACAAATCGAATAATTACCATCTCCATCATTACCGTCTTGGTGCTATTGATTATCGCAGTCATCTTCAGCAAATTCAGTTGAGTTGACGAGCCTTTACTATCCTGGAGTTCCGGTTTGCATTTGGCGAGGGTTTGACTCGACTTTTTCTTTTTCTCTTCTTTATTCGGGTTTGAAGACAGTTGTAAAGACAGGCAAGGTATCTTCGTAATACGTACATATATATAAACAGTAAAGCAGTGAGGTTGAAGAACAGCAGGGGTGTGTCTCAAGATAGAAGCGGGCGTACATAGCTTTCTCTTGTGACCAACAGAGCTGGGATAACGAAAAGTTTTCTCTGTAGGTCTTGTGCTTCTGCATCACGTCATGATGCGGCGCAAACTGTCTATGAACATCAGTGATCAAAGAGCAATATGGTGACGCCGTGGGCGAAGGGGCAAAGCTAGCCAATCAACAGTCGACCTGACTCCGGTTCACGACGGGCCAATCCACAGTCGACCTTTCTCGGGTTCACGACGTCGGTTCACGAGAGCACACGAGAGCCAATCATTCCCAGATCTTGAATTCAACGAGAGCCAATCATCTCGCCAAGCTTTTCTGACTAAGCACATCCAGATTTGAGAGCCTCGGGGATGGAGAAATGGCTCCGCTTCGCTTCGCCAACTAGATCGATAAATAATGTGCTTGTATGTTGTGACCATGGACCCAAACGTCGAGTTAGACAGCTTCGTGAGCGAGTAGATTCGTGGCTATCTGCACACACGCTTGATGAAATGTATTGCCTTGGGAGTTGTTGTAATGAAATGAGTAGAGCCGCAAATGATCTGTCATGGGATCCCATTGACGTCGGAGAGGCTCACTTCATGTCACTGACAGGGGGTTGACAGGGGACTGCAGCCAATCACGTCGCAGCCTCACGAGGAGTACTTTACTTCGCCCGCACAATTAGCCTATGACCCAAAGTAGCGGCAATCACTGTCGTGACATAGAGGTATATCCGCTCCGTCCTGCATCCCGATTTCCGAGACCAAACTTTTCTTGCGCTCGATAAGGAGTGAATAAATTACGGCGTAAGTGCTCAAGATAGAAAACCAGCAATTTCCTTTGTGAGAAAGGGCCATATCGCACCTATAGAACCGGTAAAAATTCAGCGCCCAAGACCGAACTTTCTTTGTTTTGAGTTCAATGACTGGTTACCAAAAAGCTGTAGGGTACGCGATGAAGCATTTTGAAGCTCTCCATGTCACTCCAAGTCACAACCAACGGGCGAGGGGGCTGTGGGTCCCGCGACATGAAGTGAGCCTCTCCGACGTCAATGGGATACGGCGACGACTTGTAGGGTTTGTAGGTACATACAAGTATGTACTCCGAACATGCGGCGAAGCTTTTGAGCGCGTAAATAGAGTGCGGCCGTGAATCCTGCATCTCATTGGCTGATTTCAAGCCCCCGCTTCATAGCTGAGTGTGGGGCCACAGCCGAGAAAAACCCGTCATGCAGCCGAACGCGGACGGTGCGGAGGAGCTCCATCTCTTTATTAAGGAAGCTCTTCGACGAGCACACAAAACTTTCATTGCTCAAACTCTCCCACCTTCTCCCCTCCTCATCATCTGCCTCTTTCGCGCCACCACGCCGCTCCATTACTTTGTCGGCGGTGGCCCGTTCCCCTCCTTGCTTTCATTTTGGCGCTGCTGGCCATTGTAATTCCTCTTGCCACCGCATTTATTTGTTATCCAGCTTTGCTGCGTGCTCAGAGTGGCCTCGCCCTCCAGCCGCCATGTCTGAATTTCTTGGGTAGGTTCGAGATACCCACCCACATTATTTCAATGAAATCCAAGACCATGTGTTCTAACCATAGCCCCAATAGTTCTCGCATCTCTCTCATTTCCAAGAGCGATATCCGGTATGCGCCTTAGTCATTCAATGGCTTAATTGCGTAGTCGGCTAATTCGCAATTCAGCTACGTTGGCACTCTCCATGAAATCAATTCGGACGAGTCAACGGTATCCTTGGAAAATGTCAGGTCTTTCGGCACAGAAGGGCGCAGAGGCAGGCCAGCAGAAGAGATAGCTCCCTCTGACCAGGTATACGAGTACATTGTCTTTCGGGGCAGCGATGTGAAGGATTTGCGAATCGAAGAGCATCCCAGCCTCAAGGAGACAAAAACTCCTGCCATACCCGATGATCCTGCCATTGTTGGAGTAAGTCATATCCCTACATGCTACAGCATCTTGTCTATGATTATCACCTTCTATTCCATCATGATGAAATATTGCGGATGTAAATCTATTGTCACGGCGGAAAAGCGCAAAAATAATGTCGAGATTTCCGTTGCCTTCCTTCTGATCATGGAATATTTGTTTTACCTGTTTTGTTGCAGACCTTATGCTTGCAAGCTTTCTGTGAGAACCAATAAGCTGACTATCAAAACTGAAGGCTCGAACACGAGATCCTCGTCGGCAGCCCGCCAACCAAAATGGACCTCATGGCCCAGCCGCGTTTCAACCTCCATACCCCCCTCACAACAACTTCTATGGCGGACCCCCACCTCCTGGTTCCTGGGGTCGTGGCAGCGGTCCCAGCCAAATGCATGGCCCAGGTTTCGCTGGAGTGCCTTACCCTCCCCCGCCTGGGTGGTATCCTCCTGGTCAGGCATTTCCACACGGAGCACCTGGACCTTGGAGTAATCCTCAGTTCCCTCCCGGCCCGGGACGTGCCAGCGGGCCTGGTGGCCCCGCGACTCCTTCAGGACCTGAGGGTCCTCAACGCGGAGGTCCGGCGCAAAGCCCTGGCGCTGATGGTCAACAAGCTCCCAACACGGAGCAGCCAAAGGCACCAGCATCTGCACCCACAGAGGCAAAGCCTCCCGCTCAAGCCGTTCGGCAGCCTACCAATGCGCCTAAGCCACCTCTTGACACTAAACCTTCACCAGAGGAAGTCAAGGCTGTCGCGTCGAATCTGAACAACGATTCCGAAACGCCGGCAGCTAAGAGCATGAGAAGCAATCGCCCTGCGCCAGCACTCCCGCTTGCTGGATCAGGCGCCAGACCCTTCCAACTTCCCAACGCTGGCAAAACTGCTCCCACAGGCCCCAAACAGACATCGGCTGCACCGCCTATAAGCGTCGAAGATGCTACCAGTGCAGCCAGAGCTGCCGTAGCCATCGCAATGGCACAACTAGGAAAAAGCGGAGGCAATGCCATGGATAACCTGACGAGCAAAGTCAACGAGATGCGAGTCAATGCAAGCCAGGGCACATCAAATGGCCGCGGTCGCGGGCGTGGCGGGCGTTCGGGTGGCGCAGCCAAAGTTGAAGTCCCGGACTCTGACTTCGACTTCGCGCGGTCCAATGCGAAGTTCAACAAGGAGGACATTGCCAAGGAGGCTATCGCCAGTGGTGACACCATCGAGTCTCCTGGTGAGCCTGAGAACAATGAGCCGATTGCCGAAACGGCGAGCGGAAATCCGTACAATAAGTCGAGATCATTTTTCGACAACATCTCCAGCGAGGCAAAAGACAGAGCCGTCAAAAATGGGCAGAGGCCTGGCGGTCGTGAATGGCGAGGAGAGGAACAGCGTAGGAACATGGAGACCTTTGGCCAAGGCAGCGTCGACGGCGGGTATCGAGACCATCGCGGCAGAGGCCGAGGCCGCGGAGGTCGCGGTAGACAGGGATTCAACCGGGGCGGACGCGGGGGCAGTCGTCCCCCGTATCAAGCCGCCGCCGCCGTCAACCGTTAGGCTTGGCATCGAGTCTGTCTGTTGTCCGTTGATCATCATTGGCAGTTCACGGCCCCTAGGCCGTCGTACTTTTCGATCCTTTCAATTGAGGTGCGTCATCTGCCAACTGGGTCTGACGCGAGAAACGAAGCTCCTTCCCCCCTCTGCTTCATCGACTCATTCTTTTTATCCTTTTATTGTGTTTGGTCTTTGATTATGTAACAACATATTTGGGATCTCTGGCGCTTTGTGGTGCAAGCGACTGGTTCAGGGTTGATGCTGCCTCCTTCAATAAGGCCCAAGAGGTCTGAAAGCGAACAGGTGGTAGAAATTGGGAGCAATGGCTTAGTTGATTTTTGTGATCGAACAACGAACACATGGAGTTTGGATTTACTTTACGCAGCAAGGGATGCGGGCAGGTTTACGTGGATTATGACATATTCAGCATGGCTGAAACGAAGGCAGGTTTTGGTTTTGAATTGCTCGCCGCGGAGGCGGTTTCACTTCTGGGAGGCTTTGAGATGAGTTAGGACGCAGCGTGATGAAACGACTTAGGGTTTTTTCGCTATGATCATGGAGAAATTGGGGCCTAATGCTCGCCTCTTGGCTAAATAATACATACTCCATCAACCCCCATTTGTTGTCAAACGAATCATGTCTGCGTGCTGTAATCGTGGATTCGTGATTGATTAGCGGCGGGATTTCGTAGTGATTTTCGAGTTCTGTGAAAACTTAAAAGACATCGAATGGAATTAGATGCGTTGGGCTATGTACGTACATATGTATGTATCTATGTACAACATGGTCGTAGACGGTATGTAGATGAGCTGCACTACCTGGTATGTACATACTAGGTAGTAGAGGAGCTACATACCTCAGTAGGACCTGATTGTACCTAGATTCGGCTGTCCCCCACCCTGTGCCACGCGTGACACAGTGCAGTGAAACGCGAAAAATGGCCCCGGCGCGGCACTCATCTAAGATCTTTTATCATGTACCGCTCAAAACTCTTGGGCATATGCGAGCTGGAGAAGTTTTGTTCTTTCCACTGACAGCACAGGACATTCAAAGACGAGCCTACCCGCCATGTCCAGCAGACAACTACGCAAGCTTCAGCAGCAAAAAGAACTCGAGAGAGCGCAGCGAGTCGACCAACCTCGACGCGATGCAGACAAGAGTGACGATATCGAGGAAGCTGTACAGACAACCGCCAAGCCTAGGCCAAATTTGTTCGCCGCGCTAGGAGGCGAAGATGACGATGCGGGCGAGGAAGATGATGACGATGGCCAAGATGCGGGGCCATCGCTGACTGCACAAGACGACGAAGCTGAGCCAAGCGCCAAGAAGAGCAAGAAGAAGAAAAAGAAGAAGAGCAAGAAAGCCAAATCTGCCACCGCCGCGGCTGACGAGGAAGATGAGATTGACAGAGCAATCAAAGAACTGCAATCGAAATCCAAGTCCGGTGCAGGCAGCCACTCCCATGGACAATCTGGACAGGATGGCTCGTTCGGCCCTCGAAAGCGTATGAACGAGCTTCTTTCCATCGACACACATCACCTACGGGCTATCAACGAGATGCGAAGCCTCTTCGGTCGAGAAGTGATCGAGTCAGCCAATGCAGAGGAGCAGCACCAGGAGCAAGGTAACAGACGCCGTCAAAGAATGCCACAGGAAGTCGATCTGGAAACTTTTCTTCGCGAGCCGCCCGGCGCGAAGAAGTTGCCTGACGTTTCGCTGCGGCGCAATGTATTCATTCAGGGAAGGGAGCACTGGCCGTGCCAATCAGCTGGGGGATTGACTATGTCGAAGATTGGCGAGTCTTCAGATGGGTTGTCGACGGAATATGCGTATGTGCATGAAACGGAGTACGATTCTATGCAGGCTTTCTTTTTCGCCTGTGTGCAGATAGGAGATCCGATGCGCATGATACATCTGTTGAAGGGTGCTCGTAAGTATCGCCCCCTTAGAGAGCTTTCTTCCTTCTTTCTGATTTTGGCTAATGGAAGACTGTGATAGCATATCATGTCTCGACTCTACTGCAGGTAAGCAGCGTTGCGAAGCAGGATCAGAACATGGCACTGTCGGCGGAACTGCTGGAACGAGCTCTCTTCACTTTTGGCAGGGTGGCGACATCTGCATTCCGGCAGGACATTGAGAGCGGCCGCGCTCGGTTGGACTTTCGACGACCGGAGAATCGCCAATTCTGGCTTGCCGGCTACCAATATCTTCGAAGCCTTATACGCAAGGGAACGTATCGAACGGCCCTTGAATGGGCCAAGCTGTTATTTGCGCTCGACCGCAGCGACCCCTACGCCATCAGGCACTACATTCACGTGCTGGCTCTTCGAGCCTATCAATCAACATGGTTAATTGATTTTTTCCAAGAGATGGATCAGCTTGGCAACTGCCACGGTGATGTTGACAGGTATCCAGGCGATCAATACCTGAGACAGAGTTTGGTCTTGGCCAAGTTGCAAGCCAACAACACAGAAGGTGCCCGAGAGCTCCTCAAGAGCGGAATACAATCGCTGCCCTGGCTATACTGCGCTCTGTTCCAAGAGCTGAATCTCGATGCTCCGCCTTCAATCTGGGGAATCAAGCCAGCTACAGACACGGCATCCTTCTGGGTCAAGATGTATATTGACCAAACCAAGGATCTATGGAACAATCCCCAAGCCATCACCCTGCTACAGCAAGTGGCGAAGAGCCAAGAGACCAAACCCGAGGTGTCGTCTCTCGCATCCGAGGATGATGCCGTCGATCTCGGCTCCGCTCGTCTGGCCTACCTCGAAGGCCAGACAACCCTGCTAGCCATTACGCCACGCCATCTCCTCGATAGCCAACCGAACTACGAGTTCGACCCCTTACCGCCGCCTCAGCACGACAACATCTTCACGAGCGAGAGCACCCAGCTCCCCTGGCGAGACAACCAGCCACAGCGGTCGCAGAACCAACCACCAGACGACCTTCTAGCCCGGATGCAGAACCTTCTAGCCCGGAGAGATGAACGCGCCAGGAGAAGGGCAGCCGCACCCGCAGGAGTGGGCATAATGAACAACATCGGCGGCAACAATGAAGAGGACGACGACGAAGAAGCGCGAGCCATTCAAGAAGCAGATGATGAGGAACTACAACGCGATATAGAGGCACACATGAACTGGGTCAATGAGCCAGGTTTCCTAGGCACGTTGATGCGTTTGCTTGGCGTGGGAGCAGGAGCACAAGGCGCTGAAGAGGAACACGGTGGTGAGGACGATGACGTGAATTGGATGGATGTTGATGACGACGAAGAGGATCTCGGTCTCGATCCTGACGCTGAAGTCGAAAGTGATGATGAATATGCATATTTCATTGATGACGATGATGCAAATAGGTATTTAGCCCGTGAATGAGTGTCTATGTACATAGTTGGGATGCAAGTATGTATTTAGTCGCTTAGTCAACGTGTAGATAACTGCCGGGAATGAGATGCGCGTTGCATTGCACGACGAATCTCTGGTGGCGTTGCAGTTGGCACTTCGTTCAAGTGGTATCATGTATGTATGTTTGTAGGTTGCGTCGCAGTTCGGCCTATTTCCCCCTTTGGACGTGCCGGCGGCTTCTTCAATCTATACGTACATTCCTAGTTATGTACTCGATCTTGTTATTGTCTTTTCGTAATGCCCACGGAGGTTTTTCGTACTGTTGTTCTTCCAGGGGCTCCGACATATCAGTCAAGGACTCAGAAAGGGGTAAGCCGGGTGGTCTGTACACACAAATGCATACGCGTGTATATATGTACATGTATGTATGTTGTATATATGTTATATGTACATTTATAAGTATGTATGTACTCTGCATTTATGCTTATATGTTCTGTGAGCAGCCCGCTTGTATGTTCATGCATCATGTAGTTGACAAGGCATCATTAGTCCGGTTTCATCCCTCTCTGGAACAAGGAACAAAATCCCGGGGGGAGGGCTACGCCACCATGTTTCGTTGCGTAGCGTCACGTTTGAGGGGGCTGTATCATCATACACAGAGAGGTGTTACTATATGCTTTGGGATCTACGGGTTCTTTGCGGAGTACTCTGTAAGTTGGCCGTTTCTGATGCTTGCAAGTTGCCATTGTTGCGCATGTTGGTGTTTGGGGGGGGTGTGATTGACGCATGCAACTTTGCGTGAGGATCCTGCCCCTGAGCAGTGAGAGGAGCGGCAGAAAGTGCAAAATTATAGAACTATGGACGGGAAAGAAAGAGAAAGCTGCCATGTGCGCGCGGTTACATGCCATGTATTTATACCGAATCTAATAGAGACGCATGGGAATCCCAAGGCGTTGTTGGGAGCAGATGGAAATGGCGCCGGCCGAAGCCTGAAGGAGCTTTGGAGCAGCGGAACACGAATGGACTGCTGCATTTGAAGTGTGAAGCTGATGGCCAAGGAAGAGCTCTCGGGTTCACAGATTCCTGTAGGGTATCTATGAGAGGTGCGCATGATGGAATGCAATCAGGAGCTGGCAAGCATCAATCATGACATGGTCCATGGACTGGCAGGCCTTGCATTGCATCGCAGGTAAATAAAGAGTCCAGAGGCCGATTTCGCCGACGGAATCAGGACCTGGTCGTCGGGAAACGGATGATTGGGATACAGGGCGGTGAGGACGACCCATGGGCAGACAAGTCAGGGATCATATGAATGGAAGCCGAATTCTGGAGTTCTTCTTCTTCCTGTCACTTCTTTGTTTCTACAACTGCTTCTTTCTGGTCTAGCCTTGGGCGCCGGGGGTGCCAGGCTGGTAATCTTGATGCTACCTAATACGGAGTAGAAGACGAATCCGCAGGATGGTTGGACGACATCCTGGACGCGAGTCTATTCGTAAATAGCCTTGCCATATGATGCTGGGATCTGACGGCGCAAGCGCGACGGAAGGGTGGGGTGAGGGATTCGAGAACGGCAAGAAAGAATTTGAGAAAAAAACAAAACAAAACAAAGACCAAACAAAAACAAAAAAATAGCTGTGTACGAAGTATGTATGTATGTATCTAACTTCGTGTGTACTTGCAGATAAGGAATCCGGGAACTTGCGCGACCCTGGTTGAATTTCCATCACGTCGTGTTTCCGGAGTTCGCTCCCGAGGTTAAAATCCTGCGGTGACCAATCATGCCTGGCATTGCCAGAGTGCGAGTGCCGATAGCATCAGATTGCTTCTGATTTATTATTAAGACTCCCTGGGTGATGCGAAAAGCAACAAACGGCTGCCGAGTCCGAGTCCCGAGTCCCAAGTGGCTACAGAAGAAATAGAATGCCAGTCGAGACTCGCGCCCAAGTTCCAGGTTCCACATGCGAGGCTCGGGGCTGCGTCACGAAGGATGTGCCGAGCTTGTGATGAAGATGATGATGGGGTTCCGATCATTTAATGGGACCGAGATTGGCGTATTTCTGGTCGACGGGATGGAAGATAACCTACTGTACTCCGTAGAAGATGCGACTTCAAACCGTGACCGACTAGGATGAGACATTGGACCTGCAACCCTTTCAAAGAGTGAAAGCTCTCAAAACAGGGGCGAAAGTCGGTGAATATACGGAGTCCTATGAACGCCTTTTACATTTTTGCAACAGCGCATCGCCATGTCGAGAGCCTTTTCTGGAGCTGCCCCTTCAGAAACGACAAAGGGGTTGAGTAGGTAGACAGGAAAGAGTTCCGTGTTTGATATCGGCCACGGCACGTGAGCCAAACGAAGCGACATAAGGACCAGCGTGCCTGCAGGACCGGCTACATAGCTGGATGCAACGTGCATCAAACGTACATATGACTCTGTATACGTACATGCATGCATACTCTGTACATACCTACGGAGTACACAAATGCATGTGTACGGAGTACGACGCGTTCAAGGCTCCTGTGCTCATTTGTGTATGCAACATGACGTGCATGCGTGCCGGTTGGTGGCAGGATCTCGAGAGACACGGATGTTGAAATTGCCTACATACTCCGTATGCACTCATGCTCGCAGCGCCCCTTATGTTTCTGCTCGAACCGCATGCTGGTCAACACGTGGTCCAAGTTGTATCAACTGGTCTTGCAAGTTGCAGTTGCGGCCGAGTCGGAGTTCGTGCAAGCGCGTTAAGCGGGGCATCCTGAAGATGCGTTATACGGAGTACACCACGCGCATCATCAGAACTGCCATCTATATTGTTCGTGAGATGCCCGGGACAAGCAGAGAATTAGTATGTAGGTACACCGTACCCAGGCCCTGATAATCCCGTGCCCATGTCGATGTGCTCATCATGGGTCCATCAGAAACATGGGTCTCGCCTCGATGCTCCGGTCGGCCATTCGAACCCGTTTATCCTTTTACGCACAACCACCTCGAAGCTCCGCGCCGAGAACGATCTTGGCTCCCTCTCCACGTAGATCGTCGGCGACTGCCTCTTCTAGTCACTCACAGCAAGCGACTGGACACGAGACCATGAGTCCACGACCAGGTATGTGTGCATGCAACAAAGCATTCCCAGATACTCCGTACATGCAGGATACGTCTCACGGTGTAGGTAGTGCCGCTGTCAAGGTTACCGGTTCGCACCCGAGAGTCTTGGCACCCGACCCGAAGTAGAGATGCCTACTTCGTATGTTACATACATGTTCCTTTTCTTTTGGGCCAGGAAAAAGAAAAATGTCTGGACTGTCCTGACCTGCCATTTGTCATGGACCAAGCAAGCTGGGTGTGAATGCCCTCTCCGTTCCAGTTGCTGCATATGTACCTACTGTGTTGTTGGCTGGCAGCCGAGTCTGAGCCGACAGAACTCCTTCTCGAATCCTGCCAACCCCAGTCTTCGAAAGATTATAGCCAGGGATCTAATAGGTGCCAGGGTCCACGAAAATTGTACGCGGACAGAGGCCTCGGAACAGGCGATTGCGGAAAACTGACATAGCGGCGAAACGTAGCAGGAATCTGTGCTGATTCCTGGTCCCTGGATCATCTTCGCTGATGCTGACATCATGGAAGCACCCGCTCGGCACGTTCAAGTCACTGTTCAGGCAACCGCAAGCACCGCGCCTTTTGTACGATGGGGATGCGTAAGATGAAGACAAAACGTCTGTGTGGACTTGTATGCTCCCATGCATGAGCCGAGGCCCAAATGTGTTCGGGCAGTTCCTGGGGGATGCTTGATCGTTGGAGGCGAAAAGCGCCACATCAAATGCTCGTTGCACTGCTCCACGACAAGCTGCGTCTCGTGGAGTCTTTATACGTAGTAGATCAAGCGGCGACAGCTTGGTGAAGGGGAGAGAGGCACCCGCAGATAACAGACTTTCGTATGAGTGCTACTCCGTAGATCCAAGGATGGCTTGTCTGCTGGTGTGTGACTCGCAGCGGTCATGATGTCCCGAATTCCCTGCTGTTGACGATACTGAAACGCGTATGTCGTCCGGTCCCTTGATGCGCAAACACGACAAGGACACGGTGCCTGACTACCTAGAATCGCTCAGCTTTCGGTCTGGATGAGTTTGATTGTAGCATGTGGGCTCGGTATGACCCACGGGCACGATACTTATTACTGACGGGTGAGGAGAGGTGTGAATGTTCTGTAGAAGAGAGAGACATTTGGCCGTATAATACCTCACTCAGACTCCTGGGTACTTCTACGGAAGAAATGGAGCACGCACATACGGAGTAGTCCGTACCCGGTATGATTTTGCATCCTGATTTGTCGCCCAACTCCGGCTTTCTGACGAATCATGCATTCAGGCTTCCCCACGCGTGTCAACCGAGAAGGGTGTGTACCTGGTACAATTGTTAATACCTACGGAGTATGTATCTATGTATATGCACGAGCGAACCACTGCTCCTTGTTTCCGCATTTCCATCTCTGACACTGGCTAAAACTTTTGAATTGCTCCTTCGAAGTCCTCCAGATCATCATCTCCAAAGGACCCTCATTATGGTGCCTCGCACTGCCAGCCACTGACCGCCTACCTCTTACTTTGGTGCAGTGGCGCGCAGTGGGCGCTGCTGCCTTTCGATCTGCGGCGCTCGCTGTGTGCGCATCGAAGCAGGGGTTGACTCCCAACCCGATTCGGCCGAAGCGCTGGTGTCGGACGCCGGGTCGTTGTCTCTCCCTGCCATGGTTTTATGTATGTACAGTGACCCCAAGTGAATAACGCGAAAATCTTTCCACTTTTCGTCGCACGCGTCAATTTAGCTTCATCCAAAACTCAACCCATCGTGAGCAGCAAATAGCTATACTACCACACCCTTTGAAGCCATTCAAAAAACAATTTGACGGCACGCAGTAGGACTCGCGTCTACTCAGCCTTAACGGTAGGCAAAATGGCCAAGCAGATCGCTAATGACGAGGGTATTCACCCAAGCCTCGTTTATGGCATTAAAAAACGGTTCACTACCCAAGATTGGGGGATCTCACCGAAAGGGCGAGGGCACCCGAACAAGCTAACAAAACACGATTTGCGGCGCTTCCAGACAAACACAAATCAAGAGCCATTCACGACCACCAAAGAGCTTCAAGAAATATGCGCTCCTCATGTTTCTACGGAGACAATCGCACGATACCTCAAGGTAAGGGGAGTCATGCATCGCCAAGCCGCACAATGCCCATTTTTGAGATAAGAGCATGTGTAAAAAAGGTTCCAATTCGCGCTCAAGTGTTTTGAGTCTTGACAAGCCGCTTGCGTAGGTAGTTTCGTTGCGTTTGATAGACAGATGAATGCGCTGTGGAGCGCGGCGATGGACAGACCCAGGAGTGGATTTGGCGCCCTGCCGGCCAGAATTGCACCTTGAACTTATGATTACAATAACCCGGGTTCTAAGCAGCGAAATGGGCTCATTATAGGCTTGAAAGCAACCGAGTTCGATTATGTACAAGCAAGAATAAAAGAAACCCCGTTATATCCGCATATCCGGTGTGGAATGCGCTACGGAAATTAGGGTCCTCTCGTCGTCCCCCCCGGGGGACCCCGACTCGAAGAGAGGCGGCGTCACCAGCGCGGTTCACGATGATCACCTTGATGAATTCCTCCCAACCATGGCATTTTAAATGGCCAGATTGCGAAGAAGTGAAATAAATAGGTGTGGTGATCCAAAATGGGACCAATTTGGCGTTTCGCGTTATTCACTTGGTGGGGCTGTATGTGTATCAGTGATCACATTCACACATACTCCGTATGATCGTGGCGAGCCAAGCGCAGCGTTCCAACAACTTGATCCCAACCAGGCAGCAAGCAGGCATTGACCTTTTAACTTTCCTTTCTTCGGAAGGCAGACAGACTTGTTAGTGTCGAATGGTCCCTCGCCCGACAGCTTGATGTCAGCCATATCATCTACACGCACCGGCTTTGCCCCACGAGGAGGGCATCAAAGAAACAGGTACGGAGTACGGAGTATGTACCTCCAAATACATATGGCGGGAAGTTGGAGGTGACTTGGAAGAGGAGAAGCTACAATGGCGTATTCCGTGAGCTTGCGACCCCAGGCTTTCCTGGCCCTGGCCCCCTGGCCATTCACAGGCAGCTAGGTGAAGGAAGCATGTTCCCGCAATGGCGAGACAACTCGCATCAAAAAAGCAACAACGATCAGACATTTCATGCAAAGCTCCACGTAACAGCACGTTCTGCATGCTCCATTGCTCCATGATTACATGCCGACGACAGGGCACCTTCTGTACGAAGCACGACGACCTGTCTTGATCAACACCACATGGTTGAGGTGGTTTGCTTAGCTCCTGTTCCATTCTGGGGTTCCCTCCCTCAATGCCAGCCGAACATACCTGCTGGCCACAGCCAGACGAGTAGGTACCTAATCCTTTGCTTGTCAATTCACATCTGATTGGTAGAACGCCCGGATTTCCAAATATAGGTATCTTCACTGTTCAGAACCCGATCGTCGTTCGTGATCCACTTGGAGCAAAGACAGCGCACGCGATCCAAAAATGCAGGAGCGGTGTATAGTCTGGCCAGCGTATGTACTCCGTACAGAGTACAGTAGCCCAATGACAAGAAAAAAACAAATTCCACAAGGCGGAGAATGACAACGGGGCCAGTCCATTGATCACGCGTTGCAGGCTTGCAGCTGTCCGTTGCGCAGTACGTCAAGTTGTGATTCCGTGATCGGAATCCAGCCTTGATTGATCATGGACCCCGACATCGATGGCGTGGCGGTTGGCGCAAAGATGAGCGTCATGAACCCAGCAAGCCCCACACCCGGCCGGCCATGACTAGTAGATGCTGGTACTCGGTAAGTACATTACTACCTACGGAGTACATAGCTGGCCTTCCTAGTCGTTAGCTTGGTCTGAGACAGGGAGGATGGAGGTTGAGGCGGCCAGAAGCGACGATGGACGAATCAATACAGCCCCGTCCCTTTTCCAACGCCTGAAGGTTCATCCTGCTTACTCGAACAGTCAGGACTCAGGACTCAGGATTGCAGATGGACAGCCTTGTTGATGACACGAGTGATGATACCTACCTCTCTACAGACTACTGGACATGTCCGTGCCTTTTTGATTGTGTGCTGCCCGGGCTGCTACAGAGCACGAGCGGCCGGCGAGGCGTGAAGCACTTGAAGATGCGTACAAGCACATTGGTCGAATTTGTCAAAGGGAAAGCCATTGTCAGTCACCTGTATGACTTCAGACTTTGCACCCCTGCCTTCATGACCAGTCAAGTCGACACAAGCAGCATAATAAGCTGCACGAGCTGCACTCTATTATGACACACGCGACACCTGGAGCGCATCTGGATCGCATCCGGAGTCACATCAGACTGGGTACAAACTTGTTGCCGCTATCCCTAGTTTCGGCCTCGTTTCCGCCCTCACCCTTCTGCCCGCCGATCTAAGTTTCTGCCACTCGTGACGAATGCTTGTTTAGGTACATAGCTAAGTTGTGTGTGTTCCACGAAGCTGGGTCCTCGCAAATCTCTCGGCCGACGGGGCTGCTCTAGTCCTTCTTCCTATGTACCTATTCACATCGCTTGCATTCTGATTCAGCCAGTCGAGAGCCGTCCAGGTTGGGCCGACCCGGGTCGACCCAGAAAAGAACCAACTCGGAGTAGGCAGTACCTAACGAACGTTAGGAACAACTCCGTCGGCCGACCCACCCTCATGATTTCCCGGGTCGCCGTCTTTCGCTCTTCGTCTGTTTGTCCATCTGTCTGCTTGTCGACTTGCTATACTTTGGAAGCTCGTACGACAAGACGAGTTAAGAGTTGTCCCAGTCCGTCTGCCCAAACACCTTCTACCCACGTACGTTGTACACAAACCTGCGATAACCCGTTGCGTATCCGACGAACAGTGTAAGCTTCCTCCGACCTTGACACTCGCCGCCGTTTGTGACGTTTGACCAGTCGCAGGAGCCTAATTCGACAGCAGGCCACCTTAATGAGCTTGGGTGATCACTGATCCTGTTGCTACTTCGCACTACCGAGATTGATCTGCTGTAGCAAGCAAAGAAGACCAATCGGCGCGACAGCCGTCTTTGAAGAACTGGAACAGCGACAGGCGGATCACTATCAATCGCGCCGATTGTGGTTGCGGCGCAGCCGGGCTGCTGCTTCTCCGCCGGGGTTTGTCCCAATTGCGCCGCTCGACAATCTCGAGATCTCGAAACTTAACTTTTCCTACTTTGGTTGTTCATCAGTATCTTGCTTCCTCCCTCTGTTTTCCCACTGTCACCCTCCCGCGCTCGTTGCGCCCAACTTCGTTGCTGAGGTGCCATCTGGATTACAATGACCCGTGCTTTGGCGACTTGTTCCCGACTTAGCTCTTGCCGCACCTTCCAGTTGAGTGACTGGCTAGCACAGAATCTGCGACCGGGTTATTGAGCTACTGTGTTCGTCGCATGCAAGACACATGTCTTGCCAACGCACGGGAATCATGTCAACCGCCATGCATGGGTTTCCATTGTCAGTGGATGCAGCGGCGGCGGCCGCTGCGGCTTCGGCGTCTATCAACGCCAATAAATCTTCAACGGGCTCGGTTGCGAGCTCCTTTGAGAACAATGCTGCTCATGTCCGAACACCGCCTCCACAACATGTCGTCCATGTCTCTTCTCCTCATGGAATGTCTCGCCAGCCCCTCGG
Source organism: Claviceps purpurea (assembly GCA_029405325.1). Classification (NCBI taxonomy): domain Eukaryota; kingdom Fungi; phylum Ascomycota; class Sordariomycetes; order Hypocreales; family Clavicipitaceae; genus Claviceps; species Claviceps purpurea. The sequence goes on along the minus strand of CM055783.1, from coordinate 2,809,040 downwards.
CCTGAGTCAGCAGCAGCAGCAGCAGCAGCAGCAGCAACAGCAACAGCAACATCACCACCAGCATTCATTGCAGATGCAACAGAGGAGCGTGAAGCGCCCAAGACCGGTCAAATCGTGTACCGAGTGCCGAAAGAGGAAATTGAAGTGTGATCGTCAGCTGTCATGCTCCCAATGCCAGAAGTCGAACCGCGTATGCCGATATGCCGCCGACCATGATCCAGCAAACCTTTCCGATGCCTCGGATACGGAACCGGTCGATGTCAACAGGCATAACAAACGTATCTGCCCGCCAGGGACGGCCAATGCCGCCAACGCGCTGAATAGTGACGCCGCGGCAACGCCGGCGAAGAACGGCGAATCACCAGGCTTGCCTGTCTTGGAAGAATTGACGTTGCGTATGGATCGGTTAGAGAGGCATATGCAAGGCCGCAGCCCTGCTCCAACCGATACTAGTGGAGGCAGAATCTTGTACGCAGCTGATGCTACTGTACGAGGACTTTCTGTCAAACGCAATGGCATGGTTACGCGCTTCTTTGGCCAACACAGTCCTCGAGTGATGCTGAACGTGGTATGCAGACACTCCTGGGCAAGCATCCATCCCCCCATGTTTGAAAGGACTTGAGCAACTAATTCACACCTTCTCTCCCTGCCCCCCTTTAGTTTCCCGAGGCCCGAGCATTCTTAACCGGACAACGTCAGAGAAACGCTGTCGACGATCTGCTGCGTAGTTTTGGACTGCTGCACAAACACCGCCAAGACGAGTTACATCTGGCGATGAAGCCGATTACGGTATTTGTGGATTCCATGATGCCAGTACAAAAGCGTATGAGAGACATTCTTCCAAAGAAAGAAATTTGCGATCGTCTGGTCACCATGTATTTTGACACGTCGGAGTCAATTTACAGGATCCTGCACGCGAGGACCTTTTATGATGCATACAACATGTACTGGGATGGAAACTTGCAGTCGGATTGGTTTCTTCCCCAGTTGCTCTGTGTTCTATCCGTAGCCTCTCGATTTGAGACAAAGTCGAGGGGCATGGGACATGAGCGAAGTGACGGAGTCCATATTCCTACAGCCTGTGCGCTCATTCAGAGTTGGTTAGACAGTCTCAAAGGAAAGCAGCTGGTCGACATTAGCACAGTTCAGGTCCAGATCCTACTGATTCATGCATCGAGGATGATCACCCCTCGGCTGCAAGATTCCTGGAATAAACTGGGCTATGTGCTGAGACTGGCAATGAGCATGGGCATGCACCGAGACCCTGCCGAATCTGAGCCTCGGATCCCAGTCTTTTGGGGCGAGATGCGGCGAAGGTTGTGGTTCACCATGGCTGACATGGACTTGCACATGTCAATCGCCTGCAACATGCCTTCTCTGCTCCGAGACGGCGACTTTACTTGCAAACCGCCTCGAAATTTGAACGACTCGGAGATATATCTGAACATGTCTGAGCTTCCACCCACGCGACCGATTGATCAGCTGACGGATAACCAGATGCAAGTGTATGCGGCCATCACACTCGCTGCTCGAATGCGAGTGGCGCCACTGGTCAATCGGATTGATTCTCTACGCGACTATTCCGAGGTGCTGGATGTGGGAACCAAGCTGGAGCGTTTCCTCGACGACATTAATTATATATACCCACGCCAAGGATCCTACAGCGCGGCCCAGAAGAGCAAGCAGTGGCGGAGCCGAGTGATTTTGGACATGCACGTGCGACGGCCGCTGCTGGCCCTCTACCGACCTCTGGCGTTGGGGGCTGCCGACGTGCCTGCGGAGATTTCAAGATCGTTTTTGAAGTCGTCGGTGGTGATATTGAAGTACCTCGACGAATTGGATCCATCGTTGACGCAGTTCCACGAAGTGGCGGAAATGTACCACCAGATTTTGAAGCCGGACATCATCTACTCGTCGCTCAGCATATGCTACTATATCCAAGCTGCGGTCCGGCAAAACTCAGAGTCGCTGGTGCTTGGCCATTCGGGGGGAGGAGGAGGGGGACCACCTCCTCACATGATGGCGGAAACAAGTGATGAGCTATCACTTTACTCTGGCGAAAGCGTGATTCCATGGTCACCACTGCGGTTGATTTCCATTGTACAGGAAAGTTTGGATCTTCTCATTAAATTCATGAGTGGGAGCGACACCAAGGATATCTTGTGCGTGGCAGCGGTTCTTGAGAGCGTCAAGAACCCTGAGCCCAAGATCCAAGACATGACGCGAAATCTCTATGCTGTCTTGGACATGTGCCTGCGATCGTCGGGCATAACAAAGGATAAGTTGCGCGCAATGGCCATGGACCAGCAGTATGCATCGGACGCCTATATGCATGGGCATCCAGTATACGGGTACCCAAATTCCAGTAGCATGGCGTCAGGCGGACCAGGACAAAGTCCGGCGGGCTGGACATTGTGGGACGGCTGGGACTGAGAGGCAGGTTTTTTCTGCATGTGATTTGTGTACGCATAATGCGGCGGAGGGGGAGTCTCGCGATGGACAAAAACTGATTAGAATGGAGGGATGGAGTGCATCACTCTTCATGGCGAATAAGGGGGTGGCGTTTCTTGCATTCTCTTTGCTTGCTTATTCTTGTATTTTGTCCTTGTATTTTTGCATTTTTGTGTTTTGCGTGTTTCATGTTGTTTGCATATCATCATGCCCGTCTCTTTTCGGGAATCGGATACTGGCTGCCACATCTGGATTATGGTTGCGCATTTTTGGGCACATAATATCGCAAGGAATACCCCGACAGCAGTAGAAATTAAAGAATTTGAACAAGAACAGTTGTGCTCGCGATGAGGAATGCTAGTGAGAAGGTACTATGCTGCGTAACACAGACAAGTGTATGTGGATTGTAGCACATCAGTGCCTGACTCATATCGATCGTACATTCGTCATTCGCCTTTCCTTCCCCTTCCGAGGTGGCGAGATGGCTGCATATCTATGGCCTTTGGGGACGCGGTGTATGTGACCTCAGAGATCAGACGAGAAAGAACCCGACGCCACGTGGGTTGGTACATAATATGTATGTGCATACGGAGTACGGAGTATGTATGTATGTACATATGTATTGGTCATTTCTTCTGCGACATAACGGCGGCAAGTATGTATGTACTCCGCATTGCAAGCAATCGGATCGCAAACCGCAAAACCGCAAACCGCAGATCGGGAATCGGGAATCGGAAAAAGAAAAAAAGAAAAAAAAAGAAGCTTGGTCCGTTTCCTTGGTTTCCTTGGCTTCCTTGGCGGCGCCAAGGTTCCCCCGACGGGAACGGGAACGGGGTCGGGATTCGGCATCTTTGCCCGCTGCGGCCTGCGTGCGTGCGTGGGGCCTTTCCAAACTCTAACTTCTAAGGCTCTAGGTTCTCCCTCTCTCTTTCTCTCTCTCCCGAGTCCCCAACATTCGGTGCCCTTTTCTTTCTTTTTTCTTCGCCTTCCCCGCATAAGAACGCCTCGGTTAACTTGTTAAGCAGAGCCGATGGGTGGTTTCCCTCGGGCCGGGGGAGGGGGGGGTGCGAATCGGAGCCGAAGAGGGCAAGGCCCGTGCTCCGACTACATATGTATGTATGTACCTACCTCTACATACGGTATATACGGTATACCTAATAAGTACCGACTACATACATAACATGACGAATCAGCTGCAGCGTGCGACGACTTGCATGGAGCCAAGTTTGCGATGGCCGCATGGCGTTACCTACCTCTTGTAAACCATAGGTAGAAATGGCCGCCATTTGGGCACGGGCGCACTCGGTTTGTGGCCGTTCCGGTTGCCACAGATGGCAGGAAAGACGGTCAAAGAGATGAAAGATGGTAGATCAACTCGAATAACAGAACTCCAGAATCTACTCAGCACGATGGCTAGAAGTGTAATCGACGAACGACAAACCAAAAAAAAAAAACACCAAGACAACCCAAAAAATCAAGCACAATATAATGCCCGCCAAGCAAAAATCCCCCGTCTACGTCCTAGGCGTCGGCATGACCAAATTCATCAAACCCCGCAACCAGGTCGACTACACGCAACTCGGCTTCGAAGCAGGCATCAAAGCCCTCCTCGACGCCCACATCAACTACGACTCCATAGAGCAAGGCATCGCATGCTACTGCTACGGCGACAGCACCTGCGGCCAGCGCGTCTTCTACCAATTCGGCATGACCAAGATCCCCCTCTACAACGTCAACAACAACTGCTCCACCGGCAGCACCGGCCTAGCCATGGCCCGGAACCTGATTGCCAGCGGCGCAGCCAACTGCATCATGGTGGTAGGCTTCGAGAAGATGATGCCCGGCAGCCTCCAGCGCCGGTGGGACGACCGCGAGAATCCCCTCGGAACAACAGTCAGCATCGTAGCCGAGACACGAGGCTGGGACGCCACCGCCCCGGGAGCAGCGCAGATGTTTGGCAATGCTGGGCGGGAATACAAGGAGCAGTACGGGGCGCACGATGAGGACTTTGCGGAGATTGCGCGGGTCAATCATGTGCATTCGTCGAGGAATCCGTATGCGCAGTTCCGGGAGGTGTATTCGCTTGAGCAGATCATGCAGGCGCCTGGTGTGTTTGCGCCGCTGACGAAGCTGCAGTGCTGTCCTACGTCTGATGGGGGCGCGGCAGCGATTCTCGTTTCACAGGCATTTTTGGATGCGCGGCCGGAGATGGCGTCTCGGGCGTATGCTGTTGAGATTGCTGGGCAGTGTCTCGCGACGGATGGGCCGAGTTTGTTCTCGAGGAGTGCGATTGACTTGATGGGCTATGAGATGACGCAGTTTGCTGTGCGGGCTGCTATGGCTGAGGCGCATATCTCGCCTGCGGATGTCCAGGTCGTGGAGTTGCATGATTGCTTTAGTGCTAATCAGATGATTGCCATGGATGCTCTTGGGCTCTGCAAGCCGGGGAAAGCGCATGAGCTTGTCCGAAGGGGGGATATTACCTACGGAGGTAAATACATTGTTAATCCGTCGGGGGGACTCATCTCCAAGGGCCATCCTCTCGGTGCTACCGGCATAGCTCAGTGCGCAGAACTGGTCTGGCATCTCCGCGGATGGGCGAATAACCGCGCTGGTCCACGTACGCGATATTGTCTGCAGCATAATCTCGGTCTGGGAGGCGCGGTCGTCGTCACAGTGTATAGAAGGCCTGATGGGCAGACGGCGCCGAGGGACCTCACTGATGAAGCTGTGGGAAAGATGAACGGGCTGGGGTATAATCCTGCGACGGAGGCGAGGGTGTTTACTAGGGAGGAGGCAGATCGGGTGAGGAGTAAGAGGGCGACTAGTGAGTGGGCGTTGGCGGATACGCAGGAGAAGCTTCTTTCTGCGCACTTGTGAGCGTAAGCTGAGCAGAGGAGGAGGCAGAGCCGCAGAGGTAGGTATGTTACACGTAGGTAAGTGGCAGCAAATGCAAGAAGTGTTGTGCTGTGCTATGTGTGTTGCGTTTCTAGTTCAGGATGGTAACTGACTGCGTTGCATTGCACCGTGTGGCAGTGATGTTGCATCGTGTTGTGTTTGGTTGCTTTGCATTATCAAGTTGTATTTTGCCGTATCTACATACTCGTAACTAACTACATATGTCGTTTCGTTGCAACTATTCAGGTAAAGCTAATACATACAGAGTAGTGCTCCTATTGATGTTGAATAGTGATTCGGGCAGGAACGAGGTGTTGTGAAGAACAAACTGCACTCAACGGACACTGAGACAATGACGATGAATTTCAGCGTATTTTATGCAGCCATGCTTTTATAAAGTACCTCGAGAGTGCAGATTGTCCCCCCCTTTATCACTGCTCTGCTCACGATGCCAAGACTGAAGCCATACGTAGTTGAAGTACACTCCATGCATTCTCAGTACTCGGTTCCCTTTCGTAGCTATACACATCATCGTGCAGAGAAGCTACACATATGTGCATACATCAGTACATAGGTATGTACCTGTCTGTACGGTGTGTCACCGTGTAGCACATGTACATGGGCGGGGCACGCGAGCAATACGAAGACTTGGAGGTCCGAATGGCGGGTTTAGTGTTTTATCTCCACGCGATGCATCACAGGCCGCAGGCTGCAGCGTTGGCATGTCTCTTCGGATTTCCCCTTTGGCCTCGCACATATGTACATACCTACCTAGGTACCTCATACTGTCATACATGATACGACCCTGACAATACTGCTCTGACCCATATTTTTTCTCACTTGCAGGCAGGCTGCAGCAAGAACGGCATGTTCACCTTTGCTTGATATGTATATCTGCTTATCACCAGACACTCTGCGCTTCTCTGTCTTTCCTCCTCATGCTCGTCAGCAAGGCCTCACTGCCCCAAGGTACGAAGCCGTCTCCCCCGCTACTACGACCACCACCGCCAAAAGTCAAGCAGCCGTCTTCTCGTCACCATCCTGGAAATGACTCTCCCCAGCTTCCCCCTATTTGCACATCTCCCCATCGAGTTGCGGCACATCATCTGGAGCGAATACCTCTCCTACTACGACCAACCCACCGTATACCTGTACAGCAAGATCTTCTTTCTCAAGCATCTAGACCCGCGGTGCGAAGACGAGCGCTACGAGGGCATCTCGCGCACACCCCTCGTCCAGGTCAACACACCAGGATCACTCCACGCCAACTCAGGTTCGCGCAGCGCAACTCTCCAATGGGCGCGAGGGCGCGGCATCGAGCTCCGCTGGCAAGACGATGCGCGACGGTACGTGCTTGCACGGGCGTTTGACCCAACGCGCGACGTCTTGTATATCCCGCGTTCCAAAGTTGGCGAGTTTTTCGAGCTGGTTCGTAACCGCAACGGAAACGAAATCGATTTGTCAGAGACGACGGCACAGATCCAGCATTTGGCCTTTACGGCCTACACGACCTACGACTCGCGGGTAAAAGTGGGACACATTATGACTTCGTTTACGAGTCTCAAGACGCTGTCTTCGGTGTATGGGATCCCTCCTGAGGTCAAGTATGCGTGGGTGTGGGGAGGGCCGAAGCCACAGCAGCAGCATGCTGGGAACAATGACGGTACACAGGCGGGCGAGGACTCGGTGACGGGCGACGACGAGGAGGACGAGTATGAGGAGGAGATTGCAGCCGAGGTGCAGCCACGATGGGTGTTTGAGGAGGAGCCGGGCGAGGTGGTCAAGATGTGCATCCCAAATGCGGACTTTCTCAGTATGTGGGAGGCGGGAGAAAAGTACATCTTCACTGGGGATCTGCAGGAGGCTCTGATGTCGCTGAATGTGGACGATGACGTGCCTTGGAGGGACCGCTGGGAGGATAAGCTTCTAGTTGAGCTACTGTCGGTTCGAGCGAGGCGGTGCTCGTAAAGGTGTGTGACTGCAGTGGTTATTGGATTGTTCTTCTCTGTTGTTATTATTAGGTAGGTATAGTTAGTTCTTCAATCCATCCTTTTCCGGCAGCGCACTCCAGCTGTGTTCTTTCCGTGAACAAAGGCGGACAGAACAAACAGAGAGCGGCCACAATCAGGTGGAGCGGTTTGTGCGTCCATTCGAAGCTGTTGACTTTTGATGATGGGCCGTCATGAGGACTCGGAGATGACGCGTGCCGGTGCGCAGCATGTTGCTTTGGGGATGGGAAAAGGAGAAATACGGTTCCTTGTTTCTGACGATAGCGGTGTAATTATGCGTGTTGTCCAGTTCAAGCGCATTGTATGCGGTGAGCAACCAACAACAGGTCCAGGCGGTTGTGATGGTTGGTTGATGCGATGGTTGATGGTTGATGTCAACTTGATGATGTCCAAAACTTGGTCGATAAGAGATGAGCACGTTTCATGGACGGCCCCGCCCCCGGCCAGGTGCGTCTGTGCGTTGCGTACGGCGCACAAGGAACCGGCCTCCCGTAGTGCACCTATTAAAAGGCCACGATGGCGGCTCCCGCAACCCCCTCATCCGAGTTATCCTTTGGTTCTACAACATATGTTTCCACCTGTTTCCTAACCTTAATAAACTCAACGCCATCCTCATTCCATCCTCAGTAAGCTCTCTACACGTTACTTCGCCAGCCATCCCCCGCGCATCTCCTACGAAAACAACATCGCCCCCCGCACGCGGCACCCCTCGTCTCCGGTCAAATCGAATTAATAAGCCTGTATCTTTGTTTAAAAAAAGGCACTGTTTCTTGTAGAATCGCTCTCCGAAAGAAGACAAGGAAAAGAAGGACATCATGGCCCCCCACACGTACGAGTTCAACGTGACCATGACCTGCGGCGGCTGCTCCGGCGCAATTGAGCGCGTACTCTCACGAATGGAAGGTGCGTCATAAACTTTCTTTTTCTTGGGCGTCGTCTTCATCTCCCACCACGTGAAATTCTTCCCCCGTCCCCCTTGACGAGTCAAAGGAGAAAAAGACACGGGCTTGGGATCATGGCACACGTTCGTGTCAGGAACAAGGGAAGAAGGCGAACCAGTGGGCTAACGGGTTCTTGCGCACGTCTTCTTGGCGGAGGATTCGATGCGGAATTTATAGGCATCGAGAGCTATGATGTGTCGCTGGACACGCAGACAGCGCGGGTGGTGACGGGGCTGCCATATGAGGACGTGTTGGCGAAGATTGCCAAGACGGGGAAGAAGGTGAATTCGGCGACGGCGGATGGTGAAGCGCGGTCCGTGGAGGTTTCTTAAGCGTACGTACAGAGGATGTTGTGGTGTAGGCCGGGCGTAGGAGGAATAAACAGGTACATACTACCTATGTACGTACGGAGTACATATTGAAGGATTGCGTGTAATGGAGACTTGACGCAGGGAATGAATGGCCTGTGTTTTACTCGGAATAAGACGGAGAATCGTCCTGTCGCGAGCACCAGCCGTCTTATGACGGTATCAATCTGTCCGTTTCACGCCTCAATGTCCATTCATCTCACGATGGACTTCCATGCGATAATAAAGAGTCTCACCACCTCGCATGGCGCAGTCTGCGCGACGGGAACGATTCTGGGATTGCGGGATTGATGCAGCGCTGTTGCCGATGACATGGCATGACATTGCGGGCATTGGCGTGGCGTGACCATCAGCATTCGTTGCAGGGACTCAGGGAGCCTCCCAAAGGGAAGCCGACGTTAATTAGAAAGCACGTCTCAAGTTCGCTCGTCGCAAAGTAGCAGGTCGCATATCGTAGGTAGCACCACACGCGGATTTCGACCCACAAGGTACACCTCCTCTACATGTAGGTACATGCCTACCTACAGTGGTCGTCTTCGTTGAAGTTCGGCTCAACGAACCAACGAGTGCCCATTGCCCAAGACAGGCCACATCGCCTTATGGAGCCCCCATCGCAGCCACTCACAGTCCGAGGATCCGCCTTCACGAACCACCAAGCGGGCGGCATGTCGGTCGGCAGCGCTCCCGTTTCCCGCCGCATGCATGCATTCTCGTAGGTCTAAGTTACGTCTCACAGACTACAGTACAACACGAATAGGCTCCGACCCCTCATCCCTTCCCCTTCCTGTGGTTCAAACTGGTGTTGGTATCGCCACTCACCCCTCCATCACCTGTTTTCAGCCGCAGCCACATTGATCGAATGACGCAGGATAGCCTGGATAGGGCCGTTTTACGTTTGGCGGCCAGCTTCGGGCCACTTGTTGCCAAGCAGGAATGCGGCAATTGCGTAGAGAGATATTTAAAGATGGGACTACGCCGTGGTTGTTTCCGACGATACGAAATAACATACCTACATACATACATCTATCTATCTACCTACCAGACAGTTGATACTTGACGTTGAGCTTTGATCGACGTTCATTATTCTCGATTCATTACCCCATCATCACCAGTAGTGATACATACGTGATACATACTTCTACCGCTGACAAGCACTGCGACGATCAATATGACGAAGCCGGAAATCCCCAAGGAGCAGTACGCTGCTGTGGTGGAGAAGACGGGCGGACGTACGTCTTTCTTTTTCTTTTCCCGTTTCTTCCTTCTTTTTCAGCAATACCTATCCAGGAGAAAGGAAAAGGATCGTCTTATACCTTTTGTAATCCTCCTAATCTTCTTCTCTCATACCTCTTCTTCTTCACCTTTTGATTTTGCTTGAAACCATTCCTGTTTTTGTTCTTTCTCTTCTTGATTCTGCTCTTCATCTTCCTTTCTCACGGACTACGCTCACTCCTCTCCATAGCCGTCGTATACAAGAAAATCCCCGTCCCCTCACCCGGCCCCGATGAGGTCCTCGTCCACGTCCTCTACTCCGGCGTCTGCCACACAGATCTCCACGCCATGCTCGGCGACTGGCCCTTACCAACCAAGCTGCCTCTCGTAGGCGGCCACGAAGGCGCAGGCGTCGTCGTGGCCCGCGGCTCTCTCATCGACGCAGATGACGCCTCAGACCTACAACTCGGCGACAAGGTCGGCATCAAATGGCTCAACGGCTCCTGCATGCACTGCTCCTACTGCACCAACATGGACGAATCGCTCTGCCAGCAGGCCCTCCTCTCGGGCTACACCGTCGATGGCTCATTCCAGCAATACGCCGTAGCCAAGGCCGCTCACGTTGCTCGCATTCCTGCCGACTGCGACCTCGAGGCCGTTGCGCCTATTCTCTGCGCCGGGCTGACCGTCTACAAGGGCCTCAAGGAATCCGGCGCGCGGGCGGGCCAGACTGTCGCGATTGTCGGTGCTGGCGGCGGCCTCGGCTGCTTCGCCATTCAATATGCCAAGGCCATGGGCCTGCACGTCGTAGCCATTGACGGCGGCGCTGAGAAGCGCAAACTGTGTCTCGAGCTCGGTGCCTCGGTCTACGTTGACTTTATGGAGTCTGGTGGTAGCCTCGTTGAGGATGTCAAGCGCGCGAGTGTTGATGGTCTCGGTCCCCATGCCGTGCTGCTTGTTGCTGCCAACGAGAAGCCCTTCCAACAGGCTACGCAGTATGTTCGTGCTCACGGCACAGTCGTATGTATCGGCTTGCCTGCCAATGCGAACTTCTCCGCTCCCGTCTTTGATACCGTTGTCCGCATGATTACCATCAAGGGTAGTTATGTCGGTAATCGCGCCGATACGGCTGAGGCGCTTGACTTCTTTGCCAGGGGGCTTATCAAGGTTCCCTATAAGACTGTTGGCTTGAGCGAGTTGCAAGATGTTTATAAACTTATGAGCGAGGGCAAGATTGCTGGGCGGTATATTGTTGATACCGCCAAGTAGCTGCTGCTGTACATTATACCAGAGAAATCATGATGATTTTAAGAATGCGTGAAAATATATCCACACTGAATAATATAAAGTCTGAACCTCAACCTGTAAAGGACTGGTCCAAGGAATACTGCGTTCTGGCGTCGATAAGTGCATCTTGGTTATGAGGAGGAAAGAAGGGAGAGAACTGCACGCTTCCCTCGTGCCTACATACTTATATATGCATGAACTATAGTGAGCATTCCTAAGAGATCCTTTGCTGCCGCCTGCATGGCCTTGCCATCGTTCCCCGACCCTGATGGCCTCACTAGTGCTCATACCTGACCCTGATTGGGCCTCGCTGTTGCTCCATGACCTTGATGACCTCGCTGGTGGTCCATAACCCTGATGGTCTACCGTCTCGCTCTTAGTCCACGACCTTGTCCTTGTCGTGGCTTCTGTTTCTCCTCCACCTAATAAGATCCGAGCCGGAGATTCAAATCCGTCACAGAGGTACTGAATCACGTCGCGTTTCGTCTACATTTGGCCTAGCAAGTGTCACGAGTCCCGTACAATTGAAGCCTCCAATCATCTATTGTTCAATGTCCACCATCCACGCCCATCATCTATTGTCCACCGTCCACCGTCCACCTGCCACCGCCTGACAAGAAAAGCCCCAACCCCATCAATGTGACATCATGTCTTGTTTTCCCCTGAAATCATTCAACACAGACTGCCCCTGAAACTATCAACACACATTGCCCCAAGCCATCACCACACCTCAGCCCGCATCCCTCATGACCCCCCCGGCCCTCCCAACAAGGCAAATCTCCGCACAATACTCGGCCCGTATTCTTGGTACTACACACAGACAACACATTAGCTCAAACCCCCAACCTTCACCCAGCAACCAAACAGATTACGTACCTCAGCCTTTGTGTGGCAATAAGACCTAAACTCGGGCGTCTGGCCCAGCAGACTACCACCAAACCACGGTCCATGTCGTTGTCTCTTGTGCGTAATGACCTGCACGTCAAGACCGCCACTTCGAGCCCCACCACTGCGAACCTCGCTCGCCCGGATCCTGGCATCGACCAAATGCTTGATATCTCTCTGCAGTCGTCTGCCAAAGTCCTTGTACAGAGTACTTCCACCAGACAGGACGATATTCTTGTACAGCCCACGACGTACATCAATGGGCGATTGCTGGATCACGCCATCTACAACAACGGGTAGCGGCGTCAGGAAATCAGAGCTGTAAATCTCAGGATTGAAGAAGATTTCCGGCGCAAGGAAGCGCTCGTAGCCGACGTCGACTGTCACTTGACGGCCACCGGGGTGCGATACGACGTGCTTGGCGAACCTCTCGCGGTCGCGGTCGTATTTGCCAAACTCCTTGACGATGTCTGGACACACGTAGCAGTATTCTTCCTTGATATCCTGCGCTGTCTTGAGGGATGAATCGGCTTCGCCTCGATCTCGCAGAAGGGACTGCACGAAGTAGGTGATGTCGCGACCGGCAATGGGGATGGACTTGATGGACGAGCCGATGACGTAGCCCTCTGCGACGGGGATGACGTGCGTGACGCCGTCGCCCGAGTCAATCACCGTTCCGGTGAGGGATCGATCGGTCACCTTGGATGATGTCCAAGACGCTGCGAGCGCAAGCACCGCCTGTACGGCAATGTACATGCCTGCGCAGTTGAAGGACTCGAAGAAGATTTCGGCCGTGTTTTCTCGGTTCTCGGGAGGGTTCAGGGGCTAGTTCTGTCAGACATGCTCGACATCTCGGCGCTCGACGCGCTTAAATAGCTCGATCACACTCGAACAGGTCGCAAGGGATTGAGGGCGGGGCTGAGTTCATCATGCTGCTCACAGGTTCGGTAAGGAGAAAGTAATGATCCTCTGGCTCGACGCGGAGGTATTTGAAAATCGAATTGGACCAAAACCGTTCCATGTGGTCCTGTTGGATACGTTAGTTGCCAATAACAGTAAGTAGTATCACATTAAGAGTGAAAAAGAAGAAAGAGATGATGATAAAAGGAATAAGAAAGAGTCTGAATAGACCATGCGTGCACGCTCTTACCCAGTTTTCTATTTGTCCATGTCGAATGGGATAGTGAAGACCATATCCTACAACCCCTTAGCTACGCTCGGCATCATGGAGAAGCACCCATTCGCAAAACGTACCAGGGCCCGAGGCAGCACTCAAAGCCTCGTCTCCGATGTAAAAGTCCAGATCCTCCGTTCCCCTCTTCCCGCTTAGATGGCCACCGGAGCCTGCACCACCGGTCAGGAAGGAAGGCTTATTCGCGACAGCTGGGCGGCCTGACCCGGTCCCGCCGCTGCCTCCCGTGGGCCCTTTCGTGGCAATGGCCGTTGGGAATACAAAGGATGGCGAATCGTTTCCGGCGAAACCTATACGAGGGGATTGTTAAGAAATTGGCCGTCGTTGGTAACAGGACGATCTGCATCGAGCATGCGCACCGAGCTTGGAAAATCCTGTGCCGCTATATATTTCGTCAGCTTAGCTACGACGGGATCCAAGCTGGCATGGGGTCGGAAAGGGGGCGTTGCAGGGCCGGGGGATATGGCGGGATGAGGGGACTCACTTGTCCATGACAACGGCAGGAGTTTGGTTCGCCATGATGAAGGAGAGCGGCTGCGGACGCGCGCCTTGTGGACGTGGTTTCGAGTCGAGCGTTGGCGAAGCCGGCGGTGATGGTTCGAGAAGAGAGACGCTGGTTGTCGTCTGTCGTCACCTCAGCATTCAGAGTGGAGTGGGGGTGGATCATGGAAGTTGGCAGCTTTGTCCGGGTTGCCGCCGGGAGTACATGCAAGGCTGGTGCCGCCGCCCACGTCGGATATGTACAAGTTACAACCCCAGCTCAGAGCTGACGGGACGTGCCAGTTAATGTCGGTCTAGAAAAAGGATGAAAAGGACTGGAAGAATGGCGGACTTCACCACCTCGCGACATTGGAAGTTGAAAGTTAAAAGTTAGAATGACTTGAGAAGCAAACATAATTGAGTCTCACTAGGCACATCCAGACTGCAACGCTTCATCGCGTTCCCTTCGCGTGTTGGGCTTACGACTTTCAGGCTGGGATATCGCGATTGATTTCTTCAGTGCAAGCCACTGGAAATCCAGCTTCAAAGCCTTTGCAGGAATGACAGAGTTGGTACGAAACCGCAATCCCAGTCAGACTGGCGCTGCGTGAAGTGCCAAAGATTGCGGTGTATCCTGGGCCAAATGCCATTACACTATGTACTTCTCATTAAGCTGCAACACGATGAGCTGTATATCGTGATCTGTACATCCTCCGTAGGCGCTCTGTGCTACAAGTTCAACTGATGTCTCAGATGGTGAGGCTGCTACCTCCAACAGAATTGAGAGCATTAAGCCGATTGACTACATACATTGTTTTTCTTTGTATTCGTTTGGAACAGGTATTGCTTCTGCAGTGTGACAATTGCAAGTTGCAATAATCTTCGCAAGGCACAAGCCATTAGGTAGGCGCTCTGTGCTACCTATTATGTACATATGTACAACAATTGGTGTCAGGCTGTCAGCTGTACATTAGGTACTCCGTATGTACCTCGAACAGAGCATATGTACAAGGTTTGTCTCGAGGATGATTGGCCAGCGACACTTACTAGGTAGGTACAATCCAGGACCCATATTTTGGCTCACGTTTGTCCTTCCATTGGGTGAGGATGGCCGCAGGATGTCAAGAGGGATGCCATGACGGGATGATCATTGATGAGATGGATCGCAAAAGAGTTCTTTGTTCGTTCAAGCCTCCAGTGCCCAGTTTCGCAACACGGGAGCCAATCTCACCTTCAACGCCTTCTCAATCCGCCATGGATTCCTCATCGCGATGTCTACGCAGCTCAGTGCGTGCGGCCTCGTCAACATGGTCCTGTCTATCCTGTCGAGCCGCTCGACCGCCGCCGTGGGGGACCCAGCGCCTGAATGACACATTTCGACGCAAGATATCAACGTCCGCGCGACGGTCCGCTCAGCAACAACAACAACAGGGGAAAAGCTTGATGGAGCAACATTTAGCTGAACGGAGGAAGAAGAGCCGGAGCGCTGCGTAAGGCCGCTAATTCCTATTCTACCTCTATCGTCGCCCCGTGTGCATTCGCGCAGCTCTGCTCACCAGCTTTCCCTCTAGTTACTATACGATCAGTGTCATAGTAGGGACCCTTGCGTTGTCCTATGCATCCGTGCCGCTATACAAGATGGTATGCTCAACAAATGACACTCGCTATCCCTAAGCTTATATATCTACATACGACATCTACATAAAGTACATTGCTAATCCGCCTCGACAGATCTGCCAAACCACGGGCTGGGGCGGTCAACCCATCCGAGCCCACGGAGGCCCCTCTTCCGATGACGACTCTTTGGCAAGCCGTCTCGTCCCCGTCACGTCCGCCAAACGAATAAAAGTCAACTTCAACGCCTGCGTATCTGACGATCTGCCATGGAAATTCACCCCCCAGCAGCGTGAAGTGCGCGTCCTACCAGGCGAGACAGCCCTGGCGTTCTACAAGGCGAAAAACCGAGGCGACAGGGACATTATTGGCGTGGCGACATATAGCGTCACACCGGCCCAAAGCGCAGCCTACTTCAGCAAAATCCAGTGTTTCTGCTTTGAAGAACAAAGACTCAATGCTGGGGAGGAGGTCGACATGCCGGTCTTCTTCTATCTAGACCCAGATCTGTTGAATGACTTGAACATGCAGGGCGTGGATCAAGTGACGCTCAATTACACATTTTTCAGTAAGTCGGACACATACCAACGAACACATACCAACGAAACTTTGGTAGAAATGCTTACACTAATCAACAGAGGCACGATACGACGATAACGGTACCTTCAAGGCACCGGCCCCGATGTAGACACTTAAACGGCATGCAGAAATGCTCCCGGCTTGCCTTCTTCTACTATATTAACACCTTTCTATACAAGAAGTATAAAGAGCCAGGAAAATGCCAAGATGGATTGGATTGGCCCTCATATTCAACAAGAGAGACCGGCTTGGCCCGGAATGAAGCGTATTCGAGACACCAACGCTGTGTATATAAAGCATAAATCTCAGCCACACCACTCATAGCATGATCATCAAAAACCGTCCATATGTTCACAATCTCGCTCAATTGGCTACACGTATTGATCCATTTCCCATTCTTTCATTTGCTTGTTGCAATTGCTCAATCGGCCATCGGCATAAGTTGCTCGTCGTTTTCCCCTCTGCATGTCGCCAGAAGAAAGAAGACCCAACTTATCAATCCGGCTTAGCTTGCGCCGATAAGTGGAAGTTGGAACGCAGCCAAGATTCCACCCCACTCGATGTTCCGAAAAGGTAGGGTAAAAGTAGCATCACGTGCTCTTCGCCCCACTCGCCTAATTTTCGCCCACATCCAAGCAACCCATCCAAAATCTTTTCACCGTGACCCTCCTTCTGGATTGCCTGTTTTCAAATCACCCAACGCCGAATTCCCTCGTTGCTCTCCAAACCGCCCTACTAACCTTCACAATGGCCAAGGTCAGCAAGAGTATGTCAAAATTCCGTTACATTGTCGCCTCCACAACTGCCATGTCGTCTCGTTCGAAAGGATGAACCCGGCCTCCTGAAATTGTACAACTCGGTGAAACAATTTTGCTAATGGACTTTGACTAGATGTGTCGTCTTCCCGACGCAAGAGCCGTGCCGCTCACTTCAAGGCCCCCTCCAGCGAGCGCCGTGTCATCATGAGCGCTCCCCTGAGCAAGGAGCTGCGCGAGAAGTACAATGTACGTTTTCCAAACAAAGATCTCTCCAAACTCTACCGCCGACACGAAAACAAGTCCTCCTAATTGGTTCCTCCTACTGACCGGCCATGCACAGGTCCGCAGCATCCCCGTCCGCAAGGATGACGAAGTCAAGATCGTTCGTGGCTCCAACAAGGACAGCGAAGGCAAGGTCACCTCCGTCTACCGTCTCAAGTACATCATCCACATCGAGCGCGTCACCCGTGACAAGTCCTCCGGCCAGTCCGTTCCTCTGGGCATTCACCCCTCCAACGTCGTCATCACCAAGCTCAAGCTCGACAAGGACCGTGAGAACATCCTGGCCCGCTCCAAGGTCGGCCGTGAGCTCCGCGCCAACAACAAGGTCTCTGCTTAAATGCAATGACATGATACAAAATTTTTCTTGGGCGAAAACACGGAGAGTCGAACGGAAAGAACCGAATGACCGACCGCATGCTTCGATTTATTACAAAATGAGCTCGAGAAGAAGACTATGTCAAGGAGTATCACGCCGGAGTGGACAGGCTTTTTTTATCCAAGGGACTCGGCATGATACTCCTTGATATTTTTTTCTTGCTACTTCGGCATGATACTCCAGGCGTTCTGGCAAACCTCATTGACAGGTTTGGGGTCTACTACGGCAGGGTAGAATAATGGAGAATTTTAATTCTCAATGGCCATTTCACTGATTTGTGAAGTGCTCCATGGGAGGTGTTTCCCGAAGTCAAATGCTGTCTCACCCTTGTCGCACTGTGACATGATGCATTGACAGCAGTCTCATGAGTCATGTGAGACGCGTACGCCTCTCTGCTGATCTTGGATTTCCAGCTTTCTTCCCATCATCCGTGAACAAAGCCAACCCATCTGATGGTACAGGTAATCGTAGTATTCTCGGTTTGATGAGAACATCGTAGAGAACTCTTTCCCGCTAGGATATCTCCGCGTCCACCAACAAGTCAATGGTTTTCGAGGTATACGACTAGCGAAGAAAAACCCAAGTTGAAGCTAGTCTTAAAATACCAGCTTAGACTCTTGCCTGAAGATTTTCTCCAAGGACTTTGTTCCCCTGAAGATGGAGATTTGATGGTAAGGAACATCCAAAGTACTTCGGAGTCCGTACTGTTAGACATCATATTTGGTCAGAAATCTCCATCCATCCCATCTCTCTTTACACGTCACCATCACTTGCTATAATGCCAATCCGGCCTGCAAAGCGTCTTGTCACACAAGAAGACTATTTAGAGATATAGCTCGTGGTCTATCATTAATCTTTTATCTTCACCCTACGAGGGCAGATAGCTACCTGTTTTACTGTACAGCGTACTTCTCCACTGGAGCTCATAAAATACATCCGAGTGCCTACAATTATCCCTTCAAACTGGGCTGATGCCAACAACTAACGGAACAATGTGCTTCATACCCAGCTGGGTCGAGCAAAGAACAAGACAAAGAAGAAAGAGAAAGAAGAGAGAAAAAAAGAACGAAGAAAAGAAAGACACAGCTTTCCATACCGCGAAAGATGACAAGATGAAGAAAAAAAAATGCCAATTCCACCTCTTCGTTCAATATTGATCCGTCCCTTAAATGTACTTTCATGTCCTGATGGTGCATGTTTTGTGAGCACGTTTTCAATACTGTAGCAATGTTGTTTCTGCGGTGCCGTAAAAATAACGTAATCTTGTTCGGAAGCCACGTTGGAAGAGCTCATCAAGTGTAGCAAAGTTGAACGTGTAAGGTATACAACAACCAACAAATCAGCCGGTGAGCTACTCATAATGTAAGTAAGTATGAAAACAATAAAGTATGCTCCGTATAGAGCTTCTCCTTTTTTTTTTTGATTCTTTTTTTTTTGCCAAGATTCTCCCTCGCTTCACGAGGCATGAGTCCGAAGTTCGCAAGTCTCATTTGCTTTCTTTGACTCCATGAATGGCTGGGAGTCGGTCTTCTTTCTTGTTGGACACACGACCACTTGTGCTGAAGTCTTCGCTACCGGAGAGTTTCGATGGCGGCCCCTTTGGAGATATGGATGCATTGGCAATGGCGGGTGTGAGAGAGGCGGTAGCATGTCCGGCGTAGTTGGGCAATACACCTTGAGCTGTCATGGAAGACACGGTTCCAGGAACAGCCGTGGCGCTTGTTTTGTTTCGCTTCCAAACACGCTGCCACACATCGTGTCTACTCTTGCTTCTATACTTGTCAGTTGTGATCCTTGCTCGGCTCTGGGATTCTCGGCTACTTACCCACTGGCAGTCATATATTTCCGGCCGCGGAATAAAATGTTTGAGCCATCATCACCATCGTCTGACGACTTGTCTTTGCAGCCTTCCGTTGATGAAGCAACATTCTGGCTCAGGGCCTTGCGAAACTCATTGTAGCCGTGGTCAACTGGGTTTGAGCCGGTAGCTGGTGCCTGTTGAGTGTGCGCCGGTGGCTCTGCGGTAGAAAACGCAGCGGGAGCGTGCTGAGAATGGCTCGTGTCCCCAAGGGAACCACAAGAGGGGGGCAGAAGAGATTCGTGAAGTGATCGAAACGGATCTATTCCTGCTTTTGGAATCGTCAACGCGGGATCTGCCTCGGTGTTGCCAGAGGGAATCAGGACGATGGCTGGGGGCTTAGACACAGTCGGAGACTGAGACTTCATCGGAGACGGAGGGTAAAAGTCTTTGCCATCAAACTTGGGTAGGCCCTTCTGGAGATGGTGTGGCGCCTTTCCCCAATACATAT
Source organism: Claviceps purpurea (assembly GCA_029405325.1). NCBI lineage: Eukaryota > Fungi > Ascomycota > Sordariomycetes > Hypocreales > Clavicipitaceae > Claviceps > Claviceps purpurea. The sequence goes on along the minus strand of CM055783.1, from coordinate 2,789,399 downwards.
GTCGAGCACGCAGCTCATCCTCGGTAAGATCACGACCATAGATGTAAGCATTCATGTCACCGGCCTCCGTGCGCCTGTCGCTTGGAAGATGCCCCACCAGGTATGGCTTTTCGGTGAAGGCTTCCGGAGAGTCCAAGTCTGCGCTGCCTTCAGTCACTACCGCCACCGACTCACTGTCTTCAGTATATGTGGTTGATGACATGCCGAAAGTGGCAGGGTCGGGGACTGAAACTGTGCTATCTGCTCGTGGGAGAAACGGTGGTGCTAGTGCAGCCCCTGCTGGCAGCGTTGAGGGCCGTTTCATGGGCTCACAGTCCTCTGACGATTCGGGCGTGATTTTGGTGGAAACAGGGGCAGATGCTGATTTGACTTGTTTCAGAGCCAAGGCACGTCGTGAAATAAAAGCATCCTGGTCCTTATGCGTCTTTCCTGGCTGTCCATGAGCCGGTAAGCTCTGCGAGACAGATGATTGACTAGAGCCCCGCTCAGACTTGGTGTCATTAGCTGTGGTGGAAGTTGAATTCTTCCCATTATGATCGGGAGTCGAGCCACTAGCATCTGCTTGGTGCTCGTAATTGGGATAATGGGTTTGTTCAGTCTCCAGCTGAGCTTTCAAGTTCTTCTCAAACTGTTGAATGTGCTGTCGAACCATTTTCGCTTGTGTTTCCATGCCTTTCTCATCGATTTGGTGCTTGTTGTACTGCAATTGGTCTTCAAAGTACCTGAGAGAAGATCTGAGCACTTCTATCTGCTTCCTGGTGATGTCGCTAGGCCGAATAGACGATACAGGCACGGGAGAGCGCCCCGGAATGCTGGGAGTACTCGAAGAAGACGCCATATGAGCGTGTAACTTCTGGTCAGCCTTAACGGGTGCTGGTTGCATCCTGGCGGACATTGGAAAGCGAGGAGGCACGGTATTCGGCGAGCCTAGTCCTGAGATCGGGAAGCTTGGCACAGAAGCCATTCCATACGGATAGAAAGATCCGGCAGGAGGCATCATCCACTGTCCGTTGAAGCAAAACGGGCGGTTGTGGTCAAAGTGTTCCGGAGGTGAGACACGAACAGGATTTGGGTTGTCAGAAATGCTACCGTCAACCTGCTTCCCACTTTCCCCACGCTCTGCCGATACCTTTGGACTTGTTTTGGCTGTTGCTTGATGCATCTGCGGGAGATTGGGATGAACCAGACCAAGTGTGTTTCCCATTCCTATTCCCATCCCCATCCCCATCCCCATCTGCCAAGGCATCATGGCAAGGGGCGGGTGGCCTCCGGCTGTAACTGAAGGATGCATACTCGGGAAGACCCCCGGGAAAAGATGAGGGAAATGACCGTATGCAGGATGCGGCATCGTGGCTGCCAGGGGAATACCGGCTGTGTCTCCATATGTACTGTGGCCAGAGGAGCGGGATGCAAAAGAACCATCAACTCCCGGTTTCTCTCTGGACCATTTTCCAGTTGGAGAGGATGAGCCCCGAGTGTTCGGAACTATGCGCCCTCCGGCAGTAACTCGTACATGGGTTGGAGAGACGACGGCCTTGTAGAATCTTTGAAAGCCTTCATCTTTCTGAGCAGAAAGACCGGTTGGAGCGCCGATTGGCTCTTGTTGGCCATGCTCCAGCTGAGACCGTCCCCGATATTTCCACTCAGCGTCCGTTCCATCTAGTTGACGGACAGAAGATTCTTTCAAAGCCATCTTCTGTTCTTCATCGGGCTCATATGTCTCCTCCTCAATAAGAGGAAGAGCTCGTTCAGGCGGCATGCGGAAGATTTCGCCTTTTGTAAGAGTGAGCGACAGAAACGACCAACTAGTGCCCGCTATTGTTCCAGAAACGACGTACCTAGGTCATTGTCTTTACGCATTTTTTCAAAGAGCTTTTTGTATATATCTTGGCTCACGGAGGCTTGTCTCATCCGTATCAATTCACGGGCGGTGTAGGTCTTCGAGACCATTTTGACGTCCACAAAAGCAAAGAAAAAGAAAGAGCGATGAATCTCTTTTGAATGCCAAATGAAGAGGGTAGGAAACTTTTGAAGCTTGCCAGGCGTCTGTGTGTTGGCTTGGATGAACGTCAGAATCGGTGCTACCTGTGACCAAAGCCTGCTGCCGTCAGTAATCCGTTGTGCTTCTAGCTGAGACCTAAGAAACTGAGACAGTCCATTCAACGAGAGCCGAGGAGGATTCCGATCCGATTGTTTTCCAAGGTCCATAGTGACTTGGATACAACGATGATAGTTGTGCAGCAAATTATACCGGATAAGAGGGGTTGTCGATGGACTCAGTTGGTGATCATGTTGCTGAGCTGCGTACAGGCAACGAAGGATCCTTTTCGTCCTCCTTGATTTTGTCAAGACCATATTGGGCTGTCGTCACGTATGTCTCCATATAACCCGAGAAGAAAAATCCAGATGCAGAGTAAACCGTCAATGCAGTAGCGGCCGAGGAGGCTGGCACTGGCTCAGATGGTTTCTTGTCCAGCAATTTGAAGTACGCGAGAAATATGACAAACTGTTCAAGAGGCGACTGTCATGTGGGAGCTCCTTAGGGACAAAGATACTGGCCACCAGCATGACCCCAAAGTCGATATCACAAACAAGTCGTGTAGCCAAAGAGCGAGACGCTGGGTGAATGGTTGTGGGATGAGGAAGAGGCAGGATAAAGAAAACGAACGCCGAGAGGAAGAAAGACACGCACTTCGGAAAACAAAGAAAGAAGAACTCACGCATCAGTCTGCAAAGAGAGCAACCAGCGAACCGCTACGCCTACAGGGCCTTGGTTGGCATATTTCGTCTCAACGTAGTCGGGTGAATTCAAAGGACACAGCGTTGACAAAGCAGGGAAGAGTAGAGGACAGGTCTTCGGAAATGATGATGGCCTTGTGGCTTATTTCGAAGAGAGAAGAAGAGAGGCGAGAAACAAAGAGATAGATGTCAGAAGGGCTTTTGCTAACCACTGCCTGAACAACTTTTGAGTTCGAACTTCGCTGCGTACCCAAAATGTTTTTTTGGGGAGGAGGAGGTGCTCCTATGACGGATCACAGCCGAAAGATGTCCACAGCGACGTCAGAAGGGAGGGAGAGCAAGAGCGTCGGGACTTGCAAGATCTCATGTAGTGATGTTTAGCACGTTATGGTGCGACTATGAGGAAGCGCCTTCCCGATGGTGGCGAAAGAGGTCTGATTCGGGCGGCAGGCGACAGTCGAGGCAGCGAAAACGAGGAAAGAACGAGCGACGCCTGATGCAAATGTCTCGTCGTGTTTGTCGGAAGTTTGGAAGGAGCTTGGAGGTTATGATGATTCTCTCATTTCATGCTTATCGTTGCAGTGAGATTCGCTTCGAACAACATACCCGTAATCGGCCAAGTTGAAAAATATTGATGTCCAATTTGTGCTTTCGCGTGCCGATCAGCTGTACCTGGTCTCCGCCCTTGGGATCTCACCTCCATCCTTGGTATCTGAAGCTAGTTCTTGATAATACAGTGCAGTGAGAACAACGCGAGGGTGCTGCCAAGGTGTGGGAAGCGATTTACTGCCAATAAAGACCCAGAGAACTCGACTCCGCCAGGTGCGGCTAGGCATCATAACATGTCATGTGCCCTTACATCCCATTGACCCCGTCCGAGATAAGAGGCGCTGCCGTCATCGAAGTGAAAAATACTGACAGGGCTGCTTTCATCTAATCGCACTCGCAGCGGAAAAAGATCGCGTTGAGTGTATAAAACGTGTGTATCTGCCTCGTCCTTCGCAACGGTGCTAGCTGGCCGCGCAACAATTCGTAGAGTTTCAGTCTTGTGGAGGAAAAGAGGGAGCAAGTAGAAGAATAAATACAACAGCGCAGGTGGTGTCCAAATCTGGCACAGGTTGGTGATCTTTTGCTCGCAATACAATAAGGTCTAATAGTTGTCAGAAGAATGAGCTGTCAGCTATTTGCGCCATGCCGGGGTCGCCAAGAACAATACGGGCGTTTCGGTAGTTTCACAAGGCTTTAACTCGTCCGTCGGAGAAATGCCAAGCTGATCGATACGCAGCTGTTTGGCAGGCAGCTGTCGGTGAGAACAGCTGTAGATGGCGCCTTTTCTGAGCAACATCCGACGTATTGGCGTTCTTCCACTCTTCCTTTGATACATTCTTCGCCCGGGAAAGTTCCAGAATGTTGGATCTGAATGCAAGAAGCGCCGACAAACCATCGTCTTCATATCTCAAGCCGCTCAGATGTTAGCCAACCTCAGATGGCTCGGGTTCTGGCGGAGATTTGGTCCATATCCAATCTCTCAACAGCAATTGTTTCCTATCATTTTGGAGCCAGTGTGCTTTCAGGTTGACGTAAAGCTGACATGTAAAGCCAACCTATTCAGGTACAATCTGTGGAAAACTAATGACAGTCGGAGCAGTGTGAGAGCAAAGAAGCAAACAGAAGAGGAAAATGAGCAGCAGACGAGGATATCGAACGAATGTTAACAAGTGGGTGGCACCACGACCCAGTCGAGAAACAAGGTACACTCTTTCCATAGCATACTGTAATAGAAACATATCATGAGGTGTGAAATTGGTCAAGAAACTCGGTAAACACATGGCTCGTCACCTGAGACACATGCTCGGGTTCGCGGACAAGTCGCGGATGGCCGGACTCGGGAAATCTCACGATCTTGTGACCGAGATAAGCGTCGATCATCTTTTCGTCCGACTTGGCCAAGACAATCAGGGCCGGCCACACAGCTGAACTGCTGCATCTTTGGGGCAAATCGGAGGGCTCTTGTGACCAGTATGGCATGATGGATCAACGGCTTTGTGATGAAAACCCTCCGAATGCGGCATCGAGGCATGTTTTGGAACATGAGCCACAAAGGCTGATGTTCGCATGTCGTTTTTACTGAGAAATGAGCCTATGTAAGTGTTGACAGAAACGATGTATGGAGTCAGTCTGGTAATGCCTTGGGTGGTGTCTGGTGCAGCCCATGTGCACAAAAAGGATGGCGCAGCGTCTGCCACCTTTTCAGTGTTCTTTATTACGCTCAAGAAACCCCTGAAAGCTGTGCACTAGGTACGGAGTAAATTTCACACGAGATCGTGCGGGAAGCCATGTGGAGCGATGACGCGTGTTTGTGCTCCGCGCGGATGTTCCCGTCGTCACACTCGCACGCCACGTTGTGTACTCCGTAGGTACCTAGGTACATACATACTTATCGACCGCACTTCACAACAGCCCCGAAACAATTGGCGCATAATAACTTGACAATGGGTTTACCGTTTGGCATCAGGCTACGACCGTACCGTATTACGTACGACCCGCGGACCTTGACAGGAACGACATGATGCAAAAGACAGCTCAGGTCAGATAAAAACACAGCCCACAGAGAAGCGGCGCCGAGCGGCAAGTCACCATGTCAATTTACGGAGCATATGCGAAACAATACCAGACATGTCATTGCCAGATTGAGCCTTTCTGCATCAATCCGGACCGGGGGCGCATGGTGGGCCCCGGGTGCGGCATCATCAGGTGCATTTGTTCCTCGGCAATCGGAGTTTGGCTCGGTAATATGTCCCCGTAGAGAGGGCAGACTTGTAAAGCCAGATGGCCGGCGCGTGAGGAGAAAGAGGAGTTGGCGGGGATGCATAAAAAGGCCGCGGCAGGTGTTCTCTCCTCCTCCTCTACGTAGTATCTTGCGAAAAGCAAGCAGATTCTCGTCTTTGGGATTGGATCAAGTGTCCCTATTTCCTAATCTGTCCAGGTACGTGATGAAGATTCGGCCACGTCCAATCCATTCACATACCTACCTATCTATGTTCAAGAGGGCAGCAGTGCTACCCACCATCCCGCACGTCTCTCAGCGCCACGTACATACATAAGCACCCCGCTGCATGTGTTGTGATAAAATTCAACGACTGACGCTCCTGTATCTCAAGATTTGGTCTTCGTTGACTTGTTATTGTCGTTCTTCGGATTCTTAAATTAAAACGATCAATCCTAGCCCTAACCATGGCTCCCCTCACCCCTCACTGGAAGCAGCCCTCTCACCCTATCATTCAAGAAGTCATCATCAACGACAAAGAATACTCTTCCAAGAGCCTATCCAAGGTCGCTCTCCCGCCCTTCGCCGTATTCGCTAAGATGGCCTTCCCGCCTTGCACTGTGGCCGCGGAGCCGACGTACGCGACGGTGCAGATGGGCGTGAATAGCCACTTAAGCCTGAACAGCGACCTCGTGTACATAAACCACTCATGCGAGCCATCTCTTGTAAGCGTCTGACATGTTCTCACTTGACATCAGGTCTGGGGAGAGCAAGGAGCAAAGGAAGATGCCGTTGCTGCTTGCGTCCTCATTCCCCGCAAGATTGCACCAAGAAGTTAAGAACCCAGCAGTCTTGCGGAATCCAGATACTGTATGACTACATGATGTCGCTGGTGCATTAGTAACCGTTCTTTGACGAACTAGATCTTCGATACGGCGAGCTTGAATATCCTCGCCGGGCCAAAGGGTCTGCAGCCTGGAGACGAACTCACCGTGCGTTATGACACCCTCCCAGCAATAGGACCCTCAAAAACACTACTCAAACTCTCCTTCACGCTGACCTCTCCATGATCAATCTGATCAAATTAACCATGTACATAGTTCTTCTACCCTTCCACAGAATGGAGCATGGCCCAACCCTTCACCTGTCTCTGCAACCGGCCCTCCTGCCGCGGCACCATCTCCGGCGCCAAGGATATGAAGCCCTCCCAACTCGAAGGCCTCTGGCTCAGCCCGCACATCCGCTTGCTTCTCGAAAACGCGCAGCAGAGCGAGAATTCCATTTCCAGCACCGCCTCCAAACACCTTGACGAGACGTTGAAGCAAGAGCGGGACAACGGGCGGCGGAGTATCGGCGTGGGGGGCGAGGTGAACGGGTCTGGAGCGGGGGAACGGGGGCCGACGTCGAGAGAATTGAGTGGAGAGATGGGCGGTGATACTATTGTCGTCAAGGTGTAGATGTAGTTGTAGGTTCTGAAGGTGCATGGAGGACGTGATGATGCTTTTTATGGCTGGTTGGAGATACGTAGTATAGTAAAAGAGGAGGACACATTTTTCTTCGCACCCTACACACAAAATGATTCCGTGTTCAGCGCACTTGCAACCATGATTTCCATGACCTGGCCCTCTGGGCTCGTGACCGCTCGTCAGCGTCTATTATTCAACATGTCTCTTTGATTGATACATTGTCCTCCTAGTGATGAAACTTTTGCCTGTATCCGTTTCTCCTCTTTATCTTTCTCGATAATCTGGGGGTACGGAGCGATGCGGTGTAAAGGATATATCGTTGGACCAGTAGGAATCCAGGCGACGAGATCGGCATACGCAGATTCGACCAGCGCGCCCCGTTTTGTTCATCTCACAGAGTCTTGGAAATAATACAGCCAAGCGAACTAAAAATAGGGAGCAACAATGGCTCGAGGCCGCTCGACACAATGAAAACAAAACGCCAGATCCAACGCCCGAAAAGTACAGCACTCACACCCATCCCTTCAATGCCAAAATCAGTGCCTTGCATCCCCCGCGCGTCACGCTTTCGAGGCTGATGTCTGTTTCGGTGGCTCGCTCTGGTGCTCCTTGCCATCTTGCCATCGGTTCCAAGCGCTTCTGCCCTTCTCTGTGCCCGAACCACTGCTATACTGGGACTCCATCTTCTCCCACTGCTCGCGTTCCTTATGGCGTCTCGACTGGAAGGCGCGGACAAACTTCCAAATCTCCGTGTCGGCCATGTTCCATGCTTCCAGGGAGGCGCGCAGCTTGGACTCGTCGGTGGATCTTCTCAGAGCAATGACTCTCTTGGCTTCGTCAATCAGGGGCTGCTCTATCGCTTTCTCTTCGGGGCTCACGACGGGCCCGGTGTTGCGATGAGGCTTCTTCTGTTTCTTGTCCGGTTGACGGTCTGCCGGCACGGGTGCAACGGCCTGGCCATCCTGGAGACCTTTCTCGGGAATCGCAAATCCAAAATACCAGCTCATGTCAGTAGGCATGTCCTTTTCGGCAGCCACCCACAAGGAATTTGCAGTGGCGTAGTCGCCGGCGACCGCTTCTTTGAGATTCATGAGTCTCTTCGTGCTGGATACGCCGGTGCCGAGCAGATCTTGCGACACGGCCATGGTCCAGGCGTCGCGGGGTGACTCCTGGCGAATCCAAGACGCGTTGAAGGATGGGCGCAAATCCGCTAGTAGAGTACGCGTCCAGGGGTGGGGAACGGTTCCAATGGTAAAGACTTTGCTGACATTGTGAAAGCGGGCGGGCGTCGTGACGGACATGGGCGACATGGCCACACAGGGGGTGCATTTCGCCAAGTTCGGCGGGCAAGTTCCTGGCATTGGGCTGTCCGAGCAAGTGGCCAGCTGCCTGGCCAGCTGCAGCGCATTACCCACGAGGGTACTCATGTGCTCGGGGAAAGGCTTAAGAACCTGGATGCCATCGGAGAATCGATTTTGCCATGCCACGTGTAGGTGCGTCGTAATCAATTTGTTGAGACTGACGAGACCGGCGGCCTTGCTCGTCTTGAGCGCTTCGGCGACTCTCGGAAACTTTTTCGAAATTATGTCCTGTGTGTACGATGCTAGAGGCATAACAGCCTTGTCAACCAGAAAGACTTCATTGGGGACGATCTCTATCAAGCTCTTGGCTGCCTCGAGTTTGGTAGGTTCCGCGTTGATGATGGCCTGGAATGCAGACCTGACGTGGTCCTTTTGACCGGTGAAGAGGGCATCGTCGAGATCCTTCCAGCGCGTCAGGTGCGGAAACTCACCTCGCCGTAGATAGGCGAGCAACGGATCCTCTTTTGGGACCGTAGGTAACAGCGTATAGCTGCTTAGTATGCCACCTTCCATTGTCTCCCACGCAAGCCAACGCATCAGGTCTTCTTTCAAGTTGGCGTCCACTTTGAGCCTTTGAAGAATGCTGTATGAAGGATTGTTCATGGCTTCGGAAGCGCTGAGAATGATGGGCCGGAATCCCTTCGCCCACCACGCTCTCCGCCAGGTCAAGAGCAACTCGCTCTCGGCATCCTTCTCTTGTCTTGACTTTTTAGCCGTCGCATCGTAATAGCAGTAGATGGGTTGGCGTGGCTTAAGCGGAGGAAGTAGGGCTCTGTCATCATCTATAGTGAAGGCGCTCGAAAATGGAACCTTGAGCCACGAGAGATCAGCCAGCCACGATGAACCAGCGTGCTCATCTTTTTCGTCATGGGGCGGTCGGTGCGACTTCTGTCGGAAGGGATTGAGAAAACTTTTGGACAAGGAATCGCTCACGTGTGGCAGGTGAGCCACGTGGGGTGCAATCTTGGTGTCGTAGACGGAAAGACTAGGAGATGACGGAACACCTGAGAGGAGTGTCCAAATCAGCGTGATCGCAAGAACCGATATGCCAACGAGCACCAGCATGAGACGCCGAGCGGTGAATCGAGGAAGCAGTCGTCCAAAAAGGACATACTGTCGAGGCATCGTGGAATCGCGGACAAGAGCAAGCCCAGCACGCAGGCAAGCTCAGCATGTATGGCAGATGCGAGAGTTGCAAGCGGCTGTCGCACAGGGGACGTGGTCCATTGAGGAGATCTGGAGAGCGTGTGGAAAGCTCGAGCTTTCACGAGCACGAGTTGCAGATGAGAGATGAGAAATGTCCAAGTTGTGCCTGGGAAGCTCTGAGTGGTCTGACCGAGCTATCGGGGCCGCCCTGGCTAAACCGCTTTAGGCCTGGTCGAACGCTGTTTTAGTGGGGCTGCTGCCCTGGGAGTGGAACTGAATCTGCCCCTGAACTTTGAAGGTTTCTGTCGGATTATCGGACATGGGTCCCTAATACGCTGGGCGGTAATACAGGGCAGAAGTCACGTGAACACATACATCTACCTTGTAATTAGAATGGCCCCTGAACACAGGGAGGACACACACAGAACAACAGTCAACACATCAATCAATACAACAACACCCATCACCAAAACTACGTTAAATCTGACAATTAAGAGTCTCACTGCCTCTACTAAACATTTGAGAACATTTTCCGAACTATCGCCAAAATGTCGACATACACTGTCCCTACAAACGAAAAGCTTGTTGCGCCTTCGCGACAGCCGAGGATGTTTCTTGTGACGCCGATGGGTCGGCAGATACTACTGTCCAAGGGAGCAAGAGGGACGCCTCTTCCGCTCCGGATGGCGCACCATCGGCGAAACGAAACAAGCGGAAGCCAGCAGGCAAGGGACCTGCGAAAGCACATTCGACGTCACATGAGTCAAGGCCGACTCTCGCGAATAAGGCGAAAGCCCATTCGACGTCACATGAGTCAAGCCCAACTCTCGCGGATGAGTGCCCTGTCTGTGGGAGTGGTACGCATGACCTCGATCAGTGTTTGTACAAGAAACAAGCGGAAGCCAGCAGGAGTGGCCTGCGAAAGCACATTCGACGTCACATGAGTCAAGGCCGACTCTCGCGAATAAGGCGAAAGCCCATTCGACGTCACATGAGTCAAGCCCAACTCTCGCGAATGAGTGCCCTGTCTGTGGGAGTGGTACGCATGACCTCGATCAGTGTTGGTACATCCACAAGGATCTAGCTCGGTTTTCGTTCAGACAGAATCACCCAGACACTCATGGAGCGTCTACAGAAGTCCGACCCTACTTTCCGAAAATTGATACGGGACTCACGAGACAAACGAGCGAACTTATCACTTGAAGGCCGGAAAGTTACGGTAGTTACTATGTGCATCGTTTTCAGACCACCCGCACGGTGACTTTGTATGGGCCGGGAACACTCAGATTTGGATATCCGGATATGGCTCAGTCGATTTGCATTTGACGAACGGAGAAAGCACGACCAGAATATCCCTTCACGATGTTGCCATTTGTCCAGACTTCCTCTGCAACTTAGTGTCTTTACGATGACTACGACAAACAGGAATCTGGTTGGAAACGCAAAACGACCCTACCACCTTAAGAAAGCCGGATGAAGCCATCATCGGAAGTGTTGCTGAGTTCCATGGCCAATGGGTTTTGGAACACAATTCAAGTCCTGCGTCCAATGCCGCCTTTCACACAAGCTCGAGCACGGCACGCGCATCTCAAAAAAACGACAGCGATAATATGGCATAAACGACTTGGCCATCCTGGCCCGACCGCGGTTGAACACCTTGTCCAGCAAACTGAGGGGGTGCGTGTCAAGGGTATCACCACGGTAGAATGCAACGCGTGCGGTGAAGCCAAAGCCAGACGTAAAATACGTCGCGCACCTCGCATCAACGACGAAGGACCAGGGGAGAGACTGGCAATCGACTTTCACAGCTACGATCCGGACAGCATCACGAAAGAGAAAAGTCAGATGCTGATCGTAGACAGGTTCTCAGGTTTTCAATGGGACATTTACTTCACGGACAATCGGACCGCAGCCTCAGTCATAACCAAGTTGACGAATTTTTTTCTTTTCCTCAAGAATCACTTCAACATCACGGTCAAAGTCATTGAGTGTGACAATGAGATAACCATCGTCAAACCAAAAGTGAAAAATTGGTTGATTACAAAGGGAATCACAATTGAGCCTTCCGCCCCAGACACACAAGCACAAAATGGAGGGGCAGAACGCTCAGGGGGTGTCAACAAGGAAAAGGCACGCGCGATGAGATTGGATGCTCATCTCCCGGCAAAACTGTGGCCGGAAATCACGAGGGCTGCGGGTTATTTGTTTAACAGAACTCCCAGGTACGCAAATGATTGGAAAACGCCCTACGAGATATTTTTCACTCAGAGCGCTCTCAGAAACGGGATCGTCAAAACACATCGACAACCCAACCTAGCGCATTTGAAAGCATATGGATGCAAGGCATTCGCAATGACCAGCGATGCACACCGCGGGAGAAATCGCTTGCAACGACTAGATCCGACAGCATGGATTGGTTACCTTGTTGGATACAGATCTTCAAACATCTACCGCATCTGGATACCATCGTTAGCCAGGGTAATCAGTTCTCGCGATGTAGTGTTCGATGGCGAGGATAAAACTTTGGAAAACAATTTGATGCACGTCTCACCTGAAGAGATAGCCAGGCGACTGCAGACCATAGCATTACCGCCGCCAACAGTTCACCCTGAAGTCGAATCATTCTTTGAGGATGACTACATCGACGACATCACCGTGCAACAAGACGAGTCGGAACCGGAAGCAAAGGGAGAACCAGTTAAAAGAAAGAACACTACTAGCTTTTATCCATCTCCACCACTTACACCACCACCGCCGGTTGCGTTATTGGCAGCCCTGATGTCTGGAAGTCATGCATCGCAGACGACACACGCACAACCACAACTGACGTCGCAAGGGTCATCGAAAACTGTCCCATGGGCAGCAGCGTTTATGGCGGGTACTCAAGCGGGAAATGTTGGACAATTTGAAGGGGACGGTGTTGACAAGGCACAGAAGAAAAGGATGCTGGCTACAGGCATAGGAAAATTCAAAGGGGAGAAGTTTGACGAGAAAAAGCTGAAGGAGGCACTGGCAGCAGGCAAAAAGATCCACCGAAGTGAACTCCCGCCTCTACCAACTCAGAAGACCAACCTTGAAAAACATCCAATGGGCGCTCTCTTTAAACAAGCGGAACTTGATCACCTGGCGAGCCACCGTCAGATGAAATCTTGGACCGAGGTTTCCCACTCATCAGTCAAACGCAAGGGGTCTCAGATTTTGGATTGCATGTGGGTGTATACCTACAAGCTCAACAAGCACCATAACTACCTAAAGTGCAAGGCCCGGCTGGTTGTGCGTGGAGATCAGCAACGACACATCTCATCGCAGGATACATATGCGGCAACTCTAGCGAATCGATCGTTCCGCATGCTCATGTCCATTGCAGCCAAGTACAATCTGGAACTGAAGCAATACGATGTGACGAACGCTTTCGTTCACGCGAGTATGGACCGCGACGTGTACATGATGATGCCCAAGGGATACCAGAAGAGAGGGACGATCGTGAAACTTCAAAAGGCCCTGTATGGCTTACGCATCTCACCTTTGCTGTGGCAGAAAGAGTTTACAACAACTCTCAAGACTTTGGGTTTCCAGACTGTGCCGCACGAACCGTGCTGCTTGATCAAGGGCGGCATTATCATTTTCTTTTATGTTGACGATATCATAGTCGCCTACCGAAAAGAAAACGCCAGTGAAGCTAACCGAGTGATCCGGGAATGGAGGTGATCAGAGATCGACAGCATGGATTGCTGCGTCTCTCACAGGCCGCGTACATAGACAAGATTCACCAGCTGGCCGACAAAACTAATCTGCGACACGATACGCCCATGGCCGCAGTAGAGCTAAAGCCGTCGACGTCGTTATCATCACCATCTCAAATCAATAGATACCAGCGAAAGATCGGGTCACTCCTGTTTGCGGCCGTCACGACACGTCCGGACATAGCTTTTGCCACTTCGCGACTCTCACGATTTCTAACGAACCCCAGTGAAGAGCATCATGACGCGGCCGATCGCGTTCTTCTATATCTATCTGACACCAGATGGCTGGCATTGCAACTAGGAGGCGGAGATAAGCTTCAAATTGCGAGTGACGCATCGTTCGCTGACAATACCATGGACAGGAAGAGCTCGCAGGGCTATGCGATTAAGTTGTTTAACGGCCTTATAGCGTGGAGAGCAAGCAAACAGGACACGGTCACCACGTCTACGACCGAGGCAGAACTTCTGGCGCTGTCACAAGTCGCAAAAGAGGCCATGTTCACCGTTCGCCTGCTCAAGGAGCTGAAAATTCAACTGCCTTCGGATACCATTACCATCGATTGCGACAACACGCAGACGATCGGACTAGTAACAAATGAGATAGCAAAGCCTCAAACCAAGCTCAGACACGTCGACATCCATAATCACTGGCTGAGGCAAGAGGTGTCAAGAGGGAATATCAGCGTGGAAATACGTTGAATCGGCTGAGATGATTGCGGACGGATTCACGAAGGTACTGCCGGTCAACAAGTGGCCGAAGTTCATTCAGCAAGTCGGACTGGTGGAAATTACGAAGCACGAAGTCAAGAACGACGCGCGGTTGGAGGAGATTCAGGACCAACTGGAGGACCTCACGCGTCATTAACGGGTTTCAGCTTGCATATGCTATCCAAGCTGAGGGGGTGTGTCGGATTATCGGACATGGGTCCCTAATACGCTGGGCGGTAATACAGGGCAGAAGTCACGTGAACACATACATCTACCTTGTAATTAGAATGGCCCCTGAACACAGGGAGGACACACACAGAACAACAGTCAACACATCAATCAATACAACAACACCCATCACCAAAACTACGTTAAATCTGACAGTTTCACACAAAACACAGTCTACAAGTCACTCACTGACTGAGATCTCAGAATGCCGGAAACATGAAGAAGCTGTCGCAACAGAACTTGGCTCACGATCTGTTCAATCAATAGGACCAAAAAAATGGGAACCATCAGCGGGGTATTTAAAGCTAGCTGTAGCGAGTACAGCCAGCTTGCGCCCACCGGCCGGCCTACTTTTTGACGGTTCGATAACGACGAACAGCAAAGCTTGACTTCATCTGATGGTCTTTCAACTTCATTGTTCTGCTTGTAATCTCGGCGGTCCTCAGGCGCAGCGACTATTGTTTGATGTCTCGTCTGCAACGGGCGGGCAGTGATCTCGAAACTTGCATTCGTACGTTTAGTCCAACCCCTCTCTGGATATGCCAACAGTCTTGAACTTTCAAGCAGTCTTTAAACCGACATCATTATGTATCCTTCGTCCGGTTGGTTTTTCCATGAAATACCAGTGGAAGATAGCACCTCACTGAAGAAAGTCTTATGTAAGTACAATTTCTGTGTTTTATGTTCTTCTTTTCGTGAGATTGTGTTCTTAGTCTTACTGTTAGATCCAGAAGTTTTCTGCCCTTGGTCTTGCACCCTATTAGTTTCCGATAATCCATCTTTTGCGCTCTATAACTTGCCGAATCAATTCTCACTGTTTCCGAGTTTTCTTTCTTCATAGGACTCGGCAATCGCCTTGGTGATTTCGTCCAGCGATGGAAGACAATCCCGATTCGTTGGAAAGTGCTCAGCAGAGAGATGATGCTCCAAAAGTGCTCCAGCAAGGTTCTTCTCACCCGGGATGGATCATGAGGCGGGTTGTTCTGGACATGGTGCTTGCGTGTATATTCGTCAGGATTCGCCGCCAAGAAGAGCGCCAACCAAGAAGAGCGCCAACCAAGAAGAGCGCCAACCAATACCACAGAATGCTTTGCAGCATTGATGCTCTCAGTGTCTTTGGGAACTCGTAATTGGCACCCTATCAAAAGAACCGATAGCAGTGCGCAAGGCGCGTACCTGAGCAGGGGTTTGCACACAACCGATAATGCAGTCATGGCCCAATCATGGACCATGGCAAGTAGCTGTGGAGGTTTACTTGATGTACAAAAGAAATACACACGGATGGAACTCGAGACGAAACCACGTATGCCAGTCCTCACAATTACTATCTGGAAGCCTCAGGCCTGTCTGCCATGACCACCAGCACCTAGCCAATATGTCCACCATAATGTACCGTGGCCCAAGTCGGTTTCCGCCTCAGATAGCCACTAAGCTTCTGCAAGACACAAGGACCCTAAAAGCTTTTCGAAGACCAGGATTCCTAATGAGAACTATAAGCCTTGAGGATACTACACAAAGAGGAAGGACGCCTACTATCACAGTATCGTACCCGAGATGGTGAGTCACCGCTCAAAGCTGTGTTGAATGCCGCACCTCCAACAATTTCTTCCGGCAGCGTCCACAGCCTCAACACCACAGCCTCACCACAGCCTCACCAGCACCAGGAATCATTGAGCCTGGTGATGACTTCAAAATCATCGAGATTCCACCAGCAACACCAGCCTGGACAGTCTTTTACCCGACGTCTCTTCAAGCTCTTACGACGGCAAGAAAAACGTCATCCCACGCAAGTTGCAGAGGGGTGCCAATCCGATATCGCCAAGGCAAGGAACAGTTATTGTGTGGTAGTTTGCCGAGGTCCACACACTGGATGCGGTTCTTCGTATCGCCAAGGGTAGCATGAGACAGGCAGGATGAGGCAAACGATGGCTTCGGGATTCGCTTCGGCCGCAACTCCCCCTTGTCTCCCGCTCTTTGTGCGCGTTACCTCTTCGGCTCCTACATAACTCAAGTCCCGGCCGGTGGTGTCATATCTCTGGATAGAACCGGCTCAGGACGCTCTCCGGCAATGGTGGAAAAATGACGGCATCGGCAGCCAGAAAAGGGTAGACACGGGCCAAGCGAAGGCATAGACTCGATATGTCGCAGGATTCTTGAAGGATCAGTGGCAGAACGAAGTTGAATCTGATACATGGTCGAACAGTCCTAGTCATTGAAAAACACGATTCTGCTTCCAACGTACCATCCAGGATGAAACGTGTAAATTGGCAGAGATGACAGCATAGGAGAAGCATTGTGTGCGTATGTCCTTGTCTTTCAGAGGATTGTGTCTAGGGAGGCTATGGCTGTCACAATGGCCGACTGCGCCGAACTAAACATGCTCATGCATGTATGGGAGGCGAGCTGGCACCGTGTATAGCAAAACTGAAGTTCACGATGAGGCTGTGAAGGTTGATGCCTCATGCTCAGGCTCGGAACTGCGCCATGAAGTAAGAGGATTGCATTGCAATGGAGGAGATACGTCGAGCAGGCCATGGAAAATATAGCCCGCGAAGTTCATCAGCCGTTATTGCACCACCTATACTGGTTCTGAAATAGACGTGGCCGCTTTGCCAACGCACGAACGCATTGGATGAGACTCGGCCGACAAGACGGGCTGGGCTCGCTGCGACATGCATTTCAATCGGTGATTTGCAAAGATGCCATTCCGAGGTCCGTGGTAAGCATCGCCAATTCATACGGATCTAGTCGCGGAAAAATTCCCATTAACATACGAATAACAGACATCCTTGTCAAGTCAAGAAATGCACAACGACTCTATGCGTGATTCGTAGAGACACACCCCAGGGCCCATGGCCACGGCCGAGCGAAACGGCCTGAATACCTAACCTATGAAATCACGCATTATGCATATGCCTTTGAGTAAGAACAAGGAGCAAGGCCACAGCGGCCAAGAGTCATCTGCGATTTATGTACATACTTTCCGCTTCACATTTGGCGACATTTGGGCGTCTTTTTACTGCTCTGTTTTCATTTCGTGTTGCGTGTGTGCGAATCCTTCTAAAAATCATGCAGGGATGTAGATAGAGTTTAGAGGGCTCGTGTTTCATTGCGGGCTGGACGGCGATGAGGTAGGTGTGCCAACGCCACGTGTTGCGTACGACTATACCTAGGTATGAATGTCACATGTATGCACGAGGAAGTGAATGCGGTGCCAGTGGTGGTGGTAGTGTAAGTCAATCATTCACCGGATCAGAGAAAACGCAGCTGCTTGACACGTGTAGAAGCCCTATGAAGCAGCGACGTGATGGGGCTACGCATTCTACCTAACTCAAAGTTCAGTTTCAATTTTTTTCAAAATTCCTGATTTTCCCCCAATGAGTTTTCTTGCCTTGGCCAATGCGGCAATTCGACGTCCGGCCGGCTTCTTTCCTGGCCCCGGCTGCACCCCAAGGCCGGGTCGGAGCCGGATTGCTACGCCGAAGTACGTGCCAAGTGGGAGCCAACGGTCTTGCCAAGGCCACGGCGCACCTGATGCAGAAGCTTGGCCTTGCAGGGGAGGATCGGGCCTCGATACATGGGTACATAGAAGGAATTGGAGAAGGGAGGGCAAGTCTACAGACGATGGCAGGGCGGGGCTGGGAAAGACGGGATTCACGGGAATGCATAGCTTTGGTCGTTCTGGAGGGATAAGTTTCAGACGATTCGTGGAAGCAGAGAAGAGAGTGGAGTGCGTGAAGTGATTGAGGGAGAAGGATTTGTCACAGGCGGCTGCTCGGCAGTTTGATGTGAAGCAGGCACATGATACTTGGCTTTCAGTGAGCAGATTCATGATACTTGGCGATCAAGCAAGACATGATGATCAGTTGCCAATGAAGCAGAACATGCTGCTTGGCGATGAATCATGAAGCAAAGACACCATGCCTCGGCTGTGAGGCAGAGATCTGATAGATTGGCGATAAAGCAGACACATGATGCTTGGCACTCATATGATGTATGGTAGTCGTGAACTCGGCACATGGTACATGGCTTTCACGAGCCGACCGACACATGATGCCAGGTTTTCCACTGGGTCAACCGACATTTATTAAGAATCGTGATGCCAGTGTAAAGTGCACGCATACCTCCTAGCCTACCACGCTACCCTGAGCGAGAAGCGCCCGAATTTGCGAGACCAATAAAAGATGTAGCTAAAGAGGGCGTGGCGTGTAGGTGAATACATGAAATCCACAATATCAACAAGAAAAGATGATTTGAAAAAAAGCCATCGACGCATCGACACATCAACAGAACAATGCCGATCCTTTCCTCTCAATTTCTCCCCTGATCTCCCCTGATCTCCCCATCCTCTTCCTCATCGGCCTTCTTCTCCGCCTCCGCCTTTCCGCCTTTCCGCCTCTCCGCTTCCGTCCGGGTTGGCGACAAGGACGGGGGGACAAAAGAAAGAAACGGAGAAAAGGAAGTGGGGGAAGGATCCCGACAAGCAAAGCCTGGATGGGCTACATACCGGGGAAAATTTGTGCCAAGGGCTGCGATTGCGAGGGAACTACAGTGTAGGTACGCCGGGGCGTTTTTGCACATGTTGTAACTTGTAAGTACATATGTACATAGGTACGGAGTACATACATACCTAGGTAATTTGTGTGCATCGCCCGCGCGGGTAACCGTCAGAAAAGTAGGTACCTAGGTACCTAATGTACTCCGTACAGCACCTATGTAGGTGTATGCTTACCTGATAGGCAGGTTCATCCGCCTTTGGGACGACTATGGCAACGTTGCTTCAACGCCGAGCTCTCTTTTACAAGATTCCATCATTCTGAATTGGTTGATTTGTGATAACCGGAGTTGTCCTTTCGAAGCAGTGACAAGTTGAAGTCAACCTGCCTGCCGGACCGTGGACCGGGCTTTTACGATTCACGAAATGGGGGTCTCCTCTTTTCTCAAACAAGTGGACCGAAAGGGACCGAAAGGTGCCGAGAAGAGGGGGGAACTTGAAAGATGCGGGGAGGCGAGCTTGTTGGGGGGGGGTTCGTGCGTGGGAGAGGCCAGACGGATTGCATCGTGTTGAATGCGACAAGAGCAGGAAAGGGAGGTATCAAACCAAGAATGTGTACTTATACATCCATATAAATGACATAAAGATCTGAGTACATGAAGAACGTATACCTACTCCGTATGGAATTATGATTCCATACCTATAAAGATACAGTGAACTCCAAAGCATGTATACCTACATTGTAAGTGGCCATTGAATACCTTTGTAACGTCCAATACATCGCTGCCTCACGCCCAACACCCCCACCCAGCGAACAACGAATTACAACTTTGGAAGTTTGGAACTGGAAGTTGTTCAAGTGAAGCACCAACCCCACACCGAAGCGCCAACGGGCCCTCGCTCAAGGGTCCGCGCTCTCGGTGTGCAAGCATTTGCGCTTCAACGCGTTACGCACCCCGTCAGGCACCGAAATCAGAAAAGACGACGAGAAAAAGACCTGTCATCCCTGGAGAATCGGGCGAGCACATCCGGGCTGCTGCATCGGGCGGTGCTGTAGGCAAGGTGCAACGTGCGAGGTACATACCTTGCGCAACGCGTTGCGCACGTGTAACGCGTTGGAGACGCGGCGATAGGACTGTGTGGAAATTGAAGGCGTAGGTAGGTACCTAGGTACCTATTTACATAGGTAGTTCCCCGCAACCTGCAGGCCGATATCCCTGCCTGAGGGCCCAGCCTCAGGGGACCCTGTGGAGGCCCGAGAGGCTGCGCGGGCCGCATCCCGGTTGGTTCGCGGGGGCTGTTGTGCTTCTGCTGGAGTCTTGGAGCCTGGAGAGAGACGGATCGCTTTGCTTTTGAGAGTCGAGAAGAGCCGACGGCCGGGCCGCGGACCAGTTCTGCAGATGTTCGGCCGAAATATGAGCCCGGTCGAAACTGAAGAAGATGCGCCGCGCGTCTATGTACATACCTACATACCTACCTACATACATACTAGGTATTGCTTGCATTGCCGCCCTTTTTCTTCGTCACTTTTTGCCATTCTTCAATGTTCATCATGGACGTGGAGCTTGCCGGTATGTATGTGTTTAATATGTAAGCGAGGCCGATGTTATGTAGTCGAGTTTTTCGGCCGTGGCTTATTCCCGTTCGTGGACTTATCCCGTTTTGTCGGCCCGGCAAGCTGGCGGGGCATCGCGTATCGTATCGTGGTGGCAAATTGCAGTGAACCGTTCTGGAACGGTTCCCACTAACTTTTAAATCCCTACTCCGTACATGTTTTTTAAGTATCTGTATTCTTGACTACCTCATATATCTTCTTTGTATCTTCCGGCACACTCGTTCCTCAAGGATGAGCCCTTGACGTCGCTATCCGCCGCGGCAATGCTCAACGCGGTGCCTGGTGGTTGCGCTTGCGCTTGCGCCGGCGCGGTAGGGCTGCATTTCCTCGTCGTACAAACGCTCCTCTTGGTCATCGCACTAAGAAATGCCAAAAAACCCCGTCTGATTCGCGATGCACCAACGTCTGCCTTTAGCCCTTTAGCATTCGCATCTCTCTAGTTTGTATTCTCGTCTTTCTCTGGCTCTGTCCAAGTATAGCCTTTTCTTCGGTCTGCATTCTGAATCCTGGCTCACCGTTTGGTCTGCAATCTACTCTGCACTTCGTTCTTCGTCCGCGACTCCGCCCCCATCGACTTGTGCATCAAAATCTCGCCTATCGCGCGGCCCCTCGCATACCGCGCACGACACATAACCCCCAGCTTGCCGTTGAGAATCCCGTCTCGCCATCTTTCCTTCTTTGGACAAATACACTCAAGGTTCTTTCTTCTTATGATGATCGATGCGAACTGGGAAATCACATGGCGTCGGGACCAGCGGCGTGGCTCGAGAACAGAGGGGGTGTCCGTCGGGCGCCGGCTCCTTTTGTGTAGACGATCGACGAATCAAGGTACAGCTGTCGGCCGTGGCCCCCGCATAACTCGGCCGACGGTTGGTTCTTTGAGCCAAGCCGTTCTTATCCCCTAGACGGTTTTAACGCTCACTTCAGGTCACTGACAGGGGGTTGCAGCCAATCATGTCGCAGCGTGATGGGGGGTACATAAGCTCTACTGCAAAATTGGCGCAAAGCTAGAAGTACCGACAGTTTTCAAGTGACAAAAAGCTACATCGGCGGGGGAAATTATTTTTCCACTGTCCATGTCACTCGAAGTCACGACTTATCGAGCAGGGGGGTGTGGAGCGCGTGACCTGAAGTGAGCGTTAAAACCGTCTAGGGGATAGGTAAATCGTGGGGGTGCGGATTGGTGGCTTGCGTGCGGGGGCTGCCTGAATGCGCCGCTCAACTTGTGGCAAAGGCCGTGGGCTAGGTGTCTACCTTGTATGTACGACTCTACATATGTACATAGGTATATATCTGCTCTACGTATGTACACATAAACGGATGTGGCGCCGATGGTCGTTGTTCTGAAGCCGTGTCCGTTGCCTGCTTGTGACTGTGCCCTGTCGTCGGCCAAGGCTTTCAGCATGCGCCGCCTGCCTATTTGTTCGGCATTCATTTTGGCGCGCGGGAAATGTCAAATTCAAGGCAGCTGCCATCAGATCGAGGAGAGAAAGTGCCGCACGCGATTGTTCTCGACGCCACGAATGCTTGTTCCCGCTGGTTTGTTATGCATATACATATATACATACGGAGTACATGGTGTAAATGCTGTACATTGTACCTATGGCCAAGATACGCCCTCTGCTCAGCGCAGCCTAGGAGGAGGTAAATACCTTGTACGCACTGCCATTGGGCCATGACTGCCCCGCCCTTTTTTATCCCTTTGTTCTCCAGGGCCAGCATTCTCGACGTTCTGCTGCTCTTTCTCAGCACTTGCACCAACACATGTTAGTTCGCACAGTGAACATGCTCTGCTTGGAGGGGTTACAACTTACGGGACAGACGACGTGCCCAAACGGACTGCTCATATCGACATATGACCAGCCCAACTGGCGACCTCGCAGGAGGTACGTTCTCTTTTTGGGTAAAAGAGAACAAGCCTGTGAAGAAGGCAAGGACGCGACGAAAGACGAGGAGAACCAAAGATGAACAGAAAGGAAAGGAAAAAGAACAAAAAAAAGCATCTCTTGCATGATGTCCCGCCTGCTGGCTTCCCGTGGTCCGACCGAATGCTAGGGCGCAAGTGGGCGACGGCCGCTGATTCGCAGTAAAATGCGACTTCAGGTGAGTACAAACAACCCGATGAAGGTGCATACGAACAATGCGCCAAAAATACATCGATATATCATCCGCCATCCATGCGCGCATGCATACAGACATACACAAAGTATCAGACCGCTCTTTCGTGGTAACTCTTTGCAGCACCCTTTCGCAGCAGCACAGCCCGAGAAAAAGCAAAAGTGCTTGCGACCAGAGTCGTGCGCGCTGAGCCCAGCCCGGTCTCATCCGCATGTCGTGGCATCAAATGTGCCCGTCTGTCATCCTGTTTCCTCTTCCGTCGGGACAATCGGGACGACGAAGCAGGAGCTTGTCACAGGCTCGCTCATAGCGCACTGTTTTCGGCGCCAAATCGTAAACAGGCAAAAGACGTAGAAGTTGTTGAATGAAAACGCTTCTTTTACAGTACCAACAGGATGCATCGCCGCAACCCGATCTTGGATTTGTGGTCGGAGCCGGTGTTTTGGGCGCCACCCGAACGCGTGCGAAACATCACGAGCCGGCCAATCACTCCATCGGAAACAAACACGACAGCACAAGGAAACGGATCCGCCGTCGTCTATTTTGAGCCACATCAAAAATGCCGTTGGAGAGACAAAGTCGAGCAGTAGGTACGTACGGCCGCAACGGCTACCTAGGTATGCGTGGTATGTGACTCCCGCAGCTGAGAGGACAGCAGGGAGCTCAACGCAGGGAGACGGACAAAGAGGGTGTGCTGGCAGGAAGCGGTCAACAAGCTCAGGGCGCACAAAGCCGGGGCTGGTGCTGCCGCAGGGCGCGTTGCGTTCCTCGAAGTCTTGCTGTTTGTTGTCTTTGTCTGGTCTGGGGCGAGTTGAACAAGAGAAGCATAGGGCATGCTCATTTCATCTGGTACCCGTCGAGTATACAGGTATGTAGTTCGGCCGCATTTCTGGGGGAGACGGGAGCCGCATTCCGCGCCCCTTCGGCCCCGATACTGTGAGGTTCGTGCTCATGCTGGCTTGTTTGCCGTTGCTGATCGGGATCCGAACCTTGACCTTGCCCTCAATTAGTTCTCACCTTTCATCCTCGTAGCTTTCACCTTGGCCTTCACCTTGGCCTCACGGTTCACGACTTCGTCCCCCACACCATCCCCCACACGATACACCCCACACCCCACACCCTCGCGCACCACCTCCCGCTGCCTCCTACCGTCAACCCTCTTCCTTCTCTCCTTCCATTTAGGCGGCCCCCGGTTCTGGCTTTGCTCCTTCCGCGGAAGCTAGAAGCACTTTCCTTGGAGCATTGAAGTGTCTGTTCTTGCGCATCGATCTATCCATGCACCCCACCCCCGCGTGCCTCACCCCCCATCGGCGACCGTAAAAGTTGCAATAGCCCCCAGATGATCCATGCATGTGCCATGATGCTTTTCAGTATATATCCTAACTACAGTTCCCACTTCTCTGACCTCGATTTACACTTGTTTAAGACGAACTGTGAAGAAGACGCGACACTTCTGCTACAGATATTCAGTCTTACCCAAGCTTTTCTCTCACGACACGCACCTCACTATCCCTCTCCACCCAGGGATACTGACGTATCTGGGCATCGCAAGCAGAGTGAACATCAGCAACACTCTGCACTCTTATATCGCTTCTTGTCGGACCTATCCAACACCCTCCATATACGCCTGAACGCAAGGCATATTATATCCTCTTTCCTCGTTCTCGGAACGCCGAACAGTTTGCGGACTCTCGATCCATAGACGAGTCGAGAACGACGAACCGAACTTGTGCCACAGGGCGTCTTGATATCTTCTGAAGCACCTCCCTCCAACATATAGACCATCACCATCTGGTCACCGATTATCACTGTAAGGCGCCTGCTCACTGAGCTCCGTCTACTACTGCAATAACGAACTCCCGAACGAGGCAACAATCCGACCACAAAGACACCCTGAGCTCGCCACTGTCACAATGTACGGCTCATCGTGCGCTTCGTACAGCTCCCTCAGCATTATGACGCCAACACTAGATCTCTCGTTTGGCACCATCCAAAGCCACGATTCTTCGTGCGCATTTCCGTCTTGGCCAAGACGGTCATCGCTATCGGAATCGGAGGACGACGAGCCCGTAGCCACGTCGTTTCTTTCGGACGAGGATCTCTGGCCATCGGACATGGTCGAAGAGGACAACCAAAGCCTCTCCAGCACGGGTAGCTCGCCGTCGCCCGTCCTCAACGCCATCGCCTCGCCTCCTCGTGTTACAGACGAGGAGTTTCTTCGAATGGAATGCGAGCGAGTGGCCAAGCGCGACGAGTACGTGCGCCAGGTCAGGCAGGATAAGGACCGGCGCCGTCAAGCCTCGTTGAAGGCGAAGAAGAGCAGCCAGAAACGGAGCCCGAAGCTCAAGCAGGTCGTCCCGCTGACGACGATTCCTGAGTCGAGCGAGTAAAAGAGGGTAGCACGCGCTGCGCAGCGCGCTGCGTATCTCGTGGACGCGTCGTCCCTAACACACTGTTTCATTGGTTTTGGGTCGTGACTCACCCACACCCACCCACACCGAGTCACACCTGGCCACCTGAGAGGTATCTGGGCATGTGAACCACCTGAGGTATCCTGTCCGTCTTTTGCCGCCCTTCCGGTCTTCATTCTTTCTCGTCTCCTACCTCGGCTGTCCAGCGTTCGCTGCTATGCCCGCAGTTTGATGCCGGAGCCGAGGCGGTGTCGGTGAGCACAGCACCACAGACAGAGCGCTGTGCTGCTTGCTGACGTCGCCGCCCCCGAGAGTTGCCCTGCTCACCCAGCCAATATCGAGGCGACACCGCACACGCGGGTGCTCTCGTGACGGCGAGTGGTCCGATGCATCCTATAGGCCTGGTCATGCCCAACCACAGCGACAGACCTGCCACACTTGTCGCCCATTACTGTCGGCGGTCGCCCATTATGGCCAATACCGAGCGACCTCCCGCACTCCTCCACAACCGCTGCTCCGGCGGTGAGATCTGGGACTCGTCGCCTCGCCTCGCCTTACTCTGCGCTGCTCGTTCCGCCCTTCAGCTTTCATCCTGCCGCACCCAGCTGTGTTGGCCTGCGTCTTCACATGCCAACGTCCTGCTCACATTGGCGCGGCACATCTCATTGCCGCCGAGAAGAAGCCGTCGAGCAGTAGTACCTTGACTTCTTCAACGATACCCTCGCTTCTTCTCGTCTTCTCTTCGTTCCCCCTGGATCACTTTCACGTGTCAACACACATCCGGCATGCGTGAGACACTGACCTTGGGCCCATCTTGTTGCCTAAGTACCTCTTGACGCGGTCTTATCTTGGTCGTCTTCTTCTCTTAATCCTCTTGTCTCTTCTTGCTGTACTTTTGTTGTTCTTTTTTATTTTTGCTTTCCTCGTATAGCCTAGCGCGCGATTTGAGGCATTTGTTTACTGCTCATGACCCCCCAGCAGCGGGCATGCGCCCTTTTTTGCGGCGAAGAAATGAGTCCTGCGGGCTTTTCATTTAGTATAGGATACCATTTGATGTGGCATTCGAGGAAGAGTGATGCCCACTTGTTGCGTTTTCTTATTGTTTTGTACTTCTTTGTTTGACTTCGGAAGGGGGTGCATATATACCTTGGAGTAGGTTAGGTCTGCTTCGGGCAGAGAACTTTTACATAGCTTCTTTCGTATTGATACCCTTATCGATACCCTTATCAAGAATGCTTTTATGTCTCATGCAGTTGACCGATCGACTTGATGCTGGTGCAGCGGTGCTTGTGTGTTGTGCGGTACTCTGACATGTACTCCCTGTAATGTAGTTGGCCTGGCCCTCTGGGACAAATGTAGACTTGGAAGCGATGAGAGCCCTTGTTGACAGTTGTGGCAGACTTAAGACGGCGACGCTAGCATGGTGTTTCTTGTGAAAGAAGGAGTCAAGGACCAAGGTAACAGCAGTGCCAGTAGCAAGTTAGCAACAGTAGGCTACTGTCAGTCGTGTGGACGTGAGTTTTTTGAGGTCAGGAAGTTTGAGAGTCGAGGTTCACGTTGTGATGGCGAACAGGATTTTATATCATCTCTGTCTCACTGCTGTTCAAGATCATAGATGTGGTCCTCATAAGCTGCATGTCAGTTCTTTCCTTCCTGTATGGGGTGAGCCGTGATCTAGTGAGATTGGTTAATTTGGCAGCAGAGTATTGGTACATGTAGGTATTCGATCAGCGACCTATACGGGTATACGGAGTACTAGATGTATCTATGTGATAACAATTAACGTAGAGTATACACTGCATCTACATAATCTCATCACGGGACATGTCTAGGTAGTAGGTACGTGTCTTCCACGGAGTTTCACCTCCGTCTTTGCTTTTATAATGTCGTCTCAATAAATTTTAAGGCGATACATCGTATTTCGCGTCTCGGAGGGAAAAGTCTGGGGGTGAGTTGAAAATGAGGGTTGGGGGCCAGGAATGGGAGCGAAACAGCTGGTTTGACAGGTTGGAGTCTTGGAGACGTCTTCTTTGCTGTATAGTGTACTGCGAGTTGAGAAAATTTGCATTGAAGACGTATGCTGACGATGGATTGACGATGAGGGCTGTTGAATATGGAGGCTGGGTTGGGGTTTGCCATTTGGAGGCTAGGTGCTGCGTGCATTCGTGCGCGAGCTGTTGCCTCTTGTTGCGAGTGTGAAAGCTGAGATTGGTAGTCACGAGGTCTTGGCTTGCAGTGGTGATCATGAGGTTGTATCTGTGAGGTCTATTTCAAGGTGATGATCGGATCATGACGTCCATATTTTTGTATCCAAGGTGGTGCTTACATAGCATGCTCATGCACGTAAGAACATCTAATACGACTTACGAGGTTCAAACATGAGGTACGTGGATATTAGAGCATGTATCATACTGTTAAACCATGAGGTGACGGTCGAAGCGTCTCACAGTTGCGCTTACAACTTACACGATGTCAGATCTGAGATGATCCATTTGCGTTGATCAACTTATTCATCTGCATGATTTGCGAACATGACATCTGAAATTTCGATCCGGAATAAGGAAACTAGTGATGTCTACGGACATTCGTCATCCAAATGACGTGAAGAAAGAAGAAAAATCCTGGAATCGCCACGTTGAGCCCATTTCGAAATTCGGACCACCACACGCCAGTGACGCCACAGCTTCACTTACACATATTGAGGTCATATTACATGCTGGAGATGCGAAATTAAGTGAATGAGTTGAGAATTGACGGTCCCATCGAATGAAGTTCGTGGATGGAGGTATACTGACACGACGCGACGAATGATGAGGAGTTTCGCATCGCTTTTAGACCTTCCCAGGCCCCTCCACGGACGTCAGACGCTATGACACCCAACTGGGACAGAGATATTGAAGTGGAAGTTGAACAACGGAGGCAGTTCGGCATGAACACCGTACAATTACTTACAAAAGGGCACCAATGGATTGAGAAAGGATCACTACAGTGAAGCAGGTAGACTCGATGTAGACATGATGCGCTCTGGGCGTTTCATGTCCATGTCACATGAGTCATGACGGTATCATGTATGTGACCATGGATTCCATGGACGTCATGTTGAGATATACGCTATGGAAGATGGTGTCGTACGATAACATGACAGCGAGGAGCGCAGCTGAGAGCCTGGCGTCCAAGAGCGCATATCGTCGTTGAGAGTTGAGACCCGACCCTACCACGACAAACATCTTGATGCGCGTCCCACGAGCTTTCACCATGACGACATGATCTCGAAGGACAACATCCAGGAATACCATACTCAGAACTTAGAAGAAGCACTACATACACCGGCAACATCGCAACGTTCTCCTTGCACAATGCACACACGCCCGACGCCCGTCGACGGTCAGAGTGATGCAAAAGGCGCGACATCAACAGAACCTTCCTATTCAACAGCTCAAGAGTCAGTACAAGCAGCTCGATCACCGTTTTAGCTGAACTTCGCCTGTGAGACCTATTCCAAGTTTAAACAGAAATTCGATGGAATTGTTTGAACGTGTATACTGATTGAGCATTTATAGATTCTGAAGTAAAATCACCGCAAGACTTCATGCCTGACTTCCCTTCGCAACGATTGCGCCGCACGACGTCTTGTACACACACACAATTCCCGTCCGAGTCCCGACCGTCCGACCGGGGAACGCGTGGATTGCAATGATGAGAGTAAATAGTCATGCTTTGCTTCATTCAATTCTCTCCTTTCCATCGTACTCACGTACTGCATTGCTCAATGCATTGTGCTCCCTTTCTGTCCATCCTGGCGGCCCATTGCGCATTCGCTGAACTCTGAGGAATAGCCAGAAGCACACAAAATGTGAACCTGAGCGCCGGTCGAGTAAGTGAGAGATCCGTTCCGCTAGCTGTTGAACCATAAGACGACTTCTGGCGTGGAATCACCAAAAATGGTCATCGAGGAGTCGTCGACGTCAGCGCCGACGCCGAAGCTCTTCATGGCGATGCGTCGAAACGACACAACTACATAACTACATAACATCGCCTCTGAAACAGGGAAACCCTTCATTATAAGCATACGAAACAGGCGGAACAAGCCTACATACCAATGTTTCATGAACAACATGGCCAAATTGTATCAGATCAAGACATCTGCAGCCTACTACCTAGAGGCGGAGAGGCGCATCAGAAGGTACATATGTATGTGCCAGACTCCAGGTACATATGTCAAGACATCTTCAGCGGAGTTCTCTGCTCGCGTGGCGATGAAGATTCATGAATGTTCAATGGACAGCTCCATATCTGCGTGTCTTGAAGAGCTGAAACATCTGCGAGGGACGAGAAAATGCGTAGGTAGTCGGTGTACTACTCAGACATTGATCCTGATCTGCGCATCTATGATCTCCAAAACAAACTTTAACAGAACTGAGAAAAGGTCGTCAGTATGTCGCTCTGGACACTGGATGCATCATGCAGGTTGATCATGAAGAACGACACTTTTATGCGCTTCAGCCTTTAATGAATCACGTCGTCCGACAGCCTCTACATCATGAATGCAAGGCTACGAATCTTTGTAATGAGCACGGTTTACACCTCTGTAACGGAGAAGAAGACGGGCCTGCGCATGAGGGTTTGTCTAAAGAAAGACACAGTCTAAGATAAGACACTCTATCCAGAACAAACACCACCGCATGTCTCTAGGGGGCCGGGAGGGGCGAGTCCCAGTCGACGCTTGTCTCATGAACAGATCACTGGTCTACGGCGTACGCATCGGCATTGTCAAAGACGTAGATCACTAGTCTATGCATCCCTCTCAGATGCTCACACATCCCTATGAAGAGTCATGCTAGTCTGCGCATCTCTAAAATATTATCATAGTATCAACTCGACAAAGATGAAGAGAAAAGTAGACGAACGAGCTGATTGCGCTGCTTCAGTCTTGACGAACTGACAAATTGACCCGCGTGTTGCCACGGGCAACAGAGTGTATTCGTATGTGCCTCACTCGCCTGTTGGATTATTCGCCCGCTCTCACTGAAGTGACATGATATCTCAACCAGATCTGATTCCACCCTTGCTGCTCTGCCTCATCTCAGACCTTCTAGGCACGATCCAGATTGCATCCGGCCTTCTTTGCATGAACCCCAACGGTGCCCGACGCGGGTTCTCTCCCAGAATCGCCCAACGACCAGATAGCTGTTGTCTCATGGAGTTCTGCTCCACGAGCCGCTTATCACATGGCAGAGCCCATATTTTGCGTGCTGCCCAAGCGTTTCTCGCCGGATCGGTTGGGCGTTGTTGGGGATTTAGGAAAGTGTCGCGCGTTGTTGGTTAGGCAGCTCGTTGCAGCAGAGCAACATGTCGACTTCATGACGTGTACGGTGTGCCGTCATGCGCCCAACGCTAACATGCCTACGCGGCTGGGAAACGGACAGCAGAAGAGTGCCAGGAAGAGAATGGTATGAAAGAATAGAGTGAGCATAAGAAAAGTCCTACCGCGCTGAGATTACCAGAACGGTCTCGTTCTAATCCAACTTGGAAGAACGGATTGACGATTTCGGGATTGAGGCGTAGGGTACGGCGGTCTCTACCGTCAGTGCAACTTTCCTTCATCACCTGCATGGCGCTTGCTGGGATGACATGCATCGGATCAATACTTGAGAAACATGTGCCATGTATCACGGAGCATAACCACGCGCAGCCACGTGCCGTCAGCGAGTGGACACTTTTGAATCACCGTGAGGGGACACGGCGCCTAATGCGTTTCCGTTTCCTCTTGGGTGCTCGGTTGCTTCGTTCAACGAATGTGACCCTACTCCGTAAAGATGAGCTTTACCCCACACCCAAGGTCGTGAAATCGTCGTGGCCAAGGAACATTGGGTACACACGGTCATCGCCCGTTTTGTCAGCCTCTCGATATCCGCGCAGTTTTCCTCGACGACGTTCACCGCACCGTCTGAAGCTGTACAGAGTACCTAGCTGCTGACAGAATATGCGGTGACTGCCGGCTCGAGCGATTGTGTGTGCTTCAGATGCGGCAGGGAGCCTTGCTTGTTTGAAGCGGACTGCTATCCGGAGCCGCTGCCACATTTCTGCAACAAGTCGTTACTGCCCCGTGCTAGTGCAGATACAAGGCATCTCTACGATTACGCGGCCACAAAATGGGCCACAAATCGACGAGAGAGAAATGTAGCACGAAATGGGACCTCTTGTGGACAGCAGCGTGAGCGAATAAAGTCTTGTCTAGAATCGAGATGCGGCAGCGGGCTTAGACCAATGATCGAGCGAAAACCTAGAGGCTGGGCGTGACCAGTCCTCGTCCCCTAAATTTTTTTTTTTTCATACGAGAGGTCGTTTCTGGTTCTTGCCATTTGTCCCTTTTTGGAATTGATGCGCCCCTTGATAGCGAGACGTCTTGGGTGGTATTTCCTGCTCACTTGCAGTGGTCTGACACAATAATGCGACGAGTTGTGTAACCTTCTGCTAAAAAGCTTGGTGCCTGCATGATTAAGTGGTTGCAGTTTGGTCGTCCCGATGAATCAAATACAAGAGGCAAGGGCATAAAGTGGTATTTTACTTCACTGGCCTGTTGAAAAACTGACTTATCAGTCTTGAAGATCTTAATTGACGAACCCGAATGCCCTGATAATCTCCCAATCGTGATGAGCACTAATATTGCGTCACAGTTCGCAAAAAAGTCCCACAAGGTCGCTATGCACGCAGCACCGGGCTCCAGCGTAGGGGAAAATCAAGCCCAGGACGCATCGCATCTGTTCAGTATATGTTCAATCTCAACAAATTGTGTCCTCGTTTCACGGCTGCGGCCCAACTGAGATGCCACTGCAGCGATGTTGGATGAGTGTTGTTTCAAATCGGCACATTCACGAGAATCGTCTCACAGGTCAGTTCGCTCGGCGTAAGACCTGGTAGCAAGTTCCCCACCGAGTTTCCGTACCGGGTCATTAAACCGCACGTCCAAGAGCTGCACGCGTATTTATTTGAAATAAAACACCTTTCAGAGCACCGGCTCGGAGGAAGCGTGTGATCCGGCTCTGCGCCGGCATCTTCGTGCATGAACGCCTTGTGCAGCGTAAAAAGTATCCTGGTGCGCCCACGAGGCAGTGATAGAGGTTAGGATGCTGCTGCCGCAGAATTCAGCTCGGGATACTTTGTTAGTTGTACGAAAACGTGATACTCGACGCTTCGTTCCACCTCCTTCTCTTTGATCAGGACCATCGGGAGACGTGCAAGCCGCCGATGAGACCCTTGAAGCTTTTGGCGTTTTCCATGGGCCATGTCCCATGATGGAAGGGAAAGACAAACACGAAGTTAAGAAGAAAAGACCAATATACAGCATCATGCTGGGCCATTGACTGCAAACTTTCGTCGTCTTTGAGATTGGGATTGTGAATGCTGACATGCCCCGCTTATGCAACCGCCAAAAGTTCGGAACGGTTGACTTGCGCCAAGAGCCTGTCAATTCCACAGTGATATCGCCGCAGTCATCATGCAGATTTAGCACAACCTGACAGTACGTAAATTGCCTTCAGGGAAGCGAGTTTGTGACTCCAAAAGGGACACCGCATGGGAAAATTGGGATCTGAACATCATGGTTCAGGGGGTGTCCTGGAGAGGCGGAAAGGGCAAATTGGTCGTATCGAAACCCTCAACTGCGACTGGCCGTCCGATACGAAGGCAACTGTCGTGGACTCGTGGTATGATGTATCAAGGCAATCAGGTCGACGAGTACTCATGTACTATCGTTCGCCCTCTTGCTTGCCATCGTCGACAGTCAGCTTGCGCAACCATGCCGCGGAAACAGTGGCGGCCGAGGCACAATGAACATTACCTGAGTCCATCTCACAGCGAGAATTACTGAGCATATGTCAGTTCCTGTGTACCAGTAATGCCAGGCAGCCAGTCCATTGGCCTACTTAGACAAGCACGAGGAAGGAAACTGAGCGATGATTGCGCAGACAGAGTTGGTGATGGCAGTCGGTCGCCAAGCCGTTCGTCCGTCGTCGGCGGACGGAAATTGTGCCGGAATCCCAAGCCAGCCCCGTAAATGATTCGCTCCGCAGACCACCCCTTGCAAGCGTGAGCCTGGCGTCCGGGAAAGAACGATGAGCATTGAGAACCCTGCAACTGCGATGACGAAGCGTGCGATTGGCCTGTCGGGTTTGCGCCATCGTTGCACAGGCAGCCAATAAGAAGTTCCCAAAAATACTGGCGCTTCGAAGCCGTCCCCAATTCGAAGCTCGCCCGTCTTGGTTCCACTTTCAACCGCAGCCTCAAACAGGTACCCCGCTCTACCTTGGGTAAGTACCTTTCTGCGACTTTCTGCCACAACCGTGTTCCAGAACCTAATCACACGCCACATCGCAGACAAGCTCATATCCCCACGACTCTACCTATGCCAACACCATCTGGCTCGAGTGATGAACGAGATAACGACCCCGCCGTTGTCTGCCGGTCACGGACCTCAGCACCCGTGCTCGATTTCGCTGTCGAGACTCGAGGAGGTGAATCACCGCTTGTTGACGCATGAGCCACTCACGATTGCACCCACTGGCGAACCTCGCGAGAGCGGACGCTGCAAAAGAAAGATGTGAGAACCGAAAAAGAACACAATGTAGGTGTCCGTGTCGTGGATGCCACCCGTCAGAGCGGACCCTGCCCCTGCAAGGTACAGTCATGCAGTCAATTAAGCAAGTCCGATGAACAAGGCATTGATCAATGGCGATTGTGCATGCTTTGACCATTAGACCTTTGTCCCACCTTCTTTTTTGGCCATTCAGCCGTGAAGAAAGCCTTCAGCGGCCACCTGGCTCGCCCGAGCGATATGGCTGTGCGACTGAACTGGATCATTTCCCTTTGCCAGCGCAGAGTTGGGGCCAATGGATAGGACATGGATGGGACATGGATGGGACATTGGACAAGGCCACCGAGATTCACGACCAGAAAGATACGCCTGCGCCAGACGGCGAAGATGAAGGACAATTGGCGGCATCATGAGCAGAGCGCCAGATCCCGGTTGAGACGATTCCGGCCATTTCAACATCATCTAGGCTTCGCTGATTTCAGGAATTCGATGGATCCAAGAATCTGATTTCGTCTTACATACTTGTTCATTCGTCTTGTTCATTCGTCACACTGGATGCGCACGCATCCGTTCATCGACCGACTGCTGCGGGGCTCCTAGATGTTGCATCACCCACCTGTTCCATTCACATACCTTTACCTGTACACGGTGAAGGGGGCATCGGAGCAGTGCAAGATCTAATTCCGCTTCCTGCCTGCCTCGTGTCTTTTTGATTTTCAGGGCGATTTGTGAGCTATTGTCGATAGAGAGCAATGTGACGCGAGACTCCGTAGTCGGACTTCCGGGCTCTGCCGTCTTGCCCTCCGTCCAATTCCGCATCACCCTACGTGGCACAATCCGCAGTCATACTCATACCTACTTGGCCGGCTGCCTCAGTTGGCGCCGAGTAAGCATCAGAGACGACAATGGACGGGTCGCCGAGTCGACATACGTGGCGACAGCGACATGGCTTGAGACAGGAACCAAGTCGGCATTCTGTGGCTGTTTGATAACCGAAGCCTGGGCCATCAAGGAAAGGAAGTCGGAAAACCACACAATTACAGAGTCTACATGTATATTGGCCTGCTGTGCTAGCGAGCCACTGGAAGTGCCCGAGAAATGGCTGGGTTGGGCGCTACGATGCGACTGTGTCGGGATGGAAATAGGCCTCCGTCACACCACACCGACGAACGTCGTCGAGTGATCACCACGCACCGACACATCGCGACGATTCTCCACACACCTTCCATGCAACCTCCATGCATCTCCATCGCCTGTTCAATGTCCACCCCGACCCTGGCTGCCGTGTTGCAGTGAAGTGGGCACCGGCAACTGAATCCCTGTCTGCACTTCGTCATCTGCCCCGACTTGCAGCGACATGATATCTGGCTGCTGGCTGGCCATGCCGCTAGGTACCTTCGCTGGGCTTGGCCAGCCACCTCTTGTCGTCGTAACGCCGGTGCAACATGGAGACTGACCGTTGAACACAGCATACGGAGTAGTCGACAGAGACTTGGCCCATACCGCCGAGGTATTGTATGTACTTGCGGTTCGATGGAGCGTGCGAATTTCGTATGCCGTTGCCGTTGCCGTTGCCATTGGCATTGCAGTGCCTTTCTGATGTTCCGTGGCCCGTTGTGCATTCCCGAAGACTCCGGAAGCAGTCCGCAGTCTTTCTTTGCTCATTGAAGCCTCATACCGACGTCAACTTCGCCTGAGGCGTCCATGTATATCAAAGATCTTGAAACCCAAGATTATCTCTGTGGGCTGCACTGCAACAGCACAACTAATGCGCTGCCCAGTCCAAACACCACACCCGAATTCTATCGTGCCTGCTTCTCCTGTGCAACGGTCAACCACAGCCACGATTATACCAACTAGGATTCCTCAACGAAGCCCCAAGGCCCAGACAAGCGCCGACCCTGGTCCGTCTCCCCCGCTCAGCGCGGCGTCTTGTCCCGAGACTGCATCTTTCTTGTCGCCGTCGCACTTCCTTCTTTGCGGTCTGCACGCCACATCTTTTTGGTGATAACTAGCATCTTGATTATTGCCTTGTGTTTTCTGCTTCCTCGTCATTCTCAACATTGTCACACTTCCGTTACTTACTTGATTCGCATTCTCGTTACACATTGCGACCGAAACATACCGTTGTGGTGGGAGTCCGTATACCGGTGTACCAGCGACGACTATATTACGCAACTCTCCGGTTTTTCTTTACCACCGCACTTCTGAACCGATGCATACTTATAGTCGATAAGGTTGCCCTCTGTTTTGAATCGGCCCACCACAGAGCAACAAAAAAACGAAACGTCCTAACCTGCCATCCTCTTCACTGACCCACGACTACTTGTCCGCGATTCACGACTTTTCACGTCTGCAACATCTTGGTTCAACTTCTGTACTTGTGGACGAAAATGGTCTAATTCCTCGACTTTTACCGCCAACCCGCCGCCCTTCTCCCAATAGTTCGAGTGCGAGGAACAGGTCGTCACCCTCCTAAGATCAGGCAATTTGAAAGGTCCGGACAGGACATAAAGGACTCAACATGTCCACCTCATCGAGAAATCACACCACAAGGAGCTCTGGCAGGTCCTCTACCGCTAGAGGCGAGCGTGTCCAAGACGTAACCTCAATGCCACCTGTCCAAGATCTCAAGCTCTTAGAACCATGCGCCGCTACAGCCTCCATGTTTCTTTATGCCCAAGGCACCTCAATAGTATGCTGCCATCATGATACCTTGGCAATAGAAAGGAGATTTACTGCGCACTCCCACGACATCCAGCTGCTCGCTGTTGATAATCAGAGCGAGACCGGCGGCGGCCGTCTTGTCGTCAGTTATGATGCTAGCCAAACAGCTATTGTGTGGGACCTGATGACTGGTGACGAAATCGCTCGCTTTACATCATTCCAAATGTTGACTGTGGCAGCATGGATGTCGAATGGAAATGTAGCGTTTGGTAAGTGAGGCCTCCGTTACAATAGA
The DNA here is from genome assembly GCA_029405325.1 of Claviceps purpurea. Taxonomy (NCBI): domain Eukaryota; kingdom Fungi; phylum Ascomycota; class Sordariomycetes; order Hypocreales; family Clavicipitaceae; genus Claviceps; species Claviceps purpurea. Next base: position 2,753,047 of record CM055783.1, on the reverse strand, counting down.
GTCTACAATTTCATATCTGACTATGAGTTCATAGGCAATACCCAGGGGAATATTATTCTCTTCGAACCGACTACGTCACAGCATATCTCTTCGAGAACATTTGATCAAATAGCTGTTACAGCTCTCGCTCCTTCAGCAGATTGCAGAACATTTGCCATTGGGTAAGCTGAGCGATACAGTACTTGAAACACCCCAAAGGTATACACTTACTCACCGAATTTTCACAGATTTCAAAATGGTTCCTTATTAATCGCCACTTTGCAACCTCGGTTTATCGTCTTGCATAACTTGACAACTTCAAGGGCACCTTCACCTATTGTCACGTTGGCGTGGCATGCATCTTCAACCCGTCAAAAGTCGGACATGTTGGCCGTACAGACTCACGACGGCGATCTGCGAGTTTGGAGTGTGGCAAAAAGTTACAACACCGATGATCCAGCCAAGGTTGTGAGAACACTTGGACGCAAAGAGGAATCGGCCGGCCCAAACTGGATGGGTTGGTCTAAGAACGGTCGGATCATTCAATTCTCGGATTTGTATGTACAGCCCAGATGGCCAAGTACCTGTCCTTTGCCTCTACTAACCCAACATCTACGTGAAGGGAAACACTTTCATGGGACGTGAGAACGAAACATGTCACATGCGATTCTATTCCCACATTGGAACATGTCAGGGGTATGGCAGTCTACGGTCCTGGAGCTACTTTGTTTACCGTAGGACGCGCCGGTACAGTGCAACAATTTGATCTTAATTCCCCATCCATTATTGTCGCCAATGTTCAACATCCGACCAGTTTGTTGCCACCCTCACCTCCCAACTCCATCGAGGAACCGGGCACTACCACGCCCGCACGCTCCATTCCTGCGGTTCTCACTTCAGAATCGGAGTCAAGCTCTGTTCCCTTCGAAGTGGGAGTATCTGAAAGCGAGGAGGATGGAGTGCCACCTTTTGCTCATTTCCCGCGCCGGCCGCACCTTGAAGCTTCTGTTGGGGAAGCATCTCGCGGATCCGCCAGTCCCGTATCCGGTCAAAGAGACATGCCATCTTTCGCCATATCCTCGGCCGGTTCTCGGACACCGGGCATCCCCTCGGGATCCGTGCGGTCAAGGGATATGACGGAAAATACTCATATATCTGCAGGATCCTCGCTGAGGTCGTCAGCCATTGGCTGCAAAGATCTTGACAGCCAATGCTTGGGCTACACGATGCCTTCCACGAGCGCAGCATCCATGGCACCGTCTCACTGTCGACGTGGACCGTCTCGCCTAAGGCACCAAGTACCTCGAAGTCCGGACGACAATACAGTTGTTGTAAATGACTTGCTCATGTTCACGCGCACCCGTTTGAGCGATCTCTCGTATCAAAATCCTATGAATATGAACGCCAATAAACCTTGTTTGACGAATGACGATTTGCGAGAGCAAATGTTAAGTACCATATTCGGATGGCACCAGCCGATCGAGGACCTTGTACGGGACGAAATTGCTCGCCATCCAGCTCGCTCAACAAGCCGAATTCTCCTCTCCAAGTGGCTCGGTGACATGGAAGCAGACTTCATGGTTGGAAGCTCAGACAACATGACCTCTTCCGACTGGATGATTCTTGCTCTCAGTGGCATCAGTGGACAGCAGCCGCAACAAAAACTGGTACGCGCCTACGTACAGCGATTACTGGAGACTGGCGACATTCATGTGGCCGTGACGATGATGCTTGGCATGGGTGATCAGCATGATGCTATCGAAATCTACGTCTCTCACAAACGCTACATGGAGGCTCTTATTCTCGCCTGTCTTGTCTTTCCGGGAGTTTGGGAGCGCCAGGCTGCTATTATACGCAGATGGGGCGAATGGGCAGTTCAGAATGGTCAACAATCTCTGGCCATCAGATGCTTTGCTTGCACTAATCAAGAATCTACCGAGCCGTGGAGATCTCCTTCAGCAGTGCAGCTCAATTTCCAACGCACCATCTCAGATTCCAGTAACATGCCTGACGTCTTGAGCCCGCCACTATCACCCCCTAGAGCTCAGCGAGGCCCCCAACGAAGGATTGCCAAGACTTCGGCTTTGAAGCTCATAACATCCTTCGACGATAAAACCCAGGATTGTAAGTTTTACTTACCGGGAGGTGACGGCCAGACACCAATCGCAACTGGTGTAACCCCTATCGCTGAATCTGCTATTTCTCCTGCTGGCAACGATTCAACGACGGCATTCCTTTTCCCATCGAGCAGAAGCAGGTTCAACACTCCAACGTCTGCTCGTCCGAGCGGCACGAGCTATAGCCGAGGTCGACTGCCTTCCATTGGCGAAACTCTCCCCGATCTGAACCGTGATGCCCTTGAAGCGACCGAGAAAGCCGGTCAGGCCTCCAAACAGAACCGCGTAGGAGGGCATTCTTGCACATCATCAGCAGACCAAGGCAACCTCGCAGCGGGCATCTCATTCCAGCGGGCTGCCACAGCTAGCCCTATGACGAAGAGAAACGATGTTCAGACAAGGATGCAAGAAACTCGTCCAAATCAGAGGAACGGGTCTCGTGATCGCATTCCGAGGGGTGTCGACCTTCAGATCAGTACATTGGAGCAACGATCCCTTGCCGATAAAGTCTCTCCCGAACCATCTGGGGCGTCATCCTCCTCCACCCGCTATCACTGGCCCTCGAGGCGCGTTGGGTCTGGTTCCGTAGCCGGTTCCATGGCCTCTACTTCGAGTGCGGACCGCAATATGCAAGCTAGTCAAAAGCAGTGCGAGGAGTACATCCATGGCGTGGAAGCTGCTCATTCGACATATTCGCGTGAACCGTCTCGTGGCCGCAATGGAGGTCGACGAGAAACGACTATGTCGAGGGAAGCCTCAGAAGAACGTGGAAGAAGTTCGACTCGCGAATGTGGGCGATTTAAGCGCTCACCCACCTCGCCGCTTCCCATGTCTCCAGAGGATCTGGCCAACCTGAGCACGCCCCAATATGTGAACATCGGAGAACCGATGGATGCCTGGGAGTCGAGTGCACAAAACGTGCAGCCTGGTGATCGCGCATCGAGTCGTTGCGGCCAACGACGTAGCCCTGACGGCCAGTCGTCTCACCCACTAGCCCTGGATGTTCGAGGTCGAAGCATAGGACGTGAGGAGGTTCATTGTCATCAGCAGCGTCGATCTCCGTCGGCTGCGAGCCCGCCGTCCGCATATTCGGCTTTGCATTATCACGGCTCCGAAGACGAGGAGGCCAAGGTCGAGCAGAGAAGCTTTGGAGCAAATGACCATCGCAGTGGTAGTTGTGGTATCGGAGGTGCAGTCGATTCTTCATTTGGTATCCAGAGGCAAAGGTCAGAAAGCCGCGGAAGAGAAGCTGCTGAGGCGCTCGATACTTTGCCCCCCATGAATCAGGATCACCACCGGCACCACGTGCGAGCGACATCTACCGACCATGCCGGCGACTTGCGACAGATGAAGGATCGGCAAAGAAGGAGGGAACAAGCAGCGCGCGACCTTGAGGAACGCCGCAAGTCGCTGGCCATGAGGTCACAGGTCCCGGCGATTCCGCACCCAAATGAGTGTCAGAATCCAGCCACGAGGGTTGGGATTGAAATGCAAGATCCCAAGAGACGGGCAGACTTGCCTCCACGATGTGCCACCGAGCCGCCCAGGGGCATGAATGGCAGAAAAGGACCAGCTTTGGGTCTGCCAGCGACGCCCATGGTCATGAAGCTGATGATGGGATTCGGTAACAGCACGAAGGTCGGAATGGAAGCGCCAGAAGAGTCTCCGATCTCCCCATATGGAGGCCAAGCCGAGACTTTGAGCCACAATAGCCCAAATGAGGAGGGTGCAGCCGGTGAGTTGATGCTGCTACCATCGACGGTCTACCAGCCGCCCCCCCGGAAATTGGGCATTGCTCGAAGCATGTCGGCACCGGTTCCAGACGAGCCTCATCGAGTGCGCTATGGTCGAAAGGCGAGCACGAGCGATGACGCGATGAAGCAGCCGCGACGCGGCCAGTTTCAAGATGTGCCCCCGTCCCCGCCATCTCCTCCGGCTCCCGCAACACCACCCAGGCTTCAAGAGTTGGCACACCTCCTCGTGCCACCGCCTCCCCCAGTGGCACCGTTGCCGCAGATTCAGCGACGTCGTCCTGGCAATGCTCTTCAATCTGGCATGATTGAAGTCGTGATGGACGCAAATGGCAACGCACCTGTCGCAGCAGCACCGAACGATGGCTTGGTCCCTGTTCTGGCGACACCTACTCCACCCCGAGGCCGTAACCGGGGGCGTAGTGTCGGCGAGGGAAGTTTTGCTGGCCAAGTTCCCCGAGCCGGTCATCACACGAGATCTGCCAGTCATCATATGAGATCCGCCAGCTGGAGTCGCAAAGATCCAGGGTCGAGTATCGATGCCGCGTACCACCAACGCACGCTCAGATCTCCGGATGCCGGCGCGCCTCGGCCAGTGTTCTATCCTGACGTATTTCGATCGCCGATAGAACATGCGGGAAAGCACTTGCCCACTGGCCTGGACCGCAGCGAGATGATTTGAGTGCCTGACGATGTGCATTCTCGTTTGTCGATACTTTTTTTTTCTTTTTCTTTTTCTTCGTCTTTTTTTCTTAGTCTTCTGTGATTCGTTGAGATTGCTTCGAGCAGATTCGATTACCTGCATTTTGAATCGCATGATGACTCGAGAATACCCCAGACTGTTTGTCAAAATGCGCTTTTCGCAAATGGACCTAATGCATAGTTTGCGATAGCACGGCCATTTGCTGAAGACGGCGACGTTTTCCCGTTTTTTTATACCAATCGCTTTCAATTTCTTCCCCTTGAGTTTTCTTTCACTCCTAATTTTGTTATAAGGAGCACAAGGTTGTCTCTGCCACGACTTCGAATCCCCCCCTCCCCCGTGGAGTTGGTCGTGGTACAAACGTTTCTTTATTTGGATTTTCTCGCTGGTTCTCTCCACTATGAATACTCTATGTATTCCTGTACGGCTGGATTTGTTGGCAATGTAATGCCGTGTTACTGAGAACGATATGAGCTGCGGACGCACACAATTTGGAACTTGGAGGCCTTCTTACGCGTCTTGTTTTGGGATTGATCTGACTGACGACTTTATGACTTGTGTGGAAAATACACACACACGCTTACGAACACGACTTGACGGAACTTGTCTTTTATCTATCATTTTCAATATCTACTTTAATGCCATGTATCACAAGCCAGATAGCTAGTGTTGGAGGAGCTCTATACTCTACAACTCGAATTCAATCTAATCTTCTCGCACTCATTGCATATTGGAAGGATGATGAATCATAATGCCGTGTGATGTAATGTGTTTGTCATGAGTAACACTGTCGTCATCAAATGACTTATGGAAGAATGACGCTGCTGCGGTATGTATAATGTATGTATCCCCTATTGAGCCGACGTAGGATTGGCGGACAAGCGGCGATGCAAATGCATATATATATATGCATGCTCATGTCTTCCGGTACCCGGTGACGTATGTCTTGCAGCCTGATTGCAAAGCATGCGTATGAATATTCGTAAGCTGCCGATACTACCAACTGCATATGCTTGAAGGCGCATGCATGATGCAGCGCATAGAATGCAAATGCTACCGTATTAACTCAGTAACACCGCCATCTCCTGTGGGGCTTCCCACCCCTGCTTCTGGCGACGCCATTGGCCTCTCCAGCGTAGGAGGCTTGGCCAGTATCTTCAGAAGTTCAGGGTAAATTAGATCTGTGTGGAGAGGCCAATGGCGTCGCCAGAAGCAGGGGTGGGAAGCCCCACAGGAGATGGCGGTGTTACTGAGTTAATACGGTACAATTACTCCGTGACGGCGTACCGGTCATGTATGCCGCTGCACATTGGCACAGCCGCCAGTCTCTCCCTCCGTATTCGTAAAGCAGCGATTACCGTGAGGTTCGAAACCGCGCCAGGCACACCACGCAAATGCACTCACTGTTCTATCCATATCGTTCTCGTCAAAATCAAACGCACCTCGTGAAAACAAAACCAATCCAAAAAATCAAAAAGAAAAAAATAGAAGAGGCGTCGTACATTTCTATCTCGCCCAACCACCCCAAACCCCCCCGCGGTCGTGATCCAACCCGCCACGCGACGGGGGAAAGTCCTCTGCAGAGTGAAACCTCTCTCAAGTGTCATTTCCAAGTGCTTAGGGCCGCACGGCGGTCGCAGGTTACCCATGCGAGCGTACAGGCCACCGAAGCGTTCGGATTGGGCGCCAGGCAGGGGGGGATCTTACGGGGATGGGATGTGGCTGAAGTGTGGGTCATCGGAGAGAGGGCTCACGAGCGAGAAGTTGTGAAAGACTTCGCCGTTGGACCATTACAGTCGAAGTTGGTGCAAAAAAGATGGTTTATATAGCATGAGGGATCTGGGGTCTGTGGGTGGGTCTGTTAGGTATAGTACCTCTCTCTGGACTCTGGAGTCTGCATCGATCATTGGATTCATGAACATCTTGGCGCAAACACAACACACATCATGCGCTTCGGCGCGCCACCACTGCCTTGACCTCATCTACGGCTCATCTACCACAAGAAAAGAAAACCTCCTCTTCTACAATCTTCTCCGTTCCCCCGGCCCCCGGGCCCGTGATAATTCCCCGCCATGGTCCTCACGACACCCCCCCGCCTGCACATCCGCCGCCCATCCCCCACCACCGCCGAATTCACCGTCACAACCCTCCCATCCTCTCGCGCGCCATTGCGCATTCTCCTCCTCCTACGACTTCTACTCGCCCTCGCAGTCATTCTGCTCCTCCACGCCCTCTGGACGACTACCACCATCGCAGAAACAGCAGCAGCAGCAGCAGCAGCAACAGCAACAACAGCGGCGGCGGCCGTAACGTGCTCCCTCTCCGCCACGACATCCTCAACAGGGCCATGCCTCGCTCACACACACACAGCGGCCGCCTTTCTCGACTCCCCCCCTCCAAATCGCACAGTCTGCGCTGGAGCGATACCAGCGGTCCCCCCTGGGTGAAGTCTTCCGCCGGATCGCGTCCTCTCTGCCCCCCGTGGTGCTGGTGGCTCTGTGTCTGGGGGCATGCTACGCGCTTACTCGCCGTGTGCACTGCACGGAGAGTTTGCTGGTCCTACGAGGTCTGGGTGTTCAGACGAGCGAGTCGCCTTCGTGGGGGATGTCTCTGGGCTGGGGGACTGGGGGCGCGACGACGCGGTTTATTCCTACGGAGAAGATTCGGGATATTTTTGTGAATGAGGCGTTTCGGGGGATGGAGGTGCGGTATTATCTTGTGGTGGTGGTGGAGGGAGAGGGGGAGTTGGTTGTTGTCTTTCCGGGGTTGTTGCCGCGGAGGGGGATTGTGGAGGAGGTTTGGAGGGGGGCGAGGGAGTGTTTGTATGAGAAGAGGGATGGGGAGTAGGGCAAGGGTGAATTAATTGATATCGTTTTGCTGGTTTGATCCTATATTGGCCTGGAGGTGTATACAGTATGCCACATGTGTGTCGTATATGCCGGCGTCTATGCTTCTATGTATGCTTCTTTCCACGCTCGATCTACTCCAATTCAACGTCCATACTACACTTGCGCAAGATCCGTAGATCAAACAATCCCTATCATTCAAATCCCTTCCCCCTATATATATGACCCCTCTTGATCTCTTCTACTCCTCCATCTCTCCCGCCTCCTTACTCTCCGCCCACCTCGCCTTCATATCCGCCGCATCCGCAAACCCCTTCCGCCGTGCATACCGATCATTCTGCTCCTCCACCGACTGCAGCAACGGCTTCTTCATAACAGGCACGTATTTCCCCCCCAGACGCCCCCCATTACCACCCTCAAACACCTTGGAGCTCGTAGGCCCAGCGTCTCGTTTCGTGCGCGCCGCTTTGCCTTTGCGCCCAGCGTTGGTACCAGCAATACTGTCGCTGTCCGTGTCAGTGTGCACCCGCCGACCCTGCTGCGAAATCCGCTGCAAGAGCTGCGCAGACAGCAACTCATCCATCTTATGCCCCCTCCACAAACGCCACGTACTCTCCATAAGACCAAACTGCCCAAACTTATTCGACGTTTGCTCATCCCCCACGTAGATCCAGTTCATACAGTCTATTCTCGCGCTCGAGCTCCCCTGTTCCTGGTCCTGTTCCTGATCCGTCGCCCCGACCCCCTCCGTGGCCATCAAGTCCGGGAATATACAATCCCACAACACGAGCGGCACCTCCTCCGCCATAACATAGCTCGGCCGACAAGGAGTCCGCTGCGTATCCAACAACTCCGACACCACCGCCGGATCCTCAAGCCGCTGTCCCACGAGGAACAAAACAGCGACCATGTGTCGAATCTGGTGCCATAGAAACGCTGAGCCCCTAACATGGAAGTAGTATACTTGGGGGTACGGGCCCTCCTCAACGCTACTTCCGCATGGCGACTGTTGATTCTGTAGAAAAGGGAGCACGCCGCTGGCATCCCGGACTTGCACAATATCAGATTCAAAGATACGGCGCCGGAAATTGCTAATTTGTTTGGCGGGGTCGACTTTGCAGAAATTGCGGAAGTCGTGTTCGCCTTCGAAGCGTTTGGCTGCGTTGCGCATGGCTTCAATGTCGAGCCAGCCTGGTTGGAGGGCCGAGGAGGAGGAGGAGGATGAGGAGGAAGATGAAGATGGTGGACCGGCGGCTTCGGCTGGGTTGGGCGCAAAGGCCGGCTGTGTGAAGAAGTATCGGTACTGGCGCTCACGGCATGAGAAGCGGGCGGAGAAGTCAGCGGGGGGCGAGGGACACCAGGCGAGGATGCGGATGTCGTCTGGGAGGAGTCTGTTGAGGATTCGGGGGTAGCAGAGCTCGTCTTTGAGATCGTCGAATGGTACTCCTTCCTCTTCTTCCTCTTCTTGTTCTTCGCCTGCTTCTGTTTCCTTTTCCCCCGCGACTTCTTCAGCACCAGCAGTAGAAGAAGCCTTCTTTTCTACTTGGGTTGCCTCGCCAGAGATGTCTTCAGATACAGGTCCTCCGACCTCAACTTGCTTCTTAGGCAGCGGTCTGTTGCTCCGGACCCTTAACCCAATGACCTGTCCAAATGCGCTGACCCCGCGATCGGTCCTCCCGCACTTGGAATACTCGCAGCACTCAAACTGAACGACTCGCTCGTCCTCGGGGAAAATGAGGCACGCCTTTGTGAGGGCGTTCCATAGCTCCTCTTCGATGGAGGGCTGGTTCCCCATAGACTGGAACTCGAAACCGCCGTAGTTCTTGCCCAGATAGGCCAGTTTTAGGGCTATGAAGCGGGTGGAATATCTCGAGGGGTCCATCTTGCGTTTTTTGGCTTGCGCACCCTTGGGCGTTTTGTTGTCAGGCGCGCCGTCCTCGGGAAGGGTTTCATCGTGGGTTGAGGCAGCGCCGACGACTGGCTGCGGCGCCTCGGTGCGTCTCTTCAACTCCCCCTCAACTTCTCTCAGCCGTTTTATTAGGCCCGTCTTGGTCCAGCTGTTGTAGTTTGTCTCGCCGGGCATGGTGACGTGGGGGTTGGGCCTGTGCCGCCGCGGGGAAGGCTTCGAGAGGGATGTGGCAGGGCGGGAGATGTGCCGGAGTGGTAGGGGGCTACGGAGTCGGCAGATTGACCTGGCGGAATCAGATTGAGCCCAGAGGGACCGTACAACTGAGGAATGTACGGGTGTTGCAGCTCTCATAGCATCATTCTGTCTGGCATCAAGGATGACTCAACGTAGCCAACTGGTGATAAGTTCATGCGTTGCTTGGTGTTGCTTGAAAATAAAGTGGGTACTTGTGTTGAATTTTGGCGCGGCGCGAATTTGAGCCAATGCTGATGAACAGCCACAGGCACAGCCCACGAGTTGACGCCACAACGCGAGGACAACGTCGATTAAGTCGTCACTCCTATCATCATCTGATCACGACTTGCCTCAAGGCTACACATACATGATAACCCGAGGGTCTTCTCCTCTGATCCCCTCCTAAAGAGCAGCAGAGCCATGGAAAGCGGCATGGATCCCCAAGTTGTTAAATTGCTGCTGCTGGGAGACGAAAAATGTGGCAAGACAACCTTCTTATCGTATGCTGGCTCCTGAGTCCTCATGCACTGACTTTTCCTCGGCCGCTCATAATTGGGATGACTCTACACGCGGACTGACTCCCAACGTAGGAGACTGAGTGCAGGGGAGCGCACAAATCCCATAATGCTGCTTCGCGACATGGATCAACCGTTTGTATTCAACATTGACCTACGCGACAAAAAGTACCGCCTGGAGTTCTCTGATACCTCAAGCCCCGACAACTGGAGGCTGCTCGACCCAGATGTCATCGTCCTCTGCTACGACATCAGCCAGCGACTCAGTCTCATCAACATGAAGCGATACGTAAGTCGTCCTCCTTTGCTCTCTTCCACTTCCTGTTCTAGATGCGCCATCGAAGAGCTGACGAGGGTGGTGATCAGTGGGTTGATGAAGTTAAGAAGACCTTTAAACGATCTGATACGTTGCCCATTGTCGTTCTGGGCCTCAAACGAGATCTGCGTTCTGAACAAGACCCAAACGGTATCATCTATCCGCAAGAAGCGTATCAGGTCGCCCAAAGCATGAGGGTAGATCGATATGTCGAGTGCTCGGCGACCACTGGCGAGCTTCTGAGGCCCGCCTTCGAAGATATTTGCAAGACAGCCACCAAGACCACGACCCCGGCGGGCGGGCAAACCGAGGGCGGCTGTGCTGTGATGTGAGGCGCAGGCCGTGTAAGATGGTAAACACATTTTCAGGCTTGGCGGCGTGGGCGGCAGCGAGAGCTTTGCTGGCGATGACAGCTGGCATCATGATGGCCCTGGTCACGATGGAAAGATGCCAACGCGCGGACAGTGTCAATCATGAAGCTCCGGCGTCATCCATCTCCACGTCGCCAATTTCTTCCTCTGGCACGTCGAAGCGACCAAGAACCTGGGCAACGATATTGACCATGTCTTCCTGCTGCTCCTCTGAGAAACGCTCCGACATGTCTTCAATGATTGTGTTGAGACCAGCTACAGATGCTGGTCGCAGATTCAGCACCATGACGACTTCTCCCTTGGACAGCTCGTAAGGGCGCAGCTTTTCCAGGAGCTGGGCAATGCAGTCAGGGGTATAAGCCAGTGGCTGCTGGCTCAAAGGGTTTGGTTCTGTACGCAGATACTGCAGGAGCTATAGACGGACAGTCAGTAGTAGTCGATAGCAAACTTTAGCGGATGCAAAAGGTGCCTCCTTGCTTGACTATACCTCTCGAACAACCGTCTCCATGTTAGGTGGACCCCGACGCTTGTTTTGCTTGTAGCTATTCCGCTGGTCGGACAGATGTTGGTAGACCTCATAGTCGGATAAAACTGCCGACTGGGCCTCGATGATCTTCATCGTAAGCGCGGAAACAGGTGTGGGAGATGTCGGGACGGGATGGCAAGACGGGCCGAAGGCTAATTGAAGGTCACCGATGCACAGAGGACGAATGCGATGGCGGATGCACACGGGGTGAATTGCGCAAAGACTCGCTGACTGCGTGAAAAGGATGCACAGGATGGGCGGTGACGAGATGCGCACACATGAGACAATCTGGATTCTGGAGGGGCAACTGGCTGTAGCCTGTGAAATTGTGAATGCAGGGCAACGCGCAGCCAGTAGCAAATGCTCATGAATCAAAGGCCACAGCCAATCAAGTGCCCCCAATTGCTGACGCGATGGCTAATCAGAGCGCCGGGAGACGAAACGCGAGGCAAAGAGGCAGGGAGATTTGGGCCGCTCCTGCATCTGCCATGCATGGCGAGGAGAGTTGCATCATCTAGATCATGCTGCATCATGCGGAGCACTTGAAGCAAGCCATCTGAATTACTCCTTCATCAGCATCATGCACTCTCGGCGTGCTTGCTTTCTTCTTTTTCTCGGCCAGTTCATGGCTCGGGCAAGATTGAAGACAAACAAGACAGCCCTAACGGCCCCTGGCACAGCCCCTGGCACAGCTGTGTTGCACAACCTTGACTGCGGCCTGCCTCCGTTAGCAATTGTTTCAGCACGTGGGAGCGAAGCGTCCGCCGAGTCTAACTATTCGACTAAGTACCCACCCAACGCAGTAGATCCACAAAAATGGGGCTTTGGATACGTCAACGCCCCAATGGCCGCGTCCACGATAGGTAACAATTTTCTTCTTTTCAACCGTCACGTCAACACGCAAGCTATCAACACATCAACAGCACCATTGATATAACCTCTGCGGCTTCATTCTTTTGTTATCATATCGTTCTTTAACCCCTCCATCGAAATGTAAAACAATACAGTAGTTTCGCATGGCGCAGCAATGGCGAACACTTCGTTGGCGAGCCGCCTCAATTTGAAACAGTTGTCGAGTTCCTCTTCTCGCTTTTTGCTCAGATGGGGTGCTGATAAGGGTGTTGCTTTCATGAAGCGTTCATCCAGTAACGTCGCTAGATCAACGGGCAGATGCAGCCAACATATTACCGGCTCTATTTACACTGAAAAGATATCTGACATGGAAATGCAGGACGCCCTTGACCCAGTGCACGACCTCATCCGAAAGGAACGGCGGCAGCCCGCCCGCAACAAGCGTAACGATTCCGCTATGAATGGAGATGCTTCCAGCGTCATCCCGTCCACTAGGGCACTGATCAGAGTACCTCAGAGGGCTCACGGGCATCGAGGCCACAGCTGCCGTCAAGACGAGCGACGAAGGGCGTACCGGTCCCAGTTCGAGCTTAAGACGTGTAAGAACCGAGGCAGAATGGGTTGAAGCGCGAATGATAAGCGGTGGGTACAGAGGCCGAGGCTCTCGCGGAATATCAAGTTGACACGGTTACAAAGCCCGAGATCATGAAGTGAATTGCGCAGCCGCCTGCGTTCCTTGTCTCCTTCTTAGCTAGCCGCCTCTCAATCAATATTCGTTGCTCGTTTACATGCTTTTTTATGTTATATGAACCTCTTTGCACTGGGAATCTAACATGCAAATTCCGAATTGCGAGGATCGCGATCTTGAGCAGCAGCAAAGTTGATAAATTCGACGAAAGACGATTGCTAGTGCGGAGACCCGACTGTGATGTTTTCGCGTGGCGGCGTGGGTGTGTGGGTGTGTGGCAATCGAGTCCACTAACCAAATCTGGTCAAGAGTGGATCTACTGCGTCGGGTGGGTACTTAGTCGAATAGTTAGACTCGCGTCCGCCCTCTTGCCGCTCTCTCCGTTCTCATCGACTCTGCGCCGCACGCTGTGCCGCCCGACATTCAAGGCGCGTCGTCTCCTGACTGGTTCACAGCCCACAATGGCAACCCTTGTCGGGAGCTGGGCCTCGACAGCATGTGACAGAAATTAGAATGCGCCCAAATAGCCGGCGCTGGAGCTCCATACAGTGTCAGCTCGCTGTTGTACCACTCTGTACATACATTAACATATGTGCCTAGGTATGTACCTGAGTGTGTGTAGTATACGGAGTAGCAGGTAAGCCTCTTTGACCGAGAGAGCACCGCATTTGAATGCTTTCACTGCTGCCGCTGTGTACCTACTCCGGCTCATCAGCGTGAGCTCCAAGGGGTCGAGGATTTTGCCAAGATGGGGCTGGTTGACGGCCGTGCCTCGCGTCGCCTCGTTAGTCGTTCGTTGTCAAACTCTCCTCCATAACTTATCGCATCAACCGCATCACGCATCAACACATCAACGCATCAACGCATCAACTGCATCGACCTGAATAACACCGCTCGTCAACATGCCGCTCTAACACCAATATCAGCAGCCTTCTGCCGACTGTGCCGCCGCCGCAGTCTGTCTGTTGCCCTTTGACATCGTGGTCCCTGTCGCCGGAATCGGCCCAGTGCGAACTTAAAAGCCCTCAGACTCGGCAGAGCCTCTGACGTCGGCTGCAGTGCTGCTGCTGCCCCCACTCCCCCTCCAAGCTTGTGGCGGGGAAACTCAAAAAAAATTAGAAAATTCCAACACGCGCTCGTCGACGACCAAATATTTGGGGCTCGGCGCTTTGGTGCGGCCTCGCTCACAGGACTACCGGCTCTTAGCTCTTCTGCTTCATCGAGCGTCTGTTTCTGCCGTAGATTCTTTTTTGCAATTGCTTCCCCGACTTTGCTGTGCCATTGTTGGCTTTGGCTCATCCGGGGCTCCTGTTCGAATTTCCCAATCGATTGACCTTTGAACATACGGCTCTCGCGCAGCGGCGCTTCCGACACAGCCCGCCATGGTCCGCAATATTGTCCTGCTTGGCGGGAACTCGCATCCCCAACTCACGGCCAATGTCTGCAACATGCTCGGCATTCCGGGTTGCGACCGCATCTTGACCAAGTTTTCCGGGGGAGAAAGCCGGTGCGAAATCAAAGACTCGGTGCGTGGCAAGGATGTCTTCATCATCCAGTCCGGCTCGGGCCACGTCAACGACAATCTCATCGACCTGTGCATCATGATCTCTGCCTGCAAGACGGGCTCGGCCAAACGCGTCACCGCCGTCGTTCCTCTATTCCCATACTCGAGACAGCCCGATTGGCCCTACAACAAGGCCGGTGCGCCTCTGTCAAAGTACTCGGAAGTCCCTCGAAAGGACTATACCTTTGAGAGCGTGCCGGCCACGCCTCATCCTGGTGCTCCTCGCAGCAATGGCCTGAGCAATGGCACCTCGAATCTCAACGAAAAGCTTCAGACGGCTACCATTTCAGAAGCCACGGAAGCATCCAATGGCGCAGATACGCTGCCCAAGAGATCGAACACCGTGTCCAGCGTCGAATCCAATGGCCGAGGCCACCCTGTCGACGGTTCCGCCTCGTCGGTACGAAGTTTCACGACCCACGACTACGAGAACCCCTATTCTGTCGCTGCCACCTTCCAAGCCAAGCCTGGCTACAAGCAATGGGTCGCCCAGGCCGGTACACTTGTCGCCGATCTCCTCACGTGCGCCGGTGCCGATCACATTATCACCATGGACCTGCACGATCCTCAATACCAGGGCTTCTTCGACATACCCGTCGACAACCTCTATGGCAAACCGCTCATACAAAATTATATCCAGAAAAATATTCCGGGGTATAGAGACGCCGTCATTGTGTCTCCCGATGCCGGTGGAGCCAAGCGAGCCACGGCGATTGCCGACAGTCTCAAGATGGATTTTGCTTTAATTCACAAGGTAACTACAAAACCAGGCGCCTCCTACTTGAAAACTTGAAACCATTCACCTTTCAAAAGCCAATTCCTCCTCTTCTTTCCCCCACCCTGTTTCCCGTCTCACCCTAGCTGTAGGAACGTCGTCCGATCAAGTTCACCGAACAACGAAACGCCAGCATGATGCTCGTTGGCGACATTGCCAATCGCGTGTGTATTCTGGTGGATGATCTGGGTGATACTGCCAACACCATCACACGCGCAGCCAAGCTCCTCAAGAAGGAGGGTGCCACTCAGGTCTACGCACTGCTCACCCACGGTGTTTTCAGCGGCGACGCCATCCCACGACTCAACGCATCAGCTATCGACAGGATCATTGTGACCAACTCGGTTCCTCAAGATGAGCATCGTCGTCTCTGTCCCAAGTTGGAAATTCTCGACGTTTCGCCCATCTTTGCTGAAGCGATTCGCCGTGTTCACCACGGTGAGTCTATCAGCAGGTTATTTCAGTATGACTAATTGCAGAGCCGGCCGAGTTGTCCTGTGCTATTCATCCTTTTTTTCTGCTGTTATTTTTGCGCTTGTACTTCGTGCTTTTTACCCCTGTCTTCCTTTGTTCGTATACTTAGGAACACGAAATTACCCGAGGCTTTCCGTATAGAGGATGGAACGATCCCCTCTGAGGCAGCCTGCAAATTTTGCTGTTGAAATTAGAACGATGTTCTTGGAGTTATCGGTGGTATCGATGGATTTTCTTTTGGTCAAATCAAAAAGAGATGTGATAAAAGACAAAGACAAAGGTTGACTTATCGTGGGCTCTTTTTTTGTTTACTTTTCATGAGGCGGCCGGGCGAGAGTTTTGCGTTGGAATATACACGACATGCGATGCGGTTGTTATTGGGATCGGAGAAGAAGAATAAAATGGAGGTAGGCTGGTTGAGAGAAGATTGGCGGCAAGTTTGCATTGATCTGCAGCGGGGGGTCTTATATCTTGCTCTACTTTTCAGTTGTCAAGATTGTAAGTCTTCAGAAGAGACAACGCAGACACGAAAATTTCCTCTTGTTTCATGGTGCAGACTATTCGAAACATGAGGTCCAGCTTAGAAGTCTCCCGTGGTCTGTGGCCACTCCTTGTCTTATATCTTGCTCTACTTTTCAGTTGTCAAGATTGTAAGTCTTCAGAAGAGACAACGCAGACACGAAAATTTCCTCTTGTTTCATGGTGCAGACTATTCGAAACATGAGGTCCAGCTTAGAAGTCTCCCGTGGTCTGTGGCCACTCCTTACCTTAACCCCTTCCTTTCCCCTTCCCTTTGGTCTTATTCGTTATTCTGCTTTATTTTCTTGTACATGTTTTTTCTGGGCTTCTTGCGTGCTCTCATGGAAGTGAATGGTTTTATCGTAGACTTGGGATATCTAGACATGAGCGTCTGCGGGTTGGCTGTGTGTATCACGCTGGAACTTGACACATATTGCGAAAAGAATGATGTGAGATTAGGAGTAGCATTGAGGGAGAGCGTTGGAGGTTGCTATGTAGCATGAATAGATGTAACATCTGATGTGTATGTATGTGCATCTGTGTGAAGAGGTGTGTACGTGAGTTTGTGTATCTATCTGCGTGTAATCTAACTGTGTGTATCTATGTGTATATCAGTGTCTGTATATCTGCGTTCATATATCTGTGTACGTGTGGTTGTATATTATACGTGCTGTGTGCTGTTTGTGTGCATACGTGTAGCTTATACGTGAATATAGGAGGGCATCCATTCATGTGTGTGAGTTGTGCATGTAGGAGAGTATAGAACCTCAGCAGCGAGACCACACATCACGTCCATCAAAGCAACCCACGCCCCTTTTTGGCACCTAACATAACCCACAACAAACCATATTCCGCAAACCCAGCCAGAAACATACCGCCGACGTAAGAACATGCCGTCCCCCGTGGCGGTCATCGATAACTCGATAGAAACAGCTACTGTCTTATTACTTTTCACTCATCTCTGTTAGAAAGTGATGTTTCTCAAGAATAAAAAGAAAGAGCTTCATCCGTATCCAGGGTGCCTTGATACGAAATACTCGGCATCCCCTGCGTAAACCAAACAACCTTCCGTGTGTGACGGTGTATGTCATGTACGTGCCCGCCCCAACGCCCAAACACCGATGCCTAATGCCTGCAGTACATCAAAGGACGCAAAGAACCAACACCCCTAAAAGAAGACCAAGACAATTCCAAACCACACTCCATGCTCTATGATCGGGACGCCCACATCCACACTTTCCAACAGGTCCAGAAAGCTCAACTCCGCAGCGCATCCAGCCTATTCCTCATCTTATCCATCATAGCATCCGAATCCTCCACCGGCGCCACCTCCTCAAACGCCTTCTCCGGCTCCGGCTCCGGCGCAACCGGCAGCACAGCAGCCTCCCTCTTCGGCTTCGTCTTCAAAATCTCCCCCAGAACCTTCTCCACCTCGCCCTCCGCCTCCGCATCCTCATCCTCCAGCAACATATCCCCATCCTCCGGCAGAGCCTCCTCGACCATCTCCTCGATGATTCCGGCCTTCATCAACTCAGTGCTCAGTTCCCTCATCGTGATAGCATACTCGGGTAACCGGATCAGCGAGTTGAGATCCTTCATGATACCTGCGCTAGCGCGGATGGAGCCCTCGATTTTTCGGACCGCAAAGGCTTCGTTGACTTGCATCTGGACCGAGTTGAGCTGTGCCTTGGAGGTGATGAGGCGGGAGCTGGCACGGCGGTGGCGGACGAGTTCGCGGGCAAAGTCGCGGACGTCGCGTTGGGCTTGTTTGGAGCGGGAGGGATCTTTTTGAGCGCGCTTGTCGGCTTGGATGATGTATTGCTTGATTTTGAATTCGGATTGCTTGTTGGCGGTGATGTCGCGGTCTAGTTTGCGGATGTTTTGGCGGATGACGGCGTTGCATTTTCGCATCTGGGGGGCATATGGTCAGTCGGAACATGGCAGTACGGATTTGGAAGTTGAAAGTTGGACGGTGAGGAGTTGATTTGTGTAGAGTGGTGGCCGGGGGGGGGCGAACCTGAGCCTGGGGATCGGGCTTCGCGAAGATGGCTCGGAAGGTCTCCATTGTGATTTGGGGCTGGATGCAGTCTTGTCGGTACGCTTGGTTCAGGAATAGCAGACAGATGATGAGGCAGCGGCAGAAGGGACGGCTGCCGGCCGGGGTTGTAATGGCTTGAGGTTGCGAGATTGCGGGATCGGGCGTGCGCGATGTGAGGTCGAAGGTGAGGCTATTGCGGCAGCCTGGTTGGACGCCGGGAGCGATGCTCGATGGCGGAGATGTGGCTGGGGTGTGGCTGGGGTGGATGCGAGCAGAGTGACACAGGGTGGGGCAGTCTGGCAGTTGGCCGCAGTTGTACTGCCACTGCCAGCCAGTCTGCCAATGCAGTGAGCAGGCGCCAACCCCGCTGCAGCATCAGATTCACTGGACCCGGCCTTTCGCCCTCCTTCTGACGCTTTCCACGAGCTCAACCCGCCCACCAATCCAACGCAGCCTCACGCTCGCTTCGTTTTTTTCGGTTTGCGCGCCTGCAAAGTGTTCCATCTGGTCTCTCTTCCACCCTCACATCTTCCCTCCCATTCTTACTTCAGGTAACTCTTCCATCGCTCTTCTGCCTTTCGGTACATACTTTGCACTTCCATCAACACACCCACGCATCCCCGCACCTACGCACCTACGCTTTCGCTCGCTAACCTTCCGATTATTGTAACTGCAGCTTTCAAATCCTCCGCATTCGGTTTGGAAAGCTCTCCTCCCGCACCGCCTCCTTGCCCTCACCAGTTCGCCTCTACAAGCACATTAATACATCATGGCCGAAGTCGTTTGCCCCGAAGGTTTGTGCAACCGTGTGATCTGTTCCTTCTCCTCTCAATGAGAGCGCTTTGCCGAGCGGTCCTGAGGAGAGGCTTGGGAACAGCAGCTGGGAGCTGATAGCGGCTCCAACATGACTTTTCTGGGGATAGGTTTTGCTGACTAAAAGCTTCTTTTCTTCCCTTTCGACGACAACAGTTCTCTGGGCTCAGCGCTCATCTACCAGTGACGCTGCCATGAACTTCATCTACCTGACCATCAACGTGCCTGATGTTCCCAAGGAAGGACTCCAACTGGATCTCAAGCCCACTGGGCTGACTTTTACTGGAACCTCTGGAACATTGAAACGCAAGTACCATGTTGAGCTGGACTTCTTCGCCGAGATCGACCCCAAGGAATCCAAGATCAGCCACACGGCCAAGAACATCGAGATCAAGATCCAGAAGAAGGACCTGAAGGAGGAATACTGGCCGCGTCTGCTGAAGGAGTCCAAAAAGCTTCATTTCCTTAAGACCGACTTCGACAAGTGGGTCGATGAGGACGAGCAGAACGAGGCTCCCGAGGATGACTTTTCGCAATTTGGCGGCATGGGTGGTAAGTCTTTGTTGCGCTCCGGAGAAGCGGGGAAGGGGGCGCCGTTGTCCACGCGTGATTTGCATTAGGGCTCTTCATATATTACCCTCGACCAAGTATACTGACTTTTCTCGTTGTACAGGAGCTGGTGGACCCGGCATGGGTGGCATGGGTGGCATGGGTGGTACGTCATCACGAACCCCCAAATCGAGTTGTACCCCGTGACCGTCTCATCCCGTGACAAGACACTAATATGACATGTTGTTTTAGGTGACTTTGGCGGCATCGACTTCTCCAAGCTGGGCGGCGGTGCTGGCATGCCGGACCTCAGCTCCATGGCCGGAATGGATGACGATGACGATAGCGATGATGACGACGTCCCCGCGTTGGAAGGAGAAGCAACTAAGAAGGTTGACGATGATGAGCTCCCTCCGTTGGAAGGAGAAGAAGCTAATGACGACGACGATGAGGTTCCCGCGTTGGAAGGAGAGGAAGTTGGTAAGAAGGCGTAAAGGGCCGGGGGCATGTTTGCTTGTTTAGTCAAGCTCTGGTTGATGAAAGGGGCGAGGTACGGGACTGTTCTTCGCTGGAGTGCCGAACGCCATGGTACCAATTAAGGAATGCATAAAAAAAGAAACACAACACGAAGACCCAGACTTACTCTCCGGGCGATGCACCGGAACTGCTGTCGTATCGTTTGCCGTTGGCGGCCTTGTTATCCCCCGGGTCTGTATATCCGTGTCCGTGGTGGAACAAAACCGGTGGCAACGCGTAGCTGCAGTTCGTCCGTTATAAGTGAGCACCGAATGCAGACCGGCCCCGACAGCACTGTGTGCCCTTGTTGACAAGAGAAGACCATTCTCACCCATTCGTGCTCCTCTAGGCGCCTTGTCCTCGTGTAACCGCATCACAGAGTCCTCCGGGTGTTTCTCAGTGTAGCGCCCGTAGACCCTGTTTCTCTTGTGGACAGAACCGACCATAATCACAAGATGTAAAGAGTATCGAGACATGAGTTTGCGAGCGTAGCGTCCTCCGTCATATCAACTTCCAGCAACACTGTTCCCCTCATCATGTCATCTCACATCCTCCGTTCCCATTTCCCCATTCTCATCCTCACCCTCACCCTCAAGTTTCTAATAGGACACCCTCCTCCCGTACCACCGTAATACCGTACCACGACCCAATCTCGTCCCCCAAATCTGCTACCCGCGGAACCTCCGCCATCTATTGTAACTCTCAAGAGCCCACTCATCAAGCTCGTATAACCGGACAATCCAAACATCACACCCCTTCTCTCCTTTCAGCTCTCCCCTTACCACCACCACGACCCTTCTTTGCCATGTTTCATTATGTGAAAAAGAGGGGGGGGGTGTCATCGATGTCTCTCCGCTCGAGTTGCACAACGTTCGGAGCTGAATAGCAGGCATAATCATGACCAAGACCCCCGAAGGAAGCCTTGTTGCAACACATGGTTTTTTCTTGGTGGCGGGCGGCGTTGAGTGCCGGGGGTGGTTGCCTAGAGGCTAGGGGAAGGCTGAAATATGAAGGTAGGGCTTGATTGATCGATATGGGACTCATAATTCATTATTCTTGTCACTCATATACTACAGCGTCAAAGGTCGGAATGCACTGTGCGACACTGGACCACTGGTGAGTGATTTGATCAAGCTTGCTGCTTTGTAAGGATTGGTTGCTCGAGGGTGTACAGCCTCGAGTCAAAGTGGAAGAGTCTGGAACCGAGGAATTTACACGCGACTTTCAATCATGTTCAATCTCCTCCAGGCTCCCCGTATTCTGTGCAGTGCGCACTACCATACATATTGATGATGATGCCTTGCCTTGATGACTTGCTGCCTTGCCCCTACTATCCAAATGCCCTAATGTCTCCTCCAACAGTGTTGCGGTAAAGGCACGTACAGCCTTCACTGCAGCGTAGTGAGCAGCCGAAGATAAAGGAGCCTTCCGATGAATTTACAATTCATCGTTCACCGGTGAAATAACTAGGTTGAAAGTTTCGGTATCGTCTGGGGTAATCCCAGTATCGATCCTTCCCACGCTCAACCGACGAAAGTAGAAGTTGGCTCCGTGTGCTATCGCTTCAACAAGCAACCGCCGGGCCGACATATTTACGAATCGCAAAGATTGGGCAACATAATCCAAGGTGAGTCTTCCTTCTATCATACGCCAGCGCGCGACCATGTTGAAGGTGATCACCACGCCGGCTACTGTGATGGGTAGCGGATTAGGTATGTGAGGCAGCTGGATATTTCGCGCTACCACTCCACCTGCGATTCGTTTCTCAAGTTCTTCGGACGGTGATGCCTCCTCGTCCCGTTTAGTGATTCTGCGTCGGGACAAAAACGGTCAGTCATATAGTTGCGGCGCGTAATACAGCGTATAGAGGGACTCGGTCACGTAGATAGATGGCATCAATGGACTTACCCTTCGACGGCAGTTGCATCGTCAAGATTGACCGACACGTCACCATTGACGGCCAATTGGTCTGTAGTAGACTTGACCGGGCCAGTGGCTAGAGCCAGAGCTCCCAAAGCAAAGGTGAGGGTGGTGAGAAGTCTCATTATGATGACGCGAGAATCGAATGTCTGATCAGGTCTGTTGGATTCGGTGAGGAAAGACGGTCACATCTTTTCCAGACCGTCCAGACCTTGGGTTTTGACCAAAATGACCTCGCGAGTCGCAGCTCCATTTCGAAGGCGCAATTTGATGCCGGCACTGGGCAGTGTCGGATTCGGGATGGCATAGTTCAATGTGGCTAAATGTCGCCGGCTGATTGCTGCAATCGCAAAATTTGTTATGTACGGAGTAGGTATGTACATGTTAACAAAAGAATCCATCCCATTGACGGTTTAAATACGCTACCTAGCTTATAGTAGGCTGGCCTGGGCTGCCCAGTTCTAGAACTTCTACATACCTACATAGGTACTTGATAACCCATATACATAGGGGAAAAACCCTACGGAGTACCTACTCGTGGGTGAAACTTTTTGAAAAAAGACACCCACTATATCTAGTGGGTATAGTGGGAGCCCTTTCTAAGTAATCTTAGTAGATACTTGATTCGGCCTTCAAAAAATAGGTATGTGATCAATTGTCGCAGACATGGAGATATTGGACGACGAAAATCGACCAAATTTGGTGAGAGCTGGATTTTCGCACCCATTTTTTTGTTCTCGACTTAGGTCAAAGTACTTTTGTGTCACCCACTAGATATAGTGGGTGTCTTTTTTAAAAGTTTCACCCACGAGTAGTACAGGGAGCAAAAACCTCTTTGCCGTCGTAACGGTGTAGGTACATTTACCGACTATACCTCATCGATGGGTGCAGCAGGATAGAGGTTGAGTCGGATTGGCGTTCATTAGTATCGGTCCGACAGAAACCCTGTCAGTGACCTGAAGCGAGTCTTATGTTATATGTAAGTTATATTTGCATCTTTGATGTCGCCTTACGTTCCTCGCCGTCACAACCCCCATACAGATACTCTTAACGAATAAACTCGTCACTCTTCCAATGTCAGTTATGGATGGCATGCAGTCGTACCTGGATACAGTATTTGAGGACGGTACTGGCCTCTCGAGGAGACTGATGCCATAGCGGCAAGAGAAGTAAACGGGAGAATCGAGCTGTTCAAATGTTATCAACGAAAAATATAAGAAAATGAGTTAAGATTTAGATATCCACTTGCTGCTTCTAAGTTCTTACTCCGAGCATTCCGAGTCCGGTATGCGTAGAGAAGCCGTATGCACCGAAACTATTTATCATAGCTACATCTGTCATGACTCATAATAACCGACTATGTGTCCCATTGGCTTTTTGAAGGGCTCTGCGTATGCCATCCGCACGGAGGGAGTCTGTCGATCCCGCTGCCTTTTGTATCTTTCGCTGAGAATTTCGATGACTTTTCTCCTCGAAGCTATCCATGCGCGGTATCAAGCCGCGCGAGAACTTTGGTATAACTTACGTGGAGTATAGGGGCAAGCAGCCAGACGCCCAAACGAATGAGACGTTTCGGGGGGCGTACAACCTTCAGTTCACATATTTCAGGCAGACCGCGACCATTACCTCAGTTACAACTTTATGACCAAAGAGCACCTCGCCCGTGGACGGACGAGGAAATTTTGGCGTACATAGATTTTGATACAGAAGAAGAGGTACGCCACAACCATCAAGTGGCGAAGGAATTCGCTGATAATGACCATGCGTTCCGGGATCGCGGCCTCGATGATGTATGGGTCCATGGGATGTCGCGGCAGCAGATTACCAGATATCGCCACTCAAGCGCAGAGGTACCGAGCTGGAAGTCTGGCGTGCCGCGTAGGTTTTTCATGTTAGCTCGAAGGTGTTAGCTCGAAGGAGTAGTGACAAATTCTCTGATTAATGATGTTTCTTGTTACATATCTAAACCTCGAATTATACCTAGAGATTCAACAGGTCGATTGGATGGCGTACGTGGGAGACCCGGTGTGTTGACGCGACGCGACAGTCAGTGAGGTTCTTGATTATTGATGCGCCAATACGTCACTACATCACCTCTCGATGGCTTTGTTCTTCTTTTTTAAGTTATTAAGCACAATAATGGCGAGGGTGTGCAAAAGACGGGATGTGTCCAAATTCTGCGCGAATGACATCCCACACCACGACTGGTCAGAGGCTCAGAGGCCGTCAGAGCCTTTATTATGCGCGTAACGCGAGTCGCGCTGGTTCAGTCAAACCACACGGCCTTGTAGAAATACATGAGGAAGCATTTTTCACAGCTTTGAACCCAGCCATTTCACTTGAAAGAAATGTGTAAAATGCATGAAGTATATGCTATTCCGTATATCGTTGAAGAGCCCTGACGTTTCTCTTCAACATGCATGTATTCGGGAAGAATCGAAAAAGTGTAAGCACCAGGGCGGCGAAATATCGATCAGTACGTTGATTCGATCGACTAATTGTCAATGCCTCACATCATACGGAGTACATGCCATCTTTACTAGTTGGACGATCCCATTACCATGATCGATAAGTTGAACATTCCGTATACCTTTCTATTGACAAATGGTACAACAAGACCTTCAGAGGCTTGAGAAGATTGGGCTTCGTTCATGAGTCAGTTGTGATTGGATTGGCGACTCGCCAGAGAAAAATGGTCTGAAGCCTAAGGTATCGCTGGCGCGACTGCACCCCATCTCCATATCACCATATGTATCTCTACCGAATCCGCGAACCCTCGTTCAAATTTGACGGCACGACAGCAGCAGCTGAAAAGCTATTTCTTTTGAAGATAGAGCCGCTGCATCGCTTTCCAATTGCGACCTAAGCGCGCGGATGACCCGGTGCAGTGTCCTTGGGGAGGTCTTCCCACATACATACGTAGACAATTGACAAGCAATTTACACGTAATGCCGCGGTGGCAGTTGAGAAAGAAAATACCTGTCGAGTCCCCTGAGTCACGCGATATGAAGGTCAAAAGTCTGGATTTTAATCCAGAAGTTGTAGAGCTATCCAGCGTTGATATATCAGAGGTTGGCAATGAGCATCTTGCGCGCCAGGAAAACAGAGCGGTTCTTACCGTCCGACTCCCGGCGGGAAACCTCTGCTAAAGTGGGGCGAGGCATCTGACCAATGGTGGCAGGGGTGTGGTTTCCCTCAAAAACCCGGTATGTACAGTCAAACCCCGATATAACGATAACGTAAAAGTGACCAAAACCCCATCGTTATATCGAAATATCGTTTTATCGGATGGATTTTCTGTGAGGAATTTCAAAAACTTAGGCCCAAAATTATCGTTAAGGTGAGGATATCGTTTTATAACGCATCGTTATATCGGGGTTTGACTGTAGTGGATCGGGACCTGGTGGCGTCCCGACTCCCAACGCTGTACGAACTTACGAAGTACATATGTACCCCCCAAGTTGAGGGAAGGGCTAAATATGTAAACAGTAAGAGATAGAGTCAATACATACGGAGTACGTCATACATATCTTTTGTAGGTTCTTGTGTGTTTTGTCAATGTCAATGAAGAATTGCATAGGTACTCCGTAGTACGTACTCAGTTTAGGGGCGTGCGCAAAGCGAGAAGAGGGGGGGTGGCACAAGATGTGGTACTGCAGGTATGTACCTGGTACAGGTACACACCTACAGGTATGTACTTACATATTGAAAATCTCACGATGCACGAATGGCTTATGTCCTTTTCTTCTTTTTTTCTTTTTCCCTCTCCTGTCCTTTTTCAAAATCTCTTGTCTCTTGTTTCTGAGCTGCTGCCTATTTATATCCCGGGTTGTTTGTTGTCTCTTCCGTTCCAGCCCATTCATGTAAAGCCAGAAAATGAGGATCAACAGAATTCATCAATCATATCGCCAACAAAGCCAAGATATCACATTCCAAACCCGAAGCTACGATACCACAGCGATTGTATAACTTTAAGAAAAAGAAAAAGAAGAAAACACCGCATAGCCAATCACTGCCACAGAGAAGAACAGCATCAGCGGAATACAGAAAGACAAGAAAGATACGAGATTTACAAGTCAGCGCAGGAAGCGAAAGAACAATATGGCTTCATCCTCTCGAAATCAGCACCAGCCTCGCCCCGACATGTACACCTCCGCCGACGCCGCGTGGGCTTGTCGCAACGGCGCATTCATCACGGCATGGCCTGCTGATGAGCCGTACTTCGCGCCGCCGTCTATGGACCAGCTAATGCGGGATATGGCGCCTGCTTCGACGACACGCTCCGGCGCGATGAGGACTTCCTCTTGTGAGAGTTTGTCGCACCTTCCTGGCAAGAATCCGCAGCCGGGCAAATAGGCGCCGACTCGTTGGATCATTATATACGGACACACATCCTCCTCCACTACACAGCAAGACAAAACATCCTCATACGCTGAGCACGTGAAAAAACAACGACATACGTTTTGCGCACCGTTGGAAGGCGACACTGATGTCATGACTCAACTCCCCATCTGCACATTCATTTTCTTTTCATGTATATAAAGCAAAAAAGAACAATACCATTTCCCTCTCGCTTGTGACTCTGATCTCCCGCTCGAGCACGCCTCTTTCGGAAAAGGAGGACAGGCTTATGGCTACACCCATGTGTGACCAACTCATCCGCTGTAGTCTCCTCCATAGGACAGTCTCAAGACTTGGTAGATAATACGTGACAAAAGTATAAACGCGGAAAGACTGTGCCCAAAAACAAAGACGCCCCTAGTTCTTATAGTTCTTTTTCCTTTTTTATGGATTAATTGGGTATGAAGATAACCAATTGAAAATGTCAAACTCCAAACTTCGGATACCTTTAGCAGAGACGATTACTTTCACCAGAGTTAGTACAGCAGCATAGGCTAGCAAGAGTTGGGTGAGTTGTGCTTACCAAAATGGCATCCTCCATGGACGCATCGACAGATGCTTCATTCGCCGCTCCCCCGGCAGCAGCGTTGTTGGCACCATCAGCAGCTCCCGAAAAGTAGTTAGCCATCTCCGTGTCGAGCTCATCAGCAGTCTTCTTAACCGGACGCGCGTTGCGCCCACGTCGTTTCTTGTTGGCAGCACCGTTTGCGCCGTTGCCAGATTTAGCAGCTCCATTATTGGCTCCTTTGGTAGAAGCAGCCGACCTGGGCTGGGCCTTGGGCTGCTTGGGTTGACTATAACAGACACGATGAGACTCTGTCCATACACTGCTTTGAACAAGGAATGTCTACTTACGCAGTTCTCTCAGCCAACGACTTCACGGCAGGCAGGACCTTGTCAACGTGAGCCGCGCCAACCACAATCTCAATCTATATATTCATTAGACATTGCTTTCTCTCAAGGCTGGTTTAGCCGTAGCTTTCTGCTGCTAACCTTGATGGGCCGGTTGTCGACGAGAAGCCCGTTCAGCTTCTGGTAAGCCTTGCTTGCGCCATCACTCTTGTGGAAGGAGACATTCGCGATACCACGGCTCATAGAGTTGGGACCGTACACGAGGTCGACTCGCTTGATTGGTCCGACAACTTGGACAAAATATTCCTAGTGGCGAAGGGCGTCAGTTCATCGATAATCGTTCGTCCGCTTTCTGGAGCCCGTCTCTGGTGATCATCTTGGTCCGCGGCCGAGTCGATCGCAGTCGCGTTCAGAGGCTCCCCGCAAGTATTGTAAGGATCAAAGGTTCAATGAGCGAGCAAAGTAACGAGCCACAACGCCAGTACCATATGCAATCCAACATGCAGGAAATTGAGACCCGGACTCCCGCAACATGGATCTCATGTCCGGTGAATCCACCAGGGAAACGGGCAAAAGCCGTCCTGGACCTGAAACAATCAAGCGTCGAGGGACTTGAGGACTTGTAATCGACCCCATGGCCACCCTTTCGTTTTGTTCTCGCGTCGCGTGAGGTAAGATCTGCCACCCGACCCATCATCATTGAAGAACAGCATTCTGGCCATGCACAGCCCCCTCAGCCATAGACTCTCGTTTCGCCGAATTTGGTTTCTTGGGCACGGGCGCATCACTTTGCTCGCTTCATCAAAATTGGCAGACCAGCGATTATTGATCGCGTCGCAAAATCGGTAGGCCCGACCACGCACAGTCAACGAACAACGAACTCCGAGCCGCAGATAGTTCAAGCCATACAAGCAATGCTGACCAGGCATTGAGTGAGTACATTGTGAGGCGAACATACTGCTCTCGACTTTGATTACTGCGATTTACCGTGTTCCAGGTTTCTCGAGCAGCAGTGCAAAGGAGACTAGGGCAAACAGAGATTTTACGTTGCGAGCACCAAGCCACTGCGCTCGGACCGAAGACGTGGACCTCAGAGTATAAAGGACGGATGCGGCGACGAAGGAAACATCCAACATATCCCGGAAGGAACGAGACCTTCAACGGAAACATACCTTGATCTGCTGCTCCGAAACATCCTTAGGCTATGACGAGTCGTTAGATCACGGGCATGAAACGGGAGACTGCTTATCGAAACACTTACCAGATTGCTGACAATAACCTTGCTCTCCCCAGTAGTAATCGCTTTCGCGAGGGCAGGCTTGCCTGCAGCACCACGAGCCGGCTTGGAGTTCTTCTGAATGCCGCCAGCAGGTGCACTTGGCCTGGTGTCGGTAGAGCGTCGCTGGGTTGAGCGACGGTTGCGAGCAGACAGGCGCTTGGCCGAGACGATGTCGTCAAGAGGCTTGTCGAGCTTGCTAGACATGATGGAAGATGTGATGCGGTCGCTTTAGAGTTGATGATTTGAAGCAGGGTACACTTTTTTTGGTCGCTATAGGAAGATAGGACCAGTCTAGCGACGCTCAAGAGTTGATGGGTGATGAAGAATTATCAGGGAGCTGACGTCCTTGAGAATTGCGTAGTCGAGTTGATAAAAAGGTCCCAACGTTTTTGGCGTTGCGCGATGGTCTGAAAAGGTACAGTCTGGTCGAGATCAACGACAATTATTAGGTCAAATAAGGAAAGCCGAGCGAGCCGCAAGTAGATAGGGCACAATCTTGAGAAAAGGGCGAAATAGGAGAGGCGTCAACTTTGCAGTGGCGGAAAAGTTGTTTGACGAGGATGATGAACAAACGAGATGATGGATGTTGAGGAAGAAAAGGAAGACGATAGACAAGGTGCCCGGGCGATGAGGGAAGGGACACGCGTGCGGCGTGGGCGGCTGGGCAGGAGCACCAAAACAAGTGGAACAAGCTAGCGCCCAAGTGCTGGCAGCTGCTGGACGGCCGCCAATGCGAACGCCGGCTACATGACGTAAGCAGTCTGCTGATCCTGCAGCGCCGCATGCAAGCCATTGAGCCAATCAGTGTCGAGCAAGCGACAGCTTCCATACCGATGTGACGAAGAATCTGTGTTGTACATATATCTACATTGCCTGCAGCATCAGCCATATTTCAACCTGCGCACTCGTACACGTCGCCGTTTCCTTTGCTTTGCTCCGTTCGTCAAGTCTTGCGCTCGACTTGGAATTGGGACATGTTATGGAGTCGGACTGTGGGCGCAATCGACCAGGACAAAGCGAACGGTCCAAAGGTAATATCCAGCGCAAAGGTATAGCCATTTTCATAAGGGCAACGGCTGTCTTTCTCCTGAGTCATGCGGCAAAAGTGTTGACGTTGCATGGCCGTCGGATCTTATGGGTTCTTCGTGATTCGGCATACATACTGACTGCAACTACGACCGAGTCGGCAAGACACGATCAAACACATTTTCGCGTTTAATCTAGACAGTCGGCCGGCACGCACCTGGCCTGTAACAAACATGGCTAGCGAAGAACATGCAGCCGAATCACATCAAACAGCGTATTATCAAAAGGCCGAGAATGTATATCAGCCAGTGCGATGTTCATGTATTTATAAACGACATGATGCAGGAGACTGCATTCAGCACCAATAAAGCACTGCGTCCGTGTCAGAAACATGAAAAAAAAGAGTCCTGTTGATGCAATGTAATCGTCGCTAAGAAGAAGTGCCCCTTGCCACACGAGAGACGTGTCCTAAAAATCCATTTCCATGTGCGGAGAGTTCTGTCGCATGATAATCCATTTTGCCTGCATTCAAGTTGCTGATGGACACATAACCTTACAACATGGAAGTTCCATTTCCTTCGACGTAATGAACTGCCTTTGCTTGGCCTTCTTTTCCTGCCCATACCTCTCCTCCCTGCCCATGCCAGTCAGCCCGCTCATGATGCCTTCGCCTTGCCGGTATCGGCCGTGTTTTGTGTCGCATCGGCTTCCAGGAAATGGTAAGCTAAGATAAGGAGCATGGAAGCTACGCCAAAGAAGATAGCCAGCGTGAATAGATCGCGATCGGAAATCATTGTGCTGCAGCGGGGAATTTATGGACGTGGGTGGCTTCTAGACTGAGGTATCAGTAAATGGTATTTCCGCACGAAATTCGATCGATTCCATTATGATCTTAACTTACAGCAGGGCACGAGAAGCTCCAGGCAATGCGAAAGGTGATTGATACGCGGTAGAGGACAGCTGGAGCTTTCGTGGAAAGCTCGAAGCAGGTCGCGATGGATTCTGGGTATGTACCTATGTACGTCGTGAAATTGCTGTACAGTGTACCTACACTGTACACTGTACATAGCCCACTTGGCACGAAGAGGGTGTTCAACACGTGACCTTCTGTGACTTCATTCGCCAACCTTGGCAGCCCACCAAAAGTGACGGAAAGACTTGGAGTGTATGGAGGAATATTTCCTTTGTGACGTTGGAATCCCAGCACGATTAACGGCAAGTCCGCCACCTGAACCGACGCGAACCCAACGTAAGCGGACGACTTTCAGAATATATATGTAAAAAGGCCAGAGATCTTCAACTCGTCTTGTTTCAATTCGCCTTCCCGTCCCATCCGGAGAACTTGCTCACCGTTTTCGAATTTTGGCCGATTGATCAACCCCGCCACCGCCCACCATGCCTCCCAAAAAAGCTGAGAAAGTCGGTGGCACCAAGAAGCCATCGGCCACCAAACTGGTCGAAGACAAGACGTTTGGCATGAAGAACAAAAAGGGAGCTCAAGCCAAAAAAACGATTGCTCAGATGACGAGCAATCTGAAGAACGGAGTCAGCCCGGAAGAGAAGAAAAAACAGGCCGAGAAGGCTCAGCGCGAAAAAGAGAAGAAGGCTGCAGAAGATGCCAAGAGAGAGGCTGCCTTGCTTCTCAATAGGCCCGCTCAGATCCAGAAAGTGCCGTTTGGTGTAGACCCCAAGACGGTACTCTGCATTTTCTACAAGAAGGGTGACTGCGAAAAGGGCAAGAAGTGCAAGTTCTCACACGACCTCACGATCGAACGTAAGGTCGAGAAGAGGAATCTGTACACAGATACCCGAGGAGTCGAGGAAGAAGAAAAGAAGAAAGAGACTTCTGCGGATTGGGACGAAGAGAAGCTGCGCAAGGTCGTCTTGTCTAAGAAGGGCAACCAGAAGACCAGTACTGATAAAGTGTGCAAGTTCTTCATCTCAGCCATCGAAGATGGAAAATACGGCTGGTTCTGGATTTGTCCGAACGGCGGTGATAAGTGCATGTACAAGCATGCTTTGCCTCCTGGGTATGAAATTATGGCCATTTTCTTTGGGTTACTGTGGCTTATGCTTATGCGGCGTCTTACTAACACGATGTGTCATGCAGATTCATTTTGAAGACAAAGGAACAGAGAGCAGCCGAGAAGGCTCTCATGGACAAATCACCACTCAAGACACTGACTTTGGAAGACTTTTTGGAATCGGAACGGCACAAGCTCTCTGGAACTCTCACGCCAGTCACACCAGAGAGTTTCGCCAAGTGGAAGAAGGATCGTCTCGACAAGAAAGCGGCCGAGGAACAGCTTCGTAAAGCCAAGGAGAACACAGGCCGTGCTCTGTTCGAAAGCGGCAAGTGGCGCGACGAAGAGGATTCCGATGATGAAGATGATGATGACGCTTGGAATCTGGAGAAGTTGCGTCAAGAGACTGAGGCGATTCGCTTGAGGAAAGAGGAGCAAAGACTGGCTATTACGCAGCACGAGATGCCACCCATCGCGGAGACTGGCGAGTCCGGAAGCTCCCAGGAGCAGACAGCCGAGACGTCAGAGGCAGGCGCTTCGGGTGCTTGAGCAAAAAAATCAACATGTGGGATTTGATTCGAGATGAAAGACCGTTTTCCAACTCCATTCGCCATGGACACGGAGCGGGCAAGAGGCAATTCCGAGCACTGCTAGAGCTTGGTTTCTATGATATCAAAGCACAGCATCTTGTACTGGACGAGTCCGTGTTCGGACATGTCCATGCGAGCCTGGCGACAACGCGATACATGAGATGCATTCACCGTCAATTTTATATAGACGCGTCCACCTGATTCACGATGAGAAGGGCAATTTCCTGGCGACCCGACACAGCAAGAGACGGACTGGCTGAATGCAACAAGTTGGTCAGAATGTATATGGATTGGGTTGATGATGGATGAAGTTGCAACGCTTCAATGTGGGCACAACCCCGGAGTTTGTTTGTAGTGTGTATGCATGGCGGAATGTCAAATTTGCGCCTTTGCAGGGCGACGTTTCAAGTTCTAATTGGTACTCCCACGTGCGTGTGTTCTTGCAAGTTGCCTGTAGGCTGAGAGTCGAGGTGCAAAGATGGAAGCCGAGGTCAGGACTCGGGACTCAGGAGTCCTCATCACGTCGACCCGCTTGCCGCAACGGCAGAAACGCCGTCTTCCTGTGCGCTCGGACGACGCAAAACGTTCTTTGTAGGCTTTCCCGTAGCACGAGCACAGGCCAATTCGCTTGGAGTACTCCGTATGTACATACATACCTACATACCTACCTATGCACCTCTTATTAACCTACCCAACTTTTGGTGAGCCCGTTAGGAACTTAGGATTACCGTTGGTTGCAGGTACACTCTCCGTGGTAGACTCTCCATACCTTAGGTACCGTTCTTTGCCCAGCTTCCGTCTGCTCCTTCCTGCGACTTCTGGTCCGGGGACCGGCGGTACTTCTGTCAGGCCGCTCCATATTTACCCTCAACCGCCCAATCAAGTGACCGCCCAGTGCCGGCAGCCGAAGCATGGAGCTCCCGGCCGGCCCCCCACAGGTGCGCCCAGTTGCCGCAACTGCTGTCGGGGCGTCATACAAGAACTTGCTCGCGGCACTTGCTGCTGATAATACCCATCGCAAGAAAAGCATTGAACGCCTCAAACCCCTCACACTCCTTCGACGATCAAAGGACGGCAGAAATCCCTCGAATAACCCATCGTCCACGGGTTGAACTACCCTCATCCGTGTCTTGCCGTCCTTTTCGCCGCTCTGCACCCGAATTATTGAAGTCGCCGTCTTGAGAGAAGAAATCCTGCTGTCAGGTGTCGTCGAATAACCCCTCTTCCACGCCGTCGTCTTTCGCCCCCCGAACAACGTTATCCTGACTGAGGGTATATCGACATTTGCCAATTGATGGCATCTTCGCTTCCGGACATCTAGGTCGTGCTGCCGCCCGCGCACACACCACAGACTGGCCGGCTGATCTCGCGCTTGTTGTCGAGATCGCCGGGTCTGAACCGCGCGCGCGCGTGTGTGCCGTGGCCAAAACTTTTTCCTAGAACCTCTCGGCTCTTAATTCTTGTCTCGTCTGCAACGAAGAACTCACTGCCACTGAATTGAGCAGTGCGGACACTTATCTCTTGCTCTTCTCTCCCTATCATATCCAAGGCTATCGAGACCTGTCTTCGTTTTGACAGGGGAGGAAGCCGGAGTGCGCCGCGGAAAAGCATGACGGCGGATGCAAGGCGAGACCAGCAGCAAGATGTCCAGGATCGTCTCGCTGCCTCAGTCGTCATGCAATCAAATACCCGCAGACGAGACAATGTCAATTCATTCGTCAAACGCTACCGGATCGAGATCGCGGCCAGCTCGTCCAGCGTCTTCTCCACTCTGACTGCTTTCCCTCTTGACAGTGTCAAGACGCGTATGCAGACATATCAGTATAATGGCTTCGTTGACTGCGTCAGGCAAACGTATAGATCTGAGCATTTGGCCGGCTTCTTTCGAGGTAAGGTTGCGACCCGAGTCTGCGACAGTTACGCTGCGTCTGCTGTGCATTCCCGAACAGGCCCTCCTTAGTACGCGCTTCGCATGGTAAAGACTGCACTAACATCGCCGTGTGCTTTCTCTGCAGGTGTCATGGCCCCCATGGCAAGCATCACCCTCGTCCGAACGATCTCCTTTTCAATATATCAGCGCGCAAAGTATACGTACGCCGCATGGGTCAAGAGGAACATGAACTACGATATTCTGCGCCACATGAACAAGGCCGGCACCTATCCGAATCTATACTCCGTCGCATGTTTCGGTGCTGCAGGTGCCACAGCCGGCTCCATCATCACCTTCATTGCCTGTCCGTTCGAGTTGACCAAGCTCAGCGCGCAGGTATCTGTTCTGCTGGCTGAACGAGCAGGCACATGTCAAAAAAGCAGAGCCGTTGCGGCAAGCTACCAAAACAAGGGCACGCTAAAAACAATGATGAATATTGTAAAACATAGAGGAGTCTTGGGCCTATACACCGGATTTCGGCTCCATTTGTGTAAGTGACTGGAGCTGTAGGACATCCCATGGCACAAGCACAACCCAAAGAGAAGGCGGGGGGCTACCTGCCCGCCCGCCAGAAGCCGGAAAGGACTAACACTCGTGCCACAAACCCCAAAACCAGTGCGTGACACCCTCGGCACCGGAATCTACTTTATGGTTTATGAGAGCGGCAAGCAAGTCGTCACAACAATGGCAGGCGACAACCCCAATAGCAATAAGTTGGCAGTGGTGGCAGCTGGAGGCATGTGTGGACTCGTGTCCTGGGCAATGATCTGTATGTTTCCCCCATTTTTTTTTCCATTTACATTCCATGTCTAGTCAAGAAAGCACAGCTGACCATGTTTTTTTTTATCATTCTTTCCGATTCCCCCCTTGCAGATCCTATCGACTCCGCTAAGAGCATATATCAACGAAACTCGCTTCTTCATTCCCGCGGAGAAACAGTAGAACCAGCCCCAAAGATCACCTTCTTCAAGCGCCAGATGTACCGCGGTCTCGGCGTCTCCATGGGCCGCTCCTGTGTCGTAAACGCCATCTTCTTCTCGTCGTTTGAGCTGATCAAGAAGCGTATCAAGACGATGGACGATGAGGCCAGTAGCGCCAACAAGCCGAGAACGTTATAACGATATACAACTACCTCCATATATATTATCGGGAATAACTTTATAGTTTCGGGACCGAGCAGTCGTATTTGTGACGTGTCTGCTCGGCGCCTCTTGTACAATCATGTTTCGCGCATTTTGGGGGAGTGGAGGGCATTTTGGTTCCGCTTTTGTTTTTGTTTCTTGGTTCCGCGTCGTGTTTTAAACAGCGGGGGAAGGCTTGCTGATATGCACATCATATAAGTGGCGTTCTGAGGTCTTTTTTTTTTTTGCTTCCAACTCTGTCTTTCTGGTCTTCATTTTGATTTCATCTTCTTTACTCCCAATGGTAAAAAGATCTCGGGGCTGCTTTTCTCATGTTACTTTCCTCAAACGTGCGTTTTTTCTCGATAGCACGGCACCCACCGTCCAACTACCGAGCCAATGGCCATATCACACTACCTAGTGCCGAGAAAAGAAACGCAACCAGTGATGACAGAAGAGGAGGAATAACTTCAAAGCTAGGTACGAAGCTGCTAGACGGTGGAATTCGCCAAGGCTTTTTGTTACTTGGTTGACGCTTTCTGTTGGTTTTGTCGAGGCAACATCCCGTCTACGATCACCCACTGAGACTCGTCTCTTGTCAGAATAAGACTTTCTGGTTGCCTTCGTTGGAGACTACACCTATGCAACCCCTGTGCGTTCTGCCATGATCAATGACGTCTCTTTCCCCATATCATACGGTCCAAAGAAGCCGTGAGACGGGCCAACACATGGCCTTCTTGCTCATCCATCTAGGCCCCCGAATGCTCGGTATAGCCCCCGTTCCTGAAAGGAGCGAGATAACGCATGTCGAGTGGATATGACACATTATCGCCCCTTTCTTTGCGCGTCGAACAATGTTAAAGAAGACCACGATGCTGCGGCACCAGTGCAGAAACGAGGAATACCGCACTTATTAGTTCAGCTTTACTAACAAACAGCGTTTTCGTACTCATTTTTTTTTGGGTAGCATGTGGCAGGGCACTTGGAAGTTGTCGCATTCCCCCGCAGGCGTCTACTCGAGGGTTGGCATGGTGATGGATCAAACAATACAGCACCCCATCAGTCAAATCAGACATAGCAAGCATGCACAGGCACAGCAGTCATGAGCACAATAGCCATCTTAAACAATCTATGACGATTGAGAAGCAACCCATCCAACCATTCACCCATTCACCCATGTCGACATCGACATCTACCATCCACCACCCACCTAGGCGCCGGACACCCGGGCACCTAGTGGTAAAAATATAGAAAAAAAATAGAGATGGAGAAAAATAAAAGTCATAACGCAATGCCGTGTAATTCTATTCAAAGCCTCTCCTGCACATCCATCACCTGTCACTTGAGTCCCATAATGGCAGTCTACGCCTCGGACAGTTCCTGCTCAACCTGCGCCTTGACCAGCTCGCGAACGCTGTCCACATTGTTTTCCACCTCCGTGACGCGCTTCTCCAACTTATCCAGGCCCACGAATTCAGCGGGGAGGACCTTGTTCTCAAAGTCGAAGCCTTCTTCACCGCTGAGGGCCTTTTCGACCGCAATGGAGAACTTGGCTGGGTGGGCGGTGGACAAGGTGATGTGGTGCATGTCGGAGCCGGCGCTGGCCATGGATCTGGCGCTGGCGGTGGCGCCAACGGCAGTGTGCGGGTCTAGGATGTAGCCGAGTTTGCGGTAGGTAGTCAATATGGTTTCGACGGTCTGGGCGTCGTCGACGCGTTCACTGTCAAAGTCACGCTTTGCGCTCGACAGCACGTCTTGATAGACGGGGCCAAAAGATCCGGTGGTCTTGAGCTCCTTGAGCCACTTGGCTACTTCTTGGCCGGCCTGCTTCTTGTTCCATAGGTCGTCCATGCCGGCGCTAGTTGCGAACTCGTACGCCAGGAACCAAAGCAGACGCTCGAAATTGCTAGACACGAGAATATCCATAGCCGGGCTGAGCGTTTCTCGGACACCCTCGACGGCGGGGGCTTCTTGACCCTCCTCGGGTTCGGGCTTCTTCTCGTACTTGCCCGACTTCCAAAAGCGGTCTAGGATGTCGTTCTCGTTGGTCGCAATGACGAGCTTGTCCACAGGCAGTCCCATTCGCATGGCAAAGTAGCCGGCGAGAATGTCGCCAAAGTTGCCCGTGGGGACAACAAAGCGGACCTTGTCGCCCAACTTGAAGTCTGGCGACTTCTTGACCAGGGAGAAATATGAATGGAAGTAGTACGTGATTTGAGCCAAGATACGAGCCCAGTTGATCGAGTTGACGGCACCGACGGTGATGGGCTTGTTGGCTTCGGGGTCCGACAATAATGACTTCAGGATGTCCTATTCGAGACGTGTTAGCTAGGAAAAGTCACCTTGCCTTAGAAGGCCTGTTTAACGGCTTCGACCCTGTATTTACCTGGCAGTCATCAAAGTATCCCTCGATGGAGAGGTTGTGAACATTCTTGTCAAGGACCGTGGTCATCTGCAGCTCCTGGATGGGGCTTACCCGGCCCTTGGGGAACATGATGAAGACCGAAACGTCCTTCTTTCCTCGCAGGCCATAGATGGCAGCAGATCCAGTGTCGCCACTCGTTGCGCCGACGACGGTGAGGTGATGCCGGTCTATCAAGGGTTAGCTACCGGAACTTTTTGTAGGCCAGCTCTTGCATAGCGCAGCAACGTCACAGAAGTGACTCGGTCAGAGGAGAGATAAGCCTACCACGTCCAGTCTTGCCCTCATTCTTCCTCGTAAGAAAGTACTCAAACAGGTTACCCACGAATTGCAGCGCAACATCCTTAAACGCAAACGTTGGCCCATGGAAAAGCTCGAGCAGGTAGTGCTTGCCTTCGAGATGGACAAGCGGCGTGACCTCGCTGTTTCGAAACGTCGAGTAGCTCCGGTCGATGATGTCGCGCAGATCGTCCGCGGGGATCTCCGACGGAGAGATGTACAACGACAGGATCTCATACGCCAGCTGCGAAAAGGTCAAGTCCTGCCAGCTCTCCCACGATTCGGCGTGGGGAATCTGCTCAGGGATGTACAGGCCGCCATCGGTGGCCAGGCCGCGCAGGACAACTTCCTCGAACGAGCACTACATGGAAAAGTAAAAAGGTGGTGAGCCTTGTTCTCAAGTCCGCGTTGCCACGAGTACAGAGCTGCAGAAACGGACGGAAAGGGGTGGGAAGGCCGTG
This sequence comes from Claviceps purpurea, assembly GCA_029405325.1. Lineage (NCBI taxonomy): Eukaryota > Fungi > Ascomycota > Sordariomycetes > Hypocreales > Clavicipitaceae > Claviceps > Claviceps purpurea. The sequence goes on along the minus strand of CM055783.1, from coordinate 2,714,687 downwards.
CCCGTGAGGAAATGGCCGGGTGCGGAGCAAGTACAGCGGCTGCCAGTGACGTGTGTTGACTTTGCCTCATACTTACGTCGCTATCCTCGCCGCGAGTACTCAAGTAGCGCTGAGCCGGATTATGGGAGCTGGTGTCTCCATTGGGAACACCGTCGTGTTCCATTGTGAACTGTTGCAACTTGCGGCTGGTCTATCGAGGGTCTGGATTCGAGGGGTCCAGGTTCGAGGGTCGAGGGGACGAGGGTTGAGGGTCGAGAATGAAAGTGTTGAAAAGGGCGGGCCGAAGCGGTGGCGATTGGAGATTGTTGCTCACGTCAACAAGTCAAATCAAGAAGCAAGGAAGAGGGCGGGCCAATGCGACACGGGGACCACGACAAGGGGACGTGAGGATGCAGGGTCCAAAGCAGTCCTAAAGCAGTCTTAAGCACGTTCTAAGCAGTTCGCATGATACTGATAGTAAGTTGGCCGTCGTCGTGACCGCAACTCCAAAAGACCAAATTTTGATGGAAGCGGCCGGGAATGGCGCGCATCTTGCCGCGAGAGTCATGGTCTTGCAGTGTCCGCCGCGCCTGCCGCCTGTAGAGTGCAGTGCCTTCCCACGCTTCCCACGCTTTTCCCCCGCCAAGCCGCTGAAAACCTGCTCCGTCACCGGTCAACCCCTCTATGCCTCCAGAATTGGACTAGTGCGGGGTGTTTGTACACGCCGCCTATAATGCCGCTGGCCCACTGCACATGCTCCAGGCTCCAGCAGAGCATCATCGTGGCCTCGTTCAACCCACGAGTCATCAACAAAGGAAATACCAGGTACGTAACGAACCAGACTGCATAGTTGCATGACTGCATGAATGCGAGGCGACAAGTCTGTGCTGTCGTTGTTGGCCGACGTCCTGACCTTGCGTCATTGAGCGTCTCCTCCCCTGTAGTTTTCCCCGCGTGCCTGAGACACGGCCCATGCGATGGACGTGAAATGGACTTGGCCCCCGTCCCGTGCTCATCCCTCGATGTGAATCGACGTGTAGATCGATCTCACCGAACGCCTAGCCATGTTAGGTAGACTTACACGTGCCATTGTATATTAAGGGTCATTTTTTGAGGCGAAACGCAAGACATGGTGACCGTTTAAACGGCCAGCAAGATATGCATATACTATATGTATGTAGACACAACATATGGATCAACAGATCATGGAAGCAACACCGAACCAACCTGCGTTTTGCGCAGACGCATCAAGCCGGTCGTGATTCCCATTCATGCTCCTCCGCGATATAGTCTCATGTAAGCCCGCTGATCATGCTTCTTTGGTCCAACAGCTGAAGGTCTCGTATAAATCCGCTGATCGTGTTTCCTTTCGAGCAACGGCTGAAGTCTCGTGTACGTTGCTCATCATGCTTCTCTGGCATGCCAATAAAAGTCTTCTGTAATCCCTCTGTGCAAGGCTCTCGAGACAGTGGCTTTACTATTTCTGCTCGAATCATTTCATCTGTCTCTCGAGCTCATCGCTTCGTCTGATTTCTAACTCATTCGTGACTTCGTTATTTTTGCTAACTGAGGATTTGCGTTAAACTCTTGAGAATATGGCCCGTGGCAAAGCCTTATGAGTTTCCATATTTTCTTCAGCAGGGGAGAAATCCTCGTCCTCTTGCTCAGACTGGCCCGGTCTTTTATTTCCGTATTACCTTCAGCAGCGAAGGAATCTTCGTCCTCTTGCTCAGACCAACCCGGTACAGTTGCCGCGCGGAGCTGTTAGTTGCGGGGTGTGCTTTATTAAGCATCACGTCCTTCTTGACAGAGTGATCTGGATCTTCAGCGGCTTCACTCGTTGACGTTACTGGCGGTACCTGCGATTCAATCTCTGTTTTCGTCTCCGTGGTTATAATGTCTGTGGAAACGGCTAGGTCTGCGCTGTTCTGGTCTGGTTGTGGTTCCTGAGCTGCGTGTTGAGCTTCAGGTACGGACTTCACGTCCGCAGAGGCTTCCTTTTCATCATCCACCTTCTTGCCGCGACCTGTTTTTACCTTCTCAGTCTTTTTAGGTCTTCCTCGCTTCTTTTTGCCTTTGGCCGGCACTTCAGGGTCCTTAATCACGACCGCCGCATCAACCGCCTTTTCGGGACGTCCTCTCGTTCTCCTTGTGGTCCTGGGTATGGGTCCTGGTTTACATTCTTCTTGATGCGATGCATCGTCTTCCGCGGGTTCCTCAGCAGGCATATTCTCATCATCTTCTTTGATATCAAAACATGTACCGTCTCCCGCGACTTCGACGGCGTTGTGAACATCCTCATCATCTTCGTTGATAACAAGGCATGTACTTCTGGGTGGAGGTGTCCCTCCATAAATCACGTCGCCGTCTTCAACAGCAGAGCTTCGTAGTCTCTCCGGATAGGAAGGTTTGATCGTGGATGCCCAGGCGTCACGCGGAGTGTTCACATTCGTTGCGCTTCCACTAGACCGAAGATTTATACTGCACGGGTTCAGAGGTTGCGTCGGGGATGGAAATGCTGCTGGCGTCCTCACAGGCGAATACTGTTCTGTTTGCCCAAATGCGGGCGCTACAGGTGCGACAAGACAAGAGCCATCGCTCTCCACAGGGAGAGTATTCGGCAGGTCATCAGCCATACTCGTCTCTCGTTGTGTCCGCCTCCTCTTATCGAGGCGCTCCCACGTGGTCTGTTCATCATCTGGGCTTTTGTATCCTATATCCTCCAGCTGCCGTCGCAGACCACGTGTGATTTTTGTTCTCGTACTGCTTTCAGTCTTTCTTTTTGCTGAGCGTTTCGGCTGCATGGATTCTGGGCTACTTGGTACGTCCCAAGGGCTCTTTTGAAGAGAATCTTTTGCGACCACAACGCGCTCGAAACCCTGGTCAAACGATAGACATTCCGCCGCAGCGTCGCTTTCTTCAGTCAATCCTGTGACTTGTGGATCCTTTGCTTGCTCCCTGGCGGCATTCTGTTGTTCGTTGAACACACTGTTGAAAAAGCTTGGATCTGTGGACTCGGATGGGTCATCGATGCCGTGAGGTGATGACTTGGTATGTTCCGCGTCATGCCATGAGTCCTGAGGGGGAGAGCTGAGTTCGCTTTCATCGCCATCGGAATCTTCAATAATTTTCGGCGTCATGTCGCCCGCAACTCGAGGTGAAGGTTTGCATGCACAGCTGGTAGGTCAGTTACCTAGATGTCTGCACGCGATTTTAGACACGCGCCAATGACGCGCGGGTTCACGTGACACGACGGAGCGGGTAAAGTGCATAGAGAAGTTCACCTTTCTTCACCTTTCTTCATGAATCATGGCACATGTAGTCACTTGCTCACCGACTCACCATGCATTTTGCCGGTTCCTACGTATTCACGTATCCGGATAGGCTGACAGTATGTAAGTTGATGCTGAACACTTGACGTCACGGCCCGAGCCCGCCCATTGTCAAACAATGCAAAAGTCCAGCATGCTGAATTTTGCCTCATCTGAAGCACTGTTCCATGTAACAAGTGTATTCCATACTACGGAAAATATCTGAGATAGGTTAACTACCTATCAGGATGCGTGATGAACGCACAAAATGTTGAATGCTCGCCAGCCCAATCCAGTCCCTTGCCCTCAGTTTTTTCGTAAACATTTCGGGATGCAATAAAAACACATCTTTTTCGTCAACCCCCATCCTGTAAACGCCGATGTTGAGATCGTAATCCGGCTCATTGAAAACAAAGGAAATTCGTGAGGGTTGTAACTAAATCCCTCTAAAACAACAGAAGAAGAAAAAGAAGAGAAGATTCCTAATTATGTGCAAAACAGTAATAATTTAATCACAGACACGCCATGACCATAGCCTCATCCTTACGAGGTGTCAAGAAAGGCCACCATGTCGAGGATTTATTTGGCGTACTTGGTTCGGTAGAACTTGGCGGCATTGACCATGTTGACCAAAGCCTCCTTAGTCTCCTTCCACTGACGGGTCTTCAGACCGCAGTCAGGGTCAATCCAGAGCTGTTCGGGCTTGAGGAATTGAAGCATCTCCTCGATGCGGTCGCGGATCTCCTGCTCACTGGGAACACGGGGGGAGTGGATGTCATAGACACCAGGCCCGATGTGTCTGGGATAGGCAGAGTCAACAAAGACGCGCAGCAGCTTAGCATCCGACTTGCTGTTCTCAATGGACAGGACGTCGGCATCCAGAGCAGCAATGGCGTGGAAGAAGTCCTGGAACTCTGAGTAGCAGAAGTGGGAGTGAATCTGAGTAGCATCTTCGACACCGGCAGTCGACAGCTTAAAGGCGTTGACGGCCCATTGAAGGTAAGCGTCACGCTCCTTTCCAGAGCGGAGAGGGAGACCCTCACGAAGAGCAGGTTCGTCGACCTGGATGACGTCGACACCGGCCTTCTCGAGGTCAACAACCTCGTCACGCAGAGCAAGAGCGAGCTGCTGAGCCTGGACGGACTGGTGAACGTCGTCACGGGGGAAAGACCATCGCAAGCAAGTCACAGGGCCAGTGAGCATGCCCTTCATGGGCTTGCTGGAGACTGAGACGGCGTACTTGGACTCCTTGACAGTCATGGGGGCAGGTCGGGAGATGTCACCGACAATGATGGGAGGTCGGACGCAGCGCGAGCCGTAAGACTGTACCCAGGCGTGGGTGGTGAAGGTATAGCCCTTCAGGCGCTCACCAAAGTACTGAACCATGTCGTTACGTTCCGGTTCGCCGTGAACGAAGACATCGAGGCCAAGCTCCTCTTGGATCTTGACGTTTTGCTTGATCTCTTCTTCAATGAACTTGTCGTACTGCTCCTCAGTGATCTCGCCCTTGGTGAATTTGTTTCGCTGCACACGGATCTCCGAGGTCTGGGGGAAAGAACCAATCGTGGTGGTGGGGAAGAGGGGCAGGTTAAGCTTCTTCTGCTGAGCAGCAATACGAGTAGTGAACTCGGACTGACGCTCGTGGTCCTTTTGAGTGACCTTGGACTGGCGTTCCTTGACCTCAGGGTCGTTGGTACGAGAAGAGGTAGCGCGAGCCTGCATGGACTTTTCGTTGGCCTCGAGCTGCTCGCGAACGGAGGAGGGGCCGTTGGTGACGGCCTTGGCAATGAGAGCGATCTCCACGACCTTCTCGGAAGCGAAGGAGAACCAGTCAGCGACCTCAGGATCCAGCTTCTTCTCGCTGGCAATAGTATGAGGGGTGTGGATGAGAGAGCTAGAGGTGGCAACGATGACGCGCTCCGCGCCGAGCTTGTGCACAGCAGTCTGAACAGTTTCAATGGCACGCTTCAAGTTGGTCTTCCAGATGTTACGGCCGTCGACAACACCGACAGATAGTACGGTCTTGGAGCCAATTGCACCAGCAACAGTCTCAAGTTGCTCAGGGTTGCGGACAAGATCAATGTGAACCGCATAGATATCCTTGGGAAGAAGATCCAAGTTGTGAACAATGTCACCAAAGTAAGTGGTGAAGACAAGCTTGGGAATCTTGTCACCCAGGCTGGCGAACTTCTCGTAAGCAGGCTTGAAGGCAGCCTTGGTCTTGGCGGGAAGGTCAAAGACGAGTGTAGGCTCGTCGATCTGGACAGTCTCGGCACCAGCCTCCTTGAGCTTGACAAGAAGCTGCTCGTAGACAGGCAGAAGCTTGTCGAGCAAGTCAATAGGGTCGACAGACTGGCCACGATCAGCCTTGCCGAGGTGCAAAAAGCTCACGGGGCCAACAAGAACAGGTCGAGTGGCGATGCCCGCCTCCTTGGCCTCTTTGAACTCAGCAACAGCCTTGGGGCTGTCTACCAGCTTGAAGGTCTGGTTGTCCTGGAGTGTGGGCTTGACATAGTGGTAGTTGGAGTCGAACCACTTGACCATCTCCAGACTTGGAACGTCGACGCCGCCCTTTTGGTGGCCACGGCCCATGGCAAAATACTGATCAACAGTGTCGAGGCCATCCTTGGTGTATCGCTCGGGAACGGCCTAGATGTACAGTGTCAGCGAGCTAAGCCATCATCTCTCAATAGAACGGCTCAAACTTACACCAAAGTCCTGAATCTGATGGAGAACATGGTCATACAAAGCAAAGTCGTTGCTAGGAATGATGTCGACGCCAGCGTCTTTCTGGATCTTCCAGTGAGCAAGACGCAGGCGCTTGGCCTCAGTAAGGAGATCGGCCTGTGAGATCTTGCCACCCCAGTCTGGTTGCGGGGTAGAAAAGCAGTCAGAAGATGATGCCCCACGGTTCCTGCAGCTGCAACATGGAGCGTTGCGAATGGGGAGGGAACAATGTTGGGCTTCACTCACAAGCCTCGGTGGCCTTCTTCAGGTCACGCAGGACTCCCATGCGAGGGAAACCGAGAACCGCGGATTGAACCATCTTGGCTAATGGACTCTGGTGATGTGATCAAACAGTTCGGGGGGCTCTAGAGCACGAGGGATGAAACGTTATTAGCTAGGTACGATGGGTGAACGGATAGTGTGTTTGCAGCGACGCCGCAATTGGAACTGGAAGAATGTGAGAAGGGTTCAGCGTGTTCTCACCAGAAGTATGAGCAATGTATATCACAGTGAATCGATCAAATCAAGACGACTCTCTGTAAACGTGTTTGTAGTAAAACGAGGGGTGAGTGAAGAGCTTGAGAGGAGGAGAAGGAGGGGAAACGGACGAGGACGGAGAAGGGGAAGAAATAGGTAGCAGCGCGGGGCGGATTGCAACAGCCAAGTTCCAACACAGCATCCGCCAGCCCCGACACCGACAAGCTCGAATCAAGAGCAAAACGAGAAAAAATCGGCGCCGCAAGCGGGGGAGGGGTTGAGCTGATCACGTCTTTGACACCAATTGGGGCCATTGGAGCGGGCAATCGGAAAAGAGAGCCCATTAGCGGAGCAACGGGCCAGGGGCCAACGCGCTAAGTGGGGGGAAAGGGGGAGGGGTTGATGGGGCGATCGTGTGGCCGATACCTAGGTCGGTACATCATTATGTACATTGTGCGATCACTGGTGGCCCGAATTGGACAGCCTTGGGCTTGCGAGAGAAATCGATCAGAACCACGACGGACTCGACATTGATTCGACAATGATTGCAAATAATTTGTTGCACGCCTCGCCCGGACAAGGACGTACATACCGGTAGGTACATAGACGGTACTACTCATCCCGGCCCCCACAAGTTCACAACTGGTTTCGTCCCTGTTAGGTAGAGCATTGTATGTACCGTACGGAGTACCTACCTCATGACAGAAGTACGGAATACATAGGTACCTAAGGTACGGAGTACCTAGAGAGAGAGCTCCGGTCGCGGATCCATACAGGCAGAGTCTGCCAATTGCGCCATCACTGATCAGTCCTTCCATCATCCATGCTGCTCCTGATTATATTGCCATGGGAACGGAATGATTGAGAAATTGAGATTGACAACCATTTCGTCCAAGAGAGATAGATAACGAAATACCCGCTTCATGGCGGAAGAGCCCGATGGAGGCGACCAACAACATTTGCCAGACGTCCTGTATTGCATGAGCGCCTCCAGGAACCGGGCGAAAGACTTCGTTCATATGGCACATGCAGGCCAACATCGCCCACGACGATGCGCGGGCAAGATTGCAGAATCGTGGGTCCATGGACATTTGGGAAGGAGCATCGGAGCGGATGAATCTCAGTGATTGGGATACCCAGAAGAGGAAGGAATGAACAGCAGCATGAACCAAAGGACTTGTCACTGATCACTCTTCCGGTGCAGCAATCACGACGAGCTAGCCAGCTCTTTGTAGTCACGTCCTCAGACACTGTTTTGCTTCGAGCATGCTCGAGACTATCTTCTTTGCACGAACATACGAAAATTGCCTCCGCTAAGGACAAAGTCTGTTCCTGTCCAGCCTTCTTCTCTTCATCCACCAGATCTGTGTAGAGTAGCTCGTGCTGGTGCTGTCTTTCATTTCTTGCCTTGGCAGCGAGCCGCCAGCTGTGTTATTCGAACTCGAAAGGCTACGACCACCCATCAAGGGCTTTTTGGACAACCATGCATTATTTGTGGTGCTGCGGTCCTCGTCAAGGACGACTCAAAAAATCAAGTTTTACGTCCATTTTCAAGACGTCACGAAAAAATCCTGTCGTAAAGACCAGGGGTTCCCGAATGTCAGAGGCCAAACGGAAGAGCGACCTAGTGTCGCCGTTCGGAGGAACTGAGCTATGCCAAATACCAGACAGTCATGCTGAAACAAAAGACGCCCGAGGCTCCGACCTGATGCCACACACAAACACGTTTGATGGCATCAAGGCAAGAATGATTAAGCATTTGTCGCAGGATGTGAGCTCAAGACGACAATCCAGAGTGTCCATCGGTCATAGCGACGAGGAAGTGGCCCGGCGAGCCGAGGTTCGGCGATTGCGGCAAAAACGCATACAGGATGAGCTTCAAAGAGACAACGAGGGCCATGCACCCAGTGTTGAATCAAACCACAGCACTCAGAGGCTCGCCACAGTTGTAGATCTGGGAAGTCCTCGGAGCGGTCCTAGGGACACGATAGAGTTCAGCGTCGTCGACTGTGCGATACCATCGTGTCTGGGTTCGGACCTCTCGTCCTCACAGTGCTCCCGGACCTGTGCGGCAAGTTGTATCCCGAACACACAAGATAGGGGCATTTGTTACAGCGTTACATGTAGTCTGCAGCCGGAAATACCGTCTGCTTCGGATGGCGTTTTTTCCCACACAAGTCCAAATACCCCTCCACTACCTGAGCAGAAGCTCAGCTCGACAATGACAGCATCGTTCAGACCTTCAAGTCAGCTTGGCTCCTCTCAGATGGGGGTTCCAGGGGTTGACAGCGAGTTCAATATCCGACACGGATCACATGCCTGGGACGATCAAACCGCATTGGGAGTGTGGCTCATCGCACAAGGCATCAAGTTGCATGACAACTCAGTGCCTCAAGATGAGCAAACCATACGAGCAGACCATTCCCCTGTGCAGCATGCCTCTTCGACAGTTGATGACTTCGGTGGCGTAGATAGCATCATGGAGTCTTTGTTCCGCGTGCCTGAGGGAGCTTTGGCAGAGACACCATTGCGGCCAGACGATGCGAAACACGAGAATTCAGAATCCGACTGCGCAATTGTTGAGGAATATGGCGGGAAATTAGCCAATTGCTCAAAATCAGACGCACAGGCAACGGAGGGAGTCAAAGACAAAGGATCGTCAAATTACCCCTCTGTAATGCCCAGTGTTGATTCAAGCCCTTCTCTCTCTGAAGCGCACAGCTATGTTCTCAGCCAGCAAGACATGGAGAACCTCGAGCTTTCTCCGATTCGTTGTACGTCCATAACACCGTACCGAGAAGCTATCTGAACTGATAGGACAATTTAGGGTATAGCAGGGTGCCGACTTATAAGGATCTAGGTCACTCGGAGGGCAAAAGCTCTTACACGACGGCTGACGAGAAAGTTCTTTCAAATGATGCTGACGATAGCGATGTGCCAGAAATTCTTGGCGCTTTCATCTCTCATTCAGAGAGGCCGAAAGGACAGTCCAAAAAACGTCGGTCAGCTAGAGAGCAGGTCGCGGCGCCCGACCTCAACAAACCTTTGCCTGCGCCGGGTTTTCTCGGAAGCCTCGGAGATGTCTCTCATGTTCCTCCAAGTCCGTCTGAAGCAACAAATTTTGACGCGTCGTCAGGAACATCAAAGCGTATCTCTTTAAAACAGAAACTACAGAAATCCTTGTCCGGCCTCTCAAAGCTGGGGGATCACACGAAGATGGACAAGACAATGCCTGAAGTACCTTCGAGTCGCGAGTCACAGAAGCCGATAATGAGCTCATATGTATAGTTCCAACAGTATGATCGGCGGGAAGCAGCAACAAAAAGTGTGAAAAAAACTTCTTCCCCCTTGCGGTACTTAACACTCACACTCTGGCCGACTGTCATAATTTCAAGTCGGCCATGAAAGTTCAAAATATCGAAGGATCTGCTGCTGGCTTTGCAGCCGCACCATCTGGCCAAGCTGTTGGACTTCATTGCCAACTACTCAAATAATATGTATTCGGGCATATCTTAGGGGTTATGACTAGTCGCCTGCTTTGTGTTCAATCACCACCGTGTGTCACGAGGCCCCTGGTCAAGGCTGAGAATCCATACACGAACAGCCAAAAGGCTCGCCTGTCTAGATGTCCAAGAATAAAACTAGTTAGCTACGTACATTATCGTAAACGTCGGGCTCACTGAAATGGTGTCTCTTGGTAAATTCTGAAATTGATGTCACTTCTTCGGGCCTAACCATGTCCATTTAGTGATACCTCCATTTATTGATACCTGGCTATCGGAGACTACAAGCACGACTGCCACCACTGATATGTTCCAGTCCTTTTGATGACTTCCAAAGCCATTGAACGTTCACACGAACCCTCTGACTGTAGGGTACTGCGCAAGAATGATGGCTGGGAAGGCCGCGAAGTGTGGCCGGAAAGGCAAATGACGAATGAGGCCCTTTGATTAGGGAGGTAATAGTACTCTGAGTCCCTGGTGTGCTGCGGTAGTGGCTTTGGCGACGTACTAGAACTTGTTCCAGGACTAGACTGAAGCAGTGTCATAGAAGAGGCCAGCTTCATCCGACAGGGAGGTAGTTAGTACAGGGTGGCTGCTCATTAGGGCATATCTATTGAAGGATCTTCCAAAATTAACTACATCAAGTAAACGCAGTGTGGTATATAACTTGGATATGTGAGCTGTGAGATGCGCGGTAGGTATGACTGCGTGCCAGGATGTACATGTATACCTAGCGGGAGCAGGCCTAAACAGACATGCCTAGCGTCCCAAAAGTGAGCACACCATAAAGTTTGCACGATGGAGAAGGCAGCGGTGAAACGAACAAGGTTGACTACTTTGTCAGATTATGTAGCTAGCTGGCCGCGGGCTCTACGGAGGGGCTTGAGAGCAAGGGCGCTGACTGAAGAAGATGGGAGATGGAGATGTAAGTAGCCTTCGTGGGAATGGACAACGAGGCGTACGAGTTCTTGACCCTGCTGGATGCAATTCATAGGAGGTAGCTTAGAGCGGTGGGGTGTAGAGTAAATTTTGATGGACAAAGACCAAGTGTCGCTGGGTTTCACGTCGTGGACTACATGTAATCGAAGCTGACTTGAAAGGCTTTCAAAGGGCTTGTGAGCCGTGGATGTAGGCCGTGGGATGGCGAACGGTGTCGTGGAGATGCTGCTGCCTTAAGAATCGTCGCGCTGGACCCTCAGGACTGAAGGGTCGCGATATATATGCACATAGGCACATCTGTATACATCATCGTCATGATCAAGCCCCATTCACCAATTCTGCTTATAGGCCACGAATGCGTTTTGCCTGAGTGCGAGAGTTGATCATCCTTCCATGGTGGCCTGTAGAGGGGAGAGACAATTGCATTTTGAGATGCGTCGCCTCAGTTCTGTCCGCCAATGGTCCGACATGGACCTTCGTTGTTCAATGCACGTCTAAGCGTGGTCAGCGTACGAGGGGAAGAATGAAGCATGCCACAAATAGTGCCCGCCACGCAGCAAAGGCCCAGCATCTGATCCCCCCCTTCTCCCCTTTATCGCATCCTTGAATGCTGCCATGGAGAGCTTTCGTCTCTGAAAGAGCTTCCTACATGGTTTCAACTCCATTCATGATGGTCTAGGTTCCTGGGGCCAGCCGCCAGATGTCGGACGGAGTTGTCCCTTGGCACCTAAGCGGACACACACAAGGATGATGGTTGGCGGTGATGTAATTATTATGATAGGAAACAACATGCATTTATGCGGGTATATTTTGTCTTTTGTGCTTGTGCTGTCGTTTCTACGTCTCGAGGTTGATCTGCTTTCCAAATCTTGCGTAAAGCTCAATCTTCAGTTGTTGCATCTCCTCGCGCACAGTGCTTACTTTATCTTTCAGCGCGCTCGTCTCGTCGTCTATCCGTGTCGTAGCCGTCTCAAGCATCTCTTGCGCTTGCTCTAGTGGGATGTGGAAGAATGCGTCGCCGATTTTGTATCTGCCATGAAGAAAACATGCTAGTCAGCGCGAGGTGTCGCTAATCCTTGGGCCCTCGCAAAAGGATGCCTGCCGGGGAGAGGGTATGTACTGTATCTTCTCGTCTTCGTCTGCAAGTTCCAACTCGGTGGACAAGTCGTCTAGTTCCTCTTTTTCTTTCTGCGAGACCGACTGTTAGTTGCGTCCCACGGGTTCATCGTGTTTTCGTGAGGTGAAATGTTGGCTTCCGCTGGGGTACGTACGCTCTTTTCTTTGAGCTGTTCTTCAATCGCTCGTTCACGCTGATGAAGACGACTGAACTTGTTTATCTTGTCCTGGTCTTCTCTCCGAACTTCTACTTCGTCGCCGGCTGCCTTTTCGTCCTCCTTGGAGAGCTGTACAAATATGTTAGTGATGCTGGAGAGGGGCCGGTAGATGCACGATCTGCCTTACCATGCGACGCTGCAATATGGATGCCATTGTAGGCAGAGTTGTGCGTGTGTTGCAAGATATTTTACTGGAAAAGGCACACGGAACCTCGTCGTCGCGAGATGCCGAGACGACGAGACCACCCCTCCATTACGGCCGTCTTGTGTCCACTCGAAGGATGGGAAAGCTCGAGGTGCAAGGCACTGTGCGGTCAGTGTGAAAGGCTGCCACAAGCACACTGTATCGGGCACTTCTAAGTTCATCCTGTCGCGAACTCCACTCCAGTGACAACACAGACAAGTCGCGAAGGTACCATAACACTCCATTGCTGAATTGAAGCTGCTGCTGGCAGCATCAATACAAGAATTATGGCCATGGGCAAGAAGGCCTACCCAAGGGCTACTGTCAAGAAAGTCATAAAGGCGCATTCGAATATGACCATGTCGAAGAATGCAGATGTCACTGTGAGCACCGACGCCATCCCGCAAGGGACACACAATACTGACAAGAGCCGATAGATTTTTCTCAACTACGTCCTTTTCATGGAAACGTATGCGCCTTCCTTTGAAGCCCATTGTTCATACCTTGCTACCAGTTTGCATGCAGACGAGCAAAGGCTTACCCACTGACCTTGTGTGATAGACTTGTGAAAGAAGCCGCCATCTTTGCAAAGCAGTCCGGCGAGCGAGGATTGACGGCGAGAAGCGTAAATAAAGTTACCCGGGTAAGCACACTTTATCGTCTTCATTAACGATGACTCCTCATGTTTCCTAACCAATTCATGAAGGATACGCTGGCCAAATTCAAGGGATGAAGAAGCCGCGTCAGGCCTTGCCGTCAGCGCTATTTTGTCAAAGGCGTATTGACGTCGGCGAACTGTAAACCTTTGTTTGCGTGTTGATGCCGCTTTGCGGTTCGGAGATAGCCCGCCTTTGGCGATGAGAACCGCCTATATTAAGTCGTGATAGTTACACCGGACAGCGTTTGTTTACAGACAGTCTCGTCGCTTGGAGCAAACCGTCTCGGAATTCAACTTGCTGGAGACTTGCGCCAGCGCAAATGAACGCTTCACCAACTTCATATATTCGCTTCGGATAGGCAGCAGTGCAGGCAACTTGATAGGATTTGATCACTGCATATGCACTGCCTAACTACAGGCTCCACGACACATGTGAGCAACATATTGGCTGCACAGATTCGGAGTATGGCACAAAGGCATTTCTTTGTGTACAACACCACACGCCATACTGGAGCCCGCGGCTATTCAACAGCTGTGCGCGCTAAATGAACTGAACAATGAAGTCCGATTCACGGATTGGCAGCTCCGAACTCGGACATAGATGGGCTGGCTGGACAGGCAATGCGCGAGATACGGTACATACGATAGGTAGCTGGCTGACGGATAGCGTGCGCTGCACGTTTATCGGTATGAAGTTTGGGCGGGATAATAGACAGGGCATTAGAGCAACAGAAAATGGTGAAAGCTATGCGATTTTGCGAAGCCATTATAATAGTAATTACAGCATTGTGACGCGTGCCATAAAAACCAGACTTCGTCAGATTCGGCAGGTGTAGTGATCTGGTGGTTCTGTTTGCTTCCAAAAGTGGGCACATGCAGCTGTCGCCGGCTCAGCTGTCTGTGAAGGGAGCGAAGCGGTGCCTGTAGCATCAGGCTCCGAAATCCAAGGCAGCCCAGACCAGACAGAGTCGCACGCGTTTCCTGCATGAGCTGCTTGGAGTGTGATAAAACAGCAACCCTTTTTCGTCTCGCCGTCTGAAAGCATTTCTTCTTCTACCTCTTCTTCCTCTTCGAATCACAATCCACCTGAGATCTTACATACACGCCGCCCGCTATCTCTGCACGTTCCACAGCTTTTCACATCCCGTGACGACGCATTCAAGCTGGCCTGTAGACCCTGGCCCGTCCCTAATACCTCCACGACCTTCTTCCACGACTTTGTTGCAACGTCCAGTATTATCAGAAATGGCTGCTACGACCGGGACTCAGCCCGCCTCTAAAGGCTCCAAGAAGAAGCTTGCCAAAAATGGTGAAAGCGTCAAGTCTTCCGCATCTAGTGCTGGCTCTGCCACTGCTACCGATAGACAAGACGAGGGCTACGAGAGCCCGTACATCAGAGAGTTGCAAAAGTACACACACCGTGCCATCTACCCAGGTCTATCTGAAGCTTCAAGTAGCTGACAGAATTTACTACAGAAACATCCGCAACTTGAACAAGAAGATAGTAAGTCGCTTTGCGAGTCGATCTAGTCAAGGCCCCAGGCCTCTACGACTTGACCTGGTATGGATGCTAACTGAATGGTTCTTAAGACGAACGCCTCCAAAACCGATTCCATCCTGAGTCAGCACGCTGGTATACCGCTTGATGAACTGGTCAGTTCCAGAATCATCAATACGGACCAGAAAGCTCAGATTGAGAAGAAGCCAGCTTTGCAGGCTCAGTTGGTTCAACTGGAAGAGCAGTTGGTGCAATACCAGAAAATCCATGAGCAGTACCGATCGCGCGCAGTAGCGGAAAAGGCCGAATGGGAAAAGTCTCTTGAAAAGGACAAGGCGGACGCTGTCAGCAAGGCCCAGATAGGCTTCCAGCAGTCTTTGAGAGACAGCTTTTTGACCCTGTCTCAATTCTTGAGACTTGCTGCTTACCGACGCGAGGAAGCTAGTGAGACTGAGTCGGAGGAAAACCAGTCCACTGAAAGCCAGGCCATCGAGGGAGTTCTGATGGCTATCTATACAGGTGACGACAATGCTGTGTCGTCAATGCTGAAGCTCGTGCACGGGACCGATGACAAAGTGTTGAACGTATCCGGCGAGACACTGCAGACGAGTTGTGAGTGTCTCCATCGTCCTTATTCCTATGTTCCAAGAACTTTCTACTGATGAGGGATTATAGATGCCATCGTCAAGTCCTTAGCTGAGGAGTCCAGGTCTCCTCTCTACGAAGATTCTCTGCAGCCGGAAGGGGTAGCTGCCGAGGCAACTGTGGCCGATGCTGCCTCAGCGCCTGCCGCTGCGACTGAAGCTGCTGGCGGAGCGTCTACAGTTGGTACACAAGCTGTATCGCATCTCAACGGGCAAGTCAATGGGCATGTCAACGGAGAGGGACCTACCAACGGCGTCACTGTCACTGGCGATGCTGCCAAGGCTTTGGCCGAATCCCAAGGGAAGGCGAAGAACGGTGTCTCGCAGGAACGAACGTCGAAGGCAGAGAGCGGGCCAAATGGCAGCCCCCCTCCAGCTGCCAAGCAATCGCAGTCTTGGGCTGATGACCAGCCCGAGCCGACTTCTCAGGTAAGAGCACACTCATCGTTCTTTGGTTGAGGGACGGTATTCTGGCGCGCTACTGACATGACCAACTTCAGAAACCGCACTCTTCCCCTAATGGGACCCATGATGGATTTCACTCGGTTCAGCGTAACAAGAGCCGTCAAGAACCCGATGGTAGTGGAAACCGGCGAGGTCGTGGACGCGGAGAGTACCGGGGCCGCGGCGGTCACCGTGGAGACGGGCGTGGACGAGGCCGTGGACGGGGCGGAGTGCCTCCTCGACCTCGGCGAAACGAAGAAGCGTCTTGATTTTGCTTCAGTGCCTTTCAAAGAGGTTTGGCATATTACGAACCCTTGATTGCAAGCACAGCAAGGCGCAATCTGTACATCATATCAGGCGGCGTTTGGTGGATTTTTAGCTGGTTTCAAGTGGAAGCCCAGGACAAGTAACGGACATGGGGGTATCGCATCGCAACGGATTTGGAGTCTATGAGAACAATCAGCCCAGCTAGCTGCTGATTTACACGATGCTGGCTACGGTCTCATCCGTCATTTGGCTTCGTATCTGGGACAGAAATGTATGTGTAGATTCCCTGTGAGGGGGTTTCAAGAGCCTAGTTGGGCTTGTAAAAGAGGAAGACATGAGAACAATACGCAGCCTTGAATTTGATACTGGCACTGCCATGGCCGAGAATAATGCACGGCCTTGAATCTAAATCGCAATGACCGTCATGCAGAAAGAAGTCTGTGTTCACGAGCCAAGTGAAACATTGAAAACTAGGTATGTACGGAGTATTAAGTTGTGTAATCAATCGAGGGATCAAGAATTAAGCTTGGAGGCGTTGGTGACTTGAGCTTAGCTTTGTCACATCCGGCAGGGGTCTGACCTGGGAATTGGTGGGGGCCCGGGGGAAGGCACCAGAAAGGACAGGTGGACGTATCATGGATCAGTGACCGCCCTCTTTGCGGCTCATCCATGGCAGAGGCCACATCAACCTCTCGCCAGGCCGACGACTTTCTCTCCATGGGTGCGAAAGCGTCCGACCGTTCATTCTCTATTGTATGCACACTTGACTTTTTCCTCTCATGACTTTCTCTCACGCACTGCACACAGGCCTACTAGACCGATTGATACCATTCCGTGTGCGCGCCTCCGCGAGCAGTCTTTCCTCAAGCCTGGCCACAACGACGGCGGTCGGTTCGTGCGCTGCTTGCTGAACTTATTTCCCGAAGCGTCGAGTCACCCACGAAGAAATCCGTTCACCATGGCTGCATCTTCTCCGCTGTCGCCATTGGCGATGCTGCTTGGAGCCATCTTCTTCTTCTCTGCTCATGTCTTTGCGGCGGCTGCGGTGCTTGGTGTCGATCTGGGCACCGAGTACATCAAAGCCGCCTTGGTGAAACCTGGTATTCCCCTTGAGATTGTCTTGACCAAGGATTCACGACGAAAAGAAACATCTGCAGTCGCTCTGAAGCCCTCCAAAGCAGGCCTCAAGGCGGGCGAGTTTCCCGAACGATTGTACGGCGCGGACGCCATGGCAGTTTCCGCACGATTTCCTGGCGAAGTCTACCCGAACTTGAAGACGCTACTCGGCCTCCCCATTGACGATGCCGCCGTGAAAGAATACGCTGCTCGACACCCGGCGCTTCAACTGACGGCTCACTCCACTCGCGGTACAGCGTCCTTCAAGTCGGACACATTGTCTCCGGAAGAGGATGCCTGGACGGTCGAGGAACTTTTGGCGATGGAGCTACAAAGCGTGCGAAAAAATGCCGAAGCTACAGCTGGAGATGGCTCTGTAGTCCGATCCGTCGTCCTCACCGTCCCTCCTTTCTACACTCTGGAAGAAAAGAGGGCCGTTCAGTTGGCGGCTGAGTTGGCTGGCCTCAAGGTCTTGAGTCTGGTCAGTGATGGGTTGGCCGTGGGCTTGAATTACGCTACCAGTCGACAATTCCCCAATATTAGTGCAGGCGAAAAGCCTGAATACCACGTTGTTTTCGACATGGGTGCTGGCTCGACCAGCGCCTCCGTCTTGCGCTTCCAGAGCCGCACCGTCAAGGATATTGGAAAGTTCAACAAGACTGTTCAGGAAGTTCACGTTCTGGGCAGCGGTTGGGACAGGACGCTGGGCGGCGATTCACTAAACTACTTGATCATGGACGACATGGTTGCTCAGTTCATCGATTCCGCGGGAGCTCAGAAGATCTCGGCCACCGAGCAAGGGTTCAAGGCACATGGACGTGCCATGGCCAAGATTAGCAAGGAAGCCGAACGAGTCCGACATGTGTTGAGTGCCAACCAGAACACTCAAGCTAGCTTTGAAGGCCTTTACGAGGAGGTGGACTTCAAGTACAAGGTCACGCGTGCTGAGTTCGAGGCAATGGCTGAGGGTCACGCTGAAAGAATAGGCGCTGTCATGGAGGAAGCCATCAAGGCATCTGGGGTTGACCTCAAAGACTTGACCTCGGTCATCCTTCACGGTGGTGTTACGCGCACACCGTTGGTGCAAAAGGCCTTGGAAAAGGCCATTGGCTCAGCGGACAAGATTCGATCCAATGTCAACTCCGACGAGGCTGCCGTTTTCGGTGCCGGATTCCGCGCCGCCGAGCTCAGCCCAAGCTTCCGTGTCAAGGAGATTCGCATTTCCGAAGGACCCATGTACGCCTCGGGGCTCAAGCGAGCCAAGAGTGACAAGCCCCAGAGACAGCGTTTGTGGACTGCCAGCTCACCCCTCGGCGGAGTGCCCAAGGAGATGACGTTCAAGGATCAGGAGGACTTTGAACTCACATTCTATCAACAGGTCGGTGAAGAAGATCGGGAAACCGCATCCTTGGTGACCAAGAACTTGACGGCGACGGTGGCTGCTATGAAGGAGAAGTATCCTTCTTGTGTGGAATCCGACATTGTCTTTAAGCTTGGAGTCAAGCTGAGTGCCGAGAACAGCGAAGTCCAGGTGGCAAAGGCTGCTGTTGAATGCGAGGCCGAAGTGACTGTCAAGGAGCGCTTGGTCGACGGCGTTAAGAACCTCTTTGGGTTTGGTGGCAAGAAAGAGCAGAAGCCTCTCAACGGTGAGGATGACAAGGTCGACGCCGAAGGCGAATCCGATGGCTCTGAAGAGGGCATGAAGGGGGATGCCAAGTCGTCCGGTACACCTCCGGCATCACCTGATGACGAAGCCGAATCTGCAACCTCTTCGGGTGCCACAGAGGCATCGACGCCAGCTGTGGAGGTCAAAGAGGTCAAGAAGAAGCAGGTCGTATCAATTCCAGTCGAGATCGAGTTGGAGAAGGCCGGCGTACCAGGTCTGTCCAAGGCTGAATTGATCAAGGTCAAGGATAGGCTTAAGGCTTTCGCCGCCTCGGACAAGGCTCGATTCCAGCGCGAGGAAGCTCTAAACCAGCTCGAAGGATACACCTACAAGATCCGAGATCTTCTTGAATCGGAGAGCTTCATCGCTGCCTCTACCAAAAAGGAGCGTACCACACTGGCTGACAAGGCCAGCGAAATTGGTGATTGGTTGTACGAAGACGGCGCCGAGGCCACTAGGGACGTTCTCGTGGCCAAGCTCAAGATTCTTCAGGATATCGTGGGGCCTGTCCAAACTAGGATCGACGAAGCCGAGAAGCGACCTGCCAAGGTGGCGTCGCTCCGAGACACGATGAAGCGAATTAGCGATTACGCTGAGACGGAGTACAAGGTTATGGCGGAGTATGAGCAGTGGCAAGCTACTGCCTCTGCGGCGAGCGCAAGTGGATCAGCAACGGACTCAGCCTCGTCTGAGACAAAAGCAGACGATGCCGACGACAAGGAGGCCAAGAATACAGAGGAGACCAAGGAGCCCAAGGAGGGCGAAGAGACGGAAGCACAGCCCGTTGGCCCTGTGGCCCCTCTGTTCTCCAGAGAAGAGCTCACGGAACTTGACACACTCCGCAAGTCAACCGAGGCTTGGCTCCAGGACATGGAGAAGAAGCAAAGCAAACTATCTGGAAGCGATAACCCGGTCCTCCTTGTCAAAGACCTCAGTGAAAAGACGCGCAAGCTCGACAAGATGAGTCTAGACCTGGCGCTCAAGGGCGTGCGCAACTTTGACAGCAAGACCAAGAAGGCGAGCAAGAATGCTAAGAAGAAGACTAGCGGGAAGTCGAAGAAGGGCAGTTCAGCGGGAGGCAAGGACGGCGTCACGCCGGAGCAAATGGAGGAACTACTCAAGAAGATTAAGGAGATGAACGGGGAGGATCTTTTTGGTAAGGACAAGGAGGATACGAAGACGGGGGCGGAGGAGAAGGTGGGACATGATGAGTTGTAGGAAATATGGATGGCTAGATGATGATTTGCTAATATATTCATGTACGACTTTGGTGGGAGGGAAAGGTAAAATAAAAGATGGGTAGAGCAGCAAGCAAAAATAGAGCTTCAATGTTGAACTTTTTAGTTGGATGCAGGTGATGTGGTTTATTTTGTGGTGAGTCAGGGGCACCTCCGTTCTCACGAGATCGTCTGTGGGGTACTGAGGTCGACTTGATGAGGTACAGCGCATACATCGTTACCATCAAATGGATGGATCATGGGAGTGTAGGGGAATCGGACTGTAAACGGGTCTGTACTCCATTGTTCAACTTCTTATCTATCTTCTAGGGAGAGGAAGATGGGATCAAGAGGTATATACCATTGGGCTCGTTGATGTTGGACTAAGCCGATCGCATTCCATACAGTCTCACACTGTGACACCTCCGTGATACCTCCGTGATACTGTCTAAGACGGCTGCAGGGTGCGGCTAATGGTAGTGGAGCGGTTCCAGCAGCGGGTGACCATTTCCGTTGAACTTGGTACATACTGGATAATGAGAGTATTCGTATCTTCTATCGCCAGTCACACAAGACCAGACGAAACGACACGACGCCAGACATGACGCCAGACTTAAAGCACAAGCTTCCGAAAAGCCAAAAGGGCAGCGAAACCAGAGAAATGACTCTCGAGTCTCGTCCCATCCCGCAGCCCATGGTGCCTTTCTTAAAGTGATGGCCAGTCCCGATTTTCCCACGGCAGCTGCCACCGGCTGCAGAGGCTCGGCTTGATACCAGAACTTGAAACGCACGACTCTTGTCTTCGTAATCAGCATTCTTCTTGTTCTCTGCCTGCGTTGGTCTTCCTGTTTGGTTTACTTTGTGCTTTTGTCCAAACACTTCACTTCTAAATTTACACTCACTTCTGGATTTGTCCAATCTCTTATACTTTCTTTCTGAGTTCACTCCTTTTTATATCTGCTTCCTGGTTCATGCCCAGTGTTTGCAGTCGCTTAACCAAACAGATCCTGCCAGTACTCAGCCTGCGGCTTTACTTGAAACTGTCACTCGTTTGTTCTGGGGGTTTCTTAGAGTAGGGGAAGGAGAAACATATATTGTCTTGCGTCCTCCCTTTCTGTCTCTGTCTTTTTGTTTACACTCTTTCCCTATATTCTCTCCTCGACTCTCTTGTCTTTCAGACCATTCCTTCTCACCACAATGAAGACGCTTGTCATCCTTGCGGGCACACTGGTCCACGTCCTTGGTGCTGCGGTGCCAGCTCAGGACCACGCGAAGCGCAGTTTCTCCTTGGAAGCGAAGCCCAACAATGAGCAGAAGCGAGACTTTGCTTCGGATTGGGCTGCTGCCCATAGCCGTTGGGGAAGCAGTGCGCCCAAGGCAAACCTGCCTAATAAGAGTGCTCTTGCGGACGGTGGTGAGTTACTTTCCTTCCTGCTAAATACGTTGTTCGAAGCGCATACTATGGCTTGATCGCATCTTACGGACTCAACACACACGGTTGATGACAAAGGCAAATATTCAGATGGACTAACTTGGCGGTTGGCCTGCAAGAGGGCAGTGCTAGAGCACATTCCGTTCTTCAAGATCAATACTTCGTCACCGACGTCGAGATCGGGACGCCGCCGCAGAAAGCCAAGATGATCTTGGACACGGGGTCTTCAGATGTGTTCGTATACCCACCCCTGACACACGGTGAAGAAACTCGTGCAGAACGTGACGAATAAGTCTGCTAATGACTATTCATGACAGCTGGGTCCAATCTACGGACACCATCTATCGAGACAATGAAGATGGCCCCTGGGCACCTCAATATATGCCAGACTCATCCGAGACAGCTCAGCGCATCGACAATGCCGTCTGGGAGGTCAAATACCGTGCGTGAGACCTTGATGAATCGATACTGTTTGCCTCGGACGGTTTTCGTTGGACAGATCGTCACTAACACAGCGGCTACCTGCAGTTGATGGATCATCAGCCGAAGGCATCGTGTATCGCGACGACGTGCGCCTCGGCGGCTTCCACATCCCCAACGCGACCATTGAGTCGGCAATGTTAATGGCATCGCGTTTCGAGTTCGATGTCAACGTAAGCGGCGTCCTGGGCCTCGCCAAGCAGCTTCCCAATACCATCAGACCCCCTACTCCGTCGTTTCTTTCTGTCCTCCAGTCGTATCTTCACCGGCCCATCTTCACTGTCGACTTGCGCCGAGACACCGCCAGCCGCTTCGACTTTGGGTACATCGACGAGTCCATCCCCTCGGACAACATCACCTGGCTCAAGTCTCGATTCGACAGCCCTCACTGGGACATTGACCTCGACCTCACCTCCTGGGCAGACAAACACCCCGTATGGATGTACCTACCCTTCCAGGCCACCCTCGACACGGGCACATCTCTCATGTTTCTCCCCGACGCTCTCGCCAGCCGATACTGGCACTCCATCCCGGGCGTACGGGGCAATAGTACCCTCTCCTTGGCATACAAGTTCCCCTGTGCGCAGGCCTCTACCCTCCCCGATCTCATGTTCAAGCTCCCTGGCACCGAGCACGTCATCCGCGTGCCGGGCCCGTACCTCAACTACGGAACCATTGACTCCGAGCCAGGCTACTGCTGGGGTGGTATGCAAAGTGCCTTGAGCCTGGGCGTGAGTGTCCTAGGAGACGTGATGCTCAAGGCCATTTTTGTGGTTTTTGATGTGCAGAATAACAGGATTGGTCTGGCTAATAAGAAACTTGGGGATGTTTAATCGCCATCACGATCCTCATCACGACTCAGACTTTTCTTTTTCCTTTTCAACGACCCACACTTTTCGTTTTTGCTTTTTTTTGCTTTAATGGCCGATGGCTTCCGATGCACACTTTGCTTTCCTTGCTTTTTTTTTGCTCATCATCTTGTTACTATTGTCTTTGAGTGCGGTTATATAGTCTTCGGCGTGGCCGTATATAGTTTTTCGTTTCTTGTTTGTCTTTTCTTCTTCTTTTTTTTTAAGGGGGATAGGGTCCCGACTCCCAGGCCCCTCTGCTTAGAGTGAGCAGCACTTATTGCTCACGGTACATACAGATACAGCATGTACTCCGTACACATGTGGCTAGTTGATAGGGAATAGACAAAGACCCTCAGACGCACGAGATCCATCCATATATACTTGGTTTTTCTCATATTCCATGCCTGGCATGAATTCATAGGACTAGGGATTTGCTGTCTGATACATAGATTGATTAGCTTTGCATACGAATAAGTGAATAAGCCATGATGGGCGGATCCTAGGAGTATCGTATGTGACATACATTGTACAATTATTGGAAACCTTGACGCGTTGCTGCAGAATTTGTGATACGGTAACAGGCGTGTGATGTATCATGTTGGTACGTACCTATAACATCAAGTCTGTCTCGGCGACTGTCTTTCGGCCAAACATTCCAACCGCACAATATGGAGAAACGTCAACGAGCAAGCGGCAAATGACAGCATTCGGCATTTGAACAAGCGTCATCAGCTTCATTGTGATATATACAAATTCAAAAGCATCATGACCTTGGTCGCAACTGTTCAAACAGGACAAAGAAAAAAGCATTACTTGGTTGTTGCCCTTGCGGCCCATGTCACGCCATGCCCCCCATTCATACAGTGACGTGCCTCCCATACATGCTTCTGTGCTTCCTGCTGCAAAGGGACAGCATGTATTGCCACGTCTCCCCGATCTAGATATTAAAAAGACTTGTACAATTCGAGTTTATTCCAGCATGAAAAGTAGCCCACAAAGGAATTCAGGCCCTCGGGCACCATGCCAATAAAAAAACAACTCACGCCAATGAAAGGTGATGCACAAACAAGCCGATATAAACAGCTCCGTTGCAGAGAGGCTGACGGCTTCGCCATGTCGTGTAGCAAGAGAAAAAAACGCCCATGGATGATTCGTCCGTAGCGTGCTGGATGATGAACGCAGAAAAAGGAAGAATGACAGTCGGGGAGTAGTGGTATAATGTTCGCGCGTTGGCGGTCTCCCTTGCCCGATGCAAAACGACAAGCAACAAAGAAAAGAAGAAAAGAGCGAAGTGTCAAGTCCCAGAGTCGCCGCAGAGAATCGAGGCGCCAAGTGCGGACGAGACCACAGAGTGGGGTCCTGCAAGATGGGCGCAGCGCAAAAGAAGCAATGGAGAATGTTTCAGCTGTTTATTAACAGCTCGCGGGGTCGACGACAGCCACTGACGTAGCGGAATTGGAATGCAGCGGTAGAGAGTCGAGACTCGAGACACTAGGGCGGGGGTGGTTGTCTTCACCGATCCGCGTCGTCACCATCTACGATTCGGAGATAACAGACAGCAAGCAGTCAGCGCAAGGAGTCGACGTCAGCCTGATGAGCACGAGAGGAAAAGTCACCTTCGCTGGGTCCTGGAGTTGGGGGCATGTTGCCAGAGCCAGGCGCTGGCTGAGACGCGCGCGCGGTGCCTGGTCGCGACTTGTTGGACTCGTCCTTGGCGGGTGGAGGTGGGGGTGCCACGTTGGGCGCGAGAGGGAGCGAGGCAGGCTGCACTACCCCTTTGTTGCGATTGAGCCGTTGCTCCATCTCACGGAGGCGAGCCTCGAGCTCGGCAAGCTCCTGCGTAGTCTTGCCCACATTCTCGCGTCTGTATCAAGAGGCTGCCGTCAGTCAAACTGAATGAAGACTCGATATCATGACAGGAAAGGGGGGAAGCGGGCCGCTCAGGCACACGCGCCAGAAATGCTACGCGGGGACAACAAACCTCTGCTTCACCTTTTGGTCCAGGTCGGAGACAGAATTGTCGATGCGGAAGATGTCGCCGAGCTCTTGAGAAAAGGAACGAGCAACAGTGCTGGAGCGAGGCAAAGATTAGCGCGGCAGAACATTTCAACAGCCACAGGGACAAGGACCATAGGACAAATTTGTCGATAGGCACAAGAGAGCGAGATTGCACCTACGACAAGGGGCGGCGACCATTGGGGACCCAGTCACGATCGAGCTCAGCGTCAGTCATTGTGAATTTTTGAGTTTGAAGCCCGAGCTATTGTTGGTCGAATACGCTTAGACGGGGTTCGATGGAGACGAAGCCGGATGCCAGAAACAAGTAAACGATGCAGTGAGTCGCGGTCGGAGTAACGCAACGGCGGTGACGCTGAGGGATATAAACCGGCGAATCTAATGGGGGGTTGCAATCCAGGAGCTGGAAGATGCAGACGTCGAGGCCCTTTCGGGAGGTTGCGTTCCGGGAGGCGAAAGAGATATAAAGTGACGAGATGCAGGAAGCGAGGAAGGCAGAGGAAGAGAAAGAAGAGTCGGGAGTTCGGTGGGCCTCTGCAGGTGAAGCTAGAGCTTGCGCTGGAGCCGGCAACGGGGACGTGTGAGATGAGCGAGATGTACTGTAACTCTGTAGGAGCGCAGAAGGCACGAGGGGGCTACCCGCCGTTCCTGCGCCTTTTTGGCGGGAGAACGTCACCAAACGCCTTCTAGGGGCTGTCCTGCTACGTCCTGCTTCGTCTTGATTCGTCCAGTCCCGTCCAGAGTGGGGTGTTGGCCTGGCAGGTGCCGCGCTGGATAAAACAACAGACAGACGACGAGGACGACATTAGACGACATGTAGACGAAAAACAGACGACAGATAGACGACAGGCAAACCGCACATATGTACCTATGACGACAGCAGAGTCTAGACAACCTCACTGTTCCACGTGTCCATCATGTATGCACGCACTGTACAAGTTCCCGTTCTTGTGCGCACTGCAGCCCCCAATCCCGCCGCGCTCTCCCCGCTTCCAACCATGCCGCCCAATGATTGTCCGGCAATCTCCTTGCCCCTGGTGCCGATGCCCGTGATCGAAACGTCTGGCAATCTCTTTGCGCAATACATGTGCGCCCACTTCAGACGCGATAACTCCCAATGCCTCTTTGTGCTCTCACTCTTTAGATCTTGTGCGAGGTAGGGTGCGAGTCGAGTTGGTGATCAGATTGTATACATACCGACTTGTGAGTTGAATAGGTAGGTAGGCCCCTTAAGGCTGAAGTGCCGGATATGCAGTAAGGGGGGCGTATGACGTAGCATCCAGAGGAAATTGACGTGACTGCGCATTGCAGCATGCTGGCGTCATGTCGTGTCGGAGAGACACCAGGAACCTACGTTGCATTGCATTGTGCACAGGTAGGCTAACCCAACCGCAGAGAAAGGATTCCATGGCGAAACCGAGACGAATCTTTCGATGGAAACAACCGAGTCAGATACGCATTGAAATTGTCTTCTCTGAAAACTCCACTTGTATTGATCCCATTATTTAGGTTCAATCCCGCCGCCCTTCAGTGATAAAACGCCTGGTCCTACATAGTGATACACGAAGGAACCGTTGTCTGCAAGGTCCTAGGTCTTTCCATGTTGTACAATGAAAGCTACCCATCTTGCCATGCCACCCCCCTTGGTGCATGTTTCTCCCATGCCGTGGCCTCTTATTAGACCGTAGCCACGAGCCACAGGCCACAGGTATGTTCTTCTCACTCTCACTCTCCTCCGTCCTTGCTACTCTCTTCCTACTCGCCTTCGACTCCTCCCTCTATGTTGATGTACTGTTCCAAATCTATGCATGTGCCATGCTGTGTCCGTGTGTAGTGTGGTGTGCTGAGTGCTGTCCAACTAACCACCTGTCGTCTTCAAAACACACACTCGGTAAAAACCCAGCCCTTGTCTTTTGCGGAGGACCTTGTTGGGAGAGTGTTATTTATCCAAAAGTTGTGCATGTACCCTGAGTGTGACGTCTCCAAAAGCGAATCTAAACAGAAACCCCAAATCCCATAAATAGAAACAAGAAAGTATCCCGGTCCAAAGAAATGCCCTAAACATTAATGGAAGCAAAAAGTAGCCAAGACAGGATCCAAAACGAAAAAGCTTAAAAGCAAAAAAGTGAAAGCGAACGCGAAGAATGAAATGAAGAAGAAAAGGCGTATACACTTCTGTGAAAGCAGTCCGTTCAAACCGGGGCCATGCGCTGCAGGCTCGACGCGGTATAAGTATCGTGCGCTTCCCGAAAGAGAAACATGCCCTGGGTGTCTTCACGAGAGGTGAAATATCTCGATTGGCACCAATTTTGGGCTCTGAAGACATCGAGAGTCGTGGTCGCCTTGACGCATGCTCCTGTGCGTGTGTTTGTGTGTGTGCGTTACTCCAAAACAGTAAATCCAAAAAAAGCCACCTTTTCCATCACAGCCAGCTATCCCGAATAGGCCACTTAAACGGCGACTCACACTCCCCCTTCTTCTTGATCCAGTCCGAAATCTTGGCCATATTCCACCCACTCATATACCGCTTCGAGTCGTCCTTGTCCGTCTTGGTCGGATTTCCATGCCTCAATTTGTGGCCAACCGCACACAGGTAATTCTGGTAGCGGAACTGAAAGCAGTCGTCGCGGCTCAGACAGGCGTTCCTGCAGTCGTCAAAGCTTCTCCAAGCCACGGCTTCTTCGTCGTTCAGATCGTCCTTCTTGGCTCGTTTGAGCTCGTGTTCCGCGTAGTCGGCCAAGGTCTCGTTTAGGTAGAAGACGTCGTCGCTGAGGTTATCCCAGTCGGGTCGGGAGGCTTTAAGGGTCGAGCCCACGAATTTGTGATATAGGTCTTTGATGCGAAGGGGATGTTCGAAATTGCGCTCTTTTTCGAAGGCGTAAAGTTCGGAGATTTCTTCGGCGCTTACGTGGTGCATGGTGGTGATGGGTTGGCACCATTCGTTATCGTCGTAGGGGATGGTATGGGGTTTTTCGCCGTTGATGATGGGCCACTATCAGACGTTAGCCACCTGACATGACAAAGCGTGTTTGCCGCCTCTGTGTACAAAACAAAAGTCAGACAGATCAGGAACTCACTGCATTGACGACTTCAATGCCAGTCTCGTCTTTGAGCGCTTTCGACCACATGGCATCGCCACAGCACACGTGCTGAACTGGCTCATCATACTTGTTGGCGACATTCTCCTTGCCGTGGAACATGGCATGCATGGCGGCCTGGGAAACAAGGTAGCCACTTCCTCCGTGTCCAAAAGGTAGCTGGCCCAGGTAGGCAACACTGCCAATGTAGTGCGGCTTCTGGGGATCGAGATTCTTCAACCACTCCATCATGGTTGGATAGACAACATAGGTATCAGCGTCGACGAAGAGATACCAGTCGTAGTCGGGCCTCATCCTGTACGCCTTCTCGGCCATGTGGATGTTTTTGTACTTGTCCAGATTCCATCCCTGCTGTGCCGTGTCGAAATGCTTGTTGCATTCTCCTTGGTCAACGGGACACTCCTTTTGTCGGAGATACAACTCAAAATCCTTGTTGGTATGCTTGACCTCATCGATGACTGTGTCGAGGCTGTCGAAAATCTGGTATCCCCCCATCTTCTGCTTCATGTCACTAAACATGAGGAAGTCGGATAAGCATTTCAGAGCTGTCATCAGCTGGGTCGGAAGCCTGGAGTACGCCTCAGAGGCGCCGGTCTTCATGACGGTCAAGACGCTGGAGGTGTTGGGAAAGTTGGCGCATTCGCCGAGCGCAATTGCTTTGTAGGCGGGGGCGATATTTGGACGGTCGGTAGGAATCGCGCCGTGAACGACGGGAGCTTGGCCGCCCGCGCTGTGGCCTCCAAGGTTGGGTAATTTATTGCGAAACCCAGACGTATCGCAGTAGCTTCCCGCTTCACAAAACTGGCCCATGTTCTTCGCACTGAGTAGCACGACGCCGATAAATGAGAAGAAGACAAGGAGGGACAGGAGCCCTCTCTTGGAAAGAAAGCGTGGTGCAGCCATTGTGTCGATCATCCGGGCGAATGGCCAAGGCTGCTTGTTCAATGGCCCGACTGTGCCGAGAGACGTGGCCAGATGCTGCCGCCGAGTTGCAATAAGAGATGGAAGAATCGTCGGCGGCCGTCTCGTATCAGGTGGACAGAGCTAGCGAGTGACAGATAGCTACGTGGGCCGGACGCCAAACTCACAGAGGCCACGAGCGTATCGTTAAAACTTAAACGTCCAAGACGGCCACAAAAGAAGGGAAACGGGCGAGAAGCAATTGGGCCATGCAGGTGTCAAGGAATTGCGACTCCTGAAACTTGGAAGAGAGCAAGAAAGCAAGAAAGCAGAGAAGGTAAACGGGCAAAGGGGCGTAGAGCAGCAACGGGGCAAGGGGAAGCAAAGGGAGCCGGTTTGAACAGGTGTACAGAGTAACGTAGAGAGGGAGGTTGTCGCAGATGGAGGTGTCGAAGATGGAGATTGTCGCTGAACACACAGTCCACCCGCAGAAACAGACCAGATGGCATCTGCTCAGCATCTGTGGCGTCGCGCGTGTACGGGAATTGGCGACCCTCCGGAATGCCCAAAGCGGAGGACCAGAGGACGAGCCAATCGAGAAGAGCTCTGCGAGCACAGGACACAAACGTCGACCGCTCTGTGGCCCCGGCCCAACATCTCGCAACTCGGCAGTCGATCTGACCGCGAGCCACCTTTCTACCGGAGTAAACTTCTGATGATGTCTTTTTCTTTCACAAGCCATCGTCACTCGGATGCTCGCCCCCTGTTCATGTTCAATATGTGCGACACCTAGTCCGCGCCGGCTAAATGGGTCCGTCATCTACTCCGTACCTAGGTCGTACATATTCCTGTTGTTTCTTCCATCTTTCTCTGTTTCTGGCAGTGTTTCACCTTCCTCAGGCCCCAGCAGAGCCCCCAGTCATAAGCTCCCGGGACTCATCAAGACAGCAGAAGCGTTCTGATCTCGGGAGCGGCGGATCATGGCGGAGGAGGTAGCGGACAGGGATCTGCAATACCTGCCGCTAAGCGACGCGTGCATTCCATTGGGTGGCTTTACTGGCTTGGCCAGAAGTTGCTGATGAGGAGGGGCTACATGCTGATGAGGATGCCGATGCAGTGATTGCAAGTTTGAAGTGATGCACATTGCACCGTGGCACCATTGCGCAATGCGGCGTGAGGTTGGGAACGCCACTGGCTGCAGCGCTTTCAATTGACGAGCGCCTCATCGTCAAACTGGCAGTCAGGTTCGATTTCTGCCTGCTGCCATCTTGACAACAGCCGGCCACACCCTCTTGTCACGAGTCGCGACCCCTTCTTTTGCCGATCGCGCCTCAACTTACAGGGCTGCAGGAGGAATGGCTGATTGGCAGGATGGACAACCATGGGAAGTCTGTTTTAACTTTTGTCATAACGTTCACTGCTCAGAGTACATACCGGTAGGTACATTATACATACACATATACATACGTACAGAGTATGTATGTAGTAAGTACCTAACCCTGCGTACTCCGACGTCCGTACATAGGTATATCGCAGCGCAACTTGCACGAGGTCAACTCGGCTGTACATATTCGCAGGTGCATGCATCCCCAAGACGGCTCAATGCTGGCTTGTTGTCTCGAAACGGTTTCTGTGCTTGTAAGTATAATAAGGTATATACATATGTATGTATGTACCTAGGTGCATTTTTTTGTCCTTCGGATGAAACCCCGCAACAGGTCGTCTAAGTACATAGGTACCTCCTACTTCAAGCTACCTAGGTAAGTACCTATATACGGAGTACATATTGCATGATTAGTCAAAAAGAACATGCAAATCCAAGAAAGTTTGTATTCACAAGCTTATTCAAAAGTTAGAAGTCTCATCAAGGTACCTCTTCTCGGTTCCGCCTACACTCCGGAGTCCGGGGTAAAAACACAAAACGCCACATTGGACCCATCTTGGATCACCACGCGTATAAACTTCACTTACAATTTACACGCAATCAGACAGGCCATTTAAGATGCCCGGAATACGTAATTGAGTAGAGTTTTTACTCCGTAGAATCATGAAGGCTAAAAGTCATTGACTGCATCAAAAATTTGCAAACCACCCGTTGGAGTCTATCTCCGCCTGAAGAAAGCGAGGCACGTTGCCGACAAGCCCATTATTAACAAGCTCCATATCGGGTTCATCCCAAATATATATCGCAATATTTTCAAGGTGCTCCAAGGCAACGTGTCACTTCGTCACATGTGCCATGTTTGATTCCCTCTTAAAGATCTGCTGTTTCAGGCAAGGCCAGATGTTCTCAAGGGGATTCAGGCCAGGGCTGTATGGCGACCAATCCCGAGGAGTCACTCCTAGATAGTAAAGGCTAACTCCTCGAGGCAATTTTTTCACCGTTCTGGCTGTGTGAACCGGCACATTTTCATGCACAAGGATAGTGTAACTGTCGAGCATGGTTGAGAGGTATTCTTGAACATGATCACGGTGAACGGCGCTTGTGACGCCGCTTCTCTTTGAGTCGGTGCCCCCTAGGAGCCTGGAGGACGATGAGAGGACCCTGATTGTCGTACATAGGTAGCGGATTCCAGACCAAAACATGAGGCTATGCCGGGTGTTTCTGCTTGACTTTGGCTTGTACGTAGGTAATCGAAGTCCGTTGCTTTTGAGCCTACAATGTGTCCATTCCTTTAGATGGAAACCGAGTTACAATCGTAATTACAAAGGCAAAGTGCAATTCTGACCGGCAGGGCGCTAAACCCACGCCTGGCGGCCTGGGTCTGTCCATCGCCGCGCTCAACAGCGCATTCATCTATCCATGAAACGCGGCGAACCTACGCAAGAGGCTTGTCACGATACTTGAGCGCAAGTTGGACCTTTTGGGTGCTTTCTCTTCGGTCAATTGGGCGTTGTGCGGCTTGGCGATGTATGACTCCCCTTGTCTTGAGGTGTCGTGCAATTGTCTCGGTAGAAACATGAGGCGCGCATCTCTCTTGAAGCTCTCTGGTGGGAATGAATGAATCTTCATTTATGTATATATGTGTCTGGCTGCGTCATAGATTATGTTTTGTTAGCGTGGTCGGGCTCCCTCGCCCTGGAGATGAGATACCCCAATCTTGGTTAGTGAACCGTTTGTGATGCGATATGCGAGGCTTGGGAGAATTCCCTCGTCATTAGTGACTTGTGTGGCTGATTTACCTGCTGTAAGGGCTGACCACACGTAATTCCTACTACGTGCTTTCGATCTATCTTTAATGGCTTCAAAGGGCCTGGTGGCATCGCTATGGCTGCTCAAGATGATGCTTGACGCGTCGGGAGTCGGGACGAAGAGCGGAGGTTTTGCGTTATTTATGTAGGACCGCTACGATAGTACCATTCAATCCGGCACGTGATAGCGCGTCTGCAGCCAGGCAACCAAAGAAAACAATCAACAATTCACCAACAAAGAATGATGCCTGTGATCATGGTAAAAACGAAAGATGCACTTCGCATAAGCGTGATCGAGGAAACAAATCTATCATGCCTGCAGTACCGGAAACGTAGCCTTCGTTGAGTTCGTTCACACAATTCCGGGCCAATCCATCTCAGCCGTCCAATAACGCGTTGTTGATGACCATTGACGAGACAAAGTCGTCAGTACATGAGCGGTACTGCAGTCCAATCCTGCCAAGGCCGCAAGTACAACAAACGACAACTGCGCTGCATGCCCGCGCATCTTACGCAGCCACTGATCTGCGTACCTCGTACCTGCCTGCAGTACAATCCATCTGTAGCAACGTTGTAACACGTACGGAGCACAAGCCATGGACAATGCCGCACGTGGCTCCCGCCGCCGCCATGTCGCGGCTACTACCACGGCCGCCTCTCCAGAAACAGAAGGAATGCAGCAAAGGCCATCGCGACGCCCACAGCAGCAGCAGGAAGAGAATCCGGACGCGACGATTGTGACGCCAGAATCCGGCGTGCTGCGATATAGTGCGCAGGCAGCGCCTCCGCTTCGGAGAGAGCATCCGCAGCAACGCCAGAACCAGAGACGGAATCAGCACCAGAACCAGAACCAGAACCAGGGCCAGGACCGGGATCCGGATCGGGCACAGGCACAGGGACAGGAGCAGGTGACGCCAGAGATTTCGCATCGGACGTCTAATCGGGGGTTTGGGGAGGACGGTTCGCCGCTGGGGGTGGCGGGTGTGGCTCCGCATCCGTTTCGACTGCATAGAAGTAAGTAGATTGCTCTTGTTTCCTTCATTTGTCTTTTCTGAGATCACATGGTGGGGAGAAAGACGCAGACAGAGAAGGACAGCATGTGTTGCAAGATGGTGCCTGTCGTTTGTGATGATCATATTGTTGCGTCATGTTCTGGCGCAAAGTTGTTCGCAGTATCAAGACTTTTTGGTTGGTGTTGGTGCTCGTTATGGGAGCTCACAATTCAGGAGACTCAGGCCATCTGACTCCCACCTTTGAACAGGAGCTCAAGAATGAGAAACACCAAAGCCTGGGTTCTCAAATGTCACTTCTGGTTCATTGCTCCGTTTAAAAGGCTCTCAGCCTATTCATCGCACGCATAATACTAACATGCTGCCCTTGCTACCTTTCCTCTCCTCAAGCCTCCTCGTACACAGCCACACGACTCAGCATGCCTTACGAATCAGACGACTCCGGCTCCGAGCCAGATGTCAGCATTCTGGCCATGGCTAGAGCGCGACGCACCGCCATGATGGATCAGCAGAGACGAGCAGCCTACGACATGGAAGCAGGCCCATCGCAGGCACCATACGAGGACGAACACACGGGCATAGGTGTTGCCGAAGATGAAGCAGCGGAAGGAACAAGAGGAGGCGAAGGGTTAGGGGAAAGGAGAGAAGAAAGGCAAGAAGAAGAAGAGGATGGCGACGAAGATAGCGACGAGCCCATGAGCCTCGTCGATCCTGCCGATATTGGACTCAAAGAGATTTCGAATCTGGGCCGCTTCACCGTCAGCAGTCATAAGCCCGGCAGTGGCGTGGAGGAGCTACGGAGCGATGATCTTAAGGTGTTCTGGCAGTACGTTTCAACAGGACTCCCAACTCCCGACAGCAGCTTGACATACGAAGAACTGGCATTAAACGACTAACACGCTTGCAACGAAACGCAGATCCGATGGCCCCCAACCCCACAAGCTCACCGTCTACTTCGTCAAGCGCGTCGGTATCCGCGACATACGCTTCTACGTCGACTGCAACGAAGACGAATCCTACACTCCCACCAAAATCGCCTTCCAGTCTGGCACCAGCGAGAATAATCTTCTCGAATTTGCCAGCATGACCCTCGATAGTCCCACCGGATGGCAGCAGGTTCCCCTCGCCGGCGTGGGGGGCGAACCCGACGGCAATACCCTCGTCTCGTACGTGTTGCAGATGCAGATCCTGGAGAATCAACAGAACGGGAAAGATACGCATCTGAGAGGCATTAAGATCTATGCGTTTGACTCGGATGTCGTGCAGGCGGGACCTGTGTGCAGAGGAGGGGCGGCAGCGGCGGCGGCGGACGATATCGACATGGCTGACTCGAGCTTGAGTAAGGATTCTGGAGTGTTGGCTAGTGGTGCGTGGGGTTCGGGGGATGCGCTGGGGGATATGGCGAGGAGTTTGGCTGCGGCGAGGGTGGATGGCGGGGAGGCGGGGTTTTTGATTCCAGAGTTTATGAAGGAGCCGGAGATTCGGTAGGGAATGGGTGGGTAGGCAGGTAAAGATGTTGAGGGCTGTGAGTTGTGGTGTTTTTGTTACGAGAATATCAATATGGCATGTTTTGGGCCACTGGTTTTCTCTCGGGGAGAGCTTGTACATTTTATGACACATTTTATGACGCATCATAGCCTATAGGATAGCGGGTTTGATACACCAGATGGGTGGCTTATGGCAGACTGAAGCATGCCGTGGGTAGGGTCCCGAGGAGGATAGAGGCAGTCCTAATAACGCCTTTTGGTTACATTGAGTAAATACATAGCTACTGTAACAATGGCATGATATGACTGGGCATCCTCTACAAAGACAACGCCGTTGAAGACAATGGCACTAGGCCTCCTGGGAATGCTCAAGAAAGGGCGCGCAGCACTTCACCCATAAGACTACCTAGAAACTTTGCTTCCGGTGGTTACCGCCTCATTGGCAAGACATGGGCTACTGCCTAAGCTGGGCTTTCTCAAGAAGGATTCAATGGCGGGTGCAACCTGCACACATTGCCATCACGCGCCCTGTGAGAACTGCCTTGTGGTTGTGGCACTTCTCCCCATCGAAGTGGCAAACGCGGAAGGATTCCAGAAGATGAGACATGCGGCTGGCGTCCAATGATGATGATGAATGGAAGGAAGTTATGACGTGAGCGAGGCTAATCAGGCTGAGCCATACTCTGTAGACTCGTAGAGATAATCGACTCCCGTTGCTGGCTGTGAACGTACGAACTGGAGTGGCGGCGGCAGCAAGAATGGCTTGGCTTGGCATTACACTGAAGTCTGAGCCGCGTTGAACCGCTAAGGCCGAGGCGGACATGATGAAGTCGTCGCTTCTTTCCCGCCTTGCCAACTGCAAGCGTTGAAGTCGGGTTGATAGTACCCACTTTTCCCCGTCACCCGATCTCCCGATCTCCCCCGCGCTCATCTGCGCCTCGGGGCTTGGACGTGGAAACGTGCAGATGACATCGCCGACGTTGCTGGATCCAGCTCTCCAGAGCTCGCGTGGACGAGAGGGGGCAACAATGTGCTGGCAAGGCTTAATCGATGCTTATTATGGAGGGGGAGATGGGCTATCCGGGTATGGTGATACCTAGTATCTCAACAATCTGGCTTTCCTGTCCTGGTAGGCAGTATTCATGCATCCGGCTCTTTTCGCCTGGCAGGCAGTATTATTGAAGAATACTGAGCCTCCTGTCCTACAATCATCGTGAATACAGGCCTTTCTTCACACCTCTCGGCTTATCAGCTGTGCGGCGCATAGCCATCGTCGCAAGCCTTTCAAAGCCATTCGCCAGCCATCCACACGTCATTCGCCAGCAATTCGCCACCATGTTTCTCGCGCTCTCGGCTTATTTCTACATGGCATTCCCAGCTTCTGGCATTCCTAATCTTCTTGTCTCACTCATCTTCTGTAAAAACTCACTTCGAGTCGCGGCTTTCTTCTCGACCAACTGGTACCGCCTGTGGGTTGAAGTTAAAGTCCTGCTCGACGAACTTGTGACTACCACGGACGCTGCGTATCCCCGTCGCGAAACTACAAATCAAGCTATTAGTACTCCCTTTGAATCGCATCACGAGCGACCACGTTCCGTCACCATTTCTTCTCTTACTTCCTCCGCAGCACCCATCATGGCTGATTTGGACGGTGGAGGAGGCTCCTCCAGCAAAGCACCTGCGCCTGGTTATGAGACTGGGCCCAAGATGGAAGTCCAGCCGCCCAGACAGGAGGATCTCCAGCAGAGCTATGCGACACTCATTGGAAACGACTCGAATCCAAAGGGCTTCTACGGCGGCATGAGTGAGTCCTTGTTTTCTCAACCCCGCCATTTACAACCACAGTCATATCCAAAGATAGAGCTCTCCAAAACGGGCACTGACACTCGTGTTAGTCAATGCTCTCGGCGCCTGCATCGGCACCCTAGGAGCCATTCCCCTCGTATTCTGCTGCCCAAACCCATACAAAAACGTCCACCAGGGCAACGTCGGCCTCGTCACCAAATTCGGACGCTTCTACAAGGCCGTCGATCCCGGGCTCGTCAAAATCAACCCCCTGAGCGAGAAACTGCTCCAGATCGATGTCAAGATCCAGACATCCGAGGTCCCCGAGCAGACGTGCATGACCAAGGATAACGTCAACTTGCGCCTGACCTCCGTCATATACTACCACATTGTCGCGCCGCACATTGCCGCCTTTGGCATCTCCAATGTACGCCAGGCGTTGCTGGAGCGCACGCAGACGACGCTGCGGCATGTCATTGGAGCGCGGATCTTGCAGGACGTGATTGAGCGGCGCGAGGAGATTGCGGCGTCGATTCGCGAGATCATTGAGGATGTGGCGGCAGGTTGGGGGGTGCAGGTCGAGAGTATGCTTATCAAGGACATTATTTTCAGCCAGGAGCTGCAGGAGTCGTTGTCCATGGCTGCGCAGAGTAAGCGTATTGGGGAGAGTAAAGTCATTGCCGCCAAGGCAGAGGTATGCCAAGTTTTGCCAACACGCACATCATCACATTTCTCTTCAGTTTTTTTTTTTTAGGTTTTTTTTTTTGCGCTCCAGAGTTCTTTTTGGCTTGTATTCCATGGCTTGCAAAATCCATAATGTATGTACTTTTGCGTATCCAATATGCTAACTCCCTCCCAGGTCGAAGCCGCGAAATTGATGCGCCAAGCCGCCGATATCTTGAGCTCCGCCCCCGCGATGCAGATCCGATATCTCGAAGCCATGCAGGCCATGGCCAAGTCCGCCAACAGCAAGGTCATCTTCCTGCCTGGCGCGCATCAGAACCTCCAAGCCAGCTTCAACGCCCTTGGGTCGGGAGATGATCCTCACCAAGGCACCGGGGTCGGAACCAGCGCCGGCGGGAAGGAGATGGGGATGGGGAGTGACTTTGGAGGTCAGGACCCTGCGATGCAGACTGCCATTAGCGCTCGTGTTATAGAGAACATCTAAGACGGTGTACTCTGTACATGCGATACATTTCCTCCCTCTCTGATTTTTCGTATTTGGCAGAAAGAAACAAGAAAGGCCGTTTTACTTTGATGAAACAAGGAAGATTAGTTGTGCACTAACTCGGAGCTTTGTTTTTGGTCGAACTAGTGTGGTCTACTTGATCAAGGACAAGAACGCTTCCTTTGGACAGCCCTGTATCGCATGGCACCCAGGGGAGTCTTGGACGATGCGACTGTCAACTCGTCAACCGCATACAGTACATACGCTAGCTCTGCTTCTTGATCTCTGATCTTGATCTTCTTCGCAGCCCGTACAACACGGGTATACGTGATGACGGCATTCGATACCGTTCATACTCGCGACGTTGAGCAAAGAATTTGTACCCTCTATACTTGAGATTTGAGCTCGGTCATTTCAAATGTTTGTATTACTGATGTTGAACGTTTACATTTGATCCGTCTGACCTTGACATTGAGCAACGATGTCAATATCGTCTATACGCTCGACGCGTCTATACGCTCGACGTTGGCTTTTTGCCTTTTCCTCGCGCATTGATATCCTTCGCTTTTCGTTCTTCTCCTTCTCTACAACTCTCTGTTATATCCTAACTATTTTTTTCCATGGCTCTTGTTGTTTCTTACGATACTCTAGCGTCCTTTGTTGTGGCAGATCCATAGGCAGTGTTCATTCATATGACTGCCATACATATAACTGCAGAATCCACATGCGCACATGAAGAGAATGTGTATGAGGATCATGAAGCACATGCAACTAATATGAGACCGCATAATTGTATCAAGGGGGAGAGTTGTCTAGGTTTCAATGCGATTTTGTCTACAAACTCTCGTGAACACCGCGTAAAGATATCAATGCTCTTTGTCACAGTCGCTCTGATAGCCGTTGAGTGATTCGGATTTATGACCCTATAATAGTTCATCCCATCCAAATCTGTCTCGTTGCAGTTACACATGCACCTGTTGGCCGAGCACACGAGCATTCTGGAATGCCACCACCCACCCTCACATTACAAGACGTTTTCACAAGACCGGCCACAGCTTTGCAATAGAAACCGTGATAAAAGTAAAACTAAATAAACGAGGTTCCACAAGATAAAACAGCCATTTACGCCAATTACCGTAAAAAGGAGAAAGAAAACAACAGAAATTCAAACCATCCCTAAACGCCGCCACAGACTGGTAAAAGAGCATTGTAGATCTCCGCGAACCTAGTCAAACATCGCCCCAAATAAAGCACAAATCAAATCATAGCATCTCCAAAACATCCGAGATGAGGTGCAGGCTCTGTCTGGACCCTCCCTTTTTCAATTGCCTCTCCCTTCTCTTCAAGAGTGCTTCTCAGGCAAGTTGCCTGCTAGAAGCGTTGAGGACGTGATACCTTCCCTTGCGACTTGGACTCTACTCAACGTCAGAGTGGCGCTTCTTCTTCTTCTGCCTCTTCTCTTTCTTGGCCTCAGCCGCATCCGCCTCATCATCGTCGTCATGCTTTCTCTTCTTCTTTTTCTCGGGGCTGGGTGCGGTTGCGGTCTTGGATGGCGTGGATTGCGCTTCGGCTTTTCGAAGCTTCTTCAGTTCCTTCTTGCTGAAGACCTTGGGAGTTCCGTCCGCATTGACTTGGACGTCGCCACGCTCGTACTTTCTCTTGAACTTCTTGACCGATAGACCAGATAGTTCAGCAAGACGCTCGTACTCGGCACTCGACAGTTTCGCAACCTTGTTGGCAGGGGTGGTGCCATCATCGTCGCTGTCATCATCCTCGGCATCCTTCATCTCGTCATCCGAATCCTCTTGCACAACTTCAATCTTGGCTTTCTTCTCCTTCTTGGATTTCTTGGAGGTGGCAGCATCGCCGTTAGCTTCACTGTTGGTGATGCCGTCGGCGTCCTTGTTGTATCTCTTGGTCTCCTTGAGCATGAAGGAGCCGACACCAGTCATCTCGCCCGAGGGAGCCACGTTGGCACCTTTGGGCAGTGGTGGCTTGCCCTCAAGCTTTCGCAGACGGTTCTCCAGCTTGATGCGGGCGGACAGACCGAGCATGGCGCGCTCTTCATCATCTTCCTCATCCAGGTCGCCAAGGGCGTCGACACGCAGCCCCAGTGCAGTCTTGGCCGCTAGCATACGAGCAATCTTGCCCTTGTTACGGCCGGTAGCCTGACCGATCAAAGACGAGTGATAGATCAACCCGTATTTGGGTGTGTCATGCTTGGTCTTGAGAGCACGAAACAGTGCCTTTTCAGCACCGAGGATCTGGATGGTGGAACCTGGCGATTTGGCGAGGTTGATAAGAGATCCGGCGTGGGCGATCAGCCTAGCGCCAACAAGGTATCCGACGAGCGCTGACAGGTTAGGAGCAATAGCGCGCATACGGTTCTCCAGGTAAGAGGAGAGCTCGGCACGGTACTCGGAGTAACGAATGACCTGCTCAGCCAGGAGCTTGATGTTCTCCAGATCCTCCTCCATAATCTCCGTGCCCATACTAATCTCTGCAGCAGCCTTGATGGCAACCTCGACTTCTTCTGGGAGAATCTCGGAGAGGTCAGTGTCCGACACGTTGGTTCGCATGCCCACAGCGATGATAACACGTGCGTAGGCCAAATTGTCGTTTAGGATCTTGGCCATTTCGGGGAAGTGCCATCCGTACCACTCCTTGGTTCGCATAGCATACACGTTCAATTCCTTATCCATATCATCGAGGAGCTTGACCGCTTGGATGATCATGGAGTCGACCTTGTCGGCAGAGAACTTGAGCTTGTGGCGGGACATCGAGTGAGAAAGACCGAGCGACATGCGATCGACGATTGACTGCTCGAGTCCAGGAATAAGCGATGAGAGGTGTTCTCGAATTCCTCGAAAGACTTCCATAGTGTTGGAACCAGCCACGGGAGAAATGTTGAACTGGGGAAGATTAGAAATGGCAGTTCCCAGCTTGATGTCGGCGACAGCGAGGGAAGCCTTCTTCTCGCTCTTGATTTCTTCGAGAAGGGTCGCCAAAAGCTCGGGTACTTTGCCCTCCTTAAGAGAAGCGGCCTCTTCGAGTGCCGTGGCAGCGCTGTCGAACTTGACAAATTTCTTCAATTTCAGCCTGGAAGAATTTAAGTTTTTTTTGTTAGCGTGTTTTCCATTGGCCATTGATTCATGACGAGACAGATCTCGCGAAAGGGGTTTCTCACATTTCAACCAGTTTCTCGGGACGACCGAGCTCAGCGGCAAGGTCTTCATTCTTGAAGAGTTTCTTGTCCGCAGCCTTGAACAGGCCATAGCTGTGTTGCGTTAGTCACAAAGACGCTCTTATTTGCACACAGGACTCCATCTCCAACCGTAGGGCCAGAGCTTGGCAGAGAAAGAATGCTCACCCTGCAGGCGTTTCGGCAAGAACGAAGAGAGACATTTTAGAATGATTCGGTATCCCTCGTACGATCTCGCTCCGGTCGATGGGGGGATCTCCTTCCGGTTGAGGCGCAATTGCGGTTGAAGTGCGCACGCAGACAAAAGGCGATGGAAATTTTTCATTTATTAGGAAAGAGCTTCGGTCTCCACTCGAAATTTTTGGTCTTCAGGCTCGCACTAGCGGACAGCCGAGTCGACTGAGCGGGCTCCGGCGTCTCTTTAATCCGAATGACAAAGTCCTGGTGGAGCAATTCACGTGGCGTTTGTGCGAAGCAAGGTGGGATTGGACATTTCATGCGTAATGGCCGGCCGGAGCATCTGCAGACTACACGCAATCTACCTTGCTCGTTGATACGCCTCCCTCGGTCCATGACCTTCCCCTAAACAAGGATCACTACTGAGGCGATAACAGGCAACATGGAGGGCCTCTTTTTCAATGTGAACAACGGGTCTGTCAATTTCACGCGCACATACAGAACGGGAGCGTAACTGACCTTGATACCAGCTACGTCGAGGGCATCGTACGAGGATACCGCAATAGCTTACTGACCGGCTCGTCATACAACAATCTCACACAATGCGAGACTATTGATGGTATGCCACACGATGTTTTGGGCGTATCATGCGGTGTACACGATTGCTAACGCAAGGATACAAGATCTGAAACTACAACTTGGGCCTGCATACGGCGACTTCCTCGCCTCCCTGCCGCCTAATCCGTCGACATCAAGCCTTGCAGCCAAAACGACAGATAAACTAGTGTCCGAGTTCCGATATGTACGAGCCAACGCAGTGGGTTCCTTGGCCCAGTTCATGGACTATGTTACATACGGGTATATGATCGACAACGTGGCTCTGCTCATCACCGGCACCCTCCACGAAAGGGATACTCGAGAACTCTTGGAGAGATGCCACCCCCTAGGATGGTTCGAGACGATGCCGGTTCTTTGTGTTGCCACAAACATCGAAGAACTTTACAATAGTGTTCTGATCGAGACCCCCCTCGCGCAGTACTTCAAGGGCAGTCTCAGTCATCAGGATTTGGACGAACTCAACATCGAAATCGTGCGCAACACCCTGTACAAGAACTACCTCGAGGACTTCTACAAGTTCATCAACTCACATCCCGAAATGGTCGGCACGCCAACGGCAGAAGTGATGTCAGAAATTCTCGAATTCGAAGCTGATCGAAGAGCTATCAACATCACCCTAAACTCCTTCGGCACCGAATTGGCCAAGGCGGACCGTAATAAACTCTATCCGGGCTTTGGAAAGCTGTTTCCCGAGGGCACGCTCATGTTGTCTCGAGCAGATGATGTTGAAGGTGTTCGCCTGGCTGTTGACGGCGTTCACGACTACAAGTCATTCTTCGACGCCGCGTCGCTTGGTG
The DNA here is from genome assembly GCA_029405325.1 of Claviceps purpurea. Lineage (NCBI taxonomy): Eukaryota > Fungi > Ascomycota > Sordariomycetes > Hypocreales > Clavicipitaceae > Claviceps > Claviceps purpurea. The sequence goes on along the minus strand of CM055783.1, from coordinate 2,672,510 downwards.
GTTCATCTGGTCCTGGAAATATGGGAGGCGGCGCATCGGATGGGAAAACCCTGGAAGATATGTTTTATCAGAAAGAAATGGAGATCTCGAAGGCCGCATTTACGAGACAATTTACATTTGCCATCGTGTACGCATGGGTGAAATTGCGAGAACAGGTGAGATTCCCTCATTAAAGCTCCATATGGCGCGACACGCCCCTCGAATCAGTTGCACTAACAACGCAAAAGGAAATCCGAAATATTACATGGATTGCTGAATGCATAGCCCAGAACCAGAAGGACCGCATTGGCAACTATATCAGCGTGTTTTGAGCTGGTGTAGACTAGGCCGCTCGTTTGTTGTTATTCGTTAGCATCGTTTGTTGTATTACCTAGACCGCCTCAAGCACACAAGCACGAAGTATAATGGCTTGCTCACAGCATTGGCGCACAACTTGGCAGAGGCCAGGGATCGTACGCCCGTCCAACATGTCGGACGTGAAAGTGGCATGTCCACTAAGTGACTTAATAGTATACAGATAAAGATACAATAATAGCAGTCTACCACCTGTGATTGACCGTGATCTCACCTTTCCAGGTAGCCGGTGTCAAGCCCATCTTCTCAAGCAGGTTTGTCCAACGCTCGCTGCCCCGTTCTTTTCGCTCCATGTACGCTAGCAATTTCTGTCTCCGATGGACAAGCAGTGACAAGTTCCTCTTGTTGTGATAGTCTTTCCAGCCCCTGTTGATATCCAGCGCGTTCTTCACGGCCCGGATCTTGGCAGTCAAGATGGCAATCTGTACCTCAGAGCTGCCGGTGTCAGGGCCGGCGCGGTCAGGCTTGGGTATAGTGTTTGGATTAATGGATGGAGGCTTCGGTGCGAGAACTTTGTCGGTATTGTGGCGGCCAAATTCTTCGATGATGCGACGAACGTTGGCGTGATGGCGATCCTTGGCGCTACTATTACGTAGTGAGGTGATCCTCCGCAGCGCTTCAACAGCCTTGGCGTGCTCCTCGTCATACCTTTGCAATGATGACTCCGCACCGCCTTCGGTAATCTGAGACGAGATGGCACCAAACATGGGTTTTCCGAGCGCGTAGGCGTGCTTAATCCCATCTTCCAGCTCAGCGTCAGTCAGCCCGTGGTTCCTCAGGCCCAAGGCTGATGGCATTTCGTGCGCTTCATTGAGGGCCTTCCTGTTTCCATCACGGGCTACGTTGCTTATGCCAGCCTGCCCAGCAGTATCGAAGGACTCCACGAGCGGTGTCGTCTTGCCTCGAATGGGATCGCCCCAGGCTTCATCGCGCACCTTCTTCAAGTCCGCACGACGCTTCAGATTGGCGTTCTTTCGCAGCTGCGCTTGCGCATACTTGTATGGATCTTGTTTCCTGATTCGCTTCTTTTCTTTTTGCGAAAGATTGGCGGCCTGGATGATGGGTAGGAAGGCGGGAGTCGCGGTTCGAATTGCTGGTCGAAGACACACTGATGTGACAAGTCAGACATTGCGGCAGAGAGAGAACGAGGGGTATAAAGCACATAGAGCCATGACTCACAGTTCACAGTGCCTAGTCGCTGAAAAACATCTAACCTAGGAGGCATGGCTGCCAAAGCGCTGACGTGTCAATCGAGAACAGACGAAAGGTGTCATTCAAGGCAAGCCGTCCGTCATATCCGTCGATGCTGAGATTTGACTCTTGAGGTTCGGATCCCCAAAAATTCCACACCCTTCCTCCCCTTGGTCAATAGAAGTGGGGCTCAGCAGCAAGGCTGCAAGCACGTCCAAACTTCCAAAGCAAGCAGGAAGTCCGCGCACGTGATGATAAGATATCGAGTCGAGCCGACAAGCTCGCGCTAGTCCTGTTCTGGTGCTAGCGTCCTCAGGGCTCCCACCAACACACATTTGCGGAAAATTCAACTGAGGTTACTCGCGAACTCTTCCTCGAGACTCGGCACGATCCCGCAAACCATCCGTCCTCAACACCCTCCCTCCTTTCTTGCCCTCTTCACATCCAACCTTACGGAAGGAAAATCAGACAAGATGGCTCCCAGCAACCTGCCTTCGGTCCTCAACGCGACCACCCAGGACATTGAGATGCTCCTGGCCGCTCAAACCCACGTCGGAAGCAAGAACCTCCAGGTGCACATGGAGCCTTACCTGTGGAAGACCCGTGCCGATGGTGTCAACATCATCAACATTGGCAAGACCTGGTACGTCTTTTCTTGAATCAGGCGAAACTTGCATTGGAGAAGATATGAGGGCAAAAAGAGTTGGGTAGCTGCAGCTGTGGACGGAATGAGTTGGCCACGGTTTTCCGGAAGTTGCGCCGCCGTGGGAAGCTTGTTGAGGACAGCTCGGGAAATCTTTTGTCGATTGATGTTCACCAAAGAAACGAATTGACTAACATTGGTCATTTCAGGGAGAAGATTGTACTCGCTGCCCGCATCATCGTCGCCATTGACAACCCCGCCGACATTTGCGTCATCTCCGCTCGTCCCTACGGTCAGCGTGCTGTCCTCAAGTTCGCCGCCCACACCGGTGCTTCTTCCATTGCCGGTCGCTTCACTCCTGGTTCCTTCACCAACTACATCACCCGATCGTTCAAGGAGCCCCGTCTGATCATCGTCACCGACCCCCGTACCGATGCTCAGGCCATCAAGGAGGCTTCCTACGTCAACATCCCCGTGATTGCCCTTTGCGACACCGACTCCTCTACCGAGTACGTTGACGTTGCCATCCCTACCAACAACAAGGGTCGCCACGCCATCGGTACCGTTTGGTGGTTGCTCGCCCGCGAGGTCCTCCGTCTCCGCGGCACCATCCCCAACCGCGATGCTCCCTGGGACGTCATGCCCGATTTGTACTTCTGTATGTCTCTCGATCTGGCTCTTCTGTCGCCGACCGTCTCTCCCATTATAAATTGGCTGCCTCTCATAAAATTACCACTCGCTAACCTGTTTAACCCACAGACCGTGACCCTGACACCGAGGCCGAAGAGAAGGCTGAGGAGGACAAGCCCGCTGAGGAGGAGCCCGCTACTGCTATCGCCGAGACCGCCGCCGTCCCCGCCGCCGCTGGTGAGTGGGAGGCCGGCGCTGCCGCCACTACCTGGGATGGCGCTGAGCCCACCGACTGGGCCACCGCTGGCACTGGCGAGTGGGCCGAGCCCTCCAAGAACGAGTCTTCCTGGTAGAACGCTTGAAACTGTCCAGAAAGGATTGGATGCTGTCGTACACTGTCTCTCGGTTCAGTCGTGGCCAGCACTTATGAGGGAAAGATACTTGTCTCTCGACATCTGTCGAAGCAGAGAAGGGAAAGCCCTGTGCTGCACGAGGGGATGGACTTGACCGTCATTCCGCCGGGATGTGGCACTGCAGCCGACGCCCAGGGCTTGGAAACGGATAGACAGGCGATTAAAAAGCGGTGGTAAAGAAACCGTCAAATAATATCAAAATGCAACACAAATGCAAGAAATGTGCAAATGAATACCCAGCTCGTAATTGAAATTCTTATAATGACCAGAAGATTGAAGGCCTATGAAGAGCTTGCCAGGAGAGAGTTTCCTGATATCATTTGATGAATGAATTGAAGCAAAATCATGCTATCAATAAAAATGTCCGCGGATTCTTAAGCCAACAAACGCGATCACTTAGTTCATATCAACGACCAACACAGCAGTGTCGTGTAAGTGTTGGAAAAGACTACATACTATGTACATACATAAGCCAGAGGCGCTCATGATGAGACGGATCAGGCCCATTATCCACTGCCGACATGTTCCATGTAGGGTTTAAACAGCCCTTGTTCATTTACAAAAGAAGTCTTATGGTGCAAAAGCACAATGGTGAGAGAGGAAATGCAGTGGCGAGACAACTGTAGATATTCTCGTAGACTATTCCGTCTCTATAGCCTATCTCCTGCTGCAAAGGGCTGAGATGTCCAATGTGTCCTCGTTTCGTCCCGTGGCGAGGAGACGTGCCCTCGCAGATATGGTCCCATGCATTCTACCTATTCATGTTAAGATCTTGTAGTCGTGTTTGCATTCAATGCACAAATAGCTAGGTAGGCCTACGACCACGTTCATCTCATCCTCAACTTGCCAGATCGCCTCAGAACATCCCATTCATGGCATTATACGTCCTGAAGCCTGGATACGCAGCGTCATCCGTATCTCGTACCTAACTTATATTCACATCCACGCTACATTCACAATGCATCCGCATTTTATTCACAGGCACACACTCACGAATCAATATTCCCAAACATGACCAAAAAAAACAACCACTTCTTGGATTCATCTAACTACCGTACCTACTCCATCTCTACCGGGTATATTCCGCCTCCTCGGAAGCATCAAAAAAACAAGCCGAAGCACCATAAAGAGAATGCTCTTCCCATCCCCCGTCTCCCGTCTCCCGTCTCCCGTCTCCCGTCCCCCGTCCTACGCCCCCAACAACTCTCATCCCTGCTCACAAGCCAAGTAAGAAACACAAAAAAGGGAACCCGTAGATGTCCCTAAACAAAAGTGGTATATAGCAAAAAACCGAAGAAGAAGAAGAAGAAGAAGAGGAAAGGAAGAAAGGAAGATGAAGCATGGGATTGAAAAAAAAAAAACTCGCTTCAGTATTATGCAATGTAGAAAAAGCGAAGAGCTTGCTGAGCGAGAGTGTATGCGTATGGGAGTGGTTGTAGGAAACTGAACGAACAGAGGAGACGAATTGTGAATGCTCGTCTTACAAACATGTAAGAAAGAGCACGAGTAGTTATGCAAGATACGTGTGCGTGTGCGAGTATACACAACATATGCATCCGACTACAACTCTGTCCTGCTTCGTTGGTCCAATGCGGTAAGAAAAAAAGAATATGCAGTCTTCTTCGGCGCGTGAGCTATAGTAAAGCAAAATGCCGACCTGGCGTTCCTCAGACATGCATCAAGCGAGCATCGCGGAGACAAGTCTGGGTCCGAAACTGCAGAAAGAGAGAAGAGAAAATGTCCATGTGATTATTGTGAGAGCAAGTAACGCCCTCATCTGGGTTCCTCTCCCTTGCTGCCGCTGCTGGTGTCGCTCATTCAAGATCACGCGAGTACCTCCGAATCTCATCATCACTCAGCGCCCCAATCCAGAGACACCGCTCCGTTACCCCCTCGATAGGCTTAAACGCATACCGCGTACTCGCCTCCAACAGCCTCAACAACGTCTTCACCACCGCAGCCCCCATCCTACATCTCTCGAAATTGACCAGCGGCGCCCTTGCCGACGAGACTGCAATTTCAGCTGGCCGCTGCGCATTATACAGCAAGTCGTGTGTGTAGATCCCCACAAAGGGAATGCACCCTCCACTACTCCCCACTTCCATCTCCTCACGCATCTTGTGGAAGTTACGACTCGGCGTGACGAGAACCTCCAAGTCGTGCAGCGTCTTAAGATCTGCCTCGGGAACAAGATCCCATGTCTTGGAGAGGCGGGAGACTTCATTGCTGGAAAGCGCGATGGTGAGTTGCGCGAGGGTGGCAAAGTTGCGGTATTGGCGGCAGTGGGCGGCGATGTGGATGAGTTTGATGATGCAGCGGGCTCGTTCTTCAATGTGTTGGGTAAGAACGATTTCGGAAATGGCCCATTTGACCATGATGTTGAAGCGAGCGATGACGACGTCTACGCCCTGGGCGTCAATGTTTCGTAGGAAATCGACCCAGGAGCGGGCGTTGCTGCTGGCAAAGTGCCTCCAGTTCATGTCGATGAGCTCGCGCCAGTCGATTTCCGTGAGGGCATCTTTTTCAATGAGAGTGAATTGTTGGGCTAAGACGCATGAATCAAAGGCGAGGATGAAGGGTAGATGGACTGAGTGCTTGGGTGTCGTGGGCGCGGCTGGTTTGGAAGGGGGCTCGCCGCCTCGGAATAACTCTGCGGTCGATCGAGGGCTCTCGCTATAGCCCAGGACGGGTGTTGGCGCTGGTGTGGGAGGTGACGGCTTCTTCGGCCACGAGTCCGATCTATCGGGAGCAGCGTTTTCTTCAGGAGACAAGGCTAAAGCCTGAGCCAACGTAATCCCAGGAGAGACGGGGCGGAATTGCGACATTGTCGTCCTGTTAAAGATGTCGATGATGTCGTCCTGTGCGTCATCGGCACCCTCATTTCGTACAGATAGAGCGGATAGCAATCGACCATCAGCGCTGTCATGCTTCGAGAACAATGCATCTTCCATCGCACGGGACACCGAAGGCACGTTCCTCTCTGACCCCATCTGTTCGATGGATCCCGTCTTGTGGATGAGGGCAAAGGAAGAATGCGCCTCTCCCGTTGAGGCATCGTGATAATGCATATGGCTCGGCTCATCGTTTGACTCTTCGTCATCTGAGCCTCGAAAGATCGGCTTTGCAGTCCAGAGTCGCGAAGCAGGCCTGAATCGGGGCATGTCCGGGTCGCGCTGTAAGAGCGGGATAGAGCAATATGAATCGTGGGAGCCTTCAGAAGCGGAGAGACTAAGTCTCGTTGGCGGACGTGCTTCATGCGCGAGTCTTTCCATTGCGACATCCCATCTGGGGGATGAGGCCTCGTCCAAGACTGGCTGGGTCGGTTCGCCTTGCACAGTAGCTTGCTTGGGCATTTTGTACGAACTTGCAGTGCTGCCTCTGTCTGAGACACTACGAGGTTCGTCATCACTGTTCCTGTCGACTTGCACGACAACGTCTTCCGCCGGCCGTGGGCTCTGCCCAATAAAGGACAGTTGATGGATCGTTTTCTTGGCCGGATATTTGCCCTCCAGCTTCAACAGCGCTGACTCGATGCCGTCATCTTCGTCGTCAGGAATTTGTGCCAGCTTCTGCGCCTCAGCCTCAAAGGACGGCCGCATGGCTAGTTTCACAGACTGCGTGCTGAGGAGAGACAGCGGCCGCTTCTTGGGCCTCTCTGCTAGTTGACCAACCGAGAAGAGATGTCCCTGTCCGCCAGATGCCGATCCGCCGTCGAATTCACCAGGAGAGCAAGTACGGCTGCTGAGCATGTACGAACTGCCGATAGACTCCGTATACGTGAGGATGGATCCTGCAGAATGAGATCGCCGCAACGGATATCTGTTTAGATCGCCAATATTTGTGGCCGCTTTTAGATCTCCCCCCGGCCGCCTGCGCAGCACGTGAAGTGGCTTTGGCATGGTAACGTGAGATGCATCACCTCCGTCAAGCTCTTCAGAGTCTGTAGTTTCTTTCAAGTCTAGCAAGGCAGAGGAGAGGCGGACATCATCCAAAGAAGTGACTCTACAGTGCAACACTGAGTCGAGCGACCGCTGGCTCTTCGACGACCGACCCCTGCGATGACAGCGATAGGTTCTTTGCTTGTAACTCTTGAACGGCAGTTTCCCGCAAGGTCGTGTTGCGGACACGAACGATCGGATGTCGTCTTCGGAGGACCGCCTACATTCATAGCCTTCCAACGCCGCCAGATCTGGAATCACACGGGGCAAAACGTCCTCGGCCATGGTGGGCCTGATGACGTGCTGGTTGAGAAGAAAAGACGATCGTCGCGGTGTTCCTCCATCAAAGTTCAGCGAGGGTGGTGTGTTCGGCGGCGTTAAATCTACACCATCTGGCGCATACGAATCACCAAACGTGTCTACCGACACATTTTCAGCGTCATAGATTCCGTGGTGAGTAGAAGGCATTTGAAAAGGCATAGTGTCGTCCACAATCACCAACGATTTGCTACCGACCGTGATGGCCATGTCGCTGAATGGTCTTTGCTCGTTGTGATGCGTCAAGGCGTCTATCGTATCCCAGTCCATTTGAGATGCTGGCTTTTCCGCAAATGAGGAAACTAGGGGGGCGGGACTTGTGGGGGTTTGTAGGGAATTACGGGTAGAATGTTGAGCGTCAGCGTCAGTGTCAACAGTCGCGGCGGCAGCAGCAGCAGCAGCAGCATTGGCTGCCTCCTCTTCCTCCTCTCGGATGGCCTTTTTAAAATCTTCGGCCACTTCAGCTCCGAGAAGATCAATCCTGACCGGTGGTCGAGTGCCGTTCTGGCGAACAGTGTTCTGGGGTACAACTGCAGTTCCAGGGAGTCGATTCAAGGTAGCGCCTCTCGGTCCCTCGGTTTGAATGTCGGCAAGAGCTTGCGAAGTGGAATACAAACCGTGACCTCTATGTGTCAAGGCGTGGCGAACGCTTCGAAGCATCTTACGCATACCATGGCCCGACATGGCACCACCCGTTGAGCCATCCTTGGGATACCCGCGACCCTTGGGCCGGAAAACGGTTGTCTGCCGGTTTGCATGACCAGAACGTTCTGAAGAATCAACGTCGACAACGGCCTGACCCGGGGGGAGCAAGTTGCCACGAACAAGCCTTCCCCCGGAGTGTAGCGCTGTCGAAGATTCCTGATCTGTGCCCGATGCCTGATCGGATTGGTGCTCCCGTAGCGAGTCAGTAATACTGTTGTTACGTTTGTGTGTTTGCGTAGGTCGAACTCGCTTGCCGACGAGAGCCTTTGGTGTCGTTGCTATTGTACCAGGTGTGTTTCCCACTGCATTTGAACGCACGGGGTGAGCGCCCATTTGGTGTCCCGCATTCTGATCAGAAGCCTTCACATGCTTGCCAGGAAATGAGCAAGACACAACGTCCATGCTAGCCAAGCTATAAGGCGACGTGGGACTTTCATCTCGGTTAAAGGCGCCACTCGTCTGGTTCTGCGGAGTGGCAGGACGGTTGTCCAGGACCACAAAATCTCCGACGTTAATCGTGTTGGGCACATCTCTGCCGAGATGATCGAGATGATTGGCGTTCATGTGTTGATGGCAAGGGCTGGGCGCAGTCGTAACGGCATAACGCTGGTCTGGCTCTCTCGATAAGGTGTCCGGTGCACTGGCGGGATCTAGATGAGGATCACGGCTTCCGGCAACACCTCCGGGGGTGATGGCGACTTCTGGCCCAAGACAGTCGTCGAACTCGTCGCCATCCCAATACTGTGCGCAAACCCTGCGCCAACACTTTTTGAGCTCGGCGAGAATCTTGAGTTGAACCCTGCGAGAGCAGGCATCTTGGGATAGTTCGGCCACGAAGTCGTTGAGCAGGTTGCAGAATGTTATACGCAGGCCATACTCGACAATAAAGTCGTCCATGAAGTAGTTCAATATCCAATGCCGTAGGGCAACAAACGTTCGCACCCGGACAATCATGCCAACCTCGTCGACCCGATCCAGAGCCCACCGTAATCGGGCGACCAGCATTCGAAGAAGATCAGACGGCTCAAGAAACGATCGAAAGGTGAGGAAGAAATCGGAAAGGAGTTCGTAGTCGAGGAAGCTCGGTGACGTAATTTCAGCGACTAGCCGCGACGGCGTTGCAGCCGTGACGGCGCCAACGCTAGAATACCGTACAATCAGTCTGTCGTCACAGAAGGGTTTAAAGGTCAATTCTGTGAACATGGCAGGTTCGATTGCCGCGTGCCCAGACATGTGTGTGGCTCGCGATAGCCGCAGCGTTTGAGGACCAAGCATGAGGGCAGCCCCGCGTTGCTGAGCCGCCTCTAACGGTATGCGAGGAGTCGGGACACCCAGGGCATCGTTGGCCCGTCGTGCGGACAGGCCGCCACGGACAGAGGAGTAGGCGATAACGGACGAAGAGTTGAGACAAGATGCGGAGCTGGAACGTATGTCGTCGGTTGGCGCGTATGAGGAGCCTCGGAGCATGGGCGTTCCACGAAGAGTAAAACGGGGTGTCCCAAGTCTCCATGAAGGGATATTGACATCGAGTAATGGGGGGCTGGCAATAGCGCCCAGGTCGTCCATGGTACGTGGTCGGTGCTCGTCCCGGCCATGGGCAGCCGAGATGGCGATTTTGAAAATATGCGAGTCCTGATGCCTAGACGCTCGTGCTTCAGGGATAGTACTATCCGACATGGCTCGTCGGCGTCGTCTGGGTCGACTCGAAGTTTTCTCGTCCGGGTTGAGCTGCCTATCATGATGCTGAGGAAGTGGTGTCGCACTGGTGGTGGGAGTCCATGGTGGTGTTTGGGCCCCAGCTCCGTCCTTTTTCTTTATATGGGTGGTGGTGGTGGTGGTGTCAATGTATTTTGGCTTGTTGCTCTGACTCCAGCTATCTATCACGGCGGTACTCGGTGGCGTTATAGGGAAAGTAAACTTTGGCTGAGGGTACCGCTGGTGAGCAGGTCGAACACTAGGCCTATTTACCAACAAGTCAGCGCCCCCGTCACAAAAGTGTCAGGACGGGAATGGGTAACGGGGTGATATCAAATCAGCCCGTCATGGTTTTCGTCATGGCAGTCATCGTCATCGGCCTCTCTGCCGCAAGATAGTGCTGCACTGCCTCGGCCACAGGGTCAATTCTAGCCGTACCTCAGATAGATCCGCCCATTGTTTCCCACGTTTGACACAGCAAATTGACGTCCTTCGCGACCGGCTGAAGTGCCATCTGGTGCAATATCGCCAGTGCCAGTATCGGTTTCTGACCTGAGCGTCACGTCGCGCTTGCCCTGGCGGTATCGCCTTTCGGAGGGTGGTAGGAGTGGTTTGGAGGCGGTCGAGGCCCCCCGCGTCAGAGTCCTCGAGATCCATCTCGTCGTCGTCGTCGTCGTCGTCGTCGTCGTCGGTTTGGCAGCGGTGGCGGTCGTGTTCGTTGTTGGAAGAGGTCTAAGGGTGAGAGGGGATGCCCTTCGTGGTTTCTCGCCCCTTGCGCCGGCGCATTGTGGTGATCTTTGCGTCCGCGCTCGGCGAGGACCCCTAAGACCGGCTGAGGCCGACGGAATTGGTAACAAAGGCCGCGACACAGGCAGAACATCAATCGAATCCATCGCCATGCGTCTGGTGCGCAAGACCAAGAGTCTATCTTGTAGGGGCCGTCGTCACTGTGTGACAGAGAGGTGTTTGCGTCAGTGAGCTCTATGCTCTACGTTTAGAGAGGAATAAACCCATCGAGCCAGTCGATGTACCTACGTCTGTTCGAGGCGCCATACGATAAGCGGCCGCTGCCGTAGCTTAGCACATGGTCATTGTGCCTCGGGCAATAGTGCGAGAGGGGGATCCGAAAGTACAGAGACAAGCGCCTCGACGCATCTATATGCTCAACGATGGGGAAGACTATCTGCACGACGCCAGAAGAGACAGGAAAGGACGGGATAGACAATGAGGATGATGAGGATGGGATGGTTTCGAGCAGGATAGACAGTGTAGCGCACTTGGCCGGGCTCATCAACAGCAGCAGTCCTGTCGATCGAGGAGCTTCGCGAGAAGCTGCCTGGGCCAACAACAGGCTCGACGGGGAAAGTGGATGGGCTTCATCAAACAGAAGGGAGGATTGGATCAATGGGTGTGGGGCGGACTCCCGTCGATTGGTGCAACGGCTTGGCGCCATTCACTGGTGTCGTCAGGAACGGCCACCAAACGGGGAGCAACAAGTTAGGTATGTACCTATACAACATGCACTTGTGTCAGTCCGAAGTCTTCTGACCTCGCATTGTGTCTTTGAGTCTTCACCTTGCATTGTCTACAAGACTACAGCGTTGCTGACGATACAGTAACTTGTACATAAAAGTTCATACGCCGACACCCAGAGGCCCACAGGCGGCTGGCAGCGCGTTTGTGTGTGTCAACGCTATAGACGGCAAACACCCGCGTTATTGCCCGGTTGCACGCAATGTCATGATTTGCCAGACTGAGTGTGGTTTTTTGCCGGTTTGGACACGGTCCGGATTCGAGGAGCGACGAAGGGCTCAGAGGGGTATGTACCTAGGTATATGTACTTCCCTACTCCGTATTCCCACCTTCATTACCGAGAGCGGAGCACAACGAAGCGGAGCCTTTGGGACATTTGTCCCCCTGTTACGCCCTGTACGGACTAATACGGAGTACGTACCTATGTATAGATACATTACGTACGAAGGTACGTACTATGTATGTACATATAATACGTAAGCGCGACGCGCTCGGCCAGAGCTGAGGCCAGAGCAGGCCAACGAGGGTGGCTGAAGACATAATTTCGAGCGTCAGATTTGCTTCGTCATGCTCGACAAAGACCGTGGTCATCACGCGCCGTAGCGGCCCGCCTTGAAAGAGCTGCAGCGGCGGCCAGCCTCTTCACCCAACTCGACCATCCAACTTGCAAGTGAGCCAACCAATGCGACCTTCGGATCTGTTGGACGAGGTCGAGGTCAAAACGAGGGGCGCCTCGCACTTGTTGTTGCAATTGTTGCATTGCATCGCACAATCATACCATGAGTAGAAGTGGCCAGGGCCCAGAAGTCCAGCCTCAGGCCTGTGCACCATGTACACCGACGCACGATAAGCAAGCCATCGGCAATCGTAGGTACGGTGTACCAAGTTCCAACAAACATGTTACATACAACTTACCTACAGGCTACACCACCCAAGGCCTCTCCACTTCTCCCTCGCACCCGCTTGTGGCCTCCTCAAAACACCAATTCAATCCATCGATCACTACACTCGATCACTGATCAGCGATAGTGATCAGGACTCTACGAGCTGCTTTCGCCGTCTCACCAAGGCTGCCCATGTCCTTGTCAAAAAAAGTTCACTCGTCATGATCGAGAGGTTCATGGCCCCCGGCCCCCAGCAAGCCCTGCATCCCATCATGCATGAAAAACTCCCCACCTGGAATCCGCCCCGTACGACCCCCCAGTCCCGGCGACACGGCAACACCCTGTCCCAGTTCGCCTCTAATTGAGAGGGACGACAGAGTGCAACTGCCAGGGTAAGAACTTAGAAGACATGCGACCGCCCCACTTCTTTTGAATTTCAAAAACCGAAAAGCCCGACCGGCGATTTGCCCAACACACACCACGTGATCTAGGGCTGCCCTTCTTACGTAAGAAGAGTGTAAGGAGAACGACGCAGCTGATGTCTGCCTAGTGCTCTGAATGTCAAAGTGAAGTACATAGGTACCTGTTCAACCAAGCGCGGGTGGCTTCACGGACTCAAAAACATACGCAGATACAATACGATACAAACAATCAATTACTATAACACTTTGTCCAGTCATTGCAACAGGTATCTTGTCCTTATTGCAGTGTGTGTTTCGGGTCCGTAGCTCTGCGCCTGAGGAGCGGCATCTTTTGCTGCTGCTTTCCAAACAACATCCCCGATATCATGGCATAGAGAGATATGTATGTACATCGACACAATATTGAGATCAATATCCTTCAGGAGCCCATCGATCTTTCGCACTACATATTGACACCAAGAATCTCGCGCAGCTTGATATCGCTCATAGATCGCCTCTGCAGTAGCTGAGGCAGCAGATGCCTTCTCGTCGAAGTTTGGCCACTACGTTATAGAGATCTCGTTCGGTTGCACACGAATCTTTGTTCTGCGCCAACCATGTTCGGATGTACATATTTCAGCGGCACATAAACTTCCGAGAGGCTAATGATCGAAGCTGGGTCTTCATCGGGTCGAAGCTGTCGATGAGTTGGATGAGCTGTCAGGCGACTGCTAGGAGTATGGTTATGAGTAGCAAAGTTCGTCTCAGGTTGGTAGCGAAGAGCCCAGCTATCCTCATCAGGAAGCTCCTTGGCATTATCGAAAAGTAGTATCCGCAGCGACGGGACGGCGTTTGCCGAATTCACTGTGTAGATGGTGGGGGGGCCGTTCGATCGAATTGATGGCTTCCAGAAGAGCGTCCTTCGTTGGGTGGATTGCCTCGGTCGTCAGGGCATCAAAAGGAGACTCGAACATTGGATTGTACGGAGAAACGTGAACAGACAACAGATTCGTGGGTTATCAATAGCATCCAAAGCTTGGACCAGGTTGGACGCGCGATAGAGATTCTCAGAGGAGTCGGCAGGGGTAAGATGAGAGATCATGTGGCCCGTGTAAATATGTTACCTACATTCGTTTGAATTTTCCACGAATTTGTTCCTGGCAAGTTTTCCTCCGCACAACAGCAATACAACTTTGTCCACTTAGGGGATATTGACGTCGAGATTCGCAAATACACCTGCAGAGGCGTGAAGCACTGTCAGCGCGTGGATAATAGATTATTGGATCCATCATCCTTCTCGTCTCATGAAAAATTTAGCAATGAGCAAGAGCGTGTTCGGAGGTCCTTGACGCAAAACCATGAACTCCAAGCGCGTCGAGAGGCCGTCAGGTATGAAAGCATAGACCAGAGTGATCAATACATTGCTAATTATGCATCAACTGGGCCTGGAGCATCAGGGGGGATTATACCTCTCACAAAGCTTGCGCAAAAACTAAAAAAGGACATCTTGAAAGCTGCGCACCACGAGTAACTTCGACCTCAGCGCCGGTGTTTCCACATTCGTCCCGAATCAACGTGAACTGCTCATTAACACGATATATAGGCATCGGGCATCCAGCAACAACATTGGGTGACCTGCAGCAACCGGCTAGTTGGGGGCGAATGGGGTGGTCGAAGTGACTCGTGGTGCGCAGCTTTCAAGATGTCCTTTTTTGGTCTTTGCGCAAGCTTTGTGAGAGGTACCTATAATCCCCCCTGATGCTCCAGGCCCAGCTGATGCATAATCAGCAATGCATTGATCGCTCTGGTCTATGCCTTCACACCCTAAAAACGCCGACGTTGCATTCACATCAAGATTTTCGTCACGACGCGACGCGATTTATTTTTAATATTGCACCTGGAGACATGTTAGTATATTCGGAATGACTCGTTCGTAACGTTATACAGAACTTACGGAGTCCCATGGGTATTGGGCATCTTCTGGATCTGCTGCATCGTCGAGAAGCACCGCGTAGGCAATACCACCCGGAGAGGTCTCGGGCATCTCATTTTTTCGGCGACGGTTACATTCTTCTCACGTAAGAAGGGCAGCCCTAGATCACGTGGTATGTGTTGAGCAAATCGCCGGTCGGGCTTTTCGGTTTTGAAATCCAAAAGAGTGGGGCGGTTGCATGTCTTCTTACCCTGGCTTTCCCTCTATTCGCGTTCTCCTGAGTCCTGCGGCTGCCCAACCTTTTCCTCTTGCGGCTTTGCCTTCTCTGAATTGTTTTGTGGTTCTCGTCCCACTGACACGACATCCTTCGTTTTTACCGAGCGTCGATCTGACACTAACGTACAACGCCGGCTGGCGAGACCTTATTAAGGTCTCCCCGCCGGCTGTGCCTTCAATGTTCATCGTACGGAGTACATACCTAACATACGAACCGACAGGGCCATGTAAGTTGTAACTCCACCCGTTTATCCGCCCTGGGTCTGCCTGCAATTTTAATCCACGGCGCGCCAAGAAGCGCGCTTCGATGTGTGGTTTTTTTTGTTCTGTGAGATCGGTCTCGTTGGTTGGACACCCTTGGTCATTGAGGAGGTTATGACCGTTGATGGAACCCGGGTTAGGCATGAAGCGGCCCGACATAGGTTTTTTTTAGGCTTTTTTGCGCTGTACAGATGTAGGTATAGGTAGGTATATGTGTACGGAGTATGTATGTAACTTGGTACATAGCATGAAGGCGGGTGCTTGGCTGCGAAAGTGTAGATTGTAGATGGAGATTTCCGTTCTTCGGGAGTCCACACACGTTGTCGAAAGTTCTTGAAGACGTGGGTCTCTCGTAAATTGCAATGCGCGGCCATTTACGATTTTTTCTTGTTTGTGATCATAGAGTAGGTATGTAGACCCTGATACGTAGAAAAATTCTGCGGATAGCTGTGGTGAGTGGGTAGGAAATGTCAACGTCGTGAATCGTGATATGTATGTCTGCGTTGGCTGCTAAGAGCATGGTGCTTGATATAAGTCTTTTTCTCCCTGTCCAATTCCATTGCAGCTAGGTATCAAGCTCGATGATACGTGGACGTAAACTGGATGTTCGTCTATTTGCAATTTGTAAATCTATTATACTAGCCGTTTGCTGCTTCTACATCTTACTGTATATACTCCGTACGGGTACGCGTCTATATGCCTCTTACACACGACCACACGGTCATTTTCTACGTCTTCTACAGAGCAAGTCTCAAGAAGAACTTGCCGAACCCCGACTGTGAATGCTTATTCGAGTCCCATGCCGTACTGGCGCAGTTTCTTCAAGTCGTTCATCAAAAAGTCCATAAATGGCCCTAGGTAATTTGACTCGGAACGCGCCTTGGCAAGGGAGATCAGGTAGGCGATCCTCTTGATGCCGATGCGAATGGTATCGGATCCCATGCGCTGCTGTACCTCTGCGATCACCTGATCGATCTCATCTGGGCCAAAGGACCCGGATCCTTTCAGAATGGCGCCCAATTCATCCACGTTCATGATGCCAGGAACGGCGACTTGTTCGTCAAAGGCGTGGTCAAATTTGAGCATCTTCAAGACGGGGAGCTCGGAGGTGGTGGCGAAGACTAGAAGGCGGTGGTTCTACAATCATTGACGTTAGCATGGATACCACCTCTGACTTGGAATATCGAAGCCGTGCAAATGTGAAGAGCGCAAGGGGGGGCAGAGATTGAGAGGAGACACTTACTTTGGGGGGCTCGGAAGCTGTCAATGTCCTGAGTGAGCGGAGAATGACTCTGGAGAAGCTGCTACCCATTTCGTTCCAATCGATCAAACTCTCGACTTCGTCGAGCACCACGATGGACGCAGGCGACTTGTACGCATCGACAAAGATCTTGTGCACATAGTCCGCTCTGGCGAATTCATCTCTGTAGTGAAGGAGATCGGCGGGAGTAATCATCTTGACGAGCGGGAAGTCGGACCGCAGGGCAAGATGAGCGGCCAGGGCCGTCTTTCCTGCACCTGGAGGCCCGTGGAAGAGGATCGAGCCGCGGCAGAGATTCGAGTCTCGGACTCCACGAACGGTGCTCATCATGTTCTCGATAGACTCGTCAAGCTGCTGGCTGTACGAGATGATGCCCAGCTTGATGGACCGTTCGATTTCTTCCTCGGGAACACCAAAGTGAGGTCGTATTTGCGTCAATGCCTGCCTGAAGTCGTTGGCGTTGACCGTCATGCCGGTGAGATCTTGCTTGGGGACTGCCATCTTGCCAACTTCAGTATAGCGTTCGAAGCTGAATGCAGCGGCAGATCTGACGACACCACTGATCTCAGCACCTGAATAGTTCTTGGTCAATGATGCAAGCTCCTCCAGATCCACGTCTGGGTCTAGAAGATTGTTGTCTCTCATCTTGGTCGTGTGAATTTTGAAGATCTCGAGACGGCCTGGCTCATCTGGTAACGAAACTTCGACATGGGTTTCAAGACGGCCTGGTCGCATGAGAGCCTCGTCAATCATGTCCTTCCGATTGGTCATTCCGATCAGCAGGATATTGTTGAGCTGGTCAACTCCATCAAGCTTGGAGAGAAGCTGATTGACCACGCTGTCACCAACACCAGTGCCGCCACCGGCGCCCGATCCTCTTTGCTTGCAAATTGCGTCGAGCTCATCAAAGATGATGATATGAAGGCTGCTTTCATCGCCCTTTTCCTTGTATTCCTTCTCGGCGTCTGCAAATAATTTTCGGATGTTCTCCTCAGACTGACCAACGTACTTATTCAATACCTCAGGACCGTTGATAACTTTCGGCGGTCGAGCGTTGAGCATTTTACCAATCTGACGCGCAATCAGCGTCTTTCCTGTACCAGGGGGTCCATACAGCAGCAATCCCTTGACGTGCTGGATTCCCATGTTGGCGACCAGACCTGGAGGAAACACTCGCGATGCAAATGCTCCACGGAAAATGGTAGAGAACTCCTTGGACAAACCACCAATCCCCATGTCCTCAAATTTGAAGCCAGGAGTGAAGATGGGATTGGAGTTGGGATTGCTTAGAGACGGCTTGAGCCTGAACTTGCCGTGGCCATCTCGGCTGGCATCGCGATGGAATATCACTCGAGTCTGCTCGATGAGGATACCTCTGGAATGGCTTTCGCGGCTGGTCTGTCTGGCCGTGTCCTCGGAGGACGCCAAAAGGTCGAACAAATCGACTGTCCTGACAGTGATGTACAAAGGAATGCTGCGGAGTTCCATAATCATTCTTTGACCCGGGGCCAGAATCTGGTTTTGGTATCTCTTTTTGAACTCGCTGGAAAGATCTTCTTCGTCGTACGGAATGTCTGTGGTTTTCTTCTCAGGTAAAGCGAAGCCAATCTCCACATCAATCGACCCCAGGTGTACGTTCTTGCCCGAGGAAAATGGGTCATAGACCTCTCCCGTGAACACATCGGTGAAGCCAATCTGGCACCAGGTGCGCTGTGGATCGGTCAAGCTGATGTAGCCGGCGGGATATTGATGGAACGATTGGACTACAACCACGAACTCTCTTTCTGGCTGTGCGCATCGCAACAAAAGATAGAATGGCGCAGACCCATCGTTGGGTCGCTTTGGATCTTGAGGATCTCGAGGGAAGTCTTGTTGTGATACCGCACAGCTACGAGTTGAGGACTAGTTAGTGATGAGGGCCGGAGGGAAGCTTAGCAAACATAGGTACATACATGTTCTCGAAGACCAGCCTCGTTCGAAGTCCTTCGTCTGCAACCTTTTGAACCCTCAAGGACACCCTCTCGCCCGCACCTGGACCGGAAGCTAAACCCCCTTGGTGTCTGGCAGGTCCGGGCGAGCGAGGGCCAGCGCCTTGGTCGGGACGGGAAAAGAGATGCCCCCGAGGATCTGGATTGCCGCCATACGGACCTCCTGGCGGCGGCGGTCGACCTTGACCAGGAGGCATTCGATAATTGTTCCCGGGCATCCCACCACCCATGGGCATCCTGCCAGCACCACCAGGGGGGGGTGCTCTAGACATGCTTCAAGTCGAAAGGCGGGATTCGGGGGTTTAATTCAACAAATACGTGTCGTTTCCAAGTGATAAAGTGTCGTAACGAGACTTTGCAATCATGTCGTGAAAAGTTACCAACACGAAGCGCAGAGCAGACGTACTCTAAGTCGAATGGATGTAGTCGAGGGTGGCAGAATGTCACAGTGCTGAGGAAGCTTGGAGCTGACGTGGCGCAGTAGGAGATCCAACTTCGACCCTAGCCACATCCGTGCGTCATCAAGTCTTTATGAGAGCGGCACTTGGGAAATGCACATCTCGCTAATTGGCCACTATATATTGGAATTTGGAACTGCCATTGTTCCTTGTCTGATCAAAAGGTCTAAAAATGTCATCAGAGAGTTCTTCCTGATGATTCCTTTCAGTTTGTTACCCCCCACAGGCTGTTGCGGTGCCTTCGAGTACGCCGCGCACAGGGTACATCTGCAATGATGCCAACAAGTAGGTAGGTACCGAAACAGTAGCGATTGTGTCAGTTTCGGATTTCCACAGGTAAGTAGCGAGGTACCCACTTGCTGCAGTACCTGCCTGATACCTGCTACGATAGGTACCGAGGGACTGCAAAGGTCATAAGAAGGATTCAGTCTGCGTCGGTGAGAGCTGGACGCTTCTCCACAAACAGACAAGACAGCCATGCCTCTGTAAGAATCCCGTCACAGCATTCATTGACCGAGTCTGAGTGTGCTAATCGAGCAAAACCAAAGGCATCTGCTGGGTAAAAAGTCGTGGAACGTCTACAATGCCGACAACGTCGCCCGAGTCCGCCGCGACGAGGCGGCAGCCAAGGCCGCAGAAGAAGCCGAGGAGCAGCGCATGCAAGAAATCGATGCAGAACGACGATTAGCCATTCTGCGAGGAGAAAAGCCCCTGCCGCCGTCGACAGAAGAGAACAGCGAGACAGCCGTCAGCACAGAGAGATCCAGCGCAGGATCAGGTCGACCGAGACGGAAACGCAAGCGGGAGGGCGAGGATGATACCGACTTTGAACTCCGTTTGGCGAGAGAGCGCGCCGAGCCTGCAAGCAGCGCGATCGAGCAGGTATCGCACAAAGCCAGCAGCAGTTCGGCGCCAATCGTTGATCGCCGGGGACATTTCGACTTGTTCGGTGACGAAAAGAGCAGGGCGCATGTGGAAAAGAATGAAGAAGTCGAGAGGGAGGCGAAGAAGAAGAAACAGGACTTTGAGGATCAGTTTACCATGCGATTAGCCAATGCAGCGGGCAAAGACGGCCTTGTCAAGAAGCCTTGGTACTCCAAAGGTGATACCGACGGGCTGGCTCAGACGCTGAAAGACGTTTGGGGCAATGACGATCCGAGAAGAAAGAAACGGGATACCGATCGAATTGCTGCGAGTGACCCCCTGGCAATGATGAAGAAGGGGGCCTCGCGCGTGCGGGAGCTCAAACAGGAGAGGCGCAAGATCCAGGAGGAGCGAGATGAGGATCTCCGTCAAATGCGGAGGGAAGATAGACGACAGGAGAGGCATAGGAGGAAACATGGCGAACATTCGAGGTATCGCAGCACATCGCCTGATTCATCTCGACGGCGCAGACGGTCCAGAGATGGTAGGGACTATGGTCACGATAGACATCGTGATCGTGACCGTGACCGTGAGAGGAAATCAAGTCATCATCAGCATCGACACCACTCAGATGGTCGCTCGGATAGCCGCGGTTCACGTTCCCGAGAGCAAAGGCATGATCGCAATGGCCATAATTCATAACGACTTACGAATCAAGATTACGCATCAAAAGATACCCCCATAGAATACATGAGAATGGTTATACATAGTTATTGTACACATAAAACGAACAACAGGACTTGATATACTCCCACCACGCTGCTTCAGCACTATTTTGCCCACGGAAGCGACACCTCCACCGGCTTCATATCCCTGGCCGTCATCTCCGCAAGTTGCTTTGCCTCCGACTTCCTCAACGCCTCCTCAACCCGCCTGTAAGTCTCGTCGCTCAAGCCCTCCGCGCAATCGCTATAGACATCCAAGCCCTCCTTTGTGAATACCGTGGGCGCAAACCATGTCACTGCCCATCTCTCCGTCTTGCCATCGGCCGTCGTGCTCTCTCCCCAGCCGAGAATCTCCCAGTGACTGGACACGAAGCACAGCCATCCCTTGCCTCGCCAGTTCCAGCCACCCCCGGGGGCCAGCGTGTCGATGCCTGTGACGGTCTTCAATACGCCGCGTCGGTCGGTGGGCTCATATTCTACGAGGTCGTCTAGGCGGGGCTTGGAGTCATCTTTCGATGGTAGGGGCTTGTAGGTGATGCGGACATTGCGCGCGGATCGCCACATGCTGAGCGTGGAGTGGGTGACTGTCCAGGTGCGAGAGAGCCATTCTATGGTGGGTGAAGGGCTGGGGCCGGCACTATTGTTCTCTTGTGAAGTTGACGAGATGTACTTGGAGGGAAGGGCTAGAACAATGGGCGTCTGCGTTGACATGTTGGCTTTGCGACCTCCTGCGATGGCAATGAAGGTGTTGATAGTTCAAGTGATGACGTCAAGGTGCCTTGGGATAAGGGGACTAGCGGCCAAACACACTCGGGGTCGTGGCGTTCTTTAATCTATTCTTCTTTTCTCTCCTTGGTTTTCTGCGTCTCGCCTCTTTTCTCTTTTCCCCGTTCTGCTGAAATTACATGTGATGGTTCGTGCCACGGACACGTGGAAGTAGCTTCGCTATATCCGGGAAGCATGAGTTGGTAAAGCAGGGAGAGACATCTTGTATGTCCTGAACCACCGGGATCTCACGCATCCGAAATGACCTCACCCTTTTTCCTTGCCGCTCCATGTCGTGATGACCACCTCGGGAGGGCTTGACATGAGAAAGGCGGGACGGACGACTGTGAGAGACTTCGGCTCTACTGTTTGTGGCCGGATGGCACGCACTGTAAAACTGCTACGTTCCACGTGTATCTCCTGCCCATCAGCACAGTGCGTCTAGCGACATCTTCATCACTGATCACGGGAAGGAGCCACCGGACTTTGGCATTTCAGAGCTGACAATACCCCACCTTCGACAACAAAATTCCACGACGGTAACAGCATTGATTGTCATCACGACGACGGCAACAGCCACTCGACCACCTGTACCACCTGTCTATCTAGCCAAATTCAAAGGAAGAACAAACTCACATTAACCATTGAAGCTGTCCACCCGGGCAACAGGAGGAATCAACATATCCCAACTCTCATCGTCTTCCCGTAAAACACAGAAAAGCAGATACATGAACCCCCAAGAGCCTCAAAAAAGAAAAACCACACACAGTCCTACCATGGATCCAGACATGGACCCCGACACCGACACCGATGCCGAAGCCGCTGCCATGGCCCAAGCAATGGGCTTCTCCTCCTTCGGCGCCCAAGACCGACCCTCCAAGAAGAGAAGATACAACAGCGCCACAGACGCGCGGGTCTCCGTGACGGGATCGAATTCCACGCCCTTGGGGGTCCCGAGCGCGAAGATATCTACCAATACGGAAGAGATTGATCTACAGGATGCGGATGAGGATGAGGGCAAAATCGAGGTCGAGGGCGATGAAACCACGCCATTACAAAAAGCAAGTCAAGGCTCCTTGCCGCCGCCGCCGCCCGCAGGGTTACCGGCTCGGCCAGCCCCCGGAATAGGATTCGTGGGCGGCTCATCGTCCCAGCCGGGAGGGCCACCGGCGCAGAGGCAGCACGAGGAGCATCGGCACAAGGAGTACTACGATTGGTCTGTGAATGAGAATCCGTGGGAGCACCTCGAGAAAGCGATGGGGTTGGAGACGGATGGGGATTGGGTCCCGAGGGCCTCCCGTGCAGTTGCTGCGAGTTGAGAAGGTGCTGCGGCTGAAAAGACGAGATTCTCGTGGTTCTTATTTTTCAACGAAACACTTTTTGGGGGCAGGTCTTGATGCGGCATCTATTGATACTGAGGGAGCTCCCGCGGTGAGTTCAGTCCCGGCGGGAAGAAGATAGGCTCTTATCACTCCACACTCTGTGCTATGGCCCATGAGGGAGAGGGCACTTTTGGTCGTGAAACCAGAAAAACCAGGCAGATGGTCACGTGCTCACGTATATGATCAACCTACACCACCCCCTTTTCTAACATATCGAAACCCGATGGTGTGATGAACAATCTGGGAGCAGTATGTACGTGGTGCCTGCATCAGCTGTACCTACGTAGAGCTAAGAAGGTCACGGACGATTGCTCATGTTTGAAAGTCACTGGACCCCTGACTGGGGTCTAGAGTTGTGTGTGTTGCTATCGACACTCTCATCCGAGGAGGCACAATAGCCACAAACTACCCGCCCTCTGCCCTCCTGCTGTATACGGCGATATGGACTCTTATGATTTGACGCCTCAACAGTGCCGCTCAGCCGGATGGAACAGGGTGCCTCTTGTAAAAATAGGTTGTCAAATCCTCACACGCCCAGGGCCCTGGAAAACGTGATCCAGGCTCCCACTATATTACAAAAACATTAAAGCCTTAACACAATCAACGGACCTCCTTTCAATCTCGTCCCACCTGTTCGCTCAATCATGATTCATGCGTCATATCCCTCGTGAAAATAGCCACAAGCCCCCCACTCGTTGGCGTCTTGCCATGGAAGAGGCCATTTTGAGAGAGGCGCCTCAGCACCGCCAGCCTTATGGAGTGCCATTTGTCGACACCAGCACCAGACCGAAGCAACTACCGAGATGTAAGATTACCGCGCGATCCGGCAATCACATCCCGAAGCCATGCGCTCCAAAGATGATCCTGCTAGGCGCGGCAATACATAAAGTACACCTGCTGCGGCGATCCCCAGGAAGACGACATAAAAGGCTCAGGGATGCTTCCTCCCCGGGGAAATGTGGCTCTGTGTAGTAAAATAATGCATGGCATATAGCCCAAAATTCAAAGAACGCCCTCGCTACTCCGGTCGCTTCGCAAAATCGATCAATGGAAGGAGTGCAAAATGGCCCGTGAGTGGCCACTTGCTTGACTTAGGGACACAAGCTTAGTAGTCAGAGTCTGGAGATGGGTATCTCTCGCGAGCCTTGCGATACTCATTGGGATGCTTGCGAGAAGCCTTCGCTTGTAGCGTTCTAGTACACGCAACGATGCAAAATGGTTAACTCATCACGGGTTCCCTGAACATAGGTGCAACTCCGGATACTCAAGCCATGACGTCTTCCAGATAGCTGGACAAGGCATGTACTAGAGTCTAGGAGGTGTAGGAGTTCGAGGACAAGGTTTGGGCGGGCGAATACTCACGAAACTTTCTTCTGCGTCCACTCCAAGTCGCCTCTCACTTCGCGCGCGTCACGCAGACCATCGCGAAACCTCTGTCTCGTCTTGGCAAGACGGGCTTGTGCCTGTTTTTGTAGTTCGAGGAGTTCTCGGTGCTTTGCGTTTAGTAACCCGGAACTATATGAGAGCTTTTCATTAGCTTTCTGTTTCTTCTCTACTTTTTATCTTTCTTTGCACTTTTTGCTGTTTACGGTCGTTTTCAGACCGCATGTATCAGCGAGAGTCGCAGCTCCCTCGGCGATCCTCCGTGCTCCTCATCCCGTTGCGTTGAAGAAGAGAACGAAGATGATGAGACGAGATGCTACCTGATTCAAAGGACGAGAAAGGGGGTGGCTCACGTTTGGGCTTGGACCGCGACACTTCGGTCCAGAGGGATAGGGTTGAAGGAATTGGAAAAGCGTTCTTGCATGTACTCCTGGAAGTCGATGCCACTTGCAGAGTTGGTGCTATCGTAGTCACGAGAGCTGCCCTCGTAGCTTGCCTGCGTGCCGGTGAACCCGCTAGTGCTGTAGGACGGCACGCAAGACGCTGAGCTGACCGAGTCTTCGCATTCGGGGGGAGATGTTGAAAAGTGGCTGGGGCTGTAGGTAGGGAATTGGTCGTCTTTCCCAGGAATCGGCATTGGCATGCAGTACGACATGGTCTGAAATGTCCCAGACATGATGACGGCTTGGGCTGTAAAGGAGAGCTTTGGCTGTAAAGGAGATATCGAGAGCCGTAAATGCGTCGGGCTTGAAGACTTTCGGCGCGTTGGAGTATGATGACGACTTGTATGAAACAAAAGAACAGCAGATACGAATGGGTATTGGCAAATTCGTAAGTGATTTATATAGAACAGACAATGGCAATGTGCTGGCCTTGATCGAGTCCTTGGTCGAGAGACAAGGTACTTCAGCGACGCTTGGCGGCGTATAAGGCAGTGCAAGGCAGTGCGACTCTCTGCACGCGAGCTGAATGCGGTGCGACTCGGACGAAGTGAGATGGCCTCGTGGCTTAAACTTGGAAGTGCTTGAACAGGCCTTTGTGAGGAAACAGAAAGAAAGAGAAGAAGAAGAAGGAGAAGAAAAAGTTGGAAACATCCGAACACGATGACCCCTTTTATACCTTTTCCACTGGCAATTATGCTTCCAATGAAACAAACTTGTCGGCTTTTATGTCATCATTTTGGTTATTCTTATACCCCGCTTGAGTTCTTTAACAGAGCAATGGGGAAGATACAAAATTGGGAGCTATGATAAAGACGAAGACGATCCGGGCGGCTTGCACATGCATGTGGTCACTGGTGGATCGACGGACTAAACAGGGAGGGGTTGGGCGGTGGAGCGAATCTGCCCTAAGCATGTGTAGGAGCCTCAGAGGAGGTAGGTATCACTATCATGAACCGACTTCCTCCATCGTGTAAGCCGCAAGGAAGTAGACTCGACGGGGATATAATTGGACATCTCAAAGGAGAGGGTGTGAGAAAAATACAGCATTGACCAACGGCAATGCTACGCATGCGCCAGTGATGTACAGACTACAGTACATCCATCTTGTCAAGGGGCGTGTAACCTAAAATTGTTAAGACTCGAGTAAGGGAAACCAACCATTCGTATGCTGAGTCGAAGAAAAAATAAAATGAAGTGAAGTAAAAACAGCCACTCAGGGCTGGGGTTGATGACGAAACAGTGCTTCAGTGAGGACGACTTGTATGCGCGAAGATGTCGTGTCACTGGTCACTGGTCAGGGGAGGAACCCACCAAGGTACATAGGTACCTATGGACATAATGTAATGCGAAAATGGTCTTTGCCTTCGTCTTTAGTTTCTCTCTGATGACCAGCCCGACAGAGAAATAGAACCGCGTACGTCAACAGTCCGGCCTAAGGTGGCGAGTTGTCGGTAGGCACGAGGGAAACTCGAGGTGATGCTCCGTGGTGGTGGTGGGAAGCCGTGCGAAGATGGCGACAACTCAAATGGGAAGCCACGCCAGAGCCACGGATCTTCGACTGCAGCCCGGAAAGCATTGGAACGAAGGCCATTGGAACGGCGTGCGAGTGACGAGACAGACCATCCGAAGGCAAGACGTGGGAATGACCCAAGGGATTGGTCTGGCTTGGCCGTCCCCAAGGACCGGCAGTAACAAAGCAGGTACCGCCGCACCTCGAAGCGACCGGACTGGTTGGCGAATCTGTCGCATCACACGACGCCTGAATCACCTCGAATAAGCGCGGCCAGGCTAGCATTGGGCACAAGCAGCATTGATTCATTGAATTTTGATGCGTAATTACCGCCGATGCAGCGCTGCAGCTCGACTGGTCGTCATGGTAAGTGCGCTGTGATTCCATGTCAGTCAGTCGAGCGGCACACACATCGAAGGAAGACGCTGAAGGGGGAATGGGCTGGATCTTCAGGCAGAGACGCATTCATGATACACACATCTACGTATTGTTACGCAGACCCGACGCGGTCGAATGTACCCTGGCTGCGGCTTCTGGATGATGCGTTGTCAAGATGTCGACCACATAACGCTCCGAAGGCCAGCACCGGGGCGGCGTCCGTGTGCTACGTGAAATAGCTGAAGTATCTATCTATCTAGACTCTAGAGTATCTGATGTCCAGATTTGACTGGTTGGTTCACTGATCTGCCGAACGTCCACGGACGGCTCCCTCCTCTGTGGAAATCATGACGAGCTCTTGACTAATTAGTAATTATCCATAATACAGCGACTTGATGGATGCAGGCCAATTACACTTGTCGTACTTCCGTGCCCTTTCGCTCCCCCCTGCCATGCACTTCAGACTTCGATATAACCGAACATCATCCAACCATCCGTCATGTTGCCGGAGACGAAGTCCTATTCTGGGCTCTATCTTCGACATGCATTGCGCTAATCATTTGTCCTCACTTTGTAGCACTTCCGACTTGCTCTGGAAGCCGATATCGAGCCAATCTTGCCCACTGCTTGCGTGACTGGTTGAACGGATCAGGCATCCAGATCAAACATGTGCATTGTGGGCAGAGATCCCATGATGGAGGGGGCGTGTAAGTGATATGGTACGGGCAAGGCGGACGCTCTCGCTGCCCAACCTACCCCCTTCCTGTGCATAGAGCAGCCGGATTTGCGTCAGCTCCCGCGCGACCAGATGTACATGAGAGCGGCCATGGCCAATGGATCTTGATCGGTTCAATCTCACATGTTTTCCCATCAAGTCTGGCGCTGTCGAGTGTGGTGGCAACATGTGAATGATATGAAGGGCTGTTGAGACACAAGCGACCACGGGCCCCGGAGCCTCCGAATGCAAGAAGCATGCCAGTTGTCAGAATGATTCAAGATGATTGATTCCCCGTTATGCATCCGTTCAGAAATTAGGTTAAACCCAGTCCATCACTCCTCAAAAGAGTCCTTCCGAGACTGGACTAAACGAAAGAAGAAATAAAAGACGCGCGCTCTCCATCCATCCAGCCTTAGCTCGGCACCTCTTTGAACATGGAGGAGAAATTCGAAAAGAAACACTTTCTCTATAGGGACCGTGAGACCCGACGACACTAGCAAGCGCGTGCGGCACATGAATCAGCATCAACATTTTGGGTAAATACTCCGTCCGCAAGACAACACAGCAACAGGGTTCATCGAGCTCCGAGTACATATGTGCCATCTCACTACTCCCTACACTACAAACCAAACTCGCCGTGCGCGCACACCATCTTGTTCGTTTCGGGCACAACTACGACGTGGCGGGGCGACGAAGCGAGGGAAAAGAGCTCATTGACTCAGCCCTAGCGACGATCCGGGTGGAATGGCGGGTGCCGATGATTTCTTTACCTCTCAGATTTGGACAACATTTGATAACGCCGGCTTATCGCTCCATTGATCCATCCTTGCGCCGATCATACGTGTGATTGACTCCTCCAGCTTCCGATCGAATGGTATAGACGAGGTGCTGGATATGTTGCAGTGGCTCTCAGCTTCCCTCTACGTACTTGAGTACGTTCTGGCTGCCAGACGACGCTGGTTACAGGGCTAAAGAGGTTACGAAAAATGCATCGAGATATCCACAACGCGAAGGTGTATACATACCTATGAGCACATAGAAACCCCGTGTGTTGTGCTCGGCGCAGAGATATTTTTATCGACACGGAAGCCTGCATGCATGCATACCTGCATACCTGCAGTCAGCCCATGGAGCTACGCACGCGGACATGATGATGGGAACACAGTCACTCCAGCGTGAGCCGCATGAAGCAAGAAACGAGGGACTACGGATGCAAGTTCGCCGAGAATACGGGAGGCCGAGCCATTACGAAGGAAACAAGTTCAATCTAGTGCCTCTCCTTGACGAGCCTGGTCCAAAAACCAAGCTTCATTGTTTGTCACTGTTTTGGCCTAACGAATACTATCAAAACTCGCAGGTCGGCAAAGGGCAAAGTGGGCAGGTATGCGCTCGCGAGTGCTACGCACGAAGAAAAGAGAAGAGGCCCACAACGCGAGAATTATACGAGTTGCTTTGCTTGACTGATTAGGTATATTCATACACTCTCGCATACGGAGTATGTATCTATTACAAGACTTCCGCCTTTTCACGGTCATGCTCAGCCGAAGCGCCACCTTTACTGACTCCTGATATCTCTTCCGTCCATGAAACGCCTGCCGCATACGTGTATACCCAAATCGTGAACGCGTAATGAAATTGTGGCAAACTGAAAAAAAAAAACAATGAATGGCGATTAATTGAAAGGGTGATGGCCTCAATGCTCAGTTGATCGGAGTGCTCGCTCGCTTGGGAAAACGAAATAAATCATCCAAAGACCTTGAGAAACCCCCATATCCCAATACCGCTGAGAACAGGAATGGTCAGATTATCGTCCCATCCGAAAAGATCAACAGCTTCACTCGCCGAGGCCGCGAATCCGTTCCATAGACTCAAAACAGCCACAGCCAATGCCCCCGATACCGTAGCTGCGCTCTCCGAGACGCCCAGAGCAAGTCTCGCAGTCGACGGCAACGACAAAGTACCCCTGAACATGAAGTCCTCATCCCCCGGCATAGGCCCAAACGTAGGCACAAGCCAGCCATACCAGAAGAACGACGCGGCGACACCAACCAAAAACGCAGCCGACGACCCAGCCAGAGACTTTCCGCGGCCAAGACGCGGCGTGTACCTGCCCCAGAGCCGCCCAAACGTACTCGCCGCCGTATCGCACCAGCTCAGCAGAAGGACACTCACGGCAGCGACATCCTTGGGGAGGAAATACAAGACAGTCCACGTGCCCAGCAGGTACCAGATGACGCCATTGTAGCCAGTATATTCGCTCTCGCGCATCAGCGCCCCCAGACAGCGCACGTAGAACCCATTGACGGAACTATATCGGTGCCGTAGGAAATCCGTGAGTGCAATGGGAATCAGACCCGCCATGAGATACGGCGCAACGGCGTCTGTGCGTGCGCCTGTCATGTATAACCATACTACAAAGGCACCAATTGAAACATGGAGGACCTTGCGGGGAACTTCGTGTTTGTGTACAAACGTTCGCCAATGTCGATGGATGGGGATGAGTCCCATGGGGCTGGGACTGCGGCTGAAGTCACGCCATGACCAGCCTGAGGGTTGCGGAGGCGCAAGATGGCCGTTCTCTGCGGCGGCTTTGTCGTGGGTGCTTGTTTTCATCTTCTCGGTGGGTGCTTTTCTGGAGGTGGATGGGTGTGTCGATGGGTTCGTGTTGTTGTTGGTGCTGCGTGTCTTGCGCGCAGACCGTTGTGGAGGGTCGATGGGCGATCTGCTTCTTGTTCGAGATTTTCGCGCCGCTCCAGGAGGGTCATCGCCAGAGAGTGAGTCGTCGTCTTCTTCTTGCTCTTCGTCTTCCTCTACTGATTTTCCTAGAGACTGCTGCGAGAGCATCGTGTCTCTCCGTGCGGCGGAACGTGTCCTCGGCGCCGCATATTCGGCATGATGCCGCTGCTCTGAAGGCGCCGGACTCGGTGACGTAACACGGGGGATCTCGGGAACGGCGGCTGCCCTGCGGCGTAGAGCCATGGCGAACGAGACAGGCGGTAGAGCAGAGCACCGTATTACACCAGCGAGAAGGCGATGAAGGCACGCAAACGTAGATGGCCAGAGAGTCTGGCGATGCTCCGGCGCAAGGGGCCAAGGTGACGAGGAGTCAAGATGCGGTTCGGAGTCGGAGTCGGAGTGTTCGTCTCGGCGCGAGCGGCGCGAGCGGCGCATGGAAGAGGAGGGGTGCCCGTCAGCGCTAGAGTCGAGGTCATAAAAGAGACTATACAAGGTCGAGTGTCTCTGTGGTGAACTGCCGACCGGCCCTATCGGATCCAGGGTGAAGACGTTTGGATATGCAGTAGAGGTGATGCCCCCCACTGCATGACGCAATAAACACGGACTTCGTTTTCGGTGTACGGCGGCACGGCGCGCACATGTGGGATGCTGTAGAGGGGTCGAGAGAGAGAGAGGCAGAGATGATGATGTTGGTCAAGAACGGCCGGCTGTGCAATGACGTAGTGAGACTGAACTGAGGGGCACACCGGATTTAAATTTTTTTCCAACCCAAGAAAAGCGATTTTGAACGACCGAGAGAATGGGAATTCTGCCGGATCGTGGTTGGGCGGTGGTTGGTCGCAATTGTTGCGCCTCACGTGCTGATAAGATTAGATCTGGCGATAGCGTCAACTTTTTGTTCTGTAGCAACTTGCGAGGCCCTTTCGTCCGTCCCATCACATTCGGCAACTTGTACGAATTGTCACTTGTTCGACTCTGCAATTCTGGCAGTCATGGCGCCTGAAAAGGTTGCCCCCAAGAGGAGCCCCAGAGCCTGGGATGCTCTTCGACCTGCCCTTCCGCAATGGATCTTGGACGCCGTACAAGCGCTTGGGTTTTCGCAAATGACGCCCGTGCAGGCTGCTACGATGCCGCACTTCATGGGCAATAAAGATGTGGTTGTCGAGGTGAGTCTGCTCGTGTTTTAACTAAATACTCACGTTCCCAGTGATAGCATTCTAACAAAATGTTTCCTCCCCGCAGGCTGTGACCGGTAGTGGCAAAACCATGGCTTTTCTACTGCCCATTGTGCAACGAATCTTGCGCCTCGACGAGCCCACGAAAAGACACGACGTCGCCGCCATCATCATCTCCCCTACAAGGGAACTCGCCGCACAAATACACACTGTCCTCATGTCGCTCCTCGAATTCCACCCGCCGTCGGCCGACATCATCTCCTACCTCAAGGATGACGAGAGGAGGCCGACGACGACCGCGCCGGTCATTGTGCCGCAGCTCCTCGTCGGTGGCACGACCACGACGGCTCAAGACCTTCAGTTCTTCACTCGCCACAGCCCCAATGTCTTGATATCCTCCCCTGGGCGGCTCGTCGAGCTACTCTCGTCGCCGCAAGTGCACTGCCCGCAGTCATCATTCGAGATGCTGGTCCTGGACGAGGCAGATCGGCTGCTAGATCTGGGCTTCAAACAAGATCTTCAGGCCATCATTGCGCAATTACCGAAACAAAGACGCACCGGGCTGTTCAGCGCTAGCGTGAGCGAAGCCGTCTCAGAGATTATCCGCGTTGGGCTGCGGAATCCAGTCAAGATCGAGGTCCGGGTCAAGATGAAGGACGGAGGCATCGTAGAAGACCGTAAGACGCCGGCAAGTCTTCGAATGGCCTACATCGTACAACCGGCTGCACAGAAACTGCCAGCGCTGGCCCAGCTACTCGAGCG
This sequence comes from Claviceps purpurea, assembly GCA_029405325.1. Taxonomy (NCBI): domain Eukaryota; kingdom Fungi; phylum Ascomycota; class Sordariomycetes; order Hypocreales; family Clavicipitaceae; genus Claviceps; species Claviceps purpurea. The sequence continues at coordinate 2,640,787 of CM055783.1, read as the reverse complement.
GCTACCCATTACACCGCAACGAACGATTGTATTTCTATCAACATGTGCGGCAGTGGACTACTTGCAACACGTGCTGCCTGACCTCCTCCCCACGGGGTTTTCGTTGGTCCCTCTCCACGGCAAGCTCCCCGCCAAAGTGCGGCAAAAGAACTTTGCACGATTCCTGGGCTCCGTCTCGCCAACGGTGCTGGTCACGACGGATCTCGCCGCACGGGGACTCGATATCCCACAAGTCGACCTAGTCGTGCAAATAGACGCACCATCCGACCCCAAAGTCTTCATCCACCGCAGCGGCCGAGCCGGCCGAGCGGGCAGAAAAGGCCTCGCGGTGGTGATGCTCCACCCAGGACGCGAAGAGGACTACGTGCGATTTCTAGAAATCCGAAAAACGCCCATCACGCCTCTACAAAAGCCGCAGCTCAGCATCTCAGAAGACGCCGCCGCGGCAGCCACCGAAAAGATGCGCGCGTTCGCCAAAACCGACCGAGCCATCTACGACAAGGCTCAAAAGGCCTTTGTCAGCTGGGTGCGCAGCTACGCCGCCCACCAAGCAACCTCCATCTTCCGCACCGCGGACCTCGACTGGGCCGATCTAGCCCGCGCATGGGGCCTCCTGCGCATGCCCCGCATGCCGGAGCTCAAGGGCTGGAAAGGCGACAAGACGCTCGGCGTCACAGACATGGACTGGGACACCTTTGCGTACAAGGACAAGACACGCGAAAAGGCCCGCCTGGAGGCCCTGGAGGCGCTGCGCAACGGCGAGGTCGAAGAGAAGAGAAAGGCGGATAAGTCACGGAAGCGCAAGAATGAGGCGTGGAGTAATCGGCAGGGACAGGATGAGCAGCGCGTGGAGAGGCGCGAGAAGAGGCATAAGAAGAAGGATGCGGAGCGGCATGCGACCATGACGGAGGAGGAGAGGCTGGAGAAGGAGAAGCTAGATGAGCTGATTCGGCAGGTGAGGGAGCAGAATCTGGCAAAAGCGGCTGCGGCGAGGGTAAAGGGCAAGGATGATGAGTTTGAGGGGTTTGAGGACTGAAGTGTGTCATCTGGTAGACTTGATACCATGTTGATGGGAGGGGGGAGCAACTTCGGGCGATGAGGCGGGTCACAGAAGCCTACCTACCTACCTCGTATTTGGTCGTGGATGTGCATCTTTTTTGCAGGTGCTGTCCGCTAATACAACCGAGTCTCGAATTCTGTCGAAGAATTCACTGGACTCTTTTCTCATCACGGGAGCATATTCAGGCACCAATGTCCATCTGAAGAATCTGCGTCTGCCTTTTTATTTTACCAGGAAGCAACGGCATCGGGTATTGGGGCATGCTTGATCTGGACAGCGACCTTACCTTGCGTATGGCGCAGCTTGTCGCCTTGCATCCACTACCTAAGCCAGCCGGTCCGGTCACTCCAGCTCAAAACACCTTTTGACAGGAGGCGCCATGTTGGGAATGTTGGAAGGAAGGAAACAGAATGACAGGAAGCACACAGATGGGTCGCGAGCGAGAGGAATCTGGTCTTCGTTGTTTCAATTTCTTGGATCTCTGTTCAGTGTTTCTTATATCTTGGGTGTTCTTTCGAATGAGCTGAAACAGAGGCGGTAAAATGTGGGAAAGGGGTGGGCATGTGAATTGGGAAAGGAATAGGGACATGGATATATAAAAGCGTGGGATTTGTTTTCTCTTTTATACTTTGTTAGCATATTGCTCGTCGTCTAGTGCTCAGGATACCAATCTGACTTTCATGTTTCACTGTTCACTGTTCACTGTTCACTGTTCACTGTTCACTGTTCACTGTTCACTGTTCACTGTTCACTGTTCACTGTTCACTGTTCACTGTTCACTGTTCACTGTTCACTGTTCACTGTTCACTGTTCACTGTTCACTGTTCACTGTTCACTGTTCACTGTTCACTGTTCACTGTTCACTGTTCACTGTTCACTGTTCACTGTTCACTGTTCACTGTTCACTGTTCACTGTTCACTGTTCCGGACGGGAAGATTCGTTGCGACCGTGTTGGTTTATGTGCGATAATGTGCCCTGCCTGTGCTTCATTTGTCCTACGTTCTGGTGTCTGGCCTCCTAGACGAGCGACGTATTCAAAGGGGGAGAAAGTCGCAAAGGAGAGGAACGTCCTTCAGGTTGAGAATGGCAGGGTGGGCACTTCTCGGTGCAAGGTGGTGATTTATTACCTACATACATCTTCATGCACCTAAATAACACGATTTCATCCTCGATTAAACATCGCAGACAACACCGTCCAATTCAAGACAACAAACCTCCTCATTCAAGCGTTCGCGCTCCACGCGCGCTACTTACATGTACCTTACACCACCTCCTGCTCGTCTGAACCCTTTTATATCGGAAAATAAGAAACACAACACACAAAACTACCTAGCTCAGCTATGTAGAACCATCCTAGAAGCCCTCATCTATCACATGCCGCCACACATGGTGCCGTTCTCTACTTTCTCTACTACCTAGCTACGATCCTACAAGCCGGATCTTGGCTCGACTGCTGGACCTTACCATTTGTCGCACTCGATTTGTTCGTCCTCACCTAAGGAGGCAAGTCAGTACTGAATCAAGTTGAACTAGTCGCCCCAATGTCGTACTACCCCTTTTTATCCCCAATCTTCGCACATTGTTCCGTCTTGGAGCTCGTCTCCACGACAGCACTGTTGTTCTTTTGAAAATACCTTGTACTCTCTCGTCCTTCCCTTATTGCCAATCGATAAAAGACCAAATTAAATGCATTCCAACTCAAGTTTCCGTCTCCGGTATTTCTTTTTTTGGGGATTTCTTTTTTTCGTGTTCAGTTTTTCTTTGCCGCGTCATAATTGGAATAGGACGAAGTACTGAGACGCGCCAACCCTCGTACACCCTATGATACGTCTAGTTTTTGGTATCATTGCGGGTCAAAATAAATTTCAAAAAAAGGAAAAGGAAGAAATTGAAAGGAAGAGATGAAGAAGAGAAGATGAAAGTTCAGTTCAAGTGAACTAACTGGTCAAGAGAATAAAGCGTGAGAGCAGAACTCCTTTGATGCAAAATGGTTTTGAATAGCCGACCCGAGAACTATTGTTCCAGCTCTTTCCTCATATGACAGGAGCAGGGGTGGGTGTTCTTTACAAGTCGTAAAACTCCCAGCCATCTCCCACGTCCGTCTGGGACTTGGCTTTGTCCGGGGTGACTTGCGACTCTCTTCTTGTGACTGGCGCAAACTCGCTTCTGAGCTCTTCATTCAGTCACAGCTCCTCGTCCTCTAGCTCGGACGGCTTCAAAAGACCGCCAACCTTCTGCCGTCTTTCCTTGTCGGCCAGCTTAGCTTCGCGTTCTTGTTGCTCCTTTTCTTCCTGGAACAACTCTGCATTGTCGCCGACGAATTCCTTGAGCGATACGAGGAAATCTCGCAGATGTAGTCGGAATTTATCATATGTCGTGTTGAGCGTTAGCATCCCTTCCACAAAGGTGGTCACTTGGGAACTAAATCAGGAGTCAGTAGCAAATAGCGGATTGGGCAGACAGTAAATCGCGATCAAATGTCAATCTCGTCTTGGTAAGAAAGGGGGAGTTGCAACATACACCTGTAGGTTGGAGAACGCGTTGCGTAGCACAGTGATCACTGAGGTAGTTAGGTAGTCCTTGTTGGGGGTCCCAGCCTGAGCTTGATCGGGCGTGTAGATTGGTCCCTGGATTTTGGGTTGGGTGCCATCGGCTGGATGAGCATAGTAGAACAGCTTCATGAGCAACATGGACTGCGTTTTGAACCCAGCCTTGTGATCGTTGTCTGTAATCACAAACAGAACATCCTGCAGAATTGACATGAAGAAGCGCTGGAAGAAGTTATTAGCGGTTCCCGCATCCGTCTTCTCAGCAATATTGGTGATCACTTCGAGACACATGGAAAGTCCCGCAGCTTCCACGTCACGGTTGTCGTGTTTGAAGGCCCAAGAACACGAATCAATGACGAACTTGAATCGTGTGTTCTCCAGCTTCAGCAATGCGGGGAAGCAATGCAAGTTGATGGTACGGAGAAGATTGAAGAATTCCACCCGGTGCTCTGGGTAGTCGGAGAAATTCTGGTTGATCATACTCAGAGTACTGTCAAACACATTCTCCAAGATTGCGGGCACCTGATCCTCCATTAAAGCAGACAGTTTGTTGATGAGTGTCGTCATGGCCTTGAGTACTTCTGCATCACGAGCTCCGGCAACGTTGCGATTGTAATCGACGAGAACGCAGTCAAGCAACGGCGGCACCATCTGGGTTCGGATTCCCTGCAAGTCCTCTGCTTTTTCGAGATACGTCTCGATGAGCTTCAAGATTTCCTTCTTGATGGTACGCAATCCGCGAACTTTGGGCATCTTGGTGGCCACCTCGCCTGTTCAATCATAGCAAAGCGTTAGCAAGTCAATGGAATTTCCTTTAGAGGGGTTTTCGTCAATATATTGTGAATCCTCCTTTACGTACCGTCTCGTGCCACAGCTTCCGAAATTAGCGTGCTGGTGGCGCGGTATATCTCCAACATGTCGTGATAGATGCGGCCAATTTGCGGGTAAAAGTAAGGTCCGACAGATGTACAGGCGGCAACGTTGGTCTTCATGATATTTCCGATGATCTTGATAGTCTCCGCATTCTGCAGGAAGGACGGGTCCTTTGCCGCCGACTTGATGATCTCACTCCAAGCACCATTGGGCAGACTCATTAAATCAGATAATAGGCGTTCTTGTTGATGCTTGTTGCCCTGTGCCGCGACCATGTAGCCACAAGCCTCGTAGAACGTGTGGACCTGCTGGGGAGATAGATCAACTGTAATCTTGCCCATTACTCTAACAATCTCGTCAATAAATGGCTCCTTCTCGCTAGGCTGGAGTGCCACAAAGTGTCGGCGGCATTGTCTGGCAATTTTGATAAAGGTATCGCAAGCCATGTCTTGCACACCTATATAAAGCAATCACACTAGTTTAGCATAGGATACTTGGCCGTTTCGCAAGCAAGAGAGGGGCAGTCAGAAATAAGGGGGGTTGAAGGGGGATGAAATCGTACCTTCATGAGACTCATGCATAAACTCGAACAGTTTGTTGACGACCGTCTTAAGGAATTTCCAGTGTGCCTTCAGGAACCGAGGATATTGGCCGACAATATACATGATGTTACTCGCCACAACAGCCTTGTTATCCTTGCCACGCTTCATCTCGGTGAGACCCAAGAGGTCCTTGATGACCGTAACGAGGAAGCGCTTCTCGGTTTCCTCATTCATGGCCAAAGAGATGGATCCGATAGCCCAGCACAAGACGTTGCAGTTGTTCCATGACCATTCGGATCCGTCCACCTGGCGGGCTAGCTTCTCCGTCATGATGTTTTCCGTATCGACCACATCCAAGTGGGTCAGGTAGACCAAGCATTCTCTGATCGTCTTGTATAGTTGAACAGTATCGCTTTCCTTGACGAATTCCCTCACGATTTCTCCCTCGTCGTTCTCCACGACAAGCACTTCTTCGGGTCGGACCATTTTCTCAATCATGACAAGCCGTAGATTGGAAAGAATCTCGTTGTACGTATTCTTTCGGAGAGGATAGGCCGCCAACGCGGATTGATTGGCGGTGCCGGTGGGTGCGCCAGCAATGGCCGACAGCGGGTTGGCGTCGGTAACGGGGAGCTGCTGCATCTCCTCGTATAGTTCCTGAACCAGCTTGAGCCAATAATCGAGGCAGATTTTGAAAATTTCACGGTCGTCGATGGAGGATATTCTGATCAGGTAATAGTGTCCATGCATGAGATAGTCTCGGTTCGGGAGTTTTTCGATGAGCTGTGACGCAGAAGTCATTAGCAACAAGACCGCTCGCGTGGACCAAATGGTGGGGGGGAGCCTGAGCTTCCAGAACTCACATGTAGATGTGATCCAAAGAAATTGCTAAGAAAGAGAGCAAGATTTTGAATGAACTCTTGGTCCTTCGAATTGGCCAAACGATACGTCTTCTTCAAATCCAGCGAAACAGGAATAAGGTTCGAGATGGTGCCCAATGTTTCCGTGAACATTTTGACTATTTGCTCCTGGTACTGGGCGGACTGGGCAGTTCCACCGGTCTGAAGGCCTCCAATTTCCGTTAGGCACTGAAGAGTAATGTTACGGAATTCTGGGGCGGCGAGAAAGCGCGTGCGCAGAGTCTCGATCAGATCCGTCTCGAAAATGTAGCCCAGGGGAATCCAGTTGCAAAACCGCAAGAGGGTCTCGAGGGTTTCTTGGATAAGGCTGGGTAGGTCGGCTGTAGCGAGAATACTTTGACACATCTGGAAGATCTGTGAGAATTCAGCACACATTGTCTGCTTGAGACTCCTTGTCTTGGTCGACGTCATCTTCTCGGCCGAGTAGTCGAAAACCTCTTCAGAGAGCAACCGTAAAACGATCATGTTATTCTCACAAACAGAGAGGCCTGCGTGACAAGAGGTTAAGATCTCATTGATAAACGAGGGCCAGTAGTGAGGCCATTCTTGCTTGAGTAGAGATACGAGAACGAGATTGAGCTTGTTCAGCAGCGTCTTGTTTGTCCTCAAAGATTCCTCAGTCTTGGCAGTATGGAGGATGAATTGCACAATAAAGTTTCGAACACCTATCCGAGTAAATTAGATGTCAGATGCGCAGGTCTACAGCGAGCTGGATTCTATTAGGCACGTACCCAGACACTGATCACGGGGTATAACCTTCCATCTCGTCATAATAACATTGTCCAGCACCTGCAAACCCAAGTCTTGAAACACGGGTAAAGTTAGTATTCTACACAGAATGTTTGTGCTTCTTAACTTGAAAAAAAATCGGGCGACCTGTTACAAGAAGCAGGCAAGCCCTTGCCCCCTTCTATTCTTCCCTCGTGTGGTTCGTGGTGCACGTACATTTCGTTTGGGGATATTTCGCAGTGGTGAGAATCGCGTCCACCAGGAGCCATGAGTTCGGGTCTTCTTTGAACTGGCATCGCAAAGTTAGCTTGCCGTAAGATTGCGTTGTTCACCGAGTAGCTAAAGCAGCTTCAAGCTTTTCGCAAGTCGATGTTGGGTGTCGAGTCCGATCTTGTAGGGAAGTCCTTCCCTTGCCTTTGCCAAAATCGATACTCTAGGACTGAATGGCACTTATTTACCTGGTTCAACGCGATTTGGGCGGCTTTTTGCTGCAGTGAACAAACGGAAGAAACAGAAACAAAGAAGCGTCAGTGCACATGGCCAAGGTGAGAGTACTTGGGATTCATTTCTGGCGGCTTAAAACCACATACCGGCTCCCCGCGACCTTCGTAAAAGGTCTGACACAACTTGTCGAGCTCTTCAATCGTGACAGCCATGGTCTTAGCAAGACGAGGCTAGCGACGAAGAGGAGCAAAACCAAGGGCGGGGAAAGAAAGGTCTCGCAATCTGCAGACGACAGGCGAAGCTCACGCAGCGCACACGATGAAGGACGTGTGCAGCGCGTCGCGGCAAAGGTGACAGCTCTGACGAGATGTAAGAGGCGAGGGATCTTCTCTTTGGGGGGTGAAAGGGAAAGGCGGATAAAATGCGGCGAGGGTGTGAAGAGGCAGCAGCTTGCGTCGCGAGGCCGTTGAACGTGTGGTCGAGGTCATAAGAAGGCTGGTGGAGACTGGACTCTGGAGAGTCGAGACTGGAGAACTGGAGAGGCGGCGGGCGCTGCGGCTGGGTGATGCAAAGGGAGGCTGGGGGCGGCAACAGTGGGTATTAGGTGCAGGCTTCAGCGGGTCCATTTGGCGGACAGAACAGTCAGGAAAACGGAGGAAAACGGAGGAAAACGCAGAGAACACGCGGGAACCACGCAAGACGAACCGGACGGGCAGACAAGACAGATCATCATAGGTCACAAGTATGATATGCCAGACTTTTACTGGGTTCGCATGCACGTCTGCTGCCAGCTTACTGCGGCTCTGGCATAAAACGTTGGGATCCGACGGCTCGCTTTCGGGTCTGTTGCAACTTGTATGTGTACAGCGCGAACGGTTACTGCGACGCTGCAGATTCGCGTACTCGGTACCTTCGCGTGCGAGATGCCGTGCGACTGCGATTGTCTTTGGTCCTTCCTCGTCCTTCCGGCAACTTCAAGGCTGTGGCACCAAGTTGCTGATATTTAAGCGCCTATTTGCCCGCCTTGAGATGCAATCTCCCTCAATCCCCCTCATATGGCAGTGTTTCGGTCTGGGTATATCATGATTCATCTCGCGTGTCTTTCTTGCTTGTCACCTTGTGGGCTTCGAAATGGGCCCGCAAAGGCAGAAGATACCTTAGGTAGGTCGGTACACCGTACAACCCATCGACATGCCTACTACGGGCAGCACATCTATGATCTGATCACAAGGGCGCACCTCATTCATTCTTTCTACTCACAAGTCTAGCCATTCATAGTGCAATGCATGTGTGAACATGTCTGCGGGAAGGAACAAAAACACTGTTGAAAGTGACGGGTGTTGCACAAGTTACAACACAGGCGCCTCGCTCTTCACGAACACGCCATGCTCGCTACCTCACAGCATGCTTCTCTTCCACTCGCAACACATCGGTCCCTTCAGTCACGGCTTATATCCGCACTCAGCCAGAGCTTCCCGCAGAGCCTGTAGAGCATTGTCGATGTCGCTTTTCTTGGGGTCCATCTAGAGCGAAGAAACGTTAGCAATTCGCAGGACAGTGACGCAATGCAAGAGCAGAGAAGCGCAAACGTACAGTCGATGGTCCCATGTGACCGAACCTCACATATTTGCTGCCAATCTCCTTGTGTAGACCACCGGCGAAGATGATGCCCTTGTTCAACAGCTTGGAAAGAAGGTCGGGGCCGCTGACGCTATCGGGCAGATAAATTGCAGTCATCGCGTGAGCCTGGTCTTCGCGCTTGGCGGCGACTACCTTCAGACCAAGGCCGGCCACAGCCTTCTTGACCTTGTCGGAGACTTCAATGTGCTTCTGGAAACGCTCGGACAGAGGACGAGCTAGGACCTGGCTGACAGCAGTGTGCAAGGCGCGGATGAGCTGAGGCGAAGGAGTAGAGAAGTAAGAGGGCTTCTTGGCCTCGTAGTTTTGCATGACTGGACGCTGGTTTTAGCAAAACATCTTATATGTATTCTCTTCTGGCATGGCATAAAAATTTCGGTCGGGCGATGCTTACCGGGAAGCCAACGCTTCATGGAAGCAAAGTAGGTGGCTGGCTCAGTCTTGCGGTTCTTGACTACATCGATAGCACGCCCGCTGAACATGGAAATGGACAGACCGGTAGGGCATCCGATGGCTTTTTGGCTGGCGGTAATGACACCATCCAGACCCCAGTCGTCAAAAGCAATCTCCTCGCAGGCAACACTGCAGACGCCGTCGGCGATGATCAAGGTTTCTGGAGACACGCGCTTGACTAAGTCGGTCAAGGGTTTGAGCTCAAACAAGACGCCAGTGGAAGTGTCGACGTGAGTTGCGGTGATGAGCTTGTACTTCTTCTCCTTGAGCGCCTTCTCGATCTCGTCGAGCTGCGGTCGACTGCCCACGGCTCCAGTGATGGTGGTGACCTTGGCGCCGTAGGCGGCGAAGCAATCCGCGAATGCATCACCAAAGTAGCCGCTGCTCAGAACGAGAACGTCCTCGCCTGGTTCCACCAGGTTGACGGCAACAATGTCCCAACCCAGAGTGCCGGAACCGTTGATGACGAAGGGCTGCGAAGCTGGGTTGGTGGTTTGGAATAGCTTGCGCAGCATAGCCAGGGTGTCACCAAAAATTGATACAAAAGCAGGCCCGACATGGCTCTCACTATTAATTTCGTAAGCCGCCGGCCCGTCAGTCGAAAAATACCGCCATAATAGCCCGCTCTTTCGTGATTGACGCTGCCAATGGGCCAGTTGAGCCTCTTGAAAGTTGAGTAAAGGTGCGCTTATGTGACGTACCTGAAGTGGGACATGGACTGGAGCACTGCATCGTCGAACTCGATCGGTCCAGGGATCATCAGGGCAGGATGAGTAGCTTGGGACGACATATTGGCTGTAGTGCGGCAGTTTGAGAGATTGAAATTGGGTTGTCGCAGCAATGTCTGCAATAGTCGTCGAGGTGGTTGCGGCAAGTTACAACTGGATTGTGACTCTGTACGTGTGATGGAGATGATGGACGTGGCGGGGCACCTCAACTTAATGAGACCAACGAGACGCGCATGGACACTTGAACTTATACAAGTGAGCATTATACAAGCAAGCTCCTTTGACCACGATAGTTCAAGAAGCGCATCTGCGAAGACAGGCGCTATTTGTGTATTCGCTGTTCCTTTTGGTCAGGAGGGTATGATTAAACAACACACAGAAATGAGCCCGATTTGCCTCGGTCCAATTCGAGAGAATTACGTCACAGGCTCCCGATGTTGAATATCTCCCGCCAAATGCAACACGCAACCACCAAAACAACATCAACAGTGGCCACCAGCTGCTCGTGCAAACCCCAACAATCCCATGTAGAATTTTCTAAACCAACGGTGATTTCTTGTATTCTCTATCCGTTTCCTTCCTTCTTTTCGTGCCCTTTTCTCGCTTCATCTTCACATCAGGCAAGCAAGCTGTCGACTGGAACACAAGCCCGATCCGCCTACCCTGATGCGCGTCGACGCACTCACCCACGTCCACGCCTCCACCTGCCACTCATACCACACCTTGCTATCATCCGTCTGTCGCCACATGCTAACCTCGAGTTCCGTGTCTGCTGGGAACGAGAGCGGCTCCCTGAGCGGGAAGAAAATGGGAAACCAGGAAATCATGTCCTTGCTCTTGCGGTCAATACGCTCGGGATGCGTGCTGATCTCGACCTTGTTCCGGTCCTCGGGGCTCAAGTCCTCATCAAGTCGCGATGCGTAGAGCGTTGATTCAAAGTAGCCGGCCAGACCATGAGTGACGCCCTGCGTGCGACACACGTAGGTTACGTGGCAGGATCGCGAGTTGTGGTCGTTGGCACCCGCTGCGCCGGCCATGCTGCCGCCGCCGCCGCCCATGATGCCTCCCGAGCGACGGGCCTCGATGCTCTGCAGCGTGGATTCCGGGACCGGGTGGGTGAATTCCCAGGCTTGCTGGAAACGCGGGTGCCCGGGGACCTTTTGGCACACAAAGTCGAGGGCGTACAGGCGCACGACCCAGGGAGTGCTGAAGGCCGTGGCCTCGGTAGCGGAGCGGGCAAGGATGTCGGCATGGAGTTTGGGCGTGGAAATGGGTGTCATGTGCGCGGTATAGGACTGCGGGATGGAGATGCCGTGCGGTTGAGCGAGGACGTGCTGGATGCCGTCTAGACATTCGGGCGAGAGCTCGTTGTCTCCGAATGAGCCTAGGAGTTCTGAGATGAGTATGTCCACTTTGCCGTAGACGGGCTCTGTCGCCGTTGCCGCTTCTGTTTGCGTACTCGACGAGGACGAGGCCGATGATGCTACAAGGGGTCCTTTCCAGGCTCGCATGTCTGTCTTGACGACATTGACCTTGCCGCCCCAGATGGTCTGGTTCTGGCGCAAGAGGTAAACGTAGGCGTTGGGGTTTTTTTCCACGGCCCAGACTTGCACTTTCACTTGCGTAAACTCGGCCGCTTTGAGGGCGCGCGTGACGAGCGGTCCTCTTCCCGAGCCGGCCACGGCAATAACGACAGCCCCGTCCTCAGACGATGTTGGCAGGTTGAGTTCTTTCCATTCGGACAACGCCTCAATCACAGCAGCCTCATACTGGTCGTACTTGACGGGGTCGCCTTCAAAGACCTCGTAGGTGGCTGATTCCAGATTGTCTGACAACGGCTGCAGAGGCGACTGCAGCCAATCCTGAAAGCTCGTCAATGTCGGTGACTCGAGCGCTCCAAAGGGCGGTTGCTGATTCTCCAGCCATTGCAGATACGCGATATGAGCGTCAGCACCGGCGCGCACCATCGACAGGCCCTGAGTCGTCGACGTGGCGGCTGCCGAGCTATGAGCATGAGCAGCGCCGAGGGTCGGGAAGTCCTCCTCCGTCATGGGAGGTCGGTTATCCATGGACAGAATGGACATGTCGTCCACCTTGAAGTTGGAAGCATCAGGGCCGACGTCACAGAGCAGAATCCACGGAACCGCTCTTAGTCGCATGTAGCTGAAGATCATTTCCTGGTGGTTCTTCGAGAGTGTTGGGTATCCGGCCTTGTTCTTCTGGAATGCGTTCGGCCCAATGGTCAAGTAATGCATAGGCTCTGCGAACCATCTGTTTTGCAAGTCCTTTTCGGGCATGACTTTGGGAATCTGAAGGGCTGCAAGATGGAATCAGAAAAAGGATCCTGGTTAGTCTTCTTTTCCGTGTCTTCATTGCAGGGAAGACGATATAGACTCTTTTCCGACATGATGGTAATGATGTTGAAAAGGTGGTCATCATCAAAGAGACGAAGAAACTTACCGACATGTAATCTCAGATTATAGTTACATATACTCCTCACATGGTGCCACGATGCCCACGCCGCAAACAAGTCGATTTCCTCCGACCCATTTGCTGTTGCTGCCTTCTCGTGCCCCTTCCCCTTATTTGACTGCAGCTCCAGCGACGCCAGCGTCTCGACAGCCTGCTCATCCACCGGCTCCCGATACATGGGCATGTGAATCAAGAAGGTCAAGCTACTCCCAATCGTCAGAGCTTCCTGCACCGCGCGCGAGTACTGCGCCAAAGCCTGGTTCCCGCCATTAGGGGAGGCATCACGGCTCGGCCCAGCAATGACAATGCTCCGCACGCCGCAAAAGTTGGCATAGTTGACCTCGAGGTTTAGCACCTGGCGCGAAATGCTCGCAATCAAGGGATTCGTGGAGCACAGGTCGATCCAGGGGCTGATGTACGCCGTATACGTGTTTACCGCGGGCGACGGAAACAAGCCCGTGTCGTCGGGAGTGAGCGGTGGAATGATGGGGTCGGCTCGTGATGCGGTCAACGTGCTGGTGGGTGCTTCGGTGGCTTGGTCCAAGAGCGAGAGGTGGTCTGAGACGAGCGTGAAGACTCTTGATTTGAAGTGTCGGTTCGTGACTGGTGTCGTGGCGAAGTTGATCTATAAGAAAATGAAACAAAGAGAAGAAGCGCCGGTCAGTCGACTCTGAAGATTTGGACACCTCTTGGATTTCTTTCATATTCTGTACTCGTAGCTTTGTTTTTATTGCACACGAAAGAGGAACGTCACAACTTACACCTTGATTGAGCAGATATCCATACTGCAGGTCCGTAAGAGGCGTGTCTCGAGATGAGCTATGATTTCCAAGATGAAATGCCGGTCTTTGGGGCCCGAAGGAATCACCCATTGACATGTCTGGTGCTTCAAAAGACATCGTATAAGACTGCAGGCAAGAAATGTCCTACCAGACTTCTTCGACGCCTGCCTCGAAAGCTTGCTGGGCGCGGATTTGCCTTGACTTGAATCAACGGGACCAACGTCCTCGCTCGAGATCAATTGGACCTTTCAAAACGACCTTACGGCAAATCAACAACACTGACTTGCTTGACAGTAGGATGTTATCAAGGGATGATGGTGGCGGGGGGTTGCACAAGATTTGTTGTCGTACGAAGCCTGTCAGCTACTTTTTTGTGGTACCTGGTGAAGTGAGCACAGTGTGCGCTCATGGTGTAGTACAAGACGCCCTTCGAGGCATCCCACTCCGCAGGTTCCATGATCCGTTTTTGCATTCACGCTGCGATTTGAGTGTCTCTCGGGCATTACATCAGCTTCATACTACCATTTTGTTGATTCACGCCGTCCGTCACACTCATCGTGAACTCAAACGTCTCATCGTTCGCACACTGTTCCCAAGACAAGGGTCCTTTTTTATCGATAAGATCAGGCTTGGTCCCGCCAAAAATTTCAATCTCCAGAGTCCAGATATGTCAACCCCATCTGGCCGAGACAAAACGAGATTCCTCACAAGTCTGCAGCAGCCCAGCGCACCCGGCAATTTTCCGTTTGGTAGTGCATCACTGCAATTTGGGACTGGAGACTCGACAAAAGAGCGACCTCCCCGCCGTCCCGTCCACATTGAAAAGACACAAAACATGTCGGATTCGCACGAACCGAGGACCAGCAAACGCGCCAGCGCCAACGCCGACGAGACATCTAGGAAAAAGTCGAGGGTGGGAGACGGCGCCAACGGCGAAGAAAAGTACAATCCATACCTGGCGCACATGTATCAATACACCGCAAATGGCTGGGGCGATGAGCCATCGCCAGGGTCTGCTCTGGAGGGCATGACACGCCGCAAGACGACAGCAGCGCAGGCTTCCAGGGCAGAGGACTCGGCCACGAATCCGTTCACAGGACAGCCTCATTCCCAGAAATACTTTGGTATTTTGGAGACGCGCAGAAACTTGCCTGTTCACAAACAAAGGTATGGAAGGATCTATGTTCCCAAGTCAAATGCCGATTCTCACCAGGAGAGAAAGGACAAAGTTGTGAAATTGAGATGGCCTGGCCCGTAATGACTAACATGAGGCGCAAACAGACAAGAATTTCTCGATAAATACCATTCGACCCAAATCCTCGTGTTCGTCGGTGAGACGGGTTCCGGAAAAACGACCCAGATCCCCCAGTACGTCGTGTACGATGAGATGCCCAAAGTCACCGGCAAGCTCGTGGCGTGTACTCAACCACGTCGAGTCGCGGCCACCTCAGTCGCACAGCGAGTCGCCGATGAGATGGACGTGCCGCTGGGCGATGAAGTCGGGTATAGTGTACGTTTCGACGACTGCTCCAGCTCCAAGACCATGCTCAAGTACATGACAGACGGTATGCTTCTGCGAGAAGCCATGCACGATCACGACATGACGCGCTACAGCTGCATCATTCTCGACGAAGCCCACGAACGTACCCTCGCGACCGATATCCTCATGGCTCTCTTGAAGCAGATTGCCGCTCGGCGGGCTGACCTGAAGATCATTGTCATGTCTGCCACGCTGGATGCGCAGAAATTCCAAAAGTACTTCAACGATGCTCCGCTTTTGGCCGTGCCTGGTCGAACGTTCCCTGTCGAGATTTTCTACACGCCCGAGCCGGAGAAGGACTACGTTGAGGCTGCGATCCGGACGGTACTGCAGATTCATGCGTCCGAGGGCGAGGGCGACATTCTGCTCTTCCTGACGGGCGAGGACGAGATTGAAGACGCCTGTCGCAAGATCAATCTGGAGGCAGACGAGCTGCAACGAGAAGTAGATGCCGGGCCCATCGCCGTGTACCCTCTCTACGGCACTCTGCCTCCTCACCAGCAACAGCGCATCTTTGACAAGGCGCCTCCGCCGCTGCGAAAGGGTGGCCGTCCCGGTCGCAAGGTCGTGGTGTCGACCAACATTGCCGAAACCTCCCTGACCATTGACGGCATCGTGTACGTCGTCGATCCCGGATTCAGCAAGCAAAAGATCTACAACCCCCGCATCCGAGTCGAATCGCTGCTCGTGTCCCCCATTTCCAAGGCCTCAGCCTCCCAGCGCGCCGGTCGTGCCGGTCGTACCAAGCCCGGAAAGTGCTTCCGCTTGTATACCGAGAAGGCGTTCAAGGACGAACTGATCGAACAGACGTACCCGGAAATCCTGCGCTCCAACCTCGCCAACACGGTCCTGGAGCTCAAGAAACTCGGCGTAGAAGATCTCGTGCACTTTGATCTCATGGACCCCCCCGCGCCAGAAACCATGATGCGAGCCCTCGAGGAACTCAATTACCTCGCCTGCCTCGACGACGACGGCGAGCTGACCACGCTGGGAAGCCTGGCCTCCGAATTCCCCCTAGACCCTTGCCTGGCCGTCATGCTAATCTCGTCGCCCGAATTCTACTGCTCCAACGAGATCCTCTCCATCACATCGCTCCTCTCCGTGCCCCAAATCTTCTCGCGTCCTGCCAACAACCGCAAGCGCGCCGACGAGATGAAGTCGCACTTTAGCCACCCAGACGGAGATCACTTGACTCTGCTCAACGCCTACCACGCCTTCAAGGGCCAGGCGACCTCTGACCCGAGCGGCGTCAAGCAGTGGTGCCACGAGCACTTCCTCTCGTACCGTCACTTGTCCAGCGCGGACAGCGTCCGCGCACAGCTGAAGCGCATCATGGAGACGCATGGCTTGGACCTCATATCTACGCCGTTTGAGGACAAGAATTACTATAACAATATCCGGAGGGCTCTCTTGTCGGGCTTCTTCATGCAGGTCGCTATGAAGGAGAGCTCGGGCAAGATCTATCGCACAGTCAAGGATGACCAGGCTGTCATGATTCATCCGTCTACTGTTTTACGGACGGACTTTGACTGGGTTCTGTACAATGAATTTGTGCTGACGTCGAAGCAGTACATTCGTACATGTACTGCGATTCGACCAGAGTGGTTGATGGTATGTTCAAAACACGATTACTCCGAGTATATCTTCTAGGCGCATCGTTTTAGGCTTCGTTTTTCCTCCTTTTTCTTTTTCTGTGTCATTCAATTCTTTTTTTCATGTGTTTTCCTCCCCTTGGCATGACCCTTCTCTTCGTGCCTGTGCTGACCATGTATCCTCTCACACACAGGAAATCGCACCAGTATACTACGACCTCGATACCTTTGAGCCCGGAGAAATCAAGAGATCGCTTACCAGAGCTGGAGAAAAGAAGAGGCGAAAGGAGGCTTTGAAGGCTGGGCGACGATAGACAAATGCTACGCATTTCTTGTCGGCTAGGCATTCCGGCCTCGACGAGGTTACGGCATAGCGCTGGAAAGGGGCCCGGAGAATGAATTGAACGACCTTGTTACGGAGCCATGATTCGATCGAGGGCCTCTCCCGCTTCGACTAGCATAGCCGTGTTGGCGCCATGCAGAATATCAGGCCTTGTATGCAAGGCACTCCGTTGGGAATGCTGAAAAATACAAGTCGTGGCGATAATCCTGACGGGACAATAGGATTACTGTATCATACATTATGCGTCCACTAGGTGATATTTTGGGCGGATTACTAGGAACGAAGCTTTCTGATTTTCTTTTTTGTGGCTTATTTGCGGGATCCTTTTCAGAGCAAGTAGAAAGAGGGCAAGGAGAACATGAGGAAATAGAACCAGACGCAAGTACGAAAGACAGCATGTACCTTCATAATAGAAGGGGGCGTTTGCAATCAGGCAAAAGGCGGCGCCCTGAATAAAAAGCTTATTTCTTGCTTACACCGCAACAGCAACGCGCCCAGACATGAGGAGACAGAGAGACAGGCTTTCAAGCTGCTGTGTATGTAGAGTGTACCTGTCCTGTCAAGGCTGTACAGCGGCAGCGCCATTCTTGGATGAGGCTATTCTTTCCTATGCAGTGTCGGAAATCAAGCCTCACTTTCTTGTGTAGCTCGCTTTATGGACGTGCGTTTCATGGCACGACATCGGGTGCGAATCAGGAGCATATTGTTTCACCGCTGTCTTCAGAGGGTACGTCACGGCAACGACGGCGTTGACACAATACCATGCACGGCATACATAGACATCGTGTTGTGTTTGCTTTCCAGTGTCAGAAAGGGCCGCTTGCCATTGTAGGTAAGCCACCCTCCTTCTTGCTCCTCTGCCCATTCAGAAAGCCGTAGCCGGTCAGAAGATGCGTTGAGCAATCTAAGCGGAAAGCGGGGAAGTTGATTGACGTGCGTGGCCTTGTATCATTATTAGACATGCATTAGGTATCATGAAGATGTTGGGTCGATTGGATGCCCCCTGACAATAGTCTCGAAGCCTTCCTATGCAATGCTCCACACACGAGCATCCGGAATCCGGATCGACACCGACTCTCTCGCTCATAAGTTATAACCGCCATCAAGATGGGAAGACCGAGAGGGTAAGACCCGAGTCCCGAGCCCCGTCAACCAGATTGGATGGCAGTAAGCGGCGGCTACTTTTGTCGATGGCTTGAAAGTTGATGCAATGGAATATGCGGGATACGCCCTTGAGCTATTCTCCATCACGCGGGACGGCGCGGCTCTTCCGGGACGGGTTCTGCGGTGCATTGTCCAATAGAAAGAACAGTTGTGAGAGAGCCGTTCTCCGGGTAGCTTGTTCCGTGCGACTGGACTTTTTTAGAAATTGACGAAGACGTAGGTAGATGACATGTTGCGGTTCGGAAAAGTAGCTACCAATCAACTCGGACTGTTTGAGATCGGAATATAGATGCGCATTGTGTAGGAAGGCTCGTGAGAATTGGCCTTATCATGTCTGATACATGTACATACCTGGGAAGGCAAGAAACGCATCTCAAGCACCGTGGCGTTCCAACTTCTGACGCCTTCTGTGATGAACCTTGAATCCCTGATAGTGCTGGGAAACGCAGCGTCGAGCTTGCGGACGGCAAAGATTGCCGATTGACTGACAGGTCTTCTCGATCAACAACGGATGCGCCATGCCATGATGAATCTTTTACTCAATCTAATACATGAGGTACGGAGTAGTCACCGACAGCCAGCCTCGTTTCTTGAAGCCCAAAGAAGAAGGTGGTGTGCTCTCTTGCTGTACGTTGACTGGCGGTTTTGTGATTGGCTCGGCCCGCTGCCCTGTACATAGGTACCTAGAGGCTAGGTACCTACTTTGGACCCTTGTTGTATGATGCCAAGTGACAATTTGTCTGAGTCCATACTCTGTGAGTTGCATGTAGATGAGCAGAAAGTCGTGGATACAGGAACAACAAGTAGAGACGAAGTGAAACCCCTCCTTCTACCGCGCTCGAGAGATCTGTCTTATTGCGGACGCTGAGATTCCAGAATGCCTGGTTCATCTTGTCCTCTCTCGGTAGGGCATGATGCTGCTTCCTTGGATGACCCAGATAGGGAAAGTTTCGGCGGTACGTCTTGCATCATTCTCATCGGCAAGTTTATTCGCTAATCATCCCGATAAGTAGCTGTCGGATGGCAGAACGTGGTCTACCTAGCGACGTGTAGCGTTCATTTGGGCACATGAGAGGATGGCGTACCCTTGGCCGACCCATTCTTCTCCTTCTATTTTGCGGTCCGGGCCATGACCCGAGCCCAACATGCCGTGACGATATCATCTTTCAAGCCATTTAACTTTCAAGTCAGTGGCTATCCTGGTCAGACTCGAACTTGTTCACGGAAACAACCGTATATTCTCGTCTGCGTTGCAAAAAATGCCGACTGAACGAGAGAGGGGGCCGCGCGCGGAGGCGTTGTTGCATACGTATCTCCAACCCGGTTGACAGACAACCGCGCCTGAAGTTGATATATAAGTGTTTATCTCTACCTTCCCAAGATAGCGGTCACTCGGCTCAGCGATCTCCAATCAATACAAGTGACAACATTCATTCTACGACATTTCATTTCGATTGTTAAAAGAATTCTTTTCCTCGTTATCCGTTGAGCAAGAACATTCGTTTCCGCATACTTTGCCCATTTCGCCCTTGCAAAAGTTAAGACATCACATCTCAACATGTCGGGTGGTTTCTACAAGTATCGCTGCAAGTACTTTTATACACACGACTGCCAAAATTGGGTTTGGATGAACAATGCTCCTTGCGCAACTTGTCTTGTGAGTCTTACCTGCGCATTCTTATCAGTATTGGCTGAAATCTTGGTTTTTTTCTCGGTCCAAGTACTGACTCCATTGATAGGCAGAGGGTCGAGATGACGAGATGGCACCTGTACCTGTTTCAATGATAAATCGTGATATCAGTGTGCCCTGCGTACATGACGGCGTTTTGCAATATACACTCATGGAAGCTGCGGCCCCAGCTGAACCCAGCGACTACTGGGCAGTCACAGATACGGCCGCTCGACCTCCGCCTGCTATTCCAGTCATGAGTGCGATGCCTGGGTGTCTCTCTCTCGTCTCACTTGAACATGAAGCACAGCCGTCGGATTGCGAATTTCATCACCTGCCATACAGGCATAGAATAACGAATTATCGTCATGCGAGGATGTTCTGATGACTTGGAAGGCACGCAAGATGCCAAGTATCCAATTATGTCAATCTGGGCGTCATTGTCCCAATTGGACGATTTTGATCGGACGAAAGTGTGCTTCTCACCAACGTCGGAGGAATCACTGATCTGGGCCATTGCACCGCATGGGGCGAATTCGCAGTGTTTCAGGAAGGACTTTTATGCCTGTAGCGCACTGAAGCCCTGCAAAAGCTTATCGGAGTTTTTATTGTTCTTCTCCTTCTTCTTCTCCTTCTTTTCCTTCTTCCATTCTTCTGGAATGAAGGGGGAAACAAACAGCAAGTGCTGAGGTGGGGAACCAGCTACTCCTGCGTTGCAAGGATCACCAGCTCGGGTTGTTTTTTCTGTGAAACGTAAGGAAGGTCAGCATAGTACAAGGCGAGCGTGGGTGGGGTTACTTTTCATCAGTCAGGGATTTAGTTCTATGTACGGAGTATGTAGTTCGACGTACTTTCTGTCAAATATTACACGGAGTTCCTACATATTAGCAAATAGGTCGAGTACTTTAATGACAAGGAGATTACTAGAAATGGACATCATTTCACCCATTCAGTCAACGTGTCGCACACTTTTGGTCTTCTCTGCCTCTCGCTATGCCACTGCAAGCATGCATACCTACAGTTGCTGAATCAGAGCTGTGAGGTAAGCGACGGCTCTGGAGGCATCTCTTGACCACGTTGGGAAAATCCTATTAACAACCAGTCGTCGGGAACCCGGCTTCAGGGTATCTATAATACGTTCCGGGTGGCCGACAGTCGTCAGTGAAAGCCTTTGGCAAAGATAGATGCCGCTGTTTCCCCAAGAAAACAAACTTCGAATGAATGGAAGCACCGGGACGATGTATGCTAGTGGCGCGAGTTGAAGCAAATGCACAGTCTTCACTTCGAATCGACGCACCACAAATGGCAGCACACGTCCCCGTCACCCGGAAGGAGGCTTGACCGCTCCTTCTCCCACGGGACCGAGCTCAACAACTTCTCAAGCTACTCTTCCATGATGACTGATACAACTTCTCAAGCTACTCTTCCATGATGACTGATATTTATAACGCATATAGGGTCTCTGGTATTATTCGCTCGCCTGCGGCCCCAAGACTCGTGCGGCCGTGTCAATCTGCGACAATGGAAGAGACTCCAGAGATCGCCAGCTTATGTAATGCCCTCACGTATGTACATACAAGTTCTGGTGACAGACCAGCAATTCTGCATCACGAGTCACGACGGCTCTCCCCGTCCTAGGTACAGTCAAACCCCGATATAACGATGCGTTATAAAACGATATCCTCACCTTAACGATAATTTTGGGCCTCAATTTTTGAAATTCCTCATAGAAAACCCATCCGATAAAACGATATTTCGATATAACGATGGGATTTTGGTCACTTTTACGTTATCGTTATATCGGGGTTTGACTGTATCACGATTCACGTGAGACAAGGACCCCCAAATTCTAGGAGGTACCTTGTACATATGAGGTATGCACATACATGATACATACCTACATACATAGGTACATATGTACTTGTTAAAACGTGGAGAAGAAACCCTTGGTTCGAGTGATGGTTTCGCGGGGCTTGGCATACCTCCTAGTCATGGACAGTAGGCAGCAGGCTTGAACATTACTCTCCAATGCTCCATTGATAACGTAATTCCTCAAACGCATTCCACTTCATCCACTCGGCTACGCTTGCAATTGCCTTGGGGGACCCTTATGGAGTTACCCCGTAGAAGAACAGGTACGGAGTAGAAGGATGGCGATTTTCCCATTTTCCATGGCCAGGGGCGCGCGGGGCCTGCTCGCGAGATGAAGTCCCACCGTCTTTACAGAGAAGATGCGCGGTCCAAGAGTCTGCACGACCCGACTGCCACGATGAAGAGCGCATACGCATCGTGAACGGCTTGTATAGTTCGTCCGACTGAACGATTCTGTCGCAGCACGAGAATCTAGATCTGGCCCCCTGGCACTTAATTGGCGCTGTCACCCGCAAATAACAACTGTCGTGATAACGAGTCATTATTGTCCACGTAGGTATGTACTCCGTACTCTGTATGTATGTGGAAGTTGGTCGCAGACTCGCGAGTCGTAGGACAGATCTTCTGGAAGGCCTACCTAGACTAGAGACATGCACGAGGCCGAGCGAACGAGAGAAGCTGCCAGACTTCCGGCTTGACCGCCTGGTCATCTTCCTCGGGCCGTACGGCAATCACCATCTACGTGATGCGCAAATCTAGTTTTACGGTACATAGGTACTGTACGGAGCATGTGCCGATGGCAAATCCGCCAGAAGTGGAATAAACATACATATATAAACATGGCGGAAGGCGCGGAGGCCGGACTGCACGGTCAAACTGCGCTTTGTCTGTCTAATAAGCGGCTAAAGCGGAACGTCTTGAAGGCCTTGGACCATAAACACTGCATTCTGGCAACCATACCTACCATTTCGGCAGTATCCCTTGGATGTTATTCGGTAACGTGAGAAAGAATGTGGCTTTTCCCTGAAATGGTACCCAAAGTTCCCGACACATGGCATGGAAAACCCGCCCCCGGAACCCGTGGGGTTTCGTTCCGCAGAAGAAACAGGCCCTTGCCGGGCTGGCCGGGGTGATCCCTATGTAGTATGTAGTTGTCATTTGCACATAGGTAGGTAGAGCAGATGGCAGGGGAAGCCGCCATGACGTCGAGCTTGCTCGTGCCGGCTACCGGGATGATCTGCGCCGGGGGGAAATCTAGAACAGTCGTCCAGACCCCAGTGGACAGTGACGTACATGCCATGATGCAGTATGGAGTTTTCCGGAGTCACTACCGGTAGCACTGGACTAAGGGGCTCGCGTCTTACGGTCTTGTGGATGAAGTCCGCGTATATTTCTGGTGATTCCGTCGAAAGTTTACGGTGAGATGGCAGCAATACATGCTTTAGATGCAGACACATTGCATGTATCTGCGGCATATTGCATTATGACGTAAAGGGCAAGCAAAGGTGCTCAGAATACCTTCTGCGGGCTCGAACGTGTCAATGCCGTACACAATGGTGAAAGGAGGCATGTCGTGAACTTTCCTAATTCGGTGTCTTCTCATGAACATGCTGGGGTTTGGACTCAAGAACGTCTCGTTTCCTGGCTTCCTTTTGCCTCGTGAACCACATCGTGCTGTGGGTTTGCTACGAGTCCGACTTGGTCAAGGAACACCAATGATCGTGCCTGTTTAAATGTCTGAGCTTCGTTTGTCATTTAGATTTCATGCGTATCTCTTTCGTCACTATGTAGCCGAACCTTCTACATGCTGTCGCAATCGACTGCGGCTGTTTAAGATGAGAGTTGAATGCGGCAATTCCTCGTATTGAAAGCGCATCCAATACATCAAAGTCGCCCTCGGTCATTGCCATTTGAAGCTTTCGAACGGAGTCTCTCCGGTTACAGTTGAACCTTTGACACATACGGCATCCACGAAAATGATCGTCCCTTCTTGCGGCTTAAAACATCATCAAAGATGCAGCGCACCACGTTGCGAGCGTGAGGCTTCTGAGTCGTCCGGCCTCCGTATTGCTCCGACTGGGGTGTCATCGTTCAAGTCTGAACTTCAGATTTGATAAACAAGTTGCTTTCAGCACTACCGGCTAGAGTCGTGTGATCATCGCCTAGCTGCCAGCGATTCGGAGGCATGACTGTCAGGTGCTTTCTCGTCAGGGACAGTACGGCGTAAGCATATTCCCGAGGATTGGCGAGCCCGTGGAAAGAGATGACAAGAGCAACGACAGCTCTCACGGTACGCGTGAGACTGGCATTCGAGAGCAGCAGCGAGATACAGCAATAGAGGCCTACATCCTTCGGTATACGACAAATGACAACGTCTTTGCTTGATCCTCCATGTTGCGCAGCCCACATTAAACTGAGCAAAGCTGTCCAGGACTCCAGTCACATTGACATGACAGAAGCCGCCCCAGTGATATATGCCGCGTTACTCAGTCATCCACGATTAGTTTCTCAGTCAGAAGTTAGATACGGGGTGCGCCAGCCATTCTCGGCCATGTTGCTGGACCAGTATCTTTCTATCAAGTACCCTCCCCTCGAAAAGTAATAGTGTTCAAAGGATTGCGAACTGTGGGATTTTCAGTCTGATGACACCTCATAGTGCATACGAGAAGTGTGAATAGACCAAGTCATACCCACCGCGTGCATCAGTCAACGGTCTCATAATGCACAATTGGTGACAATTCTACTTTGGTGTAGTCGAGTCGTCGAGGCAGTCATATCGTCCGCTCATCGCCGAGAACGTTGCTCACAAGTCAACGTTCACGTTGGTACCTGCAAATGCTCGTTAACCAGTGTCATCTCTGAGTTTAGGAAAGGGTAGACTTATCCCCGCAACGAAGGGGGGCTGTCCTCCCACCTTTGCAGGCACGAGGACAACCAGGGCTACCTATACAAACGGCCTGCCCTCTTAAGCCAATAATGAGAAGACTCATTCAAGACCTCATCTCCGCACTTTGACGCAATGTGTGATTGACACTAGCCCCGGACGAGTACAAAACTCTGACACCAACTCGAGATGGGTCCCAGAACTGATGCCAACACGCACAACTTACACGGCAAAGGCGTCAAAGAGGCTTGATTTCCAAAAATCCGGTTGCTTTGCGCCGTACAAGGCGTGCTGCACCTTCCTCGACTCAGTCGGCACGATAGGCCACAAACGCTGATCGCAAGATGAGAACCTCTTCTGTGTGTTCTTCGCTACCCACTAGGACTTGTTTTTGATTCCTCTCCCGGTTTTGCGGCCAGCGCAAGATCAAAAAGGAGGGCGTTGACGCGCGGACAAAAAACATCCATAAAAACCGCGCTTTCATCTCGACAATCTTTCTTTTGGAAGGAAATGGCGAGGCATGTGTTAAAGGACCAAGTGGCCCAATAACGTGTGTCTGGCGCCTCCGTCGTTGCGAAAGAACATCGCAAGTAGGAGTTAATGGGCCTGGCCCCGGCTCAATGTATGCATCGCGTAGACCGGGAGTTACCCCAGCTACGGCTTCAAAGTGCAAATCGGGTTTGGAAACATCTGGTTTGGTATATATCGACGTGCCTTCATGGATTGGACCGCAAGATCCGAGGGCACAAAAGAATCGGCAGGATTTGTCTCTATCAGCCGAGCATCTCTGTTTGAGACTCATGAGCCCCTCGCTACACGTGCAAATGATATGCAGTGATTCCGACGAGATAGGGCTCTGAGGAAAGTTGAGTGAAATGCAACAGCTGACTGTGTGTGACCTCTTCTTGGCTCTGCTCGCTATCCTCATCCACCTCTATGCGAGGGAAGCAGGCCGATACCCAGATTTGAGTGTTCCCAAAGGTATTGACAGAACGTCTTTGAAGCTGCCGCTCCTTCTGGCCAGCATTGTCATTCCAGTAGCCAGGCCGACGACGCTTCGGATTGAAGCTTTTCATCCAAGTGAGCACCACTTGAAGCCATGGCGTCTGACTCTCGCGCACCAAATGATGACTGGATATCCCTACCTCATCAGTCTACCTATCGAGAAGCACGCGACGCGTCCGAGCTCACTTTTCAGTGAGAGGACAGCATCGGCGTGTTCTCAGGTGTAAAAGATGAGGCAAAGCAATAGGGCCCAACACTTGAACCAGTGGTAAGCTTAGGGTTAAGTTCCGACGCTCATTCCCCCCGGTCAGGCCGTATCGTCTAGTTACCGACAACGCAATGCACGACAGGTCCATATGCTGCAAACAACGAAGTCCTGATACAGGTTCGGGCGCAGCAGGTCATGTATAACGAGTCTGGGGAGGGGGGTCTGCAATAGACATTCCTTTCGGAAAACGAGTTTCGGGAAACTGAGAGGCAGGCGAGGCGAAGTTGTTGAAGCTCGTTCGTGAAAGGTATGAGCTCGAAGAGGTGCTGCATCTTGTGACAAAAAAACGTTTCAAAGAAGAGTATGCCAGAGACGAGTCTCTGGGGACGGCACAAAAGCTACAGACATATGTAACGCAAGCTGCTCACGTCCAGTCCGTCGAAGATATACCTGTTGGAGAGCTGTTGTGGGGCGACCGCGACCGCGACCGCGACGCGACGCGAGTTCCCGTTTGTTCAATCGCGTCGCCCGACGCCAAGACTCAAAGTTGTCCCGAAAGTGAGAGGCACAGTGTGTATACCGCCATGTGAAATATAGCACTGTGGGCGAGCATCCAAAACCGCTAAACTAATATCGGTGGCTGCGGTCTTCGACGACATCGGTTGATCAGTTCCCAATGGCGGAATCAGCCCATCGAAAAGGCCCGCCGCCGTCCAAGATAATTGAACAGATTGTAGAAGCGGGCAAGGCAGCGTTTGACCCATCAACCGCGCCGGAAGGCCGAGTACCAGCGCTCCAAGCGTATGAGGACCTCGTTGCTAGGTATGGCTAGTTGGGCTTTCGAGATTCAGTACTCGACGCTGACAGCTCTTGCAGCACCAGCACATGGATTCTTCTCCCAGCATTGAATTCATTGATTAAGCCGGATGTCTTGCCCTCATGGCTGAGGGACCCATTGCTACAAGCTCTTACCCGCTTGCCTCTGAGGCCTGATGGAGTTCGCGGAACGCTGGAATTCGTATTTTCCGTCCATCCGAGCACTCAAGATGCCGCAGCGCAAAGTCAACAGCCGCAAAAGTCGGGCGCAAATATTACCCATGAGGCTGTAGCTGTTGCGACTAGACTGCTGTCCACTGTGCCTGCTACCCTAAGCCCCGATGAATGGTATGGTGGCATCGCTCCCCAGCTGTTCGCCCTGTTTGATGGCGATGCGGGTGAGGATCTTGCCAAAACGGCAGCGCAGATCGTTGGTTTTGGCATACTGGGGAAGAAGCAAATGGGCGCTCCAGGTAAGGAGACGATAAGCCCATTACGCGTATTCTGACCAGGACATGGACTGAGAAGAGGTTGGATATAGGAGCAGCAGGATGGAATGCGTTTGTACGGCCATTGATTGAGCCGATCAACTACTCGCTGCAAAGCGCGCGCGAACGTGATCTGGGGCTCAGCCAGGAGCCAAGCGACGAGATTGTGCATCTTGGTCGAAACAAGATTCTGGTCTCGGACGAGAAGCTCGTTGCGGCTGTGAGACGGCTGAAAGTGCTTGTGCTGTCGAATCCATCGCCAGGTCTGTGTCGACGGGTATTGAAGCCGGTTTTACTACAACTATGGGCGCTGGCGTCGATGGCCAACCACACCGAGGCCATTACGCAGAAATATTGCACACCTGCAGAAAGTCTTTTGCAGACTTATTTTACGCTTTTTGGTAAAGCGGACGCCATAGCTCCTTTTATACGGGACATCCTATGCGAGGGATCCTCACATGGATCAGAGCGCACATGGCGATTCCGAGCTGACGGCCACTCGAAAATCGATGCCGAGGCAGTGTCCAGCCCGGTGGAAGTTGACCTGCTGCAGGTCGAACCCAGAGCCGAGAAGCTGGCCAAGCTCATCACAGGTTTCTGCTCCAACGAGGAGATATCCGAGCTGTTTCTTGTCCTGTTACGCAATTGGATCCGGTCTCTGAAACAACAAAATGAGACTAGTATCAAAATTGCACCCAGCAGCCAGAGCATGCAAGAAGACTCTCCGCTTCAGGAGCTTGCCGAGCTATCCATTCTGCAGAAGTTGATGGAGACGGCACCAGATAAACTAGTCGGTCACTTCGATCAGCTCATGGGGGTTATATGCCAGGTGCTGCGAGGAAACGAGCAAGTTCCTCTGGGAGACGACGTCATGTCTGTCATTCTGAGTCTACTGAATCTAGTAGCCACCGCCACGAGCTTCAAACGATCAGATATACAACCCCGAGACATGGATCTGATTGAAGTGTCACTCCGGAAAATAGCCGGTTCTGAAAGCAGCGACGTCTCAGCGACAGCCAGAAATCTGACCATGCTGCTGGAATACCGAGACCAACTTGACCAACCTCTCCAAACCGACCATGAAGCCTCTTCTTCTTCCGCTCCATCAAGTCGCCAAATCGAAGACAGAAAAACCTACAATCTCGCAATGAACTACATCACCGGCGACAGAGACCATCCACCACCAGTCGTATCAGAAGGACTCGCCATGCTATCAACCTTGATCACAGCAGAAAGCCCCGTTCTAGACATCACAGCCGTCACGGTCCTAATGTCGAACCTGCTCCGAGATAACGAGGACTACATCAACCTACGGGTCATCAGGATCTTCACACAGCTAGCGAACAAGCACCCCAAGACCACTCTTCGGGAGCTTCTCGACAACTACCTCGATCCCCAAGAACAATGCACCACAGACACTCGACTGCGTTTCGGAGAGGCACTCCTACAAGTCATTGAGCGTCTAGGGGAGACCTTCTCAGGCGACATGGCCCAACAGACCGGGGAAACACTACTCTCCATCGCCGGACGGCGAGCCCACAGGCCCAAAACGCAGGCCAAGCAAGCCCGCGAGGAAAGACTTGCGAAGATGAAAAAGAAGAACAAGAACAAGGCATCAGCTCGAGACGGCGATGAGGACGAGCGCGAGGAACACGAAGAGGACGAGGACGAGGACGAGAATAGCATGATGACGGAAACAGAGAGAGCGAATAATGAGATCCTAGCCCAAATCATTCAAGGCTGGGAAAGTAAACGCGGCAGCGAAGATATCCGCATGCGCGCATCCGCTCTCTCCATCTTTGGCGCTGCGCTTGAAGTCAACATTGCGGGTATGGGACCAAGTCTCGTCTCCAACGCGGTAGATCTCTGCGTTCATGTCCTGAGCGTGGAGCGGGACATGGAGTACGCGATTCTTCGACGGGCTGCTATATTAGCGATTCTGGGGTTCGTGCGTGCGCTGCATGAGGCGAGGCAGTCGGGCCGGTCGCCG
Organism: Claviceps purpurea; assembly: GCA_029405325.1. Taxonomy (NCBI): domain Eukaryota; kingdom Fungi; phylum Ascomycota; class Sordariomycetes; order Hypocreales; family Clavicipitaceae; genus Claviceps; species Claviceps purpurea. The sequence continues at coordinate 2,612,025 of CM055783.1, read as the reverse complement.
GGGTTTGGACTGACGATGTCTAGTCGTGAGGATATACAGCGGACGCTGGAGTATGTGGGTGAGACGGATAATGATGGTCTTGTGCAGCAACACGCGCGAGATTTGGTGGAGAGTTTGCGGGATTGGCAGATTGGGAGCTTGTTGGCTCAGCGGCAGCAGCAGCAGCAGCAGTCTGAGGGGATGGCCGGAGGGTTGGGTTTGGGCTTGAGCTTGAGCCGGCTTTCGGGGCTGAATGTGAATATGAGCCCGGAAGAAGGCACTGGGGGTCAGATTCGGCGCCGGATTGAGGAGATAGATTGAGTTAGATGGAGGGCTGTTTTCTCGGGGATCTTGGTTCTGATTTCTGTTCTAGAACGTAACGTTGCGAGACAGATATCTACAGAGAGTCTCTTGAGTCTTGACGTTGCTGCATACAGTGGCATACACACAGGAGTTGTTCTTTTTTTTTCTTAGCGCAGCCGTGTTTCATGCTAAATTGTTAGGATGCTCGACAATCTTGCATGGAAAGTTGAAACAGTACCTACATACGCCGCCAGCGGATTTAGCTGTCAATCGGAGAATTTGCACCATCTCGTCCATCCATCCCATGTTTCACCAGAAGAGGGATTAATCTGATACATTCAATGCCATACATACCGTCAAGCGAAATGAACCGCGGCGCGACAACAGAGGACAACGGCGGCAAGCCACATGTCATCGCATTGCATCGTCTCATTAGGTCTCCAACCCGCGCCCACTGCCCAGAGGAGACCAACGCCACAAAACAAGGACATTGGAAGCGCCGCGCATCTTTTAGGTCTCATATATTTGTAGCGTGAGAATTGGGATGTTGGTGCAAGACAGTCCTTAATGCGCGTCGCAAAACTCGAGTTGTAACTTGCAATGTAGGGGAAGTTCGTCGTGGAGAAACCAGGCAAACTCCTCATGAATGATGATGATACATGGGGCAAAAAAAACTGTGGATGGACCATGGTACGCACGGTAACATGTTAGTAGTTACAACTTACATACATACCTATTCTGGACGTCGGAGACATCTGCTCGCGGATGGCGCCAGAAAGCAATACCTATGCAGGAGAGAGAGACAAACAACACATGAACGCCAGCTTTCCTGTTTCATGAGTGAAGAAACATGGCAACTTGCCTTTTCTGCCATACGGACAACTATTTTCACATGTCAGGCCAGCCATGGTCGTTGGGTGGCTGTAGCAAGTCAAGGTTTGCTGGCTACAAGTACAGACTCATTAACCATCAAGGCGACGGCAACGAATGAGGCAATCGCGATAGCACGCTGCACATGGCGATGAAGCGCGGCCAGCTCAGGGACATGAAACGCTGACTGCTGAAACTGTGGGACTCGACGATTCGCCGTCAGCGGCCCGGGCTTCCTCCGGAGTCCTGAGTGTGTCTGCTGCTGCATGACCTAGGTACAGGCTGCAAGGGAAACGGGGAAAGACACGATGCAAAGATGCGGAGAGACTGGGTTTTACGGAGTACATATTTCGTCATTAGCAGACCGCCAAAACTTGGAATCTTGGAGACAGGTTGGAGAAGTTGCAGAGAAGGTTGTGTCCACTGCCTGGTCAGTGCCTCAGTGCCAGTCAGTGGTGTGGCCTCAGTGGCCTGTGCTCTGCTCCGTAGTGACCGAGTGGCGGTCTCAGCGCGTCAGCAGCTGAAGAAGCAGTAATTTATGGCCGACGACATGCAGGAAAGAAGTTGCCAGGACACACTGAGTGGCGCATTTGAGTGGGACTTGTTGGCCCGCCGGGATTGATCGCCTATTGAGGTGAAATTGCAACGACGGCGCCGCTCAGGGGTCCCGTGCCCACCGGCGGCGGTCATCAATCTGATCTGCATTGGGGGCTGGCCCCCAAAGGTACTCTTTCGCTGACACCGCACATGTTGTTCAAACACCGCACATGTTGTTCATTTGTCGCTTTCACCATCGCTGGCCGCTGAACTCCAAAGCAGTGCATCACAAACTGACTGTCACGTTGGACGAGTGTTTGCCAAGTCTTGACGACGGCCGCATGTCGCTGGAGGCTCGTGTCTTGCAACTGTGGGGCCCGATTGGAGTTGTATAGCCAGGAACGGTTGGCTAACGGCGCGTCTCACAGCATGTGCCTTTCCCCCGTACCTGCATTTAGTGGCATGGGCCTTGCCCCTGAGCTAAAATCCGTGGCCTGGAAAGAAGCCAGCCACCGACGCTCGACGGAGCGTACAGACAGAAGGCGAAAAGCCAGTCCCAGTCTTGGCATCTTGACGCGGACACGCGACTGGTCAAAATGGAACGAGCCAGTGAGCCAGTGAGCCAGTGAGCCGGCACTCTGGGCAAGTCAACAACGTGCGCAACAACGTCGTCCAACAAACTTGTCCAATGCAGGTCCGTTTCGCCCGCTTGGTCCGCTTCTTCTGGTCTTCTGGTCACTGCCATGATGCCATCCGTCCGTTCGGAATGGCTTTGTCCTCAAGTGATACCTAGGTACTATCTCTCTCTCTCTCTCTCTCTCTCTCTCTCTCTCGTCGTAGGTGGCACGAGCAACGCGGCGTGCGCCTGGAGCTCGTATCCATGCCTTCTCCCGCATGCGAGAGCGGGCTTGACTCTCTTGGGCAGCGCGCGACAGGGTTTGGGTTTCGCCCCTGCAACCTCGTTCACTCATTCACCTCATGCATGACTCTGATGCTCGCGTCGTGTTTGGCCGCCGGGCTGGGATTACGGGTGACTGGGATGCCGGATGCCGGGGATCAAGGGATTCAAGGCTGTGGCTGCTTCAGTCCACAAAAAAAGCACATCCAACTTGTTCCAACCGGCCGATGCTAACGCCAATTTGCATTGGACGATAATGTGCGCCTCCGTCCCGGTCCCTCTCCTTTCCTTGATGACGGGTCTTTGCCTGATATACCGCGCCTTTCTCTTCGCTCCCGCATCCGCCTTCCTTCTCTTTTGCCTCAAGTCGCCTTTTCAGTTTGACTCCATTCACACACTCATTTCTCCATCTGATTCATTTTCTTTGCCGCTCTTTGCTATCACTACGAATCTCGATTATCGACGTCAAGCTGCGCTGCGTCTCACCGAATACCGACCGCTTTCCTACTTTCATTCCCTTCATTCGAGCGAGAAAACCAACGCTTTCATTTATTATAACGACGCGAAATCGACTTTCGCTCTTTTGCCTCGTCATCATCGCCGTATCCTACACCAGATCCGTAGTCAATCGATCAGCATTGCTTGAGGCGTGGTTCTTTCCAGTCACATTTTCACTCAACCTTTTTACGACTCCATCCACAAAATCTGGACAAGATGAAAACCACCGTCACTCTTGCCATGATGGCCGCTGTTGCCTCTGCCGTCAACCCTGGCAAACACATGTACTTCCGCCGCAATGCCACCGAGCCCATGACCACTCTGGTCGTCAAGACGACTCAGCTTCACACTATTGTTAGCTGCGCTCCCACTGTGACCAACTGCCCAGCTCATGCCACAGGCATTGCTACGCTGCCCGATTCCGAAAAGATCACAAAGGTTGTGACCGACACTGTTATCCTGGCCACGACCGTTTGCCCTGTGACCGACATTGCCAAGGCCTCATCCTCAGCAATCAACTCTGCGCAAAGCAGCAACAACCCGGCTCAGGTTACTGGTACCAACACCCGCTCAGCGCCGCCCGCCTTGACCACCGAGGTCACCGACGTTGTCACCGACAAGACGTACACCATCACCATGGGCACAGGTTCCGATGCCTCGTTGGCTACCCGAACTGTTCGCACTACCTTGAAGAAGACAGTCACCGTTCCCTACGCCGACGTCACGGCCGCTCCCACTTCCACCGCTGACACCACCACCACGGCGTGGGCCACGAAAAAGGTCACCAAGACTGTCAAGATTTCCAAGGCCAGGACGTCGACCACAGCTGGAAGCCAGCCCACCGGTTCTGGCTCTGGTGATTGCCCCGTGTCCACGGTTACTGTTACCGTGGCCGCCCCTACCGTCTACGTCACCGTGGGCGGTGCCTCGTGTACGGCCGATCAGAAGCCCGTGGCTACCAATGAGCCTACCTCCTCCCAGCCACCCGTCGATACTCAGAAACCCAGCAGCCAGCCGTCACCCACCGACTGCGACGACGACACCGTCCCCACGCAAAAGGCTACTCCCACCCTTGCTCCTTACCCAACCGGCAACGGCACCCACCCTACCAGTGGTCGTGTTAAGCCCACTGGCTTCGCCATTATCCATCGCTAGAAACCTCTTGATTGGCGATGTTGCAGGACGACGACAGCCACGGTAAAAACAAATTGCAAACGCTGTGGATTCTTCCTTTTTTTTCTTGAAAGAGTTGGGAGCATGTCATGGAAGCGAATTTCACGACAGTGACGACTCTGGGCAAATGACCCTTTTTTTATCTTTTTGTGTATACTTGACTTTTTGGGGGGAGCAATTCGAGACGAGGGCAGGGAAGCCAGCATATCGTTGCGGATCATGTACCGTTTCTTAGATTCTGGATAGTAAATGGACGTATATATGCCAGTCTACAAACAAGCCTTGTTGTCACTCTTTACAAACAACCTTGCGCTCGGGAGTAGGGGTGAGGATTCAGGGGAGAGAGAATTGCTGCATCGACGACATTGGTGATTGTGAATATTTGGTGCAACTACGTTGTTAGTCCAGCACTACATATAATCATACAATATGGTCGTTCAACGGATTTACCTATGTAGGCCTGTGGGAGACAGGACATGTTGCCAACTTGAACCTGAAGTATACTTGTAAATACATACATACCTACATTGAAAGGATTTACATACATAACTGCACAGCCGTTGAATTCAGCTCTGCCCGAGACCTTCTGCCACGGCGTGTCTTGGGTTGTCTCGTTCACTGGATGCTGGTTTGAGTTGGCGGTAGGGCGACGAGCGCAGGGAGGTTGTAAATCAATGATGTACCTAGGTAGGTACTGTACCTAGGCACAGTTGGCTTTCAAAAATGAAATACGGAGTACGGAGTACATACATACATATCTACATTTTCCACTGTGTGCCTGTATGTACGGAGTATGTACCTAGAAGATGATTCAATTGCCCTGGGCGACTCATGGCGACTTCGCCAGTCGCAACTTGCATCTTTCAAGGCAGAGCCATGTTGCATGCAGGTAACTACGAAGAATACTCTGTCCAGTGTCCGGAGTACGCTACATTCTGTGGACAACTGAAGCCATAATCCCGCAACGATGAGGCACTTCTTCTGCCAGCAACGCCACTTGATGAGTCTTGACTCACCTAGCCCCACGTGTCGTCATCTCCAGCCGCTATCATTGGGCAAGACTTACTCCGTATGAACGTGAAACACGGGCTGCATTGTTGGTGCAAAGAACGAGAAAAGAGAACGTCTTGCACTGTGTGAGGTGCTGCCCCGGGCAACGACCGGATGCGCTTGGCTTGAACCGCTTATGAATGCCTGAGGCACCATCCGGCTCTTCCCGCTGCTTGCATTCAACGTTCTTCATCGTCACAGCACGCAATTGTCGTCCTGTCAGACAACATCGTGCCGATTTTCCCAATGTCAAAAGACAGAGAGAAGATGTCGAAGACAAATAGCCTGTGCGAGTGAAATCTTGCGATGAGCTCGCACGGTAAGGAGTTCGAAGTACATAGGCATGTATGTACCTATGTACTCATCCGTATGCAACTAAGCCCAAAGCAGAGGTATACATGTACATACCTACTACTCTGTACTCCATATGTACTCCGCACAGAGTACCTAATGTATGTACCAAAGTTCTCCTCATCATGTGCCGCTTTCAAACTCAGCAACTGCCAACGGCATCATCCTCACTGCCTATGTATCCTCGCACGCTTGAGTTCATTCCAGTGAGGTATGATGCAGAAATTTGCCGTTGAGAAGCGCTCTCGAGGGCGTACCTGCTCCGTACATTGAGTTAACGTTCCGGACAAACAGGTGGGGTCGATGGAGATCATCGAGCTACCTGATTGGTGAGAGAAGCTCATAGCTCTCTCCGCTTCTACAAGAATCTTTTCCCTTTGATTCGCTTTGCGCCCATTCAAGCCCGCAGATGTGAATGACGTTTCGACAGTTTGACCCCTCTCTTTGCCCGATGCTCCCCACCTTTCCGCTCCGTTGCAGGATTTCTCTCCCCCTCCACGTAAACCCCATTCCTGCTTCCTGTTGTTGCTCTTTTTTTCCAACCCCTCCAACCTACAACACTCTCATCTCCCAATTGAACCTTTTTTTGTCGTTCAACTCAATTCAATACCGCCATCATGTCCAACGTCTTCTTCCAGGTTTCTGCCAATGGCTGTATGTACATCCTCCCATGCTGAGGCGTCTCTCACCGAGACCAAAACAACAAAAACAAACAAAAGCCCGTTGCATAGGCGGCAGAAGCTGGTACAGTAGCTAACGTTCAAGCTTCGTGCAGCTCCCCTGGGCCGTATCATCTTCAAGCTCTACGATGATGTAGTGCCCAAGACTGCCGCCAACTTCCGTGCTCTGGCCACTGGCGAGAAGGGCTTCGGCTATGCTGGCTCTTCTTTCCACCGTGTCATTCCCCAGTTCATGCTTCAGGGCGGTGACTTCACCAACCACAACGTGAGTAATTGAGCTTCGCAAGAAGAATTATGCATTCTTTTAGGAATTGTTGTTGTCACCAGCGGTTTCAAGCTTGATTCGTTCACAGTGTATCTGTTGGTTGAGCTGGGCATGAAGGATAGCTTCGAAAAAATTGGAGACCAACACGGAATCATCAACTGACACAATTCTAGGGCACTGGTGGCAAGTCCATCTACGGCGAGAAGTTCGCTGACGAGAACTTCACCCTGAGACACACCAAGCCTGGTCTGCTGTCCATGGCCAACGCCGGCCCCAACACGTATGTCTTGACCCCGGAACACGTAGGCTGTAGGTATGAGTTGAGCTAATTTAATCATTCTGCAGCAACGGCTCCCAGTTCTTCATCACCACCGTTGTGACCTCTTGGCTCGACGGCAAGCACGTCGTCTTCGGCGAGGTTGTTGACGGCATGGACATTGTCCAGAAGATTGAGAGCTTCGGCTCCCAGAGCGGCAAGACCCAGCAGAAGATCACCATTGACCAGAGTGGCACTGTCTAAGCTGGTTATTGCGTTGGAGTCTTGAAGCAAGGAGAAGATAAAAATAGGCGGCTAGATATGTCACGATTACATTTGCTGTCCCAGGTAGTATCGTTGGCTGGGTAAAATATTTTGAGACCTCTCCAGACACGTGCTGTGCGACGCTTTGTGATGTAACGCCTCCGATTGTGCTGCCGGACTCGTTGACGTGAATTGGACTTTGCGACGAATAACGTAGACTTGAGTTTGGCCCCGCCATGCTGTGTGTGTCATGTGTGTGTGTATGTTTGTGTGACAGACTGCCCATCAAGTGCCTTTGATGGTCTTGATTCTTATTCCTTCCATCTTCCAATTCATCCTTCTTGTCCTCATTCCAACCAGTCTTCCTTGGTGTCTGTCCCTCGACTCAAAGCTCTACTGTAATCTAGCACACAGCTCACAAGTTCACGGACCCAATTCACGCACGAGTCTAATGAGAGCGCTTCGCCAAAAGTAATTCTCATCCCCCCATGCACATAGGACCTAAAACAATCCTCTGTAAAATAAAATGAAAACACGCTCGCCCATATCTGCAATTCGTTCCAATCCAACCTGAAACCAATGCCCGTACGCCCACACGTCCCGACTCCATAATGTCCATATACAACATGCCGTTGAACAACACAAATCCAAACTGTCCTCCCTCCTAACGGAATAAGCGGGACATAGGAAAGAAAAACTCCAGTATTGATAGACGCCGTCACCCCAGCACAACCTGTTCATATACTCTCATATCTAAATGCCGTAGTAAAACAGCACGTAGGGCGGCCCTGCTCTTTGCGAGCTGCGGCATCAAGTTATCTGTTTGTTCGAAATTCGCGCGTATATTATCGACGTGGGTACCCAGTTGGACAGCGAGCGGCTGAATATCGTCATCTTGAAGGATTTCCTAGAGTGTGCCATAATGTTAGTCTTGTGTATTTTGACAGCCGGGTGATGCCTCCCGAGCTTGTGACTTTTCCAGGTTGCCAATGTATGTATGTGTGTGTGTGTGTGTGTGTGTGTGTGTGCATGTGCCTCATCAAAGTGATCATCAAGCGCAAAACGCCAAAAAAAAAAAAACCATACCGTGAATGCTCCGCTCCTCGCCACATCCTCCTCCCTCGCCAACTCAAACTGCCCCCCTTCCCGTCCTGATACCCCCTCGCCCTCGCCCTCCCCCTCTCCGTCCCCCTCCGCATTCCCATTCCCATTCCCAGCCACAGGCGCAAGAACATGCGCCCTCCTCAACAAACTCCTCTGCTCCCTCGCCTGCGCCCTCGCCCCAGCCTCCAACGTCCTCAACGTCTCATAATCCCTCTCCAGCTCCTCCTCCAGAGTCTCCTTCTCCCGCCTCAGCACCTCCAGCCCATCCAGCGCCGGCTCCAGCTGTCTCTCCAGCGCAACTTTCCCGTCCAGCACGCTCTCAAAATTCAGTTCCACCTCACGGCCCCCATCGCTCTGGAGAGGCGCACGCCCCACATTGGCAGGCATAGACGCCGGCGGGAAGGGCAAGCCCCGTGAGATCTTACGCGTGATGCGGTGCGTGATGAGCCGGAGTGCCGAGGAGGTATACTCCCTTCGGAGCTGGGAGTCAGAAATACGCTGCAGGATAGGCCGCTGGGCGTGCTGGAGGGTTGTGGATACGGCGGTGAGGGAGGCGTTGGCGAGGGGAGACCATTTTGCTTCGATGGCGGATTGGCGCACGCGGCGGGTGTAGGGCGCGACGTGGACGTATGGTTTTGGGGGGGAGGGCGGTGCGGAGGAGGCTTCTCGGTTGGAGTCTTGGTGGTCTTGGGGACTTGGTCGTTGGGGTTTGTCCGGCGCGGCGTGGGAGATGGGCTGGTTGGGTTGGGGGATGCCTCTTCGTCCGATGACGGCTGATGTGCCTAGGCTGCTGCGCTGGGTTGCGCTGGATGTGCGTCCGCGTTTTTGGGCCCGTGATGAGTCGTCGTCGTCGTCTTGGTATTCTTCTTCGGCTTCGTCGTCATCGTCGTTGTCGTTGTCGTCGCCCCGGGTGCCTCGTCTGCTGGAGACGCCTCGATTGGTAGACCCTTTCGGCCGTCCTCGTTTTGCGTTGCTGCTTTGGGTCGACAGGCGGCTGGCGACGCCGATACTACTGCTTTTCCTCTTCTTTGCTACGCCGGAAGTGTTTGGCCCGCTGCTTTTTTTGGGCTGTGCTGGGTTTCGTGATCGCGGGCCCCCGAGGGACGTGTTGGACGGCTGGGCGCGTTTGCGATTTGGTGGGGGATTCGAGGCCTAGTCTTTCAGCGTTTTGCGGATTACGAGGGAAGCTATTTGCGACAACTCACCATTTGAGGACGCGCAATAAAGAGGAAGAGAGCATGTGAGAAAGTACCGTATTTGCGACGCAACTAGGTAGGTATGTCACGTCGATAACGGCGGGCGGTCTACGCGCTGTGTGCTATCAGGTCACTTTGATAAGCAAAAAGCGCGTTTTGGGGGCGCGAAGGCGTTGAGCTCGGGGGTCCCACTTCAGCTGAGCGCCTCAATTGTACGCACAATTGTCAATGCCGACTACGCCACAGACGCCTGCGGTCTGGCCAACCACCGCGGGACACTCGTAGACGCCACGTCCATCCATCGCCGTAGCTAGGCGCAGCTCCGTCAGTCAGCGTCAGCCCCTGTTCAACAAATCTCTGTCCTCTCCAGCATCTGTTCGTCTTTATTTTCTCCGACTTCATCTCTCTTCCCGGTGCAGCTCTCCAGCACCTCTCTCGGCTCTCTTCGTACAGACGTCCATTGACTAGACTCACCAGACGACTAGCTCAACCATCGTATCCCACCCACGCATCCACGCACGATGCGCTTCTCAAAATCCCTCCTCGCCGCGGCGCTATCGCCGCTCCTGGCTTCTGCACAGGAGGACTCGTTCGGCCAGTACAAGGCGCAGTTTCAGACCCTGATGGACAAGGTCGGCTCGTATATTCCCAACCCGGGCACGTACGATGCGGCGGCGGCGCTGGAGGCGAAGCTAGGGTCCATGAGGCTGTCTACATTGACCATGGAGAACTGGAAGGAGACGCTATATGAGCCTGTTGCTGCGGGCGCGATCGTTCCTACAGAGTGGTGGGTACTGATTTCGGGACGCAACAAGACGTGTTTTGGTAGGTTTTCTCGTCTTTTTGCCTATCTGCTTTCTTTGTCTCTTTTAGTCTGCTTATATCAGACCTAGAACCAGTTCGCTAACTGCTGCGCGTTTCTTTCCACTAGGCCACTGCGGTGTCATCGAAAAGGCGTTCAACGAGACAGCTGCCAAGTTTGCCGTCGTGCCCGGCTCGCCCTTCATGGGCATCGTCAACTGCGATGACCAGCCTATTCTGTGCAATGCCTGGTCCGCTGGTGCGGGAAGCATCTGGTCCTTCAACATGCTTCCTCCCCCCGCTCCCGTGGACATCTACAAGAAGCGACTCAATCTGACCACGACTACGTCGGAGGACCTCGTCCAGCTCAACGCCGCTGAGTCCAAGGCTGAGGCTGGATTCGTTCTGCTCGACTCGTGGTTCCACCCCTTCAATGGCAAGATCACGGAGCTCGGTCTGTCGACACTCTACGGCTACACCATGTGGGCGTTTGGCCTGGTCCCCAACTGGCTGTTCATGTTGATTGTGTCGTTTGCAAGCCGAAGCATGATGTCCAACCGCATGCAGCCTCCTCGTGCTGGTGCTCCTCGTGGTCCTGCCGGTGCCGGTGCCGCTCCTGCTGGCGCCGCTGGTCGCCGATAAGCTTTTTAGCCTTGATTAATGTACTGCGTCGGATGTACAGTGGTGAAAGAGGGGGATAGGTGGAAGACGACGTGTTTGGAATTTTCTATACCGTGTTAGATATGCACAACGTGGCGATGATGTCAAGAAATGGGATATGAAATGGGCGGCTGAACAGATCATGATACAGGATATTCTTGTTTTGGAATCACATCAAATAAGCATGTGAGAAACTTACCTACCAGTTCCACGTTTATCTAGGAACCAAGGGTTCATGAATTCACGATTTCGATTTCTTGTCACACTCTTCCTGCAGCGTCACCAGTCCCTCCCTAGCCAGATCATTGACGCGCGGGTCGGAAAAGCTCCCGTACCGCAAGTTCCCGAGCGAATCGACTGTCTGCGCAATCGACGCGAGGAGCTGCTCTTCATCGTCATGCAATTGCTGGATTTCGTCTTCAAGTGCGCCCACCGCGCCTTCGAGGTCGGGCAGGATGGACTGAAGGGTGTGTTTTATGGATTTGATGCCCGTTTTGTCGCCGTAAAGCTGTAATCATTAGCTTCTGTTTTCCCTCTCTTTATTTTTCTTTGGTATCAATTTATTGACTGCGACGTGTGGCAGCTTTCTGGCTCTCAGCAGAATATCGCAGGTGGTATGTAGGTACATGCGCCTGAACGGACAGTTGAAGAACACAGGGGGGGGGATATGTAGATGAATACATGCGCCATGAATGCAGCATGATGTAGAAGAATGTAAAAAGGAACACAGAAAGAAGATACAAGTAAAAAAGACAACCTACCGCCCGCTCAATCTCAATCTCCAAATCCCCCGCCTCCCCCTCCCCCTCCAACCTCGCCCTCAGAACCTCCCTCCTCATCGCGACCCCCCGCCGCGCCTCCTCCCCGATGTTCTGCGCCACGGCATCGACTACCCCATTGCGCTGGGCCTGCAAGTCGCGATACAGGCGGGGACCTGCGGATTCGTCTGGAGGGATCGTGGGAACAGGGCGCGGAATTGGTCGAGGGTGGTGATGGAGGGGAGGGGGGCGGGGAGGAGGAGATAGGCGGTTAGGATGTCGGATTCGGGGGGTGGCATTGCGATATATAAGGGAGTTCAGTTCTTTGATGAGGCGGATGCTGGCTGGGGTGGTTGTTTGGTGTGTTTCGGGGTCGTGAGCGAGGAGTCGACTGAGGTGCGTGGAGGAGGAGTTGTGATGAAGATTATGGAGGTTGAGGATTCAAAGCTGGAAATGATGCAATGCGGGTGCCACGCGTTGGGCGCGTCTGGGCTAGTGGATCATTCATGGGTCGCGGATCGCGGCCGCACTGGGCTTCAACTTTACCGTTCGCTGTCAAGGACGCGAAATTCATGAGAACGACAAGTGCAGTGAGCAACCCAAATTTGAATCACAGAAATCGAGTATTGCCCAATTGATTTAGTCTTCGACATCTGCCAGCTCTACTGTTCTTCCGGACTTCAGCTCATTAACCTCCCACGCTTATAGTGCACTCTCGATAGACTGAATAGCCAACATCATTCATTGTATGTAGCATGTCTGCATGCACCCTCTATGTTCATAACCACTTGTCTAGCGCACATCATATCTAAGTCTAAAGACAAATATAAACGATCCGCCTCGCTTCATTCAAGCCCATTTTATGTTGTATCGTGCTTCTTGCTTCCGCCTTTTCTTTTCTTTTTCTTTTCTTTTCTCTTCATCTTCTCTTCTTCCCTTTCCTCTACTTAGCCCCCCCACGTCCGCCCACCGCGCCAGCAGCATCAAGCTGTGCCCTACTCAGAGGCAACTCCGGCAGCGCACGCCCCTTTCCATTCGGCCACGTCACGAAGCCAATCTCAGCCAGGTATCGCAAGTACCGACCGACGTCTTCGCGGCCAACACCATATCCAGCACTCTCGTCAACGCCAGTCCAGTTCTCTGCATCATCCTTCAGGACCCTGACGGCATTCCGATCGTCCAGCTCAGGAGCCCGCGTGTTTGCAGGAAGGTCATTCACGCAGAAATGGTACAGCGGCATAAGGGCGTGCTGCTCGAGATCCTTCTCAGGACCACCCGCCGAGACATACTTCTCTAGCTCGTCCTTCCACTGTTCGTACGCCACCTCGGGGATCTTGTAGCCGTAGTATTCAAGGATGGCGAGGTACTCGCTCATGCGCAACCTCGGGTGTCCCGTCACATGGACGACGTTCACCGAGGGAAGGGGATTGAGTGCGGAGGCGACGACGACGCGGGCCACATGGTTGACGGGCACAGAGTTGACCGTGTTGACGATGCGAGGTCGCACGCCTAGCTGGATGCAGCCCTTGAGCATGCGCATCAGGAAGTCGTCTGTGTTGCAGACACCCGTCTCTGAGTGTCCCAGGATGTAGCCCGGTCGCACGACGGAGCCTCGCAGACCACGACGGCCTGCCTCGCGAACAAGCTGCTCAGACACCCACTTGGTCTGGCCGTAGCCGGTACCGAGTCCCGTCCGACTGCCCATCATGTCATCGTCTTCCAGCAGAGCAGATTGACCAGTGCTGACTTGCTGCTCGGAGAGCTTTACGTAGTGGTCCGTGTCGAGAACACTGGTAGAACTGACAAACGTAAATGTCTTGGGCCTTCCCTCATTGCAGAGTCTCATGGCATCAATCGTGGAGTTAACGTTGGCAGGCATCATGTCTTGGTATCGCTTGACCCAGTGCACCGTGGCGCCATTGTGGATGACAACATCTACAGTCTCCGCCAGCGTCTTCCAGGCCGCGTCATCAATGCCCAGCTGCGGCTGCATCAAGTCACCGACGACACAGCTAAGACGGCTCTCCCACTCGGCACACCAGAGACCATAGCCCTCAAGAGATCGTCGGAGACGCTCGAAAGCAGCATTGGGCTCTTTGGCGCTACGAACGTGTGCAATCAGACGGATAGAGCGGCTCGTACGCTCCAGAATGTCCTTGATCAGATATGCGCCCAGAAATCCAGTTGCGCCAGTCAGGAACACCGTGGGTGTCTGCTTGGCACGAATGGTTGTTGGCTCAGCCGACTGGTACTTGCTGGGCAGCTGCGCCACCAATTCGTTCAGAGATTGTGCGTAGGCGGGCTCTTGTTCTCCTGCATCATGGGAGCCTGTGCCGTTGGTTGTCGACGGGTTGAGCTGTGCGTCGACCTGGGCACTGAATCCAGTCAGAGTCGGGTGTGCATAGAGGGTGTTGATGGATACGTTTGCGCCGACTGCCTTGCGCATGACCAGCAGCATCTGCTGTGCCAGAAGACTGTGGCCACCCAGGTCGAAGAAATCGTTCTGGGGGCTGATCGTCTTGGCGTTGAGACCGGGAATGAGCTCTGCCCACTTGGTGGCAACGGTGCGTTCCATCTCGGTGAAGGACTCCCATCGTGCCAGCTCATCTTGAGACGCATCTTGTGTCTGTTCTGCGATATCGGGGAACGGCAGATTGGGCTTGTCGACTTTGCCATTAGGGTTTAGAGGTAGCTTGGCCAACACAATAAAGGTGGTCGGCACTGCATATGCAGGCAGTCGGCCCTTGAGATGCTCGCGAACCTCGGTCTGCATACGTCTGAAGCGGGTGAGAAAGACCTTGGTAGGGCCAATGTCCGTGGGCTCCTCTTCCGCGTCCTCCAGGCCTTGTGCGCTCAAAAATCGCCGCCACTCTTTCAGCTCGGGAACAATGTAGCTGACCAAAGTCGGCTCCTCATTCTTGTCTCTCCGCACCAGCGTCTTGCAGTCCCTGATGAGAATGCTTTGGCTCAGGTTGCTGTCAATGTCGTTGAGCTCAATTCTGAAGCCACGAATCTTGACCTGGTCATCAGCTCGGCCCGTGCATTCTACATCGCCAGACTCAGTATAGCGTCCCAAATCTCCCGTCCTATACAGCCTGTCTCTTGGGCCCTGGTAGTGCTTTCTCCAGGGCTCGTTGTTGTCTGCAGCCTTATCTTTCTGCGCCCAGTGATCATTACTGACAAACCATGAAGTCAAAAACTTCTTCTCATTGAGGGCTGGATCCCCTCGGTATCCCTCGGCGAGACCAGCGGCGCGAACATAGATCTCGCCCACTTCGCCAACACCACACAACCTCTTGGAATCTTGTCTGTCGACGACGAGAAGCTGGACATTCTGCATACCCTTGCCGGCGGGAACAGTATCCTTCAGCTTTGCCAAGTAATCAGGCTCCTTGGCTCGGCTCGGGATTTCGTAAAAGCTGACGGATCTCTGTGTTTCGGTTGTTCCATACATGTTGACGACGTTGACGTTCTCGGCCAAACTTCGTAAGCTCTTGACGTCTCTCGTCGTCAAAACATCTCCTACAAAGAATGCTCTGTCCAAGGCGGGAAACTCGGCAGATGCGCCACCAACGAGGATCTGGCCCATGGCAGGTGTCAGATGGGTAACTGTTGGACTGTGGTCTCTGAACCACTCGGCCAGTTTCTCGTGTTGAATGTCTTCCTTGGAGGGGACGAGCAGCTGTGCGCCAAGGAACAGGGGAGTAAAGATGTCTCTTTGAATGGGATCATGTGCAATTCCGGACAACATGGTGAACTTGCTGTCTTGGCTCAGATTAAACCGCTCGGCCATCCAGGGGAAATACTTGGCCAAGCTGAAGTGACGGCCCAATACTCCCTTGGGTCGGCCTTCACTACCAGAGGTGAAGGACAAGGTCGGGTTGCTGTCGGGACCAACAAGGACATCGGGAGGCGACGCCGCTCTGGGCCTCAACGACTCGAAGATGTCACGGCCATTGACTTCTCCGCCCAGGAGCAAGCCATCGTCTCGAATTCGCAGTGACGGAACCTCGGTCTTGAGCTTGAGCTCCTCATCAATGTATCTCCGGACGAGAGGTGCCAGCGGGCCGGCTTCATCAGTGGCTCGTGCAATGTTGATCAAGGCGTGAGGTTGGGCCACTTCTAGATAGACCTGCTGCCGGTTCGGGGGGTATAAAGGATCCAGAACCGTCATCGTAGCGCCTGCGGCCTGCAAAAGAGCTCATTAGCACGGGGTTCCAAGGTGGTATCGGCCAACAAGGCAGCTGCAGGCCGCAAGTGAAGCGGGTGTGCGGCGCATAGTGCACACTGCAGACTGCCAGACACATTGTAATAAACAAGAGCATACCAAAGTTCCCATAATGGCAACGACAAGGTCAACAGACCTGTGCGCCCAGATCATGACAACGTCGCCATGTTCTACGCCTGCTTCGTGGAGATGATGGGCGACGAGGTTGGAGGCCTCATGGATCTGGCGGTAGGTGAAGATGCGCTCTGGTGATTCTGACGACTTGGTCTCGACGACGCATATTCTGTCGGGGTGTTTCTGGGCGTTTTCACTGAAGATGGACTGGATCGAGCCAACGTAGCCGGACCAGTCCAGGTCTACCGTGGGATCCGGCAAAGCGGCCATGACGAAGGTCGAGCAAGTGTTTGGTTTATTGGCGGCAGCAGAGTGCTAATAATGGGCGGACAGGCTAATATATAATGGCGTCGCAGGGCAAGAAGAATGAAGCAGAGGGTCAACGATGATGGACTGCGAGCCTACGAGGCGGCGGTTAGTACCTAGATGTAGTCAATTGGAACCAAGATTGAGTCATTGACCAATCGAGGTGACCTAGAGCGAACTGCAGGTCGGCGAAGCAAAGCCAGGCTGAGCTCAGCTGAGCGAAGAGGTGGATGTAAGGCCGGAGAGCTGATATTACTCGACTCACAGGTGACAGGATCATGGATTGCGAGATCGGCTTACAGCAGTTTTTTTTTCTTTCTTCCCCCGAGAACGTCTTCCGAAATGGCAACACGCGGGCTTGCAGACGTGGGGTCTCTTTTTACCCCTCCATGCCAGACCGATTCCCGATTCCCAATTCCTTGGTGGGGCATCGGGCTGGATGGTCTTCATCTTGCGCAGAGGCAACGCTCAAGCTGCCATCTGTTACCTATCATTGATGAATGCCGAGATGACTGTGTCGGATGCCTCATCAGACGCGGCTGAAAGTATTGCATCAAGTCAGTCAGCTCGCTAATCACCTCCCTGCTGTGTCTCGTGGTAGATCGGGAAAGAGAGACATCCTCACTGGCTGAACTGAGATCGCTTGAAGATGAACACGAACGAAGCGTCGGCCTAGCCGGGCACGCCTACCTACGTATACGTATACGTGGCCATTAGCCATAGACCATCGGCTTACGGTGCAGTAATGCGAATTTCGTTCCGACCGATCGTCGAATGGATGCTGTTCCGACGGGAGAGCACGAGCTGCATAGGCACAAGTGGCACGTGAGCGTCTGTGTTACCGTTGCCGTCATGATACAGATAAGCAGATGACGTCCATGTCTTCAGTACTTCATACCGTTGAGTCTCAGGCGTTCTTCGACAGAATATGCCCTCCAAATCCTACAGCCAGATATAAACCAAGATAAATCAACTGGTACATACATATGGGCTTTCCTGTCAGAGAGGGTTGGCCAATGAGAAGCTCGGCCAGCCTCCAGGGTCCTTCCCCAGCTCAGTTGCAGAAATCGCGTCGCGTGCCCGCCAAGACCAGTCGAGGTACCTGTACTCAATGCGCCGCACTATCAGTACTTGGCACCATGTACTGCATGTACTTCCTACCACATGCGCTTCCCCATATGCAGGCAATTAACGCGCTTGCTCATCCTGTCCACTCGCATTCGAACATTTGAACGACTGCCAATGCGACTCACCCAAATCTCGTCGGAATCTCAACCATCCGTGTACGAAGCACGGCCTTGACGGTAGACGCAATACGCAATCACTCGGTACCTCAACATATTTATCTCGCTGTCCAGTCGCTTCGCAGTACAACAAGACCGCGTGTGGCCGGCCGCGTCCCGCGTTCCCGCGTCCCAACTCGCCAGCCTTTTGCAACAGTGCCTCTCGACCCTCCGTACACATCTGCGCCATAGGAAACCTTTGAACACTATCAAGGCCTTTGCCGCACATCATTTACAATGCCCCCCGCACGCCAGCAACAGACGCCACAGTTCAAAAAGGACGAAAAGGTCCTCTGCTTCCACCTCGACATGTTGTACGAGGCGAAGGTCATGGACGTCCAACCCGGCGAGAAGCCTGGTGATGGGTTTCGCTACAAAATTCACTACAAGGGCTGGAAGAATACCTGGGATGATTTGGTCCTGGCGGACAGGATCAGGCCCTTTGACGATGAACACAAGGAGCTGGCCGCTCAGCTGCATGCCCAGTTGAAGTCAAGCATGCAGAAGAGCTCGAAGCAGCCCAAAAAGAATATCAAGGGGGCCGAATCGATGCGCGGTAGTGAGGAACGAGGGTCTGGCGCTCCTCAAGGGGGAAGAGGGGCGCGGAGAGGCAAAGACTGGGAGTTGGAGCAGGTGAGGAACCTCTTTCGTTTTGTGGATGTCTTTATCACTCTTTTATCCTTTTTTTGCCTTTGTCTTTCATCTCCTTTGATGCGGCTTCAGTTCTGAGTTGCGTCTTTCCTTTTTTTGCGTGCCATGCCACATCCCTGCGGTCCTTTGGTACCGCGGCCGACATAGCCTCCAACTACATCTCATGCAGACTTCGGCACGTGCCAAACATGTCCGAGAAGACGCGCAATGCTCTTTGAGGTAGTTGAGGCCCGCCGGAAGCCCACTATCAGTGGTAGTCCTCCGCAGTGGGAGGCCAGGAATCGTGCCAAATGACGAGCATCTTGGGGCCTCACTGCGATTGTTGTGCTTCTGCATGTCGAGTCTACGGAAAATGGTTGATTTGCAAATCTTCATTTGCGAACATGGACGACTTTGATCTTTCCTCGTCAAAGAGCGCATTCATTCTATTCCTGTCGCGCACCAAATTGTCATAGTCGAGGGTCGGCGCCAGCAGTTGAGAGGGTCTGGCGGCTCGCTGGCTGCCTACGGCGTGCATAAGCGCCCCCACGTCATTGCATCGGCTGCCCGTCAAGTCCAGACTCAAAAACGCCAGACGAGGCTCGAGTCTCCAAAGCCTCTGGATATATGGCGACGTAGAGACATCCTATTCAAGTGTCTTGCTAGGCTTTCGGGTCGTCTGCTGGGTTCGCAGGTGCATCTACCCAGCCTCAAGTCACGCCTGTTGTGTAACTCAGCGAAGTCGCGGGCCGGCTCGGAAGCCCCCCGAGTAAACACGCCACTGTCAACTGAGACGCCCCGTCTGCTTGCTGTCAAGACTCAAACACACAAAGTAAACACGAGGGAAAATTGCGTCAACTCAGATCTACCAGTGGAATTGATTTCCAAATGAGTCGACTACGGAACCTCTGCGTGGTGTGTTTCTTGCTCTTTCCTGTTCAAAAGAGGTGCCAAGTGGTCTCTCCTGGAATATACACCGGTCATGTCATGTCAAGTGTCAAGTCATCATGCCAAGCCTAGTCAAGTCATTCCACATCATGTCTTGTTCCAAAATATCACAACACGTCGTTTACGAAACGTGTCGGACGTGGGACACACTAACATATCATAGGAGGACACCTTTCACAGCAAACCCGCCATCAACCTTCCTGTACCTGACCACATCCAAGCATTGCTGGTCGATGACTGGGAAAACATCACAAAAAACAACCAACTTGTGCCTCTTCCACACCCAAAGCCAGTCGCCAAGATCCTGGAAGACTACCTTTCGTATGAGCGGCCTCATCGAGTCGAAGGCTCTGCGAGCATGGATATCCTCGAGGAAGTGGTGGCAGGAATACGCGAGTATTTTGACAAGTCTCTTAGCAGGATACTTCTCTACCGGTACGCACTTGTCCTTTCCGCCGGCCTTCTTTGTCCGGGGCCGGGTTTCACTGTGCCGCGCGGACTGCTAACGTTCCATCGATTTAGGTTTGAGCGTCACCAATACATGGATATTCGCAAGTTGTGGGATAGTGCAGACCAAAGCTCCAAGTACAAGGGAGTGTGCGATGTCTTTGGCGCTGAACACCTTGCTCGCCTGATTGGTCTGTCGTCCTTTTCCTTTTCCTTTTCCTTTTCCTTTTCCTTTTCCTTTTCCTTTTCCTTTTCCTTTTCCTTTTCCTTTTCCTTTTCCTTTTCCTTTTCCTTTTCCTTTTCCTTTTCCTTTTCCTTTTCCTTTTCCTTTTCCTTTTCCTTTTCCTTTTCCTTTTCCTTTTCCTTTTCCTTTTCCTTTTCCTTTTCCTTTTCCTTTTCCTTTTCCTTTTCCTTTTCCTTTTCCTTTTCCTTTTCCTTTTCCTTTTCCTTTTCCTTTTCCTTTTCCTTTTCCTTTTCCTTTTCCTTTTCCTTTTCCTTTTCCTTTTCCTTTTCCTTTTCCTTTTCCTTTTCCTTTTCCTTTTCCTTTTCCTTTTCCTTTTCCTTTTCCTTTTCCTTTTCCCTGGTTCTCCTTTTCTTCTTCTTTCCGTCTTTCCTGTCCTGACTTCTCTTTGACGCACCGGCCACGACGACTAACAATACCACAGTCTCACTCCCCGAGCTGCTAGCTCAAACAAACATGGATCAACAGTCTGTATCACGCCTTAGAGAGGAAATCGGCAAATTCACCATGTGGCTAGGCCGGAACTGCGAGACGTATTTTGTGACTGAATATGAGGTACCATCCCAGGAGTATATCGAAAAGGCGAGGAGCTTTTGAGGCGTGTGGCGTTTGGGAGGCCAAGAAAATGGAGGATGTATATGATAGGGGTTGGGATAACGACAAATACCAGTGAAGGGGCTCGTGCGCGTAG
This sequence comes from Claviceps purpurea, assembly GCA_029405325.1. Taxonomy (NCBI): domain Eukaryota; kingdom Fungi; phylum Ascomycota; class Sordariomycetes; order Hypocreales; family Clavicipitaceae; genus Claviceps; species Claviceps purpurea. The sequence goes on along the minus strand of CM055783.1, from coordinate 2,591,494 downwards.
TAATAGCATGATATTGATTGTGCGGTTTTGTTATTTTGCGATTCTGATTTGTCCTTCCCACATGTTCAGTCATATGTGTACAAATCATGCTCTGGTCTCCCAGATGCCATACCCTTCTCGATTGGCCCATTTGTGCAGTTGAGAGCCCTCCATACCCAGCATCATACCGCATGATCCAGAGGCCAGCGCCTCACCAGTCCGAAAGTACTCCTCGTAGCTTCACCAGTACCATCCTCGCAGCCCAACACATGAAGTAAGCAGAGCTCACCCGATTCGCCACCCCTCCAATCCGCTGCACCATCCATGTTTTGCAATAAAATTACATCAATCATACAAGTCTGCCCCCAATGCATTCGCTGCCCATCCATTCTCTCCCCTTCTTTTATCCCCCCCCCCCGTACCCCCCTTCATCTCTCTTTCTCTCCTTACACATCCATCATCATCCTCCCCTCCCCTCCCCCTCCCCCTACTCCCTCCTCACCGACCTCTCCACATAAAACCCCTCATCAGGCTTCCTCTCCCTCTTGACCTCATCCTTCGTCAAAATCCTCTCCACCTCCTCCACCCGCACCAGCTCCTTGACCTTCATAATCATACCCGCAAAGAGCGGATTCACCGGCTTAAACACCGTCTGTGTGCGCCTCCGCAGGCCCAGCGCCGCGAGAACGCCTCTCGTGCGGAGGGGCAGCCCAATCGCAGAGCGGTGGAGTGTGATGCGGAAGAAGGACATTCTGGGCTCCTGTGGCCCCTTGTGGTGGGCGGGAAGCGGGCTTGAGATTGCTTTGCTTTTGAAAGAAAGAAGAAAGCCCTGCGCGGTTATGGGGAGTTGGTTTTTTGCGCGTCGGGGGGTGGTGTTTTCGTTTTGTTTTGTGTGGTTCGTCGCGCGGATGGATTGGGACGAAATCGTGGTCGCGCTGAGATTTTGGTTCCGTGGTTGGCTGGCTATAGCGTGGAGGAGGTTAGGTAGGAACTTGGGAGAAGACACAAGGGGGGTGGTTTGCGATGAGGTGACCTCGAGAGAGGGAATGGGAAATGACCTACCTGGCTGGTCTTGTCGCACTGCGCTGATCGTGGTGTAAAAAGACGGGATTATCCGCTGCTTGTTGCGCAGTTGCGCTATGTATCTGACGTTGAGTTCTGCTTCTGCGCCTTTGGCTCTGCGATCACGTGGGCCGCTTGGGCTTGTCACTTTGGAGGTGCATCCCCTACCCTAGGACTCGACGGCGCGAATCTGCTCGAGAAACATGAGAGAATCAGCAATCTAAGGTCTCCTGAATCTGGTTTTATGATAATAGATATGCGGTCTATGCTTTATGTAACAAGATGTACTAGATATTAGGTTCGCCTAACTAGAGTAATTAATAATAATAATGCGGTCTATGCTAGCCGGTCCGCGGCGTGATGTTCTACGTACTGTGTATGTACAAAAAACAGGGCGAAACCCCAAGTACACAACGAAACCCATTATGTATTGTGAAAACTTACACAAGACATATTTGGGAACTCCCGGTCTGTCGCAATGATCCACGCAGAACTCCTGTATCTCCTCCTGTAATGTGACTGCATATTCATTTGCAGTTTTGTATCTCACCGACGATCAAGGCCCTCAGTGGGAAGAACTTGCATTGAAGACCATCTCCACAAAGCGGCATATGGTTCACGCATGCCTTCACACCGCCTCGACATCTCAGATCGAGGATCGAGGATCGAAAGCTGTGGCCAAGACCACGATGGCTTGCTTCATTGGCCCGACTTAGTACAGACAGCCTAAGTGATCGCCTTCACGGGTTGGCTGCCTGGTGGCACCTTAATCCTGCGTGACTGGAGTACAACGATACTCAACTACAAATCACAATTGTTTCTCTTCTTCGTTCGCAAAGCGTGCCAGTTCCAGAGGAAGAAAGGACGCAAAGAAGACAAATCACGGCAAGTCATCCACCAACGCCCTTTCAGCAGGATACTTGAGAATCATGTCTATAATGGTAAATTACGCGGAAACCAGCTACCTACAGCCGCTTCCCTAGGTACCTCCCCATGGCATCCCGTCAAAAAGAGAGCCTCATCCCAAAACAAAGCCCCGTTTTCTTCATCCCTGTCGTTTCCTTGTCACCAAATTCATCAACTTGCACTGCACATTTATATATTGTGGAAAAGAAAAAAGTGAACATTAATAAAAAAAAGACCCCAGACGCTCCATTGCCTTTGCATACATCTATGTCTGCCGACCTTACATCTGAACCTCGACTCTGCCCTCGGCGCCAGGCCGGCCCTCGCGGAGGTTGGGCAGCAGGTAGGTGATATCGTCCCAGGGGTGACGGTACAGACCAGTGCGGAGTCGCTTCTGATCCAAAAAGTGGGCAATAAGACCGATGCTTCGGCCCAGGACGAAAAGTCCGTTGAGAACACCCATTTGCAGGTAGTCCTCGGCTTCTTCGGTGGAGAAGGCGCCGCAGTTGCGGAGGAGATCGACAAAGCAGACAGCAATGCAACCGTCGACGTTGAGGATCAGGTTGTCCTTCTTGGAGGTCGTGACAGTTTCGACAGCCAGGGCGTAGTCGAGCAGCTTGTGGCTGGGGAACTTGGCGAGAACGTACTCCTTGACCAGCTCAACACGCAAGTCAGGGTTGTTGCGCGACTTGACTCTGTGGCCGATACCGGGGATGAGCTTGTTGCCCTTGCGCATGCTATCGACGAATTCACGGGGGCTCAGACCCTTGTCGAAGGCGCGCGTGAACTCGTCAGCAGCGCCGTCCAGAGCACCACCGAAACGAGAGCCAATGGTCAAAAGACCGGAGACCAAGGCACTGATCAGGTCCTTGCCAGCACGGGTGGTGATGATGGTGTTCATGGCACCAGACACGGCGGGACCGTGGTCGGCAGTGAGCATGAGGACCATCTCCAAGAACTTGGAGGCGTAGTCGGGGAGGCGGCGACGGAACCAGAGCAGAGACATGACACCGCCAATGCCGATATCTTCCCTGAAGACATCAGAAATGGGCATGCCGGCGTAGAGAAGCTCTTGGCCACGGTCGTCCGAGATGGTGGAGATGAAGGCAGCGGGCTTTCGGATGAGGCCGAGCTCCTGAGCCCAAGAGTAGTCGATGGGGATCTTAGGAACGACGGGCTCAGGTTGGGGCACAATAGTACCCTCCTTGACGAGCTTGTCGTAGACCTCCTTGAGGACGGATGGCATGTCCTCGAAAGTGTTGGGAACGTAGAATCCAGCTTCGCGCATCGTCTTGTTCTTGGTGGCAGCAGTCTCGAGCTGAGAGTTGGCAAAAGAACCAGCGTGGCCGAACTGGACCTCGGTCTTGAACATGCTAGCGCAGGTACCAATGGCCCACGCGACAATGGGCTTTGTGATGATTCCCTGCTTGACAGCATCAATGACCTTGTATTCCTCTACGCCACCGACTTCGCCGAGTAAGACGAGGATCTTGCAGTCAGGGTCGGCCTGGTATCGCAGCATGTGGTCGATGAAGGTGGTACCGGGATATCGGTCACCACCAATGGCAATACCCTCATAGACACCGTCCGTGTTTTGGGAAATAATGTTGTTCAGCTCGTTGGACATGCCTCCTGACTTGGAGACGTAGCCAACGGAACCCTTGCGGTAAAGCTTGGAGGCAACAATGTTGTCCATCATGCCACCAGTGTTGCCAATCTTGAAGCTACCAGGCTTGATACCGCCAACAGTGGCAGGGCCAATGATGGTGATGCCCTTCTTCTTGGCAATGTGGGCAATCTCACGAGCTCGCTACGTTTGTATTGTTAGTTGACCATTCAGACTCGTAAAAGTATGATTCCAATTGGGCCCCTGGCAATCAGCACCAAGGTGCCTCCCAGATCCTCCCCTCTACCCCAACAAGAGCGTGCAAATCGCGGTAGAAACTTACTCGTTCGGGCACACCCTCAGCAATGATGGCAATGGTCTTGACCTGCGGGAACTGCATGAGCTCCAGAGTAGAGCTGTAGACACTTCGGGACGAAGCAAAGTTGACAACAACATCGACGTCCGGGTGCTTGCTCATAGCCTTTTCCACCTGTTGGTAGACGGGCAGGAGAGTCTCGCTGGTGCCCCAGTACATCTTGCTGACGAACTGACCACCGAAAGTATAGATGATGCCAGCGACGGAGGGGTTCTTTCGCTTGCAGATGAAGTCAAAGTCCAACATGCCCTGGACGGCACGGGGCTGGAGACCATAGACGAAGCATCGGGTCTTGTCGTTGAACAGAGCGTGCTCGGGAAGAGGGCTCAGAGGTCGGCTGGGAGCAGCGAATCGCTGAATCTTGTCGTTGGCAGACAGCCCCTTGGCGGCATTGGCACCGCTCGACGTCGATTGAGACATGGCTGGATGTGTACAGGTCGGTCGTGCCAAACAGACTCGTGGGTTGTATGAAGAGTTGACGAGAGTTGGTGGTTGCAGAGGGGAGGGGCGGGAAGGGACTCAGAGTTGACGATTTTCTTGAGCGGGTCACTGCGGACGTCCTACCAGTCAGCGGCGGTTGTGGCTTGTTGAGCTCAGGTTGCAGGCCCGTCGGTTGGAAGCTTTTCCTTCCGTCAAATAGATGCGGGATGAAACGCAGATGGATGAGGGTAAGCACGAACAGGATTATGAGCCGCGGATGATGGCAAGACTGCTAATTCTGTGGAAGCGAATAATGGACAGAAACTGGAAGAGGGAGAATAGGGGATCAGGAGAGTAGGTTGATGGGTGAATGAGGACTCAAATTCAATAGCAACCACAACACGAGTGCCAACAAGTTACAACAGAGTTGTGTCGCCCAAGTCAAGCTTTTGGTGGGAGCCGGTGCCGGACGAAGCGTTGGAGGGGGCCTGGCGAAAGGCGATTCGTAGGGCACTGAGCGCCTATGAGGGGCACCGCAACAGCGGTTCCAGTGGTCGACTGCCGCCCGCCCGTAGGTCTCAGTGCTCACCCGTCAGCAGACTGCCACCCGATGGCACAAAGGCAGGCCGCGTTGGTGGGGCACTGCGGGGGCCAGAGAGGTGTAGTCACTGTGTACAGGTACATGCCAAGTTGAATGGTGTAAGTTGGACACCACAAATTAACAAAGAACGCCACATCTTCAGGGCGTTCACCTACAGGCTACAGCAGGGCAGAGGGCAAAGAGCCAGTAAAGATGCTCTCCTCCACGCCAAGTTGCTCGTGTTCCCTGTCCTCGCTGCGACGGACTGTTCTGTCGGCTGTGTACATGTGAATTTTGAAGTCGTTGTAGCAGTAGGTACTGGGGTCCCCAGCGACAGGATTGGCTTTCAAATTAAGTTGGGGCTGTTTTCTGGTTTTCGCCTGGCCGCCCGGGCCAATCTTGTCGAATGTTGAATTGACTGGGGGTGTTGCAGAAAAGTGGGTGCCGATCCCGGTCCGCACTCGCTGTCCTGAACTCCTGGATTCCTGGGTAAGGGTAACCTACCAGAGCTTATCCCAATCCAATGTAGTGTGCAAATCCATGGGCAGTCCATCGATAGAATGTGGAAATGCTTCCATGCGCTTCTGCCGTGAGGATCCAGCGCCATCAAGAATCAAGATAATCAAAGTTCCAGTCAGCCGAGCTCACCCTCGCTCACCCTCGCGCGTAATCGTCTCTCACACGACCAGCCGGCTGACCTCAGCTCCGCAACTTCAGTCAAGGACTCAAGAATCAAGATGGCTATCATGCGCTTATGAGCCATGGCAAACATACATGCATACCTAGGTAATCTCGTCATGTTGATTAGGTACATACTCCGTACCAAAGCTGCTTCTGAGTTCTCACCTCTGCCGCCTGCGCCGACCCCTCTCCGCCGACCCCTAAACTGCCCCTGTAGGCGGGCAGACATCCCATTGGTTGGCACGATTCACGAGAAGAAACCTTCCGCGGCATCATAAATATTTCCCCCCTTTTTCCCGCTGGATGAGGCGCGAGCGGACGCTGGTTGACCTACGATGCACAATAAACTTCTTCTCCCAGATTTTCCTTTTTATCCAAACCCAAGTGCTTAGTGCATGGCGCTGAGGAGCAGAATGTCGCGACGAAACCGGCATTATCGTCGGCATTATCGTCGCAGGCCAACCGCAAGCGTTGGCGTTGTGGCGTCCGAAGTGCAGACCCACTTGACATCTCTCAACCGCTGGGGCGGCCCTGGACTGCAAGTACCGGTACTTTGCGGATAGTCTCGTGCACTCACACCGCTGGGGTAAGGCTGCGCCGCCCCAAAGCTTTTTTCTCCTGAAATCCGATCCGCGCAACGATGGCACTTGATGGACCAACCGTCTTCTACAGTACCTATGTAGGTACTCCGTAGTTGCTGCAGGGCGCTTGTTGCCCGACACAGCGCCTGAGCAGCCTCCAAAACGAGTGTAACCTACAGTGGCCCCATACCGGTATGGTTGTACCGAGCCACAATCGTTCAGGGCATCTTCAGGGGACGCCTACTGGACATCTGGGGGAACCAAACAGCGCCATTTCCCCCCCGCCTGCCCCTCCTCCCCTCAACCTCCATCGGCGCAACGCTCTTCCAACCAAAGTCGCTAGACTGTAGCTTTCCGTCGCTGCCTCCCAACTTTTTGTGAAGGCCGTCAAGCTGTTTTTCCACATCCCGCCCCTTCTCCCGTCATACCTTCGTGCCCACAACAACACCAACTCGAACCCTCCTCTATCTTCTTATCTTGCCAAACCGTCAAACCTGCAATTGCAATCGCCAGCTGCCTCTATAGAGCCTCGCATCCTTGTTGAGCTTGCTGGTCATCGGTATGTGTACTCTGCTTGACGAACGCTGCTCTTCCAAAGCCCTCCACAGCAAGCGTCTTGCTTGCACACGCGGAGACAACCGTTGTGATTCGCATTGGACCACACCAAGCAAGACGACTGTTCGCTAATGCATCGCGCACCTTCAGATTCTGCAATCAACGCTCTCGAGTCCAGTCACTTGCTGAGCCCGTAATTCTTCCGCCAGGTCGTCTTCGCCGCACGTCACCATGTCCGCCAAGTCGATTTCCGAGGCCGACGGCAAGGCCATCCTCAACTACCACCTGACCCGTGCTCCCGTCATCAAGCCGAGTCCTCTCCCCAAGCCCACCACACACAACGCCCCCCCGCGGTTGGCTTCTCTGCAATTCCCCGAGGATGCCAAAGTTGAGGATGTCTTGAACCAGGCTGAGGTCACCTACCCTTGGCTTTTGCAGTCCGACGCCAAGTTCGTCGCAAAGCCCGATCAGCTGATCAAGCGTCGAGGCAAGAGCGGTCTTTTGGCCTTGAACAAGACTTGGGCTGAAGCCAAGGCCTGGATTGCGGAGCGGGCTGGAAAGGAGCAGAAGGTTGAGCATACTGCTGGCGTTCTGAGACAGTTCCTTGTCGAGCCTTTTGTGCCTCATCCTCAGGACACCGAGTACTATATCAACATCAACTCTGTTCGAGATGTAAGCCACCCCCTCTGGTTTCGTGGTTATCTGACCTCTCGCCTGTCCGGGACTTGTACTCCATCTCCAGGTCATGAAAGAGTGGAGGCGGGGTTCTGACTTGCCATTTCCCTTGGGTCCCTCGTTTCTCCCGTCTCTCGTTCTATGCTAACACGTTCTGTTTTCGCAGGGCGACTGGATTCTCTTCACCGATGAGGGTGGTGTTGACGTTGGCGATGTCGACGCCAAGGCCGAGAAGCTTTTGATCCCCGTCGACCTTTCTGAGTTCCCCTCCAACGAGCAGATCGCTGCCACTCTTCTCAAGAAGATTCCTGAAGGTCTCCACAATGTCCTTGTTGACTTCATCACCCGCCTGTATGCCGTCTATGTCGACTGCCAGTTCACGTACCTCGAGATCAACCCCCTGGTCGTGATCCCCAACGAGGACAAGACTTCAGCCGAGGTCCATTTCCTGGATCTGGCTGCCAAGCTGGACCAGACTGCCGACTTTGAGTGTGGTTCCAAGTGGGCCATTGCTCGATCTCCTGCTGCGTTGGGTCTGACCAACGTTGCTGCCGCCAACGGCGAGAAGATCAGCATCGATGCCGGTCCTCCCATGGAGTTCCCCGCCCCCTTCGGCCGTGAGTTGACCAAGGAGGAGGCCTACATTGCCGAGATGGACGCCAAGACTGGTGCCTCGCTCAAGCTGACTGTCCTGAACCCCACTGGTCGCATCTGGACCCTGGTTGCTGGTGGTGGTGCCTCTGTTGTCTACGCCGACGCCATCGCCTCTGCTGGTTTCGCTGACGACCTCGCCAACTATGGTGAATACTCTGGCGCTCCCACCGAGTCTCAGACCTACCACTACGCCCGTACTGTCCTGGACCTGATGCTCCGCGCTCCCATGTCCGACAAGGGCAAGGTCCTGTTCATTGGTGGCGGTATCGCCAACTTCACCAATGTCGCGAGCACCTTCAAGGGTGTCATTCGCGCCCTGCGCGACTACGCCACCCAGCTGGTCGAGCACAACGTCCAGATCTGGGTCCGTCGCGCCGGCCCCAACTACCAGGAGGGTCTGAAGAACATGAAGGCAGCTACTCAGGAGCTGGGACTCAATGCCAAGATTTTCGGCCCCGAGATGCACGTCTCTGGTATTGTGCCTCTGGCGCTCGTACCCGGCAAGTGGGAATCCAGCAATGTGGAGGAGTTCAAGGCCTAAATGGTATAATGAGAGGAGATGACAACACCAACAACTTTCAAAAGGAAGACAAAAAGAAAAGAAAACAACCGTCGTTCATAGTGACGTCAAGTGACGCCAAGTGACGCTCATGCAACAAGAGAAAGCTTGTACGGTGGGCACGGAGGTATGGGAACGAGGATGAAATGACTTTATAGATGGTAACGCTAATTAGTACCCCCACCCCAACCTTGATGTATCCCGCAACTTGCAAGCTACACCATGCAAAAAGACACATATTTCTGTCATTTGGGTCGACAGAGACGCCCACGCTACTGCCGGGATAGACGGCACGGGCGGATGTGGCTACCCACCAGATGAGGCGGAGTAAGGGGCGATGAATATAAAGAAATGTATACAATGGTATTGTGTAGTGTATGTGCAAGTGAAAGTGAATGCATGGAGAATCCGAGGAGCCTCTTTTACGGGGAATACTCTAGACTTGCTCGCTGGCAGACACATTACTGCTTTGTGAGGAGCTGGGCAGTGGCCAGTGTGATACAGTCCGTATCCTGCGTGACCTTCTCACCCTCCTTTATACACACACTGGCACTGACTAGCCCAATAATGCATCCCCTCGCACCCGCGCGCATTAGTCAGTATATAACATGGAAAGATGCTATCCTCATCTTCTCCCCTATACTCCGTACTCCGTACAGGCCGCCGCATCAGACAGTGAAAGTGAAATACATACATGATCCCATACAGGCTCACCCTCATCACCATGTCTGCGTACTGAACCTGCTACATAGCCGTGGGGTGTCTATGAGCCAAGTACCTATATATGGAGAGGTAGATTGTTTCTCATACAGATACATACAGTGAAGGGGTGAGGGAAAGAACCTCGCGTGCTACCTAAGCCAGGATAAATAGATACCCAGGTGAGAGATATAGAGAGAGGGGATAGATACATAGAGGCATGATTCCTCGAGAAGGGGTGGGATAATCGGTAAAACGCTAGATTGAAAGTCGTCATGTAGAAAAGGTTGTGACCTTTTTGAGGATAGGACTTGGAGTACAATGGCTTTTCGGGGGCAAGGAAGAACAAGGGTCTGGAATGAGGGCCGGTGAGTAGCTCGAATAGCATGACATATCAATGATCATTCATGTACGGCATTGGGTAAACCATACGGGTACCTAAACAGGAGCCAGTAGGAAGGGTACGACCATAATGAGTCAATGACACGAGGCTCAGGTCAGAGTTTCCGAGCTTGTGACTCGTGAGTATGAGTTTGATCAAGTACATTAAGCTATAGTATATACACCAATAAAAAACTTCTGGCTATTCCAACGCTCCGTCCACCATCTACATACAAGCATCACGTTTAGCAGTCTCCATTACGCATGTACATAGACCGTGGCAACCAGGGCATCATTAAAGCCACACCGTCAAGGCCATAGTGAGTTAGGCAATTACAAAAAGAGCATGGCAACGAGTGGCACGACCGCAGCCAGCATCATGGGGGTGTTGAGCATGGCGCCGCTGTCGTCGTCCTTGCCGTTTCCACCCTTACCTTTGCCACTGCCGGTGCTGTTGCCGCTGCCGCTGCCGGTGCTGCTGTCCGTGCTGTTGGCAGTGGTGCTACCAGTCTCGGCCGTGTTCTTGCCCACCATGTTGAACTCGTCATCGGGAATGGGCACAACCTTGAGGTTGGTGATCTCGTTGCCCTCCGAGTCTTTCACCGCCAGCTTGACGTCCAGGTTGGCGATCTTGACAATCTTGCCCACGGGCTTGTTGCTGATGCCGTTGTCAATGAGCTTCTGGGCGCCGGGAGGGGGGGCGGGAGCGGTAAAGTTGGTGTCAAAGCCCTTTTGCGTAAGGAGGGAGGACTTGCACGGGGGGGGAGCGACCTTCTTCTTCTCCGCCTTTTGCGACTGGACAGTCTTCCAGTCAATGGTGGCCCAGGCCTCCTTGAGACGGTTGTAGTCGCCAAGAACGTTCAAGGTGCTGCCGTTGACGGACACGAGACCGTAGCCGTTGTCCTCCTGGGTCCACTCGTACACGACGCCGCCGGACAATACGTTCGTCATCTTGTCGCTGTAGATGGTGCGGGTCTCGTTCCAGTAACGCGGGGCCGGCTGAATACAACCATATTCACTAAAGAAGACGGGGAGAGAGGACTTGGTCAGGCCATCGGCGAGGTCCTTGAAGGTGGAGCTCTCAAACGTGGCATCGATGCCGCACCAACTGTATGAGTTGAGAGCAAAGACATCAGAGCGAGTCATGTCGTCCTTGGTGCCGTCGCTGCACTGCATGAAGTTCCAGGTATCCCAGAGCACAGGGCGAACATCGGCGGCGGAGTAGCCCACGGGGATCTGGCGCTTCAAGTTGTTCTTGATGTAGTTCTTGAGGTCGCGAGTGACAGCTCGGAGATATTGGGGAACGTATTTGGCCGAAGGAATATCATTGATGACTTCATTTCCAGAGAAAAAGAGGAGGGTGTTGGGGTAGTTGCCGAACGCTTCAACAACAGCAAAGGTGTGGTTGAGGTACTCCATGTAGTACGACTCCCACGGCTTGCCCGAGTCGAGGGCTTCGCCCACAAGGGGGGAATTGACGTCCAGCATCATGTACATGCCAGCCTAGGCAATCGCATGTTAGCAGACGCCTCTCGAGCTGCCTCGTAACGCAAAAGGGGCAACGCTTTGCGCAAAAGACGCAACATAGTGAGACTCACCGCATTGAAAATACTGGCACACTCGTCATGGTTGAGATTGGGGTTCAGGTTGTAGACCCGGATGGCATTGACGCCCATGACCTGCATGAGGGCGGCATCTCGCTTGCATGCCTCGGGCTGACTCAAGGGATCAGGCTGGGTATCGGAGAAGCCGGCACTGCCGCCAGGCTGGTATGCGATGCCGACCACCTGGAACTTTTCGCCCGTCTTGGGGTTGAAGATCTCGTTGCCCTCGATCTCCAAGGACGGAACGGCGGCCACCAGCGACGCGGCCAGCGTCACAAGCGCACTTTGAAGCTGTGTTTGGTTCCTCGTTAGCACTGGATTCGCATCATTATTTTGCCAACGCACCGTGGTAGCAGTGGTTGGCGCAGCATCAAACACATACACGCATGGTTCTGACAGAAGCTTCTGACGACACAGGCTTCGGCTAAAAATGAGCACGACTGCGCAACGACTGCCTAAGGAGAGTGCAAGCAAAATGTTCTCGATACAGCAGCGAGAAGTACGCCAAGAATGAGAAGCAAAGTTGAGAAGGAGGGACGGGTGATTGCGAGAAGGAATGGACGCCGAACAGACGGCAGGAGCAGCAGCAAAGGCGTTGACAAAGAAGTCAAAATATGAAAGCAAAGACGGCGCGAAGGTCCTGGAGAATAAAGTCGAGGCCGACCAGACTTTGACATCGGTCCATCTCGAGGAGTCCAGGGCCGCCCGAGAGGCGAGAGCACCAGGGGTCACGCGTTGTCTGTGCCCAGACGAAGGAGCTTGATCGCTGGACTTGGACAAGACGATCCTGCATGAGTCCATACTCCGTATTTGGGCCGCCAATGAGGTGCCGTTGTGGTGCCTGTCTGTGCCTTTTCTGCCTTTTCTGTGCCTTTGTCTGTGCCTGATACAGTAAGTTAGTTAATAACGGTTAACCCGCCCTACGGTCCGCCCTGCGTTGCAGTGTTCCTGCATCTGCCACCACTGGTAGGGCTGGTATTTTTACTGAAATTTAAATACTTTCATATTACGCGTAAAAATAGAAAAATTATTCTGACAAGTGACATTACAGAGGATGATCACGTGCGACCCACAATAAAATTCATTCTGGCCTCTTATTGGCTCATCTATGACAGAGTCCTATAGTTGAAGACTTGAAGTTGATCCGAATGATAAATCATCCGATCAACACACAGATTGAACTTTTCCCCTTCCCCGACGCCTTAATGCTTGTGCGCACAGTCTCGGTGAGTCGGTATACAGCGTTGAGGAGAAAATCAAAGTTTTATTAAAACAATGTAATAAGACACGCATGTTCACCAGTTTCTTCACGTTGTTGTTCTTGTTCTTGACTTGTTGAACTTGTTGTTATCGTTGTTGTTGTTGTTGTTGTTTATTTTACGCCACTGCGTCCCAGTTTTGGGCATACTAGGGCGTGCAGGGCTAATCCCGGGTTCTTCTAAATACAAGCCAGTTTTCCCCAAAGAATATCCTGCATCTCGGTCGCCAAAGGCAGTTGTTTTCGGTGTGGGTTCAGGCGTCAGCGCCTTCCACCACGTGTGCTCGCGTGGGCACAAGTTGTGTCGTTAAAAGCGGAATTTTGCCAGAGGCACGGCTCCGCTACCAGAATTTCAGAAAGGTCTAGGTGACCAAGATGAGAGCGGCGTGCTGAACTCTCCGAAAGCACGCCGGTTGAAAACTCGAGGTGGGCAAACGCCGGTTTGATGGTGTCGTGGCTGGGAGGGGGGACGATGCCGCGGTCGTTGTCGATGTTGCTTGGATTTCATTTACGACCTCGAACCAGCAGGACGGTAGATGAACAGGCGCCGTCGACATCGGCGTCGACATCGAATGAAGTGGTGGTGCTGAGGGCGGCATTTTCGAGTTTTCCATTCGGAGGTGGACTGCTGTTAGGGCTACAGCAGGTTATACAGCCAAATCATAACAGAAGTGGGCGGACGTGGTCCGTGCACCGTTGCCGAGAAAATTGTGTAAAGGAGAGAGTTGACTTGTTGTTATCTGTTGTTGTTGTTGTTGTTGTGTATTTGACACCGCTACGTCCCAGTTTTGGGCATACTAGGGTGTGCGGGGCTAATCCCCGGGTAAGTGTTCTACTAGATACAAGCCAGACCTCCCCTAGAAACCATCCCGCATCTCGATGTACAACAATCGTCTGTGTGATATCCGGCGTCAGCGCCATCCACCACTCTGTGCCGCTCGGGCGCAGGTTACGTAAGTTTACGTCTCAAGCGAAGTTTTGCCAGAGGCATGGCCGCAAATCCAGTGAGTCAAAGGCGGCCTCCACGGCACGCCTAGCTATAAATACAGAAAAGAAGAGATAAAGAAAGGAAGAACAGATGCAGATAATTTGAGGGGGCGCCTAAGCGCAGATATCCTTGTAGAAGTTTGTCGCTTCTACTGTCTTCAGAAAAGTTCCGAAGTCTTTGCCTACTGCTGCAGCGATAGCTCGATCCGCGGAGGGTGTCAGTCGAACGCGGTGGCAGGCCTTGACCTTCCGGCAGTAGAATAGGTGATCGGGCGATTTCCGCCGCCCGCAGGAGCAGAGCAGGCGGGCATCTTCGTGATTGTAGTATTCGTGGTAATCCGCGAAGTCCCCGTGGCCGGTCCTGGCAGCGAGGAGACGGGCAAGCAGCGCCCGGGGCGTGTTGAGTTCGTCGTTGGGCTGGGACTTAATCGGCAGGTCCAGCTTCTGATACGAGGGTGGCTGTTCGCTTTTCCACCAGCTCTCAAGGTTCTGCTTTACCAGCTCTCGAGCCCAGCGCTTCGTGTGTGCCGCAGAAGGGTGATGCGACGCTGCAGTCGTGTCGCGGCATCCGGCCTTCGCCAGCTTGTCCGCAGCCTCATTTCCGGCAATGCCTTGGTGACCGGGGCACCACGTGACGCTAACGTCGCCGTGTTCCCGGGCCAATCGGGCAAAGTCCAGTGCCTGCGCCTGTGACGAGATGGAGGCTCGTCCCGTGATGGACCGTATCGCGGCCGTGTTGTCCAGAAGGACGTCGATGTCGAGCGGGGGAGGGGAGAGCTGGAGGGCTGCTTGTAGGCCGGTGAGCGCACCCCAGACCTCCCCATCGTAAACTTCAGATCTGGCCAACCGTCCTTTGCCAGAGGCGACGACTGCGCCGCCTCGGTACACCACGTACCCGAAGCCAGCGTCGTCGCCAGATTCTTTCGACCCGTCGCTATACACCACAGCATCCGCGTCGGGTGGGTCCTTTCGTAAGGCTGCTGCCGCTTCTTCCTTGGACAGGCCATTTGTTGGGTCGGGCGCCGGGGGGGGCGGGCGGGAGTAATTCGGTGCACGGAACTCGCTCCGTGAGATTAAACGTGCGGCGGAGTCGGGACAGACCTTTGTATCTGTTGCTGTTGTGGCCCGCCGGTGCTCGTATTCTACGCTGGGAGATGGCCCGGCGTACAGGTGTGTCGGCATCCCATGCGCGTGTTGTCAGCGGGTGATACGCGTCCAGCGTGCGTAGTCGAGCTGAGTACAGCAATTGTGCCTTGTCCAGTAGCTGACGTACTGGCGGAACGCTGCTTTCCCGGTGGATGGCAGCAGTCGGTGTGGTTTTCCAAACTGGGACCACTGCCCGGAGGGCCATCTTGAGGACTTTGTCCATCTCCTTCAGGAGAGAGACTTGCTTCGGGGAAACCAACTTGTTGGAACTCCCCCGTGAGGGGACCTTGACCCCTGGGTACCACGTCGTTGCAGCATAGAGTAGCTGTGGGAGGATGACGGTGGTGACGGCCTTCCTGGTGTAGTACGGAGGGATACCGCGCGCCGTATTGCATAGTCGGGAGAGCAGGAACACGGTTTTCCTCGCCTTCGCCGCCCACGTCTGGATGTGCGTCTTAAACGTGAGCTTTCTGTCGAACCAGACTCCAAGCCATTTCATGGCTTTATCTGGGAAGATCCTGGTTTCACCGTGGAACACCGGGGGCGGAGATTGCTCCTTGTTTCGGTAGAAATGCATAACCTCGGTCTTGTCAGGCCCGAATGAGACGCCATTGTGGGCGCCCCAGTCCTCGAGCTCGGCCAGGGCACTCGTAGCCTCTGAGGCGGAGGTTTCAAGATCGTTCGCTGTGACGAGCGTGGCGACGTCGTCCGCGTACCCATACTTCTGATACTGAGGGGTCAGTTTGAAAATGGGTTCCGTGTAGAGCAGGAACAGCACCGGAGAGGCGGGGGATCCCTGAGGCAATCCGCACAGAAGCGGCGAGGGGTCAGTCGTGAAGTCATTTAGTCTGACCGCAGCTGAGCGGTCCTGCATGAAAGATGCGATCCAGCCCACCAGGCAGGCAGGCCAGCCCTGTTCTCGGGCTCGGCGGATCAGGCGGTTGCGTAGGACGGCGTCGAAGGCGCCCTTGACATCCGCCGTGACCAGTGTGCAGGTGAGACCTCGGTCGAGGGCCTCTTCCACGTCGTGGAGCAGCGCCGCTGTGAGGTCAGTGGCACTGCGTCTGGGAAGTGCGCCAAATTGCTGAGGGGAGAGCACTTTGGACGTGACGGCCGTGTACGCGATGCGTTGTCCGATAAGTCTCTCCAGACCCTTACCTAGACAGGAGAGAAGGGAGATGGGCCTCCAGGATTTGGTCTGGGAGAGGTTTCGGCGGCCCGCTTTCGGAATCATGACGGTCTCGGCTGTCTTGAAGGGCAGCGGGTGGTGTCCGAGCTGGAGGCATCGTTCGTAGAGGACCTGGACCAGGGAACCCATGCTTGGCCATGCCGCCTTCAGCATCTTGACATCTATGCCGTCCACGCCAGGGGTGGTATTGGCAGCGCCCGTGCAGGCAGCCCGTGCTTCCTCGAGGGTGACGTCGGTGCGGAAGGGAAGTTCGGGCCGGTCCTCTGGGAGGGGCAGCCAGGGGTCCTGAATATCGTCGTCGGCGTCCCGCCGTTCCAGTAGTGCGGTTCGTAGGACCCGGGCTTTATCCTCAGAAGTCTCATACGTGACTCCGTCGTGAACGATGGGAGGGGGCCGGAATGCGCTCTGTCTGGTCGTCCAGCGGGTGACTCTATAGAGGTCCCTGGGGTCGTTGATATCTGCAACGACAGACCGCCAGTATGCCGTTTTGGCGCGTTTGACCGTTTTCTTGAATTCAGCCAGGGCATCCTCCGTGAGGATTCCTCCTTGGAACCCTTCTGATCGCCTTGCGGAGACCAGAAGGGTGTGTGCGTCGCGGCACTCGTCTGTCCACCAGGCGGACCCGGTGGCTCGTTTCTGGACCGGGGTTCCTGCGACCTTGGCAGCGGTTCGTAGGGCGTCGACAAGTCCCGCGGCCAATGCGTCCAAGTCCTCAGCCGAGTTCGGATCGGGGTTCAACGGGCGCACGATATATTCCACGACCTCTGCGTATCTTTTGAGCTGTTCTGGGGTGCGTACCCTGGGCAGCTTCGGCGGCGTGACCTTGCTGGGCGGGCCGGGGACCAGGATGCTAATAGTCGAGTGATCGGAGGAGCAGTGAAGGTGGTCTTCCACCTGGCTCGAGGCCCCTGGAATGTTCGAAAAAGATAGGTCAATTGTGTTGCCGTGACGATGCGTAGGCACGTCCGGCTCGTTTAGCAGCTGGAGGCGTTTGTGGTCCATCCAGTCGGCGATCGCGTCTCCCTGTCCGTTGGGGTCTGCGCTCGGTTGCCACGATGTGTGGCGCGCGTTGAAGTCCCCGGCGATGATCGTCCTCGGCGGTACTCTGGTTTCAAAGAGTGCGTCGAGCACCTGTGTTTCGTTGCCGCGGTTCCGATAGACGTTGATCGTCGTGATTCCGTCGACGCGGACGCAGAGAAGGCCACTCGTCTCGGGGCCAAGGATCAACTGATTAACGTTCCGGAGGGTTTTCCGGGTATACGTGACTACTTTGGGGCGGTCCTCGTAGGCCTCCCAGTTATGCACTGGGGAGAAGACCTCGTAGTCGGGGTGTGTGAGGGTCCGCGCAGGTTGTGTCCTGCAATTTGTCCACGGTTCCTGGAGGAGTATGATCTCATACCCCTCCGCTTCCGCAATTCTCAGAGCGGCGGAGTGGGAGGCTGCACCCCTACCCACGTTCGCCTGGTATATCCTCAACGGCTTATTCGTCATGAGTTGAGGGAGTGCTGAGTCTAGCTCGCTTGGTCGGCGAGCGGGGGGGTTCGGGCTGCTCTGAAGTCGGCAGTGCTATGTCCATCCGGTCCGCGTCGGGCCCAGTGGGCGGGCCTGATGCTTGGGGGCCGGAGTCCGTCGGTAGGTACAGGCTGCGGTGTTGGGCGGCGCCTGTCTGTCGCAAGGCCGCCTTGGCTTTCCGGTCCATGCGGACAAAGTGACCGTTCACCCTCATCGGGCGGAGGGCGCAGGTCTTATCGTTTGCCATGTGCGTCCCAAGGCAGTTCGCGCACTGGGGCGGCAGTCGGCACTCCAAATGCTGGTGTCCGGACTGGCCGCAGCGAACACAGCGTTGCTCCCTGCCACAGTTGGCCCGGGAGTGATAGTCCCAGCAGTTTTCGCACTGCGGAAGCCTGTTCTTTTTCTTCACCTTGGTGGCAAAGTGGCTTGCTCCGAAGAGTCGCCATCTCCGTTCGACTGGCTGTAGAAACGAAACGACCAAGGCCACCTTTTCGACGCTCGCGCCGGATCCCCGAGCAACATGTACGTCCACGGGCCGCTGCGCGGTCTGAGTCAAAACCTCCTCCTTCGCCGCCGCAAGGACGTCGATCTTCTCCCCGGTGAGGCTGTGGAGGTTCCTAGGGCAGTTCCTCACCACGTAGGTATGCCATACCTCGTGGCGGTCAACCTTAGAAGCTCCCAAGGTGGAGCTCCAGGACGCCTCTTTCGCCAAGAGGAGGTCCCGGGTTGGCGCGTCAGTGGGCTTAATCGCCCATCCCGTCTTCGTCCGGGTGGCAGCCGGGACCCTGTGAAGGGGGATGTCAGATCGATCCGCGACCGCCCGCCGGATCGCGTATGCCTCTTTGTCCCACGTTGGGGCATCCGGTTCAAGCCGGACCAAGAGGCGAAGGTCTTCAGCCGGCGGGGCTTTTGCCCGCTGTGTGGCTCGCTTTGTCGGTCGCTGAGTACTCAGCGAGTAAGTGGTCGGGCCCTCCGGTTGGGAGGCAACAGAGGCATAGGTCGTCGCCTTGGCGGCAGGCCTGGGGGCAGCCGCGCGGGGGGGGGAGAGGGGAAGGGGACTCGCCCTTCAGGGCTGCAGTCCAGAATCCCATGTAAAACTGCTTGAACTCCTGGGCGAGGGTGTGCCCAGGGCCGGAGGCATAACCAGAGGCTGCCTGGTCAAAGGCCGCGCACATGTCGCGGAACAGTCTGAGCTTGACGGCGCGGTCGCGGTCGAGTTCGTTGATGAGCCGGTCGGCGTCTTGGCCGACGGTCACCGGAGTACTTCCAGAGAACTGGAAGTGCGGGCTGTCGAGCAGCGTGTTCCCAGACGCTGCGGGTGTAGAGGTTGCGCGGCTGTCCTGTTGGGCAGCATCGCTGTTCGTCATGTCGGACGGGCGCGGTCCGAGAAAGTCGTCAAAATTGAACTGGTAATCATCGTTTACCAGGAAGTCCCGCGCGCCTTGCGTGGCGTTCACGGGCGTGCGGAGGTCGTGGGAGTTCCCAGCTCCCTGCGGCGGCGTTGCCATCGCAAGCGGGTGGTGGAGGTTGCCCCCAATTCAAGTGTTTTTGTTTTGCGGTGCGCGTATCGTTACCAGCGCCAAAAGCTGGCGTGTGATGCAGGAGGGAAGTTGGACTTGTTGTTATCAGTTTCTTCACGAGAGGGTATAGGGTGGGTAAGCACTGAGTCGCGAGTCGCGACTCGCGGGGCTTAATCGGTCCGTGGTTAAGTACCTAAGTGGCTTTTTCCTACCCAACCAAAAAGGTGGGCCACATCCGGTGTTTGAAATTTAAATACTGACGTAAGTTTGTATGAAAAATATATGCTGACATCTATTTTTACCATACTTACACCAGCCCTAGCCACCAGCAGACCCCCGTATCAATGGCTATCAATGGCACATGAAAAGCATCATAGCATGTACATACGAATCACGATTCATCCCCCCACCCCGCGCCCGCCACGAGTTTGACGTAATAACGCTACGAATCCATCCAAGAACGAGACCCACTCCGACTTCGTGATGTTTTAATCTTGCCCTCGCCAGATTGTGTAGCTGCCGAGATGCAATCATTTCACTTTGACGACAGTCTGTCATGTACTCAGAACCCCTGTTGTAACTTGTAAGCAGTGCCCATACCTACAACATGACTTATACTTGCTGCTCCTTCTTCTTGAAATCAATGTCGCCTTCATTTGGGCAATGTCACTCTTTTTGCTGTTTGTGCGCTACCGTCTGCGAGTACCTAATAAAGCCGGAGCCTGCATTCGATGTAGGTATGTACTACCTAGATTTGCCGACGTACAACATGGCACATTGCGCCATGTGCATAGATACAATTGGTAAAAAGGTACGAAACAATGAAACGATTGATGTGTTTCACTTGAGTGAGCAAGCTTTTCCGCCCAATGCTCGTTCTAGTGTGAGACTGTGTGACGCCAAAACGAACTGCTCGAACATGCCGCCCCGACTCGCCGAGTCGGCCACCTACATAGCTTGTCTTCTCGCGTCGGCGTCACGTAGATCTTGAACAACCGCATGAGTGGCCAACAACAGGAATGATATATGTAGGAAGATCCAACTGACTACCCGAAATTGTGCCACATCACATTGTACCTTCATACCATATGTTATGCCCCAAATTGTAGGTATGTTCACACAATAGCTTCGTCCACAAGACCCCGAAAAAGTTTGATCCCAAACCCCCACGGTCCGCCCCCCGCGCCAAGCCAGACCGCCTAACAGGTACCTACGCGCCCACCGCGGGGACACGCGATCCTGCATGAAAAGCCATCCATCTACTCCGTACACAACCCAAAACCGCTCGAATGTCACCCCGCCTCGCCATCTCCTCAATCCTCACCAAACGAACTCCCCTCAACCCATTCCCCAAAATGGCCACCCGTATGTCTTCTTCCCCCATCTCCCTCTCCCTCCCATCCCTCACCAATCCTAACAATAAAACATGTAGCTCCCCCCGACCACCGCCCCCTCATCATTTCCGGCCCTTCAGGAGTCGGCAAAGGAACCCTCTACAAACGCCTCTTCGATAACCACCCCGATACGTTCTGCCTCTCCGTATCGCATACCACGCGGGGGCCTCGGCCCGGGGAACAAGATGGCATAGACTACCACTTCGTCTCCATGGAGGCCTTCGAGGACCTCATCAGCCAGAATGGTTTCGTCGAGCATGCCAAGTTTGGAGGGAATCGCTACGGGACTAGTAAGATGACGATTGAGGAGCAGGGCCGAAAGGGAAAGATTGTGGTGTTGGATATTGAGATGGAGGTAATTGTTTTCCTCCAGTGTGGTGACAGCGTCTCTTGGTTTCGCCGTGCTGTTCTGCCCTTTCCCCCTCAGCCTTTCTCTGGATTGAGTCTTCACGTACGCACGAGACGGACCTGATGGAAACTGACACGGTTTGGATACAGGGAGTCAAGCAGATCAAGCAGTCCAGCATCGCAGCCCGCTACATCTTCATTGCGCCCCCCTCGCTTAGTGCTCTGGAGGCTCGTCTTCGTGGCCGCGGTACCGAAGATGAGACGAGTGTGCAGAAGCGCCTCGCCCAAGCGCACAAGGAACTCGAGTTTTCCAAGACCCCCGGCGTGCACGACAAGATCATCGTCAACGATGATTTGGATACGGCGTACAAGGAGTTGGAAGAGTACATCTACAATGCGGCCGACTCATGACGACGGGCAGCTCGGAAGGCGAAAGAAAGATGATGAACTGACTTGGTTAGACAGTGCTGTCATAATAGACGACAACGGTAGGTACATAGAGATTACATTTCACAGAAGAAAATCGGAAGCCTTTGTTTCTTCTTCGTTTTCCCTTTCTTTTGAGCCACTTATACGACTCACAATAAATCACCCATATGTAGCCATGCTTCAAGTCAGAAATCATCATGGCGTGTGCCTTTTGAATAGCGCAGCGGATGATAAATAAACGCTACAAAATCTTGTCCATTAACTGTTCATTTGGCTCGCGTGACTAAATCAACTCTAGCTATATATAGAGTGCAAGTAAGTGACGTCTGACTTGACGACTGAAGAACAAACAATGAGAAGCTCAAGACGAGTGCTGGTAAAGACAAAACTTAAACACGTATGAAATGAGACTCGGGCGGGCATGATCGAGCATGTGCCCAAGGATGGCATATTAGAGACCGCCAGCTCGACCGGGCCCGACGGCAATCGTATTGTCGATTCTATGGTGTATGACGCTGGCTCCTGCTTCAAGACTCATGCCCTCTGCTAAAATCGATTTGCTGCTGACGCCAGAAGCGGCCTCACTCCCTTCACAAGCTGATCAGAGACCAATCGCTTGTCAACCTTCGTTTGCGACTTCACCGCCGAGTGATGGCAATGGCTAGTTTTCCACGATACATCTCCCTTAGCTTTTTGTCGTGTTCCACATAACACCACGAGAGATCCTTTGCTGGAAGAAAAAAATGTCGTAACGTGATAGTCGGCCGCGTGCCCCCTCCTGCCAAAGACGCCTATGCTCCACCGCAAGATGGATATCGAGCAGAAAGATGGACCTAGTAGCCGTTCAAGGCCATCCTTTGCGAATTGCGGCTAAGCTCCCGGTCAGCAGCAGGGCTGATGGGCCTGCTGCTAGCACCCCCAACGTGTGCACTGCTCTCCTTGAGTGCCAGCAACTGCTTAGCACGGAAAGTCTCGTAGTGGATCTGAGAGGTAGTTTCAATCAAATCCTGAAGGTGAGTTCGGAGCAAGAAGTTACGCAGATAGACGAATTCGCAGTGGTTTTCGTCTTCGACGTTGATGACTCCCCATCGGTTCTGACGTCCACGAACCTGCTTGCCATCAACCATGATGGACTTCTCGGAACCGACGACGGCGAAGGGAACGAGGCCCTGTAATAGTGGACAAGTTAGCCAAATGGTACTGGAGAAAGTGCATCTGTGCAGAGTATCCTAACGCACCTTGATCTGGCCGTTCAGAGAGCGCTCCTCCTCGTCGAATTCCTCATTGTCGTAGGGGTACATCTTGAGGTTGTGGAATGCAAACTCCTCCTTGATACGCTCTTTGAAAATTTGTCGCTCCTCCACAGTCAGGGTGTCGGCCTTGGCAATGACAGGAACAACATTGACAACATCAGACAGCTTCTTGAGGACAACGATATCGATAGGCTTCAGTGAGTGACCGGATGGCTGGATGAAGAAAAGACAGCAGTGAATGCGGGTGTCCTGGATGTAGCGCTCTCGCTGGGCAGTGAGCTCCTTTCGTAGGTAGGCAGAGTGCTGATCTTTGATGTACTTCACGATAGGATCCCAGCAGCGGTCGTTGTTGACGAGATCGCCGTATCCCGGGGTGTCGACAATGTTCAGTCTCAGACGGACGCCATTCTCCTCGATGATGTGGGAGACGCTCTGGATTTCAGTGGTGGAGCGAATGATTTCATCAGGCTCCATGCGACCCTTGGAGTCCATCAGGTGCGAGGCGAAGATGGTGTTGATGAGGGTGGACTTGCCCAGACCCGTCTGGCCTATACGAGTGACAAAATGTTAGCGCCGAGTCAAGACCCCCTCTGTCATGGAGAAGAGAGGAACGTTTTGTCTCTGCAAGGTACATACCAACGCAGATCACGTTGAATTGAAAACCACGCTTCAACAGCTTCTTCTCAATCTGAGACGTGATGCTGTCGAAACCGACATGGCTCTTGGGGATGATGGTATTCGCGGCAGCGGCCATTGTGTAGGTCTGGTCAGAAAAGAGTGAAGACCAAATATGGCTTATGAGCGATTGGTGATAGTCGGAGAAGTATTTCGAGACGTGCGAATCTCGTCCCTATTCCAAGAAGACTAGGGAGGAATCTGTCAAAAGGCGAATGACGCGAAACAAGCGACGGTTATGATCACGATCAAGGAAGTGCAAGTGGGAAGCGGTTAGATGGGAGTTAGGCTGGATTTTTGGACCACCCGCGTGGGCAAGTCCAGAAGAAAGGGTGCCTTTTTCGGGGCCCTTTTTGGGGACCTTTGGCCGGCCAGCTTAGCCAGATTGCTCCTGCCTCTGCAGCCCACATTTTTAGTTGGCTCAGAGGAAGCGCAGGGGCCGAAAAAAGGGGAACGGTGCCATCGGGCGCTTTGCTGCTCAAGCTTGTCATTGGTCCGCTCTCCGTCTGTGCGTTGGTCGCCGTTGATTGGCCCACTACCAACGCCATAGCCAATCCGGTCGCAGATGGATATGGAGCTTGCCGCAGACTTTTGATGGAGGTGACACGCGAAGTGTACGAGTTTGAATAGTTGCGACGTGACGTCCGAAGCTGCAATCCATCTTTGAACCATTACCTACACCAACGTAACGACGAGCCATTGAAGATCCGACACTTCACCGACAGACTACTGCGCCTGGGACTTTCGACAGTCACTTCTTCGTACGATTACAGCATCGGACACCGACAGTGCGCCGTCCACAGATTCATAGACCACCAAGGCACTTCTCAACGACCTCGCTCAGGCGGCCCGCCAGACATCTCCTAAGAATGGCTGCTGTCACCGCCTCTCTTCTTCCTCGCATGTCGTTGCCGGCGTTTTCATATTCAGCACGTTGGGTAACCTTTCACACTAGAATCTTCAGCCCGCGACTGCTCCCTGCGCTCTCGTTGGCCGTACCTGGAGTCAGCTTGAACCTTCCTGCGCTGCTGGGTGACATATGGGAGTCGGTTTTGCGAGCCGTACCGAAGAAGAAGACGTCACATGCCAAGAAGAGACACAGGCAAATGGCTGGAAAGGCGCTTGAGGACGTGCACGGCCTGTGCGAATGCTCAGGTTGTGGCGCGACGAAAAGATCACACAGACTTTGTCAGAACTGTCTCCGAGGTCAGTTCATACGTTCAGTCGAGGCATTGGAATGCTTTTCATTGACGCAAAATGCAGATATGCGACAAATATGGCGCGAAAATGACTCCGAGTCCGCGAACAAGCCCTCGTAAATACAGTCTGGGAGGATGACGGAGGGCTTTATCCAAATATCAGGATGAAATTGTGTGCCATGTACAAATCGTCTTGCATGCTGTTGGCGTTTAGCTCGGATAGTCTTGTATAACTTGGAGTAATGCTGTAAAATAAGAAAAACTCACTTTGTGAACAACGCATTGATGGCTACATCTACTCGAAATGGAGCCACCGTCAATGAAGAAGATTTACCAACATGAGAATGAAAGTAAAACATAGTTAGGGCGCCGACCTGGTGAAAGGAAGCGTCGCGCTTCTTGAAGGGAGCACTCGCTGGGTGACACATCGCAATTCATGACGTCCCAGACTGCCAGCGCTATAGCGCAACTGAGCCCCATCATGACAGTGTTGGAAAACCCGCCCCACTGAATGATAGACGTCCGACTTGCGCTTCTACACCAAACTCATCTGAAAACCGCGACCGTTGTTTCGCCTCGTGATTGCGTTAAAATGGTGAGGAACCTGTCGTACAAACCGATGCATTTGTCACTGACTGGGCGGTTTAGTCAAAGCAATATTTGACCGCTCACACTGTGGATGATGGTACATGCCACTACATTGCACACGCCATTTCCAGGCCAAGACTCTTGTTTTGTCCGTCCCTTTGCTGCTTAGAGCCTTGACTGACGCAGTGTCTACAGCTCACATAACGGATATATTCTCATTAGCAGTGACTCCCAAGGCTGTGCTGTCGGCAGGAGGGTCGTCTACACTCCATGTTCACGATACCACAGTCCCTTCATATCCATTGAAACAGTCCATCTCTGACGCCCACAAGCTTGGCTGCCACCACATTTGCACGTCCCGAGACGGAAAAGTCGCCGCAAGTGCCGGCTTCGGGGGCGAAGTAAAACTCTGGACCCTGAATGAACTCACTGGAGAGTGGTCAAGTAGCGGCGAAATCACCGGACCTTCAGTCAAGCCTGGCGAGGTATGGGCTCTAGCTCTGAGTGAAAATGGTTCCTATCTCGCCAGCACAACCAACGATGGGCGAGTCAATGTCTGGAACATTGCAGGAGAGACCAGGACTAAGATTCAGGAGTATGAGACTGCCAGCGCGGGATCAGGCAGCTTTGGTATGAGCGTTGACCTCAGCAGAGACGGAAAGTATACTGCAAGCGGACATCAAAATGGATCTGTCTACATTTTCAACAACGATACGGGACGGATCTTGTATTCGCTATCAGGTATGATTTGGAAAGGGCTCAATAAACGAACCCCCGGAACTAATTTTGCGACATCAAACTGTAGGATTGGCGAAGCCCGTTCGATCTGTGGCCTTTTCGCCTGCTAGTACCAGGCTAGCTGCTGCGGGTGATGCAGGCATCATTGCTCTCTACGACATGAAGCACGGCGAGCACGTGGGGAACTTGACGGGCCACTCGTCTTGGATCACGACCACGGACTGGAGTGACACGGGCGAGTATCTGCTCAGCGGATCAATGGACGGCAAAGTCAAGGTATGGTCTGTTGAGAGCCTCACGTGTGTGGCCACGCATACCGAGACAGACAAGGCATTATGGGCAGTGAGATGGTTGCCCAAGACTAGCAAGTGCGAGATGTTTTGCACCGGGGGCGCGAACCGAAGTCTCTCTTTTTATCGTGAGGCAACGGGAATGTGAGGCACGTGTGACGTATTTCAGAAGAGCAGCGCACTTGCCGCTTGAGAGTATAGCTGGTGAATGTGTACATTTCGCAATTCTACAGAGCCATGATTCATGAATCTTGATACACTCAACTTTGGAGCTTGGAAGAAATGAGGGCGGCTAGAAAGAAGGCAGAGGAGTCTTCGATCCAAATAATTCAAAGTTATTGGAGTTCAGACAGCGAATAGAACCCTCAAAGGGGGAGCAAGCAGATCTTCTCACCTCGCTACACAGCACGCTCGTATAGGTAGCTTCTTCCCACAAGTTACAAGTTACAACTCATCACTGTCGATTGGCGAATCGCACCGCTACACACTGTAACACCACTCGCGCCTTGGGCCTTGGCAGCATTCTATACCGCTCGCGCAGCTGGAGTTGGCAGTATTTCCAAGCATATGTATCACAGATTCACAGTCTCAACTTTTGGCTGAGTTTCCTCCTCTACACACTTTTACCCCGCCCCCAAAACCCTTCCCTGAACCTGGCATATAAGAACCAGCAGCCATGGCCCATGGCCCATGCTCGATTTGCCGCATGCTTCATCCATTGCCATTTCTATTCCAGCACAGAATTCTTTATTCTCCTGGGAATCTTTCCCGGAGACCTTGTCAGTTGACTCTAGTCGCAACTCATGGAGCATCCTACTAATTCGTGGATGAAATCGCTTTTGTCGCTTGTGTAGTCTCACCAACGATCATTGATAGTTCAGCTTTACTAATAAGAACCAGCAGCTATGACCGATTTACCGCATACTTCCATCCATTGATGTTTCCATTCCAACACAAGAACTCCGTAGTCTTCCGTAGTCTTCCGGAAATTCTTTTTACTATTTAAGCTGCTGCGGATTCTCGAAGCACTTCGATCTCCGCGCTGAGGATAGCCTGTTTCGGAACGCGCTGAATGTAGTATATCGTTAACTGCGGATAATCAGTGGTAGTAGTAAAAAGAATTTACGGAAGACTACGGAGTTCTTGTGTTGGAATGGAAAGATCAATGGATGAAAGTATGAGGTAAGTCGGTCATGGCTGCTGGTTCTTATTAGTAAAGCTGAACTGATGTGCGGCGATGATGAAAAGAAGAGACAATTGACCAACATGACATGTTAAGGAAATAGTGTACGCCGTATTGTTGTAGTTTGGCTCCGTAATACTATGTCACTGCAGACTATAAAACATGATTGTCGGCAAGCAACTGATCATGTTCCATCTGGCCCTTTGGCTTCGAGGAAAATGTTAGGTACCACCAGCAGGCCGCACTGTGTCAAGGAGGTAATCTGACCGTTCAGGTCTCTGCGAACTCTACGATCAAGCCGCTCAGGACGCGCGCCTTAGTACAGGTCAGGGTTGCCCGGCACAGGTATGCCTTCGATCGAATGGTCCAGATTTATGAAGGGAATATCTTCTCCAGCGACGCACTTTCTCTCGGAAACAGAACCTTAAATTATCGGCATGATGGGTTTTGTGATATCGCGTTCAGTATAATGCAGAAATAGCAAATAGGGGATGCTAATCCCACAGTTTCTTCAGTTCAGTCGTCGTCCCATCATCATGGCTTTCATGGCCACCTCGCTGCCCTCACACTAAACTTCAATAGAGCTCCACTAGCCAATCTGCTCTTCGTTTCACTTGCGATGCACGATTTCCTATCCTTTGTTCCTTTCTGTCGAATCTTTCTCGATACGTTATAATGTCGCCTAAGTTTTCTTCTGGGCCCTGAACCACAGGGCTGCTGTCATTAGGTCTTGCCATTATCAGCACTTTGATATGGCGAGCTTACCACAACGCAGACAGTAACACATGTGACGGCCAGGTCGCTTGTTGACTGCATTTATCACTATAGCATTCAAGTCCCATCAATGGATCCAATGGTGCTATATCATGGTGTATTCTTGAAGTCGCGAAAACAAATCCATGATCAATTGGGCTTGTTTATGTTCTGCACGATGAGGCAAGGACACCACAGCTGATCGAGGTTTGCCCCAGCGCGAAATGCTCTATGCAATCTCCATGCGACTGCGTAGTATGACCGGAAGCGGACCGGTCGAAGCATACAATCTATATGCTTTCTTCCGCCTTCCTACGTTCCACCATGAACGGGTCAGATAAAAGCAACGTCGTCGGAGTTCGTTCATCAGGATTCGTGATAATCATTCTCTTAATGAAGTTAAGAAATGCCAATCTTTCCTCATCATGTGCGATCTTGGACGAGTTGCGATCTGCCTCACGCACTTCCCAAACCTGATCTCGGTCGCAGAGGGCTGGTGCTAGAGTGTCAGTATCACGGCTGCGAATCAATTCAAAAGAGGATAGGCGGATACACCAACAATTTTCCTGTTGCCGATCTTCCGTGATCCAAACTTTCGGCCACGTTTCTGGGGGAGGTCCACCGAACTGAATTGCCTGGAAAAGATAATCTTTCAGAGAACCCATTGTCGATTTCGAAATAAGCTCGCCGCCCGATTTGACATCGTATAGCTTGAGATGAACGTTAACCTCATGCATTGAAAAGCTTAGCAACGATGACCTACCGTACATCCGACAGCCCAAATGTCGGCCGCTTCGCTCCAAGTAGAGCCGATTCTGTCATCGCACAGTTCGTCAAGTACAAATTCTGGCGGCTGGATCATCCTGGGAACTGCGCCTAACAAGTCCGGGTCCTTGTTTATCCTGTGGGCTATGTAAAAAGGCCATTGTATTGTTAGCTGTGTCACAGAGATATGCGCAATATCCACGTACCTCTTCCAAAGCCCATAATTTTGACAGTTACCGAGCCACCGGGAAAGGCCTTCTTAAGTTTTAAATATTTTGTCATATTTGTAGATTTCACAACATAAAGGGGCATCGAGCTCAATGCAGTTTGTGGATAGCGAGGAACAACTGGAATGAGTTCTGGGCTGGCATAATAGTCGATGATGTCTATCTCCTCGAATTGCTCCAGCTGCGGGAGGGCGATGCCGAAATTGGCGATGTGGGGATCTGCGTATGAACGTCAGTTGCTTGACCATCATCAGTGTACACCACCGACCTTACCTCCGTGTACTATGCCTTCCCCGTGAAGGAACGCAGACCCTTCTACAATTTGTCGTACAACATCATATGAACAATGTTGTCTGATTTTTGGATCACTCAGTGGAGAGACCACTTCAGTCACCAAACACTGGTGGAATCCATTCGGTCCTCTAACAACAAACGCGTCTAAGAGTTGGATAACTCTCTCGTAGCCACGCTTTCCTGGCCCAGTTTCACGAATCTGGGATAGAATCTCGGCTTCTCTATCGGGAAGGGGATTATCTGACCCAAGTCCGACTTTTACAGCAACATAACGTCTACAGGACGAGGACGAAGTCAATTTCTCAACATCACACATTCTCGGCGCCAAACTTACTTGTCGACAAGGTCGCGAGCCAGCCACACTGTAGCGGATGCTCCAAATCCGAGCTTGAACGTGATTCGATATCTGGGCTCTTTGTTCACATCGCTAACACAAGTGAGCGGCTTGGGAAGGATTTCGCCGAGAGCGATCGGATGCAATCCAAATTGTTTGTATCTTGTCAGATCTTCGACCTCTGCTTCAACGCCAGCATAAACAAATTTTTTGAGTTGGTCTTGCAGAGCTGTTGAAGTTTTCATTGTGTTTCAATAACATCGAGGTATGAGACGATGGTGTAATGGCGCACGTTTGCTGGACAGAAAGAGGGTGAATATGTTAGAGACGAGGACTTCCGTCGCGGCCCTACGCTGCGCTTCGGGGCGAAGGAAGACTCGCCTCGCTTCGCTTCGGGATGGAGAGCGTGGGGCTGGAAAAGTGAGGATTGTGATGTGGGAGTTTTGCGGATGGGATGGCGGTTGCGGACGTGCATGTGTGCCCACTGTTTTCGGCGTCAAATTGCCTGCGCAGGTGTCCCTCCGGGGGCCCTTCTGGGGGATTATAGGGGCCCGTCAGTGGTCACAGCACTGTCAGGCAGCGCGGGATGGCGTGCGACTGCGTCGCCGCCGCAATGGGATGTTTTGCCCTGCTGCGATGGCGAACCGGGATGTAGCGGGCAAATTCAATCGCGGGCAGATAGCACGGGATGGCGGGCGACTGCGTCGCCGCCGCAATGGACACAGTTTTGTGCAAATTCAATCGCACAGAACTTCAGAAGTAAACAATCAGGTTGCAGTTGTGCTTGAGCAGGCAACGCGGGATGGCGGCCGCGGGATATACGTTTTCGTGGTTTTGGGTGTCACGTGTGCGTGTAAACAGCACAGAAGATAGAAGTATGTACCTATAAAGAATTTACCGTATTCCTGTCCAGCAAACTTGTTTCACGACATTGCACCATTGTCTCATACCTTTCGATATCCTCGAAACACAATGGAAACTTCATCAACTCTGCAAGACCAATGCCACATTTTTTTATATACTGGCGGTGAAGGGGAGTGCGAAGACCTGAACAAATACAAACAATTTGGATTGCATCCGATCCTTCTCGGCGATGTCCTTCCCAAGCCGCTCACTTGTGTCAGCGACGTGAAGAAAGAGCCCAGATATCGAATCATGTTGAAGCTCGGATATGGGGCATTCGCTACAGTGTGGCTGGCTCGCGACCTTGTCGAGAAGTAAGTTTGGCGCCGAGAATGTGTGATGTTGAGAAATTGACTTCGTCCTCGTCCTGTAGACGTTATGTTGCTGTCAAAGTCGGACATGGGTCAGATAATTCTCTTCCCGATAGAGAGTGCGAGATTCTATCCCAGATTCGTAAAACTGGGCCAGGAAAGCATGGCTACGAGAGAGTGATCGAACTCTTAGACGCGTTTGTTGTTAGAGGACCGAACGGATTCCACCAGTGTTTGGTGACCGAAGTGGTCTCTCCACTAAATCATCCAGATACCAGACGACATTGTTCTGGTTCATATGATGTTGTACGACAAATTGTAGAAGGGTTTGCGTTCCTTCACGGGGAAGGCATAGTACACGGAGGTAAGGCCGGTAGTGCAGACTGATATCGATGATGGTCAACTGACGTGATGTTCATACACAGATCCCCACATTGGCAATTTCGGGATTGCCCTCCCGCAGCTGGAGCAATTCGAGGAGGACGACATCGTCGAATTTTTTGGCACCCCAGAAATTTATCCAGTCATTCCTTGGGATCCAAAATTCCCGATGAACTCGTTACCCCCTTATCTTGTTCAATCTGTACCAATTGAATACCTTTTACAAGGGAAGAAGGCCTTTCCCACGGGCTCGGTAACTATCAAAATTCTGGACTTTGGAAGAGGTACGTGGATATTGCCCATACTTCTGTGACACAACTAACATAATAATCGCTTTTCCACATAGCCTACAAGATAAGCGAGGCGGACCCGAACTTGTTAGGCGCAGTTCCCGAGATGATCCAGCCGCCAGAAGATGCACTTCATGAACTGTGCCATGGCAGTAGCGGCTCTACTTGGAGCGAAGCGGCCGACATTTGGGCTGTCGGATGTACGGTAGGTCATCTTTGCCAAGTCATTCAATGCATGAGGTTAACATATATCAAGCTATACTATGTCAAATCGGGCTTGGAGCTTATTTCAAGATATGGTTCTTCAGAAGATTTTCTTTTCCGGGCAATTCAATTCGGTGGACCTCCCCCAGAAACGTGGCCGAAAGTTTGGATCACGGAAGATCGGCAACACGAAAATTGTTGGTACTTTCTGTCTTTCTTCTCTTGAATGTTCCGCAGCCGCGATACTGACACTCTAGCACCAGCCCTTTGCGACCGAGTCAAGGTTTGGGAAGTGCGTGAGGCAAACCGCAACTCGTCCAAGATCGCACAGGATGAGGAAAGATTGGCATTCCTCAACTTGGTTAAGAGAATGATCATCACGAATCCTGATGAACGAACTCCGATGACGGCGCTTTTATCTGACCCGTTCATGGTGGAACGTAGGAAGGCGGAATAAAGCAAATAGATTGTATGCTTCGACCGGTCCGCTTCCGGTCATACTACGCAGTCGCATGCAGATTGCAATAAAGCATTTCACGCTGGGGCAAACCTCGATCAGCTTTCTCGTTTTCTCTTTCGTACTCAAACACATCCCCATCACGGATCTGCATTATTGGCAAAACGAAGAAGAGTGTACCATGGTCCATGCAATCTCTGCGACACATCTTCAGGTCGGCAACAGACGAGGTGTTTGAATGTGAGGATCAAAGGTGAAGAAGGTAATTGAAGGAGCAACTATAGAACTGGAGAGGTCCAGGGGTCATATACCTCTGACTGAGGCCGGAGACCACATGACTTGGTCTCTGGGGCCTATTGCCAGGTTCTACCATAAAGAGACAGGTCCTCGCACATGTATGGTAGGACAAGTTTGATCAAAAAAACCGCGACAACCACTGATGTCAATAACTTTGTTGTGAACATGTAGTGCGGCGTGCCTTGTTTGCGTTCATAGGTATGCAATTCAAAGGCTCACTGATTTCATCTACCTATGTACAGTATTCGTATCCCTCCCCCACTGGAAAGACGGATACGACTACTATGTCGCGGAAGAAAAGACGGATATCTACCTTATCCGCATGTTTTCTGAAGACGTCATGGACTGGCATGTGAAGACATGGAACAAGTCAGACATCAAGATTCGCCGAGCGCTTCGCGACCACCTTGAAGCACCCGGATAATGGATTTGTTAGCAAACGCTCCTACAGCTCTATCTCTCATCAACTACGGCGACTTGTTTTCGAATATTTCAACCAAGACGCCCTCGCCGAGGACCCTCTCAGCGAAGAAGAACAGTCTGCCGATGCCTCAGAAGAATCTTTCGATACCTCTGTCGATAGCTCTACCGATAGCACATTCGACGACAGCCAAGCAGACGCCCTTGATGAAGATACTTCTAATGCGTCCGTTGAATGCTCAGCTGACAACGCTGATAAAGATTCTGCCGATTTTGATGACGAAAAAGACGCCGCCGACGAGTCTGACTACCTTGATGGACAAGAGCGCGCCAAAGACCCCCATGACAAGGTCACCACCAGCCTTGTTTCGACCGAATCTCATAATAAAGAAATGAACCTGCCAGAGGGATTTGCCCATGCCAAGGAGCGATCTGTTGGTCTTGTTCTGGTCGAGCTCAACAAGGAAGAAAAGAAGTTTCTGTCAAGGGTATTGGCTCTTAAGGGACTAATACCGTACATACCTAAAAGACGTACCAACTACACCGGCTTTGGAGGCAGTGTACCTACTTAGGCAGTGACTCCAAGGCCAGCCTTGACAGCCATGAGGTTCGAGACGTTGATGATGCATCCTGTTTGCTAATTGCTTTGATACGTTAGACATGGCGGTTCTTGTTAGAGGAACAATCAGAGTTTTGTAACATGAAGAATCTCCCCGGTAAGCCTGCGGCTTGCATCTAGTGTTCTAGGTAGTTTTCGTGCGCCGTGGGAGGGGATTGCGCGGGCGATGTGGCTGCCCAGTGCCTAACGATCGGTATTGGGGTATGATCGCAGCGAGAAAGAATGGGCATCTTTTCGCCAACAATTGACCGCATACTGACTTGCGACGGCTATGAGGTTAATCTCATTGAGATTGTTGTATTTGAGCTGAATTTGTTTTAAAAGAAGAATTCTCGTCCCTGTCGGAACACGTGGGATTGCCAGACCATCATTTCGAGCCGCGTGTATAGGCTGGCGGACTACCCCGTGGCTGGAGGCCAACAACAACAATGCG
This sequence comes from Claviceps purpurea, assembly GCA_029405325.1. NCBI lineage: Eukaryota > Fungi > Ascomycota > Sordariomycetes > Hypocreales > Clavicipitaceae > Claviceps > Claviceps purpurea. The sequence goes on along the minus strand of CM055783.1, from coordinate 2,557,779 downwards.
AACCTTGGGGGACCGCATCATCTGGAATTCCACAGACTTGTATTTGTATGTAAAGAACGAGGCTGCTTTTATCGCCGGCGGGATGGCCCTTTTCGGGCCGACTGTTCTCCAAGCAAACTTACTGAGAGGTGCGTAAAAGGAAGGCTTAAAATAAGAGTATAAAATAAACACCTTAAAAGGGGCTCACACTTTGAAAGACAAACAGTACATATGGACAAGCCCTACTAGGGGGTGCTGGTTTAGTCGACCCTCCCGTCTCGAATTCTCTAGAGCCAATCCGCTCTCCGTTTTCACTTGCGATGCAAGCTTTCCTGTAGGCTATCCTACGTTCCGTTCTTTTTGTCTCATCTTTCTCGATACGTTATAATGTCGCCTACATTCTCTTTCAGGGCCCGAACCACAGGGCTACTGTCATTAGGTCTTGCCATTATCAGCACTTTGATATGGCGAGCTTACCGCAACGCAGACAGTAACAATGTGACGGCCAGGTCGCTTGTTGACTGCATATATCACTATAGCATTAAAGTCCCATCAATGGATCCAATGGTGCTATATCATGATGAATTTCTTGAAGTCGCGAAATCAGATCCATGACCAAATATCAATTGGGCTTGTTTATATTCTGGACGATGAGGCAAACGGACACCACAGCTGATCGAGGTTTGCCCCAGCGCGAAATGCTTTATTGCAATCTCCACGTGACTGCGTAGTATGACCGGAAGCGGACCGGTCGAAGGATACAATCTATATGCTTTCTTCCCCCTTCCTACGTTCCACCATGAACGGGTCAGATAAAAGCGCCGTCATCGGAGTCCGTTCATCAGGATTCGTGATAAGCATTCTCTTAATGAAGTTAAGAAATGCCAATCTTTCCTCATCATGTGCGATCTCGGACGAGTTGCGATCTGCCACACGCACTTCCCAAACCTGAACTCGGTCGCAGAGGGCTGGTGCTAGAGTGTCAGTATCACGGCTGCGAATCAATTCAGAAGAGGCTAGGCGGAGATACCAACAAATTTCCTGTTGCCGATCTTCCGTGTCCCAAACTTTCGGCCACGTTTCTGGGGGAGGTCCACCGAATTGAATTGCCCGCAAAAGATAATCTTTCAGAGAACCCGTTGCCGAAATAAGCTGGTAGCCCGAGTTGGCATGGTATAGCTGAAAATTCATATTAACCTCATGTATTGAAAAGCTTAGCAACGATGACCTACCGTACATCCGACAGCCCAAATGTCGGCCGCTTCGCTCCAAGTAGATCCGATTCTGTCATCACACAGTTCGTCAAGTACAAATTCTGGCGGCCGAATCATCTTGGGAACTGCACCTAACAAGTTCGGGTCCTTGTTTATCCTGTGGGCTATGTGAAAAGGCGATTGTAATGTTAGTTGTGTCACAGAGATATGCGCAATATCCACGTACCTCTTCCAAAGCCCATAATTTTGACAGTTACCGAGTCACCGGGAAAGACCTTCTTCAGTTTTAAATATTCTGTCAGATCTGTAGATTTCACAATATAAGGGGGCATCGAGCTCAATAGAATTTTTGGATAGCGAGGAACAACTGGAATAGTTTCTGGGTTGGCATAATGGTCGATGATGTCTATCTCCTTGAATTGCTCCAGCTGCGGGAGGGCAATCCCGAAATTGGTGATGTGGGGGTCTGCGTATGAACGTCAGTTGCTTGGCCATCTTCAGTGTACACCACCGACCTTACCTCCGTGTACTATGCCTTCCCCGTGAAGGAACGCCAACCCTTCCACAATTTGTCGTACAACATCATATGAACAATGTTGTCTGGCTTTTGGATCACTCAGTGGAAGGACCACTTCGGTCACCAAACACTGGTGGAATCCATTCGGTCCTTCAACAATAAACATGTCTAAGAGTTGGATAACTCTCTCGTAGCCATGTTTTCCTGGCCCAGTTTTACGGATCTGGGATAGAATCTCGGCTTCTCTATCGGGAAGGGGTTCGTCTGACCCAAGCCCGACTTTGAGAGCAACAAAGCGTCTATAGGGCGAAGTCAGTTTCTCAACATCACATATTCTCGGCGCCAAACTTACTTGTCGACAAGGTCGCGAGCTAGCCACACTGTAGCGAATGCCCCAAATCCAAGCTTGAACATAATTCGATATCTGGGCTCTTTGTTCACATCGCTAACACAAGTGAGCGGCTTAGGAAGGATATCGCCGAGAGCGATCGGATGCAATCCAAATTGTTTGTATCTTGTCAGATCTTCGACCTCCGCTTCAACGCCAGCATAAACAAAGTCTCTGAGTTGGTCTTGCAGAGCTGTTGAAGTTTCCATTGCGTTTCAAGGACACCGAGGTATGAGATGATGGTATAACGACGCAAATTTGCTGGACAGGAATAGGTACGGTAGATATGATGGTAATATTACTCTATGCGGAATGCTGAATACATATGTACATACATACTTTGACCCCAGGTGCTGTTCAGTGTTGCCGGCCTCCAGGTGGCAGCCACGACTGCAGTGTGTGTCACGGACATCATAACAATGTCAGAAACTCGCCCCACTAATACTGGGTCGCGACTCGCACGTGATCACGTTCCAGTCACGCGTTGCCCCGCCAAAGGCAGTCCAACGACAATCGTGTGTCCTGAGTCCTGAGTCAGGACTCCTGACTCCTCTCAGCTCTGTAGACTGTCAGTGATCACATCTCATCCCCACTGCAACTGTCATACTTCCTTGAATCTGTTGCGACCTCATAACACTTATCAGTGAATAAAAGGCAAACATATTTTAACTCACTAATTACCTTGACCTTCTGTCGCATTGCGCGACGAAATCAACTTTTACCACACAAGTGCAGACTACTACGTCATCATGCCAACGACAAGGCGCTCCACCGCCCGCACAGGCTCAACAAAGGGCCAATCCACCATCAGCTTCACAAACAAGGTCACGAAACCCGTAGCGAAGAATGTGAAAAGTGTCGTTGCGACTCAAAAACCCGCCACAGTCGACATACCCGAGCGGACGAAGCCCATCGAGGAAAAGACCAAAGAAAATGTCAACAAGAAGGATGAGGACGAAGCTGAGCACGAGCACGAGGAAGAATCACAACAACAAGCACCGCGATTGGAAACAGCCCCTCCAAAAATTTCCGAAACAGAAACCAGGGCCGGGAAATTAACGGACGCACACATCAACAAGTACTGGAAGAGCATTGAGAGGCAACGCAAAGCGTCGAGGGTGCATCAGCAGGGGATATCTGTCAATGAGAAGGTGTTGCGATATTTTGACGTGAGCTCACAATATGGTGTAAGTAGCTTTCAACATGTTCCTGATGCAGGTCGTCTTGGGGGAAGGAGCTTCAGCTAATCTATAATGTCTGTTTTTTTGGGGCAAATGCAGCCTTGCATTGGAATTGACCGCACAAAGAGATGGAACAGGGCGGAGCGCTTGGGGCTGAACCCGCCAGTGGAGGTGCTGGCGGTGTTGTTGAAAGAGCATAAAAAGCCGAATGACGAGGTTGAAATGGCGCAGATGGATAGTATTCTTAACTCGATTGCTGTTGGGCCATGAATTTTCTGTTCAGATACACGATACGTTTTATGAGATTTGGCGATGTGTTTCACGAGATAGTGCGGGTTTACCATATCAGAGTTTCGGGAGTTCGTGTTGTTGCTTGGGACGGTCCGCACTTGTTTTTTCAGGCAGTGCAACGCATTTTCTACATGTATTCTATCCGCCTGTATTTATAGCTAGTCAACGCAAAGCCGTAAGCTCTGCACTTAGGCGATCGGATGTGATCTATTCTTCAGTGTCTTTCTTCTCTTCTTCTTTTCTGGTCTTTTGTTCTGGCTAGTACCAGATACTTCGGGTCCTGTGGTGAGGAAACGGTTCTTGGCCAGCAGCTTCCAGCTCCTTCATGCGGTCGTACAAGAAGAAGTCTATAAGAATGGCGTTGACCTCTGTATCAGGATGGCGACGCACGATCTCACGACGTATTAACTCAACACACCAGATACTACATGCTATAGTGATGATTTAGCAACAATCCCATCTTCAAACCACAAATGTCATGGGTGTCCAAGGACAGAAATGCACATACCTCGCAATTGCACTTCCCACCGATCGCCACTTTGCAACAGCTTTTTATCTTTGATTACCGCCGCAACCGGCGGACTACAGTACAGTGCGCCCAGCGTAATGAGAATCTGTGGTATGCGATAATCGGCAAAAATGGTGATTTTGTCAATGTCGCGGAAACGGCCGTACGACTGCCCCTCGAAGCAGGCCCATAGGTCGGCGACGAGAATCTGAGCACGCTTTAAAAATCGGACGGGTTTTTGGCGTCCTTCGAAAATGTGCTCGTCGCGGAAACAGGAGAAGTCCCGCGCGAGGAGGTTGACCAGCTCAGCGGCGGAGCCGTTGGCCGTGTCTACGACATTGGTGATGGAGCTGTTATACCGCTGGTGGTTGTCAGAAGGGAGCTAGCAGAGAAACAAAGTTGAAGGAAACAGAATGAAATCGATGCTGCACTGCAGGTGGTGAACTAATGATACCAAATAACGAACTAGAAAGGGGGGGGGGAGTTACCTCTTGAAGGACTTTGCCGCTTTCTCTCAAGCAAGCGAGCCTTTCTTCTAGCAGGGGCATCTCCTCATCTGTTGCCGACCTGAAGATGTGTCGCAGAGATTCCATGGTACACTCTTCTTCATTTTGCCAATAATGCGGATCCGTGATGGGGATGTCTTTGAGTACGCGAAAAAGAAAACAAGAAGAGGCAACAATGAGCAAATTTGGTCACAAGTGTGATTCTTCTTACTACGAATTGGGCAAGAATTGGATTTATAATTGTTATCGATATTGTGTCGAACTCACCCTCTTCCAGAGCTCGATGCATGGCCGCAACCAAACTCCAATATCCCGTCCATTGCTTCCCCCTGAAGTCGATGCAAAAGCGTTCCTCGGCGGGCAACTCGGACCAGAAAGAAAAATTCAACAAATCCATGGTGAATATGAAAGCCACGGTGCTCTCGTCCTTGGCCTTGGGGTGTAATTCGTGCTGGGACCATGTAGCTGTCGAGTACTTCTTGAGCTGCATTTGCGAGAAGATTGTCTCGGCAGCTTGCTTGGTGGCCTGCATGTCAATGGCGACATCAACGCCCTGATTGTACACATATTCGGCGCTCTCCAGGACGCCCGTATCTGGGTCTTGCTGCACAGGCGATTGGCCTTCCATGTGCTGGCGGAGCAGCTCCAGGAGTTCACGGTCTGCTTCGTCGTCGGACATGGTCTCTTTCGACGGGGAGGTGGCCAGTCCTGAGTCAGCAAGCGAGCAAGGTGGCGACGAGGACGTTGGGAGTGTAATTAGAACGGGACGGAAAAGGGGTTGAGGCTATTCTCGAGCATGGAGAGGCACGAGATGACAGGCTGTGACTCGTGAGGACGAGAGGGAAAAAAAGGTTGAAGTTGACTTTCCGCCATGGCTGGTCCAATCGGCACGTGGCTCTGCAGCGAGGCGGCCCCAGCTTGTATGATGACCTCATCTTTATTTATTTGGTTTATTTACTTTGCTTGGGAAGATTGTGCAGGAAGGAGTTGACAGTACAACAAAGACCGTGCTGCACATCGGATAGTATGTATTTCCCGATGTAACAAATATTAAACCACAAGGAAGTTAAGGAGTTGAGCTGTTCAGCTTTAACATCTGCGATGTCACAGTAGCACAGCGCTTGACTGCGTTGGTGACGCCGAAAGCGTGCAGCCGTTTCAAGAACAAGGCGGCCAATCAAGCAGCCTCGCGTCACAAGTTACAACCAATAGCCAGCCAATGGGACGCAGCCGCAACCGCGCTCACAGGACTCAGCCGACGAGCCACGACAAACGCTCCGATCTCGTCTTATGTATTTGAATCAGAGAACGCCCAAAAACATCGGCCCTCAGTCAATTCGCACGCCTTCTCCTTCGCTACAGCAGGGACAGATCATTTGATTGAAGTCACATAAATAAACTCATGATCAATTGGGCTTGTTTTTGTTCTGGACGACGAGGCAAAAGGACACCACAGCTGATCGAGGTTTACCCCAAGCGCGAAATGCGCTATTGCAATCTTCATGCGACTGCGTATTCTAACCGGAAGCGTTTGAGACCGGTAGGAGCATACAATCAGGTATCTATATGCTTTCTTCCTCCTTCCTACGTTCCACCATAAATGGGTCAGTTAACAGCACCGCCATCGGAGTCCGTTCATCAGGCTTCGTGATAATCAGTCTCTTAACCAAGTTGAGGAATGCCAATCTTTCCTCATCATGTGCGATCTTGGACGAGTTGGGATCTGCCTCACGCACTTCCCAAACCTGATCTCGGTCGCAGAGGGCTGGTGCTAGAGTGTCAGTATCGCGGTTGCGAATCAATTCAAAAGAGGATAGGCGGAGATACCAACAATTTGCCTGTTGCCGATCTTGCGTGTCCCAAACTTTCGGCCACGTTTCTGGGGGCGGTCCACCGAATTGAATTGCCTGGAAGAGATAATCTTTCGGAGAACCCATTGTCGATTTCGAAATAAGCTCGCCGCCCGATTTGACATCGTAAAGCTTGAGATGAACATTAGCCTCATGCATCGAAAAGCCTGGCAACGATGACCTACCGTACATCCGACAGCCCAAATGTCGGCCGCTTCGCTCCAAGTGAAATCGATTCTGTCATCGCACAGTTCGTGAAGTACAAATTCTGGAGGCCGAATCATCTTGAGAACTGCACCTAACAAGTTCGGGTCCTTGTTTATCCTGTAGGCTATGTGAAAAGGCGATTGCAATGTTAGTTGTGTCACAGAGATATGCGCAATATCCACGTACCTCTTCCAAAGCCCATAATTTTGACAGTTACGGAGTCACCGGGCAAGACCTTATAAACTTTTAAATATTCTGTCAGCTCTGTAGATTTCACAATATAAAGGGGCATCGAGCTCAATGGAATTTTTGGATAGCGAGGAACGACTGGAATAGTTTCTGGGTTGGCATAATGGTCGATGATTTGTCTCTCCTCGAATTGCTCCAGCTGCGGGAGGGCAATCCCGATATTGGCGATGTGGGGATCTGCGTATGAACGTCAGTTGCTTGCCCATCATCAGTGTACACCACCGACCTTACCTCCGTGTACTATGTCTTCCCCGTGAAGGAACGCAAACCCTTCTACAATTTGTCGTACAACATCATATGAACAATGTTGTCTGGCTTTTGGATCACTCAGTGGGAGGACCACTTCGGTCACCAAACACTGGTGGAATCCATTCGGTCCTTCAACAACAAACACGTCTAAGAGTTGGATAACTCTCTCGTAGCCATGCTTTCCTGGCCCAGTTTCACGGATCTGGGATAGAATCTCGGCTTCTCTATTGGGAAGAGGATTATCTGACCCAAGTCCGACTTTGACAGCAACATAGCGTCTACAGGGCGAAGTCAATTTCTCAACATCACATATTCTCGGCGCCAAACTTACTTCTCGATAAGGTCGCGAGCCAGCCAGACTGTAGCTAATGCCCCAAATCCGAGCTTCAACATGATTCGATATCTGGGCTCTTTGTTCACATCGCTAACACAAGTGAGCGGCTTGGGAAGAATATCGCCGAGAGTGATCGGATGCAATCCAAATTGTTTGTATCTTGTCAGATCTTCGACCTCCGCTTCAACGCCAGCATAAACAAAGTTTCTGAGTTGGTCTTGCAGAGCTGTTGAAGTTTCCATTGTGTTTCAAGGACATCGAGGCATGAGACGATGGTGTAATGACGCAAGTTTGCTGGACAAGAGGTAAATATTTCCGTGATGTTGCTCTATGCGAAATGCTGAATGTACTCCTTCATACGAAGTACATAGGTTAGGTACATGTGCAGCCGTCTCAAAAGAGGTGCTACATGAGGTGGCACTCCCAACGCCACTTTTTCCATTACAAATTCCAGTAGCTAACACCTAATCCTAACCTTAACACCTAATCCTAACCACTAATCCTAACTAACCCTCACCAAGATTAACTGAAAAAGTGGGGCGGGGAGTGCCACCTCGTCGGGAACCTCGTCTCAAAACAAGGCAGGCCAATCAAGCAGCCTCGCGTCAGTGGTCACAAGTTACAACGAAGAGCCAACCAATCGGACGCAGCCGCAACCGCGCGTCAGGACGCAGCTGTTCTTCGCCTGGCGCATCAACCGGTGCTCCCAAGGAAAGGCAGAACTTATTGGAAGGTTTGCCGGTGGGCACGAGCCACGACAAACGCTCCGATCCCGTCTTATTTGAATCAGAGAACGCCCAAGAACGTCGGCCCTCAGTCAACTCGCACGCCTTCTCCTTCGTTATTGAATTGTTATCGCGATTTCGTCACCGCGCGATAGCGGCCATGGACGCTCCGAGCGAAGGCGTCTCCCACGATGCAGCGCCGACGACAGCTGCACCAGCTGAATCAGCCTCAACAGCTTCGTCTGCCGGTCCAGCTGCTGCTGTAAACTCCGTTGCTGGTCAAACGCCCAACAACTTTCCCTTTCGCACGACCGAGCATCAGTTGCGGCCTCAGGTCGGCCACTCTCAAAATGGGCAGCCCTCGGTGCCGAATCAGTCACCAATGCAACCGAACCCAGAACAACAGGATCCCGCCGCTCAGCAGCGAAGACGAGTCATGGAACGAGACCGGCACAACCACCAGTCGCTGGGCCCGTCCTTGAACTCAGCTGTGAAGCAGGTACGTTTTGGGTCTGGTTTCCCAGACACGTCCTCTGCCCTCCCCTCTTGGTTGGATGACATCACTGTGTTCGTCCATATCAGATACAGCTCTCGAAAGCAGGTGGAGTTCGGCGTTCGGCGTTAGTAAAGATAATTCTCGATCGCTAATCGGCTGTTGATGAACATGTAGGCTCGCGTCCTGATGGTCGGCGCTGGAGGAATTGGATGCGAGCTACTCAAGAACCTTGTCTTGACAGGCTTTGGCGAAGTTCACATCGTCGATCTCGACACCATCGACCTATCGAACCTGAACCGGCAATTTCTATTTCGACAAGAGCATATAAAGAAGTCGAAAGCCTTAGTACGTTTGAAGTCGAGAGAGCTGGGGCCGAGTTGGAGACATCGATCAGAAGCGGGGACTGCGACTAACTCTGTGAGTTTAGGTTGCAAAAGAAGCCGCCAGCAAGTTCAACCCTCATGTCAAGATCGTTGCGCATCACGCCAATATTAAAGACGACGAGTTCACGGTCTCTTGGTTCAAACAGTTCAGCATTGTCTTCAATGCTTTGGACAACTTAGACGCCCGGAGGCATGTAAACAAGATGTGCCTTGCCGCAGATGTCTCCTTGATCGAAAGCGGAACTACTGGGTTCAACGGCCAGGTCCAAGTCATCAAGAAGGGTACCACGGCATGCTACGACTGCACACCGAAAGAGACTCCCAAGTCATTTCCAGTTTGCACGATTCGAAGCACACCAAGCCAGCCTATTCATTGCATTGTCTGGGGAAAGAGCTATTTATTGAAGTAGGTAGCATTGTCTTTTGTTTTTGAGAGAATGGCCATAAGTGTCTAACAAGGCAATTAGTGAGGTTTTTGGCGTGAGCGAAGACGAGTCCGCCTTTGACCATTCGCACGATGCAGATAACGGTGAGTTTTCTCTGCTCTTCTCGACCCAGGCTTCTCGCATACTGACCGCAAGTGTTTGACAGCAAGCGAAATCGAAGACCTCAGAAGGGAGTCGGCGGCTCTCAAGAAGATTCGAGATGCTGTCGGAACAGACGAATTCCCACGGATGCTTTTTGACAAGGTTTACCACAGCGACATCGAGAGACTGCGATCTGTTGAAGACTTGTGGAAGTCGAGAAGGAGGCCCGACCCTCTCCAATATGAGAGTCTTTCAGCACAGGCCACCGAAGCTATGGCTTCCAAGGATAAGATTCTGAATGATGACCAACGCATCTGGACTCTCGAAGAGAATTTCGTGGTGTTCAAAGACAGTCTCGATCGATTGAGCAGAAGAATGATGGAGCTCAAAAGGATCAAGAATCCGGAGCAACCTGACCCTGCTATCACGTTCGACAAAGACGACATTGACACGTTGGACTTTGTGGCATCCAGCGCGAATATTCGATCTACCATGTTCGGAATTGATCGCAAATCGAGGTTTGATATCAAAGAAATGGCGGGCAACATTATACCCGCCATCGCTACAACGAATGCCATCGTTGCTGGGCTGTGCGTTTTGGAGGCCTTCAAGGTCCTGAAGGGGGAATATGGCCAGGTCAAAGAGGTATGTGGCGAGTCTAGCTGAGTTGCGGGCCAGCTCCGTTTGGATATGTCGCCACTAATTCGCGACCTTGTCACACAGGTATTCTTGACTCCCTTTGGCGCAGCGCGCTTACTCGCTCCGGACACCTCGCGGTTACCAAACCCGGATTGTCCTGTCTGCGGAGTCGTCAACGTCTCTGTCACGGTGGACTTATCTCGAGCGACGCTGAACGACGTCGTTGAAGATATTGTTAAGGAGTACCTAGGGTTCGGCGACAGAGAGTTTGTACTCAGCAATGCTGTTGGCATCCTGTATGATTACGATGAGACAGAAAATCTTCCAAAGAAGCTGTCGAGTCTCGGTACGCACGTCTCTGTGGTGTGCTTGCTACAAAAGTTGCTGACTCATTCTCGCAGGCATTAAGGGAGGCAGTTTCCTCACTGTCGTCGACGAGGATGATGAGGAGCCGTTCGTAAACGTCGTCATCAACATCGAGGAGAGGTACGTGCCAACACACACTTAGGATTTGGTAGCCATCGTCTCTGACCATTTCCGTTTAGCACCATGGACGAGCAGGGCAAGCCGGTTCAGCCCAGCACGGAAGAAAGTCCCCAGATTCCCAAGAAACCAAGGAGGACAGCAGCAAGCAATGATGAAACCGATGATGTGCAGCAAAGTGAACCCACTCAGCCAAGGCACAATAAGGGCAGCCTCAAACGAGCTCATTCCGAGGAGGATGCACCGTTGGCTAAAAAGGCTAAGCTCACCACTGAAGACGATGAAGATATCGTCCTCGTACAAGATAATGTAGGTGCCATTGTCATTGACGATGACTGAGGATCGTTGCAGTAGAATGGCGGTGCGACGATGCTGCTGGTCTCAAGCAGCACTCAACCCACCATCGAGGTTGAGAACGCAGTTGTTGGCATATTCGTTGGTGGCCAAGAAGACTGCCGCATCGGCTACTTCAGCAAGACGTGCCACCCGGTTAGAGGGCATTCCTCCAAGGTCTCCAAGGTAGGCCTCTTTGAGCTCAGGCTTTAGATCCAATAGAGATAAAAGGTCAATCAGGCTCGGCGTTTTCCAGTATTTTCCGGGTTCCCTCCACATCTGCTTTCTTCTTCCTGCTCCACCCCACTCAATTGCCTGAGGCCTGCAAGGAGAAGAGAATGCGCAGGCTGTATATCTTGAGAGGGGACCAGACTTACTATTCCACATGGCGCTCTCTACCCAACCCGGCAGAAGAGCATTGACACGAACAGAACGAGCCGCCATCTCGAGGCAGAGAGCACGGCTAAAGGCTAGTGAAAGAGTTTTGACTTTGGAATTGGCTTTTGGTGTATATTGGTGTGGTCTGTATAGGTAGGTAGGGGGGATCTCATGACTTGGTGTTCCATTCAGTCTACACGTGTATCATGAGGATTGATGGCCCGCATAGAGAGAACGATGAGATGAAAACCACGAAAACATAAGACTGAGACGTACCAACTACACCGGCTTTGGAGGCAGTGCAGGCAGTGACTCCAAGGCCAGCCTTGACAGCTATGAGGTTGGAGACGTTGTTAATGATGCATCCTGTTTGCTTTAATACGTTAGACATGGCGGTTCCTGTACGATTTAGAGGGACAACCAGAATGTTTGTAATATGGAGAATCTCCCCGGTCACTTGCATCTGGGCTCTAGCTTTCCGCGCGCCTGGACAGCTGAGCGGCCGAGGAGTGCCACGAAGGCGCTGTGGAAGACGAATGCGCGGGCGATGTGGCTGCCTAACGATTGGTATTGGGTGTATGATCGCAGCGAGAAAGAATGGGCATCTTTTCGCCAACAATTGACCGCATGCTGACTTGCGACGGCTATGACGTTGATCTCATTGTTGTCTTTGGAAGTCTGCATATGTACATCATTATAGCGTTCAAGTCCCATCAATGGATCCAATGGTGCTATCTTGATGGATTCTTCAAGTCACGTAAACAAATCCATGATCAATTGGGCTTGCTTTAGTTCTGGGTGACGAGGAAAAAGGACACCACAGCTGATCGAGGTTTGCCCCAGCGCGAAATGCTTTAGGTATTGCAATCTTCATACGACTGCGCAACCTGAACTCTGACCGGAAACTTTTGAGACCGATTGGAGCATGCAATCTATGCTCTCATTCTTCTTCCTACGTTCCCCCATAAATGGATCAGTTAACAGCACCGTCATCGGAGTCCGTTCATCAGGCTTCGTGATAATCATTCTCTGAATGAACTTATGGAATTTCAACCTTTCCTCATTACATGGCACTCCCCAAATCTTGTCTCGATCGTAGAGGGCTGGTGCTAAAAAGTCAGTATCGCGGCTTCTCAATTCAAAAGAGAAATAGCAGAGAATACCAACAATTGTCATGTTGCCGATCATGCGTGATCCAAACTTTCGGCCACGTTTCTGGGGGAGGCCCACCGAGTTGAATTGCCCGGAAAATAATTTTTTCAAGAGAGCCCCATGTCGAAACAAGCTCCGACCCCGACTGGACATAGTATAGCTTGATTTGAAAGTTAACCTCATACATTGAACAACTTGACAATGATGACCTACCGTACATCCGACAGCCCAAATGTCGGCCGCTTCGCTCCAAGTAGAGCCGGTGCTGCCATGGCACAGTTCGTGAAGTAAATCTTCTGGTGGTCGAATCATCCTGGGAGCTGCACCTAACAAGTTCGGGGTCACCTGACTCATCCTGTAGGCTACATCGAAAAGCGATTATAATGTTAGTTGTGTCACAGAAGTATGGGCAATGGCCACGTACCTCTTCCAAAGTCCAGAATTTTGGCGGTTATTGAGCCAGCGGGAAAGGCCTTCCTTGTCTGTAAAAAGTATCCAATTGATACAGATCGAACAAGATAAGGGGGCATCGAGTTCAATGGGAAATTTGGATCCCAATGAACGACTGGAACAATTTCTGGAGTGCCAAAAAATTCGATGATGTCGTCCTCCTCGAATTGCTCCAGCTGCGGGAGGGCAATCCCCAAATTGGCGCTGTGAGGATCTGTGTGTGAACGTCACGTCAGTTGCTTGACCGTCAGTCATCGACATCAGTCTACACTACCGGCCCTACCTCCGTGTACTATGCCTTCCCCATGAAGGAATGCAAACCCTTCTACAATTTGTCGTACAACATCAAATGAACAGTGTCGCGCGGCATCTTCATCACTCAGTGGAGAGACCACTTCGGTCACCAAACACTGGTGGAATCCATTCGGTCCTTCAACAATAAACACGTCTAAGAGTTGGATAACTCTCTCGTAGCCATGCTTTCCTGGCCCAGTTTCACGAATCTGGGATAGAATCTCGCCCTCTCTATCGGGAAGAGGATTATCTGACCCATGTCCGACTTTGACAGCAACATAGCGTCTACAGGGCGAAGTCAATTTCCCAACACATCACATATTCTCGGCGCCAAACTTACTTGTCGACAAGGTCGCGAGCCAGCCACACTGTAGCGAATGCCCCAGATCCGAGCTTCAACATGATTCGATATCTGGGCTCTTTGTTCACGTCGCTAACACAGGTGAGAGGCTTGGGAAGGACATCGCCGAGAATGATCGGATGTAATCCAAATTGTTTGTATCTTGTCTGTTCTTCGCACTCGTATTCATAGACACCATATAAAAAATCATCGCTTTCTTGCAGAGTTGATGGAGGCTCCATTGTGTTTCGAGGATATCGAGGTATGAGACGATGGTGTAATGGCTTGACGCAAGTGTGCTGGACAGGAATACGGTAAATTCTTAGACTTTGCTAGGTAGCGACATTACTCCATGCGTAATGCTGAAAACATACTTCCAGCCCCTGTGCTGGGGGCAGCCACAGAGTACCTAGGTAGGCAATGTGAGTCGTGAGTCGTGAGTCCGTGACTGTGTGAGGCTTGAGCACTGAGGACCGCTGCCACCAGGCGTCTCTGAGCCACGTGACACGGATATGAAATATGAACGATGTGTGACTTGAGTCCTTGACGGCCGCAGGTTCTGCTATGTATATCTCGTGTACGGAGTACACTGGCAAATTAACCCCCGCATCAAGTCCACATGACTGTGCCAAACTTGAAACTTCCTTAAAAGGCGAGACCTCAATAGCAGGGATACTAAAGACACCAGCCAAAGAGGTCTCATACTGAGGAAGCCTGGCACAGTTATATGGACCTGATGCCGGGTTTAATTTGCCAGTGGAGTACTCGTGGGCCGTGGCCCGTGGGTGTAGGACTGTAGGTACCTTATTAGTCGAGAGCAAAAGACTACCTAATGTAGGTGCGAAAGATTCAGCTCTCACGAAGTTTTGTCGTCCAGTATCTCCACGTCTGCGACAATTGATCGGATGATTGTTGGAGGCTGAATTTAGTATCTACTAATACTACCTAATGATGCACAGTTCCATGAGTTACAACGCGTGTATTGATGTTTCTATGATCCGTTATGACTTGGACGCAAAGCGCAATTGACGACCCAGCCCGTTCTTTCGTGACCAGGAAATAGGAGGGTTCCCCACCAAAACTGAAGTATTCCCGTGCCAGAAAAAGGGTCCTGTTCTCGGAAAGTCGCACCCTCTACCTAGGATGTAGTGGGAGCTCTTTCTAAATATGTAGTCTTATTAGATACTATTCGGCCTCCAAAAGAATTATGTGATCAATTGTCGCAGACGTGGAGATATTGGACGACGAAAATTGGTGAGAGCTGGATTTTTGGCACCTACTTTTCTGTTCTCGACTAAGGTCACAGTACTCGGCTTGTCTCACCCACGAGTAACGCCGCCTACCAGGTACCTAACGTTTTCTTTCGAGGCCCGAACCACAGGGCTACTGTCATTAGGTCTTGCCATTATCAACGCTTTGTTATGCGAGCTTAACACAACGCAGACAGTAACACATGTGACGGCCAGGTCGCTTGCTAACTGCGTATGAACATCATTATAGCGTTCAAGTCCCATCGATGGATTCAATGGTGCTATATCTTGATGGATTCTTTAAGTCACGTAAACAAATCCATGATCAATTGGGCTTGTTTTTTGCTACGCGACGAGGAAAAAGGACACCACAGCTCTGAGCTGATTGAGGTTTGCCCCAGCGCGAAATGTTTTAGGTATTGCAATTGTCGGCTCGTAAGGGGAAAGCAAATAAGAGCATGCATGCAATAACGAAGTATAACGAGTCTGTATTGTTCTTGGTTCTCCTCCTCCAGAGCGAGGACGAGATCTAGGGATATATACCTATGGCTCGTGGTGTTAGACCACGAGCCAAGGTATGTTACCAAGCTAGCAACCGATTGCGTTCCTTTCTCGTTCTCTCACGATCGGTCTCACCCTCCGTGTGAGACCTCCGTGAGATCTCCGTGATGCCACCGTGATGCCACCGTGAACCTCCGTAGTCCCTCCGTGTAACAGTCTAATACAGTTGCGACTATCGGTGTTGGAGCGGTTCCGACAGCAATCTTCATGCGACTACACAGTCTGAACTCTGACCTAAAACTTTTGAGACCGGTCGGAGCATACAATCTATGCTCTCTTTCTTCTTCCTACGTTCCACCATAAATGGATCAGTTAACAGCACCGTCATCGGAGTCCGTTCATCAGGCTTCGTGATAATCATTCTCTTCAGCAAGTTAATGAATCTCCGAGCTTCCTCATTACGTGGCACTCCCCAAACCTTGTCACGGTCGTAGAGAGCTGGTGCTAGAAAGTCAGTATCGCGGCTTCTCAATTCGAAAAACAAATAGCAGAGAATACCAACAATTGTCATGTTGCCGATCTTGCGTGATCCAAACTTTCGGCCACGTTTCTGGGGGAGGTCCACCGTGTTGAATTGCCACGAAAAGAAAATCTTCATAAGAACCCCATGTCGAAACAAGCTCTAAACCCGATCTGACATGGTGTAGCTTGATATGAATGTTAACCTCTTGCATTAAATAACTTGGCAACGATGACCTACCGTACACCCGAGAGCCCAAATGTCGGCCGCTTCGCTCCAAGTAGAGCCGATTCTGTCATCGCACAGTTCGTCAAGTATAAATTCTGGCGGCCGAATCATCATGGGAACTGCAACTAACAAGTCCGGGTCCTTGTTTATCCTGTGGGCTATAAAAAGGCGATTGTAACGTTAGTTGCGTCATAAAGATATGCGCAATATCCACGTACATACCTCTTTCAAAGTCCAGAATTTTGGCGGTTGCCAGCGAGCCAACGGGAAAGGCCTTTCTTGTCTGTAAAAAGTATCTCATTGATACAGATTGAACAAGATAAGGGGGGAACGAGTTCAATGGGAAATTTGGATCCCAATGAATGACTGGAACAACTTCTGGGGTGCCAAAAAAATCGATGATGTCGTCCTCCTCGAATTGTTGCAGCTGCGGGAGGGCAATCCCGAAATTGCCAATGTGGGGATCTGTGTATGAACGTCACGTCAGTTGCTTGACCATCATCGATATCAGTCTGCACTACCGGCCTTACCTCCGTGTACTATGCCTTCCCCGTGAAGGAACGCAAACCCTTCTACAATTTGTTGTATAACATCATATGAACAATGTTTTCTGGTATCTGAATCACTTAGTGGAGAGATCACTTCGGTCACCAAACACTGGTGGAATCCATTCGGTCCTTCAACAACAAACGCGTCTAAGAGTTCGATCACTCTGTCGTGGCCATACTTTCCTGGCCCAGTTTCACGGATCTGGGATAGAATCTCGCACTCTCTATCGGGAAGAGGATTATCTGACCCATGTCCGACTTTGACAGCAACATAGCGTCTACAGAGCGAAGTCAATTTCTCAACAACACACATTCTCGGCGCCAAACTTACTTGTCGACAAGGTCGCGAGCCAGCCACACTGTAGCGAATGCTCCAAATCCGAGCTTGAACATGATTCGATATCTGGGCTCTTTGTTCACGTCGCTAACACAAGTGAGCGGCTTGGGAAGAACATCGCCGAGAATGATCGGATGCAATCCAAATTGTTTGTATCTTGTCGGATCTTCGCACGCCCATTCGTCGCCAGCATATAAAAAATCATCGCTTTCTTGCAGAGTTGATGGAGTTTCCATTGTGTTTCGAGGATATCGAAAGGTACAAGACGACGGTGTAATGACGTGACGCAAGTGTGCTGAACAGGAACACGGTAAATTCTTTACTACTATGTTACAGTGAGGTATGTATGTATGCGGCGGAATGCTGAATATATTGAAAGGGTGGAGGTAATCTCTCGAAGCTAAGAGATTGTATCGCTACACGAGGACTTCAATGGTGATCGTATTTGTCATCTACAACAGATTGCTTGAAGGGGGGAGAAGAACTGTCTAGGTACCAGAGACTTCTTCTCCATGTGCGTTGTGCGTGCATGGTCCCTATCCGGAGTGCCTCACGTGATGCGTGCCCTGTACACACTACATGATACATACATGTCTGCACGTGACAACGCAGCCTCGACCATGTTTCACGAGTATGTGAATACGCCTCAAGGATTTCCGAACCTGCCTCAACGCCTTACCCGATTCGGACGCGGTACAAACCTGCATGTCGAGGTACTTCTCTCGATACAAGCGAGTACGTTGCAGTCTTTCTTTCGGTCGGCCGCCGTACAATCTTGTATGCATAGATTTCTCTGGGGTCCTCAATGCCAATCGTAGCCAAATTCTCGCATATTAAAAAAAAAATTTATCTACTACACATGTCATGAGATGCAATGCATGACGCCTCGCACGAGGAACCGCGTGTGTTCAGCCATCTCAGCAGGCTAATCAGCCGCGTATGCGGAATCAGAAAACGCTTCGCTCATCAAGATTGGAACATCTCACGGTCTCACCTCGTGGGCGGGGGTGCCCGTCCAGGCTTTCAAAACATAAATATGCGACGTCTTCAAACATAATAAATAAATAAAAAAAATGGGCCGTGGAATTAAAGCTACCCTTATTTTTCCCCTGCTGAGGTCTTGAGTCTATGCATGAAAGGGGGGGGGATTTAGTAAGACTTGGTTTTCTGCATTGGCCACACTCAAATACTATGTCACTTTATCTTAGGGCAGTGGAATTATCTAAGAGCGTTACTCCGCGAACTGTACGAGTTTACTCGGCGAACTGTTTTTGCCAAAATGCTCCACATTTCTCAGGCTGCTTCGTACCTCGCCGAGTTACAGTGGGAATTAGAATGACAAACAGTACACATTCGCTTTGGGCTTTGAGGCTCGACACAACTCAATTCGCTCAAATGATACACCACCGGTGTCTTCGATCATTACTTTGAACCATGACACATTCGCGACTGGGAAAATAGCCCAGGCGCCTACTCGATCATTTGCGTAGCCGGGATGGATTACTCGCTTTCACCGTCCTCACTGTGCGTGGTCAGATCCTGCGATGCCGAGCCACTGATTCTCGCAGCCTTCACAGATGAGGACGGCCGTGATCTCCCCTTGTCTCTTCCGCGACCTCGCGTGATGTTCCTGTTTCTTCGAGACACGCAATGTCTCTGCCTTGTCACTTACAAACTGTGAGTCAGTGACGTTGGCTTGGCTTCGAAAATCGGCTACGGTGGCGCGTCGGCTGCCTCTACGCCGCAACGACGGGCTGTAGCGGATTTGGCAGCGAGGAACTCTGCGACAGGTGGTTTACCATCGTGTCGTCATGGCTCATGGGACGGGACGGTTGAGGCACATCGGGATCGCTTTCGGCCGCGACGCTAAAGCCTATATGACTGACAGCAACTCGAAAACAGGGTTGAAACTGCGGTACTTCTGTGGAATGAGTTGCGAGGCCGAGCACGGAGGTTGCGATTACGGACGCACTGAGGGGGTCTTGGATTCGGAGGAGTGGCTGACCGTAGTCCTTGAAGTCATGGTTAGTTGATATCTTTAGACTTTAGCTACCTAGTCGATGATCTGCCTTACCAGGGACTTCTTCAGCCATCAGCATGGCAAACGTTTTTGCAGGTCGAGGGTACCATCATGATGTGCGACGTTGACGAATTTTGGTGATGTCAAATGAACAGGTACTTGGATGGATAGATGAATGATTTGGAAATGTCAAACCAACGGTGTCAGGACTCAGCAGTGTGCATTGCCTGAAGCACTGTCTTGGAGCGGGGAGATACAAAGGACCCTGAGAAATGTGGAGCATTTTGGCAAAAACAGTTCGCCGAGTAAACTCGTACAGTTCGCGGAGTAACGCTCTTATCTAAATTGAGGTAGGGCAGTGGAAATGTCCCGACCAAAATAATCAGGGCAGTGGAAATATCCAAAACGGGCAGTGGAAATAGCGAAACAGGGCAGTGGAATTATCCCTGCCCTAATTTTATCTGCTCGAACAGATTTTCAGCGATACCATTGGCCACCACCATTGGCTTTTGATTTAGCGGGCTCAGCCCGAAGACTGCTTAATAAAGGGATGGACATGGAGTACCTAGACAGTCACAGTCTACGGAGTACAGAAGATAAGATAGATGTTGTGACCTCACAAGCCTTGACATTCATCCTTAAGATCCCTGCTCCTGGCTTCCTCAAGCTGCTTCCCGATCTCTCCCTGATCGTAATTACCTTTTCTTGCGCTCTTCTTCCTATCATAATTTTTGTAGCCCATGGCCACGACGTTATTCACAGAAAAGACGTGTATTCCACTTCTGACAAATCCCAAGCCCTCCTCCCAGCTTTCTTCGCTGGCCACATCGACTGTTATATGCCGATGCTCAAAGGGTGTGTAGGTCGAAGCGTGATGACTCGCCCTGAGGAGCGTTAGCGCAAACTAGAACGATTGATCAGTGCTGCAAAGGGCTGCCTTACCTTACGAGTACTATCCCAATTGGCCGCACATCTTCGTGAGGCCCCTTACCGTTCAAATCCTACAAACAATAGGTAGTCAGTGAGAATACTTTTGCTAATGGTAATTTTACGGTCATTTGGAAACTCACGAGGTCTCTCCTGTTATACGCTGCCGCGAAGTCTCGAATCACTTCCATCTCCGCGGCGCGGAGTCGCTTGGCTTTGTTAGCGGCTTCGTCGCTGACAGACTTGTCGTTGATAGTAGTCGTGGGCTTCGTGGCGTGGGTAGCCGTAGTGAGGGCACTGATATCATCATCATCTTCAGGCGGCACAAGGGTTTCGCGAATATAATATATCCGCAACCTGCCACCATCAGTTGCAGTAGTATCAAGAAAGCCCCTAGGCAAGGTGAAAGTAGTAGAAGATTCCATTAGTGCGAGAAGGTTGATGATATGAAATGTATCAAAACAAGAGTTCAAGCGGTAGTGATGATCCGCAAGATTTTGGAGAGGTATTGTAATTTGAAGAATTCCGCTCATGTCGGCCTGCTTTATGTACGCAATCTTGCCGGACCGTAACGTCACACAGAATTTAGAAACGAGTGCCAACAATGGGTCGTAGGTCCTCCTACAATTTCTAAAACCCATGGGCCATTGTTGACGTGCGTGACAACTGCATGCACTCGTTTCTAAATTCTGTGTGACGCTACGGTCCGACAAGATTGACAACATAAAGCAGGCCAGTTAAAGAAACTTGGACAAGACATGACCGGAATTTATCAAACGACAATAGCTATATCATCAACATTATGATTCACTAGATGATTCATCTTCCATCACATTACGTGGTAAATCTGAGTCCTGACACCTTGTAAGTTGTCAGTTGACTCTCGCAACTCATGGAGCCTCCTACTGAACTACTCGTGTCACCTTGCCTCGGGGCTTTGCCGCTACTTAGTACTACTGCCACTGATGGTCGCAAGTTAACGATATACTACATTTGCGACACCCCAGTAGATGTTAGAACCTGGCAATAGGCCCTAGAGACCAAGTCATGTGATCTCCGGCCTCAGTCAGTATATGACTCCCGGACCTCTCCAGTTCTATAGGTAGTTGCTCCTTCAATCAATTCCTTCACCTGTCATCCTCTCATTGAAACAGTAGAGGATATCATTGCCCGCGCCACGGCTATGTATATAGAAGTTAGAACTAAATCTCATCCTCAGTCTAGAGGCTGGACAAGCCAAGAACAACCAAGATTGATTACTGTCACGTGTGGGCACACCGGCTCGCGGGCGCTGTGCTGATCGTACAGTGCTTGCCGATTCAGGCAGTATAGGCCCCGGTAGGGGCACGCTTACCACACCGAGGCGTTTCAGTCGAGACGTTTCAGTCGTCGTTGCTATTCAGAATTCTGGCCTCTTCCTCGTAAGCACCGTGAACGAAACCATCACTTCAATACTATACCTGCCTTCAGTCGGGGGCGCTGTACACCCACCGCCGACCAGAGAGTTGTAGCCCCGCGATTGCCTGCACAACGTTTGCCAGGGCCCAGCACGGCGTTTGACCGGCGCAAATTGCAATGCCAGGTCAGCGCTTGGCGGTATAGCGTTGGATGCAGCAGGGACAGTGGGGTCTGAGGAGGACACTTGCGATTCATGTATGTATACCTATTACCTTAATTAGGTAGGTAGGTATGTAGGTATATCATCGCTGGCGACCTCGAGGGCTCAGAGGAGGGCACACGCCTCTAGAGACTAGAGTTCCTTGTAGAGTCACAGTCGATCATCACGTTCTGAATTGACATTTCTCAGTTTCTAGTCCCAAATATTTGGCCCTTGTCACAATTACAGACTCGTTTGCCTTTCGTTATTGCATGCATGCTCTTTATTTGCGTTCCTTTAAATGCCGACAAGTACAATGAAAAGGCAAAAAGCGAACCAAAACACGCAATGCGTCCATCCCTACTCAATTTGGAGTCAATATCGCGATCACCCAATCGATCGCGTATAAAAAATCTCCTCATGGTACCAGTCTTTCCACCAGTCGGAAGCAATTCGCCCAGTCCGCAAAGAAATGGTTCACCAGTGTCCTGGTATTTATTAGAAGCTTCGGGGCGGGCGGCGTCTTAGAAGATCCCTGATATGCTGCAGTCGCAAACTCCTCTCGAAATGTCTCTTTAACTCTCCCCCTTTGATCGCCGATGGGACCATCAGACTCTTCGACATCGGCAGAGTCTTCGTTGTTGGAGGGTTCTTCTTCATCATTAGGAGACCCCTTGTCGAGGGCTTCATTAGGTCATTGTTCAGGCTCGTCACAGGGGCGGACAGCGGCACTCTTCGGAGGGTTGGAAGAATGTTCTTCTACATCCCCTCCGGGGGCATCGTGGGTCGTGACGAGGTTCGGCGCGCCTCGAGGAGCTCGTTGGCGGAATCAGAGATAGCTTTGTTGACGATAACACTTTCAGTCTTGGAATAGGAGCCGGCAGTACTCTTGACAAGAGGAACGCCCGCCAGATCTTGTTGAAGGGGGTTCGGCCGAGTCTGTGTTCGGGGTGTCGGCATGGGCGGCTGATGAAGACGCTGAGGAGGCAGAAGCTTCTCTGGGGGGCATGCTGACGGCCCTGCGTCGGGACGGGACAATGCTACGAGGGCGGCTCGCGAAGGACACTGGACAGAAAGATTCTTCTTCTCATACTTCGACGGAATCTTTTACTCTATCACCTTAGGTAGAAGCTGTTGTATCTAGTTAACGGTGGGCCCAGGGCGAGAGGCGGCTGAAGATCCGCTCCGCCGGGCTTGTTGAGCTTGTTGAGTGTGGATTGGAAACGAGGGGTAGGTATGTACTATGTCGAATACGTTCTCGTTGCCGTTCATGATAAACAGCCATTCATCGACGCCATTCCGTCTCTGCCGGAGGTTCCGTTTCAACGACTTCTATTGGGAAGGGAGCAAGCTTCCTGCGAAACCTGCATTCGAACAACGCTCGTTTGTCCCGCAAAAATTGACCAAGTTCTTTCTGCACGGGAGCGCTCATCAGATCGAAGGACTCCTCTTTCCATGATTTAAAGTGACTCGTCACGCAAGCGGGTCCACAGGTCCATACCCGTCAGACCTTCATCAATGGAATCCCTCATGTAAAACGCAACACGGTTATTCGCATCGATCGTCTAAGCGTTGGGATGGTCGAAGTCGCTGTGTTTTCTCTTTCATTTGATCGATAAGTACCTTGTGTCAGCAAAGCCTTGAATTTTGGAATGACTTGGGAAAATCAGCTGACATCAGCGGTTCCTGGGTCGGGGATGAATGAGAGGAAGGTTGGTTCCCCTCGGCTATCTCGATGACAGGATAGTGTTTGTGATCCATTGCGGAAGGTTATCGATCAACAGGGTGAGTCGATGCCGGATGATTTTTTGGGTACAAGGACTTATCAGGGAACGAGGTCCTTGTTGCTAACTTGCAAGTCTTGCTGAAGGGAACAGTGAAGAGGGTTCGACAAGCTTGGTAGAGTCCTCCATGAATGACGGAGCAGATCGCTAATGGGCTGTTCATCTATGTAGGCTCGCGTGCTGATGATCGGCGCTGGAGGAATTGGATGCGAGCTACTCAAGAACCTCCTCTGACGTCTTGACAGGCTTCCTACGTTCCACCATAAATGGGTCAGTTAACAGCACCGTCATCGGAGTTCGTTCATCAGGCTTCGTTATGATCATTCTCTTCAGCAAGTGAATAAATTTCAGAGCTTCCTCATTACGAATACGTTGCACTCCCCAAACCTTGTCACGGTCGTAGAGGGTTGGTGCTAGAAAGTGACAAGTCAGTATCGCGGCTTCTCAATTCAAAAGAGGAATAGCGGAGAATACCAACCATTGTCATGTTGCCGATCTTGCGTGATCCAAACTTTCGGCCACGTTTCTGGGGGAGGTCCACCGAATTGAATTGCCCGGAAAAGAAAATCTCCTGAAGAACCCCATGTCGAAACAAGCTCTAAACCCGATTTGACATAGTATAGCTTGATATATGTTAACCTCATGCATTGAATGACTTGGCAAAGATGACCTACCGTACATCCGACAGCCCAAATGTCGGCCGCTTCGCTCCAAGTAGAGCCGATATTGCCATGGCACAGTTTGTGAAGTACATCTTCTGGCGGCCGAATCATCTTGGGAGCTGCACCTAACAAGTTCGGAACTTCGGGGTCATCTGGCTCATCCTGTAGGCTATGTGAAAAAGCGATTATTATGTTAGTTGAGCCACGGAGATATGGGCAATACCCACGTACCTCTTCCAAAGTCCAGGATTTTGGCAGTTACCGAACCAGCGGGAAAGGCCTTCCTCTGTTGCAAAAAGAATCCGATTGGTACAGATGGAACGAGATAAGGGGGTATCGACTTCAATGGGAATTTTGGATCCCAATGAATGACCGGAACAATTTCTGGGGTGCCGAAAAGTTTGATGATGTCGTCCTCCTCGAATTGCTCCAGCTGCGGGATAGCAACCCCCAAATTGGCGCTGTGAGGATCTGTGTGTGAACGTCACGTCAGTTGCTTGACCATCATCGACATCAGTCTGCACTACCGGCCTTACCTCCGTGTACTATGCCTTCCCCGTGAAGGAATGCAAACCCTTCTACAAGTTGTCGTACAACATAAGTTGAACATCATATGAAAAGCCAGGCGCGATTTCATCACTCAGTGGAAGGACCACTTCGGTCACCAAACACTGGTGGAATCCATTCGGTCCTTCAACAATAAACACATCCAAGAGTTCGATAACTCTCTCGTATCCATGCTTTCCTGGCCCAGTTTTACGAATCTGGGATAGAATCTCGGCCTCTCTATCGGGAAGAGGATAATGGATTATCTGACCCATGTCCGACTTTGACAGCAACATAGCGTCTACAGGGCGAAGTCAATTTCTCATCAGCACACGTTCTCTGCGCCAAACTTACTTGTCCACAACTTTGGCTGGCTCGCGACCTTGTCCGCCGCGACTTACCACAATCATCAATGCAGACAGTAACACATGTGACGACCAGGTCGCTTATTGACTGCATACATCATTATAGTGTCCAAAGTCTCATCAATGGATCTACTGGTTCTATAACTTGATGCATTCTTAAAGTCAGCAATCTATATGCTTTCTTCCTCCTTCCTACGTTCCACCACAAATGGGTCAGTTAACAGCACCGCCATCGGAGTCCGTTCATCAGGACTCGTGATAACCATTCTCTTGATCAACTTGAGGAATGCCAACCTTTTCTCATCATGTGGGGTGATCCTGGACCAGTAGCGGTTTGCCTGACGCACTTCCCAAACCTTGACTCGGTCGTAGAGAGCTGGTGCTAGAGTGTCAGTATCGCGGCTGCGAATCGATTCAAAAGAGGAAAGACAGAGCATACCAACAATTTTCGTGTTGCCGATCTTGCGTGTTCAAAACTTTCGACCACGTTTCTGGGGCAGCCTGGAGGTCCACCGAGTTGAATTGCCCGGAAAATAAAATCTTCAAGAGAGCCCCATGTCGAATTAAGCTCGCCGCTCAATCTATGCTCTCTTTCTTCTTCCTACGTTCCACCATAAATGGATCAGTTAACAGCACCGTCATCGAAGTCCGTTCATCAGGCTTCGTGATAACCATTCTCTTCAGCAAGTTGACGAGTCTCAGAACTTCCTCATTACGTGGCACTCCCCAAACCTTGTCTCGGTCGTAGAGGGCTGGTGCTAGATAATCAGTATCGCGGCTTCTCAATTCGAAAGAAAATAGCAAAGAATACCAACAATTGTCATGTTGCCGATCTCGCGTGATCCAAACTTTCGGCCACGTTTCTGGGGGAGGTCCACCGTGTTGAATTGCCTCGAAAAGAAAATCTTCGCAAGAACCCCAGGTCGAAACAAGCTCTAAACCCCGTGCGACATGGTATAGCTTGATATGAATGTTAACTTCATGCATTAATGTTTAAATAACTTGGCAGCGATGACCTACCGTACACCCAAGAGCCCAAATGTCGGCCGCTTCGCTCCAAGTAGAGCCGATTCTGTCATCGCACAGTTCGTCAAGTATAAATTCTGGCGGCCGAATCATCATGGGAACTGCACCTAACAAGTCCGGGTCCTTGTTTATCCTGTGGGCTATAAAAAGGCGATTGTAATGTTAGTTGCGTCATAGAGAATTGCGAAATATCCACGTACATACCTCTTCCAAAGTCCAGAATTTTGGCGGTTACCAGCGAGCCAGCGGGAAAGGCCTTCCTCGTCTCTAAAAAGTATCTCATTGATACAAATTGAACAAGATAAGGGGGGAACGAGTTCACTGGTAATTTCGGATCCCAATGAATGACTGGAACAACTTCTGGGATGTCAAAAAAATCGATGATGTCGTCCTCCTCGAATTGCTGCAGCTGCGGGAGGGCAATCCCGAAATTGCCAATGTGGGGATCTGTGTATGAACGTCACGTCAGTTGCTTGACCATCATCGATATCAGTCTGCACTACCGGCCTTACCTCCGTGTACTATGCCTTCCCCGTGAAGGAACGCAAACCCTTCTACAATTTGTTGTAAAATATCATATGAACAATGTTCCCTGGTATCTGGATCACTTATTGGAGAGACCACTTCGGTCACCAAACACTGGTGGAAGCCATTCGGTCCTTCAACAACAAACGCGTCTAAGAGTTCGATAACCCTCTCGTAGCCATGCTTTCCTGGCCCAGTTTGACGAATCTGGGATAGAATCTCGCACTCTCTATCGGGAAGAGGATTATCTGACCCATGTCCGACTTTGATAGCAACATAGCGTCTACAAGGCGAAGTCAATGTCTCAACCATACACATTCTGGGCGCCAAACTTACTTGTCGACAAGGTCGCGAGCCAGCCACACTGTAGCGAATGCTCCAAATCCGAGCTTCAGCATGATTCGATATCTGGGCTCTTTGTTCACGTCGGTAACACAAGTGAGCGGCTTGGGAAGGACATCGCCGAGAATGATCGGATGCAATCCATATTGTTTGTATCTTGTCGGATCTTCGCACTCGCCTTCATCGCCAGCATATAAAAAATCATCGCTTTCTTGCAGAGTTGATGGAGTTTTCATTGTGTTTCGAGGATATCGAGGTTATGAGGCGATGGTGTAATGGCTTGACGCAAGTTTGCTGGACAGGAATACGGTAAATTCTTAGACTTTGCTAGGTAGTTTACTCTTTGCGGAATGCTGAACACATACTCCAGACCCTGTGCTGGTGGCAGCCATAGAGTACCTGTGAGTCGTGACTGTGTAACAGTGAGGACCGCTGCCACCACCAGGCGTCTCTCAGCCACGTGACACGGATATGAACGATGTCACTTGTGACTGACTTGAGTCCTTGACGGCCGCAGGTTCTGCTATCCCGTGCCACATGACTGTGCCAAACTTCCTTAAGTGAGATTGTGAGAACCTCAATATGTAGCAGGGATGCTAAAGATACCAGCCAAAGAGGTCTACCGTCTCATACTGAGGAAGCTTGGCACCTAGGTAAGTTATATGGACTTGATGCCGGGTTTAATCAGGCAAAACTGAAGAAATCGTGCGGCGACGCGTAGCGGAGGCGCACATTTCGTGTTTGCCTCTTTATGCATTGCTCCATGTTACCAGTTGTTCACCTATGAGGGAATAGAAGGGTATCGCAGGGTATATAGGGGCATGTACAGCACAAAAGAGTGGCCAGACGGCTGCGCCCATTCTTTTGTGCCACAGTTATGAGCCCGGGAAGGTTGAAAAATCCTTGCAACTTCCACATGCGCGTGATCGCACGTTCGAGCCCCACGATGTACGCCTGGTCCAGCTACGCAGTAACAGTGACACCCACGTTGTGGCCCTAGCCCGGATGCGGAGGGCTTAGCTCAGGATGACCCTGATTGAGGCAGCTAACACCCTGTCGCCCTATTAGCTAGGGAGTGTATCGCAGGGTATATGGGGGCATGTACAGAATCAGACGGCTGCGCCCATTCTTTTGTCACTTGTCTCAAACCTTCGATATCCTCGATTGTCGAAACACAATGGAAACTCCATCAACTCTGCAAGGATGCGATGAATTTTTATATGCCGGCCGTGAAAGCGAGTGCGAAGATCCGACAGAATACAAACAATTTGGATTGCATCCGATCATTCTCGGCGATGTCCTTCCCAAGCCGCTCACCTGTGTTAGCGACGTGAACAAAGAGCCCAGATATCGAATCATGCTGAAGCTCGGATCTGGGGCATTCGCTACAGTGTGGCTGGCTCGCGACCTTGTCGACAAGTAAGTTTGGCGCCGAGAATGTGTGCTGTTGAGAAACTGACTTCGCCCTGTGGACGCTATGTTGCTGTCAAAGTCGGACATGGGTCGGATAATCCTCTTCCCGATAGAGAAGCCGAGATTCTATCCCAGATTCGTGAAACTGGGCCAGGAAAGCATGGCTACGAGACGGTTATCGAACTCTTGGACGTGTTTATTGTTGAAGGACCGAATGGATTCCACCAGTGTTTGGTGACCGAAGTGGTCTCTCCACTGAGTGATGAAGATGTTGTGCAACGCTGGTCATTTGATGTTGTACGACAACTTGTAGAAGGGTTTGCGTTCCTTCACGGGGAAGGCATAGTACACGGAGGTAAGGCCGGTAGTGCAGACTGATGTCGATGATGGTCAAGCAACTGACGTGACGTTCACACACAGATCCTCACAGCGCCAATTTGGGGGTTGCTATCCCGCAGCTGGAGCAATTTGAGGAGGACGACATCATCGAATTTTTCGGCGCCCCAGAAATTGTTCCAGTCATTCATTGGGATCCAAAATTCCCATTGAACTCGATACCCCCTTATATTGTTCCATCTGTATCAATTGGATTCTTTTTGGAACGGAGGAAAGCCTTTCCCGCTGGCTCGGTAACCGCCAAAATCCTGGACTTTGGAAGAGGTACGTGGGTATTGCCCATATCTCCATGGCTCAACTAACATAATAATTGCTTTTCCACATAGCCTACAGGATGAGCCAGGTGACCCCGAACTAGGTGCAGCTCCCAGTATGATTCGGCCGCCAGAATTCTTACTTGAAGAACTGTGCGATGACAGAATCGGCTCTACTTGGAGCGAAGCGGCCGACATTTGGGCTATCGGATATACGGTAGGTCATCTTTGCCAAGTCATTTAATGCATGAGGTTAACATATATCAAGCTATACTATGTCAAATCGGGCTTGGAGCTTATTTCGACATGGAGTTCTGCAGAAGATTTTCTTTTCCGGGCAATTCAATTCGGTGGACCTCCCCCAGAAAGTTGGCCAAAAGTTTGGATCACGCATGATCGGCAACATGACAATTGTTGGTATTCTCCGCTATTCCTCTTTTGAATTGAGAAGCCGTGATACTGACTTGTCACTTTCTAGCACCAGCCCTCTACGACCGTGACAAGGTTTGGGGCGTGCAAAGTAATGAGGAAGTTCTGAAATTTATTCAGTTGATTAAGAGAATGATTATCACGAAGCCTGATGAACGGACTCCGATGACGGTGCTGTTAACTGACCCATTTATGGCGGAACGTAGGAAGGCGGAAGAAAGCATAGATTGTATGCCTTGACGGGACACAAAAGTTTCCGGTCAGAGTCCAGACTGCGCAGTTGCATGAAGATTGCAATACCTAAAGCATTTCGCGCTGGGGCAAACCTCGATCAGCTGTGGTGTCCTTTTTCCTTGTCGCCGAGAAAAAAACAAGCCCAATTGATCATGGACAATGGGACATTGGGTTTGTCTAAGTGACTTCAAGAATCCATCAAGATATAGCACCAATGGATCTATTGATGGACTACGCCATAATGATGTACATACGCAGTCAGCAAGCGACCTGGCCGTCATGTGTGTTACACTGCTACTGTCTGCGTTCTGTTAAGCTCGCATTTCAACGCGTTGATAATGACAAGACCTAACGATAGTAGACCTGTGGTTCGGGCCGACTTTCCGAGAACAGGATCCTTTTTCTGACACGGGAATACTTCAATTTTAGTGGGGAACCCTCCTCTTGCTTGGTCACGAAAGAACGGGCTGGGTCGTCAATTGCGCTTTGCGTCCAAGTCATACCGAATCATAGAAACACCAATACACACGTTGTAACTCATGGAACTGTGCATTATTAGGTAGTATTAGTAGATCATAAATTCAGCCCTCCAACAATCATCCGATCAATGGTCGCAGACGTGGAGATGTTGGACGACGAAGACTGGTGAGAGCTGGATTGTTCGCACAGGTAGGTACGGAAGGTATGTATGTACAGTCCCACCAAGAAAATAACGCCCAACGCCAAATTGGACCCATTTTGGATCACCACACCTATTTATTTCACTTTTTCACAATCTGGCCATTTAAAATGCCAAAAAATGTGTAATTAAGCCAGTCTATAGAATCATGAATGCTGAAGTAACTGAGTGCATCGATAACTTGTATACCACCCGTGGGAATCTATTACCGCCTGAAGACGGCGAGGCACGCTGTCGATAAGGTCGTTAACAAGCGTCATTTCCAATTCCTCCCAAATATTTGTCGCAATTTTTGCAAGGTGATCCAATGCGGCCTGGGACCTTCTCATATGCGCCACGTTCGGATCCCGCTTGAAGATCTGCTGTTTCAAGCATGACCATAGGCTCTCTATGGGATTCAGGTCGGGGCTGTAGGGCGGCCATTTCAGAGGAGTCACCTCTAGCTCCTCGAGGCATTCTTTCACGATTTTGGCTATGTGAATCGGCGCGTTGTCATGCATAAAGATAGTGTCACCATCGAGCATGGTTGAGAAGTATTCCTCAAGGTGATCACAGTAAACCGCGCTTGTGACGCCGCCTCTCTTCGAGTCGGGGTCCCCCGGGAGGACGACGAGAGGACCCTGATTTCCGGAGCGAATTCCACCACAAAACGTAAGGGCATGCCGGGATGTCTTCTGTTTGGCTTGTACATAATTGAACTCAGTTGCTTTCGAGCCTATAATGAGCCCATTTCGCTGCTTGGAACTCGAGTTATCGTAATCACAAGTTCAAGGTGCAATTCTGGCCGGCAGGGCGACAAATCCACTCCTGGGTCTGTCTATCGCCGCGCTCAACAGCGCATTCATCTGTCTATCAAACGCGACGAAACTACGCAAGAGGCTTTTCAAACCACTTTAGCGTGAATTGAAACCCTTTTAAGACATGCTCCTCTCTCAGAAATGAGCGTTGTGCGGCTTGGCGATGCATGACTCCCCTTGCCTTGAGGTATCGCGCGATTGTCTCCGTAGAAACATGAGGAGCGCATATTTCTTGAAGCTCTTTGGTGGTAGTGAATGACTCTTGGTTTATGTTTGTCTGAAAGTGTCGCAAATGGTGTTTTGTTAGCTTGGTCGGGTGCCCTCGCCCTTTTGGTGAGATCCCCAAATCTTGGGTAGTGAACCGGTTTTTAATGCCATAAATGAGGCTTTGGAGAATACCTCGTCACTAGCGATCTGATTGGCCTATTTACCTGCTCTTAAGGCTGAACAGACACGCTTCCTAGTGCGTGCCGTCGAATGTTTTTTGAATGGCTTCAGTGGCGTGGTGTTGTAGCCATGGCTGCTCAAAGATGATGGGTTGGTTTGTGAATGAAGCTAAATTGACGCGTCGCGACCAAAAGTGGGGGAATTTGGGCGTTATTTAATTGGGGCCACTGTACATCCTTTTTGTTCTCGGCTAAGGTCACAGTACTCGGCTCGGCTCGTCTCGCCCACTACCTAGGAGCGCACCATGGATTCTGTTTTGTGAAGGATGATCAAAGTTTGCCAGAACAGGTACATAGGTAGAACAGGTATGTAGGTACCTTAGGTACCTGGTACATATGTAGGTACCCGCCCGCCTAACGGTTATTGCTCCGCTTTCGGTCAATCACTCCATTAGGTACCCCGCACTTCTGTCATCTGCCGGGACTCGGGAGAGTATATTTCACACGCACACATAACTAGGTACCTAATGTACATATCTGTTTTACCTCTTAGCGCTTACGGCCTCAGCACTCCTGAGTCCTGATATCCGACAGTCCGACACCCCTTCCTTACCTTACAGGTAAGTGAATCTGGCTACGAAAGGGTACATACTCTTACCACAATGAAGATTTCCCTCTCGGCTGGATAGACCTCTCGTCAAGACCTCTCGTCAAAGATGATGGACTTTTCATGTTGAAGCTCATTTTTATGTAGGCGTCAGCGTTGTGGCCTGTGATGCCAGTTCATTCGGCACCGTGTGTGTCTTCGCTGTTTGCATAAACTGAGCTCCTCATCGTCATCGCTCACAGGACTTGTGACCTCTTTGTTCATATCAGTGTTGGTGAGTTCATTCAGTTAGTCATTGCGCGTTGGGCTCCGTCATGATGTCTGTGTGTTTTCTTACATGTTGAACTTCCGCTCCCACGGTACATGCTGTTACATGTACCTCCGGCAGGCCAAGGGGGCATCAAACAGAATGCCTTGCACGGTTGCACCTCTTTCACGAGAGACCGCGACGTTGGGAAGCCCTAGAGTGAAGTCTTCGCCCGAGATGTCTGTGGCCGCGTTGCCAATTGCGCATCCCTGGGACTCGTGTATCGTCATCGCATACCAAGGTCAAT
This sequence comes from Claviceps purpurea, assembly GCA_029405325.1. NCBI lineage: Eukaryota > Fungi > Ascomycota > Sordariomycetes > Hypocreales > Clavicipitaceae > Claviceps > Claviceps purpurea. Next base: position 2,525,179 of record CM055783.1, on the reverse strand, counting down.
GGAAACTGGATGCGTGAAGCAAGTCGTGGCACGGCAAACAATGGCTCGCTGATGCGCGATCGGCTCAGGGTGAAGCTCGAGCTCAGTCAGTTCTGACTTATTTATATTGGCCGGCATGGTGACTACCATTTTGCCGTCCTTGTGTTGGGTGAAAGTATCTAACCCTAGCTCGCCGTCACTCATCATCACATATCCACAGAGCATCCGAAAAAGCCTCTCGGGGTCCTCGTGAATGTTGAATTTAGTGCCGCTGTAGGCCCCAGATCGATCGAAGACCCAGGCTCGAAGATTCGTACCAGTCATTGTGAAGCCATGCACAAACTGGCGAGTTGGCTGCGAAGCGAATACGTTTCGCACGGTACTGGCAAATTGAAGGAATAGATCCTTTACATCCGCTTTATGACAACTTTTGAATTCAGCGACGGCCAATAGGTTTGGCCAACAATGTTCCTTGCCTCCCTTCGTCTTCATTTTGACAAAAAGATCGACTTGCCGTTTCTCCTCGGGACCGATCTGATTTTGCTGGTCGCTTCGATAGTATGCAGTGCGTTCGGTTTTCAGGAGATCTTCCATGTTTGGTAGCCATGGCTCTGGAGCCTACAGCGGTACTAAATTCAACATTCATGAGGACCCCGAGAGGTTTTTTCGGATGCTCTGTGGATATGTGATGATGAGTGACGGCGAGCTAGGGTTAGATACTTTCACCCAACACAAGGACGGCAAAATGGTAGTCACCATGCCGGCCAATATAAATAAGTCAGAACTGACTGAGCTCGAGCTTCACCCTGAGCCGATTGCGCATCAGCGAGCCATTGTTTGCCGACGAATTGTCGTGCCACTGCCACGACTTGCTTCCTTGCGAAGCCAAGTGAAGCCATGCACAAACTGGCGAGTTGGCTGCGAAGCGAATACGTTTCGCACGGTACTGGCAAATTGAAGGAATAGATCCTTTACATCCGCTTTATGACAACTTTTGAATTCAGCGACGGCCAATTGGCGATAGGTTTGGCCAACAATGTTCCTTGCCTCCCTTCGTCTTCAATGTTCATTTTGACAAAAAGATCGACTTGCCGTTTCTCCTCGGGACCGATCTGATTTTGCTGGTCGCTTCGATAGTATGCAGTGCGTTCGGTTTTCAGGAAAACTTCCATGTTTGGTAGCCCGTGGCCATCACATTATCCACAGAAAAGACATGTAGTCCAGTCCTGACTCCTGGCATTATGCATCATATGATCATTGCATATCCCAAGCCCTCTCCCAGCATCCTTCACTGGCCAAATCGACTATTATATGCTGTGGTTCCAAGGGTGTATATGTAGTTTGAAGTGTGTTGACTCTCCCTGAGGAGCGTTAGCGCAAACTAGAACGATTGATTAGTGCTGCAAAGGGCTTCCTTCCCTAACGAGTATTATTCCAATGGGCTGCACATCTTCGTAAGGCTCCTTACAAGTTACCGTTCAAATCCTACACATTGTCACATAACAATAGTCAGTGAGCACTGAGAATCATTTTGCTAATGGCAATTAAGTGCCAGGCTGCATTGGAGCACCTTGAGAAAAATAATTCTCACTGACTTATTGTTATATGTAGGATTTGAACGGCATAGCGCCTTACGGAGATGCGCAGCCCTGTGAATTACTCTTCTTCTTTTGATATGCTCGATAGCCCCTGATCATCACGTCATTGACAGAAAGCACGTGTATACTAGTCCTTGCATAGCCCGAACCCTCTTCCCAGCATCTTTCACTGGCTACATCGACTGTTATATGCTTTGGTTCCGTGGGTGAACGGGTTGAGTAGTGTTGACTCCCCCTGAGAAGCCGCCGCAAGCGTTAGCGCAAATTACCTGAGAACATGATCATTGATCAGTGCTGCAAAGCGCTGCTTTACCTTACAACTATAATTTCACAGGGCTGCGCATCTCCGTATGACGCTATGCCGTGCGGAGATGCGCAGCCCTGCCAAATCATAGTCGTAAGGTAAAGCAGCGCTTTGCAGTGAATCATCAATGATCATGTTCTAGTTTGCTCTAACGCTTCTCAGGGGGAGTCAACACTACTCAACCCGATCACCCAAGGAACCAAAGCATATAACAGTCGATGTAGCCAGTGAAAGATGCTGGGAGGAGGGTTTGGGCTATGCAAGGGCTAGTATACACGTGCTTTTTGTCAATGACGTGATGACCAGGGGCTACCGAGCATATCGAAAGAAGAAGAGTAATTATTTCACAGGGCTGCGCATCTCCGTAAGGCGCTATGCCGTTCAAATCCTACATATAACAATATGAATAAGTCAGTGAGAATAATTTTGCTAATGGTAATTTCACGGTCATTTGGTAACTCACGTGCTCTCCCCTGCTACACACATATATGCTGCCGCGAAGTCTCGAAGTGCTTCGATCTCCGCGGCGCGGAGTAGCTTGGCTCTGATAATCGCCGCGGCGATGGCGGCGTCGTTGCTACAGGCGCGGCGTCGATAGTCGTGGACCTGATATCCTCTACAGGAGGTAGTACTGGGGTTTTGCGAATATAATATATCCTCAACCTGCGACCATCAGTGGCAGTAGTATCGACGAAGCCCCGAGGCAAGGAGAGAGGAGTAGAAGACTCCATGAGTTGCGAGAAAGGTTGATAATATAGGTATTGTAATTTGAAGAATTCCGGTCATGTCATGTCTAAGTTTCTTTAACTGGCCGGCTTTATGTACGCAATCTTGCCGGACCGTAACGTCACACAGAATTTAGAAACGAGTGCATGCAGTAGTTAAAGAAATAAAACTTAGACATGACATGACCGGAATTCTTCAAATTACAATACCTATATCATCAACCTTTCTCGCAACTCATGGAGTCTTCTACTCCTCTCACCTTGCCTCGGGGCTTCGTCGATACTACTGCGACTGATGGTCGCAGGTTGAGGATATATTATATTCGCAAAACCCCAGTACTACCTGTAGAGGGTATCAGGCCCACGACTATCGACGCCACGCCTGTAGCAACGACGCCGCCATCGCCGCGGCGATTATCAGAGCCAAGCTACTCCGCGCCGCGGAGATCGAAGTGCTCCGAGACTTCGCGGCAGCATACAGTAATATACCAGGGGAGAGCGCGTGAGTTGCCAATTGACCTTGAAATTACGGAGTACCATTAGCAAAATTGTTCCCACTGACTTATTGTTATATGTAGGATTTGAACGGCATAGCGCCTTACGTAGATGTGCAGCCCATTGGAATAAACTCGTAAGGAAGTGCTCCGAGATATGCTGTGGTTCCAAGTGAATAGTTTGAAGTGTGTTGACTCGCCCTGAGGAGGCCGTGCGGAGATGCGCAGCCCCTGTGAAATTATAGTTGTAAGGTAAAGCAGCGCTTTGCAGCACTGATCAATCGTTCTAGCTTGCGCTAACGCTCCTCAGGGCGAGTCAACACACTTCGAACTATACACCCTTGGAACCACGGCATATCTCGGAGCACTTCCTTACGAGTATTATTCCAATGGGCTGCACATCTCCGTAAGGTGCTATGCCGTTCAAATCCTACATATAACAATAAGTCAGTGAGAATAATTTTGCTAATGGTAATTTCACGGTCATTTGGAAACTCACGTGCTCTCCCCTGGTACACACATATATGCTGCCGCGAAGTCTCGAAGTGCTTCGGGCTCCGCGGCGCGGATAGTCGTGGCGTGGGCAGCAGTGGCGCAGACAATGATATCCTCTGCCGGGTGTCGCACATAGTGCATCGTTGACTTGCGACCATCAGTGGCAGTATGTAGTACATATCGACAAAGCCCCGAGGCAAGGTGAAAGTTGAAACTAGTAGGAGGCTCCATGAGTTGCGAGAGTCAAGTGACAAGGTGTCAGAACATAATGTGATGGGAGATGAATTATTTAGTGAATGTTGATAATGTATTGTCATTTGATGAATTCTGATCATGTCTTGTCTAAGTTTTTTTTAACTTGGCCTCAAACACTCCACGTTTTGTACAAGATAGCTCGTGTAACCTCAGACATGCTTGGTAATCTTGTCGGACCGTAACGTCACACAGAACAGGTGCATGTCAGTGTATCACGCACATCACTGATCAACAATGAGTCGTTATGTTCTCTGGTTCTTATTAGTCTTATCTTGTGCAAAAGGGGCGGAGTTTGGGGCCCGAACCACGCCATTATCACCGCGTTATAACATGGCGAGCTTATCACAATCATCAATGCAGACAGTAACACATGTGACGACCAGGTCGCTTATTGACTGCATACATCATTATAGTGTCCAAAGTCTCATCAATGGATCTAATGGTTCTATATCTTGATGCATTCTTAAAGTCAGCAATCGATATGCTTTCTTCCTCCTTCCTACGTTTCACCATAAATGGGTCAGTTAACAGCACCGCCATCGGAGTCCGTTCATCAGGACTCGTGATAACCATTCTCTTAATCAACTTGAGGAATGCCAACCTTTTCTCATCATGTGGGGTGATCCTGGACCAGTAGCGGTTTGCCTGACGCACTTCCCAAACCTTGACTCGGTCGTAGAGAGCTGGTGCTAGAGTGTCAGTATCGCGGCTGCGAATCGATTCAAAAGAGGAAAGACAGAGCATACCAACAATTTTCGTGTTGCCGATCTTGCGTGTTCAAAACTTTCGACCACGTTTCTGGGGGAGCCTGGAGGTCCACCGAGTTGAATTGCCCGGAAAATAAAATCTTCAAGAGAGCCCCATGTCGAATTAAGCTCGCCGCTCAATTTGACATGGTATAGGTGAATATTCATATTAACCATGAATTGAAAATCTTGACGCGAGCTACTCAATAACCTCGTCTTGACAGCTTTGGCGAAGTTCACATCGTCGATCTCGACACCATCACCATATCTAACCTGAGCCGGCAATCCCTCTTCGTGCAAGATAGTGTAGGTGCCATTGTCATTGACGATGACTGAGGATCGTTGCAGTAGAATGGCGGTGCGACGATGATGCTGGTCTCACGCAGCACTCAACCCACCGTCGAGGTTGAGAACGCAGTTGTTGGCATATCCGTTGGTGGCCAAGAAGACTGCCGCATCGGCTACTTCAGCAGGATGTGCCACCCGATTAGAGGGTATTCCTCCAAGGTAGGTCTCTTTGAGCTCAGGCTTTAGATCTAATAGAGAAAGTTTAGTTAGGCTCGGCGTTTTGCATGATCTTCTCTTTACATCTACTCTATTCTTCCTGCTCTACCCCACTCAATCCATGGGGCCTGCAAGGAGAAGAGAATGCGCAGACTGTATCTTGAGAGGGGACAAGACTTACTATTCCACATGGCGCTCTCTACCCAACCCGGCAGAAGAGCATTGACACGAACAGAACGAGCCGCCATCTCGAGGCAGAGAGCACGGGTAAAGGCTAGCGAAAGAGTTTTGACTTTGGAATTAGCTTTCGGTGTATATTGACGTGGTCTGTACTAGTAGGGAAAAGAGGGAATCTCATCACTTGGTGTTCCATCCGGTCTGAACGTGTATCATGAGGATTGATGGCTTCGCATAGAGAGAACGATGAGATGAATACCATGGAAAATAAGACTGAGACGTACCAACTACACCGGCTTTGGAGGCAGCGTAGGCAGTGACTCCAAGGCCAGCCTTGACAGCCATGAGACTGGAGACGTTGATGATGCATCCTGTTTGCGTGATACGTTAGACATGGCGGTTCTTGTATGATTTCGAGGGACAACCAGAATGAATGGGGCTGTGTTAAGTACCATTTTGCCTCACCCTCGCATGCTTACATGCAAGCATCGTGGCCAAGAGATTCGTCTCAAGGATACTAGCCAGGGCGTCATCCGATGTCCTTTTTAGGAGCGTGGTCTGGGCTATTCCGGCGCAGTTGACGAGGATGTCCATTGCGCCGACTGAGGGGCTTCCGTCCTGTGATGCGAAGACTTCGACTCAGCATGTACTATGTTATACAGACAACACATACACACGCACACAAGTAGGCAAGGCTTCTGTCTTACTTCTGTCGCCCTGGGGCCAAATACATCTTTGATGCTCGGCCTATCCGCCACGTCCAACCTAATGAAGCGATGCGCAGACGGCCCCTCTGTATCGGCAGAATCTCTCCGGTACGCCTGCATCTGGGGTTCTAGCTTTGCGCGCGCCTGGACGGCTGAGCGGCCAAGCAGGGTCACGACGGCGCCGTGGAAAGCGAATGCGCGGGCGATGTGGCTGCCTATTATGCCGGTGGCGCCTAGTACGACGGCGTGTTTGCCGGCGAGGAGGGGAGATATCGACATGATGATGGATAATAGGGGTGGTCTATAAATGGAAAAGGACGAAGGTGAGACTGGATGTAGAAATCATGATATGTACCTGTATGTAGGTATGTGCGTAGACAAGGGGGAACGTGAAATGAAGCTTATCGCGCTATTGAAGTGAAGTTGTGGAGCGGTACATACGGAGTACCTAATGTAGCAGCCTTGCAGGAACCCCCCGAATGGGTGTGACGCACCAGACAAACACCTGTTGTGCCTTGCTCACGAGTCACAGCGCATCCCATTGACAAGAAGTTGTTTCACCCATTCCCAACGTAGACAGCTTCGTCATTCATACATAGTCATGATGCCCTCACAGATCTCCGTCTGAGCGAAGGGGTCGATCCTCGGCGCGGCAGCCAAGGACATGAACTCCCCCTCCCCCACCTTGGCCGGTAGTTATTTCCGCCACCATTCAGATTCAGCGCCAGCTCAGCTCGGCTCTTTCGTTTCCGTCAATTTACACCGCGCGCCTCTCATGTTGTTTCACCAGCCGTTCGGGTCGTCACTCCTTTTGTGAATCATTGAACCCTCACCGCGCCTTGTGCATGTGCTCAATGTAGGCATCTGAGCTTGCGCTTGTTTCTCCCCCTCATTGGCGCTTGCTCGATCCTTGTCCATCTGACTGCCGCTCATCATTTTTCTCTCCCACCATGAGCGGCACGCGATGGGATGGCCGGCCACCGAATGCTTTGACGAGCGCGATCAGCACGACGACGACGACGACGAGCACGAATACGACGGCTGAATATGCTGCGAAACATGAAAAGGCTGTGGACGCCGGGCTGAGAAATGTAAATCATTGTGAGTCCTGGTCGGCAAGGGTGGCGGAGGGGAGGGCGTGTGGTTGAGGAGCGCAGAGACTCGATCGCGACGGCATGGGAACCGAAGCTAAAGGTTTGCGGACTGTGTTTGTTGAGCTGCAGATAAAAGAGCGCTTCCACGATGGCGATACCGTCTAAGGCAACAGGCTCTGCCGCTTATTCGTTGGGAGACGCCGTACTTGGCCTGGATGCAAGGCAAGTTGCGCACGCCAGCGCTCGATAGCTACTTTGCTATCACGGCCAATCTGGGAACGCACACATTCTTCATGATTGGGTTGCCGATATGTTTCTGGTGCGGATGGGCGTCTCTCGGTAAAGGGTATGTGTTTTTGTTAACCCTTCCTTCTCTTGTTGCTTGTGTCCTAGAGGGAATTGGGGTACAGAATGAATGCTAACGCGCACACACTTGCTCGCAGCTTGGTTCACATGCTTGCGCTGGGCGTATTCTGGACAGGCTTCATAAAAGATTTCTACTCGCTTCCTCGGCCTCTCTCGCCGCCGCTCAATCGAATCACCATGTCCGGGTCGGCCGCTCTCGAATACGGGTTTCCTTCGACGCACAGTGCCAATGCACTGTCGGTAGCTGTGTATGGGCTGTTCAGCCTGCACAGTCCGACTAATACGTTGCCTTTGACGGTCAGGATGATACTGGAACCTCTGTGCTACTTTTATGCGGCGTCCATTGTCTTTGGTCGTCTGTACTGCGGGATGCATGGGTTTCTAGACGTCCTGGTCGGCTCAGCCGTCGGCGCTGGCATTGGTGTCATCGAGTTCTACTACGGCCCGTCATTCGATGCGTATATGCATTCCAGCTCGTGGATAGCCCCCGTTGTTGCCGGTTTGATCGTCATTATTTTTGTCCGGATCCATCCCGAGCCTGCCGACGACTGCCCGTGCTTTGACGACAGCGTGGCTTTCGCCGGCGTGGTCATTGGCGTCGAGTTTGGGACATGGACATATGGCAAGATTGCGTCGGATCCTTGGAAAACGCATGCGTACGGTGATGGAATCATTGATGTAGCACCGCTCGGTATATGGATCAACATTGCCCGAATTGTTTTCGGAGTGCTGGTGATTTTTGCATGGAGAGAAACCATGAAGCCTGCTTTGCTGCGATTCTTGCCTCATCTCTTCCGGCTGATGGAAAACTACGGTTGGGATCTGCCACGGCGGTACTTCACCCCCGCGAGCGAGTACAAGTCTGTGCCTCCGGGATCTCGTCTGGACACCCTCTTCCCGAAAGCCTCTGACTTTCCGCGCATGGTGGAGGGAATCCGACATCCGACCACCCGCGGACGATCCGTGTCCATTGGGCCCCAGAGCGCTGCGGATGCATACGAGACGCTTGCGTACCGCGAACGGCGGCGGCGGGAAAGCATAAGCAGCAACCACAGCTTACGGACCAAGTCTAGCAACCTGGATCTGCAAAGCAAGGACGAGGATCAGCCAAACAAGAGCCCCCTCACGCCGGGGCGACAGAAGCACAGCCCTTGTTCTCCCAGCTCTGATCCACCGGCCCACGGCCACAGTCACGGTTACAGCTACACTCACGGTCCTAGTCACAGTAATGGTGAAGCCAGCAGCCCCTGGAGCGTGGAAGAGATGGGCGAAGTTGTCGAGGAACCGGAGCCAGACGACGAAGAGATGTTTTCACGGCTCGTCCGGCCGCGTGTGAGGTATGATGTTGAAGTAGTGACCAAGCTGGTGGTGTACACAGGTAAGACAAATCTGATGCCGGCCAGCTTCCATAGCGGGTGCATTCCATTTCACATCTTGTCCAGAGACGCGGGCATAGCTAATTTTTTGGGTGTAGGAATTGCATGGTTTGCCACGGCGCAGATTCCGATTATGTTTGAGTATGTTGGGCTGGGGACAAATCACTTGTTGGCGCAATGAATTCGGAGAGGGGCGTATATGGGGCATTTTTAGACTCGATGAGGACTTTGTTCGTAGGCTCAAGGGATTAATGGTACTGGGGTATTGATTGTTCGTGAGGTGGTGTGGCTTTGGTGAAGTGTTTGATAAGATCCCCTCAGGAGGGGCACAAGAACGCGAAGAGGTCAAATAGGAATCGACTCATGCATAAAACCATATTTAGTCTGCGATGCAGATCTTGTAGTCCCGCGCCGTGGCTGTCTTTGGCAATAGTATTGGTGTTGTACTACCTGTAGCTGTAGCCTGTAGGAGGTACCTAAGGTACCTGTTGTGGTGGGCGGACGGAGATGACCCGGGGTTTAATTGGAACCAACGCCAGTGAGTCAGTGACACGTACCAGCGCGTTCAATAGACGCGTCTGCAGGAGGTATGTACTCCGTAGACTTTTTGGATCCAACGTTATACAACTTCACACTTGAATCTTGATATCCGGCCACAAACAGCACAGCAAAGCACATAGAGCATAGAGCGGCGCACGAACCACATCACACCCACGCAGCCTGTCTACAAAAAGCTACCGACGAAGTCCATACTACCCCCGCGCACAACCTACATCATGTCCGACTTTGGAGACGACATGGACGTGGATGCGCCCGCGCCGGCTAAGGATGTTGTCTTTTCGTCGACGGCGACCAAGGGGAAGAGAAGTACTGCTAATTTGCCTGTGGAGGCAGAGGATAGCTTGCCATGGTGAGCAGTGAATATAATTCCGTCCCGCGTGCTTCAGCAGTCTCCAGCCCAGCCCAGGGAAGAGAAGGAAAAGAGGAAGAAAGAAGAGTCAACGACATTGGACGATACAAAAGAAGACGAGAATAAATGTGCAATGGCTAACCAAACCCAGGATTGAAAAGTACCGTCCCGCCACCCTCGAAGATGTCTCCGGCCACCAAGACATCCTCGCCACAATCAACAAATTCGTCGACGCAAACCGTCTCCCCCACCTCCTCCTCTACGGTCCCCCCGGCACAGGCAAAACATCCACAGTTCTCGCCCTGGCGCGACGAATCTACGGCGCCAGCAACATGCGCCAGATGGTCCTGGAGCTCAACGCCTCCGACGACCGAGGCATCGACGTAGTACGCGACCAAATCAAGACCTTTGCGAGCACAAAGCAAATCTTCAGCCTGGGCGCCGGCGGCCCAGCCAGACCAGATGCCCCATCAGTCGCGTCCTACAAACTCATCATCCTCGACGAAGCCGACGCCATGACCAACACAGCTCAGATGGCCCTGCGGCGCATCATGGAGAAATACACAGCCAACACGCGGTTCTGCATCATTGCCAATTACTCCCACAAGTTGAGTCCCGCGCTGCTCAGTCGGTGCACGCGCTTCCGCTTTAGTCCCCTCAAGGAGGCGGATATCCGAGTCCTGGTGGATAAGGTGGTGGAGGAGGAAGCTGTGCAGATTGCGGGAGAGGCTGTAGATGCGCTCGTGAAGCTCAGTAAGGGGGATATGCGCCGTGCGCTTAATGTCTTGCAGGCGTGTCATGCGTCGAGTACGCCGTTGAGGACTAGGGATGCGCCCAAGTTGTCGGAGGAGGGCCTCAGGGCGATAAAGCGCGATACTATCACCACGGAGACTATCTATAATTGCATTGCTGCGCCGCCGCCGGATGCTATGGCGCAGATTGTTAAGACTTTGCTGGAGACGTCGGATGTGGCGAGTTGTCTGGGGACTATGAATGCTCTGAAAGTTACGAGGGGTTTGGCGCTAGCGGATATGATTACCGCGCTGGCTGAGGCGCTGGTTAAGCTGGAAGTGGCGCCTGAGGTTATGATCTCGTGGTTGAGCGGACTCGCTGATATTGAGCATCGTGTTGCGGGTGGCGGGAGCGAGATGGTGCAGACGGGGGCGGTGGTGGGCGTGGTAAGGGGGGGAGTTGAGCTGATGAGTCGGTGATGTTGAAGGAGGTGAGGGATTCTCTGACGTCTGATTGTAGAGCTCAGCACAATAAAAACAGAGCCTGTTCATTTATCCTTAAAATTCGTGATGTAGTATGTGTCTGCTTTCGTTCATCTCCATATAACCACTCTGCCAAAATGTCCGAGACGACTGTGTTGTCCATTCTATATGTGCGTCTACTTCATTTAGGTAGACGTCTCCATTCAACCACTACGAGCTACCAAAATTGTTGAAGAATGGTGTTCATCCTGGACAAACTTGCTGTTTCTGTCTAATTCGGGGGGGTTTCAACTTCTCGCGGAGTCGATACATCTTATCAATGTAGGTTCACATACCTCTCTACACCTGATGGTCATATCCTCACCAAAAGACAAATACATCTTCGCCAACCTCCCACGCGCCATCCACATCACGGCCCTAGCGGGTTCAATCTTTTAAACACACAGTCAACACTTTTGTTATTAGTACCCTGCGTATCGTGTACTGGGTACATGCTCTACACGCCCCACGCGCTATACATCCGACAGTCACACACCGGGCCAGACCAGCCAGACAGAGAGAAAACCAGGAACCCCTTGTTCCACCAAGACACTGCACAGCTGTGCTAGTTGATCTTGTCTTGTGTAAACGATTGTACGCCTGTCGCCATGCCTGCCATGTGAGAGAGAAAAGCAAGAAAGCAAGTAAAGCAGGAAAGACAAAACAGGAGAGAGAGAGAGAGATATATATATGTAAAGAATGATAAAAAGAGAATAAAATAAAGAGGAAGAGAGAGAAGAAGGGCGGAGGAAGGAAGGTGTATAGGATAAGAGGTAGTAGAAGAGGATAAAGAAGAAGAAGAAGAGGAAAAAGAATAGCAAAATGAAGACGAACACGCATCAAAACTCATCCAACGCTCCCACTACCCAAGCACCTCTATCCTAGGATTCCAAGCATTCATTCCATCATCTTCATCTATCTTTCTTTCATTTCATTCGCGGCGTAGTCTTCGCCATAGGCGCACTCATGTCCCTCTTAAGGGCACGTCCTCTAGGCCCCGTCGTCGTCGTCGTCGTCGCCGCCGCCGCTCCTCCCCCCACGGCCTTCCTCCCACTCGACGTAGTAGCTGCCTGCGCCGCACTGCGTGCCCGACCCCTTCGTTCCCGAATCTTAGCTAGGGCCTGCTCCCGCGTCATGGTGGGTGTCATGGCGGGATCGCTGGAGTCAAAGCTCGCGGTGCTTCCGTGTGAGGGTGTTCGCAGGCGCTCGTTGAATGCTGAGCTGGACCGGGCTGTGTCCTCACGGAGGGGAACCGTTGTTGTTACGGTGAAGGAGGATGTTGATGTGCTGTGGGCTCGTGATACGAGAGATTCCCTGGGAGACATTGTTCGCTTTCTCGGTTGAACTGCTGCTGCTGCTGATGATGATGAGGCAGACGTCCTCGCAGGCTCGTCGCTCGCAGCAGTGGGAATGCTGGGTGGGGAGACTGGCCTCGACTGCGCGTCGTCGTTTGGATTTTCGAGCAGCAGGAAGTCCAGCGAGTTGCGCTCCGGTCTTCCGATGAGTGCGAATGTGGGAGGCTCGACTGAGGGTGTGCGGGCATAATTCCGGGGGCTTCGCTCAGTCTCTGTGGTTGTAGGTATTTCCTGTTCCTGGATGGCCGGCGCAGAAGTCATGGCTGCTTCTTTCTGAGCGGCTTCCTCCTGGGCGGCTTCAAACGCTGCGGCCTCCTGCTCAGACACTGTTCGAAAGATGCCTTCCTTGCGGCAGAAGATGGTGCTTCGTCGCGGCTCCTTCTTGGACTTGATGTGCTGCAGTCGTGGGTGTTTCTTTTCTGCTCCTTGTTCCACCACAGGCTCATACTCAGGACGTGCCTCAACCGTTGGCTCAGCTACTGCTACTGGCTCGTATGCAAGCTTTTCCACGGGTTCTGGCTGTGATGGTTCTTGCTCTTCTCGTAGTGGCGAGCGCGGTAGAGAAAGTCGAGGGCTGCCTGAGCACGACTGCGCGGCGGCTCGTTGCGAGTGCGCGGGCGATGCAGTGCCTTCCTTGACAAGAATTGTGTGCTCTTCGTCTTCCGTCGACAAGCGTCGTCTCTTTTGGTCTTCCTGCTCCATTGACATTCGTCGTCTCTTTTGCGGCGCTTCCACACTCTTTCTTGAGTTCTTGTCCTTGGAGCAAGAGCATAGGTGCATCTGACACTCGGCCTGCAGAAACTCAATCATTTCTTGTGCTCGATCGGCCCGTTGTCTCTCCCATAGAACCTTTGTGCTCAGCTCCTCAATCTCCATTTCGCTTGCCGCCGACGACATGATCTCCATAGTCGACAGTGATACGCGGTGCGCATTTTGGCCCTTCCCGCGTTTGGGGGGAGCAAGATACTTGATTCTCTCCTTCTTGGGCGATTCAAGCTCCTCAATGGGATCGTTGCTGACAGGTAGTGGAAGTCGACCTTCGGCAGCTATGCGGGCGACCTCCTCGTTCTTAGCGGCAGTCTTGAATGCATCCCGTTCCTGTTCCACGATCTTAATATGTTCAAGAGCCTTGTCTAGTTGTTCTTGAACGCCAACAATCTGGTATCGCGCAGTGAAGGCTTCCTGCTCCCGCACTTTGCTTCGCTCCTTTTCGCGTTCAAGGCTCTCTTCAATCGTCTTGTTGGTGGCTCGTGCCGACTTGAGCTCCTCCTGTAGCTTGACAATGGCGGATTGGCCCTTGAAGTTTTCTTTCCTGGCCCGTCGAATTTCCTTCTCCCATAGTGCCTGGGTATGGGCATGCGTCTCCTTGGCGCGTCCATAATTCTCCTGTTTGAGGAGGCGCGGTTTGTCAGTCTCCAATCACCGCCGACGGCCTTTTTTCTTGCCGAAACATCACAAGGCCTCTCGCTGACACTCACCATGACGGCTTCTAGCCTTTCTCCCACTTTTCGTTCGCGCTCTTTTCCTCCTTCGACTTCTTTCCGCAAGAGTCTGTTTTCCTCGCGAAGTCGCTTCGCATCCGCCTCTGCTTCTTCGCGTCCCAGCATGGCGCGCTTGAGAGCAGCATCGGCCGTCTTGCGCTCAAGTTGCTTCGACTGCATGGCGATGCTCATGTTGTTGAACTGGCTGATCTTATCGTGGACTACATTGTCTCTGTTTTCGCTCCGTATAGGCGAGAAGAACGGGTCTTGACGGTTCACACGCTCAGGGGTGGCTGGCTTGAGAGGTCCCCCAGTTGGAGAGCCGGGCGGGCTTGCGCCGGGATCCATTGTGCAAAAGAGGATGGCGATTTGTCGTTGTCGATGTGGTGTCGGAGTTGAGATAGCGTGACTGTCGCGTCGAATTGCAAGTCGCTCTTCACTAGGAACGCGCCGTCCCCGCGTTGCTGGCCTGATTTTGACGCCTTGCACGATAACGTGGAGTGTACTAAGATGGTTGTGGGAGGTTGGGTGGATTTGTTTGGAAGTGGCGCGCTGATGTTTACAATTATGGTCATACCCCGTTCCGGCCTTCATGCGTCACTGACTGCGTTGCCGTAGTGACGGAGCTGTCATGTGATCCGTGCCAACGCCATCGTTCGTTGCACAATGGAATGGGAGGCCAGCCGCCAAGCACAGATCTGGTAACTAACACGAGTGATTGGATATGCCTTCAAGAACACATTTCGTTTCTCTCTCGGCTTTATGTCACCAACTGCTGCAAAATGTTTCGCGCCAAGGCACCCGTCCAAGGCGGAGAGTGCGAGACCATCCCGCAGCCTAGCCAATCACTTCACGAGCCATTGAACCCTTGATTGCCAGTTACATACGGAGTACAAAGACGGCATTGTGTTTTTTGCGCAGAGGATGCCATGCGTCAGAGGCATAGCGTGGGTGTCTTGTTCCAAAATCCCCTTCCGAAACACAACGAAACGCGGCTCTTGTATTCGTGGACCAGCAGGTGGGGCATCTCCCCATACCTCGAGCGACATACGTATTCAGTTTCCTATACAACAACGCCTGGACGCCGAAGTGTCCGCCCCCTTTTCCTTACAGCGATCCTGGAGTCCTTTTGGTGAAGGGAGCATCGAAACCTCATTCCCGGTCTTGATCGCGAAGATCGAAAATACCGCCATCAATTTGACTCAGAAATCTTTCAGCCATGGCCGACGACGCCCAGCTCCGGCAGCGCAAAGCCGCATCGCCCACCGACGACGAAACCGTCGACCTCGTCGAGATCAAGCCCAAGATCAAGACCAAGACCAAGTCCAAGTCCCGGGCAAAGCGCGATGACGAGCAAGACGATTACACCCCCTGGGTTGACATCCTGCGCGTCCTCTCCTTTCTGCTCATCGCATCCTGCGGCCTTAGCTACGTCATTAGCGGAGGCGACAGCTTCTTCTGGGGCATGAAGAACAAGCCCACCTATCTACGCCTAGACTGGTGGAGGGCTCAACTAGTGCGTAGCTTTCTTCCCTGATCGAGCCAAAGCATAGAGCTTTGACTCTCTTCATCATACTTGAAGCTAATTTTGTATTCACAGAGCGGCCCCCTTTACATGACCGAACAGGAACTCCTCGTCCACGACGGCCGCGACCCATCCAAGCCGCTTCTCCTCGCCATCAATGGCACCATCTACGACGTTTCCAACGGACGCCGCATGTACGGGCCCGGCGGCTCGTATCACTTTTTTGCGGGCCGAGACGCGGCGCGCGGTTTCGTGACCGGGTGCTTTGCCGAGGACCAGACGGCGGATCTGCGCGGCGTGGAGGAGATGTTCCTACCCATAGATGATCCTGAGGTGGACAAGGCCTGGACGACGGCGGAGATGGAGGCGCTGCGCAAGGAGGAAATGGCGAGGGCCAAGGAGAGGGCGCATAATGCGCTTAAGCACTGGGTTGACTTTTTTGCGAATAGCAGCAAGTACACCAAGGCAGGAAATGTAAAGAGGGAGGATGGGTGGTTGGACAAGTTGCCGAGGAGGGAGCTTTGTGCCCAGGCGCAGAGGGGGAGGTCGAAGAGGAGTCGTAGAGAGTAAAGTGGCTGATGCGAAGCCTTGTAGTCTCAGTGAATACAGTAGAGGCCATCAGGTCAGCTTGTCAGGACTCAGGTCTCATTCGCTAGTCCGTCACCATGAACTGACACGCTGGTGTACTCTTCCAAAACGTTGCCTCAATGTCCGCTCGTGATAGCTACGTGCCAATAGAATCTGGAAAAGAGTTCACGACATCCACTGCTAGGAAGAGCTTCGAGGTCAATCAAGAACAGTATTGGATGACACTCTTGGCGGCACAGATACCAACGCATGGTCTCATCTCCGCTTTATTCTCTCAACCTAACTCAGTAAATCCACTCGACAAGATACATGAGGTGAGCTCGGAGAACAAGGAGTGTGCTCGGTACAGTAATACCTACGTGCATCTCAATGCAGATAGTTCAGTCTGCGCCCCGGACCGCTGGTACTTAGAGCTGCCCGCGTCCGTCGTAAAGACAGAAGGAGAACCGGCATTAATACCACCAAACGCAGATCAAGAACCTGTTACAGCCCTCAGTCCCAGTCCCATTTCCATTCGCAGATTTCGAAGTATTGCTCATCCAGTTCCCCAATGGGAGTTCCTGGAACTGCCGCATGCTATATTCCACAGAGGTTATAGTTTGAAGAATACCCAGCGACCGCATAGCAATCGGAATCGCAATCGTATTCTGATGAATAACAAACCATGGCGCTGAATCGGTATTATACCAACTCGTCGTATATTCCATCCAGAGTAGGGGCCCATGTACGTATTGCCTAGGCGGATTCAGAGACTCTCATGATTGTCATCGCTAAGAAGTCGAATAAGATCGACTCGATTGTTTTGAGATCCCTCGTGTGCAAAGCAAAAGATGTTTTCTTGCGGGCCGTGTAGCTCATCGACTATGAACCCGAAGCTTTGAAGCAGTTAAGGGTTCGCCATGAAAGGGATTCCCGAAACAGACTGCTTTCTGACGATAGTCCTGTTTTGCCTGTCTTCATATTCAAAGTCTGGCCTGTTCTCCGAGTGATTCTTCAGCGTTCTTAAGCCCGTCACCGGTGAAGCCTTTAAAAATCCTCTGGAGCAACCGAAATTCTCCCTAGAGAACGGACTGAGGCTGAGACTAAAGAGGATGGGCCGGGCCGATCGTAGAGGCTTGTCGATCCATTGTATTGAAAGCTCTTTTCAATGGAGAAATCTTTTGTGTTGAGGCGAGGATAAGTCGGCATGTCCCGGCGCAAATGAGTACACGGTTATGAAATCTGGATGGCTGCTGTGGTTTTCCAAGACAAGCCTGGCCTCAAACTCTCGCTCCAATGGTGTGTGCCACGTCGCTACCCTCACAGGCCTGGTGTTGCCACTGAAGGCTCGATTTATCCTCACAGATCCAGCAAAAGCTGCGGCGCAACCTTTTCCAAATCCTCTACCTGAGATTCCCAAGAAAAATAACGTTAGCCTCCAACCGCATCTCTAGGAGCCTCCCATAATGGCACATCTTCCCAAGCCTCCGGACTTCACAACACCAAGCTCGGAACAAAATACAGACACCTAAGAGAACCAAAGACTCACCTCCAGAAATCCTGCATTCTTCTCCACGGCAGCTCGCGCAATAGCCTCTCTCACAAAGATATCCATGTACTTCCCTACAGCGGCATTCGCATCCCGCGATATCCTCGTCGCGTCTTTGGTGAAGAACTCGTGCAACACCCTCGTGAGCAGGTCCTTCGGGATGGTTTTTTCAGGAACGGCTGCATCTTCGGTGTTGTCAGACGCGCGTGGTGCATCTCGGTCTCGGCGTCTTTGATCGGGGCTGTCGTCGGAAAGTTCAAGGACCTCGCTTTGGTCGGATGCGGATGGTGTTTCTGATTCCTGGCGCTTCGTGGACCCTCTGGGTCGTCCGCGACCGCGGCGGGCTGCTGGTCTTGAGGGGGGCATGGTGATGCACAGCCGTCGAGGATGGAGCCTTTGATATGTGAAATTGTTCGCGCCTCTTGGTACTCGTGACTTGTGAGCTTGAACTTCCCAAGGTCCGTGGCCCGTGGGTTACAACACGCGTGATGGAGGAGGTTTACAACTTGCGTTCGGCGCCGTTATCACGAGTACGGTCCTTAGTCATCAAGACGCTGGCCACCTGACCTGGGGATTCATGTTGCAAAAATGGCGAAGGTCTGGTTGTGTGGCCAGTGGTCACCACGTAATTTATTGGTCACGAAAACGAGAGGAAGAAATGTGTTTACAGAGTAACAACAAGGGAAATTGCATTTGTGTATAGTTACAGCGACCTAGAAAAGCCCCGGCAGCGCCGAAAGGGTAATACGCCATACCGATGCCAGTCTAACCCGCAAAGAGCATCTGTTGCACAGGAACACGCAAAAAAACATCTTTTTTTCCTTCATCAACCCTCCTCCAAACTGTCTCAGCCAGTCCATATCCACGTGTTGTGGATCCCTTGGTAGACATCTTCAGCCCACCGTATCGCGCGCTGATTCTCACACCTACAGCACGGAAAAGCTAATGATAGAGACACAAAGGAAAGCATTTAAGCACCCTTGAAGGCCTTGCCGAAAAGGATGAGCTGGAGCTGATCGTAGATAGACAGGACACCAGCACCGGCAACACCACGGAGAATGTTGGCACCAGCACCGTTGAACAGAGACTTGACGCCGTTCTTGGCAATGATCTGGCGGGCGGCATCGAAAGAGTTCTTGTACTTGACGGCCTCACCAGAGGTCATCATCATGCGACGACGGATGGTGTCAAGAGGGTAAGCAGCAATACCGGCACCAGTGGTGACGCACCAACCAAGAGCGAAAGAGGCAAGGAAGTTGTTGGCCAAGTTGCCGACCAGGAGAACAGGCTTGATAGAGTCGTACATGCCGAAGTAAAGACCACGGTAGACAATGATACCAGCGACAGAGGGCATGAAACCACGGTAAAGACCAGCAATACCATCGGAAGCGAGCGTCTTGCGGTAAACATCGACCAGGCCGTTGAACTGACGCTCACCGGTGCCCTTGGCGGACTTGGCATCGTTGGCAAGACGGGTACGGGCGTAATCCAGAGAGTAGACGAACAGCATAGAGGTAGCACCGGCAGCCTACAAGTTTGGTCAGTTTTACTGCGATCACGTGTGCAGACAATCAGGCACCTTGGGTACGGAGAAAACATACACCACCGGAAGCCAGGTTACCAGCCATCCACTTGGCGTAACCGTCACGCTCCTTCTTGAAGCCGAACATCTTCTTGAACTTGTCACGGAAAGCAAAGTTCAAGGCCTGAGTGGGGAAGTATCGGATGACGTTGGCAGTGTTTCCACGCCACAGGGACATGACACCCTCGTCGGCCATGGTGCGCTTGAAGCAGTCGCTGATACCGAGGTAGCGGCGCTCCAGACGGCCAGCCTTGATCATTTCATCCTGGTTCTGGATCAAGAGCTTGACACGCTCGATGGGGGCAGCGGCGGTCTTCGAGACGGCGGCAGAGACACCACCCACTGCAGCAAAGTTAGCATTTTCAACGTTGAGAAAAGACGCTGATGAATCGATTCAGGTGGTGTACAACGGTACACTAGAACGTGCAGCCATTGGCAGCGCCAAAATGATGCTCAAAAGAGGACGACGATTGAAACGTACTCAAGAAGTCGGCCACGAAGGGCTGGAAACGTGAGCGTTAGCATATGTAGTTCTTGATTTGTAAAGATAGATGAATGAGCAGCAGCCTCGCTTTTCCAATTCGCCGAGCGTTGGTTGAAGGGAGAGAGAGCATCGCCAGGGACTGAAAACGAGGCCAGAGTGTTGGACGCAGTAGCACTCCGATCTGAAGCCGTGGATGTCGACGCGCTTTCAAACTGATTCCAACCATGAAGTTGAGTAATTGGCGCGGGACAATCCCATCATGGCCTGCTAGCTCGCTCGTCGCCCCTTAACCGCCGACGCTGTCGTGCACATGGAAAAGGCGGGATAACAACGAATAGAGGATGTAGAGTAGCTTACCGGCATGCCCAGGACCTTCTGAGGAGCTTCACCAGACATTTTGATGGTTGTGCTTTATCCGAAAACAAGACAAAGGACTGAGGGGAGATGGATGGGAGAGAATGGAAAGGAGAAGAAGGGCAGCCGAGCGAAATAAATTCTGCGCCGACTGGTGGACGGATTTGGGGGAGAGGGAAAAAATTGCGGCGGAGCCTACTGGCTTTGGGCGAATCTACCTATCCGGGGGCCGCGCTAGAGCCCCCAGCTACCTAGCATCCTCAGGAACCCAAGAAAGAGTACTTAATCCGCGCGGTTGTCATCGGCGTCAATCGAAGTACCTGTTAGTGCTAGCGAATCATGACTGCTGTACCCAGCGGCCTTCTCGTTTTCCACAGCAACAGCGCGCCCCGATGTTTGCAGCCTCAGGCCCCTAGGGGATATCAAATGTAGCTGAAAGGTAAACTATGCCGGCATCCGCCGCCACAAGCTACATGCCAGATACACAGTCAGCTGTCAAATTTCCGTGGAGGTTCTCAAGCTGAGATACCGGTTCACCCCGAGATTTTTTCCGACACCTGGCCTCTATGTACACACCCCCAGTCAATTCCGGAGTGAAGGGGCTGAAGCGAATTTGGAAATAAACGTGTAGGTTATCGCTGGAGGCCCGACTTCGATAGGTTCAGTACCTACTGCTTGCTGTCTTCTCTTGGGGCCTTCACAGTTCCGACTTCCAACAACATGATCTCCATACAGCGCATTTGTTCTTCCTTAACAAGCTCATCGGCAACTGGACGCAGCCGCCTACTTTTGTGAGCCAGAGATACTGGGGTGTCGGGACCGACGGTACGAAATTCGAATACGGGCGGCGTTGACCGTTGCTTCGTTCCGGGCTTAGTATCGCAAATGGTCTCCTCGGCTTGAAAGTTGAGAGGAGACAAAATCAATGGCTTTTTCGTCTTTGATTCGGTTACTTTGCCTCGCCACGCACGACCTGCCCACTATTTGCCCGACCGTCAATGCCTGCTAAAAGTATTTATGGCTGATTCGAGCCATGTACCGATTCGCAGCACGCCGGGATCGCATTTTTGCGCATGTCTCTTTGGCGGATCCCTTCATCAGCGGCACTCGTTCGGTTCCTGAAATGTTCAAACCCGCAGATGATCGAGAACATGCATTTTTGCGGAAATTTCTCCCACCATTGCGGGAACTAGAAGGTTTCAACGCTTAGATCAAGTCCGCGTGGCGTCAGGCAGATACGAACTAAAGGTGCCGTCAATCGGTGCGTCGGAACAGCCTTTCGGCTCTCCCGAGAGAGTCCCGACTCTCACGACTCACATATGGATTTTCAGCCGCGGAGAATATACCTATCCTGAAATTCAATGGGCGTATCCTGGCTCAGACCTTTCGCACCCACTCAAGCTGCCCAAACCCGCCGTTTGGCCGTCTCACGTCCCCTCTCCTTGTTATCGCTGCACCCTCATCGAGCCTCGGTTTTGCTTTTGAAGAGACTTCCACATACTGCGGTGCTCCGGTACTGGATATGCGTTTGACGAGTTCACCCCCATAGGCCTTAATCTGCTTGAGCTTGTTTGATCAGTTTGATGACATGTCAAAATGCTTGGGCATATGTCGATTCATCAAGATGCCCTACTACCTAACACAGTGTTCATGTTCTGCCTACCTACTGGGAGCATGTCTGAATCGGGAGTTGAAACTTCCTCATAGGGCGGCTCACTCTCGTCACATCACACATTGTGTGCGCTCCAGCGGGCGAAATTATGTCCAAGCAACGCTTGAGAAACTGGCATCGGTGCCGTTCCATGATTTAAGACCGTAATATTACGACAGACAGGAACTTTCAACTAGATAGAGGTAGAGATCGCTTCTTAATGCAAAAAAGTATTTATAGGACGTAGCCACCCCGTCCTACCTTCAGGGAACTTCTTTCCCTCACATCTCCAACCCTGATCGCAGAACCCCTCGGAAATAGAGGTAGAGATCGCTTCTTAATTGCGATTTCTTCCATAGATAGCAGTCCACGATAGTCGCCTTGTTCCTAGTCACCAGTGGCTCAGTGATGCAGCGCTTCAACAAGATACAGGACAAGATCATCTTGTTGCCGCTCTAATTTTAGTAAATGGCACAATGACTTGTCATAAAAGCGTGGTAAAGGCCTATCACGCCGATGGGGAACCACAATTCTGATCTGTACGAGAATTTGTCACGATGCCCGCCTCAGTTACGTGCCGTCATCGCTATTGGGAAAGAATATTTCTCGATCCAGATCGTGACTGGAAGCCGCTGTACAATACGTCATTTCATTCAATGCGCCTGTAGCTACGAAGTTCGTCCTATGTACGCTACAATATTCAAACTAATGATATAGCACACAAGGGACGGGCATCGTGCCTCAACATTGTAAGTCAACACGGAGGGTGTTTTTTTGCGTCTCAACTAGATGGACATGTCATATTATAAAAGGAGCGTTCCAACTGGCTTCGGATGGGACATGGTTTGCTTCTACGAATGAGTGCCGTGGATACTGCGGGAGTGCGAGCAGGCTAGGTAGTTGCGTATGTGTTTTTTGTTCGTTTGTTCGAGTAAGAGACTGGCGTGCACCATGTGTTGCCGAAATTGGCATTGAGAATCTGCCTATATACATACAGTACAGACTTGCTGGGTTCGCATTCAGTCATGGTAAATCGCACAGAGCATATCGCACTGCAAAGCGTCACGCGCCGAGGATCATTAGAGGCCTCTCTTTCCGAGATGTGAAGGCCACTCAGACACCAGTACTCCAAACACAAATTTAAATTTCTTCCTATTTGGCTGACTTAAGTACCGCCGACAGCGCGAGCTAGAAAAAGAGAAACATGTCAGCAATGAGGCTCGTTCAGTTGGCGTCACGTCAGACTAAGTCGATGGGAGGCGTACTGTAGATCTTCATCTTGCTGTGGGTGACGACAGGCTTGATGATGCCCTTCTCCTCGAGATCCTTAATACATTGGCGAGCCAATGAGCCGTTGACCTTCATTCTGTCGACGAGAACGGCGACCGAGACCAGACGGTAGGACTGGACATCCTTGTAGAGCTTCTCCGAGGTGGTCTTGTCGAGGAGAACGGCGTGCTGGGCCTTGTCCTTGACCTTGCCCTTGGACCACTTCTTCTTTTGCTTCTTAGCTCCAGCAGCAGGCGCCTATAATTCGAAAGGCAACGAAGCCCCGCGTTAGTATCATGATCCACCAAATCATCATTTTTTTTCTCGCAAAGGCTTGTCTGTTCATCCGTTTTTCGTCGGTGAATGAGTGCGTCTCTGCGGCATGTTCATTCTGTGGCGGACTTGAAGCGCCTTTGGAGAGATACGAAATAATTCATGACGGGGAGTTGTTCGGCGTACCATTTTGATCTGATGTGCTTGTCGTTGGCGGGAGTGTGGAGGAAGAAACGGGAATTTTTACTCGATAGAAGCCGAAGACGACATTCATCCCACACGCACTTCTCCAAGAGTGGAGGGCCCAGGCGTGGTGGGCTAGCCACTCACTGCGCCGCATTTGCGGCGTTTTGCCCAGGGCCCGCGTGCCCTAATAAAGCCAGTGCGGAAGGATACGTACCGACAACCTCACGGCTCCTGATTCGCCAGGATCGTCCACCAGCGGCCGAAAAAAAACCTCGCTGCCTCTTGCTAGCCGAGCCCCAGCGGCGAGCGCATCATCTCAGAACTTGCTCGAAAAAATACCCATCTCGCCAACCTGCACTACTAACCCGCAGTCCGCCCGCCAGCAATAGACCGGATATATTTTCGACTGCAGATCAGCTCAACATGTCTGTCGAAGGTGGTGATATCGCGGTCCAGGCCCCTGTGGTCTCTGACGTTCTCCCCAAGGATGTCACTAAGGAGATTGGCAACATCAAGTTGTTCAACAAGTGGGATTACGAGGTCGAGGTTCGCGACATCTCTCTGACGTACGTGCGAAAAGAACCAGACCGTTCTGCAAAGAACATTTGCCCAGTTCCCAAATCCTACCCCTCCAATGCGAATCGCGAATAGACTACGGAAGACGACTCGGAAGAGATGATCGAGGGAGATGACAATCATTGGGCGATACATATATGTGTATGAAAATTGTTTGCTGATGTACTCTTTGTTTCCGACTCGAATAGTGACTACATTTCTCTGCGAAACCCCGTCTACGTCACGCACTCCGCCGGTCGATATGCCGTCAAGCGATTCCGCAAGGCCAACTGCCCCATCATCGAGCGATTGACCAACTCCCTCATGATGCACGGACGCAACAACGGAAAGAAGCTGATGGCTGTCCGCATTGTTGCCCACGCCTTCGAGATCGTACGTTGATTACCCACAATCCAGCAATGCGCTCAGACCTCGGAGATAGGCGACTCGAAGGAAAGGAGGGAGGGCACGCGGGACAGGGACAACCATTGTGACGGCATAACAGCAACTCACAATGCTGGAACTGTTCCTCCTTGATGCCCTCTCCTCTAGTCGACGCCGCAAGCAGCCCGAAATCGTGACGCAGACAGCAAGTGAGGCGGTGTATCTAACATCAATTGCTTTACAGATCCACCTGATGACCGACCAGAACCCCATCCAGGTCGCCGTTGACGCCATTGTCAACTGCGGTCCTCGTGAAGACTCGACCCGAATTGGTTCCGCCGGTACCGTCCGACGACAAGCTGTCGATGTCTCCCCTCTTCGCCGCGTCAACCAGGCTATTGCCCTGCTCACCACCGGTGCCCGAGAAGCCGCTTTCCGCAACGTCAAGTCGATTGCCGAGTGCCTTGCCGAGGAGCTGATCAACGCCGCCAAGGGCAGCAGCAACTCGTACGCTATCAAGAAGAAGGATGAGTTGGAGCGTGTGGCCAAGAGCAACCGATAAATTGCCATACTTAGTTCTCGGGGGGACGATCATGGTTTATTTTTTTGGCTTGCAAGATGGATGGATATAGGGAGGGTTTGCGGCGGGCTTTCTCGGCGTGGTTCCGGCATCTTTCAGAATTGCATTTGTGCGTTTCGGGACATGGGAACGCTACGGCTATTTATTTGTCAAAAGTGGCTCGAGAGTGCCAATAAAAATCAATATTGGGCTTAACAAAGAGCATGGATGAATTCAATACGCCTTTTGAAGCACATTGTATA
Source organism: Claviceps purpurea (assembly GCA_029405325.1). Classification (NCBI taxonomy): domain Eukaryota; kingdom Fungi; phylum Ascomycota; class Sordariomycetes; order Hypocreales; family Clavicipitaceae; genus Claviceps; species Claviceps purpurea. The sequence continues at coordinate 2,500,159 of CM055783.1, read as the reverse complement.
GTCAAAGCTTGGCAATCAATGTGCAAAATCAACCAAGGGTGCCAGACACATACTGTTGTGAGTTGTGAAGGAAGTCAATGATTTTACTATGAGAGGCGTGATTGAAATGGATTCTTTGGCGTTTCCTTGTAAGTGTTTTTGGTGTCTACCTATGCCTCGGTCATCCGACACACGACTCTATTCCGCATAGCATTTCTTCCCGGCCTTTTCCCTTCCGGTCTATCGCCCCCCGTCCTTCCTTTCTTCTTCTCCTTCCTCTAGCCGTCCTCTTCATTCTTTTTGTTATACAGCTCAACTCGTCCAAAACAAGGTCATCTATCCAACTCATAAATATTTATACATGCTTGCTGATCAAAAGGCAAGATTTTAACCAATCACTATAGATGTCGTAGGGACGCTTGAAGCCCCGTCCGTCTCGTGCTTTATTCGTTTAAACATTCCCACATGGTGTATCCCCTCTTCCCGCCACGAGCCCATTTCCTCGTCGATAACAAATCCCCATTTCTCCCACAGCCCAATTGCCTCCTTTTGGGCGTGAACACAGACAAGACCATCCCACTTGAACAATTTAGCTTTGGTCAGCCCCCCTGTCTGCGCAACTTCCGCAGAGCTGGGGTCAAAGAAGGCTGGGTTGGATTGAAGCCACGTGAGCGCCGTTTGCACCAAAAGCTTCGAGAAGCCATGGCCTCGGTATTCCTTGACCACAGCCAGCCGCCCGAGCTTGATGTATGGCTCCTTCCCGTTGTGGAACGTTGTCGCCCGATCCAGGCCCCTGTCGAGCGTGGAGTCTGTTGAAAGTGAATGAGCAGTCTCTTTGCCGGTCGACACCAACTGGCCGTTCCAATACACGGCCCCGGGTTTTGGATGAGGCTCGTGGGGGAACGGTACGGCACGGATGGTTCCAACGGGCTTGTTTTGTGTAGAGCTCTTCCGCGGCTGTGTCACGTTGCCTGCATGATCGCGGACTTCTTCCTCCGCTGATACATCCACAGTCGCATAGACTACCCAGTGACATGAGCGAGGGTCGTCAGCATCGAGCTCATTCTCCAATGGAACGTGCTGTTCCTCGACAAACACCTTTTCACGCACGTCCATGGCGTGTAGGAAGACTTCTGGGACTGTCGGTGGCTGTTCATCATGGGGCTTTCCTCGCTTGAATCCCTCCAGCAAGCTAGGTTCAAGGCGGGATACGAAGGGTGTACCCATGGCCATTTACATGGCGGGTATGGCGGGGAGTCGGGACTGAGTATGTTTCTGACGCTGGCGTCAGGTTTAGCCACGATTGTTTTTGTTTCAAGCAGTAAGCGAGAGGCCTTGACGCGGCCTCAACCCGGGGAGCCGCAAACAGGGCAGCAGCGAGGGAAATGAAGAGGTGCAGTATGCTGGATGGGGTAGCGAATCGGGGTTTTGCGTATCCAAACACTCGTCATACACGAAGGTGAGGGCTCGAAATGAAGGTACTCGTGAAACCACAGTTGAATTAGGTAGTTGCCGAGCTGCCGGTGCTGTTGTTGAAGCTGGTGACGCCTCGAGAGACGTACTGTGACGAATCACGAAACTCTGCCAAGCCCTGTTAGCGTCATTCTTGTGCCTAGGTACATACTGTGCTGTAACAAGTCTGATCGGCCGAAAGCTCGCCGCCCGACTGGTGGCAAAGGAATTGATGGTACGTACATAGTTTTTTATTGAGGCGGAAAAGCCCGATGTGTACCTTGCATTAACAGAGACAAACATGTTACATACAGTTTCCTGATCAGGCGTGAGAAGGGGGCGGCCCGTCGGAGGTTATCGTGCTTGTCTGGTTCCAGCCTCCAGGTGCCGTCCCGCGAAGGAGGACGTGGGGCATAATATTGCAGGCATTCGATGGGTGCTGCAGATGGGACAGGGTTTCATGATTCTTTGCTGAATCAGGCTCCAATGACGTGCCTGAAGTTTGAACACACATCAACGGCACGCTCGCACATGTCGTTGACTTGTGGCCCTGGTCAAGACCGTGGCTCACTTCAATCTACCTGGCCGTAATTGTAAGGAGAAATCTAAAATGTGTCCTCCTGTGGATAGTGCAAAAGGTGCCTCATCTCGTTTGAGGCCTCAAGGCGATAATGGAGCGAAGCCAAGCCAGACAACATGACATCAACAGGTGCATAGGAAGCTCGCGCCCTTCAATTGGGCATGAAGCAAGATTACTGTCCAACAATCGCCGGGTCCAAGCATGATCGGCATGGATAAAAGATAGAAACGTAGTCGTAGACAAGCCATCGGTTTAAATGGCTAGGATCAGGATCGTCTTATAACGTTGACCTTGGCAACGCTAGAGCATAACGCACCACAAATAGCATACGAGTAGGTATGTAGTTTGGTTCAATATTTCCGTATATCCAACTAATAGTTACATCACATTGCAAATTCAATACATTGAAATCCTGCGCAAACAGACCGAGATTGCGTTTCGTGCCTTAGGGTAGCAGTAGAGAGCCTTGGCGCGAACTGGCTCCATGGGCTCATGCCGGTCGTACCATTCCAATTCCAAGATAGCGTCCAGGCTGCCCGAGACAAGGTCCCTGAGGAGACATGGACATGGTCAATAATTGCTTCTTACGCAGCGTAGCATTACGGAGTACGAATAAGCATCACTGGCAACTGCTTCCAAGGAGACTGGCACGGCGCGGGGACCTCACCATGAACGATAGGTACCTACAGGCTACGAGGGCCGCTACGACTCACGAGAGCCGCTACGAAGGCGACGCCGATGCCGTAGCGGCCCACCAAGACCGTCCACGGAGTAGCGGGCCGTGCATCCTAGCGTCACGCAGCACGCGGCGCCGAACAACCTCGACCCGACACCACCAAGGATATGCATGTATGTAGGTATGTACCGGTATGAGATGTGTAAGTATCTGTCGTCTGACCAGAAGCATGCCGGGGCCGCGCTGAATTAATGTGGTGGCACCGGGGGAAAGCCGGCAATCTGGACCCTCGTCATGTCGTTGATGATGCAAGCTGCCGAACGTGCGTTGGAAAAGGATGGACCTGCATCTGCGGGCTAATCGATAAGAAAAGAACCTGGTTTGTCTCCAGGGGTTTTGCAAGTCCAGTCACAATCAATCACCCAGGCCCACGAACAAGTCTGTGCTGCGCTTCTGGTCTGGGACCCAACTTGTAAGAAGCCTCATCCACATTTTTGTTTTCGGCTTATTGCTCCTCCAACCGTGAGTTGGGAGCCCGATCAATGCCTGTCACGAGCAGCTGAGCCGCCGTGCACCCATTCATGCTTTTGATATTCCGCCCCGAGCCTGCGAGCGCGCATCTGGTATAAGCCCGACTTGACGAGACAACCTTCACACACCTTGCGCCCGACCTCTGAAAGCTTCTCGTCCAGCCAGCCAACAATCTGCCTCAGCGCCCTCGAGAGCGCTGACGCCCATTGTTCAATGCCCTGGCAACCCCTTCCTCGCATCGCCTTTGCTGTTGCGACCTACCCGTTTACTGCCGAAAGCCCGGCCGACCTCCCTCTCGAAATCGGCGATGAGCTCTACATCATCGAGGAGACGCCCGATGGGAACTGGCTGCGAGGCTACCTGGTCGCTCCTCCGAGCTTGCTCGCTGGTCTAACCTCAGTCAAGGGCCAGACTCTGGAGGCTCGCGTCTTTAGTGGCATTTTCCCCCGCAGCTGCGTCGAGGTACGAGAGATGCTTGGGGAGTCGGATGAACCAGACATTGACTACGAGGGCGACAACCAAGACGACAACCAAGACGACATCGAAGACAAAGGCGAGGAGGACAAAGACGAAGACAAAGACGAAGAAGAAGACGAGAACAAAGATCACAGAGTTACAGACGAGAATTTACCGGTGGCAAGTCCGGAACTGAATGGCGATGCGATCGAGAAAGGTACTGTCGATGCCCGGGCCAAAAAAACAAAATCGCTGGTCAAGACGGACAGTATCAGAAAGAGACGCAGACCGTTGTCGGAATTGCCGAATGGAATCATTGCTGGCAACCTGTCTGTTCCTCCATCAAAACGAGATCCAGATGCGCCAAGACCAGCCGCGCCGGTGCCGCTGCTGAAGATTGGCGACGAGACACCCACATCCTCATCCGAGCCCTTGATTGACGAGATTGCTTCGTGCTTAAGAGAATGGCACTCCAAGAATCTGCATGAAATCTTGCTGTCTCGACAATATGCCGACCTAGACAAGCTTTCAAGGCTCATCACCAGCCTCAATCTCAGTCGCCAACAGTTCCTGTACAATGTTCTCACGTCTCACGAATACGAAGCGCTCCGGGAAACGACGGTATGGGATCTGGTACGGGTCAACAAGCTTTGCGGGGGAGAAATAATTGTCCGCGACCCAGCAGCGAGAGGCAGGATCCTCACCGGAGATGATTCAGTCGTGGAAGTGACTCGACTGCAGTCTGTCATGAGTATTCTTGACGAGCCGCCCCGACCGTCTGTGGAATCTACAAGCCTTCACCATCTACTTCTTGATGTCAAGGGATTTGCTGGATCATCATCCGAGGCAACTACCTTAGTCCTGTTCTTGGTCTCGAAATCTCGGCACGACAAGTTGTCGGTATTATCAGAAGCCTTCATGGTTGAGATACCGGCGGGCGGATCCATTGGAGGCATTGTGCAGGACACCTCCTCTCGGACGCTGTTTGTCGACTTGTCTGCGCAGGACATTGGAGATGCACCGTCAGTCGAAAATGAACTGTATCTCGCTGTAAAGGTCCTGGCCTCGCAACAAGTCATGACCGCCACCAAAACGATATCAAGACCGGGAACCACGAACGACTGTCCTGCGTCTCGAGAAAACTCCAAGATGTCCGCTTCGTCAGGAAGCAAGTCTATGAGACGCAGTTTAATGTGGGGGAGCAAGTCTGGACGACCAAACATCTCTCGAGGCTCACCGTTGCCAAAAATGGAGTCCGTATCTGAACAGCATGGCCAGCAAATAGTCACTCCCGCAGAGTGCGACGATCCCCCCGGCACTGCCAGCACAAGGGCTGGTAGCAACACACCAGACTCGGCGCAAGCGGTGCAGCGTACTGTGGGTGTTGGTATCCTCAAGCTGAACTCCATCATGAAACAGAATAGCGAAGGGGAACAGGTCCTTACAATCTGGTCGCCTACTACCAATCGAGTTTCGGTGGATGCAGAGTCTTCTGCTGCCGCTTCTTCATCATCTTCCTCTTCTGACGGCCTGGACGCGCTGATTCGTGAGCTCATGGATAACGCCAATGGGCGATACGAAAAGTCTCGTCGAGGCGAGCGACTTCAGGTCTCTCTGCAAGCCTTCAACCACCCGGAGGCGGAGGCCTTGATCAAGGCCACACCAACACTACTTTCCGGAGTTTCACAGACTAACAAGATGGGCTTCTCCGGCGCCCCGACGAAATCGAGATCAGACATCTATCTGACGCTGAACAGCGCGTCTCTCGCGCGCCAGAATCTACTGTCGCGCTGTGGCGGAAGTGCCACCAGCATGCCTTCGGCGCTCCGCGGTGCAAACTTTCAAGTCACGCTTGAGGTCCGAGGCCCCGAGGGCAAAAGGTTTGAAAATTGCATCTACGAGGGCTCCAACAAGATGCCTGTGACGACCTTCAAATCATCCACGACCGAGCGCGGGGAGGCGTGGAACCAGACGATACGGCTTTCGCTATCACCGTGTGACGTATCCACAGCCCACGTTGTCATGTTCCTGTGTGATGTGCCGGGGCCCCCGTTCGCTGTAGCCCATATGCCGCTCTGGGACAGAGAGGCTTTTATCGCAGACGGCCGTCATGGTGTTCTTCTCTATAAGGTGGACGAGAATACCTTTTCGGCGTTGCCTGGCCCTTCCGGCAAGGGCGGCTATCTATCGGTACCTTGGGCTCCTAGAGGCAGAGCTGAGCATTCCGAAAATGTGACGGGCCCATTGGCGATGCTCTTTGTTAGCACCTTTCTCTGCAGCACACGGTTTTCCCAGGACAGGGTTATCTTGGGTCTGTTAAAGTGGAAAGACTTGCCCGAGGAAGAGGTTCTCGCAGTACTGAGGCAGCTCATGTTTGTGCCTGAAATCGAAGTCGTCAAGCTGTTGAATGATGTGTTGGACGGGCTCTTTGGTGTTCTAGTCGAGCATTCAGGGAACAAGGAGCTGGAGGACCTTGTTTTCACCGCCTTGGTCAGAGTGCTGGGCATTGTGCATGATCGGCGCTTCAATCTCGGGCCTCTGGTGGACCAATATGCAGAAACCCAGTTCAGCTATCCATTCGCCACTTCCAGTCTCGTTCGATCATTTACGCGACTTCTCGAAAACCCTACCGCGCCCGAGACATCCCGAAACCTACGGTCCACGTTCAAGGTGGTCAGACACATCTTGAAGTTCATCACACAGGCACGTGAACAGCAAAAAGCCAAGGAAGCTGGCATCGGCATCACGTCATCTTCGCAGACCTTTACCCGACAGCTACGATCCATCTTCAAAGCCCTGGATGGAATGATGAGGAATTCGGCTCCCCTGCTGGTGGGCAGCCAGACGTTGGCTGTTCAGCACTTTCACACCTGGTTGCCCGAGCTAGCTGGCCTGCTGAGCACAGAGGAAATTCTGCATATCGCCATCGATTTCATGGACTCGTGCACGCAAGTCAAGGGAAAACTGATTCTCTACAAGCTTATTCTCATAATCAATTACTCCAAGTTAGACTTGTTTGCGCACCCGGACCAGAGAGCGGCTTTGAGTGCCAACACGGTTCGCTGGATCTCACCGCATTGGGGTCACACAGAAGAGGCGACGGAGCAATGGCGCGAGCAGGTCCGCCTCTGCTGCTCCGTGCTTGCTAGCCAAGTAGATCACCTGGGACCAGAGATTCCGGACCATATCCCGCGGATCATCGACTCCTATCTGTCGCTGCTGGCCTCGCCACCAAAGCCACGAAACCGTCTCTCATTCCTCTTCCCAACGACATACCCATTCCCCACCAAAGCTGTGACCGACAATCTCACATTCGACGAAGGCTTGGCAGAGCTATCAGCCATTCTGTCCGCCGTTTCCAACTCGGCACCCGGAATGCAGCTCGAAATGGCTGCCGAGCATCATCTGGCGACCATTTTGGAAAACTTGCTGCGCGTGCACATGAGCATCCTTTCTGGTGAAGCTTTCCCCCGCGAGTGGCTCAGTGTGCACATATACCATCACAAGTCCACGATGCACACCTTACAGTATGTTGCGAATCTTATGCTGGACTCTTTCTTGCCGGACCCTGATGAGGCGGAAGATTTCAACACGGAACTATGGAAACTCTTCTTCACGACCCTCCTCAAGCTAGTGGGGAGCACCTCATTGGCTCTGGAAACATTCCCTGAACAGAAGCGCAGGGCTGTGTGGAAGATTGCTGGGGATGTGCGAGAAGACGGTGCCGAGCTCCTGCGTACGACGTGGGGAGCTATAGGATGGGAGTCGACTGCCGAGGAGTGTGATCGGTATGGTCTGGCCAAGATTGGAGGATACCAGGTCCAATACGTCCCGACTTTAGTAGGGCCCATCGCCGAGCTGTGCTTGAGCGTGCATCAAGGGCTGAGGAGGATGGCCGTTGAGGTCTTGCAAACCATGATCGTCAGCGAGTGGACACTGAGCGAGGACTTGATGGTGATTCAGACAGAAATGATTGACAGCTTGGACTATTTTTTCAAGTCCAAGCCGCTCACAGAGAGTATTTTGCAGAAATTGTTCATCGGAGAGCTGCTGGAGCGCTTTGAGCCACTGCATGAGATCCCCGATCACCCGCTTCATGCCGCGGTGCGGGACCTGGTTGGCACATTGGACGAGTTCCTAGATCTGCTTGTTGCCGTACATAGCGGCGGTGACGCAAACGGTGAAGCCACACACATCATCATACACCGACTTCGGTTGATGGAGTTCCTCCGGGACATGCAGAAGGAGGAGATCTTCGTTCGCTACGTCCATCAGCTCGCCACCCTTCAAGCAGAGTCAGGAAATCACGCCGAGGCAGGTCTTGCTCTGCGGCTTCATGCCGATCTCTATGACTGGGACCCTACGCGACAGGTCAAGCCTTTGGCAGAGCCCGAGTTTCCCGCACAGACGCAGTTTGAACGCAAAGAGAAGATATATTTCGACATGATCAAGCAATTCGAAGAGGGGGAATCGTGGAGCAACGCGTTGACAGCGTACAAGGAACTGCAAGTCCAATACGAGAGCAACGTGTTTGACTTTGCCAAACTGGCTAGAACGGAACGTGCCATTGCGACCATCTACGACACCATTTCCAAAAGCGAGAAGCTGATCCCTCGGTACTTCAAGGTTGTGTTCAAGGGGCTTGGATTTCCAACCGGTGTTCGAGACAAGGCGTTTATATATGAAGGGGCACCCACGGAGCGAGCCGCGGCCTTTACGGATCGCATTCAAGAGCAGTACCCTTCTGCACAGATTGTCACCTCGGACGGCATCGACGAGGTGGAGGGACAGTTCCTGGTTGTGTCGTCTGTGACGCCGCATCGTGATCTGACGCACCAAGTGTACCAGCGGGCACGCGTACCTCAGGTCATCCGCGACTTCTTGGTGTCATCCCATCCGCAATCGTTCTCCTTTACAACCAAGCGCAGCACATCCGGGCCCGTGAGAGAGCATTCTGCAGAAAAGGCAGTCTTCCATACAGCGGAGCCGTTCCCCACCATTCTGCGACGGAGTGAGATTGTTGACTCGCAAGAAATTCAGCTCGATGCGCATGAAACCGCACTGGAGCGCATCGTGCGCAAGACGCAGGAGATGACCGCTCTGGAGCGCCGCTTTGCGGATGGCGAAGATGGGGGCGTCTCGCAGCTCCTCTTGGACGCCGTGTCTATCTCGGTGAACCCGCTGTCCGAGCAGAGCGTCATGTGCTACCGGAAGCTGCTCCCCCAGCCTGACGGTGAGGACGAAGATGAGGATGAAATGGATCTGCTGGAGCCGCGGGACATGGCCATCAAGATGGCGCTCGTGGACCATGCCATCATGCTGAAGCGAGTGCTGGCTCTGTTTGCGCGCAGCAATAATGCCACGCTGGTGCGGAAGCAGGATGAACTTCAGAAATGTAAGCATATCATACTATGAACATGAAGATATATATACCTGCCCTCTCCCCTTGACTTTCTCTCCCCTTGACTTCCTCTCCCCTTGACCCCCCCTACGCTCTCCCCGTTCCCGATACGATCAAAAAGGTCCTTAGTTCCACACCTAGCTGCTTTCCGTGCGGAGAACTCATTTCATTTCCCAGATTTCGAACTAGCATACGAGCCCGAAATTGCCCTCTTCGCCCCTCCCGCGCCAACGCCCCGCGAAACAACCGTATCAACCCCCTCGACCGCCTTCCGCAGCTCCTTCCCCCCCCACGACGGCAACACCTTACCAGGCTCCAACACCGCCGGGTCCTCCATCAACGGAGCCGCCAAACCGGAAGACACATCCCTGGTGCGCCAAGTCTCTCTCAAGCAACGCAGCGCACGACTGAGCTTCCTGCCCGGCCGTCGGCAGTCAGAGCCCGAGCACGCGACCGTCGTCGACGCCGACAAGACACCCCACGCTAGCCCGCGATCTAGCATCTCCCATAGCCGCAATCGCAGTACGGGAAAGGCTCGCCGACAGAGCCTCTTTCGGGCGCAGAGCATGGATGATGAGGAGCTGCAGGGCCGGAGGAGTGGCGTGTCGTCTGAAGGACAGGCACGGCGGGCTAGCTTGGCTAGTAAGTTGAGTCTGGATAGGAGTTTTAGTACGGAGGAGGAAGGGGAGGGGGAGGAGGCTGCGCCGGTGCATGATGTGCTGGGGCTGGTGAAGAGGAAGGGGAGTATGAGGAAGAGGTTTAGTATGTTGAAGATGGGGATGAAGGGGGGAAAGAGAGGTGGGGGAGGGGTGATGGGGAGTGTGGATGAGGAGTAGTTTTGTGTACGGCCTCTTTACTCTCTCTAAGGGGCTGTTCTTCTTTGTTGTTTTCGTTATGAGAAAGGCTGGCTTTGCTTTTTTCATTTTTTTTCCTGCTTCATTTCTTTCTGCGTTCATCTTTTTCTGTTTTGATAACATCATGTGGTCCCGGTGGGTTTCCGGTCATCTTTTTTTTTTCACAGGTTCTTTTTCCGCAAATCCTTCTTTCATTTGTTTGGGGTTAGGAGATGTTTTGAGTTGTTGGGACCGCTCTGGCTGGGAGTGTGGCCGATGAGCACTGTGTATAAGACATTGGCATCGATCGGTGCGGGAGAGAGATTGTATTGGATTGGCGGCGGAGTACTGGGCTGGTTTGCGGCTGTCGCTTTTGATGCGATGGCCTGCGTTTCATTTGTTGCTGTCGTTACTCACCGTGTATATGTATCTTATTTCTCTACCCTGCCAAGGATGTATTCTTTTCTCTCTTTTTCTTCTGGTCTTCTATCTCATTCTGCTTCTTCTTCCTTTTCCCTCTCATGTATGGCATAAAACTTTGCCTCTATCATCATACGCACTTCTCTCTCATAAATCACTAACGGGCTGTGGTGCACTTCTTTTCTTTCTTTCTTTCTTTCTTTCCTGGTTGCCTCGCCTAGAAGAGGTGAGGGCAATGGGCGGTTTCTTTTCTTCTGCATGCGCATGCGCACGTGTGCGTGTGTATAGTACATCTGTGTAGTCTAGATGATTGTGGTCTTCATATCCTGGGTTTGGCGACTATCTATGCAAATTGGTAGGGAGAAACCTAGTTAGTGGGACAATAATGGTAATCGTGCCTCAAGTTTACGTTCATGATGTGTGCTCACGCTTGAAATCTGTGCCCAATTTTGCATTGGAGTGATTGTACGATTTGCCATGATTGTATCATAGAATTTTGGAGCATTCAGAATATATCTTTTTCATCTTTTTCCACACAGCGTGCGTAGTGACGGATTAGGTTGCAGTTTCACTACATAGAACAATGGCGGCATAGTGACAGCCAGGGGGCAAACGACAGATGCTGAGAGCCAAAGCACCGCTCAATTAGTACAGGTGGAAGCCTCTAGCTCCACGGGCAGCTACATGAACAGCGTCACTGATCCTATGTGCACTGATCTCTTCACGTTTCGTTCGTGAGCCACCAGTGTTTCATAAAAGTGGCATGTGAAAGGTAAGATATTGATGAAACTATACACGGGTGAAATCGAAAGGCAGAAACATATTGGAAAAAAAGATTCAGAGTACAGCAAACATCTCGCGATGCATTATGATTTAGGGACTATAGTAGTACATCTTGAGCCCAACACACTCGGGTGCTATCCCGTACATCCTCCACAAAGTCTAACTATCAAGAAGAAGAAAAGGACGAAATTGTTAAGGAAAGTCTTGTCGAAAAAAGTTTAAGGAAAGTCATGTTCAAAAAAGTAGTCATTGTCTGCATCAGGAGTGTTAGAGGACAGCGACCAGGTTTACGTAGTGAATGAGGCAACATACCATTATTGATGAGTTAAAGAAGAAGGGAAGTATCATCTTTACTTGCCACCCATGGTGTCCTTGGCCGCGTTCATGCCATCCTTGGGGAGCGAGCCAGCGGTCTTGCCCAAGTTGCCAATGATGGAGGCAGGGTTGCTGAGGGCATCACCGGGAATGTTGAGAAGAGCATCGCCGAGCTTGAAGAACTCAGAGGTGATATCCTGGGCACCAGCGCCAATACCGTTGGCACCGCTACCACCGAGCATGCCGCCCAGGGGTCCGGCCACACCACCGAAGTTGTTCTCCCGCTTGGGGAGGGCTGGGGCAGCGCTGACGAGGCAGGCAGAGGCCATGATGGCGGAGACGATTCCAGAGCACTTCATATTGATGGTTGTTTGGAGGTTGTTTGAGTGAAAAAGCTGATGATTTGAAGTTGAAGATAAAGTAGCACCAGGCCGAATTGTAGTTAGAATTGATTAAAGAAGTAGTGAGTGATGAAGTGGAAAGTAGTGTGAGTGGATGAGATGAAAAGAAGATCGAATTTCGAGGAGTTCCAGGTCGGATCTTATACAAAAATCACAGATAGACTCTCAACGCTAACACCACGAAACAAAGCCCAGCGAACACCCTCTCCGACTGACAACGCACACCTGATGGCCTCGATGAATGGAGATTTTACCAGACCAAACACAAGAGATCAATACTACAGACCAACATGACGTTGCGCCCGTCCAGTCAGTTGCCTCGGCGGGCACTCGGGGCCCTCCCCGATCACTGAAGACAATCGTGGCCCAATCGCAAAGCCCGACAGGATCGCGCACAGTCAATGGGCTAGATGGTAGTCCAGGAACCACGCGCACGGTACCTAAGGTATGTTGGAAGTTTGGAACTTCATGATCGGGGTCGCCCTTACAAATAAAAAGAGGGGCCGGATGGCGGTGGTCACTGGTGATGCCGAGGCGAGTTGAGAAGGGGAGGCGAAGTCATTCACGACTGCGGCAGAGCGTGTTGGACAGGGCTGACGGCAGCTTCGTACGCGTATGACATGTGCCTGGTGAGAGCTGCACGACTGCAGAGGAGCGTATCTACAATATACCTAAGTGAAAGAGCTGTTCACAACGTGGAATGTTTGTCTGCCGCTGCCGCTGCGGTTGTCGGCAGGTCGAACTCCACGCCGAACGCTTGATGCAACGGAAGGCGCTATTGACCATCCCATTGGCCATCCCACCAACGGCCCCGCCATATGTTCGACGGATGAAGGGGTCCAAACTCACCGGATGGCGGAAACACGGCCCACCATCCATCGGGCCAGTGGGGCGATGCGCTGTCTCTGGGCGCTCTGACTGGACGCGCCGGCCGGAACGCTCACAGGTACGGAGTAATGTACATACATACCTTATTTACGGGGTGCTGTTTGGCGGCAGGAGCGATCCTGCTTCGATCAATGTCCTCCTCATCTGGGCCTCCACTACACATCTCCTCCACGTTTACCAAAGACAATATCTTTCTAGTCATGACCGACTAAAAAAAGACCGGCTCTCCCTCCGAAACACGACCAAAACGGCCCATCGGAACAATTCAGGGATCCGCCACTAGCCGCCAAATCATTGACGCCTACGCCGTGCGGGAAGCGCGCCTCGCAGTCTGCTTGCGATGAAGCGATGCGCAGTAGCATAGCCTCCCATTGTCTGTCCTCCATAATGTTTCGTGTCAAGCTCTAGGGCCGCCGGCCGGACGAGTCCGTACAATCATGAAGGGCTTACACAGCGGACGTCGAGTCGTGAACTGGTCACCGGTGGCGGTCTGATCTCGTCCACGTTTCAGGCCACCCGTTTCGATTCCCGCTAACCTGGGCCTTCTTTCTACTTTGGGGGACAGCGCTGGGCTGTGACGAGCGTTTCGTCATGGCATCTTTTGATTTCGCCCGTTCTGGCCTCGTCATGGCGGGAAAAACGAAGCAGACGTGCCCGTGGATGTATGGGTCTAAGAAAAAGAAGCGCGATGGAATATGATAGACGCGAGAGGCGCTGTGTTGTCGTGCCTGAGCCAGTCTCTGCCGTCGGGTTCGACATTTGCTATATAATCCGCCTCTTGTTCCTCTCACTCCCTTTCCTCATCACAAACATCATTCTATTCATTCGTTTTAATCCTTCTTTCACCACTCACACCTTCATTTACAGTCCTGGTGACCTTACCTTCTCTCTTTCACATCGTGATAAATCTTAGTACGACTACCATTCTTTTCATATCACAATGCGTTACTCAATCGTTTTGAGTGCTGTGGCTGCCACCACTGTCTCTGGACACGCTCTGATCCGGTCTATCGAGGGTGCCAACGGCGTTACCATGCCTGGTTTGACTGGTGAGTCTCTTGTACCCGAATATCGTCGTTGATTACTTGATCACTGTACTGACTCGAAGCCTACTTAGTCACTGATGGTACACCCCGTGACTGCGTCGTCAATTCTTGCGGCGCCCAAGCAGATACCGGCATCATCCGTGATGCTGAGATCGCGTCTGGCAAGGTCGGACCCATGGGCTCAACTCAGGGCGGCGGCAAAGTCGATATTGCAGCTCACGTTGCCAACTTCATGGGCACTGGCGCCGCTCTTCCCGCCAACAAGGGTGCCCAAAGCGCTACCGGTGTTGAGGACAATCTGGGAGGTCTCTTTGGCAGCGCCAAGGATCGTCGTGATGAGTACAAGCGTCAAATGGGCGACCTCTTCTCTGGCCTAAATGGCCTGCCCATCATCGGTGTCGTCGGAGGTGGCGGCGACCGCAAGACTTATCCCGTCGAGACTCTTAACGGCGACATGCGCGGTCAGGGTGCCGAGAAGGGCCTCCCCACTTGCGACGATAACGGTGTCGTCAGCCTCGTCTACAGACAAATCAACCAAGACGGAGCCGGTCCCACCACGGCCTCTATTGACGGCACGTCTGGCGGTACCGACGCCAAGGCCTTCCAGTCCGCCCAGATTCTCAAAGATGTTCCTGGATCCGGCCTTTCGGGTCTTTCCATCTCCACCAACACAGACTACCCCATGCAGATCAAGATGCCCGACGGCATGACCTGTGACGGCGAGGTGGCTGGTGTCAAGAACGTTTGCATCGTTCGCGTCCGCAACCAGGCCTTTGCCGGTCCCTTTGGCGGCGGTGCTGCCTTTACCCAGAACAAGGAGAACCGCAAGCGCGCCATTGCTTACCGACTCAAGAAGCGCATGGAGATTGGCTCCAACAGGGAGTAAGGAGACGAGGACAAACGCTCATAGGGGACCATGTCGGGATAATAGAGGGGAGGAATTGTAGCGCCAGTGCTGCTATTCATCTTCTTGTCATGCGCTTACTTTTCTTTCTTTACTCTTCTTTCACTTTACACTTTTTTTCTCTACTTTAGTAGTTCTGCCATGATGAATTTAATGACATTTGTGGAAACATTCATAATCATGCCAATTGTTCCTGCAAGGTTTTTACATAACAACAATCGTAACATCTGCTTCATGATGAAGGTGTCAATAAGTCAATATTATTGGGTCAAACCAATCTCTTCATCGATGCATCAATAAGCTCAACCGCCACTGCGAGGTCGTTGTTTCGTCCTGGCCGTGTGTTGGTACATACACGTATGGACATTACAGATGGTTGACTAGTATCGCAAATTTCGCATCACTGGACCATATTCCTTGCTCGTCTTCGGCTTAGACCAAACCTCGTGGTCCATCTTCGGTCCCGCGTCAGACCGTCTCAATTTGTAATATAATAGAGTGGTGACGGAAGCCAAATAAGTGGCCACTCAGTCCGAAGTCGTGCAGCACTTACTTTATAAAATTGATGCCATAAACCGTGCGACACATTTCTCATCCCACCGTCATACCACACACTGGCCAGACAGGATAGCCAACTATAGAAATCTCGCTCCCACTCACGACTATTCCGGCTTCTGCGCATACCAAAAATAGTAGTAAAAATAACGATGCACGTCAGGATCATCCAGGCCCTTCCGCGCCAAGGCAACTGTTACCTCAGCCTCCGCCTCCGACATATCCAACGCTTTGAAAGGACGCCCTGCACACGCGGGCAGAAATTCCGCCACCGCCGTTTTCTGGCATAGACCGATTTTCTGCATGGTGGTGTTCTTGGCCCACGGCCCGATGGGCACCTTCTTGATCTGGCAATGAAGATTTTCAAATCCCGCTTCGAGTAGATACGGTTCAAGTTTCGCTGGTAACGTGATTTTCATGCCGAACTTGCCGAAAGCCCTTTCGGATACCTCGAAGATGTATTTGACGGGGTCGTTGTCTGGCATGGTTCCGTCGTCACACATGGGGACGGGTTGTAGTTCTTGCAGCTCGAGCCAGCCTCCGGGACGAAGACTCCTGTGTGGTTTCCCCAGAAAAGGAAAGGGGGAGAGGGAGAAGAAGAGGTGGGATTGTCAGCTCAGGGTACGTCTGCCTGTGTTGTAGCTTGTAAGATGGAAGGCGGGAGATGGGAGACGGTGAAGTACGCACTCGAAGGCATGGCCAAGGACTTTGGATGTATCCTTTAGTACGGCGATGGTGAACCGGAAATGGGCAAAGTCGATGTCTTTTTCCAGCCAATCTAGCTCACAGTCGTCAATTATGAACAGGACATTGGGGGGGACCCATTTTGGCTGTATTGGCGTGATGTCTATGCCGCGGACTTTTGCGCTGGGGTATTTGTCACCGACTATTGCGCAAAGGTGGACATGTTAGCACGCCGACTCTTTTTCACAAACGAATCTTATAATGATGAATCGCTAATAGCAAACTGGGGTTTTTTGTCCCATCGACTAAAAACGTAGAGGCCAGGAGAGCGGGCCGCGGGAGTTCACGATACGTGATCAGGATCTCGGCAACCCGAGGCTACCCATTGACCAACACACCTTCTATTGCCCAGATGCCTATTCAATGTTCTGTCAGTAAGCCTGCACAGCCGCGAGAGAAGATAGGCAACCAGAAGAATTGCTCCTCACCAGTCCCCGTTCCAATATCCAAAATCTTCTGCGGATGATCCCCAATAGGAGCCAAGAAGAGCTTGTTCTCCATGAGCATCATCAACATGGCATGCTGCAAATCCTCTCTCTGTTGTTCCATCTCGTCATTTGGAACCGGATACAGGCCATCACCAAATGTCGAGTAGCGACGACCGCGTTCGTAGGTATGAGCGGATAAGACGCTCGAGGCCGCGCCGTCATCTTCTATACTGTAAAGATCGAAGTCGTCGTCTATTTGGCCGTCTACTTCGATGGAAGGCACCGCAATGTTATGAGAAGCCGTAGAAGTGGGGGATTCTGTCGAGTCTGCCTCCTTGCGTCTTTCAGGTTCGTCTTTCATACTGGACGTAGGGCTGGTAGCTGCTGTAACGCGGTTCTTGGGGTAGCTGGTCGGACTCGAGGCCACGGCGGCTTGAGGTTGACGAGCTAAGATGCAATAACAGGTGATAGATGGTAGACAGCAAATTATTACCACTAGCAACTAAGATATCTCATATGAATGCAGTAAGTTGAAGACGGCTTGGAATCATGTGCGTGTTATTCTCAACCGGACTTCTGTCCGCCAAGTTGCGGGGTCCCAGGCTGGCTTCAATGCCACACGGATACATATGTATGTACTGCATGAGATGGTTCTTTGCTGATACGCAGAAATAAGCCTGAGACCTGCCTTATTTAGTCATTAACATGCAGTTCTCGGCCGGGTGGTCAGCAAGCAGGTGATGCTTCGTCATGACTTATGAACCAAGGAACGCTACCGCTGCGCCGTTACGCTCTCAGTGTCAAAACAGGTATGTGTACAGTATATATGTACGTACATTAGGTACATACCTATGAGTTGTCGGGTCACGGCCCGGTCCGTGAGCTGACGATGCTAGCAACTCGTGACGAAGCGTGGTTACAGACGACACCGACACGTGCTCACGTCTGATGTAATTTCTCCATGCTGTTGGGTGCCTTCATTGCAGCCCTCATGGGTAGCAATATCGGTACATAGTGACTTGTAGCGCCGCAAAACCGGGAGCGGGTTGGAAGACATGGCCTGACTTGCCTTCATTAAGTGGCTTCGCCGATGAGTGTGTCACATGCTGCGAGATGTCGGTTTCTTTTGCTCCGATGTTTCAAAAAGGAAAAGAAGTAAAAAAATGCAGAATACATTCCAGATTTCCAGGCGATCCAATCAATGCTGTTCATCTAGATTGACATCCCAGTACAGTACTCTCTGTACACTACCATATCCAAAAAAATCCATAATCCAACCCTAACTCCAACACCTGGCAGGACAGGAGAAAAGATCCAAGAAAACATGACGTAAGTTGAACCTAAATTAAGCAGTCAACTCAGCCAGCCGCCTCTCCAGCTCAGGAATCTGCCGCAACTTAACCTCCAGATTCTCCTTCTCATCCTCAAGCTCGAGCCGTTTCTCAGCATCCAGCCTCGTAAACACATAGTGGCCCTGGCCATCAAATTGCAGAATATGGCTATGGTACTTCCACAGACTCCGCCTGTGGCTGACGGTCATGAGCGTGATGCCTAGCGCCTTGGCATGCTCGTACATGGTCTTCTCAGCCTCGAGAGTAACACTACTGGTGCACTCGTCGAGAATGGCATACCGTGGGCAGTGGTAAAAGAGGCGAGCCATGGCGACGCGCTGCTGTAGACCGCCTGAGAGGACGTCGCGCCACTCGGCTTCGGCGTCCCAGCCAGAGTCCGGGTATAGGTCCACGAGGTGCTGCAGGTCGAGGATATGTAGGATGGAGAGCAGGTCTTCGTCTGTGATGCCGCGGGCGCGCATCTGGCGTAGCGAGTCTGGGTAGATGATCTGTTGGCGGAGGGAGCCGCGCGATAGGTACGGCCGTTGGGGGAGATAGAAGATGGCGTGGAAGGGCGGCTTGTGGACGGTGCCGCCGTAGACGGGCCAGAGGCCGCCGAGGATGCGGAAGAGAGAGGACTTGCCGCAGCCGTTGGGGCCGACCACGAGGAGGTGGTCGCCGTGGGAAAGGGAGAAGGAGAGGGCCTTGACAAGGACGTCGCCGTTGGGTGAAATGATGGGGCTGTCAATAGTTAGACAAGCGATCGGGTGAAAGATATGTTGGGGGATGCTGATGAGGCGGCATAAGGAAGAGAGAGGAGAAGAACAGGGAGCAAACACAAAATAACTGGTAAAAGACCAAGAGGCGAGAGAAAAAAAGGGGAAGAACATACACATCAATAAAAGTTATGTCCTCACTCTCGACGACTGTACCACGCCCACGTAATACCGCCTCATTATCCTCAGTCCCGCTCGACGACACAAGTGTCTTCTCAAAGTGACCCGACTGGATATCGTCCATGACAGTCAGCAGCGAGGCCACCCGCGACGTATACCCCGCCAGCTCCATGACCTCCCGATACGAAAACATGATCCGGCCAAACGCATCCGATGCCGACAGCAGCAAGCGCCTATTTGTGACAAACGACCCAGTTCGATCGCCCATGTTCATGCCTCCGCCACTACCGCCAGCGCCGGGGAGCTTGACAAAGACGGGCACACTGCAAAGGAGCAGGCCCAACGCGCCCCAGAAGTACTTGATGACAAAGTCCTCCATGAAGCCGTGGTAGAAGCGGCGGCGCAGGATATAGTTGACGTGCTTGATGAGGGTGAAGTATCCCTTGTCGAGGGTGTCTTTTTCGACGTCGTGGCCGCTGTAGAGGGCGATTTCTTCGCTGTAGTCGATGAGGCGTGAATGCTGGTAGCGGAACTCGCCCTCGAGACGGGCCTCGTCGGCGACGTATTTGCCAAAGGGGGGTGTGAGGACTCTCATGACGTTGGCGGAGAGCTGGACGAGGAGGGCCATGAAGACGACGCCTTCGCCGCCGACGCTCTTGGAGAGGGAGTAGGTGTAGATGGTCTATGGAGTTAGTTGAAGGAAAGGAAGGCATCAGGGAGGCTGAACAAGTGAAGGGAAAGCAGAGGAAAAGATTGAACGAAAGCGACAACATAAGGGAAAAACTCGCATCTGCATACCATATCCAGCAACGGCTTGGCCAAATTGCTGTATAATTCCGCCAGACTGTTTGAAAACTTGGACACATCAACGGAAATCAGCTGATCAGGATTCTTTATCCTGTCATCTAGGGCCGAGATGCCGTAAAAGGTCAAGTTGGACAGGTACTTGTCGTGGATATAATGCGTAATCCTCGTCCTGTACTTGAGCGATAGCTGAGCTTGGTGATACCCCAGCTGTTCATATCTGTGTTAGTACAAAACGTGGACTACCGCACCACTCAAGGCGACCTAAGTCGAACAGACGTACCATGGAGTTTGTAAATGTGGCCGGCACCGCAATCACCATCCACCACAGAATCCTCGACAAAAACTCCTTGCCATTCCCCTTGACCAACGCCTTGACGATAGCCCCGTCCATGGCCGCCACGCGCAGACTAATCAGCGTGCGAAGCAGCAAAAAGAAGGAATGGCTGACGAGCGTGCGCGCCTCGGCGCTGCGCCAACTCGGCACCACAATCTTGAGGAGACGCAGCAGGGAGCGGAAAAAGTGTCGATCGAGGGCAACTTTCTTCTTGGACGCCGGCTCGGCGTTTGGCTCTGAGGAGGAGGATGAGACGGTGGCGCGGCGGGTTTCTCGCTGGGAGGCTTCGCGCGCGGAGGCGGCTTTTTGCTCGGCGATGGCATGGCGGATGCGGTTGATGAGAGCGAGGAGGAGGGTGACGCAGAGGGCGCGGGAGAGGCGTGTGCGGTGGGAGAGATAGAGTGTGGTGAGGTTGTTGATGAGGCTGCGGAGGGTGCGGTCGGTTGGGAGGGGGAGTTTGGATTGTGAGGCCATGGTGGTGATGCGATGGCGATGAGATGGGTTGAAGAGACGAGATGACGCCCTCTACAAGTGTTCAATGCACTTCTCATTCGGCGATTCAAGGCGGCTGTATCTTGAGGTCCGCTCTGCTGTTCGACGATGATGGCTTACAGGACGGGTTTCTGTCATTCCCGCGTCCCTTTGGCGTCGGATCAGCGTCGTCGCATCAGGCCAGGAAGCCGATGGTGAGGCCGTATGGACGCTGTCAAGAGTCGCGAACTCGGGCAGTGATAGAGTTATCTACGCCGTCAAT
The DNA here is from genome assembly GCA_029405325.1 of Claviceps purpurea. Classification (NCBI taxonomy): domain Eukaryota; kingdom Fungi; phylum Ascomycota; class Sordariomycetes; order Hypocreales; family Clavicipitaceae; genus Claviceps; species Claviceps purpurea. The sequence goes on along the minus strand of CM055783.1, from coordinate 2,479,645 downwards.
AATAGACTCCGCGAAATGGAACGAGTGAGGGCAATCTCGTCGACAAGAAGCACGATATAGCGACCTAGGCATGGGAGTGTAACAAGAGGCTCGTCACCACTGTTCAGCAGGCGAAGCATGAGGTTGCTTTGCTCGCCCCAAAGGTGGTTGGTTCCTCGGCCCCGGAGACTTGTCATCCACGCCAAGCCAAGCAAGCCGTTGGGCCGATGCTTGCGATCCCTGTTATCCGCTTTGTGGGGGAAGTGACACAGCCACAGCCACGAGACCAGCCTGTGGCACCTGTGCATGTGATTGCCTTCCAACTTCCAACTTGCGCCGTTCCTTCCTAACAAGCCACACTTATAGCGGGGTCAACCCAGTCAATTCAAGTCAAGTCAAGTCGGGTCCATTGAAATTTTAACCATCACAATTCACGAACTTGAAATTCATTCCAGGTCCATCACCGCAGCCGCGACAAGGCAAACCACCACCATGTCCACGCAAGAAGACGACCTCCCCATCTACGATGTGATCGAGATCGAAGACATGACCTTCGACTCGGCCCTCGAGCTATACCACTATCCCTGCCCCTGCGGCGACCGCTTCCAGATCGCGCTTGGGGATCTGCGCAACGAAGACGACATTGCCGTGTGTCCCAGCTGCAGTCTCATGATTCGCGTGATATTCGACCTTGTATGTATCTTGTTGTGCCTCCTTTTCGGGATCTTGGTGTTTCCCCCGTTCTTTCCTCTTCCTGCTTTGGGCAGCGACGCGCGCTCTCAGAGCCGGCGCGGTTAACATGAAGAGTGGAAGGGGAAGGAAGGAACGTACGCAAGGAGTGAATCTGGCTAACCTTTTGATTTGTCCTTCGTTACAGGATGATCTACCGGCACCCGTGTCCAGCAACGACGGCGCACAAGTCCCCATCGCTGCTTGAACGCATCAAAGCCTGCCTCTCGATGCGACACAATGATATCCTCACACTCCTCACGCCGAATTTATAGAACCATAACGAAAGAAACAACAAAAAACCCAAGAAAAGAAGAGAAGAAGTAGCATAAACTATGGAACTGAATCGAGTTGTCCAAACCGTTGTCGCCTAATAACAATTATGTATGTCTATGCTGTAAAGGCAAAATGGTCGAGGAGACCGCCGCTCTGCTCAGGCCTCGACGAACCGAAACCTCGATACCAGATCAGACCTGACTAGAGCATTGGAAAGATAGGCAGGAGACAATTGGTGTCTCCTTTGCATGGTAACACAACACGCGACACAACATAGTTATGATATACACACAGCACAACGCCACTCGACAGAACGGCAATGGCCATACATCCATACTACTCCACGGCACACACGCATCTCGCCAAGCGACACACAGCATACGCACACCATAGCTGCAGCAGGCTCCGCGGGTAGAAATAGCATGGCCCGCTCCGACTCTGCACCACGTCACGCAAAGGAGGCAGCAAAGGAGGCCAACATGCAAGACAGCACAGCACAAAACAAGAGACGGACTAGATAAAACGGCACTATCAGCCGATGAGACGAGACTCCCGTGGTTGTGTGACTTGACGATCCTCGAGGCCACGTCTCGTGGGCTTTCGTGCAGCAAAATGCCATTGGAGGATGATCATGCCGATTAGAATCATGCCGGGGAGGACCTCTTGAGGACCATATCATTATGGATTACGGGGTTTCAATTTCGTGGAGAAATAGAGCAGAATCTGTGCAAACGCTGTGATGATGCTGCCTATGGCGGGTATGCTTGAAAGCTACTCCACGTTCTCTGGTCGTACAGCACAGATCGACTTGGGCCTGTGCGAGTAACTATTGCGCAACGTGTATATCAATACTCAGACACGAGGCTATCATAGATGTATACAACTTTCCCTCAAACTCAACATGACTTTCGCGTGATGATGAAGTAAATACCATTGGGTTTGAAACCCTGCCAAGGATTGTGTATCAAACACGAGGCATCCAGATTCCACACATACATATCCGTAACATGATTCTGTGAAGTTCTGTCTCATACTTGACATACCTTTTATTGTGATCGTATGCTATCCACCTATGCCCTCCACGACGCATTCAATTGAGTGTCCTCGCCATCCCAATGATAATCAATATCGTTGACTAGAATCTCTACCCCAGATCGTGCTCGACACCCACGAACAACCACATGCACATGCACATACGGGTAACTTAGTTCCCAATGCCCATGGGCCATCGTCCTCACCTCGCCAGCACACTAACTTTTCGTCCTTTCCCCTCATTCAAGTCCCAACCTCAGCCCCCACCAAACATGCACAGTTCCATCATGATAGAAGAGAAATCATTCATATGATAATTAAATACTATTGATTAGTAACTTCTGCCAAGGCTACCCCCTCCGCCGTACGGACCCATAACACGGCCACAAGTACAAAAAAAAACGAAGCCCCCAGCCTTGCCGCAGAAAAAAAAAGAGAGGCCTAGAGTACCCCCCCTCCACTCAGGAAGAGGGAAAAAAAGGGGAGGGGAGGCCACACCAAAAATAAAAACAAAAGGTGGTATCTGTAGTCTCTATCAACGCCGGACCGGCCAAAAACGTTGTTGCGTTCTAAGTTGTTGGATGACGATGCATGACTTGTGCGTATTTGCCTGATGCCTGGACCACCCTGGGCAGCCAGTGCCTTCCAGTTCCTCCTAGCTTTTGTCTCCTGGACGTTTTACGCCCCCGCCCCCCTGGCCTCCCCTCTCTTTGCTGTCCTCTGCGATGGCCCCAGGTCGCGCGACAGACGGGAATATTGTTTGCTGAAAGAAGTAAAAAAAAAGTAAAATCAAAAAAAGGGGGATATACCATGTGCACCGCTCGTCGGATGGCCATGTCGTGTGGAATCATGAAGTCGTATACAAAAGTTGTAAAACAGTTTAAAAAAAAAAAAGAAAAAAGGGTTGCCACCAAGAATCGAAGAGGGGGGTATTAAAAAGAAGAAGAAGAAGAAGAAGAAGAAAGGGAGGAGAGCAGACTATGTGCCAACGCTCCTCATAAATAAAAGGTCCCCCCCCTCTGGTCGACGCTTGATGTTGGTGCCGTGTCTGCAAGGCGCATGCTGCATCGTCCTCACAACATGACGAGCCCCATGATGCAAAAGCCCAACAGACCGGCCATGGAGGCTTGCATTTGTTGCGGAATAGCCCCGCCAGTAACTCCTGTCGTATGCGATGCTGTTGCGTTGACGAGATTCGTGGGGACGGTAGCTATCGTGGGCACGGGAACTAAGACTAAAGAGCTTGGTTAGGTGTTTTCTTTTTTTATTTTACTTTGAGACAAGTTTTTTTGATGGGGCGGGCGAATCATCATGGGGTCCATGGACAATGGGAGAGGCAAGAAAATACATACAAGTGGCATTTACAAGTGCTGATGCGTGCCGAACCGCCGTCGAATTGTGCCCTTGGCAATTGCCGGTCGTGAGCGGCACCGAGGTCGCAGACGGCAACCATGAAGCATCGAGCGATGCGGTTGCAGATGCAGATGCAGCTGTTGGCGCGGTAACTGCCATGACAGCCCCGCAGAGACTGCCAAGTGTCTGAGTGATGCGCATTCTCGTCGTGCTAGTAGTTGCTTGTTTTGATGCTTCTTGTATTTCGGTGCTTGGTTGAGATGGATGTTGTTATTCTCGTATTTTATTCGTGCCCAGCGGGTACACTTTGTCGCCGAACGTGTGATGCGTGCGGGGAGCTATTCGAGGCTCTGCCGAGCAATAATAACAATCGAGGTCGAGGACGCGCGTTGCCGGCCAAGAAGACCAAAGTTTAAAAACCCCCCCAAATCGGCTGGGTGTGGAAACAGTTCGGGAATTAAGCGCGTAGAGGATCGGTTGACTTGTAGGGTGTTGATTCGAATAGTGTTTTAGCTTTGTCAAATGGGTGCACGTATGTATGTACTGATGATGTGCGTTATTGTGCGGTATTGTTGCCAGCGGACGGTTGTGCAGTTGCGTTGTATCGTATAAAACCGATTCCTTGGCAAAAGGAGCCTGCCGGGTGAGCGACGCGGGAGCAGGGCCAAGCTATTATACCTCCTGTACGCAAAAACTCTCCAAGTGGGGTCATTCAGAATGGGGGAAAACCTGCCAATTCAAGACGAACGCAAGCTCCAAATAGCCCGGCCGGCAACTTGCAAGGGGGGAAGGGGCCAAGGTGCTCACCAAAAATACAGGCGCGAGCTTTCCTTCTCTCTTTCCACTGTCAAGCCGCCGCCTTGGGCCAGCAAGTTCAACGGCAGGGCAAAGCGCACTATGGATGCGGGACTTCCCCTCCCCAGCAGGTTCACCCAGTGGGAGGAAAGCGTAGGTTGATTTTCTCCTTTGCAAGCGGAGGCCGAAGAAAAATAAGACCGAAAACTGAAGGGGGCTCCTAAAACACCAAACAAACACAGGCGAAACTCTGAAAAAGTGGTGCTCGGGCCAGCCACATGCGGACGGACCAACCGCCACCCTAAAAACGAAAGCAGGCTGCAGCCTCTGCACTGGTCTGCACTGGTCTGCAGGCACAAACGCGCCCCCCGAGCGCCGAAGACGCTATAACCACGCCATAACCACGCCGTCCAGTGTCCACCGGTCCAACACCGCGCAGCGGGACACCCGACTCTACGGAGTACTTTCTTCAGTGGAGCGACGACACATGGATGCAAACAGCAAGTGCTCAATCATCAATGTCAGTACCGAGTAGCTAGAGGTAATATAAACTTCTCTACCGAGTACTCTGTATTGCGTTCGACATGTTGCTGTAATCCATGACAGAATCATCTGGCAGCACTCCACGGCAGAAAGAAATCTAGGTACATACATATTACAGGAGGAAGAACAAAACGAGATGAACCCGGCCTGGGGGTCCCCCACCCACGTCATTCATCATCCAGCAAAGAAACCCTCCTTGTTCCATGCTGCACGTCGTCACCGTGACTTGTCGATGAGACACGAACGCGCGCCATGCGCCTGCCCCCTTTTCCCGGTTTGGGATCTTCTTTCTATGTGACTGGGTTTTGGAGCGGGTGGCTGATTCTTCTGCATGCACGAGGAGTTCGTATTTCTTATCGCCGCGTTGTCAGTTTGCATCGTGGATGGGATGACGGTCTCTGGTGGTGTGATGCGCGTCATCTGGTGATGGACTGATGCCAGATGGTGTGCGGGACATCGCGAGGTGCTGCCAGCTGCTGGTAGGTACTACAAGTAACAAAGGCCTCTCTTTCTGTTAGGCCCCCCCCACCAAAAAAACAAAATGAAATAGAAAATGATGAATGATGAAAATGAAGATTGAAAAGAAGCCCCTATACTTGAAGCTACAGACCGCTCTCTACCTAGATTGCCCTCTAGGCTCTAGTTGTCTTCTAAAAAGCCTCGAGCTGCTTGGATGCAGAGCCCAACCAGCAGCAACACCGCGGGAGATGAGGTGCTGTATCCTGATTCCTCCCCCATCCCGCCAGGTTCCCGCGAGATTGACTGCATTTTCCAATTTCATGCCCTGGAGCCATATGTAGCGGGCAATTTCATGGCAACCCCGCCAGAGCGGAAAGCATCCAGCGCGGAGATGCCAGGGTCGTAGATACAATACAAGTGTACAGAGTACAGTGCCGCCGAAATCACGATTTGTGAAATCAAAAGGCCGTTTCTCCTCCCCGCTTTTCTCCCTTGTTCCAACTTCCGTGTCCCAGACAGCTCGACAGCTCGTGCCGGCTTGGAAAAGCTTGGCTGCTGAAGCTTTGCTTCCCCGTCCGTTCCCCGTCCGTTCCCCGCGTCAGACATCGCCATCTGGTCTTTGTCGGACGTTTTCTTGGCGGAGCTTGAAGACATGCAGACTGCAGTGCGTACCACGGGAGCGGGACATGGAGGTATGGAGTTTATGTATGTATGTACACACGGAACGAGGACATGGAGTACGTCAACGAATTTAGCACCGGTAATTGCAGAGTACGTATGAGTACTCCATACAGATTACAGACTCACGATGTCTTTCGGCCCCCAAATCAAATGAGCACCACTTGGCACTGAATGAGCTTCTTCCGCGCAACAAAACCCCCGTACAGCCCACCAATCAGAGGCTCATTCCTGCATTGGCTAGAGCTGGGTTCCTGTACCTATGTATCTACGTACAGTATGCACCTTAGGCAGGTACCTAGGTTTGTACAATCTTCAACGGACAGCCCGCAGGGCCGCCACGACAAGACCACAAGGCCGCCGGATCTACGCTATCGGATCTGATCTTGGCGTTTTGCGATATGTTTGCAAACAGATAAGGGCCCAAACATTGTGGCGTCGTGGAAAGATACCTACATAGGTACATACCTGCCAGATACCGGTACGATACCTATGGGAGACTACGAGTTCTTTGGGACAAGTGGTTTGGGGGTATGTACGTACTGTGTACGCACTCCGTAGCGCAACTTGCAAGCCGAGCCGAGGCCTATTTATTGACGTGTGGCTTGCCACTTGGTACATAAGTAGGAGATGGCTAGTCGCTTCTCCCGAGGTGGCTTGATAGTTGGCTCGCCCTCACCCGGGGCAGGCCGCCGACGAGGCTCGGGGCCGATTGAGCCTTTGGGGCTACGTATTGCTGTAGGTATGGCACTTGCGATAGCTTCTACCTACCTAAGGTAGGTATGTATGTATTAGCAATTCTCTTTTTGGGGAAGTTTTTGTGTGCTTTCACCAGGAATTTTGAGATTGATGTGTGAATCGTGATTTGTAGATCCAAACTTCGCCAAGGTGCGGCGCTGCTGATTCGGGTTGACGGTCCGGAGGCTCACCTGAGGTCACGGACGACAGGGGTACAACCAATCGCGTCACATGTTGGTGAGGAGGATGCACAGTAATGCCTGAGTGATTGTATCATGTATGTAGAGAGCTACCTAGGTATGTACATCCATATGTAGGTAGTTGCCAGCTTGACTTGGGATGGCGGCTATCTCCTCTTTTACCGACGACTCTTTGGGTGCTTTGGGGGTATGTAGGTTCTAAGTGGCTTACACTGATGAGTCGGTCATGATTCACATCTCAGAGGCCCGTAAAGCCAAAATGCGAAGAAGGTGGCGCCGAAAGAGTTATTGTAAGAGTGTCGGAGATTCAATTTTGACTCTGTTTACTTTCCATCCACTTGTGGGTAACAAGTTGTAAAGTCGCGCTTTCGGACCGCCAAAGGGATTACCTAGATACTACGGAGTATCATGGTAACTATCAGGTACAGTCAAACCTCGATATAACGATTCGCCATAAGACGATATATTCACCTTAACGATATTTTTGGGCCAAATTTTTTGAAACCCCATACAAATAGCGATAAACCCCGCTGGCGTGATTAAAATATTTTTTTGCCAAAAAATCGTTATATCGGGGTAATCGGAACACAATTTTTGGGCCCATTCCCCCCAATTCCTCACGCAACATCTGCCCTAACTCATCGCGAAACAGTTGTTTTGGCCCATTCCATCCAATTCCTCGCCCAACATCGTACCTAATTCATCACTCCAATGGCTCCTAAGGCTCCTGAGGCTCCTAAAAATCTTAAGAAGAAGTACAAGAGGCTTCCAATTACCGCTGCCCAACGACTGGACCTTCGAAAACACCATCCGAAATACCCCCATCTCAGGCAGGCCGCGCTAGCTCTCTACGGTGTCGGGACCTGAGGAGGATGAGAATTGATAGAGTACATACAGTGACTACATACATATCTAAATTGTATGGTGCCCTTGCCCTTCGCTTCCTTGACTGGTACACTGGATCCTTGCGGCGCCACTCTCATCTCTGGCGACATATTCTCCTTGTCCACCGTCGGCTTCTCCTTGGCCTCCTTCTGTGAGGCCTTTCGCGCCCGCTTGGGCTGGATTTTGAAATTTTCCGTACTGCTGCCGTGGTGGGGCAGCATGCCAGATAAGTGATCATGTGATGAAACACGTGATAAAATGCGATCACGTGAGATCTCGATAAAACGATATTTCGACATAACGATGGGGTTTTGGTCACTTTTACGTTATCGTTATATCAGGGTTTGACTGTAGGTACATAGGTAGGTACCCTTTAGGTAGATTGACGCCATCTTCCCCACCATGCAGGTTTGTACTCCGTCAGGCTTCAGGCAAGGCAACGATCAGCGCAGCAACCGTGTAACTGGCACCCGTAGGAGAAGAAGACACGAGAGTAACCAGTTTGGGGGATTCGACTGCACGGACCTGTGCTGTTGATGCTTGCATGCACGTGTATATATTCACGTAGGTACGTGCACGTGTGTGCACCGTTGGTCTGTCAGACGTTCATCTGATATGTAATCGGCAGCGATCAAAATACATAACCAAGGGCTTCTACCGGTATAACTGCAGTGACGTCATTTCCAGCGACGCCATTTCCAGGGTTGTAACTCGTTTCAAGTCAAGTCGAGGACTGAATTCAACCGTTGTAGGTATTTACCCGACTTCGATATATGTGCGACGGCCCACGGGACTCGAGCAAGGTTCTGCCCTGCCGAAACGGGCCGTTCTTTGATATTGAGCCCGAATTGTCGATTTCGATGTCGATGCGTGATAATCACCTAGAGCAAAGGCTGAGCTTTGCCCGACGTGGCCATGTCCGATATGCACCTAGAGCCAAGCACATCATCGGCAAGCCGCGATGCAGCACACATAACATACTCTTTTATCGGTACGAAAGAACACAGAAACAGTGAGCATGGAGAAAAAGCTAGGTAGAAGCATAAACCCGTCAATAGGTAGCAGACGACACGTCCATAAGCAAGGAAGCCCGTCTACATGGTATACCTAAAAGACGACATATCCACATCATCTCATCTAATACCTCCCTCCCTACCCGACGATACAAGGTTTCCCCGCCCTCACATCCCATCATCATTGCTCGGCAACATTCTCAAAGAAAAAAGTCGGCGCCCCCGGAACAGCATTCTCCGCCAAAGGCATCGTAATCTCCACTGCCGTCCCGTCCACAAGGTTGACGCCCTTCTTGCCGCCCTCCTCGACCATCAAGACCTCACAGTCGACCAGCCCAGCCGTCTTCTTCAGGCCCGGCACCATCTGCACCAGCGTCTCCTTCTCGTCAAATGCGAGTTTCTGGTTCAATACCACCTCTGCTGGCTCCCCAGCCTGGAGTCGCTTCTTGAGGGCCTGCGCAAACGGCATCGCCTTCTTCATCTCGCCCATCTTGGCGATCCGGCCATTGAGGTCCTTGTCGTTGACCGACTTGGCGGACGGATCCCACATCTCCTTGAGCAGGTCAATGTACTTGGCTTGCCAGGCTGGGAACTTGTCCGTCATGTAGATTGTCAGCTTCTTGGGCTGCTTGGGGTCAAAGGATACTTCTTTGCCCTTGGCCTTTTTCTTGAGCTGGAGGCCCTCGGCCGAGTTGACGTTGGAGGCCGTGTTGCGGACGTAGTCGCGCTTGGCTGATAGGCCGGCGTCCACGGCTGGGACCTGCGGGAAGGTGGCATTTTGGATGGTGGAGTCCTTCTTGAGGACCTCGAGCCAAATGTGTTCGGCCCAGTGGGGAGCGATGACGGCCATGAGGAGGGCCTGCATCTCCATGTAGCGGAATACGAGCTGCTTGTGCATCTTGATGCCCGCAGCGGCGCAGGCCTCGCGGTAGAAATCGCGTGCGCCAGTGAGTTCGTAGAGGGCTGCTTTCAGCGCCAGCTTGTAGTTTGTCTGCGTGTATTGCTCAATGGCCTCGTGGGCGGCGCTGTTCATCTCGTTGTCGAAGAGAGCGTCCTGGAACGAGTTGGTCTCGCCAGTGCGCAGCTCGTTCTGCTCGCGGACCTGTTCCTCGCACCACTCGCGCAGGTTGAACAAACGCAGAATGTTGTTGTCGGCCACGTCCTCCTCAAAGTTGGCATCGCTGACGCCGTCGCCTGCATCGGCAATGGCGATTCGTGCCGCATCCGCACCGTACTTGTCCACCAGCTCGCGCAGGGTCATGAAGTTGCCCGTGCTCTTGGCCATCTTTTCTCCGTTCAGCATTAAGTGCCCGTTGGCGCGGATGCCCCGTGGCCAGTACTCAGGCGTGAAGATGGCCAGGTGAATGTACAGGAAAAAGGTCAAGTGGTTGGGGATCAAGTCCTTGCCGGAGCTTCGCAGGTCGAGCGGGTAAAAGTACTCAAACTCGCGGCGCATGCTCTCCAACGTCGCCTTGGGGATCTTGGAGCTGCTCAGCACATCGTCGCCCAGGTCACGGCGGCAAAACACGTAGTCCCAGACTTCGTCCGTCATCTGCTCCGCACCAATGTCTCCGAGGCCTTTTTCATTTCCGTACAGATCCTTGTGCAGCCAGTGGCAGACGGTGTAGTAGGCCATGTAGACGGTCGAATCACTCAGACTCTCGACCAGGAACTGCGGATCCCAGGGCAGCTTGGAGCCCAGGCCGTAGGTACGCGCGCAGGCCCACTGGTTTAGCCAGTTCAGCACTCCCTCGAAGCTGTTCTTGGTCTCCTGAGTCCAGGTGTTGAGGCCCTGGCCGTCGACGTTGTCGAGCCACTGCAAGGCAGTCTTCTTCCACGACTCCTCACCATAGTCCAAGTACCACTGGTCCATCAGGGAGACAATACAGTCGTCGCCCGATCGACTCACAACCTTTCGCTCAGGCTCAGAGTAGGCAAAGGCCTCGCCGGCATCAATCAACTGACTTCGGACCTTTGGCTTGGCGGACTCGACCTTTTCGCCCTTGAAATCGCCCACCTTGAGAATACCCTGGTAGAATCCCTCTTTGTAAGCCAGCTCCTTGGCTTCCTCCAGCGGCTTGGTGTCCTTGGGAGAAGCAATTTTGAGCTTCTTGACCAAGAAAGGAGCACACAAGTCGCCGTACGAGGGAGTTTCGATGACGGGGAAGATCTCCAGCTCTGCCCACTCCTTCTTGATGCCGTAGTAGTCGGCCTTTTTGGCCAGATCGGTCACCGTGGCGAAATCGTCGGGACTGTCGGACGGAACAGAGGTGACGACTCCGGTGCCCTTGGTCGGCAACACAGTCTCCATGGGCAGGACGCGCACCCCCTCCTTGTGCAGAGACAGTGGCGCATTCACCAAGGTCCCGACCATGTCAGAGCCCTGAATCTCGGCAGCCTTTTCTACCACACCCTCCTGGGCCAAGATGCCCTGGTAAGCCATGTTGCGCGCGGCGCGGTCTGTGACGACATAGTACGAATTTTCGCCAGCCTTGAACAGTCCGTAAGTAATCTTGGGCCCAACAAAGCAGCAAGTCTGGCCGTACATGGTTTCGGGTCGAAGAGTGGCAGGGACCAGGAAAATGCTGGCATCGTCGGGGATCTTGCCCTTGAGGGCCTCGGCAGCCTTGGGGGCCCATTCCAACACCTTGAGCTTCAAAGCAGTATATTCCTGAGGGTTGACGGCCTCGCCTTCCGAACGATCGTGGTCCATGCAGGGCTGTCCGTCCTTGATCGAGTAGATGGTATATCGCTTGCCAAACTTGATCTTGTTCAGCTCCTTCAAGCGGTTCATTTGCCATCGCACAAAGGCATCGTAGTAAGGGTTGGCGTCGGTCGTGATGAAGGATCTGCGCCAGTCAATTCGGCAACCAAGACTGGTCAAGTCTCGCTTCGTCAGAGGGGGGAAGAACTTCAACCAGTGCTGGGGGTCGGCAAACTGGTGGATTTCTTCCTGCGGTATGCCAATGGCCTTCATGATTTGGAACTGGTACTTCATCTTGACTGTCTTGGCATTGGCTTTGCTCTTGTTGGTAGTGAACTTGGTCACGTCTTCCTTCTGTTTCGAGGCCGGCGCAGCGGCAGCAGGGGCGGCGGCGGCAGCAATAGCCTCCTCCTCCTCATTATATCCTGAAAAGTCCTCGCCGAACTTGGCAATCTCATTAATGAGCTTATCTGCGCATGCCTTGATGGGCATTCCCGTGCAGTGGAAACCCATGGGGAACAAGGCCCGCTTGCCCTGCATCCTGGCCACACCCACAGCAAACTCGACCTTGCTCGCAGAAAAGGTGTGTCCGGCGTGCAACGTGCCGTTCATGTACGGATACGCCATGGTTCCGAAAAACTTGGGGACCTTTTCTCGCAGCTCAGCCGGCGAGATTGAGTGGAAGGGGACTTCGGCCGTGGTGGGGGCGTTGGTCTCGAACACGCGGTCGTCTTGCCATATCTGCTGGTACTTTTTCTCAATGGCGATCAGGGAGTCTCGTTTCTCGGTCTGCATGCGGTGTCAATATTCTTTCCATGTAGGTCTCTTCTTTGAAACTCAAATTCGCGTACCCCTTTCAGCTCCTTGGTCTTGGAGATAGTCAAAGCCTCCATGGACTTGGGGTCCACCGTGGGAGCCATGTCTGCGGCTCAACATGTTAGCATCGAGGCGTCTCGTCAGGTAGAACAGTTTCTAGAAAGAATTAAAATGGCTCAATTGCTGGACTCACCTTAAGAATTTATGGCTTTGCCGTGCTTATGCCTGGTTAGGCTCTGCGCGGGCAATCGTATGGAGTCGCAAAGCAGTGTTGTTGGAGGTTTTTTTTGGGTTTTTTGGGAGTCATCTATGGAGCATTGGAGGGAGACCCTCTTGTTAGACCAGGAGCCAGGAGGGGTGAAAATCGCGGGGCAGGCCTGTGGCGGTGCGCCTGCCGCCCAGCCACCGCCGTTTATTCTGTTCTCAGGCGCCCAGCCAGAGTCATAGTCTCACAGACCACGAACGTGCTCGGAACCAATTCGAGCATTGTTGCCGTGACATGTCTCGACATACATTTAACTGATGAACCTTGAACGGAATCTCGTACCTAGTTATGTAGCATCTTTTGCCGTGTCAGAAATGACGGACTAGCTAATGCCTTGCAGAACACGTATGGTAGGTACCTAGTCCATTTCCATTTCGCTTGGGCTGCTGGGCTTCTGAGTTTCGAATGCAATCTGAGGCGGTCAACCAAGAGCGATTCCTCGGACCATACGCATCACAACGTCCAATGACTCAATGAGGCATCAGGATGGAGAGTCATCTCTCTGCAGGTCTATTTGGAGATCATTTGATACAATAATGCGACTCACCAGTTCATAAAATTTTCCATATCGAAATTGAAGTCTGCGTTATGCTCTAAGCCCGGTGTGCACGTGAGTGGAGAACCAGTTTCGGCGCGGATTCATCAGCGACGACGACACCAACATTTGACGCAACACCCGACAACTTAACGCCTCCTATACAGTTCACGACCTCGAATACACGCCACCATGTTCGCCGTGTCGGCGCGACGCCTCACGCAAGCCGGCAAGGACTCCATCGTTGCCTCCGTCGCCTCGAAACCTGCCCTCACCGTCTTCGACAACCCATACACCGCGCGCAAAGCGTGGCCTCCGGCCGTCGACCACCTCAACCCTGCGCAACAGCTGCGCTTCGAAAAGAAATACAAGCGCAGAGTCTATTTAGCTTGCCACTCACCTAAGTGGCAAAAGGCGACCAAAATTGGGCAGCTAGTCTCCATCACAGGTTCGTCGCCCGCAAAACGGTTACATTCTTTGGGCCTCCTTCTCCGGAAGCAACATATAGCAGGGTTATGCTAACTACGAGGAACCTCCTGTAGGTGTGCTGATATACGCCCTTTTCTTTTCCGGCGAGATCCCGTGGTGGGGTCAGATGGGCACGCGGTCCGAAGATGTTCGTTCTCCTTTTCCTTTGCAGTCTCTGTGTATTATTTTGTGTCCTGCCGTGTCCCTTTTAGTTCGTTTCTGTCCAGCCCAGCATTTAACGCCTAGCTGATACGGAAATGTGATGCGCTTGTAGCCGCGTCGGAAACCAAGGACCATGTATGGAATCCTCGAGAATGGAGAGCCACAGGATGTGCCAGACTTCCTCAAAGCCGAAGCCGACCTCGACATCAAGACGAATTAACACTACTGCGATACCAACATTGTAAAACCAAATCCATCATCTTTTTCTCCTTCTCCCGTGTTCAGAGTGTATCATCATTATCATTAGGGTACCCTTCAGATTTCTGTGGCCAGGGCGGACATGAGGGGGGCAGCGTGTCAAAAGAGCAGGGCGTACATACACGCCAAAAGAAGGAAAAGAAGAGGGAGGAAAAAACGCAAAGGCTCCCCTCGCGGGACATCCTCCCCAAGGAAGTTCATCGACCAGGCCAGGCAAAATTAGCGCCCATGCCCAACCCAGATCCAATTCCCGTCGTCCGCCCTTCATTTACCGGCCTCTTGGCCACCGTGCCCTGCGCCCTCACGCCCGACACGATCCTATCTAGATTCGTCTCGACCACGACCCCGCCAATCACCATCTCCGATAGCGTCGCATGCAGCGTCTCAAAATTGAAGATGAGGTCCAGCTCGCATACGTTCTCGAACAGCTTGTCCAGCGCCTCCACATAGACCTGGATCAGGTCGATGAGCGCGAGCGGCGATTCGGTCGACGTAGAAATCACGATGAAGTAGAGCGTCGCGTAGTTGCGATACGTGACCAGCGAGGGTTCGTCATTCTGTTCTTGGGACAAGGGCGGCGATGTGGAGTGCGATGTGCCCGACTCGGCGAGCAGGGACGGCAGAGGGAGGAAGTTGCAGGATCCGGCTGGGCGGTTGGATACGAGGGTGAAGATTTCGGATATGAGGAGCTGCTGGATGCTTGTTTCCTGTGCGGTCATTGAGTTGGAGGTTGTTCTGTTTGGGGGGGGAAGGTCACATTGTATGCCATGTATGCAGACGAACCAGCTGTGTGTAGAATTTGGTGAGACGGGGCTGGCCTTGGCCGTTGAAGACCAGAAAGGCATTGATCATGATTTCGGCCGTTGCGGGCTTGTCACTTGTCTTTTGGCGGATTGATGGCGGACTGTACAATGCAAGTTGCGCCGGCGCTGGAACGGAGACGCGGATGACTAAGGTTTTCCGCCGTGGGGACCAACCAGCGGAGACGTTGTGTGCCTGTGTATGTCACCTGGCATGCGACGCTTGCCGAGAGATGGCGCCGGGAAGCTCCATAAGCCACAGACAAGCTTCCTCACAACTCCATCCAAAATCTTCAAACCTCACTCGCGATTTCGTCCTAGAATATATAATCAAAACGTACGGAGTAAACCGCAGCACAAACAACTCACTGCAGCACCCGATACGCAGTCACCCCAAGACAGCCCTCAATGTCCCGTCACAGCATCTCGCGGCTCTCGCGGCTCCTCGCCCAACCACCATGTCGTCGCGCGCCCATCACCACCACCACCACAACTCTCCTCGCCCGCGCCTCGCCCCTATGTCGCCGCCGCACTTTCTGCCTCTCCGCCCGACAAGCCAAGGGCATCATGCCCGAGACCGAAAACCCCTCCAAGCAGGACGTTGCGCCCGCAGCACCCAGCATGGGCGTGGCGCCGCTGTCCGAGCGCGCATACCACGAGTTAGCGGATTTATATCTCGAGAGCGTGCTGTCAGAGTTTGAGCAGCAGCAGGACTCGAGGGAGGATGTTGATGTGGAGTATTCGGTATGTTATCTTCTCAGTCTTATTTTTACTTCTACAGATGTCCACCTTTCCCCCCGATAGAGAAAGGCTTTTATATACATACACACACATATGCGCGTGCATGCAGAGATGAAATTATATATATTTGCTTCTTGACCCAACATATGCTAACTCTATATCTTTTTTCTTCCCAAAGGCCGGCGTCATGACCATCACGGTCGCCAACAAGGGCACCTACGTCATCAATAAGCAGCCCCCCAATAAGCAGATCTGGCTCTCGAGTCCCATTTCCGGTCCGAAGCGGTATGACTGGTGCGTTATTGGGGAGGGGCAGACTGAAAAGGAGGGGACGGGGAAGGGGACGTGGGTGTACGCGCGGGATGGGGTCAGTTTGAGTGAGTTGATCTTTCAGGAGCTGGGTGTGGTGATTGAGGAGGCGGCATGAGTGAGATGTTGTTTGGTTTTTGGTTCTGGAGTCTCTTGAGAGGGGGAGGGGGGCTTTTTATGAATATTGTTGCGCCTGTGATTTTCCGGGAGGTGCGGCGCTCTGTATACGTATGTACTCATAGCCTTTTGTCTTGTGTGTTATGAATTCTTTGGGGGGAAGGGGGAGTCTGGCTCATGCATATGTTGGTGTATTGATTTGTTTGACTTGCGGCATGTTTCGAGCAATGGACTATGAATTACGCTTATGAAGGTGCTGCACCACAGCCAAGTCTGTATTTACAATCGCCGACCATTAGCACCGCAAGCAGCTTTGATGTAGGGGGGCATCTTCCTGAGTTGGAGTAATCAATTTCCTATACACCCGCTGCGTAGACCAGTTCCAGGACTTTTATACTACCCAGTGCATGCCCATATCCATCTCTAACGAACCTCCAGTCTACGCTTCCGCAACAACAGGGGTATTATTTCTTCCCCCAGCCATTGTAGGAAAACAATCCAGTCCTATAATACACATACACCCATCCCCATTCCCATCGCCAGAACAGCCCCTCCTCGTAAACTCGTAAAGCAACAAGTCATAACCGAAACTCCTATCCAACAAATAAACCAACATCTTCACCCCAATCCCGCAAAGCCCCCCCTCCCACAGAGATCAACCAGATAATCTACCGCAAACACAGCCCCATACTCTCATTCAACATCCTCACCGTCCTCTCATAGTGCTCATACGCCATCGCCGACTTCGCCGGACCTTTATCCCCGCTACAACACACACAACCCCCCGATAAAGTCAACATATACTCTCCAAATTCATGATCCCAAACGTCGCATTCCGCATCCATAAAAACACTCACAAACACACACACACACACACACACCCCTACTCAGCAACACCGAAAAGTCGTCACAAAGCCAAGCCCCCCCCCTCTTTAAAAAAAACACAAGACCGACACAATCGTAACAGAAAAAGAAAAGAAAAAGAAAGTAATAACTCACCCACTCCTATTCTTCGCACTCAACACCAAAACCTTCTTCCACCTCCCCCCCTCACTCCGAGCCCTCTCACTCTGCACCCTCAGCAAATTCTTCAAAACCTTGTGCTCGAGACCCTTTTCTCGCGCTGCGGCCTGGAGGAACCATATCGTGCGCTTGATGCCCTCGTGGTTGAATGGTGCGGCGGGTGATGCGCGGAATGCTTTGCGGAGTTGGTCGCGGGCGACGTAGCGGGCTGGGGAGGAGTATTGGACGGCTTGGAGGAGGGTTCGGTAGAGGGTTCGGTAGGCGTGGATGATGTCTGTGGTGGACATTGTGAAGGCGGTTTGAGAGTGTAGGCCCTAGGGGTTGAAGGAGGTTGTGGACTTGGACTTGAGGTCTCAGGTGACTCGTGACTCAGAGTCGTGAGTGAGAGGCCGGGCTGGAAGAGGGTTGGAGGTTGGAGCACAGTGTCAGAAATTACTAAAGTGGGCAGATGGGGCTGAGCTTTGGCGTGAAGTGGACTGTGCGGGCACAGTGTTTAAATGACCGCTGCGACCATCCATACAACGCTTCAGTAGTTGCCGCATTATCGTGGCATTCCATACTTATACTTTAATTTTGCAAGTGTTGTTCAAAAATGTATTGTCGCTTACGCTTCTATTCTACTATCAAAGTCTGTGCGTCCATAACGTCGCTTTCATTCGAGCCCAGGCACCTGTGTGAATACAGACATTGCAGAGTCCAACCAATGCTTACGGTGATCGGCAACGCTTGCCCTTGGCCGTCTATCGGTACCTCGTATACTCTAGTGGATGTAGATGAGACTCGTGTGTATACGCCAGGTAGAGTTTCCTCCTCGCTCGCTCCTATTCTTCCCGGGCAAGTTCTTGGCTGTCGTCCCAATCAAACCCCTTCTATGCGATATTCAAAAACACCTAATTGCGCCGTAATATATCCAACTCGCTTGTTCAGTTGTTGCGACCGCCATCGTCTTGTTGGCCCAGGGGAACATATCGACCCTGCCGGCCACTGCTGATAGATGGCGATCGGCCTCGTGTGACAACTCGTGATAACCACCCGCCAACGCTTCGATCCTCACCACCGCTGGTCTGGATCTGTGATTTCGGGTCATCATCCATGTCACCAGCATCCAGGTTCAATGGAGGTAAATCTCGTGAAGGTCCCGGAGAGCCAGCACGCATGAGCGATTCGTTATCGGCCTGGATAGACGGCGTGCCCATTACGGTGCTAGCATCACCAAAGAGCGAATTCATATCCTCCAGACGCACGCCACATGTTTCGGGATAGGTAAAGTAGACTGGAAGACACCGCGGTTAGTCATGTCACATGTGTCATAATTTGTTTTGTGGATAAGCAAAGCTCTTGACTCACCGATTACAAAAGATACCACGCAGAAGAAGGCATGTACGAGATAGAGTCGCCACTGGATCCTCTCTTGCAAAATGGGCGTCAACTCTCCCACCAACCAGTTAAAGGCCCAGTTGGTCGCCGTGGAGAGACTGGCACCCTTGGATCGAACGCTGAGGGGGAGAATCTCGGGAGGGTAAAGCCAAGGAATGGGTCCCCATGAGTATCCGAATGCTGCATTGTATATCATGACGAACAAGACCACCATCCTCGGCGTCCACCGGATGTCGAGGTAGATGAAGTAAGAAATGAGCGACAGAGAAATCGTCATGGCGATGGCACCAGACAGGAGGATAGGCCGTCTCCCCCATCGATCAACCAAGTACCAAGGCGGTATCGTCGACAAAAAGTATGTGATTCCGTTGAAACCCGTCATGAGAACGGCATCGTGGCCAACCCAACCTGCAGATTCAAACACATACGGCGCGTAGTAGGAAATCACATTGATGCCGTTAAGCTGCGCCAGCGCTTGGGCAGACATGGCGATGAAGACGCGCGTTCGGTATTTGCGGAACATTTCCGCATAGGTTCGCTCGCCCTCTTGTCGCTGTAGAAGAACATTCATCTTGATTTCCCGGTACTCGTCTCGGGCCTTGGTGTCGTGGATGTCACCGCCGCCGTAAAGATTGGCAATCACAACCATGCCCTCCTCGTCGTGGTCGTTATCGAGAAGCCATCTAAAAGAAGTCAGCCTCGCCTTGATTGCCAACAGAAGGAATGAAAGAAGACTGACCTCGGTGATTCTACAATGACCAGACTGCCGATACCCAGTAGAGCACCCATGACGCATTGCATGAGAAGCGGAATTCGCCATGACGAATTACTTTCGATAAAGCCACAGCCATAGTCTACCCAAACAGAAGTAGTGTAGCCGATAATGTTGCCGGAGAACTCGATGCACGCCAGCTTTCCGCGGTTGTGCGGGGGGGATATTTCGGACTGGTACACGGGCACAATGGTCGAAAGCATGCCCACGCCAAGACCAGCGATAATACGCCCAACCATCATCATGGCCATGGATGTGGCCGCTGTTTGTAGAGCGCCGCCCACAAAAAATATACACGATCCGTACAGAATGGTCCGCCGTCGACCGATGATGTCTCCGACTCGGCCAACAACGAGCGAGGCAATGAATGCGCCGATTTCCAGGATGGCAACCATAGTACCAACCTGAGCCTTGGACGGATGATTAAAATAATCAATGAAATATGGGCCACTATGTAAAGCATCTTGATTGTTAGTTGCCAACCCTAAAAAACAGTACATTACTTATGCGCGCACACACGCACATACGCGTACACAAAACGCATCAGCACCAGACCGCAGGCGAAGGGATACGTACGTGATAATGCCCGACATAACGCCTTGATCATAACCAAACAAAAACACGCCGAGAGAAACAAATATACTCGTGAAATAACTACGTCGAGTTAGTACATATATCGGCACATGCACAAAAGCAGCCAATGTTTTGGGAGGATGGCGCATACATCAGGGCCTTGCCCGTGAGGCCATGAATGGAGCCCGACTGCCCCGACATGACGGCTCCAATGCAGCGTTCTGCGCGCGAGGGTCGCCGTGGTTGTATAAGAGGAATTTCGATGGCCTCCTTGTCGATGAGTACGGGCGGTATTGACTGGGAGTGATAATGCGGCAGATCGTCGTCAATGCGGACTTTTTTATGGTGCTTGGACGAGCGCTTCTGCACACCTGGAAGAAGCTCCTTCTCCAGCTCGTCGGGAAGCTGGAGGCGCACGGGATCGTTGTCGTCGGCGGGCTGATCTCCTATATCGCCGGTGTCGGTCCAAGAGGACTCGGAGCCTGATGAGAGCCTCGTCTGAGAGGGGAGAGCGGGATTGGAGACGCCAAGCAAAGAGGCAGATTGGGATTCCTGGTCGATATGTGGGCGGGTATGGAGGGCTCGCAAAGGAATGTTGGAAGGGAGACGGGACGAGTTTGTCGGAGGAATCTTGGGCGGTTTCGGGGCTGTCAAGCAGCAGCGCCCGTCTGCGTTGAATGGGAGAGCAAGTGTGGTAAGCTACCTAACCTAAGTGGAGGTGGAGATGCGAGGTGACGGTATCTGGCCCAGTCAAGTCAAACAATGCTCGGGGTCCGGTGACGAAAGACAAGACAAGGTTTCCAATCATGGACCTCGGAACATCAGCTAAACTGCAGGCTGCAGCGGTCGAGTGGTTCCGCTCAGAAGTCGATACTGTATGTACTTTATGTAATGAATGTACTTGAAGATGTTGAGTCGAGTTAGCACAGCCAAGCCAACGTCGAGCAATGACACTCTGCCACAACAGCTCAGGACAAAGACTCGCTCGCTCGCGTGCGCTGCTGACTGCCACTATGAGACAGATATTCTGTTGCGTAATAGAACAATGCCAGTGAGTCGGGCATGTAGCCGGGAAGACGGAGCTGAGACGGACGGCGCCAAAGCGTGCCAATGCGGGTGTTGCAGTGCGGATCACTCTCGCATCGATCTACGGTCACCACTTGACCAGCAACTTGGCGAGGTAGAGCTAGGATGCAACGACGAGGATGGGTGAAGTTGAAGCAGAGGGCGAGGCTGCAATGACGTCGTCACGAGATGCCGTGTGGATCAGCGCTGCTTGGCGTCTGTTGTCTGTACTTGGTCGCGAATCGTCCACGTTGACCGAGTTGCGAGAAGCTGTTGTCAGAGGCAAACTGCGAGAGACAGGCAAGATGAGACGAGGCAGAAGGAAATTAGAATGCTCAGTCGACGGTATGGTACCTACTTGCGTCTCAATTGGTGCACAACCAGCAAAGAAAAGAAGGGGGCCAAGTTCCCAACTGGCAACGAGTACGAAAGCGGAACACACACAGCCTACGGAGTACAGCCTACAGCTATGGCAAGCGCAGCCTTGTTCAGCTCGCTCCTTTTCTCATGCCAGCCGGGGCAAACCGTAGATCAAAGGACCACAAGGGAGCTTTCCCCCAGCTTTCCCCCATCCAGGATTCCAGGGGCAATACATGGTATGTACGTACATATGTACATGTACATACGAATCACGATTGAGGTGCAAAATCCAGGGGCTGATTCGCGCGCCGCGGCCCGTCATCTGTTGCTCCCAATTTAGCCGATGACAGATACCCTTGCACGTCACATTCGATTGCTTCCATCTGAACCGAGGCACTGGTTGATCGGCGACACATGTATGTACCGCAGTTATGAAGTTATGATTGCTGACATGCCTCCAGCTTTCAAGCTTCCAGCTTCAAGCACCGCGTGCTCATCGAGACTAACAAGAGTCGGAGGACCGGTCCAACGAGTTTCGTACTAGTCAACCCTCATGTTCGGGCCAGAGACCGTTGAGGGCCTCACGTTTGACAACTTCTCCATTTCCAGGGCCCCATCTCGCGTGGAGCAGGACCGCAAACTGCGGGGGCAGCGACGTCAGACTGGGCACTGCTAGGTAAAACAGGCGAACAGGCTGAAAGGGCCATTAGGTACATTACTACCTACCTATGTACTATGTACATATCTACATAGGCACGTTGACAAAACGAGTCCATCATCAATGATCATCAATGCAGAACGGTCAAAGATGAGAACGTTGATGGACGCTAATCACATAAGTCTCGACCAATGGCATCGTCCTGCCGGGAAGCTCATCGGCTCAACTGCCCGTCAAAGAGGAACTCACATCTATGATCTACCGGTAGACCAGCGGCGCTGATTTCTGGCCCTAGTTGATTGCGGGTTGCGGCATGACGTCGCTTCATGATGACGGCAACGTGTATCATGCGCCGTTGACATGATTCTACGATATTGAAATATGTATACGGACTCAGTAAACGATAATCAGAGTGATCTTGAGGTATGGAAACTGGATATTGAACCCATCTTTCGGGTGTAGCCTTGTAGGCCCTCTGAATCCTGATTAAGGCGAATCGTGCGCTTTGGGCGATCTCGGACGATTTCCATGCCCAGGTCACGGTAAAGGTAATAATTTCATTCGCCCAGGTCCTCGGAACTCCCTTTCGAAGCGTTTGGGGAGAGAGGCTTTGAGTGCCGCAATGTCATCCAACTTCTGGCCAGCCAGGAGGAGGCCATCGACATATATATAATATAGCAACGTACATATCTCCTTGGACGAATACGCCAAGTTCCGATGTGAGTGGTTTAAACCCCAGTATACTCAAAACCAGGGTGTAATACCAGATTCGAGGTGATTGCTTGAGGTCATATGGTAAGCAAACGCGGCCAGTGCCATCTTACTCTACAGAGCACTATATGGCCTCAAGCAATCGCCTCGAATCTGGTATTACACCCTGGTTTTGAGTATACTGGGGTTTAAACCACTCACGTCGGAACTTGGCGTATTTGTCCAAGGGGATCTGTACGTTGCTATCTATGTCGATGACCAGTAATGACCTCCTCCTCGCTGGCCCCAACTTGGATTCAGACAATAGGAGAAGTAGGGGTGCCGCCGAGATTGGGGTCAAAGTGCCCAGTAATCGCTACTTTGACCATCCGCGCGATTCCTGACCTTTCAGATGCATTGTGGTAATTTATTCATGAGGTTGCCTCTATTCAAGGCTCCGAAAAACCTTGGTCAAGCTGGGGCTTTGTGCCGATCCTCGTGCAGTGAACAGTTGCGTTTTTTGGGGTGTGTGAGATGAATGGAACTTATCTGATACAGCTCCAACGCGTCCGGACTCCGGACTCATGACCTGTTTCAATGTGAGGATTACGGGTAAAAGAAATTGATTGAAGGAGCGAGCAACTGCAGTCTGCAGAACTGGAGAGATCTGGTAGTCATACACTCAGGAGTCAGAGACCGAGTCAAGTGATCTCCGGCCTCCTGGGGCCTGTTGCCGGATTCAAACACTGAACAGTACTAGGTCTCAGAGCCCTTTCAGGCATTTTCATCACGGACCGATTCCGCCCACTGTGAACAACTTGGAAAAGAGGTGAGATACCCCGATGATGAGCATCGTGTTTCTCTCACTCGCTTCAAAGAGTTTCTTAGCCGGCGGTCTGAAGTTTCAATGACGCAACAGCCAAATGTCGTGTTTATGCCATCCCAAAGTCGAGGTGTGTAATATGGAAGGATATGGCTCCTTTTATGTTCTTGCAGGCGTCCTTGGGCCGCAGACATCATTTGTACACGTGTGCAGCCACGATTCATATTTTCTTTTACACCTACCTCTTAAGCTTTAGCCTTTCCCTTTCATCTCCACATTAGGCCGTGAGTATACAGAATAGACTTTCGCACATGCTACCTCTCCCCCGACCAAGAGTCCTAGTGCTGCGCTTGATGGAGCTGTTCTACCTAACTATTAGTCCCACGCGATGCTGGCAGAGTTTTTCTGCCCACCACATTTGAGATCATAACTTGGCCAGATGCTCTACCTAGACAGGTTTTCTCTACCGACGGAACGTTTCGACAGAACGCGATGTGAAGAACTTCGATAGTGAATTCAACGTAAAGGCGAACGAATTGTGTTCTCAACTGCGCAACACAGAGAAGCTTGTACATGTCCAAATTGCTGTCATGATCTGGGAGTGCATGTTGAATTTGGTGTCCTGGATCGATTGCCGTAGCGATTCTTGGCCGACGTCCTTGTACAGCTTTAGAATGTAGGGACCCGCCTCAAGGTAAGAACTGAAGTGCAGCTGAGTGCCAAGCAAGAGGTCTGCTCGCATGGGAAGCATCAGCTGCGTAAGACGTGACTCATGGTCATAGGAGCAAGTGACACGGTCGACTGCCTTTTCCAACATAGGGCTCTTGATGGACTCTTTGTTTTAGTCGAATTCGAGTCTCAGTTCGCAGATATTGTGGGTAGTGGCAGACAGGATACTGAATACCAAGTACATACATGGTTCTGGAAGGAACCTACCCGTACGGAGTATGACTCATGAGCCAGCAGCTATCTAATTACTACGTGCATAAAAGCTCGATCGGTCCTGCCGTGGGACGGTGAGCCGGGCAAGAGAGGGGACATGTATGAATACCTACATGGGCGTCGTCTTATGAGGATCGAATAGACTATCCGTACGTCCAGCGCAGAATTCGCCATCAGGTGTCTCAGGCCCTATTAGCTAATTGCCCCTTTGCGCGCTCTACGTGGCGATAGTATGTAGGCACTATCCTTCGCCGCCATCGCGAGATGGCTTCATAGTGACTCTAGATATTCGAAGAGCTAGGAGATGCTTGCCATAGGCACAAGAATGATCGTAGCCCTTGTGCGCAACCGGACCCAGGTCAGGTTTGGTGCCGGGGTTCGTTCATACGAATATGTGACGGCGAGACCCGACGGAGTGAGTCAATGATGGTCCATGGCCATGCGTGGCAGACCTTGGAGGAAGCTTCTGTGCATATACCTACATCATCGGCATCAATAACTTTACATAACATCTGGAGCGTAACTAGAGGCAGCCTACAAAGCATGCCTCTCGTGAGTCATACGAACATTGCTGAGTTGGGACGAACCCGGAGAACTCTGGCCCATCAATGTTCTTTGGTCGAATGCTGGTACAAAGAAGGCCCTGGCTATAGGCTCAGGCCGAATGGCAGGAATTCAGATCATTGATCGACTTGCGCAGAGAGACATCGACAACTCAATTTAGGTACACTCGGAAGTTGGAAGCTTTTGGGATGGCGCAGGCCGCATGGCGTACGGTCCAGAGGCTCACTTCAGAACCAGGTCACTGACAGGGGGTGCGGCCAATCGCGTCGCAGCTCGACGTGCAGACACTGGACAGGTACCTATGTACCTTGTACATGAGTGCAATGGAGATACCAACCAAAGGTCGCCTTTTTCCCGTCTCGCCTTTGCACGATTGTTAACGTAGCCAAGCCTCCTCAGCCAGCCAGCCGCGATGACAGAGCACGCCGATGCGGCTTCGTCCGCCAGCGATGCCGCCGCCCAAAGAGCCTCCGAGCAAGCGCGCCTCCGCCGGGAGCGCAGAAATGCCAAATTACAGTCTGGCGGCGCCGACAGACTGAACAAGATTACTGGCCTCGGCGGCCGAGTCGTGGGAGGTGAGTTGTGGTGGATGGACGTGACAGCAAGGAATTCCACAGGCAGCAAACCGAGCACGTCTAATATTTTTCTCTAGACACTCAACAAGCTGCGCCTGTTGTTTCAGCAGAGCCAGCCGCCACGGCCACGACGTCACCGAAGGCGGCCCAAACCCATGCTGACCCCGACGAAGTCGACATCTCGCAACATTACTACGAGCCGAAGGCCACTTCCGCTGCTGGCTCGGAGCCCACCATTTCAGAAGCCCAGCTTCGCCAGATGATGCTCGGCTTTGAGCGCCCCGGCCAGTCCACCCCAGGCACACCAGGCTCAGGCCCAGGCGCCGGCGCCAGCGGCGTCCCCAACATGGAAGAAGACCCCATGATGAAGATGATGGCCCAGATGATGGGAGCTGCAGGCGGCGCACCTGGAAGCTCTCCCTTCCCCGGCATGCCCCCCATGATGAGCATGCCCGGCCAACAACAGCCCTCCACGCAAACGAGTTCCTACCACACAATATGGCGTTTGATCCACGCCCTCGTCGCTCTCGGCCTGGGCTTCTACCTTACCCTCTTCACGAACTTCTCCGGAACCAAGCTGGAGCGAGACACCGCTGCGCTGGCCATCCAGCAGCATGGAGTGGTTGGTCCGGATGACGAGACTGAGCGACAGAAGCGCTTGTTCTTTTGGATGTTTGCCACGTCGGAAGCTGTGCTGCTTACTACGAGGTTCTTTCTCGACAAGGGACGAGCGCCGCCACCGGGGTTCGTGTGGACGGTTGTGGGCTTCGTTCCGGAGCCGTTTAAGGGGTATCTGAGTGTGGGGTTGAAGTATGGGCAGATTTTTACGACGGTGCGGTCGGATATCTTGACGTGTATGTTTGTGTTGGGGATATGCTCCTGGTTGAGGGCGTAGGGCAAATGGGGCGTTTACATGCCATGAACTCGGTAGAACTTTACAGCAGCATGCTTTGACATCATTTGTTGGACGCTGTACAGTTGAATACCGAGTGACTGGATGAATGTGTGACTTTGCATAACTCTAACTCCTGCCGTGGCTTCATTTGCACATTTGTATTACTCCATAATATCAGGGGCCAGCAATCCGTTGACCTGCTTGACCGGAAAATAGGTAGGCAGCGACAAAGGATGTTAGTATTTCCACAATCTTCCATAAATGCTTGCACAGCCCTTCCCACGCCGTGCAGCGAGCGATGTGAACAAAGAGCCCGGATATCGAATCATGTTGAAGCTCGGATTTGGGGCATTCGCTACAGTGTGGCTGGCTCGCGAACTTGTCGAGAAGTAAGTTTGACAAGTTTGGTGCCGAGAATGTGTGCTGTTGAGAAATTGACTTCGCCCTGTAGACGTTATGTTGTTGTATATATGGCATTAGATTCTCCTGAAACAATCCCGATGGTGAGGGCAACCGCGGCCGTGATGCTGAGGGTACCTACCTATTAGGTACATGGCAAAATGTGAAATATATGGGTATCCCTTTTGGGCGCCGTGACATCCGCCGCCGTAGAAGTGTGAGCTTTTGATAAGACTGCCTCCCTAGGTACCTTGCCACACCCTTTCGCGTACTTCGCTCTTGACCGAGAGAAAATGGGGGATGGACGGGGAGGAACAACAACAGCAGGGAACTGCTCAGGATCCCTACAAAAGATAAAGAAAGATAACCGTCAATCAGACGATCAGAACGACAACACGACACACGATCTGGGAGCCCAGTCGACACAACACCGAAAGAACAGAACTGAGTTGAATTTTCTAGCAAGCAAAGGCAAACAATCGAGGGTCACTCACTACCTTGTAAAGCAAGCTGCTGTCCGAAATCCTCGAAGAGGAAACAGCGAGCAACAAGCGAAGGTTCCCTCGCGTAAAAAGTGGTTCCATCCGCCGGTCCACGGCAAGAACCAAGCAAGAGAACACCCCGTTTTTCTCGAGCAGAAGTTCTTACTCTTTTAATCAACATCATCAACATCACCTTGCCGTCGTATCATCAGTAACTATTGAACTCCCATCAAATTGATCCCTCATCCTTCAACATCTTTATCATGATGTTTCGATTCCTATTCTGAGCTTCCCGCAAATACTCTTATTGTTCCCCACAGCGCATCATCGACCGATCCTGTCTCGGATGGATTTGAGTACATAAGAGCATACGGGGCCAGACCCGAAAGAAGGTGAAGCCAGGCGTCCTCTCCTTCTTTCACTTTTAGACTATATAGACGAGATGACACCACAGCCCAGAGTCCCGCGGTACCTAACACTCCCAACAGTAGCACCTTGGCTCGAATTATCTGATTTTATTCAATAATCAATAGCGATGAATGAATCGATCGAAACCTCATCAAACAATCGAGCTATTCTTACAGAACCTTCTCCGAGCTTCCGAGAATCTTCGCCGGAGTGCTCGTCAGTTTTTTCTAGTTGCAACTCATGAAGCATCCTACTTAGTACTAATTCGTGGATAGAATCGCTTTTGGCGCATAGGCCAGATGAGATTCCTCGGGGATTTGTCTATACGACTGCCGCCGATGAGCGGGACCTCGTCATATACTACATCCACCGGCACCCGAGAAAAACTTTCAACGCGGAGATTGGAGTTCTCCAACAATTCGCCGCAGATTGGACAAGAGGAATGCGCGTGAGTCACCAAAATGACCGTGAAATTCGTCATTATCTAATTTCATTCAGTTCCCCAAGTATCATATATGATCAGCAGCGATGACAAATTCAACTGAATCACCTCATGCCTAATCCAATGATCTTTCCATTCTCACAGAGAATTCTTTGAGCTTCCGGGAATCTTCGCCGGAGTGTTTGTCAGTTTTTTCTAGTTGCAACTCATGAAGCATCCTACTTAGTACTAATTCGTGGATATAATCGCTTTTGGCGCATAGTCCAGATGAGATTCCTCGGGGGTTCGTATATACGACTGCCGCCGATGGGCGGGACCTCGTCATATACTACTTCCACCGGCACCCCAAAATAACTTTCAACGCGGAGATTGGAGTACTCCAACAATTCGCCGCGGATTGGACAAGAGGAATGCGCGTGAGTCACCAAAATGACCGTGAAATTGCCATTAGCATAATTATTCTCACTGACGATTGTTATAGGATGTGAAGGGCGAAAGCCCTTTGTCAGAGGTGCAACCCTGCGATTATATATTTGTATTTGGGTAAAGTCAACCCTTTGCAACACTGATCATGTTCTCGTTTGCGCTAACGCTTCTCAGTCAGGGTTCCCATGTATCAAATTTTACACCCTCCGAACCAGAGCATATCTGTTGCATTCTGCCCATATGTGGGTCCATGTATGATGTACCCGAGACTTGATACATCACATCGAGATTATGGTGATTGGGATGGACCATAGCGTTTGTGAGACAGACCACGCCCGGTGTGGTGGCACAGAGCGCCTAATCATGTCTATTGATAGTCGCTCATTCCTTCAGTTCTTCAGATAGTCTTTCTTGTTCTCTATCCAATTCGAACTACATCGATCCGGCATTTCTGTGCCAGAAGTGTACACTACCGGCCCTACCTCCGTATACTATGCCTTCCCCATGAAGGAACGCAATTACCGGGCCTCCGTCTCGAGACTCGAATTCGGCCTTGGACATCTCGATCTGTTCGTCGAGGCTTTATTTGTATTTTGCGATCTGGTCGACGTGATGATCTTGTGCGTCTCCTATCAACATGAGCGGGAACGCCTTTGCCCAGTATTCTTGTGGAAGTCCCTTCCGCTCACATGGCACAGAGTTGATAAATAAAGTTGAGTTTCGGTTCGAGGAGGTCATATCGTCCACCACCATACTTCTGTTTGTCTGGGTAGCCTTTCTCAGCGTCATTAAGTGGGCGTTTACTTTCCTTGTCCCTGATTGGTGAGAATGCTGGCCGGCGGAGACGATCAGAGTGATCGAAGTCGGATCCCGATGACGAAGGTGAAGGGCTTGGAGGTGATGGTGGCGCGCGGCCTCGGTCATCGTCGTGGGACGGTTGTTTCGGCTGTTTTGATGGACGTCGAGGTGAGGGGCGAGCGTCATGGCCGTTGTTGCTTGGTGTTGACGGATTAAGGAGTGGTCCCGATGCTCCTGAGATGTTTTGGGTAGAGGCATGCTGATGTAGGGCCTCTGTTGATCGGCGAAATCGTTTCTCACTCGGCCCAACGTCGTACCTCTGTTGGTGGTGACAGGTGTGCCTGCGGTTGTGCGATGTTGGAGTCAATGGACCAGAGCTTCGATGTTGGCCAGTGGTCAAGTATGTATTGAATTCTCTATTGAAGAGCCTCCATATCTTGAACAGCGCGTGGATCTTCTTCACGTTGAGGTCGAACAAGACTTGGCTGTGTGTGTGAGATGGGAACCTGAGCATGGTGGACCTGCAATGGGTTTGGTTGATGCATTCTGTGCGGAATCTGTGTAAAGCCCCCCTTCAGTAGTGATTCTTCCTTTAGTAGAACGGAGTTGACATTGTTCTGTTGAGGAAATACCCTCGGCGCATGTGGAAATCCGTCTTGGGAAAGATATTCTTTTGAAGCGGGAGCGAATTCCTGGACCGTGGGTTGGTAGGAATAGTGCACGAGGGAAGCGAGGAATTTTCTCATAGTGATACTAGCCAGTCCGGTATATTGTTGTTCTGGCTGGTTTGGCAGAGGGGGCGCATCTGGAATGGTAATATCGGGTTGCTTCTCTGCGATACTGCGATGAGTGGCCTGATGCAGGAACGGGGGAGCGTCATGCATGCTAGTGTCCGATTTGACGCTTGCAGTGTTGATGGACATCAGCTTGTACGTGTCCGTCGGGTTCCTGTCGTTGTCCTGAGCTGGCCGAACCTGATGTTGATGAGTCTCGGCCGGTCAACATGGGGTGGTGTAAATAACAATACTCTAAATCCATGATCAATTATGTTTTTGTTCTGGACGACGAGGCAAAAGGACACCACAGCCGATCAAGATTTGCCCCAGCGCGAAGTAATTTATGACAATCTTCATGCGAGTGCGCATTCTGACCGGAAGCGTTTGAGACGAGTCGGAACATACAATCTATATGTTTTCTTCCTCCTTCCTACGTTTCACCATAAATGGGTCAGTTAACAGCACCGTCGTCGGAGTCCGTTCGTCAGGATTCGTGATAATCATTCTCTTAATCAAGTTAAGGAATTCCAAGCTTTCGTCATCGAGCATCCTGAACGAGTTGCGATATGCCCTCGTCTCATACCTCTTCCAAACCTCAACTCGGTCGTGGAGGGCTGGTGCTAGAGTGTCAGTATCGCGGCTGCGAATCCACTCAATAGCGGAAAGGCAGGGGAGAGGCAGAGATACCAACAATTTTCATGTTTCCGATCTTGTTTGTCCCAAAGTTTCGGCCAAGTTTCTGGGGGGGGTCCACCGAATTGAATTTCCCGGCAAAGATAATCTTTCAGAGAACCCATTGTCGGAATAAGAATGCCGCCCAATTTGACATGGAATAGCTGAGCATGAATATTAACCACATGCATCCAAAATCTTGGCAACGATGACCTACCGTACATCCGACAGCCCAAATGTCGGCCGCTTCGCTCCAAGTAGAACCAATTCTGTCATCGCACAGTTCGTCAAGTACAAATTCTGGCGGCCGAATCATCCAGGGAGCTGCACCTAACAAGTTCGGGACCGCCTGGCTTATCCTGTAGGCTATGTGAACAAGCGATTGTAATGTTAGTTGTGTCACAGAGATCTGTGCGATGTCCACATACCTCTTCCAAAGTCCAAAATTTTGACATTTAACGAGCCAGCGGGAAAGGCCTTCCTCTTTCTTAAAAAGAATCCAATCGATGAAGATGCAACAATATAAGGGGGTATCGAGTTCATTGGGAATTTTGGATCGCGAGGAACGACTGCAACAACTTCTTCGCTGGCAAAAAAATCGATGATGTCGTCCTCCTCGAATTGCTCCAGCTGAGGGAGGGCAATTCCGAAATTGCCGATGTGGGGATCTGCGTATGAACGTCAGTTGCTAACTTGCTTGACCATCATCAGTGTACACCACCGACCTTACCTCCGTGTACTATGCCTTCCCCGTGAAGGAATGCAAACCCTTCTACAATTTGTCGTGAAACATCATATGAACAGTGATGCGCGGTATCTTGATCACTCAGTGGAGAGACCACTTCGGTCACCAAACACTGGTGGAATCCATTCGGTCCTTCAACAATAAACACGTCCAAGAGTTCGATAACTCTCTCGTAGCCAAGCTTTCCTGGCCCAGTTTTGCGAATCTGGGATAGAACTTCGCCTTCTCTATCGGGGAGGGGTTTCTCTGACCCATGTCCGACTTTGACGGCAACGTAACGTCTACAGGGCGAAGTCAATTCCTCAACATCACACATTCACGGCGCCAAACATACTTCTCGACAAGGTCGCGAGCCAGCCACACTGTAGCGAATGCCCCAAATCCGAGCTTTAACATGATTCGATATGTGGGCTCTTTGTTCACGTCGCTAACACAAGTAAGCGGCTTGGGAAGGACATCGCCGAGAGTGATCGGATGCAATCCAAATTGTTTGTATCTTGTCAGATCTTCTAACTGCACGTCATCGCCATTATAGAAAAAAATGTCGCATTGGTCTTGCAGAGTTGTTGAAGTTTCCATTGTGTTTCAAGGACATCGAGGTATGAGACGATGGTGTAATGACGCAAGTTTGCTGAGACGAGGATACGGTAATCTGTTTAGTTTTGAGCAAAAAGGTAAAATGGAATGTTTATCATGACTCAAGAGCTAGGTTAGTAGGTAGTTACATACCCTGGAAGTGGGAAAGTAAAAATATGTGACACATTCGGCTGGTACGGCCGTCACGTGGCGAAATTCTCAATACATACTTGTGAATCTTGTGATCCCACCTGAGTGATCAGTGATCACTGGTGTGCCCAATCCTGTTGCGCCAAATGACGACAAAAGAATTCGCATTGTACAAGCTGCTGAACCCTGTACAATTGACACCTATATTGCTAAGGCATGGGCAAAGCCCAGGCCATCACAATACTCCCCCATAAGGCATGCTTCCAGCAGCAGCAGCACACTCCTTCTGCTTCCTAGAACCTCGTATGGCATTCCCCCGAAGGACTTGTCCCTGTACTTGGATAGGGATCTTCCATTACTAATTAGCAGCGCGGTCATCGGCCGCAAGCCTGCGGAAATCGTGAACGCCGTCAACGGAGCAATCCAAGCACCGGCCGCCGTAGCCGCACGCCGCCTTCCAAGCGGCGATACCGTGGTCACTTTTCGAGAGCCGGCACGACCCCATATCGAAGCAGACGCGTGGGTGAAGACGGCGTTCGGCCCGGAAGCGGCCCTAAGCCATCGTCTGTTCACCATCGTCAAGTCTTTCCCCGTCCGGCTATCCGACAAGCAGGACACGACCGAAATGGTCAAACAACTGATTGCCTCCAACGGCCCCGGGATCGCCAAGGTTACGACCAGAAAACCGAGGGGCTCCTCCACGTTCTCCCTTCTCATCGTCGCGGTCGACGTGTCGAAACGGCGAACAGGCTATGTGACAATGGCATAGTCTACGAATCGGAGATCTTTGACGCGATGCCTTACAACGCCGCCGTCAACCCGAGGCAGTGCTACCGCTGCTTTAAGTTTGGGCACATCGCCGCCCACTGTCAACCCCCAGCGAGATGCGGTCGATGCGCAGCCGGCAGACACGACCGTGGCGATGAAGACAGCCCAGTCTTCAAAGGAGAATCTCGCCCTCATTGTCTGAACTGCTCCGAGCCACACGTGACGTGGTCCCGCGAGTGTCCCACCGCCAATGCTCAATGGGATAAGGCCAGGGTGGCCTACCACAACCGACCATGGTTGGTCGTGTCCTGCTTGTCGGATAGCCAGACGGGGAAAGACTTGACGATGATGGTGAACAGACGACGGCTTAGGGCCGCTTCCGGGCCGAACGCCGTCTTCACCCACGCGTCTGCTTCGATATGGGGTCGTGCCGGCTCTCGAAAAGTGACCACGGTATCGCCGCTTGGAAGGCGGCGTGCGGCTACGGCGGCCGGTGCTTGGATCGCTCCGTTGACGGCGTTCACGATTTCCGCAGGCTTGCGGCGGATGACCGCGCTGCTAATGGAAGATCCCTTGACGATGACCTCGCGATGGACGCGAGCGGGGACCGCCATTTTGGGGGGGGGGGGGGGGGGGGGGGAGCGAGGTGTTTGGGCGTTGCTGATCGGGGCGCTACGGGCCTCGATCGACGCCCACGTTGGAGGGGGAGCGTGAAATGCTTCGGAGACGGCTTCCCTCACCGCCGCCTTGATATTTTCGATGCTATCGGTCGAGCTTTTCTGTTGTGTCTTCTTTTCGTCAAGACGTCCCCTTTCCTGGGCGTGTTCAAACCCTTCGCGAAGGACGAGGAAGAAGATTGCCCACGCAACTTCCGGCGACGCTGCGTCAAGACACTCGATGAAAGTGTCGTATACTTTCTTCATTGGTTTCGACAATCGTTCCCGCGACGGGATCTTCTCGCTTTGACCGTCCATTGGCGAGGGCGTCGCGTGGCGGGCGAATTTTCAAATTTTCAATTTCCCCCCCCAAAAAATGCGGTATTGAGATTACATAATAATAACGGAGAGATGATAGAATTGAGGGATGATAGAATTGTTCATCCACCAACAGGCCTCAACGCCCCATTCCATTTCTCTTCTTCTAAGCTGGCCACCTTCAAAACAATATTTACTAATTGCATGAATGCCTCTGCTTATCTGATCTTCACTACACACCGAGAAACGCGAATCCGTGGCTAGGTATGTATGTATTTGGAACGTGGCAAGGCGCGAAAGTCATGAAAATCGTTGCAACTGTAATGTGGGCGAGGTACAAAGTCCGGGGGAGAAAAGTGGAGTGGTGTGTAGGTACCTAATAGGAGGTACCTACCTCCTGTAGATTCAGGAGAAACAATCCCGATGGTGAGAGCAACCCGTGACGGTGCGGTGGCTAGAGCGTCATCACGTGCGGCCCCAATATCAGTTGGTTTCTGAGCATTGTCATGATGTCTTCCGCATAGAGTGATATCACCAACATTAAGTACTTACCGTATTCCTGTCCAGCAAACTTGCGTCATTACACTATCGTCTCATACCTCGATGTCCTTGAAACACAATGGAAACTTCAACAATTCTGCAAGATCAGCCCAGAAACTTTGTGTATACTAGCGTTGAAGCGAAGGTCGAAAATCAGACACGATACAAACGATTTGGATTTCATCCAATCACTCTCGGCGATGTCCTCCCCAAGCCTCTCACTTGTGTTAGCGACGTGAACAAGGAGCCCAGATATCGAATCATGTTAAAGCTCGGATTTGGGGCATTCGCTACAGTGTGGCTGGCTCGCGACTTTGTCGATGAGTAAGTTTGATAAGTTTGGTGCCGAAAATGTCACATGTGTGATGTTGAGAAATTGACTTCGCCCTGTAGACGTTATGTTGCCGTCAAAGTCGGACTTGGGTCAGACAAACCCCTTCCCGATAGAGAGGCCGAGATTCTATCCCAGATTCGCAAAACTGGGCCAGGAAAGCTTGGCTACGAGAGAGTTATCGAACTCTTAGACGTTTTTGTTGTTGAAGGACCGAATGGATTCCACCAGTGTTTGGTGACCGAAGTGGTCTCTCCACTGAGTGATGAAGATACCAACGAATATTGTTCATATGATGTTGTACGACAAATTGTAGAAGGGTTTGCGTTCCTTCACGGGGAAGGCATAGTACACGGAGGTAAGGTCGGTGGTGTACACTGATGATGGTCAAGCAAGTTAGCAACTGACGTTCATACGCAGATCCCCACATCGCCAATCTCGGGATTGCCCTCCCGCAGCTGGAGCAATTCGAGGAGGCCGACATCATGGAATATTTTGCCAGCCCTGAAATTATTCCAGTCGTTCCTCGCGAACCAAAATTCCCAATGAACTCGATACCGCCTTATATTGTTAAGTCTATAATGATGACAGACTACTTAAAACTTATGGAGGCCTTTCCCGCTGGCTCGGTATCTGTCAAAATTCTGGGCTTTGGAAGAGGTACGTGGACATTGCGCATTTTATGTTACACAACTAACATTATCTTCGATGTTTCACATAGCCTACAGGATGAGCCAGGCGGTCCCGAACTTGTTAGGTGCACCTCCCAAGATGATTCGGCCGCCAGAAGGTGTACTTCATGAACTATGCGATGGCAGAATCGGCTCTACTTGGAGCGAAGCGGCCGACATTTGGGCTGTCGGATGTACGGTAGGTCATCGTTGCTAAGGTTTTCGATGTATGAGGTTAATAATGAATATTCAGCTATACCATGTCAAATCGGGCGATGAGCTTATTTCGACAATGGATTCTCTGAAAGATTATCTTTCCCAGGCAGTTCAATTCGGTGGACCTTCCCCAGAAACTTGGCCGAAAGTTTGGGAAACGCAAGAGCGGCAACATGAAAATTGTTGGTATCTCTGTCCTCTCTCTTTTGAATTGATTCGCAGCCGTGATACTGACACTCTAGCACCAGCCCTCTGCGATCGAGTCAAGGTTTGGGAAGTGCGTGAGGCAAATTGTAACTCGTTCAGGATCCCACATGATCAGGAAAGATTGGCATTCCTTAATTTCATCAAGAGAATGATTATAACGAATCCTGATGAACGGACTCCGACGAGGCTGCTTCTAACTGACCCATTTATGGTGGAACGTAGGAAGGAGGAAGAAAGCATATAGATTGCTGACTTCAAGGATCCATCAAGATATAGCATCATTGGATCCATTGATGGGACTTGAACGCTATAATGATGCATGCAACAAGCGACCTGGCCGTCACATGTGTTTCTGTCTGCATTGTGGTAAGCTCGCGATGTTAAAGCGGTGCTAAAGGCAAGACCTAATGACGCCAGCCCTGTGGTTCAGGCCCCCAAAACATTGTGGTCTGTAGGCGACATTATAACGTATCGAGAAAGATTGTACAAAAAGAAGGGAACAAAGGATAGGAAAGCTTGCATCGCAAGTGAAAACGGAGAGCAGATTGACTGGTGATGCTTTAGCGTGAGGGGAGCGAGGTGGCCATGAAAGCCATGAATGATGGGACGACGACTGATGAACTGGTGGGACTATCATTCCCGATTTGCTATTTCTGCATTACATGTATATACTGACGCGACAATCACAACAACCGTCATACCGATAATTGATGGTTCTGTTTGAAGTTTCCGAGAGAAAGTGTGTCGCTGCAGACATTACCTTCCTTCACAAATCTGGATCATTTCATCGATTGGCACAGTGCACACTTGTGCCAGGCAACCCTGACCTATACCATGGTGCGCGTCCTGGGACTCCTGAGAAGCCTCGATTGTAGAGTTCGTAGAGACCTAAACGGTCAGATTACTCCCTAGACACAGTGCGACCTGCTGATACATGGTACCTAACTTTTTCCTCGAAGCCGAAGGGCCAGATGGAACATCATCAGTTGCTTGCCGACATTCATGTTTTAACGATGCTTTGAGGGCTAGTCTGCAGTGGCATGGAATTACGGAGCCAATACAACAACGATGGGACGTACACTACCTCTTCCTTAATATACCATGGTGGTCAACCGAAGATGTACAGCACTCATCCAATAGCACTTTGTAATTCGGAAGCCAAACCCGGTTATTCCTGGGCTCTCGCTGGCGACGCAGACTCATTTCGACTAGGTGCTGCTGCTTATGGCAAGGCTAGAGTCTAGAGAGTAGAGATGGGACAAGACAAATGAGAGATGGACGATCAAGCTTGAAGCTAACAATACAGGGAAGGTTCGGAAAGCAGCCCGGGTCATATTAAAATGACGATTTGGATTCGGGGACGACGAGTGAAGCGTCTAGGAAAGGCACTATCATTACCAGCCCTTTACTAACACTGTCAGTGTCACCATCACCTTGCGAAAGGGGCATAAGGAAACCTATATTGAATTTTATGCGTGAGTACAACAAAGTCTCATTCTATGGTGGCAGAGGCCACCATAAATGGATCAGTTAACAGCGCCTTCATCGTAGTCCGTTCGTCAGGATTCGTGATAATCATTCTCTGAATGAAGTTAAGAAATCTCGATCTTCTCTCACTACCTGACACTTTCAAAACCTTAACTCGATTGTGGAGAACTGGTTTTAGGATGTCAGTAGCGGCTGCAAATCAATTCGAAAGAAGCAAAGCAGAGAACACCAACAATTTTCATGTTGCCGATCATGCGTGATCCAAAGTTTCGGCCAAGTTTCTGGCGGCGGTCCACCGAAATGAATTGCCTGGAAAAGATAATCTTCCAGAGAACCCATTGTCAAAATAAGGTTGCCGCCCAATTTGACATGGTATAGCTAAATATGAATATAAGCCTCATGCATCGAAAATCTTGGCAACGATGACCTACCGTACATCCGACAGCCCAAATGTCGGCCGCCTCGCTCCAAGTAGAGCTGATTTCGCCATGGCGCAGTTCATGAAGTAGAAATTCTGGCGGCTGAATGATCCTGGGAGGTGCACCTAACAAGTCCGCGACCGCCTGGCTCTTCCTGCAGGCTATGTGAACAAGCCATTACAATGTTAGTTGTGTCACAAAAATATGCGCAATCTCCACGTACCTCTTCCAAAGTCCAGAATTTTGACATTTAACGAGCCAGCGGTAAAGGCCTTCCTGCTTTCTAAAAAGTCTGTCATTATGACTGATGGAATAATATAAGGGGGTATCGAGTTCATTGGGAATTTTGGATCGCGAGGAACGACTGCAACAACTTCTTCGCTGGCAAAAAAATCGATGATGTCGTCCTCCTCGAATTGCTCCAGCTGAGGGAGGGCAATTCCGAAATTGCCGATGTGGGGATCTGTGTATGAACGTCGCGTCAGTTGCTTGACTGTCATCGACATCAATGTACACTTCCGGCCTACCTCCGTGTACTATGCCTTCCCCGTGAAGGAACGCAAACCCTTCTACAATTTGTCGTACAACATCATATGAACAATATTCGTTGGTATCTTCATCACTCAGTGGAGAGACCACTTCGGTCACCAAACACTGGTGGAATCCATTCGGTCCTTCAACAACAAAAACGTCTAAGAGTTCGATAACTCTCTCGTAGCCAAGCTTTCCTGGCCCAGTTTTGCGAATCTGGGATAGAATCTCGGCCTCTCTATCGGGAAGGGGTTTGTCTGACCCAAGTCCGACTTTGACGGCAACATAACGTCTACAGGGCGAAGTCAATTTCTCAACATCACACATTCTCGGCGCCAAACTTTGTCAAACTTACTTCTCGACAAGGTCGCGAGCCAGCCACACCGTGGCGAATGCTCCATATCCAAGCTTCAACATGATTCGATATCTGGGCTCCTTGTTCACGTCGCTAACACAAGTGAGAGGCTTGGGAAGGACATCGCCGAGAGTGATCGGATGCAATCCAAATTGCTTGTAGTTCGTCAGATCTTCGAACTCCGCTTGACCGCCACAAAAAAAAAAGGTTTTGTATTGGTCTTGCGGAGTTGTTGAAGTTTCCATTGTGTTTCAAAATTCAAGGACATCGAGGTATGAGACGATGGTGTAATGACGCAAGTTTGCTGGACAGGAATACGGTCAACTCTTTGGTGATTTGTATTACTGAGCCATTTGCGGAATGCTGAATGAGGGGATGTACTCCAGAGAGAGAGGAGGGACTCAGCTTTCAAACCGAATGTTCTTGTGTACGCGTGGGTGAAATCTTTTGGAAAGGACCACTACATATATCTAGTGGGTGCGACTTTCCGAGTACAGGGCCCCAAAAAACTGGTGAAAGCCCGGATTTTCGCACCTACCTGTTTCCCGTTCTCGAATTGGGGCCTTGTACTCGGAAAGTCGCACCCACTAGCTGAGCGGTTCCGACAAAAAGGTACGATATTGTATCTATGACAGGTAATCTATGTATCCCTGGATGAATGCAAGCGCGAATCGTCTTTGCAACTCAGAGGCAGGAGTTACAGTACAGTTCGGTCCGCCGCAATTGCCCAATTTCTTCAAAGTTCACAGACAGGTACCCGGGCCAGAGTCAGACCGCATCTCACACCCTCAAAAAAGTATGCCTGGCCAAGACAGCCGCATGATGATAATGGCATCTAGGCGACCAAAGTCATACTGGTCAATTCCATCTCACGCGGACCTCTTCCCTCAAAGACAATCCCGTAAAACACAAGGTCCTCTCCCTCTCGGGCCGTTTTGCCACAAGATCTACCCCCGCATCGTCACGGCCAGTATCTCCCCCAACATGCCTCTCACCCTCCCCGACTTCTCCATCGCACACGTAAAAACCACGGCCGTGCTCGCCGCAAAGACAAGCGTCTCCCGCCACTGCATCTCAACAGGGTACCGCCTAGGCAACAAAGTCGCAAGGGCACGCGGGGCCACAAACAGCGCCATGTCTCTCCGCCGACGCGCCGTCTCAATGAGCACGCTCCACCCGCAGAGGAAGCAGCCCGCACCGATGCAGTATCCGCCATCGAGGCGCTGTCGACTCTCGGTATCCTTGCCCAGAAGACGCGGCCCCAGGCGGGTGCGGCCGAGACATACGCCGTAGTAGAACAGGGAGATAAAAGCGCCCAGGAAGGCGGACGAGCGACACGCGGAGAGAACCACCGTGATAGCCGTCTTGATCGTGACGCTC
Organism: Claviceps purpurea; assembly: GCA_029405325.1. Classification (NCBI taxonomy): domain Eukaryota; kingdom Fungi; phylum Ascomycota; class Sordariomycetes; order Hypocreales; family Clavicipitaceae; genus Claviceps; species Claviceps purpurea. The sequence continues at coordinate 2,439,719 of CM055783.1, read as the reverse complement.
CGCCGGCTGGGGTTGCGAAGGTGTAATACCAGAGCGAGGGGCAAGTACGTCTGCATGGCCCATATCCAAGAGAGCCAGAATCGTCGCCAGGCGTGGTTTTCACACGAGGGGCCTCTGCCCATGTGAACGACTTCGCAGGGGAAAGGGATGGACCTGGCTGGATCGCCCCATTCGTAGGGGAGCTTGTGTTCCGTGGACAGGGAGCCAAGGAGGGGTGCTTGACCGGTTTCTTTGCCGTAGATGATGTCGCGGTTTCGACAGCGGCGGAGGGCTTCGATGAGGCGGATGTCTACGTGGGCGGCCGAGGTGATCCATTTGTTGTATGTGCGAGGGAGAGCGTCGGGCCGGTAGAACCAGGACCACATGATGAGGGCGCATGAGGTCACGAAGAAGACGGGGTCGGTCATGGTGGAAATGACGGTCTCGGCCTAGGCTAAGTTAGCGACGATTCCACAGGCAGTTTTTTGCTGTGTTCTTCTTGCTTTCTCGTGCTGGTGTCATCTGTAGACCCAAGTCGCGCAGAGAGAAGGTAGAGAGAGAGAGGTGAAAGATGGGACAGTGGTACCTTTGTCCATGTTCCCGCACGTTGGCGCCTCGTCTTGTGTCGAGCCCACAGTTCACCGATGATGACATCGACAGCCTGCGTGGCAGCGAACAAGGTCAGATCCATGGTCCGCCCCGCGAGCTCACGCCCGGTCTGAGGATCAGCCTGTGAATACCGAGCGTTGGCTAACGAGGCAGCGCGGCGACGTTTCAGCGAGGAGCGATTCGCCTGTAATAGCTTGAGACTGCACCATGCAGCGATGAAGGAGGCGAGTGATCGTGTAAGTCTGCTCATGGGCGACACAACGTTAGCCACGTAAGCAACCGACTAGCCATGAGGCCGATGAATAAAATAGATGTACGTGAACACGCACCTGAGTTGCCAAGAGCTGCCAAATCTGGTGGCCGCACGGGCTATTACTTTGCTCAGAAGCGCCTGGCGATTCCATGATGTTAGCAGACATATACATATCAGACCTTACATCTACAAAGCCTATGCACAAAATTCACGCAAACTGGGTAACGCCATACCTGTAACAGAGTTGAACCGCCGACAAGGACCGCGCAAAACGCGGGAAATTGGTACGGATGCAAGGCCGTCCGGAGAACATGTTGGCATGAGACGTACAAACTCTCGCCATTGTGCGTGTCCGGCAGCGTATAGTCCGGTCGTCTAGGCTTCCTGCGGGCGAGATGCTGAAGGAACAGGGTCGACAGGCGCGGGAGAACCGCGGAGGCGTATCCCAGGAGATAGGCGCGGACAAGAGGCCGCAAAGCCGATGGGATGGACGACAGCGGGAGGATCGCAGTGCGGGTGCGCGAGATGCCAGCCATGATGGCCGGCCGCGCGAGTCAACCAGACCGGACCAGGGCCAAGATGTAGGTACATGGACGTCTGGAGGTTGAAGCTGACGAATCTCGCGAAACCGTCACTGGCAAATACCTACCTAATGTATCTAGTTACCTGGGTAGTACATACATTCTTTGTCAGTAGGTATGTGCAAACAGTTGCCGTGTGTGCATTGTGCTGCTTTGTGCATTCACTGCATTGTCACCGACTCACCGCCGACCGGTGGCCCGCGGCCCACAACCTCATCAAGGTTGAAGGTACATATGTACGGAGTACATACCTATTCCCGTCGTGGGGCACGTGACTAGACGTGAGACCGAACGGATTGAGTTTACATGTACGGAGTACATAGGTACCGATGTATGTACGTGCTCCAGCAATCTCGCCGAGACAAATCAGCGCAAAACTCCTTCAGACAACTTCGAAGTTCGATTGATTACCGAGCTTGTCGCGAGATGGGCTCATATCTAGGTATTGCAATTGGGTCGCACGTGATCATCATGTGTAAGGTCAGTGTCAGAATAATCTTTATGAAATTACACTGAAATGCGCAAGTTTTTGAATTTAAGTAAAAATAGCAGCCCTACGAGGGAGAGGAACTTAACGCGCTATACGTACGGAGCATAATTTACTACCGCGGCTAATAAAAGCGTGAAATGTCCGAGCCAAATCGTTTATGGTACATACATAGGTACCTTAGACCTAAGCGCTGGCGTTTTTGGCGGGCCGGCAGGCCGCGCTACGCCTCTCCAAGTGACGACGCAAGCCCTCAAAAAAAAGGTTTTTGAAAGTTTGAAAACATCGTTCACATCGCCAATCGTCCCGTCACAGATTCACAGTCACAGTTCTTTCTTCTGGTCCATCTTGGTTGCTTCCATCCGTCTAGTGGGTGCTGCTCGACCGTCGCTGACGCCCACCTGCCGCCCATCATCCATGGTATCCCATCCGCCGTCTTCGGCGTCGACCACCGCCGCGTCTCGCCGCCGCAAGCAACGCTCACGTCTGGCACCGTCCCGTGCCGAACGATTCAGCCAATTTTCCGCGGACGCGTCTTCCTGCGAGCGCAAAGATGAGTATCCTATCTTTGCCCGTACCGGTGACGTCGAGATCACGATTCGTGGGGCGATCGCTGCGGACGGAGTCGAGACTGTCTCGAATACATATCTCCTGCATCAGCACATCTTGGCGAGATGTAGCGGTTTCTTCGCAGCGAGTACATCCTCTCAGTGGTCCAAGGCCCAGCCGGACTCGGCCAGCGGGAACGAACGGGCTCGTGATATAGGTGACGAAGGCGATCGTGGTGGTGGTGGTGGTGACAAGGACGGCGGCGGCAGCTCGCAAAATTCTTTTGGTTCCACACGTCCGACGAGACGATGGAAGTATGAATTGAATCATGAGGCGTCCTTTCTCGATGCTCCAATGTTGTTTCAGACAGAGTCTTTCCTGGCAGCAAAAGGAGGGTCAGCACGAGCAGGCGACTCACAGCCATCGTCTTCATCGCTATCCGCCCCTGGCTCTGGAGGTCCTGTTGCATCGCAACCCGAGGATGGTCCGCCAGCTAGGCTGAACGGCTCACAGCGTGTCTTCGATGCGGAACCTGAGATGCGAGAGATGCTCCTTGCGGCAGACGAGTTCCTGTTGCGCAACTACGACAACCTCTTCCGCATCTTTTACAACTGTCGCCCTATGCTGGCAGACGCCGATGTCGACAGTGCCTTTCATCAGTGCAAATCTCTCCTGAACCTGGCAGACCAATATGATGCGCTCGCTGTCGTAAGACCCTCCGTGGAACACCACTTACTGCAGTTTCAGTCAAGCTTATGGGAGGCAGTTGCAATGATTAAACGCAGCTATCTACAATTCAGCTGTATGCTCCGCAGCAAAGTCATCTTTAAAGAAGCTCTCATCCACATTGTGGGCAGTTGGTATCTACGCCAGGAAAGACCCAAGTTCGAAATACCCGACTCCGTACTCGACACGGCCGAGCGCAAGGTACACGAGCTGAAGGAGAATGTCAGTCGCGTGGAGAGTCAGCTGTTCCGTCTCAACCTGACCACAGAGCAGGGTGAACACGTTACTCCGACCAACGACTACCTGGGCTGGCTTGCCGTCAGCCTATTTCGACAATGGCTTGCCGATAGCACCAAGCCCCAGATTAGCGAAAGTGAAGGCAGCGACAACCATCACAGCGATGATAACAATGAATACAAAACATCGCCCTATAACATCTGCCGCATCTTTCGGAGTCTCGGTTCCAAGAGCCCATCCGCCTTCCTCTATCACACCGACTACGAAAAATTCCTCGCACTCAACCCCCAGCTTCACACCCGTGAAAACCTCGTCTACTTCGAAAGTCGCATGGCCGATCTCAAACATCTGGCTCGGAGACTTGTTGACCCGCTCCTCCGCAGCAGCCTGGCGCTCGACGTGGACAAGTTTAATGCCTCAGGTGTAATGCCTTGCGAACTCATCTATTTTACGTGCAGCACGATAGAAGATGACGAAATTCCCTGGCCACTGGAGCCATATATTCCTTACTAGTAAAGCTGAACTGGTTTGCGACGATTACTGAAAGATGAGGATGGAAAGCGAAGCTTTACAATCATGCCAGGTTCAGGGTAGGGTTTTCCGGATACCTAAGAAACAAAACCCGTCGACGCGTGCTCCCAGCTGTCAATACGGAGCAGAGTAGATGGTAAAAAAACAAAAGAACAATAAAAACAACGAACGTCGACGCGTCCCAACTCTCAGCAATGCAACATCGCCCCCTTTTTCGATTCTTCGCTGTCGCCATCATAAACCTTTCACTCGATTAGAACCGAACACTTTGCCCTCTTCCCCGCCCCACTACGCCTCTTACAGGTAACCACGGCACACGAACTTCACGAAGGCATGCACTAAGTGCACTGTTACGAGTCACGACTCACGACTCATCATAAGTTTGCTTCTCCCACCACTTGCGGCGCCGCCGGCCATCGCGCCATTCAGCCAGCCTCGTCCCGAACCGGCCTTCCCCTAGTTATTGAGGCTCAGATCGAGGCCATTCACACTTTTCCACGGCAGCCACTCTATGTTCTCAGTTACCAGTGGGCGGCGCACGCATGTATGTACCTATGTACTCCGTATGTATCGCATGTCTCCATGGCCTGGAGCCCTGGACTATAGCGGGCCCGCAAGGGACCTGTAGGCTGTAAGCGGCGTTCGGAAGTCGGAACTACCTAGCACTGAGGCTTTCTCCTGGTCTAGGGCTTTCATGGAGTCGAATTCGAGGAACTGGAGATTGAGCTAGGTAGGTAGTCCAACCTGCCTGTCTGGTCACTAGTGTCATCAAGTCGATCATAGGAAACGCCATTCGCGACAGGGAGTCCAGATGTTGCAGGCATTCAGCGGAACTGGTCGCCCAGTCATCAATGACCGGGATTAGGAACGCAGAGGGGAAACGGGCGGGGGAATGTTTGGTTTCACTGGACGTACAAAGCGGGGATTGCTTTGCCACGTTTCCCACAGTCCGTCAACACGCTGAGGGCTGCTTGATGCTGCGCAAATGACGAAAGAGCCACGCGGCATCCAGGCACGGGCGGCCGAAGCGCCACACAGGTGAAGTATCGGAACAAAACGGATTGGAAGCAAGCTTCTCTACTCCGTGTGCACTGTGAACATACCTACCTATCTACATATTCTTGCTTGCTGTGCTGTGCGGATTACTGTAGGTACCTACATACCTGGTAATCGACAAGCCCCGCTGACATGTGATTGTCGGATATGTACTCCGTAGTAAGAATGGAACCCCCACTGTAACCCGGGGCACACAATGCACATTGCAGGCATTATTAGGTACATGGGGGAAACGTTGATGGAATCAGACACCCTCTCCTAGGCATCCGTCGGTGCAAGACGAGACAGGACGCAACCCCGAAGCTCGCTACCACCTACATACGGAGTACGGCCGTAGGTTCCAGGGAGGTACATACATATCACCTATTGCGATACACCCACGGACTGTAGATCCTGGCCGGCGGGGGCGTGCAGTTGGGCGCGTGGCGTGGCAAACGGGAGACGCGACTGTGACGGATCAAGAGTCAAGAGCTCGCATCGCGACGTGGCGCAGGCGAAGTATGAGGAAGAAGGCGTGTTGCTTTGTCTTAAATTCTGCCCTGACGCCGCGACGGAGTCTGGGTTATGGTATGTAGGTTATTTAAGTAGTTGAGCGGCTCCAGCATACCGATCAGCAATTGCTTCCAGATGACGTTTCCAGCGTGTCGGTCCTCATCAACAGACGCCTTGGTGCATCGTTAGCGCAGATTAGGAAGGGGTGGGTGAAGGTGGCTGCAGGCTGTGGCCCCTGTGGTGCTGAAGCCTGAATCGCGCTGAATCGCGCTGAATCGGCGCTCGGTCAGGGGCCACAGGCGCCCAGAGACGCCCAGACGCGGCACTTGAAGTCTGAAGACTTGAAGGGTCCCCCGTCGTGGAACTTGGAAATTAGTGCAGTGAACACTGAAGACAATCGCAACAAGGTAAAAGCTCAAAAGAGCCTGCGGCCCCACCTCCGCTCATGCCAATGTCATCCCATCCAATCTTTCTTTGCTTCCAGCGCGCCCACCCCCATGCCATAATAACCTATCGCGCCAATCTGTCCCGACTCCCAACTCCAAACTGTCACCGAGATTCGTTCTTCACAGTGCACACTGCCTAATACCCCGGATTTCTCCGACGGCCTGATATTGTGAACGCGACAAACTTGGGAGGAATGAGTATCGACACTCTCCTGTCGTTCTTCGAGCACCTCCCTTATAGAGACCAGTGACTTGTTGGAGGACGAGAGGCTCCCTGAGTATCTGCATCATCCCCGTCTCGCTCGTCTCTGCATTATCGCCACGACGCACCCGGCCGGCCGGAAATCCGTCGGCCGCACGAACCTGCCACGTCAAGCTCGCCGACACGATAAACTGCGCTCCTCATGCTGGCGGTGCAGCGCCCTCCCAGGATGGCTTCTTCACGGCCTGGATCTGATCCATTGCTCATGTTTGGCTGTATGTATACACTGCACCCCCCTCATGGTCTCCGGACCATGCGACTTGCGCGCTGTCGTCATGCTGACCTCTGCGCTGATTGCCCCTCTCTCCAGACTCCGTAGATACTTCGCAAGAGAACCTCTTTGATGGCGCACCTGAACCTGCGCCGGGGGCTCCCCTCCTGACAGAGACGGATAGCAAGGTCCTCAGCTGCTTCTTCCAAGACATGACGTCCAACCAGTACAACATGCCCTCGTTTGGCGAAGGCCTCAACTTTAGCGACGCCTGGCTCGACCTTCCGCCCCAGTTCATGGGCTCGTCCACCTCTTTTGGGTCGCAAGAGGACCCTACCGCGGGAGACTTTGGCTTCTCCCATGATCAACAAAACGATGTATCGCGAATGCTGTCGACTGGCTCAAGCATGATGCCGCCGCCGCCGCTACCACCTCTTCCTCCTGCTATCGCGCCATCGATGCATCCGACTCCGTCATTGTCACAGACTCGACCACAAACCTTCCAACCGTCGCAGCATCAGCAACATTCTGACGACGTGCTCAATGCGGCGGCGACTTTGCTCCGAAACGGCTCACGGGCCCGTAATGGCCAATCGTTAGGCAACAGCAGCCAGAACGGCAGCATCAGAGACAGTGAGAGCAATGGCCGCCGCTCGAGTGCACCGTTTCCTATGGGCCACCTCCAACATCAGCCCATCGAGGAGTTCAAGGAGCAGACTCGACGAAGCAGCCAGGTTGCTGAAACCGAACACTCACTCGCGGGATGGATGTTTGGGTCGAAGCAGCAAAAGGCGACCCACCCGGAGCCTGCTGTGGGCGATATACAATGGGGTTCCGATGCTAGATTTACCGATGTCCAGGGGTACGTACCAGAGCCTACCGTGGAGTCCGTGGAAGCCATGCATCAGCAGCAGATGAAATTTCTCGGTTCCCTGGCCATAGATCAAAGCGCGGCTAACCACCGCCCCAGCAGCGCCGTCAACAACAACGGGACCCGAGACGCAAGTAGCAATGGCGATGGATGCACTCACACGACGCAAAAAGAAGAGTTGGACGCCCCTCCCAGGAAGAGGAGGAAGAGCAAAAACGTGCCAAGGTCGACCATCAAGGAAGAGCACGCCGGCGACGACGATGACGCCGCTTCCACAAAGTCTGTCAGGAAGCGAAAGACGAGGCCGGAGAAGACTGCCAGCGGATCAGAGCCCCCGCCCGACGCGACAGCGACAACAGCGGGTGGCTCTCGACGTCGCAAGTCTGGCGCCGCTATCGCTGCAGCGAAGCACCCGCGCGAGAATCTTTCCGAGGAACAGAAGCGCGAGAATCATATCCGCAGCGAGCAAAAGCGGCGTACGCTTATCAAGCAAGGTTTTGACGACCTGGGCGTGCTGGTTCCCGGACTGAGAGGCGGTGGCTTCAGTAAAAGCACTACTCTGACCATGGCTGCGGATTGGTTGGAGCAGCTTCTGCAGGAGAATAAGGCGTTGGCTTTGCAGGCGGAGGCTCTGGAGCGTCGATAGATGAGAGCTTGGAGCGGCTGTTGACTACTCTGGACTTGTTGTCATGGGCGGGAGACTATACACGGACGGAAACTCCTCCATACACGGGCAGGAGAGACTTCTTCCCATTTTCTGCTTTTTTTCTTCCATTCCTTTCTCTAATATGTTATTCTTGTGGAATATCTTATGACCCTCTTCATTCACCCCTTCCTTCTTCCTTGTTCTTTACCCCTCCTTGTCTTTTTTCTTCTAACCATCAGTTCTATTCATTTTCATTTTCTTTCACGGGTTGTTTTATTATTATTCTCACAGAATGTAAACATGGCATTTTCTTGGGCTCCGAAAGCAGGTTGATACCACGGCGTTTTTGTTGTTTGGCGGCCTTCATCAGGTAAGCTGCATGGGACGGGAGGCTTGGGGGCCAGAGGCCAGGGAGCCAAGGAGGATGCATATGTAACTCAGGGAGTTCTGTCGTGCATAGTAGGTACACTATGCCATGTTGGACAGGCGCTGCGGACCGCAGTAGGACTGGGGTGTACGAGTTTGGCGGCAGGGCTGGAGGTTGTACGAGGCTGGAGGCCGGGCTGAAGGCCGGATAAGGGGGCTGGAAATATACAGCACAGCGTGAAGCACACAGCGCATGGCGCTCAGCGTGACAGGGTCTATACACGAAGCACACGAAATGAAATACAGGCCTAGATGGCAGTGCGATGCAGTTATCGATGTCTGTGTGAATAGCTACACATGTGTCCGTGTGTATACATAAACGTGTAACATGTGCGTAGGTGACACCTAGATCTTCAGGTGACACCTAGTTTTTCTGTATCGGACACCGCGCATCAGTCCAGTCAGTACTATGTATGTATTGACCTTTACAAGTGAGTGACAGAGAGAGGCAACGCCCAGCAGGCTCGTCGGACGTTATGCCTTGAAACTGGGGTGAAGTAGAAGGCGTGCCAGGGGGGGACGAAGGTCTCATGATGTCTCCGTCAGACACAGGCTCCATTCATCAAGGTTAATGGAAACGCTCATCAATTCACAGACAGTGGCGATCTCTTGTGTAAGCATACTGAACGTTACATGGAGAGACTATGTAGTCATATTTGCCAGGAATGCAGCGGAAAAAGGCATCGAAGAAGGAGTCAACTTTCAAGCAAGGAGGAAGGAAACACTATAGCAAGGTAGATTGATGGCATTCTCAATTCATGCAGGTAACAATTTCAAGTACGAAGATAGACATACAGAGTACCATACCATCGATTGATACTTACGCCCCATATCGATATGCTTCAGACAGCCACCCAGGCATGGTTTCTGAAGCATCTCTTTCATGGACTGTAATATTTCTTCTTTGTGTACGTAACAAACATGTTATGCCCTTCCATCTCACTGGACTGGACTCCCTGAGGAAAAGAGGAACTTTAGTTTTTTTCTTGTCTTCTCTTGCATAACTGAAGAGGGTATGAATAAGTATGCTTCTTCTGGCGCTGAAGATGCTCACAGCGTCTTATTCAAGACGTGAGTGAACGCTCGAGCGCAGCACAACACGTTACACGACCGAGCATTCAACGACCACAACGTACATTGGCCAACCAACAGGTAACCATGACACCATCAGCGAAACGTTCCTCTTACACAAAGAGCAAAGAGGTCACACAAACGCTGTCCCACATGACGATAAGACGCCAGAGCACATGAACTACACAATACATTAAACTATAACCATAAAACCCCATCTTAACAAAAGAGCATTACACAAAAAAAGTGCACAAAAGCTATCGCGTACCAACTAGAGCCGAAACCCCAGAGGCGTGGAAGTTCGTAATGTGTACATACACGGTAGGATAACGCGGAAGCGCACCCCGTCATAATAACCCGCACGTAACACAATGGGGGTATCAAGCCATCACCCTCATCGTTCATCTCATACTCTCGCGCTCAGCCCTCCCTCCCTCCCTCACTCACTCACTCACTCACTCGCTCAGTCGCTCAGTCGCTCAGTCGCTCAGTCGCTCAGTCGCTCAGTCGCTCAGTCAGCTTACACCAACAGCAACTACTGCACCCTCCTCCTCTTAACCGACTCATCCCCCCCCTTCACCTGCCTCTCCAATTCCCCCAACCGCGAATTCAGCACAGCGACCTGCTTGATCACACCATTCGGCAACGTCCGCGTAATATGCTCCACAATATCCTTATACAGTGGCTTCGTTGTAAAGTTGCTCTGCCAGGCATTCATGACGCGCAACTGCAGCGCCACCTCTTCCTGGTTCCGGTCATGCTCCCCTGCCAGAGCCTGCAATCGATTGCTGAAGCTTCCCAGGCTCTCGTTATGCTGCTGCAGCATTGTTTCGAGCTCATTGTGTCTACGGACCGCGTCGTGCACGTATACTCGGAACTCTTCGAGGCCGCGGCCTAGGGACTCGGCTTTGTTGAAGGCGAGGCCGGCTTTTTCGAAAGCGAGGTCGGCTTGGTTGATGGCGAGGTCTGTTTTGTTGGCGAGCTCCTTGCGATGGTCACGCTCCTCATCGGCGAATCCGCCGAACGTTTCGGCGACTTCTAATAACCTCCGTTTTATTCTCTTTCGACTAGCTTCCGTGAGATCGGTTGACAGCTTCTGCAGCTGATCGTCGAGATCTTGTTGGGTTACTACATGGCCGGCGGTGAATGATTGTTGTGGCGCTGTGGGTGATATGTGTGCCGTTGTTGTGGATGTGGATGTGGATGTGGATGCAGATGTTGGCTGTGGTGGTCGTTGAGGTAGCGGATGCAGCAGCGGCTGGCTCTTGGTTTGTTGTCTCGCGGATTGCAAGGCGCATATGGTCGCCTCGAGGGCCTTGAGAGATTCGGATATGGCTTCGCTTTGCTTGGAAGTCGACTGTATCAAATCTGTGCAGCTGTTGACTTGGGCCTGCAAGTCTGAGATGCACCGCGGGGGCTCGCTCCCGTTTTGCCAGTCAAGACTAGACTTGATCTCTTCAAGGGCGCTCGAGAGGTTGTGCAGGTACTGTCTCGTTTTGTTGCCGTTTGGCAATGACTGATCCTCTGGCCCATCTGTGGGGGAAGCATCATCCTGCGATGGTGCGACCGCATCATCAAAGTCTTCCAGAGCGATCTTCAGCTCCCGCCTTGTGATGGTGTTGACGGAGATGTTGTCCAGTTTCTGCATCAGTTGCGACACCTTGTGAGAGTCTTCGGCCTTGTTCTTGCCAGAGAGGTTGTTGGCAGCCGTGTCTTGAGCCAGCTTATCTTGTTGCTCACTCATGCTATTCAACCTCTGCTCCATGTCCTGAAGCTTCTTCTCTAGGCTGTCGTTGCGCTGCTTTTCCGACTGTAGACTCTTCCTCAGCTCATCCGTTTCCTTTTGCAGCTTGACCTGGCCAGCAGAGGTAGTAGACAGGTTAGCGGAAGTAGACGCGGCGACTTTCTTGATTTCTCGATTTTCTTGTATCCGTTGCTTGACCGACGTTTCGAGGGCCTTGCGGAGATTATCCAACCTGGCGTCAAACTCCTCGTCTCGCACACCGCTGCGGGCCAGTCCCGAGGGAGGGAGCATGCCAGGGGCGTATCCCTCCACGAGCCGCGCAATGCCTGCAATGAACTTGTCTTCGGCCATGTTCATGCGGTCTGCGAACGTCTTCCTTGCCTTCTGACATTGCTCTATCTGCGTCTGCAAGACCTCTGAGTAGTGAGCTGTTTCAGTGTTGCCGGGCGGACAGCGTTCTCGATCAGCAGCCAGCTTCTTTTCCCTCTTCTTCTCGTGCTCGCATTGCACACGCCACCACATCTTGTCACACAAAAGTTCCGCCAAGTCTTTTAATTCCGAGTCGCGCGCTGGGTTGCTTCTGGCTGGGCCCGCCTGATGCATTTTTGTCGGTGGTGGTGAGGCTGGAGAAGAGTACTTTGGTTAGCTTGGCCAAGTAGCAGTAGAGCAACGGAGCGCATTAGGGTGAAGAAGTGACATCAGGTGCTACGGGAATAAAGAGTAGGAAGGAGCAAAGACGCGACTTACGCGGCCTTCTACTTCTGTCATGAGACATGGTTCTCGACAGTGGCTGAAGACTCCGTGGGCCAGTCGGGATCGGAGATCGCTGGTCGTCGTCGAAACGTCTGTAGTCGCGAAAGTCACCGCCCCGGTAGACATCGTCATTACTTCGAGGACCGTCGCTGTGAATGGGATAGATATCGTGGCGCCTGTCGGGCCTGTCGGGCCCCCAGCGTCGGTCTTCCAGGGAAGGGCTTCTGCGAAACGGCGGCTTCCGCATATCGCCCGAGGACCGTCGACGGTCCATTAATCTCGTTTGAGCAGTTGCCGACCAATGTTGACGCTCGTTTTGCGCCCTTGGCAGCCGGCAGGCCTCGGCAGAGGTTGATAATAACCAACAAATCAAATAGCAATAGGTTTGAGCCAAGAGGCGATATTATGTCAGCCAGCGGTTGGCACTGAAGTTGGCAGAGATTTGTGGACACACGCGACAACAGCTTGTCCAAGTTCCAATGCTCAGTGTTGGGTACCTTCTCATGGACAATGCAGTCAACGGGCGGTACGAAAACAAGCTCTTGGTGCGAAAGCTCGGCCCAGCAACCATAGAAGCAACTCTAGAAGCAACAATCGAGTCGAGCTTCAGCGTTGCGCTAAAAGTTTGCGCGCCTTGACACTCCTGGGCAAGTACCGAGCACCAATCGACGCGACAAAATCTGATTTCCGTCACTGTACTCCGTAGGTACTGTACTCCGCTCCTAAACCAAGGAAGGCTCAAGTCCAAGCTCGCACGGCGATGGGCGAATTTCGTCGGCCGCCAAGCAATCTTCAATAATGACTGTTGACTCCCCTCTGTTAATAAGGTACCTGGCTTGCCTTTCGAAAAACGAGGCTGGAGGATGGAAGAAGAGAGCGTCGCGAGTGCACAAAAGTTCAAAACCTTTGGGCTGGCTGAGCAGTGACGCCAGTGAGTAGGTACATACCTGGTAGAGTCTAGGTATGGCCTCTAGCACTGACTGTGTCGAGAGCCAATCATCTTCAAGACGAACTTTAGTCTTTGACACAGTCAAGGTCGACGCTCGCGATGGGCCCTGGGATGAGGGATCGCAGAAACACACAGAGCGCGCGTCTACGTGTAATAAGCACAATTGACACAGCGTGAGCAAGAAGTGAGAGCCACACCGCAAAGCGTTATTGCAAGTGTCACACTGCACGAGCAATATTCAACCACAAACGAATACAAAGAAAAACAATGTACATAGGTAGTCGATCGGCTTGATGCTCTCAATTCTGTTGGAGGTACATATGTAGCAGCCTCACCATCTGAGACATCAGTTGTTGAACTTGTAGCACAGAGAGCCTACGGAGGATGTATCTCTTTGATCATTAATGGTCCGGAGGCTCACGAGTCACTTCAGATCACGATATATACAGCCCATCGTGTTGCAGCTTGATGAGAAGTACATAGTGTAACACCGCAATTGTTGGCAATTCTCGCAACGCCATTCTGACTGGGATTGCGGTTTCGTACCAACTCTGTCATTCCTTCAAAGGCTTTGAAGTTGGATTTTCAGTGTCTCGCACTGATGAAATCAATCGCGATTCTCAGCCTGAAAGTCGTAAGCCCAACACGCGGAGGGAACGCGATGAAGCGTTGCAGTCTAGGTGTACCTAGTGAGATTCAATTCGATTTGCTTCTCAAGTCATTACAACTTTCAACTTTCAACTTCCAATGTCGCGAGGTGGTCCAAAGGATGACTGGTACGTTTGGTAGCACAGAAGTGAGCAAGAAGTGAGAGCCACATCTTGCAGGAGTCAATGGTGCAGAAGTGAGAAGCGAACAGCGCATGTCTGGATATAAATTCCGCCATTCTTCCAGTCCTTTCATCCTTTTTCTAGACCGACATCATTACTTATTCTGATCGACTTACAATTCAGAAAGACATATCCACCATTGGATTTTGACGTCTTCTCACAAAATCCTACTCCAGTAAATAGGTATTAGAAGGCAAACGCGGTTCTACCTACGGGGTAGTCTCGTGAAGTCGTGGCTCGTGAGTCGTGACTCGTGAGTCGTAGGCCATTTTTCTGTGGGCCCGCTACAACAAGCGCAGCCGCCGCCCCGCTGAGCCAAAGCCGCGGGCAATTTTGAGAGACGCATCGCGAGGCTGGTGAAGCCTTCTGCTGCTCTTGAATTGCTCATCGCGTCTCATCATCTGTCGCCAACTCCACGGTACTCTGCAAGGCACATCCGCAATCATGGCGTCAGTAAGTGTTTGATCCCGCTCTGGCATCGGCCCTCTGGAGTGTGTATATTGCATGCTTGAAAGCTAATGCCTCTATTCTGCAGCCATTGATGACCGTGTCCGAAACCAAGGACCTTCGCGGTCTCAACCTGATCGCCGCCCACTCGCACATTCGTGGCCTCGGAGTCGATGCCACCAGTCTGGAACCGCGGGCTACCTCACAAGGTCTCGTGGGCCAAGAAAAGGCTCGCAAGGCTGCGGCGGTGATTCTGCAGATGATCAAAGAGGGCAAGATTGCTGGTCGCGCAGTGCTGATTGCAGGTCCTCCAAGGTAGGCCCGTCCGATTGCGCCGTCCGAATCTCTGGCCATGAATACTGACATGCTACTTCAACTCTTCTGCAGCACCGGAAAGACAGCTATTGCCATGGGCATGGCACAATCTCTTGGCCCCGATGTTCCCTTTACCTCGCTCGCGTCGTCGGAGATCTTTTCACTGGAAATGTCCAAGACGGAGGCGCTCACGCAAGCCTTCCGCAAGTCGATTGGTGTTCGAATCAAGGAAGAAAGCGAAATTATGGAGGGAGAGGTGGTAGAGATCCAAATCGATCGTAGCGTCACGGGCACGACGAAGCAGGGCAAACTCACCATCAAGACGACCGACATGGAAGCCGTGTACGATATGGGGAGCAAGATGATTGACGCAATGACCAAGGAGCGCGTCATGGCTGGAGACATCATCTCGATTGACAAGTCGTCGGGCAAGATTACCAAGTTGGGCCGCTCATTTGCGCGCTCGCGCGACTACGATGCCATGGGCGTCGACACCAAGTTCCTGCAGTGTCCGGATGGAGAATTGCAGAAACGCAAAGAAGTGGTGCACACAGTCACTCTGCACGAAATCGATGTCATCAACTCGAGGACGCAGGGATTCCTGGCGCTCTTCTCCGGCGACACGGGCGAGATCCGAAGCGAGATCCGGGAGCAGATCAACACCAAGGTCGGTGAATGGAAGGAGGAGGGCAAGGCAGAGATCGTGCCCGGCGTGCTCTTCGTCGACGAGGTCCATATGCTCGACATTGAATGCTTCTCGTACATCAACCGCGCGCTGGAGGACGACTTGGCGCCCGTTGTTATCATGGCCAGCAATCGGGGCCTCTCGCGCATCCGAGGCACAAACTACCGCAGCCCGCACGGTCTGCCCATCGACTTCCTCGACCGCGTCGTCATCATCAACACACATGCCTACAATGTCGATGAGATCAAACAGATCTTGTCGATTCGCGCGCAGGAGGAGGAGATTGATATCTCAACCGACGCGCTCGCCCTTCTCACCAAGATTGGCCAAGAGGCTGGCCTCCGCTACGCCAGCAATCTCATTAGCACCTCACAGCTCGTCTCGGCCAAGCGACGTGCCAAGCAGGTATCCGTGGACGATGTGCAGCGCAGTTTCCAACTCTTCTACGATCCCAGCCGCAGCGTCAAGTTTGTATCCGAGTCGGAGAAGCGACTCATTGGTAATGACGGCGCGGCGGACCTGTTTGTGCCAGAAGACGCAGCCGGCACTACGGAAAAGATGGATCTGAGTTAATCAAGCCGGAAATGACAATAGAAAAAAAAATTGAGAATCGGACGGGCGTTCTTGGGGGGGGAAAAGGGCAATAAACTTGATATGCTTGATGTTATGTACAGCCTACAGGGGGAATGACCGTACTGGACCACAACAAGTCCCGGCAAGTCAAGTCCCGCGATGTTTCCTACAACTACTTTACTTGTTCTTTTCAATGTCATTGTACTACGATTTTAGCGCAAAATGAGTCTACTTAGACTAGCTTTCGCTCCGGGCGTCAAATTAGCCAAACAGGAGAGGAGCCTTGTTCAAGCCGTGTGAGCCGTGTGAGCTTTGTTGTAACTTGTAGGTAGGTAGTTGAAAAGTAGGTACGGAAAACTTTTTAGCGGCTTTGATCCAAACATGACATGCAAACCTGCCTGTGATGTAACTCAGCCGAACCCCTCCCAGAGTCCCAAGCCTCCGAAAAAAAGGCCGGCCAGAAAGGCAGAAGCCCCCCCTTCTTTGTTCGTTTTGGAAACCCGGGTCTGGTCTGCCTTACAATGAGAACTCGGCAGACCAAACGGCACAGCATGAAAGTGGCGTTTCTTTCTTCTTTTTTAGTCCTGTTGCGCAAAAGCGGCAAAGCACACTACGGGACTGCGGGCGCAGTTGTACCTACCTACCTACCTATACACATAGTGGCGAGTTGCGGTTCATTGGGCAAGACGGCTTGCCTTCAAGCATGCTTCTCGAGTTCGTCATGTGTCGCAACATTTCCTGTGAGACGGGATGAAGTGATGCGACGGAAAATATCGGGGAGGGGGCTGGGGGGTCGGAGCCTTGGAGGAGAAGGATATTCCGTGCATGGCGTGGTGTTACTTGGGTTGGCAACTGGGCATTTCCATTTGGAACTGGGTTAGAGGCTGGTAGGACGGGAGGGCTACACGGGACTATGGATCGTAATAATGGGGATGTCGGTGGTGAGGTGGAATGCGATGGAGGGTTTGCGGGGAGGATGGTGGGCACGAGGAGGAGAGGTTGATGCGCTTGATCATTGATGATATGTAAGTATGTTTTGCATGCTCTGCATTATGCTGCTGTTTCGTCGTTTGCTGATCTGCTCCTTTTTATTCGATCCGCCTTGTTCTGCCGTTTTGGCAGTCTACCTACCTATGTACCAAGGTAGACGTTCTACTCCGTAGAATTACTCGTTCTGCTAGCCTCTCGTTTGTGTGCTCTCATACTCGTTCTATGTACTCGATCTGGTGACCGCTTCGTTCTGTTGCTCCAATACTCGTCCTGGTCAATCGTTTCTGTTCATTTCTGTTCATCCTGCTGTTCTACTCGGCTGTTCCGTTGCTCGGTCTGCTCAATGCGGCTCGTCCTGCTTACTGCCTCATCTCCCAGAATACCGTTTTTGGTGCCCTCAGCCGAGACCTCAGACAAGACGCGCAGCATACAGCAGCAGCTCGCATCGCACGGAATCAAAGAAGCGCAGAGGCGCCACACGATACTACCTCAGCTCGCCTCTGGTCGTCTCTCATTTTTTCACGAGGACATTGGGGCGGTCCACATGACGCAGCGGGACGGGGATGAATGGGCGATGCTGGCGTGTTGCCAGTTGGCGCGTGTTGGACGTGGCACGGGGCGAGTGCGGGGCAGCTGCAGCGAATCAAAGCGTCTAGAGGGTGCTGTTCTGCATGGGAAAAGCGGGACAAGGACGGTGATGAGCGGGAGCGCGTTGCCTTTTTGGGGCTTGGCGGACTCGAATTACTTGTGCTCTGGAGTCTGGGGAGGCGTGGGAGAGCTGTTCAGCGCTGTTCAGGGCTGCTCTGGGCGCTGTGCTGCTGTAACTTTGCGCCTCAACTCTAGCCTGGACTCTGTAGTGACTTTACGGAGTACAGTGGACACTGGACACAAGTTTGAAGTGACAACACGTATGTACTCCGTAGCGTGTGAGCAGTGAGCACTGAGACGGCCCCGCGGAGGTTCCGCTCTCCACGCCATTGCCATATCTCACCTGACCCAGCTGTGTTCCCATCTCCGACAATCGTTAAGCAGTTTGGGCGTCTTGGGCATCTTTCTTCACTCTTCTACTCCGTACTCTTGTCGTTTCTGACTCTTCATAATTTGGAGAATCTTGTCATTTTTTGCATAGTCCACTTACAAGTTACCCACCTGCTCATCGGATGGTCTTGTGAGTCGTGACTCCTTGTGCCTCCTAGGAGCATATCATTAGTGGCTCCTCGGACCCCTTCCACGCCGCCAGCAAGAAGAGAGACATCAGAACTCGCTCGTTTCTTCACCCATCTACACATTCACTCGTTTCATCATTCCGCGTCTGAAGTGCCGCGCAGCCACACCAAGCAGGCAGCGAATAAAACAACTATTCAGTCACCACTAATAAAGGCAGTGGAACGACTCACGAGTGACAAGCAGTCCCGCCGCCCGCCGCCCGCCCCCATCCTTCCCTCCGCTGTGGCTTCGCCTAGGTGTTGCATCCTTCAACAACGCCCATTTCCATCCGCAACTCGACGACGTCCCCGTGCTTCACCCACAACCGAACCGCGTTTGCGTTTCGTCAGCTCTCGCAGCTTGCCTCGCCTATTGCCCTCGTCGACGCGCCCGCGCCTCTTATCACCTGCATTGACCTGCTGCTTTCAGCCCTCCTTCTCGACGCTTGCGCTCCCGAGCTCGCCGCCGCTTTCTGCCGTCGCGGCATGGTCACGCCTCGCGTACCATGGAAGCCGCGGCGAAGAAGCTTGACGTGCTCTCCCAGCGCATCCTTCCCCCGAATCCGCATTACCTATCCTTCTCTGCCTCCTGGCGACATCCATCACAGCCCGAAGACGAAGCCGCTGCCGACCCGCGCACTGCTACGCGCCGCTTCGAGGAATGGCATCAACCTCGTCTGCAGTATCCGACCTTCTTGTCCGACACCGAACGGGGCCTGCTACTCACGAGGTCGTATCATGACATGCGAGAGGAACCTACAAAGCCTCTTCCCCGCGACGTGACCGCCCTGCTCCGGGGTGCTACCGGCACCGGAGAGAAAAAGAAGTTGTCGCTGAGCGACTACAGGAACAAGAAGACCGTTGTTGCCGCACAGGCATCGACGCCGAATCTCGCCGCTGCGAAACAGAAAGAGAGTGAGCGCGCCATGCCGCCCACCAACGCCTCTACCGGCGCTCCCATGGGCGCCGCGACAGGGACAACTGGCATGCCCCCTACCCACGGCGCCCGACCATACCAAGATCCGAGGCGGTCCGATGGGCCCTCCAGACCGCGGGACTCGAATGTCTCGTCAGCCAGTGCGAGACTGAAGACTATCCCCGAAGCTCGCACTGAATCACGGTATGCAATATCTGCCTTTCTTTCTTCGGCCCGATCTTTTTTCCTTTTTCTGTTTTCCTTCTTCCTTTCTTCTGCTTTGACCCTTTCTTATTAACACGTCTCTCCTTCTCAGGCTGCCTCCCAAACCAGCCTCTCTACCCCCCCGACCGCCATCCCCTCTCGGCAAGCGGCGCATGCCGGATCACGATGATGAGCGTCTCCAGAAGCGACCACGGCCGGATGACCGACGACCCTGGGACGATCGAATGCAACGTGACCGTGATGAAGCATCACGCCGCAAAGACAGGGGTCCGCCACCACCTCGGGACCGCGACCATCGCAATTACCGCGATGTTCCGGTCCACAAAGACGATCGGGGAAACCCTTCGTCATCACATCCCAGTGGGAGACCTCCTTTGAAAGGCCCAGCGAATCCTGGTCCTCGCCGTCCTTCTCCAGCACGACCACCGCGCCGTCCGAGCTTGACTGGAAACAATGCCAACAGCAGCCGAGATACGGTGGTAAAGTCAGAAGCCACGACCACTAAGTCTGGAGCCGCGACCACCAAGTCTGAAGCCGCGACCGCCAAGTCTGGAGCCGCGATCACCAAGTCTGAAGCCGTGACCACCAAGTCTGAAGCCGCGACCACCAAGTCTGAAGCCGCGGCCGCCAAGTCTGGAGCTGCGATCACCAAGTCTGAAGCCGTGACCACCAAGTCTGAAGCCGCGACCGCCAAGTCTGGAGCCGCAATCACCAAGTCTGGAGCTGCGACCACCAAGTCGTTTGTGCCGCCGCTGCTGTCCCCGTTGCATCTGAGCTTCGAGAGTCGAGAAAAGGAGAAGCGCATTCGCGCCGAGGAGGACGACGCGAAAGTCAAGAAGGAGAAAGAGAGGAAGCGGCGCGACGATTCCCAGCACGGCAGCGCGCCTTCGAAACCGAAGAAGCTGGAGTCGACAGCGCCAGCCGCCGCCAAGAAACCGCGCCCGACGGTCTCGATACCGCCATTGTTGTCGCCCACATTGCCGCCCGTCATTGAGGCTGAGCTGAAAAGGCGAAAGAAGACAACGGCGGAAGCGTCAGAGGAGCCAAGCAGACCTGGCAGAGATGCGGTGAGCACCAAGAAGCGTCCAGCAGCCACACGAGATGTCGAAGACGACGTTAAGGCTGTTCCCACTGCCGGCAAGAAACTCGGCCATTGCCGGAGACTGCTCGTGGTGCTCCAAGTGCCCAAGCATCTGCGTGCGGCGTTTGCCAAGATCGTTGGGCCAAAGCCAGAGCCCAAGCCGGAGTCCAAGTCAGAGTCCAAGAGGACCTCGCACGGCCAGGCAGACCGCGATCTCGACCGAAAGCCTCGCGCTGGTAGCGACGAGGCGGCCGGCTCTTCGATGACGAGAAAGCGGCCAAACGGTGCAGCCGAGGGAGCGGACGCACCCGCCGCGAAACGCCCGCGATCGTCCGACCAAGGGACAGCAACAGCACGCCCGAAACACGGCTCGCCGTCCACACCCTCCAAGAAGACAACGGCCATGTCTCGCGTAAGCTCGTCCAACTCTCTGACGCGAACACCAACCGCCGCCATCACCACCTCGACGCCCTCCGCATCAGCACCCGCCCCCGCCTCTGCCTCCACGGACCGACGCCCCAACGGCACCGACAAAGCCCCCCTCAAGGGCGAAAACCCCGAGGCAAAAATCCTGCGAGATAAAGAGGAAAAGTTCATGGCCATAGGCAAGCACCTCAAGCATGAAGCCGATCCCATTCTCCAGGAACACCGCAGCGACACCCTCCTCGGCCTCCGCAACACCCCGCGCGAACTAAAAGTCAAGCGCGGCTACGTGCTCAGCCTCGAAAGCATCATTGCCTTTATGCTTGGCTTCCACGCCCGGAATACTCGCCTCGCCATGTACAACCAAGCAGGCGACATGCACGGCTGGCACACCATGTTCCCCCTCATGGAATGCCTCCTCCAGGAAATGCAGCGCATGGAACTGCCGAACCAACAACCTCTCCATGCGATGCTGTTGCTCTTTTTCGGGATCCTGCTCGAAGAATTGATCAAGTGTCCGTATCAGTGTGAGGGGTTACCCCCGCCGGGGCCTTCCGAGATGGCTGTGATGGCGCAGCAGGAGAGGAGGAAAGTCAAGACGTGGGGGCAGGTGAGGCAGATGTATGCCGGGGTGAGGGATGCGAGGATGAGAGTCGATGTGAAGCCGTGGTCGACGGTGGATGATGTGGCGGAGGGGGCGTTGAGGGTGTTGAAGCTTTGGTGTCGGGAGGAGGGGATTGAGTGGGTGGAGAGTCGGGCTGTGAGGGAGAATTGGCCGGTTGTGAGGGCTGCGACGGGGCAGGGGCAGAATTTGAGGAGGTGATGATATGATGCCTGGGTCCGGGGTCTGGTCACTGTTGGTGGGTGGCTGGTGATGGATGAGTCGAGGACGAGAACAGTCGCGGAGTTACTTTGGATTCTCACCACATACTCTCCAGCCTTTCCCCTTCCCCGGCAGCTCGACTACAGGGAGTCTGTCCATCTGAGGCGGCCATGCTTGGCTAGGCCAGAAAGGACGACCGCGACACTTCACAACATGCATTCATGGTAGACGACTCTAGAAGAGTACAGTCTGCAAAGTCACAGCTCCGGCATGTGCCGTGGTGTGGCCTGGTTCACATCCTATCTTACCTTCTCACCATATTGCTCCCCGGCATTCTGTCTTTATCCTTGGCTGGACAGTCACATAGGAGGACATCTCATCGATGGCCGGCACCCTACTTGCTCACGTCCGGCAGAATTCCTCCGATTTTCACGACATACCTCCACGACAACAACCCAGGACCGGTCCAATCTGCCGACTTCCAGACGCGGCACATGCGACCTCGGGTTTATAACTCATTACGTCTTGGCTTCTTAACACGGCTCACCCACCCCGTTCTTCGTTGCCTGCCCACACAAGCAACATATACGATTTGTTCTTCTCTTTACACGGCGTCTTTCTTTTACTATCTCAGGCAGAGCACGTTTGCCTGCCTCGACTTGGCCCCCCCCCATCTCTTGACTTTCTTCTACTTTCTTCTCTTCTCCTTTTAAAATGGGGGGCCTTGTTTGTCTGTTCTCTTCGCTTCTCTCTCCTCACCTATACTTGTTTGCTTCGCTGTGCTTAGCACAACTCTACCTTTTTCTTCAAGTTTCTTTGCTAAACTTGCCTTGTTTGGCTCAGCCTTACTACCTACTCAGCTTTTGTCTTGCTTTTATTTGCTCAGCCTTGCTTGCTTCGCTTCGCTTCGCTAGCTTTTGCTACCTACCTAGCTTAACTCAACTTCCTTTGGCTTTCCCTTGCGAGCTATATATGTAGCTCCTTTCGCTACTAGGTATGTGGCTGTCCACGAGTCCAAGCACGCACGCATCCCTCCTTCTTCTCCCAGGCGTACCTCCCCGCCTGCCGCCTTGTTATCCGATTTATTTCTTCCAGCTCTTGCATATATATGTATATGCATGTATCACGATATCCCCCCTCTGCATGTACTCCTGATTTCCATTACAGTCTCTGCACAACAGACACGATGAGCATGAAAAAGAGGAAATCCGATTGTTTTTGTCATTTGCGCGCGCTATTCAAGTCGCCAAGTCGCACATGTAGCTTTTGCTTCTGTTCTGTTCTGTTCTGTTCTGCTGTCTTTTTTCGTCTTGCTTCTATCTCGAGTTTTTGGTTTCTTCTTCGCTTCTCTCTCCCTTTTTCCTTCTCTCATAATATCTCTTCTCATTCTCTTCTTTTTCCCTACTTTTGTTTTGGCTTTTTGGCTTTTTCTCGTCTCTTTTTCCTTCTCCTTTGCCGTTTGGCTTTTTTGTCGTGCTTGCTCTGCTTGTACCAGAGGAGATGGGAGCAAAAGTTCCTCTCGTGTCTGTCAGAAGCGATGAAGAGAGTAGCGGGAAAAGCAAGTAGAACACTGGGAAGAAAAGCGTAGGCGGGTGCTATATTAAGGGAGTTGATGGATCATTACGGGATATTTCTTTTTCTGTCAACTTCGACTACAGAGTGACAATCACTCTATGATGACTGGATATTTTTGTACTGTTATGTGGACCAGACAATTTTAAATGCGCGTTTCAACGACTGAACGCTCTTCACGTGCATGCAAAACTCCGAATGACGGAGCTTCGGGACGACCACAGCAGAATCACAGACCTTCGCGACGCACGGAATATGTGAGGAACCGGTTGGATCTATCATTTTAAGCGAGCTATTTACTCCTAGTATCCGTTCCGTCCATTCTGAAGACCCCACGTATTCAGTATCCTGTCCGTGTGCTGGCCTCCTCCAACTCATAAATTTCATTATGGCCTACTTTTATTATGACGCCAGGCACAAATGGACGCCCATGCCACGTTTTTTTCACCGTCTCTCCATTCCTAGTCGCTTAATGAATGAGTAGCAAGTTTACTTGCTAGCGTCAGCCTTGGCAACGTAGGCAAGGAGGTCGAGAACACGGCGGGAGTAGCCCCACTCGTTGTCGTACCAAGCAATGAGCTTGACAAAGTTCTTGTTGAGGGAGATACCGGCCTTGGCATCGAAGATGGAGGAGTTGGTGTTGCCGTTCATGTCGCTGGACACAATGTCGTCCTCGGTGTAGCCGAGAATGCCGGCCAGGGAACCGTTGGCGGCCTCCTTGACAGTCGCCTTGATCTCGTCGTAAGTAGCACCCTTCTCGATGCGGACAGTCAAGTCAACGACGGAGACGTTGGGAGTAGGCACTCGCATGGACATGCCAGTGAGCTTGCCGTTGAGGTCGGGAATGACCTTGCCGACAGCCTTGGCGGCACCGGTGCTGCTGGGAATGATGTTCTGGGCAGCACCACGGCCACCTCGCCAGTCCTTGCCTGAGGGACCGTCAACGGTCTTCTGGGTGGCAGTGTACGAGTGGACAGTGGTCATCAGACCCTCAACAATGGTGTACTTGTCGTGGATAACCTTGGCCAGGGGAGCCAGGCAGTTGGTGGTGCAAGAAGCGTTGGAAATGACATCGGCCTTGCCGTCATAGGTCTTCTCGTTGACTCCCATAACGTACATGGGAGCATCGGCAGAAGGAGCCGAGATGATGACCTTCTTGGCGCCACCAGTCAAGTGGGCCTTGGCCTTCTCGGTGGTGGTGAAGACACCGGTGGACTCGACAATGTACTCGGCTCCAGACGCCTTCCAGGGAATGGCAGAAGGGTCGCGCTCAGTGTGGAACTTGACCTTCTTGCCATTGACAATCAAGCCGTCCGCGTCCTTCTTGATCTCGCCCTTGAAGACGCCGTGGGAAGAGTCATACTTGAGCATGTAGGCCTGAATGACGTTAGCTTGACAACTTCACAATGAACTAGCAATTGAAGGGAAAAAACGCGTCGACCGCGATTGCCAGAGAGTTCTTGCATACTGGTCGAACCGTGTGACAACAACCCTGTAACACGGTCTAGCGCTCTCACCGGTGCCGTGGGGCACATATGAGGGCGCAAATTTGTGACAGGGATGTCGAAGTGCGGCACACTGTGCCACAAGCAGGCTGTGAAGGAGGCGGGGTCGCGACGTCAGGGAGGGGGAGGGGCAGAAAAAAATGCTTCAACTTCCCAGCAGGCGGGCAAGCAAAACGCATCGTGGGATCGCTAGAGACTACTCACAGCATATTCGGGGTCGATGAAAGGGTCGTTGACGGCAACGACCTCAATCTCGGGGTGCTCGACGGCGTTGCGGAAGACGATACGGCCAATGCGACCGAAGCCGTTGATGCCAACCTTGACAGCCATGTTGTAGAGTGGGATGGTTCTGCGAGGAGAGCTCGAGTTAGTACGCGCAGCTTAGAGCAGACGCCGCAAGAGAAAGAGAAGCGAAGCAAAGCTGGAGCTGGAGCTGGAGATGGAGCTGGAGCTGAGGTTGAAGCTAGAGCTAGAGCTAGAGCTAGAGCTTTGCTGTGCATCGTATTTGACGTTTGACGTACCGAAGAAAGTTTCTAGGGGAAGGAATTGTAGATGGTTGACTCAAGAACAAGTCAATTACTGGTGAGGCAAGAGGGGAAGAGGAGGAGAAAAGGAAAGGGAAAGATTGGGAGGGGGAGGGACAGAAGGCGGTGGAAAAATAAGTGCTGCGCTGTCTCCCTGGGAAGGAACGGACGAGGCACCACCGAGAGAGCACCGGCCGGAGTCTGGCGGGTGGCGCCAGGTTTGCCCACACTAATAAAGCCCGTGTTGCCGTCCGCATCGCTGACATCACACCACAAACGACAATTGTCACGGCCACGCTGCATCAATCGTGTGCAATTTAATGGCTCGTCGACCTGATCTGGGAACTGTGACTCGTGATTGATGCCCATTCATGCCCGTCAACTCCGAGCATGCCCGTTTGATCCTCCGTGAGATACTCGATCCAGCGTGAGCAATGAGAACCTCGACAAGGCACTAATAACGGCGTACATACATAATTCATTCACTTTGTCTATGCCAGTTGTTCACCGACCACTTCGAGAGCGTCGTTTCGGCTCGGTTTGCCTTGCCTCGCACCAAACCAGACAAAACAAGACCAAGACATCCGCCACGTTGGCCAAGCTCATGGTACGAATGCGGCGCAAGGAGGGGTCTATGTACCATCACCCTGCACCGCAAGGGTTCAAGCTACGTATGTACCTACATACATATGTATGTACATACTCCGTACATGGTTCATGCTAGATCTGCTAGTGCTGGGATAACGACCAAGGAAGCTGGGCGTTTCTCAACAGTTCCATCCGCTCCTAAAAGCGTTATTCCTAACAAGCTCTCTAGTGACGAATCTCCTCCCTTTCTCAACCCCGCCTTGATGCGTCTTTTTTTTTCGGACCCGGGCGGGGACGCCGCAACCGCCCCAGCACTTTTTGGCCTCACCATTTCTGCTCCCTCACTGGCCCACGTTGTTAGTTGGCGGGACAGAAAGACGTCAGCGGTGTTGCTGGATTCGTACTCGCCGCTATACCAGTAGACGTTGTAAACCCTGCTGGACAGTGGACAGTGGACACTGTCACACTGACCATTCGCACTCGTTAGACGAAGGTGATGGCGACAATAGAAAAGAAAGCTCTACGGATTACACGGTTATAAATGAAGCAAGTGCTATAGCTACCGAGATATGTGTGTGAATACATAGCAGAAAGTTATGAAAACGTGAGTCAGCCTTGTCATGACGTGTGAGTCAATCAGGCATGCGATGCTCCAGCTCCGGTTGCGGCGAGCTTGCCGAGCCAACCTCCAAAAAAACCCGCAGCAGGGTAGGGCGAGTCGCGACACGTTCCGAACTCATGGATGATGGCCCATGGCCCAATGCCCATCACCGAGCATCACCCGACCCCTGAGTTACCAGCTTCTGACCTGAATATGTACCTGGCGGTCGCCGCTTCATGACAACCTCAGTTCCCCGTGCTGGCGTGTCATGACTCCGAGGTATGGCCGCCATCAAGCGTCCGGGACGGCTGCTCGCCAACTTGACGTTCTTCCAGAGCTTTACGCTGTAAGATGTCCCGGAGCCGCGAGTCGACGTCGGAAGCACCAGGATTCCAGCAGTCTAGGTAGTGCTCCGAAGCTCGTGCAAAAGCTTATTGTAAGCGTGAGCTTAGACAGCCACTCGCTCTACGCACGTGTCGAGTTCGGACCATTTGTTTCACCAGAATGCTTCCAATTGTCTGGCCTTATGTACAGTCCAACATCATCTTGGCAGTCGTGGCTGCTGCTCAATTACCAGTCAGACGGTAGACCAACCCGATGGGCTTCCCAAGCTTCAGGCAAAGGTCGCCGCTGTTGTCCACGCATCTTCGCCTTGGCCTGCATGTCGAAATTCAACACCATGCCCAAAATAGCCTGAATCTTGCCAAGCTTTCATCATGGAAGCTTGGAAGGGACCCTGTTTTGAGGCATCGTCTCGGCCGTCTGTCCATCGAAACTCCCACTCCTGGGCAGCTGGCTCGCTAGATGTGTTATTTTGTTGCTGTGCATCAACTTCGACCCAATCCTCTCCAGTCTCGCGCCGGTACGCCCGCATCAAGAGTTCGCGATCTTGTTCGTATATATCCTCAAAGTCTCGGTTGAACAATTTGTCAGCCGCGTCAGTAATGGCAGTGATGGCCTCCTTGATTCGAGCCTGCTCTGGGTCTTGTTCAGGTACACTGTCTACGTCCATATCCTCGGCGCCGCCCTTGTTCAATTGCTTGAGCTTCCACTTGGGTATCTTCTTGGTCTTGATCTGGTGTTTGCCAAACCTAGCTATTGCCTCGAGCGGAGTCTCGGCGGGTTCTAATCGGAGGATAAGGGTCTTGAGTAGGTCGGACACGAGAACATCGGCCTCTGCGATACGCTGCTTGCGGGCTTCTGCTTCACGCTTCTCGTGTGCCTCGGCCGCCTTCTTCATTTCCTTTTTGCTCACTCCAGCCAGCCAGTTGTCGTGGATAGCGTCTGGATCGCCGGCTCTGCGAACGTAGTTACCAGCTTGATCAAACTGTCCCTCTTCCATCTCGGAACGCAAGTTGAAGGCTTCCACTTTGGGTGCGTTTTTCTTAAGCCCGCCTGCGCCTACTTCGTCATCTAAACCTTCTTCTTCGGCGGCCAGCTGTGCTTCGACTTCATCGTCGTCGCTTTCTTCTTCATCGAGTCGTATGTGACCGCCGCTTTTGCTGTCATGATCCTGGCCCATGATTTGTGTCGCGTCGAGGAATCGCACGTCCTTTTTTTTCTTCCCTGTCTTGTCGAAATTGGCATCCTCCACGTCTTCTGCGTCTTTGGGCGGACTAGCGTCACCGCCCACGGCGAACATGTCTTCATCGTCGTCGTCGTCCGCGCCGGGAACACCAGTCACTGCGGCTGTAGCTTGTCCAGAAGCATCATAGTTGTCCAGCTGCTCGTTGAAGTCTACTTTGCCCTTTTTTCGGCTCGCCGCCTTGGCGTTGAATGTCTCATTGTCCGAGTCGCTATCGTAGCCGTCCAAGTTGACCGCGCCACGCTTGGTCGAGTTTGTGTTGCCAATGACGTCTGCGTCCAAGATGGCGTCGTCTTCTCTCGAGTCGGGCGCGAGAATGGATGGGTTACGAACGTCAAACTTGACTTGTGTCTTGTCGTAATCTGTCTCATTGTGGTGTGTGCGGGCGAAGTTCTCGCCGGCTTGATTCGGCCGCGCCGCAGAATAACGCGACGACATGGTTGTGGGCTGTGTTCTTTTCTGTGTGCGGCGGGCGACGTCTTTCTGAATCTGACTGCGACAGTGAATGCCAAATGAGCTGTCGGTTGTTATAATGAGTGCAGGAGTTAAATTGCCTGATCGAGAGCAGTACCGCGGAGTGATATTTCTTGCTTTGTGTTCTGAGGGGCAGAAATGCTCATGTGCCATGTCACTGCGACTGAATCTGCGTCATTCGAAAGCTGCCTTCTTCGCCTTCGCCGCCCCACATCGAGGTCAGCGACAGTAAGTCTCGCGTCAACCTACCGACCTATCTTCTTTTCTTCCCTATCATACCTCTTCGACATTTTATGGACTTGCCGTTACGTTCACTGAAAAGATATAACGTGGAATAAGTTGACCGTTTCTGCTAGTTCATCGAGCGTTCCTCACAGCAACCATGGTAAGATCCCCAAGCCGGTTCTCAGCCCAGCCATGAAATGCACAGCACATCTTGACAAGCTTCCTGCCTAGTTCCCAACCGCATATGGAGGCGGATTCGATCCGTCCAACCCCGAGCATCTTTACAATATGGCTCGTGGCAGGCGACCGATTATACAGCGGTTCGATGAGTACTACCGATGCTATCCGGTCGTCATGGCCCCCGGATCCGAACGACCAGAGCTCAACTACGGCTCCAAAATCATCCTACCTCCTTCGGCACTTGACAAGGTGTCGAAACTACACGTGCAGTGGCCACTGCTGATGGAGATGATCAACGGGGAAAAGGGCAGACACTCTCACGCCGGTGTCCTGGAGTTTATTGCTGAGGAGGGAAGAGCATACATCCCACAGTGGGTTAGTGACCATGCCACTCGTCGGTTTGCTCATTGCCAAGATCCCTTTACTGACTTCTTCGGCCGATCATATAGATGATGGTGTCGCTGGGAATGGACGTAGGTGACATGATACAGATCCGAACCACATCGCTCGAGCTGGCAAAAATGGTCAAGCTACAACCCCAGTCTGTCAACTTTTTGGAGATTAGTGATCCAAAGGCCGTTCTGGAGAGAGCATTCCGAAACTTTGCCACACTCACCAAGGGCGATGTATTCAATTTCGAGTACAACGACGAGATCTACGATGTGGCCGTGCTGGATGTGAAGCCCGAAACGGACAAGATGGGCGTCAGCATGATCGAGACCGATGTATCTGTCGAATTCGCTCCCCCCGTTGGCTACGTAGAGCCAGAGAAGAAGAGCGGCACCAATACACCAGGAAGCACACGAAACGGCGTTCCAGCAGGGGGCGTCGTCCACGGCCAAGGTACCATGGCGCAGGCCATTGGCTTCAGTTCCATCGCTCCATCCGTCACCAGCACACCTACCAATTTCCTGGGCGAAGGTCAGCGACTGGTGAAAAAGGGGAGTAAGGCTCCCACACCGAAGCCTGCCACGCCTGTGCCTGTTGAGCCAGCAGCTGTCAAGAGCCGGACAGGGGCACCAGCGCCACTTCGCCTGGCCCCCAACAAGCTGTTTTTCGGCTACGAATACAAACCTCTGAAGACCGAGGAGGACAATGAAAAGAAACAGGAACAAAATGGGGCCAAGAAACAGCACTTTGCGGGGCAGGGCCAAAGTCTCCGGGGCACGAGTAAGCGTAAGGGTGAGGAGGATGGAACGGCCAAAGCTCCGGAGAAGAAGGGGAGCAGTAGTGACGGCCATAGATTAGATGGGCGAGCTCCAAGGTAGATACTTTTTACTACGCGTAACGGATTTGGCGTTTATGATTTTTTTGCGGGCAGCTCTAGCATGGGATCACGGAGGAATACTGGGAGTTGATAGTTGCCTCTTGCTGCTACGATGGCAGGATATGGAATATGATGACCATTTTATTTTCATTGATCCTGATGTGCGCTCCTTTGTATGAGGTCTTAGCAGCTTGCTTTTGCTATCCCTCGGCTTGGACGGATCAGCCACACTGTTCGGTGCTACCATTCTGCAACAATCGAGAGCCTTTAGAAGCCTCAACGCCGCGCTGGCGTCTCTCTTCATCCCAGCTATGTAGCGCACCTTCCAGGATATATGGGTGAACAGTTCTCGATACATAGAGACGAGGAGCACGGATGAGGGATGAGGGGACTGCCGGATCAGAATCGTCGGGAGAGAGGTAGCCGGTGAGACCATTAAGGACAACCCTGGACGAGTGCCAGTTAGACGTACATGTATACTGAAGTTGTGAAGCCAAACAGAGGGTGGGCAAGTGGAGGATAAAATGAGCCGGCAAGATCCAGACTCCAGTGTACACTGTAAGTGCTAGTTTGGCTGCACAGAATGGAAGCGCACGGGTTGGGACTCGGGAGACCAAAAGGACGGATTAGAGTGAGTTAAGAGGGTATCGAAAGAGGTAGATGATGAGCGCAACATTTTCGCGATCTCCAAAAATAACATTTGTGGTGCATTTGATGGAGTTCACAGCTAGACGGAGGGAGTGACGCGTCGTCTTTCCAGTCTGACATCTGGGAATTCGCGATCTAACCAGGGGCATCCTCTTATCCCTCTACGCCCCTGCAGACTGCAAAACATCACTTCGCTCACATCATCGCATGCAGCAAGTAACACGGGCTTAAGATCCTAAGAGTCCACAAACAAAGCGCCTTGGCAATCTTGATTCTTCACACAACCTCAGAGTCAGACCTTGGGGCGGAGGGTCAGCCACGGCCTAACGGTGGGCATATCGAAGGGAAGAAGCCTCACTAAGTCTTGGCCTTGTAAGTTGTTGGTGCATCCAGACGAAGGCGTCACAGGCTCGGCGTCCTCGGCCTCAACCGACAGGATATAGTCTCCCTCATCGTCCGACTGTCTGTCCCGGGCGGCATACTTGGCCGTCTTGGCCGAAGCGGCCTTCTTGACTGGAATTTTACGTCTGCGAGGCGTCGCGGGCTCGGAAATGCCGCCATTCGCTGCTGTTACTTGTTCTTCATGTCACATGTGCGGAGGCATGACCGCGGCGGAGTTTTTGGATATATTGGCTGTAAGGGGTGTTAGAAAGCGAAGACGAAATGAGTAAGATGAGCACAATGAGAAAGCGAGAAGTGCAAAATTATATGAAGAGTGGGAGGAAAGAGAGGTCTTGAAATGATTGGGGTGGGTGGCCCGATGTGCAAGTTCCGCGTAGTGATGATGTGCTTGACGCCGCTGTAGGTTTTTCTTGAAGTCCAGATCTCTCATTTGCTTTGCAGCTTGCTGCCACTTTGATTATCTCCTTGTTGGGCTTCGCTACGTCGGCCAGGGCGAGCAAGAGATGAGAGCAGTCATCCCACTTCTGGCTGAATCGCAACGCACATGATCCTGACTAGTAGGACAAGAGGCAAGAGAGAAGTTGCATCACTGCTTGCGCGGTTGCTGCAGTGAATTAAAGGCAGTGCGTTACGCGTAAGGGGCAAATAGAAGAGTGCGAAGGTGAGGAAATGGTTGCGTGTGAGAGAACAGTGAAATCAGAGGCGTTGCTCGCACTAGGTGTATTCATGGCTCGGCAGGCCAGACACGAATGACCCGATCTACTCAGTCCTGAATTCAATGAGCTGGAACATGGCGCGCAGAAGCAAGAGAACGCCCTGATGGCCTATTTCGTCCCGTCACATGTAAGAAGTCATTACAGGGAGTATGGCAGTCAGCGGCACTGCGTTGTTGCGAGAGAGTGATTCATGAAAAGGAGGGCGTGTGAGTTGAGGTAAGCAGGAGATGCTGCAAGGTACCAAAATGAATTGTCGGAGAAAGGGATCAAGAACATTGACAGTTGAGTAGGTAGATTGCTCAAATACCAAAAAGAAGCCTTCTGTCTTCATCTACAAGTAGAGAAGACACCCAGCGAGAACGCCATGGGGTAGAGACTCTTACAACCAAGTGACCTTGATGGTGGAGGAAGAAAGAAAAATGTGAACTTGACAGGACAGTAGGATTTGGCACTACTTCCTTGTCTTTATACTTCTTTGCAACGTAGAATTTAGAGAAAGTCTTGATTTACCGGATGCCATCCCACGTAACCTGATGATCCAAGGTTCTCATGCGCGCCCTCGATATCCTTCCGTACCTCGGGGGTCATTACACGGGCCTCCGTTCCCGCCAAGTAGAAGCACATAACGAGGTCTTGCAGAAAAGCAGGATCGCCCCAGATGCCAGTCTTGCTTCTTTTGTTGGCCGAAATTTTGCCCGATGTGCCGGCAGCGGTGAGAATCAGAAGACGTCTGTGAGGTGCGATCGGTTCATCAAGTCGGAGTCGAAGGGGAGAGATGTAACTTGGAGAAAGTCGGGATAAAGGTGGATAAAGTGTTTGAGCTCGTGTATTGAACAAGGCTGAGTAAATGATTGCTTTGGTTACCATATAGAGCCAGCTGTGCACATCACAAACACCAGCTGTCTCGCTACCAGATGCTCTGTTGGAACACGCCCCGGTATACATCCCATGTTACAAATTCTGACAACTTCCGCTTCGTACACGTCTTCCATAAACCAAATTCCAAACTCTGTCGCTAAATCAAACCACAGAAGATGATCGCTTACTCGGAAACTCCAAAGAGAACCCAGTCAAAGCGGCGCAAGTCCGCTTTCGGACGCCTTACATCCGTTGGCCGAACTGACCATTGACCAATACTCCCAATCGTACTATGTATTGTTATAAGGGAAGCTATTGACTGCATTAGCACCCGAAAGATGAAAAGCCGCAATTGGTAACGACGTGACGCACTTGCCCTGGAGATTCGGCCCTGACGCGCCAGTATGAGCCGCCAAAACCAGCACTGCCTCCTCTTCGGGTGGTGCTAAGGGTGGCGCTGAAAATGGTGCTGAGGCTGATGCTAAAGGTGGTGCTGAAGGTGGTGCTGAAGGGGGTGCTGAAGGTGGTACTGAGTGCTCGAGATCCGGAGGTTCCTCGAATCTTCGTCTCTTGACAGCACGCTCTTCCCCGAACCGTCCAACAGCACCTTCGCTCTCGTCTCTGTTTCCGCCACAATTTCCAGTCCTCACGCCGTCACTGCTACCGCCGCCTTCGGCCCGGAACGACTCATGACGAGCGTCGGATGTGTAGGCAGAAGAGAAGGCTCCCACGTGTATCGGCGCTCCATGAGGCTGTGATGGCGCGCCGTGGTCCACAACAGCCTCGCCTGCTTGCCGGATATATTGCTCGGGAGCAGGCGCCGGCAGATGTACAGATACCGGCCTGGGAAGTATGGTGGAATAAGTGTGTTTCACGACGGGCTGCCCGACTTCCGGCGCGGAAGCCAGCGAGTGTTTCTTTGGCCGACCTCTGCCAGGGCCCGATCGCCGGGTGACGGGATTCAGCGTCGGGTCAGCGTGATAGGGATTTGCAACAACAGCGGTACCGATTGCTGCGGCTTTATTCTGGGTCCTTCGCAGGCCTTGGAAGTGTTGCCTGCGAGAGTATTCGTTGTCAACTTGCCGGAACGATGAATTTTTATTACTTTTGAAGCCAAGTCTATCATTGGGAATAAAACGAAGAATAAAGATGAGAGCACCATCACGATGGGCATCACGCGACGAACCTCACTTGAAGTCAAGGGCATGTGATAAGGGATTGTCATCACAAGAAGAGCATGTTCAATGGAACATGGGCACGGAGTCGCAAAGATGCAAAGCAACACGACTCGTCGGCTCGTTTTACAAAGAGAACGGAGGATGGGTCATGTCATGATAAGGTGACAGCCACGCTCAAACGACATACCGGCATCCCTCATTGGTGAATCTATAGCCAAGAGATCGCATGTGGTTCCCAATCCTACACCACTCCTCCCCACTGATGAGGCCGACGTCCTTCAAAGACAGAATTGTGAAGAATAGATCTTTATCGGCGCGATCATTCCAATTCTTGTGGCTCATCATGGGGGAGGCCACCAAAAAGTGGGGGGCAAGTGAGAGGACGGGTGACTTGACGAATGAGCCTTGGCGACGTTTTGCCTTTTAGTTGAAGTTTGGGGGCTCTGCTTTTAGTACGATCCCGTACTCCGAACGTGTAGATAAAAGTCGCGTTAGAGGCGCGGCTGGATCGAAGAAAATTGGTAGCGTCATCCCTGGTCGAGAGCAAGCTGAACTTTGAAGTATACTTTGGCGGGGGGATAGGACGGAATATCTGATATTCCGAAGCCGAGGGTAAGACGTCAGAGCAGAGAATGGGACTTTTGGAAACAGGAAAAGAGCATGTACACAAGTTGTAAGTTTGTAACGCAAGGTATGAAAAGAGGCTTTCTTTTCGACGATAATATTGTCTTTCTTGTGACGCGAGGGTCGTATTGGCCGATGGTAACGCGGCGTTTGCCCACCCTTTGTCTGATTTGTAGCCGTTGCTGTGACTCATGAGTGGCATCTAGGTAGCCTAATAGGTAGCAATCGTGTGCCGCGTGCGGCCTACCTGAGGCGACAACTCTGCATTTGGGAAAGCATCGTGTTAAAAGTTAAAACTTGAGCATTTATATGTAGGTACCTACCTACATATGTACATACATATGTGCTTTCATGAGTGCGTTGCTAGACAGCCACTGAGACACCCAGCTGGATGATCATCAACTCGGAATGCCGGCACCTACCCTCTCGCATCTCCTGCACCTAATCACAAGTTCATCAAACGGTCCATGAGTGGCGTGTCGGTGTGCCGGAAAGGTAACATAATGCACATTGTCGACATTTCTTTCTCATTCCGGCGATAGCAAACGCCCACGCCGAAAAGCAAAGACAGCAGCAGCCAATCGCCGTGGCGAGAAAGGTGCAGCCAAGCCGCTCACGTGAGTTCGTGGCAACCTGGCGAAAACCTGGTCATGCAACATCCCCACAAAAATTCGCGCCTGTCGCGTCTCCCTACGACTTCGCCGAATGGCCCCCCAACGACGGCGATGGGAAATACAGCCGTTGTTGCACCATGGAGATTGGTTTAATGGCTTTCAAAGGTCCTTGAGCAGTATTATTATTCTTTCTCGAATTTTCCAGAGCTTTTTTGCGCTTCTACACGCCGAGATACCACAAGTTGAAACCATTTCAACGTCGTGATGGTCGCTCCGCTGGCCCCTCTTTTTGAAGAAGACGGCTGTCGTTGGCGGCTGGCCTCAGCCATGGTGTGATGGAGAGGGGGGCTTACGCTGGGGCCTCTCCTGCGTTTGGCATTCGGCATCCCTTGAAGCAAACAAGGACTTGATTCACCGAGCGACAGGAAGAAAAAGAGGAAAAGTCAGTCTCAGTAACTTCGTTGACTCAATGCAGGTGCAGATGGCGACTCAGGTTCGAGTAGCCTCGGACGACGGGGCTCACTGTGGAACAATTCGATACAATGTGGTCGGATTTATCCTACCTACATCACTGGAATAACAGGCAAGTCTGTTATTGAATCCAGTATCAACTTGTAGAACCTCGGGACATACTTGCTTGAAATGGACTCATTTGCAGCGAGCGTCAAGAAAGCGTTGCAGTGTGCCCCACGGATTGACTGCAGCCAGCGCCATCGCGGCACCCCCTGGAACTCGTTATTCTTGTTTCGGTTTTGCTCTCTCTTCCCGGTGATGAGTCACACGGTCCCGCTCACACCGCAATCGCGGGCCCAGTCATGACAGATCAGTCGTTTGAGGGCAGATATCTACATTGGCCTCTCGGTTTGCAGCGCGACGGTATTCAACAGTGAACACGAATGAAGTCTGTCGATCTGGTTTCTTGGACCTGGGGGTTGGGGGGTGGCTGAACGGACAGGATCTGGGGCGGCTTCGGGCGGGGTTTAGGGCGGAAGTTGGTGAAGCTGGGGGGGCGCTGTGGCATGCAGATGATGCAGTTTACGCCCTGTACGGAGTATGTAGGCTGTAGGCTGTGGCCGCTGTCGTCGCAGCGCCACAGCGCCAAGACACAACTGAGCCGCGGCCCACGCTACCCCATGCAGACCTCCATGCAGGCAGACAGGCACAAGCCAACTGCATATGCACATTGGACTGCCGCAGATTGAGTTGAATGAGGAATGAATGAGGAATTCACACCCCTAACGCTTGATCCGCGGCAAGCACCAGACACCAGTATGTACCAACTCGCGACTCACGCCTCACAACTTGCACCACTCACCATCGCACACGCATGCCTCCAGCATCTCGATTCTCCATGCGTCTATCCCTCCCATCCCCCGGCATCCCTGTTCCTAGATTGCCGTAGCGCTAGGCAGCCAATGCCAGCCATGCGGCATGCCCTATCCTCGCGTGAAAGATTCGAGCTTCCCAGTTTGAACCAGATGCTTGTGTCGGGTTCCTGGGCCTTGCATTCGCTCACCCCCCCTTCCATCTACGCCAAGCGTCGAGTTCGATGCTCTCTGTTAAAAACGAGCGATGCCCCAAGGCGGCACGCGTCATCTCCTTCTTTCCAAACTCTTCGTTCATTCGCAAGACAATTTCGTCTCGGCTCTTTTACTAGCTTTCTGCTCCTCACCCTCGTTGTGTACATAGAGCACCTCAGCACATCGTCTTTGCCACCTTCGTGAACAGTTCGCCAAGCAAAATAAGCCTTTTGGGGGTCTATCTCGTCGTCCCTGGTGTGTTCGTCACCTGCCTCGACTCATACTGGTTCGCCCATCCGACACTTGTCTCGGCCGAATCCAAACTGTCGATGACACCCTTTCTACCCACTGGGTCGGCCAAGGTCTCACCTCTCGAGTTTCAACTCGTCTAAAAAGCTCGCAGTCAACTCTAGTGCATCAATTCGAGTTGTCTTGCGGCGTTCCCTAAGCCCTTGCTGGCTATATATCTCTGCTGGCTCATCCTGACGGAAAGGCCTGCTGCCTCATCTTTCTCTTCCTCCCTCTCTCTTGCAGTAAGCAGGTCGCACATCATCCAAATCACAAAGCGTCGCAGCCATGACTCCCCATGTTGAGAATCCGATTGCTCGATTATTGTTTGCAATGTTGAGGCAAAAAAACTTAAAAGACGTTAGTGGACCCTGATATTTATTTTTCCCGTGTGTTTCGACTGTACTGAGAATCGTTACAAGATTGATTGGAATCAAGTCGCTCAAGACCCCGTACTGCTAGAGCCTATTCCAAACGGGCATGCTGCAAGAATGAGGTTTTCCCGTTTCCGAGATTCCATCACGGGTCAAATACGTCAAAAACGCACTCGGCATCACGACAAAAAGATATCTAAGCCACGCAAAAGACAAGGCTCGTTCAAAAAGAACACCCTCAGCAAATCCGACTCTGGTGTGGATTTGTCATCGCTAGCTCAGGTAGGCCCATCACTTCATCACGTCCATCATCCATCGACCTTGCTAATGACCGTCCAAGTCATCGCCTACCTCGCTCGCGTCTCCATACACCGATGATTATAGCTCCCGGTTTCCGACACCATGCAGCGACGACATGGTCTCTGTATGCCCCGCCGTCATGGAGAGACAACAGACCAACACGGCATCAGACGTTTTTTCTCCCATGGTCGACGGCAAAAATGAGATCCTGGACCCCAGTCATTTTGCATACTCTGAGTCTTTCACAGTCTTTGAAGCTGCCCGCGACAGAAGCAAATACGGTGACACAACGACCGACCTCCAAAGCCCAGGCCTCGAGTGCTCAGATCTACCCGATCCCAACAACCCTATATCGTTATTGGATCCATCCCATGAGTGGAATGAGTCATTTTATGACCCCGCCATTCTTTGATTTCCCGATAAGGCGGGCTCAGGGCTTTGGTGTGGACTGTATGTATACTGTATGACTGGCACACGGCTGATGCTTTCTCCTCTTCTTGCTTTATGACCTAATGACAATACTCAAAATACGCGGAGATGATAGGATATGGATGCTCAAATAACGAGCTTTTGGAGTCTGGATGCTTTGTCTTCAAAATGTAAAGTAGGAAACGAATTGACTTGCTCGCTGAAAGAAAGAGCATTCATTACTTCACCATTCGCTCCATTTGATCGTGTGTAACCGCGCACCTGCACATGCAAACGCTCACCAGACCAGACATTTCATTTGGTTCACTGCATCACCAACTGCCGGCACCTGCGCGACGTGCATCAGCGGTCATTGGTTCAGTTCGCGGCAACTTCCGGCTGATCAATCGCTATATCGCTTCCACATTCATCTGTTGATATTATACTCATACACTATTTCCGCTTCTTCGAGTAAGCATTGCTAATCTCGAAGAAATCCTCAATCATCCCATCCGTTCTCATACTCGGCGCAGCTCAATTTTGACACTGACATGGCTGGCCACACCACATCCAAGAAGAAACTACCCACTGCCCAAGAGGCCATGTTCTTCTTTGCTATCGTCAAGCACACCCGCAACAAGGCAGACATCGATTGGAACGCCGTTGCCCTGGAACAGAGCTTCAAGAACGCCGACGTCGCCAAGGTACGTACAAATATACATTCTTATCTCCTCGCTCCCAGTAGTCTTCCCCTCCATGCTTGACTACAAATACTTTCCTTTTCATCGTTGCTTCCAATGTCTTATGACTCACTTTTTGGGCGCTCGTCTCCCCCCCACCGCACCCAAAAAGGTCCGTTTCGGCCAGGTGAAGCGAAAACTCGGAATCAAGTGCGATGCAGGACCAACAGTTACGACGCCCCCGCCATCTTGTCGGGCGTACACGAAAACCACGAGGTCTGTGGCGGGGACACCCACGAAGAAGATGACGCGTTCTGCGGCGAGTACGCCCACGAAGGTTGTTAAGGCGCTGAGACGGGCTGGTAGCAAGGGAAAGGTCCAGGGAGGAGCGATGGAAGAAGACGAAGGCGAAGGCGAAGATGTAAGCGTGGAGGAAGAGATTAAAGAAGATGACGATGTTGGCATGGTGGAGGATATGAAGGGGAGGCAGGAGGTGGTAGAAGAGGGGGTGGATGTCGATGAGGAGGACGCCGTAATGCATGAAGAGGTGGATGGCTTCTTGGAGAAGGAAACAGAGGATCTGTTTTGGAAGACTTAGAGGGGGCATATGGTGTATTTTGAAGGAAGAAGGAGGACGTGTCGTGGGTGGCGGTTTCACTGCCCCGAAAAATAACAATTTTGGGGGTTCGAGATGGGACTGGGATGAGTTGATGAAGTCACTGACATCAAGCTTCTTGGCAGCATGCAACCGAAGGATCTTGAAACACCCATCGAAACGGGAGATGTTAATCTGTGTTCGCGGATCTTTGAGCGGGCATTGTGCTATTGTGCTTTCGTATTGTTTTTGTAGCCGTGATGTGTTTGTGCTAGTGTGATAAATGCGGTGACTGACTGGGCCGATCGGTTCACTTTTTTATTGAATTGCGCACAAGCTTAGCATTTTGGGCCTGTCTCTTGCTTTTCCTCTGACGTCAATGCAGCAGCGTCTAGATGTTGTTTGTCTTCTTTACCAACTTCAGGCATACAAAATACAAATGCACCGCGTTTGTTATACATAGAGTTGTGTACCTGGTTTCCACTTCATTGCAGCTCTGTCCAGCGATTCACACAACTTTGACTTCGAATGATCGAATCTGCATGAGAAGACGAAGGTGAGAGAAACGACTAAATAATAAGGGCAAGAGCATGAGTAGATTAAAGAAAAAGCAGAGGAAAAGAGGAGAACGAGCAAAAAATGAGACAAACAAAGCCCAAACCACGGATTTCGAGCTAACTGATCTATCTCCTAAAAGAAAGCATGCCTCGCAAAGGCAAAGACACCACGACCGCCGAAGACGACATACCAATGACCACCCAGCAGTCTCACAGACAACAAAACGCTCTTTGTAAAGGCCGTATTCGAAAACATGGCGCAGAAACCCCGGAACCCGACGCAAACTGGGACAGAGTGGCGACTGATCTGGGCCTCGGCCCTCAAGAATGCCAAGTGCGCCAAGGAGTGCTTTCGGCAAATGTCTGTCATGGTTGGCGTGACCAGGGTAGTGGGGGGTGCCGCGAACGCCGTCCAAGAAGGTGGTTAGATCGGCGACCTTGGCAGAGGCTGTACGGAGTAGGTGATAAGTTTTTGAAGGTAGAGGCAGAGTTGCAGCTGGCGTTGGAGCTGATATCATCATATACGGGATGATATCGCACGGCGAGCATAAGAATCATTAGAGGGAAGGGGAGACGTAGATGTTGTGGGATGACTGCCACTTTGCGATGAGACTCGAGTTGAATGTGGGAAAGGTAATCAGCAGCGTTGGAAGAATATAGACGTGATATCTTTATCGGAGGTGCCCATCGTGAATTACATGAGCTGCGGACAGAGGTTCCAGACTCAAGCTTCAACACCGAGCGCAGGTATGGCCCTGACGAGGAAGCACATAGAAATGATATCCTCAGTAGATGGTGCATGGATTCAAATTGCCAGCTGTCTTTCATCGTCCGCTGTCGCTTACACCGTCGTCTCGACGACGGACGATCCGAACTTCCACAAGCGCCTCGGCCGTATTATGTCCTCATCGGCCAGTCTGAGTGAGCATCACCCAATGACACCAGGATTAGGAAAAGCGTATCATCTCTCCGTACACTCCCTGTGAAGAATGCCAGACTGCCAGTCGCCCACAATACAGCCGAACAGATCAAGTTCTTGATCTCGATTCTTCTGCATCAGAAACACCAACAATGGCCGTGTCATGCCCTCAATATATCCATCTATCCGTAATCACATGATCGATACTTGTCCCTGACGCTTCGATCTCGTTGAACAGGGCTACGCTCGTGAAGCGCAAGACTAGTGCGAACAAAGCTCAGAACAAGGGCACGCAGAAGCTGGAGACTGATGACAACCGTCAACGGCTGCAAAGAAGGGGCGGACGAGGTGGAAGACCCCTAGTCTGTGCTCTCTGATGTGCTCGACAACGCATATTGGCAGAATCTTGACTTGCTGCTGGAGAGACTTTATAGTAATCCCTTCCTCTGCGGCTTGATGGTGGAGCTGTTATCCTGGAAAACCTAGTACCGAGATGTCGGGACACTTGATATCATCATCTTGTGCTATGACGGAGTTGCTATGAGACGATGATGTAGATTGGTACTGGGCGTGCAGATTCCTTTTTCGGTTATCGAGAAATTATCATTTCGGAATCGACATTCTGCTTCTGCTGGCACGCAGCTGTAGATATGTCTCGTGCGTCGTGTCATGAAACTCATGAAAGCTGTGCATTGATGATTGAGCGTCATTTGATCGCCAAACTCGCTTCGCCAGCGTCGTCAGCTGTTCCAGCCGTTGCAGCTGTCAACCTATTAGCAATCAACAAAAACAAAGCGGTCGGATCATAAAATGCGAACCCAGCCATCTGTTTTTTCCCTTGTGCGATACTCTGCCCTCATAGGCGAGCCGTGAGAAGTGATTTTGTTGACTGTCTTCATTTTTGTTCCTGTTAAAACTTTCGAAGATCGTTGGTTTCACAAAACTTTGAGTGCTTTGTTCTCCGATTCATCGTATCGTTCAATCGTCGCTTTATTGCCCGCATTCGCACAAAGAAATTGCTCACTTCCTCCTCCGATTCACAGCGTCCCTTGCAAAACTCACCTTTTCCTCACATCAGGACCACTGAGCCTCGCGCAGAGCGTTCTAATCCTTCTCCTTACAATCACAAATTCCTTGTTTACTCGGCGATCATGGGCTCTGAGACGAAAAGAGGTTCTACCCAACAACGGCGCGCTCCTGCTAAGGCAAGGAAGAGGAGTCAATCACAGGCTCAGGATGCAGAAGCCTCGTTGCTCACTTCCGCCGCGGTTTCAAGCCCCTCTAAAACGAAAGAGGATACGCCTCGCACTGCCCGATATTCGCACCGCTTGCCGACAACTGAGCAGCGGAAGGGAAATGGGCGCAAATCAGGGCGCAGTCTCATCATGTGGAGCCGTACGTTTGTTTTATATTTCCTCGTTTCCCTTTGGCTTCTTGCTGATTGCTACTGGCTGCTGACTCTTCTCTCTCCAGGCCCTCGTATGGCAGAAAAGTTGCTCCTGCATATCCAGTATGAATGCAGCAGGCACAAGATAACCATGCCGTGGGACGC
This sequence comes from Claviceps purpurea, assembly GCA_029405325.1. Taxonomy (NCBI): domain Eukaryota; kingdom Fungi; phylum Ascomycota; class Sordariomycetes; order Hypocreales; family Clavicipitaceae; genus Claviceps; species Claviceps purpurea. The sequence goes on along the minus strand of CM055783.1, from coordinate 2,397,573 downwards.
AATTGCTCATCGGCTACACCCTGGCTCTTCGGGACAAGCTGTTTGCCAGCACATCCATCGCCTTCGTCGGGAGCTTGTGGCAGAGGGCCATCTCGTTCCTCCGCCGCCGCAAAAGGCTGGATCATTTGTCGATCCTGACATCCGCGGGTATACCCGCCAGAACGTTGACAGTAACGACTTGGAAACGACGCGGGCAGTCACATTTGACGAGAGGCTTGAAGACGCGAAGCTCAATCTGCCTGATGCGGTGAACCTGTCCGACGAAGACTATCAACAAGGTATTGAGAGTTCATCTTCGTCTGCAATTAACGAGAGGGACTTCCCTTCTTCCCCTTGCCCCCCGGCCACTAAGAGAGTGCGTCTTTGCTCGCCTTCGCCCACGCGTGGCGCCCCTGAGGTAGCTTCAATGGTGCCAACACCTTTGCATGCGGGAATGGCCCCTCAGCATGAGTTCGAGATCGAGGATCAAAAACCGAGTCTTGGGGGCCACTATTCCCACATCTTCAGCGACCGTAACATGGTGAGTAGATCGAAGTACAGGTACAGCAGATGAAGTACCCGCTAACAACACGGATACAGGAGCTGGAGCACATTTATTCTCGACAGCCCGCACATGCCTCAGAGACAGGCAGCGGTAGCTTTTTTACGGAAAGCACTTCGCCCTCTCACTCTTTTGCTAGCAGCACCGTAACTCCTGACATGGCTGCAAACGCACAGTACATCCACAGCCAGCAAGAGTACGGACTTGCTCAGCAAAACGGATTGCTACCCTGGGCGGGCCCATATGCCCACTATCATCGCCCAGATTCTCATTTGCCATCGCCAGCCGCCAGCTTTGAGCAGTCGCAGCACTATGACCCTGCTTTGCCATCAAATGCTTCGCGCCAGTATGTGTTCTACGTCGTGAACCCAAACGCCCTGAGGGGCGTGACGCCAGATCGCATGATGTCGGGTTTGGCGCCGTCGCAACAGGTGCCAACGTCGCACATTGGAGGACCCATGGAGGAGCTTTTCCCTGGGCTGAGTGAGGGCGATTGTAAGAGTACTGATGGTGGATGAGCTTCGGAACGGGGTTCAAAGTTTGGCTTAAAAGTATGGATAAAGCATGGGAAGGACAGCGTTGATGTATGTGTGTATGAAACCGTCGTGCGATTGTTTTTCTTTCTGATGCACTTGGGCGCCCGATGGAAACTGTTGATCAGATCTGTTGGAAATCAGGGCCCGGTTAGGCCTAACAAGTTCAAGTATCGTTTTATATATCTCTAGAATAAAAACAAAAAATTGCTATGATTGGAATGGGAAAAGAGAATTCATTGACACCAAATGACAAACCTTGTTTGCTTGAGCCAGCCAGAGAGACTGTGTGTCCCCTCACTGACTCTGAGGTCCTGACTCCTGACTCGACTCCTGTGGTCGAAGTCTGCATCATCAGGGAACTGGCCAGAACATTCTCTGGGTCCCGAACTGGGGCGCGTTGGCCGTGGCCATACGTTTTTCCGCCCGGATCTAGTTGGAGCCCGCTGTGCCAATTTTTCTACGCGACCAGCAGCTCCGGACTGGAACCAAGCCGGCCGTTCATTTCATCCATCCATTCCCGCTTGTTTTCTCTTATTCCGCAGATTCTTCTCAAAAGCTGCCGCATTTCTTGCCAGCTACGCCACCTCGTCTCGTTGCGCCTTTATAGTTGATTCTTTATTTCCCCTATAATTCACAAAAGATGCAGCGCACATTGAGTTCGCGGGCGCGAGCCACGGCTCTGTCCTCTGCCGCGCGTTACCGCACTGGCGCCAGCCTTGGGCAGCAGGTTCGATTTGCTCACAAGGTAGGATGATTCCTCTCAACTCTTATAGATTAGGGAAGTGGAAGGAGTCATGACTAATACAACGAAAACAGGAAATCAAGTTTGGAGTCGAGGCTCGTGCCTCCCTCCTGGTCGGTGTTGACACTTTGGCCAAGGCCGTGGCTACTACTCTGGGTCCCAAGGGCCGAAATGTCCTGATTGAGTCCAGCTATGGCTCGCCCAAGATCACCAAGGGTATGTTCTTATCGAAATGGCAGATTGTGTATATTTGAATTTGTCCTTCCGAGCCTAGAAACTTGATGCTAATACGCCCGTTTTTAGATGGTGTTACTGTCGCCAAGGCCATTTCTCTCAAGGACAAGTTCGAGAACCTCGGTGCCCGTTTATTACAAGATGTGGCCTCCAAGACCAATGATGTCGCCGGTGACGGTACTACCACGGCCACTGTGCTCGCCCGAGCCATCTTCTCCGAGACCGTAAAGAACGTCGCCGCTGGCTGCAACCCCATGGACCTTCGCCGCGGCATTCAGGCTGCCGTTGACGCCGTCGTCAAGTACCTGCACGAGCAGAAGCGCGACATCACGACGAGCTCTGAGATTGCCCAGGTTGCCACCATTTCTGCCAACGGCGATGTCCATGTTGGCGAGATGATTGCCAATGCCATGGAGAAGGTCGGCAAGGAGGGTGTCATCACCGTCAAGGAGGGCAAGACCATGTCGGACGAGCTCGAGGTCACCGAGGGTATGCGCTTCGATCGCGGTTTTGTTTCTCCCTACTTCATCACCGACGCCAAGGCCCAAAAGGTTGAGTTCGAGAACCCCTTGATCCTTCTCTCTCAGAAGAAGATCTCTGCCGTTCAGGACATCATTCCCGCCCTCGAAATCTCCACCCAGACTCGTCGCCCTCTCGTTATCATTGCCGAGGATATTGACGGCGAGGCCCTGGCCGTCTGCATTCTCAACAAGCTCCGTGGCCAGCTTCAAGTTGCGGCCGTCAAGGCCCCCGGCTTCGGTGACAACCGCAAGTCTATTCTCGGCGACATTGGTGTTCTCACCAACGGCACTGTCTTCACCGACGAGCTCGAAATCAAGCTCGAGAAGGCCACCATTGACATGCTCGGCTCCACTGGTTCCATCACCATCACCAAGGAGGACACCATCATCCTCAACGGCGATGGCTCCAAGGACGCCATTGCTCAGCGATGTGAACAGATCCGCGGTGTCTCTGCTGACCCCACTACCTCTGAGTACGAGAAGGAGAAGCTTCAAGAACGTTTGGCTAAGCTCTCTGGCGGTGTCGCCGTCATCAAGGTTGGTGGTTCCTCCGAAGTCGAGGTTGGTGAGAAGAAGGACCGATTCGTCGATGCCCTCAACGCCACCCGCGCTGCCGTCGAGGAGGGTATCCTGCCCGGTGGTGGTACCGCCCTGATCAAGGCCTCTGCTCAGGCCTTGAAGGATGTCAAGGCTGCCAACTTTGACCAGCAGCTCGGTATCAACATCGTCAAGAGCGCCATTACCCGCCCCGCCCGCACCATCATCGAGAACGCCGGCATGGAGAGCTCCGTCATCATTGGCAAGCTCATGGATGAGCACGCTACCAACTTCCACAAGGGTTTCGACAGCGCCAAGGGTGAGTTCGTCGACATGATTGAGGCCGGTATCCTGGATCCCCTCAAGGTCGTGCGTACTGGTCTCGTTGATGCCAGCGGCGTTGCCTCTCTTCTGGGAACCACCGAGGTGGCCATTGTTGAGGCTCCTGAAGACAAGCCCGCTGGACCCCCCGGAGGCGGCATGGGTGGCATGGGCGGCATGGGAGGCATGGGCATGATGTAAGATTGTTTTAGCGGGTCTTCTAATCCATTTCTTTGTATAAAATAAGCCAGTGGTGTTGTAGAACAGGCTGGTCAACGAGGGAAAAAGGGCGGCGCATGAATTCTCCTCTCTCCTCATGTCAGCATGTTTTGATTTGATTTTTCTTATATCCTGTATAATAGCTAGTCAAACGTGGCCATGTAAACAGTCAGATACGACAAATGACAGTAAATGACACATTGTAATTGATGTTAATTGATGGACCAACTGCCCAGCGTTGTGTACATGTGTGATTCCGGGACGCAATCATGGCATCATTTGGGCTGAGTGAGCAGCTTGACAGTTGAGAGCTGCATCATGCATGTGGGCCGGTTATAATGACTGTAGTCCGGACTCTGTACGTACGAGACTCAAGAAGTCAGGAGTACATACATGTACCGGTACTACGTAACTAGGGGGAAGACATGGGGAACTTGCCATGTTGCCGAAGCCATGAACCGTGTACGTACGTAGCATGTGTTCAACGTCGTCGTCGACCGATTGCGTAGCCTAAAAAAGGCCATGGCGTGTCACGTGCAGACATCATCTCACGGCCAACAACCCCACCATGATGATGTGGTTGTTTTTCTCGGCCAGGCTCCCAGACTCTCCCTCCACGGCGGCAGTACTTATTAGTGCCAAAGCACCAAAGCTAAGGTCCCCCCCGAACGGTTAACCTCCAACAAACAAAGAGGCACTTTTCCCGCCACAACCTTGCTCTCGTCTTATCCCCTCTATCGCGACACCGCATCTTTGGTCGCAAAGGCCTCATCACTGTACGTTGTCCATTGTCGGTCGTCTGTTCCTCGTCCGTCATCATAGCTGACCAGACGCTGCAGCAAGTCTTTCCGCAACTATCGCCATTCACCCCTTTCCCTCCACCCCCACACGCACCCCTCATCTTAGACAGCAGCCATGGTAAGTCGGGCCACGACATCTCTTTGCGTGCGAGGAAGCTTGATAAGATGCTAACTTTTTCTTGGTTAATTGGTAGTCTCAATCCGGGTACGTTACTTGAGAGCTTTAACCATTCTACTACACTCCTTGCTCAAGATCGCGATACTCCTCTCCACCCCCCCTCGACTTGCTCCTATGACCGACCGACACAGCTGACCCGCCACCGCCACTCCCTTCTCTCTTTCTAGAGCAACCGTTTCGCAGGACTGCATCACGGCCTACAATGACTTGAAGCTCTCCAAGAAGTACAAGTTCATCATCTTCAAACTCTCCGACGACTTCAAGCAGATTGTCATTGAGGATGCCTCCACCGATGGCGACTGGGAGAACTTCCGGGAGAAGTTGATCAACTCTACCACCAAGAGCAAATCTGTTAGTACATACTCTATAAAAAGAGGACTCGTCGCGAGTTGATTGATGCTCTTTGTTCCCTTTCTTGGATGTGGAATGCTGATGCGCGACTAGGGCGCTGTTGGCAAGGGATGCCGATATGCTGTCTACGATTTCGAATACAACCTCGCCTCCGGCGACGGCGTTCGGTACGTTCGGATCAAGTCCGCGATACGAAAGAATGCGCGCGCGCGCGTGTTTGTGTCTTGCGCTAACATGTGGCTTTGACTTATAGCAACAAGATTACGTTCATCGCCTGGTCTCCTGATGATGCCAGTGTTCAGGTATGACTCTCCTCATCTCACAAGCGGCGATTGGTTCCTCGGCCATCAATATCCTTGCTGACTGTATCCTGGAATAGCCCAAGATGATTTACGCCTCCTCCAAAGAGGCGCTCAAGCGAACTCTTACCGGTGTTGCTCACGAGCTGCAGGCCAACGACGCCGACGACATTGAGTACGACAGCATCATCAAGACCGTCAGCAAGGGTCTTGCTGGTTAAACGTGTGTGGGAGAGGACAGAACGAAGGTCTTTTTTATCAAGAAGAGGAGACGGAGGAGTCCACCGACATTCAAGTTTCGCCAAGAGAAACGAAAAGCGACAATCAATTGACGGAGGAAAAGCGAAGGAGAGCTTCGGAAGATATATGTACACTTCGTAGCCCAACGTCGGGATTTCTGTTTTTTTCTTTTTCTTTTTTTCTTTTTTCAACTCGAAGGGTTAAAAGAAAAAGAAAGTTGGCTGCCCGCTTTGCGCGAGTCTAGGCGATAACACGCCCGACGAAGTTAACTATACAACGTCAAATCATTTCGCGCCACGGAAATGGGTATTGGCAATTCAGCAAGCATCACTACACCCCCCCTCCGCGTCCTAGCTATCTACGGAGTATGCCTTCCTGTTCATGATGTTCCCCTGCTCGACTCCCAGCTAGCCTTGAACAATCTACCCATCTGTCCCGCCGTCTCCTCATCCTTCAACCTCTGCAGCAAAAAGCCATTCAAATCCTCCCAGAATGCATCTGTAGTCAGGGCATCCTGTCCCGAAGCCGCTGCCGGAACCGCCGCATTCTGCTCCGGCATAATCGCAGCGGCGCCCCCAATTACCATGACAGAAAGCTCAATCTTGCTCGTTGCATCGTCCCCCACAATATCCTTGATGATCTTGCTATCCGTTAGGGGTCTCTTGTTATGCAGCAGCTTGAGCTTCTCGACCGGTATCCTCGTCTGCTCCGCCACGCGCGCCTTGATGTCCAGTACAGAAGTGCTCAGCGGCTGCGACGCAAGCTTCACATCTAGGGGCGGGTTTCGAAGTGACTTGAGCACCACTGTTATACTGCGTTCTTGGCCGGGGAGGACGGTCTTGGGCTTGCTCATAGAGGTGGGCATGCGGGGGAGAATATACTGCGGTTTGTTTCTGTTAGCGCTTGCTTGCTTGCCTGCTTGCTTGCTTGCTTGGCGTGGCTCTAATAAGTGAGATCCTCCGTTTCCCTTTCGACTCTGCTGCATTGGAAAGCAGCGGAGAGAGATGGGTCGGGATGCGGGATGCGGGATGCGGGATGGTATTGGAGAAGACGTACAGCTGGCCGGGCAGGAAAGGATCTGAGATCCTCGACATGGTCGGCTGATAGTTTCACGGGGCGGGAGTCGAGGCTCGAGAGGAAGGTTCTGGCAAAGGCAGCTTCGGCCATTGTGGCGGCGTGGAAGGGGGTGGACTTTTGTTGGCGCTGCGATAGTCGGAGAGGAGAGGGGGAGGGCTGGAGGCTGGAGGCTGGGATAGGATAGGATGTTGTTTGGCACGTTTGGACTTTGAGGAGAAATGAGATCGTAGCAGCCGGAGTCGTTGGCGATGGTTGGTCTCTCTTTGTGAGTCGTGACAAGTGGGATGCTTGGTTAGGTAAGCTGCTTGAATGGCCATGCTGAGGATGTAGGTACCTACAGTACCTAGGTACCTGTACCTGTAATGTGGGGGGCTCCGGATGGTGCCAGGTGGTCGACGTCTGTAACTTGTTAGATGGCCCCCTGCCGTCTCGGTATTCATGGTGTTCTCTGCAGTTTTTCCAATACGGTCATGCCAAGGAGCACCATCAAGAAATGTGTCGAAAACAGGCTTGTCTCCATCACCATGAGTCACTTCCTTAAACTTACGAAGTCAATTCTGCTCAGACAAAGCAGACTTCGCGACGTATTCCCGAGACCGCCGACAATTGCAGTTCATCTCATGCCTTGGGAGTTGGAGGGGCTTATTTAGCCTACGACGATAACATGTTCACCAGGTCTCTATTTGTTAAAAGCATGCATAGGTATAGAGCTAGGGATCAACCGCGGGGAATGATACGGGACATCAGCTTCGATCCGCGTGGCGGCGGCGCAATCTCAGGCCATGGCCGCGATGTAGGAGCGGTTTCTGCGTGGTGCGCATTTAAGACCTCAAGATGTGCATTGCAATTTATTTTCGCAATTCTCCACGTCCTATTCCTACGAAATCTGCCGTTTGTGAGAAATAATCTGTTTCACATTGGATAAGATCAATCTTGTTACTCGTGGGTGCAACCTGAAAAGGGCTCCCTCCCACTAAGATATAGTGGGAGCCCTTAAAAATGAGGTACTCTCTTCAGGACGTGAGATTTCGTCCTCAGACGAATGCGACGAGCTTCAGCAGGTCTTCAAAGTTCAAACGAAGCAGAGAGACACGGATGCCATCATTGGGGTACATCACTTCTTCTCTTGAAGACGCAGTGCGCGTAGTCGGTCCATGGCGAAGGGTCCTGGAAAGGTCTAAGGCCGGTAAGATTACGGATATATTCAAAAAGGGAGTCGGCCGTGAACTGAGTGAGACTCTAACGCCTCAAGTTACGATCTAATTTTTGATCAACTGGTGGTGACCATTGGTCTCGACTCTCATACCACAGGCACCTCATTGGTCTTACCTGTCTATAATAGCCACGAAACCGCTCTCCAAAATCTTAAGCTGCGCAGTCCCTACTTGCTCCTCCTTCTCCCTTACCCACAACGAACGCCATACTGTCTCTGTAATGTGCCCGTACGCGCCCGCCCCCCGACGAACAAATATATACACTCGAAGCGAACTCCTCAACACAGTCCACATGCAAAAAGAACCGGGATATATTTCTGCCAAAGATGCTCTTCTCCCTACAACTTGGGCGCCTCAGCGACTGTTCCGATTTTGTACTTGTCGCCGTACTTCTTCAGCACGCTCTCCGAGTGATACTTCCAGAAAGCTTTGGTGGCGTTCTTGCCCGCGAAGCGCTTCAGGATACGGTCGCCGCCGGGATGTTCGGGGAGGAACTCTAGTCCAGGTTTCTCTTGGTCAGTGTGTGTGTGTGCATTGAGGTGAAAGGACAAGCGCATTCAAGAAAGCTCATTCGGCGATTCCCCACGAAAACACGGGCGAGAAATGGAGGCAAACATACTCGTTATGTCATACACGTTGTTCTCCACAATCAACCATATTCCATCCGCCTCCGTCTTGTGCTTCTGCACATCGGCAACTGTGTACGTCTCAGACATGGCTTGCGGGTGCGGCGGCGGCCGAGAGGGCGGCGGAAGAAGCTCGAGCGCGTATTTAAGAGATCAATGGTAGCGAAAGTGCGATCGCAGAAGTTGAGCGCAAAGTTCGGTGTCGATTTATCGAAAGAAAAAGAACGAGAATGCGAATGATGAGATGCGGATGATGAAAGGCGAAGTTGATGTCGCATGCGCCCCGGAAACAAGGCCGCTTCCCCAGCTCGTTGCCAGTGGCCCGTGCCGTTTCTACCTCGGCTCGGCGGGCGGCGCAGGAACTCCCTGTTCCAACTTCCCGATCCCGGGGGCGCACGACGTAATCGGGGCGGCTGGGACCAGGGTTGGCAATCTACCTATATCTACCTACATCATGTTCATGTAGGGTAAAAATTGATGCTTAGTCATCATCGCGATGTAGAGTAGAATGTAGACTACATGTAGGCTACATGTAGATTTCAGGTAGAAGCTTTCCCAGGACCCACTCATGTGGGTCCTGGCGGATGGTTCGCTTTCATCATTGGTCGATGTACATTCCCGTTCGGCGCTGACTCCGACTGAGCGGCGTATTCTTGTCACTTGTAGCTTGTAACTTGTATCAGGTACGTGGAATCTACCTACCTATATTTTGGGCAGTTCATGTAGGTAGACGTAGGCCCCACACGAGGTCATGTAGAATAGGTAGATGTAGATCTATGTCTACCTACGTAGAAATTTTTCTACATCCCGTAGGTAGATTGCCAACCCTGGCTGGGACCAATGAGGATGGTGGGATTCACAAGGCCAAGATTGGATGAGGCACGTGCGCAACCACATCGCACGTCGCCGAGCATTTCTGTGAAGATGAGATCGGGGTCAAGGCCGATGAGGCATAATCATGAGTAATCATTGTCTGAATGCCAATTGACGGCTCCATCTACATGCGCCGTGAAGGTATGTATTACAGCAGATGCATCATGCCGCACATGCATAACTCTGCGCCTACAGTCTCCCCACCTCACTCAAAGGACGCATTGTCCGCATCGCAATCCTGAACCGGTCCGCAAAGGCAGCCGTCCCCTTGCAGTCGCTCTCTGCCCTCTTTTGCATCGCCAGCGGCATCCACTCCTGCATCTTCGCCACTCGATTAGCGTGCTATGTATGTACCTCGAGTTAGCCGCAGGGGAAATCAGACAGGCACACACAACACAGCACGGGGAGAAAATCAAGACCTACCGATGGATGCGTGCTCAGAAACTCGGGACACTCCACCCCATACGCCCTCTGCATTGCTTCTGCGCGCTGCCAAAACCCAACCGCCAGCCGCGGATTATAACACGCCTCAGCCATCATCATCAAGCCCACATAATCCGCCTCCACCTCCTGCTTCCTCCCCATGGGCAAGTAGCACAAGAACGCCGCCAGGTCGAAATCGCTGAAATATCTCCAGAGTGCAAAGGCCGTTGCAACATAGGGCCCCGCGAGGAGGTAGGACAGACTACCTGCTGTGAAGTTGACCAGCCACGCGGCGGACATGCGCTCCGCAGCATGCGAGGCCGTAGTGTGGGCGATTTCGTGGCCCAGAACCGCAGCGAGGGCGTCTTCGCTGCCGCACATGGAAATGAGGCCACTATAGACGACGACTTTCCCGCCTGGGTACACAAACGCATTGACAACTATTTTGTGCCGCCAACAAAAGATGAAGAAGAAGAAGAAGGAAGATTTGTTGGTTAGTTGCTCGTAGTCAAAGCGCCATGTAGTTTGATGATGGGACCAAAAGGGGGCGGTGAAGAAGCCCAGTGCCTCCACGTACTGCTGTTGTTTGCAACCACGCTGATCTCCCAGTTCAGATCCGGCAGACCACTGACAGGAATCAGTTTCCGCATCACCCTCTTGACCAGGGTGGTCCTGGGATCCCAATCTGGTAGGAAGTGCCCGCCTTCATCATGCACCATTTGAACAACATCGTCGCCTATATTCGCGTACATGTATTCGACGAACCCGTCCGAGAGAAAACTGAAGCGTCTCCGTCCTGTCACGGGCACACGCTGCGATGTGGAGAAGTAAAAGAGCACGGCGCCGAGGCACGCCACGACCATGACGGTCCGGGATGTGAGCGAGCGCTCTGCCGGGGCGGACTTGTGCGCAGTGGCATCGAAGGAGTTCTGTTGGGGAGATTGCCGTGTGGAGGACCGCTGGGAGGAAGAGGACGTGAGGACCCGGGCTTGGTATCCGAGAGGTCTAGCTTGACGGCGGGCGGCGCAAGCGCAGATGGGAATCCGTTCGCATAGGTTGCGCAGTCGTGGGACGAAAGGGTGGGCCGATCGTGGGGAGAGCATTGTTGTTCCTCCGGTTGCGAAGGCAGTCACATCGGGATTATGACGCCTCGTGTACGCCCGCAGGTTCGGCGCGGGATGTGCTGTTTGGGACCACCACGTGGCGGGTTTGCGGACGTTGATGATGGAAGGTTAGATTTAGATTTGATCGTGGCGCTGGGGTTTCATTTGGCGGGCGTTGCGCGGAAATACCTGGCGGGACCCGCATAACCGCTGCATCGGCCGAGACTGTCCTTCGGAATGACTCATGAGCCAATGAAGAAATTCGCAGTGTCTTTGGGGAGATTTTAGTACCAGTCAGCCGCGCTATGGACATACCTACCTCCTTTGCGCCATGAAATGGTATATCGTCAAGAATCCGTCGTTTTGGGCCCGTTCAATACGAAGCCGTTCTCTGGCTCCGGTGTACGTACATTCATACTCCTGAGTCCTACATGATACATCATTACATGTATTGTTCGTGCCTCCCTGTGCATGATCTAAACCGTGGCGCTGCGGCGCGGCTTGAAATCATGCAAAGCAGTGCTGGTGGTTGTTGGCTCGCTAAAAAGCAAGCCATCTTTTTATTCCGAGCTCTCGCCCATCATTCTACATACCATAGGGAGTAAAAAAATCCTTTTCCTTCTCATCCATGATCCTTCGGCTTCGTCGTCTCTATAATACACCACACAGGGTATCTCATTCGCCAGGACCTATCGCAACCTCTCCGATTGGTTGCCCAGAAATCTCCGAGGGATGCGGCTTTCGACCCCAAACTACGAAACATGGCATCCACGAGTGGATGCTCGGATCGGAGAGTTCCCGTCGCACGTCGACCAGGAAGACCTGTCGAGTAGGTGCATGAGCAAGTTTCCATATCAACGAAGACAGGAGGGGAAAGTGGGGTAAACGAAGATAAGAATAGAACGACAAAAACATTTTCAAACTCATCCACCAATTCAACGCAGCAAACGAAAATCAGGACGCAACTCGGGGATCCTGCTCACCTCAGTTTCTGCAGCGCTTTTTTGGAACACTCGATGAAACAGGCTCAAAGAAAAGCCACCAATCCCAGACAGCATATTCGTTTCCCACATTCTCCCAATTTTTTTGAGGTGATCATCTTTCGGCCACCCATTGAGAGGGATCTTGTATACGATTTCCTGGACATCGACGAACCCAATGCGTTGGAATGCCTCCTTCAAAAACTGACCCGTCGTGGTCGGGCGATGACACCGCTCTCCGGCCAAGGTTATATCTCGGGACCATTGCGCAAGCGGGCCGTCTGGGTTCATGGTGCCGTCGTCGCATCCTATGAAGAAGTCGTATTCCTGGGATTCCAAGTACCCTCCAGGTTCGAGCGCGTCAAATGCTTGCTGAGCGACCTGCTTCTCGAAAGACCACCAACACCCCCCCGTCACTCTGGTATGTATGTAACCAAACTTGTGAGAATAGTCCCAAATATCAGATCTAGTACGCAGGAGAAGCCCTCGCAGAATAAAGTATCAGCACCCTCGCCCTAGCATGATGTCCGCAAAAGCAGAAATCGCTGTGCAGCTACTTTTGCACCCAAGTCAACTAAGAACTTACGAATCCTCGACGTAGAAATTGACGTTGGGCGGCACCTGGAGTGGTTGAATCGGCGATAGATCGGTCGCAATGATTTCAGAGCCGGGAAACAGGTCACCCATCTGTATGGCCCATTCTCCCGTCCCAGTCGCAACGTCAAGTATATGGCGAGGTGGTCTTCTTTTGTCAAGTGGCGCAAAGTACAACTTCCCCCCAAATAGCTCCACCAGAATTCGGCCCTGCCACTCGAGCCGCTCTCGCTCCGGCAAATCGTTCGGGAAGGCGTACGCTAAGAGACTGCTAGGTTAGTAAGAGGCATAATGTTATTCTGACGACTTGTGCTACAACACGTACAACCTGCTCGATACGCGTGATAGGTGCGGCCGAATTCCTCTGGGAAATCTTGTACACTATCCGAGAGCGACTGCGAGCTATGCGTACCGGAGGCCCGTCTGTCAGCGGCAGAATTTACGAATAAGCTAGATACATTCGTAAGAAACTGCGTGGGAATATCTCGAGAAGCGTTTTAAAATAGGCACGGTACCGATCCTGATCTGAAGATAACTCAACGGGGCTGCTGATGTCGGGCTCTGGCAAGCTGTTTTCCCCAAAGGGCATGCGGAACGTGAACTGAACGGTATCAAAGTTGGGCTGTGCTAGTTCTTCCTTATCGTCGTCAGGATCTGCCTCTGCAGCCCGTTGAGTCCGTTCAGAGCTTTCGGCTTGGGTACCGAGACTCGAACTCATGGCTCAAGTACGGGAAAACCTAAACCTAATGTCGAAAGATATCTGAAATGCCACCGGCCGCCAAGCGAAGCACGCAGATTGTGACGGAACAAGATATAGCATCAAAACCGGCTGCATGCTGCATCACAACACCTGATGGGCGGCTGCTTTCCTTTTTTTCCCTATCAACTGAGGGTTTAGATGGCGGCCCGCGGGTTACTTGAAAAGTGAAGTCGCTATCAAGGTGATGGACGATGTGAGTCGAGCTTTTAAGGGCTGGTCAATGTGACTTGGACAGGTTGATGGACAAGGCTTGGAGCATCGGCATTGTCGCCGTAAGATCTAGATGCCGCAAAGAATCTCGGAGGAGCAACGCTCGGGTGGAGAGGAGAGTACATAGGTAGGTAGGTATAGGTACCGTATGTACCTAAGGTAATAAGGATGGGGAGAAGGGCAGAGCTCTTTGACCCGATTCGGCATCCAATCTACAGGGTTCGGTCCGCGCTTTTGTTGACAGGCATCCAAGTGAAGTGCTTGTTCACAGAGGGCAGAGATGAGTGCCGAAGATGATGCCGAGCCGCGAGACCAACAATCGGGGCCCAACGCCTCTCGATGAGCCGGCCTCGCGAGGTTTGTGAGAGGATTCACGGATTGATCACTGGGAGAGAGCATATCCCGATCATCCCACATCCAACCCCATCCATCCTCTTCCGCCCACACACACCCACTTACATCCACATATGCCCACACGCATACGGAGTATATCCACTGGTCTCCATCTGTATGTCAGGCCGCATGGTCAATAACGGGAGCTTTTTTCCATTTTGTCTGGCTCGGTCCGTGGTTCAGGCCGTAATCGGCCTGCTGGACTAGGTATGTATGCACCAATTGCTATCCACGGGCCACGGCCCCAAGACGAAGCGTCGGGTCCATGCCGCTCTGGGCCCAGCCCAGTGGCCACCGCCCCGTCAGATCCCATCTACGGAGTATGGAGTAAGTTCATACGTACATATGTAATCCGTGCATGGGGGCGCCTTGGGATCGTGGGCCATGGGGTCTTTCAACAGTCAACGGAACCGAGGGGTTGGTTCAATGTCGGCTGGGATGGAAGCGAGCCGCTTGTGGGTGCCATGGCCCATGACAGAGGCCGAAGCGGGAGTTGTTGTCATGCGGATGCGAGGCAACGGGAACGGACGGACTGACAACGGCGGCTGGACTGACTGATGATTGATGACGACTTGCTTGAATATGCATGTCCATAGTTTCTTTCCAGCACGACAGAGCCGTGGCCGACCCAGGGCGAATTGCTCATGTTGGTGTCTGGTCCTGTACGTGCGTAAAGTCATGCCGACGCTCGGGTAGCATCCGGGTCCCTCGCCCCGCGGGAGTAACGTGGAAGTAGCATGGAGTCCATGGACGACTGGATCACATAGACTTCGGCACGGACCACTCAACGCACACCAGCATCTACCTAGGTACCCTAACCTGGTAATGTAGGTACCTATGTACCTACCTATGTATATTCTACGGAGTACCTACCCAAGCTCGCAGGTAACAACGCTTCATCGCGTTTTCTTCGCGTGTTGGCTTTATCACGGCTTCTTAGATGGCAATCTGGATCGACTCATCAGTACAAGCCACTGAAGCCCGGAATGCTTTCAAAATTGATGGAAGTACGGAGTAATTGGGAGTCATGATCTCAGTCAAACTCTCGGGTTGCGGGAAACGCGATGAATGACTCTGTAGCTCTTTGCCAGTGAGGCAATTGCCGAACTCTCCCATCATGAAAGTGATGTACAGAGTACCTCATCAAGTTGCGACGCGATTGGCTGCAACCCCCAGTCCGGGACCTGAAGTGAGCCTTCGGGGATCGTGTCCTCGACTCCTGAGTCCTCTATCGCATCACTGCCATGATCCATCATGCAATCCCATACCTCGGCCCTCCGACAACGCGAAACACAAGAAATTGAACAGCGGCCTCTTCGCGAAATTGTCATTCTACGTCGCCGCCTAGCCACACGGCCTCAGTCCCGATGCTCCGGGTCGACCGTCGGGGTGCTTTGCGTCGTCGGAAGATGATTTGCCTGCCTGCGCGTCGCATTTGCAGCATGGCCAGGTACATATTCATCTCGATTCTCGATCCGCTGTGCGTCGCCCGGTGGCATCCATGATCCATCGTTTATTACCATGTATCCGTATGTAGCATAGGTATGCGTACGGGTAACAGAGTACATGACGCGCATGCAACCCCGGTCTGGCCCAGTCTTGCTGACCAGGGGAAGGCTGGTCGTCGCTGCTGGTGAAAATGTCGCCATCGGACCAAGTTTGCTGTCGATGCCAGCCATTCCACATACTCGGCACATGCCTATTACGAAATACCTATGTACGCACCAACATCAGTCGAACGAATGCTCGGGTTTTGACCGTTGTTGCCTGACGTTTCGGCTTCTTCCGCATCTCAAGACCAGCATCGTTCGATCCGAGATCCTGCACAACATGCAGATAGCTGCAGATCTCCTCTCGGGAGCCAAAAAGCCTCACTCAATGTGGCTTGCAGATTGTGCTCCTCTCTGGTTTAATGTCATGTCATGGACCCGATCTTTCATAACTACAATGTCTATCCTCGAATCTATGACTCCGATGCTCATTGCTAGCATTATCCTCACGCTGTTGATGCGAACAGCACTGGGAGTCTGGAACTTCCTGTTGATACCCCCTCGCGAGACAAGAAAAAAAAACGGCAGCTCAATCTTCGGCACCCGGATGGCCAACTCTAGCCATGGTTCCAATTTTATCACCATATGAAGCTTGTGTAACTCCTCGGACACGTGGGATATGTACTTGGATCGCGGCGTCATACGCTACAGTATGTACCCCCAAAGATAGTGCAGCAGAAGGAAATCACGCTAGACCAGCAACAAAGCTCGCCGTTTCATACTCTCGACTAAATCTGGATTTAAGGGATGACCAGGAGATAGGGTGATACGGAACTTATCCGGTAAGATTCAACAAGGCAGGAAGAATCAGAACGAAAACAATCCCCGACTCCTTCTGAGTAAAGGATGTGGAAGCGAAGGATGTCTTCATTCTGATTCTTACTATGTATCTTGTTGAGCATCATCCACCATTTCCCAAGCTACTGAGAGAATCAAATTCGAGGCAGCCATCTTTTCTGGAAAGGCGATCCACGCCATCCTGGCTTTGCTTTGCAGTATGCGAGGATGAATATTATCCAGATGCGCGTCTGCCCAGTGCCCAGCATACGATTTCTGCAACTAACGTAATCAAATTTTGGATTGCTCCGCTGGTATGTATAATCATGCACAATCAAGGGCCGCCATGGTCCAATTCATTGTGGTCATTGTCCAATTGAGTATCTATCCGCGGCTATTCACCTATTCACTTATACTACTGCCTTAGTTGTCGAGTAAACCAGCCATTCCTTGATGCCAACTCCAGCGGTCCACGTGCCGTTTGTTGGAGCCCGCAAAGTGGCGCGAAGGCCCTTGGTCTTGATGACGTCAAAGTTTGTCGTCTTCGGATGGGTCGTCACTTGAGTTGAATAGCCGGTTGAGTTACGAACTGCAGTCCAAGACCCATTGCTGCTTTTATACTCGACGAACCACTCAGTGGGAGGCGCCACGCCTTCCACACTCCCCGCCGGACTGTCGGCAAAGAAACTCATGCCAACGCCATTCAGTTCCTGTTCTGTCTCCCAAGAGTAGGTCACCGTTGATTGAACCGGAATGGTCCCCTCGTCACTGTAAGTGGACCAGTATTCTGGCGGCAACGGGTTGTTTGGAATTTTCTGGTCGTGGACCGCTTCGATCCAGTATCGATCGATGCATTGTGGAGAAGACGAGGCGACAGCTAGCTGCTGTCTCTGATATGTTGGCTTGGGCGCCGGCTCTGGCCGATGAGTCTGCTGCACAGGTCGAATGCGAGGGGGCGAAGTAGAGTCATCGAAATCCATCTTGTCAAAGGCCACGCTGCGTCGGAAATTGCCTCCGCTATGAGCATCGGCGGTATGGTAAACAAGGTACCATTGATCCTTGATTGCGACTGCTCCTGAATGAGATGTGGTTGACGAGACTATTCCGAGAATCACGCCGCGATACGTCCAGGGACCAAGTGGCCCGCTGGATGTGCCATAGGCGAGGCACGCGTGGTAAAGAGTCGGAGTACACTCTTTGCCGACGTTGTTGGCAGCATAGATCATGTAGTATGTCTCTCCGCGCTTCATGAGCCATGCCGCTTCGAAAAACCCGTTGAGCGATGTGACAGTCACAATGTCCCCCACAAAGGTTGACATGTCTTTCTTGTCAAGCTCGACGCCGCGGAGCTCTCCAAAAGTTCCCCAGTACATGAACACCCTGTCATTGTCGACCAGGACGGTGGGATCGATATTCTCGATATCGTTTCCAGGAGCAGGATAAGATTGCGAAACAATGGGACCGCGCGGGTGGTGGTCTACATATGGGCCCTCGATCTTGTCGGCTCGGGCTACCCCGATACCGAACGGGTCAGAGCTGTTGGTTTTGGACTGCGAAACGGGGGAGTACAAATAATATCCTCCGTCGGGCCCGAGCACGATTTGCGAGGCATACGCAGCAGCAGTATCGGCCCATCGGAAGACGGTGTGAGGCGCAACAAAGTCTGGATACATCTTCCAGTTGCCTCCCGCGGGATTCGGATCGTCGCTGGCTAGCAAGTGCCAGTGGTTGATGATGAAGTTGTTGTCATCTTTCGGCGCAGAATCATGTCCAGCGATGATGTACAAGGAGCCATTCACCACGATGGGGCCTGGATCAGCCGTGTAATAGGTGCCATTCGAGAGGATGGGGTTTCCGTCAGAAACAAACGGGATCTGACAGTCTGCTACACTCAGCAGCAGAAATATGTTGAACAAGCGTCCAAATGAGAGGCGCGTGACTGCCATTGTCTCTTGTCACCTCTCCGAGTGAGGTTCCGTGCGAGGAGAGTTGAAGGGTCTCGATGACTGACAATCATCTGTTGTCCATCGCTGTTATACATATGTACCTTCAAGCGGCGCGGTCTTGTGGGAAGAAATCGCTCAGCCTAATTGGATGAATATCGTTTCCCGTGGGCACGGTAAATTGCCAGATGCTATGCACCAGGATGATATCAAACTACGACTCTACGGAGTAGGTAAGCGCCATGGAGGATTGGAGCGATACTAATCACTATCCTTTTCTACGGAGCACAGTCGGACTCGACGCCTCTGTGCGTAATCTTTGGTGATTTTGGCCGGAACGATCGGGCTTGTGTGACAGTGTGAGTGCCCAGGACATTAACCAGTGCGCCAGGGGGGCCATTGTCGTGCTCTGAACGGCGAATACTCCGTAATGAGATGATTCGAATTTGAGGCCACCGTAAGTGCCGGCGCTCAGAAGGATCTATCGGTTGCTTTCAACGAGGGTTTCAACTCCTCTTCCTACCTAGGTAGATGCTATGTATGCATGTATGTACATACATACATACCTTAGGTTGTACATACTTCTTTACCGGAACGATCGGGCTTTATTAGCATCAAGAGTCCAAGACCCTTCCTGTAAGTTGTGCCTGAAAAAGGTGGACCGATTCGGGGGCCCGGATCGGCGCGGGGCAGGCGTTAGTATGTAGTGTTACATACCGCTAGGTACACATACATGTACATACGTGAGGTACATCGTATGCATGTATGTATCAGGTACTCTTGCATCCACGCCTACTTCTCCCGCAATGACTCGCCCTTGATCCTTCAAGGATAAGACCGCGAGTCCACGTTAATTAGATCCTGGAAAACATGCTCGCACTTCTCGCGCTTTAATTCACGAGCCTTGGACGGAGACACGGAAAATAGCCTCAGCTGGACGCTATGTGCCTAATCCAATGGAGGAGGGATGAACTAAATGACCCTGATCATGCAACGGGTGCTTCCGAGTTCCGACTTCGACAAACAGCCTCATTTACACACGCCCTCCGACGATGCCGATTTAAATACAGAGTCGGTCCACCTGCTTCGCGTACGGGCCGCGAACCTCCCGTGCAGACTCGCGCGCAACTTTCAACACGATGCGTCTGAGTACCTTCACAGTTCAAGCCTCGGCTGCTCTGGCCCAGACCACCTTTTCCACAGGTGACTGGCAGGGCACATTGGCCGCAGGCTCAGGTGTTCTACAGTCCTTGAAGCCATCTTCGGATCCATCCTATGATTTCAGTCCTTCCGATTACTTCCACTTCCGCTCCCAGCCCGGCCAGCACCACACAGGCGATATCACGCTTCGCTGGCGAGTTTCGGGCCAGACCAACTGGACAGATTTTGACACTTCGGCTCTTCGGGCGTCGACTCCCAGAAACTCATCACCGCAAGGATCGATTCTGCACTCCGACTTCTCCAACTCATCTTCTGTCGCAGCAGGAAACTTGCGCCTCACGCGCGATTGGCTCAAGGAGGGCACCGACCTGGTCTTGAAGGCGACCGTCTCCAATCCCTCGTCTTCAGCGTCGCTGGAACTGGGGTCCTTTGGCTTCCCCATTGAGTTCAACAGCATCTTCACCAACCGCACTGCAGACGAGACTAGGGAAAAATGCAACCTGATCGATCCCTACATTGGTCTAGACGCAGGCTACGTTCAAGTCACCCGTCTTACAGGTACCGGACCGAACCTCGTCATCACGCCTGATAACAAGGATACCAAATTCGAAGCATGGCGCTTTCTCCTAGAGCAAATCGACGACCCGACGATTTATCAGTCGCAGGGTTTCGAAGGCTTCTACTCGTGGGAAGTGCTGAGCAAGGCCTATGCCGAAAACGAGTGGAACAGTACAGAGCCGTGGAACACGCCCACGTCGGTGGTGCTCGCTCCGGGCAAGTCAATCTCCTATGCCCTGCGCTTCACTCCCACCAAGGATCTTCCGGACATCGAATCGACAGTGGCGCGGCTAGGCAAGCCCGTGGCCGTCGGAATCCCTGGGTATATTGTTCCTCACGATCTTACTGCAAACTTGTTCCTGCAGCACAAGTCCCGCGTGAGCGCTATCAACGTGGAGCCCGCTGGAGCCCTTACCTTCACACGTACCTCTGCAGTGAATTCTGCATGGGAGGCATACACGGTTACTGCGTCCTCGGCCGCTCTGGGACGTGTTCGGGCGACCATCAAGTACGCTGATGGGACCACGCAGACAGTGCACTATGTCGTGACGCGCTCTACCCTCGACTTGGCGTCAAAGCTCAGCAACTTCTTCTTGACCAAGTCCTGGTTCAGCGACGCGAATGATCCCTTTAACCGAACCAACTCCATTATTGCTTACGACTACGAGGCCGGGGCGCAAATCACCCAAGAGGACCGAGTCTGGATCGCTGGCATTGCCGATGAGGCAGGTTCCATACACGAAGCCATCTTCCTGAAATCGTCGGTACATCCAGAAGCTTCTGAGATTGCAAAGCTGGAGCTCATGGCAAACACGGCCGTCTGGGGCAACCTTCAAGAGAAAGATGGCGAGACGCCGTACGGTGTCAAGCGTAGTCTGTTCTTCTACGACCCCAAGGTTCTGCCCAACTACAAGTACTCGCCATCCAAGGACTGGAGCTCATCGTGGAACTCGACGGACGCGTCCTCGGTGTGGAGAGCATACGATTATGTGCACGTCTCGGCCGTCTACTATAGTCTCTACCGAGCCGAGCGAGTCTCGCCCGGGATTCTCACTCGCCGCCCCGCGTCCTGGTACTTGAACCAAGCGTACCACACCGTCATGGCATCCCAAGCCACTTACTCAGACGGGACTCCCATCACAGCTTATTCGGATGTCGGCCTGATGGGTGAGACGATCTGGACGCACCTCCTCGAGGACCTCAAGGCAGAGAACATGATGGACGAGTTCAAGAACATGACGCACGCCATGCGCGAGAGAACAAAGGAATGGGCCGGTCAATCCAGCCCCTTTGGCAGCGAAATGGCTTGGGACTCAACAGGCCAAGAGCCCATCTTCGCATGGGCCAAGTACTTTTCCAACGAAGACCTCCAGCAGAAGGCCCTCAACTCCATCCGCGGCTACATGCCCACTGTCGCTCACTGGGGCTGGAACGGCAACGCCCGCCGATACTGGGACTTCCTCTACGGCGGCAAGCTCGAGCTTCTCGAACGCATGATCCACCACTACGGCTCTTCGCTCAACGCCCTCCCCTTGCTCACCTCGTACAAATACAACCGCGATCCGTCCAGCGCAGCAGCCCTGTACGATCTCCGCGTCGGCTACGGCGGCATCATGGGTCCCCTCAGTAACATCAACCCTGAGGGCTTCGCATCTACCGCCTTCCACTCTTTCCCTAACAGGCTCAAGTGGGATGGCTACTCCGGAGACTACGGCCCTAATTACCTCGGTGTGATTATGGGCTCGTGCACTTATCTGGTGCAGCATCCCGATTTTGGCTGGATCTCCATGGGCGGCAATGTGGCGCCCTCTTCCAACAACGACGTCATTGTCGTTGAGCCGCGAGACACGGTCCGTCGGTCCATCTATGTTGCTGCCATGGGCTTGTCTGTCACTTTTGAGAGCGGCGTCATTACAAGCTTTGCGTATGAGCCCCAGAGTAAGAAGTTGACTATTACCCTGCAAGCTGTGTCGGGGGATACGAAGACGGCGTCCACGATTGTCAAGTATGAGAGCACCCTGGGCGGCAAGGTCTCGCTGGAGAGTCCTACCACGGGGGCGAAGCGGGGTGGATATGTTGTTTCGGTGCCTGGGAAGGTTGTGTTTACGGCGCGGTAGAGGCTGTGTGTGCCGATAGTAACATTGTATATGGGTTGTAGAGGAGCTTTATTTTCGGTTTTTATCGTGCAAGGGCACCGGGTGTCTTTGTGTGAGAGGTTTGGCTGTGAGGCGACTACTACATTGGTAGATTCTCTGCACATGTCCAAGTTTTCCATTCAGTGTAGCATACCTTTCAGGATAAGCATATATGTACATGTACGCTTTTTGTACATTTTCAGGTTCTCACGCTCCTTTAGTGTGACAAGTTCACAAGGGCCTGTATTAGAGGCTTGGAACTGAATGCGGCGGCATGCCTAAAGGCTAAGACGCAAAAATCGACTATGGCTTGTGATCTCCCTCTGAGATCAAGTGGAGAGCCAGCGAGCTGATATCTCTGATGCGCCGAAAGCGCCTGTAAACCAGCGGCCTCGATGCGCTGGCAACGCCTGTGGTCTAGCGGCCCCAATGCACTGATAACTCCGAGAGTGGCGTAAGCTACTGTAACTCAGGGCGAAATCATACCAGGTAGGTATTAGTAAATGTCTCCCGGGCGGGTCATGCGTACACGCCCTTGTGACATTTTTAAAGATTTATAAATCTTTCGTAGGTACCCCTTCTGCTCTTCTCCTTCTCCTCAGGTACATACAGGTACCTAGTGTATCTTGTACCTGTCTGTTAATAGAGCTTCATTCGCCCGCCCCTATGCCCGCCACAACCACGATTCCAGTCAAACTCTCTAGGTCTTCGTCACTCCGACACTTGGTGACTTGGACCCCTCCTGGCACCAAGCCACCTGGATTCTAGAACGAGCGAAAGGGCTACGATCAGTCTTGCACGGCGAGCACCTCATAGGTTTCGAGGCATGTAGGTCTGACTCTACCGGGTAGACGTCAACCATGAACCATGGTCCACTACGGCAACCGATCAGCATCCAGGACATCAAGTTCAAGTTTCAACGTATGTACACCCGCAGTTCATGGCAGCAATGTGGATATGTACAGGTTTCTCCGTGTTGCGCAGTTCAGAACTCAAGGCGTCCGGCTTCAAATTGAATTCCATTATCGCAATTCTCCACATCGCGGTCTGTCGAAATCGACCGTCTGTAGAGGAAACCGGTCCTTGGCATCTAGGTAGCCCACCCCGAGGCTCGGGAGTGTCGAATCATGATCTGAAAAGTAGTGGGCAAAAAAACTCTGAATGCATCGTGTGAGACTAACAATGAGAAGTTAGAACAGCTCCACCAGGCGCAGCACTAGGTTCTTCTCTTTCACACGTGGACACTGGAGAGCAGGAGAGATGGCATGTGCAAAAGTTGGTGTTGTACGCTCGCGACCCAATGGGGAGATTCAAGGAAAAGAACATTTGGCTTGTGGGCTGCACACGTGTACGCATGGTCTCTGCCAGCGACTCAAGGCCCGCCAAGGGGCGCCTGGAAAAATATAAAGAGCAGTCATGCTCCCTTCAGTCCGTCGCTTTTCCGATCGATAATCTTTGTTCACATATCATCATGAGGGTTACTCACCTTTATAAGGCTGAGCGAGGCCCTGCAGTTTGTAGTTCTGATCATCTCGCCTTTTCAAGCGATAATCTTTGTACACACTTCTTTTGGTCCATGATGAAAATGCCTTCAAGGCTCTGAGACCATCCCTGTACCTGTTCAATGATGAAGAGGTCAGCCATATGGCTGAGTGAGCGTGAGAGCGAGGCCCTGCAGTTTGTAGTTCTGATCATCTCGCCTTTTCAAGCGATAATCTTTGTACGCACTTCTGTTGGTCCATGATGAAAATGCCTTCAAGGCTCTGAGACCATCCCTGTACCTGTTCAACGGAAAGGAGGTCAGCCATACTTATAAGGCTGAGTGACTCAGTGAGTCCCTTCAGTCCGTGGTTCTGATCATCTCGCTTTTTCAAGCGATAAGCATTGCTCACCGGTTGGTCATCAGGGCAACTCACCTAGTTCTTATGTTGTTTGCAGTCCGGTTCGAGACGCATTGGCTGTACCTGTTCAATGAAAAAGAGGTCAGCCATACTTTTAAGGCTGAGTGAGTCCCTTCACTGTTCAGTGCGTGATCGTCATCGGCTCGCTTTCAAAGAATCTTTGCAGCGATCATTGAAACACGGTTGATCATCATGAGAGCAACTCACCTGTTCTTCATGATTCATCTGATACTCCTGGCGCATATTCGGGTCATGAGGAAAGTTTCTGGAAGGCTCCGAGACCGACGATTTGCGCAAGCTGTCGTCGATCAGAAGACCCATGAATGAATATTGAGGAAAGAGAGGAAGGCTCAGCACCAGATGTGGAAAGATTGGCTTATAATCTTATTGGTCTAGTGTTATCCCCATGTAAGCTTGGATGGGAAGTTGAAGAAGACACGAGCCAGCGCAGAAAAGAGGAGGAATCATAGTCTCGTTTGAGAAGGATTGTGAAAAGTCAGTTGGGAGTCTAGAGATAGGTTTCAGAGGCGCATCGCCACCAACTTATAGATAGGCTGGCATCAAAGTTGGGAATGGCGACTTCCTGCGAACGACTCTCGTCTCGTCTATTTGCAGCAAGTTACGGCAAGGACAAGTCAAAATGGCCCAATGGTGTTCCGAAATAAGCAACTGCAGACACAATACGGCCTACTTCTTCTCCTAAAGAGTTTGCATCTCCAGCGCTGCAGCCGCAATCATGGCCAATGTCTTGCAGTTTGTCTTGTTGCCATCGAGGAGCGCCTCCTGAGTTCTACCATCAGAACCAGAACAGAATCTCGAAACCACTTGGGCAAGCCCTGACGTGCAAGAGATTTCAAATTTCCATTCGACAGGTGTCGGCAATCAATCTCCCACACCCGTCGCCGACTCGCCTAAGATGGTCGATCCTTCCATGGTCTTTTCTAACTTTCGCGAGAGGTAAGTGAGGTAAGTATTCTTCAAAGTTACCAATGTCGGACGAAGGAGTGTGACAAGTGTCGAGGACCTTCTAAACCTCGGCAACCTCCCGGCGGCAAGCTTGCAAGTTGCAACTTCATTTCATGGATAGACCGTGGAGTTCACAAAAGCCGTCAAGACTGCGAGTCACATGCAAATTGCTTCGCCAATTGCCTGAGCGGTAAGATCTCACAGAAAACAGTGAACTCAATTGCCCACGCTCATTCGGATGCAAACTGTCACACGTGTAGGGTTACAGCAGCGATGTCTAATGTCATAGCCCGTTGTGGGCAATACTTGTCTGATCTCCTGCTGGGGGAGATTGTCGCAGAAGGCGCTGAAGCGCGACTTCGGAGTCAGGATCGAGACCCTCGGCCGGAAAACAAAACCACAAAATTCGACGAAAACAAGAATGAAGGAAGAACAGAAAACCAAGCCCACAACCCCCGACCATCACCAACCCATCAAAACCCGAACAGCCCGACTTCTCCTACCCCCTGGGGCAAATGTCCTTGGAAAATCGAGTCGCTTCTAAAAACCTGTGGAACGCTGATGGCGTCTCTAAAAGCCACGACAGGTATTTCGCATGCTCAGAATCCGACTGCGGTAAAGTTCGCCTGGAGTCGTCAGGCCAAGGCCAGTCCTTGAAGACCTTCTTGGCCTTCCGACAGTAAACCAGATGTTCGGGGGACTTGTAGTGACCGCAGGAGCAATTGAGCACCGCGTCCTCGTGCTTAAATTTCCTATGATACCAGGCGAAGTCCCCGTGTCCAGTCTTGGCCGCCAGGAGCCTGTGGAGGACTGAGCGAGGTAGACGAAGCTCCTCCGGCTCCTTAAGGCGATAGTCGGTGTGTAAGTCCTGGTATCGCCTCGAAAGGCCCTGGCGTTGTTTTGTCCAACAGGGTTCAACAAAGTGCCTGTAGATTTGTCGGGCCTGAGCTCTGAGCCCGGCCACCGTCGTGTCCCCGGGACGAGTGTCCCTAGGCCCTTGCATAGCTCCTCTCTTTGCAAGAGAGTCCGCCCGTTCATTTCCTTCTACTCCACAGTGGCCCGGTGCCCACTTCAGCTGAACATCGTACACCTCCGATGCCCCGTGAAGCTGATGGAAAGCTCATTGTGAGGTGTCGGAGGCGTTTCCCCGGTGGCACCAGATCGCCCCAGTGTTGTCCTGGCTCTGCGCTGGCGGGAGTCGAATGACATGCTGCAGGCCTCTCCAGGCACCTACAGCTTCTGCGTCGAATACCACAGAATGCGGAAAGTCTGGCAGGGAGCCCTGCCCACAACCAATCTCTTTACCACCCTGATAAACTGCGAAGCCATACCCAACCTTTCCGTCGCAGGTTTGTGAACCGTCCGAAAAGATCGCAACGTTGTCGGGTGGCAGTGAGGCGTACCATGCCTCAAACTCCGTAGCTGCCGCCTCCTTCGAAATACCTCCCGTAGGATCCAAAGTAGATCCGGGGGGGTAGCGACGATGAGTGTGAATTAGTCTTTCAACTTTGGGCAGCAGCGCCGCAGTTCGCTGGAGTCGTGTTTTGCGTCTGAGGAGTACCGGGGCGTCCACTCGGCTCGCCAAGGGGTGCGAGTGATCAGATTTGCGAAGGCGTACACTGAATCGTAGCCTGATTTCTTCCAGAGCCATCTCTGCTGACGGGATGACTGCCTCGCGGCAAAGTAGCCCGTTGGGAGTGGTCCGCCACACGGGGAGGATCGCCCTAGCTGCCGCGTTGAAGACCTTCTGTAAATCGTCAATGTGACCTCCTCTCCTTGCACTGACGAGGTCTTTCCCCGCCTGAGATCTGTTCGCCGCGGGCTTAAGGCGGCCCGCGTACCAAACTTCCGCCCCGTAAAGGGCAGTCGGGAAGACGCATGCGATAACAGCCTTCCTTACTGCCCCGGGGGAAATCCCACGGACTGTGTTACTGAGCCCGCGCAGGTGTTTGACCACCTTCATCGCGGAGGCGCACTTCTCGGCCACGTGCCTCCGAAAAGTGAACGTCCTGTCAATCCAAACCCCTAGCCACCGCAGTGCCGGGATTCGAAGCTCAAGCGGGGCCCGATTGTTCGGGTCCTCCTCATATCGAATCGGCATAGGGGTAATTACCTGAGATCCCAGGTCGATGGATGGGTTGTCAGGTGTCCTCGAGGTCGTGATGTGTATGAGCTCGTACTTATCAGGCGCGAACACCACTTTGTTCGTCGCTCCCCAGTCGAGCACCTTGCGAATGTCAGCTTTAAGGGCCTCCGACGACTCCTCGAGGTCTTTGCCAACTCGGTACATGGCCACGTCATCGGCGTACCCGAATCGCAGCTGGGAATCCAGGGCAAAGAGCTCCGCAAGGTACAACATGTATAGCACCGGTGATAGCGGTGAGCCCTGGGGCGTCCCGCAGCGTACGTCCTTGAAGCCGGTGATGGCTGTGCCGAGGCGGGCGCGTACCCGTCTCCCTGACAGGAACGATCGCACCAGCTTGAGCACCTCCAGAGGCCACCCTTGGCGACGCATACGCTCTAGTAGCCTGTTCTTAAGGACAGCGTCAAAGGCTCCCTGCACGTCCATCAGTACCAGGGACACAACCCGCCTTCTGCTCTTAGCAAGCTCAACGTCATGGACGAAGGAGGCGACTAGATCTACAGCCGATTTCCGAGGCAGGGCCAAAGCCTGTAAGGGACTAACAATCCCCCCGGCCAGAGCCGCCCAGGCAATTCGTCGTGCTAACACCCGCTCAAAACCCTTTCCTTGGCACGATAGTAGGGCGATCGGCCTCCAGGACCTGTAGGTAGAGAGATCGGTTTTGCCCACCTTGGGCATGAACGAAACTTCCGCCTCTTTCCAGGGGGCGGGGAAATGGGATAGCTGGAGGCACCGCCGCACAAGGGCGAAGTACCAGTCTTTGAGAATGTCCCAGCATTTCGTCATGAGATTGATCGTTGTGGGATCTATGCCCGGCGCCGTATTCTTAGGTACAATGGTGGCCACTTCCAGCTCCTCCATCGTAAGGTCCTGAGACCAAACCGACTGTGATTCAAATCTGCACTTCTCCAGTCCTCGAGGGGGTCTCCAGGGAGGTCGTCATCCGCGGAGAAACGCTCCCCAATCGCTGCCCACAGCGCTTCTGCCTTCCCCACGGGGTCCTGCACCAGCGCGCCGTTGTGTTGAATGGGAGGAGGGTTCAACCGTGCCTTGGCCTTGTGCCAGGCCACTACCTTCCACAATCTGTTTGTGTTCTCGCAGGCATCTATAACCCCTTCCCAGAATCGACTCTTGGCAGCACGCACCACGGCCTTGAATCGGTGGTGTTCTTCCAGCCGCTCGTCCGGCTCGGCGGAAGGGTCGTCCCTGGCCTGTTTCCAATCCATCCAGGCCTCCTGGCAATCCGCCGTCCACCAGGGCGCACTGGATCCTTCGCCGGAAGGCGACCTACCGGCCGTTTCGATGGCCGAGGCCCAGCCTGCCTGAAAACGTCTTATCTGGTCGTCTACCTGCTGCGCTGAGAGGTCGGATGGGTCCGAGAGCGTGTCGATGAGCATGGATACCAAATTCTTAAACAGGTCTAGCCCCCGCTCCCCTATCACAAAAGTCGGTTTAGGGGGGTTTAAGGAGCCCCTCCCGGGAATGATGGTGTGAAGGGTCATGTGGTCCGAACCGCACCTCAAGTCCATCCGGACTGAGGTAGATGCCAAAGGAATGTTGAAAAGGTAAGATCTAGCACATGACCATCCCGGTGAGTCGCCTCGCCCGGGATGTTGATGAAGTGCATTCCCGTTTCCTGGGACCAGGTCGCAAGACGGCTGCCTCCGTCTCTAGACTGTTGAATGAATGGTTCAAAGGTCCTGTCTTTAGCGTTAAAATCTCCTCCGATGAGGCAGTCCGGCGGTGGTTCGAGAGCCGTGACATAATCCAGGACCGAGTCCAGACGGGGCTGCCTGTAACAGTTCAGCATGGCAAAGCCGTTGACATCCAGCCAAAGGAGGTCCCGAGATCCAATTGGTCGTCGTTGTATTACAGATAGGTGAAACGCCTTCCGGTTGCCCTTCCGGATGTACGTCATGACCCTGGGTCTAGTGTCTTCTCCTGTCCACGCGTCTACCGGGGCGTAGCGGTCGTATCCAGGATGAGACTGCGTCTTTGTGGGGTACATCACCCATGGTTCCTGTACCTGCACCACATCGAAGTCCTCCGCGAAGCATGTTTCCAGCAACGCGATGTGTTGGGCGAGGCCCTTCCCTACATTGGCCCATGCCACATGAAGGTCCTTAGGCTCCGCCCGCCCTGACCGAGGACCGTGCCAGGGCTTCTTCCTCTGAGAGCGACTCGCGCTCATTCAGGGGAGTCGTGGTCGTGAGTCGTATTGTCCTCAGAGAGGACCGCGAAGCGGCTCTGGGACAATTGGTTGCGGTCAGAGCTGACCGACGCCGCTTGACTCGGGGCGTCTGTCATCTCAATCTCTACGGTTCTACCGTCTGCCGAAGAGGTCACGAGTGTGCGGGCAGATCCCTCGTGTGCTCTCTTCTTGGTCTGCACGGCTGCGGGCTCCGTGCTCACCGACGACTGAGACGCCGTGGGGGTGACGTCCATGGTAGCTTGCCGGTAGAGTCTCGCGCCCCAACGGCGCACCTTCTGGAGCTTACGCTTCGTGGGGCGCACGATCGCTCCGTTCACCCGCTTGGGCGCCGCGCCGCAGTCCGCATGCCCAGCTTCGTTCGGGCCGTAACAGTTCGGGCACCTTGCTGGCTTCGTACAAGTGCCTGATGGATGTCCTTTCAGTAGATCACCGCAGTGACCGCATCTGGGAAGCTTGGAGCAGAACCCCGGATGGCAATAACCTTGGCAGCCGGAGGAGTGAATCGCGGGCGGGCGATTCTTCGTGATCAGGCTAGCCGGAAAGCTGCAGTCAAATAGTGTGAATCTGTGGGGGGCCGGTGCCAGAAGCGACACCAGCCATGTTCCGGTGCCAGACTCGGGGTCTGGACCGTGTCTCGAGGGCCTGCAGCAGGCCGGTCTCTGGCCCGTCTGGGCGAGAACCTCCTCCTCGATAAGCTCACTGGCATGCTTTGAACTCCGTGGGACCAAGCTTGATGGTGTACGGGACGTTTCCCACGGCGTATGTGTGCCATTTTTCGGGCAGGCGGACGGCCTGCGCTTCGCATACGCGGGCAACCTCCTTCTTCATGTCGTCGGCCACCAAACGGTCTCGGACCGTCTTGCTTGCCGGGTAAATTGCATAGCCCGCCGGCGTGTGACATGGGAGCCCGAGCCGGAGTGGCGGGCATGGCGGACTTTTTTGGGCGGGAGGCATCCGTGCCGTTCGCCAGAACAGCCGCCCAGGTTACGTTCCCCTTTGGACGAGAGGGGGGAACTTCGTTCGAAGCCACCGTAAGCTGCGGGGCCTTGTTTGTCGTATGCTTCGAGAAGACGTTGGCGTCGAGGTGCTCTAGCACCATCGTTACCAGATTTCGAGCGGCCATCTTGTGGTCCTGCTGGTCGTCTCCGCGGAAGCTGGAGACGAATTCATCCAGCGTGTTAGCCAGTTTTGAAATGACCTGACGCCGGACCATGTAATCGCGGTCCAGGTCGTTCAGATGCTTGCCCAAGAAAGCTTGAGCCGTGGTGTCGGTTCCAGCACCCTTCCCGGCGAGGTCCAGACGTTTGGGGGCCGTGGTTACGGCCCTCTGTCGCTTCAAATGCTGAAAATTTGTGGGAGACGTGGGCTCGACATCGCGAGTATGTCGAGATGCGCCGTCCGGGTCCCGAGTGCGCAAAGGTGTCGCTGGCGTCGCCATCGTTGCCAGCCGGTGAACCGACAACGTGGCGATTGCGTGGAGTGTCGAACTGGGTGAAACGAATTTTTCTGTCAATTGTTAAGGATTGTATGTGGCGGCCGCCCACGGACGAAAAATAGAGGGGAAGGTATGTTCCTTTGTCATGAGCCCATCGCGGCGGATGACGTCTGCTTGGTGCTTCACATTGACCTTTCGCAGAGGACTGTCAGAGACCAGGATAGGTCTGGAGCAGTAAGCCAGCGGGGGAATATCATCCGGCCAAGTGAACGATTTGGCTGCGGGAAAGAGTCCCACGCGGTGTTGTACCCCAAACTCTCGACCAACGAACACATCGTGGTTGGATTTCATGATAGGGAACTTCTGATTGTTGAACTGGCGATTATCACGGCCGCTACCAGACAAAGCGCTCGTATCTCATATGACTGCCAATTAGATCCGAATCTGCCGACTTCGGATTCTAGTCCTTTTGGTCCAGTGGCAGTTGGCAATGCCCTGGCTCAGCCATGGCAAGACCGAAGCTGAGAGCTCTTTCCTAGTAAATGAAAAATATCTATAGGACGTAACAACACCGTCCTCACTCTCAAATCTTCCTCCTTTCACACCTTTCACAACAAGGAGATCCTCCCATCGACCGGAGCAAGATCGTACGAAGGATACCGAATCATTCTAAAATGTCTCTCTTCATTCTTGCCGAAACGCCTGCAGGGTGAGCATTCTTTCTCTGCTAAGCTCTGGCCCTACGGTTGGAGATGGAGTCCTGTGTGCAAACAAGAGCAACTTCGTGACTAACGCAACATAGCTATTGCCTGTTCAAGGCTGCGGACAAAAACCTCTTCAAGAATGAAGACCTTGCCGCTGAGCTCGGTCGTCCCGAGAAACTGGTTGAAATGTGAGAAACCCTCGTCATGAATCAATGGCCAATGGAAAACACGCTAACAAAAAAAACTCAAAATTCTGTCCAGGCTGAAATTGAAGAACTTCGTCAAGTTCGACAGCGCTGCCAAGGCACATGAAGAGGCCACTTCTCTTCAGGAGGGCAACGTATCCGAGCTTTTGGCGACCCTTCTCGAAGATATCAAGAGCGAGAAGAAGGCTTCCCTCGCCGTCGCCGACATGAAGCTGGGAACTGCCATTTCTAATCTTCCCCAGTTCAACATCACTCTCGTGCCTGGTTCCAACACTATGGAAGTCTTTCGAGGAATTCGAGAACACCTCTCATCGCTTGTTCCTGGTCTCGAGCAGTCAACCATCGATTGCATGTCGCTCGGTCTCTCTCACTCGATGTATCGCCACAAGACCAAGTTTTTTGCCGACAAGTCCGACCCCATGATTGTCCAAGCGGTCAGGGGCCTCGATGAGGTGGAAAAAAAATTGAGCGGGTCTGCTTCGCGGGCCAAGGTGTGGTACGGGTGGCACTTTCCCGAAATGGCCAGGATCGTAAACGACGACCTGGCCTACGCACGTGTCATGATCGCTGTGGGCAAGCGAACCAACATGTCGGACACTGACCTCTCCAAGATTCTCCCGGAAGAAGTCGAGGTTGCCATCAAGGCTGCTGCAGAGATTAGCATTGGCACGGATATTGAGGATGATGATCTGGAGAACATCAAGCTCGTGGCTGAGCAGGTCATTAGTTACTCCGAGTGCTGTGCCAATCTCACCTCATACCTCGAGGACCGTATGCGCGCTATTGCCCCTAACCTGTCAGCGCTCATCGGATACCTTATTGGTGCTAAGTTGATCGCCCACGCCGGATCTCTCATCAACCTCACCAAATTGCCAGCTTCCACCATCCAGCTCCTCGGTGCTGGAGGGGCACTGTTCCATGCTCTCGAGAACAAGCATGACACACCCAAATATGGATGGATTCGTCACTCGCCTTTGATCCGTCAGGCGACCGACCGTAACAAAGGCAAGATTGCACGTGCGCTGGCGGCCAAGATGGTTCTGGCGCTGCGTGTCGACGCCTTTGGCGACACGGATGAGACACATGATAATGAGGGCGAAGAGTTCGGTCCGTCCGCCCGCGTCAAGCTGGAGAACCGTCTGCGAAAGCTTGAGGGCAAACCACCACTGCCCGGCTCCTCCGTGCTCAAGGAGACCAAGAGATACAACAAGGACGCCCACGGCATCACCAACAGTGCAGCTGATGGCGATGCTGCCACCTCCAAGAAATCCA
Source organism: Claviceps purpurea (assembly GCA_029405325.1). Taxonomy (NCBI): domain Eukaryota; kingdom Fungi; phylum Ascomycota; class Sordariomycetes; order Hypocreales; family Clavicipitaceae; genus Claviceps; species Claviceps purpurea. Next base: position 2,364,838 of record CM055783.1, on the reverse strand, counting down.
AGAAGGAGAAGAAATCCAAGAAGGAGAAGAAGCGAAAGCACGAGGCGGATGCGGCTGAGGCCAAGAAGGAGAAGAGGCAGAAGAGGTAGGGATGTGGTTAGGCTGTACCTTCGCGCGGGACCCCCATTTTGAACGAGGTGACTTAGGTACCTAGGGCTGGTGTACTCCGTATGTATGGTAAAAATAGATGTCAGCATATATATGAGCGTTACTCCGCGAACTGTACGAGTTTACTCGGCGAACTGTTTTTGCCAAAATGCTCCACATTTCTCAGGGTCCTTTCCTTTGTATCTCCCCGCTCCAAGACAGTGCTTCAGGCAATGCACACTGCTGACACCGTTGGTTTGACATTTCCAAATCATTCATCTATCCATCCAAGTACCTGTTCATTTGACATCACCAAAATTCGTCATCGTCGCACATCATGATGGGACCCTCGACCTGCAAAAACGTTTGCCATGCTGATGTCTGAAGAAGTCCCTGGTAAGGCAGATCATCGACTAGGTAGCTAAAGATATCAACTAACCATGACTTCAAGGACTACGGTCAGCCACTCCTCCGAATCCAAGACCCCCTCAGTGCGTCCGTAATCGCAACCTCCGTGCTCGGCCTCGCAACTCATTCCACAGAAGTACCGCAGTTTCAACCCTGTTTTCGAGTTGCTGTCAGTCATATAGGCTTTAGCGTCGCGGCCGAAAGCGATCCCGATGTGCCTCAACCGTCCCGTCCCATGAGCCATGACGACACGATGGTAAACCACCTGTCGCAGAGTTCCTCGGTGCCAAATCCGCTACAGCCCGTCGTTGCGGCGTAGAGGCAGCCGACGCGCCGCCGTAGCCGATTTTCGAAGCCAAGCCAACGTCACTGACTCACAGTTTGTAAGTGACAAGGCAGAGACATTGCGTGTCTCGAAGAAACAGGAACATCACGCGAGGTCGCGGAAGAGACAAGGGGAGATCACGGCCGTCCTCATCTGTGAAGGCTGCGAAAATCAGTGGCTCGGCATCGCAGGATCTGACCACGCACAGTGAGGACTGTGAAAGCGAGTAATCCATCCCGGCTACGCAAATGATCGAGTAGGCGCCTGGGCTATTTGCCCAGTCGCGAATGTGTCATGGTTCAAAGTAATGATCGAAGACACCGGCGGTGTATCATTTGAGCGAATTGAGTTGCGTCGAGCGGCGAGCCTCAAAGCCCAAAGCGAATGTGTACTGTTTGTCATTCTAATTCCCACTGTAACTCGGCGAGGTACGAAGCAGCCTGGGAAATGTGGAGCATTTTGGCAAAAACAGTTCGCCGAGTAAACTCGTACAGTTCGCGGAGTAACGCTCATATATATTTTGGGCAGGGATAATTTGTCAGAGGCATGTGATGCATACCTCGTATAGGAGTGGCAAAGCATGTGATGCATACGTATAGGAGGCAAAGCATGTAAGATATACGTATCTGAGTGGCGAGACATGTGATGTGCGCAGAAGTATGTGCACACGGAAAGGATATCTAGCGATGGCCGCTCACATAGTTTGGTGAGAGGCCAGAGATCGAAACCGTCACCATCAGACCCCTAGCTTGTATCCCAATACTATCTTGCAGACTCTTGAGCATACCTTCACTCCGTGCAGACCCTTTACACCCTGACATAATTCCACTGCCCTGTTTCGCTAATTCCACTGCCCATTCTGGATATTTACACTGCCCTAATTATTTTGGTCGGGATATTTCCACTGCCCTACCTAAATCTGGATAATTCCACTGCCCTAAGATAAAGTGACGTAGTATTTGAGTGTGGCCACTGCAGAAAACCAAGTCACTAAACCCCCCCCCTTTCATGCATAGTGTTGGAATCGCGCAACACGGAATATCGTCGGATATTCTAGGACATGTGAACCGCGTGCGGATTGGTGGGCATGGCGGGATCAACACTATAAAGCCCGCGTTCCCCGCACGCGCACCTCACCCTTTGAGAAAAAGAAAAGCTATTATGAATTGAACCTTATCGACTTGGTAGCCACCCCCTCAGTGTATGCATACATTGTTATACCTTGCGGATCTGTTCCAACACTGATCAGTGATCTTTGGATTCGTTCGAAGATCACAGATTCGTCAGGAACCCAAGAGAAGAGACGTCTCGCCACACCAGTGACGGTCGTGCTAAAGAAAGACGATCTTACACCAGTACTTCAAGCTTTCATACCGTCTACCACGGGAAAACACGTTTTCTTGATCTTCTTCGTCACACCTTTGAAGGGCAAGTTGGAGATCTAGCCAGAAATGTTCTCTTGGCCGTGTTAGCCAACCCACCAGAAGATAGAGGACTTTGTTGTCACTTTCTATCGCCACATCTGTGAGGGTTCATCACGGATATTGGATGTATGCGCGAGAGGAAATGGTTATCAATAAAACTAAGGAGGAAAGAAAGAGAAAGGACAAGAATGCCCTCCTAGCCGTTTAAGTACCTCCAACGCCAGTGGGGGAGGCTCAAGTAATCATCCCAGACTTGCCGCTTATCTATCCACGATTAGTCATAGACTAATCCATAACATAGCCTCCTCCTTTGGATCAGCCAAAGAGTCCGGACGTAAGCCGATGGGGGTACGTGCGTTACGCTGGCAGCCGCCACTATGCCAGCCCTCCGCAGAGGGCTCCCTGTCCAACCACCCCTAACCTTTGGTCGACAAGCCGACTCCTCCCAGGAATCGTGGAACTCAAACACGCGCAAGCCTGATGTCGTAGTGGCCGCAAACACACTCCGTCGAAATAACTCCTTGGGGGACAAAAATCCCTACTTTCCAGCAATACCAACCGTTGGCCAAACGATTGGCACTTCTCGTTCCCACCGCGATCAGCATCGTCTCGTCACGAGTCACGACGCACGCGCATGGAAATCTCTTCTTCCCAACCCCACTTATTTGCCCCAATCAAACTCCTCCTTTTTTTCGCTTGTCGCACCCAGCCCTAAATTCGACACGCCCACAGAAGTTTTGCCTGATGTCCATAGGGTCGCCATTTGACTGTTGCGACGCAAGTTACACGGGCGCGGCAGTTGAGCTTAACGTCGAATCCCCAAAGGGGTGCCGTAAAGTCCGCGTAGGCAGCTGCCACTCTTCTCGGTCCAGTCGTGTCTTGGACTCGTTGCGCAGGCCGGCCGACGTGGTCGGAAAGTGTTGCGAACCTGCTTCGAAGAGAGTACACTCCCAACGCGAGACGTGTACGCGTGGAGGGATTCGTGCTGTCCCTGCCGCATCTTGACCAAGTTCAGATCGTCGCTCCTTGTGAGTCTCCCCGAGCGTGTCGCTGATGTACGTAAAAAAAAGGCTGCCGGCTGGTGGTTGGAGTCGGTCGCCCTCGTCACGTAGGGGAGGAACGTTGTCTGGAACGTCCCGAGGCGCGAATAGACGTAGTAGAATTGGGCCATTGGTTGCTCAATTGCATACCCGTCGATTGCGAATTTCGCGCGCATCGACGCAAGCCATGTGTCCAGACCCGAACGAGAGGTGAGCGGTTCGGGGGCGGGCAGGATTTGGCGTTGTTGACTTGCTGCATGATCTTACTTTCGCGGGCGGTCCGGTCGCGAAAGGAGTTTTATTGATTGTGAGGGTTCATCACGGATATTGGATGTATGCGCGAGAGGAAATGGTTATCAATAAAACTAAGGAGGAAAGAAAGAGAAAGGACAAGAATGCCCTCCTAGCCGTTTAAGTACCTCCAACGCCAGTGGGGGAGGCTCAAGTAATCATCCCAGACTTGCCGCTTATCTATCCACGATTAGTCATAGACTAATCCATAACAACATCACACGATAGAGGGCTTCACTGTCACTTCTATCGAGACACACAACACTTGGCCTGGCTTGTCAACCTTTGGCCTTGCAAAAGTAGAAGGCGTCGTTCTCCCTTCTATTGACAAGAACAATCCCTTCGACCTCTCGACGTCGATCAACAAGTCCAGAAAAAGCGTACTCTCGGTTTCGTCTGTCAACAAAGAAGACAATCATTTTGCTCTCTTTGTCAAGAAGTCATACTCTCTCTCCCTCTGCTCCCGTCGACCCCCAGATTCAAGATGGAAGCACGATTGACAACCATGTCAACGAGCTCCCGTGCCATGAGACCGACAAAGGAGTCCTTGCCTAAGCACCTGAAGGAGTTTTGTGCAAACATTTCGACGGAATGGGAAGCTTGCCAGGATGATATTAATCAACGGACCTCGACAACCACTGATGTTAATAACTATGTTGTTAATATGTATAATTACTACGTCGAGGAAGAAAAGACGGGCATCCAGCTTATTCGCATGTTTTCTGAGGATTTCGCAGATTGGCCGGTCCAGACATGGAACAGAGCAGACATCAAGATCCGACAAGCGCTTCGCGACCACCTAGAAGCACACGGATTTGTTAGCAAACGCCCCTACAGCTCTGTCTCTCATCAGCTACGTCGACTGGTTTTCGAATATTTCAACGAAGACGCCCTCGCCGAGGACCCTCTCAGCGGCGAAGAACAGTCTGCGGATGCTTCTGAAGGATCTTCCGACCCCTCTGCCAATAGCTCTGCCGAGAACACTTTCGACGACAACCAAGCAGACGCCCTTGATGAAGATGCTTCTAACGCCTCCGTTGAATGCTCAGCTGACAACGCTGAAAAAGATTCTGCCAACTTTGGTGACGAAAACTCTGCTGATTTTGATGACAACGACCGCGTCAAGGACTCTGACAACCTTGATGGAAAAGAGCCTGCCAGAGACCTCCGTGGCAACGACACCACCAGCCTTACTTCGACCGAAACTCACAATAAAGAAAGTAACCTGCCAGAGGGATTTGCTCATGCCAAGGAGCGACCTGTTGGCCTTGTTCTGGTCGAGTTCAACAAGGAAGAAAAGAAGTTTCTGTCAAGGGTATTGGCTCTTAAGGGACTCGCAAGAGAGAAGGCTGCGGCGCAATGGACGACGCTGTGGTGTGTAAAGCTGACCACGATGCCGTGGATTAATTTCCTTCGGGACTTGGACAGCTATTATCGGCTGGTTGCAAGACTGGTACCTTAAAGATGAATTCTGGCGCGTGGAGATTGACGAGACCTTGGGGAGATGATGTTTGACATGATGAACGCGATGTGCGTTGCTGTGTTTGTCTTTCATTTCTACGAACTGTTTTTCCTTTGTGTGACCGATCTATCACGGTTGTTGATTGTTCATTTTGGCCTTGAGGATTTCTGTGTGTTCACTTCGAGCACCTTGCGTCTATGTTCGTTTGTGGATACGTGCGCGATTCCTCTTCTGCTTCGATGAAGAGAAAGTTTGCGAGTGTTGGAATCGCGCAACACGGAATATCGTCGGATATTCTAGGACATGTGAACCGCGTGCGGATTGGTGGGCATGGCGGGATCAACACTATAAAGCCCGCGTTCCCCGCACGCGCACCTCACCCTTTGAGAAAAAGAAAAGCTATTATGAATTGAACCTTATCGACTTGGTAGCCACCCCCTCAGTGTATGCATACATTGTTATACCTTGCGGATCTGTTCCAACACATAGACTCAAGACCTCAGCAGGGGAAAAATAAAGCGACATGATATTTAGGTGTAGCCACTGCAGAAAACTAAGTCACTAAATTCACCCCTTTTCGTGCATAACCTCTCTAATCCAACAATTATCTTCCCTCGAGGCCCGATAGGTACAACGACGTCACCTCCCCTCAAATCATCGACAAAGACGCAAACATATCTCAGGATTAAGAATGGATGATAAAAGTTAAAAAGTTAAAGTGCATAAAATGAATACAACTGCACCTTGAGATATGTACGGCGTCTTTGGCGATGATTTGAGGGGAGGTGACGTCGTTGTACCTATCGGGCCTCGAGGGAAGATAATTGTTGAATTAGAGAGGTTATGCATGGAAGGGAGTGGATTTAGTGACTTAATTTTCTGCAGTGCCTACACTCAAATATCATGTCGCGTTATTTTTTCTCTGCTGAGGTCTTGAGTCTATGCATGAAAGGGGGGGGAATTTAGTGACTTGGTTTTCTGCAGTGGCCACACTCAAATACTACGTCACTTTATCTTAGGGCAGTGGAATTAGCCAAACAGGGCAGTGGAATTATCCCTGCCCTAAACCTATCCCCTAGAGACGGTCTTAACGCTCACTTCAGGTCAACCCCCAGTCTTGACGGCTTTTGTGAACTCCACGGTCTATCCATGAAAATGAAATCGCAAGCTTGCCGCCGGGAGGGGGCCGAGGTTTGGAAGGTCCTCGACACTCCTTTGTCCGACATTGGTAACTTTGAAGAATACTACCTCACTTACCTCTCGCGAAAGTTAGAAAAGACCATGGAAGGATCGACCATCTTAGACGACGCCGCGACGGGTGTGGGAGATTGATTGCCGACACCTGTCTAATGGAAATTTGGAATCTCTTGCACGTCAGGGCTTGCCCAAGTGGTTTCGAGATTCTGTTCTGGTTATGATGGTAGGACTCAGGAGGCGCTCCTCGATGGCAAGTTGGCAACAAGACGAACTGCAAGACATTGGCCATGATTGCGGCTGCAGCGCTGGAGATTCAAACTCCCTAGGAGATGAAGTAGGCCGTGTTGTGTCTGCAGTTGTTTATTTCGGGAATCGGAACACCATTGGGCCATTTTGACTTGTCCTTGCTGTAACGTCTTGCCGTAACTTTTTGACTTGTCCTTGCCGCAACTTGCTGCAAATAGACGAGACGAGAGTCATTCGCAGGAAGCCGCTATTCCCAACTTTGATGCCAGCCTATCTAGGTATAAGTTGGTGGCGATGCGCCTCTGAAACCTATGTCCAGACTCCCACTTTTACTTTTAACAAATCCATTTTCAAACGAGACTCGAGAGTCCGAGACCATGGTTCCTCCTCTTTCCTCCTCTTTCCTACGCCGGCTTTCGTCTTCTTCCCATCCAAGGCTCCAAGCTTACATGGGAACGGCCTGTGTACTCGACCATTGACCAATAAGCCAATCTGTCCACATCTGGTGCTGAGCCTTCCTCTCTTTCCTCATTCACGGGTCTTCTGAACGACGACAGCTTGCGCAAAATAATCAAATCGTCGGTCTCTGTGACAAGGGCCAATATTTGGGACTTGGAACTGAGGAATGTCAATTCAGAACGTGATGATCGACTGTGACTCTACAAGGAACTCTAGAGGCGTGTGTCCTGCCTCTGAGCCCTCGAGGTGGCCAGCGATGATATACATGAATCGCAAGTGTCCTCCTCAGACCCCACTGTCCCTGCTGCCAACCCCGGCTGTCTGCCTGAATATCCCGAGTGTGCCCACTGCCAGCAACCGCTATGATCAGGTATACGCCATATACCGGCAAGCGCTGACCTAGCATTGCGCTGGTCAAACGCTATACTGGCAAACGTTGTGCAGGCAAGGCGGAGCCGACACACTCTCTGGTTGGGAAGCGCTGTGCGGGCACCGTCGATGCACAGCGCCCCCGACTGAAACGTCTCGACTGAAACGCCTCGGTGTGGTAAGTGTGTCTGTACTGCCTGAACCGGCAAGCGCTGTACGATCACGGAGCATCGTGGGTGCACAGCGCCCGGTTGGAATGTCTCAGGTGGGGACCGATGTGCCTACACGTGTGACAGTCTCGGAGCCTTCCAGAAACTTTTCTCATGACCCAAATATACGCCACGAGTATCAGATGTAGAACAGGTGAGTTGCTCTCATGATGATCAACCGTGTTTCAATGATCGCTGCAAAGATTCTTTGAAAGCGAGCCGATGACGATCACGCACTGAACAGTGAAGGGACTCACTCAGCCTTAAAAGTATGGCTGACCTCTTTTTCATTGAACAGGTACAGCCAATGCGTCTCTAACCGGACTGCAAACAACATAAGAACTAGGTGAGTTGCCCTGATGACCAACCGGTGAGCAATGCTTATCGCTTGAAAAAGCGAGATGATCAGAACCACGGACTGAAGGGACTCACTGAGTCACTCAGCCTTATAAGTTATGGCTGACCTCCTTTCCATTGAACAGGTACAGCGATGGTCTCAGAGCCTTGAAGGCATTTTCATCATGGACCAAAAGAAGTGCGTACAAAGATTATCGCTTGAAAAGGCGAGATGATCAGAACTACAAACTGCAGGGCCTCGCTCTCACGCTCACTCGGCCATATGGCTGACCTCTTCATCATTGAACAGGTACAGGGATGGTAATCTGCGAACAACATAAGAACTGGGTGAGTTGCTCTCATGATGATATGTGAACAAAGATTATCGCTTGCAAAAGCGAGATGATCGGAACTACAAACTGCAGGGCCTTGCTCTCACGCTCACTCGGCCATATGGCTGACCTCTTCATCATTGAACAGGTACAGGGATGGTCTCAGAGCCTTGAAGGCATTTTCATCATGGACCAAAAGAAGTGTGTACAAAGATTATCGCTTGAAAAGGCGAGATGATCAGAACTATAAACCTGCGAACAACATAAGAACTGGGTGAGTTGCTCTCATGATGATATGTGAACAAAGATTATCGCTTGCAAAAGCGAGATGATCGGAGCTACAAACTGCAGGGCCTTGCTCTCACGCTCACTCGGCCATATGGCTGACCTCTTCATCATTGAACAGGTACAGGGATGGTCTCAGAGCCTTGAAGGCATTTTCATCATGGACCAAAAGAAGTGTGTACAAAGATTATCGCTTGAAAAGGCGAGATGATCAGAACTACAAACTGCAGGGCCTCGCTCAGCCTTATAAAGGTGAGTAACCCTCATGATGATATGTGAACAAAGATTATCGATCGGAAAAGCGACGGACTGAAGGGAGCATGACTGCTCTTTATATTTTTCCAGGCGCCCCTTGGCGGGCCTTGAGTCGCTGGCAGAGACCATGCGTACACGTGTGCAGCCCACAAGCCAAATGTTCTTTTCCTTGAATCTCCCCATTGGGTCGCGAGCGTACAACACCAACTTTTGCACATGCGATCTCTCCTGCTCTCCAGTGTCCACGTGTGAAACAAAAGAACCTAGTGCTGCGCCTGGTGGAGCTGTTCTAACTTCTCATTGTTAGTCTCACACGATGCATTCAGAGTTTTTTTGCCCACTACTTTTCAGATCATGATTCGACACTCCCGAGCCTCGGGGTGGGCTACCTAGATGCCAAGGACCGGTTTCCTCTACAGACGGTCGATTTCGACAGACCGCGATGTGGAGAATTGCGATAATGGAATTCAATTTGAAGCCGGACGCCTTGAGTTCTGAACTGCGCAACACGGAGAAACCTGTACATATCCACATTGCTGCCATGAACTGCGGGTGTACATATGTTGAAACTTGAACTTGGTGTCCTGGATGCTGATCGGTTGCCGCAGTGGACCATGGTTCATGGCTGACGTCTACCAGGTAGAGTCAGACCTACATGCCGACAGTTGGCACTGTCCTTCCCCACCATCACGAGATAGCTTCATAGTGACTATAGACATTTCGAACCCTATGAGGTGCTCGCTGTGCAAGACTGATCGTAGCCCTTTTGCTCGTTCTAGAATCCAGGTGGCTTGGTGCCAGGAGGGGTCCAAGTCACCAAGTGTCGGAGTGACGAAGACCTACGTCGCCCTTATCGCAAAGAGAGTTTGACTGGGATCGTGGTTGTGGCGGGCATAGGGGCGGGCGAATGAAGCTCTATTAACAGGTATACGTACAAGATACACTAGGTACCTGTATGTACCTGAGGAGAAGGAGAAGAACTGAAGGAGAGGTTGCATCGGTCACGTGACGTCTGTGGCAGTCGCTAGGTATGTATCCCCGTCAATCTTTTGAGGGTTCATCAAAGTTGACTTCTCACTGCTCAGTGGCTTTCACTGATGACCCATCACGATTACCCTTCAAGAAGCTGAAAAGTCCACGCGCCAAGGGAACGCTACAGTATGGATGTATTGGGAATTCATTCAAGTCTCCCGAGTCCCGAGACTTATAGCTATACTCAAATCAAGTGGCTTCGCTAGAGAGACTTCTGTCAAATTGTCGGGTGCTGGGAGATCCTAAAAAGGTTAGACGGTAAAAAGGGGCAGATAATAACTGGGGCTGCACGCAGAGCTTTGTACTTACCTACTAGGAGAAAAGGGATGGAAGCACAAACGACGGGAGAACACACAATCACACACATCATTTTTGGTCACAGATCATCATTAAAACCACACCGTAATATCGGACAACTCCCCACTATGTATAATAAAGAAAGGCTCACGAGACTTGCAGCCAGATCCAGAGAGGTGAAATGATATTGTTGGAATCGCTGCCCTCAACGGCACTAGCGCATACGTGGCCACTGACAACTGTACGTGGCTACTGCCAGCTGTACGTGGCCACGACTAGCGCGTGGTGTCAGGGACTCAGACGGAGTGAAGGAGGTATGCTCAAGAGTCTGCAAGATAGTATTGGGATCCAATCACCAAACTATGTGAGCGGCCATCGCTAGATATCCTTTCCGTGTGCACATGCTTCTGCGCACATGATACATCACATGTCTCGCCACTCAGATACGTATATCTTACATGCTTTTGCCACTCCTATACGTATGCATCACATGCTTTGCCACTCCTATACGAGGTATGCATCACATGCTTTTGCCACTGTCCTCATGCCTCTGACACCTCATTCGAACATTTACATGACTAGCGCGCTGCAAGCCTTGATTCCAATGAAAGAAACTCGAAACGCGAACTTTCTCGGTCCATGATGAAGATGCCTGACAGGCTCTAGCCTCTGAGACCATCGCTGTACCTGTTCAATGAAGAAGAGGTCAGCCATATGGCTGAGTGAGCGTGAGAGCAACGCCCTTCAGTTTGAAGTTCCGATCATCTCGCTTTTGCAAGCGATAATCGTTGTTCACATATCATCATGAGAGCAACTCACCCAGTTCTTATGTTGTTCGCAGATTCGAAGTCCGGTTCGAGACGCATTGGCTGTACCTGTTTAGCGTTCAATGATGAAGAGGTCAGCCATATGGCTGAGTGAGCGTGAGAGCAAGGCCCTTCAGTTTGAAGTTCCGATCATCTCGCTTTTGCAAGCGATAATCTTTGTTCACATATCATCATGAGAGCAACTCACCCAGTTCTTATGTTGTTCGCAGATTCGAAGTCCGGTTCGAGACGCATTGGCTGTACCTGTTTAGCATTCAATGATGAAGAGGTCAGCCATATGGCTGAGTGAGCGTGAGAGCAAGGCCCTTCAGTTTGAAGTTCCGATCATCTCGCTTTTGCAAGCGATAATCTTTGTTCACATATCATCATGAGAGCAACTCACCCAGTTCTTATGTTGTTCGCAGATTCGAAGTCCGGTTCTAGACACATTGGCTGTACCTGGTCAGGGTTCAATGATGAAGAGGTCAGCCATATGGCTGAGTGAGCGTGAGAGCAACGCCCTTCAGTTTGAAGTTCCGATCATCTCGCTTTTGCAAGCGATAATCGTTGTTCACATATCATCATGAGAGCAACTCACCCAGTTCTTATGTTGTTCGCTGAAGAGGTCAGCCATATGGCTGAGTGAGCGTGAGAGCAACGCCCTTCAGTTTGAAGTTCCGATCATCTCGCTTTTGCAAGCGATAATCTTTGTTCACATATCATCATGAGAGCAACTCACCCAGTTCTTATGTTGTTCGCAGATTCGAAGTCCGGTTCGAGACGCATTGGCTGTACCTGTTTAGCGTTCAATGATGAAGAGGTCAGCCATATGGCTGAGTGAGCGTGAGAGCAAGGCCCTTCAGTTTGAAGTTCCGATCATCTCGCTTTTGCAAGCGATAATCTTTGTTCACATATCATCATGAGAGCAACTCACCCAGTTCTTATGTTGTTCGCAGATTCGAAGTCCGGTTCTAGACACATTGGCTGTACCTGGTCAGGGTTCAATGATGAAGAGGTCAGCCATATGGCTGAGTGAGCGTGAGAGCAACGCCCTTCAGTTTGAAGTTCCGATCATCTCGCTTTTGCAAGCGATAATCGTTGTTCACATATCATCATGAGAGCAACTCACCTAGGTCTTATGTTGTTCGCAGATTCGAAGTCCGGTTCGAGACGCATTGGCTGTACCTGTTTAGGGTTCAATGATGAAGAGGTCAGCCATATGGCTGAGTGAGCGTGAGAGCAACGCCCTTCAGTTTGAAGTTCCGATCATCTCGCTTTTGCAAGCGATAATCGTTGTTCACATATCATCATGAGAGCAACTCACCTAGGTCTTATGTTGTTCTTATGCGGTTCTAGACACATTGGCTGTACCTGGTCAGGGTTCAATGATGAAGAGGTCAGCCATATGGCTGAGTGAGCGTGAGAGCAACGCCCTTCAGTTTGAAGTTCCGATCATCTCGCTTTTGCAAGCGATAATCTTTGTTCACATATCATCATGAGAGCAACTCACCTAGGTCTTATGTTGTTCTTATGCGGTTCTAGACACATTGGCTGTACCTGGTCAGGATTCAATGATGAAGAGGTCAGCCATATGGCTGAGTGAGCGTGAGAGCAAGGCCCTTCAGTTTGAAGTTCCGATCATCTCGCTTTTGCAAGCGATAATCGTTGTTCACATATCATCATGAGAGCAACTCACCCAGTTCTTATGTTGTTCGCTGAAGAGGTCAGCCATATGGCTGAGTGAGCGTGAGAGCAAGGCCCTTCAGTTTGAAGTTCCGATCATCTCGCTTTTGCAAGCGATAATCTTTGTTCACATATCATCATGAGAGCAACTCACCCAGTTCTTATGTTGTTCGCAGATTCGAAGTCCGGTTCGAGACGCATTGGCTGTACCTGTTTAGCGTTCAATGATGAAGAGGTCAGCCATATGGCTGAGTGAGCGTGAGAGCAAGGCCCTTCAGTTTGAAGTTCCGATCATCTCGCTTTTGCAAGCGATAATCTTTGTTCACATATCATCATGAGAGCAACTCACCCAGTTCTTATGTTGTTCGCAGATTCGAAGTCCGGTTCGAGACGCATTGGCTGTACCTGTTTAGGGTTCAATGATGAAGAGGTCAGCCATATGGCTGAGTGAGCGTGAGAGCAACGCCCTTCAGTTTGAAGTTCCGATCATCTCGCTTTTGCAAGCGATAATCGTTGTTCACATATCATCATGAGAGCAACTCACCTAGGTCTTATGTTGTTCTTATGCGGTTCTAGACACATTGGCTGTACCTGGTCAGGGTTCAATGATGAAGAGGTCAGCCATATGGCTGAGTGAGCGTGAGAGCAAGGCCCTTCAGTTTGAAGTTCCGATCATCTCGCTTTTGCAAGCGATAATCTTTGTTCACATATCATCATGAGAGCAACTCACCCAGTTCTTATGTTGTTCGCAGATTCGAAGTCCGGTTCTAGACACATTGGCTGTACCTGGTCAGGGTTCAATGATGAAGAGGTCAGCCATATGGCTGAGTGAGCGTGAGAGCAACGCCCTTCAGTTTGAAGTTCCGATCATCTCGCTTTTGCAAGCGATAATCGTTGTTCACATATCATCATGAGAGCAACTCACCCAGTTCTTATGTTGTTCGCAGATTCGAAGTCCGGTTCGAGACGCATTGGCTGTACCTGTTTAGGGTTCAATGATGAAGAGGTCAGCCATATGGCTGAGTGAGCGTGAGAGCAAGGCCCTTCAGTTTGAAGTTCCGATCATCTCGCTTTTGCAAGCGATAATCTTTGTTCACATATCATCATGAGAGCAACTCACCCAGTTCTTATGTTGTTCGCAGATTCGAAGTCCGGTTCGAGACGCATTGGCTGTACCTGTTTAGCGTTCAATGATGAAGAGGTCAGCCATATGGCTGAGTGAGCGTGAGAGCAAGGCCCTTCAGTTTGAAGTTCCGATCATCTCGCTTTTGCAAGCGATAATCTTTGTTCACATATCATCATGAGAGCAACTCACCCAGTTCTTATGTTGTTCGCAGATTCGAAGTCCGGTTCGAGACGCATTGGCTGTACCTGTTTAGGGTTCAATGATGAAGAGGTCAGCCATATGGCTGAGTGAGCGTGAGAGCAACGCCCTTCAGTTTGAAGTTCCGATCATCTCGCTTTTGCAAGCGATAATCGTTGTTCACATATCATCATGAGAGCAACTCACCTAGGTCTTATGTTGTTCTTATGCGGTTCTAGACACATTGGCTGTACCTGGTCAGGGTTCAATGATGAAGAGGTCAGCCATATGGCTGAGTGAGCGTGAGAGCAAGGCCCTTCAGTTTGAAGTTCCGATCATCTCGCTTTTGCAAGCGATAATCTTTGTTCACATATCATCATGAGAGCAACTCACCCAGTTCTTATGTTGTTCGCAGATTCGAAGTCCGGTTCTAGACACATTGGCTGTACCTGGTCAGGGTTCAATGATGAAGAGGTCAGCCATATGGCTGAGTGAGCGTGAGAGCAACGCCCTTCAGTTTGAAGTTCCGATCATCTCGCTTTTGCAAGCGATAATCGTTGTTCACATATCATCATGAGAGCAACTCACCCAGTTCTTATGTTGTTCGCAGATTCGAAGTCCGGTTCGAGACGCATTGGCTGTACCTGTTTAGGGTTCAATGATGAAGAGGTCAGCCATATGGCTGAGTGAGCGTGAGAGCAACGCCCTTCAGTTTGAAGTTCCGATCATCTCGCTTTTGCAAGCGATAATCTTTGTTCACATATCATCATGAGAGCAACTCACCCAGTTCTTATGTTGTTCGCAGATTCGAAGTCCGGTTCTAGACACATTGGCTGTACCTGGTCAGGGTTCAATGATGAAGAGGTCAGCCATATGGCTGAGTGAGCGTGAGAGCAACGCCCTTCAGTTTGAAGTTCCGATCATCTCGCTTTTGCAAGCGATAATCGTTGTTCACATATCATCATGAGAGCAACTCACCCAGTTCTTATGTTGTTCGCAGATTCGAAGTCCGGTTCGAGACGCATTGGCTGTACCTGTTTAGGGTTCAATGATGAAGAGGTCAGCCATATGGCTGAGTGAGCGTGAGAGCAACGCCCTTCAGTTTGAAGTTCCGATCATCTCGCTTTTGCAAGCGATAATCGTTGTTCACATATCATCATGAGAGCAACTCACCTAGGTCTTATGTTGTTCGCAGCCCGATTCAAGACGCATTATATTGGCTGTACCTCTTCCATGAAAAATAGGTCAGCCATATCTTATAAGGCTGAATGAGTCCCTTCAGTGCGTGATCGCAATGGACGCGCCTTCAAAGAATCTTTGCAGCGATCATTGAAACACGGTTGATCATCATCATAGCAACTCACCTGTTCTGGCATCTGATACTCGTGACGTATATTCGGGTCATGGGAAAGGTTTCTTGAAGGCTCCGTGACCGACGATTTGTGCAAGCTGTCGTCGATGAGAAGACTCGTGAATGAGGAAACAGAGGAAGGCTCAGCACCAGATGTGGAAGTCTTGGCTTATTGGTCTAGTACGCAGGCCATCCCCATGTAAGCTTGGATGGGAAGAAGACGAGAGCCGACGCAGGAAAGACGAGGAATCATGGTCTCGTTTGAAAACGAATTTATTAAAAGTTAAAGTGGGAGTCTGGGGATAGGTTTCGGAGGCGCATCGGCACCAATTTAGATATAGGCTGGTATCAAAGCTGGGAATAGCGACTTCCTTCGAATGACTCTCGTCTTGTCTATTCGCAGCAAGTTATGGCAAGGACAAGTCAAAAAGTTATGGCAAGGACAAGTCAAAAAGTTACGGCAAGGACAAGTCAAAAAGCTACGGCAGGGACAAGTCAAAAAGCTACGGCAGGGACAAGTCAAAATGGCCAAATAGTGTTCCGAAATAAACAACTGCAGACACAATACGGCCTACTTCTTCTCCTAAGGAGTTTGAATCTCCAGCGCTGCAGCCGCGATCATGGCCAATGTCTTGCAGTTCGTCTTGTTGCCATCGAGGAGCGCCTCCTACCATCAGCCAGAACAGAATTTCGAAACCACTTAGGCAAGCCCTGACGTGCAAGAAATTCCAAATTTCCATTCGACAGGTGTCGGCAATCAATCTCCCACACCCGTCGCCGACTCGCCTAAGATGGTCGATCCTTCCATGGTCTTTTGCAACTTTCGCGAGAGGTAAGTGAGGTAGTATTGTTCAAAGTTACCAATGTCGGACAAAGGAGTGTCGAGGACCTTCCAAACCCCGGCAACCTCCCGGCGGCAAGCTTGCAAGTTGCAACTTCATTTCATGGATAGACCGTGGAGTTCACAAAAGGAGGGGCTAGATAGACCTAGAGTGCAACTGCCAGGGTAAGAAGACATGTAACCGCCACCTAGATGGTACATTTACCGATTATCTCTTTTCCACACGTCCCATTTCAAATTCCATTAGCTAACACCTAATCCTAACCACTAACCCTAACTTATTAACCCTAAAATGCGTCTTTATGGGATGAAAATGCGTCTTGATATGGGACGTGAAGCAGGTGGCAATGGGTGCATCGCCAAAAAGAAGTGGGGGCGATGGTACAAAAGAGGTTAGGTAGGTGGCGGTTACATGTCTTCTTAGGTAGGTACCCTGGGAGTTGCACTCTGTCGTCCCTCCCGTTAAATCTGACACCCTTCTCTATACCTAGGCTTTATGCTTTAGCACTGTTGCGCACAAGTTGTGCGAATGTTGAGACATCAGACATAGCTCGGAATTATTATACTTCCGTAACGATACTTTCACACCATTTTCCCTGACGGCTATTACACAGACAGATGTTGACTGAGATGTGCACATCAATTCACCTGTAATCTGTATGTATCCTACTACAAGCCTCGTGTGCCTTCTTTATAGTGGGAAGTCTCTCTAGCGAAGCTACTTGATATGTTTCGGAACTACACTCCTTTCTTTCGGTGTTTTGGTCACGAATTCTGATAATCACGGATTTCCTTCTCGTCAGATTACTCTCCGAGTCTCCATACCACGTTCCATAATTCGGACGTTCCATGTACCATTATGTTGACGCACGCCCTCATAAGTTTCTCATCAAATGTTCGGAAGGCCCAGACCCGTTTACAGTCCAGTTGCGATTGCTTTGTCGATCTTTCAGAGAATGTGATCTGGAGATATCTTCGGCTCGTTGAATATTTCGGAGCTGCGTCTATAGCCTATCTTCAAACCACCATACCTCTAACAATTCCTCGAGATTCTCCTTGAGTCCTTTCAAGCTTGACACCACAAATTCGCTGACGAGATACATGTTTTAATGATTGCATCTGCTGCAGTGCTTTTGACTGGCGACCAAAAAGGAAGCAGGTGAGATCTTGCCAATCTCAATGATTGACCAGTGGTTCGTCGTGATCCTGTGGTCGCGCTGAAGTGAAACTAACACACGTGTCGAATCTCCTGAGTCGTGGGCTTTTGCGATCTAAGCGACCGGAGCTTTATTCAGATTTCGCAGGATTCTCCAGCGTTAACGGATATCTTAGAAGGTGGACTAATGAGCATCTTCGATGTCGCGGAATGACCTTCCCATCTCCATCTCACTGCACAAGAAGATCTCGGACTGCCTCGCTCGGATCCGGGTTCGGAATGCGATCGCTCTTTGACACATCAAGCCGTTGCTGTGAACACAAGAAGGAGGCCGGTTGTATTCGAGCCAAAAAGGGAATTTCGAGGGCGTAGCTGATCATGCGATGGGAGACGTCTGGTCTTTCTTTTGCGAAAGGCCTGAGCGAGTGCAAGACAAGATAGAAGAAACGATTGAGAAACCATATGCGGATCAGATGAATTTGTTCGATTAGATGGGATCGTACCCATCCCCTCCCCGCGCGAACCGGCGCGGTGCATGCAAAAACAAAGTAAAACTCCAAAAGACTCCAAAAACTCCGCCTTCATGCCTCAAACCATCGCGTCTCTCTTCACTCAGCAAATAGAAGAATGAACAAGCATGCCCCCTCCGACCTCGACTCCCCAAATCTCTCAACCAAACTTCTTCGACCCTCCCTTTCCAAGCGTCGCCTTCTTATCCTTGCCCTTCTTGCCCTTGCCAATCAATTCTAGATGGCCCGCCCTCTCGCCCAGCAGAGCCTCCGTCTTGGCTGTGAGTCCGGCCGTGAATTTTCTGTGGACCTTGTCGATGCTGGGCTTGGTGCCTCTCTTGCCGACCTTGGAGGCCTGCTTCTTGGAGTGGGTGGCCTTGGGGGCTTTGGCCTTGGTGGAGGTTTTTATTGTGCCTTGAGCCATGGCTGCGAGGGGGTTGTGTACGTGCGAGATTGATATTGGCTTCTTTTTTTTGGCGCGAACGTCTTGGCAAGTGAAGTCAGCGTCGATTGAACTTGATGATTTGTTGTTGATGATGGTCTGTCTTGTCTGTCTGGAATCGGACTCTGTCGCTCTGGACCTTTTTTTTTCTGCCTCTGAGGGGAGCGTGAAGGTGGGGTGGAGTTCTCACCGCCTTGGTTTTCGTACCCGTTTTGTCACATGCGTTTCTACGGCACAAGTTCACAAGACCTACTTCGGCCAATAGTCGGCTTTGCAATCTCGTGCTCCTTCTTTGAAAACAGGATTAAAAATGTCTAACAGGTTACAGAATATAGCTCCTTCATACGCGCTCCAAGTATAGATCGGATGCGTCGCACTGATAAAGCTTTCATGAGAACACATGCATGAGTGGCACAACCCAAAGTGCCATCCCAACCGCCCAGACAAACAACTGCTAATGTACCGACTCCGTCCGAGGCCTTTAGAAACCAGCTTTCCTCTAAAATAGAACAAAAAAATAAGAGAGGGAAAGTCGGCAGAAATGATTAAAAGACATAAAAGACAAACAGAAGATGAAAGAAAACTTTTAAGAAGAAGGCCTTTGCCACTTGCGTGGAATCTCCCCCTGACGAATCATCTCAAATGGCATGGTAGAATGTTCCAACCGTATTGCACCAATATCGCAATGTTTCCTGGTTCGCACTACCATCCGTCGCCCCATGCATCGTCATCATCTACATCCTTTGGCTTCATGTCGATTTTCTTCACCACCGCTGGCTTAGCGGCAGACTTGGCAGGTGGTTTCGTCGTGATGGCTCTTTTGGCGGTGGTGGTCGCTTTTGACAAGCCCTTTGGCAGAGGTTTTGATAAAGATCCAGGCTTCTTCTTCTGGGCTTGCGCTTCCAACCATCCTGCAAAGTCTGGTTCGCTGCTATCGTCTGCAAACGGCACGGCCATGGCCGAGGCTTTGTTTTTGGTTTGCGAAGTGACGGCGGGCTGTATCATCTCATCGTCCTCGTTCATTTCGCCCCAGGCGTCGCCTACTTCATCGTCAAACCCATCGTCTTGGAAGAACGCATCCGCCAAGGCGCTTGCGCCGCTGGGTGACGAGATTTGAGATGCAGTAGGCGGAGGAGAAGTGACAGCTTTTCGATGCAACGACGACGCTGAAGCGCTTGGTAGTCTGTTGCTGATTTCTGGTCCAGGTGAAGGGCTAGGTTTTGGTGTGCTGGTCCCTGAAGCACCATTGGCGGTCTGCATATCGCCTGCTGCAGTCGACAGCTTGTTAGTGAAAGATGATATCGCCCAGCCAGTCCAGCCGGCCGATGCACTCTGCTGCGGTGTGCTCATTCTCGCAGGTTGGCCGTCTGCTGTTTGTTGTTGCGGAGTCAACGCCGTATCGGGCATTTCTGATGCCGCTTTGCGGACTTTCTGGAGATACGAATCGATAGTGCGATTAGCCTGATCTCGAATCATTTTCTCCTTGTCAATCAGTAGAGGGCACACGACAGGAAGTATTCTCGTGGCGCAATCTTCGTCGCTAAAGTGCTCAGTTGTGGCGGCCAGAGCAAGAAGAGCGGCGTTCCGAGCGTGGACGAAAGGATCTCGCAGGGATCGTGTAAATGCAGCAATGAGAACTTTGGATCTTGATGCTGATCCTAGGTGCTTGGCGATTTTACCAAGACAAATGGTTGTGTTGGTTCGGATCCCGGGTTGCTCGTCATTGGCGGTCCTGGCCAGTTGTTTGAGCAGCTCGCCATTGATTATTCGGTCGGACAATTTGGTGATGAGAAGAAGCACAGACTTGAGTGTCTGTTCGCGCACCACCGGTTGAGAATCTGTAAAGCCCGTTGCCTAGATATGGCCGGTCCGTCAGCATGGCGACACGATGAAGGAAATAGGAACATCATGTCCCCAAAAAAAACCTCGATCCTTGACTCACAATATGAGGGAAAAGCTTGTCGTTCACGATCTTTTGGGGCAGCCTGTCAATCATCATGGGCAGGCTGTCCAGCAAATAGACGCGTATGGCGCGATCGGGGTTTCCAAACATTTTGACAACAAAGGGTATGATACGACTCTCGAAGTCATCGCTGGAGAGTTTGGCGGCAATCTTGAGAATAACGGCGAGAGCTTTTGCGCCACCGCCGCCAAACTCCACCGACTTTATCAGCTCAGGAAGAACCTTCATTTTGAAGAATTCCTCGGGGAAGTCGTCAGTGAGTTGGTCCAGGTCACTGTATCACCAGTCCGTCAGTCTTCATCTCGCATTTGAGTGTACAAAGAAACAGTGAGGAGAATCTGCAGGTTTCGGATGGTAGCGTACTCGAGAAACTCGTCTCGCTCGACGGGAGTTTTCACTCCAAGATTGTCGATGCCCTCAGTCAGCTTGATGAGCGGACTGTCGAAGAACGCACCCGACCGATTGCCCTGGTCCAGGAAAGCGGAAACATTGGTTCGAGCCTTTGGATTGGCGTTGCATAATCTCTTGTAGCTTGAATGCATGGTGGGAGGAACATTTTTAGTCTGCCCAGCTTGGTCGCTTCCGTTGTAGTCGCCGTTGAACACCTCAAATATCAAAACACCGTAACCAAAAGAATCTATGGCGGAATGAGGGCTCTTCTTTATTGATTCCCAACCGCCTCGCGCAATCTCGGGAGGCGCATATCGAGCGGAGTCTGGGATCATACTTCCATACGTCTTTCGCGACCACGTCACCATCAGCTACGATGCCACGAAGACAGTAAAAGAGAATCCATGTAGAATGTACACTCACATATATGACGGATTCGTCCTCCTTCACACTACTCAGGACCTCAAACCCACCAAGCTTCCACTCGCCGCTTTCTGACGTATACACGGATCCCACCTTGAGATTACCATGTATAGACGACGCATCCGTATTGATAAACTTGACGGTTTTCTGCGCTTTCCAATCAGCAAAGTGCGCCCAGGAAGTGAGGAACCGTGCTCAGTCTTTACACACCGCGACACTATGCAGACCCCATTTGATCGTCTCGGGCGCAAGGCTCTTTCTCTTGACGTGCCACCGCAGAGGGACAACGCGCTCCGTGGCAATATAGATGTACGTTTCGGTCTAGCCAACAAAGGATTCAGCAATCTAAGTACCATGCACTTCGAAGCTGGCAGAGCGCACTGACTTCGACGGTATCGAACACTTTGATGACACCAGGATGTCGCATCGTCCGTAACTTCTTAAGCGCATTTCTCGCGAGGGGTAGGCCGCCCCTACTGGTCGTGATGTCGAAGGAGAAGATGCTGCAGTTCGATCCGTCCTCCTGTTGCGACACTGTTAGCGCCGAGCCGTCTGATAAGGACATTGGAGAATGAGTTGCGGCGCATACCCTTTTCGTGCCGTTATAGAGCGTGAAGACCGACTCATCAATGTCCACCTTGTCGCCAAAGTTGTAGGGAAAAGGAGGGCCAGATGCCATGGCAGACGCCACGGCATTCTTGAGGAAATCCATCAGAGCCGATACGATTCCGATCGAGGTCGTACAGAGACCTCAGGAGAGATGGAACGAAGCCGTCTTCGGCGCTGGCTGCCAACAAGCAGCTCACACGCAAGGTGTCTCGTGGAGTCGTGACTCGTGAGTCGTTTGCGTTGACGTGTTTGCAGTGTTGCACATTGCATGCCCCACCAGTCTAGCCGCCGCCTCGGCATGTGCATAGTCTTGGCACAGTTCTTGGCATCGTAAGTTTGTAACCGCCCTGCAGCCTATTGGAGCCTGGAGCAGTGGAGGGGCACTGATTCTTATTTCTGACACTGAACAATGAACCATTGAAAGGACTCAAAAGGAAGATGCGGCCACGTCGGCACCAACAGCACGCTCTGGAGCTCGTCCTTTAAATTTCCTTCATCTTGCTCGATCAAAGCCTCGCCGACATTCAAGACTGGACAGGTTGCACTGTGAACCTGATTCCATGGCCCGCTCGCCGTACGAGTGGTACAGGCACTCGCCTCGACACACATGCTACCGTCAATATTCTCCTCATTTCTCCCTACTTGCAAAGCCTATTTCTTTTCCTGTCATCTTGCTTGACTCATCACAGGTAAGCTTTTGGCCGCATGATGTGTCCTGACTTTGTTTATTCTGTCGCGAATGATGCCATATGGTAAAAGGTCTGACCAAACGGCGACCTCCTGCGTTTCTGACCCCTTCCTTACTTGACAGCGTTCTCGCTGTTGACCTTATAGGTTGGTGCAGCAGCTGTCTGGGTTCTCTCTCTCATATGTGACAGATCATGGGCATTGAAGTCCACATTGACTGTTTGCTCAGAGAGGGAACATAGCAAGCACTTGTCGCTTTACGGAGTTTTGATTCTCAAAGTCCCGCCACGGGTCAAAGACCAAAGGCCGTGACAAACATGGCAGTGGTATTTGCTCCAGCTGCTTTATGGAAGCGGGTCAGAAACCGTTGTTCCCTCCATGAAGTCTCAATATATAACTGAAAAGATCTGACGCGAATTCTTGTCCTTTGACAATAACACATAGTGCATGGAAATATTTCCTCAGGACCTTTTTCTAACACGGTGTATCATTGCAGGCATACCAAGTCACGAGAGCCAAGGCTCGTTGAGCTCAAGTGTATGAGAGCATGTAGTCCAGGAGCATGAATAGCCAAGTGCCGCCAGGAGCGGCCTCATCTATCACACTACCCGGAGAAACTCAAGCCAGCAATGCGACACTTGACAGTCCAGGACGGGAAATTCGTCCAATAGTTCCAGCAGAAGAAGGGACTTCTAGGCGCAGATCTTGGCGACCTTTCACCAACGAGCCTTTGCCAACTTCAAGTCGGCCTCATGGTTCCTCTGTGAATCGAGTCTACCATTTCCATGCTCATCCAATCGATGGGCCATCGTCGCTTCATCATGAAACACCTCCATCTAGATATCCATCCTCTGTGCAGAACGATGCTGTCAGCCATCGGTCCAGCCCAGAACCTGGCGAGATTACAGAATTCCAATCGCCGACGCTTCCCGCCTCTTCACAGCCCCCTCCGTCGGTTCACCAAATCACAGACTTCAGTAACGCAGAAGGAAGTATGCTCGTCGACTCCAATCCGGGGTTTGAGCAACCTCGTCCAAGGAGCGGGAACGAGGATTTGAAAGAATCGTCAGCGCAGAGTCGACACGATAAGAAGAGCTCTGCTTTCACAGCTACAAACGAAAGCATAATGATCGAGTCCAGTCCGGAACTTTCTGAGCAACCTCGTCGAAGCGTTAGAGACGAGTGCATCAAACATTGGGCTGTGCATAGGCGGAATAACGGCAAGGGCACTGATCCCTATGAAAGCATATTGATCGAGTCCAGTCCTGAGCCTTCTGAGAAACCTCATCCAAGCCTCCGGAACGGGTGCATCAAACATGGTGCTGCGCGTAGTTGGAACAAAGGAAAGGGCACTGCTTCAGCAGCCATTGACAACAGTATTTTGATCGAGTCTAGTCCGGAACCCTCTGAACAGCCTCGTCTGAGAAGCTGGAACAAGAGCATCAACCGTTCGCCAATTCTTTCACGCATTCCCACGATCCAGCACAATCCACAAGCGCGTGGACGCAACGGCAAGAATGACTCTATTCCCGCAGCTACTGCTGTCATGTTGAAACAGGATGATGACACAAATGATGAAGTCTGTTTGCCCTGTATTACTATCCCAACGATGGTCACCTTGGTTAAAGGCAACGAACCCTCTTCATCCGTAGCTGCAGATATGAAGTCTTCCTCGCTTTCACAATCAGTATTCTCTGCAGACGTCTCCACTGGCATGACAGCAACGCTGACGGTGGCTACGACAGAAATGAAAGGCACCGTGGCAAAGTCCGTCGATTGTACAGTTCCTCGGCTATCTGAGCCGGACGCAGACGATGTGATAGGCGCGCTCAACCATGGTTTTGGCCGGGTCACTTTTTCCATGGATGCCATTGAAACATCTGGCGTTGGTGCCGCTAAAAGGATGCAGAAAAGGAAACGCGGCCTTGAAGAAGATGCAAATGCTGTACAGGATGCGGTCTCGAAGGGTGGCGAAACCAAGGGAATATTCAAAAAGCCCATCCAAGATGCGGTCCCGAAGCGTGGCGAAATCAAGGGCATACTCAAACATCCCATCCAGCATCAAGGGATGACTGTTACGTCGACTAGAGTACGCGAAAGACCCCATGGTGCACAGGCTGAAATGGATCTTGATGCCGCCATCTATGGACAACCTGGAGCAGCACGACCCCCATCGGGTGTCCAAATACCGCGCAGGCAGAGCAGGTCCAACAAGTCAAGGCCAGAAGAGAAGAGGCTGTACATTTACGCGAATCCAGCCATTCACTTGATGCACAGGAAATCCACCGCCTGGTACGAACGCAAAGTCTCTGAGATTGAATGTCGTCCTGGACGAAAATATTGGTTTGGCGACGTTTCTGGCAGGCTGCGATGGCTGCAGGCCTGTGCAGAGGAACGAGAGCAAGAACACGAGCGGGAACGCAAGGCCAGAGAAGGGTCCAAGAGAGGGAAGAGCAAGGTGGTTTTGCCGCAGCGTCGAGATGCGCAACCGTGGGTGTGTTCTCGAGCGCTGGACTTTGGCGATGTTCCTGAGCACGAATTACCAGACTATGTGCAACAAAATCCTGCGTGGCTGAAGGCGTGTGAGTTTTTTCGGGAGGCTCAAGAAAGACGAGAAGCTGCGCTACGTGACTCTGAGAGTTGCGAGGAAGAATGGTAGAACTCTAAAGCCATGTATGTCACAAGAAAACGCCTTGGTTACTAAGGACGGACAATCAGTATGCTGGGGATATGCAACGAGGAGGGTACAGTCATACGCAGGGAAATATTTTTAGTTGCTCAGAATGTCTCACGCAGTAAGTGCATTGCCTACATGACGGAATAAGAGAGTGGCCGTCCAGCTTCTTCTGTAAGATGCTCTGTCCTATTGCATGCCTGTCTATAATCATAAGTATTTGAACCAGGTCACATGAAGCCACTCAACACAAATTTCGTTGATCAATTCAATCCGTGTGCTTTTATTTTCCAATACTTATTGTTATGCAATGGCATATGGTACGATGTAGCAGTTTACAACGAGGACTGTGACTCTATATCCTCTTGTTCCTTCATACAGATGAAGCAATGCTGCGTGAAGGCAGCGGACAAGGAAGTTAACACTTCATCAAAGTGGCGTGATTCGATGGGCGCATGGTGCTGATGTTAAGGGCAAATGACGAATGATGAATGACGGGTATGGGATTTATGAGCAATGAATTGATGGAAGCGTGCTTATGAGCGTGCTGCTATGAAATTGATGGCAGATGCATGTGTCTCTGTCTTGTGCCGCTGCCTAAACCCACATCACACCCCTATCCCTATAAACCGAGCGACTCAAGACGCACCAACGTTTATCTTGACATGTGTTGATGTAGTATTCACAGTACAAAATCTCCAACGCCATCACGCGACTATCCCACCTTCTGACCACACCAACCATCGCCAGTTTCAGTACTTTTGACATCAAGGCTAAGACAACATCTATGTAAATACAAGCACCCTCCCAAACAAACAAGAACCCCTAAATCACTAAATCACTAAATAAAACCCCCGTTTCACGACCCCCTCTTCGACAACAAATTCAACGCACTCCCCGCCAAAATAAACGCCGCCTGATCCTCCGTAACAGCATGCCTCGTCCCAATCACAACCTCCTCCCCCGTCCCCACCCTCTTCACCCGAATCCTCACCTCCCCCCTCCCCTTATTCCTCAACATCTCATACAGGCCCTCCGTAGAAACCTCATCCCCCGCCCCTAGTAAATCATAATCCTCCTCCCGCGCAAACGTCAGCGGCACAACACCCTGTTTCTTAAGATTCGTCTCATGGATCCGTGCAAAGGACTTTGTCAGGACGACCCGGCAGCCTAGGTAGCGGGGCTGGAGGGCGGCGTGTTCGCGGGCGGAACCTTCGCCGTAGTTGTGTTCGGCGACGAGGAGCCATTCTTGGTTGCGCTGCTTCCAGAGCTGGGCGAGGTCGGGAATCGTGTGGGGAGCCGTCAAGGTCGAGGGCGTGGTTGACTTGGTTGGTTTCGGCGTTGAGGGCGGTGTGGAGGGTGTTGGTGGAGATGTTGGGGAGGTGGCCCTTGTATTTGAGCCAGGGGCCTGCGGCGGAGATGGTGTCGGTGGTGCATTTGCCGGCGACTTTGACGAGTACGCGGAGGGCGGTTAGGTCGCCGTTGGGGAAGGGCGGGAAGGGGTCCAGGGGGGCGAGACGGGTTGAAGAGGGCGCGATGGCGATCTCGACGGATGGGTCTGGGTCTTGGGAGACGACGCCGAGGGCTGGGTCACCGGCTTCAAAGGGCGCGGGAGGGCTCTCGAGGCCGGCGGGCGGTTCGAAGCGGAAGGGCTTGCCGGAGGGGGTCTCGAGGGCGTCGGTCAGGGGGGTTGAAGGTGGTGGAGCCGGCAAAGGCCATGGCGGTGACGATCTCGGGCGAGGCGAGGAAGTTCATCGTGGCTGGGTTGCCGTCGTTGCGACCGCGGAAGTTGCGGTTATAGGACGTGAGAATGGCGTTGGGGGCGCCCTTGGGAACGGCATCGGCGTCGCGGCGCGACCACTGGCCGATACACGGTCCGCAGGCGTTGGACAGCAGCACGCCACCAGCCTTACGGAAGGCATCGAGGGTGCCATCGCGAGCGAGCGTCGCGCGGATCTGCTCGCTACCGGGGGTGATGTAGAAGTCGGCGGCGGGCTTGAGACCCGCGGCATCGGCCTGCTTGAGCAACGACTCGACACGCGTCATGTCCTCGTAGGAGCTGTTGGTGCAGCTGCCGATGAGGGCGGCCGAGAGTTTCTCTGGCCACTGATTCTCGCGCACAGCGGCACCGAATTGACCAAGGGGCGTGGCCAGATCGGGCGTGAAGGGTCCATTGATATGCGGCTCGAGGGTCGAGAGATCGATGCGGATCACGCGGTCGTACTCGGCGCCGTCGTCGGCCTGAAGGCGCAAAGGAGGCACGGAAGCGGACGGAGATGCGGCCTGGAGAGCAGCAACATCGGCAACGGCCTGGGCGCGACGCGTGGCGTGCAGGTAACGTGCCGAGGCTGCGGTATAAGGGAAGATGCTCGTCGTAGCGCCAACCTCAGCGCCCATGTTGCAGATGGTGGCCTGGCCGGTGAGCGACAAAGAGTCGACGCCCTCGCCAAAGTACTCGATGACGGATCCGGTGCCGCCTCGCACAGTCAGTTCACCTGCGAGACGCAGGATCACGTCCTTGGGTGTGGCCCAACCGCCCAGTCGTCCCGTCAGCTCGACGCCCAGTACGCGCGGTGCCTTCAGCTCCCACGGCGCGCCAACCAGTGCCTCGACAGCATCCGCGCCGCCCACACCAATGGTGATAGTACACAAGCCGCCAGCATTGGGCGAGTGACTATCGGTGCCCAGCATCATCAGTCCAGGCAAAGCGTAGTTTTCCAGCACTGTCTGGTGGATGATGCCAGCGCCCGGCGGCCAGAAGTCCATGCCGTACCGCCGCGCCGCCGATGCCAGGAACTCAAACACCTCGCCGTTGGCTGCCACACCCGCCGCCAAATCCGCCGACGCGCCCTCAGATCCGACGATCAGATGGTCGCAGTGAATGCTCGCCGGGATCGCCGCCTGCGCCAGCCCGCACGACATGAACTGCAGCAGCGCCATCTGCGCCGACGCATCCTGCATGTTGACCCGGTCGGGATTGAGTCGCAAGTTCGCCTGTCCGCGGATATCTCGTCCATCTCCAGTCTGCGTCAGCAGCGACTCCTCCACATTGTCCAGGTGGCTGTACAGAATCTTCTCTGCCAGCGTCAGGGGCCGCGAGCCCATTACCCGCCGCACCTGCGCGTACTTGGCCAGAAGCTTCTCATATGTGCGAGGGAGAGGCGCCGCGGCGCTAGAATACGGTCGGAGTCGTCGGGTTGGTGCGCTGCGTAATCGTGTCGCGGCCGTCGCGGCTCGTGAGGCGCGTCCAAGAAGTGCCTGTCAAGCGTTAATTTTGTGCGCAACATTAACGAAAAGAGGCCAGTTTTTCGAGAGATGCCCGAAAGTAAGGGGAAAGAAGCAACTCATCTTACCGTCATGGCGCCTCCGGAGCGATTCACCAATTCAATCGAGGCCATGCTGTGCAAGCGAACCCGGCACCATCAAGATGCAGTACGGGAAGGGATGGAGGCAGAGAGAAGACTCAAGAGACGCTTCAAGGCCAGGGCCAGGAACATATAAAAAAAGTTTGGCACGCGGGACAGCAAAGGCTTCTCCGTAATCGGGTAAGCGTGCGGCTGCTTCAGCCCCCGCCGTAACTTGTAAGACGCGTGGAGCCAGCATGTGGTTTTGTGGGGCGCTGAAGATGGGAAATAAGCAATCGAGTGGATGGGATTGGTTAAAGCTCGTCGCGGGGTGGTCGCTCGGTTTACGCGGCCAAGTTGAAGAAGTTCGTGCAATTCCCAGTTTGTTCAGGTGAGTTAGAGTACATAATCCTTACAAGTCAATGCAGGTTGGTACATACAAGCTAACACAGGCCACATAAGCTCGTATGAGACACGTAAGCTTATGTAGGTATGCATCAAGTCATCACCATGTAGTCAGTGTAAGCATAGGTGTGCTGCGTGCAAGTCCATCAAGTCCATCCAATCACCTGTTTCACCAATTCAATCATTCACATCCTATGATCCTATCCATCTCTCCATACTTATGAGTTAACATTCATACACCAGACTCCTGATTGCGCCACCAGCTCAGCAAAATCCAAACTACATCACATTAGAAACGAGCCACCCCATCCGCATCCTCCAACCACAACATCGCCAAATCCTTACACAGCCCCAACCGCAACCTCCGCAACAAATCCTCCCCCTTCGTCGACGCCTGCCACTCCTTCCGCCAATCCCATCCCCGAGACTTCGCCCTCCCCTCCGGAACCCTCACCTGCTGCTGCATATGGCTCGCCAGCAAAGAACTCCCACTCAGCATATAACTCGACGCCCCCGTCGTAGACTTCTGCATCAGATCCGCCGGCGTAGACCCCTTGAGAGCCTGCCCCGACGCAAGCACCAGCCCGAGAAACGTGTCGCAGCTCTCATACACCCGTGACCCTACCGTCTGCAGATCCTCCACTGCCTTGAGCACCGTGTCGATCTGGTCCAGTGAGAGCAGACACGGGCGGTTGTTGATAAACACGCTCGCCTCGCCTAGTAGCGCTAGCAGGAAATCTTCACTGACGACCGCATCGCGTGTTCCGTCGTAGAGGCCCCCCCGGATATTGTCATCTGCGCTTGCAATCACAGCCACCAGTGCAGTCGCGGCTTGTTTGCGGACCGCTTCGGCTTTTCTCTCGGATAGATCCTCCATCTTTTGGGCGTCGCGCGTCTCGTAGAATGCTCGGAGAGTCGCGTAGCCGCTTAGCATTCGTCCTAGGAGCTGCGCAGCTTCCAGGTCTTGTTTTCCACGACGCTCGAGGGTCTCGGTTCGCTTTCGGAGCAAGTTGCGCAGTTCTGTGTCTAGATCCTGCTCTGGTGGGAACGCCGTGGACTGGATGAGCGAGTAGGAGATGAGGAGGTTGAGAACCTCGCGGACTTTATTGGGTCGATGTGATAGGGCGTAGTACCACAGTGCCTCGCCAAATCGGTGCGATTCTTTGGAGAGAACGTCGGCAAAGTGCTGTGCATGTCATTGTTAGTTTTCGTCTTTTTTCCCCCAGGGTGTTTCCAGGGCTTTTATCCTGTCTCGTCTATTTGTAGAGCACTCACCTCAGCGGTCTCCTCGGCATATGAAATCATGCCCAAATCGTTCAGTATCCTCCACATCCGCTCGACCTTTGTCCCCGAATTTGCATCCAACGTCTCCAGTAGATCGCGCAGCAAGTCTGCGACAGTCTCCTCCGACTTTTGTGGCACGTCCATCCGTCCGAGTACCTGGATCGCAACTTCCCAGCCGTCTCTCTGCGCAGATAATTGCTCAATTCCCGCCAGTTCCCGCGCGTATGCAACGAGCGTCGTGTCTTTGATACCCTCGACCTCGTCCTCTGTCGGTGGCGATATGCCCATCATAGCGAGCTCATCCGGTTCTAGCGCGTCGATGGGCAGAGGTTTGCATATTTCGGTCGGCGGCAGCCACTGGCCCAGCGAGGCAATCTCGGCGACTGAGGAGGCGACTGGGAGCGACCAGATCCTCAGTAGGCCAATCACGCCGTTCACGTTGCCCTCAAAGCAGGAAGCAATGGCGACTTCGACGGGGTTCACAGGATTCGGACACATGTCCGATTGGAGAACCATGCGGAACACTGCGCCAAGACGATCAACGTAATTGGACGAGCCTTCCAAATCTTGGAATTCTCCTCCAGAGGCCCCGAACCCAGAAGTCCCGAACCCAGAAGCCCCGAACCCGAAGCCTCGCGACTCAGATAGCCTGAGATTCATCTGGGGACGCTGGCTTACATCGTCCCACCACCCAAGCAGGCCAACAGTGGCCTCGCACCAGTCCTGCGCAGTATCGAGGATTGCTTCTTGCTTACCCAGGATTATGCCATAGACCATCTGCAAATTCTCGTAGATATCCCATGGAATCTGACTAGCCGCCTTGCGGGTCAGCGTCAAGATGGACTGCGGCTTTGCAGGATAGTGAGTGTCCAAGGATGAAAAGTCACGGCCCTCTGCGAAGAGCGACAGTTTATCGAGAGATCCTCGTGCCTGGACTCGGAACATAGTCCAGCTGCTGTTCCAGATATCCCAGTCACCTCGTGCGGCCGGACACTTGTCTAGTATCTCACAAGTGGCGTCCGCGAATCGGCGCACGTTTTCGAGAGCTTTACCCGTGTACGCCCTGTCGTGTCGGCCCACCTTGGTGACATTCTCCCAACCAGCGATTCTCAACAGTTGAGAGGCTCCACGCACATCGCCCCTGAGGAGCGCGTTGCGAAGCGTTTGCCAGTACAGACTGTGGCAAGCCGGGCTTGGTTTGAAGCGGCTGATCTGCCTGACTTGATCGGGGTAGAGACAATGGCTGGTCTCTTGCCAATCAAACAAAACTTCCGGCAGCGGAGCGGCCTTGCTATTATGCGCATCATTTTCAAATCGATTGTGGTGGATTCGCAACATCAGTTGAGCAATGTAAGCAGCCTTCTCAAAAGGCTCAGTGTCCTGGCCGGGTCCGATCGTGGCGAAATCCTCGCCCTCGGGTTGAGGCAGTTGGTCTACGTAGTCGTTCCATAGTTGAATGAGTTGATATGTAATGCTGGCTAATGAGCTGTCCAAGTTTTCCGCATCGTCCTCTGCTCCAATCCCTTCGTCGTATAGCCGAAACACCAGGTCTTCTGTCTTAAGGAGCAACACTTTAGGTTCCGTGACTCGCGCGACATCGAGCTGAGTATAAATGTCCCTGGCAATGGCAGCAAACGAGACTTGTTGGTTGCGTGCGAAACCACCCATTTGTGATGCTGACCGTCGAAATATGTCCTCTGCTTCTCTGAGCACCTTCTGCGTAGCTGCAGGTGTATTCATCATCATCAAATCGTCGCTTTCTCCAATCATGGGTTCGCCATAAAGCCTATCGTCATGTCGCAGATTAAGGAATAGGTCTCCCTCTTCGGATTCTTGTTCGGATTCTTTTCCGGATTCGTCTTCGGACTCCTTCGGTTCTTTGGATTCTTCGGACATGTCATCGTCGCTGTCGTCGGACTTCATTTCTTCATCCTCGCCCTCAGCATCCACATTTGCTTCTATGTCGGCGGCTATGTATCTCGACATCTCTGCCTCGATGTCTTCGCCCTCGGCATCTTCGTCTTCCTCTCTATCTTCCGTGCGATTCGATGGTAGTCTGGTTTTCCTAAACAGGCTGTGCGGTGGTAACTCCGGTTCCTCCTCGGCGTTTACGTCCTCTTCGGCTTCCTCCTCTTCTTCAAGAACGTTGACCTGGCGACTCAGGCTCGACGGTTGTCGCCCTCGCCCTCTTATGGATTGACCGAGCGGCACCCTGGCACTCGCTTTTCGTCCAAACAGATTTCGTGCAGAGGATGAAGTCAGCGGCTGGCTGGCCCCGAATCCAAAGGGCTGGCTGCTGATGGAGCTACCAAAGCATGATTCTGAGGGTGCTCCAGCCGGCGTGAACGACGCAACTGACGATCCTGGAGGTGCCGCAGGCGTAGTGGACGGATTGTCGCCCATAAAAGAGTATGTCATTCCTTCATCAGCGGCACGCTTGCCTGGCGTCGATGGTGCCGGGCTGGAATCGGGGACGATGAACCGGGATGCCATCTTGCTGTGTGACTCTGGCTGGCTGCCTTGGGAATTTCAGACGGTTTTAGGTTGTCGGGTTCGTGTCATACGCTTCTCGAATCGATCTCAAGAAGTTCAGAGGCGAATCGCCTTACGAAGACGATTGCGGGAGCGTTTGACGAGAGTACGACGGTTTTGTTATCTCCAAGAGTGGCGGCGGACGTTTTGCATAAAGTTGGCAGACGCGCTGTCGTGTTTTTGGAGCTCCCAAGCGTCGCGCGGCAGCCGAGTGATGCGGGCCGATATTCACCCGCCAGCGGAATCCATACCTACCTGTTCTTACAAGTTACAAGGGTCACATCATACATGTACCTAGGTACCTACCTGATGGTAAGTCTCCGCACGGAGCAGGGTTGAAGCAAGTCAGCATCGTCGTTGACTTTTGTCTTCGCCACAGAAATATGGAAGGTAGGTACATGCTGACTGGTGTCATGAGATCACACCGGCACGACAACAACAAGCCGCCTTCGAGTCATTGGGGCGGGCTACGATCGGGGTCGGGATCTCGGGTCTCAAGCCGACAGCAACGGAGAAAGGCCAACCAACCAGTGGCAACCACAGCTCTGGGCGGGGTAAACTGCAGCGACTCGGCGGGTGGCGTAGCGGCCGTTTTATGCACTGGAAGTCCTGGACCCAAGAACTTTGCGACCGTCATCGGCTTGCCGGACTTTAATTCCGCGACTCCATCTTGGATGAAGCATCATTGACACCGCGTCTACTCCGTATTCTTTCTATAACTACCTACTCTGTACGCCAACTACTATACCGCCTTGCCGCTTTAACATTGCAACCCTCCCATCACCACTTGACCCGTCCATATCTCGGAGCTCAATCCTCACCATGTCCGATACTGCGGGAAAGGTACGCTCACACCGATGACGACTCCAGCAGCAGGGCGTCTCATTCACCCCACTTCACCAAGTGAAGCACAACACCGCCGACTGACCTACATCGCCATCACTAGACCATTACGTGCAAGGCCGCCGTTGCCTGGGAAGCCGGCAAGGACCTTTCCATCGAAGACATTGAAGTTGCTCCTCCTCAGGCGCATGAGGTTCGGATTCAAATCTACTACACTGGCGTTTGCCACACAGGTGCGGTGCTGTGGGTTCGAATGGCGACAGGCGCACACGCATGCTGACACAGACCGTAGATTCATACACGCTCTCAGGAAAGGATCCCGAGGGAGCTTTTCCCATTGTTTTGGGACACGAAGGAGCCGGTATAGTTGAATCCGTTGGCGAGGGCGTCACCAACGTCAAGGCCGGTGACCATGTTGTCGCTCTCTAGTGCGTACCTTTGTCTCCTTGTTCTCTGGATCATCAGTTCAATACGGCTCGTTCCTGCTAATCCCAATCCATCAATATAGCACACCCGAGTGCAAGGAATGCAAGTTCTGCAAGTCTGGCAAGACCAATCTCTGCGGCAAGATCCGAGCCACGCAAGGCAAGGGAGTGATGCCCGACGGAACCACTCGATTCAAGTGCAAAGGCAAGGACTTGCTCCATTTCATGGGAACCTCCACTTTCTCACAATACACCGTTGTTTCGGATATTTCCGTCGTCGCTGTTCACCCTGAAGCTCCCATGGATCGCACCTGTCTCCTGGGATGCGGTATTACCACTGGGTACGGGGCTGCCCGCGTCACCGCCAAGGTGGAGGAGGGTTCGAACATCGCCATTTTCGGTGCAGGCTGCGTCGGTCTGTCCGTTGTTCAGGGCGCTGTGGTGAACAAAGCTGGCAAGATCATCGTCGTCGACGTAAACCCGGCTAAGGAGGAATGGGCCAAAAAGTTTGGCGCCACCCACTTTGTCAACCCTAACGACTTGAAGGACCAGTCCATTGTTGAAAAGTTGGTGGAAATGACGGATGGCGGCTGCGATTACACTTTTGACTGCACAGGCAACGTCAGCGTAATGCGTGCTGCTTTGGAAGCTTGCCACAAGGGCTGGGGTGAGAGTATCATTATTGGAGTGGCTGCCGCTGGGCAAGAGGTCTCTACTCGACGTAAGTCAAATGAACGCTCTTCATCTGTCACTGCTGGTGAAGTGATTGCTAACGAGCTTCTGCAGCATTCCAACTGGTCACCGGCAGAGTATGGAAGGGCTGTGCCTTTGGTGGTATCAAGGGCCGCTCCCAGCTCCCCAGCCTCGTTGATGATTACATGAGCGGTTCTCTCAAGGTCGACGAGTTTATCACTCACCGCAAGACTCTTGGCGAGATGAACTCTGCATTTGAGTCCATGAAGAGCGGAGACTGCATTCGTGCGGTTGTTGATATGAGGAAGTTGTGAGCAGAGCACACCTTGTCCGTATGAAAGAGTTGTGAGTAAGGAGCACATTGTTTGTCCACGTTATAAGGATGGTGCTTGCACTCGAAACAGTGCGTAAGCAAAGATGGGCTCGGCCGGAGGCTTATTCGCGGGACGGGGGCATTTATGATGTAGGCTGGAACCCTGATGGCCCAACCTTGAAGGGAGTGTCCGTCACAGGTACCTAGGTAGTTCACCTTCAATCGATCGGGAGCCATGGCTTCCTTACAATTGCTGCCCATCTACTTACTCGTCCGATTGCTCCACAGATTTGTGAAAAGGGAAGCCTGATATGTGGGAAGATTCAAGAATCATTCATGACCTCATGCTCATGTACTGCCTCAATCCTACCCTGTACGGAGCTTCCAGTTTGAAAATTAGGCCCGGGCTCATCGCCTTGTCACGCAGCTTTACCTCGTAAAACCGTTATAGTCAAAGGAATACGAGTCTCCAGTGATATCAAAACCTCAGTCTCACGCTCGCAACTTGCATCCCTTTCGCTGGAAAATCCTCTTTGTACAACTGAGCAAAGCAATTGGGGAATCCCGCGCAAACATCCAAAAGCAGCCACCAACAACATCCTGTCAACTAGCACAATGAGCAATGAACTTCGAAGTCATCAGATCCTTGGGAAGTAACAGTAATTCCATACGTTGCCGCGCACAATAAGAGCTCTGATCGGGTCGTGGTCTGGGATGCCATTCGCGCAAAATTTGGCTGACTCCAACACTGACCAATCCCTTTCGAGATTCCTTTGAGACCCGCTTCGGCAGGCCCCACTGTGCCGCCCCAGCCTCTCGATCTTTGGAGATTTCATCAACAAAATGCGACCGGCTTTTGCACCTTCAATCCCATATGTAGCAAAACATTGGACTGACGCGAACTACGCGCCCAATCGCGCACTTTTCAGCGCGCCTACCTACAATGAGGTCCTCGAGAATCTCCAAAGACACCGCCAAAGTATTCGAGCATCACACCACCACGACGCCTAGACGAACCACGCGATCGCTTTCACGTTTCGTTTACGCGACAGCGGCGCCGCCCGCCTCGCAGGATGGCTCTCCGACGCTCGAAATGGAGGACACATTTAGTCCGCCCAAGAAGCGCGCCCGGACAACCATAAGCACGGTCACGGCATCATCACCGAGAACCACTCGATCCGCGAAGACGAGGTCACCCGTCAAGTCAGTCAAAGACGAACCCGTCGAAGAATCCATCCAGTCCATATCATCGCCACCTCGCCGGATACGCAAACCCGCTACCAAGAAGACAGGCAACAATGATATCGCGCCACTTTCCTCACGAAATGCCTCTCAGACACCCGAAATAGAGGACATTTTTGGTCCATCACCCAAGAAGCGCATTCGAACAACCACAAAGACGAGATCACCCATCAAGTCCATCAAACACGAACCCGTCGAACAATCCCCTCCACCAGAGCCCTCACCAACCCGCCGGACACGTAAACCCGCCACCAAGAAAACAGAACCCTCCACCGGTGAAACATCCATCTCGCCCCCCTCCAACTGGGAGGAAATGTACTACGCAGTCAAGAAGATGCGCGCCCCCGGCGGAACCGCGCACGGCGCCGCAGTAGATACCATGGGATGCGAGAGACTTGCGGACCGGACTGCCTCTGCGAGGGACCAGCGCTTCCATACGCTGATTTCGCTGATGCTTTCCAGCCAGACGAAGGATACGGTGAATGCGGTGGCGATGGAGAGGCTAAAGACGGAGTTGCCGGCGTATAAGGCTGGGGCACCGGCGGGATTAAATTTGGAGAATATTTTAGCGGTGGATTCGGGAGTGCTGAATGGGTTGATTTGGGCGGTTGGATTCCATAACAACAAGACAAAGTACGTTGGCCAGGCCATCTTTTCTTCTTCCATTCCTTCTTCTTCTTCTTCTACTCTTCTTCCGTGCCAAAGAAAGCTAACCAACCCACGCACGCAGATACATCAAACAAACCGCCCTCCTCCTCCGCGACAAGTGGCACGGCGACATCCCCGACACAATCACCGGCCTCACCTCTCTCCCCGGCGTGGGCCCCAAAATGGCCTACCTCTGCCTCTCCGCCGCCTGGGACCGTACCGAAGGTATAGGCGTAGATGTACACGTCCACCGCATCACCAACCTCTGGGGCTGGCACAAGACCAAGACCCCCGAGGAAACGCGTCTCGCGCTGCAATCCTGGCTACCCCGCGATAAGTGGCGCGAAATCAACTGGCTGCTCGTCGGGTTCGGCCAGACGGTCTGTCTGCCCGTGGGGAGACGCTGCGGGGACTGCACACTCGGTCTGCAGGGTCTATGTAAGGCGGCGGATCGGAAGAAAGTGACGGAGGGGCGGCGTGTCAAAGTGGAGGAGACTGTGGTAGAGCACGACGATGGGGGGCGCGTGAACAAGAAGGAGGTGGTTGTGGAGGAAACGATTGTGAAAGAGGAGGTTGTCAATGAAGCAAGCGGGTATGGGGGGTGACAGATGGCCATGTGGAAAAGGTCTCGGAGTGAAGTGGCATACAATGGCAACGTGGTTGGGGCCGATCCAGCCCATGCCATTCATTTGATGTTTCATGCCCACCCACACAACTCCTGAGTTCTGAGTCCCTGACCTTCTCATCCCCCACCCATAATGAATCAGTCCATGGACAGGGGAAGCACAACGCCGTCGCTGCTTTGTTGCCGCGCCAATACGTATGCATATGTTGCCGCCAGCGAACATGCAAGCGCCGTATCTAATGAAGAAGGGGGTGTACCGTGTGTGTGCTGGCACCTTGCATATGCTAGCAGACCAAGCTGAGCAGCCGGTTAAAGCAGTACATCATCGACACACGACGGCGCGATGCATCCCACGCGCTGCGTATATGCATGCGCACCAACAAGTCGTACGAGGCACACACAGGGGCTTCACAGACCATTGAGAGGTAGTGTCTGCGCGGCCGGGCTTGATTTGCCTCTCATCATCGCTACCCGAGACGCTTCATGGTTCGTATATGGGCGTCTCGTCAGAGGTACAGCACTTGGTGTTGATCTCACAATGGCTATATAGGCCCAATATAGGCCCTTGGAGGGGCGGTTTTACATCCCAATGGGGAAGTTCACGAGAGACTGTGCATAACAGATCCTACATTGTCAAAGTAGCATATTTTGGCATGTCTGCCCAAGGAAGAACAGCCAATGGAATGGGACTAAACGAGCTCATCATGTTGGGACAAAGAACAGGGTTCAGGTTTTATTCAGAGGAATAGCCAACGCTCCTTGCTCCCTAGATCAAGCTATGAAAGATGAGATGATGCAAACGGCACATGACGCCCCTTACGCCGAGCCGAGCCTGTAATCACGCTTCCGTCTCGCCCGTGAAATCAGGCCATGAGTTATTACATTACATTGGCGACTCTTGACGCCACCGGACTACCATCCGACACACACCTCAAGGCACGGCCTTGCTCGTACGAGCAAAGTGCCCAAGTGAAGAACCTCGGCGGCGTATTCTGTCGAAGAAAGAAGGCCGAAATAGAACGGCGAAGTAAATGTAGAAAGCAAATTGTTAAACGCAGAGTCGTAACATCATATTGTGTCGGGTAAAGGCCCCGAGAGCGGAGAAGCAAAAGGTTATGGACAGCAAATCGATTCCCTTTGTGGGCATGCGGAGCTCAAGACTCCTGCGGAGACGGGCCGGGTCGGATTCGAGCAAGGCCGGACTCGGAAAATGTTGAATGGCAAGACAGATGTTGGTTCCCCCAAACCCATCTACTCTAATTAGGTACCGCGGATAACCCGCGTTCGCTCGGATTCCAGCTGCGCAGCATTGCGCTCATGCGACTGCTTTTTGCACTAGATATAGGGTAAACGGGTTAGCAAATCATGACAATTCTAGCTATGTAGGTAGTGTATGACGTGATTGAATCGAGGAGCTCCTGTCCGGCCAAGGAGGTGGGAAGGAGTAAAAGGAAGAAGCGAATGGAATTGGGGTGATCTGCCTGCATGACTCACGTCCTCGAGACCACTGCACTTGTGATCCTCCAACAATCGGTGCTTGCCGCAGAATTGGCCACTGCAGAAGCCACAATCACCAATGATGCGTTGAGCGGGCTCTCTGCATTCCTTGAGAGAACACCGAATTTTCTTGGGAGCCATATTCTTTGTTCTGACGGGTTCGAGATGTTCGGATTTGGACAGTCAGGGGCGGGGCCGGCTTGTGATGTTCGTGGCCCGCTTGCGACAACCTCTTGGCCGCGTGCTTCGAAATTCGAATAATGAGTGAGACGCTGAGCGAATGTAGACGACAGATAGGTTCCGCGAGAAGAAACAGGAAGAAAAAAAAGGAGACTGAAGAAACTATGAAGCTTCTGGAATGGGCGGCGAGAAGGACGAACGGATGGCGAAAGCAGGCGAGTGGAACGGCGTCGACGTCAGCAGAAAACGGCGGGTTCTTTATAGGAACTTGGAGCCCCCGTTGAGTTAAGGCGAAGTTGGGCGGAACGGCGCTAAGACGGGCGGTGATGAATCAACACAAAGCAGAAAGCAGAAGCCGAAGCCAAGACCCAAGCAAAGCACGGCGCTGCCACTGCGCTGCACTGCTGCAACCGCGGGATGTGAAGCGCACTCCCCTCCCCTCCCCCAGGGGGGTGTGAGGGCATACATATTGGTGGGGTCATCTACTCCGTACGACGGGTCGACGCCGGACGGTACGACTCTACGACTCTACGAGACATTTCGGTGGAGATGCCGGTTCGGCTGCTTCATCTTCCCGCCTGCGAGTTGAGCGCTTGCGGGTATCGAGCTGCAGCATGACTTGGAGCGGGTAAAGCGGACAGCAAACACAATCAACCATCTACATACTCTGTACATTGTATGCCTCCTCAAGAGGGAGGGCACATGCACGATCATCGAGATGTCGTGATGCAGCACACAAGAAAGCCTGCCCGACACCGATGGGGGCCCCTAAAAGTTATACATACATATCTGTAACAGCCGTAAAAAGACCGACATGTGTCACCCGAGCCCGACATCTTGCCGGGGGGGGGGGCTAAGCGCGCTTCGCGGCCATCTGAGGTTCCTGAACCTGAATGGCATCATGATCCCAGTCCAGCTCGCCAACGTGGAATCTTGTGTTCCGTAGGACATGAGGACTATTGTAACTTGTCTGTATGACCCGAATTTGCCGACACGGCTTTTCGAGTCCCCAGCCTGCTCATTTGCCACGACTCCACGAGCATACAGAGTACATACATGTAACATACAGTAGGTTTTCGTAGTCAAGGACCCTCCGAGAGCGGTGACAGTCGTTTGTCAAGTCGCGCGCACCCTGGCACGTGCCGTTCGGTAGCGGCCAATCCTGCAGAGAACGAGACGATATGTATCATGCCTTTGAAGTCAATGGACGTTGCGTGACTTTGACTCGGCGTGGGCTTTCGCGCCCATTGCATGGCGAAGCGCCATGACCATCTATAGACAGAGTTTGAAAGGGGGGCGTATTGCTCAGGCTCATTTCACCTCACCTCCGTATGATCATCGGGCAGGATGGATTGCGATATGTACGGAGTAGGTACCTATGGGCCTTGCAGCGGGTTATTGCTGGGGCCCTTGCCGCAAAAACCGTGGGATTTGGGGGCGTAGCGGCTCTCGTCCAGGAAGAGTTTGAGCATCTTTAAACTTTATATCGTGGGAAATCTTCTCTTGCTGTGCTGTGTTCCTATCTGAGGCTAGGTATTCGTCGTGTTCGTGCGAGCCAAGAGGTACCGGTAGTCGATTGAGCATCACACAGGTAGAATGTCCTCGTATGTACTCTGTATCACGGACAGCAATGCTTCGTGTATGCCACAGACTCGCTGATCAGACGCTGGGGGGCATCTTGAGGGAGAGGTCTCACGAAGTCGCCCGATTGCTATCGCACCGCCCACGTCGTGGTCGTGGCCGGCAGAAGGGGAAAGGGCAGGGGGGTGTGGATGGAGACGAAGGGGGGTGTGTCCAAGGCATTATCTCCGTTCTTGTGCCACGCTGCTGCAAGGCTGCCGCGCCACCGGCCGCCGCCGCCGCCGTTCTTCCCTCACCTCCGCATCATTTTGGCGAGCACAAGACTCGATGCTCGACTCGACTCCGCTGAAAATGAAGGAAGCGCGCTGGCCGGCGCTTGGCTTTCCTTTTTTATGTTTAATGTCCAGGGGCGAATTGAATCGACTCCGCAACACCCGGAATTAGGTAAACGTTCATCAACGACCGAAGCACTACCTTTGAAATATGCAAAAAAATGGTAACGGCGTAAGCAGCAGCTCAAAGGTCGTCTATCAGATGCTGCGAGGCCGCCCAAAAGGCCATTCTCTGCAGTCACAGCAGCCGTAACGCCGCCCAAACTTGATTTGAAATCATCGCCGGGAGACTGGTACCGATATATGCAACGGTGCAGGTGTCGGACAGGACGAAGTGGCGCTTGCATTGCATGTGTAAGCTTGGCCTAGTTGCATGACGTTGTACATCTTTAGGCAAGGCAATGCAGATAAAAATTGGCATGCGCTATTCTCTGTATGTATAGGTATACCGTATTGCATTCATTATTCAGATGTGGTGTCTCTCATTCGAGACAGCCAGTTAAAAGAGAAAATCGCCATGAAAGAACAGAGCGGCACTCTCATTATTCAGCTTTCGGCAAGGTATTCAATACACAGGCAAGACTCATGTTGCGCCACTCTGGGTACCTAAATACCTTTACTATTTGACATACTGCAGTAAGTACCGACCAAGTGATTTGCTGCTTATTCCTCATCAAAGGGCTAAAAAGGATATGTACTGAGCACTGTCACATGAGACTTTCAGTCTTCAGGCACAGCACATCAAGAATGAGTGAGATGTGCTACTATCGTGCACTCTTTCAGATCAGCCATTAAACAAAAAAAGATCGCGCTCATTGGAACGGAGCACCGGCCACACGCGCAAACACCAGTCGGGTGAAACGACTTAATGCGAAAAAAAGAATTCCTGAAGATGGTGCCGCAGCGAGGACTCGAACCTCGGTTTCCAGTGTTACTGAATGTGGTGGACCACAAACTGGTGTCCTTACCCCTAGACGACTGCGGCGGGGGTGCGGAAGGGGGTATTCAGGGGATGATCCTTACACACTCGGGTGGAACGATGTGCCGCAGCGAGGACTCGAACCTCGGTTTCCAGTGATCTTGCTCGTGGTGAACCACAAACTGGTGTCCTTACCCCTAGACGACTGCGGCGGGTGTTAAAATTTCGGCTCTTAATTTGGTATAAGTAAGTGGAGACTGAGAATATGGGGCTAATCGTTAAAGTGCCCAGTTCCTCGGTGACGGACAGCATATGCACTTTGCATCTGCCACGTGAGAACGTTATGGCAGCTTGATCCGAGACCATGTTTAAAAAAGTCAACAACTGTTACATACAGAACGGTTTGTGTGCAACGTCCGCCAAGACATCGCGTGGCGATGAGACCATTCCAAGTCCCAACACTCGACTCGAGAGCCCGGATCGCAACATACCAGGACCCTTGGCACAATTTCACGAGCAAAACTGGAAAACAAAACGCCTTGTTCTTTGCGAAGATCACCACGTACCAAGAATGACTGCCGAACTCATGTCTAGTACATAGTCCTCCCTCCCTCTCAGAGACTTCCATCCCGCCATCATCTCAAACGGCCCCCGACTGAGCCCTCGGCTCCGCGCCGGGACGACTTGACGAGCCTCGGTACTTCGACGAGGAAGTCAAGGAACTACTGACGCCACCCGTTTTGCGCAATGGCCGTCACGGGATTGCATCACGGGGAGAGCCCCCCGTACTGTATGGCTTTCTGTGGTTGGCTTTTAAATCCAGTGCCGTGCAAGCTACGCGGGTTTTACTAGACACCGTTGTACATGTGTGTTGCCGCTTGACCCGAGGATCCCGCGCATCGTGATAATGGAGCCATCGGGTGCAGATAAAGGCTTTTTTCAAAATGCGCCTGTTCTGAAGAATCAGGCACTGGAGGATGAATCGTTCAAGCGCTGTTTCAACTGTAAGTTTGCAGATTTGCGATGAGCAATGCGATTCTTGGTGAAGGAGGTCGTTGGCGTTGCTATCTACCTCTCTCTACCTCCTCGGCTCACCTTTCTCTCTTTTTCTTATACTCTCTTCCTAATACAGCTTTCCTTACCTTGCTTTATGTTCCTCTCTTGATTCTTAATCTTGAAGCATCAGAATCTGTTCGAAAAGGCTGACAGCCTGACTCGAATGATTAGTATTCCTGTCTCGTCAAGTCATCTCCGAGGCTGGACCAGAGGTTCTGTCTCTCGGAAAAGACGTGCTGTCTGACCAGGTGTTTGCATGGGTCACGGATGCAG
This sequence comes from Claviceps purpurea, assembly GCA_029405325.1. Taxonomy (NCBI): domain Eukaryota; kingdom Fungi; phylum Ascomycota; class Sordariomycetes; order Hypocreales; family Clavicipitaceae; genus Claviceps; species Claviceps purpurea. The sequence goes on along the minus strand of CM055783.1, from coordinate 2,321,755 downwards.
AGCGCAACAAGCCGTATATCAAAGGCTGCGGCCGGGATGCGTTTGGTCGCTGGAAGGGTGACCTCGTCACAGGAGAGGGATGGCGCAATCTGAAAGACTTTAGTATTGCAAAAGGGTGAGCCTAATATTCTTCCATGCTCAAGCCGTTTTCTGTTTCCATCCCCGAAACTGATACTTACAACGCCTCGTAGAATGGTTGCCACAGGCTACGATACTATATCAACCTATGGACCATACTCCCGCCCTCTTCAGTTCCTCAGGACGCATCTTTGGGTCGGATCCTGTGCCAACGTCGGTTGCCCATCTGCCATGCAAGACGGTGCCGCTTGTCTCCTCAGACGCCATCTCTCACACCCCGAGTTGAGAGCTGCCCTCTCAGCCGATGAGAAGAAGGTATTCGAGAATGCGTACAGGCGCCTGACGTCTCGCCAGCCCGGATTCGCATGGACAAGCGGACAGTGGATGACGGAGCGAACCGGCGGAAGTGACGTCTCTCTCACCGAGACAGTAGCCCATCGAAATACCAGCGCCACAGGAGAAGGCCTCGCGGACAAAGAAGACCAAATCCCCTTGGGTCCATGGGCCATCAACGGCTTCAAGTGGTTCTCCAGCGCAACTGACTCCGAGATGACCATCATGCTAGCCCGAACCCCCGCCGGCGGCCTCAGCACATTCCTCGCCCCTACGCGCAAACACAATCCCAATGCCACCACCGCCACCGGCGAACCCGACCCCGACGGCCAAACTCTCAACGGCATCCGCATCCAGCGTCTCAAAAACAAATTCGGCACGCAAGCCCTCCCCACCGCCGAACTCGTCCTCGAAAACACTCGCGGCTGGCTCATCGGCCAGCAAGGGCAAGGCGTCCAAGAGATCAGCTCCATCCTCACCCTAACAAGAATACACTCCACCGTCGTGGCCGTCGGCGGCGTCGGACGCGGCCTCGCCATCGCACGAGCCTACTCACTCGTACGAGAAGTCGGCGCCGGAAACAAAACCAGAATGACACTCCTCGACAGCCCTCTGCACATGAGGACCCTAGCCAAGCTCTCCGCGGAATATCACCGCCTTATGCTCGTCACGTTCTACGCCTCCTACATACTGGGTGTTTCAGAGCACGGGCCTATCTCCCCGAATGCTTCACATACACTAGAGATCCTCACGCCTCCGGAGAAGCTCATGGAACCGCTCCTTCGAATTATGGCACAGCTCGTAAAGGCATATGTCTGCAAGGCCAGCGTAGCGCTTTTGTTTTCGTGCATGGAGGCCCTCGGCGGGGTGGGATATCTGTACAATGAAGAGCAGGAATATTTGAATATTTCTCGCGTTTTTCGGGATACTTGCGTGTTGCCCATCTGGGAGGGCACGACAGACGTGCTCTGTACAGATCTGATTCGTGCGCTGAAACATCCCCGTGGGGGGCGGGACTGTGTCACCGCGCTGGAGCAGGTTGTGCGTCAAGTGAGTCGTTTCGGGAGCAAGGTCGATAGGCCGAGGGGATGGGATCCTGAGCGGATTTGGACTTCGTGGAGGGCTCGCCTGGAGGGTGCGTCGGCGGGAGAGTTGATGGGCGAGGCGAGGGAGATTGTATGGGCGCTGGGAGACCTCCTGGCGGGCTTGTTGCTGTTTGTTGATGCCGGTAGCGACGGGAGCGTTGTGGTGAGGGAAATGCTGGTGCGGCTTTTGGAAGAAAAGGGCGAAATTGAGAGGCGCGGGCGGGGTAGCTCGGCGGATGAATTGGGCATGGATTTGAGGATCGTGTTTGGTGTGGAGGGGGGTTCACGGGTGAATGGCAAGTTGTGACATGTTCAGATGTGTAGTTGCAAGAAACATCGTGGTGAAGAAAGAAAGATGAAGTAAAAGAGACGTGGTATCGACAGCTGGGCGGGCTGATGCTAGAATCTGTACACTGTATATTATACTCTGCCTCGAAGCGTGTAGATGACGAAAGATTGGATCGAGTGTAAGTGGTAACAAACATTGTCAAGTCGACCGCAAGTCAGCCTAAGCAGACAGAACACCCTGCCCTCTCGCTTTATCAGTGACCATGGGTCCATGATGGGCTTCCGTGGCAATGATGTCTTGAATTTGTTCACAAATTTTGGTATTTTCTTGTATAACGTTGCGTATCATATTCCGAATCTACTTGAGCTTTGTACTTTGTTTGTAATGTAGCGTTGCTTATATGTACCGAGATTCCCGAAATCATGACTCAGGCAGACTGATAAACGAGGCCATTGCTGAAACTTACAAAGCCACGCCACACTTGCATCCGTGCCATCGCCTTGTCACTCGTCGAGTCTAATTGCAGAACTTTCATGATGTATCCTTCCTCATGGCCGAGACGGATCATTGGAATTGAGTTTATAAAGTTTGCAAGTGGAGGTCTCAACGCCCACAAGCGAATATCATACACAACCGAAAGGCCGAGACGAAAACCTTTGCTGATTTTAGCAACGATACAACCATCGTATTCCCTGAATACCTTTCCATCACTATATATCGCTACCGTCAGCCCCGAGCACAGCCCTGAACGCCACCCCAACCCTCCTTGTTACAGTTAGGGGTATAAACTTCTTGATTGTCGTCATTCAGGTGACCACCGTTAACCGCGCCCAGAGCCTTCCTTTTGGTATCCCGGATGCTCCTAACTTCGCGGATCGAAACAGGGTACAGACACTGAATCGTCTGGCCGGAGATGATGAAGTACGCGTTGTTGGAGGCGTCCCAGAGGACGTTGCTGGCATTGGAATCATCTATGCAGAACCAGCCGTCGAGATTGTCGCCAGAGAGAGCAATAACGCCGTTTAACTTGGCCTGCTTGGAAATTTGGTCGGGAGCGGCCTCGGGCAGAGTGAAACAGCATCGGTTGGAGGGGACGAAGCCTCGATGGCTGAGTGGGAGGGCTGTGCCTGCCGTGGCAGGCAAGAGTAGAGCGAAACAGTAGCTGAGCTTCATGGCGGAATGGTCTTTGGTTTTCTACCTGTTCAAGATGCTACGTGTACGGGTCGTAACGGGTGCTGTTGTGTGTCTCTCTGAGGGCATGTTATAATGAATGAGTCGAGTAGGTTGTTCCCTTTTCTATTTGCAAGGAAGGTGCTTCAACGCACTGAGTCAACGATGGGAAGGAGCAAGCGTGACGTGCCGGCCATTTCTCACTTTCCTTTTCGCAACCCCTCGACGACGGACCGACCGGGGGTGATGATCGATCCACGTCAACAATTCCGATGACTTGATGCCCATGAGGTCACGACACCTCTCGACAGCAAGCCGCCGTAACAGTCGGATATGCGGGTTGCTCCCCGGTCCCATGCTTCTTAATCTTTGTCCTCCACGCAGCATCTGCATCTTATCTTGACAAAGAGCGGTAGGTAGAGCCAGAGGGGAAGATCAATTCACGTGGACAATTAATTAGAGTCACTCGATGTCCGTGCGGTTGCGAGCTTCTCGTCACCAAATTGCGGTGGCAAACCGGGTACGCGGGTATCTCTCCGAACCGTTTCTTCTTTCTTCTTTCTTCTCCACGCTGCATTCTGCATCTTATCTGACTCGTAGCCATAAGGTGCAGCATGTGCAGCATGTGCAGCATGGGCGAACGGGCCTCCAGCTACGTAGTCGCATAGCCTGAAGCTGTTGACGATGTGAGAGATCATAGATGTCTCATGCGATATGTGCGTGAAGGAAGATGGCGGCTAATAGATTGCGCAATATATCGGGGCGTTTTGTCGCCCGTGGTGAGGTGACCCCCACAGTGAGGGCATTATGCGCGTTGAACGCTCTTGTTGATGGATGATATGCCGACAAGTACTCATGAGAAGAAAGAGCAAAGAATCCTTCTCGATTGATCGCTCGCGGGGCTCCATTTAGGAATAAATGAGTTGATCAGAATAGACCAAATTCATCAACCCACGATCCATTAGGTACCTGGTAGAGCCTTGTGGTCGCATTTCTGTACGTGGAGTCGAGGACACAGCCCCACTTTTCGTTTCTTGACAAGTTGAAACTTAGAGGCCTCGGCAGGGGCTCCTTGTGACGCCCTTCCCACAACAGCGCGACGTCACTGGGCCGCTTCTGGCCGCCCCAGCCACCGACCACCGACCACCCGGCAGGCTGCAGCCAGCCGCAGCAGCGAAGATATGTATGTACCGACTTGACGAGTTCCGCTGTTCTGTCCAACTAACTAACGTCGATTCGCAGCTGGATCAGTGAGCAGCAGCATCGGAGCATTTATGTCAACAGTCGGGGAAGGCCGCAGCGGACCCGACTTTGTGCGACAAAGATAAGGACAACATCAACGACAACGACGACGACGACAACGAAGGCAACAACGGCAACGATAGCGACCACGATAACGGCCACGATAGTAATCGACAGCGACCACTTCAAAGACTACAACTGTACTAGGCTTGCCATTACCCCTCCCTTTGATCCGTCCTCCCCAAAATGGCAATGCCCAACGACGAGTGGGAGGAAATCTTCCAGGAGATCCCATCCGAATCGGATCCTTTCATACAGAAGTACATGGAGGGTCGAGCGAATCTCATCAACCAGGAACAGACGTCCCGATCAGACGCTGCCTTCAGGAAGTCTCTCTCACCTATTGCCAAGCGCGCCTGCGCCATTGTAGACAAAATCCGCAGTCATGAAGCCAGCACCGTCTGGACGGCCGATGTCGAAGAGGACATGGCCCAGAGTTCGAACCAGAACGTCTTCCCAGGCATGATGTTCATGATGGCCAAGAATCGCATGGAGAGCACCAAGCTGTGGAAAATCGTGCGTCGGATGCCAAAGGGCTGCTTGCTGCATGCCCACATGGATGCCATGGTAGACTTTGACTTTCTGCTCAAAACGCTTCTCGACACTCCAGGAATGCACATGTCGAGTGACCGGCCGCTGAGCAACGCAGATGCTCTTGAGAACGCGGCGATGAGTTTCCGATACAAAGCAGAAGAGAGGACCGACGGATCCATTTGGGATGCTTCGTACTGCGCTGACTCGTTCATCCTGCTCACGAAGACAGCCGACGACTTTCCAAATGGAGGGCGCAAGGGCTTTTTGCAGTGGCTGAAGAGTCGTTGCACACTGTCCACAGGTGACAGCCATGAGCAGCACCACGGGATCGACGCCATCTGGAGGAAGTTTAGCAAATGCTTCGTTGTCGTCTCCACCATCATTCATTATGAGCCCATCTTCCGCGCCTTTTTGCAGAGACTCATGAGCCAGCTAAATTCCGACGGTGTGCGATGGGTTGAGCTGAGGTGTGTGTGACCGGAAAGTTCCCTAAGGTGCAGAGGATCAATGATGCTGTCAATGCTAACCGTAGACCCAGGTTCACATGGCCGCTGAACTATTGTCGCGACCGCGAAGAAGAGCCAGAGGCAGACTACAGCCACATGTTCAAAGTCATTGAACAGGAGGTGGCAAAATTCCGGGCCTCTCCCGAGGGCCACGATTTCTGGGGGCTGACCACTATCTGGACTACCCTCCGCAGTGCAGATACCCGGCCGATGATTGAGAACATGGACCATTGCATCACAACGAAGCTGGAATTCCCGCACCTCATCGCAGGCTATGACTTGGTTGGGCCCGAGGACTTTGGTAAGCCGTTGACGAGCGTGCTGCCGGAGCTATTCTGGTTCCGCAAACAATGCGCTCAGGAAAAAGTCAACATTCCGTTTTTCTTCCACGCAGGGGAGACCCTCGGAGACGGCAATAGCACCGACAACAACCTGTTCGATGCAATCCTGCTCGGGACCAGACGAATTGGTCATGCCTACAGCCTCTACAAGCATCCGTTGCTGATCGACATGGTCAAGGAGAGAAAAATTCTCGTGGAGTCGTGTCCCATCTCCAACGAAGTCCTCCGCCTCTGCGGGTCTGTTATGGCTCATCCCCTCCCGGCGTTGCTCTCCCGAGGCGTCCCCTGCTGTCTCTGCAACGACGACCCTGCCATGCTGGGGCACGACACGGCCGGCATGTCGCACGACTTCTGGCAAGCCCTCCAGGGCTGGGACAATCTAGGGCTGGCCGGCCTTGGCAGCCTGGCTGAGAATAGCGTACGATGGGCCTGTTATGAAGATCAGGACACAGCGACGTGGAACGGCGAGGTTCAGCACTTGGGCGTGGGAGTTAAGATGCAGCGTTACAAGAAGTGGCGGATGGAGTGGGAAATGTTTTGCCAATGGATCGTGACGGAGTTTGCGGACGAATTCGAGTCTCAGGGCGAGGAATCTGGACTTGAACCGGAGGAAGAGTACGAGTACGAGGACGAGTACGAGAATGAGGACGAGGAATCCGTATGATACACGTGCGCCTGAAGACACTACAGCAGACGGTGAAAAATACATACCTGTTTGTCTGCCCTCTTTGTGGCAATGAACCGCGATCTATGGATGGCGCTCCACTATCCCGAATCTAACTTAGTGTAGAATGAGAGGACTAAGCGGCAACAGTCTACCATTGACTGCCGCAGAATTATTGTGCGTCCTGACTTAAAACCCATACCGGACGTCGCGTGCCTTTTCAGAATCTCTACATACACGCTTTCCCTTGGAGGCAGCGGTGTGCGCTCCAGGGATCCAGGGAGGAATACTGTGCCTGGCCAGACCCAATATAAGGGCGTTTGAGGAGGTGCCTAGGACTGATACATGCCTCGAGATGAGTGGGTTTATAGATCCTGGAAATTGAATTACATTACACATTAGAATCTCAAGTAAACTTGAAACGGCTACTCTGTTCTGTATACGGTAGGTAAACTGCTTTACTGGACAGAGACACAGAAAACAGGCTGAGTTGTTGTCAACGCACACACAAACCTCACACACCATCACATTCACATACCCCCCCAAAAAAACGCAGACAAAGTAACTAACAGTCACAACCTGATTAACGCGTCGACCGCCCCATGACACGTAACTCTATAGTCCAGCCCATCAGGACTTGTTACTCACAACGACTGTCCAACGGTCCCAAGCCAGCCCGCAAACGTCATCGGCTGGACGTGACCGGCGCCGCTCTTACCCAGAACCTCATTCAGCGAAGCCCTACAGAAATCATAGCACCCATTCATCGTAGCGACCAGTCGCTGATAATACGCAACCTTCTCCCCGTCTGCAATCTGCGCGTAGTACACAAGGAGGGCTTGCAGATCAGCCGGATCCCGCACGAGATGCTCCAGCTCAACTATCCCAACCCACCCTCGCGTTAGCATACCGACACCGAAGAAAAGCTAAATTTGGGCTTAGGCGGGCAAAAAAAAAGGAGAAAGAAAAAGAAAAAGAAAAAGGGGGGGGGGGGGGACTAATGCCGAAAAAGCGTCATTCTCTCTCAAGAACTTGAGCCTTAGGCCCCTCCGCAAGCAATCGTGCATCTATCTTCTGGACATTGTGCAATGAGTCTCACCATTCATAACCCGGCCATACGTCCTCACTAACTCCCGCACAGGCATTCTATCTCCCCACATGGTAAATTCCCGCGGCCAGTTCTGCGTGCCCAGCTCCAGAGCCGCTCCTACGAATCTCACCAGATCATACACAGATGTCAGGCACACCCGTACGGTACGTCCCCTGGTGTTCCGATCGGCATACTCAGCCGTACACTCCTTTATATTGAGGAGATAGTCCCCCGGGTGGGGCACGCCGCTGCCGAAGCCGATGTCCATGTCCATGTCCATGTCTAGGAGGTATCCTCCCAGCCCCTGTGGGTGGAATCGTTCCATGAAGATGCCGCATGCGAAGACGGTGTATCGCATCCGGGAAACATCTTCCCAGTACTGGAGCAGTGAGATGGCTTGGGAGGAGCTTCGGGTTAGAGGGGAATCGTATTCGTGGCGCGAGGGCCGTTTGGAGAGACTGCCTTCGAATTCGGAGGGTATGAAGGTGCGGGTGCGGGAGAGGGCGGCGGCGTTGATGAGGTTGAGTTGGGGGGCGCCGGAGATGGTGGAGATGACGATGTCGGTTCCCTGGAGGGCGTATGCTAGGCTGCTGTGGTTGTTGTAGTCGACCATGTAGACATGGATATCGAGGGCGCTGAATTCGGGTCTGGCCTGTGTTGTTGGGTGTTGCAAAGTTAACATTTGGTTCGCTTGCCCAGTATGTATGTATATTGCCTGGCGTCGGGAAGTCTCACGGAAGTTGATAGGATGATGATGTGGTAGGTTGCGTCTGCTTGGGATAGTTGCCATGCTAGGAGGTATCCGAGTCCGCCTCCACCTGCAATTGCAATGCGCATTCTTCGTAGGGTGGTAGCCCGCTGGCCGCGGAGGGGGGCGAGTCTTACTTTGTGGGAAGATACCTTCTCTGGTTAAGGTTCGTCTAGAACTGGAGCAACGAGTACATACATTCGTAAATACGACGTGTCGAGCATTGCGCGAGAACCACGATGGGGATGCACACGTGCGTATATATATAGCAGCATTGCGCAATACGTGGATGGGGGACTTGAGCCTCCTTGAGCGTCATCATGCCCATTCACGATACAGCAAGCCGGCTTTCCTGGCAATTTCCGACACTTGGAGGACATGGAAGGAGATCCAGGCCAGTCAGGATTGCCTGTGTGGCCTCCACCGAATAACTATGTACAGTAGTCTGAATACGAAATTGCAGATGGACACCCATCAAACACCTACGTCCGCTCACGCACACGCATATAAGGCGCAGGCAGGCACACAACCCTCCAACACCCTCGTCGTATCCGTTTATGCTGCGCTTCGGCTTACTTGCCAGCAAAGTTACCTGCAAACGTAAGCCTCACTGTTAGTCTCCCGCTGGACTGAGCCAGGAGGTGTAAGTTCGATAGAGAGCAACAGAGTGTTCCTGGCAGGTACTCGCCCGCGATAGCATGTTACATGTTGTGCTCCGGACACAGCAGCGGAGGGAGGAAAGCCTCGAGTTAGACTAGGGTTTCAACTAGCTCGACAGCCTGCAAGCCCGTATTCTGGAAGCAGGTACTACATTTGGACAAAAGCATGGCTTCGACTAGCCTAGAAGGACATGGTGCCTTGTTTCTTCAAACAGAATACTTAGGTAGTGCCTGAAAAACTGGCGCTCAGCAGATATCTTCAGCTACCAACAGCTAGAACAACACCGCCACCAGATGATATTTCGAAAGTCAGTTTTTCACAGGCAGAAGATGTAGAAACAGGCCGGCAATGGCTGGAAAAGGCGTCTAAGGGAAAACTAGTGACCGCCACTACACGCAACCTTGTTCATGTCGGAAGGCAGATGGCTAAACATGTATGTACATGGCTAAGCTTTTCTGTCTGCAGCGGCTTTGTTATGTAAGTGCCAGGGGGTGACAAGAATGCAGCGATGTAGTTGCACATTGGTGGAAGCGACACGGAAGCCAGGCTGTTCAACTCCGTGTTGACTTTTCCCGACGGCAGCAGGATTGTTTGCTGCTCCTGTGCCGTGAGTCCGCGACTTACTCCACGTTGTCGAGGCGGCTGGATGGGCGGGCCGTGGCATTGACAATCTGAGCGGACCTTGCCGCGCTATACCTTATCATTCATTGTCTGCTCTTTGCCGTTTCCTATGTTGGCACTGGGCAGTGGTGCTTCCGCCAGCAAAGACCGGTGAAAGCCGTGATGGCGCAGATAGATAAACCATCGAAGAAGGCTCCAAAACGGCTTAAACATCATAGTCCGGCTTGGTTGCGAGTCATTTCGGCCACGTACGCGGCCACGTACGTAGCTACGGCGGTCGATGCAGACGTTACCATTACGTCCGGTTGACGTTTGTGCCCACCACTTTTCCGCTCGTAGATCTGCTCTAGGAGGCTACCGACCGGTGAAGAAAGAAGATTCGTCAACTGCTCCCGGAACAGTAGCAAGAATGGTGCGCTGACCAATGAGGGGCAATATCCAGCCAGACATGCTGCGCGGAGTCATTGTCCGACCGGGAGGTTGGCAACGAGGCTGCGAGCCCCAGACCAGCTGTACTCCGTACATACTAGATAGTCAAGGCTTCCCTGACGTCGGCTGATGTTGCATTATTACTTTCATCGTGCTGGGAATAACGCCATGACACTGGCGCCGGACGCTAGCCTCGGGACGGAATCCATTCCGGCTTTGTCGTGGCGCCAAAGATGCCCATTTTGGTCGTGTGGGTTTTCCCTGTAGGTACGGAGCTCATCAAGCATCAAGGACCAACATGCATACCTACCTTTCTCCACCGAACGAAGAGGCGGCGGCACCGGTGATGTGGACTCTGGAGTCTGGGGAAATTCGGGAGTCGGGGAGAGAGAGGTCTGGAGTCATGTGCCACAGCTCAGCTCAGCTCGGCTCAGCTGTCAGATCAGCTTCCGTTCGGCATATTGCCGGGCTCCGCCTATGATGAACATTTGCCGCCCTCGCCCTCGCTCGTCCTCTCGCAAGTAAACTGTTCGGTCCACTAAAACGTTGATGCATGTGGCATGTCAGTCTGTCAGAGAATGTTTCAACCGAACTGTCGGATGCACCACCCATGCAAAGTCATCGGATCCAGGAGACGTGTTCATGGAACAGATACGATACACGACAGGCTATAGTACATATACCGGTGCCGAGACAAGCGCGCTCGGGACAAGAATGCTAATTTGCGCCCTCTTTCAGGCAAAGCAGGGCGACCAGGTTGGCTGGTGGTGTCCCTTTTAGGGCTGAAGATGACATCCAAAAATTGGTGAAGAAGAAATGACCCCTTTGACCGTCTTTGCCAGTCCGAGCTTTTTGTACAGTGTAATCAAATTGAAGTCCCCTAATTTCAGAGGTGACGACGACGGCTGAAGTCGCCTCAACAAGGCTGGAGGCCTCGTCCCGCCCTGTGCGACATTGCTGTCTTGTGTTTGATGTGCTTGTTAGGTAGGCACGGGTAGATGCGCATAATAGGGTTCTCGAACCCTCGGTGATATTGAGTAGTCGCTCCAGGAATCCGTAGTGATCCGCCATATGTAGTTTCCGAGAAACGCGATGCATACCTTTCTGTACGTTCGGGTCTCTCGTGGCAACAAACTTATATGTCTACGTGTTCCAAGGCTTTTCTACTCACTTCATTCGAAGTTGATCGTGGCTCCCGTCCTAGTCGTAAGCCGTCTTAGTTCCTGGCATCGCTCATAGAAAGGCTGAGCCGCCCAGTACCTTATGGCAACCATGAGTATGAACGACTCAACGAGTCTTCCGGGCACCCATCTCTGCCTTCCAAAATCCAAGTCCCTACGCTTGTAGCGCAGCATCTTCTCGAGCCGCCCCGCTGCCCCTTTTCCAACCCTCCATATGGTCCTTCTTTTGCGTCGCAACACTCTTGTGGCCGGGTACTCCCCATCCACCCCCTCCAGGCGTACACACGATGATCCTATCGCCGGCTTTCATGGCGGCGCTGTTCTTGGCACCCAGGTTGATAAATCGCTCTTCGTACTCGACACTATCATCTTTGTCATCACGTTCATCATGATTGTCGTCGTTGCCTCCTTGATCGTCTCGGAACCGCCGCAGCGACTTTTCCCAATTCTGCTTCTCAACGTGCCGAACCCACAAGTTCAGTCCACATTGGCCGTCCTCGCCGCCCTTGAGCCCATAGGGGCGGTAGACGCGTCGCTCGCTGAGAATGGAGACCTGCAGTGGGATACGGAATTCAATGTCTCGCACCACGCCGTCTCCGCCCCTGTGCTGGCCGTTGCCGCCAGAGCCGTGCCGTATGGAGAACTCTCGGAGTAGAACCGGGTATCTGCGCTCAAAGATCTCCGAGTCGGTGATGCGCGTGTTGGTCATGTGGACATGCACGCCCGAGGTGCCGGCCCAGTGTGGCCCCGCGCCGCTGCCGCCCGCGATGGTCTCGTAGTAGCCGAAGCCACGAATAGTTTGGGTGCCGGAGACGTTGCCACCGAAGCCAAACGTCAAGTTGTTGCAGCACCCTTGGCTGGCGGCGCAGGCCTCAAAGGCCTTGAAGATGACGTCGGTGATACGCTGGCTAGTGAGAACGTTGCCACCTACGACGGCTGCGCCGGGCGCAGGCGAGAGAATAGATTTGGGGGGTATCTTGACCGTGATGGGCCGCAGGCAACCTTGGTTGAGGGGAATATCGTCGGAGATGAGACACCGAAGACAGTAGATAATGGCACTGTAGGTGATTGCCTCTGGGGCGTTGATGTTGCCGTATACCTGCGGTCCTGTGCCATCAAAGTCGAATTCCGCACTTCCTTGGTCCGGATTAATGGTGATGCTGAGACGGATTGGGGTGCCGTCGTCCATGTAGTCGATGGCCTGCAGGGGCCTGCCGCCGAATCGAGCATGCACGTCACGGAGGAGGTTTCGTACACAGAGCTCGGCGTTTTTCTGGATGTGAAGCATGTAAAACTGTACGGAGGCCTGGCCATATTCTGTAATGAGGCCCTCGATGAGTGAGATACCTTTTTGGTTGGCTGACACCTGCGCGCGCAGATCATTGATGTTATCGCCCAAGGTACGCGTGCCGCTACATCCAGCATGCTTGGCGGGCTCATCGTAGAAGAGTTCCACGACGCGCTGCTCGTTGAATTTGCCCCCACTAACGAGCTTCTCGCTGACAATGGCCGCACCCTCCTCATAGAGCTCCCGAGAATGAGGCGGCATACTTCCCGCCGTGATGCCCCCTATGTCGGCGTGATGAGCACGCGACGCCGCGTAGAAGAGCACATGCTCGCCCGCTGCGTCAAAGGCTGGCATCACCAGCGTGACGTCAGGGAGGTGCGTGCCCCCGTAGGAAGGATGGTTTGAGATGACAACGTCGCCCTTTCGGAGGCGTCCTTGCCAGATCTCGGCTTGTCGCCTTACGCACGTCGACATGGAGCCTAGATGGACGGGCAAATGGGGCGCGTTGGCTACCAAGCCGCCTTTGGCATCGAAAATGGCGCATGAGAAGTCGAGACGTTCTTTAACGTTGGTGCTCACGCTGGTCTTTTGGAGGGCGCGGCCCATTTGTTCGGCGATAGCCATAAATCGATGACCAAAGATGCTGAGTAGAATGGGATCGACTTTTTGACTACTCTTTTCATCAAGGTTCCTGAATTGGAAGCAGGTATCAGTTTCTGCAGGTTGAACCCCTCCTCCCCGATGTGCTCGACGAAGGCGACGCCAACAGGGAGTAATTTCGGGCAGCAACGAAGAAAAGACCCCAAAAACATGACTGGAAAAGAAAAAAAGGTGGAAACTCGATACAGACTTACTCATCATCTTCCTTAGCACCTTCAGTTCTCTTCTTATCAAGAATAACATGCGTTTCTGTGGTAAGAGCCTCAGTGCCGGGCGGCACCACAATAGTCTGCGTGCCATCCGCTAACATGGCAGGGCCCTTGACCACGGTACCAACGTCGAGTCCCTCCAGCTTATACACGGGTGTCCGCCGCCGTCCGCCATCAAAATACACTTCCTGTATGCAGTGATGCTTTTCGGCTCGCACTTCGTGTCGCTGAATCGTCCTGAGCTGCTGATCCACCGTCCTCTCCTTGTGGCGAAAGCTCTTGCCGATTCCGCGCACACGCACATCGTCCACGATAATATCTCTGTCGTCGAGGGTGAAACCAAATTCGTAGCGATGATGCGTGACGAATGCCTGTCCGAACTGCCATGGCTTGCCGCCGTACTGCTGCTGGGATTCTTCGTCAGTTGGCTTGATAATCATGAGAGCGGACTCTGTTCCACGATATCGCATGTTCAAATATTCTTCGAATACAATATCTGTGTCATCAAAACCCTGGGCGTGGAGGGCGTCACGACACCTCTCCTTGAGCTTCTCCATCTTGGTCTGCAGATCGCTGATCACGCTACCACCGTCCTGCCAAACCGATGAGTCGGGCTCCTGCCGCTCGTCGACAACATCAGCCAGCGCCATGCCATACGCGGAGAGGACCGACGAGTATCGATGCACAAGGATCTGACTGATGCCGAGAGCGTCGGCAATGGCCACGGCGTGCTGGCCTCCAGCACCCCCAAACGTGGCAAGGCGATGCTTGGAAGAATCGTGCCCCTTAGCTTCGGTTATAGATCGAATGGGTCGGGTCATTGCCTCATTGGCAACCGTCAGAAATCCATATGCCACTTCGTCCGTGCTCAGGTTCTGGCTCGTTTCGCGATTCACTTGATCAGCCAGCTCTTGCAGGACTCTTTTGCTAGCTTCTATATCTAGGCCCTCGTTTTCGTTCTTGCCGAAGATGTTCGGAAAGAATTCAGGCAACAGCCGGCCGAGATAAAGGTTCGCGTCCGTGACTGTCGCGGGACCTCCCTTACGGTAGCACGCCGGCCCCGGATGGGCGCCGGCCGACTCAGGCCCTACGACGAAGAGACCGTTTCGGAAGAATAACCTGGAGCCACCGCCAGCGGCAACAGTGTTGATGTCCAGTTGCGGCGACTGGATTGTCACACCCGCGGTGGTGGTCTCGAATACATGCTCATAGCGGCCTTCACCGTAGCGCGAGACATCTGTGCTGGTGCCGCCCTAGATGGACAACACATTTTCAGCAAAATTTCACGCAACACAGTGAGAGAACACATTTTCTTCACATGAAGCGGACGGCTTGATCAAGTGGAACTCACCATGTCGAATCCAATGACGGGTATCTTTGTCTCTTCATCGTACGACGTGATGGCATAGCCGACGACGCCGCCAGCTGGTCCTGACAGGATAGCTTTGAGACCCGTGAATTTGTCCACATCGACTAAACCGCCGTCGCTCTGCATGAACTCACACCTCGCTCCTTTGCAACCCTTCTCCTCTCTGACACTCCGCGTACCAAGTCCCCCTTCAAAGCCGCCTTGAAATCCATCAATGTACCGTCTGATAGCAGGTGTCAGGTAGGCATCTGCGCACACCGAAGTAGCCCGCGGAACTAGCTTCACCATGGGCATAAGCTCATGACTCAGAGAAATATGTCGAAAGCCAATATCCTTCGCAACACGACCAATCTGCGCCTCGTGGTCCGGAAAAGTATATCCATGCATCAGACAGACAGCAATGCTGCGGATCCCATCATCGTACACCTCCTGCAACCTGGCTCGAATATCTGCATCATCTGCTCTCTTCAGGATCCGGACCGTCTCTCCCGACATACCCCTGACGAGCGTCTGCTCCTGCACTATCGAGGCCTCGCCACCCGGCCGCGCCTGCGTTTCCGTCATAGTCCTCTCCGGGTCCTCGGTGTAATCCTCCAGCGTGACCCGCTCGTCAATTTCGACGACCTTGTCATACAACACATCTGCCTTCCTGATGGCCAGGTCAAAGATCCTCGGCCGCGACTGGTTCCCAATAATGAGGCAGTCTTTGAATCCCTTTGTGGCGACTAGTGCGATTCTCTCGCCCTTTCGCTCGAGTAGAGCATTTGTGGCGACTGTGGTGCCCATACGTATAGAGTCAATGTGAGATGTGTCGAGGGGTTCGCCGCGCGGAATATCCCGTTCGAGGAAATGGCTCATGATGCGGCGGATGCCTTCCAGAGGAGCATCTTTGTAGTTTGTAGGGTCTTCGGACAGCAGCTTAATTATGACAGTGGAGGAGTTGCGCTGGCCGATGCAGTCGGTGAAAGTGCCACCGCGGTCTATGGCGATGCGGATGCCGCTGGAGGAATCGCTGGTGGTGGACATGATCATTGATGGCGGCGCGCCGGCGAGAGAAGAAACGAGGATGAGTGAGGCAGATGACAGAATTGTGAGGATGGACTAATGAGGCGGAGGAGAGAATGGAAGTGGTCATTGATAACTACTCTGTACACGTAAGCTAGGTACACCGTACGAATGTGTTGACGATGCCACATGTATTCATAAGGCCCAGAGTCTGAGCGTCTGTTCTGTTCTAGCAAATGCAAAAAAGTGACTTCCGTTATTTTCGGAAATAGTGGAGATCTAGTGGAGAATCTTCTTTGTACCGCTCCACACCACCACCACACCCCTGTATGTACTGAAAGACGTCTCGCTTACATGAGCTCGCAATCGATAGGCACACCGCCTGCTATATCAGACAGCTGTTTGATGATCAAAAAACTTGTGTAGCTTGTAGAAATAGGTTATACTCTGACATACGACATTTGAAGCCGCATTTGCCTCGCATCGAGCCGGGTTACATCAAAATGTCGAACACACCAGCGACCAATGACTCAAATGAGAGTTGGCTGGATAAAATAAATGAGAGTTGGCGGGTTGCGCGTTGGAGACGACGGTAGATAAAACAAAGAAGAGTTTGGCGTACACGCGACACCCAAAAAAAACAAAGCCCAGCCCGTTCTTCACGCGGTGCGATTTCGCCGCCATCCTGCAACGCGCATCCCCGATTGGAAAGCATAGAAAGCCCCGTTCTACCACTTTTTCCAGCCCATTCGTACTTTGCAAAAGTACAAGTGTTTGGCAAGCTGTCTAGAACGGATAACTGGGGCTCGCGGTGCCTTTTGGCCTATCACGGGCGATGTCAAGGGTCCCCTGCCAGTCATCTCTAGCGCGGTACATTGCCACAGGGGTCGAGACGAAAACGCACAACGAAAAGTGGAATTTTCGTCCAAATGAGGAATGGTCGCCAAAATGAAAATTCGTTATTCCATTTTCTGGCCGTTGCTAGAACAGAACAGACGCTCAGACTCTGGGCCTAATTCTGCTGGCGTCTGTCGGGCCAGTGTCGGCGTTTAGACGATCGATTCCCAGCTCCTGAGCTACCTGAGGTACCTACCTATATAGGTATCTAAGTGTCTACCTTGCTTGAGAATCACCTGAAAGTACCTTACGTAGGTACCTAGGTAGGTATATAGGTAAGTACCTAGGTATAGCGGAGCATCGGAAGTGGGTTGATAAGCAGGGGCCACTTTCCACTTCAAAGTTCAAACCTCAGCTCCTTCCTCCTTCCGAATAACCTCATTGCACCCGCACCGCCTGGCACTTGCGCTTTGCTGCCAGGCCCTCGCATGATTACAAGGCAAGATGGACGGAAGGAGGAGGATTTCTTTCGCCTGTGGTGTTTCCTTCGATCCTGGAAATGGCAGCTGTGGTCCATTGCAGTCTCGCTTACCTAGTCGAGACTGCACTCGTCTCCGTCGTCTGCTACTTCCGTAGCCCAGAAACTGACCAGTCCTCGCATATAAATCTGTAAACAACCGGACACCAGCAACTTGCATCTTTCGTTCTCATAAAAACACGACATCCATAACACGTTTCCGCCACTGACACATACATATCAACGCCATAATTCAGAGTCTCATCCATTCATTCATCCATTCACCCGTCTATCCACTGCCAGAACCGCGATGGGTTTCGAACGTCTTGTCATTGGCCTGCGTGCCCTGGAGCTCGCCTTCTCGATCATCATTGTTGGCCTCGCGGGCAGCTTCATTGCAACAAGCGGTGACCCAACGAATAAAGACGCAGACGCCTCGACCCGTAGTCGCTTTATTTACACCATTATTGTTGCCTGCATAGCCAGCGTCCTGGCTCTGGTGTGGCTGTTCCCCTTCACGGCCAATTTTACGCAGTGGCCCGCAGACATTGTCATCAGCATTCTGTGGTGGATCGCATTTGGACTACTCGTTTATGTAAATGAAACCCTGGAACTCGGTGTCTTTGTCATGATGCCGTGCCCTTGAGTACTGCACTTCGATTGTGGCCCTTGGCTAACATGTGTGAAATAACAGGCCCTGCCTTCGAAGTGCCGTGCCTTCTTCGACTTGAAGTGCGGCTCGTTCAAGGCAGCGGTGGCAATTTGCTTCCTGTCTGCCCTGCTCTGGCTTGCGTCGGCGGGAATCGGCGGATATCTGAGTCGCCGTCGTGGGAGCCAGCCTGTCGCGGCCAAGACTGCTGGGACCAAACAGAGTGGCTGGTTCAGTCGCAGCAAGGTCTAGGACGAGAGACGGATTTGAAGCGTTTGGAATTCCCACGTGCTGGTAACAATGCTTGGCTGGAAGGATAGGTATCACAGGAAGGAAGCAGACGTGCATGGGGAAGACCTCTGATATGAGCAGGACTCTTTTTTTTTCTTTTTCGCTCCTTTGTCTTGTTCGCTTATGACGCAACGATGGATTCTAGACAATACCCCATACTAGTTATACTTACTTGCCAGCCTGCCTGCTCGCACCGCGAGGGTTCCGCACCCACGCAAATATCAACAAAGAATATTGTTTATAAACGTTCGGACTTGTGTGACTTGACTC
The DNA here is from genome assembly GCA_029405325.1 of Claviceps purpurea. Classification (NCBI taxonomy): domain Eukaryota; kingdom Fungi; phylum Ascomycota; class Sordariomycetes; order Hypocreales; family Clavicipitaceae; genus Claviceps; species Claviceps purpurea. The sequence continues at coordinate 2,303,629 of CM055783.1, read as the reverse complement.
TCGAGGGAGACAGACCGAACAGGTCGGAGGTGATCGAGATGCGTTTTCTCCATTGGCCATGCACGACACGTGCAGACTTGGCGTGTCCCATGTCATTCGTAGGCTCGTATGTACGGTACTTACTCCGTACACCTTGTCTGTGTTCAGTGTTGACGTGCCGTTATTCTGGGTTCGCATGCTCTGCGTCATCAGCTAGTCGAAGCCACATGCTCTCGCCCCCGGATTCTTATATGCTAGCTGCCCTGTTCTTGCTGCCACCACTGCCACACTTGCTGACGCAAGGCGCGAAATGGTAAGGAATTACCCCACTCGATCTAACGCTACGTCATTTGCGTTGACCACCTGGCACCTTGGCTTGTTTGCACACGAAGAAAGACGACACTCGTCACTGAGGATCCACCTCCTGCCCCGCGTTTGTCTTCCAATCTCATTCACGGTTTGGAGCTTGACTTGCTTCTCCTCGCACTCATCTGGCGCACGAATTCTCGCGACTTCCCTCTTCTCAAACAAGCTTTTCTGGGCCAAATGGAGCCAAATTTCCGGGCCTCGTCCGCAACCGGTGATTTGCAAGGCGGCGGGGTGTGTGTTTGCACGTCTGCCCAACCGTCAACGTCACAGGAGAATCGTTATGACGCCCACCCACCACGTTTTCTTTCGGTCCTCCACTTCTCGTTTCCTAGCCAATGCTCTCGTCCTCTGGAATCAAGCGATCCGATCTGGGCGTGTGGTCTGTGAGTTGGAATGAGCCACAAGTTACACCTTATTGAACTTAGCAATTGGTACGTAGATGGACACACACAAAGCGACGGGGGGCTGAAGCTTGGTTCTTTAGCCATACTTGCCGGTACGTATGACGCAAGTGCCCTCTTTTAAGGCAAACGCTGGACGGCAAGACCTTGCTTTACCTCGCACCGGCTCATTGATGCAGGGATCCTGATTTTTCTGTGTCGGCTTGTAGGTAGGTATCTGCTGCTTGCAAAAACTCGTCATCACCATGTATATAATCCTTACGCCTTGGCCCTCCACACCAGTTAAACTTTCTTCCTGTTTATATTTGCTCGGAATCATCTCAGATCACACACTTTCTAAGCAGATACACGACTTTACCATTCAATAACCTGATCTTTTTCAATCAATATACCACTCATCGCATATTTTCTACATCCAACATGTCTTCTATCGTGAACAAAGTCAAGGAGGCTCTGATGCCTGATACAACAACAACATCAGAGACCACTGGCACGACTGGTTCGCACAATACCTCACACCAAACTCATGCTGCCGAGCCTCGCACCCAACAAACTCACACTACTGGGACTACTGGTACTACTGGTACTACTGGTATCTCTAGTACCACTGGCACAACTGGCACTGTCATTGGAGGTGCCCACGAGTCTACATTCCCTGGTAGCGAGAACTACACAATTGGCAACACCGGCACCCATGGTACTCATGGTACCCATGGCAAAACTGATGGCCCTCATAGCTCTGACATGGCCAACAAGCTCGATCCTCGTGTCGATTCTGACCGCGACCACAGCAAGAACATGGGCATGAACCCTCAAGGCAGCGCTACGACTGGCACTGGTGTTCATGGCACTCATGGCACTCACGGCACTCATACCTCCACCACTGGCACTGGCTTGACCGGCAGCCATGATACTCACGGCACTCATGGCACTCACACCTCTACCACTGGCACTGGCACTGGCTTGACCGGCAGCCATGGCAGTCATGGCACTCACGGCACTCATACCTCCACCACCGGCACTGGCACTGGCTTGACCGGTAGCCATGATACTCATGGCACTCACCACACGTCTTCGACCGGCGTCGGCGCCGTTGGCGGTGGTGTCCTCGGCGGCGACGCAGGCCGCACTGGACCCGCCACTCGCACCGATGGATCTCATACCTCCAACATTGCCAACAAGCTCGATCCAACAGTCGACTCTGACCGCGACCACAGCCGCAACATGGGTGCCAACCCACAGGGCACAGCTCACAGTGACATCACTGGCACTCGTGGCGCCCATGGCACCCATGGAGATCATTCCACTCACCACACCCATGGGGTTAGCGGTGCCGAGCTCACCGGAGCTGGGGTCACCGGAGCCGGGCTGACCGGAGCCGGCACTCATAGCCACACCGGTACTCACTCTACTCACGGCGCCACAGGTACCGGACTCACTGGCTCTCATGAAACACACGGGGTTAGCGGATCTGGACTGACTGGAGCTGGCACTCACGGCACCACTGGCACTCATGGCACTACTGGTACTCACGGCACTACTGGCACTGGAGCGTCTGGTTTGACTGGCACCCATGGTACTGGCACTCACGGCACCACTGGCACTCACGGCACCACTGGCACTCACGGCACCACTGGCACTCACGGCACCACTGGTACTCATGGCACTACTGGTACGCACGGCACTACTGGCACTGAAGTGTCTGGGTTGACTGGCACTCACGACACACATGGCCACAGCGGCGATCACTCTACTCGTGGCACTGGTACCGGTGTGACTGGCTCTCACAACACTCATGGTACCAGCGGAGTCGGAAAGACCGGAGCTGGTGTTACCGGGGCTGGTATTGCCGGCGCCCACGGCACTCACGACACCCACGGCCACAGTGGTACTCACACTGGAACTACGAAGGGCGGACATGGCACCAGTTCCAGCTCTGGTCCCGGGCCAGCCCCCAACACTGCCGGTCCTCACAAGTCCGACCTACTCAACAAGATGGATCCTCGAGTAGACAGCAACCTCGACGGCAGCAAGACCATTGGGGGCAACAAGACGTACGCTAAACCATAAATTCCAAACACGAACAATCAGGTTCTTGTCCTCAATTTGAAGTGTTTTGATATCCTTTCAACATGATAGCAGGTTGGCTGATGGATGATGCGAATACAGGGGCAGGCCAATGGAGGAACGGGATCCTACCGACGCAGCGCAGGTTCCTCCCTCGGTGTTGCAGAAACATATTGGAAAGCCGACGATTGAACATGATGATGCGACGCATGACCGGGAGAGAAGACATAGTGTTTCGCACCAGGAGCAGCATCGGGGGCATTAAATTTGATGTATTTCTGGTGCATATTTGTAAACCATTAAAAAAAGATCCCCTAGTTAGCAGACAGTTAATATCATATATCCTCTGAACTTGGAACTCATGACAAAGTGAAGATTGAGGGCAAGAAGGTGAGGGTTGGTGCTTAAATGTTTTGAAGTCTCTCCAAATTGCATCCTGAAACTGAACTTAGCCCGATCTTTAGCCTACAGTCATTACAACTAAGATAACCCAATATTTCATTACGCCGCCTTGGAGCTCACTGCTGGCATATCCCACGTTCAAGGACTTGGATAGGGAAACCATTGGGACCAAGTTGTAAGTGAGATCAAGGACCATCATGAACGTGTCAATTTCTCGTACAGTCACCATTACACTCGCTACTTCGAGCTGGGTGGGCATGGCTCACGTCAAGTCGCTGCCTCGTAACCATTTTAAGGACACTCAGATTTACGATGGACATGCGATTGATGAATGGGCTCCTCTGTGAACCTCTTCGTCATACGTGCAAGATATTCCTCCTTCCTCTTGATGCGCAATGCATTCCTATTCATCTTCTCGATTTGGCGATTCAATTTCTCTTCCTCGTCTATCTCGATGTATATTCTGCACCCTTGTCGCGATCGCGATTATCAACCTTGACTGGGAACAGTGTGATGCTGTCAATACCTTCCTTAACGCGGCAGCTCAGAAAGAGGTATACGTGAGGCAACCTCATGGACACGGTGACGGCAAGAAGCGTGTCTGTCGACTAAACAGAGCCTTATACGGCTTACCCATCTCTCCTTTGTGGTGGCTCGATGGAAATTCCCTAGAGCTGATTAAACTCGGGTTCAAACGACTTCTTCAAAGTAGAGAGAAGATACAAACCGTTGGCTAGGCCAAGATGTCACATTTTCGAATGAACACCCGCTCCACTATCCGCGACCTGCGTAAACAAATTACATAAACCATGGCCACGGTGGACGGGATAGCATCCCCAAACGCCATGAAAACTCCTCGCCGTGAAAGTCAACATCTCCCCAACTCAACGCAACGTCGCAAACGGAAGCCAGTTTGACTCCAGCCTCTCGGGCGCGAAATGCATGATTTGCCACAAAAGAAGAAGAATGGGAAAACATCTTGCTATACAGTGACAACCAAGCACAACCACCCGTCCGGATACGCCGCCTCCCTCATCAACTCCCCCAGCGGCGCCTCAAATGGCACCCCAACCCCGTGCAACACCACCCCCGCCAGCACCGGATCTCGCGCACTCGGAAACAACCGCGGCATCAGCTCCTTGAGAACCTGTCCCAGCAAGCGCGGTCTCCCATCCGCCGCCCCCACAGCCGATACCAGCGCCTGAACGACACGGAACGACCCAGCCTCACCCTCTCGGCCCGGTTCGTGGCCCCGAGACGAGCCACCAGCCGCAGGTACAGGCGCAGGCGGAGGAGAAGGCACATACACCCTCAGAGGTACATGCCTTAGCGCCACCGGCGCATTCAACAACCGAGCATTCACGCTCCGAAACGCCACGTAGTCGTTATCCAGAACCGCATGCCATAGCTGCGTGGTGTGTTCTTTGGACATCTTCATAATCTGGTTGGCGTTGCCATTGCGGACATAGTCGGCTTCCTTGACGGAATTGAGAAACGTGTCGGCAATGTCCCAGGCGGGGCCGTCGGAGACGATGAGGCGAAACGGTAAGGGGGGTTGGTAGAGGTCTGTGAGGAGCCCGATGGGGAGGTTGCGGAGTTGGATGTCCTGGAAGTGGAAGCTGGAGGAGGGGAGGTTGAAGTAGGCGGTCAGGCGTGGGAGGAGGAGGGCGAGGTAGCTGAAGCGGGGGATGGAGGTGATGAATGGCGGCGTCGTGGTGGCGGTGGGCGATGATGAGGAGGAGGAGGAGGCGTGAGTGATGTGTAGAGGGATGCGGGCGTCCCAGAGAGCCTGCGAGATGGGACTGCTGCTCATCGTGATCTTTGTGGTGGGCGGTTCATGCTGGCGGGTTGGAAGGCGAAGCGATGTGTGCTGTGGAAGGTCGGAGCGATGCGTGATGTCTGAGGAATCGAGGATGATGGGTGGTGGTCGTCGATGAGGAAGCTTTTTCAGATTGGTCACTGGTCAGTGACTCAGTGGTGAGTGGAGTTCTGGAATTCAGCTGTGACTGTAAGTGGAGCCCAAACTTTGCCAGGGTTCCTTGATAGTACAGCCTCTTAGCAAAATAACCTCACATTCACGGGGCAAAAGGTGGTTGAGAATGTAAGTTAAATTTGCTCCCACACTAGGTACCTAGGTACCTCTACATGCACATGGTATCAGGTTATGTAGGTACTCCCTAGCGAGAGGCAACGATTCGATCGAAACTTGCCTGGACATCCTTGCCGATTATTGTTAGAGTCACTGATTATTCTGTTTATACCTGTAAAAAGAAGCAGCGCTTCTGATGATCAAATGTTACTCGTGTGCATTTCGCAGATGTCAGGTATCAGACATGCGATCATACAATAACTGCCTTCGTGAACTCTATGTGTATGGCCTAATTGAGTATCTACTCAGATGGAAGCCAACCTTTCCGCATTACAATGCAATACTCGAACTGAAAGAATATGTAAGTCACTGTCAACCCTGAAACTAGAAACGAACTGTAGTAGAAAGAATTATCGCCCCATATCCCCTGTAAATGTTATCTCTCTGCGCATCAAACTCCTATACGCGCTATCCACAGCCTTCCTCTTTCTGTTCTTCTCCTCATCTGCCTCCTCCACGGGGTCGACTTCCGCGACATCGTCCGAGCCCGGCACCTGTGGCATCCATGCACGAATCTGCCCATCAGCGTGAGCGCTGTAGATGGCCCCCAGGGAGTTATTGCCGCCCATACCGGCACGACCATTGGGGCTGGTGCCTCCGCCGTGGCTCCGCCAGGCAATGGTTGTGATTCTGGTACTGTTGCTGAGGCTGGTACTGGGGCCTGCACCAAGAGGACCGCGCAGCCGGGTGAGGATGGTACCATGGTGGAGATCTAGTATCAATATCTCGTGGTCGTTGGGCCATATCAGCAAGTTGCTACCACGAGAGGGTGGGACGACGACCGCAGCGGTCCTGGCATGCTGATTCTGGATCAGGGTGCCGAAGCTCGCCAGTGTGTTTGCGCCTGTTGCAGCGTCCCAAACCCTTACTTTGCGGTCCAATCCGGCAGACACGATGTAGGCGCCGTCGTCTGTCCATGCTAGCCCGTTGACAGGCTCGTCGTGCGCCTGCGCGTTTGCTTGAGAGCTCGAATCTGCTCGCGACGCCTGCTCTGAGCTCTTGATGCCTATCAAGTCCTCCTGGTCGAGCAGCGCCATCACGCCGCCTGCGCGACGGACGTCCCAGATGCGCACCTTGCCGTCGGCGTGGCCACTCGCCAGGATGTGTTCGCGACGGGGGCTCCATGCCGTGCAAAGGACGGGTCCTCCGTGAGAGACGAGCGCCTGTACCGCGGCACCCGACTTAAGGTCCACGAGACGCACGTTGGAGTGCTGAGTCGCACACGACACGAGGAGGTGGTCGGCTAGAGGGCTCATGGCGTGCGAGTAGATGGTGGCGTTGAGGTCGAAACTGGCTGTCAGAGCGGCGCGCTGCGTCGCCCACAGTTTCAGTGTCTTATCATATGAGCTCGAGAGGAAGGCATCCGGGTCAAAAGGGTAAAACCCCAAGTGCGTGATGCCATGACTGTGGCCACCGCCGCCGGAGTTGCGTGTTTCCGTGACATCACGACGAATACCGCTCACGGGACGAAAGACGTGTGATGCGTGAGGCGTAAAAGGCTCGTCCAGATCCCATATCTTGATGGACCCTTCCAGCCCGCCCGAGATGAGGAGGCGGCCATCGAACTTTTCGAGCGCGAGGGTGCTTACGCCTGCTGTGTGGGCGCGGATACTGCGAGCGCTCTGGTCAGTCTCATGGGGAGGCTGTGATGAAGGAGGGGCGCCGTTGAAGCGGTGCTGCGGCGCGGGTTCGAAGGTGTGAAGGAGCTGGTCAGAAAGGGAACGCGCGAGGTCCTGAGGGAGAAGGTCGCCTATTTCGCGGGTGAGGAGGCGGGCCTGCATTCATTCAGTTATCGATGGAGCATAGATGCGGTGAGATGGAGATCTAGAGGCTGACGAAATGTGATATGCTTCCGGTGTTGGGAGATGTGCTGAAAGTTGAAGGTGGTCGTAGAGCATCGCGAGACAAGTTGATGAGTTGAGGTGGCAATCGATGCTAAAGTGGGCGAGTGACATGCATGAAATCCACAATCTGATCCACAGCCACAGCCCCACTAACGGCGCGTGACCGCGTTCGTCTTTCAGGTCCTGCGAGAGCCGTCACATATGAACGATTTTCGACTTTTTACTTTGTACCAACATGCGACGTCGCTGACTTTGCTGGCTGCGAATAAGGAACATAACGATTTCCGACACCCCGCAGCATGCAATTACGCGAACTGAGATCCCAGAAGACCAGCGCGACGTTGCGAATATAGCCCGCACCGAAGTTGACTGAGTCAAACGGAACATCGAGAGAGAAGAAACAGCAACATAGACACGTGAATCTACTTCATCAACGCTGTCTCTCGAGGTCTTCTACTCCTATTCTATCCCGTCGATATTGCGAGCCTCAGTCCCATAGATCTGTCATGAACTTCCTCCAAGAAGACAGGGAACACCCCTTGCTCAGCGCAGACGAAGACGACACGGATTTCGAGCCTCTCAAGGAGGGCATAGTGCCACAACGGCGCCTCGCCACGCTCTACGATGCTGTAGCGGGGAAGATCACGAAAGACCACCTCATTCGAAACGACGAACTGCTTTCTCGAGGCAAGACGCCCCTCAATCGAATCATCCGCTATCCCACCCGCGGCGGACCTCTCGGTCCCGATGAAGTTCTATTTCGCAGAAAGGACGCGCCCCAGCGCTACGCGGAGCACGATGTCTACTATTCCCCTGATCGAGACTTACCGCACGGCGGCCAAGGCATCCTCCCCGACAGCGATCTTCTCAAGTCCATACACACATACTCGAGTCGATTTTATGCGGCCATGGAGCGCAGGCAGCGACGTGATCCTCAGGTTCGACGCGAACGCGGCAGCGGTAGCGTCGACGAGAGGAGCATGGACGAGACGGCACTGCTGGCGTTTGGCATTCTGCTGGAGGAGGCGGGGAGTGAGGTTCTCGGTCGAAAGGGAGACTGTGTCTTTACCGAAGGCGTTGGCGCAGGACTAGAAGGCCCCCGCGGCATGATGCGCAAAGAATCGAAGGATGACACCGGGCGGTGGTCAAGCTCTGCGGTCGGGACTGAGCAGGCCGAACCGACGTCAAGCAGCGATGAGAGATCGGTGAAGAGGAGGAGAGTGACGAGGGGCTCTTCTCGTGGGAAAAATACATGAGGAGACTGTTCGGCTGCGGTACTACCTGTTTTCCCAGCAGGAGGACAATATGGGGGTCACGAATCACGATGCAGATCGGCGGGTACCCGAGGGGAGGCTATCCGCGGCCAAGGAGCCTCAGCGAACGCAACTTTCTTCTTCCAACTTTCTTTGTTTTACCTTGATGCACGGATGGCGGCTGATCCGCGCGGGGACAAAACAAAATGGCGCGATTTCTACTCGAGACATATTGGTCGACGGCTGAAACGAAACGAGAAGCAGAAACTCTGAAAATGATCCGCGGTTGTAGTGGCTTATTGGTTACGTACGGGTCTTGAGCTTCACGGACTTTCTTAACTTGGGAAACGGTGCGTCGCAGATCCATTGTCCCATGCATCTCAATGGCTTCATACGGAGTACCTAGACGCTTTATCGACAGTCGTGAAATCATGTTGACGACCTCTCCCCAACAAAAAAAGCTCGACAGGGCCTTGAATACCTGCATAGTTGGACCTCCTCCGAGGCCAATACGAGTGGGGTTCAATCCTGGGCCTTGTCTCCACGGGCAAAGAAAGCCAGCCGGATGCCGGCAACGTCGGCAGATGACGCGCTCGAAGGAGGTGTATACGGAGTATACGCACATCTATGTATACATGTACGTACGTATATCCATCCATACGTTGCTTTGAGTCGCCGAAGCGCGGGAGGAGAGGATCACCAGGTGGCAGGAACTCGACTGGACTCTGGCGTTGGCGATCATCTTTTTATCACGCGGCGTCAATCCCTGTGCAGTGCTTTTATACGAGATTCGATGGTGGATGCACCATCTGTACATGGTCACCGACGACGTTTGGAAGCATGGCGTCACTGCCTTTTATTTCGTACGCAATACGGAGTAACTGGATCTCTATCTCCCCCTCCCTACGATTGGTATGGTCTCAGATTCATACTCCATACGTATAGGTACTTGCAAGTTGCGGGCACGAGCCTCGAATATACACACCCTCCTATGTCGTCACCCCGCTGAGCAACTCAGCAACAATTGTTCGTCACGTTGAACAAGGAAATGTTGTCTTTGTGAGCCCTCACAATACTCCGGAGTCCGTACATAGCTAGGTGCATAACTAGGCAAGTGACGCTTTTGCTTTTGTCCAAATCGGTGACTCGCCCTGCTTCGTTGAAACGGGGTGGGCAAATCGGAGAATGGTGTCGAGGACAAAGAAAAAGAACCTAGGTCAGAAGCCAAGTTGCTGCACACCAGGGGCATATTGATGGTCACAAGACGAGCGGAGACGTTATCTCTATGCTTCCTGGGGTGACGGACGTGCGCTCTGCACACGACATATCGTGCGACGATGGGCAGAGAAACGAACAGCGCGGAGATCCATGTACGAACTGAGAGAGGACGTTGATGTTGAAACTACATACCAGGTACTTGATGTGATAATCGACCAGGGATATTACGCATACATACCACCTATTTCGTAGACTGCCGTGCCAATACTGCACCAAATACGAGCTTTCTTTACTTATTCTTCTTTCCTTTCCGACCGATCGCTTTGCTTTTTTCTTTTCTTATCTTCACATCGTGTTTTGCTTTGATTAAATCACTGTTGTCTTTTTGCTTTGTCTTGCGTGGATCCCTGTGTTTCTTGCCTCGGCTCGGAAACGTTCATCGCGATCCACGGACCGTCACGACGACATGTTGATTGCAACGTCACTGACACAGACTCCAACCACGAACACATCATCTTGGTGTAACATCATTGGCCCTTTTGTACGAAAGGGAACTTGACGCTTTCGTTTCGCCTTCGCATCTCTATTTTTCCCATTTTCTGTCGATCTCACCATCAACTGCAAGTGGCGTGTACGGTGTACGTGTGCTCGGAGACGGGCTGGATGTCCATCAATGACACGTATCGAATCGCGCTGCGTGCCTTGTTATACTTCCGATATACATATACTCTGTAGTATGTATGATGGAGAAGCTGGACGTCTTGATCCTGGTGTGGCGATGCGGCCGTCTCGTGCGGCCCGTGAGTTGAGCCACTTTGCCAAGCAGGGGACCTCTGGAACCATCAGTCCGAGGTCTTGTTTCAACTCGGGTCGGCCCTTCAGCAGGGCGTGGATGAAGGAGCCATTCACAACAGACGCCGGTTTTGGCCACGGGCAAGGGGAGTGATTGATGGCTTCAAGGATTGACAAGAGCAATACCTAAGACTGGAAGTGGTGTCACAATATAAGTCCGTGATGTGGTTCACGAACCATGCCCATGCTCATGGTCCGTCCATGTCCAATAGCAACGCGAAGCAAAGGCAGTTTGTTTCTTCGGTGCCGAAGCTTTTGCGCAGAACTGGTCCGGATTTCTCATCACGCCTCGGAAGTATTCCCTAAGGCCCCAGGCTCATCAGCAACGGCGTTTGGCGCGAAAGCCCATGATGGCAGTAATAAGTGAAATTTAAAATGCGCCGGATTTTCATGTTGCAAGTCGGCTTGGTGAGGAGGATTAAACGTCATCATTCAAATTACATATATGTACTGATTAGGAAGAGAATGCGAGAGAGTAAAAAGAAGAATAGTAGATTGGAAAAAGCAAAAACAAAAAAGAAACCCGACTTGACGCCTCGCTTATTCCCTTTCCGGAATACGTACGGATCGTCGGATATTGGGACTCAAAGGCAGGACTGCCGTAAGAAGACACGTTAGCATTCGTCTCGCGTTGTACGGAGTAGTATTCGATGCTTCGATGAAGACTAGCAATGAAGCGGAGACGATTATCGTGGCACCCCTCTGTGGCCCTTGATGCCGAAGGGCCAGTGGGCCACAAATACCGAGATCATACCTACATGTAGGTATATGTAGGTACTCGGAATCTTGCAAGCGCGTCCACGTGATACACGAAAGAGCTGCCACTGCTTGCATGGATCGATATCTACGGAGTAATTAGGTTCGAGGATCTTCCGGGGTCTCTGAATTCTCAACTTCTGTCCTGGAGGTTCAAGGTTAGACGTCCTCGAGTAGAATCGACAGGCAAACTTCCATCGTGACAACTCGTAGCTCACAGTCTTTTATATGCGATGTACCAATATATTCACCTCATACGTGAACCACAATTCCTAGTGGAGGTCTTTTGAAACTTTAGATCAGTCCCCCTCGAGGACAACATGTTGGAATTGAATTGAGTTGATCATCGTCCAGACTTTCCATCCTGTTATACCTGAGTCAATCAAAAGAAACAAATATCGTACAGTTTACGACGAGCTGCCAAATTACATTATTGGTGGTTTATTTCTTCCGCCGCGACGCCGAGGGATACTCCGTTTGTCGTCGCAGAGCCCCTCGAGATAGCCGCGCCCTGCAGGAGAGTGAAAGCTAGCTGCATGGCAGAGATGCTTCAAATTCATCATGGGATTCGGGAGTGTGTCTACGAATACTCCGTACGTCTACAGAGTATGTACTCCGTACGGAGCAAAGAAAAAAGAAATCAAGTAAGAGAGGAAAAAAAGAAAAGGAAAGAAAAGAGGGGTGGGCTTTCCGTGGACCGTATGCCGGCCGCGTGACCACATACTACCTGGTACCTTCCTTGCTCAAAGAATACCTAACTATTCAGGGTCCAGCATAGGCAGGCAATCGCCATTGAACGCATTAGGTACCTTGATTCTCTCAATGCAACACCTACCTCCATATGGCAATTCGTGTTAAGTTGCGCACTACATACCTTATCCAGGAAAAGGCAGTCCCCTGCATACCGGCCGCGTGACAAATTCAAACAGTTTGCAGCTTCCTAGGGCAGGCAGTCAAGAAGAAGTCGTCACACCGTTTTCGCGGTACGGCGTCTCTGTCGCAAATCATTATGACAAGGAGGTTTCTGTCCATGTTCTCTGCTACGGAGTACATGTAACATACCTACCCGGGCGGTTTCTTCACAGGGCCGTTCCTTGAACTGTTTACCTCGGTCCATTGTCCGTCCTGCAGGCTGCAGGTCATCCGGGTGTCCCGGACTCCCGGTGGTGATTCAGCTGCGTACGGAGTACTCTGTATACTTACTACAGTTGGCGGACGGGGAGCAAGATCTCCAATTCGAAGCACAAGAGATAATGTTTGCTGTATCAGCATCTTTGTGGGAGCCCACCCTGAACGGGCCCAGCTGTGCAAAGGCTTCAAACAAGGCGCACCTTTGTGTGATGACAATTTGTGATACAAGTCAGCTGTGGTTCGTGCAAAAGGCGTCTTGCCCCCCAACAAGGGCCACGAGGAGCCGTTACGCTGTACATGTGCGTTACGGGGGCGGTCGCGACTCGCTTGTGTATGATACCTTTTGGTTCGTGAGATCGTTCACCACGATCTTGCCCTATTCGGCCGTTGAACGTACGGCGGACATGTTCGGTTCGGCACGCTCGGCAATCTCTGCGTCTGGGTTGCAGTTTTCAGCTTCAGGGCCCCGGGGAGCGCCAGACCACGGTTTTGGCGGTAATTACCTGAACAACGTGTAGGCGCTGCAAGAGACACTTTTTTCGCTCATGCTTCAAATCTTTGCCTTTGAACAATCATTATTGACATTGGTAGTCCAATTTCAAGTGCGGCGTGCCCTGAAATCTGGAAGTAGTTTTGCCGGACAGCCTAGTCGATACGTGTACGTACACCCTCAAAGTCCGATCCCAACCCCCGGGAGCCCGCTCTGCAATTGATGCAGCGCGACGATGGATGCTTTGTATGTCGAATGGATCATCCATCTTATGCTAGAAGTCCTACCTATCGTCATTGCTGACGCTGTTCCTCTTGCGACCTCTTTCGCGAACCTCGCAGATCAAGTTAGTGCCAAGGGGCCGGGCAAATCAAATGACGCGTCATTTCCGGTATAATCCGTATAGGCAACCCATAGGGGCTTCTAAGTTCTGCAATGACCTTTTTCTTGAGTCCTTCTTTTTCTTTTTCGCCTCTGTTGTATTCAACAAAAGTTAAAGCGCACACTATGGAGCAAGAATGCAGAAAGGAGTAAACCGTATTAGAAGCAAGGGATCAAAGGGAAAGGTAAGGAAAAAAAGAAACGCAACAGGCAACCCATATTCATTAGCAATGGCTGATATGAAGCAATTGCCTGCAGGCTCTGAAATTGCTCCGGAGAAGAAGACAGAAGAGCAGGGGGGGAAGGAAACAATCTCAGGCACCAGATATTGACTACCCCACATATCGGGAATAGCCGCGGCTCAAGAGATGCATTTGACGAAACTTATTACCTAGCTGCTTCCTACCTATGTAGGTACGGAGTACCGGTACATGATGCACATGCATGCGCAGTACACATGTAACAAGATTTTGCACCCTCTGTCTTTCTCTCTCCTTCTCTAACGCTGACATAGACAGAAACGTCATTGTCGCCTTTAAAATTTAGAAGAGAAAAGAGAGTCAAGCAGGTAGGCAGCCGTTGCTATGCCTATGAAGCTTTGCAAGAAAAGGTCAGTGAGGTATACCCATCATATCGTCCGAGTGACTTGAGAGTTAGACCTTCAGGTACATGAGAGGCGGCAATATAAGAAAGGCCGTCCATGGCCGGAAATTACCACCGGCACGCTCTCCACGTACGAAATCTGTCGTCGACGTGGCCAATCTCACGGCTGGGATGTGATGTGATGATCTGGGGTTGCGATGCGCTAGATATGTACATATGTACCCAGTTATATGTGTAGATGATGCAAAGAGCGAGCCTCGGCTCATGCAGGGCGTAAATGCAAGATGAGCCTTGGCCTGGGTTAGGTTCGGTTGGGCTGGGTTGGGGTTGCCGGTTGGGGTGGGGGAGACGAGCGCCTCTCTTTGTCCCATTATCCAGCCAGCTGATGAGACTTTCTCGGAAAATTCGTGGTCGCCGTCGCTGGGAATAGGAGGAACAGTACGGAGTACGGACGTACGACGGACGGATGGACAGACGAGGGCAGACTGTAATTACCAGATGTGGCCGCTGGACCATGGCCCAGGCAGAGAGCATCATGAAGCGAAGTCGTGAAATCATCGTCCTATCCGTCCATCAAGCCCCTTTCCCCCTCCCGACGCCCGGGCAATCGACATCAAACCCGTGACGTCCTGCCAACGTTTTGGCACGCTAGACTTTGCTTTGTTCGGCAGTTGGGCATCAAGCCGCGCAGTATGGATGGTCCTCTGAGGTAGAGAGAGGGAGAGAATGATTGAGTTACGGCAGCGAATGACATGCACAAGAATGTACCATGTACAGAGTACGAGAGTGGTTCATCAAATTGCGTTGGCTCACATGAACCGGACCCCGAGTCCCCGACAAGAAGCAGCAAAGACGCGATGTGCGGAGGCGCGTCGTTTGTGAGGCGGTGGGTGGTTGCGCTAGACGGTGGTGGCGTTGGCGGTGGCTCTTTGTTCCGAGCGCCCAGCATCGGGCGCCAGTTGCCCCCTCCGTAGCTACATACCCCCCCGAGAAGGCTGAGGCTAGGGTACATACTGATCGGAAACCAGCAAGCGCACTAAAATGCTTAGCCCTGCTCTACCCGCTTTTAGTGCCAGATCAGTCACCCCCGGGCCCGGAGCTTTAGGTACCTAACACTTCAGTGCTCTCAACTTCTCAAGTTGCTCCAGGTTGTAATGATAAGTCGCTCACCCTCCCCTCCGCCTTTTCGCAGATCTGGTACGAGTAGGTAGTTTCTCATTGTTGATACAAACTTTGTACTGTGCAAGTACGAGCACGTAGCTTAATGAATGGGTACGAATGGAGTTATGCCGCTGTCCACTGCCCAGTTCGCCCTGGGGCCAGGAATGGTAACCCCGGCTCAGTCAGTGAAGTACATATGTACGTATGTACTCTGTACCCCCTACCTATTTACTTGCTGTCAGTTTACTCTTGTTTCTTCCATTCCTTCCGTTTCCTTCTTTTTTATTTCCTGGCCAGAAAGCCAGGACGCATCCACACACGAGTTTGATCATCGTCGCACGACCGCAGAACGCACATGTAACGAGTCTCAACTTAGGTACCTCCTAATGTAAAGACCAAGACGGGCGGCCATCCTCTCTTCTAGTTGGTGCACTCGCCACACCCCCGTCCGATGTAGAGGTCTCAGGACCACGACGGACAAAGAAGGTGTGCTCGCAAGCTCCCGTGTTTGAGTAGGACCAATTGAGGTCTTGTCGAAGAGCTGTTTGTGTGTGTTGTCTGTTGTCTGTTGTGTCTGTCTAGGTACTGGGGCCCTGGGCCAACTCATTTATACACGGGATGGCCAGAGAGGATGCTCAAACGCAAACAAAGCAGCCCCATGGCATTGTGCTGCTGTTGCGTCACTTGTGTCTAGCCAACACGGCAGACACGAAGTCTGCAGCGAAAGAGAGGGTGTGATCTAACATATCGACATTGATGCATCGATATATGCTTGGCGGTCCTGCAGTCTTTTTGATCAAGTTCCACAGGGACTCTACGAAGTACATCAGTAAAGCGTAAACGAGCTATCAGGCTGTCGCTGATCTCGCATACACTCCCGAATCTCGACATGCAGAGCCCACCATGTGACTACTTTAGGGATTATAAATAGAGGGATGTGTTGTTCCGGACCAATCCCGTGAATACAAGTCAGAGCACCTCAGCTGTGCCACTCGGCGCACAGAATGCCACGTCCAACGCCATCGGTTCAAGGGCGGCTACAGCCTGGACATTGAGATTTGAGAACGACAAAGTTGCGCCCGTGTTTCTGTGCCCGATTTGATAATGACTACATACCTACTTGACTTCTTTGCCTTGGCATTGTAATAAAGATGGGAGGCACAAGCATTTGTAGGTACCTAGTACTTGCCAATCCACCTCATGTTCTCACAAAACGGAGTAGATACAACTCCGACGCATCACAAAGGCAGCTCCTGATTCCCCGCGCATCGTTTTTGGCAGACCCAGTTCTCAGATCCTTGTTTGCTTCAACGTGATACGTTGACCAAGAAACCCGTGTGTGCATGCTGCACAGCATGCAAATCTGGCTTGTGCGGACCTTATTGCCGGTGCGAGTTGGGATGAAGTAAGTATTCCACGACGCAGACTATGGAGAGCTAGGTACAACAATAAGCTTGGCAGATGCCATCATCTCGAGCCTTCTTCCCTGCAACTTATATGGGTCACGAATCACGATCATGCCGTGTGCTCAATAAAAAGCACGGTCGAGAAGAGAAAGAATCTCTTTCCGACGGGTACCTTGCATATCGTGAGTTTTTCTTACAACCTTTATTTTTCATTTCTTTTTTTTTCATATTTCTTCTTCTTTTTCCTTTACAGAGTATACCGATTTCCTCTCCTCCCAGGAAACAAGAACCCTTATGAACAGTTCGTTGGTATAGTCCCTAGGCCTCCCCGGAAACCCTGGGCCTGAGCTCAACCGCGGCAGACTATAGTCGTCGACGCAGATGATACTGTAGGCTCTTTGAATCATCCGCGGAGAGCTTTATTAATCGGAAGGCTTGGTTATTCTGTCTTGGCGAGACTTGACGCCCAGTTGCCCCGCCGAAGACGAAAGAAAAACGATGACTCGGCAAGCGCCGCAGCCAGGGCATGTTGTCTTGGAGATTATACACGATTGCGGGATGAGACAAAACAGGAATGCCGAACTACCTACAGGAATGTATAGACTATGGGTTGACCGCTCACATACAACTTCAACACGTGTTGAGGTAAAGAAGTCGAAGAACACCCCTCGATAGCACACGCACGAGAGCAGAGTGAGCTACAGCCCCTTGGCAAAATAACCTCACATTCGAGGGCCAAAAAGTGGTTGAGACTGTGCCCCCCCAATGTAGGTGTGACGAGATGGCACAACGGCCTTCTGCGGCACAAAACTCGGAATTCGAATCGCGATGAAGTTTCACACACGATGCGCACTGCGTCTGAGACTCCTGTACCTATACGTACAGCGAATCATGATCTGGAGCCAGACCGCTACAATTTGGATATGCACTTGTCCATCGTTTCCAGAATGTCGATCTGGTGATGAGCGACACATGAGGGCTGGCCACTGAGGCACATAGGTACAGGTACCTAGTATCAGAAATGGGGGTTCGCACTTACCTTGGGTACCCACTTCCATACGAGCATTGTGATATTCTCAGAAGATTGCCGGACGCCGTGTCAAAGTCGGAATTCATCTCCATCATCAGACCGAGATGGGGGAAGAAAGGGAAACTGGTTGGTGTGGTGTTCGTTGTGCGAGGTTTGGGGGGGTGGCATTCGGGCGGGTAGGGCGAATTACAATTTACGGTGCCTCATCTTCTTCGCGACCCACTAGGTATAGCTCCTCGTGGCCAGCTCCCGCTTTACCCGCTCTTGTTCTCCAGTTTTCCCTTGCCTTTTTCTTCCTTCTGTTTTTGGCAACGACATTCGGGGACGAACCTACCTACCTAGATTCGTGTCGCTGAGGATTGCTCCTTGATTACCGGTACCTCAAGTTTTTTTTTATGGATGGGGGAGTGTAAATCAGATGTTATGTGCTTTTTTTTCTTTCCCTTTCCTTCTCCTCGGTTTCTTTTTCTGTTCCTTTTCTTTTTGGCCCCTTTCCTTACCCTAGTATTCTTGTGCAATAACGGTCTGGGCCAGGACTCAGGACACGTCTTTCTACTCCGTAGGTATTCATCCGTAGTCATCTGCGCACGTCGACGCAAGAGCATGGTGAAGCTCAAGCAAGCCGGCAAGTGATGGATCGAACGGACTTTTCCCAAGGGAAGTGCGCGATATCGTCGGTACCTATTATTCGTAGCGGAAGTGCACTCATGTGTTGTGTTAGTCGTGTGGGAGCTTGACCTGGCTCCTGCTTTGTTGTTGGCATTCTCTTCAGTACCTAGGTATTCTATTTCTGTCCTCTCTATATGTACTCCGTACTGCACTGCAAGACATTCGAGAGGTGAGCATTGACAATAGGTATGTATGTAGAGTATTCGTGTAAGCCGAGTTGGAAAGTACCAGCTACATACTACACGCAAAATGCCACAGATTCACCCACGCGCGCAAGTGCCACCGTCTCGGTACTTGCACACAAGTAGGTAATAAAAACAATGTCATGGCCTGGCGTCTCACAGTACCTAGGTATGGTTCTCGTTTCGCCTGCCGTAAACTGTCTGGTGTCCGGTGTCTGCCTGTCTGTCTGGCTTATCGTCCGGTCCATGCACTCCCAGCAACTCCCAGCACGCCATCCACGATAAAAGTCAAGGGAGACATGGACCAGGCGCACTGCAGCTCCAACATGATTTTCCATTTAAAGGTGCAGATGTCGGTAGGTACATGTACATCATACATGTCATGAGCACCAGGGAAGCCACATGCAGGCAGCATCGGCGGGCCCCACTCCACACAGCGCTTCCTCTCCCAGCTCCAGGCCTTCCATAGGCCACACCACTTGCCAAGTCCGTTTGCTATCCGCCGCCAGCCGCCAGCTGCCAACCCGCCATTTGCCGTCTTGTCTGCCGCCCGCCAGCTGTCTACAGAGTACCTAGTCTGCCTATTCTGCCCAACGGCGAGGAAATCCTCCAAGAAAGCTGACCGCGTCGTGAATCTGCGCCAGACAAGCGCCTTCGTTTCTCACAAACTCCTTCTACAGGTATGGGGTCACCTAACGAAATGCCAGACCGGGGGACGGGTGCGCGGGCATACGGGAGGCCAGAGGCCGTACATCCATCATTGATCCTCGCTCGCCTTCGCTCGGCCTGGCGACAGCCTACAGGACAGCTCCCCAAGACGGCTCATGTCATCATCACAGGACAGCCCTGTGCGCGATCCATGTCCATCCAAGTCCTGGGCGTCGCACGGTGGCTTCTCACACGCCCCCATGCCCGCAACCTTTCCCCTTCCCTCTACAGTCTACGGGCCAACACGTTTGCGCCTCTCGAGTCTCCGGTGCTCTGGACCAGCCCGGTCGTCGACGACATCTCTGTTCCCGCCAACAGCCTCAACCGCCTCAACAGCCAACCTCCAGCTCCGCAGCATACTCCCTAGACGCCGAATCCGTCTGGTATATGCCTGCTGCTCGCGACAGTCGGCTGCAAGACGGCAACTCATTGTGCTGGTACCGAGTACCACCCAACTACCTCCGTCCATCGCCCAGCTTGCTGCCTGCCTACGTGCCTTACCTTACCTCCTCTACTGTCACCTCGTCTCGCCCTCACGAGTCACGCCCATGGATGCTGGCCCTCACCGTGCCTTGCCTCGTCACCTTCTTGCTTCGTTCCTGATATGTCTGTGTTCCGTGGCTGTACCTTGAACGCACAAACATGGATCCAGGTCCGAACGGGAAACGTCCTCGTCTAGGGACATGGTCTGCTTCTGCTCCATCTGGAACCTCTCTACCCCATCCTCATCAGACTCATAGTACTTCAACGACTCCACGGCCTCATCCTGTTGCTCCGCTCTCTTCGACCGCTCATCCACACCATCACTCTGGTCCAGGCTCATATCAACCACAGTCATACCCACCTCGACACAACAGCCTTGGAACCGGCCCTCCTTCAGGCCATCATCCGCATTCTCCTCCTCCGCCTCTTCTGCTTCCCCCGCCTCTCACCTCTTCAGCTTCTCTTGCCGAATCTGTTCCACAGCCAGAACACGGTCATGCACAATCTCATCATCCTGAACTAGACCGAAGACGTTTCGAACAGGAAACACTTGCTCCCATGCAAGATCACTTCCGGCAGCCTGGCCCTCCTTCCCACCAGCAGCAGCAGCAGCACCAACAGCAACACCAGCAGCCACAGCAGTACCAGCAATATCACCATCAAAGCCAATCATCCTCGCCAGCGATCCCACCGTACCATCAGCAGCAATACCCCCCTCGGGACTCCGTCATCAAGCGGGAATCTGGCGACGACGGCCGCCGGTCAAACCCGGCGACTGGCCATGCGCTTGATTCCCTGCCTCCTCATACACCTCTCCCTCCGTCGGCCTCCACGCAGCGTCATCACCATCATCATCCACCACCACCGCCGCCGCCGCCGCCACCGCCTCCGGCTCCTCTTCAGCATCAGTCCGTCGCCTACTCGGTTGAAGGCCACCAACGACACATGGGCTACGATAACGGTCTCCCGGGCGCTCTCACGTCGGGAGTCTATCGCCCTTCGTCGTATCAGCCTGAATCAACTATCCAGACTCCCTTCGAGTCGCATTCCAGTTATATGCCTTCGTCGGACCAATATTACGGAGTGTATGCTTCCTCATCGTCAGCAAAGAAGAAAGGGTCCAGAGCAACACAGGTACTCGCCAGCCGTTCTCAAGTGTTATGTTTCCCTATACATGTATATATACACAAATGTCTTACAAACATAGCTTCCATTCACTCGCTCAACGCTAAGACGACCTGACACGTACGTCAAAATGACTTTTTCACTAACACGGATACAGGCTTGCGATCAGTGCCGTCAGCTCAAGGCCAAGTGCGATGAGCTCAAACCCTGCAAGACTTGTCAGGACAAAGGAACGGTGTGCAAATACCGCGATCCAGTTCCCAAAGCGTACGATGCTCGCGAATCGGACTCTGCTTGGATATTTGCTAACAACTCTTCTAACAGGACGGACAAGGCTCAGGCTGACATTCTCCAGGGACTCAGCACGGTACAGAGGAGCGTTGGAAGCTTGCTGAACCATGTTCAGCGCATCGAAGGTCACCTCATGAATCGAATGAGCAAGTTGGAATCGAGCGTCAATCGGCTTAGCGGAGGCCACGTCGAATCGGATTCTGTTGCGGATGGAGAGCTTCAAGCGATGCGCCGGTCTCACTTTGAGGCCGAAGAGGAATCAGAGAGCCAATACTACGGCGAAACTCCGCGCGAATACTCGGAACGCCCCGCCCCACCGCTCATGGCAGAAGATGAGTTGGAACAAGAGCCCGGTGAGCCAGTTCCGCCAGGAGAACCAGCGATTCCGATGAACCACACGACACTAGCCAGCCTACTTTTGAACTGGCCCGTGATACGCGACATGGTCAAGCCGCATTTAGAAGCAGTAGGGATACGGCATGTTTCCGAATACCCAATCAGCATCGAACAGAATAGGGGCGTATTGATTGTCTACGGGCGCGGGGAGGACTCCCATCCATCGCATCTTAGTCGCAATCTTCCTCCAGATCACGGCAATCTCGACATGGCCGACGACGTATCCGATACGGCGACGTCCTCTCCTCTCGCTGTGGATTGGGGCCATCTTGGCGGACTGAGTCCGGCGGATCAGTTTGTGGAATACAAAGGCGGTGTGCTCACCTGCGACGGGAACCCAGATTACAGCGAGCACAAGGTCTGGAGTTATGTGAAGACTTTTGAAGACCATATTCTCAACATGCACCCCATCATACAGCCTCAGGTCCTGAAGGATTGGGTCCGTCATTTTCTGGACTCACTACCACTAAGACCAACCCGCCTCAGACATCCGAAGGCTGCAGGGGCTTCCTTTGCAGTGAACAATACCTCTTCAAGCATGGGCAATGCCATGCCGGGAGCAAAGCGAAAGAGGTCACCGGCCACCGAAGAATCTGAGGCATCGCCAACTTCAAGTGGTGCCACGTGGGGCAGGCCGGAAAGATCGATCCACAACGCTCTTGTTCTCACCATACTGGCACTCGGCAAAGTTTGCCAATCTGGTGACCGAATTCCTGACGCTGTGCACCAGACTGAAACGGCTCCACGAGGCAGTTCCCTGGCGAGAAACGGCCTCTCTCAATCCCCTACCCAAGGCTCGCCTCCTAGCTTACCTTCAGTATTTCATCCTTCGGGATTGACCTCCCCCAAGGAAGCAGAGCGTGGAGGGGGCCAAAGCCGGCGATCCTCCGTTCAGGGGAGTGGAAGTGGTGCCGTTCGACATGGTCTGGGCTTGAAGAAGAACTACGAAGCGATTCCGGGACTGGAATACTTTGCCCTGGCCACGGATATTTTGGGGAATCATTTGGGGGGGTACAAGAATATGAAGAATGTGTACGCTCTCATCTTTGCGGGATTGTATTACGGGCAACTGGCTCGTCCGATGGAGAGTTTTGCCTTTATTCATCAGGCTGGTCATAAGCTGCAGGTCATTATGAGGCCGTATGTATCTCTCTATGTCATACACGTACACAAAATCTCAAATGGCTGACAATTCGCACCAGGAGCTTTCAAAAATTCCGACAAATCAAGCAGGATATGGCGATGATTGTTGAGCCGAAGTACAATCAGCTTGCTCTCGCGTTCTGGACGTGTCTGCAATTGGAGAGGTAAGCTCAACACCGGGAGAAGAAAGGACAAGTTGCGACGCTGGAATTCGCGTGAATTCAAGTAACCATATCTTATGCTAATTAAAACCACTACGCACAGCGACTTGATTGCGGAATTACAGCTCCCTCCCTCTGGTCTTCTTTCCTACGAAAACGACATGCCTCCCCCAAACATGAGCATGCTCCAGGGCTTCGACCAGAAAGTCCTCGACAGCTATCCCGCCCAGCTGTACCTCCGCACGCACCTAAACTGCATCCATCGCATGTTCTACGCGCCGGACAAGCACCCACGAGACCACGACCCCGGGGAACTAGACCCCAAATTCAACAACGTAGGCTCCGTCGCAGACGCTGTCTCCGACATGAAATGGGTGGCAGCAAGCTTCGCTTTCAGAGAAGAAGACCCCCCGTCAGAGGATCTCCTCACAGCGCGATTACGCGCCAAATACTGGGGCGCACAGGTCATTACGTACCGACCGTTTATCCGCCAAATCCTGCACTGGACGGACTCGATGCAGAATAATAACTCGACGAGTCCCGCCGGCTTCGCCATCTCTGAGTTCCGCCAGGGCGTAGCGGCACCTGTGATTGACCCGTCGACGAGGTCCCCCACGGAGATTCCTGAAGCGGTCAAGGAATACGCCAAGAGAGGCATCAAGGCTCTAATTGAGAGTACGAGAGCCTTGCATAATGTAGGGCCTGATCGGCCAATTATAACGAATGTTTTTGGGACGGCACACGCGTAAGTGGCTAGCTAGTCTTCACCCCTGCCCTGGATGACCAAACTCGACCATCATTTGTTGTCGGATACAGAATGTGCGTTACTAACGAGTAGGCTCGACCATGGTACAGACAATGGGGAAACCTCCTGGTTCTGTCAGCCTGCACACAAACCAACGTGCTAAGCGAATGGGTCCCCATGGATCTCCTCCAAAATCTCTTCTCCCGAACTATTCAATTCTTGAGACAGTCCAGCACACTGACGGGGTGTCTCCGGACGGATATGCTCATCCTGCAGGGCGTAGCGGGGGATCTGTTTGGGCGCGAGAATCTCAGACCACCCGGGTCGGGCACTTTCTCGGCCTTGCAGACGCCGCAGCTTAATATGTCGGTGTTGCATCCGAATACGTCGAATGCTACATGATTTTTATTTTATTTTTTGGAGTACCTACCTGATTTTCGATGCTAATCTTGGTTGGGAAGGTTTTTCCTATGCCTGTTCTGGTCTTCTGAAGTTCTTGTTCTTTTCTTCACATATATCCCTGGATTTACTATTTAGACACAGGCCACTGATCTGATTCTGAGCAGTACCATGGTCTGGTGTCGTTTGCTTGCTTGTTACTTTTATTTCAGATCAGATGAGCAAGGCGGTGGGTGCAATTAGATCTACCTTTTTTTCTTCTTGGATTTCTTTCACACGGTCGCAGTGATGTTTTAGTCGTTAAGTTGTGTTTTGGGTATTTTGATGTTTGCGTTTGACTGTTGATGGCCATGGAAATGTTTGGTGGTGCGTTGGGCGAGATATCATTGCGTGGAGTCTGTTGGCGTTTAACGGAATTATGCAGATCTTGGATACCTACATAGCGGGTCATAATCTTACACTTGTTGCTCATCACAATGGAATACATACTGCATCCTTGCACAGAGTTGCATCATTTATTGTGGTGTACACATGTACTGCTTTCATCATCATTTCATGGGAGAGGCATTCTCGGACAAGTACATGAGTGATTACGGGCTGAGCAAAGTTCAAACCCTTGAGTGCAATAGTATGTGCATGCCTTTGGAGATTCCATGATACACTGAGTTCTGCGAATCAAGTTCCACACCATGTTGCCGCATTCCGCTCGTGCCATTGTTGGAATCGCCCACATGATGATCGTTCCACGGCGTGCGTGACGTGCACTGGCTTCCGCTATCCAAAGCCACGCGCTTTGATCCCCCTTTTCTCTTCCTCTTATTTCGATACTCAGAGGGAAAGTCTCGACTCAAGCGGCTTTTCTGGTCCCTAGCTTATCTGTGGTTTGTTGTTCAATCACTTGACACTGATCTTCATCCATGCTTCAGCTTGGGGAAAAAACACCCCCAGGAGCTTCGGTGAAAGAAGCTTTCCATGGTATTGGATCAGTGAGTCCACTTAGATACGATGGGCTTTGCTCGTGCTGTTTGTTGATCTCGTTTACGGTTTGGCGTTCTTGATGTTACCTATCCAGGTATGTCGCGCCCATTACTCCATCTTTGGCAGGGTGCAACTGTTTGCGGCGTGCGCGGTATAATGTATTCCACACTGACTGGGCGTGCAGATTCCAGAATTCGTTGGTCGCATTTGCTTGTGCTGTTAATTAGAGGCATGCCACAACATGCTATGCACTGGGAGTTGGCTATGTATGACATGCGTTTATGTTCGTGGGATAGCGAACAGGAGTTGGAATTGGAGGGCTCATACTGGAGACGAGGACTCATGAGGCGGGATAGGGGACTTATCGAAGGACTTGTATTTAGACGAACTATGAGTTTGAGATGGGTAGAGGTACGTCAACTCGTGTTCGTAGTAGAAGAGTGAGGGGCTTCAAGTAATGAGGACACAAAATACAGTGATACACTCAAGATGAAGGCCCAGCAGGTGATTCAGTGGATCTTTTGAAACAGACAGCCGCCGGCTAGGTAGGTAGTAGACTACGACTGTGACCGTGTGACAGTCATGCTGATGATGCGAGTGCACTGGGGTAGTGAGCAGGCCCTCGATGTATTGTGAATTGTCGAACAAGTATGGCGAGTCCCAGGACCCAAATCATGTATTTCTGGGTGGTTCGTATCAGAACGATTCAACGCTGTGCACGGCACTAAATCATGTGGTTGTCCTGCATCCGTGAAGGCGTTGCCACGGTTAGGTACCCCTCTTGTTGTGTATCACACGTATTACGTCAAACAGCTGTTGACGGGACGATGATGGTGATGCGTGCATTCCGCAGCTTTTACTTACACAGAATGCGTGACAAGTAGACCCGTTTATGTATATGAACGTAACGCGCCGTTGCGGCGATTTGTACATACATAGGCACATGCATACCTAGTGTTCTCGGTCGTCGTAATTTTAAAAGGTTAACTACCGGGCCGGACCGCACGGGACGGTGCGATGCGGTACGGTACGGTCGCTAACAACCTTGGGCCTTGGCCATGAATCCATGATGAGCCAAGCGGTCCTAGCCTCAACTTGTTCAGAACAGGAAAGGTCGAGGCGGGAAGAGGATAGAGAGAGACAGCGGAAGATGAAAGGGAGAAGCTGAGGAAGCGAGGGAGAAAGGGGCTAATAGTGGAGAGGACGCCACGTGCCACGAGAACCGGGTCAGGACTCAGGACACATCATGTGACATCATAGCCTCAGATAAAGCTGTTCACCTCCGTACATCCAATGTATGCATGTAGGTATTTAGTGAGAACTTGAAAGAGAAAAGTACGAAAAGGGGAATCTCTCAAGAGTATTGAGAGCAGAGCCAAGGTGGCGGCTTGCGACAAACAATGTGCGAAGCGGCATTCGATGACACCATCACCCTCAATGGATCTGATGGAGGGGGATCAGCAGATGGTGATTGGTGCATATATCTTCAACGTGAGGGCGGCGGGCTTCCGGCATGAACGGCACATGCCACTATCTACATACTCTGTACAGTTGCTCTACGAGTCTACATATAATTGCATCATGCTATGCACGTACGTACCTATGATGGTGGACCACGCAGCCAAGACGGGATCGCTCCGCTGAAAAATGCCGACAGCATGTCCCGTATCCAGCGCGCTGGACTCTGTTTCTGTTCTGGCTTGGAGCTCACAAGGATGGAGGACGGAAAGGAGACAACCGTAACGGAAGAGGAGAGGAAAGACGCAAGAAAGCTTAAGGGCATGCGAACGGGCGTCAGGTTGTAGCGTGGCAGGCCATCCGAAGGTCTCGACTCTCGAGGTCCGTACATGTTGCATATGATATTTGAAGGGATGGGGTTTGGGACTCAATTGCCGGTCAGCGGGCATGCCCTTCTTCGTTCTTGTAAGTCGCACTACCTACAAGGGACTCAGAATGAAGTATGTATATGCATTGTGGCAGAACACGCAACCTGATGGGTTGGATGACTTTCGGTCGCAGACTCGCAAGGCACAACTTTCGAAGCGGGAGAAGCCACATCGAATGAGCCCAGCAGCGAGGACAGAGAAGTGGAGAGTAGCAAAGCAGACACTTTAAGGTATGCGAACTCATTGAAGCGCGAAGATGATATGCATTTGAGACGGCGCCTTGTGAAGAGATGGACGAGCATTGTGCAGGTCTCGGCTCCGTCCTCGTCGCGATGGCATGTCAGAACTTAAGCATGCAAGCTCCGCTCCATCATCCATGCAACGGAGATACCTAATGCTGCAGGCAGTGTAGGATTTGCGTCCGTCTCTCTGCATGCACATGCAGCAGCTTCTTTATCGAGTGTGATGACTGACACGGTGGCTCGGCAACCACGACGCGTACCATGAGCCATCACCACCAGACGTGAGGGAAAGGCTCTTCTCTGGCTTCTGGGCTTCTCTGCACTCTCTCCCCGTCGACAGAGGCGCTCGCTGGGCATCCGGGGATATCTACGCCAATGGTTCACGCCGACTATTTTTGGCCCTCTTTTCGTCCGTGGTATGGAAATCGTGCGAGGCTGCGAGCTCGTGCGCAAGGAAACTGACGTGAGTCGTGACCATGTTTGCCAGGAAGCCAAAGCGTAGGAAGGGTCTTCTCGGTCGCACAATGCCAGCCACATTCGGGGCATAAGAGAGGCCTTTGGGATGGTTTGACGAAGAAGAGCCAACACGAGCGCCCCCTACCTATGTATCTCGACTGAGGAATCAGGACGCTTATTTTGGCGGTGTCTGTTTTTTTCAGTTCTGAGTTGACAATCGGCAAAATAAAGATTTGATTTGATTTGATTTGATTGTCGCCGGCAGTGGGGCGCAGCGCGCCCCTCCGCAGAGTCGGCAAAATAAAGGATGCGGGGGCTGGAGCCTGGGGGGGGGGGGGGCATTGTTCGGAGAAAACCGAGCTCGCTGAATAATCCGTATGCAATGCTGTGCTGTCCCCGGACTGGGACTGGGAGGCTGGGTTCAAACTTCAAACTGCGAACTGTTATTACTCCGTAGTCCGTACTCCGGAGTCCGTACACACTGCCTGTTTCTCCCCGCAGATACATTAGGTACCTATCAGGTGTATGTATCTGGCCATTGGCAGTAGGTACCTCTTGTCCGATATCTTGAAGGTACGTGGTACTCTGGGCACTTTTGACTCACAAGCAGATATATATGAGGTACTCTGTACTGTGTAACATATAGCGCGCCTGTCATCTGTCTGTATGATGTATCTGCGTTGTTGGTACGGAGTAGATGATCTGATTCTCCGCTGTCGAGCTGGTCAATGTTTTATCTCAGAGAAAGAGGGGCAATTCTTGGCCGCGACAGAAGTCACAGGACCCCGCCGAGTTGCTTCTCAAGAACAGCAGATGAAGAAGGGCGGCCCGGACTGCATCCAAGCGATACATCACCACTGACCACTGACCAGCTTGGAGCGCTTCAAGCACACGCGACAACGAATGAGACGGCCTGGATCGACGACGATGCAACGTCGGGTCTGCATGAGAATGTACCAAGAGCCCAGGACACAGGGGACACTCGCGACATGCGGCAACATTTCAACATGTGAACCATTTGCTTCATGGTTCATCCTCCACCAAGACAGCAGGCACATGTCTCACTCTCATGATACCAAGGCTCCTCAAATATACCTACCCCGGCAACCCCAAACGCCCTTCAACTTCAAGTTTCAACATGTACTCTCCACATCTCGACTATCGACAAACACGTGCTGCCGCATCTCAAGTTCTCAACCTCCTCCAAACCACCTGCCATCATCACCCCGCCACTCCTTTCCCAGTCATCCCAAATCAATCGCGTACATACATACACGTACAAGGTTGCTGATCCGTCATCTCCTCCAGCTCTGACATAAGTACGGATTCCGGAGAATGCTTCCCCCAACCCCCGAGTTTTCCCCCATCGAAACATACATACTGCAACGCCGTCTCGCTGTAAGCGCCGAGGCGGGTACACGGCCAATCGTAACACATTACAAACACACCAAGCCCGTTCTCGTAACATCTTCTGCACAACCCTGCTCTCATTCGTTTGACGATGGAACCCCAGCCATTGCCCGTGTGTGTTGTCAACTTGTCGCATAGACCTTCCTGCCACCTGCGTTTTCGTCCCGGCTGGGGTTAAGAATACATGAAGGCCCGCGGTTTCTCTACTTTCCTGACAGCTGCAAGATACCATTCTACACGTGCAGTACATATATTGGACTTGCAAGTTGCAACGTCTTCTTCCACGTCGCGTTTGCTACCAACGGTCAGGTCAACTCGGACCAGTCGATTCCTATCCCCCCCCTCCCCTTTTTTATTCGCACATTGCATACGACGAACAACTGAAGAATCTGGCCAACAAAACATCTCTCCTCCCCTTCTTCTTCGACCCTCTCCCATCTCTCTCCATCCCTATTCGTTCCTTGTAACGAATGATGAATCCAAAAACCATGCCGACTTCATCCCCGTGGAGGCTCCTTCTTCTCCTATCCTCCGCCTTGGCACTCGGCCTCTGTTCCGAGTCCTGCACGCCGAGGCCCGTGCCGCCCACACTCCCCCAAATCGAGCATGGTAAGTCACATATTCTGACCCCCGAGCCCAGAGGCCAGGAGGGAACAAATGGCAGAAAAAAAGCAATCAACTTTCAAGGAATCCCTGAGAATCCCTGGACCCTGAGGCAAAAAACAAAAGCCAGCATTATACTCACCAAAGGCCTTTTTACAAATGCAATTCTAGCCCACAATCTTCCCCAACCACCCACCGGTTCCGAACTCCTCCACATTGCGCTCGGCTTCGGCATCCAAAACTACACATGCTCCCACATCGGCGCCAGGCCCTCCTCCACCGGCGCCCTCGCCATGCTCTACGACATCACAGCGCTCTACCCCGGACAAACCCACGAGTCGCTCCCCCGAAAAGAAGACTGGGACGGCCTGCCCCGCCGCGCAATCTGGTCGCATCGGGTGCCTCTGAACCTGAACTACTCCTCCACGGATGGACGAGTCGAGCCCACATCGCCGGGTGCTTCCCTGACGGAGCCCTTTCCGGCCGATGAGCCCCTCCGCATTTGGGGCGTGAAGAAGCCTATCCCCTTTCTGGGACACCATCTATTCACTGCGGCTGGTACGGCTGATTTTGTTCTGAGAGGCGGGGAGATGAATGTTCTTTGCGATAAGCTGGCGGCTGTGGATGCGCCTGTTGATGCGGATAGAGGGCCTCAGGGTACAGGGGCGGTGGCGTGGCTTCAGTTGGGTGCTAAGCCTGGGAGTGTGGGCGGCGTCAAGTATGTGTATCGTGTGTTGACTTCGGGGGGGGCTAGTCATGGCTGTGGGAAGGCGGCTGGGCAGGATAGCACGGTGTATACTGCCATGTATTGGTTTTTTGGGCAACGGGGGCAAAACGTGCCAAGGGGATGATTGTGTTTTCTTCTTCTTTCATTGCTTTTAATTTCTTTCTCTGTTATTTATTTTTTGCTTCTTCTGGAGGAGGGAGGTGGTGGTTTGGATGCCCTCTCTCAGACTCTCCCTCTAGGCTCTTACTTTTTTATGTACATGCTTGCCTTACCACGGTGGACACGGGTCTTCGGGCCGTGTCCATCTCATAAGTATATATATTACTGTGGTACCTGTGGCTCATCTAGCCTTTCTTCTTTCCATATCTGATAATGCTCCGTATGAGAATGATCAACATGATCTTTATATAATCTTCTATCTGCAATTCCTCAATCTCCTGTCCTGAAGATATAGCATCACCAGGCACCTATGATATAATGATACCGGTAATGATGATCACCGCCCCCCTGTTTTTGCCCTATCCAGATGAGTGCATCACCACGATGTACATAGTGTCTCTCCTACCTCAAATAGAAAGGATTCCTACGGTCGACACAGTCGCTCATCGATCGTCTCCTAACATTGTCAGTACACCCCACAAAGGTCGCCTCAACATCCCACAGTCGACATTTCCCCTTCGTCTCCATTTTAAGAACACAAACGAAACGTGTTCCGCTTTCCCTTCCGCTCCGGTTCCATCTCATTCCCCCCAAGAAATTCCCGAGACATGTATCATCCCTTCTCCATATCTGCTCCCGAGTCCTTATGTCCACGTGGGCTTTGACTCCGAGCTTCATATATATGTAGCACGCCTTTTGCAGCCCCCCAGGGAGCAATGGCTCTGCCGAATCGGAATCTACTTTATGGTGTAGTTGCGTACAATAGAATGCTGTGTAATGTGTTTCCCTCCTACTCTCCTGGTGAGAAACCGAGTGACTGAGTTGGTACAAAGGTGCGTACAAGGACTTGTCCTATGAGCGCTCACATCTTACACCAACCATAAATTTTCCCGTCTCGCCCTCTGGTCAGTCCACCACTTTCACCCCAGACCGCTACAGCCTACAGACCTCATTTTCTCAAAGGCTTCAGTTTCAAGCCACGGCCTTGTAAGCCACATGATTCACATCACCTACGGCAGATTGGCACGCTTAATTGGCATACAACCTCCATTAAGCTCTTCTTGACTGTGAATTACACTGTCCTGCTGGTTGACTTGGCCACGAGACCAGCGTCGATCAAGGATATCTGATGCCGCGCGACTCAGCGCAATGAGAAGCATTCCTACATGATACACTGAAAGCTTTTTCATTTCACAATCGCCATGTCATCCATCTTACGTTCATCTCGCTCCCCGTGACGTATCTGCCAGTCGATCTACACTTCTTGGCTTTCATTCATGGTCAAGCTGGTCGTGCAGTTTTTTCTTCTTCCATATCTTCCCCCTCATTCAGGCCGCGTCCAAACCGGCCTGAAGATCCTGCTCTAGACCGTTCCCCTGAGGGGTATTCTCCTGAGGTCGGGGGTCCTCCGCCTTCCACTGCCCACCAGCCTGGGGCATCGGCACCTGGCCAGCAGCGGCGGTTTGGGCTTGGCCTGTCGTGGGTTCTGCACTGGAGGCAGTCCGCACCATCTGACGGAAGCGTATAACTTCATCGAGTATCACCTTGCGCATCTCACCAACATCATCAAGGACCTCAAAGTCAAAGTTGAATATGGTTGGGCAGTTGGGCTCGTCCGCGGGATCATGCCATACTTGTAGGTACGGGTGCTCAAGCGCCTGCTCCACGCTGATGCGTGAAGAGGGATCGAAAGCCAGCATCTTGTCGAGGAGGTCCAGGGCGTGAGGGTTAGCTTGAGGAAATAGGGTGGCAAAGTTCTTCTTGGGCATGACGGGCAGATTGCGGACGTATTCTTGGGCACGAGGAGAGCCAATGCGTGACAGAGTCTCCTCATTAGGAGTGCCAAGAACGTGTAGAATCTGGTTCAGCTGATCGACATAGTCTCGACCCTTGAAGAAGGGTCGGCTACCGAGAAGTTCGGCAAGAATACATCCAACAGACCAGACATCAACTTGTTATGGGAGAGCATTCTGTTAGATAAGCATCACACCACCTTGCCAGCGAAGAGTAAACAGGGGGGTCACGTACTGGCTTTGGTGTAACTTTGAAAGCTAAGCATAATTTCTGGAGCTCGGTACCACCTGGTAGCAACGTATTCCGTCATGTAGCCAGCGTTTTGCTCCGGATCTGCTGAGAATCCACGTGCCAGACCGAAATCGCAGATTTTGAGTTCGCAGTCGGCGTTGACCAGCAAGTTGCCTGGCTTCAAATCTCGATGCAAGACATTGGCCGAGTGGATATACTTGAGACCACTCAGGATCTGGTATATGAATGATTGAAAATGAGCGTCCGTTAACGGCTGACCAGATCGAATAATGGCGGCCAGATCACATTCCATCAATTCTATATTGGGTTCAGGCGTCAGCACAAGACAATTCTCAACGTCGTTGAGCGCGAAGCGCATCGTACAGAACCACGAACCTTCATAAAGATACGTCTCATTGAACACGTCAGGTCGGGGAATATCCATGTCATATAGACATGTAATCTGGCGCGCGCAAGCTGCCCGTCAGCAAACCGTCGCCCGCGTTCAACGTTCAACTCTCAATAGGCTCTGAAGAGTCAAGCGGGGTAGCGTGCCGCGGGGCAGTGCGGACAAGCTTACATTGCGATGACCGCGAAAGTGCTGCAGCAGCTTTATCTCGCGCAAAGCGCGCTTCGCAAGGATCTTTTTACTGAAGACATTGGTGACCTTCTTCACGGCAACGCTCTCCTTCGTTTGGTTGTTGACAGCGGCACTGTGATGGAGACAAGATGCGCGATTAGCCATGATTCTGCCCTAAGGATGGCGGGGCCGTTGGCGATTCCGCGATTCCCAAGCCGGCCCAGGACGCACAAAAACGTACCAGACAATCCCATAGGCGCCCTGTCCCAGCTCCTTTGTGACGGTGTATCTCTCGTCGACGACAAATTCCTGATTGAAGCACTTGAAGGCTCTGCGTCCGGGGATGTCCGTCATGGCTGCGTGCGTAAAGGTGCCGAGCGAGCTGCGCGTTCAGCCGGTTTGTGCTGTCGTATCGCGCGCGAAGGGGACAAAGCGGGCGGGGCGAGGGTTCTCTTCTCACTGAGTGACCCCGCGTCTGAGGTGAGGATATCGTGCTGTCAATACGCGCCTTCGATGGCTGCAATGTTTTGTCGGCCCTGAATGGTGAGCCAACAAGCGGGAGCGGCGCAAAGGTCAGCTTATATGGCCGAAGGAAGAAAGGTGAGGGAAGCTGCAGGTCAAGCAATGAAGAGCCGATGCAGCTTGCCAAGACATGCACGTCACGCAGATGTGACGGAACGGCATGAAACACAGATTGGGCGGATGTACTGTGTACAGGGGGACGGCGTGTTGAGCCTTGAGGTGACCCGACGACTCAACCAGTCTGAGCCAGGTCACAGGTGACAAGGCCCGGTCAGGTTTGATGGAGAATATGTAGACAACTTCAGTTAACGGATAACAATTAATAATGGATGATGCACGAATCACGATGGATGGGGGAAGATGATGGAGCTGCTCCAGCACAGGTCATCGCTTGTTGATGAGAGCTCGTGTGCTGAGTCCGACTCTCTGTGAGTCGGCAGCAAGTGCCAAGAGGGGCAGTGGCTCTGCTCAGGGTTCAACGTCACTCCAGTCTCCAGTGTCCATCCACTCTGTCGCGCCGGCGCAGCTTGCTCCTTCCTTCTCCCGTGCAGTAGTGTTCCTGCCGGACTTCTTCTAAGCGCGCGCCTGCCTCATCAGTCATCGCCAACCGGCGATTTGCCAGAAGTAGGTACATACTCTGTAAGCTGTAATTAAAGTCGCGATGCCGTCCTAACAGGCACAAATTGACGACCGTCACTGATGATCGCGCTCAAAGGCCGGCTCAGATTGACCGCTGAGATTGACCGCTCAGGTTGGCCGAGGTAATCCGAGCCGATTCTTGTTGATATACTCCGTAGCCGTCCAGGGACTTCCAATTCACCCGGATATGTAGCCCCGCTCTTCCCTTTCGACCCTGGGCGCCTTTGTTCATCTTTGTCCATCTTTGTCCATGGCCCTGTGCCTGCGCCACAGACCACCAGCGCTATAAACCCCATCATCTTGCATCCATGGACCATCACTCATCCGGAGCCATCATGCCTTTCGACGTTGGCCCATCTAGGCAACGATTGACGAGGCCTTCTGTCTGGTGCGGACGTCTTCCACTATAATATTCGTCCCATGATGCCGCATCGCCAGATATTACTCGTCTACTCCCCAACTACTTCCTTCAGAAAATTCTTCGCATACCGACTACACTGCTCATACGCCTTCTCGAACCCATCTCTCCCGCCATAATAAGGATCATCCACAACCTCCGCCTCGCCCGTGCCGCTGAACTCCCCGAAGAGCATCACCTTTGCTTTGCCCTTCTTCCGAAGGCTGTTCAAGTCTGAGAGGTTCGACTTGTCCATGGCAAACACGTAGTCAAATGTGTCGAAATCCTGCGTCTTGACCTAGCGCATCGAACCAAGAATAATCTATTAGCGATCGGCTCCGTTGGGCCCTTCGAGTGGGAGACTTACACGCCGCGCCGCATGCTTGTAGGTTGTTATGCCATTGTCGTGGAGGGTGGAAAGTGTTCTCGAGTCCGGTTGTTCCCCTGAATGGTAGGCAGCTGCGCGAAGCTGAAGTCAGTTTGCGCATCCGATTCCCATCTGTTGATTCTGCCAACACGTTCAAAATGTACGAGTGTGAAATATGTACAAGGGGATGGTATATCTAGGTATCTCACCTGTCCCGCAGGAGTCAATCTTGCCAATCTTGTCTTTGTATTGTGGCTGCTGGGCTAGGTGTTGGAAGATGCCTTCTGCCATGGTTGATCGGCAGATGTTGCCGAGGCAGACGAACAGGACGGACACCGGCTCTGCCATATTGAAGCTGCTGCGCAATGGATGGAAGCGACGCAAGGATGCCTGAGATAATGGATATGTATGGGCTTGCAGATTTTGAAATACGATGGCCCCATCACTGGTCAGAAGAACAGCAAAGAACCTTTGCAGGGAGGGTTGAAGTGGTCCAGCCCGAGCTGCGAAACGTGGCACCAGACCCACATCGTACAATGACATCAAAGTTGAAGGGGTCTGGTCGCAATCAATCCTTTCGAAATGCGACGTCTTAGTAGCAGGTTAGTCAAGACTAATTATAGCAAGTGCCGACCGCAACGAATTTAAGTTTTACATATATATGTATACATGTTTATTGCTGCTTCTAACCTATGTATATCCCTACCATGGTTTTCCATGGACATTCAAGACCTAACCGGCTGAATGTATTACAGGGTTTTTTATTGTTTTCGCGGCGGTTGGCGTCTTGGACTTACCGCCTGCAGGATGTTCAAAGCGCGGCCCAATTTCACCCAACGCAAATGCGGATGAGAAGAGAAAAGAACAAAAACAACAAGGCGCCTTGCTAAAGAACATGATTTTGTACAGTGGAAATGTAATGCCCCCGGTTCATACATGAATTGTCGTGGATATGCGTGGGAACAATCGCTCGCGACGAGTGACACGGCCTGCCATGGACTCCAAATTATACACGGCGCTCCGATCAGGCACCGAGGGCCTGCCGCTGCCGCTCTCGTTTCAGGGTCTCCAGAACCCCCATCACGCCGTGGTTGCGAAGGCGCTCCAAAACAATTCGCATGCCGTCGCGGCTCTTTCCAAGTTGGTCGACCGTCTTGGTGGAAGCGAGTCTCTCGATTGTCCGTTGTAGACTTTTGGCACCCCAACCACCCATGATACCGGAGATCAGACCACCTTCCTGTTGAGACTGTCCGATCTTTCCTCTGAGCTTCTCAC
Source organism: Claviceps purpurea (assembly GCA_029405325.1). Taxonomy (NCBI): domain Eukaryota; kingdom Fungi; phylum Ascomycota; class Sordariomycetes; order Hypocreales; family Clavicipitaceae; genus Claviceps; species Claviceps purpurea. The sequence goes on along the minus strand of CM055783.1, from coordinate 2,267,569 downwards.
CCATTCGTGACCAACATTTTACTGATATATCGACCCCAGTGTGGTTGGCCATGTTCTCGGCGTCGCGTTTGAAGTCTTGCTGCTCGAGCACAGTCAAGATGCTCGTAAAGTTGAGATTCTGGCTTTTGGTGTGCATCCATCCCTCCTTCATGTCGACAACACTGGTCTCCAAGATATACGAGGCCTTGTCGCCACTACCGCCTCCAGTGACACTGGCGGGTAGCAGCTTGAAGACTGCGCCTGGCAGGCGACTCTTTTTCAGATGGATTCTCGTGGTATGAAGACGCTGTGTCTCGGGGTCGACATGACTGGAGATGGTGTCGGTGCTAAGGACATGAGAGGCGAAAGGATTGAGCTCAGGAGAGGAGTAACGAAGGAAGTAGGCTAGGGTGACTGCGGGAAACGGGTAGTAGTAATCTTGGTGGTTGGCATGCAAGAGAACCATTGTGACTTGATGAGTGCGCTGCCGGTCGAAAAAGATATATGATCGTATTTATAGTCGAATGTCGGGAGTCGGGACTCTGTGATGTACGTCGGTCAAGTCGAGGTTTTGCTGGCTGCGGTTTGGTCGTCGAGCTAATATTGGCAAAGCTGTTTCTTCGACCACAGCAAATTTTGGTGCCTAGGCGGGCGGCACCCTTAAATGAGCTGCGGCCAAAATGGTGAGAGAAAAGGAGGGAGAGAAAGAAAAGTAAGACCCCTCAGTCGATCAGACTTTCTGCAACCCTACTGTACAAGTGCGTTGACGCCAATTGATGGCAAAGGGTGGTAGATTCGAGGGAATGAAAGCAACGCGGGAGACGATGCGTTGGTCGAGGCAGATAAGGCATCATCCATCGATAAGGCATCGAACGACGGAAGATGCCACACGTGTACGTACCGGTACATAAGTCGCTGATTGGTCGTCAGGGCGGGGAATTGTGCGGGAACTTCGGGAAGTTGTCGAATCGTGTCTTGCTTGAAGACAGGCTCTACACGTGATTCTGAGCCCTCGGCAGAATGGGGTCGCGTTTAATTTTGAACGCTCTCGTTGGCCAAGGTCGTCCGCAAGTCGAACCACCCTGCCTCCCTGGCCAATGAGAGCAGCCCGATTTTAAAGCTGGCCTGATCAACGTTTCGGTTTCAACCTTGTGTGACGCAGGTGATGATGCCCATATCGCGCCACTGCATTCCGCGCTTCAATACTTCACCAGAACGCAGCTGCGTCACGGTACTGCCCGTTACATCGTGAGAATAAGGGCCATTGGCCTTCAACGTCAAGTCAAAGCCGGCTGCTGAATACGTATGTCTGCTCTACGGAGTATATACCTTGGCCAGCTGTTGTTGCCACCAGATTTATGGAATGGACGAAGTTGCATGAAGCTATTGCGTAAGAAAAACAAATATACCTACATGAGGTGTGCCAGCCGCAATGATTCAAGACTCAAGACAGCGCAGGTGTAGCAAGAGGGGGCTCATGCCACGAGACGCGAAAGTCATGCCACCTCGTCCAACATAGCAACCCTGTCTACTTCTTGGTGTAACGAAATTGTGACCTTGTAACTTGTAAGTGACTCTCTCTAGAAGTTGGGTTAGCCAACAGTCAAATATTTCAGGACTTGCCTTGACGAGGGATAAAAGACCAAGCTTCCTCAGGATCCTCATCTTGGTCGCCATTCACTTCGATATCAGGTCAAGATATTTTGGGCAACAGTGGATGTTACGGCCGTCTGCACCACGCAAATGCGTGGATTGTTAGTAAAGCTGAACTAATTTGCGACGATTACTGAAAGATGAGGAAGGAAAGCGAAGCTCTACATTTACGCCAAAGCCCAGGGTTTTTGGGGGAGGGGGCCGGCAGCAGAGGAGGGAGAGAAAAAGATATTGACGCCATGACGTCATTGAGCCAACACGTGACTCTGTCATGTCAACACGTGATTCCGTCATTTGCTTACCTACGTGATTCTACGTGATTCTGTCAGTCAGTGGGCAAAAAAAGGGAAAAAATGAATATGGATGCGCTTATTACGTGAGGGTGTCAAATCGACAAGGAAAAGCTGTAACGTGCATGCGCGTACATACCTGGAGTACCTACGTACGTACCTACATTAGGTACCTGCATCTCCTACTTGACGGATTGATGCCGCCTCCTGTGCCCGCTGTGCGTAGCGAGCAGCCCGCCGCAGGCGGCCCCCGGCAGGGCCCTAACCAGATTCTACTGTTGAAGCGTGATTGGTTGGATGCGCGCTCAGATGCGTCTACCCAGTCCAGTCTACAAAACAAAAACAACACCTTTCATCAACAAAGTCCCAGCTCTCGTCCACCGTCTACAATCTCAGCCCAATATCTAAATCCATCACCATTGAATACTTTGCATCGTCGAATGCTCTGCATTCTTCCTGCTGTCACTTTCTCCCTAGCTCCATAACTGAGTGTGGCCCCAACATGCCTCTTACCACACCACACGAAACGAAGACATTCAACACTTGCTACGCTACAAAGACATCAGTGTAACTCTCGCCTGTGATGCCTGCCGTGTCAAACGTGCCAGTCGCATTCCCCGACGTGGGGCTGCCCAACGTGACGCTTGCAATATCGACAACGTACAATCGCCTCAAGCAGCACGCTGCCGCCGTCAGGCCCAGGCCACGCACACCGACGAGACCGGCCATCAAGAGTACTTTCCTCACCCGCGACAACGGTGGTCTTCAGTTCCACCGCCCCGGACCACGTCTAGGCGAATCTTCGTCTCAGGAAGCAGCGAGAAACGAGCGTGAACGGATACAGCGCTGCCATCGCGCTGTCAGGAGAGACCGCGATGCACAACCCCCGTCACTTACCCCGACGGCGAGTGCGATATATGCTAGAGATCATCAGATGGCAGCTTCGCCAATCTTCGGCAGATTTATGCGGAATGGTAATCAGTTTGCAGCTTCGTCAACGCTTCGACAAAGTGGCGGTCCAGCGCCTGACGTCTTCGAACCAACCTTTGCCCGGCGTCAGCCTGACGACGTCTTCGAACCAACCTCCGCCCAGCCACGTGGATCCATTGCGCCCTCTGCCCGGTCCGGCCAATATCGCTTGACACCAACCTCCGCTCAACCACGTGAATCCATTCCGCCTTCTGCCCGGTCTGGCCAATATCGCTCACCAACAGTGTGCGACGAGTCCGAAGACGAGACCGATTCCCTCACAACCTCTGCCCGCGAATCCATTGCGCCCTCTGCTCCGTCTGCCCAACATCGCTCGCCAACCGTGTCTGACGGGTCAGAAGACGAGACCGATATACCCACAGCCTCTGCCCGCTCTAGCCAATCTCGCGCACCGACAGCCTCTGACGAGTCCGTCGGATCTAGCAATGTATCAGATACGCCACGCGCCTCGGAAAATCACCCCATGTTGCCACTTGATCCTGTTCAAGCCGTTGGCGACCTAGATGTGCCTTGCCTCACGGATGCCGACCAGGAGCTTCTTAAGACGTTCAAGAAGTCCCTCGCAGAGATCGAGCTAACGGAGTGCCCACAATGCCACATAAGCTGGTTCACTATTAAACTTGACCGGCGGTCCGGCGTCTGTCAGGAGTGTACGAAGGATAATGCATCCCGAATACGCAATCCCCAGCTGCCTGCGCTTTGGTCCGAGGCGAATGAGCTTGATCCCGGCGAGCCTCCTGAGCATCTCGAGGCCCTCGGACCCCTCACCCCTCTCGAAGAGTGGCTCATTGCCCGTGTGCACACTCGCATGCAGGTGATGACCTATCGTGGCGCGCAGTATAAGTACCGCGGCCATATCATCAGCTTCCCTAAGAACGTGCCGACCATGCACCACCGCCTGCCCATGCCGCCAGGACAGCTCGATATTCTCATCTTGAGGCCTCGCAACCAGACTGATCAGCCGAACATGATCAATCAATTCCGTACCCAGCTCCGCGTGCGACGTCCGGTTGTCACCGCATGGCTCCGTCATCTGCAAGCAAACCATACTGGCTATATCGACGTTACTATCGATGAGGATATCCTCAGCCAATTGCCCGACGACGGTGATGTGAACGCCGACCTTCAGACGGAATACGTCGACCCGGCGGATCTCGAGGATCTGATCACCGACATTGAGAATGATGATCTTGGGTACGATGTGTCAGTCATCCCGAATCTCGGCGCTGATGAGACGGAACTCGACAGGCTCCGTGGCATCCTGCGCCGTGGCCAAGGTGAGCCGAGCCCGTCTTCCGATAATGCCGACGCCACAGGGTCTCAAGGCCTTCAAATGCCAGCCGTTCGGAGCACACCCATTTCGGATATCGGTGTGAAGACTAAGATCTTATCACTGGCGTATCCGTCGCTATATCCCTGGTGGAAGGGTGATTTCGCAACGTCTCGGCAGCGCACGGTCGACTAAGCTAAGCTAACCCTAAGCTAACCCTAAGCCGATCTGCACTGGGAAGATCTTGCGAGGCTCAATGCCGAGATATATGACGAGTGGTGTGCATATAAAGGCACGTAAAGGCACGTATTGCACGCGAGAACCTTAAGTAAGGACAGCCCTCTCTCACACTCACACTTGACTCACATTGCTGCCCTGATAATAATTATAATTTCGGTCGCAGATTCGCTTGCTTCCTGAAGGATGTTCCTTAAACCAAAGTTACGGCATCACGGACCATTGGTACCGTTTTGAGTGGCAGGCGCGGGGAATATTGCAGTTGATGGGAGTGATGGGAGTGATGGTCAGCGTGGTCGGCCAGTCTGTCCAACCGGACTTCGTCTTCTTCGCCAGAGTTGCCTACATTTCTGGCCCGTGGCGCTTCTGGTTCGGTCGCAGGTCTCCCTTTCGACTTTCAAGTCTGAGAAAAGAGTGCCACGACTGACTCAGTGGCCTGAGCGTGTCAATGTTGTCCTGCGTCAGGTGTCTTACGAGATCGCTCCGGACAGCGTACCGTGTGGCGCCCGTTGCAGTACCTCTGCCTGCCGACGTTTCCAGCGGATCCTCGATTGCGATTTCTTCCTCCTTCGACGTCATCCATCTCGTCTGTGAAACAGTCCTTGGCGAAATGTTGGCCGACATATTTCCGGCCAATGCCGATACCTATGTGTCGGTAATCGAGCGTGCCGAAAACTTCTCCGAGGTCCTTCCCTGATCTTGTATTGACGATGTCCGTCAGCATTCTCGTAGGCCACGGTACTGGGTTGTCGGCCGATCCCGGTTTGTGGGCCCAGACATACTCGCTCTGACAAGATCCTAAGCCGATTCCGTCACCCATCAACGCCGCCAACGGCTAGATGTATACAAGATACGATGCCAGTAGCTGATCGACGCGCCATGGTAGGAATCGGGGGATAATCTTCGGCGAGTCCCGTTGGGAATCGGTCTTGTTGTAGAACGTGACTGTCATCACGTACCCGTCGATGGGTGGCCAGCCAGCGCGAGGCACCGAGATACTTTCCATCAGGCTCAAGAACGGCTGTGTCCGTCCCCGTAACATCTTCTTACTCGACGGGTACGTGGATTCCTACCATGGCGCGCCGGTCAGCTACTGTCATCGTATCTTGTATCATCTCACGCAGGACGAAATCTGGTAGCTAAGCTCCGGCCCGCAGAGTAGGTGATCAGATAACCTTTCCGGCCAGAAAGGATATCATTTATGACGTGGCGCAATCGCAGCTTGCACTGCCTTCACTGAAGAGGGTCGTAAGGGCTCACACATGAAGCTCACCAGGAAGGAACTCGATATATGTAACAGTCAGGCTGATCTTTGGAGGAATATTCATGATGATCCTGTATGTTTGTTTTCTCGCCTTGTCTTCAAGTGAGTTGTGGGTAGTCATTGCATTGCAATCCTCACCTCTGACTCTGCTCCTTCTTCGCTTCATCGCTGGCTGCGCTCCCAGTCAAAATAAATGAAAATCGAGAGACGCTTCTGGCACAACGAGCGTGGGAAATCACTTCATTGACGTCCGGGCTGAAACGAGCATTTTCCAGGGCCGCGGGATGATTCACGAGTCCCTGGTTCCGGCCCAAGCACGTCTTCCAGATCCGAATTCACACGTGATTAATTCCCAGCTGAGATCGGATAGTGATACACAGTATCTCTGCGCATCAACGCTTATAAAAAGCAACTGCTCGCGCGTATTTTCAAGTCTGTAGTCCGTCCTGCCGTCGCACTCATGATGATTCATCTCAACAACACTTCGTCTTTTCTGGCTGGTGTTTCAAGACGGCACTGTCCTGTTTCAGCACTCCCAGTTGTTAAGTCTCGGACAACTCGCTGTCTTTCATTCAAAGTCGCTACATCTCTTCTCATTCACTTCACTTTTGTAGTAACTCGCATTCGAATCGATTTGCGATCGCCGTGCAGCCCAATATTGCGATTTGCTTCAAGCAGATCTTAGACAGCAGTTCTCGGACACCCTTCTCATGTCCAAGGCCTGGGAGAGCATTACTGCCGTGACATCCTACCAACAACGTTCGGGAGGATGTAAGATTCAACATCAACTGACAACAGAAGCGAACACAAGACCAAGTAAAGCCCCAAGAGAGAAGACGCGAGCACCAACATACAGAAAAGCCAACAAAAACGCAACAGGTGCTTCTTCCAAAGTACATGACTACGTTTTGGCATTTGCAAAAGGAGACGCACCGCACATAGCATTGAACACCCAGCCCAAGCCGCTACGAGCAATGGCCCAGCCCGCAGTGCAATTGTGGCCAAGTCACCCATCAGTTTTCCATGACTCTGTAGAGAGACAAATCAGGGAGCTGCATGGCTAGCGGGGACAAAGGCCTGGGGGAATCTTGGCGTACATATTCCATATCCGGCTCTCAAGTGAGCATGCAGACATAGCATAGCCACCACCATGTACCAAAGCGTGTGCAATACCTTGTGATTGACGCCAGCTCAAACAACCCCCGAACATATCCGTCTGAGGAAGCAAGTCTTCCCATACAGTATTCGAGTCAGCGCGACTTCACGGGAAGAGAAGAAGAAAGGGTGCACCGAATGGGCCAAGTAGCAGCGCGAGTAAACGAATAATGACCGTTTACAAACACTCCAGGAAAGGTGAGCACGGATAATGAACCAAGCAGCTTAGGCAGTAAAGAGATCGCGATGGCGTGATCGACCCGGTGACGTTTTCCGGGGGCACTGAGAAGTGGCAGCGAAGCAATCGCGACGGCGTGATAGATGGGAAATAGCTTTGACAGATGGCGTGAAGGAGGAAGGGATTAAGGGATTGATTGGCGATCGCTGAAGGGAGTGAAGAAGAGGCGGCTGGTGGTGATGAAGAAGACGGTAGCTAACAAGTACAGAGAAGATGAGCAGCATTATAGTTAGTGTTTCCTTTTTGACTTATTAGTATAATTCTCAGTTGATACATTCAGATGAACCGTCCTGATTCTTGTGCTCGGACTCTAGTCATCGTTTTGGGGCCGTACTTGTCGTCCTGGCTGCTACACAATCCGGCCTGTGCAACATCAGAAACCGATGTGACGAACCAGAAAGAAATCTGGGCAATTGGTGGCTACTAGGTGTGAAGAAATTCTGCAGCGCCGAGCGACCGACCAGAACCTCCTGGAGCTTCGTCGTGACTCGTCAGATTGTAAGAAGTCGCATGGTGAGAGGAGGTTCAGGAGATCATGTCCGGTTATCGGCGGCGCCCCACCAAATCAGATCGCGGGGCCTCATCTCTTGGTGGAGGTAATAATAAACATCGTCGCAAAACATTTGGCGCAACAATCCCGTTTATTACCTCAACGTCAGCTCCCTTCCGTCCAATTGACGAGTGATCCATCCCCCCGTTTCCACCACAGGCCATGGATTCATTCGTCATCCGAACACCCTGCTCCAGCGCCAACATCGGCCCCGGCTTCGATGTCATCGGCCTCGCCCTCAATGTCTACCTGGAGCTGCACGTCACCATCGACAGCTCCAAGGGCCCCTCTCAGCAGCCGTTCAACTGCAGGATCACATACGAGGGCGAGGGCGCAGGCGGCGACGACGTGAGCCTCGACCCGCAAAGCAATCTCATTACCCGAGTCGCGCTCTACGTACTGCGATGCCACGACCAGCGAGCTTTCCCGGCCGAGACGCACGTTCACATCAAGAATCCTATCCCGCTGGGACGAGGTCTGGGCAGCTCCGGCGCTGCGGTCGTTGCGGGGGTCATGCTGGGCAAGGAGGTCGGAGGACTGAAGGGCTTGGATATGGATAGGCTGTTTGACTATTGTCTCATGATTGGTGAGCTTCCTCGTCTACTGTGCCTCTCTGTCCTTGATGAAGTTGGCATTTGCAGGATATTTGTACCGGGAAAGAAAAAGGAAAAACGGACGTCAAAACAATCCCGACGGATGCTTTAAAGAAGAGAAATCTCGGATGCGGGATAGAGGATTTTGTGCTGATTGACCCCATCTATAGAAAGACATCCAGATAATGTCGGCGCTGCGTTGTATGGTGGCTTCGTTGGAACATATCTCATGCCCCTGAACCCCGAGGACGCAGCCCGAATCGAAATTCCTCTATCGGAGGTCTTGCCGTCGCCCGCTGGCGGGGTCGACACTGGCAAGAAACCTCCAGTACCGCCTGTCGGCATCGGACACCACATTAAATTCCCATGGGCAAAGGAGATCAAGGCCGTTGCCATTATACCCGACTTCGTAGTGCCCACGGCCTCGGCTCGGGCCGTGCTTCCGGAGAAGTACTCTCGTCCGGACGTGGTATGTATCCCCAATGCAAAGCAACAAGAAAGAGAAGAACACAAGAGGACATGAGAAGAAATGCGAGCAAAAGAAACACAGAGTATAGTTACAGTTTGGACAATTCTTGCTAACCTGCCACGATACAGACATTCAACCTTCAACGAATTGCGTTACTTCCCGTTGCACTGGGCCAGTCACCGCCCGACCCAGAGCTCATTCACCTCGCCATGCAGGACAAGATCCACCAGCCCTACCGACAGACATTGATACCCGGGCTGACGGAAATCGTCGAGTCCATGTCCCCCAAGACAAAATCCGGCTTTCTGGGGGTGTGCCTCTCCGGAGCTGGGCCGACGATCCTGGCCCTCGCTACCAGCAACTTCGAAGACATTGCGAACCAGATCATTGCCACGCTGCGCAAGTACAACGAGAAGAAGGACTTGGCCTGTCGGTGGATGGTATTGGAGCCTGCTGAGGGTACGCACGTTATTCGATGACCGGGTGTGGCGCTGCAGCGCGGAGTTTATCAAAAAGGCGAGGGGTATCTTGATCAATCTTGCCGTAAGAAATGGGTATATAGTCGGCCATTCTCTTCTCCCATTTCTTGAGGTAGTCTTCGTCTCTGGATAGACATCTATTAGGCATAATCTCAACATGAGTGTCCACATCACACTGTTGCAGTCTCCAGATACCTGCGGGCTGTAGGTACCTACGAGGTATGTAAGTACGTCGAGAAGCTGCCGGGGTCTTACCTCCGCTTTACCCCGGCATTACCTACCTAACTTTGCGAGATATGCCATACAACAGATCTCCAAATCTCGATCTCTGCCGCGAGAGCACGAAGGAATGGGTATTACACGCGACGATACACTGGACGTCCAAAGAAACGCAAAACCTCTTCACTCGCGACTCTCTATCGCGTCACGTCAATACATCTTTCATCCGCATGCATCATTCAGTTCCTCCGTTGAAGAAAAATTTCCCTCATTACGTCCAAGTACAAACATTGCGCATGGCTGTCGAAATGAAGCCCTGCCCTTTGCAATAAGTCGCGGTAGCCATACCTAGCGCTCTCCCGAAGTTTCACGAGCCCCTTCCAAGTTCCAAGCCATCACCCTCATACGCTGTCCCATACCAATCGTGTGTAGTTGAGCGCACAGGATCGCATTTCGATTCAGTCTTCTTTTCTTTCTCTCTTCACCTCTTGACATGCTGGCAATCTTTCGCAGGCGCAACCGCGGCCACAGGCGGGACCCGAAGAAAACCACAAAAATAACTCCATGACGGCGTCCAATCCGCACAGCCGCCTTGGCTCGGTGGCTTGGCAGATTGAGTAAAGGTGAGGATGCATCCGCCAAAATTTCGAGCTGGTGTAGGCTGCCCGTTCCAGGGAACATATCCGGCTGTGTAGCGGCCGCCAATGGTTCTGTGTTTGTTGTCTAGTGTGAGCCAAAAAAGGTAGCAAGATGGGCAGAACTGCTTCGCGCTACGGCTCTGTTGGACGGTACTTGAGTGATATATATGTACACAGGAGAAATGACTCACGAAATCACACAGCAGTACTCAGGGCTCCGAGCTTCCGGAGAGACGGGTACGAGAGGGCTGGCATAGGCATTGTATGCCTCGAGAGTAGAGATGGCAAAGGTGCCGAGAACGGTGCTGAGCTTCATCTTGAAGTATTTTGCCTATGTTGGACAAGTGAAAAACTTGGCTTCTGAAGATCTCGGTGTAGAATCAAGCAGACGTTGAGGAGAACAAATCACTTGTGTCGTGTAGGAGATGCCCGTCGTTTTATTGCCTCAAGTCATAGTGGAACGCATTCACAAAGGTCGCCTACCTACCTACCAATAATAATCAGAGGAAGCCGATGTTTACGACGCCTAGGTATCTAGGTAAATACATAGATGTTAAACTGTACACCCGCTCGATGCCGTTCCTTCCGCAGTAGGGCGGGGATCCGCATTGAGGCAGATTCCGCGAGCCGTCTCTAAAAATCCATATTATCCAGATACCTAGATAGGCTTACTCCGAACTCGTCGACCGGCTGGATCCTGATCTCTCGTGGCAACGAGTATGTATTGTATCTCCTTGAAACCTGAAGCATATTCTCCTTCTGTTTTATGAGTTCCGTGTGTACTTGGTGCTAAGTAGGAATGGAAGTATGTACGCAGACAACGAAGAGGCATTATGTACGAGTAGGAGGAGGAGACAATCGCTGCCTATCGTCTTCTTGTCATACGACAAGGAGAAGGGGCGAGAAGTTTACGTATTCCTCGTCTAAACGCTGCATTATTTGACGAGAGAGACCGAAAGGCTCCGGCAATGCAGGTTCGGAAGCGTACAGCCACTCCGCAAAAGAACTGCAAGCCGTCACCTTACACCGTGAGCTCACTTGGACGTATTTTGGCCATTTATGCGAGACATTCGCGATCGAACCAGCCATTTGTGTCGCGATTTGACGAGGATTGACAGTCTAGGTACGCGCGCTCGGAAAGGGTGCATGATCATGTTGCTTCAACTTGTGCATGCAGCATGCATTGTCATGCTGGAGGCTGGAGCCTGGGAGCTGGGTTCGCCCCACTCCACCAATCGCCAAGTCTACCCGCTCAGATGCGCCAACCTCGGCCTGCGCAAAGCCGCATATGTACATACCTGTTATGTACTATGTACCTACATACACATATGTCTCAGTACCTACAATGTAGTACAAGTTACCTTTGGAGTACATAGCTACGGCCGAAGCCAAAAGTCCGGTCAACAAGATCAAAGCAAGGCAATTGGGACCATCTTCCTCCTGATTCTGATTCTTCATGTCGGCCCCTCGCGTTTAGTTTCTTGCGCTGCCTTGGAGCCTCTTTTGCCCCTTGCGCCCGTTGCATATTCTCGTGCTCTTTCTGTTGTCGTGTCTGCGTGACAATCCCTCGTCATCTTGGCCGCCTTGAATCTTGATCATCTCAACCGCGCCTCCTCTTTACCCCCTCAACGCGTTCGAATAGCCTTTTGGCGGCAAGACAACGACCATGGCATCGGCCTCGAGCAAACTCGGCGGCCTTGCCGTCGCGATACGCGTAATTGTCCCTCTGGCCGTGGGCTCCGCCGGTTATGCCGCCTACAAAGTCGACTGGACGAGGGCGATACACGACTTCGCGACAGGGCCAGGTCGCACGTCGCGCATTCTTCTCCTGTTGTTTGTGGTGTTCAATTGGAAGAATCTACCATTCGCATGGACCGTACGTCGCTCCTAGCTTCCTTGCCATGCCCGAGCTATCTTTTGGCTCTTCCAACTTCTCGCAGCAGAGCGACGAAGCTAACAGTGATGTTCTCCTTTTGAATAGTACCGAGTCTTCTACGCCATCTTGTACCACACCATGCTCCGAAAATCACCAGACCTCACCCCCCGTGCGCTCTTCAAGCCCATGATCTCGGAAACGCGAGCACCGCTGCTCGAAATCGACTACAATCTCCACAAGTCCAATTCGACGTACTTTACCGACCTGGATATTGCGCGTACTCATCTCGTGTCGTACCTTACTCGGCCCGCGATGCGCAGTCTCTCGTACAACGCCGAGACTGGCCTCGTGCTCGATCCCAAGACCAATAAGCCCGCTCGGGGACCCATGGGCATCATGCTCGGCTCCGTGGCGTGTAGCTTTAAGCGCGAGATTCGCGCCTACCACGCATATGAGCTCTGGAGTAAAGTGCTCGCTTGGGATCGCAAGTGGTTGTACATGGTGACGCACTTCGTGCCCAAGGGCTCGGCTAAGCCCACGGAATGGCTGGATCCGCGGTTCGGACGGGTGCGCACGAGGAGCGGCAATGATGCCTCGGGGGGCTGGGAGGGGAAGATGCACGCCACGGCTGTGAGCAAGTATGTTTTCAAACTGGGCCGACTTACCATTCATCCGGCTATTGTGTTGGAAAACTCGGGCCTGTTGCCTGAACGACCGGGTGGGTGGAGGAGTGGTGCGAACCAGCTCGGGGATGAGGCTGTCGATCTGGGGGACGTGGACCTGGCTGTGGAAGGGGAGTGGGATTGGAGGCGTGTGGAGGCGCAGAGGAGGAAAGGGATGGAGATGGCACAGCATTTCCAGGCTCTAGATGAGACGAGCGACTTGTTTGACGGGGGGGCAATGGGTGCGTTGGCCAAGATTGGGCCGTGTTGATGGGTTTGGCCAGCTTTGACGCCTCGGTAAGTTGCTGGTATGCGACTGACGAATGATGATGTTGTGGGTGTACAGATTCGCTTGCGCCGAATGGCGTATGTTCACTATGTTGTGTATTACTACCACGGGACAATAGGAGGGATAGATTAGAATCTAGAAAATTAGACAATAGACTCATGTCACACTATAAGTTGCATATGTAGACTTCCAATTCATATGCACGACTTCGTTTCCGTGTGCATGTAAATAGGTACCTAATGCATGTACTCCATGTAAAATGCGTCGATGCTACATACCTATGTAATGTCATGCGATGCCATGTGCATTCGATGTCACCCTCCCCCAATCCTCAGTCAACAAAAATAGGTAGCTCGTCCTACCTATAAGTTTGCAACACTGCAATGTGCTCACGTCGACGAGCGCGTTGGTTGGACATAGAAGCTATGATATTGTCATCACTTAATCAACCAGGAGGAAACAAAACTCAAAGCACCAAGAGTATGTGTAAACGAACATGCAACTCAGAATGCAAGGTCACACAGCTTGAGCGAGAACTAGAAGCAGTTTTCCAGGAACACCGCAGAAGAAATACTGCAAGAGTCACGCCGCAGGAGTCAGAAGCGACGGTGAAGTGAGGAGCAGTACGGTCACGGAGGTATCTACAGGCCCTCGGGGCTTCTATCTGTCTGAAGTCCTTGTGTATACAAGAGCACAGGCTCCCGAGTACTCAGATGGAGAAGGAGAAACCGCAAAATAGGCCCTTTTGATTGAAACACCCTCTGGCGCTTTCAAATATGTAGATATCCTCCTTCAATTCTGACTGCGTAAAGGCATTTTTGATATCGTACTGGTGGCATTCGTCCTCCTCCTCAGCAGTCACTGCCAAGAATAGCCGTAGCGTATCCATGCGAACGGTTGGTCGTAATCCTGCCCGTACTTGGCTAAAACCTCTTGCTACAAGTCGTGCCTTCAACCTCTCGATTGACCCGTCCACTTTCAGTTCAATAGTGTAAACCCATTTGCACGAAACAATGTTTGCGCCCCGAGGCGGCACGACTTCCTGGAAGGTACCATTGGTGTGCGGTGCTAAGAACTCTTCTGCCATAGCCGCGCGCCACTGCTTCGCGTGAGCGTTATTTTCAGTGGCCTCCTTGTAGGTTCGTGGGATCTTAATTCCCCCGATGAAGTTCGCCACAAATGCCGTGGCCACTTCCTCTTCGGCGAGTCCTTTCAGGGCAATCCCAGCTGGAAAGGCAGTCTCATATGTTGCGTCATATGTGACGCCCAATATCTGCGCAATCATCGCACGGATATTCTTTGCCTCCCTCTTTTCCTCTTCTAAGTCCGACCATGACCTTTTTCTGACGCTCCTGGTGAAATACCTTGGGGCTTGCACGCTGCTCTTTTCCTCGAAGATCTGGACGTCATCCTTCAAGTGCCCTGTTCTAACTCGGCGATGTCGGCGTCTCCACGTCGGCTTCTTGCTGGGGTGTTGGCGTCACTTCTTCCATCTCGCTGTAAGGTGTCGGCGGCTCGTGAGGTGTCGGCATCATCGCTTCAACCTCACCGACGCCAGGGGGATCTTCATCCGCATGCGAAGGCGCTTTCCCACTGTTCCTTCTTCTTTTCGTCCCATGAGCCTCCGAGGCGTGAGATGCCGTCCGTGATGGCATCAACGACAGCGTCGTGTGCGGAAGAAGATCCGCCTGGCGTCAGTGAGGGGGAGAGTGGGGTGACGACCTCGGGACCGGTGGTGTCGCCTATTTCTCGAACATAGGCGAGCTCTAAAATCGAATTTTCCAGTCTGTAAAACGCCCTCTTTCCCTTCAGGATCGCCTTCTGCGTCGAAACCAGTCCTCATAGTTGTCTCGGCAGAGTTTGTCGATGTCGTCTTTACCCATCTTCGCTGGTGTCTAGGTATCTTCCCCTGAAGATAGCCGGAATCGCGTCTCTGCGATGTTGTTGATGAAGTCTAGTTCCTGGTCTCCGGGCTCATAACCTATTGAAAGGGGTGGAAATTAATCTCTCGAAGCTAAGAGATTGCGCGGCAGTAGAACTGTAGTGTATTGCTACACGAGGGCTTCAATGGTGATCGTATTCATGATCTACGACTGATTGCTTGAAGAGAGAAGAACTATGTACCAGGTAGGTATGTACCAGAGACTTCTTTCTCCCTATGTGCGTTGTGCCGCGTGCGTCGGTCCCGATCCGGAGTACCTCACGTGACACGTGCCCCGTACGTACTACATGAATCATGATGGTACATACCTACCTACTCCGTACATGTCTGCACCACCCTCCAGACCAGTACTTACCCCTTGGAATTTCTTCATACCGATATTGCTGGACCTTTGCCCATTGTTGGACACGAGCGAGCCCGATACTGGGCAGTATTCATTGACGATTTCACAGGCTGGACGCACGTCGTGCCTCTGCGACAGGGAACAATCCTGGGAGTTGCAATGTAACTCATCAAAGACGACGTTGGAAGACTTAAAAATGCAGTGACGCGAAGCTGTGCCAGTGCGCGCCAAAAATAGGCAAAACTGAAGGGGGTCTGCGACGCAAGTCACGTGGTCTTTTGTAGTGAGAGAGGAGTCAGAGGACTACCTAAGGTACCTACGTAGGTATGGACGGTACAGTACGTTGTTTGGTATGTACGTAAACACTGTACTGCATCCGTATCTGTTGGTGAACTTGGTGGTCACCTACCTACCCGTCTACTGCTCAGACTTACCCCCTCGGCGGGGGGGCCTTGCCTTCGGCGACCCTCCGGGGGCCCTCCGGGGGCCCTCCGGGGGCGCTGCCGCGGGCTGTCCTCGCTGCGCTCGTCTTGTCACAAACACTGCTACTAGTAATCACCGATCTTTCAATGCAGACCAAGAATTCCTTCCGTTTACCAGCTCAATGAATCCTACCGTACGTTCTATAGCCTACTACATATGTCACCTGTCACGTCGTGCCCATCCGCCTTCGCCATGAAGCCTCCTCAAGCGTCACCGTAGATGTCCTCGCTGCTCGCATCACTGTGTTCATCGTCACTATCGCTGGTCGTATCACCATGCTCATCATGACGGCCAGTGCTTGCGTCACCGTGCTCCTCAGCATTGTCGATCCCTTCATCCGTGACCTCCTCGTTCATACCGGTGCGCACGCGCAGATCTCATCACGTCTTGATCTTTCTTGCGCCTCTTGAGGTCAGCCAGCCGGTCCGCGTTGGGCGGCGTTGTGATGTCTTGCAGGTCGAAGGGGCAATCAAACATAATGCCATCCAAACTTTTGACACGAGAGACCGCAACGTACGTAAGTCCCGGAGTAAAGTCCTTGCCCGAGATATCTGTGACCGCCTTTTCGAGGGTGCATCCCTGAGATTTGTGCACCGTGATCGCGTACGCCACGGTCAATGGAAACTGTGTGCGTGTGCAGGGCCTGCGCTGGTAAAAGAAGTCTCGACGAGAGCGGAAGATGGGGACAATCTTGTTGAGGTGCAGTCTTGTCTGCTCGTGGGAACTGAAGTGCTGGGCGATGTGTGTGGCCAGGGTGGCGTCTCCCACCAACTCCTCAACGGGTGGACCTGTGTAAGAGTCAAAGTGCACAAGCAGTACGGTCGGGGCCACCTTGCGCAGATCGCTGGCAGCAGTACCTTCTTTCCATGCAAAGTCAACGACGGTTCCAATTGCGCCGTTCACAAGCCCCTGGGCTGTCCAGAGATTCTCCGTCAACATAACTTTGGCTCCAACGCACAAGCTCAGCTGCTGTTGAAGATTGCCGGCATCCCGACTGGCGGCTTTATTGCTTCCCCGGCCTGTTGAGTCGCAGGCAATGTTGATGATCGGCTTTTGGATCTTCTCCAGATGTTCCCGGTTGTAGGTTGTTCATGCGTCTCCTTGGGAAAGTGAAACCGGCAACACTTGTCACCAATTAGCTTTTAAGTGTGCCTTCTTGGGGAGGTGAAGCATGCATACCTTTTCTCCATTGCCTTGCGCTAGCCTGGCGCTCTCTCCATTACCTTGCTCTGGCCCGGCGCTCTCTCCATTACCTTGCTCTGGCCTGGCGCTCTCTCCATTGCCGTGCTCGGGCCTGGCGTTTGCCGTCCTCAGGCAGTAGCCGTCAGTGCACATGTGAACCTGTACTCGGTTCAAAATCGCTGACAGATTGCGGAGCGTGAAGTCACCATGACGAATGAGCGGATTCGAGTCCTGAGCTGGTGGTACGCCGACAGTGTGGTTCCACGAAGTTACCTTGTCCTTGAAGAAGTCAAGGAATCTCTTCTCCGCATCCGCAGCCGCAGCCGCGTCGCCGGGCTTGACGTCCAGAGTTGGGCAGTCTTTTAGCCAGAGGAGCATGTGAACATGAGGACTGCCGCGTGCCTGGAACTCAACTCGCCACCAGGAGTCCTCAACATCGAAATTTTTGGCGATTACCTCCTTGAAGAAACTCTGAAATCTGTCCATAAAGTGGTAAGCCGCGATGTGTGGGTTATTTTTCAAGTTGATGGCGGCGATCTTCATCTTCTGCTCGATGGTTCCTGCCGCCCAGGCCTCGTAATTGGGCATCAATTTGCCAGCGACTCCCAGTGCAAGTCGGCCGCAGAGAAGGTCATGAACAACGATGGGCATCCAAGTCCACGGACCATAGCCGCAAGCTCGTTTCGCTTTCCCAGCCAGTACGGGCGAGTGCCCAACATGTTGCCCGAATATCGTGTGATCGACTTTAGGAGAGCCTGTGCCTCTTCAGAGTTCTGATTAAACATCTCCCTCAGCTTCTCGATTGTGATATCCTCACGCCGATCTTTCTTGAGGTAGAAAGTACTCCTCTTGTTTGTCTGCGTGCGAACCCACATATTGTACACGACGTAGCGGAACTTGGGATGCTGGGCAAACCGACCATCAGAGAGCTTGAGAGCACGCAGGATATAGTCCTTGAAAGTAACCGAGCGTAGGCGAGGTTCAACAAAATCTCCTGTGCCGTGGGGGTACAGAGTCGGGAATGCCATCGCCAGCAAAGGTTCCTAGACGTTGGGCATCTATGTAGAGGGTGATAAGGATTGATAAGGACCGATAAGAACCGATAAGAATACTGACCAATGAAAGCGGCCGATAATATACGATAAGGGACTGACCAATGATAGGGCCCGAAATTTGGAAAGGCTCCACACCATAGCTCATATACCACTTGGTAACATGGGTAACATCGAGCATAAAGAGGCAAACACGAAATGTGCGCCTCCGCTACGCGTCGCCGCACGATTTCTTCAGTTTTGCCTAATGATAGTGCCATCTTCTCGCAGGAGAAGGTAGATGCGGCTCCCCCTGTAACCCAGGAGGCCGCAGACGGAAACCTTTGGTGTAATCAGTTTCTCGCGCTGACCGGTCGTTTTAGCGTAGCATTTGCAGCCAAGTGGCGGATGTGGGAAAGGTCAGGTTTGTCGCCAAACCAGCCCTCGTATGGGGTCTTGTCGTGACGGCTGTGAGGGCTTCTGTTTCGAGTTCTTTCTAAGATGATGCGGTTGGTGACTTCTGCGACTCCATTTTGCTGATGCTGGTCAGTCGCTGTAAACTCCAGTTCAATGCCTCGGCTCGTACAAGCGGCAATGAACTCGGCTGATCTGTTTTCCCCGGCTTGGTCTAATAATCGAATGCGGTGACAACGTCGCTCAGGGTGTTCAATGAGATCAAGCCATCCAAGGAGGGTCGAACTGGAGTTTACAGCGACTGACCAGCATCAGCAAAATGGAGTCGCAGAAGTCACCAACCGCATCATCTTAGAAAGAACTCGAAACAGAAGCCCTCACAGCCGTCACGACAAGACCCCATACGATGGCTGGTTTGGCGACAAACCTGGCCTTTCCCACATCCGCCACTTGGCTGCAAATGCTACGCTAAAACGACCGGTCAGCGCGAGAAACTGATTACACCAAAGGTTTCCGTCTGCGGCCTCCTGGGTTACAGGGGGAGCCGCATCTACCTTCTCCTGCGAGAAGATGGCACTATCATTAAGTCTTCCAACGTCGTCTTTGATGAGTCACATTGCAACTCCCAGGATTGTTCCCCCATGCACCCCCCCGTCTCGGCTGAACAAGGCCATGATATCAATGTATCCACTGCGTCGACTAAGAGGGTGGGTGACTCTGCCAATTCACCACGCCCAGCTAAAAGGTTATATACTTATGCCTGCACGTCCGGCAGCCCTCCAGCGTCACAGCCAGGGGGAGACACCAGTGACGGACCGAACCTGTTCATCGATGGTCTGACGCCGCAAGACTCTCCTCCGTCCAGCACACCTCAAGACAATTATCCGACTTCGATCATCGAAAGGCACACCTCTCGGCTCCCATATCGTTCGACACGCGGTCAGTACTCTGACAACACTATCCAGCGATATGGCCACAGCCTCGTCATTGCTGCCGTTGGCGCCTTGATGCTGGCTTCGGAAGCTACCATCATCGAACCCAGAAGTCTGAAGGAAGCTCGAAATGACGCAGCATGTTGGCAACACTGGTTCAACGCCATGAAGATGGAGTACACCTCTCTCGATACCAACAAGACCTGGACGTTAGTACCCAGACCCGGGAATCGAAAAACCTTGGGCGCCAAATGGGTGTACAAACTCAAACGTGGCCCATCCGGAGAAATCGTACGCCACAAAGCGCGCTGGGTTGTACGTGGTTTTGAACAAGAAGAGGGCCTTGACTATCAAGAAACTTTTGCCTCAGTCGTCAAGCCCATGAGCTACAAGGTTCTATTCGCCATTGCGGCGGCACTCAACCTTGAACTCCATCAGATGGATGTCAAGACTGCCTTCCTGTATGGCCTGATAGACGACCTTGTCTACGTCGAACAGCCAGAGGGATTCAACGACGGCACCGATCGCGTCTGCTTACTTAATAAGGCATTATATGGTCTTAAGCAGTCACCCCGAATCTGGTACAACACTCTGGCCGTCTTTCTGTACACGCTAGGTTTCAAACCCCTCACCTCTGACCTCGGCGTGTTCGTCAAGGGTAACCTGTATGTGGCAATATACGTTGATGACCTTCTCCTTGCTGGCCCCGATTTAGATGACATAAAAGCAGTCAAGGCGGCCCTCTCCAAACGATTCGAAATGGAGGACCTGGGCAAATGTCACCACTACCTGGGAATGGAAATCGTTCGAGATCGTCCAAACCGGACCATCCGCCTTAATCAGAGGGCTTACACCCAAAAGATTCTGGGGGAGTTCCAGATGGACAACAGCAACAAGCGTTTCGCGACACCGATGGCAACCGACGTCAAGTACGAACAAGCCCCTGCAACTTTTATAGCCTCCAAGACAGATCGCGAATGGTACGCCAAAGCCATCGGCTCGGTCATGTACCTCATGTTGGGCACCCGCCCAGACATCGCATTCGCTGTGTCTTGTCTCAGTCGGTTTGGAACTCCCCCAGAATCTTTTGGGTGTAAGCCCTCTGATTAAGGCGGATGGTCCGGTTTGGACGATCTCGAACGATTTCCATTCCCAGGTAGTGGTGACATTTGCCCAGGTCCTCCATTTCGAATCGTTTGGAGAGGGCCGCCTTGACTGCTTTTATGTCATCTAAATCGGGGCCAGCAAGGAGAAGGTCATCAACGTATATTGCCACATACAGGTTACCCTTGACGAACACGCCGAGGTCAGAGGTGAGGGGTTTGAAACTACTTTTCGGAGTTGACTTTGGAGCGGGGAGTGTTAGAACCTGGCAATAGGCCCTAGAGACCAAGTCATGTGATCTCCGGCCTCAGTCAGTATATGACTCCCGGACCTCTCCAGTTCTATTAGGTAGTTGCTCCTTCAATCAACATCTTCATCTGTCATCCTCTCATTCAAACGGAGATCCACATGTATGTATTCACCAGGAACATTTTATGTTTTCTTTTATGTTTTTCTTCATGTATTCGACCACGCTCGCGATTCCATGTCTTCAACGACAAAAGAGAAAGTGGCGATTGTAGGAATCGCTCCTCATGTCACGTGGCTGGGTGTGCAGCCTGACACGCTGATTGGCTGCAGCACCCACCAGGGCAGGAAGACTTCTGCGAGCGGCCCTTTCTCCCCTTCCCCTTTTAGACTATCAATGAATAAATAAGATGAATACATACAAGCAACCACAGCACACACAGCACACACACGTTTGGTTCCGTATTTCATGCATTGACATTCGTTATCTTTTGACTTTTATATACCGCGGTACCTGACGTTATCAACAGTAGTACTTTGTTGCATCCCACCTAGATGCAAGATCTTTCACACGTTCCTGCATCAAGACAAACACCAGTGATCCAACCTTCTCTCTCATTTTAACTACTCCAGCCCAGGTATTCCGGAAGATGGGGAGCGCGTGTTATGGAGAAACGGGAATATATGGCAGACTAAGCGCAGTAAACCGAGCCGTTGTCGGGGCAGTCGTAGCCCTTTGAATCGTTTTGAGACACTCCTCGAAGCACTCGCCATGTGACGAACTTGTCTCTGTTCTGGTCGGTGCACTGAGCGGAGTAGATTAGTATCAAAAGTGCATGCGCGACTATGAACCAAAACCAGCAGTCTTGAGCGCATCGAGACGAGTTTGCAGACAAGGCGCGGAGGAAAGAGACTTCCTGGGGAAAGAAATGAAACAAGACTCACGCAATAAGTGTTAAGTCCCATTGCTTCACATTCGCCGCTGCCGGGAGTTCCACCATTGCACCAGCCCTTGGGAAAATCAATGGGTTGTGCAGATGTCTGTGGCTGCGGGACGGCGACGGCAAAGCCGATTGAAGCGGAGGCCAGGAGAAAAGTGAGGAACTGCATGTTGGTATGTATGTAATGGAATCGATTCGTTTTTTCTATACGTCGCTGGAAAGGTTCACGCAAACCGAGGTGGGAACAACTGCTTTTATACAGAGTACGGAGTATAGATATACTCCGTCGATGGCCAAGTTGCGCCACTGAAGGCTGTTAATCCTTCCATATTAGCCTAGGTATTCAACAATATACGCAGATATCACGGTCAAAACCTCGGCCCCGAGCCACCAGAGTCCAAACCATCGAAGACTCGGGAGTCGAGACCATACTCCCTAGGTACCCGTGGCCCGCTCTCTACGGAGTATGCCCTCGGCTCGAGTTTGGTGCAGATTCATGGACCATGAGCCTGCGATTATGGCGTTTTAATAAATCCCTGCTCTGAACCTATCGGATATCCCTGAGGTGCCTACATATCGGGTGTCCCGGGGGGACTGAAAAGCGCTTTGCCAGAAGTTGGAACTGTCGGTCCGACGGTTATTGCTCCGCTTTCCGCGCTTCTGTTGCTTATCACCACTCCCTCACATTCATCTGTGAGATGTTGTTGTTACTTGTTGAGAGTCGAGACACTATTTGTGACGAAGGAACGCTTTCTATGAAGTTGTTGCGTCAGACTGGATTCGCTTGTTCATCTTGCTGTTCTTTAGTCACATTTCGTTCTGTTGGTTACCAAGGCATCTGGAGAGATTGCCCGAGTCTTCCGAAGTTCAACACAAGGGAGATCAGTTTGGGCATTTGGTTAAAGGAGTTGAGGGAGCTCACTGAGGATAGGAAAGGAGAAGAAAGAGGGGAGTTGGGTTTTGTCGTGTGTAAGGGCTTAGTTCCTGTCGTGAGGATAGTGAATTGAGTCTCGTTCTAGTCTAGTAGATCTTGTCAAATCTATCGGTCGTTCTTCTCTTGAGTCTTATCTTATCTCATTCAGCTGAAGTTCTATTCTTCGTCCGTCTGGATACCCGTTTGACCATTGTCCGGGTTTCCATCTTTTTCTGCCTTCCGACCTACCTCATTTTTCACCCCAAGAACTACATGATTCATTTTCACCTCAAATTACCTAAAACGGAATAGTGTGTTTGGGACCTCAAGGCAAGGGGAGTCATGCATTGTGACAAGTCACAAGGGCCAATATTTGGGACTAAAACTGAGGAATGTCAATTCAGAACGTGATGATCGACTGTGACTCTACAAGGAACTCTGACTCCTGCGTCCTCGAAGTGGCCAGCGATGATATGCATATACACCCCGGCTACCTGCTTGAATATCCCGAGTGTGCCGGCAACCGCTATGCAGGTATACGCTGTACCGGCAAGCGCTAACCTGGGATCCGGCTGGTCAAACGCTGTGTCGGCAAACGTTGTGCAGGCAATCGCGGAGCCGATGATCACTGTGCCGGGAAACGCTGTGTCCCCGGCTGGAACGCCTCGGGGTGGCAAGTGTGCCCGGTGCCGGCAAACGCTATCGCAGGCACGGAGTATACGCTGAACCGGCAAAACGCTATGCATGCAGGCAATCGCTGAGCCGGCAATCTCTGTGCCGGGAAACGCTGCGCACGTGATATCATCTGATTTCCTCAACACTCCCCCTCAGATGGTATCCCGTCTTCCATCATGGCTATCCTCTTGAGCTCAGCCTCTGATCCCCTTTCTTCCTGCCCTTACATGATCACTTCTCTCGACTCCCATCTGCTCTCGAAAAGCGTCAAACTTGATCCTCGTCAATGGCTTTGTCATGCCGTCAGCAACCATATCTGCGGTTGCCGGTTGGGATGTACGTGATACTGCAACGCTTCTGCTCCACTAGATCCCGAATAAAATGGTAGCAGACACCAGTATGCTTCGACCGCTCATGCAATTGCGGGTTCTTGGCTAGTGCGATGGCTCCTTGATTATCTCCAAGCATTTGTACTGTTCGCGAATTCTTTCCAATGTACTTTGCATATCCCATGTCTCTAAACACCTGTGCAATCCATTGGCCTTGCTTTGCAGAGGATGCCGATGCAATATACTCGGATTCGCAGCTTGACGTTGCTACTGATCTCTGCTTCTTGCTTGACCATGATATCGGGCCGCCATAGAACATCACCACACTTCCTGAGACGCTTTTTCGATCCACCTGATCACCTGCCCAATCTGCATCAGTATAGACAACGAAATCCCCATATGCTCCCCCTGGTCCGTAACGCAGCCTTTGTCCTGCAGTGGATTTGAGATATCGGAACAAGTGCTTGATGGCGTGTCCATGATGTTCAGCAGGATCGATCATGGCTTGACTGAGTTTGCCTAGGACAGATGAGATATCAGATCTGGTGAATATCATTACGTACATGACGCTTCCAATTGCTTGCTGATATTCGCAGATATTGATTCTCTTATCAAGGTCGCTTGTGGGTCTCAGGTTGTCGTATCCAGTGGCTGGAGTGCCCACTGGAGAATGCTTCCCATTCGTGAAACCAAACTTGTTCAGGATGCTAGTGATGTATTGTTCCTGGTCAAGATAGATGGTCCGGTTACCTCGATCTCGAGTGACTCTAGCACCAAGGATCTTTTCAATCTCCCCCAGAGCCTTGGTGTTGAACCGGCTACGGAGAGTATCATTGAACCAGCGAAGCTCGGATTTGCGCTCAGCAGATGCTGCAATGTCGTCGGCATATACGAGTAACTTGATGGTCTTGGTAGGGTGTGTAAATAGGCATGGGTCGGCGAGACTTTGGATGAAGCCCCATGCTTTGAGCTCATTATAAGCAACTCGTTCCAGTCTCTTGCAGCCTGCTTCAGACCGTACATGCTTCGTAACGCTTGCCAAACCATTCCTTTCTTCACTCCGAGTCCCTACGGTGGGATCAAATGTATAGTTTCCTTGAGGTGAGACTCCGTGAAAGCATTTTTGATATCCCGTTGATGACATTTCAAGTCGTCAGCTGCCACAGTAGCTAAGAATAATCGCAGAGTGTCCATTCGGACCGTCGGTGCAAAGGTTTCGTCGTAGTCTTCTCCGAGTACGGTTTCGACTTGGATGACGACTTGGGTAGTCCCACGCCTGGAAGCTTTCTTGGCAGCCTCATTCTTCTTGTACGCCTCAAGTAGCATTTGTGCCGTGGTTAGGTCGGGGCAGTCGATGAAGGTATGTGGCTTCTTATGGTTCTTGCAGAGGTAGCAGAGCAGAGTGGAGGCCGTGGACGGTTCACCTTCCTTCTCGTAAAGGTAGGCGAGCTTATCGGCTACAGAGATCGGCCGAGGCTTGAGTGAATCGAGTAAGGGCTTGTTAAGGTCCGGGAGAGCTTCCACTCACGACGTCGCCGCGACAGTTCCGCGTCGTCCACGGCCTCCACTCTGCTGTGCTACCTCTGCACGAACCCTAAGAAGCCACATACCTTCATCGACTGCCCCGACCTAACCACGGCACAAATGCTACTTGAGGCGTACAAGAAGAATGAGGCTGCCAAGAAAGCTTCCAGGCGTGGGACTACCAAGTCGTCATCCAAGTCGAAACGGGCATATCATGCGATACAGTACGTTATCGCTGTACCCGGACTTCATCTCGATGTCGCTGTTAATGAGCCATCGGCGGTAGTCCTGGATCTTTGCCCAGTTTCCAGCGAGGGTGCGTTGAGGTTTGTACTGGAAGGATACAATCTTGGCCGCGTATCGGTCTGCCATCACGCTGTCAAGCTGTCTATACCTGTCTTGTAGTGACTCAGGCTTCCCCTCAAGGCTCAGGGATACCGTTTGCTTACCTCTGGGCGCGTCCTGGCACAGCTTCACGTTACTTCCTTGTTAGTACATACTCCGTAAAGCTGAACTAATTTGCGACGATAAAAAGAAGAGACATAAAGCGAAGCTTTACACTTACGGACGCCATAAGTGCGGCTCTGGTCCTGACGTCTTCGACAGTCAGTTGCATCCATCACGCTCACCTGGCCAACATGGCCCGGCAACGGTCTCTGACGACTGAGACGAATCTAGCGACAGTTCAGACGAATCTAGCGACGATTCAGATACGCCGACACCTCGGGAGATCGCCCAATGTTACCATCTGATCCCGTTCAAAGCGTTGCGTTGGCTCGATATGCCTTGTCTCACGAATGCTGACCAGACGCTACTGCGCAATTTCGAGCGTTCCCTCACAAAACTAGGATGAACGGAGTCCCACGATGCCTCACAAGCATGATGAAAACCGAGGCGAGTTGCCTGCGTTTTGGTCCGAGGCGAATGAACTTGATACCGGCGAGCCTCCTGCTCATCTCCCAACTTTATTACCCCTCACGACGAGTGGCTCATTGCGCGTATGCACATACCCGTGTGCATCACACCCGCCGACTATGCACCACCGTCTCGACGTGCCTCAGGGGAACTCGATATTCTCATCTTGCGGCCTCGCGAGTCGCAACCAGACTGATCAGCCTCGCATGATCCCTCAAATTCGCATCCAGCTCAACGTGCGACGTTTGGTCGTTCGCCAATGGCTCGATTGTCTGAAAGAGAGTCATTCAGACTATAGCGATATCACGACCGGCGAGGTGATTCTCAGCCAATTACCCGACAACATCGATGTGAACGCCGAACTTTAGACGGGAAAAGTCGATCCAGTCCATCTTGGTCGACTCCGAGAACTCGAACAACACATCGGTAAAGCCGGAAGAGTACCACTTCACTTTGCTGAGGTTATCGGTATCCGACCTGCGGACCAGCTTCGTCAAGAGGAAGTTGAGACGATAGGCAATCGAGACCTCGACCTCCACTATGAGTAGCGGCCCAAGGTCGTCGACATGCACGGTAATGGGCACATGGCCATCTTGCCGATCAGGTGAGAGAAAAGCCACCTAAGTCTGGTCGTGGCGGCAACAGCAGGCAATTGGTCTTGGCGTGGCTTCGCAACACGATGAAGATCTCGGCGCCAGCGTGAACCCGCCACAGCGACGCGTGTATCAGAGTCTCATCGGCCATATCGAGCCCACACAGGACTCCAGGAGTCATCGGGCGCCGGCGCGCTTCCTTGATTCGATCCTCATACAAGTTGATGGCCAAACTGGCACCAGCAAAAGCTTTCTTATCCGTGTCTCGGTCGTCAAGCTCGGGCAATTGTTATTGATGGTGATGATGATCACTGATGAGGGAGGGCCTTGCGGCGACGCGGCGTTGGCGGGCTTCAGATAGTACACGGACTTGTCTATCGCGTAGAGTTTTTTCATCAAAAGGGCACACGACGGGGTATGTTCTGAAGTCCGTCTCATTCTTAGGTATGGAAAAGACATCAAGTTCACGCTTGGTTGTAAAAAAATTGGTGCTTGCTGGCCCCAGATGAGAGGATGAATCATGAGGAGTGTGGCGTTTACGGATATTGCACCAATCGCGCTCGCGCTCCGAGGAAACAGCCACCAAGTTTCACGACTGCACGACGCCACAAATTCTCACCATTCATCGCAAGTTCGCGAACCTCTCTGCACCTGGTGAATCGTGTCTGATTGTTATACTCCGTACATCCACTCGTACTTGATAAATGCGATCTCAGATCTCATCTCATTAACATGTTTCGCCTCTTCACACCCGTTAAACCACGCCTCTTCGTCGCCCTCCTCAGCCGCCGCCCTACGAGCACCCTATCCACACCACATGCGCCGGCACGGCAACCGCAGGAACCCCTGCGGATTCTGTTCTGTGGCAGCGATAAGTTCAGCTGCCCGTCGCTGAAGGCGCTGCACCAGGAGATGGAGCGGAAGACTGGGCTCGTGGAATCAATCGAGGTCGTGGTTTTGCCGAACATGTTCCAAGGGAGGGGGATGAGGCACGTGGAAGATGGTGAGTTAAACTTTTGAGGTGACAGATGGTGAGTTACCTATCTGTTTTGGCTTGCTGAGCGCCTGTCCTCTCCGGTTCTCGCACTGGGGTACTTGGATGTTTGGGCTCGAGACGCGGAGGTTGACTTTGTGTAGGGCCGTGTAAGAGCCTAGCCCAGGACTTGGGCTTGCGACTTTACGAGCGGAGGACCTTTGAGGACTGGGATGTAAGTGTATAGATTCTATCGCGTATGGGGGTACCTAGCTCTTCTTATTGGGTGCCTTTTCCCTCTTCCTCTTCCTCTTGGAATTCGGCTCTTTTCAGCTTGTTTTCCTGGTTCTCCGGGCATGGAAAGAAACTACTCTACGTATGCAGCTCACTAACTGATTCGCAGCTACCCGTGGGCACGAACCTTATCGTCGCTGTGTCCTATGGCGTCTTCATTCCCGCGAGGATATTGGCCTCGGCCAAGTACGGGGGTCTTAACGTCCATCCGTCGCTGTTACCAGAGTACGTATCTTTGTTCCTATTATTCACGTCCTCTACTGAGCTTGCCATGTGGCGAGTCCCCCTGAACACAATCCTTTGGGGGGAGGGGAAGCAAGTAACGAGTATGTGAAACGAGTCACTTGAAGTTTCACGTCCGCGCTGATAGCTAACCCTCGCAGTCTCCATGGTGCGGCACCCCTTCACCACGCTCTCCTCCGAGGAGACACTCACACGGGCGTCTCCCTCCAGACACTAGACGACAAGGCCTTTGACCGCGGCATCATTCTCGCACAAACGCCCCCGCCCGGACTTCCCATCTCCCCCGACGACAACCTCTACAGCCTGAAGAACAACACGGCCGCCCACGGCGCCAAGATGCTAATCCAGGGACTACGCGATGGTCTTCACATTCCGCCTCACCGCGACGTGGGCTGGAAAGCCGCCCAGCTAAAGGAGCAAGGGATCGAGAAGCCTCAGCACGCTCGCAAGACCACCAAGGAAGACTCGATGATCCAACCCAACTGGACAGCCGCGGATTTTTTCCAACGCTATCGCACATTCGGCAAAGTGTGGGCAAACGCCGTCTACAACAAGAGCCATCACGTGAATCGCATCATACTGGAAGATGTTGAGCCCGTCACCTTGGAGGACGATTATTTGGAAAAGCTGTCCCCGCATGAGCAACCGAGGTTGCTGATCTTTGAGAATGAGGCCAAAGAGGGGGGGTTGCCGATGCGCCATGAGCGACGGGTCGTCTGGCGTACTGATTGTCTTGGCGCTGCTCTGATCCACGCGAAGGGTAACGAATGGATTCGTGTACGGAGAATACGAGTTGCGGGCAAGCATGATACGCACTCTTCCTTGGCGCTGCCGCCTTTTGCTCGGAAGCGCAAGGACATCCTCGAGGGGGAATATCCAATGTTTTATCCTCGGCCGGTGAAGAAAGTCTAAGTAGACGGGGGTTGCTTCACTACGTGTATGTATACAAAGATAACCGTGCTGTATAAGAGGAACGCGAGGTCATCTTTAGACTTCTACAGAAGACTTCCAACTCCTTCTGTGAAGGTGTTTCGTCATGCATGCCGATTGTTAGGTCTAGCTACGAGCAATCAACTCCGGGGTTTTTTCTCTCCGGAGCTGTCTTGCTGGTCCTGAGTCAAATACTGTTGTAAAAGTAGTCTTTTTTCTCATTCGTCCTCGCTTTGTCATGCTCTTTATTTTTTTTTATCGTTTTCCTTTGCAAGTTTTGTCCTTGATAGTCTTTGCATTCTTCAAATCCGAAGATATAGTTCATACTCGTGCGCCCTGTAGTTCTATTTCGTAACGTGCGTCTTGAATGTATGTTCTTGTACTCCCATCCTTTATACCTTGTCCCATCCATATGCACTACAATCACAGCGCAATTATACGCCAAACCTGATAATTTGATGCTCCAAAACAAAACCTGGGTATCATCCACACCTGTACACGCACCCTCATCACTCACAGGCTATAGCCTCATCCGAATCCACTCCGCCCACTTACACAGATCCTCCAGATGCTCCAACACCCTCGCCAATCTATCCCGCGTGAACGTACTCCTTCTCCGCTTCCTATCCTCATTCATATCCGCAGTCGTAGCCGCATCTGCATCCCCCTCCACGGCCAGTATATTCTCGTCTATGATTTCCACCACGCCGCCCTCAAGGATCCTGAGCGAGATGTTGGCGGTGGAGTGGCCCATAGGGAAGACGACCTGCATCTGGGGCGCGGGATGCACCCAAAGAATGACGTCAAGGTGCGTGGAAGTCGAGGTCGAGGTTGCGGCTCGCAGGGGGAGAACGGCGTGTTCCGCTTGCCCGGAGGAGGTCGAGTCCACATCCATAAAATCCGATAACTGATCCCTCTTGGTCTTGGTCTTGGTGCCTGCGAGAAGCCATCCATCGTCTTTCTCTTCTTGTGATAAAGAAGAAGACGAAGACGAAGACGTCAAAGGCGGTAGTTTCGAGTCTTCCTCAGGCGTCGTGGTTTTTTCGCCAAAGCTGTTTTCGAGAAGCGTGGATAAGAATGCGTATTGCCGCAAAAGGGGCAACATGTCGAGGAGTTGGCGCGGATGGGAAAAAGGCATCTCAGTCACGGTTTGCGAGTAGATGGGCTTGTAGATGAAGAGTGTGTTGTGGTGGTGCATGGTCTTGTCGTCCGAGCCGATGTGCAGGAGTTGCCGCCGCCGCGATATGGCCCGAGGCTCACTTGGGTCGACCTTGATGCCCGGTGGGAATGGGAAGAGCAGGCTGTCAAAGGTGGGTGGTGAGGGAGGCAGTCCACGCTGAATCATTTCATTCTGGATGTTGGGCGGGTCAATGTTGGCGCACATGTAGAGTCGGGCCCAGTCGTTTTGGGGGAGCACCACGGGAGGGTCAAAAGAGACGGTGAACATGACCCGGGGTACACGTGTTGTCGACAGATCGGGTTGCAGGAGGTCCATTCCCGCGTCTTTGTTGTCGTCTGATTGCGGCAGGGAGACGTATGGGGGCTCCTGCCAGTCCAGCATTGTTCTGGGAGGGCTGAAGGACATGTCTTCTCTGGTGATGGCTTCGGAGATCCAGGTGTCGGACACGCGGACCGGCGACACGCCCATGCCATCAAGGGTATCGCACCCTAGAAGAAGAGACCAGACCTTGTCCCGCTTGGCGCCCCATGAGGACATATCAGCATCGTCGGCGGAGGGTATCACATGTCGGTGCTGCTTCCAGTATTGGCAGGCCAGGCCAACTCGGTCTCTCTCATGCATGGCCGGCCGGCCGTGTCTGCAGCACATGGCCACGTTGGTAAGATAGGCCTCAGACCTGCCCTTGGTGGCATCCTCCCCTCGTAAGTTGGACAAGTCCCATTCGTGCAGCCTGGACAAGCTGGAGTAAATGCCCGCCAAGGCCTCATGGCAGTCGAGTCCTGGCACGATGCTGAGCTTGTCCAAACCAGCCAGGCGCTCAAAATTAGAAGCAAAACTGTCGAGCGTTTTGGTAAGCGGGCTCTGACCCGGCAGGAGTGTCAAATTTCTGAGCAGTATCTGGCCTGCCGCATCCATATGCTCGGCGACAGAGGTGGCCGAGCCGTGATAGGACAGAGAAGCGCTCTGCACGATGTTGTTGTCAAGAACAATGTCGAGCGCAATCACTGATCCAGCAATGGCCAATGTTCTCGTCTTGTGTCCACCGGCCGTTGTCTGTTCCTCAGAGAGCAGCTCCAAGCCGATTCGCTGTGCCAGACGCTCAAGACTAGCTTCGCTGACAAGTCCTTTCGTCGTCTTTGATTCCACACCAAGTGTTAGAAACGCGTTGCACAGATAGAGCTACCAAAGTCTCCATGCTGATGGACTGGATTAGGGGAGGACGAACACTGAGGATGTTTATAATGGTATCCAACCGCTTCAGTTTGTCGTCCTCGTTTGCAAGCGCTGCTCCAATCGCATCGAGGCCCGAAACGCCGACACTGTCGAGTCCGATATCAAAAGCTCCCCCCAAGCCCAGAGCACCCATGGCGGCCGCGGTCGAGGGACTGTCAAAGTTGAAAGCCACCATATTGGTATGGCCCATGAGGTTCGAGGTTGCCGGGGATTTCTTGACGTGCTGAGGAGATGACCTCAGCCCGCGCGGAGAGAAAGCGGCATGGGCGGCATTGGAAAAGGGCGTGGAAAAAGGCGTGGAAACGGGAGGAGTGGCCGCCGCGAGCTGAGAGGGAGTGCGGCCCTGTTGCGAGGGCGCGTGCTTCATGGGCGTAGGGGTTGCCATCTTGATATCCAATGGAGACAAGGTGTGAAAGGACGAGATGACCGGACTGCTCGATGGAATCCGTGGCACGGCTGGGCCGACACAGACGAGTAAAGATGAATCAAATGAAGATGGTGATGGATGAAGATACGTTCGGGCAAGTCATTCGCGCGCAGAACACAGGCAGGTTCGCGGGATCGCGGTCGGTCGCGACAATCGACGCGCAAGCCTGTTATGGACTGGATGTCTACCGTTTCAATACCGATGACGATCTCTTGGCTGATGTTTGCGAGCCATCAGACACGGCCGACGGGCGACATCGTCGGCATGGAGAAGTCGAGGTCAAGCTTCCATGCAAGCAAGCCTCGTTGAGACTCCACATTGATTGGCGGACGCGGGCAGAGTCCCCACCGACCCGCCACTGCAGTTGTCACTCCACTGCCTTTTTTCTCACAGCCTGATCTCTTTTCGCCGGCTTGTCAGGTACGGTGTGAACAAGGCGTACAGACCCACGAACTGCAAGTTCAATTGCATCTCCGCCGACAACTTGGACAGCTCAAGGCTTGGTCAGCGTGGGCAGAGTTGGCAGCTGGAATAGCTTGGACAGCTCGAATCGCACTCAGCCGACTTCAAGGGAGCTGCCATGCAATCAGTTGCCAGCACAGCCCGTCGAGCCATTGCGGAACGCTCAGTTCGCGTGCTGGTCTCGCCTACTCCCATTACATTCGCCGAGCGTCGCTCCGTATTACAAGTGTTGGAGCAGTATGGGCCGATCGAGGTTTTCCGAATGACACCAGTCAGTCTGTCTCCGAGCACTCCTTCCCTCGTCATCGCCATCATTAAAGACTCGGCATTTCTAATTTGTGTGTTCAAATGGCAGGGCTACCATGGAAACTTCATCTCCGTCACCAAGGACGTAACCACAGCCAAAGAACTTCTCGCCCGCAGCCCTCTCGCATATCGAATGCCGGCGCCTAGAAAGCCGACGGATATCAATATTGCCGACTTTGTGGATGTCGGTAGCTCCAACTCTCTCGGCGCGCACAGCGGCCAGCCGTCCATGGTGGATTCTGTAGAAGAGTTGGACGCAAAGGATAAGGGGCCGACTATGCGCAGCGAGTTCGCAGGGCCCGACGCTTCTGAGGGACCGGCAATGTTCAGGCTCGAGATATATCCAGAGCCGGGCTACAGGCACAAGCATGCCATGTCCGCGTCTCCTCTCTATCACGCGTGGCCTCACAAATATGTCGCAGATAGTCCCCATGCGACGTCGATTTTAAAGCACTCTCTGCCCCAGAATATGGCGTCTGAAGGATTGGCTCGCTGGCCGCTCAGCATCACCCAGCTCGAGTATGGCCAGGATAGCAAGATCGAGCGCCTTCATCGGAATCTCATTCTTCCAAGCAAAATTCTAAATTCGGATTTCGGTTGCAATACGCCTACTTCTTCTCCGACTTCGACACGAGAATCATCTCGCGGGTTCACAGCAAGGCGGCTTTACGCGCAGCGACGCGGAACCAACCAGCCCTCGGGCTGAGGTGACCACGGGCCGCACCAATCACGCAGCACTCTAATCTTGCGAGCCTTGGTCACGAAATGAAAACTCGACGCCGAAATGGCTGGGCCACGTTACTGGATGCACGTCACACGTGTAGTGGTGTACACAATTGTGCGGAAAACGAGAAACGTACCCCCCGTTCGGCAATGTCAGCAATCCGGCCACCAAGGCACAGCGACAGGGGCTGTATGCCCGAACGAGGCAGTGCCTGTCCTGGCGCCGCGCCACGTTGGTGACAGAACGAAGTCGAGGAAGAAGGCTTTGAATCTATTAACATTTTCCGCCCATTCTCTGGCATTGCCGATTGAGCTTGGTGGCTCAAAGACGGGAACGTTGCGACGCCTTGGCTGGCCTGTACGTTTCGTGCATGATAGACAATATACAAAGCACGCACACGTGTATGCACAATACTCGGCGGTGCTGTCACACGTCGCCTGTCATCGTCGGTACCTATCGCCGTTGTAACTTGTCGTCCTTGGTGTTTGATGCGGGATGACCTCACTCTGCATCACCCCCGGCCCTGAATCAGCCCAACCCGCATCTGTATGTTCCAGGTTGGCCAGCCGGTTTCCATCTGTTCCATGATTCGCAAAATGACGTCGCACGATTGATGATCAGCGTGATGCCTATGTACTACATGAGTGCGTTGGTTTTGCTTTATATGCGTGCATCCCCCCGTGCCCCCGTGGCCAGCTTCACTTCTCTGTTCAATCACTTCACGACGCCACTCGAATAAAGAACCGTAAAACAAGGCTCTTGAAGGAATTCACCAAAATCTCCCAAAGACAAAAGGAAGACGAAGAGAACAGGAACAAGAAAAGACATATACGTCACATCATCATGGGCTTGGGCAGCGCCGTCCACCACATCGGCACGTTCTGCCTGGTCGTCGCCCTGGTGCTCTTCATCGTGGTGACCATCACGGCCCCTGTCGTAAATGGCCTCTCCATGATGCACGTCGATCTGGGCAGGAATGCGGCCTCGGCAGAGGAAGTCACCTTTGGCACCTTTGGGTACTGCGTACGGAGTTCCCGGTGAGTACATGAATCCAAGAGAAAACAGACCGAAGTCCCATCAATCATGCACTCATCCATCCGTCCATCCATCTACGACATAAGATGCACGCCATCATTGATTTGATGATATCACTTTGTACGAATGAAACCTACGAATGAAACCTCGTCTGCTAACACTTCCATCCGCAGCGGCGACGACTGCACCTCCTCTCGCGTCGGCTACAACCCCGCCGCCCTCATGCGCAGACTCGACGGCACACCCTTCAACGATGCCTCAGCCAACACCGCCAAAGCCCTTACGCGCGTCATGGTCCTCCATCCCGTCGCCTTGGGTCTATGCTTCATCGCCTCTCTATTGCTGTGCATCAGCTCTGGCGTGGTGGGCTCACTACTCGCATCGCTCGTCTCGCTTGCCGCCTTTCTCGCCGCGCTCGTGGCCATGATATGCGACTTTGTCGCCCTGGGCATCGTGAAGCGCCATGTGAATGACCACAACGTCAGTCACGCGAAATGGGGTTCTGGGATCTGGCTGGTGCTTGTTGCGGCGCTGTTGACGCTTCTGGGAGCGGGCATTGTGTTTGTGACGTGTTGTTGCGGGAGGGAGTCGAAGTCAAGGAGGAGGAGGGCGGCGAATGAGCCCAAGGAGCCGTGGCATATGACGCCTGCGACGGCGGAGCGTGGTAGAGCACGAGGACGGTTCTGGTAGACCGGATTGGACTTGGGCTTGTCTTCTTTCTGCTCCTTCCAATGGTATCCCTCTTTCTGTGGCGCCTTTTTTTTCTCCGTCTCGTTCTTCTGCTATTCCCCTTTTCTCATTTACTTTTCTACTTCTTCGTCTCCATGTTCTTCCTACCTTTGTTAATACATACATCATTGTCATACTTCTCTCCACTCAGCTTGTTGCTACACCAGCCGTACGTCTCCGAAGCTACAGATATGTAATGCGTAATCGATCGATGAGGCAATCCGTGTCTATATAAGCGCAGTCGTGTTATGTTACATGTACATACTGCGGTACCACTTCACATACCGCATCCTCTTAGTTAATTTCCAGTTTCTTAGTTCAGAGTCTGGACCAGAAGGCGGGCTGGTGCG
The DNA here is from genome assembly GCA_029405325.1 of Claviceps purpurea. NCBI lineage: Eukaryota > Fungi > Ascomycota > Sordariomycetes > Hypocreales > Clavicipitaceae > Claviceps > Claviceps purpurea. The sequence continues at coordinate 2,232,265 of CM055783.1, read as the reverse complement.
TTATCTCCATAGTTTCCGACGACTGAAGTACACTTGTCATAGCGCAGCCACGACGCTCCGCACTTCCCCTGAATCGCAGCCCACAAGATTACCTAGAGGCTAGAGCAAGCCATCGAGACTTTTACGCCTAGCATCCAGACTAAAACCAAAAGTTAAAACAAAACACAAAGCCATTCACAAACACAGTTTAGTTCGATTTTTTAATCATGATTAGAGTAAAGCGTATTAAGTATGTACAACACAGAATAAAACAAATGGATATCACCGGCAATCTATCCGTCATCATGGCCCACGATGAAAACCCAAACTATCCATCAAGCAGCCACGGGCCCACGACAACTCTAGTGCACCAATTTCCTCCGGGACAACAACAACAAACAACAACAATAACACACAAGCAGAGACTACCACTCGTGTTACATGAATCCCCAACAGAAAATTACCTCCACATTATATTCCCAACCGCAGTAGAAGCCAGAGTCATGCCAAAGCGACAACACGAGCCAGCGGTACTAATTACTTCCCGGCAAAACCTTCCTCGCGCGCCGCGCAGCAAACCCCCCATCAAACTTCCGGATCAAGTAGCTGCACAGCAAGTAAAGCAAAAAAAAAAAAGGTAAAGCATGCAATGGCAAAAACAAAGGGTGGAGAGGACAGCAGCATCCCCCCTCATTTCTTGCCGTCTGGTGAACGCTCTCTTTAGAGGAGGAGCATAGCAGCGGCGGCGGCGGCAATTAGAGCCATGACCGGGGCGGCGGTGTTCTCGACGGCCCCGCTGATGGGGACGTGAGCGGCCTGGCCCTCGCCCTCGCCCTTGTCCTCGCAGGTGGTGTTCCTGCCGGGGACAATGCCAGAGGGAATCACGACGATGGTGGTAGTCGTGAGTGTGGAGCTGTGGCAGGGAGAAGTGGTGGTCGTCGTCGTGTGGCAGGGAGAAGTGGTAGAGGAGGAGGTGGTGGAGCAGGAGACTTGGATTCCACGAGCATCGTGGTGCATGCTGATGCTGGCCTTGGTGGTCGTCTTGGTGGTCTGGTGGGTGTGAGTCTTGGTGGTCTTGGTGGTCTTGGTGGTCTCGGTAGTCGGGTGAGTGTGAGTCTTGGTGGTCTCGGTAGTCGGGTGAGTGTGAGTCTTGTGGGTGTGAGTCTTGGTGGTCTCGATAGTCTGGTGAGTGTGAGTCTTGTGGGTGTGAGTCTTGGTGGTCTCGGTAGTCGGGTGAGTGTGAGTCTTGTGGGTGTGAGTCTTGATGGTCTCGGTAGTCGGGTGAGTGTGAGTCGGGTGAGTGTGAGTCTTGGTGATCTCGGTAGTCGGGTGAGTGTGAGTCTTGTGGGTGTGAGTCTTGGTGGTCTCGGTAGTCTTGTGAGTGTGAGTCTTGGTGGTCTCGGTGGTCTTGGTGGTCTTGGTGGTCTTGGTGGTCTTGGTGGTCTCGGTGGTCTCGGTGGCCTCAGGCACGCTGGTCTCGGTGGTCATGTGGTGGTGACGCTTGTGGGAGTGAGTCTCATGCTTGTGGGCTAGCCGGAACGACTTGCGGGCTAGCCGGTCCGACTTGTGCTCCTCATGTTCACGAAGCCTCTTGGCCTTCTTATCCTTTTGACCTTGCTGTTCTTCGTGGACGTCCCGGTCTCCCTCATTAGGCTCACGGGGCTCCGAGGGATCCAAGGGATACTTCTTGGCCGGCTTGGAGCCCTTAGGATATTTGGTCTTGGTGTGCTTCGGGGTGCTGGTGGCCTTGGGGATCTTGGGGGTCTTGGCGTGCCTCGTGGTGACCTTGTCCTCCTCGAGCTCACCCACGTCTTCCTCCTCGAGCTCATCCACGTCTTCCTCCTCGAGCTCAGGCCTGGGCTCCTCGGCGGGAGTCATGGGAGTGGTCATCTGAGGCGAGCGAGCTGCGAAAGTGAGAGTGTGATGCTCGTGAGAGTAAGTCTCGGTAGGAGTGTGAGGCGCGGGAGACGGGTGAGGGTGAGTGTGAGGCGGATGAGGCGTGTGAGTGTGAGGCGAATGAGACGTGTGACTCTTGTGCGTGTGGGAAGTGTGCGTGTGGTGAGTGTGAGACGTGTGACTCTTGTGTGTGTGGTGAGTGTGCGTGTGGTGAGTGTGAGGCGTGTGACTCTCGTGCGTGTGACTCTCGTGCGTGTGACTCTCGTGCGTGTGGTGAGTGTGCGTGTGGTTAGTATGAGGCGTGTGACTCGTGTGCGTGTGGTGAGTGTGCGTGTGGTTGGTGTGAGGCGTGTGACTCGTGTGCGTGTGGTGAGTATGAGTGTGGTTGGTGTGAGGCGTGTGACTCGTGTGCGTGTGGTGAGTGTGCGTGTGGTTGGAGGTGTGAGAGACATGCGCGGAGCCTTCCACAGAGGTGGTGGCGTGAACAGACGTGGACGCCGGAGTCTCTTCCTCAGGAGGAGTAGGGGCAGGCTCTTGACCAGGAATCTCAGGACTCTCGGAAATCTCGGGAACCTCCTGATCCTTCACAACGATGGGGTCCACGCTTGGGAAAGGCAGCCCCTGGAAAGGAATAACGTCTTCGTTGCCGAAAGGCTGGGTAGTGGTGGGCAACGTAAACGACGACGTCTTCTCCACCGCCTCCTCAGCAGTGGGAGGGAATTTGAAACGCTTGTCACCATCGTTCTTGCGCCCCTGAACAGTCTCTACCTTCACACCCTGGAGCTGGCTGGCGTTGACATGAGGCCTCAGTATTTCCACAGGGGGAAGGACGATGCGTGGCTGGATGCCTTGCACGGCGGCAGCGCCGGCGAGAAGAAGGACAGTCTGGACCTTCATCTTGACCGAGATCTTTGAGACGGACAAGAAAGAGTCAAGGGAGGAGCCGGGGAAGAGAGCAAAGAAAGATGTGAAGAGAAGACCACAAGAAGAAGGCAGCTTTTCCGGACAAGAGGTGTGAGAAAAGGATACACGTTAACTTGAGGCAAGTAGCCCAGCTTTATACCCTTTGACCACGGAGGACGTCGCGCAACTTTCTAGTTACTTTCACTTGGCTTCCTGCGTGTCCTCTTTGCCCAACATTCAGATGCGTTCGCTAGTAAAAATTCGGCCGTCTGGTGATTGGAGGAAGCGAAAGGTTCTTGCGTGGATCATGACAGAACCGGAGACGAAGTACACAATTTGAATGACTTTCAGCACTGACTCCGGCCCAAGAACCACTGTATTTGCCCAGACGAAAGCTGCCCAAATTTCAAAAAAAAAAAAAAGGGCGCCAGGAACCCAACGCGCAGCCATCGAACCATGTTTTGCTTTCAACCAATATCCATTGGTGTATGGAACATGAGTGAAGCACGGCAATCACTGCTGGTGTCCACATCACAACATGTTGGTCTTGAGAAACCGCCGCTAAGGAAAAACAACAATATTTTCTGCAGCGGGGGGAACACGCGTCAGACTATGCTCGCTACTGTAATTGTGCGTCCTTGCTCATATAATTCACAGGATACCACGGCACAATGGCAACATGACCCGTAACCCCATGACACCATCAAGCTCCTTCGTCTTTGATTTTGGTGAAGAGACCAAGTGGCGGCCATCTTGTAGGCGCGCCGTATTCGCGTACGTTAGCCACGTACCATTGAGCGCATTGCGAGTTCCGACATGAAGCTCTAATCCTCCTCGGGTGGGCCTGAAAACAGACCAAATCGCATTCTATGGCTCTGTTCGCGCCAGAGTTAGCAGAAAAACACTTTCCTTGGTAAAATAGAAATAGGAGGCCAATTGGGAGACGGGGGCATGACAACATACAAACGGCAACTTTGGAATGACGACGGCTAACACAGCCAGGAAATTAATGATGAAATACGCCAGGTCGTAATGAGTGTAGTGCGTGCTCAACAGAAACAGCACGATGGGGACGCTGAGAAGAAACTTTTTGGTTGGTGTGTATTGAGCGCCATTGTCGATTTGCTCCCACATGTTGAGATTGTCAAAGGCTCCGCTATTGAATTCAAATGGGACACCACGCACGTAGTGAAACATGAGGTACGAGCCAAACATGTACGTCATGTTCGTCAGCGTCCATGATGTTTCCTGCGAGACCCCGGGAATGATGTCGTAGAAGATCTTCAGCGCGGCAATGAGAACAATATGGATGGTCCAGGCCCCTGCATACAGATAGAGGTAGCTCGTCAGTAACGATTACACAATTCGCACGTGCGTATGGGCCGAATGTCAGGTGGTGGCCCTAGGGCGACATAGACTTTGGCCTACTATCTTTGGAGAAAGGGCAAAAAAAAGAGGCGGCGCGGTACTATTGGCATCGGGCATCTGAGGCCAGGAGAGAATATAGCGTACCTTTTGCGCTGGTCCAATTGGCGTTCAGGTTTGGCAGAGCAGCTTGGTCGCTGATCTGTTCGAGAGTTTCGGGGGGTTCATGGTAGACTTGCAGGATGCTACTAGATCTCCTCCTACGGGATGAATTGTTGCGGTCCGTCATGTCTAGATACGTGCTTCCACGACGCGGAGGTTTTGTGCCCGCGTCGTAGGAAACGGTGCGCTGAAGAAGAATTGGGGAAGACAGTTTGGCGGTATTGTCGGACACGGGAGGAAGAGGAAAGGGAGAGACTAGCACAGGCCAGTCTAGTCGTGTGGCGGAGAGCGGCGAAGAAAAAGAGGGCGTCGCGGATTCTCCGAGGTCGCCAACCACGAGACGGTGGTGGTACGAGAGTATGAAGGAGGGTGTGACGAAAATATGTTGATTCGATTCGCGGGAACACGACGAGAGAGCGTTTGACTTGCAGGACTTGGTGCCAGCGGCTATGATTCGGCGAAGCTGGAAAGTCGACAAACGTCCACGGGGCGAAGTTTCCTGTGCCCGGAGAGCGTCGTCCGAAGAGGCAGGAGAGGCAGGAGAGGCGATTCGAGGGGGCTGCAGACAGCGGCCCGGAGAGATTGTGTACAGATAAAGAGGAGATGACCGATCAGTGTCTGGATGAGTCGACAGCAGCACGCACAGCGGAGATACAGGCAGCGAAAGTGATGTTGGAGAAGATGGCCGATAGAGTTGATGGCAATGGAAGAGAAGTGAAGCTGGCAATAGGGACGTCAGCTGGCGTGGCCGATGGGATCGCTTCGGCTCAGGGACGGACGAGCGACGAGCACTGAGCAGGCAACAACACCGTGGTCTATCTACCTAGGTACCTGTACCTAGGTACACTGCCAATACTTGCAGTTGCCACCGGTCGATCCTTCCAAGTTTCCACATCCACTTCCCGTGTCGGCGCAGTCACGGACAGGCCTACCCTGTACGCTCTTCCTCAAAACCGTCGAGTTGTCAACTTTACACAATTTTCTCGGCAACGGTGCACGGACCACGTCCGCCCACTTCTGTTATGATTTGGCTGTATAACCTGCTGTAGCCCTAACAGCAGTCCACCTCCGAATGGAAAACTCGAAAATGCCGCCCTCAGCACCACCACTTCATTCGATGTCGACGCCGATGTCGACGGCGCCTGTTCATCTACCGTCCTGCTGGTTCGAGGTCGTAAATGAAATCCAAGCAACATCGACAACGACCGCGGCATCGTCCCCCCTCCCAGCCACGACACCATCAAACCGGCGTTTGCCCACCTCGAGTTTTCAACCGGCGTGCTTTTGGAGAGTTCAGCACGCCGCTCTCATCTTGGTCACCTAGACCTTTCTGAAATTCTGGTAGCGGAGCCGTGCCTCTGGCAAAATTCCGCTTTTAACGACACAACTTGTGCCCACGCGAGCACACGTGGTGGAAGGCGCTGACGCCTGAACCCACACCGAAAACAACTGCCTTTGGCCACCGAGATGCAGGATATTCTTTGGGGAAAACTGGCTTGTATTTAGAAGAACCCGGGATTAGCCCTGCACACCCTAGTATGCCCAAAACTGGGACGCGGCGGTGTTAAATAAACAACAACAACAACAACAACAACGAGTTGTCAACTTGCGTCATTCGCTGCAGGTCGACTGAACAAGCGTATCAAATCGTGCCTCGTCGGTCTGAAGCGAATCTTGTAGACGACATAATATGTACTATATAGATGTGCGCATGGTGTAGCGTTGTGTCTCTGGTTGGCGTATCAATTCATGACGCCCTTGAGTTCTCAATTGCCACCGAACCCAAGTTATCCGAGCCCAGGTACTGACTCAGCGTCAACGACTTGGCCTATGGATTGCGGCAAGACTACAATTTATGATATGCACATCATTGACCAGCGATCTTTCATTTTATAGACCTGCCGCATTCTGCGGTTGGAACAGAAGGAGAATTTTGGAACATTTGGCTCTCTGGCAGTCCGGCTCAACAAGAATACCTAATGGCATGCGATCCTGCCTGCCATGTGGTCGGGAAAAAGGGAATTCATGCGCGGTTTGATACGCGTTGCACTGTCTCCGTGGTTGGTATCGCTAATGTGATGAATTCTCTCATACTTCTCTTGACAATCTGCAGCAGTGCAGACTGCCATTCATCATACACGATTCCACAATTTACAAAGCATGTTGCAACTTGCAATCAACTTGCAATCAACTTGCAATGCAACTTGCTGTAGAGGGATCGCGGCTAAGCCTCGGATGGTACGTGCGTAAGTGGCTTCGTTCATGGCTGCGCCCTTCATCTTTTTTTTCCCTCACGAATCACGATACATATTGCCAACGTCGTGCGATAGAAAAGCAAGGAATTCGGCTGCTTGAATCGCTCTTATACACGCATGCGCAATTTCATGTCGTGTCTCATATCTTCGCAACTTAGTGGCTGCATGCGCTGCATGCGAAGCACGTAAAGCATACTTCTTTTGTGGCTCCCTTTTTAGCGAATCAGTACAATTTTACGTGTTTGCGCGACGCGCAGCCTCGATCGACTCCAACAAGGCAGCGCATCGGCCTAGGAAGCGAGCTGTTCCTGCGCATTCGATACGCGAGCGCATGCGCTGTGCGAAATGAGCGTCAACAACGAAATGTCAGGAGATATCCTCAGTCTAGGGTCGAGTGACTCTGAGCTGGAGCATGATGAGGGCAGTGCACAGCCATCAGCTGGAGAAGAAGAAAAAGAAGAAGAACAAAGGTCTGAAGAGACCGGCAAGTTACGGGGCTCGTTTGTCCAGAAGCGGCCTCGCGATAGTGAGGATGAGTCAGACGGCTCTGACACATCTACACAAGCCTCCGATCTTGACGTCGACTCTCCCCCACGCGGTTCCCAACGTGGATCTAAAAGAGCCAAATTGAGTTCCTCTGTGGCTGGCCGTCGTTTTCAACAGAGCTCAGAGGAAGGCGAAATCGATGATTCAGATGACGACACTAATCCGCGTGCTGCTCTTGAGGCTGGCAAGGCCAGCTCGAGTTCTGCCCCGAGCAGCAGTGTCGCTCCCATTCCTCCCCAAAATGCTGCGACCGTCACTGATTCAGCTTCACAAACCTCGCTGCCGGCATCAAGCGACCAGAAGTCGAAGACACAACTGCGGAGCCACGATACTGAAACCGACGGGCATGCGAAAGCTCCCAGGTCCATAGAATCGCAGAATCGGCCTACATACCAATTTGGCTCGTCGACGCTCACACTTCCTACTGTATCGAAGAAAAGCCACTGGCTCGTGAGGATCGAGAAATGGACCAAGGTTCTCTGTCAGCACAATATGGCAAGTATCTCGGCCATAACTCCCGCTGTTGTTCTGGATGCCTTTGCATCTTATCTAGATCAAGACAATGAACTGAGGGATCTTCAAAAGAAATCGGCAAGAAGGGCCGCCCAAAAAGATTACATCAGTAGCAAGATACAAGATGTCCTTGCATGTTTCAAGTCAAAGTCGAGTGGCACCGTCCACGCAGGGAGCTCTACAGGCGATGAGAAAGCTACAGACTTGTACACGGGGCCAGTCACGGAGTCGAACCGAGACGAAGTGCCGATTGAGGAGAGAGAAGTCAGTAGTGATGGAATTAAAACGCCCTCGACAGACGAGAAAAAAATTGAACAAGGCAACAAAGAGACGCCAATGATCGTGAGGAATGGATTGCCTTCTGGCGAGGAGGAGCTCAAGCAACAAAGACGATACTTTCCATCAGCTTCGGACCCAAGCGCAATGTGCCTCTTGTGCGGTGGCCAAGGCCACAAAGCCATACACTGTGCAAGAAGCAAGTGCCGTTTCTGCGACGGCCTCGACCACTGGGACTTTTGCTGCCCCAGTCTCCAGCAACGGTGCGGCAAATGCCGTCAGCTGGGTCACGCAACAGCGAGCTGTCAAGAAAAGCTTGCGCTGATAAAGGAAGAGGGTCTGGCATGTTTATATTGCGACTCGAAGGACCACCTAGAAGGCAACTGCACAGAGCTATGGCGATCCTTTCAACCAGATGCGCAGACCATCCTACGAGTCATCCGTTTGCCTCGTTCATGTTCAGTATGTGGTAGCAGAGTTCACTTCTCGGGAGATTGCACACACCGTCGAGGCATCTCGGGCAACCCAACCTGGTCACTACGGAACTACGACATGTACACAGACCCCACATGCAATGCGCTGTGCATCGAGGAAAGCGCCGATCCAGCCGCCAGCAGCCGGTCTCTTCGCGCGCCTGAAATCAAAATTCGAGGCCAAGCTAGCCGAACCACCAACGTGGTCCACTTCTCCGAGACGGACGACTCCGACGTGGAATTCCTGGGCACGCGAGCAAAAAGGGACATCAAGGGAGCTGCTGCTGCTGCTGCTTCTGGACGTATTCGCATGGCCAGCAACATCCAACTCCCGCAGATGATGGGAAATCACAGAGTCGAAAGCTTCCGCCCGCTGGCTGTACAGCCGCCTCTTCCTCCGGGACCACCACCGCGGTTCGCGGGGCAGCCCAGGGCCCATGCTCCTCCTCCTCCCTCTTTGCCAGCCAAGCCCCCCCCTGCGTCGTCGAAAGGCTACCACAACGTGCCTCCGCCACTGTTTGGTAGCTCAAGCGGACGCGGAAGGGGCAGTCCGCGCGATCAACGCGGCCGGGGAGGTGGAAGGGGGGCGAGGGCGAGCAGAGCACGAGGACGCGGACGAGGACGAGGTGGAATGTAGAAGCCTTCGGCCAAGCTGTGGACAATCTGGGGCAAGAAGTGTTTGAGTAACGAGTAGAGTAAAAAAAAAATCATCTTCTTTGCAAGGATGAGAGGCTTATGGACGATGTTGATCTATTTAAGAGGTGCCCCCAGGCCATTAAGAGGTAGCCTGTTGGGCAATACTTGGCTTTATACACATATTTCTTACGAAGAGAGCTCTTGGTAGCACAGCCACGAATCATGCACCTCATGTTCCGCAGAAATCACGACGTACTAAAACCCAGATCCGCACACAGGCAACCAATAATTAAAGCCGGATGGCGCAATGCAGCCGTCCTCCGGGGGCAATACTACCGTGCTTCCGACGAACTTCTTGGCGCATGCCTTGACAGGCTCTTTTATTGAATGCGTGATTGCTCATTGGAATGTGATGGCTACCCAACGCCCATTTCAGAAGAATCTGTCCAACGCACTGATGATGTGTGCGCGTTATGTGTCCATATATGTACATGATAGTTTGTATTGCCTTATTAATCGCAGTCTGTGATCGTCGAAGTCACGTTGAGCCGCCGAGTCTAATCAAACGAAATCTTGGTTCCCGTATGCTTCACCACCGCTCCCGTCAACCGCGCGACTTGGATGTCAGAAGCCTCCTTCAGAGGCCTAGACGCTGGCTTGTCTCTCGACTTATCCCTTGAGAAACCATCACCTGCTGCCTCACCACCATCGCGAGGCCTTGAGCTGCGCCCTTTGGAGTATCTGTTCCTGTCACCAGTAACAGCGTCGCCGCCGTCACCGGCATCTCCTTGTCTCTTGGGGGCGTCCTTACCAAACCGCTTCTTGTACCGGGCTTGGTCATCCTCGGCGAGTTCTAGCTTTAGTTCCCGACCAAGCATACGATTCACCCACCACTTTCTCGTTTTGAACTGCTTCGGCTGCTGGCCCTTTTTCTTACCATTGTCGTTTTCGCCACCACTCGCGTCGCTGTTGTCGCCCTCATCGTCCTCGTCTTTGCCCTCTTGGAAGTCCTCTTCCGTCTCTACCGCCTCCTTGACCTTGACAAAGCCCTTGACAGCCCACGCGGCGGCATCAGGTTCCCGAAACTTGACCCATCCGTAGCCCTTGCATTTGCCCGTGTCCTCAAACGTAGCCACCTTGACCCAGTCGATTTCGCCGCACTTTTCGAAATTCCTGCGCACGTCGTCCTCGGTCGTCTTAAAACTCATGTTGCCGACGAAAATCTTTCTGCTGGCGTTCGGATCAACTTCCTTCTTGTTCTTATTCGACTGCTTATCCAGGCCGTTCTCGACCGCCTCTGGCTCCTTTTCCTTGGCAGGACGTCCTTGGAAGGATTTGGAATCCTTGATGAGCAAGTTGCGCTGGCCGAGTGTTGTTTCTGACAGAGCAATGGCTGCGACCTTGGGTCCAACGTCGTTGAAATCAATGTACGCAAAGCCCTTGTTGCTGGGCTTTTGTGTCTTGTCCCGACCAGGCTCTTTGAGGGTTGGGATCTTAATTCTCGTAATCGACTCGTCTGTGATGACGCCGCCCGAGTTGTCGACTAGCCATTGTTTCAATTCTGTAGCTTGTATAGTGAAGGGCAAGTTTCCGATCCAGACGCCGTGTTCTGACCGTTTCTTATCCTTCTTGTCCTTGTTCTTCTTGTCGCCGGAGTCTTCCCCATCGGTGTCCTCGTCATCGTCCTTGTCGTCAGCGTTGCCGCTTTTGAGTGGAAGGCTCTTACCCTTTTTCAGGGCACGGCGAGCTCTCTTGGATGGCGGTTCGGGCAGCGCGAGATCGACCTCGATTTCGTCCATGGATTTGCGCTTCGTGGCAGCCCCAATTTCGCCGTCCGTTTGAACGGATGACTCTCTTTCTGACGTGGCCATTCTCGGAAATAAATGTGTGACTTCAATGGCCTTGATGACGAGGGTCTATTTGGAGTTGATACCACGAACGTTGCAATGTGTCGTTGGCTTGTGTGCTGCGAAAGGTTGTGTTGTCGCCCAGCCAGAAATTTTCTCTGCGTCGACAGAATTTCTGACAATCGATAAGCGACGACAAGATGTCAAAGTGGAGAAAATTGACGGCGGTGAAGTACCTATGTACCTCCTACGTAATCAAGCGTATGTACGGAGTACCCGTGTAGGTAGGACTCCGAAGGAGGCACCTAAGGGGGAACCCGAACCGCAATTGAAGGTACATATTCAAACATCTACTTCGTACAGATCGGATGGCTGGTGATGAGCAAGGACATGGAATAAATCATCAAAGAAAATGTCATAGGAGCCGCAGCAACTTTCAGATTGAAGTTTACGGAGTCAGGTTCCATAGATTTCTGTGTCGATACAGGTACTCCGTATGTAGGGCTCATTTGGTCGTCTTGCCTCGTTGTACGGAGCAGTAAGTAGTAGGTAGACAAGTTGCAACTCGGCCCATTCACCGCGCTGCCAGTGACCACGCCTTTGTGCTCCTCTTCGATTGGCTCTACATAGCCTTGTCTCTCTCTGAACTCTCGCTCGTTTCACACCCAGTGACCCAAGGTTGCTGCGATGTGGAGATCAGACGAAGATGTACACAGTACATTGGCTCTGTACAGGTATACGTAGGTTTGGTAGCTGACCGCCTTCCTTCTCTGCCCGCTATCACTAAACTAAATTCCTTGCAGATGGGCGTCGCCTGGGTCGCAGCGGTACGGCTTCTTGTTCATCCCCCCTTTCACAACATCTCTTGTGATTAGGGCCAAGCCATTCTATACCTTCAATCAGCCATAAATCATCTTGCAAAAGCTTGACTGCGGAGCTTCTGTGCGTCAGTCACCATCAACCCATTACGTGTGCATCTCCACTCAATCTTGACGACCTTCGCGTGAAGTAATCGGAGCTGCTCCTCCTCCGTCCTGACTTCTACGGCTTTGCTCTTCAATCCAAGCACCGTGGTCAGCTAAGCTTCCACCTTGCTTGTTGCTTCAACTTTTCATTTCGGAAAGTCCACCTGGATGGTCATCTCGCCGGGCACCTTCCTGCCTTGGACTGTTTGTGTCCGGTCACCGGCCGATTTTCACAATGAACCTTTTGTTGTCGCCTCAACGACCAGTCTTCCCTCACCACCACGACAACGCTTATCGCTCTTCTCATCGCCCAGGTACGATCATCCGCACCGTAACGATTGTACTGCCAAAACTTCACCTACAATCTCCACAGTGGCTCCGTTCCATCCTCCCTCTGCTCCCTGTCTGCCTTGTTGTTGTTGTTGTTGTTGTTGTTGTTGCTAACTGGTGCCCAAACAGCCTCACCACTTTGCAGAATGAGCAACAGGAAACGAAAAGCCGACCATGATGGCGACGAGCCTATGTCGCTTGTAAAAAAGCTCCGAACGAACGAGATTACGGGCCAACCACTGAGTCTGCCTCGATTGCTGGAGACACTCGATGCGAAGGAGTTGCGCGCCTCTCTAGGGCGAATATGTGAACGGCATCCCTCCATTGAACAAGAAGTTGTGGCCGGAGCCCCTCGGCCATCTGTACAGTCTTCCTTAAACGTTTTGCGAGAGTACCAGAAGAAAGTGAACGAAGCTGTGCCTTATGGCGAAACCAGCGCCGAATACACCTATCATCGCGTGAAGGAGCCTCTTTTGGCTTTCATTACTGCCATTTCCGACTTCACACCGCATTATCTACCACCCAACGAGACGCAAGCAAGCAAATCGCTGGATTTCCTCGACGGTGCCACCAATCTCATACACGACTTACCCAACTGGGATCCTCAGTCATACTGCCATCACAAGGAAAACGCGTACGATGAAATGTCGAGAGCCTGGGCCCTGGTCATTTCCGAGGCTGGGAAACGTGGAGGTGGCATCAATCTGCACTCAGGGGGTTGGCCCCAATCTCTTACTCGCCACAACGATCGCTCAGGCGGACGTCTCAGTTCGGCCATGACGGCCATGGCCAACAGTATTGGTTGGATGGGTTCTGGTTCTAGCGCATCGGGAAACTCCTCGGAACAAAACTCGATTCTCAATCAGCTCATGTCGGGGGCTTACAGCTCTCCAGTACCCGTTGGACCCCGGTGAAAAACACACCCCAACCCAATATACCATCGAAGCGTAATCTAGGAGCATCTTTCCCCTGGAGGCAGTCACATCGGGCCGGGAACAACTATATCACGACAATTGATGACGATACTTCTTTTGCATTCAAGGCGACATAGATTTGGGAGTTGAATAGCTTATTTACAAATGGCTCTGGACCGAACGGAGTTCTTTTCCTGTCAATTACTCTCCTGGCACCGACCGAAGTTCTCAGATGTGAGCAGGATTTGTCTTTCTTTCTTTCTTTCTCTTTTTTTCTTCTGCCCTTTTATGGTCATGCCGTTCTGTGCCATGATTCATGTTTCTTTTGTTTTTCTCCCTCATGTCTACAGGGGCCCGGGGGGCATTGTGAATGCACATACTTCTCATCACCATGTAGATAATAAAGCTTGCGGTAGCAAGCAGGCTTTTCAACGCAGAATATTTTTCATGATACCCGTTGGCGTGGGAATTCCATGCTCGTCCTGCTCTGTGACGTCTTCTAGAATCATGTTGAGGCGAATCCCGAGTAGGGAGGCTTTTGTAGCCCAGGCACAAGACTCATAATGATCCTTCTCGCGTAATTTCGCGAGAGAAGGTTTTATCAATGCAATACCTATGTACAAGACTATTACCTACCTATGTATAAAGCACGTACAGACTACGGATTATGTATGTACCTACAGAGTAGGGAGACTGAAAATAAACGACTTGTCATGTACATGAACGGAGTACTTCGCCCCTCTGACCGTCACGTGCTCACCCGTCCGAAGGCGGCAAGGCAAGGCAGGGATCGCGCCTTCCCACTTCACGTATGATACCGGACGCGAGTCGCGAGTCGCGACAGGCACGGTGTACCTACCTACATACATACGGCAGAACGCCTCTGGATGAACGCTAACCTCAAGCGCCCGACTCTTCCAAATTCCGACGACATACCTCTTGACTTGCCTGCCTGGATTCATGCCATATTAAATCGCCGCTTTAGTTTTCCCTTCAATTTTTTCTTAACCCATTGCTGGATACATCCTTATCCGTTCGTACTGGATGATCGTCCAGCACCTGGACGTTAAGGCTGAACTATGCCTGCGTGCGTGTTTCTCGTCTTGCCGCGTTTGGCTTCCAAGTACGCACTGCTAATGATTGGCACAGGCCGGGTGATCAACACACTGCATGGGCGAATCCCTTCGAGGAGAAGAGGCCACGAGTATCTGAGTGGACAGCCAAGGAGATCGCCTCGATCGCGTCGAAACTCGACAAACAGCTTGGCCCCGAGTACATCTCTTCACGCTCTGGGCCGGGTGGTTCGCGCGTCCACTATCTGACAGCAGAAAAGGTGATCGGTCTAGCCAACGAAGTGTTTGGCTTCAACGGATGGTCGTCATCTATACAGAATATTCAGGTCGACTTCGCCGATGAAAACCCGCAAACTCAGCGAGTCAGCATAGGATTATCTGTCATTGTGCGAATCACGCTTCGAGATGGCACATATCATGAAGATATCGGCTACGGCTCCATAGAGAACGCCAAGGGAAAAGCCATCGCTTTCGAGAAGGCGAAGAAAGAGGGCACGACAGACGGAATGAAGCGGGCCTTGCGAAACTTTGGAAACGTTCTCGGTAACTGTATCTACGACACAGACTTCGTGAAACAAGTCACAAAGGTCAAGGCACAGCCGGTGAGGAAGTTTGATCAGGACAACCTTCACAGACATTCGGATTTTATAAAGAGAGATGTGCCCTTGCCTGAGGGTCCGCCAACGGGGGCAGGTGGTAGAAACACTGCCAACGGGCTAGGGCCAGCTCCAGCTGCCCTCAAGTTGGACCCGACGGAGTCTTTCGAAGATTACCTCGGTGGTATGCTCTCCTCTGATGGATTCGAAGATATCGAAGCTGAATATCAGTAGAACTCGACGAGGCCGACTTCTGCGTGTCGGAAGAAGGCCACCCCGACGAAATTATACTTCCCAACCCTGCCCCAGCGCAGGCACAACAACACTCGAGGCAAACTTCCAACGGACCAGCGCAGGGTCAGGCGCAAGCGCAAACAGAAGCTGTAGGCCGGCAGCAACCCTCGAGGTCAGTTGTTTCGGGGGGGGCTGCTTTGCGTCCACCAAAAACACCCAATACTGGGCATATGCAGCCGGGAAACTCGAGCCGAGAGCCGTCGGGTGTGAATGCCATGGCAGCTCCACCGGTACCAAATGCCGGCGGTGCAGAGACGGTCGCCTTCTTCTCAGCGAGGGCGGTCGCAAGGAGCGCCGAGGCCAAGGAGCCAGTACTTGCGAGCTCGCAGCTCTTCAACCCGAAAGCCGAAAGTCCATCCATCAGGAAAACTCCCGGCATCGATCATTCTTCATCTAAGCCGCTGGCCAGAAATGGGCAACATGTTGCTCCAACACCAAGCAGCCAAGCTGTATTAGCACCGGTATCTAACGCTACTGGCTTTACATCAGTCAGACCTGGGGGTTCGATAACGGGAGGAAGTCTGATGAACCCCTCGTTGGATCACACTCGACGGATCGGCGCACCAGGCGGCCCAGGAAGCCCACTGGCGAATAGAAGCAGCTATAAACCGCCAACAATGAAGCGACCGTTGGCAGGAGATGGATCTGCCACAGGCTCAGCAAGGTCTCCATTGCTTGATCTACCGGCGAACGCCGGCGGCCAAGGAAACGGTGCCAGCAGCAAGGCGACTTTGGCGGGGGATGGTATGGAACCAAAGAGACAAAAGACTGCACAATAACGAACGGATGTGCGAACCTGTAAAGGCTTTCCATTTAATCGGTCTATCATGGAGACATGGCGCATGCATTTGGTTTGGAAGGAATCAGGATTGATGTTTTGTTTTAATTTCTCTGAGCGCTTTTTGATACACGGCAGAAGTAATTTGATGGCCGTGACATAATCTCCGAATAGAGATTTTAGACGAATTGCTAGATGTGTGCCTTGTAGCCTACGCGGACGTCTGCCGTCGTGTTGAAATCATTCCATGCCACAAGGGCTCTCTTAATTAGGGAAGAATCATTCATATCATTGCATACGAACCGTACATTGACGCGGAGCCTCAGAACAAGCATTGCAGAAAGGGACTCTCTGGCAGGCGGAGAGAACGCGACCATTACTCAATATGGCATAGATGTCACTAACTGTTATTTGTGCCGAATTCGCTGCTCACAGGTAATGAATTACACAGTTACACTCCGAGTAGTCCATCTCTTACATAGATGCCGCGAAGAAAGGTTTTAGCAATCCCGCTTTTGGGATCTCTACACCATGTCCCGCTAATAGTCACAAGTGTTGTATCTGAACGTGCTTGCTCGCCAAATGTTGGTACTACTTATCGCTTGTTGTCCTCATTGGTATATAATCCAATGGACAGGCTCACTTTTTCTACTGCGAAGGTGGCGACAAATTGGCCAAGCCGTCCCTGGCGTGCTCAGCACCACTGCTGAAACCCATCTTGTCACTCATCGCGATGCACTGCTCATACTTCTGCCGTGCGAGATCTTTCTTTCCCAGCATGGCAGCCACGTCAGCCCAGTTACACAGCGCGACGGCACAGGCTTCATCGCACTCTTCGGTTCTGGCTTCGCTCTTGACGTCCTGGCTGTGACGATGGGCTTGCTGAGCCCAGTTTAGGGCTGCGTCGAGGCACTCTGACCTCGTCTGAGGCACAGAGGCGGCCGGTTGGCCCGGCACGGAAAGGATTGCACGGATGGCTTTCGAGAGTTCGGCTTCGCTGGCGTCGAGGGCAGCCGTGGGCTGTTTTTGTTGTTCCTGCTGTTGCTGCGCGAAGCATGCGGAGAGGTTGTTCATGATGACGGCGCGATGGCAAGGGCTATCGCAGACCTTGAGGGCCTGGAAGAATAGGGGGACTGCGAGCTGGAATTGCGACCGGCGCTCGTAGTCTCGGCCTAGGGATTCCATGATGGCGCCTAGTTCGGTCGCAGATAGCCATGCCTGTTCGCCGGGCTTGACACCCTCGCTTGCGCGTCTGCTGAACTCCTTGAGCGACTGTTCCACGGCCCAGACCAGATACTCGTGTGATTTCTCGTCTTCTTGCACGTAGTCTGTTGCGTACAACTCACCCAGCTTGACTGCAGTGGCCACAGCCTTGGCCAGCAACCGCTGTCTCTTGCGCCATAGGGTCTCGACCACAACATTAGGCCCCTTTTCGCTTTTTGCTGGTGCTGCGCCTTGTGCTGTCTCGGGAGCATCAGTACTCTGGGTAGCGGCTTTCGATTCCGAGGGCGCAATCGAAAATTCCGGCTTGAGTAGACCTGCTTCCGTGACTTTGCCCTCGGAAACAGACTTGTCCATAGTGGCGATCCATTTGTTACAGTCCCGCAGCACAGATTCGAGCACGTCGATTGAAGATTGGTGATTATTTACCTTCTCCAACCACGCAGCCACCTGGATGCGAATGCCAAGAAACTCGTCAGAGAAGGGGTCCAACCCCACCTCAGTTGCCTGCCTCATGGCCTGTTTGTAAAATTTGAGCGCTAACTTGGGATCCGGGTAGTAGTTCGAGTAGTATAATGCCTTCCTCAGAGAATTGGCAACGGGTTCGGGGAATCGGCTGAGTTCAGAATTGTAGAATGCGGGGACGAAAGAGCGGATGGCGAAATAAGAGACGGCTGCGAGCAATACGAGCCTACATATATTTGGAAGCTGATCAGTTTCATAGGCCTCAAAGGCATGGAAGGGGAAGAGACGCATGTATCATCTTCAACTGAAACTTCCTTCGTGACAGACAACTCAATTTAAGAGGCACTTGAGCTTACAAGAAGATATTGAGGCTCGTTTGCACAGGCGCATCCCTGCAGGCAGATCGGATGCCGCGAGGACTGAGGGCAACGGCAATATTTCTCAAAGTAGCTCCCAAGGTACGTCCTGCAGCCTGGCGAAAATTGATCTGCGGTTGACCTTGTTTCCTGGACGGCTGAGTGCCATTCCGTGGCGTGCTGGATTGAGACTGACATCGTCTCTGGTGGGTTTGCGGCAGTGAGACGATAGCTCGGAACGTCAATGTCGTCGATGCGGATTGGACTTTTACCGAGAGCAATCCCGACGTTGTCGCATGGCGCGAAGATGTGCTCCGAAGAGGCCGTAGCGAAGCTATTGCCGCGAACGACATGATTGTCGGTGGTGACTGCGCAGCTGTTTGCGACAGAGCCGGGCGGTGGGAGTCGTCATGGAGAGTTTGACGAATGACGAATGTCACTTGTGGCCGAGTTGTGCTGGAAAATCGACGTTGCGCTAGTCCCAATGTGACCTTTGACCCGCTTGCTTGGCACGATGCCACGATGATGATCCCGAGGTGCGGAGTACATATCGACGCCACGATACAACTCGACCTTTGCCGCAGGAGACGAAGCCATAACTCAACGTTTGCCATATCACTAAAGGGGAAAATTAACAGTGTCGCTGAGATAAGACAGGAAATTCAGCATCATGGCGTCCAGATTCGAGCCTAAAGTTCCGGTTCAGCTGAACCCTCCAAAGGACGATCCCATTTCTAAGGACGAGCTCGCGAAAGCAAACGGTATGTCTTTACATCTTGGATGCGCCTCGCTTGGCGCGCGGCGAGGCGAACCTCCAAAGGCTTCTGACGGATAACTCAATTTACTGCATTCGCCTTGCATTGGAGCTTTCGAGGCGGATGAGCACATGAACGCGTACCTACAGCTTGAGGAAGAGATTATCAGGCTGGTTCATCGCGGGACTGCGCGTGCAAAAATCTCGGGACAGCCAGAACGCGGAAAGTAGTGCTGATACTGATTTAAGTGCGATAGGAACTGAGGGCGGCACATGTTACGTTGCCATCAAGGTCCGTTGGAAATACCAAGCCGATGCCAATTGTCTTACGCTGAGAAAGCACCAACTAAACATCGAATACAGGGCAAGGTTTACGACGTCACTGGAAACTCAGCCTACCAGCCCGGAGGCTCATATAATGGTACGGAAAGAAGACAAGACGGCTCATGCTCTTTCGACTTTGTGTGCGTGCGTGCTTGACAAGTGCTAATCAACACACAGTCTTCGCGGGAAAGGACGCATCAAGAGCGTTGGGAATGACCTCGACTAAGCCTGAGGATGTCCGCCCAGAATGGCACGATTTGAGTGAAAAGGAGAAAGAAACCTTGAACGATTGGAATACCTTTTTCTCCAAGCGCTACAACATTGTGGGCGTCGTCGAAGGCGCTACCAATATGGACTAGTGTCCTCTTGTTGCTGAAGCTTACACCAAGAAAGGATTTCCTCGAAGTTCAGAAGCGATACAGCCTGTCAATATCCTTCTTTACCTCCTCGCTGGCAACGAAGCTCACGTACGTTGGAAGAGAAAGGTAGACTCTCGGCCACTGACACTGAGTTGAACGGAACACGCATCTTACAACGCGTGCTGACACTTGCTACTCCCAAGTTGTCACTGTATGTGGGCTGATCTGACACAGCATCGTTGGCCTCGTGATGCCTTGAAAGTCTCGCAAGTCGCAAGACATCATTACAGCTTTGTTGCTCTCCCTCAGCAACTTATAATCGATGTATGTTTGTTCTTCTCGCAGATTACATTGAAGAATAAATGGGTTCGATTTGAAGATCAAGCATGTGACGGTGTAGACGAGAGCTGTACTATGTCGATAACATGGCAATTTAGGCCTCCTAATAAGCAGTATCTGATGTCCCCTCCCAACTCATTTTGTACTTTTCGATTGTTTACGCATCAACTAGTTGGGTACTCAGCTTGCTTTCGTCCATGTGAGTATATCTGTGAAGTGCAAAAAGAGGTCATGGTGCGATCTGTTGCTTTACGGCGTTGGAATTTTCGCACGAGTCATGCGCGGCTTTGAGAGAGGACAAAGCAAATATGGATCCAGACATACATTAGGTACCTAGGTACTCTTGTCTCGATGTTTCTGCAAGGCCAAATCGATCAACGACTTTCCCTCGGATGGCACACTCGGCAAAGCCGCCGTCGACGTTGATGTCGTTAGGCAGAGAACTCGCTGGAACTCCCGTTCTGGTTGCCTTCTAGTTGCCTTTTTGGGACATCAGCGAAGTGGCGTAAATTACGGACTCGTCATTTTCTCCAACATCAAGAACCCATCTTACAGTAAGAGCGATATACGCATCACCCATCATTGGATCGGATACATCGACCACGGCGCCTAGGGCTTAGTTCGGGAGGACAGAGTGAGCGGAAGCCTCTCCGCTTGGGTCCCGGAGCAGGTACGACGTATCACGGACGCATGTGCCAAGCAGACATCATTCAGCGCGACTCAAAATCTCGTCGTCGTCCATCACGGGGCTGGGCAGCTGGATACACATTCGCGTTCGTATCGACGGTTCCCTGCTACGCCGCCATCTTACCATTCAAGACGAATTGCCCTTCGAGGTTGCACCCCATATCCACCAACGTGTCTGTGCCACCGCGGAAGTCCGGACCGAGGGACCTTGAATTCATCAAATCGCCGCTACTAGGGCCCTCCCTTCACATGCCAAGCTCGTGTGTCCTTCCCACAATGCTTTTCGAGGCGCCAAGGTCGCTGTCTGCCGTCATGTGCCCTCTCCTTTCTGACGATCACTACAAAGCGTCATTCTTGGCGAACGGCTGATATCGAGCTACCTATCTAGGGATTGTACCAAGAACACCCTCCTCTTGCTTTATTGTAACTAGTCAGATCAGCCGCAGTCTCAGGACCCTATCTTCCGGCTTGGCGAGAATCTGTCGGTTCCATATTTAGAAGCAGCTATCATATTCTTTCACCAAAGCTCGGTGCATTGCGTTCGTGTGAGCACCTGGATATCCCTCGCCTTGATGGCCACAACTATATAAGCTGCGAGGAACGCGACATTTTTCAGATGGCTTCTTTACCTTATTTTTCAGACTTCTCCTGCATTGGAGCTTTATTGTTTTTCTGAAGTGTCATGCGAATCTTCCATCTTCGTTACGCCCGTTTACGGGTGAGAGCTTACGTCCTTACATCGCACAGGCCTTTGCTCTAGCGTTGGTCTACTAGCCACGCAGCTCGCCAATTACCTAAATCCTTTGCCAACTGACTCTGACGTTCAGAGATCAGAACCTTGACCGCGGAATGAGTTGGGCCGCATCACAGTTGAACTCGGCTCAGTTGAGGGCGATTTGGAGTCAACTTCAGATGCAGCTGAACCCATTTATGCAGGTCCTTGGCTAGGATGGCAGCTTACACCAAGTGCTTGGTGCGGGAGTCAAGACTTCAGAGCCAAACCTTCAAGTGAGAAAATCCATGATAGTAGTCGTCAAGTATGTAAAACGGATGTAGCTGACAAAAGACAGTCATATGAAGGACTCGGTGTTGCTTACGCAAATCTCTTCGACGATTTGGGTAAAGGAGTGTCGATCTGCCAATCAGGATAAAGCAAGCTGCAAGCTTTGAATTCCCCGCTGACGTTGCTGTCTCGGGCAATTGATGTTACAGCAATAGCTTCGATTGGTGGTTTCGAGAACGACAGGGCGACGCAACGCTCTTTCCACATGTATTGATGGATATGAAGTTATGAACCGTATACGTTACCTAACTCTACATGTCACGTATATCCATGACAGTAGTACTCATGAGACCGGTCATGATCGCCAAAAGGTCGATCACACCACAAAATGAGTTGGGCTACATCGCAGTGGGAGTCAGATCAGTGAGAGCAATTTGAAGTCAACTTCAGATGCAGCTGAACCCTTCCTTGCAATGTCCTTTGCTGGATGGCAGCTTATGCCAAGTGCTCAACACAAGAGCAGCGGCATCAGAACGATCCCATCGCCCACCCAGAGCCAAGTCTCGGGAGCGGCACATGCCATGCTCACCAGTCCGAAAACAGCACGTATCGTCCGCATCTTTCATGCCAGGCGAACAAGCTATGGGACTTTATGATCGTGGCCGCCAAGGAGCTCCACGCCGGGGAGACAAGAAGTCTCAACCCACCCGGTGGATTAGAACCCTTTTGGATTATCCGATCAACTTCGATTTTTTGTCCTCTACCGCAAAGATCGAGACGGAAGCAAATCCTGGCATAATCGACGACGAGATCTTGGCTTATACGTAGGTGGCTTGATGGGGATTCATGTACCTTTATCTGAATCTGAAAGCTCAAGTCCTTGGGAAATCGTGGAATCTTGAGACAAGAGAACTCCGACAGCGTTATAAAACTGTCCGGCGAAATCAAGATCACCTTCCACGAAAAGTATCCGAACTATAACCTCGGAAGCCTCTGGCAGAAAAGAACGACGCGCGAAAAGAATCAAGAAGGCAGCTCCATGGAGAGAACAAGAAGATCACAAAATGAGATCTGAAACGGGAAATGTGGATTTCCTGAAAGTATCGTAAACAGCTGCGCGAAGAGCAATCTATTGCTGCCGTCAGGATATGGAGCTCGATTCATCAGATTAGCTCTCGCCAGCTACATGCAGAGCCTCCATCACACCACAAAATGAGTTGGGCTACATCGCAGTCGAAACCTCAGATCAATTGATGGCGATTTGGGACTACATAGCAGCTGAACCTGTTCGTGCAGGTACTTTGCTTGGATGGCAGGCTGTACCGAACGCTCGACACAGAAGCAAAACCTTCCATCGCCAATCACTTCATAAGTTCATTTGAGAAAAGCCATGGCGGTCGGCAATTGAGACGGCTATTGCTGGCAGGAAAGGCGGAAATAATGTGAGGGAGTGTTTTATCGTATGTGTGGCTTTTGACTTCTTTTGGCTGCTTGAGAGTTGAGACTCGAGAGAAATCCCATGTAAGACATGACGGGCCACGCTAGAAAGCAGAGAACGAATCCGAGAGCGACAAGGGACTTGTGGTGTATCGTTAGACGGCGCAAACTTGTCTTCCTTTTTGTCTACCACACAATGACATTATCTAAGTGTTTGCTAAGTGCTTACCACATATAACTAAGTAACTGAACAAAACCAGCCGTCCCCAACCACGAAGCATATGAGAGACATGAATAGCTTTTCTTGAGCTTGGAAAGTAAAACTGGTGATGAGACGATGATGCAACGGCACATTCGTGGGCGTAGAGCGTATGTGCCCTCCTCAGTACATACATAGCATCCAACTTCACCGTTGTTCTGAACTCCATGAACGAGACGTCGCGTCGCAGTGAGGAGTACAAATTTTTTGTTCCAAACGCCAGTTTCACTGGGATCGCGGCTCTCTATCATTATATAATGGCTATTAATGGGTCCATGATAGAAACGGTCAGCAAGCACCTAATTTGCAAGCGCTACATCATATTTATCGCAACGCCAGTTAGATCTCTGCAGCACACGTTGGAACCCATCGGAAGATGCTCATCCTGAACCTGGCATAATTGTAAAGCTTCGCTTTCCCTCCTCATCTTTCAGTAATCGTCGCAGATTAGTTCAGCTTTACTAACAAATACTCGGCCTATGCTTGCTAGCAGAGGAAAGATAGCGAGGAGTGTGTTGAACCGTTTGTCATCTCGTTTGTTATACGGTGCCATGCGGTGAACGACCTACACGAGTGGTTTGGATTGGTCAATGGAGGGGCAGAGACGGGTCAGGATGCGCACACCACCTGCGGCTGTGGCAATTCTCGTGGCAATTATCGCAGCTGCCTGATGCATAACCTCAATACCGAGCAGACTATGTATATAACAATCTGGTTCGAACGGGTATCATGGTCTAGTGACTCAGAACAGTTGCCGAACGGTACATCATCTGGCGCCTGAGTAGTTATGCATTCACACAATTAAAACATTGAGCAGAACCTCGTGATAGGTAGAATCGACAACACACGAAGCCACAAAACGGCGCACAATACCTGGATCAGATTCACGGATACAGTCAACGTGAGCACGTGATACATGAGCGGCTCATCCTTCAGCTTTGCAGGTATCATATGTAGGCCCAACAACTCGACACAGGGGGGTACACTCGACCTTCCCCTCGTGTTCAATACGCAGCAAGACCAGACACTCTGGCATCCGGTACGACAAAACATATGGAGCACTTTGGAAACTACTTTGAGCACACCTGCAAATAGGAGCACGGTATATTTTCTCGTCAAACGCCAACGCCACAAAATCTCATACCCTCCACGTAGTATCATTGTCGTCATCCGTGATCGTCCCATCCATGAGCAGCCCTTCCCCGACTGAACCCTCCGAATCAAAAGACCAAATTAGACATGCTTATGCTTATGTTGATGCTACAATTCCCGCGAACATGGAATGCCTGCCTCCTGCCGTCCCCTCAGAGTTCGCTGAGATATCGTGACCAGAACTGCCCGCCGGTCGTAGACGTGCCGCATACAGCTCACTCCAGCGGAGTCTCAGGCTCCTCGAATCGAGCGCGCCCATAGCTCGTCGATAGCTGGGGATTATTGAACAAGTGCCAGCAATTCGGTGCTTGCAAAATGTACCTTTGTTCCAATAAATGTGAGTAAACCCAATATTCATGACATTCTTTCATGGAGAAGAAAGAGGGGAAGGGGGAAACTCACCTAGCCATGGCCTCTCTGAAACGAGACTTGTACTCCTTCGGACTCGTCACAGTCGGCCGATTCCGACCCCCACCCGCAAACCCACGATCCTTGATCCAGCTTTCTAGCTTCTTGTCCCACGTATACGTTCTGATGCAGTCAATAATACCCACCACGAGCTCCTTTCTCTCCTCATCCACGGCAATCATCAAGGAATAATCCATGACGTTTTGCCGGGCCAGGAAAAGGGTATCATTCCAGACCGACGCTCTAAGTAGTTTCTTGGAATGCTCCCTCGCGAAGAGCGGCGACTCGTAAATGTACTCCACCATGTTTTCGTCCAGCAAGACTTCATTCTGCTCCCCTGTGGACTGGATCTTGCGGTTGCGCATGGAGCCCTTGAGGTCGAAAATGCGGGTCGGGGAGCGGTCGTAGAACAGGTTTTCGGTAATCAGAAGATCAAGCTTGATGTCGATGCCGGTGCTTGGGTTCTTGATGATGACTTGGAAGAAGCCCAGCATCTTGGCAATGACAGAGGGTAGATCGTGGAATAACGCTTCGGCCATGATGCTGAAGTAGCTAGGGGCGAAGCGCAAAAACGCTGATGTTTCAATGGGGGATAAGCTCTGTTTCATACCACGTTAGCTACTCTCAAAAAATTTAATAGCAAGCCAATGACTACAGACGCAGTCACGGGCCATGCTATGAGCAAACGGCAACTTACCTTGAGAATGAGTCTGTCGTCCAAGGTCTTGAGAAATACCGACTTGGTCTTGCCGCCCCTCGAGTCCCATTTGAGGCAACGAGAAAGACACTCAATGATTCGCTCAGCCACTCCACATTTGCGCCGCAGGGCATCAAATTGTTCGGCGTAGAATATCTTGCACGTCATCATTGCTGCACCTTCTTTGAACTGGTACTTGAGATGCGTGCCAGTGGCTCGCAGCAAGCTCTTTTCCAATTCTGTTTCGTCCACCGTGAGGTCGCCGGCGTCAGATGCTAGTGGTGACTTGGGCTCTCCATCACTGGCCACTTCCACCTCGCGCTGCATGACTTCTTGAGCCTCCCTCCTAATTGTCGAAAGCTTGTCCTGGTAATCGGCACTGTTCAAAGCGAGTGCGATGACGGAACTAGGCTCGTCTTCTCGCACGATGATGTCTGAATCGACAAAGATGTGGTCAGTCGAATTCACGGGGTAGTCCAATGGTGGCCATGCACTAGCTGAGGTCTCTGCCCAGAAGTTGGTCAGATACTTCATCAAGCTCGTTTTCTGATGTTTCGGAAGTTCAAGCGGGATCTCGGTGCTTGGTTCCAAAGCCTCGGCCAGTTCTTGAATGTCGGGGAGGAATTCGTCCGCAATGGACGACTCCATATCACTAGTGCCGCCCTCATCCTCTGATGTCCCCTGGCTGGTTTCGCCTTCAGGCACGGGGTCGAGTTCAGACTTGGACGCTTGACTCTCTGGTCCGGTGCTTGCTTCCAGAGGGGTAGGGAGTTGGGTCACGGGTTCGGACTGGCACTTTAAGAGGCTAACTTCCACTTCCACGTCTCCCTCGGCCGGCGTTTCGATTTGTTCTTGGTCACCATCTCGTCCGGCCAGCTGCTCAGTGGAGAGACCGTGCTCTTCGAAAGCTTCTGCAACGTCATCGTAGACCTGCACAATGGCCTTGGTGACCGTCCGGGGCAGCCTGGCTCGTGGTTGACGAAGACTTGCGGCTCTCTCTTTTCGATCTCGAATGCGTTCCTTTTCAAACTCTCGACTCAGTTGTTCAAAATGGCGTGCTAGTGTCGACACTTTAGATTCCCTCTTCTTGTGAGCCAAGCGCGGGATGTTGGAGGCAGCGCTCTTGCTACGGGCTTTCAAAGCAGTCAACCCCAGGCGATCCGACAGTTTCTTGTCTACTCTGACCGGCCCCTCCGACGTTTCCTCCAGCGGAGTTTCCAGACCTGCTAAGACTCTGCCCTCCTTCAGTGTTTGGATTTTGGTAGCTGCAGACTGCGACTTAGGCACCGCCCGGATAGGCTGAGAAAGTGCCCTTACCAAGGGCGGCGTGATGCTGGATCCCGATTTGCGGCCCAGTCCGCGGCCCGGTGCTGGTTTGAGCGCTGTCGGCTGGTCTTCATTTGCTTGCAGCGCTTGCTCCCGACGCATTTGATCAACTTTTTCCGACAAAGATTGGCCGGGCATCGAGGAATCGGTGGGGCTGCGTGCCGCTCCCGCTCCCGTGGGTGAGATTGGTGGTCGAACTATTGTCGCAGGTTGGGTGATTGGACTCGTAGAAGCTTCTTCGGGTTCCGTGGGGCTCTGGGGCATCGGTTCCGTTGTTTCTTCCAACTCTTCGGGTCCTGGCAAGTTCAGCCCTTCGACCTGCTCAACGAGCCCCTCATCAGGAACGCAAATGTTCTCTCCTTCTTCTTTCTCTTCTTCCTCGCCAAGCTTCTCGGCCAACACTCCTGAAGACGCCACGCTAGCCTCCGTGCCCGTGTTTGTATGTTCCTCGGCGCGATCAGCACTCTGTTCAGTGCTATTTCCAGCAATCTCGTTAGGTGTTTGGCAAGGTGGCTCGTCAATATCGGCAGCAAACCCAGTCAGGTCATTCGAAGCGAGCGACTCTTTAGACTCATTGTCGGTGAAGATCTTCTTCAGTTGCATCATGGTGATTTGTCTCATGTCGCGTTCTCCAAGAAAATCAGCCTCGAACTTTGCAAAAGCCTGATCCCATTCCCCGGCCTTCTCCAGCATCTCACGCATTAGTTTGTTGAAGGGGACCACCTCGTAGTATTTCGACTCGACGTAGGAACGCTGCATCTGACGGATCATTGCCGGTTGCTCGTCCTGGGTCTTCTTCATCAGTCTTTCCACTTCTGCCTTGCACAAGTCCGCCTTCTCCGGCAAAAGACTCTCTGTTCGAATACTCTTCAACCTGGCCCGCACTGAGGCCATGAACTTGGCCCAGCGTTCTTCCATTTTTGTGTAAAGCTCATTCTTGAGCTTCAAATCATTGGCTACCTTCCAAGTTATCCTGGCTCGCGGAACAACGATCTCGAGAAGATCAATCGGGTCCCAGTGGATTCGAACTCTGGAGTCTCGAACGCTAAAGTACCTAACGTGATCGCGGTGCTGATCATGAGGGCAGTCCTCGATATTCTTGATCCGAAGGCCACGGCCCCAGTAAAGAAGCTCCAGGTACTTCCCAAACGAGTATTTGAAGGTCGGATCAGACATGGCAACTTCATCTGACTCCTTCTTACAAAGCTTGCAGTAGGTCCACATCGTGATTCCATCGCCGAGTCCTGGTCGCCGTAGGGGTGGATTGGCGATGTGCTCGACAAAAACCGTGATTCTATGCTCATCGTGTACATAGGTTCTGTGATGGTCGACAAGCTTTTTCTCACATCCGTTCGAGAGGCAAATGTCATTCTTGCTATAAGCAAGGTCCTCAATGTATTGGCCCAGTGTACAGTCTGCATCCATACCCGTGTCCACATGTTGCTCGTCGTAGAAGTTAATAGCAACCAAACTTGGCTCTATGCACGGAATTTTCGTGTCTGTGCAGATGACAGAGTACAGGACCACGATATTCTGGTGGGAGTACGGGTCGAATAAGTCCAGGTTGCCTTGGATATATGTCTCCCACTGACGAGTCTGCGTTTGATAGTTGAAGAGGGCCTTGTCATATTCAGCATCATGAACAGCATGCAGTACTTCCATGACTTGACGCGGTGCCTTTTGACCAATTTTTTCAACCATTTCCGGTTTGATAAGCTGGAACTTGTGACGACCAGCTTTCTCTGAGTCTTCCTCCACTGCATCCTGATCGCGCAGCCGACGAAGATACAAAAGTCTTCTCTCTTGTTCGCGAGCCCTCATCAGAAGATATGGTTGCTTGAACTTGACATAAGGAGATGCGGATAGGATCTTGGTCTCATACTTGGCGACCATGTCACTGTAGAAGCTTGGCATCGGGATGTCGTCAGGCACCAGACTGTCGGGAGAGACATGCAGGTGATTGGTGTGAAGGGACATGTGTTGGGCTGGTTCTTTGCTTTGCGCGACCGATTGTCCCGAAGCTTTGACGTCGTCGGTACCTGTATCTCCCGCACTTGAGCTGTCCACCGTGACTTGCGAGGGGGGTTCACTTTCACTTGAAGGGTGGTTGACGACCACGGTAGCGCCAGCTTTAGCGCATTCTCCGCTTGAGCTTGCGGATCTGAGGCTATCATTTAGACCTTGGAGAGAGTTCGACAAGGAGGCCTCGCTGTCTTCCGGGGCTTCCATACATTCGTCGCGAAGTAAGCTCGACTCCAACTTCAGGTTGTACACCACGTACACCATGAACTCCATGATATGTTTGATATGCTTCAGCGACTCGCCAGTGGCCCCACGCAATGTGATTGTGCATCCCAATTCAGGGCGACAACCCGAGAGAAAAATATACGACTTCTTTCTTCCGGGATAATAGTTGTTGACAAACGTTCGCACTTCAAACGCGGAACAGCGTCCCACACGCACGGGCAGAGCCAACATGTCCAATGATTCAATTATCTCCGCCTCGGCACATCTGGCGACGGCTTCAATGACCGTATCTTTGACATTGTAGGCCACGGATATGTTGGCGTCGGATAAATATTGCAAGGCAACCCCAGAAACGCCTTTTTGGGCAAGCAAAACATGCGGGCGAAGATTTGTGATTCGTTGTACCACGACTCGTAAGAACTCTTTTTCTTGCTCGATCACCGGTTGCAGACTCATAAAATGCTGTTGATGCCGCTGATATTCTATCGGGAAAGTGACGAGTACAATTCGAGGATTGGTAATTCGTCGTGACATGCTCTTCAAAGCCAGGTTCTTGGTGAAGACTACGCCGGACACATAGCAAGTGTCACCAGGTCGTCCTCCAGGTATCTTCTTCAGCTTCACATAATGTCGCAAGTCCATGTCTTCGCCCTTGGCAACATCTGGCGTCACATCGTCCGTCAGCTGCAACAGTATCGGCACAAGTGCTTTCTGCCAAGCTCCTGGATTCGGTATTTCGGCGTCGTCCAGCAACTGATGCAATATTTTATCGACATGCTTCAAGCTGGATCTGTTCAACTCCTTCTTTGGCGACATGCTCCTCCGCAGCGACTCACTCCTGGTAAGTTGACTTCGTGGGTGGACTGAATTTGAGTGACTTGGGCTTGAATGATCAATGCCAAAGGGCATCTCAGCTGCAAGCGAAGGGCCCTTGTATATGGCTGACTTGGGCCGAGGCGTCGCATGATGGTAAGGGCTCCCGCTGACATTACTGAGATTTCTCCGCCTAGTCGGTCGTCTGTGGTTCAGAAAACTGATCGGCCCAGTTGCATCGTCAAGGACACCTCCTCTGCCGACAAAGCTCATGCCACTGATGCTTTTATCGTGTCGATGGCGATTTTTCCTCGCCTGATTCATGGAAGAAGGGAATCCGGATCTATCTTGTTCGTAGCTCGTGGACTGCACATCCGACCCCGTCATGGTGGCAAAAATACCCATCTGCTCATCGCCACTTGAATCTTCGGACATGTAGTCTGCCAAATCTGGATCAATAATATTGTCATCATGAAAGGCGGGAAACTTTGGCTTCTTGGCATTTTCATCGCCAATCCCCTTCCTAAAAGGGGCCTGTTGCTCTGGAGCGGGTTTGTACCGGCCAAGTAAGCCATGCTTCGAATGATGCCTTCTGTGTCCGGCAGAAGATTGGGGGCGGCCCGATGTCGTGAGAGACTTCAGCGAACGTGACGAACCGGGGCGGCTTAGTGAAGTAGGCGCGTCTATTTCCAGCACAGCCGAGGCCCTGTTCGCGGAGTCTTTCACTCGACGAGTGCCTGGGATAGCCATCATTTGCGCGGCCAGTGAGCGAGAGTCTTCCGAACCATCAGAACCTGGGGCCACACTAGCGGATTTCAAATTCCCAGCGACGGTTTCGGAAGAGTCTTTCGGGTTGTTTGGGCCAAATATTTTGGGCAGAAAAGACCGTTCATCATCATCACCTGAATCATCTGAGCCGCTGCCATCAAAGCGGCGGGTGATGACTTCAAGACAGTTCTTGCACACTCTCAAGGATCCTTGGACTCCGAACCGTTCGCCTGAGACTACCGTTGTGCATTTGGAATCAAAGATACAGCCGCAGGTTCGACAGTGGTGTTTTCGACGAAAAGCCGTGAAGGGTATTTGACAAAGAAAACACTCCTTGACAGTATCATCCTTCATCCAAAACTCTTTGCTCAAGACCTGCCGTCGCATCTTGTCAAGCTGAGCGCTCATCTGATCAGAAGCCCGTTCGGGGCCGCGAGTTGTTCCGGGGATCCGACTTGAGTCTGGATGCAGGTGTCCGGCGCGAAAATCTTGACCAAAAGAGCTATGATGGACTGAACCATGAGCAGCGGTATTGACAGCACTGGCAGCGGATGTTCCTCTATCCACGGACGACTCTCTAGAGCCAGCGTGTATGGGCGATCGAGAACGACTTATTCTGTCAATTACGGCGGGCGTTCGTCTGTAATCGTCCATTTGAAGCACTGAAGATGTACCTGAAGGACTTCGCACATGGTGGCTTCTTGGCAACGTTGATGTGACCGAAGGAGTAGGTGGTTGGACTGGGCTAAAAGGAACATCTATACTGCCTTCAAGGCTTGAAGAATCTTCTTTACCAGCTCGAGGAGGGAGTCGGCCGTCGTGTGAATCGTAGAGCCCAGCGGTCTCCACCTGGAGCTCCGTCCTGCCAAGACTCCTTCTGCTGGATGCCTGCCCCGTGCTATCCTCGGTTCGAATCGTGCTACGGCTCGCATCGCGTGTCAATGCTGAGGGTGGAGCGATAGTAGGATCAGCTATGACAGAGCTTGTGGCATTCGTCGGAAGGCTCTGTCGGCTCGAAGATATGGACCTCGGACCTGTCATCAAACTGATGCTAGCTGATTTGATGGATTGATGTCCTTGTGAGCGAGTATCTCCAGAGACGGGCAAGGCTGTGGAAGGATACGCTTCCGTGGTTGGTGTGCCACCAGAGTTGACGGTCGCGTTGGTGTCCGCGTTGTTCAAGGACGACACGGATAGCCTGGATACGTGGCTGAGCGTCGCGGAAGACCGCTTGGAGTTTGTCTCGGGAGCTTGCGCGGAGCCATCTCTGATCGTCTTTGCTTCTCTTGCAGTTGGCCTTGTAGGGCTTGCGCCACCCACGGCTTCACGGAAGCGGTTGTACAACCCACTGAGGCCGTTTTGTACCATTTCGCTTGCTCCCTGTCTGCTCTCGGACAGGGGTATAGCCTCCGGCGGCGGCGCATAGTCATTGAATGTGGTCAAGGAGTCGCAGCGACTCGCTGATGTGTGTATCTCATCGAGGGCATGCGCCAGGCGCTCTTTATCTATTGTTGAGGATATGGAAACTGTCGAGTCGCGTCGGTTTCGGAAGCTTGTAGGTGAGATGGGACCAGCCGAAGTAGCGGGCGAGGCAGGCCGCACTTGTTTAGAGGCGGAAGTACTCGTCATGATATTTAGACAAGCTGTAATTTGAGGAGCGCGGAGGCTGCCGCAGTCGTTCTGGCCAGAGAAAGCTTGATGGAGCTATTCGTCCCATGGGGAGGTTTTGTTGTGTTTTGCGCAGTCAGCTCAAGTCTGCAAGAGCTCGGGATGTGATATATGGCCAGTTACGCGCATGGTGTGCCTGGCGAACGAAAGGGCCGGCGTCTGATATTCGTCGAAGACCAAAGGTTTTGTTTGGTCCTTTTGTCCAGCTGTCGAGCAGGCAACGTGAGGTCTGAGTCCTGATCAGCATGGATCTGGGTCGGTACTTGGGTCGGTAAGCAGTTCGGCTCGTACTTGGCGTTGGTAGGTACCTAATGAGGTAGGTATGTACTCGGATCAGCGTTGAGAATGACGAAATAAGGCGGTCTGCAGGCCAGCTAACCTTGGCCAGGCTTGTAGGAGGAGCTTGATTCGTCGGAACAGCCTTGAGATAGCGGTGGGCGATAGATGACAAGGCCAACTCCGAACTTGCCTTTGACGAGATCCAATGTGGGATCCGAGCTGTGACGACGCGGGGACCGCAGTACGAGGCTGCTGTTGATCAGCGCTGTTCACGCCTTGGCGAAGAGAGATTGCCAATTGGTGCCTGTCAGCGGGTCCCAGCGGGCCTCGGCCCTGAATCAAATGGGTCGACGACAGCGCTAACATACCTAGGTACCTTAGGTACCTACCATACCACTAGGTACCTAGGTATACATAGCCCCAGCTGGAGCCAGTCATAACGCGTACTCGTTACACGATTTCTGCACGTGCCTCGACACGTTCAGCAAGACAAATGCAACGGCTCTAGGAGGTAAGGGACTCTGTAGAGCACGAGATGACAGGTCGGTCAGCTACTTCTTCCCTTTCTTTTCCCGTTGTCTAGAGGGAGTTCGCATGCCCACGAACTGCCACAACCCAGAGGGCATACGAATACATAGGTGGCGAGGCCGATACTTCATCCTTCTCGAAAACAGCCTCCAATCCGTTATCCCCGCCGGAGCCACGCGACTACCTATCATGCACACCACATCGTCCGCATCCTCCACCATCCTACTGTGTCGAGGACGGGCCATTCTTTCACGCATCGATTGACATGCCACCCCGTGTGTCCTGGACAATTTTCCTGGGTAGCTAGCATGTCTTTGAGCTCGTCGTCGCGGCAAATCGACCAGGCGCAGCTGGGGCGGCGATTTGCTATCATACCGAAAGATCAGCTTCAAATCTTGGACCAAGATGGCGCGTGGGCCGTTGATCCCAGCGATAGGCGAGGCGTGCCTCTGCTTCCGATTGAAATCTTGCAGGACATCACATCACGCCATCTCATGAAGCTCAAAGCGGTGAAAAAAACCACAGACCGGATCTCGTCTACTACCAAAGATGTCCTTTCCAAAGATCACCATTCCAGACTGCACGTCGAGGGCAACGACGAGGATGCTGTTGGTCATGATCATTTCGACGAAGTACGCAGTCAAGAGCAGCAGGAGAACGATGAAGGCAGTCTAATTTCTGGGTGGTCTGCTTCACCGATTCGAGACCATTTTCAGTCGCCCACCTCAGCGCCCGAAGCACCCAACTTTCACACGCAAGTTCCTGACGCGATGCCTCAGGTCGACCAGCGGACGGCCTATTTGTCTGAAACCCAGACTGCAACTCCGATTCCTGCAGTGCGCCAAAGTCTGCGCCTTACTGGTATCATGGGCGGGGAGGAAGACGACGACGACGACGTGGAGATGGAGGTAGATCTGCCTGGAGTCCGTGAGAGTTCACAGGCCCGGGTGAATCTCGAACCAGCTCGCATGCAGATGATGGCCTCTACACCAGCTGCCCCCGTCGTCACACAAATCACCAGCAATGATACACCTACTTGCGCTCAGCCCGACCAGCGGATTATTCCTGGGACCGTACTGAAAAAGCCATCACCAGTTCAGCACGAGAAGGGGCTCAAACGAAGGTGCCATCGCAGAATGCGCCCTATCCAATTCGAAGAAGACACACCAGTAAAATGCTTGGAGCCCCTCTCGGTCGGTAGACTTCCTACTACGTCGCGACTGAATGAGGAGGGCAGCTCAATGTTCACCTCGTCCAGCTCACTAATCCCCGCGACGTGTGCGACAATGTCAACTCAAAATTCGGTAGTAGGCCGCATAGCTGCCTCTCAGATACCCGCCACCGGCAATGCTTCGCCTCTCAACGCCATTGCAACAGCAAGAGCGGCCTGTGCGTCGATTATCACTCAAGACTTGGCAGCAGGTAACGCAGCTGCCACTCAGATATCTGCCACCGGACAAGCTTTGCCGCTCAGTGCTGCACAGAAATCTGACAACGCCGTTTCGTTACAAAAAGCGGCATGTGCGTCAATTTCAACTCACAACTCGGGAGCAGATAACACAGCTGCCACTCAGATACCCGCCACCAACCGTGCTGCGTCTCCCAGTCCTCCACAGCAAGTCCACGATGCCGCTCCAACACAAAGACCTTCCGCAGAAAACTTGCCTGCAGTCGAGCCAGAACCTTCCCCTCCACCAAAGGACATGTACAGCCTCTTCACGTCAACATATCTCTCCTACACAACGACCCATGCGGGCACGCTGAAAAACTTCATCAAAGCCCTTCTCTGTCTGGAGTATTTGCAATCAGAAAGAGGCCTTCACGAATTCCTTTATGACGACTTCATCCGTGCCTTCTCGAGCGCCTATCTCCAGTACGTACGAAATGCAGGCCCTGGCCAAGAGGCCCTACCTGCGGTTGAGTGGTTTAACCTGCGCGGCGGTCAACCCGAGTTTTCTCGAATGATCATCACCAAGGAGAGCGTGAATGCGGCGTTGGAAGAATTTCCCGAGGAAGTTGCGCTTGCACGGCAATACATCCGTGGTGGTGGGCCGCAGCAACAAACACGCCCATCTCGAGAACCGAGGCGGTCGGATAAGGGCGAATCTATGGATATTGATAGGACCACGAGCCCAACGCGGGAAACTTCGGCTGCTTCGGCTTCGGAAGCACAATCAAACCAGGCAAAATCAGGTCGCAGTCCATCCGTGAAGAAGCGCCAGACGCGAGAAAGTTCGGCTCCACGTACACAAGCAAACCCAGCAGAACGTTCTCGCAGCCCATCCGTGAACACTGACCCAAAACGGGACACTTCAGCTTCAGGACCACTCACAAGACAAGCATATCACGCTCGCAGCCCATCCGTGGACACGCGTCAAACACGACCAACCTCGGCTGCAGAGCCACAAAAAAGACAAGCAAAAAAACGTGCTCGCAGCCCATCCGTGGATACGAGTCCAACACGGCAAAGTTCGACTTCAAGACCACAAACAAGACAAGCAAAACGTGCTCGCAGTCAATCCGTAGATACTAACCCAGCACGACAAACTTTGGCTGCAGAACCACAAATAAAGCAAGCAAAACGTGCTCGCAGCCCATCCATAAGCACACGACAAACTTCGGCTCAAGGACTACAAGCGCAAGAAACAAAACGAGTTCGCAAAACACGACCAACTTGGGCTCCACGAATACAAGCAAAACCAGCAGAACGTGCTCGCAGCCCGTCCGTCAACACGAACCCAACAAGAAAAAGTTCGGCCCCAGGAACACAGACCAAACAAGCAGAACGCGCTCGCATCCCATCGAACAAGAACGCGACACGACAAAGCTGGGCCCCAGGAACACAGACCAAACAAGCAGAACGCGCTCGCATCCCATCGAACAAGAACGCGACACGACCAAGCTGGGCCCCAGGAACACAAGCCAAACAAGCAGAACGCGCTCGCATCCCATCGAACAAGAACGCGACACGACAAAGCTGGGCCCCAGGAACACAAGCCAAACAAGCAACAAGTGACTTCATCTCATCCGTGTCTGTTTCTCGACTCGGGCCCAAAAAATCTACTGTCCCGCCGTCGACGTCTACTTCTCGACTCGGACCCGACGCCGACAAACAATCTCCTATCCCGCCGTCGACGTCAGCCTCTCGACTCGGACCCAACGCGCTCAAAAGATCTACTATCCCGTCGTCGACGTCTACTTCTCGACTCGGACCCGACGCCGACAAACAATCTCCTATCCCGCCGTCGACGTCAGCCTCTCGACTCGGACCCAACGCGCTCAAAAGATCTACTATCCCGTCGTCGACGTCTACTTCTCGACTCGGACCCGACGCCGACAAACAATCTCCTATCCCGCCGTCGACGTCAGCCTCTCGACTCGGACCCAACGCGCCCAAAAGATCTACTATCCCGTCGTCGACGTCTACTTCTCGACTCGGACCCGACGCCGACAAACAGTCTCCTATTCCGCCGTCGACGTCTTCCTCGCGGCCTTCCAACCCACCAACCGCATCTAATGACCATCCGTGGGCGATGCGGAAGACGAAGAAAAAATCTATGAAGCCAACGCCGAAGGTCGAGAAAGGCAAGAAGGACGAGCGGTACGAGTTGGATGAAGAGATACGGTCGCTTTACAGGTCTTTTCATTAAGTGTCAATGGGAGTGCGGTGTCTAGTTCGAACACTCGGCGCTGATTTGGCGCGGTTTCAGTAAGGGGGGTGTTTACTTGAAAGTGGAGAGGCTTTCATGCACACATGTGTTTTGTTGTTGTTGTTTTTTTCTTCGGTGCCGAGGCCGCTTGAGGCGCTTTCATGTATGCAATTCCCTGGATGGGAATTTTTTCATCATTCAAGGCGCAGATATTTCCAGACTACAGTGAGGCGCTTTCATATATGTAATTCCACGGGTGGGCATTTTCTCATCGTTCAAAGGCGCAGATATATATCCAGACTACCTAGGTACATTGAGGGCACATTTATATACGCAATGAGATCATGGCGCAAGACGTGTTGTCCTTTGCGCGTGGGCTTTTGGAAATTTCTTCTTCTCTCTCTTTTCTAAGTAAGCGATATCGCGTAAATGTATAGAAGCAAGGCGTGGTTTGGTCTATCTGACACGACGAAACAACGCATGACTTGCTTCAATCCCAGATCCAACCCGTGAAAGAAGAGAAACGCAAAATATAACAAAAAGAAAATCATTAGGCATCATGGGTCTCCTTGAGGAGTTCGAATTCGTTACATCCGAGATTTTTTTTTTTTATCTTTTTATGTTTCTGGATTTCGTTTTCTTCAAACTTGTGTTTTCCAAGCACGTCAATTTTGTTTGTTGTCCACTTGTCTCATTAGCTTGTCCACCCCTTTGCCCCTTGTCCTCCCTTGGCGCGGCCGCGTGGCCCCCCATCTGACACAGACGACTGGGGGAAGAGGTGTAAGCTCTGTGACGATGTCTCAGATGACAACGTCTCTCTTTGCCAGACCAGAGCCTTTCCAGTACTGTAATCCCATCGTCTTGATCGTGCGCTTCATTATTAGTCGAACTGCAAGATTTGCGTGTGCCGAGTTTTCCGTTTTCTCTTTATCGCGGTTCAAGTGGTACTTTGCGGTGGCAGAGTCTCTTCGGTTTTTTGCGCTTCGGCCTCGGCTGCCTCCGCCGCCTTCTGCTTCTTCAGCATCTGGCGCTCCTCTTCCTCGGGGGTCAGGGTCTTGAGCTGGAGGGCGTGGATGCCACCTTCGCGGGCCATTTCGTCGCGGAGGAGGGCGTAGACCATTCTATGGCGGGTGGGTTGCATCTTGGACTGGAAGACGTCGGATGTGATGACGAGTCTGGAGGATTGGATGAGAATATGAGAATTGGGAGGAATTATAATGGGAAGATATCACGTGAGAGGGGAGAAGTGAGATGTTGCGGTCCTCGTGGTGGGGAAAGAAAGGCATGAGAGAAGAGGATATCATAAGATGCGAACGAGGCGGTAACATACCTAAAGTGCGTCTCCCGAGATGTGCTACCTTGCATGGCCTTGTGGTGAGAATGTAGGTGAGAGTCGTTGTAGATTTCTAGAGTCTGCGGGTTGAAAGCTGCCATGACCTGCGTTTATTGAAATGGAATGATGAGCCAACGGTGACCATTTGGGTTGCGGGTAACCAGCACATGCCATGAGACAAGGCTTGATGTCACCATGGCCAAAAAAAAGACGGAAATTACAAAGAGCATACCTTGGCCCGAATGGCATCTTCCAAGGGCGTCGTAGAAGTCATGGTGGAGAGCTGTCTTCCGACATTGGAAAACCCCAATGCGTATCGTCGCAACATGTGGGCGATGCGACAAGTTGACTTCTTGTGGTAGAGATGGGTTGGACCGGGGGTCAGGACTCAAAAGGACGAAAAGAGACGATCGTCGTCGGCTCCGGCTCCTCGTCGGAAGGGGACCAACTTCGTTCCTGATTTGTTCCGGTAGCACACGCCACACGAAAAGCCGGCCACGATCTTAGCTTGCTTCCTGTGATGGGGCGATTTTGCAGCTAACACAAG
Organism: Claviceps purpurea; assembly: GCA_029405325.1. NCBI lineage: Eukaryota > Fungi > Ascomycota > Sordariomycetes > Hypocreales > Clavicipitaceae > Claviceps > Claviceps purpurea. Next base: position 2,193,844 of record CM055783.1, on the reverse strand, counting down.
AGGTTCTTTGATCGAGAAGAACCAAGCAGCGGTTTGGAAGTTTTTCTTTTTTTTGCCCTTCAACAATAGAGATAGGTGAAAGAAAACGGAAGGAGATGAGATCGAATTATAGCGAATAAAAAGAAAATCTCTTCACCGATCTAAGATGGAGAAGAGAGATGAAAGATGAAAGGGGATAAGACAAGCTGGAACGTGCTCAAGTTGCTTATCCGTTGGGGCAGCGAATGAGCGGGAGAGGCAGGTAATTAATTAAACACATGGCGCGTCCGTGGACAAGTTTCTGATTGCAACTCGGCCTTGTTTCCAAGTCTTTTGCTTCTTCTTTCTTCCCTCTGCGTGGCCGGAACCAGCGAGAGGAAGTCGGTGAGAAAGAAGCGGCGTGCACCTTGCATGGGGCGCACAGGTCTCCAGCCTTCGTTTCCGGCGGGGGGACCAATGGCAGTGAGTTTGAGCTATTCGGCGGTGACAGGGGTGAGCAAATATCACTTCTGAAGTTCTGTCACCTGCTGCCAACTGCTGCCACCGCTGCGAGCTGTTGTGGGCCGCCAAACACGTTGTCTGCGTTGCATCGAGACAAGGTCCCAAAAAGTCGGGGTTGCTTGTTTCTCACGACATTATTCGTTAAAGCTGGACGTGTGTAGAGCAAGCCGGCGGCTGCGTCTGCAAGATCCACGGACCACAGCTTCTGGAGATAACAAAGCTTATTATTAACGAGTCGAAGAGCACAAGGGGTCCCTTGGGAAGACCTTGCAGATGCCCGATGCGGCGATGAACGAGACGGGGAGACTACTGATACGGTATACCTAATAAACGAACAGCCAAAGCCAACAAAATAACGAGGCAAGGCACAATCTCCTCACCGCGTACAGAGTACGTGCAGGCGGCATGAAGATTCAGACCCGACAGCCAAGGAAAAAAGCAATGACGAGTCAAGACTCACGGAACGGCTGACAATGAGGGGACTCTGAACAAAAGGAACCCAGAGGCCATCAATCCCGGCGCAGTTGTCAGTGTCGAATGATGGCTCGACAACACGTGAGACCTGCATTCGACTATGTATGCGACCGTGAGGATGTCATGATTCGCTGCATCTGGCACCGCATCTACTCTGTACGCCCCGCGGACAACATTTGAACATACAATATAGCCAAGAATGCAGAAATGCAGAAATGCAGTGACACCGAGACCGCATTCTACATCAGGTACCGACACAACGGAGCGGCTTCGACAGCGAGAAACCTCACACGACGCTGACATGTCAGATGCTGTACCTGCGAAATCTTGCTCTCGATGACAGCGCCCTGACGGTTCTGTAGCATTTGTCGTCCAGTAGCGATCTTTGCAGGTGCCACAGTGACACGAAGAGCGGCATCTACGGTGCGTGCAGCACCTAAGCAGCCCCCAAGCAGCCCTCCCAACTCGAGCCGTCTTCGGCCATACGGGCCATGTGCTTCATCGCTCGCCGCCTTTTCGCCCAGGCGCTCTGCGGCGGGTTTAAAGTTGACATGGAATAGCTCCATCGACGCCACCGTGCGTTCATAGCCCCTTTCAGTGCCACGTCGTGTCGTGCCGCGTCGAGCTGGCAACTGGGAGCACAACCGCGGTAGGATGTTTCTTCGAGACGGACGGGTTGACTAAACTAAACCCTTCTTCGTATCAACTTCACTGATGACGTCCTTGCAATTCGCGTACATCACGTGACGTGCGATGGATGACACCTCCTCTTGGGCCCATTGACAACTTGAAAGCTCAGGTTGATGGACTGCAGACCGAGAAAGATGCCGACCTGGAGTTGTTAAACCCTTCCCGGGACGCTATCATCTGTATGCCGTTGCACCACCAAGGAGCCCAGCTGTTTGTTTGTTTCACGACACGTCACGTCTCACTTTGCGACCCCTCAGTGGCCGCCCAGGATCTGCATCAAGCAAGGCAAACAGAAGCAGAATAGATCTGTCAGAACAGACACTTAAACATTCTGTCCGTCATGATTCGCCCTGTCTCCCGGCCAGGTCTCCGGACCTTGGCCTCGTCGCCCCTCTCGCCTTGTTCACGCCTCTCCGCAAATCGCCTTTACGCGCCTCTCCTCTCCGTACCGCCGCAGTCGCTGTCTCGCCGGATATTCTGCGCCAAGATGCATTCTGCGTCCTTGCCGCGGCTTCCCTTGTTCGAGGCCATTTCGAAGCACGAGCCCGAGTCTACGGCGGTGATCCATTCCGCCTCGGGGAGGCGCTTCACGTACGGAGAGCTTCTGGGCGACGTATACCGGGCGAGAGAGCGGTTTGTAGATGCGAGTGGGAAGAGGGACTTGCAAGGGGAGAGGATTGCTTTTTTGGTTGAGAATAGTTACGATTACGTGGGTGAGTGAAGTTGATTATGTGATGATGCTTCATGCCAATCTACCCTTTTCCCGTAAAGAAACATCTTCCTCGTATCTGCTCTCCTCTTTCACTCCTGTCTCGTTCGCCATATCATTGGTGATCTAAAAGAAAAAGAAATGATGTACAACTCGATCCGACCACATTCTTACTTTGTTTCTAGTGACTCTGCTTGCAGCTCTCGCGGCCCGCGCCATCGCAGTGCCCATGTCCCCGGCCTTTCCAGACCCTGAGCTGCAGTACATTCTGGATCATAGCCAGGCGTCCCTGCTCGTGTCCTCGTCCAAGTTTGCCTCTCAGGCGCGCCAGGTTCTCGCCGGGCCCTTGGAAGCAGAACCGAGACATCTAGAGTTGCCAAAGCATGTTGGCGGGCGTCAAGGGGCGGGAGATGCTGCTGTTACGCTTGAAGGGTCGGATCCGGGGAGGGCGGGACTTATGCTTTATACCTCAGGGACTACAAGCAAACCGGTATGTTGTTCACTTATTTTGCCTTTTCTCATTAGTTTACGGGTTGGTTCAACTCGACGCGATCATTCTTCCCACCTTCAGTCCCTCACTCGTGTGTTTTTCATCTCACTCCTTTGTCTCTTACCTCCATCTTCTACTCTTCTTCACCCCCTTGTTTGCCTATCTCCTCCCCTCAATTCCTCCATGGTTTTTTTTGTATCTCCTTTCTAACCAGTCCGCCGCAGAAAGGAGTCTTGATTCCACAATCCGCCGTTACCGCTCAAGCCCATTCCCTCGTTGAAGCATGGGAATACGCCCCCTCAGATCACCTTCTCCATGTTCTACCGCTGCACCACATCCACGGCACGATAAACGCGGTCATCACACCCCTCTTTGCCGGCTCCTCCATCGAGTTCATGTTTCCTTTTAATCCGAATGCTGTATGGACGCGCCTGGCTGCTCCGTTTCTCCCCGCGGACGGCGACGCCGCCACCGCCAAACCAAAAGTCACCTTCTTCACCGTCGTCCCAACCGTGTATAGCCGCCTCCTCTCCACCCACAAGAGCCTCCCCCCAGATCTGCAACAAGCATGCCGAGAAGCCGTCTCCCCGCAAAACATGCGCGTCAACATTTCAGGATCCGCCGCCCTACCCACACCCATCAAATCCGCCTGGCACGACCTCTCCCACGGCAACGTCCTCCTCGAGCGATACGGCATGACAGAAGTCGGCATGGCCCTCTCCTGCGGCCTCGACTTCTCCGACCGCATCGACGCCAGCGTCGGCTGGCCCCTCCCCTCCGTCCAAGCCCGCCTCATGGACGTAGACACCAACCAAGTCATCCCCCCCGGCCAAGACCTCGACCCCCACGGCCGCCCCCGCTCCGGCGAAATCCAACTCCGCGGCCCAACCATCTTCCAAGAATACTGGCGCAATCCCGAAGCCACCGCCTCAGCTTTTGTCTCCGACCCAGACGACACCCAAGGCCCGTGGTTCAAAACCGGCGACGTAGCCATCCGTCAATCACCCTCCTCCTCCCCCTCCTCTTCCTCCGGCGGCACCCCCTCCCACGCCCAATCCTGGACCCAAGGCCCCCCCTATTACATCCAAGGCCGTCTCACCGCGGACATAATCAAAACCGGCGGCGAAAAAGTCTCAGCCCTCGAAGTAGAGCGCGAACTCCTCTCCCTGCCTCAAGTCTTAGAAGCCGCCGTCGTCGCGATCCCCAGCGCAAAATGGGGCCAGAAAGTCGCCGCGGTGGTAGTCCTAGATGGGGACGTTGTGCAGAAGTGGTCTCCTTTGGAGATGCGTCGTGCCCTGAAGCCCAGATTGGCGAATTACAAGATTCCGCAGGTTATGAAGGTTGTGGGGCATATTCCTAGGAATGCGATGGGTAAGATTAATAAGAAGAAGCTTGTGAAGGAGATGTTTCCGGAGGAGCAGGGCGGGGATTGAATTGGGTGAAGTGAGGTGTGAGGGGCTTGGAGGATGGATGGATTACGAGATACGTATTTGCTTCCTGTGCTGGATTGCGAGATTGCTACCCTCCCGTTGAGAAGAATGATGGGCGTTGCGCGGGCTACTGATTGGGGTCCGGGGGTAAGACGCAAGCTATCAAACCTCGCCTCTTTCTCCCGAGAGAAGGTTTTCCTCTCAATCACATGGATCGAGCTCCAAAATAGCTCTGAGGACCCTAAAAGAAGGCTCACTATTCTTTGGGCCCTAGTGTCGCATATTTTGAAAGGGGGGTGTAGGTTGGATCCCTCTTGTTGGTATGTATTGGTATCTGGTGGTCAGCGTCCAGGTGTTGTGTGCACATTGTAATTTCTCACTGACGGATGAGCCTTGGCCTGACGCAAAGCTGTAAACGTGAAGTGATCGTATTCTATGTGCGAAACAAGCTCTCGCAATAACTATAACATATCATGAGCAGCAGTCTTTTATATATATTAAGAGGCTGGCCAGATGACGGAAAATCTCAGCCTGATACAGGAATTCCTGGTCACAGCTGATGGGCATACCTACACCTCTGCGACGAGGTTGCGCCTCTTTCGAGCAGAATTTATCAGACATAGCTTCCTTGCAAAACGCCACCGTGTAAAAAAAATATACCATACATTCGCAATGCGTAATGTAACATTTCCATAAGAAACCCTCCCTCCTTTGTTAGTCATGAGGCATCCCATTCGGTGCTCGGCAAGGTCGCAGCACTCCCGACAACCGACCTCAATCAATAACTCGTCGTCAGATGCCAAATGCGTTGTTGCAAGTTCAGTGCAAGCAAAGAGAGTAAGCATATGCTACGAGGGAGCTTCTTTTTCCACACTTGTCTCCTTTCCTTTTCCATTTCCTAGCAAGATCCGAGGGTCTTCTCTCCGCCGCGACTCTGATTTTACACGACAAACTTGGCTTTCGCTCTTGTGCTCCCCGATGTCGAAGCCTCCGTATGGCCGGAGAACTCCACCTCTGCGTTGCTGGGAAGCTCAAGAACTGCTTTGAAGCGGCGGCCAATCGACATGAGGATGTCTTTGCCCTTCTCAGGGCTGCGACCCTTTCCGCCGGCAAAGTCGCCATCGCCACGGCCAGGAATGTGCTTGCCAGTGGTTTGCGTCCAGACACCGATACGATAGAATCCCTTACGGACGTTGACAATAACGCCCATGACTTCGCCATCGTCCTCGTCCTCCAACGTCTCACCAATAGCACTCATCATGACCTGCAGCCATAGGCGGTCGACATCAATGCTTCGCTTTTCCTTGTACTGGTATGACCATTTACCACCATGCTTATTCTGGGGGTCTTCCCACTCGGGTCGCACACCAGCCTTGAACAGATGGTAGTCGGACTTCAAGGCAAGTTCGGAAACGGGAGCAACATTGTTCTGCGAGGAGGTTAGGCCACTTTCGAAATGTCACTTCATACTCCATAAGTTCATACGCACATAGACTCCCCAAAACTCTTCCACGGAATCGAAAGTGATGACTTCCTTGAGCAAATCATTCCAATTATCACCCTGTTGCTCTTATTAGTCCAACGTCAATCGGCGAGACATTGCATCCGAGTCACTGTTCTCTGACCTTTCCACTTGGGGGCTTGGTGAACCATAGCGTCCACTTGCTTTGGAGGGGGTGCTTGACGTTGAAGTTGTCTTTGTCGTGGAAAACAGTTACAGGTTTGCTGCTGTCCTTGGCGTCGGGGCCTTCGCTCACGCCGTTGGGAGAGATGGGAATCGTTGACAGGTCGACCTGCAGATCCATGTTTGGTGCTTCAACAGAAGTAGCCATTTTGTACAGCTATTTCTCAAGCGAGTGTGTTCGAGGTCAAGTTGTCGGCCGCGGGATGAGACGTGGCAAAAGGGTCTGGTGTCGATCGAAACAGTTTTGATGGTGGGGCTTGCGACCGCCTATCGTAAAAGGCCAACGGTGAAAGGTGAGCGTTGTACGAGAAGTAGAGGAGAGAATAGATCGACTATTTGTTGTCTTTGAATCTTTGAAGAAGAACGTGCGAAAGGCAACTTTGCGCCAGGCAAAGAAATGCTCTGTTTGAGGGATTGTTTTGTGGGATGAAATGTGACGTGCGACGGAAGTTACGACCTGCGATTCGACGAACGGGCAAAAAACTCGATAACACGCAGTCAGGAGCGGTCCGCAGGCTCCTACCGCCGGAGGTATGATGCCTGAGGTTTAAGGCATCAATGTACAACGGAGATCTCAGATGTGGCTACCCTATCTGCGGCTTCTTTTTTTTTGTCCTCTTCTTCCCTCAGGCTCAGCCATTGCGGAGGTCCAGCAGACTATCGAGCTGTCTCTCTTTTTGTATTCATCGAATACATAATTCCAAATGTCGGTGCGCTACATCTGGGATTCTTCAAGCAGCATTTCTATGGCGCACGCAGCGTGAGATGATGTGCTGTGAAGGAGGACTCAGGAGATGTTTTCGTCAAGAGTGACATGCCATGAATATTTGAGGATTGGGCATCGAGCATCGCCTCGGCTGCGAGGTTGTTGCAACTTGCAACTTGCAACACGCTGTGAATGCTTCCATTTCGCACTTAGAAAAAATACAATACTTTCGATGAAGGATCAATGCGCATTGAAGGGATGACGTTCCGAGATATTATTGACTGGCTTTCGTGTGCAAAATGTGCGAAGTGATTCCAATATATAATACAATAATGGGTCCACCTCTCAATAAGGGAAAGCTTCCGTAGCTCAGTTGGTTAGAGCTTCGTACTAATAAATGTTAGTGATGCGGAGGCCGCAGGTTCAAGCCCTGCCGGGAGCAAAGATCGTTCCACGATGCTTTCCACAACGTTTTTTTTGGACCTGATGCTAGCTATTTAGCCCAAGTACTTTGATTGCCTCCATTTTTTTTGATTGCTACTAGTGGGCGTCCTTTTGAAAAGGTTTCACCCACGAGTATCGGTTCCATTGCTAATAACGGCTTCTACGACGAACTGGCCGGCCGGGCCAGGCACATGTAACATGCAGCCGGCGTAATGATTGTCACATGTGGAGTCACATTAACTGAAAGACACGAGAATATTTTGACGGACGAGAGTCAAGACGTAAAAGACGAAGTCTGGCTTTTTTTTTCGTTGTGCAACTCATGCCGTGTTATCTATCGTAAACGAGACCAGCCAGCCAGCCAGCCAATACCTACAATGTTCGACAGAGCAGAGGTAGGCCAACGTTTCGAAACAATCCTACATAGGTACCCAGGCAGTCCTACCGTCTACGGATTCTCAACATCCCTTATGGCGTTGCCGCGTGCAAACCGAACGCCCTTGGAGAACCGTTCAGGCCGTCGAGCAGTTGCTGCGTTATACTATCAACTTGTATGTATGTAATTAGAATTTTTAGGCCCATCGCAGGCTGCAAGCCATCTCGAAGTTGCTTCGAGCTATGTATATGTACCTAATGTATGTACCTATACCTACCTATGTACGTACATACCTACTCCGTACATACCTAGGTATGTATCTAAGGTACCTAGTTTCATTAGCGGCGCACTAAAAGCCCCAGGTCCTGGGCCTGCCGTATCGAAGCCTGAACGTGGGGAAGTTCGACCATCATGTACATATGTAGGTACTCCGTACTCCGTGTGTAAATATTAGTATGTACATGACACATACTGTACTATATGGCGCGAAACGTATTATAGCAGACAAGTTGAGTCCTCGGACGCGTGGAATCGACGGGTCGGTCGGCTGGCAAGTTACTGCTGTTTATGCGATAATGACGAATACGGGCCCGACTGCAGACGAATTGCTCCGTGGTTCATGATGACGCAAAGTAGCTCGAGGGCATGTGGCTTGAAGTCGGACACACTTATGGCGGACAGTTCCGCCGGGAGGATGAGAGCCAGCCTCTACCTCTCCACGGGGTGGTTGGGGTGGACAGAGTCGACAGACAATGCCACAATGGGCACATCCTGTGAAAGCACACAGAGATGCAAATAGAGTGCATATAAGTGCATATAATGCAGGTACATCAAGTGATTGATTGCATGATTGACGAGGCAAGAGCTCCCTCGCTTGCCTGCCACATGCATGCAGCTCCCGGCTTCCAGCTGCAGTCACCAGCCACCGCGTTGTCATGTCGATTGTCTGGACTCTGCAACGGGACCTTCAACACCTCAATTCCAACAGAGACATTCTCGAGATACGGACGCTTCTTGCTTTTTTATTCACTAATCTTTCATTATCATACGGCACTTCGTGGCCCAGGACGGTCACTCCAAGATTTTTCTTTTTCTTTTTTCTCACCCTGTCCTGCCCCTTGCCGTCGTCTTCCGGTGGTCTCCCGAGACCGTTTGGTGTCACCTCACTTCCTGTTCGGCTTGCTCCCAGACAACGCGTTGTGTAGATCCGAGACAACAAAGTACACACGCCATTACCCTCACGTACATTGCCGAGCAATCGTGAACACAACTTTACTCCCTCGCGAGCCGGCGATCTACCTACCTAATCTCCTTGCCCTCCATGCCAACGCAACCGCATCAATGGAGCCGATTCCCTGACTCGAGGGGGCCGATAGAAGGGTACGACGACTACACGTATTACGAAGCTCCTGAATACGGCCGTTTTGTACCACCTGAGGCCCAGCCACGTCGCAGTTCTTGGGCAAATCGCGCCTCTATCCAGACTACCAACACAGATGCTCTCACAGAGTCCACCTTCAGCCCCCACTCGCCCATAGCTTCAAGCTTTGTCGGAACCACCCAAGGCCTAGCCCCCAGACCGCCTTCCTACCAGCATCCGGTATTTGCAACCACGTTGGCAAATGCTGGTGCTGGTGCAGGTCCTGATCCTCGTGCAATTGCTGTTGCACCATCTTCTCCTTCCTTCTCCTCTCCGTTTGAGGACTCCGGATTTGCCCAGGAACATACTACCTTCAACTTGCCTCGGCACATATCTCGCCGACGAAACTACCACTCGGCCGAACAAAACCAGGAACAAGCTTTCGAATCCACAGCGGCAAGGCCCCCTGCAGCTCCACCGGGTAGCTATCGTCAGCCACAGGGCCATCAACCAGCGCTGCCTTATGACCAGAGATTCAGCTCTGGCTATACATCACCGCCCGCACGACAGTTTCAGTTCACGCATTCCCTTCCTTACACTCAGGATCAAGAGATGAATCCCGAGGCCAGTAACACCGTGCGATGTGAAGAGTTTCCCGAGATCGCCCGGCAACATGTACACGATGTCATGCAAAGACGAGGTCCTATTGCGCCAAACACCCTGCCTGAAGGTGTTGCCGCAGGATCGCAACGAGGAGAACCACTCGAAGGCCTGTCAGAGCGCGACCAGATGTTCGCAAACAGCCGTTCACCTCTACAGAGGCTCGAGAAGACTCTCGGCGGCATGACCAAAGAGGAAAAGCGAGCAAGAGTACAAGCCGCCGAGCAACGAGCTCGGGAGCGAGCTGCTAGGAAAGCAGCAAACGCTTTCGCTCATCACCCCAGCGACGTGGATGATAGAACCGTGTCATCCGAACATCAGACCGTCCATTCGATGCCGAATGCGCAGTTCCCAGCGCCATTCACACGTGAGCCACCACCAAGGCAGCCTGATCCACGAGAGCAGTCTTATCTGCAACATCAGACACAGCATCAACCGCATCCTCAGCAAGCCGTCCACCGCAACCCCAATGCATTTGAACACAGCGGCGAAGCTGCTTCGACCCCTGCATTTTTGCGCCGCAGAGAAGACGAGGAGGAACTGGAGACACCACGGACCAATGTGCCCTCCACGCGAAATTTGAGTTTTCGAGATCGTACAGTGCGAAGTGAACAGGAATCCCGAGCCAGGGGACACATATTTACAGAGCACCCGACGGCCTTCTTTACGGGTGGTAACGCCGGCGACATGTCCATGACTCGGAACAGAAACGATCGGCCGCGAGATGGCGCCCCTCACGACCAGCAGAATGCACAAATAGCTCCGTCTTCTAGAGACAATGCAGCGGCTGCCATTGATAGATCACTAGAGACTCAACAACCACATGCAGTTGCCGTTGCCAAGAACAAGGATAAGGAGCTTCCTTCGGTACCATTGCCGCCGCAAGAACAGTGGCGGGGAACTGTACACCGTGCTGATGAACAACTTCACGAGACAGTTCACGGGTCTGGTAAGGAGCACATCCCGCAGGAAACGTATGGTGTTGCTTCCAAAGAGACCCCATATTCGAGATTTGCAGCCGTTGAAAATGGCATGAGGCGACTGGATCAACACGACAGCGACCATTCGATAGAGAGCGCACCCCCGCACCAGCTTTCCAGGATGATTATCAGAGATCCTGAAGACTTACGTCCTGGCGAGGGGTTGTACAAGCCACCGATGTGGTTGAATGAGTACGAAAAGGCTACAGTCGGCTCGTTGCGAGGAAGCTTGTTGGACTTGGCGAGCGACAGTCAGCCCTCAGCTGCTGACAGGGGCAAAGCTTGGTGGGAAGGTGGAGGCAGAAGCAAGAATACCTCTCACTCATCACGGCCCCGCAAAGCTGAGGCCTTTGATGGAGAGTACGACGATACGGACGGTGAGTATTTCCCGAAACTAGCTTGGAGTCCATCTCTTGCTCATTCTTCTTCCTCATTTAGCTCCTACCCGCTTCAAGCCTTCGCTATATCTCAAATGTGGACCTCTCTTGAGATACTCTGGTCTTCGCCACGAGAGAGTTCCTACCATGCGCGATCGTGAATTCTGGCGTGGCAGTGCCATGATTGTCACCCGCGATAAGGACTCTTCTTATGAAATAGTCCCCATACTCCGTCTCTTTGTGCAAGACATTGATCTTCTTCCTCCGCCGCCTCATCAGGTCGATGGCGAATTGCCGGCAGAATATGTAGATCCAATTGCTGGCCACCCCAAACTGGGTCGCAGAGGAGAGACGCTTTATGTTCGCCCCGTCGAGCATCTTGACGAAGCCAAAGACCTATCCCTTAATGAGACTGACAAGGGCCTCTTTGAACGATACAGGAGTCCGGCCGATATGGCTGCTGCGAATGGCGCCGCTGAGCTGCCAAAGTCATTCGCTGGTCGCCAGAAGCGCATTGAAATTGATGGCGAGAAGGTGCAACGATTCAAAGATGTACGAGGCTTCCGGCTTCACGCCGAACGCGGCTGCACCTTCTGGAGGTTCAACATTGAGATTGAGCTGCGAGAAAAGCAGCAGCGCATCGCTTACCGCATAAATCGAGGCCCATGCATGGCATTCTGGGTTCCTGCGAGGGCACACGCGATGAACATGATGTTCCATAGCTGCAACGGGTTCAGTGCTGCTGTGAATCCAGACGACCTTTGCGGCCCGGACCCAATGTGGCGGGATGTACTCAACAACCATCAGTCGCAGCCTTTCCATGTGATGATTGGCGGAGGTGATCAAATATATAACGACTCGGTGGCTCGCAATTGTGGACTATTTGACGAGTGGCTTGAAATTAGAGACCCTCGGCATAAGCACGGGGCTCCTTTCACGGCCCAAATGCAGGACGAGATGGAGGACTTTTATCTCGGCCGCTATTGTATGTGGTTTTCTCGAGGACTCTTCTCCTTGGCGGCATCCCAGATCCCGATGGTCAACATGTACGATGACCATGACATCTTCGACGGATACGGATCGTACCCAGATCATTATATGAAGACACCCGTGTTTAGCGGCCTAGGAGCGGTTGCCTTCAAGTACTACATGCTCTTCCAGCACCAGACCGTTCTGACCGAGACGGAAAGCACAGAGCCCAGCTGGATTCTCGGTGTGGAGCCGGGGCCGTACATAAATGAGCTGAGCCGCAGCATCTATGTCTCCATGGGTGGCAAAGTTGCGTTGCTGGCTGTAGACTGTCGCACGGAAAGGTCTGAAAATGAGGTCATTAAGCCTGAGACGTGGGAAAAGATGACAAACAGGCTGTACGCCGAAGTGCGTCGTGGTCAGTTGGAGCATCTGCTGGTCGTCATGGGAGTTCCTATTGCGTACCCGCGACTGGTGTGGCTCGAGAACATGTAAGTGCTTGCCGCGTGCCGATGTGAGCGCATCCATTTACGCGTAAAGAACTATGCTGATTCGTCTGCAGCTTGACATCGAGACTCATGGATCCTGTCAAGGCACTGGGCCGTACGGGCCTGTTGGGCAAAGCTCTCAATAATATTGATGGTGGCGTAGAGGTGTTGGATGACTTGAATGATCATTGGACCGCCAAGAACCACAAACAGGAAAGAAGTATCATCATTGAAGACTTGCAAGACTTGGCCATTGACAAGAGCTTACGTGTCACACTGCTGAGGTATGCACTATACCGTCCTTTTGTTTCTTTCTTTCTTTCCTCCTTACTTTATAGGTTCTCCTACTTGAGGGAAGGAATGTTGCTGACACACTCGCAGTGGTGACGTACATCTGGCGGCCATTGGCCAGTTTTATTCGAACCCGAAACTCGGAGTTGCAAAGCACAAGGACCCCAGATACATGGTCAATGTGGTTTCATCAGCAATAGCCAACACGCCCCCTTCCAACATGTTGGCCGACGTGCTGAACAAACGAAACAAGGTGCATCATTTTGATTCCAAAACGGATGAAAGCATGCTTCCCTTGTTTCGACACGGAGTGGACGGCAAGGCGAGAAACAACAAACACCTGCTACCACACAGAAATTGGTGCTCTATTCGCACGTGGAGTCCAGGGATGACACCGCCGCCAACACCGCCATTGTCGGCTTATGATAGAAGCCCTAGCCCGCCATCGGTGATAAACAGCAAGCCAGGTCGTGGCGGTGGAGCGGGCGGCCTTCTTCGACGACTCTCCCTTGGGGGACGAGAGGGCAGAGCTGGAGGGTCAGGGTTAGGGTACAGGGAAGGTGGCTTCGACGGATCTCGCACAACTATCCGAGGGAGTAAACCACCAATCTCCGGCGGCATGGGTGGCTTGTTACGCAGTCTCTCGCGCCGAAATTCTTCTAGCGCTCCTAGACCGGCAGGGCTGACACGCACTCTTTCCCTCGGTAGTGGCGAAGGCAGGAAGAAGGGTCGATTCGGATTCGGACGGCGTGGAAGCACTAGCAAGCCTAATGACGGCGGCATCAATGGACAATGGGGCGAAGAGAGCGACGAGGACGAGGGCGACTACTTTGCTGCAAGCCACCAGCCTCATGGTATACAGCCCTCTGGACTGCGTGGCGGAGGCACGCATGGTGACTACAACGAATTTTCTGAGGACGACGAGTCACACTTCACTGCTCAACCGCGACAGCGAGTACCAACTCTGGGAAGTCAGCCAGCAAGAGTCGACGGAAACGCGGAGGAGGACCCTATGATGCGTCCTCGCCAGTTTCACCGACGGCCGACAGGGCTGTCGATGAAACAGATGCGCAAGGCGGACGAATTCCAAGTCGACGTGGAAGGGGCCCTCGACATCTGTCTCAATGTGGAAGTCAACGCCAAGGATCCAACAGGAATCACGGTTCCGTATCGATTGCTGGTCCCGCGATTGCATTATGAGTACAACCCAGCCGATGATGAGCTACAGCAGGCGTTGGAGTCCAAAGCGCAGCAGCCACGTGGATTCAAGAGATTTCTAAGCCTCCGAAAGAAACCAGCGGTGTCCAAGTCGCAGTCGCGGCATTATGAGAACGGCGAAGAGGCAGGTGATGAGAATGACCGTAGTGATGCCAGCTCGGACATGGCGCCTCGCTGAAGGCGCTGCGGACGGCAGAAAGCAGAAAGAAGACACGAGTAGTAGACTCCTGCAGTCGCCATCGGCAATTATGGTCTGAAGGTCTGTTCGATGTCGGGAAGATACACGGAGACGTGGTGGCTGACCTTGATACCGTGGGGAGCATGAATTGAATGATGGCGGCAGCTAGTACCTATGCATATACATGGCGTTTGGATGTGGGATTGCGGAAATGGTATTCGATAGCTAAATAGCGTTTTGATTATGCTTTGAATCAGAGCTGTTCGCAGTGTAGTTGAGGTTCATGAATCTGGACATGTCATCAGGTGACAAGGCGTCGTCGGCCGCTGGGACGTCCCTTTTGGACACCATTTTGAACTCTGTAAGCAAATGATCCAGGGATCTGGCCTCGTCTGTCTCCGAGAGATCGCAAGTGGCTGTTGGATTTCGTCTTGAACTGCGAGACATTTGTCTGTACTCTAAGGTATACCTAGTGTTGACTCATTAAAGCTTTCCATTAGGTATCCTGTCATCGTTGCCAGTTGGGAACTCTTATACTTTTCAGCCCCGTGCACTCCCTTTTAAACTTTTCGTCTCTCTTCCGCTCTTTCCTGCGACTCCACTTCCCGAGATATCCGAGCCTCTGATTGGCGCTTATCCCAGATCTTATCCATTGCAATGATTGAACAAGTCATCGGGAAGCCAGGGCGCCGATTCCAATTCCATCAGGTCCGCGCCAACGCCAACCGCGCATTCCGAGACCGAAAGCTTCCTTTTATCCAACCCCCTCTTCGGGCCAACAGCTGCCCTTGAGTTTGAGAGCTTTCATAATCCAACGAACCGATTTCTCTTCCCAAAACAACGCGATTTCGAACGAACGAGAGCTATTGCAACCTGCAAGAACGAACACCTGCGCCCGCGCCAGAGGAGGGAGCTCAGTGATGGCGCCGAGATGTTCCGCCGCTTAGCCATGCCCAAACCTCTCAAGGGCGGCCGTTTGCGCACGCCGACCCAGGCGGTGCTTGCCTGGATAGGCGGCCCAGGCAGGGCGACGGTCGAAGCTATCGCGGCGCGGACGGGCCATCAGATTCGGAGAAACCTAGTCGCGAGACGGGTCTTGAGTTTTCCGCACTTTTTGTTTCTGTTCTGGATGGTGATTTTGCTGTGGGGGGAGCGGTGGGTGTTTGATAGTAAGGTGCAGAGGTGCGACTGGGAGAATTGGGAGAAATGGGTACGTTTTGGGTGGTTTCTGAATCTACATTTCTGCGTGTTGGATCGATCGCTGGTTTCTGAGGCCGTGGGCTGGGCTTCTGAAAGGGGATTCTGTTCTTACGAAAGACCAGAGACACATGCAAGGAATGCTGACGAGTTACTACACAGCCTAAACATGCTACTCCGCATCACCTCGTCTTCGTTGCCGACCCTCAAATCACGGATCCGCACTCATATCCTGGCCGTCCGTGGCCGCTGAATCCCTTGACTGTGCTCGTTACGGATAATTACATGCGGAGAGGGTACCGTGCCTTACAGCGCCAGTTGCGACCAGACAGCGTCTTCTTCTTGGGCGATCTCTTCGATGGTGGACGAGAGTGGAAGACACGGCAGGGAGCACAGTTTGTCGATCCGCAATGGGGCGGCCGGCGGTCTGAGACGGAGAAGAAATGGGTCAAGACGTGGCATCGCAAGTACGGCGAGGATTTCTGGCTTGCAGAGTACAAGCGCTTCAGCGATATCTTCTTCAAGCCGTTCAGCAGCGAGGGCGGCACCGTTCCCGGGCCGTACCAGAGAGGGCGCAAGCTGGTGGCCGGTCTGCCGGGGAACCACGACTTGGGTTTCGGGGCTCAGATCCAGGTACCCGTTCGCGACCGCTTCAGCGCCTTCTTTGGGGAGACGAACCGCGTCGACGTGGTAGGGAACCACACGATTGTCTCGGTGGACACAGTGTCGTTGAGCGCCGATACATCTGCGTACAAGGACGCGCACAACCTGAAGCCTATCTACGGGCCTGTACACGACTTCCTCGACGAGGTCCCAGTACTGAAGCGCAAGCTAGCGTATGAAGAACTCGGGGTCTGGCACGGCGTAGACCGCGACCTCAAACTCCATCACAAAGTCGAGGACGTCAACAGCGCAGACCTATCCCGCGTGCTCCGCGATCCCGGCTCCGACGCAGTCGCCGACCTGCCCACGATTCTCCTCACTCACGTACCTCTGTTCCGACCACCCGGCACGCCCTGCGGACCTCTCCGCGAACACTGGCCACCGAGCACCAAAAAACAATCTTCACGGGGAAAAGACGACGGATCAGGAGAATCGACTACGCGCGACGACCGCAACGCCATCAGCATCTCCGCCGGATACCAGTACTCCAACGTCCTCAGCGAAGCCGACTCCGTCAGCCTCGTCAAAAAAGTAGGCAACGTCGTGCACGTCTTCTCCGGCGACGACCACGACTACTGCGAGCTCACCCACTCCCCCTCCAAGGGCTACGTTCGCGAAATCACCGTCAAGAGCTTCAGCATGGCCATGGGGATCCCAACACCGGGCTTCCTCATGGTGAGTCTCTACAATCCCATTGACGCAAAGGGCAACTCCATCCCGGGGAACCCCGAAATGACCCTCCAGACACACCTATGTCTGCTGCCGAACCAGTTCCGCACGTACATGAAGTATGTGGCCCTCGTTGCCGTCTCGCTCATCCTACTCTGCATTCGCGCGTTCTTGGTACCGGTTCTGCAACTCACGCCCTTTGCGCTGGAGCCTGAATCGGCTACTCCCGCTGCCTCCTCCTCCTCCTCCTCTTCTTCTTCGTTCGGTTCCTCAGTTCTGCCCATGTACAAGGACAAACCCCAAGCCAAGGCAAAAGCAGAGCCGCCAGAACGTGCATATACCCCTCCGCGGGGCTCTGCCGGCGCAGCATCATCAGGGATGCGCGGCGAGTTTGCCTCGGCGGCGACCACGAGCGATAGCAGCGCGCGGTGGACATCGAAGAAGAGTCGGAGTAGTCAGCGGTGGGCTGGGGCTGGGGCTGCTGGGATGGGGGCAGCGGGAGGGGGGCCCGGACCGCGCATCCATCTGCAAGATCCGTTTTACGATGGGGGGAAATCGTGGAGGTCGGGACGGGGGCGGAGGGAGTTGGGGGTGTGTGTGCGGGAGATGTGGACGACGACGTGGAGGTTGGTGTGGATGACGGGTTTGTTTTGGGGGTATTTGGCGAGGGAGCGATGAGGGTGTTGCGGTATGGCCCTTGGGGGAGTATTGTATCATGTATGGAGTATGATGTACTCCGTATGTATTGTATTGTATTGTATTGTCCTCTTTGTTTCTTCCTCTTGTCCCTTTTTTCATGTTTCCTGTTGTTGTTTTCTTTGCGTGCAGCCTTCTCCGGTTTCATCTTTCTTTTTGGGGCTTGTTTTTTTTTCTTTCTTTTTTTCTTTTTTCTTTCTGTAGAATAGACCGTTGTAGTCTTATATGTATATATCCTGAGTCGATGCTAGCCGCGGGAGGTCCCGGCCTGTACAGAAGTTGTACATGTAAAAGCACACATAAATCCATTCTACAGGTAGCGAAGCAGTCTTTCATCTGTCATGGTCAATGAGTTTTGATATATCGATGGCTAAGCGGTGCATACGCCGTGGCAAAGTCTTTCATCTGTCAGTCGCAAAATCGTTTATACATATCACAGGCATCCATCTTTTGATGCCAAAGACCAAAGACTCTCTACGCATGTGCTGCCGAAGATCAAGTCCTGTCACACTACAACAGACAAAATAGCTACTGTAAGCTCAGTGGTGCAATTCTGCATATAATTCCTGTTCTTGCAGAGCAGACTTCGTGCAGACACGAAAACTCTGTCCATATGTATGTATGTATACGCCGCACAAGCTCATCATACCACTATCCAGACAAACACGCCACGAACATTCTTTTTCCCATTCCCATGCTTGTTTCCCCCGTCTCTATTTTTATGTACTCCGTAACTACATACATACTCCGCATGTTAATCCCCATGTCCCCGTTTCCCCGTTTTACTTTTTTCCGCCCTCCCCACGACTCACGACTCACGAGTCAGTCCCCCCCTCACCGCCTTCTCCTCCCCATGATTCTCTCCTCCGCACCAGGCTGCTGCTGCTGTTGTTGCTGTTGCTGTTGCTCCTGCTGCTGCTGCTGCGCCCTGGCGTCTGCCTCCGCGGCGCGGGCCTCACTCGCGCGACGGTCCTCGTAGGCGGCGATGTCTTCGGGGGTGATGTGGAGGGTTGTAGGTGGGCGGCGGAGCATCTTCACGGGCGATGCGTGGTGCGTGATGCGTGATAGGCTGATTGCGTGATGAGGTAGGATGCCTGTTTATAGAATGGGAATCATGTTCGGAGAATGGATGATGCGTACGGAGTTATAATGTACAAAGGGAGTTTGGTTGTTTGTTTGTTTGTGTAGAGAGGAATGATGTCATACTGTAGAAAAGGATGTTTATAAATAGAACGTAATGTCCATATGATGGACAAACGATCCGGGACCCAAGAATCTGGATTCTGTGTGTTTTTCTGGGGATGGATGGTTTTTGCTGGCTTGGGGCGTGTGGTTATGTTGTTTGAATGAGCTACCTACGTCGCTGCGCGACCCGCGGGGGTGTGTTGATTATATGTGTGCCGTTTGATCAAACAAATGATGCTGAGCAACGAGTGAGTGAGCAGTGGACGTGGCTAGGTAGGTAGGCAGAGGCTGTGTGTGCTGCTACTCTTGCTCGTTTGTGTTTCCGGTACCGAGAACAGCCTCGACTCTGATGTGACGACCGTTGTTGGGGTGATTGAAAATTCAGATTCGGCTTTCAAAATAAACTCGAGATTCACTTCAAAGTCACAGTACCTACAGCATTGGTACGCGCGACGTTTGGGCGGACAATCAGATTGGATCGGATGTGGAGCACCGAACCCGGTAGGCACCAAGGTCCAATGCCATGTCATGCTTTCATGCTGGTGGAGACTTTCCGCCGGCGTTGCAATTTGCATCACAGAAGTTGTAGAGATACTCGTAGACTTGTAGACTGTAGTCTTGTAGATTAAGCAGTCGTGACAACATAATTTCGTTTCCTATCAATCTTTCAAGCGCTAATGAATACTTGCTCCATGTCCATGGTATACTGTCCTCCCTCAGACATCCAATCCAAATCCTTTCCTTTCCCATCGCATCCCAAAATCTCGTGTTCCCTAAAAAAGCCCCTAAAAGAAGTGAAGTAAAAGCCAATACGCAAAGCAAAACCTGTGATATCTTCGTCGCGCTCCAACAAATCAACAAAAGAAACTCGGCAACAAAATCTCCAATCTCCAATCTCCAATCCGTTCACTTCTCACACACGCATCCTATGCCCAGTGGATGAATACCACCCCGCAGACCCCCGCCCCGAGCCTTGCCCCTGGCCCTTCGACAACGCCCACACCCTCGGCGGCCCTGGCGCCGTCAAGAACCTCATCGGCCCCGTAGACGCATAGCGCGCCATATCAGTCGGCATCGCTTTCGCGCCATCAACGCCAAGTTCTGCACAGTGCACCGCCCCCCCTGACGCGCTACTCCCCAGAGGATAGCTGTAGGTCGAGGACCGCGGCGATGGTGGGCATCTCAAGGTAGCAGATAAGTCGCTACAACTTCGGGATGCGATGGTGTCTTCTCGGATAAGCTGTCCGTGAGACTCAAAACCAAAGCTTTCGAACCAGGCAGCCATCTCTTCGGCGGTTTCTTCTTCGTCCTCCTCGTATAGCGAGGTATCTGAATCATAGCCGTGATTGTCGTAGGCTGGGTCCTGCCCGAAGTCACCGCTCGGTACGCCTGCAGAGGGAGTTAGATCGGTATTCTTCTCGAGATATATCGGCATATAGGACTGACGGCTTACCTTGAGAACACTCGTCCCCGTTGTCGGAGCAATCAGGCTCTGCCTCGGGGATCGTTGCGAGTCTGGTAGGCCGCTTGTTGCTCCTTTCGGGGTTCTTGGGAGGCAGATCGGGAAGCTGGACGCTCTTTGGTCTCACTGGTGGTGGAGGTGGTGGCGGTGGTGTAGGTGGCGGCTGCGAGGATTGTTGTCGCCATCGATCCTGCTCTCGCTCTCGTTGGCGCTGTCGCTGACGCAGCTGTTGCTCATGCTGCTGCTCCTCTTCCTGCTGTTGTCGGAACAGGGTAAAGTCTTCCCTCTCTCGCATGGGCAGGGAAAAGTCCTTATGGACAACGGCGTGGTCCATAGGATCCATGGTCATGGAGAAGGGCATGGACTGGGACGGAGAGTTAGAGCACAGTGATAGGTGGTCGCTGGACAGCGCTGTGCTGGCGCTTCCCTGGGATGTCCTCGAGGAGTCCGTCTCAAAGACTGATTCGTCGCTCGACTGCTGCGCTTCGAGCTCGAGTTGTAATTGCTCGGCTCGCAAGCGGGCCTCACGGAATTGCCGAATCTGTTCTTGCGTCACCATCTCGTCGGCCTCGATCTTTTTCAAGCCAGCGTCCGTCAGGATCTGATCGACCCATCTGGCAGGGCCTCTTATATTCGAAAGGCCCTTCCACATGGACGTGGCCTTGTTGGAGATATCTCGACGCGACTTGTTGGCCTTGCGCTTTTCGTTCGCAGCGGGGCGTCGTCCTTGTTCGGCCTCTGTCGAAGGATGGGGCGGCAGGGGCTTGTCGAGAGGCGATGGCGCACGCTGAACGGGGGGGGAAGCCGCCGGCGGGTGAGTCGATTTTACATACAACCCGAAGAGCCACGTCTTGCGTGTCTTGCTGCGCGTCTTGATGCGTGTAGTGGTGCACGTCTTATTGCGCGTCTTGCTGGCATCATGCTTGGTGTTGTAGTCGAGCACATCGCGGACAGCCTGGAACGCGTTCTCCGTATCCCTAATGAGGCTGCGCAACGACTCCGCCCATTCTCGGTCGTGTGAGGCGGCCTCTGTTGATGTGACCGATGGAGGCTCGATGGACCCTCTCGACGTCAGGGGAGTATCCGCCTTGAAGCCCACATCGGCACGGGACGTCGTTCGCGAACTGAGCACATGAAGCCTGCCGCGGCGGATTACTGGTGGAGCCATCGGTCGGTGGCTGTCATCGAACTCTTGTCCGGGACGCGGCATCGCGGTGTGTGCTTCAGGCCGCCGATGCTTGACACAAGGTAGCCACGATAATGGACGCGACACTGGTCTATCTCCAGGCAACATAGGACTGGGAGGAATCAACTGCATGGTGACGTCCGAGAGCACCGAAGTGTGAGTAGGTGAGCGTAAGTGAGTATATATGTGTGTGTGTGTGTGTTGCAAGAGACGAACGTGCCAAGTAAGACAATGTTAGCCCTACTTTGCCCTTGGCGTGCAGGATGAAAATCCGCAGATAAAAGCCAGGAGAAAAAAATCAGTGCAAATAGGACAGCTTGGTTACTGTCAAGAAAGGGAAGTGTAATAGAGATGGGATGCTGTAAAGGTCGGTATCCGTCTCAGAGCGTTGTCACACAGGTAAGAACGAGGTAATCACTTGACTCAGCGTCTAAACCGTGGACTGCTGATGGTGATGGACAAAGGGATGGCTGTGGGCTCGTGGTAACAAGGACTAAGGTGAACACTCGTGAAGGGAGAGACGAAGGGGGAGACGGGTGGTTTAAGACTCCCGTCATTCATATAGATGGATTGGTGATGTGCTGTGAAACCCTGCTCTTTCAAGCCAGAGCAGCAGCAATGCAGCATGCATCCTCCCATGTCTTCTTTCTGCGGGCAGACTGCCGGCCGGGGGCGTGAGTGGACAAGGCATACGGAGTAGGCCCCCTACATGGCCGCGCCCACAAACAGCCAGCGTTGGACGGGGACATGTATTATGAACACAGCAGCAGATGATGACAAGTTTGGGTAGATTCATCGACTGTGCCAAGCGCTCTACAAGCCCTCCCATTTGTTGTCATCGTCAAAGAGCCGCGGGGAGGGGGTGTGAAGCGAGTGCGACTTGCCCATACCCGCCCGCCGCAGAGCCCGGTCTCTTGATTCTTGAAGCCGGAATGGGTGCCGCAGAGGGCCTTGTTCATGCGGATGTCCATCAGCCGATCGATGCGGCTGCCTCTGGTTCGTCCTACTTTGGCTCCGCGGCCCGCACTCTGAATGTAGGGGGGGTGCAGCGCACTTGGCCTGTTCTCGCCTCGCCATGGGTTGGTGCGTTCGCTACTCGTACACAGACATCGCAGGCCCATGGTTGAGGCCATGCTCGCTTCATGCCATTGTAACCAGGTCGGCAATCGGTCGCATTCACTCCCTTGACGTTGGATGCAACGACAGTGGTCAGCGGGGTCGGACCTTGCCCGCGGCAATTCGGCCATTTCATGGGGCCATCGGAGTCATCGCGCATTCGCCCGCATCTGCATGAGCAGTGGGCATGTGGCTGAGCACCTATCTCGATTCTTGACAGTATGTACATACATATCAAGGCGTTTTGTAGTCAAACGGTATCGAGGCGAAGTCAAAGACCGCGAGAGTGAATGGAAGCCAGATGGCCTGCAACGAAGCGAGAGGCCACGACGTGTCATTGGTCTGGTGAAACACACCATATACGCCTCGTTGGCGTAGTACCAAGTCCGACAAGATGGACGTTTGTCGTACTTTGTATATGAGACGAAAGATCTGGGTTCCAGGCTCCGTACATGAGAAGTATGTATGACATCTGCAGTTTTTCTGTTGGGACCAAGCCGTGGGAGGACGGACGGAGACGGCTGACTGCCGAGATACTGTTGGCGAGATGTGCCGTCTCGTTGCTTGGCGACGCGTTGTGGTTGTCCGCGGTGTACACCTGCCATCAAACAGTCAAATTTCTGTCCTGACTCCCGCATGAAAGCCATTTGCTTCTCTCTTTCTTATCATGCCAAGCTGGCAATGCATTGTTCTCCTGTGATGGGATCGTGACGCCATTTCCTTTTGACTCAAGGCCCTATCCCATGTGACTGTGGCCTGTGACGGGGTGCTCCCAAAGGGCTTTGCTCCAAGACAAACGCCAAAGGAGTCAAGGAGATCGGAGTGGAGGATGGATCCATGAATGCATGCATCCAAAGCAGGGCAGCACAGGTCAAAATGAGGGCAAAGAGAAAAAAGAGGGCGGGTTGCCGTCGAATAAAGACACGAGCGGCGGAGACAAGCTCGTCACACCGATGAGAGCCAGGATCGGCAAGGTGATGGGCTGTTGCCGGCTGTGGCTGTGTCTTTGCAGTCGAACAGTGAAGCGCGCGGTTGAAGAGCCAAAGACAAGAAAAAGCAAGCAAAGCAGGAAGAAATAAAATAGGAGCCCTTCTTTCAACTTGAAAACAGAGCCAGATAAACGGATGCAGCCGATGAGGTACCTGAGTCCTGACTGTGAGTCCTGAGTGGTTGGCATTTCGGTCCTGCTGCTGCAGGCTGCAGGTCCAGGAACAAGGCTTGTCCGAGTTTGGCTGGCCCCCACCTTGCAAACGCTTGGCCAGTCACCATCCTCATCTTGAAACAGAATAAACAAAAACGGTTAACGGGTCCCGCACCCCCCACAAAGCCTGACTCCCAAATTCCCAATAAACAAGGCACGGTCGCCAGGCCAAGCAAACAGCGAACATTCATTTCACCTTGTAAGAGAAAAGAAAAGGGAAAGAAGAAAAGGGAGAAAAAGAGAGAACAAATAAAATGGAAAGAAAAGATAACAGAGAGAGGCAGAAAGGGAGAGAAAATGCACTCAAAAGAAAATGGAGGCGGTGATGCACGCGCAAAACAGAGCTGACATCGTCACCTCGAGGCTCGCACATAAACATAGGTACATTATACATAGGTACGTACCTATCTGAACGACACAGCGATTTACGCGCTTTTACCACACCGTGGTCGGCCTGTCTTATGATTCTTCCCATCTTCCCATTAACTCTTTTCAAATTTCTTTGTGTAAATATATTCTGTTTCGGTGTGCAACACCTTCTTCTTTCTTGTTGCCTTGCAGTACCAGCGCATATATTTTCGGGACACAGTTTGGTCGACCTGCTAGAACTGGGAATCTGGGATGTATGTCTCAGCTCTAGGGTCCTAACGTCGGTGGGAGATTTGCATGCGACGGTGCTTCCAATTTGCTGTGAACCGGTGCCGGAATTAATATGTATGTCGAAATCTTGATCGCCATCATCCATGTTTGTGAAGACAAGTCCGAGATCCCCAGACTCCAGATCCTAGACTATAGATCCCAGACCCCAGATCCCAGATCCCGGAGCCCAGAAATGTCCGCCCATCCCATCGTCATCCGCTCTCGATTCTGCTCGTCTTTCTTTCTCGGCCGTCACACAACACATTGAGCCAAATCCTTCGCGCCCAAGCCCTTCTCCCGTGTTGTTCTGGCGCTCTCTGCACGACCACATCCGCGACCCAAGCTGATAGCAATAAGTCGCCATCACACGAGACATGTAGCCATTCTTCAGAGACTAGTCCACATCAACGCAGCAACCCCGAATCCCATCCTTGACTGCGACCACCTGTGCGACCCTCTTCTCTTCTTCTCTTCACCTTAGTGTAGCTCAGCTTGTTTCTCTTGAGCTTCTTTGCAACCAGACGCATCAGCATCGCCCATGTACTGCTGTTGTGCTATTGTCAGAGACTTGATGTGCTGCCCTTGCCAAAGGCAGAGATGAAGAGGCGGCAAAGATGAGAAGAATAATATGAAATAAAATCAAGGAAAAGTTTCAACGAAAGAAAAGAAGAGTGGCGCAATTTGCGGCGAGAAGGACTCGAGGATAATTCTGTTCCGCGTATGTACATGGTATCAAGGTAGCTCTTGTGTCCCTCTGTATACACCATTAGTATGAGTCGTCCTAGTCTTTCGACATGTTGTCATAAGATGCTATTCGCCTCCCGCATCCCCGCCGACGTCCCCGTCCTCAAGAACGAAGACGCCGCATGAGTAGGAGAAAACCGCCTCCCCCCATCGAATCGTATCGGTCGACCATCCAGCAGGATCTGACGCTCATCCTCCTCGGACTCTCCGTCCTCGACCTCGTCCCTCCCGTCTGTGCAGTATTCACCGCGCGCTTTCCTCGCGCTCCAGCATGGAACGAAACAGCCTCCGACGCGTGCCATAAGTCGTCCTACGGAGGACAGAAACCCGTCCCAGTGGCTTGCACATCTTGCGTCATCCAAGCTGTCGTCATCCTCCAGCCTTATGCTCTTAAAGGTGGTGAGCATGCTGGGTGGCTTGGCGACGTGACGCGACGCGACGCCGTGGGGTGACGAAGGCGGTCGTGCAGGACGGGGGAGACAGATTTTTCGATCCAATACGGACGCAATGTTGCGCTACACGTAAGAGGAATTGCAAATAGGGAGACAATCTTCTGAGAAGCTTCTGAGAAGAAGAGAAGTGAGGCGAGACCGAAGACGAATTAATCAGCAAAACGAAAATCGCAATCCACAAAGGATTTGTCTAGGCGGCGTTTAGCTCGTGCGAAAGAGGATGTTGGGAAAGAAAGCTCGTGGCAAAGAATGATCTTGGAGGTATTGAGAATGTTGAAAGCGCCTTTAAGAAGTTCAACGGTCGCAGTCGAGTTGTCCTTCCTCCCTCGGCCGCCTCCCTCCAACACCGCCCGCACAACGTGATGGTTCCTCCCTTCATTCCAGTCCTCGGCCTCCCGCAACTCCTTCCCAGAACGCGTCAGCACATAATTTTTCTTGTAACTTGGCAGCTGGGGTGATGGGCACTTTTGTCAGCTTGGGGCCGGGCATACCTGCTGTTTTATCAATACACTAAATCGATGATGCGCTCTGTCGATGACGGATATGCTCGTTCCCTTGCTTGTATGCATGAATACAATAATTATATTTCGGATTTGCCTATCACTATCTCTAGTTCGGTGCTAACCATGCGAGTGCGCGCATCTACTCCCTTCAAACCCTTTTGTCAAGCAACTTTCCATCGTACTTCGTCCTAGAGGCAGAGTACCAATTAGTCCTCGTCGAACCCAACATCATGGCTGTCATCTTCATCGTCCTCGTCATAGACAACAAATGGTACAAATCGAAAGTCTAGGAAACTCCGCTTTCCACCATCCATCTCCACCATGAACTGCAGGCTCAATACCCCCTGGCTATCTCCACGGAGACTAATTTTGTTTGCGATGCGCATGGCCTCGGTAGAATTCTTGACGAAGTCAAATTTGTAGGTCTGCGACCAGCGATCGGCAATGGTGAAGGTCTCCAGTAAGTCTCTACCCCTAGCAAAGTCCACCGCAGAGCTTCCCAAATCGCCCATGCCAGCCAACGATAAGAAGGGGGGCGCTTTGGTCACCACAATGGTGAGCTTGTCCGGCGCGGTGGGCGAGATTTCGGCGAGAGCATCAAGCAACGACCGTGAAGGCATGATGATTTTAAAAGACAGCTCCTCTCTGTTGAATGGGATGTCTTCCGGTAGTTCAGGAACATACGTCGTCAAGCCAGCCGTTGTTTTCACTCCGTATTCTTCAATGGTGATCTTGAACGGATCGCCTTCCTCGCTGTACATGAGTGTGCAAGTCCCAGATATTCCCAGCGTCTGGTTGCTGAAGGCATCCGCCCGGTAATTTCTTAGATTGCTTCGATACGGATCCTGCTCGGCCTTTTGCGCCTTGGCAGCCACGTCCACGGCTCCAAAGATCTGAAGGACCTCTAAAAGGGATGCGAGTGATAGTTGAAAGTTGGGTAATTCGGAAGCTTCAGTATCATCCGTCGGCGGTAGCTTGAGGCTGTACGAAGAAAACAGTGCCTTGTCAAGAAATGCAACACCTACATCACGTACGAATGAGCCATACTGAACATTGATGCATGTATCTGGTTACCAGTAGCTGCGATCTACGTACCTTGCATTACTCTGGAGTGATCAGCAGCGAACCTGATCCCTTCCTCTGTGATCTGGACGTGGACTCGTGGCGCAAAGTTAATACACCGCAAGAGCTGGAACAATGGCCTTGTAGATGTGGCCACAGCTCGAAAGACGGGTACTCTATCCGGTGCCATTTTCCCTTTCCTGAACGAGGAGATGTATAGATTGATATATCTAAAGGTAGTCTGCAACGAGATTGTTTTGTAAAGCAGGCAACCCTTCTTAGTCTGCAATGAGATGGTTGTAGAGAAGGCAACGTTCTTTTTCTCTTGTTGATATTATTTCGAAATGTCGTCAGCCGCTCCACAGACCAGGCCTTTATTGTTTCTGTTCTCTTCTGCTTACTCCCAACTAATATACACTGCAAGTTACGGCTCACAAAACCAGATAGACTTTTGGAAAGTAAATGAAAAGCTTGGGGTATCTCAGATGTAGACGCCTACCGCGCAGAACATGTATACAGTTCCGAACCTGTGCTTGCAGGTTAGCATCGTGTTTTTTGATATTGATGTTTATAGAAACCGGAACGACGGGGCTCGACATACGCGAATGCCAATGATGCGGGAATTCCGAGTGTAGTAAGGCTGATCAGGGATCGATCTGAAATTTGTCAGCACGCGCCAATCTTGCTTGGGACGGACAAACTTACTGAGGGCGAATACACCGGTAATGAAGACTCCGAGAAGCACTAGGGAAAACGCAACGAGGAATTGACTGTTCTTGCCAATAGCGGGGAGGAATGGACTGCCTTCAGCAGCTCGCCAAACCTCATGCAGAGAAGAATCCATGTGCCGAGACGTTGGACGTGTCGTCGAGACCTTGCACTCTTGATTAAGCGCGATAAAGTGGTGAAGAGACAGGATGGTGACTATGTAGGTCGAGATGTAGTTGTCGTGGCGGTTGGCTAGCTCCAAGCTGTCCTGACCTTAGCTTCAACGAAGACAGATCGTACGTACGAGTCGGTACGACCAAGCACGAGCTAAACAGGCTTAGCGCGAGAGGTACATATGTACATACCCCAGGCCGCTTCTATTGTAACCCCTGCTGTTGACGTAAGCCGTGCACGAGCCACAACGGAATCGTGATTCAGAATAAGCTGAGAGTCGAAGGTTGGTTGGTCGCGAGTGTCCGCCAGCTTTGGATTCGATTCATCCATGCGCGCTGAGTGACAACTGACATAGCTCGCTTGTGCATCACTCTACTGGTGCCGCCGTAGAGGCCAGAACTGTAAAGATGGGGGATGCCTCAATCAAGGAAGAAAATGGTACATATGCACAATCTCCCGTCACCAGTTTCCGCGCGTGGCTAACCAGACTGTCTTCAAGGCTCGAAGCGCAAAGCTTCCGCAGATCCCCCCTCACCCTCGACGACTAAGAGAATGAAGCATTATGAAGGCACTGAGCCCGTCGACGATAAAATGTCGGCGGTCGCGAAGCCCATACCGTTTCCTGAGAAAGTGCGTATATGCATTGCAGTCTTTGGAGTACACTCAGGTCGTGCTATGCTGCGGCAGGTCTAAAGGGAATAGAAGAAAGAAAGAAAGAAAGAAAGGAGCAAGGACGAAGAAACAAGGATGAGATGGGAGCAGACAGGAAACGGAAGAACAGACGCTAATCAACTTGATAGCCCGCCGTCATAGAAGAGCGCAACGGCGAAATCGAGTTCCGAGTGGTCAATAATGACAACGAACGCGAATCGCTCATCATCCTGACGGGCCTGAAATGTATCTTTCAAAAGCAACTGCCCAAGATGCCCAAGGACTACATCGCACGACTAGTCTACGACCGAACCCATCTCTCCATCGCCATTGTCAAGAAGCCGCTGGAAGTCGTCGGCGGGATCACATATCGTCCGTTCAAGGGTCGGCAGTTCGCAGAGATTGTGTTTTGCGCCATCAGCTCGGACCAACAGGTCAAGGGCTATGGCGCGCATCTCATGTCACATCTGAAGGACTATGTCAAAGCCACCAGCGACGTGATGCACTTCCTGACGTATGCCGACAACTACGCCATTGGGTACTTCAAGAAACAAGGCTTTACCAAAGAAATCACTCTCGACCGACGAGTATGGATGGGATATATCAAGGACTACGAAGGCGGCACAATCATGCAGTGCTCTATGCTCCCGCGAATACGGTACCTCGAAATGGGCCGCATGCTTCTCAAGCAGAAGGAGTGTGTACAGGCCAAGATTCGCGCCTATTCAAAGTCACACACAGTCCACGCGCCTCCCAAGGAATGGCGGAACGGCGTCAAGGAAATCAACCCGCTCGATATCCCTGCCATCCGCGCATCCGGCTGGTCTCCCGACATGGACGAGCTAGCGCGCCAGCCGCGCCACGGACCCAACTACAACCAACTTCTCCATCTCCTCAACGACCTGCAGAACCACCAATCTGCATGGCCGTTCCTCGTGCCCGTCAATCGCGACGACGTGGCCGACTACTACGATGTCATCAAAGAGCCCATGGACCTCAGCACCATGGAGAACAAACTCGAGGCGGACCAGTACGCCACACCCGAGGACTTTACCCGTGACGCCAAGCTCATCTTTGACAACTGCCGCAAGTACAACAACGAGAATACCCCCTATGCCAAGTCGGCCAACAAGCTCGAGAAGTTTATGTGGCAGCAGATCAAGGCCATTCCCGAGTGGTCCCATCTCGAGCCGGAGAAGTAGTGTTCGCCTCCGAAATCGAGACGCAAGATCCGCCTTATTCCGTCCAGCAGAGGACGTGAACGGCATGCGCCTTCCAGGTGACAGGCTGGCCACGCTATGAATGGGCTCTTCACCATGTCACCTACCCAGTCTTTTGTGTTTTCTCTGTATTTTTGTATGTGGTGTTCTAAGCGCGGCGTTCTTACCGGGGTTGTGTGCAGCGAGTGGTACGGAGGAAATATGCCCGTTACTTGGAACTGCTTGTCTTTTTTGTAACTTTAGGTTCTGCATCCGAGTTTGATGAATGAATTGAAGCACTGTTATTTATTTCATCTTGCATCATGGATTGATCGCGGTGCCATACCTCCTTCTTACGACTTTTACATTTACAGATGGTGTCGTATGAACAAGATGCCAATTTTCAGGTGTATTAGGTGTTCGATTGCCGACCCTTTACCTCCCTAGTCATGTATCTACCTAGCAGACATCGACTGGAGATGCTGTTGCTTCCAATCAATCTGACAAATCTGGTTGTTGTCTATTCTTCGATCTCTTGATTCTCAAGGCAGCGTCACGCCCGTCATGCGGCCGCAGCGAAGTAGAGAATAGGTAGTACACTATTCTACCATACTGCATGATACAACACTACGTAGTAGTATGGGCCTCGACGCCACGGAAGAAACTACCTAGCATCAAGCACAGAAGACGATCATGTAACTACGGACTCTCTTCCGTATTATATGCACTACATGTACAAAAAGTAACCCTACGCCCCGCGAACGGTACCAACCCAGTATGTATGTATCTCCGTAAAGCCCTCAACCTGATTGTGAAACCGTGCTGGGATTGGTTTTTCATGTTTGTTGGGCCCGGGCAGTTTACGAATAGCGCCGTCAGATAGATGTAACCTTGTGACGCCGTAAAACGACTTTCCCCTCACCAGCCGCAGTCTTTGCGTTCTTTGTTGGGCAGTCGTCGTTGGAGGGGGTTGGGCACCCTTCCCACTCTGGGTATCCTTGGGTATTCCGTTCCTCCTTGGGTATTCTTCCTCGGGCATTCTTCCTTTCAGCATACTTCCTGACAAACCTTACCTGCTCTGCTTGATCTGACTGTCGTGCCTGCTATGAAATGCCTCGTCTGCTCTGACTGTCCTGTGTCCTCTGACTGTGCCTGCCAAATGCGACTGTCCTGCCTGACTATTCTACTCTGACTGACTGATTGACCTGTTCACCAAGGATGGCTATTTTGCCGTGAACCTTGACGCAAAACCAACAAAAATCAACATCCGAAAGAAGAGAGAAAATGACGAAAAGAATATGATAAGAAAGGGCAATGACTGAAACTCTGCGATGATGGGCGTTCCGACCTCTTGGCCATCTCAAGACGACAGACTTCGAACGTTATTCGACGAGTCCACGGAAGTGTCCTGATTCGCTTCGATTCCTGCCTCGTGTGCGTCATTCCTTTGCAGTCGTGCAAGGTTTCCCAGACGTCGCGTCTCGACGAAAAAAAAAAGAAAAGCTGGGTATCGTGCGAAAACGCGCCCGAGGTTGCTTCAAATCCCGCAGACCCCCTTTCCGAGAGATATCTTCATGCTTTTGATAGAACGGAAATGGAAGCTTCAACCAACGCTAAAAATGATGAAAGAAAAAAAAGCACGTTGTTCCCTTTTCACCCCTTCAAGGTCCTACCCAGTCTCGCTGGGTAGGTATCTCCGTGAGTCCAACGAAAAGAAATGCTGCAACAAAAACTTTTGTCCAGGGAGCCCGGCCCCGATCGATATATGCAAATTTGAACTCAAAGAAGAGTAGTTAGCGCTCCACAAGATGTATCCGAGCTTATTCCGAAAAAATGGAGGAGAGAAAGAGATAACAAGGCCCCCAACTCAAATGGAGAGGGAGGGCATGCAACAAAGTGATCGCCCTGTTGCCAATATGCCAAATTTGAAGAAAGAAGAATAGAAGACAGCAAGGAAATAAGATAAAGCGTGAATCAGGAGAGACGCCCTACATATCGAGGAATGCCATGCGTGCTCTCGAAGAAGGTGCGCAAATTGTGTGAGTGTGCGTCGATGGGCGTTGATGTGAGCTTGTGATCAGTGTCAAGGGTGTCAAACTGCTGACATTTTATCTGATGGCTCAGTCCGCGCCCTGCGTATCTCCTCTCCTCATGAATCCCGATTGAGGATCAATGTTGCCCAACAGTTGTCGAATGGTTCGCAGTCCGTGAGACTTGGAGGCTGTAGTTCATGTGGGTAGGTGGCGGGCTGGTCCGGCTCGACAGTCTACACCCCCCCATGTCATTTTCAGAACTCCCACTCTGGCAGTTCCGCATGTTTCCCCCCTCGCGATTTCCGTCCACTGTGTAGTATTCTTCAGGCTCTTCTTCTGTTTCTCTTCGTTGCCGTCATCGCGTCATCGCAGTCGTCAATCATTCGTCATCGTTACGTTTTGGTTTTGTTGCTTTGCTTCTTCTTTGCTGCCGATGCTCTCCCGGTGCCATGTCAGAACCTTCTCACGGGCCTCTCATACGACGATTTTATCCAGTCAGTCTTTCGTGTGAATACTACTATTCACCTCGCAGGAGCTGTGGGATCCACAGAAAGAAGAGACAGCCTCCAGGTCGAATCCCAAGTCCGTGGTTAAAACAAAATCATTTTTAACATAGTCGACCTTGGTGCCGTTGGCTCTGAGTTGAGAGAGAGATACCAAGTTACAGGTTGCGTTGGCGTCATACGTGGTGTGAGGTAAGGTAAGATAAATTAATTTGGAGCCCGTGCGGCAAGGCAAGATGGCGGTGCCAATTTGTTGGGCCGTATTGGCCGTGACGCCATAGCCGTTGACAGCGAGGCCAGTGATCGCGAAATCTGACGAAGTCTTTTCGCCAGCCTGGTCCAGTCGAATGCGGTGACATCGTCTTTCTGGGCGCTCCATGATTTCAAGCCAGGCGAAAAGGCTCCTGGCAAATCTGATGTTTGTCTAAGAGGTACAACATGTGTCCAGCCAGTCAGGTCATCCACGAATACTGCCCAGTAGCGAGCTCTCCCGTGTCCAGTGATGGGAAGTGGTCCGGCAATGTCGGTGTGAATGGATTCCAACGGGTAGGTCACAGGTGTGGCAGGCTTAGAAAGCGGGAATAATTTTCCTGGTGAAGTCGCGACGCTTGCAAGGGTCGTTTTTTCAAATCTCTTGAGAACCGAATGATGGCACGAAGGAGGCAAGAATCGGCTAGCCAAAACGCAAAACATCATGACTCCTGCTCCTAAAACGCACCTTGTGCGCTCGGAAGGCGAATGGTCGGCCGCAGACCCTGCGACACGCTGCTCACCCGCGTCCCTGCAGAGTCCCGCCTCAGAACCCTCCTCCGAATGTCCAACCGAGTGCCGTGACTAGAACCTCGGATAGAAGTCGGGGTCTCGAGCCTTCGGCGCAGCATCGGGTGTAGGACCCTGGGGATCTCAGACCACTGTCCGTTCCGCGCCGCGCGGAGCATGCCGGGCGGTATGAAGGAAAATGGAATCACCGCCGTGCTGGGGACATGTAGGAACAGTATATCCGTCAACTGTTCGGCGAGCAGTGGCAATTCGCCCGATTCAAGCGCGTTTTTCAGCCAGTGCTCCCACTCCTCGTCCATCACGACCGACATATCTCCCGCCTCGCGCCGTAGGGCCCTCTCTCGAAGACGTTCATTCAGTTCAACGCCGACGCTCTCGAATGGGTCATCGTCACTACTGCTCTCTCCATCTTCCCGGTCAGGGCGGTCTACTTCTTCGTCATCCCTCGCAAGCCGCTCTCCGAGGTTTCGCAGCGTGCGAAGTATCGACTGTTCTCGCTCCAAATACTCCCGCTCCATGTCTGTCGGGCGGCGCGTTGTTGTTGATGGAGCGTTCCGTCTCGGCTCCTCGGACGTGGATGCGGACGCGGACGCGGACGCAGACGTGGACACAGACGTGGACACAAACGTGGACGCAGACGTAGACGTAGGCGCAGACGGCAACGGTGCAGCCCAGTCAGAAATCTCATCCAGCGTCGAATCCCTAATGACGACCCCCTTTTCCTTCTCGTACTTCTCCTTGGCCCACTTCGTTCCCTCCCACCTCGTCAGGCCGCGAATTTCGGACTCCGTGAGGCGCAGAGCGTCAAAGGCGCGGAAGAGGCGTCTATGCCAGGGCCATCGCGACAGGCGGATTCTGTGCGTTGGGTGCATGTAGTCGAGGCCAGGATACTTGGCCTCTTGGGTGTCGACATCGCCGTAGAAGGCAGCTGCTTCTGCGTGGATCTCGGGGATGATGTTGCAGCGAAGAAAGGTTTGGAACGTGGGCGGATCGGTTTCCTTGCGTTCGGGGAGAAGGTGTTCGAAGACAAGATCTTCGACGGGGCGGCCCTTCATTTTTTCTATTCTTTGGACCGGTCGGGCCGAACGTTTCTCTCTTGTCTTTTCGGAAGACGGGCGGAGATTTTGTGCTTTTGTTGTTTCTTCTTCTTTTATTTTTTCTCGTGTAGTGTGTGTATTAAGCACGTATGTCAGTGAATGCGATTCCGTATTGGAAAAACTCGTGAAGATGAATCTTCGAATGAAAAACGTTTCGAAATGTTGTTGAGTTGGCTCTTATCCGATGATGAAAAGGGGCAGGGAGCGAGCGAAGTGGGCGGCGTTGTGCAACTTATTTTATGGGGTGGGGCCAGACGAGAGAGCGAGACGACGTGACACAGGGGCGATCGGGCGAAAGTGCTAATTTGGTGAGATATGACTCGTGAGAAGTCGGTGTTGTGCCACGGACGGACCGCGGTACATACATAACAAGGGAAACGACTTGTGAGGCTGTGACTGCATGTGGCGCCTAAGGTCTTGGCACCGCTGTAATAGCAAACCCGCCCCAGGGCACGCATCCGTGCCTACCTGGTAGCCTGTAGGTATGTATGTAGGTATGTACATACATACAACAACCTACCTACCTCATCCAGCCAACGGCTGCCGCACGTATGTACTCCGTGCATGATGGTCGTGGTCTGTCACGGAATGTCGTCTTCACGTGTAAGAGAGACGTACGACACACGGCCCCATCATCTCAAGTCTCCTCCCTCTACCCCTATGCGCCCCTTCGCCTCAGAGGACACAACACGGCCATAACATCATGTATTAGCATTCACGTATTCGTATGTATGTACATGTATCTCGCACGCGAAGCCTTGGCTCTGCGAGAAAAACCCAACGATATGCGCTCATCATTCATGTTTCCGTTTCATTGCTCGTAAGATCCATTCACCTTTGTGTAAATTGGTTGCTTCTCTAGACCGGCCTCCGCCTCCTATGTCAGTTCGGCTATCCCCAGCTTAAACGTGTGCCGCCTCAGCGTACATCTGCCGGCCTGCCACCGCAGCAGCAGCAGCGCTCGTCAGCCCTTCCTCTGGGGAGTGCCGTCGGCTCCATTTCCTTCTTTCCTCTCTCACACGCTCCCGTTCCCGTTCTCGTTCTCGTTCTCGGCCGGAATCTCGGCCGCGATCTCGGTCACGGTCGCGGGAATCCCACTCAGGCGGATCGCGCTGCCTGTCAATGTCGGCATGGCTGCTGGTTCGCCTCTGCTTTTCGGGCCGCCTGACATAGCTCTGGCCCCGTTTTAGTTCAGGGGCTCTGTCGTCATCCCAGCCATCGCGACCTCTGCCGCTTTGATAGCGGTCCCTTTCTCGCTCTCTGTCCCTTTCCTTGTCTCTCGTGCGCTCATCTCGAAGACGACGCCTTCTCCGTGCGTCGCCTTCCGCTGTGGCGGGGTCTTCTGAGTCTTCGGTACCCATATCCGAGAGATTTGGGTTAAGACGTGAGGGGCGAACTTGTTCGCGGCTTCTTCGTGATCGAACAGTTCCCGCACCAGAGCTCTGTCGTGAGCCAGGCCGTGGGCGCTCAGAGGTCAAGCCGTTCGGCAGTATATTGCTGACGGTCTCTGAA
This sequence comes from Claviceps purpurea, assembly GCA_029405325.1. Lineage (NCBI taxonomy): Eukaryota > Fungi > Ascomycota > Sordariomycetes > Hypocreales > Clavicipitaceae > Claviceps > Claviceps purpurea. The sequence goes on along the minus strand of CM055783.1, from coordinate 2,158,408 downwards.
AGTTTGTCACGGAGTGTCCCCAATGGTCCGGGCCCGCTCCGTCTTTTACTATCGTCTGCGCGAGGACTGCTAGATCCGCTAAAAGTGCCTTGTGACGACGGGTTTCCTGGAGTGCGCACAAATCTTCGGATGGAGGGTGCAGGCGGCGAAATGGGGTGCCGGTGACGCGGTTCTCTATGATCCAACCCACGTTCTTCCTCTACCGATGATTCTGATGAATACCGAGTCGGCTGGCTGTGTCGGCGAACGCGACTTGATCTCTTTGCGTGAGGATCCAGATAAGAAGGTGAATATCCACGAGATGGCGTTGCGTGATTCGCCTCGGGCGGAGGGTCTGCGTAATCAGACAAGCTTCTTCGTCTCCCTCGATCGCCCGCGGACATATCTCGATGGTGACGATCCGGAGATCGATCGGCTTTATGTTGGCTGGTTTGTCGCCGCGGGGTGTGAGATGAATTTGGCCGTCCAAAGTACTCGGTTTCCGGATGTCTTGACTTTGGCAACGGTGAGGAGGAACATGGCTCTTGAACGTGAACGTATGCAAACCTAGGATATGGTTTCTCATGCGACGAAGATGGTTTCGAATTCGACCCTTCGCCGTTGGACGTTGTTGATGCTGCGGCCGCCGCTGTCCACAACTTGGTTGCACAGATTTTGTGCCAACGATCCACGTCTTTGTCTGCTTGTAAAGGAAAACAGGAGCCAGGTAAGTCGATGGGAAAGTCTTCTCCCGTCTCCGGATGTCTCAATTTCCAGTTCTTCACGGCGTACTGCAGGAACGGAACGTGTTCCTCTGGTCCGAGTAACACCTCGAGCGACTCCCACCGTGAGAAGCCGCGGAAGGTGAGAGCCGGTATTGAAGGAGCCTCGAAGTCGTTGCCCGTGGGTTGAAGCGCATGCTGACATCCAGTAACTTGCCACATGTACGAGATGGCGGCATGGGGCATATCTACAAATAGAGCTACGGATAGAACCGGTCAGCATGAGGATTAGTCAAGGGTAGGCAGGGCTCAGTCGAGAAGTCACATCGTCACTCTTTTCTTCTTTTCTATCTTCTTTCGCGTTCCAGAAGAAGAGCACATACAATCATAGTTGCCCCCAACTGCTTTATAGAAGGCAGCCAGCTTTTTGGGCGTCAGGTGGGTATCGGACTTGTCTCCAATATCTAGAATCTGCGGGAAGCAAAAGTTAGGTCTCGTAGCCAACATCTCTTTGTGTGCATGACAGGTCACTTACCACATGTCGAGCGATGGCCCTGAGAAGCGCATCAAATTGTTTGGTCGGCCCTTTGTCCTTCTCGAACATATAAGCATACTTGACCGGCGTCCTGGGCCTCGTATCATAAGACGGCGACGGCATGGCAAAGCCGCCACTTGCCTCGATATCTAAAGCGATGAGAACGTTGCCCTGTCTGTCGCGCAGAATCCGGCCGTAGTTTGTGACTAGATCACGACGGCAGCACAGCAGGACGTGATATCCAGTTACCGAGAATCCGAGATGAAGCGACCGAATCGACAAGAGAAGGCCCACAGGTGATGAACAGTTGAGTGCGGGCAGTCGCTGTATAAAAGAAGCCAACAACGGACATGGAAGAGAAGATAAGATGAAGACCCGGTGCGCGCGGCGCACTGTGGGGAATGGAAACAAGGGCAGTTGCCAGAAGTCGGGGTTGAAGCCGGCAATCCTGCGTCTTTGTCGCCTAACCGTCCTTTGCGCGAGGTCGACTATAAGTTGGCCGCCCATGCGCAAGGACAAAGGAACGGAAGACCTGGGGAAGTTGGGGTGAGTTCCCCACTGGGGGTTCACGCGATTCCCGGACGAGTTGCCAAGACTCCACTTCTTTGGGCACCCCGGCTATCACCCAGCTTCTTTGGCTTGACGTTTGTCCGTTGGCCAAAGCGGATGGCGAGCTCGGAAACATTTGCTTTAAGCCGATGAGCCGGGACCAAGGGGTCTTTTAACGGGAGCGGACATTATACATATCGGCGCGTATGAACTGTGCGTACCTAATGTAGGTACATACCAGGTACCTGATAAGAGGAATTCGGAATTTCGGACGCAACCCCGCCCCACGCAGTGTCACCGCAACAAGAACCAACCAGGGGGGGCCTGCTCCTTCCATCTTCCATAGCCGAGCCTCGCCCGTTAGGTACCTATGTACATATCTCAAGGAGTCCAGCGGGGTGAGTAGCTTCTGACGAGCAGACACGTGCGAATATTGATGGAGCGAGTTGGTCATGTTTGCTGTTTGCTGGTCAGCGGTCAAGCTGCAGATGATGCGTGTTGCTCCACACGGCCTTGTTGTAACTTGTGCCAAGTTGTGTCACTGTGTGTCTCCTTGCGCCATGAGCTAGACTTGCGTGTGGATGTAGGTACGTATGTAGTACAAATTCACCAACGCTTCTGGGAATCAGTGGTTCGTCCAGGAAATTCTTCTCCTCTCATCTTTTTACTATTTCACTCTGTACTTTGCAGTGAACATGGCCATGCAGACAGGGTTGGTGCTTATGTACTAGGTAGTCTGCGTGACGATGCGAGTTGACGTGTAAATCGCAAACTTGGTCCAGGGTAGCTGAACCAAGGGTGCGTGGGGCCGGACTGACACGTTTTCTTCAACACCAAGCTGCATCGAGGCAGTTCGCGTTCTCCGTCACTCGACCAGCCCAACACGAACCGCATCACGCCGCTGCACGCCACCCGCTTCACAATGGACGCCCTCCGATCGGCCATCCAACCCATCACCCACAACCTGCCCGCGCCAGTTCGCGACTTGGGCGTCTCCATCATCGGCGAGACCTGCTACCGAGCTCTTCTCCTGGACGTCGACGTCGAAAACACTGAATGCATCAAATATGCCATCAGCAAAGGCCTCGGCATCGGCATCATCGCCGCCTCATCCATCGTCAAGGTGCCACAGATTGTGAAGCTCGTCAACTCCAAGTCCGCTGAGGGAGTATCGTTCCTCTCGTACCTCCTCGAGACGAGCGCCTACCTCATCACGTTGGCATATAACGTGCGCAATGGGTTTCCGTTCAGCACCTTTGGCGAGACGGCCCTGATTCTGGGCCAGAACGTCATCATATCGGTGCTGGTCCTCAAGTACAGTGGCCGCGCGAGCATGGCGGCCGTGCTGGTCGCCGTCCTCGCTGCGGGCTTGGCAACGTTGTTCGCGGAGAATGTCTTGGATATGAAGACCCTAAGCTATCTGCAGGCCGGTGCTGGTGTTCTTGGCGTCGCCAGCAAGCTTCCCCAGATTGTCGCCATTCAGCAGCAGGGCGGAACCGGCCAGCTCAGCGCCTTTGCAGTATGTCTTTTTCCCCCTCATGCCCGTCTTGTTGTCCCTTGTTGCGATGCAAACTGCTGAAATCTGGCGCATGCTGACTCGTTACGAATGAAAAGGTCTTCAACTACCTCGCAGGTTCTCTGTCCCGCATCTTCACCACGCTGCAGGAGGTTGACGATAAGCTGATTCTGTATGGCTTCGTCTCTGGCTTTCTCCTCAATGCCGTTCTTGCGCTGCAGATGATTTACTACTGGAATGCTCCCGCGCCCAAGGCTACAGGGAAGCGCAAGATCACCACCGCGGCGCCCATCGCGGGCAAGGCGACCTCGACTGCGACGCCCAGGAAGGGACCGACTACTCGTCGCCGTGGTTGATCATTTTGTTCGGGACCAGATGTTGCACTCATCTACCACATGAAGCATATGCCATTCTTGTACGCGATGATACCACTTTGATATATTCATAGCTTTGTACAGACTACAATGCCGAGGTGTCGAGCCCACCTCTTGATGTGCCCGTTTGTCATGGACCATCCGAGCCTACCGTATAACGCGGCATCATTTTGCGCCATGCAAGCTTCCGAACACGCCATGCAAAAGACTACCTAAAAAAACGAAGAAAAGATCCTGCTTACGCTCATGTCGCGGAATCATCCCAATGACGTATTCCAAAAAAAAAAGATAGAATCCAAAAGAAACCCCCCCTTCCCGCAAATTTCATCATCTAAACCACCAAAGACGCACATCAAGCCCTCTCAACAATCTAGCAGACAGACGTTCCACCACCTGCCCACCCCCACGCCCTCCCAGTCATTTCTTCTCCCCGCGCAGCGCAAACACCTCACCTCCTCCCCGAGGTTACTCACAGAGCAGCTAAAACAAATATGTTTCCCGCACGCACCACACGCGCTTATCCCCGTGGCCATAGTATCCAAGTACACGCCAGGATCGCCGCAGTTACTACTAGGACCCGCGCCGCAATCCTCGCAAGAACACGGCGGGACCGGCATCGAGGACTGAGGGCAAAAGCCAGGCGAGGATGCTACTGATGGTGATGATACCGGCGCAGAAGGAATGCTCCAAAAGTGATGCAACGATTGTTGTTGTTGCTGCTGCTGCTGCTGCTGCTGCTGCTGCTGTTGTGCTGTAGACTGCCGTGTCGGCATGAATATCTCATCTTCATGGGACGATATCCCCGGGGGCATGTATTGTGTGTCGTGCGAAGAGGAGGGAAGCTGTGCAGAGTAGAGCAGCTCTAATGTATGTTCTGCAGAAACTAAAAAGGTAAGCAAGCTTCCTTCCGTAGGATTGCCACTTTTGCATGGCCCATGAATGTATAGTTATACACACACAAAACACAACATTGCTCGACTTGCAAAATGGGAAGGGGGGGGGGGGGGCGCGTACGGTAAACTTGCTCCTCCGAAGGCCTATTATTGCGATGCCGCTTGAATGTACGTCCTGGCGAGAGTAATCCCGTAGCAGGCATTTTTCCAACCGCCCGTGAGAATCTGTCTACTGTGCCGCCGCTGCCGGGCGGGGAACTAAAGCCGGAGGAGGATGAAGAGGGGGAGGAGCATAGCTCGGGAGAGGAGCGCTTGCGTTTGAGATGCATTTTTTGGGGGGGGAGGGTGCCTGATGGTGCCCACAGCGTGACGGTTTGGTGATGGAGGCGTAGGATGGAAATTGATGGGTGCCGGGTGGGTGGTTGGCCGAGCTGTTGGGGGATGAGAACGAGGTCTGGAAGGTATGCCGTGTTGAGTTGTGGAGGGCCGAGGCAGTAGGTGAGGGAGGTCTGGATTTGATCGTCTGGTGTGGAAGCAGTAGAAGATGATGATGCAGATATATGTAGCTGGACGGGTTGGACGGGAGGAACTGTTGTTGTCGTCGAGACCCGGAGAGCTGAAATTCGATCGTTCTTGTGTCGCGATTGTGGGGTACCCGCGACGGGACGCGAAAGATGCGCGGGAGCCGTGTTTTAACTTTTAATTGATGGGCTGGTGGTGGGCCGTGGCTGGTGGCTGGACGACCCCAGCCTCCATCCACTGTGAGTCTGTGACACTCCAGCCATCCTGGATCCAAGTCCAAATCATCGCGTCGGCATTGGATCCGTCTGGAGCGGGGTGAGGCGGATAGCTACGGGGCGGGTTTCAGGGTCTTCAACGTGGCAGCGGCACAAGTGAGTCGTTTCGCAAGAAATCACGAGGTCTTGCACAAGGTGCGGCGGAAACTATTTTCACGATGAAGATGCCTGATCCGTCTACACAAGCAAGCACATGGACCAGTCTTGAGCAAAAGACTGTGCAAGTCGTAAACACGCCATGCCCCGAGTATACAAGTCGACATGATTCATAAATAGCCTTTGAATCGTTAAATAACAAAGCTCCCTCCAGAACAAAGCGAGCCAGGTATCGTGCCGTGCTCCCATTCGGAAACCGGACCGCTTCATCAGTCATCCTCATCTTGCTGAACCTACCCAGACACTCCCTTCACCAGCCCCTTCGACGGGAAAACCACTCAGAGTAGCTACTATAATCTGTAGCAAAAGCGTAACTTCGTAAGCAACCATCTTCACTGTATCGAGACAACGCGAGAAGCACACAACAAAAAAAGGGACACCGGAAGATACACAAGAAAGCCAAAAGGAAAAAAAGAAAAAAAAACATACCTCTCTCCGTACTCATCCCCAACTGTTCCGCCACATTCAAATACCCCTCCTGTATCGTCCCCCGACTCCTCTCCACCTTGAGCACCATCTCCGGATCTCCCTCCCAGGCACTCCTGCAAAACGGACACGTTACCTGGCTACCCGTCTTGGTCTTTGCCCACATCTCAAAGCACTCCTGGTGTATGTTCTGTCCGCACGCAGCGCGACACCACACGATAGACTCGGGGCTCTGAGCATCAAACGGACTAAAGCAGATAGGACAATCATCCTCAATGGCTTTGCGTTGACCACGGGTGGAGTCCAAGGGGGAGGAGTTATCGCCCGTGTTAGGCGCTGCGGCGAAAATTTCGCGTAGCTCCGTGCTCAGGAATGCGAGCTGATAGACGAGATCGAGGGGGGCGTGGAGGACGCGTGCTAGGATCTAGTGGGGGAATTAGCAAAGGCGTAGCAGGCGTGTTTGATGATTGTGGCGATGAGTTTTTAAAAAAAAACAAAGAAAAGTGAAACTTTGAACAAAGGACAAAGAAGACGCCAATTTTTCCCTTCATTCATAAGAAAAACAATGCTGCTTGTCCTTTTCAAATGTACATGGTGGGGACGTACGTAAATAATGTGCTTGCACTGATTACCCTTCAGCGCATGCGGACAAGAACACGATGGCATCCGGCCAATTTCCACTGTGTAGACGTTGCCCGTCGAGCCAGCCAATTCGAATACCTCCCCAGGGCAGTCGTCTGTGTCGCATCGCGTTCTGGTCAAGACGTAGAATCTCTGGCTGAGCGCCCGCGCGTAGACTGGGTGAAAGGCCTGAGGCGCGCGAGGGCGGTAACGACGCCTCCTCTTCTCTTCGGGCGGTGACGCATTTAGTATGTCGTCGCGGGCCCTTTTTCTTTTAGACGGGGAGGATGCGTTGTAGTCCTGCATACTCCGTAGGCGCTGGTGAGTGTTTGTTGGTTTGTTGTTGTGATGAGGACCCTTGGGGAGTTGTGTGAACGATGGGCGGGGAAGCGTTTGGGAAAGCCCGCGTGAGGCCAGTGCTGGAGCTGATCTGAAAGGGCTCGAGTTGTGCTGGTGATTGCGGATGAGCAAGACTGAAATGGTTGGCGAACGAGAAATGCACGGTCTGTCAAGGGTTGGAATGGGGATTGACTCTTGAGTTGGAGGTTCGCTTGTGCTGCAGCCAGCATGTGGATCCAGTCGGTCACGGTGACATGTGAGCACAACAGGCATCAACAGCATCATGTGCGGGTTACCAGGGGATTCTACACCGACCCTACGAGGAGAATTCCTAATTTTTACATGTATAGCCTTTTCTCACTGCATCTGAATAGAATTTTTGGTAGAACTTCCCCTTCGGAATTGGGAGATCTCTAAGCCCAGCCATCCATCTAAGTAAGCATCCAAAAGCAACAACAAGCACCACTGGCAGTGAGCATCACCAAAGGAACCACAAAACCTCGACAGTACTCAACAGCATGCAAGGTCGGCAAGGATTGACCTCCAGCGGCACCAGCTCACTCCATGGGACTGCCCTGACCGCAAAAAAGCTCAAGTGTGAAGAACGACGACATCTTGCATTCCCCGTCTACCAGGCTACCTGCTATGCAAAAAACCACGAGAAAAGAGAGGCATTCCTCAGCATCCCGTTCTTCATCAACCTCCCACCCCATCCAAGGTCATTTCCAAATCGCCCCTCCCGCCATCCCATCTCTTTCGCAACCACCGTCCGTGCCGTCTTCACTCCCCCGTGGGCCGCAAGTTGTAGACCAATCCCCTCCCGGACGCATGACTTTTGTCAAACTAGAACCCCCCCACAAAGCCTCAAGGGAGGTGACACGCGACAAAAAAGAACATGTAAGTATGTAAAGTTATATAAAAGAAGACATAAGAAGAAACAAGAAAGGATATAGGAAAAAAAAGAAACGCCTGCACAGCATGCCCTTTCCAGCCTTTTATTTACCGGTCCTATGCGCTGCTTTCCGTGCCAGTACGCCTTGTCTGTTGTTCGCCTGCCTTGCATGTGATGCCCAAAGCACAAAGAAAATGCGATGATAGATGGAAAGAACGAAGTTGGAAAGAAGAAGACAAGGAAATTATAGGAAAAAACCCCCCAGGTACAAAAAAAAGAGGTATTGAGCAACGACGGGTAGAGTTGTCTGTTGCGTATTGGAAGTCGCCGCCCTAATCTGACGACTATTTCGTCTGGTTGGGCTTGGTGAACTTGGTGAAGATGAAAGATGCGAAGCGCGTTGCGTCGCGTAGTCAGGTCGAGAGGGACCGCGCATCTGGAAAATGTATAATGAGTCCGTCATGAGAAGAGGCACGCTATCTCAGTACGCGTTGAGGGGGTATCAAGGGGAAGGTGCGTATGTGTAGGTGTCGCGCGTCTATCGCATTCGAATATTCCGGCACGTCAAGGTTACAACGCCTGGCTCTCGCTTGCTGTAGTGCCATCATGGGTACCACTGCAGGATACAGCTTCATCCCAACAGTTCTCCATTTTTCCTACCGTTGGTGGTGATGGTCTCGTGGCGGTGTATCTTGTTGGCTTCGCGGCTGCTGGGCCATAAGCCAGGCAGCTGAGCCCGTCTGTTGTTGCTGTGAAGGCGATTCCGCAGGGACTTTTACGTCTTGGCCGGCGCCATGACTGGACACCACGCGGCCACTGGGGGAAGTATTAGGAGGACCCGGCACAAGTTCCGTGACTGCCTGCGCGATAGACGCAACGACATATCCTCGAAGTTCCTCATCCTCGCGATTATCTTCCTTTTCCAAACGAAACCGCTCCTCCTTGCTCATGTTACTCCGTCGCATGTTTTTGATCTCCTGCATGATGTAGAGCATGACTTCTTCGGGACATTGGCTGCGTTCGGCGGCACCCTCGTTTGTCCGTACATATCGCCGTGTCACATCCGTGGCGCCGTCAATGGAAAACGCTACGCAGTAGGACATCTTCTTGCCCCAGCCTTCGGTGTATAGGCGGGGGCTGTCCCACGCTTCCTCGCAGGCGTCGACGTGGACCCATCGTCGCTGGTGTTCTGAATAGACCTCTGTCCAGACGTGGTCCTCGGCGTTCCATACCCATCTGATTCGGCCACCGACGGCGCGGCACAGCATACTGAAGCAGTTGGCCCATTCGCCAACACGGCCTCTCCGTGTTTGGAGCAGGCGCCACACGTCGGCGTACCGCGGGAATCGCTCGTAGGCACCGCAGTTTTGGGCGGAGCATCGATACAGTTCCACCCGTAGAGCACCGCAGGCGCTTTCCTCGGGCGTAGGCGGCGTCTTGCCTTGTGCAATGGTCGGTGACAGACATGCTGGGCATGGGGGATTGTTGACCCATGTGAAGAACGAACGCTTGAACCACCTGCAATGGACCCATGTAAGTTAGTGTAAGTTGCTTCATCTTTGACCTTCATTGAACAATGGCATACCGAAGAAGGGCTCGGATGACACAGTCTTGATATCCCCACTCAGCGCGACGTCCGTCGCCCATGCTCTCTGCTTCTGCTTGAAATACCTGGCTCTCTTCCTCGGCCTCGCCATAGATGCGATCCAGCGGAATGGTTTGCAGAGCCTCGTCCAACAGACCTGGGTTCTCGTATTTGGTGGGCGTCAACGATAAACCAATCATCACGTTTCGAAACTTCTGTGCGTCGCGATCGCCTGCAGCTGGTGCCGTGGGTATCATGGGGAGATGGCGGATGCACGAATACGACGGAGGGTTTGGCCGAGCTATTTGTCTGCCATGAGCGGTCGCTGGCCTATTGCTTGTGGTGAAGGGAGCTGGAGCGGCCAGATTGGCGCTCGATGCGCGCTGCGTCAAAGCCGGAGAATGGTGTTGGCCCGAGGAATGATTCCGAGTGCATGAGCGCAAGTCGTTCATGCGCTTATCTCTCAAGAGCCCCTCGAACCTGAGGCGAAGGTCGTGTGCCCACTCCTCGCCGTATCGAGTGTCGGGCGTCGAACCGCGGGGGCTGCAGGGAGTGCCTCGACCTTCCATGATGAATTGCTGAGAGCCGTGCTGGGGGCCGTACTGGCAGCCGCACTGGACCCCTCAACAGATGGATATCGTCCTTGCCGAATCGTCGTGTAGAGGCGCCAGCCGGGCTGGTGCCGAAGTGCGTCTTCGAAATATGGAGGGAAAAAACGAGAGAATTTAAGACGATGTAAGTTGAATAATGAGGCGAGAGGCTGAGCGTCAAATTGAGATCGCAGACGGTATGAGCTGTGGTTGAAAATGGAGAAGGATGATTAGGCAAAGACGCGTGGTGGTGGTGGTCGCCGTCGTCGTCGTCAGCCGGAAGGATTACGAAACCACCTGGACAGCCCGCAGGACGCAACAAGCGTGGACCCCGTTGAAACCGTAGTCTGCTCTTCACCAGGCAGAAAAGGCTAATGTTGCCTCGTCAATGCCGAATTAAATGCCAAAGGATCAATAAAGAAGAAAAGAAGGCAAGGAGAGACGAGCGACTACAAGACGAAATGTCCGTAGTAGGTAGTGTCTGCAGTCTGCTTGATGGCACGACGCTGAAGAATGAGACGAGAAGGAGGAGCGCCGCCCGCACAAGACGCAAGACAACGGCCGGCAACGTTCCAGACAAGCGACCCCCCCGCACACAGCCAAGCCAGACACAGGGCTTCCAGTGGCCACGCAAGAGGGACGAAAAGGCGCCAGACGACCTTGGGGCGGGTATGCGTTTGACGTGCGTCGTCGTCGTCGTCGTCGTCGTCGTCGTTGTCGTCGCTCTTTTTGCATCCAAGTTGAGCTTGGACAGCGGTTTTACGCGTCAGCCTATCCACTCTGGCCAATCACGCATCACAACGTCGCAGCCGGGGGAGACGGTCTCGGCGCACTGCTCCACCTATTCGACAGGGGTTAAAGGAGGCGATGACGAGGCCCGGAGCCAAAGCTGTTTGTATGGACAAAAACCGTAACTCCACGGACCACAGCCACGCATGCATGCAACGCACGACAGACGACACATGCTCTCCAGAGTCCAGACTGACTGTGTTGCCATGCCATTTTTTCATTTTTCATTTTTCAACTGCCATTGAAGCATTTGATTGCGTTCCATTGTCCCGAATAAAAAGGCCGAGGCCAGCTGCGGTGACTTGGCATGGCAATTGGCTTCGCGAATCAAGGTGACCAGCTCGGGTGCCATCAAGACGACGTGAACGCGTGTCTTGCATGCGGGTTGTACTTGTGACTTTGTGAGAGATGTTGACTACATACCAATTCAGGGATTAAACAAGCTTACGTACAAGGTCTCAGGCTCTGTATTCTTCGGCCGTCAGGTTCAGATCTAGATACCAATTGGCGCCAAGACCTTCCTATTTAGGTATCCCGACGTTCACAAATCTTGTGCAAGCTAATTGGTACCAATTGGTAGATTACTGTATCCTTTGGATGGATGCCGATTGCGAGTTGGTACCAAATGCCACTTGGTACGCGTCAGAATTGCCCGATGCGGTAATTTTGCATTTCAATCTGAACCTGATGGAAATAGCAACATTTCTATATACCAATTGCCTTGTTTAAGCTTTCACACTAACCCCTAACCAGTAAAAATAACTGGAATGGTGGAAAACGCCCAAGTCCGCTAATCCAGATGTTTGGCAATAACCTCCCCGGCACCCACTGTTGGAATCGCAGGACAGAGGTTGTACACGTGCATTGGTGCACGTGCCTCGCTTGTGGGGCACAAGCCCACACAGCGAGCACAACAACATAAAGGAGGCTTCCGCCCCCTTTTGTACATAAACAAGACAAGAGAACAATTGACCCAAGAGAGAAGATACGCCTTTGTGTTTGTGTGCGTTACGCACCTGTCCTGTCATGCATGCAATGATATTGGAGTAACCTTACGGTTCCGACACTGATCAGTGGTTCGAATAACCGGTTGGTTACGAATCACAGATTCGCAAGGAATTTTCGAGGAGAGCAATTAGATCCGCCACGGCCGAAGGATTGCGCCTCTGTAGGAAGAGACGTCGAACCCGACTCATACCTGCGTTCGGACGACGACGTGCTATAGGAAGAAGACACAATAGCGAGAGCATCCGGTGCGCGCTGTTGAAAAGGTCGAATAACGCGGCGTTTAAGATATATTCTGGCCAAGCCACAAAGTTATCTTAGACGAAGGAGCCTTTGATCGATCAGTCAAGCTTTCAAGAAGGGAAGTCTTAACTGGCTTACCTTCTGCTCCGTCTTTCACGGAGAACTCGACCAAGCCTGTCGAATATCTCTTGACTATACCCGTCAGCAACAAGGACCTTGCCCCCTGACAAGTCCTTATACCCGAAAACTGTCAACTTTTGCCTGTTGAACACGAACACTTCTCACAATGGATCAACAACCTGATCTTACCAGTGAGACCGATCAGGAGGCTCAGCCCATCACCGCTTTAACTACAGAGAAATTGATCAAAGCGGAATTACCTACAGATTTGCAAAACTATTCCGAAGGTAACTACTTCACGGCCGAATGGAAAAGACAATACGAAGACATCGACCATGAAAAAGCCACGACCATAGACGCGAACAACCGGGTGGCATTTTTGATGATGGATTATACCCAACGAAAGATGACGGGGTTGGAATTGGTCGTTGGATTTCGCGAGGACTTTGAATCCTGGAAAGAGAAGTCTTTCAACCTCATCAGCTACGCGATCATAAGAGAGTTCCGTGAGTTTCTTATCACGAGACGTGTGAATATCGCAGTACGACGAGGATTGAAAATCCCAGTCGCGTTTGCACGAGCAGTTGAGGAAGACAATGGTGCAGAGGACCGGCTAGCTCAAAGGCGGTCTGCTGAAATTGAGGCAGTAGAACTGATGGGGATGGAAGAAGTGAACCGAGTGAGACTTCGAAGGTCCGAGGCAATTTCACCACGACAAACGCAACAACTGTCCCCTGTGGTGGCTCCAAGACCCCCCTCGTTCCCGAGATTTCTGGTGCACACTCAACAAGCCCGGCCTGCCCCCGGAACGGATCTTGAACCGCCTCTTGCTCACCGCCATCTACGACAACTTCCGCCCAAGGTGACGGAGTCACAAATCCCGTCGACGTCTGAGAAGAAGAGCCTGCATGTTCTTCGTGTGCCGCCCTTGCAGTATTGCCCTGTTCCGACGCAGCCTCAGCCTGTCCCTCGAGAGAAGCTCCTGCCCCCTCAGCTTCCTCATCAGACGCCCATGCCGACATCCCGAACAGAGATTCGGCCGACCCTCCTTCACCAAGTCCCGGCCGGCAATCCTCACGTCAAGGTTACTGCCGGCTCCGATTACAAGCTCGAGAGCGCCCCCGTCGACAAAGATGTCTCTTCCCCCGTGAACAGCACCTTCGCCGAATTTCGTCACAGTACCCCTGGAGACGCTGTAGAAGAACATTTCTCCGACCCTCTGAAGAGCGCCGCTGTCCGCCCCTGTGACGAGCTTGAAAAAGGTCATGATCAAGCCCTCGACAAGGGGGCTCCTGCTGATGAAGAAGAACCCTCCCACAACGAAGACTCTGCCGATGCCGAAGAGTCTGACGGTCTTAGTGGTGATCAAATGGGGAGAGTTAAAGAGACATTGCGAGGGGAGTTTGCCCCTGCAACATATATGCTTTCTCCGGTCCAGGGATCTTTCTGGTCACCGCCCGCTCCGAAGCTTTTGACGAACACCGTGACACTGGTGGACCATTTGTTTACAGACTTCGAAAACTACTTCCGACTGGTGGAAAGACTGGTCCCATGAGGGAACTCCTTATATACGATCGATTGGGTGATCGCGACGGTGGTCGCGATATGTAGTTGAAATGGACGCGTTGCGTGGTTTGGTTTGCTTTTGCCTTCGTGTTTTACTTCACACTTTTTGGATGATACGCTCATTGTTTGGAGCTTTGGGATCTACTTGGATTCACTTGGATTGTATTCGTTTTTGGTCACAACTGCGATTCCTCTCTCTTCCATAAAAGAGAAGACTGCGAGTGTTGGAATCGCAGGACAGAGGTTGTACACGTGCATTGGTGCACGTGCCTCGCTTGTGGGGCACAAGCCCACACAGCGAGCACAACAACATAAAGGAGGCTTCCGCCCCCTTTTGTACATAAACAAGACAAGAGAACAATTGACCCAAGAGAGAAGATACGCCTTTGTGTTTGTGTGCGTTACGCACCTGTCCTGTCATGCATGCAATGATATTGGAGTAACCTTACGGTTCCGACACCCACCTAAAAATCCACAAATCCGACATTCGAGTGGGGTGCCAACTGGCATACCAACTGCCTCCTCAGAATTACCGCATCAGGCAGTTCTGACCGTACCAAGTGGCATTTGGTATTCTGATACCAATTGAAGTCTATTTGGTATCTAGATCTGAACCTGACGGCCGAAGAATACAGAGCCTCAATCCCTTTGTTTCGGCCGGTGTTCCTCGGCACCCCCCGCGAGTTGCAACATCACCGCAACTTGGCCTCGGCTCATGCATCAAGTACCGACAGGTCACATTACACTCATATACACCTAAGTAGGTACATACATACATATGTACTCCTATTCTGTACAAGCTTCCAACTCGCTCGACCTCCACATGCTTATAAATAATGGGCAAAAGATTCGTCGATAACCAACCGCTACGCCCACCGTCCTCTCGTCCATGCTAGATCCTTTTTCATATTTCTTCTCTATGTCCATGCTCATAGGATGCTCAAGGCAATGTGTAACAAGATAGCGTTCCCATGTACAAAATGTGTGTGCCACATTCGTTCCCATCATCCCATCCTGTTACCGGTACTCACACAACTCGTTTACCTCTCCCATTCCTCCCCGCCGTGATATCTTTCCGCCATGTCCACATCCCAAATTGGCCGCTCCACGACAGCGACTTCTAAATCCTCGCTTGAACTCGCCATAGGGACAATGCCAAGGATAGGACGATATTTATACGTGATCCACCACTTCCTGGGTTCGTCTGCAGCCGTCTCTGAAGTCGGCATGGTGGCCTCATTGCCGTTTGCTAGAGAGCGCTGTTTGGACGGCTCCTCAGCTGTGTCTGGCATATCGACGTCGCTGTCACTTTCGTCGCCCTGAGGTCTGTCCCCTATAGTAATGTCCTCCCACTCGTCGTTGACACCGTGCCTTCGGATTTTCTGAGGAGCGAGAGCCCCTTGTCGCGTCTTGCCACCAGCGCCGGTGCTGAGTCCCATTCTCTTGCGCTTGATACCATGCGTGGATTGTGCGTCAGCACCTTCGACCTCTGTAGTAGACGTAGGAAGATCGTGCGCCATATCGAGCATTAGGAGGAATGAAACGCCGTAGAGCCAAA
The DNA here is from genome assembly GCA_029405325.1 of Claviceps purpurea. Taxonomy (NCBI): domain Eukaryota; kingdom Fungi; phylum Ascomycota; class Sordariomycetes; order Hypocreales; family Clavicipitaceae; genus Claviceps; species Claviceps purpurea. The sequence continues at coordinate 2,143,153 of CM055783.1, read as the reverse complement.
TGCGGGAGCCCTGCCACATGGCCCCCTTGGGCAGGTCTAACAGATCTTTCACCGGGGCAGGCAGGGCGTTGCGCGGGTGTCGGCGCGACCATGGGGTGAGTGCGCCATGCCGGGGATGGAAGGCCAGGATGTGCCATGATACGGTCACGGCGGCAAGAACGTAATCATCAGAGCCATCTGTCGTTGCTGATGGCCCGTCTGCGGGTATGTGGTCGGAAAAGGATAGCACAACCGGCGATGTTGGCAGTTTCGGCAACAGCTTCGCATTTGGGTTGCGCACCCAGCGATCTTGAGAATCGGCACCCACGTCGTCGTCCTCGTCCTCCGATGCTGATGAGGATGATTCATCATCATCAGACGCATCATCGACCGGGTCAGCAGCCGCACTAGTCCCTTGTCCATTCTGCAGGGTTTGTTCGCGGCCTTGCAGGATCCATGTGTCGATATAGCCGGCAAGGTCGGCGACTGCCAGCATGCGGGAGTCGGCGCTGAAAGTAACTTGCGTGATGCTCCTATCGTACGTACCTAGCCCACCATTCAACACGTGCCTCGGGATCGGGCGTCGCAGACGCGAGAGTCTGTGACACCGGACCGATAGAGTAGATGCTTCGACAGGGATGCTATCAAGACTTGCCATGATAATACGAGAGCCTTCTTGAATGACGCACAGCATGCGGCCATCGGGAGACAGTTGGACGTGCGAGGCACCAAGTTGTGTAAGCTTCGCGGGCAAGTTCATGGTCGTGAGCCTCACGTCTGAAGCTTTGGCAGGGTCCTGGTGGTGAAGTTGGAAAGCCTTGACATCTGTGGCCGTGGACACAAAGAGTAACGTTCCCTCTTGGTTAATGGTCGCCGAAGAAATATTCGAGTCACCCTTTACGACGATTGTCTTGAGTAGTTTCCGGTTTTGATTCAGATCAGGCGCCTCGTCACCGGACGCGTGCAGATCAGCGGCCGATTTACGGAGGACCCAGACATGAACTTCTCTCTCCCACCAGCTGACGATGAACCTCGCTCTAGAGGCGCTTGCGATCGGAGGTTGTTGCGGCAAATTGCTCATCATTCTGTGGTTTTCGCGGCCCATTTCCTTCAGAGGCACAATCATCAAGTTGGCATCAGGACCTGTATTATGGTTAGCAATTCGTGTTGGAAGTCTTTACGTTTGAGCTAGTGAGCTGGTTCTAACCTCCTGAAACCACGACACTGATACGTCCTTGCTCAAACGTGGCCATGGCCTTGACATCGTGATCGTGATAGCGCCGGCCCCAGACCTTGCCCCATCGCTGCCCGGACCCAACGTTTTGCTTATAGAGAATCGTTCGGCGATCCATGCCTCCGCTCATGATGGCCAGTCCGTCGGCACTCGTTGTCAGGCTGAGAATGTCGGACTTGTGACTTTGGATCCTCTGCGCCTGAGTATATGTCTTGCCGTCCCAGATGCAGATCTGCCCTGTAGAATCTCCCGAAACGATGTTGCCGTTTGGCAAGCACTTGACAGACCACACAATGATATCCTTGGAGCCTCCGGTGAGGTCAGAGCCAAGAGTCATTTTGCGTAGCATGTGTCCGTTGTTGATGTTGTAGGCTCTAATGGTACTATCCGAGCAGCCCACGATGACTACCTTGCGAGATTGAAAGGTGATGCTGACCATTTGAGCTTTCTTGGTGGGCGATTTGACAAGGACTCGCTGAAATCTTAGATCGTCATCTTCAAGGGTGTACATGACGAGCTCGCCATCGATTGTGCCCGCGATGAGCTTGTTCGAGCTCTGTGCTTCTTGGAGGCTACCGAGACCTGCAGACTGTGCGTTGTCGCCTTGAGGCTGGGCGGCAATGCACCAGATATCGCCGTGCTGACCGCTGGCATGACGCTTCGGTTTCCCCTTTTCTAGGTCCCATTCAGTGACAGTGGATGTGTAACCGATGCTAAACAACCGCGACTTGCCAATGACGATGCGGCCGTCGCCTAGATCCTGATCCGGCTCATTCACCCAAACTAAGCCGTCGACACTTCTATCTTTACCACCTCGAATAACGAGTTCCTGGAGCCAAGCTCCGTTGGATGGGTTCCATATTTCGATGTCGCCATTGGCCCGACCGATAGCCAGTCTAGCGACAGCACTGTGCTTGGCTGATCTGAGCTTGGGATGCGAAAATGCAACAGCATTGATGGCAGAGGGTTGATACGGCACGAAGCGGCAGCGGTGGACGTCCATTATGCTGGCCAATTTGTGTGAGCCCGCCGCGTCGTCAGAGGTCCCAAATTAGATGGGGTACTTTGTTGAGTGTGTGAAATATTCGACTTGCTCTTATCTCATCGCCGTGCAAATTGAAGGGTGCGATGTTGAGCTGATTTTGCCGCTTTCCTCGAAGACGCGGTGTTGCTGATGGGGGTCTGGGGAGAAAAAGTTATAGCCTTTGCCTTTTTTTTTTCTGCCGCGACCGTCAGCCAGCTGGTGCACTGGTGCGGCGCTTGTCGGTAGCCAGCCGCTGCTCACCGCCCGGCGTGGTGCGGTATCCGCCTTGCCGCGCGAAAGCCGACCAGAACACCAACGACCAAGACTTACCTACCTACAATTTTGCGACATTACGCTTAATTACTCCGTAGGAATGCAGGAGCCAGGAGGTGGGCCGAAGCCTGGATTCTCCAGCGCCCCTCCAACCCCACCAATGCGATGTTTTGGTGGCAAGTTCCAACAAGCTGGCCTTGGGGCTTGACTTCATCGATCCATGACTCAACGTTGGCGCTCTCTTCTCCCGCGCGTCAGAGCCCCATCTATATCCGATCTCCAGCTACTAGATCAAATAGATATCTCGATTTCTTGCTGAAGATCTGCGTGTTCACTGGGGGGGACTACCGGCTTCCATACGACTCTCTTATGCGCTATCACATTGCAACAGTACTTTGCGCACCACCACGGCTCGTGAATATCTGAGTCGCACAGAATATTCACGGTTGGACTGTGAATTTGCATACGATCGCTCGGCCTTCGTCGATTGGTTACACTGCTACAATGGACTTCAATAGCTCATCGCCTTTCCCAGAGGGTGTCATCTCCTTCCTGGACACTGATCTGTACAAGCTGACGATGCAATGTGCTGTCTTCAAGTTCTTCAGAAATGTCCCTGTCACCTATGGCTTCACTAATCGCACACCTGAGAAGAAATTGTCCAGGACCGCCTATAAATGGTTGGAGGAACAAATACGAAGTGAGTGGCCTCCTTCCTGAGCTGTCGTGCCAGTTGTCTAAAACCACACCCGTCAGAACTTGGAAACATCTCGTTGTCCAATGAGGAGTACATCTTCCTGCGAACGCATTGCAAGTACTTGACAGAAGACTATTTGAATCATCTCAAAGAATTTCAGCTTCGGCCGAGAGAGCAGGTATTCATCACGTTTACGACGGACGGCGCAGATACGGGAGCCGACTCAGATCTCGGCCATATCGACATCAGGATTCAAGGAACCTGGTCAGACACAATATTATACGAGATTCCGATCCTTGCACTTACTTCCGAGGCGTATTTTCGCTTCATGGATACTGATTGGACCTACGACGGTCAAGAGGACCTGGCGTTCAACAAGGGCATGCGACTTTTAGAGGCGGGCTGCATCACGTCAGAATTCGGGACACGAAGAAGACGAGACTACCATACGCAGGCCCTGGTTTTTCGTGGCCTAGTCAAAGCCTCCAAAGCCGCCGAGGCTCGCGGGTTTCCCGGGAAGCTGTCGGGAACATCGAACGTCCACCTGGCCATGCGATTTGGCATTCCTCCCGTGGGCACAGTGGCTCACGAATGGTTCATGGGCATAGCCGCCATTCTCGACGACTACACAAAGGCTACCGAGCTGGCTCTCCGTCATTGGGTTGGCTGTTTTGGTTCAGACTTGGCGATCGCGCTCAGCGACACGTTTGGCACTCGTGAATTCCTTCGCGCATTCAGCCTTCCGGTTCAGACTGTCGAGGGAGGTCTGCCCGCGGAAGCTTTCAAGAAAGCAGATGGAACGATGAAGACGTATGCCGAGACTTTCACAGGTGTTCGACAGGACTCAGGAGACCCGACCGAGTATACCAAGATGTTGAGAGATTACTATGATCAACAAGGAATCAAGGAAAAGAAAACAATCGTTTTCTCAGACTCATTAAACATTGAGCGGTGTCTGGAATACAAGAAGGTTTCTGAGGACCTAGGATTTCAACCTACGTTTGGTGTCGGCACGTTCCTGACAAATGACTTTGTCCACTTGAAAACGGGCACTAAGTCGGCCCCTATGAATATCGTCATAAAACTCAGCTCAGCTGCAGGTCGACCAGCTATCAAAATTAGGTGAGTAATTTCGCGCGACAGATTTGACGGGTAGCCACTAAGAAAACACTAGTGATAATGCTGGCAAAAACACGGGAGACAAGGACGTTTTAGAGCGCGTGAAAAGGGATCTTGGATATATCGAGCGTGAATGGGAGGAAGGCGATGAAACTTCCCGCTGGGGCAAAGAAGAAAATGCGCAAGCATGAATTAAATTGCTGTAGACAATGTGAATTACACTGCATCTTCACAAACAGGCGAAATCCTCGCATTAGGCGTAGAGTCTTGTACGCCATCTTCTTGTCTAAGGGGGAGGGTCAATATTCCGTTGAGAAAGGAAGGTACAACGGCAAAATCTTGGTCAAGCTTTGTCAGGAAAGAGGCAGGCGCAAAATTCATACCTGCGGCCGAGACCAGTTCATGGCTCAACTGGGGAAGTCGCGTCTGGTATCCTATCTTATCCGACATCTCGGACTCCTATACAGACCGTCCGATTGTGACGAAACTCTGTCTTCTTCTTCTCCCCAACCTCCGCATTAGCTCGCACGCGATTAACAATTTTGGTGCTCGTTTTTTTTGGACGTCTTTTTGGAACCTTTGTTCTCGACTTGGAGTGTATGTTACATCAAGTATTGTACAAGACCCATCCAGCTCGCGACATCTATTCTACAACCATGGCCGTGATGCCGACTTGGACAGCAGGGCCCAGGCTCTTCGCCGTTTTGGACCCGCCGACGAAGGATGCTTCGGAACAGCTGCATCTCGGTATTAGTCAGTCTGGTCGTTCTTTTTGTCTTTACTGCAGTGACAATCCAGCTGGCCGTACAGTCTCACGACAGCAAACATATGACGTTGGAATCTCGCCAATTCCAGCTCGGAGGATTGTTCGGTGGTGACTCCATACAGGTATCTAAAACACGCCATACATACGTGGATGGGCGAATCGAACTAACACCAGAAAGATGAAGGCTGATCCCACTGAAAAGTCTGCTCCATTGCAAAGCACTCCGATTTTAACATCAAGTTCGAATAATTACGTTCCTGGGGCAACGCTTGTCGCCAATGTCGACGATGCCCCTTTGTCTGCATCGGTTCCAACTACTCCCATATCCAACACTGTCATGCAAGAGCATTCACATCGGAAAAACACTGGGAGTTCGCATGTAACGAAAGCAGCGAACGGCCTGCTTTTGGCTTTGGTCAAAGCTTTCCATCTTATTGTTGGAAATCGGACTTGGAAAGGCACTGCCAATGTTGAACCAAATCTGCGATTGACTATCACGGATGCCTTACCGACTGCACCGGAACAATTCATCAACTCCCCTACCTCGAGTTCAACAAGCTCTGGTGCTCAACACAAATGGGAGAGGTCGTCGACTGCTGCCGTGTTGGCAGAGACACAGCAAAGACATGTCCCTCAGTTCTCCCCAGACATCGACGCTCCTGGACAGCTAAAACAAGATGTAAGCCATCAGAATACTGAACTGGCACTTTCTCTGCTTAACCACATGTGTATTCTGGTAAAACACGTGGCGGCTACCAGTCTTGATCTTGCTGCGCAACTCACGGATGCTACACTCGCTGCACTTCCTGTGGATGCGACGGCCGTTTCTTCAGTCATCTCCGCGCTTGCTCAGAAGAATTCAACGTCGCTTGAATCCACGATCCCATTGATTCTTCCTGCAGTCGCAATAGCTTTCGGGAGACGGATTAATATTTCAGCAGAGGAACCTGTGGACACCGCGGCACAGAACTTGGCAAAAACATACGAGACCATAGTGACAGAAGGCTCGTACATCATCAATCAAATTGTAGCCGCTTCATTCGTTGCCGAAACGCCTCTCATGGGCGAAGTTTTATCGCAGGTTGCCGGCATTCTGCATGACGCCTCGACCAAATTAAACCTCACCATGTGTGCACTCAAGCTAGATGGGAGGGAGTTGCCATGGGAAGTCGTTCTTCCATGCGCGTCAATCAACCTGAAACCTGTTGCATCAGCCACCGATTTGAGACCACATCCGACAGGAAGTCAAAGACCGCTGGCAATGGCAGAAATGGCCGGAATGACTGATTTTCCTGTGGCAAGTGCCGAAGCAAAGACCGTTTTGGTATCTTACACAAAGATGCCAGCGTACTACTCCGGCTCCGACTCGACTTCTGTCACCCAGAGCAGTTCTTCCTGTGCACCTACGACTTCATCCCGACTTCTTACAGTCGATTACGGGATGGAAAGCACGACTCCATGTCCATCAGATATGCCTACTAAGAGCCCGACCAGTCAGACATTGTGCCCCCTCCTCCCCATCCCGAACCCTGCATCGGAAGTAGGGCCATGTCATCACTGCGCGAGCGGGTCCTTATACTCTACGATGAGCGCGACTACCAAGTGTACTATTGATAGTTGCACTACTTGTTCAATGTCACTGGGGACCATGGATCCTGGATACGAATTTGTGACGTCGACATCTTTGCCACGGGCTGATGGTGACGCAGACACTGGCGCTCATGGCTGGACGTACTTGGGCTGCTTTAAAGACGATATATCACGTGTTGTTGTTGGATCAAAACCACTGGATTACCTGCGCGGATCGATGTCTAGTTCCACATGCACCAGTCATTGTCAGGCTAGAGGTTACTCGTTTGCGGGAACGGAGAACGGACACGAGTGTTGGTGCGGCTCGTCCATCCGCGACGATGCTGTACGTCTACCCGAGACTTCCTGTAATATGTCTTGCCTTGACGGAGACGGTGAGATGTGCGGTGGTCCCTGGATCGTATCAGTGTTCATGTGCGCAAACAAAGAGACTGGATCAGATCGAGGCCATGCTCCTTCATCCACGCACGAAACACAGTCGACGTGCCAGTCCCCGAGCCTCACATCTTCGACGACCTCGGTGGAAAGTTGCCAGCCCAGCATGACAGCATTGCCTCCACTGCCTGAGACTGCGCTGTACGCATCTTGCTGTCAAAGCGGGCATCGGGCCACAGAGACGGATCGAATTACAAATTATGGCCCTGTAGCACAACTCTTGGCAGAGGCGAGACATGGTGGTAGGGGAAGTGAGACGAGAGAATAGCACGGCCATGACTGTGTTTTAAGACTTGCCGGCAGAGACAAGGGGCCGTGCCTGTATCTGAAAGAGGGACGTTTGACATCATGGCATGCAACAATAGATAGGCGATATAAGGGAATAAGCACCCCACTGGACTGGAAAAGTATAGTTTGTGCTCGCATTTCATGTTAAGAAAGGTGTAGATACTGCTGGAGATGATGAATGAGAGAGAGCCGAGGCAGAGGCACAAATTTCACAGCAACAAGACACGAGACACTGAATTGAGTGAATGTCGCAGGTCGGGTAGCACACAAGCAGGTGGCGGAGTACTTACCAATATCATGGCGAAGATGGCACGGGTGCTTCCAGCGTTGACTACGAAGAGTAAGCACCGTGAACGATGGGGGATCAGGGTTGACTCTTGAGAGTTGAACGTTGAGACAGAAGTGACGAAATTGAGATTGCGAGGGCGGGCCGCTCAGACAAATTTCCGTGATGTCTGGTTCCGGCCAAACGGCAGGCGAAATTACACAGTCACAAACACCACGCGGGCGACTCTAGGTTATATTCCTCCATCAGTGGCACGTCTCATGCACTTATACGCGTTGCGCCTGCCACCAAATGTCAGATTAGGCGGTGCACAACACGCGACGTAAAATATAGATCAAGGGACTGAAACGTATTCGCAAGTCGTAAGACGTGAAACGTGCAATACACGAACGATGATGTAAGCCGAAAACACTAACGTGACGTACAACACAACGTAAGATGAGATGCAAAAAATAGACGTTGAAGAGGTGAAGAGCAATAAGACGCGATTAGAATATGTAACACAAGTTCTGGTTCGTACCAATTTCAAGGGCGCCAACGCTTCATTATCGACGAACCCGTCGGGTCGACCCGAGCAAGGGTCAAGACGAAAGGGGAGGAGGTTTCAGGAGCAGGAGGCCGTTTCACGTCATGAAAATGAGTACATACATATGTAGGTATGTAGACTGTAGGTATCTATTCAGGTCGCCGGGTCGCGTGCGCCGAGCGAGGGCATCAGCCATCAGGGAAGGTTTCTTCGGCTGATTGAGATGGTGAGACAAGGTGCCGACTTGGGGGCGTTGCATCGCGTGGTGGTACCTGCAGATTGCAGTATAAGTATGTACATATGCAATCCTGTGCAGATAAGTGCATATACACGCGCATACCCCGTACAAGCGCAGACAAGGGATGGCGTTCGAGTATGTAGGTACCTATGTATGTAGGTATTGTTATGTATGGAAATACACGCTCACTACAGAATCTCCGTATCAGCAAGAAGTAATCAACTATGCATTCCCGTCACAGGGTTGCACCGCCACAATCTTCATCCTGAATGACAAGTTTCTCGTGATTGATGAGTAGAAAAGAAAAGTGAAGGGAAACCCAGAAAATTAACAAAGCCAACAAAGCACCTTTCTCTTTTGCCGGAGCCATGAAGCCACATTCGGACAAGTCAAGCCCCAGTCCAGAGATCAAAGGCCGCTGGCAAGTTGGTTCTCACAAGGCAAGAAATTAGATAAATCGAAAGGGGACGCTCTCCCGATGGAAGAATACTGGTAGGGCTTCAGCGTTCCAGAGTGATAATGATATGCATGTCATGTTGGAGAGTGGAGAAGCCCATCTAACTCGCAATTTGGGGGATGAAGTACGGAGCATGTACCTACAATTGTACATACATAACATAAGAAGGCTACCTACCATATGGCCCGGGATCAGGGGGGGGCACGCGAGGGGCGGGAAGGGACTCAACTTCAAGGGAAAGGGAGGGTGAACTACATACGGAGTATGTACATACAGTACATGTACTCCGTAGGATGATGAAGGTTGTGCACGATGATACCATCACGACATGATGCATGGAGAGCGGGAAACGTGGTCGGAACGTGGTTTTCGGGTCGCAGGGCAGATTGCGTCATGAATGAGTGGTTGCATGGAGGAAGGCAGATCTGGCTATCTTGATCTCTTGGACCGGCTAGCTGCTGCTTGCCGGCTGAGATGAGGTGAGGGCATTGACGAGGCGGAGAATGCGCGGGGAGAGAGAAAAGGGGCAATGAGGTATGTAGGTATGTAGGTACTCCGTACGTGCACAGAGGAGTACATACATACATACTCTGATACGGAGTAGGTACCAGTTCTATGCATACATACATATATACATAAGTACATCGTGAGAGCCATGACGCCCGTTTACCCGGAAAGAACGACCCTGTCGCCACTGCCTTTCACCCCGGACGCCACATCGGCCGTGAGTTGCGGGGGTTCGACGCCATTGAGAGTTGAGACACGGGACAATTTGCATCCGCTGAGGCCCTGCACATGTGTGTGCATTGCATGCGACTCTGGAGTCTGGCGACCTGGTTAGGAATTGGAAGGCCAAAGACAGATGTGTACTCCGTACAAATGTAGAACTCAAAAGACAGACCTCGGCAATACTCCGCAGAGTCCCGTTATCACAACCTGAAGCATGATACCTACCTAATTGCTTACTTTGGCTTACAATGGTTTCTTTTGGGAATCAACTGCTTTGTGCTCTTTTGGCTCGTTTGACTAGTGCCGATTGGCTCATTGGTGGGTACCCCCGCGCCACGCATCATCTGTACCTCTTGGCATGCATCACGGAATACGGCTCCCCGACTGGCGCATTTTCTTCTTTACACGAAAACCGAAAATCCGTCCAATTCCGTTCCGCTCGACTCTTCAGCCTCATTGTCTGACGATCCCTCGATTTTACACACGCGACTTCCGCCAATTGTACATACTTGGACCGTGATGTGTCGTCTCCGCATCCTTGGATTGGATCTTGGTGCGTGACTACCTACCCATCGCAGCCCATCCCGTCTGACCACGCCGTATCCTCCCTTTGTCCTATTCGTTCAGGAGCGTAGATGACGCTTTGGATGTCGTGTACGGAGTACATACCTACTGCGTACACCGGCTCAGGATATCGATGGCCCCCACGCCCCATTGTCCATTCGAGATGCCATCGTCCGGGACTGTGCACTCCAGGCTCCTGGGGTGGGACGGCTCCTACAAGTGCAAAAGGGAAGCGCCACCTGAATTGCTTGTCTTGGACTTTGAATGCGCCAAACCCCAAAACATTGGTTGTCTTGGGGCTCTTGGAGTGTGCATGTGCCACGAGAGAGACGAGACTATTGCATACGAGTTGGCAGGTAGGTATGTGAGATGAACACCGCACGAGCACAAGGCTGTTCCGGCTCCGGTGTGGAACGAATCGCAGCAACCGGCAGCAGCGGGTGACTTGTCGTTCGATTGCGCTTATTTGCGGACTTTGTCCACATTATCCACTGCCGCAGGTACTTGTTGATGAAGTTGAAATCCATGACGGATGAAGGCAATCTAATCAACTGACGACAACGGCGTCACGACGTGCATCGTCTTTTGGCTAGGTACTCCGTCTGCTCCGCAATCCCCTGCAGAACTGGTTCCGCTTCGTGGGTGAAAGCCGGTGGGCCGCAGCAAGGGACCATCGCCAGCTTTCAACTTTGCCTGTCATGCTTTGATTTGGATCCAAGATGCCATCGCAAAAGGGGGTCGTCGAGACAACACATCGGACAGGGAGAGCACTTGTTGGCAGGCAAGCTGTCATGGCAGACGTCCATTGGAGTGTCCTACCGGAACAGCATCTCAGACACTTCCCACATCATTATTCTTCCCGTGCTCTACGGAGTATTTCTGACTGTCGCGCACTCAGGCTTTGGTTCGCAACCGTATGCGCGGCCAGACAGGGCAAGTTGCTTTGCCGTCAACGCAGCATCGCATCGCATCGGCAGGTATGTAACCTGTAACACAGGGGCCCGGATTCGACAAGTACAGAGTACAGAGTACGGACAAGTTACATTCCTTGTTTGCCAGGCCGCCCCCGTCGTGTTCAACGCAGGGAAGACCGAACGGCCCTGGATCTACGGAGTACAAGCGCAGGTTTGCAGCTTTTGAGCCCAGATGCAACCCTTTTCGACCGGGGGGTTGGAATCCCGACCTTGTCCTACCCAAGTAGGTACCCAGTCGACGACACGCCGACGCGCTCCATCCGCGCCTGTAGAACGGCCGGCCATCTCCAAGTCGCTGGTGGCACCGCCCGAATCTGGACGGCTCCCCGCACGCTACTTACATGGTGGTTGTGGTTGTGGTGGTGGTGGTGGGTGAAACGGGGTCTCAACATCTCAAACCTGACTCGGAGGCTCACTTCGATCGTGTTTGTAATGACACGGCTGCGCAGAGGGAATACCTTAACGATTGCGCAGAAGAAGCGCGAAAGACGAGTGCACAGACTTCTGAAGTCAAGAATATTCGTAAGAAACAAGAAGCGAAGCCACGTCGGTACTCGTTCTGCTCGCCTTGTTTCCAAATACCGCAACGCCTCTCGTGCATCTGCACCTCGGCATCAGAATCACGCCCTCGACGCCTTCCGTCATCCACACCCCCTTTCAGCCTCCACTCGCCACGCTTTGTCAAGACTCAACTCTCATTCTCAATTCTTCCCGCAGCCACACCCCCCTCCCCCCTCCCGGGACCCGGGGGGAAGTCCATAAGGCGACTTGATGGCAGCTTGGCAACTTATTAGCGGCAAGCTTTGGGAACGTAGCATTGGCTTTCCCAGGGCTTTGTCGACGGGGGGTGGGTGATACATAACTCAACTATGTACGGAGTATAATGTAGGTATCTACATTGAAGTTCGGAGTACGTAATACCCATGTCTCTCAACCATGTTCGCCTTGTTTCGCCCGGGTCACCAATCCGTCTCCCTTGCCAAAACGAGAAGCGTATAAGTTAGTGGCCTGCCCATCGATCTCGCCATTCTCATCAACTCGTCTAAACGCCTCGCCATTTTTCATTTTTTTTCGTTTCCTAGATCCAGGATACCATCTTCATCTCATTTGAGCCGCCTAATTGTCTCCCCCTCCCGTCCCCCTGGTCTCACCGTTACACGCGAGCTCGATTAAAACCCAGAAAAGAAGTGGAGTTTGGCCAAAAGTCCATATATCTCGTTTTGGATTGTGAAAAGAGACCCGACCTGTTGTGATACACTCAAGAGATTTCTCATACTACCCGAAACGAGAATTCGTCTTACACTGAAAGAGCTTCCCGTGAAAAGCATATAACCCCCCATCCAAGAAAAGACAAGAAAAACCACCATGTCGACCGACAACGCCGTGCCACCGTCGACGATAACCGCTGCCTCGGAAAAAGATATCCATGGCTTACATGCTTTGAATGACCATCATCACCACCACCAGCGCTGGCATTACCATGGAGACAACGCCAACATCACGAGCGGCTATGCGCAGGCCTCGGGGGGTTCTCTACAACCGGGTCTGTGGAAGCCGTATGAGCATCGAAAGTTTGCGAATCCCGCTCCGCTAGGGCTGTGCGCTTTTGCGCTGACGACTTTTGTGCTCTCGGCTGTGAATACGCACACGAGGGGCGTCAAGGAGCCTAATATTGTTGTTCCTCTGGCTTTTGGATACGGTGGTCTTATTCAGCTCCTGGCCGGCATGTGGTGAGTTTATTTGAGATTCGAACTTTTATATACATGAGGTTCCTATCATCTGGGAAAGATTCTCGACTTGACAGGTCGCCAGAACACTGTCAAATCGCGGCTCTCCCCTTTTGAACAATGAAAAGCATACACAGATTTCTGCAGGAGAGAAAAAGGGAACCGTGTTGGCTAATCTATGCGCTTCAACAGGGAAATGGCATGCGGTAATACCTTTGGCGCCACGGCCCTGTCTTCTTATGGCGGATTCTGGATCTCCTACGGTATTCTCCTGACACCCAACTGGGGCATCACCGCCACGACGGGCCCCTACGAGGGCCATGTATCCAGCCCGCTGGGCTTTTTCCTGACCGGCTGGTTCATCTTCACGACCCTTCTACTGCTCTGCACGCTGCGCTCGACCGTCATGTTCTTCTCGCTGTTCTTGATGCTCGATCTTGCGTTTCTGTTTCTGGCGTGTGAGCAGTACGCGAATGACATGGGCAATGCGGTCGCTGCGGTGGCGCTGCAGAAGACAGGAGGTGTGTTTGGGTTCCTGGCTGCGTTTTTGGCGTGGTATTGCGCGTTGGCTGGTCTGCAAGATAGCAGGTTCGTATATCTTACATTCCTTGCCGTATCCATATTCACATCCGCTGGCAAAAAAAAAACCCCCCCATAGTTACATGAGATGCCTTGTACTGGTGGATGGCTAACCGTGATGACAGCAACTCTTTCTTCCAAGTCCCCGTGTTCCACTTCCCGTGGTCTGACAAGGGCCGCGAGGACCGCAAGGATCGCAAGAAGAGCGAGCGTGCTCAGGCATGATTTTGCGCAAATATTTCTCAGTAGCCGTATTGGCTCTATCACACTAACTAATTTTCATTCTTCTTCCTCTTCTTCTTCTTATTTTGCTCACACAGCACCACACCCGAGTTGTAAAACCGGAATTTGATACCAGTGAGGGTGTGCGGCCATCCATCATTTCGCCGATGTTTATCTGTCTTTACTCGGTCTGTCTTTTTGGAAATTTGTCTTGGTTTTTCTTTGGGAACTCGGTCCTGTCATGCATGTTTCTCGGATTTTGGGAATGGTACGGAAAATTAGGTACCTTTATTGGGCGGATGCACGGGGGCGGATGTTTACACACTGTAATCGTTCTGGAGTTTGTCTGAACAAGAGTTTTATTGATCATATGCCCATGTGGCCATTTCACATCATCGTGTAGCAAGCTGCAAAAGATCTTGAGTTGCGGCTTTTTATGCCCGATGTCCTCGCCTTCGTACATGAACCCCTCCTTCTCAAACACGCTATCACACGACCGCGAACTCTACACTATACACGTGCCATGCTCGCCAAGCAGATCAGCGGGCGATGATCCACGAACATGCGCAGGGGATTGTAGACTATTTTCGGACACAATCTGAACCCGGGGCAACGAAGGGAGTAGTATGTGCATACACATACATACATACGGTCCACGGAGTATAAGTAGGTAGGTAAGTGGAAGCGCCCCCTCCCTCGGCAGGTAAACGGTAAATTCCCTTCCCGAAACGGCACTGCCACTTATAAGTCCCTCTGGACCTCTGGAACATAACTTGTCCGACCTTGCAGGCCCCCGTGAGACAAACCGCCCGCGAGTGAGACAGACAAACTTCAAATCCCTGTCCCGTGTTATTTCTTTTCATTCTCGGAAGGACGGGGCAACGGCCGTCGCAAAGGATGATGACATCTATGTAATCCAACTCGTTCGTCGTTCAGTGTAATTAGCAAACAATATAATAGTGACCATCTGCGACAAGCCTTTCCCAGTTTTGTCTGTCCTTCAAATTCCGGTAAAGCTGCAACGCCGCACGCGTAACGGATGCAGATAAACCCCGTTTACGAATCTTCCGGGATGGATGCGCCGATTCAGACGATCGCGAGGGATAATGCAATGGGTAACGGGGAACGGGGGCATGATGGGAGGCATTGAAGGTGGGGGGGGGGGGTTCCATGAGAACTTCCGTCGAAAAGGGGGACCTTCTATGGAGGATAACTTGAAAAACTGCGCCATAAGCTCCAACGGCTACTCTATTGCAGTGTTGCAGCTCTGCCCGTTGCGCTGTACCTACATACCTACATATCGCCCACTAAGCCGGTTCCTACCAGCTTAGTGTTCTTTTTGGTCGGGATATCCGATTCCTCACATGAGCCCCCTTTTGAACTCCGTTGCATTAGGTAGGCGGGAAGGAATAATGTGCGAGGGCCCGAGGGTTCAAAACCCGGTTTATACATCAATAATAATATTGGCAGTAAAGCGGAGCCGCTAAGCCTAAAACACTCTTTCCACGTAAAACTGGGGCCACTTCGCCCGCACTTTTCACCCGCACGTGACACCCAAAACTACGGAAAAGTCCCTTTTTCGACGCACACGTGACCCCGAATCCCAACCACCGCTATCCTGCGCTGTCTGTCGTCTGTCGTAATTGCAGAGTGAGGCCATCGCCGCCGTCAATCCCGCAACTGCCTCCCGACAATGTGCTTTTTACACGCAAACGTGACGCCCAAAACCGAAAACGGTCGCCCGCCATCCCGCGTTGCCTGCTCAAGCAGGCTGCAACCTGATTGTTTACTTCAAGTTCTGTGCGAATAAATTTGCACAAAACTGTGTCCATTGCGGCGGCGACGCAGTCGCCCGCCATCCCGCGCTAACTGCCCGCGATTGAATTTGCCCGCTACATGGTTCGCCATCGCAGCAGGGCAAAACATCCCATTGCGGCGGCGAGCTGCCTGACAGTGCTGTGACCTCTGACGGGCCCCTATAATCCCCCGGAAGGGCCCCCGGAGGGACATCTGCCACACATGCACGTCCGCAAAACTCCCACATCGCAATCCTCACTTTTCCAGCCCCACGCTCTCCAACCCGAAGCGAAGCGAGGCCGAGTCTTCCTTCGCCCCGAAGCGCAGCGTAGGGCCGCGACGGAAGTTCTCGTATTATACATATGCCGTTGTGAGTCGCTACGCGCTGCTGCTGCAGCCTGCAGTCTGCGATGTGTACCGTTCGTGGGTGAGGGATCAGGGGATGAACTACCAGGCGGGGAGAGAGCTCTTTGGCCGATGATACGGTAACGCGGCGTTCTCCCAATTGTTTACTGTATGTACACATACATATACGTTGTGTATACTCTGCATTGTTTGTTGTACATACAACAGAGCAATCTGAACAGCCTAGTAAAATGTCTTTGATCCGTCCATCGCGCGCGACACCCGGGTTCAGCCGAAATCTCGCATCAGCGCGGTAGGTATGCTTCCTCCGAGATCGCACCACTGGGTATCCCGCGCGAACGGTGAACCGCGTGTGATCACTGAATGACGAATTCAAAGTTCTCGTAGGCTTTCCTTGGAGTTCTTTATTGGTCTAATCTCTCCCTGCTGCGCGATTGTCCCCACAACACAGTTCCGAGCACCGTAAACATCCGAACAAACTTTATGACAGCTGAACATTGTTTCAGGAACAGGGCACTAATAAGTATTACCGAGGTGTTATTTCCGGGAAGAAGGAATTGGCTTTGTGGGATTTTGAGTCTTGACATTGGACAGTGACGAGAAGGAATTGCATAACGACAAGTGGAGCAAGCCCTGGGGTCTAAATGGATTCGGGAATTTTTTTCTCTCAGCCGGAGATTTTAGGTTCCCTTTCACGTTCTTTGCTTACGTAGCTGTATCTCCATCTCCCTCTCCCTCCGCGGTTCGGCTTGTTCAATGACCCGATCCATTGGACGCCTGGCTTATTAGTGAATGAATGAGCACTCGACCAGATATATAGCTGCGGAAAGGTACCTATATTGGGCATTTGAGGTTTCTTGTTGTTGAAGAGGCATGTAGGAGGTACATAGGTAGGTAGATCAAAACTCACCAGCTTGCCACACACACATTTCATTCCCTTCAAAAACGTTAACCACCCCTTGGGGAAAAAAAAGGGAGGATCATCAACCAAAAAAAATCAGTATGGCGTCGATCAAGGAGCTGCACCCAGCTGATCCCACAATCAAGGATCCTTCCCACGAAGACACCTTGACGCCGCGGCAAAGAAGTGATGATACCAGCACATCAGAAAGACAGGATGCTGAGGCTCCGTCGAAAAAGAAGCAGACACAGACTCACGTTGTTTCTGCATCAGCGATGATCCATGTACCGCCGCCGTCGCCACCACCACCCCCCGATGGTGGTTATGGCTGGGTCTGCACGGCATGCGTCTGCCTGATCAACGCACACACATGGGGCCTCAACTCAAGCTACGGCGTCTTCCTCGCCCATTACATCGCCAACGAGACCTTCCCAGGTGCATCACACCTCGACTACGCCTTTGTAGGCTCCCTGAGCGTCGGTTGCGCGCTACTCGTCTCCCCGATCACGACAATATGCGTACGAGAACTAGGCACCAAGCCGACCATGTTCGCGGGGGTCGTATTCGGAACGGCCAGCCTGATCTGCGCGAGCTTTGCGCACAAGATGTGGCATCTCTTCCTCACGCAGGGTGTCCTCTTTGGTGTTGGGATCGGATTCTTGTTTATTCCCTCTGTGGCCATTGTTCCGCAGTGGTTTACTACCAAGAGATCCCTGGCGAATGGCTTCGCCGTCTCCGGCGCTGGACTCGGAGGGCTGCTGTACTCGTTTGCGGCGGCGGCCATGATCCGTAATTTGGGCCTGGGGTGGACGTTTCGCATCTTGGGGCTGCTGGCGTTTGTGGTCAATACGGTGTGCATTCTCCTCATCAAGGACCGCAATAAGACGATTGGATCGAGTCAGTTGGCTTTTGATACCATGTTGCTCAAGAGGCCCGAGTTTTTGTTGTTGCTTGGCTTTGGCTGGTTTAGCATGCTTGGCTACGTGGTGCTCAATTTCAGCCTGGCAAACTATGCTAATGAGATTGGTCTCGGAGCCTCGGAAGCGGCTCTCATCAATGCCTTGTTCAATCTGGGTCAGGGGCTAGGCCGTCCGTTGATTGGGTTCTTTAGCGACCGGACGGGCCGTATCAATATGTCCGGATCCATGACCTTGCTGTGTGGCCTCTTCGTCCTGGTGGTCTGGATCAACGCAAAGGTGTATGGCGTGCTTGTCTTCTTTGCGTTTATTTGCGGAACAGTCGCGGGTACGTTCTGGGCTACCATCGGACCGGTGGTGGCGGAGGTCGTGGGACTCCGAAATGTCCCGTCGGGACTGTCCCTCGTGTGGCTCACTATTGCGATACCTTCTCTTTTCAGCGAGCCGATTGCGCTGCAGATTGTTCAGGGCACGGGAAGCTATCTGGGCACACAGCTGTTTACGGGCCTCATGTACATCGCGGCCGCCACTTGCATGATTGCGGTCCGGGGATGGAAGATGGGCGAGATGGACGAGATTGCGCGGGTGCTCAACGAGTCTCCCGAGAATATCGACCGCGTCAAGGTCGAGAACAACGAGGAGCTGACTCGCACGGGTAGAGAAGCGGGAAGAAGAAGAATGTTCACTGATTGCTGCCGACTAGGCAAGGTTTGAGAGACTTGTGCTCGTTTGTTATCCGGGGTTCCGAGTACCTACATGTATGTACATAGTTAGGTTTGCCGCGGCATAAGTAGACTTGGGTATGATGCAGCCGATTGGATGTACAAATTACTCCGTGAGTCCGTAGTGTACTAGTGATGCTATAATCACTCGGTGCACGATCGCGCGGAGAAGGCGAACATAGACGACACGACAACATGATAATGTATGCGAGAAAGTTCAAAGCGCAATAAACCGGGTGAGATGATAGGTATACCAATGTTGTCGAGATGGCATGTTGATGATGTGTAATACATGGGAATCAGGATGATGGGCAAAATGGAATGGGCGTAGCTCGCCAGCTACTCTGTTGTATTGTATAACCCCCCAGTGGTCAAGCTGTTTTCGCTGCGGGTGGGCAGGCGATAAGTCGGTCGCGGCGTGAGCCGGCGAAATTCTGTCAAGCGAGGTGAGTCGCGGTTTTCTGTCGTGGCGGGGGTGAGCCGCATGGGTTCTTCGGTTGGTTGGTAAAACTATGTTTCATTAGGGAGTCGAACTTGCGACCACAACAAGTTCGATTTAGGGTTTAACCCCCAGGTCATACAGTACAACAGAGCAGACTGGCTTACTAGCCGCTCATTCCTGCAGCAGAGCCCATTATATAGGCATTCAATGCCGGCCGCTGTCCGCGCCCCACCCATCTTTGGCGCAGACTCCAGAGTCGCGTCTCCAACGGCATCGTCTCACGGACGGTCGCGGTATACTCTGTAACTTATCAGAGCTGTTGGAGCCAGAGTTGGATTCCGAGCCGCTGCTTGTTCCATTATGCGCCCTTTGTAACTCGAGCCGCTGAGATGTGGCTCTTGGAGAGCGACGACGCCTTTGACGGTAAGTACGCGGGAGACATCGTCGCAACGCCGAGCTAATGATCTCGTTTAGGCCGGCGCATGTGGCTTCGGCCTGGCAAGACGTATCTGTTTGGACGTAGAGCATCCGAGGGTAAGTCGCGCATAGCGTTCCCATGGTATTTTCGGACGCAATCATTCAGCTGACCGGCCTTTTCTAGCTGGACGGCTGGCGATATCGCATTCTACCATCTCTCGAAAGCACCTGACCGTTGTTGTTGAGAGTGTTCAAGATGGCCACGCACATGACCTGACGGAACGGTCAAAGCTCATCATCGAGGATCTAGCCACCAAAACTGGCACAGTGGTCAACGGAACGAAAATAAGGGGCAGCAAATACCTCTCCAATGGCGAGGATCTTGATGTGACCATGGGCAAATGCCCGAGCAAGTTCCGGTGAGCCTCCCCACCCCTCGCATAGCTCTGGAGAGAGGACGTACGACGCCCGTGCTGACAAGGATTGCAGGATTGTATGGTTCCCGGTCGTCTTCACATTTTCGTTTACTCAAAAAGAACTCCAAGCCGATCCCCTCGCGAAGCTACGGCAACAATTCGAGCAGCTTGATATCAAGCTTTTGACCGATTACGACATACAACATACGACCCATGTGGTGGCACGAAAGCGCAACACGGCGAAAGGCTTGCAAGCTCTCATCAATGGAAAGTCTGTTGTGACGGAAACATTTTTGGATGCACTCACGCAAGCTACAGATATTGGTGCGGGCTCGGAAACTAGTGCGCTTGAGCAAGACTTTGAGCGAGCATGGCCGGATGCTCTCCAGCACTTACCGCCTCGAGGTGGCGAACCAGTCCAACACCCGGACTCCATCTACGCCCCGGACACGGGCAGAAAGGACGTGTTCGACGGCTACACATTCATCTTTTACGACAACACCCAATTCAGCAATCTGATGGCACCAATCACGAATGGCAGTGGAAAGGCCATCATGCGAGCCATCACACCCGAGGAGACGCCCATAGATGACTTTGTGCGCTACGTGAAACAAGAGGCGGGCGAGAAGGGCCTCGGGTCGTTTGAGGATGGAAGTGAAGGGAAAGGTGTTGTTGTCGTCAGATACATCCCGGCCAAAGGAGAGCACATCAACTGGTATGCGGCTTTCATCACCCAAGTCTCGCTGCGGTTGGACCATAGACCTATAGAGCAGAACGAGTTCTTGGAGGCCATCTTGATCAAAGATGCGAGCATATTGCGACGCCCATTGGAGGTGGAAACGCCATCAGGTAGTCAAGCAGTAGGCGGTAGCACTGCTGAGGCCTCGTCTACTCATGAACTTCATGAGCAAGCGCAGCCGACCGAGGAACACAGGCCACAGAGAAAAGTGAAACGACCTACTAGAGGGCCAGTCAAGCGGCGCTTTGCCGGATTTGATAACGATTCCGACATGGACGAATCTGACGCGTCCATGCCGGCTGGGTCTACAACGCAAATACCCGCAGCGATGCGTAGCCAGGACGAAAACGAGGAGAACGGCTTGTTCGTATCACAAGAGCAGGACGCGCCCGAAACACAACCCGAAGTCGATGCACAACGCAATGCCCCTTCGAGAAAAAGGCGCGCTCCTCTAGAAGACGACCTCATGGACGGCATGGCCCCCGCAGCCGCCATGTTCAAGCGACAGCGCTTAGAGCAAGGCGATCAATTCGCCTCACCTTCCCCGGAACCCGAGCCACAAGCTACTGTCAAGGCACCGACGAAGCGCCAAAAGGAGAAACTCGACGTTCTGGCCATGGCGAGCCGCCACCGCGAAGAAGCAGAAGCGCGCGCCCGCGCTGAGCGAGACGACTTGGCGAATCTCCCCGAGGATGTCGACCTTGCAGAGATCCGGCGCCTGCACATTGTAGAAGAGCTGGACGTGCGCGTAAAGGACGGTGGAGCACGAACACGAGAACAGGACATGCAAGACGGGAGATGGAACCCCCGATGGAACGGCATTCAGAACTTCAAGAAATTCCGCAGGAGGGGCCAAGAAATGGGTAGAGAACCCGTCAGGACTATCGTGGCGCTGCAGGAAGTCAAGACCAAGGAATATGGAATTGGCGATAATTACTGGCTGGAAGACGAGAACGACGAGGATGAGGATGAGAATGAGGGAGATGGGGAGCGGAGGAGGCCTCGCAATAGTCTTCCGCAGCGGGGGCGCGATACTTCGCAAATGTCAGGCTTGTCGTCTGGGAGAGGGGGCTCGTCTCGGAAGAGCGCTGCGCCGCAGATTGTTGCGTCGGTGGAGGATGACGAGGAGCAGCAGCAGCAGGAGGAGGAGGAGGAGGATCAGGATGTTGACATGGATGAGGATGAGGAGGAGCCTGCGATTGTGCCTGCTACTTTGCAGCAGAGCGCACGGCTGGGAGGCTCTACGGGGACGAGTCGTGGCACCAGTAGGGTTGCGGCGACGCCCTCGCAGACTATGTCTCCGATGCCGGCCTCGAGACAGACCCGGGGTAGACAGGACAGGAAACGGGGGCCGGAGGAGGAGGCGTCGTTGGGTCCGATGGCGAAGAGGCAGAGGCTGGCTCTGCAGGCTACGGAACTTGAGGACAGTGAGGAGGGGAGTGAGGATGAGTTGAAGTTTAAGTTTGGGAAGCGACGTTGACGTTGACGTTGGTGTATGGACGTGGGTGTATGGACGTGGGTGTATGGCCGTGACATGACGTGAAAAGTTTTGGCACAGGGTATTTATAGGCGGGGATATAAGCTGTTGTTATACACATGGTCTCTCTTTGTCTATAATAGGGGTATCTCGTCGTGTCTAGTGAACGTCGGTAGAAAAACAAAGAAACAGAATACAGAACAGGTAAGTCCCAGCAAAGACACCATACACAGAAGATTTCAACAAAAATACTAGACACACAAAACAAGACGCAAAACTGAAAACCTGGCTTTGTACACAATGTATGATAGATAACACGCCCCAAAAAAACACCATAGCACGCAGTGGCACAACAGTCCATCTAATCCATCTCATCCATCTCACTCCCCCCTCCCCCCACCGGCTCCTCCACCAAAACCCCCACCAAACACGCCGCCAGCATAGTCTCATAATTCACCCACGGATGAACCTCCCCAAATAACTTGGTCCCATCCCGAGCAGCCCCCCGCAGGAGCTCCGGTATTCCCCCCGGATGGAACGCCGCATAGGGCGTAACATTGTACACCCGCCCATTGAGAGCCATCCACGCGTCTTTTCCCCGACGACCAGTCTGGTTCTTCAGCATAGAGGGCGTGACGCGGAGGAGAGACGGTGGAGGGGGCTGTATGCCGCGGAGGTCGGCGTTGGGGCCTGAGATGCGGGCCCAGTCGAGGGGGGAGTGGCCCGGTTCGAGTGTGATTTTGCGGGAGGGTTTTGCGGGTTTGGAGGAGAGTGTGGGAGGCGGGGCGAGGGAGGAGGATGAGCGGCTGGGATTATTGTTGGTGATGCCGCGGGGAGGGAGGGGCCCGCGGGCGCGTTGGGCGGAGTTGGGGGCCGGGAAGAGAGCGAGGGTTGGGGGAGGGCGGCGGTTTGGAAGGGGTGGTGGTGGCATCGTGGACGAGAGGCTGGATGTGGTCGCTGGTGGTTGATCTGTTGAAGCTGATAGAGAGAGGGTCGGCACGGTGGGAAAGGATGGCATTGCCGAGGCCTTTGGTGTGGTGGGTGTGGTCGGATCTTGGTCTTCGTCCGGGACATCTTGGACAACAGATGAGGCCGGTCGAGGGAGAGGCGGAGGAGCTTCTATCTGCAGCGCGTAGGTCGGTGGTTTTGCCGAGTTTTTGGAAGAGACGCTGGCCTGCGTGTCGTGTCGCCTGTACTCCTCTTGCTTTACTTTCTCCTCGTGCTCCTCCATATCATCCTGCTTCTCGTGCTTTCCCTGCTTTTCTTCCCCCTCCCGCTGCTCCCGCTTCTCCTTCGGCCGATCAATCTCTGGTATCGTGACAGCACCAGAAACAGAAGTCTTTTCCCCTCCGCGGCCATTCGAGGCGGCCCGTCTTAGAGGCAACAGCCGCATCGCGAGCCAGGCCGGCGGCCGAACGAGCACGTACACGACGGACGCGACGAGAAAGGACATGGCGAGGAGGCCCATGGTCGTACGGATGGGGCGTCACCGCGGCGACGCAGGCGTTTTCTTTCTTCTCTGGCCGATGGGGAAACGTCAATGGCGCAAGAAATGGCCAAGTTGGGGAAGAAGGCAAAACGGCGCAAAAGAACAAATAAACAACGTTAAAATGGCGTTGGCGGGAGGAGGCCGAGAAAAAAGCTTGTCGTCATTGGTCCTGCGTGATTGGCTGCGGAGGTCTATGAGCGCCACATGCATGTGATAGACTTCAAGGTAAGGCTGAAGGACGTATTGTGGCTTGCGACGTGGCCTTGCGACTTCGAGGCCTCATTACCTACGATTAAACCTTACTGGTCAAGCCACCGTTGCCGTCGAATGTACGGACTACGGAGTAGTCGTAGCTAGATGCGAGCAGCGAAACGCAGCAGGCCTTTGTTTGGGCTCCCTGCGTTGCCCCTGCTCCTGTTGCCCCTGAGTGAGCTTAAGATGCTTGCATGTTGTCATTGGCATGTGGAATGTGGCTGATGGCGCGGGCAGCCGATTGTTCAAAAGTCGGCAGGGACCGCACTTCATGCAGGCTGCAGGCTGCAGCTCGTGCTCTCGGAATGCGGGACGAGGCATATGCCTGCAACTTTACCGTTGAATGTGCCGTTGAATTGTCCCGTCGAATTCCACCGTCGAGATGCGCCCTCTCGGCCTCAAACCCACGGCGATGGCCTGGGGCTCTCAGCGCGAACATCGATCCCTGGACCATCCCTCAGGGCTTTCTTCAGGGCCTCATCCAGTGCTGTCTCGTCGACGCAGCGCTGCAGCCATTGGCGTCTCCAGCACCCGCACCGCCCCCTCAACCGCCACATCCCGCATGCCTCCGCACCAGCAACACCAGCAACACCACAAACAGCTCCACACACAACATCAACATCACAATCAACACCACAGACCGCCTCACACGCATCTCCAACAACTACACCACGAGCAACATCGCAAACACCATGCCCCGTCTGCGAGCGCCCTGAACATGCCCGTCGCCGATAGGCCCCGACAGCCCCAGCTCAGTGCGGCGGCCGCCAAAGCCGTCCACCGCGCGCCCCTGACGCCCAAGATCGCCACCAAGGGGCCGCAAAGTCCTCTGCCTCTCGCCAAACGTCCGCCTTCCTCCACCCCCGTGCTTGTACCCGCCACCGTCTCCGTCACCCGAGAGGATTCTTGTTCGACGACGCCGGCAAATGGGCTCGTCATCAACAGTGCTGCTCGCGCGGGCTCGCGACAGATCCGCGTCAACAGCGCTGGTTCCACCCCGAGCGGGAGCCCAAAGCCCGACAAGACAAGCGACGACGCGGACTCCAACCGCACCGGCTTGGCTGCTACGTCCAATGAGTCAAGCAAGTTTTTCTACGCCAGCGAAGTCAAGGTGGCCCAGCCCGCGCCGTCGCCTCGGCCGGTTTCCATGCCTCAAAAGCCCGCCAATACATTCTTGTACGCCAATGGAGCTACCGCAGATGGTGGCCGTAACAGTGGCCCTCCGTCCAGCTCGACGTCCATATCCACGACGACCCAGAATCTGGAATCCACCCCGTCATCGTCCGCCAAGTTCTTCTTTGCCAACGGCGTGCCTGAAACGTCGTCGAGACCGGGTATTGGGGCCTCTGTTTCTGCGTCGGCGCTGCCATCGACGTCGAGATTGGCTCCTCCGCGGTCCATAGCAAGCAATCTACATGCCGGGCCTGGAGGTTCCGCGCAAAGACCGACATCTCCCACGAAGCCAGCGGCGGCGGCATCCATGGCCCAGACCCTGAGGAGTAACGCCGCCTCACCGACGTCACCGAGGCAGACATCCTTGATTTCATCTTCAACTTCACTACAGCAGCAGCAGCAGCAGCAACAGGATCCCTCGTCATCATCTGCTGCACCTAGGCGAAAAGTGAGCATTGACAGCGCACCACGGGTCATGGGCAGGCCTAAACGAACGGGTAGCCCAACTGCCATGGAGCCCTTGACGCTTGGCCGATTCGCACTATCGCCCAATAATATGTCGGACTCGACACTACAATCTCCCCCTCTAAGCCCCGGCTTGTCGAAAACCGGCATGACCATGGCATCCATCCTACAAGCAGCAGAGGATTTAAAGGACGATGCGGACTCCAAAGATGGAGACGTGCAGTCTGAGCTTCATAGCCCAACGATAGCGTCGTCAACACAATTACAAGACTCCGTGAGCGAGCTGGTAGCCAATGCGCGGCGCGAGCGCAAGGTTCAGGATCTGGAAATCACGAATGCCTCTCTCGAAGCCATCAACCGTACTCTGGAGAGACAGCTGCGGAAACAGACCGCTGAGCTGCGACGATACCGTCGCTTGTCGAGATCGGTTGCTCTAACTGCTTCGTCTAGTCGCGTTACTTCGATGGCGCTTAGTGAGCCGCCTACCGATGTGTCCGACGTGGAGGAGGGGGGCGAAACAAAATTTGGAGCGGAAGGAGAGGGAGAGGATGAGGATGAGGAAGAGGAGGATGAAGATACGGATTCACCGTACGGCTCAGACCATTCCAGTAACGTCAGCATGAGCACAGAAGATATTCTACTCCAAGGAGCGAAATTCGAGGCCCGCCGCCGACGAGACGAAAAACGATTGCAGCTGGACTTGACGAAACATCAGGAACTTCTTGTGGATAGCCAGAAGATGAATCAGAGCCTGAAGCGGTGTCTGGACTTTACGGAAGCGCTGATCAAGGAGGGCCAGAAGGCGCTTGAGTATCGGGTGCGGGTCTCGGATATCAAGCTGGGAGGGCGGATTTTAGCTCCCCCGGATGAAGACGATGAAGATGTTTCCTTTATGGCTGATGAGGGGCAAGGAGAAGGGGGAGGGGAGGGCGGCACAGGGGAAGAGACGGGATCGATCAGGGTTGATGATGCGGCAGGACTGGGGCCGCCATGGGTGAAGGGTGGCCAGGATCGAGATAGTGGGATTGAGTTACCGCCGGAGGGGAGCTAGCATCGCGGAGGATGATGCGGACTACCAATGGAGGACGAAATTAAGACCGGACGAATGCCACTGGAAATATGTGGGAATACGTTTCGTCAGGCGGATTTCTCATATCAATGAATGAGAAAAAGAAGAAGACATGAGTGGGCAATGCTGCACTCAAAAAACTAACCACCATCACCATTCACTCACTCTATACTCTTTATACTCTTACTCTTCTACTCTCCCACACTCTTACGTTCTTACTCTTTTGCATCCTTACACTCTCAGACTCTTACTCTCTTACATCCTCACCCTTTTACACACCACTGCAGTCTCACACTCTCACACTCTCTCACACTATAATGTCTTTTCTCATTACTTTCCGTTCAACTCTATCAATACCCATCGCAAGCGCTAGGACGACGCAGCCGCAGCGAGCACATCTTTTATAAACGGCACCGGTGTTTCCTATGTTTATTTCTTCCCTATGTCTATCCATTCCTGCGTCGATTCATTGCTTCTTGTCTTCTTTTTTTTTTCTCTATCACTTATGCTGTCATTCCCTTGTGCTGGTGTATTTAGCGCTCTTTGTTATTTGCGTACACAGGATGGTTGATTTCCTCCCCATCTTTGTTTCCAAATGTACTTACCTAGATACCCTGATAAGTTTAGTGGATCGACAAAGAAGAGCCCGATTAATTCATGTGCCTTCTTCTTGTTCTTCTTCTTTCCCTTTTTTTTTCGAATGAATGTTCTTGGAGGACGCACGTGCACAAGGTACATGGTAGGGCGTCGTGGAGGCTACATAATACAACTGACAGGAGTTATGAAGTATGTGGAGAGAAGAATAGGAGGAACTGTTCAAGAGGATCACGATGTAGTATAGCTAGGAAGGAGGTACAAAAGAATCACGATGCAGTATAGCTGCTCCATTCATTATCCCAACATTAGACCCCGCCGAAGTGAAACGAGAACCCATTCTACAGACATTACACATCATTCGCTCACTCAACAGACTCACCACCAGCACATACAAGTCACGCCCACTTCCACTTGACAGTATACATGAGGTCCAGGCATGGAAGAAGACGGCCGTTACAAGCATAGCTTACACGAGCATGGCGTGCTATCTAATCTGACCTGTTACGAACACAGGCTGGACGTCATGGCACCAACTGTGACCCAAATTTCCATCTATCTCATCGCTGGGCACACATTGTGTAGACATATCGAGCATGTAAGTAGCCAGACGACTGGCCCATATCTTCTTCTCGACACCAGCACAGTACAGTACACCCAACTCCGCGGCCACGTGAAAACACTCTCATGACATGATTAAAACCCGATGACTAGTTAAGAAGTAAATAATATAACTCAGTAAATAAAAATCTATACGCTGTGTTTTGAGACCCCTCTACCTTCAACCCCGCCCTTTTCTTCCCCCTCCACCGTCCACGCCAATCCCCCCCACGCCCACGGAACTTAGTTTCAAGAAACCCGCGCTGTGCGTGCCAGTGCCACGATCGGTCTTGGACTCTTGGCACTCGATATGAGACAAGTTCCAATACCTATCGTCCCACAAAAGCCCATGCATTAACGCGCCTTTCGTATAATGCATAGGATTGTAAGTATATATGCACCAATCAGCACCATCGCCCATGCTATTCTCTGCCGTTGCTTGCCGGATCGGCATCATGTCTTTGGCACATTAGGCACAGCATTAGCAACCCCCTCCGCATGGCGGTGATGTTTCTCCTTCTTATCCTTTCGCTTCTTATCCTCGTCCTTGTCCTTCTTAATGGCTGCTTCAGCAACGAGTTGTTCGAAGACGAGGTAATCGCCCTCTTCCTCAGGCGTACGTTGGGCCTAGATTTCAGGGAAGACGTTAGCTAGGTAGCTTCAGCCGCAGGATGCGCGAAGCGTGTAAGGCTTCTAAATAAACAAGAGTCGGGGGGAAGGTTACCTTGACGAGAATGTCACCAATAAGAACCAGCGCCTGCGCACGCTCCAACCTCTTCTGCAGGGAAATCTTCTTATCATACAACACAGAGTCACACACTTCGCGCAAAACGCTCTGGATTTCAAATTTGCTCCCCCTCCACGCTGCTGTGAGGATCTTGCCCGTCACGCGACGCTCGTATTCTACGCGCTTCTCGTCAGTCCAGTCGTCGCCGCCCTTGGCTTCCATCTTGGCCATGTCCTCGACGGTTTGCTGCGCGTCGAGAGCACTACTGATTGTATTCCAGGTCTCTTTCACGAGGGTGCCCTTGTCCTTGAGACGGCTGAAGAAGCCGCCGATGCCGAGGAACTTTTGGCTTCGTAATAGGCCGGATGCCTTGGAGACGTAGGTCTGACCAATTGCGTGGAGGATGTCGAGTCCAAAGGATTCCATCTTGAGGTTTTCGACCTCGAGGCGCATCTTTTCTTGAAAGGCCCTGGTGACGTCGTCGCCTTTGTCTGTTTCGGTCCAGACGCTGACGCGGTCGAGGAGCTTTTGTGTTAGAGTTTCGACTCGTTCTTTGCGGATGCGCGCCCGCTCGGCCTCGTAGGCGGCGAGCTGTTCGCGCTGTTCTTTCGTCAAGCCGCTCTTCTTCCTTTCCTTTTCCTTTTGGCCAGCTTCCCCTTCCGTGGCGGAGGCGGCATCATCGTGGGCTTTGTCGGCGAGGGCCGGTCGTAGCGGGATCTGTGTGCGCTTGCGGGAGCTGGCGGATGGGGAGGGCGAGGTGGCGCGGGATCGGGGAGGTAGTGCCGGCCCATCTGCAGCAGCAGCGGCGGCGGCGTGAGGAACAGCAGGTGTGGCAGTCTTGTCTTCTTCGATCACGACGGCCGGTGTCGTCGGAGGGACAGATGCCGATGGTGCTGCTCCGGCCACACTCTCCTCCTCATTCGAGTCCTTCTTCTCGGTTTCCTTGGAGCCAGGCGCCCCAGTCTCCTGATACTCCGCCGCAGCTGCCACGGCAGCGGCAGCCTCGGCCTCCTCAGTCTCGGTCATGGTGATATCCATAGTCGCAGTCAGGTCCTTCATGAGGCTGATCTGGCCAATCCAATCCGCAAATGCCTCGCCTCCAAAGATGGATGTGAAGAACTCTGCTGGGTCCGCGAACCCTTCTTGGGGTTTCGCGTGGTCCTTGCCAAACTTGTCATATGCTTTGCGGAGGTCGGTATCGGAGAGGACTTGGTAGGCTTCGCCGATGGTCTGAAACTTTTCGTGGGCGGTAGGATCATTGGGGTTCTTGTCTGTCAAAACACAGTTGATTAGCCGCGCGTCAAACCCAGGAGAAACGAGAGTGCAAGACTTGGGGGTCGAGAGTCGCGTAAAGCGGAAAAGGCGCACCGGGATGGTGGAGAATGGCCATCTTGCGATAGGCCTTTTTGATCTCGAGCCCAGTCGCGGTGGGCTGCACCCCCAGGGCATCGTAGTATGCGGTGTCGACAACCATGGTGGGCGAGTCGTACGGGTTGACCAAGGTGTATGATGGCAATGGAGGCGAGATCGGGAGTCGCGCGTACGACGGCGTTGGTGGACAGGAAAGAAGAAGCAAATGCCGACGGCGCGCTGGGAATGGGATTACGAGGCCTCGTGAGTCGTGAGGGGCATAAGATGAGACGAAGACGGGCTTTGTGGACCCTCGCCCAGTGCTCCGGGTTGCACTTGGATTTAGTCAGGGACTCAGGGCCAAGTTCCGGGCCTCAGGGTAGGTAAGTCGGCGTAAGGCAAACTTGGTGGAAGCTCAGGGTCAGCTTAGGCTACCTACAACCTCTTGGCAAAATAACCTCACATTCATACGCCAAAAGTGGTTGAGAATGTGAGTTCTTTTTACGGCCCTATTGTACATAACCCGAGACTCGGGCCAGTCCGGTTACAGCGAGTGACACGCCGTTGTACATGTGCCCCCGTCCACGGTCCAAGGCCCAACACGTGTCTTGTCCTCTCCCAGAAGAGGCTGGAATGGCTGCTTTGGGCTATTGTCACTTGTGTCGAGTCGTATCTGATAGTATCAGCTGTGCGGTATTGGCTGTTGCGGAATCCGGGGGTGGCTGCCCGTGGCTTGCTGGCTCTACAGTCTTTGGATGCTTCGCTGGCCGTGCGGCGGCGCAGAGTCACAGGCACTGGACTGACGGCTGATAGCTGACTCTGCGTTGCCAAGTTTAAAAAGAAGCCCAAGTCGCTATCGAATCTGTCTCTCTCCATCTTCATCTGCGTCGTGTTCTGTGCTTCCTGTTGCACACGCCGCCATGTCGAGCGTCCCTTCGATTGTCTCAGTTGCCACGAGGGCCGCTTCATCGGTCGCTTCCGCCTCCGCTTCCGCCTCGGCTTCCTCCGCCCCGGTGCATGAGCAGGGGGGCGTCATCGACGGCCTAAACCCGTCCAAATACGACGCCAGCAACCCCATCATCTTGTTCATCATACAGGTAGGCAAGCGTATTGCACTGCATGCAAGTGTGTGTCCGATTCAGCCTCGAGTCTCTCGCTGATGCGTTGTTGCTTTCTCCCTCGGAAAGGCTGGCCTCATCATCATAGTATGTCACCTTCTCCACTGGCCGCTTGCCAAGATCCGCCAGCCACGCGTCATCGCCGAAGTCGTCGGGGGCATCATTCTTGGTCCGTCGGTCCTCGGACGAATCCCGGGTTTCCAGGCCGCACTCTTCCCTGAAGCCTCGATTCCTAACCTCAACAACGTCGCCAACCTCGGTCTGGTCCTGTACTTGTTTCTGATCGGTCTCGAGACGGACGTTCGCTTCCTGGTTAGCAACTGGCGCATTGCTACTTCAGTCGCTGTTGCTGGACTGGCGCTTCCTTTCGGCATCGGCTGTGCTTTGGCTTATGGTGTTTACAATGCATTCCATAACGAGCCGGGCCTGAAGCCCATTGCCTTTAGCATCTACATGCTCTTCATTGGTATTGCAGTTGCCATTACAGTGAGTCAAAAGCTTGTCTGACGTTTTAAAGCAAAACTGTGCAGCCACTCATGAATCGATCTGTCGATAGGCCTTTCCAGTTTTGTGTCGCATTCTCACAGAGCTGAAGTTGCTTGATACCAGCGTGGGTGTGGTCACTCTATCGGCTGGTGTTGCAAACGATGTAGTTGGTAAGCTTTCCCGCGTGACAGCCGTCACTCAGCATGCTGCACTACATGGTATTTCATTGCAGGCTAACAATGGTGAAGGCTGGATTCTTCTGGCTCTCTGCGTGGCTCTCGTCAACGCAGGCACTGGCCTTAACGCGCTCTGGATTCTGCTCGCCTCGTTTGGCTTTGTCCTTGCTTTGCTCTTTGCCGTACAGCCTGCACTGGGCTGGATCCTGCGTCGAAACGGTAGCATTGAAAACGGCCCGTCGCAGAGCGTCATCTCCTTCATCCTTCTCATTGCTCTCGCTGCTGCGTTCTTCACTGGCATCATTGGAATCCATCCCATCTTTGGTTCCTTCATGGCCGGCCTCATCATCCCTCGTGACGAGCGGTTCAATATCCACGTAACCGAGAAACTGGAAGACTTGATAGGCGCGCTTTTCCTGCCACTCTACTTTACGCTGTCTGGCTTGAAGACCAATCTTGGGCTGCTGGACACTGGCGCCGCTTGGGGATACGTATTTGCCGTTACGTTTGCCGCTTTCTTCTCCAAGACGATTGGTGCCTCCATGGCCGCGCGGTTCAGCGGAATGGTCTGGCGGGAATCACTCACCATTGGTGTGCTCATGAGCTGTAAAGGTCTCGTAGAGCTCATTGTTTTGGTAAGATGAAGCCTCATACATAGCAGGTATCCAGTGGCACCACAAGCAAAAAACTAACTCTAATCGACCGCAGAACATAGGTTTGCAAGCCAAGATTCTAAGCACCCGCACATTCACCATCTTCGTCGTCATGGCCCTTTTGACCACCTTTGCAACCACGCCCATCGTTTCGGTTCTGTACCCGCCATGGTACCAAAAGAAGATTGCAGCCTGGAAACGCGGCGAGATCGACTGGGAAACCGGAGCCCCGATTTCCCCTCCATCCAGCTCCGGCGATTCAAAAGGACCCCCCGAAGCCTTCGAGCGAGTGAACCGCTTGCTGGTCTACCTCCGACTCGACAACATGGCCTCTCTCCTCCAGTTGCTCTGTATGTTCGGCGATCCCTGCTCATCGCAATCGCCAATCACTGCAGCGACGGACGACTCATCCGATAAGACCGCCGGCGTCTCCATCACGACCCAGTCCCGCCACAAAGCAGTCTGGGCTCACGGAATCCGCTTACTGCAACTCACCGACCGCGACTCTTCCGTCATGACTGTCGCGCAAGTCGACGACTACACCCGCCACGACCCCGTCGTCAAAACCTTCCGAACAGTCGGCCAACTTCACAACCTCGCCGCATCTGGCGAAGTAGCCATCATGCCCGAGAGCCGCTACGCCGAAGCCCTAGCCATGAAATTCTCCGCCATGTCCTCCGATCTTTTACTTCTCCCCTGGACCGAAACCGGCTCCATGGGAGATGACGCCCTCATCCTATCTTCCTCCGCCACCACCACCACCGTCGATGACAAAATCGGCTCCTCCTACGGCACGTTTGTCAAATCCGTTCTCGACTCACCAGACATGAACGTCGCGGTCTTCTTCTCCCGCACAGGATCTCCTTCATCAGACAGCAAAGGCAAGGCCAATGAACGTGCTGCTAATCTCATGACCGCATATTCCTTTGGTGGCTCCGTCAAGGAAGATATCCCTATTGCGCCGCTACCTAATAGACCTTACCATATATTCTTGGTATACTTTGGGGATAATGATGATGATAAGCTTGCATTGCGACTTGTTTTGCAGCTTTGCGAGAAGTGTAAAGCTACTGCTACGATTCTGCGTGCAAGACGAGCTGTTCCGCGGGAGACGACTTCATCTTCTGCTACTGCTGCTGCTGCTGCTGATGAGAATGAGAATGAGAATGAGAATGAGAATGTGGATGGAACTGTGGATGTGTTTGATCGTGCTTTTGCGCAATTGTCCGAGACCATGGCACGGCGTGTCAAGTTTGAAACTGCCGCTGGGGTGTCCACCATGGAGGACTTGCTACAGCATGCTCTATCGGAAACGAACTCTGATGCTGCAGAGAATATGCAGGGGCCCAAGTTGGTAGTTGTGGGAAGGAGGGATGGCGGAGCGGCTCTGGATGAGGGGAAGGGGGTATATAAGGTGAGAGAGGAGTTGCAGGCTTGCTTGGGGAGTTTGGCGGGAAGTTTTGTGGCGGGTGGGGTGAGGGCGGATGTGTTGGTTGTGCAGGCTAAGAGTGTTCGTTGATGAGGTCGGGACCATGAATTCCCGGGGTTATGATGACGATGATGATGATGATGATGGGCATGAAGTTTTTGAGCGAGATTTGGTAACTGATCACGCCCGCAAGGCAGTTGGTTACTTTTGGGATTTCTGTTTACAGTTTTTGATCTTGTCCATGAAATTCAATGTTCAAAGTTAGCCAGCGTCTAGTCAGCCAGCATCTAGTAGCATAGGCAGTATGTGTTGTTTTGATGACACCAGTTTTCTGGAATGCCGAATGGCTCGTTACAAAATGAACGAGATTCCAATGTGCAAGCGAAGGTACCTCAGTTGATTCCTGAAGTATGCTTGCCGTACTACAGACCTGCCTTCCTATAGGTAACAGATCTAGTTCCTCGAATTCAGCCATCAAGACCTGGCTGCGCCCACTGCTGTCTACCGTCTACCGTCTACCATTCTCGCTCAGACGGAACCTCCGGAGGTACAAAAGCGAAAGTGCAATAATCTCTACAGAGCTTGTAAGGCACAGATCCCACGGACGTACTCTACAATAGAGAAGACGGATCTTGTTGAACCGAGAAATTAGTGGACCGACAGATTTCACGCATTATAGAGGTAGGTACCCAACTTGCAACTTCCAACAGAACCACGGGAAAAATCAGTTCGAAAGCGCTGCAAGTTTTACCTAATCAATACTTTTCCATTTTGAACTGCGTAATTTCGCGGTGGTTTCGCTTGTCGACTTCACATGGTCTGGTGTCATGTACCTTGTAATAAGTGACATGTTATCGACGTGTTTTATTTACGGGGGAGTACCTACTACCTACACAGGTATGTACATACTAACTTTAAGACGTGTTTACGTACTTTTTATTATTGTATACCATCTTCAACTATGGCGTCATAGTCAATCCTTCAACAGACTAAACGATTTATTCCCGCCTAAGCGACAGCCAAAACACCACGAAACATTCCCACACCATTCATCGCTGATGGCCCCTGGCCTGATATCTTAATACATGTACAAAAAAACAAAAAAAACACGCACGCAAGCTAAAATCAACCCGAATCTGAATCATGAATACCTGAGGTTCCTTTATTTCCCCTCTTGTTTCCTCCTCCTCATTAATTTTCTCCTTCGTGCTCAATCCTCTCTAAGCAGAGTCGGACTCGTTTCTACTCGGTGTGGCCGTGTCGGCGCCATTCGAAACCCGCCTCTGATACGAGACGGTATAGTCGTCCTCGCCACATAGCTCCTCGAGAGTCTTGCGCTTCGTCTCTGGGATGAACAGCGTCGTCACGCATCCCAGCAACATGATGAAGGCGTAAATCTTCAAGACGTTGTCCATCCAGGGATTGGGATCTTTCTTGGTAGCGCCTTTAGTACGGAGGGTAGAGATGGCGCCCTGGCCGATGATGGATCCGATTTTGCCTGCTGCGGCGGATATGCCGTGGGAGGTGGATCGATATCGTGTGGGGAAGACTTCGCCGGGGACGATGAAGGTAGTGGTATTGGGACCTAGGAGGAAGAAATCTGTTAGAAGGGGGTTTCTTAAGTAGTGGACTTTTTTGACGCACCAAAGTTGAAGAAGAACTGGGCTAGGACGTAAATGGCCAGCAAGCCGTTCTGGCCGAGTTGGTGGTAGGCAAAGCCCATGACCATGAAGAGAATCCATAAGATAGCGAAGCCTCCCATTTGAATGGGCCAGCGACCAAGGGTGTCGATGGTGGCGACAGACACCCAGTAGCCGGGGACGGCACCGGCCAAGACGATGATCAAGTTGCCCACGGCGGTGTTGTACAGGAGCTGGTAGACGCTGGTGACGGAATTGGCGTTTGTGCTGTAGCCAATAGCTTCGAGAATGACGGCGTTGTTCAATGAGAGACCGTAAAAGGCTACGTCGAGACAAAACCATGATCCAGCCGTGCCGAAGAGGAGCAAGAAGTTCTTGGGCTTCGCATAGTGTTTACCAAAGTCCCTCCAACCGGCTTTGGGTACTTCGAGAGTCTCCTCCTTGGAGCCTTGAGCAACGACCGCGCGAGCCACGGCATCGGCATCTTTCGGGCTCTTTCCGCTAATATAAGCCTTGACGTCGTCCTGGGCCTTTTCGATGTCGCGAGCCACATCAAACGTGTACCGAGGCGTCTCGGGGATAGTTAAGCGGACTGGCATATTCAGTTAGTCGATCAGTTCAGACGGACGTTATGATTCATGACGATATCAGAACGTTCAACGGTCTCTTCCAAAAGACCACAGGGGAAAACGAACAATAAAGAGCCAGACACGCGGGCACAGCGCCAAAACCGATGAGAGTACGCCACATCTTATCAACGGAAACCTGACAGTCGCCATCGCACCTGGCCACATCCCGGGCCCCGGAGAGTGAGTCCTTGAACCCGAGTGTGACGAAGAGCATGACCAAGGCAGCACATAGCTGGCCCAGGCCCTGCATGGCAAAGACGGCGGCCATCATGGCACCTCTCCATCGGGTAGTGGCAAATCTAAACGTCGAGAAGGTCAGTGTCCACCAATCAACCGCCACACGCCAACTTGGGAACAGTCTAGTAGATAGCATTCAAACTCACTCAGAGGTAATAATGGAAGAAAGAGGATAATCGCCACCGATTCCAATACCCATGATGACACGCCAGAATATGATGAGACCGATAATGTCGCAAGCAGGAGAGCCACTGGTGAGTGACTGTCCAATGGTAGCAAAAATGATGACGATGAGTTCGAGACCGTACATCTTCTTGCGGCCTACCACATCTGCCAGGAAACCAAAGCCGAGCTGGCCTACGACAGTCCCGGCCGAGGTGGCTAATTTGATGGCATTGTCTGAATTGGTGGGCATCTTACCCACGCCGGGGTAATAGACGATGCCCAGCATAAGCGTCAAGAGGGAGGCTGTGAAGATGTCGTAGGAATCAGTGAAGAAGCCGACACCAGCCACGACACAGGCACGGACATGGTACCAGCCAAAGGGGGCCTTGTCGACCTCGGCGAGAGCTAGACGACGACGCTCATTGAGGTCGGCAACGTGCAAGAAGTCGTTGTGAAAGTTGTGATAGGCGCTGTTGCCTCCAGCCGTGTGCGAGGCTGCCCCAGTTGGTTGGGCAATGTTTCCCGTCATGACGTCGCTCTCTGCAAGGAAATCTCGGCTGCCAACAAGAGACCAGTATGACAAGACGACTTGGGGAAGACAAGACCAGTAAGTGAGGGCAGAAGGGGGTAGTTAAGAGGAATGGGCGGTCCGGGACTCCGGGAACACAGGCACTTGATATATCATATGTCGTTCTCAGCCTAGGTCTGGTGGTTGAGCTGGTTCTGCGACAAAGCTTAATTATATTGAGAGGGTGTTGTTCAATATCCACCTCGGTGCTCGCTCCATCCACGAGGGTGCCTACACATCCTCAAGTAGGCCGATGAGAAGGCGACATGGTTCACAATGTCAGACGTCCTGGTGGTTGAATGCGCGGCGACTTTTTCATGGCTGCCCGCGGCGCTTACGGACCCACGAGATATTTCTAAAATCCGACAATCTATCGACCCTTGGACGAAACCAGGGTACGCCAGGAGAAAAAAAACCACCAGACCGGGATGCGTGTGTCTCTGGCGTCGACCATCGCGCGGAAGTTGTCGAGATCGGCTTCATGACGAGAACGGCAATGTCTTACACGGTCTGGCCAATCAGAGAAGAGGCCCGCGGCACGTTTGCGCCACATGGCCTCCGGGGGTTGGTGAGATCTTAGAATGACAACGAAAGCAAATAGCGAGCAAAGGAGCTATTTCGGTGAAATCGAAGGTGCTCGTCGCGCGCACGGGGGGCATGAGGCCTCTAGGTAGGTATATGAGCAACGTAGATAGACAGCAGAGGTACTCTATAGCTGTGTAGCTGTGTAGCAGACGGCACGGAGTGAGGAGACAAGTGTTACTGTGTTACTGTGTTACTGTGTTACTGTGTTACTGTGTTACTGTGTTACTGTGTTACTGTGTTACTGTGTTACTGTGTTACTGTGTTACTGTGTTACTGTGTTACTGTGTTACTGTGTTACTGTGTTACTGTGTTACTGTGTTACTGTGTTACTGTGTTACTGTGTTACTGTGTTACTGTGTTACTGTGTTACTGTGTTACTGTGTTACTGTGTTGCCGATGCGTTGTTGGGTCATCACGACCGTCTGAGTCGATCAGCCCGGATTGGTGACCGAGCAGCATGCGGCGGTTGGTGCTAGCACCGGCTTTGGGGTGGAGAAATGATAAATCCCTTGGGTCTGTCTGATGATGTCGGCGGTG
Organism: Claviceps purpurea; assembly: GCA_029405325.1. NCBI lineage: Eukaryota > Fungi > Ascomycota > Sordariomycetes > Hypocreales > Clavicipitaceae > Claviceps > Claviceps purpurea. The sequence continues at coordinate 2,105,310 of CM055783.1, read as the reverse complement.
GATTGCTGACGGGATGACAAAACTGGCATCGCGACGAGACAGAAGCGAATCGTCGAATGGTGAGGCCTGCAGACGGCATGTACCGGCAAACGGATGTGGCGTGAAGGTGCGTGAAGGCGCGTGACTGTCACGAGAAATCAAGAAGTCTCGACAATCTCGCATCGGTAACCAAGCTGACAAAACTGGAGCTGGGAGCTTGACTCGGCCGCTCTTTCCGTGTTAGCGCCGCGCGTGTCGGCCGCGCGCCTTTCGCATTCGCTCGTTGCTTCGAGTCTTCGACCATCAGCGACGCCACGTCCGTCCCACGTTTCTCCCAGATCTGTGCATCACATTCCCACCGCATTCCCACCACATTCCAATCTACATAGCACCACCTCCCACCACAAGTCTCCCCGAATCGCCATCCGTTGTCTCTACCGTTCTTCAGCTATCGACGTCAGCTACGTACGAGTCTGTGACCTGTACCGCCAACTTACAACTCGTTTCGCACCCTGACCCTGTGCATACTGACCAGTGACCGGGCCCCTTGCTCCAAAAAGCCCCGCAGTCCGAGAGCACATCCTTATTTTCAGGCGCTGGCGGGTCTGCGTCTTGCTAATCGAAGCTTTCCCAGGGCAAGAAAACTTCCTTTACCGTCCGACGACCTTCCTATCGAAGCAAAACTCCCCGGACGATCCGACCTTATCCGCAACGGTTTGCATGTGCCGATGATTTTTGCGCCAAGGCCTCGTTTCATGCTTGTCCTTGGACGGGGGTCCTAAACGAGACGTACAGTGCCGTCATTAGAACAAGGGTTTATTGGACTTTGATTTTTCATCTTGGAAGCTGCAAGCGACTTTTGTTGTTCTCTATTTCCATTTTTCCAGTTTGGCTCGCTGTGCACAAGAAAATATGTCGGTAACTAGGGCCGTTCAAGAGCCGGCAAAGCCAGATCCATCGCGGGTCTCATCCTCGACAAATCAAGATGGTGGCAAGGAAGACGAGGTCCCGTCTTTGACGTTTCACGTGCTCACAGACGAGATCGAGAAGCAAGATGCTATGCGCTTGGTCACGGACAGCATTGCGCAACAACGACAGGTAGCTTCCTTCTCCGTCATCGTTCACCCAGTCTGTCTCGCCGGGTTGGTTGCAGGCTGCGCGTCGATATACAGCCTCCATGCGAAGCGTGACCTCGGCACGGCGCTCATCATGATGTGCGGTCTTGCGATTGCATACCTGGCCGCCGTCCGACTCCTGACAGCCCAGTACATACGGCTGGCCGAGGGGCTGAAGTGGAAACAATGGATTACCAGGCCGGACGGAAACGAGGACTATGTGCTGGCGGCCCGATTCGGCAACGAAATCATTGCCACGCTGGTTTTGCGAATAGTGGCATCAGACGCACCTGCCGCAGCTTCTCGCTCAACGAAAAAGACGAGGCCGTCGTCCTTAGTCAAGGGTGGGAGCGGCATCATTCGCGCATGGACTACGCGATACAAATATCGCGGCAAGGGCATCGGCGGCGATATGCTGCGTCTCGCCGTTCTCACAACTCGAAGCAAGTGTGGCCAAGATGCTCGCGTGTCTTTTGATCCCGCGCACGCCAACAGCGCACGACCATTGCCTGACTTGTTCAACCGGTCCTTTACAAAAAGAGAAGAGCGAGCCTTGTTGACGCTGGAAAACGCCATTGCTGCCTGTGATCGGGGTGATAGCAGTTTCCAGAAGAAGTGAGGGTATGAATGGACAGACTGGTTCACGTGCAGGACACAATAGTGTCCGAGGTTTCAGATGATGGCATCTAGGAGCCCTCTCGAGGTCCTGATGATTCGTCTCGCACAAGAATATCTAAACATCCAACATGAGAGACTTTTGAGTAGTGCGTGGGCAAACGATGCGGCGACCAGCCTAGGTGCCCTAAAAGCAGCAGGGCATACAAGACGGATAAGATGATAACATAAGATGAAGCATGGAAGGAAAGAGCAGGTTGTTGGTGACAGGGGAATAGAATGTCCACAAGACGGAATCCTGGCGGGATGCTGTTGATGAGATGCGTTTCTTCAATCCGGCCGAGGTATGGGCATCAACTCAGACAAACAAGGACGAGGCAAGAACAAACAGATCAATTCGATCAATAACTCAATAAAGGAGCTCAGCTGAGCCACTCGCGTCACGCGTGAGACGGCCATACTTATAATACGTAGGACTCAATCTGCGTGTACAAAGTCCAGGCACGCACTCAGCCGCATCCCACCGAATGTACATACAGTTTTACGGAGTATGTATGTACCGCGCATACAAGCGTGGAATGCGCCTAGCGCCTAACTAACCGAGCTACCCGCACCGTGCCGCGCCGTGCCATCCATAAGCGCCACCACCTTGCCTCCCGAGTTCCCGAGTCCCCGCGCCCCGTGCCGTGTCCGGGCCATGACACGCCGCAGTGACAATTGTGCAGGGACATACCATGACGAGTAGATCTGGCATGGGGTGCTTCTGAAGTTTGTGTCTATATATGGTGTTGAGAAGGGCACGCTCCAGTGTCCATATGATGTATCGTCTCCTCACTCAAGACAGGACGAAACACACGCGTGCGCATGCTACGTAAAACGTCCGAAGTGGAAAGAAGGAAGAAATGTCCAGTTTTGCACAAGATGGTGAAAGATAGTCGCACACTAGAAAACATGAACAGAATGATCAGGCAAATGCGCCTACCACAGCCATCAACAACGCACCGCCCACAACACACACATACGCCTGTAGCCTCTTCTTCCCCCTCAACACCCTATAGCTCTTCTCCGACAGAAAATCCTCCGCCAGCAGCTGCACGAGCCCTGCGTACAGCAACAGACCCGCCGAGATGGCGTTCATGAATCCCACGACCAGCAGGCCGCCCATCGAAGCTGGATCGTACATCTTGTGCACAATGAGCCCGATAGCTTGGCCAAGCGGAGTCGTCAGCCCATACGCGAGGACCATCAGCCAGGGCCGTATAGACTTGCGGGGGAAGGGAACGGCAGCGATGCGGCTTCCCAGCGCGAGACCCTCAAAGGATTGGTGGAAGCTGATGGCGACGAGGAAGACAACAAACGCAGGCCCAGTCGCCACAGAGAGGGCCATGCCGATGAAGACGCTGTGGAAGAGGATCCCCGCTTCGAGGAGGAGACATTGTAGAAGCTGGCGCCGTATCTCCTCGGGAGACTGCGGCAGCATCGATGGATCAGATTTATCCGCGCCTACGCGGCTATCTGGTTTTGTCAACGACGCGTACACTCCATTCCCATCGACTGGCGCTGGATCCAACTCCTCCATATCGAGATCAAGATCCGAGTCTCCCTCATCGTCGTAGCCATCATCATTCTCCGTCGTCTTGCGCTTATGCGAACCCGCCGTGGGTGTCCCTTCCGGCAAAGGCGACACCCCCGCAACAAGACCCTGCGAGGCCTCCGCATCCTGGAAAGATAACCGACCGGGCCGCATCCCAAAGTCTGTAGTATCTCGGCGCCGGCCCGTCACGCCGCTCTGATCACGCAGAGGCATCGTCTGGCTATTACTTCTCCCGCGGGCTCCACCACCGTCCTCCTCCTCGCCACCATCATCATAGAGATGATGCGCCGCATGGGAGTGCGCATGTCCAGCACCCCGCGCCGTCAAGTACGATTCCACTCCCACCACCATAATCGCCGATACCATGGCCACGAGTCCCGGCAGCGGCTTGTATCCTTTACTGAAGAAATACGGCAGACACGGATCCGTGAGCGACTCGAAGGCCATGGGAAGGAGGTGCACAAAGGCCGTCGCGAGGAGCACACCCGTTCCGATGTGCTGGCTGTAGAAAATGATGTTTGTTTGTCGTTTACCCGTCGTGGCTTGTCGGGATAGAAGCGGGAATCCACATGCTGTTTGTTTGGGGGGACGAGGACGTTGTCAGCATGAGTATGCAGTTCTGCAAGATAAAAAAAAAACCCCATAAAGATACAAAGAGAAAGGGACATGATTTGATTGGAATGGTGTGAGGATCGCTTCTCCGTACCTAATGTGCTCAGAGCGAGGATGAGCAGCAACGCAAAGACGTGCGCGGCTGTATCGTACCAGCCTTGTTGTCGGCCGCCGCATTGAGGTTTTTCGCCGTCTGTCGCGCGTCTTTGTAGCTCTGCGAGGAGCATCTTCGTTGGCAGTGAGGACCATGCTGAATCTGCTGGATGTACTTGTTAGAATACCTCTAGGATAGACGAAGGGACGCCCTGACGGTTGGATTGCATGGGGCTGGACGAACCATCCTGCATGGCTGCCTCGGAATTGCCCGCCATCGCGGGCAGGTGTGTGTCGAAAGAGAGATTTGGTGTCCGACGAGTTCAATTGATCCTCATGTCGGAGTGGTGAGTGTGCGACATGATGCAGTCTGCAGATGGCTGGAGTTATGGAGTTTGGTTCAGAACGTCAGACGGTGATGCGCTGGCGCGACGAAAGGGGTCCAGTCCCCCACAGTCCACTCCAGCCAGGCATTGGCTTCTGATCAGTTGCCGCTGCGCAGGTTAAGTGGATCCAGTGATCCCAGTCCGCTGCGCCATGCTTTTTGTGAAACAAGACTCGCAGACTGGTCACTGGTTGCCGGTTAACATTTTGAAAAGGGGGGGACGCATAGCAACAAACTGCCCCTTAAGTCCAAAATAAAAAGGTACATAGCTTCCCCGCCATTTCCACACCAAACAGATGTACCTCGGTTTATCTCATATTTCGGCTTTGGTGAATACAGAATACCGGCTTCGGTGAATACAGAATACTTACCGACGATGGTAACGAACGCTCGGCATCTTTTCTGTTTCAGCAACAATTGGAAAAGCAACAAGCGGAGCTAGCCAACATAACGGCCAAGCTTGAGGCAGCGCAAGATATTACAGCCAAACTCGAAGCGGCGCACCTCGACCTCTCCAAATCCAGACAAGGCTCCCCCCCGAAGACACCGCACCCAGGTACATGGATGCCCGATTCATTTGACGCCATCGGCATCACTGACAATGAGATACGTCGCTGCCTCGCCGACTTCAACAAGATGTACAAGGACTCGGACAAGTACAGCGGCGAAAGGTACCATTTCATGTCACGAAAGTTCGATACCTTTAAAGATCGATGCCGCAGGATGAGCATTCCCTATGTCCTCTGGGCGCGAGCATTCCCAACAATGCTCATCGACGAAGCGGAGGACTATTACGTCTCGAAGCTCTCCAAGGAACCAAGGACAATCGAGGAATTAGTCTCGGCGGTCCGCGATAGATTCGAAAATGACACAAACTTATCGGCCTATCGCATTGAGTGGTGTTCCATGACATTTCGGCAAGTCATCGGAGAGAACCCGGGCAAGTCCAAGATTGAATGCATTATCTCGAAGCGAGTGCAGGAGCAATGCCTCGGCAGAGTGGGAAGGGGCTGGTGCATCGTCAACGGATGCATCGTCAAGAATAGAGGTGGCCACGAAACAGTTGGTGTATGTTAGATGGACCTCAGCAGGCTGGAAACTCATGAACGCTGTGTCGTTGACCGTTTCGTATGCGTGGTGAGCGATATGATCATCCTCATCCTCGTCATCAGAAATCTCGGTGGGCGTGGGCACGCCTTCATATGCCTGGAGGAATGCGTCATAGCGTTTTTCTGTAGGTGCACCGTCCAAACGCTTGTCTTTCCACCATTTGTCCTTCGCCTTTCTCTGCTCGTCACGAGAATGGTTTGTGGACCAACAACCTTGGCGGCCACAAACAAAGCATTGTTTGCGAGTTGACTTTCCCTTGCCGGCATATGTTCTTCGCGGAGTGTTCGCACGACCATATCTCCGATCGGTAAGGTAAACATACTTTGGTGGTCGTCACTGGACTCGGGGGGCATGGGAAGGGTCTGCTGTGTGGGAAGGAGTCGCGGCAACGTACTGTTGTTGACGTGGCGGAAGGGCTTGCATGGAAGCCTTTTCCATTGCATTGTCGACACCGAATCCTTTGCGCAGGTCGCCGACAAGACCTTCAAAGGTAGTCGATCCCTGGCAGATGGCCCATTTGCAATCGGGCTCTGTCAAAACCGCCTTTTCAAGTTGACCTCGAAGCTCAGTGTCAACGGTTGATTCATCGTAAAGGCCACGATGTAATTTCTGGAAGAACTTGATAAGGATGTCCAGGCAATCAATCTTGGACTTGCCCGGGTTCTCTCCGATGACTTGCCGAAATGTCATGGAACACCACTCAATGCGATAGGCCGATAAGTTTGTGTCGTTTTCGAATCTATCGCGGACCGCCGACCCACGTTTGTTTTTTTTGCATCGCGAACAGGTATCGCGTCTCGATTCTCCCCCGCTTTCTTCTAGCGCGCAGAAAATGGGGGAACGACGGGGAGAACAACAACAGCAGGAAACCGCTCAGGGTCCCCACAGAAGACAACGAAAGATAATCGTCAATCGGACGATCAGAATGACAACGCAACACACGATCTGGACGCCTCGTCGACACAACACCCAAGAACCGAACTCTGTTGAATTATTTAGGTCTCTAGAAGGAAAACAATCGAGGGAAACTATCTAAGGCAAGCTGCTGTCCGAAATCTCGGACGAGGAAACAGCGAGCAATAAGCGAGAGTTCCCTCGCGTAAAGAGTGGGTTCACCCGCCGGTCGCAGGAAGAACCAGGCAAGAGAACACCCCGTTTCCCTCGCGCCACACTACCAACTTCAGTACCAACCTTGACACAGCAATTGCAATCGACTGCGACGTTAAAATGGCATCCGACGCGTCAGACGCTGATTATTCGTCAGAGATTGATTATTTGCCAGACGCTGATTATCCGCCAGACGCTGATGATTCGTCAGACGCTGATGCTTCGTCAGACGTTAATGCTTCGTCAGAAGCTGAATTAACAGCAGTCCAAAGATGGATCGATCCTGCCACCGGTCTGCCCAATTTTTATCGCCGCACACAGCATAACCTCGAGGAGCGAACTGTCGCCGCGGTGGAGTTGTATCGAGAAGGTTTTTATCCGAGTATCACGAAGGCTGCGGCAGCCCTCGAAGTGCCATACCATCGCGCATATGGCCGCAGTAAGGGCCGGCGGCCTGTTTCCCATAACGGCGGTCATCGCGCAATCCTCACGTCCGCTGAAGATAGAGCGGTGCTGATTTGGGCCCATCGCCAGGTTATGTGCGGCCACCACATAGAGATCCGCCGCCTTCGTCTCCAAGTTAATGAGATACTCAGAGCTTCCGGCCGCAATAAGAAGGTCACGAAGCGCTGGGCTCGCCGTTACATGAGTAGGCATACGCACATCTTTCATATGAAAAAGGCCTCTACCCAGGAAGCGAGGAGGAAGGCCGTGGAAGACCGTGCTATCATCACCTCTTGGTTCGACGCGTGGAAAAAATATCTCTACCTCAACAAGCCGCTGAAGAACAACATCTGGAATTTCGATGAAACAGGCTTTATGGTGGGCTATTTAAAACGCGGTAGCTTAGTCTGGACATTCAACGAGGTCGATAAACCAGTCATGCTTGATTCTCACGATCGAGTCTCTGTAACAGCTGTCGAAGCAGTCTCTGCAGCCGGTCGAGCGATTCCTTCGTTTCTCGTCATCCCCGGCGTGAACGTACCCGAGAAATGGGTCGCCAACGACCTCGAAGGAGAGACTGTCCTGGCCACGAGCCCGAAGGGCTATACCTCAGACATACTCGCGTTAGAGTGGCTGGGGCACTTCGAGGAAAAGACCCGACCATCAGACCCTACCCAGAAACGGGTCCTTTTGATGGATAACTGCGAGGCACATAATACGCGGGAATTCATCGGCTTTTGTATCGACCACAATATCGACCTCTTCCCCTTGCCCCCACACTTGACTCATCTCCTTCAACCTCTCGATGTTGGAGTCTTTGGGCCATACAAGCACTGGCATCAGCACGTGTTACATCGTGAGGTGGCAGACGGCGCCTACGACTTCGGCAAGACTGACTTCATATTCCACCTTCAAGAGGTACGAAACCGCACCTTTAAGAAGCGTACAATCAGGTCAGCGTGGGAGAAGTCAGGCCTCATTCCTTGCAACCCGTCAAGGATCCTAGACGAGCTTCAAGATGCCCTTTCTTCGTTGACAACAAAGGTAAAGGAGTCTGATCTCCCTGGCTACGTGGAAGCTCATGAAGATGTTAATCTATCAACTTCGCCCATACCAAATACGAATCCATCAACGCCGCCGACTTCAAGACACTTTGACTGGTCAAAGGCTGCAACGCCGCCCCTCAGCATCCCCATCATCCAGAGTTACCACGATTACGTCGACCTACGGATGACAGTCTTATTTGACGCGAACGTCCCTATCACCCCGTCTGTGCAGCGTGTACACATGAAGGCCAGGAAGGCTGGCAAAGCCCTTGAAATCAATGGCGTCGCTGCGGCAGCCGAGCTACGCCGTATCCAAGAGAAGAGCCTAAAGAGACAAGAACGTGATGAGCGCACGCTAGTTGTGGCCAAATGGGGCCCCATAACTGTTCTTGATGCAAGGGCTAGAGCCGCGAAAGATGAGAACAACAGACGAGAGGCTCAAGAAGAGGAGAACTGTAGAATCAGGAAGAAGGAGGTACGGATAGAGGTCGGGTTCCTCCGCTTTGCACAGACCATGATGAGGGTCGGAGGCGAGGCACTGGCGGTCATCTGGCTGACAAAGGGAGACCGCCAAGTTCAGTTAAGGGACGATGGCTGGATGGGTCGCAGATATAAGAGCCTTCGTCGTACACTTCTCGGTCGAGGTCCGTCAGATAGCCAGCAGCGGAGGAATCCGACCTCTATCCGTACCTCCTTCTTCCTGATTCTACAGTTCTCCTCTTCTTGAGCCTCTCGTCTGTTGTTCTCGTCTTTCGCGGCTCTAGCCCTTGTATCAAGAACAGTTATGGGCCCCATTTGGCCACAACTAGCGTGCGCTCATCACGTTCTTGTCTCTTTAGGCTCTTCTCTTGGATACGGCGTAGCTCGGCTGCCGCAGCCTTCGTGATACTCGGATAAAAATCTTCTCGATACAACTCCACCGCGGCGACAGTTCGCTCCTCGAGGTTATGCTGTGTGCGGCGATAAAAATTGGGCAGACCGGTGGCAGGATCGATCCATCTTTGGACTGCTGTTAATTCAGCTTCTGACGAAGCATTAACGTCTGACGAAGCATTAACGTCTGACGAAGCATCAGCGTCTGACGAATCATCAGCGTCTGGCGGATAATCAGCGTCTGGCACATAATCGTCTGGCAAATAATCAATCTCTGACGAATAATCAGCGTCTGACGCGTCGGATGCCATTTTAACGTCGCAGTCGATTGCAATTGCTGTGTCAAGGTTGGTACTAAAGTTGGTAGTGTGGCGCGTTAGAAGAAAGCGGGGGAGAGTCGAGACGCGATACCTGTTCGCGATGCAAAAAAAAACAAACGTGGGTATTCTGTATTCACCAAAGCCGAAATATGAGATAAACCGAGGTACATCTGTTTTGGTGTGGAAATGGCGGGGAAGCTATGTACCTTTTTATTTTGGACCTTAAGGGGCAGTTTGTTGCTATGCGCCCCCCCTACCTGTAAGAGGTAGGGGGGGATGAAATTGAATCCCCCACCAGTATACTCGGTATGCGCGACCAAGGCTTGACCTTGATGGACACGACCACATGCCCTTTCACCCAAGGGTTAAGACTGTATCGACATTCGAGTCATCCATTGACAACGCTGCCTTGATATCAATAACACGCGACAAAGCTTCATTAAAGTCATCAATACTAGTGCCAATATGCTATCTGTACAAGTCAATCAATAGGTACCCCTTCCCTTGCCATCGTCAGCCTCATTCGCGTCATCCCCCTCGTCCGCATTCGCCATCCGCCATGGCCATTATCGCCCACCCACTCGAATGACTCCCGCAGCCATTAACTTCTGAATCTTGGACTTGACCCCAGGGTTCTTCATGTGGTCTTGCAGAGCCATTGGGTTGGATTGTGCCTGCTGCAGAATAGACTGCATCACGGGGTCCTGCATGATGCTCATAATCTATACGTCCCAACCAAGTTAGTATCCTGTCTTGCCTGCCTTTTGTGAATGGTTGCCGCGTGTTGAGGAATTGGGAACATCAGAGGGGGCCGCATGATTCACTTACTTCAGGATCCTGCTGCAGTCTTTCACGTGTCTGCTCCTCGGTTTCATTGTCACGAGCCGAGTACATGGCACCGAATGCCTTTTGCTGCTGCTGCTCAATCTCGCGCGCATTGGCACCGTTGTGGTGTTCCACATCCACCTGCTGAGCCTCGGCGCAGGCATCAACGCACTCGCTGTACTTGCGCATCCCAAAGTACGCCTGCGCCTTGCGAATGTAGGCACGGATGAACTTGGGGTCTTTCTGGATGGCAATGTTGCAGTCCTCAACGGCGCTGGGGAATTCAAACAACTTGACAAAAGCAGCCGCGCGATTGCTGTATCCACGCGCGTCTTCGGGTGCTCTCTTGGTCATTTCGGTGTAGGCTGCCACGGCTCCGGGGAAGTCGTTTTCCTTGAATTTCTTGTTGCCCAGCTCGCGAGCCTCCTCGGCTTTGGCAGGATCGACGTAGGCCTTCTTGTCAGCGTCAAGCTTGACGCGCTCAGCATTTCGCAGCTTCTTCAGAACGTCGGGCGTTCGGTGTTCAGTCAAGGATCGGTTGTAGAACTCGACAGCCTTTTCGAAGTTCTCCTGCTTCTCATATGCCGATCCGATACGGGCATAGCTCTTGGCAATCAGCTTGAAGTCGGCGTATATGGCGCGACCTTCTTCCACAGCCTTGGTGCAGGCCTCGATACACTTCTCGTAATCACCCTTCTCGAAGTAGGCAGCGCCCAAGTTGTTGAGGTAGGTGATGTCTTGGAAGGTGTCCCATGCTTTGCTGTAGTGCTCAATAGCTTCATCGAATTGTCGCTTCTTGTAGTTTTCCGTGCCCAGAGCCTTTTCCTTCTCGGCCTCTTCCTTCTTCTTCTTCTTCTCCAACGCTTCCTCGTCCAGACTCTCGGATTCCGGCTCGGGTTCCGGCTCAGAAGCCTTTTTGGTAGCGTGTTCGGACTTCGTTAGCTCTGGCGGCGCATCAGGCATATCGGTGTCTCGGGGGTCTGAGTCCCGCATCTCCATATCGACACCCATCATGACACCGAGAACCTGGATCATGCGCGGATCACTGAAAAGATCCTGTGTCATTCCAGGATTTCGCTGCATTTGCTGCAGCTTCGCCATGAATGAAGGATCCGCGAGATACCCGCTGGTTTTGGGGTTGTTGGCGAGCTTTTGGATCATGTTGGGGTCATTAAACATCTGGCCGAGCCCACCAGTCGGGTCTGCGCCCAAGCCGCCTAAAGGAGCCCGAGATTAGTCTTTCCGGCCCATTCGCAGAAAGATAACAAGTGTGAGAGGATGACCATATGTCACTTACCTGCTTCATGTTGCATCGCTTTCTCGACAGAGGCAAGCCCACTTTTGAGCTGAGCGTTGCTCGCGTCATGCTTCAGACCCTGTTCATAGGCATCGTTCGCACCGACAAGATCGCCCTTACCATGAAGGGCGGCACCTTTCCTTCCCCAGCCTTTGGCCCAGTCAGGCTTGAGCTGCGTCGTCTTCTCAGCATCTTGCAGGGCACTGTCCCATTCCTTCTTGGAAGCGTACGCAGCTGATCGATTACTATAGAGGATGTGGTTCTCGGGCTGAAGAGCGATAGCCTGTGTGAAGTTGTCTCTACAAAGTGCCGAAGATAGTCAGCGATCAATGTCTACCAAACCAGACAAGTGAAGGGGGAGAACTGGGCAGGCTGAGCCCACGAATGCGAGCATACATGGCGGCGTCAAAGTTCTTTTCAGCAATGGCCTTGTTGCCAAGAGCTTTCAGCTCGTCTGCGGAAGCCATGATGTGTCAATACAAGTAGAATGAGTAGTCGAGTGCGCCGGTATAATCAATATGAGCAGGTTGATTAGTTAGAGCTGGCGGAGAGAGAGTTTTCACTGTGATTTTGCTTGACTGGAAACTATGTACGTCCTATGATAATGCCATCAGATCGAAGTCACTTGGGCAGGCAGAGTTAAGAAGTAATTAGTGGAGACAGAAAAGATGGGAAGAGCTTCTTCTAGCTGCTTCGATGGCTACAGCAAACCCTGCCCAATGGCTGTACTCCGTAGGCAGCTGATGTGGGCCCGCAGAGCCCCAGCCGGCAAGCCAACGAACAGCCAACTTCATCCTGGTTCTGTGCGACCTGGATACCTATGTACTCCGTACAGGATGCTTCCATTGCCAACTGGAAGGCGCAAAAATGTGTGTCTATGAACATTGGCCATCACCAACCACGAGAGGCATATAAAACATGCATCGACTTGGAAACACGTCAGGTCTCGGAGCCTCAAGAAGAAAGTTCTATGGCAGGGAGCAGAGAAGCATCTAAGTGTTTGGGAACATTGATAAAGACTCAAGAGATTAGGTTCGTGGACAATGACAATCTTTGGCAGCGACAAAAGCTTGTCGCTATGCATTCGAATGCCGTTTCTGCAAATGTGCATATTTCCAATATGAAACAATCAAATCTGTAAGTCTGACCCCGAACGCCGCTACGTCACGTCCATTTCCTCACCCTGACTTGACCTTCTCGGTGTCGTCCCGAGATTGTCGAGCCCTCGCTCCCCAACTAATCCAGCATTGACTTGTCCCCCCTCAGTCACGGCACTGCCTAGCGCCACGTTCCCCCGACTCATAACTTCCTGATACTTCTTGCCAGTCTCGTCTAGTAGTGACTGAACCTCTGCTTTCCTCTTATCAATTCCTTGTCTTTCCTTCCGTAGATGTTCCAAGTGAGATGTCTTTGCCTGAAGGTCACTCTCCATGGCCTTCAACGTCGTCTGTAGTCGTGCCATACATTCCGAAAGGCTTGGTAGCGGGGTAATTTTGGGCGGGATCTGAAGCAGATCTTGTGAAGCACCTTGTCGGGGTTTCTTCAAGCCGTCCAAACCGGCTCTGCTCTGAGCAGCTTCGTAGGCTATTCGCCGTTCAGCGTCACTGTCTGACGAGTCGTCGGAGCTGTGCCCCTCAGCTGCAGTAATGAGTTCGGCCATTTGCTGTCTGTCCTTTTTTCGACGTTCTCTTTCTGCGCGCTTGCCAAGCGACAGGCCTCCATCCTCCACGTAATTGTCGAATCCTTCCCCAAGATCCTCATCTTCAGCGAGTAATCGACCGTCATCTTCCTTCTTGCGACTGAATGTAGTAGTGTCGTCATCTTCCAGCGAGAGAACATCCTGCTCCTGAGCTAGTCGAGCCCGTCGCTCTTTCTTCTCGCGTATTTCGGCTTCTGAAAATATTCGGGTGCCGGGTTTTGAGGACGATACAGCTTCCGAGTATTCAACCACCACTGCTCCCTCAAGTTCGGATGCGTCTATTTCCATATCGTCCCCATTCTCGGCTAGTAGTGTGGACACATCTCGCGGTGTGCTCGGCGTTGATGATTGTAGCTCCTCCAAATACTCCTTGCTATATCTTGGCCGGCCGTCTTCCCCCTCATCTGCCGATCTCAAAGGAAACGTACGCAAAGCTATCCCACGCTTCACTGCGCTATTCTCAAGTGCGCGTTTCCCTAGACCTGGTTTTTGCGGCGTTGCTACTTCGTCTTCGACACCATGCTCTGTGTCGCCACCAAAGGATAGCCGCGATTTGACGGCCTTTCTCTTTTGTTTCGTAGATCCTGCGCGATTCAACAAAGGTCGCACTACCACTGGTCCGTCATCTTCCTCGTCGGCATCTATCCGGCTGCTTGTCGCGTCGGCGCCGGGCTCGTCAGTCGCGCTGAAAGCTTTGCGAAGACCGGATTGTCTGAACGGCTTCCTTGACGACTTGGCGCCAAACATCGGTGTGCCTAGCTCTAAACGGATGCCCCGAGTCAGCCTTCGGTGATTTCTCATCAGTAAATACGTTCTCGCTGAAATGGCCGACAGAAAGGAAAGAAATCTTCATTTGAAACGTACCATTTTTAGTCTCAGGTGAGTCTACACTCGTAATCGAGCGATCGGTGGACACATCCTCATCATCAACTTTGATCACTCGAGCCTTGCGTTTCGCCGCAAATGAGGCCATTGTGCAATCATGACTTGAATGCGCGAAGAGCCAATGTCACACGAAAACGAAGACATTGCTTGTCGCAAAGGTAGGTGGTCGCGCTCATGACGCACGCGCAGTCTATCTTATCTTCACGTGATCGTAAATTTGGGACGACAACCCGCCGTACCCGTCCAGTCGTGTCAAGTGGACGACCGCGACGGAATCGGGAAGCTAGCATCCAGCACGTTGGAACGAACGATAATCGTATAGCTCAAGATGGCGCCCGCGCAACCTGAGCTGAAAAAGGTATTCTGCTTCCCATCGCAAGAATCAAATGCGCTCGTACCCTGCCTCTCTGGGCATAACTCTCCAGAAAATCGATGTCGACCCATTTGCGTGAGACGATCAACTGCTAACAACGTCATTAGTACCTGGAGAAGAGGATCTTTGTGCAGCTGAACGGCAGTCGCAAAGTCATTGGAGTTCTGCGCGGCTACGACGTATGTCTTTTGGACTTCTCTGATGCGAAAAACACAGGCCCAAGCTAACTCCGCGCTCTCATAGGTCTTTCTGAACATTGTTCTCGACGAAGCTGTCGAAGAGAAGGATGGCGGCGAGAAGGTCAAGATTGGAATGGTCGTAAGTATCTGCAAGACAAAATTCTTCACATCATACTGCGGGCCGGGACTAATAATGTGAACATAGGTCATTCGCGGCAACTCAGTCGTCATGATGGAAGCACTAGACAGAATTGGAGGCGACGACCGACGAGAGCATCACAACCGATAAGGGGCACGGCACTCTGCGAGACTCTACGAGGAATGGAGGTGGATTGAGGCAAGGAAGGGAAGACAAATGGAAGCAAAAGAATAAGACACTAAAAAACTGAAGAAGACGAATATGTTTGGCGTTCTCGGATGATCTATGGCAATGTGGAATCGGAATTGATTTGGTTTTCTTGTATTGACGCATACAAGTTATATTGCGTCGATGCATACAAAGTTCTCTATGTTATCCGCGTCATATCTCGCAAACATCGCACGCAGTTGCGCAGGATAGTAGGGAAGGCAGGGGAGCGCAAACCCAACACAAGCAAACATTAAAGTCACGCATGTTGCCCACCCCAGAGACCTTATACTCATGCTTCTACACTTGTACTCGATCCGTCAAGTCATGGTGCCACAAAGAAATGCTTCCTTTCGCCGACGGCGAGATGGCACTGTGCAGAGCTGCGCATCTGGGACACGCTTACGACCATTCGAGCTTCTATGATGTAGAATGACAGGATAACAAAGGCCGAAGTATGTTGACCCTACGTAACGGCCATTATCACCGCCATGGTCACCGATAGGAATTTTCAGGCGGATCACAGTGTTTGCTCGAGTAGCTATATGATGGGATCTTGTTGATTTCTGTTCTGGGTAGCTTTCCAGGAAAAAGCGCAGGCATGCATACATGCACTTACTACTGATTCAGCCAGTTGTGACGCCTCGAATGTATTACTGCGACGACTCTGCTGTGATCCATCTTATGACTCAATATCTATCTGAAGCTTGTCATTACAAGAAGTAAATATATGTACAGCAACTAAGGATCGCTTCTTCCACTCAGCCATGTATGCATCCATCCAAAATTCCCCATCCCACAGCATCAATCTCTTCATCCACCAGCTCCAATTCCTCCCCTACACCTGTGAAAGCGGGATCCTCCCCGTCGGATCGCCCATCGAGTTCATCGCCATGGTGCCCCAATCCAAATAACCATCAAACCACACTGTGGGGTCAACACCGTCCAGGAGGTCAGATGTCCAAGGTGTGCTGCCCATAAAATTCTGTATTTGCGTCTGGTCTTGTGCGAAGCCGCTGTTGACGATACCATTGCCCGCGGGCGCCATGTTTCCAGCCGCATCAGATGTCTGCGGGTACGAACCTCGCCATCGCTGGCCGGCTTCCATGCTGCCAGCTCGGTCGAAAGCTTCGGCGGCGGCGGCGACGGTTTCGGCCCACTTCTCGAGCTTGACGCGAGTGATGCGTACTTTGAGGGCACTGACTGTCCATACGGTGTTCTCGACTTTTTCGTCTGGAGAACAAGTTTGTTGTTGTTGGAAGAGGCTGTTGACTTGTTCGCACCGTTCGCAAACGGTGGAGAGAATCTCGGGAATGTTGATGATTAGTCCTGGCTGCGTTTGGAGCTGGAGCTGCAGGGCAGCTACGGCTTGGATGAGATCTTGGTCGCCGTATTGCTGCTTCGGGCTGCCTCCCCTGCTGTGACTCGGCGCTGGCCTGTTCTCAATGAGGCTTTTCGTGCGTATTTGGGAGTCTGAGTTGTAGATCGAGCTTCCGATACCTGCAGGCATCGGCGTTCCTCCCTCGTACACTGTTCTTGGTGTTGCTAGTTGAGCCCATCTCCCGAGCATAGTGACGGCGTAGACGAGCTGAGACATGTTGGAGATTGGGTTTCGGAAATACGAAGAGGCGGGGACTAGTGACCAGGTATCGAACCAGTTTCGAAGCGCGGCACTGGACTGGTACAGTTTGTCGAGCGGCGTGCCACGACCGATTTGACCGGCAGTCATGGAGTCTAGGAGGGAATTCACCAAGGGAATGTCCACCGAAGGTGGCTCATAAAGGCGCAGCCTTGCCGTGTTGAGATAGCTCATGAATATACCTAAGTAAAAGGTCAGTGCTGCCAAGGGAAGACGCGGCCCAGCAACAGACAAAGGGCCCCAACCCACATACCGTCATTTTGAAGCCTCATGGGCAGACTATCGCGTATCCTATCTATTTCATTCTGAAAAGCCGCCATATAAGCTGTCGTTGGGGCGGACGGAATGCCAAGAATATCCTCTTCACCCCTGTCCTTGGAGGTGAATTCAAAGATTCTCTCCGTCAGTCTCTGTACCCGAACCAAGAAGACGAGGGTAACGTCGGATTCGTATTCTGTCTCGTTTTCGAGCACATTCAAGCTTTCTTGAATATACTGTGTAAAGGTCATCGAATCTATTCGATTAAAGCTAACGGAGACACTTGCTTGGCGTTAGTCGAGCGCGCCTTCAAGGAACTAGCTTGCACGTGTGACAAAAACCTACTTGCAAGTCAGGAACCACACGCCAAGAAGAGCCCTACGTTCATCGTTGGTACGACCAGCGGGCTCATCAGGTCGGGCCACCATCAGTCGGGCTTGCTCGCGTATCCCGGGAGGATAGTTCAAGCCGAGATCTGACACCATGCTCGCTGCCAAGGAGAGCAGATTGTTCATCTGGGCATGCATCAAGCAGTGATACTGGTGCCAACCAATCATAACCAATATACCTTGAAGAAGTTCCAGCGATCGAGCGGACCGCATGAGAACGTGATCGGCAATATGGCTCATGAGTCTGCACAGCTGAGCGCTCATCGACCTGAGACTTCTGAAGGAGGTTACCATTCTGATGGCAGACATCAAGAAAGGTTTGGTGGTATGCAGTTCGTAAGCGCTGACTGTTGGTGGCACGATGACAAAGGGAAAGACTGGTTGCATCTGTGACCGAAAGAGTTCCAGGAGTACCTCGTCAGAGTCCGGGGGAGGAGGTGCCCTGCCAGGTTCTGGGCGGCAGGTACATGATGGAATCGCATTCGAGTTGTACGTTTCCGGGATCACCCAAGAATTCGAATACGGCTGATGTGATGCCGTGGAGCTCGCTGAGGGCGTGTCTTGCGTCATGGCCGACTGTTCCCTCACAGCCGCATCGCTGAGAGTATTGAGCGAAGTGTGGTTGGAATGATTGTTGGTGAATTCCCCGGAAGCCTGAAGAAGGTTGACCAAACCGTTCAATCGCTCCTCAATCTGCGCTGTCCGACTATTTCTGCATTCTCAGCCAAATGCTACTCATCAACTCATGCCCATGGAACTTGAATGTTACCGCCCATGATCCAGCTAAACTCAGCCCCATTCGAAGCCATAGAGGCAAGCCGAGGCCGAACTGGACAAGCAAAATCCAACGCATTATGTCGCCGGCGCATTTCCATGGACAAGATTTTTTGAGGAAGATGACTCACGAAGGTTTAACCTGCCGCTTCTTGCGCGGGCGATGGATTTGCGCCGTGCATTCTTTCAAAAGTCTTTGGCACCTTTAATATTTCGAGATAGTGACGTCAATTTGTCAGCCAGGGATAACAAGGGTGCAAGCTGCAGCCAGCTAGCCAGCCGACCCGAAGGCCGTTTGAGTCGCAAGGCCCAAGTCAAAAAACACCTGTGGCAAGACGTCTTACCTGTCGCATTTGGCATTCGGGTCAGGATTCGAGCGAATGCATTTCGCTTTGGCCATGGCACAAGCGGCGCATGCTGCTCCCCATTTCGCCGTTGGAAGCCTACTCGGATCCGTCCTGACGTCTTCCGCTTCGCGAACCATATTTGCCGGACGTTGTCGCGTGACCCCTTGGGCGCCTCTCGGCCCACTGGCGCAGCCAGAGAGCGCCTCAGTCGAATCTTGTTGGCGAAACCGGTAACAAGTCCGGCGGGCTTTTTCCCTGGGGAATAAAAAGAAGAAAGTTTTGAGGAATGGGAATGGGTTTGGAAAGTGTAAGACGATGAGGCGGGAGAAGCGGAAAAGTCCGCCCCTGGTTTTGTCAAAGTCAGTCAATCCCCTGTTCTCTGATTGGTCGGACTGAACGCCATGCTCCTGTACGGTTCGGTTCGTCCCCCCCCCCCCCCCCCCAAAAAATCAAGTCATATGTAATCGTATCAGTGATTCCACACACTTCGTTGGTCATCACCATGTTGAGTTGATCGCTTCTTTATGTACATTCATTAAGTCCACATGATGATGGAGCCTGAACGATCTGCTGCACCCCGGCTCACTAAGTCAACCCTTCCCCAGGAAGATGCAAGACAACAACTTAACTAAGTGGACGCTAAGCAGCGGCTGGACGCCGCGTGATACATCTATGTTACAAGTTTCTTTCACACCATGCAATGACCAACTCCAAAGTAGACATGCAAAGCTTCTCTCACCATCCACGGCCGTATCTCACGCTATTTACTTGTTTCGCGAGACACCGGCTCCGATCACACCAGGAAGCTTTTCCTCACCAACACTGTACAACAAGCCAATAGACATGGACAGAATACTAACCATGACCAGTGTGAACCCGGCAAAGAGCCAGAAAGGTACGCTGACGTCTTGTTTGGCACAAGATGGACCACCCCAGTGCTTCACACCTTTACCCTCCTCTCTAGTGGCTTGGCAGTGACAAGCAAAGCACGAAGCACCAGCCTTGGCCCCGTCACCACTGGCATACTTATCTTTGCACGTTCCATGGCCGGTGCAGTTTCTGGTTGCCACATTACAGGCAGACGCAGTATCGTAGCAAGCAGAAATACGGCCGGCAGGAGCGAACATCAGGGTTTGAGGTGTGGACGGTGAGGTTGATTGGGCTTCCGCTTCGAGCTTGCCGACGATTGACATGACTTGCTCTGCTTGTCGACGGCGCAATTCGTGCTGCTCATCCGCCCACTGGCTGGAGCTGGAAGAAGAGGGCAGGGCAATAATAGTCGTCTCCAGATCTCCGGCTTTGGCTAGTTGGAGCAGCTGGTTGATCTGCTTGGCAACGTACTCGATGACTTTGGGATCCTGAAGAAGTATTGACATTAGTCGAGATACACTTGTTTTACGGTGAAGCCGATCTCGGCTATCAATTGCCATAGAGAGCATACCTTGTTCGCGCTGTACTTCGCCACTGCGGAAGACTTTCCATTCCAGCAATCCCCCTTGGGATTTGCAATTTGCTGAATAGAACATTGACTGCCGTCTGCCACACCCGATTTGTGGAGGAAATCCAGCTCTATCAAGTCCTTGTGCGCGCTGTCGGCAGGTGGATCCGTGATCGTAAATGAAGGACTTGTACCGAGTGTTTTGCGGAGTTTCTTCATGTGCTCGTCATTCAGGCTGTCGAGCATCAAGAAAAGTTGATTTGGCCGGTTGGTCTCGCCGACCGAGAACAGTGGCGGGGTGGGTTTCCCAAATTGATTGAGAAAAGAAACTGCGTTCGCAACGTTGAGGCCGCTGGGAACATCTTCGAGAACGAACCCCCGACCATTCGAAGCCAGTCGTTGCAGGAACAACAGCCTGGCGAGACTAGGGGTGACGGCAGGTGGCGACGAGGCATCGTCGTGTTTGGAGACAAGATAGACTTCGGC
The DNA here is from genome assembly GCA_029405325.1 of Claviceps purpurea. Taxonomy (NCBI): domain Eukaryota; kingdom Fungi; phylum Ascomycota; class Sordariomycetes; order Hypocreales; family Clavicipitaceae; genus Claviceps; species Claviceps purpurea. The sequence goes on along the minus strand of CM055783.1, from coordinate 2,085,082 downwards.
TGATAGTTGAGCAGCTACAGAGCAGCCGGAAAGAGCGGCGATAAGCCCAGCGTTGAGCTTCATGATGCGAGGGCGATGCGGTGAAGCCTTTTTGGATTGACGGAGCTGAGCCTCAAGAGCTTCGAGACGTCACATGTGGTGTGGTGACTCGTGAGCGGCCCTGGGGGAGGGCCGATGGGGCGGGCGCAGTGACGGGCGCGTAATAACGGAGCTGCGGCGGCAAATCCTCCGGTCCTTCTTGCTGCAGGCTGCATTGGGCTCGTGGACTCTGACAGCGGCCTTTATTACCCCATCGCATGGCAGTGTAATGCATGCATGGGAATCTTGCCTCGTTATGCCTCCGACTTTCTTCTTTTCTTTTGCTGTACTTCCTCCCTCGCTGAACGCACGGCGCTGTGCGGGCTCGTCGCCTGGTGCCCTCAGCAGTTCGCCTTACCGTGAGCCGTGAACGACGACGGATCAAGATGCTCTCTCGTGCGGCAGCCGCCTTTGGGCGTGCCTCGAATTCGATGACTCCATCGTCAGCGTCCTATGCCGTGGTCCGCCGAATATCGTCAACGAAGCGACAACTTCTTTCATGGCCTCTCCGACCCTCTCCCCCCTTCGCACCCTTCAGACGGAACCAACTGCCTCGCGATCTCCCTATATATTTCCCGCGCACTGCGCCAGCGTCCAACTCACGTGGTCTCCAACGACGGCTACGGTACGTCGGCCATTCATGTGTCTTGCATCATGCCTTTTCTATATAGTCTCACCCCGTTGACCCTGAAAGTTCTGCAGTCGCATAGTCTTGACGACCCTCATATACTATCTCTGCTGGGCCTCATTTGTCTGGGCCATCGCTCCTCTGTGGGAGGCTTTGAACGAGGCTGCGGAACAGTTTCTCCTAGAAAATGCATCAGAAGAAGAGAGGCAGGAATATCTCGAAGCCGTCGCTCAACAGGAAGCCGAACCGTACTTGGCATTTCTGGCATGTCCCTTCGCAACATGCGAAGTGGAACAACCGCCATATAAAATATCCGACCCCGAGTGGCCAGCTTTCCTAGCCCTGCACGAAGACCAGCAAGCGCAAACGGAAATCAAGCGTACGGAATCCTTGAACTCTTTTGTAGTATGCTTTTCCTTTATGTCTTATGCTAATGCGCACTCCTTTTCTTCTGCAACAGTGGCTTGCGCAGACATTGTCAGACAAACAATAGAATTAGTTCCCAGCTTTGCCAAGGCTCTGGAAGGAAAAAAGATCGAAACGAGAAAGGTTGAACTGGAAATTCACATTCCTGCCGCTCCGCCGCCGGAGCGCTGTATAATCGGGTAAGTTGAGAGAATCGGTCACATTTTCTTCATCTTTTCTTTTTTCGTTGCATACCTTGTGCTGACCCGAGTATAAGACTCATGCTCACCAAAGAGGGCATCTTCTTGGGCAGCCGGCCGATGGACCCCTACGTCGCAGATCAGATTCGAACAATCCTCTATCCCAAAGCCGTTGCCGTGGGGGCTTGGACATTTGTCGACTCGTTCTGTAGACGAGCAGCTCAAAGCGTAGCTAAATCTTTTGGTTTCAGCAGCACAGCACCGACAGAAACTACTGTGCTCGAAGCCACACCCGGCTTCGACGGCCCGCTCTTCCAAGATTTCCAACTTGCCTTGAACGACGCCACGACGACGTGTATGAGGCAATGGGAGGTCGTAAAAGACCCGCCTATCCGTGGCTCCGTTACTATAGATGGTGTAGTGGAGTTACTGGCCGAAGATATGGTCATGTATGTCAGCGTCTCGGCCTGGTATCATGTCGTGCAAAAGGAGTTCGGGGCTATGCTCGTGAAAGTCGAGAGAGCCGCAAGAATCCCACGAAAGCCAGCCACATCTTAGAAACATCACATCACATCACAGCCAGTTACAGCACTTCTCTCTCAACTCTTCAAATCATGTACAGTACTGTGAACGACGGGGATAGTGAGGAGACAGGAAAGGGGAAGGGGGCTATTACAGACATGGGCACGGCGCTCTGATGATTTACGAGACGATACCATAGCGGCGCCTCTGCATGTGGCAGCTTTCTTCAATTTGAGTTTTCGAGCATGATACACAGCGCAGCCTCTTACAGACGCATCAACATACACATACATGCACACACCCACCAACCTCCCCTTCTCTCACCTCTATTTCACAGTTTGATTTCCAATTTCACTACACCACATCAGCTAGAGTATCACGCACGATAAATACAATCTCCCATACAATTATGAACAACATGTCATCGTGAGAGACTCACTCACTGGTGCAGCAAATACGGTATCAAAGACAGACCAAAGCCAAAAAAAGAAAACACGAGAAAAGCGGACCCTCATTACATTGTCCTTTGCCCTTTTGCACATTCCGTCAAGCAAAATAGCCAAACAAGCACATTGAACTCCAAGCTACCAACCATTTCTTTGATCCAGAACGAAAGAGAAACAGAAAAAAAAGGAGCAAATGTAGAACGAAGATAGAAGAGTAAGGTCGAAAAAAAAGGGAGACATGAGAAGAAGAAGAAGAAGACATTGAAAATAGCATGTTGAATGAAGCTCAAGAATAAAACAGAGCTACACGCACGTTCGTGCGCGCCTTCATCGATATGTACTAGCTTTGCAGAACATTGACATAGGCCGTGAATACTTCTAGTTCAACCTCCGTACCCACCTTCTCTCGCTCGTGCTTGGGCACAGCAGCGATGAGATGCGCTTCAATGACGTTGACACCTGGATGGAGCATCACGTCAAAGGCACGCTCCTGGGGGAGCTGGTTCGGGATAGGTTGGTGGCACGGCTTGAGGGGTTGCTTGTCGATGAGGACCCAGAGGCTGTATTGGCGGTCTTGCAGCAAATCGGGCAAAAAGGGGACGATCATGACGCGGTTGATGTTCGGCGGGAGATTGACGATGCCGGATTGTTGCATTTCTCGGGGGAGGGGATGCACGTCGAGGAGGACAGGGTGGTTGGCTTGCATGGCAGGATGGAGTTGGATGCGCAGTCGGGACATGAGGGCGTCCTTGATACCTGAATAGACGAATAAAACATGTCAGTAACTTTCTATTCGCATTTTCTTATCCGTGATTTGTTTCATGGTTTGGCAGCAACGCACCTTTCCCAGGTGCACGCAGCCGCTTTGGCTCAACGTAACCTGGAATCATCGGATTCGTCGATTGTATCTGAGGCGGCCCAGGCGGATGGATAGGGAGAGTCGCTGTCACCACGGGAGGCCCTGGCATAGGTCCTGGTGCTGGGGCCAGAACTGCTGGGGCCAGCTTTGGAGCTTCTTCAGCTTTGAGACTGGCATGCACAGATGGACTCGGCGATGGAGCCGAAGCGACAGTACTCCGTGGCGCATTCAACACCGGTTGCCGAATCGCGCCGTTAATCTGAGACGGTCCAGCAGGCGTCTCAGCGGGCTGTGTGGTCTGTGGCGCGGGCGAGTCGACAGAACTTGTTCGTCCACCGACGTGTATTGTCACTCGTTTTGATGATGAGTTTGGGGTCTCGCCAGATTGCCCGACCTTCAATTTGATCTTGGGCTGAGCCGGTTCTGGAACAGTTGCTCGGGCCTTTTTCAACAAATCATGGAATGCTTTCTAGACCCATGTGTTAGAGCCGTGTAGATACGTGAATCATCATGACGGACGCTCGGTGCCTTACCTCCAGCTCTTGGGCCAATTCAAAGATTTCGCTGCCTTCTTCGTTATAAAAGTAGGCATTCGACCATAAGAGTTTTGCCCTTTCTTCCAAAGCATTCCAGCTTTTGAAATCACTTATCCCGGTAGGATCACCTCGGCCTTGTACGCCAAAGATTTCTTTCTGTAGCTTCTTCAGAGACAAAGGATCTGAAATGACGCGGTAGTAGTCTCTCAAGGAGCGAGGCGGTAGATGGACAAAGGGTTCAAAGTATCCGTCGTACCTTGAATCAAGTTAGCTTTATCATGAAAAGACAGTGGAGTTTTTTTCTTCTACAAAGACCACGTACTCTGGCTTCTTGTAGCGCAGAAGATCCTCCACGATTTTCTCCTGAGCTTGTTGAAATGTCAATCCTTTGAAAGGAACGTTTTCGTATTCGTGATCGGGGCGGCTGCTCGCTTTCGACCGCCGCGGGCTGTCTGCATAAGAGACCGAGTTCCTCGACGGCCGTCCAGAGCCTGCTCTTTTCAAGATGATGGATCTGCGCCTCGAAGTGGGCTCTTCTTCCTCTTCCACCTTTTGTTTAATATCCTCATTCTGCGTGACCTCCTCACCTTCCGCATCCTTATCTTCCTCCTTATCTTCCTCCTTATCTTCCTCCTCATCTTCGTTCTCATCTTCCTGTTCCTCATTCTCCTCGGCGTTCTCTGGTGGGAGAGGGGTCGCAACTGCTTGATAACCCCGTGTTTGATAAGCGGGATTGTTCTTGGTCATGTAGTTGCTCAAAGCTTTTCGCACACGCTCTGCATCATCGAAAACAGTCGACGAGCGAGGGTAGAACTCTTTTGCGTTGGCTATCATTCGCTTGAAGTAGCCTTCCAACTGTGCGAGAGTCGTGAGTTTTCCATCGTTTAGCTTCTTTTCAATAGTTTCTAGAGAAACCGGCAATCGGGTGCGTTTGTAATAATCCTCATTCCCTTCTTTAGGGAGGAGCTTTTCGAAATACGTCGCGACAAGTCTTCCACTGCAATAGCTACATTAGCACACACCTTTACCTTTAACAAGGGTAGTACAGCGGAATACTCGTGGAAATACCTTTTATCTTGCGTGCGACGTATTTGCTCGAGAAAGACCTGGCCATAAGCTGTTGTCGATTCGCGAGTTTCGCCCTTGGAGAGATCAAATTCCTAGAACACACATGGTTTTGAGTCAGTGAGTGAAGGACAGATTGCCACGCTATGGCGGCACATCGGATAGCTAACGAAGCAGAGTCTACCACTTACAGCCAATTTGCGTCGCTTGGCAGATCGATCGTCTGACTCGACAGCAACCTGGCCGTTGACCTTGCGTTTACTGTCCATGATCGATGAGTGTGCCTAGATCGCGACCAAAGCGGTGGTTTTCGAGCTGCGGTCTGACAACGTGGTGTTCGGCCTTTGCGAAACGGCGCTGGTGATGCGAGAGACGACAGATGGGTTGACGATGCGCTTGACGCGTGACGTGGGCGTAGTGTCGCGTTGCATTCAGGAACCAAAAGTGCACAGCAGGCGTGCTTCTTCCGGTCGCGTAATAGGGGGCAGGATTCTCTGAGAAACAGTGTCGAGTTCGGCGCCCAAAGGTGAGCTTGGAATCGCCTCCAAGCTGATTAGGAAGCTAGGAGTCTTGCTTTCACGATGGAGCTGTTTGATGGCAGAGAGGAGACCAGCATTAATTAGCGGTCCCAATCGCGGGAACAAACATCGAAGGCGGAGCTCTCAGCTTGGTGCCACTGGCGCTAGGCCAATTATGGTAATCAGGCCACAAGGCAGAGACGGCAGAGCTTAGGTTCTGGCCATCCTCCGGCCAACCATGAGCGCAGGAACATCAAACAATGACGGATCTCTCAATGAGGAATGAGGAGGTGTGAACAAAGGATTGAATTGTACGTGGTGTTCGAGACTCACTTGCACCAAATCCGCGTAGAAATGGATATCAGCTTGTACACGCCTTTTTCGAGAACCCTGGCTCCTTTTACTCTTTTCCCTCCCTTCCTTTCTTCCTTTGTTTACTCTCTCTTTCAGGAAATTCACAGCCAGATATGAGAACACAAGCGACGCCTTTGTGGTGATAAAAAGTCAGCGTAGTACCGGGGTGATCACTTCGACAAGTGAAGCTAACCAGCGCTCTGGTGACTTGTATGATTTCATGTGAGCGGGGCGCCTCGCTCATTCAACCCCCACCACCACGAGTCCACGAGTCCACGACCTCCACGGCCACCAGCATAAACAGCCGCCTATGCCATGCATCAGCCCTCAGCCGTCGCGAGTACATAATTCCTGACTTCGATACCGATACTTTGCATCATCACAGCTAGCACAAGATGGCGGGCTCATCAACCACTCCGAGCGATCCGCCACCGGACTATGCACAACATGCCCCGTCACCATCTCGCAGCCCCGTTTCCAAGCCAGCAGGACCGGGACCGGTGCGGAGGCCTCTACAACCGCTTGACCTGCCCATTATCCGACATCTCAACTCAAAAAGAGTAGTGCTTGCGTCCGCCTCACCACGGCGCAAAGCCTTGCTCCAGCAGGTAGAGTGATTTGCCTGCCCTCCAGAAGTCCAGCCACATGCTGTTGTCGCACTCCCCACTAGGCTAATAGCGGAGTAGATTGGACTCACCGACCTGGAAATCACACCGTCGACCAAGCCCGAAGACGTGGACAAGACAGTGTATGGGCCCTACGAGTATGTGGCCGAGACGTCTCGGAGGAAGTGCCTCGATGTCTACGTGGAATGCCTCAAAACTCAGCTCAAGTCGATTCCGGACCCAGACCTGGTCATCTCTGCCGACACAGTGATTGTCACTCGGGATGGTCGCATCTTGGAGAAGCCTCGCAGCGAGGCTGATCATATCAGAATGCTGAAGCACATGCGCGACACAGAGATGCACCGGGTTCTGACAGCGGTTACTGTGCTGGCACCCCGTGAGGACGCCCGTCACCCCGGATATTGCATCACAACTCACACCGAAGAGACCAAGGTGTACTTTTTCAGCGAGAGTAATGGGCTTCCAGATGATGTGATTGAAGCCTACGTCAAGACGCGTGAAGGTGTTGACAAGGCAGGTGGTTACGCGATCCAAGGGATTGGCGGCATGGTGCTGGCCGAGAGGATTGATGGCAGTGTCGACAATGTGATTGGTCTTCCCGTGAGGCAATGTCTGTCCATGGCGGAGAAGGTCATATTTCAGCAGGAAGCAGACGAATTTGATGACGAAGGATCGGGTGACGAGGTGTTGATTTAGAGCATCTGTTTGACGAGATATATTGCTGGACAGCGTTTCCATTCTCGGTTGATGAGAAGCGACTTTGAAGGAGTGGGGTAGTTTTCGTTTACTTACTTTTTATCAACTCCTACGACCCCGGACGCTTTCCGTTCTCCGGGCAGGTAAGGACGATGCGATGCTTTGTGCTGTCCGTGCTATAGAGGGCAGATTCAACGAGCAAAAAGAATGTGGTTAGAGGTTAGCATGTTGCTGTAAAATCGATTGTACATAGCATTTTATCGTTTTTCCTTGGCCATTCCTCTTTCTCAGAATTCGTCTGAAGAGCATTTGATCTCTACAATGCTGGCCGTGTGTTGCACTTGTCGTATCATGCTTAGTCTACGTACAGTAAAGGCCGGCCAAGAGATGGAGTCGCGCACTGCTACATATCAATCTTGAGGCTTGATCGTCAAGTAATTGCACATACTTGGGATGATCGCTGTTGATCACTGCGCGACATCCTCTTGAACATGAAGCGACCGTCTCGGCCAGAATGAGATAATGTCAATACGTAGCTACAAAATACGAACATGGTGCATTATCATACGGGGTAGGGAGTAGGTATCTCTATGTGCCTATCTGCTCTGAGCCTCTGACTCTGCGACTTTCGTCTACCTACATACCTACCTACTTACAGTAACAGCAACTTTGGGCCTTGGTCATTGGGTCCGGCCGGCGGGCAGCGACCGTCACTGACGACGCGACCGAATGCCGCCCCCGGAGACAGTGCTCCATGCGCTCTACGGAGATGTGATAACGTACCCAGTTACAACAAACCTACGGAGTACATCACATTATGAACACGCACAGAAGCCGCGCAGATTGTCTCTCCTCAGCAACGGTCGTGACAAGTGGCTGCGTGGGCATATGACGTATGTACATAGGTATGGATTGGATGAATCATTAAATGGTCTCGCGCGCCTGGCCTTCCCGGTGAGACAAGTCATTCCTGAAAGGCGGCCCGGCCCATCAAGCGGCCCATCGACAGGGAAGTGTCGTGGGTACATACGTACATACCTATACTGTAACGTACATGCCTGCCGGGGCCGCGAACGGGACTCCTTGCCAAAGAACATGGGCGGCCGGCATTCGCACGTTGCAACTTGCAACCACTTTGCCGTGCGCGTGGCCGCAAGATGCCATGTGCTGCAGCCTGCAAGCTTCTATGTACATACGTACTCCGATAGTAAAGTTCTCCACGACCAGGTCTCTTCAACGTGGGGATGGCCCTGGGTGGCCCGCAGGATAGGGGCAAGCTGCAGATGGATTTGCATGGCGGCTGGGCCAAGGCTTGATTACGATAGACATGGAGAAAGGCATGGATTCCAGGACAGATTTGCAGAACGCAAGGACGCGAAGGTTCGAGGAGAGAACCCGGCGAATGCATCTCGGAAATGGGAGTCCCGCATCGCGGACGGACTCATCGGGCAACGCGCGACTGGGACAAGCTCGAGCGTACGAATGGGGAACGCGCTGATTGGTCCTCGACTCCTCCTCCTTGCCCTTTCTTCACGGCTCTCGGCCAGGTACCTATCTGGAGCCCCGGGTCCGGGTCTTCTTTGCACCTTGTTTCCGCGAGGCGCGTACATGTGACGCTTGGTCCGCCCAGGGAAAGTCCCCGTCCGTCCCCACATTTTGTTGCCTCCGCCAGACCGAGCAAGTGCTCGCCGCCCAGTGGTGATAGGTATATGAAGCGAGACTACTTCGCTCTTGCCCATTTTATCTATCAACAAGTCAAAGTGCTCAGACTTGTGCGAATATCAACATCGCTTTCTCACAAGCTTCTTCCACGATACGGCTGTCTCGTTGTTAATCCCCCCACCCAAGTCACCGTCTCGGCCCTGCATTAGACGACCCGCCAAAGGGTCCCCGAGAACGGGCGCCGAAAACACCAGGAACAAATCGGCCAGAAGTCCAAAGTCACGAGACCCTGTGGTCCCCTTCTTTGTTCGGCCGGGAACTTGGCTCCCATCTTTCCATCATCCCGATTCCCGACTGGTGGGCGCCAAACGAGGTCGCGCTCAAGACGCTGCACACGGCCATGTCGTCGCCAATTGATGCGTCTACTTCGTCGCGCGACACGGGCGCTGGCGCAGAAGAGAAACCCCGACTGACTGAGGTGGAGAAGAAGCAGAATCACATTGCTTCTGGTATGTCTTGTCTTGTGTGTGTTTTTTTTGTGTCTTGCTGCGCTTGTCTCTTCTTCGTGCAACATGCAACACATGAGCGTCGGCCGGCCGGTGAATTCAAATGCGAATTCAAGTACATTGCGCTTTTTGTCAACCCGCCAAGCTTGCACCCCCAACTCTGATTCCCTTCACCCCAACGATGACCAACAGACATAATAGCTGGCTCAGCTTTCTCTTGTCTCATCTTTGCCGTCTTCACTCTTTGCATTCCTTTGTCTAATACAATTGGCCCATGCTCTAGAACAAAAGCGCAGACAGGCCATTAGGGAGGGCTTCGATCGGCTCACCTTCCTTGTACCCGGCTTAGAAGGCCAGGGCCGGTCCGAAGGTCTCGTGCTGAAGCGCACTGTTGAATACATCCGACAGCAAATGCAAGAGCGTTGCAAACTCATTGAGCGCATTGAACTAGCCGGTGGCCACGTTGATGATGAACTCAAAAGGTAAGCCCTTGCTTCTTCCGCCTTACCGCACCCGTCTTCCTCTCTCCTTTTTTTCCATCTTCTTTTCTCTTCTTTCTCTTATGCCGTGCAATTTGCCCTCCGAAGTCCCTGGGCCGCTCTCCTCCCCCTGCAAAGACACTTCAAACACCACGGACCACCCCTCTCTGGTGCCCTGTTACCCTTTCAGGTTGACGATCTTTTCCATAAGCCAGGGGTGCTAATTGAGACAGGATTACGAACGGAAGGAGAGCTGAAACGAGGCTATATTGACACGCATTGGACGATCTCCTACCCGACTTTACAGTATAGACAAAAAACCTTTTACGCTAAGGAAATTCGAGGCCTCGGAATTAAAGCGCTTCTTCATCTCCCCCCCTGCACATGAACTGCTGTGCCGGGACATGATGTCATGATGCGTTGGCCGGCGGCATGCGATTTGCCGGAGCGACTTCTTCAACGCTACATCGAAAGCCGACGTCCCGGGAGCGACGCGACCTTCATGTTCAGTTTTCCTTTCCTTTCCGCAACGAGCACCTCATGGCGTTAGTTTCATGGGGAACTTTTGTTTGACTCAACCGGTGTCCGTGTCAAGTTGTGGGGGGGTTTGTTTGACTGAACCAAGCGATGGCCTGGTTTGTGTACAAATATGATCGTACACAATACCACTGGCTTCTTTCTTGCCAGGCCCTTTTTCGGCACCTTTACCATGTTGGATGGATACTTTACTTTGCCGCTCTCTTTTTCTTCCGGAGTCATGGAGTTCAGGGTTTCATGTGCCAGGCCCTCGGCAGTTGTTCACTTTTGTTTTACTTTAATGCGCATCAACGCGTCCTGACAAGATTCCGGAGTCATGGCCATGCCGTGTGCATGTGCGGTATATGTAGCTACATGTAATGTTTTGTACAAGAGTGTATGAGTACATGCCTATCCAGCATATCTACAGCAATGTCTATTTTCTATTCATCAGCACCTGGTATATATAATACAACAAAGATACTTCTACTCATATGCGTCCGCCATGTTGCGCAGACAATCGCGCATTTCAGTAGGTCGCATGCGCTCCTTCCCCCAGCTCACTTGACGATTCTTCACATCATCCTCTCCCACAACGAGAATCCGGCCATAGCCATTCCCTCGGGCTTCTCGGATCTTGGCCCCTAGCGAGCGCGCAGAGTAATCGACATGCACAGCCAGGCCTGTCGTGTTCAGGGGCCCATCGGCAAGCGGATCCCCCGGCTCACCCGGTTCCTGCCGCAACCCCAGAAGTACATCCCGGACCTGATCGGCCCAATCCAGCACGGGCTGCGACGTATTGACAGTAAGGATGATGGCCTGCCGGGGGTTCAGCCAAAACGGCCACTTCCCATTACAAGACTCGATGAGCAAGGCCATTAATCTCTCCACGGAGCCCAACACGGCCCGATGGATCATGACGGGTCGCACGGGACCATAGTGCGCCAGCAGGGCAGGGTCCGTGGTTGTTTCGCCGCGGGCTTCATACTCTGGCGCAGGGGCCTGGTATTCCAGCCCAAACCGTTTCGGCAGTTGAAAATCCAACTGTATCGTGGCGGTCTGATGTTCCTTTCCATCCGAGTCCCGAATGACGATATCAATCTTGGGTCCGTAAAAGGCCCCGTCTCCCTCGTTGATGGTCCAGTCCATTCCTGAAGCATCCAGTGCGCGCTTGAGGCGGTCTTCGGCCCGATCCCATTCGTCTGTTGTGCCTATGAAATGGTCCTGCGGTCGTGTTGATAGCGCCAGGCGGTAGCTCACGCCTAGTTTCAGGACCGAGTACACGGCCTTGACGAAGTCGAGCGTCTTTTTGATCTCGTCTTCGACTTGGCAGGGCCGGCAGAAGATGTGGCCGTCGTCTTGGTGGAATCGTCGCACGCGTGTTAGGCCGGAGAGGGCGCCTGAGCTTTCGTTTCGGTGGAGGGGGCTGAAGTCGGCGTATCGGACGGGTAGGTCGCGGTAGCTGTGGATTTTGGAGGCAAATATGAGGCAGTGGCCCGGGCAGTTCATGGGCTTCAAGCCGTATTCATCGTCGTGGCTGTCATCGAGCTGCGGGTCGTCTCGCGTCGTCACTGCATGGCGGTCTGCGTCGCAGCATCCCACGGCTTTGCCGTCTTGTTCACCTTTCTGGTTGGGTGGTGCCGGGTGAGTAGTTGTCGCCCCTCCCGTCACGGAGTACATATCGTCGGCGTAGTTTTCCAAGTGGCCCGACTTGGCCCACAGAGCCTTCTTGTATATCGTGGGCGTGATGACTTCCTCGAAGCCGTACCGGACGTACTGCTTGCGCAGGAAGTCGACGAGCCGGTTGAAGACGCGTGCGCCATTGGGCAGGAAGATGGGCGAGCCGGGGCTGTATATCGAGTTGATGAAGAGCTGTTGCTGGTGGCCTATCTTGCGGTGATCGGGCGGTTCCTGACGCTTGTTCTTGTCGTCTGGTTTCGAGGAGTACGAGCGGCGCGAGAGACATGCCGGACAGGTCCATGAGGAGCGTGCGATGCGCAGGACTGCTTGGCGAGGGACTCGTGAGCGTATCATGATGGCGGCGCAGAGAGGCGGCCCTTAGTCGAGCGGTCGCTGTTAATCGCCGCTTGTTCGACTTGCCGCCAGATCAATCGCCGCTTGGGATGCTACGGATGAGAAAAGCCCGTAGTCGACAATGGACATTCGGATATGCAAGAGAATGCGGCGCGTTGATTTCTGGGAACGGTTTCAATGCGGGCTCCACCCGGTTGCGCCCTTGCCGCAGCAGCAAGGGTCTTTCGTTGTGCACCAACGTGATGGCGAATGCCATTGGACATGACGCGAAGAAGGCTCGTGAGTCGGGGGCTAACTATGCATCTCGGCCAAAGACGCGTCGCGTAGACAATGGGAAGTCAGAAGGATGCAAAGGCGTCCTGCCGCGTATGATGTGCCGGCTGAGTGTTGTCTGCGTCTGGTGTCTTGTGACTCTTGTCTGAATTCAAGTGAGATCGCAGAGAACAATCGACTAATGAACCCCACCTAATCCGGCACACCAGCCGGCACCAGACCTTTACCAAATCGGCACCAAACCGGCACCAAACCCCCCCAAACCTAATACATACCGGTCGCGATCCAACAGCGGGAACCTCGAGGCTCGCAGGTTGTTCCCAAGTCCCCTCGCCTGCCGCCTCACCTTTTTTTCTTCTGCTGGCTTGGCCGTCGTAGCTGCTGTCTGAACCCGATATTCTTCAATTTCTAGCGCGAGCTAAGCGGACTAAGCAAGCTAAGCCAAGCAGACGGGCGGCTCCGAAGCCGAGAAACCGCAGCAGCCATGAGCTTCGCCATCGAGGTGCCGGGCGAGGCGAATCCTCTGTCTCTCACGGCTCTCTGTCGAATACTTCAGGCCGCCACTGGTAACGACCATGCCCAACGGCAAAGCGCCGGCCAGCAACTTGCAGCGTGGGAGCAGACACCGGGATACTACTCTTCACTGCAGGTAAGCCCGCCACCGTCCCGGGGAACCGCGTTGCCAGCTATAAGAGGGAAGAGATGGAAGGAAGACAGGAGAAGAAGACAACGAATAATAGTTTGCGAATAAACGAATCAAAACAGAATTTAACACTTGGCTTCTCCTAGACTGTATACCTCGACAAATCGGTCCCAAACGACGTCCGTTTCCTGGCCGTGATACAGCTGAAGAATGGGATCGACAAGTACTGGAGGTTATACTCGCAACCCAAGAATGGTATCAAGCCGGAAGAAAAGGGCCTGATACGGTCTCGCCTGTTTCAAGGTACCGTTGACGAGGAGGAACGAAGCCTAGCCATGCACAATGCATTTGTCGTGGCCAAGGTCATCCGAATCGATTACCCGACAGACTGGCCCGACGCGCTCGCCAATATAATAAGTCTATTGCGGTCCAACAAAAATTCAAACCAGCAGCAGCTCCACGGAACTCTCGAGATGCTCCTCCGAGTCGTCAAGGAGCTCGGCACAGCGCGATTAAAAAAGTCGCAAACATCCTTGCAGTCGGTGACGCCCGAGATTGTCTATCTTTTGAACGAAATCTATGCCGATAGGTCCAGTGCATGGCTGTCGTTCCTCACGAGTAGCCAGGGGACGGAAAGTGACGCCAACGTGGCCATGTTGAATAGTTTGCTGGCTCTCAAGATCCTCCGACGGCTCGCCATAGTGGGCTACGAAAGGCCGCATGCGGACGGTTCGGTCGAGCAATTCTGGACTCTATCTCAAAATCAATTTGGTCAGCTTCTCGGCTTTGTCGGTCCTGAGTCGTCCTTGCCCTCCCACTACCAGGATGCCATCGGCAAGCATCTGCTTCAATTTGCCAAACTGCACATTGACATGGCCGACAACCATGCCGCCAGCTTTTCTGTCTTACCGAATTCTCTCTCACTTGTGCACGCATACTGGGATCTGGTGTCCAAGTTTGCCGTCGTCTTTGATACGTCTGGCGGCATTCGTCAGGGCAGCGGAAGTGTGAGCTCTTCCAAGGCCAAGATCGAGGGTCCTCTGCAGGAGAGACTGGCGCTCAAGGGCTTGCTCCTTATCCGAAGTTGCATCAGGATAGCATTTCAGCCCGTGCAGACGTTCAAATACCGGAAACCTGAGGTCAAGGCCGAGCAGGAGCAGGCCAAGAATATCATCAAACACGACTTGTTCAAAGACGAATTGGTGATTCAGATTGTCAATTGCATCATCTCTCATTTATTTGTCTTTCGGCGCTCAGATCTCGAGCTCTGGGAGGAGGACCCCCAAGAATGGGAACAGCAAGAACAGAGCGAGGGAAATGCCTACGAGTGGGAGGTCCGGCCCTGCGCTGAAAAGCTGTTCCTGGACCTGCTTACGAATTTCAAACGGCTCATTATACCCCCTCTGCTATCTTACTTCCAGACGGCGCAATCTCCACAAGCCGACATTGCCACAAAGGAGGCCGTGTATACGGCCATGGGTCTAGCGGCTGCCCATGTTGCGGATGTGTTTGTCTTTGACGCAGTCCTGGCGTCGACGATAGTCACGGATGCCCAGCAGCAAGGCGGGCTGTATAAAGTACTAAGACGACGGATAGCCATTTTGATCAGCCAGTGGGCGCCTGTGAAACTCGCAGACGAGAGCAGGCCGATGGTATATCAAGTCTTTCAGCACTTCTTGAACCCACGCGATGAAACAAACGATGTAGTAGTCCGCATCACTGCAGCGCGACAGCTCCGGTGGATTGCCGACGAACTCGGATTCAGCGTCGAAGCATTTCTGCCTTACACGGCCGACGTGCTCTCTCAACTCATGCAGCTGGTGCAAAGTGTGGACGTGGACGAGACCAAACTCGCGATCCTGGAGTCAGTCCGCATTTTGGTCATGCGGATGGAGGCGCAGGTTTCTCAGTTTGGCGACCAGTTGATGGTAGCGCTGCCCGGCGTGTGGCAGTCATGCGGCAACGAGGAGTACATGATCAAGCAGGCCGTCATTGCCATCTTTGCCGCCCTTGTCATGAGCATGGGCGAAACGTCGCAGCGCTATCACAACGTCATGATCCCTCTGCTATTCGAGGCAGCACGACCAGGCTCCGACCTTCACGTCCACCTAATCGACGAGTCACTGGAGCTGTGGAACGCGGTTCTCATGCAAAGCAAAGCACCGCTAGCCCCAGAGGTGATTGAGCTAGCAGAACTCGCCCTCCCTCTCCTGGAGTATCAATCAGAAACCGCATCCCAAGCCCTAAGCGCCGTAGAATCCTACCTCCTTCTCGCACCGGGCGCCATGCTCGAGGACGGCATCCGTCGCCACATCCTCACCGCTCTGGCCGGCACCCTCGACTCCAAGAGCCGCGAGCAAGTCCGCCTCGGCACCGTCTGCGTCGAATACCTCATCCGCGCGGCCACCGATCTCGGCGGCTCCAACGGCGTTTCCGTCGTCGTCCAAGACATGCTGGCCACGGGCTTCATGAACAAAATCATGACCAACCTCCACAGCGCGTGGGAAGCGCACCAGACCACCGGGCCCAACCGCAAGGTCAGCAAACTCAACACCGTCACAGAGGGGGACTACTTTTGCATCCTGGCCCGCATTGCGCTCGCCGAACCAAACATGTTTGTGCAGATGCTCACGCCCTTTGGCGGCCTGGACCAAGTCTGGCCGTGGCTCGCCGGGGAATGGTTCTCGCACCTCACCAGTATGGACCATCCCGAACGGCAGAAGTTGTTCCTTCTCGGCCTGACGCGGCTCCTGGAGCTGCCGTCTCCGATGCACGAACACGTGTTGGTCAAGCTGCAGGATTATCTTGACATGTGGACGTATGTCACGATTGAGGTGCAGGAGGGGGATGTGTCGGGGCCTGATACGCTGATTTGGCAGGACCTTGAGAGTACGGAGTATGATACCCCCAAGAGTATTCTGGAGAGGCAGACCATGGCGAGGGATCCGGTTCATTCGGTGCCTACGTTTGGGTTTGTTGCTACGAGGTTGCAGGCCCTGGTGGCGAGGGTTGGTGGCGAGGCGGCCTTTGAGGAGCAGTGGGCTGTGAATGTGGATAAGGATGTGTTGGCGCGGTTTAGGGATCTTGCCAGTGTGGCGAGGCGGTGAATGAATCTTTTTTTTGGGATACTGGGGCGTGTTTGTGGCGAGGGTGTGATGAATCACGGGTGCTTGAATCTGTTGTGTTTATTTGGAAGCAAGTCATGTATGCATACGTGTATACTTGTTTTTTTGTGTTTTGTATTTTGTTGGGTATCGAAATGCTGTAACGCTATAGGGCTGTGGCGCCGAGGCTTCTTTTTGTTCTCTTTGTCCTTGCTGCTGAAGAAGAAGCTATAATGAAGCACGCAGTGCATCTTTACAACGGTCGAGTTGGCTCCGCTGTCCAATGTCTGTGTCATAATGTCCGTTGTCCCTAGGGGTTCGTTGTCCGTTGTCCGTGGTGTTTAATTGCCCGCTTATGATTCATCTTGCCTCCCAGTGACTGAAGGGGGAAAGTGACAGAAATGCGGCCGCTCGCAGGTACAGCAATGTACGAAGAAAACTATGTCACAGAGAGAGGCAATTTGGTAAAGAAACTGGATCTGCACGTCCACGCTACACGCATGACTAGACAGGGTACTATCTCTAACTGTTCTCTTATCTCTAAATATACGAAGACGTTGGGGTGTATCTAATGAACCATGCCTTACCTATGGAAACAGTATGCAGAAAATATAAATTAGCGAGAATGAATCCAGAAAGGGGAAAGAACGAGAATGAGATGCACGTAAGGAAGATGAAAGAATGGAACCAAAAAGCCAGAAATAAAAACGAGCCATGTGAAGATATAACGCAATACCCCTCGCAAACACCCAACAGAATGTATCAGACCTGCAAAATATCCACCAAAGCGCCCCTTGCAGCAAAATCATTACATCAAAAAAGTGTCAAAACCCCATAGAACATTATCCCAACTCATCGTTCTAATATCGAAATCCTTATCCAACGCGTGCCATAATTGGTTGGCATCCCCCGCCGGCAGCTCGGCCGGTGTCTGCGGCGGGTTGAATGCCTCCCCGCCACCCGTACAGGGTTCCCCCATGTAAGCCTGATCTGGCGCCGTCGTTGAATGATTACTAGACGAGGCTACTGCCGCGTCCAGCGCCGAGATGATAGACTCGGACACATGATACTTGCGGAGCATCTGCGACGCAAAGCCCAAGAACTGATTAATCAGGTTCGATCCCTCCTCCATCTCGCCCAGCAGCTGCCACGCCTCGAGCATTTCGGGCCGTTGGCGATGCAGATCGTGGATCTCGGAGCCGGAGCAAAGATCCAGCAGGAGGGTCGCGCAGGCGATGAGCAGGGCGCGGATGAAGACCGTGGCGTTCAATCGGTTGAATATCCACGAATGCTCCGCCTTGATGACCTTGGACATCCAGATGATGTCTTGGGCGCACTGGAAGCTCACTCCGTACGAGGAGGAGAATTTCGGCACGATCCGGGCAAAAGATAAGAAGCGCAGATAGATGACGCACCGCACGATGTAGATCAAGCTGTTGAGGTGGACGCACTGGTACATGTGGACGGGGGTTCGTGGGCCGGGGGTATCGAGCGGATCGCCGGGTTTCCGGAGGGCGAGATGGCTGGGAAGATTTCTCTGAAACTCACCCAGCTTGAGGTTCAGCTCGTGGAGCTTCTCTTGCTTATACTCGTGCGAGCTGGGCTCGGAGATGGGGCAGCTGTCGATGAACTCGCGGCCGATTTCCGCGAGGCGGATCCGCCCCAAGAAGTACGATGCGTCGTGTTGTTCCGCCTGGCCATTGGTGAAGAGGGTCTGTTGCCCGTCACCAAAGTCGGCAGCCATGTTGCTTGGCTTGTTGACGGCCATTTGCCGCGGATTCATGGTGTAGACGCCTTCTTGCGGACCTGGGAAGAGAGCGAGAAACCTTGGAGGATTAGGTCAGCCCTGATCTTCTTGTACACCATTGCATGTGTTCCGATGTATGTGATTTGAAAGAAGAAAACTGGAACTCACCAATCCAATGTGGCATTGTCCCACCAAACTCGTCGTGCAATCTCGACTTCTATCTCGGACTTGAACGCCGACGATCTCTTCTCCCCCGGCAAATCAATGCGATGAATACCCAATTCACGAGCCATTGTAATGGAAGTACTGCCCAAGTTGCGGTTGCGTACCGAGCTTCCCTCCATGTAGCACGAGACCTTTAACAGGATAGTCTGGGCTTGCAGACACACCAAGCTCGTGAGTCCCCGCCGCTTAAACTCATCTGACATGGCAAACGCCGCGTCAATCCACGTCGGGCACTGCGCAACGGCCTCTTCATGGCTGTCGAACAGCATGCTTATGTCATCGCCCAGAGAACTGGAGTGTGTCACGGAGGCAATCATGCCGAAATATAGCAGTAGATCTGCCAGAGAGACGGGCTTCTGGTTCTGGATATCGCTGTAGATGGTCTGTATGCACAGCAGCAGTGTTGGAATGTGGACAACAGGACTCACGACCGTCCAGTCTGACGTGAAGTTGTTTACAATGGTGCATGCCTCGCTGTGTAGGGGAAGGAAGATGCACATTTGGCGTGCTCCGGTGCCATAGGGGCTTGTGGAGGCATCTTGAAGGACGCAGTAGGGTTTCTTGATGAGTCTGATGGGTGATAGATGAAACGAAATGCTGGCATCAAAGAAGGTTTCGGCCTTTTTGTCAGGGGCAGAAGGGAACGTGAAGAGCGACGCCATGGTCAGTTATTGAAGTCCTCACTCGAGTGATTTGGGGGAGGGGAGGGAAGGGGAAACAGTCAAAAGAGGGGAGGAAGACAAAAAAAGAAGCAGATGACTGTTTGCTTACAGGGGATGATGATGTGAACAAAATCTCTGGCTTGCTGTATCCCTGCTTTCCTCCCAACCACACGGCATCTGCGGTCGTAGATCGGGGAAAAGGCCGCCGGCGGACGAGAGTCTCTGAGGCAAACGGCTTCTCGCCTAGTTGATAGCCAGCAACCTCGATGCTATCGTTCGAAGACGAGGAAGCACCTCCCAGGTTTTCATTTGAGCCAGAGATGCAGTCCGGCAGTCGGTCCAGACGGGCCTGGAAATCCACGTTTGGAAACAACACAGAGGCAGGCCCACCGCTGAGCAGAGAAATCAACGTATCGGGCACCGCTTGTACCTGCTGTAGTTGAAACTGAGAGGTATGCTCAGGCTGGATGACGGCAGGTAGCGTGCCAGGCTCACCAGGCTCCTCCGGCTCGTAGAACTGAACGCACTTGATGCCGCGTGATGCGCAGTTGGAGCAGGGGAACTTACGCGAGCAGCGTATCTTGCGCCGCCGACATGACTGACAGGCAATCGGTTGCTGACGCCACTTCCGTCCCATGGCCACGCGTCCCAAACAGGGCTAGGTACGAAGAATCTCCGAAATAGGAACTTCACCGGTCGGAGAAGGGGTCATTCGCGCCGCGGTGGGGGTCTGTGAATAATGGGAAATGTACCTAAATAAGGCGGGCTCTGTGGCCGAGGACGATGGCGAATCGCAAAGGCGCAAAGCACTACCTAATGTTGTCAATGGCACGGACTCATCTTCAAAAACGGCAATTGCATACGTGCTGGTATGTATGTATGTAGGTATGTCCAGATCGGATGAGATGGCCGGAGCTCTATCTCCTGAGAAACACGGGATACCCCGGCTTCGTAGCGTCGTTGGCGTCGTGGGGTTCGTGGAACGAGCGTGCTTCATGAATCATGCTTGATCTTCGCACTCTCTTGGTTCGGACGAGTCACTTCGCGTTGGCAAACCGGCGGCGGCAGCGGCGTCGGGATGGACTTTGCAGTCGTGGGACGCGCTTCTTCTCCGGAGCTTCCGCGCACTTCGTCCTTCGGAAAAAAAAAAGCCGGCTCGAGATGGCAGAAGCAGCTAGGTATATATAGGTATGGCTGATCACGCGGCTTCTCTCGAACCCTCTGGCTCTTTTCACCCATCCATGGCATTCTTCATTCTCATCGTCCCCTTCAAAACCCTTGATCCCGGGTTGAACGGTTCGCGCAATCCGATAATGGCATGTAATACATAGGCACCTTATCGCACCGTATTCGCACGTGGCGTCGGCTCGGGAACATGACAACTTGACAAGATTCAAGAATGAACGCGTCCCACAGACTCCCGAGTCCCACTGCCGCAGTGCCAGGAATAGATACGCTAATCTCTTTCTGGTTAGAGCGTGGTGGTCCTGGAATTTGTGGGACCGTGTCGAAACTGCCGCCGATTTAAAACGTGCGAATTGACAATGACAACTTAAACCAGGTACATATGTATGTACCTTACCACCAGGTATCTATGAGGTACACAAGAATTTAGAAGTCATCGTCGTCAAGGACATACAGTCATACAGTCCTAGAGCCACCAGCGTCCAGTAACACCGGCATCACAAACGTTGATAACCTACATATTCCCAAGACAAGGCCCATCTTGGCCGATGAGGCGCTTCAAATAATGCCAATCAACTCAGAAGATGTCTTGGCTGGTCTAACATTCGACGCATGACATGCAGATCAACACAGTAGCAATGATGTACTCCGTACAGAGGCCAGTAATGCCATACTATTAGATTCTCAGCGGGTCGTGATCGCCGAAGACTCACTCCTGTTTCCACCCACCCGGCACCGAAGGGTTTCACGGTTCACCCTAAGTTTTGTTCTTTGGGAACGTCAGATC
Organism: Claviceps purpurea; assembly: GCA_029405325.1. NCBI lineage: Eukaryota > Fungi > Ascomycota > Sordariomycetes > Hypocreales > Clavicipitaceae > Claviceps > Claviceps purpurea. The sequence goes on along the minus strand of CM055783.1, from coordinate 2,064,326 downwards.
GATGTTCTTGCTCAGTTGATGCTGCTGCCTGCATCCCTTTACCCCCCTTTTCTACCCATACATATTTCCTTTGGCTTGAGAGCAGCCTTTGTCTTGAGTGTAAGACTTCCTTTCATCTCATGCCATGATGGATTCGGCTGTAAACATGACACTCTCGCTGGCGGACATGGGCGTCGTAGTCACGACCCAAAAGGGAGCGCACTACAGCGCGTTACTACTCCTCCTGGTGATCAGTATCGCAATCTTCCGCGCCTTGACAAAGCCCAAGACGAGTGCGCCGTTATTTGATCCGCCCGGCTTCTTCGAGTTCAGCGCCACACGGCGAAAGAAGCAGGCTCTTCATGGCGGTCAAAGCCTGCTGGAGCGTTCAGAGAAGGCGTATCCCGGCACTTGTTTCAGGATTATGACCGACTTTGGAGAGGTCACTATGCTGCCTCTGAAATATGTGAACGAGGTGCGAAATGACGAGCGGTTCGACCTCGGCGGTTGGTCCCTCCACGTATGTCCAGAGCCTGTTGTTTAGGCGTCATTTGCTGGCTTGTATTTACTATTTGCCATTTTGTTTTGGGCGTTTTCCTTATCTGACACGTGTCGTTGCGCATGCCACGTTCAAATTAAACGATGGGCCGATGGCAGCTTCAACTAACACACGAACAAGTCTTTTCCGGAAAACGTACGTGGATTAGACGCCTTCCGAAGTAGGAGAGAGCAAATAGCAGAGGTCTCGAAACGACAGTTGACCAAATATCTAAGTTAGCTGTCTTCGCGTCATCAGAATGATTTCCAGATCTCTCAAATTGCAGATTGCTGTGGATAGAATTGCTGATAGGTAAACGTCTACCCTTGTTGCGTCGCAACCTCTAGGCACGTACACCCAGCCACTGAATGAAGAGACGGCACTCGCTTTGTCCGAGGCCCTCACAGAAGACCAAGGTACGAGATTCTAGATACACACGTACACTGAGCCTAAAGCACGGCATACCACAGTGGGCATGTAGCTTGTTGATCCTTGACAACTCTGTTCATAGCTAACCCATCCCAAAACACAATTCCGCACAGACTGGCACACAATCAGCCTCAAGCACGTAGTCTTGCACCTCACCACCCGCATCTCATCCCGCATCTTTCTCGGCAAAGAGCTCTGCCGCAACGAAGCATGGCTCAAGGTCTCGCGTGAGTACGCCGTCGCTGCATTCATGGCCGTGAGACAAGCTGTGGTATGGCCTCCGCCGCTGCGTGGTCTCATATCTCGCTTCATGCCATGGTCTCGCCGCGCTGTGTCGCTCATCGAGGACGCCCGTCGGTGTATGGCACCTGTTCTGGAGAGGCGCCAGCGTGAACGAGCATCAGGGAATTACATCCCGTACCACGATGCAATAGAGTGGCTCGAAGCCTCCAGCATTGCAGGAAAGGATGATCCTGTTCTCGCGCAGCTCGCTCTGTCAGCGCTGGCCATTCACACCACGGCGGACCTGCTGAGCCAGGCTGTCGGAGACTTGGCGGTGCATCACGAGTTTGTCGAACCACTACGCGATGAAATTACCGAGTGCTTGGCCCAGGACGGCTGGGAGAGGAAGTCGCTGTACAACATGAAGTTGCTGGACAGTTGCATCAAGGAGAGTCAGCGCATGAAGCCTCTAGCCATGAGTAAGTTGACAACAGCCGGAACATCTATCCCCCCCCCCAAACTCCGTTTTCCCGTGATAGACAAGCTTCCCCGGAAAAGAGAATCCGTCCTAAATCTTTTTCTTTTCCTCTTCAAACAAAGTATCCATGGGCCGTCGTGTAGAAACAGACGTCACCCTCTCCGACGGGACTTTTTCTCCCCAAGGGTAGCCTCACCGCCTTCTCCTGCCAGCGAAGATGGGATCCTACCCTATATGCCAATGCTTCCCAATGGGATGGCGCCCGCTTCTTCAACAAGCGCAAAGAAAAGGGCCAGGAACAGACGGCCCAGCTCGTGGCCACGTCACCCGATCATATGGCCTTTGGATACGGCCGGCAAGCCTGCCCGGGTCGCTTCTTTGCCGCGTCGGTGACCAAGATCGTGCTGGCACATCTTCTGCTCAAGTACGATGTGCGACTGCATGACCGGGAGCCGCAGACAGCGGCTTTAGGCTTTACGCTTAGCTCGGATCCGTCGGTCAAGGTAGACGTGAGGAGGAGGAAGGAGGGGGTCGACTTTGCGTCGACGTAGGGGCGCTGGCGGTTCTCACGGGGCACTCTTGGAAAGGGGTGGGAAAACGAGGCGGGACTTGATGAAACTACGCCGGCGGAGTGGTGTTGGTGTTTGGATGAAGCCAGCTGGCTCAAAAGTGAATGTTAGTCGGTAGATTGAGCGAAGCAAACTTAACATGCTATTTTCTTGACTCTGGTGGTGTGTTACATACCACTGATCGGTATTGGACCGTGAGTACATGACTCATGCCCCCAAGTTCATAAGACCCAGCTATTCCCGGGCCTTGAAAGCTCAACATAACAATATTCAATCTCTTGCATAAGTTCGTAACGCAGGCTACGTACATAATAATATACCAAGCCCTGAGGCCATTCGCATTGAACAAGTTAGCACGCACCTAGGAATCGACTCCTGAGCCTATCCTGACAAAGCCTTGTGCTGTATGATGTGTATCGAGCCTGTCTTGGAAGTATGTATTTATATCCAAAAAGAAGAAGAGGAAAAGGAAAGCCCCTGTCCCTCGTTATTTCAACGCCTGCTCACAGACTTTATACCCATTGCTTGAAGGAAAAATGAGGAAGAACAGAAAAAGTAGAAAAGAGGAGGTGGGGTGAAAAAGATGGAAACATCATTTCGTGCTGGTTATCAATGTCATATATTCAATGCCAGTTTCATGCGCTCATAGGTGTAGAAGCTCATGGCTACCATAGGGATGACTTTCACGTATCCGATAGTCAGTCCGACAAAGAAGCCGCGCACGCCACGCTCCTTCAATATCAGACGCGCTGTCTCGCCTAGACGCATTTTATGGCCATCGCCCACAGCGCCGCTGACCTGCATGCGCCGACGGATGACTTCTAGGGGATATGAGCAGGTTTGTGAGATGAGGCCAGCGATGCCACCGCTCGTCAACTCAGCCCAAGACCGCAGCGGCGCGGGCTTGTCCGGAGACTGCGTTTTCCGTCTCGGCAGAGCAGTGTACTTGGCGATGGACGGGTGGCGCAGCAAGTCAGACACGGTATCGTGTGTGAGGAACGACATGCCTGCGTAGGGAAGCATCCCCAGCAATGTTGGGTAGAAGCCACGATAGAAATTGAAGAGACCACCCCTGGGTGCGACGGAAGCGGCCACTGGCCCCTGCCCCGTATCATGAACAACAGGTTTCTCCTTATAGATCTGCCTGCAGATCGAGGTCAGCGACGACCGGCCCTCGCGTTTCGTCTCAAACGCGAGGCGCACCCGCACCACCTCGAGCGGATACGTGAAGAAGACGGACGTGACGCCCGCCAGACTCCCGCTGAGGAGCCGCCGCAAGGGTGTTTCGTACTCGCGTTGGGGGATGAGCTTGGCGCGGATCTGTTCGTAGGCGAGGAACTTGATGCCCGCATAGGGGAAGATGCGCAGCAACGTGGCCGAGTGGCCGCGAAAGAGGCCTTTCCCGCCCTCTGAGTGGTAAATGTCCTTCATGGCGGTGGCGACGCCAAACGAAGAGCCCGTGTACTTTGCGAACTGGGGGTTGCTGGCCTGGAAGAGGATCTTGACTCGATCGAGTGGCGCGACGAGCGTTTTAGCCTGTGGTAGGTGAGGCAAGCCGCTTGTGTTAGCAAATCGGTGCTGCATGCTTAATGTGACGATGAGACGACGCAAGAAGGAGTAAACTGATCAATTGAATCATCCCGGATAAAACAACTCACAGCGCAGCCAGCCACACCGCCTGCGACTCCAGATCGCCAGACATAATCCCACGATCGCGTGCTGGTCCTGACTCCCGATGTCCGTGCTACCTCGTCTGTCGGGCACACGGCCGGCTCTTGTCTCCATTTAGACTCTGAAGAGGCAGTGTCTACCTCGACATGCTGCTGAATCTCGTCGCGGGCCGTCTCTGTCATGGAAGCATGGCCCACGAGAGACGAGGACGATGGCATTCCGGCAAGCCGGCAGCACGTGGGCTGTGGGGATAGGATGTCGCGGAAGTCGAGGATCACCGAAGTCGCATGCCGGCCGTGGTGGGAGGTTTATAGAGGGTGTGCGCGTGCGTGTGCGCCTGAGGAGACGGATCAAGTCGGATTGTTGATGGTTCTGAGAAATAGAGTATGCGCCGCCTTCTTGACTTGGACCCGGGCCTGGAGGTTGCTTCGGCTCAAGGGCTGTCTGTGGTCTGTGGACACTGGAGAGGACGAACGAGAAGAGCTGCATGACCAAGCAAGTCGCATTCAGCCGAGGATTGCCGAGGCGCAACTTGCAAGACCCCAGCAGCCGTCTGCCCCACTTTTGACCGTCCTCCATGTCGTGTAACTTTCTGGACGTTCTGTTGCGACTTCTTTGGCGTCCTGCTTTGTCGTCACCTCCATGCCCTCGGCATCTCCATCCCATGAGAGGGCGGCGGGCCTCGACGACTTGACCTGCACACCCAGCGTCCTTTTCCAGAGTGATGACGCCACCACGGTTTTGCTCGATATTCCCCGCTCGCTCGAGGAAGCCCAGGCCCTACCGGGTGAACGTCCACGGCGCCGCATCTATTCAGCATCGCCGCGACGCGAGCCCTTTCTGACGCCAGATCCGACAAGCCCGCGTCGACGTCGCCATGGCTCTCGTTCGTCCTCCGCGCGATGCGGAGCTGCGGCGCATCACGGGCCGGCGCAGTCTCCTGCCGCTCAGATCGCGGACTTGATGACTACGGCATCAGCCGAGGCGGCCCTGCGCGTGCTCGCGGAGTCGTACCAGGGACCCTTTTACCTTCCGCGCCTGTCATCGGCACCGCCTCTAGGTGCGGAGCGGCAGAAGAAGCGACATAGTGGCGGTCAGGGTGGCCAAAACGGCCAAGTTGACCCCGTAAATCAAGGCAATCAAGATGGCCCAGGCAACGAAGTTGACCACGACGGCCACGACGGCCACGACGGCCACGACGGCCACGACTCGCCCACCAGTACCATAGCCGTCCCCGAGGCGACATTCCTACACGGATCCATCCAAAACCTGCGAAACACCTTCCACCATCGCGCCCCCATCTTCAACCTCATTGTCCTCGATCCGCCATGGCCCAACCGCTCCGCCAGACGCCGCTCCGCCGCCTACACCCCAGTCCGTCACCTCGCCGAAATGCGAACCCTGCTGACGAGCATCCCCGTCGCGAACCACCTCGCCCGCGACGGCCTCGTAGCCGTCTGGATCACCAACAAGGCCAGCATCCCAGAGCTGTTGGCCTCTCCCGACGGCGACAGCGTCTTCGCCTCCTGGGGCGTCCAACTCGCCGCCGAATGGACCTGGCTCAAGATCACGGCCGATGGGAAACCCCTGTACGACATGGCGTCTGTGTGGCGAAAGCCCTGGGAAAAGATTCTCATTGCGAAGCGTATTGGTGCGCCGACGCCGCCGCGACTTCGGTCCAAGGTCATTGTTGCTGCGCCGGATGTTCATTCCCGGAAGCCGAATCTGCGAGGTCTGCTTGGACAGGTCCTCGGTGATGGCGATGGTCGTGGCGAGGCGCAGTATTGCGGCTTGGAGGTATTTGCTCGCAATTTGACGGCTGGGTGGTGGAGTTGGGGGGATGAGGTCCTGCACTTTCAGGATAGGCAGTACTGGGCAGATGTCTCTGATGAGCTCTAGTTGTCTGATGAGATCTAGAGTGGTAAGGCTATGCATGGCCCTGTGAGGAGGCGGAGATCTTGGACATTGAATGTTCAAAATGCTTCCATTGGTATGGAGCATGTCTCGTTATTGTGTTTAGTTTGTTCCAATTCCCTTTTCCTCGCACTACTTGTGATGTAGGTATGCTCCATCTTGTAATGCCATGGCTTTCCAAATAAAATACAGTCCTACTCCCACGTATCATATCGTATCGTACAGAACCAAATTCCCTGCACGCCCTAAATCAAATGCACGACCCTAGTACGTCTAGTCCACCTTGGCTATCTCCGCCTTCGCTGGCTTTTCCTCCTTGGCCAGCAAAGTATCCCACCTTGGATCCAGTTCCAAGCCATTCGACCACTTGACTTCCCCTGACTGGATCTTCTTCGCCAAATCAGCTAGCGATTTCCTCTCTTTTGAATAGGGCTTTCTGCTAATCAAGGGGATCTTGGAGTTATGCTTCAGTTTCTGTTCCGACTCGAGCTTATCCATCACCTTCTCTCTCGTCTTCCACAGTTCATTGTACCAGGGCTCTAGATCGGTCGGCGCTTCCGGCCACTGGAACGGCTTGGTCAATTCAACCGTCATGACCTTGAGCGACAACGGCCGGTACGAGGAGCGGGTATTCGGATGTCGCTGGCTCAACGGCAGTTCCTTCACGTAGGACCGCACCTTGGTCACCTCGACGTTGTACACATTCCACAAGTAGTCGCGGAGATCGAATTTGGTGAATGTGAGGGGCACTTGGAAGCAGGCTTCGTGGGAGGGGAGGTAGTCTTTTCGGAGAAAGGTGATGACGTGGTTGGGCCTGGGATTGGAAATTAGCAAGAGAGCGGCCGGGTGGCTGTTTTTGAGATTCTGATGGCGACGTACAGAAACACCTTTTTCTCTCCGAGCCGGAAAGCCGGTAGCTTGCGGGCTGCTGTCTTGACTACTTCCGCCATGGTTCTGTCGCTGGGTGCGAGTGAGGTTGCTGCGACCGATGGGCACAAGCTCCAAAATATTTCATGGGGTGTCGGATAGTGGATTGACTCTTGGCGTCCTTTACGTAAGCATCCGCCCTGCCGGCTCGAGAGACCAAAAGACAAGATCTGGCACGGAGATACAGGGTCAATGTGGATTGGACTGAATTGAATTAATTGAAGATTGAAACTCTACGTCTCTTAAGAAATGGAAAATGACTGGTTCTTCATAAGTCACAATTAGTCGCTTCCGTCCTACCAGTGACCACACTCGCCTTGGTCCTACATATGTACCCATGTACATACCACAATCACAATGTGTCGAAAGTTGGGGCCCACAGATGGGCTAAAAATGCAACCACACGGCAAACCTCGTCAACGGATTTAACATCATGTGTAGCAGATCTTGACAATGCAGTCGCGGGCTGCACTCACAGATGCAGCATCTCTGGTTGGCCAAAAGTGTGAGGAATCAGGATGCATCTGATGTTTAAGGTAACGTATCCGTGTTCCGTGCTCGTTGTAATCACGGATCAGACGAAACTGCTCAAACTGGACGCCCACCAAATGCGCCACGCCAACCCCAGAAAACCATGCACGAAGTCGCCAGCCTCATCTGCCACGATGTCTCATTTACTTCCTTGTCAATCATTCATCCAGCATGCCAATTTCTTCCTCCACATTCATACCTCTACACCGCACTCACAAGCCAACAAGGCTACTGCCGCCGTTGTGTCTCCAATTTTGAACAGCTTTTCGCACCCACCAAGCCACACCCCCATCTACCGCGCCATCGTTTCAAGCCTCCTCAGACTTCGTCTTATTTCGCCTTCTCATCCATCATGCTACCAACACATACCAAAATCGGGGTAGTCCTTCTCACCAACCCACCGTAGAGCTTCACCATATTGCACCTTAAAAGCAAGCACTCATATACACAAAATGCGAGAGTCCTCCGTTATTTGCAAATACGCCATCATGGACGCAGCAACGGTGCCTCCGTCCGCGAAACCGCCGCCGTCCCCAGCTGCGCCAGAGCCTCCACCACAGCATAAAGTCGCCTCAAGAGAACCGTCCAGGAACGGCATATCGATTCCCAGTGCAATGCCCATCAAGGAAGAAGACCACGAGACTTCAATTCTAGACTGCCTCGACACGGGCTACGAGAGCGATGCGCCAGCACCGGCCCTCCTACCAGAAACGCAACTGGAGCTCGAACTGGAAAAGAAGCGCTATCCAGGAGCCAGCACATGGGCACCAGCCGAAGAACACCTCTTCGAGATCCTCTTCCAGAGAGCAGAGCGGGCTATCCTCCCCGGCCACTGGGAAGTAGACTTCAGGGGCATCCCCATGCTCGACACCGTCTTCTCCACCAACGACAACGACGACGACAACGATGGCAGCAGCAAAAACGGCCTCTCCCGCTCCGTCGTGTACAGCCGATCCGGGAATGACTTTCAGGGTACATACTTTTTTTTCCCTGTCCTTCCTTGCGCGTAAAAAGACCACTCTGCCATGACGGGCAAAAACAAAAAGAAGAGGAAGAAAAACGAGATATGGCTGGCCAAACACACACACACACACACACACACACACACACACAAGGCTAACGTTATTTCCTCTCTCCTCTCCTCCTTGGGCTTTATTTTCTTCTTTTATTTTTTCCAAAAATAGCCACCATGGCACTCCTCCGTCTTATAGACCTCACATCTTCCGTCAGAACGACCGTCCAATCCGGTCTCCACGAGAAAGCAAGCTCCCTGATCAAAACCTCCCTAGATCGGTATCTCTCATGGGCCGCGCAGGATGGCGGCTACGCCCACCTGCGGTACGTGCCCAACATCATCACCGCAGAACTAGACCCCCGGCTAGGAGAAGCCGAAATCACGAACCTGATGGAGCAGCGCATGCGGGCGCTGGCGTTCCTGCAGCGGGAATACCTGCGGGTAGATCGCGACGATGAGGACTTTACGCCTTCGGAGGGCCAGGAGCATTGCCCTGCGGCGCTGGTGGATAGGTTCCTGGGACAGGCGACGGCGCATCATGCGGGGTATGCGCCCTCGTGGGGGGAGGAGGATGATGGTGATGCGGCGGCGGCGGCGGTGGTGTATCGGAGGGAGCCGCCGGTTGTGTATGGGCTGTTTGTGCTGCGGTCGAGTGTGTTTTTGTTGACGGTGGATAGTGCAAAGGGGTTGGATGCGTATGTGAGTTTCCATGTGGATATGCATTTTATGGATCGGCATCAGAGTGTGTGGAATGCGTTGACGATTGCGATTGCGGTGTGCTTGGCGAGGGATCAGCTCGCGGGGCGGGTTGAGGATTTTGAGGAGTCGCAGCGCGGAGAGGGGAGTGAGAGTGATTGATGGAGGAGTTGAGAGCGAGGAGTGCTGAATAGGGGGGGATGCTTTTCCATTCCCTGATTTCTTCTCTCTTGGGGTTTTTGTTTGTTTTCCTCTCGTCTTTTCAGGAGGCATCTCTTTCTCAAATCTTGCTCGTTTGGAGCGGATAAGAAGAGCGGATTTGGTTTGGCGTTGTGAAAAAAAAAAGGAGGGTTCGAGATACCCCTTGCACTGGGCAGGATTCAATAGATGTACACGGTCGTGTACAACTAATGGTAGAGAGGGTTCGTAGACCAGGAAACAGTACTCTGACTTGGTGTAAAATTAAGTGTCCATATATAGAATCAAGCCCTTCGAGAGAGCCTGGTTCCAAAAAGTACAGTCCTCGAACTCATCACCATGTACGCGTCCGCACACCCCGACACATCGCAGAAGATTCCATATGGTGTAGACTTCTAGACTCGTATGAGCCGAAGCGTTCGCATCAAGTCTTTTAATCTGGGGGAGAGGTGCCCTCCATCGGGCCATGCCATGCCATTATCTAGTCCATATACAAAAACAAACAAATCATTGAGACTGAAATCAGGATAGGAAGACCCAGTACCAGGATCTCCCATCATCTTATCCCGCTAACGCCATCCCATGATATGGCCGTCTAATATGGAAATCCCCCCTCTTTGCTCTTCTTTCCTCTTCTATACATGTCGCTTCTCCCTGGTTGGCTTGTGCCCTTCATGGTCTATTAACGCTATGACTTTTGATTCCCTTCCATCTTTTTTATATACTATTTGCACAGTGTCCTTTGTGGGATTTCGCAGAACAAGCACCCGTGACGACCCGTCCCTCGCGTTCTATGTATGTGCTCTTCCTGGTCTCAGATTCCTACAGATGAAGGCTTTTAAAAACGTAAAATCCCGTCTTGAACATGCTTTTGCTTTCTTTCTTGCGGCTTCTGGAGGGCGCATTGCTGGCGTCGGCCATCGGGTCTTGAAGTCGGTAGCCTCGTGATAATTTACAAATCCTCCTTTTCTACTGGCATGATGGTTTTGAATTGGTGCAACAACCGCTGGTAAAGGAACAACATGCAGCCACTCTGGATAAAAGTCCATACGCCGCGGGGACCCACGCCGCGGAACCAGCCGGTGATGCCCTCGGTGCGATAGATGACGTGCAGGCCGGTGATGATGGACGATGTCTGAAGAGCCGCGGCGCCGGGCTGCGGTCGAGGGGCGCTGGCAGCCGAGGTGACTATGTGTCGTTTCTGTGCGGTAGCAGCCACTTCTTTCAGTTTGCTCGGCGAGTCCACTGGACGATTAACCTGAGTTTGTAGCCTCGTCTTGACCACGTCGAGCGGACAGGTGAGAACTCCGGCTAAGCCGCCTGCTGTAGCACCGGTCATGATCTCGAGCGGAACCCCGATGTCACTGCCATTCTTGTAGGTGCGCGCCCAGGCGTGAAATTGCTCCCAGAACATGAACTGCAACGCCGAAAAAGGCACGTCCCGGTAGAGCGTGGCCTTGTATCCGTAAAAGAGCGCCGATGCACCTTCAGTCCGCACAATCGTTCGCACGGCGTCTACGGTGCCTCGGTAGTTGTAGCCAGATTTGAAGTGTGGGTTGTTATAACGGCCCTGCAGTTGCAAGCGAGTCTTGAGGACTTCCGACGGCACGTACGCGATGGACGCAGCGATGTCGCCGAGAAAGCCTGCCAATCAAAATAAAGAAACAAAGGTGAGCGACGTGTCGCACAGTCCAAACAAGTCTCCATCAGGGGGGTTTCAAACGGCGCATTTTACCTGCTGAGAGATACGCCAAGTGCTGCTGCAGCCCATGATCTATCAAGAATCGCTTGCTCCATTCATATGTGCCGAAGAATAGGACCGTGGCAGGGAACGAGCCTCCCAGAGCAGGTATCCAACCTCCATATAGACCGCGTCGAATACCCTCTTGCCTCCATATTGTGTAGTACGATCGCCCCAATGACGTGTATCTCGATGGCGAGTTCGGATCGCCTTGCTGTCTCGTCTTGACCGTATCGATAGAGTGCATGAGCAAATCTCCAGTTGAGCCTCCAATACCGCCAGCTATCATGCACTGTCATCATCAACAACGAGCGCACCAAAAAGAAGGAAAAGCCGATGCGTTAGTCAAACCGTGCCCCTTGATCAGCCCCGTGCAGGCAGCAGAGCGCCTCACTGAGCAACTCCCGCCATGAGATAGCGACTAGAATAAAGACATACGTGGAGATAAGGCGGTCGGCTCTCAGCCCCGGCATCGTCGCCTTTCATGGTATGGCCGCCGTCAGGCCCTATGACGTTGTGTGGATTGGTCGATTTGTCGTGCTAGACACCAGCATGGCGATGCGGACCCGATGATTCAAGAATGCTCAGATCGCTGATTCTGCTTGCAGAGAGAATTAAATGGACACTGGAGAAGACAGAGAAATAAGATGCCGCGGGAATTGTCGATGTCGGCGGGTGCGAAGTCGATCGAGCAATGGCCGGGCGATGCGAAGGATGTGAAGGGAGAAAAGTCAACAAGCGGAGAATGGGCCCCCCAGACGGGTTCGAAGAAGAAAACCCGGAGCAAAGATTATCTCGAAAGCAAGGACGACAGTTCTGAGCGAGTGAAAAGGGCTGTTTTCCCGTCGCTGGGATGAATTGGACGTCGTGTTGGCTGGTGGTCAGCTCGAGGTACGCTGGACTGGCGCATTCTCCGAGTCAAAGAACTTTTTTTCCGTCCGGAGCGACGACATCCTCCGGCCACACACCTTATGGCCGGTTGGTCCGTGCAGCTGCCGAACAACGCAGTGACTTGCGGCCTCACCGTGTACATAGGTACCTCACCGTACTAGGTAGGTATGTACCTCACGTGGTTCGCCTTGCGTCGACCACTTTTGCTGCGTTTCTTCCTCGCCAAGATGCGACGCGACGTGTACCTACATACGGACAATGGCACCCAGGCTGACGGAGTATTGTTCAACGCGTTGCATACATGATTACATACCTACCTAATGTACACGCGTAGCCATTGGGCCCCATGCGCTTGTGGATGACAAGAATTAAACTACCTCGAGGCTCGCATGATATATAAAAGTAGCCTCCTCTCCTATCTTTCCAGCTCTCGCATCTCTCTCAGCCCCCAAGCTCCCTCTTATGCTCCCACCATCTCACCGGCCCAAGTTTGCTCAACGGTAATACAAAATGCGTCACTCTGCCGGTCAATAACCTCTTTGACACGGGTCCGTACGTATTGCTGTCCAAGCTGGAACCCGGCGCTCCATCTCCCTCCACCCACACATGATTCTCCGGAATCCTGACCGTCGCAATTGGATAGGGATGCTTTGTCTTGATAACGTCCCCCTCAAGAGCGACCACGCGCTTGACCACCTCGTTTTCCGGATTAGTCGGACTCCTGAAGTATAGATGCAGCATCAGCGGAATGAGTTCCAAGAAGTTCTCCATTTGGCACAACTCAATTGGCGGTGGAGCCCAGAGCCCTCGCTCAGCTTTTTACTTGCCTCAACGTGACAATCATGCCTCTTTGCAGGTCCTTCTGCGGTGACCATTTGTAAGTGAGGAGAACGTCTCTCTCCAACGTCTTGTCCTTATCTGCGTTCAAGAATGGATACATGGAAGACCCTTTAATGAACGTCAGTTCGGCCACGTAGAGATGAACCCAGGCGATGATGGGAGTCCATGTTGCGATGCCGACGAGACATTCGGCCAGTTCTCTGAAAGTGAAAGTGGGACGTCGCGACCATCTCAATCGAGCCCGTAGTGACCCGAAAGCCATTGGCGTGCTGATAATTGTGACAAGAGCAGAGGCCAGAGGGCTCAGGCTGCCTGTTGTTCGGGGAGGATGTGATGTGCTGCAATCTCGAAATTCCAACTGCAATCTTGCGCCGCAAAAACAATGGCCAAGTCTTGTCGGCGGTCACGATTCACTTTGGGGAGGGGCCCGCTAAGGGCGGGCGGCAGGGGACCCCGTTCTAGTGGTTCCAGGCTGGACTCCCAGGCTGCCAGGCTCCCACTGAGAACGCCAGACACGACTCACGACTCACGAGGCATCGGCCCAGCAACTTCAAGGCATGGCCATTATATGTCCGCACTCTGAGCCGAACCCAACTACGCATGGCAACAGGTAAAGCCAACAAAAAAACATCATGCGAAAAGGTCTCGTAAGATTCTATCCACCGTGTAGGTGCTATCTAGTCTATCTAGGAAAGAGAGAGGAAAAGGGGCTCGTGGAGTTGTAACTTGTGACCAGTGGACCACGAGGTGCAAGGCTGCGGAGTGCTGGTGACAAGTGTTCTCTTCATGGTGGAAGGAAGGAGTGATTGTGCAAACGTTATCTCCATGTATTCTGGGGTTCAGTTTGCCTGTTGTCGCGCGTCCGGCTTCAAGCCCGAGACTTTCTGTCTTTGAGTACCTATGCGGTTACGAATCACCACCATGATGAGCCTATGGACACTGAAACCCATTCGATGATCCAGTCGGGCCTACAAACTACATCGGATAGCCATACGAGCAATGGAATATGCAGCGTTCTCGACGCATGGCTGGCCCAGAACGCTTCTCTAATATTCGTCACGTTGACTGACTGACTGACTGACTGACTGACTGACTGACTGACTGACTGACTGACTGACTGACTGACTGACTGACTGACTGACTGACTGACTGACTGACTGACTGACTGACTGACTGACTGACTGACTGACTGACTGACTGACTGACTGGCAAGACAGCAGTGTGTCTCCGTGGTAGTGTGATGTCGGATGATCGTCATGCCAGAGAAGAACAATCTCATGTGCGAACATCTGTTAAAAGAAACAAACGTCACACGGACGCGCCCAAAGCATCGAGCAACCAAGAGTCGGGTCTCTGTAGCGCGCTCTTGAACGGCTCGGACGGTTTTTCGACTTATTGTCGTTTATTCTGCCAACACTCTAGGACCCTCCTGGGCCTCGCGAAGGACATCTATCATCTCCGAGTAGAGTTTACGATCAGGCTTGTCCGGCGTTCTCCCGTCGGGAAACACCTTCTGTCGTAACTTATTGACATGAGGAATCAACGGCTCGTAATAGTTCGTGCAAGCAGCGCGTAATTGATCCATGAAATGACCTTCTTCAGAAACCAGCCCTGCCTTCATATTTGCCAGTGTATCGTCGGCAATGATAGTTCGAAGCAGTTATCATGTCCAGCCCTCGTCGAATACAATTACAAGCGTCATCGTTCATGCCTCGAACTCTGACGGTTTCGTGGTGATAGTAGCGAGTCACGTTGACGGTTGATGATGTTTCGCCTCTCCGCCCGCAACAGCATCTCGCCCTCCTCATCTCGTTCCGGCAACTGCCAAGAGTCTTTGATGACTAACGGCTCCTCCGCATGATCTTTGCTATACGCTCGTAACGCTCTCCAGCAGGTTGTTCCTCGACCTACTATACCACGAGACCGGAATATCAACTCTTTGATGACAATGCACTCCAAGTTTCCATTCCGTTCGATCTCTATGAATTGTTGGCCATCGGATCCCTTTATCGTGGGATAAAAGCCGAGGTCCTCTTCACTCATCCAGAGGAAGCCGAGAATACTTTGGATGACTGCAATAGAGTGAAAGCAATCGAGATGATCTCCGATGGGATTATTGTCGATCGTCCATTTCCAGTGTTGTGAATCCATTGGCTCGGACGGGAGAGAGAACCGGGAATGCCGATATTGGAGACGAGTGACTCGTAGCACAGAGAGACCGTATTCAGGACAGGAACACGTTGAGAGGAAAGAAGCCTTTCACTCAGTATCTGTGGCTGCCAGTTATGAGGGAAAATATCCGTCCGGCTGCAAGAACATGACAAGATGCTGTTAGTGGCCAAACTATATACATCATAGTTCCTGGAAGGGGAAAAAACGTGATTAAGGCTTTGGCGCGCGGGGGAAGTATGTGGTTGTGAGTTCAACTTCTGACCCGACTCCGGCTCGTAAGTCGTGAATCGTGATGAGTTGTACCTGCTGTAGCCCGCCAGTTTTTACACAGTAATACGTTTCACTGTATCTGCAGCTACTGCTCGACATGTCTGTGGATGATGGCTATTGATGCTGCACGGGACTCGACTTTCTTGCGGCCTTTGGCCGACAAAAAGGTTAGGTAGGCACAGTACATTAACATGCATTTATGTACTATGTATGTAGTTACCAAAAGGTTGATCATGCAACACCGAACTAGCCTAAAGCAGGTCAGGGTCTCACATATTAAATGAGTCCCTCCCTGTTAGTACATCGCTTTTTGTTATCATCGGAACCATTCCTCCGTTGACGTTGTATCAACCCGCCGTCTGTCGTATCTCGTCGGGACCTTACATTGTCTCGGGGACGTTGTCATCGCTTTCGCTCAAGCTTTCGTCACCGCTCACCTCAGCGTTCTCACGCTCTCGCTTCTCCATCAAGGCCTGCAATTCGGCGTCATCGCTCTCCGTGACGGCCTTGGGCTCCATCTTGACGGTCAAATTGCCGCCAGCGCCCTCAATGCTTTTTCTGATGCTCTCGATGGCTCCGTGCAAAAGTGTGACACCCTGGTTCTTGTCGAATGAAGTACAGGTGAGCACGTACAACGGTGGCGAGACCAGCTTCACCTTGACCTGAGTATCAGCGTTGGCGTCCTCGGCGTCGTTGCCAGCCTCGGCAGTTCTCAGCGCCGTCTTGACGGCGTCAATACCCTCGTATCCGAAGCACGTCACCTCGACATCAGCTCGGACCTTTGTACGCTGAGGAGTAAGTCTCTTGCTGATGTAAAGCTTCAGCTCATCCTCGACAGGCTTGCTAGGGAAGGTGACGTCATTCCAGACTTCCGCGTTTCTAGATATGAGCTTTAGTGCATGTCCCTTGACAACGGGGAGAGCAAAATGATGCGCAGTTAAAGGAAAGCATACGTGATGGATAGCTTAAAGGCGTCGATGGCATGGCCGTATTTCTTGTTCAGTGGCCATGCGATGGTCTCATACAGAGTCTCGATCGGAGTCTG
Source organism: Claviceps purpurea (assembly GCA_029405325.1). NCBI lineage: Eukaryota > Fungi > Ascomycota > Sordariomycetes > Hypocreales > Clavicipitaceae > Claviceps > Claviceps purpurea. The sequence continues at coordinate 2,048,200 of CM055783.1, read as the reverse complement.
CGTCTTCTCGGCCACATGTCGCATAATCAAGTGCACTGTTTTGCTCTTGTTGTATCGTTCATCGCACTTGACCATATCCTCGGGAGATACACGTCGCTTGGACAAATCAATGTAACCTAGCCACCTTTTGTCAGCTGATTGCTTTCCCTGCATTTCCCGGTTTGTCAAAGGAAGAACGTCGACTTCATGACAACGGGCATCTGGGACTGCAGTTTATCTGGCAGCAGAAGAGCAGAAGACTCGAGCTCACGCACCCTTTTGCTTATCCACACGAAGCACGACAACGACCTCATTGCGACCGACTCTGATGAGTTTCTGAATACTTCGGATACGTCGTCGCGACAGTTCGGAAAGCAGAATCATGCCATCAATGTTGTCGTACTCGAGCAGCTTGACGTAAGCACCCATCTCGGCGATCTATACAGCACTCTGTCAGACCCGTTTATTCCACGCGTCGGAGTCAAAGTCCAGCCAGCGTCTTGACTGGCATTACCAACCTGCTTCACATTGACCATGACGAAGCTATCGATCTCCGGATACTTCTCCTCGTAGAAACGGCAGTTTGTTAACGACATCGTGGCGGTGTTGATCTGTCCTCAGAGTTGAGAGATAGTCGTTAGGAATTTCGGGATGGTGAGGGGAAGGGAGGGAGCAGATGTCTTGAGGTGGACCGTTCCGAAAAATCGTCCCAACTTGGCGCGCCGAAAGTTTTGCGAGAATTCTTCGCTCGAGGGTGGTTTCGATTCTTCGAGGCTTTGCGGTGAGCAACTTTCGTAGCACCAAGAATATGTTGTTCAGTGGCCGGTGAAACAGTCGCGATTTCGTTCCTCACTGGTGGATTGCGGAGTCATAATTTTGACATTTTGCAGTTGCCCTGCGAGGTGGATGGTGGGGTGTGGCGGAGTTTGGCAGGGTGTGGCTGGGTTCACGGAAGCGGTATCACCGGGCAGAATAAGCTCCAATGCGCTTTTATGAGCATGCCGAGGTGACGACTAGGTATCACCACGTGACCACCAAAGTAAACAACCGTTTCGCCGGTAGAACTAACGTCTCGTCGTCGAGCGTATAACTCGACAACCGACAATACGGTATAGACCAGCGATGGCTCCAGCAATGGCTCGTGGTAAGGCTCTCGTACTCATTGGCAATGGCATCTTTTCTTCATGCAGTCTATCCAGTCCTGCATACGAATATGTGCTAATTGTCCCTTCCCCGGTATTCTAGCAACACAATTCGAGCTCTCACCGCCTCCAGGCGATGCGTTATCAGCCGTCGTGTTCGCGCCAAACGATTCTAGCAAGGTCCTCGTTTCCTCATGGGACAAAAATGTGTACTGCTATCAAATTGGGGACAGCGACGGACGGTTGACCCTAACAAAAACCATTGAGCACCGAGCGCCCGTTTTGGACGTTTGCTTTGGCGCCGACGACAATGAAGCTTTTACAGCGGGCTTAGATTGGACCGTGAGCAGGTAAGGGAAACAACAAAAGTCCACTGGCCCTCTAGCTTCTGCTTGTGACTAATGGCAAATCAAATCAGGTTGGACTTGCGAACGGGGGACAAGACATCTTTGAGTAGACATACCGCGCCTGTTCGATGCGTCGTCTACAGCAAAGATCACAGTACGTTGCGAATTAGGCGCCAGGTTCCTGAATTGGCACGGCTCCTTGCTTTGCTACCAGAGAAAGTCAACTAACCAGAAGCTTTCTTCTTCAGATATCCTTGTTTCCGCCTCATGGGATTCCACCATCAACCTGCATAATCTCTCCTCCCCTACCAGCACACCCATTTCTATCAACCTCCCGGCCAAGCCACACGCCGTCTCCGCCAGCCCTACCAAAGTCGTCGTCGCCATGACCGGCCGAATCATTCACATCTATGACCTCGACACTATTGCACAGCTCTTCGCCTCGGGGGGCACGGATCTGAAACCGTGGCAGCAGCGCGAATCTTCGCTGCGCTATCTCACTCGCGCGGTGGCCTGTATGCCAAATGACGCCGGTTATGCTACCTCCAGTATTGAAGGTCGCGTAGCAGTAGAATGGTTCGAAAACACGGCGGAGTCACAGTCACGTAGGTATGCATTTAAATGCCATCGTCAAGCGGCACTCGAGGGCGATGGCGACATCGTTTATCCCGTGAATGCGCTCGCGTTCCATCCCGTCCATGGAACATTTGCATCAGGAGGTGGTGATGGCACAGTAGCACTATGGGATGCTGAGGCCAAAAGACGGTTAAAGCAGTATCAAAAATTCCCCAACAGTGTGGCGGCGCTGGCATTCTCCAATGACGGTAAATATCTGGCCATTGGCGTATGTCCTGGATTCGAGACTGGGCAAAAAGAATACTCTGGAGCGGGCACGACTGCGATTCTCATTCGAGAGCTTGGCGAAAACGAGGCGAAGGGAAAGGGTGCCAAACATTGAAATGAGCTATGAAAATCTGTTTTCCAGACAAGACATTGGACAAGAAAAGAGAACAGCAAAAGACTTTGTCATGCACTTGTCATGTGTATAAAAGAGATGTGATATGAATTGGCTGGGGCTCTACATCGGTCAGGCGGATGCATGGAAGCACTGGCCACTATAATTGTCCAAGTAGTTGTTTTCCACTACATTCCCATCAGATCATTAGCATCCGACTCTTGATCCTGTTATGTGTAGGTAGGTACGCAAGCCTCCCTTCAGACAGCGTTATTTACAATTCAGAAACCACATACGGAGTAAACCGGGGAATTCAACGGAAAGCAATTGTCATTGACTAGATAGACTCTATACTCGTCGCTTTCTATTAGCTCGTCGCTGCTGTCTGACACACTAGATAACAACCATCACATTAATACCAGGGATACTTCATGTTCGGCATGCCTCGATTGTAAATATCTCGTGCATCTGTGCACGGCTTGTGAGGTCGCCAACGCCAGTGAGAGGTCCTGAATGAAGGATACTATTCTCCATTTGTTGTGGGTCTTATGGGCTAGAAGAGGATTCCAACTTAATCAGTTCTTTAATTCTATGAACCCGGGATCGGTTCCACGTACCTTGACTTCTGCAACATGATCGAAGCTCCCTGCGGTCGATAGCAACCAAGTGTCCTGAAGCGACTCCTTGGGTAGCTGTTTCCCCCACAAAAAGTTGTGTGGAAATCCGAGATCGAAAGGCACGGCTGCTTCGATATCATGAATCTCTTGGTCTGAAAGCTCGATTGTCAATGCTTCCACGTTGGCTTTGAGATGCTCAACCTTTCGCCCACCCACGACTGGAAACACGTATGGTGTTTTTTGCATGACATAGGCCAGGGCGATACTAGTAATAGCAGTCTTTCTGCGATGCGCAATGGCTTCCAGTGCCCGACTGATTTTGATGTCGGCAACACTAGCCTCGGACTTGCGGCCTTCGTTCAGGCGCCGGGCATCTTCTGATTTGAAGTTGCCTCCCCCAAGTGCTCCCCAAGGAGTAATGCCCATACCTTCGGCTTTGCACATGGGTATGATGTCACGCTCAAAATCACGACAAGCAGCAGACCACCGTCCCTGGTAAACGGAGAATTGGCGCAGCCCATGATTCCGAGCGTATTCATTGGCCTTGCTAAAAATGTTAAGTCAATAAGAAGTTTGCCACGTTTTGACGAGGGAAGTGTCTGTAGCAAGGAAGCACCTACCTCACAATCCAAGCAGGAGCGTCACTGATGCCCAAATACAACACCTTGCCACTCGTGACAAGTTGGTTCAAAGACTGCATGACTTCCGGAATCGAAGCACTGTAGTCCCACCAGTGAACATATAAGAGGTCAATGTAGTCGGTCTGCAGCTTCCGCAAGCTAGCATTTACAGATATCTGCAGGCTCTTTGTCCCATTGCCTATAAAGTTGGCCATAATGCGGGGTTGGTCGGGCCCAGCTTTGAAATTCGTTGTATATTTGGTAGCAATGACTTAATTCACAAGTTCAGCTGTGGCCATCAAGACTCAAAGCCTTGTCATAAGCTGGAGCGACCGCACTTACCCATTTGGTCGCGATTTCTACGTTTCTTCATCCACTCGCCAATCCATATTTCTGACTGTTCACATTGATAGCTATTGGCCGTGTCGATGAAGTTCCCTACACCGGAGGCTTCATGTCAGCGAACTCTTGTTGAGACTATTGCCGAAGTCGCTGACCTCCCTGTCAAAGGCGCTTTAGTAGATTGATGTTCAATGGTATTTGACTCGTTTGGCTCTTGGTTGGTGAGGCATACTCTGCTGTTCGCGCCAACCATAGCATCAGGAGAACTGACCTGCTTGTAGAAAAAGTCAAGAATTCTTTCTGCATTATCCTGGTTGCATTCTCCCATCCAAGCTGCCCTGATTGTATCGACCTGTTAGTGGTGTATTTCAGCCTGTGTATTCTTGAGGACCTCGTCATTCTACAGCGCGACGGCTAAAAACTGAAATCGGGACCTGTCTCATACCAAGCATCGCCGAAGTTCATGGACCCCAGGCACAGCGGGCTCACTCGAACAGAAGCTGTGGGAGAAAGCAGTCGATAATGGGACAATGGAGAGGCGGGCGGCTCGACATGAGGTAGTACGACATTCATGGCCGCAAGAAGGCCGGAGGAATGAAAATAGAAGCCGTCGGACTGGCTTGGCAAAGGAAACAGACGGTGCAGACAACTCTTGAGGAGAAAGCAAGGGAAATTTTAGGAGAAGTCAAGGGAAAATTGAGGGAAATGGAACTAGATAATTCTGGTAGAGTAGGTAGATACAGCAGCCTGGTTCGTTTCGCGAAGAAGAATGTGGCCTGCCGATACGACAAGCTAGGAAGCCTGGGAAGCGCCTGCCTATAACGCTACATCATGTATTCGCATTGCGTCGATCCACAGTCGGCCGATTCGAGCCTCAATAACGCAGTAGCGACTCCAGCGAACAGTCACATTCGAGTTCTTTCCCGTAATGCCGTCGTAACTTCGACTACCTTTGCCAACGACCAAGGCGGCGACGTCTTCTCTGCAGCTACGCCTGCTTTGGCTCTGCTGTCACTCAATCCGCGACGAGGCAAATGAAGTGTTGCGTGGTCTCGGACGCTTCGTCATCCGGAGGGAATATCTCAAGCCGGCAATTGCTGTCTTGTCGAGTCATGACGAGGTTGCGCGGCCTTTGTAGCGCACCTACATGCGCGTGAGACTCCTGATCAGTGATGACTCTGATGAGTGACGATCACGAACTGTGGACCCACCATCCTGATCCTGATCCTGGAGGCTGCTACCGAAGTGTATCCGCACCCTCCAGCTGGATTTTTGTCGTCGCGGTCCCTATTGAATTATCAAGCCCACGACTTGCAGCACTCGCATGGCCAACAATTGTCGATGACACGCGTGGAATACGCTATTTATACAGCTGTTCTGTTTCATCCGCGCAGAATGGGTCCCTGAAATGGCCTCTCCCCCGCCCGTCGCCCCTTCCAGAGCTGCGCTCAATGCTCTTCGAGGCTTGCTTCTGACAACATCCTGTTCCCTGATTCTACTCTCAGAGGAGCGAAGACGCCGCATGCAAATCGCCCTAACTGCCATTGAAAATGCCAAGAAGCTACAGCTGGTCGCACACTCGTTTCGAGAAAGTCGGCGGACAATTGCTCGAACAAGAGGCTCTGCGAGTGGGAGCGAGGGCGATCTTTTCGCCGAAATCGACGACGATGCTCTATCCGAGATGTCCATTACGCGGGCCAAGCGCTCAAGTCGTCGCAGAGGCCGTACGCATATAAGAGGGGGGATCGATGAGGCGACAGATATTTGTGAATATAGCAGCCGGCTACTACAGCCCATCAGCCGAAATGAAAGTCACCACGAACGTATCCAACCTGCCGAAATTGCCGAACCTGTTGGTCCGATGAGTCGCGCTACCCACTTCACCGGTAATCTGGACATTCTCAGTTTCAACAAGATGAAGTCGACATGGCTGAGATCTAACAGACCGCAACGCTCGGTCTGGAAAGCTCCGCGAAGAGGTACTCGCTTCCATTCGACTCATGCGGCACACTTACCGGTTTCGGATACCAATATCACAGAAGCCAGGGAGCGGTCCATACCAACGACAGACCATAGCAGCTTGGCCTCAAGGCATCATTTTCGACAACTCACAGCAGATTTGGAACGATTGCTGACGGATTTGGAAGCTCGTATCGCGGAAAACAAAGAAAAAATCTGCGACAAGGACTTGAGCTCTGCGAAGGATCTAGTTGAGGAGATAGCATCTTTTGGGCATCTCCCGGTAGCTGCTATGGACCTTGTTCAATCCCAAGCCATCCGCCTGTTCAGGATTGCTACTCACTCCCCCGCGGATATCATAGCCACGTTGTCGAGCTTGCTCCCGTTAAAAGGAGATGCTATGGAAATCCTCGCACCATGCGCTCTAGTTTTGAAGAACAGTGCGCATCGTAAAAGCCTCCGCGAAGTCCTGATCTTTTTATCCAACAATAATTCATTATGCCCATGGACGAGTGGGCGCCTCATTCATCGCTTGCTATCTTGGCTTTCGGAAAGTCAATGCGACTTTGTCTCAATCAAACAGCTATATCTGGGACTTCAGAAAAGCGGGCTGTTTAGAGACATAGAAATACGGAAGGAGGTTGAAATCGAGATTCGCCAGTTGATGGTCGAATTGGCTTTGAAGGCTGACGAAACCGATTTTACGAACACAGAGCTGCGAATGCTAGAGGAAGACTTAGGGGCCGTTGTGTCCGACGTCCGTCTTCTACGAGACCTCATTCCCTGGAAAGTCAATGGCGGCAAATGGGATGAAGTTTGGTCGCATATTCAGGTGCTGCGACAGAGCATCGAGCATCCAGAGGAGGAGGCTCAAAGCCTCGGAAATAAGTCTCTGTATCAGGAAATTCTCAGCGACGCTACGGATAACTTTGTGGCTCAATGCAGAGATCATGACGAAGTCGAGGCATTCCTTCGCAAGGCCGTGACAGGCTTCAGTCTTCAAAGGATCAGGCCGAAATGGTTTTTCGCCGTGTTGGACGGTCATGCGCGTCGTCGTAGAGCGGATTCTGCAGGCTCATGGCTTCACTTCTGCTGCGACCACAAATTATTGGTGGGCGTCTGGTTCAATCGACTTTTTTTTGCCAGATGTCGCAAGAGTTTGTGGTTTTGTGATCGGTCTATTCGTCGTCTTTATGATCGCCTCCTCGCTAAGAGATTGCGCATGGCTCAAGATCTGGCGACGACACAGCCCGCTGATCCCGATCACCTTGAAACGCCGCCCGCGGTCGCGTTGAGAAATACTGTATCAGAACAACTTGAGAGTGAAAACGTGGATACGGAGCGCGCGAGGCATTTGATAAGCTCAGCATATAGGAAGGGGAGGGACGTAAGCAGGGCACTCACGCCCTTGCTCATAGCTTTATTCCAGCAAGGCGAAGACCCAAGTTCGTGGATCAACACTTCTCTTGAATCAGGCATCCGTCTTCAAGATAGCATATATAACGCGGCGGCTCAGGCACTGTCAGCTAGAGGCAAGCACTCGGCGGCGATCAAGGTGTGCGAAATTGCGGCCCGCGAAAACGGCAACGGCCAACTTTCGTACAACGAGTACAACTTTGCAAATCTGGTGTTTGCCTATTCGGGGTTTTTTCTATACAAAGAGTTGCAGTCACTGCTCTCCGAATTCACGTCAGAGATGATTTGGTGGCATGGTAGCAAGATCTGTAAGGAGACTATCAAATTGGCCATGAAGAAGGCTGCCTCAAGAATTTCAACGCAACCAGAACAAAGCGAAATCCACCGACAGGCGTTTGAGCAACTACAAGTTGCTCTTGAGCACGTGAAACAATGTCGTCCTTCGTCGCGTCAACGGGTGGATATATCGAAAACGTTGATAACTATTCTCGAGGTGAAACGGCCGAAGACCACAGACAGCAAGCGAGAGAAAGAGAGCCATATTCCTTGATGATGCGGTCTGGGACAAAACAGATCCTGCTCCTTTTCCCCGTCAAACGACACACGGAAGGGCAATATGTCTGCGAAACCGCCTCCAAAAGGGCCACTCTCTACGGCCACCTCCTAGAGTGATGCACTTCTTTGCGAGTTTACTTCTCTGCACCAACGACCGCCCGCCGACTATGCCGTCCTGCCGGCTCATGAAGTTGTGTCATAGCGGACATGACTTGCCGGAAAGACCTAGCTTACCGGAATAGCTCGCCTCATGGAGAACAAGGTCTCCGTATGGACCATGAATGACCTAATACTCGCAGCGCCAACGTCAAAGGCTTTGTCAGGTCTTCCGCCATTTCACAACAAATCGTGCTGTTCCACAGCAAATGGCTTCATCCCGTTAGGGCGCGCGCCACCACAACCACGACCTCGACCGCTTGGAGAACAACATGGCAACGTTATGAGGGATAGGCGTGCACCAGATGTTGCGCCAAATGCAGTCGATGATCTTGAGCTCGCTGCAGGCACTCAGCCGAGCTTGAGCACTCTCAATACACCTGTACACCAACGTATTTGTATATTTTGTATATCACTAGCTGTATATTCATCATTTAGACGCAGAGACGAATAGATACCAGGGTTGGCTCTTTATTTCTCGGGCAAGATGCTTCTTTCGCCCACTATGTAATAACATGGCTCACAGATCAGGCGCGTGCGCAAGCTCTTTCGAATGTGTGGGTTTCACAAACTGCTGGGCCCGAAATCACATGGCTCATAATCATCGGGTGTCTACGGAATGGAGAGGCCAGGATGGGGTAGGTAGAGCTGGGAATTCGAAGGATTGAAGGTCGGCCGGTTACATCTGGGCTGTATTACGTCACCCAAGTTCCAACAAGCCTGCGGAGCCGACAGGAGAACCCTGGTTTTGTCTCGCAAGCGTGTACTCAGTATGTACTCTGGAATAGCCAATGAAGTGGTGCTAGAAATGACAGTCCACTCAGAGTCATGAAATATACAGCTATCTACAGTGTCTACTATGCACTCTGTATGCGGTGGTTGTAACTTGTAAGTTGTGTCTGCATTTGCATGGTCAACTGTCTACCTAGGTACCTACATACCTCTCTAGGTACATACATACCTAGACATGTCAAGGTCACAATTTAAAAAGGGGCCATTCACCACTGTGTGCCCCTCTTCCGGATGCCCGTTTTAGCGTCCAACAAAGAGGATGAAAAGTCGCACAAAAAATGAGACAAAGTTGTCATGGCCGGCATTCATCGTCATTCACGTGCTCGTGGAGGCCTGCAGGAACGGCGTCGAATGTTGCCACGGACTAAACCGTCGGGTGGTTCGATTTTCGGGCGCATCTGGAAGCCTCTTACTGGATGGCGAGACATGCATGGGTAAAGGACCCCACCTTCGAGTCGAACCCTCCGGACGGAAAGTGGCACCAGCCAACCAGCCAACCAGTCACAGAGATGGAAGCCCCTGAGCGCATGGGTCGTGGAACCACCCCCATCAAATTGCGGATTTCGAATTTCGAATGGACAATCGCTGGCAGTCCCAACCCAAGCACGTGAAGATTGACCGTTTACGGAGTAGGTACATACTCAAGACTCAAGAGTCAAAAGCCCTACAGATCTATTCCTATGCCATCCCTCTTTGCGCCGACGATTGCTTCAGTGGCGTGGCTTCATACCAACTCGAATCCAGGATAAGCCTACATATCTGGCGTACCTTGCGTGCACGAAGTGGCTGCGCTTTTGTCGATTCAAACCAATTGCAAGAAAAGTCGGCACTGGGGCCATTTGCCGCCAGAGCCTGCCCGATCACCGAACCCCTGTCCAGCGCTTGAGATCCGATCCTCTGGTGCCTCACGTCCCCTTCCTTCCCATTACCCGCCCCTTCTCGCTGCACCGACCGTGAGAGACAGACTGCCTCGTCCTTCTTTTCCGGCAACGACGCCTCATTGACCGATCACCACCTACCGACGATTACCTCTCCAGCGAGCGTGGGAAAGAGAAAAGAGAACAGAAGAGACCATCAAGCACAAGAGCCTCAATGACGACAAAATTTGTCCCTGCGTCGCCCGACGCCCGCAGACGGCGCGAGGAGCACCACGAAGCCGATGTTGTCGTCGTTGGCGCGGGTATTTTCGGATGCGCCATGGCCTTTGCCCTCGCCAACCAGGGCCGTTCCGTGATTTTACTCGAGCGTTGGATGAAGGAACCGGATCGCATCGTTGGCGAACTGCTGCAGCCCGGTGGCATTGCTGCTTTGAAGCGGCTAGGTCTCGGACACTGCGTCGAAGGCATCGATGCCATTCCCTGCAAGGGCTACAATGTCATCTATAACTCATCACCGACCCTGATTCCGTATCCGACAATCGACGAGAACGGCGAGGTGATATATGCATGGAAGGGGACAGGCCAAGAGGGCAAGCGACCGGAGGGCAGATCCTTCCACCACGGCAAATTCATCGGCCAGCTGCGAAGGTCGTGTCTTGCGCACGAGAACATCACTGTCGTGGAGACTGAGGTGGTCAAGACCGTACAGGGCGAGTGCACAGATCAGACTCTCGGTGTGGAAACGCGAACAACGAACAAGGAGACTGGCGAGAAGAAGGCGGATTACTTTTTTGGTCACTTGACCATCATAGCGGACGGATACAGCTCCAAGTTCCGGGAGCAAGTCATCAACAACAAGAAGCCGACGGTCAAGAGCAAGTTCTACGCCCTCGAACTTATTGACACGGAGCTACCGCAGGAACACTTTGGCCATGTCATTATCGGAAGTAAGAGCTATCCCACCTTGCTCTACCAGATCGGCACCCACGAGACGCGCGCCCTCTTCGACGTGCCAATAGGCATCCCGGAAGCATCACCCGCTGCCGGTGGTGTGCGTGGCTATATCAAGAATGTGGCTATTCCAGCACTGCCCGCCTCGGTCAGGCCAGCCGCACTCAAGGCCATGGAGGACGGGAAAATACCGAGAAGCATGCCCAATAGCTGGCTGCCCCCCAGCAAGCAAAACTCAAAGGGCCTCGTCCTGCTTGGCGATGCCTTCAACATGAGACATCCTCTCACGGGCGGCGGCATGACCGTCGCATTCAACGATGCTCTGATGCTCTCACAACTAATCGATCCGTCCCACATACCCAGTCTCGAAGACTCCAAGGCCATCAACGACGCCCTCGGTGTATTCTACTGGCGTCGCAAGAACCTGAGTTCCATCATCAACGTGCTCGCACAGGCGCTCTACACCCTATTCGCTGCCAACGACCGCCAGCTACGAGCTCTCCAGTCCGGATGCTTTGAGTACTTCCAGCGAGGCATGACGGACGGGCCCTGCGGTCTGCTGGGCGGTATTATCAGACAGCCTTCCGTATTGGCGTACCACTTCTTCTCTGTAGCGTTTCTGGCGCTCTGGATGAATGCACTTGCGGTGATGGGATCTGGGCCGCTGGGATTCCTCAAGGCTCCTCTAGCACTTGTTGATGCTGTGCTTATTCTGTGGAAGGCTAGTTGTGTGTTTCTTCCGCTGGTGTGGCGGGAGGGGTTCCAGTAGATTGGGGTAGCGCAGGTCGACGGGAGTTCGACAAGAAAGAGGGAGGGGAAATAGCATGTGCATGGATATGAGCGTGCAAAATATGAATGGGAAGGCGTTGTTGTCTTGTTATTAATAATGTGGTTGAGGTTGTTCATGTTCATGTGGTTAGCGACGGGAGCGGCTTTGAGACGCGTGTACACATTCACATACATACATGCATTCATACACACTCGCATACTTACTTACATATAGATCTAATTAATCGAAAGCTCAGAGGTACGAGTCTATAAAGAAGTGGTTGTACTGGGTATGAATCCCGGGACATGCGTCAAATTTCAATCAGTGAGCCTTGAGTCTCGTGCTGTAGGCAATGACACATACAGTACCATGCTCTACGGAGTTAACTCTGTTTGTACTTTGGGGGGTTTCTAAACTACCATCTTCTCTTCTTTCGGATATGTACATATGTATGTACGTCAACTTCTCTTCCCTTTCGCCCATCTTGCTTGACTCACCTCTTCAGCCTTGCCTTAAACTCCCCACCAAAAGTTTAAAACACCAGACGATTCCCAACAAAACCCATCTCGCATACCTACACCCCCTCTGCGTACGCCTTCAGATCCCCCCTACTGCAGCAACACGCCGAGTCGGGTCTACACTGAAACACGCAGCTCTTGCAGCCCAATTGGTCTCCACCGCGAAAAAATGATGCTATTCTTATACACGTGCCTAGGCTAGGGATGTTGGTCAAAGACATTCATGTACGTTTACAACATCCCGGTTGGAGAATGTAGGAACAGGATGTGGGGATGTCTTTGGGGTGTGATCCACGAGCGGCTGCACAAGTTTACAGAGCCAAAATCGGTACAAGTTGCATGTGGGGTCAATGTGGGGCGACCGCTTTGTACCGTCCGTTGCACATATCAAGTGGTTATTTTTCACCGCCTTCTGTTCGTGACCGGGTACCTCGCTGCGGGGTCTGGAAGCGCCAGTGCTTCCAGCGCCTCTAGCGGCAAAACTCGCTGAAACTGCGCTGCAACAGTGCTGTGCGGCGTCGCTGCGGGATGTGGAAGCGCCAGTGCTTCCACAGTGCTTCCCGTCGTTCCAGCGCCTCAATACAGCGGTCAACACCCCCCGCAAGTGCTGAAACTCGCCGCAACTGCGCCGAAACAGTGCCGTACTCTTGAAGGCGTCAAAATAGGGTCGAAAGAGCACTTTTTCGCTGCTCCGAGTGCACTACAGGACCAAAAAATCGATACTGTGAGGCGAAGGTCGTTATCGGCATCTTCTTCCATCACGAGTCGTAAAAGATCAGGGACATTAGCTCCCTGAAAAAGGCCCTGAAAGGTTGTCATGGTGGGCGCTGTGCAAAATTTTGGTGCTTGCCTCTCTGCCAACTCTGCTTTGACAAAAGTGAAGGGAGCAATTGCTCCCTTCATTTTTGGCAAAGAGAAAATGGCAGAATCCTCTGCAATCTTGGCATTATTTCCTATTGCAGGCATTTAAGCGAGCCCGGCTAGCGTGGTACTTCATGCGCTCTGCAAACTGTGGCTCTATGCATTCAAGCCGAAATTCCATATCTTTTTAAAGGAGCCTGCAAAAAAATATGCAATTAAGCTGGCTTTTCAGCTCTGTAAACTTGTGCAGCCGCTCGTGGATCACACCCTTGGCCCCTTGCCGGACTCGGGCCGTGCACAGGTGAAGGAAGCGGTGTTGTGTCTGGGAAGGTGCATTAGGTGCTGTACCTACCTACCTAACCTACCTACCTACATACATACATACGGAGATTATGGAAGGTTGATGCAATGGGGAGGGGGTGCGACGTGCGTGGAGGCTTGATACATACGGGGTCGATTGGCTTGTTTGGAGTAGCGAGAGGAACACTGTAGTATGTACGTGATGGGTTGGGTGTATTGGCAGAAAACAAGGACAAGGGGGATAGATACTTAGGTACCTACTACATACATACTCTTTCGAGAATGTGTTAGATATAGCAGGTAGGGTAGGAGGATGCTGTTCTAGAAGCACGGTAGCTTGCTTGTGAGAGGATGCCAACAAACGGATTGTATGTGTACCTACCTTAGGTACGTAGGATGAATGCTTCTCCAAATCCACACTAGCTTCTTAGGACCTACATGGACGTTCTATAAAAAGAAGAGGATATGTATAACTACTTCTTTGAAACCGCATTAGCTACTTTGAGAAAAAAGGAAGAAAGTATTTACCGCTTTTTTCACACGACATGAGCTGCTTAGGCGAAATCGTTTACACAACCGCTAGGAGAGATGCGTTGCGTTGGCGTCGATGGAGAGCGCGAAGATGCGGCACACACTGTTAGTTGGTGCTTGTAATGTAAACGTACGTAGAGCAATGGGCACGAGGATGCTCCGTTCATCGAGAGTCCACATATCATGGCACATGCCAAGGCTTAGACAGTCTTCGCCAGCCAAGCGGCCTGCAGGTCCTGGACCATTACATGTCACGATGGCCATCAATTTGGACGTCTACGTAAGCCGCTTAGGAAGTAAGCACGCACAAGATAAGTAAGCAAAGATGGCTCTTTGGAACCAACATTAGCCGTTTAGAAGAAGAGACTGAGCAGTCATCCTTAATTCTCTTGCACGCAGCACACGGAATACATTCCATCACGTCTTCGAGGTACACAGCACCATTCACCTCGCCATGTGCCAAGCCAACCCGACTATTCATGCAATCAATAATCGTCTTCGCTACCTCAAACGTACATCCACCCATCTACATTGCATCTCCACACCAAAACAAGCAAGACTCCCCCCGTTCGCTCACGTCAACCGCCGCCGATACACCCCCATCATCCAACTCGCCCTCAGGACCGCCAGCCCCAGCGCCATCTTGATACTATCCTGGATAACATTCAGCTTACTCCCCCCAACCTCGTGCCACTCGATAGGCACCTCGGCAACCTTGATTCCGGGACTGGTGCCAATAACACTGCCGTCACTGCCGAGCACAGGGGTTGCGGGAGCCGACTCCGCCAGCATCAGCATCTCAATGTCGAAGATCCAGCCCTCGGTGTGCATGTAGGGCACAATGTGGGGGAGTGCTTCGCGCGTGAATAACTTGAAGCCGCATTGGGTGTCGCGGATGCGAGATGTGGCCGGTGGGGTGAGGATGGTGAGGACAAGGTGGAATGAGCGCATGAGGAAATTGCGCAGAGCAGAGCGCTGCAGGCAACATGTTAGCAATTTTTTGGGGATTCTCTTCTTTTTCATTCGTCTTCTTCTCTTTTGCAGGGAAGTCTTTGATGTGCTGCAGAAGGGGGCTTTTTTGGGGGGGGGGGGGGGGGCCTTGGGGAGATTCCATCCTTCGTCGTTTCTTCGAGGAAGAAAGTGACTTGCCTTGACTACTGCTTCGCTGCCAACTAAATGCGCTCTACTTCCTATCGCGACCCCGCGAAGAGACCCATCCACGACCTCCTCACAGCCCTCTATCAGCTTCCCCACGTCGCTGAACCTGGATGCCCCGTCCGCATCGGCAAACAGAACATATTCACCCCGGACATGCCGCAGACCGTGCGTCACACTGCCGCCTTTCCCCCTATTCTTGACCAGGCTCACCACTCTCAAGATGTCGTGAAGATTACGCTTTCTGGCAAAGCCCAGCGCCACTTCCACAGTCTTGTCGCAGCTACCATCATTGACAATCAAAATCTCGTACCCCCTCGTCTGGCGGCTCGGCACTGAGCCGAATGAAGAGCTCACGCGGTGGTGCCGTCTACCGCCGTGGGGCAGAGTAGACGCCTTGGTATCAGTGTGCCTACCGACATGTTCGTCCAGATAATCCACAGCCTCTTCCAGTGTGGGTATGATGCGCTTCTCTTCATTGTATGCCGGAAACACCACGCTCAGGCGCACTTCCGCCGGCTCGATACTACCTGCGTCGGGCGAAAGATGGCCTTCATGGGGGCGGTCCTGTGTCTGTTTCTGGAGCCGTCGCTCAGCCAGCCAGCGGTCATACCAGCAGGGCAGTTGCCGAGGCGTAGTAGGCTCCCCAGACGGACTGGATGTGACGTAGGTCTTCTCTGACGGAGTCGATGGTCGTGGTTTGGGAGCAACGAGGTGAAGAAGGGCGAAGAGCTAGGTAAAGTTTCCAGGGGATGTTAGCTGAGTGCATACAAGTTTGAAGAAAGCGAGGACGCGACAGCGCTTGCAACGCAGCTCTCGATTGGACAAGAGGTATCCTTACCGAAAAAAGGCCAAGCAGGCACAATAAGACGAAGCAGACTACCAGGCTATGAGCGGGCGTTGTCTCGACGCGCACCCACGTGGACCTCACACAGCTCGTCACAAGCTCCGACACGCCCATGGCCTCGTCAATTCACCAACGCTGATACCGTACACGAGGGAGGGCAAGCAGAGAACTGGCTAGTAGAGCAAGGCAAGCTCGAGAAGCGTTCGCGTGCGAGGTTTTGTGCGCAACTTCAGCGATGCGTCCTCATCGGATGCGGCGGTAATGGGAGAAACAAGAGTCGCATGAAGTCTAAGACGGAAAAGAATGTAAAAACGAGATCAACAGCCCACGATTCACACCGGGTTGAGCAGGCAGGGCGGGCGGCTGTCAACAGCTGCCAGCGCGATTGTATGAAGCAAACGGAACTCTATTCGTGGATACTGACGTCGCACAAGCTTGCGGCTTGCGACTTGCGGCTTTGCGGCTGCATGCTTTGGACAGAACGTGGGAACGTGTCAAGTTCCCCTTTTTTTACTGAGGCGGGCCGCATACCGACCAGGGTACTTTTACTGCGCGGGAGAGTGTAGACTTCCTCGGTACTTGTCCGGTACACGGTTTGTGCATACACATCGACGCGAGGGGCTTAGTCGCGAAGTGGGTACAGCCAGGTAGACACACACACCGTGTGCTATTTCTGGACTGAACCGATACTGTTTAGCCAATGGGATTCGACATGTTTGACGAAAAGGACAATTACCTAAAGTGCCACCTTGTGGCGCGGGCCGGTTGAACAAACAACCTTTGATTCCTCTTCGCCTTTCATCATGAGCTCATTCTGTGTCTCCTCCCCTGTCTTTCCTCTCTCTGTGTCTCCCCATAACACATGGCTGGCGGCACAAAACATGCTATGAGAATGAAACAAGTGCATAGGTGATTACTTTATTTGTGCAGTATACATTTATGCGTCCTGCTTCATGCTTGATGCTGCTTCACCTCCCATTCTCCAGGCATCATGCCGAAAGAGTCTGAGCGCCGCTGCTATAGAAGGCATCATGTTGCGAAGACTTTCAGTTTCCGACATGCGCGATCGTTTACTTGCAGAAAACACTGAGACAGTGGGCAATCAAGGCCATCCAATGAAGGCTGGCGGTGTGTATATTCGATAGAGCCCTTCGCAGATGCTGCCAGGTATTGCATCGGCCCAGACAACCCATGTATCTCCTCTTCATCCTCATGCCTTGACGATGTCCTTGTTTCAGAACTGTAAAAAAGAGATTACTCCATCTATGCGCGCTAAATCTAAGAACACCCATACCGCAAATACACTCAGGATGTCATGCCATACCATCACCCCTTGACATAGTCAGAGCCGAGAGTTCGTTCCACCAACACAAGAGAGTTGGACAAATGTGCCCCGTTTTTTCCCCACCGGTCAAGAAAGTCAATACCCAACACCGGCCGATTCTATGCATATGATCGTGAATTCGTAATACATCGCAGGTCAAGCCAGGCTGCCAGCGTAAACACAGTTCGAGAGATAAATGATGGAAAAAATGGAAATATGCGACAAAAAGAAGTAGGAAGCTTCCAGAAAAGGCAGCAGGCCGGAAACTGCCCTGGAGCAGGTCGTTGCCCCGTTCGTCCGGGTACGGGTTAGACCAGTAGTGCAGGCACCTTGGAAGTCGACCATCGATTCTTCCTGAGGAAGTTGCCTGCGCCGACCTTGGAGAGCCTTCTTTGTTTTCCTGGCTTTTCTTGCGTCTCGGGTATAGCCATTTCGGGAAATACATTGGCCAATTGATCTGCACGAGCCAAAGATATGGGGCGCCTTCGATCCATGTGTTGCTGGAGACTAGCAGTCTGTGATTCCACGTTGTTTGGCCGGCGATCTAGCTGCTGCGGTCGGCGGACCTTGGTGTTGGGCATTACGCTGCGTGTAGGCTGGGGGACCCAAGCAGGAGCCGTGGCTTCTGTATGCGCGTGAGACGGTGCCGGAGCGGTTCCGACGGAAGGAGCGCGGACATCCGTATCAGGCTCAGGCAATGAGATCCAATGTATCGAATGCTCTTTCTTTTCTACCATCGGTGTGTGAGCAGTAGCCTGAGTTGAAGCTGACTGCTTCGTAGTTCCGTTCGAGAGGCCTGATAGCGATGTTGCTGAGCTCTGTCGTGTTGACGGCAGGAGGGTGTCGGACCGCGATGACTTGATGGAGCTGGCTCGACCGCTATATCCGTGAGGGGGCAGATGAGTAGAGCTACCCCCCAAGTTGTTTGATTGAATTGCGGCAACGGCTGGTATTGAGGCAAATCCTCTCATTGATGGGGGAGGGCGAGAGTCTCGATGGGTACTCGAGTGTGGATGTTTGGACGTGCTCGGTGATGCGTATTGATGGACAGAGGCGTCAGACTTCCTCCGGGCATGGCTTGGATGCAAACGATGGGTCGCAATGGCGTCGGCAGATCGCCTTTCTGGCTTGGAGAGTTTGATCTCCAGATCATCATGAGAACTCGTAGAGCCGTCGGAGCTATCCAAGTGGGAGGGTGTACCTGTGATCCCACACGTTAGTCTGCGACAAACTCAAAATGCACGTAACCGTCACAGAAAAGACAAACTTTTGCTTGAGGTTGGACTAAGTCGTTGTGTGTCATACACCCGAGGAACCTCCTTGCCCTTGCGTGAGACGTGCGTATAAGTCATATCTTGAGGAGCTGGATACATCATCTCCCGGCTCTCACGAGCACTTGCTGTGTGCGAAGAAACACCTGTGTAGCTGTAAGCCCTCGGTAGGCGAATGGCAGGCGTCATGTCCTCGCCGGGGTACGAGACTCGAGACAGGCTGCTGCCAACGCGAGGTACGCCAGGCATGTTCATATGATGACCGTTCGCCGCCATGGCACTTCGTCTGCGGTTCTGCTCGACGATCCGGGCCCGATCAGCCTCTCTCCAGCTTGGCGGCGCACTAGCGAAGGCGTCCGCGGCGGCGTGGGTCGGGACGTGCTTATACGGAATCTGTGCCTGCTCCTTTTCTTTCTGCTCAGCCAGCTTTGCGTTGTGCTCCTTGGCCCGTTGGCGGCTTTTCCGGAGCGACGAAAAAATAGACATGATGGAGGACGACTCCGGATCTGAGAGCTATGGATGAAGCCGCGGGGAATCCGTTCGGGTCCGGGTGTCTGTTGCGCCAAGGAGAGGAGTCGAAGGGGAGTCGGAGAAAGAAAGTAGCCCGTAGGCAGTTTGATTGGCGCAGCAAGGTTGCTGCAAGTCTGTGGACGGCCTATGTAATTGTTTTTTTTTTGGATTTAGGACAAAGAAGGAGTGGCACCAGTCAACCGGCCGAGATGGCGCAGGATTAATAAAAGGGAACACGGGTCGGCCCTGACAGGACCACCACCCCTACCCCTGGCTTGCTTTCAAAAAATGATTTGCGTATTCACGTCGCACGAATTTGCTAGCCGGCAAAGCAGTGCAGCGTGAGCAGTCGGTCATGAACGGGGAGGCAGGGTGGGAAGAGTCTAGGTGAAGGCGTCTTTGGTTCGCGAAAGCGGTATCAGGGAGGAGTCGGCGCCGAAAAGAGCACCGAGGCCGCCCGTTCCTTTAATACTTTCATGCCTCCTTCGTGCACACAGGGCAGTGACACAATTATTGTGATTCGGATCCCGTGGTTGGCAGCGCGCGTTCCTGGGCTGTCTTAGAAACGGGGCGATGGAGGCCAGGGTGTCTAGGTAGGTACGAGTTGGGTCAATAAGTCGCTGCATGTGGTCGGTCGCGAGGAGGCGAGGAGGGCAGTCGGACGAGGCGACGAAAGTGACGGAGGGGGAACGAGGGTAGAACGAGGACGGGCCCACCACCAGCCGGCGGCGGCTGCGGGGTGTGTTGCTGGCAGCTGCACCGCTGGACCGGCGGCGCTGGTACGTACACTGTACATACTACAGTGTACCTAACATACGTCCCTATTACTCTGTACTTCGTAGCCTGTGAATCGGAGTGACGCGAGACTCGAGAGGGGTGGCTCTGGCAGCTGCGCTAGACAGCTTAGACAGCTGCACCGGGGATGATGTTTGCTCAGCTTTTGGGCTCACCGTTCACGACACGCGCGCATCGTATTTTCTTTGCGCGTCCTGCAGACGTCAGTCCCCTCTTCAGCCGCAACCCTGAGTCCCGTGTCGATTCGGTCTTGATGGGCTGCCAACGACTTCTGTCCAGTAGTCCGAGATGGAGAATTCTATCGCCACTGGCTGGCCAAGGTCCGAGAAGCATGTGTTTCAGCCCTGAGTCCTTGCCACTTGGACGTCTTTGAATCTTTGGACCGCCGAGAGGCCACATTGCGAAGTCAATCTACGCTTCTTCCATCATCACGGTAGTGTTGGAAAGCGATATCTGCACGTACATCGAAGCCGACACCTGATTGGGCGCAGCTGCGTATGTCGCAGTTGATACCCATGATAACCCATGTTGTACCAGGACTGCGGATGGGCCATCCATGTGATGGTTGCGCTCAGCATTCTAGAATGGCTGCATTATGTACTGTATGCTGTACGAACCCGCAAGGTAAAAATATCCTCTGCAACGGCCTGCTCGGTGCGCGGCCGAGTTGCAAGGCGATGAACCGGTCCTTGCCGGCTGACGCAGATATCAGCCCGATTCCAAAGTTCCATCACTTTTCTGACTCAACCTGCAAAAGACAAAGTGTTGCCATTGTCAAATATGAGCAGGGGGTTTCTTAAGGACCAGTTGTTATCTGTTGGGTTACGGGTATGATAGGTAGGTAACTCGGCGGATGACGACCGCAGTTATTCTGCGTGTCACTCACGCCAAAGATGGAGGTAGACGACGTGGCACTGGCACACAATACGGAGAGTCGGAGACGAGTCCGTCGTAAAACCCCAATATGTCATCGACGACTACAATTCTATGCGCATGCCACATAGGTATGTGACAACTCCAAGGCCGCGGTAGGAGCACGCAACTTCATCCTCCACACAAATCGGATCTCTTTCGCAGCACGGACTTCCCGCCTTGCATGCACGAAACAATGCACAGAGCCCCTTGTGAAGAAAGGTGTATTGATCATCCGTTGATCATGGCTCGAGAGGCGGTTGACCGCAGTCGTCAATATGATGTGGCATCCTGAAGGCTGGCTCGGGAAGAAAATATCTACGTACCGCCTTCCTTTTTCGCACCGCTGAAGAACATGGATTTGTTCTTTTTGAAGCCACGAAAGAAGAAAGAGTGGAGAATTTCTTACTGTGACCTTATCGTGCGTCGGATTCCGCCTTGCCGCAGCTCTTTCATTTGCCCATGCGTACGCCTCGTCGCATAATAGGTATATCCCCTCGACACCTTTTCGCTTACCGCACCTAGTGTCCGAACATCGTGGCTGGCTAAGGCCCTTGTGGCAGAGATTCGGTGTCCAATGTTGGGCTCCGGGACGCAGGATCCGGTGGTTGATAAGCCATCCACGTGCGGCCTTGTTGGAGAGAATCGACAACAACGCTACATACCACGCACCGACTGACGTATCGGAGACATATCATAGCGAGGTCCAGCTCAAGCGTGCGCCACACATCGGGAGCTTGACATCATTCTGGTAGGATATCCCCTGGCTGT
Source organism: Claviceps purpurea (assembly GCA_029405325.1). Lineage (NCBI taxonomy): Eukaryota > Fungi > Ascomycota > Sordariomycetes > Hypocreales > Clavicipitaceae > Claviceps > Claviceps purpurea. Next base: position 2,026,927 of record CM055783.1, on the reverse strand, counting down.
CGCCAAGCCCGTCGCCAAGCCCGTCTACACGTCGCGGTGCTCTCGCATCGCTCAGCCTTGGTGGAGTTTGCAAGGCGTCGACCTGGAGGCTGGACACTTGGTGAGCCGGAGGCAGCACGCGACGGCAATGGACTGAATGGTGCTCGATGCAACAGCCACCAATGCTACCGAACCCTTCACACGACCCCGAGAGTCACATAATTGCATTCATTTTAGTATTTGTCCTGGCATTCATTCGGCCGGGTGGCGTGAGATGTGCGGCCTTGCTCGATTCTCTAAATCTTATGTCACCAGATCGCTCCCTCCGGACAAGTGCCGCTGCGCGTGACAGTAGCATGAAGACTAGGTACTGCCTTTGACGATCTTCCCGCACATCCCCGCCATTTGTTGTGCATAAGGCGGCGTCCGGCTTGCTACCTACTCGGCAATGACTCCATGTATAGTATGCAACGTTCGAACTCCGGTCGAGCCGGCCTTGTCTGCATGTGTTCAAGTCAGGGCGGCATCCTTGACTAGCTGCTAGGTTTGCGCCATCCATGAGGTCGTCGAGGACAGACACCAGGTGCCTCGTATTTTCTTAACCCAAATCCAGTCTGGTGTGCTCGTCTGGCCCCCGTGGCCCCCTTGTCTGGCGCCCGGCGCCGGATGGGTTGCCGTTACAGTAAAATCGGCCGAGGAGATAAGAAGCATCTATGTATGTAGCTACAGTGGAATGGCCAGACGTTCTCGCCGCGTGTACGACAATATTCCCGTCATCGTCCCTATCACCCTATCATCATGTTGTCTAGTGGCTCACCGTACATACTTGATTCTTGCAAGTTGCGACAGCCACGCCGTTGGCCGAACTCGTCTTGGGCCTTATAGCATCGACGGGCTTATTAGTGTATAATCCGAACGGCAACGGTGCAGCGGTTCAGGAATGGCCTCATTCTCGGGAAGGTGCTGACTTGCAGCATCAGATCTGCCCTCTGGCCGTTCAGCTCCGAAGTACATCTTCGGGCACAATCGCGTGTCATTCATAGAACACGCACGAGATTGCTGTCGTTTGCAGTCAACGTTACAGCTCACTAGATCTCGTCACGCCCCAAGGCAGTGTATTACTGAACTTCCATGGCGGCGATCACCTTACGCCAAACGATTTCGCACGTTATAGCTATTTGTACTAATCGAGACTGCCATCGAGTCCTAGCCAGGATCCGCTTCTTACCCGCTTCGTCCACGCCAAAATGCAACATCTCGGGGGTGCAGCACTCACTCTAAAGATGCAGAAGCCGGACCGAAACCAAAATAAAAATACGGAGCTCAACTTCTACCAGCCGGCAGACTAGTGCGTTTCAATAAGGCTGGAAGGCTCTTCAATTGGTGGCTTCCGACAACGCCTCCTTTTAGCCTCATCATGTCTGGGGAACAGGGTCGGACGTTCACCAAACTACGTATACTGACTCAAGCACAATTTGGTGTATGTACTCCGTACGACTCCATGAGTATCTCGATCTGGGACTAACTTACGGCCCTGAACACTGGGGACCAGTTGGTTTGTGTTTAGGTACTCTCTTCCAAGTTCCAACAATGACGCACTTATGATGCTGCATCGTGGAGGCGAACCTCTTCTGCGCCTTTCGTATCAGCCATGTTCCATATCACTGCTCTATTGAATTTGTTATGCCAACTTGCAATGGCCGAAGTCGTAGAAGTCCGATTGTGGAGCAAGAACACCGTCGTACTGGCTGACTATTCACAGTTATCATGAGAATCTACTCTGAACCACAAATCCTCAACCTGTGTGCTTGGCTCAATTCACAGGCAGCAATCAATATTTTCAGAATAACATCAATCAAGAGATCCGGGATACCCGATTATGCCATCGCGAAAATAGCACATTGGCTGCCTACCGCCTCAATCTAACAGCTTCACATTTGAGCATACAAACACTGTACACAGGCCACAATGGTATCGAGTTCCGGCTTAAACACCACCAAATCCCCGAGATGGCAATGTAGATGATAGATCTTCGAATCGACGGCTTCATCTCAAGACGAGTTTCCTCCAGTCGGGTAAAGGATGCACGTTGACTCGCGAACGGAATTCCAAGGCTTTGCCACAAACTTACGACAGGATGTGTGCATATGGCCGAGTTGAGCAGGGCCAGTGACGATAGTCGGAGAGCTGAGTCGAAGAGCTACGCTTGTTTCACTCGTGACTGAACGACGAGGAGGACCACGCGGGCGCCAAGACAGGTGACTATGTAGCATTCCACGTCGTCTCCCCATTTTGCGTCCATGTCTCAGCAGAAAGCACGACAACTTGTTCGAGAGTCATGAGGTGGCCTCTGCGACGCCAATTGAACTTTTGAAGGTACTCGAGGGCTGCGCGGTCACATCATGTCATCGGGTTCTTTCCGCATTTCCTGCGTCTCAAAGAGAGAAGAGGAATTTTCCTTCTTCGCTCTTCGAAACCGACCGAATGGAATTAGAGATCTCGATTCAGAATCAGATGCAATCGTGATCGTTGACGCCACCATTTTCCCCCACACTCTTGTGATGCCGAGAATTCAATATCTCGGGTCGGCCAATCTGTGGCCATGTAGGTATGCCGTGCTACGCATCCCGTGTTGCCACGGCCGCTCCAGTGGCATCCACACAGAGCTTGTACGTATAACTACAACGCATAAAGTTCCTGCCGTTCCCTTGCGCCACTGTTACACTTCATTTCTATACTGATCGATGCTTGAACAAAGAAGCTTAGGTGTCGATGGGTCTAGATGCTCATGTGTGCCAGAAACTCCATCACGGTATCACCATTTGTGCCTACTGCTGTGACTCGGAAGGGCAACGCTGGGTAAAGATATTACACCCAATTACCTCTCCGTGTCTGTATTTGACAAGTAAGGCACTCCAATTCGATACGAAGATCTGATATTCTTATCTTTTTATTAGATTTCTGCTCATAGCAACTTCTTCATCATACTTGTGGTATCCAGGTATTCCTGCCAAGAGTGCCCCTATTCTTTCGCACTTTGTGACACATCGCACCACGGAAATGAGCAATGACTAATGTGTGATCCGAATCTCACTGCATACAAGATTGAGCGACACTTCATTAACAATGCTAGTCTTATCGTACGCAGATGCCAGAAAGGTGGGTATATGAGCAAAAGGTGCCTGGAACTACATGGCAGGTTCGTGACGAAGTAAGTCGCAGGATTCGTGTGCTACGCGCCCCCCTCTCCTCAAAAAGCAAGTCTATTAGGGGAATAAGCCCCGCAGGATTCGGTGCTGCGATCCTAACACCGTGCTTGAGCTTTGTGTTTGTATATATATGTCTCAGAGGGGAGCGGCGATCTTTGCCTTTGACAAAGGAGCGGCGAGGCTCATGACGGGGTTCAAGTCTAAAAGTTGATCAAGTTCGTATCGCCCGACATACGAGACTTGACAGCACTTGCCACTGATTGAGCTTAGAAAGCCAAAAGAAAAGTCGGTCTAGTTCATCATGAAGCAACTCCAGTTAATGCCATTGTATGTATGTAAGTATCGACGCTGCTTGTTGAAGAGCTATGAGCCTATGACTAACTGCTCAGCGCGAAGAACAGCATCGCGCGATATCGCTCTCTGCATCAATTCTTGGCCTGTGATTACGCCCCCAAGGACTGCAGTCCAGAAGACCAGCTGACACTACGTCTCGTGCCTAACGTACATGAAGAGACAGTCGCATGCGGGCAGATCGCATCATCTCGTGGCGAGTCGTGGGGGCCGGAATCCCGGATCGCGGGGAACGAGTACTGTCGCCGGACTCATCCTCAGCCATTCATCGATCGAAGACTTCTTGCCTCTCAATTGTCAATCTCATGATTAGAAAAGCTCTTACAAATACAGACTTGGCCTGACTGAATGGCATCAAGGTACCGTTGGCAAAAGGTTGTCAGACTTTTTAGTCGGCAAGGGCGCTGTCCACCAATAACGACCTGATTCATTACGGACTCGCATGATATGGTGCTGATGGGATGCTGTGATTGCATTGTGCGCAGTGTCACGTCTGCTGAGTGATACTTGGCTTGGAAGTTTGGAACCGGGTAAGACGGTCCTGGGCTCATCGATTATCTATGAAAGTATGTATGTAAGTAAATTTTGCTCTTTCTCTATTCAATTCATGTCTCATCATCATGGAATCAATGTTTTCTTGCTGGACTGCTTCTCTAGATCTGCTTACCGTGGCTACGTGACTATAGCACATGATACATCCCATCGAAGTTAATCCATCGAGTGACAGATTAGACTCATGCCGTCCGAGCACCTCTTTCCTTCCTTCTACTCCAGTAGGGCATGACGACATGGACGTGGAAGTATCACACGAACACACTTATTGTGAATGTATTTCTGCTCACCCCAAAGTGATGGCAAAGAAACTCAACTCGCGTTGTCTGGATAGTGGCGGACACCTCTCCGCATCGTGTGCACCACTCCCAGCATAGGCACATTCGGCTTCGGCAACTTTTCGGAGCCTGTGGGCGAAGCGAGTCGCAGTATTCTACAGGCTGCGGCAAGATGGTGTGCGAGATTCTTGGCATCGAGTGCATCCATCGCGGCTCTTATCGGCAGCCTCGTGCTCAGCCTGCTCGCAAATCGGGTGCCGGACAAGGAGTGCACTTCCTCGGAAGCACACAGACGCTGCGTCCTCTTCACTCCGTACGTACTCTCCAACACGAGCCACGAGCCACGAGCCTATGTAGGGCCGCGAGCGCTGAGGCCGTTGAGAGAGTGCTCAGGAGTCAGGCGGGCTGAGCTTTGATAAGACTGTCGAGTATCTCAAGAGAAGGGATAAACCGGTGAGCAGTGAAAGTTGACCGTCGCCTGGAACATTACGTATGATACGCGTGAAATGGATGTGTGCAACGATCTACGGGATGTAGTTGCATCTGTTAATTTTGGCCTTATGACCAAAGTTGTGCGCGTTCTATGTGTGATTCTCCTGGTCTTACGGGAGTACGTACGGGTCAAGGGTTCATGTAACCGGGGTGGGTGCTGCCATGCATGCCGCTATGCATATATCGTTGTTCTAGGCACATGATCTCGGTTCGGTTCATCCTGCCGAACCTTCCCATGTTCGTTTCTTTCGCTCTACTCCGTACATACCGGTACATACCTAATGTTGATCAAAACACATGGACCATGGTCTAGGAGGTAGCTCAAGGCCATGGATTCCATGCCCATGCTTTGTGATAGATCCACTTTTTAAGCGCATCGTGTCGCGTCTCAATTTTTTTGAATCATGGTCTAGGGTACAGCATACGGAGTACAGGGCGCGAGGTGCGATGTCATGATGAAGTCAGCGCAAATGCCCCTCCTCTTGCGCAACGTGACGCAACATGAAAAGCAACACAACCACTCTTCTCTGCCCCAACGGGTTTTGACATTTTTATGCAATTTTCCCCGGTACCGTGACTTCATGGACGCGTTGGCATCTTCTCCATGGATCGCCACTTTGTCATATGCAAATCACAGAGGCAGCGGCGCAAAAGAACGCCGAGTTGCCAAGTCAGGACTCAGAAGACGGGGATGAAGAAGGGTACATAAAGGACCAAGGCTGAACAATTGGGCAATAACTTATACCTACAGTATCATAGGCACCGACTCTGACGCAAGACAAGGGGGACGAAAAGATACATTCGGGCTAAAGACAACAATTGTGGCTAGGGGAAACAAAGTCTCAAGTACTTGCGCAGAGTGCACTCCACTGCTCGCGACAAGGTACTTGTACGCCGTCTGTTCTTCATTCCGTTGAAGTCCCGTCTCGTGTGTCGTCTCGTGCTCTCCCCACCCCGATTATTCGAAGCCACGTTGTTATTCGTGAATTCACTTGCATCGCAGTCGCAGCTCCTCCACTCCTCCACAGTGATTATCGCCATCCCGCTGTCTTTCCCCGCGTTTTTGCCGTAGCAGAGCAGCATCTGCGCAGACAGAAATCGCGTCAAGCGACAGCCAGTTACTCATTTTATTCATTTTAGCTCAATTTCTTGACCGTACCTAACTATTTATGGTAACTTATACGGTTATACCTACCTAAGTTGACAGCACGCGCGCGCGTACACATCCTCTTTCGGCCCCCACTGTGGCCGACACTGTGATTCACACTGTGGTCTATCGGCGTGTGGCTGGCCCGTCCGCCTCGCTAATCCATCCTATTCTCTCTCGCATCATCGACCAGACGTTAGCCCAACCAAGACCGGCTTCCCTCACGGCTTCCTCCATTCCCGCGCGCATCCTCACGCGTTTTCTCCGTCGCCTTGTATCGTCCGAGTCTCTCAGTCTCAACCCTCTCACCTCGGCCGCTCCATTCGTTTCTCGTCGCTATTGATCGCTGCTCGAACCCGACCCGCTTCAGCGCCCAACGCATTCGACGCCCTCACCCCATCACGTATCGAGTTCGCGCTCAAAGACTCATCGTCGCATCCGCCATCACACCCGCCGTCGCCCTCATCCTGCCAATTCGATCGCGTCATTACGACACGCCGACACTATCGGCGACCTTGCCCAAATAGTTGCGCTTGCGCCACTCTGGCGCAAACACGAGAAGCATCGTGGCGGCGCTCACGCTCTCGAACCACAGCATCTTGCCTGAACTATCCCTCGAACAACATCTGCAACTCGCTCCCGATCTGAGTGCCTACTTCGAAACGGAGGTGGGCTCCGAGCCGTTGATGATGGCACAGCCCGTGCCTCATCAGACGGATAAAAAGCGCGTCAAAGTTTACGAACTTCGCGAGAATGACTGGTTTGACCTCGGAACCGGCCTTTGCACCGCAACCTTCATCGCAGTATGTCGAAGAAAACACCAATTTCTGCTTCCATTTCATCCGTTTTCGATGACACGTGACACCTGAGTACTGGTGGTTCTGTTCTTCAAACTTGTGCTAATTCATTTTGTCTTGTCCCTCTATCAAAGACGGACGAAGGCCGCAAAGACCCCAGAGTCCTTGTTGAATCCGAGGCGCATCCAGAACAACTTCTGTTAGAGACCAAGATTCAAAAGGAAGATGGCTTCCAGAAGCAGCAAGGTGAGCACTCCAGTCGGCGCACTTGGACTCTTTTCCCGTCCATGTGCCCCCTGTTCGTCTGATAGCCGATGAAACTAATACGACTTCCACTTCAGAAACACTCATCGTGTGGCAAGAATCCTCATGTGGCACGGATATGGCCCTCAGTTTCCAAGAAGCTGAAGGCTGCGCCTTAATATGGTTCGCATCAGACTCTGATTTTGACACCTTCGTCCATGTTGGCTAATACGTGCACTCTTTTTACAGGGATTTCGTGAGCAGCGTTCAGAAGGCACTATCTAGCAATCTTGCAGGCGACGACAGTCTGTCAGATGACTTGACCATGGAAGCTCCCCCGTCGATGAGTCTTCCCATGGCCGAGCTCGGTAATTTGCCTGAAATCGAGTCAAATGTGCGCATCTTGAGCACAGGCGCCAATGGGCGCGATGCTTTGACCAAATACGTCATAGCGGACGACTACATTATGAAGCTGGTTCCATTAGTCGAAATGGCGGAGGATCTAGAGAGCCTTCCCGACCTCCACCGACTTTGCAACATCATGAAGGCTATTATTCTTTTAAACGATACTGCCATTATCGAGCGCGCCATATCAGACGACTGCCTTCTCGGCGTAATGGGTGCTTTGGAATATGATCCCGACTTTCCGAGCCACAAAGCTAATCATAGACAATGGCTCGAAAATCGAGGTCGTTTCAAGGAAGTTGTTCCCATCGAGGATGAACACACGCTTTACAAGATTCACCAGACGTACCGCCTCCAATACCTAAAAGACGTGGTTCTCGCCCGGATACTTGACGATCCTACATTTTCCGTCCTTAACTCGTTGATCTTTTTCAACCACGTCGAAGTCGTCTCACATATCCAGTCGAATGAGCGTCTCCTCAGTGAGCTGTTCAGCATATTCAACGCCAACTGCCGTGACGAGAAGAAGAAGAAGGACGCCATCTTGTTCATTCAGCAGTGTTCCGCCCTTGCTAAGATCATACAGGCTCCCACAATGAAAACAGGCATCTTCCACCACATGCTTGCGCTCGGGTTGCTTCAGGTCATCCACTACGGGCTCAGGCACAGAGACGTTGGAGTCAGAGTCGCCGCGACGGAAATACTGGTCACCAGCATGGATCACGAACCGCAGCAGATTCGACAGGCCATAAACCGCCAGCTGCATGATAACCAACCGACATTGGTGGAGTTATTGGTCGACGTCTTGCTCGTCGAAGTTGATCTGGGTGTCAAGACTCAGGTTTGCGACGTGCTGAAAGTGTTTGTGGATCAGGGGATTCCTCCTCCAGGTCCCTCGAATGGCCAAAACTCTGCCGCCCCCATGCGCACACATGTAGACCCTCAGCAAGAACTTTTTCTCACACGGCTGTACGAACGCGCGGCTCCCAAGCTCTTCAAACCGTTGATTGATCTGGAGAGGCAAACGGATCTGAATTTTGGAGTCCAGCAGGCTTCGATGTTCTCTCACCTCGTGGATGTCTTGCTGTTCTTTATTCGACAGCATCACCGATATAGCAGATATTTCGTGTTGAGTCACAATCTTGTTCAGCGAGTTGCTCAGTTACTGAAAAGCCGTGAGAAGTTCTTGCAACTGGGTAAGCCTCTTCTTTTCCCTATTTTATTATCAAATACACGTTGCGTCCTCGCGTCTTGACTTTTTAGGTCCGGTCTCGGTCAATATTCTCGTTCATATCTAACAACTCCTCTTTATTCTAGTGGCCATTCGATTTTTCCGCAGCCTCATTGCCCTTCAGGATGAGTTCTACCTGAAGCAGATTTTGGAGCGGCGAGTATTGGTCCCGGTTTTAGATATACTGTTAGACATCTTGCCCGGAGATAACCTACTCAGCTCTGCATGCATCGAGCTATTCGAGTTCGTCAGGAAGGAAAATCACAAGGACCTGATCCATACCTTAGTCGCGGACCGTCGAGATTCCCTCATTCGCTTCAGCTACATAAGCACAATCTACGACCTTATCGTGCGCTATGACCAAACACAAGACTACACAGATAGCATGGACTACTCGTTGGAAGAAGGTCTCGCCATGGCCCGACGATTGACACCTATGCACCACCAATTACCTGTAGACCCCACAGAGGAGGACTATTGGAATACTTCCGATCCCGAAGACGACGACGAGGAGACGCTTGAGGAGCTGGCCAACGATGATCAATTCTTATCCGACAACGGGCCCTTGACGCCGACGAAGCCTCTGGTCGACTACGCGTCTGATGAAGACAGCGACGAAAATGCATTCTTTGAAGATGTTCCATCCACAGACGCTTCGGAGGCTCCAGTCGCACCTGAACCCACTACGTGGGGTATCGTAGCTCCGCCCCTAGAGCGCCTATCGGAGAAACGTCGCCGCGAAGAAGACGAAGACGACGAGCTTGATCGGCTGCTGCACACCAAGCGCCGTAGCAGCAGCACCTCCGATATAAAGACCACAGCTGCTGGCCCTCGCCTGTCGACGCCGAAACGAAAGTCCTTTGGCGGTGGCTCCGGCACAGGAAAGATCTCCATCAGTCTATCCACTGCAGCTGTCGGAACGGGGAGCAGAGGCAGAGGCAGATTTGATGAAGAGTCATGAGGGTCACATATATGTGTGTGTTTTGTTTCGAAGCTTTCATATCTGCTTTGGCTTTTTTTCTTTCATTTTTTTTTGGTTCTTGGCGACGGCGCACAGGTGGATTCACCCCCCTCTGCTTAGGCATACTTGTCAATTTTCGTGTTTGCGCGGCTCTGCGCGGAGAGAGTGAATGGACATGTTTCAATCATGACCGGAAACGGCCTTTGGGGTGGTGGCAGATTTCCAGAAATGGGCAACACGGCGGCGTTGTGTCATGTTCTCTTACCGTGTGATTGGGGCGTTTCTATCTTCAATTATTCGAAATGCAGCTATGCTGAAAATCGCAAACGCTTTCATAATGCGCCTTGATTGTGTGTGTGATTCCTTTTGTTTTTTCCCACTGCGAATGGACGGCAATGACGACGGTGCTTTGGGAGGGAGTGAGGGACTGGGAATAGGAGGTGAATTGATTGGGCAATGTGTTGTGTGTTCTTCTGCCCAATGAGAATCGTTTGTCTTGGGGGCAAGAGACTTGAGATGACACTGGCGATGGAAGACATGAGGGGTTTGGTCCTGCAGTTTCCCGTCGTTCAGCTGTCGTTGCCACACGATTTCTTACGCGGCGCCATGCCTGACCCTTTGGTGTTCGGAAAGAACCCAAAGACGACGGACGGCTGTGGACATGAGGAACGCAATTTGGTCAAGCCGAGGGACGTTGGTTTCGAGCAGGGGCCTTGCCTTTCCCTCCCAACTTTCCAAGTCCTGAAACACGTTGATTGTACGCAAATTGCGAGCGCTATGCCTGGGTGGAAGGAGACTCACCTGCCTGGGGAAAACACGGACGACCTGGCAAGGCTACGAAATAACGGACCATGTTTGTTTTTGATGATCATTTTGTGCTTTTTGTGTCTTGTCCTTTATACCTGAGTATGTTCAACGCACACGCATCATCAATATATGGGTGGTTCCACGGAAATATCCATGTGGCTAGCTCTCGCAATTATCTTTATGGTCGGACCTCGGGAATGGAAGCAATACTTACTTATGAGATGGTGATGAACGGTGCTAGAACAATGATGGAGAAGGACAAGGAACGCCTGCTTCTCTTTTAACTTCACTGGAAACGCCGACACACACACAGACAGCCAGACAGACACACACACACACGTACGCCCGCAGCATATGTGCAAATCATATACATATCCATATAACTCCCTCCTACTTCCTCTTAAACTGCCTCGACCAAGCCTCATACCCATGAATCATACCCGGCGTAATATTCCGCGGCGTCTTCTCCATAGCAGCCACCAAGTCCGCCATGGCAATCTCCAACTTGATCCCTCCCTCGCCATTATCGTCATCAAACCGCTCCAGCACAGCCATACCAGCCTCATTGCAAATCGCATTAATCTCCGCGCCAGAATACCCATCCGCGAGACGCGCCGCTTCCGCCACATCCACATCCGACGCAACGCTCAGCCCGCGCAGATGCACCGTAAAGATAGCCTCTCGGGCAGCTTGATCCGGAGGCCCAACGTAGAGGACCTGGTCAAAGCGTCCCGGCCGCATAAGAGCCGGATCCATCGCCTCGGGACGGTTCGTCGCCGCGAGGACAAGCACGCCCGTGAGACTTTCGAAGCCATCCATTTCGGTGAGCAGCGTGGTGAGCATGTTGACGGAGCCATTGCTGCGGGAGGACGAGGATCCGGCTCCGGAGAAGGGTGAGGCGCCGCTGCCTGGTCCGCGCTGTCCGCCGATGGAATCGATCTCGTCGAAGAAGATGATGGAGGGGGAGGCGGCGCGCGCGCGTTCAAAGAGGGTGCGTACGGCGCGCTCAGACTCGCCGACGTACATGTTGAGGAGCTCGGCGCCCTTGACGGCGAAGAAGTTGAAGCCGGATTCGGTGGCCATGGCTTGGGCGGAGAGTGTTTTGGAGCAGCCGGGGGGCCCGTAGAGGAGGAGGCCCTTGGGGGGGTTGCGTAGGACGTGGCGGCTGGAGGGGTTGGTGTTCTTTACATAGCATCTTGCATTAGTTTGATGCCTTTTCCAAAACATAGTAGTCGCTAGAATAACAAGAGACAGCAGATGAGAGACATACCTTGGTATTCTTGATCATCCGGTTCAGAACCTTTTTGAGGTTCTCTTGTCCGCCTACGTCTTGCCAGTGAATGGTCGGCGGCTTGAGATTGATATCGTGCATGGCGGTCGGGCGTGTTATCCTCAGCGCCTGCAACATGTCTTCCTTGGACATGAAATACTCTACGGGGGCGGCCGAGGCGGAGGGAGTTGTTGATACTGTGCTGCTTTCCTCGTCTAACCGATTACCCAATATCTTCTTCGCATTGAGCACCAGAGTCGCCAGATCATCCCCGTTGTAGGCATGCGTCTTTTGCGCCACACTTGCCAGACACTCCATCTTTTCGTCTGGTCGAATCGGTGGATCGAGGAACTCGAGAATCTCTAGCCGTTCAGATGCGCGCGGGATCGGCAGCGCAATGTTCTCGCGGAAGCGGGATCGCTTCTGCAATTTGGCCGGTACGTCCGTCATGTAGTCCTCGCACGTGGCCAGGACGACGACCTTGGGCAGCGCGCCGGCGGCCCTGGCCTCAGCGGAGAGGGCATCGAGTTCCTCGGCCAGGGCTTCCATGACGGCCTCGCGGTTGGGTCGCTCTTTTGAGATGAGCTCCTCGAGCCCGTCCAGAAGGACCATGCATGGCTGCGAGGCGCGGGCCTGCTTGAAGGTGTCGCGGACGGTGGTGAGCTTGTCCGACGGCTTGATCCAAAAGGGGCGACCCCAACGCGACTCGGCGATGCGCTGCAGAATCAGAGTCTTGCCGGTGCCGTGGCCGCCATGCAGGACGAAGGCGCACGATTCGCGCTCGTCTTTGACCCAGAAGGGACGGGTGAAGCCCCGGAGGAAGCGGTTGATGGTGCTGATCTGGGAGGTGAGGCCTGGCACGCCCGTGACGGCGAGATCACCTCCTGTGAAGGCCGTGTCAGTGGCAGCGACAGCGGAGGTAGAAACTGCCGCTGCGTGGTCGGGTTCATCAGCGCCGAGGATGCGAATTGCTGTCGACGATGGCTTGAACTTGGCGATGCTATTGGAACGCGCGTTCACGGCGAGCACTTTGTAGCTTCGGCGAAGTTTATTTATACTGACGCCTTCTAATACCATTCCCGGGAACACCAGTTCCGCGCGGTCTATAATGTACTTGCGTGTTAGTAGTTGTTGATCCGAGTATGAAAAGACATGTCTGCCCCGGTGAGGCTGCCACTCGGCCACAACAAACGCAACTCACCCATGGATAAGCCCAGCGCAAACTCCCAACAAGGAGGATATCTCGTCTCTCCCGTCGTTGTCGTCGCCCCTGACTCGCCGCTCACATCCCGTACCAGCACGTCCTCCGCGTCCGGCACCTCCATGCTCACTTCTCCCAGCAGCGCGATCCTCACCTGGTCCCCGATTTTGAAACCCGTCGCTTCCTGAAAGGCCCTCGTCATCACGACAACATTGGGACTGAGGTTCTTGTCTGGCAAAACCCACAGCGTCGCCTCTCTCCTCGGCAGACCGTCGGGGTCGTCGAGCTTCTCAACCACGCATGGCTTCCCATTGTCAAGGCCATTGGTCAATGCAATGAGGGTATCTTTGCTGACGTAGAGGCGCGCAGCACCGAGGAGGCTGGCCTTCTCGAGGGCCGGATTCGCGAGCGGGCGAACCTTGGCGTCGATGCTTTTCTTAACCATGGCGGTGATGTGACGTGGGGGTCGATGCAAAATCCGCGAAATTCCGCAAAACTTAAAAGCGAAGGCCCGTGGGGGTGACTTCTTCGTCCACCTGAGGCACGAATCGAATCAATTAGAGAAGAGAGAGAAATTCCATTAAAAGGAGCCGAGGACCTGAGGCCTTTGGAGTAAGCCTTGAACAAAAGATAGCTTAATATTATTCTTCAAAACCTTCCATGCTGCAAAAAGTTGTATGGTCCGGCATTCACTACCGCCTCTGAGGCTACAGGTGTATGAAATTGTGTGAAGATGTGAAGATGGGAATTCACGAATCACACCCCGCTACTGCCAACGACAAGCTAAATCCAAAGCGGAAATTCCACTCAAATCCAGTCGTAAGTTGTAACTTGAGACTTGGGAGTGAAATCGAGTATGAATTTGTACCTACTTCGTAAAATGAATTCATTACATTCCTACAGTTCAAGTGACTGTACGCGCTGCGTTGTCTTTGCGATTGGGTTTACGACTGAGATGGAAACCATGATCGATGCATCAGTCGCGAATCCGCGATCTCAGTCAGACTTGGCGTTGCGGCTGCGACGTAATTGGCTGCATGAAGTGAGTCTCTGAGTCTGAGGTACCTCTCCGCACGGAGTACAGGACCCACATTATACAATGTGTACAGTGTGCGTCTTTGCAACACCAGACCAGCCCAAATCCATCCACGCGACCGCGTCTGAAACACTTGACCCGTCTTGCCTTTCCACCGAAATCTCTCTCCCTGAAAGTAAATAGCAAATATCGAACTGCGAAAGGACCCTTCAGGGAGAGGAGAAAGCGACTACAACATCAAATGCCTCACTCAGGTTAATGCTCCGTCCTCAACCCCTCCGCGCCGCAGCCGCCCGCGCGGCCCCAACCCGCCTCCTATCCACCTCCCGAACCTCCCTCCAAGCCGATCCAAACCCCAGCCCAGCCTGGCCGCTCCTCCAGAGGCGCACTGTCGCCGAGACCTCCTCTCCTTCTACCAAAGAGCTATCTCACAGCGAGCCCGAGCCAGAAGCAGTAGCGACGACAACGGCCACAACGGCCCCCAAAAACCCCCATGATCCTCGTTTGATGCTCGTCCTCAAGGGACTGAGCCCGAGTCTCAACGCCAGTGATTTTTATCGCCTCGCGCCAAGTGACCTCCTAAGCTGGCAAACCGTCATCACAAAGAGTAAGTGAGTGAAGCAACCCCCCCCAAAATAATCGACATCTTGGAAACAACTTAGAAACAGAACTCATCACGCTGACGAAAACACAACCCCCCCCCTCTCGCCAGTCCAACAACAACGCGACCCCACAACCCTTGAACCCAACGGCCAATACAACATATCCTTTGGAAACCCCATCGCCGCGATCTCATACCACGACCGACTCCTCCGCCTCCACAGGCTATCTCATCACCGGCTCGAAAACGCCCATGGCCTATGGGAGAGTACCGTCCCGACGCACCTCCAGTCCGCGGCAAAAGATGACCCAGTGTCAGAGCTAGAGGCCTTCACCGTAACGTCTGGCTCCGCGAGCAAGACGTCCGTCGAGATGACAAGGCGGCGTGTCGCAGTGACGCATAAGTGGCAAAAAGGCCTCGAGGAGATGACGCGTCGGCTGGGATATGGGGAGAAGCCGCCCGTGGTGCTTGTGCGTGTGTATCCGCCGAATTTGACGGCCTGGGAGCTGGAGAGGGGGATACGTGAGGATGGTGTGGCGAGGGGGTGTGCGTGGGAGGTGAGCCCGCCGCAGGATCTGGATGAGTCTCTTCAGAGTGCGAGTGCGAGTGCGAGTGGGAGATCGAATGCGCTGCGCAAGGCAGAGATGGGAGGCGATGATGGTGCAATGGATCAAATACCATATTCTGCGCGCAAGGTGATGCAGGCGCAGAAATACTCACAGGGGCGCTTCGTTGTCGCGTGTGCCAACGATGCCGAGGCGAGGCGCTTTCAGAGGCGCTGGAATCAGAGCATGCTTCCGGCTGGGAAGAATATGATGATGGAATCGAGAAATGTAGTTCATGCGTCAATAATAAACTGGTAAACCGCTCAAAGGCCTCTTTCAATTGGCAGGCCTCACCTGTTTTTTTCTTGGCCTTTTCTTCCTATTTTACTATTCTTTTTCTCTTCGTTTCCCTGCCCTCGAGGGATCCTTCGGTATTCGCACATCACATCCTAGCCATTTTCCGTCTCCCCAGCTCGCACGAATCGCATGTTCACACCAACGGTGCCGGACTGGAGAAGAACAAACCAACACATGTCCACATTCATGACGATAGTCTGCGACGCTCTCAACCACCGCTGTTCATCCCCACCTTCTACACTACCTAAGTGACGAAGTTCCCGTCTCCGTCGAGTCTCGTGATGCAGCCAGAAAAGAGGGCCAGGGAAGGAAAATTGGAAGAGAAAAGAAAGAAACCTGTGCTGGAACCCAGATCAAATACTACCAAAAGAACTCCGGACCACCTTGCTCCTTCTTGAATAGAAAGAGAATGAGAAAGGCGCAGCGTAGGGCAATGTTGCAATTAAAAAAAAAAGAAAAAAAAGAGGAAAACAACAAAAAAAGAAGAATAGAAAATCGTCAAGTATGGCCATTGCTCTCAAGCAAACAACCCCTCCAAAGACTATATCGTTTCCCGCATCACAAGCAACCAAAAGAACGTGGGAGATCCGCATCGCGTGAGTCGTGGGTACTTTCTCTCACTCATCGAGAACCTGCTCCTTCCAGGCTGTGGTGGAACGACATGTTGTGCAGTTCACCACGTCATGCAAAAGGGTGCCTCTGGGGCATTAGAAATTGTGAATTAACAGCACTTGCTACCGCCACTCTCGGTCTTGTCGTTGACATTGATTCCGGCGCCGCCAGCTGTGTCGTTTTTAGAGCTGTCGATGAGACGCTTCTTGATATCGGCAGCCAGACTGTAAAAGGCCTTGTCGATATTGATGTTGCTCTTCGCTGAGACCTCGAGAAAGGGGATACCGAGCTCGTCTGCTAACGCCTGGCCTTGTTCTGTTGACACAACACGCTTGTCCTCCCAGTCACACTTGTTTCCGATTAGAATCTTGTTGACGCCCTCGGTTGCATGCTGCTCGACGTTTTGGAACCAGGTTCGAATGTCTGTGTTGTCCAAGTTAGCAATCATCTCTTGAGAAGGTGCAGAGCAATAAGCTTGCAAGACTGCCGTTGCATGTAGAATCTCTCGAATTTGCATTTGCAGATAGCTCGATCGGTGGACGAAACGGGATGTAGCGGCCGACGAGTCACGGGATTCAACGTACTATTGAAAGATCGTTCGTCGGTGACATCGTACACCAGCAGGATCCCCATGGCACCACGGTAGTAGGCCGTGGTTATAGTTCGGAACCGTTCCTGGCCGGCGGTGTCCCAGATCTGCAGCTTGACACGCTTGCCATCGAGCTCGATAGTTCGGATTTTGAAGTCGATGCCAATCGTCGTGATGAAGGACGGAGTAAACGAGTCCTCGCTGAAGCGCAATAGACAGCAGGACTTGCCAACGCCTGAGTCGCCTATCAGCAGCAGCTTAATCTGAATAGCAGAAGAGCGGGATGTCAGCATGAGACATCAACGAATGGGATTCGACATTGCTCTCTTCGTTAAGCTAACTGGTTCCCGAGCTCGCAAAAAGACGAAGACAACCGACAGGCCACCGATAGATAAAGGGAAAAATCAATCGACGTGGCATAAATGCCATCGAGTTGCGACATTGGGGGCAGAGGATGAATGCGACGACAAGATGACGAGACGTGGGGCGGGGTGTTGGGAGAGGAAGCCGTGGGGAAGCCGTACCAAGAAGTCGTAGTTACGGTTGCTCGGCATTGTGACGGATCGTGCGCGGTGCAGATTCAGGATGAGTATATCGAGCAAGTCGATCACGGGCGGCACGATGCAAATAGACAGGATGCTGAGGGACGTCGGGGGCCGCAAAGAGGAGGTGAGGATTGTCAGGAAAGGAATACGGCCGTGAGAAGAAAGGGGAAGTATGGTGACGGTGACGAGGCAGCGACGCTTGGCGGGCGGCGTGTCGTTCAAGAAATTGGACAGCCAAGGTGACTAAGTACCGAAGTACCGACGAACCCCACGTATCCACGTAGGTACCCACGCACCAAACGCACGCAGGCACTGTACCTTCTGAGTGCTCCTTCCTAGGTACATATGTATGTACTTCCTACTTTCTCTGCCATTGAGCCAATTACAAGGAACACGGCCATGCGGGCAACACGGTTCTGCAGGTGCCATCATTCTGAAGGCTGAAGCATGAATGCCGTCTGATGCCATCTCGGCCAGCGTTAAGCTCGGCACATACACAGGATGATGTCTGGGAACCGCGCTCAGCTCATCGGGCTCGTCGGGCTTCTTCACAGCCCCGCGCCAACCGCGGCTTCGGGCAGGGAGGGGCGCGTCTCAGCAACACGCCTGACAGGAAAAGCCCCAGCAGCCTGTCACGAATTGTTGACTTGCGGTGCTTAGTGCGGTGATTGTTTCTGCGCCGGTATCTATACAGGAAACATCTTCTAGGCCCCAGCCTGTCATTGATGGAGAGAAACCAGTTGCTAAAAGAGGAAAGAACGCAAGAATCGGCATGGAGCCCCAGACTGGCAGGTCTAGCAGAATGTGTCGGACTGTATACCCCGGCATCGAGTTCGAAAGCGAGTAGAGGTTGTTTTCAGTTTGGTTACTCAGCATCATCAAGAAACCCGTCCAGAAAGTCGTGTATCATAAGTGGAGATTTGAATCTACTCTGCAAGACTTTCACTCTCCATCATCCTTGACAGCAGCCAAGTTGTTTGAAGGACAAGTGGTGAACAAGCATGCTATTCAAGGCTGTGTCGTAATCCCTCTTCCCAATCCTACTTCATTTTATAATACATTTATGGTACATTCGCCTCTTCTCGACCCCCTTCGCGGTAAATTGGACGCTGGCATTTCTTACTCGTTGATCTTGGCAAGAATCCTGAGAAGGCGGGGGTTAGTCTCGTCACGAAGAAGATGTAGGAAGAAAGCCCCCTGGACTCGATTCCAAGTGCAAACTTACTCGCTTTCCCGGAACAAATGGTAGTCCTCCTCTCCAGCCTTGACTGGCGATCCACCAAACTATAGAGACTTCCGCATCAGCTATTTGATCGCATGCACAAGCGGCACAATTGTATTGAGCGTTTACTCTCCGTAGGGAGGAATGTAAAAGAAGTCCCAGACAACGCCCAATAGAGTGAAGAGACGACTTACCGAAGGAATCAAGACTCGGTCACCGACAGCAACGCCCATTGGCAATCGGTTACCCGTCTTGTCCAGCGCACCAGGTCCCACAGCAAGGACCTTTCCCTCGTTCAGCTTCTCAACACTTGACTCAGGCAAGTAGATACCGCTCGCGGTTTTGGCCTCAGCCTTGATGCGCTGGACGAGGACTCGGTCCAGAAGAGGAGCGAGGGAGCGGATGGATCGAATTGAAGTGGCCTGAAAGTTACTCGCAGTCAGTCTCCGACGAAGACACATTTTCAGTGAGCTGTTGGTGTCCTTGCCAAGCGACGGGACGCAAATGAGCGTCGGCTGGAGCATCGAGGCTTGTCTGCCTTTGTAGCCATGCAGAGAATCACGGGAAGAGATGATCGACGCGTAAAACCTACCATTATGATTAAAACACGGTAAAAGAGGGGAAAGTGGAAGCAAGAAAAAGAAGTGCGCGCTGAGTTCGTGTTCGTGGGTCGTGGGAAGAAAGATTGCAAGTGGCTTGTGAAGAAGAGATACTGTGCCAGCTTTTGGAACGGGAAGAAGTCTGGCTGCGATTTCAATCAAGGGTGGAGCTCTCTCTTCCAACAGCTTCGAGAACGTTTGCTCTTTTTTTTGCGTCCCCATAAACAAGGCCACAAATTACAATCCACCTGGGCTCGGCAGTCGATTTTTCCCGGTTCCGGGATAGACTCCACATCTCACGGACTTCATCCGCAGTTCCCGTCGAGCATCTGAGATCTCAAATGACGGCAGCTTGGAAATACATGTACCCATGTGACGCCATGCCAGATGAAATCGTATCATGTTGAATATCACCTGGCCCTTTTCTACTGAATGTGGCTGCCTGTGACGATGAGCGCCCATTGCCTGTCAAGCAAGATGCGAATTATATGCTGTGTAAGGCGGTGCTCTGAGAAGAACAAGCAAGGACTGGACTGTGGCTTTCTTCTTCATCACGCATCTCAGTGATTACTTGCGTTGAAGGTGCTGAAAGCTGGGACAAGTTTCTCGTACCAATAATCTGTTAGGATTATCCGCACTGGTCAAAGAATTTCTTGGAAACGAGTACATATCCGGCAATACTAATCGGATGGAGTGCCACAACACCACGGTAAGAGAGATAGATGGTCGCAGACAAGCCGGTATGAGTACCTACCAGATAGGTACAGCGCCCACAGATGGAGGCACGAGACAGTCATCAATGAAAAGCATTGGACCTGATCAGCAGTTCATCAATTTTTAGCATCGTGAGGGAAGAGACATCGCAGACACGCTGCAAGTCACGGCACCAACGCTGATCGGACCGAAAAGGTGCTGTGGAGGCTACATACCTATTGAGTCACTGGGCGCAACCCCTAATGGCATCATCTGGCAGTGTTTCCAAGACAAGGCTTCAGTGGCTCTCCACGGCCGGGGTATATGTACTTCCCTAGAGCCATCTTGAAATCCCGCATCCCGCACGCGGCACGGCATTTCCCTGACTTGAAACATGGATGAAGTCCCGATTCCAGGGGTCAGGGGGTCAGGTTCGGCTCGGCAATCTTCTGCACGGCCGATCCCCGGACATTTGACGATAGTCGTATGCAGAAGGCTTACTCGTCGTACCCATGGCTGGTTTTCCCCGTATGTCAAGAATCTAAGAAGGAAACGATCATGATGTGCAAAAGAGTAAGCGTGGCACCCTATGTAGGCACATTTCGTACTTCAAGTACCCTAGTGATGTGCATATGTCGTGTAGTAGGCAGTGACGCGAGAAAAACGGCAAAAGGCCAAAGATATGATGAACCATCATGCCTCTTTTCACGCAACAAGATCGGCCACTCCGACTCGTCCCCGTAAGAACTTCACAACAATGCGGTCTACACAGACCATGGCTACCGTTATTCTTCATCTTCATCTTCGAACAAATATCGCTCACAGCCCGAATCGAACTTCAGCTTTCCAATTGTAAAAGCCCTATCATATATCTGCCGCGCAACATCCAGGGTCCTTGGCTTTCAATGTTGTAACTTGTGGAATGGTCCAGGCAGCCAAGTCCGTCCACGCTGATTACGGCCATCACTGAAAGCAACAAACACAACACTCATCGCCTTATATTCCAAAGTATAGACGTTATGTATACCTGAAAATGCCTTCTAATTACACTCATGCCTTCTATAACAATACTTTCATCCCATAACAAGACACCTGTATCATGAATTCTTCTTCCTTCCCAACTCTTTCTTCGCCTCTGCTCCCCAAGGCACCTATATGTCCACAGTACTCCAATAATGGTTCGCATGCCAATCCAATTCGATCCGATCCCATCGCTTCTCTCAAAATACTATCCCTTCCCGTCCCATGTACAACCTATGCAAAACATGAATCTTGAACCCAATCTATTATATGCACAGGTCCAGCCACGCTCCCCGCCAAATCAATACGCCCATCAAACGCAAACACGGCCCAGTTACAATGTAGATTATAGAGAAATATGCAGACATGAAAAATGCAACAATGCCAATTTTTTTTTGGAAGGAACGAAACACCGGCTCTCTCTCACCCCAAAAGCAAAGCATGGAATCTATACACACACACACCCACACATAAGTCAACTGTTCGATCCCCTACTCACAAACGAAATCAAGTCTTCGGCTGCTGCGGCTGCGGAGCAGGCGGCTCCAAAATATGAGTATGGTCCTCCGCTGGCAGAACCTCCCCTTGCTCCAGTTGCTGGCAAATAACCGCGTCCGCCACCCAAGTTTCATCCAGAATCTCATCCATTTTGGCACGCGTTATAGGGTTAAGGTCGAGCATACGATGGATTATGTGGCGGGATTCTCGGGGGAGGAGACGGAGGATTCGCCACGGACCGCGGATGATTTCTTTGCGTTCACTGGTGCCGCCTGCGCCTTGCGCGGCCTGCGTGCTCTGTTGAGTGGGGGCTTGTGAGTCGGTTGGCGAGGTAGCTTCCGAGGGTACCTGTTTCTCGTTGGGTGTATGATAGTGGGAGGCTTTGGAGGGGCTCTTTGGCTTGGCATCGTCTTCGGGAAGGAATTCGCGTGCCACGGTGGTGGACAGGTGGCTCGTAGATTTTGAATGGCCAATGAGTTTGGAGGGGTCGTGTCCGGGGGTGGGATCGGATGCAAAGAGTTTGTAGGAGTTGTCGCTCATTCTCGGGATCTTCCACGGGAAGCGTCGGAGGGTCATGCAGCAGAAGATGATGGCTAGAGACCAGATATCGACGGCAGCGGCATCATATTCCTTGGAGTCGTATACCTCGGGGGCCAGATATGGATCAGAACCGACGATTCCTACGTCGCGGACATTAGCCAACTGTTGAACAGAGCATAGACGTGGCACGGAGAGACAGGACTTACCCTTTGCAGCAACAGTGTCGTTTTCGAACGGATACTTGAAGACATGAGCACTACCAAAATCGATAATCTTCATGATACCCTTGTCGCTCACGACGACATTATCCAGCTTGAGATCTCGATGTGCAAGCCCAACGCTGTGCAAATAGGTAACCCCATTCAGGATTTGCAGGAAGCAGCACCGAATTTCTTCGCGACTCATCTTGCCAGTCATGACAATGGCGAATAAGTCAAACGGTGCATACTCCATGACTTCAAACCACCGACCCTTTTCTTGGAGGATATCCAGTGTTTCAATAATGTTGCCATGGTGCAGGGTCGAGCCGACACAGAATTCCGCAGTGACCTTCTTGTTGTATTCCCTTTCCGTCTCGTAGCTATGGCGGGCCCGGAATTCCTTGACCGCAAAAACGGTGTTGTCTTCCTTGCGACGCATCAGTCTTACCGACCCGCCAGCCCCGGCGCCGAGAACTCTACCAAGGCGACCGTATTTCGAGGTTAGGCCGTGCTCGTCTCCAAAGGGAAGTTGCTGAGTTGAGAATCGTGAGCACGACGTCGTTTTCGGTTCAGGTGCTGGCGAGAAGTCTCTCTTCTTGATTGGATGACCGTGGTGCTGATTGTGGCCAGACATGCGAAAGAATCTCTTCAGATCGGCCATGGACCCATGTGGACCGTGAGGTTGGCCGCCTTCCGCAGCCAGATGCTCGTCGCTTTTGCCGAACAAGCCTGAACCCCGTTTCTCGGCCAGGCTGGACTTGGAGCTATTGGGCGATCCGTGCCGCTTCTTCCTAGTAAAAACAAAGCGAGGGTCGATCGAGTGTCGTGTAGGGTGCTGTTGTTGGGGCGGTCGTTTTCCTTTGGCGTAGGGATCATTGGCGTCGCCGCCAGGGGTCACTGGCTTCGAATAGAACTGAGACGCTGTGCCTCGTGAAGGACTTGAGTCCCGGGAGGCAGGTACCGAGCCAGGTCCGACACCAAACATGTTCCTCCTGTGAGACTTGTGACCTTCCATCGAGGACGATCGCCTGGGTACATGATCTGAGGAGGCCGGCCGATGCGGGAGGGTCCGTCTTGGCTCATGAGACGGCGGCTTCTCGTGGGATGTTGAAGCCTGTGGTGTAATTATCTGGGGATCGCTCGGGCCAGGGTGTATTCCTTCGGTTTCTCTTAAGAATTTCTTTTCGGCCGCTGAGAACGGTCCAGAGGCGGCAGGCGTAAGAGGCGGCGAGGCTAGAGCAGAGAGTCTCGGGCTGCCATGAGGAGACTGAAACCCAGAGGAGTTGGGCGTTGGAAGTCTGGCAGACTCGACAGGTTGGTCTTCCCGAGAGGGCACCTTTTATTGACACGGTATTAGAACCACGAAGCTTTGGATTCTGCAAGAACCGCATGGAACGGTCAAGATGGACTTACTCTAGACGCGGGAAGTGAAAATGCTTCGAATTGGAAGGTGTTCATGCGCCTTTCTTGGAGAGGTCGGCCGTGGAGCGACTTTGTGAAGGCTTTGAGCTGATCGGCAGCGGCTTCAGAGATGCTGTAGTCGCCGTCTTCCTTGTCGGCGGATGTGGGAGCAGGTGGCGACGTCTCTTCCGGCGACACGGCGAAGCGAACTGCGGGAATATCTTGCTTCATTTTCGAGTCGTCACCAGCAGCATGTGAAAGAATCGAGGGCGGATGGGGGGCTGTGGGGTTCATCATGTAGCGTTAGTCAGTGTCCTGAGCGAAACATTCAGTACGAGGCGAGGCAGCACGAGGTCCAGAGAGACGAGAAAGTCAATCTTTGGGTCGCGAAGTGAAAATAAGCTGTGCTGCGAGCTCCCAAGGCGGCAGGGTTGCATCTGCGGTTACATGACTGGAATGTCTCGGGGCCTGCGCGGGGCACCGGAGTGGCTCAAGCGATGAACCAGGTGTATGTACATGTAGGTAGTACCGTGCCGCGTAGTGTGCCGAGTTGCTGGATGCTAGATAGTAGATGCTGCGTCTTGCGGATCCGGAACAGTCGGGGGGACCATGAGAACGTACATACCAGCAGTACGATGATGCGGGCTCTTCGTACGCCCGTCCGACGGGGTGGAGGGCGCCATGAGCAGCGTCGTCTCGCACAATCGCCGGCGGGCTGATGCTATTCCGACCGAGAAGATGCCCGGTTGCCTGCCTTGTCGACGATGGCGGAGAGAAGAATAAAGCCTTGAAAGGGGTAAATCGCCTCGCGCAGCCGAAGAACCCCGAAGAACTTGCTCGCTTCACTGAGTCACCGACTTATTACCGGCGTTGACCGACGGTAATGACTGTAGCGGCGTAAACGGCAAACCGGTCGCCAATTCGACGCCACCAGACCAAGACCAGAGAGAGTTCGTTAGTGAGGGCCCTTCGTTACCTAGTCTGTTATTAGTCACACTTTGCGTCGTTGACGGTTGCCCAAGAGCTCTCGTGGGAGTCGTGGGTGACGGTGTGGCCCGGGGCGGTGTCCTCCGGGTCGGGCCCACTTGGTGAGAGAGACGGTTTTTTTCACCAATCGCGTCAACCATCAAATGGTCGTGCTGCGTGCAGATCAACAACGACGAGGCCCGAGGGCCATCCACGAACGGCATATGCATGGGTGAAACTTTTAAAAAAAGACACCTATGTATACGCACGAGTATGTACATAGCATCCTTTTTTGGCATCTTGTCTTGTTTTTGTTTTAACTCTCCGATTACCGTCTCCTTGTCGTTTCCGCCCCCCTGTGCGTCCGATTATTAGGTCGCCTGCCTTAAAGCGCCGCGCGGCCGCCTCATGGCACGTTTCTCGTCGGAGGAAATAGACTTCTCTCGGCGCCGGCCCAGTCTACATGTACATATGTACATACCTAGGTACATAGGTACCTACATCTTCTCGCCCCTGTGGACCTGTGAATCGTGATAGGTATGTACCTATCTGCTTCAGTCTCTACCCCTGATTCTATTGCTACATACCTAGATCGTTATAGTCAACTGCTCGTCGATGCGTTCTTTTCTGCAACTTTTGTTTCCCCGGTAGCAACGCAGCAATGAAAGCCTACGGTATGTATGAATCCGCTAAACATGTCGCGGTAGGTACTTGCCATGTACATATGTATACAGCCTTCCAGGCTTGCACATGACTGGGCAAGGATGCGTGAAAGAAAGCGTCGTGAAAAATTTTCGTCCGCAAAGTGCCACAGCAGACTGTTACCTTCATGGTGTTATTAGGTATGTAGCGTGCGGATCGCTCCCGGGCGAATGTGGAGCAATGAACTCAGAAGTTGGCTTTGTTGGCAGTTAGTGGCAGTTGTGGCAGTTGAAAGAGTTGATACCTGATTTAAGATTAAGGTCTCGGGTCTGCTTCACCGTTCGACATCAATTAAGTTAATTATTAGGGTACGGAGTAGACTCAAACGAGATGCTAGACCAAAAACGTCATCGACCAGTAGGGAGAGGCGCCGAGAGCTGCAGCGAGCGGCGACATGTGGCTGTGGTGAATACGTCAACATAAACGGGAGCACACACGTTATAACTAACCTAGGTATACCTAGGTAGGTCGCTTTGCTTCGACACGAGGGCATTGAGTTTGTCTGTGGTTGCGCTAACACGAGATGGCCGATAGAACTTGTTGAGACAACGTACAACTGTCAACAGGACACAATCGATTCACAGCATCGACCGTGTTTCCGCAAATCCACAAAGATTCCTCCATGCGCTTGCATAGGTAGGTACTTGACAAATATACATAGTACACACAAAGGTGTACATATGTACCTAGGTATGTATGTATGTACCCATGCACTATAAACGTACGGAACCTGAATAAAGTTGAAACCTACTCGCGGGTGAAGACACCCACAGGTACTCCGTATATATGTACAACATCAAACACTCATGAGGAGAAAGCCGAGCCTTCGCAGAACGATTCTATCCCCACGACACCGCCCCATTCCCAAGCGAGGACCACTTCACACAGGAAGAGATCAAAGGGATCATCAAACGCCTAGCCAACTGGAAAGCACCGGGACTCGACGAGATGCCAGCCGGTTTTCTCAAAGTCTGCGGCCCCTCCCTCACAAGGGCTCTGGTCCATCTACTCAACAACAGCTATCGCCTTGGATACTACCCAGCTCGCTTTCGCAAAGAAAAAGTCATCGTTTTACGAAAGCCGGGCAGGAAGTCCGAGGAATACCACGAGGCCGGAGGCTGATAATCGGAAAAGTACCAGAGCTGCGGTTGCCACCGGCAACACGGGTCACAGCCGCAGCCGAAAGCAATGGCTCCCTCCCAGAGCTCCAGATGGGGAACAGAGAGAACAGGTCTACGGAAGTAGCCCTCAGCACACTGACGGAAGTGGTACGAGCGTACGGCGGCATAGCCTCACTGCTACAACTGGATATCACTGCAGCCTTCGACTCAGTGGACCAGAGGATTCACTACCGGGAGACAGGCCTTCCTCCACTTCGAAAACCAAACGACAGGAGCAACACCGCCGGAGTCTCCCACATTCTGAGCCGTCGACTATACACGGTCATCATCAAATCCTTCCCCGTCCGCCTATCGGACAAGCAGGACACTACCGAGATCACGAAGAGAATGTCGGCCTCCAACGGCCTGACCGAACTTGTGGCATCTGTAACATTGCCTCGGGTTCACCGCGGTATTGTACGGTTCGGCGTCGAATATCTCCGACTGGTAAACTATGCCATCACGGCACAGTTTGTTCGCCGCTTCGACGCCATCGACTGCGATGATGAGGGGGGCAAATTTGGCGGAGGCCCTCGGCTTCCTGGCAAACTGTGACGTGATGGCATAGTCTACCAGTCGGAGATATTCGACGCCGAACCGTACAATACCGCGGTGAACCCGAGGCAATGTTACAGATGCCACAAGTTCGGTCAGGCCGTTGGAGGCCGACATTCTCTTCGCCATCTCGGTAGTGTCCTGCTTGTCCGATAGGCGGACGTGGAAGGATTTGATGATGATCGTGTATAGTCGACGGAGTTATCTTTCAGCAATCAACGATCGAAAATTCGCCCGCAACGCTATACTCTCGCAATTTGCCTTCGAAACCGAATTATCATAGCAGAAACGGCATCGGCGAGTCCGATACCCATAGAAATGACAATCGGGTCTAGCAGCGACCCCGCGGACGCCAATACGCTAACCCGTAGCACGACCACAGACATCAACAAACAAGGCGCGAAGGGATCGTCGCGGGAACGACTCCCCGAATACCTGAAGACAGTGCACGACACATTTGTCGAGTGCATCAACGGCAAGGCGTCGCCGGAGGATGCCTGGGAAAGAACCTTTTACCCTGTCTTCATCAGGGCCATCGCCAAAACCATCATACCCACGGCAAACCCGGGAAAGCAGCGAGGGGAGTAGCGAAAGCTTTAACGAAAGAACAAACGAAGTGCCTGCGCGTCGTGACCGGAGCATGTAAAGCCACACCCGGCACCATCGTCGAAACGGAGTCTGCAGTCCCGCTCGTCGACCTTTTCCTGGACTACATCAAACGGCGATTCCAAGTGTGCGTGGCGGTAGCGAACCACCTCCGTCGACGTCAGCGACGACCCCCGTTCACCCCGTTCCAAGACCGACCGGCCCCCGACCCCGATGGACTCACGCCGGACAAGATCGTCGAAAAGGAATGGAAAGACGGTGGCACAGAGACAGAGCAAAATCCAGGGCGAAACGCCCTCAACAGTCCATCACAGCCGCTGATGAACAAACCCCGAGCTTCCACTCCACGGGCAAGATCGTTCGCCTCCACGAATCGTTGATGAAATATGAATCTACCGCCCTCATTCAGATGCGCACGGACAAGATAGGCCTTCGCAAATTTCTCTTCTCCCGTAAGGTACAGACGTGGATTCATGTGCGAGTGCTGGGAGGGAACTGACGACCACTACCACGTCATTCTGGACTGCCCGACATTTGCGCAACTGCGCCCCATCCAGCTTCCCGTCGCCCTGATAAGGACGGCCCTAGACAACGGGCCCGAAGCTTGCATCACTTCTGGTACAATGGATGCTTCGCACAGGCCGCCTACAACAATTTTCCCTCGCGACCGAGTTGAAAGAGAGGTGGGAAGAAGAAGCCGCAGCGGACCCGGGGGTTCTTTTCCAGCGCACTATTCAGCAACTGCCGCGCCGATCACCGGCGAGCGGGAAAACATGTAAGTAATAGGAACCGCGATCGGACCAAACGGCCCGATGCACAGCACCACGACAGCATAATTGCCGGCGTTGCGGTGATGCATGTGACGGCTACTCTATTGCATTTGCAGCTCTGACCGTTGCGCTGTACCTATATCCCCCACTAAGCCGGTCCCTACGTACCAGCTTAGTGTTCTGACGGGTATCCGATTCTTCACAATGCAGACTGATTTGGCAAAAATCAAGACGGTTCAGTTAGCAAGGCAGCCAGTCCCTTTTATAGGTTGATAACCCCGCAAATCTGAGCCTTGCGCGTTCTTGCGATCTTCAGATAAGTATTCTGGTTTGGCCCAATCCGCCCACCTATCATAGGTACCTCACCTGTATATGTACCCGATGATCCAGCTTTTTCCAACGCAGATCGCGACGTCAGCATCGATCAATCACGTGGCTTGTGCGTCCATCACCATCTGGCATTTATACGTACGCACTTATTCGGGTGTTGCGAGGGCCATTGCAGGACATGTTGGTGACCGCGAAGGACTTCTTCAGGAGACAGTCTGACAGAGTCTCGAAGACTCAGACAGCTGCTCTTACTACTATCATCTCACTACCTGCTTTAGCAAGTTGCTTGTGATATCGCAAGAAGGCAAATCCCTCAACAAGCAAGTCAGGCTCCGTGATTGCCTTATTTTGCTTTGGCCGTAGCGCCATTTAAACGTACCTCTTAGTACTCGCCACTTCACTTGTACACTTTCTTTACTACAGAACACATACCCTGCGAAGCACTGTTGCCATGTTGGTGGCAAGTTAAGGGGACATGGCGGAAATCATATCACAGTCTGCAGAACTATCAAACTTATTCGCCAAATGGGACGAAAGACTTATGTTGGAATCGCTCATCTGTACATTATTCGGTTGCGAATTACGGCGTGCGAACACTTCACGTGCCCCCACACTGATTGGCTTCAGCTGCTCCGCAGCTTGAAGACTCTGTGCGTGATCCCAACATCACGCACTTCTCCTCCTCTTCTCCTGTTCTTAGATAGACACCTAGACACCAACAAGAAGCCTTTATTCGTACACAACGAATTGAAGGTAGTTGTCTCACACCTAATGACCTTATGATGCGCATCACCTATTAATGCTATCCCCCTACCCTGTTAACCCAACACTGATCAGTGGTTGAACCAACAACCACAGATAAGCTAGGGAACAGCAGAAGAGCCCTTTGAGCGTTTATTCGCCTCAACGAGCTACCGGAGCGAAAACCGATCTCGGGAGTATCTGGCCCGTTATCGCGTATATTCTCTGGAAGGACTCAACACCCTGCAGCTTGCAGACAACGACAACGGGAGAGTTTTTCCCGTTATCACACCTATTCTCTGGCACATCCATCCCGCAGGCCTTAGCTGGCCCTGTGACTACGACAACTGCTCCCAGAATGGAAGAAACACAACCCGAGCAGCCCGAGCATATTGGCACCTTGCAATACTCCCCCAGGAATGCTCAGCAAAGTCTCAAATGGCAGTCGCCACACTACGGATACCACGATCCCGGAGGACCACCTCAGTTCCATCGGCCCTACCCCCGAGAACACGAATATTCGCCACACTACGGATACCACGATCCCGGAGGACCACCTCGGTTCCATCGGCCCTACCCCCGAGGATATGAATATTCGCCATACCACGGATACCACGATCCCGGAGGGCCACCACAGTTCCATCGGACCTACCCCCAAAGCCATGAAGATCCGCGGTTCCACCAATACGCTCCGCCGATGCACGAACCATGGCGGCAACCGTATTTTTACTCAGGACCTCAGGGATACTACCGCCAAAGTCCCTATCAACCGCAGCACCGCCCACCACCTCCTCCTCCTCGAGGAAACGATCATGCCCCCTCACCCCAAGACGAACAAGAACAGTACGCCATACGCGAGGACCGTGCGAAATATCGCAAGTACGGCACGAGCAACTGGCACTGCGTTGACGGGAACGACATACTGATGGATGTAGACATTGCGGACTATCTCAAGTACGGCACGAGCGATTGGCACCGCGTCGACGAATTTCCCCCCGTCGACCCGGATGAGGCCCAGGAAGAGGATATACAAGACCGAGTACTTTTTTACCTGAACGAGTATCTGGTCCACAAAGTCCAAGGCCGAGTTCTCCGTCGACGCTTCCGCGAGGATTTCGAGGGATGGACCAAACCAACTTGGTCCAGAGTTAGCGAGCCGCTCCGGACGAAATTGAGGCACGAGTTGGAAACGTACGGCCTCATCTTCAACCCCAATCTGTCCCTGGTGCCGGACATGCTGGCGGAATATGTTGAACAAGGACAACGTAAACGACCTGCGAAAGAAAGTTCCGCAGGCACAACGCCGAGGCCATCACCGGCTCATACATCAGCTCCTGCACCTGCCACTGCTGGCAGCGAAGAACAGCTCGCTATGAAGTCCCATGAAGATGCCTCTGCCGATCGACAAGAAAGAGAAGAGATTCTGTCAGAGGGATACGCTTCCGCCCAGCCAGAATTTGTGTCTTCTTCCAAAGAAAATCCGTCCGCCGACCCCGTCGACCAGACTGTTGCCGACCACGACATGTCTGGTGCCAGAGCATCCAAAGTGAACCTCACGGTTCCACGAGAAAACGAGGACCTCGTTGGTAAAAACAACGAGGAAACACCTGCAACGGAGCTTCCAGATTTGGAGGATAGCCCAGCAGACCCCCTCCTCGTAGCCCTTATCGTCAGCAAGGACCCTGCTGCTGACGAAATTCTCGGTGACCCTCCTGACCCTCATGATCGAAAGCCCGAAGACCACGAGGAAGAACGCACGGTTGAAACCCCGGACAAGAAAGAGAGGTCTGAAGACCCCGTCCCTGAAGACCATGCCGTTAGCAGAGATTCTGCTGCTGACGAAGGGCCCACTGACCCTCTTCATCGAAGGAGAAGGCCCGCCGATCCCCCGGACAAGAAAACGATTTCGGCCCACCCTACCGCCGATGGAGACCCTCTGGCAAGTGCTGACCAACTCTCTCCTTTACACAATTTTCTCGGCAACGGTGCACGGACCACGTCCGCCCACTTCTGTTATGATTTGGCTGTATAACCTGCTGTAGCCCTAACAGCAGTCCACCTCCGAGTGGAAAACTCGAAAATGCCGCCCTCAGCACCACCACTTCATTCGATGTCGACGCCGATGTCGACGGCGCCTGTTCATCTACCGTCCTGCTGGTTCGAGGTCGTAAATGAAATCCAAGCAACATCGACAACGACCGCGGCATCGTCCCCCCTCCCAGCCACGACACCATCAAACCGGCGTTTGCCCACCTCGAGTTTTCAACCGGCGTGCTTTCGGAGAGTTCAGCACGCCGCTCTCATCTTGGTCACCTAGACCTTCCTGAAATTCTGGTAGCGGAGCCGTGCCTCTGGCAAAATTCCGCTTTTAACGACACAACTTGTGCCCACGCGAGCACACGTGGTGGAAGGCGCTGACGCCTGAACCCACACCGAAAACAACTGCCTTTGGCCACCGAGATGCAGGATATTCTTTGGGGAAAACTGGCTTGTATTTAGAAGAACCCGGGATTAGCCCTGCACACCCTAGTATGCCCAAAACTGGGACGCGGCGGTGTAAAATATACAACAACAACAACAACAACAACAGCAAGTGCTGACCATGTCTATGTCGAGAAGCTCGCCAAAACTGTTGGCGAAGGCTCTCGCGTTCTCTCCGAAAAGCACCCCGACAAAGACACTGCCCTACAGCTGAAAGACCCTCGCGACGAGAACCCCTTCACGCCCTTTGATAGAGATCCGTCCGAAATCCCCACGGACTCACTCGACGGCATCAAAAGAAGAAGAAAAAAGAAAAGACACTGCGAGGGGAAATACATTTTCTCAGTACAGTCACTTGTCGTCATCACGTTCCTGTTGATCAACTTCTTCAGGTACCTTGGCAAACACTGTCGCCTGGTGGAAAGACTGGTGCCTTGAGAGGCATCCTACGCCTTGTGGATGGCGATGGAGGACTGGCGGAAGATACTTGGGACGATCGCGAACGCGATATGCGCTGACAATTTCCATTTGTACGGTTTGACCATTCATGGCCCCTGTTACGACCTTTGGGGTCCACTCGTTCATTCACTTCGAAACCCCGCGATTTTCCATTCGTTCTTGGGCCACTCGCGATTCCTCACGTCTCGGCAAAAGAGAGAAAGTTTGCCAGTGTTGGAATCGCTCATCTGTACATTATTCGGTTGCGAATTACGGCGTGCGAACACTTCACGTGCCCCCACACTGATTGGCTTCAGCTGCTCCGCAGCTTGAAGACTCTGTGCGTGATCCCAACATCACGCACTTCTCCTCCTCTTCTCCTGTTCTTAGATAGACACCTAGACACCAACAAGAAGCCTTTATTCGTACACAACGAATTGAAGGTAGTTGTCTCACACCTAATGACCTTATGATGCGCATCACCTATTAATGCTATCCCCCTACCCTGTTAACCCAACAACTTAGATGTAGGCAATTTCGTTTGCGACGCGCGTTCGGTCCGATTTGTCCAGGTCGAGGGTCAGTCAGGCCAAGATATATATTCGTAGGTCGCTGGCTCTCATACAAGGAGTTCTTGAACGGACAACGAGGAGGAAAGAATGATCGTGGCTGTTTTCTTATTCTCGATATGCCGAAGTTTTTTTATAGCACTTTGTGTAACGATGGCTATCTAGGTAAGTCTAAGTCATAGCTGGTCAGTGGTCTGTTACCTCTTCTTAGGAAGTGGGTCGGTTGAATAGATATTCGAGCAGTTATCGGCTTAAGACACGTTAAGAGATTACTCCCAATAGATGAGCTATTGCTTACTACTTAGATTGATCAGTAGAGATCTGAACTACCTTGATTTCGGGGGAAGTCCTATCCTTATTATATACAAGTCCATTCCTCTACTATGACTACTGGGTCATGACTCATGGGACTCATCCAAGTCAGGTACCCTGATGGTCTCCTCATGACCGCCTGATCATATTGTCCTTCTAATCCTATTGTTCAACTGATGATATTGTCTACCTGATCCTATTGTCTATCCGATCATAGTCTACCTGATCCTATTGTCTACCTGATCATTCAATTGACTACCTGGTCCTATTGTCTACCTGATCATTCAGTTGACTGTAGCACGCTCCGTGGAATGATTGAGTGATCATTCTGATCATCTGAGCCTCTGAGGTTTCACTTGACTGTAGCGTGATCAATCGCGGTAGCGTTCGTCACACTTGCCATGACAAGTTGTGGCCCAGGTGTCGCAACCCGACTGGCAAGCGGCCATTGCCCAGAAAGCCTAGAGGAAAAAAAGGTATTGTTAGTGCCAGGAGTACCAGAATCTAGAACAAGTAAGGCCAAGGTTGGGTGACAGAACAAAAAAAATGGGATTTCCGATTGCTAGAGTGCTCAGTGGGAGGTAACTCACCAGGCCACCACCACCGTTGTTTACAGCACGGCAAGTATCGTCGCAGAGCATTTGAGCAGCGGTGCAGCACGCCTGGCAGAGGATTCTGGAAGCACGACGGCCCTCAATCTCATCAGTCTCGCCCTGCGCAGTAAGATCTCTCTTGTTGGGGTCCTTGCTGCAGGTGGCCGGGTCGCTTGGCACATATCGGGCCGCGGCCAGAGATGTGAGGAGAAAGTTGACGAGGATGGTGTTGAGATTCATTGTTGCGAGTTTCAATGGGACGTTCAAGGGCCAAGGGAGGGAAATGGATTGTTTGTTGGTGGTGAAGGGTGATCTATAGACTCTGATGGGTTGAGGAAAGGAAGACCGCGATCCTGCGACGACAGAGATGCTTTTAATTAGGAAATAATGTACACGCCTTGAACTACCCACGAATGTCAGTTCCTGCATGAATATAGGTACTTACATACAGGTGACATCAATGAGACCAACGGCACCACCAGTCCGTAGCTCGGCAGGATTATGAGATCCGCGATAATTACTTAATTCCATACATCTCCGTATACTATTACATACTCCGTACTACGTAGCCTCGGGCTTTTTGCCCGCCCGCGGCCCCGTTGCTCTAAGATGTAGCCTAACGGTGTGCATTCTACTCCGTATTCTACTGACATTCATTTCTATAACGTCCATTCAAATATAATGAAAGAGGGAACCAACCTCGAAGTGCCGATGAAAATTCAAAATACGGCATCTTCCATACCACTGGGGAAAAAATCCACCTAAATCGTGCCAAGATTCCTTCAGTGAGACTTCTATAGCAGGGATGCCAGCCAGGCTGAGCCAGCAACGTCACCCGAGTTTCCACAAGACGAATTCGAGACGGGAGGATTGACTAATAAACAGGTAGACCCCCCCAGTAACTTGGTTTTTGATCTCCTTCCGGTTCCTGCCCACGACGCCATTGCACGACGTTGAACCCATTTCAGAGTTCGAACGAAACCTTCTTCATGTTTACTGACATTTTTTTCCCCTATCGCCAAGACTCTCCACCTCCTTTGTCCACAAGCCGAGCAACCCGACAGTTGCCTCACGAGTCACAGACTCACAGGTATGAGGTATGATCTCCTGTTGAGAAGGTCTCGTACGAGTCGAGAGGAAAGATTCCGAGGCAACTTGCCGCTCCTGCGTGTCGCTGTAACGACATGGCTGAGGATCATTGTCATAAAATCGGTGAAGGGGTAGGGCCCAGGGGGGTATGATCTTTGAAGGAAAACTTCTTCGCACATGAGGTTGCAAACACATTCTGCTTCCCGCAGGACACTTGACAAAGATTTCGCCGGGATTCAGACCTTCATAGTCATACGGAGTACTATTGTTTCTTTTCATCCAATATTATCGGGCCACACGTGTGCTGTCGTTCTTCCAGTACAATGGTCCGAGGTCGGAGGTCGTCCGAGGTCGTCCGAGGTCGTGCCGATGTGGATGACAGGGAGGCTCTATATTTCAACGCTGGATTAATATGACTGGGGGGTTTACTCGCGGAAGAACGGTAAAAAGGGAACCGGATCGAGTCGTATCCCCTTAACGGTCTTAACCCTCACTTCAGGTCACGTGCTCCACACCCCCCCTGCTGGACGATCGTGACTTCGAGTAACGTGTGGAGTGTTCGAAAACCTTTGTCACTTGAAAATTGCCGGTACTTCTAGCACTGCGCCAATTATGCAGGAGGACGTATGTACCCCTCATCATGCTGCGACATGATTGGCTCCGACCCCTGTCAGTGACCTGAAGTGAGGGTTAAGACCGTTAAGGGGATAACTTATAAAATAAAGGTGTTTGCGATTTTGGGACTGGAAACACATTCTATCTCCTCCTCGGGCTACCTATTTGCGACGGCTTCACCGAACGGCGAAACCTTCATGTGGTGTCCTCGTCGTTGTATGATGTCCACTGGGATCAAGAGTGCTGCCGTTTCTCAGTCGCAGTGGCTCTTCAGTCACATTGGATGAAAGCAAGGATCGAGTTTCGGCTGTTCTTGCTTGAAAGTCCGTTGTCGAGCGCACTACCTAGTTATTGTACACGTGCCGTGCCGTCCGCCGTGTTGTTTTGTACTGTGTACATGTCGTCAGCTGCATCCCGATTCCCCACGTGGAGAGTCAGTAGACCTCCTTCTCTTCCCGATAAAGACGGCTTTTTCACCCCCCTATGTCCGTAACCTACCTAAAGCCACCACCTCGATTCCCATAGACCTCGCCTGAGGCGTCAAGTTTCGGAACAGCCCATTTTTCTTTAGACGCCGCAGGCCACAAACACTCTTCAGACACTCAAATTTGCTAGTACCTCATAGAAGATTTGCAGTATTCTCAATTGCCAGAGACACTCAAATCTTATTTCCACTCTGAGAGCTAAGTGAGATTCATTCTCTTGATCTTCCCCCAGAAAGCACGCGCGCGCCTCTCCAACGCTCAGACCGAAACGATGCCTTCCACACAGAAGAAAGAAAAGCCGTGGGACACGGACGACATCGACAAGTGGAAGATCGATACCTTACTGCAAAGGACAATGCGGATGGACTTTTACCGAAGGGTCATCGTTTGTCACACTATTCCCCAAGTACCGCGAAGTCTACCTGAAAGAAGCGTGGCCGCTCGTGACCAAGTCACTCGAAAAATACGGCATCGCCTGCACGCTGGATTTGGTAGAAGGTTCCATGACCGTGAAGACGACGCGAAAAACATACGACCCGGCAGCGATTCTAAACGCACGTGATCTCATCAAATTGCTGGCCCGAAGCAAGATCACAGAAGACGGCGTGGCGTGCGACGTGATCAAGATCATCGTTGCTTTTACCTGATATGCCCGAGTTCTGCTCTTAGCACTTGGCCACACAAGCTACGTTCCAGGATTGGCAAGACGCCTGGCAACCGGCCATTGCCCAAAAAGTCTGGAGAAGAAAAAAAGGTCCTGTTAGTGCCGGGAGTAACAGAATCTAGAACAAAAATGGCCAAGGCTGGGTTGCAGAACAAAAGATGGGAGTGCTAAATTGGAAGGTAACTCACCAGGCCACCACCACCGTTGAATCTAGCACTGCAAGCATCCATACAGAACTCTGTAGCAGCGCGGCAGCACTTCACGCAGATTACTCTGGAAACAACACGGCCCTCGATGAAGCTGCCACCCATGGGGCTTCTTTTGGCGATTTCCTCAGTCTCGCCCTGCGCAGCAAGATCTCTCTTGTTGGGGTCCTTGCTGCAGGTGGCCGGGTCGCTTGGCACATATCGGGCCGCGGCCAGAGATGTGAGGAGCAAGTTGAAGAGGACGGTGTTGAGATGCATTGTTGCGAGTTGCAATGGTACGTTCAAAGTAACAAGGGACAACAGAGGGAGACTGATTTCTGATGGTAATAATGATCTATGATGGGCTGAGCAACGGAAGACTGCGATCTTGCGGCGACAGAGATGCTTTTAAATAGTTAACACCTCTCGAACTACCCACGAATGTCAGTTTCTACATGAATGTATACTTACATACAGGTGAAACCAGTGAGACCAACAGCACCACCAGTCCGTAGCTCGGTAGAACTATGAGATCCGTGATACTTATCCCATACACCTCCGTATACCTCTCCATAGCCTCGGGCCTTTTTCCCGACCTGTCACCCCGTTGCTTACTATAGCAGGGAATCGGAATGTTAGCCCGAAACGTACTGACACGAAATCCGGGCGACGTTGCAACTTGCTGGCTGGCATCCCTACTATAGAACTCTCACTTATTAAGGAAGCTTGACAGATTAGCAGATTTTGAGGGCCAATGCTATGTAGTGGATTTTCCCAGTGTGTACGGTACTATACACTCAAGCTTTTCTCATCATCTGCAAATGTGTAGCGGGATCATGTGCATGGTGTTCACCCTTGCACATGGCCAGATGACAATGTATGTAACTTGGGTTTTGATCCTTCCGGTTCCCGCCCGACGCGCATTGCACGACGTTGAAACCAGCTTTTCAGAGTTCGAATGAAGGCACCTTCATATTTAGCTGACAAATCTACTCCCAATCGGCAAGACTCTTTGCCTCCGTTGTCCACAAGCCGAGCAAACCGAAAGTTGCCTCACGAGTCACAGGTAAGATCTACTGTTGAGGAGGTCTCGTGCGAGTCAATAGGAAAGATTCCGAGGCAACTTGCCGCTCCTGCGTGTCGCTGTAACGACGTCACATGGCTGGGTATTATTGTCGCAAAATCGGTGAAGGGGTAGGGCCCAGGGGGTATGAAGTGAAACTTCTTCGCACGTGAGGTTGCAAATGCATTCTGCTTCCCGCAGGAACACTTTACAAAGATTTGGCTGGGATTCAGACCTTCATACTATTGTTTCTTTTCATCCAATATTATCGGATTACACGTGTGCTGTCATTCTTTCAGTACGATGGTCGTCGTGCCGATGTGGATGACAGGGAGGCTCTACATTTGAACACTAGATTGATGAACGACTGGGGGGTTTACTTGCGGAGGACCGGCGAAGGGAACCGGATCGAGTCGTAGATAGGCCTTTGCGATTTCGGGACTGGAAACACATTCTATTTCCTCCTCGGGCTACCTACCTATTTGCGACGGCTTCACCGAAACCTTCAAGTGGTGTCCTGGTCGTCGTATGTGTCCACTGTGATCAAGAGTGCTGCCGTTCCTAAATTCTCAGTCACAGTGGCTCTTCGGTAAGATTGGATGAAAGGAAGGATCGAGTTTCGGCTGTCCTTGTTTGAAAGCCCGTTGTCGAGCGCACTATTTATTGTACATGTGCCGTGCCGTCCGCCGTTTTGTTTTGTACATGCCGTCAGCTGCATCCCCACGCGCAGCTCACTAGCGGTGTGTAGAGAGTCAATTGGACCTCCTTCTCTTCCCGATAAGACGCGTTTTTCATCCCCCTATGTCCGTAACCTAAGGCACCACCTCGATTCCAATAGACCTCGCCTGATAGATAATTGACCTGCACAGTCCCTCCAGTGACAATCCCGAGAGCCGCACCTCGGACTGCTTTATTTTGGCAATTTCATAGACGTGTTTCAAGCTGATTTTCCCGACAGTCTCGTGCCCAGGTCTGTTTGCGCCTCTTGCTTTCCCCTTCTTGTTCTTTGGCGCATCAATACAATTGATCATGAGCCATGACGTTGGCGGTGTCCGCACTTCGAAGTGGAATGATCGGTCTGGTCGGATAGTCACCCTGCAGGGCATCGGTGTGTCTGGAGTGATATGTGCGGTTCTGGCGTTAAACTCCTGTGCGACGGGTACAAGGTGCCGGTGATGTTAGAGATTGCCTTTTAGACTTGTGCGTGCTCCAACTTGCACAAAGGGCTCCCGAGCCCCCGAAATAATACACGTACCTTGCAAAAGTCCATTGACTTGATACCCTTACTTCCCAGCGCAGGACCGACGGGCGGACTGGGACTCGCTTTGCCAGCTCCAACGATCAATTTGACCACAGAGTCTAGGGCGGCGCCCTTTGATTTCGACATGGCGTCGATATGCTGGTGGACTCTTTTGATAGTAGAGAGCTTCCGTACGTCGAAGAAGTACACACAATGGTGTTCAGGTCGCGCAGGCGCATCAAATGGGAAACAAAAAAGCACGATTTGCAGGAAGCTTCTACGCTGGTTGTCGCGCAGAAGTCTGGACTTGCAATGGCACCGGTGCTTACGTTATGCCGACTTGCCCCACAGTGGGCGTCAAGTTTCGGGACAGCCCATTTTTTTTAGACGCAGGTTGCGAACACTCTTCAAAGTTCAGACACTCAAATTTGCTATACTGTACATAGAAGATTTGCAGTACATATTCTCAATTGCCAGAGACACTCAAATCTTACTTCCACCCAGAGAGCTTAGTGAGATTCATTCTCTTCCCCCAGAAAGAGCGCGCGCGCGTCTTCAACACTCACACCGAAACAATGCCTTCCACACATAAGAAAGAAAAGCCGTGGGACACGGACGACATCGACAAGTGGAAGGTCGATACCTTTACTGCAAAGGACAATGCAGGTGGCACTTTTACCGAAGAGTCATCGTTTGTCACACTATTCCCCAAGTACCGCGAAGTCTACCTGAAAGAAGCGTGGCCGCTCGTGACCAAGTCACTCGAAAAATACGGCATCGCCTGCACGCTGGATTTGGTAGAAGGTTCCATGACCGTGAAGACGACGCGAAAAACATACGACCCGGCAGCGATTCTAAACGCACGCGATCTCATCAAATTGCTGGCCCGAAGCGTGCCTGCCCCCCAGGCTGTCAAGATCCTAGAAGACGGCGTGGCGTGCGACGTGATCAAAATTCGAAACCTGGTCGGCAGCAAAGAACGATTTGTCAAGCGAAGACAACGAATCCTCGGCCCCAACGGATCGACGCTCAAAGCCCTGGAGCTCCTGACGGAGACGTACATCCTCGTCCACGGCAATACTGTCTGCGCCATGGGCGGATACAAGGGCCTCAAGGAGATGCGACGAATTGTCGAGGACTGCATGAACAATGTGCACCCCATCTACCACATCAAGGAGCTTATGATCAAGAAGGAGCTCGCCAAGGACCCTGAACTGGCTAACGAGAGCTGGGATCGATTCCTTCCCAATTTCAAGAGGAAAACGCTCAGC
Source organism: Claviceps purpurea (assembly GCA_029405325.1). Taxonomy (NCBI): domain Eukaryota; kingdom Fungi; phylum Ascomycota; class Sordariomycetes; order Hypocreales; family Clavicipitaceae; genus Claviceps; species Claviceps purpurea. The sequence goes on along the minus strand of CM055783.1, from coordinate 1,986,711 downwards.
AGCCGTCGCGTGCCTCACAAGGTCACCGACAAGGCCAAGAAGGTCTACACGCCGTTCCCGCCTGCGCCCGAGAAGAGCAAGGTCGATAAGCAGATTGAGACTGGTGAATACTTTTTGGGCAAGCAGGCCAAGGAGAGGGCTGTCAAGGAGGAGCGCAAGGAGAAGCAGCAGCTGCGAAAGGTGGAAAAGGCCAAGGAGAGAGAAGCTGAGTTTGTGCCTCCTGAAGAGGACAGGCCTAAAAAGAAGCGGAAGAAGTCTTCGGAATAGCTTGGGACGGTTTGATGTTCTTGTTTCGGTCGTTGCTTTTATGCGTATGTTTGATGGATTTCTCTGCTGGGTTGGTTATTGAAAAGGCCTGGTACAAGAGCAGGACTGATACGAGGGAAGAAGATGTAAACTGGCTGCATCCAAGGGCGTTGTGATATCCTGACATTTTTCAATTCAACAATTTCTCATCACTCCATGATATTTATGCCGCCTATCAATTCCCCGAGCCTCGTGTCAACATGTTCTGCAGGTATTTCATTGGTGAGTCACAGCTTTGGCGAGGCAGGGCGGTCGTCTATCTCAACAACCAGCTTGCCAAACTGCGCCCCGGCATCCATATCCCTAAACAGCTCCTCAATGCCATCGAGATTACCCAAACCCTTGACCGTCTTGCTCACCACAGGCCGGATCTTATGCCGGTCTACAAAAGCCACCATATCCCTAAACTCTTTCTTGGACCCCATAGTCGAGCCACGCAACTCGACATTCATCAGCACGGCCTGCATGCTCCAATCCATCTTGGGCCCAGTCGTCATGCCATACTGCGCGATCACACCGCCCTGCTTGAGGACCTTGCACGCCTTGGCCACGATGTTGCCCCCCGCGCCATCAATCACCGCATCTATAAACGGCCTCTCCTGCGGCAACAGCTTCTTCAGCTCCTTCTCCCACCCATCCCGGCTGTACACCACACCAGCACGGGCTCCCATCGCCTTGGCCTTCTCAATCTTGGCCTCGTCCCCAGACGTCACGTAGACATGGCAGCCCATGGCCACAGCAAACTGCAGCACCTGCAGCGCCACACCACCCCCAATGCCTGTCACAAGAATATTCCGCCCAGCTTCGGCATTCCGGCTCTTGGTCACCAGGGCGCGCCACCCTGTCAGGCCCGCGAGCGGGAGAGCGGCTCCCTCCGCGGGACTGAGATGCGGCGGCGCAGGCACTACGTCGTTCTCGTGCACCAGCGCGTAGTCCTGCCCACAGCCCAGGGGCGTTAGGGACGATGCCCCGATGATGAGCACCGCGCCTTGTTCGGGTGCCTCGGGGTCAGAGTCCCACATGCTCATCGGGTTGATGAGGACGGGCTGGTGCAGCAATAGGGTCTTGTTGTGCTCGCTGACGGCCGCGCCGACCTGCACGACGGTTCCGTAGCCATCTGCCAGGAGGGGGTTCTCGAATGAGATGGCTGGGTAGAGATGGCGGCGGATGAAGAGGTCCTTGTGGTTGAGGGCTGCGGCGTCCATGCGGACAAGGAGTTGATTGGGGCCGACGGTTGGCAAGGGAACATGTTTAATTTTGATACTGCAGGTAGTGGTATGATTAACATGGTTCATGACGATTGCTGCATGCTCTCATTGTTCATAATGGGATTGTATTGCCCGTTCAGTCACGCTTAGGTATATGTACAAAGGTCATGATGTGCAGGTTGTCAAAGGCTCGTGAGGGCACGAAACTGAAGCAGAGAGCTTACGGGTAGTAGACTTGGCCAGGCTGGCCGTCTATCTTCTCAACATGGAGAACTCGAGACATGGCGGTTGGGTCTCCTTTAGAAAGGGCCTATTCACTCTAGACGAGCTGGGAACTTGTGATAGCCCTTTTTTGCAACATAAACCAAGCCGAAGTGGCTGTCCTGGTGGTGGTACTTTGGGGCGAGCGAGTTCAAAGTTGCGGCAACAGGATGATTGGTTCCTTCCTTGTTGAACTTTCTTGCTTTGATGGCCTCATAAGTACATGCAATGTGAAATGAGGCAAGCCAATGGCGGGGTTGAGACATGCGGTCCGTACTCCGTCATGAAACTTGAGGCACTCTAGTTATGTACCTCGGCATATGACGGCAGCTGATGCTGCGCAGCATCGTGTAGCGTGACGCGTCGTTGGAAGAAAGCCCAAACTCAAAAATGCGGCTCTTGGTTAGGTAGGTATGTATATACATACTCCGTATACTCCGCACGAATTACATAATTCCAACAGAAGTTCAGAACCAACATCGGCACGTCAACCCCCGCTGAAGCTCGAGTTCTATCCCAGGCTCTAATCCCAGCCATGCCGTTCACCCGCTCATGATCTCATCCCGACCACCGAGTCACCGACTTGTGGGGAACGGTATCAATTCATACCTACGGAGTACAAGCCTACAAGGGGACCCTTTGCCCGTGACGTCCTCCAGGTCCCGGACCTTAAAAGTTAAAACCATAGAGCATGGAGTTACCTCCGACGCTTTGCCATCTCGTCTTGCTGGGCAATCAACTCATTCTTGACGAATCAGTAGCGTCTACTTCTGGCGTTGTATAGTCAAGGTCCCCTACGAGCCATTCAAGCATCCCCCTCCTGAAGTTCTGAACCCCCTCGTGCGATCAAGGCCTCGGTCGCGACTCGCAAGTCACACATCTCAATGGCCGCCACGATAATATCAGGCGCTGCCTTCGGCGCCGCCATGGCAGCAGCGGGGTTCCACGACCCAGCCGCGGTGCTTTCGCAGCTCAAGTTGGAGGACTGGCACATGGGGCAGGCGTTTCTTGCTGCTACGGCTGCGAGCGCGTGAGTGAAGCCTTTATCTGCCTACCTATTCTCCTCCATGCATACTCTGTAGTACATAGTCACATGTGCACGCAGCCGAAGATGGCCTACCTATTCCTCTCGTTTTCCAACACGTGCAAATATAAATTCACTTACACCCCAGCTCCCCCAACAGAGCAATCTATTTCGTGGCCGAAAGACGGGGCTATGTGAAAATTCCTCCACGAATGTCCTCCCCGCTGGGCCTCTTCTCCAAATACGACGGCAATGTTCTTGGGGGCGCCCTCCTCGGGATGGGCATGGCGCTCGGGGGATCTTGTCCCGGGGCATTGTATGCGCAGCTCGCGGCGGGTGTGCAGTCTGGCTTGTATGCCCTCAACGGGGCCATCGTAGGAGGCATCTTGTGGACTGGCATCGTGAGCAAGGGCGTCCAACGGCTGCGGGAGAAGAACGCGGTGAGGCCGGAACGAGGCGTTGTGAATGAGCAGCTGGGGCTCTCGAAGGGCACGGCGGTGCTTCTCTTCGAGACGGCGTGCGTAGGCGCCATTGCCGCCACGATGACGCTACACACGCCTGCTTCTGGCTCTGATTATTCTGCCAGTGCTTCTCGAATACCGGGTGCCGTGGGCGGCTTGTTGATCGGCGGCGCGCAGCTGGTGTCGATACTGACTCGACGGTCCATGGTCGGCATCTCGGGCTCCTACGAAGAAATGGGCTCCTTGTTCTGGAGGCTCGTCGGAGGCTCCGACACCACAGCCAAACCTGCCTCGTATGGCAACATTCTGTTCGCGTCTGGTGTTGCGGCCGGCGCATGGGGATTCTTTAAGCTGCTCCCGGGGCTGGCGTCTGCTCCGACGCACCTAGTATCGCCGCGGCTGGCCATGACAGGGGGTGTATTGATGGCTGTCGGGTCGAGAATGGCAGGCGGATGTACCTCTGGCCATGGCATCAGCGGTATTTCGTTGTTGTCGGTGTCGAGTGTCGTGACCATTGTGACAGCCTTTGTGGTGGGCGCTCTCGTCGCGCCTCTGGCTCATTGAACCGAACAGGCGCGTATAGCTGAAGATGTGGAAGTACCGTGAGACGTCTCTTTCTGCTGCGCTGCACGACAGCCATTAGTAACCAACTGTGCGTGTCCTCGCGTCGATCCGGCTCTTCTTGTCCCTATCCAGCTGGCGTCTTATAAGCCAGATGAGACTGACTGTGTAAAAAGTGTAAAATGGGGTATGGAGTGGTGATTTTCCCACGTTATATGTGCTAATAATACAAATACAAATTCATTATACACAGGCCAGCGCTGCCCGCTGGTCTACCAGTCGATAAAATCGATTGGGCAACGCTGCTCCAGTCATCAAACACCATGGGCCACGATCACCTCGGGTATCAGGCAGGCTCTATTCGTACAGCCGGAGGGCGTTGTAGATCTGCAAACCCTGACGAGCACGCGTCGGAACGCACACCACATCAACCAAGCAAACCTCATCATCCTCGCCCGGCCTCCCTCTCCCCCCAGCAATCATTGACCCACAAGCTCCTTGATCATAGCGGCCAAAGCCTTTCTATCCACATCCTTGCCCTCCAGCGCACCAGCCAAACGCTTCATCACATCTCCCACAATGGCTTTGGTAGCCGTACCAGCGGCCTTGGAAGCCTCAATAGCGTCCTGAGCCAACGTCTTGAGCTCCGCCTCGCCCAAGGTCTGGACGCCGCTCCCGGCAATGTATTCATCCATAATTCGAACCTGTTCCATTTCCTTGTTGACCAGATCGTCGCGCCCTGCCGTCTTGGCGTCCTCCACAGCATCCTGTGCGCTCTTTTGAATTCGTCGTATCAGGGCAACGAGTTGCACGTCGGTCTGGATCGGGCTGGCTGTTTTGGAGGCGTTGAGGTTGGCGGACAGGATGGCGCGTAGAACCGACAGGCGCGGCGTGTCCTTGGCTCGCATGGCTGTCTTTAGGTCGGCCTTGATCTTCTGCAAGAATGGCGGCGGAGCATCCTCGGTGGTGGTGGAATAGCATCGTGAAGCTCGCTGCATGAGAATCGAGGAGAAGGATGTGCGGGAAATGCAGCTGTGCTGCGATGTGCGCAGTGCTGAAAGCATCGACATGGTCGTTTTTGAGGCCATTGGAAGGTTGGTTTTATGAAGAAAGAGTCTTGTTTCTGTTTGTTGTTTGGTGTTTGATGTTCCATGTCTGTGTTGCTGCCGGGAATTTTGTGGAGGCGGTGCTGGGGCTCCACTGTTGCAACGCGGATTGGGTCCGGTCACCGGTGTTATACCCGACAAGTCTCAACATTCATGTCGCGCGTCGTCGACCTACCTACCTCTTGCAACACTCATTGACTACCTCTTGTAGAAGAATGACGAGATGGCATCATTTTGAAACTCAAGGTATTCCTCTCTCAATACCCTCACAAGTTGGAGCTACGCCTAGGCTATCAACTGCTGGATTTGACCTGGCCACATGTCTCCAAACCACCGGTACGCACTTCTCAAGCATGTGATCTTATTCTTGACTCAATCCCTTCAGTAAAACGCAGGTATCGCGCAAAGAGAAGGCGCAGATAGCTGGCCAAGTCGAAATGTGCTCATGTTGCATATCGTGCGAAATACTTGGGTGACTGACTATCAGTGCGACAGAATTTGCAGCTGTAGGTAGCCTACGTACGGAGTACTCTGGAGTAATCAGTGCACACAAGAAGAACACCCACCCGCAAGGAGGCATGAAAGAGCTCGGAAAAGAGATCATCGACCGTCACGCTCGACGTCTTTTGTACGTATAAATGCGATACGGTCATGCACTGCATTTCCTTTCGTTTCGGGAATGGTCTGACCCCGCACGCTGCGAGCTGCAAACTGGGCGACAGAAAGAGTCATCGCAGCTGATGACTTGCTTGCTTTGACGATGCCAATTACCGCATGGAATCGTAATTTCGAGCGAGGTCAAGTGCTTCACTGCTTGCACAAAACAAGTGACTGGCAAGCTATGTCCCATAGGTACGTAGGATCGTTCCTTGGAGCAAACAAATGGCTTGTTTGCCCCGGGCGCTGCGCCGCTGCAGGTCGACGCACTGGGAGAATGAGGGGATCTTCGTATTCTTGCTGTCCTCAGTGCATTCAGCGCGACGTTGCCGGCCGCAGACCACCAAACGCCCGCTATCGCGTCATGAAGTCGTCTTACAAATTGCGGGAGGTGAAAAGGGCAAGTTTCAACGCGCCGAGAAGTAACTTTGATAGAAACACCTGTCAAAAGGGTACCTGAGCAGGGGGTTGAGAGTCCGGCCTACCACCTCCCTACAGCTACTCCGTATGTAGGTAGGTTGGCATTTTGTCGCATTGCCTGCAAGCTTCCTGCACTCTGCCTAATTCTCTACCTCGTATTCTCCCATAGCTGCGTCGTTCCGTTGCGTTTCATCCTGCTTTGCACCATGTGACTTTACGAATAGCTACCTCGGCCGCTCTGCGCAATGCCCTCACTTACCTACCTTCTTGCATTTTTGTTGCTGTCATCTCTGCGTCAGCCACCAATACCTGCGATCCAGTGACAATCTGAGTCCACCCTTCCTTGCAACGTTTCCCCATCCCAACAAAACATCTCCCCTCATTTTCCATCTTTCACATGTGCAATGCCGACCACTCAGATCCTGCTGAGAACATATTCTTACCTGCGTCGTCCTGCAATGTGCCTCCGTAGTAAGTATCAGGTCGAGCACATGCAAAAGCCACGCACCTATCAATGTCACGCATGTCATTCTTGCGTTATTTGACTCTTGCCTCTGGGCCTACCTACGGTATGGTGCGTTGCAGCGCGGCGTGGATGGTGGGCTTTTGCGTCACTATGTTTGCTGTCGCGGCCGCTTGCCGAGCAAGCAGTCCTTCAATCCGTGTCCGGAGAGGTAAGCATCGTACTGATGGGCGGGAAATGTGGGCAAAGACGTCTCAACAGCTTCAGATGTGGACAGTCATTACTGCGTAGGTAGCTCTGTTGAGAAGGCCACGGATTTGGGTATATATATCGAGCCATGCTCCCTCTTGTCTGGCATCTTGTTTGAACCATCATCAACAAACAACCCCATCTTATCATTCTTACTCTTATACCATCTCGCGCTACTATACAGAGCTACCAAGCTGTCCATTGCCGACTTCCATTTTCTTTCTAGGAAGTCTTGGACTGAGCGACGGTTTAGTTCTTGCGCCTTTTCTACTACTTCCCACCATGTCTATTTGGTCTTGCCGTTGCCCCAACATGGCAGACTCGGCCTTCTCTGTTCCGTGAGCCTTTGCGGCTAAACGAGGAGTAAACCTTCGATCGCCTTGCAAGCGGTTCGTCCGCACTGCAAGTCCTAGTATGATTCCTCGATGAGGGACTGCTACCATGGAACTCGGTATGGTTGATGGCAAGTAAGTGTCTTTCCCCATGCATCTTATGAATACCCCCAGCCAACAATGCCACAGTGACATTTGGGCTTCACCCCGGTTCAACGGCGATGCGTTCATGGAACAAGCCATGTTGAGCCAAGTCCACTGGATGCTCATTGCTCTGCAACAACTTCCCCAAGCAGCTGTATTCTCAGGGATACAGACGCTCGCAGAGACATCAACCCAGCCATATCGAATATCATGACTCGCCCTGTGATCTGATCACCACCCGCAATCAGCGGCAGGCGACCTTCTCTGGTGCCTCCCGTACTTGATTGTCGCGAGCAGCGCGAGTCGTGTCGTCAACAAAAGACCCGAGGCAGCCTTGGTCCGGAACTCCATTCCTGACCTGCATCTTGATGAGGACGCGGATACTCCATCCACCCTCCGCGGCATCATCACTTTCGTGTTACCTCACATCAAGACTCGGGCAGGACGTTGCGAGACTTGAAGAAGCAATAGGGGCGCTCTTGGATGAGCCGGGACGGTTTTTCGTGATGGAATGGTCTCTAGAGGAGACGAAGTGTTGGTAACTTGGTAACTGAATCCCCCTTGAAAGACGATCGACTCAACTGCAAAAAAAAAAAAGAGTCACAGAAGAAAAAGATGAACTCAAAAAAAAAAAAAAACGGTACCCGAAACAAAAAAAACACAAAAACAAAATGCATAAAATGCGAAACAAATACAAGACAAAAAGAAACAAAAAAAAATGAGTCGATCTGGGGGAGATCAGCAAGCAAGCCAAGAAATGAGGGGATGCCACAAAAAAAAGTGTGCAACGGGATTGTGAGCCTGATCATGTATTTCTGTAGGAGCCTTTATCTGTCATCTGGAGGATTCTTTCTGATGGGACTTTATGGGATGTCTTGGGGGGGTTGGCACTTGTACAATGAGATCAGGGCATGGCATCGGGCGGTCAACATTGGGGGGGCTTTTTGGTTGGAGAGATGGTCGATGGATTTCGTGGCCTGTAACTTTTTCCTTTCTTAATCTGGGGCTCCTACGTGTAAGTAGTAACTACCAGATAGCTCGTAGATAGTTAATAAACTTATTGGCCACCCGTGCCACCTAAACTACCTATTGGCTCTACTCAATTGCATATTACATCATCGTGATTCATGGCAGTATCGTCATAATCTTGTATCATTTGATTTGAACTGACGGAAGACAGTGCTATCTTCATGGTGTCTTTCCATCCTCACACCATGTTCACTGACGCTGACTTGATCATAGCCACGGGTGGCGTTATAAGATCACAGCGCCACAGATACCAAATCTCGGGTGGGATCGAATCGCATTTACATATCGCCACTCCTACCAACGAGGGCTCTTTGAGAGGTCCTGCACCCGCTTACTAGAACATGAATGCTGTCTCGAAACTGAACGTAATGGGAACTGAACGTAATGAGCAGTTGTAGAAAAGATACGCCGCAGAGTGGGGAGGCACGTTATGTATAGTGTCTGGATGTTCGATGAACGGTACGCTGACCGACGGGACGTGCTACGTGCAATCTGGAAGGAACGCGAATATCCCAGAAAAGTAAGGCGAAACTCCGAAACAGGAACAGAATCAGTTCAGGCCCAGTGGTTCGTCTCATTCTACACTGCAAGTAGCAGCGAGCACGAATCACCAATGAACCCCCTTGGCTATCAATTTGTTACATCACCCAACGACCAGTAACCCCCAATCCTGCTCTGCTCTGCCCTGCTCTGCCCCACAAGCCTCGCGAAAGACGACCGACGCAATTCCTACCTAGCACCAAGTAAAGACAGGATTCCTGCTCTTGACCGCCTCCAACCGCTCGACAATAACTTTCCGTCGATTCCCCATCTGGCCCTCCGCTGCCGCATAGCCCAGATCCCCCTCGAGATCATCCCCGTCGTACACATCCTGCGAGTCACCATACAGCTGCTGCGCAATACTGCCGTTATTCTGCCGCGCTGCTCCTGTAGGAGAAGGGACCGAGTATCGCCGCTGGTGGCGGGCTCCATGGCGAGGAGGCTCATACACATTAAGTTGTGTGCGCGACAGCGCGGCACCGTTGCCGCCAGGGACGTTGCGATCTGTGCCGCCATTCGTTAAGCGTCCTCGCTCTTGAGAAGAGCGGGAGCGCGTCGTGCCATCTTCGTCGAGACTAGAGCTGGAGACTTCGTCAAAGCGCGATGATCGGGGCATTTCCACGGGCGGCGCAGTCTGTAGGCCGAGAAGATCCGTGGAGATGGTGGCGGTAGTGGCGGTATTGTTGGTGTTGGTGCTGGTGCTAGTAGTGTCCTGGGTGACCGTGGCAGAACTGGCAATATCTGCTTCATCCATGGAATCTCCTAGAATCGAGTTTCGACGCATCTCTGAGGATGTCGCGCGCATGGGTACCGCCACAGGCACGTCGACCAGATCGTCCCAGACACAGACTTTTGCTCTTCTTGTGAGTTCGAGAGGCCCGTGGTCTGGTGATTTTAATGCCTCGACCACGTTCCAGGCTTGGCCCTTCATGACGGCGATTTGCTTGGCAAACATGCGTTCTTGGAAATCTTCGTCGACTTGGAAGACCCTCTTCAGCGCCATCTGTGTTTGCGCCCACCAGGCGGTGGATGTGAGCAGAGGTAGGAAGTGATCTCTCGTCTTCTGGGAGAATGGTCGGCCAATTAGATCGACTGGGAGGAACAGCCAACCAAAGGGGAAGCTGTCAGAAACAGCTCCTATTAGCGTTGTAATTGTAGGGGTATGGAGGAGTAAGATTGAAGACGTACCTTCGCCAAGCATCGGGATGCTTCCATGGCCATGATAATGAATTGTCTATAGCCCCAATCGAGATGGCGGGTTCTTGCGCTGGAATCTTCTTGCCAGAGGACGCTTTCATGGGCCGTTGACTCCTGTAAGGGTATGATGCACTCGTTTTTGACCGGGGCATTTGCTCTTGTTGCACGGGTCTTGGCCGGCTGCTTTCGTCATCGTCATTGTGGTCGGATGCCCTCATGTCCAAGTGGACCGCGTCAGAAACCACAGAAACCTTTCCCGCTTCCCAATCGACTTTGATCATCCAATTATCTAGACCGCGATCGGTATTCCTCATGATGTAATCGAGAATGACGAGCTTTTCGAGCTCTTCCCTGAAAGACTGCTTAATTGATTCGGTCCACACAAACCGTGGAGACCCCCCAGCATCTTGCGTAGCATCCGCGGCTTCGTCGTCGCTTGAATCGCCATTTGCTGGAGATCCTGAAGTACTAGGACGACAGCTTTCGTTCCAACGCCTTTTACGGTTTCGATGCGTTGACTCATTGGTTCGGAAGCCGGCCCAGTACTGATCTGGCCAGGGATGTTCCCGCAAAAAGACATTTGCATCTTTAAAGCCTTTCAAAAAGACTTGGAAACTCCCAGGCTTGGGAGGTAGTTGCTTCTTCTTTCTGTAGAAACTGCGTCGGTCCCAGAAAGGGTAATGAAATGACTTTGATGATAACCAGACGACATCTGTATAAGGAACTAAGTTGGTGCGAAGCTGATGGTCGAGTACGTAGGCCGCAGCTTCACTGACATAAGACAAATTCGGAATAAGACTAACAAATAAGAGGAAGAAGGTAATAAGCACCCAGCCAAGTTTTGTTTGATGTTTCATTATGATGTAGCTCATTGGAGAGGGCAGTCAAGAACTTACCATGCTCGGCCAAAACAGCAAGGAAAGAGATTCCTGTGTATCCATTTGTTCCACTTGGGATTACCCGCCGCATAGGGCTCCTCATCTTTCGGTTTGAAGACGCCAACAATCTTGCCGTCCGGGTCCCTTGCAAAATAGCTCCCCGAGCTACCCTGTGAAATCATGCTCGGATGCACTTCCTGTCGAATTGCCAGTCTAACGCTATCGACAATGGTTTCGAACTCAGCGCGTGTCATGGAGCCCGGCTGGTCTTCAGACAGAAGCTCGGCCGTGACAGGCCTCACGCCCTCGGGAGGCTGAAAGACTGAGTGATGAATCTCGAGGCGTTCCTCTTCACCCAACATATTTTTCCCCCTCGTGCGTTTGAACTTGGAGGTTATTTCGTCGGCCCATCGTTCTAATCGAGCGTTTATGGCTTTGATATCGACACCTCCGGAGCTTCCTCTACGTTTGTGAAGCTTGGGCCGCTGCCCGTGGGCCTTGGGACTGACGAGACCTGAGCATTGTTTCGGCTGTTGGGTAATGGGTGCGAAGCGGGCCGCAGAGGTGGACTGTAACGGAGCTGAGTTTTGGGTAAGATCATCGTCGGAGTCGCTAAGGTCGGCTTGGGTCAGGCGTTCGTAGCCAGTGGTAGGGGGGCGGTCGCGAGGCATGATTCGTGATAGGAGGTGGTGATGTCTAGGATTTTAGGTTCTGGGCCATCGCAGCCGCGACGGGATGGAAAGGACACGTCGACTTTCGGGAATTACTGATAGGACGCTTTGACAGTAGATAAAATAATTAGCGGCAACGGCGTTTACTTGATCGGAGAGCGTGGATAGCACAAGCACCAGAGAGTGCTGCGAAGGATTGGCGAGGAGAAGGAGGGAATAGGAGTGGCCTGGTGGAGGCTAGTCGTGATGCGTCGCGGCAAGCTTGTGACGTTTGATGACTTGGTCTGGGCCAGGTATCCGCCTAATTAGTGGGCCAAATCGGCACCCTCCGACGTGCGGGACTAATTTACGCAACAACTTCAAGTTGTTTCAACTTCGCATTGCATGAGCGATTAGAACTGCGATCAGACCAGGCGTCTGAATCAAGCATTCAATTACATGATTGCAAGCAGACTGGCCCGTTTCTATCGAGAGCATTCTTCAGATCCGCCTCGACTACTCCGTTACTCCGTAAAGACTTGCCGTCGCTCGGGATGAGTCAACCGGCGAGTCGGCAACGCCGCCACACGGTGCCGAGCCCAGACTCAAAACCGGGTGACTCAATCCCGCATCGATTGTCTATAGCATCTTTATCGGTTTACTGGCGGATCCAATGTTGACCGAACATGGTGTTCTGGCATTATAATGCAGAACAGTAGGAATCAAACCCACCGCCCCAAGAAGAAGGTATTCGCATCTCTAGGTACCATTACTCTTGGTCGCTTCCTTCTTTTGACCCCGTAGTGGGCTGCAGCTTACGCGGGCAACCTCGCTTGCTATTCGCTGCTCTTTCTTCTGAGGTATCGAACCGAACCTTCATGCATATAGTTTCCTCTATTGTTTCTCTTCGCTTTAGCATAGATATTCAACTCAGCCCGGTTCGTGTCTTTTCTTTGGGAGTTGATCCTCTGATCCTGTGTGGATTGCTGTTCTTATCGTCTGCTTTACAGATCTCCTTTCTTGTCTTCTGAGAGGGTCTCTACTGTTTTGCGACCTCCTCAACCTCCATCATTTCTGATTGTGCAGAATCGCTGACCAGACGCCCAAGATTACGTTGCTGGCTAGCATTCTTTCAGGGCCACGAGTGACCTAAATCGTCGAAACTTCGTTCTGTACGCGAGTGCATCATGTCGGCGCTAATTGATTCAACAACTCCGTGCGAGGTGGACTACTCCACCTTCCACGTCGTTAATGCTTGGCGCACCGAGCGTCTGGAATTTATCAAGATTGATGAAAACAACGAGGCTATCAAGGCGTTCCTCCCGCAGGTTGAGCAGGACCCCGTTGTGTTGGCCCTGGCCTCCAGTCAGGTTCTGGGACCGCGAGGAGAGGAGGACATGAAAGCGCACCTGAAGGCGTGGAGTAATGCCCTCCTAGGAGTAGCCATCTGTCTGCGAGAGGGCGTTGATGGGGGAGGAAATGCGCCAGTCGGAGTTGACGGGATGACGACGAATCAGGACGACGATGGCAAGACCAAGCGCGCCATCCAAAAGAACACTATCGTGGGGACCATGTGTCTGAGGGGTGGTAGCACAAATGCCCAGACAGCACAACATCGCACGGCGCAAATGGGCATTTCGTTCGGTAAGCAGTATCAGGGCAAAGGTTACGGCCGGGAGGCTATCAACTGGATGGTGGATTGGGCGTTCAGGCATGCTGGCCTTCATACGGTGTCCTTGGCCGCCGCGAGCTACAATCCAAGGGGCATTCATCTATATCAGAGCATGGGCTTCAGGCTCCAAGGCAGGAAGAAAGAGACCATTTACTTCGACAGGGCTTGGTACGACGAGCTGGATTTCGGCATGACGGAGTGGGAATGGGAAGAATTGAGGGGCCTCGCGTCGTCCAAGCCTGTGTGACGTGTCGTAATAATTTGTGCAGTTGGTTTTCTTTACTTTCATGTTTCTTCTTGCAATGGCGTACGGCTCGGCACATGTATGGCGTGAGTACGGGAGAAGGGGGGGGGGCATAATAATCATCGTTCGTAAGGAATGTGGTAACGCAACAGCTACACGTACAACCAGTCTTACACGTTGTTTCAAGCGGCATGTAACACTGCGGAGTACATAGCAGCCAATTGGGCAACATGGACCAATCTAGAATCTGAGCATAAATTCATCTCATGACGTTAAGTGAATTCCAGAGGCGGCAAGCCGGAGTGGGCTGATGCAATGCAGTGGCTTGCAGCTAGTAGCTACGGACGACGTTGCGTGTTGCTTTGGACAAATTTGGACCTTTGCGCACGCGAGACGAGACGCAACAGCGCATGCACGGGGCGCTCGAGGCCCACTGCGACAGCTGGGAGTCGGGACTCTGGGAGTTGCCGAGTGCCTTGCCTATCAATGGAGGTCAATGCCCGCTCCTCTCGGCTTCTCCCTGCGTTAACCCGTGTTTCGCTTCTTGGTACTATACGTATATATAAATTATAATTCCATCGCCTCGTCCATCATCTCATTCTCATCTATATACTACTCATTGATCGGCTCTTCAAGACTCATCCCTCTTCTTGGCCATATCCTCTGTGCCTCTCGCTAGCTAGGCCCTACTGTCAAATAATCGGTGCGCTTCGATCCCCGGCACCAGATCACACGATCACCTTAGCGTCCACCTAGCACCCACCAGGGCCACCACCTTAGCAGCCGTTACATACTCGTATATATCTACTGTACTTGGACACCATAGACAGACAGGGCAGTCCCCCTTCTTCTGCAACTACCTGGCACCCGGTCTCTTCTCTTCTCGACGCATAAAATGTCGCCTCCTACTGAGATTGCCGACACTCTTCGAGACATCACAGTCTCTGTCATCGTGGACGATGTTTCTAGGGGGCGCAAGAGATCTCGGAGTCTCTCTAGAACCACAAGGCCAAAGTCCCTTCAACCTGACGAGTCGAGCACATTTAGGGGAAGATCGCCGCGACGGGCCACATCGCCCATCCAGCTGCATTCTCGCAATGCCTCTCCTACATCTCTGAGGCCATCCACCAGCCAGCTAGTACTATACTGCCAACTACGACGGGCTCGTCGGGAGCACTGCCCGTCTCGCACCGCCTCACCTACCGGTCGAGCTGTTCGACGTCGACAACGGGCAAGAAGCCGAAGCCACAAGCCTCGACGGGACCACGAGCCAGTGCATTCCCCTGATGTTCTCTCGCTACTGAGAATTGAGGTCTTTCCTGGGGAGGTGCAGGATACCACAGCATCCATCCGATCATGAATATGATACCCCGCCACACCTACAGAAACACCTCTCCCGGACCACAACGAGTGTGCCAAAGTTGTATGATATACTGTGACGAGTGTACTCGATATTAGGAAGCCATTCGTCTTCTTTCTTTTTGCAAACCGAGCAAAGGAGGGAAAAATATGCGGAATTCGACTCCGAATGACTACTTCGGAATACTTCACGTGGATTTCAGCAGCAAGCAAGGCAATGATTGTACATGATAAGGCAGGCGTTTTTCAATTTTTTTCTTTTACCTTAGTTTCCATCAAAAAAAATAGCCCCTTTCTCTCTGTCTGATCCTATCGCGCAACGTTGGCCACGTATTGAAGTTGCATTCACACCTCTATGGTTGCCTTGTGTTCTTGGTGGTGGAAATGCCGGCGCTAGTGAGTTGCGGAGTCGCGTCTCGAAATTGAATTTCCCTAAGCTACACTACATATACCTCATAGGATAACACGCCTGAAACATTCCATCAAGTCTCCCATACTTCCTGTCGCAGTGAGTCAAATGATCCATGCTGGTCTTGTGCCGGATATGTAACTCGCCAACAAGTCGCTGACTGGCTAAATAAAGTTCGACAATCCAAGTGTGCACAATGGAATAGTCCCGGAACGTCCCAAAGGAGGAGTTAT
This sequence comes from Claviceps purpurea, assembly GCA_029405325.1. NCBI lineage: Eukaryota > Fungi > Ascomycota > Sordariomycetes > Hypocreales > Clavicipitaceae > Claviceps > Claviceps purpurea. Next base: position 1,971,308 of record CM055783.1, on the reverse strand, counting down.
GATGTGCGTGTCTCGCGCAGTCAAAAACGAGGCACATCGCCATTGAGCTCAGAGATTGGAACTTGGCCATTACTGCTAACTCAGCCACCCCAATGGCATGGCGTCGGGTCAAAGGTATCACGGGGAACGGCCGCATTTGCACTTCCCGTTACATAGACTTGTCAAGGAGTTCTTATTGAGCTTACTGCAGCCTTGACGGACTTGATCACCACCCCGGAATTACTCCATCGAGTCCTTTTTCGAACGGTTGCCGTAGTGCCACAATAGGTACTTGAGTTGTACGATTACTCTTCGAGCCACACCACCGAGAGCCAGCGTAGCATCGAGCCTGTGTCATACAACTGGGTGACGGCAATCGCAATGACAAGGTAGTGAGCGTTTCTGGATGCAACCTACCTGAGTAATACAGACATAGTGTATTAATTAATAAAGGGACGAACGATTCGATTACGAATGAAATGACCATGAAGTGTCACCTACATAACTGAGTAGAGTTATGGCGTACCTACCTATCCCGCTTGCCAGTTAGGTACTGTAACAGGCAACTCGCTGTGCAACCCCCACAGGTTCATCAAGCTCACGCCACACTTTCTGCAAAGAGAGACTAACCACACGCGCGACACACCAAGGAGTCCAGGACCGTCAGGTTTGTACCGCGGAAGAAAAGAATGAAGACTCATGCTCGAGGTGCAAACAAAAGAAGTACCGTCGAAAGTAGATCTTGGGACTTCTGGGAATATACAGAGTGGACGCTCAAATCTCCTGTAATGATACATACCATTCGTCCGTGCTACCTAGACGCGACGACGCATCTTCAACTAAACCAGCTCAAGAATGAATGTTGCATTCTAGGTTTGACTTGTAAGTTATTTAAGCACTCTAATACCATCTACATAGAAAGGCGCTTTATGTTCCGTGGGACCGCGACAGGTGAATGGAATCAGTGTCGCACTGTCGCGTTAATTGATGATGGACGTTCCCAATTTTATAGGTGGGGCTCTTTCCCAATGAAGGGGTAATGGCAATGGCAAATGCATGAGGCGCGTACCGGGCCGACGTACAGCCACAGACAAGGAGCTCTAGCCTATTCATCAACTTTTTTTCGCCTCACATCGAAAAGCCGTTTGACGGTTGTTGATTATTGCTCGCCCAATCGACCCTGCAGCCGCCGCTCCTGGCCGCACGAAAGAGTCGACAACAAAGAAACAGAGATAGACTTAATCTTGTTTCAGCGCTGAATACTTTTCCACTTCTTTCGCACATCACTCAGTCACGAACCACTTCATCATCGTCTTCGTAATGATAAGCGCCACGCGACCATCTTAATCAGCTACGGCATCGAACCTGTGCGAGCCGCGGGCATGCCAATCCGACTCGAATCAGCTTGGACGTGCTCTCGGCTGCTGCCCTATCACCTCTGATGCTGGAAAGAACCGCCGCCAGCCTGGAGTCTTGCAGTTTCCAGCGTGTACTCTCCAAATCAGGCGGAATACCGAAACGATGTAAAAATCTCCACTCGGGCTTTTGGCAGCATGGCGCCTCGGCAATCGAGCTTTCTACATCCTGGCCATCTTGGAGAAGAGGCAAGAAGAGGGACGTCGACCCCCCGAACGAAGCGAACTCTCCGCCGCAGACTGGCCTCATGAGTTCTGCCTTCATGTTGGACTTTTTGTATCCGAGAGGGACATATCCTGTGTTGCGTCGGCTCTATCCGGCGTTGCCACGGCCTCAGGACTGCAGTACGTCGGTCGATGCTGCTCGGCCCAGAAATTTCGCTTCAGGCTCGGCTGCTGTGGATGGAGGATTGCCTGTCGGAGCATTGTCTCATGGTAGCGAAGAGGGAGATCGCAGGGATGATCAGGACAGGCAGTCCGCTTCGGCGAGTGACGCGATAGCGATTGGACATGATGGCGTTTCACGGTCGATTATCGAATCAGCTCTCCATAACCTTGGCGAGTCCGACTCCGCGGCAGATAAACATCACCCACCGGGGTGGAAAGAAGACTTGCGCACCTTGAAGGCCATGCTCGCGAAACCAAACTCTGCACTCTATTTCGATGTGTGTGATGAATACTCCAAGTTGAACCCGGAGCAGAAGCAGCACGTCGGCTCCGCGGTCGTTGCGTATCTTTCAACATCCGAAAGCATGATCGACGTTAATCGAGCTCTAGCTATCCTCCACCAAATTCCGACTCAGTTATGGGATGATAGATTACAGGTTTCTGCCTTTTCTTTGCATTTGCGGGCCGGAGATTTGACGGCCGCTCTGGAACTTTACAGAATGGGACTTCCCTCGTGGCATTTAGAACGGGGGTTTCAACTTCTGTTGGAGACTGCAGCAATTAAGAAAGACTGGCCGATAGTCATGAAGACTTGGCTGGAGAGGTTCTCTACAATTCGAAAGAAATCGTTCATCCTTCCTAAGCACGATGACACGAACTCTTCACCATTGACCACCACAAATGCGGATGTCGCGGGCTTGTATTTTGCCTTTGAGCAATACTTGGAGGCCAAAGCGGCGGAGGCTGTAAAATCCATGAATTTGTACGCAGATTCGAGACGTGGTCTTGAAGCTCTTCGACGCTGGCTTGCTCAACGAGCACTGCGACAACCGTGCTCGCCGAAGATGGCAAAATCCGTCCTCCTCATTTGGCAGAATCCAGAGCTATATCAAGAGTATTTAGGTCGACTGCTGGAGCGTTGGAAGGAAGGGCTTGAGCCGAGATCTGGACTTATTCTTCTGCCGGAAATCTACACGGATTACCGCAAAATTGATGGCGCTCAGACGCCTGTCGACATCCTGCGCGACATGTTCGACTTCTACTACCCTTCAGATCCCGAAGGCTTAGCTGAAGTCTACCGCGACTGGCATCAGAGCTGGGGAGATCTGGACCAATGGGGCTATGAGAAATACTTGAAGTTCTACTCAGCGTGCGGTGACACAAGCGCCGTTCAGGCTCTTTGGGCCCGATACTCCACAAAATTTCCGGAAGTCGTGACGCAGCCGCTCGGTTTCCGAAGCACATTGAATGCCTTTGCGCGAACAGGCGACGTTGCAGGCGCCGAGAAAGAGTTCACAACCATGATTGAGACATACAAAGTCACGCCCGACATCGATAGTTGGAATACCCTGCTCAAAAGCTACACAAAGGTCGGCGATTATACCCGTGCGCTGCAGTGCTTCAACGACTTGAAACAGAAACACAAACCAGATGCCTTTACCTACGCACAGGTGATGGCCTTGGCAGCCAGACGAGGAGATCTGGCTACCGTTATCGACTTTTTTGACCAGTCGCAAAACGACAGAATTGCAATTTCGAAGGAAATGGCACTTGCTTTGGTTACAGCGTATTGTCACAATGATCGCCTAGAAGACGCTTTAAAGATCTGCGTCGAATTCTCAAAACGAAGTGCGACCAGTCCTGTTGTGTGGAATCAGCTTCTCTACTTCAATGGCCAGAAGGGTGATCTGCACAAGTGCTACGACCTACTCAAATCCATGATGGACCACGGCGTCGACTGGGACCACCAAACGGCTGAATTTCTTCTGGGGGCCATGGTTCATGTTGGTCAGGTAGAGCTGGCATTCGAGCTGCTCGAGACCGCGCGTTGCAACGGTGCTTTTCCCGTTGGGGCGGAGCACTTTGCTGTGGTCATGACTGGTGCGGTGCGTCTAGGACGGATAAGCCTGGTCACAAAGATTATGTCTAGTATGCGATCTGCGGGTATGGAAGTGCCTCTCAAAGCTCATGTGTCAGTTGCGCTGACGGCCTTTCGCCGGCAGCCACTGGCAGCAAGGACCAAAAGGCTCTCAGATGAACTTCGAGACCACGTGCTTGCCATGCTGGCGTCCGCAAAGAACGAGGCAGACGCTGTCGACGCAAAGGCTGTGGATGCTTCTCAGTGGAAAACGCCAAGTGCATTGTTGGAAGTCAAGAAACGAACCGCCGATGTTGGACGAGCGCTAAAGTTGCTCCTTCAACAACGGAGGTACACGGACGTTGAAACAATTATGTCGGCGTACGTGGAGGCCTTTCCAGAACACAGCGAAAACAGTTCCTTGCCGCCCGAAATCGTGTCGGCGTTGATGACTGGATATTTACAAGACAACAATGGCGACGGAGTCTACGAACTGTGGGTGCAGACGTTCGAGGGAGCCATGATTAGGGGCGCCCATGCCTCAGGAGTCGGCATCTCTCCTGCGTATCAGTACGATCTCGCTCGGCCGCTTGACGTAGTCATGCAAGCCTTTGATGAAGACCGTGACGGGGTCGGTCTACTTCGGACGATCGAACAAGTCCTCGACAGCGGCTTCAAACTCACGGGCGTCAACTGGAACCGCGCGATCCGCCTTCTCCCCGGACTGGGTCATTGGGAACGCGCCATGGAGTTGTGCGAGCACCACCTCATGGATAACTGGTCCGGCTGGTCCCAAAACGACGAAAGCAGCCGGCTCATGAGGAAACATGGCCTCGTAAAAGACAATCGGGCCCTAGCCCCCTACGCTACCACCATCTTGAGCCTCCAAAAAGAATGGCTCGAGTTCCGCAAGCGCGCCGCCCTATCCGATAGCATAGCCTCGCAGCTCCAGGCCATTGAACGGCGCCACCCCAAGCTCCATCGTGCCTTCATCACAACCGACTACAAACACCTCGCCGCAACGTGGGTCTTCCCCCGATACAAGAGCTTGGAAAAGGCCATGGATGGCCTGCTCGCGCCCCTGTCCTATGACGAGCTGCAGGCTATGCGAAACGCCCTCGACGTACAGCTCAAGATGCAGTTGAAGGGGGACAGCATAACCCACAGTCCCTTCCACGTCATCATGGAGAAAAACGAGGACCGAGATGTAGGCGAGGAACGAGACAAAGAAAACCGGCAGAGCCAGGGGCCAAAGGCGGCTATCAAAACTAGGCCCATCAGTCAAAGGGAGACGATGGTATTGGATGTCCTGTTGTGGAAGAGGCAGCGCGGAAAAGATAAGGGGGAATGAATAGACGTCGGTGGCATTTTGTTTTGGGGTTCTTGTTTCATTGTTGCATATGTATGTCATGAATGTAATTTAACTCTCTACGAAGAGTGTATTGTATATGTATTCTATGTCTATCAAGGGCGTGTTCATCGTGTAACCAAAGATGCTCTTATCTAGCATGGGGCGTGGTGCCTTTGGTTGGATATAACCCGTCTTTTCTCATGAGGCAAACGTGTTGTGGTGTGTGGTGCCTGTGGTGGGATAGGTAGGTACGTGGTGCAGAGAAAACTTTTTGGCTACATGTATCTTCCTTCCATGTTGATACTTATTACTTGATATCATGCTTGGAGGCTTCGATTACCCAAGAACTACAGAGTCGTCATGCTACAAACGTGACTATTCGATTGCAAACCATGGGATTCTATACGCATGCAGTGATTGTATCAACGGCACTGCGATCAGTGCTCCTGTCCCTCATGAGATGAGAGTGGTCATGACAGATTCGCCGTCAATTTACGTTCCGACTCTTGACTTATCGACATCCACAAACCTCGCCACCGAACTTGGTGTGACCATATTCCCACGCGGCGTCTGCCTTGGAGCAGCATGCTCCGTGATAGTCACGACAATAGAACTGTGTCCATATTGCAAATCACCAGTGAAGTTGTGAGACGCAGTCATAGCTCATGAGGGATGGGAATCTAGAGACGCGGTGCCAAGTCCATCACAAGAGGTTTGATGCCCATTGCGTTGCTGTCTACTACGTAGTGGTTCATGTATGCTGCCTTGAACATTTACATACTCCGGATTGGGGTATGAAACTAGGAGTCCACACCGGAAGAAGTATCCGCGCTTGCCAGCAGAAACGTGACTCACGAAGTAGGTCATCTCCAATCAACACCCGGATCCAGATCTGAATAAATCGTTCCAAGTTATATGCAATCCTAATTCTACGCTCAACTATATTCTCGGTCCTAAATTGTGATGTCCTGTTACATTCCCCTTCTATAAATAGCATGTAAGTCTTGAGTGGCGATTTCTTCATCCAGAAGAGTAGGTAAAGGGTGAGACAGTACGACATGTATGCTCACCTCGGTCAGGTCTTCAGGCGAAATCCTCGGCTGATCCCGGTGGCGGTGGTTTACTCACACCAAGAGAACGCAGACGCTGGGATAATAGCCCTTCTGTGACGCCGCGACCATTAGACGCTGCGGTGAAGTGGGTAGCAAACGCGCTCCCGCCGTACCCCAAGTCCCCTTTGTTGAGTTTCTCATAGGTCGACGGCGGCAGCATGCCGCTGCTGACGTCCATGCTTGTAGAGTCCCTGCTGGATGGCCCACTAGTGGTGGTGTCCTGTAGTGAGTCTGAAGACCCAACATCAACAGAGTCACTGCCCTCGCTTTCGCGAGGCAGATTCTGGCTCAGCATCCTGAATGGGATGGGATCAACGGGGAGTGTATTGCCGGCACCGCTGACGATCATTGTGGAATCGAGCCCATCGGCCATGTCCAAGGCGCGAGAGGATGCTGCACCAAAGGATACGCCGAGACTGCGCCGTCGGAAGGCATTGTCGAGAGCGAGCATGGCGCCCGGGCCGGACGATGCCGGAGGAGGGACCATGAGACGGATTGGCTTGTACGGGGTGAAGCGTGGCTCCGGCCACGTCGTCTCATTGCGGAGCTTTTCTTTGCCATCGGGCACGCGGTTGGCAAAGACGACGCGAATGGATTTATATAGATAGAACCGTCCCTTTGAAGGACAGCATATGTGCAGATGGACCAGATAGCGGAGCATGGGCCGGCTTTGTGCATCATTCTCGCGAGACTTTGGCAAGTTGTCGACGATGGGCCCTGCCGAGTAGCTTTTTTGGCGTACGAAAGTCTTGGTGCCCGGCGGCATGCCTGTAAGGTCGTACGGCAGGAGAAACAGCTTCACGGCCGTCTTGTTCTGATTCTTGATGATGATTTGGATCTGTCCGATTTCTGGAATGCGGTAGCTGCCTCCCGGGGGTGCACGAGGAGAGCCCATCCGCCGTTTGGCCCGAGATGGTGGTCTTGACCGATCATCCAGGTCCGAATCGGGCTTCAGAGCCTCGTCGTGGTTTTCCCTAGATTTTCGATCCGTGTACCGGCCATGTGCTTTGCGTTTTGACCTCGACTCTTCTTCCAGGTTGGGCAGTCCGTTTTCCAGGTCGATTTGCCCGACGTATGGGCTCGGCCCGTCGTTGGAAGACGATCTACTATGCGAGGTACTACTGTAGCTATAATAGACGGCAGGAAACGGGAGTGTGACATGCGCCGGACAGCGCATACTTGACTTGCAGCTGCCTCTACCTAGAACGCCTATTTGCGCGAGGAAGTCAAATGGCTTGGAAGGATTTGTCGACATGCGACCTCGTAGAATGCTCTCCTCATAGGAGCCAACCATGGATGCATGCTGCATTGAAGACGAATCCGAGCCAAGTGACGGTCGTCTTGTGCGAAATAATGACGGCGACTGGTGGGTAGGTGTCCCCGACAGAGAAAAGCTTGGGGTTGTTGTCAACGATCTCCTCGGTTGATGAGCTTGATATGGTTCGCGATAGTGACGGGCCAAGGGGAACTGAGGGCTGCCGGCAGCTGCTCGAGATGAAGTCGGAGTACAGTGCGTCGAAGCGAAGGGGTCGAGTGCTTGTAGTCTCCGGTCAAATTCTCTCGACGACAAGTCTCCAACGCCAGAAGTGCCCATCCCAAAAGCGACTTCATCATTGCTTTCTGATTGAACCAGTGGGCTTGTAGGTGGAAAGTACGCAAAACTTGATGAGTATGACGAGGATAAAGGAGAGACCGGGATCGATTGGAAGCTTGCAGTTTCTCCAGGGGGCAAATTCTTCCTCTCAAACCGAAATTGGGCCAAGTCTTGGGGTGACGATGTCCCGACCCAGGGAAGCTCAGTTCCCAGCCGGCTCTCGAGTCGCTCACTGGCCCGTACCGCTCGTCGTTCATCTTCCTCCCGACTATTTGTAAAATCGCCACTGTGCAACGCCGACCTCGGACGTTCGATTTCCAGCCCTTCTCGAAGCCGGTCTTCCACCGGGGTCAGAATTCTCTTGTCGACTTTATCAGACGCGACTTGGAATGAATGCAGTAGCTGCGGCGGCTCGGGTAAAGTGCGAAGTCCAGGGGAACCATCACCCACTTGTAATAGAGATTCAAGCTATCAGTAGAAACACAACAAGTTAGATATGGTCGTTACAAAAATAGACCGCATTTGGGCACTGGGAATGACGAGCTTCCACGCCGAAGGATCGTACTCACATGGCGACTTGGTATCCAAGTTGGGCTCTCTCCTCTTTTCAACCTCTCTATAAGTTCTGCGCGACAAGAAGTCGCCGCATCGTCCTCGGGTTTGGGCGTTGGAGGACGGCTTGGACTATCGGAAACTGGGCCATCGCATAGTTCTGCCGGCAAGCTCACTTCGGAAAGCCGCCTTAGCATGGAAGAATCTTTTCTGGGCTTTTCTATGCGCCTTGTTCGTGCCGGAAGCTGTGGACGACCTGGACGATCTGGACGACCAGAATGACGGTTCTTGTTTTCGAGGCCATCTTGCAACATGGGCATGGTGTTTCAGGAAAGGTAGAAGAACCACAGCTCAGAACTAGGCCGTGGTTCACTGACCCGTGTCAGGACAAAGCAGTCCGGTAGGGCGTCAGGGAACAAGATGGCCGGGAAATTGCTCATCGGAAGGCGGCGTAAAGGCAGTGACGTAAGCCGCTTGCTGATGAGCAGAGTTGATGGATCTTGTCGTTTTGTATGGGAAGGGAAGTAAGAAGGCCGGAATGCAGTTCAAGGGAATTGATAGCAGCGAGTACACAAATATCAGAAGCCCAACGAAGCCGAGACCGTTGATGATCAACCAGATCGACGGTCTTATTAGTGGGATCAGCACAGTCGTGAACGTTGTGAATTTGCACCGAGTGGACAAAGAACATGGAACAGGGAGCGATCAGACGTCGTAAAACGCAGAATCAAACAGCTTAAAGCGATTAGCTGGCCACAAATTATCCCCAAATCGACGCAGTAATGAACAAGACGGCGAAGTGGCTCTCTGTGATCACTCGTGAGTCGAGGTGGTGATGACTGATGGCCGGGCCGAGAACGGTGTAGGCGGCCACAGGCAATTGTGGATCCCGGCATAGTCATCGCCAATCCAGTGTCATAGAAGAGGTTGTGTGGCACCTTCCGTGGTGGATCCGCTGCAGCAACAGTGACATCCACGTCCAGCCAACCGCGTTTGAAATTTTCGGCGCCTCGTGATGCTCCTTTGACGCGGGAGTCCGACTTCCGCATCCCGATACCTGCGAGGCTGCGACCCTCTCCCATCAGCGCTGCGACGTCTCATGCGCTTGTGGACCACATCAAGTCTTTTCCATTGTCGATAAATGCACATAAGCATTCCGCCTGCTCCACAACTGTTTCGTAACGAGCCATCCTACTCCGCGCCTTAAGCGACAGACTTTTGGCAGCCCTGACTGCTCCGGAAGAGAGTTGACGCTCGCAAGGTGAAACCCTTGCTACGACCCGTGCCGTGCGTAGCACACGACTTAATAAGAGAGAGCGTCCGGAGATGGCTCCGAAGAGACCAATTGACTCTGCGGAGTCGGAAGCAGCATCCAAAAAGGCCAAAAGAGGATTCAGGGTCGGCCCAGACAATCTACCAGATGGGCCATGGCGGCGGAAAGGTTTGCAAATATACTTCTAGTTTTGATACACATACATTTTCATACTTTATCGCGCCGCATGCGTTTCACGAGGAAGGAACGAGCCGCGGGAAGAGAAGAAGCTTGCTGATCGTCTTACAATGAATCAGTTACCAAAATCAAGAAGGACTTGATACACAAGGCCAAAGTGAAGAAAGAATATGCCAAGATCAAGTCTCGCGAACAGACCAAGCAGCAATCCACCACAGATAAGAACGTCGACGACGATGCAGATAATGGCGGCAGAGATCAAGGCGGTGATACTGGAAGAGAACGGGAAGGCGCCCAAGAAGAGCCCCAAGAGAAGATGCACCCCACTCGCGAGCTGATGCTCAAAGACGAAGACATGGCACAGGTCGGTGCCACGGCTTCCAGCGACGCCACCACCACGACGCGCGATGGCTCAAGACGCCGCACCAGGCGGCCGGGCTACTACGACAAACAATTATCGAAGGCTGAGGAGAAGAGGAAGGAGGAAGAGCAGCGGCGAATGGAGATGCAGCGGAGGGGGGAAGAAAGAGAGAGGAAGATAGCGGACAGACAAAAGTTCAAGAAAGCCATGGCCAAGACTGTGGGGAGAGATGGCAAGAAGAAGCTGGGCCGGGAGAGCAGCATCTTGCTAGATAAGGTGAAGAGAATGATGGACAAATGAGCATGTTGCACTGTTATTGTCATTTGGCGTACTTGGCATATCAAGGAGGGTGAGCACATCATCTTGCGTTGGGTTGACTTCATGGCGCACAAAGAAAGAAAGACAGTCAGTCACCTTTACAGTAGTCTTTTTTCTTCTTGGTTTCACTGATGTGAGCCATTGGTGAAAACTGAGCGCGAACCGCCATCCAGATCTAAAGCGATGCAACGAACGCGATGCGATGGGACTGAGCTCTCTTGTGTCCCGTTCTTAACCATTGTAGTGTCATATCGTATGCACCTTCATTTCTCACCAGTACGTTTCCATAACCCTGCATCGTGGTTCTCTTTTTGCCATTCCGAGAGTCCTGCCAAAGAAGTGGTGGAGGGTAGTAGATCTGGCCCGTCCGCGGCACTTGTGCCTCAAATTATAGTCTCCTGGCCGAGGAGCAGGGTTGAGAAAACCCAGTCGAGTTTACCAATTGTCATGCTGAGGATGATGTGCTTCACAGTGAGTGCGGAGGGGGAGTACTGCGGAATCCTGATTTCACTTTAAAGATGCCCAGCATTTAAGCTGAAGTGTAGTTTCCCAAGGGCTCCAGCACTGACCATTTGAAGGGACACGGGAACGTGTGCAACATGTTGCGTCCGTTGAGCTTGTGGTGCAGGCATGCTATGTATACGAGTAGAGTGAGCTACACAGAACTCTCCCGCGCCGTGGACGTGATCTCTCGTACGAGAATCTATAACAAAAGAGGATACATAGTAGTAAAGCCGTGCTGAGATCCAACTCAATCGGTTGGGGGTCTGGAGCGATCATCATCACCAAAGCGTTTGTTTCAACATCTTTCACGGCTTTCACGGCTCAACATATTCCATGTTCTCTTGGCACCCATGTTTGGCTCATGTTTGGGCTTGTATGTATTTCCAAAGCTCAAGTGCTATGTACATACCTTGTTATACTGCGCATTCGTGAATCGTATTCACCTGTGCAAGGTCATGCAACTTTCAAGACAAATGTGATCTACCGGTATACAGGTATCTACAAGCTACCTACCTATAAAAGTCATTCGTCCAAGACTCCAAGTCCGTCTCCTTTTCGCATCTCATCCCGTGCATTTACCAATGGCCATCCCCTCAGCCAAGGTCTCGTGCCTGGCTGCATTCCAAACAGCCATAGGTACATATTGGACGAGCTTGGAGCAGCAGACAAATCATCCCAACCAGCTGGACAAATGGGCAGAAGCTCCGAGCTCGAGAAGGGAAAGTTGATGGAGCAAAGCCAAGCTCTGGACCAAAGACGATACGAGGCCCAAGTTACGTAGGTACCTACCTACCTACCTACCTAGGTAGGTACGTCCTGTTCTTGGCCCCCTCAATTGTACGTAAGGTGAACGACGAACCAATCACGGCACTCTATTGGCGCGATGAGAAAGACCTGCATGGGGGGCTCGCAATCAGCCTCCCGCTTTGCCGTTAATTATTATGCGGCGAGATGCGAGGGATTGAGAGGGATTGCGTGGGATGCGTACCTAATATCGTTGATGGATTCACGAATCACAGGGAGATGTGGCGGTGGACAAGGGACAAGGCAGCGACCGCCGAACAAGACGCTGTCGGTTTCATCAGCTCGCTCCGCGCGAAAAAGATGAAACACCACACGAGTGCATGCATGTTCCAATGCTGCGGACCAGCCCCTGCTTTGCCCCATCCTGGCAAGGGTGTGGCTTTTAGGAGGGTTGGTCAGGGACTCAGGGTTCGTTGCAGCATCATGCAACACCATGCAACGTTGATGGATTGGCGTTTGTGCCAGGAGTACAAATCTGGGATGCTGCGGTCCCCCTTGCCATCTCCTTTCGTAGATTCACAGTGAGTCTTTTATTCTCCTTTTTCTTTCTTTTCGTCCTTGTTTCTTTTGGCGTTTCTGGTGTTTTTGCTTTTTCCTTGCGTCGCCGCTAGGTATATACCCCCGCGTCAGCCCGACAGCCTGAAACCATGCAATCGTGATTTACGAGTTTCTTTCCAAATGTTTACAAGCTGTTCCCCGTACTCCGCCTTGTTGGTTCAGATCGCTGCTGAGAAATGTATCACCCCTTCCCCTGCCTTCATACCGGGATTCAGTCTCACGCAAACTGGCAGGGTCAAGGCCGATGAAGTCCACTGCATCGTAGACACGGGGTCCGCTGCTAGCAAGAAATGTCCTCCTCGGCTACGTAGGTAGTATGTACACATGTATGTAGGTATTTATGTACTCCGTATGTACGTATCACCTCTATCCTGGAGTCGACCTACTGAAAGCTACATATGTATATGTATCCCCATGCTAGTGAGCTGGGATGCCAATCCGGGTATGATCTGTCCGTCACGACTCACGACGACAGAAGTCGGCCGCCACTTCCGCGGTGCCGGATACAAGGGCGGGGGGCATTGGGCAATGGTGTTGAGAATGGCCGCTTCTCTTGCCTTCATTGTTTTTGAAGAGCAGCTTGACGTTGTCTCGCGGCTCAGTATCAAACACGGATGACAAGAGAGGGTCCGAATGATAAGTGTCTCATTGTGGTTCATTCCCTAAGTAACAAGTGAGAGCCTGGGTCGCGGCGAACGCGAGGTTCAATTTCGACGTCTCGCCATGCAACGACGCCAACAAGGATAGAACGTCAAGGGGGTAATTTGGGTAAGGAATGTCGAGGGCAGACTGTACTGTTCGGTTTGAGAAGACTGCTCTCATCAATTGACTTCCAGATTCAACCTGTCAACTTCCTCAAAAACAATGCCAATTATGGCCTGGTTCGTTATAAATTATCTAAACCCGGGAATGGGACGACCTCGGACTAGCCCCACAGAGCGGGGCCATCGTCTTGGATCATGATGACGACCAAGGGGTTGGGCAAAAGCGAAGGGAGAGGACATGGACATCCATTGTCCACGTCGCAGCCCAACTTGATGCCTGCGTTTCATTTATGATTTGTAGTGGCCGTCATTTATGAAGATATCAATGCTCAAACGCGCACGATCTTCGGAGAAAGAAGTAGAGCTGCGATACAAACCTATACATATGTACGTATGTATGTACCTGCAGTTCCAGGCGCTCGGTTAGGTTAGCCTTGGGCCCTTGGCCCCTGGGCCGTCGCCAGCCAGGGGGAGAGCAAGGGAGTTCTGGGCCCTGGCCCTTGGACGTTCGTCACTCCCGAGTTATCGGAGGCGTCAAGGGCGTCACTACTGGCGCAGCCGCACCAGTCTGCAACAAGTAGGTACATGTACGGAGTAAAAGCGTCTGTTTTTGTAGGGCTCAGCAGCAGCTTCATAAAAATAGAGATGCCATATAAAAATGCGGGCGCCCTGTAGATATGTACAAGGCGGCCTGGCGGCGGAGTCCCAGCTGTGGCAGCGTGGCTGCAGAACGACGACGGCAAGGGATCGTTCGGAAGAGGCTTTGCACGACATCCATGATCCAGATGATCCAAGGCGTCTATGTATCCTCCGTAGTACCACTACCGAGTGACTGCCATGCTGCCAGCTGGACACTCTTGCGTTGACAGACGAGATGGTCCAATGGAACCACGGCTGCAGTGAGGAGCCCAACGTCATGTTACCTGCTGTCATGATCCGTGCCCGTTCGATCTTCAATCCCCTTTCATGAGCAAACGACTAAAGAAGATGCGGTACGTAAAGTGCGTGCGTCCTGCGGCATGTAGCACCAGAAGTTAATGCCTCTTATCCCGCATACATGTTGTGCCACGCAGCAACTTCCATACGAAGCCCGTGTAGCCATTGTGGAAGCAGTCGTCAGTGGTCACTCGTCACTGGTCAGTGGTCACGAATGAAACCCCCAACTTTTACTCCGTACAAGACCCTCACCAGCCTCGGGTACCGACTACTTGGGTTGTACACCGTACTGGTGGTACGTGCCAGGGTGGCTCAGAACCTGGGCAGAGGCAGCAGCTCCCACAGTGACCTCCGCGCCGCCACACACAGCACATCCGTCGCTTCTTTCCGGCGTCACAGAGGCATTTGTACATACCAGGGTCAAACAGCAGGGCATAGGTATGTAACAGCAAGGATATAGTATGTACAGAGTACATTGAAGCTGGGTGTGGCCGGCATGTAGCATGGGCCCTGGCTGGCCCTGAGGCGTTAACGCGTCGTAATTTGTGCCTGTGGCGGTGCCTGTGGCCGTTGCTCTGCCGTCCGTCTCCGTCCCGTCCATCTGCACGCAACTGTCAAGTGCTGATCAACAGCCCCGAGTGCCTGCATAACCCGCATAACCCGCAAACCTGCACGTGCACCGGCTGCACAGATGCTAAACCCCTGACAACGCCACCCTGCGTCTCGTAGCCGCTTCTCGAGTTGCTTGCTTCTGCTGCTTTCTCGTCTTGGCCTCCACCAGACGCCTCCCCCCCCAAGTGTCAACGGGTCTGTACTGCCTTGTCCCTCAATCCAAGACTTTCCGAGGTGGGTAAACTAACCCTGGCTCCTGCAACAGGATCATCTTTCGTCTCCTTGCTCATTGCTCGTTGCTTGTTGCCAGCTCTCCGCCGACATCCTCAAACACGTTCTGCCGCTGTGACTTTGGTGGCTGCTGATACTTCATTGCTTCGAATTGGCGCCAGCCCTCGTGTCGGCGCATCGTTCCCGTGCCGTTCGATGAGTTCAGGCTCGCACTGAGCCTTCTCTCGACCTCGTCCTCGATATATCGCGATATTCCGGCTGAGATTAGCCGCGTCCGTCCATATTCTTCACCATGGCGGCGGCGGCGGCGGCGGCGGATGAGTACGTCGAGACTCTTTTAGACAACGACGATGTGTTCCCTTGCAGAGGCTGCGGAGAGGTTAGTATACGGACCAGGAGAGGAAGATGCTCGGCCGCAGAGCACCCTGATCTTCAATTACAAATGCACAGGCGGCTGACATGAAAAACTTTCTTCGTCAGATTCTTGAAGAAGGGAAAGCGTATGAACTTGGTATGTCAACACTCATGGCGACCCCGTTTGCCGTGTGCATATTTGCCACGCGCCGCTCAGGGGAGCAATCTCCGTGTGTTGCAGTATTTTCTGTTTCTTTTTAGGACGGGGAGCGAATTTTCTGCTGACAGCCTGGCCACTACTAGCTGGACTGAGATGGCATATCAAATGTTTTCGTTGCCATGTTTGCGATACTCAGCTCGACTGCGATGCCAACTTGTTACTCCTCGGAGATGGAAAGCTGATTTGCAACAACTGCACGTACGACTGCACTGCGTGCGGCAATAAGATTGAGGAACTTGCCATTTTGACAGGAGAGCAAGCTTTTTGCGCAACGTGCTTTCGATGCCGCAACTGCAAGAGAAAAATTGAGAATTTGCGCTTTGTCAGAACTGGCCAGGGCATATTTTGCATGGGATGTCATGAAACCATCATGGCCAGGCGGCGGAAACATAAGAAAGCCATGGCGGCTGGGAAATCTCGGGAAAAAGACAACTCGCCACGAGTGACTGAGAAGTCGCTCCCCGCATTACCACCAAGCGCCATCCCACCGAATGCCTTCTCCGACGATCGTGTCGACCCCGATTCCGATACGCCTACGGAACTTTCGCCGCGCCCGCGTCCGGCACATGGGCGTACCGAACACTCATCGAAAGCCAGCTTGAGACCCGCGCGCTCACCAGACGTGCGAGATTTGTCCACGAAGACGGAGGGGCTAAGCTTGCCCGCCACTACATATCGGAAGAACCGAAACTCGTCCATCTATCAAAGTGCCGACTCTGCGCCTGGAGAAGGATCAGAAAGCTTCTTTATACCTGTAGCTCTAGATCCCAGCCCTGGTACCCTAGATACGCCTCGATATAATTCAGACAACGCTACGGAAGGCGCACGACGCAAGGACAAGGACTACTTTAGTGCCAACAGGTCATCTGCGCCAGCGAGGCGCGACGATTCCGTGTCCTCAACGCCTCATATTGCTTTTCAAGAGAAGGGCCGTACGTCTTCCTCCGACCATGAGGTCGCAAGACTAAAATCAGCCAAATTCTCAAAGACAGCAGAGCAAGATCAAAGAACGGCTTCACATGGTGACGGTGCGAAGCTCCAGGAGGCGCCAATTGTCAGAAAAGGCCAGTCAGTCCACAGCAATAGCTCTCATTCGTCTGCTTCGCTAGAACACATTGCTAGCAAGATAAGCAACGGCATTGCTCGACAGGAGGAACCACGCACATCTGAAGATACGGACGTCATCAAGCCAGCCAGCCGTCCCGGTCCTGATGTAAACAAATCAATCACCAGAAAGGAAGTCCCATCTACAAGTGGAATAAGCAGTAAGTCCCCCAAGAGTAGAAAAGAAACACAAAGTTAGAAATCATGATTTTGTGCTCAGCGCTCTGCAGCGTTGTACTTGGCTAATTTGGCTCAAGCCAATGGACAAGCCGGTCCGCGTACGGCCCAAACAGGTCCATCAGAGCAGTCTCAGACTGTCACCACGGATACGTACACCCAGCCTCGTGCTGCGCCCCCGCCGCCACCAGAAGCTCAAGCGCAAACCCCACGAAAGGCGTCTGCCGGAGCCAAGGACCAACTTGGTGAACCGAAGGTATCGCCGAAGCTACCTAGGTGGAGCAATGGAGGTGATTTCAGTTTGGATGAAGACATGGCTAGGATCCTCGGCACCGACGAAAGCTCCTCTTCCATACTACGACGAGTTTCTAATGCCGTAAGGCATGGGCGCACCGGCAGCATCGAATCTAGCTACCACTCGAATCCCACCAGAATGGGCCACAGCCGAAGTATCAGCGAAACGACGCGAGCTACTACATCACCCCGATGGCCCAAGTCACCGACCGGAGGTGGTGATCATCCCTCAGTGTCACAAGAGACAAGCAGCCCTTTGTCCGTCTCTCCCCCAGACAATGCCACTGTGTTGAAGCGGCAACTTAGGAACTCGGAACAACGTGTAGCGGAGCTCGAGAGACAATTTTGTACGGACAAGGACATCAAGAACCTCAACAAGAAGCTGGTCGAAAAGCGCAAGACGGTCTCGGTCCTAGATACACAGACAGAAATCATGATTCGCCAACTGGAAGTCCTTGCAGGATACGTCGAGCGCGCCAAAGAAACAAAGACGCCAGTCGATCCCAGAGAGCTGGAGGATTCCGCCATTAAAGAATTCGTCAAGAAGTTGGACTCCGTCAAAGAGGCCATGTGCGAGACAATTGAGGCCCTTCACGAAGAACGAGATCAGTTGATTGAAGAAAAGGAACAGGCTGCGCTCGATCGAGATCGAGCGCTGTTGGAGTTCGAGCAGCTGTCGTCCAAGAATGCCCAATTGGCCGACATGAATAATGACTTGACGCATCAGATTCAGGAACGATTCAAGAGCCAGATTGGAGACGGCAAATCGGCCAATGGTCTCGGAATCTATGGCCCTGGCAGGATGAGTGGTGGTGGATCATTTGTCAATCTGGATGCCTCGAGCTTATCAACAGGCGCAACGTTTGTCGGTGATGAAGAACCGATTGTCGAGAGCGGCCCGACGGTGGTGCAAGTGAGAAAAGGACAGGTGAAGAAATTCAACTGGAAGAAGGGGTCCAAGACGATGGCGCAAAACGTAGCCAAAGGTGTCAACAGAGCCGTTGTGGCCTTCCAACAGAACGATCGGGAGAGACTTCAGCAGCAGAGTCAAGGACTGGCCGGGGATAACATTGGCCTGCCCTACAACATGACCGTTTCACAGGTCGAGTCGATGAGCCCGTCAGCCTTTGCCACCAACAACGGCAGCAACAATGGCAGCAACAGCAACAACGGCGGCGGCAACAACACCCCCAACAATAACACCATGGCCACCAACCAGAATCACAACCACAACAATAGCAACACCAATAGTAATCATAATGCTAGCGCTGGTCATGTCGGTAATGGTAGCATTAGTGGTCAAAACAAACAGCAAATGGACCCAGGCAGGCAAGGGTTCGGTTTCTTTGGGAAGAAGAACACGATGCCCAAGTCCGCTTCGGTCAGTGCGGTTGCCGTTGCGACGGCTGCGGAGCCTCCCTCAACGCTGTTTGGATCTGACCTGGTCGAGCGAGCCGAGTACGAGCGGCGCCAGATTCCGGCCGTCATCACACGATGTATCGAAGAGGTCGAGCTGCGCGGCATGGACCAAGAAGGTATCTATCGCAAAACCGGCGGAAATTCGCAGGTCAACATGATCAAAGATGGCTTTGACAAGAACGAGAACTTTGACATTTCCGACCCCGATATGGACATCACAGCCGTCACCAGCGTGCTCAAGCAGTACTTCCGAAAGCTTCCTATTCCTCTCTTGACTTTTGATGTGTATGATGGTGTGTTGGAATCGAATGGTAAGCATGTGTCGGATCGTGGCGCTGTATTGGGATGCAGCAGTCTAGCTAACAAGAGATTGATGTAGCTATCGTTGACGAGGCAGAGAGGTGCCTTCACCTACGAAAATCGTTTGCTTCGATGCCCGAGAGACACCGAGACTGTCTGGAGTTTCTCATGTTCCATCTCCATCGAGTGGCGCAACGCGAACCCGAGAATTTGGTATGCGGTTGCTCATCTGTCATGTCGGTCAAATTGAGATTAGCCACGACTAACTATTCCTGTCATAGATGTCGCCAAAGAACTTGGCCGTGGTCTTTGCACCAACCATTATGCGAGATCTGAGCATTGAGCGTGAAATGACGGACATGCACTCCAAGAATATCGCCGTGCAGTTTGTCATTGAGAATACGAATCGCATATTTGCTGATTCGTAAGCCCTGGCTTGTATCTTGCAGTTACACGAGACGGGTGCATTCTCTACCCGACTCGAGGTTGAACTGAAAGGGCCAGTTGGACTTTATTTATTTGGTAGCGGTAGCGCTGGCGTTTGATGTACTTTGTGCTCATTATTGATATCCTTTGTCGTCTGAGCAGAACAATGAGCCCCTCGGTCGCACTGCTGTTGGTGTTTTGATGGGTTGCTTTGCAATAGCAATCATCAAAGTAAGCTACGCAGCCGTGGCGACTGAGTATGCTAATTTCTATTCCCCAAGAGGCTTACCCCCCTCTTTATTCTTTCCTTCTTTTCTTTCTTATTCTTCTTCTTCTTCTTTCACATCTTTCATCTTTATGCGCTACCTTTTTGGAGGATTTGGAGCTCGTTGCGCATTCTTGGGAGGGTAGCGTGGATGGGAATCATCATGTGGTGGTAGTCGGGGGGGTGGTTCTCTTCTCCTCCCTGCTCATATTCTTACCTCTTTATCTAACCTTGATTACCTTCTTACTTCTCTCGCCTTCTCTGCTCCCAGAGCTCCTGTGATGACTTCCGTGTATCAGGCCGTGACGTCCATCTCATGAGTCGGGGGCGCTCTGGAAAAATGGAGAAGTTTGCGTATAGCAGTCGGTCGGGGCGTGGAAAGCTCTGCGGGAGTTGGCTGTATTGTATGTACATACTTGTAGGAGTGATGAGTCCTTCCATCACAGGTCACCGGCTTGTATTTGCTTGTGACCAGGCTGTTTACTTGAATGTGAGCTCGGATGTGATTTGTATTCCATGTCTCTGCTGACCAACTGCCATGTACACACGACGCACACTAGGAGGCCCTGCTCTAGTACCTTGTTTTTGCCCATGAGTTGATCGTGAAGAAAAGCGAGATCGGCGAAAAATAATGGAAAACCGCAAAACAATATGTAGTAGATAAACAACGTGCACTTTATCCAAAGGTTCCCTACTCAATGCCGTCTTCGCGTAATGCTACGTTCACTTCATCCAACCCCTGCGTCCGCCCAACATCATCTCTGCCCCACAAAGGTCCCATCTCGTCCTGGATCCATGGGACCATGACCATAGTCCCCAACCATTCGCGCCAGAATGCATCCCATTCCTCTATTCCGCGGCATTGGCTCCAAATCTGCATTATTCAGTTCTTTTGAAAGGAACATAAGATGTATTTTGGCGAAATACGTCGCACTTCCAGCGCAAAAAGCCCCGTTGGCTCAGTGGTAAAGCGTGTCACTAGTAATGACAAGATCACTGGTTCGATTCCAGTACGGGGCATGCGTGATAGTGTTGCTTTTTGAGAGGGTTTGCTGATTTTCTTTTCGCAGTGTGACCTTTTTGTTTTGTCCAGATTTTGTGTTTGTCTTTTTCTTCTTTGAAACTGTTCACTGTTGATTTTCCTTTTGCTCTTTGGGAGATAGGGAGGTGCTGTATGTACGGGGGGAGGGTTTGAAATGAGGGCTCGCACTGGCACTGCAGCAGACAAGAAGGTATGTATGTATGGCTTCCTTCGTGAAGACACACACAAGCATGTGTACAACCACAAACCAGTCTGGAACATATGACTGTCGCCTGAATACTACTAGGGATTGGTCTTCCTTACGCACCGGCATGATCATGGAAGTCATCAAGTCGCTGTACCCATTCACATTAGCTATCACACACACGCTGGTCAGTGGTGGACGGAGAGACTGGGTATTCACAAGACGTCAGCCAGGAAGAGCGTACGTAGCTCATCTGATGGCAGTGGAATTGGGGGCCCGTCAGGTTCAGGATGACGGAGAATCGGGAGTTACGTAGGACGTGTTTACTCCGTACAGATCGATGCTTTGTTGAACAACTACAGAAAACAGCCCTCCCTCTCAGTGTCCGTCGTTCTGTATATCTATGGAATTTCATCTTCTTGCTTGCAGTCATCGCGCGAAGCCCTTTTCATTGCTTTGCCATGCTTGGCTATTGAAGCAAAGTGTCAAGATGAGAATGCTTAACATCGCGAAGTCTCCAGAAACCACCTCATTGCGCCACAAACCCCTAATTACCCATAGCACATGATTTCCTCCAGATGGATCTTTGGCGAATATTAGATATTCCGACGATTGCCGACACCGGCCGACAGATGTGACACTGTTGCGACCGTGCCAGTGCCACAACATCGCGAAGTCTCCAGAAACCACCTCGAGTGTCCTCTCGCCTTGCTGTGGGTAATTAGGGGTTTGTGGCGCAATGAGGTGGTTTCCGGAGACTTCGCGATGTTGTGGCACTGGCACGGTCGCAACAGTGTCACATCTGTCGGCCGGTGTCGGCAATCGTCGGAATATCTAATATTCGCCAAAGATCCATCTGGAGGAAATCATGTGCTATGGGTAATTAGGGGTTTGTGGCGCAATGAGGTGGTTTCTGGAGACTTCGCGATGTTGTGGCACTGGCACGGTCGCAACAGTGTCACATCTGTCGGCCGGTGTCGGCAAATCGTCGGAATATTCCAATCTTCGCCAAAGATCCATCTGGAGGACATCATGTCAGACTTCAATTGAAAATGCAGTTGATCTGAGTTGCGCCAGAAAAGAGAAGGAGAAATGGTGGATCACAGAGTGCCAGTATCGAAGACGTGACACTGTACACTAGACACCAAGAAAAGAGAGTCAACGAAAAGAGGGGAAGAAGACATGACTGGAATTCAACTGAAGACGTACCTGTGCAAACGCAGTGAAGTGCGCCAGTGAAGACCTAAGCTAAGAGGGAAAAGACGAGGGTTTATATAGTCATCGAAGGCCATCGAAGACGAAAGAAAACAATTGATGAAGACGGAATACCTACCTAGGTACGTACTACATTGCCTTCATGCAGAGTCGGAGCTCAATACGAGATTGAGACCCATCTCAGTTGTAACTTGTAACCCAGGGTAGGTACCTACATTTATCGACTACATCGCAGCGAATGAGACCCCTCGTGGATCCACCTTCGCTGTTTGGCCGCTGCGATCTCGGTCTCGGGGGGTCCGTGCGCGCGACGGAGAAGTAAACTGCATTCAGGTCGGGGCTGTATGGCGGCCATTCCAGAGGAGACACCCCTACTACATAGCTCCTCGAGGCAGTCTTTCACGATTTTGGCTGTATGAATCGGCGCGTTGTCATGCATAAAGATAGTGTCACCATCGAGCATGATTGGGAGGTATTCCTCAAGGTGATCACAGTACCTAGGTCACGCTTGTGACGCCGCCTCTCTTCGAGTCGAGGTCCCCGGGAGGACGACGAGAGGACCCTGATTTCCGTAGCGAATTCCACCCCCAAAACATAAGGATATGCCGGGGTTTCTCTTAGTTTGCTTGTACATAATTGAGCGCGGTTGCTTTCGAGCCCAGAATGAGCCCATTCCGGTGCTTGGAACCCGAGTTATCGTAATCACAAGTTCAAGGTGCAATTCTGGCCGGCAGAGCGACAAATCCACTCCTGGGTCTATCCATCGCCGCGCTCAACAGCGCATTCATCTTTCTATCAAACGCGACAAAACTACGCAAGAGGCTTTTCAAACCACTTGAGCGCGAATCTGAATATTTTTTAGACATACTCTTCTCTCAAAAGTGGGCGTTATGCGGCTTGGCGATGCATGACTCCCCTTGCCTTGAGGTATCGTGCGATTGTCTCCGTAGAAACATGAGGGGCGCATATTTCTTCAAGCTCTTTGGTGGTAGTAAATGGCTCTTGATTTATGTTTATCTGGAAGTGTCAGCAAATCGTGTTTTGTTGGCTTGGTCGGGTGCCCTCGGCCTTTTCGTGAGATCCCCCAATCTTGGGTAGTGAACCGATTTTTGATGCCATAAACGAGGCTTGGGAGAATACCCTCGTCATTGGTGATCTGCTTGGCCGATTTGCCTGCTACCACGGCTGAATAGACGCGCTTCCTAGTGCGTGGCGTCGAATTTTTTTTTGAATGGCTTTGAAGGGCGTTCCGGCGTCTCCATGGCTGCTCAAAGATGATGGGTTGGTTCGTGAATGAAGCAAAATTGACACGTCGCGACCAAAGTGGGGGAATTTTCGTGTTATTTAATTGGGGTCACTGTACCTATGCTCAAGAGTCTGCAAGATAGTATTGGGATACAAGCTAGGGGTCTGATGGTGACGGTTTCGATCTCTGGCCTCTCACCAAACTATGTGAGCGGCCATCGCTAAATATCCTTTCCGTGTGCACATGCTTCTGCGCACATCACATGTCTCGCCACTCAGATACGTATATCTTACATGCTTTGCCACTCCTATGTATGCATCACATGCTTTGCCACTCCTACACGAGGTATGCATCACATGCCTTTGCCACTGTCCTCATGCCTCTGACAACTCCACACCGTAGCTCATACCTAGGTACCACTGGTAACATGGAGCATAAAGAGGCAAACACAAAATGTGCGCCTCCGCTACGCGTCGCCGCACGATTTCTTCAGTTTTGCCTAATAAAGAGCAACTCAACAGCACAGCGCTATCAGTGCAAACAAGAGACGCAGAGAAATATCACCAGAAGGCATGTCGACACGCAGCAGAGAGCGTTGAGACTCACTCCGCTCTATGCATTTTTATAGGAGAAGCTTCGAATAGGAGGAGAGTCTACCCAGATAAAAAAAAACGTCAGAAAGATGAAGAAAATGGAAAAGGATTGGCTTCTTCAAGAGTCACATACTATTTCTTGGCACAGTCTGCCGCAGGGAGGTTGCTTCCTCGTCTCTCAAATTATCAGGGATAGTTAAGCAGTCGGTTTCAACTTGTCGTGGCGCCACTGGACGCCCGTCGCCGTCATCCAGTCCGAGCATCTTTTCTGTGGGCTTTGACTGGACTCATGTGTTCGATAGTCGGAAGTGGTGCCTCAATGGCCTTGAGAGATGGCAGTCTTTTCTCGTTCTCAGAAAACGACAAAAAAAGACCGTAGGACGGAGCCGGACCCGAAGACGGGTTCGACCTGCCGGTCTATCTCTGGGCCTGCTTCTGAAGCTGTTGCCTCAAGCGTTCGTTCTCCTCGTCTTTTTGCCGTAACTTCTCGTCCTTTGTCTGTATCTCATCTTTTTGTCGCTGAATTTCTTTCTCGGCCTCGTCGAGCCGTTTCATAATTGCTTTTCTCCGGCTCCTTTGCGACGCTTGGGCGGCTTTATCTCGCCTAACCTGAGCCGCGTGTGTGCCTGATTTATCGTCAATACACAGTTCGACGTTGTCTGCCCAATGACGATTGGATGTCCTGGACACTTCCGCAGATGAACCGGAAGAATACACGAAATATTCTAAGTTTGGATCATAATAGGATCGCCGATATGTTCTCTCGAGTGTCCTCTCGCCTTGCTGTGGGTAATCACGGGTTTGTGGCGCAATGAGGTGGTTTCTTGGGACTTCGCGATGTTGTGCCACTGGCACGGGAGTCCGTTGTTGACCACAGTGGTCACATCTGTCGGCCGGTGTCGGCAAATCGTCGGAAGATTCCAGGATTCGCGAAAGATCCATCTGGAGGAAATCATGTCAGACTTCAATTGATAAAGAGCAACTCAACAGTCACAGCGCTATCAGTGCAAACAAGAGACGCAGTAAAATATCAAAGTGCCGCTTCATTCTCGCGCTCGTTCCAATCTAGCTATAAGATCAAGACGTCGTCTTGTTATGGCTTTGATGGGGCGTACGAGGACAAGGACAGGTCAGAATCAGGGCGTAGTCGGAACCTGACGTCGAGATTGTTGATACGTACTTTTAACACTTTGAGCGATATCAAAAACAGTAGTGAGATAGCGAGGTCAATGACATGAGAGGGATGTGCGATGAAAATTTGCGGGTGGTTCTGTCGAAACGGAAGCCGGGCTTATTTATGTGATTCGATAGGTCGGGTGTGAACACTGAACACGGCATTAAGCGAGAAGTCGATCAGTAGGTGAGGGAGATAGGACTCTTTGTAGAAAAAGCATGACAGTATACGTTCGGCGCACGTAGGGTGGAGTGTTAAGTGTGAAGAAACGCCAATACATCTGCCCTCTTCGGGAGGGCTGTGATTGATGGGTAGTACCAGACCTGGACAGCGTCAAAGCAAATCACTATTGGCATCGGCCATAGCCGTAATGGGATATGTAAGTGAGAATTTGGAATGGCTGGTACTCTCAGACAACGTCGAGCTGCAAGGCCCTGAATACTACGACGAATGCATCTTTGCAAACACTGGCATGGTGACATGGTCTTGTAAGAGACAGCATGGTGACATGGTCTTGTAAGAGACAACGAAGATCAACAAGATCGATAGGGCGAGAAGGCATGCATGATGCGTGCTTTCGTTCTTGCATATGCACGGAGTATGTAGCTATTCGAGGAAAGGGAGGAGAGAGTTTCTGACCCTTGCCTGTCATCAGTGCCAACCACCAACGAACGTTCGGCATGCAAAGACGTGCTCGGCGTGGAACCGCAGTATCTTACTGCATACTGTCTCTCGCACTCTCTTCTGCAATGCACAGCGTGTCGTAGCATGACAGGGATGGAGCATTGCCAGCCCTTCAGGCTTCGTGGTGCTATGGACACCCCGGCAGTGATGGAACGGCTGGGCAGTGGGTGGCTACGAATGTTGAACGTGGCCCTGACTGATTCCCGAGTGAAAAGTTTCGCTCGTCACCATGTCTCGAGACATTGTGCCAAAATCTTAGTTAGCGGCTTCCAGACTACTAATTAGACAAGGGAGTTCGCCATGCCTGCCTGATGGGCATTGATGAGTATGTACATATATGTAGGCTGCGGCCTGCCTGCCTCGTCAGACAGAGACACCACTAGTAACATCACGCAGCTTGCCCAGTGGTGGTTCTACGGGTCTGACCGCCTCGCTTGATAGGGCCATCAAGTCTTTACAAGATGGACGATCTATGTACCTGGTTCAACTGTTCACTGCATTTCACGCTGTATCAGCGTTATGCCTCAGTCGTGGGGTGGAAGCCATAGTCGTGTCCAAGTCTAAGGATGGTCTACAAGCCATCAATTCTCCGTATGAACGATAAAACAGATGGCCGTCTTGATGGCGCAAGACGATCTCTTTTCGAGAAGTCACAGGCCAATAAGCTGAAGCCTTGGGTGATCAGAGTATTCCGAGTCCATCAGGAGGAAACAATGACGGCATATCCTTTGGGCAGATGAGCAACTTACGGAGTACATTAGCTTGACAGTACATAGCGGCCTGTCGGGATTCGTCAAGATGATCCACATGGATAAGCAGGTTGAGGAGTCGCCTGATACATCTTATGCACTGAGATGGCAAGACAACCGCTTCCCTTTCAGAGGCTATATCTTGCACGACTTAGCTCCAAGAAGCCCAAGACGTCTCGATTCGCCTCTTCAGGTTCTGTCCTCTATCGTCGCTAACGTTCTTTTAAATTCAGAAGCGATGTCGTGTCGCCGTTTGCTCGGAAGAGCCAGGTGGGCTAGAAAAGCAATCCTGTGCTGAACCATAGGCCGTGAAGTTGAGTAAAGAGAAGCCAGAGGATGCGGAGATGGCCGAGCTTTCTTGACAGTCGTCCCGACTGCCATTTTATCTCTTTCTGCAGTGGCTTCTGAGGGACTATGGGAGGCGTTCACTCCCAGCATCTTTTGCTGCGGATGTGATGCAGCCAAAATGAGCACCATCGGCAATCAAGCGACCAACATTTGTCATGGAGCGGTCAGGACATTTCAAGATGGATTCTCGGCTTCGTCAGAAAGCCACCGCTCTTGGCCGAGAAACATGGTCTCCATAGTGAAACATCCTATCGCATTCCCTGTCGGCAGTTCGAAAAGTTATGACTCCGGCCAACTGAGAACGCTTGAAATGCAGATATTGGCTGCGGTTGGATGGCGTGCCGCTCGATAAGGACGTGAGGCCCAGGGGCCTGAGGGCACCGAACATGACTTGGGTTGACCGAATTGAAACTTGATGTTATGTATGTAATGTGTTTCGAGGAACGTGCGTAGCCAGGGAAGGCCGAATGAGGCCAGCCGGCCAAAGATGGCTTGTCCACTCAATCTGCATGATGATGTTGCGCAGAGGCCGAGGTTGTGAGCCCGTGCGAGGTGTCAAACAATTGGCTTGTTGGTTGCTAGAAAAGCCTTGTCAGTGATGATAATGTCTTGCCTCTCTGCCCTTGGAAACTGCACCCTGGCGTATCACAAGGTGCATGCACATCATGCCTCATGCTTCCGACCGGTCATAGGACGAGCGATCCAACAGCGCGTGGTGGTATTCAGCTCAACAGTGGTCCGTCGTCGTGTGCTTGTCATATCGTGCGAGTCGTATTCTTCAGTCAGCGAGCTATGGCATTTGGAAAGTCGTATATTCAGCGTCTCGAGCCTCTGGCGTTGGGTCTGCGACTTCGAAATTAGAAGTAAGCTCCTTGGCGGGCAGTTTCGACTTTCGAGTCTCGACTCACAGAAACGTTCCTCAACCTACCTACCTAGGTAGGTACCTACCTATGTATGTATGTTACATGTATGTACTATGTATGTACATATACATAGGTACCTGGTATTTCATCTTTCAAGAGGCCACAGTGCAAGGACCCACGGCCTCTAGTGTCCGATGCATTGTGCATGTACCTATGTACTCCGTATCTATGTACATATGTATGTACCTAGGTAGGTAGGTACCTAGGTAGGTATGTAGGTACCATGTCGCTGCTGGATCCAGCACAGTGTTACTCTGTTAGTACCTGTAGGCTGTATATAGGTATGGTTGCTGCTGATGGTCCGATTCATGTTGCACTTTTGACCAGAGAAGAATGGGCCAACTCTCGCTGCAACGAATCCGGATTTAGAGGTATGTATCCGATTCCCTACGCATGAGTTCGAAGTCACTGTTGCATCCCCTGCCGCAACATCGACGATACTATGTACTCCGTACAGAGTACTTACTTTACCGTAGAACTTAGGTATGATACGAGGTATCCAGATTCCACCTACGTAACGCAGCACAATTGTGGAGTCACGTTACCGAGGCACCTTAGCCTTTAGGAGGTATGGATGTATCCAGGTATGTACATACGGAGTCCGAGTCCCGATGTCACGTGGTGAGGAAATTTAACTGCAACGCGGAGTACAGCAACAACTTCAGGGAATTAGGAGTCGGCATTGTGGGAAAATCATTGTCAGCAGTGAGCATGTAAGTAGCCTTGGACAAGATAACTAATCTAATTTGGGAGCTGACAAAAGAAGCATCAGCCTAGACCGTTCTCCGCGGCATGCAGATAGAGCGCGAAATAGAGGTCGCGTCCCAGATTTGAGAGCTACCTCATACGGAGTACAGCGATGAAGTAGAGCGCGCACAGCGGGCCGTCCCAAGCCCAGCATACCTAGGTACCTTGTCACATAAGGACACACACAAAGACAAAGAACCCCAATCGTCGCCCGTCTTTGCTGTGTTCAGTCTGGAACGTCAATGATACGCTGCCTATTGGTGCCGGATGGAGTACGTGTTGGGCCTGGAATCAGGCAGGCAACTGTAGAGTCATCTATGATCTACCTAAGGCAGTGGTACACTGTGGAGTTATCTAGGCAGTGGTCACTGGTACACCGTACAGTGCCTCAGACTGCTAAGCCAACACGCAAACGCGAGGCATCTCGACCTCCGGCATCACCGCCTAGAGTCTAAGACACACGAATCTACACATCACGACAAATAACAGGCAAGCCATGTACAACGTCGTTGCCTACATTGACTCAGAATGGCTGTGAAGCAAGACACTTCACTCAATCGGCGACGATGTCTTGATCTAGGATGCCGAGACGCAGGGGTGGATCGAAGATTCGAAATCGGAACATCATGGAATCAAACTCGCCGATATGTAGTGAACAATGAACATACATACGTGCAACTTGGGTGCAAGTGCAGAGTACCTTCCTGGCAGATATCGAGGCAGCACGTCTTTGATCGATTTATGACAGCACAGGCGTCCATGATTCATCACGCAGCTTTGACTTGAACTACATAAGTACTCTGTACGGATTACAATCGTGATTTGTCTCTCGACGAGTATTCGTTGGGGTACTTGGGGGCACGCGATGGCGATGCCGCCGGATCACAGCTCGCCGCCCGCTGAGAGCTGCTGATCATTGCGCTTGCATTTGTACGTAGAACCAACAGCAGAGCTAACGGCAGGGCGAATGAAGATCACGGCGCAGCACGGGCTCCAAAACAAGACGCCAAGCTGTTGGGCCTGTCCGTGTGCACCAGTATAGGGAGGGATGGTGATAGGTAGGTATTACATACCTTGGGCGCTCAGAGCTTTGCGTGCGTGAACGTTTGAGACAATTTGACAGAAGCCTGAAGGATGTTTGGAACAATTGGCATACGGAAGCTTTGGTCTTCCATGTACCTAAGACTATGCCCTCTCACGCCGACAAAGCTTCGTCAGGTGTATCTCTGACGCAACCCACGGCCCCGCCAATGGCACCTTAATACTGTATCCCCTGCTGTAAACGCGGCAACTTCTGAACACACACACCACACGGCCATCCCTCACCGCACAAACTGAGCACAAAATTGCGTACGCATCATCACGCATCAGGCATCACTCACCAGCCATCATATGCGCGACCGGCTGCGGAGAAAAGAAGTCCTCTCGGACAAGCACGATGCAACATTGATTGGCCCAAAAGCCATGGCTTGTCCTAGATTGTGGGTTGGCTGAAGGTCCATTGTTCGAAATAGAAGCCGAATGCGTACGGTGCGTCGATATCAAAAGAAATTATTAGCACCGAGTCGTATCGGCAGCCGCGGAAGCGGATTCTTATTGGTATCATACGGGCTCGCGGAATTTGATCGAAATGCTGCATCAAACATGACATTGGCACGCTTCAGCGATTTAGACAACAAGCCTCAACGCAGCAACGATGGCACTGCCGATCCTCACGATTTGTTTTTTGGACGGGCAGTATGACTGACGTTGGACTGAGTGGATTTCAGTCAAAGGATAAGTCAATTCAGTTGGCTTGCCTTGTGAAAGGTGAATCATGGGCGTTATTTGGTGAGCACACGTTTGATGCATCATGACTACCTATTGTTGGACGACCGCTGACAATGCGCTTAGAGCCTTCGTGGCCTCCGGCCCTCCGTGAGGCCAGGAAGGCTTTCTCCATCGTTTCCACTAAAAGGTCGGTAAGGAGCAGGGCGTGCAGGTCTCACAGTCTCAATCTCGATTGCACGGTCTCCTGACTTATAAGACCAAATCATCCTATACCCATTCCAAGGCTCGCGAGATTTATGTACATACTTGAGTCCTTGACTACGGAGTACATACGATCCTATCACGGGTGATGCAACAAATCGGCGACTATTCTATTGGCAAACGACTTCAAGTGAGCCAGATAGGCCAGGGCAATCTTTGGACAGCAATCTACCTACGCTATGTTATGGTGAGAGCCGACTCACCAAGATCAGTCCCGCGCGGCGTGTCACGGGCCAAGTCTCACTGCCGATTATTAGGAGCCTTGCATGTGTACAATCTGCCGTGACCGAGCCCGTCATTGCGTCTGTGGCAGTCTGCAGACGAGGATGGCGAGCCGCGAGGGCCATAACAAGCGGTGTGGCGACATTTCATTCAAAGTGGATGTGAAAAAAGGCGGACTGGGACTTCTCAACTACAAAATGTGAGGAATCGAGATGCGTATGCAATCCGTCTATGAAGGCACGGCATCAGCAGCTGAGATGCCTCCACGGGCTCCGTGCTTCAATCGTAAGCACACCGATCAACAAGCGAGGGGCTGAGCCTCTGAGGGCTCCTTGGGCGGTAGTGAAAGTTGAGCCAAGGGAACTCGAGGACAATTGCCGGATACGCGATTGAGGGCGCATGGTGTCGCGAACATGTCCGTGCAGTGCAAAATAACACTCCAAGCATGACGCACAGAAGAGGAAACAAACAAGTATGTAGGTAGAGCAAAAGCTCCGCATCGCATCTTGTTGTACGTACCCATCATTCATGATCTCAAGTCGGGCTCACCAGAGGCGTTCCATGGGTGCGACAGAAAGACCTTCTTGGAAACACCCGAGCGAGTTGCTCAACCGCCCAGTTTGAGTGCTTTCCTTACTGGCCCCTGTTTATCTGTACCGTCCGCGTTGCAGTGAAATCGGTGTGCATTACACGACTGTTGACGTCCTGCTGCCTACATGCGTGTGTACATTTCTTTACGACGCAGCTCTGCGCCTCGACGACGCGCGCATAAACGGCACCAAGCAGTTCACTCCATTGACTCTGGAGCACAGTCTTGGAGCCAGGCGGCATCGTTTGTATGCACTATCGTGGAGAGGAATCGGTTGTTGGTTGTTGTCGGCGTATCCTCAGAGTGGATGCGTAGTACTTCCTTTCTGTCTTGTGTACTCCGTAAAGTTGTATGTAACACCTTTCCTCGGATCCTCGTTACCACGTTCATTTTGACCGCCGAGTTCACCACCGAACATGTGTCTATCTGCGTCTTCTGTATGGGCCAGGCCACTTTTTTGTTTCTACGTGCAACCTGCGATTACCTATCATCGCCCATGTGATAGAACAGTCACCTCCATGCATGGGATACACAACTATGTGTCTGAAATTATGTGTCTGAGTACGGCGCGAGACCGGCGCAAGCCAAAGGGAAGCAAGCGGAGACTGTCTTTCGTCGCAGTTTCCAAACAGTCGCGCAAGTTGCAAAAACAACTTGACTTTAGTGAGAAACTATCTGAACAAGAAAAGTTTCGTTTCAGGCAAGAAATACGCCAGAGATTCGCCCCGAGACACCATATTGTTACCTTGCCCAGTCAGCGGCTTGCCATTTCCTTCGGCGCGAACTGACGTCGACTTGGAAAAGGTATGTAGACCCATTGCAAGGGCTACCGTATTTACTCAGTAAATTCGTCCAAGCCCGTGGGTCTGATGACCCTTGCTCGAACAGATTTTCAGCGATACCATTGGCCACCACCATTGGCTTTTGATTTAGCGAGCTCAGCCCGCATCTTTAAATTGAATATGTGTGGAGGAGCCAATGGTTCGCTGACAATCTGTTCGAGCAAGGGTCATCAGACCCACGGGCTTGGACGAATTTACTGAGTAAATACGGTAGGCGATCGATCAAGAAGGATCGGAAAAGAGGCCTTGACGCGGCAATCCAATTCTCCGCATCTTTCTCCGATTTCCCGTCGCTTTTTTTCTCAACCGAGCCGCCTGGAGGGAGGGACACTGTGGAAACCTCTAGCCCCTTCCCTATCTTTGCCGAGTCAACATTGGTCATTTCTCCCTGTTCTGCGCTGTCACCGTGCAAGCGCCCACTGCAGCAACAGGACGGTGACAAGGGACAACATAAAACGCATGAGACATGGGCCGAGCTGCACAAGGGAGGACATCATTCCGTTCTGTGTAGTGTGGGGAAGGCGGGTCTTACTCCGCAGCAGGACGGGGCTTTCGAACACACATGCCTGCATTTATGATTTCCGTGGGCAGGCGGAGTTTGAAGGTCCGTTCTCAAGATGAAGGGATGTCGAAGGCATCGTGGCCGACAGGGATGAGAAGATGGGGCCAAACTTGGCTCGATCTATCATCTACATATGCCTGGTTCGTTCCCGGACGAGTGGGCCGACCATACCCGGAATGAACAGCCCTGATTTGTGTATGTATGTGCCCCCTTATGAGTATCGTGGGTATCGCAAGATGACATCCTGATCATTTAGAGACCTCGCTCGGCGCTGATAGGTAGCCTACTATAGGTGAAGTGACATCTGTTGTCACTTCCTTCAATACCCGTCCCCCTCTTATAAATCGCGTCGGCGTTTCATGGGCGCAGGGGTTTCTTTGTGTTCTAAACGTTACGCAATGTCTCTACTTCGCCCTCGCCTAAGCAACCCCCTGCCTAAGCAACCCCCTGCCTAAGCAACCCCCTGTACTCTGCCTTGTTCTCGCGCATCGGTGTCGCAAAAGAATGGGTATTGCGTCCAAAGTCAAGGTTGGGAGGTTTCATTGCGCGGCGCTTAGCTGCTGATAGCGTCGCAGCAGTGTGGTGCCAGACGAGGTGTGATCTGAGGCGCAGAGACACTATCAAAGCAAGGGACCATTGGGGTAACGGGCCCGGCCGGAGATGGAACTCTGACAACATGAAAATGGACATGGGGGAGTTGCAGCGCATCTGGCATCTCGGCCGCTTTCCGAGCAGCTGCCCCCTGGCCGTCTGTTTGATCCGGCGGCAATAGGTAGTCATGTACCTACATGTAGGTAGGTTGGTATGTACGGAGTACTATGTACATACGTACATGTATAGTTCAACCGTACGGAGTATGTACTCCGTACTCCGTTCATACCTCTCCGTAGTACGTACATGACAGTGATGATACCCTCATTGGCACTTTGCATCTGATCTCGTCACACCACATCCACGTGTGCAACCGCCCCGCTCCCGCCCCATCCCTTTGTACTCCGTATGTGCGCTGATCCCTGTAACGAAAGGAGGACGTGCGCCGTAGAAGCGAGAAGTGATAGATACGCAGGCACTCCTGCATGCGCATCAATTCCGTGCGGTTTCTGCGTAATGTTGCTTCTTTCTTGCTTTTTTTTCTTTTAGTTTTGCGTTGACTGAGTGTATCGGGCCGGATGCTTCGCACTTCCAGGGGTTGGGCGTTTCCAAAGAAGATCGGTTTTGTGTGGAGTCCGGACACTAAAAGTTTTAGTGTCCGCAACGGGGCAAGCCCCGGGACGTCCCGGGATTCGGGATGTCCCTCGGGACCGCCCGGCCTGTGTCGCCCCCGTTGCGAACAATGGATGATTATCCGGCATTTTGGCAGGCTTGCAAGCTGATCGGTGGGAAAAAACCCTCTAGCTCTCCGGGTTTCGTGGCGGAGGTGCTGTTTTGTATGAAAATACACATCTGGGGCCTGACTCTCTATATTCATTTCAACAACTCAACACGAACAAGTCGCATCTCAAGTTGCATCCCAGTATTGACATCTGTCATCATCATAGACTGAACGCTATCACGCAGCCATGTTGAGCACGGCATCAACTTTCAGCCATCAATGAATCTTCACGAGGAAAAATACCAGATTTGGGGTACGTAGCCTTCGTCGTGCGCAGACGCTCCAGGGTAGGCCTTGGGTGCTTGATAACTCCACAACATTTGAACATCTGCTTAGCCTTCATCATTGCAATGGTATGTAGGTGCTAGATAAATTATCCTGATATATACATACATACACATCTGTGAACTACCATGGCTTTCACCCCATAGATTGAGGCGTGACATGAATCAGGATGGGACGCGGTGAACTATGCAGACCGTTCATCCTTGAAAGAATTGAGTCTTGACGGCCCCATGAAGCAAGGCGGCCGGGCCTAGAACCATGACGGGGCAAGCTAAATGACTTGACTAATGCTGTCTGTAACGAGAAAGGCAGCCCGTATCTACGGACCATGCCAGCAACATCCATTCGCATAGATATCTACAGTGATGCACGCACGTCAACCGGTTGCAGCCGCAAGTTGTGGTGGATGACTGACACGTTGATAAAGAAGAGGAGAACACAAGATGTAAAATATACCTATGTACGTGTAGAGTTCACCCATCATGACCTTGACTCAGATTGAAACAAGATGTGAAGGGATGTTGCAACCTGCTGGCTGGCATCCCTGCTAGCGCCCGCACTGAGATGATACACAGCAATACTCACCAGGCTCGGCGAATTTCTCCGTCCATGTCATACGTAAGTTGGAGTTTGCAGTGTGCACAGTGGCTTGCGGCATGCCATCGGACATGGTGACAAGATTGACTCTCATTCATGGCCAACTTCAAAATATTCGTAGCCGCCGCCATACATGATACCGTCATTACTGAGGTGCAGTGGAGGCCGGTCTTGCTGCATCGATTCCCAGTTGATTCATGCTACAGAAAGCTGTGAACTGGCGAAGAGAGTCGAGACCGCAAAAGACAGAAAAGGAAAGATGATGCGGTTCCTATGTGGCTTGGCTTTATGTCCGGCATCTGTTGGTGATTTGCGTTGATAACACTGAACAAGCAAGGAACAGGCCCTCTCTCCTCCCTTCCCTCGAACGCAAGAACAAAAGCGCGCATACTGCATATACACATGCATGACTTCTCGACCTATCGATCTTGTTGATCTCAGTCTCTCCTACAAGACCACCCTATCAGCGCTTGGAAGCATCCGGAACTGTGGGCGATGCCGATAGTAATTCGCTTTGACGCTCTATAGGTCTGGTACTACCCATCATGCACAGCTTCCGAAGAGAGCCAGAACGTTTGACAATTCTTCACCCAAACACTCAACGCACCCCCCCGTGCGTCGAACATCAACTGTCTTGCGTTCTCTACAGGTGGTACCTACTTGAACCTAACCAACTTGACGTCGTATTCGGCCGACACTCCGTCACACTCGACCTTGACATACTTAAGAAGCCTGGCTTTCCGTTCGAAACAACTGCGCAACATTTCCTGGAAATATTCGCTAAACGATTACACCACCACTCGCTAGTTTTGACCCAAGTACGTTTCAACACTTCCATTATCGGCCTCCGACTGCGTCTTGCTATCCACCTGTCTTCGTCCTATCTGTGCTAACCATCGAAGCCATATTAACAGAACGACTCCTCGAGCTTATAGCTGGATTAGAACAAGCGCGAGAACGAAGCGGCACTCGAGAGTCGATGTTTCATCTGAGTCCATATATATCTGTCACTTGATAATTGACATAGATCAACTTTCTACTCGTGTTTTTTGATCTTCTTCTCATGTGTGCAATGCCGGACAGCTCCAGCGCTTGGGGGTTCCCCTCGAACCAGAGCAGAATCAATCCACCATCCCCGGAGGTTAAGCGTGAGGACACTATGACAAATGATCCGTGGTCAATCTCGTGTCCAGAATTATTCGAAGGGGCACAAGTCTCCGTACTTCCTCCAAAGCCGAGTCCGCAGACGAGTCCGCC
Source organism: Claviceps purpurea (assembly GCA_029405325.1). Taxonomy (NCBI): domain Eukaryota; kingdom Fungi; phylum Ascomycota; class Sordariomycetes; order Hypocreales; family Clavicipitaceae; genus Claviceps; species Claviceps purpurea. The sequence goes on along the minus strand of CM055783.1, from coordinate 1,935,301 downwards.
TGTGGAACTTGAGCATCCGAGGAAGGCCCCACTCTTTTCGATGCTATTAGAGTCTAAGTACGAAGGCCCACTTGTCATGGAACTGCCAGGCAGTCGTATGGATGTGCCGGTGGACAGAAAGACGGGAATGGGCGAAGCTCAAAAAAGGCGGCAGCGAAACGCCGAAGCATCGGCACGGTCCCGTAAGAAAAGAGTGCGCAAGGAAGCGCAGGTCCGTAAGGAAACTGAGGAGGCCCGTAGGGAAATACAGGAAAAAGACAAGTTCTTGAAGGAAAAAGACAAGATCTTGAAGGAAAAAGACAAGATCTTGAAGGAAAAAGATGAGGAAATTGAGTTCTGGAGACGAAAATCGGCCAAGAAGCTGGAAGACGAGGAGCTCGAGAACAAACGCTTGACGACCCTGCTTGAGGATGAAGCGGTCCCGGAAGAAATGACTCAGATGAGCTATGCGCCAGATGCCACTTTACTCGGCGCCACCTACGACCCAATCTTCAATCCATTCCTCACCCCAGACTATTACCTCGCTGGAGATAACTACGCAGCGGACCCAACAGAACTATATTTGGATTGCATCCAAAGCTTGTACGCACAGCACGAATGATCACGTTCCAAATAGCTCAAAATCGACGTTTCTCCATGGATGTAATCAGGATCTGATAAGACAAAGGCATTCATGGAATAGGCAAGGCAGTGTTTCTGAGGGTTGCTAGCTAGGAAGAAGAAAACAAAGAATAGGGCGTCGAGGCCATGCGGAGAGGTGTGTTTTCGAAAGAGCAATTTCCTGCATCGTCTATTATGCACAAATTTACCAATGACCCTCGCCTCTGAGTATCCGAATCACTTCCTCAAACTCTAATAGTCAGGGCCTGCGACACGGTAACCTGGGACGAGCGAGCTCTCGAGCCAACTCGCAATACTTTCTCGCGCGGCCTCTCGAAGCGGAGTTTCTCGTCTCTCTGATCCTCTAGGACGACATCGCGGCGCGATTCTCTCACACCAAGGGCTTTCTCAGTTTCTCGGCCTCAGTCGGAGTCAGCGGGGGATCAAGATTCAAGCTAGCTCGTCTGTAGCTTTCTCATCTCACGCAATGACGCCGGCGATGACTGCACCGGAGACGTACTTCTTGGGCGAAAGGTTTCCGATATTGGGATCAAGGCTCTGCGTTTGGGTCCATCGACGCCCAGCTTCGCTTACGTGTGCCTTCCGAGGGAAGCCTTCCTATTCCTGCGACTGTATTTGAACTACCGCTTCCTTACCGTCATTGACATCGAGTTTAGGAGATTCCGTCTGGAAACCCCGACTCAGAGCCATTGAGTGTGCAGAATTTCATAATTCGGCCGATGCAAAGTTTTTCCCAGCGTCGTGTGCTATTTAGTCCGGCGGGCCAACGTAACTGTCGATCCAGCTAGGCGCTTCCTTGAGGCTAATAGACAGAAGGCGAGTGATATGTTGATTGCCCTTGGTGTGCTTGATTGACAGTTATCTTGGCCCGCCGGACTGGATCTTACACGATGCCGGAAAGAATTTCGCATCGGCCAAATTTTGAATTTTACACGATATCATCATGGACGAGGCTGAGACATACTACATCCATGACACATTGAGCACGATAGATGAGGCCGTACAGCTTTATGAATTAGTTCAACCTGATGCAATACAACTATCTACTACCTGCGTGTTTCTCGTCATGTCCATCCTACTTTTGCCTGCTTGCCTGCTACCCCATCGCGTAACATACACTCCATGTACTCCGTAGACGAATGTGTCGACTCCCTCTGCAAGTGAGCGTCTCTTGCACAAAGATTCGCGCACGCAAGTCGATATTTAGAAAGTTCCTACATCAGAATCGTTCACATGACTAATCTCCCACCTTTTCGTAAAGGAACAACCCCAACCCCCCTCCACCAAAAAAAAAAAAAAACGAAAGAAAAGAATGAAAGAAAGCACGCCAAGCTCAGGAAGTAAGGACATGAAACCGCTTGTAAAGAACACACAACCTCTGCCATATCCGTGCCCTTAGGCGAACCCTAAGCATCCAGCCATACACCCCAATACCTCCCATACTCCCAAGTTTAACAGCCAGCCACCTAAGACCTTAAACAGTCCTACCCAACTCCCTCTCCCTCTTCACAATGTAATACGTCAACAAACTCTTGGGATCCTCCTTCACATCACTCATAGCCGCCCAAAACCCCCCATCCCCAACCCTCTCATGCAGCGACACACAAAACTTGACCGCATCCATGCGCACCCCCGAGTCAGCCGACTCCAGACACCGGCTCGACAGCCCCGTCAGCTGCACGAGTTCCTTCTCCGAGGGCGTAAACTCGGGCCGCTTATCCAGCATCTCCTTGAGGACGTGCAGGCCCATGCTCAGCGTGCGGCAGCCCTCCGTAGTGGCATCCGTACACGCCTGGAGTCTCTTGCTCAAAACGTCCACCATCTCCGGTCCGTCGCCTAGCGTGACGAGTTCGTCGGCGAGAAGCTCCAGGCCGCTGACGACGTGGGCTCTTGTGTCGTAGGCGCCGCGTGTCTCGAGCAGAGACCCCAGGCCCTTGGATACATGGGGCCGGAAGTTATCGCGGTCCTTCTTGAGGAGAAGCTTGATGGTGGAGAGCATCTGGGCCTTGACATCTTGCACCTTTTCGGGGGCGATGCCGGAGAGGGGGTCTTCGAGGTACTGGAAAAGTCCCAGCAATAGGGCTTCGAGCTTTTCACTGGGAATTATCGTCCGGCTGTCGCGAAGGAGCGATTGCAGTTTTCGGAATCCGTGCACCTCGAGGGTTTTGCTCTTGATCTTGGTGATTCCGCTGTCCAGCAGTTTGGAATTCTGGCTCGCCTTTTCCGGCGAATCCAGTGGATCTGCTGTGGAAAGAGGCTGGCCGTTGGTTTTGGGCAGACTCCCGGCATCCTCATTGACCGGCTTGTCTTCTAGCACGGGGATGTTGAATGTAGGTTTCGGGGCGGGTGCAGCCTCGTCTGTGAAGGGGTCTTCGTATACCTTGACCACTGGGGACGCGGGTTTTTTCGTCGTCTTGCCATCTGCGTGTATGCTTGCTGCAGGCGAGGCTGGCGCTTCTTCGGAAGCAGATACTGCCACCTGTGCCGTTGCGTCTTTTTTCGGAGGGGACACGTGCAAGTCGGCAAGCTGGGGCACAATCTGCCTGCTGACAGCATCATCATCACGATCACCATGTTGCCCGACTCCGTTTGCTATCGAACGACCGATTGCAGGTGTTGACAACGGTAATGAGGAAGACAACTTTTGTGCATCACGTCTCGGTGCTACTGGACTGCCGCGAGGCGAGCCAGTCAGGTGTTTCGACATGGATTGTGATTGCAGAGCCGGCGAAGGTATGCTTGACTCGCTGGCACGAGACTGATGGCCCGGCCGATTGCTCTTTGGGGCCGTCTTCTTTGGCGTGACCGTCTTTGCTGGATGCCTAGGAGTGGCATTCTTGGACTTGATGTTCTCGGGACTATCCGGTTCCATTGCGTGATGATCACGGACGGAATAGGGGCCGGCCGTGGCCGGGCGAGCAGCCAACTCTGGTCTCCGTCGAGTCGGCCGCATGGGAGCCACCGACATACCTCCGGCGTTGACGGACAGGGTCGATTCGGGGCGAGTCCTCGTGGCGGTCGACGACTTGGTGGCGACTGTGGTGGTCGTGGCATGAGTCGAGACGTTTGTAGTAGTTGTGCGTGTTGGGGATGAAATGTGAGCCATGGCGGATCCCGGCCGTACTGGCAAGTTATTGGCAGCCATTGCCGCCTTTTTCTGTGCCAGCATGGTTTCACGAAGACTGGGCCTGCTGGATGTCATGGTGCTCCTTGACAGCCCAAGACCAGGCCGTGTGGGAGGATCCGACTTCTTGGGGGAGTTGGGATTGCTGGGATCTTTGTTGAGAAGTTTTTGCGCCGTAGCGTCAAGGTCGGCCATGAGACTATTCTCGTCGTGTCAGCAACAGCAACATAATATGGCCACAGAAATGCGCAAGGATGAAGTGAGAGACCCGAAAAAAAGTAGAAAACCACCCATGAAGAGTAGTAACATCATGGAAAACTAGAGGCCTGCACTTACGCATCAGCTCGAGCAGGCCATACGCCCCAAAAAGTCCAGTAGGCCGATCTTGTCTTCTCCCGCACGCCGGGGTTCGCATCGCCCAATCCCTTGCGAAGTATCTTTTCCATCAGCTCCACGCCGCCCGTGTGCTCGACATGGCTCTTGTGGCAGGCCTCTTTGCGCAGCACAATCTTGAGCCAGTCGGTGGCGTAGGTCCTGGGCTGGACGTTCTTGTCTTGACTGGCGCCCCAGATATGTTGCATCAGTCGCTGATTGTATGTTACTCGGCTGATAACACGTTGAACGGTCACATTCGCCATCTGAGAGCTAATCTTCTTGGTGCCAGCGGAAAGCTTGACGAGCGTCTGCATGAGCAACTCGACCATGGGGTCTATGGCCGGGCCTAACGAAGCGGCGATTTCCTGCACGAGGCCGCAGCCCTCCTTGGACAGACTGGTTCGCAGCGAGGTGACTGCCTTGATGATACCGTCCAACAAGCCGCGCAAGTTGGTGACGAACAATTCCTGGAAATCTGTGGCGGCATTCCCGGCGTTGAGCCTGCGGAGTGTGTTGATGGACTGCTCGCGCTTCAACCAATTTTGCTCAGATTCTCGACCCTCAAAATGAACTGCCATGTCTCTGAAGATGTCGTCGAGTTCGCGGTTGGTGTTGACGTACTGCGGCTCGACTGCTTCGACTTGCACATCGGGCATCGGAGTATTTGCGCGCTCGCTTCCATGGGACGGTACGCTGGCGCCGAGGTGCGGTCGGCTGGATTGCGATGGCTGACTTGATGGCTGAGATGATGGTTGAGAAGATTGCGAGACGAGCCCGTCCGACGGTATTTCTGCACACCCACCCACGGGCGCTAGGGCTTTGACGATAGCTTGTTCGATGGCAGGGCGGACCTTGAAATTCTTCAACTGTCGTTTTAGGTCCGACTTTGCGGTGTTGGGAGCCGTCCTGGTGCAGAACAGTTAGCAAACTCGGTGAAGGCTCAACAGAGGAGGGACGGGGAACGAAAAGGCAATGTCTCTTACTTGAACAGTTCAATCACAGTGGTCTTAGCAGTGTCCCGAACCATGCCATCTGCATCCTCGAGAAGCTCCATGAGCTGAGGCACATAGCCACGGAAGGGCAGTCCTCGTTCGTGGTGTGTCTAGAACAGGGTAAGTACATGAAAAGGGGCATAAGAACACACAAGGTGACGTAGAAATCGGCATCAGGATTCGTACCGTCAGAAGCCAGTGCATACCCGCCTCCTTGGCCCTCGGGTTCTTGCCAGTCAAGGCCGAAGAGCGGACGAAGCGCTCGACGTCGGCAGCCGCGACGGGATACAGCGTGTTGAGCGAGGCGGTGGCCAAGGATCGGTATTTGTCTTTGGGATCGCCGAGCTTGTCGATAACCAGCGGTAGGGTACGGGCGGCCTCGCGAGACAGAAGCTTGGGGTCCTGCCGCGACAAGCGAGTCAGGAGGTGATTGAGGGCCGTGAAGCCGGCATTGACGAGAGCGGCATGTTGCGAGGACGAAGCCGTGCGCAGACCGTCAAACAGGTGAGGAACGCATGTCTCGGGGACGTTGTGCTGCTTGATGGCGGATTTGACGACCGTGACAAGCTGGACTTTGGCGTCGAGAGACGCGTCGCTGCGCAGGACGGTCAGCAGATCGGCGACCTGATCGTCTGTGAGTTTTTCGGCCATGGCCAGTGCCTGCGAGATTGGTGATGATGTCGCGCTGTTGGATCGTGGTGGTTATTGAAGCTCGATTTTGGCGTCGTGTTGTGCCCGATTTGATGGTCGAGACGTCGACTCGGTGCTCGATAAAGAAAAGAGAATATTTAGCGCGCCGGGCAAGCTGCGACAATTGATGTTAGGACTCAGGAGAGCGCAAATTGATAGAGCTGTAAGCCACAGAAGCGCATTCGCACAAGACAAACACGGGAGACCGTGATCTGGACAGGAACAGGTCATTCCGGACGTTGAAGCGAGGAGCGTCAAGACGACAAAATTGCTGCGTTTGAGTGGTTCGACGCGCACAAAGAGGGGGCGACGCCGCGAATCAACGATAAGCGTCCTTGCGCTGCGCCGGACCAACCGAAAAGGCTCAAGTAGCGACAACGCAGAACTGGCGCAAGAATCGCAAGAATCGCAAAGGAAGATGAGAAGTCGATGCAAAGAGGCAGAACTCACCTGACCAGAATGCTATCGTTGGAGCTGCAATCCTCGTACAATTTGTACGAGCAATGACATTGGAGTTCTCTGTTCCTTTCTTCTTCTTTTTTCCTTTTCCGTCTTTACTATCCCTTTTCTTCCCTTCTTCTCCCCGTTGTCTCTCCTGCTCCTCCCTTTTGCGCTGCGTCCAAAGATTACCAAAATACAAGTCGTGCGCAGAGATGCAGAAAGTCGTCTCCAATTTGTTGCTTCGTATTTTTCGAGATACACGGACAGCGACTCGTGGCGAGCGGAACGGAGGAAGAGGGCTGATGAGAGGCGGTCGGGAGCTGGATCCTTGTATGTTGTTTTTGCGTGATCGATGCTCTTCTGCTCCGGGTGTATGTTGTAGCTGTTTTTGTGTGATCGGATATTGCTTATGTGGTTGAATGTTGTTTATGTGTGGATGTTTGGATTAAGAGGTATGTACTGTGTGTACATGTCCATAGATTCCGGCACCCCAGTGCTTTATTTAGTTGCCGGGGCGAGGGAAGGGAAGGCTGTCTGGTGGGGCAGTCTGACTCCGTCCTCCGGAGGTTCCGCCTATGTACATATGTACCTTCTAGGTTCTTAGAACACCTTAAAGTTGAGACATAAAATCCCGCGATACCTTCGCATTCTCATTCTCATTCTCTTCCACCGCCGTCTTGCATCACATTAAAGCGCTCTCTACCAGTCATATGCCGCCTTCTCTCTGAACCATCCCAGTTTCCGTCCGTCACCACTAAGTCCTCCGCCATGTCTCCCGCCGTGCAAAACGCCTCCTCTTCCAACACCAGCGACGAACACCACGACGCATCTCTCTTCCCACTTCCCAAGCTACGCCTCAAAGTCAAGGACCTTGGCCACCCGGGCGCCTCCCTCTTCTTCTCCTCCATCCACCCCACCAAAACCCTCACGCGCGCCGCCACCAACGTCCTCCGCCTGCTCTACCATGATCCCTCCGATCCGTCCACCACCCCTCCGCCTACCCGCTCCGTAACCCTCATCATCCGCGACATGTCCGGCGTGGCTTACACCATGGGCACCGACCTCGACAACGACCACAAGGAGATTCACCTTGCCCTCAGCCACATCACCGACACGGATCGCGCGCTCACCTGCTCCGAAATCACCGGCGTCCTTACCCACGAGCTCGTGCATTGCCTGCAGTGGAACGCCCAGAACACCTGTCCTGGAGGCCTGATCGAGGGCATCGCCGACTGGGTGCGCCTACGGTGCGATTTGGCGCCGCCGCACTGGAAGAAGGTCGTGCCTGAAAAGTGGGATGCCGGGTACCAGCATACGGCCTACTTCCTGGACTACTTGGAGCGGAGATTCGGGTCTGGGTTCGTCAGGAGACTGAACGAGAAGCTGCGCGTGGATAAATATGATGAGAAGACGTTCTGGCCAGAGTTGACGTGCGGGATGACGGTAGGGGACTTATTCAAGGAGTACGTTGCGCATTTGAAAAAAGAGGGTGCATAGACGGCGCGTTTGTTCAAAACGAGTGTATATAGAAAAGCGTTTCTGTTTACAAGCAAGAGCATCAGTCATCACATCACGGCGGATTATGAAGCACAGAGCCTTGACTTCGCACCGATGCCAGTCCAGTCCATAACGCCGTCTTCTAATTCTCATCGCGCACAGGCGCATTTACAAACGATGGTCGTAATCCTGTGAGTGTGAACACATAGCTAAAATAAGGGACGGCGAACATCAGCCCTTTCCTCCCTTCTACCTTCAGTAAATAAGACAAGAACGTGCTTTCAAGGAAGAGACAGCCCAAACGCCAATGCCAAATCTTGCCTGACCCAGAACTTTATATAAATGAAAATGAACCTTGTTTCAAATGCTCCTTCCTCTCTGGGGTTTCCTCTCGTTCAAATACCGACTTCTGCCGTTTCATACGAGATAGTATCCCCAAAGCATCCCCATATCAGACTACCCGTGCAGAGCGCCCTGCCCATCGTTATCGCTCACAACACTCCCAAAATCTGACCAACTTACCGGCGTGAGCAACCCCGCACTTCCACTGAGCACGTCCGACCGTCCCTGTCCCTCTTGCGTCGGGTGCTCTCCCGACTCCATGTCACTGGATCCAATGACAGACACAGACTCCGTGGGGGTCAACTGTCCCTCACTCAGGACCTCGGGTTCGGAGACAGGTCCAAGAGACATTTCCGCTAGCGGAGAGTACAAGGTGAGGCTAGAATCCTGCGCCCAAGCCTGAATGGAGGCATACGCCTCCTGGCCATCGTCCTGACTAGCCGTCATGTACTCATCAGCAGCCAACTGACGTTCGAGCGTGGGCGGCGATTGCCGTGGGAGCGAGGACAGCTCAATCAGAGCCGGCGAGCCATCCAGCGTGCGCGTATAGCCATCATCGGTCTCGCGAGTCGTGGCGCTATATATATCTGACATTCGGTCATCCTTGCCGGGGACGTACGTCGCCGACACAGCGGCTACCTCGTCGCTACCAACAAAGTTTTCATCCGCAAACGGGTTGGCATACATGGTGGATACGAAGCCGCCGCCGCGATGGCGGAGTCCTGCACCCCCATCTCGAACTTCGGCACCCGTGTTGACAATATAAGTGCCCTTGTCGGCATTCGCATCTCGCGTCAACAGGTCGTTGAATGTTGTGCCGCGAGTCTCGACAACGGGCTGTGATGACTTTTCGAGTGCCTCGGCAGCGGGGGCTCTTTTGGCCTGTTCCTCCTCCTTCTGCAGGCGCATCGAGTTCCAGTACATCAATTCTTCGCGCTGTCGTCGACGAGTATCTTCATCCGCATCGACACCTGGGTCGGCGCCCATTCCTCCTCTAGACTGCAAGAAGCCCTCGGCGTCCTCGGGTCTGTTGAACATGGGAGACCGTTCGGAGGGGTGAATCCCATTGCCAAGGGAGTGCAGCGTCACGGCGACGCGGCGTCGGATATCGTCCGCATATCGTCGCAGCTCGGGATTTTCGTACATGGCCAAGGCTGTAGCGACGGCCACGGAGACGGCGACCACGGCGCCAGAGGCGAGAACCACATGGGGGACAGGCATGTCTATGCCTTCTCGCGAAACACACCTTTCGAGACTGTCTCACACAATACCACGCACTGTCAGAGGCGCAGAGAGCCGGCGGGGCCGAGGGGTTGCCGGATGCCTCTGCAAAGCATGAGGCGGTACGCCTGAAATGGGAGAGATGCTGGGAGGCAAAAAAGCGTTTGCAAAGGCAGGTGACAGGTCTGCTGTCTCGTTGCTTGTCGAAAAGACAGTAGGCAACAGCAAGTTCAACGCGTTATATTGCAAAAGTGACGGCATGTCACACACACGCCTTTGCCAGCTTGCGTGGTCCGTCGCCACTGCTTCCCCGACTGGGAAGGTGAGCACTGGGTCATGTGACTTGACTTTGCCACATTCTGGCACAAGCTCCCTTTGCCGAGACAAGCCACATCGTAATTTATTTCTACGTCCAGAGGCTGAAAGCTCCTGAAAAAAATTCAGCATGTCTCGTCAAACAGTCAAAGTCATTCTCACGGTCTTAAAAATAGATAGGTAGTTGCGCGGGAGGAGAAAGAAAAGCATACTTCTTTCGTGTGTCGCCGGCCCGAAATACAAACTCCGGCAACCCGGTTAGGTACCTACTTGTCCCCCTCGGCTTCTGCCCCAGATTATGTACATACGGAGTATGTAGTGCGGCCCTGTCTTAGCGTGGTGAAACCAGGGGTTTTAACTTTTAACAAGTGAACGAAGCGATGGGCAATGAGCCTGAATGCGCATCAAAGCATAAAGACAGTGCAGGCTGCAGTCCATCTGCTCGACATCGCAAGAAAAAGAAGGCAAAGAAAGAATAGGACCGGCTAATAATAAAAGAAGAAGAAACGCCGTAGGCAAGTACCTACATACTCCGTACATCGTTAAAAAAAAAAAGGAACTCCCGGCTGTTCGGATCCCAACTTTTGGACCCACGTCGGAAAAGCAGTCCAAACCCCCGGACTTAGTCTGTACGCGTCGCACAACCGGAGTTTACCGCAAGTTTGCCTTTACGCGTCCGCCAACCCGCTGATCCCGGAGTCGCGACTCGCGTTGGGGGGTTCAGTTCATGCATTGTCGATCATTCCATGATCCGTCATTGGAGGTGGGTACGGAAGCCATGCGCATGCACAACATGCAACGGCGAACGCATCCCACCCACACATCCACACCACTTCGACAGCTCACCACCTCAGCAGAACAGCAGACAGCAGACAGCAGACGTCGAGTTCGTCTGGGTCGAGTTACTAAGAGGAACGGACTGATGAAGAGCTGGATTCTGAGGACGAGTCGGTAGAGGTAGAGGTGGTAGAGGTAGAGGTGGTAGAGGTAGAGGTGGTAGAGGTGGTGCGACTCGCTTTTTGGCGCTCACTAGAGGTTGGGCGTGTTAGCGTTCTGGCTCGGCATTGGGCGATAACACCAGAGAGCTAAGACTCAAAAGGGCCAGGGCGCTAGAATAAAGAAGGTGGTGGGAAGTCTTGACGTACTATGCAGCGCGGTCTTGCAAAGTGCAAACCCAGCGAGAATTGCCTGTCTTGATCTCGAACTTGATTGTTTTGTTGTCGCCGAGGCTGGTAGGGAGAGCGGCCGAAGGGGTGGACTGTGAGCCGGGCATTCTGACGGTGGGTCGACTGTGTCTTGTAGAATTCGTCTTCGTGATGTTGAACGTGATATGTGAGAGGAGAGGGCCAATATATGGGAGACTTATTTGAGAGAACAGGATGACCTTGAGTGGCAGCGAGAAGTTGTTTGGAGTAGGCGATTTGAGAAGAGGATGGAGGGGGCTGGAGATGGAGGGGGGGGTCTAGAGCCTATCTTCTTATACAATTTTCTCACACGTACCCAAGTTCATCAACGCGCCCCGACTACGCGATATGAAGGGGGTGGACACTGAATAGCCTCCGGCAATGGGGTGCCGAAGGCCCAAACCCAAAACAGAATGTGTAAGAGCGCACAAAGGACAGTTCTTGTCAACACGCGAGACCAACAATGGCGAAATGATCTTCGTCGGCCCTCCCCGCCGCGACGAGGCTAAATCAACAAGTCTACTACAAAAATACTCCGTAGCGAGTGAATTATACTTTCCCAAGCACGAGTAAGTACGTAGGATGAAAAGGTGAGTGGTCCTCAAGCAAACGCCGCTACGGGCCGCGGCGCACAATTGCACAGCAGCTCACGGAGGAAGGACGGCCAAGGCTTTTGACTTTATTAGGCCTATGTACCTAACTTTTAGACCCGTGAAGAAGGCATCAAAAACATACGGAGTACATACACACGCAATTAAAGCTGGTCAGTGGTGCCCTGCCCCACGAAATCCCACGATGAGAGCCCAAACGCGACAATGCAGATTAACAAAAAAGGCACGAAGCAGGGGTCCGTCGGGGGACGAAATCCTTATCTGCGTGCAAGTCCGGCGCCGAGGCTCAGCTCGGGAATTGCCTGAATAAAAGGACAATCTCTATTCGTGAATGCTGAGGCTTTCGTGCGTCCACGCTGTTATTTGAGTTCTCTATACGTATATTTGTCAAGGCGTCGCAGCCCCTGCTGGGGTTGTCGGTTAGTCGGCATCGATGGAGAGAGGAAGACGAAAGCGCCCAAAAAGTCCGTGTCTGTGTCTCGCACAGACAATGTCGGCTACCGATTCGGGATTCCAATATAGTAGTTCCTTCTCTGCGGAAACGTGTAAAACCATGCAAAGTGATGTCTGACCGATTGATCAATTGGCTGGTTGATGGATTGCTATGTACTGCGTACACGCAAATTGTCGCAAACAATGCCATGTTGGATCCGTTGGTGTAGAAAAGCATGTGCCTGCTGGCAGCGAATTGCGTCACTTGTTGACAGGGGCGCGGGACAGGACCGTCACAGGACAAGGAACATTGAACTTGGGGAATCATTCTGGAAGGTCCAGCATCGTTACTGATCAGTGATTGGTCATCTCGGGTTTTTTGAACTGAGATTTCTCTTCTTTTCTTTTGGCCTCCCCACGAATAAGTCAATCCACCCGCAGAGGCGTCGGTGGCTGAGACGAGGCTGGATCTGGGGAATGAGGGCAAGCGAGATGGATCATGGATCCATGCTGCCCTCGAGTCTCATTCTTCAACGTGTTCAAACTTTACCCACGATGTCGCCGATTTGAAACACGGGCCCTTGAGTCGAACGAAATGGCACGCAAGTTCAGCCACTGACGCAGGCACTTACACGCGCACCGGGACGCGGTCGTACCCGTGCCTGTATTGTCGGTTCTGTGTTATCGATCCTAGGAGTGGAAATCAGCCACTTGTACGGAGTACATGGACAGTTCTAACTTCTGACTCCTGAGCTCTACGAATACCCAGAAGACAGACTATCCGGTCCCCGATACATACATATTTGGACAGCTCGTTAGTCGTGAGTCGTCTGTGCCGCATTCGGGCCATTCCCGTTCGTGTTGAAGTCGCTTGAAATTAACACGCGTGCCTTGGCGTCACGACCGCGCGAGTCACGACTCACGACACCACAAGTGCATGAATGATGACGATTTCTCATTATTTTGGTCCTCATCGTCTCCTGAGTCCTCACCCCCCTAACCCCTTTCTTTCCCCACGTTGTGAATTATGCCCAACGCAGTGCCCGCCTTGAATATTCATGCTTCGCATCCCATTTTAAACTCCCCAGAGGCATTCCCATTGCGCAATCAGTCATCACTGTACATGGGCCATCCCCTCCATATCAGAAAGCCGTTTTTGACTACAGTACATGCAGCCGCCATAACATCGTAACCGCCCTGCTAAATATAAGAACCGCAACCTGCCCATTCCCTTTCTTTTTCTTGAAGCAATACAAATGCGCCATCGCTTGCATGCATGGAAATGCAGGAAGCCGAAACCCAACACACACTCACACACAAATTTCATACCATGAGACGCACCACATCCTCTAGCCGCGTCATGATCGCCGCAACCTTGTCCTTCTTCTCTGCGGCTGTACGGTCCGTCGCAGCACCAGCTGAACTCTCTTCACAGATATTCTCCGGAGCATAGACCGAGTCCTCCTCCGCGATCAATTCCAGCTGTAGCCGCAGTGCCTGCCGGCACCTGTTGTACATCTGGTGACAACGACGTTAGAAAAGCCGGGGGTGGGTGAGTGGATAGGCGAGAACGGCAAGACACGGACGGGGTATAAATCTACATGTCAGTTTCCGTAAACGTTACATACCTTGGTATCAATATCCAACGCCAACAGCATCCGCCTCGCGAGGGGAATCATGACGGGATGTAAGTCATCGCAACGGTGGTTGCCCACTTTGCAGGAGAGACACCTCCTAGAACGGCCCCCATCAATGTCATAGCATCGGCCGAGTTCTCCCTTGCCCGCAATGGCAGCTCGTACACATCCCTTGCAGGGTACGGCTCTTGGGGAGACGGCAGGAGTCTCAGTCTGGGGTTGCGAAATGGGTTGTTCAGACTCTGGTTTAGTAGCATTCGGGCTGGGAACTTCAGAGAGTGGCATTGTTGGCGGACTTTGGGAGGGAGGGCCCCTTGGAAAGCAGGTAAAACCAAAAGAGTCTGCGATGGCGCTGATGGGCGATGGAAAAACTGGGATTATGGGATTGTTGTGCAACGTGAGAGAGGCTTTGGCTTCAAAGAGGTAAAAAATGAAGCATCGTGAGCGCGCGGGTGAAAACAAAGGCGCGGGGCAAGCGTCGGTCGTAGGCGCTCCTACGTTAATCCGCGCCGACTAGCAGGTCCACATACGCGTGTTGGGGAGACTGAGCTCGACATTTTCTCCTTCTCTCTCAACATGAGGTCGTTCTCATCATCTCATGAGCTTCGGCAGAAGTTTGGCAGAAGTACATAGCGCATGCACCTGGGTTTTACGCATACCCGAGGGGCTTATGCCCGGGTATGTGGCCAGTCGGCTGCGCGTTTTGTTTCCCCAGACTTGCTTTGTTGCGCGCATGCTTGTCGCACGTGCTTTGGCTCGCGTGGCACATCGTGACATGGCAGTTGGAGCGCCTTCGACAGCTTTGTACGAGGCAGGCAATCATTTGCTTGCGTGGATTGCCGTGGAATAACGACTTGCAACAGTGTTTCTATTGGCAGTGAAATTCTTCCTAATAGTGACGTTTTCCTAGCATCTGTGTTCTCTCGGGATGGCGATTTTCTGGCAATGGCATTCCCCCGCGAAACACAGTCTTCTGGATAACTCTCTTTCCGAAAGACTTTGACTTGGCAAACTCCATACAAACAACTGCCATGGGGGAGACCGATGCCAACTTGCTCCGACTGTCGCCGCTTTAACTCCGACGCGTGGCTCGACAGATCATAAGATGCGCAAATCAGTGGAATAAGTGACGGCTGCTGCATCTGTTATCTGGCCACCCACTTTGTTTCAAGAGAGTTGACTCCATCGAGTCGGCTTCAGCGAAGCCAGCATGTGCAATCTGCGAGTTGCAACGACTTTCCAGAAAATTACACAAGACGAATCGGATGCGCAGAACGTTCCCGTGATGATTCCTGGACACGCCGCCATCGACTATTGTTCCCATGCCAAGTAGGTAGGTAGGTAGGTATCACAAGGATGGAGTTTTGTTGGGGTAGCGGCGCCTACAGGTTGAAACAAATTGAAACATGCTCCCCTCAATCCGTTTGTACGACAACCGGAAGAGCGCTGTCGAATACCATTGCAGACAGGAAACTCGCATCAATTGCTTCGATTGCCATTGTTTGAAAGCTTTGCCCTCGAGAAGTCTTAGTACATACTTACAGTCTCGATTATTTAGCTCTTCATCGACTTGTAAGTTGTTTGTCTGCCTTCACAGGCTGGAACCCCACGGGCCACGCGGCAGAGCGTGCGGGATCTGACATAAACAAGCTTCTGCAGACCCCTGGGCCACAACATTCACCCCCAATTCAATAATCTTTGCGGCCAAAAGAGTCATGACATTCCATCTCGCGAAGACAGACCCCCGCGTCAGATATCCAAGCGATGGAAAAGCGATGGGGCCTCTTTTCGAGTGGCCCTAATTATGGAGACGAATCCACGAAACCAATCATGTCGACGACAGCTCCCGCTGTTGGTGACGAATTGAAGTTCGTTGGCGATGCGTCGGTGCGCGAAGAAAACGCCACGTACGTACGCCAGTCAGGAGACGAATGAGATGTTTTGGCCATTGGGAGACAAATGCCAATTTGCAAGCCAGGGCAGTGACCACAGGGGAATTGTTTGCGTGAGGCACGTGCGTGCCAACCCCTTTCTGCATGAAATTGATTCCGTCTTGCCAATTCATCAATTCATCTCTATTCAATCCAACATTTCGATCTGCCGTACAGAGTACTGACGTTGGGACGATCTTGGTACACTATTATCTATACACTTCAATCGCTGCTTCCTGATTCTTCCCCCCCTGCGGCGTATTCACCGTTGGTAACTTGGTGTGACTGTGTGATGAATGCTTGGCTCAGGTGAAAGTGAGATGGCGTCGTACAAGGACAGGACAAGCGAACGCCGGTGTGTCAGAATCTGCTGACGGCGTTGGATTCACAGACGTGCAAGTTGTGCAACAGCAAAAAAAGGCAGCAGCAATTGAGGCCGCCCGTTGGCTTCGCGGCGTCATTAGCTGCGCGACGTGATTGGCCAGTGGAGAGGAATGGGACGGGCAACTTCATCGAGAGCTGGAACCCCGCATCAACGCATGGCCAGAAGTGGTAGGCGGGCCGGTCATGCAGGGGGCTGCCAGCTGCCTGCCGCCGAGAGGGCGCCGCCCCAGGCACCGGAACTGATTGGCCGGTGCCTGTGCGTCTTCGGCCCAGAATGGCTGCAGTAGGGTTGTGCAAATTACCGTCAGGAACGTTACGGTCGTACAACATGCTGTATTTCACCTCAAACGTTTGTGACTTGATTCTGACACTGTCCATAACTCTGGGACCCACTTATAGGGGCATCTCTGGCTTCCTATTGGGCAGACCATTTGCACTTAACATATCGCGAGTCGCGACTCCGTGTCTCCGATCATCGCCGCATCGCGCATATCTTGAGTAGCCCTATCACCTGACTGCCGCATCCCATTGACGGTCAGGAGGCTCACTCTATGTGACGGTGAAGTGACTCGTTGATCGCGACTTGGAGTGACATGGAGGTTTCAAAAACAGGAGCTCCAAAATGCTTCGTCGCGTGACGCGTCACTCGCGTACCTACCCTACGCCTCTCAGTCATCGAGCTCAAAACAATGGAAATTCGGTCTTGGGCGTTTAATTGACGGAAACTAGGACATAGCCGCGATCTCATTTGAATGACCGTTGCGATAAGTGCGATGTAGCCCTTTGTCATGAAGGCGATCGTTGGTATTTCTATTCTGAGCCATTTGTGTAATGAATTGTTTACTCCTCGTGTGCGATGGCCCGGCTCCAGGAGCCAATCGCGGGTGTCAACAC
The DNA here is from genome assembly GCA_029405325.1 of Claviceps purpurea. Classification (NCBI taxonomy): domain Eukaryota; kingdom Fungi; phylum Ascomycota; class Sordariomycetes; order Hypocreales; family Clavicipitaceae; genus Claviceps; species Claviceps purpurea. The sequence goes on along the minus strand of CM055783.1, from coordinate 1,918,610 downwards.
CGCCATCTGGGTGAGTTGCCCGATCCCGTCGCACCATATCAGAAGATTACACATTGTACAAGCTATCCTGAACAATTGACACCTATGTTGTTGAGGCATGGGCAAAGCCCAGGCCATCATATCCTGATGATATCATAATGAAGCACAATGAAAAGGTTGCGTCAGACTCACTGGCCACCCCAGAGGATATCTGGGATTGGCCCAAAAGAAAATTAAGTGGGCCCCCAAAAAAATGCAGTAATCTCAGTTTCGGACGCAATTCAGTCCGTAACTAATGTTCCGAACTTAGATATTTCCCATTACGTACGCCAACCCTAGGCTGCAGGTGCCACCAGCGCCTGTCGACGGAGGGGGATATTGCCATTCGTCTGATGTCCGGGCCACCCTTGCGTTCGTTAGTTGTACACGCGTTTGCGTACATACCTACATACCTACCTATGCAGGCGTGTACGCGTGCAAGTACATGCCAGTGTCTATGCGTTGTGCTACCTATACGCGCGTGTGAGTACATTCCTGTCTGTATACCTACCTACTTAATGCATGTGAGTTTTAGGTGAGAAATAGGCGAGAACTTGCAGACGTACCTCTACATGCGATTGCCACACAACATCATGTAGATAAAGCGGGCGACGTCCTCCTTCTTTTTCTCCCTCGCAGTACTCTTCTTCTCCCTCATCACGATTCACGACGAACCTTGGCCATCTGCAGTCTTTTCCCCTCTGTCCTTCTTGTTTCGTAGGGTGCCCCCGGTGTGCAGCCCCTTTTATACCATCGCTTTCTTGTAAGCTCACGTCTTCAAGAGACGCTGCTTCTACTTCGGCTTCTTTCTTCTGCTTCCAATTCGGATTCCGCTTCGAAATCCTGCGCAGGTCGCTGCCTAGACAGGATAACGGAAGCGCTCTTGTTGCAGAAAGTTGCCATACATTCCCTTGACTGCTGCGCGGTCTCCTACGAAACTTGCCACCTTCTTTGTTTCTCACTCCCTCTACGCACCCTGGCATTGAGAATCCCATTCCTTAAGAATATATCGACGATCTCTTTGGGACATCTATCTCCCTACCTTCCTTTCCTGTTTTATACAGAACGATACCCAACACCTTCTTTTCCCAGCCACGTCTGAAGAAAACTTGTTCGAGATGAAGACTTCCATCTCCGTTACGCTGCTCGCCCTGGGGGCTGCTGTGGCTGCATACCCTGCCGGCACGGGTCTCTCGCGACGAAACTGTGTGCCCGGCGCACTGGTGTGCAATGGCAAGGGAATGTTTGCCCTTTGCGACTTGGATTACGAGACGACGTGGATGCATGTGGCCGAGGGAACCAACTGCGTCTGCGATGGCGCTGATTGTACCATTGCGGAAGTCACGGACACGGCTTCTCATCAAGCACCCGGCCCTTCTGCTCCGTCGTCCACGCTCTCGACCACGAAGCCTGATCCGCCGCAGAAGACTGTGCCGTCGGTGCCTGAGATGAAGCCCGTGGTAAAGCCCGAGTCGAAGGCCGAGATAAAGCCAGAGACGAAGCCCGAGATAAAGCCAGAGACGAAGCCCGAGATAAAGCCAGAGACGAAGCCCGAGATAAAGCCAGAGACAAAGCCAGAGACGAAGCCCGAGACGACGCCCAAGCCCGTCCTGTTCCGCCCCAATCGCCCCCAGCCGCAGCCCTCACCTCCATCTAGCTCGCCCACGCCTAGCTCCACTACTTCCAGCTCGATCGCGCCTGGTCCAACCGGCCCCGACTCGGCCGGGCCCGATTCCGGCTCCGATTCCGGCTCCGGCTCTGGCTCTGCATCTGGCAAGGCCTACATAAAGACCTTCAGCGGCACCGGCGACCACTCGCAGGGCTGGCCCTCCAAATCTGAATGGGTTGACTTTGAATCCATGTGGTCCAACAACCTCGAGGACACCATCCGGAAGTCCTGCGCCTCCTTTCAGCAGGAAAACAACTCTGAGCAGGAAAGCGCCGCCGTCAAAAAGGCTATCCAGTCCGTCTCCAAGTCCTCCGGTATCGACAGCCGCTTCATCCTGGCCGTCCTCATGCAGGAGTCCGGTGGCTGTGTCCGCGCCCCGACCACAAACTACGGCGTCACGAACCCAGGCCTGATGCAATCCCACAACGGCGACAACTCCTGCTTCAACGTGAAGCCCTGCCCCGAGGAAAAGATCCTCGGCATGGTCAAGGACGGCGCCCTGGGTACTTCCTCTGGCGATGGACTTCAGCAGCTCCTGGCCAAGGCTGGCCATGACGATAGCAAGTTCTACAAGGCTGCTCGCATGTACAACTCGGGCTCCATTGCTTCGACGGGCATACTGCAGGATGGCATTGCGACGCATTGCTATGCGAGTGATATTGCGAACCGTCTTCTCGGGTGGTCGGCGGGGCTTGGCACCTGCAATTATAAGTAGGGGGGTGTACTTTTTCGGCGAGGAACGCATGGAGTGCGTCCGAGTCCAGCAGCTTTCTTTTTCTTCTTTCTTCTTTCTTCAACTTTTTGAGTAGAGATGTCTTGGCTCTTGCTCTCCTTTTTTGTATTTCATTTTTGCTTCGCCTAACGTCAGCGCAGTACAGGATTCCACTTGATGTTTTGCTTTGCTCTTTTCCATTCTTCCATTCCTTTAACTTCTTTTTTTTTTTTTCTCTTCTTTTTCATTCGTTGCTTTTCTCTTCTTTCATTCTTTCCGATTTACCTTTTTCATGATGGTCATGTAGCCGGTGTTGGTGTTGGAGCTCGAGGGCTGAGGCGGAGAGCTAGAGCTGCCCAAGTAGCTCAAGTGAAACGCTCACAGAAAATTATACACACACAAAAGTAGAAACAAATTTTCCGACGCACCGTCACCGTGATACATGAAGTGTGTTCATCAGCTGTTTTCGTGATTGACCACCCTCGTACTTTCTTTGGACGCCTGTAGTGTAGTATGTACGCGTTGTCTTCTCCGTAGAACCCTTAACACCGACGCATGCTTTGTTCAAGATTTGTGCCTCCCCGCTCCCGCCGTCTAGGTAGCATCGCATCCATCATGTAAGTCTAGCTATGTAGTTCCTCCAGCCCAAGACAACAACTTCATGCATGCATGCACAGCCCGCATCAATCCCTCTGCATCGCATCGCGGAACTCCACAAGGTCTCAGTTCGCATAAATGGATATCCAGCCCCATGAACTCGAATCAAAGCTCGTTGGGGCAGGCTATGCTCCTCTTCTGGTGGATTTGTTCGTCCCTCTAGTCTTCGATCTGCATACATATGTATTGTACTTATACGCACCTACCACGACAACAAGCCAAGGAAACTTAGGAAAGTAAAAAAGACACCGCCTCCCCTCTGGCGGGTGGGTGGATTCGTATCTGTGAGTCTGGGGTCTACATATGTATGTACACAGCAACAAATTACAATAGACGCGAGCGAAGCCCAAAAGGCGGAACGCACGCGACATGCGTATTGGTGGTTGCTGTGTAAAATTGAGGGAAATATCTCACCCACGAGTCCACGACTTAACTTGGCAACCCAGTACGCCGAAGTCATCGTGGGGCATGTTTTGCTTGGCTTGCTGATACGAGTGTCAAATAGCGAGTGTGCAGCCGATTGCTTCGAGTTTATACCGCTGTTGCGACCTTCCCCACAGGAGTCAGGACAAGCCATGTCTTTTGAGTGTGTGCGTCTTCACACCAGCGAGACCACATTGATATTTTCTGTTTGTACTCCCGTAAATTGTGAGTCCACCTCGGGCGAGGTTTCCTGTGCCCAACCTTGGGCGAATGTTTGCATCAGCCAGGGCGGCGGGCCCAGGGCAGACACGTCATCGTCAGAGGCGGGAACAGGTACATATGTAGGAGGGAGCTTCGCCTGCGTGCAGCAGCAGCAGCAGCTTCCCTGTTTAAACGTGGCGCGCCGTCGTGTAGATATGCCTCGAGAAGCCGCATCAGGATCCCCACAAACGATTTTTGACGTTGGTTGAGATCACTTATGACAGGCCGCAAGCCACCAAAGATCTGTACAAAGTGCGCGTGTGTGTGACCCAAGTTGGGTACGAGGCAGCAACACACATCTGTTCTTGGGAGAAACAGAATTGGGAGCAGCTCCTGCGCGCGCAAGGAGATTCTTCACCTCCTGTCCAGCATTTTCATCATCTCATCTTCCTCATCGACCTTGGCCCCGCCAATGACCACCTGCACACCTCTCTTCTCCAATTCTGCTCGCACCAGGCTCCGCGTCGGCATACCCTGAAGCAAATGGGGCAGCTCCGTATTGCGTTGTCGCAAACAGCCATCTACGCTCCTCATGCCCACCACGAGAAAGCCCAGCTCTTCTCTGTCGACATCAAAGACCTCCCACCATTCGCAGTCGGGCATCTTGGCGCCTACGTCCTTGGCAGCATTATAGATGGCCGCCGTGGCGAGGGCATGCGGTTGATGCGTCAGATACAGCATTTGCGGCGACAGCAGCGCCGTGTTGAGGTACTGTATTGTTTTGCGCGACACGGTCGACTTGGCTTGGGAGAAGAAATCCAGCGTTTGTAGGTAGGTTATGGCCAGGGAGTGGGGGAGCGCAACGTGGGTGTTGAAGGACAGGGTGTACAGGATCTGAGTCTCCAGAGCAAGAAGTCGATTTTGAAAGACAATGTAATCCGCTTCGGTCTGGTAGTATGACTTGGGATCGTCTTCGGGCTGGTCGTCGCTCGTCTTGAAGAGAATGGAATTTCGCGATAGGAGGTAGGCGTAGACGTTGGACACGTCGCGAGGTGAGCGGGGTATGGGACCGACTTTTGCGACGAGGTAGATGGAAGCTGCTGATACATCCTGTGCCGGTCACGAGGTTAGTCTAGACTGCGATGGCACGCGGGTCGTGAGAAGGATGTTTGAACAACCAGTCCCCAAAACAAAACAGAAGAACAAAACCTCAGGAGTTCATACGCTAAATTCGTGGGCCATGGGCGAGGTTACGAGCCAGAACCGGGCCAGGATGACGTTTGCCTGGGCAGTGACGGACTGCGGTAGGTCGAGAAGCTGGCCGGCCGCTTGCGTGAGGCATTGCGTAGCTATAAAGACGACGTCGCGGATATCTTGCGGCAATGCGGGCTTCGAATGATGTTGATAGAGCTGTGACGTAGTCGCGAGGGGGTTTATGAGATGCGCCATGGCTGCGCTGCGACGGCTGAAGCAGGCAATGAAGGACGTGGCGGTTTGTTCGTGATGATCTGACAATGATGTTGTTTCGACCTCAAAGGTTTGCGACTTGTAAATTGTCTCCAACTGTCTCAGTGACACGTGAGACCCACTTATACACAATGGTTCACAACTTCACGCTCATGAATGCTTGAAGGCCAGTCGATTGCGCATTTTACAAAGAATTGATCATTCCGGAAAGCGATCCGCGCAATAATGGCCGAGAAATACGCTTCAGTGATCCCTATGATCACGCGATGGGGCTCACAGCTGCGTTGGCTCGACAGCGCCCAAAACTACCTTGTACCATCGTCGGTTCCGATCTGCCTCGCGCGACAACCATCAAGCATAGACACGTCAACGGTCACACCGTACACCGCTCCAGTTCGGCTTAAGATTGGTTGTGAATGCTCGAATTGGCAGTTGACCTTTGTCACGAAACCTTGCCTCAAGGACCTGTATGGGTGGTTTCCCTCCAGTCTCTGAAGGATGATGATAAGTGCAGAATCAAAGACATCCTCCCGGGCTCACAAATCTGGCACAGAAATGCAGGATCAATGTAGAGTCTATTGATCGGAAGACAATAAAGAATGGGCGTACAATGTATGTACGGTAGAAGACTCCTTCATCATCGAGTCGTGCACATGCCGCAGTCTGCAGACGCAGATTCTAATTTCCATGAGGTTCCACCCTCATTTAGGCAGGTTACAGGAGGTACCTAACCTAATGTATCTCCACATACGGAGTATACTCCGTAATCGTATGCTCTCAATGGCAACAGGATCTCACTTGCTACTGACCAGTTGGCAGTAGCCTACTGACACTAGGTACCTATTCAGAAGTCACAAACGTTAAAATCTCATACATGTACGGTGTACCTCATAACCGGCGAGTCAGCGGCACCACAACGTGACCTGTTGACACTCCAAGTCCTGCCTCGATTGGCGGATCCGGTCTTCATCGACCCTGGCGTTCTGTAGGTATAAATGTACACAACCCCGGCTTATAATGCGTTTTTAAGTAGGTACAAAGGGGCCAGGAATCAATGCCACAGTCGCAAGAAGAAGGTACATACATACATCCTACATATTCACATCTCTAGGTGCTTCATGCAGACACCATGGATTGTGCAGAATCGCTGACTAGATGCCCAAGATTACGTTGCTGTGACTAGCATCCTTTCAGGGCCACGAGTGACCTGAAATTCTGAACCAAATACATAGACGCGTGGCAATTTCACATTTCTGCACGCGAGTGCAACTGCAAACAGGCATCATGTCTGTGCAAATCGATCAAACAACCCCGTTCGAGGTGAACTACTCCACCGTCTCCGTCGTCAATGCCTGGCGCACCGAGCGTCTGGAATTCATCAAGATTGATGAAAACGACGAGGATATCAAGGCGTTCCTCCCACAGGTTGAGCAGGACCCCGTTGTAGCGGCCCTGGCATTTCGTGAGGGCCTGGGACCGCGAGGAGAGGAGGACATCAGAGCGCACCTGAAGGCATGGAGCAATGCTCTCCTAGGAGTAGCCATTTGTCTGCGAGAGGACGTTGATGAAGGAGCAGATGCGCCAGCCGGAGTGGACGGGATGACGAAGGATCAGGACGGCGATGGCAAGACCAAGGGAGCCATCCAAAAGAAGACCATCGTGGGGACCATGTGCCTGATGAGGGGTGGTTGCGCAACTGCCCGGACATCCCAACATCGTACGGCGCAAATGGGCATCACGCTTGCTGAGCAATATCAGTGCAAAGGCTACGGCCGAGAGGCCATCAACTGGATGGTCGACTGGGCTTTTAGGCATGCTGGTCTTCATACGGTGTCCTTGGCCGTCGCGAGCTACAATCTGAGGGGCATCCATCTATATCAGAGCATGGGCTTCAGGCTCCAAGGCAGGAAGAAAGAGTCTATTTACTTCGACAGAGCTTGGTACGATGAGCTGGATTTCGGTATGACGGAGTGGGAATGGGAAGAATTGAGGGGCCTTGCGTCGACCAAGCCTGTGTCGTAGTACATAACTTGTGATCTTGGCTTTCTTTACTTTTCAGTACCAGGATCGATCCATTTTCGCAGGGTATCATCGTCAGACTGTAGAGAACTCATTTCTGCAAAGAAAACGCGAATTGATTAAGAAATGATGATAAAGTTACAGTGGATAAAGTGAATACAACTGCATCCTGATATGTCGCGACTCGCGATACGCGTCTTTGGCGATGATTTGAGGCGGGGTGGGGCCTGAGGGGAGGAAAAAAGGTTGAACAGAGAGGTACCTGGTATGTATGTATGAAAGCCAGAGGGGAAATTCTGTGACTTTAACGTTTTGCAGTGGCTACACTAAAATATCATGTCACTTTATTTTTCCCCTACATTCTCATTGCTGTCGCATTATCCCGTTGCTGTCCCCCCGTCGAGAGAATTCGAGACGGGAGGGTTGACAGGTACATACATATAACCAGGTACGGAGTACAAGGTATCTGTAGGCTGTAGCGCCGTTCGATTTGATGGCAAGCTTGAAACTTGAGACAGGAAGAGTGGGGGCTGCCGCGAGAGCTTCCTTGCTGCCAACGTCACCTCCTCACTCTCGATTTTGAAACCTCAAAGCGTAAATCTATCACCCCATTACACTCTGCAGAAGACGAAAGAAACCAGAATTGCTGCTCGCGCCGGGCGCCCGTCACGCCACAATGTCTTCGGCCGCCGCCTCCTTCATGTCCGAAATCCAAGACTCCGATATCGACGTGCAGCCCGACGACCTGGTGCAAGCCATCGCGTTCAACACATACGGCGACCGCTGCGCAATAGGCTCTGTAGACGGCAAGATCCGCACCTTCAACCGCCAGAGCGACGGCATCTGGCACCTCTGCGACATCTGGATCGCACACCCGGGCGAGGTCCTCGAGCTGCAATGGCTTCCAGCAACGATCTATCCCAGCCTCATCGGCTCACTCGGCATGGAAGGCTGCTTCCGCATCTGGGCAGAAGATCCGTCCGCTGGGCCAGGCCACCGCTTCTGCGCAGCACGTTCCGGGGGCCCTGTCTTTGACGACCGATCGTCGCGCGCACCATATCGCTCCTTTTCCATGAAGCACAACGAAGAAACACACCAGACGTATCTTGCTCTGCTGGCCGCTGACGGACATCTCATGATATACGAGAGCGAAGAACCCGACAACCTATTCGAGTTTGCCTGCATCGACGAGTTCAGCATCTGCAGCAAACCCGCCCTCGGCGAGGAAATCTCCTTCAAGGTCCGCTTCGATCCGAATCCAGAGCCGTGCTACACGGCGCTCCGCGCTGGTGTCCCCGTAGATGCGCTGGGCATGGTCGTCGTGGGCATGGACACCGTCAGGGTATACCGCTCGCGCGACATCCCCTTCACCTCATACGGCGTGACCCAGCTCCAGAAGGAATTCTACCTCGCGACCGAACTTAAGGGACACAGAGGCCTCGTCCGAGACGTAGCCTGGGCGCCAGGAAACTTCCGTGGCCACGATGTCATCGCTACAGCATGCCAAGACGGCTTCGCGCGCGTGTTCCGCCTCGACACGCCGTTTGATCCCAACGACGGCAAATCCTGGTCCACGAAAGACCTGATTAAACCGCGCCGTATGCCCAGGCACCCACCCGGCAGTAATGATGACTCGCCGGGTTCTCCGGACTCGGGAAAGGATGGGGGCTCGGATGATGCTGCTTCCATCAGGACGGTTAGGCTGGTGACGCAGCCGTCTTCAGCGCTGAGTGAAGGCCTAGCCAAGAGTGATACCTCGAGCGAGACGCGGGAGTGGACCGGCCAGGAGGGCCAGATTCCGCACACGTATAGGGAGATTACGCGGTTGGACACCCACAGGACTCCGGTGTGGAGGGTAGGGTTTGATGACGACGGCAGGATCCTGGGCACGACTGGCGATGACGGGAAGTTGGTGCTGTATAGACAGACTCCTGATGGGATCTGGGCTCAGAGTACGGAGCTGGTCATGACTAGGGATATGACGGCCAACACAATCACCTCGCCCTGAAGGATGTGAACAAGTCGGAAAAAGGACAGAGAAACGGGAAAGAAACATCTGGTTTCAGTGGTTGTGTGGGCGAGACAAGGTTCTCTATTGCTTGCCATGAATGTATCTCTCTTCTGTACGGGGAGAGGAGCTGAGATCCATGGTGTTCCACAAAAGAGACGGAGCTGGCTGCTGGCCCCTTCTTTTGTGCTCAATGCGGGCGGAGTACGATGTACTGCGTAATGCGTGAATCAGCGCTTCTCGCAGTGGGTGTGGTTGGGACGTGTCCTATTCTTGCGGCGCCCTTTCTGGACGACGGAACCAAGGATCTACTTGCTATCAGCATGGGCCGGATGTTTTTACACAAACTATGTGCGGTTTAGTACGTGGATGGCCTGCGTGTGGTGTTTGTGGGGTGTCTGTTCGTCACTGGATCAACCCCTTATCAACCATCGACACAGATTCATTTGTACATCGTACCCTGCACACAACAAGTCATCGTATCCATGAGTAGATTCTCAAGAGCCTGACGCGTCCGAGGGGATAGACTGACTCTACCTCGACGATGTACATCACGACCACAAACCAAAGGCATATGGCATATGTATGGCACCTGACAGCGAGGTACAAGCTCAGCTGTAACTCACATGCATGTAGACCTCTTCTGAGGTGCATCCACAATAGTAGAAAGGCAAGACGTCTAAGAGAACGAATTGTCCTCGCATAACTTAGTCTCGCACACTGCAAACAATATACCATACCAAGGGGACCAAGGCATTTGGACGTGGACGAGAGCATACGAGACACTTATTCACTATCCACCGCCAAGGCACTACAGTATACATATCCAGACACGTGTAAATAGGCTTCGCTTATTAGCCGAACTTATCTACCGGTTTCCTCCCAGCTTAGTGTTCTGGCCTTTTGGGCGGATCGGTAGGGATATCTGATTTTCGCAAAGGATACGGACACGCATACATGTACTGTATGCCTTGCCCATGACGCCGCATACGTCTAACATACTGCAGTTGACACTAGTAATTAATCAAGACATTTGGGTTGAAGATTGAGGCCACCTTGCACTAACGAAGCATGTCTAGAAATGTATGTATGTATGTATACTATAGTGTAGGTATGTGCATTCTTCCCCGGTGAAAACGGGAGTGTTTCTTTTCATCTTTTTCTTCTCATGCTTTGTTCATAGCAATGTTTGGTCCCCGTCTCATTCCCAACAAAAAGAATCATTAATTGAACGCCTCGGAACGCCATCTCATGTAGGTAGGGATTATCGTCAATCCCTGACGCAACTTTCTTCCGAATCTCCATAAACCTTGACAGCACGCTTATATACAAATGATAGGATAAGGAAAGGCTAAAACAGGGTTACGATACTTCGGGCTAGGCAGCGTCGGCGCTGGCCACAGGTGGCACAACCTTAGTTACCTGGGAGCCAGCGCGAACGATACGCTGACCGGCCGAATCGTTCATATACGTAACATCCTTGTTCTCGAACTGGGCACGCTTCCAAATCTCGACCTCGCAGCCACCGCGCAGGACACCAACGCGCATCGTGGAGAGTAGATTGTGGGCAGCGTTGGAATGAAGATAGACACCTCCATTGAAGATAGAGGTGGCGTCCTTTCCAATGGCGGAAGAAATGAGAGCCTTGCCACCGGGGTGGTCCTTAATGAAGTCGGTGACATCGTGGATCACACCAGCAATGGCAACGAGGGCCTTGCCGTTCTTGGAGTCGGCGACAAAGTCGTCCCAGCTGACGACTGGCAATTGCTCGAGAGGGGTGCCCCAGTCCAGAGTGGCGCGCTTCTGGTCAAGCTTCTTCTGCAGCTGCTGAACTCGGCCCTTTTCGATTTCGTTGGCACGGAACTCCTTGAGGTCGGAAGCAAGTCCCAGAATCTTCCAAGTGTAGATGGCCCACTTGGTGGGGTCGTACTGCCACCACTCAATGGCGTTTCGGTAGTCCGAGGGAAACTCGTGATGGAAGTTGTGGTAGCCCTCACCGAGGGTAACGAGAGCAGTGATGAAGTGGTCGCGAGGGGAATTGCGGTCGTCGAAAGGCTGTTCACCAAGCCAATGAGCGAGAGAGTTGACGCAAAACGTGGCCTGCTGGACGAAGCAGATGCGCAGGATACCAGCGTACACGAATCCACCCCACCAGTCGTTGAACATGAGCCCACAGAAGACGGTGGGGAAGACAAGTGCCATGAAGATAAGTGTCTTCAGGTAGTTCTGGTGCTGCCAAACCACGACGGGGTCCTCGTTCAGATCGGAGATGTCAGTGCGGCCGGCATGCTTGGGGTTTTGCTTGAAGACCATCCATCCCAGGTGAGAGTACATGAGACCCTTGCGAACCGAGTATGGGTCTTTCTCCGTGTCGGTGTATCGGTGATGAGCCCGGTGGCCGCGAGACCACCAGCGAATGGAACCTTCCACAGCGGCGGCACCAACAGCAGCGAGGTAGATCTTAAGGGGCGTACTGGCTCGGTAAGAAGTGTGAGACCAGAGACGGTGGTAGCCTAAGACATTAGCTGCTATTCAAGAAGCAGAAAAGTGAGGGCTATATATATACCAGCAGTGATGCCAAGACCGGAATTGAAGTAGTAGACGACGGAAAAGATGGCAGTATACAGTCGGAGGGGCACCCAGTAGGCCGAGATCAAACCAGCCAGCGGCACCAAGATGATGAAGATCGTGTTGAGCCAATTGACGTGTTTGTACCAGTTAGACCAGGTCATGGGAGTATCTGAAATGTGCACCTTGGTGTTGACGTCCGCCTTTTTGGAGCGCAAGGGCACGTAGTCGGTGGTGCCATCAGGAAAGGCCTGGGCCTTGAGAGTCGAAGGGTCCGACATTTTCAATGTTTTTGGCAAAAGGAGACAGACTTTGAATGCCTCGCGGCGCCTGTTGTGGTATTGAGCGAAAACCTCACACCCTTATAAGCTGGCGATGTAAAGACGAGGTTCTCAAGTATTCGCACTCGCAGTGGAGGCGTGAATAAGTGGCAAGTCAAGCAAGGACAATGTCACTGCAGAGAGGCGGGGAATTGGACAATGAGGAGGGGAAAAAGATTAACAGACACAAGTGTGACGAAGAGGTTTTGGAGCAGGAGCCAGTATTGATAAAGGAAGACGAGAGGAGGAGGTCGGAGACGGGAAGAGGCAACAAAAAACTATGTCTGAGGGGCGTTGCCGAAGCTGCTGGGGGCGGATCGGATGGTTGGGGCGGAGGCGGGTCATGTTGGAAGTCCCAATGTCAGTCGCAACCCGCATCCGCACATGTACATATGTACCTATACTTGTGTTTCACGCTCGCATGCATGGGCGTAATCGTGCTTATACTTTTATCTGTGCCTGCGGTTGTACCTGCACTTCCTTCACTTGCACTTGTTGTGTACCTACATGCCAGCCAGCAACTCCATGGACGAGAACGTGAAGAATCAGGATTAAGCCGCAACGAGAGCAGCAAGCAGCTATCTTGAATTGAAGCCTACATGATCATCCGCACGCCATTATTTCCGCCATGAGGAGCAGTTGTCCCCAAAGATACCAACTTTCCAACTCCGTACCCCAACCTTGGGGAGCTTAGAAGTTAGGGCCAGTTCTTCGCATGTTCGTAACTGGCCACTTCTTGTGTGGATGCTTCATGGACGGGCCACTTGGCAAACAATTTGGCCCTTGTACCTAGCGGAGTGTCGCGGAGAGAAAAATCCCAATCGGCCTGGCGTTCCCGGGGCTCGTGTGCAAGTGGCCGAATGGCCAACAGAACCAGGAGTTTGCAGATTTCGCTGCAAGAAAAGACTTGAAATCATGGATGCCAAAGTTCCACCCGTTGTGGCATGGACATTGACCTGAGTTTTGACAGTCCGTAATCGCTTTCAATGTCTTCGTCGCAAAATGACGTTGGCCCATGACAGCGCACGAGTGACACTCTTCTCATGGGCCATGCTTCTTTGTCGTCAGTCCAACCCAACCCTTTGCCCCAACAAGTTTTTAGCGCGCCGTGGCTGCATCCGGCAAGTGGGTCTATGCCGGCGTGTCCATCGCTCCTACTCGTGGCCGCCAGCCCACAAAGTGGGACAACGTCTCGTCTCTGCGCCGCTGCGTAGGGTTGGCGTACGTAATGGGAAATATCTAAGTTCGGAACATTAGTTACGGACTGAATTGCGTCCGAAACTGAGATTACTGCATTTTTTTGGGGGCCCACTTAATTTTCTTTTGGGCCAATCCCAGATATCCTCTGGGGTGGCCAGTGAGTCTGACGCAACCTTTTCATTGTGCTTCATTATGATATCATCAGGATATGATGGCCTGGGCTTTGCCCATGCCTCAACAACATAGGTGTCAATTGTTCAGGATAGCTTGTACAATGTGTAATCTTCTGATATGGTGCGACGGGATCGGGCAACTCACCCAGATGGCGGTGTTGACACCCGCGATTGGCTCCTGGAGCCGGGCCATCGCACACGAGGAGTAAACAATTCATTACACAAATGGCTCAGAATAGAAATACCAACGATCGCCTTCATGACAAAGGGCTACATCGCACTTATCGCAACGGTCATTCAAATGAGATCGCGGCTATGTCCTAGTTTCCGTCAATTAAACGCCCAAGACCGAATTTCCATTGTTTTGAGCTCGATGACTGAGAGGCGTAGGGTAGGTACGCGAGTGACGCGTCACGCGACGAAGCATTTTGGAGCTCCTGTTTTTGAAACCTCCATGTCACTCCAAGTCGCGATCAACGAGTCACTTCACCGTCACATAGAGTGAGCCTCCTGACCGTCAATGGGATGCGGCAGTCAGGTGATAGGGCTACTCAAGATATGCGCGATGCGGCGATGATCGGAGACACGGAGTCGCGACTCGCGATATGTTAAGTGCAAATGGTCTGCCCAATAGGAAGCCAGAGATGCCCCTATAAGTGGGTCCCAGAGTTATGGACAGTGTCAGAATCAAGTCACAAACGTTTGAGGTGAAATACAGCATGTTGTACGACCGTAACGTTCCTGACGGTAATTTGCACAACCCTACCGCTGCGGCGATGAAATGGGGTTGGGCTGCCGCGGAGATCAGGGTCCACTTCGCCCGCTGCTTCGGGATCGCATCGTGGGAAGTTGGAACTCGTTCGAGAAAAGTGTTCGAGATGTCTTTGCGAGTCGCTGGCTCGCCAAAGTAAAACTTGTCCCGGCTCCTTTCCTACCACGGATGCCACCCCTGTCCGTCCCCAGTGTCCACTTCTTCCCTTCTTCCCCTGTTCTCGCCTCACAATGAGTCAATGACACCACCGCCCCGATCTGGTACACATGTATATTGTACCTACATCGGCTCCACCGCCACACAACTCAACAACCGAACCCCATGAATCCTGCACCCCGGATTAAATCGCCACCCCCGGCCCAGCAACAAGAATGCTCATCCGACAAATCATGCAAGGTGTAAATCCCGACACTAACCCCCGCCCGCCGTGACTCCCCGGTTCAACGAAATCAGACAGAATTCGTTAAAGTCAGACCTCTTCACGTGCTTTCCGTGGTGACGTGGGGCGCCCTGCGATACCTACGCCAGAATCAGCAAACCATCACGTGCCAGCACCACCTTGTGAAGTCTGACCGAAGAGTGTCATCACGCTGACGTTCGTCTCATCGACTTCGGGCGAGCGGACGCACCAGTGACATATCTTCGTCACGAGCCCTCACGAAAGGCGTTCTGGAACACCCACAAGTTATCTTGACCACCACCAAGTTCCTCTGAAAGTTCATCCCACGTAAGCTTTACCTCTTCACCTTTCCTCCTGCTACGTGTGCTACTTCCTTGAAAATGCAAAAAACTCGAGAAACAACCCCTTGTGAGTGTGTTGTGTGCGAGATGCTGAGAAGACATGTGCTAAATCGTTCATCGTGAATCTCTCATTTCCTTCATGACACTTCGTAGCTTGTTCAAATATGTACCGCTCGCTTGCGTGCCCAAACAAATTGCTCCAAACCTAAAAAAAAGGGAGAGAAAAGAAAGCAAGAAAACGGACAATGAAGAAGATGAAACGGAACCGGAAAACCCACTAGATCAACCAAAATGAAATCATCTCTACAAACATACTATATCCCAAAACACCAATCGCTGACTATGCCGAGGCAATCCTGTTGTGCTTGTCTATCTTCTTCATCTCTGGGAACCTGTCGTATCCATCGAAGCCTGCACGGTCGCCGGTCGTCGGTCGTCGTGCCAAGCTAAATTCGTCCTCCGCAGTCTCGTCGTCACCTACCCGCAGACTGGCTCCTATACCTGTCAGAGAGATTGGCAGAGATCTTTGACGAGATACCGGTTTACCGCGACGTCGGGAGAATCTACATCTCCCGTTTGTCTGGCCCTCCGAGCTCGCCTGTCTGTCTGACTTCAGGTCAACATGGTCGGTAGGCTCGTCGACCTCAGTTGAAGAGACGTCCCCCTGCTGCAGAGATACGCCTCCGTCCACATCACCCTCTTTGACCTGCCCTCCACGTGCAGCTGAAAGTGGTCTTCCCGCAGCACCCTCATTTTTAGGTGAGGCTGTGCGACTCCCAACATCACGACCCGGACCAGGAGCCTCCGCTGGATATCTAGGCAGCCTAG
Organism: Claviceps purpurea; assembly: GCA_029405325.1. Taxonomy (NCBI): domain Eukaryota; kingdom Fungi; phylum Ascomycota; class Sordariomycetes; order Hypocreales; family Clavicipitaceae; genus Claviceps; species Claviceps purpurea. Next base: position 1,902,834 of record CM055783.1, on the reverse strand, counting down.
GTGGGGAGAGCACCTTGAGCCCGTCTCCCAAAAACCGCAACGGAACTCCCGCGCCCGCTTCCCCTCCCGCTTGCCCCGCGTCAACATCTCTCAGGTTGACATCTGCGGATACATATGCCACAGAATCAGCGTTGAGCCCTCTCAGGGACAGCGGGGTTTCTGGTCGTGAAGCAGTACTTCCAACGGTCCTATCATTCGGGATAACCACAGAGTCGTCATCTGGAACATCGCTATACGACGGACGAACGCTCTTGTTAGCTGCCCAGGACGTACTACTATAAGGCTGAGTACCGGGCTCGCCACCCTCCAGGTGACCAGGCAGGGGACTCGGCGGAGACCGCCCCCGCATAGGATAGTACGGCTCGTACATATCCGGGCTCGAATCGCTATACGTCCTACTGTAACCCCTATACCCAGCCGACGGCGTCGGGGTTCTAAATATGCTGTCTTGCCGCAGCCTTGCCGCGTAAGCGCCATCTCGATCCCCCCACGTATCATCATCATCATCATCATCGAAAGGTGAGAGAGACATTGAGGCGGCCCTATACCGCGCGATATGAGGCGGGAACATCCGCAGCAGGGACGATGCGTCGAGTCTCCGTCGTGGATCTGCGCTGAGACACACTTCCGTGACGTGGCGGTACCAATCTGGGATGCGTACCCCCGAGTCCAGCAGTAAAGGCCGTGGATGCAGATCTGGTTCGTCTTCGAGCATGGCCAGGGCCCAGAGCACCATGCCTAGCTGGTACAGGTCGGACTTGACGCCAATGTACATGTTGATTTGGTTGTGTGCCACAACAATGGTCCTCGACTCGGGGGGTTCCCATCCCATGGGGCAACCTCGTCTGTTGATGTCTATGATCTTGGCATCCCCCGCGGCATTGACGACAATGTTGGAGAGCGTGAAGTCACCTTGCACGTAGCCGGATTCGTGGATATCTGCAAGGCCGTGCACGATTTGTTTGGCCCATCGCTCGCGCTGGATCCAGGGAATACCGAAATTGCGCTCTTTGCAGTTTTCGAATATGACGTCGCTCAGGGATCCTCGTGCGGCATAGCTCAGAAGAAGACCTGTGATGTGTTCTTCTTGATTATCGACGACAACGCCATATAGTCGTATGACGTGTTTCGAATAGTGGAGGCTGCTGAGGGCGTTGATTTCGTACAGGAATGCGTTGATCGAGTCTGGGCTGGGGATTTCCTTCTTGACGAGGGTCTGGCCACGGACGCGGACTTTGTATACGAATCCGGACAGGTGGCCATCGAAATGGACGTCTCTCTCGCGAATAAGTCTGCAGAGGGAGTTTCGCATTTCCCGGACCAGAGGGTAGTTGATAATCTCCTATCGACGTTTATTAGCCATTAGGAGAACAGAGGTAGCGGGATCTTTTTTTTTCCCCCGCAAGTCCTTACGTTGCCATCTTCCACGACATGGACGTGCAGTCGACCATTGGTCGTTTGCAGCTTCAGATTTGTGACGGTGTCATAAAAGGCAATATCAGAGAGACTCTCGCGGATCGCATCGTAAACCTTTGCGCTCTTCTCTCTCAGATGCCTCATTCTTGAGAGTTCCATTTCCAACGAGTCGAGTGGTGGGTCCCGATAATCGAGCGAGATGGTAACTCGTCGCCACGGCTGATCTTTCTTACGGCGGTACGTGACGAAGAATTTCTCTCGTCTTGATCCATCTCGGTAGTGCATACTCAGGTTCAGGATCCATTTCGTTTCCAGCTCATAAGCAATCAAAGCGTCGTACTGAGATACGGTCAAGGAGTCGATATCCAGCGTGGAGAAGTCGTCTATATGCGGCCTGACGTTGAACTGGCTTGCTATACCTGTAGTCGCGGATTTCAAGAATGCACTAGAGAGGCGGTAATCTCCATGTTCGCTGCGAAAAGTATGACTGGAATTAGAGCCGTGCTCGTTGTACAGTGAATGGAAACTACCCGAGAGAATTCCTGAAGGGGCATCCGTATCCGTTGCACTAATCGGGTTGCTCATCCTGGCGAATTTCTCGTCCGCAGAGGCAGGTCTTCGCTCATTTGGCCTTATCGCAATGGGTTCCAGATGCTGTCTTTGCTCCGAGAGTTTCCTCGTGAAAGTCTGAGTTCGAGGCAGGCCGGTGATGACTTTTCGGGACGGATAATGAGGCAATGAGTCTGTTGCGTCGGGTTTATCGTCATCTCTGGGCCCTTCATGGTTGAATCGGTCATGCTCTGGTGTCAACTGGCTCGCCTCATCGTTCGCGTGAGCCGGTGAATGAGCCGTAGGATCCCATCCGCCGTTTGTCTGCGGGAGTCTGATTTTCATGCCTGCCGGCTCCGCCATGTTGTGTTAAAGACTAGTGAGCGTTGATCGATGAATTTAACTCTCCAAACAGTTCTTGGGGAATTCAACAGTCGTCGGTGATTTCAACGGTTGGCAATAATAACGACCGGCTCAGGCTGCGTGTGTATATAAGTCGATTGTACAGTAGCCGTAAGTGGGTCCGTGCCGAATCACCCATGAACAAGCAGTATCAAGGAAGAACCAAGATGAATGAATAGCATGCACGCGCGCGCAAATCATTAAACGTCCCAGTCGCAAAAGTGAAGACTCAACCAGAAAAAACCCAGAACTGAGGCTGTTTTGTGAGATGTTCACGAGGTAATATAAATTCAGGTTCAATGCGGTGCACAAGCCAGGTAGAGGACGAAACGGAGAGGAGAGGGTTGCAGTGGCGCCCAGCCAAGCATAACATGGTACATACCTAGGCATTGGTAGCACAAAGAGAAGGCTGGGAGTAGGCTGGGGGAGGAACTCGGGAAGGGGGGGTGGTCGGGATGTTCTGCTTGTCACTTGTCAAAACGCCTTGCTGTTTGGTTCGACGGAGTATTGGTTCTTGTGTTCGAGGGAACGAGGGAAGGCCGGAGCAGCGAAACGGAGATGGTGGGGTGGTTTCTCGAAGAAGACGATTCGACAGATTTGACTTGCTCTACGCGCTGTTCTAATAACGGTACGCGCGCTGTCCTTTTGCCGGACTTACCCTTGTCCAATGTCCACTCCTTGCCGATTGCCGCTGCAATGCCGGTCCCGGGCGCGATGATGGCCGGTCGGTCGCATGAGAGTTGTCGAGAAGGACCGACAATGGGTTGTATGTAAATTGTAATACAGTACCTCATAGTCTGGTGGTGGTCGCTGACAACAAGTCACGCGAAGGCGCCTGAATCCGAGTTGGGCTTTCGTCGATGGACTGCGCTGGTTGATTATGTGGCCAACGGTTTGATGATGGCGGATGGCTGATGGTCTGATGGCAGACCGGAGGTGACGAGGAGTGACGAGCATCATTTGTCACAGGTTGCGAACTTGCGATGCAGACGTGCGGCGAGTGGACGATGAAAAGCGGCTTAAAGTGCAAGGTGCGTCGAAAGGCTCCTCTCCTCTCCTCTCCTCTCAGACCCTTTCTGGACAACTCGCGGCGAAGCGTTCATGAGGTTGTGCAATTGTGCCGAACGTGCGAGTCGCAGGTGCGGCTGCAGCCCCGTGACTTACGGTCAAGTCTCGTCATTCACCATCTTGCCTTTCCAAGATGGAACTCCGTAGACGCCAATTGTTCACCGTCTCTAGCCTCCGTACCGTACGGAGTACCTGTTATACCTGTCGAGACTACAGCAGCACTTGCGCGCCTGCGCCTCACAACTCCGAGATTGCCGCAACTCTACCTAGGTCTCGAATGATTAGGCATCAAGACTCAAGAGGCCAGCAAGTCTCGAGTCTCGACGATACGTGTGTGGTCCACGTTCTTGTGGCCGTATGGTTCGATTCCTTGGCGCTATATTGCATTCTAACTTATGGGTTCATCTCGTCTTGTCTCCTACTCCATACATGCATACATACATACATACCTCTACCTACCTCCTAGAGAGACTCGAAACCTACCCACCAACGCCTAGGTATCCTCAGTCATGCGTACCTAGTCCAAACTTCAAATGAAAAGTTGCCCGAACCTCCCTCAAGAACTTAGAAGAACGGCTACGACTTGGCCATCATCTCCCAGGACCAGCCAGGTTCTTCTTGCGACTGACTGACGTACACATTCGCACATAAGACGCAAAAAAAACACTCGCGTCTTGTTCAGTTCGGCCTTGACGAACCATTGTCGCCATCAACAGGGGCCTTCCTTGTCGCATTTCCCTCTTCCCCCTCTTCCTCCTCGTCCTCTTTCCCCCAGACCTGCGCCTCCTGCAGCAACGTCTCCCGTATGTATGTAGCATCCTTCCCACTCCAATCTGATTGCTGTTCTTGCAGAAAGCGGTCACACATTGGGCATGTGCATCACTGCATATGTTTGCCGCGACGGGTCACGGAGCCTCATCACCCCCAGCAAAACTCTCTCGTCTGACTGGACAATTGCCTCTGCGATTGCGGCCCCGTGGTTAGGCACATATGCATGCGGCAGCGGTGCGGCTTCTGTTGAAGGGCGGGTACCTAGGTATGTACGGAGCATGTATGATGTATGCACACATTATATGTATGTATGTATGTATGTACTGTAACTGGTCAGTGATAAGTTGCCAAAAAGAGAGTCGCACCAACGGAACGGGCAAAAAAAGGCCATCGAATTCTCTTGGCCCATCAGGCACGCCGCACTGCCCATGTGTGTCACGTTCGAGGCCAATCAAGTCCAATCCGTGCATCGCCTGTTCCTCTGAGCAAAGCTTGCAAGTTTTGTTTGGTCCCACGGCATGGACCTAAGGATTAGACGGAGAAGAAGTTTGCCATTGCGTTGCTATCGTGGCCCGAAAGTGTTGACTCACAGGAAGCTATCTAGATGTTATTCTATTCGTATGGTACGCCAAGTTGTAGCCCGACGTGTATGCCACATCACATCACATGCCAGTCAGTACTAGGTTTCTTGCACTCCTCGCTCGAGTTCCTTGCTTTTCTCAAGGTACATTGCTCAGAGTCCTAGGAGTCCAGCGCATGCATGCACGCCGCCCTGGTGGAAAGACCTCGGGCGCGACATCGGAGGCTCGTCCCCTCCGACATGTCAAGATGGGGACATGGAGAGAAAGAGCGAAAAGTACCCCAGCGAGAACCGGCTGTTTGAGGCTGACGAGAAGGTACGAAATAGGTTTGTGTTCAGTTTGTTCTGGTCTGGTCTGGTCTGGCGCCCGTGGCTTCTGCTGTGCAGCGTAGCCGCCGAGCAAGTCCTTATCAGGGCCCTCGAAAATCGACAACTGACAACTCGCATCACATGCAAGATGCTACGATGCGCGCCAATCTGTCTGTCCAGTGTCTCCTTGCAAGTTCAATAATGATGGGGCAAAAAAATGTTTCCTACATACAAACATGACGAGGCCACGTACCCGCTCAAGCCTCGTCTCTATGCCAAGTCTACTCATACATACAAAATTCATGCAATCCCTTGCCTTTCCAGTCCGGCCCGTTCAAATTCCCATCAAATAAAATGTACAAAAGAGGAGTGAGTAATTTATGATTCAAGTTTTGCAGTCAGAGGCCGCAGAACCGAGAGGTCAAATCCCCGCGAGTTCCGCTGTTGAAGTATTTGAGGTGTAGTGTGATGCACGTGCTGTTCTTCAAACGAATCAATATCCCAGTGAATGAATGCGTGCCCGGTTTCTTATGTGAAGTTTTCTCTTCTGATGCGTCCCTTTATGGCAGCGTAAATGCAAGAGTCGTCGTCGTCGTCGTCCTGCTTCACTCTCCTTCTTCATCGCCACCGTCCGCCTTCTCCGAGGAGATGACTCTGCTCTTGTTGGCTTGCGCGCGGTCAATTTCTTTGAAGAGCAGGTCAAAGATTTCGCTGTACCATCCTACAGCGTGGCCTTCTACACCTTCTTTGATGTTCTGGTAAAGAAAAACGTTAGTTTATTATTCATTGAATCTTGCTGCTGATGGAGCAAATGCATGTGCATAAAAGAACATCATCATTCGTCAGACTTACTTCAGGCAGTTCTAGCCAATCCGACAAGTTGTCCGAAGGGAATATGACCGTGTTGCAGCCTGCTCGTCGAGCAGCGACCGTCTTCTCACGAAGACCGCCTATCCGCAGTACTTTACCCGTCAGTGTGATTTCGCCTGTCATGGCGACTGTCGGGTTCACGGGTACGTCCAGGGCCAGAGACAGAAGTGAGGTGGTCATGGTGACGCCGGCAGAAGGTCCGTCCTTGGGGACCGCACCCTCAGGAACGTGGAGATGCATTCTCGCCTTTTCGAAAAAGTCATTGTCGGGGAATTGCTTGGCCATAAAGGCCTTGGCAACTGAGTAGGCGATTCTCGTGGACTCCTTCATGACGTCCTTCATGTTGCCAGTGGTCTCTAAGCCCGGTCTCGAGCTGGTACGGAGGGGTGCTTGCATGATTGATTCGATGTACATGGCCGCGCCGCCCATTTGCGTCCAAGCCAGGCCCATCGACACACCAGGCGGGCCGGCATCATAAAGGCGGTCCGATGTGAAAACTGGCGGACCAATGTAATCCGCCAAGTTGTCTTTGCTAATCTCCACGTCAACAGAGTCGGGGACGCGGAGGGCTTTTCGTGGCGTCTCAGCCGTCTCGCCTTCCGTCGCCTCGGTGGCAGCTCGCTCTTCGTCAGCGTCAGCTTCGGCTGCCTTCTTTTGGCTTTGCTCCAGGGCGGCCTTGCCCTCGTCAGTGAGAGCCTCCTCCTCCGGCAGCACCTCCTCTCCCAAGTCCTGCACGATCTTCAAGGCAGATTTGCGGTACACCTTTTCGATCTGTTTCTTGAGGTTTCGCACACCAGACTCGCGACAGTAGGATTTGATGAGCTCGTCAATCGCCTCGTCATTGAGATTTACTTTGGCGTCCTTTAAGCCGGCAGCGGCCTTGGCTGTTGGTGCAAGGTACCGAGTTGCGATGGCTTTCTTCTCGCTTGCGACGTAACCTGAGAGTGTGATCAACTCCATACGATCCAATAATGGCCGCGGGATGGTATCCGTCATGTTGGCAGTGCAGACAAAAAGAACCTTGGACAGATCGACAGGTACGTCCATGTAGTGGTCCAAGAAGGAATTGTTCTGCTCGGGATCGAGTAGTTCCAGAAGTGCTGAAGAAGGATCTCCTTGGTTTCCGAGTTTAATCTTGTCCACTTCATCAATCAGGATGAGCGGATTCTCAGTCTGGCATTTCTTCAGGGCCTGGATGATACGACCGGGTAGGGCACCGACGTAGGTACGTCGGTGGCCTTTGATCTCAGCCACGTCTGACAGGCCGCCGACACTGAACCGGTAGTATTCTCTGTTGAGAGCTCGAGCAATCGACTTGCCTATGCTCGTCTTGCCAACACCTGGAGGTCCGACGAAGCACAAGATCTTGCCTTCCACCGTACCTCGGAGTTTTCCGACAGCGATGAACTCCAGAATGCGATCTTTGACGTCTTTCAGGCCGTAGTGGTCTTCGTCCAGAACTTTGATGGCGTTGGGAATGCCAAAGTTCTCCGCGCTTCTACGACCCCACGGAATCTGGGTCAGCCAGTCGAGGTAGTTTCGCGTCACGTTGAATTCTGAGGCTGCGGTTTCCAAATGAGCAAGCTTGTTGAGCTCTTCGTCAAACACCTTTCGTACGGGTTCCGGCATGGCCAGGTTGTTGGCCTTCTCTTTGAACTTTTCCACGAGCTTCTCCTTGCCGTCGGACTCCAGGCCGAGTTCACGACGGATCCCTTTCATCTGTTCCATGAGCCAAAACTCTCGCTGCCTTTTGCTAATCTTGTTCTCCACATCCTTGGAGATCTTGGACTGAAGTTGAGCATTCATGAGTTCCTTCTTGAGAACTATAAGAGCTTTCTGCATCCGTTCCTCAACGTTCATGCACGACAGAACTTCTTGCAGCTCATTCTGCTCCCCAGAAGAAACGGCAGCAGCAAAATCTGCCAACTTGCCCGGCTCAGTGGTGACGTTGCCCGTAGACTGACTCATTGAGAATGTCGAGATCTGGTCGCGGAACAGATTGTTCATAGCTGCCACTTCTTTGAAAACGTTGACAATCTCGTTTGTGACTGCTCGAATAACGGGACTCTTAGGGTCGTACGGCTCATCAGTGAGGTTCTCGACATGTGCGAGACTGACAGGCCACTTCTTCAACCAGGACGTAGGCTCATATTTTTCCGCGACTTGGTCCGGCTTCTTTTCTACAGCGCCTTCTTCGAAACTGGCCACCACATCGCCTTTCTTCTCTTGCGAGCTCTCGCCTTCTACTGGTGTAGACGTAGACGTTGTCGTTGTTGTTGCTGGCTGCTGCTTCACCTCTGGCGTCTCGGCCTCGGCCTCGGGACCTTGCTTTGAATCACTCTTCTCAGCTCCTGTCGTGCTCGAAGAAACTAGGCTGGAGAGCCTAATTCGGCGGTGAGGGTACAGAATGGCCGTTAAAGCCCCATCCTGTCCGTGAATAGGGAAAGCACTGGTAATTTGGGCAAAGACACCAACATCGTGGACGTCTTCCACGTTGCGAATGACATCGTCGTCCTCATTTTCATCTTTAAATAAGAAAGCGCCAACATATGGCTGTCCTCTCTTGATGGATTCTGTGATGGCGGTCGCGACATTTGGGTCTTTGATCGTGATAGCTTTATAGAATCCTGGGAATAACGGTCTTCGAGCAATGGGGATGGAGAGAACTTGAGGGTAAACGTCCGGGACAACAGGCTTCTGTAACGCCTTCTCGGCCGACTTCTTTCCTCTTTTGCCACTTCCATCGCCGCTAGAGCTGTCACCTCCTGAGCTGCCAGCCGCGCCACTGGACTTTCCGTCCTGCGATGTACTGCCACTGCTGTCTGCTTTGATTGAAGAAGCCTCAGCCACGTTCTCAACTGTTACTGTCTTCCCCGACTCCTTTTTCCGATTTTGGACATTAGCCTTGACCTCCTCTTCCGACAAAGGCTGAGTCATAGTCTCGGGCGAGGAATCAAAGAAATTGCCGGGTTTCTTGTCATCTTTCTTATCCCATCTCGCCGTCGTGGAAAAGGAGGCGCTGAGAAAGCGGGGTAATGTACGAGGCAAAGTAGATCTGCACACATGTCGCGCGTGATGTGCTGGCGACGAAGCCCATCTTCTCGATATTGAGTAGGCGGGTGTTCGAGATGCCTCCGCTGCGGATCGTTCGAGTAAGAGTCGCCCAGAAGGGCGAGATCGTGAAATCATGGCCGGCTGTTGTCGCGCGCTTCTTGAAGATGACACCGAGCTCGGAGGTAAGAGATGGCGAAGTGTGGCAGACACTACCAAAGCGAAGTTCTGCGTGCGCGAGAAGATTGATGGGTCGTGCAAAAAGAAGTTGGCAGATTTCGTTTAGTAGGAAACACTTTAGCGTCTACTGCTTGTGCTGGCTGTCATAACAACTTCGCAGCACATTGCCGCCGTGGGCGAGAGTGGAAAATGCGAGATGGGCTTGGTAGTGACAACGGGGCGAAACAGAGCAGACGATTGATCTTGACGTGACCGCTTGACATGGCGTGGTAAAACCCAGGGTGCTGGGTGGAGCCCACTAACGGCAGATCTCCGGCACCTGCTCGCCCATCAACCAATCACCAACTCAGACGGACCTGCGTCACCGCCCCTTCACGGTCTCACGAGACCCACCTCCATCTGGATTACCGCATCATGGGAATTAACCCGGTGATAACCTGCAGAAAACACGTATGTAACTGGATACCTAGGTAGGTACACCTTTTACGACAAGAAAGCGCACAAAGCATTGCGAGCTGGACTTCCGAGACCGTGATCAGAAAAACGGTCAAGCGATTCTTGACATCTACGAGAAGACACGGTCACGATCGCTCACTAAAGCGGGCGGACAAACGTTCAAAAGGGAACTCACAAGTCGTGGAGGCCCAACGCCTCCCGCATCAACCCGGCTGACAAGCGTGTGGGACCTCTCTGCGTTCTCTGTGCGCTCCCGAATGATCTAAAGGAAACGTATCATAATCCTTCCTACGATCCTACCTACTTCAGGGAGTCTATATTCCTCGCTATCAGTAAAAGTGTAGGGCAACATACCTGCGTACGACAGACCGACTTCACAGATCCTCTGGCTTGGGTCCTCTCAAATGGTTACCATGGCTTCCGCGACTCGCAGCAGAGGCAAAGTGACAGGGTGCTCCCCGAACCTAAGCTTGGAAACTACAGCAAGCACCTGCAAGCCACTCAACCCAAAACCAAAGTCAAAATCAAAATCAAAACCCGAGAAGATTGTCGATTCGTGGGAAGACGACGACGACGACGACTCAGGGTCCGATGAGGAGTCGCGCACATCAGCAGTCTCGAGCCCCGTAGCGCTCTCTTCACCCTCCACACCATTCGCAGCAACCCACGGATCTGTCCCAGATTGGAACCACGCCACGGATAGGCCGGCTTCGCCCCGAGGAGGCGACGCCGCCAAGAGGCCAGAGAAGACGGACGCCGTCGCTCGTCGCATGATTGCGGCAGGTCTTGGACTGAAAGCACCTAAACAGACGGAGGAGCAAAGAGCCTATCAGAGATCTGTCCGAGAACAAGAGAAGAAGAAGCGGGAACAGGAAAAGGAAGAGGAGCAGAGAAGACGTAAAGAATCAGAAATGGCTAAAGCTGCTGTCTGGGAGGATTGAGCTCGAAAATTTATCATAGCGAGAAGAGGTTACAGTACACATGAATGAACGAAAGCTCCATGGCTTCTCAAAAAAGTCCGCTTTCTGGCACCTTGTATGTTTCTACCTTCTCCCGCTTCTGTGTTTATAGATACCCCTGATGTCCATGCACGGTGAAGAGACGGACAGGCTTAGTCCCATCATCCGTTTACTCCATGTACCACGATTATGGTGCACGGCGACAAGTTCGGCTTCTCTCCAACCTTTGCGCATGAAGCGTGATATAACGAAATTCAGTGGATGAACGTTAGATCATGGTGCGTGCCGCTTATGAAAGCAGATGCGAATTCTATATCCATCGCTCAACAAGGGCATCACTGCCTTTAGTGTGCCACGGTGGGAACACGCCTAGGTCCCGAACTGAATCAGACTTTCTGCAAAGGTATCGGCTTCCCACTATGCGTCAGAACCAAGCCACCCTGCCCGCCATGCAGAACGGTCACTCCATATGCCTCAAGTCCCAACTCCTGCGCGCGCTGGTTCCAAATCATCTGTGACACGACTCCCCCTCCTGAAGAACACATACATACTACCATCGGCCACTGACTCCTCCCCAAAGACTTCCGCACGCCCTCGGTGGCCGGATACTCACTCACCAGCACCGCCAGCACGCCTGTCCCCCTCCAACCAGCGGGAGCCCCGACAAAGGCGCCTTCGAGCTCACGAATATGGCGTGGGCCGGCGCGCTGACTCCCCGCTTTGCACTGTATCAGCACTCTCATCGACAGCGGCGAAGTAGCAGGGGAGGGGATCGTCCAAGTTCCCACGAGATCGATGCCGCCATCGAAGGCACCGCCGACCCGCGTCACGTCAAAGCCATATCGAGCCAGAGATTGAGCCACCGTGTACTCGTAGTGGGTGCCGACGTAGACTGTGGAATCTTCATCAAGGCCAGTCCTTTTGGCGTAGCAGATGAACGAAGCAAGGTCTGAGTGATTAGGCGTTGGCGATTCGGGAGGGCTTGGCGTGTCCTGCGATTTGCGTGAGCTTGAGCTCTGTGTGCACAATCGGCTCGTGCTGCTGAGGTGACGACTCGTCGCCCACAACGCACGACATGGCGACGGGGAAGAAGTCCGCAGAATGGCGCGGCCGATCGAGTACATGGCCAGGATCTATCTCGAAAGATGAACTCTGATCGCTGATTTCCTTCCCAGATGTAGACTCTTCCGGCGTTGGTCTGTGATCAGTCTGGACTCTGGACTCTGAACCTTGAAGCAAGCTCTTGTAGCCTCAAGATTGGCTGTTCACTAGGGTCGCATATTAGATCCACTATGAAGTACATGATCGCGAATTTGCGGATACTTCGTAGTGGATCTTATGTGCGGCCCTAAATCCCTTTGCTCAGTTCTGGCTTTCGACCACCTTAAAGTTTTAAATAAACCGCCTTTGATCTCTATTCCGCGACAACAACCTCTCCCTCGACGCAACTCCTTTCTTATCAAGACGACAAGCGCGACAAACACTACAGCTATCTTGAGTATTCCGGAACTCACACTCCCACGCAATCATGGGCACCATCCTGCTCCCGCATCTCGTCTCGTCATGGCACGTCGACCAAGCCATCCTCAGCGAAGATAACCGCCTCGTGGTCATCCGCTTTGGCGACCCGAACAAAAACCCAGAGGTAGACATCATGGATGAGGTGCTCGCCAAAGTCTCTCCGCTGGTGCAAAAATGGGCCGTCATTTATGTCTGCGATATTGCCAAGGTGCCCGACTTTAATCACATGTATGGTATGTACACGGCCAGCGCGAAAGAGTTCCTCGGGAGACATGACGCCAAAAAAGAAAGACAGACTAATGAATACGTTATGAAACACAGAGTTGAATTCCAACGAAGAGCCGTTTGCAGTCATGTTCTTCTTCCGAAATAAACACATCATGTGCGATTTCGGCACCGGCAACAACAACAAGATGAATTTCGTGGAGCGTAATCGACAAGACGTGGTCAATATTCTCGAGTCTGTGTATCGGGGCGCGACTAAAGGAAAGGGTCAAGTGAATAGTCCAAAGGGTAAGATATATACGGGAAAAACAGATGAATCAAAAACATGCTTTCCCTTCACATGTGTTGCGTTTCTGATCCGAGATTAATGAATGGGCTAACATGGATGGTTGACAGACTACTCTACGAGACACCGATACTAAATCTCGACCGAAACCTCTCCTTTTGTCGTCCTGGGTTGTAGACACGAGACATGTAGATGGATTCATCTTCGTCTCTTCCTCTTATGCAACCCAACGACGATGTGTGCGCAGCGTACTTCATGTTTGATGACACAATTTACGGACTTGTTCTTGGCTCGAAAGGGTTGGTCGCTTCATAGAGACATTCAAAGTCTGTAATTATCGCTAACTTCAGTGGGAAAATATAGACCCAAGAATAAATATGACTAATGATTGGCTACCAACGTTCACACTGCAAGGCAGAAACATTATAACCAACAAGGGTGCAGAGACCTCTACTCATCTTTGTTCCAGGGAAGTAGGAGTGCATAGGGCAATATGATCCAAAGTTTTTTTTTCGCCCACTCGCCCGACTGACGCTCGAATGACATAAAAAAAACGCCTAAATACGCCTAAATCCTGCCGCATGAGCTTTTCCCTTGCGCCCCTAGGTCATGAAGGGACGACGTATGCCTTTATATTTCCCTTTCCGTTACATATATCCAATTCAAAATCGCAATATTACATTCTTCATGTCGCCCAAGCCGGAAAAGTCCACCTCAATATCGCACGCTAATATCGACTTTCATCCTCGCAATTTCTCGAAACGCAAAACGCCATCTTACTTACTGCTCTAGTTCCATCCTCACTCTTCATCTCAGGAATAGTCCCCTGGATTCCTTGGGACTGGATAAAACGTCTTGCTAGACTTCCGGGGTGCCACATTAGGCAGAGTCGGCTCGCGCAGACCCTCATCGCGCGATCTGCTGCTACCGGCTCTATAATTCATGTGGGTTCGAGAGCTGTGACTTATCGGAGACTTCATAGCAATTCTCATCCGTGATCGTTCATCGTCAGCATCGGAAAAGCCCCCAGAGATATACTCCTCATCTGATCCAATTTCTGGTGTCATGTGAGGTTGGTAAGAAGCTAGCGCAGATGGGGACGTGATGGATCTAGAGTGGATCGGCACACGAAATGACATGCTTGCAGTGAACGCGCCGGGGTTCATGGTGTTGGTCGCTATGTCTCGTGATTTGCCCATGGGCCGATCTGCAAAACCATTCTGGAACGTCTTGGTGCTAGATGCCTGGTGCAGAATCGGAAGAATCTGCGCATCATACAAATCCGTTGCTGTCTCGAACGACTCTGGTGAGAATTCCGTCACTGTACGCGACGATCGCCCGTCGTCGTCCGTCTTGGGGCTGGGAGCCTCGTCAAAAAAGTCGTCCAGACTATCCAGTTTTGTGACCAAATCGCCAACCAAACCGTCCCCACGTCCGTCATCCGAGAAGAGGGCATCAGCTCGTTCGCCGTCAATGTACCCGTATGGGAAGTCGTCTACATGAAATTCGACTCCCGTCGTTGACGTGGCGTCTGTCGATGATCCCTCTGCGCTTTGGCACATATAGAAGGCAGCGTGAATGTTGGCTCGCGTTGAATCCGTCTTGCTCGCTGGTGCAGGAACAGCCCAACCAGAGCCCTCGGGTATACCAAATAGACTCTGAGCGCGCTCGTATTCTTTACGCACTTCTTTCGATGTCAGCCGTGTCATGCTCATTCTGAGGTGATACTTGTCCATCTCACTGCCGGACATGGTCAGGATGTTGTCCAGGACTTCCAAAGCGTTCATGCAGAATTCTGTTTGCAGCAGGCGCAAAAGCGGCGAAATCAGGTCAGACCCATAGCCTGCGATCTCGGGATTGCGCATGTCGACTTGTGGAATGGCAACACACAGGATGCGCATTGTCTGCACCTTGACCCACGACAATGAATTGGTGAGCAGACCGATCAGAAAGGTGACCATCTTCAAATCGTGCTGCGGCAAAAAATGTTCCTTGAGTGCCATGAACAATTGGTTGATGAATTCCGAACTGTCCTGTTGCTTGCCAGAGGCGAAGTCGTCGAGAACCAGACCAATCGACTCAAGACCCATTTTGTCGGCTTCAGACAACAGTGTCCTAGCAGTCTTCAAGGTTGCCTCTCCGACACTACCGTTCACCAGCTCATGCACGAACCGAGGGAAATTTGCCAGCAGCGCGAAAAACAATCGGCTGTCGTCTCCTATCAGAGGGTCTGCAGGAAGCCTGACCAACTTGTCAATCGTGTCCAATGTTGCTTGCCAGCACAAAGACGACCGGAGACCTTTGTACAGAAGCGGCTGAACCCCAACAAAGTCGCCCTCCCAGCGATCGGGCCGTCCATCTGCAATAATCCGTCGGACATTCGGCGACCTAAAGTCCAATTTACCGACGAGCTCAGCCAACATGCCCGTAGCTTCCAGAAACTCTCTCTCGTTGATGGATTCCAGGCATGCACACGTGGTCCAAAAGAGCTGAGGAAACGAGATGAGCTTTTCAGTCTCGAGCTTTGCCAGCACAGTCTTCAGAGTTGTGAGAATCTCCATCGAGAAGGATTGAATCTCCGGGTCGTCATCCGCCACAGTGTTTGAGAGCCTGGCCAACATGTCACCAAGCATATACTGATCGATCGAGGTAAGAACACATCGAAAGATCTGGAAAGACCGACACGCCAGATGCCTCACTGGACAAGACGTGGCCCAAGTCAACGACAGCCGCCCCCACTGCTCCTTGATGGCCGGAAACGTGACTTGGAAAGTTTTGACAACTTCCGTGGTCAGATGCTCCATGCTCGTGGGAACCTTGTTATCACGATCTTGAACCTTGCCATTGCTATCCTCATAGCCCCAGACAACGGCGCGGTCGTGGCGACGTATCGCATCAACCAATTGCTGGATATCTGCTCTGGGGACCCCAACCGCAATGTCGTCCATGCGTGAAAGAACGAGCTCGTGAATCATATGCACGAGCATTTCTCTCGCCTGATCTTGCACCAGAGGCGTGTAGTGGTCCCAAAGCGCCGTGACTACCTGAAGCAAAAGAGGGACACTGTCGGGCGTGAGGTGAACCGGCGAGACCATCAGATCTACTAGCAGAATGAGTGATAGCTGGCCAAGCGAGAAACCTGCTTGTTTGGTTCCAACAGGCAATGCTTCGCCCAGGTCGGCGCAATACGGGAAGTGGTGAGTGTCAGATGGCGGTGGAATGGACTCTCCCTTCTCGTTGGGCACCATGGCCTTTGGATTGATCTGCATGAGCAGGAACTCTACGACCTTGCTGCCAGGCGTGCTGTTCGTGGTAGACAAGAATACTACAATCTGCTTCGCATACTCCACAAAATTCTGTTCTCGCCGCTCGAAGCACAACTGCATGACAAAGTCTAGTATCAGGCGAACATTTCCAGCATGTGGTCCAGTAGCAAGTGCCTGCCAGAGAGCCTGGACTTCAATGTGCAAGGTGCCTCCAAACTTGATGGTCAGCTCGAGAAGATTGGCCAACAGAACATATGACTGGGCCGTGGGACCACCGTTAGGATCAAGTTTCAGCTCAATGGTCTGTATCCAGGGCAAAATGACAGCAACCACGTTTCTTTGTGCCACTGGCGGGAGGTCCTTAAAGTAGCCCGTAAATTCAGAGAAGACGTAAAAAGCTTGCTCCGGGTACTGTTTTGCTAGCCGCTTGGAGATCTCAAACTGAGCCAGCTTATACACCGCCTGGGTCTTGTCGGATATGCTAATGTCAAAGTCCTGGATCTTGGAGTTACGTTGTTGGCGCATTTCCAGATGTCGAAGGACCGTGGATGACTTGGACCGTATGTCGCTCTGCTTGTTTCCGAGCATAAACAAGCAGAGAGCCAGCGACTTCCAGAACGGGCACGGATAGTTTGGATATTTCTGCAACACCTCTGCAGTCACCGAGAAATAACTCTCCGATACCTTTGGGACTTCTGACAAGTAGCAGCGTGCGATGCAATTCTCCAGAATATGAGGGTGCTCCTGGTTATGGGACACAATATTCCGGAGGCCCCGCTGGCCAATGACATTCATCTTGTCGCTTCCCGAATTGAAGATTGCTTCCAGCCAGGTCAACATCCGGCGCACGTCAAACTGCAGAGTCGCTCCGCTCTCTGTGGTGATGCTGACGGGACCAGCGCAGAGAGACGCCATGGCGCTCAGCGCGGCCGTTCGAAGATTTCGCTTCTCAATCTCCATCGCCGCTGTGGCTACCCCCCGCTCACCCAAAGATTGTTGGTCAATCAAAGACTGCCGCATAGTATCCTCTCGAGCTCGAATCTGATTCTGATTGGGAGAGAAGCCGCACCAGTCCTCCATCAAGGAGAAAGCCGATTTGCGTGACTCGAATGTCATCCATCGAGATGGGTCCTTGGTTCGGTTTATGCCTTCAAACAAGGCTTCCATGAGTCCGCAATAGTATCGGCGGAGCTTCTGGAATTCCCAATCCATTTGAACCTCTCCATCCATCAGAAACAGCTTTAGATCCTTGGCATACGAGGTCAGACTGTTGAGGAAAAAGTCGGATTCATATACAAGAGGGTCTTCGAGGAAGTGCGACGTCAATTTGAAGACGTGCGAGATTTCAGTTCGCAGGAGATCCATCTTCCGATTTCGACGCGGAACACTGTTTGTTCTTTGGTGAAGAGGCTTTGCGCGGGCCTCGTCAATGCAACGTGAAACTTGCCCTTGTAGCTCCTCGAGAAGTATCCGGTATATGCCAATGTTAATGCAGCCCAGCGAAACAACAATGGCATCACGCACGGACGCTGATGAAACTGAAAGAAGCGATATCAAGGTCTTGAATAGCATTCTGGCTGTCAAAATCTTTTCGATCGGTTGTTCGAGTTTGGGTCCTGAGTTGGCGTGATGGACGTCTGATGCCGTCACGTCAGGAGGAGGAGTCTCCGAGTCGCTAAACGTTGCGCAAGCAAATATTAGATACAGCTTCCATTGCTCGACCGTGACCTCGGGTTGTTGCCCTGGAGAACGACTTCCTGTCCGACTGTTTGCATCGGGGCTGTAGTACAGTCCCCTCGTCGGTTCAGACATAAAGACTATATGTTTGTACATTTGCAGTAACCGACTGCATATGAGATCGCGACAAATGGCGACGGCGAGAGGGCACCTCTCAGACGCAATGCTGATGAGATTGGGAAAAATCTTGAACCACAAACTCGCGTCGTACGAGACATCGCTTGTGCATAGCTCAACAACTGCACTCTTCACATTTGCATTCTGCAACCCGCGTTGCAATCTGCTGCGCTCAGCAACCGAAAGCTGTTCGTCGTCGAATTTCATGATCTGCTCCGACTCGCCTTCTATAATATCGATCAGACGCACCGGCGCCTTTCTTTTCGCCGCTGTCTTCGTGAGCACCTTGTCAAAGTCGACGATGAGGCGCAAAACCGTGATGGCAAAGTGTCGCACCCTGCGCGACTGCGAGCACAGAAAGAATAGACCATAAGCTTCAGCTTGATCGACTTCAGCCCACCGACACGAGGAAGTGAGCCCCTTGGCCCTCTTGGCAGTCTCAGCAGTATCAGACTTGTCATTTTCCGCTTCTCGTACCTCGTTCTTGATCTCGTCGAGCCAGATATGGAGCAATTCAACGTATAAACGAAGGGTGTTGTCGATATGTCCGGGTCCAAGCATGCGACCACCAGACATTTCTGAGTACCGACCTTCGAAGTCAAAGATGAATCGAGAGAAGCCGGCGACGACTTGCTGCGCGTGGGATTGCCTGGCTATCGCCTTCAACGAACAGGCGGATGAGTGCGCGATATTGGACTGAACATGAGCAGTGCCTGTACATAGTAAGTGGATTAGGGGGGTGGATGAAATGTCGGCGGGTAAGCATCGGGGAAGGGCTTGGACAGCCACATGCAGAAGCTCGTAAAAAGCTTGTTTCTGCTCGGGTGCATTCGGATGCTCGTCGCGTCGGGAGAAGGAAAATGTGTCCGAGATGGGAGTTTTTGGTCCAGGACTATTAAACTTCTCGTCCAGCGCAGCTTGGCCACCAAATGTATCGTTACAGACAGTCGTGATCTTGCCCAAGATTTGACAAAATTGAAGATAGTAATCGCGTGCACCATCGCTCAAAACATGAGTCAATACTGGTCGTGAGACTGACTCCTTCTTCAAGCCAAACGCTGTCTTGGACACTGTGCCATCCGTCGTCGGCAAGGCAAATATCGGGAAAGCGAGCCACCTTTCCTCAGAGGGTGGTAGTGTATCATTGCCTCGTGGGAAAGGTGGACGTCCCTGTTCCCCCTTTTCAAGATCAGACATGATGCACAGAAACGCGCGGATCCCGACCACGATTCTGTCCGGATCCAGCTGCTCGACGCGCAACTCTTTCTCCGTCATGAAGAGCTCGGCATTCATCAGAGGGAAGATGACGGTTCTGAAACAGTACTCTGGGTATTTGAAGCCAATGATTCGAATAATCTGGATGAGAGGGTCCGTCACTGCAACGTCGGACGCAGTGATGCTTCGCTTACCGCTCGGCAGAACCAATCTCATTACATCGTCGAGCTTGCGCGCGGACGTTTGAAAGTTGTCGCTCGTGCGGTACAGATAGGACCAGACCAGCCTCGAGATGACCTGGAGACAGAGAGGTCTTGTGTTGCGATCCTTGAGTTTGGCTTGCGCAGAAAGTATCAGTGGCAGCCACTGGGAGCTGAAGCTATCGGGTGAGGATACGCAAAGCAAAGTCGCCGTCAATGGAAAGGTGACGCTCCAGTGCCGCGGCTTGACGGACATTTGCGCTAATCGTTCTCTGATGGAGACAACAACTTCGTACCATTTGGGGTGCAGTAGATGGCTGTTGCTGGCGTTGGCGGCGATTGGCCGTAGCAGCAGATCAAAGGTTTGGCAAAATGCAAATTTGACTCTCTGTCCATGTGCTCTGCTGAATAGGCGGCCCAAAGAGACCAGAAACTCACACGACATCTCCCAGGTAGATTCTGGCGAAATCTTGACTTTGAGGTGCTTCATTCCGCCGAGAACAAGCTCCATTTTCCCCTCCGCTTCTCTGGTAGCGGGTGACGTTGGGTTCTTAGCTGACATCTCCTGCAAAGAGCTGTCAAGATCCTCGAGAAATCGTCGAGCGACTCCTGGAAAGTTGATACCACTCATGCATCCCAGTATCTCGGCGAATAGATTCCAGTTGGAGAGTTTCAATTGTGATGACAGAAGCTGATCAATATCTGCAATCTTCAGCTGGCCAAAGATGATGCCTTCGAGCTTTTCTTCCATTTCTAGCGTAATGGACTCAAGGCTGCATTGACTGATAATCTCTAGAAGGACCCGGCAAAGGACGTAAATGGAGACGGTCGAAAGACGCTCTTGTTCAGCTACGTAATCCTGTTTCGCAGACAATGTCGCAGGGCCAGAGTCGGCAGCATCAGCAGCCTCGGAATCCTGACCGGACTGTACCGGCTCCGTGTTTCTGCGCGGTAGAACACCGCCGGGCCCGCCGGGCAGATTTACACGCATCTGGTACAATTCGGCTCTCGCGTCACTGGCTGCGTCACTTTTGCTCTTCCTCCACAGCATTATCGAATCAATTAAGGCCTTGGGCTTTGGACTGGCGATATGCCCTAAAGCCCCGAGAAGCTGATCGAAAGTGGCATCACGACCAGGGCCACAGATGCGCTCGATCTGGGGCTCCGGGTCAAAGGGAACAGTGATGGTTCGGGACAGCTTCTCCTCCGCCTGTGCGATAAACTAACCAGCCGTGAGCAAATAACCAGAAGAGAAGTGCTTTTTGGGCTTGGTCAAACCTACCGATGTAAAAAGCACGTGCAAAGCATATTCCCCAACAGTGTTTTGATCGTCATTGAGCGTGAGAGAGTATGATGGATGGACTGAATGTTCCCGCCTTGGCTTGCCGTACACCAGCTCTACTGCCCTCTGACCTGATGCCCAAAAAAAATCATCGGCAGCCGAGGCAGACCTCTCCATAGGTATAGAGCTCACTGGACTTAGGGTAGGACCTGCCAGAGAAGTGCCGGGCCTTGAGGGCAAATCCACCTCGGTATCTAGCCTGGTTGCCACCGGTTGCAAGTCTAATCTCTCAAGTCCCACTCCAGCCGCAGCAATCAACTGTGGTGTGACAGGACTGGTAGACATGCTTGACTGGCTGCCGTTTCTCGAGTGCTGTATGCCGTGAACAATGGAAGTTTGTCGATGATGGCCGTACAGAGCCGTTTTGGAGTAATCTGTCGCACGCTCAACAGCGCCAGGCAGGCCTTGTCGAAGGGGCCCTCCAAGAAGTCGAGGTGAGGGTACTACCGGCGGAGAGTGGATGGTCTGGTCTCGAAAGAGTTGATGATCGTGTTCGTCTTCATATCTAGCCCCGGGTCGTGATGTCTGCTTGGGCGTTTGCTTGGACGGATCTTGTGGATTGTCGGAGAGAAGCTGAGATGGGGCTATACAACTAATTCGTCAGTGATGACTCTGGTTCAATGTCTGGCGTGTTGTGAGTGTCACTCGGCGAAGAAAGCAGCTGCGGCAAAGCGGCGGCCGAGAATCGACTGGACGCGTGACTCGTACGACTGCCAACGCCCAAGAAGCTTCACCAGAACAACAGCAGCGACAAAACTCACCCATTGTCAAGCGGACCGCCGCCCAAGCTTAATGGACCGACTTTGGGCATGCGAGACCAGAGGGGGCATGGCAAGACAGGATACTTGCAGACCAAGCCGCGAACCGTTGTTGCGGGCGGGCACGAGGGTTAAAAGATGTCGGAACTTGGAAGCGAGCTCGAAGCTCCTCTGTCCGGACTCCAGAGATGCAGCGATCTAGCGTCGCAGGCTCGCAGCGTTAGTACGGTACGCGGAGAGAGCTAGACGGCTCTCGTCGAATCATCGTCCGCCATCCGCCAGCCATCAGCCGCCGACCGCCGACCGCCAACGCAACCACCAGTGCGATGCAAGGAAACACGTATTGATTACGGAGCTCGAGTGACTTTGATTAATTCACACACGGATGGAGAAGCGAACCTTGTATGCGCTTCGTCATGGGCAAAGTGAGCAAAAATGACAACGTCTCGTCCATCGTAGACCGGCCTACCACCGTCGGCCGTGCCGTACGGGTCCGTACCAGGTACCTAATCATGAGGGTACCTCCTACGTCCCCCGTTAGATACAGAGCTCCGTATCTACTCCGTACTTAGAAATGTCCTTCTGCGGTTCCAGCTAAACCAATGCAGGCCGGCGATTGCCAAGGACAAGCTGCAGGATACCGCACATTCTACGGAGTAGGTACAGTAGGAATGTACAATGATTATACATATGTATGTACGTATGTACTGTAGTCTGTATGTAGTTCTGTAGAAGGGCTGAACGCGCTTGCCACTGGCCAGGGGCTGGAAGGTTGCGGCAGGACCCGCATCGCGACAACTCATCAGTGATCAGTGATCACATTGTGCGTTATAGATTATAGAGGTACATACGGAGTACATACGGAGTATGTATGTACATATGTACCTTTTTCGTCCAGTATCAGGCACCGCCTCAACAAGTGTGCATCTTTCTCGAGGGGGCTGAGATTGGATCCATCATCCGCGCCGTGCTCATCATCGGGGTGACGTTGTGCCGACCTCGGACCAGTTGTCAAACCTAATGTATGTACGTACTCCGTACCCAGGCTACAGCCTACAGGTACTCCGTACGTATGTACTCGCGAGTCGCGAGTCGCGGCTTTGTGGTCCAGCACGTGAACTGGCCTATCATTACTCCGTCCGGCCCGTCATCTGGCCCCACCGAAGCCTGCGCTTCCATCGTCGTCCTCACAATCCATTATCTCACGTTGATCAGTGAAGCCCAGGTGGCCTTCCTGCTTCCTCGTTTTAGCGGGTCTCGGGGTCTCGGGGCGGCGCATGTTTGCCCCTCCGACTTCTGCATCTTGCTCCGTCACCCCTCTGCCTTCGCCCGTCGCCTTCTCTCAATCGCCCGCCCGGTGCTCGCCGCCGTAACTTTCCTTGTTTCTCTCTTCGTGGTCAGGTGTATTGAGTCGCTCATCATGGCGGAATTAGACACGCTCGACATGGTCGTTCTCGGAGTCATTCTCCTGGGAACGCTGGCATACTTCTCCAAGGGCACGATATGGGGCGTCGTAAAGGACCCCTACGCCAATACCTTTGCCAATGTCAACGGCGCAAAGGCCGAGCGCTCCAGGAACATCATAGAGAAGATGGAGGAATCTGGCAAAAACTGCGTCATCTTCTACGGGTCCCAAACCGGAACCGCTGAGGATTATGCTTCGCGTCTGGCCAAGGAGGGCAAGAGCCGCTTTGGTCTGGAGACCATGGTCGCCGATCTGGAAGAGTACGATTACGACAATCTCGATACCATGCCGAGCGACAAGGTTGCCATGTTTGTTCTTGCTACCTATGGCGAGGGTGAGCCTACTGATAATGCGGTCGAGTTCTACGAGTTCATCACTGGCGAAGACGTTAGCTTCTCCGAGGGCGGCGACGACCCTCTGCAGAACCTGAACTACGTTGCCTTTGGCCTCGGCAACAATACGTACGAACACTACAACTCTATGGTCCGCAATGTCGATAAGGCTCTTACCAAGCTTGGCGCCCACCGAATTGGCCAGGCTGGCGAAGGAGACGATGGTGCCGGCACCATGGAGGAAGATTTCTTGGCCTGGAAAGACCCCATGTGGGTTGCTCTGGCCGAGAAGATGGGACTTGAGGAGCGCGAAGCTGTCTATGAACCTACATTCTCTATCGTTGATCGTGAGAACCTCACCCCCGAGTCTCCCGAAGTGTACCTCGGAGAGCCGAACAAGATGCACCTCGACGGCACAGCCAAGGGCCCATTCAACTCGCACAACCCTTATATTGCGCCGATTGTCGAATCTCGAGAACTGTTCTCAGCCAAAGATCGAAATTGCATCCACATGGAGATCGATGTCAGCGGCTCAAATCTAACGTACCAAACTGGAGATCATCTCGCAATCTGGCCCACCAACCCTGGTGAAGAAGTCGATCGATTCTTGGATGTCATTGGGCTGAAGGAGAAGCGAAATAATGTCATCAGTGTCAAGCCTCTAGAGCCGACGGCCAAGGTACCTTTCCCGACCCCAACTACGTATGATGCCATTGTACGATATCATCTCGAAATCTGTGGCCCCGTGTCTCGTCAATTCGCCGCAACAGTGGCCGCCTTCTCTCCCGACGAAGAGATCAAGGCCGAAATGACCCGACTGGGCAGTGATAAGCAGTACTTCCATGAGAAGACTGGACCTCATTTCTACAATATCGCTCGCTTCCTGGAAGCCATTGGAAAGGGCCAGAAATGGTCCAATATTCCGTTTTCGGCATTTATTGAAGGTCTCACGAAGCTCCAGCCCCGCTACTATTCCATCTCCTCGTCTTCTCTGGTTCAACCCAAGAAAATTTCTCTCACTGCTGTGGTCGAGTCGCAAAAAATTGTCGGTAGAATGGAACCATTCCGTGGCGTGGCCACCAACTATCTGTTCGCCCTCAAACAGAAGCAAAACGGCGACCCCGACCCGTCGTCCTTTGGCAAGACCTACGCGCTTACTGGACCTCGCAACAAGTTTGACGGAATCCACGTTCCCGTACATGTCCGCCATTCCAATTTCAAGCTCCCGTCTGACCCTGGCAAGCCCATTATTATGGTCGGTCCCGGCACTGGTGTCGCTCCTTTTCGTGGGTTCATTCAAGAGCGAGCGAAGCAGGCTCAGAACGGGACAAGTGTCGGCAAGACGATTCTTTTCTTTGGGTGCAGAAAACGGTCCGAGGATTTCTTGTACGAGTCTGAATTCGAGGTAAGGTCTACACGAGCACCTAATGAGACAACCCATATCCCATGCCTCGTCCCAGTCTCATAAATGAGGCACATGACCGATTCTCACAATATAAATGAACAGGAATACAAGAAGACTCTCGGCGACAATCTCGAGATTGTCACAGCTTTCTCAAGAGAAGGATCTGAGAAGGTCTACGTCCAGCACCGCTTGAAGGAACGCTCCAAAGAAGTTGGCGAGCTACTCTCTCAACGAGCCTACTTCTACGTCTGCGGTGACGCAGCACACATGGCTCGAGAAGTCAATACCGTTCTGGCTCAAATACTCGCCGAATCGCGTGGCGTGTCGGAGGCCAAGGGCGAAGAGATTGTGAAGAACATGAGAGCGGCAAACCAATACCAGGTACGTCATGCAAGCTTATTGATGTTCCCCCACCAGCGTGACTTGTGTCTCGAAATTCACGGCTCCTAACCACAATTCTTTTCACAGGAGGATGTATGGTCTTGAGAAGAAAGCAGTGCGAAGAAGCGAATAATACACATCTTTTGTACAAAACGATACTCGATGCGCCGGCGTGCTTGGAATATGGGTACAGGTATGCATAGTTGGCGACGAGTCGGCCTCGGCTTTTCATGCTCATGATGACAAACTTTCATATCGGTATTCAAAAGTCTTGGGCAGCCTTTTTTCTCTCCCCTTTCTTTGCTTTTTATTGCCAGGTACATAGATTTCTTTTGCATCTCAGCATGCATGTTTGCGGCGGGCCATAATCCTCGGTGACTTTTCGAAAGAGGTTGGTGTTTTCATATAACTAGACAAAGCATTGTTAGACTGGTGTTTGAATTTAGCCTGTTTTGAGATGTGCACCTACGTGGGGGAAAGACTGCTCTTGTCTGCATCCTTGGTTTCTTTGAACCTCTTGGGTTCTTTCTTGTTCGGGTTTTGATACCCCATGCTTGATATTTTGACCACCACGCCGTGCGGCTTGCGCTGGCGATTGGTCTGCGCCGTCTCGCTTCATGGCTGGAAGGGTATCTGCGCGCATTGTTCGCCGGGTCGTGGGCTCATTGTTAGGGGCCCGTCACGATGACCGTGTCTTGGAATGCGTCGACCGTCTTGCTAGCGAATTCGGCCATCCGGGCACACCATCTGAGCAGGCAATAATCACGGAGACTAACAAGTAACCAGCGTGCAGTGACGGTTGATGGAGATGATCTAGTTTGGCCTTTCGTCTGCTGCTGGGCTATAAGGTTCAAATAGCCTCTCGCTACGAAGCTGGACAGATTCCAACAGGTAGGTGGTTCACAAACCGTCCTCCGCTGCGGTCAATGATGTATCATGTCCCATCAGTTGTTCTGACGACTGCCGGAGGTGTTGCAAGTCTTTCCCGCAAGAGTGGCACCCGGATTCGAGACGTCAGTTCTCATTCTCCCTGTCTCGAACGGGCCAGGCAGATGGCGACCTGTTGCAAACGGGCGGTTTTCGTTGGACACTTTCGGCAAGCGGAAGGCTGAACTCGAGCTGCTCACCTGTGTACAGAATTCTTTGGCATCTTCACCTTAGTATCCGCCGTCCGCCAAAGATGGCACAAACAGAGTTATCGGAAGATGCTGCGCGCTTATTACGAAGGCCGCAAAGATACGTGGCCCGGCCCCGAATTGCCTGTAAACTGCGACGAAGTCAGATACACACATATGCCCGCACCACTTCCACCATATCTGTGGCCGAAGATGCTGCAGACGGCAATGGGATCAACAAACTCGTGCAGCAATACAGAAGCGATTGTGAGACAATCCAGCATCATGGCATCTGGACCGTTATTCGGTTCTCAAGGTGGCCTACTGTCTACAGCGATATCTGCACATCTGTCGACTTCACTGGAGATTTTTCGAGAGCGAAGTTTCCACAAGGTCGATCAGTAGGTTAGAGAAAAGAACTTCAGGCTCTAAACTAGCGAGCTATCTGGCTAATATATCTTTAGGAAGAGGGATAATGGAATCAACACCCTGCCCATCATTGGTCATTACACTCCAGCAACATCCGAGAATGGTATGTCAATTTGCGCCTCCCAAAATTTTCATAGGAGTGCAAGTGATAGAACAACAAACTATCCCTGGGGTCATAAGATGACAAGGAATGGCCGCTCACTCGCATGGTTTGGCTGAAGCCCGATGCATGCAACTGTGGCTGAGAAGATGCTCAGGATCCGATAGAAAGAAAGCTACAAAAACTGGCAGAATCGTGCAGCGCGGATTGTCTCCGAAAGAACGGAAATGCCCGCTGTGCCTCTCAATATGGCCGATGCCGGTTTTGATACATATCGTCAACATGCAGCTGTCCAGTGCCATTTCGCGGGCTGAGCGCGATATGCCAAAGCACAGCAATATCTTGATCACCACTATGACCACTGATTCCTGAACCCCAAGCAATAATCCGTCACAACAACACCATGGTGTGGACGATCGTAGGCCGTAGGTGACGGTCACCCCGTCAACGTCGAAGCGAAGAGGCATTTATGACGGGCTTTCAGACGGCACCGACGGCATACACCTGTACGACGGCCTCCGCACAAATTCAAGAAGCCACACGAGATGAGGACTGGCAATTGCATGACCAATATCACGCCACGCACCTGCTATGTTCAGAGCTTGCCATGGAACTTGCTCTTTGTTAAGCGAGCTGAACTGCGCCGTCACGCCGTGAATAGAGCCGTCGATCAGCTGGAGCGTCTGCTCCGCGTTGTCTTCGTTCTTGAACCAGAAATGAATCGGGCTAGCGTCTAGAAACCCATCGCACAATGCCTGGTCCGTGAACCGCTTTGTTCGGCCCTTTCTCGTTTCTACAAAACGGAGGCCGTAATGGTAGCGAGTTGAATCTGAGAGAGGGGTACCCGGATGAGCCTGATTAATGTGTGCAGAGCAGACAGTTTGGCTGGCCATTGTCCTTGTATAAAGTCCAAGTGGCTCGTGTCTCTTGTACCATGTCAGCAATGGCGTTGAGCTCATTCACTCCGAGATCACTTGTGAATTTTGTAAACATCTCGTTAGCTCGAAGATGTATATAGGTGCGCGGGAATGTCAGAATGTCAGAATGCAGACAAAAGTCGGATTGAAGTAGCACAACAATGCCCAGAGGAACGAGGCCTTGAGGGCGCATCATTTGCTGCGCTAGCTGACCAGATCTTACTATGTCCGCTTTTATGATATGGAACTTGGCCCATAGATCGACGTCCAGATGCTATCACCGTCGAGCCCAGTGATGCGGAACAAGCGGACCTTTTGTGGCATCCAGACAGCCATCTTTGGACACCGACGTAGCGAGGAGATCGGATCTATCGAAAGGACCTACAAGGGCTGGTATACATACTATGTACCCAAGATGAGCTCCAAGTTAAGCAAAATATTCGTATGATGCGCCCTACTGATGTTGCAGAAACGAGGTATATGTACTACCTATGTATGTACTCGTGACCTGAACGCGGCGCATAATTATCCAATTGCCGCTATTACGCATATGGTCTAGCTTGGCTTGGCGTCTGGACTCTGGCCGAAACGCCGATGCTGGAGACCCGGAAATAAGGGAGAAGGCTCCGGTATACTCCGGCCTTGGCACCACTCGGCGCCACCCGTCGTCTTGCACATGTATGTACATGTACTCCGTACAAGAAACGCCTTGCGGTTTTCCACCGTTGTTGTGGCTATTGTAACTTGTGACCACTGGCCATGGTGAGGTCCCGTTGGACAAACTGAGGCTACGTTTTGCCCTATTTGAAGCGTCAAACTCAAGCTGCTCATGATGTCTGAACTTGTCCTCCCATCGACATCAATAGGTACCAGGTACCTATTCGCACCGTCCTAAACTCAAGCCTGCACTATTGGGCCGGTAGTCTCGGTGTTGTTGCCTTGACGATCGATGCTAGCCATTGTCATGGATTTCGTCACTTCCACGAACGGAGAGATGCTTAGGTAGTTGATATGCTCGAATCCATCGTCCTTTCGGTGCATTTTGATTACCCGGGCTTTCGCGCACCAGCGCCTTTTGCGACAATCTCCCCCAGCAGGAGATCAGACAAGTATCGCCCGCATCGGGCTATGACATTAGACATCGCTGCTGTAACCGGCGTCAGCAGCTGGTCACTTTCCTTTATTTTTTCTTGATTAGTACTAGATAGGTGTTGTATGTAGTGCACCTAGCCTTAGACCGTCTACACGGCAGTTTACTTTTCCGCACCCCTGGATGCGCACCCCTCGCGCGCACGGACCCCCCGAGGCCGATACCGGCAATGCACACGTGACTCTACAACTAGCCTTTCCACAACAAGCTGCACAACGTTGTTACCCGTCATCACCGCCATCACCATCATCACCGTCATCACCGCCATCACCGCCATCACCGCCATCACAATGGAGTCCAACAAAGAGCACATTGAAGCGCTGCTGAAGGACCTCACGCCGTCACCGCCTTCACCGTCGCCGTGGCAGGCGGAGGTCATCACCATCGAAGACGACGCTGCGCCGGCGGACCCCATCACCATTGATGATGACACTGAATCGGAATGCGACCTACAGCAGAAGGAGGTCAATGTGGAGGACATTGAGAGGATGGAGGTCGAAGAAGACGATTTTGACAGCGAAGACGAGGGCTCTCTTGGTCAGCCAGCCCTTCCACAAGAGCAGACGTTCGCCTCGCTCGGAGCGCTGGAGTCTTATCTACATGACTTCGCCGTGCCGCTTGGTTTCGACGTCGCTCGGTCGAAGTGGTATGGCAGGAAGAACGAGTCCACTGGCAAGATGTCTAGGCTGTTCTTCCGCTGCTGTCGTGGTCGTAAGCAAGATGGCCGACGCAAGGCAGATTCACGGCGCCACACGATCAAGACCGATTGCAAGTGGAAGGTTGCTGCAGTAGCGTCTGATCCCTCTGACTTAACCGGCCTCTTCGAAGTCTGTCTCTGCCAGACGATGACGAGGATTCATAATCACGGACCGAGTAATCCTATTGCCCTCGTGGGACACCGTCGGCGCAGTCGAAAGAACCATGAAGCCTTGGTGGCTGCGCTGTCCGACGCTGGCCAACCTCCTCGTGTCCTTAAACTGCTCATGAAGCGCGAGCATGGTGTCATCATGAAGAGCAAGGACATTTACAATCTCCTCTGGCGTCTACACGTATGTATATAGCAGATTCATATACATAGCAGATTCTACAACCGTTGCAAAACTTAAAAGTCATCAACACTCTAAGAGCGTGCCATTGCCGCTGAGAACGCTGCAGCCAATGAGACCTTCGCTGTTTGGTCGCTGCGATCTCGGTCTCGGAGGGTCCGTGCGCGCGAGGGGTGCGCATCCAGGGGTGCGGAAAAGTAAACTGCGTCTACACGCCCCAAGGGAGGCTCTGCGGAGGGGCGCGCTGCGCCCCACTGCCGGCGACAATCAAATCAAATCATTGATTACCCGGGCCGTGCTCCCGGTATATAGTATATTTTTCCCGTCATGTTGGCTCCTACCTGGTCAGAGCCTTGAGGACCCTGCATAGGTATTCCAAGTATGTCATTTGCAACCTGTTTCAACGGCCCGTTTCAATGTACTGTACCTTGCAACGTTGCACACTCCTCCAGTACCTATCGGTGGTCCCAACTAATGCGGTCTTCGGAAGATCGACCGCGTGGACCTAGCCCACGAGAGCGTATAAATTATAAATATGATCTTATCAAGGAAACTCCAAGCGCGCCTCCTCTTCCTCCTCCTCCTCCTCCTCCTCCTCCTCCTCCTCCTCCTCCTCCTCGTGCTTCTGAGTCCTCAGGTTCTTGGATACGATAACAAATTCGTCACAACATTCGTGCCCTCCCTGGAAGCTGGAACTTGGGGCCCTAAGCGGTGGCATAGATCAGCATGGTACGCACTCAAGCTGCAAATTATTATCCCAGCGTTAGGGCTCACGCCCGCGACTTGCCATACGCCGCTTTCGCCGATTGCCTCTACGAACGCCTATGACGCGATGCGCGACGCCGCCTTGCCGTAGGCACATACTGCCCGCCCCAGGAAGACGAGCAGGGTTCTTGGGTGGGAGGGGGAGTGGAATATGCAGATACCTACGCATTTTTGGATCACCAACCTTCCCAGGAAATTTAGAAAGAATTGCGAAGTAGGTACCTAAGTGAAAAAGCCCCGGCCCCGGCCCCCGGGAATGTTTTGTCTGTTATTATGCAAAGGGGCGAGTTCAATCACATACATAGGTATCCTACGAACAGTGACATGAATCTGATGCTGCGGTTGATCGATGGTTTCTTTCAGAATCCTTGCTAAGTTGCCGGCAATGTCAATGCGCCAACTGTGCCATCGACTTTACTCCGTACATACGTACCTACCTAGGTAGGTACTCATACGGAGATATTACATGTAGGTACCTACCTAAAATGTGCTCCGTAAGTATGTAGGTACATAGGTACATAGCCAGGCACCCTACAGGCTACAATACAGAGCAGGGATCCGTGGGCAAGGAGCGCGGTGGGCCATGCAGGGGGACAGCTTGAGATCTGCCGACGAGCCTGGCCCCGGGGGGCGGTTGGGGCCAATCGAGCCTTCACTGGCACTGGAGAAGACGTGGGAGATTGTACCGACTCCCGAGACAATCCTGCTCCCATCCTCCTCCGCGAAAGTTTCTCGCACTTTCTTCGTTGATCGCAA
Source organism: Claviceps purpurea (assembly GCA_029405325.1). Lineage (NCBI taxonomy): Eukaryota > Fungi > Ascomycota > Sordariomycetes > Hypocreales > Clavicipitaceae > Claviceps > Claviceps purpurea. The sequence goes on along the minus strand of CM055783.1, from coordinate 1,871,695 downwards.
ACCTCGAAAACTAGGGTGATCTTGCTAGCGATTCTTGGATCAGCACCACTTGAGGTCCCAGCAGCCCAGCCTGTTGACGCTTGTCGAGGTGTCGCGAAATTTGAGCGTGTCCTCCACAAGCTTCCGATCGGCGATGGCGATGAAGCAAGTGTATCAGTAAGGGGGCCGCTCTGCAAGCCCAGAGTGACGACTTTGAGCCGTGATTCTAATCAGCAGAGCCTGTAAGTTAACGCAGCCTCGTTAGTGTCACAACTGCCGGCGGGAGCAGCCTCATACTCGTCAATAAATCCCTTTTCTGGGACATCAAGAGCGAACAGGTCGATCTGGAGGAATGCCAAGGGTGACTTCAATCTCAGTTTCTCCGACGAATATTTCGTTCTTACAGGTAGCAAGCGCTCACGACACTCTATTGCAGGGACCTTCCTTCCTCCACTGACCTGTTCGTCGCATTAACATGGATGGCCAACCGCTCATGCACTGCAATCGAGCGAGGGAGTGCAGGCTTGGTTTCGATTTGAGCTCACATTCAGGTCAGCAATGGCGTCTTGCCTCCTTCCCTGTTGTTATCTGTAGGTATTCGAAACTCGCTCATTTTTTATTTTTTGAATGCAGCCACTGAGGTGCTTGAGATGCTCGATGGGCTCACCCTCCCTTGCGTGCCGGCGCACCCCCATTCTCCCTACCTACTTGAATACCTACCTCGAAAGTAGTGCTGCAAAGAAAGATCCATGCAAGTTCGTACTCTGTACGTGAGGTTTCAATATCCTGAAGGGCGGGCTGAGTCCAGGGCTCATCGCACATCAATTTGTATGATGAAGAGGGCAAAAGCGGATGCTCCCGAGTCCCGAATTTGAATGAATCAGGGTGAACAAGGCGATGCAGAAGCTTCGAGATTGTTCGACGAAGGATTCGGCCATAAGCCTTGAGATACAGCTATGCTTGTTACTGGATCAAAATCAGAAGATCGTCACCACGTATCAGGGTATTGTTGCTTTTAAGTGCACATGAACACCCGACGCTTTTGGAGCCGGGGCGAACAGTGTACACGCTGCCGCTTTGCAACAGGCTAGCGTCAAGACAACTTCTATACATGCGTCTCACAATGTGCCTGGGGGATGGGCATCGCCCGTCTCTCCAGCCTCAAATCTCGGACTGCCATAATAACAAGCGAACACTAGTGTTGAGCTGCTCCCTCTATGTATGTTGACAAGATGGCGGCGAATCGCGATGACTTTCTGTCGTCCTTGTGGTCTGGTGACGGCCCTGGTCATCGCAGGAGTCACTCGTCAGCATTTTGTACCTGAAGTGATGAGAAAATAGTTTCCATGCCAGACTTGGGTTGTCTTGGATGAGGGAAAATGTGCTCTCTGTCCTATCCCAATTGCCCTGGCCCCTGGTACCAGTCTACCTAGTCTGGCTAGACATGCAGACTTTGGTCATTCCCGTCTTAGAGATCCCTCTGGCTGCGTCATTGTGTTCAATGTCAGGAGACAGGGAGTGACCTGACCACCTGCTGAGCAATCTTTCACCTTGCTATTCTCCGATCGCGTCTTTTTTCACTTCTGAATAGTGAGGACATTGCCACCCTCTATCGCACTCGACTCGAAACTACCTCGCAGCCGGTCGGCAAATCGTGAGATCGAGTGTCGCCCTAGAGCCACCGAAGAAGTCGCGAAGCTTGGCAAGAAATCGTTGTCCGATTCGGTGGTGCGTCTGAACGTCCATGCGGAATGAGTCACCGGACTCGAAACGTCCGGTGTTGAACAAGAACAAGCGAGTCGATTGTTCGCCTTCGCTTGACGCGGCACAGCCGGTGAGTATCAGGAGTGTCGTCAACTGGCCAGCAGCTGTCGGAAGGCGGCATACGACTACAATCGGCCTTCCCAAACAGATGGAAACAGTTGGCTACTAGCTTCACAACTGTGAACTGGCAGCATCGACTCTCGAGAACCTCGGTTGACTTCTCAAGCTTCGTGCTCGTCGTCATCGCTGGCTCAGTTGCTCGTCTTCCTCGCTTCCTCGCTTCCTCGCCTATTCGCTCTCTATTCTTCCTTCTCGCCTCCCGCGTTGGTTCAAATTCAACGGCAAGGCCGCTACCACCTACCTGCTTGCTTTTTACATAAATAGTTCACGACTCCTTCCCCCGCATCCTAGCATAAGCATCGCAATTACCTCACCAACATCATTATTCAAGTTTAGGTAGGTGCCTCGCTTCTTCTAGTATTTACTTCATCCATTTCCAGCCAGCCTTCACAACTCTCTTCCGTACCATCTCTTCTACTTGTTTCCCGCATCATCAACACAACTCAGCCAAACCGTTCTAGTGCTTCTTGTCATCCACTCGGCATCATACGACAAGCCATTTGCTCAGCTTGTTCTATCTTACTGACCCCTTTGCTTCATTTCGTGTCTTGATAGCAACATTCGCCTTCGATACTCCTCGACTGTTTCACGTGTCATATAGACGTCCAAGTCCGAAAAGCCATGTAAGTCTTGATTTGGTCGTTATCTTCTGTTTGGCCGGCCACGTCAGCGGTCTCCTCATTTCTGATCCCCTCCCTTCTCCAGAGACTCATTTTTTCTCTGCCTGATTCTTTTCCTCTTCACCATTGCCTATCTTTCACGCCCTTTTACTCTCGAAAGTGTTCCAAATTTCTTTCTGTTAATAATAACGAACCTGACGCGGTCGTCGAAAAACAAAGTTCGTCTCGAGTTGACATCATATAGTCAACAGTTCGAGCTTAATCACTTGCTCTTTTTCAATTCCAAGTAAGTGGTGCCTCTTGCGAACGAGGAGATCTCGGAGATTTCCTGTGGTAGGAAATCACCGGTTCACCAGATCAGTGGCAGATCTTCATCTCGATTTTATCTTGTGTGCCAACGACAGGATACCATGCCTACCACTTAAATCTTGATATCGTCAGGACGCTAATAACATCGAATTTGGACGTATAGCTCCCAGTCTTAGGCAACCAGACTCCAAACGACATTCATACGAAATGGATGCAGGCAGCAGCATTGGAACCGCCTACCTTCCCAGTCATGCGGGTCGGCACGTCCATGGACATGTTTCTGCCCACTCGGCCGCGGATACAAACAGCTTGATGAACCATTTTGCAAGCCTGTCCATGGGAACGCTCGGCATTCCCGGCAACTCTGGCCATATGGCCATGGGACCAGGGCCAGCATACGTTGTTGGATCCGATGGTCAATACGTTCTCGCTCCAATGAACCACCAGCCTCTTAGAATGAGTCACGGCAACGAGAATCCATATGCCGGATTTGGCATTCCTGCTGGTTCCTATGGCTCCCCTTATGTTGGTCTTCCTGTTCCCTTGATGCCCTACACTCCTGGACGGCCTAGCGTAACCCAGGCTCGCATGGATCGTGGGCATTCGGACGTCCCTGGACTTGAGAATCGACGCGGTTCATATTCCACGACTGAGTCGAACCCCGCTACCCCCTTTTACGGGGCTATCTCACAACGTGATGCCGGACCGCGAGTTGCAAGCCTTGACCGTTCAGCCTACACCACTCCGTCTCCTCAGCAGATTGGTCTTCCCGCTCTTCAGAATGATCTCGGCAAGTCTGCCATTTCTGTGGTGCCTGATCGCACAATTGACGAGCTTTTGAAACAAGACCCTGCTGTTCCAAGAGCCGTCCCTGCAGTTTTCACTCCCCCCAGCCAGATGAAAAGCCTCGAGCAGAGCTTGGAGAACCGCATTTCTGGAAATCGAAATGTGTACATTCGTGGCCTTCATCCGACAACTGACGACGGCCTGCTCTATAAGTTCACATCTCGATTTGGGCGGGTGGAAACGTCAAAGGCCATCATTGACACGGGAACCGGAGCGTGCAAAGGGTCAATATCCCCCGAGAATTCGCTCTTGACGCGAGACTGACAGCTTACAGATTCGGCTTTGCGAAATTTTGTGATGTAAAAGACTCTGAAATGTGCATTCGCGGGTTCCATCGACTCGGTTACGAAGTTGGCTTTGCGAGAGTGAGTGGCATCTGCCTCGATCTCTTTTGGTATGTCTCTAACAAGTCACTACAGGAGTCCTTCAACTCTCGTCTCAAGGCAGAGGGAGACGAGGGATCCACTAATTTGTACATTTCGAATCTTCCCAAGACGCTGACCGAAGTTGTGAGTAAAATGTGTCCACGTTGTCCTTCGGAACGCTCATGCGAGTATAGGAACTCGGAGCCATCTTTATGGGATGCACCATACTGTCGAGCAAGATCCTCCGCGACAGCATGGGAAATAGTCGAGGAGTTGGATTCGCCCGGTGGGTACCAAACGTTCATCTTACTCAATGCCGTCATTAACCGTACCCTACAGATTTGAAAGTCGTGATATTTGCGACGAAATCATTCGGAAGTATAACGGGATAGGCATTGGAGAGGACGGGCTCATCATGAATATCCGATATGCCGACACGCCCTCCCAGAAAGAGCTGAAGCGAGTCACAGCCGAACGCCGCCAGTTTCGTACGAACGAGTACAACATTGGAGCTTACGGCACACCACTTGTAGGCCTGAGCCCAACGCTGTACAGCCAACAGTCTCAGTGGCGTCGAACGTTGCCTATCTCTCGCAGGTGAACAGTCTTCCTATTCTTTCATCATGTTCTCACTGACATGGTAAAGTGGGCTCTCTGCTTCATCGGTCGAGGATGGTGAAATGATGCGGCACTCTGGGACTCGGCACGAAACGAATGAGTATGCTCCACGTCGAGGAACCTTCGGCAGTATCTAACTGTGGTGTCAGAATCGTTGCGAACGCGAACACCGAGGTGACGGCCCCGGTATCCCTGGCCTCCGATAGTGACGAAAGCTCTACCATGCACGCAGATTCGGCGGTCGTCACCACCAGCAACAGCAACGATGAAAAACACTCCCCTTCAGCCAAAGGGTCCCAACATGAGGAAAAATAGTCGTCGGATGTATCCTTCGTCATTTGCCTCTCAACATTTTTGTTACCCCCTTTTTTGGACGGTAGTATATTTTGCTTGGCTCTTTTTTTGCTTGTTTTTTCCAGCTCGTATCATGTTCAGCCATGTGGCTACATTATTTGCTGGTGCTGTGTCGTCGTCTTTTCCCTTTCTTATTATTTATGTAATTGCCAGATGAGTTATGGGCAGACATTCCCTATCAGCAGCATGTTAGGCGCGGAACCCCTTCGATGCAGTCATGTACGTAGTGAGGAATGCGGCCGGTTTTGTGAAATTGTGCAATAGATTCTTGGGACTTGGCCCCAGTCGGGGATAGCACAATGAAGTGCGCATAAACACAAAATACTCAATTCTGGGCTCCTCATCTCTCGCGTTTGTGTTGATAATCTTTCGGTCCAAGAAGCTAGTGAAACGTGGAATCAGTCATCACTGATGGGCCGCTCCCAAACATTGGCTGCGTAAATTTTAGGGCTATGGCCTATGAATAAGACAAATTTCTTGCTTGAAAAGCGGTCATTTGCTTTGACTCTGAGTATTTTTCAATGACTGGCGACTACCTATATAGTCAACCTCGACATGTCCTCTTGTGGCGCCTTGCCATCTAGTGTTTTTGACGCGGTTCCTTTATCGCCATGCTCTTGAAGGGCATTCTCCAATATGCTCGTCTGTTGTTGACCCAGAACGCCGCCCACCGGCTCTCCTTCTTCGTTTTCACTGTACGATAAGCGTTCATCGTCGTCGTCATCACTGTCGTCATCACTGTCGTCGTCACTGTCGTTGTCACTAAGCTCTTCGGAATGGCCTGATGCTTCCTTCTTCTCTGCTTGTTCTCTGATTGCAGCCTCCAAGTCTTTCAGCATCTTCTTCGTAAAGCCAGACGCTTCAACGGTCGCATCCAGGCGGGTAAGTTCGCTCTTCTTTAACTTTTTCTTGGCATCTTTGTAGAATGGGCCTGGTGTTGTACTGGTAAAGTGGAAACGACGCGAAAAGAACCGCTTGATGCATTCAACATCTCTGTCGAAATACATTTCGGCATTCTGGTGCTCCATGGAGACCATTTGAGGAAAGTCAATGACCACAGGCTCCAATCTGATCGATTCGCTGCCGTCTTGCGAGACCGTCTTCTCCTCTTTGATCAGAATGTTGAATTCGTTGAAGTCGCCATGAATCAAGCCGTGGTTTGCAAGGCGAAGAATGAGACCAATGAGATCAGCGTACAGAGACGCTGGATTGGGAACTGTGGAAATTTGTCGCAATGGAAAGGCGTCCACTAACGTCATGACGATGGTATGACGAGACTGGGCCAGAGGAACAGGAACGGGAAATCCTTCGGCATAGAGCGCTTTCATGAATGCGTACTCCTTCATAGCGGCCAGCCTCGATAGGTACATCCAAGATCCAGAAGCCCGATTCTTGAGGTAGTCTCGATTGGACTTGACTGTTCGAAAAGATATTCTTCCAAGACGATGGATCTTGAGAACTCGTTGCGTACCGGTCTCGTCGGCCACAACCATAATGTCACTTTCTTTTCCAACACCAATTCTAGTACCCACACTGTAAAGATCCTTTCGCGTTGCATGAGTGTGCAGGGCCAAATAGTCGAGACCTCCATAGGTCAACCGGTAGCCATCGTACTTTGCTTCTTTTACTCTGGCGATCAGACCGACTTTGGCGAGTGCCGATATACTCTTGTGAACTCCACTAGCTCCGCCTCTCAGCCGAGACAGTTTCTCTATCAATACTGTCGGCACGAGTTCGTGATTTCTGCTTCCCATTTCCACCTGCACGTGATTGTTAGATATTGGTGTGAAGCAAGCCAGCTCGCAAGAGGTAAACAGACAAACTCACAGCTAAGAGAACTTTCCAATCCTCGGCCGCCAGATGGCGCATAGCTCTCGTGTCCAACTTCATAATGGCAACTCTGGAGGTGGTCTCACAAACGAAGGCAGCCTTGTTTTCACGGAAGGTCCAAGATGGTTCAAGTCAAGGCAGCGTGGGGCAAGCAATCGCGGACTTGTAAGTTGTGGTTTGCGACAACTTTTCTTGGCGGGGTTTTGTTGCGATGAGCGCCGATGACAGGTGAAAACTGGGGCCGACAAAGATGTCAATCGATAAGCAGTGTGCGATCCGCCGATTCCCTTTCCGGATTATCCCTCGCCTTCCTGGGGGCTGTCGAAGCACGTGATCGAACTGGAGCAGCTAGCCTTATGCCAGGCGCCAGCGCATCACGTAATACCCAGCCGAACTACTGCACAACGGCTCATGGAGCTTTCTTGATAACGAGTTCACCACGATAATTAGTCTTTCACTTGTAGCATCAGCGACCACCAGCGACATCCCCTAGGCCAGTAGCCAGGCCGCGTATCCCACGCCCCGTTATCGTTACCTCCTTCGATTCCAATTTCTTCGTCCCTCGATATACCAGCTTCTTCTCGTTGGAGCTTCGCAAAGCCCATCGACGCCAACATGGCTCAAGAGAACGATGCGCCGAAAGCATTAGACAAGGGCAAGGGCAAGGCTGTTGAAAACCCACAGGACGAAAAGCAGGTGATGAATGGGAAGAAGGATGATGACAAGGACAAAGGTGAGTACAGGATCAATCAAGACTATGGAATGCCGATATACTAAAATTTGTGGTAGGTTCTGAAGAAGAACTGAGTGAGGAGGATCAGCAGCTCAAGAGTGAGCTGGAAATGTTGGTTGAGCGTCTGACGGTAAGTCTATCGCTCAGCCAGGCCGCAATCTTCTGAAATCATGTGCTGACAACACGAAATCTGAAACAGGAATCAAACACTGAGCTCTATCAGCCGGCTCTCGAAGCCATGAAAACATCCATCAAGACTTCCACTTCGTCAATGACGGCAGTGCCGAAACCTCTAAAATTCCTCCGGCCGCATTACGAAACGTTAACGAAGCTTTACGAACAATGGCCAGCAGGCGAGAACAAGACTTCATTGGCAGACGTCTTGTCTGTCATTGGCATGACTTTCTCCGACGAAGACAGGCAAGACACACTCAAATACCGTCTTCTAGCCCCCAAGTCCGATATGTTGTCTTGGGGACACGAATACGTGCGGCACTTGGCCTTGGAGATTGGCGAAGTTTACGGCAAGAGAATTAGCGCTGATGAGCCTACTGCGGAGCTGATCGATCTTGCTTTGCTTCTCGTGCCTCAGTTCATCAAGAGCAATGCCGAGGCGGATGCAGTCGATCTGATGAGCGAATTGGAAATCATCGAAGAAATTCCCAAGTTCGTTGATGAAAACACGTTCTCTCGAGTATGCTTGTACATGGTCAGCATGGTCAACCTGCTCACATACCCGGATAACGAGTCCTTCCTCCGCACTGCGCACGATATTTACATGCAGTATAAGCAAATCGCACAAGCCATTGTGCTTGCTATTCGATTGCACGATGTTGACCTCATCAGGGCGGATTTTGACAAGGCTGAGAGTCCAGCTTTGAAGAAGCAATTGGCATTTCTGGTAGCTCGGCAAAGGATACTGCTTGATCTGCCAGAGTCGACTGACGATGAACAAGAAATATCGGAGTGCGTCTCGAACCTTAAGCTGTCAGACCATTTTAAGGCCCTTGGTAGAGAGCTTAACCTTCTTGATCCGAAAACAACCGAGGATATCTATAAGAGCCATCTCGAAAGCAGTCGAGTAGCCGGGATGACGAATCTCGACTCTGCCAAACACAACTTGTCCGCTGCTTTCGTGAATGCGTTTGCGAACGCAGGGTTCGGCAATGATAAGATGATGCTGGTAGATGGCGAGAAGGAAAGCTGGGTGTGGAAAACAAAGGGAGACGGCATGATGTCTACTGTCGCGTCTTTGGGCACACTCATGCTTTGGGACATTGAGAATGGCTTAGACAAGGTGGACAAATATACGTACTCGGAGGAGCCTGAAATATCGGCTGGAGCCATGTTGGCCATCGGCATCATGAACTCGGGTGTCCGTCTCGACTCTGAGCCTGCCCTGGCTTTGCTCGGGGATGCGGATAAATTACAACACTCAAACCCTCTGATTCGTACTGCTTGCATCATGGGTCTGGGTCTGTCATATGCTGGCTCAAACAAGGAGGAAGTGTTGGAGCTTCTGTTGCCAATCATTGGCGATTCGTCGCAGGAGATGCAGATGTCCGCTATGGCTGCTCTTTCCCTGGGATTGGTTTTCGTTGGCTCTTCTCACTCGGAAGTGACGGAAGCAATTGTAACGACACTCATGGACGAGGAGCGCAAGGCCCAGCTCACTGACAAATGGACACGATTCCTAGGCCTTGGCTTAGGCTTGCTGTACTTTGGACGACAGGAAGAGGTGGATGTAATTCTGGAGACCCTCAAGGCTGTGGACCATCCGATGGCCAAACCTACAGCTGTTCTTGCTGGGATATGTGCTTGGGCAGGTACTGGAGCAGTGTTGAAGATTCAGGAGCTACTTCATATCTGCAATGAGCACCTGGAGGAAACAGACGCCAAGAAGGGCGACGAACTCCTTCAGGCCTATGCCGTTATTGGAATTGCCTTGGTAGCCATGGGTGAAGACATCGGTCAGGAGATGGTTTTGCGTCAATTCGGACACCTGATGCACTATGGTGAAGCCAACATTCGCAAGGCAGTTCCACTGGCCATGGGCCTGATCAGCTCAAGCAATCCTCAGATGAAAATCTACGATACCCTGTCTAGATATAGCCACGACAACGATCCCGAAGTTGCCATCAATGCCATTTTCGCCATGGGAATGCTCGGAGCTGGTACCAACAACGCGCGTTTAGCACAGCTGCTCCGACAACTAGCAAGCTACTACCATCGTGATCAGGATGCTCTATTCATGGTCAGAATTTCCCAGGGCTTGCTACACATGGGTAAGGGTACGCTGTCCCTCAATCCGTTCCACACGGACCGCCAAGTTCTTTCCCGGGTGTCCACGGCCGGTCTTTTGGCCACTATGGTGGCCATGATCAACCCCAAGGAGTTCATCACCTCCAAGTCTCATTATCTTCTGTATTTCCTTGTCACGGCCATGCATCCTCGCTTCCTCGTCACGCTGGACGAGCAGCTCATGCCTCTCAAGGTCAATGTACGCGTTGGTCAGGCCGTCGACGTTGTTGGCCAGGCGGGTCGCCCCAAGACCATTACTGGATGGCAAACACAAAGCACACCTGTGCTGTTAGCATACGGTGAAAGGGCAGAGCTCGAGGATGAGGAATACATCAGTCTGAATGGTACATTGGAGGGCCTCGTTATTCTGAAGAAGGTAAGATGATGATTAGCTATTGAACTCCCCCCCTGCCATACTTTTTCAATTACCATCACGCTCATTCTATCGTCCGCCAACTTGACGTCTTTTTTTTTTTTGGAAGAATGATGAGTCAAACGCTAATGCACAATAGAACCCAGCTTGGGAGGACGGTCAATAAAAACGGGAGCTACAGAGGTGGAAGAGGTCAAGGAAGTGTCTAATTCGGTGGTGCGTGTTGCTGAGCCAGCCAGCAGCTCAGCAAGATGTCGACTTTAGCAATAATCGCTGGTCCGGTGTATAGGTACCTAGGTAGTCGTACAAGCCACGGAGAAGATGTCATCCGTGCAGCGCTGTGCATTCATAGAGGAAAACAAAAACAGCGTGATAAGTTCAGAGAGGTTCTTGAATGTGATGCTGCGTACCGTACAATCCCGCAACAATTCTTTGCCGACTTGTGACTACCTAGCTACCCTACATCTACATGACTCTAACGCAGTTCTTGGATTACTACAGGTATGTACCTACTGTATTCCGTTGTACGGTGCTAGGTACGCCGTGCTTTTCAATGTCCAAAACACATTGTAGAAAGAGACACGAGCAGATCTTCTCTGCTCGGATATGTCCACAGGATCAGATGAATGAAGATTTGTGCATCTTACCAAAAGATGACGCCCCTTGGTAGGCCCGTATATTTCTACACAAGTTTTTTAATTACTTGTCCTCGGATATGTATTATAGCATGACGAAATAATCTTACTGCCATGATTAAGTCTTGAGAGGGAAACAAGAAAAAATATATCGCGGTGTTTTGCTCAGTGCTCAAGTCATGCTAATGCCGGGTCAGGTTCCCACAGCCACAGTGATGAGCTACTTCGACTGGGTGCATTATAATGGTGCAGAGGTCGGCTATGCCTGCCTTCTTATTCTATCCAATGAACTCTTACTTTTGTTTCTCCTTCTCTCTATTCACTATTGCACCCCTTCTTCACCCTTTACTTATATAGTCTAATATCTCTATAGTATATCCAAAAGATCCTCCTTGAAACGGGTTTCTCTTCATCATCATTTAATCTTCTTCACCACACGTCTGGACCAAAGGTTTCCCCCTCTGGCACATGTCTATAACTACAAGCCTTCCAATCACAGCCCTCCTTGTAGACCTCCGTGCCCCACCAACGAAAATGCTTCATCCAGCCCGGGTACAAGAACCCGAAGAATACAACAACGATCCCGAACGCGAGGCCCGAATCGAGGGCCGCGCTGAGAGTCATGGTGTATTTGCTCCACCAGGCATTGGCGCGGCGCTTGATGACATAGTTGAAGAGGTAGCAAACGACGGCCCATACCGAGAAATTGAGCCCCGTGGCGGGGGGAATCCAGGACATGGCGCCAAATATGACGGGGAGATTCACTTTTCGGAAAACACTGCGGCGCTTGTTGCGAGCGTATAGCCACAGGGGTATGGGGAGCAGGGCGCCCAGCGGGAAACACCATACCAGGGATCGGTAGATGGCGTTGGGGCCGAAGAACTCTCCTGGGCCAACGACGCCCCATAGGATAGAGCCGTTGAAGTGGACGCGCGCGATGGGGCAGGTGAAGCCGTTGAGGGCTTCGGGGGTACATATGTGCTTGACGTTGGCGAACATCCAGTTCAGGACACCGATCTGGGTGACGGAGGAGACGAGCGTGGCGACGACTTGGACGAGGAACATGATACGGGGGGGGATTTTCATGTAGTGCCCGAGTTTGAGGTCGGATGCGAATTTGATGCCCTGCGCGGAGGAGATGTAGCCGTAGGTGACGAAGACCATGTTGGCGATGGGACGGCCGGGGAATACGGCGCCGCAGATGAGTTGGCAGACGAGGTAGATGCTGCTGTGTTGATTGGTGACGGCCATGATGATGCCGTTCGGGATGAAGAAGATGGCACCAATGGCAAGGGCTAGAAGGAGACCATACCACGGGAGGTGGATGGGATAGCTGTGGGCCAAGTCAGAATGATGAATGATGGGAGTTTCTTTCTCGTTTAAGGGGAGAAAACGATGAACCAGTCGAGAGGGCTGTAGGAGGATTGGGGAGAGAGGGAGACTTCACGTACTATTCGACGACGAACATCCCAATGGCTGTCATGGAGACAAAGGTAACCAGGTACCACGACAGAGGAGCATCCTTGTACCGAGCCATGAGGCGGCAGTGGATATCCTCGCGACTGAGGAGGTTATCAAAGTTTGGAGCGGATGCAGACATGTCATGATAGTGCTCACTCCCGAGACCAGTGGCGGGCGAGGACGTAGCTTGCGACTGCGACTGCGCCTGCCCCTGAACTTCAGACACAGATCGATACGTCGGCTTGCCCGTCTGCTGGCGTGCTTCTTCCCAAGACCGTTTCCAGGTCCGCCATATATCCTTTCCATGCCAGCAAAACGTGTGCGTGAGAAGAGCAGCCAGTCCAGCAAATTGCATTCCGTAACTGAGCATGTATGTCACGGGAAGGAACACCCTGCTGTAGGACTGGTAGGCCTCTTTGTCGAACAGGAATTCCGGGGTGAGAATCTTGCTGACGTTGTAGACCTTGCCGGTGTTATCAAAGACGGCAGCGGAGAGCATGGGCAAATACGACGTGTATAGGACATTGGAATAGTAGAAGATGGGCGCGATGATCCACATGACGACAGCGAGGCCCCCAATGACATTCATGGCGGCCCAGAATGGCACAAGCAGCGGATTTCCGACGTAGGTGATTTGTGCCCAGTCAAAGGTCATGGGAAACAAGCCGAGCCCGGAGGTGACGCCAAAAAGATTGGCAATGACGACGTTGTTGGGCGCGAACCACGTAATGACGCTGAAGTAGCTGAGGGCCGGCATCAGCAGGCCGGGCAGGAAGTAGAAAGAAAAGGCGCCAATCCAGACCACGTAAAAGAACTTCCAGCGGCTGATGGTCCATCCATTGGCTGGCTTGTTGTCTTGCTTGTGCAAAGTGGAAAACATGGCAGCGGACATGAGAGTCCCCGGCCATATCATGCCGCTCGGCCGGACGAGAAACCGGCGAGCCATGCCGGCGAATCCGTAGCCAAGGATCTGCGTCGAGATTGTCAAGAGGAGTTGATACGTGATGGGCGCAGTCTGATTGTAGAACTGCGTCTGCTCGACAATGACATCTGTAGCAAAGGCGAAGCCAAAGGCAACGTTGCTGCTAACATAAACACAAGCGTGCTCCTTTTCGTTCCATTTCCCCTGCGCCCACCACATGCGCCATGACGTTCGACGCTTCTTCTTCCTGGCAACAGAGTCCTCCGGACCATTTGTCGTTTGCGTACGAACACCATCGACGAACACTTCGTCAGGGTCATCGGGTCGTTTCAGTAAGGCGTCCCACAGAAGTCCTAGCGGATGGACTAGCAGGAGGGCGATGACAGGAGTAATAGCTACGCTGGGATATCGCAGAGAAAAGAACAAGTTCGTGGAGGAGCCGAGAATGGAAAACAGAACCGACAAGCACCACATACGAGGCGTATTGATGGATAATGTGGTGTTGTCAGTAGGCGGTACAGATGCTCGAACGAGCTCGTGAGGGGAGTTTTCTTCGGGGGAGGTTCCGGACGAGCCGGTCAAGTAGTCATCTTCGCCACCTTCATCTTCTTCGTCATCATCATCGTCATTATCATCAGTATCGTCGTCGTTGTAGAAAAGTAGACCATCCTCCGGGTTCATTCCGTCGGCATCTTTGCCATTGTCCACCATCTCGCTAGCAAGCGGAGCTTCAGCAAGACCAAATCGGCCATCTAGACCAGAAACAAGTGCTGCGCCATCCATTTCTTCTGATCGCCGCGACGACTGCCAGGAAATCACGGACCGCCTGGAGCTCAGGCTCCGGTGACTGCGGCTCTGCGAGCTGGCGTGGCGAAGGCGGCGAGTGCCATTGTCTTGGGACGGGTTGCTCACGGGGGATGCATCGCGCAACTCTGCCACGGAACCGTACATAGAAGAAGACTCGGGGCGTGCGCCATTCGCAGCGCGCAGAATCGGAGTCGTCTTGGAGGTCATATCGACACCAGGGACTTGTGTATCGCGCAAGACCGTATCCGGATCAGTCATTGCCTCTTCGAGGCCGGAAGAGTCCGAAACATGGCCAGATGAAAGCGATGAGGGCGAAGAGGAATGCGAACAGAGCGAAGGGTCAGCAGCGGCGGTAAGGAAAAGGGACGAGTCTGTCGTCGTGGATGTCGCGTTCGCTGGCAGCGGTGGCAGGGAGGAAGTTGTCGAGTTGGTGGATCTTGAAGTGGAGGACGATGCAGCCGCTAGGGTTTGGAGAGGGACGCCGCGTGTTTGATCCGGCAATTGGGCGCCGTTAGTCCGCGCTGCTGTAAGAGGCGGCGAAGATGATCGACGACTGCCGGAGCTGGAGGAGCGCGACGCGAAGGTGAGGGTATTGGACTCGTCGACGTCGCATCTAGTGCGCCAGCTCATGGCCGGGCGAGGCCACCGCGCGAAGACGGAGCCGAATCAATTGATGGGCGGCGGACCAAGTAACTGCATATGTATTCGAGACTAATGGGGTCAGTTTTTGTAGATATTGTCAAGTACATTCGGACGGCGGCAGCCCGCACGTGCGAAACTCGTGGCCACGGACAAGCAAGACGAGAGCGTCCGCACGGGACATGAAGCTCGGAATCGACAACGGAGCGGCTGCGGCCGTAATGAAAGATGCAGATGACCAGTCGCAGTTTCGCGTTGAGATCTGGACGGATATTCAGCCGCCGACTTACAGGGGTCGGCCAGTGACTGTTAGGGGATCGGACGGTGATCAGGTCGCCCAAAGCAGACTCGCACAGGGGCTGAGACGCCTGCAGGCTGCCCTGTGGTCCCGCCACTGGCTTTTAAGTTTTGACTCATGTTTGTGCTCGAGATCTTGTTCTGTTTCTTATCTCATTGACAAGAACAAGAACCATGACACCAGAGAAAACTCAAAACTTCGCGAGCGCAACGCCTGTTGGCCATTGCTGCTTTGCGTGACAATTCCCGCACAGCCCATGGCCCGGCTCGGCCGCGCATTTCCCGGCTTTGGTTGGTGGAGTCCGTCACGGTCCAGGCCGCTTCAACTTCAGGGTTGGATTTGAGTTCATACGTATCACGCATATCATGATCGCTTCAAGGCATCGTCTAGCTTCCACACTTAATCCTATGGCTTCACCACTGGCCGCCGCCAAGCAGCAGCTGCGCAACACGGTCAAACAGAGGCTGTCGTCGGTCTCGGCTGAATCAATTGTAGCTCAAAGTAAGACAGCCTTGAGATCGTGCCACCCCGACCACCTTGGCTTCACCTACCAAATTCTAACCCAATGACTGACCCGTGCAGGCGGCAACATATTCGAGTCACTTAAAGCCTTTAGACCCTACGTGGAGGCCCGGAGGATCAGCATCTATCTGTCCATGCCCTCGGGCGAAGTCCAGACGGATGTGATCGTACGGCATGCCTTGGCTTCGGGAAAGCAAGTCTTTGTCCCCTATCTGCACAAGTCGCCGTTGGACGCACCAGACACACCCGCCAGGGTTATGGACATGGTGCATCTAAAAGACATGCACGATTACGAGAGCCTGGAACGCGATCGCTGGGGCATCCCAAGCATTGACCCTGCTACGGTGCATCAGCGACAACGCATTCTCGGAGGTCCTGATGCTCACCACTCCGATCAAGCCGGCCTTGATCTCATGCTACTGCCCGGTGTGGCCTTTGAATTTGATGAATCGGGAGCTGTGCGGCGGCTGGGGCACGGTAAGGGCTTCTATGATTACTTTATGAACAGGTACTTGGCCAAGACAAAGTCGCTCGATCACGACGCGAGGTCAACTCTGTTCTATGGATTGGCGCTCACGGAGCAGCTCCTATCGGGTGGCCCGGGAGAGCAAGTCCCCATGGGACAATACGACAGGACTCTGCATGGCCTTGTGCTCGGCAATGGCCAGATAAAAGAGTCTATCAATGCCCCCGATGGTGTGGCGACACATGTGCCAGACGTCTGAACCTTCTATGAAAGCCTGAGAAATCCAGCCTTATAGCACTTGAAACCTGGAATCGCAAAGCAGCACTTGCATGTCTGTTCCTCTGCTTTCGCACGCGCGAGTGGAAACGAAGCGCCGCTGTTAGGTACAAACATTGTCGGCAGTGCGTACTGAGACGGACGCGGATCGGAAAAACGGCGTTTCCGCGGTGACAAAATCGGGCGCTGATGAACGGGCGTTGCTGCTTGCAATGCTAGGTTCCGGTATGTATGTACGTAACTACCTCGGGGTACATACATAGGTACCTATGTACATAGATATGGGCTCTGGAGTCTGCAGTGTGCACTGTGAGCGCATTGCCCCGCCAAATATTATGCCGAGATGACTGATGCTTTCCACACTTTGAACCTGCGTGCTCCTTTTCCAGCTCCCAAGCAGTCTTTTAATCTCTTCCCGTCTTCCCGATTTATCGGCCATCTTGCCTAGAGCGCGTCTCTCTTTTTCTTCCTGTCAGCATACCGGGGGCTGTCTTTCACCTACTCACCTGCGCGCGAAGCGCCAAGCAAACCTACCCGATCCTCGAACCCGTCCTCCTCTGCGATCTTTGCTTGGCACCCACCCTGCGTTGACTCCCCGAGAGATATCTCACACTTTCTGGAGAACCGAATTCGAGTAGTCACTATGGCATCCAACGGAGCACAGGATGTGTTCACGCCGTCCGATGTGCTTATGGCGGTCACGACGATGCGAACTGGCGAGAAGGAAACAAAAATAAAAGCCCATGAGTACTTGGAGAGATTTCAGAAGTCGGTGCGTCTGCGTCAATCGGAAGGAAGATAGGAATCGACTGGTCTTTCTCTTGTGCCGCCTTTCATTAGTGCAATGAGCCCAGTGATGGCTAACGCGGCAGTCTGTTCAGAACAGCTCATGGGGTACTCTGATGGGAATTCTTCAATCTAGTGGCGAGCCTGAAGCGACTTTGTTCGCCGCCATTACCCTCCGTGGAAAGGTTTCTACTGCTATTCCGACACATCCTTCCTCTGATTTTCAAGTCGACAAGTCTAACTAGCATCTGCCAGATCACCTACGATCTCACCACCCAAGTCTCCCCGAGCGATTTACCGGCGCTGAGAACTCAAATCCTTCTGCTGCTGAAGCACTTTGCCCCGGGACCGAAGCCCATCAGAGTCCAGCTCTGCGTTTGTTTGGCAATCCTAGCGATACAAATGAAGGACTGGGACAACGTGCTTTCCTCCGTCGTGCAATCTCTCAGCGAGACTCCCGAAAGTCACGCTTGCATCTTGGACTTCTTGCGAGTTTTACCCGAAGAAGTAACTGAAGGTCGAAAGATTACCTTGTCTGTACGTGGATCGCGAAAAGAAAAGCTTGTCGACTTGGAACCAAGTTTCTTGCGACGACACATCCCTCGCCCGGTTGCCGTCAGCATATCCTGCGACCAGAGTCTAATTGTTGGAACATAGGAAGAAGAGCTTTCGGCACGGACCCGAGTCCTATTGGGAGACAACACGGAGCAGGTGGTACAGCTTCTCGTCACTTACTCGCAATCTTCACGTATGTATCTCCATCGTTGTGCTCACCTCAGCGTTGAGTGATCTCTTTGGTCATCACACTTGGATGCTCACAATATCATAAAGCGGCAGCATCGCGTAATCCTCAGCTCATGGAATGCATTACTTCATGGCTTCGAGAAGTTCCCGTCATGAACATCATCGCGTCGCCCTTGATTGCGCATATATTCGCCGGCATTAGTGCTGACGAATGTGGGCCGGAGGCTGCCGAGTGTTTATGCACCATTCTGCGAGAAACTCGGGACGTTGACGAAAGTCAAGAGGCAGTCCATGCCATGTATCCTCAAATTATTGCGCTGAGGCCTCGAATTGCCAAGGCTGCCGAGGACGAGGATGTCGATGCGTTGAAGTCACTGACCAAAGTCTTCTCGACGGCCGCCACGAGCTGGGTGGTTGCCATCGCTCGCCAACCAGGTCAATTCAGGCCTTTGGTGGAAGCTGTCCTCGAATGCGCGGCCCGCGACAAGGAGTGCGATGTGATCGAACACACGTTTGACTTTTGGTACGAGTTGAAGCAGTATATCGTATTAGAGCGATACATCCAAGGCAGAGTGGAGCTCATGGACATCTACTCCAATCTAGTTGATATTCTGCTCAAGCACCTCGAATATCCTACCCCGGACTCTGGGAGCGAAACCGATCTGTTCGACGGCGACCGAGAACAGGAAGAAAAATTCCGTGACTTCCGTCACCGAATGGGGGACACCATGAAGGATGCTTGCGATGTGATGGGTGTGACTCAGTGCCTGTCAAAGGTTCTGCAGGCTATCCAGCTATGGATGCAGAAATATGCCGCTCAAGTCAACGGGTCCAACGTTCCTCATTGGCAAGAGCTCGAGGCTCCTCTATTTGCTATGCGAGCGCTGGGTCGCATGGTTGACAAGGATGAAAATGTCGTGCTCCCTCAGCTCATGCCTCTTTTGGTTCAAATGCCCGGCCACGAGAAACTTCGCTTCGCCACAATCATGGTGTTGGGACGATATACTGAATGGACTGCCGCCCATCCTGAATACCTGGAACCGCAATTCAACTATATCGTCGAGTCTTTCCAAACGGAGTCAAAAGAAATCTTGAGAGCCTCGGCACTTGCCCTAAGATTCTTCTGCACTGACTGCAAGGACCTTCTAAGTGGACAGGTGTTGCAGTTGCAGACATTCTATGACCAGATCCTGGACAAGCTTCCGGACTTCAGCAAGGAGGAAATCACCCAGGGTGTGGCCAATGTCGTTGCTGCACAGCCCTCGACTGAAACTTACAGAATTCTCAAGACGTACACGGATCCTCTTGTGCAAAGGTTGATGGCCAAGGCTAACCAAGCCGTCAACGAGGAAGGAAAATTAGCGCTTGCCGGTGAGCTTCATCTTCTTTTTGCTCTTCTCCTTGAAGGGGAAAATGCAATGAACTACGAGAACTAACCGTGCATTATCTTTAGATCACCTTCAACTCATCACAATCTTTGTGCAGCACGTCATGCCTTATGTGAACCGTGGCGAGGAGAACCCCGCTGTCAAGTATTGGCAAGAGGTATTCCCCATCCTTTCCACTGTTCTCGACAACTTTCTGGACTTCACCCCGATATGTGAGCGAATTTGCCGGTGCTGGCGTAATATGGTTACGTCGTACCGCACCGCCATGGCTCCCATGCTTCCTGAAATGGCCAACAAACTGGCCATCAGCTTCAACACTTCCAGAGAAGGGTGCTTCCTCTGGGTTACGGCAGCCATCCTTCGCGAGTTCTCTGAGGATCGGGAGCACCTGGACCAAGCCACTACAGAACACATCTACACATTCTTTGAGGCGCAAACGACGGCTTTCCTTAGAGTGATGGCCGATCTGCAGCCCAGGGAATTGCCGGATGTGATTGACGATTTTTTCCGCCTGTTGATTGATGCTCTTTTGTACTATCCGCAAAAGCTGATACCATCACAGCTTTTGGCACCCATCTTCCAGGCATCCATCTACGCGTTGACATTGGAGCAGAGGGATCCCTTGTCGTCGACTCTCCATTTCTTGCGTGACTTGCTATCGTATGGTGGTGACAATCCGGCTACCAGCGAGCAAATACAGCCACCACAAGCTGCAGCAATCAGGAACATCGTGAGGAATCTTTTGATGGCACATGGTAACGACCTTGTCAAGCAGACGATGGCCGGAATGATGATCACATTCCCTCGGGACTGTTTTGCGGATGGAAGCGGAGTGATTCTCGCGCTCTTTGAGATTATGCCCGCAGAAACTACCCAGTGGGTTGCTCAAACCATCGAGCTCCTTCCTCCAGGAACTGTGACTGCGCCTGAGGCCCAACGACTCGTCACAAAGATCAAGGAAAAGCTGTCTTCTGGAGATGTATCGAGTCTGCGACACGTACGAACGTTGCTCCAGGACTTTACAACCAACTACCGACGGCGCAATGTTGCTCCCCGAGATGGGCTGGGTCAGCTAGAAGCTACTAGGTTCCAGTTTTCTGGCTGAACCGCAGAAGACGGATAAAAGACGCCAAATCTTTCTACGTTCTGTTATTCACAAGGCGGCGTACGGGGACGAAGTGGCAGAATACGTTTTTACGTCACCTCGCGTGATAAGGCTGAATATTGCCGGGTGACACGGCATTGTATTTACGGAGATGAAAACTGATGACAGGAGTAGTAGCCCGACCTGGGGGCGAGTTGTTTTGGTTTTTGTGAAGACACTCCTTTTGGAGGCGGTGGCGTACCTGTCGTTGCTGTACGCTGCAGCGAGTACGGAGGGGAAGATGTGGAAGATCACAGGCTAGAGAGTTGTGGCATGGCCATGACTGGGATAGAGCGGCATTTTCGAGCTATGAGGAGTGAAGGGTGCTACTGCGCAAGGTCGTAACGTAGTAGGAAGAAATGATGAGAAGGCAGGGAAGAGGAAAAGAAGACATAGACGTGGCTGGGCTAGATCAGGAAAAACGGAAAGGGGGGGAGGGGGGTGGGGGGGTGGTAATTGCAAGAATTTGAGGAACGGCGTTTGATAAGTTGACAAGCGGGCGCGTACGTACTGGGCAGGTGGTGTTTTGCTGATAATCAAGCTCGGAAACCCTCGAGCAGACAACATTGAGAGGATTTGGGTATGCCGGTCGAGTCAAGAGTGATGAGTCGCATTCGTGATTGTACCAGGCCATGCCATTGTGAACCCAAAAAGCTCACGTTCGACGAAAGCAGCGTCGTGCTTGATACCCTCTGCGCCAGTGCGACATGACGGCATTCTGTGTCATATATCTTCGTCTTGGTCTTGCGCATGGCACCTCACCGGTGTGTCATATGTGTACGGGGGGGAAAGAGGGGGTCGTGTCCCTCGTCCATCCCCAGAATGAATGTTATGTTCCCGAGTAAGCCATTTATTACGACCGCATCTCATAGTAGATCTCTCACCGGAAAATATTTGACGAGTTTTGCATGTATACGTACTGGAGAATGACGAGACGATCAAATAACGTCGTTCGCTTGGTCCCGTGGGATCCAGAAAACGAGAGCCATTACTCGAGGATGTATGAGCAGCGAGTGGCCTGCTCGTGGGGGGCGACTGAAATTGAAGAGTGGAGAGATAAGATGCGGGAGGGTACGAAACTGATGTACTGGATTGTGAGTTCACCGTGACTACTTGTTGTTGATGTCCAGGGGGTCGACTACTCCGCTCTGACTTGAGATTTCGTTCGTCGGAGTCTTTCCTCTTCCCCTGTCGTCTCGATCTCATTCGGAGATGGATACAAAATGAGAGAGGGAGAAGAATGGGTTAACGAGAAGAGAAGCAAGAGTGTAAAAAGATGGAGGGGACGTGTTTGAGCTGACGACTGGATTCCGCTGTAGGTTCTAGAGCCATCAATGCCCAATGCGACTGAAAGTCTGCATCATCACGTCCTGCTTTTTCCAAACGTGAGTCTCACACTATCGGGGAGTCGGGACTCCATAGCCATGACACAGTGTTACTGCGAATGCCTTTCCCTAGGGCCAAAACAAAGCTCTTTGTAACCTGTAGGAACTGGGCGAGTAAGGAATTGATAACTGACATATTCCCCATTGGGGGCTCACACAGGAGAAAGAGGCTCTTGTCGACAGTGCGACCAGGCTTGGGATAGCCATATTGATGCCCTCGCGGGCGGAATTCGTCCCGATTGGGCACATTGGGATGGAGGCGTTCCCAGAGCGAAATGAGGTACTTGGGCTGCCTTGGTCGACGTACTGGGTCAAGAGTTTGTACATCTCACGGTATGATAAACGGAGCCAGTCCATTTCTTTCTTTCTTTCTTTCAGGCGAAGCGTCAGCAGTATGAGGCAAGAAGACAACATTAAGCGAGTGAAGCGACCAGTCAAGACAAAAAAGATGGAGCTTCGAATCTCCTTTTCCTTTCTCCTCCTCTTGTCCTCCTGTCTTGGTGTATTCTTTAGTTTCTTCCCGAATTCCCGTCTGCTTACGAAATGCACTTCCCTCTATGACAAGCACTGGAAACTAGAAGTGACCATCTCTATCAGGGCCCTCCAATGCTCCGGCCTCGGCCGAAATGCAATGCAACAACTCGAGCAAGCGGCCTCCTCCCCACCATTCAACTGCACCACCATGGCCCTCGACACCGTCCGAGCTGATTTCCAAAAGAGCGAGTTGTGGCTGGGCGGGTTCTACGACGATAGGGGTCTGCCGCGGCCGGATGTGATGAGGACAAACGAGGAGTGGTATGTGCGGCAGGGGTACGAGATATTGGGGGCTGAGGCTGGGGCGTACGAGTGGATGAACCGGACTACCGGGAAGATCATGGGGGTTCCGCGGGCGTTTTTCAAGAAGGACTTGGGGAAGATAAGGCCGCGGGGAGGGTTGGGGGTGAGGCCATGAGTTGACCTCGAGAAGGCAGGGGTGACAGTAGATGGTACAACACAACAGACTTGGTATCAAGCCGCTGTGAAGAATCGTGTTCTGTACGACAGTCACTTCGTTACACCGGTGCCGAGCTGGGACAGCCAATTTGAGTGTGCTATCCCGATAAGTCTCCGTGGCTGCTCGATGCACGGCCGCCGGCAATGCAAGAGATATTCACAGACTCCAGAGTGTGAAGCCGGTTCCCGACTCCTTGTACTCCCGCGTCAACTTGGGTGAGAACGCGAACAAGGGGAAAGGGGCGGTGAGTACGGCGTCGCCGTAGTCGCGTTTCCAAACGGAGCGCAAGTGTCCTGCCCGACGAACAGCCACAAGACATCATGCCACCTCTTTGATCTTCCGTGAAAGCCTGTTATCTGTAGACTGTACCTTCAACATCAGCAGACTGGTTTTTTCACTTCTGACATTGGGGCCGTAGAACGCCGTATCGATCTCTTACTTGAAGTTACACGCAGCCATGATATCCATAATCCCGGTAGTCTTCGTTAGGGAATGATGCTCGGCATGCCCTGTCGTCCCGAGCTGACATGATACGCGAGAGGGATTCACAGACTCCAGAGCTTCAGGCTGACTCCTTGAAGTCACATGCCAATATAGGAAAAGGAGTCAACAAGTGGCAGGAGAGAATGAGTCGCCCGGTCGTGTGTTTGAAGTTTCATCAAGCTTCGGTGTGCAGGCATCCTGTTTGATCCCATCCCGATTAGTTGCTGCAAGAACAACAGATGGTTTTTGTATACACGCATAACTTGTGTCGTTGTATGAAATCCGAACTGAATAGTTTGATGTACGCTGCTCGCCCAAGCCTGAGTCCATCAACACCAAGACAAGCCATACACAAGACATCAATTCCCTCTCTAGCACCAGGTTTCGCGCAAGGAATCTCGCAGACATAGCAAAGAAGCAAGTATTGGCAGCTGGCCTTCAAATTTCAGTGCATCTCAGAAGTGATCTATTCTGGAACGCAATGAATCACAGCCCACTCTCGTGCAGTCGGTGAAGCCATACTGTATCAACACAAGACGGCAACCCAATCTATGATCCATCGAGCGATGAATGATTGAACTCTCATTCACTGCCATGGCAATAACCTGCTTTGTACAGTTCTGTGCCAAAACCAAAACTCACCTCGAAATCAGCCTTCAAACGCGCGCAACTTTAGCATGCCTCAAAGCTTGCAAGTTGCAACAAGTTCCATCCGGCTTCAACATCCGATGATGCCACAAAACTTCTCCGTCTGTGTTTGATTCTTCAGCCCGGCGCCTGATGACATGACCAAAAAGTGGTCTGTGGAAAAAAAAATTGCGCCCAGACCCGTCAGTTACAGTATGGTGACACCAACTCTTCGATTTGTAAATTGTGGTCACATTCTGCGCCTTGTTCCCTTCTCTTTGTCCGAGGCCCGAACCGATTCAACGGGAGAGGCGCGTGGCAAACGGTGCCTGTGTTCTCGTACGCACACGGAAAGATGCAGGTTACACAGAAACGGTCAATGGAATAGTCTTTCATGAAGTACAGCGTCGTACAGAATACCTTCTTTGCATGATGGAAAGGAAAAGAAGCTTGTGTGACTGTCAGTGCAAGTCTCACTTATTTCCTTGTCCACGGGTTTGTTCCGGAAAAAGGCGCTAGATCGATTATACAAACAGCCAAATGAAGGCACTATCTCGAGTCACATTTTCCCTACAGCTGTGAGTGCGTGGGTGATGCGGGAAGGGAGACTTTCCAGGGGTTCTCTCACCTCACGAGGATGCTCCAACAAACGGTGATAGTCTTCTGCATGCATCCGGCCGAATCCGTGATCAGTCTGTGGCCATCATCCCCGTCTTCACGCTCACTTTTTCGGCTTGTAGACAAACGGCATCTGAGAATGATGAAGTCCAAGCCGAAAACTTGCTTTCACTACGTGAGAGCACATCCACCCTTGCGGTTTTGTGTCATTCATCTGAGATGGATGTCGATTTCCGTTCCGTCTCCTAAAAGTATATAATTAGGCAGGTGTCTGCTTCAAAGAACACAAAGAGAGGCACACTTATGCATCCACAGGAGCTCACTCAAAGTAAGAGGCAACACGAATGCATACTTACACATCGAGAAACAAAATACCTGTCTTCATCCTCGCCTCGGTCAAGACATATGCCCAACAACAGCATGTTTCCTCAGAATACCCTACTCAGTGCGGCGATGACCCCCTCTCAAGTCTCTTCACCCTCATCTACCGCCGCGATGAGACCATCAACCAAGAGAGCGACAAGTCCACTCGACGATGCAGAGGACTCCCATATTCCCAAGCGAGCAAGACTGACTCGACAAGAGAGCGAGATAGACGCTCGAAACAGCAACGGCAACGATGAATCGAGCCCAGGCAACGAAGCATGTGGCGACAAGATTGCCAAAGAACTGCAGACAAATAAGACGCTCATCTGTGATTTCTGCAAGAACCATCCGCATGGCCAATACATGCATCTCAGGAGACCCTGCGACTGGACGAGTGTTGGAGGAAAATACGTCCTAGAATGTCAGAACTGTGCCGATTACAGGTTCGAGTACGGCGTCCAGCACGTGTGCTGCGTTGGTCGCAAGAAGCAGACTTGGCGGATCTATGCTACAGGTCAACCGCTCGAGTATCCTAGGGGCCTCGCATGTGATAATTGCAGGCAAGCGGGGTATGCGAATACCTGCGATGCGGATCCGTACTTGGGGCTGAGCTGTACGAGTTGCGTGACAGCGAAGCCTTCGCCTGCTGAGAAGGCTAAGCATGGTAAGTTTCTCTCATCTTCCATTTCATCATCCTCTTCCCCTTCTTCATCCTCTTCCCCTTCTTCGTCCTCTCCCCCTTCTTCATCCTCTCCCCCTTCTTCATCCTCTCCCCCTTCTTCATCCTCTCCCCCTTCTTCATCCTCTTCAAGGTCATTATCCTCTTTATGATCATCATCCAACTCAGGATCATCTTCCTCTTGTGATCTGGATCATGGCTTCCAGTGTCCACAAGACACATCACAAGCCAAAAAAAGGCTGACCCCAATTTTTCTTTCCAACGACCCAGCCTTGCAAGAACAGGAGATCGTCTCCGGACGCAAGTTTACTTCCGGATTCCATCGTCCTGTACACGAGTGCAACACGTGCAGAGTCGGTGACAGAGTCCTCGAGCACAAGCCGAACCTTCGCCAAGGCTTCCCCCGATGGTTCCGACATGCTTGCGACATCTGCAGGAACAGGGGCAAGAAGAAGAACGACTTCCGCTGCAGCTGGCTGGACAGCAGAGCCAACTGGGACAAGGCCTGTTCTCGATGCACTGAGAAGAACATGATGTGCATGAGCAGCGGCCAGCCCGTCGACAAGCTTCAAGTGCCTGTACCATCCGACAGATGGGCCACCTCTCACTCCCTGCTCGCAGGCTGGGCCGAATGCCGCGGCGGAAGTCCATATAGACAGGGCTGCAGGACGTGTCTCGACGGGACAACCCACCACTGCCGGGCGCTCGCATCCGAGATCGAATACTCGTGTGCCATGTGCTGGGAAATGGGCATCGTCTGCTGGGACACCAAGAATCCTGCCCAGGGCAAGTCGTTCCCCATCTTCGACTTCAGTCGCGTCGGTCTTGGAAATCTGTGCACCTTTTCCAAGTGCACACGTTGCAAGGACACCGGTCGAAACTGCGATCGTCAACGTCCCTGTGACTCGTGTGTGTCGGAAGCCAATGATACCGGCGACGCTTGCTGCTGTGACGACGTCAAAGACGGGTACAACTGCGTGGGAAGACTCCAGGAAGCTCCAGGTCCCATCTACTACCTCGCCCTTGGGTATGGCAGCGAAGGCGTCAACGATGTCAAAGATGGGAGCAAGATGGAGCACTGGATCGGCCCTGCATTCCCGCTCTACGGCATCGACAAGAAGCCCCCGACAGAGGATGAGAAGCGAGCCCTGGCTCACGGAAAGGCACTGAGGATGGAGCTGCTCGCAAAGGACTTGCGAGAGACCACTGACGCCGCATCCCGCATCAGAGAGGGTAAGTCACGCAGACTGCAGAGACCGCTCGCTCCTCTTGGTCATCAAAGCTAACAAATCTCAATGTAGAAGCCATCAGACACGAAGTCGCAGGCGACGAATACCTCTCTGATGCCGATGCAGCGTCAACAAAGCCCGCTGGCCGGAAACGCAAGGCGACTTCCGAGGCACAAAGAGCGACGGCAATTAAGTCAGAAAACAAAATGACTCTTGCGTCCATCGCACACGATATGCGAAAAGCTCTTCTGCCGCCCGGTCAACCTCCTCTGGGAACCGACTCTCTCCCCAACGTCGGTCCCAGTGATCCCCGAGTCCATGGTTTGATCAGGCGAGTTCAAGACAAGCGCATCGACCAGCTCTCTGCCGCAGAACTCGCCGCCATGATCTCTGCCAAGTGGCCAGGAGGCCCCCTGGCAGCTTACCCACCCAACAGACATGCACAGTACGCGGAAACTGTCGATCAAGGCAAACGCGCAGTGCAGGATCTGAGGGCCGGGAAGAAGCCATCGACAACCCATCGCGAGCCAAAACGCCGCAGGGGTCCGGGGAAACGAGAAAGGGCGAGGCCGGCGGGGTCTAAATTGGCGGCCAACAGGTATGGCAGGGGGAACAGATTTGGGTGCGGTCAGCGTGGCGATGTCAACGTGAATGTCGACCTCAATCTCCGTCTGAGTCTTGAGATTCCGGTAGACGTCAAATGGCAAGGCACATTTGACGAAGAGGCTGAAACTGGTGGGCTAGCTAGTGGTGTTGATCAGACGGTCTTTGGTTCCGACGCTTTCTGGACAGAGAACCGCCCGATGCATCCGCCACCGCATAATGTCCACCAGTTTCAAGGGACATTCGATGATCTCGACGGGAGGCAAGGTAGGGAAATGTTCGGCAGTCAATCTTTCCTTAACCAAGATGACCCCGTTCAGTACCTGGCAGGCGATAGCTTTCTCGATGAAAGGCGCGCCAGCTATTTACTTGCCCCCCGTTTTGGCCAGGCTGACCATTACAGCCAACCGAGTTTCTACGACCACGCCAGCAACAATCAGGAGGGGTGTTCGCAGCCAACCCAGGCGTCTGCGATGGAGGCTTCATCTTCCAGATGGAGCAACCATCACCAAAACAGATACAGCCCGTGGGCCCCTTCTGATCCGACTGCGTTGGGCATCCGCAACTACCAGTTGCCGAGTAGTCATCCCGCGCAGGTGCTGGCGTCCATGACCTGTTACGAGCACCATCCTGGAGTGAGCACCGTCCACCCCTTGGATCTGCACAGGCATGGCACGACGGAAGTCTGGCAACCCAGCGGCCCGGGTCTCCTGCCCGATAGCCGTCAGCCGATGTGGTCTTTCCTCGGATATCCCACCGCTGCGTCGTCTTCTGCTCAGGACCCAGGCCAACCTTTCGGAGCAGAGGCGCAGCTGGAGGCGTATTTCAGAGAAGACCTGGGAACCTGTCGTGTGGAGGATACGTCGTGCTCGGTTGGGTTGGACGCGGATGAGCTGGCTCTTTACTGACCATGATAGTCAGCAAGTCAGCATGGAGAGATGATGGCGCGCAGGCGCGGCAACCCGAAAGACCGGTATCTGAAGGGACTTATATGCCTCGTCTGCTATCGAAAGATACGCCAACATCAACGCCAACCAAATATTGCGCCCTGTCTGTTTTCGTCGTCATACACTTGCCACCCTCCCCCCCTTCCTTTTCCCCCCGGAGCTGGTCTTCCTGCATCCGAAGAAAGTCTTGTCGCGGATATTTATCACCCATCACTGGTATGATGGAGAAAGTAAGAAGTTTTCATCACTTCCTACTGTCCGCACTTTGTGTCACTTCTATCGAGGTGACCACAACGACTGCCCTTATCAACCATCACTGGTATGATGGATAAAGTGGGAAGTTGTCACCACTTCCTATCGTCTGCACTTTGTGTCACTTCTATCCGAAGTGACCACATCGATTGCCCTGGGAGTCAATCCTCGAAATCGGGCTGTTATTATACGTCAAGGTCGTCGCGCACAAGATAGCGCGTCCTAGTCACCAGCGAGTCGATCAAAAAGAATATGTGTGCGCCAGACATACTCATCAGCCTTGGAAGTCGTCAAGTTAGAAATACACTCCTGCGGGAGCTATTATCACTGCGACTCTCTGAACTCAGCCTCCCCTCCGCCAGGCGCGCATCATCGCCCAGCTTGAGGAGGCTAGGCACTGTGCACTCAGTCACTCTTCTTCAGTCGGGAGCTTTCTTATATACAATCTCATTGTTTTTTTTTTTTTTTGCCGTTTGAGCGTTTTCTGTATACCCTGTCAGTCTTCATGAACTGAATCTTTCTGTACACTCTGTAACTCTTCTTTAGTTGGAGCCTTTCCTGTATACTCTGTTAGCCTTCTCTGATAATGTCTTTTCCTGTACACTCTGCAGATATTCTTCTCTTCTTCTTTGGTATATAGGTACCTTCTGACATACATACCTCTCAATTCAAACACCTAAAACAATGAGACGCTGCATGCCGCACAGTAAGTGAGATGATTCCCACAAGGTCAAGGCGCCAACTTAAAAAGATGACTGTAGGACCGGGGGCAGCAATAGGTATGAATTAAACTCAAAGTTTGAAACAAAGGAAACATATGCATCCCATGCCTGCGTGAGCGGGGAAGACGCGTAAACCCGTGCATATATCCAAGCCTTGCCCGCAGCATTTAGCCGTTGAATCTCATGCGGGTTAAGGCCCGGTGAGGTAAAGTTGGGCACATTTGGGCAACCAACGGCATCGCCCGTCGATATCTGACGAATTGGAGCATGCCATTGGCGACAAAATCGTCGTTGTACAAGCTCCTCAATGCCAATGCCAAGATAAGTCTGGCCAACGAGAGCACTGTTGCGGTTCATCCGGATTGACGAGGCTTGGCAAGACGAGGTGCGATGCCAATGGTATGCAATTATGTGCTGGATTTAGCAAAATTAGACGGCATAGCACGCGCGCAAGTACGACGGTTGGGCAATGACGCTGCAGATCTCATGCCACCAGCCTCCACAGCCTTTATGCTACTTCAAAGACTTGGAGTGACACGAGATAAACAAACAGAACGGCGCACCAGGAAACAGAAACAGAAAGTTGAGCAATATATTGTTTTGGTATTCGACAAACAGCGTCAGGACAGACGACCACGGGCAAGATGGCACATGTCGTGGATTTCTAGACAGTAGAGAAATAGGAATAATCGACATGGAGAAAGAAAAAGAAAATAGTCAAGTTGCCCGAGAAACCGAGCAGAGCATCGGGAGGGATATAAGCAAATAAAACAATAAAGAACAAGTATCCATGTCTGGAAACAGAGAAGTAAAAAATCCCGTGCGCATGAAAGAAAAAACCTAAGTAAAAAGGGCCGCAGACCGAGCGAAAACAAGGTGACCTGAAGTTGCGACGAACCCATGAATCCCGATTAAGTTGCTGCCGCCGAATACGTCCGTCCGTATGAAGATGGAGGTTGCCGAAACGATCCGCGCCTGTGGTATTACCAAAGTATGGATTAAGGCCTGGAACAAGCACGCCTCGGTTGTCAACTAAAAGTTGAGTTTCCGGCGTTCTTGCCTCGAAGCGAAAACCCTCGGCCACGGACATCGCGCCTGAGGGCTTTCTCCCACGCCGTATCTGTTGACCTGTTGCTTGCGCCTCCAATTGTACCTTACTCCGCATCCCGCTGAAGAAAGCATCCATGGCCGCCACAGGTACTTTGGGGCTCTCCAGCCTTCAAGAAATGAAAAGAAGGAAAAAGCGGTTGCGCGCCTGTCAAGGGTCGGTCGTGTTGCGCTGTAAAAGGTCGAATGAACAAAAATATATACATGTATGTATGCCGAGCACCTGAGTGGCCGAAAGGTTCGTCGTTTTGGAATGACATCGCAATATAAATGGCCCTCTCGAAAGTCTGTCGGATATGGCGTGTGTATGCACCCAAGATCAGGACCTAATTCCTCATCCGATGCAATGGAAAGATAAGCTGCCCGCTCATCCGTCCGGAGAATTTGTCACAACGCCCTGCACAGCCTTTAATGCCGTGCTTGTGACTTGGAGTGGGCGGGGAAAAAGAAGGCGCGCACATTCCATCCTTCCTTCACCACCCACAATTTCATCTTTTTCTGCCCCTTCTGTCGTCCGTTTGATCCAAGATCGCGTGTGATTCCGACAGTCTCATGTAGTCACGTATAAATCATCTGCCAAAATCCTCACCTTTTCTTTTCTCTTTTGCTTCGCGTGTCTTGAAGTTTGAG
Source organism: Claviceps purpurea (assembly GCA_029405325.1). Classification (NCBI taxonomy): domain Eukaryota; kingdom Fungi; phylum Ascomycota; class Sordariomycetes; order Hypocreales; family Clavicipitaceae; genus Claviceps; species Claviceps purpurea. The sequence continues at coordinate 1,840,753 of CM055783.1, read as the reverse complement.
AGAAAGTAGAAAGATGAGTGTCTTCACATAATAAGACACTTGCTACAGCACCCAGCTTCTTGCTCGCCGTCTTCCATGTCCATGGGCTTGGGGGCGCCATTTCCACCAGAGCCGCCACCACTGCCAATAGAGTAACCTTGCATCTCTCGATTATATCTTCGGATCTCTCGAACAATATCGTAAAATGCCTTGTCCACGTTGATTCGCGACTTTGCCGAGGTCTCGATGAATCTGCAGTTGAAAGATCGCGCCAATGCTTCACCCTCTGTGATAAGAAATCGTGTCAGCCAAACGCTTCTGTGTTTGAGTTCAAGTACGGCATGTAACGGATACGAACCTTGCCTGGACACTTCGCGCTCGCTCTCCAAATCGCACTTGTTCCCAACGACAACCATGGGAAAGTAGTCTCTGTCCTTGACACGAAGGATCTGTTGCTGGAAGGTGGTAATTTCGTCGAAGCTTTGGCGAGATGAAATCGAGTACACTAACAGAAAGCCCTCTCCAGTTCTCATGTACTGCTCGCGCATAGCACTGTATTCTTCTTGGCCGGCCGTGTCCAGTACATCAAGGAGTGCCACCTCTTCGTCAATGACGCATTGTTTTCGGTAAGAATCTGTTGGACCCACAGGGTTAGTCCAGATCGACCGGGTAGGACAAAAGTGAGAGCAAGAAATCAATTGAATGCCTTTGGCCAGGGCGCCACGGCATGAGCCGCGTACCTTCAATCGTAGGATCATATTCGTCGACAAAGTGGCTTTGAATCAATTGAATCGTCAAGCAAGATTTTCCGACGCCGCCACCACCGACGACGACGAGCTTGTACTCGCGCAAGAACTATTGCATGGGCAAAGAGACATATTAGAATATGGTTCGTGTTGACTGCTGGCCCAAGTCTGGTCCCGGTTGCTGGCAATACGAGGTGCATATGAACGTCTGTGACGAGGGCGATGTTGCCCAAAAAAGACGGCAAGGGAAAAGGCTGGGCAAAGGAGGCAACTGAGCTCAATTATCGTACCTTTCCGGACTGAGTCATGGTTAATCAATCTGGGGATGTCAGAAGGAGAAGGAGACAGGTATCGAGATGTCGCACGACGGAGGATAGTTTGATGCGTCTCAAATTTGGCTTGCGCAGAGGCGAGGGGGCACTGTCAATAAGGGGCCGTGCTTCGCGAAGGAGACTGGTCTCGAGCCAGCAGCTCAGGGAGTGACGGGATTGAAAAGAGAAGTTTGCTCGACGAAGTATGGACCGGAAATAATCGTGCGCAGCGCAATATGGCGACAGCGGCAGAATGAAAGAGAGAGGGAGTTGACGGACGAGGGCAACAGGAGCAGCTGCGAGCGAAGCTTTGCAGGACGGACGAAGATAATAGAGAACGAAGAAGTGGAGGGACGGGGAAATGGCGGGCGATGGATGGTTGGTTGGTGGACGGGGGGGCGCATCGGTGGGCTGGATGCAGGTGGTATGCACTGGCGCGCACTTGGCTGGGTGCTTAAGCGGGCAGGGGGTGAGGGTACGTCTAAAGGGGTGTGAATGGGGGGGGCGTGTGTGAAGTACCTAGTGGAAGAGAGGGCCCGCTTGGGAGACAGGTACATATGTGGTACGGTGGTACCTAGGTATGTACAACATATTTATCGTCTGCCACTGTAATTGTAGGAGCAAGTTAGGCACACAATCCGCAAGATGCCACGCCACGCCTGGACTCGGGAGTTGGGGACTCACTGGACAAATATTGAACTGAGGTGAGCTGGACGTTGGACAAGACACGGCCTGCAGACCTGCAAGACACGGCGAGAACCAGTTGGGGGGGGCTAAGGGGCGGGCGGCGTTCCCAGACGCTTCGTAATCGAGCAGTAAATGCAGCTCCTTGCCAGCCGCGAATTAGACTCGCAACAGGGGCGGCATGTGTCGACTCTTCGCGTGTATAAGTATGATATGTAGGTAGGTCCTCCGTAGGTAGGTAGGTATGTAGTCTCCTGGAGTCCTGCTCGCGACATTGTGCCCACGTCGGGCAAGTCCCCGCATCAAACACCGCCGCCAGCCAGAGTTCTGGTTGTCAAGATTGGCAAAAGGACCTACGGAGTAGGCTGTCGATAACGGGCGGTACGGTTTCGACCGGCCGCGGCTGTGCGACGATAAGCTACAAGCAGCTCTGTACATATACGTGCGCCGGATGCTGCCAATGCCAATGGCCTCTTGAAGTTTCTTCCAGCCAGTAAGGCATCTTGACGCGGTGGAATGCGTGCCGATGCACGTCTCGCGGTTGCACCAGATGGTACATATGTATCGGCCGGCCGCTTCGGGGCACTGGAGGAGTCGAATCCGGGATCCCCAAGCTCATCGCCCGAACGCCAATAGGTACCTACCTTAGGTACCTAATGTACATACATATATGTATGTACATGTACCTACTCCGTACTCGATGCTCGCGTCTCGCAAGTCGTATAACAGGGCAATTGCCCCCCTGGCGTATTATTACATAGTGGACAATTTCGAGGGCATCAGGCTTCAGGTTACCGAAACCCCCGAGGTCAAGTCGTAGCCTCGTAGGTAGACCCGTGGGCTGTCATGCGATGGATTTTCCGTGTCTCGACTCTCCAGCCTCCAGGCCGCGATCAAGTGGGGTGGGCGCAGGCGCTACAGCGTCTGTTTTCCACGGCCAAAACACGATCGTTAGCGCGCTCCCCATAGCTTGTGGCTCGTGGCCGACTGTTGTGTCAGGACTCAGGAGTCAGTGAAGCCTTGGGTCTGGGACTCTGGAGTAATCATGAACAATCAGGCGGCTCGCAGCAATGCTCTCTAGTTACGGATTACACGTCTTTGAACTACATGTATGTACATATACTCCGTACCTACATATGCTCGGCCGTGACCATTGTTGGGGCTTTTAGCCCGGCCAAGCTAGACGCCGCGCACCACACTGGCTCTCGCGTCGGGGACTCAGGGCCGAAAGAGGTACCTCTAGAGCCCAGTGTAATGGGGCGGTGGGTCCCGTTCTTTATCACATCAATGATGCATCCACTTGTGGTTTGCGAAGGCCCATTGATGAAGGCAGGTGCCAGGTGTTGCGTAATTTGCTACGTGGTGCTTGCCCTGAGTTAGGTACCTATAGGTACATGTACATAGGTAGGTACTTCAGGCAACTACCTACGGTATGTATGTACCTACCTGCTTCAGGCACCATCTTGATTCTCACCACTTGCCTTGCTTTCGCTGCTGCATCTGCTGGCAGCTGCATGTGCCTGCGCGATCCAGACTGTATGAAACCACATATGCAGACGTCTGCCATTGCTGCTTTGGCTGCTTACAGCTGGACATTCGTCATGTTGCCCTTCTGATTCTGTCGCCCTGTGTCATTGAGCGATCGAGTAAGAAAGACGCTTTTAATTCGTGATAGGCAAGTTTGCCTTCTGTCCTTCGGCTCGATATTCTGAATTTGGTGTGCTGGAACAGCAGAAACCCCAATTCTCATCATCTTCTGAGTCCAGAGAGCACATGCCACAACAACAAGATCTACAAGTAGGCACTGTAGTGCATTGACGACGTCCGGACTGGCGGGGCCTCCAGATGCCCCTCCCTGCTTCCAACGGAGCGGGGAGCTTCAGAGAAAGGGGTTCGGAAAGTGAACGCAGTGCATTCAATCGTACAGAGTGCATGAAACATACACATGTAGGTAGGCACCTACATAAAAACATACATGCCTACCTAAGGTACCTACTCGGTACGACCCACGCCCATGTATCAAGCCTACGCATCTTCCTAGATGTGTATATGATGGTTGGTTAGTGGACAACTGATGCTAAACTTGTTGAGTCCTGAGATACCCAAAGGCACTGAAACCACGTTGCGAGTGGAATATGGCCAGGGATACCAAAATGTTACCTGCCCCGAGCGCAGTGAAGAGATCGCAGAATATGGTCTGGTCAGCATTAAGGGTGGTGGTGAATTTCCCGAGACTGAGATGGAACTAACCCAGTTTGTCAAGGCAACATGCTTTAAGTCTGTCTACGGAGTATCGTGTGCTAAATTAGTACAGTGCAATTAGCAGACAGGAAGGCACTCAATTAACGTGATCCATCAATTTGTACTACATACCTACCTACGCTGACTGCGGCAGTGAGTACATACATAGAGATTCGATCTGTATTACTAGCATCAGGGATCATCGAGATGGCCTCGAGAGTCGAAGGCTTTTCGAATCCCACAACCTTGACATTGATTTTCCTTCCGACCCGAGCCGACCCGATTTGAATTGCTTTTTTGCCCGGCAAGTGCTGCAACTTGCAAGCAGCGTCAAGACGATCTATTTCGAGGCAATGCCAACAATCGGGCGAGCTTGACGTCAGATAATCAGACAAGGAGATTGTCTGCCCAGCTATGGAGTACGGTGTACCTACATGTGTGTAGGTGTGCACATCACTCAGGGCGAAAGTATTTACAGGATACTACCGTGCCTGGCAGGGTACCAGGCTGTTGCCATGTGGCATGGTGGAAGCCTTGTCCGTGGCAGCCCATGTCGTTTCCTTGCTGAAAGCCAGATCCTGATCGATAACACTGACGTACACGGTACACCCACTAGGTATGTATGTATGTATGTGTATTTTCAAGTCGCGGCTCGCTTTTTGAACGGACACTTGAGACAACGGAGCATCCAGCGATCGTGGTGTTGAGTTGATGCCTCGCCGCGACCCGGGGCAGTGAATATCTAGGGCATCGTGCCGTTGCCTAGTCCTCGCGCGTCGTTTCTCCACGGGCACCAGAGCCTTGGTGTTCTCAAAGGTAATGTGCCATTTCCGATGGGGCATTCATCAACACCATGATCGGAGTGCAACAGCTCCAACAAGTGGTTAGATGAGCCAAGCTTTCTCTTCTACTTCCTTACCTTGTCTTTTTCTTCTTTCTTCTTTTCTTTCTTCTTTGTGCAATGAACCAAAAACTATTGACTGGTTCAGTTAGTAGTTCAAGTCCCAGCTAGTACTTCAAGTCTATAACACGGTGCATGGGGCTAAGTAGGTCTAAGGTAGGTACTTATTCCATGCATCGGACCTGCAGATGATGGCTCACCTGCACTGCTTGTCCAATGTTCAGGCAATCACTTACGATTTCGTACGCATGGCCCGTCCAGTCCCCTGTTACCTGCCACTGGTCAGTGGTCATCATGTCAGGCACGCCTTTGCATCGGACAAGCGCTCCCTTGCCCCGGCCCTCATTCGGACTTGGAGCGAAGAGACTGAACGACTACAATAGTACATACAGAGTACTCCGTACGTGATGAGGACTATAAGAGGCCTTCGGCCATGCATGTGCTGTGTATGTACGCGGCGGCTTCGTCGTGGATTCCGTAGATTCGTAGCTCAACCACATTTGGATCTCCATCTGGCATCACCACCTATATGTACCTTTTCCTCCACAAGCCCACAATTACACGCTTGGCAACGCTACGGGCGCGTCAATTTGTTTCGGCTCCGGGTCCGTATATGTAGTATGCATCCATTCATCAGGCGATTTTGCAGTAACGGCGATTGGACGAAATGTCATCCTTTCGCGGTCGTCGAAGCGTGCTTGAGCGAGGCCACGATGAGACGGCGAAAGGAAGCGTGAAAGAAGCATTGACATTGGAGACAACCTTGACCAATGGAGCAAACGATTTGTCGATCCGTTCGTGGGTTCGTTGTGTACGACTACGGAGTAGGTAGCATGGTCAAGTTCTGATGCCATGCCGAAATCTTTGGTGTCAATCGCGCCATGTAATAACCAGCAAACACAAAACACGGTACATACCTACGTAACCTATGTACCCAATGTATGTACATACCTCCTTGGAAGCTAGGAGGTACCTAGGTACATAGATCGTGGACGGGGCATGTGTGTGTTTCCACGGCAATCTCGCTACCTACCTATAGATCGCTGTATGTACATACATATGTACTCCGTACCTGGTGCTCTAGATATCCGGCCCCTTCTCGCGACCTTGTTTCCAGCAAAAGCAAAATTGTCACCACTGACCAGGGCATCCTTGGCCTTGGGGAAAAAAATAGAAATACGCTCTGTACAGACCTATCCGTACTCTGTACAGACTCCAGAGAAGCAATCCCTTTTCCTTCTCACCCTTGCTCGCAGCCTTCTAGAACTGTGCAACACTGGCTCGAGCTCCACTTGGCCGACGAAAGGGGCAGGCTTCCATTTCCTTTTTCCTTTTTTGCCTGGGCCTTGCCTGGGCCCCCGGTCCCCAGAACAACCCGTCGTCGTCCTTGTCAATCAAAAAAAAAAAAAATCCGTCGTTGCTTTCTTCTTCTCCGCCACGGCCGGTGGCCACCCTGGAGGCTGGGACCCTGCCGCCTTGCTGATCAGTGATCATTGATGGCCACGAACCGCACCTGTCGGGGGCCCCCTGCCTTTGCTCGGCATTCCGATCAGCCCTGAGCCAACCTGCACGACCCCGCGGCAGGGTTGCCGAGGGTGTTATGATTCTGGTTTCTTTTGTTTTTTACATGTTTGTTGCGTGCGCGTGGTGTGGACGCGTTAGGCTTCCCTCATCACGATTTCCTCCCCACTTGCTCGATCTGGATCATGATGGAGACTGGGGAAAGCAAGCAAGTCCTGCAGTCAGTCCTGACTCCTGGCCCTCGGCAAACCCGACGGGGAGGGCTCCCGATGATGTGCAGACAGTGCAGCGGATCCATGATTCATTGTCTGTGAGAGAGCTTGCGTTGGGAGGTGGTGCGGATTCTTCGACGCGTCCACGGGTTCGCGTTTGGTGCGTTGAAACTTGACAAGCTCGCTTACATATTACGTTAGGTCTTTACCAACTCCAAGTCTCAGTGTGCTTCGGTCTCCAATGAGAACGCGCGCAGCCCATATTGTTCCAACACCGCACTTCACCAATATCCATTGGCGAGCTGTCGTCCGTCACATGCTTGTTTTCGTCATTCCCACATGTCAAGACCCTGTCTGGGGTGCGTGATCGTCTCTCGTCGGGAAACCTCGTTCCGGTACATCCGGCCATCCTCTACCTTGTTTGCCGTGTAGCCCATCTGGGACAGGCTACAGCGCATCATGTACGGAGTATGTCTCCACGTCAAGGTCCTCGCCCGACTTATACCGTACACGACCACTGTTTCACCCATTCTCAGCCTCGGTACCGCGGTCATTGAGGCCTGTTTAGCTCAGCATATCTCTACTCAGACGGGAAGAAGAGCTTATCTCCATGAAGAGCTCTTAGCTTTCTGGGGACAAGATCCGGGTTCTGTGAAAAATCTCTAGTCGCAGATCTAGTGTCGTCCAAGCTACATACTGCGCATGGGTCTCCACGCCATCGATAAATTTCTCGACTGGGAGAATGAAAAGTGCTAGGTTGACATGTGCTCATTGGCGTCTGAATATGAGCTTTGCTTCACGCCTAGAAACTTATGTAATATAGACCACGTAGAAAGAACTATGGTTTGTCTATCTGGCTCTGCGGGCATAGCAATGTTTGTCTCATTGCTTGTCAATTAATACACATGAAACGGGACTTCACCTGTACTACACAATAGACCGATACAGCGCCCTTGATGCCACAGGCCCACGACTTTTCAACGGGCTTCAACTCGGGGCGTTCTATATTCCCGCTTCTGAGTGAGAAAATCGTAGATTCAGAACCCTCTGGTCATGGCCTCCCGTCTCCCTCCTCCAATGTTCTCAGCTATACTCCGGAGGCCGAACGCCGTACGGTACGTACGAGCATCCCTCACCCCACGCATTCGTAAGTGTCAAACAAGCGGCCATTGTTTTGCTAGTTGATCCTTTAAAAGACATCCCAGGCGATCATCATGGCTACCCAAACTATTTCACCTGAGGAACCCCCCTGGTTGAGAACGCACACACATACCTATTGGCCCGGGGCTGACTTCTTTCCCACGCACGAAGCGTCAAGGTTTCTTATCTGGATCATAGCAACAAATGGCCTCCGTTACCCCGGATTTATTGTACATAGCATAGGTAGGTAGAAAGGCCATGTGGTGACCCTGAATGAGGCGTGACTGATGATTCGCGGAGCCAAAAATAAAGAACTACATAGGTATGTATAGGTAGGTACTGTACTATATCCCATCCCCGGCCCGGGCATCAGAGCCGGTGGCCCACTGCGCGGCGCGTCGGGAGTCGGGACCAACAGCCGGCAAAAGCGGGGTCCTGCGTAATGGCGCGGTGAACGGCGACGTAATCATCGTTGCAGGTCTGCTTCTGTGCATCTACTACTGCATCTATCCCGTCGACTTGGCTCTTACAGCAACAGCACGACCGTTTTGTGCTGAAAGGCGCTTCATATTCGATTCGCAATGGTACGCGCATCTACCTATCCACCGCCGCCGCGGGCTCCTCCGCTCTGGAATTCGCCAGCTTGACCCCGTCCATGCTAACCTCCAACCTTCGAACCCCCAACTCAGGCATCCGAATCGAGGCTGTATAGCTTCTCCGGCGAGACAAAGGAACAGCTTCGCAAGTTCCGCCTCACCACATCCAGGGCCAAAGATCCTCAGGCTGTCATCTGTGCGTCCCTGAACTACCTATGCCCGCTCCCCACATCTCCTTCCTCTAGCTATCTCTATCTTGCTGTGTGTGCGTGCGCCGCGCCGCCGTTTCTGCTGCTCCGTTCGATGGCCAACACCCTCGTTCCCCCACTAACGCCCGTGGCCCCCCCAGACATGATTGACAAGAACACGCATGAGATCAGACAGGCTCTTGATGACTATGACGAGGCGCGTGTATACAAGTCTCTAGAGGAAGTGGCCGAGGATTTGCCAGATCATACTCCGCGATTTGTCCTGCTAAGTTATCCCCTCACCACTGTATGTGCAGTACATCTTTTCTCTGTCCCCTCTGCCTATCTGCCTTGTCATCTTCTTTTCTACTATCTGTATAAAGAACCCCTTCTTGAGACCTTTCCATGTGCCTAGTAAACAAGAAAGGAACTGACCTGGATTGGGGATGGATGTCAAGTCTGATGGTCGATTGTCGGTGCCGTATGTGCTGTTGTACTATCTGCCCATTACGTGTAATGCGGAAGTGAGGATGCTGTATGCGGGGGCTAAGGAGCTGATGCGGAGTACGAGTGAGGCTGGAAGCGTGATTGATGTGGAATCGGTGGAGGATTTGGATGAAATTCCTGATAAGCTGGCTAAGTAATGAGCTGTGAATATGAAAGGGATGGTTTTCCAGATAGGTTGGCTAAAGAATGGGGTCTAAACATCAAAGAAATGATATCCTGTACAAGTTGACCAAATAACGAGAGCTAAGCACGAAAGAAGAGCGTTGGGAAAACAAAGTATATGCAATAAGTCGAAAACGTGTCGCTACAGTGCGATTATGTGATTTAAATCGGCTCCTTCTCATAGGAGTACTATGTACAGTATCTCTCAGGGTATACACCATCATCTATTCCTCAGGCAACGCATCTGCAGCATCCAACCCGAGCTCTTTCGCCACATTCCTAACCACATCCTTCAACGCCCGACAAGCTGGGCTATCCGGGAAAGAATCAAAGTAACTCTCCCCGTAATCACACGCCATCCGTATCCTCGGATCCAGAGGCACCGCGCCCAGGAACGGAATCCCCATCTCCTCCGCCAAGCCTCTCCCACCCCCGGTCGTAGCCCTGAAGATCTGGCTCTCGCCTCGACAACTCGGGCACACAAACCCGCTCATATTCTCCGCCAGCCCGATAACACGGATACCAGCCTTGCGGCAAAAGTCAATCTCCTTGCGCACATCCAGCAGAGCCACCTCTTGCGGCGTCGTCACCACCACAGCGCCATCAATCCCACTCTCCTTGAGGAACGAATTCACGCTGAGATGCTCGTCACTCGTCCCCGGCGGAGTGTCCACCAGCAGGAAATCCAGATCCCCCCACTCCACATCCTTGAGAAACTTCTTGATGAGTCCATTCTTCTTGGGTCCCCGCCAAATCACCGCGTCGTCCCGGTTCGGCAGCATAAACTGTATGCTCATGACACCTAGATTGTCCATGACCCAGACGGGGGACCAGCCCGAACCGCTGACATGGATCGTCTCCTCCTCCACGCCCATCATCTTGGGGATGCTCGGCCCGCAGATATCCGTGTCCATGATACCGACATTGTTGTCGGGATTTGTGGCAAACGCATGCGCCAGCAGCGTCGTGAATGTGCTTTTGCCCACGCCGCCTTTGCCACTGAGCACCAGGATCTTGTGCTTCACGTTGGCTAGACGTGCCGAGATGAGTGGAATGTCCGGGTCGGGGCCCTTGGGTGCGGACGCGCAAATGGACTGGTTGGGGCAGCCGGCGCAGGAGTCTGCTTGGCCAGCTTGTTGCGATTCCGGGCCTGGACAGTGCTCTGGCTCGGGGGCCACAAGTTGCGGCTTTTGTTTCAGCGGGTTGGCCAAGACGTCGGATACCGGCTCTGGCTCTTCGAGTGATGGGGCCATTGGCGTAAAAATATCGTACTGTGATGCCGCTGCTGTTGCTGCTGTTGGTGAAGGGGAATAGAAAACAGAAGTGAGAATAAGTGGACGGCGAGCGGGTGTCGGTGTTGATGTGACGTCGGATTCGGCTTAATAATGCGTCGCTCGAGGTATTGAACAGCCAACATGTCACGAGTCAGAAGAAAGCTAAAGATTAAACGTTGTGCTTCCATCCAAATATCCAGGAAGATCGGAATGGAATTAAAATTAACTTTCTGATTACATTGTGAAGAATTGACGCTCTCAACTGCTCTGACTAAAATCTTTACAGGGTAGGCGCGCCATTATGTCTTTGGTCGCAAGACGTTCACCATCTGTCAGCCTCTTAACTGACCATGCGGAGAAGAAGAGACTCTAATAAATACTTGAGGCAAAAGGAAAGGAATGAACAGTCATTCTACATCGCCAACATGAACAAAAATACAAACGAACGGCCTTGAGAGACCAAAAGATAAGAATCAAAAAGATAGGTTCCAGGGGGAGTCGAACCCTCGCTGGCGGAATCAGAATCCGCAGTCATAACCGTTAGACCATGGAACCAGTTGAAGTGGTTGACCACTTCCCATGGGCGGATGCTCAGTTTCTCACAAATAGAGTATATAAAGTAATTTCGATGTCTATCTGCATGCATACATAGGTACTCCGTAACTTTGCGTACGAGGAGAAATCGGAGCAGCCCGGAATCCCAGTGGCGTATCACCCCACCTAAATTTTCTCAGGAACGCAGTCTGCAGAAGGAGACGGGGGTTCATGTCAATGGAGGGGCTGTTGCTTTGTTCCGTGCATCATACCATACGGAATACACCGCCGAACTTCACAGATATTGTCTTGAAAATGCCAGACGCCACAATCCAGAGCCTAAGAGAGAGCCTCTGCTCCGAATCAACACCTCTGCCTGTTCGATTTCGAGCACTATTTTCGCTGAAGCACGTTGCGACAACTGGAGACCCCGCGACGGCTGTGGCTGCCATTGAGGCCATTGCGGCTGCGTTCGCATCGCCCTCGGCGCTTTTGAAGCATGAATTGGCATACTGCCTTGGACAAACGAAACATGAAGCTGCTGTCAAGCCTTTGAGAAACGTGCTCTCGGATTTGGCGGAAGACCCCATGTGCCGTCATGAGGCTGCCGAGGCTCTCGGCGCGCTGGGCGATACTGAATCACTGGATTTATTAAAACACTTCCGTGACCGTGAGGGAGAGGAAGTTGTTGTCACAGAGACTTGCGAGATCGCGATTGCTCGGATAGAATGGGAGAATTCACAGGAGCGTCAACAAGAAAAGCTGCAACAGAGGTTAGTCCCTTATGAGTTTTGCGCCCGCCCTCGGTCTACTGTATGAGTAACATCATTCTAGTGATTTTGCCTCCATCGACCCTGCGCCCCCGCTGCCCGAGTCCGAAAAGACCGTCGAAGATCTCGGCAAGACCCTCATGGACACTGCCCAGCCGTTGTTTATGCGATATCGTGCCATGTTCGCATTGCGCGATCTTGCTTCACCACCCAGCCGCCCTACTGCCGTCCCAGCTGTCTTGGCTCTGGCCAAGGGCCTCGCCGACTCTTCTGCCTTGTTCCGCCACGAAATTGCCTTTGTATTTGGCCAGCTATCGCACCCAGCTTCCATACCGGCTCTCACTGAAGCTCTTAGCAACGTCGAAGAGGCTAGTATGGTCCGTCACGAGGCTGCTGAAGCACTGGGTAGTCTCGGCGAAGAAGAGGGCGTAGAAGAGATTCTGAAGAGATTCCTTAACGACAAGGAGAAGGTCGTTCGAGAAAGTGTAATCGTGGCTTTGGATATGGCGGAACATGAGCAAAGTGGCAACGCCGAATACGCCTTGATACCAGAAGCTGCTAGTGCTGCTGCCTAAGACAAATAAAGAGAAAAGAAACAAATCCCGTTCTACATAGTATAGAGAAATTTGAGCCGACAACGCCCCCAAAACTTTTTAATTGTTCTCGTGCCATCTGTCAAAAGGGGACACGGTTAGCAAATCTACTGAAGCAGATTAATCGGGTGTTGGGGGAAGGTTCAGAGCCGACTCACGAATTGCCACACTCGCAAGTGTATATAAGTGTTGAGCCTTCATCGGCACCGCGAAGTTGTACGTTTGTGTATTTGACTTCTTCTTTACCACATTTCGAACATCGTTCCTGCGCAATACTTCCAGTTTGCAACTTGTGCTTTTCCACGCGTTGTACGGTTGACTGTAGTTTCTGCCGGAGATCGGAAGGGAAATCAGAGGGCTTCGATTTTGTCAAGATAACTTTCGAACCAGTGTCTATCGAAAGGCGGAAACCCTATTAGCGATCGTCGGGAGACTAGTACAAGATGCGCCCTTGTCCATGTCGCAAACCTTTGTTCCAGGCACCGCAGCATTCACAGTTCAGCGAATTCTTTTCTGTGCCTTTGGTGGCGGGAAGCAGATTGCCGCAATCTGTGCAAAAGACGAGAGACCCGATCGAAGCCATAATTTCTTGAACCGTCAACAAGTTGTACTTTCGGCCGCGCGTTGGTTGCTTTCGAGCTGCAGATGAATCATCAGTCTCTCAAGGCGGCAGATCAGAATTCTGGCTCGCGCCTGTGACCGCCCGTCAACTGAAGACTTGAACGCCGAGCTTATCGGAAGAGCGGATAAAACAATTTGGCAGGGGGGGTTTAGTGAGAACGGTTCTGATTGGCTAGACGCGTCCCATCCGGACCCACGACATCGACCGTGAAAGTCGTCAGGTCAAACACACCGTGACCTGCACTCAGGCATCGTCAAGTCATCCCCATGTAGCCCCCAAGGCGCATGCAAAGATCCATTTCGCATCCGCAAAACACAAAAGCGCCTCATAGCTCTCGCTTCCACCGCGCATTACTCGCCTAAACGACAGGAGATAGCTTTTCGAATATTTTCTTGGGTGGACGACGCACCCAGCTGCTGCACTTTACTGCCAGCGTCGTACTCCTCCTGCCTATCGTCTATCACCATTGCGCCTTCCTCATGCGACGAAACCGGACGGCACCTGCCCTCGACCATGCCTTACTGCTTCCCCTACTATAAAAATACACAAAAATATGGCAGGAATGACTCCATACAACACAAACGGACCCAAGAATGGGGCTGACGAGGGCGCAAGTTCCGGGGCACCGAGCAACCAAGTCTTTCGGCCATTCACTCTGCAGGAGTCGTTGCCCTTTTCGCCACAAACCTCTATAGCACCGTTCTTGCCTGGTTAGAATCTCCTTCCAATCCAGTATTTTCTGAAAAGCTTCAAGCTTGGGTTGGCTGACAGTGCTTTGACAGACATCATCCCCGACCCCTGTGTCGGATCTGGGTCACCATCTCTGGGCATTAGCGATTTGTACTCAACTCAAGAGTTTGACAAATTGAATCAAGAGGCGTCATTTACGGCAAATTCTCCCAAGAATCTAAAACAAACAGTTGATCATATATTACATGATCTGAAACCGTCGATGAGGACTCAATAGTTGGTGCAACTCCGTGGCTTGTTTTCTATGTTTAGGCGTCAAATAGTAGCATTGACACCGCGCCAGCAAGTTTCCATCTATGCCTCAAGGGCAAACACCAAATCAATTACCGAGCCACAGCAAAAGCATCTCCGAGAACCTTTCGCCGCTTGCGAAAGCGGTTTACGAGAGGGTGGGTAGTTACTTCAAGGCGACGAAGCCAAGTCTTCATGGCACGAAAACCGTCAACGGTGACTCAGAGCGATTGTACAAAACCGGAGGGGACCTGCCACCGACGAGCCCACCCAGGCAACAGCCTTCAGACTTAAGCAGTAACGGAGCTGCGCTTGCGAGAATAGAAGTCGCCATACCGTTGAAGCCTATCGATCATCATCCGGCCTACAGCGAAGTCCCAGAACTCGACCAGTCCGATCGTCAAGCTACGATAACACCATCGGATCAATTGGCAGTCGAGGCTCGGCAATACAGCCAGGCTCAGTCAGCCATCCAAGCTCCCATCGCTGTAAAAAATCTAGAGTGTCCAATCGAACTTCCCGCTGCTGCCATCAAAGCCGAAGAATACGTTGAGTACGTGGCTGCTCCGGATGCACCAGGAAATCTTTCAGTCAGGAGGAAAGAGTCGTCCGCGTTTGACGAAAATCAAGGTATCATTGGAACGAGTCTCGATCAACGTCAACGTGGTGAGGCGGCGGTTGACGCTCTGGAAGGCCTGATGCGTTCCGTTTTTTCTGTCGTGGGTAGCGCCCTCGCTATGGAACCAGGGCTGGACCACATAATAACAATAACGAACAACCAGGAAGCTGCAATGACAGCTGCGACGCAGCAGAAAATGCACACTGCACTTCAGAAAGTCATTAGCCTTAAAAGCTTCGATCGTGTTCCGCTGGAAAGTCTTCTTCGAGTGATGAAGCTCAGTGAAGCCAGCTTGAAGCAAGCGGATGGTCTCGATATCCGTGTGGACGAGAGCTGGGATGAATCGGCTGTTCAAGTCTGGCTTCAGCAACTAAATGAGGTGGATACTGCCTTGAAGTCTGCACGGACTTGCCTTAGGATACTCTCTGGCTGCCGCGAAGACAAGCAGCTCTATTCAGAAAGCATTATCACCAAGAGCGTCAACATATTCAAAGCGGTCACCGAGGATGTTGTGATGCCTTTGGTAGAGCTACGAAACTCGGGTACGTCTAGTAGCCTATTTAAGCTCATGCAGAAGCAAAAGAAGTCGATCGCCTCCATTTTTGTTTGCTGTCAGAAACTGTCGGCGCTTCTGGCCGAGCTCATCACCAAAATCGAATTGTCTGAGTCTGTCATCAACACACTTGAATTTACTGCTTCAAGGCTGATATTCGTGGAAAACGCATACTTTGAAAAAGATTCAGCCATAGGGATTCAGAAGTTTGATGGTATTCGTTCCGTTGCAATGGATATATTGTGTCAGATTTTCCTGATCAAGCCCGAACAGCGACAGGGCATCATTGATGATATTCTGACTTCATTGGAAAAGCTGCCGGTCGGGAAAATAAGCTCCAGGCAATTTAAGCTGGCTGATGGAGGAAGTATACAACCGGTATCAGCTCTCATCATGCGTCTTATTCAAGCTAGCTCTGGTCGAGTCGGGAGCGGGGATACCATTAATAAAGACTTCGGCGCCAGACCAGGGGAGAACGAAGAGGGCAAGCAACAACCGCCTCGAGCTCAAGCAAAAGCCACCATCTCGAACGAGGACCATGGCGCACAACAACCAGCTGTGGCAATTCAAGAACTGGAAGCTATCGCAGCTCCACTGAATGACATCGCCATGCGCAATGCTTCCTACGTCATCAATTTCATTGTGAAGCGCGCCATAGGCTCCACGAAATCTGGCGACACTCCATACCGAAACCTTCTGGATTTGTTTGTAGATGACTTTACGACTTGTCTCGATATACCAGATTGGCCTTCGGCCGAGCTGTTGTTACGGTTGCTGATGGCGATGATGGTGCAGCTGTTTGAAGCGCCAAAGACTGCCGCCCCTGCGAAAAACATGGCCTTAGAGCTGCTAGGAACCATGAGCGCCGCCATTTCCCGTCTTCGCTCTCATATCAAAAAATTTGCAAGCACATTTGTAAGCAGCGATGCTGATGGATATGCTCAATACCTTTCCGATCTCGCAGCACACTGTCTGGAGCAGAGATGCCCAATGGAGAAGGTTGTCGCCTGGTCAGGGCCATATCGAGGTGCTCTTGAGTTTTTACAAGAGAAAAGCTTGGACGATCCTCATATTTCTAGTTCTGTGACCTTTTTGATTCTGGATTGGGCCACCAGAGTGCATACAACCTATGACAACAACACGCAAGAGGATGACCATCAGCGGACAAAGGAACTTGGACGCTCAGCATATCGTTTGCGCAAGATGATGGATGATCGAAATTGGCTTGCGAGCGAATACGCGTTCAAATCCATTCCGGCAAATGTGGCCAAATTTGCCTTTTCCATTATATTGCTACGATCCCCATTCTGCGAATCGTTTGGCAAAATCCTCAACATCCTTCTGGGATCCATGGCCAGTGACCAAGCTACAGTACGCAGTAAAAGCTTGAGGAGTGTCAACCAGGTGCTCGAGACTGATCCATCAATTCTAGATGGCGACTCCAGTGTCATCCAACTCATCCTAGATTGTTGCAGCGACTCGTCTACTCAAGTCAGAGATTCTGCGCTTGGGCTATTAGGAAGCTGCATAAGTATGCGACCTGTACTGGAAGCATCGCTGACGGCTAGAATCATAGATCGGTTTCAGGATGCCGGTGTTGGTGTACGAAAACGAGCAATGAAATTGGCCCGCGACATTTACCTGCGCAACCAAAATAAGGGCCTGCGTAGTGCCATCGCTAATGGCCTCCTGCGTCGAATACAAGATCCGGATGAAAGCGTACGTGATCTTGCTCGGCAGATAATCGAAGAGGTTTGGTTTGCGCCATTCTACGCCAACGAGAACACGGCAAGCTTCGAGACGTCGCTCTCGGAACATGTAGCACTAATCGTACATACAGTCAAGGGTGGTACTATGACAGAGATACTGGACAAAGTATTTCAGGCGATTCTGAAGCCCCAGAACAAGTCTGCCGAGGACCAGGGCTCGTTCGGTGTCTGCTCGCGACTGGTGGGCATCATGTTTGGGTTGATTGATAATGTGGAATCAGAGGACGGCAGCGTACCCTCGGGCCGTGACGCCCTGCAAGTTCTCACAATCTTTGCCAAAGCTGATCCTAAGCTGTTCAGTCTGGAGCAGGTAAGACTGCTGAAGTCACAACTAGCCAGCTTCACCGGACAAGAAGAGTTGGCAGCATTCAGAGCGGTGACCGTGATTTACAAGCGGGTGCTACCACAGCTCCCGACTGTCCACAAAGAGTTTCTTGCTGAGGTCAGACTGCAACTGCTGAAAGGCATTGGCAAAATTTCGTCCCGTGGAGCACTGGATGACTTGATAGCTTGTGCAAATACGGTGTGTAAACTACTCCAAGATTTTGCACCGTTGGGCAACCTTGTTGCATCGAGCTTATTGGCCGTCCAACGACTCTCCAAGGTGCCGCTGGACGCCAAACGACTCAATTTTCTTGCGGCATATTCTATCATTGTTGGCAGCGTCGGCAAACATTGCGACTTGGACAAACAAATCCAGATCTTCAAAGAGAAATTCCCCAGCTGGAAGGGCGATTCAGTACCTAAGCTGGTTGTTGATCTTTTGTCCCCGTTTGCTTCGCCTGAACAGCCGTTAGAAGCCCGAAAGGCATCTATTGAGGCTATAGGGCTTGTGTGCCAGTCCTGGCCCCGCAACTATGTACTGGCCAAGGTGTATACTTCGTTTCAACAAGTTTTTCAAGAAGAAAATCCCACTCTGGAGACCTTGATATTGCGGTCTTTCAAGGAGTTTTTGATCACAGAGGAGAAGCGATCCGAAGCAGCTGCCGGGGAAGGGTCTATCAAGGAGAATAAGAAGGAGCTCACTGTCATGGGAGGTACAAACTTTGATGATGTCGCCAGTGCCACTACCCAACGCTTTCTCAAGGATATCACTCGGATTGCAGTCTCAAGCCAAGATGAACATGCGTTCCTGGCCATGGAAGTTCTTGGCAGTATTAATCGCCAAGGATTGACCCATCCAAAGGAGACTGGCGTAACTCTGATCACGCTTGAGACGTCTGCCAATCGGAAAATTGCTGAGCTCGCATATCTGGAACATCGATCTCTTCACGAAAAGCACGAGACCGTGTTGGAAAGGGAATACGTCAAGGCAGTGCAGTCTGCCTTCAACTATCAGCGCGATATCGTCAAAGATTCACATGGTGCTACGGTGGACCCATTCCAGTCCAAGCTTCAACTGCTAATGGAGGTCTTGAAGATCAGCAAGATGACGAATCGGCAGCGGTTCCTGGAAAAGCTTGTTGGCCAGGTGGATTTCGATTTGGCCAAGCTGGATGCGACCCAAGACTTGCCACCCCATGTCGACTATTCGCGCTTCATTACCGAAAACCTGGCGTTTTTCGAATATCAGACAGTTGGAGAGCTCCAGACGACAGTCAACAAGATTGAGAAGATTGTCAGCAGCACGGGTGCCACGGTGGCTCAAGCAATTGAGTCGGAGGTGTTTGATGTCCGCATGGATATTAATCAGCTAGAACCAGCAGCGCCGGCACCGGTACCGGCACCAGCACGGGAAGGCGAGGCGGTGGTACCAATCAATGGAGCATCTGTCGAATCGAAAGTCGAGGGTCCGGCTTCGACTGAAGCAGGCCCCGTCCTGTCGGTGGAACCACGACGATTGCGTCAGCTGACTGCCGGATCCATTATCCTCCTGTCACTCTGGGAGGTGCGAACACATTTGCGTCGACTTTTCGGCATGGGAACGAGCCGTCATGACAGTCGTGCCAAGGCTCTGGCAAAGGACCTGAACAAGACGCCTTCGAAGGTGCAGGGCGTGCACGGCGAGAGGGTCTGGGACGAGATTGCGTCACACATGAACGGATTGGCAAACCAGACAATCATGGCGCAAAAGTGCAAGGCATTTGTGGAGCTGATGAACGTGGACAAGGAATTCAAAGTAGCGGACGAAGACGAGGACCTGGACATGGAAGGGCCGAGCACGCCGAGCGACATTGAAGACGACGAGGAGAGTGGTGACCGAGGCCTCAAGAGAAAAGGGGCTGGAACTCCGGCAGGAAGAAGGAAAAGGGCACGGTCAAGCTCGCAGCAGCCACGAAAACGAGGTCGACCGAGAAAACACGTAAATGGCGACGATGGGAATGTACATGGCTGATCGGGCTTATGAGAGGAAGAATACGAGGCAAGCCAAAAATAAGGGAAAACAACTGTTGTACATGTGACGATACACCAGGAGCTGATGATATTCATGACATGGGACAGTCGCTACTTGAGGCGATATTGCAGACGAGAAGGTAACGGGTGAAGACATTTGTATGGATGCAGAATTCTGTCACTGGCGTCGTTGATGAGAGGCGTGATGGCGTGGGGCGTTTTGGGCAGATATGACGTCGTCTGTGCTTTGCTTGCTTGCTTGCTCTTCCAAATTCCCCTTGTACATACAAAGCTACATACCATTATCCCGTTCCGTCATACTCCGTAGAAGCAACGGGACTAACCGTACAAGACTTTGCATACTATAAGGTGGAAGTGAGGAAGTGAGGAGGCCAGGTGAGGCTATAACGGAGGTTGAGCGGTATGCCTTGATGGGCGTGCCGACGTCAATCGAGGGAAAGATGGACGTGATTCGTGAAGGCTAAATTAGCGGCCGAGGTGCATGCAGACGCCGGACGGGTCTTGCGGGGTTACTCTGTGGCTACGGGTGGCTGAGAGTGGCTGAGGGTGGCTGAGCTTTGCTTGTGCAAGGCTGTACCTAGTGTAGGTATGTACAGTTAAACCCCGCTATAACGATATCCCAAAAGTGACCAAAACTCCATCGTTATATCGGGATATCGTAATATCGAATCTCGGGTGATCTGAATTCATCACGTGTTTCATCACATGACCACTGATCTAGCATGCTGCCCCACCATAACACCATGTCGAGTTGGCGTGGCAGCAGTACGGAAAATCCAGCAGCTCGGGTGCGAAAGCCCTCACAGAAGCAGACCAAGGGGAAGCCAACGATGGACAAGGAAAATATGTCGCCAGAGATGAAAGTGGTGCCGCAAAAACCCAGTGTACTAGTCAAGGAAGCGAAGGGCAAGGGCACCATACAATTTAGATACATATGTAGTCACTGAATGGATTGGGCCAAAAAAATTGTTGTCGCGATGAGTGAGTTGGGGCAGATATTGCGTGAGGAATTGGGTGGAATGGGCCAAAAAATTGTGTCGCGATGACCCCGATATAACGATATCACGTGATTTTTCGACCAAAATCGTATCGCTATCGCTATAGCGGGATTTATCGTTATTTGTATGGTGATATCGGAAAATGAGGCCAAAAATATCGTTAAGGTGAATATATCGTTTTATAACGGATCGTTATAGCGGGGTTTAACTGTAGTCTGTTTGTGCCTTGGGCCTTGGCCCTTGGCCCTTGATCACAGGCAGACGGGCCAGCCAGCCATTAGCCAACGGGATGGATCATGGATGCCCATCTTAAGATCAGCTGAGACATTTTCCACGTTGAGAGCCGCATGTTTCGTATCGGGACGAGACACGCCTTGTTTGCGTTGCCGCCTTGGAGACAGTTCAGGCGCGTTGGGATTGGCCAGCTGGCGGCAGTGCGACCCGGCAGTGCGACCAAGTGGCGACGCGTGGCGAATTGGAATTTGGGGCTCCCCACGGCCCCACCCGCGCACCCTGGGCTGCATACGGAGTACAAATGTACATGCAATCCTCAGGAACGCACTCTGCTTTCTTGGACCCGTCTTCCTCTTTGCATGTGGCCCATATCCATATGCACCCGCCACAAAGTGCACTCATCACCAAGTCGCCAGGAAGAGACATCCGCCTACATTGCGTGTTTGTCTGTCTCTCCATCTCCCTCTCTCCCTCTCTCTACTCTGCCGGCGAACGGTGGCCGCTGTCCAGATGACTTCGTGTGAGTCCTGCTTATCTTATGTTCTCTGTCTGCCGCGTCGTCGTCATCACTAGCCAAGCACAAATGCGGCATGCAACCCCCTTTGTCTTGCTTTTTGCTCCTGTCTTTCCCCGTTCCCCATCCCCATGCTACCCTTTTCCCTTGCCTCCGCATATCATCAGGGCGCGGCGACTCGTTCCCATGATACTAGATGGCATTGTCGCATTCGTCGTGCGCGAGTTGACGCTTGTGTCGTTGAAAAAAGACGCAAAATCGCAACAACGCGCGGAGGCATGGAGGCATGGAGGCAAACAAGGCAAACAAAAGGCAACAATGCAACCTGGCAGCATGCAAATTGCAAACGCTCTTGCACAAGGCCCCGACTGTCGTCTTCGCTCAATTCACTTCACGTACCCATCCGGCCAGGTCCAGCATAGCCCCCCTTGACTTGGGTGCCAATACGGGTGCCAATACTCCGTACTGTACCTATGCTACATGACCGAGCCGAGCCATCCAGCCGTCGCCCACAATTTTTGCCCATGGCATAGGAACATCGGGCTCGGCTCGTCGCAGCATTCTCAATCCCCCGCTCCATCGAACACACTCCGCTGAGCTGAACGAAACAACAAGAGTCGCAGTGGCGTGCAAATGAGGGCTCCTAGGGTTGAAGAGCACGTTAGCAACTGTGCCTGCCGCTTTCTTGCCTCTTCACCTTATCTCCTATTTCCTCATCAGCCAGCGCGTTTTTCTTCATCATACGCTCTTCATGCCATATTGCCCTTTTTTCACCTCGTACTGCCGCATGGCATCTTTGAGACGTGCATGAGCTAACAGCGGGTGCGACTATCTTCGTCATGGTAACATTAGTCAATCATTTCAAGAATAAGCGCGCGGCGCATAACATTCACCGAAACCAAGCCGACCAGTGGAATCCGTTTCGTCACGTATCTTGGGGCAGCGAAAGGCGCCGAGATACATGGACCGCAAGCCAGTTGGAAGCCCAGGATGGCAGCACCATGAACGGGAATAGCGGCAGACTCGCCCACGCAGCCACCGAACCGACACCACGAAGTACTGCCGTCTCTAGCAACTCTCCGAACGTTGGCACCGCCGACGTTCCAGGGGTACAAGCCGAAAAGGGTGTTGACGACAGTGACCCCTCCTTAAACCCCGCGTCTCTCCATCCCCCGTCGGCGGATGGTGGCCCGGCAGCAGGACTCAGGAACCGGAAAACGGAGGACGAGGCAGCTATGAAGACGGATAGCTCGCCCCTCAACCCCGAAGCCACGCCGGCTGACGACAACAACAATGGCAAGAAGAAGGAACCAAAGGAGGGCATCATTCGGCATGTTCATCCCAAGGAGCCCTTTACCGTCGCGAACCAGCTACAACGAACCTTCTTGAATTCTTGGATCAACATCCTCATCATCGCTGCGCCTGCCGGTATTGCCATGAAATACTCCCACGTCAATGGAATCGCGGTTTTCGTCGTCAACTTCATTGCCATCATCCCCTTGGCCGCCATGCTCAGCTACGCCACCGAGGAAGTTGCATTACGCACGGGCGAGACCTTGGGCGGCCTCATCAACGCTACTTTTGGAAACGCCGTCGAACTTATCGTCGCAATTATTGCTCTGGCCGACGGAAAGGTGGCCATTGTTCAGACATCTCTCATCGGTTCCATTCTCTCCAACTTGCTGCTCGTCATGGGCTTCTGCTTCTTCTTTGGTGGCCTGCGCAGACAAGAACAGCACTTCAACCACACGGTCGCCCAGACAGCTGCCTCGCTGCTTGCCCTCGCCGCCGCATCCGTCATCGTCCCCTCCGTGTTCGAAGTCGCAGCCCCTAACGTGGGCCAAGACGACATTGCCAAGATGTCCCGGGGCACGTCTGTGATTCTCCTCATCGTATACAGCGCCTACCTCTTCTTCCAGCTCAAAACCCACCAACAGGTCTTCAACGAAGAAAGCCAAAAGGTCGCGGCTAAGCCCTGGTCACATGCAGGCATCGGCAACGGAGCCGTAAAACAGGGCCTCGCGATGCCCAGCGCGCTCATGGGCTACGCTATGACGGATCAAGACGAAAATCAACGGCTATCCCGAATGCTCATGAACCAGCGCCTGCTCGAGGCCGAGGACGACGAGGAGGGCGAGGACCCCCAACTGCACTTCTTCGTGGCCTTGGCCGCTCTGACCGTCTCGACCGTCATTATTGCATTCTGCGCCGAGTGCATGGTGGACAGCATCGACGAGGTGACCAAGTCGGGCGGCCTCAAGGAAGAATTTGTGGGATTGATTCTGCTGCCCATTGTCGGAAACGCGGCCGAGCACGCAACTGCCGTGACGGTGGCCATCAAAGATAAGATGGATCTCGCGATTGGTGTCGCCGTCGGGTCCAGCATGCAGGTTGCGCTGTTTTTGATTCCCCTGATGGTTATTATTGGATGGGGCATGGGGAACGAGAACATGGACTTGAGCTTTGATATGTTCCAGGTTGCTGTCATGTTTGTGGCGGTCTTGCTGACGAACTATCTGATTGGAGATGGGAAAAGTCATTGGTTGGAAGGCTTTTTGCTGATTTGCCTTTATTCGATTATAGCGGTTTGCTCTTTCTGTATGTTTTCCCCTCCCCTTTTTTATTTCTTTCACATTCCCTCCCCCATGATCACTAGATCCTGTCAAAGAAAGACGCTAACAGCTTGTGTGTGCAGGGTATCCGGATAGTCAACTTGACAAGGCCAATGGCGGAGCTCGTGGCTAGTTTGTCAGACATGGTCGACTGTATGTTTGTTGTTGTCTGATTTATCTATATATCCATGGCATGTGACTCTGGTTGATTAGAGGAGGAAATATGGCCATCTGCGTTTTGCTTTCGTGGTTCTGCTGCTGCTGCTGCTGCGGCTGTTATTGCTGTTATTATTGTCGTTGTTGTCTCTCATGAGCTTTGCGGCATATCTGAAGTGCTTGTTTTGCCATCTTCTTGCTACATATTTCATCCACGGAGGGAGAGCTTTCTACGTAGTACGTACAGATATGTCTCGTTGTGGGGTGCCTTTTTCTCCTCATTTTGGGGTATTCTGACCTACTTTGAATACTTTTGCATATCTTTTTTAATTCAACGTTTTACCACATGCATATTGCGGACCTCCTTTGAAGTTTGAGTAGGAATAGCTGTGGATGTGGTTTGTTTGGTTGATTGATGGTTATGATTTGTTATTACCGGTACATTTGAATTTGCTGTCGTTGCTGATATCATTCACTACACTTGACTGACGACTTGGCACTTTAACGATGAGATGACAGTCCACTATCGCGCCTACTACAGGCTAATAGACACTTGA
Organism: Claviceps purpurea; assembly: GCA_029405325.1. NCBI lineage: Eukaryota > Fungi > Ascomycota > Sordariomycetes > Hypocreales > Clavicipitaceae > Claviceps > Claviceps purpurea. The sequence goes on along the minus strand of CM055783.1, from coordinate 1,816,424 downwards.
AGCAACGAAACAAGGACTCCATACCATTCGTGCTCACTGCCCACACGCATAATTGTGATAATTGTGATGATTTTGATACATAATACGCTACCGCTGCGGGACGTCGTGTGTAATCAAATGTCTTCGCTCCTTATTGCCCCAAACATCTGAAACGACATTCACATCCACACAGGAGGTATGACTGCTCCGTTTCGCCTAGATAGGTAGTAGAGTCCTCCAGGGCCATACATCGACGACGATATCCTCGGTATCTCATATGCCGTAGACGGGATGGATAGACGCTCGGTCCTAGGACATCTTGTAGCCTTGTCCCGCAAAGCACCACCCTTGCTGGGTGCTCGAACCCATACACAGTTATTGTAGAACTGTAGGTATGTGCTTTCTTCAACCTTGCGGCGCCTACTGGGGCAGCGTATCTCCCCGCCTTGCTTCTCTGGCCCAATTCTCACCACTTATATAACCCAAGGTGCTAAAAGGACCACTTCCAAGACCGTCTTCCTCCATAAAAAAAAAACAGGCCTTGACTCTCAGTTCCAACCATGAGAGTTGATGAAACGTCTACAGGCTTCCCTGAATCCCTTCTGCAAAGCCCTCGCCGCAGCAGCTTCGTCGACTCCCCGGACCGGCTCGCTGGCGCGTAGGACAATGAACGCCGACCGGCTTAAAAGGCCGTACCGTATATACAACTGTTTGACGATCACTCATCATTGATGAGTGATCGTCAAAGAGTCATCATGTCACTGCATGGCGGAAGGGCTGAAACATGAATGGCCTGGATGAATCGAAGGGAATGAAGAAATTGCACTAGGCGGGAGTTATTCCTGGATCCGCATTCTGCCGATCTGCCGGGTCATGACTACCTGGAACACTGGCGCGATCCTTCTCGTCAATGTCATTTGTAAGTTGGACAGTCGCCGCCGCCGCCTTCAGCTCATCCATAGCCTCGGATTGCCGGATACAAACTTGCATACGGAGTATACTCTGTACTCCAGTCTCCGCCTATATATGTAACACCCTCTAGCCGACCTCCGCGCCGATTCCTTACATAGATATTTCTGTTCGAAAAACTCCCTTCACTCTTCGTCACCATCCTCGAGAAGCCCGGAAACAAATCAGCCATTATGTACTCCACTTACCTGCTCTCCATGGCCTTTGCAGGTCTTTCTCTTCTCTCCATGGCGGCCGCTGTGCCTCAGAACACTGCCAATATTGCTGCTCGTGCGCCTAAAAATACTGCTGGTATTGCTGCTCGCGCGCCGGCTCCTACGTGGGACCCCTCCAACAGTACGTTTTTCATCTTTCTTGTGTTCCGTTATGCCTTGTCATTTTTCCTGAAATCCCCAGAGACTATGAAGCTTCGACGGGAAGAGAAACCGAAAACAGATAACCATGTGAGGCATCGCTTTGATCGTGTTTCTGACTATAACGCACAGACGGCGATGATGAGTGGAAGAGCCCCGACTGTCCCGTTTGCTAGTGGATGATGTTTGTGGACAAGGCACTACCTACCTTCGCGGGAGGCCTATGTTGTGTAGAAGCTTGTAGAACGCACGCTTAAGCTTGGTTAGGAAATGCCAGTCTTAGGGGCGGCTGTAAGCTTGTAGGGGCTCCCTTTCGCATGGGGCCCACTTTTTGCACAAGCTTGGACTGTCGATAAGCTTGGGGAGGGTACGCTCAAGCTTCTGGCGGCTACAAGCTTAAGGAAGGGTTAAGAGCGACATTTTGTGAAAAGCTTGTGGGAATGCCTAAGCCTGTAGGCGCGCAGCGTAAGCTTACGACGTTGTTGTACAAGCTTATCAATCCACAAGCTTGTGCAAATCGCGTTTTTTCCTTATCTATTAAGGCTTATGGACCGCGCGTAAGCTTATGGACCGCACATAAGCTTTGATGGAGGCCTTACACACAACAGAGGCCTCCCTCGAAGGTAGGTATGATGGGCTGGGTGACGAAAGACTCGCATGTCTAGACAATTAGCAGTTATAGTTCCGTACAAACTACATGCACATACCTACCTAATGTCATATGTATGTCTGTGTGGCTGGTTCCCCTGATGACAGCGTTCGACGACAAGAAGCTCAATCTAGATCAATACCGGCCAAGGTCCAAGGAGCGTACATGTTCAATTGTTCAATAGTCGAGTGTGGTGTTTCGTGTCGGTAGTCGCGTTGCCTCTTTCCTTGGTCTCACAGCTATTTTCGAGCGCCTCTGCGTTGACCGCATTGAGGTATATGTATCTCAAAATGCATTTGACCATATGCAAGGAACATGAAATCCATGATGAATGCCATGCAAGAGACATGCACGATGCAGGTACATAGGTACCTAGGTACGCACCGTATTGTCGCCTGAGGCACCCACCATGAGCTCCAGATTTGGCAAAGGCAGAAAAAAAAAGGTCAGCATACAGAGCATCGCGCACCTTCGAGAAGAATCCATCCCTCGACTCCGAAAGCCTGCGCAAACACACGCCTGCGTGTTTCTTACTCTATCTCGATCTCGGTAGCCCGTCGCTCGTCGCGAATTCACTAACCTGGCATCGCTCACAATGAACTCGAGCCTGGTGACAAAAGCGATCCGGCCTGCACGAGCTCTGGCGCAACCCAAGTTTGGCGGCCGACCCAGACGCTTGCCGCAGTGCCTGAATAACGGCAACGGCGCTCAGCTCCACACGTCAACCGTTCGAATCGGCTGTCGCGATGGATGCAAGCGTGCGAGACACGATAGTATCTCCAGTGGAAAGAGGGTATGTCTTATTTTGCAATCCGTGTTCCGCCATCCCCCCCTGCTTTACCGTCTTGTAAACTAACGTGAACAACTTGGCGAGCAAGGCATTCCACAGCACCAATACCTTATCGCAAAAAGACCCCTACCAAGCTCTCGGCGTGAGCAAGTCCGCTTCGGCTGCCGAGATCAAAAAGTCTTACTACGGACTGGCCAAGAAATACCATCCCGACACGAACAAAGACCCCGATGCCAAGGACAAATTTGCCGATATCCAGTCCGCGTACGAGATCCTTTCCGACCCGCAAAAAAAGAAGCAGTATGATCAGTTCGGTGCTGCTGGTTTCGACCCAAGAGGCGCTGCTGGAGCCGGAGGGGATCCTTTTGGAGGAGCTGGTGATCCCTTTGCTGGATTCGGCGGCGGCGGCTTCAACTTCAACGACATCTTTTCGGCATTCACCGGCCAGCAAGGATCGTCTGGTGGGCGTCGAGGAGGACGCTCCAACCCGTTTATGCAGGAGGAGATACTCGAGGGCGACAATGTCGAAACGCATGCCAGCATCACCTTCATGGAGGCGGCCAAGGGGACCCGTAGGACCATCAACTTCACACCCTTGACCACGTGTGGGACATGTTCAGGTAGCGGGCTTAAGACCGGAGCGAAGCGCTCGACATGCCAATCTTGCCACGGAACCGGCACGCGGATACATGTTGTGCAGGGTGGCTTCCAGATGGCCGCTGCTTGTAATGCCTGCGACGGGACTGGGTCAACAGTTCCACGCGGCTCAGACTGCCGAACTTGCTCTGGAAACGGCGTGGTTAGGCAACGAAAATCCATTCCCGTTGATATCCCGGCCGGAATTGAGGATGGCATGAGGCTACGAGTCGACGGCGCCGGTGATGCTGCCGTCACTGGAAAATCTGCGAATCCCAATGCCAGATCTGTACCTGGAGACCTCTACGTGTTTGTTCGCGTCGCAAAGGATCCTCGATTCAGCCGAGATGGCAGCAATGTGCTGCACACGGCCACCATTCCCCTCACCACAGCCCTGCTGGGCGGAGAAGTCAAGATCCCCACGCTCGATGGATCCGTCAAAGTCAAGATTGCCACTGGGACCGGCAGCGGCGACAAGATTACGCTCACCGGTATGGGCATGAAGAAACTGGGTTCGCGCCGGGCCGGCTTCGGAGACTTGCGCGTGGAATTCCGGGTCGACATGCCCAAGTATCTCAGCGCGAACCAGCGAACCATTGTGGAAATGCTGGCAGATGAGATGGGCGATAGCACCGCCAAACGAATCATGAATGTCGGGTCTATGCACAAGAAGTCTTCTTCATCAAACGGCGACGCGTCTTCGAACAAGTAAGGAAGATGAATGATCACGACCTTTTTTTTTTTTTGAGGGGCCTCTTGGCGGGGGAGACACGTGTAACGTTGACACTAATCATCATCATTATCTTGCACAGCACCGGATCGTCTGCCTCGGAAGCGAATGGCGCACAAGACTCGCACAAGGACACAGGTTTCTTGAGGTCCATATGGCGAAATCTTACCGATAAGTCCGCCCCGGAAACGAATGCCCAAGGAAACAGCGACAAGGCCGACAAGGCCAGTCCCAGCGACAGCAAAGACAAGACCAGCGACGCGGGCAAGAAATCAGATGCCTCATCCTAGTCCCACCCTTTACTTCATCGAAAAGCCTCAACTCGCGTGGGCACGTTGTACTATAGAATCTAGATTCCGTGGAGAAAAGAAGTTGATTCAAAAAGGAGGAACGGGGGAGTGCATACAAAAGGTGTCAAATTTATTTCAAGTAAGCGGCGTGTTTTCTGTTTCTTTATTCCTCCCTCCTCTGTACTTTTAAAGGGGATTGCGCATACAGGGCTTTGAAGGACCCTGTGCACTTCTTGATCTACTCCATTCCTCTTCTTTTTGGGGGCGCATTTGCCTCCTGCTTTGTGAATTACAAGCTCCACATCTACGCCATCATTTATACAGTGTAGGAATCTCGGAAAGGTGGATAGCTGTTGCGGAAAGAAAGAAAAGTCTCCCGCTTTGTTTGTACATCGGGGGGATGGGCTGACGAGAGGGTTCTTGGCTGGCGGGGAGGTACACCAGCGGCTATGTCTTCGTATCTTTCGGGAAGCAAATCCGAGTTTTGCAGCTGCAACATGCAAACATGCCATGAAACAATTGTATAACTTGTGTATACTCGACTGATATAAATATGACACAAAAAATAAAACAATACTGGCTACTCATAACATCATGATCAGGAAACCCATTTTCCCCTCACTCGTCTAATCAACCCCCCCCCCCCCCCCCCAACTCATCCAATAGGCTTCATCTTCTTCTTCTTCCTCTTTTCATCCGTCGACTTCCCCTTCTGAAACGTCCTCCAACTACTAATCCTCTCATCCCTCGTCGCCTCCCAATCCTGCTCATGCTGCCTCTTGCGCTTCCTCTCATCTAAATCAGCATCCTGCTTCCTCTGCTCCCGCCCTTCCTCCTGTAGCTGCGCCTTCATCTGCCGCCTGCGCCGATGCTCGTTGTCAATGAGCACCTCCTTGGCCTTTTCGCGCCATTTCTTGGCAAAGTCCTCCGTCTTGAGCTCTGGGCTGTCCACGGTCCATTTGTTCTCGCGGATGAGCAGCATGCGCGCATCTGCGATGGCTTCGTCTAGTCTGGCGCGGTGTTTCTCGTCCATGAGCTCTGTCTGGGCTTTCTTCAGCCGGTCAAAGGCATCGGGAGCTTGGGGGTTCTTGGTTTTGTCGGGATGGATGAGGAGGGATTTCTTGCGGTATGTGGCTTTGATGTCGGATTCGGGGACGCCAGGTAAGAGGTCTAGCACGGCGTAGCTGTGTTGGGTCAGCTCATTGATCATTCTGTTACATTCTTTCTTTTTATTCCTGTTGGATGCTCTGCCTTGTTCTCTTCTCTTTATACTTCTCTCTCGTGTCTGTGTCAGAGGGGGGGTTCGCTTTCTTACGCATCTAGCCGGAATGCTCTGAGGATTCGATCGATTTCAGCATCCTGTTGTTCAATGAATATGTTAATTAGTGCTTCTCGTCTAGGGCTTTGCAGCAAACCCAAAGGTAGCAAGTATAGCAGCTAACCTTGTCAAACTCTTTGGCTGCCAGATCGAGAGCATCGAGGGCGTCTTTATCTTCATTTGCGTCGTCTGCAGACATGGTTTGTATAAGTAGGTGAGGCTTTTTGCTGTCAAGTTGGACGATGCGAGCGGGAAAGATAGGGCCGAGGTGAAAGCTGTCGCAGTTTCGCCGTGATAGGGAACCAGCTTCTTTGCTGCCTTTGCGAGGCTTGTCGTGGAGTTTCATGCGGGACCCCACCTACGCACATGTGCCCGCTTGCGGCGATAAGATAAGGATAGAACGGTACGACCCAGAAAAAAAATGAATGGCAGAAGTGGAAGCAGCAGAAAGCAGGTCCAGAGCCAACGATAGAGCGCACCAACACCAACATCGCAGTTTTTCCCAGTCGCATTCGTCCAGCTACAGAAGCTACCACATTTGACTGCAGAAGGAATACTCACGAACTAAGTCACAGCCAAGTGCTGAATAGAATCGCCACTCTCACACTCGTCATGCGTCGGCGCGCTGCGTCGCCGGCTGCGTCCGAGCCTGAGCTCGATATCCTCGACTCATTATATCCCGGAGAAGACGAAAATGGCCATCAGGCTCACTCAGCTGGCAATGAGGCGGACTTTGACGATATTCTAGACCATGCGCAAGGGGGAGACGATGACGACGAGGCTTTCATTGCCCTCAAGCAAGCGGCATCCTACCGCAAGAATTCCAATCTCAAAGGCAAAACAGTGAAAAAGGGCGGCGGCTTTCAGGCAATGGGTACGCCTATATCCCGCGCTTTCACCGCGGATTGTCGTTCTACGTCGTTACCAAACGCGATCGCCGGGAAGAACTAGACTAACTTCGACCCCCAATAGGCCTGAACTCGAACCTGTTAAAAGCAATCACACGAAAGGGCTTCTCGGTCCCCACGCCGATTCAGAGAAAGACTATCCCTCTTCTCCTCGACCGGAAAGATGTCGTCGGCATGGCTCGAACAGGTTCAGGCAAAACTGGTGCCTTTGTCATTCCCATGATTGAGAAACTGCGGGCACATAGCGCTCGCTTCGGCAGCCGAGCGCTGATCTTGTCGCCCTCTCGAGAACTGGCCATCCAGACACTCAAAGTCGTCAAGGAGTTCGCTCGCGGCACTGACCTGAAAGCCGTGCTTTTGGTTGGTGGTGACAGTCTGGAGGAGCAGTTCTCGTACATGGCCGCCAATCCCGACATCATCATCGCCACACCAGGCCGTTTCCTGCACCTGAAAGTCGAAATGTCCTTGGATCTTTCATCCATCCAATATGTCGTATTCGATGAAGCCGATAGACTGTTTGAAATGGGTTTCGCTGCGCAGCTCACTGAGATTCTGCACGCCTTGCCTCCTTCACGTCAGACGCTTCTCTTTTCTGCTACTCTGCCTGCGTCATTAGTCGAGTTTGCACGAGCCGGTCTTCAAGACCCGAGTCTCATTAGATTGGATGCAGAAACCAAGGTATCACCCGATCTGGAAAGCGCCTTCTTTTCCGTCAAGGGCGCGGAAAAGGAAGGCTCGCTGTTACACATTCTCCACGATGTTATTCAGGTTCCCCTCGGCCCACCAGAAGAGCGTACGCAGGAAGGGGATAATGCGTCCAAGAAGCGAAAGCGAGGCGCGGAGAGTGGCGCGGGCCGGCCTACGGAGAAGTCCACTATCGTTTTCACAGCGACAAAGCATCACGTCGAGTACATTGCCAACGTTCTTCAGAGTGCAGGATTCGCCGTATCACACGTCTACGGTTCGCTCGACCAGACGGCACGAAGAAACCAAGTGGAAGACTTCCGACGGGGAAGGACTAATATCCTTGTTGTCACTGACGTGGCGGCCCGTGGTATTGATATTCCCATTCTGGCCAATGTCATCAACTACGATTTTCCATCACAACCCAAGATCTTTGTTCACAGAGTAGGCCGAACAGCTCGTGCTGGTCAGCGCGGCTGGAGCTACAGTCTTGTTCGCGAAGGCGACGCTCCGTATCTACTTGACCTGCAATTATTCTTGGGCAGAAGATTAGTCCTCGGCCAGGAAGGTGATGAACCCTCATTTGCCTCCGACGTTGTAGTGGGCGCTCTGAAGAGAGACCTGGTCGAAGCAAGCGTCGAATGGTTGAACAAACTCCTTCTAGAAGAACTGGATATCAACACATTGCGCACCGTTGCTGGCAAGGCCGAGAAATTATATTTGAGAACACGAAACTCGGCCTCAAGCCAGAGCGCCAAGCGGTCCAAAGAAATGGTTTCCTCTGCCGGATGGAACCAGCTTCACAGGTTATTTGGCCAGGATGTCGACGGAAAGGAACAAGATCGCACAGACATGCTCGCCCGAATCAGCGGGTTCAGACCGCAGGAGACCATCTTCGAAGTCAGCCACACCGACAAATCACATTCCCAAGCCGCCGAGATGATGAAGCAGCTGCGAAAGAGAATCACTCCCCGGAACCAAGTACCACAAAAGCCATCACCAGCGGAGCACGAAGACGAAGACTTTGACCTCCCATCATATGCCAAGCCCAAAAAAGCCACCGCCAAAGACTCTGACGACTCCGGCGACTCTGACGACGAAATGGCCGATGTAGATCAAACACTGACCACTTCTCTCTCCGACGAAGAAGAGCAAGACGAAGATGACGACGACGGCCTCGAAGTCACCATCTCCAACTCCACCCACAAAAAAGGTCAAACCGACTGGCGCGACTCCGAAATCTTCATGAGCTACACCCCCCGCACCACCAACGCCGCCGAAGAGCGCGGCTACGGCGTCCACTCTGGCGGTTTCGTCGAAGCCGCCCGCGACGCAACCATGGACTTCACCAACGACGAAACCGCCAAGTCGTTTGGCCAACCCGTCCGCTCCAAGATGCGCTGGGACGCCAAATCCAAGAAATACGTCTCCCGCGACAACGACGAAGACGGCTCCAAGGGCAGCAAGATGATTACAGGCGAATCCGGTGTCAAAATCGCAGCAACCTTCCAGAGCGGCCGCTACGATAAGTGGAAGCGATCGCAACGCACGCGGGGTTTGCCCCGGGTTGGTGAGACGGAGAAGCCAGGCGCCACGAGGGGTCTCCCCACGGGGGTTCGCTACAAGCATAAGCTGGATAAGGCGCCCAAGGAGGCTGATAAGTATAGGGATGACTTTGAGGTGCGCAAGAAGAGGGTGGCGGAGGCGCGGGAGAAGCGCGTGGGCCGATTTAGGGATGGAATGGGAAGTAAGAAGGAGCTTAAGGATGTGAATGATATTCGCAAGTCGAGAGAGGAGAAGCAGAGGAAGTTGGCTAAGAATGCGAGACCGCAGAAGAGGAGTAAGAATAAGTAGGGGCGTGGGTAATGAATGGAATGGCATGGGGGGGGAGAGAAAGCAGCGTTCAAGCGTCTTGATTCGTGATGATTGATATACAAGACGTTTATAATCGACATGTAACGTTATCGATGTGCTTTAAAGAATTACAGAGCGATCCATGGCCTCGTCGTCAATGTTGTCTATTCTCCCGGTTTCTTCTCGCCCGTCCATCTTCCTGAGCCACCTTCTACATATGGACCCCCCCGAGCAGAAGTTGAGCAAAGCATCGTGGAGATGAACCTGCGCATCGCATGCGTGAATACAAAAACGCTGCCCTCATAAGCAACAGATTCTATGCTCAGTGTGATGGACATCCCACATACTGTAATAGCAAAACAGCTAACATGACACCGACAGTGGGTATATGGTATGTAATCAACAGAAACAGAAAAGATAATGCAGCAAAAGGGTATATGTACAAGAACGACGCAGTTGGGTATCGTGGTGGCAGCAAATGCTCAAAGACAGGCTGAAACATGCAGAAAAAAGAAACATGGAACAAAAAAGAAAAGAAAAGCCCCAAAAATAACTCCCACCCCTCCATCCGAAACGAAACCTGGGGTTGGTGGGGGGTGTGTACACTGTACATATGTATGTGTAAACGACAAAGTCCGTGCAGAGCGATCCTGCATAGAGCGTTACATCTACTCGTGCCACGCCCCGAGCAATCAAGTATTCTCGCAAGGCATTCTGTTTGGCCGGACCCCGCTCGTTGGCAGCCTCTGCAGCTGCAAGTCAGTCCAAACATCAATCCAAATACCGCCGCCTTCCCTCCCACTTTCCTCCTTCCTTCTCTCTTCTTCCATCTTCGCTTTTCTAGATAGGTAAACACCATGAACAGATCCCCTGGAATATACCTCTTCCTCCTAGATTTAGCGCGCACTTCTTTCGTCCGTATCTCAATATACCTGTTAGTAGCCATAATACCATGTGAATGAATGGCATGGGATGGCAAGTCGCCATCCCGACTCTCCAAGACGTCGTCGCCATCAACATGGAGATTACAGCAAATACTTGTCGGACGTAATCAAAAGTGTTGTTCCTTGAAAGAGTCACATGATCCTGTCGCAATATAACGACTTCATGAAATTCTCTCTTTACAGCCACATTTCGCAATACCTTTGATGTTGCTCTCATACGCCATGTTGAGTAGATCGGCTTCGAGTTGCCGCATGCTAGAGGTCCAGGAGCATTTGACAACTCAGTCATATTCTGAGTCGTCAATCGGCTTGGCACGGAAGCAAGTTGTGGCACGGCAAACAATGGCTCGCTGGCTCAGGCTCAGGCTCAGGCTCAGGCTCAAGCTCAAGCTCAGGCTCAAGCTCGAGATTAATCAGTTCCGTCGCATGTAGATCGACCGGCATGGTGACGATCAGTGTGCCGTCTTGGTTTTTTGGTCAAAGTATCCAAAACCCAGCTCATCATCGTTTATAATCAAATGCCCACAGAACACCCAAAAAAGCTTCTCGGAGTCCTTGTGAATGTTAAATGCAGCGCCGCTATACGGAACAGTTGTGGGATCGCAAGTCGCCGCCATCAACATGGGTTTTACAGCAAGGACTTGTCGGATGTAATCAAAACACGTTATTCCTTGAAAGAGTCACATGCTCATATCGTAGTGTGATGATTTCATGTCTAGAAGCCTTGTTATCTTGTCGTCCTTATTGAGAGAAAAGTGTAGGAATGATGACCGAGTAAAAAAGGAGGAGAAAAATTCCGGTTCCTGCTATGAAAAGACATTGCGGCATCCGAGTCTGCATCAGCTACGTTTTCTTGGCTCTTTTTCACATTATCGTCCAGGCTAAGGGTGTTGAGTGCGTTGAAATCAATATCCTTGAGGGCCTTTGTAGCCTTTTTGGCCTTTTTGTGAATGATTTTACTCCTTGTGAGCACTTGTTGTCTCTGGAATTCGCACTCGCATTGTGGGATTTCGCCCAAGCCGCTTTGGTCGCATTTTGGCATCTGTTCCGATTTTTTGACAGAAGTCATTTTGCCAGATGCCATATGTCAGATTTCAGTTGTTGGTGAATTGAGAATGGAACAAGGAGAAAAGAGAGTTCAAAAAGTCAGGACAGTGATGGTTTCTCAATAATGGGATGACTTCAGGATAGCTTGGCTCGGAGGTGTCTCAAGTCGGGGGGAAAAGAGTCGCCTTCCTCTAGACACTTCTTGACGCCCTGGACCACGTGAAGGTGAAAGCTGTCGGTGGTATGAGAAGTGCCCTTTTCTCTTCTAGAGCGCAAACGTCTGCTCACTCGACGGCGTCTAAAGCAGCCACCCAATCTCGCACGGCATCACGCAGAATGCTGCCACCATGACCAGGGCCCTCCTGACGTTTGTTCTTCTTCGAGTCCGTGGGACCACCGTCTCGGCTTTCCACGACCTCGCGGAACATGTCTTCGAGAGCAGACAGAATCACCGTCTTGCACTGGCTTCTGGGGGCATTTGGCGCCGCTGAAAAATCCGGCTTTGCTAATCCTCTAGCTTCTGACAGGGCATCACGCGCCGTGCTGTGGCCTGCAGAGCTCTCGTGTACTTGACCAGGACTTTGTGACGAATCGGCGATGCTGGCTTTGTTAGCCCTTTTCCCATCGCCAGTTGTACAGACGACTCGGTTGACAGCATCACTCAAAGTCTCGTCACCGCTGCGAATGGTTTCCTCGAGCCAATCCTCTTCCAGTCGTGTCTCCAAAGGGAGAGCGGATGATTTGAATGTGGCGAAGGCGTTGGGAACAGGGCGATCAGGCGCGGCGTTGGAGCGAACCCGTCTTCTGTATACAATCCTGGTGACTGCTTTGCTCCTGGTATCCGCGATCACAACACTGCTGACATTCACCCATCGTTCAGCGATAACTTCTACTTGAGGATCCTTGGGAGCGGGTGTCGGCTCAGCTCTCATTGCCGCTTTGACCTTGTCCATCAGGTTGTCCTGGGGCGGTAGTGCCTGTAGCACGAAATCGGGGTGAAAGCCGTCAAGCCATCCTGCAGTATTCTGCGGAAGATCGCCCTCAATAGCAAATCGAGTTTGTTCGAATCCCTCGAAGCCACTGGAGAATCCTGGAGCTGATGAATATCCGCTGCTGGAAGGTGAGCCGATGGCAGTACCGAATCGTGTCAGGTAATCCGGAAGAGGGACCTCCACGTCTATCACGCCGTCTTCGGGATTGATGGAGGTCTTGATCGGTGATACAAACGCTGAGGCGGGATCTGGCGTTCGATCGGCCTGAGCAAATGATCTTCGACCCCCAAAACTAGCGAAGCTAAATCGTGGATTATGGACATCACGAGCATCGGTCCCCCGACGATTTGCTGCCATGCTACCATAGACTGGCTCCTCTTGGGACTCCCGAATCAATTCTGAACGTCGATTGGTACGCCCAAAACTTGGCTTGGTAGGCGAACGAAGCTCGGCGCTTCCCTGGCTGCACGCAATGCTGTCGATCAACTCTCCGCGACGGGAGCCCCAAAACCCGACAATCAGTCCACCCCATTTTCGTCCTGACCCAAGCGAATGAGACGCATCTACAACTTGTCTGCTTCTATCCCCTCTTCTCAAAGATCTCTTCAGGTCATCTGTGGCTGCACTACCAGTACTTCCAGGTCGCGATCTTTGGCTGTTACGCAGTTCGGCGCTCGTGAAATGGGGCGCTATGCTTTCAGGCATAATCGTCGACGTCGTGGCTGCGCTACTTTTGCGGGAGACCAATACCTTTCCGTGCATTGGCAGGCTCATGCTATGGGTAGAAACGAAATCGGACGCGCGCCTTTGATGATGAACATTGCCCTCGATGTCACCTTGCACCAATTGAGGAGGATCGGCCCAGATTCTGGCACTTTGGCTGATGCTTCTGGTGTGATACTCTTGCTGCGACACATTCTGATATTTCATCTGATGCCGCAACACGTCTTCCCGGCGAAGAGGCAGCGAAGGAAGCGAGGGCATGGCGAACATCGGCGGCGATGCGGAATACCCTCCCGCAGATGCCGGCGTACTCGCTCGATGCGCGTCAGCGGTGCATGCATGTTGATTGGCAGGCAAGAAAGCAGAAAGTAAGAACACAAGTCGTCGAGCTGCCATTTTGTCGTCAGAGATGATAATGGTACGAGCTGGGAGGGACGAATCTTCCTCGGTTCTGTTTTGGCGTGCCAAAGCTGCACGTTTGCTGTACAATGGACCACACAAGGCTTGAATCCAATCCGTGTGAGTTGCAAGAAATCCTGTCAACAGACTTTGAAAGAACGCTGTGCGATTCGACGAAGCTGCCCATTTAGAAGTCCAGATGGCCTCGTCTCTCCAGATGCCCCATCGCCCTTGACCTGTGATAACCCGAGCGGCGCTGAGTCCCGTGATGATTCGGCTTCGCGCTGTGCTAACTTCGGAACCAATACCGACATCGTCGGCAAGGCAGTTCGGCCACAAGAATACGAGTTTAGTTGAACTCTTGAGCGGCTTAGCACGAGGCAACTCGCCCCCGCGCCTATCGGACATGAAGGATACCTGAGATGTACTCCTTGTGTGTGGGCGCATAGGACAAGGGAAAGAGTCAGGTGATGCGACGTCTGCGTGCTTCAGCATGGCGTGAATCGTCGTGGCAACAAGAGATTGAAGGTGGTTCAAAGTCCGCATGATCACGTCCCAATGTTCAGTCAACGTGTCTATCTTGTCCTCCTTGACAATGGCCTCCTCCATGTCTGCGTAGGCTCCGAATCCTGACATGTTCCAGCCAGTCTTTGTTGAATTATAAGAAGACGAGAATAAATCCTGGTCGTTGTACGATCCGGATTCGCGACGAAACAACGACCTCGTGGACAGGTCCGAAGAATTTTTGAAAGTCGCTGGGGGAATTTGAACCACGAGGACGACGGCGTACATGGGAGTGCGTCGCTGCCTTGGCTGCGCTGCAGACTCTTCCGCTGAAGAAGGGAACGGGAATCCGGTGGTATCCAGTCGCGGGCAGTTGGCAGATGGCTGTGTGCCAGAGTCGGCCCCGTCGATGGCAAGGCTCACAGGAAACAATCGGGTGATGAGGACCTTCCTCTTCTTGTTGCGGCGAGAATGGCCCCCTCCTGAGTTGTGGCCTTTTCTGAAATTGGGAGACATCGGTTGTGAGGAATAGGATTGTGACAGTCCGATGGGAGTGCGACCCTCGCCGTATATCGATGACGGGGCTGATTCGTCCGCTTGAAATTCGCTGGGAACCACATGGACTTTCGTCGAGGTACCCTTGTAAGCCATTAACTCGGAATTTCCGAAAATGCAGCTAGAGAATGCCGCGAGCTCCTCCCTGTACTCGCGAGCAGCTTTCTGGGAGTCGGTCTCGCTGTAGCTTTGGCTTCTGCCATGATTGGATGTCCGGCGGTCAAAGGCACCTTGGCGAGGCTGTGAGGTCTCACCTTGAATGACCAAGGGTCTGGTGGTTTGAGTCAAGCTGTCGTTCCCAGCAGCAGCCATGGTTGCCTTGGAGTCCTGGCAAGCCGGCGATCGATCAGAGGCGGAAACCAAGTCGGGGCCTGGGTGACTGTCGAACAAAAGCGATGCATTGGTAGGCCCAAGGGCGTCTTGCATGATTATGACGCGTACGTCCTTCACGTCAAGCTCAAATTCCTCGCTGTAATCAAATGCGCGGACGTTTGACGAGCCAGACGTGTCCGGCGTGGTGGAGAGCGGGAATATTTGGTCATTCCTGTTTTGTGAGAGCGCCTGAGAGTCAGGAAACAAGAGATTGCGGGTATGAAGGTCCTCTTGAACGGAGTCAAGATATGACAAGGGGCGAGGGGTGCTGCTGCTGCTTGCCTCGGCCGAAAGCGATGCAGAACCCCCTGCGCCCCACTGCAGCAACCTATCCAGCATGGTGTGAGGTTGTAAATGTTGTGTGAACCACCAAGGCACAAGTTCGAGATATGAGATTGAGACACTTTTTGTTTTTTGACGACTATAAATGGTAGTCGACTGCAATGGCCGCTTTTATGAGGCGATCTCATGCACAGGCACCGGCCCTATCAGCAAAGGGGGGCTGTCCGGTGGTAGAAAATGCCGAAGTCGCATGAATCGATCTTGTGAAATGGTCGGGGTGAGAGCAGTGCACCCTGGAGAGGTGAATCGACAGCCCGAGTCTTGGACAGAGTGGGTGAACAACACTTGACCCTGCCACCAGACAGCGCAAAGTAGAAGCGATGAGTGGAGGACCTCTAAAATATGGAGGTATTGAACTGTTACTGACGATGAGATGATTAGAACAAAACTATTTGCGGACACAGAGGCAAGAAGATGCTTCGACAAAATCGTGATGGTGATGCTCGCAGCTCAGTTGGCCGGTTGATGATGGGCGTCTTGTGGGGTTTAAATGGAGATTGAGCAAGAGGTAGGGTTGTGCAAATTACCGTCAGGAACGTTACGGTCGTACAACATGCTGTATTTCACCTCAAACGTTTGTGACTTGATTCTGACACTGTCCATAACTCTGGGTCCCACTTATTGGGGCATCTCTGGCTTCCTATTGGACAGACCATTTGCACTCAACATACCTATCGCGACTCCGTGTCCCCGTCGCCCGATCATCGCCGCATCGCGCATATCTTGGGTAGCCTGTCACCTCATTGCCGCATCCCATTGACGGTCCGGAGGCTCACTTTATGTCACGGTGAAGTTACTCGTTGATCGCGACTTGGAGTGACATGGAGGTTTCAAAAACAGGAGCTCCAAAAAGCTTCGTCGCGTGACGCGTCACTCGCGTACCTACCCTACGCCTCTCAGTCATCGAGCTCAAAACAATGGAAATTCGGTCTTGGGCGTTTAATTGACGGAAATTGGGACATAGCCGCGATCTCATTTGAATGACCGTTGCGATAAGTGCGGTGTAGCCCTTTGTCATGAGCGCGATCGTTGGTATTTCTATTCTGAGCCATTTGTGTAATGAATTGTTTACTCCTCATGTGCGATGGCCCGGCTCCAGAAGCCAATCGCGGGTGTCAACACCGCCATCTGGGTGAGTTGCCCGATCCCGTCGCACCATATCAGAAGAATACACATTGTACAAGCTATCCTGAACAATTGACACCTATATTGTTGAGGCATGGGCAAAGCCCAGGCCATCATATCCTGATGATATCATAATGAAGCACAATGAAAAGGTTGCGTCAGACTCACTGGCCACCCCAGAGGATATCTGGGATTGGCCCAAAAAAAGATATTAAGTGGGCCCCAAAAAAAATGCAGTAATCTCAGTTTCAGACGCAATTCAGTCCGTAACTAATGTTCCGAACTTAGATATTTCCCATTACGTACGCCAACCCTAGCAAGAGGAAAGGAAACATGGGGAGGGCGGGGCGGGGACTCCGACGTTAGGTAACCTCCGTCTGCCCAGTGTCAGGACTCTCAGCACTGTAGGCACCTGGTATCTTCCCGCGTTACTGGAGCGATAGAGGTGGGGCGATGGCGGCGGGCGCGCTACGGACAGCTGCGGGATGGGACAGGCAGGTGTTTGAGTCGGAGTGACGGACCGTTGCGACTTGCGAGACTGAAGCGAGGTGGCTGACCAGTGACAGCGTGCAAAAAAGCGCAAACAGATCAATGATGGCAAGTCTGGTGATTACTTGGCATGTGCAAAGGAGTCGACTGCTCACGATTCACGAACTGCGACTTGACATCGAACAACCCCCGCCAATGGCACAGAGTGACGGGTAAACGACGCGTCGGTGTTCTTCCTTGTTGAGCATCTGGGCACGGGGAGGCGCAAATGTCTCAAAATCTAAGGCCAAAACACAAGTTTTCATCACCGAAAGAAGTCTGCGGCTTGTTGGAACCGCGTAAAGCCCGGGGAACCTGGTTGTACAAGTCGGCGAAGTGCCCCCAAACGGCGCTTACGCGATCAAGTCGACCGTCGGAGTATTGGCTAACGACTTCTCATCATTGCATCTGGAGACTGGCAGTGCATCAGATGAATCGATCACGCAGGACGAGTCCACACGATATAAGAGGCAGTCTTCGTTCGTCTATGTGCGATGCGACACGTTATAACTTGACGCATTGTGTCAGCTACGTACCTCCAAGGATTGTGTCCATTATTTCACCTGGAGAGTACCTAAGTAGCGAAAGTGAAGTATGTAACTGGATATGGTTCTGTTGGAATCGCCATCCTCAATTAGGCACTTACGGTGCAGAGCGCTGAGGACCGGTGTTGCAATCTCTGCTTACGCATGTTTGCTACGATGAGGACCGATGTTGCAATCTCTGCTTACGCATGTTTGCTACGATAAGGATCGGTGTGCAAACATGATACACTTGTGGTCGCCCAGCATCGGGCGCGTATGCTCGCACAGCATCGGGCGAGTGTGCAACTTGCACACGATGGGGGATGAGATGGTGGTCTACCTTCAGAGGTGATGGTCTCCCTTCTATGGTATATGAGACCACACCTCTGCCTCTTTCATTCTCTCCTTTCTCTTGTTCGATAGCTTCCATGAATATACTACTTTGTTCATGTCAGCCACTCTTGCGTATACGCAACCCTCGCGGATTTGTCCCAACACTGATCAGTGTTTCTTGAATCCGTTCTCGAAACACAGATTCGCTAGGGTAACCCACAAGGAAGAGACGCCCTGTCATTGCGACTTATCGTGCTAAAGGGAAGAAGTTCAAGCTGGCAAGAATCGTCTCCGTCATTGCGAAGTCGACGATTCAACCCAGTAAGTTCAAGCTTCTCGAGGTAGAGCGCTATCCACCAAGACACTCTATCGCCACCGTCAGCAACGGGAAAACTCACTTCTTGAACCATCGCCCGTCATTGCGAAGTCCGGCGGTTCAAACCCGAAGTGTACATCCTTGACCAAGCCTGTCAAACCTTTCGATACACATACACAAATCCCCTGTTACCAACTTTGAAACCATTGGATATCCCTAAGTCCTCCCCTGCCCTCATCGGACGAAATGGCCGATGAATCACCCCTCTCCTCCGCTGCCCCTCCCGGAAGGGTCACTCGCTCTTCAGCTCAAACAGCAGCAACTACGGCAGCAACAGCTTCGGGATCTGCAACCCAGGGTGCAACATCCCAGGATGAATTGGAATACCTCACTAAGGACATGCTTCCTGCCCATATGTCACGATTTGCGGGATTTATCACGGAAAACTGGGAAGATTCCCGTAACGACATCCCGGAAAACTCAACAAGCATCGAAATTGACAACAAAATCGCATACCTTTACAGCTTTTATGTCGAACAAGCTAAGACCTTTGAGCGTCTCAGGCGTACATTCTGTGAGGACTTTGAGTACTGGACCCTTCAGATGTGGGAAAGGGCAAGTTCCCGCACACGCCAAGAAATGCGCGACCTTCTCTGTTGGGACAAATCCGCGAGGGTTGCGTATACGCAAGAGTGGCTGACATGAACAAAGTAGTATATTCATGGAAGCTATCGAACAAGAGAAAGGAGAGAATGAAAGAGGCAGAGGTGTGGTCTCATATACCATAGAAGGGAGACCATCACCTCTGAAGGTAGACCACCATCTCATCCCCCATCGTGTGCAAGTTGCACACTCGCCCGATGCTGTGCGAGCATACGCGCCCGATGCTGTGCGACCACAAGTGTATCATGTTTGCACACCGATCCTCATCGTAGCAAACATGCGTAAGCAGAGATTGCACACCAGTCCTCATCGTAGCAAACATGCGTAAGCAGAGATTGCAACACCGGTCCTTAGCGCTCTGCACCGTAAGTGCCTAATTGAGGATGGCGATTCCAACACTCGCAACTCTCTATTTTTGTCGTTGAAAGAGGAATCGCAAGGTGATCATCCAGGTGCAGGCAGTGGGATAGCAGCGCATCAATTGCGACTGCGGTGATTATCCGAAACAAAATAAAAAGGAAACAAAAACGGGCGAACAGGCCTGGTACCAATCTGTGGTGGCCGAAAGCAAACAGGATAAAAACAACAAGCAAAGAACAATGGCAGGGCAGCAACATCACACTCATCGTGATCATCCAGTCCGAAGTCTCCCAATCCCACCACAAGTCAAGATCTCTCATCATGGTACCATCCTTGCTACCAGCCGATAGTGGCTGACAAAGTCTCTGAGGAGGCTGATTAACGGTGTCGTAATCAGCAGTGCATTCCACGACATGGCAAATTCCGCCGTGGCCAAAATCTCTTGGAAACATGATACCGCAAGTACCTTCAGTGGCGAAAGCTCCAAGTTCTCCTGTGAATGAGTTCGCTCGCAAGGAGTGAATCCCTCTGGCAGTGTCTCTTCTTCCTTCCCTTTTTGCTTGGCAGGGTCGTCGGAGAAGGTTTCATCAGAGCATGATCCTTCGCAAAGGTCGACAAAGGGGTCTTCGTCAATGAAGTCGACAGAGCTTTGCTGTTTGAGTTTCCTGGCTGCAAGTTGTGCAGCCTCAAGCTTAGCCGTTGTGTCGGCAACCTCCGTCTGTTCATGTTGTCGATAGATTTGGTACTGGAGGGGTTGGTTTGCTTCGACGGCGTGATGACTGTTGCGATCTTCGGTCACCAGGTCAACTCTTTCATTGAAACTTTTGAAAGGTAGCTCATTCTCGGGCTTCTGGGGCTCCTCTTGCTGTTGGCTGTCGCCATGTATGCATCGCATCACTACATGATGTAATTCACTCGCGATCATGTTTCTTCCTGATGCGTTGCCGACATCAATGCCGTTGTCTTGGAGAAGGTCGCGCATTTCTTGGCGTGTGCGGGAACTGGCCTTTTCCCACATCTGAAGGGTCCAGTACTCAAAGTCCTCACAGAATGTACGCCTGAGGCGCTCAAAGGTCTTAGCTTGTTCGACATAAAAGCTGTAAAGGTATGCGATTTTGTTGTCAATGTCGATGGTTGTTGAGTCTTCAGGTATGTCGTCGCGTGCGTTCTCCCAAGCTTTCGTGACATATCCAGCAAATCGTGACATGTGAGCCGGCAGCATGTCCTTCCTGAGATATTTCACTTGAGCACGAGCAGCTTCATGTTGTTGCCAGTCAAGAGTCATGTTTGTTGGACGCAAGATTGTGACAGACAAAAAGGGCGAGTTTCTGATTCTGATTCCCGAAGCTAGGAGTAATTTGTGGCGTGACGGCTGGGGAAGTCCAGTATCGAATGTGGCCGAGGAGATTTTCTTGGTAGGCGGGGTCGAGAGTGTCTTCCGATAGAAGTGACAGTGAAGTCCTCTATCTTCTGATGTGATAGATAGAAGAGACAGTAAAGTCCTCTATCTTCTGACGGGCAAGGTCACGGATAGATTGACAGGCTTGGTCAAGGATGTACACTTCGGGTTTGAACCGCCGGACTTCGCAATGACGGGCGATGGTTCAAGAAGTGAGTTTTCCCGTTGCTGACGGTGGCGATAGAGTGTCTTGGTGGATAGCGCTCTACCTCGAGAAGCTTGAACTTACTGGGTTGAATCGTCGACTTCGCAATGACGGAGACGATTCTTGCCAGCTTGAACTTCTTCCCTTTAGCACGATAAGTCGCAATGACAGGGCGTCTCTTCCTTGTGGGTTACCCTAGCGAATCTGTGTTTCGAGAACGGATTCAAGAAACACTGATCAGTGTTGGGACAAATCCGCGAGGGTTGCGTATACGCAAGAGTGGCTGACATGAACAAAGTAGTATATTCATGGAAGCTATCGAACAAGAGAAAGGAGAGAATGAAAGAGGCAGAGGTGTGGTCTCATATACCATAGAAGGGAGACCATCACCTCTGAAGGTAGACCACCATCTCATCCCCCATCGTGTGCAAGTTGCACACTCGCCCGATGCTGTGCGAGCATACGCGCCCGATGCTGTGCGACCACAAGTGTATCATGTTTGCACACCGATCCTCATCGTAGCAAACATGCGTAAGCAGAGATTGCACACCAGTCCTCATCGTAGCAAACATGCGTAAGCAGAGATTGCAACACCGGTCCTTAGCGCTCTGCACCGTAAGTGCCTAATTGAGGATGGCGATTCCAACATTCTCCAAGATAACGGCATTGATGTCGGCAAAGCATCAGGAAGAAACATGATCGCGAGTGAATTACATCGTGTAGTGACACAATCCATACACGGCGACGGTCAACATCTCCATGGAAAGGAATCCCAGAAGCCCAAGAAGGAGCCACGATTTAACGACAGAGGTGACCTGGTGACTGATGATGGCAACAGCCATCTCGACGTCGATACAAGTCAACCTCTCCAGGATCAAATCAAACGACAACAGACGGAGCTTGCCGACATAACGGCCAAACTGGAGGCTGCGCAACATGACAACGTGAAACTCAGACAGGGCCCGCGTTCTCTAACATCGGAAATCTCCACATGGATGCCCAATTCATTCGAAGCGATCGGCATCTCCGAGGACCAGATACGTCGCTGTATCAGCGACATCGGCAAATTGTACAAGGACTCCGACAAGTACAGCGGAGAAAGGTATCACTTCATGTCGCGCAAGTTCGAAACCTTCAAGGATCGATGTCGAAGATTGAGCATTCCCCCGGTACTCTGGCCACGAGCATTCCCAACAATGCTCATCGATGATGCGGAAGACTACTACACAACATCGCTATCCAAAGAACCAAGGACGATACAGGAGCTTGTTTCCGCGGTTCGAGATAAGTTTGAAAACGAGACAAACTTACAATTCTATCGAATTGAATGGTTTTCCTCGTCGCTGCATGCGGTTATCACTGAGAACCCCGGAAAGACAAAGATTGAGTGTCTGGACATCCTAGTCAGGAAACTTCGAATGCTGCATCGCGGTCTCTACGCTGACAATACAGTCGACACCGAGCTTCGGGGACAGCTCTATAAGGCGGTCCTGGGCGTACCCGATTGCAAGTGGGCAATCTGTCAACAATCGCCTACCTTCGAAGGCCTATTGGGAGACCTACGTAAAGGGCTCGCTGTCGACGATGCAATGGCCAAGGCTTCGCATCAATGGATGGCCAATTCAGGGCACGAAACACAGGGAATACTCCACCAACCCCAAGCACCAAGCCCGCAGATGCGATATCTCACCGCGGCACCCACGCAAGCGTTACTCAATGCACCTCCCCAACAGAAACTTCTAATGGGCCCTGAACATAGTGACGACAATTCTACTATGTTCACCGATAGGAGGTATGGACGTGCAAGCGGTGCACGCAACACATATGCGAATAAGGGCAAACCGAGTCCTCGTCGGCGATGTTTTGTTTGTGGAAACCACGGTTGCTGGTCGACTAATCACTCCCAAGAGGACCAGAAGAAAGCCAAAGAAAAGTGGTGGAAAAATAAACGACTCAATGGTACCCCCACTGACAAGCGATATGATACCTTCCTTCAAGCCTACGAAGGACTGGCAGAGCCGACGGAGATCTCCGACAGTGATGAAGACGATAGCTATGCGGCTCATCACGCCTATGAGACGGTCAATTCTACTGAGCCCGACCTCACATACACACAGTTTTTCGCGGTCACTACTGTTCTAAACAATGCACACACTGCTCCCCCCTCCGATGAAGCATTACTCCTACATGCACTTCGAGACAATGCTTTCTCTCACGCGCTGACTGGAAATGACCACCAGAGCTATATCAACCCGGCTGCATCAACTCAAAGCCTTCCTCGCGACAAGAGCATTCCCGCTTGTTTTGTTTCCGAGGAACGATATTCGGAGGATGTCTTTCGTGGCATCTTGCCCGATACTGGTGCATCGGGAATTTCCACCGCTGGTGCTAGTCAGGCAAAGGCGCTGATGAAGTTGATGACCCATCTGAAGATTGAACCCGCAGACACCCACACAGTGGCGTTCGGCGAAGGTTCATCAACATCATCGGGAATCCTTCGTGTGCCAACCACGTTTGGTGAGATCGGCTTTCACATCCTTGGCAGTTCGACACCATTTCTGCTTTCCATTACGGACATGGATCGACTTGGTATAAAACTCGACAACATAGACAACTTGTTAATCCAAGGGACAACGAAAGTACCAATCGTGAGGCGCTGGGGCCACCCGTGGTGGACCTTTGGCGTTACTGAGACTGCCGTATTTCACCTTTCGGAACTGCAAATTCGACAACTCCATCGTCGCTTTGGTCACCCTTCCGTCGCAAGACTGGCCAAAGTGCTCGAACGAGCCGGTGAAGTTGCCAATAGAGACGCCATCGCGTCAATAACGGAACATTGTCAACAATGCCAGCTGCATGGCAAGTCACCTGGCCGATTCCGTTTCAAATTGAAAGATGATATTGATTTCAATTACGAGATCATTGTGGACATTATGCACATTGACGGAAGACCGGTACTCCATGTCGTCGACGCAGCTACATCGTTCCAAGCAGCACGGTTCCTTGAACCACAAAAACAGAAAGCACGCGACATTTGGAATGCATTGCGAGAGTGCTGGATCGACACGTACCTCGGTCCGCCCGACTGGGTCGTGCATGATGCCGGCAAGAATTTTGCTTCCGCGGAATTTCGCCACCTGGCGCGACTCATGGCAATCAACACCGACGAGGTGCCCGTCGAGGCACATCACAGCATCGGCAAGATTGAGAGATATCATGGCCCGTTGCGACGCGCATATGACATTCTCAACAACGAGATCGGCAGTAGTGTTACTCCGGAACAACGCCTCCAATTGGCAGTCAAGGCTGTCAATGACTCTGCTGGCCCAAACGGTCTTGTTCCTACGCTCCTGGTATTTGGAGCCTATCCGCGCATGAGTAATGATTCTCCGCCAAGCCAGGAAGTGAGTGAAAGAGCTGAAAAACTACGTAAGGCGATGAGCGAGGTCCGACGCGCCCTCGCAAACCGCCAAGTTCAAGAAGCTCTCGCCACACGCAACGGGCCGGACACGACGCCGTTGCATGAGCTCCCCCTTCTTTCGCAAGTACGAGTTTTTCGAGAGAACAAACGATGGGATGGCCCCTTTCGACTCATTGCATTTGACGGCGAGACATGTACCGTTGAGATGCCCCACGGCCCTACCAACTTTCGATCGACGGTCGTCAAGCCTCACATACATGATCCTGCACCGGCGGAGCGTGATACTGACAGTAGCTCAGACAGCGAAGACGAACAGCCAACTGTCACGCCGCAACCATCCCCATCACCGCAGCCGCCCGCACCTCCCCCTGCAAAAAGAGGACGCGGCAGGCCACGCAAGAATCCACAACCCGTGGATGTCGTTGTTCAGATGCAAGACACGTCACCAGCACCGTCCTGCTTCCTCACTGTTAAAGAGAAGGCCGATTTTCAATTGGCACTGGAACTACGTGAGGCAGGCAAGATCACAACACCCGGAGCACCCTTTGAGGCTTCAGACAAGGCTGAGTTAGATGCACTGATGGCTCGCGGCGTATTCATCATCATTCCCTACGATCCTGTCAAACACGGCAATGAACGAATTTTTCGATCGCGAATTGTGCATGAAGTCAAGGGCAAAATGACGGACACACCATACGAAAAGTCTCGGCTTGTGATTCAAGGACACAACGACGAGGGCAAAGACGCCCTTCTCACTCAATCACCGACTATACAGCGCGCCAGTCAACGACTTCTGGCAGCGCTCGCGCCAACTCTCCACGACAAATTCGAGATTGAGATGGCCATTCGAGATATCACGCAGGCCTATACCCAGGCGCAGACGTTTTTGAACCGTACGGTCTTCGCCCGGTTGCCAAGGGAGCTAGCACATTTGTATGGAGAAAATGCAATCATGCAAGTGCTGCGTCCACTCTACGGAATGGCGGAGTCAGGCACGCATTGGTTTGCGACGTACTTCAGGCATCATCGCGAGAAATTGCTGATGATCACATCCACCTACGATCCATGCCTATTAATTTGTTCTGATGACAATAGCACCTTTGGTTGTGTCGGCCTTCAAACGGACGATACACTTATCCTAGGGGATCGCGCCTTTTTCGAACGCGAAGAACTCGAGCTGCGAAATGCAAATTTCACAGCGAAGCCGAAGGAGATGCTTACTTCTGACTCGCCGCTCTCATTCAATGGATGTGTACTTTCGATCGACAACGACGGTAACATGATGATGAGACAGAAAGGCCAAGGCCAAAGACTGGCACTTGTCCCCGTGAATGATGATAGCATGACGCAGCAGTACGTGGAGCAACGAGCCCGCGGTGCATACATTGCGACCGTATGCCAACCAGAGGCCTCCTATGATCTCTCCGTTGCTGCACAGTCGAAAATGCCCGACATCACAGATGTCGCCAAATTGAACAAGAGACTCAAATGGCAAATCGACAACTACGACCGAGGAATACGATACATTCCTCTCAACCTGGCCAATGCTGCACTTTATGTCTTTGTCGACGGATCTTTTGCTAACAATAAAGACTTGAGCTCCCAGATTGGCTTTGTCATCATCCTCGGCAACGAGAGGAAACATGACGACCAGGCGATGTTCACGCTGGCGGGCAATATCGTGACTTACAGCTCTACGAAGAGCAAGAGAGTCACAAGAAGCCCTCTCGCATCTGAACTGTACGGAATGGTCCAAGGCGCCGATATGGCCTTTGCACTGAGCACCACGATAAACCTCATCACACGCCGACTTGGCCTACCTGAAATTCGCACCATTCTCTGCACAGATTCCTTCTCCTTATACGAATGCTTGGTGAAGCTGGGTACAACCAAGGAGAAGAGGTTGATGATCGACATCATGGCATTAAGACAATCCTACGAGCGACGCGAAATCTTCGAGATCAGATGGATCAACGGCGATGACAATATCGCAGATGCCATGACAAAGGCAGCGCCAAACCACGCACTTGAACGATTTGTCGACAACAACACAGCTACGATTCGTGTGGAAGGATGGGTCGCAAGATCACAAGAGGAAGTGAAGAGTGGTAAATCCGACTAGCGGATGTGAAGAAGTTTGTGTACGTTTTTGTTTGCTTTCGGCCACCACAGATTGGTACCAGGCCTGTTCGCCCGTTTTTTTGTTTCCTTTTTATTTTGTTTCGGATAATCACCGCAGTCGCAATTGATGCGCTGCTATCCCACTGCCTGCACCTGGATGATCACCTTGCGATTCCTCTTTCAACGACAAAAAGAGAGAGTTGCGAGTGTTGGAATCGCCATCCTCAATTAGGCACTTACGGTGCAGAGCGCTGAGGACCGGTGTTGCAATCTCTGCTTACGCATGTTTGCTACGATGAGGACCGATGTTGCAATCTCTGCTTACGCATGTTTGCTACGATAAGGATCGGTGTGCAAACATGATACACTTGTGGTCGCCCAGCATCGGGCGCGTATGCTCGCACAGCATCGGGCGAGTGTGCAACTTGCACACGATGGGGGATGAGATGGTGGTCTACCTTCAGAGGTGATGGTCTCCCTTCTATGGTATATGAGACCACACCTCTGCCTCTTTCATTCTCTCCTTTCTCTTGTTCGATAGCTTCCATGAATATACTACTTTGTTCATGTCAGCCACTCTTGCGTATACGCAACCCTCGCGGATTTGTCCCAACAGGTTCATATTCCAGGGTGCACAAGATCTACCGTCTGCGGTTCACAGGCGGCTACGATCGTTATGACAAGGTACAAACATCGATCGAAACACTGTCACGAGGTTCCATGCCCGTGTCTTCCCCTCTTCCTCCCTTCCGGAGCCGCGCACCGAAGATGCCCCCCTTCCTTGTTTATCGCTGTGCAGATAAAACTCAATACATATGTACAATACATAGGTATGTATCATTGTCAAGGAATGATACAGGCATCACAACTCACCTCCCACTTTATTTAGCCCGAGACTCTGTCGATGAGGGCTTGCTTCTCGACGTCGAGCTCGTATAGGAGATGTTATTTATGCAGCTCGCGAGCCGCCTGAGACACGGAATGATATCTGGTCAGTGGTGTGATCATCTTGTTCGGGAGTCGAACAACATGTGCGCAGTGTGGTATCCTACCTGTCAGGTATGTTCCCCATCCTGGCCTGGCGCTTTGCTTCTTTTGCAAATTGCTTATCTTCTTGGTCAATCCGGGGAGAAGACGCGAAAAGATGTGCATCTACCTTTCCTGCCGACTCGACTTGGTGTTGGTACATATGCTACAAGCCTCACCTCACAGGCAGGCTTTTGTGCGGCGCGTAGCCAACTTGGCCACTTCATTGTGCTTTTGAGCCCCATGCAATACCCTGCGATGCATACTCCGTCGCTGCGCTGTAAGTCTGCAACGAACTCCGGAGACATGCATACATATCATATGTGTACTATACATAACCCGTCAAGCCATTTTCTATGTATGTACAAAATCTACACATCACGTACTTACATGTAGGTAGGTATGCGGGTATGTACTTGGGCGTAATGCTTGGCGTCACATGCCATTCCGATGCAAGACAATGACAGTAGGTAGCCCGCGCAGGGCATGACAACAGGATGCGGTGACGTGTGTGAATCAAGCTTTTGCTGTGTGCATATTCCGACATGCATACCTGTAAGTAATGGCTCTTGAGCTTCTTATTGGAGTGGCATAGAATGATAAATCCAGAGAGGCCAGGCACGGTGTACGCACAGTCTTGTCCCACCCTCTCCTTGGAACTTTTACACTCCATCCAAATAAAAAGACGAAAAAAGTACCCTACACGACGACATACAAATTGAATGCACAGCAACGTCAAACATATTGAGTTCCCGCCTTGCAAATCCCAAGGTCTCCGTCTTCCCAGAGCATCAGCTGAACGCCGCATGGTAAGCCGATACAAATATGCAGTTGGCGTTGTCCTCGTCAGTTGCAACAACGCATATTCGAACAAACACTGCTACAGCTTAATTGGCAAGCATGAGCCTCAGTATCTCGAACTGTTAAAATGTGGCTGTCAGCTGACGCTGTTTGTATGTGCGCCGCAACTGGAGGAATGGCTTCCGGTTGAAGTGTGGCAGAGTGAATGCCATATGCATGCAGGCATTCCATGATGATCTTTGCAGTTTCAGTAAAGTTCCTGGCGATGTTGTCATCAACCACAATGTGCGCTGTTGCGACCGACTTTTGCTGATTGAGCCGCCAGATGTGGAGCTCGTGCACCGAATGGACGCCGTCAATCTGTGTAGCACGATATGTTGGTCAATCTCAATCTTGTACAAATCTTGTACATCGTAACCCTTCAGTTTGGGATAAGGAGTGGCAGTGATGAGGTTGTCATCGGGACAGAACCAAAGTACTCACTATTTCGATATCGTGCTTCACGTCTCCCAAATCAATGCCATCGGGCGCAATCTGCAGCAGAATGCTGCCGCTGCTCTTCGTCAGGGGCAGTGCGGTAAGAAAAATCATGATGGCGATGAAGACACCGACCGCCGGATCGGCGTAGTACCGCGACGGGCTGTCTGTCCTCCATATTATGAGCGCCGCAATGATGACCCCGACGTTGTTGATTGCATCGCCGACCACGTGGACGAAGACACCGACAAGGCCAAGATCTTTTCCGGGTGGCGCTGGTGTAACGGCGAGGTGTTTATGTCCGTAGTGTCGGCTCTTGACCTGCAGACGTGAGCTGTCATGTTTGAGAGACGCCACGCCGAATAGTCTCGTGTGACTTACAAATTTCCTTCCCGCTTCTATGTCACCTTGGCCAGCATCTGCAACGGGAAACATCCCATCATCATCTAGGTGAACGTTTTTTTGATGAATGTGTACTCCGGGACCATATGACTGAGTATTCGAGTGGCAATGTATGTGTCCGTGATCATGGTCGTGCTCTGAACAAGGTCATTAGCATTGCTCGTGAGCGGCCTGCGGGAAAGCGTCAATAAACACTACCATGCAAGAATGACATGACTAATAAGTTGAGACCCAGCCCAACGCAACCAATGATGAACACAATCTTCGGCTCATGAATATCTGTATTCTCGTTAGAAAATTGCGGATCTAATCGTGCCCAGCAGCCAGTACTTACGAGGGCTGTCTACAAACCTCTCTATAGCTTGTACAAGTATACTCACGCCGAGAGCTAGGAGGAAAACGGCATTAAAAAACGCTCCAAGGAGGGTGGCTCTTTGCCAACCATAGGTGTACTCTTGAGGCGGCGGTTCCGATCTCTCTGATACCTGCCAAAATGTTGGCTACGATTTCCACTTGTTTTGCGTCTTTAATCGAGGAATGCAACAAACCATGAGGGCTACCAACGCCACTGCGAAACCCACCACGTCACTGAGCTATAAGTGGTCGTGTTGGTTGTGAGCATTGTCCTTGTGGAGGGGGATGTACTGAGTTGCATACATAGTGAAAAGCATCGGCGATGAGAGCAAGTGAATGCGTGTAGAGTCCGGCTTCCAGACTCATATCCGTTAACGATTGTCTGAGCTAACCGCGCATCTCGAACGCAAGGACACAAGTGAGCGTACTCTACTCACCTATAAGTTCTGACACAAAAAACGCGGCGGATACGCAAATTGTTGCAATTAAGCGTTGTTTTCTAGTGAATTTGATGACACCCATCGTGTATAAGACAACCCCGCAATATTCGCTAAGAGTATGCACACGAACAAGCGACAACGCCTTAATGAGTCGAGGAGATAACTGGCGATAGATGCGTGATGAATGGAAATTCGATTAGCTGCAAGATAAACTGATGCTCTTGAGAGTTACGTGTCGACATAGTCCTCAGATCAGCAATTTGGAGGCGGACAAGCGCCTATCACAAGGGCGCATCGACGAGGGAAGAAAAGTCGAAGAGATAAACACACATGGAAATTCGACCTGCATTAGAATATACTCAGCGAGTGTACTTTGAGCCGTTGCTTTGCGTCGTAATGGAGAACTCGTTGAACTCCGAGAGGGGGGAGTAATCTACCTTTGTATCCCATTTTGCCCTCACAAAGTTTCACAGCTCCGGACAGTCACGGACTGAATAACACTCGAGATCATGAAACGTTTTCCTTCTCACTCAGAAATCATGGCTTGGTCACACTTGTGGGACATAAAGTTGCTGTGCTAGAGGGCTAGCGATAGAGACTATTGTTTTTGAAGAAGAGGTGGTTTTGATGGCGCATGTTTCATCCTGAACCGTGGTGATCAAGCATTTCCATTCAATCATCACAAGGCCATGAGCTCGGTCTACATACAGGTCCATTGCAATCACCCAAAGAAGGCACAAAATCGTAGATTTCGATTATGAGAGTTCCGAGACCCACGTCCCAAGTTTCACAAGAGAGGTTTGCTGCCACTCGTAGTACCTCCATATTTGGAGGCATGAATCATGATGAAGACGGGAGGCAATCAAGGCGAATTGCATTCGGGTTCGTGCGCGGTGGCATATTCTGTGTGATATGCCGTGGCGAGCCGATGAGCTTTGCTTCGTTTCCTGGTCGGTAAAAAGGCGAAAGGACTCAGCAGGGTGCGTTGATGAACGCCGACGGAAGTTAAAGTCACGGGCCGTGTCGGTTTCGGCAAGCGGTGTGGACATGGCACACGGGTCACGACAGCTGCTGCGCTCATTCTGCCACGATCTTTTGTGCCACCGCCGGCGCCAAACCGAATTGTGGAATCCACGAAGCTCAACTCTTTTTGCGTCGCCGTCATTGCTTCTTCCTGACGACGCCCTCGGCATGCCCAAACTGTCATGTACGACTCGGCTCTGACTCACCGTACCTGACCGCATGCTGACATGAGAACCGCATCGCCCAATGTCTCGATATGCTGGGCACAATCTTCCCGGCCCGCGCAGGGGGCCGCGATGGTCCCACCTCCAGCAAGCTCCATCTGTGAGCTTTGATCGCAGCTCAGCCGAGTCACCGAGTTCACCGGGCAGCGCCTCCGCTCATTCAACTGCCGGGGAGGACAAGAGGCGCAATTCTGAGCGATGCTGCACAATTTCCATCAATGACGGATTTTCCAAGGACGAGGCGCTGCTCAACCTTGATCGCTTCGACGGCCATGTGGTGCCTGGCATGCTCGTGGCGCTTGTACCTCTTCGAGGTGATTCCAAGATGGCCAATGCCACTGATGGCTATGGAAGTGCGAACAAACAAGCCGTTGAGAATCTTGAATCTTCTGGAATCGAAGCGAGCTCCTCTCGCGACCACGAAAATGACCTCAGGCATGCCTTCATCTTTGTAGCAAAGGACATGCCCAAAGAAACCAAGGCACGATACCCAGATGTGGACGTACATGTTGCGAGACATGTTGCCGACGCCTTCGGCCTGAAGAAAGGCTCGCAAGCGTTTCTACGGCCAGTACGTCCATAAGTCCATTCGATGATCTGCTCTTGATTAACCCCTGCCAAAAACAGCTTGACAAGGCTCACCCTGCTGTTGCGGCAACGCACGTCGAAATATCCTTCAAGGACCAGTATCTTTCCAGAGCCGACATGTGGAGATTGGTTACCGGAGAAATGACGCAGAGAACAGTGTACAAAGGTCAGTTCATTTTCTTCTTGGGCACAATCAAAGCCCAGGTCACTGCGGTCTATGTCAATGGTCAGACCGTCCAGTCTGCCTTTTTCGGAAAAGACACTCGACCCATCTTTCGCAGTGAATCGGCAAGGTATGTGCTCTTTATACAGATGGCGCGGGAAATGTGGGATTTCGATCCGGAGGCTTCGGGCGAAATAACATTCGATAAAGTCGTCAATGGCTTTCTACCTGCCTTGTTCAAACGATGGGCGGCACTCAAGGTGAAGCACCTTGTTAGTATCGTCATGTTCTCCCGTGTAGAGTACGATACTGGAATAAGTGCAGACATTGTCAACAGTTCCTCCCTCAACGAATACTACACCGGTCTGCAGCAATCGGGAAATCGCCGCCCCTACAAAGACTTCTATCGCGTTGTTGTTAGCGAGATGGCAAGCGATGAATGGACCACCATTCTGAACCAGCTGAAGAAAGAGTTCAATTACTTCCGCCGAGACATCAGTATGCATCACCAGACCGCGAATGGATTGAAGCATGCAGATTCTGAGGGTGAGAATGGGAAGGATGGAGCATCTCATCCCATCAAAGCCGAATCGTCACTGTCGGTCCATGGAAACGTCTTGGAGGCTATCAACATGGCAGCATCACGATTCTCCTATGACCATATAGACCGGGATCTCACAAGAACGGGAATATCGATTGTCGTCTTAACCCCCGGTCCCGGGATTTTCGAGGTCGACTATGAGACACTGCGGCGCACAACAGAATCCCTCGTAGGAAACGGAATCGGCATTGATCTAGTCTGCATGGCAAACATGCCCTTACACTCCGCGCCACTCTTCAAGTACCGTAATCCGCAGTATTCCGATGAAGGCCGTAGTGGTCAGGCAACTGCTCTGTCTAGATCCTTCCAGAGTCGAGGCAGTACACCGAATCAACGCACGCCAGTACTCGGCAGTATTCCATCTCTGTCTGGATCATTCTCTCCAGTAAAAGCACCCAACTCAGCTGGAAGGCTTCAGACACTTGCCTTGACGGGAGCCAGTGAGATGTATTGCTACGCTTTGCCACAGTGGCTACATATATCGTATTGGAGTGGCAAATCCGCAGAGTCATTATCGTACGCCGGCATCGCGCTTTCGGTATCAAACAACGCCGAACAGGAAGATGAAGATTGGTTCAAGGTACGATGCCGGATGTATGATTTGCAGATGCGCAGTATCTTGGACGCGAACGAGATCGAGACAGCCCCGTTGCAGACCGACCCCAACTATCCGGCTTTTAGTATTCAAGCCAGTGCTATTCTCAAACGACGAGCGGCTGAATTTGGTGAATTCGTCTTTATCCCCAGTAAGCATGCTCCGACAGCCTTGTTTGATCATGTATATGGGCATCGAAAGTTCGCATCCGACAAGCTCGCTCGCACAGGAGAAAAGTTGCTTTGGAAGCAGCTGCAAGACTACGACAACGCAAAGGCAAAGCTCACCAAAGGTCGCCATCACCAGCTCCATCGTCCTTTATCAAGGAACAAAGTAGACCTTGACGATGCGGCCCGAAGGCACCAGATTGACGATGGATCCGGTGCATCTTTTCCTGAAAGAAAAGCTACTACACACTTGCAGTCCTCTATTAAATTCTCAATGAGTTCAGCAGATATTGAAAAACCTGATCCATCAACACCAACGTCCACTGCTACACCCGCGCCTTCGATCGCACCCGCATCCGCATTCGCCTCTGCATCTGCATCTGCATTTGCACCCTCACCCACACCAGCACCAGCACCCGAGTCCGCACCCCAGCCCTCACTTCAGCCGGCTCCTGAGGCGGCTCAGGCAGAGCCTAGATTGAGGAAGGCGTCTTTGATGAAAATGCCGAGCTTTATGCGGCAAATCAGCCTTGGACAGCGTGGTTTCGGAGTGGCAGCACCAAAGGTTGCCGCAGTCGAGGCCAAGGCGGAGGCTATCAACGCGGCTGCTGTACTGTCTTCACCGAAAGTGAAGCCGCCTTCCAAATCCAATCTACTGTCGGGTCCTAGGCTCTTGACTCCACAAACTCTTACAAGCCGCTCCTCTTCATTATCATTAAGGTCAAGGAAAAAGTCAGAGGCGAGTGATACCACGCTTGACGGAACGTTAGCAACACCAAGTATTCCTATTTCGAGAGATGGCCTCAGCGGGTCAAGCCCAGCAGCGAGTGAACTGAAGACGGCCTCACCGTCCATGTCGACTTCTTACCGCGAAGCTCGTCGTGGTAATTTGCCAGAGGACAAGGACGTTCGATTCTCCAATGTACTACGTGCAGAAGATGCTCAGAGAGTGTATACGAAAAAGCTGAGAGCCGGCGTTGTTCCGGAACTGCCGACCACGCTTTCGCCAACTACAGCCATTACGCCATGGCTGACGCTTTTGAACCCTTCTCGACCTGAAAGCTACAAAATCGATGATACCTTACTCTATAGTCGATGGCAACATGTCTTTCCCCGCACTTCCGACATGAAGATTCAGAAATGGAAGACGCTCTGCTGTCCTGCGGCTGTGCCATTGACGACAGAATATTTCCCTTCCAAGGCCCAATTCGACACTGAGTACCTGAGACATCCTTACAATGTGGACCAGAATGTGGACGACGACATACTAGACGAACCAAAGGCCCGCAAAGCATTCATGAAGGAGCTCATTAGCATGCGATTCTCGCAAGGGTTTCAGGTCGTCATTGGACCACTGGTGGCTCGGGCTTTCGGTCAGAAGATCATCAAGATGGATGATATATTTTCTCGTGATCAAACCCTCGATGAGGGAACGAGCGTGTTCATGTCTGTCGGTAACACGATTCACCAGCTTTCGTGTTCCAAGGGCACAGAAGTGGAAGTAACGATCCACCGGCGCAAGCCTACGGACTCTACACCCGAATCTCGCAACTTTCCGTCAACGTACAGGCCCGCTATTCGCACAGTCATGGGTTCTGAATACGAGAACCGTTCCATAGACATTCTGACCCCGAGACCTGAGAGAAACTGGAATACAATCGATTCTTATTTGGCCGGTCACTATGACGAGATGCAAGATAGCTTGGGATTCTGGCGCGCCCGATTTGTTCTCGTCCCTCTCAGTGCGCGCCATCCGTCGATTCCACGCCTTCACACCGGCGATAATCAGGAAGAGCTCCGCATCGAAGGCATCAAAAAGCTGGCTCAGCTATGGCAGCGCAATCAATACGTGCCGCCATCGGATAGCGTATATCAAGCAGCAATAAAGCGTCGAAGCGTCATAGATATCGTGTACAAAACTGAGGATCCGTCCGTAGTGATTGCTGCCGAGCTTGAATCCTTGCCAATCTTGGAAAGCTTGGACGGCATCCAATGGAAGAAACAGCTCGTCACTAGGAAAGAGCAATTTCGAAAGACGCACCTCAATCTTGGAGCACTGGCAGATGCTATGCAGCAGCCAGTGGAAAATGGCGGAGTGCCGCTCCGAAACCGTCGGTGGCATCTCAGAATGCACACATCCGCTTTCATTGGATCCGACATGACGACTTGGCTGCTGGATAATTTCGAAGACCTCAACAGTCGAGAGGAAGCTGAAGAGCTGGGGAATATTCTCATGGTACCCAATGACCCGAGAGACAAGAACAAGGGAAAAGGCAAGGATAAGGATAAGAATAGGGAAAAAGAAGAGGAGAAAGACGAGAGCAAGGATCAGGAACGAGACAAGGCAAAGGAGAAGGACAAGGACAAAGAGAAGGACGATGGTGAGGGTAAAGAGACGGCTAAGGACAACGAGAGAGAGAAAGACGGGCCCGAAGCCAAGCTCGACAAAGCGAAGGGCCTCTTCATTCATGTACAGAAACGTCACAATTTTCGTGATGGGAACTACTTCTACCAGATCGCACCAGAATTCGCAAAATCCCGGCCTGGGTGGTTTGGCGGAGGCGGGCGCCGCGATATACCATCTCCTGTTCCCCCCGTTTCGGACGACAGTTGCGATTCACCGCGTCTTGGCATGCCTCGACCACTGGCCAAGGATCTGACGAAATCGCCGGCCTCTTTTGGCTTCTCTTCAGCGTCCGGCCAGGTACCCAAGAACCGCCCCCGGGTCATGCTCAGCAAATTGATCAGATACGACATTGATCCTCGCAAGCGATCACAGCGTCCGGAGCGGATAGACCTTCACTATGATCGTCTGCACAACCCGGATAACTGCTATCAGATCCGCCTGGGCTGGATGACGGCGACTTCTAAGCTAGTGGAGGACGCGTTGGAGAGCTGGGAACGCGAAGTAAGCCAATACGGCCTTCGGCTGGTGGAGGTGCCCATCCATGAAGCCTGCCGTATCATGAACACCAACCCGTTCCGCAAGCCTTCTGTGATTCAACTTTCAGTACGACCCCCGGAGGAGCGACCCGAGACGTACTATGATCCCAACTCCAGCAAGAACTTCTATCAAATCGCTATTCTCAAAAGTTTTGACTTTGTTCTCGACATGGAGGCGGCAGACAACTTTCCCGCCGACGTCGACGTGAGCTACTCATGGGGCAAGCCCGATTTCAAATACACCCAATACATGCACCGGTCCGGCACCCTG
The DNA here is from genome assembly GCA_029405325.1 of Claviceps purpurea. Lineage (NCBI taxonomy): Eukaryota > Fungi > Ascomycota > Sordariomycetes > Hypocreales > Clavicipitaceae > Claviceps > Claviceps purpurea. Next base: position 1,780,316 of record CM055783.1, on the reverse strand, counting down.
CTCGCACAGGTCAACGATGACGGCGACTTCCTACTCGTCGCCAACAGGCTCTACAACCAACGTTCTCACATGGCTCGCGACAAAGAGATTCGCAATCACCTGGTCTTTTCTGACCCCTCCTCCACGCTGCCAAGCAATGGTCGCGTCAATACCCATCTATCATCCTCATACGCGGCCGACAACGCCTCTGATGCTCATATTCCGGCTCCATCACCTCAGGTACGACCAACGTCGTACTTCTCCCCTATCAGCCGCGCCAGCGACGCTCCCGCCTCTGCGGCAGCCAGAGCACTCTACTATGCCGATCCGGATGTTCTCCAGAACGACTTTGAAGAATTCTGCCGCAACGAATCGGCTCTAACGGCATTCTACAAAGATGTTTTGGAAAGGGGTCCCCAGAGGCCCTTCGGAACGCCCGCATCTACGGCAACAACTCTCTCTATCGGGGGTATGGAGCCCATTCCTGAAGCTAGCATTCCCTCGCTCGGCCTACCGCCTGGCGTGCTAGGAGATAGATATTCGGGGCCGGATGGCCAAAATGTTGCCGCCGGGGCGAGTATGCGGGTGAACAAGCCTACGGCGTTTCTGAGGAGGGGAAGTGTCCAGTATGATGGCTTGGGAGGGGGATCCAAGGGCAAGTAAATAGAGTCTTTTCTTTAACGTTGATGATGTATTTGGGAAATTTCATAGGTCTGCCACACATTTTTGCTCTCTTGGAAGCGGTCGTTCAAATAAGCGTGGTGTGCAGCGCGCTTCGCGTGGTTATAACGCCGCGGGCGCCTTTTTGCGTTCCTTCTTAGATTAGGTAGACAAGGCGATACGTAATAGCAGACCACGAAAAGATACCCTTGAGACCGTTATTGCATGCATGCTTATTCGATTACTTTCCCGTTACAAATCCAACACTTTCTATAGTGCTCTGTAGTCTATTCTGTGTGGGCACTTGATCAAGAGATGCATTCAAGATCGGCACTGTCAAAACGGGGCATATCGTACGCTGTTTGAAAAGAATCATGTGCAAATGACCAAATGTCGCGAGAGCTGTATCTGAGCTGATTTGTTTCTGTAGCCCAATGCGACGTAAAAAAGTATTCCCCCATCCCATGAGATAGACATGTCCGATTGAAAAGAAAGACCCTGAAAACACACCCCCACAAACGCCGTATAATGATCGCCGAAACCAACACGCCCGAGAATATCAAACTGTAGTAGCCTAAGGACGCCTAGTGATGGGACGCCATGCCGTGCTGCCTCGTCAACCCGCGCCCCTTCGCCGATTTCTGACTCCGTATCTTGTAGATAAAATCCACAATGACATCATTCTCTTGTATACCGAGACCGTTGAAATGCTTCCTAACAGCCGTTGCCAGCGCATCTTTGCTTTGCCGCTGCGCTTGTACTTTTCGGATCATGGTCGGGGAGTATTGCCCTACGCTGCCGGGCCGCGAAAGCACAGAGTGGTGAAACGTGCTGACCAAGGCGGCAGGGGCGCTTAATTGATGCTCGCGGCGATAGGAATGCAGGTATTCTCGTTCGAATGACGACCAGTTGATCTATGCCGCGGCGAATGTGTTGTTAGTGGGACATTTCTCTCGGATGCCGAGCTTGCCTCTCGATCGACGTGGGCAAGCGTCAAGAGGAGGATAAGTTTAGTAGGTGCTTACTGATGGTGCATGAGAGTCGAGAGCATTTCGGGACGCAGCTGATGTAGGCGCCATGGCTGCCGATTCACGGACCTGTGCGCTGATTTGGCTGGCGCCTCGGCGCATCTTTGCTGGAGCGGGTTTGCCTTCGTTGCCTTTGTCCTTGGAATGGGCGGCAGAGTCTGCCTTGTGGTGATCGTCGACGGCGGCCCGAGAAGCCTTTGAGGGCGCCATGCTAGATAGTTGTGAGGTCGTAGGGATTCTCTCGCGTGGGGAAATGTCGAAATTCCGACCGGTATGGGACAAATCGTTCGAGAAGGGCTATCAACGCGACTTTCCGTGAGAAGTTGACGAGGTCAAGCATGGGCTGCCCAGTGCCAGGCGAAGTCGGCGCAGACATGGCGTCGCTGGGCCAAGTGCCGGACGGGAGCGAGCGGGGCGGGCGGTCAGCAATGCGCGAGGTGCGGGAACTTGGAAGGCGCGTAGGCGCGGTCCAAAATCGCGTGATGTGCCTGGACAACTTCGCGTCCTCGACGTAACGTGCGAATTCATCTGGAGATGCGAGCTGACATCATGTGGGGACACATTATGCGGATGACGAATGGGGCTGTTAGTTTGAGTTTTTGGCGCAAAAGGCGGCTGTCCCTGAATTGAAGTTCGCGGTAGACCCACAAGTTTTGGATCTTCCCGCAAGCTCTTCTCCACATCATCATACAGGAGGTATGTATGTACCTAGGTATGTACCTACCTACCTTGTATGAACCAAGGAAGGGAACTCTCTGTCGTGAGTCGTGAACTCTTGAAAACTTTTTACGTTACAAATTGATGATAACCGCACAATAATGACAGGCTGCAACGACATCGCAACTAGAGCCTTTTTCATAGCCCTCGGGCCTCAAGGCATTTGAAAGACTACGCAGGAGATAGTCTTGCTTACAGGTATTTCTGCACAACCCAACCGCCCTGATAGCCACAATCTCAGTCAAACTACCGTTGCGATAAGTGCGATGTAGCTCTTTGTCGCAAAGGAAGCTGTTGGTATTTCTATCCTGGGTCACTTACGCAATGAATTATTTCCCTCATGAAGCGCAAGAAAAAGGTTTGATCTTTAGCCAAGTCGGCAAGCAAGCACGGGGTCTGATGTTCCTCTATGACATGAAGTTTCAAGTGAGCCTCCCGAGTCCCGACCGTTAATGGAATAGGGGACCGCTTAATCCGCGGCCAGAAATGAGCGAAAGGCTGTACGGTCAAGCCCAGCAGACACTCGCCGTTGTCTCGACCTTTTCCCTCTCTTTCTATGCATCTCCAGCTTGTGGTCTTCGCTCATAGCGACCAATGGAGCCCTCGTTTGCCTCTTCTAACAGCACTCTTTACATCAGCTATACACGACGAAACACCAGGTTAAAGAGTCATCCGCCCATGCCGAAGAAAGACTACGGCGAATCCCCGCGTATATCTGAACGTATCTGAGCGCAGCCTCTCGAGCGGTCGATCAAACACGAAGAAGTCGAGAACGCTGTTCTCAGTACGAGCCTGCTAGAGTCCTCACCCGCGAGCCCCAAGCCAGAAGCGCCAGTCACTAGCATCAGTCTGATTAGTACGACTCAGCCGCTGAAGATATCAAAACCGACGCAGAGATCGTGGTAACGCCAAAGCCCCGCGGGACACGAAGCAAATCAACCACCGCACGATTCCGTCGTCAGCACCCGAGACCAACATGCCTACGACCGACAACAAAACAGCAACGACAACGCCGACGAAGGCGCGCGCGTCAACCCGCCCGACACAACCACCGTCCTCCAGGCCCTGCTGGCCCGGATGGATCAACAGGAGCAGGTCGTACGCCGCAAATCTTCCAGCCGTCATCCGGTCGTCAAGAAGGAAGCGCGCGTCGAAGAGACGTACCGGCCACCGAGGAGCTGATCGGGCTTGATCTGTACAAAAGAAATGCCTTGTCCCGAGAAACAGGGTGAGAGTTGGGTATATCCGTAGTGACTATGACGGGTTCTGTCTGATCAGAAAGAGATGCGTAATTGCTTTACCTGCAAGAAGGAGGGCCATATTGCCCGCATGATTCGCGAGTTAGATGATGTGGTACATGGACCGTCGTAGAGGCTTTCGGCGGTGCTACTTTTTTCCCGAGGCCGAGTTGGAGCTGGAGTAGGCGACTCCATGGTCGTTGCAGGCTTGCTCGTTCTCATCATCCAACTTGCGAATAATGCGGGCAATGTGGCCCTCCTTCTTGCAGATAAAGCAAGTACGCGTCTCTTTCTGATCAGACAGAACCCGTCATAGTCACTACGGATATACCCAACTCTCACCCTGTTTCTCGGGACAAGGCATTTCTTTTGTAATGGGAATGAGTATTGCATGATGCTTTTCATAGGATGAACTGGGATCCGAATTACCCGATGACGGCGCGGTTTGATGAGGCTACGTCATGTATTGAATGCATGAGCATTGAATAGTCTTCAGGGTTTCTCCGAATATCAACGGGCGCAACGTGACAGGTAGGTTGTACAGAAGCATTGACGGCCGCTCGTACACCTGGTGCACCTCGTAAGCATCGAATAAAGTAAAGTACATATCTGCATGTGGAAGGGCTAAACCTCCGTGATACTGTCTCGGACGGCTGCCCAACAACGATAAATACAAAAACCTATGGAGTCCAAAGTTGCGAATAATGCAGTGGCCCCCCATAAAAGCTATTCGGCTGACTGTAAGTCGCCTGGGCTTTGATACATCCTTGGGAATTTGAGATATTCGGCGTCGCTTGGCCGCGGTCTCAACCAACAAGATTCTATACGCGCAAGTCCGCAAAGTAAAGGAAAACCCTGGCTTCGGATCCTGACATACTATATCTTGGGCTCTGGATCAATATTCGCCTTGAGATGTTCGCATATACTGACAATCTCCCCATCCCTCTTCCTCCGCATTACGCCCTTGAGGGTCGCCAACCTCTTGCCCACCTGCACTGCTTCCGTCTCGATAACGACCTCTTCCCCCTTGGGCACAGGACGAAAGTACGACACGTTGAGATTGCGCGTCACGCCTAGGAATTGCCAGAACCCAGGCTTGCTGATGAGAACGAGGGGCATAGTGGTGCACAGGTCGAAGAGCGTTGCCGCTGCGCCGCCGTGCAGATTGCCCAGACGATTACAGTGATGGTCGAGGCAGGTGAAGGAGAAGGTTACGCGTGCTGGGGCGCTGGGATCGGCTGATGTGACATTTAGGTGAGGAAGGAGAGTGGACATCCATTCCTGTAGAAGACATGGCAATATTAGCTCTTTACGAGTATTGCGCACTATAAGAAGTATGTAGACAAGAGGGCGCGAGTATGGAAGAGGAAATGATATGTTTGCACTGTGCACACTGACAAACTCACACCTGCTCTCCAACGCTCATCGTCATCTCTTGTGAGGAACTCGCGGGCACGCCCTATAGGATCATCATCCCGGTCCGTATAATTCTTTTGAGTCATGGCTTTTTCCTGCGACGAGTGTCTGGATTCTGGAATATGTAATGAATTCCATGAAACGGTAAACCCCTGCAGGGGGAAAGAAGCTTCACGAGAGGCTTGGGGCCTGGACTCTGGAGGCTGGGGGACGTGAAGCCGCAGAGGTCCGGTAATCGGAGCCGCTAGGTATATTGCCATCGCCGAGAGGACCCGACCACCTGGTACTCCCAAAACGGAAAGGACCCCACCTTTTCAGAATTCAATCTCCGTACCTACCTAGGGCTGCTCGGCTTAGGCTCTGCTTACGTGAGAGATGGATGGTAAGGAAAGAATTTCTTTTTCTTGCCCACGGCCATCAGCACCTCACGGAGAACACAATTCGATTGGCATTTGATCAGCACTCAGAAATTACCGCACAACTCCTCGCAACCTCCGATTAAAAATAGAAGGTAACGGCGGTGCTAATGGCGCGAGAAGCTTCGAACCCCGGGATCGCGAGACTCGGCGCCGCAACCGCGTAAGAATCTCGATCTTTTCATCTCTTTTGCTGGTTGACTTTGTTAATCATAATCTTAGGTCACCGGCGAGCTTAACCGGCGAGCTTATAGGACCTCGAACGTACCTGCTTTCGAACTATTCCAATCACCATGAGAGGTCGCGTGGTAGGGCACAGGGCGCAGTCGTCGCGGAAAGGCTCATTCAAGCGAGTGAGATTCCGCGTTGGCCCGAGGCCTCTCCAGGTGGGACTGCTTACGTGTTGCATATCAACGATCTAACTCCAGAAGATGCCAAAGAACCATGGCTTGCAGTAAGTTGCATATGGCGTTACGAACGAGTCATTCTGAATAGGTATGCTAATATTTCTCCAGTTGCAGTGGTCAAATAAAAAAAACACGATTGGGACACAAAGTCGGATGTTTTGGGGGATAGCGATGTCTTAATTCGAAAAAGCTAGTGCACAGGTATAAAGCACTGTCCGCACTTGGATCGTACATTGTTGGATCAATCAATCTTCTCCAACCAGGAGACCTACTGGCGCGAGTTTCAGCGTGTCCGAAAGAGCAAAGACCAAGACTTTGAGTTGCAAGCGCGTCGAGAGGCAGTGAGGTATGAATGCATAATCTATATATGGTGTTTGATGCATTGCTAATCATGCATTAGCTGGGCCTGGGCCATCAGGACCGATTATGCTGACCGCAAGGCTTGCGCGATGGTTGCTGGAGGACAGCTCGCAAGCTGTGTACCACGCCTTGTTGAATCAACACCAGTGCTGGTATTCATTTCAACATCCGTCATATTTTAACGTCGATCTCCTCATTAACAACACACTATGTAGCAAGGCATGCAGAAAAATTGCTGGGTCACCTGCGCCAACGGGTCAGGTGGGGAATCGGATTGTCACGACTCACGAGTCACCACTGACCAGAGAGCCTGGGTGGATCCAAAATTCCATAGGTTTCTTCCGGATCTCACTCGAATCCTCACGAGCAACGATGAACTCCCATGCGACGATAGCTGCTATATAATTCATCAGGTCAAACGAGTCGCTCAGACATGCGGTAAGTAATCTATCAGTACAACTCACCAAGTCAGCGTATTAACTCGGCAATGTACTAGGAATTGCCCACATCCTCAGTGGCCCCGCAGATATGGTACATGTCGAGTGCCCGGTGATGATCTATTACATACTACCTCCTAGAGGCGAAAATCCATCCCCCTGGACTATCATCAACTCTGTAGGAGAACACTCCCACCCACCCCCCCCCCCCCCCTCCTCCAACTAAAGTGACTTCATCCGCGAGGAAAGACACAGTCAAGACTATGTCCAAAACGTGTGGGAATGGCGAGAAGAATCCGGAACTGCATAAGTCAGTCAAATGATGCTTGCTTTGCAATCATTAGGGCAATGGCAACATTCAGCGGAATGGGACGACCTCATGCAGTCATACAATACTATGACAGTCGATGCAATCAGTCCGCATCTTGTCAACCATGGGTATTGCTCCTATCTGATTCGCAAGACCCGTGCCCCTCGAAGGCCGTACGGGTCATCCCGAGCAAGGCGTACAGCATGAATGGCGGTGGCGGCATCGGGCCTCCAACGCAAACAGTGTAAGTACAACGCTGTGTTACAATGCCTTGCCAGGATGCGTTGTGCTAATGTGGCATACCAGTACATCCGGACCGTTGCCAGCACTGAAGAAGACTTTTTGGCCATATGTTCCAGCCCATGCCAGGCTCAACTTTGGACTCAAGTCAATACCTTTCAAATGGATATGAACTTCAAGAAAGTTCATGGTAGGTCAGGCACGGTGGAGCACGGGGTCATCTTCGGTGCCCGCGTAGGGCTTGAGGCCCAATGTGAGTTACTAATGTCTAACTCAATTGGTCTTCATTAATTCATCAGTAGTCCTCGTACTGGCTCGTGCATACATGTCGTCTCAGGACACCGCGGCATACGGTACCGATGTGGGATGTGGAACAGATGTGGCAATGGCAGCACATTGATCAGGCAGGCATCCATGGCGTGACTCTCGACCAGGACGCAGCAGCGATCAAAGGTACAGCTAAATCTGTTCCACCTCCCGGTGTCCTGGACGACATGTATGCACGAGCCAGTACGAGGACTACTGATTAATTAATAAAGACCAATTGAGTTAGACATTTGTACGGATCGGTGTGCGAACCTCAAACAATTGGGGTTGCACAACATCAGGGGCCGGCGTGCAACTGCACACGATGGGGGATGAGATGGTGGTCTACCTTCTGAGGTGATGGTCTCCCTTCTCTGGTATATGAGACCATACCTCTGCCACTTTCCTTCTCCCCTTTCTCTTCTCGATAGCTTCCATGAATATACAGTATTGTTCATGTCAGCCAACCTTGCGTATACGCACCCCTTGCGAGTTTGTTCCAACACGATGATTCATTGGTTAGGTACCGATGTGGGATTATGCAGGAACCCCATTCTGTAACGCAGGAAACCCAACCGCCGGTACCGGCGATATTTGTCATGAACATGAGCAGACCGTCAACCAACAGTTTTGGGAGTCGGCCGGAATTTTTTCGCAAGACCGCAACAATCGACGATTCCCCACTGACAGTTGGTACCAAAACCCTCCGAGCTTTCAAGGCCAGCGTCGCCAGCATCAAGATGGGAGAATCATTCACTATGACCGGTACTACAATGGGTACCCGATCTGGTTCCAGAACAGATATAACACGCCCCAAGGCCAGGCCCAGCCCATCGTCCATCCATCAATAGACCCGTGCCTATCGTCAACACGTTGAGGCAAGATACTGGCTATCGGCCAGCAGTACAGCCCTTTTATGACCCAGATGCCAGTGATTGGGACCAGGGCAACTTGGAGTACGGTGAGCTCCAGCGATACGACCGATACGAGAACCAGGATTTGTTTGATCATGCACAGGAGATGCGCGACGACATCTGAACTCTCTGTTCAGAAGAGGAATCGGAAGTCCCATATTCAGAGGTGAAATCGCAAAGTCCATAAACAGGTGGAATGGAGAAACCCATGTGCAGAAATGGAATCGGACATTCCGTATGCAGATGCGCGTTGGGACAGTCTATATCCTGATGTGGAATGGGATTACGATTATCGGGAAGACTGTTATAGTTCTTTCGGAGACGAGGACGCAGGGGTGCTAGACGATTGGCAGGTGTTGAACGTGCAGCGTCCATTGCTCTTCCAGGAACGGATCGTGCCGCCACCTGGAGTCGCGACATGGTACATATCGATGAGCGATATCTAGAGAAGCTGGGGGAACTTCTGAGGCGACTCTTGAGAAAAACTAGGGACGTTCAAGAACAAATCTCGGCTAAAAATGCTATGAGTTGTGTTACGTTGCGTAATAAACTGCAAAGTGATCATGTTGCGGACAAATGGAGTTGGCAGTTAGGAGGTAGTCAACACCAAAGCTTGAATTGGTGGCTGACCGGCCAGTTATTGGGACGTTAGCCATGTGATAAGGACCCACATATCCCTGCGACCACGAAGTTGATTCGACTGAATCCCCTGTCGTCCGTCTAGCTTCGGCTGCTGCTCCTCCGCCTTGCTTCTAGACGCACTCGATACCTCGACACCTTCGACACTCGAAACTTTCAACGCAAGCATACGCGTCACTACCTTCTGAGACTCGCGATCGTCGAAACCGCCAGCGTTCTACGGACTGTGTCGCTAAAATGGAGTTCGTCACGGCTCTTCGAGGCGCATTGGACGACAACAAGCCGTCGCTATTCGAGGTCCTCTCGGAGCAGCAGCTCAACGCTCTGCTGCCTCCTACGCTCAGATACCTGCTTACCGTTGCCACACAGAGGCATCCGCGCTATCTACTGCGAATTTTAAACTCCTTTGATGAGCTCTACGCGCTGTTGATGCTCGCCGTTGAGCGATACTACCTGCGCACCCGCGGCGCATCCTTTACCGAGCACTTCTACGGCCTCAAGCGGGAAAAGGCCTTGAAGAGCGATATCCCCCGCGCGAGCGTCTCTGCTCCACATCTCGTGCGCGAAGTGCTGAAGCTCTCCGGAGCAGACCTGTGGAAGAATCTGATGGTCCTAATCGGTGTGCCCTATTTGAAGCGCAAACTAGACGAAAGCTACCAAGTGAATGCGCCCCGAGCACTCCTCGGATCATCATATACTCGAATGCCCGAAAACCCGACGCTAAAGGATCGATTCATGCACTACTATCGATGGTTCTTGATCAACATATATCCCAGCGTTCACGCTGCCTATCACTTCACCACACTGGTCTTTTATCTTGGCTACCTGTTTGACCGGACCAAGTATCACAACCCGCTCATGTGGCTGATTGGCACTCGACTACGACGCATGACGACCGCCGATTACCAAGCCATAGAAGCTTTGTCGAACCAACGGCCCGGAAACCGACCAGGACGGCCTCGCTCGCTATTCTCGCCACGCGAATGGGGGTCCACAGCCCTCTCCGGCCTGTCTCTCCTGTTGCCCGCGAGCATTTTCGCGCTCAAGTTTCTCGAGTGGTGGCACCAGTCCGATCTCGCCAAGCAACTCTCGCGCAAGGCCACCGAGCACATCAAACTACCGCCGCCCATCGTCCGAGGGCCCAACAAGAAGGCTTCTACTGCAAAAAGCGCGCAAGCCGAGGCGAGCACAAATCCGACTGCGGGTGGTGCCGCTGTGGGCGATGAAGAAGAGTGTACCGCCGACGATGCTCCTATTGCGGTACCCTCTATGCTGCCCGTGCACGTGGTCTCGTTCCCACAAGACTCTGCGCTGTGCCCGATATGCCGCGCCGATATTGTCACGCCGACGGCCTGTCAGACGGGAGTGGTGTACTGCTACGCCTGTATTCACAGATGGATCGAGGGGAGCCACGATAGACAGGCGAGCTTTATGGAGAAGAGGGCTGGTCAGTGGGAGAGTGGGATTGGCCGCTGCGCAGTCACAGGGAAGCGTGTCCTAGGCGGGACAGAAGGACTGCGTCGGATTATGATCTAAAAGAGTGCTGACGTACATTCGCTGTTATCATGGTACACCTCGTCGACCTCGAAGACCTCCATCCTATCTAGCCTACCATGGAGAGTCGTAGGTGGGACTCTTACAGGACGCCGTAACGAGAAGCCTCAGCCGGTGGCCCCAATGTCCAGCAGGGAGCGGTCGGGGATGGCAAGAAGGTTGGTGAAGAAATAGAGTTTGAAGGCCAACAAGACTACAAAGGAGTTTCTTGAAAGTGGAGAAATCGGTGGCAATTGTGGTTTGCGTGCGAAACAAAGGCGAACCGCCGTGGACATCAGTCGACACTAGGCCGAAGAGAGTAGGCCAAGGTCCTTGAGGCCTACCTCCCTAACTCTCACAGCGCCGAATCGATTTTCTGGACTTCACTTACGGCCCTCTTTTGGGAAATGGGGCTGCCGTGTAGAGATTTTCTACACGAAAACGTGGCGAGGATGTCCCTATAGATCTCCGACTATAAGCTGGCTAGGGTGGAGGGCTTAAAGCTGCACATGCTGCACTACATGGGCTCCAAGCTTGCTTGGAAAACTTAGGGTTGGCAGGATGCGGCGCGGGCCGAAGCGTCGAATAATCCCCGTCCCTGGTCTGGGTGTAAGAGAAGAGGAAGGGAAACCACGGTGGAGATGTACGACAAACGGACCACAGAACACCTTCCCCCGTTCTTTTGAAGAGAAGGACTTGTGCGCGATCTTGACTGGAGCTCGGCGTTCCAAGGCCATTACTCGGGCACCTTCTTGCGGCAAGGACAGGGCACGGCGACCGACTTCACGGCGTACCATGAACGGCTCAACCATGATGATACTTCCCTCTTCTGCCGCTGCGAAACAATTAAGCGTCAGTGTCAGGGTCTAGGAGGTCTCCAATTAGTGAAGGTATGGAGAAGGTTTTACAACTTGCAAGGCAATTGATATTGAGCTGCTGAGGGTGACATTTCAACCCCCGGCCTCTCAGAGTTCATGTGCGCGGCTATCACTAGATGTGTACCTGCACATGTCTCTGCGCAGCGCCTTGGCGAGCCCTACAATATGTTTTACCGTGCTTCGCTGCTTGCCTGATGTCACTGTCAGGTCCTTGAAAAGGTCAATTCCATTTCTTTTGCCTTGAGAGAGAGACGGGCCCAGGGGCTACTGCAACCTAGCGTCAATCCTTGAAGAGAAAAGAGAGCAGAGAGGTTCGCTTGTTCCACGTGTGCTTTTCCCTCTCATCACCGAGCACCAACCGTAACGAGAAGGGAATGAGCCAAAGCTCGAAGCTGCATCAAGGTGCGTGCAAGGTTTAAGAAACAGGAGCTCGAGCGGAGCGTTTACGGCACTCGACATCACAAGGCCGCGTGCAGACTTACACAAGTCACCTACATGGGATGCAGCACGTCTCATCGACAGGATCATATGGTGATGGCCTTCTGTTTCATCTGGTCATTCGCTCACCTACTCACTCACTCACATGCTCCTTCGCCCACGCCACTTGGGACCTCCCCGGGTCAAGTCTCCCTCAGCCCTGTCGCGGCATGCAGCAAGGGGCTGAACCAACCATGACGCGCGCTCGGACTCCACTCTGGCCGTATCTGGAATGCAGATTTGTCTCGCGACATTGTTCAGGGCGGCGGCGACGACAAAAGGACAGGACTCTATAAGTCTGCTTATGTGTTCGGCTCTCGTCACGCGGCCATCAATGACGTTTTGAGCCTTTCAATGTCTTGCCTGGCATAGATACGCTTCCCGGATCCGTCGTTTGGCCAACGCGCTTGTCGCCATGGCTTACCGGCCAAGTTCTGAGGCGATTGGAAGCCTCCCCCCGGTTCGCAATGAACAAAGAATTGTGTGGCTTAATATTTCCTACGAGGGCGAAATATTTTTCCCAAGCACGATGAAATGGTCCAATCATTGTGACCGTTCTCTTGTACGTCGGCACGCGACGGGAGAGTTTCCCGCGGATTGGAATGCAGATGGCCTGCCAGCCTCATGGCAACGGTACTTGGCTACAACACGAAGCCCAAGCTACGGCCAGGTAGGCGGGCAACTGCTCATGAGCACGATCATTCATTGCCTCAGCCTGAGACACGGCGTTTCCTGCCACTTGACTTTCGAAAAAGAATGGATATAATGCCAAACCATGCTCAAACCATGTGCATATATATGTATAACGACCCCGTGTCTGAGTCGTTTCCTTGGGAACATCCCTTCTTTGTTTTCTGACTTCCAGAATATTTGTCTTTCTATTCTTTCCACTCTATCTTGTACTATCCATAATCCGACTTACTCCCAAGTAGCAATTCTTCGTCTCAAGTGTATCAAGTCCCCTCGTCCTTCTTAGACTTGGCGTGAAGCCATCGCTGCCATTTTCTTGCCATGGCGTACGCCTTGGCTACTTCGTACGCAGGAGAAGCTCTTCTCTCGGGCTTCAACTGGTTCGACGCACCGGACCCTTCCCACGGATTCGTTTCTTATCAGAGCCGGCCGAATGCCGAAGCCCGGGGCTTATACTCTGTGGATGAGAGCACCGGGGTAGTGCGACTGGGTGTAGACCACACAAATGTGCTTCCTCTGAGCGGTGGGCGGCCGAGCATCCGACTCGAAAGCAAAGAAACTTACACCCATGGTCTTTTTGTCGCCGATTTCCTTCACATGCCTCCTTCGCAATGTGGTCTCTGGCCAGCGTGTAAGTCTTGAAGAGCTACAACAAACTCCCGATACCCGTTGTGTTGTACTAAGCTCAGTGTTTCGCTGAGTACCCAAAAGGTGAATCTTCGACAATGTACTGACCTCCGTTCGCGCAATAGTCTGGTCCTATGGACCTAACTGGCCCAATGACGGCGAAATCGACTTGATCGAAGGCGCCAACGATCAGCACCGCAATATCCTCTCTGCACATACCTCCGCGGGATGCACTCTGTCCAAGAATCTCGAATCCAAGGCATTGACTCCTCCTCGCACGGCTAACTGTGATGTCGGCACCTTGAACGTCGGTTGCGCATACGATGCTCCTGCCAAAGACACGTCGTCCTACGGAGACGGGTTCAATGCCGCTGGCGGGGGCGTGTACGCCATGGAGTGGGATTCCGAGTACATCAAGATTTGGCACTTTGCCAGAAGTCAGATTCCCAGGGATATCAAGACGAAGAAGCCAGACCCTAAAACTTGGGGTCTGCCGGATGCAATATTCGGGGGCGACAGCTGCGACGTGGACAAATACTTTAAGGATATGAGCTTGGTAATAAATATTGTGAGTACTTCTCTTGTGACCCATTTCATTTTGCTTCACTCTACGGATCTCATTTCTGCCTGCCTCGTCCGATGTTCCAGTCTCCAAGTTTTCTGTATGCTAAGAAGTTACGTGCGCATCAGAACTTCTGCGGCGATTGGGGCAATGCCGTCTGGGGCAAGACGGACGGTTGCGGAAAATACGCATCTACGTGCTCCGAGTTCGTGGCCAAGAATCCGAGCGCCTTTAGTAATGCCCACTGGGATATCCGATACATCGACGCGTACGAGAAGAAGACCGAGAGACCTATTTCTAGTGCTTCGTCCAGTACCAGCACGAGTTCGCAGAAGACTACCAGCACGAGTTCGCAGAAGAGCAAATCGATACTCACTTCGACTAAGTCCCTCACCACTACTATTACGTCGACCGTCACCATCCATGGCCACGTGACGACAACCGTCATTGAACACGACGGGAAATTCGCGCCTACCACATCAGCCTCATCAGGCGTACCCTCTCCATCCACCGACCCCCCTAGCGAAGTCACGGACCCCAAAGACCCCCTCCAGATTGATGGAGCTTCTCTCCTAGGCTGCTTCGGCTCCAGTGATGGCTTCGAGGGCTTCCTAATGGTTGCTGATAGCAGGGACATGACAGTGAAGCAGTGCGTGAAGCTCTGCAATGGGACCATGTATGCGGGCACCTACCACACACAGTGCTTCTGCGCCGATTCTTTGAGCGCAAACACGCGTGCTGTGGATGAAGAGTTTGGCACGTGCGATCATCCTTGTCCAGGAGATAAGGATCAATTCTGCGGTGGTCTGGCGGTGAAAGTGGGTGACTTGGCTAACACGACGGCGACGACCACTGAGACGACAACCAACTTGTCCAACGGGAGTGCCATTCTCACCACGAGTCTATATACACCTACTGTGCAGTTGGCCTACATCACGCCAAGTCTGGCAAATACGACCGCGTCACTGACCAGCACGACTTTCCACCCCTCCAATGCAACCACGTTGCCAAGATCCTCAATATCCTCTTCTTTTGCAGCAGAGGTGGCCGCGTCACCTGCAACAGCCCCCTCGTTTGGTTTCAGAAAACCCCTATCTACCGGCACAGGCACCATCGGCAAAAGCTCCACCCAGAAGAGGACGTTTCACTGGAAGAGAAAGACGCTCCTTAGCCGGAGAGACACGAGGCATAAAAACATGCTCCTCACAGTCTACGGAATCGTCAAAAACGAGACGAATCAGCCGCCACCTCCGCCGATGGCAAAGGGACAGAACATCACATATGCTTTTACACGGGTCTTGACGTCCACGCCTTTGGGCCAGCAAGAACCGGTCACCATGACGGTTGTCCCCGTGCCAGTGCCTCTGCCCACATCCGGCAAGGACAAGTCAGCGGAGGCACGTCCGGCCGACTCGGGTGGTTTCCCTGTTGGGGGCATTACTGTGGTAGCTGACAAGACGTCTGTGCCGCAGCAGACACAGGAGGGTGTTCAGACTATTGAGATTGTTGTCGAGGAGTGCGGTTGCGAGACTGGTGCGGGAGGGGTTGCTCCTTTGGAGACGGTGCGTGTGGCCTCGGGGTCTCCGACGGGTGCGGATTCTGAACTACCTGTTCAGACTGTACCGGCTGCTGTTCCAACTGCGCCTGCCGTGGGTGAAGATGCCCAACGGGTTCCGGCTGGTTTCGTAACACAGCCAGTCCGTTATGATGATACTCGGCCTACGCCAGCACCTGATCAAAACGCGCCGTCTGTTCCTCGTCCATCGGCACTTGATCCAGCACCTGATCAACACGCGCCGTCTGTTCCTCGCCCGTCGGCACTTGATCCAGCATCTGATCAACACGCACCATTTGTTCCTCGTCCATCGGCACTTGATCCTGCACCTGATCAACACGCACCATCTGTTCCTCGTCCATCGGCACTTGATCAGGAGCCTCCTTCTGTTCCTCTGCCGCTTCCTCTACCTCCGCCTGGAACAGAAGACACTCTTCCAACGCCGCTTGTGCCGGTGGTCACGGCTGGAGTGGGACGCGTGAGGACCAGTGTTACTTTGGGCCTCTTTGTGTTGCTTCTCAGGACCCTCATGCTCTGAAAAGGCGTCAGGCCTGCCAAGCTTGACTTCAGACTACCACAAGTGGTGGGGACAGAAGTGACGTCGTACTGGCTTGCAGTATCAATTGTTTCGGGATTCACATAATTTTGTTTTCGGCTTTTCTTTCTTTTGATACAAGAAGCGGCGGGGAAATGGAATGGGTTATCACTGGTGCTGTATAGTTTGGGTGGCACATTGGATTTGGGAAGAGGGTATTCGTGATGACCATTTAGGGATCTTTGTTTTGCGGCAGGCATGTTTTCTTCTTTCATTTACACCTGGATTTGCTATTTCCCCCTTTGTTTTCTTACCTCCCTAGCTCAATTTTCTTCATGTCACGAATTAGTCAGGCCACGAATGCTTTCGCCGTACATGGTGGATTTTATTGGTAAAGCAGGATCGAACAGATTGCGTCTAGATAGTTTCAATAACAGATCAAACCTCAAAGTACTGCTGTAAAGTTCAACAAAGTTACAAACGTATTCGATCATTGTTCAAAAGATATCAGGAAAGATGACGCGGTGAGGCCTCCTTCTAGAACAGACGATGCTTCTTCGGAGAGACCAATGCCTCATTCAAGATAAGGTGAGGTCTCGACCAGGTGTTTGGCCTTAGGTATTAAGATGTTATCAAGAGAGAAGAGAAAACAATAAATGCCTATTTATGAATGTTGTACAGCCTCTAAGTCACCATTTACCCAAACACCGCCCAGAATCTAATCTTGCTTTCGCGTCGTCTCTATTCCATCTCACGACGATGAAGGGCATTCTCTGCCCACGCTGCGAGTCCATCAGGGTCTATATGAGTCAAAACAAGCCCCTTTCATATATCTACTACAATGGCCCTACTGACAACCTTGCCAGAGTTCCGATACATTTGCGCAGCATTCACCATCAGACTCCCCTGGTTGCTGCCCGGTCCGCCCATCAGCCACTTCCACAAGACGCTGTGAACGCCGTGCTTGACCACGGCAAGCATGTCACACCAAGAAGAGTTGGGCACAAAATCCCAGAGCAGGCCGCGGCGAGGACGAGATAGGAGGCGCTCGTAGGCGATTTGCATCTCGTCGAAGTAGACGGGTTCTTTGCCGTAGGCACAGTGGCAGTGGCCAAAGACGTGAAGGCGGGGCTTTACGCGCCATACTTCACGGAGGAGGGCGGGACAGCCGATATCAAGATCCAGATGGTGTTTCTAGGGGCACTCTCAGTCTGGCGTTTCTTTCCACTCATGGATGTTCTCCATATCTGTACACATGCATCTGTACACATGCATTTGAGATTCTGAAAAAACAAAAGAGAAACAGACAAAAAGAAACGCTGGATAGGCTGTTGATGTTGCAACAAAGAGACTGTTGTAAAAAGAAAGAAAGGCTCCAACTTACAGGAGGAGTATGGGTGACCAAAATGTCCGTCTGAGGAGGAACCTTGCTAAACCAAGGTGTCCGAGTGGGTGCGTATTGGAAACTGGTCAAGACAGGTCAGTCAAGCCTCTTTTCACCCATCCCATTCACAGTACGCACGCAAAATTCTCAGGCCCACACTCTGGAATATCTGGAGCCCCAAAGATGGAAATCTCTCGCCCTCTAATATCGTGCACTGAGCTCTCGCCCTGGAGATAGACGATGCCATCGAAGTTGAGCCTCGCGCCGCATCGACGATCATCACTACAGCGGCTCCGGATGTCAAAGTAGCTGTCGTGGTTGCCCGCGATTACAATCTTGACGGGGTGAGGCAACGTGTTGAGCCAGTCCAGCTGCTTCTGGATGTCGGCGGCGGTGCCCGCATTGGTGAGATCGCCGGCGTGTATTAGAATGTCACCGGGCGGCACGTCGACTATCTGATCGTGCGTGTCCGAGATACACACGACGCGGACGGCGGGTTTGTGCCTCGGCGGGAGGAAAGGTGTGCCGCGTAGAAACAGCACGAGATGGTAGAAGTTGGTGGTGAGGAAAGTGAGGGGTGAGAGCAGCAGCTGGTCGAGGATGGTGAGGCTCTCCCAACGGTGCTGGCGGCGCAGGCCGAGCCAAACGAGGAGACCCATGATAGGACGGCAAGGCTCGAGGCTTGAGATATGATAAGCAGTCGAAGGCGTCGTCAATTGTGTCGTCGACTCGTCCTCAACGTTGAGACTCGACACATGTCAACGCATATTAACGCGTCCAAGCCAAGGCAGCTCAATGCCTCTCCTCTCAAGAGGTCAAAGTAAAGTGTCTCGACTTTCCATGCACTTGTTGCTCTTGCCGAAGGGGCCGGGTTGTGGACTCTCACTGGCCAATGGGCTGTACGAGGCTCGAGCACGGGCCATTGGGCTCAGCGCTGCTCCAGTCAAGCTCCAGGGGTCGTAATGACGTCTGCTCTTCTTCTCCGGTCTCGTTCCCTGTTCGAGAACCTGTTGCGCATCCTGAAGGCTAAATGCTTCATCACTCCTTTGCTCCAACTACAGTCAGGAGACGACACCACATATTTATCCTCTAACCCTGTTGTCTCCTACGAAAACCGCGTGCCTAATCTTGATTTCCCCTCCGATCACTCCATTCCTTCCATCCCGCACGGTGCGCGCCAGTTATCGGCGCCATGACGGGCTTGCGACAGTTGTATGGCAAGCAGGACAACGAGACTGGCTCCGATAACTTTGGGTGAGCTCGTGAATACCTACATTAACTAAGACTGGTTGCTCATATGCCACAGCTCCTGTTGCTAACACCCGTTGAAAGAATAGACTATGTGATTCACTATTCGGTCCCCGCAAAAGGTGCAATTGATTGCCGCATTGCCTCCATTCATCCTCGGTGAAGCCTGCGCGGTGCGAACCATCAGGCTAACGACTTCAATCTCTTAGAACGTGCCGAGGCGGAAGCTGGCTTTGTCCAACTCATCGAAGCCCTGACCAACGTGGGCCTGGCGACTGAGGTGCGCTCCGGTGACTCAGACTCGTTGCTCGTGTTTGTCAAAATCGCATCGGCAGACTTGCTCGCACAACAGGTATATAGGGGTCGCCTGCAAGATTGGCTTCAAGGCATTCGCACATCAGGCCCGAATCCAGACCTGGCCAAGGCTCTACAAGACGAACCTGTCACTGAGGCGGAGCGCCTTCGGCTCGTGTACCAACTCATCATCCGACCCGAAAATGACAGCGGCGCCGGCATTAATCAGGCCAGCTCCAAGTGGAAGTATGTTAGCGACATATTCCCTCTGCATGATCAGCAGTTCAACAGATCATGGATTCAGAAGTGGTCCAAGAAATGGTTTCTGGATGAAGCAGACCTGGAAGATATCCGCAACAAGTTTGGCGAATCAATCGCCTTCTATTTCGCTTTCCTTAGGAGCTACTTCGTTTTCCTCGCATTTCCATCCGCTATGGGTTTTGCCGCCTGGATGCTGCTCGGTCAGTTCTCGAGCGTTTACGCTTTGGGCTGTGGACTTTGGTCCGTCATCTTTCTGGAATACTGGAAGAAGAAGGAAGTCGATCTAGCAGTCCAATGGGGCGTGAGAGGCGTTTCTGCTATTCAACTACCTCGTCCCGAGTTCGAATGGGACTACGAGGCCGAGGACGCTGTTACTGGCGAGCCTGTTAAAGTATATTCTTACAAGAAGCGCTTTCAGACTCAATTGTTGCAAATACCATTCGCTATAGCCTGTATTGTTGTACTTGGCGGCCTAGTGGTCATCGCAAACTCGTTGGAGATTTTCATCACCCAAGTGTACGATGGCCCGGGAAAACAGTACCTGGTAGGTCGATCACCACAACATGTGAAGAATAGCACGTTGCATGCACGGTTCGCATTTTTGTAGAACTAACGAAAGGATTAATCGGCCAGGTCTTTGTACCTACTATGATTCTCGTCGTCTTCACACCTACCTTTTCGGCCGTTCTTATGAAAGCCGCCAGTGTTTTGACGCACCGCGAAAATTATGACACAGTTGATGGTAATACACTTTACCCCGGTGTCTTTTTTCTCTGCTAAACTGAGATGGAAGCTGACAATATGGAAAGCACACAAGGCTGCGCTGGTGCAAAAGCAGTTCGTCCTCAACTTCATGACTTCGTACATGGCACTACTGTTTACGGGCTTCGTTTATATTCCTTTTGGAGACATCTTGCTGCCTTTTCTTGACTTTTGGCGTCACGCAGCACAGACTCTTACCTTTAGCGAGAAAACACTGCCCACGCAACAGTTTCGCATCAATCCCGAACGTATCAGCAGTCAAATGTTCTACTGTACCGTCACGGCACAAGTAGTCAATTTCGCGACCGAGGTCATCGTGCCATACGCGAAGCAAAAGGCTTTTGCGAAGGCGAAGGAACTTCAGTCGAGACAACCTGAGATTCAAGATGAGCCGGAAGAGGCCGCATTTCTGAAGCGCGTTCGTGACGAATGCGCGTTGGAAACGTACGACGTCACAGACGATTACCGTGAGATGGTTATGCAGTTTGGTATGTAAACCGACACCATGCGTGTCTCTCCACCACCCACGGTCCAGCGTACTGTTGCCTAAGGTCCTCGGTGGCTCATGAATGATGGGTTCACGACTTTTATGAACTTTCTCTCTAATCAATATTCTCCCATGCTAGGCTATCTTTCTTTATTTTCGGTCGCGTGGCCGATGGCGGCGTGTTGTTTCCTCATCAATAACTGGGTTGAGCTGCGATCAGACGGGCTCAAAATTGCCGTCAGCTGCAAAAGACCGATTCCTTGGAGATCTGACTCCATTGGTC
Source organism: Claviceps purpurea (assembly GCA_029405325.1). Taxonomy (NCBI): domain Eukaryota; kingdom Fungi; phylum Ascomycota; class Sordariomycetes; order Hypocreales; family Clavicipitaceae; genus Claviceps; species Claviceps purpurea. Next base: position 1,759,673 of record CM055783.1, on the reverse strand, counting down.
CATGGCTTGACGCCCTTGGGTTCTTGTCGTGGCTCGGCAGTATTACGAGCGCCGCAATCGTGTTCCTTTGCAGTGGCGCCAAGAATGGAAATAGAGGCACGGCATCACAGATCACCGCCTGGGGATGTCTTCTCAGCGTCCTGTTGGCGGAGCACTTTTACCTGCTGATGCAACAAGTCGTCCGAATGTTGATGAACAAGGTGGAAAGCATCGGCGTGCAGCGTGAACGACGGGAGCGCTACTTGATGAAGAAGAGGCTATTAGCTGAGAACCTTGGCCAAGCAGCCACTTCCAAAGCGGCAGTGCCCGGTATTCAGACTGGTGAGAAAATGACGAGAGAAGCACTCGAGGACGAGGCGCGTGAAGCCTCTGTCCGTGGTCGCGGTGGCTCTGGAGAGATGTAAGTGGCGTGTTACTGACTTCGAGGAAGCGAAATCTGGTTCCGGCACACTCGGCTAAACGTTGTGAACAGGTTCTGGCAGCGTCAGCGCGGCATGGAGGAAACCATTCTCATTGGTCGCAAACTCATTGAAGTCCAGGTGAGCATTTTCCTTGAATCCTTGTCTCTTCTCGTTCAATCCTTCCTGCCACCTTTTGTATTGCTTGGAATGAGTAATAAAGCGCCAAAGAGGTTGGCTGCACCACCGGCGTTTCCCACACCATCAATGTCATGTGCTGACAATACTGTCCCAAAAGACACAGACGGCAGCAGCCAAAGGGAAGACAACACGGCCTGCGCCAAGTCCCAAAGCGTGAGGTCTCGTTTTTGCGCGCCGAGCCAATCGGCGGCGTCAATGCCCTCAGTGTGCAAGTGGGGATTCGTGTTTTACACGCGACGTTTTCGGTTGACTCAAGTTGGATTCAAAGAATCAAAGAAGAAGAACGGTCATTTATAAAGTCTCGAATTACAGATAGGAAGACACGTAATAGAGGAAAGTGTGAACTTCTCGATAGCTTTTTAAGTCATATACCTAGGTACTCTGTGCTTCGTACAGGAGTTGCGACTCGCGAGGTTGCGAAAGATGCCACTTTGAGAAGGCGGACCCTGGCCAATGACAGACAGCCAAGTCGCCCCACGGGCCACGCACCAATCCTTGGTCAAAAGAGGAGACGAGGGCGGGGATGTGGAATCACCATGTCGAAAATTGAGCGTCACCAATCTTCACCGGTTCTACATCAATGATCCCTCTCGATAGGCCGCTCCGACGCCCAATCGCCCACGCAATCAGCTCCCGCAGCCCGGAGAGTTTCGCCCGGTCTCAGCTACTTTGAACCTATCCGGACCGTCGGACACCGGACATCGGCCACCGGAGACCTTGGAATCTTGCAAGGACCGCCGCCACACCAAGATAACAAGGACCGTCCCGTCCCGTCCCGGGTTCGACAAGCTGGGCACACGTCTAGTTCTGTCCTTTCTCCTTGCGGCATGTCGACCCCACGTAATCGCTTCCACGATGGGTGCTGGACGTGCAAGGCGAAGCGGTTCCAGTGTGACCGAACCCGCCCACACTGCCTGACCTGTACCCAGAAAGGCTTCAAGTGCGAAGGCTATGAGATGCGCCTGAAATGGGGCACCGGCATAGCCTCCCGAGGTCGCTTCGCCGGTGCCAGCCAACCAGTAGAGGCGGCCATCCCCCCGCGTGTCAAGGGCAGACACCGTGATCTGCTTCGCGAGGAACGCCGCCGTGAGGCTGCCGCAAGAGAGGCCTCGGCATCGGGCTTTGACGCCCGGGATGCGGCTCGCGCGGCTATGTCGTCGGACTCTGAGAGCAGTCCGTCTCATCTGTCTGACTTGCCTCTGCTGGGGCCGGAGTTAACAGTACAGGAGCCAAAGCCAGCACAAGGTATACTAACTACATCAAGAATCCAAGAACCCCGTGCCATTTATATTGCGAAGTCTGCCCTTCCATAGCACCAAGCTGACCACTTATCTGTTATCTTTAGATGGTCTTGCTAAGCAAGACGTAGCTCGGCCGCCGGTTTCGCGTTTAAAGCCCAAGGACATCCCGCCTTGGATTCTGAAGCAGGGTGATGATGAAGTGCGTCTCTTCTCAGAATGTAAGTCGAGCCTCATCTCCTCTTAGCTACCTTTATATACCTATTAGTCTCACTTGTATTCCCCGGCCTTGCCTTTTGTTCATTTGGGGTCAACGCATAAGAACACTCATAAAAGATGCTGTCGTCATGATTCACCTTGACTAACGTGGCACACTCCCCAGTCGTTAACTATGGCATCAACACGCTGTTCTCGACGTCTGTCAACGACGAAGACAACATCCTTGCCGAGCACCTTCCACGTATATCTCAGGAGTCTGATGCACTTTGCGCAATATGTATCACCATACAAGCGAGCCTTTGCGGGCGACCAGAGGCCCAGCACCTCATTTTCAAGTATTTTGATATGGCATTGAGCAGTTTTCGAGCCGAGTTGGGCAACAGCGTGAAGCAGCTTAAGGATGGCACGTTTGCAGCCGGACTTATGCTTTCCACACTAGGAGTGAGACATCCCCCTTATATTCCTTTAGGCCGCTTCATGTTGCGGTAGTTTCTCTTTCCATACACGACGTTTGCGCTAACTAATTTCGCCTTTTTCTTTTTTCTTTTTCTTTCTTTTTCGCTTTTGCTCTTATTATAGTTGAATCGAGGTTGTGGCTGGACAATGCATTTGCACGGCATATACAACGTATCACTCACCCGAGGTCTGCAAGAACCTTTGAACAGCCAGCCACCATTTCGAAAACATCTCATCGAGGTATTGGGCTACTTGGACTTGCCAGGCTTCGCCGTCGGTCGTCAGAACCCATCCATTGGCGTATGGCGTCGCCACTGTCGCGAGCCAGGTTATCTCTGTCGACCCCCCCAAGTCGACAGCGTTGAATTCGTAAGCGGACTCCCACGGTCCCTCCTCGACTTGTTATCAGCCATCGATGGCATGGAAATCACGGAAGAAGACCTGTGGGACTGGCCAGGCTCACCCGGCAGTTTGACGCAATGCCATTTGTGGGAAGCGTACAGACTCTCAGGCATCATCTCGTTACGCAACCCCCAGCTATACACCCCGATCCAGATCAGCGACCCGTCGCCTTCGTCGCCCTCCGAGGGCGATGGCAGCTCCCAGGCCTCATCTGGATCGAGAAGAGCGGTGCCTACCTCGACGGACGTAATCGTGACGCGCATCATCAGCCATGTCGATGCCATCACCCGCGCGTATGTGGCATCAGATGGACACCGGGACTCGCTCCTCTTCAACGCGATTGACTATCCGCTTTTTGTGGCAGGCATCGAGGCTGATGTCATGAATGCTAGGCCAGAGCTGAAAGACGCCATCAAGAACTGCTTCGCGGTGCGGGAAGAGGCCTTCAAGTATCCTAGTCGGGGGACGGCATTGCTTGACATAATGGGGGAGTGGTGGACGTGTTCGCGGGATGGTAGATCGATCAACGACCTGGCCACGTCAAGGGGTCTGGAATTAGGTCTTGTGTGAGGGAGGGGGGTTGTCTAGGAATGAGACACGCGCGATGTGTACGGACTCACGGAGTAGGTACATGCCATAATCTCTTGGAAATTTCCTGGCCATTAGGCGACGACGGTTTCTATTTTCATCATGGGCACGCACATAGGGTCCTACATATGTACGTCGTTTGGCGGCGCATGTCCGGCTAATATGTACCGGACCTCGGCAATGTGCGGGACTGTGGAACGGGGTGCCGCGCAAAGTCGTCGCCAAGTCGTCGCCAAGCGAAGGGTTAGATCTCAAAGCCATACATAGGTACATACATAATACATAGATACATACCTAAAGGCTAACATACAGAGGATATAGCCTAATGCCTTGTCCCGTCAACATATCACTAGGAGAGGTTTTGCAAAGCGTACATGACACGGTGCGAAAACAAGCGCACAAATCAATTCTCACACATCTCTTGCACTATCATTCTGGGGGATTCCTGCTGGCCTGCTGGCCTGCTGCTCTGCGGCGAGAGACAGCCGCTGTTCAAAATGCCTTGCCTTGAAACTGCGCATCAGATTAGCCTTGAAACCCGTGTTCAGTACACACGATGGTGTCTCTTAACTCTTTCCACGGCATAGCCCTCCCTGCCTTGGTATATGGAGTAAACCGTACCCTACAGCACCGGAGTCCTCCACATCAGCTGAAAACTGCTGCCTCTGTGCCATGTGGTGCTCAGTCGTGAACCAGAGGAACTGTCACAGTTGCATGCGGATTGTTTGTTCAGGGCGTTGGTCGTGACGGATTAGTGGCGACTACTGATGCATTTCTTCTCCGCAGTGTGATCTAATCCCCCGCCTTGACGCGGATGGGATCTACGTGAAACTGTTGAGGAAATTGTTTCACTTTCAAGTTTCAACTACGTTTTTTATCTACGTACTTTTTTTTTGTCGGGGGATCCAAGTGCTCCGTATGATACATCTTACATCTACAACTTACAAGATGCGCCTGCTTGTTTCTAGGCGTTGTCCAGCTTCGGACGGGACGGGCCGCGTCGCGTAAGTACCTAGGTATGTAAGGTATGTATGTAACTACCTGTAACCTAGGTCTGGGAAGGGGCAGGCATATTGTGTATAGTAGGAGTAGGCTGTAGAAGTAGGCTGATGCAGGATGGCACATGGAATGATGGACGCGGCCGAATGGCATCGCGAAAGCAGAAACAATTTGTCATCCTGTCATCACCCCGTTGAACGAGATCATGCATGTCTTCTTTCCCCCCTCATTTCTTTCTTCTCCCTCTTCTCTCACTGTATGTTCATCCTTTCCTGTCTTCTCCCCCTCCCCCTTCTTCTCTCGGACTCTCCATTCTCTGATTCCTCTCCTGTTCCCTCTATCCTCTTCTCTCCTTTGTTCCTCAAGAGTCAAGACCTCTCTATTCTTCCTATTGTTTCCTCACATCTTGACATGTTCAGCCTTAGTTTGAGCCAACCACGGCCATCTTTACTTGGATGAAGCATGCACCAACGGCCCAAATCTGCCAAGGCCCAATCATCCACCTCGGTTTGCATTTCTAGTCTCCCGGTACAGGTCCGGTGCGAACCCCGTCATCCGGCGTCATGTTGCATCTGAATACTAGTCAATTTCGTCGCGCCTCATTGCCCCTGGCGGTGCTTGAGGATCCAGGGCAGGACACTTGGTCCCATGTAGCAGGTCGACCCGTCTGTACCGTCTTGAACTAGGTGTTTTGCGCATATGGTGCAAAATCAGGCCACCAACTGGCCACTATTGATTCTCGTACTGTTGTTTTTATTGTTACATTAGCCGTTGTTGAGTTGTCCCCCCTGCCAAATGTATACCTACTGCAAAACCGCGTCAGCCCTTTACGCAGGACTGAAGAACAGCGTCAAAAGTGCATGCTTACATGCCCTGGAACGAGGCAGCACCCGAGGTAAGCTGTCTGACATGTCCGTCTATCTCATGCCTCTTTTTCAGTCTAGGCGCAACCCCGGGGTCCGAAACGGGTATCCGTCATTCAAAGATCAACATTGTTCTAGTCAACTGCAAGTTTGACGGAGTACGAGACGAACGTATGTTGCATAATAGGTGAATTTGCGATGAAGACGGCTTCCTGGCGTGGTTTCTCTATAATGAGAATCGGAACGACGTGATGACAATGACATGTTAGGAATGTAGAGGCGTTGCCTGTCACACAGTCATCACCACTACCATGATGCACGAGCTAGGCCCATCGTAAGAATCTCAACTATCAGCACCACCACGCCTCGACTTTGTGAAGGTCCCTTTCGATAATTTCAGCATAGGCAAGACACTGTTCGTCCAAGAAGCGTGGTGTTATAATTTGCAGTGCGCAGGGGGCACCATCCACATCTTCTGGTTCATCTACACCAATCCCAACAAAATATGATGTTAGCGAGTCAATGAACACAAGGCCATAATGGACGTGTAGAAGGGGCTACACTTACAATTTGGCTGTATGCCGTCGTTAAGATACATGGGTTGTGGATCAAGCAACTTGGAGGCTTTCCCGTAGGGAATCACACAAGCGGGATACTAAGGATCGCGTCAATCAAAGAATGCGGGTGTATAAGGATACATCATACGCAGGACGAGCTGGAAAAATGTACTGGAATTTAGGGATGCGCAAGGGGTTCTTACGTCGACAAGGTTCCACAAGAGCGAATAGGGAGGCCATCCATACGTGTCATGCGCCACCGCCGTGTTCTGAGCCGCCGGCGCCAAGAAGACGTCAATGTTCTTGTCTACCCAGGTCTGCCTCCAGGCATCCTGGTACTTGTGCAACGCCAATTGCATGGCATTGATCTTCTTTAAAGGCTCCAGCTCCTGTGGCACGGGAAACGCACCCGTGAACATGGGATGGTAGCCGTGTGAAACGGAGGTAACGGGTGGCTCCCCGCTAGCAGCCAAGTAATCGACCCGCGGCGCGTACGTGAAGTACTGAAACGCAAGGCGGTTGCCATATGAGATGCTGCGGTCTGCAGAATTGGACAGAGGCACTAGCTTGTGGCCCGCAGCCGCGAGAGCCTTGACGGCCGAGTTCATGGCTCGACGGATGGGTGGGTGCAACGGGAAGTGCTCGTCCTCAAGAACGAGGCCGATAGTGAGCGGTCGGGTATGATGCTGCAACTTCTGCCACGGCCCAGCGTGTGCCGAGGCGTCGTAGCGATTCGGATTCGCATCCCAAATTGCCTTCACGAAAAGCCTGAGGTCGGCGATACTATGGGCAAGAGGGCCGACAACGGGTACCAGGCACGGCAGACGGTCCGTCTCCACGGGCGATACTTGGCCGCCAAAGGGGATCCGATCGGCCGTGGGCTTGAATCCGTAGATGCCGTTGCATTGTGCGGGAATGCGGACCGAGCCTGCGATGTCAGTTCCGACGCCCATGATGGAGCCCCGAAGTGCCATAAGGGCGCCTTCGCCGCCGCTAGATCCACCGGCTGTGAGTCTGATATTGTTGGGATTCAGTGTTCGCCCAAATATGTGATTTACCGAATCTGCAGTCTAGGGCCTGATAGTGAGCATGTTGTTGTTGCGGCGTCGCATGTGGAAGTGTACAAGATCAAGATGCATTATCAAGCATGACCGAATTGAGGGACGGATAAAAGATGTATGAAGAAAAGAAAAAGAAAAGAATCAACAATGAGAGAATTGAAGAGCCGAAAATCATGAGCGGGAACGCTACTCACCATCAATGTCTGAGGAACATTCGTCTTGACATACAGCACAGCCCCGAGATCGAGGAGCATATTCACAAGAGCAGATTGTGCCGTTGCAGCGGGCTTCTTTAAAAACGCCACGTAGCCCAACGTGCTCTGCACTCCCTCCACACAGAAACTGTCCTTGATACTGACCGGAAGACCATGCAGCGGCCCCATAGGCTTTCCCTCTCGGCTGAGGTACTCGTCGAGATACTTCGCCCTAGCCAAGGCCCGGTCAAAGAAATGCTCCGTTAGGCATGATGTCTGTTATTTTTGGGTTTCCCTCTCATTTGTTAATTTGATGCCGTAGTAGAAAGAGCAGGGGCATGTGAAGATTTCCATGATCATTGGGACTCCACGTTGGTCTTAACCGACTTAGACTTTACTCCTAAACGTACCAGCTGCTGAGCGATAGCGGCTCGTTTGCAAAATGCAGTCGTTACCGCGACAGACGTCACTCCGGCCTGGGCAAGTCTTCGCAGCAACTGCTCTGCAGAGTATTGTTCCGTAATCTCGATTTCCTGCTCTGACAGGATGCCACTGCGACGTGAAATATCAGCTTCAAGAAGCTTGCCACTCTCGAGAGCCGAGGCTAACAATGCGCCGTCGAGACGCCATGCCGTTGGAATCTGGGAGTCGACTTGTTTCCGTTTCCTAGCGGCGAGAACACGCCAATCTTCTGGGCGATCGACGGCCATAATATTGTCGGTTCTTTTCGGCTTGTAATGTATAAGAAATGAAGATGATTCTTCGAGTTCAACCGAAGAATCAGGAAGAAATATGGCTACTATGAGATAGTGCTTTGAATCGGTCTGGCATAGCTTGATAAACAAGCAGTGAGAGACATGACACAGAAACGGAGATTAAGGGGGTGTTGCGACTCGCGTGAGATCGTACGCCGGAAGATAAATTCCCGATGTTGATCGATCGTGGCCTGCAATGTAACGATGGAACGATTTATGCATTGTACATACGTACATCTCCGATGCATGGGGAATTGTGAGTCGTGGTGTCTCGGCTGGACACTGATCAGTGCCGCTGGCACGAACGAGCATCGCCGGTGTAGGTAGTCTGTAGATAGACGTCGCGTCGACTTGCCTAACTTGGCAATTCTTTTCGTCCACATGAAATACGCAAGAGGCATGATTGGGATTCATCGATGGCTCCTAGAGCACGGGAAAACGAATGCGGCCAATCAATTCTCCAATCATGAAAGGCCTCCGCTGCGTGTTGTCTAGGTAGGCATCTATGTTGACGTGGTGATGGAGGGAGCAAAGGACCTTCAATCTGCAGTTCCCATTCTGGGCCTCATCTGAAATCGACAGCCATGTTTTTGATCTTACGACCACCTGGTTTCTGTTTTGCAACTTGAAGTCGGAGCAGGACGATCCTAATGGCCCTTGGCCCCTTTGTCAGTCAAGGGCATGTTTTGCCAACTCACCTACCTATGCATGCACACTGCTACAGCGTCGGAAGGCCGGCCAATCTGCTAGGTAGTCAATCGGCAGCGAATCTAGAATCTACCTCAATCATGATTCATCAGTGGCCGCTCACCGAGCAAGAAAAACCCGACGCGACAGGAGCGACAAGTTAGACCAGGGGAGACGGCTACGGACGGCACGCGGCAGGCACACCCCGGACCTTTTGCCTTGCTGTGAATTTGATCGTCTGCAGTCTACCTATGCACGTCGGCTGGAGATAAAAAAAATGCAGTGACGCGAAGATGTGCCAGTGCGCGCCGCAAAACTGAGAAGAAGGGTCTGCAGTTCCGTGCAATTCGAACAAACAGACAGAACATTCGGGGTCACGTGTGCGAGTAAAAAGCGACGAATTGAGGATGCTGACCAATGGGCAGTAAAAGAAGTCGGGAAGACTCCACACCATGCCCTCGAAGTTCGAACATTAGGTACCTGTCCTGAGTCCTGACTCCTTATTACCCTCACTGAGAACTGATACATAACATGGAGCATAACTTAAAGAGCCAAACACGAAATGTGCGCCTCCGCTACGTCGCCGCACGATTTCTTCAGTTTTGCCTAAAAATCTGGATCTCCGGAGTAGGTAAATACGTACTTTCGTCATACCTGACCACGTCGTACCTAGACCGCTGAAACATGCATACGCCCGCGGCCCGCCCCTCCGTTTGCACTTCCAGGGCAAAGGATTGTCTCGCGCACAAAGGCTGCTCGGCCGCCAGCTATGTATGTAGTATGATTGCGAGTTGCATCTTTGTGTATGAGCTCTTGTGAAATGCTCCTGTTGCCAAGCATTCAACAACTACATACCTGGATATGACACTAGTGGCACAAACACGACATCGCCTGATTGGCGAAGCGAAGCGGAGCCATTTCTCCATCCCCGAGGCTCTCAAATCTGGATGTGCTTAGTCAGAAAAGCTTGGCGAGATGATTGGCTCTCGTTGAATCCAAGATCTGGGAATGATTGGCTCTCGTGTGCTCTCGTGAACCTGCATAAGGTCGACTGTTGATTGGCCCGTCGTGAACCGGAGTCAGGTCGACTGTTGATTGGCTAGCTTTGCCCCTTCGCCCACGGCGTCACCATATTTCTGTCAACGCCGCAGGACTGTCACCGATCTTAGCTTTCGCTCATATACACACCACCGATGTCCTTCCTCTCTGCACGTCTTATCCAGATGTTTTTGTTCAACGTGGAGAGGTTGAGTCGTCGATCAAGAAGGGGCCATCGCTGCCTGTAATCACGTGTGCTTGGTGATGTATTAAAGTTGAGCACGCGAGCTCTAGATGGACCATGCCGATGATGTCTGCATCCTGGTCATAGTCAGGACTCAGTAAAGTACTAAAGATACATACCTTCCTAGGCATGGACATACATATGGACATAGGTCTAGCCGTCTACCTTAGGTAGGTAGCATGTGACTTGGTAGATTTGATTAGGTAATGTTCATTTCGGGTACTCCGTACCAACGCGTAACATTCCAAAATGATGCGCAGTTCTATAGCCAGGTTGATATATGTAGAACGATTCGAGCCCGTCATTATCCAACATGAATGATGGGCTCCAGTCAGCTGGGCGGCCGCTGCCAAGGGGAGCCTTTGCGTCCGATATCGCCGTTCCCACTGGTCATGAAACATGAGGCTGATTTGGATAGGTGAGCTGTGTAGAACAAGATGTCAGAGCCGGGAAGCTCCTCACACTGAAAATAAACAGGACAGGACGTTTGAAATCTGTACATACACATATACTCCGTACATTGTACATAGTTGTAATCACGCGGACAATTGGAGATGAAACTGTTGCACATGATCCCATCGGACCCATCCATAAGGTTGATTAGGTACCTAATGTACTCCGTACAGTGCGGCGTTTCAAATGACGCACTTGGGCAAGTGCCACGGCTCCGGATTGGCCGTTCACTCTCGAGGCGACAGAGCCATGGACCATTTCGAAATCGTCAAGCGCAGACTTTGGCCCCCATTTGCTTACAACGGCGTCAATGTACAGTCAAGCACGTTCTCTCACACCGTTTTGACCATTGACTGCTTTGCTGTTCTTTTGAACAACTCGACAATTGCATGATTGACTCAGGTAACAGGTTGACGACTCTGCTCTGCAGGGACTTTGTGCCCGCGATGCCGATCATCGGCTACGCCCACGCGCAAAGTAGCCCAGACCAGGCACAGACTCGCCTGCAGCTTGTACATTAGGTACATATGTATAGGACCCTGATGAACCCAGGTAAAGTCTAAAGTGGCGGTAGGGATGAAGCCTCGTGGGATTCTCGATGCGGCCGAGTCATGGGAGGCAACGGCCTGTTCGCTTGTTCCTGTTTGCGCACGCGATATTTCCGAGGCGTAACACGCCACATACCTACATAATCGTCACATCAACACTGACGTAAGGAATACAGAGTAATCCAATTGTCTATGAGTTCAGCTGCGACAACTCCAGTATCCCTTCGATTCTATCTCATCAATACCAATAGGTACGCCCGTTCAAAAAATCTAGGTACATATGTAAATTGCAAGGCGAGGCACTGCGACGTGGGTCGGCCAGAACCCGTTTCCCGGATCGACCCCCTGGAAATGGGATGCCACCGCTTATCGGATCGATTGCCCTTGAATGTCACATGTCGATCAGTGCACCAATGGATCATCATGTCCGGATCAACGTGGCCGGGGAAGGGGTTGCTTCCAGAACCAACCCTGTCTCAAAGCTTCCAATTGAATGTGGCCCGGTCCCACCTCCCATTCTCCAGACTCCATCATCCATATCCCCAGAATCTTATGTACTTCTTTCGTCCATTCTCTCTCTGTAATAAAGGGTTTGACCTACAGAGACAGAATCCGCCAGTTGTAACTTGTGGCAAACCTCTAGCCTGTCATCTACGATCACGGATTACCTTAGACCTATCCTTCGGGCTCGGAGAAAGAGGCTATGTACGTACACATACATATGTGCTGACCATGCAGCGCTCTTTACAGTCAGCGATAAGCAATGGCCTATCAACACGCGAGGCCGACAAGCCCTGCGCACATCGCGGGGGCCGTGTCAGGGGTGGCAGTCTGGTGCTGGCTGTGGCTCGCACGAGGCACCCATTTTCGTTCAAGGGAACATGGTAGCCTGATGCCTCTTTATTGTTGTCAAAACCCGGACGGGCCCCTCCCTTCGTGTTCGTCATGGCTTGTTCATTATCTGCTTGACTCCGTCAACTGTCGGTGAAGCACTCGCCTACACTGACAAGGAAGCACTAGAGATACCAGTTGCTTCATGACCGATGAACTTGAGGACGGTTCCGACGAACTCTTAGCTGTGACCCCGCTTCCTTGACAACAGCCACAACAATAGGTAGCGCAAACTTGCAGTTGGCTACGCCGACGTCTTTTCGAATCAATCCTTTCTTGCTTCCCATGGGCTATCGTGCGGCCCCTTCCAGAGCTTGATCTCTGCCTGAACTTGGTGTCATTGGAATCTCCTCGCCAAAGCAAAGTAAATGACAATGGACACCGTCGAGGAACTCGCCGTGAAGCCTTTTCGGGAGGTGGTAGAAAAGGGGAAGGTGGCTATGCAAAACGCGGGGGAATCGCAAGACATGATGAAGGAAGCGCAACGTCTTGTCAAAGTGGGTGAAAGGGGCCTGACGCGGATCGAATCCAGCTGCAGAAAGCTCTACGATGAATATGGAGTCAACTTCATCCGTAGTCTAAAAGAAAACGGTATGAATATTCCCTACTCTTCATGCCCTGACCTCGATCTTCAAGCAGCTGAAGCTTGCATTTTGGGCGCAAACGATTTTTTACGAAGATGAAATGAAGCTGATTCAAGACGATGCCATGGTTGCCCAGAGGAAATAACCGAATATCGGAAGCAACTCACCAATTTGCTGTGGGATTTTGATGACTTCATAGATGCCGATACGTTCGAGACGGAAAAATTTCAGGAGCTGCAAATTCTGAGTCGCGAAACCGCTCCTAAAGTGTACAACATCCTAATCACCATGAAGCTCGAAGTTCCGGCTCCTTCGTTTTCTCATTTATCGCCGCCGTCATCCCCTGTTCCGCATTCACCGTCGCTCGCTTCAGAACCGAATCCCCAGAATCCCTTCGGCCTAATTTCTTCAACGCGAGGCTCAACATCTGGCTCACAAGGCGATTCCCGATCGGTAGCGGATTGCCCATATATGGAGGATGCCACAGCTAGACTGCGGGACCTGATGTTATCGGGCCTCCAAAGCCAGGTTCCGGATGAGGACTTCGTTATAGAGGGAGCTGCTGGGTCGCGTATTCGACAGCCATCAGAATCCCCCGTGCGACAGCCTCCACGGCCACCGTCGCTGGACCCGTGGGATCCTAAACTCGCACCCAGTTTTCAAGGAACGGACATGAGTGCGTATAGTCCAGTCGCAGTCAACCGGAGGCCGAACTTCTATCCACCAGAGTCACCTGTCGATCCCGCTATTTCACCTATGAGCGCCGCTTTGCGACGACGCTTATCAACTCAGGCGAATAACTTACACATAGGTGTCGTCGGCGTGTGCGATCAAGATACAGACGAATATAGTGACTACAGGTTTTCTGACTCCAGCTCACAGTCACATGTGACGAATGCAACGAGTCAAGGGACCCATTCGCGGACTCCCCCTACTAAGTCTCCTACTATTCCCGAGGAAGTCATGTCACCGCAAAGGATGGGCACCCCAGCGTACGGCATTCGGCAGCTACACGTACGGCCACCACTGCATCCGCCGCCTCCACCGAAATCCTCGGGAGGGTTTGCGACTGGTGGCGTCGAAGATATGGATCGGCAGTACCAAGCAATTAGGCAGCTCCAGGTCAACCCGCGGACGAGCCCTTTGACGGCACCAGCAGTACCACCGAAATCAGCATCGTCGTTCAAACGCCACACAGGGGACGATGGGAACAATACGCTTTTGCAAAGTCTCAAATCTCCGTCTGGAATTCATACTCAAACGAGCCAACCAGGGCTTGAGGTAGCCGTGAGTGTGCCATTGGAGGACCCGGATCATGGCTTGATCCCGGTGGACTCTGAAGAGCCCAGTATCAAAATGCCTGCCAGAATGCCGCCCAGAAATTGCAATATAGGCCCGAATAGCACCTTTTGCCTATACAAAGGTTTCTGCCAGGGGGCTCTGGAAGTTGTTCGCGGAGAAATAGGGGTCAAGAAGACGAAGAAACCGGTGAGCTCGTTCTAGGCCATGCCCAACGTTTTTGGGGAGCTAATTCGTTTTAGGGGTTTGCAGGTGCCGCTACAGTAGCGAGATGCACAGGCTGCTTGTATGAATTGGACTTTTCTCAGATTGAGTGTGACATCAACAAAGAAGGTGCGTCTCTGTCTTTTCATGGACTCATCGGTGCAGATCAAGAGAAGCTAACGCGTCGCATGACAGACAAGGGAAACTTTCATAAAAGCGGTATTAACTATCGCCTTCGGTTCCTGCAAAAGAGTCATCTTCCAGCAAAACGGATCGATGATGTACTTTATGCTTGTATATTTTGTGTGCGGCTCGGCAGGACGATTGATGAGTGCGATGCAACAGTCTTCACTACGTCGAAAGCCTTGTTCAATCACTTGACACGTCATCCACGACCATTGCCACAGATCTCCGGAGTCGCCGTTGTCGAGGGGGACAGTATGCCTGCTCACCTTCGCAACGACTACGATATACAATTTTTGAAGCCGCCTGAAGCTCACGTGCCGCAGTTAAATCGCTCGCAAATATATGGTAGAGCTACCGGCGTTGCTCGAGACCAGTCGAGGAAGCTTTTTGGCCAGCGACTGCTCTTTGATCGAAGTCCAGCTTTGGAACTATGCCATGGAGCTAAAGTTGTGGGGATCGAATGGCCGGAAAAATACAATGGTGAATGGATATTTGCATGGCACGATGGAATCCGCGCATCTGCGCCCGCTGACATTATCAAACTCGATGCACCGCCGTCTGAGGACATTCAGATGTTTGGCGCCAGCCTGATCCGCGCGAAAACTCGATGGAAGTTCCACCAAAAAGAGAAGGACAAGGACCAGAGCCTGTGGCTCAAGTTTGACAAGAATGAGGCCATCACCAATATCAGCTGTAAGTTACTCACTGTGGTTGGCTGGCGTTTCAATGCCATCACTCTCTCTGTTTCAGCTTCTGACTTTGACCTGAAGATGTCAATCCGGAGTTCTGGTGCTGGTCCGGCACGAACAGTAAAGGCAAACGGGGCATTTTCCCCAAAGACTTTTTAGAACCCAGTACCATCCAGAAGCTAACTCCCGAGGGTGCCGACCGTGCGACGATACTGAGCAACGAGAAGAACAAGTCCTCGTCCATGTTGGGCAAGTTTTCGTCGAGGAGACGGTCGATAGCTCGGCCACCGAGCATTGCCGAGTCATCAAGTAGTCGCGAAACGTTCAGTAGCTACACATTAGCACATTCACGCTCGAATAAATGATGGACATCTGTGTTGGAAGACAAAAAAACAGAAAAGAAAGAGGCAGTCTATGAGTAATTTTGAGAGCTCAGAGAGCAGAGTATACCCGGTGCTCATTTGGCGTTGGAGGCGAAGCGTTTAGCAATTCGACTACAAACATATACATAATCATAATGATGTCATGCACCATTCTGGAGTAGATGGCAAGTCCTTTTTCTTAATTTGCGAGTCATGACGGGCTCAGCCAACAATGAATTACAATACTTACAGATGGGAAAGGCTGGATGGCACCAAACTCGTATTCGTTTGTGAGCAAAGGCTTCTCGCGTGCGACAATGGTTTCAAGGCCTATCGTGTATGTACCAGACGACGCGAATAGATGCAGAACGCCCAGACCGCCAAGTTGGACATTGCACAAGCAACGTGTTTGTGCGATTGTCGTGCTAGGATGTTTTTTATTTTTGGCCCTATGAAACCCGCGATCCCGCTGGGAATTGCTCCGCGGAGGCCATTTCTAGCAGAACATACCTGTAAGTGTGACCTGAGCCTGTGAGGCGGTAGGGTGAGGGCATTGCAGGATCGCAACGCGAATGTTCCAAAGAAATATGCTATACTTGAATGTGTATGCTATATGCATGCCATGTTATGTCATGTGCAACAGTGAAACTGACAGCCAAAGACTTCCCATTCACCAAAATGCCATTGTCGTGACGTGTAGTTGACCCGCCGCGCGCCGTGTGATTTGATGCAGAATTCATCGCAGACACGGAGAATTAGAATCGAATTATGCCTTCCAATCTTGGCGCGGCATCGCACGTTGAACCCCTGCACGCACCCTGGACAAGACGGGACAATGCAACCCACCATTGCAAGCTTGGAGACGAAACCCCATGCCGTCCACATTCCTTCAGCCTTCAGCCAGCCTTTGTTCGAAGCTTTTTCTTCTCTTGCTGCAATGCGATGCGATACACGTACTGCATACACCGTACAATGTGCACCGGTCGGTCGCACCGTCTGCGTCAAAGAGAGTCAGCCAGTCCATCGGCCCGCTTCACCGCTTTCCGCAGCGTGACGAGCGCCGTCACCCGTGAAAGGACGTTGAAGAAAAGAGCATGACGCGCATGACGCACTGGACAGATGGGATCGTGGTCAAGTGAAACACCTCCTCGAGGAGACCGGGGGTGATGAGATGTTCCATGATGAATGCAGAGAAACATGCGACGATGAATGGATTGGTTGCACGTGCAGCTGCCAGCAGCTACCCCCCTGCAGTTATGCGTTGCCAGCCCCGTCACGAAGAAGCGTCACGAAGAAGTAAAGTGCGTCACCGGGTTGCTCCTTCCTGGGTTCGCATATTCTTGGCAGTAACGAATCGGCAGGCAACTCTTACTCCGAGCTTTTGGCAGCTGGCACGGCTGGGACCCAATTCCCCCGAGGTATCAGGGGCTGTCAATGGCGGCAATGGCATCAATGGCATCAAGAAGGAACAGTCAGGTACATGTTAAATCCCCCTCTTTGTCTATTGTTCCATCCGCATTTCCACAATCATTTTACTACCTAGCGAGTGAACAAACAGCGCCTAGAACGGCGAACCCCGCCACTGCCCGCCTTCTACGGCTGTAGGTACCTAAATATGTACTTGCACCAGTTGTTGTCCAAAATTGGCGCCAAGTCCCAGGTCGCGCCAATCAGAACGCTGCATCTGTCTCGATCCCATCGGCTAACTGCCGGCCGATCGGCGCAGCTTTCCATCTTGCAGCCTGCTGGCGCGCGCCAGATGGCAGATACGGGGCCAGCAGCATGAGCATGGCAGCACCTTGTGGGATCCCACGTCTGCTGACTGGGAAGAGAGAAACGTTCCCAAGACGCAGGTCCAAGAGACTTGGAGACGTGGCGGACGTTGCAGCTGCAGGGGAGGGGGAATAAACGGCCAGCGGATCGTCTGTAGACTGTATCTGCTGCGCAGTGCGTCGACGAAGTGACACTGGCACGAGATGCGCTGCATAAGCCTATGTACTCTTGGCCTGGCAGTGTCAAAAGAGAGGGGCAAGGGGCCATGAGTGAGTTGTCTATCGGTCGGCCTGACACTCGTTTACTTGGTGCCTAGTCGCAAAATCTTGGAATCATGGATTCAAGACGCTGAAGCAATGTTTTTCTTGGGTGTATAACAACTCTGCACTCCCGTCCGAATGGCCATTAATATATGTTGCTTGGCCACTCTTCTGCGCCCCTTGCTTTTCTCTGTCATAGTTTGCCGATACAACTTCGTTTCACGCTTGGGCTTTTTTCTTTTTGAATCACGCAGTGGGGTCTTGGGCTATTATTGAAGAAGACGTATCGTGCCTCAACTTTTCTTTGACTCTTTCTTGTACCGTCGTTCTCAGCGGCACAAAGAGGGTTTGATAACCTATTCTTTCCTCAATCTTTAAACACCCTTCCTGGCCCATCTTTTCTTACCTGTACTCCATTCGGCGGTATCCACGACAAAGATGCATTTTTGGAACACCCATTGGAAGTCTATACTGGCAGCGGGGACCATATACCTGTCTGCCAACACCCTGGGTGCAGAAGCTGCAAGCGCTCAAAGCTATACAGATAACGCTATTGCATCGATAGAAGCACTTAACGGATATTGGTACAATATAAGAACAGGATTATGGGACAATGCCTGGTGGAACAGCGGAAATGCCCTCACCACGTTAGCGGATTTTGCATCACTGCGAACAGACGAAGCCAATAAGCTCAACATTGGCGGATATATGCGCAACACATTCGTTCAGGCACAGAAAACCAATGTCCAAACCTTCAAAGCCATGGCCAAGAACGGCATGGTAACCTCGACGAACTGCCTGAGTTCCGACCACGGCTGCATGGCCAAGCGGGTATTTCTAGGAAAACGGGGTTTCAACCACTTCATCAATGAATACTACGATGACGAAGGGTGGTGGGCCCTGGGCCTAATCCACGCCTTTGACGTTTCGCGCGAAAGAGACTACATCAACGCTGCTGTGAATATCTTTCATGACATGCAGACAGGGCAGGGCACACCGTGCAAGGGGGGTATATACTGGAACAAAGATCGCAAGTACGTTAGTGCCATCTCCAACGAGCTGTACCTGTCTGTGGCTGCCTCTCTGGCTCGCCGTATGCCTCATAACAAGACCCTGGAGCGCATTGCCATCGATCAGTGGAATTGGTTCGAGAGGAGCGGCATGATCAACACAGGTCATCTTATCAACGACGGCCTGGACGGCCAGTGCAGGAATAACCACCTTCAGACATGGAGTTACAACCAAGGCGTCGTACTGGGTGGGCTTGCCGAGCTGTACCGCCTCACCGGCCATCGTATCTACATCGACAAGGCCGTGACCATTGCCCGCGCGGCCATTAAGGCCCTTTCGAATAGCCAGGGAATCTTGGTCGAGACGGACAAGTGCGAGCTCCGTCCAGGGAACTGCGGAAAGGACGGACAGCAGTTCAAGGGGGTTTTTGTCCGTAACCTCGGATACCTGAACAAGGTGGCACCGAAACCAGAATTCAGGGATTTCATACTTCGCAATGCGGATTCAATATGGAGGCACAACAGAGATAAGCAGAACAGGCTTGGGGTGGCGTGGACGGGACCCCATGTCGCGGCCACGGGATCAACTCAGAGTAGTGCGTTGGATGTTCTTGTTGCAGCGATTGCTGTCGCGTAAGCTATTTTCCTTGGCTTCGCAGTTATGAATGATGAACAGATCACGCTGCCGTTCAGCGCCGTGGGCGTTTCGTTCCACAGGCGTGTGGTAGCTATTGGCGCATGGGAATCCTTTTTTTCCTTCTCTTCTTTTCAACTCCTTCGCACTGATGGACTCGATGTTAGGAAAGCGATTTAGACCACGCAGATCACTTGATCAGATCGTATCATAGTAATGACTTTTTCTCTCACGTGGGGTATACACGTGCACCTGATTCAACAGCCTCTGATTCAATGACTCCGCTGCCAAGAAGTCATGACCTGTACTCACGCTCTACAAGATGTGACCATGGTAGTAGGTGAAGATAGACGAGCGGGGTAGCATTTGAAGACATTGAGGAGTTTGGTGAGATCTTCTGCGCTATTTCTGCCTGGCGTGCTTGTTCAAAGTTGAGGCTAGCGTTCCAAAGCTGATGCGGCTAAGGCGGGTGGCAGGTGTAGATAGAGGGAGTAGGTAGGTACATACAACCTAATCGTGCGACAATCCACTATTTTGACACTCGATAGGTGATTTATTATGTATGTCTCTCATTTTTGTACTCGTAGATGTACAGAAACTTTTCCCGAAGTTGTGAGCATCGACGACAATTGTAAGACCAGCCGTCATGGATCCTCAGAAGACAACTCAAATATAACTTTCACAGCCCTCGTTGGACATCGCGAGGCGCCACTGATAGCTCTCTCGCTTCTCAGAAGAGAGATATCAAAAGCCAAGATTTGCGATCGTGTTGTGGTCCGTGTCATTTATTACTTGACTTACCTGATAGAGACCATGACGGTTGGTCTTGCATAAGTATCGTCGATACTAACATGTCGGAAAAAGGATCCCATTCATCGATGCATTCGCGAGTGGCCCAGAATTTGCAGCTGATCGTGGTCGTCCAATCTGATTCGGTGGTGCCTTCCTCTTCCAGGAGCTCGAGATATTTTGGCGTACCGATATACAGGCCTATGGATTCGCGACGAGCTGTGTATCTCTCTGTGCCGCTATACGGCGGCAATGAGATGGGTGAGCCACGGGATGAAGCGACGGCTAGTGATAATTGCGATGCTGACATTCGCTGATGACGGCGTAAACGTACTTGTAATGGAGCGATGTTGGGAAGCTAGAACGGACTCGAAATGGGAGGTCATCAAGCCGGGTACTGCCTCGACGAACGCCCGTAGATTGACAGGCTCTTCGGGAGCCATGATCACAACAAAGTTTGATGCACGTCGGGGTGAGTTGCCCGTGAGACACAGAATGAATGCTGAAGGCTTTCTTGGAAAAGACCCTCAAGTTCTGGAAATTCCATTGATGCAGGAAGGATGAAGCTCGTCAAAAGCGCCAACTTGCACAGACGGAGGCAAATTCTCGATTTGACCTTCCCTCATGTGCGCCAGGGGCTGCACCGTGAGTAACGTGAGTGTTCACGGTGGGTTCAGGAGGAATGTAAGAAAAGACATTTCGGATGCACCGAAGTAAAGAAACTGGTGATGAGAATTTGCAACGTTGCTGACGATATTGATGCTGTTGATGCTGTTGATGAAGGAAGACAAGTTGTGTGTACACTCTGCTGGTCTACCGCGAGTATGCAATTAAAGAGCAGTGTTAGGGATGTACGTACAGTGCGTATGCACATACCTGATACATACATAAACCACCGATTGGCCCGACAACGGATGAAATGCTCAGCGCCCTCGCAGCAAGATCTCGCAACAAAGGGTGGCTGCAACGTTGAAGCGTCAACAGAGTACAGCCAAACACTGGGTGCAAATCCTTCGAGACTAAGTGCGTATTGCCGAGCCTTTGCTGACTTTGTGACGTCGATGAGGCCGAGTTCATCATGGTGGCAGAACAGTTGATCCGGCTGCGCGACAGGATTTCCCGCACCTGATGCCCCGCCGAAAAGATGCCAAACACGTAAAACGGGGCCTCAAGTGCAAATGGCATTCAACGACATCCCAACCAACGATCAGGGTCATTCCCTCACCGAGACATTTCCGAAACGCGATACCGCTTCCTTTCTTGCAACCCTCAAGATCGTTCACTTGATCTCGTAGCCCACGAGGCGTGATAAAGCGCCCCCGACTCGGGATGGACGCCCCCGAAGCGGACCACGACATTAAGCTCCAAAAGATTTCGGTCGACCTCATCGCCGACCTCGACCATGGCCTGAAGACGACTCTGCGCAAGGCAGATGGCCACGAAGGTGGCACGCACGTTCGATCACTGGTCCCGGCCCGAGAGACGTGGAAGTCAACGACGCTTGTGTTGGACATGTTCCAGGAGCTGCCTCAGCTGCTGGACCCCTATTTGCCAAAATGGATTCCTCTCTTGGCGGAGTCGTATCTGGAGTACGCGCAGACAAGGAGACACCGAATCCGGCCGACGGCGAAGCAGTCGAGTCTGCTCGTGCCGGTTGACTATGCTATTTCAAGAATCCTGTACGCGTTTTGCAAGGTGCGGGGGGAGAAGGTGATTGTGCGGTTCCTGAACGTGGAGACCAAATATCTTGAGGTCCTGCTCACTGCTATGGAAGAGGCGGAGGAGAGGGAAGAAAGTGGTGCAGAGGAAAAAACCGAAGGGGATACAAACAAAAATGAAGAGCAAAAAGTAGACGTACAACACAAGGCAGCGCCGTGGGAGTGGGAGCAGCGCTACGTAGTGCTGCTTTGGCTCTCGCACTTACTCCTTGCACCGTTTGATCTGTCCACAATATCCACCTTGGACATGGAAGACGCCAGCTTGCCGAGCATAGACGGACTCACCTGGCCTCAGAACCTACCAGGAATCACGACGAGAGTTGTCCCCCTGGCAATCAAGTACCTTGCGTCGCCGGGAAAAGAAAAAGATGCAGCAAAGGCGCTGCTGGTGAGGGTGGCAATGCGCCGCGACATGCAGCAGCTCGGTGTCCTGGACACGTTGGTGAGATGGGCCATGGCTTCGCTTCGGCCCAAAAAGGGCGAGCCTCTGAAGTCGACGTACTTTTACTTGGGTCTTCTCTCGTTTCTGGCAGGCGTGTTGCGATCAGCGGCAGAAACTTCAGACATGGATGCCTATCTCGCGCCCATCTTTCACTGCGTCCACGACATCACGCTTGCGGAGAATGATATGTCGAGATCGATTATCAAGTTAGCCGTTATCAGGAAGATGATACTCAAAGTTGTCCGGTCTGTGACGGTGTCCGTTCTGCGACAGCGACAGCAAACTACCTTGGCGAATACTGAGATGGTGGAAACCGCGATTGGATATCTCCTCGAAAGCGTGTCGGACAATGATACGCCGGTGCGGCTATCGGCCAGCAAAGCCCTCAGCATCATTACTCTCAAACTCGATCCCGACATGGCTTCTCAAGTTGTGGACGCGGTACTGGAATCTTTAAACAAGAACGTCCTGTGGACGGAACCATGCCGCCAGGGGGGGAAGCCCACGCGCAACCTATCCAGCGTCAATAACCTGGAATGGCATGGCCTAATTCTCACGCTGTCTCATTTGCTCTATAGACGGTCTCCTCCTGCCAATCAGCTCTCGGACATTATCCATGCCTTGCTCCTTGGTCTCTCCTTTGAGCAGCGAAGTACGTCTGGCGGGAGCGTGGGCGCCAATGTGCGTGACGCGGCATGTTTTGGAATATGGGCTCTCGCGCGCCGGTACACGACGCAGGAGCTGCTCAGCGTGCCGACTACGTCTGTGTTTGCGGCAAAGGCTCACCCGACGACGAGCTCCGTACTTCAGGTCCTGGGCACGGAGTTGGTCGTTACGGCGTCGCTGGATTCCGCCGGAAACATTCGACGTGGTGCCTCGGCCGCCTTGCAGGAGCTCATTGGTCGTCATCCTGATACTGTGGAAAGAGGCATCGAGGTGGTGCAGACGGTGGACTACCACATGGTGGCTAGGCGATCGAGGGCAGTGCAAGAGGTCGCTACCAAGGCAGCGATCTTGTCTGGTCAGTACGGCGAGGCGCTGGTTGATGGTCTCTTGGCGTGGAGGGGCATTGGCGATGCAGATGCTCAGTCACGAAGAGTCGCAGGAGGAGCCTTTGGTACCCTAATAGCCGAGTTGTCCTTGTTGGATGGGAAAAACTGCTGCTGGCCTCGCTTTTCTTCGTCCATCGACTCCATCATGGCACATCTCAAGTCTCTTGCCAAGCGACAGGTCGAAGAACGGCACGGCTTGCTGCTGTGCTTTGCCTCTCTCCTGGACAGGCTGGCGGAAATGATTCAGACGAAAGGTATTGAAGGCCTGTCGTCAACGGAGCAACAGCAGCAGTCCTCCCTTGTACAGCACTCTCTTTCTTGTGTGGCGGAGATATTGGAGGATTGCCACGTTACCGACTACCGCCGGCCAGAAAACATAGCAGAGGCTGCCAGCTGCCTTGTTGTGTCGACTCTACCGATACTACAGATAGCATGCGCTATCGATCCTTCCATTTTGCCGTTATACCCTGGCCACATGTCGCTGTCTGCTTCCCGCGTGCGCGAGTATACGGACACTTTCACCAAACACCAGCCCACAGACTGGGCGGCAAATGGAGCCGCTGCGGCCGGCACGAGACTCATTACGGCACTCCAGCGCGTCATTCCCAAATGGCTGAGCAGAAACGAAGCAGAGACCGTAGAGCCCGTCTCGGAAGCCGGCCTCATCCTCCTCCTGTGTTCAGCGCCCGAAACTCGAGGCGCAATTCTCGAAGAATGGGCCACAATGGTGGGCACCAAGCCAACGGCCCGAACCGCCGTCACCGGCCAGGGATATTTCCGCGCGCTGGCTTTATCACAGCCACTGGCTGCCGAGAATAGGACGACGACACAGCACACGGGGCAGCCCGACTTAGCCTGTCAAGCGCTGCTGGATCGGTGGGCGCAGGATCCCGACGTCGATGTGCGCGTCACCATTATGCAGAGCCTCATCCGAGGCAATCTCCTACACGCCGAGGCCGGGACGTTTCTCGCGCTTCTTGCAGATGGGTTGAACGACTACACGACGAATGCGCGGGGCGATGTGGGCTCCCATGTCCGGGTACAGGCCCTGCGCGCTGTGCGCAGTCTGTGGGAGAAGGGAGCCGGAGCGGTAATGGGGGAGTCGTTGAGAAGGCTATTTCCGTGCACGCTGCGATTGTCTGTCGAGAAACTGGACAGGGTGAGAGCGGAGGGGCAGGCTGTTTTGGGTCTGATGATGGAAGAGAGGTATGTATTACACGGCGGTTCCTACTTTAATACCATTCCTTTCCTTTTCTTGGTGTCTCCTTTCTACACATACACAGCAACATCATGTGTATACACTAACTTGCCCGTCGTCAGTGCCGCCAAAACTTTTCAGTCCCTCACCTTCTCCTCCAAAGCCTACTTCGCTACTCTTCTCAGCCTCATCTCCTCTGTCTCCCTATCAGACAAGTTGCGCGATGCGTTCCAAGACCAAGACCGCACAACATGGATGGCCGAACTGCTATCCGGCTACGTCACCTCAGCCGACACCGGCAACGACGATCTCGTCATTGCAAGCCGCGCCGCCCTTACGGAATTTTGCCAAGCATCTCAGCATAACCTAGACCTCGTGTGTCGTTCACTCGTGCAGAATCTGCGCACCTTCGTCACCCAAGATCGCATTGCTGTGCCAACGCTGGAAATCGTGGCATTTCTGTTCCACGTTGGCCAGTTTCCAGAGGCGAAGGGCGTTGATCTCCGGCAGGTATGTCTGTTGACACAAAAGGCAGGGTACAAGACGGGAAATATTCGCAAACTGCTGGCCTGCGCCAAGGTATACGGTGGGATAGCGAGTTGTTCCAGCGAGGGCGGTGATGGGGGGATTTCCGCGGAAGCCCCAGCAGCAGCAGCCCCAACAGCAGCACTAGTAGATGGCGTCCAGGCCGGGGTAGATGAGGCTAGAAGGCGCCTCGGCGCGCTCATGTCACACCCGTGGCCACGGGTAAGGTGCGTGGCGGTGGATGAGATGTGGGGTGTGACGGGGTTCTGTGACGGGGAAGGGTCGGCGAAGCTAACGGGTGCGGACTGGAGCGCCGCTGGGCGGGAGCAGATCCGAACGGTGGTGCGGGCTTTGGGCATGAGTGACTGAGGAGTCAGGACGGGGGGTCTCGTTTAGGGAGTTGCCGAGGTCCGTACCGAAATCTGGAGGCGGCTCCACAAGACGTTGCGCTTGCTGGCTTAATTAGGTATGTATGTATATACATACCTACCTAGGTAAGTTTGTACTGTACATTGCTTACTTCGTGGCACGATTGTATTGCACCTAAAGCTTGCATTGGCTAACTAAACTTTGATCAGAAAGTCAACTCATGCATCACAAAGGCAGA
Source organism: Claviceps purpurea (assembly GCA_029405325.1). NCBI lineage: Eukaryota > Fungi > Ascomycota > Sordariomycetes > Hypocreales > Clavicipitaceae > Claviceps > Claviceps purpurea. Next base: position 1,734,549 of record CM055783.1, on the reverse strand, counting down.
AAAGCCATGTGGCGTTTGGCAATGACTACCTACTCTACTTTGCAATCGAAAAGCCACTTCTGCAACATTGTGGTCGAATTTCACACGTGCGACGGATGGTCAGATTCGAAAACGGTGGCTCATCTCGAAAGAGAACTACCTAATGACAACCCCTCCCGCACCTCTGCTTCCGACGAATGTGCCACGACTCTGACCACCCTCTCCAACAACCCCTGCCGTTTCCGCTACCTATGTAAGTAGCTTTTACTTGTTCCATAACTACCTACATAGCTAGGTACTTATCGACCTTGCCGGTTATCTGATATGTAGGCACGAAACTTCGTTTATGTCGCCTTTTTGGGCCTTTCGGCACGTCGCCAGCGACAACACCATGGCTTTCTTAATTCTCATCTCTGGTGCAGCGGGGCATCATCGAGCGTGATGCGGACTACGTACCTATGGGGAGCGATCAACGGCTCTTCCTGGTCACTCGAGGGCCGACGCCCACACTACGGAGTAGGTAGGTAGGTATAAATCATCTATTGCAGTGCGAAAACTCGTCCGTCCGGTTCGACATGGAAGCCGAACGTACCCGAGCTTTACGCTGAGGAGAAGACATTAACTTGGTGCGGCGGTTGGTCCGACGAGGACACTTGACCAGCTTTGATAAGCTTGCATCATACGATTATTTTGGCCCCCTGGGCCCTGACAGACCAGAAGGAGTGCAATAAGGTATCGGTTGGTTGTACGGTGGTTTCTGCACGAAGAGGGTGGTGTGGAACTTCTTTGGCGCAATCGTCCAAGAATTTAAGAAGTCCTCTTCTAAACAACGTATGGAGGTAGACCGCTAGCCACACCCAATGTGCCGACAAGAGGTATCTCCTCCGGGATCTTATAACGTTGGATCGTAAAACTCACCCTTGGCAACGTCGCAACTCAGCCCGGTAGGTAGGTACCTAAGATACTTGACGGAATACGGAGTACCTACAAGGTATGTCCTCCTATGGGCATGGGGCCGATGCCCGAAGGTGGAGACGGGTGAGGGGTTGAGATCTGCGATAAAAATCGTGGAACGGGTAATACATACATACCGCGAGAGTCGAGACCAAGCTTCGACCCGAGGCAAGAACGTGAAAACTCTACATGAGTTGGACCGCCGGTCACCGCCTCGGGCCGTGGGTATCCTGAAGCGGCAAAGAGTGCACCCTTTTGCTGCATCGTTCTTCTCTGGCCAAGCGAGGATTTTTCTTTAGACTAGGTATCTTGCGTAGGCGCATCGCCTTTTTCCGTGGAAGCACTCTGTCAATCATGTATGTAACATTTTTCCGAGTGTGATGACCATCATGACATCATTGACATGACCCTGTGAGATAGCAAGACAACGTCCTGGCTCCCTCGAAACTCCATTTACGTCTCCAGAGTCCCAGGCAAATTTTATTGACTTAGGTCCCGCTCAACCTGATTTTAAGCTTTTAGCTTGCTCGCCCCTTCCATGAATTATCACATCATGTCTATAGCACAAACAAAAGAGCAGAGTCCAACCCATACCGGGGACGACCTGGTTGCTGCAGAGGACATTCATGTAAGCCTGAGTCGACTTAAGGGGATCAGATACAGAGGCTAACGTAATATTTAGGTAAATGATCAAGATGATATAGATTCCGTCTTCTCCGAAGAGTTTGTGAACCTCACAATCCACACGTTATTCCTATGTCCTGATGATCCGACGCAGTCAAAGTTCCACCACCTCAATTGCGTCCAGCGTCTTCGAGTACCGTCAAATCCATGGCCGCACCTATCATAGTGATAAGTTCACGGCCAACTACTTGTATCCCAACGACGATCAGCAGCTCCAATCGGAGGAGTTAAGGTTATAGCACTGGGTAGCCCATGTTCGCGCTTCGATCGCATGCTAATGCCACCATTAGCCACCACTACTTGACGATCCTTCTTGACGACCAGCTATTTCTTGCACCTATTGAAAAAGATAAGATCCATGTAAGTGTCAGCTAGGCGCTCTTGGAAGCACTGGAGGCTCTTGCCCCTTCATACTAATCGAGCGATTATTTCAGCGGGTGCTTGACGTCGGTACGGGATCTGGTGAGTAGTCATCGAGATTCACCACATATGACCGTCGCTGACCGTATTTTGAGGCATCTGGGCAATGTACGGCCGAAACAACCCCGATCTAAGTCTCTAAGATGTCCGTAAATGTAACTCACAAAATCGATTAGTGAATTTGCCGACCAATTTCCAAATGCTTCAGTCATTGGTACAGATATTTCTCCGTGCCAGCCGCAGTGGGTTCCACCAAACCTTTGCTTCGAAATAGACGACGCCTCGCTCGAGTGGACTTGGAACGCCAATCATTTCGACTTCATCCACATGCGCTATATCGTGGGTGGCATACAAGACTGGACAGCTCTGCTCAAAGAAGCATACAGATGCTGTGCGCCAGGGGGATGGGTGGAGTCTTTTGAGTATGATGTTGAGCTTCGCAGTGACGACGGATCTACCGAGTTGGAACCTGTTCTTGCCACGCTGGGAGAGCTATTCCGAGAGGCAGGCAAAGTCTTGAATCGTCCCTTCTTCGTGCAGGAGATACAGAGACAAGCATTTGACGAGGCTGGTTTCGTCGAGAGAAGAGTGGTTCAACACAAGGTGTGTACTACCATCCAATCAGTTTCTTTTGGAACGTTCACGCAGAAATTAACTCGTTACTAGATTCCCATTGGTCCCTGGGCAAAGGACCGTAAGTTCGCGGAAGCTGGGCGTTTTGTCAGAGCGGCCTTGGAAAATGACCTCCAAGGTATGAATGAAATCCACCCTATTCCATACTTTTATGAGTGAAAGACTAAACAATCTTCATCTTTAATCTTATAGGTTACACCCAGATGCTTTGGCAAAGCCTCCAAAAGCCAGCAGATGAGTATCATATGTGGCTCGCGGCCATGCATAAGGCGATCCGGAATCCCAAGGTTCACAGCTATGGGATGGCGCAGGTTGTGTACGGACGAAAGCCAGAGTGATCCGCGACCCGAGGTCTCGAGGAACTTGGAAGGCGGTATGAGGTTGTTGATCGCGCGTTCGTTTCTCATATAGCGCTTGATTCGTTCTGTAATTACATTGCCCTTAACCCCCCTCAATCCTAACTTGCGGGTTATATCAATCCGGCGTGAAGTGAATGAAGGGAGTTGGATCAAAAGATCCCAACCAACATGGTGGGCCTGGTCATGACAAGTTTAGGTATTTTACCTCGAGCTGCCGCTGGAGTATTTCATCTGATGCCTACTGCCTAGGTAGTAGGAAATTTTCGGCAATGGCTGTTTTTGTTCGTTCGACGCCATACCGTTGTCCCTGTGTCGATGCCGGCTTTAGGCTGCTTCAAGCCCAGGACCAGGCACTCAAAAAATGACAAGGAGACAAGGAGTATACTGTATACATCGACCAAAACAGGTCTTCACCGTCTTCGGCGTCAACGAGTCCTCTACACAGTGCTGGGACGGCTAGACATTTGTCTCGCGACACACAACAGCTTTCCGCCTGACCGTCGCCTTTACCAGCCGGAGCCTCGTTTCTTTGCCGACTTTAAGCATCCGACGTGACATAGTGATGCCATTACTTTCATTCGACGATGATGTCCAAGCAAATTACAACTTCATTCATCATTGCGGCCAGAAAAAGGGCGCGCACATTCGCTCGGCTCGCCATCTGTTGGCTCGCGACCGACTGAAGACCCAGAGCTCCGTCTGGAAGCATAGGGAGCAGGCGTGTACAAATCAGCGCGTCGAGTGAAAATTCCTCGTACATACGTGGTGAAGATGCTAGAGCAGAATCGTACGATTTACGGAGTATTTTGCCCCCCTGATAACCGGACCGAGTTCGTAGGTACCTTGTATGTAGTATGTCCCAACCAGATACCGAATCGGTTGGTTGTTGCAGCTAATTTCTGGCATCTGCACGAAGAGGGTGGTGTGGAACTTACTTGGCGCATCGTCCAAAAAGTCCTGGCGGCGCGAATTGCCAGTGGCCACAAGATGATCTCATTTGGGCTTCTTCAGAAGTTCCGACTCCGGGCCTTGTTATGAAGTCGATGGGGCCCGATGGCGGGGGCGATAAACGGGCAAACTCTCTGGTTGGCAGAGGCCCCATTTTTTCTCCCTGAACCATCTTGCTGCCCCACCAGGGCATTGGTATGGAACTTGGAGTCTTGTCGGACTGATGGTTGGCTGTGTGTTTCAGACTGTTATTCTCTTCATTCTGATCTTGTGTTGTTGTTTTTGCTGCAAGGGAGGCGCGATGTCACAGGAGAAACCTTGAGTTCAACATCAAGGGAGTGGAGTCGTTTGTTTGTTTTGAAGGGAGATGGGTCTTTTCTTGAGAGGGGAAGAAGCTCTAGTTCTGGAGGGGAGGAGGCATATTCTTATCATCGTTTTTTTTGAGAGTCGTGCAACATAGGAAATCGAGTCTTGTTCGTCTGTTTAGGATCGTATCGGAAAACCGTGTGGAAATCACCCAGTCGTCAGTACAGTCCAGTCGTTCCCGTGTAGGGCTTGTGTGTTTGTTCCTTTTCTCTTGTTCCCCTTTGTCCCTCAGTTTATCTGGGGAGGGCGGGAGGATTTCCTTATTTACGCAATACCTATAACGGAGTAGGTATGTATTCTGTAGACAGCGAAACCTAGGTACACCGAAAGTGCCGTCAACATCCCGTTTGAAATATCTTGCATTCTGATCTTTGCGCCAGCTCAAGGGGCCAAACATTTAGGGCGGGGATAATTCCACTGCCCTAAGATAAAGTGACATAGTATTTGAGTGTAGCCACTGCAGAAAACTAAGTCACTAAATCCACCCCCTTTCGTGCATAAACTCTCTCATCCAACAATTATCTTCCCTTGAGGCCCGATAGGTACAACGACGTCACCTCCCCTCAAATCATCGCCAAAGACGCAAACATATCTCAGGATTAAGAATGGATGATAAAGTTAAAAAGTTAGAGTGCATAAAATGAATAAAACTGCACCTTGAGGTATGTACGGCGTCTTTGGCGATGATTTGAGGGGAGGTGACGTCGTTGTACCTATCGGGCCTCAAGGGAAGATAATTGTTGGATGAGAGAGTTTATGCACGAAAGGGGGTGGATTTAGTGACTTAGTTTTCTGCAGTGGCTACACTCAAATACTATGTCACTTTATCTTAGGGCAGTGGAATTATCCCTGCCCAACATTTATGTCGATAATTACCCGCCTTTGCGAAAGTAGGATGGTTCTGTAATGTCAATTGACTCAACTTGAGGCTCTCTGTTGGAATCGCAGGACAGAGGTTGTACACGTGCATTGGTGCACGTGCCTCGCTTGTGGGGCACAAGCCCACACAGCGAGCACAACAACATAAAGGAGGCTTCCGCCCCCTTTTGTACATAGACAAGAGAAGAGAACAATTGACCCATGAGAGAAGATACGCCTTTGTGTTTGTGTGCGTTACGCACCTGTCCTATCATGCATGCAATGATATTGGAGTAACCTTACGGTTCCGACACTGATCAGTGGTTCGAATAACCGGTTGGTTACGAATCACAGATTCGCAAGGAATTTTCGAGGAGAGCAATTAGATCCGCCACGGCCGAAGGATTGCGCCTCTGTAGGAAGAGACGTCGAACCCGACTCATACCTGCGTTCGGACGACGACGTGCTATAGGAAGAAGACACAATAGCGAGAGCATCCGGTGCGCGCTGTTGAAAAGGTCGAATAACGCGGCGTTTAAGATATATTCTGGCCAAGCCACAAAGTTATCTTAGACGAAGGAGCTGTCGGCTCGTAAGGGGAAAGCAATAAAGGGCATGCATGCAAGAACGAAGGATAACGTAAACGAGTCTGTATTGTGCTTGTCTTCCTTCCTCCAGAGTGAGGAAGGGATCTAGAGATATATACCTGTGGCTCGTGGTGTTGGACCACGAGCCAAGGTATGTTGCTAAGCTGGCAACCGATTGCGTTCCTTTCCTCGTTCCTTCACGATCGGTCTCACCCTCCGTGTGAGACCGCCGTGAGACCGCCGTGATGCCTCCGTGATACCACCGTGAACCTCCGTAGTCCCTCCGTGGGACAGTCTAAGACAGTTGCGACTATCGTTGTTAGAGCCATTCCAACACTCGCACTCTTTCTCTTTCTGTTGAAGGAAGAGGATCCACGATAGTCGCTTGATACATAGAGTAATTCGAAACAAGAGAAAAACCAAAGACATCAGATGTTCATATCGAACATCGCTATATACATGACCGTGTCAAATACAATAACCACTACTCTGTTGGTCTTGCCACCCATCCCTCCACTCGTACCTGTATCTCGTTCCGATTGACAAACTTCTCGAGGGCTTTGTTAGGGGCAGCTTTGGTCATCGCATCGGCGGGATTGTCGTTTCCGTTGATCCACCGTATCTCTTCGACTTCTCGGCGCTCGTATGATTGCCGTAGTGCCATAATGTCGATCATAAGGCGTTTCTCTTTCGTGGTGCCTAGTTTTACCAGGCACTCGTATAGAGAGAAGGAGTCGGTGCAGATAACGGTCTTGATCGGCGGGAGTCCGAGTCGTTGCGTGATCATATGCAGTGTTGTCCCGAGTGCGAAAGCCATGTCAGCACCTTGCACCATTGCATACAGCTCGGAGGCTAATGCACTCCTGGTAACTCTTCGGCTCTTGGTTGAGCTGTATGCAATGATGTTTCCTCGTAGCGAAAAAGAACTGGTGTCAGTGTGTGCATCCTCGTTGCCGAGGATCGCCACATAGCCAATCTGGGAACTCATATCGTTGTTGTTGGCAAAAGAGCCGTCAACAAAGACGTAAAGTCTGGCGCTGGGGAGGTGCAATGGGATATACTTAAGGCCGCGGTCGGGGTTAGACATTTGCCACTCGATCCGTTTGTCAAGTTTGTCGATGTCGGTCGCTTGGGGGTCTTGGACTTGGGCGGCGGCCGATAGGTCGTACAGGGCCTCTGGTTGGCAAACGGATGCTATATAAGCTCCTCGTGCACGTTGTTCGACGTACTCTTTCTTTCCGCCTGTGCTCCCGATGAGGGCGAGCTTCGAGCTTTGGCCCTTGGGCTTCAGATCGATGCTCCCATCCGTGTTCTTACTCAGAATGCACCCGTTGAATACAATGGGGCTTTCCGGGGTAAGGACTTGCTTCGGCTTGGCTGCAAAACCCGCCTTCCGCAGCTCGGTTTCCTCGTGTTCGAGGAAGTCCTTGTCACCAAGGCCGAGTGTATCGTCGGTTTGTATCCCTATGATACCGAAACATCCGCTTTCGGCGGTAGTTATCAGTAGACATTGGTCAAACGTAGATGGCTCCATCTTCAATTTTTCGCAATGATACTTGAAGTATGTCGACCACCAGTGTGTGCCAGACTCTGCGAGACCGTAGAGCGGTTTGGTGACAAGTATCACAGTGTCAGGGGGGTACAAGTGTGCGATTTCTCGGGGAAGTTTTGCGATAATGACTCGATTGAGGGAAGTCAATGATTGGACATATGCCTGGATGATGTCGCGGGCAAACAAGATGATCTTCCTTGGGGACAGCGATGGGGCAAGGGCTACGGCTAGTCTTTGCGCCGCTCGTTGTAGAGTGGGTGATTGTGTAAGGAAATACCATTTCTCGTCGTCCCGATCGCCGCATATGACGAAGCGTGACTTCTCAATCGGGTCGTCCTTTGCAAGACCCTTCAGTTCCCGCACCATGCGGGAAGAGAATAGCCGAAGATCACCATGGACCCTTTTGTCGTATTTGATGAAGCGGAATACCTCTCTGGCAAGGAGGGCATCTATTTCCGCTTTATCAGATGCTTCAAACGGTTTCCCAGGGGTGGTGATCTTACCTTCTCGGCGCAACTGGACGGCCATCTCGTAGTCAGCCTTCTCTTTCGCCGTGATGAAGACCGCGTTGCTTTCCGGGAGAGGATGCTTTCGGGGTCGTCCTCGTCGTCTCTTTGGCGGTGCAGGTGTGTCTGAGTGGTTACCGGCTGCGTCGTCAGGCGATGGCGCTGCGGGGGGTGGAGAGGCTGTGTCATTGGGAGCGGTAGCAATGGGGGACTCGGCGTCGGGGCCCCTGATGTACGGTTTGACAACCGTAGATCGAAACTTGGTGGGGCCGTTGGGCATATCCAGCGTGCACGTCTCATTCTCAATTGCAAGTAGCTTGTATGGTCCATGCCAGCCGCCTTTCTCCCGAAATACACGGACTTCCGACTGGAGAGGGAGGTCGTGTACTGGTCGGGTGTCTGGGCCGTTCCGGGCAGCGAGAGCTTCGCGCATCTGCCTACTCGCTAGGTATTTGCGTGCTTCGCTCATGGCCTTCCGCAGAGTTGCCGCTCTCTGCGTCACCGGAGCACTGGGTGGTGAATCGTCCGTCATCCTCGGGTATGCGCCGAAGACGAGAAGGGTCGGGACGAGGCCATTGGGGCCAGCTGAGTCGTTGACTGCCTTCACCGCCATCTGTAGACGCTGGGGCGGTGTTAGGAGGTCACCCGTTTCTTGCTTGATAATGTCGTATGCTCGTCGTAATGGGATGTGGTACCGTTCAATCTTGCCAATGCTGTGATGCGCTTCCACTGGGACTTCGTCCGTGGCTATGGCCATTAGACGGGCAGAGTGGCGGAATTCCGCTGATGCGAAATTCTTTCCGGCATCATGGATGATCCAATCCGGAGGCCCTAGGTAAGTGTCTATCCAACACTCACGTAGTGCGTTCCATACATCTTGAGCCTTCTGCCCCTGTGGCTCAAGGAAGCGTGCTGCTTGAAAAGAGGTTGCAGCATCAACAACATGCAACACCGGCTTGCCGTCGATTTGCAGGATGTCAACGATGATCTCGAAGTTGAACTCGGGGTCATCTTTGAGGGTGAACTTGAAGCGGCCGGGTGCGTTGCTGTGTAGTTGACATTGGTGACACTCACGAGATATCTTGTCCACCATTGGGGCTGTGACATCTTCCCCAGCACTCTTCAATAGTTTGGTAAGCCTCGCTATTGAAGGGTGCCCGAATCTGCGATGAAGTCGACGTATCTCGGATTCGGATAGGTGAAAGATGGCGGTCTCAGTGGCATCAAGAGTCCACCAAGGATGTCCCCAGCGTCTGATGACCGGGACCTTGGTGGTGCCTTGGATGAGCACATTCTCCAGATTGTCGAGCTTCACGCCCATCTTGTCCATATCCGTAATGGAGTATAGAAATGGGGTGCAGCTATCCAATACATGGAAGTCAATGGTGCCAAAGATAGTGGGAACTCGTAGTATACCTGAAGACCGGGCCGATCCAGCACCGAATGTGATGGTGTGCTGGTTGGCAGTTTGGATCGACAATTCAGGCATGAGCTTCATGAGGGCTTTTGCTTGGCCAGTGCCTGCGGTTGAAATACCGGAGGCACCGGTGTCTGGCAATATGCCCTGAAAGACCTTCTCCGAGTATCGTTCCTCGGACACGAAACATCGGGATGCTGGCTCAGCTTCTTCATCCTGTCCGTCGCCTGTCAGACCATGCATAAATGCATTATTCTGAAGTCGATGAACAAGTGAGCGTGCTTCGTCGTCATCATGAGAGGGGATGTGGCCCGCGGAGAAGAACTGGGTGAACGTAAGGGACGGAGTTTGGTCTGTCTGGGTAAAAAAGGTCGAAGGGCGGACTAGGTCCCATGATTGTGGTTCTTCCTCTTCCTCATCCTCCTCAGGGGAGACTTCGCCCGCGTCGGTCGCCTCCTGCTCAACCCCTTCTAAATCTTGCAGAAACGCCCGCCACTTGCTCTGGCTGGGCTTCGCATGGCGTCTGCTCGTCCACCAGTCGCGCTTCGCTTGGTCTTGCTCGGCCCTGTTGTGTCGTGTAGACCAACAACCGGGCCGTTCACAAATATAGCACTTCTTCTGCTTCGACGGTGGGTGATTCGCTTGGGGTTGGCGTCTGTCCCTCGATGGCTGATGGGCTCTGCCATACCTGCGGTCCGTGTATAATGCTTCATTATCTTCATGGTTGTGTGTGTGGTAGATGGATGGAGCATTGGACGGACCCGCGATGCTTGGAGGGACAGGGTACTGCGCAGCGGGTGTGTCGACATATGGGGCATGTGATGACTCCGCAGTGCTCGTAAGCCACTGCGCCATCGTGTTGACTTCTTGATTCCGAAGGCATCGTTTGATGTCTGCCGCGAGGCCTTCGAAGGTTGGTGCAGGGCGGAATATGGCATTGCCAACCTCTCGCACTCCTCGGACTGCACTGAGGAGCTGACTGTGCAGTTCCGTGTCGACGGTTGAGGCGTCGTACAGTCCGCGGTGGACAGACCGGAGCCTCTCGAGCATCATCTCAAAGCAAACTGATTTTGGCTTACCAGGGTTTGCCTCAATCGTGTTTTGCAATGTTAGCTGCCTCCACTCATCCCGGTAGAGATCTTGATTACTCTGATCCTCAAACCGGTTCTGAATGGCCGAAGCTAGCTCCTCGAAATTCATCGGCTTGGTCGCCAGCACATCATTGTAGTACGTCAGTGCATTGTCCGTCAGCATTGTTGGGAATGCTAACTCTCGAAGGTTATCTGGGACTCTCAGTCTCCAGCACCGGTTCTTGAAGTTGGTCAGTTTCGGTGCGAAGAAGTCATAGAGTGAGCCAGTATATTTCTCCTTCTCGGGGTATGCCCTCCCAAAATCGGTGATGATACGACGGATCCTATCATCAGCTTGCTGTTGTTGGACCAAATGATCGATTGGTGCTTGGCCGTAGGCGGCGTAGGCGTGGCCCTGGTATGCTGAAGGGCCAGGTAGTTGAGGGCCGGGTGGCGGCGGGCCTTGTGCTGGAGGGCCCTGTGCTGGGGGGCCTGTTGCCGGAGGGCCATGTGCTGAGGGGCCTGGTGCTGGGGGGCCTAGCCTTGGGGGACCTGGTGCCGGAGAGCCTTCTGGTGTGTAGCTATATTGTGTAATGTGTGGTGGATGGGCTGAGGCGTGGTTGGCGGGGGCATAGGGCGAGGTAGAGTTGTTGGCAGCTGAGGTATGGCGGTGGGCATCGAGGGCCTGGGTAGGTGGTGCCTGGACATAAGCTGCCTGGGCAGAGGGTGCCTGGAAAGAAGGGGCCCGAACAGGATGTGCCTGGACCGGAGGTGTCTGAATAGGAGGGGCCTGGCTAGAAGAGGCCTGGACAGAAGGGGCCTGGACAGAAGGGGCCTGAATAGAAGGGGCCTGGACAGAAGGGGCCTGGACAGAAGGGGCCTGGATAGAAGGGGCCTGAATAGAAGGGGCCTGAATAGAAGGGGCCTGGCTGGGGGGACCGAAGCTGATGAGTGTTGCGTCGCCAGGTGGACTGCCGTGCGAAAGCTTAGTGGTGTCGTTGTGCGGTTGGCTGGGTTGTTCGGGTCCAGTTGGCTGTCGGATCGTCTGAGGGATTCCGAGTATGCCGTGGTTAGCGCAGCATGGTTTTGTTGCATCAAGGCCACAAGCTTGTCGCCAATCTTTCTCACATTGACATCCAATGGGACGCCGTTGTTGGTTAAGAAGTCTCGGGCGTGTGATCTGATGGGTTTGGTTGCCTTATCCCACATCTCTGTTGTCCATCCATGGAAGTCGTCGCAGAATTGGTCGCGGAGTCTATCGTGGGTTATACCGTGCTGAACGTAATAATTATAGTGGTAGATGATATAATCATTCGTTTCAGTGGTACTCTCCACATCAGAGTCCTCGGCCACATCTTTCCATGCAGGTGAGATGTGTTTCCGGAGCGGTTCCAGCGATGGGTGAAGCTCTTCCAGGTCCGGAGTTTCCTCTGAGGGTGGGTTGGAAGGCCCAGCTTGGTTCATCGGTGGGGGTGACTCGAGGGAGAGGTTCTGGAGGTCGCCCTCCAAATCCTGTTGCTCAGCAGGGAGACTCATTCCGAAGACACTGTGTGTCTTGTGGGGCCAGGGAGGGAAGAAAATGGTGTCTGGGTCCGCAGGGAAGGGGTAAAAGCGCTACTGGCACGATCCAGGTAGCGGGGTGGTCTCTGTGATAGACAGAGAAGTGTACAAGACTTTGCTACTGGCACGATCCAGGTAGCGGTGGTGGTCTCTGTGATGGACAGAGAAATGAACAAGTATGAGGGGATAAGGGGTGAACAAGACTTTGCTACTGGCACGATCCAGGTAGCGATGGTGGTTTCTGTGATGGACAGAAAGATGAACAAGTATATGGGGGTAAGAAATGAACAAGACTTTGCTACTGGCACGATCCAGGTAGCGATGGTGGTTTCTGTGATGGACAGAGGAATGAACAGGTAAAAGGGTAAACGCTACTGGCACGATCCAGGTAGCGATGGTGAGAGGGGTATAGCACACGCTTCTGACAGATCCAGGGAGCGTGGGTAGTTTCCGTGATGGACGGAGCAGATGGAGAGATCCAACCTAGTGTCACTAATGTTCGGTAGGTAGTATCTCTCTATCTTTCAGAAAGGGTGTCACTAATGTTCGGCCTTTCCTTTGACAGACTCGTCGCAGGGCGTGTAGTATCCAAGGGACGAGATCTCTTCCGTAAAAACCTTGCGAATCTGTGGTTAACGAGATAACCACTGATCAGTGTCGGCTCGTAAGGGGAAAGCAATAAAGGGCATGCATGCAAGAACGAAGGATAACGTAAACGAGTCTGTATTGTGCTTGTCTTCCTTCCTCCAGAGTGAGGAAGGGATCTAGAGATATATACCTGTGGCTCGTGGTGTTGGACCACGAGCCAAGGTATGTTGCTAAGCTGGCAACCGATTGCGTTCCTTTCCTCGTTCCTTCACGATCGGTCTCACCCTCCGTGTGAGACCGCCGTGAGACCGCCGTGATGCCTCCGTGATACCACCGTGAACCTCCGTAGTCCCTCCGTGGGACAGTCTAAGACAGTTGCGACTATCGTTGTTAGAGCCATTCCAACAGGAGCCTTTGATCGATCAGTCAAGCTTTCAAGAAGGGAAGTCTTAACTGGCTTACCTTCTGCTCCGTCTTTCACGGAGAACTCGACCAAGCCTGTCGAATATCTCTTGACTATACCCGTCAGCAACAAGGACCTTCCCCCCTGACAAGTCCTTATACCCGAAAACTGTCAACTTTTTGCCTGTTGAACACGACCACTTCTCACAATGGATCAACAACCTGATCTTACCAGTGAGACCAATCTGGAGGCCGGGCCTCTCGCCGCTTCAATTACAGAACGATTGATCGAAGCGGAATTACCTCAAGATCTACAAGAATATTTCGAAGACGGCTACTTCACTGCTGGATGGAAAAGACAACACAGGGATATCGACCAGGAAAAAGCGACGACTATCGACGCGAACAATCGAGTTGCATATCTTATGAGGGACTATACTAGACGAAATTTAACGGGGTTGGAATTGACCGTTATATTTCGCGAGGACTTTGAATTCTGGAACGTGAAGTCTTTCAACCTCATCAGCTACGCGATCATAAGAGAGTTCCGTGAGTTTCTTATCACGAGATGTGTGAATATCGCAGTACGACGAGGATTGAAAATCCCAGTCGCGTTTGCACGAGCAGTTGAGGAAGACAATGGTGCAGAGGACCGGCTAGCTCAAAGGCGGTCTGCTGAAATTGAGGCAGTAGAACTGATGGGGATGGAAGAAGTGAACCGAGTGAGACTTCGAAGGTCCGAGGCAATTTCACCACGACAAACGCAACAACTGTCCCCTGTGGTGGCTCCAAGACCCCCCTCGTTCCCGAGATTTCTGGTGCACACTCAACAAGCCCGGCCTGCCCCCGGAACGGATCTTCAACCGCCTCTTGCTCACCGTCATCTACGACAACTTCCGCCCAAGGTGACGGAGTCACAAATCCCGTCGACGTCTGAGAAGAAGAGCCTGCATGTTCTTCGTGTGCCGCCCTTGCAGTATTGCCCTGTTCCGACGCAGCCTCAGCCTGTCCCTCGAGAGAAGCTCCTGCCCCCTCAGCTTCCTCATCAGACGCCCATGCCGACACCCCGAACAGAGATTCGGCCGACCCTCCTTCACCAAGTCCCGGCCGGCAATCCTCACGTCAAGATCACTGCCGGCTCCGATTACAAGCTCGAGAGTGCCCCCGTCGACAAAGATGTCTCTTCCCCGTGACCAGCACCTTCGCCGAATTTCGTCACAGTACCCCTGGAGACGCTGCAGAAGAACATCCCTCCGTCCCGCTGAAGAGCGCCGCTGTCCAACCCTTGGACGAGCCGGCACAACATCCTGATGAAGCCCTCGACAAGGGGGCTCCTACTGATGAAGAAGAACCCTCCCACGACGAAGATTCTGCCGATGTCGAAGAGTCTGACGATGTCATTGACGATCAAATGGGGAGAGTTAAAGAGACATTGCGAGGGGAGTTTGCCCCTGCAACATATATGCTTTCTCCGGTCCAGGGATCTTTCTGGTCACCGCCCGCTCCGAAGCTTTTGACGAACACCGTGACACTGGTGGACCATTTGTTTACAGACTTCGAAAACTACTTTCGACTGGTGGAAAGACTGGTCCCATGAGGGAACTCCTTATATACGATCGATTGGGTGATCGCGACGGTGGTCGCGATATGCAGTTGGAATGGACGCGTTACGTGTTTTGGTTTGCGTTTGCCTTCGTGTTTTACTTCACACTTTTTAGATGATACGCTCATTGTTTGGAGCTTTGGGATCTACTTGGATTCACTTGGATTGTATTCGTTTTTGGTCACAACTGCGATTCCTCTCTCTTCCATAAAAGAGAAGACTGCGAGTGTTGGAATCGCAGGACAGAGGTTGTACACGTGCATTGGTGCACGTGCCTCGCTTGTGGGGCACAAGCCCACACAGCGAGCACAACAACATAAAGGAGGCTTCCGCCCCCTTTTGTACATAGACAAGAGAAGAGAACAATTGACCCATGAGAGAAGATACGCCTTTGTGTTTGTGTGCGTTACGCATCTGTCCTATCATGCATGCAATGATATTGGAGTAACCTTACGGTTCCGACACTCTCCTTCAGCAACGGTACGTACGGAGTATGTAGGCATGAGGTACATACTGCAATGAACGTGGGCCGTGCTCGATCGGAGTCGAAGGTGAAGGTTCAGCCACATCTTAATTACATGCCAAGATCGGGAGAAACAGCGTCGACAGGCGCCTACGGAGTACCTATGTACGTAAAGATACCTAGTGTAGTGTACCTATCCACGACACGACAAGGTACGGAATATGTAGGTACTTGCTGTCTGAACTTTGACGCTCGGTAGGGACTCAATTAGGTATATAACCTTGGTTATAAGCTGACGTCTTGGAGTCCTCGTAACTCCAGTCACATATCACAATTACCTATGCTGGCTTAGGTCCCGCTCGACCTGATCGTAGACTTTAAATTCGCATGCCTGGTCCATGGACTTGATCATATCATGTCTACAGCACGAGCAAATGAGCAGAGTCCACCCCATACCGGGAACGACCTGATTGCCGCAAAGGATGTTCTCGTAAGGCCAAGTCGCCTTGATTGAATCCAGGGAGGAAACTAATGTAATCTTTAGGTGAATGATCAAGAGGATATCGATTCTGTTTTCTCCGAAGAGTTTGTGCACCTCACAATCCACATATTTCAAATATCCTGACGATCCGTCGCAGTCAAAGTGCCACCACGTCAATTGCGTCCAGCGTCCTCGAGTACCGCCAAATTCATGGCCGGACATATCACAGTGATAAGTTCACGACCAACTATTTCATTCCCAACGACGACCAGCAGCTGGAATCGGAGGAATTATGGTTCTAGTCACCACGAGGCACGAGCCCGCGTTCTCGGCGTGATTGGACGCTAATATGACTTCCAGCCACCATTTCTTGACAATCCTTCTTGACGACCAGCTATTTCTGGCACCGCTTGAGAAAGACAAGATCCATGTGCGTGTCGGTTGGGCGCTCTCAGGAGTACGAGTAACGAGAGGCTTTCTTCCATCATACTAATCAGCGATTGTTCTAGCGAGTGCTCGACGTCGGTACGGGATCCGGTGAGTAGTGATCGGGATTTTACAAGTACAATCGACTGTCGCTGACCAGAATTGAAGGCATCTGGGCAATGTACGAACTAATCAAACCTGATACAATATGTCCGTATGCTCACTAAGTCGCACTAGTGAATTCGCCGATCAGTTTCCCAATGCCTCAGTCGTTGGTACAGATCTTTCTCCGTGCCAACCGCAGTGGGTTCCACCAAACCTTTGCTTCGAAATTGACGACGCGACGCTCGAGTGGACTTGGAACGACAATCATTTTGACTTTATCCACATGCGCTACATCGTGGGTGGCATTCAAGACTGGAAAGCCTTGCTAAAAGAGGCCTACAGGTGCTGTGCGCCAGGAGGATGGGTAGAGTCATTCGAGTACGAACCTGAGATTTGCAGCGACGACGGGACGACCGAACTGGAGCCTGTTTTTGCCTCGTATGGAGAGCTATTCCGAGAGGCCGGCAAAATTCTGAATTCTCCCTTCTTCGTGGAGGAGATACAGAAACAGGCATTTGATGAGGCCGGCTTCGTGGAGAAAAGGGTGGTTCGATACAAAGTATATGCTGTCATTCAAATTTCAATACTCTTTTGGACGTTCACCAATATATTAACTTGTCGCTAGATTCCCATTGGTCCTTGGGCAAAGGATCGTAAGTTGGCTGAAGTCGGACGCTATTCCAGAGCGGCTATGGAAAATGATCTTCAAGGTAGGCATTTCCTTTTCCCCATTTCTGTTTGAAGGAGTAAACAACACTCACCTCTGATCGTTTAGGTTACACCCAGGTGCTTTGGCAAGCCCTACAGAGACCAGCAGACGAGTATCATGTGTCGCTCGCGAATATGCGCAAGGCGATGCGGAATCCGAAGGTTCACAGCTACGCGATGGCGCAAGTTGTGTACGGACGAAAGCCAGAGTGAAATCCGATAGCCAAGGTCTCGAGGAAGGCGATATCAGGCCGTTGAGCGGGCGTTCATTTTTCATAAAGCGCTTGATTTGTTCTGTAATGGCATTGCCTCGGCCCTCAACACCCCTCAATTCTAAATTGCTGGCGATGATGGATATCAATCTGGCGTGAATTGCACGAAGGGAGCTCAATCAAAAGCTCCTAACCAAAATAGTGGGGCCTGGGCACCATGCTTTTCGGTATTCGGGCACCTCGAGCTGCCGCTGGAGTGTTTCATCTGATGCCCACGAAACTTTGGCAATAGCTGTTTTTGTTCGTTTGACATCATGCCATTGTCCCTGTGTAGACGCCGGCTTTAAGGCTGCTTCAAGCCCAGGACCAGGTACTCATAGAACGACAAGGAGACAAGGAATATACATCGACCAAAACAGGTTTTCGGCGTCAACGAGTCCTCTTGTCACAAATAATAGGTTTTGGGTGATAGTGTGCTTGTATTGATTGATCGTGACTTGTGATGTTGTGTGTCCACCTGGTCCTCAGGGGCCATTCTAATTACAAAATAGGTGTGTGTGAGTGCACGTGACTTCTGCCATGTATTACCGCTCAGCGTTATCGGACCTCCAAGTACATACTGATATCCGATACCTCTTCACTGTGCTGGGACGGGTAGACGTTTGTCTCGCGACACACAACAGCTTTCGCCTGATTGTCGCCTTTACCAGCCTGAGCCTCGTTTCTTTGCCGACTTTAAGCATCCGACGTGACAGAGCAATGTCATTCCTTTCACTCGACGATGGCGTCCAACCCAATCACAACTTTATTCATCATTGCCGCCAAACAGAGGGCGCGGCGGCGCGCACATTCGCTCGGCTCGCCATCCGTGACCAACGTAGATAATACTCTTGGCTCGCGACCGACTGAAGACTTGGAGCTCCGTCTGGAAGCATAGGGAGCAGGCGTGTACAAATCGGTGCGTCGAGCGAGGATTCCTCGCATGTACAAACGTGGTGAAGATGCTATGCAGAGGAGATCCGCCTTGGATCTGCTTGCGTCGTACAATTGACGGAGTATTTCCCCCCTGGCAACGGGACCAAGTTTGTAGTTGTACCAACATGGCACCGAATCCGTTGGTTGTTGCGGCTAATATTGTCGCGAAAAAGGGTTCAGTTCAGCCACATGCCAAGATCGGGAAAAACAACGTCGACAGGCGCCTACGGAGTATAGTACTAAGTAGACCTATGTACCATGTACCTAGAGCTTACGGAGTATGGATCCGCCGGTGGGATTGAATCTCTCGCAACGACGCATATCAAATATGCCCTGTGAGCTCGGCACTTCGCATTAGACCATTTCTGCCTTGCGTGGCGCATCACCTTGATTAGAAGCGATGATCCCGCAAATATAGTTGTATCCGCGACACGGCAAGGGGGACGAAATATGTAGGTACCTACTTGCTGTCTGAACTTTGAACGCTCAGTAGGGAACGCAATTGTGTAACGTTGGTAAGCGGACGTCTTGGTTCCTCGTAACTCCACCTCACGTATCGCATTTATGCAGACCTAGGTCCCGCTCGACCGATCGTAGACTTTCATCTTGCATGCCTGTTCCATGAATTGATTCATATCATGTCTACAGCACGAGAAAATGAGCAGAATCCACCCCATACCGGGAACGACCTGATTGTCGCAGAGGATGTTCTCGTAAGGCCAAGTCGCCTAGATTGAATCCAGGGAGGAGACTAATGTAATATTTAGGTGAATGATCAAGATGACATCGATTGTGTCTTCTCCGAAGAGTTTGTGCACCTCACAATCCACAAATTGCAGATATCCTGACGGCTCGTCGCAGTCAAAGTTCCACCACGTCGATTGCGTCCAGCGTCCTCGAGTACCGTCAAATCCATGGCCGGACTTATCACAGTGATAAGTTCACGACCAACTATTTCATTCCCAACGACGACCAGCAGCTCGAATCGGTGGAATTATGGTTTTAGTCACCACGAGGCACGAGTCCGCGTTCTCGGCGAGCTTGCACGCTAATGCGACTTTCAGCCACCATTTCTTGACGATCCTTTTTGACGACCAGCTATTTCTGGCACCACTCGTGAAAGACAGCATCCATGTACGTATCCGTTGGAAGCGCTCAGGAGTACGAGAGGCTTTCCCTCTTTATACTAATCAGCGATTATCTTAGCGGGTGATTGACGTCGGCACGGGATCCGGTAAGTCGTAATCGGGATTTCACTAAATATAACTGTCGCTGACGAATTCATGAGGCATCTGGGCAATGTACGACGAGATAAAACCTAATACCATATGTCCGTATGCTCACAAAGTGGCAATAGCGAATTTGCCGACCAATTTCCAAATGCTTCAGTCATTGGTACGGATCTTTCTCCGTGCCAACCGCAGTGGGTTCCACCAAATCTTTGCTTCGAAATAGACGACGCCTCGCTCGAGTGGACTTGGAACGACAATCATTTTGACTTCATCCACATGCGCTACATCGTCGGTGGTATACAAGACTGGACGGCCCTCTTCAAAGAAGCCTACCGATGTTGTGCGCCAGGAGGATGGGTAGAGTCTGTCGAGTATAATCCTGAGTTTTGCAGCGACGACGGAACGACGGAACTGGAGCCTATTCTTGCCTCCTTCGGAGAACTATTCCGAGAGGCCGGCAAAATCTTGAATCGTCCCTTCTTCGTGAAGGATATACAGAAACAAGCCGTTGATGAGGCCGGCTTCGTGGAGAAAAGGATTGTTCGATACAAGGTAGATGCTGTATTTCAGTCCGCTTTTGGACGTTCATAACGATAATAACTTGTCGCTAGATTCCCATTGGTCCTTGGGCAAAGGATCGTAAGTTGGCTGAAGTCGGACGTTATTCCAGAGCGGCTATGGAAAATGATCTTCAAGGTAGGCATTTCCTTTTCCCCATTTCTGTTTGAAGGAGTAAACAACACTCACCTCTGATCGTTTAGGTTACACCCAGATGCTTTGGCAAGCCCTACAGAGACCAGCAGACGAGTATCATGTGTGGCTCGCGAATATGCGCAAGGCGATGCGGAATCCGAAGGTTCACAGCTACGCGATGGCGCAAGTTGTGTACGGACGAAAGCCAAAGTAATCCTATTCATTATTCGGGATCCAAGGTCTTGAAAGGCGGTGTCAGGCCGTTGAGCGGAGTTTTCTTCTCATGTACTCCGTAGCGCTTGATGTATTCTGGAAATGCATTGCCTCCAACTTGCCGATTCATATCAATTTCATCGTCTACTACCTTATGTAGTAGTGAACAGAGGGCTGGATTCTCAAAAAGAGTACCCAACAATTACTACTCGGACAGCAAAAAAAAAAAAGACTCACCGCCGACCGGACAGCTCTCTCCATAAGTCCCCACTTGTCTTGTATGTTTTCGCTACACAACATTGTCCAAGGCTTGTTTGCTCTAAGCCTATTCAACATCAAAAAATTCTTCATCGCTAGCAATGTCTCTCAACACTCATCCGCACCTTATCCGATCAAGCTGCTGGTTGGCAGGCTTCTGTGAGCACTGCCGTCACTTCTGTCGTGATGACCGCACCAATCCCTACAGCCACCTCGACTGGTGAAGTTCACAACTCCACGGAATCTCACCGTTGCCAGTGGCCACCCTCTGGCCTGTTTGGATCGCCTTCATGACCTCGTCCAGGCTATCAAAGCTGGGGAATTGAGAAGGCGTCGCATCCGTCAAGAAGTCGACAGCTTACCCCAACGACCCAGACAACAGCGGCAACAGGTGCCAACCTATTGTTCCATTCGTTGCGATAGAGGACCCCGATGGTCGTCATCACAGATAGAAGAGGGCTTTGAAGAACATCTTTGGTCGCATCTTTCCTGATAGTCGGCAACAACTCTGCGTGTACCACATCAATGCTAACGTCCGCCCAAACATCAACAACCGATGGTGAGAACCAAACGGAGATGGCATTGATGATGTCGAGGATGTCGAAGACCCTTATTTCGACAGCAATATGGCCGCTCCCGTCGACCATCGGGGCCAGTATGTCTAGCTGACGGCGAAGCTGTTCGAGATGTTCACACAAAATACTGTATCCCACCTCTTTCTCTGTATTGACGAGACCAAAGACGAAGTTTGCGACCGTCTTCTGGTCTGTAACGCCGGTAACTTGGAACATATCCATGTTGAATCTGTTTGTCAACTTTTTCTTGTACATGTTGCCAACGCCGAGCACCTCCGGGGAAGTCTTCCACATCTTCTCACATCAAGGGTATGTCCATATGATGGATTGAGCACGCTAAAGATGATTGAATGTTACAGATTCTGTTCCTGGAGGATTTGAATGCATGCTTGTGTCGCAGTTCTATCATTTCTTCGCCGTCATTCTTCAGAACCAGACGACGCAATGGTTTCTTTTGGTAGTAATATACCTTGAATTTAATTTCGTTTGCGATCTGAACGGGCGTGGACAATCCGACGCTGTGTTTTTTCGGAGATGTTCCCGTTCACGAGATTCTGGTTTGAATTTGACATTCAATTTGTTCACCATTCACGCTGTTTTGGCCAATTGATGCCCTGGACCATCGTGCAGTAGCGTGGGATGGGGTCACATTGGGTACGGCTCGCGTGTCGCCGCACTGTCGCGAGCACAAACTCACCCGGCTCGATATGTGCCGAAGATCCCGAGCTGTCGGTCCGCGACTCAAAGGTCTATCTTGGAGTTGAAAGCGCATCACCTATATCTGAACTGCATCCTACCTGACTTGACGCGCAAATTGGCATCTAGTAGCCAAGCGGCCCAAGCCCCTCGACGAGTCGACCTTGATATCGCTCAGTTATTTCTCTCATAATTTTGTCAAAATTTAACACATACATCATGCCTACAGCACAAGACAATCTGATTCCTGCAGAGGACGTAGCCGTGAGCTTGGATCGCCCTAGAGTGAATCAAATTCGGAGGCTGATTTATCTAGATCAATGATCAAGATGATATCAATTCTATCTTCTCAGAAGAGTTTGTGCAGCTCAATAACCCACACGCTAACCTACAAACATCCTGACAATTTTACAATCACAGTTCTACGGCGTCCATCGCATCCAGCATCCTTGAGTACCGTCAGATCCATGGTCGCACCTATCATAGTGACAAGTTCACGACCAATTATTTCCTCCCAAACGATAACCAGCAGATCGAATCGATGGATTTGAGGTTGTAGCACTGGGCAGCCCATGCTCGCGCTTCGATCGCACGCTAATGCCACTATCAGCCACCACTACTTGACGATCCTTCTTGACGACCAGCTATTTCTTGCACCACTTCAGAAAGATGAGATCCATGTACGTATCGGCTACCTGGCGCTCTCAGACGGACTACATAGGTGGACCCCTCTCTTCATACTAATCGATCGATCATTTTAGCGGGTGCTTGACGTCGGTACGGGATCTGGTGAGTAGCAAACGGGATTTATTACAGATAAATGACTGTCGCTGACCAGTTGATAAGGCATCTGGGCAATGTACGGCCGAAGGACACCCGATTCCAGATGTCCCTATGCTCACAACTTTGAACAGTGAATTTGCCGACCGATATGCGAATGCTTCCGTAATTGGTACAGATCTCTCCCCGTGCCAACCGCGTTGGGTTCCACCAAACGTCTGCTTCGAAATAGACGACGCTGCGCTGAGGTGGACTTGGAACGACAACTATTTTGACTTTGTCCACATTCGCTATATCGTTGGTGGTATACAAGACTGGACAGCCCTATTCAAAGAAGCCTATAGATGCTGTGCGCCAGGAGGCTGGGTTGAATCTGTTGAATATGATGTTGAACTTCGCAGCGACGACGGATCTACCGAACTGGAGCCTGTTCTTGCCTCGTGGGGAGAGCTATTTCGAGAGGCTGGCAAAGTCTTGAACCGCCCCTTCTTCGTAGAGGAGATACAAAAACAAGCTTTTGATGAGGCTGGATTTGTCGAGAAGAGAGTGGTTCAATACAAAGTATGTGCCATCATGGAATCCGCCTATGGACGTTCAAAAAGAGAATAACTTGTGACCTTGTCGCTAGATTCCTATTGGACCATGGGCAAAGGATCCCAAATTCGCTGAAGTTGGACGTTATTCCAGAGCCGCTATGGAAAATGATCTTCAAGGTAAGCATTCCCTCTTTCTTATAGTTGTTTGAAGGGGCAAATAAATCTCACCTCAGATCATTCAGGTTACACCCAGATGCTTTGGCAAAGCCTACAGAAACCAGCAGAAGAGTATGATGTGTGGCTCGCGACTTTGCGCAAGGCGATACGGAATCCCAAGGTTCACAGCTATGCAATGGCGCAGGTTTTGTACGGACGCAAGGCAACGTAATCCGGGTCTCGAACGGTGACATCAGCCAAGGTATCTTGTGAACAAGCCGCTTCATTGCTGCTATCTTGTCTATCATATCAATATGCTATGTTGTCAATTAAGCAATCAGAGAGATGATACTTATGTGCTTGTTGCTGTTAGATAGCAAGTTGTAATCTTATTTGACGTCTGTGGAAATGGTGTGATTTATATCGTGTCTTGTCTGAGTTGTGACGACTCAGCGAGCTCTGAGCGTTGCACTGTACCTATATATTCCGCACTAATAAGCCGGTTCCTACCAGCTTAGTGTTCTGACCTTTTGGTTGGGTCGGTACGGGTACCTTTCCGATTCCTCACATGAGTTACTGCCTTGCCTCCGGCTCTAAAAGTACCAAGGGACTGTGGGACATACCTGAAAAAGGTTACAGGTGTGCGCATAGCCCCAGCTATTATCTCCTTGTTTTACCGCACATTTAGCATTTTAAAGATCTTAGTATCCCGGCAATCTAACTTTCTCGCGGCGAACCGAACTACCTTAGGTACCTTTACATGTATGAAAGTTGTCGGCGCTCGTGGATCACACCCTTACCTTGTACCGTGCAAGAAAAGCTTGTGTGTGCCCAACCTTGTAGAGCCCCAACCTTGCCGAACGAAATATGTACAAGCTTACACAGTCCACAAGCTCAGGGAAACACGCATTTGTACAAGCTTGTATGGCTCGTTATAAATTTCGGGGCTCAGCTTGAGGGCTGCGTACAAGCGTGTAGCGGGCCTTGTACACAGCGGGGGTCACGCGCGAAGGTAGTTTCTTTGCCGGCTAAGGGTGTGATCCACGAGCGCCGACAAGTTTTCAAATACATGTAATGCTCGAAAAAGTGGGGCGTTCGTCCAAAGGCGGCTAGAGCGCCCCACTTTTTGACAGGGATTAAGTCGGAAAGTCCGTTCAAGTCCGTTAAAGCCCGTTCGAGTTGTTCTCGATGTACCGCGCTAGCAGGGGCCGCGTAAATGCCTACAATAGGAAGAAAGTGGGTACTCATACATGTATTCGAGCTTGAATTTTGTAGGCAGAAAAACGCGCCGACAAACGTTCTCATCTGCATACATGTAAAGCCTCCCGCCACTCAATTCAATCAATCAATCAACAATATCAGACCAATGCTACCATGACGACATTCATCGGCAGTAATCACCTTCCTATAGAGCATATTATCGTGGAGGATGACGATTTTGACGACTTTGTCATTGCTGTATCGATGTTATTGTGATCCCGATGTCTGATGGACAGAGAACCCCTGACACGCGGTGCCGCACAGCACTGTTGCAGCGCAGTTGCAGTGTGTTTTAGCACTCGCGGGTGGTGTTGCCCGCTAAATCGATGCGCTGGGACGGCGGGAAGCACTGGAGAAGCACTGGCGCTTCCAAACCCCGCAGCGACGCCGCACAGCACTGTTGTAGCGCTGTTGCAGCAAGTTTTAGCACTTGCGGGGGGTTATTGGCCGCTATATCGAGGCGCTGGGACGGCGGGAAGCACTGGAGAATCACTGGCGCTTCGACAATCCGTCTTTTGCCGGGTACGCGGCCACGAACGGAAGGCGGTGCCGCTTTGGTTATCCCTGTATGGTACTGCGTGGTACGGAGTCGGCGACCCACATTCGCCTTGTACCTACCTTTACATGTATGAAAACTTGTCGGCGCTCGTGGATCACACCCTAAGGCTTCAATCATCCAACGTAGCATAGCGATATGATATATCCTTCCTGTCAAACCAGCCAACATGGTACATAATCAGGCCAACCACGATTCACATTGTCCATGAATGTGGCCAAAAAGATGGCGCGCAAAGTTGATCAACTCGATATGCATGACGACCAGCCCGGGAAGCGCGAATGACTGAAAACCGATACTCCCAGGGAGCAAGAGTGTTCAAGTGAACACTCCTTGTACGTGGTGGGAAAGTTGGAAGAGAAAAGCCCCGGATCTGCATGCGTCGTACGATTTCTTCTGCTCCCTGACAACGAGAACGAGCTTGTAAGAAAAGGTTACAAAGGTATCTATCTGTTGGTTGTGCGGCTGGTTTCTGCACCGACTCCGACCGAGAGGGGTGGTGTGGAACTTGTTCGGCGCGTCACCCGGGAAGGGCCAATCTCCCCCGAATTACTGACCAGTGACTACCTAGGTACATAGGTAAATATCTGTGTACACACGCGCCTACCCTCATGCTGTCAATATCTCCTTCGACAGGTGGTGTTGTAAGTATCCTGTTATTTTTGTCAGCTTCAGGATCAAGCTGCCAAAGATCTTATGTCAATGTTTCCTCACCGTGCGAGGTATACCGTGTGCGTGAGGTGCGATGCGCCCGTCATGTCACGTCGGAGGGATATCCTTCGGTCGATAACGTCGCAACTCGAACAAGCAAGTACGTAGGTACTTTGTGAGAGCTATGAGGTAGTCTCGAAGGTGGAGGCGGGTCAGCCGCATCATGCATGCCAAGATCGGGACTCAGGAGAGATAGGTACATTATTAGGTAGCTTCGACAGGCGGCGAGTCGCTTAGGTATTTACAAACTAACAGACTCCAAAGTATTTACCTATGTACATGTACATACATTATATCGAATTTGTACGGAGTTTACTCCGTATGTTGGACGGACCATTCTGGACCGCACCAGATCGTCTCCCCATAATTGGCAGTTATGTGGGCGACTCGACGACTTGCGGATACGCGCCCTGGGTACTCTAAATGTTCCACAAGCTCATCTTTTTGATGGAATGGATTTTGTCTGGCCGAGCCAGCAAGACCAGCACTTTGCTTCAGAACATTTCTGCCTCGCATAGGCACATCACCTTGATTAGAAGCGCGATCACTGAAGCAGAGTACCCACGACTTGGCAAATGAAGATACCTATGTAAGTAGGGCTTAAATTATGTAACCTTTTCTCCATTGTGGTGAGATGACGTCGTGGCTTGATCGAAACTCCGCTAACATATCATATTTATACTAGCCTAGATCCCGCTGTATGTGCTTACAGCTTGCTTGTCTCTTCACTCGAAGTAATGACTTTATGATATCATGTCTACAGCAAAAGCAAATGCGCAGAGTCCACCCCCTATCGGGAGCGTCCTAATTGCTGCAGAGGACATTCCGGTATGCCGAGATTGCCTTGGGGTTAATCAGATACGGATGCTAATGTAATTTTTAGGTAAATGATCAAGACGACATCGATTCTATCTTCTCCAAAGAGTTTGTGAAACTCACAATCCATATGCTATTCTTGATTTCCTGACGTCTGTCGCAGTCTAAGTTCCACAACGTCCATTGCGTCCAGCGTCCTCGAGTACCGTCAACTTCATGGTCGTACCTATCATAGTGATAAGTTTACGGCCAACTACTTCATCCCTAACGACGACCAGCAGCTCGAATCGGAGGAATTATGGTCAAGCTACCATGAGCCCATTTTGTCGTTAACGTACTTGAATGCTAATGCGACTTCCAGCCACCATTGCTTGACGGTTAATCTAGACGACCAGCTATTTCTGGCGCCACTGGAGAAAGATAATATCCATGTATGTATTTGCAAGCTAGGCGCTCCGATAGAGTCAAACGCACTCGAGGTTTCTCTTCTCATACTAACTCAGGATTATTCCAGCGGGTGCTTGACGTCGGTACCGGATCCGGTGAGTTAAAATCGGGATTTGATTACTTATGTCTGTCGCTGACGGTCAGCGACAGACATAAGTAATCAAATCCCGATTTTTGACCAGTGACTAACCGATTTCTCAGGTATCTGGGCAATGTACGGCCGAACCGAAACACGATACACCATTTCTGTATGCTCACCGCTCGAACAGTGAATTTGCCGACCAGTTCCCGAATGCTTCAGTCATTGGCACAGATCTTTCTCCTTGTCAGCCACAGTGGGTTCCACCAAACCTTTGCTTCGAAATAGACGACGCCACGCTCGAGTGGACTTGGAACGCCAACCATTTCGAATTTATCCACCTGCGCTTTATCGTGGGGGGCATTGAAGACTGGACAGCCCTCTTCAAAGAAGCCTACAGATGTTGTGCGCCAGGTGGATTGGTAGAGTCAGTTGAGTATGAGCCACAGTTTCGCAGCGACGACGGGACGACCGAACTGGAACCTGTTCTAGCCTCGTATGGAGAGCTATTCCGAAAGGCCAGCAAAGTCCTGAATCGTCCCTTCTTTGTGGAAGAGATCCAGCCGCAATCCTTCGCCGACGCTGGATTCATCGAGAAAAGCGTGGCTCGATACAAAGTATGTGCTGCCATCGAATTGGCTTTGAACGATCATCAAGAAAATAACGATTCGCTAGACTCCTATTGGGCCATGGGCGAAAGATCGCAAACTCGCTGAAGTCGGGCGTATTTTCCGAGAGGCCTTGGAGAACGACCTTCAAGGTATGGAATGATGAGTCCCCTCTTTGTACACTTGTATTCATGAAAGAGTAAACAACACTCAGTGCTCACCTTTGGTTATCAGGGTACACCCAGATGCTTTGGCATAGTGTTCAAAAGCCTGAAGAGGAGTACCATGTCTGGCTCGCGAGTCTTCGTAAGGCGATCCGAAACCCCAAGGTTCATAGCTATATGATGTTGTACATTGTGTACGGACGGAAGGCAAAGTAATCCGGATCTCAACCGGTGACATCAGCCAAGGTATTTTGTGAACAAGCCGCTTCATTGCTGCTATCTTGTCTATTATATCAATATGCTATGTTGTCAACTGAGCAATGAGAGAGCTGATACTTATGTGCTTGTTGCTTCAAGATAGCAAGTTGTAATCTTATTTGATGTCTGTGGAGATGGCTTGATTCATTGTGTCATGTCTGAGTTACTGCCTTGCCTCCGGCTCTTAAAGTACCGAGGTACTTACCTAACAAACCTGTGCGCATAGCACCAGCTACTACTTATTCCTGTTTTACCGCTCATTGGGCATTGTCTAAACAACTTTATCGCGACGAACCGAACTACCTTGTAGCCGGTTGTGGGTACGAGTCCGCGCGATGAAGTTTATCATTTATGAGGAAGGTCCTAAGGAGGTACGGTACATACGGTTCACGCCGCACGCCAGAGTACTGAGTACGGTTACCTACATACCTAGGTAGGTAAGGACCGAGCTAGGTCCCTATTACCGGCTCCCAAGCTGCCACTTGAGTACATGGAATCAAATGTGGCTGTCTTGAGTACCGCTGCAATTGTACGGAGTACATATGTAAATATGTCAGCCGGAGGTTAGTTTCTCTGCCGGCTTCAATCGTCCAACGTTGCATAGCGATATTCTTTCTGTCTAGATCAGCCACCACGGTATCCAGGCCAATCGCATTCTCCATCAATGTGGCAAAATAGATGGCGCGCAAACTTGATTAACTCGATATGCGTGACGAACGTACCCCAGATCCCGGGCTGCGCGCTCGCGAACGATTGAAAACCAAGAGCTCGGTCTGGAAGCCCATACTCCGTAGGGAGCGACAAATTAACACTCCTTGAAGTTGCACGTGGTGGGAAGGTTGGAGGAGAAAAGTCTCGGATCTGCTTGCGTCGTACGATTTCTTCTGCCATCTGACAACGAGAACGAGAACGAGCTTGTAACAAAAGGATACAAAGGTCTGTTGGTTGAGAGGGTGGGGAGGACCTTGTTCGGCGCGCGTCGGGAGGGGCCAATCTCCTCCGAATTACTCCGTACTGACTACCTACCTATGTACCTACATACAATCAAGCTGCCAAAGATCTTGTGTCAATGTTTCCGCGATACGCCCGTCATGTCACGTCGGAACGATATCCTTCGGTAACGTCGCGGCGCGAACAAGCAAGTACTTTGTGTCGAAGTCGGAAGGTGGAGGCGGGCCAGCCGCATTATGTGCCAAGATCGGGAGAAACAGCTTCGACAGGCGATTATGTACAGGGTACATATACATATCGAATTTGTACGGTCCAATCTGGACCAAGGAGTTGTGTCGGCGACTCGATCGCCTGCGGATATGCGCCCTGAGTACGACCAGCACTTGGCTTCAGACCATTTCTGCCCTGCATGGGTGCATCACCTTGATTATAAGCGCGCTCACTGATGAAGTATAGAGTACCCATGACTTGGCAATTGAAGACAAGGCGGGTAGGGCTTAAATTATGTAAGTTTTTTCTGATTGTAGTGAGATAACGTCTTGGCTTATTCCACAGTCCGCTAAGTTCTAACGTATCATATTTATATGTACTAGCCAAGGCCCCGCTCGATCTGATTACGGCTTGCTTGTCTCTTCACTCAAAGTTACTAACTTTATGATATCATGTCTACAGCACAAGCAAATGCGCAGAGTCCATCTCCTACCGGGAACGACCTGATTGCTGCAGAGGACATTCCGGTATGCCTAGATTGCTCTAAGTGAATCAGATACGGAAGCTAATGTAATTTTTAGGTAAATGATCAAGACGAAATCGATTCTATCTTCTCCAAAGAGTTCGTGAATCTCACAATCCATATGTATTCTTAATTTCCTGACGTCCGTCGCAGTCTAAGTTCCACAACGTCCATTGCGTCCAGCGTCCTCGAGTACCGTCAACTTCATGGTCGTACCTATCATAGTGATAAGTTTACGGCCAACTACTTCATCCCTAACGACGACCAGCAGCTCGAATCGGAGGAATTATGGTTCAAGCTACCAACAGCCCATGTTGTCGTTGACGGACTTGAATGCTAATGCGACTTTCAGCCACCATTACTTGACGATTCTTCTTGACGACCAGCTATTTCTAGCACCACTGGAGAAAGATAAGATTCATGTACTTGCAAGCTAGGCGCTCCGATAGAGTCAAACGCACCCGAGGTTTCTCTCTTCATACTAACTCAGGATCATCTCAGCGGGTGCTTAATGTCGGTACCGGATCCGGTGAGTTGAAATCGGGATTTGATTACTTATGTCTGTCACTGACCAGTGACCAACCGATTTCTCAGGCATCTGGGCAATGTACGGCCGAACCGAAACCCGATACACCATTTCTGTATGCTCACCGCTCGAACAGTGAATTTGCCGACCAGTTCCCGAATGCTTCAGTCATTGGCACAGATCTTTCCCCTTGTCAGCCACAGTGGGTTCCACCAAACCTTTGCTTCGAAATAGACGACGCCACGCTCGAGTGGACTTGGAACGCCAACCATTTCGACTTTATCCACCTGCGCTTTATCGTGGGGGGCATTGAAGACTGGACAGCCCTCTTCAAAGAAGCCTACAGATGTTGTGCGCCAGGTGGATTGGTAGAGTCAGTTGAGTATGAGCCACAGTTTCGCAGCGACGACGGGACGACCGAACTGGAACCTGTTCTAGCCTCGTATGGAGAGCTATTCCGAAAGGCCAGCAAAGTCCTGAATCGTCCCTTCTTTGTGGAAGAGATCCAGCCGCAATCCTTCGCCGACGCTGGATTCATCGAGAAAAGCGTGGCTCGATACAAAGTATGTGCTGCCATCGAATTGGCTTTGAACGATCATCAAGAAAATAACGATTCGCTAGACTCCTATTGGGCCATGGGCGAAAGATCGCAAACTCGCTGAAGTCGGGCGTATTTTCCGAGAGGCCTTGGAGAACGACCTTCAAGGTATGGAATGATGAGTCCCCTCTTTGTACACTTGTATTCATGAAAGAGTAAACAACACTCAGTGCTCACCTTTAGTTATCAGGGTACACCCAGATGCTTTGGCATAGTGTTCAAAAGCCTGAAGATGAGTACCACATCTGGCTCGCGAGTCTTCGTAAGGCGATCCGAAACCCCAAGGTTCATAGCTATATGATGTTGTACATTGTGTACGGACGCAAGGCAAAGTAATCCGGGTCTCAAATGTGCACATAACACCAGCTATTACCTATCTCCCCGGTTTACCACCGGCATTGCACGGAGTAGAGTATCTTAGTATCCCGACAATCTAACAACTTTATCGCAACGAACCGAACAAGCCGCACGATGAACTTATGAAGTTTATGAGGAAGGTCCTGAGGAGGCACATTTTCCGGTCCACGGAGGCGGCAGGCCAGAGTACCTACCTAAGTGCCGAGCTAGGTCCCTACGACTGGCTCCCGAGCTGCCACTTGAGTATGTACGAGAGGTATGTATATAATCTAATGTGGCTGTCTCGAGTACGTACCGCTGGAATTGTATGTACAATATGTCAGCTAGGTAGTTTCTTTGCCGGCTTCAATCATCGAACGTGGCATAGCGATATCCTTCCTGTCAAGGCCAGCCACCACGGTGATGTGACGGTATACAGGGCGCGGGCCAATCGCATTCTCCATGAATGTGGCCAAAAAGATGACGCGCAAACTTGATCAATTTGATATGCGTGACTAACGTACCCCAGCGCGCAACGGGTCGGCTATTTTGCCCGCCCACGCTCCCGAATGGTTGAAAATCCAGAGCTCCATCTTGAAGCCAATACTCTGTAGGGAGCAAGAGTGTTCAAATGAACACCCCTTGCACGTGGCGGGAAGGTTGGAGGGGAAAAGCCTCGGATCTGCTTGCGTCGTACGATTTCTTCTACTCCCTGACAACGAGAACGAGCTTGTAACAAAGGTTACAAAGGTGGTGTCTGTTGGTTGTGCGGCTAGTTTTGCACCGAGGTGGTGTGGAACTTGTTCGGCGCGTCGCGCGGGAAGGGCCAATCTCCTCCGAATTACTGACTACCAGGTAGGTACATACATAGATATCTATGTACCTACACACGCGGACCCCTACCCAAATGCTGTCAGTGTTGTGAATTTCAATATCCCCTTTGGCAGGTGTTGTAACTATCCTCTTATTTTTGCCAGCTCCAGGATCAAGCTGCCACAGATCTTGTGTCGATGTTTCCCCACCGTGCGGGGTATACCGTATGCGTACCTACCTGTAATGCGCCCGTCATGTCACGTCGGATTCCGGAAGGATATCCTTCGGTAACTTCGCGGCTCGAACAAGCCAGTACTTTGTGAGCGCCATGCTCGAAGGTGGAGGCGGGTCAGCCAAGATCAGGAGAAATAGCTTCGACAGGCGCTTGTGTACAGAGTACATGTACATATCGAATTTGTACGGAGTACGCTCCGTTTCTTGGAAGGTCCAATTTGGACCGCCACTAGATCGCGGTCTCCCCATAAGTGGCAAGGGGTTGTGTGACTTGTGTCGGCGACACGATCGCTTACGGATATGCGCCCTGGGTAGACTCTCAAGGGTGTTGTCCGGCCGAACACCAAGACCAGCACTTCGATTCAGACCATTTCCGCCTTGCATGGGCGCATGATTCCACGGACTTCGCAAGTGAAAATGAGTAGGGCTTAAAGCCTTAAATTATGTAACCCTTTTCTGATTGTGGTGAGATGACGTCTTGGCTTATTCGACACTCCGCTAACGTATCATATTTATACTAGCCTAGGTCCCGCTAGATATTTATACCTCTGCTTGTTCTCTTCACTCAAAGTTGAATGACTTTATGACATCATGTCTACAGTGCAAGAAAATGCGCAGATTCCGACCCCTACCGGGAACGATCTGATTGCTGCTCATGACATTCCTGTATGCCAATATTACCTCGACTGAATCAGAAACGGAAGCTCATGTAATTTTTAGGTAAATGATCAAGACGACATCGATTCTATCTTCTCCAAAGAGTTCGTGAAACTCACAATCCATATGCTATTCTTAATTTCCTGACGTCTGTCGCAGTCTAAGTTCCACAACGTCCATTTCTTCCAGCATCCTCGAGTACCGTCAACTTCATGGTCGTACCTATCATAGTGATAAGTTTATGGCCAACTACTACATCCCTAACGACGACCAGCAGCTCCAATCGGAGGAATTATGGTTCAAGCTACCAAGAGCCCATGTTGTCGTTGACGGACATGCATGCTAATGCGACTTTCAGCCACCATTACATGACGATTCTTCTGGAGGACCAGCTATTTCTGGCACCACTGGAGAAAGATAAGATCCATGTATGTATTTGCAAGCTAGGCGCTCCGATAGAGTCAAACGCACCGAGGTTTTTCTCTTCATACTAACTCAGGATTATTCCAGCGGGTGCTTGACGTCGGTACCGGATCCGGTGAGTTATAATCGGGATTTGATCATATATGTCTGTCGCTGACCGACCGATTTCTCAGGCATCTGGGCAATGTACAACTGAGCCAAAACCCGATACAATGTGATCGTATGCTCACCACTGAAACAGTGAATTTGCCGATCAGTTTCCAAATGTTTCAGTCATTGGCACAGATCTTTCTCCTTGCCAACCACAGTGGGTTCCACCAAACCTTTGCTTCGAAATAGACGACGCCACGCTCGAGTGGACTTGGAACGCCAACTATGTTGACTTTATCCATATACGCTTTATCTTAGGCGGTGTTCAAGACTGGTCTGCGCTCTTCAAGGAAGCCTACAGATGCTGTGCGGCAGGAGGATGGGTTAAATCTATTGAGTACGATGTTGAGTTTCGCAGCGACGACCGGACGACCGAACTGGAGCCCGCGCTTGCCTCGTATGGAGAGCTGTTCCGAAAGGCCAGCAAAGTCCTGAATCGTCCCCTCTTCGTGCAAGAAATCCAGCCGCAAGCCTTTGCCGAGGCTGGCTTCGCCGAGAGAAGGGTGGCTCGATATAAAGTATGCCCTGTCAAGTAACTACCTTCGCTACGATCATCAAGAAATAACACGTCGCTAGATTCCTATTGGACCATGGGCAAAAGATAAAAAATTAGCTGAAATCGGGCGTATCTTTCGAGAGGCCTTGGAGAATGACATCCAAGGTATGGAATCCTCTGTTCATGAAAGAGTGGAAAATACTCACCTTTGGTGATCAGGCTACACCCAGATGCTTTGGCAAAGTGTCCAAAAGCCAGATGACGAGTACCATGTGTGGCTCTCGACTATTCGCAAGGCGATCCGAAACCCCAAGCTTCATAGCTATATGATGGTGCACAGTGTGTACGGACGCAAGCCAGTGTGATCCGGCATTCGCACAAATGCATTGCGACATAATTTTGAACAGACTCCTATCTTTCATAGCACCAAAGAAGCATCCTGCAAGAAGTCGCTTCATCGCTGCTACCTTGCCTTTGCAGTGTGATATCAATTTGTCAAGTGAACCATCGCGGAGCTGTCGACAATCATGAGTGAGTGACTAACTATTACCGTAAATCAACCGTGAGCCGAAATGGTAGGCGAGGCACGATTGTAGTGATTCACCTCTTCCACTCATCCCATCTGATAGAGGACGAGGCTGGGGCTGGTGACGGCTTTGCGCACTCTGCAGCGCACCTGCTGGAGCGGTTGAAGTGGTGGAGAAGCTAGCAACTGGCGCTGTTGAGGTTCTTGTTGCAACGTGGCAACAGCCTACTAGGTACCTAGGTATGGCCGCGACAGCGCTGTGATAGCTGGCGGCGTGAACTTGGAACAGAACCAGTCTGTCTTGCGG
The DNA here is from genome assembly GCA_029405325.1 of Claviceps purpurea. Taxonomy (NCBI): domain Eukaryota; kingdom Fungi; phylum Ascomycota; class Sordariomycetes; order Hypocreales; family Clavicipitaceae; genus Claviceps; species Claviceps purpurea. Next base: position 1,699,905 of record CM055783.1, on the reverse strand, counting down.
TACCACTGTCGCTATCATTCGCGACTCGCGAGAGCAGTGTTGACGGTGGCGTTACGGCCCCACGGAGTATTGTTGCTGTCAAGACTCAAGACTCAAGACTCAAGAGGCTCGAATCAGCTGGGATCGTGGAAATTGCCACGCGGGCCAGCGCCTCGCTGGTGCGCAAAGATGGCTGCGATAATGGAGATGAAAGAGAGTCCATTTACAACTTGAGAAAGAGACGGAAGGGGTAGTTTGTATACTTTAAAGTCCAGGTCGCGATGCTGTCGTTCAAGAAAGCTGTGACCACTGACGATATGGGTAGAAGATTTGACACGACCGCCGTGCGACTACTGATGATCAGGGCAAGCTCAGTACATATGTACCGCGCTACATACATATGTACATACATACCTACATACGGAGTACATATGTACAGTTAGCAGGGTACGACTGCGGGAGACACACTTTACCGTTTTAGGCAGTCTGGGGTGGTCATGGTCTAGGTACCTAGGTACCGCCACGTTGCAACAGTCCCGAGCCGAGGGCCAAATCACATGCAACAGCTGCAGCAAGCTTATTACCATGGGCAAGTAAATTTTTCTGCTCTGATTCTTTGCAAGGTCTCGACTCTCGCAGCCAATTCTTGCGATACATATCAATATCAACAGCGCCAGTTGCCAGCTTTTCCAACACCTCAACCGCTCCAGCAGGTGCCGTTGCAGAGTCTGCAACGCCGTCACCAGCCCCAGCCTCGTCCGTCAAGCAGTAATTACGAGCAACGCTTGGGTGGTCGCAACCTCGGCTACATTATACGAGAAACCGATTTGGGCTGCCCAGACTGCCGGCCCCAGCTGGTACATACTGTAGCTATCACGAGCTTCAATCTCAGCCGCCAAGCACGCCCGTTGAAGTGCCAAGCATGTCTGTCGGAGTCGACGACAGCTTCGGATGTCGCGGCCTCTATTAACAGATACTCTCTCAGTCGCATCAGTTCCTGAAACATCGCCGTCCATGGCCTCCAGCGTGGCAATCCGGCTGGTCCGTCGGTAGAATACTGTACGATACCTACATAGTAGCAATTAGTTGGCATCAAGTGACAAGGCCAATATGGCCCATTTTGGGCAAGATTTGAACAGTCAACCCGACTCAAGACCGCTTCTTTCCAGCGCTCTCACGTTCCATGAAAAGTACTATGTATTTTTATTCGCCATAGGTTGTATTGTCCAAACTTGAGCCTCATTTTTGAGCCCACATCCCTTCCAGCACGGGCGCTCAGCACCTCACGGACGACGATGAAACTTGATGAAAGGTACAAAGCGCGATAGGCACATACAGTACATACATGTACTCCGTGCAATGTGATTTATTAGGTACATACATACTTTGTACGCTGTAGGTATACATACTCCGTACATACTTCTGAATCTATCTATGTACCTATAGTCGCTGACTCGCTACGCTACATACCTAGTACAAACCGTGATCCGGCTAGGCAGTGCAGGGCTGCTTTTCTACTTAGGCTATGAAAGAACCCTCATTGAGCAGTCGCTTGCCGGGACCCGGCCGATCCGGCTGGCTCGCTCGCGGAGTCGCTGCCACATTTTTGCCGTCTATATAAAAGTCCGAGCGTCCTCTCCATCGACCACACGAAAGCTTTTCCTGACATACTAAGCAATTATCTATCGTTCAGGCAGACTACAACGTGAAAAAAGCAAATTCTATCGTCAAAATGCAGTTCCGCACTCTTCTCTTGGCGTCCGCCTCAGTCGCCTTTGCCGCCGCTGCCCCAGCGCCAGAATCATCCGAAGTTGTACCTACGCCTGGCCAAAAACCGAACTGGTGCAACCATGGATGGTCTAGCAACGGCATTTGTGAAGGAAGGGGCCTTAATACCTATTGCGTAAGTTAGAGCTTTCAGTGTTTTTGGGTTTCCAACTCACTTTTCCCTGTCGTCTTTTTCTACTTGCCCGCTTGTATACGCTCAAGGCTGGGCAGCTTGTCTCCTGTACATTTAGACTGATACTAAATTCCCTTCCAAAAGTGCTCCTACGCCAAGTATGGCGATTTCGACGTCCCGCGAACAATTAAGGGTGATCCGCTATCCTCCTTCGGTAACTGCCTCCTCTTTGGCCTTGTTTCCTGCGCTTAGTCTGTACTCCGGAATGGGTTGAGCTAGGAAGCCGGCCGCGGCCCGGCCCGCGGGTTCTCGTGCATTTGCGCGTCGCGAAGCTTCCCAAGTACTGTACGCGTACACATCGATGATCTAGTCTCCTTGTTCTATCTAGAATTTATAGCGATGGCAGTTGGGGCGAGTGGGATCCGTATTCCGGAAATTTACCTGACAAATGCCTGGGAACGCCATCGGTGTGTGCACAATCCAGCATCGTGATTTTCCAAATCCCCGGGTCCCCCGGCTCGCCTGTACATATTGTTCACTTCAGGGCATATACTACATACACAATGCACATTGCCAGAGTTCTGGGTACCGTACTCACATGCTGCATGCAATCCGTATGTGAGACGAGTAAACTTGCAATCGAGTGCCAATGCCAGTCAGTGCCAATGAATCGGAAATCCTCTTGCAGAATCATGCCAAAACGTCGATGGCCATGCAAGCGACGACAAAATTGCGGCGAGCAGACGACATGACTAGGCTTGGAAAGCTGAAGTAGAACAGCCTCGGATCTGCTTTCGTCGTACGATTTCTTCCGCTCTCTGACAACGAGAACGAGCTTTTAATGAAAGGTATCTGTCGGTTGCGTGGCTGGCTTCTGAACCGGTTACGGAGATGGTGGTGAGAGACTTGTTCGGCGCGTCGCCCAGGAAGTTCCAACTTCCTCCGTAGCGACTAGGTACAACCTATGTACGTGGACGACTGCCCAAATACTGTCAATATGTATCCCATTTGACCGATGTTGTAACCATCCTGTACTTTTTGCAAGTTTTGTGGGCCAAGCCACCAAGGATCCTACGTCAATGTTTTCCGCCCATGTGAGGTATGCGAGAGGTACGATGCGTTCAAGTCGGAAGGTTATTACAGCGTCGCGGCTCGAACAAGCAAGTACATATGTAGGTACTTCATGGGTATGTACCTCAAAGAAGGTAAGTACTAAGGCCCATGATGATGCAGCATGCTCAACTGCGAAGGTGGAGGCGGGTCAGCCACGGAAGAAATAGCTTCGACAGGCGCTTATGTACATAGGTACATAAGGTACAGAGTATGTACATGCATGTATCGAATTTGAGTTGCGCGTTCTCGCGTGTCGTCATGGCTCATAATGGGTAAGGACAAATGTCCCACAAGCTCAACCTTTTGGCTTTTGCTGGATGGGTTCTGTCTGGCCGAGCAAGCAGGCCCAACACTTCGCTTCAGGTAATTCTTGACTTGCATGGGCGCATGATGCGTCACATTGATTAGAAACGCCTCATTGAGGATGGTGTACTCAAGACACGGCAAGTGAAGATGAGTAGGGCTTAGATGATGTAACCTTTTTCCGACTGTGGTGAGATGACGTCTTGGCTTCCTTGAGACTCCGCTTACGTATCATATTTAACTAGCCTATGTTGCGCTCGATCTGCTCATTTTTCTTGTCCCTTCACTCGAAGTTCACTATTCAACGACTTTATGTTATCATGAATACAGTACAAGCAAATGCACAGAGTCCACCCCATACCAGGAACGACATGATTGCTGCAAAGAACATTCCTGTATGCATGGATTGCCTTGAGAGTTGACTCAGTTGAGAACTTGAGACTTGAGTGAATCAGATACAAAAGCTAATGTATGTAACTTTTAGGTAAATGATCAAGATGATATTGATTCTGTCTTTTCCGAAGAGTTTGTGAATCTCACAATCCATATTTTATTCTAATTTCCTGACTTTCGTCACAGTCGGAGTTCCACAACATCCATTGCGTCCAGCATCCTTGAGTACCGTCAACTTCATGGTCGCACCTACCATAGTGATAAGTTTACGACCAACTATTTCATGCCCAACGACGACCAACAGCTAGAGTCGGATGAATTATGGTTATAGTTGCTACTGTGAATGATCCTATGTTCTCAGCAGGATTTCACGCTAATGCGACTTTCAGCCACCATTTCTTGACAATCATTCTTGACGACCAGCTATTTCTGCCATCACTTGAGAAAGACAAGATCCATGTATGTGACAGCTAGGCGCTCTGATAGGCGCAGACACACTAAAGGTCTCTCTCTTCATACTAATGTGAGATTTTTCAGCGAGTGCTTGATGTCGGTACGGGATCCGGTGAGTAATAATTGGGATTTGAATTTTCATTAGCTATGTCTATCGCTGACCAATGTCTCAGGGATTTGGGCAATGTACGCCCGAACCAAAACCCGATGCATTGTGTCCGTCTTCTCACCGCTCAAACAGTGAATTTGCCGACCGGTTTCCAAATGCTTCAGTCATTGGCACAGATCTTTCTCCTTGTCAGCCACAGTGGGTTCCACCAAACCTTTGCTTCGAAATAGACGACGCCACGCTCGAGTGGACTTGGAACGCCAACCATTTCGACTTTATCCACATGCGCTTTATCGTGGGGGGCATTGAAGACTGGACAGCCCTCTTCAAAGAAGCCTACAGATGTTGTGCGCCAGGTGGATGGGTAGAGTCAGTTGAGTATGAGCCACAGTTTCGCAGCGACGACGGTACGACCGAACTGGAGCCTGTACTTGCCTCGTATGGAGAGCTATTCCGAAAGGCCAGCAAAGTCCTGAATCGTCCCTTCTTTGTGGAAGAGATCCAGCCGCAATCCTTCGCCGACGCCGGATTCATCGAGAAAAGCGTGGCTCGATACAAAGTATGTGCTGCCATCGAATTGGCTTTGAACGATCATCAAGAAAATAACGATTCGCTAGACTCCTATTGGACCATGGGCGAAAGATCGCAAACTCGCTGAAGTCGGGCGTATTTTCCGAGAGGCCTTAGAGAACGACCTTCAAGGTATGGGATGATGAATACCCTCTTTGTACAAGAGTAAACAATACCCAGTGCTCACCTTCGGTTATCAGGGTACACCCAGATGCTTTGGCAAAGTGTTCAAAAGCCTGAAGAGGAGTACCATGTCTGGCTCGCGAGTCTTCGTAAGGCGATCCGAAACCCCAAGGTTCATAGCTATATGATGTTGTACATTGTGTACGGGCAAAAGCCGGAGTGATCCAGCTCGCATAGTGGTATATTCGGTCGCGGAGGGAAATCTTTTTTGTTCGTTTTTAGCGCCCAAGTTTTGTCCCGCAACAGAACAATGCAGCCAATTCTCTGTGATATAAATGTACTATGACTGAACAGAGAGCTGAGGCAAAGTTACATGCACAACTCACCAAATCGTTGCTGTATACGAAGGAGTATCGTGAATAAAAAATAGCGGGACCTGATCGGTTCAGATATCCCCTCCAGAGTACATACATGGTATTGTATTGGAATCGCAACTCACATCGATTATTGTCACATGAGCGGTGCGTGATGCTCAGCCGTCCCAGCTCGATAGGATAAGAGGCTTAACCCCTCTCTCCACGTCCCCTTCCAGCTTACCTCTTACTCGGTACCTCCTAGACATGATTCCAATAAAACAGAAAACTTCCTCAGGCTCCACTTTTCGTCGCGACGCGTCAATTAGGTAGCTTAATCAACGAACCAACCCTTCATCTTGAGCAAGGATTCAGGAATAAAACCTAAGGGTAGGAGATCGAGAAGTCCATACAATAATACGGATTAGATAGGCACCTATGGTCCGGTTAAATCTCCGGGGAAGGAAGAAATGTGTGACCCGAACCTCTGGGCCTCTGGCCCGCAGCCCGCCCAGATCCTTCTCCAGAGCAACTTATTAGCCTCGTGGACAGGACTCAGAGGAATAATTTATGTATACATACTCCGTATACACCTAGTAATAATTGAATATTTAAATATCCAGAGCGGGAATTTCTGGGACGCAGGCAGCCGGCACCACCGGAACTCGTCTCGAAGATGATGAGCAACGAGAAAAGAGGAACAGAATCGGCGGAAGAGAGGTAGCTGTCTACGAATATTTGCACTCCGTTCAATGTTGGCGGTGAGAAGCCTGGAAAATACCAAAGACCGGCAACACACTTCACCTTTGTTGAAATATATATGTATACTCTGTACATAGGTACAGTCAAACCCCGATATAACGACGCGTTATAAAATGATATCCTCACCTTAACGATAATTTTGGTTGAAATTCCTCACAGAAAACCCATCCGATAAAACGATATTTCGGTATAACGATGGGGTTCTGGTCACTTTCACGTTATCGTTATATCGGGGCTTGACTGTACTCTGTAATCTACTTGGCTGGGTACCTCGGGGTATTCGGCCCATGCCGAAACCTTGCTGGGGGGCCAGGACTCCTCGGACTCAGCTCAGGCACACCCCGGCAAATCCAAGTTTCCAACAATCTGTGAACCCTTCTGGTTCGGTTCGGCTCACCAACAAGACAAGCAGTACAGGCCGCTCTTCCAAGAAAAGCACACACCAGGTTCACGAAGACAGGTCATGAGTCACGACGTACGCTGTACTCCGTTCATTCTAGGATACCTAATAATAAACGCAAGATCAACTGCTTGTTCCGCCTTCTGTGGCCGTTTCACCTCCTCGACTTCCCGCGTCCTAACCTAGGCCGCTCATCACGATACGGAGTCGCTTCAAGCCGTGATGCGGATATTGCAGGGCTGTTCTTTTGTTTTAGGCTGTAAGAACCAGCAACCACTTGCCGGCTGGTCAGCCTGGCTTGCTGCCACAATTTGGCCGTCTATTAAAGGTCGAGCGTCCCTGCCGTTACCAACGCGAGAGAGCGATTTCTGGCATACCTAGCAATCTATCGTTGAAGTAGACTGCCACGTGAACGAAGCAAACAATATCGCCAAAATGCAGTTCCTCACTCTTCTCTTGGCGTCCGCCTCAGTCGTCTTTGCCGACATCCCCTACCCAACATCATCTCCAAGTTCAGTTCAAACCGCGGTGCCCTCTGATCCGAACTGGTGCAATTTGGGATGGTCCGGCGATGGCAGTTGTGAGAAAAAGGGCCTCAACACCTATTGCGTAAGTCAAGGCTTTCAGTCATTTTGGATTTCCAATTCGTTTTTGCCGGTCGCCTTTTTTCACTTGCCCGCTTCGATACGCTCAAGGTCGGTCATTTCTTCTTTTTGTACAGTACGCTGATACTATTTCCCCCCCAAAAGTGCTCTTTCAGCCAGGAGGGCGATTTCACCATATGGCGAGACGTTAAGGAACCTTCAAAAAGCGATAAGGGCCGCTATGACTGCCTCGACTATGGCCTCATTTACTGCGCTTAAAGCACGCTGGAATGGGAAATCAAGGAAGCGGGGGGTGGAAAATTACGTGCATTCGCGTGCCGCAAAGCTCCCCAATTACCATGTATACACACATATCAATGATTGAGCTCCCTTATTTTATATCTAGGCATCCATGTTCCAGGATGTTACCTATCAAATGCCTGCGAACACCATCCGTGCCGTTCAGAATCCAGCCCTGTGACGACTGGATACCAGTCCCACGGTCCACCTGTAAACAAGTATTGCCTGAGTATCATACTTCAAAGTTCATGCACACGACGAACAGTAGTGACTGTAGTGCCATCGAGTGCCAATACCAGTCAGTGCCAATGCGAATGCTCTTACGGAACCATGCAAACGTAAATGGCCATGGAAACGACGATGAGTGCGGCCAGCAGACGACAGGACAATGGGCGTCCCTCACGAGGACCCGGCCTTCCAAAAAGAAGCCTGTAGAAAAAAGCTGGATCTGTACCCTCCCTATCTTCAAACGGCCATCACTCGATCTGTAGATCGCGCAGCATTTTTCTTCAAGTTTCGACGAGATGATAGTCGCTAATTGGATGTTCATATTCTTTCGATTTATTTTGAACTACTTTTCATTGGTCGCCCAATGGGCGTGGGCATCTCGGAGCAGTGTTCTCTTTGACACATTCCCACCCGAATAATTGACAAGCTGTTCATGTGTGATACTGCGGTCGTATCTTGATAAAACAAAAGTGTATTAAGTCCTCAAGTCACACGTTGTTCAGAGGTCAATACTTGATCTTTTACATAGTTCTTGTTGAGTTGCCCAGCGTTGAAATCTCAGCAAGATTTAGGTCAGGACACATCTTGCATCGGCGGCCACGCCTTGGTTTGAACTTCCCGCCTTTAACTCGCGCAAAATGAGAGATCTGACTGTTTCACTCATAAGGTGGTTTCTAATACGATACGCGCACGATTTAGACAAGGCCTCATCAGGTTCAGAAATGTGAAGCTGGTGTTGTGGACGGAAGAAGAAGGAGGGGTGCATCGACTCTCAAGACTCGAGAGATGATGTGGTGGATTGCCGGTTGGCGGGGCAGTGGGCAAATCTTTTTGTCACCCAATTTTCCAGGTACATTAGGTACCTACCACTGAAACTTTGGTCGGCCTACTTTCCGTGATAATAGCGTCGCACACACCAAACCAAACTACTTTTGCCATGTGGCTATTTTAGGTTTGCTTTGAGCTGCCATTATGATGTAGCAACGTTTGTCCCGCGACACAAACGACGGCTTTCTAGCTGACCAACTGCTTGTCAGCCAACAAACCCTCGTTTCTTGCCACTTTGCATCATCTATTCCGTAAACGCGACACAGCGTTACCCCATATTATTGCTCGACGGCGCACAGGGTCTACGCCCCACACACAGCATTGTTCATGATCATGATTTTCTGTAGCCAACAAGAGCGCGCGCGCAAACTTGTCCCAAGCTTTTCGTTTCCCGGGCTCCATCTTGGAGTAGCTATCGGCGCGTCGGTTGGCTAGGTACCTACCTACATAGTCAAAGCACATTAGCACATGGGGAGTAAGCGACAAGCCGAGTGCACTGAAAGTGTTCAACCTCGTTTTCGTACGATTGCTTGGACTTACCAGAAAGTCTTGGTCAACAGTGCGCTGATGCGGCCTGTGCTCCTCAAAAATTCCGTTCTGCTCCTCGACAGAGTCATTGGTGATCACTGATTGCTGTTATTGAGGATAGAATGCTGCAGGGACGCCTGTCATCCCTCAACTTTCCACGAGCTCACCTTTTGGCTTGACGATTCTCTCAAGCCGAGCCAGCGCCTCGCTTTGTGAGGGATTTTTGGCTTGCGTGGGCGTAATATTACTTTGATCATAACCGCGGTGGCTAAATCATGATGTAATTATCCTGCCATTGTCTTCTCACTCCGTGAAAGGTATGTAGTATGTACTGCTTGTTGGAAGTTGTGTTGCCCAACTTTCTCCAACTATAGAGTGAGATGACGTGTTGGCTTCCTGGAAACTCCACTCATTATACACATTTATTAGCCAAAGTCCCGCTCGACTGGATGATAGCTTGCTCGTTCTCCCTTCATTTACTTATTATAGCATGTCTACAGCATCTCAAGCCCATGCCCAAAGCCCACCAGATGCCGAAGACGACCCGATTGTTTTTGAGGGCATTTCCGTGAGTCTGGGTCGCCTCACAGTGGTCGGAAACCAATGCTCATGTGACGGTTAGGCTGGGGACCAAGATGAAGTCCATTCTGTCTCCTCCGACGGGTTTGTGCTCCTTACAGCCTATGTGATATGCCAATTTGCTGACTATCCGTTGCAGGCAAAGGTCCACCATCTCCGTAACGTCCAGCATCCTCGAGTACCGTCAGCTTCATGGCCGCACGTATCACAGCGATAAATTCATGGTCGACTATTTGTATCCCAATGACGACCAGCAGCTCGAGTCGGTCGAATTATGGTTCGTGTCGCTGCCACGTTCTCGGCAGAATCGCACGCTAATGTAACTGCCAGCCACCAATACTTGACGATCCTTTTTGATGGCCAGCTGTTCCTGGCACCGCTTGAGGAAGATAAAATTCGTGTACGAGTCTTTCAAGCCTCTTGAGACCCACTTCAAGGAACGTGTCCTGGTATTGATCTCGCGATATTCTCAGCGGGTGCTTGACGTCGGTACGGGATCCGGTGAGTGGTAATTAAGAACTCACCACGTAATAGTCGCCACTAACCAACCTTGAAGGCACATGGGCAATGTACGGTCAAAGTTACACCAATACCAAATGCTCTCATGGTAACAACAGTCAAACAGTGAATTTGCCGACCAGTTTCCAAATGCTTCAGTCACCGGCACAGACCTCTCCCCTTGCCAACCGAAATGGGTCCCTCCAAACGTCCACTTCGAGATAGACGATGCTTCTCTCGATTGGACTTGGGAGGCGAACCATTTTGACTTTATCCACATGCGCTATATCGTGGGTGGTATTCAAGACTGGACTACGCTCCTCAAAGAAGCCTATAGATGCTGTGCGCCAGGAGGATGGGTGGAGTCGATTGAATATGAAGTTGACTTTCGCAGCGACGACGGAACGACTGAGCTGGAGCCTGTTCTGGCCTCATTTGGAGAGTTATTTCGAGAGGCCGGCAAAATTTTAAACCGTCCCTTTTTCTTGCACGATATACAAGAACAAGCGTTTGATGAGGCTGGCTTTGTTGAGAAAAAGGTGATTCGATACAAAGTATGTGCTATCATTCCGTGCCGTCTTGGGGAGTCATTGAAGAGATTGACTCGTCGCTAGCTTCCCATTGGCCCTTGGGCACAGGATGGAAAATTTGCTGAAATCGGTCGATTGGCTAGAGAGGCTGCTGAAAATGACCTTCAAGGTAAGGCACTCTCCCTTTCGTATACCCGTCTGATAAACAAAAGTTTCTCATTCCGGGTCATCAGGATATACGCAGATGATTTGGCGAAGCGTTCTCCAAAGGCCAACCGCCGAATACTTTGTGTGGCTCGCGACTTTTCGTAAGGCGATGCGTAATCCGGATGTTCACAGCTATGTGCTCGCGCTTATAGTGTATGGACGCAAGCCCGGGTGATCACGGCTCTGGCATAGTGGTGTGTGCCTGTGGAAAGTAGATTTTTCTTTCGCATTGCCTTAAATGTACTTTCAAATTGCTTGAATCTTCACAGTCGCTTGTCTGTGATAGGTGTTGCAATCGGGTATCTTAGGCACCTAGGTACCGACTACGAAACCAACGCAAAAGTGCCACAAACGTCCTCAAATATTGTATGTCGCATCGCGTCATCACGTCCTCCCCACGCAAGCCATCCATTTACCCCGTTACATACAGAATGTTTGTTCTCAATTGCGCAAATCTAGCATATGAGGATTTATTGCGTGTGGTGGTCCCAAATGGGCCCAATGCGGTGGCTCAGCGTCGTTTCGATCAACCGGGAGTACGTATAATATGTAGGTCGGATGTGCACTGTGCATTCGTCGGGATCAAAAAGGCAGAGCGTCATAAGTTGTCGATAGCCACACCAACGACTAGGTACGGACATACATATGTGCGTCCTGCATCACACCTCTACGGGCTCTCCTGTCAGGCTGTCACCTCTACACGCCGCACGATGGTTCTACCTGAACAATCTACCGCCTCGAATTTCGACATTTCGGTCTCGCGCATCACTTTACCACAATCACGATCTCCAAATTGTGATGGAATTAATCCTCCATATCTTTGTCTTGGATAGTCTATAGATGACGCGACGTTCCACGAGGTATCCATGTACTGCTTTTCTGCAGCTACTTCGGACGCTACTGGTAGTCTGGTCAGAAGCTGTCTTTCAGTAGAAAAAGTCGGGAAGATATCCCAAAGCGTCGAGCAAGGCTCGCCAGGAGAGACCTCTAGCCTCCCCGGGTATCCGGCCGGCTAATCACGGTCCGCGGCGTCCGCCTGCCAAGTCTCCTAAAATCTGCCGGCATCATTTTGGTGTAATGAATGAATGGGCCCATTGCCCAACGCCCAAGTTCCAACCTTTCTCCGACTATGATAGGAGGTTTTTTCGAAACTCTACCCATTCACTAACCAAGGCTCCGCTAGACCTTGACATCGAGCATAGCTGCATGTTCCTCCCGTGATGCTGTGGCTTTGTTATAGCAATCATGGCAACGACACATCAAGCAATTGAGCAGAGCCCATCACATGTTGAGGACGATCTGATTGCTGCAGAGGACGCGCCCGTAAGTCTGGCCCTCGGGTCGTCCGAGAGCGAATAAGAAGCTGACCTACAATATGGGCTGGCAATCACAATGACGCCGATTCTATTTTCTCCGAAGCGTTCGTGCACCCCAACCCACGTATGAATCATGATAACAATCTCCTGACGATGCGTCGCAGTCAAAGTTCCACCGCCTCCGTTGCGTCCAGCATCCTCGAGTACCGTCAACTCCATGGCCGCACGTATCATAGTGAAAAGTTCACGGCCAACTATTTCATTCCCAATGATGACCGACAGCTCGCATCGTTGGATTTATGGTTCTAGTCACTATCCCGCCTTCTCCGCTGCCCGCAGAATCGTATGCTAATGTGATTACCAGCCACCACTACTTGACGATCCTTTTCGACGACCAGCTTTTTCTGGCGCCGCTTAAAAAAGAGAAAATCCAGGTACAAGTCTGCCAGTCACTATCTGATGCACCAACTATCCTTCTCACGGTTATTGATTGAGGGGTGTGTCTTAGCGGGTACTTGACGTTGGTACTGGAACCGGTAGGTGGCAATTGCCGGAGTCTCACTGCACATCACTTTGTCGCTGACCAATTCATAAGGGATCTGGGCAATGTAAGAGAAAAGGACACCTGAGCCTCACATGTTCATATGCTCACAGAGTCTAACAGTGAATTTGCCGACCAGTTTCCAAATGCTTCCGTCATTGGTACAGATCTCTCCCCGTGCCAACCGCAGTGGGCTCCACCAAACGTTCGTTTCGAAATAGACGACGCAACGCTCGAGTGGACATGGAACGCCAACCATTTTGACTTCATTCACATCCGCTATATCTTGGGTGGTATTCAAGACTGGACTGCGCTCCTGAGAGAGGCCTACCGATGCTGTGCACCAGGGGGATGGGTAGAGTCTGTTGAGTATGAAGTTGACTTTCGCAGCGATGACGGGACGACTGAGCTGGAACCTGTTCTTGCCTCATTTGGAGAGTTGTTCCGAGAAGCAGAGAGAATCTTGAATCGTCCCTTCTTCGTGCGGGAGATACAGCAACAAGCCTTTGACGACGCTGGCTTCGTCGATAAAAGGGTGGTTACATACAAAGTATGCACTGCCAGGCAATCACTTTATTGACGTTCATCAGTGAATAACTCTTCACCAGATTCCTGTTGGCTCCTGGCCGAAGGATCGCAAACTCGCAGAAGTCGGGCGCTTTTCCAAGGCGGCAACCGAGAATGACCTCCAAGGTAAGACATTCCTTTTAATGTGCCTGTTCAGTGAGAGAACAAATGATTCTCACCTCTTACCACTAGGTTACACCCAGATGCTTTGGCAAAGCGTTCTTCAGAGACCGTCGGACGAGTACCACGTCTGGCTTTCCACTATGCTTGAGGCGATCCGTAATCCCAAGGTTCACAGCTATGTGTTTGCGTATGTCGTGTACGGACGCAAGCCAGAGTAATCTGAATACGTGTGGTGATATCAGGTCGTTCGAAGAGTTCTTCTCTTCTCTTCCGTAACGCCTAAATCTGTTCGGAAACGATGTCTTCGATGCTGCGACCGTGTCTGTGATGTCCAAGGCTATTCGGCTGTCCATGTTGACGTTCTAAATTGAGAGGGCTGTTACTTGAAGCATCTAGAACCCAAATAATGGGCCGTGAATCTTGACAAACTCAGTGTGCGTAAGTATTTGGTGACGAATAGGAAATATTTTTGTATTCGTGGTCGTGCCCACTGCCAACTCCGAGTCCAGGGACCAGGACTCCCGACATGCAACACAACCAGTTTTGACGTCGTGTCGCTACCCACGATGACTATGTATTTCCCGAGTCCCTAGAGGCTGGGCGTCGCCTAGTCCGACCGAAGCCCTCGGTTCTTGACGCAGCGACATGATGCCTTTGCTGTTGCGACTCGCTCAATGACTTGTATCCACTGTCCAGGCTCACCATCCCATCGCGGAAACCGGCCCGTCCCGAAATTGTCGAATTACGGATACATACATAGACCGGGATAGTAACGGAATGAAGACCAACGAAATGCATGAATACATGACCAGAGGCGCCTTCGTACAAATCGGCGCGTTGATTAATTCGCAACGTGCTTCGCAAGCTGCAGCCTGAATCGGCTTGAACCGTCCAAATTTATCGTGTTTGTACGAAGAAGGTATGTACTGTACATGGTTGGTTGTCGCAAGGATCGAGCCACTGGCGGGCCCGTAACCAGCCCTTGAACGATGTTACGATTGGCGGCGGGCAGATCGGCATCGAACCGAGTTGTGAACCTTGGTTGGGCGACGGTCGGAACGGCTGGAACGGCAACTTTATTAGCGTGGACCGATATTTAGCGCATATTCTACGGAGTACCTACCTACAGGCCCTTTTCGGCTCGAAAGTTCATCCATCTCTTCCATTGTTTGTTTGCTGGCGATGTCCTCTTGGGCGTTTCCGTCTGTTCTGGCAGCACTGCCGGTGGGAAAGGATTCGTCGCAAATGCGGAAGTCGCAATTCTTGATATTCTCGAAAAGCTCTCCATCTCCATGTCGCGCGTATCGCCTGTTGGCAAGTCGAATTCGAATCGTACTTCGTACTTGATGGCTGTCTAATAAAACAGGTATCTAAACGTCGGAGGCGGTGCTCAGAGGTGGAGAAGCCGAAAGCGATAAGATCACAGACGGCTACAGTACCCTCAAGTGTCAAGTTGGCTGAGAGTCTTGAGCCTGCATGATATCCTTTGTTGGTTTTGGGCAAAAGGTTGTTGCCACCGTCCACATTCCCATTACCATTCGGTGCGGGGGGGGGTTCAATTCTGCAAGTAGGGAGTCAATGGTCAAGAAGGAGACCTACAATTTCAGAGCGGAATGGCACATGAGATGGCCCTGAACCAAACGATCAACAGGCTCTTTGAGCATTCCTTATGAACGGCTCTGATCTGCACCTTGCCGAAAGTCGTGTCGCAGTTACTTAATGTACCTACATTTATACATATGTATATCTCAGACGGCAAATGTAAAGATTTGATGGCGGCTTTGCGGCACAAATGTACCGAGGTCCGAGGTATGTAGGCGCCTACACTACCTAAGGCACTGACCGTCCGGCGTCATTCGTCTTCGCACCAATTTGCCAACTTTCCACGAGCGTTTCTACCAGCAATTCGCTCGATTAGTATTGACACAATGGATTGTGCCGTGCGTGGTCGAATCATTTTAATTTTTACTACAAACATGGGTACTACATAACCGCGATGCCAGGTACTGCTCGAGGCGGAGTACCTGGCAATGGGCATTATCTCATACGGTGCACAGGGCCAAATCATACGTAGTGATTACTGCTCGTCAGAAAATGAATAGACAGAACTTGCCCCAAGTATCCGAAGATCTACGAATATATATGGTGACGTGACGTCTTTGCTCCCGAAAACCCCACTGACACGGTTTGATGTAGGTACCTGGGTAGGCAGGTAGGTACCTCATATAAGCCAAGGCCCGCTCGATCCAGTCCAGACCTAGGTAGCTTGCTTGCATGTATCTCCTACAACTTTTTTCTCGCCATAATTATCAAATATCATGTCTACAGCATCACAAGCGAATGAGCAGAGTCCACCACATACCGGGGACGATGTGATCGCTGCAGAGGACGTTTCCGTACGTATAAAGCCTGAGGTCGCCCCAGATTCAATCAAATGCGTGGACTGATGTGACATTCAGGCTGGCAATCAAAATGACGTCGATTCTGTTTACTCTGATATGTTTGTTGTGCTCTTCCCGGGGGCCGTGTGCACCTCTTCAATCTTGTTCCAATCATCTGACTATATATCCCAGGCAAAGTTCCACGGCCTCCATCTCATCCAGTGTCCTCGAGTACCGTCGTGTCCATGGACGCACCTATCATAGTGATAAGTTCGCAACCAATTATTTCCTTCCAAACGACGACCAGCAGCTCGAATCGGTGGATCTGAGGTACCATTCACTAGCCTCTATTCTCAGCGGAACTACTCGCTGATGTGATCGCAAGCCATCATTACTTGACGATCCTTCTCGACGACGAGTTGTCTCTGGCACCACTTGATCAAGAGAGAATTCATGTACGACCCTCCTGGCTCTAGGCCATTTCACACGTACCGAGGACCTTTTTACTGTTGCATACTGATGGAGCTGATGTTCTAGCGGGTGCTTGACGTCGGTACTGGAACTGGTCAGTAGTAGTACCGTCCCATGTTTCGCTATACATCACCATCGCTGACCGAGTTAAAAGGTATCTGGGCAATGTACGGCCATTAAAGTAAGAAACTCGAGATCACGAGTCCTTATGCTTATGAAGATGAACAGTGAATTTGCCGATCGATTTCCAAACGCTTCGGTCATTGGTACAGATCTCTCCCCATGCCAACCACAGTGGGTTCCACCAAACGTCCGCTTCGAAATAGACGACGCCACGCTTGAGTGGACTTGGAACGACAACTATTTTGACTATATCCATATTCGCTTTATATTCGGTGGTATTGAAGATTGGACAGGTCTCTTAAAAGAAGCCTACCGATGCTGTGCGCCAGGAGGATGGGTAGAGTCTGCTGAGGGTGATGTCGAGTTTCGCAGCGACGACGGGACGACTGAGCTGGAACCCGTTCTCGCCTCATTTGGAGAGCTGTTCCGGGAGGCTGGAAAAATCCTACATCGTCCCTTCTTCTTGCAGGACATACAGCGACAAGCTTTTGATGATGCTGGCTTCGTCGAGAAAAGGGTGCTTCGATACAAAGTATGTGCCGTCCCCTATTATCTTTGTAAGTTCCGAAAGAGAATGACTCATAAATAGGTTCCGATTGGGTCATGGCCAAAAGATGCTAAACTCGCTGAAGTCGGGCGGTTTGCCGGAGCGGCTCTGGAGAACGACCTTCAAGGCAAGTTATCTTTCATTTCCTATAATGACCTGTCCGCGAGAGGTAACAAGTCTCATCTCTGATCATTAGGATATACTCAGATGCTTTGGCAAAGCCTCCAGAAACCAGCAGACGAGTACCATGAATGGCTAGCGACTTTGAGCAAGGCGATTCGTAATCCCAAGGTGCACAGCTACATGATCGTCCATGTTGTGTACGGGCGCAAGCCAGCGTGATCCGGCTTTCGCATAGCGACGCTTATAAATGGGTGCTGTTCCTTCCATAGCGCATACTCTCTATTTGGTACCACATCTATTCATTGCTGCTATGTACTTTGTGTGTAACTTCATTTGTTGTCGAGTCAAATGTTGAAACTCCGACATAACATGTTTGAACAACGGTTAGTCTTCCCACCTGGACCTGCCCACGGATCATTGTCACATGCTGCCTTGTTGATTTGGTCTCGTAGCACGTCATCCCATGACTTCACAAAGGGGATTTTCCAGCTGGAGCACAGTAGGTACCTACACTCCTCTGCCGCTCCCAAGTGGCACCGCGATGCTGACGTAGGGTATAAAGTGGACTGTGAAGCAATCAGACGGCTGTGGCCACTTTTTTCTTGTAACAAACGCTCGTTTACGATTTATTAACGCAAAATTGATCGAGATTGTTGACCCTTTTGCAAGCGCTTACGCTGACGATGTGTTGGCAGGGCGTAGAGTAATCCAAGCCCATATAATCCTCATCTACGGCGAACCGGTGCCCAACATCGTAGTCGCACAAAAATGGCCCGTTGGGTCGTCGAACGATTCGGTACTAGGTATCTGAAGTTCTTGACTGAATTCTCAACGCTTGTATCTAGGAGGTAGGTATGTACCTATTGGCGCGTTGGTCGATCGGCGAAGGTGCCTCGCGAGTCGTAGTGGCGAATAAGTGCAGAGATCAACCTTTTAGCGGCTTTTATGTCGTACGATTCTCCCCGATTACAAAAGCATGCTTGTGCCAACAGGATCTCAGTCGTTTGTCCTGCTTTCTGCAGACCTGTACTTATCAGTCCTTTTCGTTACATACTTGACTGCGGCTCGATTGACACCGAGTCGAGTTACTAACTTACCTACTTCCTTGAAGACTTGGAAAGGTGTTCACCTTGTGGAAGGTTGCGAGTCTTCAGCTCCTCGAAGCTCATGGTCGACAAATCGGCGTGTTGCACTGTCGGCAAGTCGAATCGAACCGTACTTGATGGCTGTCTACCTATCTGAACGTCGGAGGCGGTGCTCAGAGGTGGAGAAGCCGAAAGCGATAAGATCACAGACGGCTACAGTACCCCTCAAGTGTCAAGTTGGCTCAGGCTGTAGCGTCTTGAGCTGCATGATTAGGCAAAACTAAGAAATCGTGCGGCGACGCGTAGCGGAGGCGTACATTTCGTGTTTGCCTCTTTATATCCTTTGTTGGTTTTGGGCAAAAGGTTGTCAGCCATTGCCATTCGGTGCGGGGAGGGGGTTAAATTATGCAAGTACGGAGTGCATACATATGGCCAAGAAGGAGACATGCAATTTCAGAGCGGAATGACTCATGAGATGGCCCTGAACCAAACCATCAACAGGTTCTTTGACCATTCCTTCTGAACGGCTCTGATCTGCACCTTGCCGAAAGTCGTGTCGCAGTTACTTAATGTACATACCTACATTTATACACATGTATATCTCAGACGACAAATGTAAAGATTGGATGGCGCTTTGTGGGCACTATGTTTCCGCCACGCGTGGTCGGCAGTCGCGTCGACAACGTTCCTTTGAGTCCTGACCAGTGAGTCCTGAACTACCTACTGCGGACGCTACAAGCGGGAGGCCCTCTTTTCAGCTAGGAAGAGATCTCAACGCAACCCTCGCCAAGAAAGGTCTCCCCCCATGTCAAGCCTTCAAACCAACTCTGTCCGCCTGCATCAGTTGCTGGCATCCAAGTGAGTGAATATGTAGACCGCAACTTTTCTCCGAATATGGTGAGGTGACGTCTCACTCTTGGCTTCCTCGAAGTTCCACCATAATTGACAGGTATTTAATGGCCAAGTTCCCGCTGGTACTCACCATAGCTCGCTTGCCTCTCATGACTCTATAATATCATTATATCATGTATACAGCATCTGAAGCAAATGAACAGAATCCACTACATGCCGGGGACGGTCTGATAGCCGCAGAGGACGTTCCTGTAAGCCGTTTTTGTTTTTGTCTTGACAATCAGATACGGAGACTAATAGTCTAATGGAACTAGGCTGACTATCAAAATGAAGTCGATTCTGTTATCTCCGAAGAGTTTGTGCCCCTCATCTATGATCTCTCACATGTTTCTCCATCCTGAGTCCTGACACCCGTCGCAGTAAAAGTTCTACCACCTCCATTGCATCCAGCATCCTCGAGTATCGTCAACTTCATGGCCGCACCTATCATAGTGACAAGTTCGCGACCAACTATCACATTCCCAACGACGACCAGCAGCTCGAATCGGAAGAATTATGGTTCTAGTCATCACGAGCCCACGTTCTCAGCGGAATCGCGCGCTAATGTGACTTCTAGCCACCATGTCTTGACAATCCTTTTTGACGACCAGCTGTTCCTGGCGCCCCTTGAGAAAGATAGAATTCATGTAAGAGCCTGCTAAACAATTTCAGACGCAACACTTATTGAGCGAATGATCATAGCGTGTGCTTGACGTCGGTACGGGATCCGGTGAGTAATGCGGTATTTCCCCGCCAATGACTGTTGCTGACCAGTTCGTAAGGCATATGGGCCATGTAAGGCCGAATGAAACCCTACAACCCATGGCCGTCTGCTCACAAATTTGAACAGTGAATTTGCCGATCAATTTCCCAATGCTTCAGTCATCGGTACAGATATCTCCCCGTGCCAACCGCAGTGGGTTCCACCAAATGTCTGCTTCGAAATAGATGACGCCACACTCGAGTGGACGTGGAACGCCAACCATTTTGACTTCATTCACATTCGCTACATCTTGGGTGGTATTCAAGACTGGACAGCTCTCTATAAAGAAGCCTACCGATGCTGTGCGCCAGGAGGGTGGCTAGAGTCTATTGAGTATGAACCTGCTTTTCACAGTGACGACGGGGCGCTTGAGCTGGAACCTGTTCTTGCATCTTGGGGAGAGCTATTCCGAGACGCCGCAAAAATTCTGAAGCGTCCCCTCTCCGTGCAACACATACAGAAAAAAGCCTTCAATGAGGCCGGCTTCGTCGAGGAAAGGGAAGTTCGATATAAAGTATGTGCTGTCATCTAATCACTTTTGGAAGTTCATGAAGAAATGACTCGTCACTAGATTCCTCTTGGTCCCTGGCCAAAGGATCGTAAGCTAGCTGAAGTCGGACGTTTTGCCGGTGCGGCTATAGATAACGATCTTCAAGGTAATATACGTCTCTTGTTACTCAATCTTTTGATCGAGATACCGATTCTTACTTTCTACCACTAGGCTACAGCCAAATGCTTTGGCAAAGCCTTCAAAGGCCAGCAGACGAATTTCATGTGTGGCTTGGGACTGTGCGCAAGGCGTTGCGCAATCCAAAGGTTCACTGCTATTACACTGTGCATGTTGTGTACGGACGAAAGCCAGGCTGATGCGGCTTCTGCATAGTCATAATGATTTCAGGTAATTCTTGAAGCGGCTCGTTTCTTGCATGGTGCTTAATAACTATTCTGTCAAATTAACGCATTGCTTCAAGCCTTCAACGCTGGCATCTTGTTTGTGGTGTCGATGTGCCGTTACGTGAACACTAAAAAGCTGTCGCTAGTATCGAGACCGTGACTGGCTTACATATGACACCGAGCCATACTGAGTGACAAGTAACTACATCATTGCGGATTAGCGATTTATTTTGAGCCACACGTATGTCTTAAGTATATCTATCCTGCGACATGTGGTAGCCGGCGCCATAGCAAATATCATTTCCGGGTAGCGCCAATGGATGTAAGTACTCGGTTCAACTAATAGTCATATTGTCGCTTGGTAGCCGCATGAAAGGAGCTATCGTCGGAGCAACTCAGGGCTTGGATAGAACGCATTATATGTTTTGATTCTGCAACGTGAGTAGATACTGCGAATTCGTTCGGTGGTAACGGTCGACTGCGTCCAACGACCAACAATCGAGCGCTTGAATCTGTTATCGACTCAAACCTGGCTCGTCTGCGTGCTGCGCCGCGCCGCGACGGAAGCTATGATCGGTGGAGTGCATGGCAGGCAACCTGATCAAGGTAGTCAAGGCAAGCACGTTGGCGATCAGAATATGTATTTGCCTTCGCAAACTTTTCGCTCGAGGCACACCTGCAGCTTCAAGTGTATCGGTCTCAATCCCGAGCGCTTCCACGTCGAGGTGCCTGGTGATGGCGAAGTGCTGTCTAGTCCAGAGGGTCGAATTCTTCCTGTGTGAGAGCACGCGGAGTGCGTAGCGTTTCCTCTAAGCACGCGAAGTCGAGGTGTCTAAGGGGAGGGCAGAAGAGGTCGCCACGGGCTCGTGATGGACCATTCCTGTACGTGAGGGTGCATGGGGCCGTCGGCGCGCGGCATTTACGGAGATCGGACAGGAGAGGAGGTCCTGCAGTAGTTCCATAACGCAAAGTATGTTCTCGAGAGTCGCTCCGGCAAGTTCGCTGGCAATGACGAGGACGAGTGTATGGAGGCGCTTATAGTGTGTAGTGTTGAAGCTAGCTGAAGTCGCCTCGTCGAATTGGAATCAAAGCCCTTCGGCCTCCTCTCTATTCCAGATTTATTTCTTTCCAGGAGCAATCTGGTTCCGTGTTGACGGTCGTGATCGAGCGTAGTGCGGCTTCTGCAGAGCCCTCCGTCTTTGAGGAAGGCATCGCGGCGGTTCGGCTGGTGAAGGCTGGAAGAAAACACAAAGTCAGGTAAGCCTCGAAGCGATTGAAAGGGATTCGATTCAATTTGTCTTTGAGCCGGCTTGGAACCTTCGAAATGCTGGGCGCTTCTGAGAGGGCTCTGGCTTGATCTCTGCGATCGGTTTTGGTGTTGTGAAAAGGAGAAGTTTTGTTGTGGGGGCTGCGGGAATGGGAATGATATGGCTCCGCCTGAATAAAAAGGTACCTATTAGGTACCTTGTACATACTCGTGGGTGTAACATTTTTTTTCTCTCTGTCAGCACTTCGCTTTGGCACATTTTCGCAGTGCGTGGGCGACGCGTCAATTCACCCTGAACATATCTCAGATAGCGCGACGACATTACTCTTAGACCTGACCTACTCCGAGCGCTACGGGCGGGAAGTCTGTCATCTATAAGACCTCGTCGCACGTCTCGCCAAAAAACATGCCCCCCATGTCAATAAGCCTCTCAAACCAACTCTGTCCGATCGTCCGAAGTGGGTGAATAGCGCCAACTTTTCTCCGATTATACGGAGTAGTGACTCGTGAGATGACGTCTTGGCTTCCTCGAAGCTCCACCATAATTGAAGTACATTAGGTACATAGTTACATACCTACTTAATAGCCACGTTCCCGCTGATACTCGTTATAGCTTGCCTGTTTTCCGCGACTCCATTATATCATTGTACCATGTCTACAGCACATGAAGCAAATGAACAGAATCCACCTCATATCGGTGACGATCTGATAGCTGCAGAGGACGTCTCTGTGAGCCTTATTCGTCTTAAAGTGAATCAGATGCAGAGACTAATGGATACAGGCTGAAAATCAGGATGACGTCGATTCTGTTTTATCCGAAGAGTTTGTGCCACTCAGAATTCACTTCTTCATAACTTCTCCTGGCATGTGTCACAGTCAAAGTTCCACCACGTCCATTACGTCGAGTATCCTCGAGTATCGCAAAATCCATGGTCGCACCTATCATAGTGATAAGTTCACGACCAATTACTTCATGCCGAACGATGACCAGCAGATAGAAACGATGGAGTTATGGTTCTAGACATCAGCCCAAAAGCCTCTTCAGAATCACGCTCTAACGTGACTACCAGCCACCATTACTTGGCGATCCTCTTTGACAACCAGCTGTTCCTGGCACCACTTGAGAAAGAAAAGACACATGTAAGTATCTGCTAGAAGCTAGTTATTCCCGGAGTTTCTACTATGACTGCTAGTAATCACTGATTGATTAATGTTCTCAGCGGGTGCTTGACGTCGGTACAGGATGCGGTGAGTAGCACTCAAGGTTTCACTACACATTACGGTCGCTGACAAACTTTGAAGGCATCTGGGCAATGTAAGTACTAAGACCAAAGACAACCCCACATCACACCATTATCACATTTTAGTACGTACTACGCTCACAAGGTCGAACAGTGAATTTGCCGACCGGTTTCCAAACGCTTCAGTCATCGGTACAGATCTTTCTCCGTGCCAACCGCAGTGGGTGCCCCCGAATGTCCGCTTCGAAATAGACGACGCCACGCTGGAGTGGACTTGGAACACAAATCATTTTGACTTCATTCACATCCGCCATATCGTGGGTGGTATTCAAGACTGGACAGCCCTCTTCCAAGAAGCCTACAGATGCTGTGCTCCAGGAGGATGGGTAGAGTCTGCTGAGTATGATATTGAGTTTCGCAGCGACGACGGGACGACTGAGCTGGAACCTATTTTTGCCTCCTTCAAAGATCTATATCGAGAGGCCGGCAAAATATTGAAAGTTCCCTTCTTGATAAAAGAGATACAGCAACAAGCATTTGACGAGGCTGGATTCGTTGAGAAGAGGGTAGCCCGATACAAAGTATGTCCTATCATCCGAATGCCACTTGGAAGTTTTTCGAGATAATAACAGTATAACCTTACATTAGGTCCCGATTGGTCCCTGGCCAAAGGATCCTAAACTTGCAGAAGTTGGGCGTGTTGCCAGAGCGTCTACGGAAAATGGCCTCAAAGGTAAGGACTTCCCTTTCCTATAGGCTATTACTTTCATTAAGACCCAACAATTCTCACCACTGATCACAAGGACCAAGGTTACACGCAGATGCTTTGGCAAACTGTTCTGCAGAGGCCAGCAGACGAGTACCATTTATGGCTCGCAACTATGCTCAAGGCGACCCGCAATCCCAAGGTTCACAGCTACGTGTTTGCGTACGTTGTTTACGGCCGCAAGCCGGCTTGATCCCGCTCTCGCGGCTCTCGGATAGTGACACCAGACTATTTACGGTTGTTGTTTCTTTCATAGTGCCTAACCTATATTGCGTGCGAATCGCCTCATTGGTGCTATTTCATATGTGATATCCATTTGTTCTCAAGTGAAATCTTGAAACACTGACACTACACGTTCCGACGTGCGTTAGGTTTTGTACCTTGAGCTGCCGCTGATCTGATTCCCACGCGCCATCCAGCAACTCCACCGTTTCGATGTCAATCATCATCCCGCGGGTCTCGACTCATAAAGACTCTCCTGGGTCACTTTGTCGCCTTTTCGGGCCGGAGCTCTCGTTCCTTGTCGCTTTGCATCACTTAGCTTGGCATATCGATGCTCTGGTTGTCGCTCGATGAGCCGTATCCATCGGGCTGATCACTTCCAAAGTTCCATCGCGGAGTGTGGTCAACATGAGCGCGCGACGCCGGAAAGTTGCCCGTCATGAATTTTTGGACTGTTACACAAACTCAATGGGGATAACGTAAACGGTTTTATGACCCAGGGCTCCGCGTAGGGGAACGTGAAGTGTTGGTAATATGTAGGTAGGTCGACGAAGCCACCTCGTGAATGGCTAGTACACTGTACATGCGGAGTAGGTAGGTATGCATTCGCAAGCAGAACATTGTACTTTCAATTTCAATGTGGTATTTCAGAATACAGAGTACATATATGTACATACCAATGTACCAAGACAAAAGGCGGTTGGTTGCAGCCTTGCAGGGACGGGCCCGTCGGATCATTTCGGGTTTTCACTGGTTAGAGGGGCGGCCAGATCGGCAGATCGGCATCGGACCGAGTGGCTCATTGGATGTTTTGAACCGTAATTACATGTTAGGTACATAGGTACGTGTCTACCTACCTACCTCATACATAAGCCAAGATCCCGCTCGTCCCGGTCCATAGCTTGCTCGTATGTTTCTCCTGTAGCTTTATCTTTGTCATGTACTTATAATTATATCATGTATACAGCATCTCAGCAGAGTGCACCGCATAGCGGAGAGGACGTGATTGCTGCGGAGGACGTCCCCGTGAGCCTGGGTCGCTTTGGAGTGAATCAAATGACAAATGCGGACACTAATGTTACATACATTTAGGTTGGCGATAAAAATGACCTCGATTCTGTTTACTCCGAAGTGTTTGTGCTCGTCGCAATGTATATCTTGTTCCAATCTGCTGACAGTCACTCTCAGTCCAAGTTCTACGGCTTCCATTGCATCCAGCATCCTCGAGTTCCGCCGCATCCATGGCCGCACCTATCATAGCGATAAGTTCGCAACCAACTATTTTCTTCCTAACGACAACCAGCAGATTGAATCGGTGGAATTAAGGTACATACCCTTCGCTAGCTGGCATTCTCAGCGAAATCACGCGCTGACGTGTTTCCAAGCCACCATTACCTGACGATCCTTTTTGACGACCGGCTGTTCCTGGCTCCGCTTGACAAAGATAAGATACATGTACGAGTCAGCTTACCGCGCACACACATACGATTTTTACTTTTTTTCGTTTTTTAACGATTGAGTGAACGGTTTTAGCAAGTGCTTGACGTTGGTACAGGATCTGGTGAGTAGCGATTGAGATTTCAGATTTCACTACACGTCGCTTTCGCTGACCGGTTCATCAGGCATCTGGGCAATGTATGGCCCAAAGAAAGCTGATGCCCACATGTCCAAATCTCACAAAGTTGAACAGTGAATTTGCCGACCGATATCCGAATGCTTCAGTCATCGGTACAGATCTCTCCCCGTGCCAACCGCAGTGGATTCCACCCAATCTCCGCTTCGAGATAGACGACGCCACGCTCGACTGGACTTGGGAAGCCAACCGTTTTGACTTCATCCATATTCGCTATATATTGGGTGGCATTCAAGACTGGGCGGGCCTTTTAAAAGAAGCCTACAAATGCTGTGCGCCAGGAGGCTGGGTAGAGTCTGTTGAGTTGGATATCGAATTTCGCAGCGACGACCGGACTACCGAGCTGGAACCTGTTCTTGACTCTTGGGGAGACCTGTTTCGAGAAGCCAGCAAAATTTTGAACCGTCCCTTCTTCGTACAAGACCAACAGCAACAAGCATTTGACGACTCAGACTTTGTCGACACAAGGCTGATTAGATACAAAGTATATACGTGCTGCCATCCGTCATTGTGAGTAGTTTGTAAAGAAATTGACTTGCCACTAGGTGCCTATTGGTACCTGGCCAAAGGATCGTAAGCTCGCCGAAATCGGACGATTCGCAGCAGCGGCTCTAGATAACGATCTCCAAGGTAATGCGTCCCTTATTTGCCACCATCTTTGGAAAGAGCAATTGATTCTCACCTTTGGCCATTAGGTTACACCCAGATGCTTTGGCAAAGCGTTCAAAAGCCAGCGGATGAATTCCATGTGTGGCTGGCGACTTTGCGCAAGGCGTTCCATAATCCAAAGGTTCACAGCTATTTCATTGCGCATATAGTGTATGGGCGAAAAGCGGAGTGATGGAGGTTTTGCAAAGGGTAATTTTGCGCTGTCTCTGAAGAGATCTTCTTTCTTCTATAGCACCCGAACTCTATCCTGTCAAGACATATATCAGTACAGTGGCCCGGAAAAATGATGGCCCAGGGGCCATGGCACATGCCTTGAGGTGCCGAACACTTGTGTGCATTGAAACATGTAGCGCGTACGTTTTTGGAGCTCTTTGGTCTCTAAGGAAGGCTCTTGACTTTGCTAGGTCTCCAGGCGTTCTGAGCTTGGCGATCTCGCCCTTGAGGTGAGAGGCCCCGATCTTGGTGACTAAACCGTCTTTTGATCCCTTATAAGACTCTGGAAAATTCCCTCGAAAACCGCGATCTGTGTGGCTGATCAGAATGCTGGAGAGACGCCATTCCTTTTGCGAGGTTTCGAAGCCATTCAATCATTCGAGGGGTGTTATCGCACCGTCATGGCTCCTCAAAGGTGATGGGTTGATGCGTGGATAATGGTGCATCGACGCGTCGCTAGAGGTACGTAAAGTGTAGGAAGTTTTGCGTTGCTTTTATGGGGCCAGTGGCCAGTGGCCACTGTGCGTGCCCCTTGAGTCGTGGCCGCTAAATGCTGGGGGCGAAAGCCCGAAAGTGGACACGTTGAGGCGCTGAACCTGCTGCGAGCGAAGCCTCAAATATTATCCAGCCGACACATCTATAGGTATCTGCAAACTTCGCGTAGATGAAAAATGATGTAAGTTTTCACAATCAATGATGTTTGCCACATGTGCTTAACGTGGAAAGGTCGGGTAAACGTACATATCGGCAAGCGGCTGGGTCTTGCAAACGGCGTTTCGGGGTACATATGAGGTACCTACCTAATGTAGCTACAGTATGCAAGTAGAAGTTCTAGGTTTAGCACCTAGGTAGGTCCTCCGTAGACATTACGAACGCCCATACGGAGTATGCGTCCTTCTTATTGTACTTCCGAGCATCCTCTTTTTTCCACGACTTCTTTCTGTCAGCACTTCGCTTTGGCACATTTTCGCCTTGCGTGAGCGCGTTAATTCACCTTGAACTTGTCTCAGATAGCGCGACGACATTCACTCCTAGACCTGACCTACTCCAGACGCTACGGGCGGGAAGCTCTCTGTCAGCTGTGAGATCTCGCCGCAAGTCTCGCCAACCCCCCTCACGTCAAACCAACTCTGTCCGAAGTGGGTGAATAGCGCCAACTTTTCTCCGACTATGGTGAGATGACGTCTTGGCTTCCTCGAAGCTCCACCATAATTGAATAGGTACTTAATAGCCAGTGAGCCACATTCCCCATGATACTCGTTGTAGCTTGCCTGTTTTCCGCGACTCCATTATATCATTGCACCATGTCTACAGCACCTGAAGCAAATGAACAGAATCAACCTCATACCGGGGACGATATGATAGCTGCAGAGGACGTCTCTGTGAGCCTTATTCGTCTTAAAGTGAATCAGATGCAGAGACTAATGTATACAGGCTGAAAATCAAGATGACGTCGATTCTGTTTTATCCGAAGAGTTTGTGCCACTCAGAATTCACTTCTTCATAACTTCTCCTGACATGTGTCACAGTCAAAGTTCCACCACGTCCATTACGTCGAGCATCCTCGAGTATCGCAAAATCCATGGTCGCACCTATCATAGTGATAAGTTCACAACCAATTATTTTATGCCAAACGACAACCAGCAGATCGAGGCGAATGAACTATGGTTCTAGACACTAGCCCGAAATCCTCGTCATTATCGCACTCTAATTGACTACCAGCCACCATTACTTGGCGATTCTCTTTGACGACAAGCTGTTCCTGGCACCGCTTGATAAAGAAAAGACACATGTACGCATGCTAAATACACTCTCGGTCGCACTGGAGGCTTTTTCCGATCCGGAGTCCTATCTACGAGTACTAGAAAGTACTGATTGATTCATGTTCTCAGCGAGTTCTTGACGTCGGTACAGGATCCGGCGAGTAGTTCTCAAGAGTCAAGATTCCACTACACATTGTGGTCGCTAACAAATCTTTTAGGCATCTGGGCAATGTAGAACCTAAGAAACCCCGATTTCGCTCCGATAGCACATGTCCGTACGCTCACAGTTCAAATAGTGAATTTGGCGACCAGTTTCCCAATGCTTCAGTCATCGGCACAGATCTTTCCCCGTGCCAACCACAGTGGGTTCCACCGAACGTCCGCTTCGAAATAGACGACGCCACGCTAAGGTGGACTTGGAACGACAACTATTTTGACTTTATCCACATGCGCTATATCGTGGGTGGTATTCCAGACTGGACAGGCCTCTTTAAAGAAGCCTACAGATGCTGTGCTCCAGGAGGATGGGTAGAGTCTTTTGAGTATGATGTTGAGTTCCGAAGCGATGACGGGACGACCGAGCTGGAACCTGTTCTTGCCTCCTTCAAAGACTTATATCGAGAGGCCGGCAAAATATTGAAAGTTCCTTTCTTGATAGAAGACATACAGCAACAAGCATTTGACGATGCTGGTTTCGTTGAGAAGAAAGTGGTTCGACACAAAGTATGTTTTGCCATTCAATTGCCATTTGGACGTTCAAAACTTAAGAAAAAAATCTTCATTAGATTCCTGTGGGTTCCTGGCCGAAGGATCCTAAACTCGCAGAAGTCGGGCGTGTTGTCAGAGAGTCTACGGAAAGTGGTCTCCAAGGTAAGGCATTCACTCTTTACAATTCTCATTGAACAGCAAGTGATTCTCACCTTTGATCACAAGGTTACACGCAGATGCTTTGGCAAAGTGTTCTCCAGAGGCCAGCAGACGAGTACCACGTGTGGCTCGCGACTATGCTCAAGGCGATCCGGAATCCCAAGGTTCACAGCTACGTGTTTGCTTATGTTGTTTACGGACGCAAGCCGGCGTCATGATTGATCCGGCTCTCGCTGCTCTCGGATAGTGACGCCAGGCCATTTTGTTTTTAATAGCGCCCAACTTATATTTCGTGAAGAGTATTTTATTGTTGTTATTTTTCACGTGATACACATTTGTTCTCAAGTGAAATGTTGAAACTCTGACGCTACACGTTTCGACGTGCGTTAGATTTTATACTTTGAGCTTCCGCTTTTCTGATTCCCACGCGCTGTTGAGCAACTCTACTGTTTCGATGTCATCTCGCGACTCATAAAAGCTCTCCTCGATCACCTTGTCGCCTTGTTGGGGCCGGGGCTCTCGTTTCTTTTCGCTTTTCATCACTTAATATCTTGTTTCACGTCAAAGCCATGAAGATTGTAGGTATTTCAATCGCGCATCTCGAGTAAGCTGAAAGGCCTCAGGTGGAGTTATTATATGGTGGTCCACCGTTCAAAACGTTAAACACATTAGGTGCATACCATCAAAGCCCAGATCTTTGCCCTCGCACAACGCAAAGGCGTATGTACCTACAGTAGCACCGTCTGGCGCCAGTTTGTCGGCGCTGGCTCCTCCGCTTGTGCTGTACGAGCTCACAGCTTTCTAATAACGACGACAACGTAGTTTACCAGAAAGAGATCGATCACTTCTGCAGGGTTTTTGTTTCGGGGCAAAAGAGGGTTGATGTGGAACAAGTTGGGCGCATCGCGCAAGTCCTACTCGGTACAATGTATGTACACACCTAGTACCATGTACTGTTACATGATGTACATGCAACCAATTTACTCCGTAAGGAGAGCGAAACCATGCACAAATTAGGATCTCCGTGCATATTAGGGAATTGCTTCGTAGGGAGGTCCGCCGTATCTTTCCTCCCACCGGGACGAGTTGGCCTCAAAGTACCCCCAACCTCGTGGAAGGTGCAGTGTTCATTGCCACGTCAAGGTTACGGGGTGCTGTAGATATTTATTCAACCATAAGAAAATGGGATGCATATCCCAAATGCCAAGGCCGGGAGACCTTGAGAACACAGCATCAACCAGGGCAAAGGCCTTTTGCCCTCGTCGCCGGTTGGCCACCATGTGACCATTTGGAGCCGGAAGATTTGCGAGCCAGGATCGCGGACTTGTAGAGGTTATTGCTATGAGCTGTGTTGGGCGTATCATCTTACGAAGGCATTTATGGTGATGCCTGAAATATAAGTGCTTATCCTGGCCGCATGTAGGTGATGCTGGATGGCGAGGTACTGCTCTAATATGCTCGTCTGGAACCACACGCTGCCATCCACAGCTACAAGGTGAGATGAAGTCTTGGCTTCCGCAAACAAAACCCACTACATAGATATATTAACCAAGGTCCCACCGGCCCTGGCTGTAGTACTAGTATGTTTGTTTCTCCTCTGAGTTTATATACTTTTTCTTATCACACCATGTCTGCAGCATCACAAGCAAATGAGCCGAGTCAACCAGATACCGAGGACGTGCTGATTGCGGCGGATGAAGTTCCCGTAAGTGGAGGTCGACTCGACGTGAATTAAATGCGAGACTAATGGACAAGTTAGACTGCTGGCCCCAATGACAACGATTCTGTTTTTTCCGACAGGTTTGTTCTCCTCAAAGTCGACAGGCCCAGGCCATTGAAATATTCTGACGGAACGTCGTAGCAAGAGTTCCACCGCCTCCATTTCATCCAGCATCCTCGAGTACCGTCGAATCAACGGCCGCACTTATCATAGCGATAAGTTCGCCGCCAACTACTTCCTTCCGAACGATGACCAGCAGCTCGAATCAGTAGAATTAACGTAACAGTCACTGGACCGTATTCTTGGCGGAACCTAATGCTGATGTAGTCGATAGCCACCATTACATGGCGATTCTTTTTGATGACCGGTTGTTCCTAGCACCCCTTGAAAAAGAAAAGATCCATGTATGAGTCACCAGTTCGCTCAGCGCTTCCAGACGCATTGCCATTAACTGAGCGAATGTTTCTAGCGAGTGCTTGACGTCGGTACGGGAACCGGTAAGTGCTGAAGTCTGACCCAGGTAACAGGCTTCACTACTCAACGTCGCTGACCAATCTGTAAGGTATATGGGCAATGTACGACCAGAGAGCACTCTATAACATACGCACGTATGCTGATAAAGTAGAACAGTGAATTTGCCGACCAGTTTCCAAATGCATCAGTCATTGGTACAGATCTCTCCCCGTGTCAACCGCAATGGATTCCACCAAACGTCCACTTCGAAATAGACGACGCTGGGCTCGAGTGGACCTGGAACGCCGACTATTTTGACTTTATTCACATCCGCTTAATCCTGGGTGGTATTGAAGACTGGACGGCCCTCTTAAAAGAAGCCTACAGATGCTGCGCGCCAGGAGGCTGGGTGGAGTCTGTTGAAGGGGAGGTCGACTTTCGCAGCGACGACGGGACTACCGAACTTGAACCTGTTCTCGCCTCGGTGGCAGAATTGTACCGAGAGGCCGGAAAAATCTTGAAACGCCCCTTCGTCCTGCAAGAGATCCAACCGCAAGCCTTTGACGAGGCTGGCTTCGTCGAGAAAAGGATTGTTCGATACAAGGTAGGTGCCTTGATCTATAACCTTTGGGAGTTCAGAAAGATAATGAATCGTTGGTAGGTTCCCGTTGGTCCCTGGGCAAAGGATCCTAAACTTGCTGAAGTAGGGCGGTGTTTCGGAGCGGCCGTGGAGAACGATCTTCAAGGTAAGGACCCCCGGGCCTCACATTCCTTCATCCACTTGTGTCAACAGTCAAAGAGCGCAGAATTCTTACATCTGATCGTCAGGTTACACTCAGATGCTTTGGCAAAGTCTCCAAAGACCAGCAGATGAGTATCATGTGTGGCTTGCGGCTCTGCGGAAGGCGATCCGGAATCCTAAGGTTCACAGCTACATGATTGCGCATGTGGTGTACGGGCGCAAGCCCCAGTAATCTGGCGCTTGCATGCCGATATCAGACGGAATCTAAAAAGATTTTCTTTTCGATGTTCGCTTCAATCCTATGCTGGGAACGCATGATTTCTCCAATCCTGCTACCTTGGTTGCGATGTCCGCATGTTGCCACGCGATCGGTAGAGCGCTGACCCTGGTACTAGGCCGGTAATTGACTGAGACGGTGGCAACAAGGCACAGAAGACAACGCGATCATGGTATTATGTCCAATTTCACATAGTGAATGAATGCGAAGTTTAGTTCGCGGCATGTAGCCTCCGTGGAATGATGAATTGCTGCAGGAGTGCCACGGGCCACAGCCCACAAAGATTTCATGGCTTTATGGGGTGCATGCGTTGTATTCCTGTAGCAGGCATGTGCGTAGCGGGGTCCAAAACCCCACAGAACTTTGCGTCGCTTTATTAGGTATTACGTCGATGCACACCTTTATTCACCCGCAGACGGGATATACAATATGATAGGACCAACTTTGCTCCAGCTGGTACAGTAGAACATCGATGTAATGAAACCATCTTCAGAACAATGATAACACGCTAAAACGATAGTTTTTGATCAAAAACTTGGGGTTACCTGACAGATGATGATAAACCTCGCTAAGGCGGTAGCGATGCAAATATCGGTCCAAAAATAGGCTGATATCGTTACATCGAGGTCATCACACCCAATTTTCTGGCCAAACCTCTCACACACTGCCCCACTATCACATCGCAATCAATTCCTCGCGCATTAAGACACTCAATTCTGATCTCTCAATGAGGCTACGACACACATTGAGATGATGTCGTATCGTTGAACTCCACAAAAAATACGTTCGGTACTTATTGGCCAAGATCCCGCTCGTCCAGGTTATAATTCTCCCATAACTTTATTATCATGTCTACAGCACCAACAAATGAGCGGAGTCCGCCTCATATCGAGGACGTCCTGATTGCTGCGGCTCCTGTAAGCCCCCGTCACCTTAGAGTGTTACAAATACGGATTCTGATGAATTTTCAGGCTGTTGATCAAAATAACGTCTACTCTGATTTTTCCGAAGAGTATGTGGCCCTTATAATCCGCATGTTGATTCATACTTCTGACGATCTGTTGCAGTGAAATTTCCACCGCCTCCATTACATCTAGTATCCTTGAGTACCGTCGACTCCACGGCCGCACCTATCATAGTGACAAGTTCACTGCCAACTATTTTATTCCCAACGACGACCAACAGCTCGAATCGTTAAATTTATGGTTCTACATAGTCACAAATTAGCCCACATCCTCGCCAGATTCTAACATTAGTGCCAGCCACCATTATTTGACGATCCTTTTTGACGACCAGCTGTTCCTGGCGCCCCTTGAGAAAGACAAGTTACACGTATGAGTCTTCGTGGCGCTTCAAGGCGTACTTTGTGCATTGATTACTCTCGCTAACGAAGATTTACTAGCGGGTGCTTGACGTCGGTACGGGAACCGGTAAGTAGTTCTTGGAATCCTTTGGTGGCTTTCTATCACTGTAGCTACTTTCTATCACTGTAGCTAATCAGTTGTAAGGTATCTGGGCGATGTATGGAAAAGGAAAACCATCTGTGAATTGTCAGTATGCTCACAAAGTTGCGTAGTGAATTTGCCGATCAATTTCCCAATGCTTCAGTTATTGGTACAGATCTCTCCCCGTGCCAACCACAGTGGGTTCCGCCAAACGTCCGCTTCGAAATAGACGACGCCGCGCTGGAGTGGACTTGGAACGACAACTTTTTTGACTTCACACATATCCGCTATATCTTAGGTGGCATTCAAGACTGGACAGGCCTCTTCAAACAAGCTTACAGATGCTGTGCGCCCGGAGGATGGGTCCAGTCCGTTGAATTGGATGTTGAGTTTCGCAGTGATGACGGGACTACTGATATGGAACCTGTTCTCGCCTCATTCGGGGAGCTGTTCCGAGAGGCCGGCAAAATATTGAGCCGCCCCTTCTTCGTGCAAGAGATACAACAACAAGCCTTTGACGAGGCCGGCTTTGTCGAGAAAAGGGTGTCCCGACACAAAGTATGTGCTGCCAGTGGCAGAGCCTGCCACTAAGTGCGCTTTGGACATTCATGAAAAATTGACTAGGTTACTAGATTCCTGTTGGTCCCTGGGCAGGGGCGAAGGATCCTAAACTTGCTGAGGTCGGCCGGTTTGCCAGAGCGGCTGCTGATAATGACCTACAAGGTAAGATATCCCCTCTTTGCGAGTCTTGATTTGAAAGAGCAAAAAATACCCACCTCGTATTGTTAGGTTACACCCAAATGCTTTGGCAAAGCGTACTTCAAAGGCCAGCAGACGCGTATCATGTTTGGCTTGCGTCCATGCGTAAGGCTATCCATAACCCCAGGGTTCACAGCTATGTGATTGCGGATGTTGTGTACGGAAAGAAGCCAGAGTGATCATGCATGATCACTCTGGCTTCTTTCCGTGCAGCATGATCATTGATGACATGGCCGTTGAAGGGACTCTTTCTTCATAGTGCCTACGTTCTACTTTTGGAAGCATAGCGCTTCATCGCTGCCACCCTATCGGTGTTGTCTATTTGTGGTCAAGTGAACAATCAGATATCTAAATGTTTCGTGGTACGAACATTTTTACCTTCGTATGCTGCTGATTTGATGCCTAGAAAACTTCAGCAATGTGGCTTTTTCGGGCCTAGTACTTTGTCTCGCGACTCACAATAGCTTTCTGATCTTAGTGATCTACCATATCCTTGTCTACTGTAGCAGGAGCCTGAGCCTCGTTTCTCTGCCCGCATCATCCCAAGTGACCTTCCTAGCGATGCCCATCCAGCCGCGCCACGAATCTGTCCAGGCGGCGGGCGCACGTCGCCATTCATCGCGTGCATCGATATTTTGCGCAAATTCGTCTAGCTCGACATGGATTGTCGAAAGAACTGTCACGAAATGGCTGTGAACGGCAGTTCGAAAAGGCACTCAAATAGAATCTATCTCTTGTCGAGCGATGTATGAGGAGGAAAAGAAGGAAGAGATAATGTGTGTTACAGGAGGGCGGGTAACAAGAACGCAGTGAGGCGCAAAACGGCGGGAAACGGACGACGTTTTGCGTCAACGCACCTTCTTACAACATTCTCGATCTCAACCCACTCAATGATCTTTGACAGGCCTCAATAAATTACTTGGAGAGATTGCTATAGATTCTGGGATGAGATCGACATATATAGCTCGGCACTGGCGGTGATAACCTTAAAGAGTGCTATAGTAAGTACCGGTCACATCATGTCATTACTTCGTAAAAACTCTACAGGCTGTACTCAATCGTGCATCTATGTTAATCGACACGGCCTGAGTGTATCAGTGAAGTTATTGCCTGTGAGAAACGCATAACCACCCGTTCCACCCGAAAGGTCAAGTGACCGAGTTGCACGTCTGCAGCTTGATCAAGGTTATATAGTGCATTGTCACAGCTGCACCTGTACAGACCGTGACATTGCCTGTAGGCTGTGGTGCACTCACAGGCACTGGTGGCCCAATTTCCAAATTACAAAAACGCTCATTAGAAAATGGGCGCCACATGTATGCGGTTTGCGTTTGTTTTGCAACAGAGCTACAGAGTCGCTCCGCACGCTCTATGTATACCTACCTATGTATATGTACAAACTACCTATGTACCTTACATAAGGTACCTACCTATGTAGAATGTTCCTGGTATGTAGCAGGTACACCTTGAAATCACACTAAGAGAGCTTGTAGGCGTGCACAACTGACGCCAAGTTTGCATCGATAACGCCTCGCTCATAGTGCATGCTTGTGTCGTACGATTCCTCCCCTCTGCGACGACACGACCGTGCTTTTACCAGAAGATATCTGTCGCTTCTACGGCCATTTCTGCAAGAGAGGGTTGGGTGGTGTGGACACTGTGGAGCTTGTTGGGCGCCTTTGGCCCAAGAAGTCCTTTTGCAAAGACAGAGAAGTCAAGTTCAAGCTGGTCTACGGAGTATTGTCTAGAAACACGATGCCTAGCCGCAGCCTAGGTAGAAGTTGGACATTGCTGTCTCAGATGGCGTGACATTGCGATGCATGCTCGTCTGAAATTTGAAGTATACCTATATGTAGACCCAACTTTCCCCCGCCTATCGGGGGGCATTGATGATTGACGTAACGTTCTGGCCGGCCTCCTTCAAACCCCATTACGATTAGGTACATACTTATCTATGAGCCAACACCTCGCAGGCGTCGAATTCATTCGGGAACCCTCGACGAGTGTTGTGGCATCGCCATGGCTACTCAAGAGTCAAAGGGAATGGCTTGATGTGTGGATGATGAAGGTGCATCGATGCTTCGCGACGAAACGTGGAGGGAGTTTTGTGTTATTTTTTCGTGTGACGCTCATTTTTTATGCAACACAGAGCTTGACCGTAAAGCGAAAATCGGCAACCTCAGTCTGTCAGCAAAGACGCCTTGCCTGGTATGTACAGCCACTGCACCTACAACATTGTTTGCTCTCGACAAGTTACAATGACGACGTGCTCTTTATTACCAGAAGGCCTGATGATGTCATATTCATTTGCATGGCCGAATCTGCGGCTGATTTCTGGAGAACAGGGCCGCCGCCGCGCCGCGTCACCGCGTGGAGCTTGTTGGGTACATATACATGATACACACCTAAATTGGTACATATGTCCAATCTGAGTCAACCTTCATGCAGTCCGGAAAGTCTTTGCCGTTGTGTGCTCACAGCTCACTGCTGTCCATCGTCACGTTGAACTGCGTTGCCGTTCTTCGCGCCAACGAGACTTGTTACATGTATCCCCCGGTGCAAATTCTTTCTTACCTCGAAAAGTACTCCATCGACAACGTCCCGTGTCTCATCGTCGGCGAGACGATTCGATTTGTACTTGATGGTTAGTTTCTCTGACCGTTATTAGGGCGATAGCGGAGACGTCGGAAGGCCGGGATCAGCGCTAGAGCTTGCGAATATAGCGTCCGCCGTCGACAAGCGGCTGGAACTGACGGGGAATGAGCTGAGGCGCCTCTGGCCTAGGTTTATGTAGTAGGTAGTAGGTACATATGTACCTATGAAAAAGGGCCCATCGGTCACTTTCTCATCGACATTCGGCGCTGGAAGGTTGAATGCTGCGGCAGGGCCAAGTCTAGAAAGCAGGAGGCTGCCGAATCCAGCACCATGGGCATGAGTTAATACATGGCACTAAATCGCAGAAGATGACGGCAGAAAGATTCATCAAGTCTTCGAGGGGAGGTTTCAGAACGCTCTGCATCTCTGAGATTCATCATGATGTGGCTGCTTATTGCAGAACAAGATGCAAAGGGCCGGGGAGCCTGGAGATCGAAGGCCACAGTGCACACCGACACCTACATGTGTCCCGAGCTGTCGGCTGTCCAACATCCCACAAGCTCAGCTCTCTACTCGATAGGTATGTCCCAGCCTCCCAGGCCAGGCCAGAAGTTAGAACTTCACTTTAAGATGTTTCTGTCTTGCGGGGAGCGCGTCATTTGAAGAATATGATCGCGATGCCTATTGCCTAAAACACGGGTCTTCCCTGCGGACCCTGCCGTTGGCTTACTCCGTGGGTTACAGGTGGCGCGACACGGCAAGATACCACTCTCTTAGGTAACTCAACTTCAACTGAATAGGGTCATCCTGTCTTCAACTAAGGTATGCTCATTGGTGAGATGACGTCTTGGCTTCATTCTCCACTAAATATGATTATTGCTTACCTACCTACATACCTACCTTGTACATACCTACATACCTACCTATCCTAGGTGGTATTTAATAGCCGACGTCCGGCTCGACGTAGCTCTAGCTCGTCATTTTCTTCCAAAACTACCTCATATATTATGTCTACAGTACGCGCAAATGAGCAGAGTCCATCCCACACCGAGGACGCCCTGATTGCTGTAGAGGACGCTCCGGTAAGCCAGGCTGGGTCGCCACGCAGTGCATCAAAAAGAAGGCTAATATGCAACTTAGGCTGATGCCCTCAGTGATACCGATTCTGTTTTCTCTGAAGAGTTTGTGCCCCTCACAATCCACAGAAAGTTTCAAGTTTCTGACGATCTGTCAGTCGAACTTCCACCGCCTCCATTTCATCCAGTATACTCGAGTACCGTCGCAACCATGGCCGTACTTACCATAGCGATAAATTCGCGACCAACTATTTTCTTCCTAACGACGACCAGCAGCTCGAATCAGTGGAATTAGCGTAAGAGTCACTAGCCCGTTTTCTCAGCGGAATTGCATGCAGCATGCTAACGTGATAGCTAGCCACCATTATTTGACAATCCTTTTTGGCGACCAGTTGTTCCTGGCGCCGCTTGAGAAATATAAGATACATGTACGAGCAATTTGAATCACTGTGCTAGGCGCTTTGAGGCGGATGGAATCTTCGTGTCACAATTACTAAACAATGAATGGGCGAATACTTTTAGCGGGTGCTTGACATTGGTACGGGAACCGGTAGGTACTAATCCATGTTCGTCTGCACCGTACCGTAGCTGACCATTCAAGGTATCTGGGCAATGTACGTCCAAAAGGAGACCTATTCCACATTTGCGTATGCTCACGAAGTCGAACAGTGAATTTGCCGACCAGTTTCCAAACACGTCAGTCATCGGTACAGACCTATCCCCATGCCAACCGCAGTGGATTCCACCAAACGTCCGCTTCGAAATAGACGATGCCACGCTGGAGTGGACTTGGAACGACAATCATTTTGACTTTATCCATATTCGCTATATCGTAGGTGGTATACAAGACTGGCCTGTCCTCTTCAAAGAAGCTTACAGATGCTGCGCGCCCGGAGGATGGGTAGAGTCTGTTGAGATTGATCCGGAATTTTGCAGCGATGATGGCACTACCGAGCTGGAACCCGTTTTCGCTTCAGTTAAAGAGCTATATCGAGAGGCCGGTAAAACCTTGAACCGCCCCTTCTTCTTGCAAGAGATACAGCGACAAGCATTTGATGAGGCTGGCTTCGTCGAGAAACAAGTGGTCCGATACAAAGTATGTCCCTTCACCCATCAAATTTGGAAGACGGAAGGAGAATGACTCGTAGTAGGCTCCTATTGGTTCCTGGGCAAAGGATCCTAGACTTGCCGAAGTCGGCCGCTTTCTCGAAGCGACGATCGAAAACGACCTTCAAGGTAAGGCACCATCTCTTTCCTAGGACTACTCGTTTGCAAGAGCCACCACCACTCACCTCTGATCGTTAGGTTATACCCAGATGCCTTGGCAAGTCCTCCAAAAACCAGCCGACGAGTACCAAGTGTGGCTCGCGACTCTGCGGAAGGCCATCCGAAATCCAAGGGTCCACAGCTACATGATTGTGCATGTTGTATACGGACGCAAGCCCGCATGACCGTGCCCTCGCCTAGGTAGTCATATGAGGCAGCAGGTGCTGGACGGACTTATCAAATTGTTTCTTTGGAGGCGCCCAATTCTATCAGGGAACGCAACGCCCAATCCTGCTCCCTCGTTTGTGATATCCACTTGATGTCAGTAGGCAAGTAGAGAATTGTACAAGTTGTAAACATTTGGCTATAATCGCCCGCGCCATGTCCACATGTCTAAAAAGAGGCAACTGTTAACTGTATGAGCTAAACTTTCCCCGATGGAAACTTTTGTCGTATGGTAACCCTTTTGTCGACCGCGTTGCGAAGGACACAGCACACTCGAAACAAGCCGGCCAATTAATTGAGAAATACCATTGATTACTGAATAGTCTCAGCTACACAAAAGCTCATATATGATAGCTGCCAATGGTCATCCGTATCCCGCGCATTCCACGAGCTCATTTCCACGAGTTCTCCTTGGCCTCACCCACGCTTGGATGCACGTCGGTTCGGCCTTGCGCGGGCGCATCAATTTTTACTACGCGATGAACATTGAAATCCATGCCTGAACTATGCAG
Source organism: Claviceps purpurea (assembly GCA_029405325.1). Taxonomy (NCBI): domain Eukaryota; kingdom Fungi; phylum Ascomycota; class Sordariomycetes; order Hypocreales; family Clavicipitaceae; genus Claviceps; species Claviceps purpurea. The sequence goes on along the minus strand of CM055783.1, from coordinate 1,659,629 downwards.
CATGCACCCATTGTCTCAGATGACACTGCATTGCGACATACTGCGGCTAAAACCGGATAGATGGTCGAAACCTTCTCTAGCTCATGGTGAGATGATGTCTTACCTTACCTCGAAACTCCACTAATTATAAAGAACATTATATATATATATATTGGCAAAATCCCTCTCGCGCTGAATACAATTTGTTCGTTTCCTCCCGATTTCTTTATTTTGTCATCACGCCATGTCTTTACCTCCACAAGCAAACGAGCAGGATCCGCTCCACATCGAGGGCGATCTGATTCCCGCGAAGGAAGTTCCCGTACGCCTGGAGTCGCCTCCGCGTAAACAAGACACTGAAACTAATGTAAAATTAGGCAGACGATCGACACGACGTGGATTCTGTCTTCTCCGAAGAGTTTGTGCCCCCTCAGAGTATGCATCGTTGTACAAATGACCGGTCAGATTGCTGGCAACTACAGAGTTCTTTGCACCACGCCGCAGCTTCTTTATTCCACTGTCCTGACAATCTGCCGCAGCCAAAGTTTCACCACCTCCATTTCATCTAGTATCCTCGAATACCGTCGTATCCATGGTCGAACCTATCACAGTGACAAGTTCACGACCAATTATATCTTTCCCAACGACGACCAGCAGCTAGAATCAGTGGAATTGAGGTGCCACTCCAACCAGCCTTGTTTTTCCTGCGAAACCGCACGCTAATAATGTGATTGCAAGCCATCATGCCTTGACCATCCTTCTTGACGACCAGTTGTTCCTGGCACCGCTTGAAAAGAATAAGATTCATGTACGAGCTTTCTGAACGCTTTCACACGCCTTGACAATCTTTCCAAATCCTAATTGAGCGTATGGTCTTAGCGAGTGCTCGATGTCGGCACGGGATCCGGTGAGTAGTGATCAAGTACCTAATTTGCTACGCATTACTATCACTAACCACCTTGGCAGGCATCTGGGCGATGTAAGGCTCGAACAACCCTTAGTACTTACTCCCACAATATGCACCACACGCTGAACACAGAACAGTGACTTTGCCGACCAGTTTCCACATGCTTCTGTCATTGGTACAGATTTGTCCCCGTGTCAGCCTCGGTGGGTTCCACCAAACGTACGATTCGAAATTGACGACGCGACTCTAGACTGGACTTGGAACGCCAACCATTTTGACTTTATCCACATTCGTTATATTTTGGGCGGCATTCAAGACTGGACAGCTTTCTTGAGAGAAGCCTACAGATGTTGTGCGCCAGGAGGATGGGTAGAGTCGACAGAGTATGATGTTGAGCTTCAGAGCGATGACGGGACTATCGAGCTGGAACCTGTTCTTGCTTCGGTTGGAGACTTATACCGAGAGGCCGGCAAAGTCTTGAACCGTCCCTTCTTCTTGCAAGAGATACAGCCACAAGTCTTTGACGAGGCTGGTTTCGTCGACAAAAGGATGTTTCGATACAAGGTTTGTGCTGTCATCTATAGACTATCGACAGTGAAAGTTATTCAAGAGAATAATCCGTTCCTAGATGCCTGTTGGTCCCTGGCCAAAGGATTCTAAACTCGCTGAAGTCGGGCGGTCTCTCCGAGCGGCTTTAGAGAATGACCTTCAAGGTGAGGCCTCTCTATTTTGTCTGTAATTACTCTTTGAAGATAACGAACGAGTCTCACCTCCGATCATTAGGTTACACCCAGATGCTTTGGCAAAGCCTTCAGAAACCTGAAGATGAGTATCACACGTGGTTGACGACTCTGCGGAAGGCGATCCGTAATCCCAAGGTTCACGGCTACATGATTGTCCATGTGGTGTACGGACGCAAGCCAGAGTGATCCGGCCGTCGCGCCGAAATATCCCGCAGTTCGCTCAAAGGGGTTTGTTCTTCTTTCATAAGTCGGACTCAAAAATATCCTTCAAACGCATATAGTTCCAACCCTGCTACCTCCTGCTATCTTGGGGTATCCGGTGATACGCTGAACATTGGAGAGTTGAAGCTATAATCGGTCCAGTGAATGTCTTACACGAGGGAAACGTGCCACAATGATGAGCAACTATACAAGATGAAGTAATCTGTATTCTGGAATCCTGGATCAAAGCAAAGTGGATTTGGGCACCTTGTAGAATTGAGACCATATGGCATATAATGCGATGCGCGATGGCGGGTGTTCGCAAGCATCCCATTCCAAACTGATATTTATCCCCTACGCCTCACTGGTGCGGAAAGGCACGGGGAAGAGAAGAGAGACTCAGAGAGGGAAAGGGAGAGAGGGGAGAGAGAGGAGAGAGGAGAGAGGAGAGAGGAGAGAGGAGAGAGGAGAGAGGAGAGAGGAGAGAGGAGCGGGAGAGAGTTTTAGAATAACTTGATTGGCGGAGGCGTGAGCCGCAAGTGAGCCTGCCGGGGGACCAGGGCAGGTAGCTGACGAGAGTAGCTGTCGCCTGAGGGCTGGAACAGGCCCGGAGGTGCCTCCGACCCGTGGCTCTGCGAGAGCGGGTCGTTGGCAGGCCATTTGTGTGAGAAACAAGGCCGTAACACGGGGAGGTCTTTGCTGTCAGATAGCTCGCTCGCGACCGATGTTCAGAGGGCCAGGGCTCCGCGACCGGCAAAGGTCCTTTCTGCAGAGGAAAGGTGCCTTCGGCCGCCGGCGCCGCGTCGGGGCCGGTAAGTGAGACAGCAGGCACCCCAAGCCTCGGGGCTCTAGCGAGGCACCCCGAGCCGCGGACGGACGGACGGGAGCCAAATGGGCCTCCACTCGCGGTCACTAAATACAATGAAGCAGAAGCAAATAAACAAGAACGAGCATTAAAATGACAAGAAACGCAACAATTTGGTACCGATGGGTTACATGATAAATGACAAGAGCGCCTGCTACCCTCGGTAAAAAACCCTGTGGGAAAAAGAGTGGTAGCACCTTCCGGCCTGCGCCTTACCCCCAAGCACCCATCTGTCTCCGTGCTCCTAACAACAACAAAAAGAACCCCAAGGACCAGTAACGTAACTTCAAGAAAAAACAGAGAGCGGTAACTGACAAAGGAAAAAATTCTCCGTCAACCGGTGAAGGTCCTTTATGAAGAGGAAAGGAAGACCTTGGGCCGGCGCCGGGTCGGGGCTCGTGCGCGGCACCCCGAGCCGCGGGCGGGAGGAAGGTAGAAGAAAGGCCATAACACGGGGAGGTCCTTATGCCGAAGAGCGTTCGCGACCGGTTTTCAGAGGATAGGGGCTCCGTAACCCGGTGAAAGTACTTCCTGCAGAGAAAAGAAGGCCCTCGGCCGTGTCTTCGATCCGGGCTGGCGCCGCGGGATCGTTGCGGGGGCCATCGTGGACGACCTCCGGGTTTCTGTGCTCGGTGAACTGGGAAGGTCTTTTGTTGGTAGAGGAGAGCTGCCTCGGGCGGGGGCCCCAGGCTCCGCGGCGAAAAAAAGTCCGAGAAAGCGTGTCAAGGGAGGTGGGCGGGTTTTCCGAAAAAAGGCTTTTCTGCACCGAGTTGTTCGTGATGTGCAAATGTGAAAGATTTTCAGGTGGGGCACATGTGGCATCGTGTGGCTCCGTCTTTTATAAATATTTTTCCATTTATGGCGGCAGACGTCGCGGTCAAATGAAGGATTGGCGAGAAAGTTGTGGCGATTCTCATCATATGATCATCGCATATACGTGACTGTCCAACATGGGCGCAAAGTTGTGGTATTTCGATTTCCTTGCAACGGAGGTTTATGTGATTTGTACATCCTCCAGCTTGGATTAGCCATTCAAGACTCAGGGCTTCATCTTGGAAGCGCACGCCGCACAATGAATGAGAAGGCGTTGTACTCAGTTCGTCGGCAAAGACACCTTGCCTGCCGCATACACCAGCTTGTGTCGTACGATGATTTTCTCCGACAAGTCACAGCCACTTTAACCAGAAGGTACCTATTGGTCGGGGATGCTCGAAGGTGGAGAGGTCGGAGTGTTGAGGACAGCGGCCAAGACAGGTAAAGACGAATGACCCAAATGCCGACTCCGACCGAGGCCGGTACTAGGTAAAGAGCTTGCGATCACAGCGTCGACACTGGACAGGCCGCGAGGTTAGTGCTGCGGCGGAACCAAGTCTGGCGAGCGCCATGAGTCGATGGATGGCAGAAAACCGCATAAGATGGTGGGAGAAAGATTCAGCAAGTCTTTGAGCGGAGGGAGGCTTCCCAACGTTCTTCATCTGTCCCTCGCTAAGAGTCATACTGATGTTGCTGCTTGCTGCGGAAGAGAATGCTTAATACCAGGGAATGTCGAAGGCTCCGCCCGTTGTCACATCCACTATGTGTATGAAAGTTTGTCGGCGCTCGTGGATCAGACCCTGAATCTCCACTGTGACCTCTTACCTACTTATTCTCCAAAATCCCCCCGACCTGGTCATTGCTCCCTTGTTCTCTCATGACTTTGTTATACCATGTCTCCAGCACAAGCACATGGGCAGAGCCGCAGAGTCCACCACGTATTGAGGATATACTGATTGCTGCAGATGACGTGCCTGTAAGTCTGGGTTGCCTTCTCAGAGCGCATCGAATCCGATGCTTGAGCCACTAGGCTGATGGTCCCAGTGACGCCAATTCTGTTTTTTCCGAAGAGTTGTGCCCCTAACAATTCATAGGCCTGTTCGAAGTTCTGACGACCCGTCGCAGTCAAAGTTCCACCGCCTCTATTGCATCTAGCATCCTCGAGTACCGTCGAAGGCATGGCCGGACCTATCATAACGATAAGTTTGCGACGAACTATTTCATCCCAAATGACGACCAGCAGCTCGAATCGGTGGAATTGAAGAACTAGTCGCTGATAATTGTTCATGGCAGAATCAACGCTAATATGATCGCAAGCCATCACTCCTTGACACTTCTTTTTGACGACAGGTTGTTCCTGGCACCGCTTGAGACACCTAAGATCCAATGTACGAGTCTGCCCAGTGTCAGGCGCGTCTGAATTTCCCGAACGTGTCTCATGTTTGCTAATTGAGCAAATGTTCTCAGCGAGTGCTTGACGTCGGCACGTGAACCGGCGAGGCTATAGCAATCCATGTTTTATTACGCATTGCCGTCGCTGACCGGTTCATCAGGAATCTGGGCAATGTACGACACAAGGAAACCCAAATCCCTCATCATTCATGTAGAGCCGTTTTCGGTTGCTTACAAACTGAATAGTGAATTCGTCGACCGATTTCCAAACACTTTAGTCATTGGTACGGATCTATCCCCGTGCCAACCGCAGTGGATTCCGCCAAATATCTCCTTCGAAATCGACGATGCCGGGCTCGAGTGGACTTAGAATGACAATCGTTTTGACTTCGTCCACATACGGTATATCGTCGGTGGTATTCAGGACTGGACAGCCCTATTCAAAGGAGCCTACAGATGCTGTGCACCAGGAAGATGGGTAGAGTCTGTCGAGATTGATGCTCAGTTTTACAGCGACGACGGGACTACAGAGCTTGAACCTGTTCTTGCGTCGTGTGGGGAGCTATACTGTGAGGCCGGTAAGGTCTTGAATCGCCCCTTCCTTTTGTCAGAGATTCAGCCGCAGGCCTTTGGGCTGACTTTGTCGAGAAAAGGGTGGTTCGATACAAGGTTTGTCCTCTCACCTGTCAGTTCTGGGATTCAATTGAGAAATACTCCTCGCTAGACTCCCGTTGGTCCCTGGGCGAAGGATCCTAAACTTTCTGAAGTCGGTCGGTTTCTCGCAGCGGCTATGGAGAACGACCTTCACGGTAAGGCACCATCTCTTTCCTAAACTTGTTTTCAAGAGCCACCACCTCTCACCTCTGATCGTTAGGTTACGCCCAGATGCCTTGGCAAATCCTCCAAAAACCAGCCGACGAGTACCAAGTGTGGCTCGCGACTCTGCGGAAGGCGCTTCGTAATCCCAAGGTTCACAGTTGTATGATTGTGCTTGTTGCTTATGGACGCAAGCCCGAGTGAATTGGTGGCTGTGCTGCCACCGTCCCGTGATGTCAAATGATATCAGGCATTTATAATTTTTTTCATAAAAAACGTGCCGGGTCTTTTATTAGGAAGTGGAAAGCATCGTAACGAAAACACGATTAGACGAGGCTTTGAAATTGACCCCCAGCCCCGGAGCTTGCGGAGCGTTGCTTTGGGAACCTCGGGGAGGATTTTCAAGGTAGCTTTGTAAGATCCTGATTCTTGTACATACACACTGTTGCAGCTCTTTGTCGATTGCAGGCGCATCCTTTGTTGCCGGACGGACTCGCGGGCGCGATCAAGCTCGGTCTGGGGGGCGTCGATCGTCTTCTTTGCGAATGGTACAGTCGCCGCAATTGCCTGGTACGGATGGTGTGTTCCTTTCGGAATCCGAACACGGTCCCACCGCTACTACGCCAGATAGAAGAAATGGCTCGCTCACGGTTGCTGTATCGTCAAGTTTGAAAGGTTGTTGAGGAATAGGCTATATAGCAATCCTGTGCATAAGTGGCTGTGCAAGCATCAAGATGCTCAAGATGGAGGGGTGCAAACTTGCAAAGTCGATCAGTGTTTTGATCTGATTGCTATTCGCGCCAATTGAGTTTACTGCTCAGCCGCGCCACCCCACACAACGGCGGTACCGTACCGTCTCGTACTGCTCGTGACTCGTGAGTCGTGTGAACCCAAATCCGTAGGGCCAACCTGTCTCCAACCATGGTGAGCCTACACCTTGGCTTTCCCAAAACACCACTACGATTACTCAATAATTAATCAACATCCCGCTCTTCCTGATTGTTTTCAGCAGTTGTCTTTTCAACTCACCAATCATCTCTACAACACAAGCAAACCAGCGAAGTTCACCACGTGCAGAGGACCGTGGCGTCCTGATTGCCGCAGGGGACGTTCTCGCAAGGTTGGGAAACCCCAGAGCATTACATCCGAGCCTAATTTGCAACTAGGCTAATGGTTCCAGTGACGCCGATTCTGTTTTCAACGAAGAGTTTGTGCCCCTCAAAATTGTGATTCTACAGGCTATTTCAAGGCTCTGACGACCAGTCGCAGTCAAAGTTCCACCGCATCCATTACATCCAGCATCCTCGATTACCGTCGGATCCATGGCCGCACCTATCATAGCGATAAGTTCACAACGAACTATCTCTATCCTAATGACGAACAGCAGCTCGAATCAGGGAGACTGAAGTAAGAGCGACAGTCTGCATTCACGTCGAAAGGTGCTCTAACGTGATCACTAGCCACCATTACTTGACGATACTCTTTGAAGACCAGTTATTCTTGGCACCGCTTGAGAATGATAAGATTCATGTACAAATCTGCTAAGCGCTATTAGACGCAATGAAGGTTTTACTAATTGGGCGAATGGTCTTAGCGGGTTCTTGACATCGGCACAGGATCCGGTGAGTAGTGAACCGGTAAACGAGTGTTCATTGAGCTTTCTGTCACTAATTAATGATCAGGCATCTGGGCAATGTGAGGGCCGAGTCTTTCAACTTCAGAATATATGCGCGTGCTCACGCATTGAACAGAGAACTCGCCGATCAGTTCCCAAATGCCTCAGTCATCGGTACAGATCTGTCCCCGTGCCAGCCGCAGTGGGTTCCACCAAACGTCCAATTCGAAGTAGATGATGCTACGCTCCAGTGGACTTGGAACGCCAATCATTTCGACTTCATTCATCTCCGCTATATCTTGGGTGGTATTCAAGATTGGACAGGTCTTTTGAAAGAAGCCTACAAATGTTGCGCGCCAGGAGGATGGGTAGAATCTGTTGAATGTGACATTGAGTTTCGCAGTGACGACGGGACGACCGAGCTAGAACCTGTTCTTTCCTCGTGGGGAGAGCTATTCCGAGAGGCCGGCAAAATCCTGAATCGTCCGTTCTTCGTGCAAGAGCAACAACGACAAGCATTTGACGAGGCTGGCTTCGTCGAGAAAAGGACAGTACTACATAAAGTATGTACTATTTGCTGTCACCCATCTCCCGGAAGAACATGAGATAATGACTCGTCGCTAGATTCCTATTGGCCCCTGGGCGAAGGATCGTAGACTCGCTGAAATCGGGCGGTTTACCGGAGCAGCTCTCGAGACTGACCTCCAAGGTAAGGTATCCTCTCTTTCTTGCACTTATTTGACGTCACCAAGTCTCATTTTGATGATCAGGCTACACTCAGATGATCTGGCACGATGTTCTCCAAAGATCAGCAGATGAGTATCATGTCTGGCTCGCGTCTCTGCGGAAGGCGATTCGTAATCCTAATGTGCACAGCTATATGACTGTGCATGCCGTGTACGGACGCAAGCCCGAATGACCTGGCTCGATCAGCGATATCTTGAAGCAACTGGTGTTTATCTTTTCGTAGAGCCCCAAATCTTTTGTGAAACGCAAGGCGCATTGCGCCATTTCTGCCAATTTTCGCGTGCTGTCAAGCACGGATAGATATTTAGTATTTAGAGGGATCATGCTAAATCGGTACGTTGAATGACTTACGCAAGGGCAACGGTGCAAAATATTAAGCAGATAGAACTGTAAGAAGTTGGAGAAACGCAAAGTTCAATCGGGCACATCTGAACTTGAGATCTTGCGTGTCCCAGAAAACGCTATGGCGAGGGTTTATACTTATCGCTACAGCAGATTGGCGATTGGAGCGGCACCAAAGGAGTGATTACTTGGATATATCCAAGGTCGTCTACACCATAATACCCATATTTTTGGCTCACACGCGCGTGACGCTCCCCAACAAAGCCTCTAAACCAGAAAATTCCTCACTTTGCATCAGTGTCAGCGTAGTGAATTAGATGTGTAGATGCATGACTACCTAAGGTATTCGGGCACTCATTTGCGAACCGCTCAGTAACACTTCTTATTTACTAGGCCGCCACGCGATACCAATTCCTTCGATTTCAAGGTTTTGGGCGATGATTCCGGTGCTGAAATGCGAACGGTGCTTGCGCGACGAAATCTTGGATTTCAAGCCAGATGATATACGCAACAACAGCTCGCTCTTCGCTGTCGTTGGGGCTCTTCGGCCAACGTGGGCCAGCATCGCTGTAAGCTGGTTTTCCGAACTTCTTCAATGATGTGAGCTGGCGATGGACTGCCGAATAGAGATATCATATCTAGCTGCAGCTGCCTAATGGAAAGGCGTTTAGTGTTGCCGCGGCGCAGCCTTAACGGCGGGAGTGGCTTTGTTTCGAGATGGCACGATGCACGGATATGTGATTGGGCAATTGTTGAATAAGTGCTGACCAGTGACGCGAAAATGGGAGAAGTTGTCGTGAGGGAATTCTCTCAAGGCTCGTACAAGTAACAATGTAATATGTATATGGCATCAACAAACGGCTCACTAACCAAGATTGGGGTAATACCTCCAGGACGCTATCAGAAGTATAAATGAAGTCGAAGAGTATTTATTACCGCCAGAGAACTTCAAAAGAGATGCGCGCCTCATGTTTCTAGGAAACAAGTGCTCGACAACTCAAAGCAAGGGAAGTCATACATGCAGCTTCGCCAAGGCTCAAGCCGTACAACGCCCATGTTCAACAGAAGAGAACGCCCAAAGAAGGCTCCAATTCGCGCTCAAGTATCGTGACAAGCCTCGCGACGGCTCGCGTAGTTTCGCCGCGGTTTACATAGCGGTCTCGACTCCTCGCGGTCTTCGGTGGTGATATAGATAGAGTCCGACGAGTTGAGTACGAACTATACATGAACTCAATCAATCAAGCCTTCATGATTCTATAGACTCTATTCAAATTGGTTTGTTAAATAGCCGGACTGCGAGGGAGTGAAATTGACACGTGTGGTGATCCAAAACGGTTACGGGTCCAATGTGGCGTTTTGTATTCTTTCTGGAGGGGCCGTACCGTTAACACGTACTCGTGGGTGTAACCTTTTGAAAAGGAAACCCAATATCGCGATGACTTAATAAACGCGAACTACGGAACCATTGTCTCAGATGGCGCTACTAATGCGCACACTGCAATGCAGCGCTCGTCCGAAATTTGAAAGGTAAAAAAAAATACCTCCCTCCAAGATCCCGCCCGACCGTTCACGGCTCGCTTTTTTCTCTCATAACTCTCGTACATCATGTCTACAGCACAATCAAACGAGCAGAGTCCATCTTATACAGAAGGAGACCTGATTCCTGCGGGGGACGTTCCCGTGAGCCCGAGCCCTGGCTAGCCTCAGGGTGATACGGAGACTGATGCAACAACTAGGCTGACGATCGAAATGACGTGCATTCCGTCTTCTCCAAAGAGTTCGTGCCCCTCACAATTCGCATTTTGTTTCAATCTTCTGACGAGCTGCGCAGTCAAAGTTCCACGGCCTCCATTGCATCAAGTATTCTCGAGTACCGTCGAATTCATGGCCGCACCTATCATAGTGAAAAGTTCGCGACCAACTATTTTATTCCCAACGACGACCAGCAGCTCGAATCGGTGGAATTGAGGTACTGACCACTGTTTTGTTTATAACTGATGTAGCGCATTTGCCGTTGCGGCGGAACAGTATGCTAATGTGAAAGCAAGCCATCATTACATGAAGATCCTTCTTGATGACCAGCTGTTCCTAGCACCCCTTGAAAAAGATAAAATTCACGTACGGGTCTGCGGAGCGCTTCCAGAAGCACTGAAGACTCTTTACTTAAATGTTAAAATTCTTACTGATTGGCGACTTGTCTTAGCGGGTGATTGATGTCGGTACGGGATCCGGTGAGTAGTACTCGACTCGAGACATAATTGGGTCTGAATTTGCTGTCGCTGACTAGGCCATCAGGCATCTGGGCAATGTGAGGCCCTATGAAATCTAATCGCACATATTCACATGCTGAGAAACGTTCAACAGTGAATTTGCCGACCGTTTTCCAAATACTTCAGTCATCGGGACCGATCTCTCCCCGTGCCAACCGCAGTGGGTTCCGCCAAACCTCCGCTTCGAAATAGATGACGCCGGACTCGAGTGGACTTGGAACGCCAATTATTTTGACTTCATCCATATCCGCTATATCATGGGTGGTATTCAAGATTGGACGGCTCTCTTAAAAGACGCCTACAGATGCTGTGCGCCAGGAGGATGGGTACAGTCTGTTGAGATGGATGTGAACTATCGCAGCGACGACGGGACTACCGACCTGGAACCTGTTCTGGCTTCGTTTGGAGACCTCTTTCGAGAGGCTGGCGAAATCTTGAATCGTCCCTTCTTCGTACATGACCTACAGCAACAGGCATTTGATGAGGCTGGATTCGTCGAGAAAAAAGTGGTTCGATACAAGGTTGGTGCTGTCATCCGTCGCCTTTGTAAGATACAAGGGAATGACTTTCCACTAGATTCCTGTTGGTCTCTGGCCAAAAGATCCTAAACTCGCTGAAGTCGGGCGTTTTCTTAAAGCGGCTCTAGAGAACGACCTCCAAGGTAGGACATCCTCTACCCTCGTCTCATACAACTTCTTTTTAAAAGCATGAATGATTCTCACCTCTAGGCTCTGATTATCAGGTTACACCCAGATGCTTTGGCAGACTCTCCAGAAACCAGCAGATGAGTACCACGTGTGGCTTGCGACATTGCGTAAGGCGATTCGCAACCCCAGGGTTCACAGCTACATGCTCGGCCAGATTGTGTACGCACGTAAGCCAGAGTGATCCGGCTATCACCATTGATAGCTGGCAGTTGTTGAAGGAGTTTGTTACCCATTGTAACGCCCAAAAGGTCCTCTAAACGCCCGCCTCAATCCCTCTAACTTTATGGGGTATGTTACATGTATGGACTCTTTGTAAGGCAGGGACTTTAGACTTATGTACATATGTTACGTCGCATAGAGATTGACCGTCTTGACGGTACTACACGGTAGTATTGGTACGGTGGAATACAGGCGCAACTAGCAATAACGACGGGCAACTGATTAATGATAACGACAAGTAACAAACGACGAATCGCAGACAAGTCAAATTCTGAAATTGTGCAAACCTAGATCTGAAAAGGCCATCACACAGCCGCTGAAATTGCCTGGTGCCAATTGGCGCCAATGGCAATCGACGTAGGTACTCTGATGTTGCATTGTTGGTTATCCATACCACATTTTTCTTGGCGACAGGTGGTTGAAACTGCGCGAGTTGGGGGTTGCTGTATCCGAGAATTCTGCGGCATGGCAAAGACTTGAAAAAAAACGTCAATCACGTTCCCTTTCAATCATTGCTCTTCGAGATGGGAACGCTAAGTGCTGCAGAGGCGCCAAGAGTCGTTGAACTCAGAACTGTCTTTGCTACCCTGACTTGTGTATCTGAACATTCAGCTGGCGCGATACCTACTTCTTTCTTTATTGGGTCCTCTCTGGAGCCAGGACTCCAATCTTGGCCCCTTTGGGCAATTGTGTTACGCACCTCTTGAGTGGGCGCATCAATTCACAAAATATGCAAGAAGGAGGACAAGTATCCAGCAACTGTCTCAGATGGCAAGCAACCAACACTGCTCGTCTGCAGCTCGGGAGGCCAAAGCTTCCTTTCCTCGGCTTATGTGAGGCGACGACGTCTTGGCCAAGTTGGCTTCCTCGAAATTCCACAAATCGTGCTTATTTATTACCTGCCGAAGTGCCCCCCGACCTCGTTATGGCTCGCTTGTTTAACCCACGACTTTCTTGTATCATGTCTAGAGCACAAGCAAACGAGCTGAGTCAACCTTGTACGGGGGAGGATCTGATTCCTGCGAAGGACGTTGTCGTAAGCTTGTAGCCGCTTCAAGTTGAACCAGATACGGAGACTAATGCAGCAATTAGGCTGACGAACGAAATGACGTGGATTCTGTTTTCTCTGAAGAGTGTGTGCGAGTCACCTTTTACATGTCGTCCAATCTTCTGACCAGCTGTCGCAGTCAAAGTTGTACCGCCTCCATTGCATCCAGTGTCCTCGAGTACCGTCGTGTCCATGGCCGCACTTATCATAGTGATAAGTTTACAACCAACTATTTCATTCCCAATGACGACCAGCAGCTCGAATCGGTGGAGTTGAAGTACTAGACACATATAAGCCTTATTTTCGGCGATGTCGCGATTCGCACGACGCAGGCTAACCTGATCACAAGCCACCACTCCTTGACGATCCTTTTTGACGACCAGTTGTTCCTGGCACCGCTTGACAAAGATAAGGTCCATGTACGAGTTTGCTAGGCGATTTCAGATGCATCGGAGTTTCTTATCCAAGTACTAATTTGGCGGATGTCACTAGCGTGTGCTTGACGTCGGTACGGGAAGCGGTAAGCGATAATCCAGATATTTCTCTACACAACACCGTCGCTGACGCGTTCATCAGGCATCTGGGCAATGTACGGCACATAGCCTCGAATCCTACACGTTCTCATGCTGAAAAACGTTGAACAGTGAATTTGCCGACCAATTTCCAAACGCTTCAGTCATCGGTACAGATCTATCCCCGTGCCAGCCGCAGTGGCTTCCGCCAAACGTCCGCTTCGAGATAGACGACGCCACGCTCCAGTGGACTTGGAACGCCGACTATTTTGACTTTATCCACATCCGCTTAATCGTGGGTGGTATTGAGGACTGGACAGGTCTTCTAAAAGAAGCATACAGATGCTGTGCGCCAGGAGGATGGGTAGAGTCTGTTGAGATGGATGTGGAGTATCGCAGCGACGATGGGACTACCGAGCTGGAACCAGTTCTTGCCTCTGTAGGAGTCCTGTTTCGGGAGGCCGGCAAAGTTTTGAAACGCCCTTTCTTTTTGCAGGATATTCAGCGACAAGCGTTTGACGAAGCCGGCTTCGTCGAGAAAAAGGTGGTTCGATACAAGGTATGAGCTGGAGTCTGGCACGTCCGCCCGATCCTTTGGTATGCTCTGACAGAGAATGCCTCATTAGATTCCGGTTGGTCCCTGGCCAAAGGATCCCAAACTCGCTGAAGTGGGACGCTTTCTCTCAGCTGCTCTGGAGAACGACGCTCAAGGTAACAACATTATCCCGCTTTCGTGTAACTGGCAATTGGGAAATGGGAACTACTTTCTTGATCGAGTAGCAACTTACAAGTCTTATCTCTGGTCATTAGGTTACACCCAGATGCTTTGGGAAAGCCTCCAAAAACCAGCAGACGAGTATCACGTGTGGCTGGCGAATGTGCGGAAGGCGATCCGTAATCCCAAGGTTCATAGCTATATGATTGTGCATGCTATGTACGGACGCAAGCCCGAGTAATCCGGCTGAGGACTCTCGAAATAGACTCGAATATCGATATTGGAGGCAATCGTTGAAGGATCTTGCTCTCGTTCGTTCGTTCGTTCGTAACGTCTCACTCAGATCAATCATGGAAACGCATCGCTCCGCCTCTGCTACGTAGGTACCTTGTTTTTGTTACTTGTTGTAACTTGTCAACCCTTCGTAACCAACATCTAGAGAGCCAACGCTAGTATCGGTAAGAGTTTGAACTTTGAGCTTTGCCTTTTACGCAAGGACGACGGGCAAGTACATACCTTTTAGACTTACACCGTTGCGGCTTGCCTACGTACATGCCTAGTAACAAGGAACACATGACGAATCGTAGATCGGCCACAATCACAACAATTTACCAAGCTGCTGTATTTCGCAGTTTCATTTTCCAGAGGCTGCCGCCTCAAAAAGCCACATCATTCACCGTCCGTTCACTGTGACTCACTCATCAATTAATCATCGTCATCGTCATCGCATTACCCACATGCCACCTTTGCTCTCTGCCAACAATTAACAAAGCGCACAGCCAGCCATGCCAACGCCGTTTTGTTCTATTGATTTGCACCGCCTTTCGCAAAACTCGTGGCCAACGCATGGACATCTGGACGATCGGGGCGCGCCACGCGGCGGCTTGTGGCTTGTAGCAGATGAGCGGGATGCGGCGCGCGGGGAAAAGCAGAAAACCTCAAACAAAAGCAATTGTAGAGGTATGTATGTATGTATGTACATATGTACTCCCGTACATGATCATTGATAAGTAAGAAACGTGGGCTGGTTTGGTTCAACGTTGGTCATTGCCACATTGGTGGCGCATGGCTGAAGCGTGCGCGTGATTCTACTCCGTAATAAGCTGCAAGCAACAAGCAAGCCCGGTTGTAACTTGTGCGTGTCGTTTGCCGCGTATGTATTAATTTATCAGGTTATCGTGCCGCCCAAATTGCTTTGTTCTCCGTAGCATACCGTAATGATGTGTGTATCAGTATCTGTATCGCATAGCATTCATAGCATAGCGCACACAGTATTATTGCACGATCCCATACGTAAAACTCCCACACACACAATCCGTAATCAAACAACTCCGATCCCTAGGTACAGTACATCGCAAGCCCGCCCGGCCCCCGGCCACATTCGCGTCCACACTATGTTCCGTCATCTCCAGACCTACCTCCTACACACTCCGCCCTCGCGCGACTCTGGCTTCTTCGTATCTTGTCCTGTGTCGTCTGCTCAGTGCTCGCACGAGTAGATTTCTGCCCGCGACGGGTTTGACATGTCGTTAGAAATCGAGGCGTGGTCCATCGCCGCCGCTGCCTTGCTGACGGACTGACAACGAGTCAACGACGTGGAGGCGACGTCAACGCAACACCCGCCACGACTTGCCCTTTTGCCCTTCCTTTTTCCTCCGTTTTTTCGCCTTTTTTTATACCTTCATCTCACGTCCCTTCCGCTCATTCTACCGATATCCTCGCTCGTCGAGCCCGTTACCTCGAGCTCGACGGGCGCGGGAGCTTGTCATTCCATCCACAGCCATGTCATCCTCCTCCTCCTCCTTATATACGGATCCCCCTGAGCTCCGCGCCTTTCGCCTCGACAAACCCACCCTCCTCGTCTGCTGGTGGGCGACGTCGTTCTGCGCGCTTATGATTCTGCTGCGCATCGCCGGCCGCTTCATACGCACGGAGCGGCTCTTCCTCGAGGATAAGGTCGCAGCGGTGGCGCTCATCCCGCTCTGCGTGCGCATGGCATGTGTGCATCATGTGTTGAAATTCGGGACCAACAATGCCGACTTCTCGGCCGTACAGCTCACGCCGGAGGAGCTGCGGCAAAAGACCGTCGCGAGCGGCTTGGTGCTGCTGAGCAGGTTTTGTTATGCTGCCACGTAGGTTGTTCTCTTTTTGTGCGATTATCCAAGAAAAAGCCTTCCTTTCATGTAACCTCGACAACATGCCCCTCCATGCATACAGACCTGCAGACGTACATACATACATATATACATACATGATACACATAAACTTGCATACATCGCATATATCTATATACCTACATCATACAGACTCGTCACCTACATACACATTGCGTCGAGCGCAACTTTGTCTGCACATCCATCCTAACTACTTATACTCTTTCATCCCGACTCTATCTAGTCTTTGGATCCTGAAGTTTTGTATTCTTGGATTTCTCAAGCGCTTAACTGATCTAACCTGGCAGCGGTCTCACCACGCGGCCCTCATCGCCATCCGCTGGACATTGGTCATCACGTTCGTCGGCGTCACCGTGAGCAACTTTACAGAATGCCACCCCTTCAACCACTACTGGCAGGTCGTCCCAGATCCAGGCGGCCCGTGTCGGCAGGGCTACGTGCAGCTCATCACAATGGCCTCGTGTAACATCCTCACGGACCTTTTGCTCGTCTTGTGCCCGATTCCCATCATCCTGCACAGCCACATGACGACGCGGCGGAAACTGCAGCTGGTTGTGCTCTTCTCACTGAGCCTAGCTGTGGTGGGCGTGACTATATTTAGACTGCCGCGAACCATACACATGCATGGACGGCAGCAGTATCGATCGCTTCTGGCCTCAGTTGAGCTGCTCTTCGCCACCGCGGCGGCCAACGCCCTGGTTCTGGGCTCCTTTGTGCGGGATCGCGGAGTGAAGAAGCAAAAGTTTCGGCGCGGCTCCGGCGCCGATTCCCTGGACCGGTGCAACAATCCGCGCCGACCGACTCTGCGCCGACACTGGGGCAGTGATGAGGATCTTGTCAGGGGCGTAGGTTTGGGCGTCGATGTCCACCTCCGCGAACGGCAGCGCCGAACACCTGACCTGGAGGACTTGACGCCGGCGCCCCAGGCCAAGCCGTATCATCCTCCACACCCGGACTCTGGGGCCAGGAAAAGAGGCTTGTCATTTCTTGACGTTGGCGGCTTACTCGATGAGTCCGTAAAGGCTAGCAGCCGCAGCAGCAGCGACCGTCGACGCATCAGTCGTGGGTCGTCGTCCTTGGAGCCGTATTCTTCTGGCACCGCTCCGCCGCCGTCAGTGCCTGCAGGAAATGGGGGAGTTCGACGTGGTTCGATGGCGTTGCTGCAGGATCTGGGCGGTCTCTTGGAACCTCAGCACTCTGATATAATAACACAGACGAGATGCGCCACCGAGTTACAGCCAATGTCTCAACCACGTGACCAACAGACGCCCTCATCTCGCAGTGGCCGGTTGCCCAAAATCAGCGATTCCGGTGGTCAGCTGCAAAGGCCGATGGCATGTATTCCTAATCCATCGATTGACCATGATTATGGCGTATAATGTGGCTCTTTCCGAAACCTACATCAACAAGTCCCTCACATCAAACAACGGGGCTCTGAAATCAAAATCCGTATCAAATTACGTCCTCAATCCTCATATGTTGCATAGCTGGAGGCAAATAATTAGCAATTCCTCGCCTCTTGGATAGACGGCGCACCACTGGGGATGCTATCTGTCATGGGCCAACGCCGCTGGAGTCGGCTCGTCGCAAAGGGTCAGAATCTTGCCAAGCCATCATTTCGCGTCATAATGAAGCAACTTCCTCCTCAGCATAGTAATCGAAAAGTAGATAAAAAAAATAAAAAAAATACAAACAACGCCAGCTCCATCTGTGTTCATCCCAAATGCTGAAATGGTGACCAACAAATCGCCCGTCCTTGCCCGTACCGTAATCGCTCTCGTCTGCATTTTGCCTCACGTTCTGTACCATTCACCCTCCCCCTTCTTTTCCGTCCTCACACACACAATCTGTAGCTAGCATACCGTCCCGCCGTCTCGCTCACACGAATAATCTTGACCACCTGCCCCCTCTTCAACCCCAGGTAACGTGCCACGGGGTCCTTTTGCAAAATTCTCGGCAACTGCGTCTCCTTGAGGCGATATCTCTTCAGCAGCGCCGTCTTCTCCTCTCTCGACAACAGAACGTGGCGCGGTACGAGTTCGTGACGCGTGATGTTGACGAGCAAATCGTCCTCGAGGAAGCATTCAATCTTGGCGAGGTTCTCGACGCTGGCGAGCGACTTGCGTGCCGCGGGGGAGAGGGACGCATGTGTCACCATGATGCCTGTCTTGTAGTGGTTCGTGATGGTGTATTTGGCAAACTGGCGGATCTGGCCGACGCCGAAGGTTTTTTCGGTGAGAAACTCGACCCAGATGGGGCCGCAGTCAGGGACGGGATCTGGGTTGGATTCTGTTGCGGGAGGCGTGTTTTTTCGTAGCATGGCGTCGCTGGGACGAGCGGAGAATTGGAGTTTGGATCGTCTGCAGGATGAAGTGTTAGGGTGAGTGGTGTGCCAAGGCATATCCGATTTCTTTCTTCCTTCTCTCCTCTCTTTCTTCCCTCTCTCGTTTCCCCTCAGTTTCGGATCATGGTTCCTTCTATTGGAAACTCCCGTGTGGTGATGTCGAAGTGGGAACAACGTACATTATTGAGCCATCTGGGTTGCAGTATTCGTCTCGAAAGCGGTCCAGCGAAATGTTGACCTCTTCGTCAGCCAACTCGTAATCCTGTATGTAACATAGCTTTAGCTGGCTGACAT
Organism: Claviceps purpurea; assembly: GCA_029405325.1. Classification (NCBI taxonomy): domain Eukaryota; kingdom Fungi; phylum Ascomycota; class Sordariomycetes; order Hypocreales; family Clavicipitaceae; genus Claviceps; species Claviceps purpurea. Next base: position 1,640,926 of record CM055783.1, on the reverse strand, counting down.
CGTTTCGTGCGCCGCTGTTCGCAGTGTAGTCTCTGTGGATTCTATTTCCGAGCTCACACGTACCCTGTCCGCAACCATTTCGTGCACCGTTCGCCATGCCCGCCAGAGCCTCACCACCTCCTTTGATTTGGCGTCATTAGGCACGTCATCCATGGCGACGAGATGCGCGATTCGCAGTATATCCGCAAGTCAAGTGCGAAGTCGGTCGTGACGGTCGAGCAGTTGGCGCAAGCGAGTGAAGGAACTAAAACACCAAGGCGATATGGAATCTACACTCAAACTTGAACAAGCCGGGAAAATGTTTGCCCTCTTTTTTTTCTTGCCTTGCAAGTTGTCCGGCCGCAGCATGAATGGCCGGATTAGTGTGAAAGTCATGTGATGCGGATCCACACGGCCCGTCGATTCGATGTACAGTACGGAGTACATACGTACCTCCTAATGTACCTATGTACATATGTATCTTTAAGGTAACTTCTAGGCTAGCCAAGTTGCCCATCCATTGAATTGCACGTGGCTATTGGAGTTCTCGTTTGCGGATTGTTCTGCCCGAGACTTCACATGTGCGGATTACGAGCCGTCTTCAACGAAGAGACAGTTACCTATTGCAACGGGAAATCGATATGTACAAAGAAACCAAATGAGCCGTACGTACATACATGATACATATGTACATATGCACATCCCGATGGTTGGCCAACAGCTGACACGGAACACGGAATTCCTGTCGAACCCACCAGCGCTAGAGACCTGGAGCCCGGGGGCCCACGCTAAGGGGCCGCCAACCAGGCACACGCCGCACGCTTCACTTTTTTTTTTCCTTGCTGCTCCCTTTATGTTATCCACACTCACTTCTGCCCCCCTAAAACCTACCGAAACCTGCCCGCATACATACTTACAGATTCGTCTTCGCCATCGACTTCATTGCGAGGAGTTCTCCCCCGACCCGGCTTCACATCGGCCCCTTCACTCGGTATCTCTTTCGGTAGCCTCTCGTTTTTCCGGCAATCACTATGGCTCAGACGGCCGCACCCGCCAAGGCCCCTGCGGCTGACGCCCAGAATGGACGCCCGACTCGTCCTGATGAAAAGGCCTTCAACGAGGCCCTCGTCAAGGCTGAAAAGGCGCACAAGGCGTCCATGGATCAATTAGTACGTTTGGAATACGTTTGGAGATGCGCTCAGTTGGGGTCCTACTTTCTCCCTTCCTCTCCTTCACAAAGATCGAGTCAGGCGATGATGACACGTGTGGCACAAGTCTTGGCGTTACTCTTCCAAAATTACTGCATGCCTTATCATCAGTCGTTATGCAGCGGGCGTCTTGAATGTGTTTATTCTGTTTGATAGGCAAGGCAAGGCAAGAAACTGGAATTGGCACTGACCATACTTTCTTCACTGAGTAGAACGCCATCAAGGCCAAGATTGATGTCGCCCTGCCCAACAAGAACAAGGACCAGCTTAGTCCTGCGCAAAAGAGACGCCAGGAACTCATTGCTCAAGCCAAAGAGATCCGTCAGAAGCAGGCCGGTGGCAAGAACGCTCGTACCGGAAAGCTTGACCAGATCAAGCGTCTCGACGACCAGCTCCGCAGCCGTACTGCCGAGCAAAAGGTGGCCAGGGCCAAGGTCCCCTTTAAGAGTATCGAGGACCTTGATCGTCAAATTGCCCAGATCGAGAAGGAAGTCAACTCGGGTGCCATGAAGCTTGTTGACGAGAAGAAGGCCCTATCTGACATGTCGAATCTGCGCAAGGTTCGCAAAAACTTTGGCCAGTTCGATGATGCTCAGAAGCAGATTGACGATCTCCGAGCCAAAATTAAGGAGATTAAGGACACTGTGGAGGATCCAGAGCAGAAGGCACTGTCGGAAGAATATAACAAGATCCAGTCCGAATTAGATGCCATCAAAGCCGAGCAGGACGAGGCTTTCAAGGGTATCTCGAGCCTTCGTGACGAGCGCTCCAGGCTGCAGGCCGAGCAGCAGGAGAAGTATACAGCCATCCGCAAGCTCAAAGACGACTACTACAGCCAGAAGAAGGCTTTCCAGGCTTATGAGCGCGAGGCCCGAGAGAAGGCTCAGGCGCGCCGCCAAGCCGAGCAAGAGGCCTATGTTCAGGAGAAGAAGAAGGCTGAGGCGGAGAAGAAGCTTGCCGAGGCTAGTGATCCGGCCTACTTTGAGGAGATACGCCGCGCCAACAGCCTACTCCAGTTCCTTGACCCCTCTCACAAGGTCGAGAAGGCGCCTCTTATGGCCGACACTGGTCTCAGCGCCCAGGCCCAGCGCACCGTCGATGATGCTGCTCTCAAGGGCACCAAGCTCGTGCGCAAGGAGGACCGAGAAGAGGAGTGGGCGCCCGCCATGAAGAAAGGCAAGAAAGGAAAGAAGAACACCTCCGCTGCGTCAAACACCAAGTCCTTCAACTGTCCTCCTGCCGTGGTACAAGATTGCGCCTTCATTGGCATCGATCCCCCCATGAGTAGCGCCGATGTTTCTGCCGTCATTGAGAAAGTCAAGGCCAAGCTCGACCACTGGAAGAATGACCAAGAGGCTCAGACCCAACGCGTAAGTTGATTCATTCTCGTGGCCCTTCTCTCGGCCGCACAAGAAGACATAGCAGATGGCTAACAAGAATGAACAGAACATCGAGAAAGCCAAGAAGGAGCTTGAAAAGGCTGAAGCCAACGGTGCCACCAACACTACTACCAACGGCGACAAGGTTGCCGAAGTTACCCAAAGCGTCGAGGAAGTCTCCCTCGCCGACAAGCAGGAATCATAGAAACCCCATTTTCACCTGCGAGGCTCCTGCGTTGCCCATCTCTGTAATCCGCGCAACGCGTCCCTATCCAAAAACCTCTCTCCTCTCCCCCTCCCATCACCGCATGGAGAGACATCAACCACAAGAAACGAAGCATGCATTTCTAGTAGATTTTGTATTTATTTTTCCGTTCACGTCGCACTTACATGATACTTTCCCACGGTTTACTTTCTCATCTTTTTCACAAAGAATCTATGCCATTTAGCCCAAGGTGCGTGATGTTCTGGCTGGCAACAACAACCAAAAACAAATCACGCTAGGCTTCAATTTCACAAGTAAGGAAAGTCGTACTCATTGTCAGTATCGTAGAGGGCATGTCACAGGGAGGCACCGGCGCAGTTACGGGCTACAATGATGATGATGATGATGATGATGATGTAAAGTGCACGAAGCAGAAGGGAAGGTGCGAGTTTTGTTCAAGGTGGGGGTTGCGTTGCAGACCATCGGGCTCCGATAAATCGCGCAGTGCACGGCGCTTCGGGTGGTAGGTACAGTATTTCCGTTGAAGCATGTATCTTGCGAATTTTTCTGTTTCTCTTTTGTTGTTCTTTTTTCGATGCAACGGAACAGCGTATGATGGCATGTTTCCTGTTCATTGTCTTCTTTACGGCTTCTATGCGAACGTCGCTTGAGAGGAATAGGGGCCATTTGAACATGTCATGTGTCTGGGACTCTGGGTAGTTGAGTATGGTGGGTAAACCGTAATACACACACGGGAGCCCTAGAGGTTTTGCTGCTTTGTACACGAGGGGCTATCTTTCAATTGTTTCTCATGTTGTACTTCTTGGAAAACCCTTTTTTGAAACCTCTACCACTTGTGTACGGATGATTGGGCGCCAGTTTTGTGTCTCTGACTCTGAGTCTCATGTCTGCTGTGTGGCTAGGCATTGTGGCAGGGTGAAAAGAGAGTCAATAACCTGGATTGACATGCATGTATTTCACACCGGCTCGGAGAAAACGGTTATTCTGCTGGTCAGTGGTCCGCTAAAGATAGTTGAGCTGAGACTTGGCACTGGCTAGTGGCACATATTCCATGTGCTGATCTGTACGCGAAGAAACTGGCTGGATGTAGCTACATAGGTTGCGCCGGCCTTGATGACGCACTTGCTCTGGAGGAATCTCACAACTTCCATCTCGAATAGCAACATAAACTGAAGAGCTTATTCGATAGACGTAACATAACTATCAGTATGCACAATCTGGCGATACATACATACTGGGCTGGGCATGTGTTGTTACCCTGCAGTCAAAGAAAAGACAACCCCGATATCAGACAACAGAAAACTCCCAACAACTATCAGTCAGGACCTCGCCGCTATGATAACATCTTTGGCTCACCCGTCTCTGAAATGAGAGTCCACGGCATAGCCCTTGATTCTCCTCAATTCATAGATCCATCACCATGGTGAAAAGACGACGACGTGTAATATGAAACGGCACCTACTAATACGTCCATTCCGTTTTCCACTTCACAACATGGGCGAAATGCGCCTTGGCACAACCGACAAAGAGGTTATATTCCGGCGGCGTTCATCTTGCTCGCCGCCAATGCAAGTGCTAGAGATAGCGTGGTGATTTGCAGGCGCTGTCCTAGACATCTAGACATATCGTGGTGAAGGTCTACAAATTCCATCTATATTGCTGTGATGTTCGTGATTGCGCTGGAGAAGATACACAGATTGCTTCTGAATGCGATATAATCCCATTCTTTTTCCCTTGAGGACGAACGAGGTCATCAGTAGTCCGTCAACTATCTTCTCCGTAATAATGGCCTGATCGCCGTCGTTGCCTCTGTGACGTGCCTGGTCGGCGTCGTGGTCGTCGTGGGATATGACTGTCTACAGACGATTGTCGATCAGAAACGGGTGAATGGGGCGGGAAAGGAATGGGGACAAGAGCTAAACGTGCTCGCCGCTCACTCGAACTGTCACTGCCAACTTCACTACCACTTCCACTTTCACTTTCACTGCCACTGCCACTGCCACTGTCACTTCTACTGCCACTCTCACTACCACTGCCGCTGCCACTGCCACTTGCACTGCTGGCAGTCCTACTTCGTCGAGTCGTTGTCCGTTGTCCAGCTGCTGTCCGTTGTCGAGTTGATGTTCGTTGTCGAGTGGCTCCCCCTCCTGGAGTTGCTCTCTCTTCTCGGGTCGCTCTTCCTTCTCGAGTTGCTCTTCCTTCGCGAGTTGCCCTTCCTTCTCGAGTCGCTCTTCCTTCTCGAGTTGCTCTCCCTTCTCGAGTTGCTCTGCCTTCTCGAGTTGGCCTCCCTTCTCGAGTTGCTCTGCCTTCTCGAGTTGGCCTCGCTTGTCGAGGTGCTCCCCCTTCTCGAGTTGGCCTCGTTTGTTGAGGTGCCCTTGTTGACCGACCTGCCCTTTCTTGTCGAGTTGCTCTCCCTTGCTGATTTGCTGCCTGCTCCCTATACAAGTCAAACAAAGGCGGTTCTTGGACAACGGGATCATGTTCATCCGGCAGAGTCACCTGTGCAAGACTGAAGAAGTACTCAAGAACCTCGGGGTAGCGCTGCACGCTAGCATGCCAAGCTTGGTCAATGGCTCTTTTCAGCTCGGCCTCGGCTTCGAGTATTTGGGTAGGGAGGGGGGGAGAATTGTAGTGGTAAGCATTGTGGGCTGCCATCTGCTGCATATGGATCGCGTGGGCTGCCTTTTTTCTATCGACAAGTATATGAAACTGTTCTAGTATGAAGTCCCGAGAGTGGCCACGAACCCAAGTTCTAGTCCCAATCACGTTAGTTGCTGTAGTAAGGCGGCTTGCACCCTGGCGCATGTGTCATGTTGAGAGATGTTTTTAGTAGTATTCACCTTACGTCGGCATACTTAAAATACATCACCTTTTCTTCAGCCTGGAGTATCGCCGCGTCCAGGCTTCTGAGTTCGCACGGACAACCCACGCATGCCGGAGCACCGCAAATTGCACAATTGGGATCCATGGAGATATAGCCCTTGGGGACTTTGGCCGTCAGGGCCCTGGGTTCCATGTCAGTAAGTAGGGCGGCTTTGAAGATGTTGCTTAACAAATCAAGGAGGAGTCAGATGTAGGATCGACGATAACGGCCGCCGAGACTTGTCTAGACGGTTCTGCCATAGATTATAGTGCACCTCTGCAAAAGCGGTTTATCTGGAATCGGAAGGCTGCACCAAAGGTTGAAACCAGTGGCTCGAGCGGGACGCGGAAGGAGGGTCGGTGTTGACGAACGGGGTTCTAGGCTCGGTTGTCGCGACAAGTCTTGAGGAAGGAGTTGCCGATCATGGGAAAGAAAACACAATTTCCGTCAAGAAGGAAAAAAACAGAAAATGTACACAGAAATCAGAACTCACTTCTTAGTACGCGCAAGGTTGAATACACAACGAAGTTCTATGCTAGAAATTAGAATGCCAGTACCAGTCTCGTGCGCTCCGGATTGAGTTCCGCGACACGACGGCTGAGATAGAGTGCGGAAAGGTGGTAGGAGCGAACAGTTTGAGCGGTTTGAACGGTTGATGGTGAAGATGGGGTTCAAGAGTAAATAGTAAATAGGTACCTAACATATTCCTAGGGAGGCGGGGGCCGAACTGCTGACGAAGGAAAGAGCGGTCGACGCCGTCGAGTCGAGCCGCCGCTTTCCTGCGTCAAGGCTTCATGCAGCCATCAGAAGCGCTTAGCAAGGCCGTGACAACTGACAAGACAAGCCGTGGTGCCACGTTCTGCTGCTTGCTGCTCGGCGGCTAGCTGGTATAAAGAGTACATCTCCCCCCCTGTCCAAATTACACGCCCAGAACTTCAAGGCCTCAAGCCCATCTCATCGCACAAAGGCACTTCCTGCCGATGAACCCCGGCGCGGGGACGACCCGACCCGAGGCGGCTACATACCTACGGCTACACCTATGTACCTAGGTATGTACCTGTACATGTACGATGACACAAATTCTATTGTACTGATGTGGCAGCCGCGGCACAACACCAATACAAGGTGACGCGATTGTGTCTTGGCTGAGGATGCCCAATGCCCATATGTTCGTAATTGGGTATGTATCTACATACATAGCAGCATTGGCGTCAAACTCTCCAAGCCCTTGTACATATGTATGCACATTGCCGCACACAAGTGGTAGTATGTACCTAGGTACATAGGCAGCAAGTCTTCGCCTTTTGGCCAATCAGGGAAACTATGGGTCTTCAGAGTACGTACCTACTAACTCGGTTGGCTTTCTTTTCCAACGTCACCACGGACAACGCCAAAGAAGACCTGCACGACCTGGTTGTCTTGAAGACTGACATCTCTTCCTTATTGGTTATCGAGATTAACAATTCTTATACAGCACTGCTGGGCTGATCTAAACTCCATGCCACTGTTGCGATCAGTGGCAAGCCGCCCATCGACATCTCGAGTGGCCGCCCTCGTCACAGCACATCCAAGATGCTGCTTCAGCTTCAGCAAACCGACCTTCAATGACCTGCCCGAACCCAGCAAACCGGCCCTCAATGACTTGCCCGAATCCCGCCTAAATCCCAGCCCTGACGACTACTCTCAACCCAGCTTCGCGGACAACGCCGAAGTCACCCTTCACGCCGGTCGCGGCGGCAATGGCTGCATAGCGTTCTTGCGAGAGGCTCACCTACCGGATGGCCCGCCCAACGGCGGTGACGGCGGCCAAGGAGGGAACATATACATTCAAGCTGCTCATGGCGAGACATCACTGCACAAGCTAGCTAGGCAACGCGTGCTCCGCGCCGGGTCCGGTGGTCATGGTCAAGGCAAGTCCCAGGGCGGCACTCGTGGTGAGGATATCATCATCACCGTGCCCGTCGGTACCATTGTGCGGGAGCTGGAAAGACAAGACTTAGCAGCCGAAGAAGCTAAATTAATGGCTGAGTACAGGAAGGCTATGAAGAAGAAACGTAGAATGCAAAGGATGCTGGAGGAGGAAAAGCGGCGGAGTGCGGTCAATGAGCAAGAGGACGAGGGAGCAGTCGAGGATGAGGAAGAGGCCGTGGACAGAAGAGGCCGCCGGAATCGCGCGAAGGCGGCTTTCCAAGATCAGGATGACGATTCAGGGCCGGAAATCGAAGACCCATCGCGGCAAAAATGGCTTCTGCACCCAGGAGCTTCCAAGTCGGAAAAGAGAAACACAACTTTTCCACCCATACCCCGACGGTACGCGCCCTTTGAACAACCGCCATCGCCAATCTATCTCGACCTGTCGCGACCGACCCCACGTCCTATTCTTCTCGCCGTGGGAGGCATTGGCGGTCTAGGCAACCCGCACTTTACCTCGTGGCAACGTGCCAAACCAAGACTCGCCACAAGGGGTGAAAGCGGCGTGTCCGTCAAGGTGTCTCTCGAGCTGAAGCTCCTCGCCGACGTCGGATTCGTTGGTCTCCCCAACGCAGGCAAGAGTACCTTACTGCGTGCCATGACCAATAGCCGCACGCGAGTGGGCAGCTGGGCTTTCACAACGCTGAAGCCAAACATCGGCACCGTCGTGCTGGACAAATACAGCGGCCGGCCTACCATTTCTCGAAAGGTTCGGCAAGACACTTCGCCTATTGACTCCGCCAACGATGTGTCGTCGGAGGTCCACGTCAATGCCAGAACGAGATTTACCGTCGCCGACATCCCCGGCCTCATCGAAGGCGCCCATCTCGACCGTGGACTCGGCATTGCCTTTCTCCGCCACGTCGAGCGCGCCGGCGTACTGGCCTTTGTCATCGACTTGTCCGCCGGTAATGCCGTGACCGCGCTCAAGGCTCTCTGGCGCGAAGTCGGTCTCTATGCACAGATGCGCGATGAGGAGGAACGCGAACGCAAGCTTGAGACGCAAATCGATTGGACCAACTTTGAGAAAAACACAAACGCCACCATCAACCTCACCGATGTAGCCGAGTACGAAAAGCCGACGATCTCGGGGGGTGATGCACAAGCTGCCGGGCTGCACATTGCCGGCAAGCCATGGTTCGTGGTGGCCACCAAGGGGGATCGTCCCGACACGGAGGCCAACTTTCATGAACTGACGACGTATCTGGATGGAATCACGGCTGGAGAGGTGGAGCATCCGAGCGGCGTGGCCGGAGCCTGGACACGGATGTGCAAGGCGATTCCTGTGAGCGCCATTCAAGGCCAGGGCGTAGATCGAGTTGTGTACTGGACGGTGGGATTATTGGATGAGTAGCAGGAGGTCATGAGGCTTGCTTGATCTTTGTTCTTCTTTCCATTGTACATCTTCCCTTTTTACAAAGCATGAGGCACATGTATACCTGTATCCTGTCACCTTGTAAACCTACAATCTGTACAATAAAACGTCAAATTTAATATGGTCTTCATCCAAGGAAGTGGAAGAAACAAAAATCTCGCAAACAGCGCTTGCACCTGTTCTTATTCACATGTCTATTCATCAAGCTACTGCAATCCAACGGCATTCTAATTTCCACAGCAAAATCAATTCGCGAAAAGTAAAGTAAACGGAAATAAACCAACAATATACATCCTCTTAGCATAACCTAGCCATTTAGTTTCCATAACCAGATTCAACCACATGTCTCATCTAGCAAAAAACTTTTTCCAAATCCCGCCAACACATCGACTAAGCTTCCTCCGGAGACGGCAAGTCCTCCACATCCATAGCCTCCACCTCAACAGCCTCCTCCTCCTCCTCCTTCTCGTCTTTCTCCTCCTTCTCCCCTCCCCCTGCGCAGCCTCCCCCTGCCCCTCATCCTTCTTCTTATTCTTATTAAGCGTATTGTTAATAAGCGGCGTCGTATCATTAAACACCCTCAACAGCATCGCCGCCCGGTCCTCCTTCGGAAGCATCAAATTCAACGAATGGATGCTCTTCCACAGCGGCAACGCCATACTCTCCGTGAAATCCGTATCTACTTCCCCCTCAGCACCCCTCTCAGGCTCCACGCGCAACACGCAGCACCCCATGGGTAAATCACGAACCCGCTCCCCAATCTCATCGAAATGTTTCCAGTCCTCGCCGGAAATGCGCGGGAACATCTCAATGAGAAGTCGGCGAAGGGTTTCCTTTTTGCGGAGGTGTACGATGCGGGAGGTCCCGACGTAGCCTTGGACGATGGGCATGCCTTCGGATTGGATGCGCCAGCGGCATACTTCGGCGGAGGGGGCGTCTTGTTTCATGTACATGCGGACACCGCCGTGGACGAAGCGCACGCCGCGGCCTTCGTTTTCGGTGAGGATGTCGCGGATGAGGGAGGTGGTGTAGTAGATGGCTTTGGCGGGTTCGCCGAGGGAGTTGCGTACCATGTAGCGATTGTCGGGAAAGCGTGTGGAGAGGTGGTAGAATTGCTTGATGTTGGCAATGACGGGGTGTGATGGGTCGAGATACTTGAAGGGTTCTTCGGGGGGGCCTGACTTTTTGGGCTTGCTGACTGTCATTGCGTCGCTGGACTGGAGGAGTGGTGCGGGAGCGGCGGCAGGAGTGGACGCGTCGGCGGCAGTTTCGTCAGTCTTGACCTTTTTGGAAGCCTGTTGCTGCTCGGCATCGTCATCTGCCTCCAGGGCTCGCTTGCCGGCATCGGCGGCGGCGTCTTCTCCGTTGGACTTGGTCTCGGTCTCGGGGTTGGCTTCAGACGTGGGCTTTGCAGCATCAGAGATGGTCTCTGTTTCTGCCTTATCAATAGCAACGGACGCCGCAGTGGCAGCTGCATTCGCACTAGCGGTGGCCGTCTTGGGCGCATTCTCGTTCTTGGTCTTGAAATCCGTCTTCTTCTCCAGCACCGTGATGAAAAAGCCTCCCGTGTCCTGCAGGTGAGGATAAACGCGCATGCAGCGCTCCAGGGGCAAGTCGTGGCAAATTGTACCCGGGAGCTTGGGGAACATGCTCTGGCAGACCCGTCCCGGCACCACACCCTCGTTCTCCTCACGCGCAAACTTGTCCACCTCCTCCCATGAACTCCAGATGCGGTTCGCCTTGTCCATAATCTTCCACTGCCGCATGCCGGGCCGGCGGACCAGACCCGGGAGCTGATCGCTACAGTCCAGGATCTCGACGTTCTGGGCGCCTCCACAGCGTTCAATGGCCGAGGCGACGACGGACTCGTTCTCAACGGGGTTCATGCTGCACGTCGAGTAGACGACACGGCCGCCGACCTTGAGCAGCTGCAGCGCGCGGACGAGGATTCTAGTCTGTGTTGCGTGCAGGCCGAGAGCATTACCGGGCTGCCAGTCCTTCCAGAGGTTGGCATTCTTTCGGAGGGTACCGTCGCCCGAGCAGGGTACGTCAGCCAGGATACGGTCGAACTTGAGATACCGGGGCTTCGCATCGGGGTCCGTGGAGGGAAGCTTCAAGGACGGAAACTGCGTGGCATCGTGGTTCGTCACAATCAGATTCGGTGATGACAACCGCTTGAGCTGATGTACCAGCATGTGCCCGCGCTTATAGTCAGAGTCATTGGCGATCAACAGACCCGTGGCGCGTCCTTGGTCCGAAGGGTCCGCTTCCAGGTCCGCATCGATTTCGTCCTGTGTCTCGTCTCCGAGCTGCAGCCCATCCTCCTCGGCGAACTTGCGCAGCACCTTGCGCACACGGGCTTCTTCGCCCTGGTGGATCATCTCGACGAGCTGCGCAGATTTGCTTCCCGGAGCAGCGCACATGTCCAGCACCACCATCCCCGGCCGCAGATCCATCAGGCAAGGCGGAATCATGCTCACCACCTCTTGTCTGCTAATGTTGCCGACCGTCGTCTCCGAGACGAGGAACTTCTGGAACGCCGAAAAGGGAGGGAACTTGCGCACCACATTCTTGGGCGTCGTCATCCACCACGCAAGCTCGTCTGGATACCAGGGCACAGGCTTCGGTGCTTCCACGGGCCGTCCGTCTTGATGCTCGATCTTGCTGATCTCGGGGATGTAGCGTGTCTGGAGGAGCCTCTTGACCGACAGGGCATGGCTGGAGAGCAGAATCAGAACGTTAGCACGTATAATCGCAGCAGCCACAGGACCGAACATTGATGGTGATGAATTGAGAAGACGCACCCTCGAGAGCCGGTGAATCGAAAGCTGTTGGGCAGCTCTCGTCTCAGATACTCCCAATATAGCTTCTCTTCCTCCTCCGGGAGCTGCAGCAACGAGTTGTAGTAGCTCTCGAGCTTCTCGTTGTTCTTGTCAAATGGGGCATAATCACGCCAGCCGCTGCCGTTGGCAGTTGAGGAATTTCCGCGGCCGCCGCCGCCACCACCACGTCGACCTTTGCCCTGGAGTTGGCGGAAGAAAAGACGGTGCCGCATTTAGCTTGATTCGTTGCGAAGACGGCTGCATAGCCATTGATACGGTGCGTGACTCACTCTGAAGCTTTTCTTGCCCATCGTCGCGGATGAGAGAATTGAGAATGGTGTGGTGCAGGTCGAGCTTGTTCGCAAAATTTCCAGCTAGGGAAAAAAATCAGAATTGGAGGGATGCGACAGCGGCAAAGGCGGGACCAGCCGGCGTCGACGCCACACGCACACATCTGTGCATCACTGCGTATAGGTAGTCCGCATGCAAACACGTCAACTAGGAGATAGTCAACGTCATAAACACATATGTATATACATACACCAGCCGCGTGTATCTAAATATTTACATCTTTACACTAAACTATACGTATAATTAGACGTACACACAAGTTACAGCCTTTTCATTACATAAATCCAGTGCTGCGGCCGGCGCGGCCGGACAATAACCTTTAGAATCACCGAGATGATCGGTTTCGCGTAAATTTTGCCCAACGACATACCTCCTATGCATTGCATGCCCTCTATAAATTCTCATTTACGTACGCGGATTCCGCAGGAAACCAACCACGCCGCTACAATAGCCCACCAGATTATCCAACCGATTACACTCCTGCACCTGCTGTGTCTTCCATTCCTCCAACGCGCCCAGCAGCACCTCATTCTCCATTACCATGTCAAAGTGCAGGCGTAGAAACACCGTCATCCATGCTTGCGTCAGTTCGTAGTATTTTCTAAGGCGCAGCTGTGCAGTCATGGCCAAGATAAAGTGAAGCAGCTCGTTCGACTCCGCGTCTCCCTCGCCCATGGACAGCGAACGGAGCTCCAGATCGGCGCTTGAGGGGGACAAGGACTTGAGATGATCGACAAACTCGCCATCTGCGATTGTGTTAGCCTGCAAGAACAATGGAAAAAGTGAAGAGGGTTGGGGGATGAAAAGGGTGCAAAGTGCAACGTACAATCACCAGCTTTCGCGCCGCGACGCAGCTTAGACGAAAACTGTTCTTCAAAACGAGCCTTGTCGAGCCTTGTGATTCTTGATTTCGAGTCGTCCTCGTTGCTGACGCCAACAGCCTCTTGGCCGGGTAATCGGGCACCAGGCGTCGAAGGAAGGAAGAAAGGAGCCTTTTCAGGGAGCTTGGGTGCTTCTGTCGGCCGATTTCTTTCCTTTATGAGATCGAGATGTAATAGTGTCTGCCATCGACTTTTGGGGACCAGACTTAGTGTTGTCAACTCTGCGCTCAGTTGATCGACGGTCGGAGCAATGATCGCGTCATCGGCTTCCTCCCTGTCGTCCTCATAAGCACCTTCCAGCATGCCTTGATTGCCCTCTCCAGAGACCGTAGGCCCAGACACTTGCCCGATTTCCTTCTCCGAGATCTGTCTGGTGGGCACGTGCTTGAAGAGCGTTTTGTTCGTCCATAGGGCAACGCCTGGCTCGTCCTCTAAAGTCGCAGCGAGGTATTCGCCAGTCACGGACATGTCGAGAGCTGTGCATGGCTTTTCTAGGCGAATTGCATCTATGAGATGACTGGTGGGCAAATCCCAAACCCTGAGGACGTGGTCATTTGATGCGGCAATCACCCATCGTCCGTCGTGAGAGAAGCAAATGTCGTTTATCGACTCTGATGGGCCCCAGAATTCACGAATCGTCTTCTTCGTCTCCATGTCGACAACTCGTATTGACAAGTCGTCGCATGCAAACGCCAGTAGATTGTTGGCTGCGTGATACCTGCACGATGTGGGATAGGTCATGGGGGCCCAATCGAGTTGTTCAAGAAGCGTCCCGCTGAGGAAATCCCAGAACTTGATCTTGCCATCTGCCGAGCAGGAGACAATGGTTTTGTTCATCGCGTCAACAACCAGCCCCGTCACAGCCTTGGTATGACTTCCGGTTCCGGCCAGGAACTTTGCCCCGGTACTGGCCTGAAGTTGAGCGACATCATCAGCCTGTCTGAGCTGCTGGAGACGCACTTGTCGAGCCTGCGAGGGTGTCAGTTTCGACGGGAACCGTTGGCGATGATGACCTGATTGCAAGTTGAACATGTCAATCCCACCCCCTTCAGAACCCACGACCGCGAATGTTCCACAGGGGCTGATGGCCACACTAGACACATTGGTACCGTCTCCAGTAGGAAAGGCCCATCGTCCCGCACGCTTGCGACCCCAGAACCAGGTACGGGCGTAAGCATCACCCTTGTGCGCAGTAACAACACTCTCCCATCCAGTCATACCGCTAATTTCTGCATCTGACTTCTTCTTGCTTTCACCGTGGCCCTTTTGCCAAATGGGTTGATTTCCTGGTATGGCGCCAATGCCGCCGTCTCGATTTAGGGACATGGCTATGCTTGTGATCTCCGGTGCCTTGAGGTCCTCGAGCATTGTTGTGGGCCCATGAGCTAGAGCATTCGACGACAAGATGCCGATCTTCTTCGCCTTTTTGCGCAACTGTCCCTGACTCAATTCAGTGCTCTGGCCATCGCGTCGCAGACTCCATCCCCATAGGCTTCTGTCCCGTCCACCACTGAGAAGCCATTTGTTGCCACCTTCAGAGCCATCAAAGTCCGTAGGTAAGAAACGCAGACAATTGACAGGTCCAGCATGGCCACTTCTGGAGTGGAGGATCCGGGGGATGGAAGAAAATGGAGTCGCATCAAAGATCCAGGTTTTCAACGAGTTATCGAGACCACTCGACACAACGACTGGCTGGCCGACCAGAAATTCGACTTTACTGATTCCTCCACGAACGTTTTTCCCATCACGTGAAGGCGGGTTGTGCGCGCTTCGTAGAACTCCCATGACCCGGCCGCCATTATTTAGGTCCCAGAATGTAACATCGCCGGTGGCTTGACTGGCTGTGACCATGACACCATCCTTCCTGCCATCGTGTCCAGCACCCAGGCCATCGGTACGGAAAGAAATGGAGTTGACCGGAGCATCGACACTGCCAGCTTCGAGCTCAAGTACAGGCTTGTCGGCGAGAATGTTGGCAATGACGAGCGTGCCGGAGGAGTATGCAATGGCCATCAGCGACAAGGCCGTAGTGGGTTCCATGCAGGTGACGGAACCACATTCTGGATTTGGAGGAAGAATTGTGTAAATCAGCTTGCCGGTGCTGACGTTCCAAATTTCTACCCATCCGTCCTTGCGACCCACAAAGATCTTGTTCAAAAATGTCGGCATGCTGATGACGCCACCTGTGATCTGATTTCCTCCGTCTTTGGCGGCCATCGTCTGGATTGTCGTGTAATGCTCGAGAGTTTTTGTCGTGAAAATTTCGATTCTTGTCGTGGCGCAGGCCACTATCCAGGTTCCAAAGATGAAGATTTGGTGGATTGGTTCCTTGAGATCGGATGGCAGCTGGAGCTCTTGCACTTTTTTTCCTCGCTGGAAGACCCAAAATCCCTGAGTCTCCCCATGGGACGCGTCTCCCCAAGTCGCATATACCTTTTCCTTCCAGGCATAACTGGCGGTAATGTTGGCTGGGGTCTGAGGTCGGGTCACGAAGACGAGATTGAGACCGCGGCGCAAATCATATGTTTGAAGAGCTTTTCCGACGGAAGTTGTGATTTGAAATGTCGTCTTGCCGAGGGGAATAGATGTGGAAGGCACGCTGGTGGAGGAAACCAGTCCAACAGTCTAGAGTCCGGACCCGAGTTAGCCATGTTGGTGTTGGGAATTTTGTGTCAGCGATGGAAGCGTACCCTGAACGGAGCAAAGATACGAGAAGGATTTGTGCCATCATCGGCGGTAGTCGCCACCGATGAGACCTTCTGGCGCTTGGCCAGCGGACCGTCAGATTTAGAGTGCGGCATCGTTGGCTACCACGACGAGCGCATAAGAATATTTGCTGCCTCGCGATGCATGGCTTTCGAGCTGGTCTCTTTGCACTTGTCGCCGAAAACTTTGGGCGGTGAGACGACTGAGCGAAATTCTGCCGGCCGGACCCACCTCAAGCCAATGTCAAATTCTCTAGGTACCTAATGTACATATGTACCTCTAGAGTCTACGGACCACGGTACGGTCTATGTACATGCCGTATGTACATAAGAGGTAGGTAGAGGTAGGTACATACATAGTCGGCCTATAGGCTATAGCGGACACGGCGATTCAAGCATGGATGGCTGGATGACACGAGGGGTCATGACTGCATGTCTGAGGTCTCCTCCGGGTTCTTCTTGTCCAGAAGAACAATGTCAGGTGCGGAAAGAACGCATCGCCAGTGCGCCTGAGGGCGTCAGGCCGAGCCGGGGGAAGGGACAGCCAGGCTCCAGCACTGAGCAGTGAGCAGACAGGCGACTAGCGCTGTACCACTCGGGGTTACAATGGATGCACAGCGGATTGCAGCAGCCCAAGGCTAGCAGCTGAGCCCCTGCAGCTCGGCGCTGCTGCCGTTGAACGTCCACAGAAAATCACGACACCAGAATCCAAATCGCTCCCTCGACGCCGAACGCGTCTTGTGGCTTGTTTGCTGCCTCTTCCGCCATTGGGGATAAACGGTCAAGCAACAGAGGTTGATCAAGGCGAGGGGAAATTTCTCTGTCTTTCCTTGCGTTCCTGCTAGGCCATAAGTCGGGCCTGTAAACCCAAGCGACTGCGCTCCTTCCCACTTTATGATTCCCACTTCCCTTTGAGCTTCTCCGCCCGCTTCCGGAAAACTCCATCTGCCACCATCGGCGCATCTTGCATCATTCGACGAAGCCCACGACTCAATCAGAGCTGGCCTGGAAGCTGCGCTGGACCACCTGCTCTGTTCGGCGCCTCTGTAGTCATCCGTGGTGTCCTTAAGAGCTTCCCGATCCCAGCACTCTGGAACCCAGATTGCTGTACAGGTACTGGCAGCGGCGCATTGTACACAAGACGTCTCTCGAGCATCATCATCAACTTACTCGCTTTGGCACGAGCGCCCTGAACACTTCGTCTTCTGTCCGCGGGTGCGATTCGGGGCACATCTTCGCTCCCTTCTTGGTCTCATGTCGTCCAGCAGAGGAGGAAATGCCAGCGCGCCACCGGAGCCAGGGCATTCCAATGCCACCAATGCACCCGTCACGACCTCGCCATCAATAGGGCCAATGGCAAACACCCAGCACAACCTCGTTTCCCGAGACCCGCACTCGCAGCCGCTCGACTTGATCAGAAGGAATCAACGAACCGATACCAACATGCGCGCTCAGCCTGATCGATCTCGAAGCAGAGCCAAGAGACGCTGTAGCGGCAGCACCGCAACCAGCACTCATAGCCAGGGGAGCGACCGTGGTCCCTATCGTGAAAAAGAGGAAGGTGCGACGACACCGCCAATCTCGAAATGACATCATCGGCTGCATACTGACAGGCTGTTAGCGAAACCGGCACCTTGGGGCACCATTGGAATATGTGCTTTAGATATCAAGGCAAGAAGCAAGCCCAGCAGACATATTCTAAACAGGCTTATCGCAAATCGGGATTTCGATGTTGTGGTTTTCGGCGACAAAGTCATACTCGATGAAGGTTCGTCACACATTATCCCATCGTTGATCAGGAAGGGAAAATGGAAAAACAAATCATACTGACGCGTCGCATTCATGCAGAGGTGGAGAATTGGCCCATGTGGTAAGCTGCATGACCGGGACCAGGCGCTCGGTTCGGTGAACGCAATGAGCATCGTGGCACAAGTTGACTAACCCAAGACACCAGCGATTACCTGATATCTTTCTACTCCGACGGTTTCCCCTTGGAAAAGGCCATTGCATACGTCAAAGCGAGAAAACCTTTTTGCGTAAACGATGTTCCCATGCAAAAGGTTCTCTGGGACAGGCGCGTGTGCCTTCGTCTTCTTGATAAAATAAATGTTCGAACTCCAAGGCGTTTGGAGGTGAATCGCGACGGCGGACCGGAAGTGCTCACCCCAGAGATAGTCAAGCATATCAAGGAAATTTCCGGCGTATCCATCGAACCTCTCAACTCGGCAACAGCAAAGCGGCCCGAAAAGGTGGAGTTACTCGATGATGGTGACACTTTGAGCGTTGATGGTGCCTTGCTCAAGAAACCATTTGTTGAAAAACCGACCAGTGGCGAGGATCACAATATCATCATCTATTTTGCCAATAGCACGGGAGGTGGCGCTCGGAAGCTGTTTCGTAAAATCGGCAACAAAAGCTCTGACTATGTCGCCGATCTGAGCATTCCACGAGCAATCACTGAGCCAGAGGGAAGCTATGTTTACGAGAGCTTCATGCAGGTGGACAACGCTGAAGATGTAAAAGCGTACACAGTCGGACCAGAATACTGCCATGCCGAGACGCGAAAGTCTCCGGTAATTGATGGCATAGTAAGGCGCAATACTCACGGGAAAGAGATTCGATACGTGACTAGTCTAAGCGCCGAAGAGCGAGGCATCGCAAGCAGGATATCAACGACTTTTGGCCAGCGGGTGTGTGGCTTCGATCTGCTTAGAGCCGGAGGCAAAAGCTATGTCATTGATGTGAATGGATGGAGTTTCGTCAAAGACAATGACGACTATTATGAGCACTGCGCCAACATCCTCCGAGAGCTTTTTGTCAAAGACAAGCTTCGACGAGACGGTGCCGCATCACCACCTATGCCCTCACCAGAGGCACCAGACGCCGACCCCATGTCCCGAAGCGGTCATCTTGGCCAGGAATATGAGCAACAGCCGCGTTCGATATCGATGAGCAGCAGCGTTCCTCAGGGCCAGGCCAGTCTCGATCGACAGAGGGGCAATAGCAAGTCTAGAAACATGAGTGTGGTTGCATCACCCCGCTCAGACAGTACCTTCGCTTCCGCTCGCACAAGCACTGCAACGAGCCCCCTGCTTCCACCATCGGCAGACGCCACATTGCCTAACATGTCGAATGCTGCGTCTACAGTTTCCGTTCAGTCCGAGATCACGACTGCCATGCCAGGTCACGCGCCAAGTGAAGAGACGCCAGCCGCGCCCCCACCTCCTCCCAAGCATTCGTGGAAATTGAAGGGCATGGTTTCCGTCATCCGGCACGCCGATCGCACACCCAAACAAAAGTACAAGTTCACCTTCCATACAGACCCTTTCATCGCTCTCCTCAAAGGTCACCAGGAAGAGGTGCTGCTGATAGGAGAGCCTGCTCTCGCCAGCGTTATTCAGGCGGTCGACCTGGCCTATGAAGCGGGCGTTGAGGATCTTGGGAAGCTCAAGGCTCTTCGAAATGTACTTGTGAAGAAGGGTAGTTGGGCGGGTAC
This sequence comes from Claviceps purpurea, assembly GCA_029405325.1. NCBI lineage: Eukaryota > Fungi > Ascomycota > Sordariomycetes > Hypocreales > Clavicipitaceae > Claviceps > Claviceps purpurea. Next base: position 1,621,670 of record CM055783.1, on the reverse strand, counting down.
CAAGGTTCAGATCAAGCCTATGTTTCGACAGAAAAGGACGGAGCCTTCACCTGACCTTCTCGAACCTCCTTCCGCCATGCAGGAGAGCGAGGTAGCGGGCTCGGACAAGGCAGGATCTGAGGGAGCAGACTCTGGTGAATGCGATGGAATCGACCGTGCCGAGGCGTTTACTGCAAAGCGACACGATTCACTCTCTGGAGTGACCATGTCAAAATTCACGGCGGCAGAAGAAAGCTTGGTCCTGGATAAGCTCCAGCTCATCGTCAAGTGGGGAGGTGAGCCGACTCACTCAGCACGCTATCAGGCACAGGAGCTGGGAGAAAACATGCGCAACGACCTCATGCTTCTCAACAGAGACATTTTCGAAGAGGTACACGTCTTCAGCAGCTCCGAGCGGCGTGTCAGTGCGAGCGCTCAGATATGGGCGTGCTCGTTCCTGGGCAAGAATGACATTCCCGAGGGCTTCATCACCACTCGAAAAGACCTTCTCGACGACTCGAATGCTGCCAAGGACGAAATGGACAAGGTGAAGAAGAAGTTGAAGGGCCTGCTGAGAAAAGGCAATGAACGGCCAGCTCAGTTTGCCTGGCCCGATAACATGCCCGAACCCTCGGAAGTGCAAACACGCGTCGTACAGCTGATGAAATTCCACAGGCGCGTTATGCAGCACAATTATGGTAAACTCTTTGGTGGGACTACGCCGTCTCTCGGCGCCATATCGAACCCAAGTTCAGAACGACTGAGCACGGAAGGCTCAACGACTTCAATCTCTTCCTTGTCCCAGGCGAACGCAATTAATAGCATACAGCCGAGGTGGTGTAGTGGAGAAGACGCTGAACTCTTCCGAGAGCGATGGGAGAAGCTTTTTGCTGAATTCTGCGATGGTGATAAGGTTGACCCGAGCAAAATCTCAGAACTATATGATACGATGAAGTTTGATGCGTTGCACAACAGGCAGTTCTTGGAATGGGTGTTTACACCCCCCAAGAGCATGTTGGAGGAGGAGTATGCGTCGAAAGATGGCAAGACCAAGGACTCGGATGATACGAGCAAGAGTTCGGAAGAGGCCAAGAGCGAGCAGAAGAACCCACCGAGCAGCAGCCCCGAGGGCTCCGACAAGACGGATTATTCGAATCGGTCCGTCCGAAAGCTATTCCGCCGACGGTCATTCTTGAACAATTTCAGGCTTATGAACGACGAAGCGCCTCCTGAACAGTATTTCCGGCTCTACAAAGGTACCAACCAGGCGGCTACCAAGGACGACCCACGAACCGAGCCATTGCAGGAGCTTTATCGGCTGGCCAAGATTATGTTCGACTTTATCTGTCCTCAGGAGTACGGCATCTCGGATAGCGAGAAGCTCGAAATTGGATTGCTCACGTCCTTGCCGCTTTTAAAAGAGATTGTCCAAGATCTAGAAGAGATGCAAGCGTCAAACGACGCCAAGGCCTTTTTCTACTTCACTAAAGAGTCCCACATTTACACGCTGCTTAATTCCATCATTGAAGGTGGCATAGAGACCAAGATTAAGCGCAGTACGATTCCGGAGCTGGATTATCTCTCACAGATATGTTTCGAGCTGTACGAGTCCGAGACGAAAGCGCCGTCCGAGAGCGCCATTAGCGATGAACCGACGTTCACCTACAGCATCCGTATCAGCATCAGCCCCGGTTGCCACGTTTTCGATCCCCTGCATGTGCAGCTCGATAGCCGACACTGCATCGGGTGCGCGCCAAGACGTAGCTTGACTCCACACATTGACTGGCTGCAGGTTGTCAAGACATTGCGTGCCAAGTTTAACCAGTACGCCTTTTTATTTTTCAATGCCCAGTTCCCCAAATGTTTCGTCCCTCCCTGCGTAAAGTTTGAAATGACGTTGCTAATTGCCTTTCTCTTCATCTGATAGGGTTAAATTGCCAAAAACATTCCTGGCAGTCAATCTGTCTGATGCTTTCAGTTTTGAGGAGCAGGAACGAATGGCAAACGAGCCTGACGTGCTGGAAATGAAGAGCAAAGACGTGCACTCTGACGATGCCGAGTCCACCGAGACAGACGCTTTGCCGACTCCAGTCAATGAAGATGCGCCGAAAGCATGATTCCATCAGACGTGCAGTCTGATGATTACGTGATGTGCTTATCCCATGGATAGAGAAACATAGGTAGTGGGCATGGGTATGCCGTGAGTAAGACAAGACACTGGGCGCAAGCATAAAGCACCGTACATACCTAGCACACCGTACACGTACATGATACAGTACATTTATGTTTCCGTCCTGCAGAAAGTAGACATAAACTTAGTTAGTCGTCACGCCGAAATAACATGATGTCACTGAAGTGTTCCTCTTCTGTACAAAGTGACGGCGTAACATTGGCGAATGTTGCCTTTTCGCGCAGGTTGAGGCACACATGATGGACGCTGTACATGCATCTATCAGCAAGTCAGCACTGAGTACAAGAGCATCCTACCAGCGGAATGTCTCTGCCCGTAATATTTCCGCACAGCGAGAGGACTCTCACGGGCCATGAGGGGGGAGTTCGGGACAAGGTTCAAATTTAAATCTAAATTTAAAAAAAAGAATTCCCCGATTCCAACCCAATCCACCTGGACGGGGTACGGCGCCTTATGGCCCGAGGCTGATGCAATCTCCGCTGCCGAAACTGTATTATGTATAATGTACCCTCATTTGATATGTGCAGTCTATAGGTTTGTGCCCAAGACGGTTTGGGGTGTTCTTCATTTGGATATTCTTGGCTCAGGGGCGAGTTTGTAATAGGGCAAAGGAAAGCTGAATTCGAACACACTGGAGACAAGCCCCTGACATAGCCCCCATAATGCGGTCACTTGACCGCTTTTGGATGGTGGTGAGATGGACGGGGGAAAGATGGACCGAATATGATAAGGAAGAGGCTCGGAGGTAATGATGTTTGGAGAGAAAGATGCATTTGTATTCCAGCTTGGAGGGAAGAAGATGCTATGTAGTTGGTGATTATCTAGGTAGGCTACCAAGCCGCAGACTTCTCTACTCTACCTATCCATAGATCCCATCCTCGGGCGGCGATATAACATCTCACATTCGACGTGCAAGACATAACACAAGGGGCCCTTGCGGTGGCACTGGCCAGTACTCAAGAGTCCGGGTATGTACTCCGCATAACATAGCAATAAGTTCATTGTCTTAAACGCTGGGGTCCAGGCTGGGATATAGTGCTGCGCCATTTTGAATGATGCTGCGCCATCGAGTTCAACGGGTTGGTGGATTCCAGGGCGGTGTTCTTCCATTTCGACCCAAGTTCGCAGGCAGACCATCGCTCTGGCGAACTGTTCAGGAAGGGAGTAAAGCAATCGGCCCTCCTCCCTCTGTGGACTCGAAAGTAGCTTTCGGTCTGTCTGAGGTGTTTGTGAAGTGGATGAACTCGGTCTTTGAATGAGTTGTAGGTACTCCGTACATACATAGGTATATATAACAAGCTGAAAGTCGGGCGTGAGTCGACAGGCTTGAAGCATCGCAGCGCGTGAGCGGGCCGTGATTTTGAGAGACCCATGGGCCATGTGACCAGAGCCTCGTCAAGCAGGTTCCAGAAACCACGCACAGCATGCATGGAATACAAGTTACAACGTCGACGGCTTTGCAGGTATTGCTGGCAGGGGTTTCTGTTGAAAGTTGAAACAATACGAGATGAGATGGGCCTGCCGCCTGCGCGATCGACTTTGTAGCGAACCCCGCTGCGGAAGGCAGGGACCTCAGCAAATCGTATTCTGGGCCCGGGAGACTCTATGAGTCCTGAGTCCTGACGATTGACGACTGACCTGACCCTTCGGCTCCGTGGTGAACTCGCAAGATGCCATGCACCGACTGACGTCTGCGAAAACAATCTCCAGAGAGCAGTGACTTACACAACCCGTCGAAAACCGGAGCTCCGCACTCCATCCACCAATACATACGTAGCCCTTGCCCAGAGGTGAGTTGTTGAAGTTGCTAGAGATATAGATTAAATACTCGAGCAGAACAAGATGATTACTTGCTAGATGATTCGATCCAGGTGTGCACTAATTCGTCATGGGGTTTGAGTCTTGACCCATCAATGCTCAGGATGTCAGAAGCGGAAAGCCTTGCACCACGTGCACCGCATCATGTGTGTGCATCATGAGGACTTGGTAATGCTCCGCACTGCACCGAGTTCACGGTCATCCGTATGCGTGATCGCGGATTGCGCGTTGCAATAAGTCGTGACGAAGGCCAGCACCTAGGCGCCATGACGATACGGAAGCAAGGATATGCTGGCCGTGAAAGAAATGGCCGCAACTACATACCTATCAGGCTCGATCCAAAAGATGTGAGTGCATACGACAACATTGCGTCAGGCATCGAACCCCATGCTTCGGAATCCTGACAGAGTCCAGACAGATACAATGTACCTACTACGTACATATGTACATACCTGTATGTATTTTGATGCAGGTGGGTTTATGCAGGTCGCAGGGCTGGTTCGCCAGGTTCCATGTTGGTCGTCCCAAAAGGGAAGTTTTGCTTGCTCCATGATCCATCTCGTGCTGCTACCTGTGTTGCTCGCGACTGCGTTGTGAATTCCTCTCCATGGACAAGATGGCATCAAATCAGGCGCCAACGAAAAAACATCGGCGTTGACTTGGCTGGGCGAGTTGTTATCGTATCGTAATCGATATCTACAGAGTAGATCATCTGGAATTCAATCGGGAACCATGGCCACTGGGAAGTCGAAACGACAAACGTCCCCGCCGTCGTAGCACCCCTGGCCGAGGCAGCAAGTTAATGCGACGCACACATACACACCACACCTGAAGAGTCTGCGAAATGCATGCACCAATGCAGCCGTCAAGCCGCAAACTGGGTACCACTCGCTCCGGCGTGGTGGGTGTGTGGGCTTCTATATTGACTCATTGTCAATGTATTTTCGTTACGCGTCGCAACTGCGAGGTAGGTATGTATACACATCTGAAGACGCTGAACGGGTTGCCACATTCGCGACTGTATAGCCCGATGTCGACATTCATGACCGCAAAACCCCCCGCTGCGAATGTGTCTACGTAGGTACCTAGGAGCACACACAGTCCCGTTTCATCGGTGTATTTGACAAGGATGGGGCCCCTAACTGGACAAGGCCCCAAAGAACCCAAAGAAGACTTGGAGGCTGGCTCTGCTGCCTTTTAGGGTTGATTCGCCCATCCAGCCTGGGCTGAATTAGTACTGATTAGTTCGACTTGGTCTTTGGTGGATAAATGGGTCCCAGCTGAAGTCTCGGTTGCCGCAGGAAGAAGAGAGGGCTGGGGGGGAGGAAAAGAGACGGAGGTGGATGCAGATGAGGACGAGAAAGAGTTTCTTGGGAGGAGCGAGGTAGTGATTCGTGAAGCTCAGTCTCAGTCAGACGCGCCTGGAGAGAAACCGGAAAGTGTGCGGCGAGAGCTCCTTCCGTTTGCAAGACATCAGCGAACTCTAACCGTGCTTGCTGGGAGGCTCCCACCAAGAAAACCTCAATTCCTGCGGAGTACTGCCCGGGCCCTCGTCATCGTCATCACCAAACGAAACATATATTCTTTGGCCAACCCACTGCGTTGTATGCTCTGCTGGTCCCCTGCACTCGCCCTACTCTGCCAACCAGAAGAGCCAACAGTCTGTCACCTCCTACGTTTGACCTTTGTTCAACATTGAATCCGCCTGAAACGAGCTTATACGGACCTGAAAAAATTGGGAATTATTACAATAATACAAACCCCCAACCGGCACAGAAGCGGCTATTGTTCCGGGGCTCTCTCGATATTTCCATCACAGAGTACAAGTCATCGAGGCAGAACAAAGTAGCTTTCGGCCTCGTTGTCTGCGCCGTCCCAGAGACTATCTAGGACACGCACTGCTCGTACAAATCGCGATTCAACCAATTACCTTTCTCCAACTAGACAGAGACCCTTCGTCAGACTCTGCAGGCGAACGAGGCACTGCAATACTTTTCTGGTTGGTCATATCTCCCATCTTGGGAAATCGGGAGGGGAGTGATCATCCAAACTCCCCTGGCTTGCAATACGGCTTGCGGCAACCGTTGAAGAAGAGGTAAGTATCTGATAGCAAACTTCAATGCTACATCACAGCATGAAGTTGCAAAGTGTTGTTCCATTGCATGTGCTGACCTCGCGCCGGAAGAAACTCGATAGATCCTTACGGGCTGCCCCCTCCCCATTTCACTGCCTCCCTCTTCTACAGAGCCCATTTCGTGCCGCTCGCTACGGTCATGTCTAACTCATGTATGCACTCGTTCAGCCTCATCAAATCCGATAGCACACTCGTGCAATGGATCTGTAAGCACTGCATTTCGGGGCCACACTGGATGATATTTGAGTGTGTGTATTGCAAGCTGCATGTTTGTCGCGCATGCACCCACGGCGCATAGATTTGTGGCAGATTCAGCGTGTTTGGAGGGATTTGCTATATTCTTGTTTGGATGCTTCTCGAGATTTTGTAATTCAGAGTCGCGTATTGTCGCGCATTCGCTCAAGCATAGATCCGTGACCTTTTTAGCTTTTCTTCTTTCACATTTCGATTTGACAGATGTCAGCTCGGGCATCTATGCAACGTGCTGCAACGCTGAACACTCCTAGAACGATACGGACGAATATACCTTGGACCGGGGGCCGGGGCCATGGAAGACAGCAAAGAGGAGCATGGGGGTAATGTGCGGCCATGACAAATTGTGTCTTTTCGATTCGAAAGTCGGTGTTTGTGTTGTCTTTCTTCTGCAGACAGACTCATGAATTGCAGTACCTGTTGCCAAGCAGCCCCGCGCCTAGTCGTACGAAGGGCACGTTGAGTGCTACTATGATTCGTTCTCCCCCGCCTACGCCGATAGAAGAAATGACCATGAATGCCGGAACACACCAAGAGGTCGTTTCAAAATGTTTGACCCAGCGGCAAACACCACACTTCTCAGAACTAATTGAAGTAATCTTCAAAACCTCATGGGATCACCAGATAGCACAAGGATTGCCAATCTAGCCCGTGTAACCAGTCGGTGGCACACAACTGCAGTATAGAAGATTCCAGAACCCACAACGACTTCTCAACACCCGAGACATACTTACTGTCATCACCGCTAAGAAGGAAAACAAGACAAAGGCAACCCCAATCATCTTCCCCGGGCAGTTTGTGGTGGAACAGCACTAAAGCTTACCCATTCTCCGAAAGAGAGAGAGTGACACGTATAGCTGTCGCTCAAGCGTCCCAGCGCAACTGCAAGGGGTAATGTGTTTCCGCGGTGCGTTGGCAAAGCTGGCGATGAAGACGTCTGCGAGTACATCTGAATATAGCTGCCAAAGTTCGACTCGTACGACCGTCTGCCACCGCAGTCTGTGACGATGGAGTTCCTGCCGTAAGGCGTGAGCTTGGATGTCAGTCACTGTAGCAATTGGTGTCGCAGCCTCTCCAGTGGCCTACGTTACTGCCATGAATCTGAATAAGCGAGATTGTAAAGGGAGAGTGTTCAATGCGGGCCAAATTCCACCACGAGGAAAGCAAACCAGTGTATGTTTGGGACACGGTTGGACAGAAACATGGGGGCGCTCTGTTTTCCCTTGCCCCCATATCGAAGTGCCGGCTTGATCTCATTTGATTTGAAACATAGCCACGTGTTGTTTGACCTAGGTGGCATCCGAGAAATGTGTCAGTTTACTTCTTTTTTCAGTGTCCGAGTTGGTACCCAATCGTTGTTCTATTACGGTTTGGTTAGTGTGAAGCTAATGCAACTTGCGAATTGGTGACCCATCCAAGAGAAGCCCTTCTACTTGCGCCATGAGGATGATGTGATTGTCACTCAATATCTATCAGAGGAGAAGCGACCTCAAGAACAAGTTCGTCTTGCAATTTAGGGGGACCCAAAGCACACAGAAGTGGCTAGCCGGCCGCGCCATCCTTTTCGTGCAACAAATCGCTCACGTTGATCTATGGCTTGTTCATGGCTATGCTATGTAGCATGCATCTACACTGCAGTCAACATGTTTCCGAGATGGGATGGTGTAGGATAGCCAGTCTCACTGAGATGATGGAGCGATTCTACCTATCTCGGGGGGGGTGATGGGGTCATCAATGCCAACTAATGCCCCTATGTAGCTTGATCGTTGCGGTCGGACGGCTACCTGCAGGACTTGGAAACGAAGTGGTTGCGACTGACGTGTGTGTTGGTGACAGCACATTCTCTGGCGGAACATGGATCTGTGCAGAACATTGTTAATGCCTCAAACCCGAGTCGGGATGGTGTTGGATGGTGCTTACGCGGTGGTTTTTGATGCTCTGATCAGGATCAGGGCTTCAAGTTACCTACCGCAAAATCTCAGTGCTTTGGCAGTGGGTGGGACCGAATTTTTGTAATACTTGCTTGTGATTTGTTGGGCAGTGAGACGCTTCAAGGGTATCCTGCTTGCCGCCTTTCCGTATGAGGCCGTCGGCCCATATAAACGATACTTCCAGAACAGATCCACACCACCATCTCAAGCCATCTTGAAATTCAGGATTTTGCGTGTCGCGATGCCCAGATGTCAGTGTCGCTTCCATTGAAGTTGCGAGCACAAGTTGTATTTTGGTGAGCAGATACTGCTGGCAATATGAACGGGTCCCGTCTCAACCATACCATCATCATATTCGACCAAATACGAGGTGAGGCGAGGGTAAATGGCAAATCGGCCTGTGCCCTTTTGTTTTTAACAGCTCTGCCGGGTAGGGAAAAAAGTGGCGGCGTGCGTGTGTAAGTGTCACGTGTGTCACGTGTGAGCGAGGAAAAAGATACAAACGAATAGTGGGTACACTCGAGCTTAGCGTGACCACGGCTCACACACTGATTGGTCGTCCCACTCACTGCCAAAGCACTGAGATTTTACGGTACTCCGTAGAAGCTTGGATTCGAATTAGAACCCCCCGGTTATCGGGTAACTGCGTGGGGTGCGCCTTCCTGCATGCCGCCATGGCGGGGTGTGGGGGGCTGATGCTGATCCGATGTACAAAAGAGTTACCCTGCGATATGATCAGACTCTAGAGTCTGTAACGAGTAATAAATACGCAGATACAGTAACGTTACGTGAACATGAAAGGTCAAGGACACCTGGCTCACCTCCTTCAAAAAAATTGTAAAGCACGAAAGGGAGAAGAAAACCACCGGGCTCAATGGAATCGATCATTGAACACGGCACCACGGCACCGTCGCACGCGGCACAATCCACCATGCCCTGAGCTTCAACATCTTCGGATCCGACAAATCGGGAGCAACATTGTGCATACGAGTTCTGCTTTGGTCGAGCTCTTCCTTCCAATTGGCCAATTTGCCACGCCAATACTGTTATGTAGAATTTCGACACAAGCGTGGAAGCGTCGTCGTCGTCGTGTCTGATTAGATCAGATAATAATGTCGCGACTTACTTCAGGATTTATGCTTGAGCGAAGATGAGTTCACATTACCACGTCGTCTAAACATATCAATTGGGAGAGGGCAGAGATAATCCTAACGTGATGGTCATGAAGGACGTCCATTCCACTCTTCACATGGAAAAAGATTATGCGATGGGCCACATTAGAACGAAACTAGGCCATGTGGTGGGTGTCGAGCACACTCCATGAGTTCATGACTCCATGTAACTATTCGCGGTCTTCCTTACCGACAGCATACATGCAGGCTGCAGCAATAACATGACCTAGGTTATAGACAAGGTCCAATTACCGGGAGTTCACGTCTGGGTGCCTATTATGTATTACATAGCCGGCTCTGACAACAACGTTCAGCTCGCATGCAGTTTGAAACCTGCCATGTAGAAGCATCGTGGAATTGTGATTTGGCAAGAGTCGTTTCTGATGCAAAGGATCTGTTTCAGAAATTACACTACGCATGTATACGTAATTGTACCAATGTACTCATGGTGTTTGGGGCAGAGACACAGGCCGTCGAGGTTTCAAGAAAAGCGGCCTAGCGTCAAGTCAACAGACCTCAGACGCGCGATTTCAACGTTCAGAATCTAGAAACCGGGGCAGCCGAGGCGAGAGGGGGCAGCTACGGACAGTAAGACCAGATATGTCGCACAGTGAATCAGGCTCCCACATGGGCCTTTGTTCTCTCTCTTGGCACTGGCTGATTTGATATGCCGGGTCGTCCTATAATTGTCTCCCTTGGGTCCGGGGTTAATTACACATCTCACCAAGCGCCGCGTGGCCGGCGGCAGTGGCACGTCGCACGTACGCAAATCAAGCCGCTCGACGTTATCGCCGGGCCGTGTGGTGCCGGCATGGCACACGGAGCGCGCGGACTTGCACGGCCATGTACGCTCGGCCTAATCAGTAACAACAGCGGGCAATGATGGCGATCAAACGGTTGAGCCGCGCGGATCAATGTGATCTGCGATGGTTGACTGCGATGGTTGACTGCGATGGTTGACTGCGATGGCATGCCGTACGGGAGGCGGTGAGTGGTCAGTGGTTACTGGCCTTTGAGCGTGACAGCATCGTGACGACATCATAGGAAATTTGCGCGCCGTCCGTTGCGCTAAAGCCTAAGACTCGTGTCTGTCCGTCGTGGATTGCCGATTTCGAGTATCACTTTGGCGCCATCAACCGCCGCGATCTCATCCACACACGAGACGCCGACGAATCAGGGCTCCGCTGAACGCTGCAGGCATATGATGCATTTCGAGTCTTTGACGCACACAGGTGCAGGAAGCCAGACCCGAAGGGCAAAACGAAGCATACCCACGTTTACAGAGTATGTGTAGGCAGGTATGCACACACATTATATACATACGACAAAGGCGGCCATCGCCAGTAGCTTTCTCCGAGTCTCCCGGCCCTCAATCCCACAGATTCTCACCACCAGAGGATTGTCGGTCACGGAGGTAGACCAGGGGATAGCGGGGGGGGCATCCAAACTGAAAGGGAAAAGAAAGGTAAAAAAGAAACACGCGAGACCGAAACAGAGTAGGACTGGGGTCCGGCGGCTATGCAGCCGATGGGCGGTTCCATAAATGTACATATGGGCGTTCACTGGCCCTGCCTCCCGGAAGAAAAAATTAAACAGAAAAAGCCGGCCTTTCCTTTTATGCCTTTTGTCTTTGTCGTACCCTCTTCTTTATTTCTACATCTTCTCATCTCTTATTCGTCTCGTTCTGTTCTCTTTAGTTTTTACCCTCCTCTTCGAAACTCGCCGTTGACCCCCTTACGGCAACACCGAGCCCGGAAACGAGACAGCCTCTGGTGTGGCTTTCACCTCCCGCGACGCAAACGACTTGGCTTTATCTGCACGGCCTCGCCAAGGACCAACCACAGGCTTGTCTAGCGCGGTGACGAGTTGGGATCTTTGGACATGGAGCGCGGATGCGTGAGGGAGCTTGATCTGCGAAAGTGTGGCCCTGGCTCGGTAGCCGAGAGGGTTGGATTTAACCCTGGACTACGAAGCAGTGCTGGTAAGTTCTTAACGTCATGTCTCGTGACTTTTCGGCTGGTCGCCTTGTCTGCTCTTATTTCCAGGCCTCCGTGCGGTGGGGCTTTGCGCTACTCCGTAGGTAGACCGTTGCCTGGTCTGAGTCACCATCTGGTGACTGACCCTGAGCTTTCGGCTGGTGGCATCACCACGGATCAGACATAGCAATGGGCCGCTTGAATCGAGCAGCACTCTGGCATGTGTGTATGGTTGTGTGAAACTATATCATTGTCCACCATCTGTCTCTGCGCCCTCTGCTCAGTTCGTGCCAGCGGCCAGTGAAGATGACCACACATTTCAACTATGTCCACGCTGTTATGTTCAAGACGAACGACTCGGATCGCTAACTCGGACGTCGCCTAAAGCTTTCTTCACATGCCTGCGAGCGAATCTCGTCTTATCGCCATCCGTCCTCTCCTCCAACTTCAATACGCCCTATCTGGACCCATACTCGTCGCAATCGCCTCGCCCGCCGCCCTCTCCGTGCTCGACCGCCGTCCCTCCCTCGCTGGTTCCCCTCGACGACATCCCGCCACTCTCTCTCGATGCTCTCACAACACCCCAGGACCGAGCTGAAGGCCTCCAACTCGTAGCCGACTCAGTATGCGAGATGGAGCCCCGCGCCACAAAGGCCGTCATCCTGCACCCGCTGAGCCTCGCCGCCTTGGCATTTTCCTGGACAACCATATATCGCTTCGTGTATATGCGCGACATGCGCGAAGGAAACGCCAGCCGCGCCCTCATGCTCGCAAGTGGCCTTACCATGCTCTACCTAGCCGCCATCCGCTTCCTCTCCTCCCGATACGCCACCCTGGCCGACCAGATGAGCCAAGACTGGCTCCGAGCCGACACCCGCGCCGGCGGGCACGATGAAATCATCCTCGGCGCAAGATCCGGCTCCCTCCTCGTCGGCGCGCTCATCATGCGCCTCGAGCCCAACAAGCGCTCACGCTCATCCACCTCCTCGCCGAGCAAACGTAAGAACCGCAGCCGCAGCGCCAGCCTCAAAGGCGGCAAGGGCATCATCCGCGCCTGGGCTATTGCTCCATCTCACCGAGGGCAGGGCATAGGAAAAGAGCTGCTCAATGCTGCGGTGCGGTACACAAAGGACAAGTGCGGCAAGGACGCTCAGGTTGGTTTCGCGCAGGAGCATGCTCACAGCGTCATGGTCCTCCCGGACGTATTTAATGCGACGTTTCGGCGGAATGAGGCCCGCGCGGCGAGGGCTTTGCAGGGATCGGTGGATGAGTGGGATGTTTACAAGAGGAAGCGGTGACAGCGGTGACTTGGGAGTTTCAAGTCTGGTACTACCAATTTCGTAAAAGAAGGGATCATACATAATGCATATAGAGCGCTCATGCTGAACGGGACAGGAAGCGACGGCTTGAAATTTTGAAAATCCGCGTGTGGGCAAGGTTTTGAGGAGATGTTCTGGGACGGAGTGAAGGAGGCGTCACTCTTTCTGCTGCATTCTGTTAGATACCCGGCTCTGTGAGCCATGTTTCCTTCGTTGATTGCGAGACGGCAACGATGATGACGACGAAGATGACGACGAAGACGACAAAGATGATAGATGGATGTAATTAGTACATACGCCCAAGTCGGCAAGTATGCTTTCGCTGCGTATCTATATATACATGTTAATTTGATATGGACACACTTCCCACTAATCTGTGGCTACCCATCAAGTCCTCTGCTGTAACTATTCGCGCCAAGCCACTCTCTAACTCGTGAGTCTGCAGTAGATATCTACCAGAGCCATCACAGCAGCAGTGTGCAATTCTGGACTCAGCGCGAATGGCCTGCAGCAGACATCCACCAACCCCCATCGCAGCCTCAGTCGTACATCCAGACCCTTGGCCTCACAGCAATTCAACACCCCGCACGCGTGTCAAAGCCAGCCCCACGAGGTGCACATGTCCAACTTCCCATCGTACCGTACCAGTACATACATATCTCGTCCACTAAGGTAGTACGACTTCCCAATTGCCCATTTCCTCAAGGGCCTTATGCGATACATACAAACGAAGCAACACCGAACAGGAAAAAAAAGGTTTAAAAGAGGACTCCGAGACTTAGAAACAAGCCAAGCTACGCAGCTCGCTGTGATGTATATCCGCTTTCGACAAGATGAACCAAAATGTGTGGAGCCTTCGTAGGCGAAATCTCCTTCTTCTTCTGCTTCTGTTTCTGCTTCTCCTTGTTTCTTTCAGAAATTCAAGAAAACGTGCGAGTTTTCTATTTTTTTTGGTCGTATTCGAAGCCGTAAATGGGCTTTCCGAATCTCCGGAGCGCGCATACCACCTATTTGAACACCATGTTAGAGACATATGCAAGCAAAGGACGGAAACACACATTGCAAAAGGAAGAAGAGAATCGATGTGGGCTTTGGGGAAGGAATGAGGGAGAAGAAGAGAAGGGAATGGCATCAAACGTACGTCGTGGACGGTCACGGTCTTGGCCTGCCGATACTCGACGTACATGACGCACAGTCGAAGAATCTAGAACCCCCATCATGTCAGATCAATACTTCAGAAACCCATCTCCATGGACACACACAAGTCCGACGATCCTGTAAGACTCACCGCCTCTAGACGCTCCTTCAGTGCTGTGCGTGTCTCGGGGTAGATATTCGCGCTGATGCGCTTCACGCCGCCTCTTCTAGCGAGCCTCCTACACAACCCCTCTATTAGAAAGAATCCTCATCATGTTTATTTCGTATTTCATTCTTCTGATATCTCCGTCTTGTTTTCTCCAACGTACCGAATCGCCGGCTTGGCTACGACAAACATGTTAGCGACGGAAGCTCCCCACAGAAGATAGATAGAGTTGGACCAGAAGAAAAGAACATACTAATGCCTTGTATAGTATCCCGCAAAATTTTCCGACTGCAAAAAACGGGAACGCAGACCGTTAGCACAACGTTTTTTTTTTTAGAACGGGGGCGGGAGGCAAAAACTAAACAACAGCCACGACAACAGACGAAAACAAAACAAAAAGAAAACGCGTACTGTCGTTTTGCGCGCCCAAGAACAGTCTTCCCCGCCAACTTCTTTCCCTTCCCTTTCCCTCCCGACGAAGGCGGAGCGTTGTCGCGAGGAATCGAAGGAGCAACATGCGGACTGTAGTGCGAGCTAGACGGCCATCGCGGCCGGGGCCCGCCTCTAGCAACGTGCGTGGTGGGCGGCATTATGCTCTTGTTATTGTTTTGAGGGGGGGAGGAGGAGAAAACAGAGCAACTGTTATGAGCAGCGTTTCTTTGGGCGGGGGTGAGAGGAGACCGCGCGCGCGTTCGTTCGCGTTGTATCTGCTGGAGATGACGCTTGTTTTCTTCGTTGTTCTTCACAGGCCAGATGGGGGACCGGGCGCGAATGCAGCGACGCGACGCGATGCGATGCGATGCGGTGCGATGCGCCTTTGCCGCCGAGTTTCCCAACGGGGGAAGATCGGAAGATAAGATGCGGAATGAGCAGACAACACGAGAGAAGGGAGTTGACGAGAAAGCTGTGTGCGGATGAGAGTGCTCTTTCCTCGAGGTGGACGGTGCGCGAAAGAGGGAACGAGCCGCAAAGATAACGGAGCTTCGAGCTGTTGTTTTCTTTTTTTTGCTTTTTGGAGGAGTGCATCAAGATTGAAGAGAGGTGAAGGGGGTGAGACGGCAATGGACTTGCAGCCGAGCCAATTGTGGCGCCGTGGGAGGTCCATCATCGATGTTATCGGGCCCCGCGCCCTAGGGTAGGTCCACCTGCGAATAATTGCAGGGGGTTGGGGGTTTGTCCAGATGTTACATACATACATACATACAGTATTGCTTCGAAGTTCGCGCTAAGACAAGTTATACGTTGATAGGTGGTCCCAATAATCAAGAATCATCCGTGTTGTAGCAACTCGTACAATATCTGTTCGTGGTGGTACCACACGAAACAGGGAGATTGCCAGTTGGCTTTGTGGTGAGAGAAGACGTCTATCTACTCTCGAGTCTCTCATCAACTACAGGGCTCAGCTCGATTAATATACATCAGGCACATGTACACGCGCTCGCTGATATAGAATGAGAACACAAATTTATTCATCGCCATGTTCTCCGTCCGCGCATTCATGTTAGCTCAACGCAGAAGTCTCGCTCAGAAATCTATGTATAGGTAGGTAGGTACCTGTCAGTGGCCACCCACTTCTCCACAGTACCAAAGCGCTCAAGTTTCAACGGCGCCTAAACGGTGGCGCGTAAGGTACATAACGCATGATCAAAACAACGTAGAATCATATGAGCTAGGTACAGTATATACCTCGAATGTCGGGGAACGCCAAAACGCCAAGAACGCCCGAATCTGCCAACCGTCTCTCCTATGAGAGCATTTGCTTCTTAATAAATCGCCTCAGTCTCACTGCGTAGTACGAATCCGCCGAGGTGCCTCTGCATGGAACGGTAGAGTGGCAGTGAATCACACCGTCGCATACAAAAGGTATCAGTCCATTCCTTTGTGATCAGGTTTCTTTTTTTTTCTGTTTTTGACGTTTTATTGTCTTGGAGTCCGAGCCCTGTATGTGCTGCACCATCTGGCTCTTTTCTGTATTTCATCGAACTTGCATCTTGCGGAGGAGTGTACATGGACGATAGACTCCGTTGTCAGCGCGAGGCTACTTGATTGCCACTCATTGCCTCGATAGAACCCGCGGCATAATGCTCACGTTTCGCAGTTTTGTAAACCGTCAAGATCAGCTGATATGGCAGACTCCGACACGAGCAGGAAACAGCGGAGGAGGGGAGAATGGTAGTAGTGTGGATCGTAACATGTTGAAGGCATTGACAGGCGGCAGCTGTTGATCTCACGACTCCATGGCTTCTGCGGCTTCGATGGGCGCAGCCTCGGTGGATTCGGCAACCTCTTCGATAGTGGCTGCTTCGTCATTGACCTCTGCAGGAGGCTCTTCAGCGCTCATCTGTGTCACTTGCGTCTCTTCCGGTGGGTTCAGGTCTTCTTCAGTGTGGACTGCTTGCAGCATAGGGTCATGAAATTCTTCTTGCTCGGGCTCTGACACCGGCTTGGGGTAGGCGAAAGCACCAGAAGTCGGTGACTCATGCTCGTCAACTCGGGGTCGCTTATTTGGTCGAGTCAAGTCATGTTCAGGTATGCCCTTTAGAGCCTGGAGCTCGAGCTCGAGCTCGTCCAGCCGGCGCTTGAGGTTGTTTTCGCGCCGATGGCTATCATCTAGTTGCGCGCGTAACTGTCCTTCGCTATTCAGTGCGGCCTCTAATTGATCGCGAAGCTGGCTCTGCTCTTCACCAGCAACCTCTTGACCCCTGCGTGCAGCAGCCTCTTGTTGCTCAAGCTGACTCAATCGGCCCCGAAACAATTCGTTGATCACCTCCAGCTCACTGACACGGGTCTTCAAGCTAGAGCTATACGCGATGAGCTGCTCGTGGGTCTGCGAATCACCATGTTCCATCTGGTATGGATCGTCGACCATAAAGGATGTCATTGCTTGGGTGTACATGGATGGTGTGCCATTGCGAGATAAGGGGGAATCGGACCCTTCGTTGCCGTTGGACTTTTGCGACGTTCTTCGGATCGCTTGGGCGGCGGCATTTTGAGCAGCGAAGTCGGTACCGTTCACGTCAGCTAGGCCAAAGCCTTGAGCCTGTTGCTGCTGCTGCTGCTGCTGTTGCTATTCCATTACGCGAAGCTGTGTCAGCTTCACGTGCGAACTAATAGAGATGGGGTGCACGACCAGGGTAGAGAGTTATGTACCTTCTTTTTAGCAGCGATGTCTGGGCGAATAGTTTTCACGCGATTGCGACTCTTGATGACGTCGGTCTTCAATGAAATCGGTCGGGGCCGGCCGTGAAGCTTAAGAAACAGACCGCAGGCGTTGCATAGCACAGAGCCAAACTCATCGCGTCGCCACAATGGTGTAGTCGAAGTTGCGCAATTTTGGCATGTCGGCTGCGTCGCAGAAGTGTTAGTTGCCATCATGATGCCAGTGATGCGCAGCGGCTTGCGCAGCGAATTGCCAGGGGAGCTTTAGTAGGGCGACGACCAGGGCGGTAAATGATCTACTATCTTGATCGATAAATGATATACTATCGTGATCGATAAGGATGACGAGGAAGGGGAAAAAATTGGTCTGCCCAATGCGCCCCCCTGATAAGGAAAGATAAGCAAGCTTTTCCTCCTTTCAACTTTCAGTGTGGAGGCCACGATAAGGCACGTGACCCAGCATTTTGTCCCAAGCACATGATAACGGCGGCGCCCTCTTGTTCTAGCTCAGCGCCGAATGATAAGGCTGATGACATGCAAACAAGCCATGACATCGCTTCAATATCATCCGTCGAGCATGTGCATAGATCGGGTGGCAAAGAGAGACCGATTGAAGGGAGACGAGCGATCGAAAATGGTGCAGTGGTGACATTTGAGAAAGGAAAAAACCCAAACTTACCAAGTTTCCATTGCCGTTGGTAGATGGGGGCGTTGCCCCCGTGTACGTAGGATTTTGCGGCGCAACTGTTGCTCTGCGATTTGTTAGCCAATATCCCAATAGGTAGCCTGGCGACCGCTCTATCCGCTCTGCTGGTGGCTTGGCTGGTCCCGGAAATGGCCATGATCTGCCGGCATTTTGAGAGTCCCGCGACCGGCCTACATGGCCGGAGCTTCGTGTTGCTACTAGCAAAACCGCCTGAGATCTGTGCCATAAGAACTGACCTTAGTTGTAGTGAGTTTTGGACCGTATCACTCGCGGCCAGAGCTGAAATACCAGGCAGTTGCTGCAGATTTGCTGACGCTGTTGTGGACGTCGAGCTCGGCCGAGAAATTGGGTCTGTGGTTTGTGTAGGGAGTGGCTGCGGATCGTCCATGGTGCAGATCGGGCGGTTTGCGCGCTTCTCGAGATGTCGCGGCTTCGTCTTTCACTGTTTTCTCGCGGATGGCTATCGTTCCGTGCGATTCTTGTAAAGATGGTTGCCAGTTTCGACTCGGCCGAGGTATTACCACGCCCGCCCCAGCGCCTGAGAAAGGCTTCGACGTACGCGTGCTCTAAGTAACGGGAGCCGAATAGTATTTTTCTGCCGCGCAAATGAGACGACAACTCCGGGCGAGTTGTATCGAGTGCAGGGAGGGCGGAGAGCGAGGTTCGTTCGCGAGAAAGGCGTGGTCAGACAGCGCGTGATCGAACCCTCGGGGCCTTCAGGAGCGGGAGATCCAGAAGATAGGTAGATAATCCTTTGTAAGTGGTGTAGATAGAGGATAAATTGCGCAAGGAGTGTGTTACGACCCGTGAATGCGTGCCGTTGTTTTCTAGAGTGAAGCGTTGCGTCTGACCACGTTCAACAAATGCCCTCGACATCTCGTCTTGGATGGGCAGGTCCACTGATTTGTGGGCCCCGCCCAAGTTCCTCTTCCAGGCAGGCTCTTCGTGCTTGAGCCTCTGAGTCTGAGGTCATCCCGCGGGTCCCGCTCCCCCACTTGTACATATGCAGGTACTTGCGCCGGTGCTGCTACCTACTGCTCTAGAGTCTAGCCTCTGCCACTCCTCTGTTCCTCAGCTACAGGCTACAGCCTACCTAAGGTACCTACAGTACCTACTGCCACACCTTCCAGTCCCCGCCAGTGAGGGGCCCCCCCTGCGCATTTCCACATCCCACTTCCTCATCGCAGCAGACTTGCTTCGATCGGCTTGTCGTATTCCTCCCTTACCATTGCCTCCTTTTCGCAGCAAAATAAACACGGTTTCCCCCTTCAGCATCATGTTCAACTGGGCAAAGCAACAGTAAGTTTGGAAAAAGCGCGCAGCTCCTTATAGCCTGGCTCTTGCGCCCCATGGCTCCGCAGTCTCAGCTAACCCATGAATCCTGTTCTCTCCGTCGCCAGGCTGGCCAACGTCGCCGGCACACAGGAGCCCATCTATGGCCCGTCGGCTATCAGATCCGTCGCTGAAGAAGCAAAGGACATCCCGTACACGGAGATCACCCGCGATGACCTGAAATGGAAGGCCATGGACTCGACCTGTGTCGAGACTCAGACCTTTTATCTGGCGTCGGACAATGGTGACGTTGGTCTCGTGCAAGTCATCTATAGTAACGTTGCGTGCGTGGAGCGTCCTCTTCTCCTCTTTTGTCTTGCGATTTACTCTTTTGTCTTGCGATTTACCTTCAAGGCCGCCATGGATGTACTCTGAGCTAATCCACCGCACTATCTCTCTTTTGGACCAATAGCGGTATGCGGACCACCTGCCAGTTCAACTCCAAGATATTCTCCAAAGATGCATCCAAGCCTCACTTGTGGTGCTCGACCCCTCTGAATAACTTTGGATTCAATGAGGACCAGACCGGCTGTTTTGCCGATGACTGCGTCCTGGAACTCTCGAAAGACGGAAACGAGTATACCATCAAGAGCATGAACGATGAGAGATCAATCGTCAACATCAAGATTACTAGAACTGCCCCCGGCTTCGTCGCTGGCAAGACCGGAACCACAAAGTACGGCACCAACCTCGAGAAACCGTGGGGCTGCATTCGGCACGTCTTTTGGCCACGATGCGCCGCCGAAGGTACAATCACCACCCCCGATGGCCCTGTCGACTTCAAGGGCCGCGCCATGTATTCGTTTGCGCTACAGGGCATGAAGCCTCACCACGCCGCTGCCAAATGGAATTTTGTCTGCTTCCAGAGCCCCAGCTACTCTGCTATCATGATGGAATTTACCACCCCCGCCTCGTACGGCACCACCTTGGTCAACGTGGGTGGTATCGCCAAGGATGGCGAGATCCTCACTGCTGGCGCCGGCCACGAGATCATTCATGCCGAGGTTAAGAACGATACGGAGAACGAGTGGCCGGAACCCAGTGCGGTCAAGATGGCGTGGAAAGGCACCGAAAAGGATGCCAAGCCAGTCAGCGCCACCATCGAGGGCAGCTTGGGCCCGAGAACTGACCGCGTTGATGTCATGGCAGAAGTGCCGGGCTTCGTCAAGACCATCGTAGCTGCTGCGGCAGGTACAAAGCCCTATATCTACCAGGTATGTCATATATACGACAGTCGTCGTCGTCGTCGGCTGAATCCTTCATGCTGCTCTCCTCACTGACACAACTCTTTCGGTCCTCAGTACACACCGAAGATGACACTGAAGCTCAAAATCGGAGATCAAGAAATCGCCGAAGAGGGCCAGCTACTGATGGAAGCTACGTTTATTTCGGAGTAGTACAAGCCGCGACTACGGTAAGCATGTCTATTAGGGTAATGGTGCTGCGTTTTCGTTTAGTTTGGAGGTTATTTGTCCTTTGACGCGCGGAATGAAGAATGATGGCACGCGCCGCAATTGGGTATACAACACATAATTATTCATACAGGGACCCAAGGCGACGCGGACGGCCTTGGTCACTCGCTTCGATATTTCTATCCTACCTTTTCCTTTTCTTGTTTCCTAAGCATATCGGCGGTTTGAGGATGACCGGCTGGGCATAATTTGGGTAGCCTTACATATTTAATCCGTTTCTTCCTTCCTTGCACATAGCTTGCAAAGATAATTGGACTGTGAAAGCAGTGCGCTTCGTTTCTTTTCCATCAAGCCGGAGTGGGTGTTCTTGTGGGTTCCCGTCGCGTGTATCGTTGATGGGCATGGGCCGTTGCGCTCGAACTCAGATACTCCCGAGTCCCTACTTGTATGTATCGAACCTCCGGCAGGCAGGTCCCACTCCTTATTCAAGCATCGGGAATACGTAGATTTCGCGACTGTCATCCACATCTGCCCTCCCCGCCTCCCTCGATGTGATAAGGGAACACAAGACGGTCGCACCAAGACCCTGTACTCCGTCACGTACACTGCTACCGCGTGAAATCCTAGAATCAACAGCAGGCCATCCATGAGGCATCTTCCATTGCAATGGCGCCGTTATTACCCAAGAGGATCTTGCAGACGTGCAGACGTGCAGACGTGCAGACATGCTTCAGAGTGGAAAAATATACTGAATGAAGCTCTGATGGAGGCTGCCCGGGTAAGAGATATACCCACTCAAACACGCATAAAAAGCGCGCAAAGTCCCCGCGCTCAGCGTTATATAACTAACCCTCTATGAACTGGAAAATAGCCAAAGACTTTTTAGGAAAAGCGTATATGCGTCATCATACAGATCCCAGTTACATTACCCTTCATATATTCATATTTTCATGACTCCTTTTCTTTTTCAGCGCCCGGGGGCTTCAACCCCTCCTCCCTGATTTCCTTGCCAATAGCCTGCTCGACCTGCCAGATTGCTCTCTCGAGCTCGATTTCCAGAGCTGGCACGTCCAGTTTTTCGGAGAAGCTCCGCACCTGGGCCTGACTCAGGAGCAGTGTCTCCTGCGAGGTAGGACTAGAGCTTGAGGAACTCGGATCCGAGGAAGTGGGAGTCTGTGTTTTTTGCTGGGCGCCGACTTGGCTGTATAGGGCGTCGAGGACGGGAGATGCCGTCGGTCGGAGAAGCTTCTTGGACACGAGGAATTGGATGTGTTTGGCGCCGGCGATGGCGCGCCAGTGCGACCAAGCGCGGTAGACGAGGTAAAAGAAGGGCAAATTGGGGATGCTACGTGACAAATTTATGCGTCAGAGCCCCGATTCTTTTTTTCTTCTTTGAAATCAAACAAGAAGTCTCCCTGCCTGGACGAGGGCGTAAGATCGAAAGGGGGGGGTATGGAAAGAAAACTCACATTGGCACAAGCGCAAAGGGAATCGTGATGGGCATTCCCACAATACACCACAGCATTCTCCGTCTATGCAGCCCATCCCGCTCACTGCCCATCCTTCTGACCGCGTCCTCCGCCTGAGCCTCAGACATGACACTCCGCGGAAACACCAGATCAACGTGATCTTGGTTCTGCTCCGGCGTCTGCTCCTCGCCCTTTTCCGCGTTATGCCGCCGCAGCTGCTCCCGGCTCGACAGCAGCGGCACAGACTTGAGGCCCCATTCCTCGTAGGGTATCCGCCGAAACGCGTGGTTCCCGTACTCAACCACCTTCTTCTGCCATCCTGACTCCTTCTTCTCCCAGTTGGACCATGTGCGCTCTGCCCAGGCAGCCCCGCGGTCGAAGTACGAGGTGTCAGTCGGGGCGGTCGCGTGGTGCAATCGCTGGGCGTAGAGGAGGCTCCGCCGTGTGGAAAGGGGAAGGAGGTAGAGGCGCATTGTCATGACTCCTCGCTGTGATGAGTCCCCTTTGAGTTTGGGTTTTGTTGTTGTTCTCGGCTTATCAGAGTGGGAGCGTGTCGGGACAATGAAATCGTGATGCTGGAAGAGAGGCGTCCTGACTCTACACAGCTTGAACAAGAACCAACGATGGACGATCAATTTCTTTTATATGTTGCAAAGAATTGGGATTTTCTTGCAAGATATGCAGTTTGTTCCTCACTATCGAACTTTCAAAGAGGGTGACCGCAAAGACGTGAATGATTGAGGGAGGCGCAGCGATGGGAGGCCGTCCTAGTTTCCTCGTCCTGGGAGGAACCGCTGAAGGGCGCAGCTTTGCGACGACAAAGTGGAAACGACTAGGGGTGAGATGCAGGGCGGATTCTACCTATCGCTCCATGGCGCGGAACGGCGAGAGAGAGAGAGGATCGCCGTGAAGCGTAGGCTTCGATGAGGACACAGAAAGGGCAGAAAGAGTAGAGCTAGCAGTAAAGGGTTCGTGACAGCAACCTGCTTACCTTCGTCGTAAATTCTTGACGGCATGTCGTGGCCCGTGGGCCGTGGGCCACAGCGCGTTGCCCGACGTGGTGACGTACTTGCCAGAGGCCCTGCAGCATCACGTGCGCGCCTTCTCGGAGCGTCTGTGAGTCGTGACTCTGTGGCCACTGGCGGCAAACTTGCCGGCGTTTGAACTTTGTCGGGATAGGGCCCACTTACTTGCCGCGCGGGAAATAGGCGATGCACAGAAATGCATGATTTGACGAGATTGCGTTTTTTTGAGCTCATGTGGCTTCCAGAAAAGCCGCATGGTGAGTTACCGGAGAAAAGCCAAGGACAAAGTGTCGAGGATGCGACGTATACCTACTTTTTTTGTCAATATATTCATAGTACGTAATATCGCACCAAGTTCTCATCACTTGGGCGAATGGTTTAGTGGTATAATACTCCCTTAGCATCAGGCGAGTGCAGGACGTTAAGTCTTCGACAGTCATGGCCGAGGCTGGGAGTGGTCCAGGGTTCGATTCCCTGTTCGTCCAGGATTTACTTTTACAATTTTGATTATCTTTTTGGCTTGCAACTCATGAAGTTTGAATACTGACGGTGGGTGGACAGTGGACAGTGGACACACAGATCCTTCGCACTGCGCAGGAGTCAGGACGTACGTATCTCTCATGGAAATGTCGCGCCCGAACCGGGCACAGGACTTTTTTGCTGTCTGTCAATTTGATGCCCAAAACGTTTCGAGGTGCGATACCCAGGTCATATGCGAGTTGTCCATACATCGCTGGGCCTGAACACGCGACATACCCATAATGACCACAACTCTGTAGATAGATCTTCCTTCTAGAGCGCAAATCTAGTATATTAAAACGGTAAAGTACCTTCTCCATCATGAGTGAAACATGCCTCTTGGTAACACCCTCTCGCCCAACCTCATATGTACACACAGATACAGACAGCATCGCATCCGCCCCTTACGAGCCCTCTAGGGTCTCATCCAAACTTTTATGTACACACAGATGAATAATGCCGCAGCGAAGCCCTCACCAAAATCCCCGTTATTACGACTGGGGACTCTTGCTCCGACCCCCCACGGCGCCTTTGCCCACAATTTTCTCGGCTGCCCACTTCCACGATGAGGGACTCAGAGTTGGAGACGTAGTTCCTGCTGCGTCTGACGACCCTTTCGATTGCTGTGACTGCTGCGACTGCTGCTGCTGCCCAGATTTTCCCCCGCTGTAGGCTTCCATGTCGCTCTCGTTATCGGAGTCCACCCAGTCTCGGTCACTCCATGTCATGGAATCCGCTCGGTCTGAGGCTTCGAGTCGCGGACGCCCGAGGGGGATGCTCTCGCTGTCGCTCTTCTTGGGCAGCTCGGGCACCTCGTCCAAAGCTTCTTCGCCAGCTTCATTGACTTCTCCACCACCTTCGCGCTTGCTGTCCCCACCGCTGGCGTAGTCACCTTCGTTGCGCAGCTGGTGCAAGGGCCTTACTTCTCGTCCATCGGCGGCTGGTCCGTGATGGACTTCGAATGCTCGATCCATGTTGGGCTCTTCTTCATCGCGAATGCGTGCGGTCTCGGAGTCGCTAAAGTGTGCGTCGACCATGTGTTTGATCACCGGCCAGCCATGCGCGTTGGCAAACATGCGTCTCACAATCATGTTGTTATGCGCGTCTGGCTCCAACTTGACCAGTACTTTGCGCCACGACAGATCTCGGTGATAGCCTCGGGCGATTTTCTCTTCTACTCTCATGTTGGAAGCGTCTACGGTTTCCGAGGGGTTGAGCTCAGGGCTGGTCTTGGCTGTGTCGTCGCCGCGGTCTTTGCCCGAGACGATTTCCTTGGAATCCGCATGCAGCGGATTGTTGGGCGGGAGAGGAGATGTTGAACGACTGCCTGGCTCTGATGGTTGCGGCGAGCCCGAAATCTTGGCAGAATTCTTGCTGCGACGACCGAACGTCGACTGGCGTTTCTTCAACGGCGGCGGCGGTGGCGGCGGCGGGATATCACTGGGATGGTATACTCGGTCGTGAAAGATGGTTCTCGGTCTCTTAGACGGGTCAAGTAGATATTCTTCACTTGGGATACTGGGGTTGAGCACATCGCCTGCTGATTCGAAGAAAGTCGTTTTTGGTGGTGCCGACATGTCATCGGCATAGCCATCAACCTCATGCCCGGTAGTAGCCTTGCTTGGCTGCGGCTGCTGCTGTTTTCTATCAGACTCGTCAGTGGAGCTCGAGGCAGCTATGTCGGAGCTGGCAAGAGGCATAGTTTGCCCTCGCCGCAGCATCCTTTTCTGCTTCGCCGTCGGAACTTGGGGTTTGGGCGGATCTTGGCTCTTGAAAAGGCCGAAGAAGGTGGACAACCGAGAATTGATGCCAGAGCCTGGACCATTGTGATGATTGTTGCTACTGCTGTTCTCCACACCAGGCTCGTCATCCTCATCACTATGAGCCCGCGGTACAGAACGGATGCTAGCTCGTTCGTCTTCATGCATCGCATCATTGGAGGGCTGCGGAACTTGTCGCATGCCTTCTTTGGGAGAGCCCTTGGGAGTAGTGGTACCAGAATCGTCTTGTTGCTCTTCTTCCAAGGCGAGTTGCTTTCTGCGTCTCGATGACGCCATGTTCGTGCCGGTCAGTTCTGCCCACCCAAACCCAACAACCGTTTCTACCAAGCCGGCATCTCTCCGAGCCTTTTCAACGCGGCCAAGACCCTGCCAGTCGAGAAATAGGAGACAGCTTGTGCGGAGCGGCACGATTCCGTCATTGACCACATTGGAGTAGACTGTGCGGTTTCTAAACTTCTTCAGGGCCGTGTGAGCCGGGCCGGTGGGCAGTATTCGTAACAGTGGTTTCGACTCGGGTTGTGATTCGCCATACACCTTCTTATGCGCCGACTCGCCGAGGTTGCTGACAAGAGCGCCCCATCCAATCCGAGCAATGGTAGGCGCTCTCCAGGTCAAGCCAAGATCTTGCCCGGTCCTGCCCACAAGTCCAAAGTCAAGGGCGAACTTGACGTAAAGCGGGTTCTCGTTGCTTAACCCCAGAAACGGGGTCGCCATCGCAATGAAATTCACGGGCTGAATAAGGTCGAAGAACTTGGGCGAATGTTTCTGTATGTAAGCAATAGCGTATGTTTGAATCAGTCCACCAAGAGAATGTCCGACGAAACTTATGCTTGTGATCTGGTAACTTCTGCAGTGTCTATCATGCTGTGCCTTGGTAGTATCGGCTTGGATATCACTATTCTTGTGCGCTTGTTTCACCTCGTGAGTGTCGTTTTGGTGTGGCTGGTCCTGGTGAAAGAGATGATGAGGATGAAGACTATGGTGGTGATGATGGTGATCACCCGTTAGGGCTTCAACAGCACCCTCACCGGCGCCGCCTTTCAGAGCTCCTTTCGCAATCGGAAGAAATGGTTGGTCTGGATATGTCATCGATAGAATATACCGCGATAACCTCTTCCCAAGGTACTTGATTCCTTTCTCTGTCTTAGTAGCGTTTCCAGGGTATCCACGCACGATGACTTCCTCATCGTCGTCGTCGTCGTCGTCATCGTCCACATAATTTACGATGCCATCCTCGCCTTCTTTGGGCGGCAAACCTTCTTTCATCGAGCCATCAGGCTGTTTATTGGCCCTTGGCTTTTTTGCAGCTCTCTCCTTTGCCCTTCTAGCCTTCGCATCAATGCGTGCTTGCCTAGCGGCCGCATCAATGCTTTCTTTCATGTAAAGCATGTCAGCGCCTAAATTGCTGTGCAGACCATGCGTCAATATGACAAGATGGACCTTTTTCTTCTTTCCGTGTGGCTTTTTCGGTTGTTTCAGCTCCTCGATCTCCGAATGACCAGTGTTCACCACGCTCTGCACAGGTTGATTCGCACCGGCGTCCTTTCCGGTGCTCTTGTTTCCAGCGTCATCATCCCAGCCGGGAAGGCTGGGCGTGTTCCAAAGCGCCGCGGAATCCTCCACCTTGAGCTGTATGGCCCTTGAGAAGACACCCTTTGGCTGACCGGGATGGTGCCCATCCTTGGCACCGACACTTTGCCGGTGATCGATCAGTTTTCCGGGCTGCGGCACTTGGCTGAAGTTGCCCCCAATCGACGACAGTGACTGGTTGAGGTTGAGAGATTTATGGTCGCGCGCCACGACTACATCGAAGCCCACGGCAGCTGAAGTGGAGAATATGACCTGGGAGGCTATTTCAATCACCCACTTTGCGCATTCTCCATCGTGTTCGGGACCCTTTCCAAAGGTTTTATTGCTTCCAATGCCGGCGTCTTGGCGAATATTGTCCGGAACTATCAGCTCGCACTCCCAGGACCCTCCCGCCTTAAGCATGGGCTCGAACCGAGGGGCTCCGTACCGGCGAGGATTGGTGAACTTTTCATTGGGGTTGAAGTGAGAAGGATACGCCGAAACGGACAGAGTATAGGGCCCGTGGACAAAGGCAGCGCGAAGGGCGATGGTCGAGGTATTTCGAATTCGAACATGTAGTTTTTCGGGGGAGGGAAGGATTCGATCTTGCGAGGGCGTGTACGTGAGGCTGTATCGGACCACCTCGCCGACCTTGACACTGCCGACCTGGTGCAGGAGAAGCATTTTCCCAGAACTCTTCGGCCCCAAGGGGGGCGTCGTGAGAGATGGGTGAAATAGGGACCACGAGAGAGAGCACGAGGGTTGTCGCAAGCAGGTTATGATGTCAGCTGTCTTGCCAGCATCCTCGGCCACGTGGTACAGCGAGGTCCGAGCGCATGCACCGTAGGTACCTAATGTAATCGGAAAGAGGGAAACGACAAGAGCAGTAAGGCAAGGCCTATTTCCGAGAGCGGGCTTGGTGTATTAATGCTCCCATGGCGACGCGTCGAGCTCAGGGTCTCGATGATGCCTGGAAAAGGGGCTGCTCGCGAGATGATCAATTCTAACAAGCTTGAAGGAGCGAACTTACAGGGCACCTGCAGGCTGCAAGAGACGGGCTCACATGCCGTACCCCGCTCCTGCCGAATCGGGAGGGGGGACCGACAGCCGTGCAGCGGGGCGTGGCCGTTGACAAGTTGACAACTTGACGCCGGACGGGTTGAAATAGGCACACCGTGATACCTACGTACGTACATGTCTATGTACATGTGTAAACTCGGGCTGGAGGGACGAAATCACTTTGTCATTGATACCTATTTGTAAATTGTGGCTGTCGAATTATCGAATTACAAGTGCAGAAACTATGTATGTACTGTACCCCAAGTAAGGGCTAGAAATGGCCAGAACTGGACTCGCGATTGGAAACGATCCCCAAGAACTCGTGAGCCCCCCGGAGTATGTTACATGTACCCTCGCGTTGCTCCCCCTCTCTCTCTCTGAAATGAACATCGTAATTCTCGTTTGAATAAGTTCCCATTTTCACTATTCCGTGCGTATACACAGAGTAGATACAACCTTGTTCCATGCACACTTGCATATTTACACGCCACTTGACCGAGCAGATCAACACTACATACATACCTACATACTAGGTGCCTGGCCCACAAAGCCAGTACATACTCGCTACAAACAGCCCGGATATCCAAAGTCACCAACACATTTCCTTTCCTCCGAGTGTCCGACTACCTATGCATGCCCAATTGTACTCTCCCCATCCGGAATCCCCGGCTCAACATACGTCCTCCACTGCGAGACGCGGTTCTTGCCACTCCCTATCCCCGACAACCCCGCCAAATGTGACCCCTTTGCTGCCCTCACGCTGTCTTCTGCACCGTCATACCCCCCAGGCGCTCTACTCTCACGTCCTCCACGTCTCCTGTCTTTGGAAGAGGGAGGAGACCGTAGTTCCGCTTTAGCTTCATAGCCACGCGATGTGTACGCGCCATCGGAAACGAAGCGCTCCAAGCGCGGTATGTAGGGCGAGGTATTGTGCGTGTCTGGCTCCAAGCTCTGATGGCGCGAGGGCCGCGGACGTTCTCCTCGTGGGGCAGGTGCAGGAGGCCGAGGAGTAGGATGCATCATTCCGAGAGGGTAGATTGGTACTGTGGTGGATGATGAAACCTTGCCTGATGTGCTGTCGGACCTACGCCGCGAGTGAAACGCATCGCTGTATGCTGGTACTGGTGGAGGAGCCCTGTAATGCCGAGCATCTCCCGCATCCCGTCGGTAGTTCTCATTCATGTAATGTGCGGATGCATTCCCGATGCCGTGAATTTCCCCAACGCCTCCGATCGTTTCGGACCTGTTGTGGTAGCCGCCGGTCCTGTACTGTGCATGGCGCGCCACCTCGGCATCACGGGCTTCTTGTTCTCTGCGCATGCGCGTCTCTTCCTGGTAACTTGCTGGTCGGTGCCGAAGGGGCAAGGATGTGGGATAGTCGAATCCTGGTCCAGGATACCCTCGGAGTTCTGCTGGTGCCGGTGGCCCATCTGCGTGGAATATGTCACCTAGATCGCCTCGTATGGCGGGGATGGGAACGTTGAGAATGTCCTCAGAGTGGCCTTCATGCATATTTTCGGGATTGAACCACGGACAGTCACACCTTTTCCACTTGAGCCCACAAATCATACAAAACTCGGCGCCGCAACGACTATGAGAAGGCGAGTTAGTGGTCCATACTTATGCCTCTTCGATCATGACACACGCCATTTCGTGAAATAATTCGAAGAGCGAGGAACGAGGGGGCGCGGCTTGATAGTTACCATGTCATGTGATTGCAGCCTTCTTTCAACTCGACCAACGCTCTGCACTTGAAGCACCTCTTCCACCCTTCCTCCTGTGCCTGTGCAAGTAGCTTCGCTGTTTCGGCATCACTGGAACATGCTTGCGATCCATGCCAGCGTCCATTGCATAAGCAGCAAACCTTGGTGCTGCATCGACCACAACGGGCAACTTTGCGCCCGTTTTCGCGCCGGATGTTGGCTGGCTTAATCCACTCGCCACATTTCCTCGACGGGCAATAGATTCTGTTCTTGGTCGAAGATTCGGCAAATTTGCGATTCCACAGCTTTTTGAACCCGTGGTCGAATAGACGGTCGACGTGCTTGACGGGAATGTGGTTCTGACAGCATCGCGGGGGCATGTGCTGGGGATCGGAGATGGACAGGGTAAAGACGCGCCGAAGACATGCCCGACACATGGAATGGCCGCATTTCAACTTTGATAGCTTGGCCGGGTTGATGTCTTCTAGACAAGTGCTACATTGAGCACTATTTCATTCAATTCATTAGCTATTGCCAAATTTCGATGCCAGACTTGAGAATGGGTCTTCTTGTTTTTTCAGGTTTACTTTTTTGCTGGCCGGAGACTGCGCCGGGGAAGAAAACAGGGTGGGGGAGGGATAACATGCCGCTTTTTTGAACTGCCAGTAGCTTTCTCGCTGTCCTGACGTCCCTGAGAAACTCCAAACATGGCGCTTATAACGCTTGAAGACCTACTCGCCAAAGATCCTGCTCTGCTCCGACTCGACCTAAAACTGCTCATTCTTCGCGATGGTGGTGGTCTATCGCCATGAATGTCTTCGGCAGATGTGTGATGTTTATGTCTGAGCGATCTAGGTTTGTTTACTTTACGTCAGAAATACCATTCTTCGTCGAGGATGTTGACTAACCACTCGGTTTTCGAGAGTTCACTGTAATTACCTTCTTGATGAAACAGGCGGCCGAGAGTCTTCAATCACATCTATCCGACGAGACTCAGCGCCTGGATCCGGCGTCTTCGGAGATGCATAGACCCCATATCCTCCATCGCTAGCAGCATAGTGCCTCCTCGACTCGTTGTCGTCGTTTACGTGTGCCCCCTTCCTGCGCCTATGGTGTCTTGTACTTGATGAAGACTCCACGTACTCATCCCGACTGAGCTGCCTTCTCTCTCTGTGTCGTCTTGGCTTTTTCTCCACAGCTTCAATGACTTCAATGTGATCATCACCATCGCCGCCGTCGCCGTAGTCATAATCGAAGTCGTAATCACCATATGTGCGGCTGTGTCCCGACACGTTTGCCCTTCCATGCGCCGAAGAGGCATCTCGTGTCGAATGCCTGTGGCGAGGGAGATGGTGTGATTCGCTCGGCCGCCGATATCCAACTGTTGCAGCTCGTGTCAAAGTTGCACCTACTGGTGGGGGCATTGCAGAAGCAGAATAGTCACGCTGAGCAACGGTTTTGGAACTAGATGGCCGCCGTGGACGGCGAGACGTCGTCCTACGCGGAGAATTATGTACTTCACCATATCCAGCATAGGGCAACGAATCGGGCGCCAGTTCGGGCTCGGCAGTCTTGTGAAGGAAATGGTCGTCGTAGTATGTTGACCTACCATGCCGAGAGCCACCTATCACAGAGCCCATCTGCGATGAAGCCACCCCGTCCAAGCCGCCTTGAAGATAATATTGTTGGGCTCAGGTCGTGCCCGCGATGGTTCAGGCATCAGTCTTCCTCTCCGCCCAGATTAGGTAGTCCTCGTCGGTGATGGGCTCGTCGTCAAGCTAGCGTAGGCGCGTATAGTGAATTCTCTTATGGCAAATGGAGATGAAAAAAGAGGAAGCGAGCTAACACGACGAGCAATCCTGCGAAGCCTGCGAGCCAGTTAAAATTCTCCGAGGTGCATCAAGCTACTGCAGCATACCTACGTCGTTGATTGGAAGACTCTTTCTTTGGCTGGGCAAATTACGCGTACCGCAATGATGATGGGGGAGCACGACCAGAATGACGATTTTGGTCGAGCTGAGCCTCCTTCCCTCAATTGCGAATCGTCGGGCTGCCACCATTTATATACCTTTTCAGGCCAAGATGCTGTTCACCTTGCGCCGTACAGGTCCTGGACCGTTCCAGTCGATTGATAGCACCGGTCATAAGGCGCGTGTTGTTCAAGATGACAGCCGATCGACACGAGACGATGGGGCGCGTTCAGCTGACGAACGACGACACGAGGTCGTGAGAGGTTGGTGGAACAGGGGAATCGTGAGAGGGATCGTAGAGCGGACGAGAGGTCGTCGAACGCAAAATAAAATGAACACAGATAGAATGTGGTCATTGATGTTCCCATGAGCGTCCCATGTGCGCTTGAAGCTTCTACGGTTCCTCCTCTGCTCCCATGTTCGTCCGATTCTTGCCCGAGGCCAAGCACCCTGATGAACCCCCCTTGGCTCAATTAGCCGGGGTGCCTGGATGCATGAGAATTTGGATGGGCTGCCATGATTGGCTCTAGCCGAAGTTTGGTCCTTATCCACTCCTGATTATCTTGTCTCTGTCACGTGTTGAATCTTGAAACTTGAACCCAAACCCAGCTTCTTGCTGCTGCCATCTCTTGGCAGATTCGTCTGCGCACCTACGAGATATGATAAAACGAGCAGGAGAGGGCAAAGCGGTTGATGCAGACATCGATTTAGTCATACGGCTCTTCCAGGACAAGTACCCCCTGACGTTCCTACCGGAGAGCGTGACAAGCCGACGAATCCCAAACTACGACAAGGTGAATCCGAGGTCCTCGAGGCCTACTATTCTCGATGCCAAAGCTTGGTTCTACGCTCTGGTGGACGCGATAACCTCTAGACTTCTCTGACTCATTGACCCAGGCCGAAGGATATTGCGAGACTTCATTTTCAAGTTTGTTAATGGCCTCTACGACATGGATTTCATGTAAGAAGCCATCGGTCAAAGTGCGCTAATTGTAGATAGCCTGCGACAGGCCTTCCATATAATGGAAGTCGTAACACGTGCTTCCAGTATTTTGGGGGCTAAGGCGACTTCCGCCAAGTTGTCGGCCAGAAATACTCGAACGGCTCTGATGGAAGAGTGATTCACGTCACATCTCGGCTGTTCGGCGGATGAGGCTTTATCTCGTGCGTACCAACTCCCTCCAGGGTTCATGGAGACGTTTGGTGGGAACAGTCAGCCGGCCCGCGTAGAACCAAGCTTTGGCATTGAGAATAGTAGGCCTCGAGGACCTCGAATTCACCTTGTCGTGGTTCGAGATTTGCCGTCTTGTCACGCTCTTCCGGTAGGAACGTCAGGGGGTACTTGTCCTGGAAGAGTCGTATGACTACATCGAGGTCTGCATCAACCGCTTTGCCCTCTCCGGCTCGTTTCATTATATCTCGTAGGTGCGTAGACGAATCTGCAAATGCGGCTGCACTGCTGCAGACTATACAAGAGAAACGTCGATAATCTTAATACATGTTCTGGAGTCGACGGCCTCTCCATTGTTCGCTCCTGCGAATAGGACTTCTAGTCTCTTGAGCCACCGTTCCGCAGGCTCAGTGCCATCATACATCCCGACGTCCCCCATAGGCGGAAGCTTGAAGCAAGGTTTCGTCACTGGACTAGCGGAAGAGGAGTCAGCCATCGTCGGGGGTATGCCTCGGGGTTGCTGAATGGGAGTTGGCGAGCAGCTCAAAGCTTCGAAGTATACTATCAGCTGGTCTAACGCTTGGGTGGCTGACTCCTCTTCCGCTAGTCCAGTGACAAAACCTTGCTTCAAGCTTCCGCCTATGGGGGAGGTCGGGATGTCAGTATTATGGCACCAAGCCTGCGGAACGGTGGCTCAAGAGACTGGAAGTCCTATTCGCAGGAGCGAACAATGGAGAGGCCGTCGACCCCAGCACATGTACAAGAGAAAAGCAACAACACACAAGCCCTACGCGGGAACAACTGGACTGGACTGACGACTTGACAATTTCCACAAGGTTCCTGGTTTTTCCGATAAGATCCAAAAAAAAAGAACAAGACTCGATTTCCTATGTTGAACAACTCTCCAAAAAAACGATGATCAGAATATGATTCCCCCTCTCAGAACGAGAGTTTCCTCCCCTCTAATAAAGAAAAGACCCGTCTCCCTTCAAAACAAACAGACACCTCCACTCCCTTGATGTTGCAGTTGAACTCAAGGGTTCTCCTGTGACTCCGCGCCTCCCTTGAAGCAGAAACAACAACACAAGATCAGAATGAAGAGAATAACAGTCCGAAACAAACAACCAATCACCAATCCGACAAGACTCCAAGTTCCATGCCAATGCTCTGGTGGGGCAGCAAGATGGTTTACTGTTCAAGCTTCAGGGAGAAAACATGGGGCCTCTGCCAATCAGAGAGTTTGCCCGTTTATCGTGGGCTGCGAAACGCAGGACAAGTTCGCATCAAGGCAAGCTGCTGATGACGACTGCCGATGACATATATAGTGTTACGGATCCACACTATTATGGATCCTACACACATGTATAAATAGCCCTCTTGTCACACACTCACTACTCTCTCCTTTTCTTCCCTCTTCATGCTTGACAAAGATAGAATATATTGAGAACCTGTTTGAACTTCCGTTCACAGCACCTTTCGTGACATATCTTTGTCAAGCTTCTTCTCATCACCCGGCTATGTTCCTGTGATTTCTCACAGACCGCCATTCTCACCACCGGCCTTCGCGCGTTTTTGCGCCCGCCTCTCCTCTTCACCCAGAACCCTCAGCTATGCTCTTGTGATTCCTCACGAGCCGCTATTCTCATCACCGGCCTCGCGCGTCCTTGCGCCCGCCCACCCCAACAACCATCGCGCCCCAACAACCACCGCGCCCCAACAACCAGCGCCCCGCCCACCCCAACAACCACCGCGCCCCAACAACCAGCGCCATATCCCAGGGGTGCCAGGCCCGCGAAGTAGTTCGCCGCCCACCTCGCGCACACACGCATGAGCCAGACCAACCAGCAGGACGACCACCACAGCGCCAACCCCTTGACCGCCGCGTGGAACGCCGCCCAAGCCACAAGCGGCACCGCTAGCTCCGCTAGCTCCCCTACTTCCCCACTCTCACCTCCGCCAGCCCCACCTGCTCTCGCCATGGCGGCCCCCAACATCAGCGCCACTGGCCTCACTGTCCCCACTGGCACCACTGTCCCCACTGGCACCGCCGTCACCGCCGTCACCGCACCCAATCGCCTCTATGATGGGTACCCGAAGTGGGACGGTGACCCCAACAGTTTTGAAAACTGGCTGTTCACAATTGACATCCCGATTAGCGACCCCGGGATGGCGGCCTTCCTCGGCAGCCCCGCACACATCTGCGGTGCGCTCTTCGCCCGCATCCCCTCGGGCCGACAATCCGAATGCTCTGCCTACATTCGCTCCCGCCAGCGCTCCCGATTTGACGAGGGAGACGTCGCCGCTCCTCCACCTTTCGTGGTGGACGACTTTATTAGGGTTTTGAGAACCGCCTTCTTGCCGAAGGATCTCGCCGCCCGCGCCGGAAAGCAGATCTACTGCATCCGGCAGGGTCCTGCACAACCCCTCGCCCTCTTCTTGGGCGACTACAATGCCCTGTGCACCCGCGCAGGACGTTACGCCCCCAACGGCCCAGCGCGCATCGAAATCCACAAGGCGGCGCTCAATGACTTTTTGCGCACCGCGGCAGCCTTCCGCGGTTTCCGTTCGGACTTTGACTGGGACGACTATAGTCAAGGTCTGATTGAGCTCGCCACCGAGGTTGAGCAGCTGGTCGCGTTTAGGAACGCGAAGGGGTCGAAAGTCTCTGTCTTCGTCGACAGGCAGACCAATGTCCCGCTCCCCACGGTGACAGAAGCGCCTCGCCCCGCCGCCCCCGCGCCACGATTCGACCGCGACGGCGACACGGTCATGAGCGGCGTGAACGCCTTGTCCGCAGCCACCGACGTCGGCGCCCAGATCGCCGCGCTGGCATCCCAGATTGCCGCTCTGCAAGGCAATGCGCCTGGACGCCGTGGTGGTGGTGGTAGTCGCCCCTCAGCCGATGCCCGCCCGCACCCGCCCGCGGTATCCATGGACGTCCGCCGACAACGTATCGTCGCGGGACACTGTGAGCGTTGCGACGCCAGCCCCTCCCATCGTTGGTCCGAGTGCGGTTACCGAAATTTCCAGTCGGCGCCCACGGCCCCCGGCGCACGCCGGGCGTACGTCAACCACCTCGCCGCCGCGCCGGGAAACGCGTAGCCTCTGACTCAAGTCGTAGTCAGGGGCCTTGGAGGAAGGATGTAGGCGCGCTTGATCTCGATCAGCCGCCCACCACGGAAGAGATAACGGCAGCAACTTGTACTCTAGACAGCAGACCTTTCCTAATAGACTGTCTTATAAACAACCACTTTAGGCTTCCAGCTCTATTTGACACTGGTTGCCTCCCGTACACAGCCGTCAGTGATTCTCTCGTGAAACGCCATCAACTCCCACGCATCCCAATCGAATCTCGCGAGCTCAAGCTCGCCAAAGACGATAACCATTCGCACCCCATCGACTCTGTCACATACCTCAACCTGGACATCAACGGCCGCCGTGAGCGCGTCTTTGGTTACGTGATCAAGGGTCTTCATCATGATCTCATCCTCGGCAAGGGCTGGGCTGAGACCAATCACGTCGTTTACAAAGCAGGAAAACGCCTACTCCGCATCGGTACCGGCCCTACACGCATCAACGTCCGCGAGGCGGGGTTGGATGGACAGGCCCGCCGTGCACGAGCGCACCAAGCACATCCGCGATGCGACCGTCGTCTCTGCGCGGGTGTTCAAAGCCCTCGCGGAACGCGCACACCGCCGTAAGGAGGCCATCCAGCTCTGTTCGGCCAGCATCGCCGATATCAACAAGGCCCTGGATAAACTCGCCGAGTCCAAGCAACCTATGACCCTCACAGAGATCCGCGCCCAGCTACCGTACCAGATCAGTCCCGAAAACGCCCCTGTATTCCTCGAGGATCCCCCCGGCGTGAGTCTCCCACCCCACCGACCTGGTTTCGACATGCAGATTCCTCTCATGAAAGACGAGAAAGGGAAAGAACTCCAGCCGCCGCACGGCCCGCTCTACGACATGTCCCACGAGGAACTCCTCGTACTGCGAGCCACCCTCACTGACCTCCTCGACAAGGGCTGGATTCGTGCTTCCGCATCCCCTGCCAGCTCGCCGGTTCTGTTCGCGCGCAAGCCCGGCGGGGGTCTCCGTTTTTGTGTCGACTACCGCGGCCTCAACGCTATCACCTCCAAAGACCGCTACCCCCTGCCCCTCATCCGGGAGACCCTCCGCCAGCTAGCCAAAGCCCTCCACCTAACGAAACTCGACGTGCGCGCCGCGTTCCACCGCATGCGCTTGGCCCTGGGTGAGGAATGGAAGTCAGCTTTTCGGACTCGCATGGGTTCCTACGAGTGGCTTGTCTGCCCTTTCGGCCTCACGGGCGCCCCGGCACACTTTCAACGCTGGATCAATACGGTGCTGGGGGACGCCCTGGACGTGTTCTGCTCCGCCTACATGGACGACGTCATCATTTACACAGACGGAGACGAGGCCGACCATTTCGCCAAGGTGAACCTCGTGCTCAGCCGCATGTTAGCCGCTGGCCTGAACATAGACCTTTCCAAGTGCGCCTTCAACGTCACACAAGTCAAGTACCTCGGATTTATTGTCGAAGCGGGTGTCGGGATCAAAGTGGACCCGGAAAAGGTGGACGCCATCAGTGCGTGGGAAGAGCCTACAAACGCCTCTGCAGTCCGCTCCTTCCTGGGTTTTGCCAACTTCTACAGAGAATTCGCGCCTCATTTCGCAGACATCGCCGCACCCCTCAACGAGCTCACGCGCCGTGGCAAGCTATGGCGATGGGACGAAGTCCACCAGACCGCTTTCGACCGCATGAAGGAGATCCTCATCTGCGCCCCCGTCCTTGCGATGTATGACCCGGATCTCGAGACCGTTGTCGAAGCTGACAGCTCGGGATACGGCCTGGGCGGAGTTGTCTCCCAAGTCGGTCACGATAACCTCTTGCGCCCTGTCGGGTTTTACTCACGGAAGCTCACGGCTGCGGAGATCAATTACCAGATCCACGACAAGGAGCTCCTGTCCATCATC
The DNA here is from genome assembly GCA_029405325.1 of Claviceps purpurea. Taxonomy (NCBI): domain Eukaryota; kingdom Fungi; phylum Ascomycota; class Sordariomycetes; order Hypocreales; family Clavicipitaceae; genus Claviceps; species Claviceps purpurea. The sequence goes on along the minus strand of CM055783.1, from coordinate 1,583,725 downwards.
TCGACCATCAAGCACTTCCGTGGCGAGCTCCGTAGCTGCCGAAGAACCTTCACCATCCTCTCCGACCATCGCAACCTGCAGTACTTCATGACCACCCGCATGCTCTCCGAACGCCAGATCCGATGGGCAGAGGAGTTGTCTTATTACAACTTCACGATCAAGTTCCGCGCCGGCAAGGACTCCGAGAAGCCCGACCTCCTTTCGCGCCGCGACCAGGTCATGCCGAAGGACGCGTCGGACGAGCGCCTCAACGAGCGTAAGTTCCAGTTGATTCGCGACCGCTGGCTTACCCCACCCATGGTCACGAAGGAGACCATCCAAGGCGACATATGCGCCATCCTTCAGATCTCGGCCGTGCGCACTCGCGCAGCCCTGCGCGCCTCAACGTCGACATCCCTTGCCCCTCCCCCTCCCCCTGCGACGGCATCCACCAACGACGTCGATGTGCCGTTGACCGCGCCTCCCGACGCGCCGCCTCCTGCGCCTGCGGCGCCACCGGACTCCGACACCTTCACGCCTACGCTCGACACTTTACATCCTGCCCGGGGTGCAGCTATCTTCGAAGACTTCGAGATGCAGACCCTGTGGGACCGAGCTGTGAGTTTGGACCCGGTCTACCGCGCTTCCCACGCGGCGGTGCACCGCGGTGACAGGTCGCTGCCTGACGAGCTGGACCACAAAGTACAGATGCCAGACTGCTCTTTTGACGAACGCGGCGCGTTGTGTTACCGCAACGCCGTCTGGGTACCGGACCATGAGCCCCTGCGCACAGCCCTGATACAACGAACGCACGACTCCTACATCACTGGCCACCCGGGGCGTGACGCGACACTCGCCATCCTCGCCCGCGGATACTACTGGCCTCAGCAGTACCTTACTGTGCGCCAATTTGTCCGCAACTGCGCCGTATGCAACCGCTCCAAGGTGACACGCCAGCAAGGACGGGGCCTCCTCCGTCCTCTCCCCGTGCCGGACCGCTTCCACAGCGAGATAGCTATCGACTTCATGACCGAGCTCCCGGCCGAGAACGACGGCGACCCGCGCTTTCTTATGGTGATTTCCGACCGCCTCCTCCACTCAGTGACGCTCGAAGCCATGACGACGATGGACGCCGAAGCTTGCGCGAGAGTCTTTGTCAACAGCCACTGGCGTTTCCACGGTTTCCCCGCAGCCCTCACGTCGGACCGCGGCTCTAACTGGACCGGTCGTTTCTGGCGGCGTCTGTGTCAGTTAGTGGGCGTCGAACAACGCCTGTCAACTGCCTTCCACCCTCAGACGGATGGCGCCACGGAGCGCTGGAATCAAGAAGTCCTGGCAGTGCTGCGCGCGTTCATCTCTTACTCGCAGACCGACTGGCCGCAGCTGCTTCCGTGCGTGCAACTTGCCCTCGCCAACCGCGACAACGCTCGTACGGGTATGAGCGCTTTCTACCTTACTCACGGCTACCACCTTGACCCGATCCAGCAAGTCCACTCGCAAGCGAGCCCCGCTACGAAGGACCCCCAGGCGCGCGCGAACGCCTTCGTCAGCCGATTGTACGAAGGCCAGGGAAATTGCAAAAGGCCGCGATGTTAACGGCCCAACAAATCATGGAGAACCAGGCAAATCGCAAGCGCCGCCCGGCGGAGCAGCTCCGCGTTGGTGACCGCGTGTGGCTCAATCTGAGAAACGTTAGCACACCACAGCTCAAGAAAAAGCTGGCCTGGACACAAGCCAAGTACCGTGTCACCAAGGTCATCGCCCCGGATGTGTATGAACTGGATGTCCCGAGTAGTATACACAACCGGTTTTTCGTGGATATTCTTCGTCGCGATCCCGGCGACCCACTCCCCTCGCAAGTCACGGACGACGCGCAACCACCGCCCATGTCGGACGGGCTGCTGCCAGACGACGAGGCGCCTATGTACGCAGTCGAGCGCATCCTGCGCGCAGGACCGTGGAAGGGGACACGCGGTATGTTGGTAAAATGGGCGGGCTATAAGGAACCGTCGTGGACGCACCGCGCCAATCTCACGCTGACGGACGCGTTCCGAGAATTTGTTAAGAAGTATGGAGAAGGCGACGATGTGGGAGAAGCCGGCACCGGCGGCTATACTGGCTCTACAGGAAAGAAACGAAAAGGGAAAACTGTTCCGCTAATACATAACGTTGAGTTTCAGTCGTCAAGAATCACGGAGGTCCTGGAGGATGACGCCGACGACCCCGGAGAAAGGGGGTAATGTTACGGATCCACACTATTATGGATCCTACACACATGTATAAATAGCCCTCTTGTCACACACTCACTACTCTCTCCTTTTCTTCCCTCTTCATGCTTGACAAAGATAGAATATATTGAGAACCTGTTTGAACTTCCGTTCACAGCACCTTTCGTGACATATAGTCGCACAGCTCGGCCGCATTATCGAGCCTGGTTACGCACACCGCTCCGGCGCACTCTTGGTATTTACGTACGAGTATGTACATGGCCTCGGTAGTGGGCACATCATGGTCATCATCGCATGACGGGTCACGGAATCTGATGTGATGACGGGTTTGTGCGCGGACTCTGGACAACTTCATGTGGGGGTACTAGGTACCTTCGCGCGTGACCCCCATTTTGAACAAGGACGTTGACAAGCTTTTTGGGCGGCCCACAAGCCTATGACCCCACAAGGGTGTGACTGGTTGAGTACTTACCTGAGAAACCAACAAGCTTGTTCAAACGGCCTTATTTTCCTAAGCTTGTGGCGTGCGTAATCTTGTATGACCACGCAAGCTTGTGCGAACACGCAAGCCGATGCGTGTACAAGGTAAGGTCTCTAAAAGCTTGGGCAAATATATAATCTTACACATCTGCGATGTTCGGCATTCACATAAAATTTTTCACAGTAGCCAGTTGGTGTGGAAAATCGCTTGTCAATTGTAGCTATATACCTAATTGCAGAAAATATCTACGAGCCTTCGATTAAGCTACCGACTCTCGTTCGTTACCTGATGGAGGCCGTGTCCCATCTCTAAATTAGGCCTTGCCCGATTGATCGTGAAGCCTACCTCTTCTGATCGCCGCCCCTACTAATTCCGTGACACCCGAGTCCATTCACAGCCGACGCCTTCCGTGAGGTATTGCGGCTGATGAAAATGCTATAGCCGCGGTGCTGCTCAACAGAATCACAATTCTTTAATCATGACGCACTTGCCTGGCTTGCCACCAAGCGATGCAAAGCCAAGTCAGACGCGACACCGCTTTTGACCGTGCATTAGGAACTTACCAAAACGCCGGAAGTAGCCTCATAAGCAATTGTGAAGCCGACTATTTGCCTCACCGTGAAAAACCTCAAGGGGAGACATGTTGGAAGGTAGCTTACCGGCAGCCAGGTCCATCCATTCTTGTCTGTCTCTCTGCGTAAGCTCGTCTCTCGCCAGGCGCAGAGTAGGCTCGCTAGTGTAATGAGCAACCGACCACAGAGAATATATCGGGATGATTGAGAGCAGTACTATCACGCCATGATCAGCCATCAATTATAACAGTCGTGATGCGTGGGCATGGGTAGGCAGGCAAGCATCTCTTACGCAGAAATCCGCTAAATCGGGCAATCCGAAAAATACCCTGGCAACTTCCGATGAGCTTGACGCGTAGCATTGACTTGGTATCGCGGCTATCATGTCAGTAGGGGATCCTGTTGTTTGAGCATCAGCGCATATCCTATAGCCCGCGGCGGGAATTTTGTCCGTTGTACGATGGGAACAGAACACGTACAGGCGGTGTTTCAATATCGGTTTTGTGTGCACCCATATCTTGGACTCAACTCAAACTCAGAAGTTACCCAGCGATCTCTCTGTGACTCGACAGGCTTTTATCATCGAGCATGAGGCAAAGGGACAAACACACGAGGTCCATTTCACGGTGACGCCTGGCTGCTCTCGTTAATCAGTTCTTACCAGCTCCTAAAGCTGTCAAAATCGTGGGCGGGAAAGCGGACGGCTTGATACTACCTTCTGTTAGAAGTGATACAGCTTTCGAAGACTGTTGTTGGATGTCAGTGGCAAGTGTTTCAGGAGGGAGTGATCGGGTGGGTGCGCGATGAGGAGAATTTTGCTTGATGTGTCTTTTTTTGCCTTTATTAGGGCTTGCGTCACGCGTGTGCGCTGTGTGGGGCAGGTTGATATGCAGCAAATCAATTCGCACGATTTAGTCTGTTTACGGGTACCTGACGTCACCGCTGCCAACTCTCTCACTTGTCAACCTCAGTTTGGGCAACACTGTCAGAGCCTCAGAGGCATGAGGACAGTGGCAAAGGCATGTTGATATGATGCACTACGAGGGACAAAGCATGTAATGCATACGTATGGAAGTGGAAAATCATGTGACACATACGTATAGAGTGGAAAAGCATGTGGTATATACGTATCCGAGTGGCGAGACATGTCGCTGTGCGCAGAAACATGTGCACACGGAGAGAATATCTAGCGATGGCGTAGTTTGGTGAGAGGCCAGAGACTGAAACCGTCATCATCAGACCCCTAGCTTGTATATCAAATCATCAATACTATCTCTCAGTCTCTTGAGCATACTTCACACTTGGCAGACCCCTAACACTCTGACAAACACCCACTCAGTTCACTGCAAACCGCGACCACGCCTTATAGAACTTCGATGGTTCATGATGTTGAAAATGCCAAAACAAGAGAAACGATTCAAAACAAAACTGAGAAAGGCGAAATGTACATATTCATTTTCCCACAGCATGTTTCAATATAGAATAAGACTCAAATCATCAGAATACAGCGTGCCACGGGCTGCACAGGACATATTCGACTGTATAATGATCAAAAATATCCATATAGGGTAACGTCACGCGCCCAATTACGTCATCTGAAAGTCGAGAGTTCGAAGAAAATTTGGCAATCTTGATACCCTCGAACGCGCCTCACACGAATTCGTAAATTTACGGACATAAGTGCTTCAAATCCAATCCCACCGCCCAAGCTGCCCTACCATAAGTCGTCATTTTATGTGAGTCCAGGGTAGGTGATGAGAGTTAAGGGGTTAAGGGGATGAGGCACGAGATTGCTCGCTAGACACAGTATTCGCAATTTTCTCACGGATTGAACAGTACATTTGATTCTGCCGTTGTGACCATGCATTGTAATCATATCAAATGAATGACCCTATATACCCATCAAAAAGCCCTCCAAGGGCGACAGCTTCGTACAGAAGGCGTGCATCGTCCCTGAAGCGATGAGGCCATCGCGGTGAGTTCACCATGAATGGCTTATCTCGGCGACTATCATTTTAAGGAATTTCCATACGGCCGTCCTCCTTTTGCGTTGCCTGCCGTTGGCAGGAGTTCTTCAAGATGATCTTTCCCTCGCCCTGGTGAAGTGAGGTCCAGATCGCTTGTCGGCTCGTTCGTGTCGTTCTCCTGTCGCATGAGTCGTGGGGCGATTGGCTGATGGCCATCATCAATCTTGCCCTCATCAGGGGTGGCTGTCCTTCTAGCGCAGACTCGCAGCGCTGAGTCTTGACGTCTCACAATGGGGGAAGGGGGCAGAAAACGACAAGCTTGTGTGTTTGTTGCAAAAGCTTGCCAGTGACAAAAGCTTGCCACAACACACAAGGAATCGGGGCGGAGTCATCTGCACAAGGTTTTGCGCGCCGACACGCTTAGGCGTCCATAAGTGAAAAACAAATCGCCCCCCGGTAAGGGCGAAATCAATGAACAAGCTTGTAGGGCCGCTCCCAAGCTTATGCGTGCAACCAATAAGCTTGCTCAAAATGGGGGTCCCGCGCGAAGGTAGTGAAACTCGGAGGACGGAGGGCCGGAAAAGGTGAAAACCCGGACAAAGGTCAAACGGGTGATAAGATGGACAAAGAACAGACTCTCGGCTCACAGAGAGGAGACAAGAGAAGAACGACTGATAGATCTGACAAGATCTCCCAGACTAGAAAGGGAAGATAGAACGAGACTCAATCTACTACCAGAAAGACAGGAACTAAGTCCTCAAAACACGACGAACCCCCCCTTCTCTCCCTCCCTCCTTTCCTATCCTCAATGGGCTCCCTCCCCTCCTTTATACAAATGCCCAAACTGGCCTCCGATGTGTTGAACTTCGGACGTCCTATGCGATCTCTCCAGATGCCAAGGAAACCAACAGATCGGAATGCAACTAAAGAACAGCAAGAGAAACATGACAATCCAGACTGATACGACAACTCCGCAGGAAGCGCTCCTCGATCCCAACAGGTGTCTCAACAAGTCGCAACAACATCTCAAAAGGGAAATGTGAGGGAATGATAACAAATAGCAGAACTGCGGGCTGATAGGTGGTTGACTGAAAGCGGGGCAAGGAACGATAGTTCCGGCAAGGCTCTTTGCGGGGGTCACGGCCCGGGCCTTTGACGTTGATAGGAAAGCGGGCACTAGGTACCGCTCTTTCTACATACGGTACCTCCTACATAGGTATCTACCTACTTGAGGTTCGAAATATCAGGCTCCATCATCCGTCAAGGACTACCTATTCAGTTCCACAATCCGATAATCACCACTACACGCCATCTGTATGGAACAAATTTGGTCTACCTACGTAGTGGGCTGATACATATGTACACATTATGGTCGGCAATCAGGTGGCAGCCACCGTCGGCTGAAAAACAACAAGCCCCTCACTTTGTTCGAAAAGCCTGCCGACTATTCTCAGCTTCCTTCACGATGTCGATTGCCAAAGCTAAGCTGGGAGCCAGGGAGGCGTACTGGCCCATTTCCATGATGACCTCGCTGATGAGATTGTCCAACGCCTGTTGATGTGGAAGAATCGTCAGGAGTATGTTCAAGAGAGATTGGCACATCGAGGAGCCCATGAGCAGGAGAAGCTGGGAGACTATGGACAAGGCTCCTTGCCATAGATAGGGCATACGGCCTGCGTGACTGCATCGATCAGTTAGATCCATCTTTTTCTTCGCGCCCATCAAGGCCAGCCGAAGGAGTTGGGAATGGCGCTCTACTCACTATTCCCTGATGTTTTCCAACTGAAGAACAGACGCCTCAAGACATTTGTGGCAGCACTCGCGAACTGCCGGATCCAGCACCGTTGGCTCATCCTCGAGCACAGCAAGAACATAGGGGCGGTAGATGATGGTTTTGCATGCGTAGAATCGTAGGCGAAGAACAGCCTGGACCGGGTCTTGCAATAAAGAACGGGAGAAGGGAAACTGGAGGGGTTGAGGTAAGCTCTCGTACCATTGTGTCAGTTGGAAGTCCAGCTCGGCCACAACAGGTTTGAGATTTGTGGGTGACGCCTTGGAATCCTTGGAGTAGATGAGCTGGCTCACACGATTGAGCAATCTTCGCAGAGCAATTTCCGCGAGGAAGTACCAGAGCTCATCCTTGCCGACTGGATCTTGATCTTGGCCTTGATCTTGATCGTGGTCTCGGTCTCGAACTTGGTGCTCGTCCTCGCCCTCGAATCGTCCGGGAAGACCAATCGTCTCTTCCAGTTGCACTGCCCCGGAGTGAGGAAGGTCCAGCTCCGCAAGCAGGTCACTTTCGAACAAGAGCGCGTTCCAATATATGCGCACTACAAGCTCCCTTTGTGCCACAGGTATCCTGTCCGGAGCCATCAGGAGGAGTTGTAGCTTGGTACTGGTGATACAAAGCAAGTTCCAAGCCTCCAGCGGGCGGACCAAGTAGAACAGGTACGCAGCAGCAAGCAGATGACATTGAGCTGCCAAGATATCGTTGCTTGTGATCATTTCGGGAAGTAGCGACCATGCCGCCATGAAGTACTGCATGCCAGGCGGGGTTTCCTGCGGCATCATTCGGGATATGCTCTCTCGCAGGCTTGCCTGGCCGAGGGCCAAGACCAAGAGAACAACGCAGCTCTCAGGGCCTTCTCGAAATCCGCTGGACAGAGCTGTCCTGTATTGACTCGGCCACATGAGTGGATTGATGCAGGCATACCAAATATTCACGCGGTCAAAGTAGGCCTTAATGTAAGACCGATTATTACACAGATCCACGCATGGAGCTTGAGACAAGAGTCGAAGCGGCTCTCGGGCCATCTCTAGCTGCAGAAATATTCGAGGATCGTAAGGTCGCTGGACAAGATCACGGATCAGTGGCCATAGCAAAAGATGTATCGTGGCATTTGTGTGAAATTTCGGCATGGTCGAGATATTGGGTGCAATAGGTACACTCGTACACGTGCTAAAGCCGCCACTGCGAATGGCGGCAGTCGTGTGGAACAATCCGGGAATGATGGTACAATCGCTCTTCATCGCGGTGTCGTTGCTTGTGGATGGGGAGTTCTGTGATACGTCTACTCCTTTTGTCTGATCGGCGGCCGTCAAGTTTTTTTGCAAAAGATTCTCGATGCGATTGAGACGCTCCAAAATCAACTTGTCGCCCGCGTCAAGCTTCACGCCCGGCTCTCTGTACACGCAGTCGGCACCTAGTTCGGTGCACAGTTTGCACTTCGGTCTGATGCTATCACATCGCGACTTCCGAGAGCGACATAATTCGCACTAACAAGGTGCATGTAAGCTCCACAGTATTCATTTTTTTCACGTCTTCGGTCAATATTTGGAAGGCAGCAGACTTACAGCAATAGTAGCCCTCTTGCGCGGATATTCGACACCTGAATCGCTGACCTTGTTCCGCAATGAGGTCAAAAAGGAGTCATCACTTGACAATGATAGTGTCGTAGATGGTTTTGTGTCTGAGGATTGAGACTGTAAGCGAAATCGACCCGTCAACTGTCGCGTCTTGCGATCGCGACTGTCTCTTCTTTTATGTTCTGCCTTGCCGCCTGCGGGAAATTCGATGTCCGAAACCATATTTCGATTTCATGACATTGGCGCCGGGCCGATCGGAAAGAAGAAGGGGCGCAAGCAGTCTCAATCACAGCAAAAGAGACAAAAACTTTCGAAACAGCTGATTTCAAGCGAAAGATGTCAAAGAGGCCGACGAAGAAAATGAGTCGGTGCTGCTTTCACCACCTTGGAAGAACTGAGACTCTGAGTGTCTGGAAGCCTCGGGCTAGGCGAAGGACAGCAGTGGATGGCGGACTGATAACAAGCGGAGATTCAGAAAACTTTGCTGTGCCTATGCACTTTGTCTTGGTAAATCTCTCCCGTCTCAAGATCACGACAAATGAGGAGAACGATATCTGGGTCTCGTTGCAGGTGAGATCTGGTGGACAGGTGGCAGACACGAGGGGCAGGTCAACTTTGCTTAAAGTTTGGCCAGTCAGAGAGCAGCTAGGCGTTCGCCGTCGGCCGGTTGGATGGAGATAGAAGAAGCCAGGGCATTCAACTGCCCCGGACCATGAACCATGCTGATGCAGTTTCAACGTTTGCATGCATTGAGCAGGTTGATGCCGCTCATGTCCAACCGACGCAGGACCAGCAAAAGCGGGAAACTGTGGGCAGCAACGCCAGGTTATTGCCGGTCCCGTTGCCGTTTTGAATGGACGGAATAAATAGAGTCCGAACCAAGGGTCTCAACTTGGCGTTGCGACGAACGTCCAATCCCTACACTTGATCTATTATAAAACTGCTACCTACCTATCTCGTGAGTCCATGTCTGTTCATGGGACACCAAATCAGCGCAGCATGTAAGCTCAGCTGTCTTCGTCAAAGATCACCGACGTCACCTGACCAGGGATATTTGCATAAGCAGCAAAGTTCCCGAGTCTGCCAGTCTCGACATCTCTGTCAATGATGACAACTCGCCCATCGCTCTGCTGCGCCACGGCAAGCAAGGTCCCAGCCCGATTGATGGAGAACTGACGGGGGAACCGGCCACCACAGGGCACCTGCTGGATCTTGGTGAGTGTGCCCGTATCGCCGTCAATAGAGAAATTGATGAGGGGGTCCGAGATGATTCTGGTGCTGTTTTTGGGGTCAAAGTTGGGGATGCTCAAGGTGTTTTCGTTCCGGGAAGACACGATGAGAAAATTGGCATCAGGCTACAAACCAAGACAAAGTGGGCTTGTTAGCCAAGGCTGCATCCGAGATGGTATCATTTGCCTCATTGCAGCAAGAGAGATAGGGAAAAGAATGGCACAGAACTCACAGAGACGGCGATTTCAGCAGCCGCAGCTCCACTGGGAACAGGGTTGCCCGCGCCATGAGTCCCGATAGTGAAGAGCTCCCTGAACTGAACGGATGCTCTGCGGTACGTCACCTGATAGCCGGTGATGGTGTTGGCCAATTCCGTCACCAGGTACATGAAGGTCTTGCCATGGCGAACTGCAAAGGTGATGTGGCGGGGCCCACTGCCAGGCTTGACACGAATGGGAGGCAGCGCCGTGAGCTTGAGGTCTGTGGGCTTACGGATAGCATAGACGTGGATCTTGTCGGCGCCGAGATCAGGGACGAGGATGAAAGAACCGGTAGGATCGAGAAAGGCCTCGTGCGCGTGCGAGGCACCTTGTCTGTCCGGGTTGGGGCCAGGACGTGCGATCTTGTATTGATCGGTTTGGACGAGCGACAGATGAGACGGGTCGGAAACGTCCCAGGTAGTCAATGCTCCGGGGGAACTGTCATGCAGATGAGTCGGTGGTCAGTCACGCCGTCACGCCGCAGTCTTCTTCCTTCTTCTCCAGGGGTAGTAAACGCCGAACGGGAGAAGGATCAATCCTCCATTGGCAGGCTCGTCTACAACACGGGACACGTATGGAGTTGACGCATGAAAGAGTCGCGTCAACCACAAAGTAAAAGGATAAACGTACTAATGAGCAACAGCAAGGCCTCTCTTCTGCCCCTTGCCGTACATAACACCACTCACGGGGCCCCCCAGTGTCGAGACCTTGTCAAGTCTCCTCAGATCCCCATGAGCAGACGTTGCAAACGACGAAAGGGATCCCTTTGCTGTCGTGAGGCCCTCGTCGACGCAAAATAGTACCGGCTTGGTCCGATCTAGCGTCAGCCACGACGGGCTCCCTGCGCAGCCATTCGTCGAGGAGACAGTCCTCAACAATGGCACTCCTGAAGTGATGGCGCCGCCACAGCCGCCTGCCGAGCAAGCCGCGCTCAGATCCAACGTCGTCGTGTTGCCGCTGTACGAAGAAACATACAGAAAACCAGAAGCCTGCGTCGCGACTGTGGCAGCCGTTGTCGCAAGAAGAAGGAAGGGCGGTAGGGCGAAACCTGCAAACATTGTGTATTCTGCGCGAAACAGTACGGTGGGAGACCGTTGTGGTTTTTCGAATGGTAGACCGCAAGCTTGAAATAGAGTAAATCAATGAAGCATTGAGCCGCGAACTAACAAACTTATGAACCAAAGAGCTGACAGATCAACACGAGCTTTGAAGCTTCAAACAAATAAGATGAAACGAGAAAACGAAAGAAGTTCTCAATTGTCAGCCTCAAGCGAGATTTCCGCGCCACTCAGAACACAAACAAATCCTACGACGGACTTGCCTGCCCTTCTCTCGACCGGCGGCAACACATACTCATCTCACTCACGTTGATCCGACTCCTTCGCTGTGTGATAGGCCATCCCGTGCTGACATGGCGGCATCATAAGATCCCATAAGGTCCCCGCAGATCGTGCGTACCCCTGGGCCCTGGCAGCTGCAGGCATGCTTGCACTTACGGGACCACGTTGGGTACACAATCGGCCGGCCATGCCCTTGTTGTCTCCGTATGTACATACATAGCATTCTGCTGCGGTATTTTTTCGCGTGGCGTGAACGAGTCCCCATGTATCGTCGTCATCCTCTCCTCGAGAGTCGAGACCACATGTACTCCGTAGGACTTTGCACCTATGTACATGCAGGTTAGCACGAGGAAATGGGGTTGTAACTTGTAGTATGTAGGGGGATATATGCTTTTACTTGCGCCCTTCTTGTGCGGTATGATATACCGCATGAGCATGCTGCATGAGCCATTGGAGAGTCAGAGACTCAGAGTACCAGGAATTACAAGTCTCAATTTCCAAGAGGAGCCACAATATGTAACTGTCAAGGTGATAGAGGAGGTATCATAAAGCAGAGAACTTAGAAGAGGCGGGGTTAGACGCCCGGGGCAGGGAAGGATTCTTCATCTCCCCCGCACGATGGCGGAGGGAGCCAGCAAAACTTGTGTTCCCACGCGGACATGTGCGATTCATTCTTCTTTGGAGCGGGGAAACATTTGCAAGGGTATGTGTACCATGGTCCATGGAGTCTGTACTCTGTACATATGGAGTACAAATGGTCCTAATTCCAGAATCCAAAGTGCTGGCAGAGAGTTCTTGTTTTTTTACTCTTATGTTCGTGAATGATAGTCTCATGTGGCTTTTGTTCATGTTTCGGCCACTTTGCTCTTTCATTTGGGCCGTAACCTCATGAGGTATGTAATAATGAGGTATGTATCTAGGTAGGTACCTATGTACCGTCTACGGAGTACGGAAGTCTGTACGGAGTACTCCGTACCTACGGAGTAATCAGCGCCGCCGCTAATCCCCGCAAAATGGCCGAAGTTGCTATGTATGTACATATGTACCTCATATTCCCCCGGTCGCTTACGGAGTTAGAAAATGTACCTAGGCCCTACATACATGCGCCCCATCTGCATGAGTCGTGAAGATGCGGAAATATGTACATATGTATTCACCACCGTTAGGTACCATGCTGCAGCTATGTATGTACATACCAGTCTTGGAATAAACTTACCTAATGTATGTACTATCTTCACTCAATCAGCATCGCGATCTCGTTTGAACGTTGTCAATCTATTTATGTACAAACGTCCTATCCATCACATTCCGGCCAGGGTGGACCCGTGGCCCGGTCGCTGTGGCTGCCTGGCAGCTTAGATTCATCCGATCTCGACTCTCAACACTGCCGGCAAGGGCAGCAGCACCGCAGAATCGTGTCTTCAGTTCCAAGCAACGTACGCCGTCAGCCGATACGAGGCTGTAGAAAGTAGCTATGTACAGCTCCATCTTGGCCATCCTCGTCTCAGGTTTCAGCTCCTGCACCGTGCACGCCTCGCACCGCCTAGACTTGAGATGAGTTTGCCTCGTCCTCGCATTGCCAGGCGTTACACAAACGGGTGGCAGCGCCGTGAGCTTGAGGCCAGTGGGCTTGTTGATGGCAAACACGTGAATCTTGTCAGCGCCAAGATCAGGGACCAGGGTGAAAGAATGGTGGGATGTGCCTTCTTTGCGAAACCAGATCTGTTTGCTCGGTCGGTGTACGACGAAGTAGACTTGGTCATCGTCTCACATGCCTTTCAGAACGTCCTCATCATTACGAAGGAGTCATGATCGGTGATAAGTCATACCGGTGAGCTCATTCAGCACAGAACGGCCCCGAAAGTCTCTGTAAAAGACAAGTCAAACCTCAAAGCATAGCAAAAAAGTTGAAGAAAGAAACAAAGAAAGTACACTAAGCCCAAAATTGAGGGACAGCAAACGGAAAAAAAGCGGCGAAAACAGGTTTTCAGGAGCGTTTCCCTCGAAATCGTCTTTCATCCTGTACATAAAATGTCCTCGCCTCTTTTCTTGCCCCTGCGCTCGCCGTTTGCGAATATATTATACCGCGGTCCGCGGACTCCGCGCATGTGCCACAAATCAGGTTACACTACAAGTAACTTAGTCAACGACTCAACATAGACTAGACGAAGGACTTTCCGAACTCGGACACCTCTGTTTGTCTGAGAAAACAGAGGTGTCTGAAGTCCTATATAAGAACGCAGACTCCCCGAGTGCCCAGAGGTGCAGTGCACTGTGCCTTGGTGCAAGTAAAGTTTCTCTTCAGATCCATATAGAGCCGGCTCCCACAGACTGCAGTGTATCATTGAGTTCTGATAGAACCGAGATATCTGATATTGGCCGTTCACGTTGTAAGTTGTAACTTGTCATGGCTAACGATGTCTCATCACTACACCCACGGCTCTCTCCAGCTTTTTCCTTCCGACTGTAACTCGCGTCTCTGTGGAGTCTGTGTTCTCTTCGAGCTCGACCAAGATAGCGTTCGCCTCAGGTGCTGCCAAATAAGTAACGGTCACTGGTCAGTCATCCATGACGGTGAAGGTCCAGGTCCACAACCAAATTCCTAGGTTCTATTGTCCAACTCACCTGGCAGGCTGGCAATACATTATACATCGAGAGCAAGCAGAGTTGCGGGGAAGTTAGGGATCAATAGACCCGTGACCAGACTATACAGCGGTTCTAATGGCTGAGCCTCGCCCAGAACGTTATTGCTCTGACGAGCGGTCATGTAGCACCTCCAAATTATCCTGGCGCCGAGCCATCGCCGCCAGGCTAGGGATGTCAGGAAACGAGGCCAAGGTGATCGAATTTGGATAATAACATCGTCACTAACATGGCAGACAACTTACAAGAGCTTAGAGAAAACCGTTTACACAAGTCCCATTTTTCATTCGGCACGCATTCACCGTTCACGATGGACGAAGTCTTGCCCTTGGCTCGGCCAAACTTTGCCCTTGTGGCAGATAGATCATAGCTTGGCCCTCGCCGCCGAACACGTGCGACGGTGCAGTACCTTCCCGCTGTGAACATCGAGCCGCTGGCTAATCAGCTGGCGCCGGCCAAGCTATCTGCCTCAAGGGAAAAGTTTGGCCGAGCCAAGGGCAAGACGGGAAGGGGTACTGCACCGTCGCACGTGTTCGGCGGCGAGGGCCAAGCTATGATCTATCTGCCACTAGGGCAAAGTTTGGCCGAGCCAAGGGCAAGACTTCGTCCATCGTGAACGGTGAATGCTTGCCGAATGAAAAATGGGACTTGTGTAAATGGTGTTTTCTAAGCTCTTGTCTGCCATGTAAGTGATGATGTTATTATACAAATTTGATCACCTTGGCCTCGTTTTCTGACATCCCTAGTCTGGCGGTGATGGCTCGATGCTAGGATAATTTTGAGGTGCTACATGAACTCTCGTCAGAGCAACAACGTTCTGGGTGAGACCGTGAGACTCCGCCATTTGAACCGCTGTATATGTAGTCTGGTCACGGGTCTATTGATCCCTAACTTCCCCGCGACTCTGCCTGCTCTAGATGTATTACCAGCCTGCCAGGTGAGTTACACAATAGAAATTAGGAATTCGGTTGTGGACCTGGACCTTCACCGTCACGGATGACTGACCGTTACTTATTTGGCAGCACCTGAGGTGAACGCTATCTTGGTCGAGCTCGAAGAGAGCACAGACTCCACAGAGACGCGAGCTACAGTCGGAAGAAAAAAGCTTGAGAGAGCCGTGGGTGTAGTGATGAGACATCGTTAGCCATGGCCCATGGCCCGTGACAACTTACAACGGTCAATATTTCGGTTCTATCAGAACTCAATGATACACTGCAGTCTGTGGGAGCCGGCTCTATATGGATCTGAAGAGAAACTTTACTTGCACAGTGCACTATTGAACATCGACGATCGTCATGTGTTTTTTCTTTCCTCGGTCGGCAGTACCTACAGTGACCAGGTACGCAGTTACTATTTCGAGCTACAGACGTGCATTTATACGCGATGGAAGATGCGACCTCCGCTTCGTACCCAAAGCATGGTCAAGCCGCCTTCTTCTGTCTAACAGTCGGCCCTCGACGCTGTGTTCGAGCTCGATCAAAATGGCATCCACGCATTGTGCTGAAAGATAAGTTACGGTCAGTCATCCGTAATAAAAGGTATACAACCGAGTTCTCACTCACCGGGCAATGCATCGAGAGCTCGCAGATTCTTCGGGAAGTCAGGAATCAATTGGCCAGTACGCATGCTGTAGAGAATATCCAACGGCTCATCCTTATCCACAACAATGTCGTTTTGCATACGTCTACTGTTGTTCAGGTCTCTACGAGAACGATTAGCTCGGAGGCTTCCAGTACCGGTCACAAGAATGTTACGTGTCAATCTGACTCACCTAACCCGAAGTTTGGTGCGCATCTCGCCGAACCCTTCCGGGAGCAAGGCCTTGGATCTCTTCTCGAAAGCCAACAAGTTCTCGATAAAAGCTACTGCATTTGCCATAAATAAGTCAATGCCATGCAACTGACTAGCACTGCCTTTGGCGACGGGCAAGGTATCACATCGTCCCAAGTGTTCGGGCACAAGGCCAAGGTTAAATTGGAAGGTGTCTTTCATTTTTCCGTGTCAAATCGTGATGAAAAGGTGCTTATTGTCTGATGTTTACTGATAAGCGATGATGTTTTGTCCAAGTTTGATCACCTTGACATCGTGCTGCCTCCCTTGATAAATGCAAAGTAGTTCGTGTGACCTGTCACCTCAGTTATGCATCTGTCGAGTCTCATCGCGTACATGCATACAACGACCCAATGGAAGGACGGTGTCGGGTTGTGCGGCAATGCGATCCAGAACCCGTTTTGGCCGCTTTTTTTCCATTTGTTGTCCTTCCATCTGGATACAATTCATTTGCCGCGAGTCGTCAAAAACTCTGGTCGCACCAACCGTAGACCTCTCGTCAAAGATGTTGGACTTGTCATGTTGAAGCTCGTTCCTATGTACATAGGCGTCAGCCTTCGGGACACGTTTATTAGGGCCGGTTTTATCGCAGGGTATGTATAGGGGTACATATACGAAAGCACATCAGAGTGGCCAGACGGCTGCGCCCATTCTTTTGTGCAACAGGTTTAAGTACCTTCGCGGGAGGCCTCTGTTGTGTATAAGGCTTCGAATAAGCTTATGCGCGGTCCATAAGCCTTAGTATGTGTAAGGAAAAAACGCGATTTTGAAAAGCTTATGGATTGGGTAAGCTTGTACAACAACGTCGTCACATAAGCTTGAGCGCACACATAGGCTTGGGCATGTGCATATGCTTAGGCGCATACATAGGCTTAGGCGCATACGTAGGCTTAAGTGCATACATAGGCTTGGGCATGTACATAGGCTTATGCGCATACATAGGTTTAGGCACATAAACTTTTCAAAGCGGCCAAATGATGTGGGAGATCACTACTCGGGACCAGCTTTTTGCCTTCCCACAGCAATGGGTACTACGTAATGGACTGACCTTTGTCAAGACCGCCTCGGCCCTCGAGAATTATCGCATGATTGACGAACAGCTCACCGCAGGTACGTCAAAATTGGTTGAGATCATGGCGCTTGTCTCGAAGACGCTCTGTGTCTACGGGCGTTCGTCGAAGTAGTACCCAGCCTATCGACTGCTTGTTGAGGATCGTGATATCTTAAGGGCAGCAAAAGCAGAGACTGCTATTCAATGCAAGTGCAAGAGACCGCAAGTTTGATAGGCAATCATTCACAGGCACAGAAGGAAGTTTCCGGGTCAATACTGTGTCTCTGTGTGTTGCTTTTCATGCCCTACGTGATGTTTCTGTGCGTAGATACATAGCTAATCAGGTGACCAACCATGTAACCGGTTCGTGCCTTTATGTGTGGTGTTGCGGCTATACATCAATGGTGAAGCGATACTCCGTAGATCGCAGAAAAGTTTCGTGACGTTATCCGAAGGGAGTGAGATACGTGCTGGACCACTGCTGGTGGCCCGTGGGTGTGTTAGCAACAGAGCTGCGCTAGAGCCTAGCTGAGTTCAGCGATGACCCACCTTTTGATTGGCATCGGTTTTACGGCGGCGGATATTACGGCGCCCGAAAGGGACACCCACCTTGTATCTCCTTCTGATCAGAACTTAGAAGCTCCCTTCTACTCCGTACAGCGCCGAAGGTTACGGCGCCCGACAGGGATACCCTATAAATGCATAGGTAGGTATGCACATAGGTAGGTAGGTAACAACAACAACAACAACAACACTCAAACAACAACAACAACAACAACAACAACACTCAAACAAAAACAGACAAGATCAGTGATCAAAACATCAATAGAAACTGGACACTCATCTGCATCACCACATTACTTGAAATCTGACTGGTCCAAAACCAAGCGCCTCGATCCCCCAGGGGTTCTATCTAGCTCTTATTCGGTGGTCATGTGTGAACACTGAAGTCTTTCTCCCAGGTTTCAAAAATTTAGCTGAGACCTTGTCGACTTGTATACAATGATGTTGATTTCTTTTCTACAGAGGTGTTCGGGACAGTTCGGGGATTTATGTCTTCTTGGCATGAATGCTAGTCCGCACTTGTTTATCTTGTCATTGAGGCCCTGTCAGGATCTATTCATCATCGTCATGTGTTTATTTTTTCATTCTTTTTATGTCGGCAGTACAGTAGTCAGGTACGTATTCACTAGTTCGCGCTACATGCCTTCGCACGCGATAGATGACGCTATCTCCGCCTCACACCCAAAGCATGGTCAAGCCGTCTTCTTCTGTCTGGCAGTCGACCCTCGACGCTGTGTGTGAGCTCGATCAAAATGGCATCCACGCATTGTGCTGAAAGATAAGTTACGGTCAGTCATCCGTAATAAAAGGTATACAACCGAGTTCTCACTCACCGGGCAATGCATCGAGAGCTCGCAGATTCTTGGGGAAGTCAGGAATCAATTGACCAGTACGCATGCTGTAGAGAATATCCAACGGCTCATCCTCATCCACAACAGTGTCGTTGTGTATACGTCTACTGTTGTTCAGGTTTCTACGATAACGATTAGCTCTAGCCTCTCACTACCGGTCACAAGACATGTTAGGTGTCAATCTGACTCACATGACCCGAAGTGTGGTGTTAATCTCGGCGAACCCTTCCTGGATCATGGCCTTGAACCTCTTCTCGAAAGCCAACGAGTTCTCGATATACGCTGCTGCATTTGCCATAAATAAATCCATGCCACGCACCCGACTACCACTGCCTTTGGCGGCGGGCAAGGTATCGCATCGGCCCACGTGTTCGGCGGTGACGGTAAGGTCCTTGGAGACGGGCACAAGACCAAGGTTAGGTTGGGGCATGATGTCTTTCATTTTCCCCGTGTCAAATCGTGATGAAAGGGTGCTTATTGTCTGATGGTTACTGATAAGCGATGGTGTTTTGTCCAAGTTTGATCACATTGGCATTGCGACGCGTGTTTGATAAATAACAAATACCTGTTCGTGTGACCTCAGTTATGCATCTGTCGAGTCTCATCGCGTACATGCATACAACGACCCAATGGAAGGACGGTGTCGGATTGTGGGTGCGGCAAATTGCATTGCTCCCCAAAACCTGTTTTGGCCGCTTTTTTTCCATTGGTTGTCCTTCCATCCGGATATGAAGGAGGACCCACCTTTGTTCGTCATTTTGGCCTGTGATTTTCATCAACTTTCCCTTTCCAGTTGACTTAGGTACCTAGTAGGTAGGTACCTAGGTGCGAAAAATCCCGTCCAACATCTCCACATCTACGACAATTGATCACATAACTTTTGGAGGCTGAATTAAGTATCTATTGAGACTATTCAAAAAGAGCTCCCACTATATCTAGAAGGTGTGACTTTCCGAGAACAGGGCCCTTTTTCTAACACGGGAATACTTCAGTTTTGGTGGGGAACCCTCCTACTTGTAGTTGTTGGTCACGATTTACGAAAGAACGGGCTGGGTCGTCAATTGCGCTTTGCATCCTGTCATGGATTCGAGCTTTGGCTCGTCTCCTTCTTAGTGCGAGAGAGTGGGGCGCGCACATCTTTGTATTTAGGATAGCATCAGGGAACGAGAGGACTTTTCTCCTCTCTTTCTCCTCAAGAGAAACAATTCTATTGTCAACGCTAGAGTGCAGCAACCACCCTAGGCCAGTTCATCACAATTGTTTCTCTTCACTCCTCAATTTTAATTTTCTTTCTTTTCCTTGCTCCTTTTTTGCTCCTCAGAATGGACTTCCAATCGAGCTTATCCGCGATAGAGGCGGACCTCAATCGATTTCGGGCCGAACTTGCTTCAATTTCTCGACAACTACAGCGCGACGAAGCCCGCCGGCTCGCGACTTCCAGTTTACCAGCCCCGATCCGGACTCGTTTTGATGGTACAAAGTCGCAGCTGAAGGGTTGGCGGATAACGGTTGAGGACAGATTATCCTCCGATTGCGCCCATCTGACACCCCGTCAGAAGTGGATATTTGTGTACGATGGCCTCGCTGATCAGATTCAAAAGCGGTTGTCGTACTATTTCGAGTCGGGGGAAACTCTCGAGTGGAATGCCGTTGCCTTCCTGAATCACTTGGAAGTGCTGTATTCCGACTCCACGTCTGGCACGGTTGCGCGACTCGAGCTCCGGATGTTACGCCAGGCGGCCGACGAATCCTTCAGCGACTATTTGGTACGGTTCGAGGCACATATGGCAAGAGCACACAAGTTATATGCGTCGGAGGATGAGAAGGTCGCGTTGTTGCATCAGTCGATCTCTCAAGAGTTGGACGAGCTCTGCCGATACCGCACGATCCCTACCCACAGCTACGCAGAGGCGGTGGCTGTATTCAAGCATCAGGAGGCGGAACAGAGAGCTCTCGAACTTCGCAACCTCATCCGCACGATGACGACGCCCGATTCGAATACATCTACTCTTGAAGCCGTTTCGGAGAAGGGCACGAATGCGACTGTTGTGGCGAGGACCAGCTTCTCCGGGAAGAGCAGGAAGTCGAGGCCGGGCGGGAAGAAGGGTGTGAAGACGACAGCAATTTTGAAGGAGCCTTCGGAGTCACGACGGTCTCCAGATCAGCGCCCACATCGTCGCCCTACCGAGCATGAGGGTCGCCAGTGTGCCTTGCCGCCGACTCTTTCGTCACGGGGGACCGCTGGGATGCGCAAGAGTGAGGTCATTGAGGGGACTTCGGAGTGTGGCGAGTCGGACTCCGGCTCGACGAAGGAAGCCCCCTCTGTCGCGAGTTCCAGCGAAGGAGTGAGCATCCGCTCGCAAGGGCTGTCGGATAGTACGGGGGAGGAGTACGAAGCGATAGAAGACAACATGGAGACCAAGCCTTTTCTCCTCCCTGTTCTCTGTAACGACACTGCGTTTTGTACTGCCCAGGTGGATAATGGTTGTGACAGCTTTGCGGCGGTGAGCGAGAAGTTTGTGCAGCGGCTCGGATTGGAGCGCTTTGCGCTACCTAATCCACGACGGTTGTGTACGGCGGTGGAAACCCGGCGACGAAGTGCGTCCTCGCCGGGGGCCCAACTACGGATTCGACATTTGGTCCGGTTCCGAGCCGATGTGGATGGATGGGCGTTCCCGGTGGTGGCCTATGTAATTCCTGGCCTCACTCGGGATTGCATCTTGGGTGCCCCTTGACTCGTCAGGAATGAGATTGTGTTGCATGCAGCAGAACGTCAGTTGGTGGTGGGTTCTCGCAATCATCTGGTCGTCCCGTCCCTCGAGGATCGGGAGACGGAGAACCCGACGGTGGGACTACTCGGGTCAGTTTACGCAGGCATGGTACGGCAGGCGGTGAAGGATGGGTCTAAGATTCGCCTCTTGGCTACGAGTCTGAGGGAGATGACCACGATTTTGGCGCAGTCGTCCGGTCCTCCGACGGTGGAGGAGGACGACGTGATGCGGAGACTGCCACCGGAGCTACGCGAGTTTGCAGATTTGTTTCGGAAGGAGAAGGCGGACGCGCTTCCCCCCCATCGGGGCAAGGCAGATCACCATATTCGTCTCAAGCGGGGTCCGGACGGCGCTCCGCCAGAGCTACCGTCAGCACCTCTGTACAACATGCCGCGAGACCAGCTGCTGGAAATTCGAAAGCAGGTGATTGAGCTGATGGATAAGGGCTGGATACGCGCGTCTTCTTCCTCCGCCGCAGCTCCTGTTCTCTTAGTGAAGAAGGCGACCGGGGGGTGGCGCTTCTGTGTGGACTATCGAGCCCTCAACAAAGTGACAGATCAGGACCGATACCCTTTGCCTCTCATCAAGGAGACATTGCGTTCTTTGTCGTCGGCTAGGTGGTTCACAAAGCTGGACGTCAGGGCGGCTTTTCACCGACTGCGTATGGCGTTGGGTGACGAGCACCTGACCGCGTTTCGCACGCGATTCGGACTCTTCGAATGGCTGGTGTGTCCATTTGGGTTGGCGGGTGCCCCTGCCACGTTCCAGCAGTACATCAACGGGGCGTTAGGGGACACGCTTGGGGACTTCGCCACGGCCTACCTCGACGATGTCCTCATCTATTCTGACGGCTCCAAGAAGGACCATCTTCGCAAGGTCCGGGAAGTCCTGCGTCGCCTGCGAGACGCGGGTCTCAACCTGGACATCGAGAAGTGCAGTTTCGGGGTCAAGGAGGTGAAGTACTTGGGATTCATGGTGGAAGCGGGCCGGGCTATACGTCCGGACCCCGAGAAGATTGCAGCCATTCGCGACTGGGAACCCCCGACGAGAGCGAAAGGGGTGCGCAGCTTCCTCGGGTTCGCTAATTTTTATCGAGAATTCATCCCCAAATTCTCAGAGTTGGCGGGCCCTCTGCTGGCCCTGACACATAAGGGTGCTCCCTTTGTCTGGTCCGAGGCGTGCGCAGATGCGTTCGAGAAGTTGAAGTCGGCTTTCATCTCATACCCGGTGCTGGCTCAGTGGGATCCCGAGAGAGACACGGTGGTGGAAGCGGACTCGTCGGGTGCGGCGCTGGGGGGCTGCCTTTCACAGTATAGTGACAAGTGTCACGGCTGGTCACAGCGGGCACAGTGGGGGAACCGGCGATGAAGCTCTATTGACGAAGATAATAGACTAAGGAGCAGAAAGGAGAAGAAAAGAGACACAATGCCGGCGGGCACAGCCAAGTACCTGGCTGTGCAGAGTCTGCGACGGTCACGTGACACAGGTATCCTCGGTATCACGTGGCTGAGGGACGCCTGGTGCAGCGGTCCTCACAACAAGGGCGTCCTGCACCCAGTGGCCTACCACTCGGCTCGACTCACGGCAGCGCAACGCAACTACACGATTCACGACAAGGAGTTGTTGAGCATCATCTCTTGCTTGAAGGCTTGGTCGGCGGAACTTCGGAGCGTCGCTCGTCCGTTTATGATACTCACAGACCACAAGAACCTGGAGTATTTCACGGCCCCGAGGGAGATGTCAGAACGACAGGCACACTGGGCGGAGGTTCTCGCCTTATTCAATTACCACCTCCGGTACCGACCGGGTTCCCAGGCGGGCCGTCCTGACGCCCTTTCTCTAAGGGAGCAGGACGGGGGTGAGGCGGAGGCGGTGAAACGGCGCCTTCTCAACCCGATTTCGTTGGCTTGTCTGTCACACCCGCTCGACGCGCGGGAGGACCCTGACGAGGTTGATGCAGAGGTCGAAGGGTCCGCCGCGGAACCACACAGGGAGGGCGGGTTGGGGGTGGAACATGAGGTGGCTGGCGAGTTGCAGGGCGGGGATGGGAGCATCGGGGAGTCGCGAAACGGGGGCGCGCAAGCCGCAAGCGGCCCGCCGCGGGGCTCCTCGTTGTTCGCGGAGGAGAATTTGCAGGGGCTCTGGGATTTGGGCGTAGCGGCCGACGAGACATATGAGCAGAAACGAACGGCGGTGGCGCGGGGTGAGCGGAAGTTCCCAGTGTCGGCTTCGACGAAGACGCAGATCGCAGAGTGTACCCTGGATGCCCACGGCGCCCTCCAGTTCCGGGGTCGTATATGGGCGCCTAGGTATGAGCCCCTCACGACGACGCTGATACAACGGGTTCACGACTCGGCCATGCTGGGACACCCAGGCAAGAACGCGACCTTCCAGGCACTACACAGGGATTATCACTGGGAGGGGATGTCGGCAGACGTGGCTCGGTTCATCCGAAACTGCCACTGCGTCGCCAGTCGTAAGAGTAGGAAGGCTGCCAACGGTCTTCTTCAGCCCATACCGGCCGCAGACCGCTACTAGTCCCAGATCTCCGTCGACTTCATGACGGACCTACCCGCGCGCAACGAGTCAGCACCACGGTACATGATGGTGATCACCGACCGGCTGTCGAAATACATCCAGCTGGAGGCGATGACGAGTATGGCAGCCGAGGAATGCGCGGAGCGGTTCAAGCAGTGTTGGTGGCGGTTCCACGGGTTCCCTAAGCAGATCATCTCGGATCGTGGGTCGGGGGCCATGAGTTACCCCTCATTTGCTAGTTCTGCGTCAGCAACTCGACCTTCATTCTTGTCGCCATCCTGATTCAATTATCATTCTTTATCGTATTGGACTCAAGATGACGTTTTGCGGGCATTTTCCGAATATCAAATTCGGACATTCAGATTGTTGTTCGTGTCGTGAGATCAGTTTGTCCGATGAAAGGGTGTGTAGAGTTGGATTTATTGGTTCTCGTTGTTCTGGAGTCAAGGAAGTGTTATTTGCATGTGAACTCTTACTAATAGGTATCTGTCAGTCCACGATCACCGTTCGGCTCCTTTAACAGCCGCAATACTGCAGGTGTGTGAAACACCGGCAAAAGTCCCGGCCTGACATACCTCAAGATCAACGCCAAACGGGATGAGAGTTGTGTGATAAACAGCAAGCGTTTTCTCAATGCTGCCATGCCAGAAGAGTCAGGCTCACCTTCCAAGGGTTTCCTTTGTACAACTGTGCACGTTACACAACTGTCAACGAAAAGGTGGGGGGGGGGGGGGGCGCGTAGGTAGGTACTCCGTGCATGGAGAAGAGAACTGACGCAAATACATCAATGATCATACAAAGAATCCGGAACTACCTGGTCACTTGCACTCGTGACGCACGACCAGGTTATATGCAGCAGACAGATTACGCAGAAATTCTCAGGAGGAAGAAACTCGATATAAATAAAACCGAACAGTCAGGTTGGCCTTTTGGAGCGGCAAAACGGTTATCATGTATCTTCTTTCTCTCTCTCACAGACTCACGCCGATAGTCGATACACAGAAATCACCGCATCCAATTCTTCTCCTGACCGATAAACATTTCCTCGAAACACCCGGTCGATGTATCGTTGTTCATTCGTCTTCATCGGCCACACGTTCTGCCCTCGTGCGTGATGAGCGCTTTGCCGAAGGTGTTGCGCAAATTGAAGCAAACGAAACGAGATGCCCAACATATGAGCCGTCAACAGCCCTCTCCCACTCGCTTCGGGGTGTGTTTCCCGACAGGCGACAGGTCATGATTCACACTTGTGAGTGTATGTGGGTGGCTGTTGGTTAACAGGGTGGTAGATCAATCATCAAGCATAGACGATTGATCCAACGACCTCCAATTCATTGTATTCGACGAATCAAGGCTCCATGGTACTTCTCAACACATAGCAAACACAGAGGCAGTACACTAAGCCCAAAATGGAGGGACAAGAAACGGAAGAAAAGCGGCGAAAACAGGTTTTCAGGAGCGTTTCCCTCGAAATCGTCTTTCATCCTGTGCATGAGATGTCCTCGCCTCTTTTCTTGCCCCTGCGCTCGCCGTTTGCGAATATTCAATACCGCGGTCCGCGCATAAGTTAGGTTACACTTACAAGTAACGTAGTCAACATAGACTAGACGGATGACGTCCCGAACTCGGACACCTCTGTTTGTCTGAGCAAACAGAGGTGTCTGAAGTCCTATATAAGGACGCAGACTCCCCGAGTGCCCAGAGGTGCAGTGCAAGTAAAGTTTCTCTTCAGATTCATAGAGCCGCAGACTGCAGACTGCAGTGTATCACTGAGTTCCGAATCCTGACAGAACCGAAATATTGGCCGTTGTAAGTTGTCTTAGAGATGTCAGGAAACGAGGCCAAGGTGATCCGAGATCGAATTTGGATAACAACATCATCACTAATCAGCCATGGCAGACAACAGGTTAGAGAACAATGGACGCCGGCGAAGCCTTGCCCTTGGCTCTGCCAGACTTTGCCCTTGTGGCAGATGGCTTGGCCCTCGCCGTTGAACACGTTCGAAGATGCACCAACCTGCCCGCAGTTGACATCGAGCCGCTGGCCAATCAGCTGGCGGCGATGACTCGGCGGCAGAATACTTTCGAGCTCGACGTTAGGGGCATGCTTCAAAGGGAGTTCGTCATCATCAGAAGAAGACTGGAGATTTTGTGAGTCAGAGTCATAACCCGCGTTTCGCAATTCTTTTGTACGGGGGGAGCCCGGGAAGCTAAATGTCCCGTAGCAACCTCAACACAGTGGCTCGTCAGAAAAACAACGTTCTGGGCGAGGCTCAGCCGTTAGTGCCATTATATAGTCTGGTCACGGGTCAATTAATCCCCGACTTCCCCGAGACCCTGCTTGCCATCGATGCATTGCCAGGTGAGTTGGGAATACGGTTGTGGACCTGAACCATCACGGATGACTGACCGTTACTTATTTGGCAGCACCCCAGGTGAACGCTATATTGGTCGAACTGGAAGAGGGCATAGAGACGCGAGTGACAGTGGGACGGAAAAAGCTTGAGAGAGCCGTGGGTGTGGTAATGAGACATCGGTAGCCATGCTACTCCTGCGTTGGGTCGTTGGAACTTGTGCCTATAGAGTAGTAAAGCTAAAGCAGAAGGATTCCGCCGATTATATAACGTGCCCGCATCATCATATGGACTCTATCAGTGCCAAAAATGCATTTCCCGAAGAAGTTACCATAATAGTAGGATGACATGTCACCTCAAAAGCAGTTAAATAGTCAGAGCATTGGAATTGATGCCTCTGGCACTCTGCAGTGGCAGTGCAGCTTCTGCAAATCCAGAATATAGGCATGAGTGGAATTGGTATCGGCGTTGACCTTCGAGCCGTCGCGAGAAGTTGATGGTACGAATTCGGTATCTATTCTGAGATCTACGGAGGCCTCTGACTTCCATAGTGACGCGTGTGAGGTGGTAGGAGGCGATTTGGGGCTACATTGAACTTTGGATCTAGGAAGAAAGAAGGGCCCTGGAGGCTGGGCGGCCAGGAAGAATGCAGAGTCTTTGATTCAGAGAGTTCACAGTTATTAAAATTCAGACAGCGAATAGAGCCCTCCATAGGGGAGCAATAATGGATTACGCTGGCTAGGTAGGACCGTAGGATTGCTGGGATCAAGTTTCAATTGACAACTGCAGCGCCGCCAAGTTCTAATTTCTGTAGCTTCTTGCAAGTCCGTGTTAGTTCTAAACTTTCATTGCATGTCGGTGGACTGCGCCTCTGCCGTCGAATCATGATTCATTGGCAGCCTTCATACCTTGTAGAATCTGTTGGCGTTCGTCTTTTCTTGCAGCTCTGTCACCTGTGTCAGCACCGTCCGCAATTCTCATCGACAGTAATCTACACCGCCCGCGCAGCAGGACTCGGCAGTATTTTCAAGCGTACGGTATCTACAGTTTTGGCTGGTTCTCGTCTTCAGCTTTTATGGGGTATGTAGGTACGAGAACTTCCGTCGCGGCCCTACGCTGCGCTTCGGGGCGAAGGAAGACTCGGCCTCGCTTCGCTTCGGGTTGGAGAGCGTGGGGCTGGAAAAGTGAGGATTGCGATGTGGGAGTTTTGCGGACGTGCATGTGTGGCAGATGTCCCTCCGGGGGCCCTTCCGGGGGATTATAGGGGCCCGTCAGAGGTCACAGCACTGTCAGGCAGCGCGGGATGGCGTGCGACTGCGTCGCCGCCGCAATGGGATGTTTTGCCCTGCTGCGATGGCGGGATGTAGGTAGCGGGCAAATTCAATCGCGGGCAGATAGCACGGGATGGCGGGCGACTGCGTCGCCGCCGCAATGGACACAGTTTTGTGCAAATTTAATCGCACAGAACTTCAGAAGTAAACAATCAGGTCGCAGTTGTGCTTGAGCAGGCAACGCGGGATGGCGGGCCACCGTATTCGCGGTTTTGGGTGTCACGTGTGCGTGTAAAAAGCACATTGTCGGGAGGCAGTTGCGGCACTCTGCACTCTGCAATTACGACAGATAGCGCAGGATAGCGGACGACTGCGTCGCCGTGTTCGTAGGGTCACGTGTGCGTGTAAAAAGCACATGGTCGGGAGGCAGTGGCACTGCGGGATTGGCGGCGGCGATGGCCTCACTCTGGACTTCTGCAATTACGACAGACAGCGCAGGATGGCGGGCGACTGCGTCGCCGCGGGTGAGCGGACGACTTGCGGACTTGTGGCCCCAGTTTTACGTCAAAAAATCTTTTAGGCTTAGCGGCTCCGCTTTACTGCCAATATTATTATGGATGTACAGGCTGCGGGGAGACTGTAATCGTCCTTCCCCTAAATTTAGCTGGCTCGCCTGAGAGTGAGACGTAGATGCCATCGCGAGCAGTTTACTTCTGCGCACCATGGAAAGCTCGAGATCGCGGCCAAAATAGCGAAGGTGGATGTTGTAGAATCTGCTATATACACGTGTAAACTAACTATCTAAGGTCAGCGCCGCCCTCTCCGCCGTCACTGCCATGATCCATCCAAGGGGGTGTTGACCGGTCGTCTGCCTTATCTACGTGTGATTCGGCGCTGGTATGAAGTCCGCCGGCCCCAATTGAAAGTGTTGTTGCTGCTGCGTCGTCGGCGGAGGTTGAAGGGGCTGCCGGGCGAAGAGAGGATGTTGTTACCAGAAACGAAGAGATTGCTGCTCTTGTACATGCCGTAACTCACAGGGACCGCCCTCTCCGCTCGTTCGGCCGACTCTACTTGTGACTGGTGCAGCACGCCGATTAGCTGTTGAAGGCGATGTTCAACGAGGAGGAGTTTCTCCGTCTGCTGGCGTCAGCGTGCCGCCTGTGTGCGTAGGTCGTCCTCCTTCTGAGCGGCCACAAGTATGGCGGCTGTCAGATTGCCACAGTGAGTATCTCCCTTGTGACACCACGTGCAACTAGGCCTTGGTCCAGGTAGGTTCAAGTACATACATACCTTCCCATTTTATATCAGGTGAATACCTAGTACCCCCTTTACCGCGCCTACGGAGTATGGCTAGCGATGCCTCATCACCACACTCTCGGCTTTCTCAAGCCGTTTTCTTCTGACCGAAATTCGCTCCTCTGTGCTCACTTCGAGCTCGACCAAGATAGCGTTCACCTCAGGTGCTGCCAAATAAGTAACGGTCAGTCCTCCGTGAGGCGTGAAGGTCCAGGTCCGCAACCGAATTCCCAACTCACGTGGCAATACGTCGAGAGCAAGCAGAGTCGCGGGGAAGTCAGAGATCAATAGACCCGTGGCCAGACTGTATAGCGGTTCTAATGGCTGAGCATCGCTCAGAATGCTGTTGCTCTGACGAGCGGTAAAGGTGAGGTTCCTACGGGACATTTAGCTCCCCCCCCCCCCGTGGCAAAAGAACTTAAGAAACGCAGTGTCACTCTGACTCACAAAATCCACAATCTCAATCTGTCGTTCATAAGATCTTCTCACAGGATCACAATACGACTTCGCAAAGAAAAGTAAAGAATAGGACGATTGAAGTTTGAACATCGAGGACAAAGGAAACAATCGCGGAATCTACATATACAGAAGTTCGGTCCGAAATCTAGGAAGGAAGGAGCAGCGCATTCCTCACCCATAGGTCAAAAGGAAGGAGCAACCAACAATAGACCCCGTTTTCCTTCTATGTACCTAGGAGGTAGGTACCTAGGTAGGTAGGTACCTAGGTACGGTCGTTGTATGCATGTACGCGATGAGACTCGACAGATGCATAACTGAGGTCACACGAACAGGTATTTGTTATTTATCAAACACGCGTCGCAATACCAAGGTGATCAAACTTGGACAAAACACCATCGCTTATCAGTAACCATCAGACAATAAGCACCTTTTCATCACGATTTGACACGGGGAAAATGAAAGATATCATGCCCCAACCTAACCTTGGTCTTGTGCCCGTCTCCAAGGACCTTACCGTCACCGCCGAACACGTGGGCCGATGCGATACCTTGCCCGCCGCCAAAGGCAGTGGTAGTCGGGTGCGTGGCATGGATTTATTTATGGCAAATGCAGCAGCGTATATCGAGAACTCGTTGGCTTTCGAGAAGAGGTTCAAGGCCATGATTCAGGAAGGGTTCGCCGAGATTAACACCACACTTCGGGTCATGTGAGTCAGATTGACACCTAACATGTCTTGTGACCGGTAGTGAGAGGCTAGAGCTAATCGTTATCGTAGAAACCTGAACAACAGTAGACGTATACAAAACGACACTGTTGTGGATGAGGATGAGCCGTTGGATATTCTGTACAGCATGCGCACGGGTCAATTGATTCCTGACTTCCCCAAGAATCTGCGAGCTCTCGATGCATTGCCCGGTGAGTGAGAACTCGGTTGTATACCTTTTATTACGGATGACTGACCGTAACTTATCTTTCAGCACAATGCGTGGATGCCATTTTGATCGAGCTCACACACAGCGTCGAGGGTCGACTGCCAGACAGAAGAAGGCGGCTTGACCATGCTTTGGGTGTGAGGCGGAGATCGCGTCATCAAATCGATGTCAGACATCGATCGCGTGCAAAGACACGTCTGTAGCCCAAACTACTTTGTATACTACTGCCTCCTTCGTTTGACTGCCCAACGGGGCACCCTGGGAATTTTCAGTGCAGATTTCACTATCCACGAGCTATGCACCACGATGCACAGCTCTGTCTAATAAGTGCAGTTGTGAAATTTCTAATATGTTGTGAAGTACGAGTTATGCATCTGCCGAGTCTCATCGCGTATATGCATACAACGACCCAATAGAAGGACGATTTCGGATTACGCGGTAATACGCTCCAAAACCTGTTTTGGCCGCTTCTCTCGGTCTCCCGTTTGTAGTTTTTCCTTGAGTCTGTTTGTGCTACATACTTGTATTGAGAGGTATTTTTTTCTCACATTTGGAGAAATTTAGGAGGGGGGGCCTTGAGTCGAAGTTTGCCGACTTGAATACAGTGATTTGTTCTACATAGATAGGCGTTTGGGGCCGTTCTTGGTATCGCCGTCGTCCGTGTGACTCTTCGTTAAAGTTCGATCATTTCTTTTGTCTCCTTATTGCGACTCTTGTTGAGATCCCGCGTGGATTTCCATCTTCTTCGAATGAGCGCTAGTCAGCGCTTGTTCTTTTTCTTATCCAAATAGGTCCTGTTAGAATTAGAATCTATTCATCATCATCATCTGTTTTTTTCTGTGGGTTTGTAACTTTGATAGTAGGTCGGGACCTCCATCGAATCTAATCATCGTACTGCCAACGGCGACTTGAGAGGATTGGAGACGGACCCGTTTATGTTCGCATAATTCGACGTTCTGAAAGCCACGTGAGGCCATACCTTCGCGCGTGACCCCCGTTCTGTATAAGCTTGTAGAACGCACGCCCTAAGCCTGGCCGAGCCCCTAAGCTTAGGAATGTGTGCCTAAGCTGAGGGACGGTGGCAAGCTCATAGGGCTAATTTTTTTCATGGGACCCACTAAATTGTACAAGCTTGGACATGTCGACAAGCTTAAGAATGTACGCCGAAGCTTCTGGGTGGCTACAAGCTCAGGAACGGTCGGCCTTGTAGAGGAGCGATATTTTGTGAAAAGCTTAGGAACGCCTAAGCCTGTAGGCCCGGCAGCCCAAGCTTGTCGTTTTTGTTTGAGTAACCGGCAGCGGGCCAGCGGCTCTACAGCGCCTCGTCCCCCCCCATTGTGAGACTTCAGCGCTGTGAGCGCGCTGGAAGGACAGCCACCGAAAAGCTTGCGCTGTGGGCCAGCGGCACCACGACGCATCGCCCCCCTATAATGTGAGCCTTCAGCGCTGCAGGTCCGCCGCTCAGCGCTGGAAAGCAGCCAGTATCCAGTGCCAACAGAACAGGGAGCTACATGGATGAATGAAATAAGTCGGACCGGCAAGTGTGACATAGACACTTGAATTCTCTATCAGTATGTATTTTAATGGCAAAGGCGCCAGTACCGTCTCACTGTGAAATCGGCTGGTTCATACGATGAATGGCAAGGTCTTACATGTTACGATTCCGAAGGCATCGCTGGTGAGGTGGAACATGACCGAGCTGGGACATTGTACGTACCATGTTTTCAAACAACCATAGTTCTATCAATTGCGCAATGAATTTCTTCAATCTTTAGAATAACGATAGTCGCTGACTAAATGTTCCTCTTAATGCTAAGTTATCCTGGATTAATTCTAGTTTATGACCAAATGGGCGTGGGTAATTTAGCGCACTGTTTTTTCTTTGAGATGTCACCACTCAGACAATTGGAAAGCAATTTTCAAGTGACGCTGCGGTCGGCTCTGAACAAATCGAGTACGTATCAAGTCTCTTAAGTCAGAAGTTTCTTCAGATGTCAATTATTTGGCTTTTCATCCAGGTTTCGTTGAGTCATCCAGCATTGAAATATAATGCAGATTTAGGGTGGTGAACATCTTGCATCGGCGGCGATCCCTTGGTCAGACCTTTCCGCCTCCACCTCGCGCATAATGACAGATCTGACTGTCCAACTCATATTATGGTTTATAATGCCATATGCACACGATTTGAGCAAAATCTCATCAGTTTTAGACATGCTAAGCTGGTGTTGTGGACGGGAGAAGAAGGAGGGTGCATCGAGAGATGGTGTAAATGCATGAGACGCTTTCGAGGGTGCAAGGGTCTTCAAGATTTGTCAAATTTTCAAGGACACGCCGCGCTACCCTAGGTTTGGATTGCTCCTTGTCATTTTTGCAGCGAACTGAGAGAGTTGACACTTGACAGGAAGATTGTGCCGAGAATTGGCAGCGGTGGCGTCATATATTCACAAACGCCGAACGGGCTAAGTAAATGGTGTTGAATTGATTCGCTGCACCTCGACCTGCCCCACAATTGTCGCATCAGGCGAAAAGCCTCATGAGCCATCGCCCACCCACGGTTCCCTCTCCTCTTCTTCTCCCTCTTCCTCAACCACCGAGGTTCAAGGACAGCCCCCGAAAGCTGTGTCACTCCTCAAGCCGTCAGCTTTCCCGCCCATGATTTTGACAGCCTTAGGAGCTGATTACCTGGTAAGAACTGGTTAACGAGAGCAGGCAGGCGTCACCGTTAAATGGACCTCGTGTTTGTCTCCCTGCCTCATGCTCGATGATACAGCCTGTCGAGTCACGGAGAGATCGCTGGACAATCTCTGAGTTCAAGTTATGGCCGACACTGAACTGATCTTGCAATACCGCCTGTACGTATAACCCTCCACAGCGGATAAAACTTCCGCCAAGGGCCATAGGATATGGGCTAATACTCAGGCAAGTCAGGGTCCCCTACTGACATGATGGCCGCGGTACCAAGGTTCAACTACGAGCCAAACTCGTCGGGGCTTGCCGCTTGCAAGTTGCCAGAGTATTTTTCGGGTTGGCCGACTTAGGACTTAGGGAATTTCTGCGTAAGAGATGCCTCCTCACCTGGCCGATAGCTGAGTCTACCCATTCTTACGCATCGCGACTGTTAATTGATGGCTGATCATGAAGTGATAGTACTGTTTTCAAATACCTAACCTGTTTTCCTTAATCGGTCGCTCATCACATTCGCGAGTCAACTCGTCATTTGGTGAGAGACAATTTACGCCAGAGAGGCTGGCAAGAATGGAATGGCTTGGCTCCCGATAAGTCACCTTCCGATGTGTTACGCCTTAAGGCTTTTCACGGTGAGAGATTATCCAGCTTCACAATTGCTTGCGAGCCACCCCCTGCGTCCTGGTAAGTTCGCAATGCATGGTCAGAACCGGCGTCGTGCCTCGCTTGGCTTCGCATCGATTGGTGGCAAGCTAGACAAGGGAACAGCCTCCGGAAGGTAACGAAACAGTCGATAGCTGCATCGAAGGCTCGTAGATATTTTATGCAATTAGGTACATAGCTACAATTGACAAGCGATCTCCCACACCATTTGGCCACTTTGAAAAGTTTATGTGCCTAAGCCTTTGTTTGCGCCTAAGCGTATGTACCTATGTGCCTAAGCCTAGGTATGCGCCTAAGCCTAGGTATGCGCCTAAGCCTATGCACCTGCCTAAGCCTATGCACCTGCCTAAGCCTATGCACCTGCCTAAGCCTATGCACCTGCCTAAGCCTATGTACGCGCCCGAGCCTGTGTATGCGCCTAAGCTTGTCGAACGACGTTTTGTGGAAGCTTACGAAAACCAAAAGCTTAGCCAAATGGCGTTTTGGACTGAAGTAGGGCGGAGCTTTTGGGCCGCGCAGAAGCTTATGGGCCGGCGTAGAAGCTTTTCGTGTGCGTTCTACAAGCTTATACAGAACGGGGGTCACGCGCGAAGGTAACCGAAAGGCGGCTGTCACACGTG
This sequence comes from Claviceps purpurea, assembly GCA_029405325.1. Classification (NCBI taxonomy): domain Eukaryota; kingdom Fungi; phylum Ascomycota; class Sordariomycetes; order Hypocreales; family Clavicipitaceae; genus Claviceps; species Claviceps purpurea. The sequence goes on along the minus strand of CM055783.1, from coordinate 1,549,775 downwards.
CTGCTTTTAATTAGTTAAGCTCGTTGCGACCTTATTCACCTACTTCACAACATATCTCACAATTTCACCTGTACTAGACTAACGACTATGTTTGCCTGCTAGTCACAGGCGATCGTGCGATTGAATTGGCCATCATCTAATCATTCCGTGGCCCATCGCAGATCGGGGGAAGTTCCATCCACGAGCTTTGAATGTAGTGGAATCTGCCCCGTTGCGTCAACTTGCAGGTGTGATGCACGAACGGCGGCAAACTTTGCACACGACAAAACTTGTGGGGCGACCACTTTGTTTAGTGGTTGTTTTTCACCGCCTTCGTGACCGGGTACCCTCGCGAGTCGCAACCGCAACGTTGATTTTCCTTCCATGTGTGATATAATAATACAGCCCTTATCTACTACCTCTAGTAATTCTCGTATTAAGAACATAACATTCGATATCATGCCACCACCCTCGAATTCAACGGCATCCCCGATTGCTTACCGGTTTCGTTGGTCTACCGAAGAAACGCTCCTCTTGCTCGAATTGTTGCTTGAAGCTCGTCGCGATCAGCAGTTCAACAATGAGAGGATTAGCACTGTACGAGATGTCTTGAGAGGCTTCGTTCCAATCTTCTCTTCCGAATTTCCTCATCGCCAATGGAATGTGAAAGCTATCGAGAACCGATGGATATGGCTTAGGAGCATTTGGCAAGCTTTCCGCGCGGCAGAGGCTAGACCCGGCACTACGTATAACGATTTGAGCGGAATGCTTCAGATGAGCAAGCAAAGTGCTGCGGTAATTGAATCTATACATAAACGTCATGGAAGATATGTGATTACAAAGCGTCTACCCACAAACGATAACATCTCGCGCTCTGAATGGGAGGAGATATTTTCAACGCCTCTGAGTGTCGCGAGACCAGCAGCCAGCAGCTCACGAAACACGCCTTCTAGTATCGCGAGATCAGTGGCTAGCAGATCACGAAACGTGCCTCCGAGTATCGCGAGATCAGCGGCCAGCAGCTCACGAAACACGCCTTCTAGTATTGCGAGATCAGTGGCCAGCAGCTCACGAAATACACCTGCCACGCCTACACCGTCAAATGGACCACCAAACCGCTCGTCAAGAAGTTTACAACAAGAGCGAATCATGGCACAGTCATCTGAGCTATCACAGATCATATCTAACGTCTTGGGGCCAGGTCCAAGGGAGCATATAATTCACGCAAGGGCACCAGGTGCGGATGACATAGAGAAGGCAAGCAAGGACTGTCAGTTGCTCTTCGAAGAGTTTGGAATACATAATATGGTGAAGGTAATCATGTGGTTAAATGAGAATGCAATGAATCCTCCAATTTGGAACTCTTTGTGTTCAAAAGAGGCCAAGATGGTGCTGATTGAGACTATTCTCGGCGTTGAGCTCTCTCGTTAGATTCAAGGCTATCAAGGAATTCGGTGGGCACGTATAGTCTGTGCACAGCTTCACATTTCTTCCCCCTTTACACACGGTACACCCTCTCTAGCAGCTATTTTTACAACTCAAAAACGCATTTACAGGTTGAAAATGTATCAAATTTATCATCCCTTCCCTATTAATATACCTCCCAAAGCCACGCTGCAACTTTATCACGCATCTTTGTCGCGGAAAGGCGATAAAGCACTCCTGGAGCACGACTCGCAGAGTCGCAGCTAAGTCAAGAGCTTCACGCCTTTCGTCATCCAAATCCAACAACGCGATTTCCACTGCTTCAAATTCATCAGGATTCTTCCCATTGAATTTGATGAAATTAGACAATGCAGTAACAGCATATACAATATTTCATCTGCACAAGACGCGGATATTTCGGAGCGATATGAGCCTATGGCGAATAGTCTTCCACTTTCGCTTGCATTGTCCAACAATACGTTCAACCACAGTTCGTAATTGTGAGTGCCGATATTTAAATGGAACCTTCAGCGCCTTCGAGAACGTATAAACAATCCCTCAAAGTTTTTTGTGAGATGTTGCTCTTTCTCGGCCAAAACCTGTTCTGCTTCTTAAGAGGTAGAAACGTTTGCAGCCAGAGAACGACGAAATTGGCTTTCTTCTTGGCATCTTTCCCTAATGCAGGCACTTACGCGATCCCGACTACTGTGGTACTTCATGTTCTGTGCAAAGGCTGAATCTGACGAATTAGGAAAATAAGCAAAATGGCAGACGCGAATGGCTAGCGCGTACAAAATGCAGAGTAATACAGTACGCAAGCAGCAATAGGTAGAGGTCTCAGGTGGTTCGCAAACGTGTGCAAAGTTTGCCGCCGTTCGTGGATTACACGGGATTTACACGCCAACAAACGAAGTGAAGGAGTGCTACAGACGCACGCGGTCGATGACGCGATGACGTGACCTCCGCATTACGCCCAAAAAAGCATGGTCAAGCTGCCTCCTCCTGACTTGCAGACTGTAGTCGACCGCCCACGTTCTCTTCGAGCTCGATCAAAATGAAATCCACACATTGTCCTGCCAAAGAAGTGACGGTCAGTCATGCATAAGAAAAGGCTCTACAACCGAGTTCTAATTACCAGACAATGCATCGAGAGCTTGCAAATCCTCGGGGAAGTCGGGTATCAATTGACCCGTGCGCAAACTGTAGAGAGGTTCCAACGGCTCACTCTTGTGCACAACTTTGCCGTTTTGCATACGTCTACTAAAGTTTAGATTCCTGCGGGAACGATTAGCTCCCGCCACCGGTCACAAGAAACGCGGAACCCGAAATTTGGTGCCCTGCTGGACGACTTCTGTCAAGACGTCCAGCTTGGTCGTTTTATACCTGGCACATGGACCTCAAGTGTTCTCCTCGCTCAGCCCTGTTCCTGTTGCGCACCGCGCCTATGTACACGTGTACGGCGTGACACTTGGCGTCCGGTAGGTTGAAGTCGCGCACTTGACTTGTAACTACATACAATCACTTCCTCTCCAACCAAGGGAATTTTCTCATTCTAGGGTCTCTAGGGTCCAGGGCAATCGGTGTCAACTGTGTACAAGAAAAGGCAAAATGCGACCGTCATACTCGCGCATTTCGGAGCGAAATTCCCTACCGTAATCAGGGTTCTCAACTTCTCTCATCGTCCTCCCAGGAGACCCCGACTCAAAGAGAAGGGCGTGACATGCGCTATTTATTGGGATAAATTTGAGGAATATGTGGCAGGTGTTATCAATAAGCACACAATCTTCATGCGTTATTATGCGCGTTTCACACATCTAGACAATGTGAAGAATTGCCTCGAGAAGCCAGGGATAGGTCTTCTTCACTCGCCGCATAGCTCCGACTTTCACCCCGTTGATAACATGTGGTCTTCCCTGAAAGATCGTACTTATAAAAGGGGTCCAAAAAAGCATGCATGGGGAAGTTCCGGGCCTCTCTAAAGTATCTTTAAGAGATCGCGATGGATGACGATGTGTGGGATGAAATTCAGATCAGAGAAAGAGCTCGTCAAAATCTGCTTACGGAGAATCGGCACAACAGTTGAAAGACCTGGCCCATTCTTATATTAATCTGAGCCAGTGCGACCAGATCAAACCATCGGTACTGCCGAAGGCGACTTGAAGTTCTAAGGGATCAGGTGGACAGTCTACTGTCTCACGTTCGCGTATTCGTCGGCCCAAGCCTGAAGCTCACTGAAGCGTAAATGTTATGAAGCATCAAGAAGACAGCCGTTCTTTGATCTCCCTCTTACCATTCGGACAGGAAAAAGGTTAAGAGGCCAGTATAGATCTTTTTTCCAAGGTCAGAGCTTCACCGGGCCGAAGAAACTATTATGGACGTCATCTCTACCATTCCGCCCGGGCGGCTGAGGTACTTTTGGTTGAGGCTGCGACACCGAATCGACGCACCATTATCACCGATCATGACTCCTACGTAATCATGGTGAGGATGGCGTACGTCGACGTTCTGAAAGAAACAAATCAACAATAGGCCATGATCATGTCCTCATCATTGTGAACATGCTTCGACTCCTGGGCAGACAAATCGATTCCACCATGAAGGCCACAGATGTTCATAGCCCTAAGATGGCGGATCTACCACTTTTATTGGGCTCGCTGCGTTTATTGATGTTGTTGGATCACCAGGTGGGTAGATCAATGACCTGGAATTGTGGTGCATGGGGCGTATAACTCATAATGGAATCCGCACTAAAACAAAACACAGGAAGTGAACTGTGAGATTGCCCCGTTGGTCTGTTATTTCATTGACTTCCTTTATCTCCCTCCGCCGGCAGTATTTTACAGTATCTCGGGCTACAGACGTGCCTTTGCACGCGATCGATGACGTGACCTCGGCCTCACATCCAAAGCATGGCCAAGTCGCCTCCTTCTGTCTTGCAGTCGACCGCCGACGCTCTCTTCGAGCTCGATCAGAATGGAATCCACACATTGTGCTGCCAAATGGGTCACGATCAGTTATCCGTAATAAAAGGTCAACAATCGAGTTCTCACTCACCGGACAACGCATCTGCCATCGAGAGTCTGTAGATTCTCAGGGAAGTCAGGGATCGATTGACCCGTGCGCGTACTGTAGATACTAGACAGGTCGCAACGGCACGCCCTCATGCAGAACTTCGCCATCATGCACAGGTTTACTAGAGTTTGGGTTTCTATTAGCTCCCACCATCGGTCACACGAAACGCTGGGTGTCACTCTGACTCACGAAACCTGAATTTCGGTGCCCATTTCCGCGAATCCTCGCTGGATGTCTCCTGTCAAGGCGTTCATACCGGCCCTAAATTCCTCCTGGAAAGCCGCCATATCCAGCTGAGTGGTTTTGAACTCCTGGCGGGTCTCCCGACGCAAAGCCGCCATCTGCTCGGTCAGTGCGTCTATGGATCTCACTAGACGATTAATGTCTTCGACGACAGGCAAAGTTGAACAAAATCGTTCCAAGTGTTCGGCAGCGGTAACAATACAGTCGGCCATAATGCCAAAGTCTGGTCGAGGCAAGGTGCTTTCCATTTTCTCGTGTCAAATAATGATGAAAAGGTGGGGTTTTGTCTGATGGTTTCCGATCCAGAACAGTGATGATGCTTTGTCCAAATTTGATCACCTTGGACTCTCCTGCCTTCCTTAACTGCAAAGTACATACCTGATAAGTTCATGTGACCTCGTTTGTGCATCTGCGGGGTCTCAAGTTCTCAACGCGTACATGCATAGGTACAATGTACCCAAAGCCAGTTCGTGAGTAAGATTTGTACCACCTCTGTCTTTTCTCAATCGGAATCGCGAACTCGTTCTTAAAGCTACCTACAAACGTGCCCAACATCAAATCAACATGAGCTCGTCATCTCTCTCATCTTGCAGCCTTTTCGCACGCCATCGATCTGGCAGCTTATTCGGGAGCCGACGCCGTGACAGCAACAACATAGCCGCGACACTGCCGTCAGCACTGATCTCGCGCATCATGCATGGCAACGCAGAACCACCGCAGAATCCAGTCTTTGTTTTTCAAGCAACTTAAGCCGTCAGCCGTTGCGAAGTCGCGAAAAGCAGCTACAACACTATCGCGGCGGATCTCAGCGCAAGTGTGAGCTCAGCAACAGCCTCTATACGCCTCGCAAACACCTTGGCCTGCAGGTGCGTATATCTAGACCTCCAGCTTCAGTTCGCACTCAAGGCTCGCCTCGAGCTCGTCAAATATCGACGAGCATAAATAATCTGCTTCTTTGCAAGGTTTCGTTGACCTCTCGCGACATATTTGAAGCTATCACCAGCCTCTAATGAGATGAGAAGTCAGAACGCCCGAAACACCCCTTTTCGCACCAAATATCACGTATACATAGCCACTGACAATGTGATGGAACACGATGTACATTTGTAGTTTCACAGTCACGATGCGTCTATACGTATGCTAGGCTACGAGACTCGGATCAATCTGCCTCGTCTGCTTCCGTCCGTCGACGGCCCGACGGCATGACTCACAGCCCCAAGGGCATCTCCAGTTCACGTGGTGGTGCGGCTTGCCACGCATGAACCTAATTTTCGAGGCTGCGACACCGAACAGGCAATGATATAAACTTGTCCTCGTCATGACTCGTTAACAGGTCATTCTCGTTCCGCGATGAAGGTCTTTGTGGCACAAAGAACGGCGGGTCACAAATCTTGATTCAACGTCCCCTCCTCTTGAAGTGAATCTAAACCCTGAGAGAAAAGATTTCTCGATATATCGCGAAATCAAGAAAGTACTTTCAAGTATATGCCCAAATGGAAGGACAACCAATGAAAAAAAAAACAATACAATACGACCAAAGCAGGTTTGAAGTATCGTTCACGGCTGACGTGACCGAAATCTCATCCACACACCCAAAGCATTCTCCAGCCGCCCCCTTCTGATGTCCACTTGACCCCAAGTCCTCTTCGAGCTCGACCAAGATACTGTTTACAGTTTATGCGTGATCCTGCCAAATAAGTAACGGTCAGTAATATATTACAGGTCTACAACAGATTACTGACCGTTACTTATTCGGCAGGACCACGCGTCACGAAAAGGCTGTGAACAGAAGTTCAAACAGGCTCTCAATATATCATATCTTTGACAAGCATGAAGAGGAAAGAAAAGGAGAGAAGGGTGTGTGTGACAGGAGGGCAATATAGGTAGGTAATTTTAGTCGAGCTCGAAGAGGACGTGGGGGGTCAAGTGGAAATCAGAAGGAGACAGCTGGAAAATGCTTCACAGGTCTGAGGACGAGATTTATCATTTCGGTCACGCCGTCACGGGGTAAATCTGTTTAAAGTTTTCGCCGTGTTGTTTTTATCATTGTTGTCATTCCATCTGGGCATGTAAATACATACTCCCTCTGTTTTGCGATATCTAGGTACTCGTGAGGGCAACGGTCAACCTAAAAGGGGCTCTCACTAGGTAGTATATCTAGTTGGTGTCAGGTCAGACTTGAGACTTCCCGAGTACTGGCGGGCGATTCAATTTCATCCACCCCTGGGCTCCTACCTCACAAGTATTTTTATTGTCTTTCATAACCCTTCGCTCTACTCTTGTGCCACCGCAATCTCTGCCGTTGTAAAGGTAACGAATTTCGGTCATATTGCAGCGTACGGAAAAGCTTGTACTACACAGTAGATCATGCGAGAGCCGACGGCCGTCCCCCACGATATCACCTACTCGTGGATGCAGCCTCAAAAAAGGCTCCAACTTAGGCAATTCTTAGGGTGCATTGTTCATGCCACGAAAGCTGTGTCCTGAACAACACACCCAAGGCATTCCTAAGCCGCTTCCTTTTGACATCCGGTGGACCCGTCACGTCCTCTTCGAGTTCCTGTAGTATCGAAGTCACAGCTTGCACTGCCAAACGAGTAACAGTCAGTCATCCGTGAAAGGTCCACAACCGAGTTCTCACTCACTGGACAATGCATCCAAAGCTATCATATCCCCCGGGAAGTCGAGGATCACTAGACCCGTCTGCATACTGTAGAGAGGTACCAACTTCACACTCTCATCTAGAATCATGCAATTGTACATACGCGCATTGGAGTTGAAAGTTCTGGTTTCTACGGGAACGATTAATCATTAGCTGCCAGTGGCCACCACGGGTCACAAGAATTTAGAAAGCAGGGTGTCACTCTGACTCACGAAACCCGAATTTGGGTCCTCATTTCGGCGAACCCTCGCTCCACGACTCTTGACAAGGCCGCCACCTGCTCGGTCAGTGCCTGGATGGAAGTGAACAGACGAGCACTGTCTTCAACGGCAGGTAGGTTTGCAGGTCGGCCCAAGTGTTCCACCAAACGGCGAAGGTCTGCTAAAGATGAGGTGTCTTCCATTATTCCCGTGTCAAATCGTTGTGTAGAGGTGTGCTGGTGTCTGATCAGTGATCAGTGATGATGTCTTGTCCAAAGTTCGAGAATCGATGACCCTATCGGCCTATCCTCCGACTCCCTCGTCTCCTGACGTCCCTAGCATGCCAAATCACAAGCCCCAGGCACCTCCAGTGCGATACAGATGGTTACGAGTAAGGTTTGACGTTTCAGCATCTGGGCGGCTTACACTTGCAACTGCTAACAGCCCTCAGGCGATGGCGCTACAGCCTACCAGCTGCCAGCTGTCAGTCTCCAGCATTAGGTATATTAGGTACCTAGTACGAAGATGCTGATTTGCACACGTGCGATATCATTTTTGTCCCTGACGGACATATCAGCTCCCATCACCAGACTCGACAAAGAAACGCGAGATGTCACTCTCGAGACTCGAATTTGGAGTCCGTTCAAAGATCCGAGACTCGTGAATGTCTGTCTCCTCGCGTTCCTTTGAGTCTAGTGGTGTCAGTGAAAGTTACATACTCTGTCCAGTAGGAACCTTGAAATATACCGCACGTTCGCGAAATACAACCGTCGTCGTCGTCGTGCCCTGGGGTACCCGGTAGGCTGGGGAAGACCTTGATGCGATGTTCGGTGACCGGTGGGTGCTCTGGGCTCACCGCAGTGACAGGCCGTGACTTGACAAACGGCAACGGCGATGTAGGTGCCATTCTGACCGAGCCCGGCGAGGCCATGGAATGCCCACTAGAAGTCAGAAGAAAGTAGTCTGCAATCCGTCTCATGTAAACTGCTTGCATGTATGATGATGTAACACGCTGCTTTTCGAAATTCGAATTAGAAATACTCAATGCCTTCCCTAGTTTTGTAACTGCAGAATCCATTGGAGTTGCTCTGTCGTGCCCACCAGGCAATTGACCTCACATATGATTGAGACGTGAATAAACGCCTCGCCAACGCTGCTGCTCCCGAACTGACCCGCCTCTTTTCGCCAATTTTGCGTACATACTGTATACATATCTCATTGTACTCGCAGGCACCGACTTGTGTCGTTCCTCATCAATGATTCCCATCCCAAGGTTTCATTCACAACTTCTTTCCAGTTTACATTCCTCCCTCCGATTGCACTTGCGATCCATCCTTGCTGTCCACAAATTCGCGATTCGCGGGCGTTGTAGTCCCTCTCGACTGCGACATACTATACGGGGCCTATATTGACGCATCTTTTTGTCAGTCTGTTACTTGTCTCCATAATTGAAGAAACAAAGAACATGTAAAGACATGCTTCAGTGGGTAAAAAACGTACCAAAACCTCCTTCGCGTTACAGATTCTCCAAGTCAGCTTCCGCACATTCCCGTCGGCGAGCACAACCGCCGGCGCAAACTCAATGCCAAACATTTCGCGAATGGCATACACAATCCGCTTGGCGTACTTTCCGTCACGCTCCACGTGGCTGCCGAATGGTTCTTCCACATGGCTTGGAGCAATGTCGGGGTCTCTGTCGAGACAATTTTGTACTACGGGCAATACGGCCGATTCGACAGCCTGGGCGTACATGCCTTTGGCGTCAAGGGTGACGTCCTCTTCAGCGAACTGTGCGATGCGAATCTCAAAGGGCTCCGAGATGGCCATTGTATTGTACTTGCCGTTGTGGTGGTAGCGGAATTCGAATACGCCCTGTGTCCACCATAGTTTGTCACCTTCGAACAGCACCTCGCCCTCAACCATGTCGGGCTCAGATGCATCGCTCTTGGGGCAGGTATGCTCCGAGACAACAATGCTGCTGTCAGCTGTCATGGCGTCATAGCTGCCCTCGTTGGTGGGAGCCCAGCGTCCGAGGGATGGCACCTCGGTATTTTCACGGGAGCGATTATCTGTCACCATGTACAGACCAATCCAATCCTGTTTGCTGTGGTTCGCAGGTGCTCTCCATCGGACTCTGAGAGGGGCCCCGTATTCGTAAGCCATTGTCTTCACCGGCTTCGGGAAGCGTCCGATGAAGCCTTCCTTGCCCGTAGCATGGTCATGGGCTGATGATTGTTGAGACTGAGTTCCTTCAACGGAGAGCGAGTACTGTGTCGGGTACAGGCCAGCAATATCAGAAGAGGTTTTGGTCAAAGCACGGCGGGCCGGTGCTATGTTGAAAAGCGCAGACGTGTCGCGCACCATTGTCTTGACACCAGAAGCTAGCTTTGGACGCGCCGTGTCGATAAAGTCTCCCACGAACTGAGTAGTGTCATCCATGACCTTGTCTACGCTCTCTTGCCAGTTCCTGATGGGGGGTGGCAGCGATCGCTTGATGAACTTTGTGAGGCCCGCCTCACGGCGCATGCTTCTGCCGTAGATCTTCTGCATGTGCGGTGTTTCGATGTACGAAATGTAGACGAGGGTGAGAAGCTGCGACACGATGGCCATGATGAAGATGGCTCTGCTCCAAGTGATGAGAGCAGCCCCCCAGACGCCGGCTATTCCAAACATTCGGTCTGGATTGTTGAGGAATCGATAGATGGACGTGTACGTGAGCTTGGCCTCTTGATCCAAGAAGAAGTCACCGCAGAACCAGCCGAATTCACCGAGGGAATCATACACACTCACGGCAGTCCAGATTTGTAAGGCAATCAGGCCCACACCAAGAACATGCTTTAATAGCACCAAGCCGTATCCCCAGTCGGCGGGAAGGGAATACATCTTGTAGCACGCTGCGACTAAGGAGGCGTTGCACATGATCATACTGATGTGTTGCATGCCCTTCCACTGTCGCCAAGCTTCTCCGACGCTCTCGCCGTATTTGAGAAAGTGGCGAGTCCACATCTTGGTCTTGGACTGTTGGTCAAGAATGATGCCGAGCCCGAGGTGGTACCAGACACACCAAAGCAGCGCATGGGCTACGAAGAAGGCTTGCCAAGTAGGTGTTGTTGGCGTCGCCAGAGTAAGAATGGCTACGTACAACGGCAAAAGCACAGCCATGGAGTCTGGTACTCGGAAAAGGTCCATGTTACTGAATCCAACCATGTTGTGCACGGGTACCGGTGCTTCTTGCGGAGCTTTGGGCGAAATAGTAGCCGGGCGGTCGATGGAGCCATGTTCGAAGGACACAACGGTGCTCAAGGCAGAATCAAATTGGGTCCGGGATGACGGCTCCCTCTTCCGTGGTGGAGGAGGGTTGTAGGTCTTTTCGATGTGAGGATTCTCCACAGTCACGAGAAAGACGAATTGAGCGGCATGAGCGACTATGGAGATGAAGAGAACCTCGTAGCTGGCGGCCATCATGGAGATGCCGTAGTAACCGGCATATCCGATCGAGTACATCGGATGGGGCGCCATCTCAAACACGCCATCAAAGGTCAAATCTTGATCGATGAGATAGAAAAAGTCACCCCAGTACCATGCAAAGTCCTTGACGACTCTGTGAGCGTCCAGCTTAACCCACAGGTTGAACCCGACAAGTACCAATCCCACTGCCCAGCGAGATACACCAGCAAGAATGTTCTCTCCTTGCGGAGTGTGAGCACACACCACGGCAAAGAGACAATACGACACGAAATCACACATCAATATTAGGTCCACGACCCGTCGAAATACCAGCCACGTGTTGTATTCGAGAGGTGCCTTTTCAAACTCGTAATCCTCTGGTATTTTGGCTTCGAGTTCTCGTTTGAGGAGGTTATAAAGCCAAGGTCGAGGGTTGTGTCCCTCTTTTGGGTCATCGAACAACTTTGATCGCTTAGCCCAGGTAATGAGGCGTCTGTGGTGGGATTGGACATGAAGTAATACTCCAATGCCAATGTTGTAGCAGCCTCTCCAAAACAGGAAAGTAAGCGCGAAAATCGGGCGCTTCCATCCAGATGGTAACGTGTAAGCAGCGGCAATCATGCAAGCTAGTATAGCAAGCACAATGGCATCAGATAGGTTCTTGGGCTGCCGAGGATCCAGTAGTTGAGAGACCATGTCATGGGTAGTAGGCACAACAAAGACTATTGGGAAACACCTGGTGTTAGTCTGATTGGCAGTTGTGTATGTCCGGAAAACGCTTCATTCTTTGTATTTCTTCACGTCTTGCTTGTTCGCTTACCTGTGCCATCAGGAGTGCGCCCATACGTCTTAGCTGGAGCCTTGGTCGCGAGTTCATCAAAGTCGTTTCCGGAGATCAGACCTTCCCCCGAATCAGTGTGCGGCTTGTCAGTCACTGACGACGCTTTGCACTGCCTTTGGCGAAGCTCTGAGGTCTTCGCCTCATCGAGGCCGCTACTTTTTCCCATGGTGCGCTATGGGAACTGGAACACGAGGGTATCATCAAGTATGAAAAACAGAGAATGACCAGAGGCAAAAGAGGAAACGTGAAGCTGCGAGCAAGCAACACGAGAGTCCCAGCGAGGAGGGAGGAGGAGTGGATTGATCAAAGTTGTGGGCTTTCCAGTCATTGCGCCAGCTTTCCATAACAGGGGTTCATGTTGCCGTTCCCTCTTTGGGTGTTAGCGCGAAACGGTTTGGAAAGTGAACTGGGGAAGCTGGTCGCGTGTCCGCAAGGCGGCTCCATTCGTGAGGCGAAGCTGAACCTCCCACTCTAGCATGCGACTGAGTATGTAGGTAGGTACCGGTAGGTACATACATGATACCATCCTTTGATACCTATATCACAAGTTCATCTTATCATTATCAGGATTGGAGCCTTGGAGGTGCCTCAGCGGACAAGACGGGATGGGTCTGACGGTGTACCTACCTGTTGTGCGGCGTGCCACATGTCGGCACTCTAGCGAACGAATCATTAATTATTGGGCACGGCAAGAGAGCGTCACAAGTGAACAACTTACAAGAGAGCACTGCGAGCATGTCCAATCCTGGCTGCCATCTGGCAATACTAAATCTTGCACACATACCGAAAATTAGCCTCTCTAGCCATATCTACTCCAGGCAACGTCAAATCCATCGTTCTACCGTTGCAAGCCCCCGCAAAGAAGCAAAGAGAATAGGCACAAGCAGTTGTTTTAGTGACTGACTACCTACCGTACCTACAGAGGACATGGCAAAAGAAATATGTAATCGAAACTTCAAAAGTACTCCGTACATACATATGTATGAAAGATTTCATGTACATACTGAAAGTTGAAACTCTGGACCGAGGCTTTCCTCCATTCCAGGGTGTACAATATCGTCATGGGGCTCCACACATCCCTGCTGAGTTGCAAATCCACAATCACAAGCCAAAAGGCCAACGCGACAAGTTACCTCCTAGGCTCCTATACGGAGTACAACCAGCATCATTTTCCCAACAAAAAAACAGCCCTGTCTCGGTGTGTGGACTCTTGTTGACTCTTGTAAGAACAATGAACATTGCTTTTGTACCTACATGTAGGAACATATTTTCTTCCCTCGAGGTCCAGCCCTCGTCTGTTCAGTAAACGTTGAACTCGTTCGTTCCAATGCCTACTCCGTAGTTGTGAAGTCGCATGGGAGTCGTAGCCAATCCCGTTGTCACGTTGAATATGTACCGGCATGCAGCTCTAACTAATGCACAGGCGATCATCAGGAGCGACGCTTACTGGCAGACTCTCGGATTCGTGGCTAATGGATTGATCATATGAGGACACACCAATAACTAGAGGACAAGTGGCCAAAGAAGTGTTCGTCGAAGAAGATCCAGTGTCCCGGGTCTCCTTGAAACTTCAGATGGTATCATCCGTTCTCCTCTCGATGCATACGAATACCTATAGACGGTAAAGTTCATGTATTTTAGGGCGACCACATCTACTGTGCAAGACTTTATGCGCAAGGCAAAGAACACACAAATGCATTCCTCATTCGATCGTGAACCTGCCCGCACAGTACTCCGCACGCCGTTGTTGTGTCGCCGCAATTTCCACTCGCTTCATAGCTGGCTCTTCTGTTCAGACTTTGGCCGCGAGCAACTCCATTTCGCGGCTTGTTATACTAAAAAGTTACGGGCAACAAGCTAGACGGATTGATCAAAATCTCCGGACAAGCATCACCACTCTAGAGTCTAACTGCCCAAAAAGGGCCACACAAACACAATAACATGACATTGATTTGCACCATGAGGCGAAAGCAACATTTGCAAGCCACGTATGCATTCTGAATCAGCTTCATTGGTCTCCTCGGAAGGACGACCATGTTTCTGGGAACCCGAAACAAAGAATCTATAGCGTGAATGAACATGGAAACACACTAACGCCAGTCTCACCCTGTAGGCTGTGAACAGCATCAAAAGCGTCCTATTGAGGCTTCTTGCCAAGCCCGACCCGCAGGATTTCATGATCTGTACCGTAGCCGTCCAGCTTATTGCAAGCCTTCAACGCGTCGCTTCGATCAGGAAAACTAATAGAGGCAAAGCCCTTGGCCACGCCCGTCACCCTGTTGCACACCCACGAGGAACCTTCTGGTGACGGTTGAACGCGTGATGTTTTGTAGACAGGAGACGCAAATTTTCTTCTCACTCATGAATGTATAATATCTTCGGACAATCTACTTTGAAACCTGACCTTAGTCGCAGCCGAGTAACTGAACAAAGCTATTTATTCTGGTGGCCTCATGACGAGATTGTTCGATAAGGAAACCTTCGAAGGTATCAGTCATGGTATGGATCGCGATTTGGCGAGGAGAAACCCCAATGCATATGAGCTTTGTGATGCGCGACCAACCCAACAACGGAAGATGATGTATTCCAGAAAGTTATCAATTATGTACTCAAGTTCTGTGAGACGGGTTATTAGGCTTCGAATCGAGATGTTTTTGAAAGTCACTCTATCCTTTCTCCACCCCTCCTTTACAGCCGTTCTGTCACATCTCGACGGTCATTACCACGGGCACATCTGTTGTCGCAGCTTGCACGCGTAGTTACGGCCGTGGAGCTAGGCGGAATAGATAGCCACCCCGACGGTAAGTCCCCCTCCCGCAGGTCAAAGGGCCATGTACAAACACAGTGGCACTTGATTTGCATCATGGTTTCATCTCGACCTTTTGCAAACCAAGCGTGAGATTTGAATCAGCTTCATCAAGACGACTTCTCCTACAAAGGAGCGTCGTGCAAATGGAAGATTGAAAACGAAATATCGACAATGAACACGGAAATGTATCAACACCAGACTCCTGACACCCTATGAATAATTACCAAAAGCTTCCTATTGAGCCTTCTTGGCAAACTCGACCCGAAGAATGAGATGCTTGAAACCGTATCCATCCATCTTGTTGCAGGCTTTAACAGCATCGGTACGATCTGCGAAACTGATGAAAGCGAAGCCCTTGGCCATACCCGTTTCCCTATCCTTAGCCAGGAACACTCTGGTGACGCGTCCGAAGCGCTCAAACATATCCCGCAGCTCTCCCTCCTCGGCCATTTCTGAGACCTGTTCATTGTAAGTTAGCCAAAGACTCGCGGCGGCAGCAGCAGCAACAACAAAGTGCTCAAATAACATTGAAAAACGTACGTTGGTGACACGCAGAGTGGCAAGGTCGTCCCTCTCGCCATATTTGGATCCTCCCATTCTCTCTCCAGCAGCTCCGCCGGCACCAGCACGCAAGGCGGGAGGCACGTAAGAGCCCTTCTTAGCACCAACGCCACCAGCGGCGCCAGCATCGTCCAGTGCGCCAGACGCACCGCCAGCGTCCGAGTTGGCAGTCTCGCCAATGGGGGCCATGGTGTCCTTGTACGGGCATCTGGCGGTGAAATGTTCGCCGTTGCAAATACGACACTTCACCTTCTTGTCCTTCAACTTGTCCTTCATGGACTGGGCGTTCGGGTCCTGGCTCTCGTCCTTGGCGTCCTTGCGCCAGTTGACGCTGGGTCGGAAGATGATGTTCTCGCCGACTGAGGTGGTATCGGGAGCAGGGCCAGGGCCGTCCTTGACGCTCAAGCCAAACTTGGCCCATGTTTTTCGGTCAGCGACTCGAGGGTTGACAGTCTCTTTATGGGTGACGTATCGGACCCGTCGAGTCGTCTTGACCTTCTGATTCTGGTCGTTGTATCGGAAGGAGATGATAGTTTTGGTTCCGTCCTTGTTGGAGATCGTTTGAGGGGGGGGCAAGTCGGTGGATTGCTCTTCATTCTCATCGTCGTCGGCCCAATCGTGCCTGTGTTGGTGGTGGTGTCAATAACATCGCGTGAGGAAACGGACTTCATCTCTTCAGAAAGGGAGCAGGCATTTTTTCGTCACTCACTTGGGCTTGGGCGGTGCCGTGGTGGCCATGATTGCGGTTTTTTATTGGACCCTTGTTGAATGTTTCGATGGTCTTTGGGCTGCCGATTTGGTCAGTTTTGTGCGAGCGTTACTGGCCGCAAATTCTGTCGTTTCGATCGTAGGAAACCTCGCTCTCGAGTGAAATTCCCTTTTCCTGATGCGCGTTGGTACGTCAGAGGGGTCAAACAAGATGCAGCGGGGGATGATTCCGACGATGGTAGCTCGGAGTAAGAATCAGCAAGATGTGCGCCCCGTTGTGGGTCACGTGCTTTTCCCAGTTCTCCCCCCAAACGGAGCTGTTAAACCTAAGCGAAAGGGGCGTACGTGTTTTACAGTGGAGCCTGGGAACAATCGTGAATCAGTCTCCTGGACTTCTCCGAGAACAGCCCGAAATGTACATATCACGACTCACGAGATTTCAACAAGTCGCAAACCTTTCTCTTCATCCCTTCATCGAAGCAGAACAGAACTCACGAGAGTAACCGCAAAGAAACGCAAGCTGATTGAGGCGAACACGAGTGGAGACCAGAGGCCGAGATCAGTGCTCAGCAGTCAACAAGCGTGATTGGTCGGCCGTATAGAGGAACAACAGCCGCAGGATGGAAAGCCATCCCAAGAGCTCGCGCTCCAAGGCTTGCCATCAAGCGGCGTCTGAGTCGTTGACAAAGCCGATTGACGATATCGCGATCGGCGCTACAAGGCATGGCATCGTATAGTGCCGTGTTCACCTCTCTATGGAAGCGAAGAATCGTGAAGAACGATCTTGAGAACTTAGTTTCTCTTTCTCTAAAGATGATCAAAGATCTGACTCATTCTTCCACTTGCGTTGTAAAGGAATGATGAGAAAGATTCGCGGAAGATGGAGACGGCACGAAAGCTTGAACTTGCCAGCGTGCGGTCGTCCATCTTGAGTACGAAGCCTCGTCTTTTGGATGACCCAACGGATCTCTCCTCTACTCGAAAGCTCGCCTTGTGCCCGGAGCTCGAATTGGTTTGCTTTCGCAACAGTCACGTGGCTGGCTACCTAGTCCAGAAGTTAGAACAGATGAACCATCAACCCGTCGCATGTCATCAAGCCGCCTCTTCACACGCATCCTGCCGTGCCAATTCATGACCATCACGAAGTTTGCGCATCTGTTACTTGAAAGCACCAAGATTTTGAGAATCACGAGTTCAAGTCGCAGGGCCCAAGTTACCTATTGCCACCTACATGGAGAGGTACCAGCAACCGTCGCCAAAGAGGGCCAAAAGTGGCGCAGCAGACCCCGCGCAGACTGGTTCCAGAACTTCCAGTTGTCCAGTGCCGAGAACGCCGAGTGGCGCTGGCCACGACAAACGCCGAGAGACAACTTCTCGACGTCCAACGTCTTGCCGACACCTGACCTGCTCTCGCTCGTCATTTCTTTCTCCCTCCCTCCTTCAGAACCTTTGCGATATATCTCGACGATCATCGCCAACCGCATAGCTTTCCGAGCCATATCCCGTCGAACAAAAGATCCCCTTTGCGACCTCGATAAACCCGCCGCCTTTCACAATGAATAATAAGGGCGACGAGCCTCCTCCATATGGTGGCGCTGGCTCTCCGCCACCTCTGGCTCCCAAGCCAGCATACGGAGGCTCACCATCGCCCTTTTCTGGCGATGGTGAACAACAACGGTTTCAACATCCTGGCGAGCAACAGTCCTATCACCAACCACAGCAGCAACAAAACTACTATCAGCCAGGACCGCAAATGGGATACAATCAGCAACAAGGCCCCTTTCCTGCTGGTCAGGGACCTTATCCTCCTCAAGGGCATTATGGCCCCCCTCAAGGTCACTACGGACCTCCGCAAGGACAGTATGGACCTCCACAGGGGCACTACGGTCCTCCGCAAGGGCAGTATGGTCCTCCGCCAGGACAGTATGGACCTCCACCAGGACAATTCGGTCCAGGATACGTTCCCGAAGAGCGGCGTAACAACACGGGGGGCATCATGACTGGGTTGATGGCTGGATTGGCATGCTGCTGCTGCTTAGACTGTCTGTTTTGAGTGGGAATTCATTTTATCTCTTGGCGGAGCCTGGGCAGCAAAGCTTCGCATTCACTGTCATTTTCAACAAAGAGAAAGAGACTGCTCGCTACATACACCGCACGGGACTATCACCTTCATTATATCGACTGCTTCCACTTCTACACGAACAATCGAAAGATTCATTTTTCTCTTTGTACCAATACTAATAGTCACGGTTATTTTTATCACAACAGTCGGGAATATTGTATGCAGTCGTATACCTGGAACTCTCAAGGACGTCAAGTGCCAGTTCCCATTGGGGGTTCACGTCGCTTTGTCTTGGCGTTGGAGTGAAACAAATGGGTTATGCTTGCGTGTGATTTTGTCAATGCATGCTTCTTGTCATTACTTTCAGCTTAGATCATCCGCTCCTATGACTATTCAATTATTGCATGCGACCATTTTGCGGATTGATGCTTGCCGAAGTCCTGTAGGGGGAACAAGCTCTGATAAGGGCAGGATGAGACGGAGCGTGCTGATAATTTCACTAGGAATTATACATACATATGTATGATGCAAGGATCTCTTTGGGTTGCTGCAATGTGACAATCGAAGGTATGTTCTGCGGTAGAAATCTTCGTTTTGGGTGTCATACAAAGGGAGTACAACAGTTGTCTGTAGTTCGCAAACAGCACGTGGACGTGGGACAAAGGCATGATGGCTGGTCGGATCCCTTGTTTCGAAAGGCTTTGCATGGCGTTTATGGCCGCACCATCCCCCATTCCGACCTGTGTGCAACTGGGCATACACTGTACTCTGTACAGGGACTGGTAGGGTATGTAGTGATATGATGAAGTTAGGTAAAACACCAAATCAAACAAATGCCCAACGATTTGCGGTCGTAGCTGCGGTGTGAAGCGAGAGGCAGCCAGTCATCCCGGTTTGTTGCCACGTCTTACGTGCCTGGGGCCCTGGGCCCCTTGTTCAATATTCACGGATGCCATGCCCCTGGTCCAGTGGTCGACCGTCGGCGGCGAGCCCCGCTGCAGGCAATGACTGCGTACAAGGTACCTACCTACAGTGTACATATTGATCAGATGTCTGCTCTCTCATTGGCGGGTGTCACTAACCCGTGTCACGCTTTGCCCTGCAGCGCCCGCGATACAGCCGCGAGACAGCCACTCGCAGCCTCTGATGTCACAGGTTCGTTCTTGTTCACGATGCGCCTGGTTTGTACTATGTACATACTTCTGTGTATGAATCGAACCTACTCCGTAATGTATGTACATTAGGTACCTACCTACTGAGTATTGAACATATGCCAAGGCACGGATCATGGGGCCCCGTCATCTAATGGGGCCATCTACGGGGCTTGGCGTGGCGGCAGCGAGAACATGGTTTGCGCCGGACGGGACCCAAACAATGGTCTCCCTCCCCTAGTCGGAATTAGGTTGGTGAGGCCTTCCCTTCCTTGCACGGCAAATCGACGTCTCTCTTCTTTTATTCATCAGCGCAGGGACGCTGGCTGTTTCTGCTGTTTTGCTTCATATCTTGACTGCAATTCCTGCCTTGAATCCTGTTGTCTTCCTGCCGCTTTCCCTATGCCATCATTATCCTCCTAATCGCAGCAACCCTGAGTGGGCTCGGCTCGTAGGCCATACGAGCTAGCATCACTTATCTCGACGAAGAATTGGCCTTCTGTACGGCTACTCAACAGTCGGCACGCATATTGAATATGGCGTCGCTGTCCGAGAGTGTCGGCTCCGGGGCCTGGCATGCATCTTTAGCTGCCCGAGCTGAAGGACCAAACCAAGATGCATCAGCAAAAGTCGGCATTGGCATCGTCGGTTTCATTACGGCTATCGGCGTGTCTATCGCGATCTTTGCGGCACAGGTGACGCTTTTCACTCTTTTACGAAATAAGTTGGCCAGAATTTTGTACGTCCCTGCTCAAAACTACCCAAGGCTCCCTATACTCTGCCGCTGTCATACTCTCGGAGCCCTCAATTGGTGACCAAGTCCTATTCTAATTGAGCTTGACCTTTTAGCAAACCCAGAACCTACCTCGTCCCCGAGCGCGAACGGACGGATCCACCACCGAGAAGTCTCATCGGCATGATTCGAACCTTGATTGAGTACCACGACCGTGACGTGATCAACAAATGTGGTTTAGACGCCTATTTTTTCCTCCGATATCTCAGAACTCTACTTGTCATATTTATTCCGATCTGCTTAATCGTTTTGCCCATCTTGGTACCCATCAACTATGTGGGAGGAAAGGGAAAGAGAATCGATGGCGACATGTCCGAAGACAGGGCTCAACAGAATCCGACAGGCCTCGACACCTTAGCATGGGGCAATGTCACCCCGTTCAACACCAGTCGTTATACTGCCCATCTGGTCATGGCAATATTGGTCATTATTTGGGTCTGCACCGTGTTTTTCTTGGAGCTCCGTGTCTACATCAAAATTCGGCAAGATTACCTCACAAGCGCTGAGCACCGCCTCCGCGCTTCAGCAACTACCGTTTTGGTCAACTCGATCCCCAAGAAGTGGCTCACAGAGGAAGCACTTATGGGGCTCTTTGACGTTTTCCCTGGTGGTGTCAGAAATATATGGTTGAATAGAGATCTGACAAACCTGCTGGACAAGATTTCTCTCCGAGACAACGTGCACAAGCAACTGGAATCGGCCGAGACAGACCTCATTAGGGCGGCCAAGAAAGCTCAGTTGAAGAAACGCTATGCCGAGGAGAAAAAGAGTCGCAGGAAGCTCAACCTCCAGGCGTTGACCAAGGAGGAGGTGGCTGCCCGCAACGCCGAACAAGATGCCGAAGCTAACCGCTTGGCTCGTGTTGATGAAGGGACAGACGCCGGTCAAGAACAAGATGTTCCTCACACGGTCGATGCTGCTGTACGCGAGTCACAGCACGATGATCGAGGCCAAGCTCATAGGCGGGATCCATCGCAAGATCACACCAAGGTGACTGGGGATCGTTTCAATCCGCTTCACCAAGTTGAAGTCGGATTGAAAAGCGTTGCTGGCGTCGCTGGCAAGGCCGGTCGCGGTGTCGAGAATGTGATTGGTACGAGCCACGGCTTTATGCCAATGACTCCTGTGCCTGCCGATCGGGATTCTTCGCCCCCTCAGCCAGGAGATTCATTAGACGTGGCACGTACCATATCTCCTGAAGGTTCCATGCTCACGTGTAGTTCGACAAAGATTCTAAGCAAGGAAAAGAAGGAAGTACGACCTGCTGAGAACACGGTCCGCAAACTGGACAATATCGATGACATGTTTGTCAATGAAAAGCCAAAGTTTTGGCAATTTTGGAAACCGCCTCCCGGTGCCTACGCTTCTCCCGTTCCCCAAGGTGCTAAGCAATCTGATGGATCTGACGAGGAGTCGACCTGGCATTCATGGAAACAGCTAATTCCATTCCTGGGGCCCAAAGAGGAAGCGGTCAAATATGACGATGCATACGACACGGAATACAAGATGGACATGGACACGGAGGCGGAATGGGCAAAATATCTCAAGAAAAAGGACCGACCAACGCACCGTCTTCCTCTTTTCGGCGTCACCTGGTTGTTTGGGTTGCCTTTTGTGACCAAAAAAGTAGATACCATTTACTGGTGTCGACAAGAACTCGCGCGTCTGAATATGGAGATTGAGGAAGATCAGAAACACCCAGCAAGGTTTCCGTTGATGAGTTCAGCCTTCATCCAGTTCAACCACCAGGTTGCTGCACATATGGCATGTCAAAGTGTTGTGCACCACTTACCTAAGCAAATGGCGCCACGATTGATTGAGATTTCGCCGCGCGATGTCGAATGGGGGAATATGGCAGTCAATTGGTGGCAGCAACTTCTTCGCACCTCAATCGTGGTCACAGTTGTCTTGGCCATGATTGTTTTGTGGGGTATCCCCGTGGGTTGGACGGCTGCGATAGGACAAGCAGACTCCCTCCTCAGGAATAACAACGTGTTGAGCGGTCTCGCAGACGACAAGACTTTGGGAACTATTGTCAAGGCCATATCCGGTGTCCTGCCAGCAGCACTTTTGGCGCTACTGCTTTTCCTCGTGCCGGTCATCTTTGGTGTCTTAGCTGGATTTAAAGGCTCCAAGACCGGCACGGAGAAGACGGAGTTTGTGCAGAAGTACTACTTTACCTTCTTGTTTATGCAGGTGTTCTTGGTTGTCTCCATTGCATCTTTCGTCTTCAAATCGCTTGACCAGTTCATTAACGATGTGGGCAAGTTGTCTAATGTTAGCTACGTTCTCGACCTGCTGGCGCGCAACTTACCTTCGGCTGCCATTTATTTCTTTTCCTACATGATCCTACAAGCCCTTACTACTAGCTCCGGTACTTTGCTACAGGTCGGCACCTTATTTTCGTGGTTCATTCTCGGGTCTATATTCGACACCACGGCCAGAGACAAATGGACACGCAACATGTCGTTGAATCAAGTCAACTGGGGTTCCATGTTTCCCGTGTACACCAACTTTGCCTGTATCGGCATTATCTACTGTATTGTTGCGCCCCTGATTTCCATCTTTGCGGTCATCACTTTCAGCTTGCTGTGGCTCGCGCAAAGGTATGCGATGCTCTACGTAAATCGATTCGAACACGACACAGGCGGAGTATTGTATCCCCGGGCCATCAACCAAACGTTTACCGGGCTTTACTTCATGGAACTCTGCCTGGCGGGGCTCTTCTTTATTGTCGTTGACGAGGAAAATCATTCCTCTTGCTTCACGCATGGCATCATCATGCTCGTTACGTGCATCCTCACGATCGGATACCAAGTTATGCTCAACAAGTCATTCTCGCCCCTCTTCCGCTATCTGCCCATCACCTTCGAGGACGAAGCCGTGCTTCGGGACGAGGCATTTCAGCGCGCTCAAGACATCCGTTTCGGACTCATCCAAGAGGAGGAACCCGGAAGCACTGCCAGACACGGCGACGAGAAACTCCCGCACACGTTGCAGGACGACGGCGATATCGAGCTCCGAAACCTACAAGACGGCTCCATTCCCGGCCGTGTCAACGGCGCAACCCAGCACAGAAATCCCGTCAAACAGGTCGGCTCATGGGCCAAATCCGGAGGCAAGCAAGTCGGCTCATGGGCCAAGGGCGGAGGAAACCAGATCCGCAAACTCCGCCACCTCAACGATGGTTCCCGCGCCGCACAGTACCGTCGACAACAACGCGAAAAGGACCTCGAATCTCAACAGGCCATAGGAGCAGCTCTGTACGGCGGAATGCACGACGAAATCGAGGACCTAACTCCAGACGAGCGAGACGCCCTAACCCAGCATGCGTTTTTGCATAGTGCGCTACGTGTCCGGCGGCCGACGGTGTGGATTCCGCGGGATGATCTCGGGATCAGCGACGATGAGATTCGGCGAACGCATTCGTTTAGCAAGCATATCTGGATCAGTAACGAGGGGACAGCATTGGACAGTAAAGCGCGGGTGGTTTATGGCAAGAATCCTCCCGACTTTTCGGAGATGGATATCATTAATCTATAAGGGAGGACTCCTTTTATAGCAGCTTGGGTACAGGGTGAGGTTTGGTGTTTGGTGTTCTTGGTAGTATCTGGTACAATATCGTTAGAAATGCATTCAAAATTTTATTCTTCTTCCTCCCACCGCCACCATCTTTTGTTTCCTCCATGAATATCCTTGGTAGAAGTCCGTGTAAGCCAGCTCCTTGGTCTGCTGGGCGGGAAAGCGATCTTGAGCTTCCTTGACCGAAAGAAGTGGTCACCGTATGAAGGAGACCTCGATGACAGGCCTCAGGGACTCTAGCCAATTCCTCCTTGATACCGCAGTATATACATAGTAGGCCTCTTTGGCCAAGCCACCAAGGTTCGCTGGGACTGTCGGACGGAACTAAGGTGGCAAACCTCAGTGCGCCCTCACACCAACCTTAGGCCCCGGTCGACGCGGTCTACTGGACACGTCGAGGAAATTGGGAGAGAAAGCAGAGCTAGGTAACATGAAATATAGAAATTCGACTGGCAGATTTTCGTATCATGTCTATACATACCTACAGGCTACATATGTACATGCCATATCTATCTAGGTACACACATACCTACCAGGTACATGAATCCATTTGCCAAAGAACGGGCCGAGCAGAGCGGGAAGGGCCGCGCGGGTGGAGAAGGGCCATGCTCGATAGGGTTGTGGCGCAGTACCTATAAACAATAGATGCCGGCGGCAACTTGGCTAGCATTGTTTGTGTACTCGTGGGTGAAACGTTTGAAAAAAGTAACCCATAGATATAGTGGGTTACTTTTTTCAAACGTTTCACCCACGAGTACATACATCATACATGTAACATGATACAACTGTAGTTGCGCGCCAAA
The DNA here is from genome assembly GCA_029405325.1 of Claviceps purpurea. Classification (NCBI taxonomy): domain Eukaryota; kingdom Fungi; phylum Ascomycota; class Sordariomycetes; order Hypocreales; family Clavicipitaceae; genus Claviceps; species Claviceps purpurea. The sequence continues at coordinate 1,525,437 of CM055783.1, read as the reverse complement.
ACTTCCCTTCATCTCGTCGGGGCGCGGAGCTTGCTGCTTGAGCACCACAACACGTTCGCCATGGGCCATGGCGGAACTACGACCCCGAGCGATATCGACAGAGTGATGGAACTTCCCCGACGCGTCGACCTTGAGTACCTACCCAGATGGGGAATTACATACTCGAGTACTTTGTTCGAGAATCGATAGACTACCCTCTGCAGACGCCCCGCTACATACTTGAACGATGCTCTGTTGAGGGAGACGGTCTCGAACTCTCGATCTAGCTACGCTTTTATCTGATTGGAAACGACTGATCTCCTTGTGTGTACGTCCAGCCAAAGTGCCGTGGTAGTGTCGTTCTGATGATGATGAGCAGTTATACATGATGGCTCGAAACATCTGCCTCGTGACCAAACCCACTGCAGCTTGTAAGTTGTAAGACGCCGCACAAACATTTTCGTTCCCAGCGCCCTAGATCTTGTATCGGATTCGGAGGACTCTTACCTTCTGACTACCGCAATCTGCGGGGTTCCTCTGGGGCCTGGGCGGGTGTATCGACACCCTCAGCCATGACGAAGTGACAACTCTGGTAACTGGTTACTGTGGTTAGTGATCTACAGAAAGCCTCTCGGAGCTTCGAGCGATACCAAAGGAGGTTTCACCAAGATACGGCATTACAGATACACCTCGGCAAGGCATGTTACGACGGCAGAATCATGACTGGGACGAATTATGACGAGGCTCGGGGAGACTTGTTCGGACCCTTTGTGGACGAGGACGAATTCAACGGCCTTCTCCGATGTGGCACAGTGCGCACTACCGAATGCGGTACACAGAAGCGGACATCAGATTGTTCCACGCACGGGGATCTGAACATGCGAAATATCATGATGCATAACGGAAGGCTTTCAGGATTCATTGACTGGAAATACGCCAAGTCGCACTTCATCATAAAGCTCAATCGGCGGTGGATGAAGATTGACAATGGATTGTTGATGCAGTTTCTGAAAAAATTGGCGATTTTGACACATAATTGGCTGTCAAACGTCAGCTCTGGTGGTTTTGAACTTTTGTTATTGAGGTACCCTGGTATATGTTCAGGTAGGTATCAAATCTGGAATTAGGTAGTGAGTCACAGACTTGAAAAGGTCCTGCCAGCAGAAGAGGTTTCGAGACTCGCAGATGGGATGGTAGTACTCTCAGGCAAACCGTCCTCATAGAGATCATTCCAAAACAGTATATCCTGGAGCTTTTCTTCACTCAGGTTGGCATTGACAAAATACTCTCTTTGGGGTGACCTCATCTTGCGGTGGACCTCGCCAGCTGTGTTCCACCCAAAGAAGCCAGCCATCTCCCAGTCAATGAGTCCGGTGATCTTGTCATTATCAACTATGATATTCGAGATATTCATGTCATTGTGCATGAAACTCATATCGGTGTCCGTGTTGTCATCCGAAAATAGAATCTCCCCTTCCTGGGCTAGGATACGACCGTTGCTGAGAATGTTGGGGTCCTGGACGACATAGGAGCGAGTCCGGCGTCCATCGGTGGGCTTTACGGCGTGTAGTTGTAAAAGTATCGTTCGCGCCTGCTGCTTGAATGATTCCTTTTGGGCTTGGGATAGATACGCCCACGCGACAGATAAGCCGACACCCGGGAGTCTTTCTTGGACCAGAACCTGACGGCCATTGATCTAAGATATATGTAAGCGATGAAAGGCTGCATCATGAAGCAGCTAAGAGGGCTGGCTATAAGTACCTTGCCGGCAAAATAAATCTCCGGCACTCTGACATCCTTGAGAATGCTCTTGGCAATGGCAATAGCCTGCACTTCATTGGCATCAGCGTATGAGTAGTCTCTTTCTGCAGGCAGACTTTGATCTGGCTTATGGAGGTGGCTCGATTTGACGACAACGGTGCCGAGGGCGAAGACGTCGCGGCCGCCTTCAAAAGCTGGATACAGTCTCACTGACTCGTCGCAGCGTTCAAGAACTGATGCCCAGTATTGCAGAGCATCGCTGGACTGGGAGTTGGCGTATTGTAGATCGACGCGAAAGTCATCCTGTCTAGGAAAGTACCTGCCATAGAACGGCAGATCTGCATATTGGTCGGTGGGAGGGATATCATCTGGATTCGATATGTATGGATTCATTGTGAAATTGCGCAAGATGTACGGGATGAACGGAAATCACGAGCAGAGTGATTGCCAGATATTGAGGATGTTTGATGGGGACCCCAAGCATATAAATACATACATGCATACATACTGTTGTATGCACCTGTGATTTATGTATTCTAGTAGCCAACACGTGGGGTGAAGCGCGTCAAGGGAGCTTCATGCCACGACACTATTGGTTGGTTTGTGATGCAAAATGGGAAGTGAGTCGATCTGAAGCGGGAGAGATCACGTTCATCACGTTTTTACCTTGGCGCATATCATGTTATGATTCACGGGAGACGTTGCCATCGCCTGCAACCTCCGTGAGTCTGTACCCGCCAGTGAGGCGTCACGCGTATCGACTTCCAAGTCCGAAAGCGGTAAGGGTTGTCGCAGATACACTGCGAGCCGTGGCTTAGCTCGGCGGCCGTTAGGTATCTGTGTCTATTCTAAATTCTTTATCTCTAATCGCTCTATAAGTCAGCCCATAATAACGCCAAACAAAACTTGGACAAAATACATCTCGTATATACTCATCGACGCGTCTACCCCGAATCTCGTTCTCTCTTCCCCTCCGCTTTCGTCTCTTCCATCTCCTTGCAGATAACGTCATTGAACTCCTCTGCATTGTCCAAATACAAATGGTGTCCGGCCTTGGGGATAACAACAACGCGCGCGGCGCCCCTCTCGTTGCGCTTCTCCTCGTCTGTCCCATGTAGGAGTGCTTGGGTCCTAGCCTCGTTGAGTTTCTGCTCGGCTGCTAATCCGCCTGCTACGTCCATCCAATCGTTTTCACCGTACATGAAGACAATGGGTATCCCGGTCTCTTTGAGAGGCGACCCATAGGGGGACGAGCAAGGGGAGGAGGCAGATAATTGTTGGGGAATCGGCTGTCGGCCGACTTGATGGATGCGATTGATGATGGGGTGGCGGGCGTAGGCGCCAGGGGCGAGAAGGTAGGCTAGTGCATATTCCCCGCTGCCCTTCTGCTTAAAGATGGAAAACGAGTACTCGTGGAGAGCTTGAGCTTCGTCGGGGGGAAGATGGTTGAAGCGGCGGGAGGTCCAGCCGGAGACGAACCGGGGGCCAAAGGGTCCAGTGAAGCGGATAATGCTAAAGGGTGAGAAGTTGATCACCTTGGCGTCCCAGAGCCAGATAGCCCAGCTGGGAATGCTCCGTTTCTGTGGTGGTAGCTGTTCCTGCTTCTCCTGTTTTCCAACGACATCGTTGGCTTTTTGGGAGCCGTTGGTAACGGAAGCATCATGATTGGAGCCTGAAGTCGCGGTGGTGGCATGCTGGTCTTGCGTGAACTCGTTTGCGACAGTAGATACCTCGGGCTCAGGAAGAGATGTGTTGACCGCGTATGGGTTCTCTGGTATCCCCACGGGTGAAGCAAGAATCAGCTTCTTCAGACGGCCGGGATATTTGAGGGCGTACGAAACGGCAAGATAGCCGCCTAGCGAGTGACCCAGCAGTGTGAAGCGCTCGATTTTCCTCGCCTTGCGCCACTCCTCCAGCGCGTCAATGAACCAGTCTTCCGCCTCCTCGACCTGTTTGTCATGGTCCCGAGCGTGGATCTTGAAGACGGGCCGCGAAGAGTTTCCCATGCCGAGCATATCCAGAGCATACAGCCTCAGGCCGGAAATGCGTGTGATGGGCTCAAAATTCTTGTAGAAGAAACCCAGGCCTGCGCCGTACCCGTGGAGCATGACGAGCGTCTCCTCTACCTCTTCACCTTGACGCTCGACACAGATCTCGTTGAGGGCCCTATCCTTCCCGGACAGTTGGACGAGTGAGCGACGCCATGTTCTGGTTCCGAAGGGATCGACTTCTGGTGTAGTGATAGCTGTGGCGGTGGTGGCGAGATCGTCGACAACTTCTTTCAGGTAAGGGGCCAAGGCAAGAACATTGCGCTCTGCCATAGGAGGCCTCGCACTGTTCCACTGTGTGGAAAGAGAGTGAAGGTGCCAGTCAGCATCAAGATAGGGAGCAATGTGAATACAAGTCGCAGGTGCCAGTAGTTTGATGTCCCGAGGGAGGATAGAAGAGGCAATACTGACCCATTGATATGCGGCATCTTTGTAACCCAGCGGGAAATACATTTAATAGACCTGCCGCTTGGACTTCTTGGGTATGTATCACAAGAAATCTCTGTAGTTGAAGCCGTTATAATGGCAGACGGGGGTGACTCGGGCGACCCGGGTGACGGGTTTATTAAGTTGACATTGTTGGAGCGGCCAGCGCGGCGAGCACAGCGCTTACGTGACGTCATCTACTCTATTGAGAAGTTTAAGCCGCCACAGCCGTGATGCAGCCACAGCTATCCGCCACAAGTCAATTGCCATGAGTGTGGCGGCTGGCCCATGACGCAGCTCAGCAGAACGGCGAAGGATGAAGCTCACTTCGATTGCTGCAACTTGCAAGCCATAGCAACGGCTTTTTTTCTCGTCGTTCAGGTCGTCTTGGCCAATTGACATGCACACCAACCTCGGCAACAGACGCAGGCACCGACTTCAAATTGCGACTCATCTTTGCCAATTGCCGTCTCCCGTTCTTTCTCTCTGCCGACCGGCCGACCTGCCGACATTCTAATCCCTCTCCTTCTCGAGCTGTCGCCCAATTTCCCCCGTCTCGTTTCCTCGTCTTTGGTCGCCGGCATCACCGCGACTGCATGGCCCATGAGCCCAGCTGACAGGCTGCAACTCCAGCCTCGGTAGAGATAGAGTGAGGAATAAGGTCCTAGACTTCCGACAAAAAATCGGCATTTCCCCCCTGTCCGACCATCGATCGAATCTGCCCATCATGTCCGCCGATATCGACTCCATCGTCAAAGGGGCTCCTATCGCCGCCGAAAATGTCAAAATCACCGCTGGCTCGTCGCCCACCATCCCTTCGACCCCAGGCAAGCAGGGCGACCCTCTCAGCCATGCACCGAGCTCCCCCGCCATGGTATACCTGAATCTTCTCATCCTTGAAGCATCTCTGCGAGCACAATTCCTCGAGCTCCGCGCCCGAAGACGACACCACACCTTCTTCCTCACGTTGTTGACCCTGTGGGTAGCTTTTTTCGGCTACAAGCTCTACTTTGCGCCGCGCGAGGATGGGAGGGGAATCGGAGGTTCCATTTACTGGGCGTTGGAAGGCGCGCAAAAGGTGTGTTTCATGGGCGGCATCATCACGGCGATATTAGTCTGGGGCACGGGAATTTGGGATCGGGGAATACGCTGGCCGCGTCGATGGTTCTCTATATCCAATCGCGGTCTGCGCTGCTTCAATTGCAAGCTCGTCATTATACGACGGCCCTGGTGGGCAGAGGCGCTCTCGGCGGTGGGATTCTTCTTGACCTACGGCCTGCTTTCGCATACAGCGAGCTCATCGTATCGTCACGTTGAGCCTTCCTTGCTGCGAGAAATGGAGAAGGAACTTCAGTTGCATGGCGATGGTGGCCATGGTCCTACACTTGTGCTGCCGTATGACGACGAGGAAAAGGGGGGAGGTCACGAGGAGGATCTGGCACCTGGAGGGGACTACGTCAAGCTCCTGCTGCTGCCCAAGCCTTTTTCGCCCACATTTCGCGAGAACTGGGAAATATACCGAACGGAATATTGGGAAAGAGAAAATGAACGGCGAGCATTGCTGCGCCTAAAGGTCAGGGAACATGATCGACGATTGGCCAAGCAGGCCTACGGCTGGCTATGGTGGCTGCCGTGGAGACACGATCCTCGGCGCAAAGCGCATGCCCACGTTCATGGGCACAAGTCATTCCACCATCGCCTTGCGGGCAGCGAAAAGGGTAAAAGAAATCGCAGCAGCAGTGTGCGTCGCTTATCTGTCAGTTCGACTCGCAGCCCGACACCACCCGTCCTGGACACGGAAGACAGCCCAAGCAATCGCCGCCTCAGTTCCGCTTCGGACAAGCGCCGAAGAAAGCAATCATCTATGTCCATGGCTACCAGATCAAGACGCTCCGGCACGGACTCGAGATCAGTTACACCAGAGACGCCCTCGCAACTCAAAAAAGAAGCGACCATCAAGATGGATGATTCCTCCATGTCTTCGGCCTCTCTCTCCCCTGCTGACGATAGCGGTGGCAGTGGAAGAATGATGCGGACCGCAGGACTTGGACAAAAGACCTGACCAAGTTGGTTGTCGGAGACTCGGAGGAGAACGGGAACGGGGTGGCGGCTGCTCGGCGGACTTTCGGGCGGGTAAATGAGCACCTGCTTTTTAGCTTTTTCTTGTTGTAGACAGATTTCTTCGTGCGGCTAACGAGCGTGTGGCCATCAGTTATTCGTCTTCGCTGCAAATTGCGTTAGATTCGTGTATGTATGTATGTAGGTATGCATGAATACATACATATGGGCGCTTGCACTAATTTCATATTCAGATGACGAGAAAGATGGAATGAGCATACAGGTCGCATGCCGCTTTGCGACTTTCCGTGCGATTCCTGATGGATTCATCTGGATGCTCATACTTTCACCATCCCTGCCCCATCCCTCTCTCATCCCGTCCGCGTTGGAGCATCATTTTCGATTCGTGCCGCGTGCGTGTCCTTCATTATTCATACCTATCGAGTACATAAAGGCTAGCATGTGCAAAGCAGCCACACAGACATCTCCCACAATTTAGCCTCATCTTTATCCGTGGCGTCAGCCAGCCATTGTGCCTGTACGAATCCCCTCGCCTTCATCACCTACAGGCTACCTACGCGATACACTGCTCAGTACCTATCTTAGCGTTCCGCCATTTCGTACGGGACCTTGCATGAGGCAATTTAGCGCTGCGACGCGAAAGAGATCGTCTCCCCCCCCGCATTGTGGGCCGGCCATCCGATTTATTTTGGTCAAGCTTGACTGAAACAAACCGAATGAGAAAGCTTAAGCTCCTCCTCGGCGCGGGACGGCAAGGCAAAGAAAAAAAATGAAAAGGGGAAACATGCCAATCCGGCTGCACCGGAGCAGAAAAAAAAAGGGGCCTTCGGTAGAAGTCTGCCCCTGGTTTCTGCTGTACACGCGGAATACGTGACTAGCTAGGGTTTAGTGACATTCACAGGCAGGTATTTAATGGCTTCGAGGCCCTCCAAGAGCGCCCATCCAGAAGAGCAGATACATTGAAGCTGGTTCTTTGCTGCTATCCTTGTTTTTCTTTTTCTGGTTCTATTCAGTCTTTTTATCGTTTTTGTTTTGTTACCCTAGGCTTGTATCGCGTCAACCCGGTATACCTAGCCACTCGTTTTATATGTTTTATATGTTTTATAAGTGAATTCGAAGGAGAAGATACCCACGGTCATTCATACCCTACACGAACAAGCAACAAGAAGAAGAAAATGATTCGAAACACGGCCAAGACGGCGCTGCTGGCGCTATTCTCAGCAACAGCACTCGGAAACACCGCCGGAGACGTCAAGGTCGAATCCAGGAGCTCGATTATGCCAGCAGGCTTCTCCCGCTGCCTCTTTTACGACGACTTCTCGCAGGCTCCTGGCAGCCTCCCCGACTCGTCGAAATGGCAGATTGATCTCGGCACGCGGTACGCAAACGGCGGGCCCAAGAACTGGGGCACAGGCGAGATCCAGGTATACACCGACCACACGCAGAACGTGCACATCACGCACGACCAGACTCTCAAGATCACGCCGGTGCGTAGCAACAACGGCTCGTGGACGTCGGCACGTATCGAGACGACCGCCGACTGGGACTTTGCCTGCCCAGAGGGCGAGCGCATGCGCGTCGAAGCCCGGCTCAAGCTCGGTGGGCAGTCCCAGAAGAACGCCCTGGGCATCTGGCCAGCCTTCTGGTTGTTGGGCAGCGGATACCGTAACAACTACTCGGCATGGCCTGCGGTCGGCGAGATCGACATTATGGAATCGGTCAACGGGCTCGACAAGATGTGGCACACGATCCACTGCGGCAAATATCCTGGCGGCGTCTGCAATGAGCCCAACGGTATCGGACACCCGACCAAAAACGTCCCGAGGTCCTCATGGCACACAATTGCCCTGGACGTGGACCGCCGCCATCCTGCCGGTCATGGCAAGCAGTCGATGAGCTGGTTGATTGATGGCGAGACGCGCTGGACTGTACACGAGAGCAACTTGACTTCTCCGGGAAACAGCACCGCGTCTCAGGCATGGAAAGCGCTCGTGGCCAACCCGAAGATGTTGCTGTTCAACGTGGCTGTGGGAGGAGCGCTTCCCAATGCCTTCTCCGGCATTGATACGCCTACTAATGCAACGCGGGGAGGTGATGGTGCTAGCATGGAGGTCGATTACGCGGCTGTCTATTTGACGTCCACGGGGCTTGCATTGCCCTTGTAGAATCATTTTTTTTTGGGGGGGGGGGGGGGGGGAGGTATGGAGAAGAGAGAAGTGGAAGGTTTGGCGGACGTCAAAGGAGGACTCGAAAGAGGTGGAATCTTGACGGCGGGTGTCCCATGTACTGTCAACACTGCAACTAGCAGTCCAGAAAAGAAATGAAATATGTGTTGCTGCAAATTGCAACCCATCCAAGTTCTCCCACAATCACCATGATGGATGTCTGCAGGGCAGGTGTCGGGTTGCGTTGCTGACTCCGCAATTCTCGCACCAGATCCGATATCCTTTGGCAGTTCAAGGCAACAAGATGGGCCGACGCATTTCGATCATTCAGTCTTGTTCATTCAGTTTTGTCAGCCCTCGTACCTGTGAATCATGATCCAGAGAAGCAATCCAAAAAAAACACCGGACCAAAAAAGGAAGTAACATGTGCACGCAGCACCAAAGAGAAACAACATCTCACATATGCACACCTTCCCAAAAGACCGAACTCTCCATCCTACATTTCTACCCCTCGAATCATGAGGAACTCAGCACGAGATTTCATACTCAGACGGCAAAGGTTTCACTCCAGTGACTCCACGTCCCAAACGCCCTGCATGCCCTGCACGCGCCGCGGAGAAACCAAGACACACCGCGAAACAAGTCGAAACAAAACACCAACAGAGGGGAAGCAAGGCAAACACACCCCTGAGACACGAGGCGCATGATTCAGGACTTTAAGATTACCTGGACGCATTGCATTGCATCGCTACGCTACAGAGTCACGAAGAACGGATCGTAATTTGATACATAGATCCAGCGGGTGTCCTCCTCTGCGCCGGCCGCATCATCGTCACACCCAATCTTGAGACACAGTCTCGCAAGGAACACTGTGCTCCATCAACATCGGAACAGTACGTGTGCAACTTTTCGATCCCCTCTCGTGAACAAAGACGCATCGTGATTGCTATGTAGGTATGTCGGCCACGCAATAATAGAAAACGTGCCACAGAAAGCAAAATCTAACAAGAACAAGAACCCCCGTAGTTACAGTAATGTGGTATAGTTGTAGATCTGAAAAAGAAAACATGGTATAAACCCGTCGCTTCCTTCATAGAAGGCTTCATAGAAGGGAAAAAACTTGAAGAAATGCAGGATATGACGCAGAAATAGAAGAAAAATAAAAAGATGTGAGTAAATAGAAAATATGTCAGCCATGAGTATAGACCAGGTGCCCACCGAAAAAAAAAAACGCCAACCACAACAAAGCACAACCCGCCTCACAGACGCTTGCCTATCCGCTCTTTTTTTTCTCCCAGATCAAAACAATCAACGAATCAAGCTCCTCTGCTGCCGGCGTCGATGATTCCGGCTGGGGTGGCCCCGCGGCCCTGACTCCCCTCTTCAGATACGCCTGCCAGACAGAACCGCTCGCCACAGTCGCAGAGTCAACCAGATTCCAGACTTCCTTGCGGCCGGTCCAGTCGAGGGGTCTCCGCTGGATCTTGTCCTCGTTGATGACGATTTGGCCCGACACGGGCGTCTTGGCTGTGTTACCAAACGTGTCTTGCTCGTCGCTATTTTCGTTTTCGTGTACACTGTTCCCATGGCCGGGCCTTTTGTTGTGCGCATGGTGCTGCTTGTGGTGGTTGTGATGGCGGCGGTGGATGAGCCCGTCGGGGTGGTGGCTGATGGAGACGCCGTTGATGATGGCCCAGTTGTCGTGGAAGAGGTACTGGTGCATGAAGCAGGCTTCGCCGCAGATGTCGGTCACGAGATGCGCCATGCCGACGTCGATTCGGTGTCGTTCTTGGTAGTCGTGGAGGAGGAGCGGTCGCATGCCCGTCTCGTGGCTCTCGAGCTGAGGTTTGTAGTTGGCGTCGTGGGGTGAGTAGAAGGCGGGGATGACGTGCATGTCAATGTCTGCTCCCTTCTTGACACAGTTCTTGAGCAGGATATCCCATTTTTGAGAGCGGTAGGATATCGCGGGGATGTCCATCTCCAGGCACGAGAGCTTGGGTATGAGAGCCACGACGTGCCTGCTCATGATGACGGCGCCGCCGCCGTATGTTGTGATGGATTTGCCGTCTTGTTGCCAGTCTGATCGCTCGCTTGGAATGCCAATGTACAGTCGATTGTTTGGGTTGTACGAGGAGAGGCGCTCGCGTAAATATGCCAGACTAGGGAAGAAGATGGTGTCTTCGACGATGCCAAACCAGTGCTTCGGTTGACCACTGGCGGCCAGAGTCGCACCATACGTCTTCAAGATTCGGACCATTTCGTAGTATCGTCGCGCCTTGGATGTGGGCTCCGAGGTTGATGTGACGTACGCATCGATGCCTGCCTCGTGAAGCATTGCGTCCATCGCGTCGAGCTGTTCCGAGGAGGCATGGTCCAGCATGAGAACCAAGCCTGCGCCATTGCTTGCGCCATTCCCATCCGTCAACCATCGCTTCCATGCGCGAAAGATGGCCCAATCCTTGGCCGCAATTCGTTCGTACGAGGTTGACACGCCGAAGAGAAACACAGAGCCGGGCAGTGTGATTTGCGTCGGCCTCGAATGAATCGGCATCTCCATCCTCTTGACGACCCGTAGCTCTGAAGCATTCGGATTGTGGACATCAATCACCTTGAGTAAATCCGGGTGAGGCTGGAAATTAGTGTGAACATCGGTCATCGGTTCCACGTCCGACGACAATTCCGACGACGTAATTCTCCATGCTTGCCATTGTGTCAAGTTGGTGAGCCCATGAATGTCGATCAATCGTTCCAGATATTCCTCTTCAGGCGAAAGGTCTCCCACGTAGTAAGGATCCTCCCAGTCCGAGATGAGGCTTGTTTTTCGTTGGCGATACCATCTTGTCGACTGGAAGAGGAGGCCACCAAGGCAAGCTGTGAGCAACAAGTGGCTCAATCTCATCTGGAGCACTGGGAGGCCTTTGGATAGAAACATGGTCCCAGCCAGATGCAGCACCAGGCCGCAAAAGAAAAGAAGGAAGCAAAAGACAGTGAGAAGAGAAGTATACGAAGACGAAAACTGGATGAAAAAGTTGAGTATGCGCCAGGCGCAGCAACCACTGGCAGTTTTCGACTCCGTGACAGGGGAGGTCACAACTTGACAACGCTATGGCATCATTCCCTGGGTACAACTGGTGAGTACTTCAGTACCTTTCTTCGGTAGATGGAGCTTGTCTGGTCTAGTGTATGAGAAAAAAGCCAACGCTGCACAACGGTCCTACTGAGATTGACAGAACTGCTAAGATCTGGTGTCAGGTAGGACAAAGGAGTGTGATAACTAATTCGTGTACATGGACAAAGTACCTGGAAACCAGGCGGACAAACCCGACACAACATCACTGAACCCAGAGTTGCGCCGCCAAACCCAGGGGCTTTTTCTTTTCGCTGCCCCCTTTTTCTATCCGCTGCAAGGCAAAATTTAGGCGAGCATCCTTCACCCAACGCTCGCGATGCGCCTCGTGAATGGTGCAGCAACACCGAGAACCTGGAATCCCAAGAAGATGAAACTGGCTAGGTGGGCCCTCATACAACTCAAACGTACACAGGCCCCTGAGCGAACCGCCACCTGATCCACTGCCTGCCAGCCGGTATTATTGGAAACTTCTTCCATGCAAGCCACTGTTCTAATGCCAACAGGGGAAATCCGTGCTCGCGCAAGAATGATCATCAGTTGGTCGCATCCCTCGCAGCACTGCTCTGGAGTCTGCTCCACGGGTTTTCATCCTTGCCGCCTCGGCTATGTAATTCAGCCCTGCTGGTACTCCGTACGTAATTGCTTCAAATTCTCTTAGGTATGTGCTGTATCTCCTAGGTACTGAGTACTGTACCTACGGAGTTCATACACAGGTACGTAGGTAACGTTGTGTATGCATGTAGGTATGTATAACTTGTTCCCCCCTTGCGCATGATGAACGTTGATTGAGCTTTTAATGCCTGGGGGAGAATCGACGCTAGGTAGGTACCTATTACGTGCGTCTCTATGCAGGGCTTTCAGCGTTTGGAGCTGCCGAAGACCCTGGCTGCCCCGCCGGTGGAGGCATGGTCGTATTTCGTGGCTTGGTAGCTCGGGGCGGCTGTCTGGACGAGTAATTCGCTGACAGGTTCACAACAATGGAAGCTTTGGCATCTCGAAAATAGTCAAAGCACTCAGCCAGGGCTTGCGGCGCAGACTGGCCGGTCGGCACGATGCCGGAATCTAGCATCTCTTTGATATGGTCCTCAATGTCTTCAAACTCCGCCATGTTATTCCAATATCGATTCGGTATGCCGCTGTTGTGGAACAGCGCGAGCACTCCGGCGATGACCGTGTTCGCGGCCCCTAGAATGGTGATGGGCTTTCCGTCCTCTAGGGACATGGAGCCAAGAGCCGTGAGTGCCGCTCCGAGCAGGACTTGGAGTAGCAAAAGCATCCATTGGAAGAAGCACGCCACATGAAACATAAAAAAATAGCGATACTTGTGAGAAACCACATCGCGGTAGAGGCCATAAGGCATGCCCAGTGGTGGCCACACCTAATGACTTGGATGACAAGGTTTCTGACTTTCGCCATCTTTGACCCCACCGAGGCCGTTGGCAATACTCGTCCATTCAGCCGAGGAAAGGAAACGATGAGCAATGACTTTGTGATGGCCCTCCGATTTGTGAGTATTTGGAAGCTTCGTGTCCGCGTCTGGTGCTGACGTCCCATTTTCAGGCATCTTATTCTTGGCTTGCCCAGGAGAGGAGGACGAGGCCGCCGCAAGTGACATGATGACTAGGTACGAATTGTACAAGAAAAGAATACAGGGGAGTAATTATTTTAGGAGTCGAGTCAGTATTAGGTAGAGGATGCAGACTTGGAAAACGTCTTTGACAAAGGAAGCAGAAAGTATGGAGAGAGTTGAAGAAATGAAATAGGTCCAGTGTCAAGGGGTTGCAACTACGTAGACAACAAAAATTGCCGAAGCAAGAACGCTCTTTCCCGCCTTGCTGCGAATCATCGGATTGTACGGAGTGGGTACCTAGGTACATTAGGTACCTGGTACGATTCACGAACATGAGGGTCTACGGAGTACGGAGTTGTACATCTATACCGGGGTAATTTAGTGTTCTCGACTCTCGGAAGTTGGAACGTTGGTGCGTTGACGCTTCACCGCCCGCACCACTCAACCCCACTCAAACCACTCCGACGGCAGAAATTTTTTGGCTAATCGGCGGTAACACCGGTACCTTCAATCCAAAAAAAAAGGAAGATATGTAAAAGTGTTTTCTCCAGCTTGTATTGTACTCGCCCATCGCGACACATGAATGCGCGACTTGTCTCGAAAGCTATCATCCAGCCTCCTATACCAAATATCCGCACGAGGCTCACAGTCACGACTACCCATCTTTGGCCCCTCTTGTGGCAGTCGCCCGTGCCACTCAGCCCGCAAAGGTCGAGCTACGATGGAGGAAACATATCTTTCCGCTCAGACGATAGAGCGTGATGGCAAACAGTTTCGCACTATAACCGAGGGCAAGGCCACAATCCTAGTTCCTCAAGGTGCCAAGGTCGGAGAGGACACCTCGGACGAGCCAAAAGTTTTCTACAACCCGATCCAGCAATATAATCGGGACCTGTCGACCCTGGCTGTAAAAGTGTATGGGAGGATGCTTTTGGATAAAAGGATAGAGAGTTTCAATACGAAAAATGCGAAAAAGGGAAAAAAGAGGAAGCGGGACGAAGCAGAACAAAACTTGGGAGACTCCAAGGACAGCCAGGCTACAGAGAAGCAAGTTCCCGAGGCCCATGCCCCCGAGACGCAAGCCCGTGAGAAAGAAGTAGAAGAAGAGGGGGAAGAAGGCGAAGGTGGTCACGTATACAAACCTGCATTCAAAATCCTTGATGGTCTCTCTGCGTCTGGGTTGCGCGCGTTGAGATATGCCTTGGAGATTCCGTTCGTCACTTCAGTCACTGCCAACGATTTGTCACCTTCCGCCACTGAATCGATCAAGCAAAATGCGGAGTTCAATGGCGTTACGGAAAAAATCAAGGCTACCAATGATGATGCACTCGCCATCATGTATCGGGCAGTCGCAGCCGGCTTGTCGAAACGTGATAATCGAGGCAATCCGAGCAAAGCGCACAAGTTTGATGTCATTGACCTGGATCCGTACGGCACGGCAGCCCCCTTCTTCGATGCGGCCGTCCAAGCTGTGAGAGACGATGGTGGCTTACTCGTCATTACTTGCACAGACAGTGCTGTCTGGGCTGGTCACAGTTACTGCGAAAAGGCATTCGCCTTGTACGGCGGGGTTCCTGTCAAGGGAATGCATTCTCATGAGGTCGCTCTACGTCTGATTCTGAATGCCGTTGCAAGCTCTGGAGCCAGATATGGTCTGGCAATTGAGCCCATGCTGTCGTTGTCGATAGACTTTTACACCAAAGTCTTTATCAAAGTCACTCGGTCGCCTCTGGCTGTCAAGTTCTTGGGCGCCAAGACCATGCTGGTGTATAGCTGTGATGCCGGCTGCGGTGCATGGGAAACACAACCAATTCTGAAGAGCCGACCACACCCCAATAAGAAGGGCAGCGGGTCATTCTACAAGCATACCATGGCACAAGGGCCCAGCGCAGACCGATTCTGCCAGCACTGTGGGTTCAAGATGCATGTCACTGGGCCCATGTATGGCGGCCGAATACATTCGCAGGACTTCATCCATCGTCTCTTGGACGAGATTCCCAACTCGTCGCCCGAGGTTTACAAGACGTTATCCAGATTGGAAGGCATGCTGCGAACGGCTCTTGAAGAGTACATACCAGGTCCAGAACTGCCCACCGACGTTGATCCAAAAGACGCCGAAGCAGCCGTCGTAGACCATACGCCCTTTTTCTTTATCCCTGGCAAGGCCGCTAGCATTCTCTCTTGCGCCACCCCCCCGGACGACATGTTTCGTGGTGCTCTCATGCATCTCGGCTACCAGGTCGGTCGGAGTCATTGCCGCCCCGGCAGCATCAAGACCGATGCGCCGTGGTCAACGATCTGGTGGGTTCTCACGGAGTGGATCAAGCAGAAATCGCCAGTCAAGGTCTCCAAGTTTAAAGATTCCATGGCGGCTTGGAAGATTCTCTATCGCGCTGGAATCGTGGGCCAGCAGGAGAAGGCAAACGATGACGAGAAAGACGAAGTTGTTACGACAGCCGCTAGCACCAGCACCACTATTGGCGCAGACGTGGAAATGTCGGGCGTCGATGACGAGAAGCAGGGGACGAACGATGCCGCTGCGTCGCAAAATGGTAGCAAGGATAACGGAGACGCCGCCGACAAGCCTGTCAGCGAGGAAGAGCTGCGAAAAACACTCGTCTTTGACGATGCACTTGTGCAGCTAGGCAGGCAGAAAGGCACTCGTTACATGAGATATCAGGTCAACCCGCACAAATTCTGGGGGCCGATGACGAGGGCGAGGGGTTGAAACAAGATTTCAAAGAAGTATTGTCGGCCCGCTTGTGGACGATGCCAATCTCGTGATCTTATGCTTGTGGACGACATGGAGACGACATGGCCCCACCTGCCGTCGTTCAGTCAAAATACAGATGCCTTTCCCATCGACCTTCACTTGAACTTTGTTCCTTAAACCTCTCTACCACCGTCCAAAAACCTGCGTAGCGATCCATTTTCCGCGAAAAGAACCAGCGCCGGCGAAGTCTTCATCCAGAGGGCAAAAATGTCGCCCAGCGCTGGGTTGTCACCCAGAATCGAAAACGTCCAGCTTCAAGATGGCAATCT
The DNA here is from genome assembly GCA_029405325.1 of Claviceps purpurea. Lineage (NCBI taxonomy): Eukaryota > Fungi > Ascomycota > Sordariomycetes > Hypocreales > Clavicipitaceae > Claviceps > Claviceps purpurea. The sequence goes on along the minus strand of CM055783.1, from coordinate 1,509,237 downwards.
CACATGGACATATGTGGAAAACCAGCAACGCGGCCACGCAACCACCGAGGAAGTACTCTTCACGTTACAGCCGGCTCAGAATACATTACAGAAGACATTACAACAATCATCTTCACCGGCCATCATCTGCTGCCTCAAAGAAGACCCAGCCCAATCGCCCCTCTTCTCGCTCCATCTTCTTACCATCGCTGATGCCGTCATTCCAGATGCGCTCCTTACGCATGCGCCTTGCCTCTCCCCTGCCGGACTGCCAGATCATCTACAAAGCACGCCAACTAACAAGGTCGACGTGATTCTGTCTACAAAGGCCGGTACGGGACGAGGGCAATCCTTCTGGACGCTTGTTCTTCGTCCTCTCCTCGAGTTGCTCCTCTCGCTTTCCCAGGACGACAACGACGCTGCCAGTGCTTCAGAGACAGGGCAACAAAAAGAACCGTGGAAGGTGCTCACCACTCAAGATGAACAGACTGTGCGGCTCTACGCCAAGGAGCTTCACCACGAAAACAGCCCCCACAGAACCATCATCCTAATCAGCGGCGACGGCGGCATCGTCGATCTACTCAATGGTTGCGAAGCCAACACCCAAGCCTTGGCACCGCATCTTCTCGCCCTCATCCCTCTCGGCACAGCGAATGCCCTCTTCCATTCTCTCCACAAAGGACTCGAGGCGGACCCCGGCCCAACGCCTCTGGTTCTCGCTCTCCGCACCTTGTTCCTCGGTACACCTCGGGATCTACCCATGTTCAAGGCCCTCTTCACACCTGGCTCACGCATTGTTTCTTATACATCCGCCACAAACGACGACAAGATTGACCTCGACGACAAGGCCACCGCACCTCTTGCCCGCACCGACACAGCGGTATCACACCTCTACGGCGCCATAGTAGCCAGCCACGCCCTCCACGCAAGCATCGTCCACGAAAGCGACACACCAGAGTACCGCATCCACGGCCGCGCACGCTTCAGCATGGTCGCCGAGAAACTCCTCCAAGAATCGCACCCGTATCAAGCGACCCTCGAGGTGCAATCCGCCCGCGCTGCATCCCCGGCCATCTACCGACACATCACCCCCGATACCCACAGCTACATCCTCCTCTCCATGGTCAGCAACCTAGAGAGGAATTTCACCATCTCCCCGGCCACGAAACCCCTCGACGGGACTTTGCATCTTGTGCACATTGGCGCCGTGGACTCACAGAAGATTATGCAGGCCATGACGGGGGCGTACCAGGGCGGAACGCACACGCTCTTGGAGTGGGACAATGGTGAACGGGTCCTGTATGAGCAGGTTGATCGGGTGAGGATCACGACGCAGGAAGAAGATGCGCGGTGGAGGAAGTTTTGCGTGGATGGGACGATTGTCGAGGTGGGGAGGGGTGGGGGGATGGAGGTTGAGCGTGTGGAGGAGGTGATGTTTAGAGTGTTGGTGCCAGGTGGATAGAAGGATGGGATGAATGATGGGGCGACTTGTTGAAGGGTTTTGATGTTTTGTGCATGGTTCAGAGGATAGTTAGGTCCTGGATGTCCTTGGGGTGAACACTCTGCCTAGGCACATTGGTCCCATAACATACTCGCTTCTATTAATGCCAATTTGAAATACTTCTCGTGAATACAGCGCTCTACCAGACACTGAGGAACGTGCACTAATTAGCGTATTCCTCGAGATCAATTTTAGGGCGTACGTTGTGGGAAACACATCAGATAAAAAACGAGAATCATGCCAACGCCCCTGAGTTGTAAGTAGCCACAAGTTACAACAGCATGCAATCATGGCTGCTTTTATACGTAGACAGCACCCGCCCTCAATCCCCCAGCAACTTCATCACCCGTTTCTGCATCAGCGTCTCGAATTCCTCCACTCCCCGCTCCAACTTGGCCATCTGCCCCCCCTTCAACCGATACACAATTCTTCGCCGCGGCGTCTCATCATCCTCTCCACTCGCCTCGCTATCGTCATCTCCCCCACCATCATCATCGTCATCCAGATTTCCTTCCACGACTCCACGCATGAACCATCGGTCGTGGCTCACCAGCACCACTGCTCCAGCCCACCTGCTCAGGGCAATCCGAAGTGCAGTGACGGTCTCATAGTCGAGATGAGTAGTGACTTCATCGAGGATCAGACAATGGGGACGACGCCAAAATAGACGGGCGAGTTCGCAGCGGACTAGCTGGCCTCCCGAGAGCTTGCAAACGGGAATATCGGAAGCCATGCGGCCCGGGAGACCGAGCTCGCCCAAAAGGCCACGGATTTCGCCTTCGCTAAGTGCGCCGTCTACCTCACGGGTGAGAAGACCGAGGGCTGTCAGCGTAGGCTCTTTCTTGCCGATGGATTGAATGCCCTCGACTGCGTGCTGTGAGTAGTAGCCTAGCTTGAGGCGTGGATGCGTGGCAACGCTCCCGGCGGTAGGGCTGATTTCTTCGACAAGCATTTTGATCAGGGTGGATTTGCCGGCCCCGTTCAGACCGAGAATGCCGATGCGGTCGCCCATACCCACGGTCAGGTTGATTCCGTCGACTACCAGGGGCAATTTTGGCTTGTAGCGGAACGATGCGCCTTCGAGGGAGAGCAGAGAACCCGGGAAGCGTAGATCTGGTGGCTCGGGTAGCGTGATGAACACTGGTCTCTCCTCGGGGGCAATTTCGATTTCCTCTCGAGAAGTGAGGTGGTAGCCGACGAGATCTCCATTGAGCTTGAAGCGATGGCCTTTGGCATTCACCTGCATGCCCATTCGGTCGTCGAGTTTCTTTTGACGAGACTTTGCTTGGCGGATCTTGTTCGTGTCGTCGTTTGCTTTGCCGGCCTTCATGTTCTGTGCAATGGACTTTTCCATGTGTGCTCGCTGCTTGTTCTGGGCCGCCTTCATCTTCTTAAGCCAAAGTTTGCGTTCGGCCTGGGAAGCCTCGTATGTCGGTAGGTCGCCGTGGAAATAGGTGAGCTCCTTGTCTTTTATAATCATTAAATCGGTACAGACGGAGATGAAATCTCGGTCGTGAGATACAATTACGACAGTGGGCGGTTTGTCGCCTTCCGCAACACGTTGCAAATATCGCTGAAGCCAAATTATGCCCAGCAAGTCAAGAAAATTGGTTGGCTCATCGAGAATCAGGATATCTGCGTCTTGCAAGAGAGCCGTGGCGAGCGCAGCACGCATGTGCCAACCACCCGACATGCTGGCAATGGGTTGAGTCATGCGATCCTGGCTGAAGCCGAGACCTGTGAGAATTGATTTGGCTTTGCTCTCAATTTGTGAAAGACGAGAAGGCTCAACTTGGCTCTGTAAGTCTGCAAGCATATCCGCAGCTTCCTGTGTCTCCAGCTGCAGTGTTTCTGGTCCAATCTCGCTACCTGGTTGGTTGATCCTTTTGTATCCTGTCAGAGACGTTGGACTGGCTACAGACATAAAGAAAGAAGCGGGCAGACATATAGGAATGATTGACTCACATGGTTTCTGACTCTGCGACCACCTTCTCGAGTGCAACAAGAGCCTTTCGTGCCTGCAGACCTCGAGCGCCACTTCTCAACCTGGCATCTTTGTCTTGTCGAAACAGACGTTTTTGCAAACGGTCGTGCTTCAGAGATCGTAATGCCCTTATTGGACTATATGGATCAGACGCATCAACGCCATCGGACAAGACTATGCCAGTTTAAGTTTACTCCTGGTCGTCAAGCGAGGGACTGTAGGTAGAACGTACACTTGATCTCCTGTTCAACGATACATCTAGCAGTCGCTCGGTCCACGACTTCTTGGAGAACGCTTAATTTCCCATTCCCCTTCGCAGCTGATGCTGCGTTGTCGTCCCCATCGACCAATCTACTTTGTTGGAGGAGAGCGATTCTGGTGCCTTCCGGGATACCAGGAATGAGCTTCTCCGCAATGGCTTTGAGCAGAGCTATGTGGACGTCAATCTTCCATTCCAAGTGCATTCCAAAGAAGATGATGTGGACTATAGGGCATCCTCACTCGATTTTCCTGTCCCATTGCGGCCAACCAGCGCATATCGTTGTCCTTCCTTGAGAAGTAGCTTCGCGTCGGATAATATCTCAAGGCCCTGCGATCGAGATTTGGAAGTCCTCTTTGCTGTTGCTGAAGAAGCCGTATCGCCCGAAGTGACCAGTATCTGCAAGCCTGCAACATCGAGCTGTTGAATTCCGGAGATGGGCAAGTTAGACCGGTTCTATTCTTTGGGAAGCCATTTGTGCAGAGGAATTCTGTGAATTTCATGTATTTTTGATAACAGTTACCTCTCGATAATTCGGCGAATCGATATGGAACCGAGTCTGCTTCGCGGTACACAAAATCGTGGCCACTGCCTCGGATGACATTGACGTCATACTTGGTTGGTGCCACGATAAACCGTGCCTGAGAGTCGCGAGCAGTGAGAAATTGAAGACTGAATGGAAAGGCGTCAAATTAGACAGAGAAAGAGCAGATCATCAGTGAACCAAGAAGATATTAATATCAGTTTCAGGCTTCAAGAACCCGGCACTGATGAATTGCATGTCACATCACATCACGGTAAATGGCGTGAAACTTGTGGTAATACCCCCGCAGTTTAGTCACTCTAGGGAGTCATGGTATTTGGAGAGTGGCAGTCACCAGCGCTGATAGTTGATGACTGGAATGACGGCTTGCCCACGCAAATATCAGGAAAAAGACCTCTTGGGCCAATCTTGGCACCATGAGAAGGTGAGTCACGCCGTGAATGAAAACGGAAATGGAAGTGATGGATCATGGAAGGCGCTTTGCTTCCCCGCTTCCCCTGCCTCCCCACTCTTTTGTCACTAGGGTGTCGCTTCGTTGTCTCCTCGCTATGTGAAAAGCACCGCTGGGAGACTTCTGCAGTACATTGCCACTACTCTCTACGAAGGAATATCTGTCGACTCTCACGGAGACACTATCTATTCGATATCCTTGTCGTGGCCCATGCAGGTCTCTTCAACGAACCGCCATTAGAGAGACTTTTACCAGGGAGAGTAGTCAATCGCGATAAAATTGGCAGGGACCACAAACGTCCAAGCTACAAGTACATCGCATCACTCCCATATAATCCCAGCATGCAGACAGCAGAATTCTGCCTCAGGTGATCAGCTCATCCCGTTCTACAGTCATGAATCTTCCCTTGCCGGCTCTCATACATCTGATGTGCCTCTCCACGCTCTTGGCTGTCTCGATAGCCTTTGTAAAAGCCGCTCGATCTGACGGCAGGGCCTCCGTACCCAGCCTCCACCCCGCATAGAGTCTCAGCACGGCGACTTTGCCCCAACAGCTAGACCAATCCACATAATCATGGCCAGGGTTGGCAATCTACCTACGGGATGTAGAAAAATTTCTACGTAGGTAGACATAGATCTACATCTACCTATTCTACATGACCTCGTGTGGGGCCTACGTCTACCTACATGAACTGCCCAAAATATAGGTAGGTAGATTCCACGTACCTGATACAAGTTACAAGCTACAAGTGACAAGAATACGCCGCTCAGTCGGAGTCAGCGCCGAACGGGAATGTACATTGACCAATGATGAAAGCGAACCATCCGCCAGGACCCACATAAATGGGTCCTGGGAAAGCTTCTACCTGAAATCTACATGTAGCCTACATGTAGTCTACATTCTACGCTACATCGCGATGATGACTAAGCATCAATTTCTACCCTACATGAACATGATGTAGGTAGATATAGGTAGACTGCCAACCCTGATCATGGCCGTCCCTGCGCTGTAAAGCCTCAAACCAAGGCGCGCAGCCAGTCAGATCAAGGAACTCCAGTTTGTAGAAATGGTTGCTGAGCATCCTCAGTACGAGGAGAGCCTCGCTCCAATCATGATCGAGAGAATGAGAATAGATGGTTGTGCCGCCGTATGGTATGTTTTGGCCGTGGGGAGACGAGACAGTCGAGCTCTTGGCTCGGGGAGTCAGGCACGGCTCCGGCCAATATGCCAGACTCAAATGTGTCACGGTCGGTAGTTTCGATGAGAGCGTCAGCAGATGCTTCCACGAGACGTCTCGCTTGCTTTGCGGATCCAGGGCCAGCGAGAGATGAGTCAGATTAGGGAGCAACAGTCGCGGGGGACTAGGACTACTGTCTGCTGTATCCCATGAGTCTTGTAGCTCCTCCACAATGGGGTCAGCCTTGACATGGCTGAACAAAAGAAGACATATGTCCTTCAATCTGAGAGACCTGCCGATAGATGCAGATAAGTCGAGACATGTGATTTCAGAGTTGGCACTGGCTTGGCTGTTGAGCTCTTCATTATCATCACCCTGTTCTGGAGGAAGGAAGATGGTTCTCAGGTCACTGAGCGAGATTCCATCTTCGGAAGCAAGACCAACATATCGAACGAGAGCGGATTTCAAATGGCTTGGTATGAAGTACAGATGATACTGGTTGTACACGCGATGAATGTCCCAATCAATGGCCAAACGCTTCAGGATAATGGCAATCAGACTCTTTGGGTGCGGCAGCGGAGCACCAGGTAGAGCTGTGCCCTCTACGCTGGCGTAACTGATGCGGAGGGATCGCGAGCGTGAATTCTCGACGTTGTCGATGGCCGACTGTCTCAACACCCAGCTTCGAGGAGGTGCTGGGCCTGCGGGAAGTCTGCGGCCATCTGCGTCGAATCTCTGTCGCAATGGCCGACGAGGTGCTGGAGATGGATGCTCGGGAATTTGCAGAATCTCCCTGATGCCAGGAGGGACGCTTGGCGATGGGAGGAGCTGTGGAGACGAGATTGCACCTCCTGCGGCCGAGTGGCGGAGAGTAGCAAGCAATTCATTAACGCCCTTGGAGGACTTCGCTGCGTTTCGGGAACAACAATGGCCAAATGGTATCAGTCTACAATTGGCGCTTTTCCAACGCAACGCTGCAACGGTGGCTACGAACCTGCGGAAGTAGACGATGAGGTCGAATTGAGCGAGGATGTCGACAGAGAAGGCTTGAAAGTCTTGACGTGGTTTCGCTTCTTAGGCATGCCCGGACCAAGTCTGACTGCTGTGTGTAATCGAGACAAATCGCAGACACAACGGCCAGGAACCAGAATCACGTGCGCAGATGCAGCTGCTCGATGCAAAACCGACTGGACTTCACTGGAGTAGGTATGTATTGGGCGAATGGTGGAAGACGATGAACTCGAGTCACATCGACGAGCGGAACAGCGTTCCCAGTTGGAGTTGGAGTTCGTCGCCTCGCGAGACCCACCGGTATGCAAGTTATGACCGATCCATTTCGCTTGCCCTTGTCCTGCTCCAGCCACGTCTGGTCTCTCGTTCCAACGCTGACCTCAAAATTGATTGTTGAAGGATCGAAACAGCTTCATTTACCCTTGTTCGCCAGTACAAAGAGAGTTGCAGACTCAAGAGTCCGAGACCATGACGCTCGTGGGTACAAGTTCGACCGCCATTGGGGCCAATCCTCCTCGGCTTGCTTCGTCGAGCTTCTTGCAACAAAAGACCGCACAGGCTACAGCCCACTCGAGTCAAATCAGGTCCAAAGGTACCAAGGCGAGAATACAATACCGTGAACAATTACGAGTCGCTCTCCTCACAAATCTCTCCTTCGCGTGGACACTGGAAGAGGCATTGCCTGCTGGCATCGGGCCTTTGCACAAGCCAAGCCATCTTGCTTTCCCGCATCCCCCAAACGACATCTAGATGACGCAAGCTCTGAGCGACCGGATAGAACTTCCGGTGTCACATTGAGGCAGAACGCATTGGCCTCGTGGCTCCTTTATCGGAAGGCAAACTTGCTATTTGAATCTAACGTCGACGCTCTGCTGCTGCCTCTAACGGAGACGGGCAGCTAGACAGGTAGCATCATCATGGGACACAAGTTGCCTCTCGCCCGGCGAATTCTTTTCCTGTACGGCCGACTCCCATGTGCCAACTCCACCGCTTCGCCTCAAAAAATATGCCCGAAAGGCCACAAGTCTTTGGCCTCAGAAGGTAACATAAGAGCCCAGATGGTTTACTCAAGCTCTAGCTCCCGCGAGCGTTCTGCCATACCAAGTGCAGCAGGTTTCGTTTGGGCAACACCCATCATCAAAAGTGGCAAAAAGCTCTGTCTCGCCAGCCGGTTGCCTTGCAAAGGTATGAATAGATCGGGAAAGATGAAGCGGATCCCTCGGCAAGATGGTCGGCCTCAACGGACAGAGACCGCGGTCCCGCAGAGCATATCGCGTGAAATCTGCGGAAGTACTCCAACAGTGACTCGGAAGCCAAGAATTTCTGCAGAAAACTGGATTTCGCGATACTGGCCGTCTGACGCATATTCTGAAACCCTTTACTGTGCAACCAAGACCATCGCATAGCCACTAGGTATCTTGTCTTCAGGCTGTCTTCGAAACGTATGGTTGCGAGGGTCATTGGAGCTTGTCAAGCCGTTTCAGGGAATGCCTGGTCTTTAAATTGAAGACGCTAGCAGATTATCGGCCGTATACGCTTTAGATGTTCATTCTCCCTGCTGACGGGAACCTCCTCATTGCAGAGGGGGGTGGCAAGATTTACGCGCAAGCAGGTGTTCCCCGACCCGAACTTCCATTGTCGCGACTTTGAGTATTTTCTAGAGGACAGTCCATCGTTTGGCAATCGAATCCACGGCATGTAGCTATCCCTGGTACCTCGTGTTAGCCCTGTCGCTCTCTTCGGCCGAGATGCAAGCTGCAATATGAAACACAACCCAACTCAATCTCGTCCCATATTGTCCGTCCGAGAGATTGGCAGATTGCTTCGACGCTATCATGGAAAGATCTTCTTCTCGAAGGCTCAGCCGCCGGAGAGTGTCATTATCAAAGAAGAGAAGGTGCGCCATCATAACTTACACTCTTAGCCGTGGGACCTCCTTTCTCAGTCCTCAATGCCCACAGCCGCATCGGCTTGCAATTCGAGCTCAATGAAGAGGAATGGCTGGTATTCTGATATGCAACTAGCACTGGACATGACCTGTTGTTTGTCTCAATTTGCAGGGCTCTTGATTCATGCAGAGTAGTGCGTATGTATTGACTCGATATCTCGGCCGACGGCATCAGTGTTTGAAATTACTGGACGCTCCGATTCGTTCGTCAACTTTTCGCCGTCGTCATTCTCATCATCAAGGATTTGAACACGGTTGGTCTCCACAAGAAAACATTTGAAAGACATGTCACGCGACCTAGTTTTCAAATAGGTTTTGCAATGGACGGACGGAAAGGACAATCCTCTGTGCTGCAAGAAGCAGCCGCGCTTACCCCGGAATAACTCAAACGTCAACTGAATCATTTGAAAGAAACAAGTCGACCCTGGTGCTACTTGTTCGTAGAGTGAAACAGTGCGGCCTCAAAGGCCCGTGGACCGGTGAGAAGCCGCTGTGCCGAGACCTCAGACTTGCTCATCATGGCTCGATACGCAATGACTTTCAGATGATCCGTTCATATTTTTAACGCTACGCTGCTGTACCTTGGGAATCACCCTGTGCCAAGCCTTCTTAATGCACGACGCTTCTTCCTTCTGCTCTAGGACCTACCGAAGATATCAGCACCCCTTTTGTCTTCTCGGTCGAGGCAAAAGCGTATGATTTCCTTAGTTGCAGATCCGAAAAAAGCCACCTGCATCCTAGGCCCGAGTGCCGCATCAAATACTACTTGTCACGATCAAAACAGGCAGATTGGGCTGATAGACGACCACTCAGACCTCATATTGGCCACTATTGGCAGCCAAGGGTTACACAGATCAGTACATCATGTGGCGAGTCCGTTGGGCATGCTTCTCTTGATCACCTAAAGGAGGCGAAGCTGATCTGCGACACGCCGCAGAGGCGGGCTTTGTTTCCGAATGGGTCGACCCGATGCTTATGATTCACTGGGACCGTTCAGGTGAGGTATCGCCAAGAGCCACGTCATGGGTAGGGACAGACTTTTATTATCCATGATGTGCGTCGATGGAGTCGGTCAATCTCGATTGTGGTCTCTGTTGATCTGGTTCCCCTTAGATGGATCATGTCACTGTATCAGTGTATTTTTCGCTGCTTCGATGCTCGTCACCAAGACCCCCGTTTCCCCAAATTGTGCCAGACTAATGTGGTAGGTATGGTGTTGAATTATGATTCGTCCGTCTTCAAGCAGACCTTATGTGAGACAGTCATCGTGTTACGATGACCGAGACGAGAGTGCTCTCGAGACCCTCTTTGGATTCGCGTAGCCATACGGAAGGCCCGAAGACATGGCCTTTTGGGCTACTACTTAGTACTTGGCGATTGAAGGATCACTGCGCGTTTGATGAGCAAAGGATTTCCCACCTAGGATCTAAGTTGTCTCTGCCACAACGCGTTCTTCCGCCATCAGAAGGAATCCCGTCGTCTGTGCTCAGAAGTCAGGTGATGTTGGAAATATGCGACTGGTCCAGCTATTATCATTTGCGTCATGGTTGAATTTCGCCGTGTAGTAAGCTTCATGGCAGAAACCGAGGTGTATTCACGACGTTGCCACAATGCCAGACAATGGTGCTTGCATATCTGAGACCTGCAAGCACCCGTCTTCGGCGATGCCTATGGACCCAAGTCCAAGGACCAAACCTCTCTCAACGGACTTAGCTCCTGGGAAGCTGGCTGGCTTCAAGACGTGTTTGATATTCGCCGATTCGGCTGGCGGCATCGGCCTGCGACCGATAGGATGACAAGCAAACAGACAACCGGACCGAAAAGTCGGTAGATACCTATGCTGTCCGTTCGTCATGGTGGGTATGTTATTGTTGGTCGACCAGACTCGCGGAGCAGGGCCTCAGGCGGTTGTGTGTTGGGAACTTGTTGTCGTAGGCTCATAGGCCAGCCGTGGGAGGGAAAAGCCGAGTTCACGGTCCCAGCCCAAAGCTCAAACCTTGTGTAGTGTGTGGTGTGCAGTGAGTAGCGTGCAGCGTGACGAGGCTAAATTTGGCCGGCACTGAATCCGAATGGTGGCAGACCTATCTGACGATAATCGACGAGTCAAGCAGAGCAAGCTGAACAGAGGAGAGCCGGGCAGAGGTAAGCCGGCAGAGGAGAGCCGGGCATCTGTAGTCATGCACAAGCGTAGTAGAGAGGTCGATGGCATTCCGAAGGTCGTCAGTCGTCTAGACAGCCGTCTGGAAAATTGTCTGGAAAGATATGCCACGTCAAGCGGTGACATGGCCCGGATTCACCAGGACTCCTTCCGTTTCGCTTTGGACGCGAGAGGCGAGAGGCGAAAGGCGGGAGGCTGGAGACGAGCAGCGATCTCTTGGCCTGCGACTCCTGTGTGCACGCGTTCCTCCCAGTCGCTCCCAGCTGCTACCAGCTGCTTCCTTTGCCGGCTCCTTCACTTAATCCGGCACAAGAGCTGGCAAAATATGTGCTGCGAGACTTAGGGAGTGTCTTTTTGGTCACCTCGTGTCGTGACTCGTTGGCCTCGGTAATCATCATTTGGTCGGCATTCTTCTCAAAAGGGGACCAACGCTCGTGGTCTGTCCCGAATGTTTGTTTCTTCGAACGTTCCCGTTTCGTCTCGCTATCTTTTCCTCCTTCTCCTAACTCAAATACCGGGGCTCAATCCGGCTCTGTTCATGGACGAGTCCTCTTCACCCAATTTTGCTGCTTCTTCTTCTTCCCGCCACACGATAGCTCTTTCGACGAATAGTTGTATTTCAGCCATCTTCTAGACGTCGTACTGCATGCGCCCTCTCTACCCTTTGCCGATGTGAATCACGTACACGAGTACCTCCCTACCACACGATACCCGCCAGCCACGTCGGCGGACCGTGCAATTCACTGAGCACAGTCGCGTTTTGGGGCAGTCTACTTTGTACAATTGCGGCTTTGACTGTTACTCAGTACCTCGATTTACATGGGTCTAGATCTTTCCAACCATAAGGGCGCCTTGTACCATTGCTAGTCACGCCAAAAGGGATTGTGGTCTTTTTTGGGTCGAAACCATTCATCGTCAGTTCGACTGATACATCTACTCCGTATCGTCCAACAAGATCATTCGTGGCTGGCGATTTCTCACGTGAATAGTGGTGAGTCTTCCTCTATTTATGCTGAATAACTACCACGTGTTTCGCGGTGCGAATCACTGTTGTGGTTCATCTTCAACCAATCCTTCTAGAAAGGAAGAAGAAGAGCGGCAGAAGACGAGAAAAAGGAATATCAGTTCTTTGCTAAAAGCATAACAGTGAACGCACCTTTTAATCCTGCTAGATTGGCGATAGGGTTACGGTAACAGAAAATAACTTTTTCGAGCAAGGGAAAGTCACTTGTGAGCTTGATCTCGATCGAATTCTAGTAAGTGACAAGTCTTCTCTCGGAACTGCAATTTGTTGTCCGCAATTCAGAAAAGGCCATCCCAATACAGTTTGCTCATATCTGTGCTGACGGACGTGCCGCTGTGTCACACCAGCTAGGAACGTCAACCTTCGATCTTACAATTTCTTTGCACCATCTACCAAGGGCGTATCATATACGTGGATGATTGATTTGGAAAGCACTTATCGTTGACAATTACGCATCTATTGGATATATTCGACACGGCTCTCTTTATAAATTTCCTGGACTTCCATGTTGGTTGAAGTTTAGGATCTCGGTCATACAAGATTCATTCTCAACCTCGACATCCTTTTGAACTATACACAAAACACCCACGGGGCTGCTCTTATGATGCACCCTCAACCGTCAAAGGTACGCGAGTTCTCCTGAAGCAAATTTTATTCGTTTCTGGTGGTCGGAAGCATTGTTGGTGCTTTTTGTAGATGAATCGTGACGGCATTTGAGGAAGTACAAGTTTTGTACACCTGGGAGGACCCTGGCCCAAGCCTGCGTCAATGGCCAAGTGGTGATAGGATGCTGATGCAAAGATCTCTTGCACAGCACCAAAGGTATGTTCACCGAGTTCCATCTCATTTCTCATCCCTGCCAAGACTTTTTCGATTGTACCACAGCGCATGACGTTATTGTATTCATTTCTATTCTGTGCCGGGCCCTGGCGTCAACGCTTGGAGGCATACAGGAAGACTGTACCAAGCATAAATGAATCCAATGCATGGTCGATGAGCAGGCCGCATAAGCAACAAAAACACACACAAAAGAGCGCCCTCCAGTCGCCGGGTGGTCTCGTGTAACGTCTCCCCCGCCGGTGATGGGTGCAGCGTGGCGTCCGTTCCGAAAGGTCTGCAAGGACTGTGCAATGTGCAGGGATGCAAGAAGCTGCACGTATCTCCTATGGTGCCTGGAGCTCGAGTCTTCTTGTATGCTCTGAGTATCCAGATGTACTGTACATACTGCAGCGGCTGTACGACGGTGTGTCGGGACCCCGTTGCATTGGATAGCATTAGCACATCCCCCATCCCCTCCATGCAAAGGCATCCGAAAAGAGGAGCACCCCAGTAGCCGTGCCAATTTCTGCCATTTCATGTCTTGCTAATAACAAATCGGAAGCAGGTGGTCTATCCCAGGTCTATCGGTGACGGCGTCTGAATCAGATGCCTAGTTTGTGGCTGGGTGTGGTTGCTTAACACAAGCCAACCACTCGGCGCCGTTTCTTCCCCGTCCACTGAACTCGGAGTTCGAAATCATGCAAAGTAGGAGATGAACTGACATCCGGCATGTTTTGTAGAATGATTACAGCTCCTCGTCGCCGCCATGTGCGGAGCTCGACTACATCGATATACAACCGTCAACGGGAGACTCGAGGTAGGTGTTCGCTCTCATTCGCGAATGGTTCTCGTTGCATTCAAATCCAGTTCCATGCGTGTGTCACCCATCTATCTTTTTGTATCATTCCCTTTTTTTGTCTTCTTCATTATGGCCTTTTTAGGTTAGACCTCGAGAGCTCCTATGCCACGGGTCGCTCTGCCACACGCTACCACCCACCCTATTTGCCCGGTGTGAGATTCGTTGTATAGTTTTGCTTCCATTGCAACAACAACAACAAATCATCATCATCAATTGCCAGAAAGTTCAACAGCAGTTGCAGAGGCAGCAAGATGAGCAATAAAAGGGAAAATAGCAAATCAACATCTCCTATTTGAGAACATACTTGCTCCCCTCCCCCTCCCGTTTCTCTTTTCTCTTTCCCTTGGTCCTTCACTTTCATTCTTATTATTATTACTTCTTGTTCTGGATGACTTCAGTCAGCTTTTGCCGTTTTGACTCTCTGCTCCCCCTGTCGTCCCCTTCATCGCTTATATCCCTTGCTGCGTCTCCTGTAGCTATCAAGGCACCGGGACGGCATCCTGTACTTCCGCATCCATTTGCTTGTCTCGTGCAACCTGGGCGTTGACGGTATTACCCAGATAGTTGGTGGTACTTGAACACATCGTATCGCATGGAGAGGCAGGACAGCGTTTCTTGTGGTAGTCAACTCTATGCCGCTTTCTGAATCTTTGAAGCTCTTCTTCAACTTATTGCATCGTCGGCCCGCAGACTAACCAATGGACAGATACAATCAGGAAAGCGGCAACTCATCTCTCCCGATAGAGCCCCCTGAGCCTTCGCCCATTCTCGGTCTCTTCCAGCCCAGCAACGACTTGCCGCCGGGCTCCAACTACACGCACGACTCAAACGGCATCTATCCTCCCAGTGGGTCGATCTTCGCTCCAGATGGCAGGTTGCGTCTGAATTCTCAGTAGGTCCTCGCCCTGGTCACCGTGTCGATTGAAGGTTCCGAACCAGCATCATATCCTGCGTTATGAGTTTTGGGAAAGATAGCCAAGCGCCGTGCGAAGCCGAACCAGCTTGACAACGCTGACCAGTCTATAGTACCAATTCCTCCACGGGCATGGCACATGCCCAACAACATCATCTCCAAAATCACCGTACTCCGGCGCTGCCGCATCTTGGCCCTCACATACATCCTCGGGATCACCTTGCTTTCCAGAGACAGGTTTCGGACCAGTACTCTCGAGCACCTTCGTATTCCGACCCTCGAAGACAACCCTTGACGGACTACGGACCTCACCTCAGGATGGATGGACACCCGTACAACCAAAGAGGCAATCTACAAGATGCTCCTCCTCTGTTGTCTCTCGAAATGCTGGGCAACTTGGTGTACATGGATCCCAGCATGACGCCCATCAAAGTTGACATCCATGGAACCATTGACAAGGGACCGTTTTTGTCATCGGAACGAGAGTGGACCTGCTACAGGAGAAATTATCTTGCTTGCGTTTGCTCCTTCTCTCTGAGTCCGAATTATCCCAGCGTGCCCGTCCAGTTTACACCAGCCCCAGTTTCTGGCGGCAACGGGCCGCAAACCTTTCAAGTCTACGGCTTTGCGATGAGCATCTCTGCCATGGTGGCAGACAATGAACAACATAATATTGAGCTTGTTCAACACACGCCAAAGAGGGACAAGGGCCCCATCTCCAGGCCAAACAAGGCCCCTCTGGCTCCGAAAACAAACTTGGCACCGCACGGAGCCATGAGCATGTACGGTGATGGCGCTGGCATGGCAAATATTGCACGCCCTCTGTATGCAGACGGATTCTCCGGCCAGCAGGGAATAAGCCATCAGTTGCCCATAGAGCACACGTTCGAGCGCATTCAGTTCAAGCAAGCGACTCAGAACAACGGCAAGCGAAGAGCGGCGCAGCAGTACTACCACTTGGTCGTCGAACTCTGGGCAGACGTGGGCACTCAAGCCGCCGATCAATTTGTCAGAGTGGCGTACCGCAAGTCGGCCAAGATGATTGTTCGCGGCCGGTCACCGGGCCATTATCAGAATGAGAGACGCAACAGCCACGGGGGTGGTGCAGGCGGCGCTCCTGGGGGTGGAGGATTCAGGCCATTGGGGCCCATGACGGAATACGGCAATGGTGCTGCCATGGGAGCCAGTGGAATGGCCTATCATCCGGGCTACGATGGTCGCGGTAGCAATTTCAATATTGTTAGGCATCACGACATGCCGCCAGAAGGCATGTTTTCCTCGTCAAATGGAGGAAGGCCTCCTGGCAAGGCCTACCAATACTATCCCGAGTCGGCGGCGTATGAGAACCACCACCGTGTCGATTTGTTTGGAAACAGACACGGCGTAGACCTCTCCGATGGCCGCAAGGTCAAGCCCGACCTCGAGTTCACTATGCTTCCCAACCCCTTTGCCGGAGGAGCGTCGCGGGCTGAGGATCGTCATCACCGGGAGCGTGGCGTATTGTGATGACATGGACACGGCCTATGGCGCTAAGCTTTGGGAGATCTGAGGTCTTGTGTATACTTTTTCATCATCATGCCCTTTCCTTTCTTGACTTCTTTGGAATTCGGGCTGGTCAGAGCCGAAAGACCAACATACAAGATATCTCACCGACTTGGCGACGAACTTTGAAGGGGGCCGGGGCCCCGAAGCTGGGCTCAGACTCAGCGGGCAGCCTGCAGGAAGAGAGGATAGAAGAAGCATCTGTATGCCAACTACTTTGTTGTACGTCGGATCAGACACATGTGCTTCTTCGATCCCGCGATGTTCAAAGAGGCAGTTTGATTGGCACTTGTACAGGTTTGACGTTTCGATTTTGATTTGGCATTGCACTGCTTGGGAACCTGACGCATGTACTTCGAGAGCAGCGACCTGAATAACCACACAGCCGGGACGCTACATAATTCCTTGCAGCACGAACGGGGAAGTCAGTTTGATAGTTTACGTACGTCGACTGCCCGCCAGGCATGGACGACCGTGTAGGAACGGTGGTGATTAGTCAAGTCACAGGGCTCGATGACGACCAACTTCGACCGAGCGAAGGAGGACCAGCGAGGACAAAAGAGCACGATTAACGAGAGCAGCGAAAGAAAGTAATGAGGACATTTAAAGGCTACTAGGAGATCTACGGCAGCTAAGACAATGAGGACAATGAGAAGAAGGCGAAGGGGAAGAAGTAGAAGAAGCGGCAACGACAAAGGGCCGCAGAAGGGGCTTTTCCTGCCTTGTACGGGCACTGCGGGGAGTACGGAGTTCTTGCGACACAATAACGCAAAAAGGTAAGAAACGAAGCTACAGCCAACCGCAGGACATGCATGGGCGGTGTAGAAGAGCGCATCCAAGCCAGGCTCTACGTCTGGATGGCACCCCATCTCGCTCATTCCGCTCATTCCACTCCTCTCTGCGCCACCAACATTCGAGAGCCTGAGACGGTGAGGGGGGAGAATGCATGAGGAGCAGGGGAGCCCGGAGAACGACAACGGGATGCGAGATGGCAAACAAAGCGGATGGCAGGCAGGGCACTACTGTGAAAATGGGGGCCGCCCAGTCCACTCAACCGACGTGTCCCACTGGCTGGTCATGATGAGAGCAGGGAATAGAGAAAGTAGAACAGCCGCTGCGAATATTGGGAAGCGGTGTCTGTACTCGGGATACCCCAGGGGTTGTGTTTCTTATTTCGTCTTTGAAGTTTGATGTTGTTGCGTTGTCGTCATGTCATGTTTTTGTCATTTTTTGGTATCTCTTTTTGCAATGTTTGTCTTTTTTGCAATGTTGTATTTTGCAGTTCTGTGACCTGTCTATGATGTCCTATGTTTTTCATTAATCGTCTCTTTTTCTTCTACTTTTCCTACTTTTTATGTTGCTTGAGTGCTTATTTGGCCGCCTATTTATGTCTATGATGTTCATACAGATGATTTGCATTCTTTATTTTGGATTTCTTTCGCACATGCTTCCTGGATTGATTGGAATTGGCAGGTAGGGAAATGGAAGAGCCGGCGGGCGAAGAGCGGCTGAATTATTCTACGAAGGTGTTACGGGCTTTCTGGGCAGAAAGATGATGGGAGGAGCGGAACGGAGCTTACGAGGAGGGGGGGGGGGGGGGGATCAGATAACGAGTGAGATTGTATTACGGCGGGCGCATGTCATCACTGTACTGTATCTGACTTGACTTAATTGAGCCTTTTATTTTGACTCGTCTTCATCTTACACTGGTGCTTGTGCATTTGGGGCGGCACTGCCGCTGCAGTTCGGCATACCCAGAAGTATACAGCCCAGATTTGATGAATCCGAAATGGACAGGTTCCTTTGAGGAATCCGTAGTGGTGTAGGTAATGTATCGAAGCTTCGTAGGTACTGCTGGAGCTGTCCCCAATCACGGAGCGCGTAACAAAGCGCGGGGGAAAATGTATTGGAGGCCCCTGTATGCAAGCGGCAGATAACTTAAGCTACGAAAGGAGGATATTGGAGGGGGAAAAAAGAAGAATGGTGTGGCAATTTGTTTCTGGGGCGGAGGGCTTAACTGCCGGAGACACGATATTGTGATCGTCCAGGCAGACAGAGGACTCAGGACAGACAGGACAGACAAGACACTGACAAGACAATGCAGGCAAGAAGAGCTGGGATCCCGCCTTGGCCCCCAAATCAACAAGCTTATTACTCTGTCCCACGGAACTGTTCGCTTTGGGCCATACACAGCCTTGCTTGTTTGTTTGTTGGCTTGCCTATCGTCCGGGGATAGAGGGTATGTACCTAAATCACCTTGTTGCCTTGCCTATCCGAGGCTGCCTACCTAGGTACCTACGTCGATGCAGAGGAATCGTTGAACGAAGCGAGTATTGTACTTGTTCTAATTAGGAGATGGAAGGAGGTTTCCATGGCCCTTGTCCGTCGACGTTTACTTCTATGTTGATGTGTCCGTTCATCTGGCTAGGTACCTAGTTGCGACGTTTTTGGTGTCACTCAATGCCAAGTCCTTCATGCTAAGGAGCTTCCTCCGTCGCGGCAAAAAGGGGGGTTGGGGGTGGCAGACGTCGAGCGCTTGGGCCCCTCTTTCGTCACGAATCAGACGTATTAATTCCCGTAACAAACGACTGCAACAGTTGAATAAACAAGAGGCATAGGTAATTGACGAGTAGGTACGGCTTCTCGGATTTGGGCATGAATACTGCGGGACGCGGAGCGTTTCGACCAACCCCTTGGTTGCGGCCTGCAAAACAGTCCAATCAAAGGTGCATCCGGCCGAGATGAAAGGTGGAATCGGGAGGGGGGAGAAGCAGAAAGAGGCAGGCAGCAGATGGAAAAGCCACGAGTTGAAGGTTCAGGGGATGTGGACCTTTACGAAGAAGGTTGTTCCCTCGGCCGATGACCGTTTCTCGGCCGGTGAGTCGTGACCACGTCAACGGCAGCTGGAGGGGGAAGGCGCCCGATGAGAGGGTGATGCAGATGCCCAAAGGCTGACTGACGGGGCTGACTTTGCGCGCGCACAAGACGTGGCCTACTCGATTGAGTTCCGTGATGGGGGGGGGATTCGCGGGAGGGAAAACGCGGCCGTGCCTGGGGTACGATGATGCTGTGTTGCCAGCAGTTTTTGAACGGCATCGAGGGTGTGACAGAGATGGCAAGATGGCAGTCCCGTGGTTACCTACTCGGTACTGCTCGTGTCGTGTGTTCGTGTATTCATGTGTTTGTGTGTTTGTGTGTTTGTGTCTTTGTGTGTTCGTTTCTTTGTGTGCTCGTGTGCTCGTGTGGTGTCATGATATCATGATGGACAGCAACGGCGTCTTTTCGCAAGTGCAAAGTCGCATTGGCCTTTGGACCCCAGGCCTGCTACGTCACGGACACGGGAAAAGGGAACGGCAGCCAAAGCAGGCAGCTCGCACAGTGCCTCACCGGTGAGAAGAGGTACATACATAGACCGTAGAAGAAGGAGGGAAGGAGGAGGCTGGAGAGAGGCTGGCTACGCACCAGCCGCGCCTTGTTGTTGTCTGCTTATTGCCTGCCGACGAAAACTGGCTCATGCAGGCCGTTCCGAAATCAGGCTGCATCAAATAGGTATGTACATGCCAATGAGGCCATCCAAGAGCGCGGCTACAGCGCATGTGCGGAGGCCCAAAGCCCAAGAGCCCAGGCTCTCGAGTCTCGTCAATACTACCCATCCTTCAAGAGGCTGCGCGAACCGCCGGCGGCAAGGGATCCTCCTGGTCGGTATTTGCCTCCTTCATCTCTACGACGAGGTGTGCTCGTTTCTAAAAAGAGGCAGAAGATCGCTGGACGCACGTCTTGACCGAGCGCAAGAGTGCAGCCTCTCCAGTGTCGAGAAATACAAACACACACCCCCCAATACCGAGACTTGTGATGTTTGTCATGGGTTTGGCCGGAGAGCGGAACCCGCGGCCCGGAAACGCACAGGTTGCTCCGCGCGTTCTTGTGTAGCAATGTCTTGTCTTGTCGGGAACAGACTGCATACATATGTGCCAGTGGCGTTCTTTCGCGAAACTGACGTGAAGACGATAAACACGACAGGTTACACCCCCCCCCCCCCGGTCCCGCAAAGCTGTGGAAGCACCAACGACTACCTACCAGTCCGAGAAATAAGAAATGTAAAAATAAAGACTGGCCGCTCCCGAAATGGGCTGATTTGTTTGTGTTTGCGAATAAAAGACAGACCCGAGGAGGATAGGATAGAATACCGAAAAAAGGATACGGATCTAAGACCGGTCTCCTCGGAAGATGCATCCCCCGCGTTCCCTATTCCCCCCCCTCCCCAATATTGGTGCCAATCAGCTGGGCATAGAGATCTCGATCGCGCGCGTCACACATGGCTCCCAGGTTAAGCACGCGACATTGGCGTTGCTTACCCGAATATGCTTGTTTCCTTTCTGCGTTCCCCTGTGGCCAAGGCTTGGGAATACCTAATATCTGGAGCGGAATTAGCCGTCTTCTTCTGTCTCTCGCGACAAGTCTTGTCAGATGAAGCGGGCGTTTTTCTCAGTTGTCCATTCGGTCATCGTTTGCGGTATCCAAAGGGGAAAGTCGACCAAAGCGTTGATGCCAAATAAAAGCGGGGCATCCAATTATCAACTTGATGATATGTAGGTAGGCGAAGTGCAGAAGATGCATCGATTCAACGCACTGAAGTCCTTGGAATATCCAAACAATCATCCGAAGGCGCACTTCTTCTGATAAGCTAGTGGTGAAATCAAGAAGAATCTCCTAATGAATCGATTCCGGTGACCTGTGAGCGAGAGTTTTGTCGAGTCGAGGCTTTCTTCCATGAGCACGATCCCTCCCCTTCCACATGTTGTGTGCGCCACGGGTCGGCCAACTTGCTCACACACACACACTCACACACTCACACACACGAGTTACAACACACGCGCAGTCACACCCCTCTTCGCGGGAGACGGGCAACTTTTGCTCCCACAGTATCTTGTCCCACGCAGGAGTATGCTCCGTGTGTCCTAGCTCACAATGAAGATGATCACCTCGCACGACGGGAGATCGTCAGCCCACTTGCATACTTTCCCTTGGAGGCAAGAAGGAGGACACATGAGCATGCTGAAAAAGTCTCAGCCCTACCGGCATTATGTAGAAGTGTTCCCCTCTTTCTTGACGTCTCACTGCATGATGGACGTCAAAACGCCGTTGCCGAGCCGACAGAGTATACATATGTAGAAGCGAGCGATATGCGAGTTTGTTGGGTCCCAGGTGTTGAATTTGTTGCCCCTAATCTCGCTTGAATATGAACGTGGAGACCCGAGACATGCGAGAACTTCATGCGCTTCATCTGCATTTGCCTCTGAAATTTCCACCCCTCTTTTTCGATTCTCTTTCAATTGCTCGTACCCATGGCGGCGCAAAAGATCCTGCATGTGCCCATCTCTGGGGTTAACGCCACATTGAACGAATTGTGAATGAAACCCCACGCGTCGACTTATTGTGATGTATCCGATCCATTTGGTCACCTCATGGAGCTCCTGCCGGCCAGGTTTCAGCTGAAATTCGTGCCCAATGAAAGAGGATGAGCCACGTGAAGGATCCAAATTCTCGTCAACTCTAGAGCAGCCGTGACAATCATGCTCGTCGAGAGCTGCGCCCCCTCGATCTACCAGTAGTGTATTGATCGACCGATATACTACATATATGCTGCATCGTGCATGACAATGGGACCATATCTTTCGGGAAATGGAGAAATAAAAATAAAGAACCCTCGTGACAAACAAAGAATGTACAATCCTGCTGTTGAACGAGGTGGAGTATTAATGATGGGTCAGATTCAGCGAGATAAGGCGCATGTCTGCAGACGTACACCGTTGATCGCCAATGCATGTTCGGTACAGCCGAAGTGATACGCCAAGGGGTTGTTCTAGCATGTGCTACTTTGCAACCTAAAGGGGATGGTGCGGAGCAAAAGGGTGGTGGGTAAGCCCATGTTTTTGATAGAACGGGAAGTAAATAACCCGCTGCCGCGGCATCAAAGGGTGCTGATTATGGAGTCGCGAACTTGACAATTGGATAGCATTGGAACTGGGAAAGGAGCTTTGTGTTGGTCGAGGTGTGTCTTTATGACAAGCTGGCACGTCAGTCGTGTCGTTGTTTTCGTCTGCATTTGATTTGCCCGTGATCGCAGGGGCCATCTATCGGACGTCACTTCCTTGGCGGAAACGCAACGAGCAGAGAAAAAACGCCTTGGCACCAAAGTCGTGGTACTTGGAGAGACTTGGGCTTCTATTGCCAATTGTCCCCCATGACTCCTGACTCTCGGCACTTCATCCTAGCAACGGTCTGCGCACATGCACGCACATGCACGCCCAGGCATCCAGACAGACAGACAGACTGACAGACAGACAGACTGACTGACAGACAGACTGACTGACTGACGACGCACTCTCATGAGCGTCTCCAGATGGCATCAGCCATGCGGGCAACCTTGGCCATCTCGGCTACATCATGCACGCGAACCACATCCGCGCCTCCCTGTACTGCCGCTGCCACAGTGGATGCGGTGCCCCAGATTCTGTCCGATGGCTCCTTGGCCGCGGTGATATCTCCGATAAAAGATTTCCGGCTGGACCCCACAAGCCATGGGAGTCCTGCCAGGCCAGGCCAAGTCTTGAGTGCTTCCAAACGGCGCAGAATCTCCAAGTTCTGAGCAGCCGTTTTCGCGAAGCCGATGCCCGGGTCGAGAATGATGCGCCAACGACGGATACCAGCTGCCTCTGCGGCTGCAACTCGTTGTAGGAGCTCCGAGGCTATTGTAGGAATCAAGCCGCCTTGGTAGTTGGTTTGTCCCATCATGGTCTGCGGCGTTCCACGCATGTGCATCAGGCATATGGTTCTGCCAAGGCGCGCTACCGTGGGCAACATTTCAGGATCCAGCGTCCCGCCCGAGACGTCGTTGATCATGTCCGCTCCGCTGGCAATGGCGCTCGCAGCAACGGACGACCTGTAAGTGTCCACGCTAATGGCGATACCGCGGGCCTCTGGGAGAGAGCGAATGAGCTCAACGGCAGGAAGGACACGAGAGGCCTCCTCCTCAGCAGACACTTCAGGTCGACCAGGGGCTGTCGATTGACCACCTATGTCGAGGATGGTGGCGCCATCACGTATGTGATTCAAGACAGTCCGACGAAGATTGTGCAAGTTGTGCTTGCCCCCATCCGAAAAGGAGTCGGGAGTCAAATTTAGGATAGCCATGACGTGAGTCTTCCTGTTGTGAAGAAGGGGAGTGAGATGTTCGGCCATGCCACCTATTGGCGTGACGGACGACAGCGGTTCTCCGACAGGGAGATCGTTCAGGTAGTCCTGTATCAACTTCCACGGTCTTGATTGATCAAGAGCTTTCGAGGGTACCAATCTGCAGCGAGCAACATGGAAATGCGTGATGAGCATGTGGTCGAGGGCACAAGTCACGGGCATGGTCAGGGGCAGGGGCAGGGGGAATGCTTACTCTGATAGAGGCCTGAGGACGAATTCGCGCTCTGCTATGCCAACATGAGGCACGTTTAAGCGGTCGTGACGTATGACTTCATCTCCGTACAGCAAGATGTCCAGGTCAATGTTGCGAGGCCCTTTATCAATGAGCTTGCGCCGTCCTAGGCCGCTCTCTATGGACTGAAGCTCATCCAGCAAGGCCAGCGGTTCCAGATCTGTTTCCACCTGTTTGTGATGGGCAGAAGGTTAGCGTTTTGTAGCTTGTGCTGATTTCGCGTACAGAAAAGGAACCAAAGGAAAGACGCAGGTCAAGGGAAAAAGGACTGAAAGGGCCAAGAGAACGATAAGGGCCATGATACAAAAGAGCCGGAATAGCCGAGATCCTTAAGAAAAACAGAAGAGAAGGATATATACAGACAAGAACCGAAGGGACTTCAAGAGCCAATAGCACCAAGAAACGATGAGAGCCATAAAAAGGAGCCGATAGTCGATATGCCTGAATAAACACAGGACAAAAGGAAAGAATTGCAACAGAACCAAAAGCACTTCAAGGGCCAAGAGAACCAAGAGAAACATGAGAGCCATGAACCAAAGGAGCCGAGACACCTAGAGAAAGACAGAAGGGGGGATAGGAAGCGAATTATACAACGAAAGCCAAAAACCCACCTCGCAAGCTCCGTTCAGAAATCGTTCCTGATCAAGCACATACATGGGCTCCGTCTCCCACAGACTACTCGTGCGTTTCACGCGTATGCCACGGCGGTCCATCTCGTTGCACGCCCTTTCAATCTCGGCGACTCGATCACCCAGATTGCTTCCGAGGGCAATGTAGGCCTTCTTGATGCGAGACCCGCCATTGCGACAGGCACACGCCGAGAGCGCGCGTCGTGGTATTGCGACCGGCCATGAGGGAAGAGGACGCGGCTTGAGAGGCTGAGGGGGACGCGAGGATCGGGTCGATAGTCCTCGAGAGTCAACAGTAACAGCAGTAGCAGGAGGAGGAAGAGGAGAAGTCGGTTTGCAAAAGCTGCGACCAATTGCTACTGCTCCACGATGCACGATCTGCTGAGGAAAGGCTATGGACGTTGCCATGACGGAAGCAAGACGTTGTACCACGTGCCCGGTACCGAAGAGTAAGATCTTGGCGATGACAAGTTCTGGGGGCGGGAAGCGCGGGGCCAAGATTTGCCGGCTCCGGACGGAAGCCCCGCCGAGTTGTGCGGCGTCAAGCTCCATCTCAGCCAAGCCTCCCGCGACGGCCCCAACTTTGTCCCTCGGCTTCTCTCAGACTGTCAGTTGCGCCCGGAGCGCCCATTCTTTTGTGCCTCGGCTCGGTAAAGCCCGTGCCAGTTGAGCCGCCACGGCAAGGTCAAGGCGTCGAGTGGCAATGACGCATCTCCGTTGGTCTCAATCCTTTTTACCCATCTCTTTCCTTCCTGGAGCCTTTCGATTTGGTCGTCACGAAGTTTGATCTTTGATCTCCCTATTCCATCAATTTGCTCTCGCCCTGCTTTCCTATTCTCTCGCAGCGCGCCTTACGCTTTCCACCAGACAATCTTCTTACAATCATCTAGACATAGCCATGGCTTCTCCTCGTAAGTTGCTTTTCCCAACACAACACCTACCAACTGCCTATGGAGACCTCACCAGGAAACTCGACAAGCGAGGCATCTGTACAACTTCTCCTACCCCCTTTATTACTACCGCCACGCACTGTCTCCTGGGAAGCAGGGAACATCAAGAGATATCACGCCACCGGCAAAAGGTCACGTCATGCAAAGGAGAGCCCGCGCCAAGGAAACGAAGAAACCGACGTGATGAAAATAAAGCAAATGTGCAAAGAAACTGACATGTTTCTTTTCAAACTGAAGAGCAGATTCGGACGCCCATCACGGAGCTGTTCAAGATTCAGCACCCCATCCTGCTAGCTGGCATGAACGTCGCCGCCGGCCCCAAGCTGGCGGCTGCTGTGACCAACGCCGGCGGTATGGGCGTCATTGGCGGTGTTGGCTACACCCCCGACATGCTGCGCGAGCAAATTTCCGAGCTGAAAGAGTATTTGACCGACAAGAATGCTCCTTTTGGTGTTGATCTGCTTCTGCCGCAGGTTGGGGGCAATGCGCGAAAGACCAAGTACGTTAATTTCCGTGAAAATGCTCCGATACGCCCCCCCCCTTTCCCCTTTCATTATCTTGCAGCGCCGTTCGCGTTCATATTTGCTCTCTTCATGGTTCGCGAGTAACTGACAAGCCGCGCCACTTTCTCCCTCGTTATAGTTACGATTACACAAAGGGCAAACTCGATGAGCTGGTTGACATCGTCATCGAGTCGAACGCCAAGTTATTCGTCTCGGCCGTCGGAGTTCCTCCCAAGCATGTCGTCGAGAAGCTCCAGAAGGCTGGGATTCTGTACATGAACATGATCGGCCACGTCAAGCACGTCAAGAAGTGTCTCGAGCTCGGCGTTGACATCATTTGCGCCCAGGGTGGCGAAGGTGGTGGCCACACTGGTGATATCCCCACCACCGTACTTATTCCCGCCGTCGTCGAAGCCGTTAAGGGCCACAAGTCCCCCGTGTCGGGCGGTCCCGTTCAGGTCGTCGCCGCCGGTGGTATTCACAACGGCCAGCTCCTCGCCTCCTCTCTCATGATGGGCGCCAGCGGTGTCTGGGTCGGTACCCGCTTCATCTTGACGGACGAAGCTGGCGCACCCAAGGCTCACAAGGATGCCGTTCGCACAGCCGGCCACGACGACAATGTCCGAACCATCATTTTCACCGGTCGTCCTATGCGCGTGCGCAACAATCCGTATATTAACGACTGGGAGACCAACCGCACTCAAGAGATGAAGGAGCTCGTTGCCAAGGGCACCATTCCTTATGAGGTCGATCTCGAGAAATACATGGGCGGGGAGTCCGCCAGCGAGCACAGCGGTGTAGCAGGCTATACCAGCAATGCCGCCGACGTTGATTCTGACCCCAAGAGCAGCGGCGACGACGATGATGACGACGACGACCCTCTTGAGCAGTTCAGGCCGTACCTCATGGGCAAGTGCGCTGCTGTAGTTAACGAGCAAAAGTCTGCCAAGGCTGTTGTGGACGAGTTTGTGAATGACGCTGTTGCTTGGATCAAGAAGGGGAACCAAATGATCTCGAAGCTGTAGAAAGAATAACAAGAACAGGATCAGGAAAAAATCTTGAATAAACAGTGGGATAGAGGGTGGCGTATATGATGAATCGTTCTGATATGGGTTCTCTTTTTGTCTCTATACCTGTGTACATTATACATAGCATTCTGAGTTCGAGCAATGATGAGTTGACGCACAGTATCTGTTTACTCTATCGTACTTTGCGTGGCATTGTCGGTGACGTCGAGAATTTGAGCAATAGCATGGCGAGGAAAACGATTTTAGCCACGCAAAAAGTCGTTCTTCCTGGCATGACATGGCGAAGCATAGGAACTTGCTGTAATTAAAACAACGTCTATTTCTAGTGCTAACTCCCCTCTTTCAGCCAGCCAATAATTGAATCTCGACATAAACACGCCCTCTTTCGCAAAGCCTACCCTCACCCTACTCGGAGTCGTGATGCCTATCATGAGCGGAGTTTATCCACTCAAATACACACCCGCCATGTGCATGCCACCTCGAATTTTTGTCTGTAAACACCCCATCCCTCAATATAAGGCCACCTACCAGCGTGGTAGTCCAATTTGTTCAACCATTTTTTTGGGGGGTGAGATTTATTGTTGTTGTTTTTCACTCCTTTGCATCGCGGTGCGCCGTGTTTTGCTCTCCCATCTGGAAGACTTGAGATAGACAAGAGCAAGAGAGCAGGAACAAAAATACAGACCAGAAAAGAAACAAGAACGAGACGAGAAGAGTAAGACCGCAGAACATAACAAGACACAACGCAAACCTGACCTGACCTGGCCTGACCTTTCACACAACAAGCGTACAACGACATACGCATTGCCAGAAAACGAAAACAAACTCAGCTGGCGAGATAGTCACGAACTGCACTCTGTAGCCGCGTAGCCCCCTCCCCGAGCACATGGCTAAGATTCTCCAAGTCGTCACTAGCCGTGATGCCAAACTTGCGCACAAAGTCCTTGGCGGCAGATTCGAGGTCCCCGTACTCCTCTTCGACGTCTTCCTCGGGTCGGCCAAAGTAGGCGTTGGACGAGATGGAGGTCGCGCCTTCGAAGCCTTGCAGACGAGTCTTGGCCTCTGATTGGGCGTTGGGGTCGAATGCGCCCTTGCCAAAGTATTCGTCTGACGATATGCCCTTCTGGGTGCCAAATTTGCTTCGGGCGTAGTTTTCTGACTCGTCTGCGGGTGCTGGTGTATCAGTATGAGGAGTAAAGAGCGGGGCGGAAATGACGAGGAGAGACAGAGAGGATAAGGAGGAGAAGAGGAAGGATATTCATACCATGGGAAGCCTTGACTGGTCCTACAGAACCAAATCCTCCAGAGTTTTTCTTGGGGGCGGCTTGGGATGCGGCCTTGCCGCCTCCGACCTGGCCGAAGCCAAGACGTGCAACGCCCATGCCCAATCTCTCCACTTCGGCGGTGGACTTTTGACGAGCGTGGGAACCGGAAGCGCCTCTCGCAGGACTGATGGGCGTGGGGGACATGATCGCAGCGGCTCCGGGAGCATCCTTGACAGAGACATCCTCAGCCTCGGGATCGTATCCAAGTTTTGCGATTCTCTCGGCCTCCTCTTTGGCCTTCTTCTCGGCCTCATCGAAGTCAATCACGTCGCCAGTGACCTTCTTTGCGCCAAGCTTCTGCACCTTCTTTGCGCCGAGGACGTTGACTTTCTTCGGTCCGCTGCCCGTGGCGGTCTTGCGAAGCGCCGCCGAGGTGGTGATTCGACTGGCGGCCGGCTTCGACTGTCCTGTAGAGTCAGACTTGGCAAGGGGTGAGGCTGATCGAGTAGCTTCCTTGCCGCCGCCTGGAGCCAGGAAGGGAGACGGGGTGCGGCCGACAACTGGGGGTGTGCCAGTCCGCGAGACAGGGGGCGTCGGGCGTTTGATGGAGGGCTTGTCCCACGAGGAGAAGAAGTCATCCTCGGGCTCACCAGCAGGAGTCGCAGAGCTGTCGTCGGTGCCGTCATTGATGACAACTTCATTGGGATGTCTGCAGAGTCGCGGTTAGCGCAATTCAGGGTAATCGCACAAAAAGCAAAAAACGGTCGATGACGCTGGGGAGACAAACTCCTTGGCGTCACGAGCAGCCCGGCGCTTCAGCTCGTCCTTGTATTTTGTCGCTGCAGAAGACTGGTATTTGGTCTTGGAATCCTTGCTGTTCAAGGCTGCAGTTCCGCCATTTTGTTGGAAGAACTTGGTAGCAGATTCATTGCCCCCAACCTTCATCACGCGCAACTGGTCCCATTGCCATTCTGTTACCACAGGTCAGGTCAGGTCCTTATTTAAATGTAGACACAGCTTGGGATTCGTTTGAAAGGTGTACGCACGGTCCAAGTTTGTTGATCGCACGAACGAGATGTGCACACCGAGGTTTCGATGGTTGGACGAACAGTCCAGGCAGAGGTAGATTCCGAACGGCACCGACGTCCAGGTTGGGTTCTTTTGGCCGCAGTCGAAGCAAATCTGGAAAGACAGAGTCAGAAATGTCGCGCGGCATGTCGGTCCCTCCCTAGGTACCTACCTTATTCGCAGGCTTCGACTTGAGCTTCTCAAAGATCTTGAGCGATTGCTGCTTGGTGGCTAGGCCGCTCATGGTGGGCGAAGCAGGGATCGACACGCAAGCTGCTTCGGATCGAGCTTCTTCGTGTTGATGTACCGGGAGGAATTGTTGGAAGGGCGCACTCGATGCCGGAGCCGCTCGATGACAATGGCCAATACTGTACTGAAGCGAGCGCGGTGGTTCAGATCGAGTCGAGATGGGTATGTACGTCGTTCTCGAATCTCAGGAGGCATCCATGGCGAGGGGCGGCGATTTGGTAAAGTGGCATTGTCCAGCACGCTAGCCTGGATTGGGCCACGGACCGGACCCCCACATCTAAACATCCCATGAAAAGCTGACGGACTTGCCGATCGAGATTCGAGTGTGCCCACTGCCAAGTCAACGAGAACGGCCCCGAATCGCCAAAACGAACAGGTACACAGCAAAAGAAACAAGTCTTGTCAAAGCGAAAACGAACTCGAAGGAAGCCACCAGTAGCTTGGTTGCTCCATTCTACCCGGCTTCCAGAGCGCACGCGTGCGCGAATGTCTTGATACCTTCTACTGGCAGCGGGCCCGTCCGACGATGAAGCTCACCACCTCAACCTCAGCAATGCTGCGACCCACGAGAGGCGTCGCGGCCGTTGTAGCGCCAAACCCGATGCGATGCGTCGCCAGACAACGTCGTTCGCATGCCACGCACAGCGATTCCGCAACGAGCAAAACCCTGAGTGCCGCGCGTCGCACTGTCACGCCGTTCAACGACGATGGCCATGTCCCATGGAAACAGCTATCCCGGAAAGAGAAGACAGCTCGCGCAACGCAACAAACCTTCAACTTTTGCTTCGTCATAGCCGGTGTGGCTCTCACTGTAAGAATCTTGTCATGATGACGGCGGAAAGTGGCTGCTCGGCAACATCACGTGCTGATTATTGTCAGGGTGCTGTCGCGTATTTCATGTGGACCGATGTCTTTGACCCGGACAGCAAAACCGCCCAGTTTAATCGGGCGTTCGACAGAATCAAGAAGGACTCAAGGTGCATCGAGGTCCTGGGCGACTCGAAAAAGATGGTCGCATACGGAAGCAACACTAATAACCACTGGCGAAGAGCAAGGCATATTGCGTAAGACATGCCACATACCCCGTCATAGCTCTGGTCTTCCTTTGGTCCAAGTACAAAGGAAGAAGATAAATTATTGGCAATCTTCTAAATCGAATTTTCCGTGTACAGAACGACGACAGAACGAACCGACGAGCACGGCAACCAGCATCTGGTGATGAGCTTCCACGTGCGTTTACAAGAGGATGGATCCCACTCATCGATCGTTGACGAAGTATACTAAAACATGTTCTCCAGGTCGACGGTCCTCTACGAGACGGCGTCGCTCAATTCTGGGCAGTGAAACAAGTAGGCCACTCGGATTACGAGTATAGATATCTGATGGTCGATGTGGAGGGCCATGAACGGATATACCTCGAGAAGACGAGCTCGCCGAAGACGTCAGCCAAGCGGCAGCTCAGTCTGTTTGGAGTCAAGTGGTGAGGGAGAATCATGTGCGAGAGAAGGAAACGCGCATCGAGGAGCAGGACTTGGAAATTGGTGTCATTAAGAAGCATAATGTAAGTGCTTGAGTCTGCGCGGTTCAGCGAAGGCAGATGACCGTTGGCTGTGCAAGACAGTTACTACTCAATTTCATTCTCTGTGTGTGCAGGCATCAAGAAAATGGCATTCGCAGTGCGCAAAGCAAATACACACTACGCGGGCCATGTTCTGCCGACGGAACAATCTGCCGAAAGAACCGGCCTGATCGTCGCAGTGCTTGGGCAAGCAGAAAAGATATTGCGACCTTAACCAGACAGAATAGTACGCGAGTGGTTTATGTTCTCTCCGCGCACCTTCTCTCCGCTCATCTAGGCACATATTCGTATACAATGGATATATCGAGCAAGCGTTGCACTGGGCCTTCACACAAACGAGCATTTTGCCGCCCATATATACATCTGGTCTGAGAAATTGTGTTCCAGTAAGGTGCTACCTTCCCCACTGCGCCTCGCATAGATCAGGCCTCACATACACATACACGTGGGCTACCACAGACGACGGGGCGCGTTTCAGGCTGGTAGTTAGATGTTCATGATGTTGTTGCCGGGGGGTGCCATGTTGCAACTGACGGACACGGCTTTTCTTAGGTTTCGTGCGTACTAAATTCGATGGCTGCTGGCGCCAGCTCCTTGTATGCCGCGAGTGGAAGAACCACGGCGCCCACTACGTGGTATCGTATACATACAAATAGTCATCCGAGATACAGAACCATGGCCGTATTTTGTTCGCACCTCAATGTCGAGAGATGTTCAAGTCTCGTACACAGCATATGCCCGACTTCTGAGCAAGGCCGTGCCTCTAGATCGACGGCTTTAGGAGCAAGCCTTGCCCAACATGGAGAGTACGATAGTCTGCACTACGCCGAGCGACCAGAGTAGGAGAGACAAATCTGCGACTCTCGGAAGTGGCAGGTGCCGAGAGCATAGCGTTAGTTTGACGTGATGGAAGAATGCAACAACTGGGTGCACAGGAGCTGTCCACAGAAGCCGCCTACTTGTGCCGCGCGTGCGCTCCTTGCAGCACCGGTCTGCGGCTATGAATGGTTTCGAAATTTCACCAAGCATCAAGCATCAAGCATCCAGCCAAAGCCAAAGCAACACCTGCCTTACAGAGCCCTGCCATACCGTACCTCCCATTCCGCACAGCACGCCACACACGGCCGGCTAGAAATGAAGATATCCGCGTTCGTCAGGCATCGAGAACTCCTGTCCACGAATACGGCAGTGCTCCCTATTGTGCTACTGGCGTCGAATTTCGCAGCATCTCAACAGCCCAGACGGCCAGGGGCCAGGGCCCAGCAAATTCCTCGCACGCCGTGCTCGTGGCGTGTGCAATCCACTTTCCTGAGTTGTTCCGGTTGGGCAAGGCAACATTAGGAAGGCCTGTGGTCAAAGCCATCATGGCGTAGGCACGGCCCTCATGACGTACACATGGTTCGATCCCTTCTCATGATGAGAACCTGACGATCCTGACTTACTCGGCGATAGGCTAGATATGCCACGTGGAACCTTGGAATGTCGGCTGAGTGGCGGTACTCATGGACGAGCGCATGGCACATCTACGCCATGTGTGCGAGAGCGTGACGAGATCGACTTGACTGACGGAGTGACGGAGTGACGTACTCACTGGACTGCTCGTGATAGATCGAGCAGCGAGATGTCATACCTAGATGAAGTGAGGCTTGTATGGCACAAATAGCACGGCGACATTCGCGGCCAGACGTTTCCGCGGCACTCTCCTGACACTGGCAGACAATGTACCAACTTCTCCGCAATGACTACATCACCCCTACTGTGTTAGGCCGTTCGCGCCACGGTAGCTCCAGCACGAGTGATGGGGAGAGAAATAGCGCGGTTCCAAATTGCTTCAGTCCGGTTGAAGGGAGACGAGTACAAAAGGCAACATATGTATGTCTATACTTATTAGGCCTACATGGTGCTTCGGATCTCCGGTTGCACGGAACACGTGCGATATGTATGATGTATCTCCGTCGCCGCCGAAGATGACGTTCACTCGTGGGCCATGCCGGATCCAAATTCCGTCGTCTCTTGCCCCAGATCGCTGGGATGACAGTGGTTTATAAGGCTTCATCGCCACCCATCCCTTCGCGACCGCGTGGTCACCGGCAAGTAATCACGTGATGGGTGACGATGCTTAGCTCCCGGTCTGACGGACCGATCCGCCTCAAGCCACAGAGAACTTCACAGCAACAGCCAGCCAGATCATCAATCACAAGTTCACGCTACATCAATGGCCATGTGCAACCATGGTCATTCACGAGATAGATACTCATACTACATCGCCTCAACAGAGTCATTGGGTGGTAGTATCGTGTGCCGCATGAGAGAACTGCGCCGTTTCTGATTTCATTCGTGACTCAACAGAGTTCGCACGTAGGGCTGCCGATTCCTGAAGCACAGACGCCGCTAACACTGCAGCATCCAGTGATCTCTCTGTGTCCCTGACACTAAATTCCTTGCTCAAATTTGTTCATCCTAGTAGATTGAACCAAATCCGCCTACAACATGACTGATTTGATCGAAGAGGAGCGCAGAATCATCCTCGACAATCCTCTTGGTCACTCGCTCGACAGCGTTCGTGAGGCATTGCGCAACGCCGAAGAAGATGCACAAGGCGAAGCTTTTGATGCCGAACGATCCAACCCATGGCTTGAGGCGGTGTTGGAATTAGTCATTGCCCTTTACGCTTCCAAAGCCTGCCGGTGGCTTGCAAGCAGAATCGAGAAAAGACGCCATCTCCCGAGCAATTTGGGAGACATTTGCACAAGACTAGAGAACCACGAGCTCCCGATTCAAGTCTTTCGCCCACTATCACAGCTTGTGCTCAATCAAGCATCAGATATCGACATTTGGACTGCCGTCATAGCCGTGGTCGACACACAAAACAAGGACACTCCGTCCACTTACCATCCTCTTTCATGGCCACCGTTTAAATATACTGCAACGGAAGCTGATGCCGAGGTGTTTATCGAGATTTGTAACTCTACTCATTGTGCTGTCGGAGGATTTCACCAGAAATATTTCGAAGGGCACGAATGGAACAGCCGAGCCGCCGAAGTATGGCAGAGAGCCAAGCATCTCTACAGCGACAGCGAGAAAAAGTGGCTAAACCTTCCACTCCAGCCTACTGAGGACAACCTTTGCAGCTGGTGGCTTGGTTTGCAGAACAATTTCTTGGCAACCGAACAAGCTGCATTCTCTGGAAGGCCCGTACAAGATGAGGATGGTTCTGACTCCAATAACTATGGTTCTGACTCCGAGGACTATGGTTCTGACTACGAGTACTTACAGGAACTGGAGCTTTTGGTCAAAAAGAAGAAGAACGGGTCTGTAGTAGAGCAACATGATTGGCGAGACGTATTGGCCATCGGCAGACTCGCACAGTCTGAACAAACGGAGGCGAAGGAGCTATTGCTTAAACTTGGCAGCGCTGTGCGAGAAGTATTCGCTCAGCAGCCAACTCGCCGCTTTGTTCACGCCTTTACTCTGACTGGTAAAACAATGGAGACATGGGTATTCGATCGATCTGGGCCCTATAGCGGCGCTACGTTCAACGTCCACGAGGAGCCCGAGAAGTTTGTGCAGGTGCTCTGCGGGTATTTGATGATGAGTGACGAGGAGCTGGGGTTGGATGTCTTTACGGAAGAAAAGGACGGCAGACGGTTCGTCACGATTCCCGTCAATCCATGTGCAACGGAATCGATACGACTCGAGCTCAATTCTAAGCCGATTTTCTATCGGCGAGCCATTGTCAGCCGTGCCACGACTTGTTTCCCTGCCAAGCCGATTGGCGTACCAGAATTTGACAGAGTCGTCAAATACTCCTGGATTCCTAGCACTTGGACACCCGAGCCAGATCTACTGAGCAAGGCAAATGAGCACCGTGTCCAAGGTGTTGCGAAAATGGTGGGCTATGAAAGGGAGATTACGCGCATAAGCAAGCTCCGTGACGGTCTGGCGTTTTCAACACCGCACAAGGATCAGATACCGTACGACGACCGTGTTTTACGTGTGCTGGCCGTCACCCCGTTGGGGCGACCTCTTGAAGAATTCGAGTCGATCCTCGGACTCCTTGGATGTCTTCACGACGCCATCGAAGCCCATCGATCACTCTACATACGTGGCAAGATTCTACATCGGGATATTTCTATAAACAACATAATCATTACCGATCCGGCAAAGGCCAATGGAAAGAAGGGCGTGCTCATAGATCTCGACTTGGCCAAGAACATAGATGAAGGCCTGAGTGGGGCAAGGCATCGAACCGGCACAATCGAGTTCATGGCTGTCGGAGTTCTTCTAAGGGAAGAGCACACATACCGTCACGACCTGGAATCGTTTTTCTATGTCTTAATCTGGCTTTGCTTTGTTTATGGTGCGAAAGGCCACGGGACAAAGCCAAGAAATGCACCCCCGGATTGGTCCAAAGGATCCCCTGCGCTTATTGCACAACGTAAGCGTGGTCACATGAGTTGCAACTTCCAATTGTTTATGAAAGATTTACCAGCTGAATGTGGTGAGTGCGTCGAGAAATTGATCGCGACAATACGCGGCATCCTATTTCCAATACCAAATGATGGAACAGGGAAACCCTATGAAGGCACTCGGGAGAACCCAGATGACATGTATGGACCGATTCTTAGAGCATTTGAGGCAACCATACGCGAGACCGGGCAAAATGGGGGGGCTCAGAATTGATATATACATAAGTGATACAGCACTTTCACTGTCAGTTCTCTCCTTAGTCATGAGTAGCCAAACAAACAAATACTGATTACTCTCCGAAATTTTCGCAGTGATACCTCTCTCTCCTTCATCTGACTCGTTCATCAGAATTCTCCTGTCCCAAAAAGCCGTCCATTTCGCCCAGTGCTGGCCGAGTGTGGCGGCTGGCCCCGACCACTTTCCTGGGTCGTCCACTGTCCCGGATGTCCAGGGTGAAGGTTAGGGAGGCCCGTGGTCAAAGCCATCACGGCGTAGGCGCACAGCATTTAGACATAGAGGGTTGCTACCGCGGCCCTCCATGGCGCATACATACCTAGTTCGAACTTCGATCCCTTATCGTGATGGGAGCCTGACGATCCTGGCTTACTCGGCGACACGCTAGATCTATCATATGCCACGTGAACCCATGATTACCGGCTGAGTCACGGTCTCGCGGGACTGCTGGACGAGCGCATGGCACATGTAGGTATAGGCCTACATGTTGGGCTGGGCTCCGATATTGCACCGGGATTGCTGCGATGAAGCCGATGGAAGCGGCTGTGGGTCATGTCCTGTGTTCCGGCCAAAGCTCTAGGTATGTATTTAAACATACGGAGCACTCATCGTTGGTCATCCCGTGGTTAGATCTTCACTGAATAATGAATTTCAGTCACGTCTTTCTCTTCTTTGGTTGAAGCCTTTGGGGGTCATGAGGACTTCCATTGGCTTGCGCCTTTCGTTCGCGGTAGAGCGCTACGGAATCCTGTAGGCTGTGAGGATTGCCGCTCACCTTTTTTTGTCCTTCGTCTTGTTCTTTGTTTTCACTACATTGTGACAAGTTAGGTATCTCCTTCACTCATGTGCCATGCCGGATCCAACTTTCGTCTCTTGTTCCAGATCAGCACCCTCGGGTATTAAAGGCTTCGTGGGATGATAGTGGTTTGAAGCTTCGTCACTCCCAATCCCTCGCGACGCGACCACACTATTTTTCGCGGTCACCGGCAAGTACATCATCACGTGATAGGTAACGATATTCGATGTGACGGGCCGTCCGCCTCGAGCCATAGGGAAATTCACAGCAACAGCCAGCCCGATCATCAATCACAAGTTCACGATCACACATCTCGCTGCATCAATAGCCATGTGCAGTCATGGTAATTTACGAGATAGATCCTCTTGTTTGATCGCCTGAACAGAGTCATTTGGCATTGGGTGGTAGTATCGTGTGCCGCATGAGAGAAATGCGCCGTTTCTGATTTCACTCGTTGACTCAACAGAGTTTGCACATAGGTCTCCCTGTGTCTCTGACACTAAATTCCTTGCCCAACTTTGTTCATCCTAGTAGACTGAACCAAATTCGACTACAACATGACTGATTTGATCGAAGAGGAGCGCAGAATCATCCTCGACAATCCTCTTGGTCACTCGCTCGACAGCGTTCGTGAGGCATTGCGCAACGCCGAAGAAGATGCACAAGGCGAAGCTTTTGATGCCGAACGATCCAACCCATGGCTTGAGGCGGTGTTGGAATTAGTCATTGCCCTTTACGCTTCCAGAGCCTGCCGGTGGCTTGCAAGCAGAATCGAGAAAAGACGCCATCTCCCGAGCAATTTGGGAGACATTTGCACAAGACTAGAGGGCCACGAGCTCCCGATTCAAGTCTTTCGCCCACTATCACAGCTTGTGCTCAATCAAGCATCAGATATCGACATTTGGACTGCCGTCATAGCCGTGGTCGACACACAAAACAAGGACACTCCGTCCACTTACCAGCCTCTTTCATGGCCACCGTTTAAATATACAGCAACAAAAGCTGATGCCGAGGTGTTTGACGAGATTTGCCACTGTACTCATTGTGCTGTCGGAGGATTTCACCAGAAATATTTCGAAGGGCACGAATGGAACAGCCGAGCCGCCGAAGTATGGCAGAGAGCCAAGCATCTCTACAGCGATAGCGAGAAGAAGTGGCTGCACCTTCCACTTCAGCCTACTGAGGAGAACGTTTGCAGCTGGTGGCTTGGTTTGCAGAACGATTTCTTGGCAACCGAACGAGCTGCATACTCTGGAAGGCCCCTACAATATGAGGATGGTTCTGACTCCGGGGACTATGATTCCGACTGCAGGTACTCGCAGGAACTGGAGCTTTCGGTCAAAATGAGGAAGAACGGATCTGCAGTAGAGACGCATGATTGGCGAGACGTATTGGCCATCGGCAGACTCAGAGAGTCAGAACAAACGGAGGCGAAGGAGATATTACTTCAACTTGGAAGTGCTGTGCGAGAAGTATTCGCTCGGCAGCCAACTCGCCGCTTTATTCATGCCTTTACTCTGACTGGTACAACTATGGAGACATGGGTATTCGATCGATCTGGGCCCTATAGCGGCACTACGTTCAACGTTCACGAGGAGCCCGAGAGGTTTGTGCAGGTGCTCTGCGGGTATTTGATGATGAGTGACGAGGAGCTGGGATTGGATGTCTTTACGGAAGAAAAGGACGGCAGACGGTTCGTCACGATTCCCGTCAATCCATGTGCAACGGAAACGATACGACTCGAGCTGAACCCCAAGCCGATTTCCTATCGGCGAGCCATTGTCAGCCGTGCCACGACTTGCTTCCCTGCCAAGCCGATTGGCGCACCAGAATTTGACACAGTCGTCAAATATTCCTGGATTCCTAGCACTTGGACACCCGAGCCAGATCTACTGAGCAAGGCAAATGAGCACCGTGTCCAAGGTGTTGTGAAAATGGTGGGCTATGAAAGGGAGATTTCGCGCATAAGCAAGCTCCGTGCCGGTCTGGCATTTTCAACACCGCACAAGGATCAGATACCGTACGACGACTGTGTTTTACGTGTGCTGGCCGTCACCCCGTTGGGGCGACCTCTCGAAGAATTCGAGTCGATCCTCGAACTCCTTGAATGCCTTCACGACGCCATCAAAGCCCATCGATCACTGTACATGGAAAGCGGGATTCTACACGAGGACATTTCCGTAAATAACATCATCATTACCGAACCGGCAAAGGCCGATGGTTACAAGGGCATGCTCATAGATCTTGACTTGGCCCGTGATATAACCAAAGACCCGAGTGGGCAGAGGCATCGGACCGGTGTTGGAGGTATCAGCCTTACATCTCAGGCATCACTTGTTCTCTTGGAGGCTTATAGCGCCATAGGGCTTTGCCCTCGCCTGTATATAGCCTTCTCTGTTCCACACATGTGGTCAGACCTAGATTCTTCATCTCTCTAGATACTTATCTAGATTGTATCATCATCAGATTGATTCATCTATCATTCTGACAGGTTATGAGCCCGGCGCTTTCACTTTGCGCCATTTTTTTTCTTTTCCCTTCTTTTTATGATGGCCTTTGCGTAAGATTTACGCTTCGCCATTCTTTC
This sequence comes from Claviceps purpurea, assembly GCA_029405325.1. Lineage (NCBI taxonomy): Eukaryota > Fungi > Ascomycota > Sordariomycetes > Hypocreales > Clavicipitaceae > Claviceps > Claviceps purpurea. The sequence goes on along the minus strand of CM055783.1, from coordinate 1,470,224 downwards.
TTCATTTTCCTTTTACTGGACATTTTCCGCGCACCATTGCGTTTTCAGTAAACGAAATGCTTCCATACGGCTCATCTATCATTCTGACAGGTTATGAGCCCGGCGCTTTCACTTTGCGCCATTTTTTCTTTGTCTCTCTTTGACGATGGCCTTCGCGTAAGATTCACGCTTCGCCATTTCTTTCTACTTTTTCATTATGGTCTACGCGTAAGATTTACGCGTCGCCATTCTCTTATTTCCCTTTTCACTCGATGGTGAAAATACCCTTTCAGGCTGCGCTTGACAACCTGGGTATACATCCGGCTCATTTCTCATCTGACACTTTATGAGCCCGGCGCTTTTCAGTTCTGCGCCATTTTCTCGTCTTTCATTATGGTCTCTGCGTAAAATTCACGCGTCGCCATTTCATTTTCTCAATCTCATGGTTGCACTTTGCCATCTCGGTTCACTATCTCGACATTTGGCACGGCAAATCCGTACACATTCGACTCACCTGTTATCTGACAGGCTTGGAGCCCGGCGCTTTCAGTTTGCGCCATTTTTCGATTTTACTTTCACTTGATCGTGAAGTCCTTTTGATGATATACACTCATCAGATCTAATTCGGTACCACATTTTCAGGGGCGGGTGACGACCTTTACCCCATTTTCAATACAACCTTGTTTGAGACATTCTCGACGTTTCCGGCAATTTTCCCGGCAAAGAGTACCTACTCGGCGTTGCAATTGCACCCGATTTTAATACTCTAGGTTGTACCTTTTTCTTGTCTGAGACGATTCTTGGACATTCCGGCATATCTTCCGGCATACAGAGTACGATTTTCATACTCTACCTTTATTGTCCGAGACTATTCTCGAGACAGGTCGGGACATTTTCCCGACACACAGAGTACTCGGATTCGCCATTGCATCCGACTTTAATACTCCAATTTTATTGTCCGAGACTATTCTCGAGACAGTTCGGGACATTTTCCCGACACAACAGAGTACGTTTTAATACTCTACCTTTTCTTGTCTGAGACTATTCTTGGACTTTCCGGCAATTTTCCGGCATACAGAGTACGTTTTAATACTCTACCTTTCTTGTCTGAGACTATTCTCGACACAGTTCGGGATATTTTCCCGACACACAGAGTACTCGGCTTCGCCATTGCACCCGACCTTAATACTCGACCTCTTTTGGACTTCTCTTAAGCCCACCCTACTTTGGGACATTTATCTTCGGTTTGCTTATGCACCCGACAATACTATTCTTTTTCGACACATTTTTCGACTGCCCTGGTTGGGCGAATTTTTCATGTCCTGATCGGACACTCCTTTCAACGTTCTGTGTTGGATACCGTTTCCACTGAACTGTGTTGGAACTTGGATACTATTTTCTTGGAATGTCTGATGTGGACATCCTTCATTGGTTTATTGGTCTATGTTGGACGCTTTTATTTTCTTATGTTGTCGTATGACTTTCTTTCTACATCCTCATTGTTGCCCAGATGTTCAGCTGGGGGCGGTGTTGGAGGTATCAGCCTTACATCTCAGGCATCACTTGTTCTCTTGGAGGCTTATAGCGCCATAGGGCTTTGCCCTCGCCTGTATATAGCCTTCTCTGTTCCACACATGTGGTCAGACCTAGATTCTTCATCTCTCTAGATACTTATCTAGATTGTATCATCATCAGATTGATTCATCTATCATTCTGACAACCGGCACAATCGAATTTATGGCTATCGGTGTGCTTCTAGGGCGACAGCACACATATCGTCACGACCTGGAATCATTTCTCTATGTCTTTATCTGGCTTTGCTTTGTCTATGGTTCGAAGGGCAAGGGGAGAGAGCCAATGGATGCAATCCCGGGTTGGTCCAAAAGATCCCTCGACGTGATTGCAGAAATGAAACTTGGCCATATGGGTAGCTCCTTCAAATTGCTTATGACGAAGTTCCCAGCTGAATGTGGTGAGCGCGTCGTGCAATTTATCGCGACAATACGCGACATTCTGTTTACAGTACCAGATGGAGTAGAAGTGGCACCTTATGAATACGCCCCGGAGGAACCAGACGCCATGTATGGACCAATTCTTGAAGCATTTGAGAAAACCATAGAAGAGATCAGGCAGGAAGGCTAAGATATAATGTGTACAAAACTTATAACCTAGGCACAAGATGCTATACATCCAATCCAACCTTTAGCATGATTCATCCTCTCGTTAATCCCGAGTGGTCAAACCGAGTGATAGTGAATTCTCTCCGAACAAATAATAGCGTGTTAGTCACTGGCGCGCTCGTGACGGATCGCCGCCAGATCATCAATCGCACTCGCATCACTGCATCATTGGCCACGGCCCACGTGCAGATATGGCATAGAAAGAGTCGTGGAATTGTGGTATTGCGTGACGCAGAGAAGAATTTCGCCTTCTTATTCATGGCGCAACAGAGATGATCACGGGCTGATGAAGACTGAAGTACCTACATACCTGTCCAGAGCATATTACATGTTTGTACACATTGAACCCAAGATTGACAACCCTGCGATAAGCAAGCTTCGCAATCGGCCCGGTCAGCAATGCGTCTTCATCCCTTCTCCATGTTGGCGCCAGCTTTAGCCACTTTCGAGTTTCCACATGCCCACAATCTGACATATGTACCTCGTTCGAACTTCGGCGGTTGCCTTGTAATTACCCCAATCAGCCGATTGGAGCTTGGCCATGCAGGAGCTGGTCTAGAACTCGCAAATCTCGGCGAATATGGATCTCTCATCTCTGTGCGTCTGGTACATACAGTGGTACTTTGTACCTACGTAGGTACATAGGTATAAGGGGTGGTCGCGCATTTATTTAGGCACAGACTCCCGAAGGCAAAAAAAGGGCCTTGATCCCGGGACGGATCATGGGCTCGGTACCGGAGAACCGAGAATCCGGGGTACAGACACGCCGCGCCGTACATACATACTCCGTACCTATGTATGTACTGTTCATACCTGCAAGCTTGAAGCTTGTGACATGAGCCACGATGTGCGAGCGTGTATGTATTCTTGCCATGTCGCTCGTTGGTCTCAATGGGAAGAAACAATGTGATGTTATCAATGACTCGCTCCATGCTACGCCTCAGACGCAAGGCGCCAGTGCCGCGCCACGGCGTAACATCTCTCTTTTTACCTACGAGGCTACGGTCTACCTACTCTTTTACAATGCGGCGCAGGTTGTAATGGAGAGGGCAACGGAAGTTACCGCACACCAAATGCGAAACACCAGTTAGTGTCATAGCACAGGTACATACTTCTAGGTATTCAATGTTTCGAGGCAGTATGTCTGCATTCGTACAAGAATGCGACTTTGTAAAGGAGGGGCAGGCAGGCCAAGAGAACACTCTGCAGTTTGTTCGTCTTGGCAGGGGGAAGGGGGCGTCTTTGGTGATACGGACGAGCTCGAAGCAAGGCGACGACAAGCTAGGTAGGTAATCAGACGTGACAACTGTGGGGGATTCTACTACGTAACTTATAAGTTATAGGTACGGAGTACAGAGTACACCGAGTTTGCTTCAAGATCACGTCACACACACAAGGTAGCATATGTCGAGGTTTATGCGCATCGGTAGCACGACGTCCGCTTCCTCGGAAGGAAGGAAGATTCTTTCTTCTCCTTCTTCTTCTTCTTCTTCCCGCGTCGCACGTACTGTCAAACTACGTGTCAACTTGTTCTTGTTCATGCCATTGCCAACTGCAGGGCCATTAATCCGTTAGAAGTCACGCAAGGAACTTCTCATAAAATGCGCCTCCCCTCGGACCCGACATCGGCAATAGCCAGCCTTCTCAGATCAGATCGAGAACTCCTTGGGCACGTAGAAGTTGAAGATCAGCTGGATCGAGATGGTAATGCAGGGGTAAGAGGAAGGAAGAGCAAATTAGTCCGAGACCAGTAAACTAAGTCGTGACGGGTGAAAGTTTGAATATTACGTGCTGAACGAATGCCGTGTGTGTACACACATACCTACCAGTACTATTACATCTAGACCCCAGATCCCAAGTGCATCCACAATGGCTTAGCTAGGTACTCCTACGCTACGGGATAGCAATCAATCTCGGCGGACCGACAATCTGGTTCAGCCATGACGACGCAAAGAGATTATACGTACCTACTCCGTAAACAAAGCACAGGTCCAGAAGGCGGAAACGGCGATGCCGGAGGCGTGATCTCGGCTAGTTACTGCTCCTTATGGGAGGAAGAGGTACTTATAAGTTATAAAGAAGACCAAACCATCTGGGGTCGCGCCGGAGCGGAGGGCTGACGGCTCCAACAAGCGGAGCCCCGTGTTCATGGACCGTATTCCGGACGGATGGCTCGCCGCCGTGACACGTTCGGTGTGGGGGAGGGGTTTATCACATACGGATGCACTCTCTACCTTCGCGGGAGGCCGCTGTTGTGTATAATGCTTCGAATAAGCTTATGCGCGGTCCATAAGCCTTGATATGAGTAAGGAAAAAACGCGATTTTGAAAAGCTTAGGGATTGGGTAAGCTTATACAACAACGTCGTCACATAAGCTTGAGCGCACGTATAGGCTTGGGCATGTACATAGGCTTAGGCGCATACATAGGCTTAGGCGCATACGTAGGCTTAAGTGCATACATAGGCTTGGGCATGTACATAGGCTTATGCGCATACATAGGCTTAAGCATGTACATACCTAGGCTTGATAGGCTTAGGCGCATACGTAGGTTTAGGCACATAAACTTTTCAAAGCGGCCAAATGATGTGGGAGATCACTTGTCAATTGTAGCTATGTACCTAATTGCATATCTACGAACCTTCAATGTAGCTATCGACTCTGTTTCGTTACCTTACGGAGGCTGTTTCCTTGTCTAGCTTGCCACCAATCGATGCGAAGCCAAGCGAGGCACGACGCCGGTTCTGACCATGCATTGCGAACTTACCAGGACGCAGGAGGTGGCTCGCAAGCAATTGTGAAGCTGGATAATCTCTCACCGTAAAAAAGCCTCAAGGCGTAACACATCGGAAGGTGGCTTATCGGGAGCCAAGCCATTCCATTCTTGCCAGCCTCTCTGGCATAAGTTGTCTCTCACCAAATGACGAGTTGACTCGCGAATGTGATGAGCGACCGATTAAGGAAAACAGGTTAGGTATTTGAGAACAGTACTATCACTCCATGATCAGCCATCAATTAACAGCCGCGATGCGTAAGAATGGGTAGACTCAGCTATCGGCCAGGTGAGCAGGCATCTCTTACGCAGAAATTCCCTAAGTCCCAAGTCGGCCAACCCGAATAATACTTTGGCAACTTGCAAGCGGCAAGCCCCGATGAGTTTGGCTCGTAGTTGAACCTTGGTACCGCGGCCATCATGTTAATAGGGGACCCTGACTTGCCTTAGTATTAGCCCATATCCTATGGCCCTTGGCGGAAGTTTTATCCGCTGTGGAGGGTTATACGTACAGGCGGTATTGCAAGATCAGTTCAGTGTCGGCCATAACTTGAACTCAGAGATTGTCCAGCGATCTCTCCGTGACCCGACGGGCTGTATCATCGAGCATGAGGCAGGGAGACAAACACGAGGTCCATTTAACGGTGACGCCTGCCTGCTCTCGTTAACCAGTTCTTACCAGGTAATCAGCCCCTAAGGCTGTCAATATCGTGGGCGGAAAAACTGACGATTTGAGGAGTGACACAGCTTTCGGGGGCTGTCCTTGAACCTCGGTGGTTGAGGAAGAACGAGAAGAAGAGGGGAAGGAGGATGTAGGTGAGAGGTGGGTGAAGGCTCTTGAGGCTTTTCGCCTGACGGTGTGTGCGGCAGTTGTGGGGCAGGTCGAGGTGCAGCGAATCAATGAAACACCATTTATTTAGCGTTCGGCGTTTGCGAATATATGACGCATCACGCCACCGCTGCCAACTCTCGGCACAATCTTCCTGTCAACTCAGTTCGCTGCAAAAATGACAAAATCAAAACCTAGGGTAGCGCGGAGTGTCCTTGGAGGAAAATTTGACAATCTTGAAGACCCTTTGGCCTTGCATTTACACCATCTCTCGATACCCCCTCCTTCTTCCCCCGTCCACAACACCAGCTTAGCATGTCTAAAACTGATGAGATTTTGCTCAAATCGTGTGCATATGGCATTAGAAACCATGATATCAGTTGGACAGTCAGATCTGTCATTATGCGCGAGGTGGAGGCGGGAAGGTCTGACCAAGGGATCGCCGCCGATGCAAGATGTTCACCACCCTAAATCTGCATTATATTTCAACGCTGGATAACTCAACGAAACCTGGATGAAAAGCCAAAGAATCGGCATCTAAAGAAACTGCTGACTTAAGAGACTTTATAAGTACTCGATTTGTTCAGAGCCGAGCGCAGCGTCAATTGAAAATTGCTTCCCAATTGTCTGAGTGGTGACATCTCAAAGAAAACAGTGCACTGAATTACCCACGCCCATTGGGATCATAAACTGGAATTAATCCAGAATAACTTAGCATTAAGAGGAACATTTAGTCAGCGACTATCGTTACTCTAAAGATTGAAGAAATTCGTTGCTCAATTGATAGAACTATGGTCGTTTGAAAACATGGTACGTACAATGTACATGCCCAGCTTGGTCATGTTTCACCTCACCAGCGATGCCTTCGGAATCGTAACATGTAAGACCTTGCCATTCATCATGGACCAGCCGACTTCACAGTGAGACGGTACTGGCGCCTTTGCCATTAAATTGCATACTGATGGAGAATTCAAGTGTCTATGTCACACGTTGCCGGTCCGACTTATTTTATTCATCCATGGAGCTCCTTGTTCTGTTGACACTGGATACTGGCTGCTTTCCAAGGCTCACAATAGGGGCGATGCGTCGTGGTGCCGCTGGCTCGCAGTGCAGGCTTTTCGGTGGCTGTCCTTCCAGCGCGCTCACAGCGCTGAAGTCTCACAACGGGGGGGGGATAGGTACCGGCCCGCTGCCGGTTGTTCAAATGAAAGCTATAAGCTTATGCTGCGCGCCCAAGCTTTTCACAAAATGTCGCTCTATAAGGGACGACCCTTCCTTAGGCTTGTAGCCGCCCAGAAGCTTGAGCCGTACCCTTACCGACAGTCCAGACTTATGCAAAAAGTGGGCCCTTTCGAAAAGAGGCCCCTATAAGCTTACAGCCGGCCCTAAGCTGGCACTCCCCTGGCCAAGCTTAAGCGTGCGTTCTACAAGCTTTTACACAACATCGGCCTCCCGCGAAGGTATATTTCCCCTTTATTTACCGTGGACCTCCTCCTAATCAAAATAAGTACATACATATGTACATACATAACTTGTTGGCTTCATAAGCTGGCACTGAGGCACTTATGGCGCGGGGGTTGAAACGGTCCCCCATGGGGAGCTGGGGGCTTGGGGGAGAAAATACCTCAAAAAGTTTGTTGACGCCACCACCACGTGAAAAAAAGCAAAGCGACAAGGACTTCAGGAGAGAGAGAATCTCCACGTCGAAGCTATTGTGGGGAATGCGAACCAAGCAAATCGCATCCCAAAACCATCCCCGTCCTTGTCCAAACTGACAACAAACTCCGAGCAAGGGGGGGGGTTCGAACTTCGCCGTCGCCTTTCGTCTGCAGCCCCGAAAGGGGGCAGTTTACTTTTCCGCACCCCTGGATGCGCACCCCTCGCGCGCACGGACCCCCCGAGGCCGATACCGGCAATGCACACGTGACTCTACAACTAGCCTTTCCACAACAAGCTGCACAACGTTGTTACCCGTCATCACCGCCATCACGATCATCACCGTCATCACCGCCATCACCGCCATCACAATGGAGTCCAACAAAGAGCACATTGAAGCGCTGCTGAAGGACCTCACGCCGTCACCGCCTTCACCGTCGCCGTGGCAGGCGGAGGTCATCACCATCGAAGACGACCATCGAAGACGACGCTGCGCCGGCGGACCCCATCACCACTGATGATGACACTGAATCGGACTGCGACCTACAGCAGAAGGAGGTCAACGTGGAGGACATTGACAAGATGGAGGTTGAAGAAGACGATTTTGACAGCGAAGACGAGGGCTCTCTTGGTCAGCCAGCCCTTCCACAAGAGCAGACGTTCGCCTCGCTCGGAGCGCTGGAGTCTTATCTACATAACTTCGCCGCGCCGCTTGGTTTCGACGTCGCTCGGTCGAAATGGTATGGCAAGAAGAACGAGTCCACTGGCAAGATGTCTAGGCTGTTCTTCCGCTGCTGTCGTGGTCGTAAGCAAGATGGCCGGCGCAAGGCAGATTCACGGCGCCACACGATCAAGACCAATTGCAAGTGGAAGGTTGCTGCAGTAGCGTCTGATCCCTCTGACTTAACCGGCCCCTTCGAACTCTGTCTCTGCCAGACGATGACGAGGATTCATAATCACGGACCGAGTAATCCTATTGCCCTCGTGGGACACCGTCGGCGCAGTCGAAAGAACCATGAAGCCTTGGTGGCTGCGCTGTCCGACGCTGGCCAACCTCCTCGTGTCCTTAAACTGTTCATGAAGCGCGAGCATGGTGTCATCATGAAGAGCAAGGACATTTACAATCTCCTCTGGCGTCTACACGTATGTATATAGCAGATTCATATATACATAGCAGATTCTACAACCGTTGCAAAAGTCATCAACACTCTAAGAGCGTGCCATTGCCGCTGAGAACGCTGCAGCCAATGAGACCCCTCGTGGATCCACCTTCGCTGTTTGGCCGCTGCGGTCTCGGTCTCGGGGGGTCCGTGCGCGCGAGGGGTGCGCATCCAGGGGTGCGGAAAAGTAAACTGCCGAAAGGGGTAAGGGAGGATCTTGATCGGGCTAATTAATTGGCTACCGTTTTCCCCATGAATCTTCTCTTTCGCGTCTTTCGACATGGGATTCCTGGCCCGGGACTACCTATGTACATATGTACAATTAAAAGGATGGCTTAGGATAGGTATGTACATACTCTGTATTTGATCAGCTTTCTGACGATAACAAGGCGTGCCATGTTTTTGGTTTGCTCACGCAGCCGACCAGACAGATAGGTAATAAGGACAGAGATGACAGATCTCACTAGCCCGGTACCTAGATTGCCCGGTACCCAGAGTGCGCATGACGAAGTAAATGCTTGCATGCACGTGCACGACCGCGTTCAGGGCTGTACGGGAACTCCGTCTGAACGCGAGCAAGGGTCGTCGACGCTGTGAAAGGTTGTAACTTGTACCTACATATGTATGCACGAACTTGCAGGCTGCATCTAGATGACGAGAACCTCCCTTCACCTTGTGACTTCGGTGTGCGGGAAAGTAGCACAAAACCGCTCTCGCTTCCCTCAACGGATGAACGGCACACAGGCACAGCGTTCATGGCAGAAACCGCCAAGCCCTTCTGCCTTGTCCTTGCTTTTATCTTTGTTTCGAAGTACAGACCTTGTCCGACAAAAGACAATCAGATTACACCATGCAATGGACAAGCCCTTGGAGCGTTCATAAAGCGATTTTGCCCATTTGAATATGTAGACAAAGCACTATATACATCATACACTACTGAGGCGTATCCCTTCGTCATGTCATTCGCTCCGTTATTCTTTGTTCGTCCGTCAGGATTCTACGAAGCTTGCCGTATCGGCCGTGCAGGAGAGTCCTACCCTACGTGCTGCTGCCTCATGAGATGGTAGACAAGGAGATGACGCCGGGATGGATCTGCACACAGGGTGAGATGCTCATGAAGACTTTCGATTGTGGAATCGCAACGTGACCGGACTGCTTTGTTGCTTTTCTAAAACTGGGAGACTTTATGCGCCTGTCGACGCGGACGCGCAGCTGACACACGCTTGCCAGGCTCGCCGCAAGCATGATAAGCAATACGCCCCATGAGCACATGAGCGCACATGAACAGTTGCACATGATGAATTTGTGCACTTGGACTGTGACATTGCCGCATGTGAGCACCAGTGAAGTCGCAGATTTCTGGCAAAGCCGTGAATGATCAGGGCGTGGGGTCTACGCTGAATTGCACGTCATTCTGTCAGACGATTGTCCCTGACTCCCGAGTCCCTGCATCCGCATCTCCAGAGTGGGCAAATTCTTTGGTGAGACATACCTGAATCTGGCAGTTTTTGTCTCTCTGGAGTCTGGAATCCCTACCCCCACAAAGCGAAGCCCCTTTTCACCGAGACCCTTCGTGGCTTGGTCGTCGATGAGAGCTGGGGTGATCCCTGGTGTACGGAGATGGTGCCGTACATACATACCTCTCCCGTATGGTACCTATGTACATACATAGGTACATGTACATAATCCATACTCAGCCACAGCTTCTCTGGGGAATGGAAAGGTTCTGCGGGGGAAGAACGGGGGAGGGGTCAGAAGTGCAGCCAAATTATGTACGGAGCACATGTACAAACAAGCAAGCGTGTGGCTGCAATAATCAAGATGGAACCAGGCCGAAGCCGGAGGCCACAAAGGCGAGGCTGAAAAGCGCCGCGAAGGCGAAAGCAATCGCATGGCATACGGAGTACATCTAGGTACATATATATTAAGAAAGAGCCAACGCAAGGCTGGGCTCTTTCAACAAGAGAGAATGAAAGATGAAAGCAAGATGGCGCGATGGCGCGATGGCGCGATGCTGGAACCAAGCGTCGTCCCGTGCGGCAAAGGCATATGGATGATATGGGCCGTTCCAACTTCCAGCCCAGACACACATGCGGCCAGTGCCAGTCTCCAGAAAGCACCCAAGAAATCAAGGGAGATGGCAGATGCCAGCTGGAAGCCCGTGTGTTGCGATTGCCGAAACTTGGGGGCGACAAACACCGAGACACGATGGAGGACGCGAAGGGTCTTAGTCTGGGGCCCCCCTTTTTTTTTCTCGCGATAACATTGCCCTCTTCCTTTTTGGGGTTTTAGGAAAGACCGAGTTAATTACAGTCTCGTTCCTTGCAAGCCAAGCAACCCTGGTGCGAAATACGTCATTTTCACGAGATGGCCTGGAACCAGCCGTAGCCTGTAGGTACATAGGTAGGTACATACCGTACTATACCTAGGTACCTACGGGCAGACCAGGCCCGCTTGTTTCCCGCCGGTCGTCTGAAATGGCCCCAAAGGCAAACGAACATCTAGAAAGGCAAGAAGCAATTACTCCGTAGAAACAGTGAAAGGCATGTACATACATACATATGTACATACGTAAGCAACAATAAAAAGAAACCACCCCGCCATCGTGAGAGTCTCATTACCGCTTTTTCGCCTAACTTTGTTTCGGAATGCACCGAAAATGGGATGATATTTCGGCGGCCACTCGTCCAGACCGCAACAATGCTGGCTGGGGTGACATCAGGCAATGGGCGTTGATGGAGGGTAAAGAGGGAAAAAAAGACGCAAACTTGAACCACCACAAGCTCACAAGCCGCCATCTAGCGAAGGAAGCCTCCTCGGAGTCTCGGACAAGAAGTTGAAAGGACGCGGCTGATGGGTGCTACAAGGCAGCGAGCGGGCGAACGAATCAATGAACTTGGCAAGTTATCTGTACTACGTGCCAGTGTCGTTGTGTACGGAGTAACGCAGCAATGTTTTACAAGAAAACGCCACGGCCCACGATCAAAAAAAAAAAAAGACGCCCGAAGTGAGATCCTTGCACGGCAATAGGAATGAGGCGGCAACACGGAAGGCGGGAGCGTCCGGGGAAAAGCCAAGGTTTCGGTTTGAGCTGGGCCGCGGGCGTGGCTTGCGTTGGGGGCCAATGTACGGATATGCTTCTTTATTAATAATGCTTTGCTCAGGCCAATTTTGGTGCAACAATCGCTGTGTTCACTGTTCAGTGTTGAGGGTATCGCGATTCTCTTGAACTGACGGCAAAGCGGAAAAAGGCGAGGGTAACACGGGTAAGAAGTCGCTCACACTGACACGCCCCCCACCCATCTGTGTACGGCTTGAAGACACTGCCCAGCCGCATCGTGTTCGTAGCAAAACTTGGGCTTTTATTACGGAGTAGTAGGGGACGTGAGTAAGAACAGGGAGCAAGAAGGAATTGATTGACATGACGGACTGACTGGCGGAGTGGTTGACTTGAATGACGAGGCCTCAGGGACTCGGGAGTCAGACCGACAAGCGAGATGCATATGTACCTGTAACAGGTACATACCAAAGAGGAATTGAGCTCCGAATTGCACAAATAGCACGACGCCATTAGACGCCAAGACGCATTTCGGCACGCTCTTGGCAAAAAAATATATTCTAGGGAGCACAAATTCATAATGAACCAACTTTCCGCAATGACGAAGGTTCCAATCACTGGCAACTGTGCAGGGTCTTCAAGTACGGAGTACGGGGTAATGGGCAGAGAATAAGCATGATTCGCTCGGGCCAGTTTTCGGGCCCAAATTTGGTTCAGGTGGGTAATGCCGCAAAGGGGAGGCAGGGGCGAGGCGAATTGACGAGTGTGAGGCGAAGGGAGGGGAAAAAAGGCGAGGCCGACGGAGGACTTCGGCATCTCCTTCGGCCCGCCCAGAAATGCGACAATGAGTTGCTTGATGAAGCACAGGTGCGAGACTGCGAGTGCATGCCCGTTGACTCGTGTGCCATTGCCGGATCCAGATATACGTCCTAAGGTCCTTTGACCCCAGATAAGGATCCCCCGTCTCTTGAGCTTTTGCGCAATCTTACGCTGCCAGCGGCCATGAGGACAAGTGGTCCAAGTTGCTGAGACCAGAATCAAAGAAACCGGGGAGGGACTCAATGGGATCTTGGCCTTTGTTTGCTGCGATTATCGGGCTTCGCTGAGTTTGCTGTTCCTGAATCCTGGCGATCCAGCGCTGCTTTGACCGTGCCGTGTATATTGGCGCTTTTTGGTGGTTTGCTGCCTTTCTTGTCGGACGGCCCCGGATAGGTACTGTGCAAATTTGCAAGCTGCTCGCATGTGCTGTTGAAGTCTTGACCGCTCAAACGAGCAAAAACCGGACGAGTAGAGCCAATCACGTCAGGCAGGGAGGACACGATGAAGTGCTGCGCCCCACGTCTTGTTGCCCCACGTCTTGGCTGCCCCACGCCCCACACCCACGCCCCACGCCATGCTCCCTCCTCCTCTTGCGGAGTTGTGGAGAAGACAGTTGTGGGCAAAAAGAAGAAAAAAGAAAGAAAAAAAATGGAAAGGAGAAAAAGGCCGCGCCCCAGGCACCGGGCGGGAGTTCCTTCGTTCCACATGTGCACAGTCACGCACACTTTCATAGCCAGGCAGCCTTCTTCTGCGCGTGCATACGGGGAGCCAGCACCTGAGGGCCCGAGAGGGAGGACGAGCGCGGATTTTTGAAAAAAAAAAAGACGACGTGGACGCATGCATCATCTGGTCGAGGCGCATCGGCATCGGCAGTGTAATGGCCCTGGTCGCCGCCCGCCGCCCCAGCCGGTGCCAGCAAAGCCACAAGACAAAGACGGCCGCACAGATAGGCTGACCGTTGTACATACAGGTACATCAATCACGCCTCGGGCGACTTCGAAATTCGAATGTTGGGGAAGTGGGAGGGGGAGTGGTGCGCAAGAAAGGGTGGGGGTGGCTGCTGTCCGTCCGCCTGTCCAGCGGCTACGGAGTTCACTATCGCAGACTGCAGTGCTACTCTGTACATACCTGTGATTCGTGAATGTACCGCGGACAAAGTCCCTTCCAGGCCTCCAGGGCTTCTCAGCGCGCGAATGCCGCCTGTGGGTGCTCTGTCTGTCGCTGCGGCCGGCGTCTGACGCTTCGTCGGGATACGGCACCGATACTGGATGGAGACTGGAGAAGCCCACAGTGGCTCCGGCCAGACCCGCCCTTTATAATCATTCTCTTCCCCTCGTCCCTTCGTCCCCTCCTCCTCCGGAAACTCCCCCAGTTTCTTCCCCTCCAGACAGACGTAGCATCTTACATCCCGTCTTCGGCATCCGACGACCCGAGCCAAGGAAATTTAATCTGCGCATCTGAAAGGAAAGCACCCTCAGCAACTGCGTACAAATCCCCAAGACTCAGCGCGAGGTCTTCAGAATCTCCAATTTTTTTTCCTACCCACGCCTATTCTGCCGCGGGTCACATGCAAAGTCCAACGTCGGCCGCTGCCTCCGCCACCTCGCTGACGGCTTCTTCCTTGGCTGATCAGACAGTTCGCGACTCTTATCAGGCGGACGGGGCAATGGCCAGCGCATCAGTCACCGTTATTAAACCTAACGGGCCTCTTCCTGGCGCTCAGGCTTCCGAGTCGACGAATGAACTCCCTCGTCCCTACAAATGCCCTCTCTGTGACAAGGCTTTCCATCGGCTCGAGCACCAGACGCGGCATATTCGCACTCACACGGGCGAGAAGCCTCATGCCTGCCAGTATCCTGGATGCAGCAAAAAGTTTTCTCGTTCCGATGAACTGACACGTCACTCGCGGATTCACAACAACCCCAATTCGCGCCGGGGCAATAAGGGCCAGCATCATCCGCAACAGCATCACCATCATCACCACCATCACCACCAAGGCCTGCCTCGCCACATGCATCCTGATGTAATGATGGCTCCGCCCCCGGCGCCCAAGGCGATCCGTTCGGCCCCGACGTCAACCTTGGTCTCGCCCAATGTGTCTCCGCCTCATTCTTATGCTTCCTTCGTCCATCACCCTCATCCTCACTACAGCCGCAACGTACACCCGTATAGCCGTAGCGGTGACATTTCGATGCTGGCCAAGGCTGCACACCAGGTTGAGCGTGAGACTCTCGCGGCCCCTGCTGGCCACAGCTCCCGTTTTTACGGTCATGGATCGCACGGCTCTCGCGGCCACTTGAATGGATTGTCGTCATACCACATGGCCAGATCGCACTCCAACGACGACCACGACGACCATTACCACAGCTTGCGCCACGCCAAACGATCGAGGCCCAACTCTCCGAATTCAACGGCGCCCTCATCGCCCACCTTTTCTCACGATTCTCTGTCACCGACCCCGGATCACACGCCGATTGCGACTCCGATTGCAACACCTGCTCATTCCCCGCGTCTTCGTCCATTCTCCGGGTATGAGCTACCGAGCATCAGGAATCTGTCTCTTGCGCACAACACGACACCCGCCTTGGCGCCCATGGAGCCCCATCTGGACGCGCCCCAGTTTCCTCCCCAGATCAACGCTCCTCGCAGCAACGGCATGTCCCTTTCAGACATCATCAGCCGCCCCGACGGTGCGCAGCGCAAACTGCCTGTCCCGCAAGTCCCCAAGGTCACCGTACCCGACTATCTAGGAGACAGCGGGTACATCAATAGCGGGAGAAGCTCGGCCGCCGCAAGCCTCGCTGGAGGTGACCTCTTAGACCGGGTCTAGAGCGCTTCTTGATTCGTACGACATAATGACCAGGGGTTATAGACATAGACAGTGATGGCGTTCAACGGTTTACAGATGCTGGGGCCTCGGAGCGTCCTGGGCTTCTGACCTCGGCGACAGGGTGTTTGTTTGTTTTCTTTCTCCACTTTCCGACTTTTTATAATTAGAGCAAAAAAGGGCGTATTCAAGGGCTTAGACATCACCACTTTTGAAACACTTGGCAGAGCAAAGCAAAGCAAAGCAGCACAGCGCAGCAGTCCGACTTTGATTCTCTCAAGAGTCTGAATGATATCGGGTTGCTCGTAATTGCATTGTATGGAGACAGACTTGAGACGGACGCATGTGGCGCATTTTTTTAAACAGGACAGGACAGGACCAAGGTGCCCCAGGGGGCAAGGACTTTATATCCCAGGAGCTTGAGAAGAGAGAGGTAGTTGACTGCTTGAGGAATGACGTTTTTACACAATAGACACAAATCTGCTTTTGCATCTTTCACACCTTCTTCTGCGTCTGCATCTCTCTACCCCTTATTGTTGGTGACCCTGCGTGGGGAAGAGAAGGGGCTTCATAGGATGAGTGATATGTTACCCTTTGTTGACTGATGGCAATAGCCGCGTGAGGTGTGGATGCGGGCGTCTGCATCTGTAGGTAGGTAAAAGTGCCGAGCTTGCGCAATTACCCGCAGGTACAGGTGACTGCTTGCGTTTACATGCTCTGGTCCCCGGATACAGTATATTATACCTATATACAGTAACGTACGTACCCTGACGGACTTTTCAACTCATGCCATGCAATGCACTGGTCTGCACGGTATGTACATGCAATGGTATAGGGCTTGCATGGTAGTCGCGTGCCATGTGCCATGAATCAGTGATATCCAAATTTCTCAGTTCGTAATTTTTGCTCCCCTACTTTGGAGTCTGACGGCCGTACGTTCGTCGTTGGGTATACCGTATATACGAAGTGCATACTCCGTTACGTACTCCGTACTCTGTAGTCGATGTGGTATTGTATTTGTGAGCAGCGGAGGCAGGCTCTCTCGGGACAGATATGTATACATATTTATAATTTGGCAACGGCAATGGCATGATACCTAGTCCAGGGGGGGCCCCTCTGTCGAGGACTTATATCATCCAAGAGGGCAGCGATGCTGCGATAGTCTGTAGCGTCAACTTGTCAAGGGCATCGTACATGGTTGAAGTTCTCTCCATCTTTCCTGGATGAGGCTGCTGTGCAGAGGATTTAGAAATGGCTGGTGGCGTGTGAGATGCCATGCTTGAAGGGATAGTATTAGTACATAATCAGAAGAGATTTGGCACCATTTTTATTCTTGCCATATTGGGGGCCTACGACAAAGGAAGACGATGATGATAGAGAGGCGGTTACCGGTATTCAGACTATAAGTAGAACTTGATGATTGACTACGCAACCACTAGAGGTATGAATGTACTTACTACTCCGTAGACCGCAATGGGATCCTTCTCGCGACCATTCACTCAGTACTGAGTAGGGGCAGCAAGGAATCCAAGTTTGCTCTATTCACATTACGGTTCACATTCACCGTTCACGTTCACTCTCACAACTTACCTTTACAAGGTTGAAGGCATGCATGCAAACGTCAGTCAACAGCTCAACCCCACGCCCCGTCATGAATCTTGATGGCTTTGAGACAGACATGGTATTGTCTGCCAGGTTCAATCACTGCTCGGCTCGGCAGAGAACCGATCGGAAGATATCGGCAGAGCAGGCAGCCAGAGACAGACCGGAGCTACAAATGCCATATGTACATACATACAGAGTGCATATGTACATGCCTGTCTATGTAGGTCCATAGTCATGCGTCCGCCGTCAACTTGAAAGCCGCCAGAAACCATAATCGGCATCACCATGGCCCACCCCTTGACGATGGGCCCGAATTCTAGACTCCAACGCGTCCGCGGGAGGGTGTGTACAGCAAAACCGCCCGAACCTCTTTCACAACGACAATACGTTTGCACGAAGAACATGGGCATCGAGCCCCGGGATCATGCTAGCCAGCCTACCTATGTACCGAGTACATGTGTATAATGTACCTATGTACTATGTAGTAGTAAGTACGGAGCACGGAGCAGAACTGGACAAACTCCGAGGGAGGGGACAGGTCTACAGCGGGCGGGCGGCTACGAGCCAACGAGCATTTCTCCTCGGATGGGATTGCATTTACGGACGACAAGCGCATGTTCCATTGGCCGCGGAACGCATCTGGGTCACGCGCGGAGAATGGGGGAAGGGGGGCGATGAGACATCTTGCGGGGGAACAGGCGACTTATCGGCCCACTGGTATGCCGAGAGTGACGCAGCAGTACATACCTGGTATGGGGTTGCGTGGGGGTTTGAACTTTAAAGGCTGGAGGTTGGGATTATGCCGATGGAGCAGCGCCTTATAAGTTGCAAGGAAGCAATCCAGCACGTCTGTGGAGTATGTACATACTTCCCAAGTAAAGTCGGCATGCATCTGCCTATAAAGCTGGGCTGACACAAGAACCAAGTTCTACGTTGCGGAAAGAAACCCCCTGTTAAGCTCACAGAGGGAGGCCACTCATCTCATCTCATCTCATCTGAGTTTGGTCCTCGCAATAGCTTCACAGTGTTGCGCTATGGTGTCTCACGTCAACAGATCCGGGGTACTTGCACCTGGGCTCTTGCTCGCAGCTAACAACAATATCTCACTCACCCAATATGACATTATGTTCTGTACAGCGAGTTTGCGGGAGTGAATTGACACTGCAACGCAGTCGCCTGGGACACAGCAGCCCGATAGCCCCTCACGACGCAAGTATGAAGCCCGACCTATCCAAACAGACAAAACTGCCGCGGAGAAGTCTTTCCAAAGACTCAACTTGTGAGAGCCCCGGCAGAGACGGAAGCCCTTAGCCATCTGCCGCGGCCCGCCATGCCGACAAAAGCACGATATTGGCGCCCTGGCCTCTCAGCATGCATCTTCCTCCACCGAGACACACCCTTCGACCGCTGTGAAAGGGTAACCATGGGCGTGGTTCTTGTCCACGGAATTCGCGCTTCCGAGCATTAATTGCTTGGGCTGGCCATGTTGCACTCGCCAATGGTAGCCCAACACGACCACGACCACAACCACGGCTACGGCGTGCGAGGAAGTTGCTAACTTGCTGACCGCATGAGCTGTTGAAATAGTGCGCAGTTCAACGCCAACTTCCAAGTAGCGCAATAGGGAGCGATGCCGGATTCTTGAACAGGGACAGTCCTCGATGCCTGAACAACGCGGATACCTTTGTTTCCAGCCGACCGCGTGTGGTGTGCTGTGTGGCGAGGGGGATGCGGTGCGGCAGGGCTCTGTATGGCAGGTGTTGCTAACTTGCTGATGCCTGATGCTTGGTGCTTGATGCTTGATGCTTGGTGCTTGATGCTGGACGCTCAATGCTCAATGCTTAATGCTTGATGTTTGGTGAACTGTGAAGCTTCGGAGCCATCCATAGATGCAAACCGGTGCTGCAGGGAACGCACACCGTCACACACGGGGCAACAAGTAGCGGCTTCTGTGAACAGGTTCTATGCACTGCCCTCAGTCGTTGCGTTCTTCCGTCACGTCAATTTCACGCCACGCTCTCGGCACCTGCCACTTACGAGAGCCGGAGATTTTGTCTCCTCTCCACAGGTTGTGAGACGTAGTGCAGGCTGCCGTGCTCTTGACGTTGGACAAGACGTTGCCCCTGAAGCCATCGTGTGGAGGCATGGCCTTGCTCAGGGGCCGAGCATATGCTGTGTAAGAGACTTGAACATCTCTCGACATTGGAGCGTGAACAAGTACGGCCATGGTTCTGTATCACGGATCGTTACTCGTAGTATGTTACTGTACTCGTTACCATGTGTACTCCATACGCCCTCGCGTCCCGTGGCGGCAAACCCCTATCTTCCCTATCTTGTTTGCCTACTGTGAAGATCGCTTGGACCGCCGTGCCTGGTCTCGTGAGCTTCGAGCCACGGTATCGCTGCCGGATGACGGGTTATACCGGACCGCTTCATCCCGGCCTGAAACGAGCGATCCACACGTACGGCTCGCACTCGGTCAAAACCAGCAGAGACTCAGGTCTCAGAGACTCATTCTGTACTTTTATTAGCTTGTGGTCCTCGTTCATAGCGATCAAGAGAGCGACCGTTTGCCTCTCCGCCCGTATGATCCGTTACACCTACGCCGTGATGGGCTCTGATCGCAGGCCTGTCGTCTTCCTCCGTCGCCTTGGACCCGAGACGACCCAGGAAAGTAGACGGGGTAAATGGTGCCAAAGTCGCCGTAGCCACACTCGGCCAGGGCCCAACACTGAGTGGAATGGATCGAATTCTGTGACAGAAGCTTCCTGATGAAGGAGAGGGAAGTATTACGGCCATTTCCGAAGAGTACTCAGTGTTCGTTGGGTTGGCCACTCAGGATTAAGGAGAGGACTGAAAGTGCTAAAGAATGAGTATGTACATAGCCTATTATGTCTTAGGTAGGCCCAAGGCATGTCATTCTCATTCATGTACGTATATGTATCAATTCTGAGGGCCCCACCCCTGTTCTCTGATCTCTCGTATGGTTTTCTCAAATGCTTCAAGAATTGGTCCATACATGGCGTCTGGTTCCTCCGGAGTGTATTCATGGGGTTCCACTCCTACTCCAGGACGTACTTTAAACAGGATGTCGTGTATTGTCGTGATAAATTGCTTGACGCACTCACCACATACAGCTGGGTAGTCCTCCATAAGCAGTTGGAAGCCGATGCCCATATCACAAAATTTGACCTTTGACCTACTCTTGAAGGTTCTACCGAAAGTGGACCAATCCTGGAGTGCATTCGTTGGCTTTTTCCCTTTGCCCTTCGGGCCATAGACAAAGCAAAGCCAGATAAAGACATAGAGAAATGATTCCAGGTCGTGACGATATGTGTGCTGTCGCCCTAGAAGCACACCGATAGCCATAAATTCGATTGTGCCGGTCCGATGCCTCGTCCCACTCGGGCCTTTGGTTATATCACGGGCCGAGTCAAGATCTATGAGCATGCCCTTGTAACCACCGGCCTTTGCCGGTTCGGTAATGATGATGTTATTTACGGAAATGTCCCCGTGTAGAATCCCGCTTTCCATGTACAGTGATCGATGGACTTTGATGGCGTCGTGAAGGCATTCAAGGAGTTCGAGGATCGACTCGAATTCTTCGAGAGGTCGCCCCAACGGGGTGACGGCCAGCACACGTAAAACACGGTCGTCGTACGGTATCTGATCCTTGTGCGGTGTTGAAAACGCCAGACCGTCACGGAGCTTGCTTATGCGCGTAATCTCCCTTTCATAGCCCACCATTTTCGCAACACCTCTCACACGGTGCTCATTTGCCTTGCTCAGTAGATCTGGCTCGGGTGTCCAAGTGCTAGGAATCCAGGAATATTTGACGACTCTGTCAAACTCTGGTGCGCCAATCGGCTTGGCAGGGAAGCAAGTCGTGGCACGGCTGACAATGGCTCGCCGATAGAAAATCGGCTTAGAATTGAGCTCGAGTCGTATCGATTCCGTTGCACATGGATTGACGGGAATCGTGACGAACCGTCTGCCGTCCTTTTCTTCCGTAAAGACATCCAACCCCAGCTCCTCGTCACCCATCATCAAATACCCGCAGAGCACCTGCACAAACTTCTCGGGCTCCTCGTGGACGTTGAACGTAGCGCCGCTATAGGGCCCAGATCGATCGAATACCCATGTCTCCATAGTTGTACCAGTCAGAGTAAAGGCGTGAACAAAGTGGCGAGTCGGCTGCCGAGCGAATACCTCTCGCACGGCACTTCCAAGTTGAAGTAATAGCTCCTTCGCCTCCGTTTGTTCAGACTGTCTGACTCTGCCGATGGCTAATACGTCTCGCCAATCATGTGCCTCTACTGCAGATCCGTTCTTCCTCATTTTGACCAAAAGCTCCAGTTCCCTTGAGTACCTGGAAACAGAACCACAGTGTTCCGAGTCAGAATCATAGTCCTCGGAGTCAGAACCATCCTCATATTGTACGGGCCTTCCAGAGTATTCAGCTCGTTCGGTTGCCAAGAAATCGTTCTGCAAACCAAGCCACCAGCTGAAAACGTTCTCCTCAGTAGGCTGGAGTGGAAGGTGCAGCCACTTCTTCTCACTGTCGCTGTAGAGATGCTTGGCTCTCTGCCATACTTCTTCGGCTCGGCTGTTCCATTCGTGCCCTTCGAAATATTTCTGGTGGAATCCTCCGACAGCACAATGAGTAGAGTTACAAATCTCGTCAAACACCTCAGCATCAGCTTCCGTTGCAGAATATTTAAACGATGGCCATGAAAGAGGCTGGTAAGTGGGCGGAGTGTCCTTGTTTTGTGTGTCGATCACGGCTATGACGGCAGTCCAAATGTCGATATCCGGTGCTTGATTGAGCACAAGCTGTGATAGTGGACGAAAGACTTGAATCGGGAGCTCGTGGTTCTCTAGTCTTGTGCAAATGTCTCCCAAATTGCTCGAGAGATGGCGTCTTTTCTCGATTCTGCCTGCAAGCCGCAGGCCGGCTCTGGAAAAGCAAAGGGCAGCGAATAATTTCGACACCGCCTCAAGCCATGGGTTGGATCGTTCGGCATCAAAAGCTTCGCCTTGTGCATCTTCTTCGGCGTTGCGCAATGCCTCACGAACGCTGTCGAGCGAGTTCCCAAAAGGGTTCGAAAGAATGATGGTGCGCTCCTCTTCAGTCAAGTCAGCCATCTTGTAGCCTCCAATGACGCCGGGAATCACACAGACGATTGTTGGCCATTGAGATGTGGGATGGTTTCTTGGGGAGGACTGGCTTGTATGGACTTTTAGAAGAACCTCGCGGCGGGCAGCCGCCGCACCGATGGTCTGGCTGTGACTTCTGTCAATTGAACTTTGGCTAATCACGTGACTGCGCGTCAGTGACCGTGACCGGACCGTGACGATCGGGAACCCTCATATCACTCTCGCATCACACCATCCGTGGAGTTGGGAAATGGATTATCATTCCATCCATGGACACGATGTATCCAGCTTTGTAATACCAAGCACCCGTAATTGCACCACGTCCATTATAAAACTCTTGTCCTCTGCTGATAGATTGAGTAGATCGATTGCCGACCGTGCAAGCATCGCAAGTCTTGAACAGCCTCCAAGACAGCGAGACTTTATACATATCGACGGGCTTAGACAAGCTCGATCAAGCTTTGATCCCAAAATCTGTTCAAGAGGCCGGGAATAGCTCCAATCAAGGAGGCGTGAAGAGAGGCCAGGTAACTGAGATATGGGGTCCGCCAGGAACAGGCAGAACATCAATCGCGTAAGATTTGACACCATCTTGTCCCCTACTCGAGCGACGACCAGAAGACGGGCTCACATGATTCAGCATTCAATTGGCTTCCAGGTGCTTACAGAATGAAGACAATGTCATCTGGATTGGTGAGTTTTGCATCAAGAATATCCATCGCCATGTCATTATCATTACTCACAATTTGCCGGTCATATAGACTGTTTCCAAGAATTGCAAACCTCTCGGCTTCAAAACGCTCTACGCGCATCCGATTGCTTAGCTGTGAAAGGGACGAGAGAAGATCACCAAGCAGCATCAAACTCCCTTGGCAAATTTGTTCAGTTCACGTGTTTGACATTGCCACACCTCATGGCTCTCGTAGCACGACCCAACACGAATGCTATTCCAGAACGCGTTAGTCTTGTCATCGTTAGCAACCCTTGTGCCCTGGTCAATTCATGGCTCCCAAAAGCTCCGGAGAAAACGACTGGTGTGAAGCGAAACAAAGGTACGGTTCAATTGTGGTTCTATTTCTCAAAGAAAGACTCCAATCCATGTTGACACCAGGTGAATAGAACAATCGGCATCGGTGAAGCGGCGCCAAGGTCTGCAGTTTATCATCAGTGCCCTGCAAAAACTGGCAGCAACCAAGAATTGCGCCGTTGTTGTGCTGTCACAATGTGCGACGAAGATGCAATCAGAGCATGGAGCAACCCTGGTACCAGCAGTCAATACCGCAGCGTGGAATCAAGGTATATCAACTCGTATAGTCATCTTCAGAGACTGGGCATGGCTCGATGGCACGATGGTGAGTGTGCATTTGGCTGGTGTGCAGAAATTAGACGGGAAGTCGAATAACGATGCCATTGAACATGTGGCTTCATTCTGCATTGACCAGGTACGTCGTTACGCTCCCCGAATGGCCCAACCGCGTAGTTTGCATCCAAGTACCTAGATTATTGCTGGACTAACGTTGGGACAACATTTAGACTGGCGTCAGGAGTGCAGAGTACAATACTGCAAACATGACTGCAGAACCGGCCATCACTATTCAGCGCAAAAGAAAGAGGGATGATGCGAGTCTTGAAGTCCCCGATACTGAAGATGATGAAGACTATGGCTGGGCCGACGAAGACGAGAGTGCACTTCCGCAACCACCACAATGGCAGGGCAGCGAAGACATACTGCTGGGGCAGGAACTTGGCCGGAGCGACGAGGAGAGAGATGACGATTGTGAGAGCCCACGTTCAATTTTGTCAGAGGTCTCACCTTGAAAGCCGGGGGAGCAGTGAGCACCGAACGGTCCGAACCAAATGTTGCGGAGGACATGTAATTGTCAATTGTCGAAACCACTCCACGAGCCTCATCTTACTCGGTACAGCACTCCGGGTTCTCATCTACCAAGATTTCGAAGCTGGGAAGAGGCGCGCACAGCCGGTGACACGAGAATTTGTTACTGCGAGCCATTTCTTCAAATCAATGCCTCTCCGGCCATCGGTCCTTGGCCTTGGTGATCTCGGCCACTAATTGGACAACTCCGCCATGGTGGAGAGCGCGCCTGTGTGCTGAAATGCTGCGACGCGGCGACGTTTTGCTTCTGGAAAGCCTGAAGAATTCCATCTCTTGGCAGGATCTGTAAGGCGGAACCCCAGAAAGAAAATGCTGGGTTCGAGATTCGACAATGGAAAGACGAATGGCCCAGCAAATGGATCATGATTGGACGAAAATGCTTTGGTCGACCGTTCCGACTCCGGCGCTGGTAGATATTATATCTATGGACACATCTGGTGCCCATGATAGCTGCCTCAACATAATGGGTTGTTAAAGGCCGTTGGCATGCGATTGTACAAAGTAAAATTTCCACGCATCACCGTGCCTCGGACTGGGTAACGATTCATTCTGTGCGGAGGCCATAAGACTGGCTGACTGGTGGTCACTCCATAGTGACTTGAGCTTCACTGAAAGGCACAACCAGCTCGAATAGGTCGCTGGGGTTAATTAAACCCAGATGCCGTTGCGACTGGTGGCCGCGCTCGAGGCACCTCGGGAGCCATGACGCAGTATCAGCGCTATCAACAAGTTGAGAGATGGGCGCATGTGAACGCACGTTCACAGGTGGATACATGTACAGTAGGTAATGTCATTCCCGATTATTGTGCCGTGGTTCATCCAAATTGTCACTCGACATGCATCTTCATGCGCGTCTCGCCTCTGTGCAGGAAAATTATCTCGCATGTCCACAAGCAGAAAAGCAGAATCGCTATGTACGTAGAGAAATGTGTGCTCCGTACGACAATGATTCTGAGATGCGGTGAAAACTGATTGCGAGTCTGTGACCTTCCATGGCAACTTCCGATCCTCACGCCCTCTCCAGCCATCGCACAATGTCGTATCTATCCGTCCGGGTTTGGCAGCAGGTGCTTGCATCGCATCTGGCAGATCGGAGAATCGAGTACAAGCCCACATTGTGGGTGATGGTATCGGAGGCCGGAAATGTTCCTGACCTGGATTCTGGCGCACCTCGGTTTCTCGAAGCTGGATTTTGATAGTACATGGGCACATCACCTTATAGACAAAGCTCTCATCTGGACCTACAGAGTGGCCACGCCTCGCCTCATGACGCGCGGCGCCCCCTTTCCCGCCCTGCTGAAGCCGCAACACCTCCAGGGTCACGCTGCATCAATGCTGGGTAACGAGCGCGGAGACGCACCTCTCGCTTCCGGAAAGCTGACCCCTGCATCTCTGACCTACAGGCTACAGTAGGTAGTCCGGGTCGTTGCGCGAGATGAGGAGTTCCTCGCGTTACCGGCGACCGCCATCCATTTTATCCCGCATTTTACCAATGTCTGGGGAAACCTTGCTGGTCTGCTTGCCGATAAATCCTTGCTTACAGTACCTAGGTACCTATGTAACCCGTAGGCATTTACATGACGGAAGGGTACGTGCATAGATACTACATACAAACTCCGTGTGTGCAATGTGACGATGCTTGTGCGCGAGGCCTCTGCTGCCATAACTGCCGAATGTCGACTTTTCCTGAAGTCTCGGCTGTCGCCAACTTTGGCTGGAGTCATCCGTAATTTTTGAGGCTGTTTATCATCATCTTTTCAAGAAAAGAAGTGAGCGCACTGGCCAACAAACGGCGACTACAAACCATTCGGGCTACGACGACTATTTCTTCATCTTCACTCTCCCTTCATGCAAGTTAGGCTCCCCTTTCGAAGATCATGCCACGCTGTTCCACGGCGCTGTGTATAGCACACGTGTTTTTTCACTGTGTCACTATGCCATCAGCTATTGCTACTTATGTATGTACTCTCTTGTGCGCTACGAGATCAATATGCGATGCACATTGCAAGCACAAGTACGTAGTAGATTTTTTGCAATAAGTTTGTCAGCTTTGTAAGCCAAGACACTGATTATTGCTCTAATGTGGAAAAGGAATAAGCAAAGCGTCAATCGTTTTCAATTCATAAGGGTGCGGTGGCCGTATACACGCGATGCTAGGGGACTCGGGAGGGGTCAGAAAGGCGGCTTTCTTAATCGACAACGACATCATCACATATTCGTAACTTCGCATCGTTCCTACACGTTCTGAGTGAGGAAGTCGCAAAAGGAGGGCTCAGAAATTGATGAAGGAGTAATAATAAGGGAGTTGAGGGGATGAAAAAGACAATCTGACGAGGAAAAGGAAAGGGAACAAAAGCGTGGGACGCGCTGGAGAACCTACCACTGATAAGAAGCTCACCTCAGCCCAAGCCACGCTGAGGTGACCCGGTTTTAGCGCCGTGATTTGGAGTTCGGGTTGGTTGTGTACCAATTGATTTTGTCGTGTGTTAGAACTTGGGAATCCTTAGGATAGGTAGGATTGGAGGCTTGGCACTTGCTTCTGGTGGCGCGCTGGGCTGATCGTCGTTTTTTTTTGGAGGCGACAGGAAGGGCGACGGGCACGTATGTATATTTAAGCACGAGAATGAGGCGATCGTTTCTTTAGAGTATCAGACACCGGCGATGCTGCTTCTTCCTGCTGCGATGGCACACAAGGGATAACTGAAACTTATGAGGAGGGCTTACTCCGTACAGAAACATTTCTTCATGATACATCATACATTCAGGACAAGAAAGCTCATACGCTCAGGCCGTGGGTCCTGGGGCGCGTCACTGGCAGCACAAGACGGCTGGCAAGCCTTGCTGGTCATGTACTGTGCATCCTAGCGTGCATCGCTCTCCGTCGCATTGCTGTGGCTATCCCCGAATCACGGCGTTGTGTATGCGTTCAGCCAGCAGTCACTTGACGGTGAAATCTTATGAGCGAATTGATGAGGCACGAAGGCCGGAAAAGCTCAACACTTTGAAGTTGCGAGTATATTCCGGTGGGAAGATGTGAGACGCGAAGAACGAGAAATTGCTACTGTTCCATATTGCGGATGAATGTTGTTTCCACTGCTGCTGACACTGTGAGATGCTGCGAGCGGTGTGGTGAGACACGAAGACCGAGAAAGATTCATTCCGATAATGCTGAGGACTATTTCCTCTGGCCGCTCTGTTCAATTACAATATTGCTACGGTAAGTTGCATCTGTGCTTTGACCGCGTATCTTATGTGTTTTGTTGCTGCTCTGACAGACTTTCGCTTCTTTCTGTGCATGTGTGGATATGCGTGGATATGCGTGCGGAAGAGGAAGAAAAGAAAAGCATCTCCATACCGCGCGTGAATGTACTGGTATACGATGAGTAAGTTTGCTTGGTGTGCAGCTTCTTAATTTTCTGGTGGCTCGGGGGACATGTTTTGTGGCTCACTGAACAGTGAAGCGAGAGTAGTGAATAGCGGCATATCCGGTACCCGAGATTGCAAAACACATAGGAGAATACGAAAGTAGAGGCATGCTTACAGACAGCTGTCAGCAGCAAGTTGCAACACGTAGGACAATAATCCAGCCTATGCTCGCAACCGAAGTTGTCGGATGTCCAGCTTCAAAAATGTGCTTCACCTCGAAGTGAAACGGAAGAAGCCACATGTGGCTCATCACGTAATCAAAAGACCGAGGGCCAATCACAACTCAACATTGCCTCTTGGCAAACCAAGCGCTCCAGCAAATCCAAGTCTGATCATGAAAACAGGCATTGCGTGGTCATGTCGAATGTTGAGGAAAAAAGTGAGCCGCTCACTTTCCCCCCATCCCTTGCCTTCGTAAATCGCTGCAGTGGCGCACAGAGTGAACGGGTGAGCATCAATTTGTTTCTCAGTCTCTCAACTTGTGTGATTTTGAAACTGTACGTGGCCCGGGATTTTAAATCATAAGCAAGTCGTCGGTGACACTGCTTTGCGTGGCTAGTAAGTGATCAACCTTTTTCGCTGCCTATGAGTCCCCAACGCAGGCGATCATCCAATGCACCCATCCAGACACGCGCTTCCAAAGTGCACGGCTTTACATGAGGCGTGAGAAGGCCAAGCTGGCTAATCACGATGAGAGCTGGCCGATTACATTGCCGGTTACACATTCAATCTCCCTATTACCACAAACGCAGCGCCCAACTCTCAACCTCTTTTCACTCTCACTTGCCTCATTCAAAAGAAGTCGCGATTTTTCTCTTTCATCTTCTTGATTCCTCAATCTTCCTACGAAGCTCATTTCTTCCCTACTTTACTCTCCACGCGCACACACTGACGAAATCTGTGTCAAGGACGAGTGAAAGCAATGTCAGCCATGTCCATCGACTTGACGTCGGACAGCACTGCTGTCGCCGCGGATAAGGCCAAGGAGCCCAGGTTCTCATGGCTGTAAGCATTGAATTGATAATACCCTATCTGGAGGAAAACAAGAAGCAAAATTGAAACAAATGAAAACGCTTCCTATCATCATCATCATTCATACTGACGAAAGCAAAATCCTTGTACAAAAAGAAAACCGCATCCTCTCTTTGTCATTATATTCGTAGGCCCCGACGAGCAACCATTTGGGATTCAAAAAGACTTCCTATGCCATCGCTCTGCATATTACAGAAAATACTTTCTCGAGCGACAGACGGCCGAAACCGTCGAGCACACGGTCAAGCTCCCAGATGTCACAACAGAGACGTTTGGGCTCGCACAAAGCTTCCTGTTCACGGGAAAAATCATCTCCGATAATGAGAGTGTACCGTCGTACGAGTCACTGGTTGGACTCTGGAACTTGGGGCATAGCCTTGGCATCGATGGCCTCTGCGATAAGACACTAGAAGCCATGGCGGATTGCCGGAAGCTGACGAAACACATCCCGTCGACCCCATTGCTGGTCCAAGTGTGGAGAGATACACCGGAAGGGTCATCGATTCGCAAGCTTCTTCTTTCATGGGCGGCCGAGTACATGAGATCGTCGGACGCACGCGCAGAATTTGCAAAGTCTCTGCCTCAAGAAGTCCTGAGCGAGCTCGTAGTGGCTATGAGCTCCTTTGAAGCTGCC
The DNA here is from genome assembly GCA_029405325.1 of Claviceps purpurea. Taxonomy (NCBI): domain Eukaryota; kingdom Fungi; phylum Ascomycota; class Sordariomycetes; order Hypocreales; family Clavicipitaceae; genus Claviceps; species Claviceps purpurea. The sequence goes on along the minus strand of CM055783.1, from coordinate 1,441,197 downwards.
CAACGACAAGGAGCCCAACAACAACCGGCTCAGTCCACATCGCCCTTGTTGGTGCTCAACCAGTCTGCCGAGCCACCGCGAAAGAACGTGAACTACCTGGATGAGCAGCCAAGCGACGAAGAGGGCTTCACCACCGTGAAGAAACTCCGTCGATCAAGTGGGCAGCCTGGCACTATCATCGCCAGGACCCCAGATATAGCCTTGTCGGCGCCCAAAACCACTCGAACGCCTCTACCCAAGCCTACAAGGCGTAGAACAGGCGCTGCTCACCCCGACAGCCGCACTTACACCACGACTCAAAAGCTCGACTTTTGCGCCGACTTGCTCACGAGGATGCTCTCAGGCCCAGGTCAGTAGTCTATTTGCTTCCATCAGCACAGGATGAACAAAAACTCCACCCTGTTGAATGCACATCCCCAAAACACATAAAAATGGCATATCTCGTACTTCTTTCATCATGCTAACATGAGTGGTGGCGGACTTTTTTTTTTCCACAAATAATCACAGGCTTCTGGACCAGACTCGTCGGTCCCTTCCGCGACCCCGTCGAGCCGTCCGAGGACGGCGTGCCGGACTACCTAGACAAAGTCAAGAACCCCATGGATCTCTCCACCATGAAGGCCAAGATGGACCGCCGCGAATACGCTACCGAACAGGACTTCCTGGCAGACATGCGCCAGATATTCGAAAACTGCTTCACGTACTGGAGAAAGGGGGACCCCATGTATATGGCGGGGGAGAAGTTGCAAAAGACTTTCGAGGATAAGTTCACCCATATGAACAAGTGGATTACCAAGATGGGGGGCGATGAGGGCGAGTAGGACATGTGCATCACGAGCTGGCAGTTGCGTGGTTCTTGCCGTACCATTTTTTCTTTTCCTCTTTTCTGTTTAAACTTTCAAGCATCGCCGTTATCCCTTCCTGGACGTCTACTTCTTGCTTGTTGATCTTGTTGTGTTTGTTCGGTTTGTTCTGACTATTCGTGTTGACTGGGTTGTCATGTCTTGTTGGATACGTCGTGGACAACCGGTCCTGTTTGCTGCGGGTCTCGTCATGTTTCTTCTATCTTTCTCCGTCCTCCTTGCTCTTCGTTCTTTCTCTTCTACCACTATGCGGATTTTGCTGCGAAGGAAAGACGATGCATCGTACAGCTGTTCCAAACGTCCACTTTGAGCGGATGAGTTCATGAATGGGGACCCGAGACCTGGAATGTTGGAAGAGTGGTTTCTCCACCTCTTCACTTTTTGTTTACTCATCTTGCTCGTTTTACAGAGTCCGGGTGTTGGGAGTTACTCTCATCTTCTTGTCGATGTAAGTTTGGGCAGGTACATAGGAGGCAGCCCATACTCTTGTGGTTCTAGCAATCTCGAGAGGGAAGCTACAAAACGAGTTTGCCCCGCCCAACGAAGCACTACAAATTGATGGCAATCAAGTAAGACGGGGAAACATGGGGAATGGAGGATGTTGTTCGAGAGAAACTACGGAGTGGACTCGACGGGGGACCCGATTAACGAAATGCCCAGCGCAGCTAGGTACATAGGTATGGCCTTTCTGGTATTTTAGTGAAAAAAGTGTCTGTGCTTTCTGTTTTAGCATTTGGTTGGCAGGTTTGGGCTGCTTCGGCTTCCTCACAAATAAAAATAGCTTGAGAAGACTGCAGAGGCGCAATCTGTACAAAACAAAGAGTTGGCCAGAGAGAATGCTGCTCCCCTTGTTGTCTCAACACACCGTCCTGTTTGCCAATCTGTACAGTGACAGTTTTGTCTGTCTCTTTTTATAGTTCCACGAGTGTCACGCCAAGCTCTTCATCAAAGCTCGACACCGGGGGGCCACGGACCGCAAATTGGATCGGCACAGCATGCGCTCTCTTTCTGCACAAGAAAGAAGGATTCTCGTATTGCGGCAGGCAGCCGTCCGGACCATGAACGCAGCTGCAGAACTATACGCCCAAGGAAGACAGCCATAGCCATGTTACATGTATTGTAGCCCTCACGGCACATGCGTTGTTGGGGAGACGCATTTTGGCTTCTGGAAATGAGGAGTACATACATAATAAGGCAAGTTGGCGTGCGCCTCGTGCGGAGTACCTAGAGTACCTAGGTAGGCCATGTATGTATATATGTAGGGTCTCATTATACAGGAACCCCATTCTGTTACACAGGAACCCCAACCGCCGCGACCGGCGATATTTTGTCGTACACGTGACCATCCGCCCCCTGCATCTGCTTTCAATTCTCAGCAGACCCTCCATCATCCGAATTCATACCATCCCATCGCAGTTCCTCACGAAGCTTTGTATGTAACGCCATTTTTCTCATGTATGAAGCATTTGCGCCTACGGCTAACGATATACGAAGCGCGTCTACAGTGTTCTCACCATGGATCGTGCCTCTGAGCCAGTCCCCGAGCAAGCTTTTGAGCCATTGCAAACATTTGAGTCGTACGAAGACGCGATCGAGTCAGCCAAGCAGCTAGCTTCAATTCAAGGCTACAGCCTCGCAATCCAGCGGCGGACGAAAAATTCCGAGGATGTTGTAAGCTCTGTTCGTTTACGCTGCTCGAAGGCATTCAAATTCGTTCCCTACGATACCGGCACGCACCCCTCGAAGAAGAGGCGCACGAAAACTCGCAAAGAGTCATGCCCTTTTCGACTTCTCATCGCCCGTGATGATCAAAACCGCTGGTTGATTACGCCCTCACCAAATGCGGATGCGAGGAAGCATTCCCACGAACCGGATAAGTTTGGATCGTTTGCCGCCGACCGAGGGAAGATTGTGAGAAGGCATGCGGCCTTCATTCTCACTCAGTGGAACTCTCGCGTGAAGGTCTATCAGATCCTTTCAGGCCTCCGACAGACAAAGGATCGTGATACTTGGCTCTTGAGGGGCCAGGATATCGCAAACTTCCTTCGAGCTCACGATCGAGCTATGCTTGGGGGACGAACCTCGATTGAGTGGCTCATTGATGAGCTCCGCGAGAATCCATATTTTGTCTCAGCCTCTTGCACCGATGATGGTGGCCGGATTCAATGCCTTTTCATCGCTCCACGAAGCGGCATCGATCTTCTGAGGAAGCATCCGGACGTACTGCAGTTTGACTGCACCTACAAGACCAACAAGTTCAAAATGCCTCTTCTGAACATCAGCGGCATTACGAACACGAGGAAAACATTTTCGGTTGCTGCTATATTCTTACCCAACGAGGTCGAGAGCACCTACGCATGGGCTCTCAGTCAATTGCGCCAGCTGCTACATGATGAGGCTATTCCAGGCCCTCGCATTATTTGCACGGATCGGGAGAAAGCGATCATCAACGCCCTGAGTAAGATGGAGCCTTTCAACGAGTGCCCCTTGCACATTTGCCGCTGGCACGTCAACTCCAACGTTCTTGCAAAGACGAAGGGGTATTTTGGCCCTGCAAGGAAGGGGCCAGACGGGAAGATAGTCCGTGATCCCCTATTTACGGACTTCCTTCACGCATTCTCCGAACTGACTTACGCACCTACGGTGCCAGTGTACGAAGAGCGACTTCAGGAATTTCAAACTCATGGTTGGCCCCCTGCCGCAGTCAATTACTGCCTCAAGACCTGGATTCAGCCGTGGGCCGAGCACTTCGTGACCGCTTTCATTGATCAGCACCGTCATTTTGGCCTCACAACGACGTCGTCGGCTGAATCAATGCACGCAAGTATCAAACGGCACATTTCTGGTAGCACAGGAGATCTTCGATCAGCAACGGATGGCCTTGTCTCGTTCTGGAAGGCGCAGGGCGCTAGAATACGCGCGGAAGAGACTTTTGTTAGCGGGCGGTTTGGTACTGACACGCTGGGTGTCTTGTACTCAGAGCTGAGGGGTAAAGTGAGTGAGAATGCTCTTTCCTTGATTGTCAAGGAGTTAAGGTCGCTTCAGAAGCCCAGGCCCGGAGTCCCGATGCCTTCTTTGCCATGCGATTGCGGGATTAGCATTGGTCTGGGCCTTCCTTGTCGGCATCGCCTCTTCCAGTACCAGGAACAAGACGTTCCCATCCCTCTTGAAGCCGTAGATCGATTCTGGTGGCTCGACCGGACACGGCTTTTGACCGGAGATGATCTCCCTCTTGGACCGTACGATCCCTTAATCGTTAAGGGCAAGGGGAGAGCCGAAAGGTAGTCTTGGTCTAGGCTCACGATCGCATCGACGCGACCCGACGCTGCTTGACAGAGCTCTTAATCAGGAGCGCAATGAAGCATTGCAAAATTCTTCATCCGCGCCGTCATCATCAGCGCCTCCAGTTCGAAACCGAAAGCGACGTCTTCCACATCCGGAGTTTGCTGTCCCAGATGCGCCTAATTCGCCTTCCGCGATCACGAATGCTTCGTCCACAATCAAGGCTTTGGAGTGGCTGGACGTTCATGGGGATACGTATGAGGCTGGTACGCAGATGCCTCGCGCGTCTCAACGAATGGCGCCGCCGTTGGAGGACCCAGAGGCGCCATTCTCACTGGGAGGCTCGGGAGACATCATCTTAAGAGATAGTGAGGGCTTAGCAATTGAAGTCGAGGATGACGTTACCAATGAAGCGGAAAATGAGGCTGACATTGCAGCTCATGATGGCACAGGAGGCGATGATGTCGCCACTCGGGAGTATTGGGATGGTGTTGCGCAAGAACATTGGGAAGTCAATTAAGCATTTTGTATTTATTTTCAAATTTATTTTCCACATTTCAAATTTACAAGTCGATCAATTGATCTTTGAAGCATTTGCCCAAGTATCGTTGTGCGGAATGGTCACGTGTTTATGGCAAATATCGCCGGTACCGGCGATTGGGGTTCCTGTGTAACAGAATGGGGTTCCTGTATAATAAGACCCTATATGTACATACTTCCTTTTGTTCAGTTTGTTGTCTTGGCCGTTATGCAGGCACGGACACGTTTGAGAGGAAAACCAAAGCATTACAATTTGCGAGACATTGCTAGAGGCTAGCCCCTCACCGTGGAGATCCGATCCAATTGACTTTCGATTCCCGCACCGATCTGTCTAATTTCGCAATCAGCTACGCGAAAGGAAAAGAAAGAGCTTATGTACGCGATAACTAGATACATACTCCGTGCATGTTTTACATGAATGGAAATGCGACAGCGTCACGGCGTCAGAGCGGACGTGCGGCCGACACATCGCGACCAGGTCACCAGACAATGGACTCGAGTCACGGGATCATGACGTGGCACCAGTGTCCCACAAAGACAGAGTGTTTCGACTCTCGAGACTTGCCGGCAACTAACCTAACGACTCAAGAATTGAGTCCTATGTACGGAGTAGATAGGGGCATCGTGGCGGGCAGCACGCGGCAAGCCGCAAAAGGGTTGAGCCTGGCACATTCGCGCCAACTCGTACAATGTAATTACAGCTCTGCCATACGGGCGTCGGAGATGTCGTTACCATTTCTATCGCATGTCCGATGAACCGCTGCACGATAGGTGAAATTGGCGCTTGATTTGCCGCTCTGAGCAAGTGGGGTTGGCGCGTAAAAGACGTTGGAACTTGGATTATGGTTGGCTACGAGCTTCGCTTGCAAGTTGCGACCGTTCTTTGTGCGAACTTTAGCGCGCGTGGGGGAAAAAGGGGGCGGAGAAACGACCATCGCTCGGCCTTTCTTTTTGGTTTTTTCAAAACAAAGAAGAAACAGGGAGGCGCACTGGCATGCGCAACCTGTAAGATAGCCGGCGCGTTTGTGAGTTTCAGCAGAAACGAAGCAGCCAAGCGGCGGGAGTATATATCTATGCGCAGAATAGCAGAGCGCTGCCAGAGTCTGTGGGTGACGCCTTTCAGATGGGCGCGTGTCGCATGCGGCATCATGCATGTCGTGTCAATCGTCACTCGTGTCAGGGCCCCAGGGGTTTGGCAGCCAAAAGGCTCGCCACAGGATCACCAGGATTGGGCAAATGGGGGCGCCTGATTCGCCACGAGACGGCCAGTGGAGGCCCTTGGACGCTAACAGAAGCTAAAGCCTACGGAGTAGAAGACGCCAATGGCTCTAGTGGAAACATGGGCGCTTCGTGCCTTTAGAACTCCTGAGCCCTGGGAAAAAGGCGCCGGGTTCCTGGTTTTACGGGGTCGCGTCCGTGCAGTGCGCATATGCGCGATAATACTCCGTACGCCTTATTGTCCCGCACTCCTGAGTCCTGATGCTTGCCTCCTGGGGTACGGGCCTCGAGACACTTGACGCGCCAACGGAGCCGTGTCGGTCTGCAATCCTGCATCCTGCGTCCTGACTGACACGCGAGTCTGTGAGCGTTGCTTGGCCAGGGACAAACGTCTCGCGACAATGCAAGCGGGATGGTCCGATTTTGGTCAAAGACTCAAAGGAGGCGGACCCGCTGGTTTGTTGCCCGTTCAGCCAGTCCCAGCCCGGCCTGAAATGAGATGCCCTCTTCGCACTCCTAGACGGTTGCCATACTGCTAATGAGCAGCTGCCATCGTGGGCGGCTACGGGAAACGGGAAATTAAACAGGACTTAGAGTCATTCATCGTCCACTCACCCACACCAAGACAAACCCCAACGCAACCCACATCCTTTTCGTTTCTCTTCCTTCTCCATCATCGACAATCACATCTCCAATCTTCAACTTCTTCGTCGTCGATCTCAGAGGCCTTTGCTTGCGCGCCGGCTTTGTCCCCTCCTTTTCCGTAAACATCAAGCAGACTTCTCGGAGCCACTACACGCTCATTCTGTGCAAAATACGCCGCCCCGCAACCAGACGTCTTTTTCAGCACAACAACAATTCAAACCTTTCGTCCAAGCTCGAATTTGAAGATCGGTTTGAGTTCCACAGAGAGAATAGCCAAAATGCTCTTCAAGACCATCGCCTCCATCGCCTTTCTGGCCACGGCGGCCAACGCTGCTTCTCTCGAGGCCAAGCGACAACCCTATCGCCTGGCTGTCATGGCTTTGCCCGGACAGTCTCTGATGCGCCGCGATACCAACGGCTACAAGCCCGATCAGAAGCATTGCAAAGCCGGCAACACATGTGCTGAGGCTTGTGGTCCGACCTTTGATCAGTGCCCCAGTGCGCAGCCGGACGTCGCTCACTGCTTCAACCCTGCTGCTGGTCAATCATGCTGTACCGACAACTCTGGCAGTACGTTGCACCCTTACCGAACTCACTGAATTTCTTGATATCTATGCGCAAGATGATGAAGCGCTGACATTTTCTTCTGTGAATAGACTCCTGCGAAGCTGGCTTCTACTGCACTCACGACACCAAGAAGCAGACTTGGTGCTGCCCTCACGACTTGGACCTGGCTGCCTGCGCTGCCGCCTTTGGCGTCACTGGGCTGGAGGCTGCCACGGCCAAGCCTGTTCCCAGCACCACGAGCAGTACGAGCACTACGAGCATTACGAGCAGCACCCATACCAGCACCACCAGCACCAGCACCAGCACCACGTCGTCTACCACGTCGCATACACCCAAGATGACCACGACGTCGGCATCCAGTACCACTATTATGTCCAACACCACTACGACGATGGCTAAGAGCACCACCATCTGCACCGTCTCCGCTGGTAACACCACGGCGTGGGCTGGCTCTAACAACACCATCACCACCCTGGCTCCTTCTCAGCCTTCGGAAGCCATTCCTTTTACCACCACCGACCTTTCTGCTGCCACTGGCCTTGCCTCTGCCATTCCGTCAAAGGTCAACGCTGCCGCCGCCTCTGGCGTCAGCGCTTTCCTCCTTGTTGCCGCTGGTTTCGTTGCTCTCTTGTAAGAACGCTCGTACTCTTGAGAATTACAGGAGCTGGGACAGGCCAACGACCAGGAATGAAACAGAACGACACAACAGAAACTTGACGAGCTCATTCGCACCAACACTACACTACACTAATACATACAACGGAAATATTCTCTTACGAAAACAACACCCTACTAATCTCAACCACGAGTCCACGAGTCTAATCCTCCTCTACCCTCACCTCTTCCTCTTTAACCTCAACCTCATTGACGAACACATTGGCAAAAATGATGACATCCTCATCGCGAAGCCCCTGTTGGCAACAAATCAAAGGTGCTGCGCTCTGAACACCGCCACACTTCACGCGCGTGGACCACTCCGAGCTTGCAAACAGAAGTGGGCCAACTTTTTTGTCTTTTTTTTATACTTGCTTTTCTCTGCTTTTTCTTTTCCCCAACATCTGTTGATGAATGAATTTTCAGCCATCAGATCTGATACGTTTGCAATGATTCCCCATCGATTGGCTGCTCTTGTATGGAGTTTGAGCCTGGCTTGGAGTTTTTTGTTCTTTTTTTTATATATATCTTTTGCCTCTTTTGTTCCCTTGTGATGAAGGAACGGAGTTGTCGACGCGGATTGAAATGTATCTTTTTCTTGGGGGGGTTTATCTTTATTTTCTCTCTTTTCTTGAAGAAGACATGACGAAGGGTGGTGAGGCAGCCCTGTACATTTACTGGTACATATCATATTATTTTATTGTTTTGCGCCTTCTTCATTTTCGATTCTAAAAGCAGTGAGATCTTCTTCTCTTCCTTGTTTCGTTGTCACACGCGGGACACACTGGCCCCACTGTGGACATGGCATGATGCTGCATACGTCATTGAGGGCATTCGCATTGCAGAAGCGGCACGGAGCTCAGCTCCGATCACACTTGCCTACTGCGGAGTTCCTGCCCACGTCATTGAGAGTATTCGCATTACCGAAGCGGCACGGAGCTCAGCTCCGATCACACTTGCCTACTACGGACATCCCGTCTACGTCATTGAGAGTATTCGCATTGCAGAAGCGGCACGGAGCTCAGCTCCGATCACATATGACATTCCGCATACGTCATTGAGGATATTCGTGGCGCGGTATCATCTCCGAGCCAGAAGGGAGCGGAGGAGAGTTATTGAGGAGTCCAGACATGCTAGTCTGGCGTTCATGTATTTATAGATGGTAGAGTCGCCCTCTCAAGGCTTGGGGACAAATGAGTCCGCCAGAGTCCATTGAGAGCCACAGCCAACTATTGTGTTTCATCTCGACTATCTTTATCGTTCCAAGCCCCGTGAACCACGGCCCTTGTCACAAATAGTTGGCTGTGGCTCTCAAATTGCGTATCACCAAAACCCTTTTATCGGCAATCACTGTTATCATTGAATTTTTTTTTTCCCCACCTTCTATACCCTTCATTATGGCATCCTCTTCCCGTGTTGTGTCAACGAGGGTGCCTTCTACCCGTGCTGCATCCAAAGCCGCCGCATCAAGCAAAGGACACACGCCTTTTTATCAGCCGCCAACCTTCGAGACGGCCATAGGGCAGGCACCAGACCTGCCTAAGGAATATCATTACCAACCATTTTTGGACATCTCCAACATCAATCAATTAATGGAGGAAGTATACACTGCCATCACGACCTGGGCAGGAAATGTAGACATTGAATACCAGCGCAATCACGACAACATTCGTGATTGCTACCAGCGAGTTTGCACTTCTTACCAGGAAGTGATCGACACTATCCGGGCAGACGGCACCATAGAGCCGGCAAATAGCACCCGATTGTTCACCGCCATGGAAGAAGTGGCACAACTTTTCCTCGGCGACTTATACGGTCAAATCATTCAGTTTGCGGATGATGACGACCAGCAACAGAGGGCCTTGACCCGCCTACTTGACATCCAGGCACGAAGCGCTGTTACAACTCAAGTTTTACGACACCAGTTGTCCCATTCAAAACAGCCGACCCCACAAAGTCAGCCGACCTCGCCCACTCAGCAGACAAGTTCGCAGAGTCAACAAACACCGATCGTTATAGACACCGGAAAAAACAAATCGCCTCCTTCAAACCCTTTGGACCATCAAGCTATTACGGCTTTGTTATCTCGTATTCTGGAAGCTCAGGCCAAACCTTCCGTTGCCCACGTTCACCCGGTACAAATTAACAAGCCCCAAAATTTCAGCGGAAAAAACCAACACAAGTTTCGATCATGGTGGGATACCGTCATAGCCTATCTTGAATCATTTCCCAACAGTTTTGACACCGATCGTATCAAAATAAATTGGGTAGGGTCGCTCCTCACCGATACTGCCCAAGACTGGCACCAATATCGAGTGAAACGAAACAAAGTAACATCACAAGAAGATTCGTGGGCAACTTACTGCATGGCCATCGAAGGTCGCTTCACAGATGCCGCCGAAGGATCTACTAATCTCGACCGAATGGCCCAGCTCCGGTACGAAGGAGACACGGCAAAGTACCTCACCGACCTCTTGCAACTCAACGATATCGTCGGCTGGTCTGGATTGCCCTTCAGAACGCATATTTCACGCACTCTACCGGACAAAATCATCAAACTCGTATTTTCTACGCAAGGCAGTGTTCCAGACAACGACGAAGACTTCCTCAAAGCCATAGCTGCGGCAGGCCGTATATATGAAAAAATGCTGGCTAATCCCGGCACGGGGTATGCCGCAAAAGCCAAAACATACAAACAGAAAAAGTTCACTCAGAACAAGGAACAGCACAATCAGCACCCCTTCATCTCCAATTCTTCCAACCCGAATGATGGACAAAAGAGAGAAAAAATCTGGCCCTCCTTGTCAGAGACATGAGGACAGTGGCAAAGGCATGTGATGCATACCTCGTATAGGAGTGGCAAAGCATGGAAGCACACCTCGTATAGGAGTGGCAAAGCATGTAAGATATACGTATCTGAGTGGCGAGACATGTGATGTGCGCAGAAGCATGTGCACACGGAAAGGATATCTAGCGAGGGCCGCTCACATAGTTTGGTGAGAGGCCAGAGATCGAAACCGTCACCATCAGACCCCTAGCTTGTATCCCAATACTATCTTGCAGACTCTTGAGCATACCTTCACTCCGTGCAGACCCTAAACACCCTGACAACTCGATCTCTCTCCCTTTACAAAAGGATCGGACCGTTGGTAGTTCAAGATGTCTGCGTCACGAAGCATGAACACCCGATCGATGTCGCACAACATCGAGCGAGCAAACCCGTCTATTATTGAGAACGATCCGATACAGACCGAGATGCAACAGCAAGCCTCGTCGCAAAACAATCCTATCCAACAGGACCTTGCAGGAAATAATGAAGAAACAGAAACAACATTTGAGCATCAGGAAGCTACGCTGAGCCGTAGCATTGCAGAAGCCGAAGCAGAGCTGCGTATTATTGAGAAAAGAAAGAAACTTGAGCAACTGAAGGCTAAGCAAAGCTTGCAATACGGACACAACAACTTCAGAGGACAACCTTCAGCAGAAACCCACTTTTACCCCTCACGATTTGGATTCTTCTGCTCCCACTCCGCATGTGATGCAGGCCCAGACCTTTGCCCCAGCACCCCAGCGGTATAGCCTTGCTAAGGCACAACTACGTGCCCCAATCTACAAGGGTGACACTTATGAGAATCTTCAGAGTTTCCTCGCCGATCTAAATGTCGCTTTTACATTGAACGGACACGCTTTCGATACTGATGCAACCAAGGTGGCATTCGCCAGTAGCTGCCTACAAGATGATGCGAAGCGACAATGGATGCGCTACGCAGCCACGGATGGATACGTCGATTACCAGTCATACAGTTGGGTCGAATTCGTTTCTTGGTTGAAAACAGGAGGAATGGATGTCAACAGCCGCCGATTGGATGCAATGGGAGTTCTGCTTAACCTTAGGCAAGGCAAGCATGAGTCCCTCCAGTCATTTATAAAGACTTGGGGAGAAGCGGAGGCAGGATACCCTGAGCCGTTTCCAGACACACTGCGAACAGTCTGGTTTATGCAGAGCCTTAACAGCGACGAAACAGCAAGTGTTCAGACAGGAATATCCAGCAAACTTCAACCATCTTATGGGACTCACGAAAAAAGCGGAATCTGCGGTGGATGCTGCAAAAAACGAAAACGAGGAAGGAACTCTTAGTACTCTCCACGTAGAGAGAGGTTGAGAACTTGAGATACTTTTAGCACGCGTCTGTCGCCCGATAGCATTTGTTCGAAGAACTCGAAAGATATTGAGAAATTAAAAGATAATGAGTTTTGCTACGCCAATCCGACGCTGCGCTGCTATACACCAGATCAAGAAGCGATTCGAGTTCAGATGGATCACTCGCGTACTTGACGCTCTCGCTGCAAGGCGTCATCAATCATTTGTGTCATAAACGTTTTATTGCTAACTCAAAGCTGACTAGCCATAGTCCATGTTGGATATGCTATGCCGTCCAATTCTTCTATTGATCATAGGTCATAAACGTTTAGTTCCGGCGTCCGCTGACGCATTATCGCTACAAGAAGACTCCGGCGTTCGCTGTCAATCGCTGACGTATTATCACTACACGAAGACTATATTATATTGATAAGGATAAGAAAGTGAGGGTTTCGGCCTCGCAGTTGCCAACTTTCTTGGACCAGTTTGCAAATACTATGTCATGTAGTTGCTGCGATTCTCCTGCGCATGATGCCTGCATTCGGGTGCTCTGAAAAGCCACGATGCATCATCTTCGCAGATGAGGAGGGTCACAACCATCGCGGTGGTACTATGTAGTGCACCAGAGGCGATGGGGATGACCTCCGACAGGGACATGCGTATAAGTCCACGCGTGTGCGCACACGTTGTGGCAAGGGTCTCTGAGGACATGCGAATAAGTCCACCTGTCTTGAGCAGGCATGGTGGCAAGGGTCCTGAGGGAGTGACCTCCGACAGGGACATGCATATAAGTCCACGCGCGTGTGCACCCGTTGTGGCAAGGGTCTCTGAGGACATACGTATAAGTCCACCTGTCTTGAGCGCATGGTGGCAAGGGTCCTGAATTTGTTTCTGTGAGACCACTCGTCGTACCAAGGTGCGTCATGGCAAGAATTTCGGCTGTCCGGAGAACCTCTGCTAAGTTCATCTCCGGCGCCACCTATGGAAGCTCGGAGTTGGAAACCCCAATCCTTGTGACCTTTTTTTCGTTGAGGCGCGGCAAAGGGACGCTTTTGTTGCGCGTATAACGTTTATATACACCGCAACGAGTGCGGATTCGTTTCGATTTGAGTCGATAGCATACCAGTCGCAGCCTTGGAGCAGTATGCTCGCTGGGTGCGCGATGGCATGTTTAGCTAACGTTTATTTTATATTACACGTCCATTTTCAGCCTAAGAGCTGCTGAGCAGCGTGGCAGTTTTTTTTCTTTCGGTTACGAGAACCGCCTTCGAGAACTTCGAAATACTATTGGACTTCAACTTCCACCCTTCTCACACCGAACCAAATTTGTATGCGTCACTTTCAGGACGAGTTGTATTGTTACCTCAGCATACAACAACACCAGAATCGTTACTATTCTCGCACGTTGATCTCGATCAGAATTATATATTTCCCTACAAGATCTAACGTTCAAATTATTTAACCTTCACTCTCTCTATTCGGGGTTTTATTCCTTTACTTTCGAGCACAAACGCCATCTCGGCTATTGCTATCGTTATTTTTTTTTTTTGATCTTTTTACGGAGAATCATTCTCCCCTTCCTTTATTCACTTCCTTTTTCAGAGTAAGGCATAGGCCGGACAGCGCTATCGCTCTTTTTCCCACAGGGTTTTTTACCGAGGGTAGCAGGACTCTTATACTGCAGTTTTTCCTCTGAGTGTTCTATAAACGTATTCGATTTCCGGAAGCAAACGCAATGCAGTATCCTCGCATTTACTGCCAAGCACCTTTCTGAGCTACTTCGTCACGATGATCATTCTTGCGACAATTACTCTTACGATCACTATTATCACGATGAACAATTACTCTTACGATCACTATTATCACGATGAATACTCTCACAATAAGATTACACAATTGAAAGACGAATCAAACAGATACAACCTAAAAAATTACTTCAACAGATATCAGAATTCAATGGCAACATTCTCTCTGGATTTCTCACAATGATTCCTCGCCGCACGTCCAGGAGGTGCGGGGTTGTGGCTATAAGACGCGAGTATTTTCGATTTCGATTTCCACATTTGGATTCGGTACTAAACGGCTGCGAGGACGTATCGCAATTATCAGCCACGCGGACCCTTCGATGCTTATCCTCTGTTATGAGAAGTTTAGTTGGCACTCGAGACCAAGGTGCTCGCGAGGGCACAACGTCGCTGCGATCGTATTGTACGGCTGGAAGATTCGGTTCATTGCGATCGAGGACGATCGCATGTGGAGGGGGTATCCTGTCAGAGACATGAGGACAGTGGCAAAGGCATGTGATGCATACCTCGTATAGGAGTGGCAAAGCATGGAAGCACACCTCGTATAGGAGTGGCAAAGCATGTAAGATATACGTATCTGAGTGGCGAGACATGTGATGTGCGCAGAAGCATGTGCACACGGAAAGGATATCTAGCGAGGGCCGTGGCTATAAGACGCGAGTATTTTCGATTTCGATTTCCACATTTGGATTCGGTACTAAACGGCTGCGAGGACGTATCGCAATTATCAGCCACGCGGACCCTTCGATGCTTATCCTCTGTTATGAGAAGTTTAGTTGGCACTCGAGACCAAGGTGCTCGCGAGGGCACAACGTCGCTGCGATCGTATTGTACGGCTGGAAGATTCGGTTCATTGCGATCGAGGACGATCGCATGTGGAGGGGGTATCCTGTCAGAGACATGAGGACAGTGGCAAAGGCATGTGATGCATACCTCGTATAGGAGTGGCAAAGCATGGAAGCACACCTCGTATAGGAGTGGCAAAGCATGTAAGATATACGTATCTGAGTGGCGAGACATGTGATGTGCGCAGAAGCATGTGCACACGGAAAGGATATCTAGCGAGGGCCGCTCACATAGTTTGGTGAGAGGCCAGAGATCGAAACCGTCACCATCAGACCCCTAGCTTGTATCCCAATACTATCTTGCAGACTCTTGAGCATACCTTCACTCCGTGCAGACCCTAAACACCCTGACACTCCTTGAAAGATGCTCTACAAGGCATCGACCAATCCCTCATCAACCAAAGGAAGGCCAACACGGCTGCATGTCTAAGATGCGGTCGCGAATATCATAAAGCTCTCATGTGTTATGCCAGGAAAGACTTGGACGGACGACCATTACCACCTCCACCAACCAAGAAAACCCCGGATACAGTCGCTGCCTTGAAAAGAGCTTTGGAAGAAGACTCGACGGAAGAAGTCGAACCAGAACTCGAACAACAGCCTCCGCAAAAAGTGGCCAAAATAAGTGGACTCACAGAGGAGCTCCCCATATTTGTGGACTCATCCGACTCTGACTCGGATTTTTGAAGGGCCACCACGAGCCGTCCGGTGGATTAAAAAGGCCGAATCAGGACGCGACTGATATTTCCGCAGCTACCTCTAGTCTTCGCCCAGCTAAACGACAAGCAATCGAGGAACCCATCACGGGCGGGAGACCTATCGTCAACATGACCTTACTAGTCCAAGGACAAGAGTTTCTCATGCGCACCTTATTGGACGGAGGGAGCACTCTTCCAGTCTTTTCCCTATCAACTGCAAGAAAACTCAATATTCCTCTCCGGAAAAGAGCATGGAAGAAGACCTTATACGGATTCAACGATGTGGCTGATGAAACAGGGGGACGCTATGTCACTCAACCTCTTATCCTCAGGCATCAACAAGATCATTACACCCAACTCGCCTTCGAAATCAGTAATCTTTCGGATGTCGACATCATCCTTCCTCACTGGTGGATGCAACAGCACCAACCTGTGAATCTCTTTGATAAAGACGCCAACCTTATAGCCTTTTCATCCGACTACTGCCGCAAACATTGTTGCACTCCCGCAAATCTACAGCCACCCCCGGATACGCGCGGGGCAGCAACCAAGGCCACCTGGATAGCTACGGCATCCTTAGCTACAGTACCAGAAGACTTCAGACACTACATTCCCATTATGACAGAAGAAGCCGCGCTCCGTCTTCCAGATCATCAACCCTGGGACCACAAAATTGAATTGATTGATGGCAAACAACCACCTTGGGGTCCGTTGTATGCCATGAGTGCTAGAGAACTCGCAACACTGGAAACCATGGCTCGAGAAAATGCTGAAGACAGGACGCATTCGCAGATCTACCGCCCCTTGCGGCGCACCGCTCATGTTTGCAGACAAAAAAGATCCCAACGACCCGCTCCGGCCTGTCGTAGATTATCGAGGACTCAACAAGATTACAGTTCCCGTCAGATATCCAATCCCACTCATCCAAGAACTACAAGATCATTTACAAGGAGCTCTGTACTTTACAAAGATTGATCTAAAAACAGGCTTCAACCTGATCAGAATGGCAGAAGGCCACGAGTGGAAAACAGCCTTCCGTTGCAGATACGGCCTATACGAATTTCTCGTTATGCCATTTGGGTTGATGAATGCGCCAGCCACCTTTCAGGCCCTCATGAATTATATCTTCCGGGACCTTCTCGACGCAGGACTCCTCGTTTACATGGACGATCTCCTTATCTACGCCAAAACTGTCGAAGAACACGATGCGCTAGTCAAGGAAGTACTGAGCAGACTATCGCAATACAACCTGGCCGTGGCTGCCCATAAGTGCCACTGGAGAGTCACCAAGGTCGAATTTTTGGGTTACGACATATCCACTACCGGGATTTCCATGACATCCGACAAGACTCGCTGCATCCAAAACTGGCAAGCCCCCACGTCCCTCAAAGGCGTGCAGAAATTTCTCGGTTTCTCCAATTTTTACCGCCGGTTTATCAGAGACTTTTCCAAGATCGCCAGACCTCTAACCGATTCCGTCAAGCTAGACCGTAAGGCATGGCAGTGGACACAAGATATGCAAACTGCTTTTCAGTCTCTGAAGGATTGCTTTTCCACGGCTCCAATTCTCATACATTTTAACCCTTCCGTGCCGGTTGTGGTAGAAGCAGATGCCTCCGATTTTGCGCTCGGTGGAGTCTTATCGCAACAATCCTCTGATCAGAAGCTTCACCCCGTTGCCTTCCACTCCAGAAAGCTGACCCCAGCGGAGATTAATTACGAAATCCACGACAAGGAACTCCTGGCCATCGTTGATTGTTTCAAGAGATGGAGACCATGCTTGGAGGGTGCTCAACACAGAATTGAGGTCTTCTCGGACCACCACAATCTAGAATACTTCACTAGAGTAAAGGTACTTAACCGCAGACAAGCCCGTTGGGCCCAGGAATTATCTAGCTACAACTTTATCATCATTTACCGACCAGCGAAGAAAAACGAAAAGGCCGACATACTCTCTCGCCTACCCCAACATAAACCTGACAAACTGGACGACCAGGACCAGCCAGTAGCGACGGTCCTGAAACCAACGCACTTCGCTCCCTCAGTTCTTATTTCGTCGGCTCGGCTTTGTAGCCTTTCTACACGAAGATGGAACCCGGCATTTATCACAAAAGTCAAGACGGCGGGAGCCCTTGACGAAGCCTACAAATCAGAACTTGACAAAGAACACCAGGAAAAACACTTTACTATTGAAGAAGGGCTTTTATATTGGAAAAATAGACTCTGGGTGCCAACCTCGTTGCAGGCCGAAGTACTAGCCTCCGAACATGACACCAGAGTAGCTGGGCACATGGGAATAGACAAGACTACAGAACTCATCTCCCGCAACTTTTGGTGGCCGGACCTTCAGAATAGTGTTCGGCGTTACGTATCAACCTGTCTTGAGTGTCAGCGGAACAAGACTCCAAAACATCTTTTGCACGGACTGTTGCAACCCATGGAATTACATTACAAACCATGGCAATCTGTAGCTATGGACTTCATCACCGACCTTCCCCTTTCAAACGGTTGTGATTCCATTTGGGTAATGGTCGACCCTTTCACAAAGATGGCTCATTTCATTCCTCTTAAGGTGAACGGCAAACGAACAGAAGATCTTATACATATCTTTGCGCGACATTACTGGAAGCATCATGGCATCCCATTAGACATCATATCCGACCGCGACTCCCGTTTTACTTCCCACCTCTGGAAGGATTTTCTCAAGCTGCTTGGCATCAAAAGCAGAATGAGCACGGCCTTCCACCCACAAACGGACGGGCAGACCGAGCGCACGAACCAAACACTCGAAATATATCTTCGTGCGTTCGTCAACTACGAGATGTCGAATTGGGAAGACCTGTTGCCTACAGCTGAATTCGCGTACAATAATACAACTTCGGCATCATCAGGCCTGACTCCATTTTATGCTAACTACGGTTATCATCCGGCGGCGCACAATCCACCGTCCGAAACCCCATTGAATCCAGGAAGTCGCTTGTATGCACACTGGATGACACAAGTTCACGAACACGCCAAGAAGCACCTCGAACGAAGCCAAAAACAGATGAAGCATTGGGCGGACAAGCGACGCTCTGAAGCACCGATATACAAAGACGATCAATTAGTAATGCTCAACGCGAAGAATATTCGAACTAAAAGACCGGCCCAGAAACTAGACAAAAAAATGTTGGGGCCATTCAAAATTCTCAAGGTCATCTCACCTACAGCCGTACAGCTAAGTTTACCAAAGAAGTGGAGAATACACAATACATTCCATGTCTCCCTCATCGAACCCTTCCGCTCTGATGAGCAACAACATATTGATCCTAATAGAGTACTACGGGAGGCGGTTCCAATCGAGCCTGAGAACTATGAAGTCAGAGATATTCGCGATTCTCAAACTCTGGGTACTAATGTTAAGTACTTGGTCAGGTGGGCAGGATGGCCTGCGAAGAAAAGACTGGACTTGGGAACCTTACGAACATTTTATGGGTGATGGAGCGAAAGCCCTTTTGAAGCAATACGCGACCGATCATCCAGACAAACCACAAGATCCACGAGTACACGATGTTACAATGGATTTATAAAAATTTATTTTTAAGCTACCTCTCCTTTTTTTCTCCCACTGGGTTTTTTTTGGATGGAGGGTAGCCCCGGACGGCAACAGGCTGACAGCCAATGGCCATATCATTACTATACAACTTATAACGTTACCTCTCTTTTTTCTCCAACTGGGTTTTTTTTGATGGAGGGTAACTTCGAACGGCAAACGGCCATATCTTACATGTTATCACCGAACAACTTACAACGCTACCGCTCTTTTCTCCCACTGGGTTTTTACTGAGGGTAGCACCGAACGGCAACGGCCACATCGTCACCATATGACTTATCGGTCTCTTTTTTCCCACGAGGGTTTTTTGCTGAGATTAGCGATCAAGTTCACGACAAACCAAGACCACCATATATGGGCATTAGTTTTACATCGCTCGAGACGAGCTTTTTCCAAGGGGGGGGGTGGTGTCACACGCGGGACACACTGGCCCCACTGTGGACATGGCATGATGCTGCATACGTCATTGAGGGCATTCGCATTGCAGAAGCGGCACGGAGCTCAGCTCCGATCACACTTGCCTACTGCGGAGTTCCTGCCCACGTCATTGAGAGTATTCGCATTACCGAAGCGGCACGGAGCTCAGCTCCGATCACACTTGCCTACTACGGACATCCCGTCTACGTCATTGAGAGTATTCGCATTGCAGAAGCGGCACGGAGCTCAGCTCCGATCACATATGACATTCCGCATACGTCATTGAGGATATTCGTGGCGCGGTATCATCTCCGAGCCAGAAGGGAGCGGAGGAGAGTTATTGAGGAGTCCAGACATGCTAGTCTGGCGTTCATGTATTTATAGATGGTAGAGTCGCCCTCTCAAGGCTTGGGGACAAATGAGTCCGCCAGAGTCCATTGAGAGCCACAGCCAACTATTGTGTTTCATCTCGACTATCTTTATCGTTCCAAGCCCCGTGAACCACGGCCCTTGTCACATTCGTTGTCATCCTGGGTTTCCTTTCTGAAGGTGTGAAGTGAGGAGGCGAGATGGATGATGTGGAGGGGGAGGGATGGTTTGCTGCGAATGTATGTATTTTATCTCGTTGGCCCCAGGTAGACAATATAGCAACCTCGTACGTGTACCATTTTGCCCACTTTGATGTGCCGTTTCTTGACATGTTCTACGGGTGATGATGGCATGTACGTGACGCGCTCGCGGGTCAATGACCAGGCGTACTGTGTGCCGGTGACTTAGTCTGTGCGTCCTGTGCAGGAACTTGAATCCAGTTACGTTTGTGATTCAGCGGTTAACCTGAGAAACTTGTTGACAACCGCTTCCAATGGGTAATCGTAGGGATATCCGTGCGTAAGAAGGGAGGTGTGAGAACAAAGCACGTTCAGTAGTATGTAGTACGTAGGTAGTTATAGTGTCTTGACGTCTCTTTTTCACGTTTCACGTCCCCCAAATAGATTGGTTGCCCTTTGTCTTTCATCCCCCCTTGAATACGCTCCGTTTTTCGTTTCATGTCAAGTCGTCTCGATTTTCTCCCTTAATCGTATGAATGATAATGAGAGAAGAAGGATTAAATGGCCACAATCTTCTTTCCCTTCCTTTGTTGCCCCGCATCTTGAAGACTCTTTCTCCGCCTTCCTGTTCGTTTGTGTACCCGTACCCCTCCCTTTGTGTCACACTGTACACATTCACCACAGAATGAGATGCCCCCGCGCCGGTCCAAGTACATACGAAGTACGTCCGCGTGCTATCCTGGTACATAGGTTGTTTGGCCTTATCCCAAGTTCCAAACTTCCAACGCACCAGACTCCGGAGCAGCACTGTGACGCCAGATGGCTGGTTTGTCATGCGTACCAGAAACGTGCGTGGGAATAGGGCCTCTTACTTGGCAATCGGGGGCTGCTTCTGGGGAAATTACACAAAGAAAGAATCGATGCAGAGATGGCGTGGCCTAACTTATCCATTCTTGTGCTCAATAACAACCCCCCCCTTTCTCCCCCTGACATTCTGCGCAGTGAGAAACAGAGCACGCAGACTTTGAAAAACCCAACAAGAAAAGAAGGGGTTGGGATAATTGCAATCAATTGCATGTCGTGGCCTGGTGTACCGTGTACGGCTGTAGCCTGTATCCCATGCGGCGAGTGACTACATGATGCCGGTATGTATGTACGAGGTAGTCGTGGGGGAAGCGACGTGTCATGGGGAATAGGCTCCGATTCCTTCTCGAAGCACTGCCGTGGGGAAGAAGGAAAGGAGAAGAGGCTCTGAAACACTCTTTCGCTAGTGGTGTTGCATTTGGGAGTTGTCGAACTTGGTGAGAGTTGGTGTCTTGTAATACCGCTGTCGGACTGCGGATTATGTCATTCAGCCTGGTCGAGTCATTGCCATGGATGTACATACTCGTGGTGAAACTTTTAAAAAAGACGCTCGCTATATCTATGGGTGTCTTTTTTAAAAGTTTCACCCACGAGTACAATTCGAAGTTGCCGACACGGCTGGTTTCAGAGCAGACCACTGTTCCTACCTATATCGAAGTTGAACCTCCTTTTACTCGGGCTGGGCGGCTTACCCAGCCCCCTGAACTAGTTGTATCGATGGAATAGACTGTGGACATGTAAACGGGATGTGCTTGCGCGATGGGCGCAAACCAGGCGCAAACCATGGACATGCGCATCGCCGTTATCTCGACTAGTTAAGCCATCTTGAAATCCTTGTATTGAGGAGCACTGCCCTACGATCCAATGCAGAGCGCAAACGCAAACCAAGTCTTAGGAATAGGACATGTCTAGGAACCAGTAACACTATTTCTGTCTCTTCTCTTCAACAAGTATGCATGTACGTATGTATGTAATCATGGCAAACGAACTCGGTCTCTCGATATTTATTTCTGCGCCTTCTCAAACTCATCGATCTTGGAAACGTACTCGTCCTGGGCCTCCTTGGCGGACAAGCCCCTATCGGCAACCTTCTTCCAGGCCTCGTACTTGAGCTTCGCCTACACACGCCACGACCTGTCAGAACCGATGCAACTTCTAATCCGACTCGCACGCGCAGAGAGTAATAGACAACAGAACAGAACAGAGGACATAGATAGATGGAGGGGAAAGCCCGCGGCTGTTTACTCACCGGAATGCCAGACAGAATACCAGGCTTGGTCTCTTTCGAAAAGTCTTTGCCAATGGCGGTTTTGTACAGGCCTAAGAACATGGGTCAGCTCCGGCCTCTTATGTTCACGAATTGATCTGTCTTTTGAGTTTCTGATCCATCCGTACCGTATAGTTCGAGCATCTCCTCTCGGCCGAGATCCTTCAGAGCCGAGGCTCTCTCGTTGGCGGCATCATCAAAGGCCTTGTTTCCGGTCTCGGCGACTTCCTTGGGCATGATGGCGGTAGGTAGAGTTGAGATAGGGAGCGAATGTTAGACCTGGTGTGTTCGTTTGCCGGATAGGGGAGAGAGAAGAAGAACAAGATGGCTTTTCTCCGAGGACTGGGGGAGATTGGGATGCGGAATGTTGGGGCGGGGAGAGGAAAAGCGTCCTGGTCTTGGTTAGACGCCCACCAAGGTACTCCGTAGCTACGAATGAGGGCAGGCAGGTTTGGCGCGGGGCCTCCCGCCAGACAGCTTGGAGCAATTTCAGTGGTCCACCTGGCCTACTCCCCAGAGTACATATTTATGTACTCCGTACATACCCGTAGGTACCTTAGGTACATAGACGTACAGTATTGACTTTGCTGGTCCGGTGCACTGTAGGCCGGCTCAATGTGCCAACTATGTACATACCTCCTAGTGCCTAAAATCGAAGGTGGTGAGGTCGTGAGGACAAATGGGCGGGGTAAGCTGAATGATGGATCATGGAGTCGACAATTGGAAGACAGAGGGGTCGAGGGGTTGCTCGGTGGTGGTGACGTCTTCTAGCTGTGGAGAAGGGAGCAGCAGGCTTTGATGGATCATGGGAATCTCATGATGTTGGGGAAAGGCCGAGAGGGGCAGGGTTGATGGATGTGCTTTTATTTCCTTGCTTTTCTCTTTTGTTGTCGTACTTGTTGTTATTGCCGGTGAATACAACCTGAAATCTAAAAATTATTCTACAAATATATGAGGTATGTATGCGGAACTCTGGACCCCTCTTGACAAGTTGCGGCATTTTGCGGCTCATGGCGCCGGGCGGTGCAGCCCGAAACCAACATGTGGTGATACCTATCTCGACTCCTCGAGACCTAAGACTTAAACGTTGTGACGGCCTTGGTGCTGGTGCTGCAAGAGGTGGCGCCTTTCTACCTAATGCTCAACCATGTGCTTCGTCTGCGTCGTTCTATGGTGCGCGGCGGCGCAGCAATCCCAACTGTCAACGCCGCCACCACAACCTACTGAACTGGCATCGATAACCCGACGTGAGAAATTCCACATCACCGGCCGTGCTCACGACAGTACTAAGACACGAATGCCCGTCTGAAGTATGTTCTCGTCAAACATACCCGCGTAGAAAAAATACCCTTGAAGCATCTGCACGCTTAAAGAATTGCTAGCCCAAAGCGAAAATCCTCCTCTACAAACACCACGCCAATTACACCTTTTCCGCCTCAATCTGACTTCGCAAGTCCTCCAAAATAGCCTGCCTTGAACTCAAATGCGTCTCCAGACCCTGTACCTGCTCCCTCACAGTCTGCAAATCGTCCGACACACTCTTTAGACTCGAGCCCACCGCGCTCTTTCCCTTCCCTTCTTCCAGATCCCGTAGTTGCCGACGCTTGTAATCCAGCAGCTGGTCGAGTTCACGCCGAACGAGAGCAGGCTTCGAATCACGCTTCCCGCCCTTTCGCTGCTCCACTAATTCCTCAACTTTCTGCATCTTGGCATCCAGATCGGCGAGCTGACGCTTCAGCCTGACTTCCTCCCAGTCTTCCGTCTTTTCGGTGGAAAAGTCGGTTCCTGTGGTTTTGAAGCCGCTTCGTCCGAGGCGCGTGAGATACTGCTCGCCGAATTTGGTCTTGCGCCCGGTGGAGGTCGAGTCGTCAGCTTTGGTGGCCCATCTTGACCCCGCGCCCGTCCGTTGGTTGTCAATCTGGTAGTCTATTTGGTTGCGCTCGAAACTTGATCGCAGGGAGGCGGGCACGCTGCGGGGAATACGGAACCCCTCGTGGCGGTAGTTGAGGATGTGTAGGAAGGCGAGGCATGCGTCTTTATTGATGGATGATCCCGCGGATGGGTTGACGAGGTTCCAGGCGGATCGGACGTCGGTATCGGGCACATCAAGCGATTCGTAGAGATCTTCCAAGGCGCCAACTGGAAATTTTGTTCCATCAGTATTCCCCGTTCGATAAAGTACTGGGGAGGAGTGGGTGGGACTGACATGATACTTCGCCTCGCATATCTCGGTTCTCTTGGTAGATCTGCTCGTATTTACTCTTGTCCTGGGGCTTCATGTACCATTCGAACCCATCTTTGAGGCCCAAGTCGTCCGAATCATCTTCTACTTGTTCGAAATGCGCTTGCTTTCCCGAGATGGCGCGCGTCGCTTGTACTAGATGCGCTTTTGATTCGGGCACCAGCCAGTCTGGTAGTGATTTGGGCACGTCTGCGTATTCCTACGTCGTGGTCAAAGATAAGGAGTCAGCACCAATCTCCCTAATTTAATGCGCAGGGTCTTCAAGACATACTCCGTTCAAAATATCAAAGATGACTCGCATCGCGACGCAAAACTCCTCGAAGTCCAGGTTCCCGTCATTGTCCACGTCGGCCAAGTCCCACACACGTTCCAACTGCTCATCGCGGAGGCCACTGTTCTTCAAGACTGGGGCTGCCTGTTCACCGGTCAGAAATTGACCGCCTCCCGTTCTATCCGCGAAGATGTTCCAGTATGTTTCGATCTCCTTGGCCTCGATCTTGGGAGGGGGCGCCATGACGGCAGAGGAAAGGTCTCGCTCGGGCAGCGTCAGGCGGGTGTGGCCAATTCGAGTTCGGGTAAGGATACCGCGCAAGCCGGGAACAAGAGGCGGAACTGAGTATGTACACCGAATATGTAGGTCTCAACGCGCTAACAATGTGTGGAACAAATACCGAGAAGATGCCGCGATGTAGGTAGTAACATCAGAAGACTGTTGACGCTAGGTGTGTGGCAATCCCGTGCAAGGCAGTCGACCGACGGGAAACTCGATCTCCTGCATCTCCTGCATCTCCTGAGCCGCTGAGCGCATGCAGGTGCCCACCGAGTTCCACTTTGTTGCTGGGCTGCCGCGCGCGGCTCTGCTTAGTCAGCAGTCAGCAGTCAGCCGTCAGCAAGGCGCAAAAGTTGGGCGAGCATTTTATCGTGAGAGCTGCATGGATTCATTCTCCTCACCTCTGGCTTCACTTGAATGCCCAAACACAGCATTTTACACGTCTGTTGCACCCATCTTACATGGTGTCTTCCAAGTTCCTGGCACCTTGCACTACCCCACGCGCGGCTGAAATTCCTAGTTTGAGCCGCTCCCTTTCCGTCTGAGGGCATTGGGTTCAAGTCGCCCGCGGCCCCACCTTTCCTGATTCCTTCCAAAGTTCCAAGCTCCCAGTGCCCAGAGCCGCGTGAGACTGGAGGAGGGGCGCTTATAATAAAATGAAATTGGGACCCTGCCTTTTGCAAATTGTCTCATCACCGGCTTCCATCATTCAAACCTGAGACTAAAAGAGAGACCAAAAGAGAACAACATCTGCAGTATAAATCAAAGTCAACTACCTCGACGAAGACCCTTTGAAAACTTGCGCCATGTCTACAACAACCACCACCGTCACTGAGGCTCCGGCCCAGCCCATGACGGCCGATGCCATCCTCCGCCTTTTTCCCGACATTGACACCAGTTCAGAGGCGCTTTCTGGCCACGATGAGGAGCAGATTCGACTGATGGACGAGGTGTGCATTGTTCTTGATGACGATGATATGCCAGTTGGCAAGGCCAGCAAGAAACTCTGTGGGAATCACCGCCCATGATACGACTTTGGACCGAGTTGCGAAACGGTGGCTAACTAGATTTTTCGCGACAGGCCACTTGATGTCAAATATTGACAAGGGATTACTGCACCGCGCCTTCTCCGTCTTCTTGTTCAACGACAAAAATGAGCTGCTTCTGCAGCAGCGCGCATCGGAAAAGATTACTTTTCCTGACATGTGGACCAACACGTGCTGCTCGCATCCGCTGGCTGTAGCTAGCGAGACCGGAGCAAACCTTCCTGATGCCATCGAGGGAGTCAAGCGCGCAGCTCAGCGCAAGTTGGAGCACGAGTTGGGCATCAAGAAAGAGCAGGTCCCTATCGAAAAGTTCCACTTTCTCACTCGCATCCATTACAAGGCCCCCAGCGATGGCAAATGGGGAGAGCACGAAAGTACGTTGACCGTTTATATCCCCATCGTTTAAGCCATGTGCAGGATCCGAGCTAACGTATACAAAACTAGTTGACTACATTTTGTTCATCAAGACACACGTCGATCTCGACATCAACCTCAATGAAGTCCAGGCTACCCAGTACGTCAGCGCCGAGAAGCTCAAAGAGCTATTCGAGCAGCCTGATTTGAAATTCACTCCCTGGTTCAAGCTTATATGCAATTCAATGCTGTTCGAGTGGTGGCAGAGCCTTGACTCGGGCCTGGAAAAGTATACCAACGAGACGCAGATTCGCCGCATGCTGTAAGATGTCTGCTACGACACGCGATTTGAGACGACATGACTCAACACGAGAGTAGTCGCATCATGAACTTTTGATTAACGATGGTTACCCACGATATGAAGACGATGGGTCGTGTTTTATGTTACGAAATGCAAAGGCTGGCTTCACAGCGGAGACAATGAAAGATACTTGTTCTAACATAGCGCCACCAAGTCTCCAAGTATGCTCCGCGATTTGCTTATTCCCAGGAGCGCTGCATTTGCCATTGAGAAGTGAAGATGCGGAAAGAGGCATAACCGAGGCATAACCCCTCACAGCATTGCGAGAGAACTGCGGCGCGAACACGAAAGTTGACATGCAGATAGCCTAATTGTTTTTAGTCAATATTTGCTTCTAGCATCATTTTTGAGAAGAGAGGAACGACGCAAGAGTTGCGACCAAAGCCATGCATGCATGCCGCATGACCCACGAAGGCGGAGTCGTCAGCACCGACTGCATATGTATTCGTAGATCTAGAGCCCGAGACACATGCATGTATGCGTACGCCATGAATGATCCCAATGCATGAAACAGCACGCTTACAAGTTACCACAGCCCAACCTTATACCGCTGGACACGCCTCGCGAACCAAAGTCGCAGCTTTCCCAACATCGCAAGCTTTTACAGCCACACTGTTCTATCCGGGTTTCCCTCCCTGTGAAATGGTTCTTGTGTAGTGATGAAGGAATCATTGCGCTTGCCACCGTCTGATACAACAGAAAATTATGGTTTCGCATTGCAAATTGTTACATAGTCCTTGTCTCTATGTTGCGCACTCAGATTCCATGCCCAATACAGCCCCCCTTGCCAACGCGCATCAAAAAAAAGCCGTTCACACCCCCCCTTTTTTAAATCTCATCTCAATACTCTAAAGGCGCCCATGTCTCGTCATCAACCGTCGTGTATATCAGGCCCTGGCCCAACAACTCATCCGAAGCCGCCAGAACTTCCCGCACCGGCATCTTGAGCGAGCTCATAATGACATTCAGATGAACGCCCTCATTGCTGGATGCATCGTTGATCAGCTTAAACACGTCCCTCGCCTGTGGACCACAACCCGTAAGCTTGCTCATGGTCTGTCCCCCAGCACCACCACTATCATTTCCATACCCGCCCCC
This sequence comes from Claviceps purpurea, assembly GCA_029405325.1. Lineage (NCBI taxonomy): Eukaryota > Fungi > Ascomycota > Sordariomycetes > Hypocreales > Clavicipitaceae > Claviceps > Claviceps purpurea. The sequence continues at coordinate 1,413,600 of CM055783.1, read as the reverse complement.
ATCGACAAACATACTCTCCCCGTTATTCGCGCCCCCGCCAGCACCACCACTGCCACTGTCACCCAGGGAACCCTTTGTGTAAAACAAGTGCACATACGCCGCCTCCAGCAGATGATAATTGACCTCGTTGAAATCCGCCACAGGCCGAATCACATGCGCTCCCACATGACGCTTATTCGAAAAACTCTTCAGTCTCCCCCATACACGCACGTGGGCGTCTAGTTCAAACTCGCCATTGGAATTGTCCTGCTTATCCACGTCGATCCACTTCTTGACTTCGATTTGTCCGGTGCCGTCGTCAATCTTGAAGGTGATGTTGGTGGGCTGCGGGTTGATGCTGCGGATCTGTCCGACAAACGTGATTTGCGTGACGGTTGTGTTGTCGATTTTGAAGTCAGCTCCCGCGTAGGCTTCTTCTGCTTCGAGGATCTGCTTGATGGTGACGGGGCGGAGGGACTCGTCTTGGTAGGCCTTGCCGCCGCCTTGGCTGCCTTGCTGGGAGGAGGCGCCGGCTAAGAAGCCGCCTGAGTCGTCGCCGCCTTGGGCGCCGTAGCTGGTTGTGCTGTATCCTCCGTAGGCGGCTGTGATGAGGAGGGGTTAGTGGAGGTTGCAGATGCGGCACAGAAGAAGCAGGGACGTTAAGGCTCCGGGAGGAGTGTCTTGAAATTACGTACACATGGTGTTTCCTGGCCTGAGGCGCGAGAGAGGAAGAGAGAGAGGGCGGACGGAGTGGTGGTTTGGTGGCGGGTTGTTGGGTTGGTGGTGGGTTGTTGGGTTGGTGATGGTTGGCGATGGACCGATTGATTTTGGTGCAGGCTTGTCACCGCGGGAGACGCGTCTGAGGCGCGTCGACGGTTTAAGTGGTTCAGTCATGTGGTGCGTAAAGTGTGGCGCAGGTTGGCCCCGCGTTTCTGAGTCACCATCGTTTTTGCTCAACTCACGGACTGTACGCTGTTGCGCTCCAATCAGCCTCGGCAGTTGTGGCGTCTGTGCATATAGACGTCAGAGTTCCATGCCTCAAGCTTCCCCGACCCTTTGACATCTGACAACTGCTCGACCCCAATCTATTCACCACGTTTTCCTGCTTGATATCGTATTTGAACAGACTAATTCCAGCTCGCAAGAACGTGCCTGCTTGTCGTTTGAAGCGACTTCAGTACAGCGTGTGCCAATATTGATATTCGGCAGCTATCCTTCTCAAGCCGCGCACTCGAGTGAACGAGTGGCAGTGCGTCGTCTCCGAACCGATCGACCGCTGTCGCATCGACAAAGAACACAGCCCGAGCTGCTCTCTCATCTGGGCTGTGAGGCCCTTTCTTATTTTTCATCTCTCCATCTGCGTCATGAGCAGATCACAGACTGCGACTCTACCCGTCATTCCGCTGGCCAGGGCATCGGTCCTCCTCCCTGGCTTAATCCAACGCATACCCGTCACATCGAGCCGACCTGATATCCCGGCTCTACTCGCCCACGTCTACGAGAAAGCGGCGGCCAAAGGGCCTGATGGCAGAATTGACAGCATATCTATTGCCTGTGTCCCGCTTTCGTCGCCGTTCGTAGGCCCGGCCGGCCAGCTTCTAATCAACAATGGCGAAGAGGTCGACACGTCACAGCTCGAGGAGGTGAACCCGGGGAGCGCCGGCAAAGCCGACATCTTTGGCTTTGGTGTAGCCGCCAAGATTGTCGGTATCGATGGCCGTGGTGGTGGCGAATTCGCTCTGCGCGTCCAGGGAGTCTCGCGGATGAGAGTGGACAAGATTGTGCGTGAGCGGCCATTCTTCCAGGCCAAAGTTACCTATTTTAGCGACGAGAGTGAGTGTTTTGACATCCTGGCCGTTGGAATAGATGTCGCGTTGGTAGTTTTCCAGTGCGGCAAAAACAACTCGTGGACATGTGTTTGCTTACAGTTTCCTTTCTTCTAGTCGACGTGGCAGACAAACAGCTTCAAGATTTGTTCGCCCTCTTGAAAGCGCAGTCTCGCGAGCTCGTCACCATCTTGCGAATCTCCTCGCTGCTGCCTCGCACGAGAGGTGATCCGGCTTTGTCGCCGGGACTCACAAAACGATTGGAACTGCTCATTATGCGGCGCGAAATCAAAGAGGCTGGCCTTTTAGCTGATTTCATGTCGAACCTTGTCGAGGCATCTCACGAGGAGAAACTTGGTGTTCTTGCCGCACTTGACGTCAAGGTCAGAATCACAAAAGTTCTTGAGCTTTTGGAACGGCAGGTGGGGGGCATTAAGAATAATTTCAAGATCACCACCTTCACATCAGTTCCTGTTCAGATTCTTGACAGGCTGAACGATAATCCAAACAAGCGAAACAATGCGGGCTTGCCGAGTGCTGGTCTGAACTTCATGCCGCCGAATGGCCAGACACCGTCCGGAGATGATCAGGGTGATGATCAGGACGCCAACGAGCTGGATGAGCTGAAGAAGAAGCTTCAAAGCGCACGACTCCCTCCCGACGTCGCCAAAACCGTGGATAGAGAACTGCGGCGGCTGCAGAAGATGATGCCCATGAATCAGGAGTACCAGGTTACCCGGAACTGGCTCGAGACTCTGTCTGAGATTCCATGGGCAGCCATTACAGACGACAGACTGGGGCCCGAGACATTGACCAGAGCACGAAAGCAACTTGATGATGATCACTATGGTCTGGATAAGGTCAAGAAGAGGTTGATTGAGTATCTCGCGGTTCTGCGTCTTAAGCAATCCGTCAATGACGAAGTGGACGAGCAGATTCGCCAAGTGGAAGCAGAGACCAGCGTTTCTTCCGGTACGGACAGGATGCAGCAACACCACATCATTCAAGACGGCGGCAACAGGGTGAAGAGTAATAGCAAGCACAACAACGACTCCATTCCAATGCACCCCGAACATACTGCCAAACTCCAGATTCTCAGATCCAAGAAAATGGTAGACAAGTCCCCCATCATGCTGCTTGTCGGACCACCAGGAGTTGGCAAGACCAGTTTAGCCAAGTCGGTCGCCACGGCTCTCGGCAGGAAGTTCCATCGCATCTCGCTCGGCGGCGTCCGGGACGAGGCCGAGATTCGTGGTCATCGGAGGACCTATGTCGCAGCCATGCCAGGCTTGATTGTGCAGGGCCTGCGAAAAGTCGGTGTCGCTAACCCTGTCTTTCTGCTGGACGAGATTGACAAGATCGGCATGGCCAGCGTCCACGGCGACCCGTCGGCCGCTATGCTCGAGGTGCTGGATCCGGAACAGAACCACACGTTTCAGGACCACTACGTCGGCATGCCCATCGACTTGTCCAGGATTCTCTTCATCGCCACGGCCAATACGTTGGACACGATCCCCGGACCGCTGTTGGACCGGATGGAGATGATTTCCTTGCCAGGTTATACGACGCTCGAGAAGCGCCACATCGCCATGCAGCACCTGGTGCCCAAGCAGATCCGAGCCAATGGATTAGCCGAAGACCAGGTCGCTTTCGACGAGCACGTCGTGTCCAAGATTATCGAGTCGTACACTCGTGAATCAGGGGTTCGCAACCTGGAACGGGAGATTGGCTCCGTCTGCCGTGCCAAGGCGGTCGAGTTCGCGGAAACACGAGACGCAGGCCGCGCAGAGGTCTACCAACCGCGCCTGACCACCGACGATGTTGAAACCATTCTCGGCATCGAAAAGTTTGAGGAGGAGATTGCCGAGAAGACGAGCCGGCCTGGCATTGTGACCGGCCTGGTGGCTTATAGCACAGGAGGCAACGGCAGCATACTCTTCATCGAGGTCGCCGACATGCCTGGCAGCGGCAGGGTCCAGCTCACGGGCAAGCTGGGCGATGTGCTCAAGGAGAGCGTCGAAGTGGCCTTGACTTGGGTCAAGGCTCACGCGTACGAGCTTGGTCTTACTCCGGACTCGACCACCGATATTATGAAGGACCGAAGCATACACGTTCACTGCCCTTCGGGTGCGATTCCCAAGGATGGACCGAGCAGTGGGATCGGTCAGGCTATTGCTCTTATTTCTCTATTTTCTGGCAAACCTGTGCCTCCTACAATGGCCATGACGGTACGTAATTGATACCTAGTCCCCCTTGCCTTCTTTCATACACACATGTACATGCATGTACACAGACACATGCGGCCAGGACATGCTCGGCACATGATAAGTGTATACGTTTTGTGACCGCACTGATCTGTCAAACGAAATCACGGGATGGAAAATAGTTCTCCAGTGCCAAAGAGGCGAAGAAAGAAAAACAAAGGACGACAGACACAGATGCAGAGAATCAAGGAAGGGCTAACAATGCGGCATATTGCTACTTCTGTAGGGTGAAATCTCCCTCCGCGGACGCATCACTGCCGTAGGCGGCATCAAGGAGAAACTCATAGGTGCGCTCCGAGCAGGCGTCAAAACAGTCTTGCTGCCAGTCCAGAACCGCAAGGACGTTCGGGATCTCCCACAGGAAGTCAAGGACGGGTTGCAAATCATTCACGTCGGGTAAGTCAGAGTCTTGATTACTTGTTTTTGCCACTTCTGTCTTCTGCCCTACCTATCCTCCTCAACTCTTCCCCCCTTTGCCACTTCCCTGCATTGCCTGCATTTCCTGCTGTGCAGCTCATTCCGCCGGATGCCGACACGGGCGTCACTGCGAGACAAGAAGTGGCACGCACGCATTGCGAGAGATCAAGGCTTTGAGTACTCATGTAGCCCTGGCCTCTGTTTCTTCTTCTCGAGACAGGCAGCACATGTGTCAAATGCCCAAATCGGCAAACTCAGCCTGCGAATAATGCCATCTCCACCGAGCATACGATGCAAGTGCATCAAGCAGAGCTGGGTGTCTCTACATATTCTTTGGAGAAAAAAGAAAAAAAGAGAGAAAGTTCCCAAACGGCAGAGGAAGTCAATCACCCTCGAGAAGAAGGGAGAGGGCGCGCGCGCGCACGTGTGTGAGAGAGAGAGAGAGAGCGCGCATCTTGATTCTCCACCCCCGTCCTGATCAACTCGATCCTGGAACCTGCACATACCGGGCATATTTTGCCTTTTTCGCAATACGCATCCTTGTCTTGCCCGATCAGGTCATCCTCCTGCACTAACCCGGAACTTTTGGCTTTTTTTTGTTATTCCTCTTTTGAACAACCCCCCCCCCCCCCAAACCAGAACACTCCGCCGGGGGAGGGGGGCGGGGGCCAAAACAACAGTTGTCATACACTGATTAGTTACACGTCTTCTTTTGTTTCATTTCATCTTGTTTTGTTCTTTTCTTCTCTTTCCTGTTCACACGCTTCAGGCAGAATTGTCTTCTATCCCCACCCCGTTCTTGTCAAGTTCAAAAAAGAGAAGGCGAGCTTCTTGTCTAACGAGTCGCACAAATCATCAGTCATATCTGGGAAGCCATTCGGGTCGTGTGGCCTGACTCGCATTGGGCAGCCGAGAGCCATTACACCGGCGGCGGCGTAGAGAGTCATTTGTAACATGTAAATGAAGGGCTCCTTCAGCTATTTCAGCGTACGGATACATCATGCTGCGGGCGCGGCAGGCGCGGGCGCTAAAGAAGGCTAGGTCGCGGAAGCCTGAAGGACAGCGTACGGGACTTTATGGAGTACATAGGTAGCCATTCATCGAGTTCTTGATTCTATTTTAGGCTAACGAGTTACGAATGCCCATGTATATATGTACATACTTGATGACTAGGTATTCCTTTCCCTTTGAGAGATTCCCTTCCACTGCCATTTCTCTGGCCAATGGCCATTTGTTGTGTGTCGTGACTCGTGGGGGTTTTCACGGCAACCGCATATGTATCTGTCATGTGTACATGCCTACTCCGTACGTTTAAACTTTAAAGCAAGTTGGCGCGCGCGGGTCCTTCGGAAACAAAAACAGCCCATTCGCGACGATCACTAATTAACTACTCCGTTATTAGTCTGGGGTCGCCGATTCAGGTTAGGTACCAGGCCAGGCATTTTCTCCGAGTTACGACGATTCACGAACGCAGTTCTTTTGACTCTAGAAGTCGCGCTAATTCCTTCCCCTTATTTCTTTGGCTCGTTGCATTATCGTTGGAAACTACCTGGTCCAGTAGGTAGGCGGGACCAGTCTACGGACGTCGGAGTGTGTAATTGTATGTGCGTCTACACATGGGATCGCGGATCTGTATGCTGCTTGACCGTTGAGCAGAGGCGCGTGGGATAAGTATTCAGTTGTACCTACATACCTCCAAATCAGTTACTGGTTAGGCTGTTATGTAGTTTATTCGTGAGATTCTGACCCTTTATTGCGTCGGGCTAATTTCAATAAAGTTGTATCATAACATTGTACTGTACTGTACATGCTCCTTGTCCAATTTCCGTCCACGCTGCAACAAAGACGCCAGGAACGAGAACCTTTTGCTTTGCTTGGCCTTTTGACTCTTGGTTCTCATGCTCGGCCTCGTCAGAGTCTTGATTCTCTAACTGCTCATCCCACTTGCTAGCCACCCTCTACTGCAGCCAGACTGAAAAAGTGAAAAACAACCGAAGCGAAAAAGATTCAAGTTGGGAACCAGGTTGATTATAATTGATTGGAAGGGGGGGTTGGTTAGATTTTCGCAATTTGGACAAGATCAGCCCCTGCCCTTATGTGTTCAACGGAGAGCGGAATATATATAACTCATCGGGAATACATCCCGTGCTCTTCTGTCTCCCGAGTCCCCGGATCCCCGTATATACATACCATGGTCCATGACTGTAGATCAGTTCCTTCGGAGAGAATATGAAAACGTCGATCCATTCAAATTTCACCCTGTACATATTCATCGGAAAAAGGGACACTTTTGCGGAATAGGTAGAGATGATATCTTCCGCAACACCGGGATAATAAGGGCCATGGTCGTTAGCTCGGGGCGCTATGGTTTAGCGAACCTGCCTACCTTATCCCAAAGGAGCACGCATCTCGAATTCTTCTTCTCCCCCCTCCCCGGAACTCTTTGAGTGACGTAGGGGCACATTCTTTTCTGGCTGTCACTACGGAGTATGTACTTAGTACTTAGTATGTACTCCGTAGTTTCCGGCCCATCATCCCGCATCGTACGACATTCTACAGAGTACCTTACACAGGGACCTTGGCGTCGCTGTAAGTCGAACAGTGTTAGCGAGATAAGAGAGGCAGGGAGATGATAAAATTTCCGAGAGAGAGATGCGAGAGAAAGAAGAACAAATTGTTGACGCTCCTCGCATTTCACTAGTGAGAACATTGCGTTCGCTTCGAGATTTTGGTCACGACTCACTACTGCAGATCTCTCAGCTCTGATCGCGGACTGTAGAGCTGCTGCTTCCAAATCCTCAGTGTGGTGTGCCACGCCCCCTATGTAGTTTATGCTCATCTTTTCGATAGTAGGTGCCTATGTGGCACGCGACTGTACAGATTCCAGAGTATGTACTATGTACGTATACGATGTACATACAGACCTACCAACATACATAACATGATACGGAGTAGGTACATATTGTACAGCGGCATTACGTCTTTGCTCTCCTTCCTTCTTATGCCGTCACATGGAACAAGGAGAACGTGTCACATGTGCCTCGGTGTCTTGCACGCGCTACATATTTTGCTCAACAGGACTCGTGGTGGTGTGCGAGAGGGCCTGCACCTGGGTTTCTCCGTCTCGTTGGTAACATAGTTCCTCTCACATGTGTCCAGCCAACGAGGACTCAGGTTTTCGTAATTGTTGCCGTAAGTTGTAACTCGTCGGGCAAGTCGGACAAATAATTTCTGCCCGGGGATTGAGTCATCGAGTGTACTGTATACATAGATTGATAGATAGCAAATTGATACCTAGCAACGCCACTCGGAACAATTGGCAACCTTAGTGTGGCGGTCCGAGAGCTCATGGTCCTCTGGAATGCGCAGGACGAGGACACACGTTACACGTATTGTATGCTCTTCTCATCCGCCGGCTTTTGTGCAACACATTGTAACCTCTCGGAAGCACACAGCGGCTGTCAAATACCCCATACGGAGAGAGAAATGATCGTCGTAACTTCGTAACTTGGTAAGCGGATTACAAACTCGTCCTTCGTCACAAGTACAGCCGTTGAGTTCGTACACATTGTACAGTGTGACCTGGTCGGCTGCGTGCGTTGTGATCTAAAGTTCTAAACCGACGAATGGATCAGTGCCACTTGATATGCGAGTCACTCCGGATAGCTACGTAGTACCAAGCAGCCGACATCGAGTCCTCTGCGCAACGTCGAAAGAATAAGTCGATGCGGTGAGCGGAAGATTGCCTTGGATGGGGCTTGGCTGACTGAGAGCAATATCGCCGGCTTTGGCTGAGCCGTATTCCGTTCACGTAGCACCCCGTTTCCGATATAGACACGGACAAGTATGGCATTGAAACGCTGCTTTTAGTGCACACCAACTCGCCCATGACCTCATTTCGGTGCTGCACGTCTTGTTGGCACGCAGTGACACAAGCATTGGCGCCGACCTCGGGACGATGATACGGAGAGCAGAGCCAAATCCTGTGCGCCAAGCCTTGCCCAGATTGCCAGCTTGCCGGATTGCGGACGACGCAGAATCAAAGTTCAGCGTAATGCACAGCCGAACCCAAAAAAGGATGCGGTAGGGATGAGAAGGGATGACTGATTGGCCTCCCGGCGAGGGGGTTCTGGACTTTTGATGGATGCAAATTGGACCCTCATTCCATGCTGCGGTATCTAATATGTGCTCCACAGATACATACATATGTACGGAGTACCTACGCTTCGATGCAGCAGGTGCAGAATGCCCGAGCAAGGCAATCGAAAAAGAGGTCGGGGAAGCGAATATGGAGGGAGCGGTGAAGAAGATTATGTTTCCATGAAAGAGCTCAACATTAACAGACCGTTGCACAGTACGGAGTACCTTGGTACTGCTTGTTTTGACGAGAGGCCGTGACGCGACACAAACACGACGCTTCCACCCTTGCAAGGCTGAGTACTGGCCAATCATACGGAAGCGAAGCGGATCGCGTCGGGCATTTAAATCAGCTCAGATCGCGCTCGCCCTTGTTTAGCGAACAGCCAGATTGGGCCAGTTTTTTTAGGTACAAATGCGATATGTACATACCCAGCCTTACCAAGTCAGATATGTACCTATGTACTCTGTATAGCGGCTGTTAGGTATGGACTCTCACGGGCCGACGATACTAGCCACCAGCAGCCACTACATAGGTACCGTACGGCGGATTGATGGGATTTTGAAAATAGATACGAACTGAAGATGGCTTTGCTCTACGTATGTCGCGGAAATGCGAGCGAGTCGGGAATCGGGATACTCGGCTTCAGGTATAGAGGCTTAAGTAGGATACCAAGGGGGCTGGCAAGATCAACCCAATTAGACACCCCTTTATGCCCCGAAACGGCAAATTAATTAGATGAATAACCATGCCTCCTTGTCGTCGCATGAAATTCAATCGTGTCCACAACAGGAGCGGCTCCATGGGTTACCTACATAGTACTGAAGCTGTAGAGCATTGTTGGAAAAGACACATTGGGCAGTACATAGCAATATCCTAAGATAAGAGGCTAATAAGAAAGGCTAATTGCCCTTGAACATCGCTCGGAGTAAAAAGTGGTAGAAGTTGGCAAAGGTCACGATTCGCTGGCCAACCGAGGAAGGTGCCGCGCGAGGCCCGAGCCCAGCACCATGTACGAAGTTACGTGTACTCGGGAAGGGAAAGGAAGGGCAATGGTAGGCAGGCATCTGTTTTGTTGCGCTTCACGAAATACGGCGTACTATGTATTCGGTAAGCGGAACGGCATGCAGAATGGCGGCCCGCATGCCATCTCCAGATCGCTTCGTCGTTGCCAAGCGCTGCCACTTCCGTGCTGGGAAGACGCCTGTTCATCTCATCGGACACAAAGCAGATTGGTGCGACGGTGGCGCAGCAAGGCTGAGCAGATTTCTCCGCTCGGCACTTGCGGGGTTAATCAGCGATGGGGTGCCGCTCCTCACAGCACAGAGCTGTGACCCCAGATCGGCGGCCGGCTGCCGTCGCTAACACCACACCCTGGAGCAAATATGTACATATACCTACATAGTGCCTCCGTACCCATGTACGTACAGGAGGTATGTAGGTACATAGGCATGTATGTACGAGACTGTATGTATGTACTGTGTTATTGTTTCTGTTTCTATTCTGTATAGAGTGGTACTCTGTAGAGCACATCTGGGCAATGAAGACCCTGGGTCGATCGAGTACACATTCCCATGACCAGACCAGCCAGCCTGAACCCAGCCAGACCGACGCTTTTGGATCCAGCGTTGTCACTTTACGGACTCAAAGGCAGGGGGCTCAATGCCGCCCTGCGTCTACGGAGTATGTACAGTACTATGTATGTACATATGTACTCCGTGTTGGCTCGTATCTTGACATTCGTACGGAGTAGAGATCTTTTGCACCCCCCCCCCCCCCCCTCTCGTGGTGTGGGACCCACTCGCGACAGCAACCCGCACACGCGCACTTTGCTGCAATCGCCCGACGAAATTTCTCCGTCTCCTTCACAATGACAACGGCCCTGCCAAGCGAGACGCGGCACTATCACAAACGCCACATCGGCACCGTTGGAATTCCTCCTCTGTGCCCCGGGATAAAGACCCCCCTGTTGGCGCCACACACTCGGGATCATCTACCGGGCGGCGGAAGCGCATTCCAGCGCCAATGCCCCGACTCCCGACAAAGACTCCCGACAGAGGCCTTCCTTGTCGCACTCGAGTTGTAAACGGGCGAATGACGTTGATGGTGATGTGTCGACGACTGCCAACGACTAGGTACCTACATATCGATCGTGATTCGTGCGTCTCCGAATTACATACTCAGTGGCAGTGCCTCTAGGCTGGTATCACTTCGCATAGTATCAGTCTCTTGGCCGTGTTAGGAATTTATTGATCACGCTTATCCGTCTTTACTAGGTGACTGATTACCATCTATAGGCACCTGGATCGCCGTGTCCCAAGCCGAGTTCGATATGGAGTCTCACTCTGTTGTGTCCAGAGGCGTCGAGGGCCAATGCGTCCGCGGAACCAGACTTCGAGCAATGCTTTGAAAACGGCAACTAATAAAAACTCATACATACAATGACTTTTACAAGGTGATACATTTTGTTCTTCGACTACATTACCTAGCAAGTTTGGCACGGAGAAAAGATCTGAAAGCTAGCGGATTGGTGTTGGTGGTGACCAAATTCAATCGATACCTCTTCCAGCAGGTTGACCCAAACACCGCAACGGGTCTGGTTCTCTCTTGCGCATACTTCGTATGAATGGTTTGAATGCCTTGAGGAAGCTTGCAGGCGCAAAGCCAGTTGTTACAGTAATGGGCCATTGGGCCCTAGCCCATGGCTACGATCAAGCCGGGACGGACAGGTTTTCGGAGATACAGGAATAAAACAATCGGCATATATGTACCTATTACACACGTGTATTTTGTACCTGCCTGCTGATCTCCTGAGAGTGCTAACAGAGGGAAACCGTGTTTCACAGCATTGCCACGTGTGCACGGGGGCTGGGCTTTTCTCACTCGCCTAAGTTGGCTTCTTGGATTTAGGGTTCGCCAATCCATCAGTGTTTCACAACGTGTTCGACAACTCCGTAAAGATTCGAGTCGAGTCTGGCTGATCACGGATGACCGCATTGCACGGTGCAACCCTGTACTCGGTACGCGCAGCCCATATTTCCGGGCGCTCGGAAGCACGGGAGCCTCGCACAAGTGGATCAAGGCTCATCGACTTCGCTGTCAATGTCATAGCGACATTTCAAGCGGCATCCCGCATACGCGTATGTGACCAAAGTCTTGGTCGTCACCCTGCCTCTAGGCTCTCGAATCCTTCTGGTGTCAAAGTCTACGTTCGATTCCATCAAACTCGGTGTAAAAGGGGTGGCGCTTCAATTGGCGATGGACTATCAAAAAGCAAATCATGAAAGTATGAAGATTGAATACTCGTAGGTATGTATGTAACACACATCATGTTCGTCGCCGCTCGTTGGGCCGAGAATGAATGGCATGCAGCAAAGATATGTACCTACTCTGTACTTACTCCGTACAGTCTTCTAATTACGTGTAGCTACTCCGTCAGAGAAGGAAAAGGCAAAAACACCAACCAGGTTTTTCTTCCGGTTCAATAACTGGACTGCCGGGTCAGCCGGTTAAAACAGTATCGCGGTAACCTTCCAGCGGCCAAACACATTCCGCAGCCACTGTGCAGAGTAGGTGTGTATATGCACATGCATACGAGTATGTACATACCTACTCCGTGAGTCCGTACATACCTAACAACACATGAGTCACAGACTCACAGCCTCACAGGCGGCGTCTGGCAAGTTGCAGCAACTCGTCGTCCAATTTCCGCCGCCGTTGTTGACAGTCACACACCCCTGTCTCCCCTTTCTTCTGCCATAATTATGTATCCAGTCCACATTTCAAAACTCCGTGAAGGACTCCACAAGGTATCATCGTCACCAGCGAACCACCCCCCGGTATGCGCGCTTGTCCACCAGTTGCATTCAAGGGTCGCTTGCGAGCGCCGAGAAGGGTCCCGCTTGGTCCCATTCGCTTTTTTTTGAGCTACCTATCCGTCGGGCTTGGAGTTGGGGAGTTGGAGGGTCTCAGTGCCAAGTTCCAACATGTGACCCGACCCGATTCTGACAGACCATCATCGTGCAGGATCAGTCAAGGAACTTTTAGCACCAATCATGGCTCTTCCTTGACGTCCAGAGACTGCGATGTGCCCGGGTGCTCCCTCATCACTTGAGCCATCCCAACGGGGAATTCCATTCTTACGGAGTACCTACATACATACACCCAAAGAGCTCTTCTAATCCCTGCTCCCATGTGCACGAGTCCGCATTTCGGAACAGCCATCTCATCAGTACGAACCCCCCTCAGAATTGCTACATACCTAATACCTATGTACCTAGGTATGTATGGCGGGCCGGCGACCATGGCCACAATTCTGTGAGGCGTTGACGGCGGACGCTGTTCATTGCCATTGCCGTTTCGCGATTCACGTCCGTCCACTCGGGTCAATTAGCTTAGCTCCCTTCACATCTCCGCCGGTGATACCTTGCAAGGCGATCCCATCAGCCCTCGTCTCGCACAAGTACAACATGCTTGCTCATGCCTCGACTCATTGTACACTGGAAGCCGCCTTTTCTTGTCCGTGAGTCTTTTCATCAGCTTCAGAGAATCAGAGCCGTTTTCGTGCGTCACCGCCGTCATGGCTTGGCTTCTTGTGGCGTAAGTCGTTAAGCCAGCTCCAGGGCAAGCCGCTGGGACAGAGCAATGAAGCACGTAGGTATCAGATGGCATGTTGTTTCTGTACGGATCATAAGTTATAACTACCCACCGGCAAGAAGCGAGACATGACGCTCCCTCAAACTGGTCCTGGAACATATTTGCTACATTTTAGCCAAAGCTGGTAACGAGATGCCGCCACCCCAGGTGGCAGCGTCTTGGAAGTCCTAGCACACGTGGCTAACGGGCGCGGGCCCGCCAAACAAAGGCATGGCAAGGTCCGAGTCTAGAATGATATGTAGGTACCTACATAGGTAAATCATTTAAATGCGTAGACATTTCCTTTCTCCCCGGTGTGAGCACTCCACAATAAGCGTTGAGCTAGTTTTCACTAAGTCCGAAGCATGTGCTGTTATAAAGGTTTCAAGCTGGGATTGTCGCAAGAACCTTGCTCGCCCGCAGCAATCCCCCTGGTTTGATTCCCACTAATACCTTACTTGCCAGTACCTACACACACAATACCCGACCCTTGAGCCGCCGATCAGCCTTTATTGTATCGCTTTTACTGTTTGCGTTCTGGGTCCCGAACCGTTTTACCTACATACCTAGTATGTAATGTGGCTTGATAGAAGTCAAGCAGCCAGGAAGGACAAGCCGGGACCGGGGAGACCGGGGAACAAGCCAACAGGGGGAGGGGGGGAGCCAGGAAACGCTCATCTCCCTCTCAATTCAAGATCACCAAACTAAGACCTCGTCCGGACGTTTGTCGCACTGAAAAGTGCAAGAGGCCGTGTGGGAGGCTGGAGCTCCCCAAAGCAGCTCGATCGTAGCCGTTTCTCACAGATTTCCTCCCCCAGGGTCGTATTACCTAGCACCTTGATATTACCCCGTCAGAGAGTGTCACTGTGCTGCACCTTGTTTCACCCCGGCCAGCCGCTCTGGCATCAGACGCATGTGTATCCGCTTCAGTGCCGCTGTCCAGGCTTTCCGTCTTGGGTTTTTCCGTGTTAAACCCTCCTCATTCCATCTTCTCGGTCTAGGACATTGAATATTTTCTCGAGCATCCGCCCAGTCTCGTCCACGATTCTCGTTCCTTGATTCAGTCTGTGACTTGTTGGAATCTGACACACTTTTATGACGTGTGTTGAACGCAGCCGAACTGTTATTTCCTGCCACATCACTTGACGCAACGCGCTCTGGCATATTGTTGCACAACAACCAATACTTGACGCCTCATACGACAAAACGCACTCGCATATTTGATGCTCCCGCAGCACTGACGTTGAAAGAAAAGATAAATCTACCTCATCGGGAATCTGCGAACCATCGGAGCTGTGTCGGAGAATTTACAGTCACCGCTTTGCTCAGTGCTGTCCTCTTTTTTCCTCTTTCGTTCTTTGTCCCACGTCCTTTGATTGAACGGCGCAAAAAGAGGTTCCTTGGATGTCGAACCTGGCCGTAACACAGTATCCATCAAGCAGCCAGTCAGACTTAAAGAGCAGGTCTTTGCCATCTTTACCGATGCTGTCGAAAGGCAGACCGCTGGATACATCCTCGTCTCTTCTGAGCCCGTGCCCCAGCCTCTTGTTTCCGGATCACAACTCTGGCGCCAACGTGGCCTGGGAGTCGCAAAGTTCAAGAGCAGACATATCTGCTCGCACGCGGGCATATCCGTCTCCTCCCATGTCCGGCGCACCGACCGTGCCGCCGAATGACCCTCGAGAGCTGTATAAACAGAGTCGAAGTTCCAGTGGGTACTCGGCAGAGGGGATTCATGATGTTTACACGCAGAAGCGACCATTCGACATTCGCCTGCAATTACCACCTCCACAGGCGCCGATGCCACCCGTCATGTTTCCTGGTCCATATCCAGGACGATCAGCCGTAATGGACCGTCCTTACTCTTACCTAGGATCAGACGCCCATCCGAATCACTCTTCTCTCTATTCGTTCCATGAGCCGCAGCACGAGATGAAGTCGAGCCACGCGCCGCAACACTTTCCCATTGTTTCTTCGGTCAGCAACTCGAGGACGGGAGCTGAACTTCGTCAGTCTGGTGCATCTACTCCGTCAGACCGTCAGGCCGTCGATTCGCCCAAGACTCAGCGGAAAACCAAAGGTCACGTTGCTTCAGCCTGTGTGCCTTGCAAAAGAGCTCATCTCCGGTAGGTTCTTGTTGTTCTCCAATCTACGCGTCAGCACTTGGAAACCTCATGCTAACAAATTCCTGGTTTTGTATTATAGATGCGATGGTATGGTTATTTCTTTCTGTGCTTGTCTCTCGTTCCAGACTCACGACCTGGTCGATGGAGGAAGGAATTGAGACTGGCAGCATAACTTTACGAGACGACCTCGCTAACAAGATATTCATAGCACAACGACCGTGTTCACGGTGCATCAGCAACGGCAAAGAGGACGCTTGCGTAGACGTTCAGCACAAAAAGCGAGGCAGACCGCGGCTTCGAGACGACAGAGAAGCACGGTTTGACAGTATGCGCCAAACACCAGGGCAGTCTCGCGACGTGTCTCCGCGACGTTCCGCGGACATTCATCCATCCATTGGTCCAGGCAGTTACGACGACCATTATCAGCGGTATCATCAGCAGTTCCGCGGCATGGACTTCGCAGCAAGCGGTGGTAGTTTCTCATCAGCAAGGTCCGGCGACCCATCATCATTATCATCCTCGGATCTAAACGGCTACTACAGTCTGTCCAATGCGCCCGGCTCATCGGAGCCGGTGGCTTACCTAGACATGAATCTCGACTTTCTCAAAGGATCACCAACGTTCTGGGATACCCTTGGCCTGCCGAGCATGGCGGGAAGAAATCTGGGTCAGATTCTTTTGCCAAGCGAACACGGCAAAGTCTCAGCGATGCATTCCTATCTTAACCATGAGCAGAGGCAGCGAGAACCAAACTACCTGCCTCCGATTCTGAGTCGCGGCTCTGAAAGCATTCACGGACTAGGCTTCACCATGGAAGACTTTGGGCGTTTCCCGCTCGGCGTGCGAGACCATCTGGTATTCCTTGTTGGAGGAAGCAGCGGGTTTCCAAGACCCATGCCCATTCGTGCAGGGCTCGCCAAGGAGGGGTCATTTTACTTTGTGGTCTTGCTACTGTCTCTTCCTCCGAGACAAACACCTCGGCACCACTACCAGCACCAGCACCACCATCAGCACCATCAGCACCACCACCAACACACAGCCGTACCACCACCACCGCCCGTGGTAAATGGGCAAGGGGCCCAAGCCGAATCATCATACCCGCGCATGAGTCCTGGACCCGGGACCATGTTCGCTCAACGTGGACCTGGATCATTTGACCCCATCAAAGTTCGCCGAGGTGAGACTGAATATGCCGCCGGCTCCGTGACCGTCCCTCGAGAGCATCCTTCGTCCGGCCAATCTTGCCGAGCTCCGAACGCTGGAGACTACGGAATCGATTACCCTGCTGCTGCTTCTGCTTCTGCTTCTGCTGCTTCTGCTTCTGCACACCGACCACCGCTGTACCATGGCGCGGCGCCAGATCATAATAAGCAAATGGTTGATCCGGCTCTACAGCCTCATGGGTTCCCGAAAGAACCATCTCCGGCGCCTACGAGGCCACCACCACATACTACTTCGTCGAGCTTTCAACTCCCGCCCATACGACCGCAAATGGATCGAATGTCCTCTTTGGGAGCTCCGACGATAGGTGGCGGGTATGGCGAACGGCCCAAGCGGCTTGCGATTGATGGCCTCTTGGGGAACTCGGATGAGCCGGTCAAGTCTTACGATCATGGGCGGCGATGGACCTAGCAAGCAAAGCGTGTCTCTGTCGTCTATTCCCCATTCAGTTTTCTTGGAGTCTTTTTTTGTTTTTTTTTTGTTTGGCCCGGCCAGTGCCAGTAATGCGTGTTGCGACAGACTCGACGCCGCACCACCTTTCAGATCTTGCACGGTTTCAATCTATCAACAGGCGTTCTGGTTAATCGATCGTTGTTTCTTTTCATTTTCATTACTGTTTCTGTCTACGGAGTATGTCTATGCAACTATCGGTACGGGGAAAAGCATCATCATCGGTCTCAAAAGCTTGGGTTGGGTCATGGCGTGTGGGATGGAGAAGTGGGCCGCAGTCGGGGTGGTTCCCTGAGATTGCCCACTCCCCTTTGGAAAATCCGGTATGTACGGAGTACAGTGTCAAGTTCGGGGAAGGGACCATGAAGTTTAATTCTGCACGGCGGTGGGTTGGCGGTGGTAATCTGGTGCAGGTGGTTGTGCGGCTCGGAGAGTTCGGGACATTCAACTTCATGAGGCAAGGGGACAAGGAAGGGGTGGGGAGGGTCGCACGCGATAGATACCCTGCCACCTGGAGTCCGTCAGGGAAGGCATGGCGTGATGTCATTTGTTTTTTTTTATTATCCAGGGAAGGAGTCGAGAAGCATGCATGAGTGGCATTTCTCTTCTTGGTCTACGGAGTTCATATCGCGGGTTTTCTATCACAATCTCATCTAGGTACCTACATCAACCTTAGGTACTCCGTAGGTACATATGTACCTACTGTAATGTATCAAGGCAAACTCCACCTGCGGAACAATTTCAATCTTGGCCGTTGCAGGGATTTGACGACCCTTCCATGTTGACATGTGCACATGTATGCATCGTCTGTAGGAGGTATGCTGTGTCACCTGCGCAGAATCTCCACAATGCGCCGTGCGTGCCGGCAAGTCAAGCGCGGCTTTTGAAGTTTTGATACACATAGTTTAAAGAAAAAGAAGAAAACAAAAAAACACCAAGAGTGTTGGTTGTTGGTTGTAACTTTCACGAACGAGGCTATTCCAATGTCCTCGAGGGATGACTTGCTGACGGGCGCGAAATTCGCCCATGTACCACATCGTACTCTGTTCCACGAGAGGATATCATATCATGTTGGTCAGACAGAAAAGCAGAGGCTATTCCCTACGTAGAAAGGCTGAACGGCGATCTCGCCTACGTACAATAAACTCAGCGCATACATACCTAGAGGCTAGGATCCATGTTGGTCAGCCGAACGACGCTACCTACAGTATCTACAAATCCCCAAGACCTAGGTCCTAAACAGGCTTCCGGGCTGGGAAGCGCGAATCTCGCATATGATTATTCACCCGTAGATGCGAAACCCATGTGTAAATTGAAAACGAGTATGTAAGTAATCTAGATTTCAGGAGACAAAAAAAAGGTCACCGTTATACCCCGTGCCGAAAGTTGACATATTCGTTAATTTTACCTATTCCTCCTCGGCAAATGATGAAAAACTGGAGCCCCCCCCCCTTCGAAGCCAACAGCCGGAAATTTTATCTGCTCTAATTTCTAAACGAACCCCCCCCCCCAGAGCCCTCCCTTCTTGTCTTTCCTCAAGCGGCTATACCGGCTTATTCTTTTTTCTTTTTCTCGGGCCCCACACTAGCTACTCCGTACGGGCTCACACGAATCCTAGTCGCGTGGGAGTCCAAAAACGGAATAGATCGGGGGTTTTGTCTTGGGGAAAAAGCATGGACCCTTCAATCGGGGATTGTCCCCACACTTGGGTGCGGTTTTGAAGCAAGGGTTCTTTTACGGAGTAATTCTCGATTGCATTGATTCTTGGTGTTGTCTTCCTCGGTTGGCTCTTTTCTGTGTGGTCTGGAAGAGGGAAATCTCTCAGCTTGTGGAGTACATACATATCCGTAGTTACATATGTACTCTGTACATTGTACCTACATATGTATCACAGAAGAGAGCAGGAAAGAAAATATACTCCGCGCTCGGCAGCTGAAACATGGTCGGAAGGGGAATAAATTACACGCCCTCGGGCCGAAAGCACATATGCACGCAACGCACACACGCGAACATGGAGGTTGGACTGGGGGGTTGAGCTGCACCTCGACAACTTATCGGGTTTTGCTTTGGGGTCATTCACGCTGTGACATATGTACCTGGGTACTCTGTACATAGGCATCTACGGAGTACATACCTACCTTCTCCTACATATGATTCCCGCCGGCAAGCAGAGGCAAGGAGGGTACGGCGTTGTGCGAGGGATGGCTGCAGCGTGCGAGTCCGGGACATGGAAGACATGAAAGCAGGTGATCGCTAGGGAAGAGAAATGCACCTACATATGTACCTACCTACTGCCGGCGGCTCGGCTCTGGAGCAACCGTGAGCACGTCATTTATGATGACGATGAACGGGTTGTTTTAACTCGTTAGTGTTACGACGTGAAAGGCGGGACGATTTGGAGCGGAGAAAGATGGCCCAGTGTGGCGGGCCCGCGGCGTGCATACATACATATGTACTAGGTACCTGGTACTCTGTACATGTGGCGCAGAAGAAGCATCGCGACCCCTTCCAAAACGTCCACCCGTCCTCGCTTGGCTTTGGCCGCCAGGCCGCCGTTGACAGCCGCCGGAGACAGGGACTATGAAGCAGGGAGCAGAGAGCAGGGAGACATGGACAGGGGCGGCGGGACAGGCGGCTCATGCATGGGCTGGCAGCAGTACTGCAGTACCTATAGAGTACATGCATAATCATACAGAGTACACACGTGTGGGCGTACCTATATGTATGTAGTAGGTATTCACAGGGCGACTTGCCCCCAGCAGAGGAAGCGTCTTCTCGACTTCATCCGATGGTCGTTGGGCCCAACCGCAGGCTACCACGCGGGAAAAAGAAAAGCAGACGGGGTTTTTTTTTTCGAAGCCCGCGCGGAGGTGATACTGCAGTGTTGCACTCACGCAGTGTGCTGCGCCGATAAACTGCTCGTTGCTGCAGCCTGCTGCCTGCACCGTATGTTACATATGTACATACATACCTACTTTGCAAGTTGCAAGTGCCCATTTCACCCATACATATTCCTCGTTTTTAGGCCCATCCACGGCAGTTGTTGCTGCGGTGGCTCCCGCTGTTGCGACTGGCTGGCTTCTGCTTCTGCATCTGCATCTGCTTCACTTCTGCTGCATGCTGCATCGAATATCCAACATGCACTCTTGAGTCGTGATGCTATTACATATGTATGTATACGTTTCCCGAAATAGATGTCCGGATTGGGACGTTGATATACATACAATACATATAGGTAGGTACCTACGTACTCCGTACGCCGTACGGAGAAGCATCCGCACCCATGTGCTTGGAAGTTGAACCTTGGGACTCGGGAGTCTGGGACCCGCATCTGCCGTGCAATGTGTTGCGCCTTGCTTCCTTTGATGCGAGGAGAGGCACGAGTTGTCTTTTTTTTTGGCTCGTGATGGATGTGCTCCAACATCCCATGGCTTGATGCACTTCGTTCCAAGTCCTGCATGTCTGGTCTGGTCTTGTCCCTTTCATCCACTGCGTTGTCGGCCTCTGGCCCGGTCAGGACCCACCGCCGCATCGAGGCAATCTTGAATCCGGTACCTGAGCCGCACGGCATCGGATGCAAAAGTCACGTTTTTCCGTCTCGTGCTGTCCGTGCATTGGGCCGGCCAACCCGGCATTGCATTCGGAGCATTACGGAGTACGTGCGGAGTACCAGGTACTCTGTACGAATCGTACGGGAACATGTACGGGGATAGCGCGAGCTGGTCAAAGCGTCACGTGCCCCCGCCACGTTCTCGCGTCTTTGAACCCTGAGGTTTGGCGATCTACCCGCGTTGATGCAACTCCACCACGCCAGCACCAAGACCGTTTGTCTAATGGTCCCAGCCGTCGACCCAGCGTGCCACCGTCCGTGTCTTTTCTCGTTCCCCCATTCCAGTTTGCGGAGGGGAAAACGGCGCAAGGATATAGTTTCGTCATCTTGTCCTGCCTTCGATTCCATGCCACGTGTTTGACGCCCCCAGAGGTGAAGCCGGTGTCCGGGGGATGGGTGGGCCGAAACGTCGTTGATACCTAGCTCTTTGCGACTTCTGTGGTGATTGCTTCACTTCCTGTCTGGGTCGCCGATCCCACTGCGAGAAGAAGAATGGACAGCATGGATCTGGACGGCCCTGCGGGTGCCAAGCGGAAAGCAGAAGATGCTCCCGAGTCTGACGCGCCTCGACCTGCTCGGCGTATCAAGGTAAGGTCTCAATAACCCGCGCTGCGTTGGTGATGCGCTTCCCAATATACTTGGAAGGGGCAGTGTCTACCTAAGTTCTCTAGTAGTGGGTCTTGATTGAGCTCTGGCTAATCGCATATTACCTCCTCCGAAATATCAGGCCTTGGACCAGGACGTGGTCAACAAAATCGCGGCTGGTGAGATTATCGTCGCTCCGGTCCATGCTCTAAAGGAGTTGATAGAGAATGCCGTAGATGCTGGTTCCACAGCTCTGGACATTCTCGTCAAGGACGGTGGGCTGAAGCTCCTTCAAATCACAGATAATGGCTGTGGGATTGAGGTGTGTTTTTAAACTCTTCTTTACTATGTTCAACGTTGCTCATCTATATACTCTTCGCTGTCTATTTCAACATTCATGCATGCTCCTGCAGAACGTGTTCGCTGACAAAACCCTCACTTAACAGAAGGATGATTTGGCCATCCTGTGTGAGCGACATACCACGAGTAAGATCAAGGCCTTTGAGGACTTGTCATCAATAGAGACATATGGCTTTCGGGGAGAGGCTCTGGCGAGTATAAGTCACATTGCACACTTGTCCGTCACGACGAAAACCAAAGGTTCAACGTTGGCATGGAGGGCTCACTACCTGGACGGCAGGTTGGCCGCCCCCAAGCCTGGCCAGCCTGTAGAGCCAAAGGGCGTGGCAGGCCGGCCGGGCACCCAGATCACCGTAGAGGACCTCTTTTTCAATATACCCACTCGTAGGAGAGCGTTTCGATCTCACGCCGACGAGTTCAACAAGATCATCGACATGGTTGGACGCTACGCGATTCACTGTCAAGGGGTGGGCTTCACCTGCAAAAAGTCTGGAGAAAGCTCCAGCAGCTTGTCCATACAAGCCCAAGCGACTACCTCTGACCGAATCCGACAGATCTACGGAAGTAGTGTCACCAATGAGCTGATTGAATTCGAAGCAGCCGAAGAGCGGTGGGGCTTCAAGGCGCACGTGTTAGCCACGAATGCCAACTACCACATCAAGAAGACGGTTTTCTTACTCTTTATCAATAATCGATGCGTAGAATCGAGCCAGTTGAAAAAGGCACTGGAGCAGACCTATGACAGTTACCTTCCTAGAGGGGGCCGCCCCTTCATCTACCTGAGCCTGCATATTGACCCGGCCCGAGTCGACGTCAATGTTCACCCAACAAAGCGCGAAGTGCATTTCCTCAATGAAGACGAAATCGGACAGGCAGTCTGCAGAGAGCTGCAGTCGCAGCTGGCACGTGTCGATGCAAGCCGAACTTTCCAGACACAGACGCTGCTCCCGGGCGCCAATCCGATTTCTGATCCCATGGACGAGGACAGGGAGCCTGCCCCCAAGTTCATGATCTCGGGAAAGAAAAGAAGAAACTCCAACGACCTGGTCCGGACCGACACGCATGCTCGCAAAATAACTACAATGTTCCCCCGCGCGGAACCCAGCGAGAGCTCTGCAGAGGGTACCGCTGCCACGAGAGAAGAGCCACTGGCTTTGCCAGAGAAGATCGAGTACGAGACACTCGAAGACCGAGAGACGACTATTTATAAGCTGAATAGCCTCAAGGAGCTTCGTAACGAAGTATGCCGCGATATTCACAACGACCTGACCGAGATATTCTCCACACACACATTCGTCGGCATCGTAGACGAGAACAGAAGACTAGTAGCCATGCAGGGCGGCGTCAAACTATACCTGGTGGACTACGGCCACGCGTGCTTTGAGTATCTATATCAATTGGGCCTAGACGACTTTGGCAACTTCGGCACCATCCGTTTCAGCCCTGCCCTAGATCTGCGGCGTTTACTGCGCATGGCAGCCGAGGCCGAAAAGAAAGCCCTCGGCGCCTCGGACGACGATTTCCCTCTGGAGGCCATCATCGAAAAGGTATCTGCTCAGCTTATTGAACGACGCGAAATGCTCCAGGAGTATTTTTCCCTCGAGGTCTCCCCCACGGGACAGTTGATTTCAATTCCCCTCCTGGTAAAGGGATACACGCCTCCGCTGGGGAAGCTTCCTCGGTTTTTGCTTCGTCTTGGGCCCAATGTGAACTGGACGGAGGAAAAGGCTTGTTTTGAGACTTTTTTGCGGGAACTGGCCACGTTTTATGTGCCGGAGCAGTTGCCCGTTGCTCCAGTTTCGGTGGGGAGGAGTACTACCGCCACCAATAGCGATAATAACAACAATAACAGTAGCAGCAGCGGCAGCGGCAATGATGATAGTGGGCAAGGGGGGGAGGAGGATATTCCGGTGGAAATAAAAAAGAGGAGGCAGCACGTGCGGTGGGCAGTGGAACACATATTCTTTCCGGCCTTCAAGAGTAAATTGGTTGCTACCAAGGCACTTATGGATGGGGGAATCTTGGAGGTGGCGAGCCTGAAGGCGCTGTATCGCGTGTTTGAGCGGTGTTGAGGATTGTTGACTGCTCAGTGCTGGCTGATGGGTGTGCTGAGCTGACTGGTCTGCGACTGTGGCGACTAAGTGCGATATCTTCTGTAATGGGAACTCTACTTTTTTCATTTCCTGGCTTTGCTCTGAGCTCGTTTCGAGCGAGGGTCGTAAACGTGTACATGTGCGTCAATGTTGTTGATGCGATGTGGCACTTGTAAAGTTGTAAGTCAGTACATGCTGTGTGCCATGATCTAAGTGAGTTCCGACAGCGAATGTCTACTTCGTACTCCGCCCTCAACCGTCTTCTTCTTCCCCAGTCCACCAAATCAGTCCTCTCCGCAGCTGACTCATGAAGAGTATCCTTGCCGTCACAACCCCCAAACAGATACTCTTAACGAATAACTTATCACTCTTAAGAAGTCCATCACTTTTACAATGTCAGTCATGAATGGCATGCAGTCGTACCCGGGTACAGATTTTATCATTCAGTTGCGATTGGATGGGCGACTCGTCAGAGGAAATCGACTGAAGTAATCGCTGGCGAGGTGGAACATCCACGAGCTGCGACTACAACCCATCTTCAAATCACCATATCTCTATTTTAGTCGATTCTGAATCTCGATGGTTTCTCCCGGACGGATCATGGGACTTGGTATACGAGGACCGAGATTGCGACATGCTTGAGACGGAGTGTGTTTATATGTAACTGCAGAGTGCCAGCTAAGCTAAGCTGCCCAAAACAGCCAAGTCTCTTATCCGATCGTGACTTTCATGAATGCCCTTTTCATGTCATTTGATGCCAGTGAAGTACATGTGTCTTTTCAAGTCATTTGCAGTAATCAAGATTATACACTTGACATCCCCCGAATACATCTCTCCCATCTGCATGTTAAGCTTCTCCTCATCCAGCAAAATCATTCACTCATACATTCCTCTTTTCGTTCATCACCTTCTCTTTGGAGATGTATCCAAATTTGTCCTTTTTTGTCCTTTTCTTCTCCCTTTCTCGCCTTCCCCCCTTGTTCCTCTCTTTAACTTTTTGACGGGGCCCTCTCTATTCCCAGCAGCAGAGTACCCAAATCACGCTCGACCATGATAGCAAAAGGAAAACAAGACAAAATTTCATTCAAAAATAATGAGAAAAGGAGACACACAAGGTACCTCTCCCTAATTAATACCCCTGTGGTCGATGCTTCTTCTTATACGCCACAAACCTCGTCAAATTCAAGACACCCTCATCAGCACGAGCCCTCAGCTCCGGCTGAGAGGTCTTGTTCACACCTTTGGCCATGGCACGCACCTTGGGCAGAACGGCCTCGAGATGGGACAGCAGGCCGAATTGCCAGAAGACGGGCTTGTCGTAGGGGTAGTCCTCGTTGGCGTATACGTCCAGCAGC
The DNA here is from genome assembly GCA_029405325.1 of Claviceps purpurea. NCBI lineage: Eukaryota > Fungi > Ascomycota > Sordariomycetes > Hypocreales > Clavicipitaceae > Claviceps > Claviceps purpurea. Next base: position 1,388,541 of record CM055783.1, on the reverse strand, counting down.
TGATTGAGGGCTTCGACGGCGTCGGCGGGGGGCGTGTCGGGCAGGGATGAGAGTAGACCGAGGAGGAAGGTGGCGATTTCGAGGTTGGTGGGTACGGGGCAAGGGGTCAGGGCGAGCTGGCCGAGGACGCCTACACACTTGACGCCGAGGCGCTGGAAGGGGTCTTCTTGAGAAGGCGGAGAGGACGGAGACATAGTGCGGGTGACGTGATAGAGGGAGATGAACTTGCGGTGGTGGCCGTGTTGGTGGTGGTTGTCTGAGCCCTGGAGCGGGGAAGAGGGCTGGTCCCCGGCGAGTGTGCGGGCGAGGGCCCAGGCGAGGCCGGTGACTTGGGTGGCGAGACGGATGTCGGCGGTATCACTGGCGAGGATGGGCGTGACGACTTGCTGCCAGAGAGAGCGGGCGACAGGGAGCCAGACTTGCTGGACGGCGGCACCGAGGCTGTCGGAGGAGTCGACAAGCGAGACGGACCAGGCCGTATTGTTGAGAGCAGAGAGGGCGTGGCCCTGCAGGCGGAGGGAGTCGTCATCGGTGGGCTGGAGGGAGGCGATGCGGGTGAGCTGCGGGATGGCGAACTGGATGAGGGCCTGGAGAACGGGCATGCTCTCCAAGTTGGCGGCGTCTTGGTCGGCGTCGTCGACCCCCGTTACCATGTCCATATCAGCCTCCATGGCATCTTGGTCCATGTCGTCGTCCTGGCTGCTAGCGTTGTCGTCATCCTCGGCAAGCTCCTCGTCCTGGTGTTGGTCCATCTCCTCACCGCCGTCAGGTCCGTCCACTTCCATGGTCATGTCTTCGTCCTCGTCATCCACCTCAACTGGCGCCTTCTCTCGCTTCTTGTGGCCTGCCGCGGGCGAAGAGCCAGAGGCCTGGGCATGCGAAGAGATAAGCGCGGTACCAATGGACGCGAGCGTCTCCAGCGCGAGCTGCTGCTGCTCGATGGGGCTAGACCAGCCTCCCTCAGTGGCGTCTGCGACAGCAGCAGCATTACCACTGAGCTGCACTCCTGCAATCGTCTTGGTGAGCGTGGGTATCAGCAGCGAGTCGTCATCCGCAGCAGTAACTCCCGGGAGGACCGAAGACCCGCCTCGGAGGGTTTCCAGCGCAGCGAAGATGTTGTGCAGAGTCGCGCATGCCAGCACACCGTCGCCGGATACTTGGTCCTTGAGAGCTAATAGGGCCCGGTAACACTCGGTGTTGGCGACGAGCTTGCTAGCCAGGGATGTATTGTCCTCGGTGAGGATCATGAGGCACGCCAGGGCATCTCCACGCAGGAGAACGAGACTGTCGCCTTCATGGCCATTTACCGTAACGAGCAGGAACAGCAAATCGGTGGCGATGGGGTTGGACGAAATCGCCTCCAGGAGCTCGTCTCCCGCCTCAGCCAGGGCCGCGAGCAGGGTCACAAGCGACGCCGTGATGCTGACCACAAGTGCCTTCTCAGCCTTGGCAAGCTTCGCAAACTCAGAACCTCCCGCCACCAGCTTCTCGCCCACCGCCCGCGCGGCGTACTCAATCGCTGTCAGAATATCGGATCGGAACAGGTGAACGCAAAAGTCGGTCTCCTCTTCCTGCGCCAGAACCTGCAGGATGCCCCAGCCGGCGGCCCTGCTCTCCCATGCGGCGTCGGTGAGCGTCTGTGTGAGAATGGTGTGCACGATTTGCTCTCGCAAGAGCAGCTTGCGACACCGGGCGTCTTGGACGAGGTTCGTGATGGCCGTGGCGGCCGAGGCGCGCGACTTGGGGTCAGCGTTGCGCAAGCTCTGGATAACGGGCAGGATCTTGGCCTCACGTAGAGCGGCCAATTCGGGATCGGCCGGTGGCTTGACGGGCTTGGCAATGGGATCGCGTCGTTGCGAGGCGCCGCCTCGGTTGCGGCGAGATTTGCCCATGATGGCCGTCTGCTCTTGAATTTTTATAATAGTTGTTTTGCTTCAACGTCAACGTAGAGGAAGTAGGTACTGGAGAGATGAGGGATGACAGATAGGGAGTGAATGCAGAGACAAAGAGGACGACGGGTAATGGATGGGTGGTATGTAGCAAGTTGCAACACCGGTGGTGATGAGATTCTTTTTTTTTTTTTTGGAGTTGCTCCATTGTTGCGTTGCTCTGGACAACAAAGTGGCTCCAGGCCCCGCACGCGTGTGCCTGATTCGTGTAGAGGTATCCTGTACATTAGAGTACGTACGTACTCCGTACTCCGCGCACGAACAGGAAACGAGACGAAGAAGATGAGAAAAAGAGACTTCGAAAACCTACGGAATATGTACAGGTTCCTATCTGTACTGCGGTCGTGATGGAACGTTGGGACAAACGCCATACATAAGCTGCACTGCGCACTACCTATTCGATACGGTATGAAGGAAGGAATGGTTGCGCAGCGCGCTTGCGCCGGCGGAACGGTCTACAGCGGTACCACTTACGTCACGTGGCCCCCTTCTAATTCTTGGCCCGCCGCTTTATTTCTTTCCCGACGATGATGATTCATAGCCACATCTTGCGCAGCACAATCAGGCGTTGGAACGGGCAGCCACTACGGCGCTTTCTGTCTTTGACTTCACCATATAGGTACCTAGTCTGTCTCAACCAAAGTAGAGCCTAATCAATTCTTGTTCTTGCATATTTGCTGTGGTAGAAGACGTTCCTTGGCAGACAGCCATTTCTTCTCGTTTCCACATAAGAGAGCAAAAAGCATTTGCCATCCACATCATGTCTTCCATCGTGAACACAGCAAGAGTACGTGTTTGCCAGACCATTGCTCCCAGTCCGCAGTAAAGACTACGACATACTCACCAGAAAAAGAACGCAGTTGCGGCCAACTTTGGTCATTTCGCGCCCAGCCTATCAACACACCCCTTCAGCCTCGATGAAACGCCCGACCAGTCCGGCAAGGTGGCCGTTGTCACGGGAGGCAGCGAGGGCATAGGTTACGGCGTCGCTCACACATTGCTCAAGAACAACATTGACAAGCTATTCATCCTCTCCCTGTCTCCCAAGGTCACCAAGGATGCCAAGGACACCCTCATCCAGGATCTGGGTCAAGCCTCGGTCGACAAAACCGTCTGGCTCGATTGCGATTTGGCCAACTGGACAAAGGTAAAGAGCGTGGCCGAGCAGATCAAGGAATCGACAGACCGGTTGGACGTTCTCGTCAACAATGCCGGCCGTGGCATCATGACGTTCAAACTCAGCGCGTTAGGCGTCGATCGCCACATGGCCATCAACCACATGGGCCACGCGGTGCTGACATCACAGCTGCTCCCGTTGATGAAGAAGACGGCCGACGCTGGCTCCGTGGTACGCATCGTCAACGTGTCGAGCAATCTCCATTCGAGCGTGCCAAGCAATCTCCAGTTCAAGAGCCTGCCAGACATCAACACGAATATGGGCGCCAAGAAACAGTACGGGAGGAGCAAACTGGCTGGAATCCTCTACGCGCGATACTTTGATCGCAACGTGACGCAGAAGGGGAACCCGAACATTTTGATGAATGCCGTACATCCTGGTATCGTGAGCACCAAGCAGAGCAAGGAGGACATTCATGAGCCGTAAGCCACCCCTTTTTTTCCTTCTCCTGCTCTCTCCGCCCTTTTCTTTCCACGTCTCTGCACCCCCTTTCTCTGTTCACTCATCGGCGTCACCTACCATCGCTAACGGACAGATGCTTGGGCACACAGATATCCTCTTGCCGGCTACGGCCTCTCGGTTGCCATGGAACCGTTCAAGAAAGACCAGTTCCAGGGCGCCGTCAGCTCCATCTTCGCTGCCACAACTACCAAGGGCAGCGGCCAGTACATTTGTCCGCCGGCGCTTCCGGACCCGGGCAGCGAGCCGTCGCAGGACGAGGCGCTGGGGGATGATTTGATGAAGTTGACGAGGCAGATTGTCCTGGATAAGACGAAGGAGGATTTGGTGGTGACATAACTTAGACTCTGGCTTGCGAACCTGGGCGTGGCGTGACGTGAAGTTCCCCCTTTCTTGCAGGGGTGTTGCATCCTGTAGGCTGTAGCATCCTGTAGCGGCCCGTTCAGCGGCCCGTTTGGTGAATCGGGCCCTAAAACAGCCCCAACAGCCTCCGCCGGCTCAGAGGTACCTAGTCACGAGTCACATGTGTCAGTGTATGTACATAAATTAGGTACGCAATAGCAGTACTCCGTACACGTAGCTCAATTTTTCCGTGTATCTCCATCATTCAATCATATTTCCATTCAATTTCCATTCTGCATCGACGTCCACAACCTCCACAGACGTTGTCTCGTGCTCGCCCGACAAACGCGCCCACTGGTCGTCACGAACTATCCCACCGTAGCGCTCGCTACTCCAACTCGCGATATCATGTTTTGATGTGTGGCGCCCTCCGTCAGACATTCCGACCCGCCCGCTCCCGACGTCGAAAACACACCTCAGGATGACGGCGTCGCCGGCGTGGCAGCTTTGGCGCCATGACGAAGAGATGGCCAAGAAGAGCGACGACATTTCTGTGCCAGGCCATCACCCCAAGCGTCGCGGCTACTGGACCGCGTCGCGGGTGCCGCGGAGGTCCTGGGTGAAGCGCATCGCCGTATACGCCCTCATCACAGCCGCTCTTGTCTTCTTCTTCGCACGTCGCCATGCCACCGTCCCGAGCCCCCTGTCGACGAGTCACGCTGGAGCCTGGGACTCCTACGATCCCTACGATTCCATCCAACGAGCTTATGAGGAGCGTTTCAGCAGCCCCGGTGCAGCACAACCGGCAGCCGGCCGGGATAGTGGCGTATCTCATCGTGCGGATAGCCTGCCTGCCTCCGAGGCTGCCGCCAAAGTCGGCAAGGTCTCGATGGACGGATCAAAGTCTAAGAAACCTGTTGGAAAGCAGACAAAACCAGTTCCCGCCGGAGTTGCGACGAAAGGCGGCAGCCTCAAGGCGCGGCCCAAGTACGATGGACCAGTTCATTTTCCCGCCTTGCAGTCTACCCTCCGAGCCACCTCGGCCGCTGGCGGCGCGTCGCGCAAAAATAATAACGTCCTTTTTGCTGCGGCGAGTCTCAAGAGCGCCTCGACATTGTTTCCCATGGCCTGTGAAATGGCCATGGAACGCCAGAACCTTGTTCATTTTGCCTTTATGGGCGTAGCTGACGTGAGTGTCAAGGACCTCCTGGAGATAAATGGCATAGACAAGGACTGTCGGCTCATGACGCACGGTATGTTGCGCTTGTGCTCAACGGCTTGCCCACATCTCAGAAGTCTTGGCGCTTTCGACTGACACTCAATTGGAAACAAAACTAGATGCTCGTCCTGATCACTTTGAATCGTCCACTGAGCCTCGCACTCGGACAGCCGTGAAAGAAGCTTTGTGTAGGGAATCTCTCATGGCTTTGCCAATCCTGACCTGACAGTCATGGACTTTAGAATGGGCCAAAAGCCAAAATGTGGTCGCTAACTGCTATCGGCCGCAGCACTCATCAACGCGCGCATGCATCCGCAGGCCGTGATTGTCGATTCAACAACCGCCGAGGAAGAGTATTTCCTCGTCCCGGCCAGGGACCAGATTCTGTCCACGTCGGCGGCTCTCATTGAGCTGCCAGAGCGTCCGAGAAAGAGCCTCGCCTGGATGTCCAAGTTGGATGCTAGAGCTCTCTCAGGTACGGGAAAATTATTGCTGGAGGCGATTGTGTCTCTTCTGAGAACGAGAACGCCCACTAATTTCTCTCTCTCTCTCTCATGATCTTCGTAGCTTGGAACAAGGTTCGGTTCGACATTCTCATTCATGCTACCCCGACCAAGACCGCAAATCTCAAGCGGCTGCTTCATTCCATTGCCAGAGCCGATCTCGCCGGTATTCATACTCCTTACATTACCGTGGAGTTGCCCCACACGATTGAGCCTTTGATGGAGAAGTTTCTGAATGGCTTCCAATGGCCTCGTCCGACATCTCGGGCTAGGCAGCAGTCATCCATGATTTCACTACGCCGTCGCATCACTCGACAGCCCTTGGATGAGGAGGACAGCTCTGTGCGCTTTGTCGAGTCTTTCTGGCCGACTGACCCTCTTAAAAGCCACGTGCTGGTACTGTCTCCCCACACTGAGATTACACCTCAATTCTTCCAATGTATGTTGCGTGTGCTGCTCATCTGTTTTTTCTTCTCTCCTTGGGGAATATAGGCAGCGATATTTCAGGAAAATAGACGCTACAGAATGGCTTTTATGCTAACTTTGCAGCCAGATGTGAAATACTCTCTGCTCCATCAGCTGCACTCGAAAGTGGCCCTGCTGGAAGACTACGACACGTCTCTGATGGGCCTAAGTTTTTCCATTCCCCGTACTCTCGCAGACGGAAGCACTGCCTTCTCCCCTCCCGCACCGCAAGGCAGCAAGAAAGGTGCATCCGGACAAACTGCCTTCCTTTGGCAGCGGCCCAACAGCGAAGCCATGCTGTTTACCGGTGAGAAATGGATCGAGCTCCACCACTTCATATCTCGAACGCTGTACCAGAAGAAGACGACGTCTTCATCTTCGTCACCGGCTGTTCTCACCGAGGGGACAACCGGCAAAATGTATCCCGCCTGGCTGGACTACGTCTTCCAGCTCTCCCGTCTACGAGGCTACTACACCCTTTATCCCAGCAAAGCGACCGCGGAGGCTATTCTTGGAGCGCACAGCGACATGCCCGACCCACCGGAAGAGTACGAGAAAGACACAGAAGCAACAGCAGCGCAAAGGTCATCTGTCGACAACCTCCAACACGATAGCAGCACTGGGAGCTTTGATCTCGCATCGCCCGTCGACATGCTCGAAACGCTTCCTGAAGAGGGATACCTGCAGCTACCCGTCGAGGTCCCGCTCCTCTCATGGGACGGCACGCTCACGACGCAAAAGAGCCTTGCGGGGAAGGCGCAGGACTATGCGGCCTTGTTTCGCAGGGAGGTTGGCGGATGTTCCGCCAAGGAGAAGCAGAGCGTCGCAACGCGGAGAGCAGATGCTAGCGACTTGTTTTGCAGGCAATAATGGTGGGCGGGAAAGAGGCCGAGAGGTACATAATACCAAATTATACCCGATAATGGACAAAGATGGAAAGAAGATCGTAGAGGAACGATGAGTAAAGACGAGCAAGAAATGGGGGGAGAACATAAAAGATATGAAGACAACTGGGGGAGAAAAAGAAGAAGAGAACAGAGGAAGACGGGATGCAGAAGGGTTTAGGCGCTTGTGAGGGATCAATGAATCCTTTTTTTGCCGAAGGCCGGGCGCATCATGGAGGATACGGCAAGACATGGAACGCGACAGGACGAAATGCCACGTGCGGCGATGACGTATTTTGTGCTATGTAACGCTGTATGCAGCGTAGGATCATATAGGCAGGGGGATACTAGCATACGATTTTGGGGACACAAAAGGGGCATCTCGGGCGTGCATTATGCATAGCATACAAGTTGGACAAAGCCCATAGGATACAGATACCACCCTCTAAATACAAGCTGCACGCACACAAGAATCAAGAGGCCCAAACATAGGTTCTTCAAAGCCCCTATCCAAATGAACGCGTTCAGACTCCAGCGAGCCTGATTGCAATTACATTAGGGAAGACCATCGTAGTGGCCCAGGACCCTTTTTTGCTGGAAGTAATGATAGAGATTAGGATAGAAGGAACAGGAAATGCACTTTGATCTGAGCGAATCGAGATGCCGAATTGAAAAGCTCCGAGTCTGGATATGTTGAGAACTTGAGATACACAGCTATCTCCCACGAAGTGCACAGTTCATTTGTCTACATCCCTCTCTAATCTGGCGGGATACAAACGAGTCCGGGAATTACAAAGCTTACTGTCTGGTGAGTAATTTAGAGATGGTGAAGCTCAGATGTCACGTAAGTTCTGACACGTTCATTTGCATATCGTTAAGTACCGTTCCGTATTCCATCTCCATTTCGTACCTCTTCTTTGTCTTTGTTTTGAAAACCAGTAGTAAGTACCACCATCCATACAGCAGGACAAGAGTCGAAGCACGAAACACGAAACAGGAGCCACGTCACAGCCTCTCCTCCTGCTGCTGCCGCATCTTCGTCACGACCAACAAGACCATGCAAGTCGCAAAGATGCACAGTGCTACGAGGCCCAGAATCTAGTATAGGCCATTACACGCCCATGTCAGTGGATGTTGTTCCCCCCCTCTGGAACGGGAGTTATACAGCTTCGCTTTTTGTAAATAAAGAAGGAGTGGAAAACAGACCAGTTGTGTTCGCCATCCCGTCTGGACAATCGCCGCCCGACGGCCGTACTTGTTCACCGTTTCTGCATCCCGCAGCAAATTAGTACTCTGTAGTCTAGTCTATCCATCTCCGTGTCTCGACAAGCACATCGAAACGCCACACCACACTCTTATGAAACTCCCCCCTACCTCTCTCTCTCGCTCGCTTGCTCTCGCCTTGCAGGTCTGCAGCTCTGCGACTCGGCGACACCCACGGACGTCAATTTTGTATAACACAGAAAGACCACTTACGTATATAATTCGCCAGCCCCAGCGCAAGCATCAGCAGCGATAGCACCCAGAAGACCGCCCCCAGGGGCTTCGCCATCCGCCGCTCCAGATCCGTCGGCTGGTGGCGCAGATGGAAGGAGAGCGTGATGGCGACGGAGAGGACGGCCATGAAGACGGAGAGGCGGAGGTGGGAGAGGAAGGCTTTGTACGGGTCAGTTCTTTCTGTTCCTAGCGTATTGTCTCCAGATGTCTGCTGTTTCTTGGTTCTTCGTTTTCCATTTCACAAAAACAGGCACAGGGAGAGAGAAAGGGGCGGTTGCGTTCTGGCTCTGGCTTTAGCCTTTGTGGCCACGTACTTCTCTCATTCGCACAATGATCGCGCGCATCGGACGTCTCGTTCTCGAAGAGCAGTGGCCCGAGAAGGGGGGCTGTGAAGAAGGAGCCAGTTGGCCTACCGTACCCATGAAGTCTTTGAATCAGCAAGTTTTCAATCTTGTTTTTGAACACACTATCTCTTGTCTTTCTCCTCTCTCTCTTCCACATTTCCTCCTGTCTTCTTTATTTTGTTTTTCATCTTTCTTGATGCTTCGAGATTTTTCTTCCATCATCTACTCCAGTTATGTACTCCGTGTCCAAAACAAGAATGGCAACAAAAAGATGCGCATACCCCTTTTGTGCGACTTGCCCCCGCGCTGTGGGCACCAACTTGGGCACACAACACGGCTTCGGCGCGAGGGCCTCATCGTCGATGGATGTAGGCGCTGCAGGAACAGGCATGGCTATTGGCGGCCGGGAATCGGGACGGGCCGGGCCGGGACGGTGCAGAGACAAGGTGCAAGAGCGGGCGGAAGAGGGTATTGTCACTTGTGTGGGAGCAGCGGTTCAACTTGGTTGGGAGGTCGGATGGGAGCGGGACTCGGGACTCGGGACACGCGCCGGACTGTGGGGTTTGCAGTTAAGGTACGAAGTATGTATCTCTTGAGTCCTACACATGTACAGATATACCTGGTACATGATGAACAGACAATAAGGCTTGGCCATGCTACACCAGCTACACTAAACACCTCATTTGCAGCACATCTAGACCGGATACTGTAGACACAATGACAGAGTAGGCATTCGTCGTCTCGAAGCAGCCGTACAGGTGCTTGTCCGCCAGAATCTACTCTCCAGCCACATCCACGACACATACACAACAGATCAGAACAGCAAATGAAGAATGAGACCGCGAGCGAAATCATTTTCCCCTCATCACATACGCCACACCTCCTCCCACCGCCTCTCATCCTCCCTCACCGGTCCATCAAACCTCCCAAAGCGCGGCGCCCGCCCCGAGTTCGCCTCAGGCAGACACATCCACTCCCTCACACAGTCCGGCACCTCCTCCCTGACATGCGCGATACAAATCAGCGCCTGCCGGTCCGTCAGCCCCCCCATCACCACCAACCCGCTTTGGCTCTGCTCACTCGCGATAATATCCCTCCCGCTACATCCGTAGGTCTTGTGCTCGCCCTCAACGAGAAACAAGGCGCACTTGTCGCGCACGGCATCGTCCATTCCCGAAAAGGCTTCATCCAGGACCACCACATCGGGATTCTTGATAATGGCGCGGAGGAAGAGCGCGACGCGCTGCGCGGGGAAAGACAGCTCGCCGAACCGGGTTTCGTCGGCCCATGAAAGCGCCGATGACGCATCGTGGTGCGGCGGAAGAGCCGACGAGATAGGCTGTCGCGGCTTGTGATTCAGCTCAGGAGCGAACCAGAGCAAGACGGCATCGACTTTCTGTTTGGCAGGACCATCGAGCTGCGGGTGCGTGCAAAAGGTGGCTGCCCATGCATTTTCAATGACCTTGCGGACTGTGTGGCTGCGAGGCATATGCCGGTGGACTTCGGGGCTGGAGTGTCCGATGCGGGCTTCGATATCCCAGACCGTTAGCGGTGGTTTGGGTGTGCCTGACGAGGAGGAGGCCGGCTCGGGGAGACGGCTCCGCCCGAATAGTCGGATCGGCACCGAGTACGCCTGCGGGTGGTTGGAGCTTAGGAGAGAGACAATGGTGGTCTTTCCCGAGCCGTTGGGGCCGAAGATGCCCCATCGTTCGCCTCGTCGGACCGTCCATACCAAGCCGTCTTTTCGTGACGCATGGTTGTCGTCTTGTCGTGTCTGTTGTGACCAGTTCCCCAGCGCAATCCTGTCACCGTATCGCACACAGCATCCGTCCATCTCGACCAGGGGCTCGGCATCGGGGTTCACTGGGGCCGGAGCCTGCTCTCTGCGGTCGCCAACTGCGGACAGGTGACTTGCGTGCGTCCTTGACGATGCGAGAACCCTCCCTATATCCGTGAGCGTGTGAACCGGCAGCTTCTCATCCTCGGCCAAGCCCCCGAGCCTCACGCCCCGGACGTACTTCCTCAGCCCGTCCAGCACGACGTCCTTGGGCCCCATGGACTCGACCTGGCAGTCGCTCCGCAGATACACCAAGTGCGTGATCCATTCCGGCAGAGGATCTTGCGGCCGCGCGCTCAGCACCAGTCTCGGCTGGGCCTTGTCCGCCAGCGACTGCAGCAAGGGGCTCAGTCCCGCCACCGTGAGCGGATCGAGCCCCAGAAACGGCTCGTCCAGCAGCAGCACCTCTGGCCTCGTCAGCAAAGCCCGCGCGATTCTTGCCCGACGGCCCTCGCCATGGCTCAGGAACGCGACGGGCAGATCAAGCAGGCCTTCTAGCCTCAGGTCTCGCACCACCCGGTCCAGCAACGCGGTGGGAACGGACCCCTCGTCGTCCCCGTCTTGCTCTCCTGGCAGAGGTCCTGCCCTGTAGAGGGGGTTCAACTCGGTGTTCCCGAGCAGGAAATCCCGCACTGAGAAATCTGTCATCTCCCTCCTGGCCTCGTAGCGAGCTGATAAGAAGGCCGACGTAGCCCCGCTGCCTGTAGAAGTATTTGCCTCGGTGTCGAAGCCTACATAGCGTATGGCCTGTTGGGGGTTCCTCAGCCGCGCCGGGACTGCCTGACCTCCATCTCTCAGAATGTACGGATATGATCGCGCCGTGGGTGGTTCACATAGAAGCCTGCCGCGGAGGACGTGCAGAAATGTCGTCTTCCCGGCGAGCGATGGTCCGACGATGCACCAGTTGTGTGGCACAGGAGACCACGAGGGTAGGGTAAAGGTCAAGTCATCGAACAGAGATGGATTCGCGTGTGCTTGCTGTGAGCGAGGATACTGGCGATAGAATGTGCCGTTGGCGATGCGGATGATGGGCAGCCGGGCTGATGAAGGCATGATGGGTTGCGCATCGTGAACATAGCCGCCGTTCTTGTCGGAGGCGGGGTCGTAGGCGGAGCTGTGAGAGGTCGACTTGGTGCTAGTGGAGCTTGGGCCACCCGATAACCCGCCAGCCGCGAGGCTACTCGGTAGCCTGCGAGAAGCGCAACCAACTCCCAGCTCTCATCATCATCACCTTCACCACAAACTGTTCGTCCATCACATCATCGACACTCAGCCCGGCTCGCGTCAAACCACGACACGCGCACGCACACCTGAACAACGAAGACCAACGTATATAGAACAGAAAAAGGACACACTCTGCCCATCATGGTAAATCCTCCCCTCCACTCTCCATCCCCATTCCATCATCTCCAAGAACAGAGCAAACACAGCTAGCTAACACAACTCCCCAGTCCCTCCGCATCATCCCCTCCAACTCCAACCCCAACTCCTACACCCACACAACACACAACTCCGCCGCCCCCTCCGCGCCCGGCATCCACGACACCCTCCGCCACGGCATCGGCCCCTCCCCCCACGACGCCCAGGCCAACAAGCCCTCCTCGACGCACCCCCTCGAGGCCCGCCTCAAGAACTGGGAAGCCACCCAGGAAGCTGCCCGGATGGAGACCCTCCGCCGGACTTTTGGATCCGCGGAGCCGATCCGCCGCGCCATGGAGATGAAGATTGTGCGGGATGGGGAATGGAGACCGCTGGAGTTGGGCGGGGGGGGATTGCCCAGCGTGCATGAGGATATCCTGCGGGGGAGGGAAGATACGATTACGTGGGAGGATGTGTTTACCGGGGAGGAGATGAGGGGGGGTGGTGGGTGTGCATGAGGAGATGGAGAAGAAGCTGAAGATTTAGGGGGTGATGCTGCCGGCTACGTTTGAGGGAGGGATTTTGAAGGGGGAGAGGGAGCTTGAGATATTGGGGGTGATGCTTCTCATTTCGTTGATGAATGGATTCGTATGATTGGTATGGAATAGACGAGGTGTAATGCTACATGATACATCATGACACGGGGATTGATGGTCATCATGAATGCACATTCTCAGATCAAGACGTGGCTTAGACTCAACAAGACGCTTTTCCACTTCTCTAGAGCGGCTACCCTCAACCAGTTATGAACACGATAATTTAAGAATAATTATGAGAAAGAGAATGATCACAAAAGAAAGGAGGGGGGAAAGGCGACAAACGCCAGAAAAAAGAGCCTTGTTTCCAACGACCCGCGCTGCTTGGAGTTTTTGTGGAAACTCGTCGTTTCATAGCAGTGTAGAACAATGATCTGAGGCAGGCTAGCCAGGGGAGCCAAACGCGAGCTGAAAAGAACCAACCCGTCAAGCAGCAACAGAAGCAGCAGCAGAAACACCAGTACCAGCAATAGAAATAGTATAAACATAATAACGAAAACGCAACAGCAGCAATAACAACAAGAATGAATATCCATCAAAACGCTCTTATGTGTCCTCCCCTATCCACACGGCAATACATGCCCCATCAATCGCTGGTGTCCAATAATTCCAGACTGAAAACCCCCATATGTACCAAAAACCGCAATACCGCATGACCGCGCCCGGAAGAATGTAGAGAATGAAGAAAACCGGAATTGTGCGTCTCGCTGCAAGTCGAAAAGTGTGTCTCCAAACAGGGCCCCCGGGGCGTAAATGCGACTTGACTTATACGCTGCTGAAGCGGGTAATTGGGGGGGAGATAAACCTCCGGAAAGCAAAGCGCCCTCCAGAGTCCCGTGTATGTTTCTCGCAGTCCAAGAGCAGCGCCTTCCCGACTACCATCCCATGTATATAAAAGATGCAAATAAAAGGGCCCCACAACGAGAAGTCAACGTTTAGACGACGTGTTTACCGCTATTGCCGAACACATGCTCAAATTATGACGCAGCACGCTCCATTCGATCCGGAACGCTGGCCATCTCCACGACCCGAAGGAAGGTTCTTGCTTCCAGATTTGGGTTCTTCCTCATCTAGATCTTGAGGACGGATACTCATGTGAACAACATTAGGGGTCTCTGCGCTGAATTGGTACTCTGTTCGAAAAAAAGAAAGAAAAAAGATTAGTTGGTGTTTCATTGTAGACCTGCTGTTCATCACGAATGTGTCGAGGAGTTTATGTATTCTGGAATATGTCCAACTCACTCTTCAATTGCTCCTTATCATCCAGAAGCTTTCCGAAGTGAATCAGCCGTATACTGCTGGGACTCGCAGGCTTCGCCTCCCAATCACTCCGCCACTCCCGCAGGATGAGCTCCTTGAGGGTGTAGATGCTGATGCTAAACGGATCAGGCTGCCCCGCATCCGTCTCGTCCGGAATAGCAACGTTGCGTCTCCCCAGGTACTTGGCATCAATCTTGTACGGGTGGCGATTCCCCGACGTCAGGAGAAGAGTGATGTTGCAGACCGGGCCGCTGTCCGAGTGCCCCGGTGCGGCCGAGATGTCGTCCTGTGCCGGGCCAATAGCCAAGGCGGAATTACTGCGTTCCCTGGTTGTTGAGGGCTCGGCGAGGGTATGCGCCTTCTCCTTGCCCTTGGCAACGCTCTCGGTCGTGCGAGTCGGCGTGGTCGCGTGGTCATCAGCCTCGGCGGGCACGTCATGGACCTCGGTGGAGGGGTTGTGGACGGCATAGTCAGACCGGGTCGTGAGAGCTGGAGCTGGAGCTGTAGGAGCGGCCGTGGCCATCGTTGGAGATATGTTGTCCATGGGCACGGCGTCGGCGGGTTGCTCGAGACGAGAATTGTCACCAGCAGTGCCAGCGACGCAGGGAGCAGCAGGTATGCCGCCGTTGCCACCACTCATGGTTGGGTCCATGGGGGGGGGATGGATGCGCAGCTGTGGCGGAAATAGCAACACACTGGAGGCGTTGCTGCAGGGGTAGGACTTTAGCAGCCTGAGAAGACTCGGGAACTCGGGAGAGCTGCCTTTGGGGAAGACGTTAGAACTAACTGCCTGAGGTTGGTCACACCAGCGCCCAGCGTTTGTTCGTTTTGTTCGCCCGAGGAGAAACGATGAAGCCAAGTCAAAGACAGCACGACGAATGCTCGACAATAATGCTACACGCTCTCGACGTACTCCGTACAAGTCAACGCGAGAATGGATGGATGTATGTAGACGCCAAGACAAGGCAAGGTCAGTCGAAGTGAGACCTCCAGGACTCCAGTGTCCAGCTCCAGGAGGCAAGTTGAACCTTCCAAGTTCCGAGGCCGAGACCATTGACTCTTGACTCTTGAGTCCTTGACTCTTGACCCCGTAACGGGGAGTGGGGTGGTGGGGTCAAAGACGTTCAGCATGCTGCAGGCTGCAGCAGATTGAGCAGGATAGGGGGCTTTCACACTAAAACGAGTGGCTAGATTCGCTAGAATGGCGGCCGATAGGCAGGTGGCGGGGCCTGCGCCGCACATGGCGTCAGTTGTCAAGTGAAGTGGCAAGCCATCATGCATCGAACTCTCAACGAACCCAATGATTCACGAACCCAACGTTATGGACCTGCATTTATGTACTAATTATATATTCTCCTTCACCACCACTCTCCACCACCGCTACTACAGAAGTTACATATTACATTAGTGTCGTCCATTGGTAGCACAGTGTACGTACGTCTACGGTCTCACACATCCACCAACCATCACACAGTGACATCCCCCACGGCCCATTCGCATCGTGACTCGTTCCATCATCAACATTCAGCCTTTGCTTCCTTCCTCACAAAGCCAACAGATCGCCATTGCTCCCTCCTCCCTGCGCAGGCTGCAGCACCGTCTCAGGAGCATGCGCGCTCACCACATAGCCCGTGCTATTGCCGCCTCCGCCCCCAAACATATCTTCCCCGTGGTCCAGCCGCATCGCCGCCATCTGCTGCGTCCCGATACTCGAGAAATACGCATCTGCGTCGCTAACCGCCTGCGAGATATTGCCCTCCACGTGCCCGTGGTCCTCTCCGGTGCCCGCCCCTCGACCGGCTGATGCCATGTTCGTGGTGACCTGCGCCCCCTGGCCAAACACGTTGAAGCTCTCTTGGACATCCCCATCCACAAGAAGCGCCTGTCGTTGCAACGCTGGCGAGTCTTGCAGTTTTCTTGGCCGCGCCGATCGGAACACAGTTTGCACAGGCTTGAGATAGATCGTCGCAAGGGTCCCAACATTCAGACACATTTCCTCCAGAGTCGGTGCTTCTAGCTTTTCCGCTTCTGCTGTAATGGCGGGCTTCTCGCCCATGACGATCTGTTTAGCGGCATTCATGTCCGTCGACAAGAGCCGCCAGTACATGTAGGCTCGGTCTCGGAGGTCCGGGTTATCCGTCTCCTCTGTTGCCCACTTCAGAACCTTGGGGACCAGCTCCTGGCCCTTGGTTGGGCGCTGGATGAAGAGCTTCACTGTGGCGGTTAGGAGGGCTAGTTGGACTTCGACGGGCTCTTCTTGGAAGGAGTAGAGGAAATCTTCTAGTAGGGCGTCGCTGTTTTCGATGCGGTCTGCGTATTGTCCAATGACCCAGACCATGGCTGCTTTGGCTTCGGGCTCGTCTAGAGAATCCAGGTGTTCGCATAGTGTACCGATGATGGATTCGTACTGGTTGGGGTATTTCCTGAAAATATTCTTGATTACCACGGTTGCCTCTTGGACGATATACGTCACCTTGGTGGACACGAGCTCCAGGAGAAGGTCGATGCATTCCCTGGCTGCTGGCTCAATCTTGATGGCAAGTTTGCCAATCGCTCGGACTGCCTTGCGGACAAAGTGAACATCGATCTCTGTGGCGTATTCTCGCAGCTCTGTCAAGACTTCGTCGATATTGTTTTCATTGGCTAGCATGAAGATGAGCTCCAACTTGGTGACCTTGACGTAGATGGGGTCGTTGTATTTGCAGAAGAATACGCGAATGTCGTTCTTCAACACCTCGGGTCGTCGCTGCAATATTAGTAACGCGTTTCGCAGCGCCAAGTACTGCACCTCGGGGCCCTTGGCAAGGAGTGTGACGAGTGGTGGTGATAGTTTTCTGCATAGTGCTGTGATTTGTTTCTCGTCTGCGATGTAATTCAGCAGGTACAGAATCACTCGGATGCAAGTCAATACGACCGATGAATTCGAGTGTGACAGGCGCGGCGAAATACGCTCTGCCAGCAAAGCAGCCTCGCCCGTTTCTTGCGGCACGTACGACATCAAGGCCTCTAGGATATATGTCTGACCCCATCTGCTCATTTGTCAGTGGCTTTCTCCCACGGACGGCAAGATATAGCACAGAAAGTGCGAATATGACAGATGGAGGGAGTAATTGGAGAATGGAGACGCAAAGAAAAAGCAGCTGCTTCACGGAGAGCTTACTCTGAGCAATCAGGCAGAATCGCCACCATCTTCGACGCGTTGTTATAATCGATCGTCAATTTAATACCCTCATTCCGTTCCCAAATGTCCATCAAGCCCGCAAGCGCACTGGCCACAACCGTCGGATTATCGTCGCGAAGCAGATAGTTGAGTCTGTCGATAAGATCCGACCGCTCCACCAATTTCCGATCATGATCGTACAATTTCGCCACGCAAAAGGCAGCAGTCTTGCGCACATACGGGTCGTTATCCCGTAGCATACGTCTCACAACGGAGAGCGTGGCGTCGACAAACTCTTTGACATGAATATAGGACATGGTTCGCAGCGCGAGGGCTCTGACTAGTGGATTTTTATCCTCCATATCCTAGTTTAGGGGGAGATGGTTAGCTGGGTCTGATAGGAGATGAGGGTCGAAACGTACATTTTCTAGGACCGGAATCGCCTTTACGGAAATGTCTGGCCTCACTCGAGCGTAGTTGACCAGGTACAAGAAACACCTATCATCTCGTCAGCAGGTCAGTCTCGCAGTCAAGCCAGGACGAGTCCACTATACATCTTTTTGATTTCCAGACTCGAGATGTGCATGCAGGCTATTATGTCGGGAAATAGAGCCACCATGTCGTTATTGCTCATCGTCATGTTGGCGACAATCCTCTTGAGCGCTACTTTCTTGACACTATGATTCTTGTCCTTCTTTCCGCCGCTGTTCAGCTCGAGGCGCAGTTCCGCAACTTTGCCCTGGAGAGTTATTAGTCCTTGAATGCCCAACGCAGGCATACACAAAGGATGTATGGGAGTCAAGAGCGTACACGAGCGAACAGCTTGGAGTCTCCTCCACCATCCTTGGTCGACATGGCCGTCGCGGTGGCCTTGGCAGCTCAATACAGTCGTCGTATGGCCCAATCCGGCCAATTATTCAAGTCACAGCAATGTAAAGAATCGTTTAGTGCGTCGATGTGAGAGGGCGATGATCCGTCGCGCGACGCCGATAGCTGGTACCGATGAGTTGGCGGTCCGGAGCACTCAGTACCGGTCTTCAGATAAATTTTCTAGGCCAGCAACACTCTAGGCAGTTGAGTTGAGCGTAGGTCAACCGCGGCGTCCAGTTGAATGGAACTGGCGGACTACTCGGCACACTAAGTCGGCAATTTCTCGTGCCTATGCGACGAGTTGAGGCTGGATGCTTCGTGGAATTGTAGCCCGGTCGATGGCTTGGCGAGTAGTTCTGTCCAAGTTAGAGCGCGTCTTATATGTTCGGACTACCGAGATGTCGTCGAGTCGTCATGTGCAACGGAATAGACCTTCGGAATTGAGTTGGTTGTTGGGTTGCGTGTTGAATCCAAGCTGGAAAGGGGCCGCGGTTGGGCAAAGTATGTAGCAGTACTCCGTACCTAACGGATGTTACGTGCGGACCCCTACGCTACGTACAGCCTCAGAAGCTATCGATAACAACCAGAACGTTGCGCGGCCTGCGCCAAATGAAGTCAGAGTCTCAGACAGACAGCAACCGCCACCTTGACCAACGCAGACATCGTCAACACACCTCCAACGCGCCTCGTCCCCGACACCCTCGGCGCATCAATCTCGTTCGCCTACTTCCTATTTCCCGTCCTCTCCCGCGATTCAACACAAGCATGGCCGCTCTCACGACTCAAGTGCCCACCTGGGTCGCGCAGCTGCGCTCCCCTCCACCCGCCAAGTCCAAGGTCCCTGGCATCCCCGACCCCGTGGGCTTCTCCTCCTCCAGCCCTTCCAGCTCCAAGGTCAGTCTCGTCAAACATGACTTGCTTCCGCTCTGCTTCCCGCTCCCGCTTTTACAAACCGAAAGGTATACTCACGCCCCGCAGAAACCAAGCAAAGACTCCAAACTCCAGCCCCGAAAACCCCCCTCCAC
Organism: Claviceps purpurea; assembly: GCA_029405325.1. NCBI lineage: Eukaryota > Fungi > Ascomycota > Sordariomycetes > Hypocreales > Clavicipitaceae > Claviceps > Claviceps purpurea. The sequence goes on along the minus strand of CM055783.1, from coordinate 1,369,595 downwards.
CGACGAAATGGAAACCCTCAAAGTCAAGAAAGCATGGGAAGTCGCCCTCGCGCCAGTCAAGGCCCTCCCTATGACCGGCATCATGATGTACATGTCCGGAAACTCCCTCCAGATCTTCAGCATCATGATGGTGTTTATGGCCTTTAAGAACCCCATCATGGGGCTGATGGCGACGAATCAGGCGTTTGAAAAGTTTCACTCGGAGAAGAATGCGGGGCAGATTCTGCAGACGAAGTTGGTGTATGTGGTGATGCAGTTGGTGGCGTTGGCGGTGGGGGTGTGGAAGGTGAATTCGATGGGATTATTACCGTAAGTGGTTCTGGTTTCTTATGCTGCCCCTCCAGATTTATGCCTTCTCCAGTTTATGTTTTTCCAAAAAGACGGAGAGGACTGCGATCCTGTTTGGCACCTTCATCTCGCTGACAGTCTTTGCTGCAGGACAACACGCTCGGATTGGTTGATGTGGGAGTCGTTGAGGGAATCGGTGGACAAGTCCATACTCGGGCTGTAAAAGGCGTGTTAGCACTGCGGGAATAGTGGCAAGAGAATTGGGCGCAAATGGGTTATGGGTAAGAGCATGGAATTGGAAATACGCACGCACGGCACGCCAGTACTGTAATGGTGCAATCACTTGCGGAAATGGAATGATGTTCACTCGTCAGTACGAGACGGATAACACGGAGTTATGGGTATATATGTATTTGCTATGGTAGACTATGTTCTTCTGTCGTCTGCGGTTCATATGCGTCTTGTGTGTTCTTCCTCGATCACTACGTGGATACATATGCATTATCCTTGAAATGTTTCTCACACTCTGGCGTCCTGTCCGCCCGCCTCTTCGGCTTTCTCATGGACTCTGCATGGGCAGATCTCACAGACTGCAGCCAGTCCTGTGCGTCAACTAATTCCAAAGTTCGTAATATCATCCTACATGAATGTCCCGAGATTCTTGGTCAACACACTCACTATGTAGAAACAAAACCCCGTAGAGGACGAATTGAGTGCATCAGTAATGACCAAGAAACAGCACGGCGTCCCGGCAAGCAGCTCCGGAAACGAATCAGATGACTGGTCATTCCTCCTCCCCTCGTCTCGCCACTTGGTTTGGAGACAAAAGGGGCGGTTTAACGGCTGATAGCCTTCGTCCTCTCGGGCCGTGGCTCCCGCGGTCGCTCGAAGCGTCTTCTCGTCTGGCATCTTCCCCGCACGATGCGCCTACAGGCTGCAATGCATTTATTACCTTCACTCCTTGCAAAGGAAAGATGGTTGTGCTCGCTTCACCACCATGAGTATGTAGTAGGTAGCGCTTGACGGCGTGATGTTGTCGTTCTCAAGTCAAGTTTCGCTGAAGTACTAGATCACGTGGCCCGTTCATCATCCGATTGACCTGTCTCTACGGAGTATCCACCCCCTTCTTGCTACGTAGCTGTACGCTAATAAGCTGCCTGGGCCCTGAGCTGCAATTCCAGCTGCATGTCACGCCAACAATAGCGAACACACGAAATTGATGGCGAGAACCAAAAGTACCACTCATCCACGCGTCTGCGCACTCTCACTGCGACAATCACAATGACAGTCTCGGCGGCGTCTCTTCCCCCGTCGACCGATTTGACGAGCACCTTCAATGCTCTCCTCAGCCAGAAAGGTGCCACAGCAGTATCCGGCAAGCACGCTCTGGATGTCGACACGTTGGACGGATTTCTCAAGGAAGCCTATCGAATAGTGAGTATGATCATATTAATTGCCGGCTCCTTTTGAGCTCCATCCACGCCCCTTGTCGAGCACCGTATTCACCTTTCTTTTCACAGAACTCGCACATCGCAAGCTTGCACAAGGAGCTCAAGGATGTCAGGCAAGCCTATCTCTCGACAGCCCCGGCGCGAAGAATTCCTGGCCAAAATGCCGCCGGGAAGCCGCAGGTTCTGACCGACCGCGAACGAGAAGATGTCGACGTCAATGCGAAGCAAATGATTCGTGAACTCAACGCGAGCATTCGAGGCTTGGACGATGCCGAGCAACTTCGTCGCGAAACAGACTCGGCCATTGTACGCAAAAAATTCGGCAGCAGTCTCGGTGCTCTAGCATCATGGGCCTCGGGGGATGGTGCGTCGAGGAAAACGGCCGAGCACGCGGCAGCAGAGGCCCAGAGCCAGCAAACAGGCATGTATCGCGACGGCATCTTGTGTTTCCTACGGCAGAGACTGGAGCACTGTTGCCGCACACAGCAGGATATGATGGAATCAAGATTGAATCGTGAGATGGAGAAGACTCGCGGGATGCTGGTTCCGCCTGCGGGCGATTTCGCAGATTTCCAACCCACGTCGGAAAAGGCTTGGATGGCCTCTACGTCTACGAGCGCTTCGGATGATAATAGCAACGGCATCAGCAATGACAACAGCATAAAAAATGACGGCACCGCGTCATTTACGGAAGGCTTGACGCAGGAACAAGTCCAAATGTTCGAGCAAGATAACCAGGACATGGTGAAGCACTACGAAAGCACCCTAGACAAAGTGAGGTACGTCTATTTCGTCTTTCCAGGACCATCATGTGGCGTACAAATTTTGGCTGATGCATCGTGACCCTGAAACAGATCGGCAGAACAGTCGCTGGTGGAAATCTCGGAGCTTCAATCACTGCTCGTGAACAACCTGACGACGCAATCGGCGCACATTGAGCAGCTTGTGTCAGATTCCTTGGCGACCACAGATAACGTCGGTGGAGGAAACAAGGAGCTGAAGAAAGCTGCGCAGCGACCAAGTGCGGCGCGATACACGTTCTTCGCGGCCAGTGGGTTGTGTGCTTTCCTGGTGATTTGGGATCTGATAATATGACGATTGTCTCTTTGTTGCAGACAAGCCGTGTGGGTACTGCCGAGACCAGTCCCCGATGGCGGCTATTGGGCTGAAAGTAGGGCGGCAGCAAGAGTGCTTAGAAATGGCCGCGCTGACAGCTGAAACGTAGTAGATATAAAGTATTTCCTTGGCGCACGAGACAAATCAAGGGTTGGTTGGATCAAGAGCGGCATGCGTTCGTTGGCGATGCACATGCAAATGGACATGCCGTGCGCATGATGCGGCTGTGGGGATCCGGTTGTCGACGTGCATCGACCTTATTTCTGGTGACGTTAGCCGTTGTAGATGCGGGAGGCGAACGGGCCTCGGCCAAAAGTACGCTGGTCAGTGGTCAGTGGTGTGTGCCGAGGAAGCCATAACTTAAAAGCGGCGGCACACCACTTGCATCTCTGCTCTGACACGCCGCCCAGCATCATCAAGCATCGCCGCTCAGCTTCAAATAAAATCACGTCAGATCACATCAAGCCGCCTACCTCCGTCTCCCGACTGCGACGGTACGTGGTCCTCCGTGGTCCTCCGTGGTCCGCGATCCTGCCTGCGATCGAGACCCTTGCCCAATCGCCGTACCTGTACGACCAGCCGTTGCATACCGGTGTGACTCACCGGTGACTGCAGCTGCCTGCAATCGCACCTGTCCTCGCCCCGCCCCCGCCATCCGCCCCCCGCAGCACCCCGCCAGCCGCTGTTATCATCATATGTATCATGGCTCCCTCGCCCTCGTCTTCTTCACTTGCCAGACTTGACAATATCGCAAACCACATCTCGCCCGCCATGGTCTCAACTACGAATTTCCCGGCCGAAACTGTGCCCCAAGCTCCTGAAGATGCTCTGTTCGGTCTCGCACGAGCCTTCAAGGCTGACACCAGTCCGATCAAGGTTGACTTGGTACGTCGATCTGGCCAGCATTGCCCTATTCGGACACGCTGTCTCTGGAAATCGCAAACTCATTTACTCACATGTGCAAAACAGGGAATTGGCGCGTATCGTACTGACGAGGCAAAGCCCTGGGTACTTCCTGTTGTCAAAAAGGTGCGTTGTTCTCATCCGTTCCCCTTGGCCCCTGAGATAAGGTCCGCGTGAGTCACCAGTCACCACTCGGCTACCTATTGGTGTGATTCTTGGCCGCAGTTTGTGGAGCTACAGGCATCATCACAGATTCGTCGTGCCAGCCGTGGACGCCAGCAGTTGTTGGTGTGTCCAGATATAAACTGTTCTAACGCAACGCGTTCCTCACAGGCCGATGAGATCCTGCGAAACAACCCCGAACTCAATCATGAATACGCTCCGATTGCTGGTTTGCCGGAATTCACATCCAAGGCCGCCGAGCTGATTCTCGGTGCCGACTCCCCGGCTCTCGTGGAGAAGCGGGCCACGTCGGTGCAGACCATCTCCGGCACCGGCGCCGTTCATCTTGGCGCCCTGTTCCTCGCCAAGTTCTACCAAGGAAACCGAACGGTTTATATGTCCAACCCGACGTGGGCCAATCACAAGCAAATCTTTGGCAATGTAGGCCTCGGTGTTGCTGACTATCCATACTTCTCCAAGAAGACGAATGGACTGGATTTCGAGGGCATGAAGGCGGCTATTCAGGGTGCCCCCGACCGATCCATCATTCTTCTGCACGCCTGTGCCCACAACCCGACCGGCGTTGACCCGACTCTGGACCAGTGGAAGGAACTTGCGGTTCTGATTCGGGAGAAGAAGCACTTCCCCTTGTTCGACTGCGCCTACCAGGGGTTTGCCTCTGGCAACCTGGCCAAGGACGCCGCTGCCATCCGCTACTTCATCCAGCAAGGCTTCGAGACGATGGTCTGCCAGAGCTTCGCCAAGAACTTTGGTTTGTATGGTGAGCGCGCTGGCTGCTTCCACGCCGTGACAGGGCCCGGCCCCGAAGCCAGCTCCACCATCACCAGAATTGCCTCGCAACTGGCCATTCTTCAGCGATCCGAGATTTCCAATCCTCCTTTGTATGGTGCCCGGATCGTCGCCACCGTTCTGAACGACGACAAGCTCTTCGCCGAGTGGGAAGAAAATCTGCGCACTATGTCGGGTCGCATCATCACTATGCGAGACGGGCTGCGCTCACGACTGGAGAAGCTTGGCGCCCCGGGCACGTGGAACCACATTACGGATCAGATTGGCATGTTTAGCTTCACAGGTCTGTCAGAACCTCAAGTACAGAAGCTGCGCGAGGACTACCACATTTATATGACCAAGAACGGGCGCATCTCCATGGCGGGGTTAAATTCGAAAAACATGGACCACGTAGCCGATGCTATCAACAGAGTTGTCAAAAAGAGTCAATAATATAGCAGCCATAAAGTGGTTGTTGAAGGGGGTACATGATGAGATGGGCATGTCGCCAATAGGCTGTTAGAGAGAGCCATGACGAGCAAGAGCTTGTGGCCATCAGGCTGTCAAATAGACTCAATAATGAAAAGAATGTCCCCATCAACAGGCTGTCACATGGACTCAACTTGAGGAGCATGTCGCTATCATGGCTGTCACATAGACTTGATGGCGAAGAGTGTGTCGCGTAAAACCATCGTTATGACGTGTTTGCTCGATAGCAGTGATGTATGTAGCATGAAGAACTACGTCTCTACAGAGTACAACGCCGTGCAAATGTATTTTGCCGCCGCAGAGCCTGATCACAGGTCTCGGCTTTGGCTGTCAAAACAGCCTCCACATACTAATTGTGCCAATACCCCGGCTTCCCCATAAACCAACTCTGTGGATTTGCAGACGATGGTAAGCATGATAAAAGGGCCGAGCCGATAATGGCTGCAAGCGCTTGAGCTGTCGCGCGTGGGGGACAGCATATGAGGCTCAAAACCATCGCTCGCCAACTTCATCCACTCCACTCTCACTCTCACTCACCCAACAGTGCGACACCACCACCACCACCACCATCATCATCACCAAACACACCATGGCCCGCAAACTCCCCTGGGCAAGCCCTCGCAACGCCAACACCACAACCACAACCACCTCCGCGCCCGCGACACCTCTTCCCAACCTCCTCGCACGCCAAATCTCCCCCCACGGACACGCATCTCACACCCCCCAGACCTGCCCTCCCGCCACAGGGCCTCCCCGCGCCCGCAGCTCATCCATCACTCCTCCCCCGGAACCTCCCCCCGAACAGTACGTCCCATACTACGCTATACGCTATACGTTATACGTTCTGCTATGCTATGCTATGCTATGCTATGCTATGCTATGCTATGCTATGCTATGCTATGGCTATGCTATGCTATGATATGGCTAACCAGGAGCAGGTTCATGATCCCCCTCCTAGATGATAAATACAGAATGGTCGAAGACGAACTCCTCCACACAGCACAGCAGTATACAACACACCTCCACCGCGCGGAATATATCCGCCTCAAAGCCGTGATTAGTTCCCGGAATGCGCATACGATTCGTGAGATGGAGAGGCCGGTTGTGCCTAGCTCGGGGGGGTCTACGCCCCGTGGGAGGGCTGTGAGGGTGCGGAGGAAGATTGTGGAGGGGAAGCAGGCTGTGCTGGTGGGGGAGGAGGCGCCGTGGATGGGGACTTCGTTGCAGGGGTTGATGGAGAAGGGGAGGAGGGGGATGGGGATGGGAAAAGAGGAGGGGGGAGGGATGGGAGTCTTGGGCGAGGGGTGGGAGATGGGAGTCTTGGGCGAGTGGTGGCAGATGGGAGTCTTGGGCGTATGGACGGGGAGGATGTGTTGAAGACGAGGGCGGTGGCGGGGTGTACGAATGGGGGAGGGAGGGAGAGATCGAGGACGATGCCGTCGTATGAGGGTGTGTCTGGGGGTGGTTCTGAGGAGAGGAGCTTGAGGAGGGATGGAGAATGGCGGATAGAGGGGCGGAAGAGGGTCAAGGAAGAGGAAGAGGGCGGGTATGAGGAGGAGGAACAGAAGGAGGAAGATAGTGATGATGATGATGATCCGTTTGGGGTGAAGAGGCGCAGGGCGAGGAGGGTGCAGTCGCGGGAGCAGATGAAGAGGGGGGATAGGGGGCGGCCAGGGCGGGAGAGGGAGAGGAATAGGGAGATGGAGAAGGATAGGAGCAGAGAAAGGGAGAAGGGGCGGGATGTGATGCCCTCGTTTCTGTGAGGACTTGCTCTGCGTGCGTGCATGTGTGTGGGCATCTGATACTTGGGTATGAATTTGGATGGGTGTATAATGGAGTTTGATACCATTTGCTTGTCAATGTGCATGGATTCGTTCATAATCGGCCTGCGCGCGAATCAATTGTTGTCTACCTGCCAAGAGTACTTATAGTTGATCTAAGATGAACTATTACTGTATGTGAGTCCTCTGTTTTGTCCCTACGGCTTAAATGTTGTTTGTTGATCACAGTTATAAAAAGCTTTTCACAATGGTACGCATACAATCACTGAGGACAAATAATGCCACGGGAAAAGCAACCTTAAATGAAGACTAATACCACGCTTTAGGAACAAGAGCAGGACAAGCAGAGCCCCAAGTATAAGAAAGAGAAGTCCACAACGTGTGAAGACCATTTTGTCAAAAACCAAGTAAAAAGAACTCCCACCCCATTTTATTTGCCCAGTTCATCCCGCAATGTCAGCCTACTTATTTAGCTTAGTCCCTTGTAACCGGTCATGGATCCTTCATCGTCAACTCATCAAAATCGTCCAACAGCTCCTCCATATCCACCTGCGGCACTCCTACCTCATCACCCTCATCATCTGTCGTTTCCGCCACACTCATCTCCTCCTGCTCCCGCTGCTTCTTCTCATTCTTGTACAGCGCGAGTGCGGCCCGCAGCTCCTCATCTTCTTCCACGTCCCGCAAGAACAGCTCATACTCGCGGTCCATGCGGTCCTGGTCGGCCTTCTTGGGCAGCAGCTCACCCTCGTCCTTATTCAGACGCTTGAGCTTCCAGTTGCGGCGGCGGTTACGACGACGACGCGGGTAGTGCTTCTTGACGAGAACGACGTCGGGGATCGTGGAGGAGTAGTGGTTCGACGCCTCAATGGCTTCGTACTCGAGGTTGTTGAACATGGTGCCCGTTAACAGGTAGCCCATGGCTGAGTCGCCCGGCTGGAGGTAGTGCCCCAGGTGCGTTCGGGTAAAGTACGTCTTGTCGTTGACGCCAAGGTCCGAGGCCCGCGCGACGGTCGCCTCCGAGAGCACCCACTTGCCCCTGCGGGTGGTGGTCTGCTCAATGTCCATGACGACAAACTCGACGAGCTCCTGCGCATCGGCGAGCGATCGGAAGGGATCGCGCCAGTATATCGGCGAGCTGATATCGGCCGTCTGCAAAGTCTGCGGGTCCATCAGGTACACGGCCGTGCCGATCTTGTGGCACAGCACCAGCGGAGAAATGTTCCCGTGCTGCTTGGCCAGCTTGATGGGCATGGCCACCAAGTCATCTCGGCAAATGGGCACAATCTCAGCCGAATAACTAAACTTGTACGACCGCTTGGCCGTGTGGGTATCATATGAAATCAGCTCCTGCGAATTCTTCACCTTGACCGGCACCACCGAGTTGAGAAAGTCGATAAACTTCTCGGCCTGGTTCTTCTGCGAAAAGAAGAAGTCAATGCCGTCCTTGGCCTCCCGGATATTGAGGGTATCCTTGTGCGCGCTGTGCTTCATAATGAGCTGCTCCAGAAACAAAAACGTCCTCTTGTGCAGCACCTTTTGTCGGACCTGCACGCACGCTCGCCACACATTGGCCGTATACGACTTGGCACATTCGGGACATTGTTGCGTAGCCACCACGTACACGACCTCGAAGCTCTGCTGGAGCAGTACTCCGTCCTGTACCGCATCCTGGATCGTGAGCTTGACCTTGATTCGGCGCGAATGAGGCTCCGTCCACACAAAACTGGCGTCCACGATGCGCACTTTGTGCAGACCCCGTAGTTTCTTCAGACACAGCGCAAGGAGTTCGCGAGATTCCGGCATGGCTACCACCCAGCTCGTCGGCGGCAGAAGCCATCGGTCGCAGTCGCGGCAGAAATTTAGAGTCGCTTCGCGCTGGATGCCCTGGGAGATGTCGACTGTGAGTTTGACACAGTTGAAGCAGAGAGCGCCCGTGGCGGTAGTTCCGTCTATCGGGGCACCGCAGTTGCAGCAAAGAATGCTATTGACCCAAAGGGATTTATCACGCATTGGTCAGCCCTTTGATTCCTGTCTGGCAAGATTTCGGCGTTCCCTACTCGCACCGGTCTGTACTTACGTAGCGGCAGTGGACTGCTCCGTCACCGAGAGAGCGACGGGCGCATCGTCCAGGTCCATCGACATGGACATCTTGGGGCCGGTAGATCAGCGACCAGTTTATCGAGATGTCGAAAAGATGGGTTTGGGGTGAGCGTGAGTGATGTGAAAGAGAAACTGCATCAATGTTGCCCAAATTGATACCAAGATGAGCACGGCGCGGGGCTGCAAGGCCTGATGGCGACAAAAATTATTTGCCCCGCTGCTAGTGGCTTGTGGCCACTGGCATCACTTGGCAAGGTTGTGGACTGTGGTCACGTGGTGAATTGGAGTGGGGCCAGCGACATGGGGAAACCTTTGAAAGTTGCGCTTGCGGTATGGCAGGCAAGTTGGTGATGTGATTACCTAGTTATAACATACCTACACAAACAGCATAGCGAGTTGGCGACTGTCAAAGACTACAACAAGTTTCGTGCGCGCTTGAAAACATCGAAAGAAAATCAAATTCATACGCTTATGCAAACATTGTCAAAATCACCCATCAAAAAATCTTACTCAACACCCTCGTGACGTGCTCTGGCTGGTCCTGAGAAGCCACCTCCTTCTTCACCTGCGCAACTTGTCTGAATGTCCGCGCTCGGTCTCCCCTGATAGTCTTGGTCTCATCGCCCTGACCGTCGTCCGTCTTCCTCTTCTTGGCCTTGGCCTGCATACCGTCCAGCATCTTGGCCTTCTCGACGTTCTTCACAAACGCCTTATTCTCCTTGGTTGCCTTGCTAATCTCAGCGCGCATGCGGCTCGTCCTCTCGGCGTTCTCTGCAGTGATTTGTTCCGTCAGATTGAACCACTTGAAGCCCTTGAGATACACCAGATTCCAGATATCGTCCCGGAAAAAGGACCCTTTCTTGCCGCCAATATTCTGTCCGTTGAGCAGCTCGCACGCCGCTTTTGCTTCTTTCTTTTTGAGGAACTCGATCCAGCCTTCTGTGAAGAGTACGCGTTTGTTGCCGCCGGATTTTCGGCGTCGTGCGCGCACGGAAGGGTCCTCAGGGGCCAGGAAGATTCTGTTGAGTTTGCCGTAGGGGCTGAGGAGGGAGCGGAGGGCGGAGGGCTTCATGCCGGGGGGGATGCGGGAGATGTAGACGACGCCGGATTTTTTTATCGCGGCGTCGGATGTGATGAGGTTTTTCTTGGCGAGTGGCTGGTTGATACCGAGGACGGTCGTGTCCAGTTGCGGGATGTCTTTTCGGGGTTTTGAGGGGTTTGCTTTCGAGGCTTTAGCTGTTTCATCTTGTCCGTGTCCGCTGGCTTCATCCTCGTCACCATCTTCGTCATCGTTATTATTTACATCACGATCGATGTCGCTAGCGTCGTCGTCGTCGTCGTCGTCGTCGTCGTCGTCTCGGTCAATCTTGCGACGCTTGGCACTGCGACCGCCTTTGGCGATTTCATCATCGGAATTATAGCCGTCTTGCTGGTCGTCTTCGCTATCGGATACGTCCAAGAATTTGTTTGTCTTTTCAGAAGCCATTGTGCGAAATGATATTTGTTGCCGACGGTGCGATGTTCTGATCAGTCAGACCTCCAAGCGGGCAATGTGTAGACATCAAGAAAAATGCATAGCCCATGACTTATCGATAAAACTTTGAAGCGCGGGTTGAGTGGGGCATCGCGTTAGAACTTGGAGCCCCAGATCCTTCTGCCCTGTACATACATAGGTAGGTACGGTAGGAGGTACATAAACGTCGGTGACGTGCTCTCTTCTCTCCAGAGTCTACGAATACCACATCTTGAACGTTTACAACAGCTACAAACCCTTTATACATACCTTCCAAGGCCATCCGCACAGCCATTCATTCATTGTTCGCTCGACCGCCATCAGGCTGCTCATCCGACACCCATCGACGCCATCATGTCCGTCGAAACCATCACCACCATCTCCCCCAATACCAACGAGCCCATCCTTACCCGCCATGGCCCCTCCGCCGCCGACCTCCAGCTCCTACCCAAAGTTGCCACCGAGGCCTTCCACAAATTCCGAAAAACCACCCTGCGGGAGCGTCAAGACATCGTGAAGCGGTTCCTCAAGGAGCTCGCAAGCCATGAGGCCGAGCTGGCAGAGGAACTGACCGCCCAGATGGGTCGCCCCATCGCATTCACAGGCAAGGAAATCACAACGGCCATCCGCCGAGCCGAATACCTGCTCAAGATTAGCGACGACGCCTTGATGGATACGGACGGCGAAGCTGAAAAGGGATTTAAGCGTTTCATTCGAAAAGTGCCCGTTGGGCCTGTGCTAGTGATTTTCGCCTGGAATGTAAGTGCTCTATCAAGATGATCCGCCGGACCCTGCGTTCATTTTCCCTCAATTTTCTATCTCACTTGAACAAAAAGTTGGACTGATTGCACGGACTCCATGCCTAGTACCCGTACTTAATTCTAGTCAATTCCCTGATCCCAGCCATCTTGGCTGGAAACTCGGTCATCTTGAAGCCCTCCCCCCAGACGCCCACCATCGCGGAGCACGTGGCAAAATACTTCACCAAAGCTGGCCTCCCTGATGGCGTGCTGCAGTACTTCCACTGCGGCTCACCTAGCATTATGGAAAGCGTTGTGCGAGACCCTCGAATCGCCCATGTGTGTTTCACCGGCTCTGTGGCCGGAGGCCTAGCCATACAGAAAGCTGCCTCGGATCGCATTGTCAATGTCGGTCTGGAGCTTGGTGGCAAGGACCCGGCCTACATTCGCGATGACGTTGATATTGCGTGGGCGGCCGAGGAAATCGTGGACGGCGCCGTCTTCAACTCTGGTCAGAGCTGCTGTTCCGTGGAGCGCGTGTATGTGCATGAACGAGTGCACGACGCGTTTGTATCTGCCGTGCAGGAAGTTCTCAAGGGCTATAAGCTGGGTGATCCCTTTGATAAGGCGACGCACGTCGGGCCCGTCGTTTCTAAGCGTTCCCAGGCGACGATTGAGGCGCACATTGAGGACGCATTGAAAAAGGGTGCCAAGGACGCCACGCCTGAAAACGAGAGCTTTCGCAATCCGCCACCCAAGGGCAACTTTGTCAAACCAACGCTGCTCACTGGAGTTGACCACTCCATGACGGTCATGACGGAAGAGACATTCGGGCCTGTGATTCCCGTCATGAAGGTCAAGAGCGACAGCGAGGCCATCGGGCTCATGAACGATAGTGAATTCGGCCTGACGGCTAGTATCTGGACGAAAGATACAGACAAGGGATACGCTCTGGCAGAGGAAGTGGAGGCGGGTACCGTCTTTGTCAATCGCTGTGACTTCCCCAGTCCGGTAAGTTCTTATGCAACCAAGGGTGCCTGTAGGAAGAAAAAGAAGATGAATCCTTTGCCAAGAAACTCAATTCCATCCCCCGTTGTGAGACCACATGGGATGATTTGTTTGGCCCCTTGCACACGCATTGCGCTGACCACTTTTACCCAACTATAGGATCTAGCCTGGACAGCGTGTAAGAACTCGGGCAAGGGCCAGACTTTGGGTAGATTTGGCTTTGAACAGTTTGTCAAATCCAAAAGCTTCCACCTGAAGGACTACCCAAAGTAAAGGACTATATACCCAAAGTACCGATAAAGCAACAGGGCAACGACCTATTACGTACCTAAGGTATTCGTGTCGCCGTCACCGCCGCCAATAACGCGGAATGGCGCATTTAGTTTCACTTTCATCCCATACTTGCCATGTTCAATTAGTTTCGGTCACACGATTAGCGAAATCCGATCTCCTGAGTCTTCTCCCTTGAACAAAACATGTATGTAAGCACCAGTGATGCGCTAGTACGTACTCCGTATTAGACGACGGCCAGCTCGAGACAAAGTCTGGTGCGCTTCTGCGTGATTCCCGTGCCTCCCAGGGGTATCCCCTGAATTGCCTCAGATTCAGCCCCCCTGTAGCTAACCAGCCAGCCCTGACGGACGGCTCGGCACCCCAGACGGATGAATGATGTACGGAGACAAACTGAAAGCGGGCTGGGGGAAAAATGAATTCGGGCGTAAACAAGAGGAACAAAAAACACACAAGATTTGAAATGGAGGCTCGATGGCTGGCCCTTGCCCAGTACCTAACGGAGTATATTTATGCACCTAGACGCGCATGAGCGGGGGGCCATATGCATTGTATTTCAAATCGCGCCCAGCAAGAGGCAGGTCTTGGAAGTGCCCAAGCCGTGGGTACTGGGGAACTCTGGGTAGAGTTGCATCCATACGATCCCTTACGTGCATGGTGCATGGCCTCATCTTGTCACGGCTTGCGCTTGCGCTGCGCTGCCGTTGCATCTTGTCTTTTTTTTTTTTTTCCTTTTTCCTCTTTCCTTCAGGGAATAGACGGGTCGGGTGCCGGCTTTCGCCAAATGAGTAAGACAGTTTCGCCATCGAAAACGTCTGATCATATGTAACGCGTTTGACTCTGCGTCTGATGTGATGTGATGTGATGTATCATGTGTCAGCCTTCAGACTGTGAGGTCGGTCTTGCAGTGGCGCGTTTCGCTGCAGTGTCTGGCGGCTTCTTCACGTACTTCAACGTACCTACATATATGTATGTAACCCGTTTGTGAAATACAGCCGGGTGCTGTGTTTCGGGATGTACCCGATTGGTTCTTTTTTCCCTTCGGTTCGTTCGTGCGTTTGTTTGTTTGTTTGGCTGTTCTTCTTATTTGGTTTCGAGTCACCCAAGTTTACAATTGCAAGGTCCTTGTTGGTCTGATTGTCGACTTGGGTTGCCGTCGCTTTTGTTGGTAACACCAAAACCAATTCCATCGTCCCGGGCCCTTGGAATGGGTTTCCGCCACCGCTAATTTCGTGACACCGTGAGAAACAAGACCAGAAGTGAGGTTATGCAGAATGGCACTGGCAGGGTGATATGATGACGCGGGACCGCTTCGGCGGCTTGAGTGAGTCTTGAGTCACTCTTGACTTACACGGGCTTACCAGGATCCACTTAAAATTTTGGTTCAACAAAGTTCAGGTCGTCACCATTCACGTAGGAGTCAGGACGGTAGGACCATTTGCTGGCTGGCCCAGCAACTTCAACGAGACGAGCATGATCCGCCTCGATAAAGCAGCTTGTTTCTGTGAGAAGGCATCTTTTTTCCCCGGTTATCGGCTCACTGTCAGCCGAGAGTGGGCGTGAAAGCCTCATGCGCCAGTCGTGGCCCCATCATCACGCTTCACGATCGAAAGGGGCCATGATTTGGTGGCCATGTGTGCACGAAACACGGTGGTTTGAACGCGTTTCGTGAATTTCTGGAGCGGCGCGCTATTGGGAGCGGAACGCGCTGGTGCCTGCGCCCTCCCTTGACTCCTGAGTCCTTGAGTCCCTTGGGAAAACACGTCAACTGATAGCCGATGCATTCCAGCGCAAGCCACTAGCGACCGACTCGGACGACGCGTGTAAGGAAAACGCCACGGAACGCGGAACCCGCTGATGTCGTGAGTTGTGAGTCGTGACTCGTGACACAGTCGAAGCGAGCTTTCCAGACGTTCCATCGCAAGATGTGGTCGATTGTGGCTATGTAGACGGTGCAACCTCAGCCTTGCGGTGTTGGTGACCTGAAGGCAGCCCAACCTAGGTCCGTAAAGGAAACAATTCGTCACTCTGTGAGTCTGTACCGAAGACGCGAGTTCCGAGCCATGCATATGTTGTGTATGGATCATGTATGATGTATGTATGTATGTATGTATGCCCTACGGAGGATGCACCTTGCCTGCGGTAGACATTCGATAGACGTTCGATGCACCCGTCTGCAGGATCCCAAGCCAATGCCGGTAGAGACAACAAGCCAACCCGCCAAGCTTTCCCGTGCTTCCGTCCGATTCTCGGCTTCTCGTACGGTGTAGCCTCACCTCCACTCCAGCGCCTTTTGCCTTGTTAAGTTCTGTCCAAGTTGCCTTGTCCTTGTGCGAGCCTGCACCGCTGCACCGCACACGAGTCGTACAAACTTGTGACGGGAAGCACGGGGGTGTAGGGCTACGATTCACGAATATATACAGAGTACCAGGTACCTATGTAAATACCTAGGTACCTGGTAGGCGCGGGAAGGCACGCCCCCTCCTTCCCGATCGGTAAACAAGCCTATCGTCGCCGCCGCCGACTGCATCTTGATTCTTAGCAAGATGAAGAAAAAAAAGCAAAATGCGGCTTTCTCAGGGCACAGGACTGTACTGGACCCTGATGTGTGTCACTATTTGTACGCATCCTGAAGGCTGATCCTCCCCGGTGAAAGTGTATTTCAAATACTGCAGAGGCATCCCTCACGGATACCGGCTGAAGCCATCAACAGACCAATCGACGCGTCGCGGCATGCAAAGCAGGCTTCTGCCCTGCGCAGGTGAGGCGGACGCAAGGAGTCGACATCGGACTTGTCCGTCTGTCTGTACTTTGTAGGATCGAGGCTCGCATGACTTTTGCGCTGAATGGCCGCTCATGCCCGCAATGCCCTCAGTGCTCCGACGTGACAGCTTGGCAAGCTCATCATGGGCCAGAATGCAATGCAAAATCCATGGCAGCACGACAAGCCACCAAGTCTACTACTGTCTTGCTGCGAGGCGAGCGGTCCCTTGATCACGATTCACGATTCACGATTCCCTTCCCTGGACCAGGCTTCGCGCGCCTGGTAGGTATGTCGCTCCCGATGCCTGTGCAAATAGTCACGCCGCTCCAGACACACCCCTGGTCCTCCCTTCCCTTCCCTGTCCAGATCTCGACAAGCCCGGTCTCACCCACTTACGAACTTGAAAGTTGAGCTCCGTGGTGTCAGTGTCGGTGGATCAGGTTCCTTTCTGGCATGGACACCACTGATCGGTTGTCTTGTGTAGCCCAGTCCAGTTTCGTGGACAGTCTGGACTCTGCCTGGCTGGGCGATGCGTGCCGTGGCCATGTCGTGAATTTATATAACGGGAATTGATTCCCTCCATCTCATGCAGCCGGGGCAGCTTTGCTACTTATTTACAGCATCACGCCCAGATTAGACTTCTGTCCTATTCTTGTCTCTCTCTACCGCATCCTTCCGCCAGATTTGGGCTTGTATCCTAGTCGGCGTGTCATTCTTTATTATTTGAAAAAGTTGAATTACTCTGCTTGTTCCAGCCATCCTTCAGTCGTCGTTTACAGCCAGCGCTTATACATTGCCATCGCCATCGCTCAGCCATCTGCTTCTCGGGCCTCGTCTTTCGACAACATTGTATCGATTATCTCCAATTTATCCTACCTTTGCCGTCCAACTCGGCCCGTGCTGGACTACTTCACCACAAAGTGGTCATTACAAGCCTCGCCGCTCTCTCTGGACTTTGATGCTATTCCGGATACCGGGTCTTCTTACAACAGACCATCCCTCACGCCCTTCCGAGACGTCTCGAGCCTGTCTTGCCCATCGAACGTATATAATACATTGCCAGCCGGCTTCAACGGCTTAATATAAGAACGACAAATTACTCAACACAGTAGTTCGACGTTTACCATCTCACATCACCTCACTCATCACCATCACCATCACCATCACCATCACCATCAACCACCCGATCCAGTAAACAACAGCCAAGGCAAACCCTTCCACGCCCTTCCCAACCCAATCACAGCATTCTACATGCACGTCAAGCAGAACTTCGTCATGCTCTACACCCGCATCCAGAGCGTCATCCGCAACCGTTCAAGGAGACAACGCCGCCAACCGGACGTCGAAATCGTGAGCCTCTCCCCTTCGAATACCAACACTTACACACGCCCTTCATGAGGTCTGATCCTATATACTAACACAACATAAAGTCCGCGCCGTTTGGCCTAAAACGCGAAGCCGTCAACCTCCCCGGCGTCTCCCAAGAAGAGTAAGCCCTTCACTCCAACCCAGCCAGCCAGCCACTCACACGCTGGCACTGCAGCACCCACGTTTCATGTCAACAGACACAGTCATGTGCATTATGCATGCAAGGCTAACCCCGCCGAGCAGGCTTTCCATTCTACGCGAAAAAGCCGCAGCATCCCAGATCGGTATCTTAGAGCTCCGCCCGGAGTCACCAATGGAGTACGACTTGTATAAGAGGGCGAGACCGTCGCCGAGGCTTCGGTCGGCGGTTGCGTCGTATGCTTCTGATGAGACGCGGTCGAGAGTCTTTCAGGATCGTCCGCTGTGGTAATGACGAGTCGGAGACAGCCTTGAAGGTGTTCTTTCAAGGTCCGGAACTACTGGGTTCGATTAATATTTGTCTACTGCCACGGAAGGGGTGGCCGGATCGGATCGGATCGAACAACGAAATCGATGCTTGATGCCTAGGGTGGGAAAGAGGCGCGGGTGTTGACTTTTTTTTTTGGGAATGGCGCAAGCAAAAAGATGGGATGAGCGTGAAATTTTTTTATTAAAGAAAAAGGGACGGCATAGAGTGTCTGTTCTTGTGAGATGTAATGGGATCGAATTCGAAGTAATGGGGAGGTATGGGAAAAGGAAAAAGGCTGGGTACGATACGATGGGAGTCAGCTGGGGTACCTTGTATACTACCGAAGATAAGTTGACGACGGAACGGGATATCGGATAGGAATCAGGACACACGCCGGGAGCCTGGAGGGGAGGAGATTTTTTTTTTGGTCGTGCGACACGGCGCGCTAGAAAGCTGGGCGACTAATCTGTTCAAGTGGTTTTGAACTTTTTGTGCTTCTTGTAAGTTAGTAATGTCATAATACACAGCTCTGGACGAGCCACAGCACGCATGAGTCGATGCCTTTACCAAGGCTGTACTGCCGCGTCGGCGTCGATACAGTGTTCTTGAACATTCCATCATTCGGTCTGCTTCTCGCAATGGTTCAATCTAGTCTGTACTGTGTAGAACATAAATATCTACATATCTGCACACACACAGAGGCAAACAAAACCAACTATGTATGAGCATTCCTATAATTATATTAACTACATGTGTATTGATTAGGTATACGAACATCTCTATTCCCTCTATGCTGCTTTTGGCACCTCAAGTTATCACATCCCACATGCCTGTAATGTCTTCTATACAACCCCCTCCCACGTATCATGTATGTATTCATCCCACCACACACATCTACAACCACCCATCGTATATATCCAAACTCTCACACCTCACACCCTCCATCTCCCCCCTCACCCCCAAGAGCCTCACCTTGGAAGCCCCCCCACCACTCCACCGCACCAGTCTCTCCTCCACCCGCCGACACGTCTCCTCATCATCCCTCATCAGCAGCACCAGCGCATCAAAGCCCCCCGCCCCAGGAACAACCCCCCCATACACACCCTCCACCGCACTCAGCGCATCAAGCAACTCCGTCTGCGACTCCGGCTCAATAGGCACCTCACTCCTAGTCCCCATATCCCGTATCAGGCATCTCACCTGGCCAATCGCATCCGGAAGATCCATTAAACGGCCCTCCTTCAAACACACCGCGAGAAGCTCATTCCGATGCTGCAGATCCATCCAGAGCGCATCAGCAGTACTACTATCGTGACTTCGCCACGAGAGCACCTTTTTCACCATCCCGACGGTTTGGCTCCCGCAGTCCACGTCGCACATGCGCAGAACAAGCCCGGCGGGCACACTCAGCGCATCGGTCTGGATGTCCACGTCCCACTGGAGGCCGTCAACCACGGAGGCGAGCTGGTCGCTGAAACCTGGGGAGCCAGCTTCGGGGAGCTGGTTGAGCAGTTCGGGCGAGAAGCGTCTGTATAGGCAGGATCCGTACACGGCGGCCGCGACGTCGAATCCGGAGCCTACTTTGCCTTGGGCGGCGCAGTGGGCTGCCTGGGCGAGGTTGTGTAGTGTGCGGCGGCCGGAGGGGGAGGTGACGTCGAAGACACTCAGGGGGAGGTAGTGGCTCAGGAGGGAGGCCGTGAGGGCTGTGACGAGCGCGGCTGATGAGCCGAGGCCGGTCTTGTTGGCGCCGCTGAGGGGAACGGCGAATTTGGAGAAGCGGCCAGTGGGGGGTTCTTGGGTAGTAGTAGCGGTGGTGGTGGTGGTTGATGACGTGGTCTGGGAGTAGTAGTCATTGTCGGCGAGGATGATGAGGCGCGAGGAGCTGAGACTGGAGCAGGAGTGCTGGTTTTGAAGTCGCGAGATGTAGGTGAGGGCGTAGCTGAGTGTTGTTTCGACAAAGGGGTTCTTGTGGATGGTTGGGCCGCTGTGGGTTTTGGATGTACAAGTTAGTTGCGACGGCGCTCGCGAAATAACACACGTTTCAGAGATACGTGGCCCTCATATGTCTTTGCCCCTTTTTCGGAGAAGAGGAACCCTGAACAGAAGATGAAAGTAAACGAGGGAGCGAAGAAACGAGAGAGAAAATGCTCAATGAACCTACACCTGCAACTGCGTGACCGTCATCCCCCCTCCCCCCTCCGCCAACCGATACCCATACCGCCACTGCGCTTCCAAGAACTGCGGACTATCCACCACAATCTCATTCAACTGCCACCCGGGTCCCGCGTGAATTGCCCCAGCAATGACATTGATTCGCGCGCTGAGCCCAAACACGAGGCCTGTGTGCTTGCGGTCCAGGACGAGATAACCCCCCGCGAGGAGGACCTTGCCGGGCGCGGAGACAGCGACGGTGGGTAGTTGGGAGGACATTCTGGTTTTCGACACGTTGGTGTTTTCGGGGGGATCCCCCTTTTTGTATCTTTCACGAGGATGTGGAGGTGGAATTTGGTATGTTCAAGGTCTTGGAGGAAGGAGGCTGTGTCGCAGGGATGCGCGGCCTAGAGGCTAGAGGTTGGCAAGTTGCAAACACAGGGTGTTTGTTCCTGTCGAGGTGTAGATGCAGGTCGTCATTGTTTCAATGCGAGGTCATGCATGAGGGGTTCTCGATTCCAGTGTGGGGTAACTCGGGGGTCGTGAAGTCTAACTTCTGGGAGTGGCTGGAAGTGGCTGATAGTGATGAGCTCCACGACTTTCCGGCGACGGCTGGTCTAGATACTGTATGTACTAATGTAGTGTGTCTATCGTCGTTACTGCAAGAGGTAGGTATCTAGTTAGTTACTGGTTACGGTTTGTAGTGTCTAGCAACAACCACATAGACTTATGCGGATTTGTTGAAATTTGAATGCACTTTTCAGTGTTCGTCAAATAGGTACACATTTCAGCATCCTGTGAAGTCCATCCGTGACACCCTTTGCGTCTTCATAAGCCACCTACGATCAACTAGGCGTAGTCTCGTAGACAAGCAAGTAGATCTAGTCATGTAAATGTTCCATTTTCCTATCTTCAAATCTCTCAAGATATGAGCAAGCAGCACAACCACATCCCTCCATATATCGTGGTAGCTTCCACAACTAATCTGTCCCGCTCCTTTTTTCCGCCTCCCGAGTCCCTGCCATGTAAGTGGAGATGGGTCTATAAATGCAAGAGTATACTCCGACCAGCCAAAAAAATCCCAATACCCATCCCTCCTGAAAACATATTTACCCCAGGCCTACCTATCTCCCCGGAGGCACCTTTCCCCAGACTTTTCTTTTGTTGCATCCCAAGTAGCCAAGCCAAGCCAAGCCAAGCCAAGAAAAAAGACCAAACGCCATGCGATGCGGTCCGCAAAACCGCTCATGCCAAGGAAAAAAAACAGAAGACCAACATTATGTAGACAAGCCCTCTCAACAGCCTCGGCATGCAAACCGTTTCGACACCCCATAACACCTCGTGATCTGTAATTAATTGCGACATAGGGGGTATCCAAACAACACGAGGCTCAAAATCAGAGTCGAACAAGAGAAAAGCGGTGGCTTTGCATCCTCTTGCAGACGATAACAGTAGTACTGACGTTGACAGCAAAACATGTTTGCGTAGTAAAAAGGGCGCCTTCCGCGTGACGTCCTCAGACGAGAAAGTTGCGCACGCGAACGTCCCGTCCTATCGCAGATTACGCCACAGACGACTTCACGAAGACCTGCCCCCTCTAACAAGATCAATGATCTTCTTCGCTACTGCATAGGGAAAGCCCCGACGTCGCATCTCCTCCACCACACCCTCAGCGTTCTCGTGTTGCTGCGCAGCCAGATACGCGCGCGTCATGGCCTCGTACGTGCTAGGCTCGCGTTTATATACAGGCACAGCATCAAAGAATTGCCGCGCCTTATCGACATTGTTCTGAGCAGACCAGCCCCGAATCAGGGTGTTGGCAATGTAGGGCGAAAGTGCAACTCGGTGGTCCCGCATCTGCGTGAGAACTGCTTCAGTCTCCTCGACGCGGTGATTCGCAACCATGGCTTCAAAGAGAGCTTGGTATAGAAGCGCATCAACGCGAACTAGACGGTCGCTGACAACAGTGTCGAATAGCTTCTTGGCACCATCCATGTCGTCGAGAATACATCCGCGAGCGTGGATGAGCGATGCGTAGTGAACAGATTGAGCTTGACCCGAGGAGTGCATTGTTTTCACAAGCGCATCGGCCGCAGCTATATCGAAGGGCTCCAGCGTGGCATGCGTGTCGATGAGGAGCTTATAGGTATGCGAAGTAGGCTCAATACGTCTGGACTGCATGCGAAGGTAATATTGGATAACCTTTGCTTTGTCACGTTTCGTGGTGAGGAAGAATTGCATGATGCTGTTGTACGGAGCCGGGCGAGGCCTGTAATTGACTTGGGCCTCCATCTCGTGGAAGAGGTCTTCCGCCATCTTGTAGTCACCGACGCGACAGAGCGCGTTGATGACCGTGCCATATGTAACAGACGTAAGATTGACGTTGAGAGACCTCATCTCCTGGAAATAAAGCAGACATTCTTCGATGCGCCGAGCCTTGCCCAGTTTGCCAATGAGAGCATTGTAGAGAAAAGCTGTGGGCTGCACCCCGTCCGCCTTGGCTTTGTGGAATATGCGGAGAGCTTCACCTGCCTCGTCGACAGGTTTGCCTGCGTCTTTCAATGTGGTAATGTAGAGTCCATAGGTATTTGCAGACGGCCTAGATCCCATTTGCAGCAATTCATCATGGTAATTCTCGGCACGCTCCCGGTGGCCCAGGGTCAGGCAAGCGCCAATCATGGCATCCAATATCGCGGTCCAGCCGAACCGGACGGTTGCATATTTGTAGAGTGGTGCCACGTCGGTTCGTGCGAATTCCAGAATCTCGAGACACAAGTCCATCGGGGCCTTCTCTCGGGAGGCGGCTGTGATGAGTTTGGCGTACGTGATGTAGCGAGGATGTGTACGTGCACGACGCATTGAATGAAGGCATTCAAGAGCGTCGTTCACGCGGGACGCTCCATCGTACAGTGGGCTCTCGAGAATCTGGTTGATGCGGAAGGATCCTTGAATATCCACATTGTGTGCATGGGGATCGAAGTCACCATTCGGCTCAGGAGCCTCTCCTGATGTCGTTGAATCCATAGTCTGTGCATGAGCAGGAACTCGGCCCGCGCGTATGGCCAAGGATGCTGTTTGCTGCGCCCTGTCACGACGAGGATCCTTGATCCCACGGCTGTCCATGTAACGACGGATGAAATCGACGCCTTCCTCGATTTCTGCATCAACTTGCGATTGAGGGTCCTGCAGCGCGGATTGGCGGATTCGATGGAACATTGCCTTGGATTGCACGAGGCCCTCGACGACCTGTCCAGAACCGATCAACGCAACGGCATACATGGCTGTCGGCTCGATGAAGGAGGAGGTGGCCTGGCACGTACTCAGGAGATGCCAATACTTATTGGCGGAGGCAACGTCTCCAGTTCGGATGCTCATGGCCAAAAGAGCCACTGTAGGGGTAGCCACGGTCTGTGGATCAGCAACGATGCTGTTGTATACTTCTGTGGCAGTCGCAAGGGCATTGTTGTCGGCTGCATTTGTCGCAACGTCCATCAGGCATAGTGTACGCGCCTCAGCCTGGACAGCTTGAGCCCAAGCGAAAGCCTTTTCATACGATTGCCGATTGATGAGGCCCTTGACGAAGCCTGTTCTGACCATGACTTCCTTGTACTCAGCAGCTCGTTCGCCGTATTCGCTGACAATTTTGTCGTAGAACTTTTTAGCTCCCCCATCTTTATCGGAGACGATGTAAGCGTTGATTACGGCAGCGTAGACTTCGGCGTCCAGACGATCACGCAGAGTGGTGGCGCGCCCCTTATCCGCGGCAATGGCCAAGTCGCGATATTCAGTGTAGCACTCAACAGCACTGACCAGATTACCGTTCTTGGCAAATGCAGTGATCATGCTAGAGTATAATGACGAACTGGCAGGCTTCTTGTTTGACTCCATGTGTTCAAACAGGCGAAGCATGTCAGAGACACGTTCCGATGCGGCACAGGCGGAAATCAGGTGATGGTAGGTCTCGGCAGAATACATGGCGACATCAGCGTCGATGGAGTTGCCAAACAACTGAATAGCGAGATCAAGCCGGTCGTCCTCGCACAAGATGGCGTACTCCAGCTCGTGGGAGTCAAGCATGAATTTGCCTTCCTGGTCCATACCTCCGAAGCGCTTGCGCTTGACCTCCAGAGCAGCCTTGAGATGAGAGACCTCCAAGGATCGGGAAGCGAGTAGGCCAACTAAAATGTCGTATGTGTCACAGTCGGGCGCTACTCGGCGACGTTTCATGTCGGCAAACACGTCTAGAGCCTTGGACACCACTTCGATTCTCTTGATGGGCAGGTGCATGGTGGCTGAAAGCAAAGCATTGTATGCGCTGGCAGTGGGCGTCGCACCTGAAGCCACCATAGCTTCAAACACGGCAGGAATCTCAACATGCTGCCCGTCTTGGGAGAGCTTGAGCAAGCGATGAGCGAAAGTTTGCGATTGAGCGTCCACCTGTAACGATTCGTCAAGTGCAGCTCCGGGCGTGCGAGAACTTTCCGAAACCGGGGTCCGCACTCTGGAAAGGGGGGGTGAGGAAGAGTTCTTCGCATCAGATGCATCTTCTGTAGCCTCCAACTGTTTCCGAGCCTCGACTTCACGTTCTAACAGTGCGTCGACATGTGCAAGAACAGCCTGATCTTCAGCCGAGATCACCGAGCGACTTTCAAGGGCTTCAACGGTCTCCGCAGCCTCGGCCGCAGCCTCGGCCGCAGCCTCGGCGGCGGCGGCGGACTCATCATTGTGCAGAACTGATGAGGAGCTCGGTTTCCACTCGATCCTCTTGGGAAACTCAAACTGCGTCCACTCGTTCTCCGGTTCACCTGCCGCAGCCTGACTGATCTGCAGGTTCTCATAGTATGCGTCTAACCCCCCATGATGATTTTGCGCACTGGTTTGTTCGGCCCGCTGACTGCCGGCTCGCTCGGTATGAAAGGCGGAGTGAAGGTGAAGGTTAGAAAGGCGGCCAAGTCGATATGGGTGCCGGCGCCCGAAGACCGGTCGGTTCTGTGAGTTGAGGACGTGCGGATGGGTGGCAGCTACGACGGACTGGGCGTAGCCGTGTGTTGTGATGGACTTTGCGAAGGTAGATCCTTGACGGATAAAACTCGAGTACAGCGAGGAATATATGGTGGGCATTTAGATGGCAGCTGCGGCGGAAAGGAGTCTAAGAGGTAAATAGTTAGAAACCACTCCAGACGGCGTTCAATTTGATTGTTGCGTCGTATTGGCAGCAAGACAAACATAGACTTGACCAAGGTGTGACAGGCAGCAACGTGTGTTGTCGGATGGCAATGGATACGTACGTGGGATAGAGAGATGACGGGGCTTGCAGGTTCATTTGACGCGATTGAGTCGTCAAACGAACGCGCGGTTCAGGTCAGGTCAAAGGGGTATTATTAGGGAATCAAAAGGGAATAGAGAGAGAGAGATGCCGTAAGTCGTGAGGTCGTCGGAGATTTTCTTCTTGGGACGGGCGGGACAAGGACAGGATAGAATGGGACAAGAAGAGGTCGAAAAGGCAATGCGATGGTGCAAAACGTGCCCGCAAACGTTAGTTGGACGGGAGCCAAGGCGTGTAATAAGCAAGGTTCAGCACGGGACAGGGGTGACAAATCCGGTGGCTGAGCTGCCAAACAAGATTGTGGCGGTTGGCCGACCATCTCATCAGACAACAGCATTGTGCGTCGAAACTCTGAAGTTCTGAACCAAGTTGATACATTTACATATGTACATATCCGTTGCATGCAGCGTATGTGACATCTATTCTCTGTGCTTTTATTGATATTCGTTGCCTCTGTTTCTACACGCAAGACTCTGATGCCATGTATCCTGTGAAAATGCTTCTAACTTCCCATGTGAGGACTGTGAGATGCATTGACGCATTCTCTGCAGTAGGTGGATAATCCATTCGAAAGCCTTCGCAGACCTTCGCAGCCCTTCTGAGTTCTAGCGCTGCGTGACATGGGTCCAGTGGCCCTGGATCGATGAACACTTTCGATCCCCCGGCACTTGAAGCCATGGTTCGTGGCGGACATCGAAGGCAAAGGCTTGCATCGCGCTGTCTGTCCTGTTGGGTATTTGTTGTCCACGGAGTCCATACATACTCCGTACATACCATCTACTTTGGCCACCCGCCCGCTCCCTTGCGCCAGACTGCAGCCAAACGTGCGTGTCAACGACTCCGTTGATGATGGCTCCATCCCGATTCCTGCCGCTACACATCAGCCCCGTTCCTCGAGAATAAACCGGGTTCTACTCGCCCTGCGAGTGGAGTACGTGGAGTGTAGAGGAGAACTCCGAGAAGCCGACCTGTCGGGACTCGGGATGCAGCCAGTCACTGCAATGCGGCATGCGGCATGCCACATCGACTTCCTCAACTTCCGCAAATTTCCTTCTTCGCCCGCTGTGACCTGCGCTAATGCCAGGATGTCAGAAAAGTTGAAAACCGCTAATAACCGGATGGCAGGAATGAGACTGCAGCGGATGGCACAGGGCCACCGACGCAGTTTACTTCCCCTCACCATCGAAAGCCCTCACCATCCTGCGCACGGACCACCAGAGGCCGAGATCGCGGTGACCAAAACAGCGAAGGTGGATCCACAAGGAGTCTCATTGGCTGCAGCGTTCTCAGCGGCAATGGCACGCTCTCAGAGTATTGATGACTTTATATTGCATGCACGCTCTTAGAGTATTGATGACTTTATATTACATACGTGTAGACCACCCTCTCCGCCCCCTCTCCGCCCTCACTGCCATCCAAGGGGGTGTTGACCGAACCTCTGCCTTATCCTCGCGTGATTCGGCGCTGATATGAAGTCCGCCGACCCCAATAACGTGTTGTTCCTGCTGCGTCGTCGGCGGAGGTTGAAGGGGCTGCCAGGCGACGTAAGGGTGTTGTTGCTGGTGCGTCGTCGGCGGACGTTGAGGGTGTTGTTGCCAGAAACGAAGAGATTGCTGCTCTTGTACATGCCATAACTCACGGGCCGCCCTCTCCGCTCGTTCGGCCGACTCTACTTGTGACTGGTGTAGCACGCCGGTGAGCTGTTGAATGCGTTGTTGAGGAGGAATTTCTCCGCCTGCTGGCGTCCTCAAGTTTGGCGTCTGTCAGATCTCCTTTGTGACACCACTTGCCGCAGAGCACGTTAGCCCTCCGGCAAGAGCAGCTATTCGTTAAACACGCAGTCTGGCTCTTGCAGCCGCAAGATACACGATCTCGAGCGAGCGCTCGCACCGCAGCTTGTGAAGGACCAGGAATGGGACCTTGATCAGAAGGCCGGCCGAGCGGCCGAGCGGCCGAGTGGCTTCAACGCTGTTGCGATCGGTCAGTTCGCTTCTGGTGCTGCCACGCGCCGTGCTAGACGCCTTCGCGTTCGGTCGACGCGCCGCTGGCTTAAACACCTTTCGAACGACTGCTGGCTCACGTAGTCGTAGCTCCGGAGGATTTATGAAGTGCTGACGGTTGACGAACCAATGCACGTCGAAGTCCGTGGTCTTGAGCACGTCGCCGCTCTCCAAGATGCTCATGATCTTGTGGTAGCGTAGTCGTAGTTACAGACGCGATCGTCACGTGTGCATTGCCGGTATCGGCCTCTGGTGGTCCGTGCGCAGGATGGTGAGGGCTTTCGATGGTGAGGGGAAGTAAACTGCGCCACCGACAGCCCGAGTCTCGTTAGATTGCTGTACTCCGTACAATACGAGACTCCGTGCAAGAATAGGTATGTACCTATGAAAAAGAGAAGAAAAATGAAAAAAATAAGAGCCGTCGTTGCAGCTGCTTTGCATGTACCTACATATATGTATGTACGTACTGCACATTGTACATATCGGCAACATTCACGCTCTTCCCGCGTCCGCACGCAGTATCTTAGGTACCTAGGTATGTAGGGCAGTACTGCCGCAGGTCGCACGCCAGCCTCAGATATTCTTCCGCCATGGGATCGGATGGCTCGGACACCCGAGAGCGCTTGAAGCAGCCGAGCTGAACGAGTTGATTCTTTCTTCACTCACAGAGTCACCACCGGCATATGGTACGGAGTGAATTACTCCCATCTGATAGCGTTACAGCGTCTCAAGTTTGAAGTGAAGTCTGTGTGACCGAACGGCTGCGGGCCATCGTGGTCCGCGCAACGCCGCATCTCACCCTCGGAGTTATCTGATGTACAACTTTAACACCGAGCATAGTAATTGTAATCGGTCTTTGGCTGTGAAGAGCGGCGCCTGTTTTGTTTATTGATGATTTACAAACACAAAAATCATTGCCAACAACGCACTATACATATCAATCAGAACACTTGTCTTCTGTCCCTAAAATATGGCCTATTTGCAGTCTTGCAGCCTCTTGTGCCTCTGCAATAGCGGTCTCTACTTCTGCTGCCTTCCGTATACACAGCACCAATGCCGCGAGTTGTCCAATTTTGTAGCAATTTGTATCCATTTCTCTTGCCAGCTCCGCTCCGTCGCCATTGTCTTCCTCATTCGAGACATTCACATACGCCATCTTTTCTTCCTGCGTCCATGGAGGCCGCGACGATTTGATAAGGCAGCTTTGATATATCTGATCGTCCTCCAGGCACCAGTCGGAGTAGTTCTTCCTAAGCATATCGGAAGGTTGAGTGCCTTGCGATACACCTCGTCCAATCTGGCAGCGCCTAACTTCGGGAGTGACGTATCGAAACTCAACCGTCGACACGGCAGGAGGTGAGGCAGCAGGTCAACAACAGTACGCCTGCCTTTAACCCATAATTGCATTTGCGCCTCTTCTTCGGCAATGATAAGAAGTATGTCATCGCCCTTTATTCCCAACGGGGTACGCTGATCTACTTGTGAAGCTGTAGTGCCTCCTTGGTAAGACATACCGTGATGTGTTGCATGCAGAGCTTCCCGAGCTAATGTACTTGGTGGCCCTGACTGCGGCAAAGGCATAGTCCTTGGCTGATCAAGGCTGCTTTTTCGAGAAGCTCGGAAGATCGTTGGGGGCATTCAGTTAAAGTGGCACCGGCAGCAGGTTTGAGTAACTTATAGGAAGTTGCGTTGCGTTAATTCGTGCTGTCTATTTCTAACGCGTGTGGGCGAAGATTTGAAGTAATGATTTGCCAGGAATTTGAATGTCAAGATCAATGATTTTACTGAGCTGATCATCCGTTACCAGAGGTCTTTGCAGCCACCAACGAGAACGGACGTCGTTTTTCGAGAGCCGTTTTTCAGGCCCTGACACTCTACAAACACGTGGATACAGGGAAGACCGAGTAGTTATTGAAATTAGCAGAGCGGCTCCCACGGTCCAAAGTCTCGTTGCCCTAATCGAGCTGCCGTTGCCCGAAGAGGTTGTCCATCGATTTTATCGAGGCCAACATTGGAAAATTCTAAGGGCAAAGCCAAGCCCGACCGGTGTTTTCCCTTTCAAGTCTTGTGGCATTGAAAGCGACAGTCTCTGCGTATTTGAGACGAATTGAGAATAAAAACTGATGTGTCGCGTTGTACACGTAGTATAGGTCACCGCGAGCTGAACTTGACCAAGACGTGGAATTCTTAGAGAGGATTCGGCCGGGATGTTCATATGCTGACTGAAATCGCGGTGCAACATCTAATAGAAATAAGCCCATTGCTGGAGCCACTGATGGCTCTCTAAAAGACAGATCTAAAATCGGGTTCAGGTCTGTGAGTCGTGACATAATCAACTGAGTTGGATGAAGATTTGGCGGTTGGTCTTATAAACGTTGTCGACGCTGACAACCTCCGAAAATGCCTCATTATGGTCATTGGTATGGTATTCGCGACTCGCGAGTGGTCCAAAACACCGTTTGCAGCTGAATATGATCGCCTAATCTGAAATGGCGAGAGTGTCCTTTTTCTTCCGGGCCCGGCCAAGTCGTCACGAACTGGTACCCTGGGCTAGGGCTTCGCGACGAGCTAACTGACGCTCGTTATCGATGTCCTTCATTGTGACCAAGGCATCGGGGAACTGAAGCCGCAGCAGATCAGGGATTGCACTGGCCGAGACACCCTGTATGGCACTGATTTGGCGAATGGCTTCCCTCTGTGCCGCCGTACGGCGACGATGAACTGGGTGAGCCACGGGATCGAGGGAAGGCCCGTGATTATGATGTCCGTTGACGACGGCGTACACCCACTTATCACCGAGCCGTCTTTGGCAGCTGGCACGGACTCGAAATGGGCAGCCAATAAGCCGAGAACTGCCTTGACGACGAATGCCCCTAGATTCAGAGGCTCTTCGGGAGCCACGATCGCAACCAAGCCTGACGTACGTTGCGGTGGGCTGCCCGTCAATTTTGCGATAATTGCTTGCAGCTTGCTTGACAAAGGCCATTCCATTCTGGAGACCCCATTGCTGTAGGAAGGTATATAGCTCATCCAAAGTGCCGAATTGCGCAGAGGGAGGCAAATCCTCGATTTGACCTTCCTCATGCTCGTCATGGGCCGCGCCGAGAGGGTCCGCGGTAGGCTCGGGAGAGGAAGCAGAAGACATCGTGATGATAGAGATGGAGGGTAAGGGGTTGTATTGATGAGACTTTCGATCGTTACTGACGATATGGATCTTTTTGAGTGAAAGGGGCAAAATTCTGCTCGTCCGGTCAGGCCTCAAGGATAAGTACACACATACCCTGTAGGTACTGGAATTTGGGTCGTGGACTCGTGTCACATGCTCACTTGTACTGGCGGGCGATTCAATTGCTAGGGTGGGATGCCATTGAATCGCCCGCCAGTACATAAGTTGTGCACTCCTACCTGGTATGTAGGTACATTAGGTAGGTAGGTGCCTAGGTATGAATATGTACATACAAAGTACCTAGGTACCTCCGCTTCCCTCAAGCATTATCGCGCCCGAGTGAATGAGGACCTTTAGGTCAAGTCAAAGATGTTTGGGAGATGGGCGATCGCGAAGATCCGGCAGGCACGAAGATGTCGACAAGACATGGACACCGAAACAGTGGTGGTCAAGACTTAGAGCCAGACGTATCGAAGGAAGCTATGTATGTACATACACACGGAGTAGGTACAGGTAACAGTAATGAACACGGTGACTTTCACTTATTTCCGGTCTAAAACCACCCCGCAGTCGATAGGACAAGTGAGGGGCCGTCCTCTGCAATCGATAAGAACAGGATAAGATAGCGAGCATGGAAAAAAATTCCTGGATACCGTACCACTGAAGCCTGATGAAGGCGACTTGGTGGTGAACATCGAGCATCTCGCCCCACCAAGTTACGAACGAGACCTTCAAGACCGAAGGAAAACACACGCTGGCATAATGGCTGACGATGGATTGCTTCTGAATTTCGACCTTGGCGCTGTACCTCTCAAGACTCAGGTCAAATTCACTGGAGGGCGATGGCGAGATAGAAAGCGCGCTGAAAGAGGCGCCCGGTTGGCGCAGTCTGGTGCTGACGACCACCAAAGCGACGAAGCCTCCAGATCAGTCAAACGGCAGCGATTGAACGGGGACGACTCGGCCGACTATGCAAGCTATAAACCAGCCTCGCGCTTCGAACGACCTGGCCACGGTGACTCTGCAAATGAGAACGCTGGCGCGCACAAGTCTGATCCCTCTGGCAGGGGAAATCGCCAGGTCATCTCCAAGTTGTTCTCATTCAACCCTACCCAACAGACCGAGGAAACGAAGCAAGAAGAATGGTCAGCTCCTCAGCCAACCAATGCGCCCCTGAGCGATGTCGCCAACTTTGGAACCCTTACCCTTTCGTCCCGCCTCGTCGAGTCGCTCACCAAGATGGACCTCGAGCGTCCGACGGCGATCCAGCAAAAAGTCATCCCACATCTGTTAGCCCACTCGTCTGATGTTTTCGTACAGGCCGAAACAGGTTCTGGAAAGACGTTTGCCTATCTGCTGCCCATGCTACATCGGGTATTGAAGCTGAGCGGCAACAGCGATGGAAGACAAATACACCGAGACTCGGGCATCTTTGGCATCATCGTGTCCCCCACTCGTGAACTCGCCAAACAGACGCATACGGTTCTTGAGCAACTGATTCGACCATTTCCATGGTTAGTTTCCACAGCCATCACGGGTGGAGAGTCGAAGAAGGCGGAAAAGTCCAGGATTCGCAAGGGCGTCAATTTCCTAATTGCAACTCCGGGTCGTCTTGCGGATCACATCGACAACACCAAGGCTCTCAGTCTCGGCACCGTCCGCTGGTTGATTCTCGATGAAGGAGATCGGTTGATGGATCTAGGGTTCGAAGAAGACCTGAAGAAGACGATCGATACCCTGAAGCAAATTCCCGTGGTCAAGACAACCGAGAATGCGACCTCTCTGGCAGACCTGCCGGAGCGACGGGTCACTGTTCTTTGCTCGGCCACCATGAAGATGAATGTGCAAAAGTTGGGCGAGATGAGTCTTGCCGATGCTACGTTCCTTGCTGCCGACAAGGGCGAAGATGAAAAGATGAACCAGGATGTCGTCCACAAGGCACCTGCCCAGCTACATCAGACATATTTCGTGGTCCCGTCCAAGCTCCGTCTCGTCACCTTGACGGCCTATCTCAAATCCATCTTCTCTCGGAGAGGCCGCACCATGAAAGCCATCATCTTCATGTCGTGCGCCGACTCTGTCGATTTCCACTACGAGATGCTGCGAGACCCTAAAGAGACAGAACTTCCACCTTCTGCGAAAAAAGATCAGGAATTGGTGCAAAAGACAGTCTCCAAAGCAGCCTACGTGACCTCTGCAGCGAGTCCCGAAGTCATTATACACAGAATGCATGGCTCGCTCTCTCAGCCGATTCGAACGGCAACCCTACGATCCTTTTCAGCCTGCAAGTCTCCCTCGCTCCTCATCACAACCGACGTGTCATCCCGAGGACTGGATATCCCCTCAGTCGACCTCGTCATTGAGTACGACCCAGCCTTCAGCTTCGCCGACCACATTCATCGTGTAGGACGTACAGCCCGAGCCGGTCGAGCCGGTGACGCTACCCTCTTCCTCCTCCCCGGCACCGAAGAAGGCTACATTGAGCTCCTCAAGTCCTCCACGCCTCCCTCTTCGCAGTCCTACGAGGATGTCCTCAAAACAGGACTCATGACCAAGCTCGAATTCCCCGTCGAAACGACGGCAACCCCCGAAGACGGACAATCCTACCACGACAAAGCCGAGACAC
This sequence comes from Claviceps purpurea, assembly GCA_029405325.1. Lineage (NCBI taxonomy): Eukaryota > Fungi > Ascomycota > Sordariomycetes > Hypocreales > Clavicipitaceae > Claviceps > Claviceps purpurea. Next base: position 1,337,112 of record CM055783.1, on the reverse strand, counting down.
TACAACTTCATTTCGAGCAGAGGCTCCTGCAGGATGCCAAGCGCCTGGAACTTGCCCGCAATGGCTTCAAATCCCACATTCGTGCCTATGCGACTCATGTGCGCGATGAGCGCGCTCATTTCGACATAACGCAGTTACACCTCGGTCACGTTGCCAAGAGCTTTGGTTTGCGCGATCCACCAGGCGGTATCGGCTCTGGTATTGACCGCAAGGCCAAAAATAAAAAGGGTGCTGGTGCCGGTGCCGGTGCCAAGAGCCGCGACCGAGAGAGAAACCACGATCGTGAGCGCAAGCCGTCGACTAGGGAGGAGATTTCGACGGATGTGGACGAGAGGGCATCTATGGATCTGATTAAGAAGAAGAGCATGATGCTCATGAATTCTGCGGCGGATGAATTCAACATTGGCTAGGGAAAAAAAAGTGTGTTTCTATTGTGTTTCAGATTTTCGCAAAGGTTTATTTGGGGTTCCGTAATTATAGCTCAAGCTTGAGTGTTTCTTGGGGTTTCCATTCAGCATCATAGGTAGCATAGCGAGGTTCGATTGCCATTGTAACTTGTTTTCAATGAAACGGTGTCGTCTCTTTATTTGAGGGGATTCCTTCCGCGTTTCACATTGTTTGCCGCGATCCGGGGCGGTACATTATCTATTTGTCGGGAAGAATAACAATGAGCATGCGCATCATGCAAGCATGTAAAACGCGGCAGTACGCGCAAAATGGTACGTCGCTCTAGCCAACCGTATCTCAGTTCTGTCACTCTGTGTCTACGTAGGTACCTAGAGGCTAGGATATCGTCAGTTTGACGTCATAGGATCTGGGGCGTATCTGACGTAACTTTCTGGAAGAAGGAAGCACGAACTTGTATGTACATAATGCTGTTATTACATTCACACACACTGCCTTATTGCCAACTTGTCATACACTCACTACATACATAGTAGGAGCTCCCGCCTTCTTATCCGAGTATATAAAGCAGGGCAAATCTGTTTCACGGTTGCTTTTCCAGAAACCATCTCTCATCATCCAACAATCATCGAGCTCGCAACTATTCACTACAATCTCACGACGCGCGTATATCAACTGTTTTCTCTCACGTGCACACGTCTACAAGCGGCACACATTCACGAGCGGCATATATTCATTACCTGCACAATTCACCATGGCGCCGCAAGAGACCACCAGCCACACCAACACTGCTGAAGAGAACCCCAATCAGACCAGCACGGCCGGTCAGAAAGTCGCTGGTGCGACTGGATTCGTGACTACGATACTTGGCAATGCGGCCGGTGGCGTGTCTCGCACTGCTGGGACGGTGGCCGGCGCTGCTGCGACTGGGCTTGGCGATACGGTGAATAATGTGGCAGGCGAGGCGGGAAAACCGGTCGGGAATGGGTTGGGTTCCATCGGAAGTGGTGTGTCTGAGGGTGTGAACAGCGTTGCGAAGGGCATGGAGGATGCAGGAAATTGGAACAAGGATAGCAAGGAAGCTAAGGGCAAGTGAGCGTGTTGCCGAGGGTGCGGATAGCTTTGCAAAGGTGCTCAAGATTGGAACAATAGTTGCAATCTATGGCTGAAAAAATTGCTGAAAATACAATGATGGCACGATTGCCAAAGACACCTGTCGGAGGGCATCTTGAACTTTTATGAAAATCGTCCCACGCTCACAAGTCATGTAAATGATGTACAAACGTCAGCAATCATGTTCATCCTCGCTGCTCTGCTCTCCAATTCCGTGCGGAAAGGAACCTGCCCCTCCAACGTGTCGTACAGCATTACCATTCCCAACATTATCGTGAACTACCATGCTCTGGCGTTTCGAGAGATTTAGCAACCAGCATGTGGTGCCATCTCTCCCCTCACCGAACTCATTCGCACATGCCCAGACATTGCTTATACTTGTTCAGCGCCCCATCCCGACACGTCGGCGTCACGCATATTGCTAGGAGGCTCAATAGATGGAACGAATTCGAGCGCAACGTAGCCTACACCGATAATGCAGACAATGGCACCAGCAATGTTGCTGAGAATCTCCTTGCCAAACAGAAGACCTCCGATGAGAACGTAGACTATGACGCCATGTTAGCTACCAGGGGAGCAGAAAACAGCCCGGAGCAATGTTTTTTGTAAGAACTTACAGATACCTCGCCCGATGAAGGAGAAAAGAAAGTTGGCATATCGGGAGACCTGGGGAGGGATTTGGAACTCTGTTGCAATTCTTTAGCAGCTGTCATCAAGAACAAGTGGCCATTCGGGCGGGGTGCTACCTACCCAGCAGAGCAATGGCCAAACCAAAGACAATCAAATAAGCACCGAGGATAATGGATTGACTATGTTGCAAAGAGTCGCGTTAGTTGCGCTGGGCAAGGAATCGAATCGAGGGAGCTTTGATGGCATTATTCTTCCGCGACGGGTGCTGTCGTGTGGGAGAGAGCTCGGCAGCTAGGCGAGAACGGGTCGACTCACAGCTGGAGAAGAAAGATTCCAGCAATGCCGCCGAGGACGGTGACGGTCGCGACAACCAGGTTGACGATGCGGCTGCAAGTGCACTCAAGTTAGTGTTCCATCATTCATGCCTTCGACGGGTGGGTGGATATGGACACAGGAAACGCACAAGATGTCGGAGAGCTCCATTGCGGATGGCATGCCTAGGAGATGCTGATGGTCTTGAGAGGTATTACCGCGGAGCTCTTGACGGAGATGTATGCGTATGCAAAGAGGGGAGAGCTTTGTCTGTGCTCAAGAGCGTGGTGAAAGACGAGTGGAGGCGATCGCCATTGGCTCCGTGCTGCGGCGCAGGGGGAAGCTTGCAGAAGTTGAAGGGGCAGTACCAGGTACCTAGTGTTTGATTGGCCCGACCTTGAGGAGCGGGTACGTTTTGGACTTTGGCGAAGCAAGCTGCGAGAGCGAACCGTTCCATCGCCTTTATTATTACCGCTGGCGCTGCCGCATCATTATTGCCGTCTCGCTTTGAGGTAAGTTGTGTCACAGTGTCACTGGGGCGGGAGCTGCAGCTGCAGCGCATTGTATTGTGGCTGGGGACTTGCAGCTTGGGCGGTTGGTTTCCGTTCTGATTTCTGCCACTCCAGAGCAGAGCCCCGACCAGGGCAAACGCATAAAAGACACGGACAGCGAGATCCCTTTCTATGCACGAAAGGCTACAATGACAGAGAACTTGGTCCAAATACTGTGAAATCGTTGGGTAGGATCGCTCAAGTAGAGGCGACGGCTCTGTTGAGAACTTGAGTGTCTATCCTCAAGCACCTGGGTCCTCAGACATCATGTTGATCTTGTCTTTGCGCCGGGGAGCGCAGTCTTCGCCATCTTTTCTCAGTCAAGGTTTGCCGCCTGGTGCATCCTTTCGCAAGTCCATCTTGGGCACTCGAATGGTACATGGGAACACCAATAGCCAGAAAGATGCGCAAGTGAAAAATATTCGCAACATTGGCATCATAGCTCATGTCGATGCGGTACGTATACGCTCCGCGCTATGCGAATAGGATGATGGTCCATCATGAATGCTGACCGGCAAGTTGGCAAGGGCAAAACAACTACTACAGAGCGCATGCTGTTCTACAGCGGCGTGACACGGAGGGCTGGTGGTAAGTTTTACGGCTGGATATGAAACACATTGATGGCATGACTCCCTCCACCATTGTGAGCGTGACTCGATACTGACAACGCCTGGCCAAAGATGTCGATTCTGGAAATACCGTCACGGATTTTTTGGAACTTGAGAGAGCGCGTGGAATCACGATCCAGTCTGCGGCCATTACCTTCACGTGGCCGAGACCTCGGATCGACCAGTGTCACCAGTCGGGTGTTTCAGGAGTCATTCCCAAAACTGTCAACTTGATTGACACACCGGGCCATCAGGACTTTAGGTTTGAAGTTGATCGCTGTATGCCTGTCCTCGATGGCGCGGTCTGTGTCATGGATTCCGTCAAAGGTGTCGAGGCGCATACAGAGCGCGTGTGGGCATCGGCTCAGGAATTCAAAATCCCCCGCATCGTATTCTGCAATAAACTGGATCGCCAAGGAGCATCTTTCAAAAAATCGGTTTTGGAAATCGGCACGAGGCTGAAGGGGTGGCCGCTCGTGTGCCAAATTCCGTGGTGGGAAAAGGATAACTTTGTTGGTGTGATTGACATCATTGATGGCGTGGCATATCGATGCAAATCGGGACCAGAGAGCACTCGGCTCGGCCAGGATGATCTAAAGCAGCATCTTTCTGAATCGGATCCAGAATTACTGGCGGAAATACAGGTGGCTCGGCAGCGTCTAATTGAGGGGCTAGCTGACTTTGATGAAGCCATCATGGACGCGTTCCTGGCGGAGCAACCCGAAATACCCAGTGCCATGATCAAAGCAGCCATCAGACGCGCAATCGCAAACGGAGAGGGCCATGCTATTCCGGTGTTTGCTGGCTCCAGCCTCCGTCACCTTGGAGTTGAGCTACTAATGGATGCCATTACCGACTATTTGCCAGATCCTACAGAACGACCAGACGCCGAAGTCCGGATCGGATCATCAAAAAAGCTGCTCCACGACATCTTAAGCAGCCAAACAAAGAAGAATGCATCCAATGTTGCGTCTGTTGCATCCGTCTTCAAAGTTGTAAGTCATCCCAAAGAGGGTGTCATAAGCTTCGTTCGAGTCTACCACGGAACCTTGACCCGTAACTCGTCGAGCTTCAATACCAACATGCAAGCGCAAGAGCGGTCGATGGGTCTCCTCCAGATCTCTGCGTCCAAGACGCAAGAAATTGAGACGCTTTCAGTCGGACAGATCGGGGCCATTCGCGGACTGAAAAGGGCTCGAAGCGGAGATACCCTAATCACAACTGTAACTGGAAAGCCAGTGGCAGAATCTCTTCGTCATATGCAGATCCGGCCTCCCGAAATACCGCCCCCCGTGGCGTTCTTGCAGGTCGAGCCCTACGGCAACGTTGCAGCTCAGGAATTACAAACAGCGCTCGAGAACGCCTCGAGAGAAGATCCCAGTCTACGATGGAGTCGAGATGCCAAGACAGACCAGTTCACCATCCAAGGCATGGGCAAGCTCCATCTCGACGTATCTCTGTACAACCTACGACAAAAACACAGCATTGATGCCGACTTCGGCTCCATCGAAGTCGACTACAAGGAGACCGTCGCTCAGCCCCAGCCGCCTCACCACACAGTCTATGACCGGCCCGTGGCAAGCAAGTCCGGAAAAGCCACATGCACCGCAACACTCGAGCCAATCGATCTGGACAACCGAGACGCCCTGCCCGAACACGGTGTCGAAATAGACGGCAACGTCTACGAGATTGAGATCCCAGAGCCCGCAAAGTCCAAGGACTCAGTCCTCGACATGGAAGAGGCGCACCATCAGCTTCTCAATGGCGCCGTCGCAGCAATGGCGCGGGGTCCACGACGCGCATCCCCCGTCCATAGCTGCTACGTCAAAATCACGCTTGATACTTCTGAGGGCGCTCTGCGGACCCCCACGGGAGGACACTACAGCAGCGTTGCGCGAACGGCCGTGAATAACGTCCTCCGCGACGCCTTTGAGAGACAGGAGATTGTGCTTCTGGAGCCCATCATGCTTACGCATATTACATGTCCGGAGGCCACGGCCGGGACTGTCCAGCATGATATCACGGCTGGAGCGGGTGGCCAGGTCCTCGAGGTGAAGGATCGGTCCGCTGATTCGGCGAGCGATGAGCGGATCGACGTGTCTAGGATATATACGCCTCCGGATCCTTACGACTCCATCACGTCGCTAAGGGGGAAGAACATGTTGGATAGGATGGTGGAGATTGTGGCGAAGGTTCCGTATAAGGAGATGTTGGATTATGATGACCACTTGAGGAGTAAGACGGCTGGGCGACATTCCATGACAATGGCGTTTGATTCGTTTGCTCAGGTGATGGGCCACAGGGAGAAGGGGTTGTAGTTGAATGAGGCTGGGATGGGATGGGTCAAGGTTGCATATGAGACGTGACCGAGTAGCTACCCTGTATCGAATATGAACGAAAATGGTTCATGTATGTTCACATAGGTAGTTTGGGGGTCTGTGACTCTGTGTACAGTATTTGGCTCAAATACCTGCCTACGCGGTTCGTGTATCGTACACGTACGGGTCAGAAAATGTCAATTGAGTATTCTCCCTGAGCAACTTCTCCGAGACGAAGAGTTGAAACGTGGACGGCCGCTTCGACGCCGAAGTAGTATGTACTTGAAGAAAAGAAGCTGATCACTGTAATTCATCCGATCTATTGGTCCTACATGAATCCCATGACAATCGTGGCCACAGACACTTGGCAATAGAAGGCTGTGCAAAAGTAGCGAAGTAAGTTTGTTTTGCAGTTAACTACCTCATACCTGTTTGGCAGCACCGTATGTCGCGTTATACTCATGTAGCACACGGCAAGTTCGTCGATTCAACATGCCATCTCGCAGAAGCTCGTCAGGTCGGACCGCACTCTCACATTAACACGTACCACGAGTGGCGATTTGAGCATAATTTGAACGTTGCTTTAGATATCATGCTGTCGTTTGCAGCTGAGCCGAAACTCTCCATACCTACCTAGGTACCTAACCTATCTCCAGACTTCGGGCAGAGAATCGTCGTGCCCCACCCGCAAAACTTTCACCTCTCACTCAATCAAACACTCGATTGCAACTATGAAGAGCAATTGCCCTGTCGGAACAACCTCTCAACATCCCACTTGTGAAGTATGTATTATTTTTGTCGCCCTATTCATCTCTCAGAGGATTGCTGGCGCCTTCATCCGGAGAAGAAGCCGGGTCACCTCAAGTCCAAGTCCCGCACTCCGGCGACAGCTGCATCTCCTGATGTGGTTCCCCTCCTCACGATGTGCGTGGCGGCGCTGAGGTCAATACACGTCGATCTCGACCTGTCATGCATATGTACACTCTTCGCGGCGATACATGAAGGCTCAGACGATTGCTGACTGACTGAGCGGCGCAGCCAACAAATTCTGGAAGTTTTACAGTTCGACCATCCGGAACCACTCGGTGAAAGGGTTTCGAGTGGCACACGACGTGGTTCCGCCCGACATATCTTTTGTTCATTCACTACGCCAACGCTGATACAGAAAGGTTTTGGGTTGAGAAACTTGAGGACTGGAGAGGCATTGCTGGAGAAGTGTTGGCAAGAGCCGCCCTAGGAGCGGCTTTGCAAAGACGAATTTCCGATCGGAAGCGTCCGAAGATGTCTCCGGCCCGGGACTCTAAGAGAGCGCCGCGGGACGTTGGTAGGCCCTTCTTTAAAAGAGGAAAGGCCCCAAACTCACGCCCGAATGATTCTGCGAATTTCTGCTGAAGGTTGAAAAAGATGTTTGTAGCCTGTAGTACCGATCTACGGCCGTCTGAGAACCAGTGCCGATGCGCTTGAATTTAGTCCTGAGCAATTCCGAGATTGTTTTGACGAAACTTATGTCCGGTCAGATGCGTGGCCGGTTCCCCGATCAGGACGAAGACGTAGTCGCGCTCACAGCCGCCCCAGAGAGTGTGAGCAGTGGCTGGTATGGATATGCGGATGGGCGAATGCTGAGCAGCACGACCGCGTAATCACCCAGGCCACTGTTTACGCTCTCCCGGGGAATTTGTGAGCGCGACCACGTCCTCACGACCCATCGACGGCGTTCCGGTCATGATTGCATCCCAAGTGCCGCTGCCAGCTGGCCTTACACCGCACCTCTCAATCTCCAGGAACAATTCGCATGCCATTGATGATTGGGGCTATGAGCTTGGGGACTCTTTCTCACACGAATGGCCTTCCTGAATGACCCGGCTCCGCGCCAGAGGCAACCTCTGGACGCTACATACCGGTCGCAATTTGCAAGCTTTTGCGAACGCCGAAGAGCTCTCACAGTGAGTTTCGCCAACAAAGACCTCTCGTCTGCGGCAGGCTCACATATGCGGCTCATGCCTCCCCAATCAGCCTATCAGGTCCTGCAAACCAATCTATTTCTGCATCAGTTGTGGCGTAGTGAACAAAGGAGATTAGAAACTCAAAAGTGAACTGGAGTCTGGAACTGCTGTACGGTGGATGATTTTACTTTTGAAGACCACTGAGGCGCGGCGTGTTACGGTGGACAGCTTGCTTGAGACGATTTCTACATTAGATACAGAGTTATATGGATTAGTTGCGGCCCAAAGTTTTAGTCCAGAAAGACCACCAAGAGAACCACTCCGAATCTGAATCTTATTATTATGTATTACATCTATAGGCTATACCTACCTAGGCACCTATGTTTGTTGCACGGCAAAGACGCGACAAAGCGCGCGCCTACATTGCATCACATGCTCTATGTACCTGGCTGTTTTCCGTTCCAGTACCTATGGGGGTCGCGTCGCGTTTCGTTGCTCCCAGAAGCAATGGTGCGACTCGACATCAAACAACAACTATGTACTAGGCGACGCGATCACCCGGCTCGAACGCTCGTCCGTGCGTGTCTTGTTCACTGCCTAGGTACGTACAAATTAAACAATAGACACAAGACAGTGTTTCCGGAACGTCTAGGTAGGTTTCAACCTCATCTTGGAGGGAAGGGTTGATCCTCTGACGGACCGCGATATAAGGAATTCGGCAACACGGGCACGGCTCCTTGACTCGCCGAAAATCCTGACAGGTTCTGCGCGTGCGTTAACCAACAACCGCGAGTGGACAGTACAAGTTGCGCCGAGGGCCCAGGTGGAGCGGGAGGACGGAGCCATTTTACAGAGAGGCATGTATGATGTATGATGTTACGAATCTTACGATGTTCCTTGAGAGAAAAATTTAAATCCAGTGAAGACTAGAGGAGAAAAAAAGTTTGAAGACTTCTAAGTTCTTAGTGTTCATAGCATGAAGTTGATTCTGTCGTGTCACATTATGCACACGATTACATGCTACGTAGGTACATACATACATACTATGTACCTAGGTACCGTACTGGCGACTCAGAGTTCAAGAGTCGTCCCAGGCAACCAGGCTCCAGCATTTCGGAGCATTACGTCCCCACAAATTCAGGGGTATCTTCCCTTTCCGGCATCGTGCTTGTTGAGGGCACGGCGAGCATTCTGCAGTGCTGCACTGAGTATGGCACGGCCACGCATCGTAAATTCATAATGGCCATTCTCCAGAGATGAAGACTCCAAGTCATAGAATTCCCTCATGTTTTCTCGGAAACTCATTCCCGTGTCCAAGAGAGCGCGCGCGTCACGCGTGTACTCCGTAGCCAGGTGGTTGTGGCTTGCTTGCCCTGAGAGGTGGCTCAGGCACGCGACATGATTGGCCGATGGGGGTGCCGGGACCTGCATTAGCTCGGTGCGCTGACGGCAAGGGGGGATGAGGCTCCCCGCTCCCGAGCTCCCCATCGAATAGCAGCGCACTGGCAGCGAGTTGGCAGCGGAGATCGGCAGCAGGCCGTGGATCGTCTGATGGCCTCATCAAAAGAAGAGGCGCGCGTAATTTCAAGGAGAAATGAATTCAAGTGGTGGCCCCCAGTTTTCAAGCATGAATTGTCGCTAAGAAGCACCAGGGTTGGCCCATGCATGATGCCCGCCCTCTTTTCTTACTTTTTCGGTTCCTTTGCCCCGCCGGCAACAAGACGGGGAAATCGCTCTTCTCTCGCTCCTGCCAATTTAGGCCTTCTTTTGTCCCCGTTACTCTTTTCACCCTAGCACCCTGCGAGCGCAGCCGATTTTATGCCTGACTTCTTAAGTTCTTAGTATACCGTATTATCCTCCCCCTTGCTTCTCTCGATCAACTTCAACTTCCACCTCACTTCAACTTCATTCTTTTCGAATCTCCTTGCTTTGCGCCTGCCTCCAACTGTCGGACGAGAAAGCGTTATCTCCCGGCCCACACACTCTTTTGCTCAGCACAAAATTCTCAAGGCCCGTTCATGATTCGAAACCATTGCGAATCCGTCGCAGACCTGACCAGCCCCACGCTCTTGAAGACTGAAACGCGCCTTCGTCCATTTGCCGCCCGGGACCATCCTTTGTGAAACGCGTGCCAAACGTCGGGACATATTCGCCCACGAGACCTCTGGCGCAGCATACAGCAAGCGCGTTGTAGAGACTGATCAAATACCCGACGACTTCGTCAAGACCCGGCCATCGCCGCTCCAGCTCACCACCCCGACCTGCTTCGCTATGAAGCTGTCAATCATTCATTTTTTCCTCGGCACGGTGGCCGCGTTGTCGGCTGGATCCGACGCCACCGCTTCTCACCGACGACTGCACCAGCTCAGCAAACGGATCAGCAGCCATCACAGTCACAGTCACTCTCGTGCCGAGAACAACGCTCTTGTCAAGCGCGGAAATTGCGCCTTTCCCACCGATGATCCTGACCTTGTTCCCGTCACGCCTGAGTCCAAGAATGCCGGCTGGGCCATGAGCCCCGATCAGGAGTGCAAGCCAGGCGGCTATTGCCCGTTTGCCTGCAAACCTGGTATGGTGATGGCTCAGTGGGATCCGCATTCATCTTATGTATATCCCGTCTCTATGAACGGCGGATTATACTGTGACAACAGCGGCATCATGAAGAAGCCTTTTCCGTCAAAGCCCAACTGTGTTCTGGGAACTGGCGCTGTCAAGGCTGTGAACAAATGCCAGAGCAATCTATCCTGGTGTCAGACTGTTCTTCCTGGCAACGAGGCCATGCTGATTCCAACTGTTGTGTCCTCGGAAATCACCGTTGCTGTTCCCGATATGTCCTACTGGGGAAGCACCGCTGCTCACTTCTACGTCAATCCCCCTGGCATTGGCGAGGAGGGTTGTGTCTGGGGAACATCGTCAAAGCCTCATGGCAATTGGTCTCCGTACGTTACTGGCGCCAATACCGACATCAGCGGCAACACTTTTGTCAAAATCGGGTGGAATCCAGTCTGGCTAAGCTCTAGCCTGTCAAGTTCCAGACCAAGCTTCGCGATGAGAATTGAGTGTCCCAATGGCGGTTGCGTCGGGCTACCTTGCGAAATTGATACGTCGGGCCCCGTTGGCAGAGTCATCAGCAATCAGGCTGCCGTGGGTGCGGGTGGGGGTTCATTCTGTGTGGTGACGGCTACCAAAGGCCACACCGCTCGTGTTGTCACCTACGATACATCTGGCGGCAAGTCTGATCCTAAGTCTGACGACGACAAGAGCTCTTCTTCTCCTCCTCCTCCACCACAGCATACCACCACGAGCACTCAGCAGCCCACTACAAGCCACGCTCCTCCTTCCGCCAGCTCGACTACGTTGCATACTTCTACTACGAGCTCGACGCCATTGCCCACCAAGACAAGCTCAGATGCTTCGACCACTCTGTCCCAGCCTTTGTCAACCTCTCTTTCTTCGGCCTCATCTTCATCGTCGTCAGACACTCGAGGGCCAGCCCGAGCGCCGGGTCTGTTCCACGAGAAAGGCACAGCTCCTGCTGATACCACCACAGCAGCCCCTTCGTCGACAACGACCATGGCCGTATCTATCACTCCAAGTGCCCCAGCTTCCCAGACGACTGCAAAGAAAGGAGAAGCGGGCAGGCAACAAGGCAGTGCAGTGGTGGGCCTTGTCGTGGCGTTTGTTGTCGCAGCCTATCTGTTTTAGGCCTCTCATGACCCTTATTATCCTATGAGCTGCTCAACGCCCGGTGCCAACGGCGAGCCGCGCTTCGCTTTTCCTTCTTCTCTTCTACTTCTTGTTAATTCTTGATTATCATTCTGGGACGCTCGCCATCTACTTGCAAAGTCTTTGGCTAGAGCGACTCTGCTTCTGGATCTCGAGTAGTATGTCCGGCCGCTCATGTCCTTGCGGCTGACATGCGCACTCCCAGAAGATTTACTTGTACACCCTTATGAATTAAGTACATGTACGATTCAGTGGGCTTTTCTTCTTCTTCTTCTTCTTCTTTGTCTTCTTTGTCTTCTTCTCCTTCTCCTTTGTTACTTTCTCTTCTTATGAATATCAACCGAATCCTATCGGCGATAGTGTTTATTATCTTTGGGGCATACCCCTTGATGGCTGAACGCCTTCTCTTTTACCCTTTTTACTTAACGATCTGTTCCTTATTTCTTCCTTTCTTACTTCTCTTCTAAACAGTGGATACGTCTTCTTTCTTAAGCCACTATTTTTACGTTTCTTCATCGATACCCTCTTGGCGGAACAAGGTGTTGGAGTTCGGCTTCGACGAAACCATTTTGGGCTTAGTTGAATGGACAGGATTGAAATGAGATATTCTGGGGAGGATATATGATTGATGTGTTTAGAACTTGATAAGAGATTCGTTCGAAACGCTTTGACAAATGTGATGGACTTGAGATTATGTGAAAGCACATGTTTATCATCATATCATGGGACTGCTGGTTTTATTACTTGGACTGGACATGCTCAGTATTGTATTGTACCGTGATCGAACGTACATGTCTCCGATTTATGCCACTTCCAACTTCCAAGTCAAGTATGGCTGTTGTTTATGCAAGCAATGTCCTGTAAGAGGATAACTATGTGTCCATGAATGTAGAGTGCAGCGTACTTCACAAGCCGTGGCATGACCTGTCTACTCTTTGACTAACACAGCACAGGCTCATCCCCTACCAACTACATTTTCCTATCTTGAGTCCTTGACCAACAACAACATCCGCTAACTCCATAAAACGCAAGTCCAACCAAAAAAAAAAAAGCTACTCTCCCGCCCCCTGCCCCTTAATCCACCCCGGCACATCCCGAATATCAAAATCCTCCTCATACTCCCTCCCCAGAATCGCCTGCCAAACACCCGGCCAGCCCGCCACAACCGGGCCCTTAGCCTTGGCCCCAATAATCGCAAATCGAGCCTGCCCATGCGCAATAAAGCCATGCATGAAGCCCTGCTCAATCAGCGTCGCGACCATCATCTCCACGTCCTTGAGCGTGATTTCCGCATTCCCCCATACTAAGCCCTCATTCGGGCGTAGCTTCTTCAGTCCACCCGGTGGGGGCGCTAACGTGGTACTAGAGGGTGAATTTTGTACATTGTTCGCAATGGCTCTCATGAGGAGAGGGTTCGCTTGGGATCCGGAGCGGCCGCGCCCGGGGAGGGACGGCAGCCAGCCTTCTAGACGGCGTTGGAGGTAGAGGGCCACGGAGTGGAGGTGCGTTAGGTCCAGGGTGGCGGCTAGGCGGGAGGTTGTATCTGCGGGGGGAACATATGTGAGGAGGAATGTGCGCCGCGCGAGAGATCGCCATAGGAGGGGGCGTAGTCTATGCGTGAGGGTGAGGAGAAGGCCCTTTTCGAAGAGCCAGGTTTCGTGTGTGGAGAGGTGAGCCTGGAATTGCACAAAGTTGCCTGCTCGGACTGCCATGCAGAGTGGGAAGAACACAGCCTGGAGTGGCCGGGCTTCGGTTCGTTGTAGGAGGGTCCGGGAGGGGAACCGCCCGAGGAGCATGTTGCAGGGGATGAGGTAGGTGAGGATGTTGGTGCGGTGGGAGACGAGCTGCGAGGGGGTCTGGAGGTAGGCTTGCTCGAGGCATAGCGCTGCACGGTGGTAGTGCTGGTTGGAGAAGTTGAAGCGGCCGAGATAGTAGAGATATGTGACGCGCTGAGAGGCTGAATAGAGGGACAGCGGGAGGGAGAGGGTGGAGATGTTGACAAAGAGCATCTTGGCGAGGTTTGTTCTTCGACACTATGTTTTTTTGGGTTGAGCGTTATTCCAGAAACAAGAGGCAAAGGTTTTTTATGTCAGCGGTTTGGAACGGTTATATTGGCAGCGGGATTTTGTCTTTTCTTGCTGTACGAGTACGTGTCTGCAAGGAAAGAGAAAAAGGGTGCGTGTGTATGTGCGTAAAAAGGAGGCACCTACCGCGAATAATAGCTTCAACACCAGATTGGCAAACATGTACACGCCCACCTTCTTCCCCTCGGGCACCTTCCCCGCGGACCGATCCGTCAAGCACGTGGTGAAGATCTTCTGGATGATTTCCGCTGATGACTCGGCGACGGACTTACCGCCGCTATCCTCGTCTACGGAGCGGACTCGGCGGGTTAGGTCCGGGCGGCGATTCAGCTGGAGAGTGAAGCGGGCGAGGGTGATAGAAAAGGACATGCTTGGCTGGAGCAGCATGGCTCCGTGAGTAGGGTGTGTAAAGGCAGTGCAGCAGGAGCTGGTGAGGTGTTAGTTGGTTGCTGTTTGTACTTTGCTTGCAGCTTTTGTTTGCGACATTTTGCTTGTTGGGTTTATGATGGGATTCGGAGTGACGATGGACGGCGGTATATGTGTATATGTGTTTGAAAGACTGTGATGGACATTGGACTGAAGGTAAAGTAGGGACAGGAGTAATCGAAGTGTGGGGGTAGAAGTTGAGAGTAACAATATAAACGAAAACAAGAAAGCAGAGAAGCAGTACGCAAAGAAATAAGAGAAACAAGAAAAAGAAGAGATGCGAACAAGAATGGAACCTCACTTCACCAGCGCTGTGAGCAACTCATGTGCCCCCAGCAAATCCTCATAGTCAACATCCCGCCACAAAATCAAGTAATCCTTCATTAAAGACTGAAAGGACGACCACACGCCACCCTGCCCATGAGGAACATCATCTTCTACGGGGAGATGCTGCTCAATCACCGCCTCGATGCCCTCGGTCCCGGCACAGGTAGCGCGAAGCTCGGCGGCCATGTCGTAGTACTTCTTGTCGGAGCCCGGCTCGACTTGCAGCCAGGCGCGGAGCTTGTCACCCTGTTGGGCGTGGACATACTGGCGGATCTGGGTGAGGAATTGGGCGACGAGGGACATGTTGGCTCGTCGCCAGGTGGGCGTGGCGGGGCGTGAAGGACGTGTGAGGAGGTTGAGATGCGGCTAAGGTATGTAGGTATGTAGAGGTATGTAGGTATATTGATAGAGGAGATGCTCGTGACTCGTGAGCGACGCCTGAGTTGTCTTAGGTACTCTGAGGTGAGAAGTGAGCGTGGATTGGTGGTGCGGATTGAGGGGATGATGACATGGCGGGCCGGCGGCTGAACATTCTCCACAAAACCACCTCATCACGCTTCCCCAAGGGCTCGGCTCGGCTAGAGCATGCCCATGAAAATTCTCAGCTTCTGTCTCCTTGCGCACATACCTATGTACATATTACTATAAATTAGGTACCTACCTGTCGACAGACTCTCGCGTTGCGAAAAAATCCCTTTGCTGCCCTTACTCATATCACTTGTGGTATTCTTTCATAGGTGGTTGAACAGCTCTCGACCTGCAGACCAGTCATCTACCAAAGCCCAGACCAGGTAATCGTTCATCTTCAAAGACCATGTGCAACTCTTTGTTAAATGATCCATTAACATCTGATTTAGGTCGATGGCAACAAACCGGGGCCTACCAACATCTCCTTCGGGATTGCAACGCCAATACTATAGATGAGATACATATTCATTTTGCTAATTATGGCTATGTATATGAATTATCTGAAACGGAAGAATCGGGCTATCCATTATCCCTGGGGCACATCACGTTTAGCCTGCCTTCAAGATTGGCTTGCATTTCATAAGGGCTAACTCGACGCGGTAGGTAAAAGTCGGCATTGTGCTGCCTCATGCTAATTGGAAATGCCAGTATATACGCACGATGATAGATGACGGAGACGACTTCCTCGCGGTCTGCTTCAGCAGCCAGGAAGCTCAGCTGTGGTCCCGATGTCACACATTTCGATTTGACATGAATTTTCAGACAGTGGACAATAAGTTTGAGCATGAAGTCATCTTTGGTACCCGAATAGAGCCAGACGATCCATGCAAGTTATGTATGTGACGGCTACTCTGTTGCAGCTCTGCCCGTTGCACTGCACCCATATATCTCGCACTAAACCGGTGTCTACCAGCTTAGTGTTCTGACCTTCTGGTCGGGTACCAAAGATGACTTCATGTTCAATGTTATTGTACACTTTCTTAAAATTCATGTCAAATTGAAATGTGTGACATCGGGACTACAGTTGAGCTTGCTGGCTGCTGAAGCAGATGAAGTCGTCTACGTCAACTATCACGGTGCGTATGTACTGGCATATTTTATTAGCATGAGCAACACAATCAGCACAATGTCGACTTTTACCCATGTACCGCGTTGGCTACCGCTGTGGGGGTGCCCATATGCAAAGCATGCCACTCTTAAAGGCAGGCTTACCGTGATGTGCCCCAGGGCTCATGGATAGCCCGGTTCTTCCGTATCAGATAATTCATAGCCATAATTAGCAAAGTGAATAGCCACCTCACGTGGAAGGTTCAAGGGCCCCATGAGCGTAACATCGGACCACATCCTCGAATTCTGGGTTTCGATGTGAGGGTTGTGCATTTATGTTTTAACGTCTACAGATTACAAGTGCGAGATTCTCTAATAATGCCTCATTCAAGCGCCAAGATTGCGATTTTATTGAACTGCGCTTCAGTTGGTCTGGCTACCTAATCATGAGAGACCCTGCGCCCCAGTGTATATTCGTTACATTAATCGTGAAATCTTACATTGACCAGAACCACCCACGACGAAGACTATGAAGACACATGTGACATCTTTCTCGTACAATTCGCCAGTCAAATCCAATACAAAGACCATTTCGTACATGAAAACTCAAACCGACTCAATTCTCTGCACCACCATGGCCGTGGCGGCACCCCCACCGTTGCAGATGGCAGCAACACCGTACTCGCCCGGCTTCAGCTGGTGAAGCAGCGTGGTCAAGATTCTGGACCCTGAGCTTCCAAGCGCGTGGCCCAGAGAGATGGCTCCGCCAAGAGGATTGACCTTTGCTCCCTCCAGACCAAGAATTTTCTGGTTGGCCAGAATCACGGCCGCAAACGCCTCGTTAAATTCCCAAATCGCAACTTGATCCTTCGTGATACCGGCCCTCTGCAGAGCAATAGGTACCGCCTTGGCAGGGGCCACGGGAAAGTCTATCGGGGCCATGGCGGCATCGGCGTAGCTGCAAATCCTGGCGAGAACGCGCGAGCTAGAGCCGTGCTGCTGTGCAAGCGCTTTGTTGCCTAGGACCAGAGCGCTGGCACCATCGTTCAGAGTGGACGAGTTCGCCGCTGTCACGGTACCGGTACCGTCGCGAACAAAGGCGGGCTTGAGCGTGGGCACCTTGTCGAACTTGACGTCCATGTAGCCCTCATCGGTGTCGATGACGATGTCGCCCTTTCGGCCGGCCACAGTCACAGGCACGATCTCATCTGCGAAAGCCTTGTCGGCCCAGGCTTTCTGAGCCTTCTTGTAGGACTCGATGGCGTAGGTGTCTTGCTGCTCCCGCGTAATATTATGCTTCTTGACCGTGTTCTCTGCACAATTGCCCATGTGGAACTGCTGGTACACATCGGTCAAGCCGTCCTTGATCAGGCCGTCCTCCATGGTGACGTGACCGAACGCGGGCAGACCGCTGGCACGGGGGACGTAGAGAGGAACACGAGACATGCTCTCCATGCCACCGGCCACTTGAGCCTCAGCCAAGCCCATCTGAATATTCTGTGCGGCTATGGCAACGGCTTTTAGACCAGATGCACACACCTTGTTGATGGTGGTGGCCTCGACCGTCTCGGGAAGACCGGCAAATATGGTGGCTTGGCGAGCGGGAGCCTGGCCGACCGAGCCCTGCATGACGTTGCCCATGTAGACATCCGTAATCTTGTCGATGGAGACCTTGGACTTCTCGACCGCTGATCGAATGGCGACGGCGCCGAGCTTGGGAGCCGAGACACTTAAGAACGAGCCGTTGAACTGCCAGCACCAACAGTCAGCCCGGTGCACGTAGTAGCAACTTACAGAAGAAACGACGAGAGAAACCAAGAAGCCCTTGAACGAATAGACGTACCTTGCCCGTAGGTGTCCTTGACGCACTGAGAATGTAAGCATCCTGGAGTTCTTTGCGTAGCGAGGTACCAGTCGTGAACTGGCGAGCGGTCGTCACATGCCGGACAAGCTGGGCGGCGAATCGCGACGATCGAACGTGCGACACGACCATCTCGAGTGGCAGGTCAAGGAATGAAAAGCTACTCTGCGCGAAGAGCAAGTTTACGAGGAATAGTCCGCAGTGGGAGAGAGCAGAGATTGTTGAAACTCGATGGCAGGGTTGATGCTCAGCCGCAAGTTCGCGGTGGCCATCTTTATTGTCACTGCAGTATGCTTCCTCGGCACGCTTCGGCTTTCAGCGGGTGGAAGAAGGTTCGGCCAACTTGGCGGCTGACAAGCGAAGAGCTCGGCCGTTATTATCGCGTGGCCGCAGTCACGTGATGCCCTTGGACAGTGGCTCCCCACTTTACTCGTCCGATCGGCTTGACTGATTGGCTCATCGACTTCACCGTTTTTCTCCTCACGATTGGCGGTTGGCAGCGACCGGCGGTTTTGATCTTAGGCCCGAAATTAGTGGATGCTTGGACGACCCTTCGTTCGGCATTTAATGGACATAATCTCATCCTTTGATCGTCATCAAGCTTCATCCATCCAAGTTCCACCGTCCACACGCAGAACATACATCCTCTTTGGCGGGCTCGGGCAGGCTTGCGGTAAACTTTGAAGCCTACTTCTATCGTACCTTTCCGCAGACTACAAACTTCGAAACTAGGTGACTCACCTTCGCCATGTCTACCGCAGCTCGCCGACGTTTGATGCGTGATTTCAAGGTTCGCCACAGAGAGTCACAGTAACACTATCCATGACATAAATCACCGTACTGAACACCACTTGTAGCGCATGCAAACCGATCCTCCTGCGGGTGTTTCGGCCTCTCCTGTCCCTGACAATGTCATGACTTGGTTGGTGTTGTCCTGGTTATCCGATAGAAAGAGACGGGCGACACGTATGATGATGATGGCTCAGATCAGTTACTGATGATTAGCGAGTTAGGAATGCCGTCATCATTGGACCTGCGGAAACACCTTTCGAGGATGGCACATTTAGACTCGTGATGCAATTTGAAGAGCAGTACCCAAACAAGCCGCCGCAGGTCAAGTTCATCAGCCAGATGTTCCATCCGAACGTGTATGCAACGGGGGAACTATGTCTTGATATCCTGCAGAATCGGTGGAGTCCTACATACGATGTAGCTGCTATCCTAACAAGCGTTCAAAGGTAAGACTTGTCCTGAAGATGGCTACGATCGATCACGTAAACTGTATTGGCTAACACGATGGTGACTGCGTTAGTTTGTTGAACGATCCGAACACGGGATCACCTGCGAATGTCGAAGCCTCGAACCTCTACAAGGAAAACCGTAGGGAATACGCCAAGCGAGTACGGGAAACGGTAGAAAGAAGCTGGGAGGACTAGATGGGAACCCAAGTTCCTGGAGTAGGCGTGATGATGAAGCGGAACAGTGCCGCCCCGCAGCTTGCACACTTACACTGGCCACGAGAGACGCCGTTAGACTGTGACGGACAGGAGATAAGTCATCAAGCGTTTCCCGCATAGAGCTATAAGGTTGATGCTCTCAACCCCATCGAATAAGCTGGAGTAGTTGAAAGGGCGTTTCGGGTGTTTGGTGTTGGACTGAGTCATATCAAGGGACCAACCTGTATTTACGAAGCTCGAATGCATGTCTTTTTTTTTAGAACACTCTACTATGCGGTGCCTGTGCTTCAACTACGTAGATTGGACTGTATATGCTTTCCTGTACAGCCAAGCGACTTCCTCCATAATTTACTCCGGATACTGGAAGCCCCACCCTGGGCTCAAGAAGGGCATCGTGATTCATGCATCACCATGAACGCCGCACAACGCGATATCGAGTAAATCGAGGTGTGCTTAGTGATAGATGACCTTCAATCAGGTACATACTTCGGGCCACAAGTTACAACCAGCCTCGGCCGGGCTTTCAGTTGCTCATTACAAAGCCCCAGACGATCGGTCGTTGCACAATGACATGCTAGCGTGGTGGCACGACAAGGCTCCTACAGGCTACAGGTGCATGTGAGTGACCCGAGACGCGGGACAAAAGAAGATGCCATGCAACTCTTTTTACCCGCAGAGCAAGTTGCTTGGAGTGATGCGTAAGCTCTATTGCTGTCCACTGACGCACATTGGGCAATTGGCGACTGGAGATTCGTGGATATCGCGGGATGCGACTTCGGGAAAAGGGCAAGACTCAAGAGAGTCGAGACTCGAGGCGGTGTTGGTCTCTTCATGGTGAACCAATCATATCAACAAGGCAATGAATGCCGTAGGGCGGTCACGGCGGTGTACCGTGTTCGCGCTAAATGACGCCCAGGGGGCCGACGGCCGCCCGCTCGGTGTTGTCCTCTCTCCAGTGTTTTGGGTGACTCGTGGAGTCGTGGCCCTGCTTCTGCTCCAGTGACTCCTGGTGGGCAAACCCGCATATGTACCGCTACCTTCTCCCACCTTGCTTTAACAAACCCCTCCTCAAATGACAAAAGCGCGTCTCTTCTAACGAGACATCATTCCGAACCTGTCTCGCTCCAGCTGTCGTCGCCAAATCCACCGTGGGCACTGCACAAACTTCTTGTGCTTGCTTGCCTTTGTTTTGCTTTTCTTACCTTGCTTCTCGCAGCGGAGCGTCGGCCCGGCCGCACGTAATCGAGCATCCATTTGGCCCTTACGGATTGATACGTTTTGTCTCTGTCGAATTGCGGCAAGCCGTCCTTCTTTGCGGCCCCTCGCATACCAATTGCAACACCAATCCCCGAGGGGTGTTCGGCTCATGATTTACGATATAGCGACCTTCAGCAAAAACGTTTAAAATGTCTGCAAATAGCATCAAGGTCGTGGCCCGGTTCCGGCCCCAGAACCGGATTGAGCTGGAATCGGGCGGCAAGCCTATCGTCTCTTTCAGCTCAGAAGATTCTTGTTCACTCGATGTACGAGCACCCTTCTTTGCCGTTGTTTCTGTTGTCATTGCTGTTTCCGCTGCGCCATCTTCATTTGGCGGGCCACACATTGGCCATGTGCATTTCCAGCTAACAAACGTGTGTCTTGCAGTCAAAAGAGGCTCAGGGCTCCTTCACCTTCGATAGGGTGTTTGATATGGAATGCAAGCAGCAGGACATCTTCGACTTCTCTATTCGACCCACCGTCGACGACATCTTGAACGGCTACAATGGCACCGTCTTCGCTTACGGCCAGACTGGTGCTGGTAAATCGTATACCATGATGGGAACAAACATCGATGACGACGAGGGACGGGGTGTTATCCCGCGTATTGTTGAGCAGATCTTTGCAAGCATCATGACCAGCCCGAGTACGATAGAGTATACTGTGCGCGTCAGCTACATGGAAATTTACATGGAGAGGATTCGAGATCTTTTGGCCCCTCAAAATGACAACTTGCCAGTACACGAAGAAAAGCACCGCGGCGTCTACGTCAAGGGTCTTCTGGAAATCTACGTGTCAAGCGTGCAAGAAGTATACGAAGTTATGAGAAGGGGAGGAAACGCGCGAGCCGTTGCTGCCACCAACATGAACCAGGAGTCCTCGCGATCGCACTCGATTTTTGTCATTACCGTCACGCAGAAAAACGTTGAGACGGGGTCGGCAAAGAGCGGTCAGCTCTTCCTGGTCGACTTGGCAGGTAGTGAAAAGGTGGGCAAGACGGGCGCCAGTGGCCAGACACTCGAAGAGGCCAAAAAGATCAACAAGAGCTTGAGCGCTCTCGGCATGGTGATCAATGCCCTGACGGATGGCAAATCATCCCACGTTCCATACCGAGACTCGAAATTGACTCGAATTCTACAAGAATCGCTGGGTGGCAATAGCCGAACAACGCTCATCATTAACTGCTCTCCCAGCAGCTACAACGATGCCGAGACTCTAAGCACCATGCGATTCGGCATGCGCGCCAAATCCATCAAGAATAAGGCCAAGGTCAATGCCGAGCTGAGTCCTGCCGAGCTCAAGATGCTTCTCAAAAAGGCACAGGGTCAAGTCACCAGCTTCGAGTCCTACATCTCCACTCTTGAAGGCGAGATTCAACTCTGGCGCTCTGGAGAGGCGGTTCCGAAAGAAAGATGGGCACAGCCTGGCGAGAACTTTGTCACAAGAGCAGAACCCAAGACGCCGCGCCCGTCAACGCCCTCGAGACTCGCTACGGAGAGCCGATCAGAAACACCGATGACCATGGATCGAGCTTCCACCCCGAGCTTGCAGCTGGAGAAGGACGAGCGGGAGGAGTTCTTGCGCCGCGAGAACGAACTCCAGGACCAGCTGGCGGAGAGGGAGTCGCTAGCAACGGCAGCGGAGAAGACGCTGCGCGAGACCAAGGAAGAAATGGCCTATCTCAAGGAACACGACAGTAAACTGGGCAAGGAAAACGAGAGACTGACGACGGAAACAAACGAGTTCAAGATGCAGCTTGAGCGACTCACCTTTGAGAGCAAGGAGGCGCAAATCACCATGGATGCCCTCAAGGAGGCCAATTCGGAGTTGACCACGGAGCTCGACGACATCAAGCAGCAGCTTCTTGACATCAAAATGAATGCCAAGGAAACCGGAGCAGCATATGACGAAAAGGAGAAGCGCAAGGCCGAGAAGATGGCCAAGATGATGGCTGGTTTCGATCTTGGAGGGGAGGTGTTCAGTGACAACGAGCGTTCCATCAGCGAGGCTCTTCAACAAATCGATAAGCTTTACGAACTCTGCGCCGCCGGGGACCACATTGCGCCAGACGAGATGGAGGATCTCCGTGCCAGGCTCGTGGAAACACAAGGCATTGTAAGACAGGCAGAGTTGTCCATGTTTGGAACCTCGACGGGCGAAATGGACTCTCGAAGACGGCACGAGCTGGAGCAGAAGCTGGAAGCCATGCATCAGCAGTATGAGGATCTCTTGACCAAGAACCTATCCGACAGCGATGCCGAAGAAATCAAGACGCTCCTCGAGAACGCCTATGCCAGCCGACAGTCGACACAGGCCCAGCTGATTGAGGAACTCAAGGCAGATGCGGCCCAGAAGGTGAATGAGAACTCACGGATGAAGTTGCTCATCGAAGATCTTCAGCAGCGAGTCAAGACCGGCGGCACTGCGCCCATGTCCAACGGCAAAACCATCCAGCAGCAAATTGCCGAATTTGACGTCATGAAGAAGAGTTTGATGCGGGATCTGCAGAACCGCTGCGAGCGCGTCGTCGAGCTGGAGATTTCACTGGATGAGACGCGTGAGCAGTACAACAACGTTCTGCGGTCATCCAACAACCGCGCTCAGCAGAAGAAGATGGCCTTTTTGGAGAGGAATCTCGAGCAGCTGACTCAGGTCCAGCGTCAGCTGGTGGAGCAAAACTCTGCTCTCAAGAAAGAGGTCGCCATTGCTGAGCGCAAGCTGATTGCACGAAATGAGCGTATCCAGAGTTTGGAGAGCCTGCTGCAGGATAGTCAAGAAAAGATGGCGGCTGCGAATCACAAGTATGTCCATAGACCAACCACCCCACGATGATGTGATGACGATGACGATGAACTAACAATGTGTCTCTAGATTCGAAGTCCAACTCGCCTCTGTCAAGGAGCGCCTCGAACTAGCCAAAGCCGGCAGCACCAAGGGTCTCAATTCCACGGGCGAGAGCTTCAGTTTTACCAACGCAGGGAGCCGCATCGCGAAACCCCTCCGCGGAGGCGGTGGGGACGGCCCTGCCTCTTCAGCGTCACTGCAGCCCGAAGCTGCGACCAACAAGCGAAGCAGCTGGTTCTTTAACAAGTCGTAAATAAGAAGAGATTTGCACCCCCCTTTTTCGATTCCCCCCATCTTTTTCTTCCTCTTCCCAATGTTGGGACCCAACCGCATGTTATGAAGAAAGCGAAGACGCGGTTTAGAGTATACCTGGACTATGGGACACCCGCACCTCCGTGCGAAACAGTCAGGCTTTCAAGGCCAAAACTGATGTTGTTGTGCGAGTCAGGCAAGGGAAGAGAGACTCATGTTGATATGCTTTACTACTCTCCGAAACCCTTGATATTTGTCCTGTCTTGGATCATCTCCGTCGGTCTGATGTACCATTTTGTGGATGGGCCCTTTCTTCTGGCATTGCTTCTCTCCCGTCTCTACCATTACTTCGCACCCATACGGCCCATCTCATGCATCTTTGATTTTGAAGTTGTTTATCCGGGAGGGTCGTTCGTTGTTCTCTTTCTTTTTTGTTATGCTGTTCTATACCATAGATCGACTGCTTCAATGAGGTGTACCCTTTTTTTGTTTTGAACTTTTGTTGATAGCAGGGTTATGCACTATTCCCCACCCCCCTTACCATCGTATCTCTTCTCCTTGTGATTTTTAGCAACTGGGAAGAGGGAGTGGGGTCTTCCATGACGAATTGGATGCATGGCATGGGGCTTTGGATGGGAGGGGCGAGATAGGCAAGAGGAAGGAGGGGGAGAGGTGCGTGGTGTGAAAGGGGTTGAGACGATGGCATGGAAGGCTACGGTATATGGGGTATGTATATAGGGGAGAGAGGAGTTTTGGTGGATGAGCAATGGCAGTTATGATGGTTAGGGTTTCAGGCATGACATACATAGCACGGAATACACACCACCCAATAAATATGAACTCTCAGACAGCAGGGCCAGATATGAGAGATAAATAGTGGAAACTTCGATATACTTCAGCGCGCGTGATTATACTCATGAGCTTTGCTGGGACGACTATGCTATATACTGAATTATCATGCATGCTTGACAGTACGTTGAAGAGATGGAAAGAGACGGACAACCTGTGTAGTTCCTGGGATGAGGGGAATTGGCAGCATATGCCTACCATTGACGCAAAAAGTAAAAGAGATAACGAGTCACAATCTTGAAGAAAAAGGAATGAAACAATGCAGCTCAGCGAACCTCTTTGCTGTGCTTAGCAATAAACAGCGCCTGCGGGACAAGAACCGCCCCGCAGACAAGCACAGCCCCAACACTCAACGCAAACATCTTGACATAGAGGGTAAGCAGACGACGCCAGGACGTCTTGCTAAACGTAACCCAGGCGTCCGTAACAGTAGCATACCCCTTACCACCCACCACCTCGGGCTCGACATTCCCACCAAACGATCGATCAAACGGAATAATAGTGCTCTGCTGGACCGGCAGAAGCGAGGCCTGCACACGCACAAGAACAACATACGCGGGGATAATGACAAACACAGAGCACGCAACCGTAACGAGCGTGACAATCACAAACTTGATAATAAAGCCCGCGTGAATGGCATCCATATCCAGCGGCTCGTTGAAACCACCCCTAGGCAAGTCCAAGCCCAGAACAAGGGCCGTGAAAATCGGAACACAACGTGCGATTTCGCGAGCGAACCAGAAAATAGTCATGGCCTTCCAAGTAGCGTCAAAGGTACGTCGGAACGGCGGCAGACGAGACCAGAAGTGCAAGGGGGACGGCTCCGAAATCACAATATGTACCCACGCGGTGCTGAACTGCACGAGCGCCAGGGAGGCAAGCAGCGTAGCGAGCGGGTAAAAGAAGCGGCCGAGAGCGCCGGTGAAGATACCCAGGACTATGGACGTCAGGAGAGCTTGGACGAGGAAGCAGGAGAAGCCGCGGAGGTTAGCTCCTATGCCGCCATTGCCCGTGAGAAGACGGTTGATGGCGCGGAAGGAGGATGTCACGGTGCGAGGCTGCCCGCTGGTGGGCTTGAAGCCGTTCCGGGTGATGCCTATGCCTGCGCCGGCTTCCGCATCATCGGACTGCTCGTGGAGGGCGACGGGTTCGTAAGCGGGGGGGTTTTCGTCCTCGACCATGGCGAAGACGGGGTAGATCATTTTGAAGGTGTATTCGAACTATTTGGGGCGGGAGCGCCTTGAGGTTAGTGGGGCTGCTTGAGAAGAAACGAGTTCAGAGGAGGACACTTACGAGGAGGACTATGGGTATGAGGAGCAGGATATCGATGAACATGACGAGGGCGGCCCATGAGGGGAGTTCATAGCCTCGGATGTCATCGTGGCCGCCTGGAGCGGCGCGCTTGACGGAAAAATGCATCGCAGACGATGACAATCTTATGATAAGTTCTTTTTAGCGAGAAAGCGACTGGATAACGCGTGATGGCAGACTTCAGTCGGGAAAATGAATGGCGAAGAAGCAGAGGGCTCACGATGAAGATGACAGAGAGGGAGTTACAGAGTGTCACAGCATACGTAATGCAATGGGGCTATGCAATCATGTACCCGGGTACCGATTTCACGTGGCTGAGAATGTGGGGCTGCAACCGCTGCAACTTGCAACTTGCAAGTCGAGTTCAGTTGCGGAGTTGTTGGTCGAACTTCCTCACGCTGCACCCACTGCTGCGGGTAACGCGCATGGCTGCTCCGTCAATTCCTCATCTCCTGGGCCTGCGGAGCGGTGACCGCGGAGGTCGCAATAGACGGAACGGTGCTGCATCTACGGCTGCATCTCCAGACGCCGCCGTCCAAGGCACCGACACCGATGCCGCCGTCTCGCGCCTGAGCGCTGTCGACTTGGGCTACCTCGACGATGCGTACGCGAGGCTCTTTGTCACTGGGTTACCTACCAGACGGCTGCCCATTATCAACCGAGGTGAGCTTCGATGTCCCTGAGGAGCCCTTTTGGATGCCCGATCATGGGGTTCATATCCATGTCAATGTGTCCGTTCGAGACGTCTAATATCCCGACCTTCTTCAGGAACCTACGTGCGAACCACATCGCTCGATGCCATGATCCACGCCTTCCTCTCACAAAACGGCTCTTCGGCCAAGCAAATCATCTCTCTCGGCGCTGGGACCGACACCAGGCCCCTACACATGTTCCAGCGACCCGGTGCCGAGAACATCATCTACCACGAGCTGGACTTTGAACCGACCTGCCAGCGCAAACGAGCCATCATCCAGTCCTCGCCAGGTCTGCGACACTTGTTTCGGGACTTGAGCATCCACGACAACGGCTCGTGGAGCGCTGAACCGTCCCGCGGCGGCGCGTACCACTGCCACGCTGTGGACCTGCGCGATCTCGCCAAGTCTACTGGCAATCTACCAAGTCACGTGCGCAGCGACCTACCCACGCTGTTGCTGTCCGAGTGCTGTCTCTGCTATCTCACGCCGCAGGACTCGGAGGATGTGTTGCGATTTTTCACGTCTAGGATAAACAGCATCGCGGCGCTGCTGTATGAGCCTATGCCGCTGGGGGATGCTTTTGGAGAGGTCATGATGTCCAATCTCAGGGCACGGAGGATACATATGCCCTCGTTGGAGAAGTACAAGGACCAGGAGGGCCAGGTGTCAAGGCTGCGGGGTGTAGGATTGGGTAGCACGGGCTATGCGACGATTTCGGATGCGTGGGATACGTGGGTGGACTGTCAGGAGAGGGAGCGCGTCGATGGGTTGGAGGGGCTGGATGAGGTTGAGGAGTGGAAGTTGCTGGCGGCGCATTACCTCGTGGTTTGGGGATCGAGGGGCGTGGAGTTGGGGTCTAGGACAGGAGAAGCAGTGGCATCAGGCGCTACAGCTACGTCAGGGGCGTAGTACGTTCCTGTAAAGAGGCTTAGCTAGCCACTGAATGGAAGCAATGCGCGCCTCCGTCTAATGGTATCAAGAACGAGCACGTATAGACGCGTGACCGTGACGTGAAGACGCGCGGTGTCACGTGCTCCGCCATGCGCATTTAATTGACCCCTGCGCGGACCCCTGTCCACACCTCAACCTCTATGTCATCTCTCCCATCCAATCCATCAAAGTGGTCATCCCTCCATCATCCCTCCATCTCGACCCTCATGTAGTACCTAGTTATTACATCTCCTGCCCTAAATATCCTTCGTGAACCGACAATTCTTTCAGAGCGACAACTTCTATATACCTAGAAAAAAATACTTTGTCCACAACCCCCCATCAGTCGTAGCCGCGCATCGCAGCTCTACTGAGCGCCTCGCTATCTGTTATTCAGACTCCAGAGTCCCGCGCTGCTCCTCCGGGTAGACACATCGCATTGTCGTAACAAGGCTCTCATGAGAGATTAAAATCATTCGGGATCCGTCTCTTCCTTTCTTCTTCTATACTTTTTCATATTGGCCAGAGAATACCTGGAACCGTTATCCATACAGATATCGAAAGAAGGATCTCACAAAGTCTTGGATACCAAACACGCTCTCTTTGTCCCCGACGGGGCGCCGGCGCGAAGATGGCCGACTCGAGGGATAACAAGGCCTACAAGTACCGCCAGGAAATCAGCCAGGTACGATTGGACCTTAAGATGGTGTCTGGAGAAACTGAACTTTTTTCTCAAGGTTAAGTGGCATTGAGAAGAAGAGGCACTGACCGTGTTGTCTTTGGTAGATGATGTATGTCTCTGGCGAAACTGGCGAGCCTTCTGTTGAAACGACCAGCATAATAGAAGACATCGTCCGGCAACAAGTCATAGAATTGGTGAGAGCAGCCTTCCTTTTCCCCCGGGCATTTCTGAGGAACAATTCAAGAACAAGGACGCAACTAATCAACCCCCAGCTCCGCAACTGCACAGAACTCGCCTCCCGCCGCGGCTCCAAATCCATCTCCACCACAGACCTCATCTTCCAGATCCGTCACGACCAAGCCAAAGTCTCCCGCCTCCGCACCTTCCTCTCATGGAAAGATGTGCGCAAAAACGTCAAGGACTCAGACGATAAGGGCGCCGATGCCGACATTGGCGCCGCAGGAGACGAAGGTGTCGTGCCTGGCGGACCCGTCGACGAGGCCGCCAAGAAGAACAAAAAAGCCAAAGTCGGCCTCCCCTGGGAACCATCCTCGTTCTACTCCGTCGAGGTCCCCGAGCGGGACGACGAAGAAGACGAAGAAGAAGAAGAAATGAACTACATCACTCTTCAGCGGCTGCGCAAAGCCGACGAACGCACCAAGGCCATGACCAAGGAGGAGTACGTGACGTGGTCCGAATACAGACAAGCGAGTTTCACATGGCGAAAGGGCAAGCGGTTCCGCGAATGGGCTGGCTTCGGCATCGTGACGGACAGCAAGCCCTCGGACGACATCGTCGACATTCTCGGCTTCCTGACTTTCGAAATGGTCGCCACGCTGACGGAGATTGCCCTCAAGGCCAAGGAGCAGGAGGATGCGGCGCGGGCGTTGAGCGGTGCGGATAATGCGGGTGCCAAGAAGAGGAAGTTGCAGCAGGGGTTGTTTGATCCGCCGAGTGAGGGCAAGACGCCGGTTGAGCCGAGACATGTCCAGGAGGCGTTTCGGCGGTTCCAGCAGAGGCCTAAGAAGGGGAGGGCTATGCTGATGGGGACGAGAATAATTTCGAAGACGGCTCTGAATATTATATAGAGTCCACATTGGGTCTAGTACCTTGGTTTTCACGGATAGGAGTTGGTGGTTTCTATCGCAAGAAGCGAGGGGATAGCGTTGTTTTTTATCTGGCTGGCTTACCGTTGTCGCCTACTTTTCTGTTTTTTCGTCATGTTTTAAGGGGTTGGGACTTGTAATTACTTTATACCTCGCAGCGATTCACTGGGCACCATGCTCTTCAGGATTAATGGAACGTGTGGAGCCCTTTCTTTTTGTTCCTCGTGTAGAAGTACATATCCAGATACCACGATCAAGCATGGAGAGTTGAATAACGGTGCGACCTGGGAATGCAGAAGTTCAGTTCATGGAGCTCAAAGACTTGTGTGTTTATTTGATATCTATCCATACGCCGCCTCTTTTCCGTATTCGGTGGAAACAGCTCTTCTCCTGGCCAGCGAGTCCGTCTGTCTTAACCTCGTGCCGACCCGCTGTAGCATCTGCGTATATCGCAGGCCGTCATCATCCTCTTCACTTCCTGCGTCGTCGTCGTCGTCGTCGTCGACTTGCCCCTCCGCAGTCGGAAATTGCGTCGCAGTGGCTTCTCTACGCAGCCGATTGCTACCAGACTCGGTGTACTCATCCAAAGGCATGCCCTCAATGCTCACCCCCTCTTCGTCGTCCTCCTGTCGTTCACGTCGCGAGCACTGCCTCTGCGCCGAATTGACCCTGTTCAGATCTTCTTCCTGCTCCGTCTCCAGCTGACGGATATACTGTCTGTACTGGGGTCGCTCCAGCATACCGCTTTGGAACGCCTCCACTCCCACTAGCAATTTGGCCAGATCGACGAGTTCTTCGAGGTACTCGATGATTTCCATCTGCCCCGCCGTGGTGGCATTCCAGGACAGAAATTTTTGCTGAGTGATTCTATCGGCTGTCTCCTCAGTCACAAAGAGGGGTTTCCCGCCAGGGTACTCCAACTTCAACTTCGTGCCATCATCCTTTGTTCTAAACCCCGTGCTGCTTTGTGCCGTCAGGATGTCTCGTATCCGGTTGATGAGCCTCAACTCCGCCAGACGAGCCGACGGCAAGAACTGCGGCAGTGGAAGCCACGTCGTGAGGGCCTCATTGACAGAAAACAAAATCAGCGTGATACTCGCGGCGACATTCCGCCGAAACGTGTGCACCTGTGGATTGAGATCCTCCAGCACAGACGAGCCATATGCCCTGCGCAACTGAATCATGTTATCCATCTGATCAGCAATCTGCTGCAACGTGTAAATAATCTGCTTATACGTCGGCGCAAGCGGCCTAAAGGAGCCCTTGAGACGCGGCTCCGTCAGACAAAACGGCAGGATCGTCTGCGCAGCCCCCAGCGCTGCCTGCGCCTTGTCGCGACAGTGAATGAACCGGTCAAACAGCTTCCGCGATCGGAATTTAGTTCGATGGGGGTCATCGATCCCCACGGCCACCGCTGCTTGCATTCTCTGAATCTGGCGCACCGATACAGACAACGACTCGACGAGGCGGTCTCGGGCCCTTACGGGAAGAATCAAGGCCTCGACAGCTATGGCGACCACGCCGCCGACGAGAAACGCGACGAGGCGCTTGTAGAAGATCTCAGAGGCGGAGTCGACGCTGTTGATTGCGGCTAGGGCGACTACTGACGCGGAAATGATGGCGATGACACCAAGTCTACCCTGCTTGGTGGTGAGTTGGACATAGACGGAGGGTATGATTCCAATGACCAAGATGATCATCACGGCGGCGACGCGGTATCCACGCCCGATTTCGACGGAGAGGTATCCGACTAGGCAGCCGTACCCGACGCCGAACAGACGAACGAAAAAGCCAAAGAGGGAGGTGCCGATGGAAATTTCAAAGACAAAGATGAGTTGCATGGGTGCCCATACACCTTTTACGTCGAAATACCAGGCACTTGATGCGGTGTTCAGGGCTGGCCAGGTAACCAAGAAGACTGCAATGGCTAGTTTCAGCGCATAGTGGAAATCGTTTGAGTTCTTGACCCATTTGATGGTATCCGCGGCAGCGGCCCGCATGCGGTTTGTTATTGAAGCTTGGTCCTTTGACCGGTGCCGGCGGTGACGATGGTCCTTTGCCCTCTTCTCACCACGCTCTTTTCTCCTCCGCCGTGCCGAGTCGTTAGAGATCTTTTCTCGCTGATCTCGATTGGGGGCCGACTCTTCATCCCGAGAAGCCATAGGAGATGCGTCACCGTCGTTCTCGTGGAGGGGCGTGTCGTTCTGTTGGTCCCTACTAGATACGACCCTCAAATGCTGCTCTGGAAGCATCGTCGCATCGGTCTCTCCGCCAGTGGCGAGCCATTTGCGGAAATCCCTCAACTGGGGAACCCATATGCGGCATCTGTTGTGCCGTCGCTGCCTCTTTTCCACAAGCTTGCGGGCATGCCGCAGCATCTGCAACACTTGATCTGCTGAGGCTTGAAAAGAAAGAAGAAAGGACGACACGAGGAACGTTTCCCTCCGTGGCATGAAGTCAACTGCTTCTCCTGCGGCGCCCATGACTGCAATCTTTAATTCCTCGGCATTGCGTCTGTGCAGGTCAGCGATGGATGCCGTAAAATGGTCAATATGGAGGTCGAGCTCCGCTAAATGGATGCCTTCCGGTGTAGGTGCTCCTGAAGGCAACTTCGCAACATCAAAGCAATAGGCGAGACAGCAGATTAAGACATTGACAGCCTCGTTCATGGAGGCTTGGAATTCCTGCACAGGGACTCGGATTCGCTGGAGGATCTTCTCAAGGAGGAGCTCGCTGCCGCCCATAAAGTCTTGCGCAAAGTTGCCATGGCCATAGTGCGCCTCGTTGTGAGAAGATGGGATGGGGGCAGCTTCATCGTCAGTGTCTGGCAGCTGCTCGTCGTTTAAAAAGAGGTACTTGTTCTCACAAGCACCGATGAGCGTCACGATATTCTGAACAAGGGCCGTCATGTGATGTACGCTGATTTCGCTCATCGTTGCGGGAGCCAATGGCGAGACAGACACCTCAAAGTCCACCTCATCTTGGGCTTTCTTACAGCTTGATAGTTGAGTGCGTAGCTTCGACTTCTGGCCCGCCAACTGTACCAAGGTGGACAAATGAATCGGCGTGTTGCGGAAGTTTGAAAGCGCGGGTGAGGGCCCCGTAGCGCGGAACGGGTTCGTGAGCCCCTTGAAAAACCGGCGAACACGTCTTTTCAACTTCTCGCGAATCCCACTGACGCCTCTGACACTTTTGCGGCTGGCAGTGAGACGCAGCGGATTTGAGAGGCTACCAACCTGGGTGAGATGGCCTTCCGGGTCGCCTCCAGGCGTGATGAACCAGTGTGTTGCCCTCGACAAAGTATCCATGGTAGCTGAGAGAGTACATATAGTCGACGTGCCAAGGTATGTGCTGGACAACTCGGGGAAAATAGCCAGGTTGACGACGATAATGACTCCGCCTCCCATGAGGACAGGAACAAACAACGTCAAGTAGAGACTCGTGCGTGCAACATTCGGCGTCTGAATCGTCAGGAGGGCCCCAAATAGAAGAAACAGAACCAAGTTGAAAAGCCGCGGGCTGCTGGACCGAACATAGCCATGCAAGACAACACAACCGAGCAGGAAGAATGCGCGAATGGTATACGCCGCAGTAGGGCTCGCCTCCTCAACCAGACTAGACAAGTACATGCCAAGAAGAGACCATGAGAGTCCAAGAAAGAAGCCAAAGACGATCATGAGAAGCGACTCGACCATAATACCCATCCGCTGGCCAGGATGAGCAAAGGTCACGACCATGGGCGTCAAGAAGGACGCGTAAAACTTGAAACGGGGCAGAATGGCGATGATGACGGCAGCAGTAGCCGCGATACAATACTTGAGGATGCGCTGCCACAAAGCATTGGTCTGCCAGTCGCCCCAAACAAGAGTCACCAGCCTGCCAAGGGGGCGAGAGGCGGCCATGCTGAGAGTCGTAGCAGGTCCAAGAAGCCCATGGCTACAAAAGAAGGAGATAGCTCGCGTACAAAATATGGCAAGCCGAACAAGAAAATGGGTGCCAGGGCCTAGGGGCGGTTGAAGTTTCTAAGCGGGAACCCAGTCAGTATCAACGGGCCGGGATCGGGCACAAAGGTCGGCCGGACCGGATAGTGGGAATCCACGTGAAGGAGCCGTATAATAGCAAAGAGAGTACATATAGGTAGGTATGTATGTATGTAGGCGCAAAAGGGGGTAAAAGCAAAAGTTGACGGCAGACGATGACGATAGACTGGTCGGCGGTCGCAATGGCTCCCGTCGGAGTAGTGGGTCTCGGCCCGGGCAGCTCTCGGCATCTGTTCTTGCTGAGGGCTCCAGCTGCTCCCAGCTGCTCGGGCTGCATCCTGCAGCTGCACGCGAAGAACGGTCCGACCATCCAATCAAGTCGGCCAACTCGAGACCTCACGAGTCACGACTCACGACTCACGACTTCACCACGCCGCACGCGCCCCGCGCATTCGAGCATCATCCTCGTCCGTCCATTCCTGTTCATCCGTTCCTCGCAGAACCTCAACGGCGCACGGCACGCCTCCATATCGCCGCCATGCTCTCCTTTATCCTCATTCAAAACCGCCAGTTCGTGTGCCCCCTTTTCTCCCACCTCGACCCCCCCCCTCCCCTGTATATTGATGAAAGCGAAATAGGGGCAAGACCCGCCTCGCGAAATGGTACGCCCCCTACAGCGACGACGAGAAGATCAAGCTCAAGGGCGAAGTCCACCGACTCATTGCCCCCCGCGACCAAAAATACCAATCCAACTTTGTCGAATTCCGCAACAATCGAATCGTGTATCGGCGCTACGCCGGCCTCTTCTTCTGCGCCTGCGTGGACACCAACGACAACGAATTGGCGTATCTTGAGGCTCTTCACTTCTTCGTGGAGGTGCTGGATTCGTTCTTTGGAAATGTGTGCGAGCTGGATCTCGTGTTCAACTTTTACAAGGTGTATGCAATCCTGGATGAGGTGTTTCTGGCGGGCGAAATTGAGGAGACGAGTAAGCAGGTTGTGTTGACGAGGCTGGAGCATTTGGATAAGTTGGATTGAGTGGCACGGGAGGGGTTTTGACGGAAAACAAAAGGAGGGTGGCGTCACATTTTTTCTTCTTTTTTCTTTCAGTTCTTCTCTCTTGCTCTTTTGTGCGACTTTGAGCGCCATTTTGAGAGAATTTCTCGTGGATTGGGAGGTAACGACATCATGAAACCGGCGCATGGCGTTTTGGGACCGGAGCTCCCGAGGGCTTGAACTTGAAAAGCACAACTGCTAATCTTCAATCATCGAATGTGGTATCAGAGAATGCAGAATGTACATACTACTACTACACTGTGACGTCCAACATATATCATCTTTCAATGATTGACATTAATCAATTGGACTCTCCTAGTTTTGAGGCTCACGGACGCGCCCTTCATAATTAGCTGATATCTACAGCATCTTGTAATCCTCCAGCAAACTCTCCTTTACTTTTACTTTTTTGACAGATGCTAACTCCTCAACAGACCGATATCGCAGTCAAGCTCTTTTCCTTCTCTGCAAGCAATTACCCGCCATCCTCGGAGGTATCCTCTTTTTGAAGGTCTATCCCTGCTTCCCATAGCTCAATAGCGCTGTGCTGCTGTTCTTGCACCAAAGGCTCTCCTGAAAGCCCAATTAAAGTATCCTCTGCGCTCGGCATTCTCGTCGTCTGATTTAGAGCAATTTCAGATGGTTCCCTCGCTGAACCGTACACCGTTGACTTGGTGGACTCGGTACTCGCCCTACTGGCAGGACATGGTACCGATGCAGCATCAATATTAAAGCAAAACTTGGGGTCAGCAACACCGACGCCACCATGGGTTTTCGCAGCCTCGACTCTTGGCCCCTTTCTGGTCGTCTTCTTCTTGTCCCGAACCATGAGATCATGCCCGCTTCCTGTCTGGTACCTGCTTATGAAGGCCCTTTCCAGCCGGCAGAAGAAGTCGTCTGCGCATCGCAGAGTTACTTCCTCCGCGGCACTCAGTTTCTTCGGCTTTGCTGCCGCTGCACAGACGCTCCTCTGACACTCGTTCCGTTTGTCCTAGAAAGTTGTCAGAAAATCCATTATGCACCACTTTGCTTTTATTAAGAAATTTTAGGATCTCGTACCTCTCTCCAAGAAGACAATCGGGCAGTATCTTTCGTGCGTATCTGTGGTACGGGACTCGGGACACGCTCTGTCTTTAAACTCAAAGACCACTCTACAAGATCAGCGTTGCTCGGGCCAGTCACTGCCGGATCATGACTTGGCGCACCTGGAACTCTAGATGCACGACTTGAACGGATAGCCAACTCATGTCTCTGACCTAGTTTGCGAGACGAAGCATCATCGTGTGCATCTTCTTTTCGGAGCCTTTCTTGCGGCGCAGAAGGACTGCCCCGTGGTGTCTTCGTAGCGTGAGTGTTCTTTTGACGATTCCCGGTCGTCAAAGGCCTTCCTCGTTTGGTCTGATCACTTTCCGTCCCCTCGTTCGTCGACAGCTTCCTCGTGTTTGCGGTCGTCTGACTGGGACTCATCCGTTCCGGGCAATCCCACACGTAATGTGTGCCCCAGGCGCCGCATAGGGTACATATGTAACGAGCGGGAGGAATCAGATCGCTCGAAGACCCCGTGCTGGCATAGTACCGGGGAATGACGTTCTCTGAGAAATGATGTCAGGTTCTCTGATAATTTAACGCTAGCTTTCTTGGGGACCACATACCTGGGGGGCTGTCTCTTCGACTTGGACGAAGTGAGCTCGTCTTCAAGCTTGGCCATCTAGCCGAATGGACACTTCTTGTATCCCAATCCGAATCTGTCTTGACAGACAGTCGTCCGGCAGAGATGTCCAGGGTTCGATCAGTTGCCGATTTTACTGGACTCATCGGCAACTTCGATGCCTCAGACAACTCAGGCTGCGTCTGCGGCTCAGGCTCGGGCTCAGACCCAGGCTCGGGCTCTGATTCAGATTCGTGCTCGGGCTCAGGTTCAGACTCGGACTCGGGCTCAGGCTTCGACTTCGATGCCTTTGCCTTCATCTTCGGTTCTGGTTCCGTCTTCGCCTTCAGCTTAGGCTTCGCGTCCCCAGGAGACGCAGCACTGGGCCCATCGCTCGGAACATCCGACAAGCGCCGAGAAGAAGACGCAGAAGCATCGGCATCCCGCGGAAACACCTTCTTAATCACACCACAAACGCCTCTCATTCGACGCCTCACCTCAGGCATTGCACCCGGAAGACCGAGATGCTTCCAAAGCCTCCCCTCCGAGCAATCCCAGTACCACAACACTTCCGACTCGCTGAACGAGTATGCATGGACCAAGTGTCTGCACCACTCTTCGACGGGCAGTGCCTCGAGACCGACCTGCATTGCCTTTGCTTGCAGCCAGGCAATAAAGATGGACATGATGCTGGGCGGCTTGAGCTCATCTTCTGCCACTCTCACCCGATTCACTATGGTGGCCAGTCTCATGACCCCGAGGTCGGTCAGGTTCCGGAGGTTGTTACAGCGTGCCACATCACGCAAGTTATTGATAATCTTATCTTTGCTTTCCATTATGGATGTCGGTGTGAGTAGGTAAGCAGGTTTGTATAGGTTTGTATAGGAAGCAATGTTTTCTTGAATCAGAGGAGGCTTTTAGGGTGGGGTGTAAGAGTTAAGAACGAGAGGAGAGAAAACATCGGAATGAAGAGGGGAAGGCGTGTTTGTCGCTCTGGCGGCTGCCCGTTACAGTCTTACAACTGTATCTTTCAACGGCCCGATGGCCTGCTGCGCGCCAGTTGGTGAACAGTCTACTCGGTAATGAAGTGATTAAAACCTGAGTTGAAACGCAAAAGGCTGTTGAGCGCGTGCTCAGAATCCCGCGTTCGACAATAGTAGAAATGAGAGAAACGGGCTACGTAAATTGACAATGGACATCATGTCGTGATTTGCTATATACAGTCGACGCCTCAGGCAAAGTCTATTCTTTGCTCCCACCAATCCCCAAGACAAAGCACAGGCAAAGCATCATCTCTTCTTCAAAGCCGCAAACCTCTTCTCCAGATCACTGATATCCGGCACCGCTCCCTCCGGCTCCTTTCTGCTCGTCGTAGCTTGCTCCATCTTCTGATTTGGCTTCAACTCTATCGACCCCAGCGTGATCTTGGGATGAATATTGTCCGTCGTTCGCCGCGGCGGCGTCACAGTAACAGGACTTCTAGGCCCTGAGAATCCCTGCGGCGGGGTAGCGCTGTGCAATTTATCCTCACCCATGGATAATTTCCTGGCGGTCGTCAGAGGAGGCGCTGCTCGTGCCTTCTGGTTACCCCTTGAATCGTCTCCATCCCCATCGTCATCTCCCACCTTATCATGGGCCACATCGTGAGTGTCGTCGTCAAAATCCGGCGGCGGTGGCGTGACCGCTGCTCGTCTTGGCCAATCCACTCCGTATGCCCTAGCGATCTCTTCCAAATATCCCTGCACGAGTTCTTGCTTCGGCGGCTCGACGCTCAACTTCCTCACCACCTTTTCATTTACTTTGCCATCTGCATTCTCCATAGCCGATAGCACGAATTCCTTGCCGTATTTCTCCGCCAGAAGCTGTCGCACGGTGATGAGCTCTTTGATCTCTGTCTTCGGCGCCGCGTAGATGATGCTCTTGATCGCTTCCTCCAGGCCAGGATCGCAGACAGAGCTTTCCATCAGGCCTGCACGGGCGAGCAGCAGTTCGCAGTATAGCTCCAGCATCTCGTGCAACTCGGTCGTGATGTCGGATCGGATAATGTTTTCGACGCGGATGGTGGCCGAATCGATCTTGCCCGCTTCTAGTAGCTGGGCCATGGCTCGCTGCTGCGCTTTTCCTAGTTGCTCATCGCGTTGCTGAACCATGCGCAGGCGCGCGATGGCTAGCTTGAGTTGCACCTTCAATCTGGTCTGTGGTTCGCGTCGCGCAAGAAGAGATTTGACCATGCCTCTGGTTAGCTTGCCTTCTTGTTCGGGGGTTGCGTCACTGGTCGCACTCTCACCAGAATCGACGATGCCGCAGGCATGTTGGGCATTTTGTGAGAGAGGCGAGTAAGAAAGTCAAGTACTGATCTCCGAGACTTCCAGGATCTGCGACTGTGGGCTAGGAAGTTCCTAAACATGTGAGTGCGTAAGATCTCAGAAGCTGTCAATGTGAGCAATTGCTCTTCCATGGACCATGAATGAGGGAGGTTACGGCTCGTTACGGCCCTGGGCTCATGGGCCATGGCGGGGTCTTTGTGGTCATTGCGGGGCAGCTCCTTGCCCAGCCAGGTCCCGGTCGATAATGAAACATTATCAAAATCAAAACCGGAGGTCTGAAGGAGAATCATGTGGCCAGTCAGCTGCGCCTCTTGGCTGGTCAGTGGTACGACGTGATTCCTCCGACCACTACATGTATTCAGAAGGCTAAGCCGCAGACAGACAACGCATCTCATTAGGTAGTCTTGACTCTTGACTCTTGACTGTCCAGGCTTGGCCAAGCAGTACACGTCATATGCAGGTACCCAGCATCACCGTCAGGTAGTGTCGTGTCGACAAGAGCCCCATCATATTGCTGTATGATACGGTGTTATGTATGTATGAATGTATGTATATGTATTTCTTCATTTCTTGCCTCCATAGCAAGCAGCACAACTCTATCTGGTACCCGAGCGACAAAAAAAGGCATATGCGTGGCGTTGAACAGTACTATCAAGCCGGGAAAAAGGCAAGCATGGTAAACCAGAGAAAACAACGAAGAAGGGGGGGGAGGTGAACCGATAACGCCACCAAATCCACGGCTCAGTAAGACCTCCAGAAAAGTTCACGAGATCCTTCAGAGCCTTGTAACGCCTTATAATCCAATACCTCATCTGCACGTTCGACACCAGCCATTGCCGGCATGCTGCAGCATCAGCGTGACGAAAAAAACCACCCTTGTCTACCACATCAAACTTCGTTCTCATCATCTGTAAATAGCATTCCGATTTTACTCCATCTCCGTGTCTTCTGCAATCAGCGCTACACCATCGACGGCCTCTCCCTGGACGGCTTTTGTGCCTTCGTATGTAACTCGTCGCCATCCACACGCTTCTCTGCTATCTTTGATCCACTCCATAGTTGGGAAGTAGTGGTCGTTCTTCTTCATCGTAATGACCCACGGCACGCTGTCGAATGTGACTGCCTTGAGGCGGAAATCTATAAACATGATTAGAACCTGTACCACTCGTAGCCAGCACCTCCCCAAGAAGAAAGAAAGGGTGGACGCAGATGGGGAGCGGATGGAGGCAAGTTAGTAGGGCTTCACATTTGTACGTACAAGTATTATCCGGAATCTTTCGAGTCGCAGAAATGAACGATTCAAGATCAGGGGTAGGCTGGCCATTCACATGAGTAATAAAGTTCGTAGGCGCCAGACCGTACTGGTAGGCCGGCGAGCCACGAATCCGGCTAGACACATAAACCTCACTATGGAGCTTGCTGATCTGCTGGCGCACAGCCAAATGAGGTCGATGCAGAATAGCGCCGCAGAAAGAAACAGCATGGTCCGTCTCGATATCATCGGCCGGAACGGTGACCAGCTGCAGCTTAATCTCTTCACATTCTCGCACAATGACGGCGTCCAGTACTTCGTTGGAGTACATGACGTCAAAGTCAGAAATTGTGGTGCAGATCCTGCCGTTGAGGGTCAAAATGATGTCGCCCTCTAGGAGGGAAACGGGCTGGTTGACACGTTCAAAGGTCCTCTTGCTGACCATGAACAACTGATGGTGCGATCTGTTGGCTTGCGTGACCTTCTTGATCCATTCGTCGGAAACTCCCATCACGGACGCTTGTGACATTTGAATGGCTCGGAACTCGACCGACAAGAGACGCAGCTTGGGGGCTTCACCTTTCTGGATTGTCGAAAGAACGGGGAGCAGAGTGGGTGTGCCCAAGCCCAGATAGTATTCCTCGTCTCGCTGACTGCATGGAGACCGTTCACCCAGGTAGGAAAGCCACAGAGCTTGCACCGTGCCGTCGGGGGAGACTAGGACACCGCTGTTGCACGTCGAGCCCAGGTTGCTATCAACGGTGATGGCGTCTACATTGACCGCCCGGTATCGAGGAGCACCACTGTTTGCGGGGATTGCGACAGCAGTGATTTCGGTCACGGTAGTGGCACCGTGCACAACGCGTCCTATGCGGTTATGGCCCAAGAAATACGTCTTTGCTCCCTGCGTGAGATGCTCGCTGCTCAGTCGAGCGCTCTTGACGGGAGCATCCACCAGAGCAGGGTCGTACCGAATGATGACATAGTTTTGGAGCGGATGTAGAAAGACGACTTGTCCCTCGACCATGATCGAGTCGGCAATGGTGACTGTGATGTCGCAAAGATCGTATGGCACGATGGCGCGAGAGATGAGAACAAGTCCCTTGTCGGCATCAATGACTAAACCCATGCCCCATCGGCGGTTTTTGGGGAAGCCATCGAGTTTGACGGGCATTGTACAATTAACGTGGACGAAACTGCGAATCAACTCGGCAATCCCTGGGTGAGGCATGTGGTCCAGCTCGATAAACGCAGCCGAGCGTCGGACAGGCGGCACAGGAGGGAGCGGGTCTCCTAGATCGGTGAAGTCCCAGAGGCCCGAGATGTCGTTTCGGACAGCGAGCTTCATCTTGGATGACCAGTGGCGGTCCACGTAGACGACAGTAGTGTTGAGAGTATGCAAGTCCCTAAGATGCTGATACGTGACCACTACCCTCGCCCTGTCCGGGATGCCCTTGACTACCTCTACAAAAGTAGCCAAGTCGGGGACCTTTTTGTGATCGATGCTTTGCATAACCCATCCACTATCAGTGTTGTCAAAACGGAAAGATCCTGCAGATTCGCAGACATAGACCCCCTGAACAGCGACCGCGTAGAGACGGGCTTGTTGATAAGACAGGTTGTGAAAGCTGGCGCCAGCTACCGAAACGAATCGATCGGGGGTGATGCTGTGCAGGTCGCCGACCTCGATATTTACTGTGACATCTTGGCCCCCACGCTGAAGTTGAAGTTCAATATTCTTGCCAACGCTTGAGTCCAGAATATCATCCAGTCGAATAAACTGTGTAATGAGCTCTCCATTGACCTTGATCAGAACGTCACCCTCCTCGATCTTGTGATCCGACAGTCCTGAGGGCAGAATGATTTCGGCCACAAGCATGTTGGTCTCACTAGGGAAAGCGCTGCGAATCTCCGCTTCCCATTCAGGAGTGAGACCCAACCTGCGGCATTCATCGAAAGGTTTCAGAAGAAACTGGCACTGAATGTCGCCGCGCGTGACCGGCTGGCCTTGCTGAATACATCTCAAAGCACGCAACGGTCGATCCAGTGGCAAGAAGTAGTCGGTCGAGGCGCCATCGGAGCGACCACCAGCTTGCAATGCGACAGCAGAACCATCTTTGCTTACTACAGGACTGCCGGAGCTACCACCGCTAGCAGCCGCGTTGGCCTGATAGTAGCAAGTATTAAAGTCGCTGTAGCCTTCGCCGTATTCGGGCGCGTTTCGATCAAGCCGACTGATGACGCCCGAAAGAATACTGAGCTTCTCGCCAGCATCGTTGCCGACAACTCGGATCTCAACGCCAACTACACTCAACAGGTGGAAAATTAGTCATTTGCGGTCCTTCGAGAAAGGGGCCACAATTCGCAAGATGAACGAACCCTTGGCCTGATCAGGACGTAGATCCAGCCCGTCAACAAGCATATATTTGATAGCGCTGGTATCGTATCGCAGTATTCCAAAATCGTGCACTGGATCGCGGTAGACTGGGTAACAATCGACTTCTTCATGGTTGTCGAAGACGCAGTGGCCCCAGAAAGGTCCTGCGCCTACCACGTGTCGGTTGGTCAAGATGTACCTTGAGACGCACAAGTCAATAAACGATGTCAACAGACGCAGAACACGTGAATCATGGCCTACCCTCGCTCGGAGTCCACCACGAATCCAGTAGCTTCGCTCGTCAGAGCCGCGTCGGTGTCAAAGGAACATGTCTGGCAGAAGCGAATCGCCACAACATTGCGCACGACTTTTTGGATAATGTCCTGCCATTCTCCTAAGCTTCCCGGTGTGTCAAGATAGGTGGGTGCAAGAGCGTGCATGTCGCCGCTCAGGACAGACTCGTCCTCGTAATCAACCGACCCAATCATGTCGGGGGTGTTATCACCGGGCGAGAACTTCCCATTGACGGCACATTTTGATGGGGGGGAGTTACCGGGTGTGAAGCCAGCTTTTCTCTTGCCTCTCGGTGAGGTGACCTCTCCGTTCATGGTGGAACAGGATTTGCGTGATGGATGGGAATTCCTAAGGGAAGAAATGTCGCATCAAGATCCGGGCGATGGAATGGTCGGCAAAGTCCTCTAGCGGTTGCGCAGAATGGTGGACTAGCTGTGAGAAGTTCGATGTCTCTATCTGCCTCCGATCGAAGCCTGATGTGCGGCCAGCGGCTTCGTGATCGCTATTGACCGTCTCAGACCAACGTGTTCTGCGAAGGGAGAACAAGCTCGAAAGTCAGATAACAAGATTATAGGGTGTGTAGAGCGACAGTGCATCTAATTGGGACGGATAACGCACTGGAGACGCGAAGAATTGTGTCGAAACGCCGTCTGTTCGGGCGAGGAGAGGTGCAAAGCAAGACGGAACGGACAGCCCATGTGACGTGAGGATCTTGGCCAAGACGATGCCAGACTTTTGGAGTGGATCAGCCAACACCCTCCCAAGCACGTGCGGCCGGCCTCTCAACGACAACGACAACGGAGATCTGGTGCACACCTAAAAATCCTTAGTCTCCGCAAAAGAAAACGGAAATCCACCACATCGAGGCTATTTTGAACCACCACACCCAATGAATTTACATAGACATTTATTTGACAAAAGTGAAGGAGGATCGCCAAAATTTGGAACCCTCCCGGCCATGAGAGTAATTGTTCTTGATTTGAGGCGGTGCGGTGCGGTGCGTAGAGGGCCGGCCGATGAACGATCTTCATATCGGTCTATGCGAGCGTTCACTGTGCTCAATTTTGCTGCCCGCTATCGCAAACGTCTACACACGGGAGAAGTCTGTCTCATAATAGCAGATAGCCATCTGATATCAACACCATACAGCCAAGCGATCAGCCAATAGCACAGACAACATCCGGGGCCATGGAGCTACACGTTATAAGTAAGAAGCTATCATAGCTATTGGCTACTAGCTGCCACGCATTAGCTGTCTGTTAGATAAAGCTTCTTCCGTCTTACATATCCCGGTTAACCGACTCTTCATCTTGGAGCGTTTGCATTTGCTTCAACTTCAGCTCGACGCCTCATCCCATCCATATCACCACCACCCCCAGCCCTCAGATCCTATCATCCATTCCCAATGCACAGCTAAGAGCGCAGCACATAAAAACTCCTTCTTTCCCAATCCCAAAATCCTGCTCGTTTGTCATCAAAACATCTGCTGCGAAGGACACACAATCCATGCCCCTTTCGCCCCATAGCTGTGAAAAACGCCTCGCCAGCATTGCCATCCGGCACAAAGAGACGTGTTGCCCCAGGTATCCCATAATAAAAGTTCAGCCCACGCCCAGCTGCAGCTCAGCTACTTCTCTTCATTTCGTCCCGAAACAACATAAACTCACGCATTCGGCCCTCATGTTCTGTACATGCGTCCATCCACCGTCGTCTCACATCGTTATCTAGTTGCACCCAGTTGAAGTATTCCTGGATCTCCGTATCGTCGCGAGAAGTCAGAAACGCGTACCCCCTTGTAGCTCTTGCACCAGAAATCATTTGTTTTCTTGCAGCGAGATGCTCTACGACTTGAGCATTGAAGGTATCCCACTGCCGCAAGTACTGTTCAAAGTCGGCAACATACTTGTTCCACGACAAAGCATCGGGCTTGATTCCACCTCGAACTATAGTGGGGACTCGGGGAGCCCCGGGAGGTTGAGGACACTCCAGCGGCTGTGGAACTGGGAGCCTGACGGGCGGAACATCAGGGGCTTTGCCTGCGGATGGTAAGTGCTCCTTCAAGCCATTGAGTGAATCAAGCCCTTGCGTTGGCTGAGAGAACGGAGTCATGTTCTTCAAAGCTGCCAAAGTAGCTCTGAATTCCTCAGTGTCCTCTGATCCCACGTCGTTAGCGTGCAGCGGTATTTTCGCAGGCCGTTGGGGAATCCGCGGAATCACGGCTGGCTCTGATGTGCCATTAACGTTGCCCGCCCGCCACTCTGGTCGTGACGGTTCAACATGGATGTTCCGCGCAGCCTGTGTCTGCGAGCCCTCGGATGGTGGCGTGTCAATGTCCATGGCC
The DNA here is from genome assembly GCA_029405325.1 of Claviceps purpurea. Lineage (NCBI taxonomy): Eukaryota > Fungi > Ascomycota > Sordariomycetes > Hypocreales > Clavicipitaceae > Claviceps > Claviceps purpurea. The sequence continues at coordinate 1,292,635 of CM055783.1, read as the reverse complement.
TGCGGGCCGTAAGACGCTGCTGCTGCTGCGCGAGCTTGCGCCTCGGCACTTCTTCCACGCCAATCGTACTTCTCCTCATCACTGCTATGATCCTCAACCGAAGCAGCGTTTTCTGCCGTTGGAGGCTTAGCCTTTGACTTTTTGGAGTTCGCTCGAGTCGTGCGAGTGGGCGAAACACAGGGCCCAGGCGCAGACTGTGGCACGAATGTTTGCGGGCCAAATTTGTCACTCCATCCCTCGGCATTGAATTTGCTCTCGGTCTGTGAAGCCTGCGAGGACTGCGAAGCTTTCGGAGCCTGAGATGCAGTATTAGTACTATTCTCATTGCGACGTATGGTCGGGCGCTTTCTCAGATGCGGTTGGCGAATTGGTCGAGTATAGGGAGAGAACCTATCACCCACATTCGCTTCGCCATTTTCAGCCGTCCCTGCGCTGAATCGCCAAGCGTTTGAGCCTTCGCCGTCGACGAACTTCGTGTTTATATCGTCAATGCTGCTCTTTGCAAAGCCAGCTACGTCCGGCCTTGTCTTGGTTTCTTTCGAGATGTCGTCACCGTAGGGAAAGCTAAAACTGTAAGGTTTACCTTTGTTAGTCAAGGATTCATGGCGCGACTTGTTATTGTCAGTCATCGATGATACGCCCAGGGCGATGGTCCGGTACAGCCAAGGATGTTGGTTCTTGAATTCTATAAGCCCATTGAGGACGCTCGTCTGATTCTGCTCAAATATAATTGATGCGACACTGTCGCGGCTGACGCCACTCGGACACGGATCTTGGCCAAAGAGTCTTGAACTTTCAAGTTTTATGGCGGGGGTTTTGTGCTTGAGACCGAACTCCAGTGGGCTTGACTGAAGGTTATAGAGATTCTTCCAAGTGAACATTACTTGACCGTGGAACTTTGCATACATTGAGGGCTCGGCTCCGTCTTCACTGTCCGACGCTGGAAATGCGAGATTGTCAGTTAAAAATAGAAGTTGGACGGCTACGATGAAGTAAGGGGATAGTCCAATCAACTTACGTTTTTCCGTGGCAGAAAACTTTCCGTATCTCGGCGTCGGCGTCGGCTTCGTCGTTGTCGGGGGGCCATCCGCATTCATATGGCCAGCGTTTGGTCTAGCATTATGTGCAGTGCCCTCATTTGCACTTCGATACTGTCGACCGCCACTTGAAGACTCAGGATTTGGTTTCGTCGAAGTGTTTATATCATTCCTTTCCCTGAACTGACTCAAAGGATCAGGCATCGGGTATGATCCTGGTCGTTCAGGTGGAGGTGGAGGTACCTCTCGGCGATCGAATCTGGAATAGTTGTGGTTCGGTACGGGAGGCTCATCGCCTGGCATCGTCGAGCGGGGATAGTATCCGGACTTCCTGGCGCCAAACGAGGCTTCAGCTCGCTGCCTTGCAGATTCCGTGCCTGGAGGGTTTCGAGGCGGTGGTGGAGGAGGTTCTGTGGACCGCGGCTCTTTCTGCGCATTTTTGCGCATGTTCTCGAATGCTTTGGCAGCATTTTTCTTGGCCTCTGGATCCGATCCGTATTTTTGCTTCGCCGTAGGGGGCACACCGCTTGAAAACCTCGACTGCCATCGCTGTGCCCCAGATTGTGCATTCTTATGATTATTTGGTGTGTTCCGCGCGGCACTCTGGGCGGCATTTGTTCGTCGTGGCGGTGTTGGAAATTGGTTACCAGCATTGGCCCATGGATTACCTCTGACGCCAGAGGCACCGTGATATCGAGCACGTCCAAGAATAGCATCGTGCTTCGCTTTCTCGCTCGGGTTTGACAAGACTTCATGAGCAGCCTGTATTATTTGGAACTTCGCATTGACGTCTTGTTCTCGGCCCGGGTTCCTGTCCGGGTGGTATTTCAGAGCTGCGTCACCCAAGGTCAACACGTTTTACTTGAGCGGCAAAAAATAATTCGCTTAGCTGGGAAATAAGAATCTACCTAGTTTCCGAAACTGCTTCTTGATATCACTGACGTCTGCATCTCGAGGCAGTTCAAGGTCAGCGTAGTAATCTCTCTGATTTGCCATCACACCGTTTCTAGGCAAGGCGTGAAAGATCAGGAGCTGAAGTATCACAGGTTGCGATCGTCGATGTGCTCTCCAATCACCATAGCAGTCCTCGGCGTATTGAAGTGTGTCTCGTTTCGGTTTCGAAAATGGTTGGGCGAAAAGTCGGTCTGATCAAATTCCGGCTTTAAGCAAATGGAAAGCAAGCCAAAATCAAACCCACCCAATCCTGAGTCATGCGAGACTGTGAATTCAGTGATCGGAAAGCGTGATACAGGAGCAGGTGATGGTAGCACAACCTGAGGCGATCCGCGGCGCGGCTCGGTCAGCTGATGACAGGAAGCTGCTGTGACAACCTTCCGTCAGAACACTTGTGGTGCAGAAATTGAATAGAGGTCGATGCTAGCCACCACTGCTCATGGAACAAAGGGAACGAAACGACTACACTAAAACTACAAAACTGAGGGGCAAGTGAAGCGGCTGTACATCAGTGCTCGGGCTTATTTTCTTTCCGGCCGTCGCGCGTTTGTTCATTCAGTGAGCGCAGCCTCTCAAGGTTTTCCTTCTGGTCCCCACGGTGACGCAGCTCGGGTGAGGCTGTGGTGGCGGTGCCGTGAAGTTGGAGTGTCACAGTCTCACAGAGCAGCGTGGCTGAGCCGCTGAGGCCTTACCTGCGGGCCGCGGTTCAAATTGTGTGGCGCATTGTCCAGGCCAAAATGCTCAGCAAAACGGTTAAAGCGACCATCAATGGTCGACTGCTTATTTGTCTTCTTTTCCTCTGTTATGCGAGCTTCCTAGCAATATGGCCGTCCGCCCACCCGTGCAATAAATGCGAATGGACTCATGGTGCCGCTCTAGACTCCAGCGGTCAAATTGCGTCAACTGCCGATGTTCCCATTTACTCCGTAGTGCTTCGTGCCTACGGAGTACCTAGGTAATCATTCGGGCCCTATCGGTACAAGCACAAACACCGTCTGAACTTGGAAAACATATCGGAATTAGAACTGTGGTCGCTGTGATAACTAAACTCTAACCCCAAACACCAAGCGGCAGATACGCTCAAAAACGCTTAGATACACATGTCAGATGCAATTTGTCTCGCTCCATTCGAGCCCTCATCCCTCCATCTGCGCCGCCTTCTCCGCCGCAATCTTGGCCTCCATCTTCCTCCTCGCCGCCAGAATCATCTCATCCCGTCTTCTCTGCAAAGTCGACTGCCTCTCTTCGCGGTTGGAGCTCCACCCCTTGCCCTTCTTCTCTTCCTCATGGATGCCCGCCTCAATCTTGCTCTTAAGGTTATAACGCGTGATGAGATCCGGCTGTGACGGCTGGTCCGCCTGTCGGATCGCAGAGACTGTGCTCACCCCGGATATAGACTGACCGGGTGGAGGAGGAGGTTGGAATGTTATGGGAGGCTATAATTGATCTCAGAATGTTAGTATAAGCAGTGACCTCAGGACAACTTGCACGAGGAAAGCCCATAACTGGGGGGAAATCGAGTGACCCCCTAATATCAACGTACCGTTTCCAAACGACCAGCCAGAATCCGCTCCGTGGTATGCTGTATGTTGCCGCCATTGCGCTGCAAGTCCCACAAAATGCTCCGTCTATCCGTCTGTGGAAACATTTGCTGCACCCTCTCTACTGCTGCTTCGCGCGATCTGCGGACATCCTCTCGTGACCTCGCAAGCCCAGAGGTCTGTGATCCGGAAAAGAAGAGGTAACGTATTATCATGCCGGACACAAGCAGAATGCCTGCTAGATACGGCAAGGAGATCTGTTCGTTGGCCATTCTGATGGAGCCGATCCCCTCGGGGCAATGGAAACCTTTGCTTGTGTGTGTGTGTGTGTTCGTTTCGTTCGTTCGAGCAAGAAGGAGTGGGTTGAGGTGAGCGACAGTGCCACCAAGGAAGCTGTCGGGCTTGTCCAGAGGTGGAATAAACGATCCAGCTAAGCTGCAAGATGCTCGACGATAGCAGGGTAGTCGTCAGGAAGCTGCTGCAAGTTGCGAGTTGCGAATCGAGCGAAGGAAGGTGTCACAATCACGACTCACGAGAACGTGGAGGGTATGTAGGTTGAACCTCGGCTAAAGTCCAGGGACGCCAACAAAGCTTCAGGTGACATCTTCATCACCAATCGGCGGCTGATTACGCACTCTACTTCGACAGTGATATAAACTATTTTGCCACTATCAATTACCATAGCAGGCACTTGATACAGCTCCGCGCATATGGGAGGGATTGGCTTGTTGCCTGTTCAACACGTCAACAAAGCGAAGCAAAGCCAATCTTGCTGATCAGACATTGCTTTCAACCCCAGACAAATTTGGAAAAGAGGTATTTATCATAAGACGTAGCAACACCGTTCCCACTCCCGGATAATATTCCTTCATAACTCCAACTTCGAGTACGTTTGACGTCTGGTCGGCCTGAGCCCTGCCCAGGTGACTTTGATGGCGAACGGATCCGTGTGAAGGGGCCTCATCCGGGCGATGAAGTCTCGTGGGGGAGTTATGTCTAAGGGGTCTTCGGGAGTATTGGCCGCGTTGGCCGGGCATTGAGCGTGGGTGGGCTCTGCGTGGCGAGGGCGAGCACGAGCAGAGCCGTACTTTGGGCGGCTGTCGCGTCCGAGAATCTGCGAGTAGTGCTCTCAGGCGCGACATTTCGACGTCGTGCTGGAGGGTGGTTAACACGGATGGCGAACGTCCCGGTTGGCTGGAGACGGGATCCCCGGTTTGAGACGGAATTCCCTGCTGGGACGGAACTCCTTGCTCAGGAGGTCTTGGGGCCCGGGGGCCTCAGTGGCCTTTGCGGAAACTCTAGTGGAAGGAGCTATGATGATGAAAAATGGGGGAAATGGGGGAAATGGGGGAATAGATTTGACTTGTGCAAAGGTTCGAGTTTGCGACGTTCCGAGAGGTTCTGCATCAGACATTGCTTTCTCCCCCAGACAAATTTGTCTGACATATGCATGATGTGAACTTCAGTCTCGCACCCGGAGACTAGAGTAGGCTCTCAACTCTACTTCAACACATATCATCTTCACTGCACGGCGTCGACAAGAATGATATCTAACGGGAGATCGCGGGGAACTTGTTGTAAAATAAAGCATCGTGAATGCTTCAATCGCTGCATCATCTGAACAATGATCAGCCCAAGATAAATGGCAGCGCGATCATCAAATCCTATTCCTGCTGGCCAGCAGAACATGCCCATTGCTACAATGAGAAATAGTATCCCAGTCCTTTGATGGTTGAACGCCGATTAGCCCTTAGCACCAGCTCGTGAAGTCACTATTAAACGCATCGTCGTAGGCCCTGTCCTGCCATTGCCCTTTCGCCATCACATCAGCATCATGGTGCCGCCGGTGATTGGCCCAAGGTAGTATGCAAATCGCCATAAAATAGCGTCAACTCTCGCTAGAACCAGTTAACATTACAGAACGAGTCGAAGCACCAATTTTTTGGCTCATCTTACCCTGTCTTTTCGCCACAGTTCAGGATCCCATACAACATAAAAGCCTCGCTCATGATTTGGACTCAGAATCTGTGGCGTCATGTGCTCGTCTTTGGTCAGCCACACCTGGTGCCTCATGTGCCATCTCCAATTTCGAGAGTATCTGTCCATATTCATTAGAGTTCGTTTTTTTAGCCGATGGGGCAACCGTGCATTTCCATCGCATGACTTACAACTCTTTGGAAGCCAGCTGCTGTCGGACATCTAATGGGCAGCTGTAAAAGATCCAAAAGAGAGTCTCCTCACTGAAGTTTTGTATTTTGGTCTCTATCGGTTGCACGTTGGTAACATTATAACACTCCGGTAGACGGACTTTGGTAGCTGCCACCGTTGGTCGTGGAGGCTTATCGTCGAACAAGGATTTGACTTGTGTTGTAATCATCCTGGTCGTGTTAGCGACGATGAGTGGCGTTGTTTGCAGCCATGCAAGAAGCTTACTCTTGTGAGCTCATATCCAGTCCCATTGCAGTCGGATCCGTCCCTAGTATCATTGAATGATAGTCCGGGTTGTTGTTCATCAGCGTCCGCAGCCCCTTGAGCCCGTATTTCTCAATTTCGCTCATTCCAGCAAGCGGGTCGACTGCTTCTGGAGCTTGTGTATCTTGTTCGTCCCTCAGCTTCGCGGATACACTGTCGGTCACTATCCCACCCGACGGATCTGGGCCTGAGCCCCCGGCAGTCCCAGATTTGCCCACCCTCGAGGAAGGTTTTTGCCTGCGATCTTCGTCTGCGGTTGGTCTTTTAGGCTCTTGTCCACGCGGCAGTCCTAATTAAGTTAGCCACACGGAACTTCAACATTATGCTGTAAGAGATCGCGGCGCACCAATACCGGGCGGTGACCGTGCGTCATTGGCTCGAGTGTTGGCGGATAGCGCGTTAAGCAGGCCGTTCCCTTTATGTAGGCCCGAAGCTGCGTGCTGCGATGGATATCCTAACGACATCGAGTTTGAGTTGCGATCCAGAGGTGGAAATTCATCAGCCGTGCCGGGCTGCCCTTGGGAGGCAGATAATAAATTTCCCTCAGTTCCAAATCGAAATGAGCCCTGGTTGCCCATACGAGAATGTCCGCTTCCAAACATGTCCTCTTGGGATCCTTGCTGAGACGAGAGTGCTGGGACCTGAGTCCTTGGCACAGGACCGCCGAGATTCCTCGACCCTCCGGAAGCCCACATCGATGCGGAATTCGCGCTATTCAGCTGCGAGTTATTGGATAACGAAGGAAACTCCCTGGATACGTCGTTAGCGCATGTTCATTTTCGCCGGCGGACCGTACTACGAGAGCCGTTGATTTTCAAGTGGTAACAAGATGGCGGATAGACATCGGACAGCCAGGTTTACCCCTTAAGAACAGCAGCATAATCAAGAAGTGGATCTTTGTAGATCGAAGGCGTACGAGGGCTTGGCTCGATACAGTTCCCGATCGCCATGACCAAAGAAAACGGAGATTGACGGTCATACGACGAAATAAACCCGGGTGGACTCATGGGTAGGTTGGAAAGAAGACGGCAAACATCGCAAGGTAAAGTGAAGTGACATGCAAAAAGATGCGGCAGGCACGTACGACAAATCCAGCGGAGTGGCAGGTTGCGACCCGCTCAAACTTTGCGCGAAACTGACGTTTCCTCCCAGTTGTCGAACTTGGTTTTGGAATCCAGCGCTGCCCATCGGAACGTTGCCACCAAATGCCCACCCAGAACCATTGTTTGCTGCTTCAGAACATCAGATACAAGTTCAACGGGTCGTGGTTCGCAGAAACGTATTGCGATTTCAGCTTTACATACCTAGCTTTCCATTAGGTATGCGACTTGATACCGACCGTCCAGGTTGTTGATTTTGTTGCTGGCCCCCAAAATTCCCAGGCATGCCTCTCAAAGCCTGCGGCACTGGTCCTATTGTCGAACATAACGCGTCAGCTCAATTTATCGCAGGTTGTACACGCTCGACGCTAGTGTTGATGCATATCAATAGGCTTGTTCTTTGTTGTGTTTCTCTGTTCTCTGCTGCCAACACAGCGCATCTCGCAAGAGAAGTCTCGACCCCGAGCCTGCTTCCTCGCTGGCTTTGATCATCGAAGGGAGGTTGAACGGGTCGGGAAGGCTGAGCACTTGAAACTGCGTCGTGGCATTCTCGCGCGATGAGAAGCCCGCTATGTTGGTTCAGTGACAGCCAGAGAGCGAATGGCTTGACAAAAATATCGTCGGGCGACGCAGCAGCCGATGCATATCCAATCTGAGAATGGTGGACTTGGAAATGCCCTACCTGGCCGATTCATCATGTCTCGCGGGACGTTGTAATGTCGATGTTATAAGTTGCGTCGACGGTGAAATACCGGTATCTTCCGGTAGAGGTAAGTCAGGCGTCGCTTCGTGTGAGGTCGTGAATCGTTCGTTCGTCGGTCTCAAAGCAACAAGATCTGGTGATCAGCTCTGGGATTAGCATCGATAACGCAGGACAGACAGGCAAGGCTTAAGCCCATGCGATGCAGCATTGCTGTCCCGGATCCAAATGGGTCCGTGCCGAAGGTGGCATCAGAACCAATCAAATTCTTTTCCGCCCCGCCTACGCCAAGGCTGAACTTCTGAAGACAACAACCTCCACCAGCAAATTCGAAACGCGCTCAGCTTGGATTGAACATCGACGTCAGTAGGGTGCCCTTCCGATCTCCTTTTTAACCTGTGTCTTGTTCTCTCTATTGCACTCGCAGCACTCAGTGTATGCTCTGCTCAAAACTTTGTACAAAAGCTGCCTCTGAAAGGTTTCTACCTATCAAGATGATTTTCCCCTGTTCCGGCTGCACCTCTCCTGCTCGAGGCGCATCACTCAATTCAAAAACCTCTCGTACGCCCTGCAGCATCTTGGCCGTCCCGTCATCGAAAACAATCCGGCCTTTTGATCTGTGAATCTCAAAGTCGATTTCGTCATTGCTTCCTGGAAGTTTGTTGTCCCAAAGCACTGACCGCAACCATTTGTCGACGTGTCCCAATTTCGAGTCATCAAGACGTGGCACGGGTATGGATATGGTCGAGATGGTCTATATAATCAGCCACTTTCTTTTTAGAGAACATGTTCGCCAGTTGACTCACAGGATCTAGATGACTGTGGCCTTTCAGATGCTCATCTGCGTCGTTGAACTGTTCGTACGCATGCAAATCAAGCAAGAGGCCTTCCAGTTGAGGCACTACACTCTTTTCAGTGATATGTAGCTTCGCTACACGATTGATGGACTGGATTCGGGCCTTGACTAGCTCTAGCTCGTCTGCTGACACAAGATCTGACTTGTTGATCAAAATAACATCAGCATGGGAAATCTGGACGTGTGCTGTGGTCATAAGCGGACCATGGTCGTCGTGATGTTCGTGGCCGGGTGCTTCTCCCGTTGCTTCGTCCAAGCTTCGCAGTACATTCTTGGCATCTACCAAGGTGACTATACCATCAAGGTATATAGTGCTTCCTAAGCCATCGTCGACCCAGAAGAGGGGCGCGATATTTCCCGGATCTGCCAGACCTGTCGTTTCCAGCAGGATGTAATCGAAGGCACCCTTCTTCTCCATCAACGACTCAATGGCGTTAACGCCGGTATCCCTGTCAACAAACGTTAGTTGGGCCAGGCACAGGATTGACATGTGAATGCCATTTACTTGACCGAACAGCAAATACAGCCATTGCCCACATCTAGCCACTCTTCAACTCCTTCGCCGCCTTGATTGACGGTAAGCGACTTTTCAATGTCCAGCGCTAGTCGAGTTAGAATCAAGATCCCGATACACAAGACACGCGCGATCTACAGTCTTGACTTACAATCTCCGAACTCTGATTGTAATGCGAACCATCGTTCGACAAGTCAGCAGAGCTTCTTAATAGCATGCATCAAACCTTTGGGAGTACAGGGACTCATAAATCAGCCTACCAACCGTTCATGATCACGGCAATTTTTTTGCCATGCTGCGCTGTGAGAATGTAATTCAGCAGCGTTGTTTTCCCAGCACCCAAGTACCCTGCATAGGAAGTTAGTACAACAACTTGAAATAGGTATCTCGTGATCGACTGCTACATAATCAGGACGACTACATACCAGTCACAATGGTAATGGGAACCTTCACGGCGACTTGGTCGGTTTTCTGCTGAATGTGCCCCGCAGTGTCTACCAGTTCTGGCGGGGCATCATCATCGAAGTCCATACTCAAAGAGAAACCTGGTGTCTAAACGCGATGATAGTTGTGGCTTCAAGAAGAAACAGGAGATTTGATAGGCCTATATTGTTTCGCACCAAAGGATTATGTCGAAGTCGTACTCTGCATGTGGGAACAAAGCAATGACGAAATAGGAAAGACTCGTCACTCGCGGACTGAAGCTGTCGACAGTCGGCCACTCGGCGCGGAAAAAAACAAAAAGTGGGTCAATATTGAAAATCCCCGTCTGCATGTCCAATCCACTTTGACGCATCACGAGTCCACGACCTGATGCAAACAAACAAAGGCACGCTTCGTCAAGAAGCTCAAGGCTCTCAGTCTCTCTACACGCTCTACACGTCGATCACTGATAACTCACCCGAGCACGACCCGACTAGATGTTGTCCACAACATGTCCAAACAATCTCCACCAATTTCGCACATCAACATCCGCCCTCTTGAGCCAACCCCAGTAATGGACCTGGCTCCGGCTCCGAGCTCGCCTCGTCTGCCGAGTCCGCCTCCCCCAGCAGAGATTCAACCCAGTCCAAACTCACCGTCTGACAGCGCACCAGAAAGTCCCCATGCCATCGTGATGGAGCAGTCCGTCTTGGATGCCAACTCCAGGCGGCGCATTCATCCAGGCACGAAAGCTGCCGATATGGCTACTGGGCCTCCACTCGTGCCTCTCAGCGAGGTATGTGCAAGCGAAATTTAAGTCAAGGAAGGCCGCGGACGGGAAAGGAAACCTGACATGCTTTACGACTTATAATCTGACCGCATTGAAGCTAACCTTAAATACCTCTGCCTCTGCAGCTCGATTCGGCTTTCCAGCTTCAGGAACACCTCGCCGCTCTTCACTACTACCACACAGCCTCCAAAACGCAGGCGATAAGCCGCGACGCTGCCGTCCAGATTGCCACCCCGCCCGCTGGCATCGATCGTACCATCTGGCTCTACGAGCTCTGTCGATTTCTCATCGCCCAGTGCAACACCCTGATCGTAGGCTTCCTGTTCGATTCGCCCCCCTGTAGCGCCACGACATGCCCTGAGATGCGCGCTTCGGAGTGGCAATTTCTTTGCGCTGTCCATGAGCAGCCCAAGAGCTGCTGTGCCATCGACTATTGCTGCCACACACTGGACTGGGCCGCCAACGTGGTCTCGGACCAGAAGCTGTTTCCCAGCAGATTCGCTGTTCTCAGCGACACCCACAGCAAGAATACAGGTGTTAAGAACCTCGTCAATGTATTCAGACGGCTTCATAGGATCTTCGCGCATGCTTGGTTCCAACACCGTAGTGTTTTCTGGTCCGTGGAAAGCCACAGTGGGCTGTATATACTCTTCAAGACAGTGTGCGATTTATATGATCTGCTACCCGCAGAGAACTATAAGCTTCCTCCGGAGGCAGAGGGCCTCGACGCAACGCCTACTGCTGAAGCAGTAGTGGAGGTCAAGCCTACTCCGGTCATCATGAAGCCACCGTCTGAGCAAGGGCAGAATGCAAGTGCAGGAGGACCAGAGGATGACAGCATGCTTCCAGGCGGACGCACCAATACTAGGAGGCATATCAGGAGCAGTCCGTCGACGGGTAGTTCGGTAACAACGGTCCTGGAGACCGACGAGGAGGAAGCAGACAGTCTCGCTGGCAAGATGCGGGGCCTCCATATCTCAAATTACGAGGAACCAGAGCACGAGGATCCAGAGCCGGCAGAAGAGCCTCTTGTCGTGGTCAAGCAGGCTTCTGTGGCCGAAACAGTGCCTCAGGACCCAGAACACTCTGTCGAGCAGCATTTGGGTAGAAATGAGGCCGCACAGTCAACAATAAGGGAGTTAGATTCTGAGTCAGATTCCTATTCAGATTCTGATTCATCGGCAGATATGACTGTGGTGGATGAAACAGAATCACGCGCTGCGCAAGGTCAAAGGCCTGTCATCCACTCAGTTGATGAGCTCGAACTATACCCAACTACGGCCTCGGAGCTCCCATCTGAATCTGAGCCTGTATCTGAAATCGAGACTGAGACGGGAACGGATACGCAGACGCAGACGCAGACTGAGTCTGAGTCTGGGTATAAGCTCGAACCCGTCTGTTTCACTACCGAGGGGAGCACCGAGATCAAAGCTGAACATGAGCCCAAAGACGAACCCCAAGCCACTTTGGTAGCCCAGGCTAGGGAGGTGGGAAACGTTGACTCCTCCGTCAAGGAGCATGAGGCACAGGAAGCACAGAAGGATGACGCCAAGTCAACGGACATGATGGGAGAGACTGGTCAGGTTGTAGACCCAGAGTGACCTTCTTGACGTGATTTGGCGCCGTTTCATCATGAGGAAAGACGGCCGATTGAGGCAACAACCACGTCGCCGACAACAATAACAATAACAAGTCTAATAGCACCGACATTACTGGCTTCGTATTAAATACCCAACAGCCACAACTGCCCATGGGCTATTGCCATAGGACGGTCCAATAGAAACAACATCATCAACACCATCGAATCGACATCACCAACACCATTACCATCATCATTCCTCATCATCATCTCCTCGTCATCGCCATCATCAATGATACCCATATGCTGGTATTCTAGTTATCCAGCACCGCTCGATGATTCCGTACATACTGGGAAAAGGGAATCCCCGGGAAAGGGGTCTATAGCTACATGCACAGGCTACAGCCTTGGCTCCACATACTTTCTGATTATGAGCATCAGACATAATTCAAAGCATGGCGTTAGTGAATAGGGGTCAAGTCAGAAAGGGGTCTACAAATGTATACATAATCCTCTCATTCCACGTTGGTATCCTAATTACAAGCAACGTGCATACATACTTTTCAAGCAAGGGCATCACTTGGTAGCGTAAGTGGCGCATTATAAGTAAAGTTGTTAATGTCTGAATACCACATTGGCCCTTCTTCGTCTTGAACTATAGACAGACTTGCCATGAGTATCTTAACTCAGAGGAGAGAGCGGGTGGGGAGTGCATGGAGCCTTTCTATGTATAGCTTACCTATGTGAACGCACTTGTGATTCCTATGGTTCTCTCTCATCATGAGTAGGAGAGCGTAGCTACTACTTGGCACGACCTTCGTCAAAGACAGGTCAGTGCCTGATCATTCATTTACATCCGCTGATCGCATTGATTGGGATATGTAACTGATTCAGGGGCGAAAAGGGGCGATTCGGCGAAGAGGAGGTCCGTAGATAAATACATACACCCAATCTACACTTCTACCTCCCTTTCTCTGCCATCATAGGCGATAGGCGCATACTAGACCGCGAGGCCTTGGACGAATAGGGGCAAGAAGGACATAATCCCGTATCTAGGGTCTGTTGTATATCAGTTGGAAACGGAAGTAAAAAGGGGTCGCTCTGCATATGCACAATCCTTAAAACTCACGTGGATCCTCTGCACTCGTAGGCGATTGACTTAGGTAGTTTCAAGCACGACTTGGACCAATATGGCAGCGTATCATGCCTCTTATATACTTTACAATGAATATCGTCGGAGTATCCATCTCTTCTCGGTAGAGCGAGTGTCTGATGTGGCAGGTTCTTCTTCTCCTCTTCTTTTCAACTGTTCCTTCCTTACCTCTCAGTCTTCTTCGTTCAGACACTTCCATGCACCATACTGGCATATGCTAGTTCAGGATCGCTTTTTGACTTTGCCAGTCTCCGTTTGTGTTGTTTGTTTGTATTGGCATGTTATGCACGCAAGTTAAATTGCAGTGCACATGGTACTCTGATATGGTCGAGAATTGTTCCCCTGACGCATTCCTCAGTATTTCCATCTTATCTCTCGCTCTCCTCGCGCTATTTTGATGGTACACATACACATGTTTACTAACCCCTCTTAGGCCCCCTATATACAATTCATCTGTCGCTCGTGTGACAGGGCCTTGGGCCGCATACCGACAACCCCTGCGCTCTCATTCACTTACATACCCCCCCTCGAAAAAAAAAACTTAAAAAAAAAAAAACTCCTGGCGCTCTTTGAATCAACGTTGAGTGTCTTCATCATTTCAAGGACGTGTAATGACATTTCCGTGATCTGCTTGCATGAGAGTCATCTCAGCAGCTTCCAGCTTCGCAAATAGATGCCGTACTTCTCGAATGTTCTCGAACTGCGTATTGACGGCTGCTGTGTTTCGCTCGTCGGTAAACGCTCGTACGGCTTGCAAGACTGGAGTTAGGCCTTCATCGTCCGGTAACCACCAGCGAGTGAGAGACGGATCTCGAAACAAATGTGCTACTTTCTGGCGTTGTGCAGTTGGATAGATGAGCCTATGATTTCTTATTAGATTTTTATGCGTGTGAATGGGGGGAAGGATGATTGATGCATGTCAAATTCTCGGACGCCACGTCCTTTCTCTGGATCTCAGGCAAGAGACGCAAAGACAAGATGGGGGTCGACAGCGACCGAGTAGAAATGTGTTGTAAGAGCAAGTAAGAAAAATAGACATACCCCATCGTTTCCAACATGGCAAGTTTCCGACGAGCCCACATCTGGTGCCGCAGATCCCGGGGTAGGAAGAGAGATGCTAGTGAAAGGCAGCATTGCAACGGGATAAGCGCCCCCTTTGGCTTCAAGGGCCAGTATTCGACTGTTTCAAAATATTGGCAAACGGTGTAGGCATGTTTCGCCATCTCCGCAAACACTTGCTCCGCCGGCGCATCTGAGGATTGTGATAGATGCATAATCATGATGGACTCCCACTCCGTGTTTATAAGTGTTGTAGTGAAAAGGGGTCCTGTGTAGAGAAGACCGGGCATATAGGGATCCACAATGTCTTCCGGATCGGTCTTTATTCGATAGGAAAAGTCGGTGACGAGGTACTCTGGAGTGAGCAGGATGGATTCCCAAGTCGATTTCCACTCCAGCAGTTTTTCAGTGATGCTTGAATGCTCGCGAAGGAATTCTTCGGTTTCAATCTGTCCGCGACTGCCTCGGGCGTAGAGCATGGACATTTCGTATGATATGGTACGCAATTCGGTGGATCGAAGACTGATCTTGCAGTTCAGGTCGTCGGGGTTGGACAAGACGCGGGACTTGTAGTAAGTGTTCATCGAATCAAACCACTCCTTGGGCATGTCCGTCGGAAACCCACCCATGAGCGCCACAAAGCAGTCGTATCTTGAATACCAGTCCAGGCATGCTCTCCCAATCGCAGTTTCCAAAATCGATTCGGGGTTGTAGAGTTTGCAAATAACCTGAAACGCCGCCTTTTGGTGGCCCGTGAGATTAATCCAATCCCCGAAATATTCCTATGTGAAACTGTCAGACTGACTTGCGTGTTTAGGGTCGTCGCGAAGCAGAGGATGTAGCAGAGAGGGGCTTGCCTCGATAGTCAAAAGCTGAAGTATGGTCACCAACGTAAACACATTGTCCATTTTCTTGGTGTTGATCGATTCCAGAAGTAATGTGACACTCCTGTTGTAGTACTTCAAAAACTCCTGGATCTGTCCGTTCGGGTCCTGCAATGTCGCGTGATACGCAGAGAAGCCAACAACAGCGTTGAGCAGAGGTTCGTAATACACTGCTAAAGAAGGTAATATCCTGCCGAAGAAGTTGGCTTCATCATGCGGAATGCTGTAATGGAAGCTAGTGATGTTCTCCACGAAGTAGTTCAAGTAGTGTTGATATTCTGATGGAAGATGAGACCAATCGACGTGTCCTTCTGTCGGAAGACTCTTCAGATCGGGAGAGGGCGTTGCGGTTGATACATAGCCGTCCGGAATGGAAAGGCGTAACTTCTTATTCGCGTTTGGCGACACACTGTCGGCACTGTCCTTGTGTCTTGCCAAATCTTGGGTAGAGGAGCTTCCAGCGCAGCATTCTGACGTGTGCGAATCAGAAACCCCGTCAGGTGATGATTCTTCTACGAGCTCATCTTCGTCCATGATCGTGTCCAAAGATGTCACATCTTGGTCTTCGTCGCCAGTTTCGCCTTCCTTGGGTGATTTCGAGCTTGTCCTCTGCGCCTGCGGCAAGGCACTTCCGTCTTTCAACTTGGCGCTCTTCGAGGTCGGAGGATCTGGATATACGCAATCTCGATTGCCTTTCTTGCAGCCTGGTTGAGGGTTATTACTCTTCAACGTCCATATCTTGTCCTCTCCCACGGGAACGATTCAGATCTGGCCGAAACGCGTGGGTACTTACGTTCACATATTGGTCGGCTCTCGTCGCACTGACAATTTGCAAGGGAAATAGATCCTCCTGTCAGTGCTTCTCTCCTGTACCACACGACGTTGGATTGTGCTCATTCATGCAAGCAAGTAAGTACCTTGATCCGCCTGCTGCGGCACATGAAACAACCCGATCGAGTTCGCCGGTGTTTGACATGTTCGAGTCCAAAGGCCGGTCCCGTCATTGACTTCTTTCGAGCTTTGCCAGTACTGGAATTATTGAGGTGGTGCTGATCCGGAAATGAAGCCAAGTGCTGTAAATAATGATGGGGATTCTGCATTGCTGACTCCGGCGCAGAAATGGAAAGATTGGGAAGTGTTGAAATGTTCGATTCATCCGTCTTGGCGACAGGATGGCCTCTCACTCCTGACACCGATGTCAGGAAGTGGTGATAGTAGTCGTCCATGGCTTTTCCCTTTCTCTTCAGAGGAGGTCCTTACGCTATGCGTATATATGTCGATGATTGCAACTAGTACCCAGTACCAGGGTTGGCTTTACCCATACTCAATATGGAAGACGACGTGTTTCGTTGCAGAGGTGTGGGCATGGATAGCCACTCTGTGCGGAGCCAGCTGTCTTTGTGCTGGGCAGAATTCCGGGGGAGATGCCAGTGTCTTCCTTGAAGATTCAAGGATTGGATCAGGGGACGTGTTGCTTCCAACTGAGGCGAGACTAGATAACTACGACACCTTTATAATTATCTCCAAAGAAATACTCTAAGCCGAGGACTGCCGCTGACTGAAGTCCTGGTGTCTCGTATGAGTTGCCAAATGGAAACGAATGCTTTGGGCTGCTTTGTCTGGTTGATGGGAGGCAATTAGCCAGTGCCCAGTAAGTTTCCTGTTTGAAATTGGGTGTAGCCCAAGGCCACAGCAAACTTTCGCCAAGCATATAGACAGCGAAGACCAATTTGATCTCAGCTGGGAAGGAAATGAGGCCTGACGGCCAGCATTTGCCTCTTTCATGGACCGTATTTTAAGGCTGTCAGCGTGGAGACGCGGATAAGAGTGACAGGAGGGCTTGGGTCTTAGTACGGAGTAGTAGTTGTATCTCCACAATGCGACCAGCATCTCGGACGGCTGTTCAACCAACCCTGTGATAAGTTGGCAGATTTCAAAGTGGATAGGTATTTCCCTTGAGAGAAGGTGAAGACTACTTATTAGAGGCGGATGATGACAGTGTCATGCAACTACATACATACCTCCTACAGGCTACAGTTTGTGTACGCCCGATACGTCAGGATGTCGCAAGTCAGAGTACATACATACTAAGCCGCCGGGACTGTGACGGGTGATGAAAGATGGACGGGGCGAGCAACGGGGAAACTATCCCTAGTGACCTGGAGCAAAAGGGACCTACTCCGTAGAGGCAGTCTTCACATCATGGCACTTGCCCGGGTAGTCAGTACAAGTTCTTTAAATTGTTGTTAGCAATGACTGCCCCGTTTTGAAGGGCCCAGCCACGATGGAAACAAAGGTGGAAACAAAGGGTGCTTCCTCTCCCCACCTCCTACGCAAGAGGAAGCGGATCGCCAAGCAGTGGCCCAGGGAGCCAGTACCTTAGGTAGGTAGTGCAGGAAAGCAGAGCTGATAAACAGCAACATAGAAATGGAATCCACAAGCCAAGACATGGTGAGACCAGCAAGTTGCGGGGGAGTCCCCGAGGACCTCGGAGAGATGGATGGCTGCCGTTGATGCATCTTGATGAACAAGCCGCTCTCGGGGCAATGGCAGAATTGGGTTGCGGGGGGTTGACGACAACGGCCTTGACCGCGCGGCACTCTGATGGGTTGACGTATGCTACGTTACGTGAGCGATATGCCATGTGCTGCGTGTGCTGTGTAATACATACATACCGAGGTAGGTATGAATCTGAAGTTGAATGCCTCGCCGGCGATCTTCCATCAGCTTGCAAAGAGCGCCATGGAGGAGATGGAGCAGAAGCGGAAGGTCCCAAGTGAGACGACTCAGACGAGTCCGTGCTTCTGACTCCTCTACTACCGGTACCCCCGGCCGAACTAAAGAGGATGATGCTTGACGGTTTATTGGGCCAATTATGCCAGACCACAAACAAATCTCCACGTACGCCGTTTCCCATTGGCCAACGTCTGCAGCTTTGGTCGCCGCCGTGCGAGAGAGAGTCAACATTTTAACAAGGTTACAACTTACAAGATGCGGCGATATTGGCAGCAGTGTTGCGCTTCGTCGGGAAACCGGTAAGAATGAACATGAGAGGACCGTACCTACCTAGTACGGAGTACATACTATGTACTACTCCGTATGTACATACCTGCGGTAGTGCGTTGCAGACAGCACGAACGGGCGTCCAGAACATCAGCGACGACGAGCCAAAGCAGGGGGCTGCTGCCTTCCCTTGTAATTAAGTTGTTGCCCTCGGACATTGATCGCTGCCTTGGTCCGAAGGGTGGAGAGTCGACTTCAAGATGCATTCTGGCGTCGCGGAGCGCGATGGGCCGCGCTCGCCCCTGGTCTAAATCGACAGCCAGCTGTGCGTGTGCAACGGAGTACGTCTGGACTCTGCCACCAACGTTGGCTCCTACCTAGTCTCTACATAAACATTGTCGGGGTTGGTTGTATTTAGCAATTCCCGACAATGGGCGATGGATTCTGGCCATGCTGCATTCTCTCCGTCGGCTGTTGGCGCCGGTGACATCAGCAGTCCCATTATACAGGCCAGATCAGGATGACCCAGTCACCCAGAGCGTCCGGGCGTTGGGCATTGGCTGGGGTAATAACACGGGGAGGATAAGTTCCCCAGCCCCCTTCATGTCCATTCATCATCCGGCGGCAGACACGCCGCCCATCCGTCAAACCACCGTTCTGGTTCCATGTTCTAGACGTTCTTTTTTTCGGCGGCCCTTCATTTCACACGAATTATCTTCATCCAACTTGCCGTGACCTACCTAGGCAGGTACATACGCCAGGCAGGGGAAATGGTTCCATCGACGACGCGCCATGATCCATCCCGAGACCCGGATCACCCCCCGCCGCCCCTGGCTGAGCTTCTTTGGGAGGGCAAGTTGAATGGAAGTTACGGTCTGGACTCTACCTAGGTAGGTACCTAAGTAGGTATGTAGTTCCGACTCTTGGGCCTTCCATTCGATAATCAGACTCGGCAGACACAATCGAAGACTGCGCAAATGGTCCTGAAGGACTTGCCGTCCTGACGTCGAGAGCTTCAAATGCTGTCGGCTTGTCGACTCTTCAGAAACGGCACATCTCCGTAATACGCTCTGCTCCCTCGCCCTGACGATTCTCTAGCCTTGTCCATCGTGCAATAGCCAGAGCGAATATGCGGTACATGTAACATACCACTATGTACCTGTGGCAGGGTGCAAACAAGCCCTGGCTTTTTCGATGAACAGGTACATAATAAAAACATTTACATACTACCATCTATCCTCGCGCGTTGCCTTATTAGCTGGTCATTTGAACACGAGAAATCGGAATATTTACTGGCATACATACCTGCCACATTTGCGTGATTGACTACCTAGTCGAGTAATTCCCGCCGGAGCTGGATTCTTGGCACGCACGGAGTTTATTCAATCATGGACTCCATACCAAACAGATATGTTTCTGAACAAGCACCACGCTGTCAGTCGTCGATTCAATAGCGGCTCAACTTCTGGCGAATAACAACCCGACCGATTCATATGAAATGCGTGCGTTGGAGTAGTTGACCGCCTTTGCTTTCAAGAACGCGATGACGATCGCATAGTCAAGCATCATTGCGCATGTATATGCAGCTCACCTCCGCCCTATCAAAATGTCCCATCGTGCGCGAGGCATTCGTGTATAATTACCTACCCGACAACTCCACCATATGGGACGGCTTGCTGTTTAGATCTTGGCGCGGTTACACGTCGTTAGTGGCCTTTGAGTGTCTCTTTTCACAGGACTTGCCCTCACTGACTTCGCTTTACAGCAAGAACAATACGAACGGGCAGGCGGCCTGTGGAGCAGGAGTTTGAAAAGTGAGAATATGCCCAATTTTGTTCCCCTGTATTGTCTGCTTGCCGTTCGTGGTTCTGTCAAATTCCTGTCCGCTGCTTCTAGATATATGTATATGCTGTACGGGCAAATGTGTCAACGTACGGAGTAGGTCTACATACTCCGTATGTGAGATTTTGAGCATGTCTACTCCGTACCTACATAGGTACCTATGTATGTACATATGTATGTACCTACCTACCTATGCAATTGGAGATATTTGGATCAGACGCGTTGGCACTGGGCAGACAAGCATTCGGATCCGGTGTGGGGATAAGATGGCAACAGGCAGTGTGTGCTTGCCATGACTCCGACTCCTCCGTGGGTGCCCCGGTCATTTGGCCAATGTACGGAGTATTATCCGTACCTAGGTACTCCGTATGATAGGTACATGATACATCGTAACATCATCGAAAAGAAAGACAGCCATGTTCTCACGAACATTGTGCCTACCAGGCATGTGCCTACATATGTATGTAACTAAGGGTACGAGTTCTCTGCGTTCGACCTCTTTCCAATCGTGAAAATAAACACGAGCTGAAACAGCGGCCGCGAGTCAATGTCCACTTGAAAACGTGTCTCCCCACCCTGGGGCCTGGAGAACATACGAACAGTTACACACGTATGTATATTTTTACTACGAATTAGCATGGCTTGCTGTTCCCCAGAGGCGCGGGTGGGAAGCAAGCGGAGAGTTGTGTTGCTGCAAGATTGTAAGTATGTAATTATTTCGATGCCAACCTCTTCTTGGCCTTCCACCAAAGCCATGACCGACACTCATGTGCGCCGTCACCCGTGTGTACCTACTGTGGCTAGGGGTTTTATTTCAGGAGACGCTAAACTCGAGATGGGATCGTCACCGAGAATTCTTACGGAGTACACCTACGGAGCATGAGAAAAAGCAATGTCGCAGAGTATCCGTCATGTGATATATGGTCGGGATCTGAGGAGCATCAGTGGGCAATGCCTCGGAACGAGGACGAGTCCTCACGGGCAATCTTCATGTGAAGAAGTTGGACTGCACGCAGCACTACATACTGTAGACCGTTTCTCTGTATCGAATGGCAACGTTCTAAATTTCGCTAGCCAACGAGTTTTCTTAAAGTGGATGACACACAGGTGCCGCGGCGTTGCCTCCACTTGTTTATTCCAAGCGAGGTCTGAGCGAGATGTTTATTAGTCCACAGCGTCCCTGGACCTCGACGGTCCACGCGTGAAGATGTTATCGTCGAAGACATACCTAGGTACCATGTATCTAACGTCTGTATTCGTG
Organism: Claviceps purpurea; assembly: GCA_029405325.1. Classification (NCBI taxonomy): domain Eukaryota; kingdom Fungi; phylum Ascomycota; class Sordariomycetes; order Hypocreales; family Clavicipitaceae; genus Claviceps; species Claviceps purpurea. The sequence goes on along the minus strand of CM055783.1, from coordinate 1,271,467 downwards.
AATCGTAGATACCTAATGTACGGAGTATGTACTCCGTAGTTACATATCTGCCTCCTCCGCATTGCAGATGGATAGCTGTGGTAAATCTTCCGACTGGTCAAGGTAGGTAGGTACATTCATACAATCGGTTTGCTGTGCTACCATAGCGATCCTTTGATGACAACGGCTCGATCGAGGAGCGATCGCAGCCCGGTACAACTGGCCAGAAGCTTGTACATACATAGGTATGTATGTACTCCGTATGGGCTTCATGTACATACTCCGTATGGTGCATTAATTTGTGTTCTGTTGCGGACTAGCGGTGAGAAGGGGGTTAAATTGGAACAGGGGCCAAGAAGTAAACAGCAAATAAAAACGAGTAACTAAAGGAAGTTACTTACGGAGCAGAAAGAGATGGGTGAATTTGATGAACAGGGCTCTTCAACCCACGATCTTTAGTTAGCTTCAGGAAAACACGCTGCCCGAGATGATCGATGGACTTGAAGAAGGACACGAAGTCGCGCATCGCTCCTGCCTCATCTCCCGCAAATGCGACCATTTCACTACCTCTAACACGTTTGCTCTCCGCAAGCAAGTAGGTATTCCGTGATACTCACGACAAACCCGCGACACTGCGCGTCTTTATCGGGTACCTATGTACTTGATGTTGAAAGAGTTTCAGGTTTGCATGTGCCGTATTTCCGGTGACCCAGTAAAAGCAAGGTGATGCATTCGTACGTTGGACACAAGTGCCGAGGTACTGTACGGACTCCGGAGTACCTACGGCCCGAAACGCGGGTGGTCATTACTACCCTACAGAGAGCGACCGCAATTTTTTCATTTCGTCAAGTCATTCTGCTCCGAGGATAGCTATCGGCGAGGGAATAATAATGAGAAAGAAGAAAGGCTTTTTTGTGAATTCTGTTTTCACTGATGCGAATGGAAGTGATAAGCTTGACTGCACTGTGGCTTTGGCGAAAGTCCATAACAATTATCAACCGATACACTGTTTTGAGACATATAACGTCATCACGTGCGCCTCGTTGTTCTTCAAGCTTCCAACGACCCCGTTGCGAAGCATCTACTCAAAGACTATTTAGAGCTTTTAAATCACAAAAAAAACCTGTCGCTCGAAGTGTCATTACTGTCTAAGATTGCAGAGACATCAGAGCGGCGTCGCAAGATGACAGACGAGCCGGCACTTGGTTGGGAGTCAAACCGCCGGGTCGACCATGACACAGTGTTCCTAATAGCTGTCACAGTCATGGCATTCATAGTGCCTATCTTCATGATATTCCCGCCCCTTCCGGTAGAGACAAGCGATGCATTGCGGCAAACACACCGTAAACTTGGGCGGCCGGCTCACCGAAGCAAATTGCCGTCTCGTTCCACGCCGGAGCAACAGCCTCAGCAGGCAAAATTGCCCACTATCAAAAGCCTCTTCATCTATCCGATCAAGTCATGCAGAGGAATCGAGCTCGACAGGAGCAAAGTACTACCGACGGGACTAGAACATGATCGGCTCTTCACCTTTGCACAGCTGAAACCGATGGCAGGACAGAGTGGCCGGTGGGAATGTTTGACTCAGAGGCAGCTCCCACTCCTCGCAAACGTCAAGGTGGACGTGTGGCTTCCAGATCCCTCCAAGAAGAGCCGAGAGCTTGGCCACTCAGATGCAAGATTTCTAGTTGTAAGATTTCCATGGCAAGCCCCCGGATGGAGAGGCACCATGCACTTCCTCGCCGCAAAGCTCAGCAGGGGCTTGAGCGCAAGCCCAGAGAAGCAATTCATCCTGCCTTTGGATTTTCCCTCGCAGGAAGAAATTAAGGCCCGGACGTACGAGTTCTCCCATGTCAAGATCTGGGAAGACGTTGTTCAGGTGCTGAACATGTCCGCGGATTTGCCTCCGCAGCTCGCCATGTATCTGGGCGCCAAGCATCAGCTAGCGCTATTCCGATCCGATCCGTCAAGCAGACGACAGGTCTTTCGTAATATTGCTGCTCCGGAAGACACTCTGGGACACGAGTCCGTAGTGGATTTTCAAGACGGCGTAAGTGCCATGGCTCGTTGGCCCCTTCGTACAATGCACAAGAAAGCAGAAGCTGCATGCATATTGATAATGTCAAGTTCAGTTTCCAATACACCTTCTCAATCTGTCAAGCATACAAGCTCTAGAGTCGCTCATACAGAAAGATAAAAGTATACAGAGCCTTGATCCACGTCGTTTTCGTGGAAACATCATTGGTTCGTAACCTGCCTCCCATTATAAGTCTTCTCAACAACACTGACTTCTGTGTGGGTTGAACTGCTAGTTTCTGGGCCCCCGGAATACGACGAAGATGATTGGAAGTCCGTTCGGTTCAGGCGTTCTGGTGTGCTGGAAGAAAGCAGCATTTTTACCGTCACCTGTCACACCGTAAGGTAAGAAGCTCAAGCTAAATTCCCCCGCTGTTCCAAGGAAAAAAGAAAACACAAGATGACCGTTGAAACCAGGTGCAAGCTGCCAAATGTAGATCCAGCTACAGGCGTCCGCCATAGCGTCGAGCCGGACCGCTCTCTTCGCAAATACAGGCAAATTGACGACGGTGCTCCCAGGATGGGATGTCTGGGCATGCAACTATGTCCTGTATTTCCTAACACAGGCACGCCCGCGCAGCTGGAGTCGTATGTGGAAGCCGGCATGGATGTCGAGGTTCTCAAACGAGGACCACATAGATACCCCGGATAGACTCCGATAGAGTGCCTAACGACATTGGTACAACGATTCGATTTCCACGAAACGTAAGCCAGGCGAACCCTGGTTCAATTGTATTGTCATGCAGGTCATATGCGTACATTTCGTCCCCTTGAAGTTTGGTAGACGCTCCTGTGCTCGTCACATCATGCATCGCTCTCCATCCATTGATAAGCACCCGTAATATGTACAGTATTTCCTCCCTGGACCTTTGCACACACGTTGAATATGTTGTCGTCTCTCACTTCATGTCGGCTGGTGTCAGTGCTTGAACCATACTTGTGCCTTCGCTAAAGCGCGTTTTGAAGATTCGGTTCGCATTCTGGAACATGCCGTCTTTTAAACTGACAACGATGAACTGTGAACCCTTGAAGCGCGTCTTGATGAGACGACCAATGTTTTGTGTGTGGGAAAGATCGAGAGCAGCATCAACCTCGTCTAGGATATACATCGGTGCAGGCTTGAACTGCAACAGGGCCATGATAAGAGACAGAGCAACAAGAGATCTATAAAGGGGTCAGTATAGTCATGTGGGCCGGGTAATGAGATTGTCGGACTGTACCTTTGACCACCGCTGAGCTCCGTTAAGCTTTGTTTCCACACTTTTCCAAGACAAACTTTGACTTCAAGGCCATCGCTGATTGTTTTACCCTCGGGAGGGTCAAGCTTGGCGAAACTGTCGCCTGGAAGCAATTCAGAGAAGATGTGACCGAAATCACGATTCACTTTCTCCCATGTTTCGTGCAACGCTTTTTTCTTGTAATGGTCCAAGCTGACAATTGTCTCCTCAATCTTCCGTTTATCCCGAATGACAGTCTTGATCATATGCTTCAGCGTCATTTCCTTCTTCTCCACGCTATCAATCATGTTCATGACCTTGGGATTGATCTTCTTCTTCATGCCTTGGAATCGGTCTGTCAAGTTTCGAAGACTAGACTTGCACTCGCCGATATTTTGACCTTGGAAATCATAAGGCGTACCGCTGCGGCCGAATTTGTCCTTTTCTTCTTGAATCCACTCGTGCTCCGATTCCAAATGCGCGACGTTGTCTGCAGAACTTTGCTGTTCCTTATGGAAGCGTTCTACCTGGTGGCCCAATTTCTGCATCTCCAGGCTTTCCTCGGTGATGCGAGAGTTCTTTGACCTTGTTGCTTCCTCGAGAGCTCGAAGCTCGTCGTCGAATAGAGTCAACTTTGCCTTCTCAGCATTTAGCTGTGATTGAACAGAGTCGTGAGTATCGGTCAGTGCACTTTGCTGCTTGCTCAGGCCATCAACATCTTGTAGGGCAGCCTTGATACATAGCTCGGCTTCCTGAAGTTGTTCTCGCGCCGCGGACAAGTCTGTGCCTACTTGCTCCACGTCAAGCTGCGCAGTTTGGAGTTTTTTCTGCACACCTTTGACTGCCGACGAGCTCTTCTCGAGACTTTCGCGCAGCGTATCTACTGACTTCTGCAGCTCGATAAGCTTTGCGTCTTTATTAGTATCAAAGTCTTTCATGTCTTTCTCAATCCGTTTCACATCTGCACTAGCTTCCACCTGACGAGCCTTGGCTTCAGTGATGTTGCTTTGCAGTTCCGTGATGCTATTTTTCATGTTTTCGACTTCCAAAATGATAGATGACGAAGAGTTGCCACTGATCTGGTCTTGAGCCAACTTAATTTCATGGTTCTTCAAGTCCAAGTCTTGCTTGAGGCGACGGGCTTGATCGAGTTTTGATTTCTCCTGGTGGATTTTGGCTTGAATGTCTCGCAGAGCATTTTCCGCTTCCTGGAGCTGGCGGGAGAGATGGTTCAGCTTCTGTAGCGTTACTAAGACACCACTAGAATTTGGTGCACTGCCTCCCGACAGTGTCCCGGAAGGATCGTATGCGTCGCCCTCCAAAGTAATGCTTCGCATTCTGACATTGGGGTCGAATGTAACGCGCTTTGCGGTCTCCGCATCGGCACATATTAAAGTGTTGCCAAAGACGTAATCCATCGCGGCTGATATTTCGTCGTCATACCCGACGAGGGAGAGCGCAAGATCGACCTTACCAGGAGCAATGCTCTGCGCCGTTGCAACAGTCTGCGCCGAAGCTTTGAAAGCGGCGATCTTGTTAAGAGGGATAATGGTGACTCGCTTGCGAAGTTTGCCTTTTTGGAGCAACTGGGTTCCAGTTACTTCCGAGTCGACTACAACGTTGTATAGTCGACCACCAGCACAAATCTCAAGGGCCGTGCCGGCCCGAGTATGATCTTTATCGAGAGTGAATAATTGAGCGACAAGTCCCTTGACCTTCGTTCTATCGAAACCTGGTGTGGGATCCGCGTAGTTGAAGTCTATATTCGCGACCTGGCGCTTTAGTTTATCTGAATCCTGGCGGAGAGTCCTCACAGTTTGCTGTAGCTGTGATTCTTGCTTGTACATCTGCTCTTCTTGGTCTTGTTGAAAACCCAGCTTCTGGAGCTCTTTCTCGAGCCGTTCCGTTTGAGCTTTCAGCCCATCAAGGCCTCGCAGAAGATCCGCATTTTGCTCTTTCGCTTTCCTGGCGCGAGGTTCCTCTTCCTTCAACCGACTCTGAAAGTGGGCAATTTTGATTCTGGCTTGCTCTTGCTCCGTAGCTGCGGCAGTAGCTCGATTCTTAGCATCCTGAAGCTGCCCTTGGTAACCATTCTCTTGCCCGTCCTTGGATGCAACACCTGTCTGAAGAGTCTGCAGGAGCTCTTCTTTTGACTCTACTTCTTGGGTTTGTTTGACGAGATCGTCCTTTACCTTGTCGTAACAAGCCTTGGCATCGTCAAAAGCTGCGGTTTTTTCTTGGAATGCCGTTTCCAATTCTGAAACGGTTTTCTCTACCAACCTCTTCTTCTCTTTCTCCTCTGCCAATGTAGTTTTCTTCAAGTCCAATATAGTAGCCAGTCGAACCAGCTCGTTGGCATGTTTCTTGACATCCTCTTCAAGTGCTTGGGCTTTGCCGCCCTTTTTGAACTCTCGATCGCGCTGAGCTCTCACTTTTTTCACGTCCTCTTCAAGATGAGATAGTTCGCCCTTGAGGCGAGTTGCCGAATCCTCAAGCAATTTGAGTCGCTGTTTTTTACTCTCCAGGTCAGAAGCAGATTGCTTTAGCTTTTCTTGGCATCTAATGTAGTCATATGCGACCACGACTCGTGTCAGTCTTTCGAGGTCGTTTTGAGTCTGCTGGAAGTCCAGAAAGGCTCGTTTCTCGGTGCGAAGCTTGTCCAATTTGGGTTCGATTTCGTCTTTGAGCAACTCCCGCAATTCCTGAAGCTTCAGCTCTTTTTTACCCATTGTCTTCAGGGCTTTATCACGGCGGTCCTCAAACATCCTGGTTCCGGCTGCTTCCTCAATCATGGCCAGAATCTCCACTGCCTTCATGTTCAGTACCTTGGTGATCCGGCCTTGCATGATAAGAAAATTCGGGTTGTTGATGTTGAGTTGAACGGATTGGAACAAATTTTGAACCGTCTGCTGCTGTGCACGATGACCATTGATGAGATATTTTGAGGTCCCGCCTAGAACAATTTGACGTGTTACGCTGATGGACGAATATTCTTCGAAGCCGATCGGTGACTTTTTGGTATCTCTGTTGTCGAAAACGATCGTTACACTAGCTTTAGTGACACCGGCTTGCCCACGTTTATAAATGAGATCCTGATCTGAATTTAGTACCAAATGAAGTAGAGTGATAGCATTGGAAAGCATACTTGGAGGTTTTGTGCTCGCACTGTTGACATGTTGGTAATGCCCAGCACAAAACAGATAGCATCCAGTATGTTTGATTTACCACTGCCGTTGAGGCCGGTAATGGAGTTGAAAGATTCATCCCTATTCGTGCACGTCAGAATCGGGGCTTGGAACATTCATCAGTTCATGGTAGATGTTTTTACCATCCTGATATCACCGTCCTCACGGCATACGACTTGAAGCCCTGTAGAAGATATCTTTAGTAAAATTAGAAAAAAGCGGTTCAACGAAGAAGATTAACGTACGTCAATAATGACCTCGATCACTCTCATATTGTCGCAGTTTCTTGGCGACAGTGATGCAAGCACTGAGCAACTGCGCCGTGACGAGACTGGACGAGCCTCAACAAGCCCACCTTTGCCGCGCCGAAAGTAAACAATGCATGTTTACTATCCGATAAGGATCTTATCGCCACGTGCACCCCCACCATGACCGTTTTCGAAACGCCTAATAGGTAACGCGACTCGCGCGCTACGCAAGGGCCAAGGCGGCCCTTCGTGCGCTAGCCCGATTCGGTGTCAATCAAAACAATCAATTGGTATGATCTGGAATGAGGTGCCAATAGTTGATGTCAAAGGCGCTTCACGCCAGCAACAGCGACATAACCTTCGACAAAGGCTATCGATTCAGTCTAAACTTGATTATTCACGCAGTTGTAGATGTCTATATGAACTCAGAAGTTTCATCCACATACGATACCGTCCGCGACACGATTCGACACAATCCGACACACCGCTCGCCTTTGTTGGCGTCGGGTAGCTAACCATGGCTGCGATGAGAGCACCACGTATGCAAGTCGGCTGTACAGCATGGGTTGTCGAAGAGCGAAACGCAGCGCTGCAGATCGCGCAATCAGAGGTTGACGAGTTCTCCTATTCGGCGCGAAATGAGCTTGACTGGTTGAACGAGCACATGGCCGGGATATTTAACGAAAATGAAATGTACGCGTGGCCCGCGGTAAACTCGTAATCCATTGTCGCTGCTAACAAGTTGTGCAGGAACTTTGCAGAAGCATTCAAAACCCCGGGCAAACTCCGTGGAAAGGTACTCCGGACGGTCAAAACACAAAATCCCCTAGAAACACGAGTGGTAGGTTGGAATTGATTAATCTCTCAACTCAACATCGCTAACTCCCGGGAAGCCACTCTCTGAGGTTTTTTCCGCGACTTCAAACGCGTCATCTAGCCCAGTCAATCGCAATCTATCCCCGAAACATAATGATCATGCTGCTAGAGGATCGCCAGGTGTGGGAACCTTTTTCCCTTCCAGGCAGGCGACGCAGGGCGTCCAGGACTCCGGCTACTTTGGCAGTCAGGATGTTGCGCCTTTAACTATTCACATGGACATCGATCATGACGACGCACATATCTCCCCTCACTCGAACTCGATCTTTCCAAATGCAATCCTTCGCGAAAGCGAACCCAAGCGTGCTGTTGTCGCCGCTGACTCCCCGGGAAAGATGTTTCAGATGTCCAATGAAGATCAGGCTTGGCGAATTTCGGCCCAAACATCTAACAAGCCTGCTGAAGGTGCAGGATCTGATCTTGAAAACGTATCTGATTTTGTGGACGACGAGTCGCCATCGAGACGTTTGAGCTACGACACGAAGCAGGCTGACTATGCTGATGAGGGTCGATCAATTTCAGATGTCTCGAGTCCAATACGTCCAATCGTTCGCAAAAGTAGTTTGAACTTTGCGTCTTTGCCTGCCAGGGAACCCCTCGCAGCCGGCAAGAACAATGGAGCTAGGATCTCCCGCACGAGCCATGTGGAAAACGTACGGACGAGCTATTACGATAGGCCAACGGGTGGCAGAAGTCTCGGAGGAGCACTTGCAAGATTGGACCGGGGAGGAAATTGTGAAGCTGATATGGACGTGGACGATGCGACTGACGTTGACGCCTACCAGAATGAGGATTCCAAAACATACACTCAAAGACTCAAGGACCAGATCAACCAGTCTGGCCAATCTGAGCCCCAACAGGGGCACCCCTTGCAACAGAACAAGACACTCGAAGTAGAGATTGCTTCACCTCTCCCGTTTGACACAGTGCAGTCTACACCAGGGGCGTTTCCAGAGGATGACGATGATGATTGGATTGAACCGCCGGCCACCATCTCCGCGGCAGATGGAGAGCGTGTGAGCCTTCTGAAGTGTCATTCTGCGGACGTCATGGAAGATATCCAAGGAAAAGAAACCATCGGCGAGCCTAACTTTGCCGTCTCCGATGACGAGACGACGAGCAGAACGCAAATCGAGCAACCGGGCGAGCCCACGCAGGTCAAGGCTGCCCACGGGCACTCAAAGTCTGCCTCTATGTCAGTCATTCCAAACGTTCACACGGCAGTGGGAGAAGTACACACACTTAAAAAGGTTATGTCTGTATCGAATCCGAGTCTTTTGACTGTGGTCGAATCGGGAGGCTTCGGTTCCCCGTCCAAGTCTGTCTCTCGCAGCTTTCGAGAAAGCCCGCTCAAGCAGGTAAAGAACAAACTGTCATCCATCTTGAAAAGTTCCAGAGGATTGCTGGCAAGCAGCGCTGCTATTAGCGCTGAGGGCAAGCTGCTGACGTCACCGTCCTCGACTCGGCTCGGTCTGAAGTCCTTCGTGTCATCTGATTCTGTTACTGGTCTAGTAAAGACTGGATCACAAAGCTCGATTAATCAACCTCAGGCAAGCCCTACTCGGGCAACGCGCCGTACCAGAGCTTCTACGGAGAGGGAAGAAAACAAACGGGAAAGAGAAGCCAAGCGCCTTGAGGAGCAGAATATGAAACTAGAAAAGGCTCGACAAAAGGAGAAGGAGAAGGCTCGTATCTTCAACAAGGAACAAGAAAGGGTTGCTCTTATGGAAAAGCAGATTGCTGCCAAGAAGAATGAATCAAGGACACCAGAAGAGGGACCGTCCAAGCCCGCGAGGACCGGTCTCAGAAACACGAAAACTAGGCAGGACGAAACACTGTCTGTGGACAAGGACGTCGAAATGGATGACGCCTCAACGGTGCCGGCTCCCTCGCTTACGCGATCTCTTGGCCCTGCTCATACCTCTCGCAATAAAGAATTGAAGCGACCGGCGAAACCAATGAGAGAAACGCAAATCAGGCCGAAGCAAGCCCCGACTGTCATCAGAGTAAATACAGGATCCCAGCATTCCCAGTACAGACTCTCTACTGCGCCACCTGATGCCGCCCAATCCCATCAACTTGTTAGCAAAGCCAGCAAAGCCTCATTGCAGACCAAATCATCAACGCAGAGCTTGAGGGGCGCTGCAGCCAGTCGGGCCAAGACGCAGGAACTAGCAGCGAAGAAGAAGGAGCAGGAAGAGCGAGAGGCTCAGAGACGTCGTGACGCAAAAGCCGAAATGGAACGAAAAAAGACAATGGCGCAAGAGGAGCAGCGCCGACAGGAACAACAGAAGCGTCAAGATGCGGAGCGTCAGCGACAACAGCAGCAAGAAGTTTCTGTGTTCCAATCACAAGTTAAAAATAATGAACAAAGGAAAGCAGCAATTGAAAAGGCGAAGCAAACCAGAGCACCGCCCCCGGCCATGCGTTCGCAACCCAACGGGCCTCCCGATTTTTCCATGTCTCACGAGACCCCGACCGCCGAACAGCCATCTCGAATGAACTCTATTGCTCAATGGGGTCAAGAAGAGACGAACCGTGCAATCCACGCAATTCCTGCTAGCGCCAGCAAAGCCGGTGTCAAAAGAACTTTCAACAATGGCAAGGGAGAGGACGGCCAGGCCAAGCGTGCGCAATCGCGAGCCGGCCTGACGTTTCAAGGCAACGATGCCAAGCGGCGTAGAACGAGTGATAGTTTTGATGAAGACGTCGATGCAGCATTAGCTCAGGCGAACATCAGAGGTCCCCCTGTCAGGCCATCGGCTGGGGTCAAAAAGGTACGTCTATACAGAGAATTATGCACGTTGATGCAATTTTGTTGGCTAAGATGACTCTCATAGGAAATACCGGCCAAGCCAGTCCTCCAGAACAGCTATGCGAATGTCCCTCAAAGCGGCGCGCCCAACCTGTTCAAGGCTACAGTCAGCTCGCAGTATGCTGGCCAGACGAAGGCAGCCCATCCGCTTGAGTTGGCACAGATCTCTAAGGGTGGCATTCCATTCCAGCCAACCCCAAATGGCGCAGGAGCGGCCTACAAAACACCAGCACGAGCTGGCCCCTCCGCTGCTATGAAATCTGCCGCCAAGTCTGTAACCCGATCTACTCCCGGATTCCAGAATGGTGAGGCGATTGAGCTTCCTGAGATCATGACCGACCCCGAAGGTGGAGAAGAAGAAGAAGAAGAAAAATCGCATAAGAAAGCAGTGGCATGCTGGGCAAATTCACCAGCTCTACGAATGGCCTTGGTGCGCCAAGAGACTATGGACCCTTCCCAGATTTTCGGACCACCGGCGCCTCTGATTATGGAAGAGGTGTTTGCCGAGAGCAAGTCAAAATTTCCTAAATTCCGGGAACGAACCTCTAGTGCCAATTGGAGCGGAGCTGATCGACTCACGGAAGAAGAAATACGAAAGGACTTGATCGCCCGTGACAAGCTTCGACGAGATGGAAGGTGGTCGTACGAAATGAGCAAGGACGTGCTCTGATGGAACTTGACTCAGGGAATGGATGACTTGGGGGCAATCGATTGCCATTTTATCTTAAAAGCGGGACCGAGAAGTATTAGGTACTGTATGTCGAGACTAGAGAAGTCTTCAGGCGTGAATTGGATCCGTGGTGCATTGCATAGCATTGAATTGAATTGAATCAGGCGAATAGTTATTAGAACGGAGGGCTTCAATGAATCGGCGTCGGATATTGATAATGGAAAACATGGACTGAATTGACATCATTATGCGTACTGGTTAAGATCTTACACTGCAACGTAGATCGAGTGATTGAATTTTCAGTCCAATTGACTCTCCGCTTCACTGAGCGGATATTGAGATTTGTCAGTTAGATTAACGCCTTGGGAAGGCTGTAGTACGCGGGCGCATGAAGAAGTACTACATCTTCACGCGTGGCGGTCCGAAAACGGGCGTAACGTGGTGGTTTGCGTTTATTTTGCAACGGTGCAGTATGTAGTAATGTACATTAGGTAGGTATGTACTCAATCATCGAGGACTCAAGAGCTCCGTCTTGGAAGCGCACAACGAGAAGTCGTAGCACAAAGTAGGTAGCGCGTTGGCATGTTGGCGAAGAACTTGTCGCATGACGAATGAGCCAGGTTGTGTCGTACGATCTGCTTGAGCTTTCCGACGACGACAAGGGGTTTTATCAGAAGGCATCAGCCGCTTCTGCGGCCAGTTTCGAGAGAAGAGGGCGGTATGTATGGAAGCTCGTTTGCTCTCCTGACCGTTGCGGGCGATGCTCAAAGGCGGAGATATCGGAGGACTGAGGTCGGCACCAGGACTTAGAGCGTTAACCCAAATGCCAAGGCCGAGAGGCTGGCCTCGGCCCTCATGATAAGTTGATCATAGCATCAATAAGTAACTGGAACTGACGAAGTGTAAGTTGGGGCGCCTCTGACCGAGGGTTTTGTCACATTTGAGGAAAAGATTATCGGTCACGGCCCCATCGCCGCGGGAAGGATAGGAGGTAGGTACAGTTAGGTACTACCTACGGCGGAACCAAATCTGGCCAACAGAAAGGTTTCTTATTGCGGAAGAAGATGCATAAGGTCAGAGAAGCCGGTACAACAACGCCCAGGCGTCCTGTGCTATCCTGAACATCCCACGAGGTCACCATTTTACTCGATGGGTATATTCCTGTCCAAGCCAGAACTTCGCTTTACGAAGTATCGCGATGCCTGAAACACAATTTACTCCGCGGTTGCCGTAGATGGCGCGGCATGGCAAGGTACTGCTCTCGTACTGCTCGTCTGAACATGGATAGGGCCAATCTTGCTCCAACTATGGTGAGATGAGGTCTTGGCTTCCTCAAAACTCCACTATGATCATGTATTTATTAGCCAACATCCCACTCGACCTGATTACAGCCCGCTCGTTGTCTCATTCTTTCCCGACATCATGTCTACAGCACAAGAAAACGAGCAGAGTCCACCAAGGGCCGAGGACGACCTGATTGCTGCAGGAGATGCCCCCGTAAAGCCTGGGCCACCCGATGTTGTATCGAGTAGGAGGCTAATATACGATTTAGGCTGACGGTCCCAATGACGCCGATTCGGGTTTCTCTGAAGAGTTTGTGCCCATGACAATCCACAGATCATTCCTTTTTTTTTGACTATCTGTCGCAGTCAAAGTTCCACCGCGTCCATTTCATCCAGCATCCTCGAGTACCGTCGAATCCATGGCCGCACCTATCATAGTGATAAGTTCGCGGCCAACTATTTCATTCCCAACGACGACCGGCAGCTGGAATCAGTGGAATTGAGGTACAGTACCAGTCTGACAAGCACATTCTCAGCGGAGTCGCACGCTAATGTGATCGCAAGCCATCACGCCTTGACGGTCCTTTTTGACGACCAGCTGTTCCAGGCACCGCTTGAGAAAAGCAAGATACACGTAAGACTCTGCTAGGTGCCTAGGTGCTGTCAGGTGCATTGAGAATTTTCCAATCATTGATTGAGCGATTTTTTTTAGCGGGTGCTTGATGTCGGTACGGGAACTGGTAAGTAGTGATCCAGATTTCACTACATATCGTTATCGCTGACCATTTTATCAGGCATCTGGGCAATGTATGGCACAAGAAAGCAGATTCTCACAGACTCGCTTGCTCACAAAATCGAATAGTGAATTTGCCGACCAATTTCCAAATGCTTCAGTCATCGGGACAGATCTATCCCCGTGCCAACCGCAGTGGATTCCACCAAACGTCCGCTTCGAAATAGACGACGCCGGGCTCGAGTGGACTTGGGACGCAAACTATTTTGACTTTATCCATATGCGCCTTATCTACGGTGGTATTGAAGATTGGACACGTCTTTTCAAAGAAGCCTTCCGATGCTGTGCGCCAGGAGGCTGGGTAGAGTCTGTCGAGGGTGATGTTGAGTTTTGCAGCGACGACGGGACTACCAAGCTGGAACCGATTCTTGCCTCGTTTGGAGAGCTATTTCGAGAGGCCGAAAAGGTGTTGAATCGTCCATTCTTCTTGCGAGACGTTCAGCGACAAGCTTTTGACGAGGCTGGCTTCGTCGAGAAAAGGGTGCGTCCATACAAAGTATGTACCGTGCCCTGTTGCCTTTGTATGTTGATTCAGAGAATGACTCGTCAGTAGATCCCTGTTGGTCCCTGGCCAAAGGATCCTAGACTCGCTGAGGTCGGGCGGTTTTTCGGAGCGGCTCTGGAGAACGACCTTCAAGGTAACGAAGACATTTCCGCTTTCCTATAATAAGTGCTTGTTTGAAAAAGGCAAAATTCTCACCTCTAATCATTAGGTTACACCCAGATGCTTTGGCAAAGCCTCCAAAGACCAGCAGACGAGTACCATGTGTGGCTCGTAACTCTGCTCAAGGCGATTCGTAATCCCAAGGTTCACAGCTATTTGAATGGGCAAATTGTGTACGGACGCAAGCGCGAGTAATCGGGCTGTCGCATGAAGGGGCTTGTTTGTCTTGTTTTTCTTTCGTAGCGCCTGAAGTCTCTCCTGAAAATGCATCGCTCCAATCCTGCTGCGTACCTTGTTTGTATTAACAAAGAGGTACAAACGAGAATGTTGTTGGTGCACATGTATGATAGATCCCAACTTTCATACCAGGTATGTATTTCAGCGTCGGGTGGATGGATGCATTGACTTTATTTCCTCCCGCGAGTCGCCGCGTCAAGGAGACGCGGTCTTTGCCAAATCCGACCCAATTGGTTGGTGGACGTTGGTCGACGTATCACTCCATAAAAATAGTGCCAGAGCGGCTTCTGACTGGCTGCACTCTGATTGGGCAAGCGCAAAAAGGGAAAAAACTTCTCCAGCCGCTGTTGACCCCAAATTTCTTCAGGGTGTCCAAACCATTTTCGTTTTCACAAGCCATCCTCTCGCCCATTCTTCACTTCCATCCATCCATCCAGGCTCTTTCATATCCCCCTCCAGAGAAGACCAGCAATCATTCGTTTCCATCGCAGCTGTCTAAACACTGAGAAGACCGTCTTCGACATGTTCAGGCAAGGCTTTCGACGCTGTGCCAGCGTGGCCAGCGCTGCCGCGCCGTTCGCGGTTATCCGCAATCGAGCTACTTTCGCTGTCACCCAGCGAATGCTTCTGTCTGCCTCAAAACCTGTCTCATCTTTCAGGAGCTTTACACATGCCTCCAGGAACTACAGCTCCGAAGCCTCTGCTCATGAGGCTGAAGTTGAAGACGCCAAAGCCGAGGAAGAAGTTTCTGAGCTTCCTCCCGCAACTCCTGCAGAAGCTGTCGAGTTCGTTGATTTGGCCGAAAGGGGCGTTCACAAAAACCTCCTGGAAGCCATCATCAATGACATGAACTACACATCCATGACACCTGTGCAATCCAAGACAATCAATCCCGCTCTGAAAGGAAGCGACATGTAAGTTCACCTTTTACATCTTCGAACATTTTTTTGGTTCAAAAGTTCTAACCCGCGACAGTGTCGCCCAAGCCAAGACCGGTACCGGCAAGACCATTGCGTTTCTGCTGCCCTTGCTACAGCGCATGATCACAGAAGACCCCGATCTTGCGTCAAAGAAAGCTTCACGGACCGCCCGATCAGATGACGTGCGCGGTATCGTTCTGTCTCCCACACGTGAACTAGCCGAGCAGATCGCTGAGGAGGCCCGGCGTCTCGTCAGACACACCGGTCTTGTTGTGCAGTCTGCTGTCGGAGGTACTCAGAAGTCGCAGATGCTGCGCCAGACTCAGCGTCAAGGATGCCATCTTCTAGTAGCCACGCCAGGCCGCTTGTTGGATCTGTTGCAGGACCCCAGAAGTGGCATCGAGGCGCCGAACCTGGCAGCCTTGGTTCTGGATGAGGCGGATCGCATGCTAGACGTCGGGTTCGAGAAGGAGCTTGACGACATCATCTCGGTCCTACCAAAGCCGTCGCAGAAGGTGCGACAAACAATGCTGGTCTCTGCCACTATACCTAAAGATGTCATCAAGCTGGCCCGACGCATGGTCCGCCCCGATGACTTCGAGTTTGTGCAGACGATCTCCGAGAGCGATTCTCTGACCCACGATCGGATCCCTCAACACCTTGTTTCCATTGGATCATGGAACAATGTCTTCCCCAGCATGTTCGAGCTTTTTGACCGAGAAGTTAAGCTTAGAAATGAAGACCGAAGCATGCCGCCATTCAAGGCCATTGTGTATTTCAATACCACCGCACTCACTGAGTTGGCCGGAGAAATGGGCTTCCACCGACGAAGGTTGGAGAAGATGAAGATCCCCTCGTTCTCTATTCAGTCTCAGCTCTCACAAATGGCCCGAACCAAGGCAGCCGAAAGATTCCGTAACACAAAGTCTGGAGTCTTGTTCTCATCTGATGTCACGGCTCGCGGTATGGATTTCCCCAATGTGACGCACGTCATTCAGGTTGACACGCCTCGTGATCGCGAGTCTTATATCCACAGACTTGGTCGTACTGGCCGACAGAACAAGGGAGGTGAAGGGTGGCTGTTCCTTCCTCCCAGTTCCATGAGTTCCGCCCGAAGGATGCTCCGAGGTCTCCCCTTGAAGCCAAACGATACTCTTCAATCTGCTCAGGCCGAGGCCAAAGCTGGCGAAATGCCACCATATCACGAAGAAGTTCTTGAACTCGGTCAATCCATGCACAGTTCAAAGTTTGGATCGGCCTATACGTCGATCTTTGGATGCGGAAATGCCGACAAAGATCAGCTCGTTGACGACTTGAATACATGGGCCACTGTTGGCATGGGCATGGATCAGCCGCCTCCTGTTTCCCCGTCATGGGCTCGCAACATGGGAATGGCACACTGTAACTTGAATATGCAGCAGCAGCAGCGACGAGGCGACGGTGACTTCGACAGGGGTCGAGGTGACGGGGGTCGAGGTGGCAACCGCTTTGGTGGACGCCGAAATTCTTACAGAGATCAGGAGGACTCTTCTTCATCGGACCCCTTCAGCAGTATTGAAAGCAAGGTCCGCCGCGATGACTTTGGCGGTCGCGGTGGCGGTGGCCGAGGCAGAAGCTTCGGCGGCCGGGGTGGTGGCCGGGGTGGCGGCAGGTTCTCAGGGGGGCGTGGTCCCCGAGGGGGCAGTAGCTTTCGAGGATCTCGCGATGAAGGAGGCTCTGGCGATGACTCTTCATGGTAAGTGAAGAGGACGAGGGCCATGAACAATGCGAGATGCATCTGAATCAGCACCAATCAAACATGGACACACGGTTGTTTGTGTCAGAGAAGAGGATGCTGGCCATGAATAATGCGAGATGCATCGGGATCAGCACCAGGCAAAGACAGGCACACCTAGGTTGGTGTCAGAATCAAAATCTGAACTTGTACTTGTATTGCGAGGCTTGTACAATTTAATGCGCGGAACTGAATTTGTACAATATAACGGGTCAGTATGTAACATAGATGGTGAAAAAGAGACTAAGAGGAAGGTCCCTATTTGCACCCGGCGACAAGGAAAACGGCGTCTCGGATGGCTTCCAAATATCTCCTCTTACAATGAACTTTACAGCATCTACTTGTACCTATTCTTGTTGGTTTATGAATCTTCTAAGTTACAAGTTACGTCTTATTATCTCGTTGACAGTAGACGGCCTCCTTCATCAGTGAATCAGAGTACCACCCGTATCTTTCGCGATGACGGCCCTGGAGTCTTATGTACCTTTTCACAAGAGCATTCTTTCACAAACGGAACAAAAGGAAACATGCTTGGGGCCAAGAAGAATAGAGGGATAATGCCCGACATAGAAGGCTCCTATCCCGGTAATCTAACAGGGAGGGAATACAGACAAGGCCTCGAACAAAGAGATAGATGAAAAATAGCTCATAATACGTTTGCTCAATGACCTTTTTGTAGGCGAGCAAGTTGCCCTCTATCAGCATCCTCTGGAATCTCGCACCAACCCTGACGTTTTTTTCTCATTTCTCGGCACGCGTGACGCATCTAGGATCGCATTCTCGACAAATAAGTCGCTTCACATCGCCAATGGGGAAACTGATCACCTCAGACCCCCTACTAGCATATTCGAATCCCACAACAAGACTCTCTGGTCCCAGCCCACGGAAGCGACCCATCCTCCCGCACCGAACAAACACCAATCCACACCCGTGACAAACTCGGTATGCCTATTCATAACACCGAGCTGATGTCCCGGTTTGGCTCCCGCCACAGGCATAGATGGCGCGGCAGCATCACGCCATAACCGGACCGTCATGTCGTAGCTGCCCGAGATGAGCACATCGCTCGCATGGGGACTCCAAGCCAGGCGACGAATAGCGTACTCATGGCCAGGCATCACGGAGAGGGGATCCCCGTTTGGACTGCGAATGTCAAATGTTCGGATAATGCGATCTACGCCGCCGGTCGCGATGACGGTTTGGTTGTACTTGTTCCAGTCGTGGGTGAGGACTTCGGCGGGGGTTGCGCCGGGGTACGTGGCCGCGCCGTGGACGGGGATGTTCGAGACGAGGTGATGTGTGGCGGCGGAGGGGGTACGCAGATCGAAGAGTCGGAGGTGGGAGTCTGAGGAGACGGCGGATATTAGGGCTGGGTTGGAAGGGCAGAAGGAGGCGCTGTATGTGCAGCTCCCGATGGGGAGGGTTTTGAGGGAATGGGCACGCGTGGGAGACCACTACAAGAAAGGGTTCGGGCGCCGTTAGCATGTGTTGTGAAGACTTGCATTTCTCAACGTAATCCTGAAGTTCTTTGTGTGAACTTGTTTCGCGGATACTTGGTTGAGGGCTGGAATAGTAAGCATGCCAGGCACGGTGGCTCTCAACTCAACACCGACTCGACATGAAGTAGACAGAGGACAGCCATCATCCATGGCCATCATAGATACGCAAAGACTCACAATTTTGATGGTTCCATCCCACGAGCTAGAAATAAAGCTATCTTTCGTCACGGGACTCCAGCACACCGAAAAGGTTTCCCTCTTATGTTCATGGAAGTTCATGACGGGGAAGGTATCGACCCCCAAGTCGAACAGCTTGACCGACCCATCGCCGCACGCGACGAGGAGCTGCTTCTCGTTGATTTCTGACCAGGCCAAATCGTACAGCGCATCATTTGTGTCGAAACTAGAGGGAGGCGAACGCTTATAGTCAGCTCTCAAGTCTCCGAACTGCCTTTGAACCTTGTTCACATTCTTCTCCTCCGACAGTCTCCTTCTTGTCCTTTGTTCTAATTCATGCGGTTTCGTAGAGTGCAGCAAGAACGTACGTTTTTTCTACCTGAATCCCTTGCGCTGTAAGGGCCAGAGCAAAGACGCGTCCGTTGCCGACGATGCCAAAGTTGGAGGATGCGGCGACGGCTATGCGGGAGTCGTGATAGGGCGAGTACTTGACCGCGTAGGGATTGTAGCCTTCGGTGCGGAACTCGAGCATGGCGGCCATTTCGGATCGGGGACTGCGGCGCCTGCGCGTAGACGCATTACGGGTAGAGGCGTGCGCAAAGAATGCTGCGAAGCTTTGAGGATGGGACGGCTAGCTCGAGAGATGGGTGAAGGGGGGATTGCAGAGCAATGCTTGCGCTACATATCGTGACGTTGGTGATGTCTGCGTCCATGTTGGCTTGTGCCTCGGCAAGGGATGGCACCGGCGTCAACGTGGGGTCTGCGGCTCGCGGCGGGTCGCATCAAAGTGCTTAAATCGGCGTCACATGATGTCGCGTTGGTGCTGCTTCACGAATCACGGGGCAGACACGTTGAACTCGTCACTGTCAATTCGTCATTCCGCATGCGATCGCCGTTGAAGCGTTGTATTAGTCCGGCAACGAACAGCACTATCGGTTTGTTGGCCATGAGAGAAGAATGCAGCAGGAGGACAATTCATCAAAAACAATCAACGGCTTTTCTTTGGATTTTTCTCGCGCGCTTGCAGGTGCCATCATGTAGCCTTGCACGGCCAGCATGAAGTCGTTTCTCACCACAGCGCCCAGGGCGAAGCGGCAACTCAGTCCAGATCCTCAGCGCACTTCAGATGGCGATGACGAGCCAACAGAAGTCAAGTTGGCGCTCCTGTCCTCTCTCCATGCTGGGATTGAGCAAGAGACGCTCCTTGATTTTCTCCTTGCCCACAATGGCTCTGTCCTCCGAGCCTCGGAAGCAATTCAGCTCGGAAAAACTTGCCATGAGCAAGAAAAGAAGTCGTCCATCGGCATTGGCTATCAGCAGTCTTTGAGACAGTATGCGACGCTGTCTCGGGACTCGACAACTCCACCAACCAGGAAGAAGAAGAAGACGAAAACGATGTCCAAAAGAGGCACCACTCTCCACCTGTACGACCCAGAGGATGTGGCAGAGCACACGCCTTGCACCATCATTCACAATTTCTTACGGGCGGATGAAGCCAACGAGCTGCTGAAGGAGCTTCTACACGAGTCCAAGTCATTCGAGAAAAACACGTTCAAGTTATTTGACAATGTCGTCTCCAGTCCTCACACATCCAGCTTCTTCGTCGAGAGCTCTGAGGAATTGACGGCCCAGAAGTCCGAGTACTACTACAACGGATCTCAGCTCACGGTAAGCCCGACGGTGCCACGAATCTCTGTACAAGCAAGATTTAGTCACACAATATTGACTCCCACTGACGCTTTGGTGATTGATTGCATTTGTTGCACCGAATGTGCAGGACGTTCGCCGCATCACACCGCAGCTGGCCGCAGTGAAGCCGAAGGTACAAGACGCCGTGAACAAACAGATCCAACACCGCATCGAGACGAGATATCCCAGTGGCAAGAAGCTGCGATACCAATCACCCAATCCATGGATACCCAACTCGGCCTTTGTCAATTGCTACGATGGCGCACAGCAGAACGTTGGCTGGCACAGCGATCAACTCACGTATTTAGGGCCCCGAGCCGTCATTGGGTCCATCTCTCTCGGCGTCGCACGCGAGTTTCGCGTCCGGAGAGTCGTGCCTAAAGACGGCGGCGGCGGCGGCGGCGGCGGCGACACAAGCACTGAGGTAGATGCGGACGCAGAAGGCCAGATATCCATACACCTGCCACACAATTCGCTTCTCGTCATGCATGCCGAAATGCAAGAGGAGTGGAAGCATTGCGTGACGCCCGCTCCGTCCATCGACCCACATCCGATTGCCGGAAACAAGCGCATCAACATCACGTATCGAGATTACAAGCCGCGCTTTCATCCCCGCTTCACGCCGCGATGTGCGTGCAAAGTGCCATGTGTGATGCGGGTGGTCCAGAAGAAGAGGGATAATTTCGGAAAGTACTTTTGGATGTGCCATGCGGGCAATGTGCCTGGGAAGCAAGGTTGCTCGTTTTTCCAATGGGCTGAGTTTGATGACGATGGGAATCCCGTGGAGTTGAGGAAATCGCGAGACGGGAAGCCACATCCACCTTGAAAGTCCAGTCACGCTTCCTAGACACGTACGGATGAAGAAGTGATGCGAATTCGACTATGAATCTATCTGACCAACACGCGACTCCATGAGATCGTCTCTGCAACGAAACAGTTCATGCCAACCTGGCTTCAGGTTGTTCAATGTTAAGGTATGTAACTTGTTCATCATGACCAAGAGTGGAGTCAATTATCAAGTTGTGTGTGATTGTGAAGCTGATGACCCACTCAGCTTCCCTTGACGCACTTGACTTCACTTGACACTGGATGCCCTTTATTCTCCGACTGACAATGCCGCACCTCACGCGCACGAAATTTTCAATGAGCACACACAAAGTCGCAGACCAAGGAACCATGAGAAGATTTTGGCTGCATCCTTGAAAGGGGGAAGAAACATCAAAGATACCACGAGAATAAACAGACCTCCAGCAAAACACCACAAACACCATGGCACAACAAAAAGTCATTCTCCCCGCCTCGTCAGCCGCCATCCTCGAACCTCACCTCCCGCCGCCCACAGCGCCCTCATCTCTCCCAGCGCGTCCCTTCGTCACCCTCACATTCGCCACATCTCTCGACTCATCCCTCTCCCTCGCGCCCGGCGTCCGCACGCGGCTCTCCGGGCCAGGCTCGAAAGCCATGACGCACTACCTTCGCTCCCGCCACGCAGCGATCCTCATAGGCGTATCGACCCTCCTGGCTGATAACCCAGGCCTCAACTGCCGCCTCGAGGGTACGACGAGCCAGCCGCGGCCGATCATCCTAGATCCCCATCTACGGTGGACGCCCGAGCCGTCGGACCAAGTACTCACGCTGTGCCGCGCCGGCGCTGGCCTTGCGCCCTTTGTTCTCACAGGAGTTCGTGTTGACGATATCCCACCGCAGCAGGTGCAGCTTTTGCACGACCATGGTGGTAAATACGTGCACGTTCCTGCAGCGTCTCCCACCGGCTCCGGCTCGGACGCCCGTTCGCGCTTCGCGTGGGAAGATGTGCTGAGCGCGCTTCTTGCCGAGGGGCTGCTGAGCGTCATGGTCGAAGGTGGCGCACACGTTATTAACTCGCTGCTGGAGCCTGCGCATCATGCCCTCGTTGACGCTGTCATTGTTACTATTGCGCCGACTTGGCTCGGGAGGGGAGGCGTGGTTGTCTCCCCGAATAGAGTGCATGATACGGAGGGACAACCGTGTGCTGCGGCTCGATTAAGCGGCGTGTCATGGCTTCCGTTGGGAGAGGACGTCGTTATGTGTGGGAGGCTGCCATCTCCGTGAGGGGCACGTTTGGAGTCTGTGTAGGGCGTGAGGAGGGAGTATCTTGGTTCGAGGGCTTCTGTTTGGGATGTCGCGTGGAAGGCGGTCTTCTTATTTTGGGCTTCATGATCTATTATTTCGGCGGCACGTTTATGAGCTTTGCTCGTATCATTGTTCCTTGTTTTTCGTTTCTCTCCCATACGTAAAAGCAGATCTACACATGTACAGATGTGTATTTGTACATACACCTGCTGTTTCCTCCGCGGCATACACGCCTTTGAATCAAGACAGGTGGCTTGCCATCTTGTAGTCTATTGATTTTTTTTCTGCGCGTGCGAAACTCCAGCCCCCTTGCAAAATAGGCCAACAAAATACATAATATGAACATTGAAGACTGACCAGATGCCAAACATCGATGCCTGCCTCTACGAATACATATTATACATGCCTGCCTATAATGTAACCTGGGCACCTCGTCACAGAACTCCACTCCTCATTCCGCTTTCCCAAATCGGGCCTCGTCTACCCGCGCGCCAGGCACAGAACGCACCCCAGCCCTCCTCCTCCACAAACCTCATGCACAACCAGGCAAACTCCCTCCTTGCAAACACAACATCCCTTCCTTTCGTTAAAGAACGCCGACATACATACGGAGCACGAAGATACGGACATTCACTTCCTGACACGACATCCAACATCACCACCTCCTCGGCACGCACCCATCCCACACCATGGCGCAACCACCACTACCCCTCATCACCATCCTCGGCTCCCTCAACATGGACCTCGTCTCCTACGTACCACACCACCCCCTCCCCGGCGAAACCCTCACCTCCAGCTCCTTCAACACCTCCCCCGGCGGCAAAGGCGCCAACCAAGCCGTCGCATGCGCCAAGCTCTCCCGCTCCCGGCCCAGCACCACAACCACAACAACCACAACCGCAACCACAACCTCAACCTCAACCACAATCTCAACCGACCCCTCATGCCCCCCCTCCGCACAAGTCAACATGCTCGGCGCCATCGGCAACGACACCCACGGCCAAACCCTCCTCACAAGCCTCCACTCCTACGGCGTAAACACCAACGGCATCCGCACCCTCAACAACCTCAGCACAGGCCTCGCCCTCATCATCGTCGACGAGCCCTCGGGCCAGAACCGGATTATCCTCTCCCCCGAAGCGAACCATGCCCTCCGTCCTGAGGATTTTACCTCCACTGCCTCCTTTCATGATGCCACCTCTGGGTTGCTACCTGATCTGTTGATTCTGCAGCTGGAGATTCCGCTGGAGACGGTGCTGCAGGCGCTCAGGACGGCGAAGATGCATGGTGTGCCGGTGTTGTTGAATCCGGCGCCTGCGCAGATTATTCCGGAGGAGGCGTATGAGGGGCTTGCGCATTTGATTGTGAATGAGACGGAGGCGTGTGTTTTGTCTGGACGGGGAGAAGATGAGTTGGAGACTGCGGAGGGGTTGGCGACTGTTGCGGATGGGTTTTTGGAGCGCGGGGTGCAGAATGTGGTGATTACGTTGGGGGGGAGGGGTGTGTACTATGCGGCTCGGGATGGGCCAAGGGCGCTGGTAGAGGCTCTCAAGGCGGATGTCGTTGATACGACGGCGGCGGGGGATACGTTTGTTGGGTCGTATGCGTTGGCGGTTGTGCAGGCGGCGTGTAAGAGAGACGGTTTCGATATTGATGCTGCCATTAGAGCCGCCAATAGGGCTTCGGCTATTACTGTTTCACGGAAGGGTGCTCAGGTTTCTATTCCGTGGAGGGATGAGCTGCAATAGACTATTCTTCTAAATAACAAGACTGTATAAACACGATATTCTCAATGCCATGAGAACTCCGAGCACTCTCAGTACGCTGCGTTAAACATAAAAGGGCAACTCTATCAGAACCAACTGCCCCAATCCCAAAACTTCAAATCCTTCTCCTTCGATGACTGCCCGGTGGCAGCTTTGTGTTTGTTTCTGCTTGGTCTTCTACGTCCACCATCTCTATCAAGCCCCGCTGTAGGCATCTGCAAAGCCTTGATAGCCTTTTCTCCAAAGTAGTATATTGCTCCAGCCGGCGTCGTGATGTTCTCTTCGGCGGCATCGGGTCGCTCCGTGCCTTGCCCAGACCAAGCTTTCCAGCGACTCTCGGCGTCATCCTGATCGACAGGCTGATCAGCAATAACAGCGCTCTCCCCGGGACAACCGAAATCCAAGGGCTGATTTGCGGCCCATGCCAGGCTTGAGTACTGTGGATGACCACCAGGACTTCGGGCTTTCAACTGAGAGTCTGAAATCCGTCGCTGAACTTCGAGCGCCTTCTCGTCCCCCCAATGCTGCACCATGAGAGGGAAAAGACTGCTCTGTGTTGACGCCCTACTCCGCGATGCCCATACCGAGCTGCCACATTTTCGCACTAGCGCCGCTGTGGCAGTGGTTTCCATCCGGCTTTCGAGGTGGCACAGTCCGTCTTCCGTCGAGCAAGGATTGTTAATCTTGGGAAAGGCCGAGTGAAGATAGGATATCTTGACACTCATAAGTTGAGTCTGAATATCACCAAGCTGAAGCTCCAATTCGTCCATCAACTCTTCCGATCTGCATCTGCTATGGCCCCACGCACCTTGGTCGTCCGCGGTGTTGAGTTGAAGGTGGACTATGAGTAGCACGCTTGTTCCAGCGTATATCGTCCTTATTAATATGCAAGTTAGCTTAGGCACCATTGTTTAACGCTCATGAGGACACGGGCGCGCACGTACGTAGGCCATGATTGTTCTTGTATAACTTCCACCACCGTAGCATCCTGCGTGGAGTGTACTTCAGCGGTCAAATCGTAGAGACAACCAAAATCGAAATAGCGATCTGCTTGCTTTGTTTAGCTTCCAATGTTCTTCTTGGGTCTCCATAGGCCCCCTGTACAAGGCTATCTTGGGATTCTTTTGCGCACCAATTTTGTGATCCACAAACGTCCCTCCCGATGATTTGCGCCCCCCTTGCGTATCCTCTTCGGCGCCGGTGGAAAAAGGAGGTATGGTGGCAGTGGAAGAAGAAAAAGAAGAAGAAGCCGTCGCTGGTGATGACGATGAGGATATCTGGGAAAGTTTCCTACAAATCTCCACGGCTGCCCACACACGTGCATTTTCGCCCAACGTCTCTTCGTTATGTGCCGTGACAACAATGCGCGGCGAAAGGATGTAACCCCCCGTATTCTTTGCTATCCGTCGCGGGCTCAATTGCTGCGGGCTGCCCACCGGGGCACTACCAGCAAAGTCCGCTTCATACGAAGAGACAGATGATATCTGACGCCGGCCATCATCTGTGCTTCCCCTGGGCAGCGAAGAGTTTCCGGACGAAGTACGGCTGCTAGACGACGAAGAATGTGACGAGCTCGTTTGGCCAAAGGAAAGAAATCGTTTGTGACCCCGCATGTCAGGCGTCGATTTTCTCAATAGGCCACGACAGCTGAACACAGCCTCGCTCCATGCCTTTTTATGTGCGCTGTTCAATTCCGCCAAGCTGCTAGCAAACTCTGCTCTGATGCCGAGGTCACGTCGTCGTCGAGACCGCCTCTTGGAAACTTGCAATTGCTGCGTTCCCGCAATAATTTGGGCAATGCCATTATCGTAATCGTCCGCGGATACATACTGATTTTCCTCCAGGCGTCTCTCAACTTCGGTGCTGCGGTGTCTTTTGACGATGCGGAGCGGGCATGGCTCGTTGCGCTCCTGCTCCTGTTCCTGCTGATGCTGATTGATCTCGCACTGTGACGGATAAGATGCCATACTAGTCATATGATGCAATTGGGCATGAATCTTGTCCACAAGTTAAACTGATTATTGTTTGCTGTTATTGGTATTGTAAATGTTCTTGTTGTAAGGGTAGCTGCCCAACCAACGTGCCAAGTTTCAATTCTGGTCCCTCGTCTCGGTCTTGGTAGGACGCTGCATCCCACCAGCTGCTGTGGAAGGAGCACTGAGGAAAGAGCCAAGGAAGCCGCCATAGACAGCATCCTCGACCGCCCGCTCCCTCCCTACTGGGTCCGGGCAGGTCCCCTCTTCATCAAGTCCATAGCTGTGTCTATCAAGGCGAGCGCGACATGTGATATGAACGGAAATGCAAAGATATTGTCAGGCTAAAACCTGCAGTGAATGAAATCGATTATGGGTATCAATAACGAATGCTTAGGCTACATTGTGGAAGATAGTAAGGCAAAAGGATATAAAGCGCGTCTTAAGAGATGTACCGCGAAATTTTAGACTGATACCTGCGCCGCTGTCACCACTCGCATCCTTCATTCGATCGTGTTATATTTGGTCGTGGTGTAAGGAGAGAAAGAGAGATTTTGGTGTTTAAGAACTTGATTCTGAGCCATCCATTGCAGAACGAATACTTTCTTTTATCGATTCGACGTCAACTTCTTCCATGGGCAAAAACCGAATCTGCAACGGGTTTAAGGTTAGCGATGGATATCTCTTGCACGTCCTTTCTTCCTTACAGACATCTATTCGCTTACCATATCATCCGCTGATACGGATGGCCCATACAGCACGGACTCGCCCAGGCTGTTCGAGACGCCCTTCTTGACTCTGTGCTCCCATACCCCTTCCCAGTTCCATTCTTCAGGTCTTCTCACTTTCGGGACAGGCAATGGCGGACCGTCTCCTTCCTTCGACGAAGTTTGAGGAACCTGCACCTCGTCAGGTTGTGCACTCTGACTAGGGCAGGACAGTTGACCTGAGAGCTTGCCCAGTTTTCGTCGATGTGTTC
The DNA here is from genome assembly GCA_029405325.1 of Claviceps purpurea. Classification (NCBI taxonomy): domain Eukaryota; kingdom Fungi; phylum Ascomycota; class Sordariomycetes; order Hypocreales; family Clavicipitaceae; genus Claviceps; species Claviceps purpurea. Next base: position 1,244,535 of record CM055783.1, on the reverse strand, counting down.
GCCAGGCATGCCACGCTCCAGGATTTCCAGCAGCCGCAAGAGGAACAGAATCGAGTACTTCCGATGTTTCAAAAGTGCTTCGAATATATCTCAGAATACTATATATCGATACTGCTTGTTGTCCGGCCTTCGGGTTGCTGATAGTGTCCGTGTCGGACGGCACTGGTGACATGGCGCTGCGTCTTAGCATCGCACTGGTTCGATCGGATCCTGCACCTGCGAGTCGCTCGTTATCATCGTCCTGTTTTGGATCCTCTTCAGTCCGCCGTCCCCGTCCGTACCACTCTGGGAATCCGTGGCGCAGACTGAAACTTCCAGGGGTCGATCGCTGCTGGTCCGCCGCACTGACAGTCTCGTCATCCTGGGCGTCTGATGAGCACATGTACGTTGTCAAGGGCGAGACCAAAGGATGGAATATGTCGGTGGAAAACAGCACAAGCGGAGGAAGCTTCGGGTATGTGTCGGGAAAGGAGATTTGGAATCGCAAGACAGCCGGCGCATACGGTCCTTTCTTAGCAGGTCACTGGTCAATAACTGATACATCCACGATGGTGCAATCGCAGACAGAGCATAATCGTTTAGTCCCGGGGTCCTTGGGGCTCTTCTTCTCTCACCATCGCGCACAAATAGCACAGCAGACCACAGAGAAGGGTCTCCGGGCGTCAGCGTAACAAAGACACCCTCGGGACATGCTTGCCTCAAGCCGGTACTGAGACGGGACGTCCTCGGTTAGTAGTTGATGGTGACACAAAGCAAGGAGCAGCACCAGACGAACAATTCGGACAGTAAATGCTGTTTCCGAAGAGAAGGAAGATCGGATAGAAGAGCCATCTTCGCTTTTCAAAATTTCGCATCACAACACGCCACATGTTACTGTAGGCTCCCGAGTTCCGCGCTTGCTTGGTGACAAGGAGGGAAGGCTAAATTGGGCGGTGTGGGAGGCGGTGACTAATTCTGCCTGCCAAAGACTGCGGGCGAAATCGCGGGGTAACATTTCATCGTTGTTGCAGCAAAGAAATTCTGTCCACGTAGGGCACGGGAAGAGGAAACTTGAAATGAATATTTGTACTCTTTAGGCTGTGCCTCTCCTCTACCTATCTTCTTTAGAGAGGAAAAACGCGAGAATATTTACATGGTTGTGTATATTCTCAGGTTCGTGGTTCGTCCGTAAAGACCCGACCGGACCCTTGTTCTTGTGCCGATAAGGAACAACATCCGGCAGCGTAGATGCCTAATTGGATCGGTGATAGGTCAGCACGTATTTTAGATATGGTGCAATTGTATGTTGGTCTGTCGAACAAGATGATCCCCTCAGTGGCCCAGTCGCTTCTCAATCTTGGCCGCTTCGTGAGCCTTGACCTGGCTCAAGTCGTCTCGGGTAGCGTTGTAGGCAACTGTGACTTGATTGAAGGGATTTTCGGGACTCTTGTCAAACTCCTTTCTGATTCTCTGCTTGCGCTGATCCAACCGCAAGCCAACGCCGCTGCCGTCGGCCTTCATCTCGGCCAGCCTCCGCTCCTCGTATTTGGCAAAGGCGGCAGCAAATCTCCGCTCTGGATGCTTGTCAAGCTTTGAATCGTCCGCACCAGTCGCTAACGTCAAGGCATCGAGGGCATTGTCGATACCGGAGGCGCTGAGTGCTGAGGGAGAGTCGCCCTCGAGCTGGGAAAGGTCCAAGCCGCGTGACTTTTTGACAGGAGCCTTAGACTTTTTGGGTTCGGCTCGTCCGCCCAGACTAGCTTCCTCTTCCTTCAGAAGTGCATCCTTCTCCGCCTTCTTTCTGGCGGCTTCGGCCTTCTTGGCGGCTTCCGATTCCCTTTGAAATTCCCGGCGGTTAGCATGCGAGGTGTGGTCGGAGGATGCGGAAACCCGGGCGCACAGGGCGCAGGGGCGCGGATCGCCTTACTTTTTGGCATTGCTTTTGGCTCCCTTCTGCCACTGCTCTGCCTCATCTGCGGCTTGTTTGGCATCGGATGCGGCGGCCTTTTGCGCAGCAGCATCGGCTTTGCGGGCGTTTCCCGCCACCTTCCTGCTGTTGTCGCCCTTCTTCCCCGCCATGGTGATGTGGTGATGTGTTGATACTCGTGATTGCTTGAACGTACGTCGCGTGACGACAAGGACCGGTTCCGAAGAAACGTGGTGTGCGTTGGGTGGCTGTTTGGGTGTTTGGTGACACCGAGTCGACGACTTGTTTGTGCAAGCTCGAGTTCTTTTTCGAGGACCGAGTTGATGGCACGCCGTTATCGCACCGGCACACCCCCAGCCTCCAGGGCCCACAGTTGACGCGTCGGGGCAACTCGGGGCTGAGAGCCGCGGGACGCGTCTTATTCGTACATATCGAGGTTCTGCCCCATTCTTCAGCTGCAAGAATACGGGAGTACAGAGTACAGGCTTCATGCAGCTGCATCATGCATAACTTCACAAACCGTAAATCAGTGCAAAGAACATCTGGCCACATTACGTAGGTAGGGGCTCGGGTTGTCCAACGGTCACCCAAGAGAGATCCAGCATGCCATCCATCGCGGCCATCCAGATCGTGTTGCCCCCAAGGCGGATGTGGCTGCGCGCCACCCGCATGCTAGGCGCCGTTTTGGGACTCGGCCGCACAACCACGCGAATGCTAGCCAGCGCGAGAGGGAAACAAAGAAAGGGAAACAAACTACCTCATACATACTAATTACCTCTCCGTAAACTGCAGACTCCACGCTGCCTCCCGGTCTACGAAGTAATAGGTACAGACTGTACGGAGTACCACTGTTGTACGGTTGTATGTATGTACTCGATCCTTATTACATGCTCCTGTGGACTCTTGGAAGTTGGCGGCCCTCAAGGTGCGGTGGCGACGAAGGGCAGGGCGGTGAGGACCAAGAAGCCTGAAGGCCTTCCGCGGAAGGTACTTATTACGGGACTTTTCGGAAGTTCCGAACTCATCAGAAATTCTGCTGGTTGGAGCGAAAAGAGAACCCTTTGGGACTCGGGGAGTTGGGCCGTGCATCCCCGTGTCTTTGGAAGCCTCGGTATACGGAGTATCTGCAGAGTTTGGTGTATCACGCCTTGCATTGGTTCGATGTTCTCATCAATTGTCATTGTCTGCTTCATTCGCGCGCGACTGATATGCGAAGCTTTCTGCCATGCTTGAACATTCTTGTTGGTGCCTGCCTCTCTGGTCGCTCCATGGTTGCTCCTGCTTGTTGAGAGCCCAGCTCGTCTGTGGGGCTACAATGTACTTCATGTTCGGATTATCGTCAGGGCGTTATCCCGCCCTAGAGCAAGCGAGCAACTCTACGCATCTTTCTTCCACGCACATTTTCATCTCTTCGTTACTCCGGGCAATCAGCGACAAGCCCGGGATGAAGTCTTGATACGAGACTGCCTGTAACTTATGCTATACTTCATACAGTCACTCTTTTTCTTCCCTTCTGAATGTCTTATTCAAAAGGCATTTTACCTTACCCACATTGAGAACCTAATGGGAACATATCATCTTCTTAGATGTATTATAACTCGAGCTTCCCTCTTCTTGTTCTCTACAGACCATCAGGAGGAGTGCTGTAAAGCGATGAGAAGTCCGATGCATCTGCTTGTTCATCAACCGTCGCTGCCCGTCGGCATCACCGCATCTTGAACGAACTCGTTCTCTTCGTCAGTGGGATCCCAGACTCAAATTTGCGCCAGAGCGCCTGTCTATCCGATATACATAGTTTCCAGGGTTGTAAGTTGCTGCTCCCAAAAGATGTGGAGGCAATAAGGCGGTAGACATATGAGAAGCATTTAGATCAGTTCAATGATTCGCACATGCTTCTTTCCTGGTCAAAACACTCACGGCAGTCGGCGTTACAGCATTTCAGTTGGAATTATTCTCTTCGTCTGAAGGGACATCAACTCGAACTTTGCCTGGTGAGCTCGTCCGGGAGTCGAAACAGCCTGCCATTTCGACTTTCGATATCCGTGGCCACTGTACAGAGCATAATTTGTGAAAACTTCACATGGCAAGCGTTGTATCGAGATTATAGGGCCGGCTGGCACGGTGCGCTCAGGCGGTCCAGGTTGTTCATCAACTAGTCCGCACTCAGATCAAAACCCAGCCTGTCGGGTCGCACCCCGGACGCTCGTAGAGGTCGACGATCCTGTGCTCCGTGGCAAAAATCAATGAACCTCCCGCCTCGATCCACTGGCCGGCATTGCTGCGCTACCTTGCAGGGACATTCGCTTTAAATTTCCGGCAGCCACTCATGGGTGTCCGGGGAAGTGTGCCGGTTCCCACTCGACCGGCACACAGAGAACACTCCCCGTAAGTTACAGACTTACATTACAGTCCGTGTCTATAACTGAGCGATTGATAAGTACATACATGTTGTGCGAGTAACGAAATGAATGACCGGGGCCGGGGACAGAGAAGAGTCGTCGACTCGTCATTCGTCGACTCGTCATGCGGAATAAGCGCCAACACAAGGGTCTGTTATAACTTATGACTGCGTCTGGATTTCAGCTCGGCGATTGAAAGATGGTGATTGGGCGTCTTCCTCCCTTACGTTCGTCACCTGGCAAAAGCAGCCAGTCATTCTTTCATCTTCATGCGACAAGTCAAGCGAAGCTCCGCACGCCGTGACAAGGGAGAACAAGTTGGTTCCGAGCTAGAATACCGGCAAATACCCATTGAGCCACCACGAGCGTCGATGACACCCTATCATGCAGCATGCTTGTGACGATAGGTACGAGGTATTTACATCAATTACCTACATTACATGGAGTACATACGGAGTTATATACATACATGGATGATGGGGCCGGCGGCAATTCCGGAACTCTCCCGCCATGATTTCATGACCCAGAGCTTTGGCACGGCGGCACGGATCATAGAAACCCATCTTTGATCAAGCTTGCCCTCCAGTACCTCCAGGCTTCAGGTGTCAATCCATCCGGGTCTGCCAGGCACCTACGGAGTACTCTATGTAGGTAGTTACCTGCGTGGTACATACCTCCTAGGGGAGTGGAATTGAATTAGAGTTGCCTTCTGCCATTGTTATTCTAGATGATTAGAAGGCACGGCATCGACTTTGCATCTCAGAGCACTAGTATCTTTGTGGATTTCACGGAAGAACCAAGATCTTGCGCCCAGTTCCGTCTTCTACTTTTCTCAATGATACTAGGCCGGTACGCCACTACGCGACAGGATTGGCTTTTTCTCTAATCACCGAAAGCATCGCATGTACATGCTGTACAATGCACATTCCGACGAGTGCTCTACGGTCTCCCTGAGAAGTGAGCAGTTCAGATATCTGTGCCCCAACAAGTCAATCCGCAGCGCCGCCGCCGATCTGTTCCTGCTCTTGGAAGGTGGCGCTTCCGGTTGAATCATGACTACGGCCTCGATATATCCGAAATAACACGTACGAGTCGCGACTGAGAAATGATTTGTTCCAAAGTTAAGCCATTTGATCTGAGTGTCGGGAGCCGCTTGGGATGATCTGACTTGGCTTCTAGAAAGGCACGACGCACTGTCTTTCCATCATATGATACCATTATGATATCTATGTGCATGTCATGTCGTACGCATTCTTGAGAATGCTGGACTTTTCAGGCTGATGGACCGGTCCAGGAGCCACAAGTCTTTCCGCTATATATGACGTGAGCACGAGAGTCTCAAAGCCGGTTGGAGTGCGATGATGGGTGCGAATCAATCTGTGTACCTTGGCACAAAGACAGCTTACAATCAAATACTCGATGCGTCCGAACGTGTCATCACGACGGCTACTTTTGGATGGCCGTCTCCAGATTGTATTGTCGTTACGGTCACTGAAGAACAGCAGAAAAACGAGCCACGTCAGCATTATTGCGTCGATGGGATCACGGTCCGTTTCCCCTCTTTTTAAGCGACTGTAAGCGCAACGTCGCGCATCTTGGGGCCTCAGTTGCACAGGCTGGAAGCATATGTCAGATGTCCAGCCAGCAGCAACTTCTCAAGGTCACACGAAGTCGACCAATGAGTTCCTGGTATACTTTTCCCATTATCATTCAGTATTTGGGGGTTATTTTGCGACTTTTGTGCCTTCTTGAAATCCTCATTCGATTGATCGTCTCACCGTTCTTGCGCCTGGAGATGGCACACGACTACGATACACTACCTTCGTCGACGATTGATTAGGTCTAGGATTGATACGGTGTTGTACAGAGGGCATGAAACAGCTTGAGTTTTATTGACGCACCAGCTCCGTATGAGGAGCATCACATCATCGGTACAAGCAAACAGCCAGACTTTGCCGATATCGATCAGTACTAAGTAGCAATTCTCGTTGGTCTCGGTTCTGAAGAAGTTGGAAGCCGCTGAATCCGGACCCCGCGTGTGCTCCGTGCTGGGTGTTAATTAGCCCTTGGGTGCTTCTCGTTGGGCCACTTCGCAGACCTCCAGGCTCCAGCACAGAAAAAACATCCCGCCCACTCCAGTGCTCCCCCGCAGGCAGTATGACACCTGTTAGTACATACCTACATGAAGTGCATACATGTACGCAAGTTGGTCCCGAGAAGTCCGTGTTGTCAACGGCAGAAAACAATTTCCCACAAAGTTACGTTCTTTACGGTAAATACCGAGCAGAATTCCAGAGGCAGAAAAGCTTGCATGGAGGCGCCAGTGACAGGCCCGCCCCTGATACTGGCGCGCTTTCAAGCCCAGGATGGGATGACAAAAAACAGTCGGGTACAGAGCTCTATTGGTTACAAGGTCTTCATAACAGTCACACAAGTTGCTCATCGTCGGAAGAACTTGAGTTGGGTTGGCTTGTCACCCCTATAGCCCTCGATGGATGGTGGAATAGGTCTTTTCTCCTCGAAAGTCAAATTGGTCCATCAGGCCGGCCGATCTCGGTCGATGTGATGATCTCGACGAGGCCATAAATGAAATGACACCAAAAAGAAAAGATGATACAAAAAAAAAAGAAAATCTCCAGAGAAAAGAAAAGAACAAAATGATATGGAGTAGACAGACGCGGAAGCAATGATGGCTCAATACCTACGGCAAGGGTAGCAAGGGTTTCAACTTTCTACTCGTCATCTGGCATATGATCTGGCATACCTCCTACCTCCCATCTGGCATCTTGGCATCTATAGCATCTGACTAGCCCCTCCCCCTCCCCGTCTTACCCCCGCCCCTAGCGTGTGCTGGCCACCATCCACCAGCATGACGGACAAAGTGGCCAATTTTCAGACGGGACATGGACGGCTCATCCAGTCTTTTCCTTATGATCTGGTGCGCCCCTGTAAGCCCACTCAACTCGCATGCTGCTGAAATTGCACACCCCCTTTCCGCTGTTCCTCCCCCTCACACAACTACGCTCGTCAAGTCAGATGTAGAAGAGTGCTTCCTTGCACGGCCCAAATGCTGTGCCCCTGATCTGGGATTGGCGGCAGGGCACGTCGCTGCACCGCCTTGTTTGGCTGGCTTGGCGTACGAGGAGTGGCCGCCAAGGACTGAGTACCTACCTACCTACGCAGCAGAATTGGGGATCAAAGCCTCCGAGTTTGCTCATTAGTACAGCTCGTCACCATCTTGGTATCTCCCATACCGCGCCCAGCAAGGGACAGCGAACTAGGTTTGCTCGCTTAAATCCCGGAGTCAGCGGGGACTTGGATCTTTGCCTCGTGAGGAGCCGTCTTGTTCAATTTCCTTATATGTCTATCCCCCGCTTCCACCCTCCCTCTTCTTGCGGCTCGTGTCTTCTTGTTGTCCTTCATCACCAAACCGGGGTATGTACCTCGAGTTCAAAAGTATTCCTACATCTTGATCTAATCTTCGACTCTTCTTATACTTTGAGGCACATTTCCTCTTCGGGGTCAAGCACAACAGTGCTGTACTATACGGCCTTTCGGATTCCGCACATCTGCCGGGAGCCTTCACCACTTACAGCTGCTCAGTCCCTACTTCCATGTTCAGTCTCATCGTCATTCTGAACCTCGGTCCCGGTCCTAGCCGTCATACATGCCACTTATATCCGACTACAGCTTGAATCTACAACGGCCAAGGCCCATGGAGCAACCAGTGTACTTTTCTCCGAGTTCTTAGATTTTAATAGAGTACATTGGGGCTAGTTGTTTACAAGAACTCTTATTATTCTACTGATTGAGTCCGGTACCTCGTGCGTCTGAATGAAAACTTTGGTCTCGAAACAAGCATAAAGGAAGCCGGTTTAAGGGAAAAGTCAAGCAGATCTAAGGCCAGGCTTCATAGCTTTCCTGACACCAATATTAACTAGCGGACCTCCTCAATTACCAACATGAGGAAACACACATCCAGCAGGCCTGCACGACGCGGGAAGCATGGCCCGAGAACAGTGCCCTTTCCTGCCAGACAAATGTTTGTTTTGGGTACGAGTGCATCCGCATCAGACTCGGTGGTGTTTTCTTCTATCTCTCCTCTTAGAATCAAACTGACATCCGACACAGCATGCTGCAGGATATGCGAGCCCATCGCATTCATGTCAATATTCCCCTACATTTATTACATGATCAAGGACTTCAATATCACAGACGACCCCAGTCGAATCTCCGTCTATGCTGGCATGGTTACATCCGCCTTTACCCTGGCCGAGTTTGCCACCGGCGTCATGTGGGGAAGATTGAGCGACAAGATAGGTCGCAAGCCAGTTCTCTTATTTGGTCTTCTGGGCACTGCCGTGAGCGTGTTGGTGTTTGGGTTTGCGCCAAGCTTGCCTGTAGCTCTGTTCGCTCGAGCTCTCGGAGGGCTTCTGAATGGGTACGAAGTATTTGTTTTTGCACGAGGAACTACCACTCTATCTTTAAGTTCTTCCCTTTCTCTGTTTCGACAGACACGCTAACTCTATACAGAAACATTGGCGTCTTGCAGACCACAGTGGCAGAGCTAGTGACGGTGAAGGAACAACAACGTGAGTGTTTCGTCGCGTCAACATGAATGGCCGGAATAGCTGATTCGAGATGCAGCTCGTGCGTACACAATCATGCCAATGGTCTGGTGCATCGGGTACGTACCAAGCAACGGTGCCTCCTCCCTCCATCGGGTTCCATCGTCCTGACAAGTTCTAGATCTATCATCGGTCCCATGATCGGTGGCGCTCTCGCACGACCGTGTATCAGCTACCCCGATTTGTTTCCTCGTGGGACCATATGGGATCGCTTTCCGTACCTTCTTCCCAACCTGTTCAGTGCCGCCACCGTTCTCTTCGGCGTCGTTGTTGGGTTCTTGTTTCTCGAGGAAACTCATGCGGCCAAGAAGGAGCACCGTGACGTGGGTCGCGAATTAGGATATCGCCTCCTGGGTTTTGTCCACAATGTTCCGTTATGTCGCAACCTGGGCCGCAATGTTGAAAAGGAAAGCTTGTTAGCAGGCGACCGCACGACCGGGTACAACACCACCACTAGCGCCTCGCCCAGTCCCGACGTTCTCGAAACCGAACAGGCTCTACAGATATACCCAAGCCGTGAAGCCTCACCACGATTGACCCCCGGGGGCCACCCTGCTGCTATGCCGGCCACCGTCACTCCGGTGGCGGCAATGACTGGGCCATGTGAATTGGATAGCAAGGAGAAGATGGTCATTTTCACCAAACCCGTCATCATGAACATCATGTCCTACGGCATCTTGGCATTCCACACAATTACCTATGACCAACTCTTGCCCGTGTTCCTAAGTATGGAAAAGCCCGAAGCCGGTCCCCCCACCAAGCTACCCTTCAAGTTTGTGGACGGCTTCGGATTAGATACCAAGACCATCGGCGCCATCATGTCCGTACAGGGTCTCTACTCGCTCTTCTCCAACTTCATGCTCGTGACTCCAGTCACGCAGCGCCTCGGGTCTCTCCGACTCTTCCGTTTTCTGGCCTTCACATACTTTGCCCTATATCTCGTCACGCCGTACGTGGTCCTCCTCCCAGAAGATCTTAGAATGCCGGCCATTTACATCCTGGTTGTCTGGAAGTGCACTTACGCGACCATGGCGTATCCCAACAACGCCATCTTGCTCGCCAACTCTGCGCCAAGGAAGGAAGTTCTTGGCACTATCAACGGCATCGCTGCATCCACCGCGAGCTTATGCCGTGCTCTGGGGCCTACCATTTCAGGACTGCTATTCTCTCTGGGGCTTCAGACGGGCTACTCTGGCTTGGCTTGGTGGTTCAGTGGGCTCGTTAGCGTTGTTGGGGCCTATCTGAGCTCTCAAATAACGGAGGGGGGGCCTCGGGTTAGTGGTGATGGGGAAGAAGACGCATTGCTGCAGGAGCATGAGAATGCTCTTTGATGTATGAGCGCTTTGATGCATAAACGTGGTGGCGAAAGAAATTGGAGTCAGGGGGACATGAGCAACGTTGGTCACCTCAACTCTGCTTTTCTTCGACAAAGTCTCTGTTTGTGCGATTTGCGTTCATCTTCGGAAAAATTTGGCGCAAACGACAACGCCTTATACAGATTAGGTACGGTAGCATCCTCTCGGCAGAGGTCAGGAGCTATGACGATTCACCGTACCCCTTGCCTCCGCGAGGTGGCGTCCCCATTTACCACTCTGAGGGGATTGTAATATGTTATTTTTCCTTGTTGTTCTAAGCCTCTGGATCGAAAGCTTTTCAAGTCTGGTCTTCTTGGGCGTTTCTTGGGTTTTCTGGGCACTTCCGAAGCAGGGAAACGAGGAATGCCACCATCCTCAGCAGGCAACAGGCGATGCGGAAAACGGTCCTTATTCCTGTCCTCCACGCAGAGATTATGCCATATTTTATGGGACATTGGAATCTGTTGATTCCTTGTATGTTCCGATTGTCTTACCATACCCAGGATCTTTCGCGGGTTTCTCAGCAGCAAGGAGCCTGCATCTCAATACACGGCAGGCACGAAATGTTTTGGGAAACGAATGTCAATGAACTACGATTCTTGAGAGACGACGACACGAAGAAAAAGCTCTGCATGCGGGGACCGTTCAACCGAAATTGACGGCTGAAAAGCTCCACGAGTTCTTTTGGGACTTCTTTCATCATGTTCTCTTTATATCTGTATCTGCTGTTCGTTCAATCGCTATTCCATATTCTGATGAAATTTATAACGATCAAATAGCCACAGTTGCTACACCTATCAAAAGACAAGAAGACACATTCTAGGACTGACAGTGAAACAAGTATGCTCACGATTGCGAACGGAGCTCGTTTATTCTCCAATCTGACAAAGTCAACCTCTTTTCTTTTCCCGCCAACACAAAAAGACAGCTCTTGGCACACATAATCCAGGTTTCAGTCGAAGCAATTCGTTCAAATTGTTTACCGAGATCTCGGCTCCGAGGCTGCACGTCATGATATGATGCAATGGTGCTTTCATCGACTGACAAGAACACCCTTGGACGCCATGTACGGCAAAGGCCATATAAGTTCATGTACGCGCGCATGCATACGCACATTCACACATGTACGATGTGTACAGCGTCACCCAGAATGACGAAGAAGTCCAAAGAAGCAACGATGCAGGTGAATGAAAGTCGGTGACGCGAGAAATAAAGAAAGCGGGGGGGGTTCTCGGCCACGAGATCCTGATAATTGGCCACCGTTTCATGCAAGAGAGGCATGACTCAATGCGCGTGTGTACGGAGTAGTACCTAAGCATGAAGCACAGGATTGATGATGATAGGCCACACCGGCAACTATTATTCAAGGCTCATCAAGCTCTCAGCTTTTCTATTCTATCCGAGTGCTGTTTTGGTTTGGCCGAGTCGAGGTCCCATCACGAGCCCTTGACGGAATACTTACACAAAACAGAATAGAATCATCCACACGTGAGAAAAATTCGTTTTCACAGAATAAGACGGTACATAGCATCGTGAGGTCACTGAAGAGTAGTGCATAGGATATGTGTACGTGTGACCTGTGCAGAGCTAGGACGTACGTACTACGTTTATCGGCCGGCCTCTTACGTCACATCGGCGCGACGGAGCTACCCTTGTACGAATAGGCGCTTCACATTGGCCATGTTGACCAGTGTGCTGCGGTGTCTATCGTGATACACATAACGGCATTATTCACGGCTGTACTGACGTTGTTAGTATGTATTAGGACTTGATTGTTCTGGAGGAAGCTGATCGGGTGGAATATGTCATGGGTGCGCCGCTGGAGCTGTGTTGTCGACATGAGGAACCAAGGGCCAATATACTTGGCACGCGAGGCAGTTCAAACTTCAATCCTCGATATGCTGAGTAGGGACAGCTCGCTAATGTGTGCGTACATGCCCAGGGATGTTTTGACGGTTGAAGTTGAGCACCACGTGGAACAGAGGAGTACGCTCGGTAGACTGCAGCAGTGATGCTACATAGAACATCCTGGACGGACCATGTGCGCCAGCGCCAGCGAGCAGATCTGAGATATCACTGTCCGTTTGAATCTTGATGCGGCATCATGATCTTGGAGGACGCTCTGGTGCAGAGCAATCCATAGAGCAGCCAGAACGGTTGGAGAAGAAGTAAATCAGATTGTCATTAGCATTTGTTGCACAAAAGAGTGGGCGCAGCCGTCTGGCCACTGTTCTGTGCTTGTAGAAAACCCCTATACAGGTACCCTACGATAGCATTGGGCCATCTATCTATATTGAAGAATTGGCATTGGCGTCACAACTAGGTCCTTGACTCCTTGGGGCTAGCGACAGTGGACACGCCATAAATCACCAGAGGTGCTTGCTAGAATTGTTAGACGTGCTAGACGTGCTAGATTTCTTGATCTTCGTAATAGCCGCATCGCCCACGACCTCTACTTGAACGCTGCGACAAAACGGTTGTCCATCCACCCCTTTTCGGATTCGGCCGACGGCGAGCTCGAAGACATGCTGGGAAACAGTCATAGTGAACTTACCCCTGGGCCCTTGGCTAGGAGAGAGAACAAAGGCGAATGTGCATGACACCATGTCGGCGGAGGGGAAACTCGAACCCAGGACTGGATTCTCCTTTGCTGGCTGTCTGTCTGCTTCTGGTTGGCAGTGGTTGCAATATGTGGACTCTTTCGGAGTCTTGTTCATCCCAAGCGACATGAGCTGCGCCGCCATGATGACTCCCGAGTCCCAGACTCCCACGACGTAAGAAATCGTAGATGTACTCACTGCTGTGAGGGTGGCGAGGATGACCAACACACGAGATGTACCCCAGGGCCCAGAGTAGCCGCCCCTGGGCCCTAGGAGACTGGTATTGCTCCTGTGATTTGGTTTCCGAAGTGAAGGAAGGCCTGCCTACCAGTGGGCAGTAGTGAATCCCCGGGTCCACGCCACCATCCAAGGTGGGAGTGCTGTCTCTAGCATAAGGTGGGAGAGCCGGCTGTGGTGTACTGTGTCGAAGGCTGCAGTGATATCTAGTTGTAACAATGATGCTAGGTATGGTGCCATGGTACCAGGACGCTCGTACAACTTCCTTCAGTGTGCTTACGGTCACTTCTGTGGACCTGTTCTCTCTGTTCCCCATCTGAAGTATTCCTCGGCTTCCCTGCCCGGTTTTTGTAAGACGACAACTTTTGCTTTGCGAAGGCGGGCTGGGTAGTATCCAAGGCGGCAGCTGCTGTTAAGTAGGTTGGCCAGGGCCTTTGTGAGGAGCAGGCCGCAGGCCTTGAGCAGTCCAGCCGGCATCTCGTCGAGTTCCGGTGCTTCCAGCTGGCCAGATATCTGATGACCCCTTTAACCTCTTCCTGTGTAAAGTGGTCCTCCCTCGGGAATAAGTCGATGTGCAGTGTCTTCTGAGATGTTCGATGTGCGCGCTGTGGGGTGGGGAAAGAATCGTTCTGCGAAAGCTGCGACTTTCTCCTGGTGTGTGTTCGCAGTGATCGTGCTGTTTCCTACGACTCGAAGTAGTGGCGGGATCTGTCGGCACTCGGAGGGGCAGCCCGCTTCGAAGTCTTACCCAGCGTTCTAATGCCCAGAGAGGCCTTTGTTCTGCGGCCTGCCTTCGCTTGAGCCATTGCATTCCTCCACAAGCTGGGCCATTCGTATCTTAATCACCCGGGTAACGTGTTTGTTCATCTTCCGCTTGTTGAGCGAGCCCCCAATTTTCCTCTATTGTCCTGTTGCGCCACTGTCTATGAGCTTTACGTGCCACTCTCACCGCGCTCAGGACCTTGTCCCTCCACCGTGGTTGTTGTCGGGGCCCCGAGCTCGACAATGCTTGTCAGTTCATCGACGACCCAGTCCGCGTAGGAATCTATGAATCTATGTCCTGTGGGAAAAGGGGTATCATCAGTGGTGTGCTGATCAAGACCTGCTCCTGATGGCTAGGGGTCGGCGTCAGTCAATCAAGGGGACTGCAGCTGTTGTTAGCTCGCAGCACGTCTGGAGGACTCTCTGTTCGATGCTCTGCTGGTACAAGACATGTTGGCTGAAGAAAAATGACTGATGAAGATTGAAAGTATTTCCGTGGGCGTGGACGAAAGACGACATGTAGGTGCGCAAAGTTCGAAGAGGAACAGTAGATCATTTGTCCCAAATCCTAGCATTACCCCCAGCCAAATCAAGGTCACCTGCAAATCATCGCCTCGCCCCCCGGCCCCTTCTCCCCCTCCGCGGCGGCGGACTATGCTCCTCAATCACAACGACCTCATCCAGCGTACCATCATCCCGGACGACTCCCGGCGGCGGCGGCGGCACCACAGGCACAGACCCAGGCCCAGGATTCCTTCGTAGATGCCGCCTCCTCTTCTTCGTCGTGCGCACCTCGTGCTTTTCTCTCTCGTGCCGTGATCTTCTCCGCCTGCGGCCCGTGCGGGTGCTCGGCACGCTGGTATTGGTGGTGTTGGTGGTATTGGAGATAGACCGGGCGTGAGCGCGGGGCCGTGATAATATCCGCGCGGCGGGACCGAAACCGAGTGCTGAGTAGAGCAGGAAGAAGAGGAGGAAGATGCCGGCGAGGGTGCCGAGGACGACGCCGATGACGATGCCGGGCGAGGGGGAGTCTGCTAGGTTGTTGTATGTGGAGGGGATCGCGATGAAGGTGGGTTGGGTTTGAGCGAGAGGGGAGGGGTTGAGGAAGGGGGGTGGTTGTCGTTGTGGTCGTGACTGATATTCTGGTTGCTGTCGTGGTTGTGGCTGTTGATGCGATTGTGATTGTGCTTCTTGATGCGCTGCCTGCGCTCGACTCTGCAAAACAGGCATCTCGCCTCGTTCTTCTCAAGCAGTCTAAACAACTTCAAAACACGAGTGCCACTTCTCCGCTCCTCTCCATACAAGAACAAGTTCTCTAGAAAAAATCCCCCAGCGCCAACTCGTGAACAAAGGCCGAAGTTGAATACCACCACCCCCACGCGCCACTCGCGCGTCTTCACGACCAGTCTCACCCGACCCGTTATCCCCGAAGAAGGAATATCAGAGCAACAAGGGAAGAAAAAGCCTCAGAAAAGCGGTGTTATGTAAGTGCATGCGATTCTCCTGTATTGCTGCACTGCATCTACATCAGCAAGGATGCGCGCCGCGAGATCAACCAACGCGACTGAGCCGCCTCATCCTGTGAGCTTTGGGCCTTTGGCATCGTTTGAACTTGAGACGCGAGGCATGATTGTTACTATGGAGCCGTTGCGGGGGAAACGCGTATTTGGGCCTTTGTGCGTTGTAGGCTCGTCGAATCAGTATTTTCCTTTTTAAAATATAGGTTTCTTTGTATGTTATAGTTTGCCCGATTATCTCGCGTACATGAGGCGGCGTTACACGGCAGGACGGGGCTGCGCAGTGCGGAATCCGAATGGAGGCGGATGGTAAGTACCGAGGTGGCTAGGTACTTTAGGGCCTTTATAATGAAGATTAATCTCACGTTTCTATAACAATCCCCTGCGGCCATAGATTAGCTGGGAGATCGTCAGACTGAAGTCAAACTTCAATCCTACGGATGCCTATCTGAAGGTCGTGTGTTCGAGTCACACTGGCCGCACAGGAATCTTTTTGCCATTTTCATTTTCATCTCCGAGATCGGAATGTACGAAATCAACATGGATTTTGGCTGTCTCATTTTGGCGCCCAATTTGTGTCTTGGAACACGATGCAGACATACGCTGTAGATGAGATGGATGGTCGTATTCCTTCTGTGGTGGTGGTGTCACTGGCTTTGGACCAATTGAGCCGTGAGGGCTTTCGGTGGCTACGAAGGACACTGTGAGAGTCTGTGACACACAATTGGTCACTTCGCTCGACGCGCTTTTACAACAGAGCATCTTCCCAGCAGATGCTATGAACTTTCCAGACCATTCGATGCGGTACAGCCACGCGATAACAAAGAAGCCAGGAGGGAGAGCAAGAGATGAGAAAAACGCGAGCCGGCACCAATCAGTCCCATCCATTCCGTTTCGGATCTGTACTCCGTACAACTCCATCTTCGTCGAGACAACCTTCATTGCATATCATCGCATGGCTGCATGCCTCCCGCTGCCTCACCTGCATCCTAGCGACCATCGGGACTCGTCACTCGTCACTCGCGTGCACCCGTCCCGGTGATGACATATAGCTCCCCTGAAGTGTCACTCGTCATGAACAATCGCTCCGCGGTATGATCAAACACAAGTCCGACCGGCCGGAAACATTTTCCTGGGCAAAGCGCATTGTCCTTGTTCCACATCAACTGCTGCTCTGCGCTCTGGCTCTGTCGGTCTGCTGAGGGAAACCCTTTGGAGTAGGCCACGCGACTGAGGCGATATCCATTCGCGGGCTTGCGGTTCCTAGCAAAAGGAAAGCGTCAGCAATATCCCTGGCGAGTGCCTCTCTCGTTCCATGCGCGCGCGCAGCTGCCGGAATACTTACCAGCTCCCGTGGAAGGAAATCAGGGCAGACTGGCCATTGGGCGTGAACTTAATGTCAAGAGGCGCCAGATGAGATCCAAACGTGATGTACGGCGCCTGCGTATTCGTCTTGCACCATTCATCTGTATAAGAGGCAGGCATATGATCTCCCGCCATCTGCAGTCCTGTCTTGGCTCCTCCTGGATATCCTTTAATCGCGGAGGCATCAAAGATGGCCACACACGCCGGATAGCCATAACTCTTGCCATACACCTTACTTGTGGTATCGTTGGGGCGACCATGGAAATTGAGTTCCTCGCCCGGATTGCTATTATGCACGTCGACGCCCTTGCGCTTCATCTCATCAATGGAATTTTCCACAGACCACTACCGTCAGTGTGTCAGTTGGCTGCAATTCTCCTGTCAAGAAATGGCAAGTTGGCAACTAGACGAGAAGTCAAGGATGGCTTACAATGTACCCCGTGGTGGGATCTTCCGCCACGCCGACGCTGTTTCTGAGACCCCATCCGAGCACTCGTCCGTCTGAATACTGCACGGCACTACTGCTTTTGAGGAGCTTCTCGATGTCAAAAATGCGGATCTGGCTCCTCGCGGAACCCACCTCTGCGGTTTCGGTATCAATGTTTGCATTGGAGCCCCGCGACACGAGCAGTAGATTCGGGTTGTGTCGGGGGATCAGGAGAGTACGCGTGACGTGATCCGATTGCTCCATGCCAGTGATGATGCGCTTCGCAGGTCCCACAGTGCCTTTAGATGCGTCGTAACTATACGCATAGACGTCGTTGACTGACGAGGTAAATAGGGTTTTGCCATCCGCGGAGAGTTGAATACCGTGGTTCAACTACGAAAGAAGGGTATATGTCAGCCAAATTCCACCAAAGTCGGGCCTTTGTCGGGAGGGGGTTACACCCTTTTTGCCCGCGGCTACAAAGAGATCGCATGTCTTGCTTGGATAGTTAGTTCATGGCATAGCATACACTACTTTCTGTGACGAGCTGTTTGCTCGACGCGATGCACGTATCGAGGCCTTTCCCATCATCCAGCACGATACGTCTGATGCCCTTCCCACCGCCCTCGACTACCAACAGGTTGCCCTTGGGGTCAAAGACAATTCCTCGTGGACGCTGCAAGTCGTTGGCCAAGAGTTTGAATTGCACGCCGGGAGCTACCTGGGGGTTCGACTTGGGCTTGAGGCCTTCACAGTGCGCTGCGATGGCCACGCCGGCATACAAGGCCAATGCCGCGCCCAGATATCGTAACGGTGCCATTTCTTTTTTCTCTTCTCGTATATATATGTATCTTTTCTTTAGAATTGCGCCCTGAATAGCCGCGTAATCGCCTGAATGCTTTGGATCTGTAATGGCAGGAGATCTGTGATGCGAATCGAGGTATGTAAGACCTTTTGCAGATTACCGACAGCAGAGCAAAAGAGGCACGTCAAGATCTTTTAAAACATACATGGCGTCCCCCAACGCAAGCTCCCAAAGCAGTACCTGTTGATCGATCAAACGAAACACTACTCTGCACAAACGGGCAGTCACGACTCACGCGCGGGCATTCAAATTCCTGTTCCTTCTCACATCTGCGAGATTAGTCTCACTTTTTTCAAGTTTTGGTTGCTCTTTCCCCAATCCAGCGGCCAAATGCCCATCCATGATTCCATTGACACATCTCCGTCGGGCCTATTCCGTAGTCACCTATCTCATAAGGCCGCCAACCCGAAAGGGCGCACCCCCCAACTTATCTGCATTCCAAGCAGCACGTGGCGGATGGGGGCATGTGAGCATTGAGTACAAATAAGCAACTACATGGGAGGCCGGAGGACATTATCCGAGAGGGTTAATTCTACAATGTAATTACAGGCTTCAGACGCGTGCTATTTACCCGCGGAGATTCTACGGAGTGCCTACATAGGTATGTACATGCAGATGCAATGCAGAGATGTAGTATGTAGGTTGTATATTTTTGGATGAGAACCCCGTTGAGGCATGTTGTGCATGACGCATGGTCCATGGAGCCTATTATTCCCCTGTACTTAAAGCAGCCCGAGGCGCCAAGTCATGAATGCCCGTTTAACCCCGTTGGAATCCCCGTTGGAATCCCCGTTGGAATCCCCGTTTGGATACCCAGTCTCGATTTCCTGTCTTGACTCTTGACTCTTGAACCCCAGCCTTGGCTCCCGGTCTTGATCTCCAGTCTTGATCCTCAATCTTGATCTCCAATCTCGGCCCCCGCTCGCTTCATGCGAATCTAGGTACCTATCGCGATTCGCAGGTGTCATGTCATGTATGAAGTGGACACCGACCAGACGTTGGCACGTGGGCAACCATCATCTGGGAGGAGTCTTTCAAAGCCTCAATTGCGCTTCGTCTACCTACCTGTTCTTCCAACTATGTAATTACTAATCCCCTACATCCCCCTCTCGAAGCTCTTGTTTTACTCGGACCAAACTTGGCACGATATCGAGTCTCATCTCCGAAGCACCTCATTAGTGTAAGCCTCAAGTTTCAACACAATCATTACGTAAATTAGAACCTTGAGATGTCTCTCTTCTCTCCGTTCTGTAGATATCTACCTACCTAGATGAATCAAGGACAATAAGCCGTACATTCATCTGTTCTTGTTGTGTGACAGGATACCCAGCTCTGATGACTCATGAGTGATGCATGCCATGAAGACATCAAGTATGCACACGGCGTTTACTCATCAAACAGAAACACGTGTGTTGGTATGTATGTTTACTGTGCAGAGCGCGCACACCGCTCCAGCCCATTCATGAATCGAGATGGTCGAGACTTTCAGCAAGAGCAAGCTTCATCAAACTCCGCTGGTCGTGGGCCAGAAGTAGGATAAGGTTCACCTGACTACGTATTTCAATAGGTAATAGGTACTACATACTTATACAAAGATGAAGGATTTAGTGGCCCGTTTGCTGCCCATATAGTCCATCTTCTGCTTTGCATGGCGAAAAGCCTAACACACATCCAGGGATATCCTTTCCTTCATCGTGCAGCCGGACTACGAAATCGATACGTATTGAAGGATGAGTATATATATAGGTCTGCGGGACATATCTACACACATGACTCAGATGCATCCCGTTTCACAGCCATCTTCACCAACTCAATCCTCTGTGAGATATAAAATGAATGTGTCTTAATGCTTTTCTCTCTCCATGCTATCCTCGCGGTACCCAAGTCCCTCCCGCATAATGGCATAGATGATGCGCACTATATTCCTTCCGTATAACAAATATTGGGGTGCTTCCCCGTTTCCTGAATCCTCTCTAGGCAATCTATATATAAAGTATCAACATAAGAAAAATCAAGTCGTGACTCGTCATCTGGCTAGTGTAAATAAATCAATGAAATGTAGCTCTCTCGAAGAGCAGACAGAAAAAGGAAGTTCCAATTCCTCATGTAGAATGGCCAAAATAGTGCTGCTCCAGAACATCATTTGCGCGAACGCCGCATAAGCTTCTCCTCCACGTTTCGCTTAATCCGATCCAACAAAAGAAAAGCAGACATGGTAACATTGGTTTTGTTCTGTTTCTTTTCAATAACTGTAGGTATAATCGTTAAACAGTTCAGTTTGCTAAGCGTCTAAAGGACAACTTGTGCGGAATGGGTGGTAAAGCCCGCGTCGGCGGAGGGGCTGGCGGAGGCCCAGTGGCAGCCATCTGAGGCATGGAACGCCGACCCTGGATGCAGGTACATCTTGGGGTTTGGTCGCCATCAAAGAAGCGACCCGGAGCTTGCTTTTCTGAGGAAGTGACTGTGGCATATGAGCCTAAAGCGACATCCGTTAAGGCTGCCGAGACGTGCAAATCATATGACCGAGACGACCGCAAAGCCGAGACAGAGCCGGAGCCCGTGCTGGATCCCTTTGCCGTTTCCGATGACGTGCTGCTGTGTCCTTGCAGTTCCGCACCAGCCGGGGCACAGTTGGGTGCCAGCATGCTGGCAATATGTGGCCTCGCGGGGGACGCCGTATTCGGCTTCGACGACGGCGACAACGGCCCTTGTCTAAGCGAACTCGTGCTCATATACCTGCGCGGACTATGGCTCCAGCCAGTCTCTTCTGTTGGCAAAGGCGGAAGCTCACGGGGTATTTCGGGCAAAGGCCTGTCAAGATGGGAGGCACGTCCGCGGGAGATTGAACGCAACTCTCGCCTCTCAGGGCCTCCGCGTGAAGAAGCAGGAGATGCACAAGATGCATGCAATCGCTCCGTCACTATCGGTCTGGCCGCAGACGAGTCCGTCATGACTGATAGGTGATGGACTGACTGCATGGCCGTGGCTTGTGCTTGGCTTGATCGCCTAGGTGAGTTCCCGCCGTCTCGAAATGCACCGGGAGACCCTGTGTCAGCTCTGCTTCTCGGTCTGGAGACATATACATGGCGTTGACTCGAAATAGGTGGAATGGTGAGGGTGGGTGCGGGTTTAGCGCGGACTGGCGACATCGTCCTTTCACCAATCTCGACAGCAGCACCACGCGACGTGGCTAGGTAGCTGGCATCATCTGAAAAAGGATCCAGGGGATGCACGTATCCTCTTCGACTGGTCATTTCGAACGCATTGAGCTTGGCCCTGATTTCTGCCAGCGTGGTTTCAGGTACTCCAGCGCCTTCGTCGGCGAATCTATCGTGCGTTGGAGAGCTATTCAGGGACGAACCGCTGGATGTGACAAATGTCCGTTGCCCAGAAGAAAGAAAAGAGAGACGATTTGAGTTCTCTCTCAAACTATCTAAATGGCGCTCGTCTTGAGATAGGATGCTGTTGATGGTGGAAACGTCGTCCAGCGACTGGTTTCGAATTCCGCCCGAGCTCATTGTTCGAGTTGACGCCACGCTGTGATTCGTCTTTTCTCCCAGCGCCCATCCTTGGCCGGGACGACTGCTGCTGCTTCTTCGTGATCCTGTCGGGCTCGCAAATCGCAATGAATCGCGAGCTATGGTCGTCCTTGGGCTGACGGGCTCTGTTGGTAGACCTGCTTCAATCTCAGTGATAGGCTTGCCCGTCTCGGATAGTTTCTTTGGTCCTCCCAGCTTCTCGATCTCGATTCGCAAGGTTGCAATCCAGCCCTCCATGCTTTCTGCGTTTTCGAAAACCATGAGCAGATTAGTCGCAGCACGTCGCTCCGTCGTGCGGAACGATAGCTTGGAGAAAATGGAGCGGGATGTTGCAGCAGGTGCCGGCGCATCATCCATGGCGGCTATGGATGATACCTGTATTACCCAGTGGCAGCCAGGGATGGCGTCAGTAGCAAATGCAGCAGACAACGGTCCTAGGCGGAGTGCTTTCTCCGGCAGTCGATCGTAGTGGCCCTCGGCTGGGTATTGCAATAGATGTCCTGATACCAAGACGTAAAGCTTTCGAGTCCATTTCAATCCGGTATTTGAGGCGGCTTTTCTTGATCGGTTCTTCTTCTTGGGCTTCTCTTCACCTCCCGCAACATTATCTCGGTCTGGATCCGTGGCACTGAACGGTGCGTCTTCGCTTCCAATCCCCTGGACACTGTTTTTCCTTCCGTTCATGCGCAAAATCACTTCTGCAGTCAGCGATGTTGCTGGTAGGGTGATTTGACGGACTGCTTGAGGGAAGGCTTGAAGTAAGGGTGGCAGAGGCCAAGGCGGGAACGAGTCTTTCGGGAGATAACTCCCAGTTCTTGATGGCGCCCTCATTCCCATCGGCCCAGCTGGCTCACATTGCTGCGGCAATTGCCCTTGTTCGGAGTCTTCAGCTGTAGGTGGCAATGGCTTCCAATAAAAGTCGTCGAGCTGCGAAGTGTTCCGTTGGATTGGTGCCGGTGGTTGCTCGAGATTCGTGACAGATGTTCGGGAACGGATCGACTTGAAAGAACCCGTTGGGTCTGTTAATGCATGCACATCCCTGCTCAGCCTCGCCTTTGCAAAAATATTCCGAAACCCCAATTTCGATTCACGGCCACCAGACTTTTCAACTTTCTCCTGCATAATCGGCATGCGATTTTCGAGTTCAGCTGCGTGATCAATGCCTGGTCCTCGAGGACCTCGAAGTTTGTTGCTCGGGAAGCCTTGTACATCGTCGGCCAAGGACTCGTTCGTCATGATACGTGGTGATCAGTGGTCGTGATAGTGTGTCAGCTCAGCAAGGGAATCTGAAGTGCCGTTGTCGTTAAAGATTGTTGAATAAAACAAGACAAAGAAAGCTGCGTCAAGACTCCATGCGGGGGGGGATAGGCAATGCCACCACCTCGGGACTTATAAGCTTTGCCTTTCAGTTTTGCCTCCTCTTTCTTCTTCTCGGCAAATATCCTTGAGCTTTTTTTCGTAGAAAACAATTTAGCAGAGCAAGCACGAGACACGTGAGAGTACAGCTTTGGTAGAGTCGATAACCGCAAGCCACCTTTGATTATCGTCCGAGGTTGCGTATATCGGAAGGGTTCAGAGACAATGCGAAGAGGTGAAGGCGATCCAGGGAAGCAATGGCTGACTCAGAGACAGTCGTGATGATGAATACAAGATAAGAGACAATGTTTGAGGAGGCCCTATCACGAAGGCGATGAAGTAATACCAACGCGAAGAATGAAGGTCCAATGCCGTGGATTTCTGCCTAGCACAGATAGGTCACATCACATCGTCCTACACGGAGCACGGCGGGACATTCTTGTATTGTTTCGTCCCGCACGGAGTCAAAGCATCCCGTATTCTATGCCTGTTTTGCATTCCCAGGCAGTTGGCGATAAGGTGGGCCCTCAATTGATTTGCCCGTAGGGCGGGTTGCTCATGGCATTTGGCTGCTCCGCCCACGACACATGCATCATAAGAGAAGCACAACGACAGAGCATGTGAGACAGCCAATGTAGAGTACTTTCCACATCATCTCGCCGTCGTGTCCCTGCCAAGACCCATGCAAGCACGGTTGCACGGTTAGGCACTGCCTTGGGTCTAGCCGTCTAGGTCAGGGGTTGCACAAACTGGTTGATGCATCGGAAGAGATGGAATGTGAAGGTTAAGTCGGCTTTGCAGGCTGCAGCGGCTGCTGGCTTCGTTCGAGAGCTGCAGGTTGCAGGCATGCTGGCTTCCCTGGCCCAAAGGAGATGTTGACCGGGGTTCTTTGGAGGAGGAGCTCGTGTCAAGCTTTCAAGGTTGGTATTTTTGAGTTTCCATCCTCGCGTCAAGAATACACTGAGGGCGTCGGAACTGAGCAGCCATCTTCGGTCGGATTATTGGGCCTTTGCCCTTGGGACTTTGCTGTCGACTTTTCGGTTCGGAAGTCATGCAGGTCTGAGGTGCTCGGTCGTCGCGTAAACAGCAGGAGAGAAGCAAGACAAGGGTTCTTTCCTCTTTTTGTTTTCTTTTTCGTCGGGGCCCGGGGGAAGGGCAAGTGGGCGGGGATAGCAAGTGGAGCGCAATGGGGTGCAACCTTGTAACACGATTGGCTCTGGTCCACGCGGGCCCTCGCGCTAGCCAGACTCCATCAAACGGCCACGAGCCACGAAAGAGGGGATTTGCCGTCACTTACAAGTTACGGCAGTTTCCACAATGCCACGGCCACAAGGGACCAAGCCAACGCTTTGATACCCTCGAATTGTCTCTGAGATGAGCTCTGAGGTGAGCACTGAGGGCGGCACGAGCGATGATCAATCACGACTGGCGCGATAACCAACAGACGCCATCATGCAATCAGAGCCGACCTCAATCGGCTCTATCTCTATTCGTAGCTGCTCTACTCCGTAGTTTCCAGCCCACCCGAGACTTTGCAACTGCATCGCAAAAGGTTGCTGCAGGTACTTCTTCAAGGCACTATTGACAGTGCAAAGGAACCTGCATAGGCTGCATGTTCAAGACTGCAATTTCGCAGGAGGGGCCTACTCCGTACAAGCAAGTTACCTAGGTTAGGTACATAGTGCAACATGCCTCACTGCCGGAGTCAATGCAAGTAATTAACACGTGCGCTAAATGGTATGTCATCGCACATGAGCTGCACTTGAGTTGGTCGAGACGTGTGTCCTCGGTCCTTTGCGGAGTATGCCCTAGAGGGTGTGGCGATGCCTTCAACCGCAGCGTGCAACGTGTTCCTCGTCTCGTTTACCTACATACATACATACCTTTTTCATCGCTCTTTCATCATGGACCTCTCGGCTACAGGCACCCATGCTCCCCGGGAGGCCGTCGAGACTCCCTGCTGGTGGTCCCCCTCCGCAGTCTCCGGAAAGCAGAAGCAGCCAGCTTCAACGGCATGCATTCCTCTCTTTGTTATATAGATGAGATCGACATTCAGGAAACTGAGCCGCTGTCTTATTCCTCTACCAACCGCAATGTGATCTTTGCCTCCTTGACCTCGAAACCTGTCTATCCTCGACTGAGCGATGGCAAGAAGATGAGGCATGAATCATACCACATTGCCCTGACTAACTTAATTAAGGGCCGCGATACAGACTAGCATGGGGTCTATCTGTGGTCGACCAGACTCAAAATTACATGAATTACATGTGCGTATGTACACAGTCCTGCTTGCCAATTGCCTGCTTCCAATGCTCTGCGCTAAGTTCTGCTAACGCGTCGCGCCATGCGGCTTCGGCAATGACTTGATGTTTGACCAGCGTTCTGCGTAGGTATAACGGTGATATGTATGTACCTTAGGTAGGTACCTAGGCATGTACGGAGTACATACGGAGTACAAAGGTACGTAGACGTATCGTGCTGTATGTGTAGGTACCTCGTTAGGTAATGAAACATGTGACTGGGACATGTGATAGCGGCTGTGCATTTACAGATCCTTGAGAGAGCAGACATCTGCTCCGGCGTAGGACAATAGTCATGTCCCGTTCGGCCGTTTCCCGATTACGTTCATTTGTGTTTTCTGCCTTCCAGACAAAGTTCACGGCCAACACAGGGCCAGATTTGCATGTGGCTCCCCGCACAATCCTCCGTCCACGGCCCGTCGAAGTTGAAACATTCGTGTGGGCAGGGAGTCGACTCTTCAATCCATCCGTTCGTTTCAACCTTTGGTTCGATAACAGGTGTTTCGACTATTTAGCTGATCAGATCCTTCATGTGATGTCCCACTCGTTGGACATCTGAACCGATCCGATTTAGATCGCACCATTACTTTTGTCGGCGAGAGAAGGCCGCTGAGGGAGTGTTGTGCTCATTTTTAAATCCATCCGATGACATCACATATACCCTTTCAGTCGTATATCTGTAGAAACGATGCCCTTTCTCCTGGTTGCCGAATATCAGTCGAAAAATATACAGGGTAGGCCTCGATCGTAGTATGATCTGGGATCTGGCATGTCGAACCTCTGGCAAACGGAGTGCTACCGCAGGAATCCCATAGAGACCAGACGAATCGCTTGTTTTTTCAAAGAGACTCTCTTAATGCACCGCGTACGTTAGCCGCAAATGGGCATTCAGCGGCCTTGCACTAAGAAGAGAAGAACCCAATGAGTTGGGATAATCGTCTCGTCCAAGTCAGGATGACGTTATTTTTCATCACGGTTGCTTATCAATCACATCAACGCCGCCCACAGCCGCCTACAGCCGCCAAAGCGCTCTGCGGCGGGTGCAACCTTAAACAGGGCTCCCACTTTTGCTCCGTCACCAATGACCATCCACCACAAACGGCGAATAACGAACAACGCGGAACAGCCTGCAGGAAGCTACACAACTTGAGCCTGGATAGTCAACCACTAGCCAATATCGAATCAACTACCACTCTCTTACATCACGTCCTACTGTAACTGTTTATCGTTTAACCAAGATCATGGCGGCCAACGACGACGGCTCTTCGCTCGCCAGGGCAGACTCGCCAACCAGTTCACTACGATCCGCGTCTATGTCATTGCAAGCAGCCGCCACGATGAACGCTGGCCTGCAGCGGGAACCCTCGCATCGTACGCACCACCGTTTTCCACTTTATCATAGCGAATCAGAACCAAAAGGAAAACCAAAACTGACTAGAGATGTAGAATCTCCGAGCAGCTCACTACCACGGATTTCATCCTCTCCAAACAACAACAGACGACGTTCGACAGTCCTCACGAACCTACAACTGAATGATCCTTCTGTTCCTGGGCCCGGGGAGATGGTTCACGAACGATCGGCATATAATTCATACAGCCCCCAGCCGCTCTCAGGTTCACCTCTGATGGCCGACCCGCATCATCATCGGGCGCCTAGTTTGGGAGAGCTGCACCAGGAGCTTGAAGCGGAACAAGAAGGCCATGTTGTAAGCGCTCGACCTAGCTCTCACAAAGACCAAACGCCTAGATACGCATAATGCTGATGAAAGTGTGACAGAATCGGCTCCTACACATGATAAGACAGCAACAAATGGAACTTTCACGACTGCAGTCATCGCGCCCTAATCACAGCAGTGATGCTATTGCCGATGAGAGTCCAGTCGCAGAAACATCACCTAGACCAATCCACGGCTTCTCCAACTCACAAACCAACGGAGCTGGCAGTCATACGGTCGGATCATACTCGAAATCGCCGGTTCTTCCTCGAGGATCTATGGAGATGGCACGTGCAGAACTGCATCGCAGGTCCAGAACCCCGAGCCATGGCGCTTCTCCCCGTTTACGAGCAACATCAGTCAGCCAGGAGAGCGGAGATTGGGCCCTTGGTGGTCGTGACGAAAATGCATTCTACCAGGCAGAAACACAGATGCTCACACGAGAAAACCAAATGCTGCGCCATCGTATTCGAGACTTGGGTAAGTATGGAATTCCACCCACCGTGGAAGGTGGAGGGTAGCCTAACAGAGCGCGACTAACATGTTACCTTGCTAGAAAAGCAACTTGCAGAGACAGCACTGAGCCCCGGAATCGGCACCGAGCCCTCGATACCGTCCCATTTGACCCAGTCATCAACGGCAGAAGAAGAGGAGAGGGGTAGTGAGACTGAGAATAATGAGTCGTAATTTGGCTGTAGCTTTGACAGTATCAGGTGACAACAAGACTGATCATAAGTGGGCTTGGTCTTTGCACAGTTTTTGCACCCATGAAAAGATGGCTTGTGTCTTTCATTCCTTTTTCTTCTTTGCTTTTTTTGGCGGCGGGATTGTGTGCATACTACTCCGTAGGTCGGCGATCTTTTCTTGGGCGTGCGCCCTACAGCGAGACCAGGAATACAATGTTCAAGCGTGTCAGCATGTGAGAAAATGAAGAATATGAACAAGACTCTCGAGCTACATAAAGCTACAACCGATAATAAGTTCCATTTCAATATTGCCGTCCCAAGTCGCACAGAGTACAAAGGTATGTATGTATGTACCTATGTAGTGTCAATTACTTAGCTCTCGGAAGCCCATTGATTCAACCCCACCAGTGACCACTGGCAGTGGCCAGTGAGTCGTGACCAGTGACCACGCCCGAATTTCCGCGCGTTGGCGTCCGATTCCCATCTCGAGTCTCGAGTCTCGACAACCTTGAACCCACACCCCCAGCTCAATGTAGGCTCAGTACATAGCATCAAAAGAAGCAAAGCAGCTTGACATGAAGCCTCCAATTCAGTGCAGAATACTCGCGCGACAAAGTAGGACAACACGCCATGGCACGCCCAGGAACGCCAAGGCTCTTTTCTCTTGCTGGGGCCGGAACCATTCTCTGCCGGCGCTTTAGTCGCACGGCTGCTGTGCAGGCTGACTTTACTCATACGGTGAGTGAGTGAGCCTCAGCGGGAATGTTCTTCACGCGATTTACACGGTTTCTTTGATGCGTCTGCGTCTCCAACCATGTACCGCTTTTCTCATTCCTCTATCCTACCGCCATCCTCGATTCTTTCATCACATGACTTCCATTGTTCTCTTCCTTGGACAAAGAAACCCCCCGTCTTCCCTCTCACATAGCACAGGAAACGCCCCCTAGTCACAGCCATCACGATTCACAGCACACAACTGCAAATAAAACAAACGCTAATCCTCTCCCAGATCATCGGCGGCGGCATCATCGGCCTCTCCATAGCCCACCACCTCTCCCTCCAACCAAACACCTCCACCCTCCTCCTCGAGCGGCACCCCTCCGTCGGCTCAGAAACGTCCTCCCGCAACAGCGAGGTCATCCACGCGGGCATCTACTACCCACCCAACTCCCTCAAAACAAAACTGTGCCTCCGCGGGAGGGACCTCCTGTACCGGTTCTGCGAGACACATCGGGTGGGCCACCGGCGGACGGGGAAGTGGATCGTCGCACAGACGGATGACCAGCTCGAGCAGCTGCAGAAGCTGTATGAGCACTGTCGCGGGATCGGCGTCCCGATGAGGTGGCTCTCCGAGGCGGAGGTACAGAGGCACGGGGAGGGGGTGCGAGCGCGGAAGGGAGCCCTGGAGAGTCCCTGTACGGGCATCGTGGATATTCACGGGGTGATGCTTGCGCTGGAGGGACTTCTTGAGGAGAAGGGGGCTGTGATTGCGCTGAATTCGCGAGTTGTAGGCGTGAGGAGGAGGAAAAGTGCTGCAGGTGATGATGGATCAGGGTCGTGGGAGATTGATGTGAGAGATGAGGCGAAGGCGGCGGCGAGTGATGAGGGTGACGATGGTTCCGCATCCGCTACAATATCGAGCATCACATCCGAGACGGTGGTCAATGCTGCTGGTCTGGGCGCTGTGGACGTGCACAACATGATTGTCCCGGATGCGCAGCGCAAGACCATGTACTACGCCAAGGGGAATTACTTTTCGTACTCAAAGTCATGGCCCCGTATCTCGCGCCTCATCTATCCGGCGCCGAACCCTGGTGCGGCAGGGCTAGGTACCCATCTTACGCTGGATCTGAGCGGTCGAGTACGCTTCGGCCCGGACATTGAATGGGTGTCTGACCCGAATGACTTGTCCGTGAGCAGTGCTCGGTTGGAGCGCGCGATTGGCGAGATCAAGACGTATCTTCCGGGCGTCGAGGAGACGTGTCTGCAGCCGGATTATGCGGGCATACGGCCTAAGCTGACGTATAAGGGCGCCGGCCAGATGGGCAGTAATTTCAATGATTTTGTGGTTCGGCTTGAGCCTGGCTATCCGGGGTGGGTGAATTGTCTGGGCATCGAGAGTCCTGGGCTGACGAGTAGTTTGGCGATTGGGGAACGGGTGAGGCAACTGTTGTACGGTGAGTGAGTTGTTGTTGGCTAGGAGGTATGTATCTACATATACGCAAACTGGCATGGTCACATGGTCACATGGGTAGGAAAGGTAGGATAGATCAGTGAGTAGCGGACGATTGTTCAAGACGCAATAGTATAGGCCAAGTAAGTGACAGTGTTGCTTCATATTTTCCGTCCATGTCCTGCAAGCAACATTCAAGGAACAAGTAGTATGAAACAAATGCGCATCTCCAGATACCCTCGGGGAAACGCTATCCAACCGCCGAGTGTGAGTCTTCGATCCAAGATTTCATGTCGTGATGGCTTGCTATATGTGCCCGTTCTGCTTCTTTGAAATAATCTCCCATTGGGTGGTTATCGAGGTTACTGCTGTTTGTCGGTGGTAGTGGAAGTGCCCTGCGATATATTTTTTCACCTGCGTCAATTCTGTAACCTCGATAACCACCCAATGGGAGACCATTTCAAAGAAGCAGAACGGGCACATATAGCAAGCCATCACGACATGAAATCTTGGATCGAAGTCTCACACTCGCCAACAAATTCTGGACTGCATGTGGGTGTATACGTACAAATTCGACAAGCACCATCGATACATCAAATGCAAGGCACGTCTTGTCGTTCGCGGAGACCAGCAACGGCTTATCTCGTCTGAAGACACATACGCGGCAACTTTGGTGAACCGATCATTTCGTATGCTCATGGCGATTGCTGCCAAATACAATTTTGAGCTCAAATAGTATGATGTGACAAAAGCTTTCGTGCACGCGACCATGGACCGTGAAGTGTACATGAGAATGCCCAAGGGATATCGAAAGACTGGAAGCGCGGTATCAGCTTCTTCAACAACCGGGGCCGACGCCATCTATGGTTCGTCCTCGTCCTGACTACCGCGTTGCAATCGATCATGAACAAAGCATTGAAAAAAGGGCCCCCATGTCCCAATTTGATGCAACAAAGATACGAAAGCCAATACCGTAAAGCAGACCAACTTTCCATATGCTCGCTTTCCTTTGAGGGGTACCATGCAGACAAAAAGAAATTCGCTCGAAGCATTCTCGACACAGTTCAAATGAAGTACGACGACGGCCTCCTCTTGCAAGATGTTGCTCTCGGGTTGAGGGGCGCTTCCAAAAAAGCAATCTGTCAAGTATACAAAATGATTCGGCGGGAGGGCGCGCGGGCATCAATATGCAATCCAAACCCATAACGCCAGTTATTGCCGTCCATTTTCGACCCGAAACTGGATACTTTTTTGGATAAAGAAAGACCGCTATGATAAAAAATGATAAAAAAGAACGCCATTTCAAATTCCCCTTGGTAGAATGAGAGAATAAGGTAGAGTGTGACAATTTTGAACTGGCCGTTTGCCCTTGAGCAAGTTGGCGTGATCAGCTTAGCTCATCGTAATGCTGGGACAGAACTTCCGCCCATGAACGTTGATTTGGAGTTCGTAAATGCCATCTTGTGCTCCGACAAATCTAGCAAGTCATGCAGAATTAGCCATCTCTGTTCCTTTCAATTCGAGGACAGAGCATGTCAAGAGGGAAAGTAGGGAACTTGGAAAACTCACAGAGTGCAACCATCCTCGGACCAGGCCAGACCAGCTGTACTATCAGGAGAGGGGGGGACTTCATACACCCCATGATCTGATCCTAACGTCCCTCGGATGGCGCTCTCCTGCCAAGTGGTTGGCATCGCTACTGGATAAAAGAACGAAGAGTCTTCATTTTCGCCCTCATGCGCAGGCCGCTCTCTGGCTTGAAGGACCTCAAGAACACTGAGATAAGAAGATTCCTGCCGTTCCCTCTGGTTTCGCATCGCTGCCATCGTCTCCCCGATCCGATCAATCCAGCCCTGATCTGGCCGCGTGGCCGACAGCGATGATGGATCGTTGTCGGCTCCTCCTTCGCGTAGATGCTGCCCAGCGTTGCGAGCTCTTTCCTGCTGCAGTCTTTCGCGCTGTTCCCTGTACGAGCCGAGAATGTCGTTCATGACTCGACCGGTACTGTTACTGCGCTGCCGTGAGCGCCCTGGTATGCCGCCATTCTCGGAGCGAAGGCTAGTGAGGTAAGCCCACGTCAAGTCGGAGGGACCACCGTCGCCGTGCGCTCGGGGTTCAGTGTCTCTTGAGCCCGCTAATTCAAGCCTCCGTCGGTTGCTTTGGATAGCTTCCAAGACAATCGTTTCATGGGGCGTGAGAGGTCGGTTAAGAGTCTCCAAGGCATCGGGTGGCCGACGACCAAGTGTGTCGTTTGCGTCAAGTGTGTCACTTGCGTTGGCTTCCAGCAGTCGAGGGTCGATAGTTATTCCATCTATAACGTTGATATGCTGGAAATCAGCTTCCGCACTGATGTCAATAATCTGGCGCATTTCAAAGTTGCTTCTCATATCCGCAAAGCCTACTCGGCCCCTGTCCTCGGTCCACGCGAGAATGTCAAATGGTCCAGGACAGAAAGCCATGTCTCTTACGGCTCCAGAGCCACTTTCAGGGCGAGATGATAGAAATGTCGTGATGAGGGGGTTTGTATCAGAGTCAAGTAGGAGCGTCGCGTTGAATATGGATATCGTGCCATGCTGTGTCCCAATTGCCAAGTATGCGCCAGAGGCCGAAAAGCAAGCTGCAAAACTACCACGACTATCCGAGCGATCATCCTTTCTTTGGCTCTTTAACAGATACCTCTGCTTTTGTTCCCACCTGTAAGTCTCAGCAGGATGCGATGACCGATCGCCCTGCCGAGGTTCCTTTCTAACGCGCCCGTGAACATACAGATAAGGGTCGTCAAGGATACCAATCAACATGCGCCCATCAGGGGAGATGACAGCTCTGTTCACGAAATCAGGATATTCAACGACCTCGAGAGGTTCTACCGCATCCCGCTGACCGAAGTCTCTGAGGCCAACGAGGAGGACGGTCTTGTCGTTGTTAGCCAGAACAGCTACCGGCTCCGTATGCGCGCCGGGGCAGGAGTCAGATGATGGGGGAAACCAAAGTGTGACACAGTTGACGCGGTCTTTTGCCAGCTTTATGCTCTTTGCGATCATGCTCGTATTGGATCGGCGAGCATTGACCAAAACGGTCAGCAGAGGCTCGTCGCGACTGCGCCCATCCAGACTCACGCGTTGCCTTGTTTCGGCATCGAGCCGCTGTCCCGACTGCTGCTGTCGGTTGCTCTCAACGGCCTCATCATCCAACTTGATGGCGACAAATTCACCCGTCTCGCTCCCACAGCAAAGCCAGCCATTTTCTGCGACCAAGCATCGAGGCGCGAAGGAGAGGAGCTTGATGATCTCGCATTCGTTTGTCGATGTGTTCAGCCGTTGTACGTGGTTGCTACCCACCCCGCTGGGAAAATAGACTGTATTTCGCTTCTCTGCACCGATTAACGACCGCAGCTGCCAATGTCTGGCCCACATGAGGCGCTGTCAGTAAACTGCATGACTCGGAAGAAGGGGGATACGATGCAACATGAGCAACGGGATGAGCGTCATGGTCAAGTACGCACTGCGATCGAACAGGAATCCGAAAATGGCGGCGTGCTTTTCCGGACACTATGTTTTTGGTGTGAAAGAACCTACGACGTAGGCGGGGTTGTTAATGAGTTGTGCCATTGTGATATCGGCGATACACCAGCCAAGCAACTGGTCAAACCATGGGACTTATTCTGGTGAGAAGACAGGGATGAACGAACAAGGCATCATCGTTGCGGGCCATGTTGGATGCCGTCGTCCTGAAGCTCGCCCGAGCATGCGGCGAGCACCCGGGTTGGGAACTGGCAGCGCAAGTTGCTGTGTGCCGGGTTTCAGGCGCTTTTGCAAGAGGAAATCCAGTGGCACCAAGAGCAGACAGTATAATGTTCAAAGGCCCGCTGACGTCCGGCTGGATGTAATTGGAGTAGGTATCGTCAACCGAGAAGGCGCGAGAGAACCGGTGTGGAAGCCGATGGGATGCCGCATACGACACGGCCAAGGACAGGGGATGTGACGAAACAGGGCGGCAAGGCGGCAAAGGCGGCAGTTAGAAGCGACGACAAAGGATCGTACAGGAGAACGGAAGTGGACTCGCGATGTAGCGAGGCGAGACAAATAGGCCGCGAAAGCGCAAAGGTCCGAGTTGCGGCGGCGACTGTGATGGTTGGTCTGAGGGCGTCGTAATTACGTGATGTACTCCGTACCGAATTGCAGATTTGGAAGGCAGGAGGCGAAGCACTCTGGCAGCGTGTCCACCCAGCAGATGTCTGGCGCTTGCCAAAGGGGAAAAGAGGCTAAAGGCTGACGTTTGCGGCTCAGAAAAGAATGACGTCTGGTCTGGAGTCATGGTCCGGAGTCATGGTCTAGCTAATCGCTTTCTGCTGCTCCAAACAAATTATCACCGTCTACGGAGTACTCCGTACTACATATCTGGACGGCGGTGGGACGGCGGGCGACGACTCGTTGTCCTTGATATTGCTCGAGCTATCGTCGGCGCGTCGCTTCGTAAGTCACATACATGCGCCTCTCTGAGACGTTACGGATGAAACTGCAGGCTAGGGATCTGCCGAAGCACATCGACATCGGTGGCACCATGACGTGTTGCTTGATTCAGTGTGCCGAGGGCGGCATTGGTGAGACTACCTACCTATGTACATATGTATGTGCACGTACGGAGTAGATACGACTTCATCATTGAGATATGCATTGCTGGCCATCAAACTCCTTCCCATCAAAGCCAACCATCCCGAAGCCTCGAGGAAACACGTACCGCATAGTCTGCCAATTAACTTATAGCTATTCCAGCCTCGCGTCCGAGTTATGTAGTGGTGAGTCGTGCGTCGTGACTCGTGAGTCGTGACTCGTGACTCGTGAGTGATGACAGCGATGACAGCGATGAGAGCATTGACTTAGGAAATTGCCGGAACCTCCTGGTTCCTTCGCCGGACCGACACTTAATCCGCCCCGTAAGGCCGCAGCGGTCGAGTGGAGAACCATCCTTTTCTGCTTCTTCTCCTTCCTTTGGCTTCTATGGCTCTGGGTCATCCATTTTTTCGGGCCTGAAAAAAATTCATACTTCTTCTTCTCCTCCATAACGTCGTACTATCCGCTCCCATCTACCAACGTCCCTTCCGCTCCATCTCTCAAATAACCCCTTCTGCTTTGGAGCGCGCCGCTTGTGTCTGTCTTTTCACATTGTAATAATATACCCGTCCCTCTTCACATTCAAGATGCTGGCCTCGCGTCTGTCACGAGCTGTAAGTTTCGCGCCGCTTGACAAGCCTATTCTTCCTTAGTGATTCCCTTACCAAACATTGATGGTGGTATACTCGCTGCTGTGGCATACAGCTAATTCGTCGCTCTCCCACAGCTTCCCCGAGCAACCCCCATCACTGCTCGCTCAGCTGTCTTTGCCAGATCACCGCTGGCCTCCAGGTTCGCCCGCTATGAATCCACAGCGGCCGAGGGTGAGAAGGTACAGGGCTCAGTCATTGGTATCGATTTGGGTACCACAAACTCTGCTGTCGCCGTCATGGAAGGCAAAGTCCCCCGCATCATCGAGAACTCGGAAGGTGCTCGAACCACCCCTTCAGTTGTTGCTTTCGCCGAAGATGGCGAGCGACTCGTCGGTGTCGCCGCTAAGCGTCAGGCTGTCGTCAACCCAGAGAACACCTTGTTCGCCACCAAGCGATTGATAGGCCGCAAGTTCACCGACATCGAGGTCCAGCGCGACATCAAGGAAGTTCCTTACAAGATTGTTCAGCACAACAATGGCGACGCCTGGGTTGCTGCCCGTGGCCAGAACTACTCTCCCTCGCAGATTGGTGGCTTCGTCCTCAACAAGATGAAGGAAACCGCCGAGGCCTACCTGTCCAGGCCTGTCAAGAACGCCGTCGTCACCGTCCCCGCCTATTTCAATGACGCCCAGCGTCAGAGCACCAAGGATGCTGGCCAGATCGCCGGTCTGAACGTTCTCCGTGTCGTCAACGAGCCTACTG
Organism: Claviceps purpurea; assembly: GCA_029405325.1. NCBI lineage: Eukaryota > Fungi > Ascomycota > Sordariomycetes > Hypocreales > Clavicipitaceae > Claviceps > Claviceps purpurea. Next base: position 1,208,740 of record CM055783.1, on the reverse strand, counting down.
CTGCTGCTCTTGCCTATGGTCTCGACAAGGAGGCTGACCGAGTCGTTGCCGTTTACGATCTTGGCGGTGGTACTTTCGATATTTCCATTCTTGAGATTCAGCAGGGTGTGTTCGAGGTCAAGTCTACCAACGGTGACACCCATCTCGGTGGTGAGGATTTCGACATCCACTTGGTCCGACACATTGTTGCCGACTTTAAGAAGACTTCTGGTCTTGACCTCACGGGTGACCGCATGGCTATCCAGCGTATCCGTGAAGCTGCTGAGAAGGCCAAGATTGAGCTGTCGTCTTCTCTCCAGACCGACATCAACCTGCCCTTCATCACTGCCGATGCCTCGGGCCCCAAGCACATCAACATGAAGCTCTCGCGCGCTCAGCTTGAGAAGATGGTTGACCCCCTCATCACTCGTACCATTGAGCCTGTTCGCAAGGCCCTGAAGGATGCCGGTCTTCAGGCCAAGGAGATCCAGGAAGTTCTTCTCGTTGGTGGTATGACCCGTATGCCCAAGGTTGCCGAGTCCGTCAAGAGCATCTTTGGACGCGACCCAGCCAAGTCTGTCAACCCTGACGAGGCTGTTGCCGTCGGTGCTGCCATCCAGGGTGCGGTTCTCTCTGGCGAGGTTAGAGATCTGCTTCTGCTCGATGTTACTCCCCTGTCTCTCGGTATCGAGACTATGGGAGGTGTCTTCAGCCGTCTGATCAACCGCAACACCACCATCCCCACCAAGAAGTCCGAGACCTACAGCACGGCTGCCGACTTCCAGTCTGCTGTGGACATCAAGGTGTACCAGGGTGAGCGTGAGCTTGTCAAGGACAACAAGCTCTTGGCCAACTTCCAGCTTGTTGGCATTCCCCCTGCTCGTCGCAACATCCCCAAGATCGAGGTCACCTTCGATATCGATGCTGATTCTATCCTCCACGTCTCTGCCAAGGATCTGTCCACCAACAAGGACCAGTCCATCACCATTGCGTCTGGCTCCGGTCTTTCCGACAACGAAATTCAGCAAATGGTTCAGGACTCGGAGAAGTACGCCGAGACTGACAAGGAGCGCAAGAGCGCTATCGAGGCGGCCAACCGCGCTGACAGCGTTCTTAACGACACTGAGACTGCCTTGACCGAGCACGCCGACAAGCTCGACAAGACTGAGGCCGATGCCATCAAGGAGAAGATTGCTACTCTGCGAGAGTTCGTCGCCAAGAACCAGTCTGGCGAGGGCTCCGCTACCGCCGCTGAGATCAAGGAGAAGACTGATGAGCTCCAGGTGGCCAGCTTGAACCTCTTTGACAAGATGCACAAGTCCCGCAGCGCGAGCAGCGAGGGCAGCAACGCTAGCGAGCAACAGGCTCAGCCTGAGGGCGAGAACAAGGGCGAGACCAAGCCTTAATCGGTGACTTTTTTCTCGGCAAACCCACGCGCTCTCTTGGTTGATGAAAAGCAGAATGGGATGAGTGTTTGAATATTGGGTGTATGACGCTTTTCATCAACGCAAGGTGCCCTTTGTCTGCGTTTTAATTTATGGGGTCCTCTTTCCACCTCCCCATCTGTACACATAACCTGCTTTCAAGGTGCTACTTTTGTTTTTGCGAGTTATTTTGGCCCATGTTTTTTCCAACCATGGTTAACGGTAAAATCCCGGCGTTGGAGCATCAAGAAGTTTCTATGAGACGAGTTCTCGGGTCTGTGTTACTAGGTTTCAAAAGATGGGATGGCTTCTTTGGGGCATGTATGTCTGGCTTCGGCTTTTTGGGGGACAGTGATAGTGTTTGGATTGGCCTTTTTTCATGTACAATGCGCGATTTTTAACTAGATGATAATATGACATCCCCCCTCTGAAGTAATTTGTCATGCAGCTTGATGTGACATCTCGTGGTGTTAAAGGTATGTAGTGTTTTGAAGATATGTATTAAATAAGTCTACCATTCCGGAGACTTTTCTCTTGTCTCCTCACTCCTCTTCTACGTACGCATGTATGGTACGTACCTAGTTATGTATGTAACATTGAAGGCCAGATCATTGATTACCTACCTCCCAAAGCCAAACCAGCCCCTCTTCTTAGGCGGCTCTTGACTAACCTTTTCAGGTTCCTTCTTCTCCTCCTCTGCCTCCACCACCTCCTCCTGGCCCTGCTCCTCCTCATCCTCTGGTACATGCTTCCTCCTTCCCGGATAATCAATATAATTCCACGCCACGTCCAAAAAGATGGGCTTCTGAGGAATGAGAGCCAACTTGGGGGGCCATTCCACAAGATTGCGCGGGTTAATGTACGTGGGATACGTGTCCAGCGTTTCCAAGAGACTGGGCTGTGGGACCTTCTTGGCGGCTTCGCGCTCGGCTTTGCGTAGGTTGTGAAGGTGGACGATTGCGCGGTAGCGCAGCAGTTCGCGTTGGAGGAGTTTGAGGAGGAAGGAGATGGCGGTGGGGTGTACGTCGACGTTCAGTGGGTGGTGATCGCTTATGGTGGCGTCTTTTTCAAGGGGGGCAGCATCGGGATATGCGTCTTGCAGGAGGGTGTGGGCGTGGTTGATGAGGGCGAGGGCGTTGACGGCGGTTCCGCCAAGGGCATGGGATCGGGCGATGGAGAAGCATCTGGGGCTTGGTTAGTAGGGAGAAGCAGCAAACGATGCTAGACTTTGCGTGTCTCGTGTGGGTGTGGTTTGAGGGTTGATTTCAGGCTATGACTTACTTGAGTGCTTCAAAGTACTTCTCATAGCCATTGATCCTGGCAGCGAGCTCTTGGTCGGCGGCAATACCCGGTAGCTCTTTGATGGACTGCAAGTTCTGGAGCGTGCCGTCGTAAAGAGCAAACCTTTCCCTCAACTTGGCAAGCTTCTTGCTTAGAGGAAGCTCGCGCGGTCTATTTGCTTGCTGGTCCGCGGCGGCATCGCCCTCCTGAGCCACCTTTGCCTTTGCCTTTGCTTTTCTTCTCCTCGGCACCGTGTAGTCGATTGGCCCACCGTCATGGGGACCTGTGAGGACGCGGTTGCGGCCGATTCTCCAGCTGATCATCTCGTAATTGACAGCCGTGCGCGTGATTTGCAGGCTCTGCATGCGGCTGTCGCTCTGCGGCACTCCCTCTGCGTCGAGCTCGTCAATGGCCTGTTTTGTGGCATCGACGGCGTCTTGCGTGGCCATGAGGATTTCGTCGTATTTGGCAGCCATCTCGTGCGGCTGAGGGTCCTGGGGCGAGAATTGAGTCAGGTTATTGGCGAGATTGACTTTGGCGGCTTCTACGGAAGCCCATGCCAGTGCTATTTGCGCGTCTTCAATTTGAACTTCCCGACCGCGCCATGTGATTGTCCTGGGCGCATTCTCTGCACGATCACCGAGCTTTGCGGCCGCGTCACCCTCGGCCAGGAGGCGTGGGTCCAACGAATCGACCTCTTGAACGAGAGAGGCATCGGATCGAGGAAACGCCTGCTTCGCGATAGTCGAGATGGGTACGGTGCGGGGTGTTTTCATTTGATAAGCGGCGAAGCGGATCGAGGGGTCGATGGTGTCGGAGAGCAGGTCTTTGAACAAATCGCCGCTGCCGGTGCTGGCCAGAGCACAGTAAATCACACGGGCAACAGAATAGTTCTGCAGACACAGCTCCCAATCACGCTTCTCGAAGAACATGGCACCTCGCATCAACGCGGTGTAGGCCCTCGTTTCGAGGACATCTCGGGATGATGCGCCAGTGGTGGCCGCTGATGAGAGAGCATCGACGAGCGTCTGGGCTGTCTTGGCCGCCTTCTGCAGTCGAGAGATGATGTGGGATCGAGCACGACCGGCAATTTCTTTTTGGGCGGCGGTGTGGGAAGCCTTGATGCTCATCGCCTGCGCCCAGGCGCGTTCGCTCGTCAGAAGCAGCAGATGGACATATCTGAGTAGAAACAGGGTTAGCTGTTACAAGTATCAATTGACACTTCCTTTGGGGCGATGCGGTTTTTAGCTTCGCCCATGAATTGGGATATGATGGGCTTACTCGTTGTTGGCAGAGATATCCTCAGGAGTGATTGGCTCCTGCTTGCGGAATTTGCCGCGGTTCTTGGTCACAATGCCCAGCTTCTTGCGAGAGCTCAATAGTCTTTTGGTGAGTTGGCCGTGGTAGGTGGCATGGTCACCGTACAGCAAGGCCTGGTCGCGGCCTTGAAGTACGAAACTGGTGATGTCCATGGTAGCGTCCGCGTCAGAGGTCTACCACTATACTGCCAGCTTCTGACTGATCTGAGAAAACTGGGCCACTTGCGCGGAAAGAGCTGTGCCGTGACGGCGATGCGACGAGGCGGCGAATTGACTTGCAAAGCAGACCGACGACGTTCTCGAAGCACGTCGTTGCTGGAGCTGGTGATGGTGGTGTGGGGGAAGAAAGGCTCAGAGAGATTCTCGTGCTTGACGGGGCACAGTGCGCTGCTGAGCGAAGAGGGACGGTGCACGCCGGGCTATGACCGGCAAATGGAGATGGGGGCGAGCTTCCGCTGAGCACGTGCCATACCTAGGTAGATTGGCGGCCCGGACGATGAAAGCACATGATTTATGCGATATGATGACGATGAAACTATAGGTAGGACTATAGGTAGGCTCAATCGGATTGCATCGCGGGGAAGGCTCCGGGGAAGGCTCCGGTTGAGACGACCGGTTCGCGTGTCGAAACACTCGATTGGGGTGAGGAATTCGGGATGAGGCCACTGAGGTGACTTCCGAGTGAGAAGGTGAGGCTGCGAGAAAATGCAGGTGCTCACGCGCCTAACTAGTCCACTTAAGAAAGGCGCTGGAGGGCGACAATAGCCAATCAGAAGGGGTGGTGCAGCAATCCCGCAGCGGGGTGCAGTGGCGTTGGCAGTGCATGTGACCTGTTCGACGCCGCATCGTCTGAATAAGTTCCGAGAGCCCCTCCCCGCGCACTGTGCTGTTGCTGAAGCCTGCGCAGTGCATGTGCCAAGAGCTCTGACTCCTATGGGCTCCCTTTCCGTGTCCGCGCCCGAGTTACAGTATGTATACCTTACGATTTACCTAGTGCATGATGCTCACCTGCTCGCCGCAACGCACCAGATTCACTCGCCCTTGATTTCGGAACGCTTTACATATCCCGACATCTTTTCGTTTCTCATTTCTTTCACTTCAGACTGTCCATTTGCTTCTCTCGGTCATTGTTCGTATCGCAGACGAATCCCTCACCTTGCGCCGTTGCCGGAGAGTCAATAGGATCGGCATACATTCGTGGCGCCCTTCACTCTTTGCTCTTGTCGCTCGTCTCTTCGACGTGGTATGAGCGTGAATCTGCGTTTCAATATACATCCACATCTCAATAAAGCTACCGTCTTCCAGCTCGGCTCCCGCGCGCCGTCTGCAGCGGTCCTCCGACCTCGAAAACGATACACCTCGACTCGGGGTATACATGCCGGAAACTTCCCTCGGCTTTCCAAACTTTCGAAACGGCGTTCGTGTGATTCAGCTTGACTGCCCACAGTTTGACATACATTCATACACCAAATTTTGCCAACCAGCTTCTCCGCGCATCGGCCATTCCAGCACCATCTCTCACTGTCTAGAGTCTGTGATGAGGCTGGTCCATTGCTCCAGATTGGCGTTATAGCGCCTGTTCCGGACTTCACATAGCTCTGTGTTGCACAATAGAATACAAAGATACGGACAGAAGCCGGAAAGAAGGACAGAGAAGAGCAAGGGACCCTCGAATCACCCCTCAGCTCGTCACTGCTGATTCTTCAAAATGCCCCCAAACGGCACATCTAGCCCTTCTCAACCTACGGGTTGGCCCTTGCGTGAGACAACGGTCCCGTTAAGAGGCTCGCGACCACCTGCCGAAGCCATGGAACAGGTCACTTCTACTTCAACGCACTCACCAAGTGCTACATCTCCTTCGGCGCGCCTCAAGAATCGTTTGTCGCATCCTCCTGGTTCCATGTCAAACTGGAATCCCGCTGCCTTGCTTCAACCTAGCCGTCGAGGCTTCAGTGCCACAGACTTGCGGAACCTGCCCTCCGGCAGGCCTCTGTCCACACTTAGTCAAAGCTCATATAGCCAAGGCCGAGCTCCGTCACCGGCCGTTAATGACCAGATGGTTTTCCAGTTTACGAGTGCCAGTGACACCTCCTCTTTGAACGATAATGATCATGCTTCTGCGACACCTACTCCACCGAGCGGTGAGGCGCCGACTTCTGGCGGCACGGGCGGCTGGATTGAACGTGTAAATAACGTGCAGCAACGGACCAGCGTTCCTCATCCGAAGCGCCGAAAAACAGAAGATGCCCACGACTTTGCTGCTAAATCCAGTGTTATGCCTGTTCGATCTAGTAGCGGCATTCTGGGCGACTATATCAAAGACAGACGACAAGAGGCCAATGGCCTAGGCGTACTGCCAGCCGCTCCAACGGTAGACTTGACTGATGGTAAGACAAGATTCTAAAAAAAAGATATATGAAAACAGTGCTTCAGCCCCCGCAAAAGTCTGGTCTCAATTTCCTGACCGTTACGTTTACTAATTGAAACCCAACCCAGGAACGGATGACGAAGTCATGGTCATTGATGACCCTAAGAATGAGGAAGTATGCTATGGCATGGTGAAGACGAGTCTCAACTGTAGCAGAGTGCCAGCTCCCAAACCTGGAATGCGAAGTCTTTGGGGTCCAGGCTATAATCCTGGCATCAAGATAGTGCTCAAGCGACAGGCTGGGGAGCGATCACTAAAAATCCAAGCATGCGACCATACTCGTGAGATGATAGGACTTGTAGATCCTTCCAGTGCCGCGGCTCTGACTCCGCTTCTCGACACAAACATACGTCTGAGAACGGACTGCCGCATCCCGCCGCACCCCAAAAAACCTGGGGAGGAACCGGGGCAGCCGACCTCTCGGTCCTACGAATTGGATGTTGTAATGTATGGGCCTCAGCGTTACGTCAAAGCTGTCGGTGGCCTATTGAGCAAGCACAATATGAAGCTCATTGCACCTCATATGGTGCAAAAAGGTATCAAAGTGTGCAACCCTCACGTTTCTGAATGGCGCCCAGCACCACCCAAAGTGTATCCGACGAATGGCCAAGGGACATATACAAGCATGGCCAACCGAACTGTGGAGGAGATCCGGTCCGAAGTTATGGGCGTCTTTGATTCCCTGAAGCGAAACGATGATCTCCCCTTGATGGACCCCGATGCACGGATCTTGACACCGCTGCTCCAGCATCAGAAACAGGGGCTGTATTTTATGGCTACGCGCGAGAAGCCGCTCCAGGAGCAAGCCGCAGAGAAGGGCATGGTCTCGATCTGGCAGACAAAGGTGAATGTGCGGGGTGAGAAGTCGTATCTCAACGTCATCACCGGCGATGAGCAAAGAGCACCACCACCCGAGACGCGCGGTGGTATCCTTGCCGATATGATGGGTCTTGGAAAAACGTTGAGTATCCTGTCTCTGGTGGCAAGCACATTGAGGGAGGCACGAGATTGGGAGCGTACGCCCATCGTCCAACGGCCCACAGCCAAAGCCGACTCCAAGGCGTCAAGCAACGGCCACGCCGCCTCGCAAACAAACCTCGAGCCCGCCACCGTCACGCGTCATGTGAAAACAACGTTGATTATCTGTCCGCTGAGTACAGTCACAAACTGGGAAGAGCAGTTGAAACAGCACCTGGCTCCTGGCAGCCTGTCGTATCACGTCTATCATGGGACGAATCGAATTAAAGACGTCGATAAACTAGCTGAATTCGACGTGGTCATCAGCACATATGGATCTGTCTCCTATGAGTTAGCATCGCGGCGCAGACGCAAGGAGGGCTCATTCCCGCTCGAAGAGATTGGTTGGTTCAGAATCGTCCTCGACGAAGCCCATATGATTCGCGAACAGACGACGCTGCAATTCAAGGCTATGTGCCGACTACAAGCAGAACGACGCTGGGCTGTCACGGGGACACCAGTGCAGAACCGCTTGGATGATTTTGCAGCGCTGCTGGGCTTTCTACGACTCCATCCGTTTGACGACCGGTCCAAGTTCAACCGCTACGTGGTCGAGCCATTCAAGGCATGTGATCCCGAAATTGTGCCCAAACTCCGAGTGCTCGTCGACACAATTACGCTGCGTCGACTCAAAGACAAAATCGACCTACCCAAGCGAGAGGATCTTGTTGTTCGACTGGACTTTAGTCCCGAAGAGCGCTCCGTCTACGACATGTTTGCACGCAACGCCCAAGACCGGGTCAAGGTCCTGGCTGGCGTCAGCGTTGTCAAGGCCCTGGGCGGCAGCACGTATATACACATTCTTAAGGCGATTCTGCGGCTGCGGTTGCTTTGCGCCCATGGCAAGGACTTGCTTAACGATGAGGACCTGGCTGCCCTGCAAGGCATGTCAGCCGAGTTGGCCATCAACATCGACGATGACAATCGGGATGGATCAGCGTCTCTTTCGTCTACCAAAGCACATGAAATGTTTGCTCTGATGCAAGAGACCAACAACGACGCCTGCATCGAGTGCAGCAAGAAGCTCCAAGCCGGCGAGAGCCAACACGTTGAAGGCCCCGAACAGAACCACCAACAGTCACCCCAAGACGACGCCCTGGGCTACATGACGCCGTGTTTCCACGTTGTATGCCGAAACTGCTACCAAACTTACCACGAGCGAGCCCGGCAGCTCCTCCAGCCCGGAAGCTCGACCGGCCCATGCCCCGTATGCGGCTCTCACGTTCGCGCCGAACTCGTGGCTCTTCGCCGCGATGACGTAGACACCGAGCACGAGGGACCTACCACCCTCAAAGCCGCACCTGCAAAAGGTCTCAACAGCACGAAGCGCCTCGATAACTACGACGGCCCCCACACAAAAACCAAGGCCCTCGTCGAGGATCTCCTCCGCAGCAAAGCCGTCAGCCAGGCTAATCCCTCAGAACCGCCCTTCAAATCCGTCGTCTTCTCCGGCTGGACCTCCCACCTGGACCTCATCGAAGTGGCCCTCCACGCCGCAGGCATCACCTTTGTCCGACTCGACGGCAGCATGACCCGCCCAGCCCGCACAGCTGCCATGGAGAAATTCCGCGAAGACCCCTCCGTGGACGTCATTCTCGTGTCCATCATGGCGGGTGGGTTGGGCTTGAACCTCACGGCGGGGAATAGCGTGTATGTCATGGAGCCGCAGTATAATCCTGCGGCGGAGGCACAGGCTATTGACCGGGTTCATCGGCTGGGGCAGAAGCGTGCGGTGCGGACGGTGCGGTATATCATGCGGGATAGTTTTGAGGAGAAGATGCTGCAGTTGCAGGAGAAGAAGGTCAAGCTGGCGAGTTTGAGTATGGATGGGGGAGGAGGGAGGGGGTTGGATAAGGAGGATGCGGCGAGGCAGAAGTTGATGGATTTGAGGAGTTTGTTTAAGTAAGGGAGGTTAAGTTGGGGGGGGCTTATATATTTTTGGGTTTTGTGATTTTCTTTGTTTGGTGGAGGGGTGTCTTGTTTGGAGAGTGTTTCTTGAGGGTGTCTTGGGGATAGACGTTGCTTAATGATGAATGAATGAGACGAAGCGAACCAAGCGAAGCGGTATGGGAATAAGGTTTGGGAGTCAGCGATTAAAAGGGCTTGAATATGGTTTTATACACGATAGTAGAGTAAACTTGAAAGACTTGAAAGATTTGAAAGGCGTGAATGAGCTTGAGCAAGCCTTCGAGAACATGAGTGAATATCGAGTTCACTCGGATAAACCTCAATCGTACTACGGCTCAATGATAATTCTTGATGAGATGAAAGAAGAATAAGCATCCTTTAATCTCCTGCAACCAACGTCTGTCTACACAATATAGTCGCTAGATTTGACCTTCGCGCCACCCGATACGACCGTTCAGGGGCCGCATTTGCGCGCCCATGACATGGATTGGCACGATTTAATATCACGACACGGGTTCAAATAGGGAAGTCAGTAGGCAGACAAGCTGTTCTTGAACTGACCAGCCCGCAGGATTGAGCCATCTTTTCAGATCTGCCTCCATCAAGCACATCTCTCAGTCCTCAAGGAATATACTGTGGTATTATTCTCTTCTCCTTCCTCTTGCTCCTCCTCAACACCACTCCTCTATTCATCGCTCCCTCAACCCCATCATATCAATCAAACACGCCGTCAGCCCAAAAGCATTCCATCCCATCGTCTTAAGCCTCCTCCTCCTGCCCCCTCCCCGCAAACTCCGTCCCCTGGTTCGCAGTACTTAACCTCGCACACAGACTCAACAAGACCACCGTCTCCGTCGCAGCATAATGATTCAGCGCATCTAGCAAAATCTGCAAGTGTCTCCCGAAATTATTCTCCCACTTTCTTATAATTTCGGATAGATTCTTCAGGCGGGCTTCCGTGTTGCTCGCCGCTGATGCATCCTGCTGCGCTGCGGCCGCCGCTGCCGCACCACCATTCTTTGTCGTCGCTTGAAAGCGTTTCCATTGGTCCGACGTCATCGTGTTGGGCTTATTGGCGGCGGAGAGGTCGGGGTCTGCTTTTTCGAGCTCGCGCGTGAGCCAGTTGGTGTAGTGAGCGAAGATGGTGCATGTCTGCATGAGTTTGGAGTGGATCTGTAGGAGTAGGTGAGTAGGCGGTCATGCAAGATATTTTGCGAGACTTGAGCGTAGTGCAGGAGAGAGAGAGACGGGGGAAGAAGAAGAAGGAAGACAAAAAAAACAAGAGAGACAAGAGAGAAAAGGTTATGCGGACAGAAGAGGAAAAAGAAGAAAGTTTTTCACAAAGGAGAGGATAACACGCAAAAAGGAGAAAAGGGTTGTGAACTCCTCCTTCTTGCACACTTACCCTGAGAAGCTTGCTATTCGTAAGCATACACTCCTTCAAACACGTATCCAAAAAATCAACATGATCCTGCATCAACTCATCCACCGTCCTCGCAGGCCGCCCCCCAACCTCCTCCCCATCCCTAGTACTCAGCCGCGACATGAATTTCGTCCAGTTCGGCTCAATCACCTCCGACGTGCAAAAATACAACAGCTGCTGCACAAACACAAGCATCCGCGCACGCAGCGTCCAAGCACGGCGCTTCCAAATTTCAAGTCCCCGATTCGGTCCCTTGTGCGCCCAGGCAATCCCCCGCGTCTGCGTCTGCCACGTCGTGGACAGCTGGGATTCCAAAAACCGCAGCGAGAGCAGATATCGAAACAGGGCTTGGTAGCGCCACACGGTGCGCCGGCTGATGACGAGTGAGACGGGAAAGGGCACCGCATAGTCGAGCTGCAAGGACGTAAAGCCCGTGGCGTTCTTGTCGTTCTCGACAGGTTGGTTGGAGAGCGGTTGGAGGGCCTCTCCCTGTTCGATGCCGGTGATGTTGACGACGCGTTGGAGCGACTTGATGAGCGTGACGTCGTTCATCTCCACCTTGACGTCTTCTTTGAAGGGATCCAGCGAGACGATGCTGCCGGGCTGGCGCAGCACTAGGTCCAACAAGGACTGTAGTTTATTCGTGTTGACGCTCTTGATGGGTTTGCGTAGCTCCGAGGAGCCCAGCTCGAGAAAGTAGGAAAAGTAGTCGGACGGGTCGAGAAAGAAGTAGTGTTTGAGGGATTGGAGCCGCGCAGGTAGAGCGTGGGTTGTGAGAAGTAGCTGCATGAGAGAGGCGTTGGCATGGGCGTAGGCATGGTTCACGTTTTCGAGGAACCGCGCGTCGTCAAAGGTGGTGGGAACGTCCGAGGCTACCTTGCTCACGTCGACGCCGCCGCATTCGCGTACGACGTTGAGGTATTTCCCGGCCAGGAGCACTTTTTCTTTGACGGCCTCTAGTTGTGGCGGGACGTCCTTGTCGCGGATCGTGTACCTCCGATCCCAGTAGTCGTCTGTGTAATCTTGCTTGAGCTGCTCTCGCCCGATGCTTCTCCGTTCTTCAATGAGAAATTCAGAGTGCCTGTCCTTGATGCTTCCGTGGTGCAGCCATTCATTCAGCATCACCATGTACGGGCGGCTGGCGTCGCGCAGCAGGGACGTGAGTAATGCTCGGGCGGCTGGATCTCCGGACATGGTTTGTAGACGGCGCGTGATCAGGCCTAGAACAACGCCGCCTTTGCAAATTTTCTTGCTGGCCATGTTGCCTGGCAGCAAATCACCGCCCTCTCTGAGACGCTCTATAATGTCGTCTGGATTTTCAAGTTCAACATCCTCATCTTCGTCGCTTTCGTCGTCCAGGATGCCGTTCTTCTTCAGCAGCTCGTGCGCAAGCAGGTATAGCTGGTGCATCATCTGGCTGGTGGATATGGTGTGGATGTTGAGCACATGGACGGTGAAGGAGTCGCTCGTGAGGAACTGCGTCTCAAGCTGCGCAATCATGATGAGGTAATCTTGCAAAAACTTGCGAATGGACGCGCACAGCGCGTGGTTGACGGACCCAAACTCTGCTCGGCTTTGTATGTCGACAAAGGCCTCCAGGGCAGCATAATACGTCGCCATCTTGAGCATGGACTGAGCCAGGTCGGCTAGACTTGGGTCTAGTCCGGGCAGTATCCTGAAGCTTGGTCCCGTGAGACGGTCTCTCTCTTCGGCGGGATCGTAGCCCTTGGCATATCGGATATACTGGCCCTCGTAGCCCATAAATACGAACAGCAGGTCTTCCACAATGGCTGCTTCTTGGACTTCCAGCGTCAGCTCGCTCAAAGGCTTCGGCTGTGGTGCCTGCGGAACAGTTGACGCAGGCGGAGGTATCGAGATTCGGGACGCCAAGGGGGCCGAAGTATGCGGCAATAAGGTCGCTTCAGGATTCCACGGTGCTATGAGGTAGTCAGTCACTCTGATGGCCGTTCCACAACAATCCGATGATTTGTACCGGCACAAGCATTAGCACCAGCACATGCGCCAGCCTGAGAGCGTACCTTGAGCAGCTTCCGACACGGAATCTCTTGCGCGAAAATCAACCGACTTCTGGTGCCTAACATGTCCGTCACGTCTCTCGCCCCCCGTACCACTCCTCCGCCGAGTCTGTTTCTCTGGACTAGTCGTCATCCGCAGCATTTTGTCCACGTGTGCCTCGAATGTGCGCTCCGTCACTCGTCTCTCGTCATGTCGTCTCTCTTCGGTTACCACCGATCGATTGACTGGCCTCGGGTTCCCCGACGCGGATCTCTTATGCTGCAATCCGGGGAAATGTTCTTGAGGCTCGGGATTGAAAGCAGTCTCTGCGGACGAACGGACGCGCTCTTCGGCATAGCTGCTGCTGTAGCGATTGGACGCTCGTGGTGCCCCCGATGCCATTCTTGCGGGCTACATCTGAAGCCCCGCGATTCAACGGGCCGGATGCATACAAAGACGTTACTGCGAGAACGATACGAAGGGTACTTTCGGGATCGATCTTATTATAATAGACGACCGTTGCAGCGCATTGAAGCTTGCATTGAAGCTCCCGTCCACTCAACTGTGACGTGGGGCTCCAACGGTGGGTGACCCGCGACAGGCGCCTGACGCAACGCGTCGTGGTCGCTACCTATGTACACGTAAAATGGCTAGAGGCTAACTTTCATGCCCGGATAAACGCTCGCTCCGTCCCGGCGGGATAGCTGGTGCGTCGCCTGTGCCTGCCTGGCCAATGCTCCACTCCCCACTCCCCAGCCCCATACCATGCCCGTACTCCAACGCCGAAGCTAGTAGCTCTGTGAAGCTTCAAGCAACATCGTCACCAACATACCGCCCTCACGACAGGTCATTCCGCCACGCCAACCTCGCCGAGAACCCACGAGAAGCCCAATTCACCTCCAATCCTCGCCGTCACCCCCCGCCTGGTCAGGCATCCAAGTAACCCTGGGTGTTGTTCCAACCAGAATCAAAACAAGGGCACTCTAGGCCAATACATCCCTCCTCATAAACCGCCAATATGTTCATGGCACGATCAGAATACGGTACCTAGCCCGCCTAGCACCACCTAACTAAACACCACGTACCATCTTTCCCCCCGGTGTCCAGAAATACTGACCAAACCCACTCCCCAGACCGAGGCATCAACACCTTCTCCCCCGAAGGCCGCCTCTTCCAAGTCGAATACTCCCTCGAAGCCATCAAACTCGGCTCCACCGCCATCGGCGTAGCCACCTCAGAAGGCGTCATCCTCGGCGTCGAAAAACGCGTCACATCAACCCTCCTCGAGACCTCCTCGGTTGAAAAAATCGTAGAAATCGACCGCCACATCGGCTGCGCCATGTCGGGCCTCCAAGCCGACGCCCGCTCCATGATTGAGCACGCCCGCGTCGAATGCCAGACCCATGCCTTCAACTACAACGAATCCCTCGGCGTCGAGAGCTGCACTCAAGCAATCTGTGATTTGGCTCTGCGTTTCGGCGAAGGTGCCGATGGGGAGGAAGAGACCATCATGAGCAGGCCCTTTGGTGTGGCTTTGTTGATTGCGGGTTTTGATGAGAAGGGCCCTCAGTTGTTCCATGCGGAACCGAGTGGGACGTTTTATCAGTATGATGCAAAGGCTATTGGGTCTGGCTCTGAGGGTGCGCAGGCGGAGCTGCAGAATGAGTATCACAAGGCAAGTCTTTTGCTTCTTAATTGCCGTTGTTCTAGGGAGTCGAATTATACGAAGGCTAACTAGACTTCTTCTTCTGTTTACCTCGTCGTACAGTCTCTCACAATTACGGATGCCGAGACTTTGGTTCTCAAGACGCTGAAGCAAGTCATGGAGGAGAAATTGGATGCCAAAAATGTGCAGTTGGCTAGCGTGACGAAAGAAAAGGGCTTCAGAATATACACCGATGATGAGATGGCTGCTGTAGTAGAGCGGCTGCCTGCCAACTAAAAGTTCGTCGATCAGTACCGGGCAAATCGAACATAGTCTTCCATTACAAGATAGCTACGGGCCATTCGCGCGGGCAAATGCAATAAACGTCTGCTTCCTTCATGGTATACATGGTTGCGTGGTAATACCTCGCCATATGTATCATTAATTTCAAGGTTCGCCTGGTCATGGCTTCAGATACCATTACTTCAATCATGCCCTCCACTTCACGCCCCTTTTGATCCTCTTTAATAAATGTGTACAGTATGTGTCTCCCCCACTCTAGCCCACTACATATCTCCCATTTTGGCCCCCTCGCTTTCCCGACAATTTGCATGTTGCCTCGGTAGAAGCTGAGAATGGCCTTGTTCTAAGTTAATCCCCAGTACATAACACACCCATAAATCTGTACTTGGACTCCGTCAAATCTGCCAACCATGTGAGCGAACATGCGTCGACACTATAAGATATCTTGCGAATTATCGGCCACCATCTCCCTCATGAGCTCCTCTCTGTTATTAGGCATCGCGACAATAGCCCGAGGTCTGCTGTTTCAAGAATCTTCTTCAAGATCCAGCACTTCAAGGTCTTGTTCGACGCAGAGTAATCCAAGCGCGAAGCTTGTCTGCTCTGATTGCCGTAGGACCAGTCTTGTATCCTCGGTCTTTTCAAATTCTCGAAGCCTCTGGTCCAATTTACGCGGGTTCATCCACACAGACTGTGGCACGTCTTCCAAGTGTCGAGGTCTTCTGTACTGCGGCCCATGGCCTAGCTGCGCCACCTTGATCCACGCCGACTCGCATCCCACGGCTATCTTTCTCGCCGTCTGCCAGCCTGTAAGGCGAACAACATCGAAAACGCGCTGGATGACCCAGCAACGTTGGCTGTTATCTTGGAGCTGTAACGAGTATGTCAGCCAGAGAAGTAGGTTGGACCATTGAATCCTCATCCACGGAGTTCTTACCTGCACTGCTGCCACAAATAGGCAGAAAGAGCTTTCAATGAGAGCCGCTGCGAGTGTCGTGCTGATATCTCTCTTGCTGGACAGGTCATCCGTAAGCCCGGCTGCGATTCTTCCAATCTGAATGGCGTACCCAGCAGTGGATGGCGCTGCCATTCCAGCAGCCTGCATAGCTGCTGGGGGCATATTGGGCCGGCTCCTGTAAAGATGAATCAGGCCCATGTAGTAGTTCATCCATATTCCTGCTACCGAATACGTGCGGAACTGCAACGCAGTGCCAAAAGGAGTATCTCTTCGCTCCGCAAATTCACTACTCAAAGGCTTGAACCGCGCGTCCAAATGATTCTCGAATGTCTCAAAGGCTTGACGAATACCTTCCCACGTTTGTTCTGCCATTTCATTGCTCTCGGGACTTGCTGTGTCCCCGGGCGAGTCTGAGTCGTCAAAATATGTTGTGGAAGCCGCAAAGCCCATCGGGGCGTGAAATCTGCCCAGAGTAGGTACTATTCCTGGAAACTGCGAGGGGGATGATCCTCCTTTAAAGGATCCGCCGCCCTTTGAGCGAAATTCCTTTCTCTTTCTGGACAAATCTTTTGACGCAAAGCTTGCTAGCCGCCCGAGCAGTAAGATGAGATGATCGTAGGTTCCATATCTGCCATCAACTAGAGTTAGTAATCTGCCCATACATCAGGCTGTAAAGGAGCAGGGCCTGCCAGCAATAATTCGGTGTCTTACATAGCATCAAGACTAGACAGTGGCGCTCGAGGAGGACATTGCGTCCATTCTTCGTACTCCATGCTGGCATTCGTTAGCTTCCAATCTTGACTCAACTCCTGGCTTGTCTTCTTACAAAAGCTTAGTTCCTCCAAGCATGCTTTGATACACATCCATTTTAGCATACCACCAGAACAGGTCTCGCAGGATATCGTAATTCTCTATATCCTTGTCGGTGGTCCACAGACATTCGTCGTCCAAGGGCTGCCCGTGTTGCAATCCATAATCCTCAGCGGCCACCCGATTGCCGGTGATTGAGCTCAGAAGACCGTAATCGAGGTCCGAGGGGTCCCTTTTAGGGCCAATCGGCTTTGTCTTTGGATCAGACAGTGGACTGGAAAATTGCCTCATGCGTTTCACTGGCAGGCATATTCGCGACATTCGCCGGAGGGGTATCTGTTTAAACAGAAGCCTTCCACCCAAGAGATGATTGCACCACTTGGTGTGGTCGGATGACCACACTTCAAAATAAGCCAAGATCAAAGTTGTGGCGACAGTGGTTGGCTTAGTGTTGCGCATCGGTGTGCTAACATTTCTCGCATTTCGACGAATTGAATAGTGGTAATGCCGTAGGGCTGCGATCGCTGGAGTGCTCTGCAGCGTGGCGATCTGAAGACTTCCGACTGCCATTATGGCATGAAACAGTCCAGGATGGTTCAAGGACAGCAGTGGGATTGTGTCTTTGTATTTTTGTTCAAGTTAGCAACCCCCGATGTCCGTTATCCTTTCACATGTAATCTGAAAGAGAAATTGAACTTACAACTCCACAAGTTTTTGTCTAAAGAAGCATCCCCGTCGAACCTGGATCTCGCCGTGAGCGAACGGGGATCTCTTTCATACAACGACATGGTGGGTCCAGTGACATTGACGAAGTGCATAAAAATGGTCGTCATATCATGCCGCAGCAGTTCGGAGGTATGCGCGTAATCCATATACTCCGAAAGGGCATAACTATGCGCAAATGCCGAAAAAGATCCAGCTTCTGTGTCCTCTCGGGCATATGGTTGCAAGATATCCCCATACTTCCGCACACTGAAAGACTTGGGGTCAGGGTGTTCGTCATCGGACTCATCCATCAATATCTCGTCTTTCATAAAGGACCCATCAAATTGTGTTGAGCTGTCTCGCCGAGAGCATTCGGTTTGCGACAGATCGTGGTCAGAATAGTCGTCGTATCGATCATATCCTGGAGCTGCGTCGATTTCGTTTGGACCGAAAGACCCTGTTTCTCTTGAAGGCCTCACGTGGAATCGGTTTTGAGACGAAGCGTCTAGCCCTAGAAGAGGGTTTGGCATGTGGGCAGACACATGGCTCGGCATGAAAGGCGGCTGTGATGAATGAAGAGGCTGCGCATACGGAATCGAGAATGAAATAGGTTGCCCATATGCCGAGTTGAAGGGCGCTGGTCGAGGAGCTATGGGTGGCAACGAGGCATGAGCCAAGTCTAGACTTGAGTGTTGCCCCATCACACCAACATAATCTCGCGATCCAGGCGGATACACGGCTGGCCCGAAGTGGCCGTCGAACTGGCCGTGATGCGCTCCCGGGTTTGCCGGGTCTTTGAAGACTACCCGCTGTGTGTATCCTTCACAAGGTCGTTTAGATTTGATGCAATTCTTGCATCTCGGCTTGGTTTCATCACATTTTATACGCCGCTTCCGGCATGCTGCAGACAGACAATTGTTCGTCAGTTGATAAGAAAATACAAGGCTTGTCTAGGAAAGTATTCATTGCAATCGGGTGCTTTCTTACTCAGACAGCCCGTCTTTGTTCTCTTCTTAATCACGGGCTTCCTTCCCTGTCCGTCATCTTCGGCACTGACGTTGTTTTGTTGGACTGCCGCAGATCCTGGCTCCGGTTGTCTAGCGTTCGCCTGCATCCTCACGCCGCTCACCATCAAAGAGACTTTGGGTTTTAAATCGGAAAGAGTCGAAAAAAGGTCGGATGGAATGCAGAATTAGCCACGGTATATGCTCTTACATGGTGCGAGTCCCCTTTATGGTGGTTAATAGATCTCCAAGCTCTTGGTTCCGTCAAGTCTCCGAGCAGAATTTTCTCATGTATATGAATTATCCCCAAGGCGGTTTGAGTTGCGAGCTGAGTAAGTGACCAGGTCTGGGGGACACGAACGAATTCCGATGTTCCGATTGGGGAAAGCAGGCAGAGATCCGGAATGTACTGAGCCAGAAAATAAAAGAGGAGGAGAGGCAATATTAGGAGATCTGAAAGGCACAAAAGCTAGGAGGGTTGGAGCTTCGAGGAAAAGAACCGCTAGAAAGCGTGAAACGTAGTTTGTGTGACACACAAAGCAAATGGACGGAATGAGTGGCGTTGATACTTTAGATCAAAAAGGATGAGCTCCGGAGACGATTGAATTGTGTGTCGTGAGTCGAAAGGATGATCAATAGGGAAGACAGGCATGACCAGCCAGCACTGGGTCAGCTGAGCTCTGAGGCGGTAGGTCCCTCTTTCTTCCCTCGCAGGTGCTACCAGTGGGAAGGTGGCACGCGGTTTAGATATATGGCAACCGGCGGAAGCTTCCAATGGTGCAGGTTGATCGGATTAAGCGGATTGAGTGTGATTATGATGCTGAGAGAATAGAAGGCGTCCGTCCAATAGCATGATGCAAGTTTCGAAGTTCCGATGTTTCGAAGTGAGGTAGGCCCAGCGAGTTGGTCAAGGGAGAGATTGAACCAGCCTCACGCGGGAAGGTGATTGGAACGTCGTGTTAACTGTCGTTCAGGCCTAGAGGTACTAGAGCACCCTGAGTCGGCAATCTCGACCTAGAAGAGGCTTGCGTAACTCGTGTTGAAAGAGGAATCATGGAAGATTCAGATTCAGCAGCGGATGGTTGTAGACACCAAGCTGCATGGAAGAAGAAGGCAAACCAAGTGAAGATGGAGACTGGAGTTGACACAGCCGTGCCACGTCGCGGCGAATGTGGCTGGTTACGACCCTAATAAATCAAAGGTTTCTAAGTATTTGCATGTAGTTGCATGCAATTGCATGTAAGGGGAGCTCCGAGCTTGCGCAGGGCAGTTGTGGGCAGTTGCAACATGTGGGCACTGGCAGGCACTTGCAGACAGTTGTGGAAATGGCAGAGGCGCACTTGCGGGCCAGACCGCACCACGGTTCCTCCCACGGGTTTCCCATAAAGTCAACAACAGCTAGAAACGGTGTCCAGAGTTTTGGTTCATTGGCTTTCCAGAACTTTGCCGGCTACATACTCCTAGCTTGGTTACCCCGGCCGGGTTCGGTCAGGCACTTGCATGTGGACTCGATACAACGGCACTGTCACTGACTCACTGTGTGGGAGTGTACAACAGCGGACCGGGCGACTGGACCAAATTGTATGTACATACCTAGCTCTGTGTATGTTGTCTTCCGCGGCGGCTCTGCTGCGCAGTATTTCCGTGGCATGTTGACGATCCGCTCACACGCCGTCAAAGCCTTGATGACGCCGGGGCACTGCCTGACTTGAGCTTGCCAGGTCGCTCGGTTCTCCGTCTCGACTGCCATCTCTATGTAGGTACTCCTGATCGGTTACGGAGTACATAAAAGTAGTAATGTAGGCATGTCTCACGTGGAACACCACATGCACTGGGTTCAATGTCCGAGCGCCTCTACTTTAAACGTAGGTACCTGCTAGAGAGCGGCCAAGTTGCCCAAGTATCCAATGTAGTGCAAGTGGAGTCTGGTGATATCACGGCCAATATGTCCTCCTGCACACAAACATTGTCTTGTCTGGCTTTCTCTCACCAGTTGGCTTCGCAGATGATCCGACTCGGCGCCGCTGCCATGGCCGGGGGCTATGCTGTGTCGACTTCTCTCAGCACAGAAAACGGCGGACATGGCAAATAGGTATGAGAGCGTGCCATTTTAGCGTCTGCGTTCGCATATGTAACGCAGCATTTGCGCAACGCGAATCTCGCGCAAGGCTCCCGAATACTCCACATCGGGTTGCGCTTGACTGACCCTGACCGTAAGCAGGGTTGGAGAAAGGACCAGAGACGCGCACGTCAGGGGATAGAAAGTGAACAAGGACCAGGATCGGAGGCTTGTGGCAAGACCTACACGGTTGGCAACCATGCCATGAGCCTGTCGTCATCACCTTAGCCCAACCTTGTGTACCTCAGTTTCCTTGTAGACAACTAAGGCCTGTGGTCTCATTGGCCGGGCAGTTTGATACGGCATCACACGTAAACGAAAGCCGTGCAATGATCATGCTGGTGACTCGTGAGTCGTGAGGCTTCCACCTTCGCCAAATGCCAGTCTAACACGGCATGTTCGGACTCGGCATGGGGACGCCGAGAACCTGCTCGAACAGTGCCGATGTGGCCACATGTGTAATTCTGTAAGACGAGAAGAGCACGGAATAATGCCAGCAACAAAGGAGATCAGCCAGGCGATACATACAAGCCATGGTCTTGCGTCTTGATGCGCCGTCCGGATAAGCCAAGACCATTCGAGTTGCCGAGGCTGAACATCGTCTTCGCAAGTAGCGACACGCGTAGTATCACGTCACTATCGACGGCCGTGTTATAGCTTGTTGGGTGGCCGACAAGAATGACACTGCAAGTCTGCAATGTAAAGTAAGTGAAGGCATGTCGTCAGCTTGTGGTTCGTTGGCAATCGGGATAAATAATTAGCGCGTTGGATGTAGGGTCCAAATACTGCGGAGGCAACACCGCGAAAAGGGCAGATTAGGTACATAGGTACCTACTCTGCGGCTAGCCACCCAGTAAGGCGACAGCCGGCCGAAGCCGATCCACCGATGATGAGAAGACCCACCGTGTGCCTGCCGGACAGCGTGTCTAGGTAGGTAGGTACATACTCCGTCATACATACTGGTATGCAGAGGTATGTACTGGTATGCCGCATGGATCATAGCCCCGTATCTGCGCTACCCCACTCTTGTCCCCTGCCGAATTGCAAGTTAGCCCCACTCGAACAACTGATCATTTTTGAGCTTCGCCGTCCCCAAAACTGAAGCAAACTCTCCATCGCGGCAGCATCTGGTATGTACGGAGTAGGCGACACAAAGACATTTTCGGCCCTCGTGGACCAGATATGCGCCCCTGGCTTCAATTGCCATCAATTGCCTATGCCACCCAGTGCAGAGACATCCATGTGACGCGTTGCCTGATGATCATGGATCCACAACACCACGAACCACATTTTGATACGAGCCACGCAGATGCGGGCAAAAGGTAGTCAACGTCTCTGATAGTCAAAGTGTCTTATAGCCTGCGTCTACAGAAGGGTCCCGCGAGATCTTTTCGACTCTACCTGCTCATTGCACGTGCAAGGCATCGAGATGCCAGTCTCGAAATACACATCAACTTTTCAGTCCTTTGATTGGGGCTTTGGACCACCAGATACTTACCCTCCCGTCCCGGCCGAAACCACCCCCAGGCGCAAAAAGAACGTTACGAATGGACGAACAAGATGGGGCAATCTAGATCACGACCCCACTTTGACGATGCAACCTGTACGACGTTGCACCGACAATTTGGGCCAATTTCCTGCATCGTGCGTCGAGTTGCGTTGCCAAGCTTGTCGCATAGCAGGGTAGTACATTGCTGCCGCTTGATTGACCACCAGATTTCCATAATTGGGACTCTTATCTTTTCAATTTCGTCTTGAGTCCGAGAAGACTGGGCCCTGGCGGGTCGTCCTTTCTTTGCCCAGCGGAGAAAGGCCTCTTCAGAGTCTAGGGCCGCATTGGAAGATAGGATTTCTTTTTATATGGCACCTTGACAAGTGAGTACCTAACGAACGATGCAAGTTGAAATGACGAACAGACGAACAAGATTTGAGCCAAGAGGCAGGCGCCCCGGATTGATGAGGAAATAGCGCACACCAAGACATTCGCTGAATTCAAGGAAAAGCAACATACACCTTACCTACTTACGAAGCTACGAAGCTACGTACATATGTTGAAACTTGAGGCTTCCGCCACTCTGCGCCAGCTCAGGTTGGGGGGCGAAACGGTCAATTATAATCTCTTGCACATGCAGCCGCGAACCCTTTTGAAAAAGAAACCTCAGCCGCGTTGACCACATCATACATGATGCTCGGTTGACGTACGCGCAAGCAAGCGAGCCTGCTCCTTGAACTCTATGGATGCTATGGTCTCAAATTTCAATGCTCATTGGCGCCCGGCAACAACTCTTGCATTGCCGCACTTATTCGATCAAGATGATCAAGATCGCGCCCACCCGGGGGCCTCCGAGTCAGACGTTGCACCCTGCCCCTTGAGTTCATGGTACAGACCTGGATTGGACACAGCACAGCCTCCCTCTCTGCGTAGCACATGCACATATCAACAAACTAATTCACGTTTATTTCCGCGTCCAGGATCTCACATTGTTACAGATGGTCACACAATCCAAGTGTCCACAATATTGACTACCTCCTAAGAAGCAGTTTGCAACCGCCCTGGGCTAGTAAGTGGACATATCAAGAACAGAGTTTCCGAACCGAGAGGTTCACGCCACAATTTGGAGACCGCCTTTTCTTTTCCATTCTCTTCGTTCAAGTCACATGTTTGAAGGCTTGGGTGGAAAGAAGACAAAGCAGTACATAGAGTTAGGGACAGCAGGACGTGGCTGACATCGACCGTGTCACCACCCGATCACTTGGCCAGTGTCACCGCCTTGAGTCGATGACGGATGTACGAAGCTGTACCGTTTCCTACGCGATGTTTCCTCAGCGTCAACATGACAGGCACGGATGGAGTCCGAATGTGCCGGAGTGTGCAACCCGCGCTGATAAACGCATCCCAAGTGTCGCCACTGCTGTCACAAGTGCAAACGCTGTCAATGTCTACTCCGTAAACCCCTGCCTGTGCCATGTCGGCTTTCCACCAACTTCTAAGATCTCGGGGGAACATGACTGGGATATTGGATGCGAGTATCCGAGCCCCGTTCCAGTTACCACAGAAGAAGGCGCCTTGCCCGGCGTCTCAATTAGCGAGACACAGGAGGAAAATAAATGGCCAAACGGGTGTTCAAGGATGAGCTCCGCGAAACATATACATACATAATGCACACATGTACATATTCCAACATGCCATACCGTAGAGAAGAGATCGGCCACGGCTGCTGGAAGGCATAGCTCACTTTCTCGTATGAAACGTGCCAGTTCCAGCACGCGTCTCCCGCGCCTCTCATGATTCATCTTAGCAATCAGCTGGTGGAACAAACGGATCTCAAAGGTCTGGCTCGCACATGCCGCCGCAGGCCGAAGTGGCGTTTTTGTTTGAGGAAGCATTGGAGGCACTTGCCCTTCGATCTACTTGTCCATCGATCTTGGAGTATGGGGGCGGTTACGGTAACGGGTTTGGTTCGGGGTCTTGTGCTACACGTGCACTTAGATGCGGTACTGTGAGGTGCACTTGTCATGTCGATCGACGGGCTTGTCTGGCGGACAATTAGTAGCTAGCTGAGAGTCGCTTGGCAAGCCGGCCCTTTTCGACGGCATCGTGGTCAGAACTTTGCACAACATGCATATCTTGCTTTCATGGCGATCAGATCCATGTTCGTTTGGCAGTCGGGATTTGTTTTCAACGTTGGCGGCCAAACCAGACATATGACACGCCACTCAATACCTCGGCTCGGTGCGGAGGTGTCAACTCAGAGTTATGAGGTCTAAGTTGGATAAATAAGTATAGTATTAGACTGTCGGAATCGCTGACCAAGGGAATAGTGTCACATGACCGGATACACCAACGTGGTGCGTGCGTGATGTACGCACGCACGCTCATTGGCTGTAGCCGTCACAACATTGTAGGATAAAGGGCTTCCCCCCTTTATCCCCTCTTGCATCACTTCCTAGAACAGACATCATGAAGAATTGAACACGATCGGTATATTTCGTTGCGCATGCATGCATTGTTATTTATTTGCTTACCCTGTTTATTCCAACACTGATCAGTGGTTGATTACAACCACAGATAAGCAAAGGAACAGTCGAGACACCTTGAGGGTCAAATCGCTTGGTGTGCTAAAAGAAGAAAGACGGAGCTACTGTGCAAGGTCTAGACTTCAAAGGATTACAGAATCAGCTTGAGGCTCTTCACGAAAGTCAAGCTGTTTTTCTAATCTTTGGCCGTCACATCACGGGCCAATTCGTTTTACCGAGAACTTCCTTACTATACTTCCTGGAGGCTCTTCACGAAAGTCTAGGAAGAGAAGTAGAAGCCTCTCTGCCCCAAAACACCACATTTCTTGGCCGTTGCTAGCCAACACATTCTTTATATTACCATTTCTGAAAACTTTTCCACCTCGAACCATGGCATCAAGCTCAATGATGGAGGTCACCGATTTCGATGACCTCGAGGCCAAGCTCGACAACCTCGGATTGAGACCGGGTTCTCACTCGAAAACTCCGCACGAAAAATTATCGCTCGGGCAAACTCGCAAACAACCCATGATCCAAGAACTAGAACCGCCGCCCCCACTGCACCCGAAACTTAGAAACTACGGAAAATATATTTCAGAAGGATGGTACGACTCCGATGAAATACCCCCCGATCCGGCAACAGCGACACAAACCGATATGAACAACCGTGTTATCTGTTTCCTAAATCGGTACTTAGAGGATGAGATTTCGACCAACATTCTGCATCGGCGAGTCTGCGGAGACTTCGAAATGTGGGACAAGGCCATCTGGGATAGAGTGCATAAAGAAGTCCGAATGAAACTCTTCAACGTTCTGCGCGACAACGGAGTTCGTGTACCACGCCACATGAAGGTATCCGACAGGCTCGCATCCCTTGTGCGTACTGATAACAGAGTCCTTGTGGATGAAAACCACATCGAAGGCGAAGATGACACAGCCGACCCGTCAGAAGAAGACTACGCTGCCAACCTCCCCGAACTAGCCTCCGCCGACCGAAGCGATGTAGGCCCCCTCCTTGACAAAACCTCTTCCGACTCGAACAAGAAAGAAGAAAAACAGCCAGAGGAACCCGCGTCCGCCCGGCCAGAATGTGTGCATTTCGAAGAAAAGCAGACTTCCGTCCCGTCTCAAGAGAAACCTACTGCCGATCTTGATGACAAGCCCTGCCTCAGCCTCTCCATGGGGAAATGTACGAATCTGAGAAAGAATAACGACCTCGACGAGGAACGCCACGAGGAGAAACGTCTGGCCGAACCTCCAGATAGACAGACAGACACTCGCTCCACAGCCGCTCCCGTGAGCAAAGATTCCGCTGCCGACAAAGTTAGTGCCGGCCCCGTTCAGATAAGACCGAAGGACCTGAAGCATGGATGTCCTACCGAAGCTGCCCTCGACAAAGACTCTGTTGTTGACCGAGCCCTCGTTGTTCTTCCCGACCCTCCTGATCTTCAGAGAAGGAGATCTTCAGATGGAGAACGTCCAGCCAAATCCCCGGACGATAAAGACAGCCCAGAAAATACGCTTCCCACAGACCCCCCAGACGGCACCGGACCCCAGAAACAAGAAAGGAAGGAAGAAAAGACTTTGCCAGGGGAATTCGCCCTTACAGGTCATTGCTCGCTTCCTTCGACCGGCATGACTTGGACAGATCGGGCAGAACGTCTGACGCCCCCCTTCCTCTTGACCCGGGCACTGTGGTCACATTTCCTCAGGTACTCTTGGAACAACTATCGCTTGGTGGAAAGACTGGTACCTTGAGAGGTCCCCCAATTTCTACTGAGGTGTGATGGAAGGTGGTGGGAGAGGATTGGGACGATGATCGCTGGTAACCCCTTCGTGCGGTTTGAACATTTGATCATTCACGACCCCGTTTGGATCTTCGGGGCTCACATGTGTTCTTTCCGAACAGCATGCATTTGTTTTTTCGTTTCTGGTCATTCTCGCGATTCCCCTCCTTCGATAAAAGAAGAGACCGCCAGTGTCGGAATCGCTGACCAAGGGAATAGTGTCACATGACCGGATACACCAACGTGGTGCGTGCGTGATGTACGCACGCACGCTCATTGGCTGTAGCCGTCACAACATTGTAGGATAAAGGGCTTCCCCCCTTTATCCCCTCTTGCATCACTTCCTAGAACAGACATCATGAAGAATTGAACACGATCGGTATATTTCGTTGCGCATGCATGCATTGTTATTTATTTGCTTACCCTGTTTATTCCAACATAGACAATGAAGCCTGAGAGGCCGTTTGGGAGAATTCGTCGTACACACTCCGTATGTATCGAGGTTTTACTGTACAGATTCGCAGAGTGGAACTTGGAACTTGGAGGAAATTCCCAATTGGTGCACGAATCGACGATAAGCTTGAGCACGGACCGTTTTTGGCCCGATAAGACTACGACCCCACAGTAAAATTTCCTGGAAGAGGAAAATGACCACAGCGTGCAGCCAGCATAAGTAATAGCCCTTCGCACACTGTGAATACGGCGACAGCTCTTTCCGATCTGCGAAACATTTTTTCTTCTTAATTCTTCCCGTCGATCGACGCATATTCTAAACGTTCCACGACATGTTCGCCGTCCCGGGCTGGTCGGTGCCAGCCGAAGCCTTAAAATCCGAGACAGCCTCAGGCAAGGCCGGCGGTGAAGCGGGCGCTTTGTCGAGATCGAAGAAGCGCAAGAGGAACAACGGTACTGGCGGCGAGTCACAGGATGTCACGGCTGCCAACGTCGCCGATCTGTACGAAAGTGTGGTGGAGGGCCGAGGCGGCGCAGCCAAGAGGGGCAAGGTGACGGGGAAAAAAGGCCAGGCAGAGGGAAACCATCCGGGTGTTGGTAATGGTGATGCCGCGTCGGCAAAGCGCATGAAGAAGGAGGAGAACTCTACACCTTCGACTGCATTGACTCCCGAGAGCAAGAAGAGCAAGAAGAACAAGGACAAGAAGAACGACAACAAGGGCAACAACAACAAGGGTAGCGAGGCTTTGTCGAAACCTCAGGACAAGAACGCCGAGAATCAAGACAGCAAGAGAGAAAAGCCTCATGGCAAGAAGGGCCAGAAGAACGAAGAACAGGCTTCTACTTCAGACGAATCGAAACAACCTAGCAATGCCTCCTCCTCGCTCAAGCCAGACAGCGCTGCACAATCATCGCTACCGCCTGCAGCACCTCCCTCGAAACTCACCCCTCTACAGGCCTCCATGCGCGAGAAGCTTATCTCCGCACGATTCCGACATCTCAACGAGACGCTCTACACCAAGCCATCGGCCGAAGCATTCGACCTCTTCCAGGACTCACCCGAGATGTTCGACGAGTACCACGACGGCTTCCGCCGCCAAGTCAAAGTCTGGCCCGAGAACCCCGTCGACAGCTTCCTCTCCGACATTCGCACCCGCGCAAAAGCTCGCCAACCACCAAAGGGCCGTCCGGGCCCACCCCCATCCCAACGCACCAAGATGGCTCTACCCCGTACGACAGGGACCTGCACAATCGCCGATCTAGGCTGCGGCGACGCCCGCCTCGCCGCCTCATTGCAAAAGGAGTCCTCCAAGCTACGTCTCGACATCAAGAGCTTTGATCTCCAGAGCCCCAGCCCGCTAGTCACCAAGGCAGATATCGCAAACCTACCCCTGGAAGACGGATCCGTCAACGTCGCCATCTTCTGCCTCGCCCTCATGGGCACAAACTGGATTGATTTCATCGAGGAAGCCTACCGGATCCTCCACTGGAAAGGCGAGCTCTGGATCGCCGAAATCAAATCCCGCTTCGGCCCGGCGAGAAAAAATGCCGTGGTGGAGCACAGCGTGGGTAATCGCAAGAAGAACAATGTCGCGCTAAGCAAGAAAGTCAAGGCCGCACAGGCAGCCCAGGTAGATTCTCTTCATGGAGAGGATTTGGCCGTCGAGGTGGACGGGTCAGAAGACCGTCGTCGCGAGACAGATGTCACGGCATTCATTGAAGCTCTTCAGAAGCGAGGCTTCGTCTTGCAGGGCGAGAGGGCAGAAGCTGTGGACCTCTCGAATAGGATGTTTGTCAAGATGCACTTCCTCAAGGGGGCTTCGCCTACCAAGGGCAAGGGTGTGCAAGCCGATGGGGATAGGACGCAGGGCCAATTGCTGAAGAACAAGAGGGTCTTTGCGCCTAAGTGGGATGACAAGGATGGCGAGGAGAAAGTTGACAATGAGGCCTCGATTCTGAAGCCGTGTGTATACAAAATTAGATGAGAGGGTAGGGAGTCTGATGGATGATCATGGGAAAGAGAGAGGAATGGCGAGACAGGAAGAGGAAAAAAAGAGAGGAAGGGAGCGCTACGCAATAAAGAAAGTTTCTCTCGTTTTCACATTCTCATTGCTGCTGTTACCACGTGTGTCGTGATTCATGTCCTCAGATACGCCACCCAATGTGAATGTCTAAGTTATTACCCATGAAGCTGCCGCCGCGGCAAGTTCACCGTGGAGTACAAGTTGCTAGTACATGAACTAGCATTTGCTAACGTTATTCAGAAGAATATTAAACCTGCCGCTACGTCCACATTGTCCTCGGCTGCCTGCAGAGCCTGGACGGCTTGTTCTCTCGTAGCCCCCATGGCTACTAGACTATCTATATGAGCCGGAGTGACTCGAACTGCCGCATCAGAGCCAGAAGGCAAGGATGCGGAAGATGGTGCAGAAGTAGAGACAGAGGTTGTCGGGTGTGTTCTCGGTGGTGCTTGCGATGACGATGCTGTCGACCTTGTCTGGACAGCGGAACCTTGTGAGGGAGGCAGAACAGCGCCGGTTTCTTGCCCAATCGTGGTTCCGGCAGGACCAGGAATGGTAGCCTCCTGCTCCACCGGTTCCTCATCCTTTGGTATGTCAGCTTCTCCCAAGAACGGAATCTCTTCCCCTTGAATGATGAGTCGGTCTCGGGACAGGTCGATGGTGGCTTGGTACCGCTTCAACATGTCCAAACCGAGGAGCAAGTGCGTCGACTTGCCCTCCATCACGGTAAAGCTGCATGGCAGAAAAAGGTTTCCAACTTTGATTTGGGCCGAATGGACGCGGCCAAGGATCTTTGCTGTGCCGACGCCGCGGGCTACTCCGGCGAATCTGGTGTCGATGAGTCGCATTATTCCACAGTCTTCGGCGTATGCAGGCGACATGATGGTTGCTTGAGCTCCGGAGTCTACCAAGGCTTTCACCCTGTGTCCATTTACCTCAACGTCGATATACAGCAAATGCACCCGGCCAAATACTGAAGGGTCATGTTACTATCCTGGTCACGACTGGGTAAAAGAAGGAGAGAGAGAGCAGAAAACAGCGTTTGTCGCAGCAGGAACAGCAGGTGTTGGGCCTCGCTTGCGTACCTTCGGGGTTATGCTCCATAGCATTCTGCAGGTTCTCCATGACTCGCTCTTGACGAATAATGTCTTCGATTTTTCTCTGATTGTCGATATTGAAGGGATCTTCATTTAGTTTCTCAATCTCTCGCTGTCTTGCTTCCCGCTCTCTACGATCCCGATCTTGGCTACTCTGCAATACTTGAGAAAACCGTACAGGATCGTCCGCCGCCGCCGCGAGTTCTGGATGCTGTCGTTGTAGCTGTTCTCTGACGGCTGGGTTGCCGAGGACTTGGAGGCGAATGAGCTCGGGATCATTGACGCCGCCGGCTTGCGATCGTGATTGCTGTGGAGGTTGTGCTTGAGCTGAGGCTGATGCTGCCGATGCAGCAGTAGGAGAGGGTTCCGCAAGACCAGCGTTGCCTCTGATGTGTCTCACGTGAACAGCCAGCATACCACCGTCGGTGACTTCTAGTTGTTCCATTGTCTTTGTATCGTCGGTGAGAAGGCGGCCATTGTGGTAGATGTGCAGCGACGTGGCAGGGATATTGGTCTCGGCGTGGATGGATGCTCTGAGTGTCTCGAGGGCCATGTCGGGAAAGATTTCCAGATTCAACAAGGTGTCCTGGCCCCCGGCTTGGGGATTGAATATGTTGAGCGTGATCTGCCTGTATTGCGAGAGCTCTCGGTCAGCCGTGAAGTCGACGGCGATACCTATCTGGTTTCCTCCCGCATTGACGGGGCGAAGGAGGTCACTTACATGGCAAACGAGTGCGTCAAAGACAACACTTTTCAATGGATATATGAACAGAAGAGTACAGGGCAGGACAGGGGATACAGTGAGGAGAAAATCAGGCCAGAACGATCCGTGAACGCCAGTGATATCGGACCCGTCAGGCGCAGATTCCGGAGAAAGAAGAAAGGCTGAGTGAGTATCAGGCCATGACGAAGGTAGACAGAAGAAGCCGCGGCGTACAGCATCAAGGCTGAAGAGACCCCTCAGTCTCCGGCCAATGACTGATCAACTTCTGGTGCTCTGCGTACGAAGTACAAAGGTACATACTGTACCTACCAGGTACCGTACCTGTCTGTATAGGTACCTAGGTACCTAGACTAGCGGCTGCTGGGCTGCCGGACGGGCAACATGGGAAAGAATAACGGTTTGTCTACGAAGTGGGCCGTTGTGTAGTGTGTTCCGAGCCTCCGACTCCAAAATCCCGACACACATCGTCTTGACTCTTGAAACTCGCACTCCGTCCACCTCCAACCGCAGGTAGGTTGTGTTCACAGTTCGCAGCATACTTCCCGATGATTGACGCGAAATTTTCCTTCTAGCAATACGTTCGCTATCACAATTTGCAGCATCACAAAGCACCGAGTGACAAGCTCCTTTACTTCTCGACAAGGTCCCTACCTACCTTCGCACTTGTTTTACCTCGCGCATAAAAAGAGACACCTGACCCTGCATGTCTGTGTGCTGGCCGATTTTCTGTTGCAAGCATGTAGCCGTCGATGAAACCCGACAGAGACGGGTGAAGCAGGGCCGAAATGGGATACTTACAGATGTCCATGACGACTTCCCGTCTTGGTTGTATCCTGGCCTCAGCGGAGACGTGCCATGGATGGAGTAGATGCAGTGAACACTAGTCATGTATGGAGCTTGATACGGTCTGTCCTCGAGTGCTTTCAACTTGAACTTCCAACGCCTTCAAGTGAGAGGTAGACTGTTGCTATTGACAGGCTGAACGTGCGAAACGAGGTGCCGGCGCGTACGCCGTGTTATTTCCAGAATTGAAGTCACATAAGTTGAGCCAAGTGTTATAAGTATCACCAGATTGATGGCCTCTGCTCAACCTCAAAACTGCCAAGACTTCACCCGTCTGGCTGCCAGCCGATACTTGATTTGGCCAATACCTGTTGCGATCAGGTCAGCCGACTTCTGTCCGAGTCATCGCCGCCCAGTGTCGATCGTATTTTTGAGGATCGCTGTGAAGCTAGCTGATCTGCAAAGCTCTCGTGCTCGCTTCGCAGCTGGGGTCGTTATTTAGTTAACGCACCCTCGCGTATGCATCGAGTTGGCATTAGACGCGCTCGAAGTCTTGGGCACATCTTCAGCAAGATGCTATGCTCCGCCCCTCCATTGTCCAGCGTTCGTTCAGTTTCAAGTTCCACCAACCCGGTTCATGTGGCACAAGCCCGAGGACGTGCCTTCCATGTTTGGAGTTCCAGGATTGCCACTGCGAACAGGTGCGACCACCTGCCCACCGCCTTGGCGGCAGATACTTTGGCTGAAGCTGACGTCGAACGTCACATTCATTTCGTTGCCGAACCCCATCTCCATGTTGGAGCTCCATCGGCACTTCCATCTCCCCGTCTTGCTTCTCTTGCATCGGACTTATACCGGCTTCGCGATAGAGTTCCGCCAGACTCGCACCAGATTCGCGCATGATCGACTAGAGTAACCCAATTATTGAAGCTCTGGCCCCTGTTTCTGCGGTAATCGTTGCCATCCGCTGCCGTTTTGGACAGATCCAACTTCCTTCTATCGAAAGGATACAAACGCAACTACTCGTCGGGCGTGCAACTACACTCGACAATCATAACATGGCCGCACCTATGAAGAAATCTACACCGTCTTGGACCGGATCCGAGATCGCCGTCGGCTTAGAGAAATTCCCGTCCCTCGTCGAAGAGTGCGCCATTGGTGATTCTGACGATGATGACGAGGAGCTGGTACGTAGGCGAAGAAAAGAGACTCAGACTAGGATGCAGCATCAGAAATCTCCAGAAGAGTTACGTCGAGCAGTCATCCCGTTCCACTGGGCTCCGATGCTCTCTCCGCTCATACCCGCCGACCTGTCCGCTTGCGTGACGTTGGAGCATGCAGCTTTGCCGGATATAACCCAGTCTTGCAGCGCTGAACAGGTATACTTGAGCCGATACTGATATAGAATTGTCTTTCCCCCATCTCTATTGTCTCTGACCGATGTTCAGATCGAGTACTACATCACGAAGTGCGGAGGCATATGCCTGGGTTTGTTCAATACCTGCCCGTCCCATTACACCAACACGTGGTATATTCAGACGTTGCCACATGCCCGTCTTGTAGAGACCAGTAGGACGGACAAGTCCAAGAATGTTCTATTTGCCCACGTCTTGGCCACATTAGGGAAGCACACGTTGGTAACAGATGACGACCTTGGGCTTCCACCAAATTGGCGGCATGCACAGACTTCTTCAGAAGGCTCGTCCTTGGGCCATCAGGTGTCCGGCAGAACAATTTGCCTGCACTCGTTCTCGGTGTGCCCCGAGGTCCAAGGAGTTGGCCTTGGCAAGTCTGCCATGAAGGCTTACGTTCAGTTGATGAAGCAGTCAGAGGTGGCTGATCGAATCTCTCTAATTTGCAAGAAAGTGGGTGAAAGACTTTTGTCCGTTACATATAGTCATCGTGTTGATCAATATCTTTTAGCCTCTAGTGACTTTCTTTAGCAAAGTCGGGTTTGAAGCCGCTGGGAAGAGTGAAACCACCGTTTCCGGCCCGGACTGGTATAATATGGTAAGTTTCTGACTCCGTCCCGGTTATTACTTGCAGAGCAACATTCTCATGCATCACTCCGACAAAGACAATGGATCTTAGCCAACCAAACAAGACGCGAAAGAGTAAACAAGTAAATCCTTTTTAAGCGGACTTTCCAGCGGGGTGCGACTTGCCATACACGGCACGGATTGGCAATATTCCATCTGAGTCCGGGCACGAAAGTTGGTCTACAACCGAAGGAAGTTGCGTATAGATCGCATTCAAGCAGATACAGCTAAACAAAGCACTTTTTTTTTTGCAAGCCATATGTATCATGAGTCCCGTGCCATTAAGTTCTTATATGTTTCAGGATATTGGGCGTCTACCGGTAAGTATGACCCGTCGCTTAATGCGAATATTTATGCCTACCCCTCATGATAGTTGGCTGCAAGTAATGAGCCTGGTAGTACGCCACCCCTGAGTATTGCATAGTCGTATATACTGTCAGTCGGTTTGTTGTACATTATGTACATTATCCCATTTTGTTTACCGAATCCCCTCGTCATCGCTGTAAATCCTTCCGTCCAACTAGGTGTCTAATCAGACGCCTTGTACTTCTGTCGATACTCTTCTGTGCGCTTGATATCGTCCTCCGAAGCAAAACTCTTCATGCCCTCTATAATATCATCCAGGGTCAGAATGCTGAAGATTGGGATGCCATACTGTTTTCTCAGTTCGCCAATGGCGCTGGGACCAGGTCTTGAGTCGTCACCGTCGGCGGCAGGCAGCTTCTCCATACGATCCAGCGCAACAACAATGCCTGCAACGATACCACCTTGCTTCTGAATCTTATCGATAGCTTCCTTCTTCGCAGTTCCAGCTGTAATGACATCATCCACAATCAGGACCTTCTTCCCTGCGAGAGGCGATCCAACAATGTTGCCCCCTTCACCATGGTCTTTGGCCTCTTTTCTGTCGAAAGAGTAGGAGAGGGTATCCAAGTTTTGAGGAGCAAGCTCGCCGATCTTGATGGTGATGGCGGAGCACAGAGGAATACCCTTGTATGCGGGACCAAAGACGACGTCGAAGTCGAGATTCTGGTTCTGCTGGGCATCGATGATGGTCTTGGCGAAGGCAGAGGCGATGGCCCCGGCGAGACGGGCGGAGTGGAACTCGCCTGCGTTGAAGAAATAAGGAGAGATTCTCTTTGATTTGAGCTCAAAGCTGCCGAACTTCAGGACTCCGCCATTGATGGCGGCCTGTAGGAAATCTTGTTTGTAAGGGGCTAGACCAGACATTTTCTCTGCTCGTTTATCTTATTCCTTCTTGTTTATGCCCTGATTCTTCTTGTCCTCTCTGGTCTTTCTTGTGTTGTAAATTTAGGTCAGAATGGGTTGATCCTTGTACGTGTGTAGATGCGATCGGGTGCAAGAGTTAGGTGGAAAAGGATTATTACTTTTAGCAGGACCTCTTTTGTTTTCTTTCACACAGTCTAGCGGGGCCACTCTAGGAAGCTGAAGTTGCTGCAAGTGTTGACTAGACTGCTTTTGCAGTTGGAAAAATCGGACGTTCAGGCTTCTTTCTGCATCCAGAACAATGTTCCTGAACCTCTCTTTGGTCCAATCTTATCTACGAATTCTTTACGCCCGTCGCCAACGGACTCCACCCACCTCTCTAGAGTCTAACGTGATGGGCACGAGGTTTGTGCGGAGGAAGAAGAAAAATTATCTTGACCGCCTTCGTGCCGTCCTGAATTTCTGCCCATCGCGCGATGGCAAAATTTTGCATCTGAGACAGTAGATATGCACTAAAGCATATGTGGATCGCTATCTCTGTATAGGGGCTTCAAACTACAACACGGACGGAAAAACTGCTTGTTTCGATGACTTAGAGATCAATCTTGTATATATTGCCGTGCAAATTTCTTACCAGCAACGTAATTAATTACATGCTTGTTGTTCACATGAAATTCTTTGGCGATTTTTTTCGGGTTCAATCGCCTTCCCATTCGAGGCAAACACGCGGGGTCACCAAGGCCGTAGGTATTGCTATTCGCGCGACCGAAAAATTGCTTGTCGGCGATCGCTCTATTTAGCTTAGCGCGGGGTGTTAGAAGGAGATCGCTGAGTGGATCTATGCAATGTAGATAGATAAGGCTGATCATATTTTCCTAAGCGATTTCGAATGGCAAAAGTGGTTAGCGTATCTGAATTTTATGCAGTTTAGAAGGGGTTTGCAAAGTCTGCCGTCGTGGGTTCGCGGATAACAATCTGCGTGGAGCAAGCGGCACTGTCAAAAGTGTCAAATCCTGCACTGCATCTCACGCAACGACTTTGATAAATCCAGGTTGCCCACGATGAAGACGACTTGGAAGGACATTCCCCCGGTGCCGACTCAGCAAGAGTTTCTGGACATTGTGTTGAGTCGAACACAACGCAAGTTGCCTACGCAGATCCGCGCTGGCTTCCAGATTAGCAGAATTCGGGGTATGTTGCAGCAGATCTGACATAACTTCACAACTTCATTCCGTGCTGACGAGGTGGGATATAGGGTTTTACACCAGAAAGGTCAAGTTCTCACAGGAGACTTTCTCGGAGAAATTCGGTGCTATTCTTGAGAGTTTCCCCAGACTCCAAGACATCCACCCTTTCCACAAGGATTTGCTCAACACGCTCTACGATGCCGACCATTTCCGCATTGCCCTCGGTCAACTCTCGACCGCCAAACACTTGATCGAGACTATCTCGAGAGACTACGTTCGGTTGATCAAGTATGGCCAGTCTCTCTTCCAGTGCAAGCAGCTCAAGAGAGCCGCGCTTGGTCGCATGGCCACCCTCATCAAGCGCCTTAAAGACCCTCTCCTGTATCTCGACCAAGTCCGACAGCATCTTGGACGTCTTCCTTCCATCGACCCCAACACTCGAACCTTGCTCATCTGCGGGTACCCCAACGTAGGCAAATCGAGTTTCCTGCGCAGCATCACACGGGCGGACGTTGATGTCCAACCCTACGCCTTCACAACCAAGAGCTTATTCGTCGGCCACTTCGACTACAAGTATCTTCGTTTCCAGGCTATCGATACACCAGGTATTCTGGATCATCCTCTTGAAGAGATGAACACCATTGAGATGCAAAGGTGAGTTTGACTGAGCAAAGGCCCCCGGCTTTAGCCTATTGATTCGTGATTTCATGGCGTCGCGGATGGCTAACACCCGTCCTCTCATAGTATCACCGCCATTGCACATCTTCGATCAGCTATCTTGTACTTCATGGATTTGTCCGAGATGTGCGGGTACACTGTCCAAGCACAAATCCAGCTTTTCAAGAGCATCAAGCCGCTCTTCTCCAACAAATTAGTTTTCTTGGTCGTCAACAAGATCGATGTTGCTAAACCAGAAGACCTCAGTGAAGAGCTCCAGGCTGAGCTGCAGAATTTGATGAAGTCTGACAACATTGAGATGCTTCAGTTGTCGTGCAACACACAAGAGGGAGTCCAGGAGGTCAAGAATGCTGCTTGCGAGCGTCTTATTGCTGAGCGAGTCAACCAGAAGCTCAAGGCCGGCACGAATAACAGTGGCGCCGTGGGCGGCCGCTTGGCGGACGTCATGTCTCGCATCCACGTGGCCACACCCATGAGCGGCCAGACTCTCGAGACATTCATTCCTGAGGGCATCAAGTCTATGAAGAAGTACGACAAGGAGGATCCCGAGCGCCGCAAACTCGCCAGGGATTTCGAGGTCGAGAATGGCGGTGCGGGTGTCTTCAACGTCGACATGCGAGAGTCTTACATACTGGAGAACCCTGACTGGAAGTATGACAAGATTCCCGAGATTTTCGACGGAAAGAACGTGTACGACTTTGTCGATCCGGACATTGAGGCTAAGCTTGCCGCTCTGGAAGAGGAAGAAGAGAAGCTTGAGCAAGAGGGCTACTACGACTCAGAAGAAGACATGGAGGACGATGATGAGGCAGAGGTTATGAGAAAGGCCGAGCTGATCCGCGAGAAGCAGCAGCTCATCCGCAACGAGGCTCGCATGAAGAAGAGACTCAAGAACCAGGCCATCATTCCCCGCAAGGCCATGAAGAAGAAGTACTCGGAGCTCGAGGACGCCCTGGACCAGCTCGGTGTCGATACCACCAACCTGGCCGACCGTGCTCAGCCCAAGGAGGTCCGACGCGGTCGCTCCATGTCAAGAAGCCGTCTCGGCACCGAGGACCCCGACGCCATGGACATCGACGCCAGTGTGCGCGACCGTGTCCGTGCTCGTTCCAAGAGCCGAGCTCCCACCACCAACCGTCGCGACGATGGTGTACCAGACGACGTGCTAAGAAGCAAGGCCGAACGCATTGCCAAGCTCAACCAGAAGCGGATGAACAGAATGGCCCGACAGGGCGAGGCAGACAGACACACCACTGTCTCTTTGCAAAAGCATTTGGTAAGCCTTTTCTATCTGTATCTGCAAGACACACCCTGGATCAAGAAAATCGTAATAGTCGTAGCTAACTCTATTTCTTTCAACAGGTCGCTGGCAAGCGTGGCATTGGCAAGACTTCTCGACGATAAGACCCAAACGAAAAGACAAGAGAAAAGTTATCCTACATTCCACGCACGTCCCGGTTCATGTCAAACAACACAGTCTGGTGCTTCTGGTTTTTCAATGGTCCCAAGATGGAAGACGGTTCTGTTTGTCCATGCTCAGTGCTGCTCTTTCCTTTCTCTCATCCATAGTATGCTCTGGCTTCTGGCGTTTGGAGGCGTTCGTTGTACTTAAGATTTCTATCATGATGACACAAGTTGCGACGTTCTGGAGACGGAGAAAAAAAATGAAAGACGTATTGGCAGAAAGAGCGGATCTAGAGAATATGAGTGCCGTGTGGGAGCTGGATCAAAAACCTGTCTGTTTCGAGCAAATGGTATGATGCGTCCAAGCCCCCCCCCCCCCCCCCCTTTTCCCTTTGGGGAGAAACACGAGTAGGTTTCATGTGTCTCGGGATTCCTGGTCTTGAGATTATATCTTCACATCCACCCCTCTCGGCGAAGGTTACCTACTAGGCTACTTCCCTAGTGCGTTCTCTCGAGGCACGGGGGCGCAGACGGATCTCGCTCAAGGACGGGGACCCCCTAGAGGCTAGAGGACACGCGATATGTAGGTCTCAATATGATTGATGCACGACACACATGATAATTTTGTTTTTTCTTGAGACGTAAGGCTAAACTAAGGGCTTCAATATAATGCACGATGTGCAACATGCATCGCTATCGAGATTTAGGGCTCAATATGACTCGCAATGTGACATGACATTTAAACATTTGGGACCTTCCTCCTCACGTCCACGCTTCTAGGCCGTCCTATCAAGATTTCGGCAGTATGTACTGCATTGATGTGTTTTGTCTTAATTCTTATTCGCTCGGCCCCCAAGGTTGTTCTATAGTGAAACGGAGGATCGATGCAGATACAGATGCAGTGTAGGTAGTCACAGTAGGTTGGGATAATAGGGTAATCATTGTACAGAGTACATGGCGGGAGGTATGTAACGTACAACCTGAACCAAGCCAACACGCCCCAACGATACGAGGCACGCTGCGGAGATGCCTCTTGGGACTTGAGTATAAAGTCGCTCTATCAAGCCATGTATATCGAGTACCGCAGTTACATTGCTCACACGACGCACACTCATACGCATACAGACGTGCCCGGGGCCCTGGTACATGGTGAGTTGCTCAGCAGCTTCCCTTCGCCTTGCTCTCGCGCCACACGAATTCTTTGCACGCGCATCCGTTTTTCAATCCTTGTTCATTGTTGGTGACGTTGAATTGGCTTGAAATCCGTATTATTTACAATCTTTCCTAATTAATCTTTTCTAAATTTAAAAATGACGAAAAAGGCAGGGCAGCTGCTCCCCCTACTCCTCGGCAACATTGATGCCTTCTCTCAAGCCCTCAACCTTGAGCTCCTCGCCCATACAGCGGTGGTAGATATCCTGGACATCATCCGTCGTCGTCTCGAAGTGGCTGGTGGCATCGTAGCTCTTGGAGATGAAGATGTTGTCCTTCTTGCCGTCCTCGAGAGGTTCGTGGATGGGGATCGGGGGGCCCTGAAGAGTACCTCATGTTAGGTTCTTGTTTCATGAACACCAAGGAGAAAGGAGCATTCGGAAAGGAAACAACGCCATGTGTATCGGGTCGCAGAGAGAAACGTACCATGAATTGCTCCTCAATCTTGCCCAGACGCTCCAGACCGGGCTCGAGCTCGAGGTGGTGGTTAGCACTGGTCTCAGCAATGGTGGAGACGATGGCGATCCAGTAGCCCTTGGGGCAGACATTGTGGGCGGATGATACGCAGGCAATGTAGATATCTATGACGAAAGTGTGAGCATGCGAGAATAGCTGCTGATGACTGCTTCATGGCTGCTACTTACCATTCTTGCGTCCAACCTGAGACTGAGGAATAATCAACTGGGCGGAGTCGCTGTCGTTGGTGCCAGCCAGAGGGTGCTTCAGAATGCAGATGGCTCGCAGCACATGGCCGGTCACCCTCGTCTTGTTAGGGAAGTATGAAGGGTCGCCGAGAATCATCTTGGCCTTGGTCTCGAACTTCATCTCCTCTGCGCCATTCTTCATGGTGGCCTTGATGCCGGAAGCCTTGTCGCCGTCGTATTGCAACTCATCGACGGTGGTATTCAGCATGTACGTACCTCCGTAGATGGCAGACAGACGGGCAAAGCCCTGGGGCAGTTCGCCCAGGCCATACAAAGGATAAATGTAGGGAGACTTTCCGTATCTAGCCACAGAGTTACCGTATAGTCGGATGCGCTCGATAGCTTCGGGAGCCTGGCCAGGGGTGGTGATGTAGTCGTCGGTGAGGTACAGAGCCATGGCGTGGCCAATGAAGTCCTTGGTGGTGGTCTCGAGGCCAAACTTATCAAAGACATCCTTCATGGTGCAGGTGTTCATGTCAAGTCCTTCGCGCTAGTTAGCCATGTTCTTTCCCCAGAATGCGCATGCATGAGACGAAGTGTGCATATCCGTCTCCACATACCCTTGTGGCTTTCAGGGTCCTTGAGGTCGAAGGTGCCGACCCATTCGATGAAGGACTTCATGCGTCGCTTCTCGAAGATGCCCATCAACGGAGACTTGAGAGCCTCGGCGGCATCAGAAGGAACCTTGGCAACAGTAGCCTTTGAGGTGGGGCCCTGCTGCACGTAGCTACCAGCTACCTGCTTGAACTCGAGATATCGCGTAACATCGGTGGAGACGAGAATGTTGGTCAGCTCTCCCGAGGACATGAGGAATTTGGGGACCAGATCAATGTTCCAGTCATTCATGCGGCCGTATTTTGTCCATGGCTCTTCGCCAGCCTGGTAGTTGCCGTACTTTTTGAACAGCTGTTTGAAAAGGTTCTTGTCAGAAACGCGATGCGGCACACGAAGTGAGGTGAAGAGTGACTTGGATGTATATGTACCGCTTCGAGGTTCACAGATGCAGCTTCACTGCAGAAAAGAGAGTCAGTACAGAATGTCAAGAAAATGAGAGTCAAGAAACGAAGCCACTACTTGGGGGGGCGCTTCAGGACACGGTAGTAAAAAGGGGCAGCAGGTGAAGTGATGGACAAGTAACCTACCCGCCGTAATGGTCATTGCGATCAATGTGAAGGACCTTCTTCCCCTTGACACTCAATACACTGTAATAGGAGCATCTCGTCAGCTACACACGATTCCGCCGTCAACTTCGAGACTCCTCGCAGCGATTGCCATACCCAGAGAGAATGCATTCCGTCAAGCCTAAATGCCGCAGGATATCAGTCAGCCATGAATTCTCTCGTCAGCCCATACGTCCAGGCGAGCGTCGTCGGACCAGCCTTGATCGGGCTGATTGGCTCTTTGCTGCCGGAACAGCTCAGCGGGCCCGTTATCATGTTATGCGGTCGACGTACCAGTGCCCAGCACGATGACGTCGTACTCCTTTGCGATCTCGTCCATGATGTGCGAAGAGGGATATAGTGGAACGCTGGTGTTTCTTTCGTCGTCGTGTGAAGGGAATGAGGTTCGTGTCGGTGAGCCCAGAAAGGACGATGTGAAGCTGTGTAGGACTCAGGAGCTGGCCTAGGAGGTATGAAGTGTGAGGTGTGAGGCTTGAAAGGTGGAGGGGTTCGAGCAGCAGCGGGGTTTTGCAGCTCTGGACGAGTCTGGAGTCTGGACGGGAGCGAAGCATCGGTGAGGTGTGGAGAAGAGCAAAAGTCGGCCCCTAGCTGGCAGAGCAACTTATTATTGGCACCCATCCAAGGCCATCCTACGTGCAATCAAACAAGGGTCATCATGGAGATTTGGGACCAGGGAACGACCAAGTTTCCAATCCCGAGCAGTTCTACCTTCGCGCCGGCCAGAGAAAGACCCTGCGTCGAGCCAGCATGAGCCGGCAAGCTAGATTGCACATAATAAAACATCGCGAGAGTCTCCCCCTGGACACCCTGGCTTCCCTCTTGATGGCTCTGCCGGCTTCATTTGTACGGAGTAAGGGCACGAAAGAGATGCGTCTTGGACTCTTGAGGTTATTTGAGCCAGTCTACTGCAAGCGAGGGGATCGAATGCGTTGGTTGTTCTATGATCTATCCCAACAGTCCATGTTGAACATGCCGACGTCCCCCATGCCCAAGGCACATTTCGCTTTACTCTTGGCATGGAAAGGAGAAGACAGAGAGACAGAGAGAGACCCCTGCCGAATACGATATTACCTAGTTATGTGCCTTATTCATTGGACGACCCCAGACTTTTGCTCGAAAGTCGGCTTCATCTACCTACCTAGATCACTCAGGCAAATGCGTAGGTATCCATCTGTTATAGCAAAGGCTATCTCGGATTGAGCTCCAATGTCGTTGATGTATCCTTAATTTACAATAGATTTAATCTGAAATGGACACGCGACGGGCAGTAGCTCCGATTGATTTCGCAAGGATATTTAGAAGCTGCAACATAATACATAGCTGCACCGCAATCGTAAGACACTGCGGCCATATCAGGGAACCTCCCTCCCCGCCTCTCGTCCTTTCACCAGCTGAGCTCCTTGCCCGTCTCGCCCGTCTCTACCGACTGAGCTCCTTGTCCGTCTTGTTCGTCTCTGCTTCTGTATTGGCCTTCAGCTCGGCACGACCGCGCTCTCCTGAGCAGCACATTATTCCTCATACACGACTGGCTTGTAGACTTGTCCATCCTTGGCTTCCAAATCAATTTCGGGATCTGATTTCGCCACCTCAACGGCATCCTGCCATGTGTAATATCGTTCTGTCAGGGCATGTTTGATAGCCCTCATGGTTGACTGAACCTGTGAGTTTGATGTCAGATGAGTCTTCATTTATTTTTCATGACATCAGACATTGTGTCAAGATGATATATTGATTCTGGGAGATTTTGCACACCTCTCTGTCTCGCTTTTCGAATTCTGAGTGACCGAACCCGAACTGGGCTCTGGCCAATTCCGTCTGGGCCGTGGCCAGCAGGTTCCTCTGTTTGCAGCACACCCACCATAGCGAGTGAAGGTCCTCCCATGATTTCCTTCGCAGTTCCTCTACCGTCCACGCCCTACCATGTTGTGATGTCTCGTCCGGCGTCCACAACAGTTTGCCCGGCTCGGGGAAGAAGCCCCAGAGCCCGTGCGTTTCGTCGACAGGTATCTTGAAGTCGTGCAAGTCGCGCGGTTGCGGGAGCGGGATATCTGACATGGAGAGAGGTGTACGTGGGCCTGATCCATATAAGCTGCTAACACCTCGATTCTTGTTTCTTTCTTTCTTAATCTTGCGCTGGTTCTTAATCTTGCGCTGGCATAGTTGCGCTGTGGTCGAGAACGAGGCTCGGGGGGGTGTTCGAAGAAGGGCCGAGCTGGC
Source organism: Claviceps purpurea (assembly GCA_029405325.1). Classification (NCBI taxonomy): domain Eukaryota; kingdom Fungi; phylum Ascomycota; class Sordariomycetes; order Hypocreales; family Clavicipitaceae; genus Claviceps; species Claviceps purpurea. The sequence continues at coordinate 1,165,670 of CM055783.1, read as the reverse complement.
GATCTGTGAGCCAATCCGTGATAAGCAGCCTGTGGGAGGCCTCAGCGCAGTCGCGCTCGCCATAATCGACAGCACTGGAGATCGTGATGTCGCTTTTGTGTGTTGCGTGTGTAAAGAGGCAGATGGCTATGTCGATACAGTAACGAGCGCAACAAAATTCAGGATGCCACTTCTGGGGCCTTCTGATTGGCTAACCGCTCGTATGCCCAGAAGTTAGCTTAGTCATCCGCTGGAGGCTACCCTATCCCCTTAACGGTCTTAACCCTCACTTCAGGCCGCGGCAGTAGGCAAAGACTTTGGAACCTTTCTGAAGGTAGTAGAAGCGACAAACTTCTACAAGGATATCTGCGCCTAGGCGCTCCCTCAATTTTCCTGCATCTGTTCTTCCTTCTTTTTTATCTCTTCTTTTCTGTATTCTTAGCTACTGCGTGCCGTGGAGGCCGCCTCTGACTCACTGGATTCGCGGCCATGCCTATGGCAAAATTTCGCTTGAGAACGTAAACATACGTGACCTGTGTCCGAGTGGCACAGCGTGGTGGATGGCGCTGACGCCGGATATCACACAGACATTTGTTGTACACCGAGATGCGGGATGGTTTCTGGGGGAGTCTTGTACTTAGTAGAACCCTTACCCGGGGATTAGCCCTGCACACCCTAGTATGCCCAAAACTGGGACGCAGTGGTGTTAAATACTCAACAACAACAACAACAACAACTCACTTCAGGTCACGTGCTCCACACCCCCCCTGCTGGACGATCGTGACTTCGAGTAACGTGTGGAGTGTTCGAAAACCTTTGTCACTTGAAAATTGCCGGTACTTCTAGCACTGCGCCAATTATGCAGGAGGACGTATGTACCCCTCATCATGCTGCGACATGATTGGCTCCGACCCCTGTCAGTGACCTGAAGTGAGGGTTAAGACCGTTAAGGGGATACGCATAGACGCGATTTCTTGCACTTGACTTGGGCAACTTCATCCTCAGCCCGACTGCTGATCAGTGATTCAACGAGCCTAGATGCTGGAAAGATGTGGTGTGACAGGTTGGACACAAGATGATAGTTGCAAGACAATCCTGCAATAGATGTAGTTTGTGCCGTGGGTGAGTCATACTCAGCGTTTTCTACCTCGTACCTATGACGGATGGATGCATGCGATGCTAAAACTGGGACAAGTTCCATGTTCCCAGTGTTGACAGAGTTCACACATTGCAATAGTTTTCTTCCCCAACATATTGCACAAAAAAAAACAAGTATGGATCACAAGTTGTCAAAGGCTATGTCTACATTGGAAATCATACGATAATATCCAAAATGAAGAATACCGGGCAGCAACACAGCTGAACGGAAGAACCTCGTTTCAGCCACGCGATGGAAGTTCTTGACCGTTTTTCTTTCCACGTCTAGCCGAAACACTTCCTTATACATGGCGCTATTCGAAACAACACGCACAGACAAATATATGTATGAACGAAATGATCGCCCTCGCGCAGTGCATGCCATGCGGGATAACAAATACCGCAGCAGCAACAGCGTATGCCCACCGCCAATTCAATGCTACGGGACCATTCTGCGCGACATTATGCCCTCACAAGTTGAGGCGGTGTTCATCGTTCAAACCACGCCATGCAAGTCTCTCGAGCTTGAGAGACATGGATGATGTGACAAGATACAATTCGTAAAGGGCCTTGAGCTGGGGCAGTTCAGCGCTCCTGCAAGCGAATGCCCAACCTAGACCCAGCGTTGAGCGATCAGAATATCAGAATAGGAGGAGAAACTGTGCGCAAGTAGTCAGCTTGTGTGTTCGAAAGGCAAGCAAGTGAGTGGCATAAGGAAAAGGGTGCTTTGGAAAGAAGCCCGTCCCAAGACGAGACGGAGACGACGGAGTCTTCTTGCATGTTGCCGGACGGGTGAATAGCCGTAGGGCTGTTCGGCGCAAGGAGGCACACAAATCCAGAATATGTACGGAGTACCTATCTCTCTTGTTCATCAGGGCTCAAGACTCAAGACTCAAGAACTGCAGATTTCTCTGCATGAACAAGTGCACAAGCCACTTGATGGAAGCGGCACAATCAAAACACCACCGCACAATCGGCACAACAAACTCACGATCAGCACGGTGCCCAAATCCGCTCATGCGCATCTCACGAAAGCACAAACAAAGTTGGAAGGGATAGAGGGGGGGGGGGGGGGCGCAAGGTAGCAACCCGCGGCAACATCCGTTCCCAAGTAAGAAACATATGATCAAAACAAGCCGCTGCCACCGCTACTTTTGGCCACACGCAGGACAAACCCCCTCGTCCCATGCTACCTGTGTAGGTATCACAAGAAGCCTTAAACCCGTTACGTGACCCAGGACGAAGGATGAAACCTTGTGTTCGTCAAGAGACTTTGCCAATGCCAAACTTGGTGTCGCTTTGTTTTTTGATGTTTTTCCCTGCTTCATAGACATAGACCGCCTGGCCAGGCAACACGACATTCCGCGTTTCCCGCTATGTATGTATTTCCCCTCCGTCACACAATTTCTACACACATGAAGAAAAGAAGGCGGTGGACCAGGAAAAAAAACACATACAGACAAAGTCACCGATGCCTGTTCAGGCCTCGGAGGAACGAGTCAACGACCTGAGCGCGAGACAAAGTAGCCGGGGGGGCGGCATAGTTGTGTGTGTTATTCCTCATCCTGGAGGTTCATCGACATCATGCCAACCCCACCGGGGTTTACGCCGTCAATCAAAGGGCAAGCCGCAAGAGACAGAACCTGAGAACTTACGGAGTATGTATATACCTACATAGAAGTGGGCAGAAAAAGAAAAGAGGCCTGCCACTGGCCTGGTTCTGGGTGTCTTTCGCCTGACTCCAACGGCTGATATGTACCGCGAACCAAAGTAAGAGAATGAGGGACAAGGAAAAGCCGAGAAAAAATTGTCCCAAATCCAAACTACATGCACAGTTGTACGGAGTACGGAGTAAAGAGACGGAAAAGAGAGCGGATGATACCCCATGGGCCAAGGCTTCGAACATACATATCCGTACGTACGGATTTAGCCTACGATGGGGCCGCTGTGGGAATCCCGTGCATCGGGATCTACGGAGTATCCGTAGATGGCTCCTTTGCGGACATGTACGGAGTACCTGGTAGGTATGCAATGGACTTGCACCACCACCATTGTCAATGATTCGTATCAAAGGGACTCACCTGCCCTGCTATGTATGTATGTAGGTATGTAGGTATGTAGGTAGGTCTTCGTTTCTTCTAGGTAGGACAGATGCCAGAGCCGTTTAGAAATTAATGCATGCCTGCCGAAGCAAGCTCTGAGTCCTGACGTTGATTCGGATCATCATCACGGCACTTTCACTTCATTAGCCGCCAATTACCAGCCTTGACGATCATACCCTCCAGTCTGACAAGGCAAGGCAAGCAGAAAGTATAAATTGCCACTCGTCTCAATGCACCAATACCCAGCAATATATGGCCAAGGCATTGCGAACTTAGATGAAGACGTCGTTTCCTTGCCATCACATCCGTCCACTCGGCGCGATGACCCTGAAACGGGGAAACCAATCTACTCGTGGCTATATGGGTGTCCTTCTGAAAAGGTTTCACCCACGAGTATCCGGCCCGAGAGAGAGGGAAAACCGTCCAGAGGTCCCTTTTCTGTGTATCCAAGGATACTGTAGCGACCACCACTTGCGGTGCCAGAGCAGATAAGAATGTGTGATGATTGATACCTAGAACATTCCGCTCCTGTAGGTTGTCGTCTCTCATTCTTGCGCTCGTCGCCGGACACAATGTAGGTAGGCATATCTGTCCCAATTAGTCTCAATATGCGATCATCATATGTCCGTCAGATGCGACATCATCTGCGCCAGATAGTTTAGCACGAATATGCCAGCCAAACAATGGAGGGGATTAGGAAATTTTGGAAAACGGAAACAACCGAGTCCTCAATCAGACCGGTACGGCTTCCATGGAACAAGATTGAAGAAACGGGAGAAGACGTAGAGAAGAGCATTGATAGGGGCACGAACTCACGGGGGATCAAAGAATATGCAGTCAACAGACCTCAACGGTCTTCCTCCTACGGCCGTAGGGCCATGAAATCAAAGAGGGAAGCTGAGGGCAGGGAAAGATACAACAATACTGCATGCAATAGTGCCTTGATAGTTTGATACCTGTCCAATCTAAGATCTTGTTCGTGCTTTGGAAGTTGTAGCTAGAACACAGGTGACTATGACAAGTCCCGTATCGCAAGTGCTTACAGTGCGGCACAGATATATCACAGAGTGAACTACAGGGACTGGAGAGAAATAAAGGATATGTACGGAGCATGTATCAAGAATCTTAGTCAGTCCTTTCAAGGATCAATCATCAAGGCCAATAGATGCTCAGACTGATATGTTCTTTCCCCCCATCATATGTACTACTATACCTAGGTACGTACGTATTTATAGTGGCACGAAAATAGCGAGAAAGTAATGTGCGGGGATCTAAATGCCGTCTTCGCCAGCCTAAAAGTTGTCGATGTTGTGTCCGGAGGAGAAAGAGCCCCCCGGCGGGGTGCGTGTGAGAAACGCATAACCACCCGTTCCACCCAAAAGGTCAAGTGACCAAGTTGCACGTCTGCAGCTTGATCAAGGTTATATCCCATTAGCGGTCCGGAGGCTCACTTCATGTCACTGACAGGGGGTTGACAGGGGGCTGCAGCCAATCACGTCGCAGCTTTACGAGAAGTACATCGTCGGGCTCGCAAAATTGGCACAGGACAGAAAGTACCGCCGATCGCCGCCGTGACATAGAGGAACATCGGATTAACCGCACGGCGGGCTTGATTGAGAACGAATCTTCCTGCACTGCCGACTTCGCCCAAAGTCAAACTTTTCTTGCGCTTGGATTACAAGCAAAGAATTTATTGCGCAAGTTGGCTCGAGATAGAAATACCAACAATTGCCTTTGTGCCTAAGAGGTACATCGCACTTTATCGCAACAGTAGTTTGACTGAGACCGTGGCTATTACCTAATTTCCGTCAAGCAAACGCCCAGGACCGAACTTCCTTTGTTTTGAGCTCGATGATTGTGATTGCCCAAAGGCGTAGGGTACGCGATGAAGCATTTTGAAGCATTCGTTTCTGAAGTCATCATGTCACTCCAAGTCGCGATCAACGAGCAAGGGGGGTGTGGGACACGTGACATGAAGTGAGCCTCCGGACCGCTAATGGGATAGTGCATTGTCACAGCTGCACAGACGGCACTGTACAGACCGTGACAGTGCGGAGGTCTTCTCCACGACCGGCCCGAGAAGCGCCCGCTACGGAGCAAAAAAGTACATAGGTACGCTAGGTATGTATGTACATGTACTCACTTGATGTACAATACATGCTACATACACACTTGCTGCTGGTCTGTTATCGCAACACGTTGAGCTGCATCATGATTCATGATCTCCTGGCATCTGCCCATTGGCACATGTGTCCATTCGTGGCGTCGACAAGAACAACAACAGAGGCCATGCAATTTTTTTTTACAATACCTAACATGACAGCTTCTCGCTGTCGCGTGACGGCTAGCGATATGTAGCGAGGAAAAAGGGAAAGCATGTACATAGAGGCGCATAGACATTGGTCTTGTCGCGTGAAACATGGTCTCGCGGAATCAAGTCGCGTGCGAACCGCAGGGTGCGAGGCAAGGGGCATACAGCGGATGAAGAAAGATGAAGAAATCGTGTCCGTCCTGTCGTCATGGTTGTTCATGTCGACGCGATTGACAACGGTCAGCATTCTTCATCGTCATAGACGCCAGAGACGCATACGATGATACGATGTTGCAAAGCAGGCAAGGACGTGTAATATGTTGTCGATCGTGAGTCGTGACGCCCTTGTGTGGCGTCGATTTCCGAACACATATTCAGCTGACAGGTCCTTGCCGGCTGTGCCGATGAGGTCTTGGCCGTTGGTTCTGCTGAGCCACGGTGTATACAGTATGACATGAACCACTGAAGATACTGTCAAAACTTCTCAAAAGAATAAACAGAGTCGATTGAAAAGTCATTTCGGGCGGGTGCCTCCGGCGTAGTTGACCGATGGCCACCGGCGAAATTGCCCTTCCAGCCTTCCATTGAAGTACGCAAAAGCGACTTGTCTGATCCCTCGGACGAAAAGGCCATCTCTCACCTGATCCAAGGTAGCTGCGGCGTCTCGTGAGTCGTGCGTGTTACCTACCTTCTTCTCAGGGACCAACGCAGGTACCTACCTGCTTACACGCGCACATGTGCATGTACAGTAAGTAACTTATCGCCGCTCGGCCGACGGCGTCGAGGACGGAGAGGCTTGAGGTTGTCTACATACCTAATAACTTGTCTTGTCCTGGGCGGCCCAACCAGAGCCGCGAGCGAGGCCTCAGGCGTGCCTTGTCCTATTTCTTGCCGTGAGGTTACTCTGTACACAAGTACACGTGCGATTGAACGCGTGCCTATAAGTGTTGTAATTTATACACACCTCACGTCTCCGTATCGCCAGTTGGCACGAACAGCCCCGTGCTGTAGTGCTGCGAATCCAGATCGCCATCGCCCTCTCTCGGCGCTGCCACACCCGGGCTCATATGGTCATAACACGTTCTCAGCACCAAGGCTGGCTCGACCTGGCCATAATGCGCCATGATGCGCCATGATACGCCATCATAAGGATAAGCAACATGGACGAGCGAACATGGATTGAGCATCGAGCCATCATGCAACCAGCCAAGAGCCCATAGTGGTGGTGGTCGCCCGCCCTCGGTCCGACGGGGCTTGATGGCCTTTTCTTTTTATCCTATAGCAGAGAGGTCACATTACTTTTCGACTAGGGTTTGTTGTGCATGTTCGTCGTCTCATATCGGGCGCTTCGCCCATCCTCGACAACTCAATTCTTGCCATCGGTACCTAGCGGGCGCCGGGTATGTACACAGTACTACAGACGTACGAATGTACTCCGTATGTGTACAGTCTGGACAAGCTCTGTTTAACAACAACTCTAGCAGGGTCATGTGACTCATGTGTGTAGGGCCACTGTAGGCATAGGTAAAAAGCAGCGAGGCCAAAAGTTTGGAACCCGTGAGTCGTGACAGACTGCTTGGCATGCTGAATCAGCAACTACAGAAGACAAGGATGTCTTGCATTGACCGTTGACAGGTTTCATTCAGGGCCAATTTGAACAGCCGAACAGTGGACACGGCCAGTCTTGTCTGAAGTGTTCAAACTTCAGGCAATGCTGTGTCCAAGTTGTACAAGTTGTACGAAGTAATGCGTACAAGCTGTGCGTGTCTACAGAGTACTCTGTAAGAGTAACATGTATTCGCCCGTATGCACTCTTATGCGGCCCGATCAGGAGCTGCAATGTCCGCGTCGCCGGCCCTGCAAAAGTTCGCGCTAAATGGGCTCTAGCGCTCTGCCATCCTTCTTCTCAATGACGTAGGTAATACAAAGTAGGTACTACATATGTACGGAATATGTATTCACCAGATGGACGCCCTCGCGAACGGGCTATCAGGATTCAGGCGACCAGGACGGTCCAGGAGCCATGCACATTAGGTACCTATGTAGGTGCAAAGTCCATGATGCAAATACGGAGTAGCCTCTTCTGTTGGAATTGGGATAACACCAGACGACACCCCAGGGTCACGGACTCACGACTCACACCACGCGCGTTGCCGAGAATAGAAGCTTGTAGCTGGGCATCGCGATCACGAGCCCTTCTCAAGCTCTCTTGAACTGAACTCGTGGATGGTGGCGCCCGCACCGAGCTTCATCCGCGAGCCTCTCTCACCCTGATTCTCCTGGCTTCATGGTCGCGTGAGGCCTCAGGCGGTAGTATGTAGGTGTGTAGATGCATCGTACAGCCAGGGGGCCCGGGCTGTTTCTCTGGCTAAATGCAAATACGCGCATGTGGTAGATACGGCAGACAAGCTCAAAGCGATAAATAGTTCAAGTGCATTGCACAGGCAGAAACGAAACCCGAACACCGAAAAGTGAAAAAACAAGATGGCTAGAATTGACAAGCGACTGTGTCGGAGCTCGTCCGAGATCGGCGGCATGCGCCATAATTACCCTCTTGGACTTGATGTATGGCTGTGTTTGGAATGGATGTGCTTGGGTGACTTCATGATTGTTGTTCTGTGCGAAAAAGCCACACCTGACTCACTCGCTAGTGTTGCAAAGAAGCAACGCCGCACCAACAGAGGGTTGCAACTTGATGTTGCTGCTGAAAGGTACCGTGTACGAGAGCTTGTTCAACATGCCGAAAATTCTCACGTTACAACTTATCTTATGCCATCATTGCCACACAGAGGCGACTCAGTGATTGTAGCCATCGGCAACTCCTACTCCGTAGAAGTTAGAATGAAAGCAGGCGGTAGCGGGAAGCAAGGCCAGTATGGTAGTAGGTAGGTATGGTACTTTACATGTGTCCTATCTGGCGTGGTTGCCTGGGAATTATTCATCCGATAGGGGCTCTGAACAAACTTTCGTGGCTGAACACGTCTCATCCAAAAAAGCCCGCGACGGAGTTGTGGTGTGCAAACCAGCCTCCAACACAGAACGAGCAACGTGCTGGACAACACGATGGAGGTTGTTGATGCTCTTGTAAATGTAATCTAGATCTTGTGGGACGCGGCTGCATGGGTCGTTGCGGTTGTAAATGGATCGCGCTCCACATGAGGCTCTTGCCGCTTGAGGTGGACAAGAACACCAAGTGGACATGGTGGCGTCAACGCCTTCTGATGACCAATCTTGGCAACGTCAGTACATACGTTTCTGGATGAGACACGGCGCGGAAGAAAAAACCCTTGACTGATTGCAACGCCGCCCTGCTCAAGTCTCTTTTTGCGAGCACAAGGTACGTAGAAACAAACAAGAAACACAAAACAATACAAAATCAAGCAATAAAACACGAGCCAATAGTCGCTCATACATGGTCTCATCGAAAACCGAACTCAACCACGTACATACATACCTCAGAGGCTCAGCGGCAAGCAGCGGAGCCAGGAGCCAATGTGCAAAGAGCCGATAAGATCTGGCAACTTGCAAGGGTAAATCGGGCAAAATACTCTGTAATGACGGAAGCGTCACCGTCTCCGCAAAACTCGGCATCCCGTTTACAGTAACTCCAGATGGTGGCAATACGGAGTATAGAAGCGTTATCGGCGGGTGAGGGGTCTTTGTTTCAGAGGCACTGTTGTTGTGATTGCGATTGGATGCTGCGGCAACAAAACATAGCCAACATGGACCAGCTCAGGAAGAAAAGTCGGAAAAATTGCTGGCATGCATGCATGATGCATCTGCGACTTGGCCCAGTCACGAACGAGGGCTAATTAGGTACCTAATGTAGCTTGGCTGTACATGATGGACGACGTTGGCGTGTTCGTCAGCGGACATGAATTCCTAGAGGAGGCTCGATCGTGACCATTTTTGCACTCACAAAATCCGGCTCTCTGAGTTGTTGGATGGTTCCAACATAGCAGCGGCAAGTGAGGCAAGGTCCAGGCCGTCTCTCTTTGTTGGCTCGCGTTCAAAGCATGTGTAAGTCGGTCTGGGTGAATTGGACCCTCGCATGTCGTGTACTGGCCAAGTGCAGGTTTCAACTTTCAACTTTCGCGAAAGTCGACCTTTGGGTCGTCGTCCAAGGGGTTTGTCGTCTATGAGTAGCTCCGGTGAGTAGCTCCGGACCTCCGGCTCTGGTCGCTTGGTCGCTTGGACATGTCGGAGTCTGGAGAAAGCTCGGTGGCCTGACCATCTCATTCTCGCGGACTCGAAGAGACAGGAAGCATTGAGACTCCAGGAACGTTGTCAGTGGCCACCCCCGAATTGAGCTGGTGACTGCCTTGTGGAAGGAAAGAGGCAACCTCTGCTGCTGCCCAAAATGTCTGCACCGAACCTGTAGGACAACTCGTCTTTACGTACTCCGTACATATGGAGTCTTCGTAACATACATGCTCGGACTTCCCATGAAGGTTGCGGTTCGAGCCGGAGGTGCCATGTCGTCCCTTCAAGGTGCCACAATTCATCCTCCACAGCTACCTAATATTTTCCCCAACTCGGCCGCCTTGTCGAAATCTGCAACCACCTGCCGCATCACTCCCTCATTCCCTTCACGCGGGAGCTCCACCAAGACTCCCGGGCCGTAAAAGCTTCCACAGAGCATCCAGAAGCCCTTAGGTGTCTCCATTGCCCGCTGTTACAGCGGGCTACTGGAGGGGTCGTGGTTGATGATCCACGGGGGCCACTGCCTCGGGTTCTGCAAAACAGGTCCCGAAGACGATGTGGTTCCACCCAGATCTGCTTTGTGGACTTGTCGATGGAGTCCTCGACGGGTTGATGGAGCTTCTGGACAGGGTTAACCTGGCGCTACAGCAGCCCTGAGCCCATGGAGGCGCAATGCGCATTCAAGGCACGGAGAGTCTAGAGAGCAGCTCTGATCGCATGCTGCACAGAGGCACGTCGGCATGTCATGAACATGAAAGGCATCGGCACACGGAGTACGCCGAAACTCTACGTTGACGGAGAGAAGAGCGCGGTTGCAACGCTGCAGAAGCACTTGAGGTCTCACCCAAAGAAAAGAAAGAGAAAAATTAGATGTGAAAAAGGAGGACAGACAGAAAAGAGGGATACGCAGACCCGGGGGTGGCTTTCGTGGGAGAGCACAGCCTCGAGTACATACCGATGACCATTACGAAGTATGTACTCCCTGCTGCGTTTTCATGGTTGATCAGTGATCAGTGATATTCTTTGCTTTCCGTTGCTTTTGCTGCCTCTTATGCTCACTGCTGGCAGCCAAACGGCACTGCGAACGAATATATACCATACCTGTGTAATTACATACATATCTTTCTGGCAACCTAGGTACGTGTAGCGTAGGTACTCCGTAGTCTGTACGGAGTACCGACTCCCGAGTAGGTAAAGGCAGTTGCTCCGATCTTGGCCGCCTGCGCCACGAACGGCAACCCGCCAGCCACAGCCACGGTTGTGATCGTGAAGTTGGGATTTTGTTTTGTTCTCGTTCTGGGGTTTTCCTCATAAGTTACCTACATACCTACTGCACATCATCTGGATCCCCGTCTAGTCCGTTTCATCTCACAGCTCTGCCTCGCCGGGCGCTTATGTCCTACAAGCATTTATGTACTCCGTAGGTGCTGGCCAGTCGTTTGACATCCATCTTCTTCGCTGCAGCCATCGTGCAATAGCCGCGCATGGCGACTACCACCGTCAGTCACCGCCTATGCCAGAGCGTCAGAAGCGTTCGCATCCCCTTAACGGTCTTAACCCTCACTTCAGGTCACGTGCTCCACACCCCCCCTGCTGGACGATCGTGACTTCGAGTAACGTGTGGAGTGTTCGAAAACCTTTGTCACTTGAAAATTGCCGGTACTTCTAGCACTGCGCCAATTATGCAGGAGGACGTGTGTACCCCTCATCATGCTGCGACATGATTGGCTCCGACCCCTGTCAGTGACCTGAAGTGAGGGTTAAGACCGTTAAGGGGATACATATGTACCTGGTCGATGCCAAGAGCTATAGCGGCATCACGTCCACCACCAGACCGAGCAGAGTTTGGCACATCCTTGACCGGTCTTGCAGTGAAGCCGGAGCCGAGACCCTTCACGATGCGGTGAGCTTCCAACAGCGTCTTGCAAGGAACATCGAATCGTCATGGAGGGCTATCTCAAACCCGATCAGCTGATGCGAGACAAACTACATGTGTACAAGGCACCAGGCACTAGCTAGGCGCTGGCTAACTACCTAGGCACATAGCATGCTGCATCAGGCGAATAGAGGCAAAGTCGGTCGTGTTCGGAACTTCGGATAGGCAGGGCCTTGGAGGCACGGACAATGTGATTCTTCTTTCTCGTCGCAAATTCATACACATACCTACCCTCCGCGTAATAAAGTCCACGCAATGCTCGGGCACAAAGGAACATGCGATACACCACAGCCGGGCGGAATGTTCACAGTTATGCTGATCAAAATTGCATCTTTGATCTTTGAGCACTAACGGCACTGGTTGAACCACCTAGGTACGGATACGTGTAAAGGTGACAAGCCTGGCACTTGCGCTGCATGTACAGACATTTGCCATGAACTTTGAAGAGGACAGGTGAACCACTTGTCTGTCGTTCATCAGCGGCTGCCTGCCAATGGAGCGCATCTGAGTACGGAGTACGACGCTGTCTTCTCCGTAATCCATTCGGGATTCATGGATCGGCCTGGCTTCCCGACGCGTGGAGGTGGAGGCCCAACAAAGCCGATGAGGTGTGACAAGTCCAAGATGTGCTAGGAGAATTAAATTTATAGATTTAATATGGAGTCGTCCCCAAGTGCGGCAATCTTCACCCAAGTCTGGCTGGCTTTCAAGATTGCTTGCTTGTTGGAGTTGCTTTGTTGTATGCCGCAACGCAGAGACACTACCTAAAAGCACAACAATGAGACAAGAACAGGAATGGAGGCAACATCAAATGGGACATGGACCGGCAGACTACATAGCAGCGACAACACCGGACGCCAGCCAAGGCCAGGCATGTGCACATGTCTGTTCACGGTGCATGGCGCATTGCGTCTTTCTCGTCGAGTCGTCGCCCATCAGCCAATGCTCGACGGACGGGGTTGCTTCGGGAGCATCGACAACGAACGCGTCTTGTTTCTGCTTTGCGTCTTGTCAACGGCAATTTAGAGGGTCAAGGGCCTGTCTCGGTTACGCAACGGAGCGGGATGATGACTCGGCGCCAAGAAGACTCAAGAGGAAAGAATGGAATGGCCGCCAGGGCTGGCACTAGTGGTCTCGCACCGAGTCCAGTGCTTGTTCGAGACACTCACCCTCAATTAGACTCAATTGGATACCTATCATTGGACTCCATTGAGCTCCGTTGAACTCCATTGGACTTCATTGGATTCTGGAGGCTGGGGAGGAAGGTTGACGATCAAAGACCCGCCAGACGTGTGTATTAATGCTCCGAACGGGACCCATGGGTCCTGCGAGTACATAATGATGCGCGAAGCACTTGACCTACATATATAATTCCTCATTTCGCTGCCAATTACTGGCCTGCCCCAGCGTCCCATTGCAACAGACCGAGCAGAATTTCCAAACCTCGTCCGGCGAGTTCTGCATGACTGGTTGGAGCAAAACGCCTTCTCGCCTTCTCGCCTTCTCGCTGCGCTCAGGAGACCGAGCTAGCCGCGCATGGCCCTTGGAACCACGGCACCCATGCATCCACGGGGTTGAGGGTTGGAATAATGCTGACCTCAAAATCACACGCCACGTGGGGGTGCGCTTTTGACGGTTTTGACGATCGTTTTCATCGAGACAACAAGACCAGGCAGAACGAAGAACTTAGAAGTGACCAAAACAGCACGATCCCGTTTATCCGGCAGGGTGGCTAATACCACAGGCCGCCAGCCTGCCATTTATCCTCGGATTTTTGACCTCTTTTATTCGTAGATCCAAATGCCTACCTTGCTTAGCCTACTTGCTACAGATTCGAAATGTAGCAAGCAATTCCCGACTTTGCAGCACCCCTGCCCAACCACTCTACGTACGTAGTCAGATGTGCTGCTATGTGTGTACATTTTTTTGGTCTTTTCCTGAACCTACGTAATCGGAAGTGGTTCGATCTTCCGGTCTTTTTGGATATGTAAGGACCAAGACGGGCCGAGTGCACCGACTGGACGCGGAAATAAGAAGACTTTGCTTAGTTGTCTACACATCGTACCGTATACGGAGTACATACCTACTTATTAGGGAGGTAGGTGACATTAGAAAGATGCCTTGACCTGTCTGACGTCCATTGAAGACGCTTCTGGTCCGACCAAAATGCATTCCCGCCCGGGACAAGCCACGGACGCAGAAAGCGAGGCACATCATCTTTTCATGTTTTTCGAGGGACCAAGGGCACCAAAATGGTAAAAATATAACCAATTATGTACGGAGTACCTACTCACACAAAACATTTGAGAGAATTGACAAAAAAGGTGACATAAAAGATACGATGGCTACAAGCTTCCCGGCGTCTTTGGCAAAGGCCATAGCTTGATGCAACCGATCCATCGCGTCAGTTGTCAAGACGCAACTCAGCTGCCGGCGATTCATGCACATTGCCTCGTGCAATTTACGACTGGGCGGTACGAAGACGATAGGCACAGGCTACAGCAGGCACCGTCACGGGCAGGGGCGGTGTTCCGGTAACTGGACGAATACACCGCTGAAACCTGGGCGTTCCAGAGTTCCAGACAGGGAAAAGAGGTGCGACGGACAGACTAATCAGGCTAGGGTCGAACTTGAGCAAAGCACCCGACTCGACGATTCGACGACTCGACGCCGGGCAGACGAGGCTGGTTTTGCCGAGGATGTGATGAGCTTGTCCGAATCTTTTTTGGTCCGGATGGGATGGGCTGCATTTGCGTGGGCGGTAATTTGTGATCTGTGCAGTGCAGTATAGGTACTGTACGAAGCGCAGAAAGGGTAGACCGTAGAGCCTTACATATTAGGACGTCAGATGGACAGAGGTAAACAAGATGAAAGGCCTTTTTAGAAGCGGACGGAAGGCGTCAGACAGCTTCAATGCCCATATGACATCAACAACATTAGAGAGTATGTATCATCAGTATCGACTTATCAAGTATCACCGGACAACAGCGGACAATATCGGACTGAGCAGGACTTGGGCTAGATACCCACGGTTGAAAGGACCTCCTGCTTTAGACTTCAAGTTCAGAGGCGCTGTTCTTTGGTGAGTTCAGTTCAGTTCAGGTCTGGTAGCAAGGCAAGGCGAAGCAAGCAACCCGAAGAAAAAATGTGCAATACCTAGTCGCTGCAATGTAAGGGAAAAAGTCTAATGCTGGCCATGCTGTCATCATTCCCCCTCGATGGCAATCTCAGGAGTCAGCACCAAGTGCGCAAGTTCGTGCGTTGCCATCAAGTCAGTTCAGTCACAGTGTCAGAGCCTTTTTGGTGCACAGACCTTCGTTGCGAGTCTTGACCGATTCTGGAAGAAGCCCAGAGACCTTTTTACTCGCGCACAATCGACGGCTGAGCACGAAGCCCGAAGGTACAGTATGTACTCTGTACACAGTACTCCCGCCTTCGCCGGTGCGGAGCAGCCAACCTGGGGGTTCCGCGCGCGCGATGAAGAGAGAAAGCAACGGCGGAAACGAATCAGGTCTGCGCGTGTATGTGCGTTAGAGAACTTAACGCAGGGAAAAGGCAATCGGGAGACGTTGCATGCTTCCAATATCGATTTATGAGACGGAGAGACGTTTTGTTGCTCTCGCTCTTGGCCAGAACAACGCACGTTGACGCCGCTGCATCTGGGTGGGGAGTAAGTTGTAACTTGTGCGCACTGCGGGCGGCATCAGCAGCGCCAAGTTCCCGGTACCGGTGGCCACGGCGCGTGGTGCCATTTCGGCTGCGGAAGGTGTAACTTGTGTTGTGCTGTGTTCTGCTGTACAATGCCGTGATTGCTATGCCAGACTATGCCATAGACTATAGTAATAATCTGGCTGCGCGGTGCTGCGCTGGCTGGCCGCGTTTGATGAAAGCGCATGCGCTCGCCGGGTTCCGTTGGAGCGCGGCAAGCGAAAGCAGAAGTCTCTGGTACCCAGCCCCTTGTACTCTGTCTACGTAGGTACATCTTCTTCCCTCCTCCCTTTGTGTTTACACCAATGAGCAGCCTGCTTCTCGTTGGCTGCTCTACTCACACACCCTCTTGCCTACCTATCCCACGTTCCCAGCACTTTACCGACACCCGCCTACCTTCTCTCTCTTTCTCTCTCCCTCGACTCTGAAATTTCATTTCTTCCTCCTACATATCTCTCCGTTAGGAAACATCCCTCGTCGCACAGTAAAAACCCTTCGTCGTGCCGCTGCATTCGCTGTTTACGCTGCTGAATAGGCAATCTGCGGCTCATCTGGCGCGTCCACGCAAACAGGTCTAAAGAAAAACACACACGCACAACACACACCTCGTTTGGTTTTTTTTCTGGACCCAGAACCAGTCTTATCTGCTTCCGGCTCTTGGAGGCTCCACTTGCCACCATCTAACAAGCATCGCAACGGTTCGGCCGCCGCAATCCACACCACCAAAAGTCAATCAACACATACCTCGCTCGCTGCGGTTTTCTGTTGCACACGCCCACGCATATTTTCCTCGTCGAGTTTTCATAACACGACTCCCACCCCATTCCGGTTTGGTTCACCCTGCGTGCGGTTGTACCTGGCAGTTCCTACACTTTCTACCTGGCCTTCCCCCCCCACTGGACGAAAGAAAAAAAATCTCTTGAATAGTGAGAGCACACAAGGGAAAAAAATAAAAAGGATCAAGACCCATTTCTCCACTCTTAAACCCTCCCCAAAACATACCACACCTACTCAAGAGGGACCTGCACTTCGAGCCTCATCCACCTCACGGGACGCCGCCATCTACTTACTCGCTTCTTCGCGTGGGCCTCGCACCGTTTGCTCCCACTCTCAGATCTTACCCTCTCCACTTGAGTTGCTTCGAGATCTTGTCGTAGCGTCTCCGCGTCGACCCTCGCAAGTCCAAGACGACTCATCTTCTTGATCGAGCGACTTCCAACTTCAGCCTCTCTCCCCTCATCTCAGAGTCGCGACGCCGCACACGCGAATATGGACGGCTCTCAGTATCCGACGAACGGCATAAACGGGAGCTCTGGGGCGCAGACATATCCATCTCCCACGGCGATATCTCCGAATCAGCTCCAGACAGGATCACCGCTCCCGCAGACTCTGCCGCCTCTGCAGCCCCCGACCGCCGCGATGCAGCCCATGTACGGGAGCCACCCGCATACGCCGCGAACACCAGGCACGCCCAACACGCCCAACTCGACGACCACGAACTTGCCCCCCAATTATCAGAATACTTCGCAGCCCAGCTCGCGACCTGGAGTGTACTCAATGGCCCAGAATCCCTATCCTCCTAATCAGGGTTATGGGAATTCTGCTTCCATGATGCCCCAACACACGACGACTGCTTCTCATCCGCAGCCTATTGCTCCTGCTCCTCACGGCGGTCGAGCTCCTCCAGTTCTTCGTCCCATGCCGCCAGGTGGCCTCATGGCCCAGCCGGGCGGCGTTTCTTCTCCTTATGGCCCCGGCCAGATGATGCAGCCCAATCCGGTTCTTGGCGAGGGCGAACATCCCACCCATGTTGTTGGATCCCAGGGCCGTCGCGGCATTTTGCCCAGTGCGCCAGGCCGTCCGGCTGCTCCCACTGCGGGCACGGGAGCCAAGACCAACATCATACCCGTCAAGGATGCCGACGGCAAGTTTCCATGCCCTCACTGCACCAAGACGTATCTGCACGCAAAGCATTTGAAGCGTCACCTCCTTCGTCGTAAGTCAGCTGGAGCCAAACCAAGCCAAGCGCACCCTCTTCTTCTCCCCTAATTCTCCTCCCGGCGCAGTTCGCGGCGCATACTAACTACTGTGGACGTCTAGACACTGGCGACCGCCCATACATGTGTGTGCTTTGCCGTGATACGTTTTCTCGAAGTGACATTCTGAAGCGCCACTTCCAAAAGTGCTCCATCCGACGCGGCAACCCCACAGGAGCGAGCCACTTATCCCACCCCCAGGCTCACGTGAAGAAGAACGCTCAAGCCCAGAAGGCTGCTGGCCTCGGTAACGAGGGGGACATGCAGCACTTGAACGGCTTGAACAACCTGTCTGCTGACGGAATGGTCCATCCCTTTGGTATCGTGCCCGTCAATGACGGCATGAACAATATGCCAGGAGACCACCAGAATCACCTTTCGCGCTCCAGCAGCCACGGTGGCCACCAGGACCGGAACAATATGGCTCCGAGCATGGGAGCTCCTCAGCCTTACGGGGCCAATGTTTCTAATTCCATGAACAACCCGCAGATGCAAAACTACAACATGCCCCAAGGTCAGAACGGGATGCCCATGTATGGTGGATCTAACGGGAACCAACAATCGGGCCTCGATTGGTCTCAGATGTTCCAGGCTGGTGCGCATCAATCCCTCAACAACAATCTCTTTCATTCCCCTAATCGTGGACAGACGCAGATCGCAGCCAAAACCGGCCCTAAACATGATGCGGGGGCGACGGATTGCAGCTCCAGCGAGACCGTCCGCCACTCTCTGTGGGGCATAGCGACGAATATCCAACAAGACAAATCCTACTCTCAACTCTCTAACCAAATTTTGAACTTCCTGTATCCCCCAAATGAGGCGATTGATCCCACCTTGACGGGCATGAACCTCTACTTCTCTCCTGACAATACTAAAGACTTCCTCGATCAGTACTTCCACTTCCACCAGCACATACCAATCCTCCACCCGAGCACCTTGCGGATCATTGAGGCGCATCCCGGCTTGGCTGCCGCCATGTGCTGCATTGGCGCTTGCTACTCCAAACGAGTTGTGTTATCGGATGTGCAAGACATGATGGAGGCGCTGTGGACTGCGGTGGCCCGTGACTGTCGCGTCATGTCGGAGGAGAGCTTACAAGACGCTGATATTGCCGAGGCCACGGAGTCGAGCATAGAGGAGCTGCAGACAGTGCTACTGACTAGCATCCTCCATTTCGTCAACGGGACTTCGATGCAGCGGCAGCGCGCGTTGCGAATTTCGCCCATGATGGCGGCACAGGCACGTCGACTGGGGCTGCTGGGCTTATCGAATGATCCGTCGGTGTACTCCGTGCTTCACCATTCGAAGTCCGACGGGGCTGACGTCACGGTTGATCAATTCGACTGGATAACTTGGGTTGGTCAAGAGCTACGGGCTCGCCTTATGCATGCTCTCTTCGCGTACGATACCATGGTGGAACTTCTCTCTTCGGAGGCAGCGGCGCAGTACGACGCGTCGGAGCTGCATCTTCCGCTTCCTTGTCATGACGAAGCATGGCACGCCACGGGTGCTACCGACTGCACAGCTGCACTGGGGCTTTCCAAGACAGCCGTTGCTCGGGGGACATGGCGAGCTTCCCAGCCCCCGCTACACACTGCTCGCCAAGTACTTCTCAACGACGGCGTGCAGATCAAGCCCGGAAGCACCAGTATCTTGGGCAGAACGATGCTCGGTTTAGCCATGATTGCCACTATTCGAGGCGCACAGAAGTTTGGCACGGTCAACCGGTCCCACGTCGAGACGGACTTGCTTGCGTACGACTGGGTTACATCCTATGACGGTCATGTGCCATTGGGTCAGTCAGAAAAGCCATCCGACACTCTCGACGCCGATACGTGTTCCATGCTTCTCCAAGCGACGGACAAGATCAGTAAGAGCTGGGAGGCGCAAACGGAGCAAGAACCACCTCGTCAGCGGGATGAAGCAGTCGTTCGCATCGGTCAGGCTTTGCCCTCGATCGCTCGTACCGTTCTGCTTCATCCTGGGTTGAGCGACAGCAATACCTCTGACGACGAAATCCTTGCCACATGCAAGAAATTGAAGGCCATTTCGATTAAGGAGACAGAGGAGAAAGGGAAAGGGGATGAAACAAAGGAAGCCAAAATATCGACTGGCAAAGAGAAAGAGGAGTACAATTTGGACTTGTTAAAGATATTCAGACCAGCTTCACAAGAGGGGGACGATTCTGAAGCTGCTTGACGTTGATTGACGGAATCCCATTTTACGTTGTGATGGGAAATACAATGATGCGGTTCAACAAAAGCATTTTAGGGTGGTGGCTTGCATATGGGGGCGTTGAACTTTTTTCTTTTCTGGTTGTGTTTCTTGACATTATGTGATGTTTGTGGTCTCTTTCCCAGTTCCACTACTTTTTTTCTTTCTTTTTTTTTTTGGTTTTTGCCTTTCCTGTTTTGATCACGACCATCGGATTTTGTCTTTTATGCCGGGGACCTTGACGTGTGAGGGGGTTGGGTTGCATTTCCGGATGGGCATGTGGGTCGCACAAGGAATCGATGCGGGGATTGGCTTTCACGCCTTCTGCCATGTTCATCCCGGTGGCCGTCTGGTAGTCGTTGCCGACTGCATGTCTATTTACTCTAATTCTCTTTCGAAGAATAGACCGACACGTGGGAGTTGCTGCATCGCTAGACTTTGATGACGATAGAAAGGGAGTTTGGTCGGCTACTTTGGTTCTCGGACTTTGGTTCCCGGGGCCACTGACGTTCTCATGGTTCTTACGGCTTGGACTCATCAATAACGGTTTTCACTGTACTATAATCCTGGCCTGCTGGGCACTGGTCGTCACGGATGTGCACGAGCACGGGTGGATTAGTTGTAGAAAATATGGTATATCGCTCAGTACAGTTACGGCTTATAAGTTAGACTGGTGGCTTGATCAATCGATGTGGATGAGACATGAATTGGACGTGTTTAGTTGATGTGGGAAGTCTGGATGTTGGGTGGGTGCTCCAGCCTCCATAGTTTGAAGAGAAACCAGCTTCGTGTCGTGTAAGCTGTATAATGCACGCTGTATGTGGGCTTTATGAACAAAAGAGTCATCCACACAGATAGACACAAGTTGCCAACCAAGCGGCTGTGTACACCCCCATCCACATCGTAAACGTAGCAGCCATAGCATAGCATAGTGTAGTGTAGCGTAGCAGAAACCTACTATGTATTACAGCCATGAATGTATGTATGTGGGCATGTATTACGTATATATAATATACCCCCTCTCCTACTCCTAGTCCTACTCCTACTCCTGCTCCTTCCCCGTCCTCTCCACAACAGTCACCTTTGGCACAAACTTCCACAACGCCTCCTTGTCCTCCTCCGAGGGCGTGAAGCCATACTTCTCCTCGGCCTTGTCGGAGAGATAGAGGCCTATGGTGCCCCATGCCATGACGCCGATGCCGAAGTAGAGGCGCGTCTTGGGGGAGAGGTTCTTGTAGGCTCTGGGGGGAGAGACGTTAGCAGGTAGCAGGTAGCAGGTAGCGGGGAGAGGGAGATGTGGAGGTATGGAGTGGTTTTGTGGTTGGAGACGGGCGAGGCGTTGGGTTCATGATGAGTGAGGTTGATGGGGGGGGGGGGGGTGCTCTGTTCGTCTTCTCCGTCTGTCTTTCTCTCTCTCTCTCTCTCTCTCTCTCTCTCTCTCTCTCTCTTCTTTTCTCTCTCTTGTCCATCTCTCTTCTGTCTGTCTTCTTATTTTTCTCTTTTGTCTGTTCCGTCTCATCCCTCTCTCTCTCTTCGTTCTCTCTCTTCTTTTTTCTCCCCCCTTCTTTCTTCATTCTCTGTCCATCTCCTTCTCGTGCCTCTCTCTTTTTCTTTCTCTCTCCGTGCATAAATAAAGGGTAGATGTAAACGTGAACGTGAACGTGAACGTACTTCAGCATCGTTGCGTCAGGGACCAGGGACCAGCCGGATAGAAATCGTGACCCGTCTCAGCAGGAGCGGCTTATGGACATGCTCTGGAGTCTGCAGAGCGAGTCTCTAGTGTTCTAGCCAGGCTAGGAAGATCTCTTGGATGTAGGTCGCTTCGGTTCGATTCGATTCGATGCGGCGAAGTGCGATGGCGAATCGCGATGGATGGTGAAGTGCGATGGCGATGGCGCGATCGCGGGCCGTTATTCGCGCGAGATCAGCCAGGGGAAGGAGATGCACGAGCTCAAAGTCTGTAGAGATTGTCGCACTACGAGCGAAGCGCGACGTTGGGGGGAGTCGGGACGGGACGTGGTGAAGACTGAACTTCTTGAAGTGGTGCGGTGGATCATGACGAATGGGTGGAGTTTCTGTGGCACGTTTTCTCTCACATTACCGGATTCTTTCCTTTGCCGTTTGCCGACAAGCTGTCTACTTGGATGGGTTTTGCTGTAAATGCTTCTTCTTCTTTTTGATTCAAAAGAGCCCTTCTTTGAATCAACTAACTCATGGGTAGAATCATTCTGGCGGCGCAAGCATTTCTACCTGGAATGAACTAGGCATGTCCTTCTGAATGCTTCCTCTGATCGCGCGACAATCCCCCTCTACTGACATCGTTATATCTAGGTGTGCTTCCTTACCACGCGAACGTCTTTCTACGTGAATGAGATGAGATCCTTTTAAATGCTCACTTTTTACCCTTTACCTCAATGAAACGGACCTCGGCGACACAAGGCGGCGCGTAGGGAGTGTTGCCTTGTAGGCCAGTATGCGCCCTACGCTGGAAAATCAAGCCGCATGAGACCCCTCAACGTGTCTGTCCACCACCAGCAACATATGGACGCGTCTTCTCCCAGTATGTAAGTACATAGCATCTATGTACGCATCTGAGACCCTCATCATGACATCTATGCCTATGTCTGAAGTGCTGGTCAGCCGACATGGCGCATCATTTGGGCATATAGAGGACTGACATCCGTAGTGCTTCCTTCTCTTCCTCCCTTTGCTTCAACACTCTTGGCAATAACCTCTTGTTACGCTTTTTCCTCTCTCATCCCCTCGTCCTCCTTTTTGGTTTCCTTCTCCGCTTCGACCTCGCCCTCCACGATAAGCACGGCCGCGGACACACGTCGACTAATCGCAGCAGGCCAGTTCCTGGCATTCCCTTTTGCGATGTCACAGTCCCGTCGAACGAGTTGCCTGAGACGTTTACACAGCATCCCTTGAGTGACGTGCCCCTGCGGGAGCGGTGAAGAAACAAAACACCTCGGTGGAAAGTTTCGCCCTGTACGTTGCATATACTGTAGCCAGGTGCTAACACAGACTTGCTTGCTGGCCACGAACGAGAAAGCGAGGAGGTGAAAATGATGCCCAAGTAAGACGTCCCAGGTAGCAAAATTGCCGCAACTTGCCGAGACCGATTGGCAGAGGGTGAGTGAGCTGTTTCGTCTTTGCAACCGTGGCAAGGTCGTATCGCCCGATTGACCTGGATTGGCGAGGAGACGGGGATACACTCAGGGATGGAGTAACGATACATAGTACGCTTGTCATACGATAATGGTTGTGCCTTGGACGGTGCTGATACTATTTTGAAGCCATTGGTGAGTCGTGAAAGATGCATAACCGCCAAGGGCCACTCACCAGTCTGCAGCCCTGCACTGTATCAACATCGACAAAGCCCGAAGCGATTATGCACCATCAATATGGTTCCTCGAGTAAGGATCATGGAATCATGGGCAATAAATAAAAATGGATTATGCACGATATATGGGCTGGGTGAAGCCCCTCAGCTTCGATATCAACGCCGGGATCCTGAAGACGGAAACGGCGAACAAGACAAGACGTAGGCTGCATACTTGGCCACGCAGCAAGCAGTGTGGTCTAATCTCGACCTTTGTCCGACCCGTCCATCTTCCCCGACGAGCTGAAGCTCCAGCATAAGTGCTTACCAAGGCTTACCAAGAAACGTAATGCTTTCAACCCAAATGCCCTCAACGTGTGCCATGTAACATCAGTGCCGATTCCGCCTTCAGGGACAGCGCTGCCATGACTGAGCCGTCCTGGTATTCGGGTAGTTAGATTCTCGATGCTACCAGATGAATGAAATGCGGGTGCTTTTGGGGAGCCTGGAGGTATATGTGCGAGACACGTCCCGGGGACCGGGGTATGGGACTTGTACAGCGACTTCTCTAGTATTCACCTCTGCCGTGATCCGACGGAGGAGAACCGGCCGAAAGCGCCTGCTGCGTGCATAACTGTACCAAGCTTTGCACTTGGGGTCTCGGGCCTCTTCAAGCGTACATGCCACTCCCCTTACCCTTCATTCCTGCTGGATTCCGAGCCGCTGAAGCGCATTCCGTGAGAGGGGGGGAAATCACTCGTGGCACGGCGGAACTTCGAGACAGAGAGCAGATACCTATGGATGGGGCAAGGTATGTATGCGCGCTGTGACCTGTCAGTGGTCACTGTGATGTCTCTAAGACGAACCCTAAGCATTATGCCCACGTTTGTCTGCAAAGCTGTTTAAATGTAGGCAGCATGCACTATTGGTGCGCTGCAATACTTGAAAAGTGCAGAGGAATAGCAGGATCTTCCAATTCCATCGCAGCCTTTGCCTGGTGCCTGGACTGGGATCGTAGGAAAGATTACAGGCACGACGACTGGCAGAACGTACGGAGTACGTTTGGGGCTAATTGATCTGAGTTACTCTTCAGCCTTGATGACAAATAAGGGGAGCAACAAAAAAGAAACCGGATGAGCAAACAGAGGGGAAAAAATGCAGTGACGCGAAGCTGTGCCAGGACGCGCCAAGAGGTAGGCGAAACTGAAGTCTGCGACCCGAGTCATGTGGTTTCATTTTGGTGTGTATGGCATCAGGAAAGCTGTAGTGAATCTGGCTACACAATGAAGATTTCCCTCTCGGGTGGGTGGCCCTCCGGGGGCCCTCCGGGAGCGCTGCCGCGGGCTGTTCTCGCTGCGCTCGCGTCGTCAAAAACTCTGGTCGTAACCATAGACCTCTCTCGTCAAAGATGATGGACTTGTCAGATTGAAGCTCGTTTCTATATTGACCCTAAATTTACTCTATCCAAGTATGTCGCCTTTCACCTTGTTCCTATCTGTCTTGCCTGTGATGCCTGTGCATTCGGCACCGCGTGTGTCCTCGCTGTTTGCATGAGTTCCTCATCGTTATCGCTCACAGGACTCGTGACCTCTTTGTTCATACCAGTGTTGGTGAGTTCATACAGCTAGCCATTGCGTGTTGGGCTCCGTCATGATGTCTAGCAGGTCAAAGGGGCATCAAACAGAATGCCTTGCACCTCTTTTACACGAGAGACGGCGACGTTGGAAAGCCCTGGAATGAGTCCTCGCCCGAGATGTCTGTGGCCGCGTTGCCAATTGCGCATCCCTGGGACTTGTGTATCGTAATTGCATATGCCACGGTGAATGGAAACTGGATGCATGTGCGTATATCCTTATTTTAGAAGAACTCTGGGCGCGAGCGAAAGATCGGGACAATCTGCTTGAGATTCTGCCTTGCCTCCTCGCCATGTTGGCACTGAAATGTTACTCAATATGCGTGCTGAGGTTGAGGACTTTCAATAACTCCGTGACGAGCGGTTCCGCGTAAAAGTAGCAATACGGCTCTGAGCTGGGGCTTTCTTGTGCGGATCGCTCGCACCGTGAGTTGCGGTACCGTCCTTCCAGGTCATGCCAACGACGGTGCCAATTACCTCATTCACAAGCGCGGCTATCCAGATGCTCTTCGTCAACATGATCTTGGCCCCAACACAGGCTCAGCTGCTGTTGAAGGTTGCCAAAGTCGCGGTGAATGACACGGCATTTCCAGCACTGTGATAGTGAGGCCCGGGACCGGGTTGTAACTTGTGGCTCGCTTGGCTCTCCAGGTCGGTGAGGATCATCTGGGGGGGGTGCTCCATGGTAGTTGAGGCTACCTCGGTGTAATGCGATGCTGATTCTGGATACTAGATAGTGTTGATGGCTATCTGTTCATCGGTCGGGGATGAGTGAAAGTTTTGTTTCATTCATTTGTTAGAACGTGGCTACGAAAATATCTCCCCCTCGGCGGGGGGGCCTTGCCTTCGGCGACCCTCTGGGAGCCCTCCGGGGGCCCTCCGGGGGCGCTGCCGCGGGCTCTTCTCGCAACGCTGTTCTCGCAACGCTCACGTGCAATCTGTGTTGCAGTGACCAATGAGAGTAGACTGCCTGGCCAATGAGAGGTGGCTCTGCGACACTAGCGTATTCTCCTACCCCATTAACCAAAAAGAATAGGCAAACCCGGAAGGTGCGCCTCCGCTGACGCTTCGGCACACCTTCCTTCAGTTTTGCCTAATCACCTCTTAGCTTGTTGTATCACCTCGCATCTCTGCTCGCGTTCAGACTCCATGCTGAAAAAGGGTTTCCTTCCCCAGCTGGCAGCAGCGCTTTTCTAATTTTGGAGCAACGGATACCGAATCAAGAATTCGCAAGCACACTCCCAAATACGTCTGCTCTGCGATCTCCATCAGTTCCAAAAAAGGAACACGGCAGCCATGACTGTCGGGACTCAGGAGTATATAGCGGCTCCTATAGACAGGGTCACAAGGCCCTTCTCTGAGCGAGCATCGCAGATCGCGAGACCCAATGGGCTCTCCATGTGCGCCGGGAAAACAAACAGGGATACATACATGGCAGAAGCCGCGCTTTGCGACGAGCCGGCAACTAATGGTAGCCTCCTGGAGGCTGGGACCTGGAGTCTGTGACCTGTCTGGGCAGGCCCCGTGTGCATATGTATGTACATACATACAGTAACATACCTACCTAGGTACATACAGTATTGTTGATACGAATTGAGAAGAAGCAAGAATCGCTGTCGTTTGAAGTTGAAGGACTTTGAAACTCGATTGTGGGGGCTTATGTGCGACTCTCCGACTTTTTGTGTTCAGGAACCCGAGACAAAGAAAAGGGCTCCATGAGTACCTACCTATGTAGTTTGTGTGCAGCGGTAGGTATGTAGGTATGGTATATACGGAGTACATAGCAGCGTAGACGGTAGAACAGGTCATTTTGGCAGAATGACACCAGTCTCAGTTGCTAGATGAAACATGTCGAGTAGCGCGCGGCCAGAACAGACAGGGTGCAACGCATTTTTATTCTGTAGACTACCTATGGTAACGAGCAGAACGAGAGTGAAGTGAAGAAGGGGGAAGATTTGTAATACCTACCTAGGTACCTACCTCAGAAATATGTACCCTTTGAAAAAGAACCCCCCACGAAAAAAACGTGGGCAATGGATGCGGCTCCTACAGGCTACGATGTTGCGGGAAGCTATTCACATACATTGGGTAGTTAGATACGCGACCCCTGGGGCCTGCCTGTTCATGCCGGAAGAGGCTATACCCCATCGTGGCCAAATCCGTGTGCCGATTCGAAACGCATGATTGCCCTGGCGGGAGATAACAGAGTTTAAAGAAGACCGCGCAGGCACCCGAGAAGTCGCGGCCCCTTGTACTTAATAGTTGTAGTACATAGGTCCTGTGGGCTGTCGAACCGTGATAGGTAACGTCAAGTAGCAGGAGAGCCAGAAACCGTTGCCGCGTCGCGGCGTGAAGAAGGGAATCTGCTGCGAGGTGATATGTGTTCCAGCCTCCTGGAGAAGAAGAGGTGGCTGTGTACCTAATGTATGTACGAAGTACGCAGTTGCCAGTAGGTATAGATGTTCTTTTGATATACTCCATACGCCCTTGAAAGTTGGCATCGATAAAGCCCAAAATGGGGGTGGATATGTAAGTCAAAGCCACAAGCTCAGAGCACGGGATTCATTCCCTTGAAACTTCAAGAAAGTCGACGGCACTTAGGCTCTCGTCGACTATCCTACCAAACATCCGGTGCGATTGAACTCACGAAGCACAGTAATCAGAGGAGATGAGGAAAATGAGCAAATCACACAAGAGACGTATATAGGTAGGTAGCACTGGTGGCGTCGGTCACCTGCAAAACCTCACGCTGTGCGGCAGCGCGATGCTGCATAAATAAATCCTACTCGAACACAATCATTCGCGCGGACGAGAGGAAGAAGCAGGTCAGGACAGCAGCAGTCCGATGGATGGATGCAACGGGTTACAGGGCACTTGAAACCCGGCATTTGCTGCAACAACCACTCACGTAACACGTTACGGGAAAGTCTGGAGTTTGCTACCACGAATGCGGCAGCTGGGACGGCTTGATGTACGCCTTTGTACGCGAGACTTGCATCTCAATCACATCACCACTGCAGCCGTGGCTCCGTAGATCCGAGCCGTCTGGCCAAATGCCGGATCCCACGTCTCCTCGCCGTCCTCGGAATCGGATCATGGATGGACCATGGACCATGGTACCTGAGTCTGAGAATTGTGGCTGAACTGTTCGTTTTCGTCCACCTCGTTTGCGTTATGTTCCTGAGCGCCGCGCGCATTGTCTGCTCTGTACAGAGTACATACGTATTGCTTCCAGCATAGTATGCCGTTTGCGCGCAAACTTCGTAATAGGGAATACGTAATCCGTGTGTGTCCCTCGTTAGCTAATTCGTAGGGACAGAGTCCACTAGGTATTGCCTTGTCGCCCAAACATGTCTTGACGCGGTCAAGGGTGGCTTATATAACCTGAGTCGTGAATTATGAAGGGGAAATGAGTTGAAAACATTCCACAGATATCCGGAGGAACAGGGAACGCCCACCTGTCTTTTTTTGGGGTCTAGCAACTCTGTACAGTGTAGATACGCGTTTAACTAGGTCATATTTGGCCTCGAGCGGCCGAGTGAGGCCAGAACCGAGAGCGCATGAAGACTCAAGAGAGAAAAGAGGCGGGGCCGCGGGTACGTAGGAGGTACATAGGTACTTAGGTAGGTAGGTAGGTACCTCCATAGAAGAATGCGGCGTTGTTCAACTTCCAGGTGGGAATGAAGTCAGTGGCAACGCGGCTTGGCAAACGGTTCGAAAGGGCCGATGGTTTGGCACAAGCTGTCTTTATGCGTGCGATCATCGATGTAAACCATCTTTGTCCTCTCGTTCGCCTTCACGCTGAGGTGGGAAGAGGGCCTGCAACAGTTGGTCATATAAGATGGATTCAATGTACGTATAAACGCGAAATGTATAATGTATAATACACGTATGTAGGTAGGTATCTATGTGGGTAAGCATGCACGCCGCACGTTGCTTGGCACACTTACATGAACATGCCTCATGCGAACCCTCTTGAGTCTTCGTCACATTCACAACTCGTGATAATGAAGACTTTTAAGTTCTGATGAGTGCGGCACTGCGGATGCAGGGGAAATGTCGACGGCCCACTCCAACTTGCCAAGCGCACCCAGGGTTTAGGCAGGTACCGGCCGTGTTCATTTTTAATGTCACTACGTGCGCGTTGCAACATTCTCCACGCTTTAATAGCTTTTATTATGCGGCAGCGTGTATGCAGGGCGCGTGTCCACTGGGTTCCTTTCATTTGGATGAATGGAGACGCCGCAACAAGCGCGGCAACTCGCGTTAAAGGACGATCGGAGCAACGAGCACGATTGGCTCGATGGGGTCGATGGTTTGATGGGTTCGTGGGTTCCAACTTCCATGCCTCGATGGGATCGATGGGCTCGATGAAGCAGTGATGGTGGACTGGTGGTGGCAGTTCCGGTCAGCAGAACAGATCATGCGTTATGTACTGTAATAAGCATCGTGAGTTGCCCTCATATATATCTACTCCGTAGGTACATATTCGTACGATGACGCATGAAGCGAGACGCGAGGCGCGAGAAGCGAGCAACGAAAAAGGCAGGTTCGTCCAGACTGCCTGCCAAGTGGATGCTCGGATTCTGTGGCCGGAGAGCCGGGCGCAAGACGGCCGCCCGACTTCCGCTTGGCACTCATCAGTGCATCGAGACCCCTGGAGACCGCACTTCCAGCGCTCGTTAGTGGTGCGGCATGCTGCAAGAACCCGCCGCAGTGGCGCCCCATGTCATCCCTGTCGCCCCGTGGTGCCCCCGTCGTGACCTGCCACAGGTGTTCGAGAGCCCGTTGCTGCACAGTACCTGCATCCACCGCGACTGACGTACCGCAACTAATGTACCTTGACCTCGAGCTTTATCGCCGTCTCGACCCCCGGAATGAACCGTCCGTTCTCAGAGTGCACAGTCCGTCTTCCAACTCTCCGTTCGCTACCATCAGAACTAAGAAGTCCCTCCCTCCAACAATTGCGCACTCTACCGACTTGGACATCCTTTCTGGATCTCTCTGGATCTCTCTGGACCTCTCTAGATCTCCCCCCCCTTTCCAAAAAAAATAAGGAATTTCAACAAGGATACAAAGAGGAGCAAAATAGGCTGCGTTGCTGGGCCTGTCCTCTTCAGTCGCAACATTCCCTCTCTGTCGTGTCTTCGCCCGAGCGACAGCGGCGACGACGGAGAGAGGCGCTCTGTCGCCCGCCATGCAGCGCGTCTCTGCCTTTCTACCCTCCTGGGACAAACGATCGTCCAACTTGAGCGCGCCCAAACACCACTCGAGTGGAGGCTTCATCTTCAACTGGGCCGCTCGCAACAGTATTAGCATCAGCAATGGTACCAACACCACCCCGGGCCCATCTCGGCCTGGCCAGTCCGCCGCCAAGTCCCTCGCTCGCATCAACGTATCTGCTGCCAATAGACACAAGGTGCACCGCGAGGCCTTCTGGCCGTCTTCTCTCGATATGGAGAGTTTGAAGGCCGCTCGAATCCTCAAGTCATTCTGCTGTACGCGCAATTTCTCTGCTTCAGTGCCTAGTAGTCCCAGATTCAACCACCCTTTACAGCAGCAAGAATTCAATCTTTAGCTTCTTTACTAACTCCTGAAACCCGCTCCAGTTGATGGCTTTTTGGCTCCCATACAAGGAGACACAGAACCGGTCTCTCCCCGCACGACTCAGACATCGACCTCGACGACAATCTCCATCGCTGAACCTCAAAGCCCTGTTAGCGTGATGAGAAAGATCCCCAAGCGCATCATACAGAATGCTGCAGGTATCGCCATCTTCACCTGCATGAGAAGCGGCCTGTGGATGACAGGCTCTGGTGGCTCTGGAATTCTCATTGCAAGAAAGTCTGATGGAACATGGTCCCCACCCTCGAGCATCATGCTTCACACTCCGACCCTCAGCTTTATTATCGGCGTCGACATTTACGACTGCGTCCTCGTTGTGACCAATCTGGCAGCCCTAGAGGCCATCACTCAGCCTCGGGTGACTCTTGGTGAGGATGTCAGCCTGAACAACGGGCCTTTGACCACGACTTTGGACTCGGATGATGTCGCAATCGACTGGAAAACTCTCGACAATACCATTTTGGCCTACATGAAAGCACGTGGACGCTATCAATCTGTCAATCTGCAAGGTTGTATCCTGACGGAGCGGGCCAACGAAAATGAGCGATTCTACGGGGCCGAAGCGACGCAAATAGATATTCTGGCTGGTAATGTGGCACGACATGTGGAAGAAACCAGGCATCTGTTTGAAGTAATCAAGCTCGCAGAAGGGAGGACCGACTATGATAAGACCGTTGTCGAGCTGACAGATGTCGAGTCAACACCCAGCGATGCCATCATTGCTTCGCCGAGGTCGACAGCCTCATCGCCCCGCCCGGCCTTTGGAATCGTCAAGGCTGACGACCCAGATCCCTTTGGAATCCTGGCCTTGGAGATGGCAGGGCTCGAGATCCGCGAAGCTGGCTCGCGTTTGAGACCCTCCAGCAGCCAATTCGACATCATCTCCAATCCGCGCAGTCCGAGCTTCTCTAGATTCGATCGCCAAAGTATGGAAACGTCTATGAGCAAGAGCAACAGAGCCAGCGTTAGATCTTTAAACACCATAAGGAG
Organism: Claviceps purpurea; assembly: GCA_029405325.1. Taxonomy (NCBI): domain Eukaryota; kingdom Fungi; phylum Ascomycota; class Sordariomycetes; order Hypocreales; family Clavicipitaceae; genus Claviceps; species Claviceps purpurea. Next base: position 1,134,471 of record CM055783.1, on the reverse strand, counting down.
CCAGATGACGGACGCGGGTACGCAAACCGACGTGGGTAAAGCGGATACTTCCGAGACTACACCTAGCACAGGCCAGAGTGAGGACGGATGTGAAAGAGTGTCAGTGGACCACATTTCCAAGTTGAATGGAATTGTGGCCGACGGCGATCACGATACAGGAGATCTCGCCCCGCTCGAGAATAGCAGCCGGGCTCGCCACTCAATCGCCTCTCTGCACCCCGAGCGGCCAGCGATTCCGCCTCGAAACAGGCCGACCTCATCTGCGTCGGCGATTCGAGTCGACAAGGCGGATTCGCCAGTCGAGACACCATCTACTGAAGAGGAAGATGAGCTTGATACTGATACGAATGATGCCGACGACGAGGACGACTTGGATATGTCCGATGAAGAACCCGTGATTATCGAAGCTGTTCAGGTGCAGCCTACGAGGACTAGAGCCGTAGCTTCTAGAATGATCCATGCAAAAGGAAGCGTTGTGACCATCGCGAAGCGGGTTCCCCCGCCCCTGCCCACACGGAGTCCCGCGAGGAACTCTCGTTGTGCAAACGGCGAGGGAGGTGCGAGAAGTAGCATGGCTTTGAGTCCTTTGCGCCTGGCGTTTAGCGAGGCGGACCTTAGGTCTGAGGAAGAGGAGCCAGTTCAAGAGACCAATGCGGAGCGGACTTCGGGCGTACTTCAGACGAGCAAATCCGCAGATCTTGGCCAAACCCAGGACCCAGATGTTGTCCGCGATTTTGGCAATGCGGAGCGGGGGACATCTCCTCCACCAAGGCAGCTACACATGGTTGTCCAGGCGGCGCCATCCATTGACGCGGCCCTACAGGCGGATGATGCCCCGGAGTCCGCAGTCCCTGAGCAGCAGACGGCAGCAAAAGTTGGCAATGAGCTTGCTAGCAGCCTGAAGATGTCTCTGCCAGACGATGAGCAAACGGACCACATCTCCATGGAACAAACAGCGTCCGAGTACGAGTCCATGGAAGATGGACATACCGAGGACGAAGTTGCCCTGAAGGTTCTTCCAGCGCCCATGGAACAAGTGGCGTCCGAGTACGAGTCCATGGAAGATGGACATACTGAGGATGAGGTTGCTCTGAAGGTTCTTCCAGCGCCCATGGAACAAGCGGCGTCCGAGTACGAGTCCATGGAAGATGGACATACTGAGGATGAAGTTGCTCTGAAGGTTCTTCCAGCGTCCATGGACGCTTCAGATTCTACCGCAACGACAAGGAAAAAGCACACGTCTTCTACCTACACACGTCTTACTGAAGATCGCTGGAGCATGGACAGGTCCTCGTTGACAACCCCGACCTCTGAGCGGCCCTTGTCAGTGGCGGAATACACGACCGAGGAGGACACCCCTAGGAGGAGCAGCCCGGAAGACGAACTCGAGGTTGATGACCAAATTATTGCAAACAAGGCTGTCCACGAGCCACTCAAGTCTCATTTACAGACCCCCATTCGATCCACCTAGAGAGAGAGAGAGACAGACAGACAGACAGACAGACAGAACAAGATAGGACACGGAAGACACGACGACCTAATGACGAGGCATTACTTAGGATGAAAGCGGCGACTTGGTTGGGAAAGCATGACATTCTTATTCGACGAAAGCGGTCCACTCACTGCTGGCCGGAATGCTGGGCTGCTACCAGGCCTTTGAAAAACAAGGAAGAACAAAAACAACAAACAACAAACAACGATGATGACGACGACAAAACACAAAAAAGATGGAGGGTCATATTCATGACTGTGCATTTCTCATTATTCTCCTTTTCTCATGGATAGCTGTACTTGATGGGATGGGTGGGTGTCAATGCTATGATGTGAATTGCCATGAATCATATGGGGCAAGGCGTTTGGATTACTTTGTATGGCGTTGGGAGCCCCCGGGAACGACTGGCCCTGGGCACCATGTGATCACCGGGGATTTGACATATTACGTAGCGCTCTATATTCGGGCTGATGGGTATAGGGCATAGGGTGCTGGTCTTCTGGTGTAAATGAAGTCCATTTGCGGCACAATCATTTGGCAGGATTTTATTTGAAACTACTGTAACAAGTCTGGTTGAAACTACCTATGTAACGAAATTGACTGTACCGTAAATGTAAATGCGACGAGCCTCGACTCTCGAGGCAGAAAAGTCCCCCCCAGGGAGAGAAGTCTTCCCAGAATTGAACACGTAGTTCGATGCTCTTGCTCTTTAATCCTATCCTCTTTAATCCCTTTCTCCTTAATCCTTCTCAATTGACCTCTGTATCACAAACGCAACTCGGTAATTTGCCTCGAGGCTCGTTGCAGTTTCGTGGTCGATATACTCGGCAGGATTCGTCCATTCGGCCGAGAAGATTTAGCAAGATGGCGTCAACCAACTTTTCGGGATTCGAGTGGTAAAGGTCGAGTCCCCCTGGCCCTCATTCTGTACCTGGCTCCCGTTATGGCTACTGCTATGTACCTACATACCTACCCAACCTGTGTACCTAAGGTACCTAGGTAGGTACCTAGGAGGTATGTGCATATGTACATACCAAAATCACGTGAGCTATGAGGAGCTTGCCCGTCATTCACCTCATTGCCAAGTTTCCTTTCCTCCTCCTTTATTGACAAATACTTTTCAACTTATATTGCACAGCGCACCTCCACATACCTCTACCATAGGTATACATGATCTCATGCCGTCGTGTCAGCTGTCGCACGGTATGTACATATATAGGGGTGCCCATTCTTTTGTGCAACATCAGCGCTCAGCGCCGCCGTCAAGGTTGGCATGGCAATACACGTCACATCACCCGCCTGACTTGACTTAGTTAGGCATCAAAAATAAGTTCAAGTTCAATTTGCCTATCTAGCATGGACTGGTGCCGGTCGAATGACATACATTTCAGCAGCTATCTTTTCTAAATGATCAGGGCGCATCAGATGACAGAAACTTCGGACCGCCGAGCCCATGAATCTGCGACGAGAAGTCATCAACATTGGAGTCCGTAAGAACTCCAGCTGTGTCGAAGAGCGACATAAAAAAAAGGAAGCGCTAAGAAAGAGAATGCATCGATGTATATTGTTTCGTTGATGTCGTTGCCTATATACGCCTCGCACGGCATCACCTCTTCCACCAGCCCTTGTTCATTATGCCTCGAAAGATCGAAAGTGACTGTTCATCAATAGCAAGTGACTGTCGATGGACGCGGCATGTTGAAGCACCCGCTCAATTTCTTTCTCGTCAAACACTGACTCGAAAATGGCCATGTCCGTGGGAGCGGGTTGTGAACAAGGCGGTTCTGCCCGGCTGGTAGATGCCGAATCGCCAATTCGGGGTTCTTCATTTCTTCTATGTCTCTCGTCTCGGAACCACTTTGTGGTGCTCTGCACTGGATCTATGAATGCAAAGTCGACGGATTCGAACCGCCCGCGGAAGTGGCAATTGAAAAGGAGAAGCTCCCGCCAAATCTCCGCCACAGCTTGAGGAGGGTGATGAAACCCATCTCCTAGACCAAAGTCTCCAATGACTATTCGATCATAGTTGTGGTGGAGGCAGATGTGAAGAGCTTCGCGGATCTTTTCTCCCATGACCTCTTCGTCCGTTTGGTGTTGATATTTGGTGCCGTAGCCTTGCACCGGGGGCTTTCGCACAGGATGCACCAAGACAACAGGCAAGTCGGGTATCGGGTCAAGCTTTTGGTAATTGTCCCCCCGAGGACCAAGATAGACCACAACACGGTCGGAGAATATGCCGCCAGTGGCAGGAATCGGATAAAGGCGCGGAACGTACGTGCCTGGCCCCGTCCTGGTGAGCGTATCTACAAGATTACTTCGGCCACAAAAATCTTCCTCGTAAGTTGGACGGTCACGCTGATCATCGTGACGCTCGCCAGGCGCAAAGCGGTTGGCCGCGCAGATGAACGGAACTCGGAATCCGCTCTTGGCATAATCGAGGGCAACCGTGACTGGATCGTCGTGCACAATTCGAAATTTTGGGGGCTTTCCGATCAGGGTACGTTGAACTGTATTGCGAGCAATTACACGAGTTCCTTCGTAGGATATGGGACGTGATAGAACCGGAGGGGGACCGAACGGGAACAAGTTCTCGGTCTCCCCCGCTGTGTGTTGAGGCGAATTTCCAGCATCCATATTGGAGAGAGTGAAGAAAGTGAAGAGAGTGAGGAAATTTCTGCACAAAGTTCTGCTAACAGATTTGCGAGCGGGATGTTGTAGCGAGATTGATACATACATGAGATGAAGGCCATTCTGCTGCCTTAATATACTCCGAATCCTTTGTTAACAGTGTCCATTCAGCAGTGTTTTTTGTGGCGTTCATTCAGAACTGTTCGTCAGAAACGTCTGTTAGTTGTTCGACCATTCTCAAGCCGTGCGAACGGTTTGCCTCGCTGCGAACGTCCACGGCTCTGAACATGACCGCGGTTTCCGCTCGTTTTACTGTTCGCAAGTCAGCAACGTGCTACCATGCGATTTCAACGGTACATGCTACGCCGAGACGTTCCAAGTTGTGGCGGTCTGATACTACCGTATCACGTTCGGGTGCTTGGAGAGCGCGATTGCGCAAGCACTCGGTGCGCGAGGCTACGTGAACACAGAGCCCATGAAGTTACATGTGTGTGTGCTTGCATCTGTGTTCATCCTCGCAGTGGAGTGGAAGTCATTAGGTTGTGAACGACCTCTGGAACGGCTTCACTAGCCACGAGTGCGAGAGTCAGGTAAATGCCAAGGACTCGTTGTCTATACATCCCTTGTGATCGGGTGAGTCTTTGATCCGTGTCGTCTTTGAAGTAACTGACCTTCTGCTGTCTGGTTCCTACGGCTTAACTGAATTTATAGGGCCACGCAGCGAGGCCCTAATATTACCTACCTAGTATATAGATGTATCTAGATACATATGCAAGTGCGGTGTTACTTCCCTTGATTGCCAAGTGGCAAGGTCTCTTGACTCTTCATATCTTCTGGTCCTCTCCTCACTCTTCGCATCACCGATTCGCCCCTTCTAACCCTTCAGCAAGACGCACAGTGCCGACCACATGAAAGGTCTTATGACGTCGTCTCAGCGCTCAGCGCCGTCGTCAAGTTTGGCAATACACGTCACATCGCCCACTCGACTTGACTCAGTGTCAACAAGAAGTTCAATTTGCCTATCTAGCATGGACTGGCGCCGATCGAATCACATACACTTCAGCAGCTATCTTCCTTGAGTGACAAGGGCGCATCAGAAGGCGCTGCCTGAGGATGTTGCGCCGAGTTTCAGACCGCCGAGCCCATGAACCTGCGACGAGAAGTCATCAACATTGGAGTCCGTAAGAACTTCAGCTGTGTCGAAGAGCGACAAAAAAAAAAGGAAGCGCCAAGAAAGAGAATGCATTGATGTATATTGTTTCGTTGATGTCGTTGCCTATATACGCCTCACACGGTATCACCTTTCCACCAGCCCTTGTTCATCATGTCTCCCAAGATAGCAAGTGTCTGTTGATCAACGCGGCGTGTTCAACCACCCGCTCAATTTCTTTCTCGTCAAATAGTGACTCGAAAATGGCCATGTCCGTGGGAGCGGGTTGTGAACTGGGCGCTCGTCTGGTCGATGTCGAGGAAGTGCCTTCTTTGGCCGCTTGGCGAGCCCGTCTTCTTTCATTATGTTTCTGTTTCTCGTCCCGGAACAACTGTGTGGTTCTCTGCATTGGATCCACGAATACAAAATCGACGGATTCGAACTGCCCGCAGATGTCGGGATCGAAAAGGAGAAGATCCCGCCAAATCTCCGCCACAGCGTGGGGAGGGTTATGAAACCCATCTCCCAAACCAAAGTCTCCAATGACTACTCGATTATAGTTGTTGTGGAGGCAGATGCGAAGAGCGCCACGGATCTTTTCTCTCATATCCAGTTCTTCCTGTGGGTATGCATATTTGGTACCGTTTCCCCTCCCCTCGGGTTTTCGTACAGGAGGCACCGAGACAACAGGCAAGTCGGGTATCGGGTCAAGTTTTTCGTAATTGTCCCCCCGAAGACCAAGATAGACCGCGACACGGTCGGAGAATATGCCGCCACTGGCCAGTGGCAGAAATCGGATAAAGGCGCGGGACGTATGTGCCTGGCCCCGTCCTGGTGAGCGTATCCCAAAGATTGCTTCGGTGACAGAAATCCTCCTCGTAAGTTGGACGCTTATCCAGGTGACGGCTGCCAGGACAACTGCTGTGCGCCGCGCAGATGAATGGAACCCGGATTCCGCTCTTGGCGTAATGGAGGGCAACCTTGACTGGATCGTCGTGCACGACTCGAAATTTTGGAGGCTTTGTGCTCTGAGTATGTCGAGTGAAGTTAATAGGACGTCCTTCGTAAGATATGGGGCGTGATAGAACCGGAGGGGGACCGGACGGCAACAAATTCTCGGTTTCCCCCGCTACCTGTCAAGGCAAATGTCCAGCATCCATATTGGAGAGAGTGAAGAAAGTGAAGAGAGTGAGGAAATTTTTGCACAAAGTTCTGCTAACAGATTTGCGAGCGGGATGTTCTAGCGAGTTTGATACATACATGAGATGAAGGCCATTCTGCTGCCTTTATATTCGTCGTTCAACAGTCCATTCAGCGGTGTTCTTTGCGACGTTCATTCAGGGGTGTTCGTCAAGAGTGTTCGTCAGGACTGTTCGACTGCGTCAGAAACGTCCGGTATGAGTACCTAGTATTCGACCATCTTCACAGCCGTGCGAACGGTTTGTCTCGCTCGAATGCTCACGGACCACGGTCCCGAACCTGAACGTGCACTTGCTGTTCCCCCAAGTCGACCTCATGCCATCATGCGTGTTCAACGCCATGCCTGGCAAGGCCGACGATACATGCTGCACCGAGACGTTCAGGTTGTGGCGGCCTGCTACTACGTTGGGGTGCTTGGAGAGAACAATCGCTAGGCTACGTGAACACAGAGCTCATGAAGGTTTGTGTTTGCATGTGCATGTATGTTCATCCTTGTAGCGGGAGTTATCAGGTCGTGAACGAGCTCTGGAACGCCGTCACTAGCCACGAGCTTTGTTAGGCCAGGTGTACGCCGAGGATCCGTGGTCTATACATCATGCATTGTGGTCAGGTGAGTCTTTGAAGGTGTCGTCTTTGAGTGATTGCCCTTCATCTGTCTGAATTTATATAGGGCCACGCAGCGAGACCCTAGTATTGCCTACCTACCTAGTATATGGATGTATCTAGGTAGGCACATATGCAGGTGCGGCTGTTACTTCCCCCTGAATTCTCTTGACTCTTCATTTCCAAGTCTTCAGGTCCTCTCCTCACTCTTCGCATCACCGATTCGCCCCTTCTACCCCTTCAGCAAGACGCACAGCGCCTCCCACATGAATGGTCTTATGACGTCGTCTCAGCGCTCAGCGCCGTCGTCAAGTTTGGCAATACACGTCACATCACCCACTCGACTTGACTCAGTGTCAACAAGAAGTTCAATTTGCCTATCTAGCATGGACTGGCGCCGGTCGATTGACATACACTTCAGCAGCTATCTTCCTTGAGCGACAAGGGCGCATCAGAAGGCGCTGCCTGAGGATGTTGCGCCGAGTTTCAGACCGCCGAGCCCATGAACCTGCGACGAGAAGTCATCAACATTGGAGTCCGTAAGACTTTCAGCTGTGTCAAAGAGCAAACATAGGAAACGGAAGCGCCAAGAAAGAGAATGCATTGACGTATATTGTTTCGTTGATGTCGTTGCCTATATACGCCTCACACGGTATCACCCTTTCCACCAGCCCTTGTTCATTATGTCTCCCAAGATAGCAAGTGTCTGTTGACCAACGCGGCCTGTTCAACCACCCGCTCAATTTCTTTCTCGTCAAATAGTGACTCGAAAATGGCCATGTCCGTGGGAGCGGGTTGTGAACTGAGCGTTCGTCTGGTCGATATCGAGGAAGTGCCTTCTTTGGCCGCTTGGCGAGCCCGTCTTTCTTCATTAATTTTCTGTTTCCTGTCCCGGAACAACTGTGTGGTGCTCTGCATTGGATCCACGAATGCAAAAACGACGCATTTGAACTGCCCGCAGAGGTCGGGATGGAAGAGGAGAAGATCCCGCCAAATTTCCGCCACAGCTTGAGGAGGGTTACGATGCCAATCTCCTAGACCAAAGTCTCCGATGACTACTCGATCATACTCGTGATGGAGACAGATACGGAGAGCGCTACAGATCTTTTCTCTCATACAGACTTTATCCTCAACGTCTGAAAAGGCGGTGTCGTTTCCTGTCACCTTGGGTCTTAGTACAGGAGACACCAAGACAACAGGCAAGTTGGGTGTCGGGTCAAGCTTTTCGTAATTGTCCTCTCGAGGACCGTAACAGACCGCAACACTGTCGCAGAACACTGCGGCAGTGTCAGAAACCGGATAATGGGGCATTGCCAGAGCGTTCATGCCTAGCCTCGGCTGGATGAGCGTATAGAAAAGATTGCTTCGGTGATAGAAATCTTCCTCGTAAGTTGGACGCACATCCCGGTGACGGGAGCCAGGCCCCTTGCGGCTGACCGCGCAGATGAACGGGACCCGGATTCTCTCGCCGCCAATGGCAACACTCTTCATGCTGTCGGCAGCAGCATTAGAGAGAGCAACCTTGACTGGATCACCGGTCACAATTCGAAACTCTGGACGGCTTTGGCTCTGAGTGTGGCGAGTTATCGGAAAGTCCGTCATGCCTCTATCGTAAGTGATTGGGATCGATAGGACCGGAGTAGGTAAATCCGGACGGGCAGGGGGCGGTATGGGGTGTATGAAGTTCCCCTCGGTACCAGCCGCCACCTGGTGAGGCGTATCTTCAGAGTCCATGTTGGGAGAGCGCTTGTGAGTAGCAAAGATATATGTTCAAGAGTGAAGAGATCTTGCAAAAAGAGCTGAATACTGATTTGCGAGCGGGATGTTGTAGCGAGTTTGAAACTCGACATGATGAAGGCCATTCGACGACTTTATATACTTTCATTTTGTCATGTAAGACGTTAATATAGCAGTGTTCTTTGCGGTGTTCATTCAGGAGTCTTCGCCAATGGTGTTCGTCAGAAACGTCTGTTATTAGTGTTCAACCTTGGGCCATTCTCAAAGCCGTACGAAGGGTTTGCCTCGCTGCGAACGCTGACGGTTCTGAACTTGAACGTGCACTTGTCCATGCTGTTTTCGCTCGCTGTGCTGTTCGCAAGTCGACCCCGTGCTACCACGCGATTGCAACGCCATGCCTGGCAAGGCCGACGATACATGCTGCACTGAGACGTGCAAGTTGTGGCGGCCTGCTCCTACGTTGGGATGCTTGGAGAGAACAATCGCGCAAGCACTCGTTCGCGAGGCTACGTGAACACATAGCCCATGAAGTTTTGTGTTTGTATGTGCATGTATGTTCATCCTTGTAGCGGGAGTTATCAGGTCGTGAACGAGCTCTGGAACGCCGTCACTAGCCACGAGCTTTGTTAGGCCAGGTGTACGCCGAGGATCCGTGGTCTATACATCATGCATTGTGGTCAGGTGAGTCTTTGAAGGTGTCGTCTTTTTGAGTGATTGCCCTTCATCTGTCTGAATTCATATAGGGCCACGCAGCGAGACCCTAGTATTGCCTACCTACCTAGTAATAAGTATATGGATGTATCTAGGTAGGCACATATGCAAGTGCGGCTGTAACTTCCCCCTGAATTCTCTTGACTCTTCATTTCCAAATCTTCAGGTCCTCTCCTCAGGCTCTCCTCACTCTTCGCATCACCGATCGCCCCTTCTACCCCTTCAGCAAGACGCACAGCGCCTCCCACATGAATGGTCTTATGACGTCGTCTCAGCGCTCGCCGCTCAGCGCCGCCATCAAGTTTGGAAACACACGTCACATCACCTGCTCGACCTGGCTCAGTGTCACAAAGAAGTTCAACTCTAGCATAGACTGACGCCGAGGGAATAATGTGTCATTCAGCAGCTATCTTTTTGAAAGATCGGGGCGCATCAGAAGGCGCTACCTAGTACCAGAGGGCATTGCGCCGAGTCTAAGACCGCCGAGCCCGTGTACCTGCAATGAGACATCATCAGCATAGTCGGTTAGACTTTCAACTCTGCCAAAGAGCAACATAGGAAAAGGAATCACCGAGCAAGAGAGTGCATTTGATCAATATTGCTTTATTGCTTCGTTGTATGTATACCTCGCACGGTATCATCCTGTCCACCAGCCTTTTTTCGTTATGTCTCCCCAGATAGCAAGGGTCTGTTGATCACGGCCACCGGGTCAATTGAATGACCCGCTCAATTTCGTTGCGGCGAAATACTGACTCGAAAATGGCCATGTCCGTGAGCGCGGGTTGTGAACTGTGCGCTACAGATAGTCTGGCCGATGCCGAGGAAGTGCCTTCTTTGGCCTCACGCCGAGCCCGTGCCCTTTCTTTGTGTTTCTTTAAGTCGTCCCGGAACCTCTGTGTGGTGCTCTGCATTGGATCCACGAATGCAAAAACGACGTATTTGAACTGCCCGCAGAGGTCAGGATGGAAGAGGAGAAGATCCCGCCAAATTTCCGCCACAGCTTGAGGAGGGTTACGAAAGCCATCTCCTAGACCAAAGTCTCCGATGACTACTCGATCATACTTGTGATGGAGACAGATACGGAGAGCGCTACAGATATTTTCTCTCATACCGAATTTACTCGCAACGTCTGAAAAGGCGGTGCCGTTTTCTTTCACCTTGGGTCTTACTACAGGAGACACCAAGACAACAGGCAAGTTGGGTGTCGGGTCAAGCTTTTCGTAATTGTCCTCTCGAGGACCGTAATAGACCGCAACACTGTCGCAGAACACTGCGTCAGTGTCAGAAATCAGATAATAGCCCATTGCCAGAGCGTTCATGCCTCGCCTCGGCTGAATGAGCGTATCGAAAAGATTGCTTCGGTGATAGAAATCTTCCTCGTAAGTTGGACGCACATCCCGGTTACGGGAGTCAGGCCCGTAGTGGCTGGCCGCGCAGATGAACGGGACCCGGATTCTCTCGCCGCCAATGGCAACACTCTTCATGCTGTCGGCAGCAGCATTAGAGAGAGCAACCTTGACTGGATCGCCGGTCACAATTCGAAACTCTGGACAGCTTTGGCTCTGAGTGTGGCGAGTTATCTGAAAGTCCGCCATGCGTCTATCGTAAGTGATTGGGCTCGATAGGACCGGAGTAGGGAAATCCGGACGGGCAGGGAGCGGTATGGGGTGTATGAAGTTCCCCTCGGTACCAGCCGCCACCTGGTGAGTCGTATCTTCAGAGTCCATGTTGGGAGAGCGCTTGTGAGTAGCAAAGATATGTGCTCAAGAGTGAAGAGATCTTGCAAAAAGAGCTGAATACTGATTTGCGAGCGGGATGTTGTAGCGAGTTTGAAACTCGACATGATGAAGGCCATTCGACGACTTTATATACTTTCATTTTGTCATGTAAGACGTTAATATAGTAGTGTTCTTTGCGGCGTTCATTCAGGAGTCTTCGCCAACAGTGTTCGTCAGAAACGTCTGTTATTAGTGTTCAAACTTGGGCCATTCTCCAAGCCGTACGAAGGGTTTGCCTCGCTGCGAACGCTGACGGTTCTGACCATTAACGTCACTTGTCCATGCTGTTTTCGCTCGCTGTGCTGTTCGCAAGTCGACCCCGTGCTACCACGCGATTGCAACGCCATGCCTGGCAAGGCCGACGATACGTGCTGCACTGAGACGTGCAAGTTGTGGCGGCCTGCTCGGAGCTCCTACGTTGGGATGCTTGGAGAGCACGATTGTCGCGAGGCTACGTGAACGTAGCCCATGAAGTTACATGTGTGTGTTTGTATGAGTCTTCACCCTCGCAGTGGAAGTCATCAGGTCGTGAACGAGGTCTGGAACACCTTCACTAGCCACGAGTGCGAGAGCTAGGTATACGCCAAGAACCGTGATAGATTCTCATGGATTGTGGCCGGGTAAGTCTTTGACGTGTAGTCTTCGGAGTATTTACGCTTCTGCTGTCTGGTCCCTAAGGTTTGAATCAGTTCATATTCGCTAGACTTTTTGCAGCGTTGAATCAGCAAAGTAAGCACATATAGACCCAGCACACATCCTCGAGAATCTCAGAGTCAACCATCTTTTTGGTTCTTACCTTCTGTTATGTCAACAGGACAATCACGGATACATGTCGACGCATGAATTCGAATTATGAGTCACCAGTCCTGAGTCGTGTACTGGTGGTGGCTTGATTGGACTGAAAGAGAGGATCAATCGCCTTGCTGGTGAGTCCGTTGTCTGTGAGCTGTCCGGGAGTAAAATCAGAAATGGGGAGGGGAAAATCATGCTGCCTTCGCCGAGTGACTGGTACAGCTCCTTGGCCAAGAAGAATACAATCACCACACTTGGGTTCATGTGCGAGCTTTACTTTCGATGCCGTCGCACATGATGGCACATCCATCACGACTTCTGCTAGATACTTTGAAGAGAAAGACATACGACTGTGACGGGTACAGCCTGCCCGGCTACGCAGGATCTAGAGGGTTCGTTCGACTCTGGAATCTGAATAACTGTTTTCGTGATTTGGCTCATATAAACATTAACACGTTAATAGTACGTGTCAGCAGCAGCTAAAAAATATGTCTTGACAAACACAAACTTCTATGTTGTAGCACAACTTACGACACCTTCTGCCTCGCCACAAGAAAGCTCGCATGCATAACAAAGTAGAGAGTCAGGATTGAAGACAGACGTACGACAAAACGCTTTGCAAATGTGTAAGCAACAAGGACACTGGAACGAGAAACTTTACATATATAGAGTTGTATTGACTTATATGATCAAACTATGTGTGAGGCAAAGAAAGAAGTTGTTGGTAGTTTGTTAGAGCCCAACTTCATAATGTTCGTTCAAGTATCCAGACCATCGCCCACAGTTTCGCCAAGTGGTACAGCCAGACTCGCAATTAACTCGCCAGCCGACTTAAAGTCATCATCAGCGAAAAACATATCCGGTCCTTTGGGCTGGCTCTTGTGAGCGTGTGTTCGTGTAAATATAAACTAACTTCTCAACACGCTCGTTCGTTAAGCGGTTGCGGACTTGCTGTGAATGTACCCATGAGTTGGCCAATTTCTTTCAGCTGCTCTCTATTCACCCCAGCTCGGGAGCAGCTGAAAGAAAAACTGGGGTGAATAGAGAGCAGCTGAGAGCAATTGGTCAACTCACGGATACATACATAGCAAGTCCCGCAACCGCTTGACGAACGAGCGTGTTGAGAAGTTAGTTTATATTTACACGAACACACGCTTGCTCCACGAGAGCCAGCCCAAAGGGCCGGATGAGTTTTTCGCTCATGATGACTTTAAGTCGGATGGCGAGTTAATTGCGAGTCTGTCTAGCTGTATCATTCGGCGAAACCGTGGGCGATGATCTGACGGTGCAAGTCGTGACAGCGTGCTATTGTGTGGGGGTGCTTGGAGAACACGATTTCGTTCGCGAGGCCATGTGAACACCAAGGCGTTAGGTTGTGCCTACATGTGTTAGGTAACCCCCTCAGTGGAATTCTTATTTAGCTTAAAACTTCGTCATGTATGTTGTATGCTCTATTCGGATCGCGTTCAAAGTTTGCTTTTTGACGCATGATCAGAGGTTCTTGATAGGATCAGGGTCAGGGCTACCTATACGGCGGCCAGTCCAGAGAGAGTACCCCAAGCTCATCGAGGCATTATAATACGATTCTAGCCGCGCGTTCTCGTGCGTCAATATTCAAGACCGTATCGTCATTGAGCATAGTCGGAAGATATTGCTCAAAATAATCGCCATGAACGGCGTCTGTTACGACGCCTCTCTTTGAGCCAGCCGTGTGACCGTGTTATGAGAGGCCGACGAGAGGAACTGGTTAACATGGTGATTCCGTTCAGAGTCATTCGAGTTTATTTCGTTGACCGCGACGTTGTTACAAGTTGAGAACTTGAGGTGGTGGTGTAACCGCCGAGGTGAAGTGGTCTCCGAGTTCTCCACTGATGAAGGATTTTTAAGTTTTACCTACCGGGACCCCTCCGGGAGAGGAGGGGATACCCACCTAAGGTACCTAGGTACCTATGTACATAGGAGGTACTCAAGCAAGCGCGTGGAAGCCCCCACCTTGGCGCGTCTCAGCCTTGTCGCCAGCGGCTGCTCCCATCCGATCGTTTCGCGACAAGCAACAAGCGCGCACGTAAATTCAACCTCAGAACGTGTTCCGTCACCAGCTCAGCTCCGTCTCCTGTGTCCGCCCCCGTAGGCCAAGACGACGCCCCCGAAGCGAAGCAGCCTGCAGCAGAAGCGACATTCACAGGAAGAGACCTTTCGGTTTGACCTCCAAAGTCGCCCAGCATGTCGAGTGCCGCGGCCAAATGGCGCGAGGAGCAAATCCTCATCATCTGCCCCGGGAGCAAGACGACCATGGCTCAGCTAGGCTGCACGGAGCTGACGCCTCCAACACACAGAATCCCAACGAGAATGTTCCGAGACGGGAACGAATGGCGACCGTATTATACCTTTAAGCGAACAAAAGTGGTGGATGGCGTCGAAACCGAGGAGTGGGTAGAGGATGTAGATGGAGACGAAGGCGCCGTGTGGCCGATTCGAGGCGGCAGGATCGTACGCATGGATGCCTTTCTGGCCTTTCTGGAACACGTCCACAGCTTACTCACGACGACGTACCACAACACGCCCATCATGTTGATGGCTTCCCCTCAGTGGACACGGCCGGACTGCGAAGCGATTGCGCAGTATGTTTTTGAAAAGACGCGCACGCCGGCACTGTGCATGATTCATAGTGGGCTCGCGACGCAGTATGGCCTCAAGTGGCCCAACATGACGGTCATTGATATCGGCTACGAAAAGGTGGATGTGACGGCGATTCATGACGGGAGAGTGGTCAACCAGATTGATTTGGGCTCATCGGGTAGTGAGAAGCAGATCAGTGGGGGGGAGATCTTTACGCGGCGGTTGCAGAAGTTGCTCGGCGCGAAGAACTTTACGTACGATATGGCGGAGAAGCTCAAGAAGAGCCCCATTTGTGAGGTTCTTCCCTATGCGGCTGGGGCGGAGGACCTCGTTGAGCTTCCCAAGGAGACTGTCCCAGCGGGGGCACCACCACCACCGGCGGCGGCGGAGGAAGGCACGTCTGAGTCCGTTGCCGAGCCCGCGCCGGCAACTGAGCTCATCGAAGAACCCGTCGATGATGCCGGCGATAGCAACGGTGATTCGATGACGGCCTTGGCTACGCCCGTCCGCGTGGACGACGGCGTGTTGGACGTTGCGGCTATTGTGACGAGCGGACAGACCAAGGAGTTCCTGGCCCGCAAGGAAGAGGAAAAAGAAAAAGAGAAGAAGAAGGCGGGACGGAAACTCAAGGCGCAGCAGGACGCCGAGGCAGCTTCGTCCGCCAGGCCTGTCCGGCTACCCAACTCAAAGAGAAAGGTGACTACGTTTACCTATGAGGAGGTCATCCAAGAACTCGTTGCGCCCGAGACGTCACAAAACAGCAGTGTAGCCCTGAACGAGGACGGCACGGCGCCTGATGTCACCACCACCACTACCACGGGACAAGAAGACGAAGCAGCAGCAGCAACCGCCACAGAAGCTCCCAGCTCAGCCAATGCAGCTTCCACCACACCCCCCGAACACCAACCCAGACGCGTCCGCCGCGACATTGAAATTGGCCTCGAACGCTTCACCTTTGCAGACCGCCACGAAATCGACCGCATCGTCACAGCCATCTACCACACCATTCAGGGCATCGACGACATGTACATGCGGCCCCCCTGCTGGGATAACCTAGTCTTCGTCGGCAACGGATCCCGCCTGCGGGGCCTGAAAGAAAACATCTTGCAGACCCTACAGGCGAGGCATCTTGTTTCGCCGTCTACAGCTACCATGTTTACATCGGAATTGCCTTCTAATGTGGCTACTCCTACGGGAACGGGCGCGCAGACGCCCACTGGGTCTTTCAATGGTGGAGTCGGAGGTGTAGGGGGAGGACACACCAGCGGGGTGAATCCTCTTCTGCAGGCTGCCACTACGGCTAGTACCCTCGGCGTAGGGGGTCCAGGAGCAGCAACAGGAGCGAATAACAGTACGACTCCGGCGGCGGGATCGGAGGCCGCGGGCCCGGCTGCGACGGGGGCGTATCATTTCCACAGTCAGACGCCGACGAGTATCAAGACGGCTGTGCTGCCGACGTATTTGAGTGAGTGGACGAAGAATGGGTTTGAGGAGGCCATGTTTTTGGGGGCGCAGGTTGCGGCGAGGATTGCGTTTAGTTTGCATGGTGGGCTGGATACGCAGGGGATGGAGGCGCAGAGGTTGATGAGTTTGAGTAGGGTTGATTATAAGTATGTTCCCCCCCTTATGTTACACCCCTTCCTTCTTTTACTGTAGGGACGATGTTTTGCGTGCAGTGGCTAACGGTTTTGGGCAGTGAGCTTGGTCCGAAGGGGATACGAAAGCATTCTATGCTGCAGTAGATCTGGATGTGTCAAAGATGCAGGCGAAGGTGCATGAATAGAAAGAGGTGTAGGGGTAGGCGAAGATGTAGAAGGAGATGTTGATGTTGATGTTGAGAATAGCACGGGAGGAGAGAATTGCGGATGTGCTGGCCCCAAAAGGATTACAGGTTTTCATCATCCCTTCTTAGACCAAAAATGGTAGGGTATGGAGTTTAGGATCTTGTTTGTTTGTTCTTGCTTTGCTTCCTTTCTCTCCTGATTACGAGGGACGAGAGAGATGGATATAAGGCTCTGGAGAGGAGTGCCGTGGGTAGGTGTTGGTGGTGGGCTGGAGACGGGTTGGAAGACTGGTTGTGGGAAGAGCCATGAGCTTTCTTGTATACTGCGTATGTATTCGCTATGTACAAGGGCCAAGGAATGAACAATGATTTATAGGCTACATTGTACAATGATTGACATAGATACAAACTTACAAAGTGAAGAAAGGGCTCAGTATGAGAACGACACGGGGCGCCGTAACTCTCATCAGTGGGTGCGCCCCGCTTTTCCTTTCCACATTAGGTACATTCCCGAGACGGATCCACGTGATAACGCAGCGGTGACAATCCGCGTCGCGCGACTCGCGCCTGTCCAGGGGGTCATGCAGTTTATGAGCTCTTTTCTACTTACCACTTTGAACATTTCTGAGCATCGTCTTCATTTCTGTCGACCTTTTCCATGGCTGAGTTTCCGTCAGACGCCTTGCCGCCCGAGGCAATCTATGCAACGAAAGACGCTCTCATCGATGCCATCAATGCCTGGTCACACGATCGAGGCTACACCTTTACTGTCGGTCGGTCCACGCGCGAGAAATCAGGCCGGATCCTCATCACCTATGCCTGTGGTCGGGGCGGCTTCCCAAAAGTTTCACGGCGCATTCAGCAGACATCATCCCGTCGCTGCGGATGCCCCTTTTCGATCAATGCCAAGCAGCTTCCCGACGAGGGTGGCTGGGCCCTTCGCCACAGACCTGATCCAGCCTGTGCGTTTCATAATCATGCTCCTAGCAGACTTCCCACAGCTTATTCAACGAATGGGTACCTCGAACCGGAAGAACAAGCTTTGATGAACGGCCTTTGGGAAGCTGAAGTCCCCCTCAACAACATCCGGGCTTGGGTGAGGCAGAATACGGCCTCCAAAGCAGCGGCCAAAGGTCGACGAGCCACCCAGTGCCCACCACCGTTAAACCCTCTGATCCAACAGATTTATTCAAAGGGCTTCTGGACTCGAGTGGAGATTGATGCCCAAGACACGCTGCAGTCTGCGTTATTTTACCATCCAGACTCTATCCGATATCTTAAGGACTATCCGCAGCAGCTCACATTAGATTGTACAGGTCGAAAGAATAAATTCAACAAGCCCCTTTTCGAGATTATAGGCACAGATACGTGGAACCGTCCCTTTTGTGTTGCCTTTGCTCTTCTTCGCGGCGAAGCGACAGAGGACTTTGCCTGGGCAGTGAACCAAGTAAAGAGTATATCCGAGTACCACGATATCCCGCCCCCTTCTGTTGTTCGCACAGATGGCTGTCCCGCCTGCGTGAGTGCGGTTGACGTATGCTTTCCAACCGCAGTCTCGGTACTCTCGACGGCGGTATCTACTCAACAACTTTTTCAAGAGCCTCAGACTTATATCGAGCCTGCCGATCAACAGATGAATGACCTAGTTTCAGGCATACAACAGACCCCAGGTGCAGTCGAGGTATTTGGGATTCTTGATCTGCCGAGGGCACCTCCCACGTGCAGCGTATGCCACCAACAAGGCCACAAAATGACCTCGATGGTGTGCCCTCAGCGGCGTTCCGAGTCTGATCGAAATGGCACCGTCTGATCAATGAAAGACAATGCATTGGAAAAAACTACTCAATATACAGCAGGGTGCGTCTGACTAAATAAGGCGTGAGGCTCCAAGTGGATTAGCCAGCCACAACGGCAGTTTATAATCACATTCTTGTGAGCTTGTCGAGATTGAGGCACAATGCTAGCCATTAGCTGCAGAACGGCCTGCTTTCTTGACTGCTGCCCTGTCCATTGGCGTACGTGCTATTGTGCTTCCGTACAATAGCCAGAAGCAACCACGAGCGCTATCAAAATGCGAGGAGCCTTTAATATAAGCAGACGCCGGCTATCAAAGCGAAAGAAGCTCACAGAAAGGCATATGACCTTCTGATGCGTCTGACAATAGAGAGTGCAATTGGTGCCTAAACTTCAATCAGAGATGAATACAGGCTACCTTATCAAATCGCGACTCGCCACGGCGCCCCTGGAGACGAAAGGAGAGAAGATGACACATCTTGGTTTCTCACGAGGAAGTCAAATCGCGCTGAAGTGATGCGGGAAAAAATTGGGCGGTGCATGACTACCAACTTTGGCACCGCGGCACGGATGCCTTTTTTGCGCGACGGTAGCAGGACACATCAAGAAGGAACGAGGCTTTTTGAAAGACACACACCCTTCTGGCACGATGCAGTAAGAAAGAGTGCGATTTTTGTCTCAACTTCAGCCTGGTGAACACAGAGCTCCCGTAACGGACCGCGGCGGCGTGCCTGGAGAAAGGAAGAGGAGGTGGTGTATCTCGCTTTCCCTAGTGAGAAAGTCGGAAGACGTTGAAGCTGATTCGGAAGGAGAATTGGCTGCCTATCAATCTCGGCATCGCGCTACGGATGCTGTTTGCGCAGCGGCAGCAGAGGATGTCGCTAGTCATCGGCTGAGGCACGGGACGGTAGAAAGGGAGAAGAAGGTGTGTGGTTCTTTTATAAGAAACGTGAAATCGAAGCGAGGGTTTCGGTGCTGACAGGGGAAAGTCAGTGTATCTGGTTAATGGATGAAGCCAGGGATGTGCTGTTGATGGATCTGCCAATCAAGGTCCAGAGGGTCATTTCAATAGGGGCAGTGAAGTCGAACAGTCGGCTGGCGAGGCCAAGTATGTGGTTGTTACTAGCACTAGCAATACATATGAAGAAGACGTATTCCGGCTTGATCCTCGACTGGCCTCCCAAACGTGTGATGAACAAGACCAGAGAGACTTCGTTTTCCCGTGGTCAATGCTATGAACGCTTCAGCTTATGTGCCAATATGATTTACTTCGAGGTTGTCGAAACCTCGACCAACTCTAGCTATCCCACCGACCAACAAAAACTTGTTCTGACTTTGGCATGTTTGTTTCAACCTGTCATCACAGTGCGGCGACGCATTGCCCTTTTCTGGATACGAATCACGATGTTCCTTGTATGTATGTACTGTACACGGTATCGATACAACTGTCAAGGAATTAAGATGGGCAAAAACGCAAGGCCAGAACAGCACCCCAGCACCCGCAGGGACAGCAATGGCCTCATCAGCCTAACCAGTATTACCAACAGATCCAGCATTGGGGTCCTCCCCAGAACCGGCCGTATATCCATTGGTTCCCTCAGCCCGGCCAGCACTTTCTACAGCCACCGGCTAGCTAGCCGGACGTACTGTCTGATGATGAACATTGTCGCGAGTAAGTACTGCTATTGGACTGTAAGCTCAGTCCTAGCTAGGACTGCAATAAACTATGTAGAAATACCTGCTTGTTCAGATAAGTTTCTCGCAAATAAGGTATGGAAGCCTGCCTTGAATGAAGTTGGTGTTATGCACGCTTGTTGGTACACAAGCCCACAGCGACCACAACACCATACAGCGACCACCGCGCCTTCTATAAGACCAACCATTGACCCAAGAGAAGATACGACCTGTTTTGTGTTTGTGTGCGTCACGCACCACTTTGCTTATGCATGCATGCATTGCTATTTGTGTGACCTTATGGTCTGACACTTGGACTTCAAACCCTTTCTGCAGGACATTCAGCCTTCAGGGCTACTTCAAAGAAACCGCATCGAAAATCTTATTCGGTGTTGGAAGATCAATACTTACCCAAGTGGACTTGATCTTGCTGCAATAAGACTAGAACGACAAGCAAAGAGAATTTGAGCAAAATCCAAATTGTCGGCTCGTAGGGGCATACATCGCAAAGCGAAACATAACGAATCTGGATTCAGTCTTCTTGGTTGGGCTTGTCCATCTTCCTGAATGGGATCGAGCTATGCATATATGCACCAGTGGCTCATGATGTGGGATACTCCATTCCTGTGAAATCGGTCTCAACACTGTGGCACCACTGTGAAACCTCCGTGATGCACATGTCCTGTCTGAGACGACTGCGACTATTGGTAGTGGAGCGGTCCCAACACAAACGATGTAAGTTGGTTAATATCTTAGCTAATAAGATTAGTGCTATATTCAAGACATTTATACATACGACTCTCTAGACCAACGCTTTCTAGTGGTGTGTATGCTAAAAGAACAGGCTAAAGCATTCCAGAAAGTGGAATTTGTCGAGGTTGATATGAGTGTGAAGAGACTCAAGGGTGAGGTTAATCAGGAGATAATCTTTGTATGCCAATACTATCAACATGGAAAAAGTAAGCCTTTTCTCTCTCCATTGTATCGAACTTGAAATCAGCCAAAACTTTAACACAGTTGTAACCGTGGCACGGATCTTCTGCAACTGGGAAGGCTAATCAACGTATTTCCATGTCTTTGATCGTATCTCCGTAGTACTACAGAATGTCACTGGTCGGCCACTTCGCTGGAAATATCTTAATGATGATACTTCAGATCAAGGGGGAATTCGCGCCGTCATCATGGATATGTCTTCAAAGGCTTGCTCAGGTGGGATAGTAATCTAACCCGATGAACAAAGGCCTAGGAAGATAGATATCGTGACATATCCATGATGACGGCAAGAATTCCACTTTGATCTGAACTGTCTTCATTAAGATATTTCCAGCGAAACCGACCAAGGATATTATGAAGTACTAAAGAGATGCGTTCAAAGGCATAGAAATGCGTTGATTTGCCCTCCCGGTTGCAGAAGATTCGTGCTAAGGTTATAACTGTGTTACAGTATTAGCTAATTTCAAGTTCGATACTGTCTCAGGCTCTCAATACAATTGAGAAAAAGAGGCTTCCTTTTTCCATGTAGAAAGGATCGGCATGCAAATAAGATCGCCCTGTTCTTTAACCCCAGAAAGTGTTGGTCTAGAAAACCATATGTATAAACATCTTGAATATAGCACTAATCTTATTAGCTAAGATCTATTAGCATGTTAATCAACTTACATCGCCTCAATTTTGCTCAAGATCTTTTTGTCGTCCTGCTTCTACTGCAGCAGGATCAAGTCCACTTGGGTAAGTATCGGTCTTGCAAAACCGCATCAGATTTCCGATACGGTTTCTTTGGAGTAGCCCTGGATGTCAGGCAGCAATGGTTTGTTGCAATAGTATCGCAATTGAACTGAGCTAGGACTAAGCCTACAGTCCAATCGCAGTACTTACTCGCAATAGTGTTCATCGTCAGAGCCAGTACGTCCGGCTGGCTGGGCGGTGGCTGTGGAAAATGCTGGTCGGGCTGAGGCAACCAAGGGATGTACGGCTGCTTCTGGAGAGGGCCCCAATGCTGGGTCTGTTGGTGATACTGATTAGGCTGATGAGGCCATTGCTGCCCCTGCGGGTGCTGTCCGGGCCGAGCGTGCTTCTGCGGCTCTTCGCTGGCGTGTGACGGGCCACGGCTGAGGTGTCGCTGACTCGCCGTCGCCTAGGTAGGGACTTGGTCCACAGCCGATGCTTGAGAAGCCGTCGGAGAGGGCGCGTGTGAACGTCCGACAGCGCGTCTGGGTTGTCGCTGCTATCCGCTCTCGTCCGAGATTGCTGCTGTTGATCGGATTGGTGTGTGACCGTGTGTCGAAGCCGGTTGATGTGACGTCCGTACGAATCATGCCGTACTTGGCCGCTCAAATTGCTTTGCCTTTCGTTCCTAATGTTTCCAGGCCGTCTGGAACTATCTTCCTGGACTTGACCACTCGACCGGGACTTCAAAGGTCTGAGCCTCTGTCGGGCGATATTCATCAAAGTCGAAGACGATGGGCTGGACTAAGCTTGACTTTTTTTCTGTGTTGTTGATCGGAGGCGAGGTAGCCACTGTGCTCCCACAATCAGTTCAGGCGGGCGAGGGCCGATCCGACATCAAAACTCTTCAGTCTCTGCGGTGAGACGTGGGTCCGCCGCAACTTGCAAGGAGTGCGTGTAAAATGGTCAACGGACACGAGTAAACAAGAAAACAGGAAAAAACCCTACCTAATAAGCGAAGCTGCTTACAATATAGACAGCCGTCACGTGACGTGACACTCATTCTCAAATCTCAATCGCAAGTTCGCAACCCCCTTTCAGCCCTTTCAGCCACCCTGTTCAGTGACTTGTAGTGAGCCTCCGGACCGTCAATGCTATCACAAAAACAAACACAGCGTTTACGGTAAGAGTAGATTCCAACTGAGTATCATTAAATCCTCATCCGCTACAATATCACAACCAAGCATACAAAATACAAAGCAGCACCAAACATCCAACAAAATGCAAACCCCTTCCATGCCATACATACATAGGTACATACTACAAACATGATAACACACATAACCCGCGGAAACACCACGCGAGCCTCCCTCATTAATTTTACCACCCTCCTCTCCGTACCCAAAACTTTCCAACTTCGACATATGTAATACTATACACACAAACAAGAAGTCCAAAACAGGAACCCCTGAAAAAATGCCTAGTATGGTATATTCTAATTTCCCCGTCGCGATGCTGCTAAAGAGCAAATGCTAAAGAAGCAAAAAGCCAAAAATGTGTTCGTGCATGCGTGTCAGTCAGGTGCAGCATTCATAGAGTCGTCTTTCTTTTCGTCGTCACAGCAAGAATGGAGATCGTTAACCAGCTGCGTTGCGGGCTTCGGCTTCGAGGGCGGCTTTGTGCCAGTCTGTTTTGAGGAGGTAGGTGTATTCGATGATGGAGACGCTGTGAGAAGAGTTAATACGTTGTTCTTCGAGGTTGCCCTTGGAAGGCAATCTTTTGGGATTTTGCTTTGTGTGGGGGGAGTGGTGAATGGAATGGGCACACAACCACAGAGAGAAGCTGGTTGAAAAAGTGCGACAGGAGCAAGGGACAGAGGAAGAGCCGGGAAATATAAAGAGAAAGCCTTACATGATCAATCCAACCGTGACACCCGCCCACAGCCCCTCGAGCTTCCAGTCCAGCCCAAACGCAAGGGCCAGCGAGACGGGCAGCGAAATCACGTAATACGAAATCAAATTGGCGGGCCCTCCGATGGACTGCTTGCCAATACCACGGAGAAGGCCGTGTGCGCCGGCGCCCAGCCCGTCAAAAACCTGCATGACAGCCACAACGGGCAGAACGCGCGCAACGGCCTGGATGACACCGGGGTCGTTGGTGAAGAGAAGGGGGAGGTGGAAGCGCAGGGCGGAGAAGACAGTGAGGTTGAGGAGGCCGATGAGGAGGGCGGCGACGAATGTCTGGGGGTCATAAGTTAGCAGTGATCTGACTTGAGGGGTGTGACTGATTCATAGAATCACAGATGCTCATGGGAAGTGCAACAGGAAAAACAAAAATAACACAAAATAACAGAGCACGGGGCGAAAGAACAGAACGACTGTGGGTAATGCTAAGAGTTGAATAGCTATACGTACCACTTTGCCCGTAATCTTGGCCGCATCAACCAATCCAGCGCCCATCAGATTAGCCACACGCGTAGACGCAGCAATGGACATGGGGAACGGAATCTGGTACGAGATGGACGACAAGGTAACTAGCACGCTCTGCGCCGCGAGATACTCGGTACCAAAGCGACCCGAAAGCAGTGTCATAATCTCAAAAGCCAGCCACTCCGCCTCGACCATGATCATGCCCGGCAAGGCCAGCCGAATCATGACCCACCAGTTGGACAGGGCCCTACGACTGAAGCCTCCCCAGCACTGCCTGCCGTCGATAAAGACGACGTAGAGGAAGAGCAGGATCGGCAGTAGAGTCTCGGTTATAGCGACAGCAATGGGGGCGCCAATAAAGCCCCAGCCCAGCTTCCACACCAGGAGCCAGTTGATGAAGATATTGACGGGGGCCGCAACGATGAGCACGTAAGTAGTGGCGCGGAACAGACCCTGGGCCTGGGTGAAGCGCTTGCCGACCTCGAAGAGCACGAGACCCGGGATACTAAAAATCATGACGCGCAGGTACAGAGCGGCCAGGCGGGCGGTCTCGGCATCCGGCACCACGTAAATCAGAATGCTCTCGGCAAAGAGCCACAAAACGGCAACAGGCACCGACAGGCACAGCAAGAAGCAGGCCATGCGCTGGCACTGCAGACCCACGAGATGTTTGTGTCCTGAACCATAAGCCTGCGCGCAGAGTGTGTCGAGGCTGGTGGCGAGGCCCTGGAAGGGGGCCAGACAGCTGATGGCTTGCGACATGTTGGCCAGGGACACGGCGCCCAATTCCACCTTGCCGATACGGCCGACGGCGAAGACACTGGCCACATTGATGGAGTACTGCAAGAAGAAGGTGACGATGAGTGGCATCGAGTATGAGATGATCGTCCGGGTCTCGCGCTGCCACGAGGCAGGGACATGGCGCGAGGGAACCGGCTGCTCCCATGGTTGCTCCCACTGCTGCGTCCATGGCTGCTCGTCGTCGTCACCCGAGCCTGTAACTGGACCTGAGCCTGAAGTTGAACCCGAGTCCACGTCCGGTTCAGAGCTGGTGTCGGACCGGTTATCGAGGTCTGCGTTGACCAACAAAGGGGCTGTTTCTGTCGGGGCGATTCGCGTGGCCGGCGCCTTCGTAGGAGCCCCGGCATCGGCACCGGAACGCGGCTTCTTCACGCTGAACATCCGGCGGACCATGCGGGCCGCCAGACTGCGCTTCCGTGGCGGCTTGGTTTGTTTCGGAGTTGGGGAGTCAATGTCTCGCAGTAGGCTCCTGGCGCGACGAACCTGCTTCTGTTCCCGCGGCGGCGTCGGCATCGGCATCGGTTCGTTGACGAGGGGCTGCGCGTCGTTGAAGACCGGCCGCGAGCCGCCGTACGCAACGCCGCTGGGCCGGCGACACATGGGATCGCCGGGATGCTCCGAATGGTCGTCGTCATGGCCCTCTTCGGCCCGAATAATATCACGGTCCTCCTCGGGACATGCTGCTATGTCGTCGGCAAGGAAACGCTCAGCCAGCGGCGAGCACGCCAAGTATTGTTGCTGCACCGACGCCGACACGAGATTCCGACCACGGCCACTCGGCGAGCCGATGACCGGCCTCGCACCCACCATGTCGCACACGGTACGCTCACGGTTACGCACCCGGAACGGTGTAGTTGTCGGATCTCCAAGTGGCGGAGCGAGGGGTTGATGAGCCGCGGACTTCCGAGCAGGTCAGGAAGCTGATTGGGAGACTGGACGAAAAACGACGGCGAGGGCGTTCAAGACAATGGCTGGCACCGCGGCGAGCTGTGATGTTGCCAACCGCTGGATGATACCAACGAGCAAGTCGATAGGAAGCAGGAGACGTGATAAAATAAGGACGGAGTGAGAGAAAAGTAAAAGGGGCTTCTCACGAGACGGCACACTACGAGGATGCGGACTTTTTGACAAGCGGCGCCCAATGGCAGCAAGCAAGCAAGACGAAAAACCTCGGGACCCGCACCGTCCGCGTAAAATATGAGCTGGAATCGGATTTATAGTCCCGTCAAGTCCCTGCCAAACAAGTCACCGACGGCGCGGCGACCAACGAGTCAGGCGAGTGGCGCCGAACAGGGGGAAAAAGACCCTCGATGTGGGTTCGTGGAGGCTGTCACCAAAGCAAGATCGATGCTGTTTTCTCCGGGGCGACAGGGCGTTGCTTGATATGGCGCAGAAGAGAAGACGAATACTGCTTTCTGTGAACAAGCCAGACGAAGAAAGAGAAGAAAAAGATTCACCAACTCTAGCACTAAAAAATTTCGGCCACGGGACCAGCCATGGATGGCGTTGTGATGAAGTGCAGAACTTGTTGGTTGGCTCCGCCCATCAGCCGCGACCCGCGCCACCTAAGCCGGACCATGTCTCCGAGCAAGGAGCGAAAGGCAAAAGATAAAGGCAAAAGGCCAAAAGGCGGTGCCGTAATAAATTTACGTTTCCGGTTTTGTAAGGGTCGGCATGATGCGTGATTATCGGTCGTCTTCTGGCACGTTGAAGGCGGGCTGGGTCTCAATCTCTGCGATGCTAGGCTTTGCATCTGTACCTAGCACGTCGTGCTGTCGAGAGACTTGTGCTAAGTTGTGCATGTACAGAATACAGAGTACGTCCGCGCTGGATCGCCATTGTTGAATCATTCACTCGACGCTATGACGTATGCAGAGCGAGCGGTGTGTGATCTGTGTAAAACGGATGTACGGATGTGCGGATGATTGATAAAGATATTTACGCGAATCCCATGTCATCTCTGCGTTGCGTTGCCTTGTGTGGTCTGTGCATTCAGCTTAAAGTGGCATCGTCATGGTGGTCCTGACTCCTGCTGCACCAATCAGAAGCTCCTTTGCTTTTATCAGCGTGCAATCGCCAGCCATCATTCGTACAATCGACGCGACGCGAAGTCTTTGTCGGGAATTAGGTAGTTTGTTGGAGCTCTTCCCCGCGTGTAACCTCACAGACGCGTCACGTCCTTGACTACACTTCATGTCGTGCTTCTACATTGAGTTTCAAGTTGTATTCACGAAAGCTTCGCAACATACCTTCGCATGCTTAAATAGCCCATACCTGACCGTGGCAATCCGGCGCGCTATGCGCCATCGAAGCAACCCAAGGGACTTCTCCTGTGCCGTACTGTTGCAACGGTAGGCTGTACGGCATCCGTACTGCTACCGGCACTGCATTCGGCTCGGCTGCAGGGTCCAATGGCCCTGGACTATCGGATTGGAACGTTCCTACCATAGACGGGGCGTCTGGTTGGAGAAGCTCTGGCCAGATCAAGACGCCCAGCTCCCACGATGCGATCCTCACTTGTCCCGAAGGCTTTGCCGCTCCACCCCATGCTTGCTTGGAAAGGTTCGCAGACGTCAGTAGAGCCCAGTCCAGCGTCTGGTTTTCGTTGTATCGTATATAAGTCTTGATGTGCGGAGCCGCCCTGTTTCTTCCACTGTTCTGGACGGCGATCCCGGAGGGCAGAGCTGTCGTCCAGCGTTAGACGAGCACACAATCAGTCGAGGAGGGGTATGGGCCACTGCAGACGTACCAGCTCCATCATCGCAGTCATTAGCCCAGTGATACAAGATTGGTTGCAAATACTTCATCTGTTGCGCTTGCTGAGCAGACTGGATTCTGGTATGAATGGATCCGCCCGACGCGTATCCGTCGAGAGATCTTCGGACTTCATCGGCTGTGGGGAACACAATCTTGAACCTCGGTCGTTGGCCTCTGCTCTGACCAGACGCAAGAGCATCGAAAAGGGTCTCCTGGAGCCAGCTATCTTTCCCCCCCAGCGTGGCAATAGAAGAGATTTGTACCACGACTTCTGCACTCCCTGCCTGACACGGTGCAGCCTTGAGATATCTCTTCATCGCAGACCAGCCAAATGGAGTATGTGATAGATCATGGCCATCATGCACTCCGGGCGCACTGGCGACTAATGCTGCCCTCACAGCGGAAAAGTCGTACCTACTGAGCTTATCTGCAAGAGGTTTACAGGTAAGTACGCGACCGTCGTAGCATCTCAAGTAGCTCAACAGATCGGCCTTGAACCGATCGCCACTTCCGATGGCTAGGTCTTCGTAAGAAGAGGCTACTTGACTTCTCTCTGCTGCTTTAGGCAACCGTGGTGATCTCCAGACCGCATTGGTCATGTTTGTCCAGTCTTTAGCAATCATGTTGGCCGTGTGAATGACGACCTCGGCAGTATCATCATGGCGGAACAAGATCATCATCTTGGAATGATGAGTGCCAAACATCTCGGGCATGGGCGCTACATGAAGTTTCACATTATTATAGGCTGATGCGGCCAGCTTCATGTACACATGCAGTAACACAAGGTCAGACATGCGAGCCATACTAGTAGGCCAAGAAAAAGTAGCCAAATACAGCAGGAAGTAGGAAAAGGAAGAACTCACCGACAGCGCCATTCTTTGCGGATCTTCTCTCTTCCAGAACCCATGCACAACATGAACATCAACAAGGTGTCTTGTGTCAGGGTCAAAGGCATCCATCAAGAAGTCAATGTCATGCAGAAAATTGAACTCCCAGCATTCACTGATGAGAGCATCTCCTAGTATATCGTGCAGAGTCACGGCATCTTTGTTCAGTTCTTCTGGCAAGTCCCTGATCCAAGTCAACTGCCACGGAGACTTCCGATCATGGCCAGCATCAAGGCGTCTGTTCTTCTGCAGAGGACTGCTGAGCGCTTTATCGTCTTCAGTTTCATCTAGCCGTTGCCGCTTGCCGAGTGTGCTCATGATGCCCAGCGGATTTGAAGCTGATGCTGATCGTCTGTTACTGAAGGAAGTCTGATGAT
The DNA here is from genome assembly GCA_029405325.1 of Claviceps purpurea. Lineage (NCBI taxonomy): Eukaryota > Fungi > Ascomycota > Sordariomycetes > Hypocreales > Clavicipitaceae > Claviceps > Claviceps purpurea. Next base: position 1,105,594 of record CM055783.1, on the reverse strand, counting down.
GTGACACGTCTTCACGCCGATGGGAATTTCTCAGGATGTTGCATCCTTTTAGCATGCAGGTCAGGCGCCAGACTTGACTATGCGATCCCTCTCATTGGTGCTTGTATCAAATGTAGAGCTGCCAAGCGTATCAGGTCGTCCCGTGGATGAGAGTATTTCCAGGTAAGGTAGGCGGACAGATGAGGTTAAGATGAAGGGTTGTAACTCGTGACTCGTGGCTCGTGAGATCTCAGATGATGTAGGTATTGCTGTGGCGGTGGAGTACAATAGACCTTTGCCCCGCCACAGCCTGTACGAACTTACGAAGTAGGTAGACTGTGGCGTCCTTCGTTGGCAAAAATGACCAACCGCCCCCCTAGCTCGCGACAGCACGAGTGACGAGTGACGACCCCCTTCCTTTTTCCGAATGTTCTGCCCGACTGTTATCTGGTCCATCATCGTCATCTTGGGCAACAGCTCCATCCTTGTCACGGCTTCCTCCTGGCAATAGCCTCATCTTGGCATCAACTTCATCCTGGTGGCATTGGGTTCCGCCTGGAAGCGACTCTGCCCCGCCAGCCATTCTTTTCTAACTGCGGCAGATTTGGTACTGCATCATAACGCTGCATCTTTGTCCATCTCGCCCAGATGAGAAGCACCAATCATCTGAGCTCAATATCTTTCATGCACGCCTCTTCGTGTTCCATTGCTAGCTTCAGATAACTTCTTCACACTCCACCGACGCCATTTTCGATTCAACGCACAGCCCCGATTTGGCTCTCGGGTTTTATCTCGTCCGCTCATTCACCCAACACCTGCGCATTTTTGCGTCGCAAACAGCCTCGTGTCTGGTGCGGCATCTCGAAACAAAAGAAGGAAAACTCCGATACTCATGAAACTGAGTGTCTTGTCGCTTCTGGCCAGCGCATTAGCACTGGTCAGAGCAGAGCCTCTGGGGGACGAAGACGCCGATAAGGACGTTGCCGCGTCTACTGTCTTCAACTCCAAAACAGTTCCACCGCTCCTCGAGTTGACGGCGACGAACTGGAACGACGAAGTCAATAAAACCAAATGGCTTCTGGTTAAAAACTACAGGTACCACCATGCGCGCTGTTCTGGTTCTGCTGTTTTATTTCTCTCGCATGTGCTGACCTTGAGCCAAGCCCATACTGCGGGCACTGCAAGTATTTTGCACCGATTTATCAAACCCTGTACGAATTCTACTACACCTCCGATACCAAAGATGGCTCAAGCTTCGAGAAATTCTACGATTTCCGGTTCGCCACGCTTGACTGCACGATGCACGCAGATCTCTGCAATGAGCACAATGTGCTCTCCTTTCCCACGACTTCCCTTTACAAAAATGGGCAATTATTCGACGAGGTCCTGGGCGCAAAAAGCTTGAAGTTTGTCAGCAAGATGATTGAGAAGGGCTTGGAAAATGAGAAGCCTGGTTCTCGACCCAAGACGGTTGAGCTGCCGGAGGTCGGTGCCAAGGAGTTCCCTACACCCGATGCGTCGAAACCTGCCGGAGACTCGCCGGCCAAAACGGGCGACACCTCTGCGGACGATAAGACTGAGAAGAAGTCTACCACAGAGAGCGCCAAGAAGGTGGCAGATGAGGAAGCCACTGACAAGGCGTTCGGAAAGGGTTGGAAGGTTCCTACGGCCGGAGAGCTGGAGAAGGAACGAAAACCGAATAAGCCAGCAGTCACCCCAAATACGGATGGCGTCTCAATCGATCTGACGGCCGAAGCTTTTCAGAAGCGGGTGACGCAGACGCAGGATGCGTGGTTCATCAAGTTCTACGCACCTTGGTGCCATCACTGTCAAGCCATGGGACCGACGTGGCAGCAGCTGGCCAAGACGATGCGAACAAAGCTCAACATTGGCGAGGTGAATTGCGACAAAGAACCTCGCTTGTGCAAGGATGTTCGCGCAAACTCATACCCGACCATCATTTTCTTCAAAGGGGCCGAAAGAGCTGACTACAATGGCCTGAGAGGACTGGGTGACTTTGTCCAGTTTGCTGAGAAGGCTGTCGATCTGGCAAGCGGGGTTCCTGATGTAAATGCAACATCTTTCCAAGCGTTGGAAGAGAAGGAAGACGTCATCTTTGTCTACTTTTATGACCATGCCACCACAAGCGAGGATTTCCGAGCCCTCGAGAGGATACCCCTGAGTCTCGTTGGGCATGCCAAGCTTGTCAAGACAAATGACCCGAAGCTCTACAAGCGTTTCAAGATTACGACTTGGCCGCGACTCCTCGTATCTCGCGAGGGCAGACCCACCTACTTCCCCCCGATCACGCCCGACGAGATGCGCGATAAGAACGGCGTCTTGGACTGGATGAGATCGGTTTGGCTGCCGCTCGTTCCCGAGTTGACTCCCGCCAACGCCCGGCAAATCTTCAACGGCAAGATTGTCGTGCTCGGCATTCTGAGCCACGCTGACAAGGTGGCCTTTTCCGGATCTCTCCGGGAGATGAAGAGCGCCGCGAATGAATGGATGGACCGGCAAATTCAGGAGTTTCAGCTCGAACGTAAGAAGTTGAGGGATTCTAAGCAGATGCGCATTGAGGAAGCCGAGGATCGTGGCGACCAGCGGGCGTTGAGGGCAGCCAAGGCGATCCGGGTAGATATGAACAATTCTGGTCGCAAGGAGGTTGGTTTTGCGTGGGTGGATGGTGCGTACTGGCAGCGCTGGATTCGCCAGACGTACGGATTTGATGTGAAGGATGGGGAGAAGATTATTATCAACGACGAAGATGTGAGTCATTCCCTTTCAACGAGGGAGGAATATCATGATGCCTCCCTTGCCATTTTAGCTTTGATGCATCTTTGCATCGGAACTTTACTTGGATTGCACGTGCTAACGATGGGACAGAACCGGCGATACTGGGACCAGACAGTCACTGGCAACTACATCATGGTCAGCCGCACATCCATCATGGAGACATTGGACAAGGTTGTATACGCTCCCCACGCCATCAAATACAAGCTCACCGTCTCGACGATTGAGAAGATCCTTCTCGACATCAAGTCAGCCTTTTTGGAGCACCCGTACCTGTCCCTGGGCTGTGTAATCGGCATGAGCTTTGGTATCTTCTCGTGGTTCCGCGGACGGTCCCGCAAGGCTGCTCGCGGGGGCCACTTTCGACTCGACGACACCATGGGAATCAAGGATCTCAAAGAGGGTCTCCTTGGAATGAATGGAGGGAACCAAAATACTAAGGCTGATTAAGCATACTGTTACAAAGCTGGCTACCTGGCGCTCACTTTTCTTCTTTCCCCATGGTTTTTTCATCGTTTCTTCTGTGTCTTTTTTTCTCTTTTGTTTTTGGAAACGTACATTGTACCATTTGTCATGTTAGAGGAGTTTTCGAGTTTTGAGTCTTGGCTTCACTGCAGTCGGGCAAAACGAGCAGCGTCAAAAGGGGGATCAAGAAGGCAGGGCTTGCGTTGCAGCTGGCCCTGACATTCGAGCGTTGTCCATGTTGCTTTTCTCAGATAGATGCGTCCGTCCGCGCAGCTGCATACCCATAGTTTACTAGGTGAAGAGATCTTGCACCGCAGAGAATGGATCCGAGATTCCGAGGTGATGCGTCTTTGTATCTGAGTTGTTCTGAGATGGCTTTGTTTCCGCATTGATGTCTCGTCCCCCATGCACATGCATATAATTAGTTACAACTTACAAGGCTCTCTTCACCAAGTTTCAGCTTTTTCTGACGGGTTTAATTTCCCCACCATCCGTGCCACTTCCTGCTTCATCACGTACATGTTTCGAAGAATCTTGGTACGCATCACCAAATCCGCTAGCTTCCCCAGACTTCTCTCAAAATTGAAAACCTTCCCTCATAGCACCCTGCGACCATGTGACCGTCATCGTCGAGTCGGTTCCCGCACCACGCAGCTCCCACGCACCCACTCCCCCAAAGCCCCAGAGCCAATGAGCGCCCTCTGCCCCAGCACCAGCATTGGGCACACCAAAAACATGAAACGACGACGAACATGCATTCATCGGCTCTTTTTTTTTCGCACATGAGATGTCATGTGAACAGCCCGAGCCGAGCCGCCAAATCCTGAACCCAGCTCCTACATACTTGAACATTAAGAGGCGGTGCTTCGACGTCTGTCTGTGGCTCAGCCCAATTCGTCTTCCTGAATTTTAATCTGGATCTGGGGGGAGGGATCTAGGAAGGAAAGAATTTCAGGGAAGTTGGGAGAGAGATTGGGACAAGTTGGGGAGGTACAGGGACGAGAGAGAGGAAGGCGGATTGATCATCCGCGAACGGCGACGTCCTGCGGAACGGGACAAAGGCAACACACACACACACACATATATTTTCGGCCAGATAACGTTGTGCTTTGTCGCGGCTGAATCACCATCTGCCACGACACTTCTGTTTTTTTTCTTTTCCCTATCCTTTCCAGGGAAAACGGGTGTTTCAACGGCTGGTGATTTTTTCCTTCGCCAAGTAGACGGCCACGGGTTTCCTGCGCTTTCCTTCTTATCAGACGAACAAATTTTTTTGGCCTCCTCCATCAGGCGCATTCGTCACATTGCAGAACTTTTCACAGCAAAACAACTTCACGTCATAAACTTTCCATCGTCGTTGGAAGCTACCGCCCGTCTCACGATGCCCCTATCAATCCCCCATTCCGGACTCGTCCTCCCCTTCCGTCCAGAGGATCACTCTCACCTAACGCCGTATCTCGCCGCTCTTCACGGCTCATGTATCACACATGACCGCGCCACGGCCACGTTCCTACCGCCCCTATCGCACGAGAAACTCCTGACATGGTGGAAGGAGCGCATGGCGGAGGTTTCAGGAGGGAAGCGGTACATGTGGATGCTGGTCTCGGAGGTGAATATCAGGGAAAAGACCAAGGGCCCGGAGGTCATGGGCGTGGTGATGCTGTGGGTGCCGTACTCAGAGACGGGCGCATCGCGGGGCTATGTGGAAAAGCTGCTGGTTCACAGGAATTTCAGACGGAGGGGCGGCGCGAGGATTTTGATGAGCACGTTGGAGAGGGAGGCTTTGGCCATAGGGAAGACGATGCTGGTGAGTTTTCTGTGTCCTTTTCTTGCGTGTTCATGGTTTTGTCCCATGACTTCTTCATATATCGCCCCCCTTGCCCCTCTAGCATGCAATCGCAAAAAGGGATCTCACTCAAGCTTTGCGCAAGCTCCCACACCGGTGAAGCTAACGTGCTCTATGTATAGCTCCTGCACGCAGAATCAGATAGCCTTGCCGAGACGGTCTGCAAGAAGCTGGGCTACGTTCAGTCGGGTCGTGTGCCGGGTTACGGGTTGAGTCCGGCGGGAGAGATGCGCGATGCGACCTTTATGTACAAGAAGCTTGGGTAATGAGGAGTTGTGGATAGGGAAGGAATCCGTTGAAAGCAGAAAGGGAAACCCCATTTCAGGGCTGTACAACAGCATTTTTTTTATTCTCGGCATAGGCGCGACAAATTTCATGATAACCAGTGTTTGATCGCGGTCCGTCCGGTATTTGGCGAAGGCATTGCTACTGTACGAATGAGAATAGGCATGTTCCATGTACATACATAGGTGTGTACGTTCAGCCACGGGGCAGTGACTCAGCGAGGCGCTCGCGGGCTCTCACCACGTCGTCCCTGCAGCAGCTGCAACCAGAATGCAGAATGAAGAATGCGAAATGCGGCGGATGGAAGCGGCCGATGTTGCAACTTGCAGTTGCAGCTGATGAGGCACGGGCACGGGAAGCGAGTGGGGCGCTGCCTGTTCACAGCTGTTACAACTTAGGTACCTAGGTACCTACCTAGGTAGGTAGGTAGGTATATTCTCCTTGTTGCCAGCTTATTAACGCCAGGTTCCCGTTTCTCCTTTCTTCAACAAACACTTTCCCTTTTTTCCCATCTCCAACTCGCCCCCTTCGATACATTCAGCAAGACGCACAGCGCCTCCCACATGCATGGTCTTGTGCCGTCGTCTCAGCGCTGAGCGCCGCCGTCAAGTTTGGCAATACACGTCAAATCACCCGCCCGACTTGGCTCAGTGCTATCTAGGATAGATTGGCCCAGGCAAACGACATACAATATATTCTGTCAGCTATCTTTTTTTGACGACCAGAGCGCATCAGAAGGCGCTGCCTGAGGGCATTGCGCCTAGTTTTAGACCGCCGAGCCCATGGACCTGCAATGAGACATCATCAACAAACCTAGTCCGTAAAACGTTCAGCTTTGTCAAAGAGCAGCATAGGAAAAGGAAGCACCGAGCAAGGGAATGCATTGATCAATATTGCTTTATTGCTCTCATTGTAAATACACCTCGCACGGTATCGTCCTCTCCACCAGCCCTTCTTCATCATGTCTCCCAAGATAGCACCATGTTTGTTGATGAACCCGAAGCGGAGTTTGCACGCACACGCTTAATTTCGTCGGGGTGAAATACGGACTCAAAAACCTCCATGTCCATGGGAACGGGTCGTGAACTGAGCGGTTTTGTCCTCCGTCTGGTTGATGTCGAGGTAGTGCCTTTTCTGGCCGATAATCTAAGCCGGTTTTTTTCAGCACCTTTCTGTTTCTCGTCCCGGTGGCACTGTGTGGTGCACTGCAATGGATCCATGAAAACAAAATGGACAGATTTGAACTGCCCGCGGAGGTTGGGATCGAAGAGGAAAAGGTCCCGCCAAATCTCCGCCAACTCTTGGGGAGGGTTGAGGTAGCCATCTCCCAGACCAAAGTCTCCGATCACTACTCGATCGTATTCGTGGTCGAGGCAGACGCGAAGAGCGCAACAGATCTTATCTGTCATGATGGATTTGTCCTTTCCATTTGCATAATAAAATAAGGAGCCGTTTTCATTCACGCGGGGTTTTCGTAAAGGAGGCACCGAGATAACAGGCAAGTCGGGTGTCGGTTCAAGCTTTTCGTAATAGTCCCACCGAGGACCGAAATAGACCGCAACACGGTCGGAGAATACGCCACCAACTTTAGCAATTGGATGATGGGGCAGACCGAACGTGTTTGGCCCCGTCCTGGTGAGCGTATCCAAAAGACTACTTCGGCCACAGAGATCCTCCTCGTAAGTTGGACGCTGATCATGGTGACGGCGGCCAGGCCCATAGCGGTTCACCGCGCAGATGAACGGAACCCGGATTCCGCCGTTGGCAGTAGCACAATTGAGGGCAACCTTGACTGGATCGCCGTGCACAACTCGAAATTCTGGAGGCTCTATGCTGAGTATGCTCTGGGTATGTCGAGTTATGTTTGTCCCCGGTCCATAGGATTTGTAAGATACAGAACGTGATACAACTGGAGGGAGATTGGACGGCAACAAGTTCTCGGTCTCCCCCGCCACCTGTTGAGATGGATGTCCAGCATCCATGTTGGAAGAGAGTGAAGAAAGTGAGGAGAGTGAGGAGAGTGAGGAGATTTCGCACGAAGTTCTGCTAACAGATTTGCGAGCGGGATGTTGTAGCGAGTTTGAGGCATGAGATGAAGGCATTCTACTGACCTAATATACTACTAACCTTTCATCCAACAGAATCCATTCGGCAGTGTTCTTTGTGGCGTTCATTCAGGAGTGTTCGTCAGAAATATCCGTCAGTAGTGTTCGCCATCGGTTTGCCTCGCTGTGAACGCTGACGGTTCTGAACATGAACGTGCACTGGCCAATGCTGTTTCCGCTCGTTTGACTGTTCGCAAGTCAACAACGTGCTACCGTGCGAGTTCAACACCACGCTGGTAAGACCAACATTTGGTGCTGTACCGAGACGTTCAAGTTGTGGCGGCCTGTTGCTACGTCGGGGTGATCGGATTGTACGATTGCGCAAGCACTCGTTCGCGAGGCTACGTGAACACAAGTTGCATTTGTGTGTTTGCATCTATGTTCATTCTCACAGTAGGAGTCATCAGGTCGTGAAAGAGCTCCGGAGTCCGGGATGCCTTCCCTTACGCCACGAGCGGGAGGGCCGGTTTATTCCCATGGCTTGTGATCGGGTGAGTCTTTCCGTGTCGTCTTTGACTTAATTAACCTTCTACTGTCTGGTTACTAAGGCTTAACTTAATCATAGGGCCACGCAGCGAGAGTATTACCTACCTAGTACATGGATGTATCTAGGTACATTAAGTGCGACTGTTATTTCCCCTTATTACCAAGTCCTTTTGACTCCTGTCTTCTAAATCATCCGGTCCTCTCCTTACTCTTCCCATCACGGACTCGGCCCTTCGATCCCTTCAACCCATCCGACCCCTTCAGCAAGACGCGCAGCGCCCCTTTGCCCACACGCAGCGTCCTATTGCTTCGTCTCAGCGCTCAGCGCCGCCGTCAAGTTTGGCAACACACGTTACATCACCCGCCCGACCGGACTTGACAGTGCCAAGAAGAAGTTCAATTCGTGTATCTAGCATAGACTGCCGCCGGTTGAACGACATATATTCAGCAGCTATCTATCTTTGAACGATCAGAGCGCATCAGAATTCATTGATCATTATTGCTTCGTTTCTGTCGTTGCGATATACATACGCCTCGCATGGTATCAATCACCCTTTCCACCAGCCCTTGTTCATCATGTCTCTCAAGGTAGCATCTGTCTGTTGATCAAGTCGAAGCGGCCTTTTCACGCACACGCTTAATTTCGTCGGGGTGAAATACGGACTCAAAAATGGCCATGTCCGTGGCAGCGCGTCGTGAACTGGGTGACTCTCCCTGTGTGTAGAGGAGAGTGTCTTCTTTGGCCACCCGGTATCCTTCATTAATCTTCTCTCTCTTGTCCCAGAAAACCTGTGTGGTGCTCTGCATTGGATCCACGAATGCAAAGTCGACGGATTCGAACTGACCGCAGAGGTCGGGATCGAAGAGGAGAAGATCCCGCCAAGTCTCTGCCACAACCTGAGGGGGGTTATGAAAACCATCTCCCAGACCAAAGTCTCCGATGACTGCTCGATCATAGTTGTTGTGGAGGCAGATGCGAAGAGCGCCACAGATCTTTTCTCTCATAGTGGATTCGTCCGTGCCGTAAGAGTATAAGGAGCCATTTCCTTTCACATTGGGATTTCGCACAGGAGACACCGAGACAACAGGCAAGTCGGGTATCGGGTTCAGGCTTTCGTAATTGTCCTCCCGAAGACCAAGATAGACCGCAACACGGTCCGAGAATATGCCGCCAGTGGCAGGAATTGGATAAAGGGTATCGTCCATGCCTGACTGCGTCCTGGTGAGCGTGTCAAAAAGATTGCTTCGATCACAGAAATCCTCCTCGTAAGTTGGACGCTGATCATGGTGACGGAGGCCAGGCCCACGGCGGTTGGCCGCGCAGATGAACGGAACTCGGATTCCGCGCTTGGCATAATCGAGGGCAACCTTGACTGGATCGCCGTGCACAACTCGAAATTCTGGAGGATTTGTGCTCTGAGTATGTCGAGTTAAGTTTATCGTCCGGCTGTTGTAAGATCTAGGACGTGATAGAACCGGAGGGAGACCGGGCGGCATTAAGTTTCCGGTCCCCCCCGCCACCTGTTGCGACGGATTTCCAGCATCCATATTGGAAGAGAGTGAAGAAAGTGAAGAGAGTGAGGAGATTTCGCACGAAGTTCTGCTAACAGATGTGCGAGCGGGATGCTGAAGCGAGTTTGATGCATGAGATGAAGGACATTCTACTGACCTTATATACCCCTAAACTTTCATCCAACAGTGTTCATTCAGTTATGTTTCCTGCGGCGTTCATTCAGGAGTGTTCACCAAGACTGTCCGTCAGGAGCGTTCGTCAGAAATATTCATCAGGAGCGTTCGTCAGAAATATTCATCAGGAGTGTTTTGTTAGAAACATCTGTCAGTAGTGTTCGCCATCCTCAGAACCGTGCGAACAGTTTGCCTCGCAGCTCGCTGCGGACGCTCACGGTTCTCCGACGATATGTTCTGCAGTGAGATGTAGAAGAGATGGCGGCCTTCTACTACGCTGGACTCTGGAGTGCTTGGAGAGCATGATTTCGCAAGCACTCCGACTCGTTCGCGAGGCTAGGTGGACACAGAGCCCATGAAGTTACATTTGTGTGTTTGCATCTGTGTTCATTCTCACAGTAGGAGTCATCAGGTCGTGAAAGAGCTCCGGAGTCCGGGATGCCTTCCCTTAGGCCACGATCGGAGCAGGAGGGCCGGTTTATTCCCATGGCTTGTGATCGGGTGAGCCTTTCCGTGTCGTCTTTGACGTAATTAACCATCTGCTGTCTGGTTACTTAGGCTTAACTTAATTTGTATAGGGCCACGCAGAGAGACCCTAGTATTACCTACCCAGTACATGGATGTATCTAGGTACATTAAGTGCGACTGTTATTTCCCCTTATTACCAAGTTCTTTTGACCCCTGTCTTCTAAATCATCCGGTCCTCTCCGTACTCTTCCCATCACGGACTCGGCCCTTCGATCCCTTCAACCCATTCGACCCCTTCAGCAAGACGTGCAGCGCCCCTTTGCCCACACGCAGCGTCCTATTGCTTCGTCTCAGCGCTCAGCGCCGCCGTCAAGTTCGGCAACACACGTTACATCACCCGCCCGACCGGATTTGACAGTGTCAAGAAGAAGTTCAATTCGTCTATCTAGCATAGACTGCCGCCGGCCGAACGACATATATTCAGCAGCTATCTATCTTTGAACGATCAGAGCGCATCAGATTTCATTGATCATTATTGCTTCGTATCTGTCGTTTCCGATATACGCCTCGCATGGTATCAATCACCCTTTCCACCAGCCCTTGTTCATCATGTCTCTTAAAGTAGCATCTGTCTGTTGATCAAATCGAAGCGGCCACTTCACGCACACGCTTAACTTCGTCGGGGTGAAATACGGACTCAAAAATGGCCATGTCCGTGGCAGCGCGTCGTGAACTGAGTGACTCTCCCTGTGTAGAGAGGATAGTGCCTTCTTTGGCCGCATGATCAGCCCGGTTTCCTTCATTAATCTTCTCTTTCTTGTCCCAGAAAACCTGTGTGGTGCTCTGCATTGGATCCACGAATGCAAAGTCGACGGATTCGAACTGCCCGCAGAGATCGGGATCGAAGAGGAGAAGATTCCGCCAAATCTCTGCCACAGCCTGAGGAGGGTTATGAAAACCATCTCCCAGACCAAAGTCTCCGATGACTGCTCGATCATAGTTGTTGTGGAGGCAGATGCGAAGAGCGCCACAGATCTTTTCTCTCATAGTGGATTCGTCCGTTTGGTATGTATGTTCGGTGCCGTTTCCTCTCACCTTGGGCTGTCGTACAGGAGACACCGAGACAACAGGCAAGTCGGGTATCGGGTCCAGGTTTTTGTAATTGTCCTCCCGAAGACCAAGATAGACCGCAACACGGTCCGAGAATATGCCGCTAGTGGCAAGAATCGGATAAAGGGGCGTACCGTCCATGTCTGACTGCGCCCTGGTGAGCGTGTCAAAAAGATTGCTTCGATCACAGAAATCCTCCTCGTAAGTTGGACGCTCATCTTGGTGACGGAGGCCAGGCCCACGGCGGTTGGCCGCGCAGATGAACGGAACCCGGATTCCGCGCTTGGCATAATCGAGGGCAACCTTGACTGGATCGCCGTGCACAACTCGAAATTCTGGAGGATTTGTGCTCTGAGTATGTCGAGTTAAGTTTATCGTCCGGCTGTTGTAAGATCTAGGACGTGATAGAACCGGAGGGAGACCGGGCGGCATTAAGTTTCCGGTCCCCCCCGCCACCTGTTGAGACGGATTTCCAGCATCCATATTGGAAGAGAGTGAATAAAGTGAAGAGAGTGAGGAGATTTCGCACGAAGTTCTGCTAACAGATTTGCGAGCGGGATGCTGAAGCGAGTTTGATGCATGAGATGAAGGACATTCTACTGACCTTATATACCCCTAAACTTTCATCCAACAGTGTTCATTCAGTTATGTTTCCTGCGGCGTTCATTCAGGAGTGTTCACCAAGGCTGTCCGTCAGGAGCCTTCGTCAGAAATATTCATCAGGAGTGTTTTGTTAGAAACATCTGTCAGTAGTGTTCGCCATCCTCAGAACCGTGCGAACGGTTTGCCTCGCTGCGGACGCTCACGGTTCTGAAGATGAACGTGCACTTGCCCATCCTGTTTCCTCTAGCTGTGCTGTTCGCAAGTCGGCCCCGTGCTATCATGCGATGTCAACGCCACATCTGACAAGGCCGACGATATGTTCTGCAGTGAGATGTAGAAGAGGTGGCGGCCTTCTACTACGTTGGACTCTGGACTGCTTGGAGAGCATGACTGCGCAAGCACTCTTTCGCGAGGCTACGTGAACACAGAGCCCATGAAGTTATATTTGTGTGTTTGCATCTGTGTTCATCCTCACAGTAGGAGTCATCAGGTCGTGAAAGAGCTCCGGAGTCCGGGATCCGGATGCCTTCTCTTACTCAGTACCCTTAGGCCACGAGCGGGAGGGCCGGTTCATTCCCATGGCTTGTGATCGGGTGAGTCTTTCCGTGTCGTCTTTGACGTAATTAACCTTCTGCCGTCTGGTTACTAAGGCTTAACTTAATTTGTATAGGGCCACGCAGCGAGACCCTAGTATTACCTACCTACCTAGTACATGAATGTATCTAGGTACATTAAGTGCGACTGTTATTTCCCCTTATTACCAAGTTCTTTTGACTCCTGTCTTCTAAATCATCCGGTCTCCTCCTTACTCTTCCCATCATGGACTCGGCCTTTCGATCCCTTCAACCCATTCGACCCCTGTGCTCAGCGCCGCCGTCAAGTTTGGCAACACACGTTACATCACCCGCCCGACCGGACTTGACAGTGTCAAAAAGAAGTTCAATTCGTCTATCTAGCATATACTGCCGCCGGCCGAACGACATATATTCAGCAGCTATCTATCTTTGAACAATCAGAGCGCATCAGATTTCATTGATTATTATTGCTTCGTTTCTGTCGTTTCCGATCGGCGATATACGCCTCGCATGGTATCAACCTTTCAACCAGCTCTTCTCCATTATGTCTCTCAAGAAAAAGATAGCACCATGTTTGTTGATGAACTCGAAGCGGCCTTTTCACGCACACGCTTAATTTCGTCGGGGTGAAACACGGACTCAAAAACCTCCATGTCCGTGGGAGCGGGTTGTGAACTGCGCGGTTGTGTCCTCCGTCCGGTCGATGTCGAAGCAGGGCCTTCTCTGGCCGCTTGGCGAGCCCGTTGATCTTCACCTACTTTCTGTAATTTGTCCCGGTGGCACTGTGTGGTACTCTGCAATGGATCTATGAAAACAAAATGGACAGATCTGAACTGCCCGCGGAGGTTAGGATCGAAGAGAAGAAGGTCCCGCCAAATCTCCGCCAACTCTTGGGGAGGGTTGAGGAAGCCATCTCCCAGACCAAAGTCTCCGATCACTACTCGATCATATTCGTGGTCGAGGCAGACGCGAAGAGCGCCACAGATCATTTCTCTCATAGTGGACTTGTCCTTTCCCTTTGAGTATGAGGAGCCATTTCCTTTCACGCCGGGTTTTCGTACAGGAGGCACGGAGACAACAGGTAAGTTGGGAATCGGGTCAAGAACTTTGTAATTGTCCTCCCGAGGACCAAGATAGACCGCAACACGGTCGGAAAATATGCCGCCAGTTTCCGAAATCGGATAAAGGGGCGTATCGGCCATGGTGAGCGTGTCAAAAAGATTGCCTCGGCGACAAAATTCCTCCTCGTAAGTGAGACAGTGATCCCGGTAACGGCAGCCAGGCGCACTGCTGTTGGCCGCGCAGATGAACGGAACCCGGATTCCGCCGTTTTCAGTACCATAATCGAGAGCAACCTTGACTGGATCGCCGGCCACAACTCGAAATTCTGGAGATTTTGGAGGCTCTGTGCTCTGAGTATGTTGAGTTAAGTTTATCGTGCGTCCGTCGTAAGATATAGGAAGTGATAGAACCGGAGGGAAAACGGACAGCATTGAGTGCTCGGTCTCCCCCGCCACCTGTTGAGATGGATGTCCAGCATCCATGTTGAAAGAGAGTGAAGAAAGTGAAGAGAGTGAGGAGACTTCGCACGAAGTTCTGCCAACAGATTTGCGAGCGGGATGTTGGAGCGAGTTTGATGCATGAGATGAAGGCCATTCTACTGACCCAATATACTACTAACCTTTCATCCAACAGAATCCAGTCAGCAGTGTTCTTTGCGGCGTTCATTCAGGAGTGTTCGTCAGAAACGTCCGTTAGTAGTGTTCGACCATTCTCACAGCCGTGCGAACGGTTTGCCTCGCTGTGAACGATCACGGTTCTGAACATGAGTATAACATAACATAACATAGCATGGACATGTACTGGCCACGCTGTTTCCGCTGACTGTGCTGTTCGCAAGTCGGCCGCGCGCTATGTACCATGCCATTTCAATGCCATGCCTGGCAAGGCCGACGATACGTGCCGCAGCCTGTACCGAGACGTTCAAGTTGTGGCGGCCTGCTATTACCGTATTACGTTCGGTTCTTGGAGAACATGATTGCGCAAGCACTCGTTCGCGAGGCTACGTGAACGCAAAGCCCGTGAAGTTACATATTTGTGTTTGCATCTGTGTTCACCCGTGCAGTGAACTCTGGGATGCCTTCACTACCTAGGTAGCCCACGAGCGGGAGGGCCAGGTGTACACCAAGGATTCGTGATCGGGTGAGTCTTTGACGGTGTAATCTCTGAAGTGATTCTTTCTGCTGTCTGATTCTCTAGAATCTATACAGACGCCAGCGAGACCCTTACATATAATATTAGGGTACAGTACCTGTTGTCGATCACTGGTTAGGGACAGTGTATGTGCATTGTGCACTGTGCACTGTGGGACAAAGTTTGAAGTGGCAGGAAGTGGGTCCGCAAGAAGTTCAAGAGAATCGAGATTATTATTAAATACACTAGCTGAGCTGGCCTAGGCTGCCCAGTTCTAGAACTTCTACAAGGTGAATCATAGGGGAAAAACCCGGCGGTGGCACAAGCGTGGGAGCGATGTACTCGGTAGTGGCCAGAGATTAAAACCTTCAAGCATCGACACATGGAAAAGTTAGGTATATAGGACGTAGCAACACCGTCCCTCTTCCCAAAATCTTCTTTCTTCACAACTCCAAACTCGATTGCAGAACCCCTCGAACCTCTAAAAGCTCGAAAATCTACACCAGTCACACATACTGTCCTTTCATCCCCATTTTATCATCATGGCTCCCTCGACTAGAGTTTCTTCAAAGGCCCTCCCGAGCTTGGAGCTCCCCCCCAACAAGGAGTCCCTCTCCAGGCCACGGCTCCCCCAGCACCTGGGCCACCCGCCCTGGGCACTCTCCAGCACGACGCCGAGGTGTCGCGCCTCCAAGCGATTATCGCGGAGTCCGAGGCCCGACGCGTCGCCTCAGACGCAGCGGCCACCCGGAGTTTGCGTAGTGAGGGCGAGCAGAGCGGCGCTTTGGGCGGCCGCTGCGTCCGAGGCGACGCGTCGGGCCTCGGACTCCGCGATAATCGCTTGGAGGCTCTATGCTCTGAGTATGTCGAGTTAAGTTTATCGTCCGTCCGTCGTAAGATATAGGACGTGATAGAACCGGAGGGAAAACGGACGGCTTTAAGTTCCGGCCCCCGCCCCCCGCCCCCCGCCACTTGTTGAGACAAATGTTCAGCATCCATATTGGAAGAGAGTGAAGAAAGTGAGGAGATTTCGCACGAAGTTCTGCGAACAGATTTGCGAGCGGGATGTTGTAGCGAGTTTGAGCATGAGATGAAGGCCATTCTACTGACCTCATAGACCCCTAAACTTTCATCCAACAGTATCCATTCAGCAGTGTTCTTTGCGGTCTTCATTCAGAAGTGTTCGTCAAGCGTTCGTCAGAAATATCCGTCAGTAGTGTTCGCCATCCTCACAGCTGTGCGAACGGTTTGCCTCGCTGTGAACACTGACGATTCTGAACATGAACGTGCACCGGCCAATGCTGTTTTCGCTCGTTTTACTGTTCGCAAGTCAACGACGTCACACGTGCTACCATGCGAGTTCAACGCCTCGCTGGCAAGACCGACGATACGTGCGGCATCGAGACCGTAGACGTGCAAGGTGTGGCGGCCTCCTACTACGTTAGGGTGCTTGGAGAGCAAGATTGTCACGAGGCTACGTGAACACAGCCCATGAAGTTGCATGTGTGTGTTTGTATGAGTCTTCATCCTCGCAGTGGAAGTCATCAGGTCGTGAACGAGCTCTGGAACGCCCCTCACTAGCCACGAGTGCGAGAGCGTCAGCCTGGTATTTGCGAGAGACTCGTTGTCTATATGCCTTATGATCGGGCGAATCCTTGATCCGTGTGGTCTTTGAAGTAATTGATCTTCTGCTATCTGGTTCCTAAGGCTAATATCGATTTGTAAGGGCCACACCTCGAGACTCTAGTATTACCTATTTTGTACATGTGTGTATCTAGGGACATATGTAAGTGCGGCTGTTATATTATCCCCTAAGTGCCAAGTTCTCTTGACTCTTTCTTCCCAAATCATCTGGACCTCTCCTTACTCTCCCCATCACGATTCACCGACTCGCCCCTTTGACTCCTTCAGCAATACGCGCAGCGCCCCGCTACCGATATACATGGTCCTAGGTATGCCTATTTTTTTTTACAGTGCTCAGCACCGTCGTCAAGTTCACTGTTCGGCAACACACGTCACATCACCTGCTCGACTGGACTTAATGTCAAAAAGAAGTTCAATTTCTCTATCTAACATAGCCTGGCGCCGGGCGAATGACGTATGTTCAGCAGCTAGCTTTCTTGAACGATCAGGGCGCATCGTTGCCTGAGGGCATTGCGCCGAGTCTCAGACCGCCGAGCCCATGGACCTGCAGTAAATTGTGAGACATCATCAACATTGGAGTCCGTAAGACTGCCAGCTGTGTCAAAGTGCAACATAGGTAGGGATACCAAGTACCAAGCAAAAGAATTCATTGATCATTATTGCTTCGTTTCTGTCGTTTCCGATATACGCCTCGCATGGTATCATCCTTTCAAAGTTTCAACCAGCTCTTCTCCATTATGTCCTCAAGAAAAAGATAGCACCATGTTTGTTGATGAACTCGAAGTGGCCTTTTCACGCACACGCTTAATTTCGTCGGGGTGAAACGCAGACTCAAAAACCTCCATGTCCGTGGGAGCGGGTTGTGAACTGAGCGGTTCTGTCCTCTGTCCGGTCGATGTCGAGGCAGGGTCTTCTGTGGCCCAACGGCGAGCCCGTTTCTCTTCTTTTTTTTCCGTGATTCGTCCCGGTGGCACTGTGTGGTGCTCTGCAATGGATCCGTGAAAACAAAATGGACAGATCTGAACTGCCCGCGGAGGTTGGGATCGAAGAGGAGAAGGTCCCGCCAAATCTCCGCCAACTCTTGAGGAGGGTTGAGGAAGCCATCTCCCAGACCAAAGTCTCCGACCACTATTCGATGTTATTCGTGGTCGAGGCAGACGCGAAGAGCGCAACTGATCTTTTCTCTCATAGTGGACTTGTCCTTTCCGTGTGAATACAAGCGGCCTATTCCTCTCACGTCGGGTTTTCGCACAGGAGGCACCGAGACAACAGGTAAGTCGGGAATCGGATCAAGAACCTTGTAGTTGTCCTCCTGAGGACCAAGATAGACCGCAACACGGTTGGAGAATATGCCGCCAGTTTCCGAAATTGGATAAAGCGGCGTATCGTCCATGCCTGGCCACTCCCTGGTGAGCGTGTCACGAAGATTGCTTCGGCGACAGAACTGCTCCTCGTAAGTTAGACGCTCAACTGGGTGACCGCGGCCAGGATTATAGCGGTGCGCCGCGCAGATAAACGGAACCCGGATTCCGCCGTTGTCAGTAACATAATCGAGGGCAACCTTGACTGGATCGCCGGTCACAATTCGGAATTCTAGAGGTTCTGGAGGATCCGTGCTCTGAGTATGTTGAGTTAAGTTTATCGTGCGTCCGTCGTAAGATATAGGACGTGACAGAACCGGAGGGAAAACGGACAGCATTGAGTCCTCGGTCTCCCCCGCCACCTGTTGAGATGGATGTCCAGCATCCATGTTGGAAGAGAGTGAAGAAAGTGAGGAGAGTGAGGAGAGTGAGGAGATTTCGCACGAAGTTCTGCTAACAGATTTGCGAGCGGGATGTTGTAGCGAGTTTGAGGCATGAGATGAAGGCATTCTACTGACCTAATATACTACTAACCTTTCATCCAACAGAATCCATTCGGCAGTGTTCTTTGTGGCGTTCATTCAGGAGTGTTCGTCAGAAATATCCGTCAGTAGTGTTCGCCATCGGTTTGCCTCGCTGTGAACGCTGACGGTTCTGAACATGAACGTGCACTGGCCAATGCTGTTTCCGCTCGTTTGACTGTTCGCAAGTAAACAACGTGCTACCGTGCGAGTTCAACGCCAGGCTGGTAAGACCAACATTTGGTGCTGTACCGAGACGTTCAAGTTGTGGCGGCCTGCTGCTACGTCGGGGTGATCGGATTGTACGATTGCGCAAGCACTCGTTCGCGAGGCTACGTGAACACAAGTTACATTTGTGTCTTTGCATCTATGTTCATTCTCACAGTAGGAGTCATCAGGTCGTGAAAGAGCTCCGGGATGCCTTCCCTTAGGCCACGAGCGGGAGGGCCGGTTTATTCCCATGGCTTGTGATCGGGTGAGTCTTTCCGTGTCGTCTTTGACGTAATTAACCTTCTACTGTCTGGTTACTAAGGCTAACTTAATGATAGGGCCACGCAGCGAGACCCTAGTATTACCTACCTAGTACATGGATGTATCTAGGTACATTAAGTGCGACTGTTATTTCCCCTTATTACCAAGTTCTTTTGACTCCTGTCTTCTAAATCATCCGGTCCTCTCCTTACTCTTCCCATCACGGACTCGGCCCTTCGATCCCTTCAACCCATCCGACCCCTTCAGCAAGACGTGCAGCGCCCCTTTGCCCACACGCAGCGTCCTATTGCTTCGTCTCAGCGCTCAGCGCTGCCGTCAAGTTTGGCAACACACGTTACATCACCCGCCCGACCGGACTTGACAGTGCCAAGAAGAAGTTCAATTCGTGTATCTAGCATAGACTGCCGCCGGTTGAACGACATATATTCAGCAGCTATCTATCTTTGAACGATCAGAGCGCATCAGAATTCATTGATCATTATTGCTTCGTTTCTGTCGTTCCGATATACATACGCCTCGCATGGTATCAATCACCCTTTCCACCAGCCCTTGTTCATCATGTCTCTCAAGGTAGCATCTGTCTGTTGATCAAGTCGAAGCGGCCTTTTCACGCACACGCTTAATTTCGTCGGGGTGAAATACGGACTCAAAAATGGCCATGTCCGTGGCAGCGCGTCGTGAACTGGGTGACTCTCCCTGTGTGTAGAGGAGAGTGTCTTCTTTGGCCACCCGGTATCCTTCATTAATCTTCTCTCTCTTGTCCCAGAAAACCTGTGTGGTGCTCTGCATTGGATCCACGAATGCAAAGTCGACGGATTCGAACTGACCGCAGAGGTCGGGATCGAAGAGGAGAAGATCCCGCCAAGTCTCAGCCACAACCTGAGGGGGGTTATGAAAACCATCTCCCAGACCAAAGTCTCCGATGACTGCTCGATCATAGTTGTTGTGGAGGCAGATGCGAAGAGCGCCACAGATCTTTTCTCTCATAGTGGATTCGTCCGTGCCGTAAGAGTATAAGGAGCCGTTTCCTTTCACCTGGGGATTTCGCACAGGAGACACCGAGACAACAGGCAAGTCGGGTATCGGGTCCAGGCTTTTGTAATTGTCCTCCCGAAGACCAAGATAGACCGCAACACGGTCCGAGAATATGCCGCCAGTGGCAAGAATCGGATAAAGGGGCGTACCGTCCATGTCTGACTGCGTCCTGGTGAGCGTGTCAAAAAGATTGCTTCGATCACAGAAATCCTCCTCGTAAGTTGGACGCTGATCATGGTGACGGCGGCCAGGCCCATAGCGGTTCGCCGCGCAGATGAACGGAACCCGGATTCCGCGCTTGGCATAATCGAGGGCAACCTTGACTGGATCGCCGTGCACAACTCGAAATTCTGGAGGATTTGTGCTCTGAGTATGTCGAGTTAAGTTTATCGTCCGGCTGTTGTAAGATCTAGGACGTGATAGAACCGGAGGGAGACCGCGCGGCATTGAGTTTCCGGTCCCCCCCGCCACCTGTTGCGACGGATTTCCAGCATCCATATTGGAAGAGAGTGAAGAAAGTGAAGAAAGTGAAGAGAGTGAAGAGAGTGAGGAGATTTCGCACGAAGTTCCGCTAACAGATTTGCGAGCGGGATGTTGAAGCGAGTTTGATGCATGAGATGAAGGCCATTCTACTGACCTTATATACTCCTAACCTTCCATCCAACAGAATCCATTCAGTTGTGTTCCCTGCGGCGTTCATTCAGGAGTGTTCGCCAAGACTGTCCGTCAGGAGCGTTCGTCAGAAATATTCATCAGGAGTGTTTTGTTAGAAACATCTGTCAGTAGTGTTCGCCATCCTCACAACCGTGCGAACGGTTTGCCTCGCTGCGGACGCTCATGGTTCTGAAGATGAACGTGCACTTGCCCATGCTGTTTCCTTCCGCTGTGCTGTTCGCAAGTCGGCCCCGTGCTATCATGCGATGTCAACGCCACACCTGGCAAGGCCGACGATATGTTCTGCAGTGAGATGTAGAAGAGGTGGCGGCCTTCTACTACGTTGAACTCTGGAGTGCTTGGAGAGCATGATTGCGCAAGCACCCGTTCGCGAGGCTACTTGAACACAGAGCTCATGAAGTTATATTTGTGTGTTTGCATCTGTGTTCATCCTCACAGTAGGAGTCATCAGGTCGTGAAAGAGCTCCGGAGTCCGGGATGCCTTCCCTTAGGCCACGATCGGAGCAGGAGGGCCGGTTTATTCCCATGGCTTGTGATCGGGTGAGTCTTTTTGTGTCGTCTTTGACGTAATTAACCATCTGCTGTCTGGTTACTAAGGCTTAACTTAATTTGTATAGGGCCACGCAGCGAGACCCTAGTATTACCTACCTAGTACATGGATGTATCTAGGTACATTAAGTGCGACTATTGAGCAGTTGGGGGGGCATAATGGTGGTGTATATTTGACTAAAGAGCTAGGTCACTCGAGGAGTGAGAAGATGGAAAATATTGTTAGAATCTGGCTATGACGTTATCTATCACGTGATCCTCAGCCATCCGATCACCTATATGTATCCCGGATTCCCCCAGTTCTAGTTCCTATAGTTGCTCCTTCAATCAACTTCTTTACCTTTGATCCTCACATGCAAACAGGTTATGAGCCCGGACGCTTTTGGGCTGAATAAGCTAAGTTTCCTCCTCCTACCTTATACACCCCAAAATTGCGCAATTCCCACTGCGTGAGGACTAGCCCGATTGTTATCCATATTCTTTATCATCGTCAACGAATCCTCGTGTGAATGATGATTTCGAATAAGGAGAAACACTCGAAGAAGTTTTCGAACGGTTTGCGGGATGGTTGCAGGAGCAAAAGTAGCTGGAGGGTTCAGTGGCTGAAAGCGGCCTAGTGCCTCAGCCCTGTTCCCCGCCTCGGTCCGTTTCTTAAGCCATCTCTTGCCTACGCTAACGCTTCCTCTCCTTGACAGAATTTACAGCATACAGGATTGGTCTAAGCGTGGGCTTTAATCAGCATCGTCATCGAGTTTTCCGGAAGTTCTTAAGGTTGACCTCAATTGAGCATCTTGGAGCTTCCGGATAGTTCAAGTGTTGGTCATAATAGCCAACGCCTCGAAATTTTTAGGATGGTTGGTCGCAGGCCGCAATCGGCTAACGCCCCAATCACTCCGCCATCCTTGCCTACAATCGCAACTCGCTAGCCCCAAGACTGCTCATACAGTCCAAGCAATGGCGGAAGTCAGAAATTGCGAACGCGGAATGGTCTTCAATGTCCTCGCGTGCGTTACACTTGGCAACTCTGTCCTTGCGTGGGCATGTCAGAGTCTACGTCCGGAAACAAACCATTCGTTTTCATAGTTTTCATCCCGGATACCAGAGTCAGCTGATAACTTGACAACTCTGTCCTTGCGTGGGCATGTCAGAGTCTTCGTCCGGAACCAAACTATTCGTTTTCATAGTTTTCATCCCGGACACCAGAGTCAGCTGGTAACTTGGCAACTCTATTCTTGTGTCGGCATATCAGAGTATATGTCCGGAACCAAACTATTTGTTCTCATAGTTTTATCCCAGACATCGCAGTCAGCCGGTAACTTGGTACTTCTGTCCTTGCGTGGGCATGTCAGAACTTGTGGCTATGACGAAACTATTAGTCCTCGTTCCGGATGTCACAGTCATCTGGCAACTTGGCAACGTCATCTAGTACAAGCCACCCATTTCCATGACGGAGCTATCCCCGACTACCTTGCAAGGCCAAAGACATACCTTCATAGTCACGATCCTTCTCTGGCTTGTCTCAAGATAGAAATTTCCCATCCGGGGCCATAGCCGATATCATAAGACTCCTATGAAGGATATCGGGGAAGTCGCATATACCTCCTTCTTAGAGAAGACGGTGCGGTTATCAAGTCATCAAATGTCAATTTTGATGAGCAGCACTGTAACTCTCAGGAGTGCGACCCCGTTGAGCCCTCCATGTCAGCCAAAGACTTGATATTGGGCTCTCACACCTTGTTAAAAGGTTGTTCACGCCGTCATGTCCGGCCATCCCTCCCGCGTCTCAGCCTGGGGGAGAAATTGACGACTCATCCGCGGTCCAGTCATTGCCGTCATGTCCGCCAATTCCTAGTGCTTCGCAGCCTTCATGTCCGGTCATCCCTCTCGCGAAATCGACGTAGGACTCGCCATACCTTTCTCATCCGAGGTTCAGTCATTGCCGTCATGTCAGGCCGTCCCTCCCGCGTCTCAGCCCGGGGGAGAAATTGACATCTCATCCGCGGTCAAGTCATTGCCTTCATGTCCGCCAAACCCTAGTGCTTCGCAGCCTTCATGTCCGGTCATCCCTCTCGCGTCTGAGCCTGGGGGAGAAATTGACATCTCATCCGCGGTCCAGTCATTGCCTTCACGTCCGCCAATCCCTGCTGCCTGGCAGCCTCCGTCCAGGGGAGAAATCGACGTTCGATCCGATGATTCCTTCCATGACCTGCCGTCTCAAGACCCTTCCATACAAGGTTCAATTCCTGGTTCAACTCCACATCGACTCACAATTCAGCTGTGAAGCGCGTTTTGGTTACCTAAATACCACGCGCGGTCTACAATTGGTATACAAGAAGCCCTTGCACCCTCTTACGGGGAACTCTGACGCGTACTGGGCCGGAGACATCTCTACGCGACTCTCTACATCCGGTTAAATTTTCAGCTTCAGCATTGGAGCGATTAGCTGGTCATTCGAACGACAACCCACAGTAGCACTCTCGACTTGCGAAGCGAATACAAGGGCCAGACCCAACTTCCGAGCGGCAAAAGAAGCAATTTGGCTAAAGCGATTATTAGGAGAGCTTCTCAATGAACAACCTGTGGCAATAACAAATTTTAGCGACAACCAGGGCGCTGTAACACTGGCTAAGAACCCCCAGCACCGTGCAAGAACCATTTCGTTAGGGAAGAACAGATTGCTGGGGAAATCAACTTAGAGCATGTGTCCTCGGCCGACCGAATTGCGGATGGACTTACCAAACCATTACCCAGACAGGCCTTCGAAAGATTCATGGATGCTATAGGACTTGAGTTTCCTCCCTTCTAACCTAACCAGCAACAAGTCCACACACAGTTGCATTACTTACTGTCACACTTTGTTTCTCTGTCTGCTTCCGCCAATTACCTTTCTGAGGCTTTCTCACAAACACTTTGGTTGCTTTTAATTATCCTCTGGAATGATATTTTGATAACTGTCCTCATCGTTCCTATCTTTCACTCATTCAAGGCAAGGCATAGGCCGGACAACGCTACCACTCTTTTTCCCACTGGGTTTTTTAACGAGGGTAGCAGGATCTCCCGTTGCAACTTTCCTTTCAATGTTTCAATTTTTTTTTTACTTTTTCTTTTCTTTTCTCCTATTTCAACTGTTTGCTCTTGATGATTGTCAATCTTCGACCTTCCTCAGAGTTGACCTTGGAGCAAGGGGGAGTGTTAGAATCTGGCTATGACGTTATCTATCACGTGATCCTCAGCCATCCGATCACCTATATGTATCCCGGATTCCCCCAGTTCTAGTTCCTATAGTTGCTCCTTCAATCAACTTCTTTACCTTTGATCCTCACATGCAAACAAATATGTGCGTCTGGCTGGTAACGTCGTCACGTGATGCGGCTCCTAGCACCGAGCATGGCTTACTTCTCAACAGCGACTGTTATTTCCCCTTATTACCAAGTTCTTTTGACTCCTGTCTTCTAAATCATCCGGTCCTCTCCTTACTCTTCCCATCACGGACTCGGCTCTTTGATGCCTTCAACCCATCCGACCCCTTCAGCAAGACGCGCAGCGCCCCTCTGCCCACACGCAGCGTCCTATTGCTTCGTCTCAGCGCTCAGCGCCGCCGTCAAGTTCGGCAACACACGTTACATCACCCGCCCGACCGGATTTGACAGTGTCAAGAAGAAGTTCAATTCGTCTATCTAGCATAGACTGCCGCCGGCCGAACGACATATATTCAGCAGCTATCTATCTTTGAACGATCAGAGCGCATCAGATTTCATTGATCATTATTGCTTCGTATCTGTCGTTTCCGATATACGCCTCGCATGGTATCAATCACCCTTTCCACCAGCCCTTGTTCATCATGTCTCTTAAAGTAGCATCTGTCTGTTGATCAAATCGAAGCGGCCACTTCACGCACACGCTTAACTTCGTCGGGGTGAAATACGGACTCAAAAATGGCCATGTCCGTGGCAGCGCGTCGTGAACTGAGTGACTCTCCCTGTGTAGAGAGGATAGTGCCTTCTTTGGCCGCATGATCAGCCCGGTTTCCTTCATTAATCTTCTCTTTCTTGTCCCAGAAAACCTGTGTGGTGCTCTGCATTGGATCCACGAATGCAAAGTCGACGGATTCGAACTGCCCGCAGAGGTCGGGATCGAAGAGGAGAAGATTCCGCCAAGTCTCAGCCACAACCTGAGGAGGGTTATGAAAACCATCTCCCAGACCAAAGTCTCCGATGACTGCTCGATCATAGTTGTTGTGGAGGCAGATGCGAAGAGCGCCACAAATCTTTTCTCTCATAGTGGATTCGTCCGTGCAGTAAGAGTATAAGGAGCCATTTCCTTTCACATTGGGATTTCGCACAGGAGACACCGAGACAACAGGCAAGTCGGGTATCGGGTTCAGGCTTTCGTAATTGTCCTCCCGAAGACCAAGATAGACCGCAACACGGTCCGAGAATATGCCGCCAGTGGCAGGAATTGGATAAAGGGTATCGTCCATGCCTGACTGCGTCCTGGTGAGCGTGTCAAAAAGATTGCTTCGATCACAGAAATCCTCCTCGTAAGTTGGACGCTGATCATGGTGACGGAGGCCAGGCCCACGGCGGTTGGCCGCGCAGATGAACGGAACTCGGATTCCGCGCTTGGCATAATCGAGGGCAACCTTGACTGGATCGCCGTGCACAACTCGAAATTCTGGAGGATTTGTGCTCTGAGTATGTCGAGTTAAGTTTATCGTCCGGCTGTTGTAAGATCTAGGACGTGATAGAACCGGAGGGAGACCGCGCGGCATTGGCAACAAGTTCTCAGTCCCCCCCGCCACATGTTGAGGCGGATTTCCAGCATCCATATTGGAAGAGAGTGAAGAAAGTGAAGAGAGTGAGGAGATTTCGCACGAAGTTCTGCTAACAGATTTGCGATCGGGATGTTGGAGCGAGTTTGATGCATAAGATGAAGGACATTCTACTGACCTTATATACCCCTAAACTTTCATCCAACAGTGTTCATTAAGTTATGTTTCCTGCGGCGTTCATTCAGGAGTGTTCACCAAGACTGTCCGTCAGGAGCGTTCGTCAGAAATATGACTGTCCGTCAGGAGCGTTCCTCAGAAATATTCATCAGGAGTGTTTTGTTAGAAACATCTGTCAGTAGTGTTCGCCATCCTCACAACCGTGCGAACGGTTTGCCTCGCTGCGGACGCTCACGGTTCTGAAGATGAACGTGCACTTGCCCATCCTGTTTCCTTTCGCTGTGCTGTTCGCAAGTCGGCCCCGTGCTATCATGCGATGTCAACGCCACACCTGGCAAGGCCGACGATATGTTCTGCAGTGAGATGTAGAAGAGGTGGCGGCCTTCTACTACGCTGGACTCTGGAGTGCTTGGAGAGCATGATTTCGCAAGCACTCCGACTCGTTCGCGAGGCTACGTGGACACAGAGCCCATGAAGTTACATTTGTGTGTTTGCATCTGTGTTCATTCTCACAGTAGGAGTCATCAGGTCGTGAAAGAGCTCCGGAGTCCGGGATGCCTTCCCTTAGGCCACGATCGGAGCAGGAGGGCCGGTTTATTCCCATGGCTTGTGATCGGGTGAGTCTTTCCGTGTCGTCTTTGACGTAATTAACCATCTGCTGTCTGGTTACTAAGGCTTAACTGAATTTG
The DNA here is from genome assembly GCA_029405325.1 of Claviceps purpurea. Classification (NCBI taxonomy): domain Eukaryota; kingdom Fungi; phylum Ascomycota; class Sordariomycetes; order Hypocreales; family Clavicipitaceae; genus Claviceps; species Claviceps purpurea. The sequence continues at coordinate 1,079,086 of CM055783.1, read as the reverse complement.
GATAGGGCCACGCAGAGAGACCCTAGTATTACCTACCCAGTACATGGATGTATCTAGGTACATTAAGTGCGACTGTTATTTCCCCTTATTACCAAGTTCTTTTGACCCCTGTCTTCTAAATCATCCGGTCCTCTCCGTACTCTTCCCATCTGTCGGATTATCGGACATGGGTCCCTAATACGCTGGGCGGTAATACAGGGCAGAAGTCACGTGAACACATACATCTACTTTGTAATTAGAATGGCCCCTGAACACAGGGAGAACACACACACAGAACAACAGTGAACACATCAAATCAATACAACAACACCCATCACCAAAACTACGTTAAATCTGACAATTAAGAGTCTCACTGCCTCTACTAAACATTTGAGAACATTTTCCGAACTATCGCCAAAATGTCGACATACACTGTCCCTACAAACGAAAAGCTTGTTGCGCCTTCGCGACAGCCGAGGATGTTTCTTGTGACGCCGATGGGTCGGCAGATACTACTGTCCAAGGGAGCAAGAGGGACGCCTCTTCCGCTCCGGATGGCGCACCATCGGCGAAACGAAACAAGCGGAAGCCAGCAGGCAAGGGACCTGCGAAAGCACATTCGACGTCACATGAGTCAAGGCCGACTCTCGCGAATAAGGCGAAAGCCCATTCGACGACACATGAGTCAAGCCCAACTCTCGCGAATGAGTGCCCTGTCTGTGGGAGTGGTACGCATGACCTCGATCAGTGTTTGTACAAGAAACAAGCGGAAGCCAGCAGGAGTGGCCTGCGAAAGCACATTCGACGTTACATGAGTTCAGACCGACTCTCGCGAATGAGGCGAAAGCCCAGTCGACGTCACATGAGTCAAGACCAACTCTCGCGAATGAGTGCCCTGTCTGTGGGAGTGGTACGCATGACCTCGATCAGTGTTGGTACATCCACAAGGATCTAGCTCGGTTTCGTTCAGACAGAATCACCCAGACACTCATGGAGCGTCTACAGAAGTCCGACCATACTTTCCGAAAATTGATACGGGACTCACGAGACAAACGAGCGAACTTGTCACTTGAAGGCCGGAAAGTTACGGTAGTTACTATGTGCATCGTTTTCAGACTACCCGCACGGTGACTTTGTATGGGCCCGGAACACTCAGATTTGGATATCCGGATATGGTTCAGTCGATTTGCATTTGACGAACGGAGAAAGCACGACCAGAATAACCCTTCACGATGTTGCCATTTGTCCAGACCTCCTCTGCAACTTAGTGTCTTTACGATGACTACGACAAACAGGAATCTGGGGGAAACGCAAAACGACCCTACCACCTTAAGAAAGCCGGATAGAGCCATCATCGGAAGTGTTGCTGAGATCCATGACCAATGGGTTTTGGAACACAATTCAAGTCCTGCGTCCAATGCCGCCTTCCACACAAGCTCGAGCACGGCACGCGCACCTCAAAAAAAAAAAAAAAAAAAACGACAGCGATAATATGGCATAAACGACTTGGCCATCCTGGCCCGGCCGCGGTTGAACACCTTGTCCAGCAAACTGAGGGGGTGCGTGTCAAGGGTATCACCACAATAGAATGCAACGCGTGCGGTGAAGCCAAAGCCAGACGTAAAATACGTCGCGCACCTCGCATTAACGACGAAGGACCAGGGGAGAGACTGGCAATCGACTTTCACAGTTACGATCCGGACAGCATCACGAAAGAGAAAATTCAGATGCTGATCGTAGACAGGTTCTCAGGTTTTCAATGGGATATTTATTTCACGGACAATCGGATCGCAGCCTCAGTCATAACCAAGTTGACGATTTTTTTCCTTTTCCTCAAGAATCACTTCAACATCACTGTCAAAGTCATTGAGTGCGACAATGAGATAACCATCGTCAAACCAAAAGTGAAAAATTGGTTAATTACAAAGGGAATCACAATTGAGCCTTCCGCCCCTGACACACAAGCGCAAAATGGAGGGGCAGAACGCTCAGGGGGTGTCAACAAGGAAAAGGCACGCGCGATGAGATTGGATGCTCATCTCCCGCCAAAACTGTGGCCGGAAATAACGAGGGCTGCGGTTTATTTGTTTAACAGAACTCCTAGGGTCATCGAAAACTGTCCCATGGGCAGCGGCGTTTATGGCGGGTACTCAAGCGGGCAATGTTGGACAATTTGAAGGAGACGGTGTTGATAAAGCACATAAGAAAAGGCTGCTGGCTACAGGCATAGGGATCCACCGAAGCGAACTCCCGCCTCTACCAACTCAGAAGACCAACCCTGAAAAAACATCCAATGGGCGCTCTTTTTAAACAAGCGGAACTTGATCACCTGGCGAGCCATCGTCAGATGAAATCTTGGACCGAGGTTTCCCACTTGTCACGGCTGGTCACAGCGGGCACAGTGGGGGAACCGGCGATGAAGCTCTATTGACGAAGATAATAGACTAAGGAGCAGAAAGGAGAAGAAAAGAGACACAATGCCGGCGGGCACAGCCAAGTACCTGGCTGTGCAGAGTCTGCGACGGTCACGTGACACAGGTATCCTCGGTATCACGTGGCTGAGGGACGCCTGGTGCAGCGGTCCTCACACTACCCCCCTCCAAGCCGCAGTCGCTGGCGGCTGCTGTCACGACCTGTGCCGTCAGGGGTGGCAATGCACTATATAACCTTGATCAAGCTGCAGACGTGCAACTTGGTCACTTGACCTTTTGGGTGGAACGGGTGGTTATGCGTTTCTCACACTTGACCAAGTTGCCTAGAGGCCCCGAGTTCGAGTCGGGGTGGGGGGAGAATTACGAGTCACTCCGTAATACTGCCCCCGTCAACCTAGTGCACCGAAGCCGAAAGTGTGTGGTTAGCAGGGCCAAAGATTGCCCCACGACGACCAGGTTAGCAGGGCCAAAGATTGCCTGACGACGACCTTCCTTCACATATACGCTTTGGGTCCTCCTACCAACTATTCGGAGCTGTGGGTTCAGGGCTGCAGGGAGGAGAGGGCGATTGTTGCCTCGAATCCGCTGCGCTGAATTCTCAGCTTTGGGAAGGGGACGTGTCACGACCTGTGCCGTCAGGGGTGGCAATGCACTATATAACCTTGATCAAGCTGCAGACGTGCAACTTGGTCACTTGACCTTTTGGGTGGAACGGGTGGTTATGCGTTTCTCACAGCTGCAAGGCTTATCAAAGAAAAGAAAGAAAAAACAAAAGACTAAGAATTTTCCTTTTTCTTGAAACGAAACAAATGTCCCCTCATCTGTGACGTGATTTGTGCTTCTTGGGGCCCAGGTTTCCTCTCGTCATCTGGGTGCGGAGCGCTTGGCGTGTCGTCAGTGGCGACGTGCTCGGCAGGCGTCATGGATTTTGAACAGAAGCCGATCTGCTTCCAAGTCTTGTCATCCTGTTCTTGCCAGATCACACCATCGGTGGCCTGGGCGGAAGCAGCGCATTCTACCTGGATTGGGCGCCCGGATTTGAAGAAAGCTAGGACGGGTGCCTCGATGGCGAGCTGCTTCATCTTGTTGAACGACTCCAGTTGTTCGGGGCCCTTGACGAATGGAGCATCCTTCTTGATATCGCCCTGGCGGACCAGCCCGATGTGCTTAGGGGTCTCTCCTTCGGGGGAACGGGATAGGCTTGTCGTCGAACATCTTGGGCCAGTCCTGCTCCCTCTTAGCAGTAGAGACAGGCGCAGCTGAACATTCTGTGATGATGACGACGCCCTCGGGCAGTTCAACGAGCGGGACGGGCTTGATGGGCATTGGGATGCCTACCCAACGAGGCTGACGTGAGTGGGCGGCGGCCACGGAGGTAACAACTGTTTCATCACCGGTAGGCGACTCGGGCACCTTCATGAACGGCTGGGGGGAATTGGAAGCTTGACCGATGGCGCTGACATTGACCGGTTCGCGCCAGTTACGCTTGAGAATAACCATGCGCTTGATCTTCTTGTCTTCCTTTTCCCTGAGACGGTCACGGCGGATGACGTCGGCTTGGTGCTTGATGCTGACCGGTCTTGGAGGATCGTCAGAAAGCGGGAATGGCTTTGCGTCATGAGTCAAGGGAGGAATGTCATCGGGCCAGAGGAAAGACTTGTCAAAAGGTACAAGTCCCACGCGGTGTTGGACCCAGAAGTTTTGACCAACGAACACGTCATGGTTGGATCTCATGATCAAGAACTTCTGGCGGTTGAACTGACGGTTGTCAATCGTCAGGGGAGGCCCGAATGTAGTCGGTGACCACGCCTCGGGGAGTGCCGCTGAAGTCCGCAAGCTGTAGAGGCTTCGGAAGCTTCATGATTTTGCCCTTGAGAGATCCAACGACGCGCTGGGCGAATTCGGGCGTCATTGAAAGATATATGCCCGCTCCGGTGTCACAAAGGGCTTTGGTTTTCAGACCAATTCCGTCAATTTCCACTTCAACGGGGACAGTGAATTCTTTCGACGGTTCGGATCTGCCAATCTGAGCTATCTGTGGCACGGAACACATGACGGTGGAATCTTCCTTGCGGGCTTCGCAACGTTCGGACCGTTCACGTCGCTGGCGGGGAGGCGACGGCGACTCTCGCTTACGCTTACGCTTGGGGGCACTGTTCTTCTGGCGGTAGGCGAAGCCCTCCTTCCTGCTGACAACAGCGGCCGTCACCGATCGTATGAAGCTCTCGAACGAAACGCCGTCGTTCACAGTGGCAAGGCGTAGGTGGCCCGTAAAATCGAAGCCAGGGGGCAGCTTGGTGTAAAGCAGACTCTTGCGCTGCGAAATCCGAATGTCAGCCTCGTCGGCCAGTGCGCTGACCCTGGCGATGAACGCATTAATGTCATCCTGCTTGATGTCGAACATCAGGCTTGCGAGGGTGCGGCATGCTGTGATAGAAGAGTCGTGGTCACCAAAGACGGCCTCCAACTGTGCCAGCATCTCCTGGGCACTGCTGAAGGGGTTTTCCTCCGACATATATCTAGACTTGATTAACTGCCGCGCGAGGCCTCTCGCCCGGTTGAAAACGACGGTCATGCGGGCCCGCTCGTCGCGGTAGCAATCACGATTGTTGTCAAAATGATCGATAATGGTAATGATCCATCCCTCAAACTCCTCCTTCTGTCCCTCGAAGACTTCAGGCTGGGAACGCGTCTCGCGTACCTTTGGGTCGTATGCGAGGTTGTCGGCATCTTGGTTGATACCGTAAGGCTTCAGCTTCTTGTTAGCGGCGAGGCCTGTTGGTTTGAAATTCGTGCCACCAAAGGCACTGGTTTCTGGTGTTGCCATGTCAGGCGGGATATAAAGCAGTGATGACTCGTATATTTAGGAGTAGTCTGCTGGTTCGGTCGACGATGGAGCTATTCTGTGCTCGTGGTCGGGGGAAGCGCCAGGGAACAGGTCGTCTCTTTGCTTGACGTTGTTGGTGGCGGTAGCCTCTTGTTTTCGGGCTCTTCGCTAAGCTCTCTGCTGGCTTGGCGGGCGGATGATCTAGTTGATGTTGCCCAGTCCTTCTTTCTTGGCCTGGGGGCGGCAAATAGTCGTTCGGTTGTTCTGCAGCCTAGTTTCTGACGTCGTGTGCAGCCGACGAAGTGTTGCGCGCCCGGAGTCGGGCGGGAGAGTGGTTAATGGTGCATTTGTTCGACTCGTACACCAGCGAGTGGGTTGTGAGTCTATTATTGTGTCACGGCTGGTCACAGCGGGCACAGTGGGGGAACCGGCGATGAAGCTCTACCGTATTAACTCAGTAACACCGCCATCTCCTGTGGGGCTGCCCACCCCTGCTTCTGGCGACGCCATTGGCCTCTCCACACAGATCTAATTTACCCTGAACTTCTGAAGATACTGGCCAAGCCACCTACGCTGGAGAGGCCAATGGCGTCGCCAGAAGCAGGGGTGGGCAGCCCCACAGGAGATGGCGGTGTTACTGAGTTAATACGGTATTGACGAAGATAATAGACTAAGGAGCAGAAAGGAGAAGAAAAGAGACACAATGCCGGCGGGCACAGCCAAGTACCTGGCTGTGCAGAGTCTGCGACGGTCACGTGACACAGGTATCCTCGGTATCACGTGGCTGAGGGACGCCTGGTGCAGCGGTCCTCACACCACTCATCAGTCGAACGCAAGGGGTCTCAGATTTTGGACTGCATGTGGGTATATACCTACAAGCTCAACAAGCACCACAATTACCTAAAGTGCAAGGCCCGGCTGGTTGTGCGTGGAGATCAGCAACGACACATCTCATCGCAGGATACCTACGCGGAAACTCTAGCGAATCGATCGTTCCGCATGCTCATGTCCATTGCAGCGAAGTACAGTCTGGAACTGAAGCAATACGATGTGACGAACGCTTTCGTTCACGCGAGTATGGACCGCGACGTGTACATAATGATGCCCAAAGGATACCAGAAGAGAGGGACGATCGTGAAACTTCAAAATGCCCTTTATGGCTTACGCATCTCACCTTTGCTGTGGCAGAAGGAGTTTACAACAACTCTCAAGACTTTGGGTTTCCAGACTGTGCCGCACGAACCGTGCTGCTTGATCAAGGGCGGCATAATCATTTTCTTCTATGTTGACGATATCATAGTCGCCTACCGAAAAGAAAACGCCAGTGAAGCTAACCGAGTGATCCAGCTCCTCAAGGAGAAATATACTATGACTGGCGGGGACGACCTGCAATGGTTCCTGGGAATGGAGGTGATCAGAGATCGACAGCATGGATTGCTGCGTCTCTCACAGGCCGCGTACATAGACAAGATTCACCAGCTGGCCGACAAAACTAATCTGCGACACGATACGCCCATGGCCGCAGTAGAGCTAAAGCCGTCGACGTCGTTTTCATCACCATCTCAAATCAATAGATACCAGCGAAAGATCGGGTCACTCCTGTTTGCGGCCGTCACGACACGTCCGGACATAGCTTTTGCCACTTCGCGACTCTCACGATTTCTAACGAACCCCAGTAAAGAGCATCATGACGCGGCCGATCGCGTTCTTCTATATCTATCTGACACCAGATGGCTGTCATTGCAACTAGGAGGCGGAGATAAGCTTCAAATTGCGAGTGACGCATTGTTCGCTGACATTTCCATGGACAGGAAGAGCTCGCAGGGCTATGCGATTAAGTTGTTTAACGGCCTTATAGCGTGGAGAGCAAGCAAACAGGACACGGTCACCACGTCTACGACCGAGGCAGAACTTCTGGCGCGGTCACAAGTCGCAAAAGAGGTCATGTTCACCGTTCGCCTGCTCAAGGAGCTGAAAATTCAACTGCCTTCGGATACCATTACCATCGATTGTGACAACAAGCAGACGATCGAACTAGTAACAAAGGAGATAGCAAAGCTTCAAACCAAGCTCAGACACGTCGACATCCATAATCACTGGCTGAGGCAAGAGGTGTCAAGAGGGAATATCAGCGTGGAATACGTTGAATCGGCTGAGATGATTGCGGACGGATTCACGAAGGTACTGCCGGTCAACAAGTGGCCGAAGTTCATTCAGCAAGTCGGACTGGTGGAAATTACGAAGCACGAAGTCAAGAACGACGCGCGGTTGGAGGAGATTCAGGACCAACTGGAGGACCTCACGCGTCATTAACGGGTTTCAGCTTGCATATGCTATCCAAGCTGAGGGGGTGTGTCGGATTATCGGACATGGGTCCCTAATACGCTGGGCGGTAATACAGGGCAGAAGTCACGTGAACACATACATCTACTTTGTAATTAGAATGGCCCCTGAACACAGGGAGAACACACACACAGAACAACAGTGAACACATCAAATCAATACAACAACACCCATCACCAAAACTACGTTAAATCTGACACCATCACGGACTCGGCCCTTCGATCCCTTCAACCCATTCGACCCCTTCAGCAAGACGTGCAGCGCCCCTTTGCCCACACGCAGCGTCCTATTGCTTCGTCTCAGCGCTCAGCGCCGCCGTCAAGTTCGGCAACACACGTTACATCACCCGCCCGACTGGACTTAGTGTCAAGAAGAAGTTCAATTCGTGTATCTAGCATAGACTGCCGCCGGCCGAACGACATATATTCAGCAGCTATCTATCTTTGAACGATCAGAGCGCATCAGATTTCATTGATCATTATTGCTTCGTATCTGTCGTTTCCGATATACGCCTCGCATGGTATCAATCACCCTTTCCACCAGCCCTTGTTCATCATGTCTCTTAAAGTAGCATCTGTCTGTTGATCAAGTCGAAGCGGCCACTTCACGCACACGCTTAACTTCGTCGGGGTGAAATACGGACTCAAAAATGGCCATGTCCGTGGCAGCGCGTCGTGAACTGAGTGACTCTCCCAGTGTGTAGAGGGAAGCGCCTTTTTTGGCCGCATTATCAGCCCGGTTTTCTTCATTAGTCTTCTTTTTCTTGTCCCATATAACCTGTGTGGTGCTCTGCATTGGATCCACGAATGCAAAGTCGACGGATTCGAACTGCCCGCAGAGGTCGGGATCGAAGAGGAGAAGATTCCGCCAAATCTCTGCCACAGCCTGAGGAGGGTTATGAAAACCATCTCCCAGACCAAAGTCTCCGATGACTGCTCGATCATAGTTGTTGTGGAGGCAGATGCGAAGAGCGCCACAGATCTTTTCTCTCATAGTGGATTCGTCCGTTTGGTATGTATGTTCGGTGCCGTTTCCTCTCACCTTGGGCTGTCGTACAGGAGACACCGAGACAACAGGCAAGTCGGGTATCGGGTCCAGGTTTTTGTAATTGTCCTCCCGAAGACCAAGATAGACCGCAACACGGTCCGAGAATATGCCGCTAGTGGCAAGAATCGGATAAAGGGGCGTACCGTCCATGTCTGACTGCGCCCTGGTGAGCGTGTCAAAAAGATTGCTTCGATCACAGAAATCCTCCTCGTAAGTTGGACGCTCATCTTGGTGACGGAGGCCAGGCCCAAGGTGGTGCGCCGCGCAGATGAACGGAACCCGGATTCCGCGCTTGGCATAATCGAGGGCAACCTTGACTGGATCGCCGTGCACAACTCGAAATTCTGGAGGATTTGTGCTCTGAGTATGTCGAGTTAAGTTTATCGTCCGGCTGTTGTAAGATCTAGGACGTGATAGAACCGGAGGGAGACCGCGCGGCATTGAGTTTCCGGTCCCCCCCGCCACCTCTTGCGACGGATTTCCAGCATCCATATTGGAAGAGAGTGAAGAAAGTGAAGAAAGTGAAGAAAGTGAAGAGAGTGAAGAGAGTGAGGAGATTTCGCACGAAGTTCTGCTAACAGATTTGCGAGCGGGATGTTGAAGCGAGTTTGATGCATGAGATGAAGGCCATTCTACTGACCTTATATACTCCTAACCTTCCATCCAACAGAATCCATTCAGTTGTGTTCCCTGCGGCGTTCATTCAGGAGTGTTCGCCAAGACTGTCCGTCAGGAGCGTTCGTCAGAAATATTCATCAGGAGTGTTTTGTTAGAAACATCTGTCAGTAGTGTTCGCCATCCTCACAACCGTGCGAACGGTTTGCCTCGCTGCGGACGCTCATGGTTCTGAAGATGAACGTGCACTTGCCCATGCTGTTTCCTTCCGCTGTGCTGTTCGCAAGTCGGCCCCGTGCTATCATGCGATGTCAACGCCACGCCTGGCAAGGCCGACGATATGTTCTGCAGTGAGATGTAGAAGAGGTGGCGGCCTTCTACTACGTTGGACTCTGGAGTGCTTGGAGAGCATGATTTCGCAAGCACTCGTTCGCGAGGCTACGTGAACACAGAGCCCATGAAGTTATATTTGTGTGTTTGCATCTGTGTTCATCCTCACAGTAGGAGTCATCAGGTCGTGAAAGAGCTCCGGAGTCCGGGATGCCTTCCCTTACTCAGTACCCTTAGGCCACGAGCGGGAGGGCCGGTTCATTCCCATGGCTTGTGATCGGGTGAGTCTTTCCGTGTCGTCTTTGACGTAATTAACCTTCTGCTGTCTGGTTACTAAGGCTTAACTTAATTTGTATAGGGCCACGCAGCGAGACCCTAGTATTACCTACCTACCTAGTACATGAATGTATCTAGGTACATTAAGTGCGACTGTTATTTCCCCTTATTACCAAGTTCTTTTGACTCCTGTCTTCTAAATCATCCGGTCTCCTCCTTACTCTTCCCATCATGGACTCGGCCTTTCGATCCTCTCAACCCATTCGACCCCTGTGCTCAGCGCCGCCGTCAAGTTTGGCAACACACGTTACATCACCCGCCCGACCGGATTTGACAGTGTCAAGAAGAAGTTCAATTCGTCTATCTAGCATATACTGCCGCCGGCCGAACGACATATATTCAGCAGCTATCTATCTTTGAACAATCAGAGCGCATCAGATTTCATTGATTATTATTTCTTCGTTTCTGTCGTTTCCGATCGGCGATATACGCCTCGCATGGTATCAACCTTTCAACCAGCTCTTCTCCATTATGTCTCTCAAGAAAAAGATAGCACGCATGTTTGTTGATGAACTCGAAGCGGCCTTTTCACGCACACGCTTAATTTCGTCGGGGTGAAACACGGACTCAAAAACCTCCATGTCCGTGGGAGCGGGTTGTGAACTGAGCGGCTGTGTCCTCTGTCCGGTCGATGCCGAGGCAGGGCCTTCTCTGGCCGCTTGGCGAGCCCGTTTCTCTTCATATTTTTTCTGTGATTCCTGTGTGGTGCTCTGCAATGGATCCGTGAAAACAAAATGGACAGATCTGAACTGCCCGCGGAGGTTGGGATCGAAGAGGAGAAGGTCCCGCCAAATCTCTGCCAACTCTTGAGGAGGGTTGAGGAAGCCATCTCCCAGACCAAAGTCTCCGACCACTACTCGATTATAATTGTGGTCGAGGCAGACGCGAAGAGCGCGACTGATCTTTTCTCTCATAGTGGACTTGTCCTTTTCGTGTGAATATAAGCGGCCTATTCCTCTCACGTCGGGTTTTCGTACAGGAGGTACCGAGACAACAGGTAAGTCGGGAATCGGATCGAGAACCTTGTAGTTGTCCTCCTGAGGACCAAGATAGACCGCAACACGGTTGGAGAATATGCCGCCAGTTTCCGAAATTGGATAAAGCGGCGTATCGTACATGCCTGGCCACTTCCTGGTGAGCGTGTCACGAAGATTGCTTCGGCGACAGAACTGCTCCTCGTAAGTTAGACGCTCAACTGGGTGACCGCGGCCAGGATTATAGCGGTGCGCCGCGCAGATAAAAGGAACCCGGATTCCGCCGTTATCAGTAGCATAATCGATGGCAACCTTGACTGGATCGCCGGTCACAATTCGGAATTCTAGAGGTTCTGGAGGATCCGTGCTCGGAGTATGTTGAATCAAGTTTATCGTGCGTCCGTCGTAAGATATAGGACGTGACAGAACCGGAGGGAAAACGGACAGCATTGAGTCCTCGGTCTCCCCCGCCACCTGTTGAGATGGATGTCCAGCATCCATGTTGGAAGAGAGTGAAGAAAGTGAAGAGGGTGAGGAGATTTCGCACGAAGTTCTGCTAACAGATTTGCGATCGGGATGTTGGAGCGAGTTTGATGCATGAGATGAAGGACATTCTACTGACCTTATATACCCCTTACTTTTCATCCAACAGAATTCATTCAGCAGTGTTCTTTGCGGCGTTCATTCAGGTGTATTGTTCAAAAGCATTCGTCAAGAGTGTTCGTCAGAAACGTCCGTTAGTAGTGTTCAACCATTCTCACAGCCGTGCGAACGTTCACGGTTCTGAACATGAACGTGCACTGGCCAATGCTGTTTCTGCTCGTTTTACTGTTCCCAACTTCCCATGCCGGCTCCGAGCTTCAGGCGAGTTCAAAGCAAAGCGTAGCAAGGCCGACTTTGCGTGCTGCTCCAAGACGTGTAGCGAACTTCTATCTTTGGGGAGTAGGATTAGCTGAAGCACTCGTTCGTGAAGCTAGCAAGGTGAACAGGAAGCCCGTGAAGTTACATGTGTTTGCATTTTTGCATATTTGCTCATCTAAGCTCAATAAGGTTTCCGTGCCCTCTCATACGGGCAAGCCCATCGACGACTACCTACCTTCTAGGTTGGTGCTGCACGGAATGCTCCCTCTCCTAGGACCTAACCTCCTGAAACGAGGATAGGGCGAGCCATCGCGATCCGAACGGGGTGTATTGAGTGCACGAGCCTTTTACCTACAACGAGGCCGCATCATGCATGCTATTCTACCTCTCAATCAAGTGTTTTCTGCAGCCTGTAAGTGATGTCCGTTGTTGTTTAGTCTGATGCTGCATGGTGAATGGGTAAGAAGCACCGATTCCCGAAGCAGGATGGAAGAAATCAGAAAAAGGAAGACAGAAAAGAGAATTGATAATACCGAAAACATTTCCGACAAGAATGACAAGAAAAGCAGCAAAATCATCATCCCAAACCCGTTTCAGCTGCAACACTTAGCAGACTAGCACGGATTCCCCTCGCCCTCTTTTCTCAACCTGAAGGCTGAACCTTCAAAACCTCCCACCACAACCTCCTACAACTACAGACTACGCCGGTTTTCAAGCCGCCCTAAGTCCCCGATGCGGACTCTCGACAGCCACCACCACGACCCGGGCTTTTGTGAGCGCGGGTATCCACGAGAGCTTCATGAAAGGGGCTCCACGGAAAGCAGCCGCACAAAGTTGAGCGACATTTGGTACCTGGCCTTCCACATTTGTGGAAGACCGCAGCGTGGGGTGACCGAACAGAGTACCTATACCAGACACCATGGCAGCCAAAGTCCGTTCGTTCTACCGTAATAAGCAAAATGCTCCTCGTCAATGTAAACAAGTTGAAACAAAGGGCCAAGCCCGTCGCACACAAAAACAACAGACTTCCAATTTGTCTATGTACATGGCAGGCTAGCTAGCGTCGGGCGAATACATGTAAAATCATCGGTACATATGTACTTGAATGTAGGATGCGCCTCATGAGAAGGCGCTGCCAAAGGGCATCCGTTGCGTTGGGTTATACGCCACCGAGAGTCCGAGACTCAAGCCTGTCATGAGTAATCAAGACTTCAGTTGTGAGAGAGTAAAAAGATGGAAGCCGAGCGCCAACCAAGAAAGCGTACTGATGAATGGTACTTATCACCGTTGCTGTCGTGCTGTCGTTATCTATATGCCTCGCATGGCATCACACTTCCCACCAGCTAAGATTTCTTAGCTTTCCCGAGATCATTTCTGATCTCCATTTATTGTGGCGTCTCTTCCCCCAAGGGTCTTGAAGCGCCCGCTGAGTTTCGTCGGGGTCAAATACGGACTCGAAAATGGCCATGTCCGTGGGAGCGGGTGGTGGAGTGGGCAAGTCTGCCATCCGTCCGGTCAAGGTCGAGGAAGTGCCGTCTCCGGCCGATATGCTAAGCCGTCTTCTTTCATAGTCAGCCTGTAATTTCCTGGCCCGTTCGTCCCGGAGAAACTGTGTGGTGCTCTGCGTTGGGTCCGGGAACGCAAAAACAACGTATTTGAACTGCCCGCGGAGATCAGGATCGTGAAGGAGGAGACTCTGCCAAAGCTCCGCCACAAGTTTGGGAGGATTGCGGTAGGTGTCTCCTAGACCAAAGTCTCCGATGACTACTCGATCGAACTTGTAGCGGAGGCAGATGCGAAGAGCGCCCCAGACCTTATGCATCATTCTCTCAAGGTCAGGTTGCCATGAATACTCCGTGCCGTCTCGCTTCACCCCGGGCCGTCGTACAGGAGACACTGAGATAACAGGCAAGTTGGGTATCGGATTCAGCTTGTCGTAATTGTCTCGAGGGCCGAGATAGACCACAACAATGTCAGAGAATATGCCACCTGCGTCAGGAATCGGATAAAGGGGCTGCGTGTTTGGCTTGGGCGTTCTCAGTGTATCCAAAAGATTGCTTCGGTTACAGAATTCCTCCTCGTAGGTTGGCTGATCATCCGAGTGACGGGAGCCAGGCGAACTGTGGTGGGCATCGCAGATGAATGGAACCCGGATTGTCGCGCCGCCAATAGCCTCACTCTCTTCGCTGTCGGCAGCAGCATGAGAGAGGGCAACCATGACCGGATCGCCAGCCACAACTAGAAAGTCTGGAGGGGGTATGCCCGGAGTCCAACGGCGATCTTTACGCATATTTTCCGTGGGTCTATCGTAAGGGATGGGGAACGATAGGACCGGGGCGACACGAAAGGCCGGATTTCCAGAGGGCGGTATGAAGTTCCCCTCGGTGTCAACCGCCACCTGGTCAGGCGTAACTTCACCATCCATGTTAGAAGAGCGAGCGTAAAGAGTGTATGAGATTGCGCACGAAGAGCTGAATACTAATTTGCGAGCGAGATGCTGTGGCGAGTGTGATACGTGAGACGATGAAGCCCATTCGACCGACTTTATATACTCTTGATTCTCATCTAACCGTGTCCCTTCGGCAGTGTCCTTCACGGTGTTCATTCACGGTTCAAGAGTGTTTGTGAGCAGCAGTTCTCGTTAGCCGCTTTCGTTTGTAAGTTGAAGTTTGATCCCCCAGCTTGTTCATGGCGGGAAGGGACTCAAAAGAGCTTGTCGCCGGCCCGGTCCAGTCGTATGCAAGGACAATGCCTCTCGGGGCGCTTGACAAGGATAAGCCAGCTTGAAAGAGCTGCTGGAAGCTCCGACTTTTGCCTCGAAGGCACGATGTGTGTCCGTTCAGTGTGACATCATGCACAAACACTGTCCAGTCTCGAGCCCCCTCATGGCCAGCGACTGAGAAAGGTTCAGCGAATATCAATATGGATAAAACTGAATGGGTAGGTGCCAAGCTTCCCAAGCTTCTTCGCGTGGTCGCTCATGTTCCTGGAGCTTTGCATAGCTAAGGCACACACACGCTGTTGGCAGTGGCCTCGTGCCGGAGAATATATTTGCAAGTCTCTTCAGGCTATCTTCCCCCCCAAAGCCCATGCGTGTCTGCCATGGCGCGAGTCACGGCTGCCTTGTTAACGTGGGTTGGAAATGCGCAGGAGGCAGCTGATTGCTCAAGGGCGACTTGCTCAAGCTGGAGCCGATATGGTCGCTGCTCTCCTTGGCATGATACAGTAGGCCCTGCATTTGTGTTCAGGACAAGCCATCATACTGTGGCTCAAGTTTGGCGCCGATGGCCTTGAGCTTATAGGATTTCAGGTTGCGGGCGGCAGGGACGTCGTCAACCGTTGTTGGTGACTCGAGAATGAGGAAAGGTAGATCAGCAGGGGCGGCTACGGCGGCTATGAAGGCTCAAATTAGCCTTCCGGGTGGTTCATTTGAGAACTTTGAGAACAACCCGTTACATACCCACCCTGTACATAATTTGTTTCACCTCGGTATCCGTGATCGTTCCCCTTGCCGTTCAACAAAGCCACCATGTATGTGTGTACCGAACACATGACTGTTGACTCAATGTTCGAGCACGTACCTTTTTTTTCTCGTTGTTGAACAGTGAAAACCTTGTCAACCTCACAACTTCCTCTTCCGCTCACTCACGTACGGATCCAATCCCGCCAACTACGCAAATCCGCTGGATTCTGCACCCATACTGCGACCAATCGCCAATCAAGGCAATTTATATACCTGGTCCTGGAGGCTGGTGGTTAATGGTGCTTTTTTTGCTGCTGCTTGTTACCTATCTAATTGCTGTTGCTGCCTATTTACCTCCCAGCGCATCAGCGGTCCCGCCAAGCTTCTTCCACGCCGTCTCTCAGCATCATGTCACATCTATTCCACAACGTGGGGCCGTCTTTGAATCACCCGCTCGATTTCGTTGGGATCGAATATGGACTGGAAAATGGCCATGTCCGTAGGAGCGGATGATGGCACGGGCGACAGTTCTGCTGGTGGCATGTTGGATATCGAGGGAGTGCTTTGTGTGGGCATTCCGTAAGTCAGTCCTTCAGCTCCTCTCAGTCGTTTCCTGGTCTCTTCCTCCCAGATGCACTGTGTGGTGCTCTGCCCCGGGTCCTCGAACGCGAAAACAACGTATACGAATTGCCCGCGAAGGTCAGGATCGAAAAGAAGAAGATCTCGCCAAATCCCCGCCAACTCTTCGGGCGGGTTGCGGCAGCCATTTCCTAGACCAAAGTCCCCGACGACTACTCGATCATAGTCGTGGTAGAGGCAGATACGAAGAGCGCCAGAGATTTTTTCAGTCATTCTGAGTTTCTCCATTCTGGATAAATACATGGTGCCGTTTTCTCTCACCCGGGGTAGTCGTCCCGGAGTCACCGAGACAACTGGCAAGTCCGGCCACTCTCCTACAGTATCGTACTCATCATAAGGACCACGATGGACCACAACAGGGTCAGAGAGAATGCCGCCTGTGGAGGGAATCGGATAATGCGACGTATCGCGCATGTCTGGGGGCGGCGTGCTGAGCATGATTGATAGATTGCTTCGGCGACAGAGCCTTCCCTCGTAACCAGATAATTCCCCTCTCCAATTTCCGCCAGGCCGACGGTCGTGGGCCGAGCAGATGAACGGAACCCGGATTCTCGCGCCTCCAATGGCCTCACTCGCTTCGCTGTCGGAAGCAGCGTATGCGAGGGCGAGGGTGACGGGATCGCCGGCCACAACTCGAAAGAGTGGCGGGCTTGTGCTCTGAGTATGGCGTTCGATCTGAAAGTCTGTCGCGGTATCGTGGTAAAGAATTGAGAAAGGGGCATCTACTGAGGATGCGGAGTTCCCGTCGGAGTTGTTCTCATCCTCCGAGGTCATGTTTGAAGAGCGGCAATAAGTAGCTAACGACGTGAGGAGTGAAGGGGTTCCGTAGTAAGAGCCGTATTACTGATATGCGAGCGGGATTTCGCAGCGTGTTTGACACGTGAGACGATAAAGACCATTCGACCGACTGTATATACTCTCAATCCTCATGTTGTTCTTCCATGAGTGTTCGTTCAGCAGTCTCCTCTCAGCAGTCTTCTTTCGGGAGTCCTCTCAGCAGTGGCCGGCCGATCCTCACAACTGCGCGAGCGGTCACCATCCCGAGTTTTAAAGGAGCATTGCCTCACTCTTAAATTCCTGACGTCTCGTTCTTCCCCTCTTGAAGGCCGCAGGCCGCATGTGACCAACAAACGCCCGCGCCGCATTACCAGCTACCAGATAGAGAAATGCGGAATGCAGAATACGGATTGCAGATGCGGCTGCTGACGCGCAGCTCGGAAGATATGAAGAGGGGATGACGGCACCCATAAGCGGCCAAGGCCAGCTTAAGGCCAGCTTCTATTTCCCCTCTTGCCATACTCCTGCTTACGCTTTCGCCTCGTATTTCCCTGCTTCTGATCCCTTCCTTTTGCACCCTCGCCTCTATCGTCCATTATTCAAGATGCGCCGCACCTATGTGCCCATATGCATGGCTCTTTGCGTCGTCTTGGCGCACGGTGCGACGCCAGCTCTTGATCACTGTGCGAGTAGTACGACTCCCTGTGAACGTTCGCCTTCCTGAACATGAACCTGCATTGCTCACGTTATGGTTTCTCTCGCTTCGCCGTTTTAAAGTCAAACCCGTGCTCTCATGCTCGTGTAATGCCACTCCTGGAAAGGCCGGCGATACGTGCTGCACCGAGACGTATGGCGGTTTGCTGGTACGTTGGGGGTCTTTGAGGATAGGATGGGCGCAAGCGTTCGTTCATAAAGCCTCGTTGACACATGAAGCTTCCCAAAAGGCGACAAGAAGTCATACGTGTGTGCTGATCTTTTCCCGCGGCGCTTTTTAGGTCGCGACCCAGCTCTGGAGTACTTTCACGGGTCGTGAGAGTGAGGGTCAGGTGTATGCCAAGAACTCATGGTCTGTTCATGGTTTGTGGCCTGGTGAGCCTTTGATCCGGTAGTCTTAAAAGAGAATTACATTTGTTCCAGGAAGCTGATCCGGTGCATCCACTAGACTTTTGCAACGGTAAATACTAAAGATACGCAAATATGATGAACCACCGAGCACTCCTCACATACATACTCGAGCCCAGTCCCTGTCTTCCCCCAAAGTCCAGCCCCTTTCTTGTTCATGATATTTCCCTTCACTTTGCTTACATTCATCTTGGTTCAGTCCTCTCATCTACGCAACTCTCATAGGTTCCTACACTCAATACTGCGACCTATCCCGCCAATACGACCCCAAGCCCTCTCCAAACACGACCAACAGCAAGCCCGATGGCGTTCGTGTGCCCCCTTATACGGGCGAGCCTATCGATGGCTGGTTCGCGCCGCATGGAAAACTCTCGCTACTGTCCTCCATGAAAAAACACTGGGTGAGCCAGTATGATCCGAACTGGGTGTTTTGGGCACACGAGTTTTCTAAACACGCCACGTGCTTTTCGACCTTTCAATCCCAGTGTTTCGTATGTATTGTCCTCGTTTCCTGCCTCAACATTGCTGCATAGTGAATAAACACAAGGGGATGAGTGTAAATAAGCAGAACAGATGAGGATAAGAATACTGCCAAAAACAAGAGAATCGAAACCCCATATCCGAGTCTCTCAACAGCCTCAACATCTCCTCCAGCATATAACCCCCCCCCTTCCCCCCCTCACCCTATTCCATCTCCTGTACTAACCCTCCATAGCCTCCCAGTTCATCCCCCCACGACGATCTCTTCACCTTCTTCGAAACCGTCCTCCGCTGGCATCGCACCCTCCCTACCTTCCAGTGGCTCCTCGACGCAGGCATCCAGCCCTCCAACACCACTTCCTACACCTACGCCGCCATTCAAGCCGCCCTGACGCAGACACCCGACGGCCAGCACCACCCCCCGGCTTTTATAGGCTGCGGGGGCCCGCGGTTCAACGAGACGCTTCGTGGAAGGGGTTCCTTGGATAACGGTCGCACGGAGCTGAACGAGATTTGGTACTATTTCCATGTGCGGGGGAGGCCGCAGCGCGGGGAGGGCAGGAGGGTGCATGCGGGGGACGCGGGAGGGCGGCTGACGACGTGTGCGGTGGCGGAGGGTGCGGTGAGATACCTTGAGCGGAGTGAGGGGAGTGAGAAGTAGAGTTGAGGAATGAGTGTTTGGGAAGTGGTCGTAGAAGGGGCCCAAAGTAAGGAAGGGTGTTAAAGAGGTGGTTGACTGGCTAGTTTTATTAGTCAGTACATGCATCTAGACTCATGAGTGAGGTAGTCCTTGACTATATGCCAGCAAGACATGCACATCCACACAAGGCACACGTACGAATGCTAAAACCAGTTTGCTTGCTTCATGTCTGTCTCGGGTAGTTTTCCTTTCGCAGCGTAGAAATCCCCTTTACTCAGATCCTTCCATCCACGTCACCCGTTACCCTCAAAACGCCATGAAATGGGTGTACAAATTTTTGGAGTAATACATATTGACCGCCCTTACACGGTCGTGACCCTTCAGCCGACTTCGCCCTCCCATCATTCATCATCTCCTAGCTCTTCTACATTCGGAGCCACGTACTGCCGCTGCTGTACACTGCCCGTGTTGATCTGCGTGTCTGTGCCGGTGGTGGTGGCAGTCGTGGGGGCGACCTGGCCGGTGGCGGCAGCAAACGTGGCGTTAGTGGCGACGGATCGAGAAGACGACTTGAGCTTCTTCTTCTTCTTCTTTTCCGAGGCAGACTACGGAGGTGTCAGTTGAGGAGAGCTTTGTTAAACAAAGGAAATGGGATTCGCTTCTTCAAGCGTGGCTGTAGGACATATTAAAAGGGGCTTCTTCGTGTCAGCTTACCTCGTGCCATGCCCACACAGGACGGAAACTGTCCATGAAGGAGACGTCTTCCCACAAGTTTGGATACAACCAGAGACCAGGCGGAACGGCAAAGTATGTGATGCAAAAGAGAATGACTCGGAAGATGGCCATGACGAAGAACAGCCCCAGCAAGCCTAGCAGACCCCAACTGCCGTAAAAGACACATTGACGCAGCGCCAAGGGCCACAGCGGGTAGAGCACAACAATGAAGATGAGAACGAGAGCAAGAGCCGCGTACACTTGTCGCTTGACCTGGCTGCCTTCGTATAGCCAAACATAGTACATTTCGTCTCCGGCATCTTGCTGCTGCTCGATGCGCACGCTCCACTGGCCCTTGACACGTTTGGCCTTCTTGCCATTGGGTCCAGCCTCGGGTTCGATCTTGCTGACTCGCAGGGCAAGCATGCTCAGCGGTAGCAGCTTGAACGTGTTCTCGAGGGATGCTCGGTCGGTGATTTCGGGCAGCAGGGGGTTCTTCTTGCGCGCCTTTTCATAGGCAGGCGATTGCAACGCACGCATTGCACGCTTGACTGTCGGAGAGGAAATAGTGTCAGCGCAGTGAACAAAAGACACGGATGGATGTAAAGGAGATTCAAGGACTCGAGTTCGTACCCTTGAACATGTCTTTTCGCTCGCCGTTCAGAATACTGGTGCGCAGCTTGAGGTCTTGGTTCTTAAGGAAGCCAGCCAGAGCGAGAGCCTTGGGGTTGGGAGGACCGGGAACAATCGGTTGAGCCTGTCCTTGCGGCCCATGAGAATGGTTATGGCCATGGCCGTGGTCGTGATTGCATCCCTCTCCGTGGACGTGCCCGCCTGCAGATTGCTGCATCATCTGCATCCGCTGCTGCTCCATGGCTTGCCTCTTCATCTGTTCAACGAACTCGGGCACCGACATGCCAGCCTTGGCCGCCTCTTCCGCAATGCGTCGCTGAATTTCGGCAATCTGCTCGGGCGTGGGACGCTGCCCTCCCATGGGCATAGGCATGGGGAAGCCACCCTCCGGGCCGTTGGGCGGCGCCGACATTGCTAGTTCGGGAGTTGAGATGTGCGAGTCTCCGTTGATGTTGCCGGCGAATACAATCGAGAAGCACTGCACTCTGCTGGGAGAGATTGGTTTGTCGAAACCAAGGCGCAAAATGTGATGCCAACGGCGATGCTGCTGTCTGGTGGAAGCAGATGGTCAGAGCAAAAAGCGGAGGATGTGGCCGCAAAACGTCGATTCACTAACAACAAGGTGTCAACTTCAACTCGACATGCCGCTGGGGGCGTGAGCGTTGTGGATCCGGTGCCAGGTCCCCTGCCATCCCGCATAACGCGCCGACCAATCCTGGGGCAAAAAGTTGTTCGTCTTCGTCTCAAAGTTCGCCATTTCCCGAATAAGACCGTGCGAGGTAACAGCACAGTGTGATGATCTGCAGTTCATTGTTAGATCCGTGATCTCATCTTGACCTCCCTCGCCAGTCCGCGGGCGTGCCTGATCTCCCGATGCTCATTGCTTCCGAGCCCGCGACAGCAACCCCCAACAAGCACCCGCGGTAAACACCAGAAACAGCACCATGGGCGACAGACTCACGCAGCTGCAAGATGCAGTGGATCAGGTAACGACTCCCATTTCCGACAGCAAGTTCGCTGGCTGACGTGAAACAAAAGCTCGCGCAACAGTTCGTCGCATCCCTGCACTTCGTACACATGAGGCACGACCTCCAACCCTTGGGACCCAACGACAAGATCCGGCATTCCAAACATGACCGGCGCCAAAAAGAAGGTACGCGCCGGATCTCCCCCGAAAATGGTCTACCTGCGAAAGCATCCGCTAACACTTCGAGAAAAGTAGACTCGCTTCCTCCCGATGAGTTCGCCGCGGGGCTTACAGAGCTGGCGCGGGACCTCATCATCAAGGAACAGCAAATCGAAGTGCTCATCTGCAACCTCCCCGGCCTCGATAACAGCGAGCACGACCAGGAGCGGAGTATCAAGGACCTGGAAGAGGATCTGAAAGCTGCGGAAGCCCAGAGGCTGGAGGCGCTGAAGGAGAGGGATCATATACTGGGGCAGTTGGATACTGTCATTCGCAGTGTTCGGCGGCCGTGATGCTACAAAGCGTGACCGCGTTTCTAATCGGGTTTGGATGTTTGATTTTATCATGGCATAGCGCGGAGTTTTGGTATCATTTTACGAGTTGGCTCTGACTCAACATTACGCGACGTAGCTTCTTGCCACTTTACGACACGTGGCATCATACGTCTTGTCTTATAGCTCCGATTCATTTACATCGAGACGTATCTATAGTTGTAGCTGCTTCTTTCAAAATCCAACTCGGAACTTCTTCTCCAGTCGTAAGTACAAGTGCACAAGTGGGCTTATGATGGCCTGGCAATTTGAGAAATCAAGAAATCATCAGGCAGACGAAGATTTGAAGAACTGGGGATATATATCCCGCAACTCTCTCAGATGTCGTATTTGATGTTGGGATGCTTGCTTATCGGGCAAAGGACTGCTTTCTTCAATGAGATGGGCGGCGGTCCAGCCAAAATCCTTCGCCTTGGTGCAATTGAGGTACGAATCATCTGTAATTGTTAGAGAGCGGGATCATGTCCGCGAGCGCGCGCGTCTTTGTTTTTACTTACCGACGAAGAAACAGTCCTTGACGTCGCTGACATCGGCTTCCTGCATTGCCTTCTGATACATCTTCGGATCAGGCTTGCAAATCAACGGCCTCGAGGAATAGTCACAAAACGTGAGTCCATCAAACATGTCTTCAACTCCGAGTAGCCGGACCACTCTCTTGGCATGTGTGACATAGGCGTTGGTGAACAGCCAGACCTTGACCTTGGATCTGTCTATATCTTGCAGCAGTCTCCTCAGCTCCGCATCGGGCTTGATGATGTCCTGCAGGGGCAAAGCATCGTCGACCTCGGCATTGTACGCCAAGGGATCAATCTGGTGGTGACGCACGAGGCCCTCTATGGCAAGCCCATAGTTTGTGTAGTACTCCTTGTGAAGCCGGACGGCCTCATCCCAGGGGAGCTCGAGATGCTTGGCGAAGTATTGGTCGATGAGATCCACCATCAAATCCTGAACCTTGGTGCCTTGGGGTAGCAATTAGTGATGATGCTCCCGCCATGGGGTTCTGGATCAGGGGGTCTGCCACTGACTTGGTGAGTAGAGACAGTTGTCGACATCACTGAGAATGTGTGTGTACGTGTGAGCTTCTCCATCATTTTTCATGCAGCGAAAGACTAGAAACGCACGCGGGGAAAATATCACAATAGGCAGGCTCACAAGAAAAGAACTGGCTTGCCAGCCGAGGTTTCGCTGATCCCAGCCATGTTGCTGTGAAATAGATGAACAGCGTTGTTAAGCACGACAAGGGACAGTATGACGTAGGTGAGTGGTGGCCAGATCTTGACCAAGTGAGTGGGTTGAAATATAACGGCAATTGCGTTTGATCTTCGTGGAGACAGAAGACAGAATCGTGGCTTTTTACAACTTTATAACAGCTATTACCCAGCCAACAAGTTCATGTACAAAATGCCGGACTTCAGCGTTATGAGCGAGCTGTCTAGTCCAAATGTACCAGACAGGCACCTTTGTCCACAGAATCGTTGCGATGATGGCACGTGCAAAACTCGCAGGCCTTTGACAATTTTCGGCGTTTTCTTCTTCTCTGAGCTCAGGTAAATTGGCCAGGGCATCACTTCTACAGTGTTCTACTGCTACAAAATCACTGTAGCAAGTAGGGATACTCTGTAAAAGTCTGTCCAGATGGTCCAGAGAGTCCAGATGATGATGTCCTCATTGAAGTGTAAAATCTTGCTTGGCCAGCCGCCACCCATTAGGTTTGCCCCACCAGTTGCCACCCGCGCTGGGCGATTGTTGGCGCAAATTTCTGCCCCCTGAGGCCCACACCGCCTTCTTCGCTAAATCCCTTTTCATCTCACCAAATTGGCTTGTCACACTACCATCATTTGTACCCTCACGACCACAAGGGATTTTATCGACGAGATTGCCTCCCAAGATACATCATGGCAAGCTTGTTTAAAACTTCCTTGATGAGTTGAAATCTTGCGCGTGACCTATCCGTCATTATCTCTGCGAACGTCAAGGCGCATACACACTGCACTGTATATCTAAGTCTGGAAGAGTGGCGACGAACATAGCCGCGAGCCATGGCCCATACTGTACCAGCAGCGTCGACTGTCCCGAGCGGCGGGCTTGGCTTGGGAGAACTTTCCGAAAAGGAGTTGTTTGAGCTTGGACAGTACGAGAAGATTATACAGCTCCGCGATGTTATCATCTCTCGCAAACATCCCACGACCGCTCATCAGCACAGCTCAAACGCGTCTCCTGATTCAAAGCCCCCGGGGCAACATGTTCCAGGCGCAAAGGCGCAATCCATGATACATGAAAAGCATGGGTCTGCTCCAGCAGTGCCTCGTCAGCCTCCAGTCGCGGCTGAAACCGAGTTGAAGTCGAGTCGTGCTGAAATAAGGTCTGACCAGCGTGTCACAGACGAGTTGCAAACTCAGAGAGAACGGCTGGAGCGTGCTCTGAAAGACGAGGTTGAACAACTTCGTGCTGAAAGAGCGGCGATTACTGAGCCGTCTGCAGAGATCGACTCGTCTGACGTGCTGGCCAAGGCTCTCGCTATAGTGGAAGCCGCTACAGCTTCTGCTGTTGATGACGAGAATTTGAACGCCAATGCTGAATCCATTGCCGATTCTTTCGACGAAGGCACCTTCTACTCCTCTCGCCACGATACTCCCGAATCTCATCTCGTCTCGCGCATACGTACTGCGTCGCCATATGTACAAGCTGCTAGTGCTCATCCACAAGATGAACCAAATCCGCAGCGGATGAACTCACAGCAACAGCAGCAGCGACGGCAGCAGCCATTATCTGGCCCTGCCCAGCCTGCACCCGCGATTGAAAAAAGTACTTCTTTGACAAGCAACGCGAACTTGACTTTGCACAAAGATGTACTAGCTAACAACGTTCATCCACAACTTGAAGGCAGTTCACAGCAATCTAGCAATCAACAGCTTACACAGCCGCGCTCAGGCCTAGCTGTTGTTCCTGCTCAAGATCCCAAGGCTGCCCAGCTTGCACCCATGACCGAACGGAGCAACCATTCCGTAACGAATGCCAGCTCGACTTCGCAGATGAGTATTGTTCCCGGCCTCAACAATTATGTTCAAGCCACAGGCTCCACCCAAGTTCTTGCTAGCCGGCCAGCTGCCCTTAGGCAAGACGATTCGCGAAATTTCCAGATAGCCACGGGCGGTAATAGGCAAGCTCTTCGCGATCGTGGTCTCGAGACTCATCCTCCATCTCCCCTTGTCCGAAATCATAATACGCTGCAACCCGTTGCTCCCCAGCCAACGAATCCGACTATCATCAGTGCCTTAGCGGCAGCTTCCTCCGCCACTCGTGGCAATGCGCATGCTTCTGGCCACCACAGTGCTATTGCCACGCCGGCGCAGGTCAATGCATTACGAACCGAACAGTATGACGTGACAAGTCCTGATAGTTCTTCGCAAGGCGGAGGGAGGACACAGGCGAAAGGGAATGGAAAGAAATGGGAGAAGCAGGAGGAAAGGAAAGAGGAGAAGAGAAAAAGGAAGAAGAAGAGAAAGGCTGACACGCAAGGTGGTGTTAGTTTGGAGAGCAATCCAGCCATCAAACAGGAGGCCCGATCGCCATCTCCGCTCAGCGCCCCTTCTTTCATCCGCCCAAGTAAGCGCGCACGACATGTACAAGAGCAATCTGCAGTTCACGAGCATGCGCCCAGCCACGATACGGCACGTGCTCCTGACGTCGGAGTTCAGTATGTGTCCCGTTCAGTTGGAGACAACACCATGCCAGTAGGCCTCGCTGCGACAGCTGCCTGCTCGACCCCTTACAGCTCTACTGCGAACGGAGAGCCACAGTATAGCAACAGCCGATACTACGATGAACAAGTGCTGCTAGCACGAGAAGGGCCTCGGCATCACCAAGGTCATGCTCTTGATCATCCAATCCACTATCTTGCCAGAACGGCTCCAGGGCCACAACCGGTCCCCCAGGTCATGCTGGCCGACTCACACCCCATTCATTCGCGTCCGTATCGGGACTACCAAGATGGTCTGCGCATGCCAGCTCATGCGGACGGGGAAACATTTATGCCACCTCCGCCACCTCCGCCGGCCAGAATACTAGTTGATGCTTACGGTCGTGAGTATTACGAGCCATCTCATCACATTCCCTCTAGGCTATCTGTGACGTCTTCCTCGAGACACGGAGAGCATGAAGTTCTGTACGAGAGAGTTCCTTCGCAAGCCGTCTCTCGTCACCCTATGCCAGGACCCTACGATGACGGTGGCTTGGTCTATTCCGCACCCACACAGGCGTACGCTTGGCCGCGGCGTGTCGTAACGCAGCCCGGTTATATCAATCATGACTACAGAGATGTGCGTCAACGAGAATTCTCTTCGAGGCCTTTACCAGCGCAGGGGGACTTTGTGCAAGTCATGACCCCTAATGAACGACGATTTGGTGAGGATGGCTATAGCGTGAGGCCTGCAAGTGCTCGACCAGTTGACGGCGCGCGCTACGCAATGCCTCCCGACTATGGACGTGTTCATAGCGTGCAGCCTGAAATGCCGGTCGCGGCCGAGTACGCGGCGAATATTCACCCCGATAGTCGCCGTGACACAGTACAACCATACAGTAGAGGATATCATCCTCCTGCTCCAGTCCCGGACCCCGTCATACAGCGGCCTTATAGTGTCCGGCCACCAGATCCTTCTCCAAGCGGCCGGGTTCGTGGCGCAGATGACGTTACGTTCATTGAACGACCTAGCGTTGCTCCTCAGGACATGGTATATGCGAATGGCGCCAGGCGGGAATATTATAGATGAAGGCAAGTTCAGGTCGAGTCAGAGCAACGTTTGATTGTCTGAACTTGCTGTGGTAATCTGAGCAGCGGTTTCGTTGGCGTGTGGCGAGTCTCTCCTGATTAGATACCCCGGTTTCGAGCAAGACAGCGGTTCATCATTGTCGATTAAGCTATGTACATATTATATCTAATATTTTTTGACTTCCCAAGGACGAGCCTGAGACGGGTTTCGTCACTTGGGAAGTCGAAAAATGCTTATGCGCTTCGTCCAGCGTTGTCTTGAGTTTTCTCAGATTTCCATTGATTGCATTCAACTTGTGTAGGCAGTAATTCGCTGCGAAGTCAAGTCAATCAGCCTTATGGTCAACTTCTGTGTCACTGCTATGCAGTCAATCAAGTTTGGCCTTGAACAGCTCGTCATTTAGCATTTAAAAGTGCGTGATCTTCATTCGAGATGCTCATCCTTCTGTATTCCCTCGAGACATGGAAGCCAATAGCGCGTAAACTCCAGCCTAGTCATTATTGTTCCGTTCCTTCCAAGTTCCGATGCCCTGCCTTTCATCATGAGAGAAAAATTGGGATGTGTGTCGCGACGCAACGCGTCAGGACTCAGAGACCTCAACACAAGTTCAGCAAAAATTTCCATTCCGCTGCAGGGCAGGAATGCAACAGTTCAAGGGGGCTTAGCCTAGCTAGGAATGCCCCCAACACGCTTCCCGGAAGAAGGCTTTGAAATGACTCGATGATTGGGGGAATGCTCGTTGCTTCTTTGCTTCGGCGCCTTCCATGTATGATGTGCGTATGTTCTCTCGCGAAGCCTTTCCGGGCTGTATAACTACAGTACCTACACGTCGCTGCGAAGGAGAGGGATGAACTCCTCGGGTCGCACCGATGCCTTAAGGATTACATACCTTAGATACATATATTCCACGCATACGTAGGTACACACGTACCTACCTAACCTAGCACCTAATATAGGTACTTCGTAGGTTGTGTGTGCGGAGCCGCCACGAAGTGCAACATAAACAGTATTGGCTCGTTGAGACAAATTCAAAGACATGCTATCTTCGCGCAATTTTTTGTGAGTCTTTCATTTTATTTTCATTCTGTGGGCCGTGGTGTGCTTTGAACTTTCAAAGAAGGGTTGAAGCAAGTTTGTTATGATCATAACTCATCGCTGGGCTGGTTCGACATGTGTCGCGGGCTTGTCATGAAGCAAACCAACGGCCAGTTGAGTTAGTCAACCAACGTAATTTCTCCAGTATCGTGCTGCGTACATGTGTGGTTCTATATCTCTTGTTACCTTCATCATTTTTTTCTACGAATAAGCAGCATCATCATGCTGATGGCCGTCAATGGCTGAGATTGCCTGCGTGCATTCCAGATCGGACTTGGTGCCACCGGCTTGCGGCATCGTGAGTTGTTTGACAGTCATTGCGTTCCGACTCAAGACATTCGATCTCGCCAACCAAGAGCGCCTGCGAACTAGTTTCTGGCATCTGCATCGCGAAGGCATGATCGCCTCTTAGCTTTATGCCTCAATCCTCCTTTGCTCGCGTCACCTCGTCCTTGATCCTGCTGGCGGACACCTGCTCCAAGCTGCTGAGTACATATACATAGGTATGTAGTCGCACGGTACGCACAACAGGCGAAGAAACCTTGGAACTGGCTGAAACGGCTCCGCGCTAGTCCTAATGTGTCTCTGTCTCGTGGTTGCGGTGTACTTGAAGTCTTGAACCACGCAATATTACGCTCAGCTAGTCTCGGACTCTCGAAGGCAGTGCAGGCCATGCAGCGTGCGACAGGAACGGAACCCAGAACGGAAAGGTATTATGTTTAACACGGGAAATTCTTGAGTATGTATGTTGTAGGGAGGCATCAGACTCGAATGACATCATCGCCGCAACAAAGAGTTACATTGTAAGGAAGGGATGCGATGAGAAAGAGAGATGATCATTTAGACGACGTGGCCACTCAAGGCATAGTAAGAAAGAAGGCCGGCTTGAACCGTTGATGCTTGACACAGCCAACATGTGACGATCCTAGACTCTAGTATTCGTATGTGTGACCGCACAGCCTACAGGTCCTACGGCTGGTACCTACATACAAGGTACTCCGTACATACCTGGTAAAACCGGTGGATAAGTCTTCCACGTTGGGCTTAGCCACGGACCTCGTGTTCACGATATGTTGTCGTTTGGAGCTTTGCCGGTTTACCAATGCGTGTCTTTGTCCGTCAGTCCGGCGAATTCGAACGCGTATGCACACAAGGCGTTACATCTTATTGAATACAGACATCAGTTCGCTTTATCTTGTCCATTCGTCCATCTGTCCATCTGCCCATTGGCCGCCCGTTCATTCGTCTGCCCGGTCTGCCGATCCACTTTGCTGCTAGTGTCAACTGGCCCACGTCAGCTTTGCGAGGCTTGGAAGTTGGAAGTTGGGACAGGTACCTCGTACGATGTACCGAACCAGCTCAAGTCCAACCAAACTCCCAGTCCGGCGTTAGGTTAAGGTGTTGACAGTTGTGGTCGTTGCAAGCTCCACTTCCTCCGCCCTTCACTCAACGACTTCTAGCCGGACTCAGACCTCCTCGTTCTTCCTCTTCGTTTTGTTCGACACCACTGCCAATTCATACAGACGGGATAACTTGGGAAGAGACCTGCCAGTTGACCCTGTTCCTTTCGTTTTCTTTTCTTTCCTATCTCTTTTGCATCCAATCATCTGTTTGCATCCCCTGGATTCTCTTGATTTTCTTCATTACCTCCAGCGGCTCCCCGACGATACCCCCGATATACCCCGATACCCTCTCCCTTTCGCTGCCGATTTCGACAATCTGCTTCCGCATTCAAATACATAGCGTTATTCACAAAGCCACACAAACTATTCATTCGGAACTCCCCAGACGGCCGTCGCCTTCTCCGTGGTGATATCCAAGGCCTATTTTCGACCCAATTCCACCGCCGTCCATCGCCAGGGCCATCGCATGTTGCCTCTCCCGTGCTCGTCATAGCTCTTCCCACCCTCACCGCCGACAGGCCATTTCTCCAGTCCTTGGCTTGACTTGTTTTCATCGTCCTCATCATGAATAAATTGGCAAATATGCGTCATTGGTCTGAGCGCATGAGCCCCAACTTTGGCATGGGCCGCCCCAACATGCCATTGAACGGCCTCAACCCACACCAGAAGAACGCAGGCCAGCCCACAGGGCCTATCAGCTCACCGCAGGCCGCTGAAGCTACCATTCACTACTCTTTCAATGTGCCCTTCGCCTCCGACCTCGCTGGTCCCGATACCGAGGATATTGTTCACGCTACGACCGATGCCGTACTACGGTGGACACACCCCGCTGACGCCCCCGATGACGTACAAGTTCATGAGCTACCGGTCCACGCTCAGAATCTAGCTAATCTCAGAAGATTATGCTTAGATTTGTCCGTTGGTCCGTTGCCCATTGAGGCTCATGTTGTGTCTTCCTTATCGAAGAGCGGAAGAGGTCAAGCCACTACGGTGTGCCTTTCAGGCTCCCACGAACTAGTCAATAAAAGTCGAGAAACCATACTCAACGAGATCCCCATCGCCATGGTACGTATATCCATCCTACTTGCGCCTTGAAGAACCTCCAGCTTTCTCGGCTCCTTCTTTCGGCAGCTTTACGTTTTCTCGTCATCCTCATCTAACCGAACCGTTTTGCTGGTCAGCGATGTACAATAATCGACATTGACGGAAGTTTGGTATGCGATCTCAATGCTGGCGTCCTCAAAAGACCTGTGGTAGAGACCTTGGACTACATCTCCACCTTCTGTGGCGTGGACATTTTCCTCCTCGGCCCCAAATTGAAACCCGTCGTTGATGGAATGACCGGTGATTCTGAGATGCGCATGGACCAAAGATGGAGAGTGGCCATCTATGGAGACATTCTCTCCTCTGAGCACGCCAAGGCTCGGGTCTTGATCCACATTGACACTTTGGTACGACTGACACCCTATTTGTCCCGGCTTGAAAGCGAAGTCGAAGACTGCTCCATCTCATCATGAGTGCAAGGAACGCTGACCTCGTTTCTGCAGCTTGGTCGTGCAGTTGACGCCACAAGAATCGAGTTATCCCTCCATCAGCTCGTGTGTGGCCGTCATCGCAAGAACATCAAACTGATTGAATCGTCTACCGGAACTGCCATTTACTTCCCGCCTTTGTTCTCCCAGATGTATAGGTACTGCCCACAGAACGCTACACGTCGAGATCCAGCCGACATTTTTATCACTGGCGAAACTCCTCAAGCAATTGAGCTGGCAAAGCAAAAATTGCATGAATCTGTTTCGAGAATTAGACTCTATGTGAAAGATGTGACTATACCCGCTGCCAAAATTGATTGTATTCTTCTCGACCGTCTCGATAAGGTCCGCAAGATCCTCGAGACCAATGGCACCTACATCATGTTCCCTCCGCTGGCTTGCCAGCGAACTATGGTTCGAGTACAGGGTTGCGAAGGGCTACCGGTAGAACGTACGGTTCGAGAGCTCATGTCTCTGGTAAGATGCTTTACTCTCTGCGTTCCTCCTTGCGTGATTTTTGCTGACCTTCCCTTCCTTCTTTTTTTGCAACAAGGCTGGACAATTCTACGGCGCTGGATGGTACTTCCAACAACCACAACCCCCCCATCATCATGCTGTCATTGATATACGAACGATGCTGTCGGATATCTGTGCCAATGCAGAGGCAGACTTGTCTTACGACAGGATGAGTTTTACCGCCACTGGCTCAGACGATGCCGTCAAGTGCGCACTTGCCATCATCTCGGAGCTCAAGTTTGTCAGACAGGCCCAGCACCAGATTCGTGTCAAGATCGAGCTCGCCAACGAGCACAAGGAATTCGTTAGTGGGAAGAAGAATGGAAAAATCAACAAGATCATGGGGCAGAGTACGTCTCGAGTGCATGCCCCCCCCATTGAAGGTTGTTTCAGTGGACTAACCGGAATGATGCAGGCAATGTGCAGATTATCTTCGATGGCTTCAACGAGTACAACTTCAACATTGACGTCTTGGCTTCTAGCTATCACTCCATGAAGCAAGGGCTAACTTTGGTTGAACAAGAAATGCCGGCGTCCATTTCTTTCCACGTTCCGGATCAGTACCACAAGCGTATAATTGGCATCGGAGGTCAGCACATTCAGCGAATCATGAAGAAGCATTCCGTCTTTGTTAAATTTTCCAACGCCATGGAACGAGGGGGAATGGGACGCGA
This sequence comes from Claviceps purpurea, assembly GCA_029405325.1. Lineage (NCBI taxonomy): Eukaryota > Fungi > Ascomycota > Sordariomycetes > Hypocreales > Clavicipitaceae > Claviceps > Claviceps purpurea. The sequence goes on along the minus strand of CM055783.1, from coordinate 1,047,367 downwards.
GGATGATGACATCAAGGTTGACAACGTCATTTGTCGTACGCCCGCTCGCAACGCTCAAAACTTGGATGCCGTCAAGAATGAAATCCTTGAAATGGTCGATCGCGCTGTGAGTGCAGTGAATTCCCCTAAACAGATATGAGACAAATGCTGACGGGAGGTGCGCCAGGACTCCGAATACACGACGCAAACTGCCAGCGTTGATCGGTTGTACCACCGACAGCTTATCGCTCGTCTTCCCGATATCGACGAGTTGGAACAGAAGTTTAATTGCAAGATCAATTTCCCGAGTACTGAAGTAGCGAGTGACGAGGTTACCGTTACCGGGCCCCAATGGCAGGTACCTCACTGCGTGGATGAGCTACTGGGAATGGTTCCTGATAAGCACGAATTGGTCCTGGCTCGCACCCCCGAATTGGTCAAATTTCTTGAATCACCCAGTTTTGCCACCGACCTGGTATCCAAGCTGAAGACTCAGTACGAGGTAGAGGTGACGGTACATCAAAACCCCGATGAACACACCGAGGACGGGTCGCCCACCATGACGCTGATTTGGGGCTTCACCCGCAACAACGCAGGCGGTCTGTGCGATGCCATTGACTTCTTGCAGGCTCAAATGACAACTGCTACGGTCGAAGCAAACGTTGTCAAGGGATCGATTCCACGGCCCATGTCCGATTCTTTCGAAGAGTCTCTCCAATACTTTGACTCCAAACTTTTGCAACATGCGCCCGCTTCTTCCTCCACCACCGACTCACCTGTGAAGCCAGGATTCGGACCTGACCCGGCGCGGGAACGAATCGGCATCCTCGACCGTCTTCGCAAGCCCGGTAGCATGTCGTCCATTTCGGCGTTCCTGGAGCGCAGAAAGAACAGCTCTCATTCCATGAACAGCAGCTTCTTCAAGGCGTCCAACAATGTGTCCAAGTCGTCGCTCATTTCCATTGAGTCCGCACGGAGTTTCAATGCCGATCGCAATCCTTGGAACGACAGCGGCGTCAACTTGACTGACGAGGACAACCCTTGGGCACCACGGCCACTCAGCAAGCACATGGACAACAAATTGATGATTCCTCTTCCCGGCGACGCGACGCCTCGCCACGGCACTCGCGCCTCTGGAGACAGTGGCCGACCATCTACCTCCCACTCTATGAATTCAGGATACCCTGGCCCCACTGGCCATTTTCGCTAGACTTGTCAACTCAGAAAACGATGATACGTGAATACCCCGCCAGATATACCCTCTCGCACAAAGTATCGAAAAAATACCCTTGAACGTTTCGTTTTGTACTTTGGGTTCGTCTCTCGTATGTTTTGTGTTTTTTTTTCTGAGCTGAACATGTGATTCAAGTTATGTCGATGCATTGATTTGTGCCTTGCGCGATGAATTATTTTCCTGCTGTTTCCTTGTTTCTTGACACTTTTTTTTTTGGTTTTCTGTTGGGATGGTGCCTGTCTTGATTGACTAGCGATGGTCCCCGTTTTATACCCATTATCAACCAAGCAAAGCAATGGCTACAGCACACCTTGTGAAGAGAAAATACCCTTGTTCAGACGCGGAAGGCGAAGATGCGATGTTTTGGGCTTTCTGGTGGAATTGTTTTGCCTCTTTTCAAAAAGTCAACTCTTGCTTGGTGCGAACAAAAGCGGTTTTGATTGCGTGTTGCAACGAGATTGGAGAGCGAGTTGTGGACTTGTGCGTGGAGCAGCTGAGTTTGGTGGATGGATGGCATTTGAAAGATTTTGTTGAACCTGCAGCGAGCGATATCTGAAGTAGAGATCTGATTTGTGCGGTAGACTGATTGCGTGTTGTACATAGGCATGGCAGTGCGTTGATGAGAATATAACATGACTGCATATATGTGCTGCGACTTGAAGAGTTGGGGGGTTGAAGGCATGCGGCCGTGTGTTTAGTATTTATGGTCTTGGTGAAGAGTGAACAAGGTTTGAGGGGAAAACATGGCCATTGTCCTCCGCAAAAGCTTTACACTTGACCAAATGGATGTTCGCAACGGATGTGAATGGACAAGTACCTAAGCTAATTAACCAACTTTCTCCGTGGTGACATCACTGACATAAACCACCAAACGCTATATGCTTTTGCCTTATTGCGAAGAGATGAGGAGTAAATTCGTGATTCAACACGGGCACTCATGTTGTAGTGCAGAACAAGAAGGATGTTTCAGTGCATCATGCATAGGTAGGCAGTGCAGGAACCTAAAGATTATCCATCACCACACAATGGAATGGGGATTGTACCTACCAGGTTAGGTAGTCAGGTAGACGTGGATGCAGAAAGCGGACCTGCATATTGCGGCATCAAGTTCTTATACATGGTCAGGCTAATAGAGTCCTATATTGAATGACCTCTTGCATAGAGACAGTAGTACTAGTAGATGTATGTATACGTGAGGAAATGGAGAGCGAGGCTGCAGAAGTGAAGAGGAGTCCTTCCGCGAGTCCAATGAAGGACGAGGTTCTAGCCAAAACGACCAACTACGTACAGTACTTGCTATTAAGTAAAGACGCGTCGTTACATGCACATGCACATGTTCCGTGGTACAGCGTGCGCTACACATCATAGAGCATTAGATTCAATGGCGAGAATAAGAGCAAGCCTGGTCTGAATACGTTTTTTTTCTTCTGAATTATTTCCCCTGTTTTACATAACAAGTTGAAGCTTTTGACGAAGAAAACATGGCACTACTTTTGAGCGTCAAGTCTGCCTGTCTGTCTGACCTGCGCCTGTGTCTTTGCCTTTTGCCTTTGCGCCTGTTCACACGTGTGCGAGACCAATAACGTTAGCCGAAACAATACTGCATCTTACAACCGCGATAAGTATACATTTACGTCCGTGAGCCCATTCAATAATGGTGTCGATGATGATAAGATGGTGGCGGGAGATAGTGCCGTCGATAAGAATGGTCACGAACTCAACGGCCCAACAGCGACCCGCTCCCTCATCTGCCTCGCCTCCATAACACCCATCTTCTTCTCTCTCCGCCGCCTATCCGCCTCAAGCTTGTCATAGTAGCCCTTCCCGCCAAGCTTCAACTTGGTAATCATGTCTGCGGCCTTGCCCTTGCTTACATCCTCGGGGGTCAAGGGGTCGTCGCCGCGAAGCCGGTTCAGAAACTTGAGCTGGCCCTGCGTGGCGGGCAGCCGCCTCCATGGCTGTTTCCGGTTAATATAGGTGCGTGGAAAGGCATTGGAGGCGTAGTTGTCGGCTCCATGCACTGCGTGGTCAAAGGTAGAGGCTGTGAGAATCTCTCTTGGGGCTGCGTAGGGGCTTCTGGAGATTTCGCGGGGCAGGGCGCGGATCTCAACTGCTCGGTACGCTGGAGGAGCAGACGTTATGGTGGTGGCGCTGGTGGTGGTGGTAGTAGTAGCGGCGGCAGCGGTAGTAGAAGGGGTATCATTTTGGATGGGCTCGATGCGGATATAGGAGCCACTCGGCGCGGAGAGAACGAATCTTTGGAAGCCAACTTGCACCCAGGAATAGGGGCTGATGGCGCGGATATGTCGCTCCCCGCGCATGTCGACCATGAAATCCAGAATTGAAGAGTAGTCGGTGAGCGTGATACTAGTGTCCGGGGCGAGAGAGTTTTTGTCTTTGTCGTTACTGTCATTTTGCGAATCTTCTCCATTGGCAACGCTGTCGTCGTCCTCGTTTGCGTCGCCCACGCCTCGGCGCTCCTTAATGTTTCTCATCTCCGCCACGGAGGCACCATCGACAAGTTCGTCTGGATCAAGCCCGAAAAGCGTAGGCGTCGTGATGATGCCCGTATCCAGACTCGAGACCATGTCGATGATGTGGCAGTTCTTCTTGCCCGGGTGAAGGCGCATGCCACGACCAATCATCTGAACCAGGAGGTTACGTGACCGCGTTGGCCTGCCGAGAACGATGCAGTCAATGTTGGGGATGTCGGTGCCCTCAGTAAAGACGCCGCAGTTGACTAGTACGGGGAACTCTCCCCTCTTGAAGGCGTCCAGGATCTCGCTTCGATCTAGTCTGTGCGTCTCTCCGGTCACGAAACGCGCGTCGTAGCCGTACTGGCGGAACCTGTTCGTGAGAGCCGCTACGTGAGCCAAGTCGACGCAGAAGACTAGCGTGCTTTTTCGATCGTGCGCTTTGTGTATCCAGGTCTTGACCATGATGTCGTTGACCTCATCCGTATTGACCGCCTTGGAGAGCTCTCCTGTCTGGAAGTCGCCAAACGCGCTGCTCTTAACCTTTGACAAATTGGCAGACGACTCGACAGTAGTGAAGATGACGTCCGACAGCCACTTGTCGGTAATCATGTCGACATAGTCTCTGTGGTAGACAATCTCGTCAATCGCTGCACCAAGCTTGACGCCGTCGAATCTCGAAAATGTGGCCGATACGCCAACGAGCGTGGGCGAGTCTGGCTGCTTCTGGTCCAACCCAAAGTGCTTCAGGGTCTTAAGATAGCCAGAGGCGACGATATGATGGGCCTCGTCGACCAGGATTAGTTTGAAATCGGAGGGCGAAAATTTGTGCAGCCGGTCTTTGGACGTGATGCTTTGCACGCTGGCAATCGTAATGTCTGCCGCTCCTGTGGCATGGAGTGAACCCATCTCAATCTCAATCGTCTTGTCGGGATAAGCCAGCCGACAGTGACGGGCAGCTTGCTCGACTAGCTCACGGCGATGAGCCAGAATAAGAGTGCGATCGCCGCGTCCATCCTCTCGCCGCGCGCGAATCTTATCGATGAGTTGTGTGAAGATGACCTAAGTTATTTCCCAGGTGAGCTCGCGAACCTTCGGTGACGGACGCATGACGCGAACGCGCTCTCTTTCAACATTTCATTGCCGGTATTCACTCACAGTCTTGCCACTACCTGTCGCCAAGGAGATTCCCACGCGTTTTTGGCCCTGTTCTAAAGACGAGAGGACCGACTGGATGCATTCCAACTGGTAATCGCGAAGTTTGGGCTTGGCATCGATCGTCAAGCGCGCCGCGAACGCCTTGTACGGAGTGACCTTCCAGTGTGCCCAGACCGGCCTAGGGATCCCAGGTGCGAGTCTCGAGGCGCATTTTGCAGCGAAGAGTAGCATTGTACATTATGAGCCGGCCATGAGGAGCGATGGTCGGTGGTTGCGACAACAAGGCAGATGCGCTTTTGGTTTATCTGCTTCCCGTGGAGATATTTCGTCCTTTTTTTAGTACGTGTTGACGGAGCCGTCTCCACATGCATTGCCGCGGGGCTTCAGCCCAATCAGTGAGTGGCATTGCAGCTAGGTATGTACATATGTACATACATTAGGTACATACCTACATACCTATAGGTACCTACCTCCTATGTACAAGTTGGGTTTCGAGAGAAAGCTGCCTTGAAGCGAACTAACGTACGATTTGTTTACCTCGATTCACCATTCATTATTTTCGGACGCCATTTTTGCCAGAATATTTTCCAATTTGGAACAACGCCATAAGTGAGCAGGTTGCACAGAGAGGACCATTTTGGTCAGCTTTCACGTGCCACAACTTTACATCGTCCGCGCCCTCGAAGTTAGGATCTTACGTAAACAGATGTCTCCACTTCATTCGAATCACAAGCCACAAGTGCAGCAGGCTGCAGCACTCTCAACGAGCTCAAACTCGCAAACGACAACAGATATATAACCGGCGCAAAAGCTCAAAACCTGATCTCATAATTGAGACTGTGATAACTCGCAAATGACCATACGCAACACTTCGCCACTGTTATTCGGCCGACGCTTTATTCCAGTACAATGTCAATATCATCCCGACCAGCAACCGCCACCACTCTGAACGTAGTAGTGAGAAGATGGACCCCGACGAGGCAGAGTTGAGAATGGAGTCGCCAGACGCCTTTGAAGCCTTTGAAGCGCACCAAAGAGAACGAGACAGCTCATATGAGTGCTCCGACTTCGCTGCTAGTGCAGACGAGGCATCATCGTCAGCAGAAAGCGGACATGGAGCATCGGGCAATGCATCGCGGCGCAAGCGCCCCGCCCAACAAGCTTCAGCAGTTCGTCCTTTCAAGAGACAAAAAGGGATCTTCAATACCGAGTATCTGGATCTCCTGAATCAGGAAATTGACGATGCTGCTCAACGCGTATGTTGGGAAGAGGAAGTGCAATTGCTCAAGTCGCAGATCGGGCTCACTCACTGGTCTGCCATAGAGAAGAGACACTTCTTCGAAGCCCTGTCTTGTCTGGGAAAATACGACTTGCCGGGAATCGCAGCCCGAATTGGCACCAAGAGCGAAGTTGAGGTCCAGCAATACATCACTCTCTTGCAGGACAGCATCAAGCAGAGGAAATCCAAGAACAGCCGGTCGTATCTGGAAATCGCAGAATACCCCGCAGCCGTCGAACTCAGTCCGCAGTGCTGTCATGCGCAAGAAGAAGCTGCAGATGCCATATCGGTCCGGCAAGAGCGTCGAGAGGAACAGCGGGAGCAGTTGAAATGGGGTCCCAACTGGGACATCACACCGTCTTTGGCCCAGAAATTAAGTCGACATGTGGAAAATGGAGAGACACTTCCTGACGAAGCTCTCAAATTCGCGCAGCTCTTCCACCTGCCTACCTGGTTAAATCTGTCGGAACGCGTCTTCATGAATTCATCGATCCCAGGTAACAATTGGAGCAACGTTGATGACAAGCAGCCCTCCGTATGGGCCACGACATTCGATGACTTCCACTCCCTGGCTGTCTCCATCACACGACGACTCGTTCAATCGACACTCTTCATCAGTACTTCAAGGATCCGGGCCAAAATGGAGTTCCGCCCCTCGACCCGCCGCGTTGTGCGCAAGAGGGACGTAGAAGCCGCTATTGCGTCTCTCAACATGCCGCATAATTCATTCGAGAGGTGGCGGACAAGCGCTCGGAGGCTGCGACTAGATGTCATTAACGAACAACCAGACGGAGATGATGAAGATGATGACGATAACGACGATGATGATGCTGCGGCTACCGACGCAGAAGAGGAGCCCATGACGTACGACGAAGTCGAAGAAGAACTATCTTTTCGCCCAGAGACCCCCGACGAAGAGCAGAGCTCTGACCAAAGGGCATGGAAACTAGCCGCTTTGTCAGACGACGCTTCCGATACCCCAGACCACGACGCGAGGGCGATCTCGGAAGACGAAAACCCTGGCCAACAGCATACGGAATTCGACGATAGAGACGAGATTGATCGGGAACTTGGCGAGATTCTATGCTACGCAGCAGCGGACATACGCCACGTGCGCAGCACAAAAGATGCTCTTCTAAGCGGCATCAAGGCCGAGAGGCGGCAAGAGGCACAGGCTGAGCGCCATGACGAATACGCCAGCTACCAAGCCGAGACTCACATGTGGTCCATCCTGCAGAGGAGGCCGCCGATGGAACTCCCCAGAGTGCAGGAGCCGGGGCCTGTGCAAAAGTCGAATCAGGGGCTGGACAGGATATTACCCTGGGGCAGGAACTGGGCGTCCAGACTGGAGTATTATGAGGAATGGGAGACGTTGAACACTGGGAGTGGGAAGGAGGATGAAGAGCAGGAATAGTTCTGATGAGCATGGGATGAAAGCATAGCATGGGGTACATGGAGTTTGCCGGAACGATAAGGTCATTATACACTAGCGGTGTTTGGTGTTGGAAACACTTTTTTGAATATTTGAATATATAGAGTACATACTCTTGGATCCAACCGAAAGGGGGCCCATGCTTTGGTCATCGCATCAGCAGTGTTGTCCTCGCCATCTCCTTGTACAACAAACGCGTCGGAAGATGCAAGATCCCAAGCCGGATGGCCCAGCATCACCATCTTGGTGACTGAGATCAGTAGAATCGTTGGATGTGCCTCCAGAGATTGGAAGGAAAGCTTCATCTCAATTTTCTGTGGAGTTGCCAAGTTCTTGCTATTCAGCCACTTGACCTTGGCATTCTCATGTTGCTGAGGCGTGTGTACTTCCATCTGCAGTCGCATGGATTGCTGGTCGACAAGAACTTCGTCATGTATGATGTTGGCCACAAGCTCCCCCCCTGTGTATGCTGTCCTTGTCGAACAGGGCGGTATCCTTTGCGATGCTTGTTGTCTTGTGAAAAACGTTGAGCACCTGCTCGCCGGCCATGTCCAAGTGATGTAGGTCCCCAGGGCGTCCTTGTTCAACCACGAGCGCAGCCTCTCGGAGCCTTCGGGGTCAGTCCCACGATCATGACCTCGTGTATGGCAAAGGCCGGACGCTTCGAGTTCTCGACGTTGTACGGATGTTGTATGACTGAAACAACCTTGAGATCGAGCGTGTGCTGATCGCCCACAGCGGCATGATGCAAGACCATGTGCTACTAAGACACCCGTACTGAGCGCAAACAAAAGGAACAATACTATACTGTTCTTCCATGCAGAGTCGTGCTCTCGTCATCGCTGCGATCTAGTTCGTCTGGCCGTCGGCTTGGGTGCTTTACTCTTCCTAGCTGCTGCCCTCGTCGACCTCGAAGCGGGATTCCCGCCCTCCTCTTCGGGGCTCTCCTCATCCCTCTCATCCGATCCACTTCCATCCTCGTCTTCATCTCCGTCCTCTTCGTCTTCTTCCTCATCCGTATCATCCACCTCCGCCTCCTCGTCGTTGTCTTCCTCTTCCGTCGTGTCCGCCTTGTCGTTCTTCCCCGGCTTGTCACTCTTGTCCGCTCTAGTCAGCTGTCCTTGACTCGCGGCCCCCCTCCGCCCTCTCCCTCCTCTTCCTCCCCGACCGCCTCTGCCTCCCCTGCCCCCTCGGCCTCCTCTTCCCCCCCTCGTCGGTTTAGCGACGGGCGTCGGCGTCTTGTCCTCACTCTCCTCTGAATCATCATCCTCCGCAACCTGCGTTTTGGAAACGGTGCTTGATCGCTTGCGTTTGCGCGTTGGCGAGGCTTCGCCAGAGAGATCTAGTTCGGGTGGCGATGAGGGTACTTCGCTGGCATCTGCCACGGCTCTACACATCATTGCCCCGTGGAAGTCGGAGCGAGGCAGCGAGAATTCGACGTATTTTTGGTCCAGTTCGTCATTGTCGTAGAGCTCGCGCTCATCGATGATATCTAGGTCGTAGTAGGTGCGTAGCTTCTTCCCAGATGTGGGGGATTCTGGTGTGCTTGTACATGTCGGGATCGAAGCCGTGGTTCCGCAAGTGTTCTGAGATGGCAATCATTCTGAAATGTTTGTGCATGCCTGAGCGCGATTATGATTAGTATTCTTGCGGTATGGTGGACGATGAGGAGAGCAGAACAGGTTCTGTTTCCAGTCCCGTTTCTTTTCATCCGTGTACGAACCAGCAGGCTTCCAGCGGATAACGCCTTTGAATAGAGACGCGACTTGATCATCTGTCCACATATCATTGTGAGGGGATCGTTCGCGATTGCGTGGCGGCTTTGCGCCGACGTCGCTGGCAGTGGGAGTATCTGCGTCTGTGGCTTCGTTGTCGCGAGCTCGGGACGGCGTGAAGGTAGCGTTGCCGCGACCCCGTTTCCTGGGAGGCATTCTGTGAGGAGCTCTGCTTAAGCGTTTTCGCAGTGATTGTGAGCAGCAGCCTGATGGACAGATGGCAGAACTGGTAAGAATGGAAAAGCTGGGCTCGGATGGGAGCAGATTGAAGCTTCCAGGGATTTTGCAGAGAGCTTGTGCCGACGCACACTGCAGAGCAGCTTCAATGGCCCGCGAGCGAATGAAATCGTGGCTGTGGCCGACTGGAGACGAGAGGCTGAGAGAGCCACGCGACTCGCGCAGCTACACGCGTCGCGGGTCTCACCGAGCCCAGGAACCAGCTACTGTAGGTAGGGAGGTAGACTGTAGTTACATACTTGATGAATTCAAAATCTTGCATCCAATCGCCGCCCTTTTCTTTTGCTCCTCGGAACACATTCGGTCGCGGCAATCACAACTGGCTGTACCACAACTGCATCACAATGAGGTCATGGCCAGCAGTCACAGCGAGGCAGACGTCTTTGCCATCCCCGACTTCTGGAAATCGTCCAAGCGGTTGAAAGTAACCAACGAGGCTTCGACTTCCCTCATTGGCCCTGACTTGACGCGTAAGGCACATGTTCTGCGTCTGCTACGAATGCTAGTACTGCGCTAATCATCACGGAGCAGACTTGCGCGACAACAAGCTCGGATTCTTGCCACTTGCGCCGATAAGCCTCGAGACTGAGGGCTTCTTCAAGCTCCCTGACTTCCAGCCCGCTGCCCCCGAACCCGACCGGTCTGAAGACCACGAAGCCAATGATGATGCGTCCCCGTCATCCCCGAGTTCAACGACTCCAGAACCGATGACCGATGTATGGATGGAAGCAACGGTGCCACCGCCGCCAGAGGCAGCTTCTTTCAAGACTTGGAAAGTCTTCAATACTGGACAAGCAGTTGCTTCTACGCCGCTATTCCTCAGTGAGGCCGGTGCTGGAGCCTACGATGCATTGCTCAGCTGGCCAACCGATTCTCTGCACCTGGGCAATACGAAGACCCCAGTAGTCCAGACAAGAGCCTACTTTGCGTCACTTCTATCGCTGAGCCTGGGACGAGGATCCGTCTTCTTCGCGAAGAGCTCAGATGATGGAAAATTTGCCAGTGTGCTTTCCGAGTTTCGTGTTTCGGGGTACACGAGGCAGGTTCTCCATGGCGTGGAACAGCTAGCCATGCAGTGTGGCTCGACGTATCTGCAACTGGCTGACTATTCCAAGTCACTGTACACTTCATCATCGAGTCGCTGTGCTGTGGCGCTTGCGAGCTCTATCAACCAGATTCTGCGCGCTGTAGAATTCCACGTCACTGTCGACGGACGGTTCCCAAAGTCCCTGCTGGAGCTTCAGTCCATCATCAAAGAGGCATCGGTAGTTCTTCGCCCACTGAGAGACCTTGCGGCTCGGATACCTTCTGGGTGCTCCGACGAGGACGTATTGACGCTGGTTTTCCAGGAGGCGTCCAGTCACGAGTCAAATGAGGCGCATGTTCGAAACACGCTTTGCGAAATACTACGACGAGTGTCCGTGCCGTGGATCGAATCCGTCGAAGAGTGGCTCGGTACGCGTCACGAAACGGGCTTGCCCTTTTCGAAGTCAAGCGTTGGCGAGAACAAGACATTTGTCAAGGTCGATACCGAAATATCCACCGATGATTTTGGGCGGCAAGTCCAAGATGTAGATTTCCGATTGGACGTCGACAAGATTCCCTCCTTTTTGCCCATAGATGTTGCGCAGTCGATGTTTGAGACGGGGAGGAACCTGCGCTTCATTAGAGCATATCATCCGGATCACCCGTTGTCTCGACCGGGGGTCATCTCGGCAAACATGCCTCCCAAAGCTGAGTGGCAATTTGACTGGGACGCCGTGCGGCGCCTTGAAAAACGCGTGGAGCAGTATCGCAAGAATATGTTGCTCACGCTACAGCAGAGCCGTCTGGATGATTCATTTCAGCCCAGTGTGTCATCTAGCTTCAATTCGCAAGAGCCGGGGCGTAATTTCGGTTTCAATCTTTTTGAAGTAGATGAGAAAGTGCTGGAGGAGCGCTTGCTCGAGTCCATGACGCATCTTGATCAACCTTTGTCAACACAGTCACAATCATATGGTGATTCTTTTGATCGCCTGGTACGAGTGAGGAGCTCTCGAGGCGACGGGAATGAAGACACAGGGACGCGTGCAGCGTCTTCTGACAACACGCCGCACTGGTCGCTGGTTGCTCTTTTATCTTTCGGTGGAATTGCCTCGGCACAAGCCGAAATTGTCAATCGCGAAAGCCTGCGTCTTCTTTTTGAAAAGCACGATCTGCAGTCACACTTGAACTTGCACCGGGATTTCCAACTCTTGCGGAATGGTCTATTCTGCAGCCGTCTGTCCCACGCCCTGTTCGATCCGGATCTCGAAACGGCCGAAAGACGCACCGGCGTAGCCATGCAGGGAGGTGTCATGGGCCTTCGTCTAGGAGGGCGAGACACATGGCCGCCAGCGAGCTCTGAACTCCGGCTCGCCCTGATGGGGGTTCTCAGTGAAGCGTTCGAAGCAAGTCCAGGAGAGTGGTCAAATTTGTCAAAGAAGGCCGATTCAGACGGCCCAGTTCTACCAGGAGATCTAAGCTTTGCTGTGCGAGACTTGTCAGAGGAAGAGATTGACAAGTGCATGGATCCAGACACGCTTGAGGCGCTTGATTTCCTGAGACTGTCCTACACCACTCCGCCAGAGTTGGCGAGCATCATCACGCCACTTCACCTCATGCACTATGACCGCATATTTAAGCTTCTCTTACGCACTCTGAGAATGCTCTACGTTGTCAACCAGCTCTATAGGGACACCAATTCACGCTCGAACACGTGGTTTGAGGACAATGCGTCGTATCGCTTTGTCCGCGAATCACAACACTTTGTCAGCAGTATTGTCTCCTACTTCCTCGACAGTGGCATTGCGCTTCCATGGCAGGCCTTTGACCGTACATTAGACAGTCTTCGGAGTCGACTTAACGGACGCGATCCCCGTCCCGGCGACAAAGCAGCCGCCACGTTCAGTCCTACCGAGGTACGAGACATGCACTCTTTGGTGCTGGAGCGCATCATGTTTTCGCTCTTCCTGCGAAAGCGTCAACAGCCTGTGCTGAAGCTCCTGGAGGAAATCTTTGCCATGATACTGGCCTATGCGAAGCGAGCGAGATTACTTGCCCTGGGAAAGGTGGATCAGGGGGGTGCAGCGTCGGCAGACGAGCACAAGCTGAAGACAGCAGAATCGTATGCGGAGCTCAGGAAGAAGCTGCAAGTATTCATAACCGTTTGTAGAGGTCTCTCTGAGAAGGCCAGGGTCAGCAGGGCAAGTGGCAAGAGGATCAAGTCTGCGGGCGCGGGCATCTTGGAGGAATATGGGGTTGGTGTCAGCGACGATAGCCTGGTTGCGCAGTTGTTGACCAAGCTAGATCTGGGGGGTTATTATTGTAGTTATTGATTCAATTGAGTGATGGGCCAAACATACGTGACAACGGGGCATGGATTTCAAACATCTGCATGTGAGGCGTTTACGGAGAGGAGATGCAAGGAGTTGTCTTGACCCCTATCTCGAAGCCGTCGCTGCGTCGCGGCATTGTCGTCAAACTTCAAAGTCCCGGGACCCGCCTGGTCAGCTGCCAACTGGAGTCTGGCATGTGGTGACTCAAGCTGCCCCTCAACACGTGAAGGCGCCCGACACGGAGACGCGACGGCACGTCACATCTTCATCAACCACGACGTCGACTCAAGAGTCAAGGCACAACCTCTCTGCCTCCAATCTCGATCGCGCCGCTGTCGCGCAAGAAGAAAGAAAGGTTTCGAGAAACATGGCGCAACCCAATCTCGCAGCGCGCAATCTGTCCCTGATGGAAGAGCTGGAAAAGCTCGAACAGTCCATCACATTAACCTTGCAAGGTACGCGGCGCAGCCATGGCATAGGCATTGGCACATAGATACACGCCCTCTCTGACCCCTTTCACACACAGAAATCGATCACAACTTTAGCAAGGCGCACAGGATTGTCACGACGAGCATCATCCCCGTCGTCGACCAGTACGGGGAGCACTCGCGCTCTGTGTGGGAAGCATCAAAGGTACCGTCTCCTTTTTTCGTCCCTCTTACTCCGGGAAACATGTGCAAAAACACACTACTAACCATACATCCGTCGGCACCAGTTCTGGAAACAATTCTTCGAGGCCTCGGCCAATGTCTCGCTATCCGGCTACGAAGAGCTCGCCAACGACGATGAAAGCAGCATCATGGAGGAGAGCACAGCGATGCGGGACGAAACGACTACCGAGTACACACGGGATCAGCAGGACATGACGGCAACGCCAGTAGCCAGAGACACGATACTGCGTGAGGAAGACTCTATGTTGGACGATGCAGAACTCTCGGGTAGTACCCCTCGACTGCCGGCCACCAAGACCTTCAAGGCAGATATAGCAGCCCGTGGGGGAGCTTTTGGCAGCACGGGGCAGGGCCGGGGCATGACGACCGAGGAGCAGGACACTACGGTTCTACAGGATGAGGAGGACTCAACAGTACTGTTTGCGCAGCGGACGGCCCAATTGCCGGATATGTCCTTGATATATAATAGGGGTCACGGGGAAGATGAGCACACGACCGAGCACACGACCGAGCATACAGCTGAGCAGCCACGCTCAGCAAGACGGAACCACAAGGACCCTTTACTACATCGCGTCTTGGACAAGAATTACCGTCTGCAATCTACACCGCACCGACCGGGGATACGCATCTCGCCACTCAAAAAGGGCGAAGACAAGGGAAAGGGAAAGGGGAAAGAGAAGGAGAAAGAGAAAGAAAAGTCCTTGTGGCAAGACGACGATTCTTTCATGTCCTCGCCTGAACTTGCGCCTCCGACACTACGCAGCGAGATCTTCATGTCGCCGCACAAGCTCATGGCGCGGCAACGCCTTGCCGCCGCGTCTCGAGGCCCGAGAACACCCGGCGTGAGTGTGCAGACGCCCATGCGGAGCTACACAAAGCCCCGGGATGTCTTCTCATCTACTACACGTAGCAGAGCTGCGGGCGCGGGGACAGTCGAGCCCAGTAGCGCTGGGAAACCCGAGGGAGCAGCGACAGGATCACGCGGGAGGCAAAAATATGAGATTGATTGGGATAGCGATGGGGAGGGCGAGGACGATGATGATGATGATTTGTATGCGGGGTTTAGTCCCCCTAAGACGATTCAGTTTGCGTTGCCGCCGTCCAAGTTACTGCAGACACCAGGTGAGTCGCGAAGATGCATATCCTCCACCACATGGCAGGTTGGGCAAGAAAATCCTAGCTACGGAGTATTATGGTCTTGAGATTGAGAAAAGAAGAATATTGACTGACTTTGATCGGTAGCTCGGGAGGCGAGTCGGCGGATTGTGGACGATATTTTGACTGATGCGGGTGCGGAGGTGGCATCGTCGGAGTATAGTCCGACAATGGTGAAGATGAGCAAGGATATCTTGAATGATAGCTTCTAGGTTGAGGGAGGTCACCGACGAGGCGAGGAGGCGGCATCGTGACGGTGAAGCTTGCTGTGATGATGATGGGATGGGGACCTCAAAGCCGCGTAGCTTCGGCTTGCTCGGGTGGCTTAGGCTTGCCGTAATGGGCGGAGAAAGCGTCGGAACCTAGAAACTGGTTGAGTCAACGGTATTGAATGGGTCGTTTGCTGTTCAAGAGGCCGCCATGTTACGTACACGGCAGTGTGGAATGGTTGCCTAGAGGCATCATCTTGCGTACGCAATAGGTACGGCATGCCACAGTGGTTTGAGGTACGACTGCAACAGCATGGAGCGGTTGTTCTAGAAGATGCTATGCTAGGGACACTATACCTACGTACATAGCATGAAGAGTCATCTAGGAGTCATTTACTTTAAGGGGTGCATGTCACGTACACAACCGCTTGGAACAGTCATCAGCAGGCTGCCATGTTACGTACAATACAGCAAGGGATCGCATGTAGCTCAGGCTGGACCAATACATACACATGGGTTCCAGCTGTGCGACGGGCTTGGACGACATTTTCATTGTAGTCTTGTGACAAGAATTGGTACATAATAACTCACACTAAGATTACCTACCTACTTTTTTTTTTGAATATTTTTTGGCTCACATCCTAGTCTGTTAGACTCATCGGCTCGATCTGGTGTGGCTTGGTCTGTTGCTGTGTGACTAACACGAGGCAATATACACGCGCGGCCACGTTTCCTTGGGTTAGGTAGGAAAAGTCTGTTAGTGCCGGCTCGATGGGAGGTTATAAGCGGAGCCCTGGTGGAGATGTCGACGTGGGTAAACGACCCGACCGGCCGGATGGGCTGTTCGTACTCCGTACGTAGATGTGTCGATAATTTTGTGACTGGGAGGGGGTGTGGTGGAATTCATCCAGCTGTTGACTCCCTGATTTCTGTGCGAATGGAAAAGAATCGAAAAGGAAATGTAGTTCGTAGAAGAAACGGCCATATAATACAGCCATGCACGTCATTTGCATACATATATGTACCTACAAAGCCACGTGGATGGGTACCACCGGGAAGAGTTCCACAAAAAAGAACGTTCAAGAAACTGTACAGGTATGTATGTACCTGAACGGGCAAGAAAATTGAGTACGGAGTAAAGTAAAGTAATAAAGTGAAGCACCAAGAAACATAGAGAAATGGAACGAAAACCAGCAACTCGGGTACATCTCCCGTCGGGTACGCCTCCCGCCCACGCCCAAACGGCCTCCGGGCGTCGTCCCACGGACCGGCCAGGCACTGAACTTCTGAAGGAGTTGCCCTGCCCCGTGGATCGGGACCCGGGAACAGGCACCGGGTCCCACGTCTGCTTGCCACTTGGCTCCGACCGAGAGCCAAACCACTGCTCCAGTGCTCCCCATGCATGTTGCGTGTTGCGGGCTGCCTGGGCAGAGTTTTTCTGCGCGCCCAATCTCGTTCACGTAGGTACCTAGGTATGTAGCTTGCTTGCTTAACGTGTTTACAGGGGGGCGGGCGTGTAGTCCCAAGCCGCGGGTATCAGCGGCTGGCAACGGGAACTGCATTGTGCTGGCGGGGGACGGGGCACTTGAGGATTTTTTCTAGCAATGCGCCCGGTACCTACCTTGTAGCACGCACGATGCCTACCAGTTGTCGGTGAAAAGAAAAAGACAGGTAAAGACTCATCACGCGGAGTCACGATGGCTGAGTATTGTGTAACGTGTTGCTCACTCAGTTCTTGCTTTGACTGTTAGAAGCAGTCGTCGTCGTACGGCGTCGCTGCAGGTCCAATGTCCAATGTGGGCATGCCAGGCACCCGGCTACGCGGCACCCGCGGCTTGATGGCCAATGAGGCTTCGTGCCTGGGGGCGTGTGGCTTCGGTTCGCGCCCCGCTTGACACATACATGTGCACACGCCCCCCCGCCTCGCCTCCTCCCGTCGCTGTAACACATTTTTTTCTGGTGGACACGCCCTGCCGAGTCCCGACTTATACGGTACGTACACCAGCGTGTCCAGGCGTGGCCATCACAGAGGAATCTTTTGCTTCCTGCTCCGGAGTACATATAGGCCAGTCCCGGCCATTGATACACAGGGCTTGCCTTGTCTATCTCACTATCATCTCAAAGTCAAACTCGAGCTCAACCTCATCCTAAAAACACAATATACTCATCTTCAACCTCAACTCATCCACATCCTCACCATTACAAACAACAACTCCCCTTCAACCGTTGTTTCACCACCAGACACCATGAACACCGTCAGCATCCACGCCCAACAGGCCCTGAACGGAGCCATCCCCCCTCGTCACACCTTCGAACGAAGCTCCTCCTCAAGAAACATCTTCTCCTCCATGCGCGATTCGCGCCGCTGCGCCGCTGAGAGCCGTCGCGCCTCGGCCGCCAGCTCTATCGACAGCACAAAGAGCAATAAGGACGCCAAGATCAGCAAGGATCCCAAAGACAAAAAGATTAAGCTTCCAACTGCCATCATGCCGACCTTCCGATTTGTCATCTAAATTCGAAGACGTCTGAGGAGATATACCACCAACAACAAAGCAAACAACACCGCGAACACAATATGTCTCCTGCGGTCGTGGGACTTGATTCTTGAATAATACGGCCGGGATGCGTGGAACCGCGTTTTGCCGCGAACATATACCATTAAGCGACTTTTTTTTTGTTTGTTTTTTCGAAGCTTGAGGAACAAGCTGGACCAAAAAGGCTGGCGTCGGATTGGGAAATTTTGCTTTCTGGGAAAGAAGGCGTTTGGAATGGGAAAAGTCTTGGATGGATAACTTTGCATGTTGGCGCCAGCTCCGGCTGGTAGCCCGTGGGCCGCGCAGGAACCACAACGCCAGGCCAGGGAGTACCTGGTCTCATCGCTTCAGAGAAGTCTGCTTCGGGACTTCATCACTGCTAAAGTCCCGGCAGCAGCTATAAAAACAAATAGAACAACTTTTTTTTTATTCGTAAAATTGATGAATCTATGCAGTGCCGAATGTGTGATCATGTTTTTCCAAAGCTGCAGGAGAGAGAGGTCCAGCTGGAGCCGGGATAGCGACGCCCCATTTAACACAACAAGTGCCCCACCTACGTGCTTATCGATAATACTGAACGTCTGGTCGCCAAAAAATTTCGAGTCGCCTTGAGATCGTCGTCGGCTTGTATGTGTCTGTCAACCTGCGCAGCGCACAGGATTGCAGACGAAGCGCGACCATGGAGCAACTTCACAAACCGCATCGCAAGTCCAAGGAGAAGAAGGACAAGAAGAAGCACACAGGAGGTAAATAATACCCGTCCATCGAACCCGTGCACGATTCACGTTCAGCCTCGATCGGGCCGCTGACCGGTGATGCAGATCCCAATCCCAAGGCTTTTGCCTTCTCCAAGCCCGGAAAGCTGCAAAAAGCGGCAGCGAGATCTCAAGATGTATGCTATTCCTCTCCAATTGACCACTTCATGTGCGACGCAAAAACGGACGAAACGGATGATTGACCACTGGCCGTCTAGATCAAAGAACGACGCTTTCACGTACCCCTCGTCGACCGACTTCCAGATGAAGCTCCTCCTCGCCTCGTGGCCATCGTCGGGCCTCCCGGTGTCGGCAAGACCACGCTGCTCAAGTCCATGGTCAGACGATATGCCAAGGAGACCTTGTCAGATCCCCAGGGCCCCATCACTGTCGTGACGTCGAAGAAACAGCGCTTAACCTTTGTCGAATGCCCCAATCAACTGGAGGCCATGGTCGATATTGCCAAGATTGCAGATATTGTGCTGCTCATGATTGACGGCAATTTCGGGTTCGAGATGGAGACGATGGAATTCCTCAACATTCTGGCTGCGACTGGTATGCCGGGAAATGTGTTTGGTATTCTGACGCATCTGGACCTTTTCCGCAAACCCCAGGCCCTAAAGGATGCGAAGAAGAGATTAAAACGCAGACTTTGGACTGAGCTGTACCAAGGCGCGCATTTGTTCTACCTCTCTGGAGTCTTGAATGGACGATATCCTGATCGGGAGATTCACAACCTGTCTCGATTTGTATCCGTCATGAAGAATCCTCGGCCGCTCATTTGGCGCAACAACCATCCATACACAATCATTGACAGTTTCCGTGACATTACGCACCCGACAAAGATTGAGGAAGACCCCAAATGCGATCGCTCCATCGTTCTCTCAGGCTATCTGCGCGGCACGAACTTTGCTTCACAAGGACAACGAGTACACGTGGCAGGGTTGGGAGACTTCACAGTAGCTTCCATGGAGGCTCTTCCAGATCCGTGCCCGACACCGTCCATGGAGCAAGCTCTGGCCAAAATCACGGGCAAGACCGGACGACGACGATTGGACGACAAGGAAAAGAAGCTGCATGCGCCCATGTCAGATCGCAGTGGCCTCAAGATTGATGGTGATGCCATCTGGATCACGAGAGAAAAGGGGTTCAGCTTCAACAAGGACGCAGAGGATGTGGAGCGGGGTGAAGGAGAAGAAATGATTGTCGGCCTGCAGGGTGAACGGCGATTGCTTGGTCAAATGGAGGATGGTGTGCAGCTCTTCTCTGGGGGCCAGAAGATTAATGGCGTGGCCGAAGAGGAAGACACCGGCCGGAAAACGCAACGGCGTGCTCGAGTTGCTGAGCGTGATGGGGACGAGTCTGACGACTTGGCCGAAGAGGGCGAAGATGAGGACGCAGAAGACGATGATGAAGGCTTTGTGAGCGGAAGTGACGAGGACGACGATGGTCCAGATGGCGACGTCGAGTTTGACGAAGGCAAAATGGGCAAGGTATTCCGCAAGCGCGCCGACAAGTCTCAAGGAGAAGACGACGTCGCATTTGCCGACAGTGACTCAGATCTCGGATCACTATCGGGCGAGGAGAATGAAGATGAAGAAGACGACGACGAGTTTGACTCTGATGAGGATGACGAAGAAGAAGCTGCCGCTATGCGGTGGAAGGATGACCTAGCTGGACGAGCCCGCAAGCTGCATGGCAGGCGACGCACATTCCACACAGGAGACCTGGCCAGGTACATCTACGACGTGTCTTTGACACCGCAAGAAGTTCTGAAACGGTGGAGAGGCGAAGAGGAAGAGTCTCCAGAAGAAAACATTGAGGAGTCAGACGACGATGAGGAGTTCTTCAAGAAGACATCACAGGAAAAAGAAGACGCGGTAGAGGACCGCTCGATACCCCTACATGACTATGAAGACTTGGCAACCAAATGGGCAGAACGAGACAATATTGATGCTCTGCGTCGAAAATTTACAAGCACAGATCTAGGAGGCGACGATGAGGATGAGGATGGCGGTGAGGACGACGACTTTGATGGCTTCGGAGACGAAGATGAGGATGACGAGGGAGACGGTGTCTTCCGCGACCTGGAAGCCGAGGATGCAGGGGCCGAGGCAGAAGTAGAACCAGCCAACGACATTGCAGCGGAGCGAGAAAAGAACGCCAAGCGCAAAGCAGAACTGAAGCAGCGGTTCGAAGAAGAAGATCGAGAAGGTTTCCTCAACGACAAGGCCAACGCGCGCAGAGAGGGTGGCGACATACAAGACTTTGGAGAAGACGACTGGTACGATGCGCAAAAGGCCGTGATCCAGAAGCAGCTCGACATCAACAAGGAAGAGTTTGAGACGCTGGACGAGAGCCAGCGAGCCGCCGTCGAGGGCTACCGCGCCGGCAAGTACGCCAAGATTGTACTCGAAGGCGTGCCAGCCGAGTTCGTGACGCGCTTCAACGCACGAATGCCCATCGTGGTCGGCGGCCTCACCCCAACCGAAGACCGCTGGGGCTTCGTGCAAGTGCGCATCAAGCGACACCGCTGGCACAAGAAGATCCTCAAGACCAACGATCCGCTGATCCTATCCCTCGGCTGGCGACGTTTCCAGACCATGCCCATCTACAGCACGACCGACTCCCGGACGCGCAACCGCATGCTCAAATACACCCCCGAACACATGCACTGCTTCGCCACCATCTACGCCCCCCTCATCGCCCCCAACACCGGCTTCGTCTGCTTCAACTCCTTCACGCCTCCGGCCGAAAACGCAGGCGGCTTCCGCATCGCCGCCACCGGCACCGTCCTCAGCGTCGACGAATCCACCGAAATCGTCAAGAAACTCAAACTCACCGGCACCCCCTACAAAATCTTCAAAAACACAGCCTTCATCAAAGACATGTTCAGCTCCTCTCTCGAAATCGCAAAATTCGAAGGCGCCTCCATCAAAACCGTCTCCGGCATCCGCGGCCAAATCAAACGCGCCCTCTCCAAACCAGAAGGCCACTTCCGCGCCACCTTTGAAGACAAGATCCTCGTCAGCGACATCATCTTCCTCCGCGCCTGGTACCCCATCAAACCCCACCGCTTCTACAACCCAGCCACCAACCTCATCGGCTGGCAACCCATGCGCCTCACCGGCCAAGTCCGCCGCGATCAAGACCTCTCCGCACCACAACCCAAAAACAGCCAATACCGCAAAATCGAGCGCCAGACTCGTCACTTTAATGCCCTGCGTGTGCCTCGTGCACTGGCCGCTCAATTACCCTTTAAATCTCAGCTCATCACCACAAAGAAGCAAAAACACGAGACGTATCTCCAGAAACGTGCCGTGGTCCTACCTCGTAATTCGGATGAGACCAAGGCGCGGGCTCTCATGCAACAACTCCTCACGGTACGCAATGATGCCGCCGCGAAGAGAAGGGCGAAAAAGGCGGAGAATCATGCGGCGTTTAAGAAGAAGCTTGCGGAGAATGAGGATAAAAAGGAGGCGAGGGAGAAGAGGGAGTCCAAGGAGTTTTGGAGGAAAAATGGGAGGAAGAGAGCTGCGGCGGAGGATGGTGGTGGTGGCGGGGGTGGGAAGAGGAGGAGGTGATGAGGGTGAGGTTCTATGCATTAGATATCTTTTTGTATGTAATTGTTTGCCAGAGAAAGGGCGTTATTCTGCTATAGTACGGACATCATTTTACCAAAGAGTACTGTGCCAAACTTAAAGGTGTTGTTCTTCTCAAGTAAAGGGCTTCATTCTGACAAGGGGCTTAGATCTGCCAGGAAATGGGACTTGTTCTACAAAGGTATCACTCTGCCAAGGATTGGACGTTATTCTGTCAAAGTCAAGGAGAAACTGTGCCCAATGTCATCCTTCAGCCTCTCGCGTCGATAATGCACCATGAGGTCGCGCCGCGCAACAGGATGCGCAAATTTGCCAAGCCGTGCCATGTACAGAGTAGTCGTCATGCTTTATTCAAATTTTCATCTCGAGCAACAGCAATAACGTCTCGCCTTAATTGATATCTCGTCTTTATTCCACCTCGTAGGTCCTCCCCATCTTGTCACCCTGAGCTGTGCTTACAATCTCATAACACTTGTCATTTACCAGTAATTAGCATCGAACCAACGTCGCCTTCACCAAAAACGCACAACCTGTGCTTGTTGACGAAAAAGTACGCCATACACACCCTCTCTCCACCGTACCATTTTCATCATAAACCCTTCACAAAAAACCCTATCCACGCACCATCATCTCCTAGACCTTTCGCTTAATCTCATTACGCGTGGAATTTGTTGTAATGAGCCACCTAGGAAGCAATCAAAGGCTCCGCCTCGACATTATCGGCCTCAGTAGGCACGAGAACCTTGTGGTCTGTAGGGACGAGAACCTCACGCTTTGTAGAAATGAGGCTCTCCGGCTCTGTGGGGATGAGGCCCGCGGGCTCCGTAGGGACGAGACCTTCGGGCTCAGCAACCTTCTTCAAGTAGGGCTCCTCAGTAGGGGCCACAGGGAACTCGGGTTGCTTGACGGGAGCAGCAGAGATAGGCTGCTTAGTCTCGAGTTGCTTGATTGAGGCAGCAGGAATAGGCTGCTTAGGGGTAGAGACCGGGGAGGGGGATGCGGCGCCGCGTCCACGCAGCATCTCCTGAACCTTTCCGGTGTAGTCACCAGCATATTGCTTGCTGATAGCGGCAATGTGATCGGCTTGCTGCTGAGCGACACTGCGAACTTGAGCAGTCTGGGCATTGATGGCTTCAGAAGCGTTCTTCAAATGGTGATCGATGAGCTCCTTGTTGGTGGCATAGATCAGGGGTCCAAAAAAGGCAACCGTGATGGCAAGAATAGCAAGGCCCCAGTACGGGACGAGCTTGACAAGATGGTACGAAAGAAAGGCGGCGACCAAGGCCTAGTCATCACACAAGAGTTAGTCGGCACAAAAGATCAAGCTGTTTTGTTGGTGGAGGAAAGCTTACGGCAGCCGAGGTAATAGTGTTCTCCACAAACAGAATCCTCTGGGCTTCAATGACGAAGAAGTTGATAAGCTCGTGGACGTCGCCAATCAACTTGTCGAGAGTAGCTCGCGAAATAGTGCGGTATCGGCGAGGGCGCATTTGAGTGGCCAGGCCATGGTTCAGGACGGCCTTGCCTACGAGTTCGGCGCCGACAGTCACGGACAGAGCCATGGAAGACAGCTTGAAAGCCCAGCGGATCACATCGAGGTACCTAGCTACGAAGATGCAGGAGACAATCGTAGCGTACGCAATGGCAGAGGCCCCTTGAGACGATGAATGTCAGTGCTTACTGCTCAAATGTGCCTTCGTGTTTCTGTTCTTTCTTGTTTTCGCCCTGAGGACTCGACTCGGATCACTTACGAGGATTCTTCCACGACAGCAGCTCCGAGAAGAACGAGTGGTAGTGTGTCAGGGGCTGGCCCGTAGCAGCAGGGTTGACGGGAGTCCTTCGAGAGGCAGCGAGATTAGAAAATTCGGCCTTGGTCTTCACTTGCTGTTCCATGACATTTTGAGCGACGGGGCCTGGCCACAAGAAGAGCGGATTAGCATCAGAACAGCAATAACTGGGCTGGCACTGGCACAAATTCGCAACGCGATGGCGTCAAGAAGCTTACCATTCGTGACGGCGTCATAGGCAGCATTGGCATCTGCAAAAATCGGGTAAGGATCTGATATCGTCGGGAACGGCGAGAGCTGGATGCGATGGTCACATGTCAGGGTACTGGTACTGTGGCCCTGGTTAGCAGCTTGTCCTGACGTGATGGGGCGACGTGTGCCTCGCCAACAAAAACAGATGCATGACAATACGAACCTTACTGTCCTTGGTGGTCTCCAGAAGAGAAGCACCGTTGGGAGCGGTGTCAGCCATGGCGATATTTGTTAAAGAATGCGATTTGGTGTAGTTTGCTGCAATGTTTGAAAAGTGTGTTCTTTTCTTTTCCCTTTCGCCGGAAGAGTTGGACAGGGGTTAGGTCGCACGATTGTGTAGAGTCTAGTAGGGGGCGGAGGGACGGGGCCAAAACGTCAGCAACAAAAAGCGCAGAGCTCGGAATCGGGGCCAGCCAGCCAGGGGGGTTCGAATTAGGTGGAGAGACGAGACGGTCCAAATGTGTCCAGTATGAGGTGCCCGGTATATAGTGCCCAGGATGCAGTTATCGGATCAACGGGCGCGGCGGAATAGCAAGAGGACCACGGGGTCAGGAAGAGACAAATAGATGTGAAGCAGTGTTGATGTACCTGTGAGCAGCGTGCGCGACTGTTTTTGGCTTGTCTGGCAAGCTGTGAGTTTTCGGGGGAGAGAATGAAGGAGCCGGGGAGAAGTTGGAGGAAGGAGCTATGGCGAGCAAGTGCAGAGACGCACGGTGAGGCACAAGAGGCACAAGAGGCGCACAGAGTGGGCAGCTGGCAGAAAGAACAGGGAAATGTACGAAAGATGCAGGATGAAGAACGGAACAATTCGAATCAGGTTGCAGCACACGGTATCCGTAGTACACAGTGTCCACTGTCGACAATGCCACGCAACTTGCTACGGCTTGCAAGTTGCAACACGCGACATGTTACCACATGTATCTCCAGGCTCCTGCACCTTCTGCACCTTCTGCACCTTCTGCAGCAGTGCAGCCTGCTCTCACGACTCCCAACTCGCAGCAATCACAACCCGATTTAGCTTGGATCTAACTAATTCCAGACCAGCCCTACAAACCATCGAGCAGACGGCGCCTTGAAATCTCTTCCGCCCAAGCTAAATAAAGGCGCCAGCCAATTTGAAAGAGCCACAAGGCTCAACATTAGAGGTAGCTTTCACGCGCCTTTTTGGCCCTTGCACCAGCACATGGGCTTGTGGAGTCGTAGACCTGACAAGACGGACGAGCAACAGAATTTGGGTTTCGTCCCCGACGCGGCGTCATCCAGTTTGTCGCAGATAAGAGACCGGAGCAAAATCTCACGTGCCCAACGTTCTTTACGGAGTAAGCTCAGTGTGGCTGAAGTGGCTGAGGCGTTTGCTCTCTGACGCAATGCCTCACCGTCAAGTTGTTAAGAGTCCAAGTCTTAACTGCCCGGGTGCCTTGGCCCTTGATAGAGCTCCTTGGTGACATGCAGATGACGACTTGATATTCTTACTCTTTTCGTGGCCACAGGGCCCGCCTGCCTGAGTACCAGGTACTACTGTACTAGCACCAGGTTTTTCAAACGCTCGCTGCACAGAGGGGCAAGGCAAAGATGGCGAAGCAGAAAGGTAGATTGACCTTTTCTTGGATGCAATCATGGATTGTGCTTGATCGAGGCATTGAGGGGCAGGGGGTGTTCTCACTTGATGTACGTCATCGTAAGATACGTCATGGGAATCAGCTTGCTCTACCCATAACTCCATATGTACTTGACTACCCGAGACATCGCGGGAAAGGAATTGATCGAATGATTGAAAGACGAGACCAACTACCTACCTATGCATCTAAGCTCAACCTTTTCTACATGTACCGTGCTTTTGTAGAATTCGTCATGAAGACATCGCATCACCAAAGCTCAACATTGGTAGTCAAATTTGTTCCTCGAACCGAAGAAACTTGAGGGTGAGATTGCATCTTTCACTCTGTGCATCGATGAAGACGAAAATCAGTCGCGTCACCAAAATCCCTATCTACATTACACTATGAAGAACAAGAGGTTTCAGCCTTCTTTTGGAGAATGGATTGAATGTCGAACAGGCTACGGCTGCAACAGCACTTGCCGCATCACCAAAGCTCCATGCATTACATGACTTGTCATAGAATCGACGTCTCTTGATGAACATGGAATCGACATCTCTTGTCTCCTGGAGAAGAGATTGAAAGTCGAGCTACTGCATCGTAGATGGACCAATAAACAACATTCTGCCTGAAGAATGTAATGACAATACCTGTCGCATCACCAAAAACCTTTGTGCTCTTACATCACTAGTCACAGAAGTCGACTTCTCTTGATGATGGAATGTAAGTTGAATATGATCCGTCTCTGGCTAGAAAGAGATACTCTCATCAATTCGATTCATCTCTTTATGCCTCTGGCCCTTTGTAGAAACCACTACCGTACCAAGGCAGTCCTCGCTTGATCGCATAGTCCATCTAGACACGCAAATCTAAAAAGCTACCCTCCATACCCTCATCCTCATCCAACGCAATTCCTCCACAACTAAGGGCTAGCAACCTCTATCCATCCCATACCCAATCCCTATTCCTCATTCCACCAACTCCCCTCTATCACAAGTACGCCTGCGCGGCATTCCCAGCCGCCAAGCGCCCCGTGCCACTCTCACAGCTCATGAAACCCCATTCAGGGACTCGTTTCCCTCCAATGCATTCACACATGGGCTCGCTCGTTATGCAAATGCAGCCACAAAACCAAAGTATATACAGGAAATACGTGGCATCAATACTGAAAAGAGATGGAAATAGTAAAAAAAACGCGCCACTTGCTGGCTCCACCATGCATGGATCGGCAAAGTGAAAAAGAAGAAGAGAAAGAGAAGGAAATAAAAAATGGAGGAAGGAGGAAAAAAAGGGAATAGGAAAACAAGCAAAAAAAAGAGAAAAAAGAGAAATAAAGTCATGAATACATCGAGCCGCCTCTGGTACTCCTAGCCTCACTGAATCATCCACACCTCTTCACCTCCTCCACCCCCAAAAGCCCCCCGAGTTGAGAGACGCACCACTCGTAGGCTTGGCTTGCTCGACAGCCGGCGGCGTTGTTGCTTGCCCGGTAAGTCGGCCAAATACCGCCATGGCTCCAAGAGGAT
This sequence comes from Claviceps purpurea, assembly GCA_029405325.1. Taxonomy (NCBI): domain Eukaryota; kingdom Fungi; phylum Ascomycota; class Sordariomycetes; order Hypocreales; family Clavicipitaceae; genus Claviceps; species Claviceps purpurea. The sequence goes on along the minus strand of CM055783.1, from coordinate 1,020,354 downwards.
TCGGTGCCGTCAACGACCCGTGCGGCTCTGATGTCGATAGCCCGTGAGCTTTTCGCAGCGCTTCAAGCTTTTGTTTGGCCTCTTCAGCCTCTTGCTTCGCCATGGCTTCGGCCGTCTTGGCCTGCACAAGCTCTGATAGCAGAGCTTCGTGTTCACTGGGTGAGCTGCTTTCGGTTTCCGAAGAGCCCCCAAGTACAGATACGCCTTGGTTCTGCGGCAGGGACGACATCCTCTTGTTGTAGCCGGGCGTTTGTGATGGTATTGATTTGCTGCGCCCTAGTTTGAGTTCCCGCAAGCCGCCACTTTTGCCCTTTCCTGCCCAGTCCGTCTCCGAGTCGCGATTGTTGGACTCTGCGACTGAGCTGCTGGATATCCTCACTTTCATGCCATGGATTTGCTTTTCGAGCCGTTGCTTGTCTTGGTGCAGCGATTTGACGTGTCCGTGTCGTTCCCGCAGCTGTTCTCGCAACGCAGAAACCTCTTGGTCCAATTCGTGGATTCGCCGACTGAGCTCCTGCGAGTGAGAAACTGCAATGGATAGTTGCTCCTTTGAATTCGCCAACTCGTCTCGCAGCTGGGACTTTGATTGTGGTATTGACGACCGGCGGCTTGTCTCCTGAACTGCGAAGCGCTTCTCGATTCTATCTAAAAGCTCAGAAAGGTCTTCTGTGGAGGGCAGCTCATCCGCAGCCCGCGTCTGAGCTATTGGCTCTGGCCGGTTTCTGTTCGTTGGAGTGCCATCACGGTCATGCTCCTCGTCAGGCATAGACTGAGACGCTGCCTCATGGCCGCTTCCTACCGCTGTAACTAAAGCTGCGTCTGACCCATCCTGGCTTGCCGCTCGCTTTCGCAAACCATCAAGCAACGATCGGATGGCTTTTTGATCTTCCTCTCGTTCCTCTCGCTCAAATTGCAACTGGTTGGCTATGACGGCGTGATTACGCTGCATCTCGCTCAAAGCCGTCAAAAGATCCTCGATCTGGCTGTGCAAATATTTTTCTTCCGTGGTTTTCGTACTGTTCGCAATGGATTTGGGCCCTACAGGTGTCGACTCACGGCTAGTTGGATCGTCGTCTGTGTTGGCTGAGTCCCGGGACAGCGTGCTGGCATCAGTTGAGGCTGAGCTTGTGACACTTGCGGAACTCGCTTCCATCGAGTTCAGTGTTGACGCGAGGCTCTGTTTTGATGTGCTGCGACGAAGCATACTGAGTGGTCGAGAAGGCGCCACAGACAAACCCGGAGTCAGGTTGTTGCTCTTGCTGGTAGAGGCCCAAATGCGTCCAAGAAACCGGCTGGCAGCCGTGGTGATATCGGATGCTCGCACCGCATTTGCGGTCGCAACCAGAGACTCTCGATATGCTTGCTCCAGCTGTGAAAGCTTTTCTCTGGTCACGACACCCGTAAGACTAGCAAAATCCTGGACAAACTCGTCGGCGTTGTAGTGATAGCAGTCCCATAACCCTCGAGACAAGAGAAGTTGCATTGCGTCCTCCAACTCGGAGCACGCAAGCAAACGCGACTCATTTTTCCTCATGAGTGATAAAGCAACGCGCATCAGAGTTTCAGAGGCTCCCTCGGCAAAAATGACATCGTAGATCCGAAACAGCATTGGCAATGGGCACGTGACGGCAAAGAAGCTGAGAAACCATTGTGAGACATATGCCGTCTCCACCTGAATCTCCTCAAGGTGGATGGACAGTGCAGGCATATGAAGTCGCAGGAGTTCGCGAAATTGATAAATACGAACGTGTAACCCTGACAAGTCAGGAAGAAAACAGTCGCGTAAATCGTACTTTTCCATGAGCCTATTCAAACATTCAAGGTCAGTAAGTCAAAGGTTATTCAAGGGTCACGGCCATGAAGCCTGCCTTGAGGTTCTGTAACGTACCGAACAAGGACGCAGAATGCCTGTTTGTCAGGCATGTGCATCAATAATGGCCCTACGAGAAAGGCAAGCCCTTGACAGTATCCTATTTTTGTATCATAAAGGCTGAATGACTTGAGTACTCTGCCGAGCATGCGCTGCCCATCACCGTCAGGATCGCGGAACATGTCAACGCCAGGAAAGCTTCGACCCAGATCTTTGCCAATGAGGAGTTCGTAAGGGCTTGATTCGCCGCAGAAACGCTCATATTGTTCCTCGAGGACAGCATCACGAGAACCCGACATGCTCTGCCAAACAACCCCTCGCAGTGGTGGTGGTATTCCTTTGCGAATCTTGTTGGACAAGAGAGTGGGCAGGCGAGCGGCTGTCTGCTGATAGTCCTTGACAAGAGCGGCATAGAATTCGAGATCCGTCATCGGCGGTGGCGGTAGCATGGAGTATCGAAGCGCCGAGGGTGTCGGCCCGTTGACCATCTTGCGCAGCTGAGCCATGGATGGCGGTCGCGGTTTGCTTGATGAGAGCTTTTCAACGGCCTGCACCTTGACACTCTTTGGGTTCGTAGCCAATTTCGCGTTTTCCTGCTCCAAGCGTGCCAGAAGAAGAGCCGTTGACTTGTTTAACTTGTCAGCATGGAATCATAATGTCACAGACGGTGCCTTTGGGTCCAACAGAGTCCACATACATTGTCGGTTTCCTCGTCCTTTGTCTGCTCATCTTCGGTTTTCTCTAATTGCTCCCAATCCACTTCGTCGTGATCCTCAGACGAATCAGTTTCATTGCCATCAGCGGTGCTGTGCCCCAACTCGTCTTGGAGGCTACGTTTAGCTTTAGGCGTGGATATAGTGACCCTAGCATCTGAGGCACTCGACGACCTGCTTTGACGTTGATCACTAGCTGTCTCGGCATCACTTGACTCATCCTCCACGTGTATATGTTCTTCTTTGAGTGCGGCCGGTAGCAAGCTTGGCAGTTCGTCATTCGTTACGACGATCGTGGGATCCAAAGTGAGGAACGTTGGTTCTGATAGTCGGACCGTGACCATTGAGTCATGTGTCATAGTAGGAGTTACCGCCTCTGCTGCTTCGGCCTCACAGGCCTGGTTAGATTCTGCGATTTCCTCGAGAGTATCGATCTTTTCCACGTCTTCCACAGTCTCGTTGACCTCAGCACTATGATCCGTCGTATTGATCTCGACCCGTTCTTCGTCGTTTCCATTCGTCTTCTCTTCCCCATCAAACGATGAGGAGAATCGCTTCAGGGCAGTCGGGTCGGACGAGTCGGAGGAAAGACCATGCTGGTGATTCGGATTGTCCAGGTTCATTTTCGGTGTCTGGATGGACGAAGCTCTGGACGAGGTAGAGCTGGAATGCGACATACTGATCAACGATGCCAAGTAAGGGGGGAGAGGGGGCGCGCGTCACACCTGCTCACGACGACAGAATCCCACATGCACCTTCCTCTGCTGGGTCTGCGTCAGGAGTAGATGAGTGGTCCAATGCGACTGAGGCTCCCTTACGGAAGCTGGCGCAGCAGTTGAGAAGGCGAGGATGAAGTCTTGTTGTTGCATAGAAAGGACTTCGTTTGTCAGAGTCAGCCCATGCCAGAGCTGCGCACCACGGTGGCTTGCCTTTATGTAGGGACGTGGCAAGTTTGGTGTTGACGAATTGAGCGGCACACGACGGCCTTTCACTTCGGAACACGCAGAGATTGGGCTAAAGACGAAGTATGACGAGGCACTGAGGCAGAGAGCCAGCAGGGAGAAGCTCGAGACAACGTACGGAATGCTCGAACTGTGAACATGGAACGGAAAGGCTGTGGAGAAAATCGAGGCCAGCCAGGAAGACAGGGGTGACTCGCTTGACGAACTTTGGTCTGGTTGGTGCCGGGATTCTTCAGCGGAGCAGCAGAGAAGAGACAAACAGAAACAGAGCAGCAGTGTAATGCAGTTGCAGCAGTCAATGCATTCCTGGCGCCCGGCAGACTGCACTTATTATCACGGCCATCATCTTCGGGGTGATGATGTTCTCCTTTCAGTCAGCAGGAGGACAAAGCCGGCGTAGGCCCATCATACGCGCCGGGAAAGGCGTTGAGACAATGATGGACGCTAGACCTAGCTGCTGCTGATTGTCTCGATTACGTAGGTATGTATGTTCTCGTAGGTACATAGTGCATTTCGACAGAGTATGGTAGTGGAGGCGGAAATGGAGTCGAATATGGAGGCGTGCCACGGTCCTTTTTTTCTCTTCAACGTGAATGGAGTGAATGGCGGCTAGGCCGCTTAATGCAGGTACCAGCCTCACCACTGGCGCCTTGGGCCGCTGGACCGTTCAATGCGACCACGCTTGCGCCCGCGCCCAATTGGCTGAGCAGGTGTCCGAGGAGGGGCTGGTCACTGGTCACTGGTGGGCCGTGGCCCGTGGGGAGAAGGGGAGAAGAGGAGGAGAAAGGGGCTGGCAATGGGCATGGACGCGCTCGTTGCCGTCAATTTAGCCAGATGCCGTCCAGTGAAGCCGTCAAACTACGGAGCAAAGCTGAACGTATACCGGCAATGACGCCGCCTCATCACCGCCTGTATCTCACGTTGGGCACCAGCTCGTCGCGTTGCGATGCTCCGATAAACTGGTCACGACTTCACGGATTTCACGACAACTTCAAGTGGATCACGCCACCTCCTGTGGCGTGAGCTTTTTAGCATCAGCCACTCGTTTCAGTCAAGACTCACATAACCTCGAGTCCTCGGACCTCGACGCGAGAAAGGCTGGATATACATAATCTCAGATCTGACCGTTTCCGAACTACGGAGTAAAATGGCCTAGCACCCGTGTAGCTGAGCCTGCTGCGGACATCCCGGAGTTGCCAGCACTTGGCCCAGTGCAAGGATTGAAAAATCAAAACTTTTCTCCGTTGAGTGCAGCCGGCGTTGTCGAGGAAGGATTGCGGCCAACACTACAGAGTAAAGATTACATACGGTAGGTACTCCGTACATACCTATGCCCGCCGTTGTCGCCAAAAGTCGTTGCATGTATGATGTGGGTGCTATACATACCTAGCCCTGTGGCCTGTGCATTGTGCATCCTTCTCATGCCTGCATCGCTATGCAATCTGATTATGCTAGGTGACGTACATACATACTGTGTATGTATAATGTGAGGGCGAACATGAGACAGACACGCGTGGAACTCGACAGTTGCTGATCTATTGATGCTCCGTAGGTAGATTTCAGAAGCCTTCCCGAAGTCATGTATATGTACATACACAGGTACATGTACATTGTAGAGCTCATGCCTGAAAAGGTACCTACCTACATACCTACCCTTGTCAGACTGCAATTTACGGCAGGGCCCACACTCAAGGCAATGGAACGCATGAGAGCAAGCACTTGTAAGTTGTCGCCGCTTGCGAAGAACACAAGATGCTAATTACGGAGTACTCATATGTAGACGTTAACGAGCTGGACGTTAATTGGACATTGACTGGCTGAACGTGACTGGAGAACGATGACTGGCTTGTAAGTTGTGACACCTGACGACCAACTCTACGATGCAATGATCCCCGCGGGCCACGGCCGTATCGTCGTCCATATCGGACCATGTGGTGGACCCTGTGGCTGATGGGTGGATCTCCATCCCCACACGTGCCCCTCGCCTAGTGCCTGCCCCCGGTCAGTTGTCGCGGCTGTCAACGTCCCGTCGTCAACTGATCTGGTCTAGGTACATACTTTTCACTTCCTGGTGCGACTTGGTGCGCATGTTGCACAGCAAAGTCGATCCGGCTTCGTCTCAACCCACTTCGCTCGGCGTTCTCCCTACCCCTCCGTTCCTCGGCTCTTTGTTTGCTTCTCCTTCTTTTACGTCTGGAGCGTTAGGAGCGAAACTACCTATGTCGTTGCTCCTCATGGCTCACCCATCTTGACGGGCGTAAACGCGGGACGCCATGACAGCCAGAGGCGAGGCATCGTACGGAACCATGTTCTCCTCGCTTCTTCGCCGACCCAGGCGCGGACCTCGTCGCCTCGACATTCACGACTTCGCTGCCTCCTCCCCGTCACCCCTTTCGCAGCAACGGCACATTCAGTATGCCGACCGTACGCATGCAACGGCAGACTTTACCGAAGCCGACGACGACGACGACGAAGACACAATCGAGGAAGATCTGGCCCAGTTTGATGGCCATGATGGCCAAGCGAACGATCGGGCGAGGGAACGAGAGCGAGAGCGAGACCAAGACGAAGATCTAGCAGATCAAATAGAAGACGACGAGGCTGATGAAGATAATCGACACCGAGGTCTTCCCGTTCTTCCTCTCTTCTCGGCCACGCATCTTGGTAAGCTTACACCCTCGTTTCTCCTTTATTGCTGGGGAATGAAACGACATGGTTGGCACGTTTTCTGCCCTCCCTTGAATTTCTGTCTTCTCGTCGCCATACACTATCACAAGCAGTTGCCTTCATGCGAACCGACGCTGACCGATTTGTCTTTTGCTGGGTACTTACAGATTCACTCCCCATCTACAGCATTACCCACTCCATTCGCATTATTGTTACGGCTCGTACCGAGACTTCGCTGTCATGGGATCAGCTACGATCGCCGCAGGTGTCTCAATTCCTTGTGAAGCCCATGCTGCAGCAAATTCGCACGCAGCACTTCTCAAGGGCCACGATCTACGCCCTCATGGCAAATTGTCTACAATTCGGCAAGGAAGGGCAAAGATACGCTGCCAATGCCGGCATCAGCAACACAAGAGCCAAAGTCTGCGAGCTTCTGGCTCTCAAAATGCTCAAGGAATACTCCACGAGGGAACTAATTGATGCCCTAGCTTATGATTTCTACCCGCTTCAAGGACTTCCAGGCGCGCAGCCTCCAGTGGCACAGAGCAGGTCGTCAATCAAAGCAAAGCAGGCCGTGGTAGCGTCGAGGACCTCGACACTGGAAGTCGCCATTCGAGCTTCGGCCAAACACTTCTTGGCCCACCCGGTTGTGGTCCAACAGCTTGAAGCCATCTGGAACGGAGCCATCACCTTCTATTCCTCCGCAGATAGCCTACATCGCGAACCGCCACCCACGCTTGTCGAGAGCCTCAATGGCCACCCTACGAAGCCGGATAGCAGGGCTCCTTTGCTCGGCTCACTTCCACCCAAGCCCGGCCAGTATCAGGGTCCCCCGGGGAGAAGGACAGTCATGCTGTACGACCCTAGGCAGGCATCCATGTTCAAACTTTCTCGTCTTCGAGTTCCGCGGTATCGGTCCTTTCTGTCCACACTATCTTTGGCAGTTCTGATTGGTCTTTTCTTGGCTGTACTCTCCCAACGATCTGTCCATATCACCGGACTAGAATTAGTCTTCTGGTTCTGGAGCGCCGGATTCATGTTGGACGAGCTGGTCGGATTCAACGAACAAGGATTCGCCCTGTACATCATGAGCTTCTGGAACATCTTTGACCTGGGCATTCTTGTCCTGCTAATCGCGTACTACTGCATGCGAGCATACGGCGTCTTTTTACTTGACCCTCATCAGTGGAATTCAATGGCGTATGATGTGTTGGCCGCCAACGCAATTTTGCTTTTACCCCGAATTTTCAGCGTTCTGGACCATTATCAGTACTTTTCTCAGCTCTTGATTGCCTTTCGTCTCATGGCCGTGGACTTGGCCGCTGTATTTGTCTTAATGTTGATCATGTGTAGCGGGTTCTTTGTTTTCTTCACATCCTCTCAAGAGGCCAGCGATGCTGGTGAGGTAGCATATAAGATTTTCCAGATTCTCATGGGTTTCACGCCTGCTGCGTGGGATGTGTAAGTAATAATTCATCCGCTTCAACAGGAGGAGATGCTGACGTTTTCAGGTGGCCTTCCTACAACTGGCTCGCGAGAATACTGATGATGGTTTTCCTCATCATTTGTCACTTCTTGGTCGTGTAAGTGCAACGCATCTTGACCTTGGTCTGTTCGTGGAAAATTCGCGTCATGCTGACAAAATTAACAGAACCATTCTCATCACGGTCTTGACAAACTCGTTCATGGCGATTGCCTCCAATGCTACGGAAGAGCACCAGTAAGCACACGGCCCACGACCCGTTCTTCTGCCTTTTTTTCTTTTTCTTTCTACCGTGGACAGAAGACCGACTAACTGCTTCAGATTTGTTTTTGCAATCAACACCATTTCGATGGTCAAAAACGACGCGCTTTTTTCTTACGTTGCACCCAGCAATATATTCGCCTGGCTGCTGATGCCTCTGCGTTATTGCATGCCTTTGAAGCATTTTGTCTGGCTCAACCGAACGATTATCAAAGTCACGCACTTTCCCGTGTTGTTTATCATTTACTTGTATGAGAGATTTTGGCTGGCGACGTCCATGTTTGAGCCCACAGATCTCGTCGAGAACCACAGGCGGTTACGTCGTCGAGCCATCTCTTTTGGGGACATTGCTCAACGAGCCGTCATGTTCAGTCCCAATGTCCGAGTGCGAGAAGAATCTATTGCTGGCTTCCACAAAGACCGAGCTTTGGAGGAGGTGTTTCGTCGCGTGCCTGACGCGGCCACCTTGCGCACCCAGCGAAGAAACGAGAGACGTAAAACCCAGACCGCGATTCGCAACTGGATGGCTCAGCATGATGAAGGCGGGATGCCGTCCGCGAATTGGCAGACCATCGACAGCAGGGCCGTGCCTGATTGGCAACGACGAATGAGTATGGGCTGGGAAAGGCCATCTCACCTCCGGCACGTGTCTGATGTCCGGTCTACCGCAAGCGACCCGGCAGAGTTCATGTCCCCCGGCGTTTCCTTCCCTACTAATCATCCCAGACGGCGCTCTAGGGTTGAGATGATCACCCCCGAGTACAAAGATCAAACCGATGCGGACGGGGATGATGAACTACTGACCAACGACGAAGACGAAGACGAGGGTACCAATGCCGGCAGGAGTCAACAATTTGAGAGGCACGGAGTGGAAAACGAAGACTACTTTACAACATCCATGAAAATTCGATCCGCGAAGCTAGCTTCCTCCCATGGATCACAAAAGAACCCAGCTCCAATCTCTCGGCCAGGTGAGCTCAGAGGCGGCATTCACAGCCGCACCCTTTCCACAAGCACAATCCTCTATAACCCGGAGAATCCACAGCCGCAGGCTCAGTCGTCAGCCAGAACATCTCCCCCGCCGGCGAGGGCCACGTTCCCATCACTACCACACCCTGCATCTCGCAGACCCAACACCAGTGGCAGAAATACAGGCTCGGCATCGCCAATTCACGGCGCCCGACGCGGCTCTCCCCGCAGATCTCCCTATCTCTCTGCCTCCAAGCCCCGGCCCATCCAGGCAGCGCACAGCATGATGGAAACTGGCGGCGTAACACAGTCCGCAATGGCGAGCCTCCCAGCCCGTGACAGACTCAGGGCAGCCAGACGCTTATCATCCATGGATCTAAGCATCCTATCCGACCACATCGACATGGAAGACAACGCCAGCGCTATGGCGGGCAGCTTCCAGACACAAATGGCCATGGCCCTCATGAAGGATAACCAAATGCGCGGCTCCGCCGGCGATGCCGCCGACCGAGACCGAATGGGACGCCTCGTCCTAGCCCGGATGAAGAACCTGGAAGAGAGTTTCGCGGAAGTAGTCAAAGAGATGCGCGATCTGAAGAATAGCTCCACGGCTCCGCAGTCACGGCGGAACTCGTCGGGCGATGAATTGAGATCTTCAGGAAAGGGGGGAGGCAGTGGTGGTGAGCGTGACGTACCACAGAAGAAGCAGGGAAAGAGTGATGCGGCGCCGCGGAAGGGCCATGGCAAGAGGCCGATGAGTAGACGGAGCATGAAGGAGGGGAAGATGAGCTTGGGGGGTGGTGTGGCGACGAAGCGAGGAGATGCGAAGGGGAAGGCTAAGGATGTGAGTTTTTCGTCGGGGGATGATGAGAGGGGAGGTAGTAGCGGTGATGCGGGTAGCAGCTTGAGCAAGGTCGAAGTGCCTACGTGAAAACATATGGACCAAGGGTTAGGGAAAGGTGGATGGAAAGGGATGAATGAAAAAGTTGGAATGCGGAATGATGAGAGAGTGGTGCGAGTGAGCGCTCTCAGCATTACCGAGGCGTTTTTCGTTATGCTTGCTTGGTTTTGGGGGAAGATCTGTACGATATGAGCACGAGCATGAGCACGAAGATGGAAGATTGATGGCGTTTCTGAGCACATCTTGGAGGCATATTCAGAGCACATTGTTTTTGCATTGGCGGCGGGTAAGATCGGGGATGAGATGGTCATATTTCATACAATGTGCTTATCGCATTGGCTTGCATGTTTTCGTTTCTTGCATTGCATTGCATTGCTATCGCGGCTGGTTTACTGTACACTACTACATATGCTGCATTCATTGCAAGGCCGGAGAACATGTATGATGGCGAAGGTTTGCGACTGCATCAACCACACCAGTATGGACATACATTGCCTCTCCTTGCCTGTTTGTCTCGTCAAAGTCGTGGTCGCCTTCTATATGATTTGTGAAAAAAAATATGAAATTATTGAACACTGCCCTTCCAAGTCCCTCTCAACTCTATCATAGTTTTGATATCGGAAAGGAAAAGCCAGTCAGAAACGATAAAAGTCAAAGAGGATACTCCGAACACCTCCTCATCAAGATAATCACCCCATGTTGAGCGTATTCCCTGCCCCCCTCCGATGATCATCCTTATAATCATCCCACTGCCTCGCCTTATACGTCTCTCTATCCACCGCCTCCGCATCATCTTCATCCACCACCACCGGCGCCGGATCTGTACCCCCCTCCAGAATACCCCCCCGCCGCCTCTCCTCCTCCAGGTACTCATCCACAGACATAGTAGGCAGATTATGCCCAGGCCTGAACACCCCCTTCGCGATGTCCGCCCTAGACTCAACCAGCGTAAACGGCTGCAGCGGCCTCCCCTGCCTCGAAAGCAAAGGACCCCCCTTATTAAGCAGGCTTTTCTGAAACGGCTGATCCAGACGCAGCGTGGTATCCTCCCCATCCATCCTGCTATTATTCCCCACGGCACCCCCTCCGCGCCATCGCGCATCCTCCCCCTCCCCCTCCACAGGCGCCATCCGCAACATCTCCAGCTCCTGGTTCAGCGAATCAAGCCCCTCAAACGCAGTATGAATCCGCCACCGCACATCCATAAGATACACCTCCCGCACAGCCTCTTCATCCCTCTCCTCAAACCGCGGATCCTGCCTCAACATGGCCAGTTTCTCCCTCAGGCCCTTCTCTGTCTTAAACGCCGCAATCTTGGCCTCTCTCCTGGCCGTCATGTCGGAATTGTGACGCGACACCACAGAGAAGGTTTCCTCGTCGTCGCGATAGCGCTCTAGGAGTTTGGCGTGCGGGCCTACCACGAGGGCGTACCCATCCACAAGGGCCAGGAACCGCTCGTAGGCATCCCTCGCGGAACGTAGCACGAGTTGTCGCTGTTTGGGGTTTCCTGAAAAGGGCGTCCGCTGGACGAGCTCGGCTATGGTGTGGTGGAGGGGGAGGTAGCGTAGCGAGGAGGTGGGCACGTCTTCGATGCTTTCGTTGGGTGAGAAGAGCGCGAGGGAGTCGACTTGGTCGATGAGGGAGGCATATTGGGAGAGGAGCGCGGCGAGGTCGTCTCCGTAGGAGGGCGATGTGGCGGGTACTGCTTCTAGTGTTTGGCGCTTGGTCTCGGCTTCGGCAAAGGCTGCGTCGAGGGATTGGGGCTCGGAGGAGGAGGCCATTGGTTCTGGCGTGGGTGCTGTTGAGGTCGAGACGATGGGCGGAAGTGAATAGAGAAAGAGGTATTCTTTGCGACAGAGGCGACGCTGCGACGCTTGAGGCTTGCCGAAATTTTGGAGAGGAGTGTATGGCTGTGGAAGACTGGTTGAGATTGATGGTACCTTCCCAGTACCTAGTGATCGGCGGGGGCTGGCTGTGTGATGGTGCATGAACTTACCCCTCCATCGCCGGAGTACTGTGCATTTAAGCTTATCGATAAAGCTCAATGTACTCCGCAAGTACCCTAGTAACTTTGACCGCCTTACAGACAGGAAATACAATGTAAGAGGGTCATCACGGAAAATAGACGATATTCAGGAGCAGAATTTTATCCAAAGATCAAAAAAGCCTTATTCAGACATACTCTACTGCCCGCTGTTCCCCCCTCAAAGCGTCCGGAAAGCCCCTGAAGCCACAGCCTGGGCTTCAAGATAGAGTTCGATAGAAAGCCTACCTACCTATGTATATAGTTTACCATCTTCTCCGCACCCAAGCCAACTGGCAAGGCACGACGAGTACCTAATAGAGAGATGGGATGAGAGCCTCGGAGAATGCATATGCACATAAAGAAGCGACGCCCTGGCAGTCATGTTTCGTGTACGTACAGAGTACGTACGGACTGAAGCCGTCTGGCCGTCGAGGCCGTATTATTCGTGAGGATCAGCATCCAGATGTCGACGATTAGGTAGTTATGTACCGCATCAGAAAGTGATATCTGGCAGAGACCAGAAGTATGTACGGCCTCGTGAGTCGTAAGTCCTGACTCCTGAGTCCTGAGCCTCTGAATACATATGCATTGTGCATTGTACGGAGTACATGCTCCTATATGTACCTTTGTATCTCATACATAGGTAGGTACCTGTATGTGCCCCTGCCGCGCGGCCCACTATAGCCCACCTGCGTGAACGGCGAACGCTGTGGATTCTGGTCCCCGAGACCCAGGGGCCAGAAGTCATCAATGCCACGACCGCAAGCTTCCCGCAACCCCACCATCAAGATTGATGAGTAAATTACTAGGTCGACGCAATCCTATTTTTTCCCGTCTCCATCCCCTATTCTGCCACCGTTCCCCTATCTTACCATTCACTGATCTTCAATCAAGAAACTCTCGTCCATATCAAATAATCAAAGCGTCTCACGGCCCAACATGTCTAACCTCCCTCCCGTCTACATCGTCTCTGCTGCCAGAACCCCGATCGGTTCGTTCCTTGGGTGAGCCTCAACTAACCTCTCGCCGATAATCGCTCCGAAGCGGCTGGAGGGACTCAAGCTGTAACGCAACAAAAGGCACTTGCGACGACAACTCTTCATAGTTCTGTTCTTTTTCCTGACAACACGGTGTGCTTAGCTCTCTGTCAAGCCTGAGTGCTACTCAGCTCGGCTCTATTGCCATCAAAGGTACGTTCTTAGTCGTAGCTTACTCTCTGCTGCTAGGTGGATGCTAATTCCCGCGAGTAGGTGCTGTTGAGCGCGCCGGTATCAAGCCCGAGGATGTCGAGGAGGTATTTTTCGGCAATGTCTTGTCAGCTGGGTAAGGCATTCTCCAACCGAACACGATCCGCATAGTGCCCTTCATTTCAAGCGAGCGTTTCCATCATTGCTTCTCAGAGGGGACGAACAAAAGAAAGGGCGGGACAAGAATGCTGACGAAAAGGAATGAACTAGTCTCGGCCAGGCTCCCGCCCGCCAGTGCGCCATAGGCGCCGGCCTTCCCAACAGCACCATTGCCACCACCGTGAACAAGGTCTGCGCTTCGGGTCTCAAGGCCATCATTCTCGGCGCCCAGAACATCATGCTGGGAACATCCTCCGTCGTCGTGGCGGGAGGCACCGAGTCCATGTCCAACGCCCCTCACTACCTGCCCACCCTCCGAAACGGCGCCAAATACGGCGACCAGACCCTCGTAGACGGCGTGCTCAAGGACGGTCTCACAGACGCGTACAAGAAGGAGCACATGGGCCTGCAGGGCGAGCTCTGCGCCTCAGAGTACGAATTCTCTCGCCAGGCACAGGACGAATACGCCATTCAGTCATACCAGAAGGCCCAGGCAGCCACCGAAGCCGGCCTCTTCAAGGAGATCATTCCCGTTGAAGTCAGCGGCGGTCGCGGAAAGCCCGCCATCACCATCGATCGCGACGACGAAGTGAAGAACCTCAACGCCGACAAGCTCAAGGCCATGCGCCCAGCCTTCAAGCCCAACGGCTCCATCACCGCCCCCAACGCCGCGCCCATCAATGACGGCGCCGCCGCCCTAGTCCTCATGTCCGAGGCCAAAGTCAAGGAGCTCGGCCTCAAGCCCATTGCCAAGATCCTCGGATGGGGTGACGCTGCGCGCGAGCCCGAGCGCTTTACCATTGCTCCCTCCTTGGCCATCCCCAAGGCTATCAAGCACGCTGGTCTCACCGACAAGGACATTGACTTTTACGAGATCAACGAGGCCTTCTCCGTCGTTGCCCTCGCCAACATGAAGCTCCTGGACCTCGACGCCAGCAAGGTCAACGTCTATGGCGGCTCCGTCGCCATCGGCCACCCTCTTGGGTGCTCCGGTGCCCGTATCATCACCACTCTGGCCTCTGTCCTCAAGGAAAGGGGTGCCAAGATTGGCTGTGCTGGTATCTGCAACGGTGGCGGCGGTGCTTCGGCTCTGGTGATTGAGAATCTGCAATGACTCTCCGGGCCCTCTACCTCTAGACTGTAATGAATAATGAAGTTACAATTACAAAAAGCATCTCCATATTAATATACATATCCTGTTGTCCTATTTAGCTGCTATATTAATTAATGCATATCTCATGATCACCTCAGATCTACCCACTAGTCTCAAAGCGCTGCTTCAAAATGCCATGTAGTCTGTAGAGAAAAGAAAGATAAAGTCCCAGCCCTGAACTAGACTATGTACCTAGACAAGCTAAGGGGGGGCACGTCATAGAAAAGCCACCCAGCTAAATATATCGTGTGGCACAACGCCACTCTATATCAATTTATTAAGATGTGCTATTTTGAGATGCTAAATGCGCTGATCCGGGATGTTGCTGTTCATTTCTTTTTCCTGTCTTGACTTCATTCAACTAAAACTTTATTATATTGACGACTTTGAAAAAAAAAAAAAAAGATGAGGCTGCGTCCACAGTCCTAAAACATGGTTTTTTTTGGGGGGGGGAGGTGCACTTTCTGCACTCGAGCTCCGGGGTTTGGGCATTCGGTGAGGAATAGATAGCCCAAATCGGGGACATTCTCCCCTCGATATCACTGGTTTGCTTCCAGAGCCGACGCTGGAAGGAATTAGAAGAAGAGGCTTGGTAGACTGGACTGTTTGAAAGTCGTGGCTTGGATGTCGTTTAATGAAGTTTCGTCGCATCCCGGGCTTGTTTGTTGGCAACCTGCTTTTCTTTGGGAATGGTCAAAGCATTGATGCCCAGGTAATCGCAGATGGCCGTGATGACGATGTACGCCCAGTGGAAGTACACAACGAGCGCGAAGAAGAAGTACGCCCAGAGATAGTACAGCTCAAGGGTAGCACTGATGGGGGAGAAGCCCAGCCGGGGTAGATTTCCGAGGACAACGCCGCCGACGAGGGGGGCGAGCATGACGGTCCAGTAGGGGAAGGGCTGGCGAGTCAAGTGCGCGAGAATGATCTTGGTGGTGAGTCTGCCAAAGACAAAGGACATGGTAAGGCAGAATAGGACGAGGTGGTTATTCTTCATCAGGGTGCTGTACGGCGAGTAGACCCATGCGCCGACGCCCAGAGTAAAGACAGCCATGGGCGTCCACTCGGCAAAGACGGGCAAGACGGGCAGACCTTGCTTTCGGCGAGCGCAGGCTACATTGTACAGACAAAAGGGGATGTGGCCGACAAGAAGCACCGAAAGGATCAGTCCAATCCATATGTCCCGGACGGTGGTCTCGCCTAGCATAGCCGCCAGACCCGGCAAATGGTCGCCCAGGACTGCGGCAATGGGAAGTGTCCAAATGTGGGGTCCCCAGATCCCCGAGGCTACCATGATGCCGCAAGCAATAAGGAGACCCTCTGTAGGTCCGTTGATGATGCCGAGATAGAGCGTGTGGGTGTGATAGGTCTCCCATGTGGAAAAGAACATGGCAAGACAGGGGCACAGGGCAGTAAAGACACCCACGTTCGTCGTGCCCAGGCCCATGGCTGCTGTTTCGAGTAAACTGGCGAGCGTGCAGTTTAGGGAATCGATTCCGTGGTCGAATAATTCGCCGAGGCCGCTGGATGTTCCCGTCCTCCTCGCTTGTTTCCCATCCACGTTATCCATGGTCTGATACATGAAGAGTCCGAAAGCGAAGCTGAAGTAAAGCCATGCCGGTCCCTATAAATCCGAATCAAGACGCCATGTGAGCTTCAGGTCTCGAGGTAGAGCCGAGAGTGCAATCCAACGAACGGGGGGAAAACATACTGGTCCAACCAAATCAGGCATGTAAATAACTAATAGGCCAACGTTGACCAGAATGAAACAGAAACCCAGTAGGGTCACCATGTTCGGAGCGATCCATAGCGGCAAGACGTTGACAAAGGCGTTCCACTACAAATACACACCAAGCTTCGTCAGCTGGGCTCTCCTTTCTTCAGCGCTACTTTCGTTTTGCCATCGTCGAGCACAGAATCGCGCGGCTGCGGGAGCAAGGATTGGACTCTTCACCAGACGAAGCGCCCGTCCTTTTACCGCGGAACCAAGGATCCTACATACCCATGGGCCAAGAATATATTTCGACACGGGGGATTTATCGACGCTCGAATACTTGTACGACTTGAGGTGGACCAGCGCATCGTCCGAGATGCACTCCGCGGCTGCCCTTTCTACGGGGTTTTTAAAACATGGGTCAGCAAGTTTAATCACAGTAGAGCGATGGAGAAGACGAGCAAGAAATCAAAGTATTCATTCTCTCCTGGGCGATCGGCGTGCCAAAGTCTGAACGCCGCCGCCGTCGCAGCAGCAGCAGCAGCAGGCATGACGACGAGTGACACTTTGGCACAGACCGCGCGCGACAAGCATGCAATGAAACATGGGGAGGAGGGAAGAGGAAAACGGATGAATACCCAACAAGAATGGAATCGCACGTACTTGTGTTGGGAACCATGCTGGAATTGCCTCTGGGTAACAAGCTGTCTTGTTCGTGCAGAGGCAACGTCTCGTTGTCGCTGCCAGACATAATTGAGCGGCAGAATAGCGATGGCCACGGGGAACTCGGGGAGGCGGTGGAGGGGCAGTGCGGGCGGCGGCGGCGGGGGCCAAGAAAGGGTGACTTTTCTGTATGTACCAGACAAACTCCGTGCCGTCACGGCAAAGACTCGAAGCAAGGCTGAGCAGTTGAGCACAAGCACAAGCACAAGCACAGGCGCAGCACGGGAAAATGACCTGGGAAAAGCTGCAGTGAGACGTTGTAGGTCCAAGTTCTCGGTCTAGGTGAATCGGAAAGCCGCCGCAAGCAAAAAAAAGAAATAGGAGGAGGTGTGAACGAATTTTTGAAGTTTGAGTGCACGCTGTGTGATTTGGACTTGGAAAACCTCAAGTCCTTCCAGAATCCAGGCTAGTCTCTCAAGCCTACGGAGTAGCTGTGGCTCCTAATGGCCCGGACCCCATTGCCAATTTGACCCCCAAGGTCCAAGGATAGGACATGTGCTCAACGGGCTGTTATTTAGTCTGGTGCTATGCGCAAAAGGTGCTCATCCTTCTCCGGAATCCGAGTCGCAGAATTCGCATGTCGAGAGGATAGCATCGCACGTCACTTGGAGGGGTTCAATCTACATACTGTAGCATACAAATTCGCTCGACCTAGGAGGTACCTAGGTACAATCTGGTGCGGCCGGCGGCATTAGGTACATACCTACATATTCACGTGGAAGACCAGAACGCCATTCTGGAGTTCGAGGCGGGTGGCTGACTTGTGAAGATCCAATCAACAATGCGTGTGGCTTTGGGCCGGCTGAAGCCGCCGCGAGTCGCTTGAGGGAATTGTCGACTTCTGGACCGAAGACTCGAGCTTTTCACGATGCATGGACCTCGGGTCGGCATCGTGCAGCGATGGAGGAGAACCATGCCCCGACTTTCAAGTTTCCAGCCTGCTACATTGGGGAGGCTGGTGAAGGCTTTGGAGAGAGCTGCCAACAAGCCCAAGACCAAGTTTTGGACAATGGAGGCGTTTGTACGAAGTCATTCAGTGTCATCTGCTATGACATACATGATGTATGTAAGTTGCAAACTTGCAATGCCGTCTCACATGCCTTGCGCCGTGCCGTGTACAAAAAGCGGTCAACCTTTGGTTCTCACGTCCATGTCCACATTCACATTCGCAACATGCACTACGGAGTAAATCCTTCCGTTTCTGTCCCACAGCCTTTACGTCACTGCTGTCGATATCCTGGTTATCCTGGCTTATCGCCTCGTTCCCGGCCCATCATATACCGCGAATGCATCAATTTTCTGTTGTGAATTCACCCTTCTTGGCGGAAGCAAATGTTCCGGTAGACTTTCCATAAACCCCCACGGCCTTATAAATTGTGGAATGCCAATCAATTTGGCTTCGACGATGCCAGCTTGATGTCGAGTCACTTTCCCGGTAGACCGTGGGATCTGAATGCACATTCCATCACACCTCTGCGGCGTCTTCGCATCTTCGCATCTACGTACCCCAGGTTGCTTGTCAGAAGTTAGCCGTGAAAATAATGTTCATATTATCGCCAACTTCTGTAGTTATCTGCCAAATCCCCAAGACCCAAAAAGCAGGCGAAAGGAATGTGTCAATTCTCATAATTCCAAGCATATGCTGACCATTACCACATTACAACAGATGCTTTTTTTCCAATCCCAAGCCTCCGCTCGGCCAAACTGATGCGTAAATGATTGTGACCCTAGATTTGCCAGTGAAAATGAAAGTGAGGGGGAAAGAAAGAAGGAAAAAAAGCAAGAACGGTGTCCCCCGCAGAGCATGAAGAAATCAAAAACGCTCATGGCAAAGTAGAATGCAAAAGTTCATCTGTACTGTACTATACTGAAGAGAAGAAAGATGGTCCTCCCCTACAACAACGCGAATCCAGCAAACAGACCCGTCAGGATAACCGCCAGGCCGTACATTCGTCCAGCCTCAAGAGTAGCGGCAGCGGCCTTCTTTCCGCTCCCACCACCACTGGAACCTCCAGGACCATCAGTGTATATCGTGTTGGGGCCATCGGTAGCCGTTGAAGTCGACTGGGCGGTCGCGCTCGTGTTCAGCTTTTGCGGATTTTGTGCACCGCACGGGTGCTTCTCCACGCAGTCCGACTTGCACCCGTTCGTATCGCATTTAGCCTGGCATTGCAGAGCCCATTCCTGGCAGACAAAGTAAGGCAAGCTGAGGGAGTACTCGGATACGTTCGGCTGCATGTTATTGCCACAGATGCAGCCAAACGAAAGGGTTTTCTACAAAAACAAAATGTTGGGTCAGAAAGTTGGTGCACGAATATGGGACAGGAGGGTTGAGAAGCTCGCATACGGGATCACATGTGTTGACCAAGGTCGTTCGGGGCTCAACCTGCTGGCAGATGAGGGGGCATGTGCTCTTCTCCTGTGTACACCAGCTTTCTGATATTATTTGTCAGTACGAAATATCCGCCAGGTGGCCAAAAGACGGCGGTCTTACTTCTGGTGCTGAGGGGGACACTTGATGGTTCGATCACGTAGTCTGCGTTTGAAACGGCTGAAAAGGAGGCGGCGGCGGCCCAAACGACGGATCGAAGTGAAGGCATTATCGTATATCAAGAGTTGATAAAACGGGGTTGACAGCGGTGCTAGAAAGAGACAGTAGTGATATCCACTCGATCAGTCCACGAATTCATAATACAGATGCCAGATACTCGACGAGGGCGGCAATGTGGTAGTCTTCTCGTTGCGATGTTCCATTCAGCGGGTAAGCTCACAATTAAGTAAGTCGGGACAGATTCCACGACGAGATTGAACCCGAAAGTAGCACAGCGAGCGACGAGGAAGCGACAGTAAGAGGTGTGCAAACCCTCAGAGTGTACTGATGCAATGATGAACAAACGGAGGCAAGCAGAGGAGAAAAGGGGGAGAGCAGAAGACGAACAAGGCGACACAGAGCGGGTGAGGCAACGCCAGCAATATATATGCTGCCGTTGGCCTTCAATGTTCATTAGCTTGCATATGAAGGTCTGGGCGTGCAGTTCTGGTGTAAGACGGCAGCTAAACGCCAATGCCACAGAGGGCGCCATTGGCCGAAGCCGCACAGGTTTTGTGAATGAACGCAACGGAAACCCGCAACGACCAGCCATTGTATTTCCGTGCTCTGCATGGAAGTGAATCACTTTTGCTCCGGGCAGCAGCCAAGCCGAGCCAGTCATTCGACAAATGGGCAGTGCCAATATGGAGCCAATACTTCTCTATCCGCATGTTCATCAACAACCAAAGCTACAACCTACCTACTGTACCTACATAGTATGTAGCTTGAGAGTCTTGGCCAGATGAGGCTGGCGTGGGTGCCACGCAGATGCCGGGTGCTAGGAGTAGCGTGTGCAGTTTGGTAGTATTGATCTCATCCAATAAATTTCTTTCAACAGTGTGTCAAGACTCCAGGCAATGCAGGCAGGCATACCTACGTAGAGCGTGGTCATTTTGCATCTTCGTTCGTAGAATCAAACACATGCAACTGCAAGGGAGTTCGTGTAAATCTGGGCCCAGCCGCTCAGGATGGAGAAAGCGTCCGAACTGCCTTGCCGGGGCACAAATGCAGGAAAGTGTCGGGGTTCATCAACGGTTCAACGGCTTGCCCATAACGAGGATCCTTATTCTTAATCGGACGCGTCAGGCCGGGGGGGTGGGACTCCATGGCGGCTTAGTTTTCGGGGAAATTCATCGTATCCTGTGCATCATTAGCACGCACACACTGGCTTTGTGTGGATGGAATGGGCACCTCTCGGACCTCTGGGCCAGCCAAGGGGCGGCGGAGTGGTGCTATCCGATGTCGTATCGAGAGATCCCCGTTTTCAATGAGAGAAGAGAACACGCTGAACACCTCACGGGATGCAGCAGCAGCAGTGGGGAGACGACGCGAACTGATGTGGCTATACGGGATTTCCCAGAGTTGGTATGTAAATAAGTTGCAACTCATCACTTGTGGCGTGTAGAATGAACTGTCATTATGCCCCCAATAGACCTAGAGTAGATATCAATGCTTCTCGATGGTCGCGACATTCCTAGTATGGATGAGTCTCAGCTAGCTCAACTGACGACCGCTCAGGGGCTGCCCGTGAAAGTCATGCAGAATTCCCATTGCCAGAATCCAATTCATCGAGAGAATGGGCTTGTTGAACCTTTTTTTCTGGGTCCATGACAAGATGTCAATCTTTACCGCGAAGTCGGCAGATCATGCGGGGCAGAGGCTTGCAAAGGTAACCAGAAAGCCAGGGATGATGATTTTGGATATTATTATACGGAGTACGCGAGGCTTGGATGTTTGCTCGTATGAAGTACAAAAGCACTCCATCAGGGCTGCTCGGAATCCGTCACATGGGCTCATCGCTCTTGCAAGCTTCATGCACGTACAACCCGACAGTCTCGATGGCAGGCCGATCTTGTTGTAGCAATCGCTACAGGAGACTGCTATTGAGACAATGCTCCAGAACTGCTCAATGGCCATTGTCTAATCAGAACTGAAGCCGTTCAAACTGGCCACGTCGGCATGAGGTTTGTAGGGGAGACTGCTATCGAGGCACTGCTCCAGAATTGCTCGATAGCCATTGTCTCAATCAGAACTGAAGCCATTCAAACTGGCACATCGGCATGAGCTTTGTAGCACCAGCCGCTGCGACACTGCCAGACTCTATGTAAGTATTGATCCTTTAACATTCCTCGGGTCTCGCGTCTGGTCAGAACGTCCAGATTTAAATCTTCATTTGTGAAGCTGCGCTAGTTATCATGGCTGGCGAGATGGGCAGCAAATTACATATCTCGATGACGCGGCGACATGCTGGCCCCACTATCTTGGGTTGGGCCGCCCAGTCCCTTCGTCAAGCGGCTCAAGCCCCAACTCGTGATGATCGCTTTCTTGCACAATGAATTAGACCAACAGTCTAGTTAACCAACATCTTCTTAGCACACTACAGGCGCATGCGATAATATTTCTCGGTTCTCAACAGCGTCCCTCCCTTCGAAAAGCCTCACCCAGCGTCATACGAAACGGAGCGAATTCGCGACTTCGTCGGTCCGCGATCAGTCACATTGTACAGAATACCGAGTCGGTCATTACTGTCATATTTCGCATCGCCGTACGCTATCCGAAATTAGAGCGCTGGAGGCTTGAGACATCCGACACGAGCGATCTCTTTGAAGCCCTTGTCCTGACGCCTATAAGCTTCCCTCTTGCTGAACACGAGCACGACAGGCTTCGCGGGCCTTCGGAGCTTGGGGGCAGACGCGGCCCCGCGGTACGCGCTTCATTGCCACTTTCTCACATGGCTGAATGGCATCGGCGGTAGGCCAGAGCCAGGTAGCCCGCATTTCCGTGGGCATGTCGAAGCCAGCTCCCATTACGACACAGATAGTCAGCGACGATAGTCGGCGACGCGACGACGCTCAAATGGTCTCGTCCATAGCTTCAACCAGCTCCGTCACCTCTCCGCCCTACTGGAAGACGAATGCAAACTATCCGCGAAACCGCTCCGCCGAGTCGATTCTCCCGGCCGGTGCCATCACCTTGCAGGATAACGAGACGAGCGAGCACAACGATCGGAATAATGCGTGCTGGGCAAAAAGCGTCGAGATTGTCGACTATACAGTTGTCAATGGTGGAGCTACAAGCATTGGGGCATTCGTTGTGTGGAATGTTCGAGTTGAAACGCTCAATGTATGTTGACTCATCCCTTTGTACGGAGTATGTTCCTTGGATTCTTGTTGCAATCTGCTCCATGTGTGGAGGAAGGAGATACACAAGCTCATGTGCGTGATGCCAGAGGAGCTACATGAACATTCGCAAGCGATACTCCGAATTCGACGACTTTCGCGGCAAACTGGTCAAGACGTTTCCCAATTTCGAAAACGCAGTGCCTTTGTTACCTCCCAAGAGCCTGATATCCAAGTTTCGGCCCAGGTTTCTTGAAAAGAGAAGGATTGGCCTCCAATACTTCCTCAAGTGCGTTCACACCACATCCCATTTGGATCCGAGACTGGGGACTATATAGGAGTACATGGTTCTCCTGGAGGGCGTAGGAGAGTATTGCTGACACGGCGTGATATAGCTGCATCCTATTGAACCCGGAATTCTCAGGATCTCCGGTTCTCAAAGAATTCCTATTCTCATGACGCCTGAGGAGCAAAGAAAATGTGTTCCATGGCAGGATCGCGCTTGGATAACACTGGGCAAAGACCCTTTTCTGTGCGTTTACGCACATCTTACGTGTCATGTGAAAACGTCGGAGACGCAACGAGGGACGGACATAACTCAAGCATGACGATCGACGTCTGGGCTTCATCATCACATCTTTTTGCACATTACGATCATTCACTCATCCAGCCTAAGGCATGTGGAATTTACGACCATCTGCGACTGCGAGAAAAGCCTCCACCGCTAGGCGCGAGTCGCGCGGCATTAACGTTTAATGTATCTTCTAATCAATGTACCGATTTTGTAATGTCGCAGCGTATGCGGGCTGCCAAACCCAAAGACTCCGAAACAGACTACATACATAATTCTCAGCATCACCAAGAGGAAGCATCAGTCGTTATAGAGTTTGATACATGCAGTTGATTTACGTCGCATCGAGAATCAGGCCACTCGATCTGGTGCGCGGAGGAAAGTTGGAATGCCCCCAAGTCTTGCGAGATCAAACGGTGCTCGCATTCTTGCCTAGGTAGCCCGTATCTTGAAGCCTCGCGTGCTGGAAATGCTCTTGGTTTCGGCCATGACAAGATTACATATCCTCCAGAAGGGCGGCTTCGTCGGCTTCGCACGTCATGCAAAACGTTGGTGGTGCACCGCCTCAGAGCCTACGGAGTACATAGAGGGGCCGTAGCGGCCGGGCTCGTGCGCCGTGCGGACGCCGGAGATAAAGTCCTGTCACCTGTGGAGCCAGAAGTCACTAAGAATGGGGCTGAAGCCTGAGGGAATGCCGCGGGGCCGCTCAACGGACGATATCCGAGAATCCATCCTTGCAAGTTGCTCGAGATCAGATTGACTGCGTTTTACATACAGTATGTACATACCTCCTCTCTGTAGAGTAGGTATTCTGTACTCCGTACATATCTCATAGTGAATGCACACGCAAATGCCAACAACATCGGCACATACTCCGTAGACTCCGCCTTCTCTTGACAACACTTGGCTTATCCATTTCCAAGACAAATCCAAGTTGGTCAGGTGTTGATTCGTAAGAGGCAATGAAGCCTAAGCCGGGCTCCAAGTTCCAACGGACCCGTTGGTTGGTGCGGTAGCAACTGGTGAACTGCGCCCCCTTCCCTTCTCTCTTGGTCTGATTTCATCATTTCATCTGCGTCAGCCTCCCCGCCGCGAAACTGTAAACAAGCACCAACTCCTCTGCCCTAGAATAAACCTCTTCTTGTATGCTTGTTCTTTGTCGTCCACGAACCTGGGAGCTCGTGTCTTTTTTTCTTTTGCTTTTCCTTGCGGGCTTCCCATTGACAACTGCTGCTGGTCGTTACGATATCCGGCAATATATTGTCTAGAATCTCCATATCTACGCAGTCTTGGTTGCCGTGCTGCTGCTTCATGCGACAGCGCACTTCTACCCCCACAGAGGCTCTCTATGATTTATTGCAAAAGCTTCGCCTTAGTCTCGTTATACAAAAGCCTTGGTTCCGCTATATGAGGCCAGCCCTCTCGGTTGAACGAAAGAGCGGTCAATACATATATTGCGCCTGAGAAAGGGCAGACCCGGCATCGCTAGATGCGATGGCCTATGAAAACACGTCGGGAACCGACAACACCGTCTCCTTCAGCACCTCCGTCCCAAAGACCAAGGCATACATGGATTCTCTCGTGCTACCGTCGCAGCACCAATTCGAGAAAATAGCACAGGTTCAGGAAGAAAAAGAGGTACAGGCTCGTCGCCGAGCCAAAGAGCAGTGGCGGCAACGGTCCGCGTCAACATCCACGTCTGGAACCCAACATCCGAGCCAGGACAAGGAGCGAGCCCAAGCAGCCCAAGTCATCCAAAAGACCTTTCGAGGCTATCGCGCCCGACGAGAACTCGAAGGCTACAGCTTGAATGCAAGCACCAGATGGGTGGCGGCTGTTCGAGAAGCGCAGTTTCGGCAGAGCACGAAACCGCGCGCTTCGGCTATTGACGAAACTGCCGTCGAGAACGGCGAGGTTCTTGGGCTGGACGACCCCGTCGATTATCGGCCCGTCAGCGCACGGCAAAAATGGAAAAAGGTGAGCTTGGTGGCTCGTCGCGCGGGACACGATGATTCCGATACCGATACTGATACCGATTTCGAATCTGGCGCCAATTCGGATGTCGATGGTGCATCAATTGCCGAGTCAAGAAACGTGATGAAGCAACGAAACGAAAAGGCCAAGGCTGAGCGACGTCAGGCTGCGCGCATGATGGCGCTGCAGTACTTTTTGGAAATGGTGGACTCGAAACATCGATACGGAAGCAATCTGCGCATGTACCATGAGGAATGGAAGAAGTCCAATACCACAGAAAATTACTTCTACTGGCTGGACTATGGCGAGGGCAAAAATATAGAGTTGGATACTTGCCCCAGGGATAGGCTAGCGAGAGAGCAAGTGCGATATCTTTCCCGAGAAGAACGGCAGTACTATCTCGTCCGTGTGGACGAAGAAGGACGGCTATGCTGGGCCAAGACCGGAGCACGCATCGATACAACTGAGGAATTCAAGGATAGTGTTCATGGCATCGTACCTATAAACGATCCGACGCCCGCTTTCAGACCCGGCGAAGCAGCGCAGCACGCCCATGTCATCGACAACGATAGCGACTCTTCTGATTCAGATTCCTCAGCCGAGTCGAAGCGCGAGGCTGACAGAGCAGCGAAATATGCGAATCCCAACTTCGACAAGTCGAAAGGCGTCAAGAAAGTGACACACATTTCGGCCTCGACCATCTTCAACCAACTTCTGCGCAAATCTGTCAAGAAAAACACGTGGATTTTCGTCGCGGATACCTCCTTCAGACTATATGTCGGCATCAAGGACTCGGGCGGCTTTCAACATTCTTCCTTTCTCCAAGGCAGCCGCATCTCGGCTGCAGGGCTCATCAAGATCAAGAATGGACGGCTCAGCTCCTTATCACCCCTCAGTGGGCACTACAGACCCCCCGCGAGCAACTTCCGAGCATTCGTCAGGAATCTCAAGGACGAGGGCGTGGATACGTCCCACGTGAGCATATCAAAGAGTTACACCATCCTAGTGGGACTCGAGACATACTTGAAGACGAGGCGCAAGGGCAAGGAGTGGATGGGCAAGTTGGTCAGGAGCAAGGACAAGGTTCTTGCACCGGAGGAAGTCAAGAAGAAAGACGAGGCGCAACTGGACAAGAGCAAAAGCGCGGCGACGGAAAGATATGTTGTAGAGAGAGAGAAGGAGGAAGAGTCGAGACGGAAGTCTGAGTTGGGAGTCGGGGAAAGAGTGGTGGAGAAGATGAGAAGGCTGTCTGTGAGAGACAGGCATGGGTGAAGGAGTCGAGTTGCTGATTTTGTGATTTTTAACATAATACCCCCTTTTGTTGCAACCAACTACATAGAACAAGGCCTCGATGCGTCCTTCCGCTGCTCACTGTATGCACTGTGATTACATAGTAGTAACATACTCTGAAGAGAGGATGATGGCTTCTGGTGGCCGTGGCTGTCCCAAAGAGGAATGGAGTGTCGGAGAGAGCTTCTTTGTCTGGGCTCTGGGCTCTAGAGTCTAGAAGTACTCCGTAGAGATACAGTTTTCAAAGCGCGCGATGGATGCATTCCAGACGCGATTCCAGCAGCGGCACGCGAGTGGATGCTTCCGGCGGCATCCGGCCAGGGGCTCCTTCCAGTGCCCCTTCCACTGGCAGCCACCGCTGAGCGTTGCGGCAAACGGTCCAGAATAAAAACAAACGGAAGTTGGTGGCGCGCAGAGAAAGGCCGTTGCAGCGCCTCGTCGCACGCACAGAGCAAATGAAAGCGTAATCGTTCCAACCATCGACTTGACCGCGCGTAAGCCAACAGAAAAAAACATCGTCGGAGAAACATAGAACGCGTCTTGATTGCAACAATCGACTCTCTGCCCGCCGTGACAGACAATGCCAGGCCTCATTCGCATCGCCCATGGCCTCCGTCACTCGCTCCAACCGGCGAGCTGAGGGCCTTCACCATGCACATCACGCCCGTCACGCCCATCACCACCTGCATGCCCACAGCAACAATCTACCACCTCTCACGCGAACCGCCAAACACACTGCCGGATTATATCCTTCCCATGATGGCGCTGGAGATGGCCCTCACAAGCGAACACTCGAACCGGCCGATCGCGACATCGATGTTTCGAAACCCAAAAAGACGAGGATCGCTGTCGAGATTGTTGCGCGCCAACAGCAGCTACCTGTGCGACCGCCAACCATCGTACCTGTCCATGACCTCTCGATGCCCAACCTCGACGCAGCGACTAAATTTGCATCGAGAAGCACTATTGCAACGCCACACACGCTGCCTCCAATTCTCTCGCCGCCTATTGCCGCGACAGGTGTAGCATCCCACCATCATTATAATCATCACCGCTACCATCATCACCATCATCCTTATGCTTCGCCTACATCACCTTCTCCTTATGACGTATCAAATCAAATCGACGAGGAACCGCATCGTACCAGATATCAACACAAGGCTGTCAATGGCACTCGAACTAAGCTCGACCGGCTGCAAGCAAAGCCTGCTGCCGCACCGGAGCAAGGTCGGAAACTTCGCTCGCAAGAAGCCACTCGGTTCAAGAGTGACCTGAGTGCGTATTTTCCAGATTATGACGAAGTCATTGGAAATGACCCCAAGGAGCAGCGTAAGCCCTTTGTCCATTCTCTAGCGGCATCAACATGTGCACCATGCTGACGTCAGTCTAGATCTGCTGAACGTAGACACCCCGATTGTGGTGTTGGATTCGAATGCACAGTGTCTGACTCCAGAAACACAACGAGTTGCTGCTCGAGGACAGCAACACAACCACGTTGCTCTGGACATTCCAATTCGAGCATATGGAGACTTGCTGTTTACGGATGTATTTGATTCGCAAAAAATCGATTTCGGTTTCTTGGAAGCCCAGCAAAATGGCAAGATACTGGATGATCCTTTACCAGATAGCTTGTTCAAACCGTCACATAAACGGGCTGAGAGACTAGAGAGATCAATACGAAATGCGGAAAAGGGCCGAGCTCAGCATGAAAAGGACCAAATTGTACGACTGCTCGAGGGGCTTCAGGGTCCTGATTGGTTGCGGATCATGGGCGTGAGTGGTGTCACAGAAACAAAGAAAAGGACGTTCGAGCCAGCTCGCCTGCATTTCATTCAAGGGTGTCAGGGGATTCTGGAAAAGTTCCGAGCATGGAGCTTGGAAGAAAAGCGTCGCAAGCTCGAGAAGGAGAAAGCTATACACGCTGAACAACAAGCAGCTTTGGAACAACAGCAGAAAGACGAGCAACGAAGGCAACCAAGGCGTGTAATCAAGGACTCAGAGGATGACGAGGGCTCAGACAATGACAACCTAAGAGGGCCAGATGACTCAGATAATAGCGACGAGGACATTGCAGACGAGATAGACCCCCACATCGTCAAGGGTGAATCGGATCAGGCCCAGATGGACGTGATTGAAGACTCGGAAGAAGTCGTGACATCACAAAGCGACACGAGCGATGCTTCTCCTGCCAAGCAGCTTCGCCAGGAAGCCTTGGCGAGATCGAACCTAGCTGCCGCAAATGCAAAAAGGTCAAGAGGGCTCCCCCGGCCCATCGCCCTGCCATCTGCCGAGCCGCCAAAAGAATTCACCTCCTTCTTCAGCAAGAAGTATGAGCGGGATAGTGCGCTCAACCGTCCACGTCGTGCTGGTCGAAAGATTCTGGCCTGGGGCCATGCCATCCCGCACATGGATCAGGCGGACTTCGTTCTGCCGGAGGAGTTTCGCGATGAAGAACAGCTCAAGCTCCGTGCGCGCAAGAAGCGGAGGGACAAGCGAAACGGTCGGCCATGATGCATCACTACCATGCGGCTCTTTTCTCTTCTTCCTTCCATGATCTGTGCCTGCCTGTGTAGAGGGTAGGTACAGGGAGAAGTATCTATTTGTGTTTTTTTGTGCATGCATGTATATGTGCGGTTTATCTAGGGCGTGGCGTCATGGCGTAAATGGGTCTTTGGAAGGGGTCATGTTTAAAGCGTACTTATCTTGCTGATATTATCACTTATCAGCACAGGGGATTTTGGGGAAACATGAGGGATTACTCTGTAGTCGATGGGGCAATAGTAACTTTTTGAGCGTGGCATTGATCATAGGTTCAAGTTTGCAAATGAGTCGTAGTAAACACATATGTCCGATGGACTTGATGTTCTGTGAGAAGACAATGTGCGTCTCATGTCGAGGGACTTGTCTCAAGTCGTGGGAGATAGTTGTTGCACGATGATGAGGATGGACGAATGGTGTATCGGAGAGCCATGGGGACACCTACTGTGAGGTCAAGTTTGAGTACATAGTTTGTGGAGGAAGGATTCTCGGAGTGGGATTTGTCAACCGGACGAGACTGAAAAAGAGTGCAATTTTGGCAACCGTATAAGACCTGGTAGATGCATATGAATTCAGAGAAGTTTAGACAACGATGTAGACACGCGATCTGCCGCGAAAAGCCCTGTGTTCACGTACATACCAAACAGAACTCCAGATTTTAGCAAGGCTTTGTAGGGGTATGTACAATGGATTCGGGAAATTTCGAACAAATCGTTACTCAAGCACGCGGTTTGGTGCAAAATGATCAGAACAAAGAAACAATTCATTCACTCACTCACTCACTGGAATCGAGATTCCCAAGGTGATAGAGCCGCAATTCAGTGCTCCAAGATCTGCAATCATTTGCGTGACCACCACCTCGAACTGACAATCATCATCAGCACGTGTGAGCCAATGGGCCTCAGACCGTACGCGCCCGTTCGAGGCCATCCAGTTGTGTGATTGTTACACACAAACTCTAAACTGCTGTCCTAAACCAGTCAACAAGCCATCCTGTCAATAAGAAATACGTTGTATAGCTCCTATTGGCCCACGATGACTGCTAGGTGCTGGAAGTTGCAAAGAGCTCGGATCGTAGCAGTTATCGCCGAGAGGCACTCCCAAGAATATCTATTCCGAGAGGCTTCGGCGGAAAACAGCTACGTACTAGAGGATAAACGAAGAAATCGACTCCCAACACACAACGTGCACGATTTCCGCGGAACTGGTCCCGGCGGCTTCGTCGAGCATCCGTTCATCAACCGATTGCTGCAAGACCCGTGATCTTCGACGAAGTTGTGCTGCTTGAGAAACCCCATAAAAGTAGCAACTGCAGTTGGTCCGTGCGCCCCGCGGTCAGCCAAACTGCCAAAGCTTCGCGAAAGGCGCATTCTCAAGCTCAACTTTGTACATTCACGCTACGACGGCCTACCTGTTTTCGCGCGTGACACACAAGTTTCAGCTTTTGATTTTCATTGCTGAAAGTTGCGGGATAACGTCTGCGACAAACGGATCGTCTCTCTTCCATCTCGACATTCACACGTCTGATCTGACAACCCACCCTCGTCCTGACCTCAAACTGAAAACTCGGCCTCTTGGTTAAGACAGCCGCGCCTTTCCAACTGAACACTACCTACATACGCCTCTCGACCAGAGAAATACGTGCCTCGAACAGAAAGACGCACTTCTCGAACAAAAAGCAACGCTTGTCGAGCAAACTCGACGTCCCTCGAGCAGACAACCACGCGTCTCGAACAAATTTCGACGCCCCTCGATGGTCAGAACCTCGGTCATGCGTGCGATCGGGATATAATTGCGAGTTTACGCCTTACTCGAATGCTTCTGTGACGCATCAGTCCAGGACGCTCGCCTAAGCGACGCATCTGAAGACTGGGCGCGCAGAAGCACTGTCGACGAAAACCTGTGGCGTCATGTCGCCCCTCCACGAAGCTGAACAGCACCAGTCGCTGCATGGCGATGACTTGCCTCCTATTCAGGACGGCCCGGTCCAAGAATTCTTCGTCATAAAACAGGAGGTCGTCCTTGACATCAACTTCTGTGAGAGACAGATCAGCGGCACTACTGATGTGTACATTGTTATATTCTCCGATAAGATCGAAAACATCTGCCTCGATGCGGCCAACTGCGAAATTGACACTGAAAATGTGATAATCACAGAAATGAAGGAGGCGCAAGGCGAAGTCGCTGAGGGGAATAAGCGCAAGGCTACGACCGAATACAACGATCCGTACAATAAATTCGTTCACCGAGAGGGCTGGAATTTGAGAGCCGAACACCACGATATTCGCCGCTTACGAGCCCGAAACGTCTTCCACAGCCGAAAATCCGACGTACCCGCCGAGAATAGAGAGATCGAGGGTTGTACGCCGGTCTATGGATCATTGAAAATCAGTCTTCGTGAAAACAAGGGTGAAACAGAGCGTCCGAAACTGATCATAAGAAAATCGATTGCAGGCTTGGATGCGACGGACAAGGGACACAAGCAATTCAAAATCACGATCCCGTTCAAGAACAAGAACCCTCGCGATGGCTTGCATTTCGTTGGAGTAGATGCGCTGGATAATCGATTTACGCACATGTACTCGCGCCACTCGTTACAACCTGGTACAGCCTGTTGCATATTCCCCTGCGTTGACGACCATGGCGCGCGATGCGATTGGAAAATCTCCGTCAAATTTCCCCGGACTCTTGGCGATGCGCTTCAGCAGGCGCTGGCTACGCAGAGAGAGACTACAAAGAATGGCTCTGACGGTTCGCGGGAAGACCGTTCGACAGGACTGGTAGAGGAAGACAAGCTGAGGGAAATGACCGCTGTTTGTTCTGGTTTTCTAATGGAGGAGTTGATCGACCCGCAAGACGATCGAAAGAAAATCATGACCTTTGAGCCGGAGAAGAAGGCGTCTGTCCAAAAGCTAGGTTTTGCCGTGGGCCCCTTTGAGCACATTGACTTGTCGTCCGAATTCCGAACAGAGGAAGATGAGGTCAAGCTCGGCATGAGCGCTCTCAAAGTTCATGCCTACTGTTTGCCGGGTCGTGGTGATTGTGTGAGGAGTACCGCAGCAGCTTTGACGATGGCGGCCGACTTCTTGACGTATACGTTTGCCAAGTATCCTTTCAGCAACTTCAAAATCTGCTTTCTGGATGATATGGTGGAAGATACGGTGCCGTTGCATTCTTTGGCATTCATAAGCAGTCGGCTATTGTTTCCAGAGGACGTCATCGACACAGAAATTGAAACGACGAGAAAGATTGTGTTCACGTTGACATATCAGTGGATTGGCATCAACATGATACCCAACACTCGAAACGACCTGTGGCTTGTCCTTGGCATCGCTCATTACATGACCGAGCTATTCATGAAGAAGCTTTGCGGAAATAATGAGCATCGGTTTCGCATGAAGACCTTGTCAGACAGACTAGTCCAGGCTGATGTTGACCGCCCTTCTGTATACGATCTGGGCTCCCACCTGCACCTGGGAGAATTTGAAATGGAGTTCATGGAATTAAAAATTGCCGTCATTTTCTTCCTACTCGACAAGCGCATGATGAAGGCATCTGGTGGTCATGGCTTTACAAGGGTTTTGCAAAAGTTCTTGACCAAAGCACAGATTGAAAGCAGCGACCGATCAACAATCCTGGATACTGATAAATTCCGGGCCGTGTGCGAAAAGGGGTCACGATATAAGCTCGAAGCTTTCTGGAAGGAGTGGGTTTTCAATTCAGGTTGCCCCAGGTTTGATGTCAAGGCAAAGTTCAATAAGAAGAGACTCTGTGTGGAGTTGACTCTTACCCAAATTCAGCATCAAGTGGCCAAAAAGACGACGGGTTTAGAAAAGAGTGATTTCCTCCGAGCCGTCAAAGAGCGACGAGCCGACGTCAAAATTGGCGAGATGCAGCCCCTGTTCAGTGGACCCATGACTGTGAGAATCCACGAGGCTGATGGTACACCATATGAGCATATTCTGGAAATCCGCGAGGATGGCACAAGGTCTACAAAGTTTGAAATTCCGTACAACACAAAGTACAAGAGACTCAAGCGGACACGACGACTGAAGGAGAAGCACAACGCTGGAGCAAGCATGGAACTGGCGGACAATGCAGATGAAGCTCTTTTGTATTGCCTCGGAGATGTTCTGCAAAGCCCGGACGATCAACGAGACTGGGAGCTCATCGAATGGGATCCTGAAACAGAGAGAAAGATGGACCAAGAGTCTTACGAATGGATTCGTGTTGATGCGGACTTCGAGTGGGCTTGTGATATGAAACGCAATCTCGAGCCGTACATGTATGTCTCCCAACTTCAACAAGACAGGGATGTTGTGGCACAACAAGACGCCATGCTATATCTCACTCAAGGGCCGCTCCATCCTATTGCATCTGGATTCCTGGTGCGAACGTTGATCGATCGGCGGTACTTTCATGGCATCCGAACCATGGCGGCGGAAGCGTTGCCACGTCAAGCCAACATCAAAGACATACCACTTTTGGGCTTGAGGCAGCTCCTGAAGGCATTTCGAGTCATGTTTTGCTATGAGCATACGAACCAGCCTTTGCCGAATGATTTCACTGATAAGCAACAATATCGGGTCAGACGTGCTGTGATTCAAGCAATTGCACAAGTGAGAGACCACACATTTCGTTGCCCACTGGAGGCTCGCCGCTTTATTCTGGATCAGCTGTTATTCAACAACAATGAAAACAACCCAATTTCCGATCATCACTACATAGCAACATTGGTGGAAGCGCTGGCGACATCTCTCATTCCCTCTCAAAAGGATGACTGGTTTAATCGGCAAAACAAAGTGGAAGATGTCGAAGAGCGCAAGTTTCTCGAAGAAGCCTTGGAGCAGATCGACCGTATACTACGACGTGATGAGTGGGCCGATTCGCATGGAAATGTCTGGACAATCGCTGGCCTCGACGCCAAGCAGCGACTTATGAAAGCTGAGGTCATTCCCAAAAGCTATACCGAGTTTGGACAGTACCTACTTGATGGAACCCGTGATACGATCCGCCTCAAGTGTTATGAAGCTTTAATCGATCTAGGCGCCATGATGGATACGACGTTCTTCACTCTTCTCTTGTATGCACTGATGACGGACCGATCTCCCTATGTTCGCAACCGCTTGATCCAAATCATGGCGAGCGGCTTGGCCGCAATCGCCTTCGGAGAGCACACTAAGGACGTGAAGAGCGAACGCGCCCCCGAAGAGGCCGACGATCAGTTCCTCTTGGTGCAAGACAGTGCTCAGGAGATCGAGGCGCGAAAAGTGATGTTTGCCCGCAAGGAGAATCTCGACGCTGCTCTCATGGCTTTACGGAAGGAGATGAACGAGAGGTACTCCGGAGACGCAAGGCACTACAGCACTGCCATGCGGAAGGCATTAGATCACGCCAGCCTTGGCCGAAGTGAAATTGACAGTTTACTCGACCTTGCAGCCATGATGTTCGAGGAGGCAGCCAGCTGGGTGCTTACTCTTCCTTTGCCAAAAGCCTGGCGAGTAGAGCGACCGGCTCAGAAGCTGGCCGATCGACTCCTTGTGACTTTCAAGGCATACTACAAGACGAGGCCTAAAAACGCTCTTCCTGTTACTTTGCCGCCGCCCACAGCCTCATTGCCCCCTCCTCGGCCGACGGTCGTGCCACGAGCCCCGTCAATCAAAATCAACACCAAGGCCTTAGGCACACCACAACGCGCGCCCTCTTCGACGAAGAAGGGGATATTGGATACCATTTTCGCTACTCCGGTGTTGCCGCAAAAGAAGGACCTTGCGGTTCCATCGCATACTCCTGCAAGCCTCGTCACGCCCACTGCGTCAAGCTCTAAGCGGCCTCATCCCGAGAATGACCAGGCTACGCCCGTGTTTAAGCGACCCAAGACAGATCCATCCCGTCCAAGCGGTCCAAAGAAGCGACTGATGGTCACTTTAAAAACGCGCAATCCGAAACGACTCGCTGCCATTCTCGGGAAGCCTTTGGCAGTAGCATCATCGTCTTCCAACACGAGGACAGCTCTTCCAACAGGAGCGCCGAGAGAATCCCTAGGAGGGGCCTTGAAGGATAGCATCGTCGCCAAAGCCCGCAAACCTCTTCCAAGCGGCGACTCGATTCGAAAACCGTTACCAGGTAGCGCATCACCAGCTGCGCACGCAACACCGAGAATGTCCATCGACACCAAGACTGCCACACCGGCGGCTGCCAGCGCTGACAGGACCAGTTATCAACCCAGCACACCACTTAGTGCCAGGCCCAAGATCAAGATCATCCGGAAGCCGCAACCGCCCACGTCATGAGGAGGGATACCTATGTACACACACTTGCAAGAGAAGCCAGGTAGAGCTATGCTTTATAAACGAGTATCTTGTTGCCAACTGCTGGATGAGACCCGGCCATGTATTATATGTCCCCCCCTTTCTTTCATTCAAGAGTACACATTTAACGAATGCGAGGAATCAGGAGCGGCGAGGAAGATCAGGCTGCCTGCGAGGGCTGTAAATTGGAGGACGATTGCTATTTCTTCAGTGTGTAACATGTTTGGGAGACCGAGGACAACAAATACCCTATTATATCATTTTATTCATTTCGATCTTCTATACTAGTCAAACGGATGTCTTGATGAACATTTGATGATCAGCTAGGGGGATGCGGGCAAGTGAACGGAACACGCGTTTTGGAGTTTTGATTGGAATCTGCGACCAAAATTGTAGGCTTCATAGTAGGCAGAACAAAATTGTCATTTTGAAGGAAGGGTTTTGACGAAGGCGTCGAATGTATAATACTATGTCTTTGTTGCTCTTTGTGCTCTTGTGAATCGTGTGAATCGTGTGATTCGTGATGCATAACCGATTCGGGCCTTTCGGCACTTGACGAAGCTAGGCATTACATCACTTTGTTCTACACCGCGAGGCTGACGTGGAATTTCGTTGTCAAAGCTCCATTGTGTGGGCTCACTGTGTGCAACCTTCGCTTATAATTGGCTAGCCTTGCCAGTGCTCTGTCTTTGCCCTTTTTTATCTTATCAGCACGTGATGCGGAATGAGCCGCTCTGTTGATTCTGCCAGCCAGGCCCGACTTACATCTCGTCACCTCTGCCACTCTTTGTGTCCTAGGGGAGCTCCCCAAGTTTGCACTTGCGCCTCGGGTTTGCCTCGTCTCTGCTGCACCCCCCATTTCATTTCCAGCACACGACCTTGCGCGATCATTTACCCTTTTACTTCCCGCACGATCTTAAGCCTTACTTCATCATTCCTATACCTGGAAATATCTGCATCCATGTAGATGCTGCATCTGTCCAGGCCTGTCGTCCAAGAAGTTGCTAGTCTTTCCCGGGTGTGTCAACTCCAACAGTCGGCGAGACAGCACCGCGACTTGAACAAACAGACTTGCAGCAAAAATCACGAGTCGGAACTCTTCTATTCTCTTCCCAGAAGCTTGAACGCACTGGGCAAACGTAAATACTCGCACCTTTAGCTTTGAGACTGTGGTAATACTAAGGCCGAGGTCGCAGTTAGACGAGTATGAACCACCAGAATGTCCACGGCCGCTCGAGCGGTGCGCCATATGAACGCGATCGCGAGTTGGACGAACGACACCGCGCCATCCAGCAGCAGCATGAAGAAATGCGACGTGACCAGGAACGACGTGACCAAGAACGAGAACGAGAACGCGAACGCGAACGAGAGAGAGAACATGCCGACAGGTACCAACAACCAGGTCCTGGCGCACCCCATCAAAGCAGTGCTGGCTCCATCCCCATTCACCAACCAGTTGCCTCAAGGATATCTGGTGCCATACACAGTCCCGGTGGGTTGCTTGCCAATCATGGTGGTAATCCAACTCCATCGTCGTCTTCGCTAGGCGTATCGTCTGGGGCCATCAACTTTGGGGGGCCACTGCAACATGGCGGAGTCCTACAACAGGGCATCGCTGGATCGCAACACCAAATCTATGCTCCAATGAGCCATTCGCAAGCGCCTTCGATGGCTTCGCAGCCTGCGGCGAGCTCGACAGGTCCTGCGTTTGGAGGCTCTCATCAACAGCAAACTCAAACCCAGCAGGATGCCCAACGAGGAGTTAAGAACGCCGCTGCGGCCATCGTCGGCGTGACTCCTGGTGGACATCAGATCCCAGGTGGTATTACACAAGGCCAGCAGCCTATTTTGAATGTAAGTCCAGTAGTCAGCATTTCCATATCATCGTGGCGAGGGGGGCTTTTGTTTCGTTGAGTATGAGAGAAAGGAGAGGAGAGAGGGTGGTCGTTGAGGAGAAGCACGCGGTGGTACACATAAAGATGGAAGGCGCGAGGAAGGAATGCCTGAACAAGGTGCGCGCTCACCTTGGGATCAGCTGCTTCTTTTCATGGTCTTCCTATTCGAGTCTGTACCGGCGCCTCTGTCCCTTCAATACCCCTCTGGACTCCTTCCACACTCTTGGCTAAGTCCTGTATCGCGCGGAGAGCCATTTGTACTTCCGGCGGCAAAGCAACATTTTTCATTCGGAATATCTACTGCATTGCCAGCCAGGCATATCTATGATCATTACCTAGTTTCAAGCGAAACGAGGTGGGCGCTCTACAAGCTGGAGAAAGATCACAGGTGGTGGCATGGACTGCTTCAACCTATTTGCTTGAGACTGTTCGATCTCTGGGCGGAGTTACTTGTCGACCCTCGAGCTTTCGTCTTTTCGCCATAATTGCTCCATACACACGAAATCGATACCTCGAACGAACGAAGGAGCAGGTTCTCGACCATCAACGCTAACATGTCTGTTCAGGACGCGTTGACATACTTGGATCAAGTCAAGGTTCAATTCCACGACCAGCCGGATGTTTATAATCGATTCTTGGATATTATGAAGGACTTCAAGAGTCAAGCGTATGTCCCTTTCCTGTCTTTGCTAAGCATCTTGGCCCACGCAAAATTCTGACACTGTGCTAGTATTGACACACCCGGCGTCATCAACCGCGTTTCCGAACTCTTCGCGGGTCACCCCAACCTGATACAAGGTTTTAATACGTTTCTACCTCCCGGATACAGGATAGAGTGTGGCACTGGGAATGATCCCAATACAATCAGAGTGACGACGCCGATGGGCACCACCGTGCAATCTATTGCTGGTCGTAACCAAGATGGGCATGGCCCCCCCTTTGGCCAGCCTTTGTTCCCGGAACGCCCCGGCCAGTGGCCACCGCAACAGCGTTCCCAGCACAACATTGAAAGCCCCGAAACAAACTTCAGCACGCCTGCTCAAAATGGGGCCAGTCTCTTTGTTCAAGCAGCTGCTCAAAGTGCGGCTTTCGATGCCGCTAATTCAGCCCAGAGAAGCGCAAATCAGGGGGCATCAGGAGTCGCGAGCCTCTCAGGTGCCCGACAGACTCCTGTTCCTGCCTCTGCTGCTGCTGCGGGAGGCGTCATCGCTGGCGGTAGTTCCCAAGCGAGTATGGAGCGGCGAGGTCCTGTCGAGTTCAACCATGCTATCAGTTATGTCAACAAGATCAAAAACCGGTTCCAGGATAAGCCGGAGATATACAAGCAGTTTCTTGAGATTCTGCAAACATACCAGAGGGAGCAGAAGCCCATTCAGGACGTATACGCACAGGTCACAACACTTTTCAATGCGGCCCCAGACCTGCTCGAAGACTTCAAGCAATTTCTCCCTGAATCTGCCGGACAAGCTAAGGCCACTCCTGGCCGAGTCGACGAAGGCATCCCCGCGGGCCCCAGTCACACTCCACAGCCGGTTAACCAGAAGATGCCTCCTCTGGGTAGCTTTCCTCCGCCTCCCAGTGCCAGTAAGGACAACAAGAAGCGGCCACGGGGCGATAAGCAGACCGTGGTGGCTGAACCTTCTGTTACTGATGCCGCCCCAGCCGCATCCAGACTTCCACAAAGCAATGTGAATGGTAGTAACGGAAATAACGCCAAACGACCGAAAATCAGTCACGCAAGGGCCATGACTGACGCGTCTGCCATTGAGCCCACGCTTACTCCCGTAATGCCGGAGCCATATCCTCCTCGTTCTTCCACAACGTCCAATCAAGAAGAGATTGCCTTCTTCGAGCGAGTCAAGAAATTCCTCAGCAATCGTTCTGCTATGAACGAATTCTTGAAACTGTGCAATTTGTTCAGTCAGAACATCATCGATCGCGATACGCTTTTTCACAAGGGCGCTTCGTTCATTAAAGGCAATCCGGACCTAATGGCGTTTTGGAAGTCTTTCGTGGGCGCGGAATCGCACGATGTGGTCATTGAGAATCAGCCGGCACCTCCGGTTGAGAAAGTGTCATTGAGCAACTGCCGTGGCTATGGTCCTAGCTATAGGTTATTGCCCAAGCGAGAACGTCTCAAGCCGTGCAGTGGCCGAGATGAACTGTGCAACTCGGTCTTGAATGATCAGTGGGCATCACATCCGACATGGGCAAGCGAGGATTCAGGCTTCATTGCCCATCGCAAGAACCAGTATGAAGAAGGACTTCACAGGATCGAAGAAGAACGCCACGATTATGACTTCAACATTGAAGCCAATTTGAAGTGTATTCAGCTATTGGAGCCAATCGCCCAGCAGATGCTCGCCATGTCTTCGATTGAAAGGGAGACCTTCCACATGCCCGTTGCTCTCGCTGGCCAGAGCACTTCAATATTCAAACGTATCTGTAAGAAGATATATGGCGAACGAGGCATCGATGTGGTGAATGACATGTACAGTCACCCTTTCGACGTGGTACCTGTCCTCCTGGCTCGGATGAAGCAGAAAGATGAGGAATGGCGCTTTTCTCAAAGGGAATGGGAAAAAGTATGGCATGCGCAGACGGAGAACATGCATCTTAAAAGCCTCGACCACATGGGCATCCTTGTCAAGGGTAACGATAAAAAGAATCTCACTGCAAAGCATCTCGTTGACGTCATCAAGACGAAGTACGAGGAGCAGCGCCGTGAACGCAGGCTCAAGCTCAAGCCCCCTCGCCACCAAATGGCTTGGGACTTTAGCGACAAAAGTGTCGTTTTTGAGTTGCTCCGCCTTATCATGTTGTACAGCATGCATAATGGTCAGCATAGCACTCAGGAAAAGGAACGGATTCTAGACTTTTTGGAGTCATTTATCCCAGTGTTCTTCGACCTTCCAGAGGAGATGTACCAGGACAAACTCCCTAGAATGCAGCCCGACTCAGGTGAAGAAGAGGTGGAGGATCCTACTCCTGCTGAATTGACCAATGGTCGAAGCCGTCGCAACGGCCGAAAGGGCGACCTTCTCCGAGGTGTACTAGACCCCGGACGTAACGGCAGCAAGCCCAGAAGCCAGAAAGAGGACAGCGCGGCCTTGGGAAGCAAAGAGACCACACCTGATCAGAATTCGGCCAACGAAGAAGAGATGCCTGACGCCCCCGAAGAGGCTGCTCAAGATGTATCCAACGAACGCTGGATGCCAACTATGCCCACGCCATTTGTTGACGGCGGAGATAATTCTCTCCTAGACGAAGGCGGCGAGCTCAAGGCGGACGCTTTTTTCCCCCGCCCCTGGTACAACTTCTTCTGCAACCAGACCATATTTGTGTTTTTCAGTATTTTCCAAACACTCTATGGTCGCCTGCTCGATATGAAGAAGAGCAAAGAAATGGTGTCTGGGGTCATCGAACGCCTCAACAGACCCAAGCCTGCCAGAGATATCGGGTTCACTGAAAACCACATGACGTTCTTTAGCCCCAACGACGACCCTGAAACGTATTGGCCCAAAACCGTCGAGCTGATTGAGGAGTATATTACTGGTGACGTGGACGAGAACAGATATCAAGATGTCTTGCGTCACTACTATCTCAGGAACGGCTGGAGGCTGTATACCATCCAAGATATCCTCAAATCACTCTGTCGTCTAGCATTGACTTGCAGCAGCACTGATGCCAAGGAAAAAACGCCCGACTTGATCCACCAGTTCCTCACAGCGCGGGACAAGGAAGAAACTAGCTATCAGACGGAAATCGCGGCGAGGAAGCTTGCCGAAAAGTGTGTCAAGGATGGCGATATTTTCGTCATTTGCTGGGTAAGTTTTTTGATTTGGAGCTAATGCCCTTGTTTTCGAGTCCTTCCTTTGTGCTGATTGTTATGTGCTTCTTCTAGCGGCCCGATAAGTGCGAAGCCACCGTACGTTGGCTGCAGCGCGACGACTCAACGTTCCACATGGACGAGATGCAAATTCGTGAGCGCTGGCAATATTACATTTCTTCTTTTATCCGCGTTGAGCCAACCGAGGGTATTCCCCGATCAAGATTGTCAAAGATTGTTCTTACTCGCAATATGCCATCTGGGGATACAGATTCTGACTCGGACGAAATTCCCAAGCCGCTTGTATACAGCGAAGAGCTGACGGCAAGCATCTGCCTGAAGACATGCAAGATGGTTTGGGAACCAGGCACGACCGAGTACTTCGTCTATGATAAGTCTCTCAAGACGCGAGAAGAGCGAGAAAACAGGGTCAAACTCACCAAAATCGTTGGCGCTCACCGAGAAAGCAAGCTCATTGAGAAAATGGTGCACAACCCGTCTTGGACTAAAGACATGAGCCCTGAGGAGGTCCAGGAACAGAACAAAATCTTCCGCAGATGGATGGATGAAGGAGTGGCACCCCCCGCTCCGGAGATTGAAGAGGATGAATAAAGACGCCGCCGAGCGGAGCCAACACACAGGGAAGGATGCCGGGAAAACAAGACCAATGGCTTGTATTTATTTTTCTGTTTACATGCGTTTACGTTGCTTTTTGCGTCGTGGCTATCTCTGTTTTTGGAGAAAAGAATCAGGATGGATATCGCAGTCTAATAGCCGGAGCACGGGATTCATTTTATGCAGGGAAACGCTTGGTTAATTGATTAGCTCAATGAATGCGCAACGGACGGGTGCGATGGGAACGTGTGGCTATGTTGTGATAACGATGCATCTTATGACATGAGCTGGCGTAGGCCATAGGACATGTGAAATGACGACTTGGCCAAGCTTACGGAGTACGTACATGTAATAATACGATGTCGACGGATCGGCTGTTGAGTGCTGCGGATGGACGCATTGCAGTTTGTGAAGGTACCTACCGTACTACGGCCCAAGTTCTAACATTAGACCCATCTGGCATCAACTCGCCAATTCTAAATTCCCAATAGTTCAGATCAAGGGGGAATTCGTGCCGTTACGTTATATATGTCTTCAAAAGCTTGCTCACTATCTAACTTATAGTAATTCCATCTAATCAACAAAGGCCTAGGAAGACACCTTGCTGCAAGAGACACTCAAGGTCGAAGCCGGCAAGATAATCTTTCTGATGTCATTTGATTGTGTATGTTTCACTTTGGTCGTAACATAATACATTGAACAACAGTCGGCCATACAGATACCAATAACCTTGCAAGGGAGATCATGAGCTTTCTACAGCAAGAAACGAGGCCAAATACGTACGTACGTATGATTACGGAGCTAAGTAGTAAGTAGGTAAGTCAGGGCTAGAGGTGATTGCAGTTCTATTGGAGTTCTATTGCAGTCGCTTTTGGGTATTATTGAAATCCGGTCGCACGCCCTCTTCAGATGCTAACTAATTACTACTAGGGCCCCGAGAGAAAGAGGTTGCAAACTGGGTAAAGCACAAGCTACAAGAGTGTCATGCCAGGTCTTTGTCAAGCAACTATCAAAGATGGATTCTACCGACTGGGAAAGGCTTCGAGCAAACACAAATGCTGCAGAACAGAGTGGTGGAAAGTCTAAGAAACTTGGGCGGCTCGGTCAGAGATTATCTAAGATCTTCAATGCCAAGCATTTACATAATGTTATTTGAACTTCAATCCTTCCAGCAGCGCACACAAATGGTCTTGCAGTTGTGTCTTCTTCCTCTAACACGTCACCCTGCACGTTGCAGCGATTCATTGAAAGTTTGAGCTTGAATAAGCCCGATCTCGACGGCGTACGCGAGCTGATCCAGACTCTAATTCACGAGGATAGTCGACAGAGCGATATTCTTCGAAAAGTGAATGAGCAGCTAAGTGCAAACAACCAACGTACCATCAGCTTGAGCACATTGCAGCGAAACATCCGAGATTGGGGCTTCAATCAAAAGACCAATCAAACCGACACCAACAGCGTACCAGAGCTCATCCAGACTCGTCTTG
Organism: Claviceps purpurea; assembly: GCA_029405325.1. Taxonomy (NCBI): domain Eukaryota; kingdom Fungi; phylum Ascomycota; class Sordariomycetes; order Hypocreales; family Clavicipitaceae; genus Claviceps; species Claviceps purpurea. The sequence goes on along the minus strand of CM055783.1, from coordinate 977,347 downwards.
CTAACGGAGATAAACCACGTCAAATTCTGGAACACGTAAATACGCAGCGAAGTGCACGGAACGAATGCGCCATCACCGTGCGTACCCTACAATGACGGCTCAGAGACTGGTGATTAGACCGCAAGACTCAGCATGCTCGTGTTCTTCGGGAAACTTAAAGCGGCGAAGAGATCTCTGAGCTCATTGTACAAGAGGCTCCAGTTGTACAAGAAGCTCAGAGATCTCTTCGCCGCTTTCCCGAAGAATACCTAATCCCCAGTCTCTGAGCAGTCGTTGTCGGGTACGCATGGTGATGGCGCATTCGTTCCGTGCACTTCGCTGCGTATTTACGCGTTCCAGAATTTCATGTGGTTTATCTCCGTTAGCAAGACGAGTCTAGACCAGTTCTCGTACGCTGTTGGTGTCGGTTTGATTGGTCTTTTGATTGAAGCCCCAATCTCGGATATTTCGCTGCAATGTGCTCAAGATGATGGTACGTTGGTTGTTTGCACTTAGCTGCTCATTCACTCTTCGAAGAATATTGCTCTGTCGACTACCCTCGTGAATTGAATGAGAGTCTGGATCAGCTCGCGTACGCCGTCGAGATCGGGCCAATGGCACGTTGGTTCTGTGCATCTAGCTGCGTATTCACTCTTGAAAGGATCTCTTCTTGTCGGTAGTCCTCACGAATGAGATCCTGGATAAGCTCCCGAAAGCTGCTGATATTGGCTCTTTTGTTACTCATGATGAATGGGTATGCAGCTGCGTTGTATTCAAGGCGTTGGCGCTCTCGTGATACGTGTGGATGTTGAGAGAAGTGTTGGACGGATTTGCATCGAGTGAGGTATTCTACCTACTGATCGTGACTTGTGATGTTGTGTGTGTATCCTCCTGGTCCTCAGGGGCCATTCTAATTTTGTAATATGTAGGTGTATGTGAGTGCACGTGACTTCTGCCATGTATTACCGCCCAGCGTTATCGGACCTCCAAGTACCTTCGCGGGAGGCCTATGTTGTGTTTAATAAGGCTTCCTACAAGCTTATGCGCGGTCCATAATCAAGAGTCAAAACTCAACCGGTCGACCCGGATCATACATGGAAGCGCAGGCCAACGAGAAGTCATCGTCACCCGTTACAACTTGGGGGCGCTGGTGCCTCGCATTGTCCTTCCAATTTCCCGACAGCCTCTTCCCCCACGCTCACGCTGCCAGATTCAGTCCCGCAAGGAGAACCCCTTGGACACAGTAGGCCCCCGTGAAGAATATGACCACAAAGTAGGAAGGCAAGCAGAGAATTTCCAAAGGCAGATAAGCCGAGCAGGCTATAGAAGGGCTACTACAGAGTACTGTGCAATGCATTGCTTGGTAAGTAGCCTGTAGGTACCGCAGAACTGAGAAACCAGGAGAAGCAAATCTGGAAGAGCCTGGACTGAGTTTTTTATGTGAATACAACTTACCTTGTAAGGTACCTTTGAAGCTCTTCCTATCGCCCCTTCTAAGGCTTCTGGTGCCGCCCTGGGCGCATAGTAGCCAAAAGTACCTTTTGTTACTGCGAATCGCGATTGCTGATATCATCCCACAGGCGAGACCGTGAGAGTACTTGCCATGGGAACTGGAAGACGAGCGGAGTTTGCATAGTACGGACTTCCTTCTGTGTTCGTCAAGTCAGAAGCACAATGAGTGATCTGTGTGCCGCTGCCATGACCGTGTCGGACGTGTCGGCTGCTCTTGCATCTCTTGTTTGTCCCATCGTCCGACGTCCAGCTGGCAGCCAGTGCCAGCCACGACTTGCACTCATCCATCAGTCGCTTAAAGTTAATGTACAGTATTGTTCTTTCCCCGTTCCATCCATCTACCCAGCCATTCTGATTATTCCACAGATAGGTAGCCTAGGCTGGCTGTTTCTACTTCCTTCCACAGCAAGGACCGCACCAGGCTACCACGGTCTACGAGCGTCGAGCGAAGATCTGCTCCTGATCAGGTCGATGGAGTCTAGACTCGCTACCATTCCGCACATGTCGAACTCGCGCTGCACACTGTCAACCGATGAAAGCAGTAGCACTGTAGCACTTGCTCAAGTTTGCGAGTTTCAGAAAAGCATGAGTCCCCCTCAACAAGACAAACAGCTCGGGGTTTTGGCAATTCGAGCTTGTATCGTGCCAGGTGCCTTCCCGGTTAGGCGACTTTCCGGCGGCGATGGAGCATTGCTATAAAAGCATGAGAAACCCGAGTTTCTGGCATGTTGCCTTTGGAATCTACTCATCCATCATCAGTCAAGCCATCATTTCACAATTCATACAGACAAATAACATTTGCATCCACAAACACCAAGCCACTACTCTGATCGTTAATACCCCATTCACTCCTGGCCATCATTGACAATGAAGTCAATGGCATTCTTCCGCTTCGCGATTTCGTGCTTCCTCGCACGATGGGTATGCATCCCACGCAAAATACCCTCCCTCCCCTTCCCTAAGATTGAAGAAAATGAAACACACGGAACTAACCAAATCCATCATCCCCAGGCCTTAGTCTCTGCCCTCGTCGTCTCAGAGCCCACGACCGGCGTCTTTGTTCCCTCTTGGGACGTGGCCATCGAGCCGGGCCAGGACGACAAGATCGTGGTAAATGGAACTATTCAGCAGGTGGACTCCTATATGGAGGCCCATTATCCAGGCTGGTCCGCCAAAATGGCCAACTTCCCTTCCTCGCACTCGGCTCCTGCCAAGCGAGCCCCCGATTGGAGGAAGTTGAAGGATTTCAATTGTAACCGGCTTCTCAATCGAGGCTCCACGCGCGCCATTGTCGACGAAATCAACTACCTCCAGGCTCCGCAGCGTCAGCAAGGACCGCCATCCGCGAAATGGGCCTGGTCCCCGATCCTGTGGTATGGTCAGCTGCTCGTGGGATGCGGTTATCGTCTGGTGCAATGATGTAAGTTGGCTCTTTTGTTCTTCTCTCTCATCTCTCCTCGGACCTCCGTTGTTTGGTTCCGCTCTAACAAGTTTTGTATTTAGCTTCCTGGCTGACAGGCATGCTTGATTAGTTCTTTCAGATTTGTACCCATTCAACTCTTCCGCGTCAACGCGGGAAAGAAAATCCGGCTGACGAATTTGGAACTTGGCATGCCGTATAGGGCGATGAGCCCAAGACCCTCGACAGCTTCTCCGACATTGCGGCCGGGGCCCAGCTCATCGTAAAAATCTGTGCCTTGAATGGTGACGTGCCGTCGGTCTCGGGACAGATGTGGTTCGTCGGGAACTGGTCTGTAATCGCGGGGAAATGGAGCTGTGATGACGAGTGGGAGTTGCCCAGTACTGGTCATTGAAGATGGCTGGAGAAATCGAAGAAGGGTCTTGATGCTGTCGTGACTTTGGCCGGACATCGTCTTTGACTATTTTCTATTTGGCTGGGCATGACTGAATCCTGAGAGGGTGTACCGTGCCGTCAATTGAGTTGAGGGATCAACCATGGATAATAATATAATTTGGTGTCAGGGACAGTGTGTGTGGGACAAGTGGCAGGAAGCGCGTTCGTGTGGGAGCGATGGGCTTAGGTAGTGATAGGTACCTCCTAGAAGAGACCGTGGCCTCGCACATTGTATGGGAGAGGCCAGAGATCAAAACCTTCAAGCATCGACACCCACCTTTGACATGTTGTCCTCAGTCTTCACTCCGTTGTGACCTTACTAGCCTTGAAATTTGGGTTCGGACGTAAAAATGTTTACAGAAGGGTGGCGGGAGTATACTGTATAGGCCGAGAAAAAGTCTAAAGAAGTCTCAGAGGCTCAGGGTGACCTCTTTGTCATTTGATCCGATTCTGGGGGCGCGACAGCGCGTGCCACGTGGATGTACAATGTAATGCGGCCTAGCTTGGAAGTAAACCTTCGTGGAAAAAGCCACGATGCATGTGATCGAGAAAATTCAGACTGGACATCGTAAGGATCGTGTGACGTGTTCAACGGTCAACCTGGCTTATCCGGACTGCGAATTACTATATAATGGCGAGCACCCCGGGCTTCTAAGTTCTGACTGTTGACATGTTGCCTTTGCGCTATTTTCAATATACCTCTCAAGACAGTAACTCAACCCTCATCAGTGATCAGTCAAATCATCCATTGAAAATCTATACACACACGCAACATTTACACACAACCACCGCCTTAGTATTTACAAGTTACAAGTTACAACCCCACGTCTACAACTCCTATTTCCCACTTCAATACATCTCTGAGTCCTCAGTCTCGACAATGAAGTTCACACTCTCCACGATGATGTGCTTCCTTGCACTTGAGGTACGCATTTCAATTTCCACGCAAGGCACTCTCCCCCTTCCCACGGGCACGAAAAATGAACCGCTGCACACATGACCTGAGACAGCTCTGAGCTAACAAATCCTTAGACCTCAGTCTTAGTCTCTGCTCGTGCCATCTCTGAGCCCATCACCCATCGATTTGCTCCCGTTTGGGAAGTGGCCGTCGAGCCAGGCCAGGATCTTTGGGAAGAAACGATTCTGGTCAATGGCACCATACAGCAGGTTGATGCCTACATGGACGCCCATTACCCGGGCTGGTCAGCCAAACACGCCAACCTCTCTTCGCCGTTCCCGGTTCATGCCAAGGAGACCCCCGCGAGCTTGCCCGAATTGACGAAGGTGAAGAGTGTCATGTGTAACTCCCCTCTCCATCAATCCTCGACGCGCGCCATTCTCGGAGCCATCGACGACCTCCGCCGCATCAGCATGGACCGCGGTCCGAAATGGAGTCCTAGACCCGGAACCTGTGGCATGCTCAGCTGCTTGGATGAAGGAGCTATTTTCTGGTGCAATGATGTAAGTGGACCCTTTTGACATTTGTTCTTCTCTTCCAAGTTGTCCATTGTTTGAGTTGAGTTCCGCTCGAACAGATGCTGTGTTTTGACATGGTCGCACGGTCGCTGATACATATGTATAGAGAGATACGATCAGGACGAAGACCCTCGAAGCCTTCTCCGACATTGTGGTCGCGGCTGAGGCCATCTTATCTCACTGTGCCATAAGTGGTGACACACTCATGCCGATGGTCTCCGGAAAGACAATCCTTTCTGGCGACTACTCTTTCATCGTGGGAAAATCGAGCTGTGGTGCTAAAGTAAAAGCCTAAGTGGCGCAGTACTGGTCATTAGAGATGGCTGGCGGTATTGATAGGATGTCATGCTGTTTTCATGGCTTTGGTCGGATATTGTCTCGGTATCGTGTCTTCACATCATATGATCATATCACATGTGCATTGCTTGGGTAATTGGGAATAAATAAGGGCTACCTGCAGGCTGCGTTTGGGCTCGGACATTGAACTATGTGCTCCTTATGAGATGTACACGATGGTGTACACAGTACCCTTTGCACTCCGTGAATATGACTCATGAGTTTCCACTTCAGAAGTTCTTTGAAGTTCTTTTGAAAGCCGGCGCCGCAAATTCGCAATGTACATTTGTACGTAGGTATTCCGAAAGTCCGAATGTTGTTGGTTGGTAGCAGCCTCAATCTCAAGCACATGTTTGCTGTAGCCGACGATCGTAAATTACAGTCCACATGAATCTTCAATCAGAAACATAATCCGTGGCTCTCTGCTTTGAAGAAGCACGTTGCCTACAGGAATGGCTGCGAGCGTTTCTTTGTGTGGTGATCGTAAATTGTCATGATGACCTGCTAGCAAATGCTGTGAGGTGGTTTAGGGTGGGATGGGCAAATCCTTTTGTCACCCAATCTTGTCATGAAATGGGCGTTGCGGCACATCTGGGTCTAATAATAATGTTGCGCCGGGTACCGCTTGCGAGTTCCGGCTCTACGGTAACTCTAGCGCCAGATTGATATGTAGATTCGGCGCTCATTCCCCGCGCGCTCCAATCGGTCATGCTGATGATGACAGCCTCCGTGTGGACGTACATACCGGACGAATCAACACCCTCACCATGCGTCGCTCGTCAGTCCTTGCCACGCTGCTCGTCGCGACGCCTACATTAGCCATCACCGGGCTTGCTGACGACGACCTCCGCAACATCCCCTCTCCCGGAGACGACTTCGACATCCACAACGGCAAGCTCCTGGCTCCCATCTTAATCCCCCGCGTGCCCGGCACACCGGGGAATCGAGCCGTTCAACAACATTTCGTCGACTTCTTCAAATCCTCTCTCCCAGACTGGGAACTGATCTGGCAGAATTCCACGCAGAAGACGCCCCTCAGCGGCGACAAACATGTCCCTTTTTCGAACCTCATCTTTCGACGTGACCCGCCCGCCTCTCGCCCCGGCGATGTATCGCGATTGACCCTCGTGGCGCATTTCGACAGTCTGGCTGATCCTCCGGGGTTTCTTGGCGCTATTGACTCTGCGGCGCCCTGCGCGATGCTCATGCACACAGCGAGGAGTATCGACGAGGCCTTGACTGCGAAGTGGAAGGCCGAGGCCGAGGTACATGGCACTGATGATGATGGGCTGGATGAGAAGCACGGTGTGCAGATTTTGTTTCTGGATGGGGAGGAGGCGTTTGTGAAGTGGTCTGCTACGGATTCTTTATACGGAGCGAGGTATAGTCTGGACATCCATCCCCCTTCCTTTTCTCGATTTTTTTTTCTTTTTCTTTTTCGCTTGCGAATTATATACGGGTGCGAGAATGCTGGAACTAACTTGTGCCTCAATCCTTTTCTTCCCCTTAATTCTCGGGTGGATGATATTTCTAGATCTCTTGCCGAAGAATGGGAATCACAATTCCATGAAGCCGCGTCCTTGCATCGAACACCCCTAGACTCCATCAGTCTCTTCGTCCTGCTCGACTTGCTCGGAACAAGAAACCCCAGCGTGCCGTCGTACTTCCTCCCCACGCACTGGACATACCAAAGCATGGCTGCGCTCGAGAAACGCATGCGAGATCTCAAGTTGCTCGAAACGAAGCCCCAGAGGGCCTTTCTGTGGAATTCGGATAAACAGGCCGAGGCGTTTCATCACGGCGGTATTGAAGACGATCATATTCCCTTCATGATGCGTGGTGTGGATATCCTGCATCTTATCCCGTCGCCGTTCCCGGCTGTTTGGCACAAGATGGCGGATAATGGAGAGAATTTGGACTTGCCGACTGTGCGGGACTGGGCCAAGATTGTGACTGCGTTTGCGGCGGAGTGGTTGGATTTGGGGACGTTTCTTCCGAAGAAGGCGTCTAGAGTGAAGGCGGGGAGCGACAGTGCAGGGTCGAAGCCTAGCAAGAGGACGGAATTATAAAATGACGTGGGCTGAACTGAAGTGAACAGTGGGCAAGTCCCTGGGGCGTGGCTTTTTTATGTCATTGCTCTTCTTTTGTATCATTATGAGGCGTCATGGAGTTGATCTGTTCTATGTTGTGTATACTCGGAGGTCTGATGGGACAGAGAAAAGCGATAGATTTGAATTGTGAGATGTGGTCTCAACTTCCCATCTCGAGCTATATTTCACGCGACAGGGATGTGTTCTTCTCTACTTGGCAAACATTACACTCTTTGCAAACAGACGCGTGTCTTTCTGACCTGATGGGGTATAATCTGTTCTCAGTAGGTTCATAGGGTGGTAGCTTCGGGTCAGCACGTCTCGCAAAGGAGCTCTGGATAACAACGTGAAAGGATCAAGTTCCAAGGGATGATTATGCAGCATGACGGTCACTTGTTCTGCGCATAAGGTTTCCCAAAATCGGATACCGACTTCTATGGTATGTAACTATAGAAAGATAATCGTTATCGTTATTTATAGCACCTCGAACGAGAGCAACACTCCGGCCGAGTTGCGCACCAAATGAAGGCACGGAAGAGTGGTGGCTATTCGTCAAACTTGAGCCCGAAGTGAGGAAAGGAAAGCCTGGCTGGGGCGCGTACATAGGAATTCCGAATTAGATATGCAAATGCTTTCTATCGATCGGCGTCGTGTCTGCCCGACTCTGGCTGGGCAAGTTTGCGCTCGCCATGGCCAGCCAATCAGCACCGCCAGCCAGCTCCGTCCACGTCTCCCCAAGCTTCGTGCATGTGGGTAGCTGTCCTCTTGCACGCCATCTCGAAACGACCACCAACTCTCCGCGCAACAAGCATCATCAACAATCATGCGCGTCTCCATTACTTCCACGGTCGTTGCTCTCGCAGGAGCAGCGCAGGCGGCTGCTTCAGTATGGACCTTTGCGGATGCCTCCGTGTCTGTCGGCAAGGCCTCGGACAAGGTCACTGAGAAGTAAGAAGAGCTCCCACGCAAAGCACCGATTCCAATGGCATGATGTGAGGGACACGAGCAGGTGGCTGAACTGCAAAGACCGCACGAGATTGCTAACAGAACATCTTTTCGTTCTTGTTCTTTCGCAGATTCACCGATGCGAACCGAGTTAAGAAGGCGCTCGCTCTGGGCCATCAGGATACGCTCAAAGTGTTGTTGACTACAAAGGAGGGCTCTGCGGCGAAACGCCCACACCAGGCGTTTCTCGTGGTGAAGGAGGCGGCGTCTGGTCTGGAAGCACCGTTTCCGCTGACGGTCAAGGAGTCGGGAAAGGCCATGGTGCAGATTGTACGTTTGGCTTTGGAATCTAACCCAATTACCCCACGCCCTTCAAGACGAAACCGAGCATTCCACTGGAGAAACTGGGCGTGAGCGATTCGAACTGACCCTGCCTGCGAGGGCCATATAGTCTCAGAAAGATCTCCCCATTCAGCTACTCGCCTCGACGTCTCCCCTCAAAGCCAGCCTCATTCTCGGCTCTACCGGTTCGACAAAGGGGTCTGTGACGACTGTTTTCGACATCGAGATTAAGACGGACCCGAGCCATGCTGCACCCAGCTCTGTGGCGCCGCTTCGGTATGGCAAACTAGACGAGATTCATCACATCTTCAGGGCAGATCCCCAGAATCCGCCCAAGCTTGTGTCTCTAGTCTTTGCACTAGCCGTGTTGGCTACGGTGCCAGCTCTGTTTATTGGGGTACGTGAGCAGGCGATGACGAATTTTTGTTCATGCCTCTTTTCTGGGAGGCCGATGTTGATGAGGCACAATGGGCAATGTGCTAACGTTTTGCAGTGGATCGCACTGGGCGGTAACCTTTGCCACGCCAAAAAGGCCATGAGCAATGCGCCACTCTCGCACGCGCTTTTCTTCGGCTCCGTTGTTGCGATGGAAGGTGTCTTCTTTCTGTACTATAGCGCGTGGAACCTGTTCCAAACGCTGCCGGTGATGGGCGTCGTTGGCGCAATTGCGGTCTTTAGTGGCACGAAGGCGCTTGGGGAAGTGCAAGGGCGTCGACTGGCCGGGGAGCGATAGTCTGTCGCTGTCGCCAATGATCATTGGGTGCCGTTTCAGGACTGAGCAGACACTAGCGGTCCAGCCGAGGACGTGACCAGGGGTGGCCGGGTGTGGGGGAGCGGGGAGATTCGAGAATGATTTGTAACTTGTTTGATGTTTTGGACTTTGGAGCCGCGTGCGCAATGGAAACGATCATGGGGCTCTTTTTATCAAGTCGCGTGGAAGAGACGAATGCACCGGCACGAGGGCCAAAGAGGTATTGCGTCCCTTTGTCGGCCTCTGCTAGAGCGACAGCGCAGGTCGCAGATGAGAATACCTATGTACATTGTACCTGTATTGTACACATTGTTGGTGACACCGATGGGTTGGCACGTGGCTCCACCCCCTGCCTCGGACCCAAACCCTTGGCGCTGACTGGCATCCGCCATGTCGGATCTTGTCGGAGACGGGACACATCACAACGCCGTCTTGACGATTTCTTGACAAGTTGCTGCATAGCCCCGTGCCATCCGGACAGTAGCAGCGCCCGGACAAAACATCCGAACAGTAGAGACGCAGCCTAATTTGGAAGGGCCTAACTTGGAAGATACTCAATGATAAACGACACAAAGTGTCACTTGCGTACTCTCCGTTCCCGCGCTGACCTCATGGTACTCATGGCCCGTTGCTTCCCGTTGCCTGTCCCTTGGTCGTAGTTGATCCCTTCCTCTTCCTTCCTGCCTTTCAGATTCCTATCAGCGATGCTTAGCATCCTCTTATAGATCTTACATGACTAGCGGTTTTCCGATTATATCATTCATGAAATTCCCACCTCTCTCCTACGACTGTTCGCTTTGTCCCACCTGCGATTCCTTTGCCCAATTATATAGCATCCCGTTTAATACATCGCTTTCTCACCATAGAAGTCGCCTCGTCATATTTCACAATGTCAGAAACGTAAGTGACTTTGGCCCTCTGCGCGCGTTTGCCAACGACTATGAGCATTACTAAATACTGTGTCTAGGACGTTCAACTTTCCCTCGTGCGAGGAGACGATGCAGCATCCGGCGTATAATTCGGCTGCTTGGGGCCTCGAGCCGCATTCGTCTGGCAAGCTCGCTGTTGCAAAGGGAAGAGGAGGCCCGTTAAACTTGTATTGGGAAATCCACGGACAGGGTCCCACGAAGATTGTAGTACGTATAGTCCTTGTTTCGTCTTAACTCGCATGGCAAGACGTGAATGTGTCGTCACACTCCACGCAACGTACACATACATGATACAACATATACAGTATACTCTTGAAACTAACTCGCCATCCCAGCTCATCATGGGCCTCGGCGCCATCCTCACAACATGGCAAATCCAAACTCACTACTTCGGCCACCTCCACGGCGACAAATACACAGTCCTCGTCTTCGACAACCGCGGCATCGGCCGCAGCGACGCCCCCATCTTCCGCTACTCCACCTCAGCCATGGCTCTCGACACCATCGAACTCCTCGACCACCTCGGCTGGACTTCCCCCCGCCAGCTCAACATCGCAGGCCTCTCCCTCGGCGGCATGATCGCCCAAGAAATCGCCTGCCTGATCCCCCAGCGCATCCAATCCCTCTCTCTGCTCTGTACCACCGCCTACGCCGAGAGTGGCAGGTCCTTATCGCAATCTGTATTGCTGCACCTGAAGCGCTTCCGGCCCAAGTCAGAAGACCAGTCCATACACGATACCGCAAGGACTGTGTTTCCTCTTGAGTTTCTGACCGCCAAGGACGATACTATTGCGTTGCCCTCCCCGCGCACGACGCCCAAGTGTCGCCCGGCAGATACTCCCGATGGGGAATATCCCCATTTCGACTCACATTTCCAGCGGTTTCAGGCACAGGAGCTGCATAAGAGGCACGGAAAGGTCGGCACATTTACGCGGTCGGGTTTCTTCTGCCAGCTCAGTGCTGCGGCGGGGCATTCTAAAAGCGCGGCGCAACTGGCCAAGATGGCGGATGAGGTTGGCCGGGAGAGGATATTGGTGATGCATGGCGCGAGGGACGATACGCTCGTGGTGAGGAATGGGGAGAGGTTGATTAGGGAGGTGAAGCCGGGGGTGGGGATTATAGTGGAGGGGATGGGGCATGCGCCTATTATGGAGAGGAGTGCGTGGTTTAATGAGTTTTTGGAGGAGAGGTTGGGGGCTTGGGGGAAGTTGTAAGTTGTGATTTGTGAGGGGGGCGTGAGATGCTTTTAACGTACATACATTTATACACTTATATCTGTACATATCTACGGAATACATACATACATACGTGTACTTGCGCATATCCAAGGATGATGCAAAAGATAATGCCTCTAAGAAGGTCGACAGTCAGTCAAAAGAAAAGAGGCTTCAATTGAGGACAGTTGGGGGTTTTGCGGGTAAACATGCGATAAATGGCCCGGGAGGAGGATTAGAGAAGTGTTTGTTACTTTCTCTTTTCAAAGCGTGTCGTTGTGATATGGCATCTTCCAGTGTACATACATACCATACCTAGCAGACCAGCTTGCTACTGCTACTGCAGTAATGCGAAACAGGAACAAAAGTACCTAGGTAGTGCAACTCTATAATGCTAACTTCGCAACAGCAGTTACCATTGCCAACGAGTCGAAAACGCTCGTCATCATGTATATACTCACGCAAACAGGAAACTCTTAAGAGAACCGAATCTCCCCCTCCTCCTTACTGCCCGGAAATTACTTTCCTCCACATCACCGAAAACCCAATACCACCCTCTCCCTACGGCATAACCAGCCCAATCCCACTCAAATTCTCCTCATCAAGCCTATTCCCTGCATTCACACCCCCCGCAATCGGATTCGCCCGATAATTAAACAAGTAGTAGTGCAACTGCCCATCTCCAGCCCCAAATTTCTGCTGCTCCAAAAACAGAGCATTGTCCATCAAGGTCAACGCGTTAAACACATCCAGCTTGGCCTTCTTGGCGAGGATGAGAGCATCCTTGATAAGCGCGTTCAGGCGTGTCTTGAGGGCCTCCTTGTCGGGAGGGGTGGTGAGGCCGACTTCGGTGGCGTAGTAGAAGAGGTAGCCTACGCGGAGGACGTCGTTGCTTTTGATGATAGAGGATTCGACGCTGAAGAAGGAGAAGAAGTCGGTGATGTTTTTGTCGTTGTCCTGGTTTTTTTTTTCCCGGGAGGTCATGTCAGCGATTGTTACGTCTGTGGGCGATGCGGCAGAAAACAAGAAGGTGTGTTGATGGGACGGGGGTTGGTATATAAAAAAAGGAAGAGGAAGAGGAAGAGGAGGAAGAAGAAGAAGAAGAGAAAAGAAAGAGCGAGAGAGAGAAAGTGGGAATAAGGAGAATACGAAAAAGATACACAGCGAGAGATGACCTACCTCGACAACATAGGACCAGATGACTTGCTTGCCATCCTTTTTTGGAAGAAACCAGTGCTTCGCATCTTCGGCCGTAAACTCGGGCGCCATGTCAAACCTCGCCAAGTAGCGCGTCAACAGCGAAACCACAGCATCCACATCCTGCTCCTGCATCGGGCGCAGACCCTTCGTTGCTGCTTCATCCGGCAAGGCGTATTTGCGAATCTGATACTGCGGTTTGCTACCCGCTGGCAAGGGACTGAATCCACAGCTATGCAGCTTAGGCCAGTTCAGCGCCCGGTGGTAGTATCTACATGTGCTCACAGGTCGGGGCAGCACCACGCCCGCTGTGTACAAGCCCTGCCACACGCTATCGAGATTGCTCACACGCGTCACCTCCTTGATCAGCACCGGCGCGAGGCGCTTGCCGCGGAGTTTCTTGTGCACACAGAGAAAGTTGACTTCAGATGTAGTAAAGACCTTGTTGCGGACGCGGATCTTAATGGGGATGGCTGAAATAAAGGCCACGAGCTTGCGGGATTGCGTAGCTCGTACGCCAATGTGGTACTTGCGTTGCCAGCCCGGTGCCATCATAGCCCTGCAAGAATAAGAGACACAAATTAGCTTCCATCTTCCGTACAGATCGCACCAGGACATCTCGCGCGCGCTTACCATCGGAGCACTTCGGGAATGTAGTTGAAGCGAAACATGGCCTCATCGTCCTCAACATAATGTCCGTTTAACAGCTCGTATACCTCCTTCATCTCGCCATCGTCTGCCAAATCAACAGTCACCCAGTCAAAGCCCTCCACCAACGCCTGCGGCTCCTTGTCCACCTCGTCGACCTTCAGAATCTTCAAAGGACCCTCCTCGAACTTCTTGATGTCCTCGCCAAATTTAGGCACCGGCTGCGTCTGCCAAAACTTGTAGGCTCCCATTTCCTTGACGTTCTTGCCGCTGGCGGCGAGCCCTGTCATGATTTCGGAGAGGCTCAAGCTCTTGAGCATCGCGGCGACCTGGTCTGGCGAGGGGTTCGAGGTCCCGGACCGCGCGGCGAGTTCCTGCATGAGACCCGAGTTGAGCGAGGCCAGCTCCTTCATTTGCTCGGGTGATAGGCCCTCGATTGCCTCTTTGACCTTGTCATCGTGCTTTTCTTGATCCGACTTGGTCGACAGGAGCTGCTTGACCTTGTTTCGTTTCGACTTCTTCTTCTTCTTCTTGCTCGAGCTGGCAGTGTCGGTGGTGCCCTCTGTTGCTGTGGGCTCGTCTTCCTCTGATACCGACTCGGCGTCGTCGACTTGCTTGCCCTTGTCGGCAATGGGCTCGACTGGCTTGGACTCTTCTGTTGGCATTATCAGAAGCTTGTCGCGGAGGTTCGGAAAGGTGATGTAGGTTTGGACATGAGCTTGCGCTGCGCTGATGTCTCTTTGGGGTCGGTCCGGACTTGCTGACTGCGGGGTCAACGACTTGCTTAAGAAGTTAAGCCTCATGTGCAGCCCCACCAAGTGAATACCTAGGTACCTCCTACGCGAAACGCCAAAATTGGTCCCATTTTGGTTCGTTACACCTATTTATTTCACTCAAGCACCAATCAAGAGAGGTACCTAAGTTCCCAAGGGAAATTAGAGAACCATGCAGATTCTGGTGGAATGGGCTCCTCTTGTAACTAGAAAGACTCTTCCATTCCCGCCTGTAGATGGCTTGGTTTTTCATACAATACAATCACAATTTTGTGTCAAATTTGTATACCGACCCTTGGAAACTAACACAGCCTGAAGACGGGCAGACACGCTGTCGATAGGGTCGTTAACAAGCGTCATTTCCAATTCATCCCAAACATTTGTCGCAATTTTTTCAAGGTGATCCAATGCGGCCTGGGACTCCTTCGTATGCGCCGTGTTAGAAGCACGTTTGAAGATTTGCTGTTTGAGGCATGACCAGAGGTTCTCAATGGGATTCAGGTCGGGGCTGTAAGGCGGCCATTCCAGGGGAGTCATCCCTAGCTCCTCGAGGCAAATTTTCACGTTTCTGGCCATATGAATCGGCAAATTATCGTCCATAAAGATAGTGTCATTATCGAGCATAGTTGAGAGGTATTCATCAAGGTGATCACAGTGAGCCGCGCTTGTGACGCCGCCTCTCTTCGAGTCGGGGTCCCCCGGGAGGACGACGAGAGGACCCTGATTTCCGTAGCGAATTCCACTCCAAAACATAAGGATATACCGGGATTCCTTTTACTCTGGTTTGTACATAATCGAACTAGGTTGCTTTCAAGCCTATAATGAGCCCATTCCGCTGCTTGGAATCCGAGTTATTGTAATCACAAGTTCAACGTGCAATTCTAACCGGCAGGGCGCCAAATCCACTCCTGGGTCTGTCCATCGCCGCGGTCAACAGCGCATTCATCTGTCTATCAAACACGACAAAACTACGCAAGAGGCTTGTCAAAACACTTGAGCGCGAATTGGAACCTTTTTTAGACATGCTCTTCTCTCAAAAACGGTCGTTGTGCGGCTTGGCGATGCATGACTCCCCTTGCCTTGAGGCATCATGCGATTGTCTCCGTAGAAACAGGAGGAGCGCATATTTCTTGAAGCTCTTTGGTGGTAGTGAATGGCTCTTGATTTATGTTTGTCTGGAAGCGCCGCAAATCGTGTTTTGTTAGCTTGTTCGGGTGCCCTCGCCCTTTAGGTGAGATCCCCCAATCTTGGGTACCTAAGTGAACCGTTTTTTAATGCCATGAACGAGGCTTGGGTGAATACCCTCGTCTTAGCGATCTGCTTGGCTGATTTGCCTACTGTTAAGGCTGAATAGACGCGAGTCTTACTGTGTGCCGTTCAATGTTTTTTGAATGGCTTCAAAGGGTGTGGTAGTGTAGCCATGGCTGCTCAAAGATGATGGGTTGAGTGAAGCTAAATTGACGCGTCGCGACGAAAAGTGGAGAGATTTTCGCGTTGTTCACTTGGGGCCACTGTACATACCTCACGTTCTCGTCAAGACTCAAGTCCAGTGATCAGCCAGGCCGTAAGCGATGATGTGAAGTGGCTGAACGCCATGTCTCCGTTTCTAGTCCTGTCGTTCTGATCTAGAACTGGCATTAAACATTACTGACCATGTCGTACTCTGCAGAGGCATTGAGGATGCTCCCCGCCTAATGACACCAGCTTCCTTCTACTTCACTACCCAGCTTTTGTTCGGCATGAGACTGGACTACTGAAACTCATCCACTGGAAATACCGTCTCGTCCACTTACGATCCAATCCTTGCCTTGGATAGGAATGCATGCCAAGTCTATGCCTTTGAATTCTATGCAACTTAATGTGAGCAACTGTTACTCATCAAAGCACCTCATTACCGCTCTCAGAACCGCCGATGAGGTGACAATTTGATTATGCCCTACCACGATGTCAGTATCTCGGAAAGTACTTGCAACACTTGAACTTTGACTTTGATGTTCGTAGACGAAGCCACAAGATTCATGCTTACCACTATGCAATATTAGTTCTTGTCGAATGACGATGTCCGGGTCGGCTTTAACTTCAGCGATGAAACCAAGATTATCGGGCCGCACTTGCGTGATGCCCTCCTTGAACTTGTCAAATGCTTGCTGCGTCAGCCCAGCAGTCGTTGCATTCGCTGCCGCCTGGAATAGCACGTCATTATGCTGCCATGGGATATCCCAATCATGGTAAGAATGAATCAGCTCAAGACGCAGCTTGTGTTGCGTTCGACGGACAATCCGAGCCAACCGATCAGCTGATGGCCACTTGTCTACGACGGCCCGTTTCAGTAATTCTACTGCTGAGGGCCAAGCAATCAGTGGTCCCATGATGGGGAAGATACCACTTATGCGATACCCGATGAGAAGATTCGATAGATCGCTAAACCCAGACACGAGCACGATGCCAGCAAAATCAATACCCCTGGTAGTGCATCGCTCCGCTACGCCGGTCGCGACAGCTGTGCCAAGGCTGTGGCCAAATAAAACAATGCGACTTGCAGGTATGCCTGCCACCTTCGTAGCCCATTCTACCAACGTCTCTGCATCCTGAATGAGGCCTTGCTCACTGGGAACTCCCGTGGAGTGACCAAACCCTCTGTAATCGATGGCGATGACATGATATGACGATGTGTCCGTCAGAGAGTGATAGCTAGGCGCTCTGTACATTTGAGCGACATCGCCAGCATTCTAGTTACCTCAAAGTCAGTCTATCAGGCACTTTGCGTACTGGCTTCTTTAAAACCGCGGCAAGATAGGCCGTGAAGTAGAAAGGGTGGACAGACTCCATGGACTAGGCAACACGAAGAATCAGCTTGAGAAAACATGTAATGAGACGAACAATGTCACTTACAGTACAGTATCAACTTTGCGTCGGGGTCTGACTTGAGAAGATTGAAAGACTTGGTCGCCGTTATGTCACGAGGAGCCACCTCCGATGAGGCGCCTTTGACGATTTGGGCCTCATGTTTGTGGTAAAGTGGTAGCGGCAGCACATGCCACGCATAGATCCAGTTGCCGTCAGGCGTGTGTAGATAGAACGGAGCGACTTGATTCTCTGTAGAACGAGTTGAAATGAAGAGTATAAGTAAAGGACAGGCTTACCAGAATGATGTCGGGTCAAGAAGAAGATTTTGCTGGATCGCACGCTCCTGAGGCGACTCACTCTCGAAACCCCATCTCTCAGGCTCGTTGACATCCCACCAGCGCAGAGTATTGAACTTGTGTGCGTACAGAAAGCTTTTGGTGGAGCATCAGACGGCAAATTGTCAAGGATACCTAAAATGATGCACACGATTGGATCATCGGATCAACTCACTGTCGCTGGAAAAAGGGTATGGCGGCAAGTGACCAGAACACGGCATAAAGCGCAAGAGGTCCCGTGACGGCCAAAGAAGCTGTGTGCATCAGAGACCGGGCCATGGTGAGTGAAGTGAAAGGTTGCAGCAATCTGAGTCAATTGGATTACAGTTGACGTGTAAGATACCGAGATTTGCACGCCGCTCTCTATCAGCCAAACAAGACAGCAACAACGTCTTGATGGTCGCTTGTCATTGGCAGATCACCGGCGACGTCCGGCGGTTGCAGGGAGGAGCAGCCGCCTCAACATGGGATTGGACGATGGGCCTGAAACGAACCTTCACGTTAGTCAGCTGCTCCAGCCATTCCAGCAACCACCAGACAGCAACATAATAGGTACAGTACCTACACATCTCACGCCCGTCGCTTTTCGATCCTCAACCAAATTTCTGTCTCAATCCAGCGACTACCCGAGCATTGATCGGACCGCCAACGCTAGCTTCTGCAACCCTCTCAGGCTCTCATACACTCGCGAGTCGCCACACTATTCAAGCCTCCAGACTCCCAATCTACATTCCTCTTGCCGTTGAGCAGCTCCCGTTTGACGCGACGTCAGTTTACGTGCCTCGAATTTATTCCATGCCCTCAATTTGGCATTTCCTAGCTCCGCAGTCCATTCTCAACGGAAACACCGCCCTCGTTATTCGTTTCATCTGCGGTGTCGCTCAAACTCTCTCGACCTCTATTCACTGAAATAGACTTCGCGATCGCTGCAAAACCCACGACACAGTAAAAATGGGTTTCCTGTCGTCTCTCGACTAAGCCAACCGTCGCACTTTCGCCGCTACGGTCTTGCGTTGCCGTGAGGAATGGAGAGAAAGCGTAAAATACCTCCGAGAGCTGCGGCTCGCCAGGAACAGGCAGCCAGGAAGCGAATTGGTCTAACTCGCGGGGCGTCTTCAACACCAACTGTCGTCGAACTCCCTCCTCGAGACCCTACACCTCGGTCGCCCACTCCTCCAACACCTCCGCCAACGCTGCCCAAAACGATTGAGGTGGGGAAGCCGCTGCCTACCATTGAAGAAGCTCAGGCCGCTGATTTGTCGAGCAAAGAATATCAATCGCTAACGGAGAGGTAAGCCAATTATGAATTCCTCTCTCCAGTAACACTCTGTCACATCTGACACTCCTTCCCTTCCACAGTGGTGTATTGGCCGAATCAATCGTCAGGTCGCGAAATCAATGGATCAACCAAGGCTTGTTTGAGAGGTTCTGGGCGAAGCCACATAAGCGCAAAGGAGTGCTACAAGAAGATTCCAATAATCCTCCGAAAGATAGTATGATGAAGGTCGGAACTGTAACGATTACCATCGAGCCACATATTGTTGAGGCAACCATGTTTGTTGTGAAAACGTCAAAGCTACTCCCTCACCAACGGAAGAGATTTGAACCGAATCCTCAGCAGCAATCGTCCGGCGATGCCCAGCAAACAGAATCATCAAAACCGGCGTCAACGCAAACGCCACCTCAGAAACAGGTCAAAACAGCCTCGAAAGATGGAAAGCCTCCTCCAGGACCGTCACCTTCAATACCTCACCAAACCTCATCGACTCTCGTACGACCCGTGCTCCAATATGGCCCCCACAATGGTTCTATGCCTCCTCAACAAAGGCCTGCTGAAGTCAATGCAACGTCTGCTGCGGGAGCTCATACGGATACGACGGCACTTTCAGCACCCTTGTCAGCAAACACTGCATTGCCTGTCTCGGCATCCAAGCCCAGTGTGTTGGCGAACACAGCTGATACATCGCCAGCGACTCCTCAGCTACCGGTGAGTACTGCCCCGGCAGCCACAACTTCGTCTGCTCCAGTCACAACACCGGCCCGAGTCCCCACGTCGAGCACTACGTCTGTGAATCCAGTGGCATCCTCTCATGCAGATGCTACTATCAAAACTCAATACTTCGCACCCGCGCCTCATGCCCAGCAAAGACAGACGCAACAGCCTGTAGCTGGAACGAATCAGAAACGGTTGCCGCAGTCACCGAGCACAGCATCTCACAGCGCAGTACCGCCAGCCACTGCGAGTGCTGTTGCCCAGCCACAGACTGCTACAATCCAAGTTGCTATTCCGGCACCAAAGAGCCACGCGGTACATGCCCCATCTCCGCGGCAAGCTCCTGCGCCGAACCAATCTGCGCCACCAGCTCCAGGCAAATCAGTTACTACAACTGGCACTCCAGCCCCATCGGCAGTAATTCCCCCGAAGCCGGCAGCCACAGATCCAGTCATTGCGCTGCTTGCTCAAAGAGCGTCGAAAGACGCGGAATTGCGTGATTTGATGAAGCGGGTGGCTGTTGGAGAAGCAAAGAGTGGAGAGTTGGCCCAGTTCCAGAAAATCATTGACCAACTCAATGTGGAATATAGGCAGAAAGGTGGCCAACAAGGTCCGTCCGCCGATCGACTTCTCGTGGATGGGCGTACGGTCAAGTATTTTGCAGAGGAGGTCCGGACCATCTTGGACATTGTCTTGACATCTAACCCGAACCAAAAGTCGGCAGAATTGCGACCACCACCGCGAAGTGATGCTCTAGTTGTGTTGTTAGTCAAAACGGCGCTCGAGGATCAGCGTACCAAGGATATGATTCGCCGCATTGCCGACGGCAAGCCTGGCTTCACAGACGCAACCGATCTGAAGCAAATTCTTGACAGACTTCACCGAGATGCTAAAATCGTTCCCAAAGCGTCTCAGCCGGGGCCGTCATCACTGCGAGCAGCAACTACAAGTGGACCTTCCAATGCCGGCTCCCAGCTGAAAGCAAGCGCGCCGAAACCGACACCGCAGAGTAATCCACAGGCGTTACGGTCCAAAGGTCCACCGCCTGTGAGTCGGCCTGATATATCGGCGGTGGTTTTCGACTTTGGTTCCGGTGACAGGTATCTGTTTCCAAGGTTCAGTGTCCTCGAATTTCTGCCAACCAAATCGGGCCAGGAGGTCGTTGCATCATTCCTCATCGTCCGGAAAGGCAGCACCTCGGAGTACGGAGGGGACCCAGACCTGGATTACTATCAGCCCATCACAATCCGGCTGCATACCAATTCGGGACGGCATTTGGAGAACCTGACGCGAGTGGTGGCGCCACAAGACGAAGTGCGACGTTACATGGACGATGTCATGGACAATATGACGCGTGCAGAATATGTCTTGCTGGCTATGAGACTACCGCGTGGCGACGTCGACTCCGAGGAGGGAGTCAGCATTGACGATTCCAAAGCAAGCAGTCCAACGCCCAATTCCGAGCCGGACACGGACCCGAATTCCACACTGAAGCCGGGTGTGCTTTGGACAACAAGCCGAAACACCGACAGTAACAAAGCTGCGAATCCACCCCCATCCGTCAAGCTTCGAGATCCGGAGCAAGATGCACAATCCAAATACGAGCGCTTGATACGATCGGTGGCCGAAAAGGAAGCGATAGGGGCATGAGCAGCTGGACGCTACACTGAAGTCAAGTCTGGAAATGAAGGTCATCTTTATCTTTTGCATTTACAAGCGATTGCCTCTTCGATGGTACTGAATACAAAAAGGCAGACCATATACGGGGATAACAATGATGAATGGGGGAGTTTCTTCTTTTCTTTTTCTACTTCTACTTCTTCTTCTTCTTCTTCTCTTCATTCGCTTTCACTTTTTTTGTGCCGTTGTCTTGATTTTCTTCTTTGTTGCGTGTGAATTTGGGAGCAACGGGGGTGTTGAAAACTTGAATATGATGACAAGTACACGAAGACAGAACTATGGAGTAGGATGAGCGGATGGGCGTGTCCCGCGGCCCGCCGCTCGGCAAGATCCAACCCAAAGGACCAAGGAGAATAACTAGATTCTTTTGACAATGTTGTTCCAACTTCCAAGTCTTGTTCAAGGGGCGCCTTGGGTGACTTGGTGTCCATTCGCGGGCTGCTCGCCTCGTCTTCGTATCTTGCTTCATGACTGTGTTACGTATGATATCTCATTATCTTATCCTCGTCTCCCGCGCTGGTGGGAACCTGCAGTGCTCTGCAGAGTAGGTATGTACTCAGTGGGTGATTGAATTATGACGAATGTTTTGTTCCGAATCGTCCGAACGCCTGCTTGCCTTTACCCGGTGCCCCTTCTGCGCGACATGGATCAAATGCCATGGCGACCTGGCGATTGACAACAGCAATGCCCGGAACCGGGAACCCTGGAACAACATGGCGAAGCATTGATATGTATCTACATCAACGACTGGCCAGCTATGCCATCAGGGCATTTCATCCCTAGAAGCCCGAAAAGCTGTTTGTCCAAGCACCTCGAGTTGTAGTGCTTCTGTGCAATAATTGATGTTTCATAAGTTCTTTCGTTCATCTCAATCAACATCTCCGTATCTCATATACGTCTGGGTTCGTAACAACTCCAGACTCCACCGACATCGCTTTGTCGAAAAGAGGTGACGGAAACTGCTCCAGAATACGATGCGCTTCCACGTCTCGTCTCACTCATACCTGGCCCATGATACTAACTCGCAATTCTTCACAACGTCATCATACGCCAACCCCAGGACCTCGGTTCTTATTTCTCGTGGACATGGACGCGTCTGTCACATATGAGCGGATAAGATTGATGGAGATGCATGTGCTTTCTTCCGACGACACCAGAAAATGTACAGAGTAGAGGAAAACAATATGTTTCCGCGTGCAGTATCAATCGAGGTGCTGCTTGGGAAGGAATTGCAAATGATCGATTGAGTCAATACGGAGTACGGAGCAGGAGTTCGACCCAATCTATCTAATAACAATCATCCAATCATTTATCCGAGACGACGAGGCTGGGGCGTGTGTGGCGCGAGAGCATGTCGTCGGTGGAGCCAGTGACATCTGAAGCCGCCCCCTGCTCCGGGAGTTGAGAGCTGCGTTGGAGCTACAGGAGGAAGGAGCTACTGCAACAGTGACGTTCAGCCCCAGCCCAGTGAGTTCCACGCCCGGCATGACTGGAACTGACCTTCAATAAAGCTGGCCTCCAACTTGCCGACGAACCCGCGGCTCTTCCATGTGCATTTGATAATAACCTCTGATTCATGATCGAACATCCAGTCCAACTATTCCGTTCTGCTGCGACGCGCGATGGGCCAGAGTCAATCGGATGCTTGTCCCCGCCAAAGGTCTCGCGAGGACCTCGCGCATGAGCTTGTGAGTAATGCTCAGTGCTGTTTCTACCATGCTGCCACGGACATGCTGACGTGCTTCGCAACTTTGATAGGCTACCAGGTTCAAAGACAAGTGCTTCACATCGCTCGAGTCCTACTCTTTGACAGATGTGTTCAAAAGTCTCGCAGAGCGGCAGGGATCGCTCCGCTACGTAAAGGAAGACACTATCGCGCGGTTTCTTGAGATTCCCGATATCCTCGGCGCGTCGCCGGTTTTGTTCCAGATGATCTCCTATCTAGGCGCATTTCCTTTCTTGCAAGATGCTCCTGCAGTTCTCGAGCTGCCACAACTAATCATGGTCATTGTCATCATGACAGAGCGGTACAAGCGTGTATTGGCAAGGGGTTCCAAGGATCGCACGAAGCTTCTTTACAAAAGTCTGGCCGTCTACGATCGCAAGGCTTCAGCGGCGAATGCTTCTCTGGCCCTGACAGGCTCTGATGACGTTTCCGGAGGCTCGCATAGTCCAGATTTTGCAGCGCATCTGCCCGAAGAAGACGAATTATGCGAAGAAGAAGACGGCCTCGTTCTTACAGCCTACGAGCTTCTGGATATTACAGACGCTACCAAGCAAGAGAGCGCACCGGGATTCCACGGTTCCATTATTCCGACAGATAATTTTCGCAAGTTGCTCATGCTGCTACTTCTGGCTGCTCCGCTCGATGCGCAGGAGAGCCTGGCCCAATACTCGGAACGCGTCGCGGGGATCGAGCTCGAGTATCTCAGAGCCACGGCTGAATGCATTCTGGCTGCCTTTGTGGATGTAGAGACAGCTCCTGGTATCACGTACAGACAGTTCAAGACGGTGATTCCGACTCTGTTTCCCAACCTGTTCAACAGCTTCAATGCACTGTTTGAGCACTTTCTATTTTCCAAGAACCTGGACTTGTCGAAACACCGGAAGGACAGCACCAGCAAGGAAATTGACCCCGTGTGCAATCCGGCCCAGCCTTTGCTTTCTGACAAGGGCGAAATCTTGAACGATCACAGGTTATCCCAAATATCTCTCTTTCTGCCAGGATCATCGTTATTTCGGAGAGTCAGACTTTTGTACTCAGGCAGCAATGCGGGGTTTTCGATAGGTAGCTTCGAATCAAAGGTATTCAACTGGCGCGCACCGACTCTGCTCCTCGTAAGCGGAAGCATACTTCCTGACGCCCCCAGCGGCGGTCAAGAAAAGTCCTTTGCGGAGACACTCCCCACGAAGAGATTCAGAAATGGCACCAAGACTGGCCGTGTGACCTTCGGAGTATTTGTCCGCGAACCCTGGAAACATACCCATAAAGAATGTTTCGGCGACTCGGAAACGGTTCTGTTCCAGTTGGAACCGGTCCACGACGTGTTCCCTGCATCTACCATGAACACCGACTATGTCGCATTCACTAAACCCCCGGGAAACCCACCGCAGTTGTCGTTTGGAGCACCCCATCCGAAGCCGAGAAAGTCCTCCCGCGCAGATGCCCATAACTCTCTGGGAGCCGTCTCTCTGCTCGTGAATGACTCTTTTGAGTTTGGCGTCTTCAATCATGATTATACTTCACGTGGTGGGGCGTTCCGAACGAGTGTTTCCAGGAGGTACGACTTTCAAGATCGCTTCGAAATCGATCAGTTGGAGGTATGGGGTTGTGGAGGGGACGCTGAGGCCAAGGCGCAGGCAGAACGATGGGTCTGGGAGGAACGTGAGGCCGAGGCGAGAAGAAAGATCAACTTGGGTACTGGAGACGTGGAAGCTGATAGAGCTTTATTGGAAATGGCGGGCCTGGTGGGTGCGAATCGCAGTGGAGGATCCATGATATAGCACGTACGAATGTTTCTCTTGGATTGACGGCGCATATTGTTGTATTATTTCCGTTTTGGCGTTTGAGGAGTATTCGGCACTTTGGAGACCAAGACTGCGAGACAGAAGCGTGAGCGAATTGTGTGTTAGTAAAATAATATAATGTACATTCAAAGAAATCTATAGAGTGATGTCATTCCATCGTACCAGGAATGTAGATGTGTATCATATCGTACATGCGCCAACTCAATATGTTCTTCAAGATCTTCTCCTTGTTTCTCTTCGAGCCACCTTCAGATTGCTTATCATTGGCCGCCCCCCTATGAGCTCTTCGAACTCTCTTCGTTCTGCCCCTCAGGCCGCTCTGCCGTCACTGCCAGAGGAGGCTCCTTCGTCCCCTTCTCAGCCATCTCTTGACCCTGAGGCCAGCGCCCCATCTTCGCCAAAACACCAGCCGCATTCGTGGCAGGCTCACGGCCCTCCGCCTTTTTCGACGACTCCATCGCAGCAGAGTAATCCGTCTTTGGTTTCTTCCGCTCCCGAATCGCCTCTTTCATGAGCTTATCCTCCCGATCTCGGGCCTCTAGCTCACGAATCCATTTCTGTCGCTTCTCCTCCGCGTCGCGCTCCTCTTGTAGCTTGCGCAGCTCCTGTGACTTCTTCCGGTCTTGGTCATAGTAAAAGCCTCCTGCTACCACTGCGACCACGGTGAAGCCTTGGGCGGCGATTCGGGCGCGGAACATTATATTCGCTTGGCGGGAGTCGCCGCGACGGATGGCGCGGTAGGCATTTATGAAGGCGAAAACCGTGAGGCCCATTCCTAGAAAGGGGGGAAAAGTTAGAGTTTATTTTTCTTTTCATGTCGGCGAGAGGGGCGCAGGGTCCTTCGCTTGGATGTGCACTGTTGTTCCCCGCGGGGAGGGAGGGGTTCACGTACCCAGAGGGATGAGGGGCTCTTCTTTGATTTTTCGGAAGAATTTCGCCACGGGTCGTTCTTTTATGTATTCTCTGTGGTAGAAAGTTTCGTGAGCAGATATGTATGGCTAATCATGTATTGTTTTCTACATCTTCTTGGGAGTAACCGCTATCCATTTTCTTGAGAGTGCGCCGCCATCGACAGGAAGGAGGTGTTGAGAAAACGTACTCGTCGGAGCCAAAGGATGAGGGCATGGGGCCCGGCATGGAGGGTGGCGGTGATCCATCTGCCATTGTTGCTGCTTTGTGTTATGTGATGCGATAATGGCGCTTTCGAAGAAGGAATCGAGAGGCAATTGGATTGAGCTGTTGTGGTGTCGGACAGTCGGTCGCGCTGCAAAAGATGCCATCATCGATGAAATCCATTGGCGGGTCTGAAGTCTGCGAGTTCCCCACTTCATCATCTGGTCCACAGTTGGTCGCAACTTCCTGCGATGATTCAGCTTAGCACATGTGCCAACAAGGCACAGTCAACAAGGCCTCACATCCCAACATCGTTGACCTCGCGGCATTGACGGTCAATTTAAAGCAGTGTGCTCATCAGGCGGATTGTCCAAACCGCCAGCACTCGCGACGAGAGCTTTGGACCCCAGCACCGGTTTATCCCATCGCCGCCCGCTGAAAATTCGACCCGGCCGCTGCTCTGTCCACCATGCTTGAAAGATAGCCATGTGGCTCACGAGTCCTTCTGTCGACACCCTCACGCGGCCACGCTTTGCTGTGGCTGCCGTTTCTGTGGTTGCCGCAGCAAGTCTCGGATACTACGCCTGGCAAACGAGGCACGACGATTCTGACCGAACACCCACCGGCGCACCATTGCGTAGGAGCAATGCCGTTCGTCGCTCGCGTCGTCGATCGACCACAGGGGAACGGAGCCCCTCACCGTCCGATTCACCTGGCGACGAGAACGGTGACCTGGAAAACACAGCCTTGCGAGTGACCGCCGACGTAGAAACCGTGGTTGATGTCGAAAATGCCGACAATTCCGATGAATGGTGGAATGGGCGTGGCGAATACCAGCCACCGCAAAGAGCCGGACACAACATTGTC
This sequence comes from Claviceps purpurea, assembly GCA_029405325.1. Lineage (NCBI taxonomy): Eukaryota > Fungi > Ascomycota > Sordariomycetes > Hypocreales > Clavicipitaceae > Claviceps > Claviceps purpurea. Next base: position 950,937 of record CM055783.1, on the reverse strand, counting down.
AACTTACTGTTTCGTGTGTCAGAGGACAATGCTCGGAGGAATGGATGCGTTCATCGAGGATGCCAATGTAACTCGTGTGGCATGGTTCCAATACGCGGAGTTCGTTACCGATGCGCCAACTGTGCCGACTTTGACCTATGCGAGACTTGTGAAGCTCAGGGAATACATGTGAAGACGCATATTTTCTACAAGATCAAGGTTCCAGCGCCGCCTTTTGGCCCGAGACAGATGCAGCCTGTGTGGTACACTGGTGATCCGGACAGCTGCCGGCGAAGTCTCCCTCGCGGCCTGATATCGAGGCTGTCTAGAGAAACTGGTTTTGAGCGGCCAGAGCTTGAGGCTTTCTGGGAACAGTGGACGTACATGGCGAATGCTGAATGGAGGGACGACCCGGATGAACTGTGCGTGGCTATGGACCGCAAGACCTTTGAACGGTGTCTGGTCCCGACTGGAGGCTCTCGACATGCGGCGCCGAACCTGATACATGATCGCATGTTCTCCTTCTACGACTCCAACCACGACGACTTTATTGGGTTTGCTGAATTCCTGAACGGACTCTCCTACCGAAAGCGGAAAGACAAGCTGAAAAAGGTGTTTGAGGGGTACGATATTGACGGTGATGGGTACGTCAATCGCAGAGACTTCCTTCGCATGTTTAGGGCGTATTATGTTCTGTACAAGCAGATGCACAAGGATATACTGGATGGATTAGAGGACCAGCTTCTCGCGAGTACCGAGGCCCAACAACTGGTGTCGAGTCGGCAACCGCTTAGTAGCCTCTTTGGTCGGGAGGGGAGAATACCACAGGCGGACTCTAGTCACCGATTTGAAGGGAAAACCCATCGAAGAGATGGAAGCGTCGAAGTGGCCGATGGCTATGTGGGGACTTACACAGAAAGCCGTGGTGACACTGCGAGCAGAGAGGATGTGTTGGCCAGCTTGTTTGCCTACGACAGCGAAAGCCGCCCCCGTCGATTGTTTTCCAGGAACGATACGGATACAAATTGGCGGACAGTTCGACGAATAAGCGGTGGAGAACTGGACAGAGCATACTGGTCAACATTGTTGGACCCGCCCACTACGCTGGAGGAGATACCAAATATCCTCAGCCGCGCGAACGAGGAGTCGAACGAGCAGGCGAACGAGGAAGATGGACACGAGGAGGGCGAAGGTCAAGACAACGGCAATGAGGATGAAGATGACGACGATGACGAGGCTGACGACGCAGAGGCCCTGCATATGGAGGATAGGCCGGTCCGCACGTACAGCGAAGCGAGAGTCCGAGCATCCGCACACACTCGCAAGGTGACCCCCAAGTTGGAAAAACAACGTCGAGATATGGCACGGAAACACCTCCACGATCGATGGAAGAGACGCCAATTTTACCTGGACGAAGAAGAAGGCGGCACGGCGCCAGACGACTGGGACACTGACGAAGATGTCCTTGTTAAGATCAATCGTATCGCAGAGGAGCTCAAGACGTCGTCGGAGCCATCGCCCTTGACGTTCCGATCCCGGTCCAGCTCCAAAGTTCGGTTTGCCGAAGATACAGATGATTTGGAAACCAGGTCCAATCCCTCAACGTCTTCCAGAAGCGTGCCTGAGCGCTGGGGAGGCATGGACATTCCCGACGCGGAGCGGGATGCCGGCAAGGAGATTCTCTATCAGGTGACACAGCAAGCCTTCAACGAATTGCTCGACACGATTTTCAAAAAGTCGGAGGACGTGGCACTCCTTGCAGCAGAAACAGCTAATGTTCGGGAAAAATTCAAGGCTCAGATTGACGCCATTGAGCTGCCGGATGAGGCCGCCTCCGTCTCGGACGCCAAGGTAGCTGAGCCAGAGCCCAAGGCTGAGGCCGATGCCAAGTCTGCTGAAAAGCCCGTGCCAGAAAAGTCGCTGGACGAACTGCTTGCCGAGACGGGCTATGCCGTCGTGCCGGAAGAGCCAGAGGAGCCACACCAGCCACGCAACGCCGTCCAACTCGATGGCTCAGTAGAAATCGTCCACGACGAACATCCAGAGGAAGACCACGATAAAGAAAAGGACCGCAACCACCAACAAATCAATCAACACCCAGAAGAGGACTCAGACGCCGAAAATGCCGCGCCCCCGCCCCGCGGCGACCCAACTCTGCCGCAATTCCGGCCCAACACCCTCGCAGAAGCTAACAAGGCCGCTGCACGCAACAAGGACCACGCACGAAAATCACCAATGCATAAGCAGAAGCCCTCAAAACCAAAGCCAAAGGCAAAGCTCAAGTCAGAGTCGCCGGAACCAACGCCCGCCACTCTCCGGTATTGGAAACAAATCACAATTGCGGAGGTAGCGGCCAAGGAGCGGGGGGGATGGGGACGTCTCAACTTTGTGGAGTTTGAGAAGATTTATAAGAGTCAGGAGGATCTGGGGAATAGGCTGGATTATCTGGGGAGTTGGATTGATTTTTGTATTCCCTAGGGCATCCTTCGAGGTTTCTCTTAGGGGAGTGATGAAGATATTGATGAGGCTGAGGATGGACTGTTGTTTCGCGAGCTGTTCAGTCATAGGGGAGATATCAAGAGGGAGAGGTCATGAGGTGGTGCGTTGATGTGCTGCTTATACGTATGGGTTTAACTTTTGGCTGTGGCTTTGAGCAGGGAATTACTACTAGATGGTGGTTTGGGGCATATGATTTTGATGGCAGTGCAGTTTGCAGATGCCATTTACGCAACGATAGATATATATTTATACATATCTGTTTGATGTGCTTGGCTCTCCGTCGCGTCTTTCTAGATCTACGTCGCGGCAAGTGCCAGCCTCAGGTAAGGTATGCGCCGTAATTTTTTACGCCGTAGGAGTGGGGCGCATACTATTCGTAGCCGTAGACGTGAAGCTTTCCTCACCGTCTCGCGTACTTCGCTCTCGACGCGGTCACCAACGCGGTCGAGCAGAATTTCTCACTCGTACAAGCCAACATTCATCAACATCAACTTGCCGTCAAAATCATCAGTAACGATTGACTTCTCATCAAATTAATTCCTCAACTTCAATTTATCATCATCATGTCTTTCAATCCCTCTTCTGAGCTTCACGCCAACACGCTCATTGTCCCCCACGGCACAGCCCTTGACGACTTACGAGTATGATGGAGGGCAAATCCAAGATTTGCCTCCCTCCGTACAGTCTGATACTTTTGACGAGCCTTTTGCCTTCCTACAGCAATGAGCCCTTCAGATGGGGCTGGTCCGGGGAGATAGGCTTGTCCCGTCCGCCTCTTGCGCGAAAAACCGCCAGGACACGGCCATGGTACGCGTCCAACGACTCACCATCGCCCTGCACAACATTTGGAAAAGGGCCATCATGGGCGACTCCCACCTCTGCGTCGACGTCGAAACGGTCCCGGAGGGCATTCTCGGACATGACCAAATCATCCTGAGTGGCCGTGAAGTCGTCGGCCTGGTCGACAATCTGGTCGAGGAGGGGGTTTCCGCACACGAATTCCGATGCTTCTTCACCAAGGGCGCTGTCTATGGCCTGGATGAGTTCGCTCGGACCGACATCCCGACCGTTATTGGCGCGAAGGTAAGAGCTCCGGAGTCGCTTCAACCAGCATCCAATATTCACGCCGTTCAGAGGTGGTGAGGGTGAGAATATTGGATGCTGGTCGAAGCGACTCCGGAGCTCTTACCTTCGCGCCAATAACGGTCGGGATGTCAGTCCGAGCGAACTCATTCAGGCCATAGACAGCGCCCTTGGTGGAGAAGCATCGGAATTCGTGTGCGGAAACCCCCTCCTCGACCAGATTGTCGACCAGGCCGACGACTTCACGGCCACTCAGGATGATTTGGTCATGTTTGAGAATGCCCTCCGGGCGCTCCGGGACCGTTTCGACGTCGACGCAGAGGTGGAAGTCGCCCATGATGGCCCGTTTCTGAATGTTGCGCAGGGTGATGGCGAGTCGTTGGAAGCCTACCATGGCCGTGTGCTGTCGATTTACCGCGCGAGAGGCGGACGGGACAAGCCTGTCTTCGCAGACCAGCCCGCACTTACTGCATTGGAAGTGTCGAGCATCAGCGAATGGGTCTATCGGTTCGTGCTTGGGCTCCGGGACGAATCGTTGGCGCATGATGCCATCGATCGTGGTGTTCTCATGTTTGACAGCTTCCGGTCTGCGTTTCAGATCGTCAAGGAATCCAGCGGTCGTCTGGATGTAAAGGTAAACGTGGCTCGAGCTATGGCTCAGCAGGCCCGCATCAACCTCATCGAAGAGTGGTTTAAGCAGCAACTTGGCCACTCGGCGAACGAGGAGTTGTCTCGGGCCTACGGACTGCCCAATTCTCTGTTTGATGCCTGTGGAGGACCTCGCGATCAGGCCGTGTCAGCGCAACCATCTATGTCTGCACAGGGGATTTCAGGAGGTTGGAATTACTATCAACCTGACCAGGCTTACTTTCCCCCGGTGCCGCAACAGAGATACGGCTACTGGCCGCAGCAGACGAACGTCTTTCAGTCCGCTCCTGCTCCCGCTCCAGCACCTGTTCAGTACCCGGCTGTTCTTGCTCCTGTTTTCGCTCCTGTTCCCGTTCCCGGTTCTGCTCCTGCTTTGGCACCTGCTCCTGTTTTCGCTACTACTCCTGCACCCGCACCTGTTTTTGCGCCTGCTCCTGTCCCTGTCAGAGCCAGAAACGCCACTGTCGATGTCTCAGATTGGTGCCCTCCCATGGAGCACGAAGAGACAGAGGTCGCTGTCGTCGAGGATGTCATTACTATCGAGGATGCCGCTATCGTCGAGGATGTCATTGTCGTCGAGGATACCACTGCTGTTGAGGATGTTGCTGCAGTCGAGGACGTCATTATTGTCGAGGATGTCGTTGCCGTTGAGGATGTTGCTGCAGTCGAGGATGTCATTACTGTGGAGGATGTCGTTGCCGTTGAGGATGTTGCTGTTGAGGGTGTTACTACTGATGAGGATGTCACTGCTGATGAGGACGAGATTCTCCCTTCCTTTCTTGTGCCGTTGGTGAGGGAGAAGGCCGTCAAGAGAAGTACACGGGCCCTCAGCGAGATTCTGATCAGGGGATGTGAAGGCATTGGGCCAGTCATTTGGAAAGGTTTAGTCGCCTTTCTAATGGAACCGTGGATGATCGATCGGGAGGTGCCTACGCAGATTCGAAGCTCTCGAGAATCATCATCCCTAAGAAGCGACTAAGAAAGAAAAAAGTCTCCCATTTTCTGGAGCTACAGCCCTTTCTCTTGTCAACCTACCGATCTTGATGGGGTCGCTTCAATTTGGACTTTTACGAAAGATGCACGGAATCGCTTCGAACCCCGATCTGGATATGTACCTCCAAACGCCTTGGGATCAATTGCTAAATTGGCAGGACGAATTTTAAGGGGTGAGACCGTGAGAGTGTGTACTGAAGGGTTCTTGTCTTTCGTTTTATCTGAGTTTTCTTCCTTGCTTTCTCTTTTCCTTTGTCTACTCCTGTATTGCTCGAAATTTGTCCATCTTTTCCTATCTTTTCTTTCTCCTTGGTTGAATTTTGTGGTCATTTTGAGGACATATATGGTCGGAGGCGACCATTTATTACTACCTATGTATTATGTAGGTAGAGGGGGGCAGCTAGAAAACGGGGTTGACTTCGGGGATCAGCTGCTCGGTTGTCTCGGCCTTGCACCCTTGCGAGCGAGTTCGTATTTTCTCTGTCGTCTCGCCAGCCAATCATCATTCACCCTTGTTGGTTGTGGGACAAAGAGTTTTACCATGAACTGGGTGATTCCCACGATCAATTTTAGATAGTCAATGAAGAAGTCTTGGGACGCGCTTCGTTCTTTCTTGTCGAGTCCTGTGTTTGTCCTGTGAGGACTGTCGTCTTTTTGGTCTACATCTCAGACCCCTTTTCTGTGTCGTAGCACAGCTCCCGCGTGGAATCTGCCTACGTTCTCCGTCTTCATTTCTCATCTTGTTTTCTATGATGACCCGAGATTAGGTAAGGAGAGAACTCAGAATACCTCCTGCAGCCAAAGTGGGGGCTAGCCCTGATGTGACGCGCACACTCCTAGAGGTATTTATGCGCGCCTCGCGCAATCTTCCCTCTTGTCAATTGCACTCTCCAGTTCAAAATCTTTGGCCAGAAGCGCCGTTTAGATCCGCAGTCCAGCGTCTTTATTACAGCCGCTTCATTATTCTAAACTCATCAATTCTCTGGTGAGCGAGCGATTTATTGAATACGCCAACCATCTTCGTCATAGTCGGAGACGTTAACTACGGCTACTCAGCCCCAAGAATCAAAATCCCTCCATACTGGTAGAAACAAGATCCTCAGCCCGCGGGAGTGAAGGACCAAAAGAAAGACCGTCACACATTGAGAAAGAACAAGACCAAGCACACAACGACGACATGGCGGATGATTATCAGCAAAAACTCGCCACCCTCATGGCCAGGCCTAGCTCAGTCCTACGCAATCCGATAGCAATTGAACTGAGCTAGGACTGCAATAAACTAACAATACTGCTTGTTTAGATAAGTCTCGCAAACAAGGCATCAAAGTCTGCCTTCAATGAAGTTGGACTTCAAACCCTCGCTACCGGACATCCAGGGCTACTTCAAAGAAAACCATATCGAAAATCTTATTCGGTTTTGGAAGATCGATACCTACCCAAGTGGACTTGATCTTGCTGCAGTATGAATAGAACGACAAAGAGACCTTGAGCAAAAGCCAAACAATGTATGTTGACGAATATGCTAATAGATCTTGGCTAACAGGATTAGTGCTATATTTAAAATGTCTTTACATATGGCTCTCTAGACCAACGCTTTCGAGTGGTTTGTATGCTTGAAGAACAGGCTGAACTATTCCAGAAGATGAAATATATCGAGGTTGACATGAGCATGACAAGACTAGAGGGTCATGTTAATAAGGAGATCAACTTTTCATGCCAATACTTTCTACATGGGAAAATTAAGCCTTTTTATCTCAAAGGTTATGACTGTAGTACATACAGCAATACCTAATTTCATGTTTGAGACTGTCTCGATATAATCGAGATACAAAGGCTTAATCTTGTCGTGGAAAAGTACTGGCGTGCGAATATTATCTCCTTGTTAACTGTGCCCTTGAGACTTTTCATGCTCATGTCTACTTCGATAAGTTCCATCTTCTGGAGCAGTTGAGCCTGTTATTCAAGTTTGAGAAGTTGAGCTTGAGTGCAACCCTATTGTAATGAAAGTCCAATGGAATTGCAATGAGATTGTGAATGAAACTCACAAGGCAGGGGATCCGTTGCCGAGACAGACGAGTTCCAGCCTCCAGGCATCAGGACAGTGGAGTGTCGAGACTCGAAGGGAGCTTGCTTGGTCTTGACGAGAGGTAATCCTTGGTTGCGATTGCACGTCTTGACGAAGTTCATTCATAATTTTGGCCAAGCTCGCGCCACGTTTACGGAAGGGGAAACTGCTGCGCAAAGTCGGCGTTGGTACATATGAGACGAAGGGAAGACGGAGCATTTGGTTGGTAAGAGCCAGCAATAGTGCGCGCGGACTTCGTGCCGCATTCAACAGTCAATGTGCTCTATTGCTCTACTCCATTCTATCTAGTGAACAATGCTACAATGAAATCGCTCTGACCGGTCAAGAATGAAGGCCAGTAAAACTTTTGGTAGGTCGGTTGGGGTAACTAGGTGCTCGCTCATTGTTCAGTCTTCACAACCACAAGTGTTAATCTCACAATGCTTTGGCCAATGAACAAGCACAAAAGAAAAGCGCGTCGTGATCTTTACTGCGCAGATCTAGAGAACTCTATATCCTTCTCTGCGTACATTTGGTAGTGGAAATAGGCATCCTTGTGGCCCTTTGCTGCCCACACCCTACCTACAGACCTATGATCTATCAGACAATTCTATGAAAAAGATAGCGCAGCCAACTGGTCGCTCTTTTTTCCTTTACCTCACATTCTTCAAGGCAAGACTATGGTAGCCATCTGATCGATGCGGGAGTAGCGGTTCAGAACTTCCAGCATCAACATCACATCGTATGCCGGTGGCGATATCCGAGGATGATAGTGGCGAGTCGAATGAATCGGCGTAAGCAAAGAGGAACAACTGCATACTTCTTGGTGTAGATGGAAAGGTCCATATCTCATGACTGACAAACTGCCATTAACTAGGTACCTACCCATGGGTGTGTAGGCAGACGTCGTTGTCGGACAGTGCAGCGCCGGGCCTCACCAGTCTCGACTCTCGGATTTCCATAGTCGATGACATTTGACCAGTCCTGGATGATGATCTACTCTATCGTCGACTATGTACTTCTATTCGCTTCATCTCAGCGCTAAACTGCAGTTCATGGGGTGCACATTCGTCGTGTCAGCTGAACGGGGAAGACATAGCCAGACTCCAGAGAGTCATGCAGGACGAACACCTATGATGGAGGCTTTCGTATTGCCTCGAGCCATTGTCTGGCCCTTTTTCAACATGCTACATACCCACACTGTACACATTTACAACCCGTGAACCAGCAGTGTTTCTCCGCCAGCAACGTCTTCGAGAGGAATGAAACTTGTTGTACAGATGTTTAATAGAATCAAAAACCAGTCCCATCTGTGCAATCGCTTCATCTGTGACGTGGTACACCACAACTCCTCGTAGACACGGCTAGGCAACTGGACATTGTCTTTTTCTGAATAATCGAATCCATGCGATTGCGACCTTATCTTGCTCTCCTTTAGTGGCATCGTGGTTGTATTTTCCTTCTTATTTATCTTTTCATCAGTCCATACGATATCATTGATAGAGCTGTCAGTCGCGACCCGTCTGTCCACTCTCAGGAGTCAGAACTCGGTGTATCGGCGGTGGGAAGAAATGTGAAAAAGGGCAGACAGGCGTGCGGTCCGAATACATGGGCGTTCAGTGTATCTGGTTTCATGTGCTTGGACTCTACGAGCTATAGAGCGCTTCTCTTTTTATGTTCGCAAGTCCTCAGACATACCATCACGATTCACGACTGTAGGGCGAATTTCATGACAGGGGGCGTATGAGCGTGGCGATTAAGCGAGGAAGCGCAGAGAGATGCGGCGCCGATTGAGAAGATAGGCACAGGTTGAGCCCTGAGCAGGCGAATTTACCCTCTGTACTGTACTGAATCACTGATGAACATGGCTAAAACAGTGCAGAACGCGGTGGGAACAAGAGGTGGCATGCTCAATCATTCGCATCTGAAACGTCGAACCAAGTTCGTGAACCATCATTGATAAGATTTGGGAAGGTGAAGAAGAAAAACAGTAGAAAAAACACCCCTTCCAAGTGTCTCGTGGTGGAAAGTCGACGGCCAGAGCAACGCTCTCTTCTACATACTTGGCCTTCTCATGGAAACGTGCCCTCAGATAGATGTGCCGGTCGGTGGCATTTTTCCGAATGGCTTCAAAGAGCGTTGAAACTTGGAACTTTGCCCGACGTGTGGCGTCTGTGGCTTTTGCCATTTGGTCGCGGTTTGCGCAGGGCACGATTCCCGGGAATACGGTCTGTCAGGCGCTGACTAAAACAGACATGCTGGTTGGCCAATCCTACATAGCATGGGGGGGCACACTACGGCACACCAGCAACGAACCCCATGCAAGTTTCCAACGCTTTGCCCGCCGCGTCGTGTACTTGCGGCGCCGTCTTCGTCGGGGGCATTGGCAAAGGTGGGTAACTTCGCATAAGTTGTCTCGACTTCTTTGCTTGTTTCTGTTTGATTTAGGAAAATCTTTTTGCTGTTTCGTAACACGAATTAGGGGCCTTCGGATTGGTTGCTGCTTGACAGGAACGCCGAGCGCTTACAAACACGAGCTTCCGTCATAAAACACAAGACAACTCATCGACTCTACCTTCCCTTCTTCCTTTGCAATACTCTCTTCATTTTTTAAGAATCACGAGAACAGGTCTAAATAAAGGAAGAATTGCAGAGAAATCAGGTACACACGTGTCTGCTAGTACCCTCAAAAAAAGACATCTCAGCACTTATCATCGAAACACCATCCCAAACACACACAAACACACACACCCAGTCTCACGATGCAAGCCCCCCAAAATACAACCACCATGGCCATCGAATCCTCCCCCCTCCTCGCAGAACCTGCCAGCGAGGCCTCCTACCCAACAGCCTACGACGCAAAATCAATAGAAACATCCTACTCATCCACCTCCTGCTCCTCCTCCTCCTCCCGCCCCTTCGACTACGGGCCCCTCCTCCGCGACATCATCATAGGTTTCTCCGACGGCCTCACCGTGCCTTTCGCCCTCACAGCCGGCCTCTCCAGCCTCGGCAGCACCAAACTCGTCATCATGGGCGGCCTTGCCGAGCTCTTCTCCGGGATGATCTCCATGGGCCTGGGCGCTTATCTCGCCGCCGCGACGGAGCGCGATACATTTACCTCGCAGGCTTCCATGCAGCATGCCCACAACGCGACGCGGGGTGTCGAGGAGCGGCGCGCAGAAATCTATAGTATTCTGCTGGATCGGTATGGCTTGTCGAGGAAGAGCGTGAAGCCTCTCGTGGATGAACTCTGTGCGGATAGTGAGCGCTGGGCGCGGTTTAAGACGGATTTTGGGTGTGGGGGTGGGGAGGAGCCGTCTGTGCATCGGGCGTGGGTGTCGGGGCTGACTATGGGGGTGAGCTATTTCCTTGGGGGTCTGATTCCGATGATTCCGTATTTTGTGCTGGAGAATGTGGCGAATGCGTTGGTGGTGTCGGTTGCGGTGACGGTGGTGGTGTTGCTGGCGTTTGGGTATGTGAAGAACTATGTGGCGATTCGGAATCATAGGGCTGGGCTATGGGGAGCGGCACAGACGTTGGTGATTGGGGTCTTGGCTGCGGGGACGAGCTATGTTATTGTGAAGGGCTTGGATCGGGGGACTGATTGAGGCGATGGAGAAGAAAAAGGATATTTGGTTCGGGGGGCGTTCATGGCGTTGGCGTTTTTGTTTCTTCTTTTCTATCTCCATCACGACCTGTATGACATAGCGTGAGTTTTCTGTCCATAATTCCACCAGTTATGTGTCCATGACGACCTGTGAGACACAATATGAGCTTTCACTGTTCATTTTCAGTCGCAGCATGCACTAATGCAATGTCGTCTCAATCCGGCGCCCAGCTATCCTCAAAACACAGCCACCGCCAAGTATCCCATCCTGATTCCTCACACAGGAGCCACCTCCCTCACATCATCCTTCACATCCGGCAACCACCCCCTCGGCCGCTCACTGCCTCTCACCGCAAGCCCATACCCCAACTTCTCAACCTTCTGAACACTCTGCCTCGCCGCCTCCATCTTACACCTATAATCCTTCGTCGGAATCTCCCTCAGCAACTCAAAAGCACAACCCAACTGCTGAATATCCGCAAGTATGCTCCTCCCATCAGCCCCACACAACATGGCCCCATTCTGCGCCATCGTCACAGTCGCAAAGCGCATCAATTCGCCAAAGAGGTCGAAAATGCCAAACATGTAGTCGTGCGGCGTGAGCTGCATGTCCGCTGGGAGGAATGCCTGTGCGGCCTCCGGGGAGATGAGCTGCTGGTGGCGGAGGTAGTATTCAAAGGAGAGTGCCTCGACGAGCTCTTCCAGGCAGCGGAGGGGCCAGGTGTATCTGTAGCGGTTGATGGACGTGAGGTCCGGGGCGATTTTCTCCAGGTGGGTGGTGATTTCGGAGAGGCGTGTGGAGATGTCTTTTTGTGTGGAGGGGGGGAGCTTTTGGTTGAGGTGTTTGACGCTGGACTTGTGTTAGTATGCAGAATTTGGTTTCAGTGTTTCCAGATGTGTAGTTGCTTTTATTTTTATTATTCCACCATGTTGTTCTATGCCTTGGGTGGGAGGAAGCTGTCACATACCGTTGCAACGCAAAGATGCTGTGAAATTGTTTTGTTAATCGTCAGTTCATGTTGCGCAAACCACGGTCAAATCGCTGGGAGACTCAGCAGCACAGTGCCACAGCTCAGCTTAGCTCACATCTTTTTACTCAGGGCCGTCACATCCCTGGAGACCTTGACGATCCTTTCCCTCCGGTCGTGGTGCTCATCGAGTTCGTCCCGGAAGGTCTCAAACATGGAGTGGAAGCGTCCGCGGGGCAGCTCGCCCGTCGGCTTGGGGCGGGCATTGCCATCTCGATCACGCTTAGTGCCGCTAGACATGCTTGCCGATAAGTCGTGGACTGAACAGAGGGGGTGGAAGGAGTCGAGAGAAAGAAGAGGGATGAGAGCCAGTCAGTTGATCAGTCAGTCTGTAGAACTGTGAGTTCATCATGGACAAAGGCCAGTGAGGTGAAGTTGAAAGAAGAGTGGACCCTTGTCCCAGGCTGACGAATCAAACCCCGATGTAGTTGCAGTGGGGACAGCTCATGCACCAGGTCGACAACCCTCGACCACGAACCCGTTTACACACTCATCCCTCTTCACACCTCTCCTCAACAGCCGCCGCCCCTGGACAATGTGTCTGAAAGCCCACGAGAGCCTCGCAAGAGCCTCGCAACTACACTCTCTCAACCATTAACACACCCCCCATCCCATCCCTCACTCCCATCATGCCCCCCCCAACATCCCTCCTCCGCCCCCTCCCCCTTTTCCTCCTCGCCCTCCTCCTCCGCCTCACCCTCCTCCTCTACGGAACCTGGCAAGACGCCCACTCGGCCGTCAAATACACCGACATCGACTACCTCGTCTTCACAGACGCCTCCCGCCTCGTCTCCGCCTCTCAATCTCCCTACGCGCGCGACACGTACCGCTACACGCCCCTCCTCGCATGGCTCCTCCTCCCCACCTCGGTCTTCTTCCCCGCGGGCAAAATCATTTTCGCCCTAGGGGACATTCTAGCTGGATGGCTTATGCTGCGTCTTCTTCGGAAGAGGGGCATGAGTGCTGAGCGGGCTGGAGGCTTTGCGAGCCTGTGGCTTTGGAATCCGATGGTTGCGACGATGAGTACGCGGGGGAGTGCGGAGGGTTTGCTGGGTGTTTTGACGGTGGCTTTGCTGTGGGCTGTGGAGGGGCAGTGTTTTGTGCTTGCGGGGGGTGTGCTTGGGCTGGGGGTGCATTTTAAGATATACCCGTTTATATGGGCTCCTGCGATTCTGTGGTGGATGGATCGTGAGAATCTGGGGGGGAGCAAGACGGGGAGGGCTGCGTGTGCGTATGGTGATGCGCGGGGGATTTGTGCGCGCGTGATGGGGTTTGTGTCCTGGGAGAGGATCAAGTTTGTGGTTGTGAGTTTGGGGACGTTTATGGGTTTGAATGTGCTCATGTACTGGATGTACGTAACCCCTTCCTTTTCTTTTTTTTTTTCCCTGGAGTATGGGCTATATATGGGATCTCGAGTCTGTCGAGCATATACTCATATGGAGCCTCGAGTCTATCGAGCATATTGTACTCATATGGGACCTCGGATCTCTCTCGCACATACTCATGTGGTCAACACGCAACTACATCTCTCAACCCCATATCGTATGTTAACGCCGCCCTAATAGCTACGGAATGCCTTTTATTCAGCATACCTTCTCCCACCACATGGCCCGCCTGGACCATCGCCACAATTTCTCCCCATACAACACCCTCTTGTACCTCCGTTCCGCGACCAATGATGCCTCTTCTCCATCTTCGATGATGCCGCGCATCGAGGCCCTCGCGTTTGTGCCGCAGCTACTGCTCTCGTGCGTGGTGATTCCACTGGTGTTGGCCAAGAAGGACCTTGCGACGAGTATGATGGCGCAGACGTTTGCGTTTGTAACGTTTAACAAGGTCTGCACGTCACAGGTGTGTTTTCTCTCCTTTGCCTTTTACTTCAGCCGCAGTCATCAATTTTTTTTATAAATATTCTTCTTGCCTCTGGTTTGCCGTTGCTTGTTCCTGATTCCTCGTCTCTCACTCTTCATCTCTGTCCTAAGTCCTGGGCAGTGGGTTCTTTCTCATGCCTCCCCCTCACACGCGCACCCTGAACAAGTCACACACGACGCTGTCCAAGAACAAGAATATAATACTGACTCCTACCTATAGTACTTCCTCTGGTACATGGTCTTCCTCCCCCTCTACCTCCCCTCATCAAGCCTCCTCCGCAACCCCCCCGTCGGTCTATCCGCCCTAGTCCTCTGGCTCGTCTCCCAGAGCGTATGGCTGCACCAGGGCTACCAACTCGAGTTTTTAGGTCAGAGCACCTTTTTTCCCGGTCTCTGGGCGTCATCTCTGGTGTTCTTTGTGGTGAATTGCTGGATTCTGGGCATCGTAATTGGGGATGGGGCTAGGGAGCACATTCAGGAGAGTAGACCTGTCAAAAGACTTGTAGGAGATGAATCAGTCAAAGATTCAACTTGAGGGTAATCCAAAAAAGGGGACTATATATTGTACGTGGATATTCTGTGCTGTAGACCTGAAAACAACAAATTTCTCATTTTGGGTATCTAAATCCGTGTATGCATACTCCCCATAAACAGTGACAGATATACAAAGACAAACACCAAAGACCCATCAAAAACCCATCCAAAAACCCAAGACCGGAAAAGAAATACTAGAAATGCTGGGTCGTTCTGTTTTTATCTCCGTGCCAGTCAGTTTGCTCTGTCATTTTATTTGAGCCGTTGAGATTTTCGTGCAAATGTGAGTGGGTGATGATCCCTTGTGTGAAGAGTGTCTGCCGTCTTTTTGTTTTTTCGCCACAAACAGTTTGCGATATAGGATGGATAGTTAAAGAGAAAAGAAAGAGCAGATGGAAGGCATAGATGGTCTGCTCCTCTGCTTCTACTGTGGACCGGCTAACGAAGCGTAGTATCTCTGTGGTTCAGTATAGGATAGTGTCTGAGTCCTTGTCAGCTCCAGTCTTGTGATATGGCTAAAAGAAAGCCTAGAGATAAGGGGGGGGCTGATGCACGGCGCTCTTGTTGAGACGGCTGCATGCAGTTTGCAACCATTCAGAGCGTGCCGTGTCGGCAATGTCGCCTTACCGGAAGATATCCAGCCCAACAAAATCCCATTGGACTTTGGCGGATGCAGCATCGGTAGGCGGGATACCTCATGTCTCCAATGATCCTACATGAATTCCTTCGTCTCGCGCCCTCACCGCGAACCAGGGAGCCCTCATCTAGGGTCTAGTGAATAGTAATACGCGTCGCAAGAGATCGATAATTCGCCAGCTTCAGAGACGTGATCTTCGTCCGAGGGTATTCCGGCACAATGACCATCCTGCCGTCTTTGTTGTACGATATACTGCCAAAGCTGTCGCAGAGCTCCGTAAAGGCCACATGCGGGCGCACTCGCCCCATTTCCGCTAGAATCGCATCGTTCCAGACCCCGGAGCACTGCCCGTTTTCCATGAGAAAGTATGGATTCAGAGGAGGGAGAATCGATTCTGCGGCCAAGGAAATATTAGCAATAGCATTCAATGAGCCTCTCACGAATGGCACGCATAGCCAGAAGAAGAAGACAGACAGACGAAGCTTACCGAGATCAACGAAGCGAATCCGGAGGTACTGAACCTCCTTGAAATTCTCCAACGCCTTAATCGCCGACAAGACCAGCTTCTCAAACGCCTTGATAAATCCCAGCTCTTGAATCCCAGACCCCGACTCCTGAACACCGTACCCAAAGTCATGCAAATTACCCGACTGATGTCGACAGCAATTCTTGACAGTCAAGTCAATCGAGCGCAGCCGCGTCGTCGACGGATCCACAAGACGACTACTCAGGTTAAAAAGCCGGTGGCATATGCGGCCCGTATACGAGAAATGCTCCAGGCGAGGGAGGACCTCGGCCATGCGAGAGCAAATGTGTGTCGTGGCGGCTACCTTGCCGTAAAAGGCAGCCATGATGCCCTCGCGTCGATAATCGTTCTCCAGGCAAAGACTGAAATTCGTGATGCGACTCGGCAGCGAGGGCATGAATTCGGCCATGGTGATGTAGCTCTTTGACTTGGGCTTGCTGTACGAGGCCTGCCATTCCTGCAAGTTTGGCAAGGCGCTCAAAATCGTGTGGAAGTCGGCGCGATCTCGAATGAGGTTCCACTGACCGCGGGTGACAAGGGTGCGGACCGAGTGGATGGGTTCCAGGGAAGTAGCCCGGACAGACGCCAGGCGAGCGTCGGCGCGGCCAAAGTAGACTACTTTGGGGGCTTTTCTTCGCTCGCCGCCTTCCAGAGTCAGGACTTGTGCCGAGGGAATCGATTGAGAGACAAATCGGAATACTTGGTCCAGAGTGCAATTGTTCCCGGGCAGAGTATAGGCTGCATGGCTCAGGCCGTCGGATGTTACTGTTGGCAAGCCCAGCGAGTTGGCAGAGGCGACGGGGCCGAACGTCGGTTGGAAGACTGGGAACCAGACTTCCACGTGCTTGATGTGGCAGGTCAAGTGTGGGTTGCTGGCGAGGTGCAGCACGGTGTCGTTGATGGAGTCGATGGTAGCTTTAAGCTTGATGTGTCTGTAGAGTCGCTGTTGGACCAAGTCTCTCCAAATAGGGTTAACCAAGGCCAAGTCGGCCAATTCTCGCCGGCGGCAATGTCGCAGGGCGCTGCTCCAGCTTTTGGTCAAGTTGGATACTCTCATGGCGCTGCTCGAAGTTGGCGAGATGCAATAGCCGAACAAGTGGTCCAGGATGGCTTCGTGGACTTCAATGGGCAATTCGTCGAACTTGGTCGGTCGTGAAGGTTCCGTAGGAGTGACATCCTCGTCGCTGGCGAGCGAAGAGCAGTGGTTGTGTGCGTCGGCGTCGATGTCATATTCGGAGTTCGAGAGGGAGGAGAGGCAGCATACGGGTGCATTTCGATTGTCGGGCAAAGGAAATGGCGTGCTACTGGGTCTGGTTGGCGGTACAATCGTCGGGCTCTTGGCTTGTTCTGTCAAAGGCGGGCTAGACTGGCCTGGGGAGGCAGGACTGGAAGATGTGTTGAGAAAGGCTGCCACCAGGGACGAGGTCATTAACGAGTTGAAGTCTGTGTCGGCGAGATCACGAGCATCTTCTTCGGCCGCCACCTGCGTGCAAGTGTCCTGTGACAAGCCGACGCCCCTGACTGGCATCGCAGCACGGCTTTTGTCTGTGCAAGCCGATCTGAATGGCTCCATGTTGATACTTGGTTGTTGGTGCAAAATGTCGAATTACAGCGGGTGTCGGGTGTATGACTCGGTCGGCAGGAGGAGCATGTTCAGTTGGAGAAATATCTAGCGATCCTCTTAATGGCTCAGGCACTGCCAAGAGGAGGAAGAAGGCAGCCTGCCGGAACGCTTTATAATCGCAGCAGCCAAGTCTCCAAGTCTGGACGGTGAAAGTGGAGGCGGCGAATGCGCAACTGGGTTGGTTCGTGAGGGACTTTATTCGGTAATGCCGTGAACAATGATGGCGACTGGCAGGCAGACTGCTCCGTAACGCGTGAGGCCTCTGCGATAAGAACAAAGGCGTGCGGCCTTGCAATGAGGAGCAAAGAGCAGAGCCGCACGCAGGGAAGAGAACAGACAAGGTGTCTTCTAGTGAGGAAGCCGTGACGAGAATGGCAATGTGGAGGACAACGTGACGGATGGTCGCCTGGGAGAGGGCGAAGCGAGGGCGGGGCGAGGGCGATGAGAGGGCGAGGCAGAGGCAATCAAGAGAATGGCAACAAGGAGATGTGAGGCGGCGGTGCGCGAGACGAGTGAAGAGGATGAGTGAGTGTACGTGTTGGGCGAAGAAGCGGAATTGGGGACCGGTAACCCGGAGAGTTTGGAGACAACGAATCCGATCGGCTGATGAGGGCGGTGGATGCGGCGGCGTGGAGCGGACTGATGAAGGGCCAAGGCGTAGATGATGGGGTACAGAGTACATATGGAGTATGTAACTATATGCCTAGACTTCTCGATTGGATACTTATATTTACTCCAGTCTCCATGTACTCTATACGTGCACATGTATGCGGACTAGAGGAGGGGAAGGATTGGGGGACTCATGGGGATTGGGGAGGGATGGGGACCGTGGCTGGGAAGATCCGCGCGCCATATTGCTCCTTGCTGTCTATTCGTATGCTCAGTTGGTCATGCTGTTCAATAGGTATGTAGGTTGTATAAATTGAATTCATGCTTCAAGACGAGCACAGCCGAATCCATCGCCGCCATTTTACATAGGTACCTATGCAGATACATAACATCTGGGGGACCCTGATGCATGTAGTGATTGCATCAGTGATCACGAATGGCATGGGCCGCGGATGGAGCCAAGGCCATCTCGGGAATTACCTTTTATCCCTGCACAGTCCGTTCTCGTCCCACCTTTTGCTCGGCAAATAAAACCGGCCTCCACTCCCACTTTGGTTCTTCGGTTCGCCAAAGAACTGCGAATAAGCTGCATTCATCACCCTGTCGTCGACTCGTCGCTTCTCTCGCCTTGTGCAGCAACAGCCTCGTGCTTGCGGCGTCGACCGTTGGAAGCCTGATTGTAGGTAGGTACATAGATCTCTTTAGCACTCCTTGCGCCGCCCCTGTGTCGTCTGTTGCCTCCTTTACTCCCTTGCGCCTCTCGCCTACTGCCTCCCTTGGGCCTTGATTTCCTTGGCTCCCTTGGCTCCCTTGGCTTTCTCGTCATTGCCATTCACCCAGGTTGCGAGATACGCCAGTCGTGCCGGACAGGCTTCAATGCCGCAACCGTCAACAGCAACATCCACCGCCTCGGGAGAGTAGCGCTGCCGGTCGACCGCATCGATCGTGGGGAATCAAGGCAGAACTCAGTCCGTTCCATGCATCAGGTCATCGGCCTGATCCAATAAACTACCTAATAACTGTACCAGGTACTAGGCTTCTCCCTCGGGCTCAAATCTGCAGAATTACCAGACGCTACTCCGTACATGGCCCATGGGTGGATAATGATTTGGCGTCACGCGCACTTCATCCCGATCTAATCCTTCCTCAAGCGCTTCTGCTTGTAGTCATGGAGTCATGTACCCCGCGTCGCTGAGTTGGCCAGCCTCTGCGCCGAGAATGAAACCCCGCCACCTACCTCGCACTTGGCATCTCGCGTAGGGGCTTTGTTGGGCACAACTGTGACAGACTGGCCTTCATAGACAGCATACAGTACGCATATGCGACACGGTACACTATTAGCTGGCCAACAAGCAAGATCTGCGCCATGATACTCCCACGAATGTCATACCTCACTGTCATCCCCAGCTGAGATCAACAGATACCAGCGAAAGATGATCACTTCTCTCAGTTCAGTTACTACACACCCAGACAAAGCCTTCGCTACATCGTGAATAGCACGCTTTCTTACTGGCCCAAACGAAGAATATCACGATGCAGCCGAGCGTGTTCTCAACTTCTCTCTCCCCTATCTGTTCAGCACAAGATGTCTGACATTGCGACTACGGAGTAGGTGGAGGAGACACACGTTAGGTTACATCGCGATGTTTCTGATATAGGTAGTTAAAACCCGTGCTAAATTTGACGTCGCGGCAGCCATGTCTGGGACTCTGGGCGTGTAAACATATCTGCAGCAAAGAGAAGTCATCCGAGCATCTATCACAAATTCATCAATGTGTAGCTTAGCGGCCGGCCTCGGCCTCAGATCGGCGAGCTACCTGAGATTGTGCATGCGTGTGTACGTTCGCGGGGCGTTGGGTACATTTTCGCCAAACTGCACGGATACGTACGTGATGGCAAGACGTTGGCGTTGTTATCGCCTCCATGAGAAATATCCTTCTTGTGGGCTTCTCTCCCGATCAATCACAAGTACCTAATCTTGTCACGGCTTGTAACGAGTGACAAGTGACAGTGACGGTGGTGATGATGGACCAAGTGACGACTCCCGGGACGGCTGTAGCCTGTCACTATGGGCCCGGCAGCATCAATTGTGTTCCTGGATGAGAAAGACATGACAATATCTGCCCAATCCGTGAGTTAGCTGTTGCAACCATTGCAGGGTACATGGAGCTGCTTTGGCACAAAAGAAGTAGCTGGTAAGCTACAACTAGGTACTCTTTTGTGATTTACATTTATAACATATTCACAATAGACCATCTAGATACTTGACGCTGCACCAGTTCAATTTCCAAGTCACAGATCTGCCGTCTTTCGCACATGACTTATTCATCGTTCTCTTCGGCTTGCGCGTTCTTGGTACTTTTCTCTCTCCCGCCTCGCGGCGTAGTGTATCGGAATTTGTCATTCTGAGGTGAATAGATCCAACTGAATTGAATAGGCCCATCCCTCCATTGTCGCCGAATAGTGCTTCTTCACGGCTTCCCTTCTTATTGTTTGGCTGCACCTTTTCACGTCATGCTCACTTTAACGCTTCACTCCAGCCATCCCTTTTCATCGCCATGTCCATGTCTTCCAAGTTCCTGCTATATTCTTTCACAGTCCCACGCGAAAACCGATGTCCTGGAAATGAATCTCTACGAAACCCCAACATAAAAGCTTCCCTCAGACCTTTAAAAAGCCGCTGATAGACTCCTCCCCCTAGTCAACAAGAACTTGCAAATTACACGACATCATCATGATATTTCTGAACAATATCTCTCTAGGCCTCGTCCTGCTCTGGACGCATCTCACCGCCGCCATCCCCCCTCCCTCTCCCCCAATTCCTACAAATCCCATCCTCCCCATCGCCTACGCCTCCGCCGCCACCATCATCCCAAACCGATACATCGTCGTCTACAACAACACCTTCAGCAGCAACGCCATCCAAGCCAAAATGGCCTTCTTCTCCACTACCATCAAGAAACGTAACCTCAACAAGCGCAGCCTCGACGGCCGCCAGCTCTCCACCGAAACCATGTCCTTCAGGATGAACAAATGGCATGCCATGGCTCTTGACGCAGATGATGGCCTCATCGCGGATATTAACCGTGCGAATGAAGTTGCCTACGTGGAGGCCGATCAGTGGATGCATACCAGTGGTACTGTTTCTCAGGCCAATGCCCCGTTGGGTCTGCAGCGTCTCTCGCAAAAGGTCCAGCCTGGGAAGGAGAAGGGAAAAGGGTCCTATCTTTTTGATGAGTCTGCTGGGGAGGGCATCATGGTATATGTGGTTGATACGGGGGTGCGTATCTCCCATGAGGAGTTTCAGGGGCGGGCGAGCTACGGGGCCAACTTTGTGGACGTGGCACCGGATGGGCAACTCAATGTATGTATTCTCCTTTTCCTCCTCCTCCTCCTCCTCCTCCTTTTCCTCCTCCTCCTTTTCCTCCTCCTCCTTTTCCCCCTCCTCCTTTTCCTCCTCCTCCTTTTCCTCCTCCTCCTTTTCCTCCTCCTTCTTTTCCTCCTCCTCCTTTTCCTCCTCCTCCTCTTCCTCCTCTTCCTCCTTCTCCTCCTCCTCCTCCTCCTCATCATCATCAAGAGGGAAAAGGGAAAAGAGAAATAGAAAGCTAACCCGCCACCCCCAAGTCCAACGCAAGCGATGACAACGGCCACGGCAGCCACGTCGCCGGCACCATCGCCAGCACAACCTACGGCGTCGCCAAACGCGCCTCCCTCACCGCCATCAAAGTCCTCAACTCCAAAGGCGAAGGCCCCAACTCCGGTATCCTAGCCGGCCTACAATTCGTCCTGCAGGACGTCGCTCGGAAGAACCTCACAGGACGGGCTGTCATGAATCTTTCCCTGGGAGGAGGTTTCTCGCAGGCCATGAACCATGCTCTGCAGAGTGTGGTGAAAGCAGGAATCGTGTGCGTTGCTGCAGCTGGGAACGATGATGTAAGTCTTTTTTTCTTCTTTTTTTTTTTTTTTTTTTTTTGGCTAGAATGAGGGAGACGCAGCGTAAAAAAGGTATGGGAAAAGAGGGAAGGAAGGGGGACCCCCGAACTTAATCTGTCAGCTTTTGGAATTGGGTCACATCACAGATGGGTGTTAATGCGATGGTCGTGTAGAAAGACGCAACAAACATGTCCCCCGCCTCTGCACCCAACGCCATCACTGTCGGGGCCATCAACGCGAAAACTGATGCCAAAGCCTCGTTCTCCAACTTTGGTGCCTCGGTGGACATCTATGCTCCTGGCGTGAATATCCTCTCCGTTGGGCATCTTTCTGATAATGATACCAGGATTCTTAGCGGGACCAGCATGGGTATGTTCATGATGTCTTCGTGTCCGTTTGTCTTGGTGACCCTTTGTGGCCCGTTTGTCTCTGTCCTAGGCATAGATTCAAAGGAATGCTAACGTCTTGAGAAAGCTTCTCCTCATATCGCCGGCCTGGCGGCATATCTGATGCGGTTGAGGCATATCAAGAATGCTACGCAGGTGAGTGATTTGATGAAGAGGTTGGGCTCGCAGACGGGTGCGCGGGTGAGAGGCAACAGGGAGGGCACGACTTCTGTGATTGCGTATAACGGGGCTTTGGATGTGGACATTGGTGAAGGTGGCGGCAATAGAGGCGTCGGCAGTGGGAGAAATACCAGCGGAGGAGTCAAGGACGGGGGGTTCAGCTGCGGAGGAATCGATTGTGGAGGGATCAATCGCGGGGGACCAGATCGCGGAGGAATCAACAGCCAAGGAACTACAGGCGCAGGATTCATCAGCGGGTTGCCTGCTCAAGGGCCTAGCATCATCCGGCCGGCTGCAGCTACCGTTCCTCAAAATGGTCGACCACGAGTATTCAGGCTCGGAAACATGCAGCATGGACACGTCGTCTTCGTGAATGCCACTGGTGGCAATCGGAAGGGACATGGACATGGGCGCGCTGGTCGTTATCGTATTCAACCTTCTCTGCGTACCTAACTGGAAAGACGGACACGTTAACATGAGTCTGGAACCATGTCGATAGGAGGAGTCGAAGGATACGTTTCTGCATTAACACTGTATATAGAGCATTCCGAATCTGTTGAGAGCAGTATTTTGTATATTATGCGCAGCATAGTGGATATATCGATAACGTAGTGGTACATAACCTGACAAGAGCTTCACTTTTGTGTGATGATGCACAGCAAAGCGAGCTTTGTCAATAAGTCAAGGTACTTAGTTGCATAGAGGTAGAGGGACATATACTTCAAGAGATGGCATAGAAGGATGTATCGTGGTCTCTCGAGTCTCACCCCATACGCATCCTGAAAGCTAATGCAATGCGACGCATAGTCCAGTCCCTCAGAAACAAATCCTATTCCAATGGCAAGTCTTGACATGTTGCTCGCCAACCAGGACTCGCCACCTTTGACATGGTATGACAAGACCTGGTTGGGCCATTCCATAGGAGAAGCATGGAGCATGGGGATTATTTTTCGCACTTCTTCGGCACAACCATGGTCATGAAGAGGACCAGATTGCAATTTGACATCCGTGCGGGAGGGAGACATGAAAGAACAACTCCAAAGAAGAATGAGGACAAAACAAAGAAAGCAAGACGCAAACAATGCAACAGCTCGAGTCGAAGCCCGAACCGACTGTTGGCGAGACAGTTCCTGAAAAAGCCCGCCCAGCTGAAATGCGCGTGAGTGTCATAAAATTCGTATTAGGTATGTATGTACATATGTGCATGTCTGGTAATCGGCTAATCAGGCAACGCTGGCACAGCCCGAGGAAATGCACCATCGGGCGACTCGTTAGTAACAAAGGTATTAGTATTAAAAAGGTAGGTGATAGCAGAGAATCACGCCAAAGCTGCTGGAAAGAATTAATCGACAAGTCTTCTGTCTTCACAGTTCGACCCTGCCGGTAGTGCTTGGACTTGAGTTTGGACCGAGCATCTTGTTCAGAAGAAGGGTCGCTTCTTTGAAGACGTTGGGGAATTGTGCACCCATGAGCCAGGCTGTGCCGATCTGTGGCGAAAGTTGCGTTAGTTTGTCTGATTGAGAGGGCTGCCAATGGTATCAAAGGGGGGGGGGGGGGGGGGGGGGGGGGGTTTGTTAAGTACCATTACGCCGGAGACGCAGACGAGGGCAAAGGTGACTATGCCAAACATGAGGGCGGTCTCGCCGGCGTTCATGCCTGACTGCGCATTCGCTACTTGGCTGTTCTGGGACGCGAGCTGCTTGGGATCTTGTGTGGGATACAGAGTCTCGATGAATTGCTCAATCTTGGAGGAGGTGTTAGCCGACGAGAGAAAGATCAGAAAGCGTCTCTTCACCGGGAATCGAGAGGAGGCAGAAACATACCTTAGCGCATCGCACGCTAATGTTGAGATAGTTGGGGTCCTTCGGGTCGTTCTTCTTTTGAATCTTGCGAACATATCTTTGGAACACGCCGCATAATGTGCGAAGATTTTGAGTGCAGTCCATCATGATCTGGCAGGCATCGCCCTTTGTGATCTTGACATTTCGCTTCAAAACGTCGGGGTTGCGGAACATGGACTCCATGGCAGCAATGGCCATGCCCTGAGGAATAGCCACAAAGTTGAAGACACTCTGCTCGCGCATTGCCGCCATGTAAAACAGGCATTCCTCTACATGCTTCAAGGCATCCAGAATCATGTCGGAAACACAGTTGAGAGCCTGTGACTCGTACTTGGGATCAAACATGTCCTCCCACTTGTCGACGTGTCGACTCCAAATCTCCTTGGGGTACCACCGCCGACCATCTTGCCAATCCTCGTGGATGTCGCGGATGATGTTGGTCTTTTGGAGAAACTGGCCCATGGATTCGGTCAGGGAGGGCCGTTCTGCAAGCTTGGGGTTGCCGAGTTCGGATTCCACAAACAAATTCGTCAGCCCTTCGCCCACCAACCCAGCCACGTAGTGACAGTACAGCTCGTAGTCTTCGATATTCTGGACGCCGTTCTTGATCATGTCGTCGTTTTGAGCGTAATCAGCCATACCGTTGCCCATCTTCACAGTGATATCCTTGATGATGGCGTAGTACTGTGGCTTGATCTTCTTCAGCTCCGTAATGACCACGTCGAACTTTTCCAGCAGCTCCTTGTCCTTCTCATTGCTCTCGTGGAATTGCCAGCCATCGATTTCCATGTTCTCGTGGAAGTGGCGAAGCAGAGGAATCTTCTTCTCGAGCGGAATGGTCATGTCGTCCTCGATGGTGTCCAAGCCGCGCAGCACGAGGTAGAACAAGGCGATGGGGACAAGGAGCTCTGGATTCAGCTCCTGAATCACGACGGCGAAGCTGCGACTCGTCAAGCCCAAGAAGCGAAAGCATTCTTTCAGCGTTTCCGACTCGGTTGACGGGTCGCGCCTGTGTACGGGATTGTGCCAGAGCTTCCTGCGATCCGCACTCAGATTAGCTCATGCTACAGACAACACATCAATAAGATTGCTGAAAAGGGGTAGTGGTCGAGCAGGATGAGGAATTGAGTAGGGGAAACACGTACCATTGGATAACGGCACGTAATTGATTTGGATGCAGCAATAGCGAGAGAAGGCCCATCTTTGAAGGTTGAAGCAGCGATGACGCTACACTGAGTAAGAGGCTGGCGAGGAAGAAAGAATGAAGAATAAAGGATAGGAGTGTGTTGCAGAAACGCTGTGCAGGACGGTTGGCGTCGCGGCACGCGAAAGGGGCGTCGTCTCAACGTTTCGTGAAACGCGCTCGCCCACTAGCTCTTCTTTGCAGGATACCTGACCGAAAGCGTCAAGATTCAAGACTCGAGAGGAAGAACTGACTGAAAATCCTGCGCTTGGAAGGCCAAGACACAGGCAATAAGGTGGGCAACTTGGCAAGATGGTAAATGCGTTGTGGGGAGGCTAATAAAAGAGAAACTGGTTCCGATCCAGAAGCATTTTTTTTCGTGGCCCTGATTTCGACTTTTCGAGCTGGAAATTGACTCCACACCTTTTGGAATGATTGGCCATGGTCGAGAGTCGAGACTTTGCGAGAAATGGGCGCCGACGGACTTTGAGCAACCGCTCTGTAGACTGTTACAGCCCTGAGCCTTGCAGGTCGTGTAAAATTCCGTAGACGCCGTAAAAATGCGGCCGACGAGAAAATCCAAGCACAACTCCTGCAGACAACTGCGCGAGTTGTTGGCTTGCGAATTTGACGCGCCTTCGGGCAAAGAGCTGCAATGCGGGTTGCCAATTGGCGTTGATTCGCTGCATGATGTGCTTTTTATGGGTCCGGCTTTTCGGAAACTTGTCCTTTCTTAAGTTCTGCGCGCCCCGCGGCTGCCGGACCCCATCCGTCTCCACGTGGACGCAAACAAGATCGGTATATCGAATATCGAATCTCTGATCACCGGGATGACCAGAGCAATCTGCGTTGTATGAACACAGTGAATTGTGACAACACCGCTCAAATGCTGCTTTGGAGGCAAGGCTAATCATGTGGAACAGGCGTCGACGGGAAAGGCCCTGTAACCTGTTTTGCCAAATGACAGGTTTGATTTAACACATTCATCTTGGACTGAGCAGTCAGGAATCAGGATAGTGTAGCCATTGACACTGGAGTCTGGACAGAACTTGCGACCGTATAAGCAGGCAACTTCGCTCTGCCTTCTCTCTTTCCCTCCCAGCCCAGGCAGTATCCTGGATCACAGATCGGCAAGCCCAATCTCTCCCCATACGCTCCATCCTCTGATTCTCAACTACAGACACCATCCGACGCGGCCTCAGAGAACACAGAAAAGCATCCTGCCAGTACTACCAAACTGGCTCCCTATCATCCATACCTTTTCCTGACGCAATAACCGGGGCAATCCCAATCATCCTCACATGAACGCCTGTAGCAGACTTTCTCAAACGGGCAATCGCGATCGTCGCGACACCAAACAATCGTTTCCGTAGGGCGAGCGAGTAAGATGCCAGTCTGTGTCAAGGTCAGTGCGCTAATAATGGCAGCAATGGCCATGGCTTCTGCAGCTTCTGCAGCGGTGGCGGCAACGGCAGCAAGCACCTGGGCCAGTGAGCGGAAAGGTAGGCGATGCCGAGGGCGACAATCTTGATCGGGCTCATGATTCTTTTATGTAGTTTTTCGAGTCTTTTGAAAAGTAGTCGTTGTATTCACAAAATTTGGAAACGCGAGTCTAGCCCAGCGTCTCTGATGGGATTGTTGCTCGTTTGATTTGCCTCGAGAAATGGTGAAAAATTCTTGGTACGGCGAGCACGAGCTGTCATTCTTAGGTCCTGTATAGGCCTGCCGCCTTCGAGTATTCTCGAAAAAGATAGACTTAGATAGCCGTAAGATGTTCCTATGCGCCTACGTCCTGGACTACATACAACACCTTGAAGCTGGCCATTCACGGCCTGGCCCTGACTGACATCCCCCCGGCGCCGAAATGACCATCGGATACTTCGACGCTACGCGTCCTTGACAAACGCGCCTCGATCACCTCCGCCGCGTCTGGGGCTTCAACTTCATCCGACAAGCGTCTCCAGCATCTCCACGGGACCACGACGTCATGGGGTTCTGCACAGGCGGCGTCATCGCAGTCCCCGTAGCGGCCGAAATCTTTGTGAGCCTGTTCTGTCAGACGAACCTCGACGAAGCTTCATCTGAAGCCTGTGTCGTCACTGCCGTGGCGTACTGCTTCAAGGGCAGATACAGCGAGACGCTGCAGTGGGCCATTTGGACTCTCGGGGCGACAAGGCTGAGTCGCTGACTAGATAGGACTAGGTAGCCCGCCACAGAGCGAGGATATCCAGGACCTGACAGTTTTGGGCTTTTGGCCGACGAGCCGGAGAAGCAACATTGCTGGCTAACGGCTTTCGCGTCAACGAAGCTGCAACCTTGAGGCGGCGGGCATGAGCAAGATGAAAAGAAGGTGGTGGGAACGGCACTAAATACATAGGTAAGTCATAAGTCCAGGTACCTAAGGTACCTAACCGAGAAAGGCACCTGTTGTGCAACGTCCCACAAATGTGCCGGAAATGGAAGTATCTGGACATCCCCGTCATCCGTGCCTGGAGAGCATACCTGTAACCTAACTATCGCAAGGCGAAGAAGCAATAGTCGCGATCGTCTGCGATGGCTTCTGTGCGGAAGACCCTCTAATTATACTCCCTAGTGCAATATGCATCGTTTGAGCGGCAGACGTGGAGCTGCGTGCCGTCCCGACGGTGATGCGATGAGCGATGGTGAAAGTTTATTCGTGGCAGCCAGGGCGAGATGTATACTGGCAACTTGCGTTGGTTTGAAGATGTATTGCGCTTGTAATCCCACGGTAGCATTATTCGCATTACTGGCCTCATCTACGGATACACCAGGCGTCATAAGTATCCAGTGTCCGTACGCTCTATGAGGTCTATGTAGGATGGAATGCATCAGCAGCGCCTCTGGACCATCAGCGGCTACCAGATTCTGTTCTGGTACTCTTCGTGGAAGGCTCCTTTATATATCGGCAGTCCGTCTTCCGGGTTCCCTGCCTGCTTCGAAGACGTTTCCACGGACACGAACGTGGTTTGAAATAGCAAGAGCATACCTTTGTGAGGTCTTCTCCGTGAATTTACCTTCTCTGCTCCATTTTCCTTCACCATCGTCCTCTTGTATTAGCACTATTTCATCATCATCAGTATGGGTAAACGTCCCACGATGACAGTGTTGGAGACACTGGATCTTTTTGGCGTCTTCGGCGCTGTTCTCCTCGCTGCCGTGTCGGCCCTGGTGACCGGTGTATTTGGAAGAGACCCGGAGGACGAAAAGTCGTTGTATCTCTATGTGTGTTATGCAGCGACTCGGAAGATGTTGTCTCTGTGCTCGGCAGCGCAAATACAGTAAGTCGTTACATTCGGTGCGCTCCCGTATCTCCCCCCTCCCCTTTCCCTTAAAACGAGAAAGAAGAAGCAAGGAGGAATATAGGAGTAGTATCCTCATAGGCTCATAGAAGGGAGAGAGAGAGAAACCCCCATGAGAAAGCGAGCAGGCAAGCCAGCTAATGCACCCATGTTCCATCTCGGCAGATTCATCTGTCCCCCAACAGAGGCAGCCTATGAAAACCACGCAAAAATGTTCCAGATGACGCCTCGGTCAGTCGACTTGCCACACGATGTCCGAGGCTTCTGGTTCGGGGACCCAAATGCCGAACACGTCCTCATTTGGTATCATGGTATGTGTAGCCAGGCAATTCCCGCACGTTCATCCACAAAACTGACCACATGTTGGGCGTAGGAGGTGGTTTCACTATGCCCGGCCCGGAAGGCCACTTCAAGTTCCTAATGAATTACATCAAGACCCGGCCGAGCAACAAGCCAAGCCTCTCCATCCTGTTCCCCGATTACTCCCTGAGTCCGCAGGCCCAGTATCCCACGCAACTCACTCAGGCAGTCGAGACGCTGCGCTATCTCATCACAACCACCAAGCGCAGCCCATCCAAAATCATGATCGCAGGTGACTCGTCTGGCGGCAACCTTGTCATGGGAGTCTTATCTCACTTGAAACACCCCCATAAGGCCATCGACGAGCTAACACTGACTGAGCCGCTCGCTGCAGCGATGATGATGGGTCCTTGGTTGGCGCTCAACGACCCGGATCCGATTCTGGCGGGCTATAGTGGCAGAGATAGTATGACGGAGTTGTCGCTGGTCCGTTGGTCTCGCGATTACATGGGGAGCGCGACCCCAGATCCTTACACGGATCCGTCGTGCGCGCCGGCCGAGTGGTTCCGCGGGGTCCCTGTCCACAAGATGTTCGTCATGGTTGGATCCAACGAGTATCTGTTGCCGTGCATTGATGATTTTGTGAAGAAGTTGGAAGTGAGTGTAATTACTTCCTTGTCTCCTGCGTCGCCCTGTCTCTCTGCTTTAGCTTGTTTGAGGACGAAAGGGCCCTGAGGAACGTCGACTAACAGGCGCCACAGGCTGGCTATGGTCCCGTGGAGTATTATGTCGCGGACAAGGAAGTTCACGATGCGCCGTTTGTCAACTTATTGTATGATTGCTGGGCCCCTACCGGTCAAGGGACGAAGCTGAAGGACTGGATTGAAGGCGTGATTGCTTGAGAATTTATGGCAATATTGTGTGCTGCGACTTGTGAGCTTTGATGAACCGGATGGAACCGGTCGGACCGGCGAGAAGTCTTTGAGAACATGCAAGCTCATCCAGCTACAATGGCCCTCCTCCTTGTGCTAGTAATAGACTAATAGTCAACCTTCATCAATCAGCAATGATTTGAATGGGCGTCATACCGTATATGCAGGATCAACAAACACAAATCACCAGGTCTAAGTCGACAGTGTACCGTGATTTGGCGCAAAAGTCTGGACGCAGAAATTAGGATAGGCCGAAACTTTACCAATGCGAGTGTAGTTATTAGCTAACAATGGTAAACATTTACTCGTGGGTGTAACTTAGAAAGGACTTAGATACTAGGTAGATAGTGGGTGTCCTTTTAGGTTACATCCACGAGTATGTAGAAAGATCAGAGAGAATGGAACAGCACCAACGTTAACTGCAATACGTTCGTTCTTATTTGCACTGATACCCCTCCTTCCCGTTGATCCTGCCAGACTTGACCTTCCTATGACGCGTGCTGTCTCAACTGCGCGCGTACTGCTTCAGTGAAGGTGTCTTAGAGACGTATGCACCCAAGTTGGAGTCTGGACCGCATTATGCCTAGAGTTCAATGCGGATCGAAAGGTGCGCATTTGAGGAGATTATGTAGCAAGCTCAGGCTAGCCGATGAGCCGACTTCTCATCCTCGACGCGACGGACTGCAGCCTTCGGAAGTTCAGGTGCATGATGCTCGTGCCGGAATTGAGGCAGCAAGCCATGCATTATTTGGGCAACTTCTCATAGGAAGATGGAGTAAAACTCCCCCTAGATAGACTTCTCGCTCATATCCTTTTATTTATAGAATGGGGGATTGATTCCATAGAACAAGCCTGCGCTGATCAGCCATCTTCGTGAGCATCGTTCGTGACACATGTGTTCATACTTGTTGGTTTAGCGCCCCGTGGCCGGTCACACAGCAAAAACCCCGTCGAACGACGAAGGATTCCAGTGTTGATGTCTTGAACTGTGACACCAAACGAAAGAGACTTGAATATTGTGGGTTGTAATTGTACGCCTATCATGGCCTATGCCAGCAGGCTTTGCATGTTCGCACTTGGCTTCCTTGGCGAATAGGACCAGAGTCCAGAGCTTCTTAGTAAGAGTATACAGGCATACAAGAAGCTGTATCAGCAGCACTCCTGAGTCCTGGCAGCAGCACCCAGATCCGGCTCCTGATTTCTTTGTGCGATATCCCCTTTAGGCTTTTCCCATCAGCCATCCGTCTTTCCTACCTCCGCTTGTCAAAGTAGATTTGAGCAACAAGTGGCACATCTTGGCCGTATCTTCTTCGTGACTCCTATTTTTTCTTCGTCCCGATCGCCAGCGGCCACTTGTCCTATTGCCGATTCCTCATCAATATGGTGCAACGTCCCATGCTGTCAGTGCTGGAGCTTCTGGACCTTTTCGCCGCCCTCGGTGCTGTAATCCTCACTGCCGTGTCGGCCCTACTGACTGGCCTGCCCGGGAGGGGACCTGATGACGAGCCATCGTTGTATCTCCATGTGTGTTATGCAGCGACTCGGAAGTTGCTGGCTCGATGCTCGGCAGAGCAGTTACAGTAAGTTGTTGCACATGTTCGTCGATGAAGAAGAGAGGAAGCGAGTCAGCTAATGCAGCCATATACACTGGCAGGTGGCTTCTTCCGCGCGCAAGTGTCGTATATCAGCAACAAACGAGAGCATTTGAATTGACGCCTCGTGTGTTCAACTTGCCGCACGGCGCGCGAGGCAATTGGATCGGGGACCCGGACGCCGAGCATGTGCTTGTCTGGTATCACGGTGTGTTGCGAGACCATTCCCAACCGTCATCGGTTGTCCATCATTCGTCATCTATAGAACTGACCAACTGTTGGGCGCAGGCGGCGGTTTCGGCCTGCCCGTTTTGAACGGGCACATCAAGTTCCTCATGCGGTTCATCAAATCTCGGGGAAGCCGCAAGCCAAGCCTCTCCATATTATTCCTCGAATACACCCTGGCCCCGATAGCCCAGTATCCCACTCAGTTAATCCAGGCAGTCGAGACGCTGCGCTATCTCATCACAACCATGAAGCGCAGCCCATCCAACATCATGATCGGCGGTGACTCGGCCGGCGGCAACTTGGTTACTGCGGTCTTGTCCCATCTAAAACACCGCCATGAGGCCATCGACAAGCTTACGCTGAGTGAGCCGCTCGCCGCAGCGATTATGATGGCTCCCTGGACGGGGCTGAACAGGCCAGATGTGCTTCTGGAGCGCTATAGTGGCGGCGATATCGTTTCAAAAGCATCGCTGCACAGATGGGCTGCCAACTACACGGGCGACGCGACGCCAGATTATTACACGGATGCATCGCGCGCGCCGGCCGAGTGGTTCCGCGGGTTCCCTGTCAACAAGATTCTCGTCTTGGCTGGGCAGGACGAGTACCTGTTGCCGGCAATTGATGGGTTTGTCAAGACGTTGCAAGTGAGTGCTCTTTTTCTTTGTCTTCTTCGTCTATTCGTCTCTTTGGTTCGTTCTGTTCTCGGAGTGAGGCTTTGGCAACATCGCTCTGTTGCGGACGTGGAGTTATATCATCATCGGAGTCTAATAGGCGCTCACAGGCTGGTTATGGTCCCTTCGAGTTTTACGTCGCGGACAAGGAAGTGCACGATGCGCCGTTTGTCAACTTGTTCTGTCATGACTATTCTCCTACAAGGCAAGGAACGAAGCTGATGGATTGGATCGAGGGAGTGATTGCATGAGGACCGTGACGAAATTTCTGTAATGTGAGCTTTGATGACTTGGGCAAAACGGGTTGATACCGAAGTAGTTGACGAGAACGTGCAGGTCATCCAGCTACAAGGAACCCTTCCTTGTGGCTACAGCCTTCATTTGTCGGGAACCGTTTGGATGAGCGTCATACCATACGCGCATGATTCATGGCTGAACAAAATGTTAACCAGAAATGGTATCAAATTACCTGCGTATAGTATAGACACGTCGAGGCGAGATAGGATTCATGGGGCGAAGCCACGTCGTCCACCCACAAACTTCTTCCTTTCGCAACTCCCAATCTCTGCTGTAAGAAACACTTGAGGCCATCAAAAGCTTGTTTATCACAGTTTTGCGTGTAAGAATCACGATAAGCCAGACTGGTTCGCAGTCAAATGGCGTCGCAGCTTTTGACGAGGCATCACTTTTACTGCAGAATTGGTCCATGCGGATAGTGCCGGTAATTGCCTCGGAGATCAAGAGCTAACCTGGGACTTGTTGCAGCGCCAGTTCCGCTGATTGACTGAGATCGCGACTTTCTACTCTGAGGGCTTCGAAGGTGACTCCCAAGGGCTTGCACTGATGACTCGGTCATGATTTCATCTCAGAGGCCGTAAAGCCAAATCGCGAAGGGGATGACGAAGCGTTACGTCGGTACCTGTTTTGAGATTCTTGAACAAGTGAGTATGTATGCACTTGATGGGGTAGGTAGGTAGGTACCGGTATCATCTCGGTGATCGGGACCGAATTTTTGTAATGCTTGCTTCAACTTGTGATTTGTTTGGTATGAGGAATGGAGTTGCACGGAGTAAATAAGACGCCGTCGGCCGATATAAAACGACCACGGGCCCACGGCTCACACATTGATTCGTCAGAAATGGGCGCCATGGCCCAGCTCGAGGATGGAGGCAGGTCAGCCACAGCTTCGACTCCCGATAAAATAAGCGCCTAGAGCATGTACAGGGCCACTGTACAAACATACCTGCAATACCTACCTCGTAAATATCTCTACCTACGCAGTCCAACTTGGGTACCTATGCGACCGCCCGGTCGGATTTCCCCATACATAGGTATACATATTGGCAAGAAATCGTGCCGACGACGTCTACTTCATGGAGGCGCGATCTCTGAAACATGGTGTATCTACGAAATGGCAAGGCACCTGGTGTTAGAACTTTGAGATTTACCTAATTCATGTATGTAACCCTTTTCTGACCGTGGTGAGATGACGTCTTGGCTTCCTCGAAACTCCACTAACGTATCATGCCTACCTATCTAGGTAGGTATTTATACTTGCCTAGATCCCTCTCGATCTGGCAATCGCCTGCTTACCTCTTCATTCACGGCTCATCAATGACTCTTTGAGACAATGTCTACAGCACAAGCAAATGCGCCGAATCCCCCCCACGCCGCGAACGACCTGGTCGCTGCAGAGGACATTCCTGTAAGTCTGATTCGCGTTGAGTGAACCGGATGCGAGTCTAATGTAATATTTAGGTAAATGATCAAGATGAGATCGATTCTGTCTTCTCCGAAGAGTTTGTGAATTTCACAATCCACATGCTATTCTCATTTCCTGACGTCCGTCGCAGTCAAAATTCCACAACGTCCATTGCGTCCAGCGTTCTTGAGTACCGTCACATCCAGGGTCGTACCTATCATAGTGATAAGTTCACGACCAATTATTTCATTCCCAACGACGACCAGCAGCTCGAAACGGAGGAAATATGGTTCGAGTCACCGCGAGCCCAGATTATCGGCGGGCTTGCACGCTAACGCGACATGCAGCCACCATGGCCTGACGATCCTTCTTGACGACCAGCTATTTCTTGCGCCTCTTAAGAAAGATAAGATCCACGTATGTGCCAGCTAGGCGCTCTGAGAGACATAGAGGCACTAGAGGCTTTTTCCTGAATTATGATGCTAATACAGGATCATTTTAGCGGGTGCTTGACGTCGGTACGGGATCCGGTGAGTTGTAATCGGGAATTCCTTATATGGCTGTCGCTGACCGATCTCAGGCATCTGGGCAATGTACGACCGAGCAACACCCGATAATATGTCCGCAGCATGCTAAAAAAAATTGAATAGTGAATTTGCCGACCAGTTTCCCAATGCTTCAGTCATTGGCACAGATCTTTCTCCGTGCCAACCGCAGTGGGTTCCACCAAACCTTTGCTTCGAGATAGACGACGCCACGCTCGAGTGGACTTGGGATGCCAATCATTTTGACTTTATCCACATGCGCTACATCGTGGGTGGCATTGAAGACTGGACAGCCCTCTTCAAAGAAGCCTATAGATGTTGTGCGCCAGGAGGATGGGTAGAGTCTCTCGAGTACGAGCCTGAGTTCTGCAGCGACGACGGGTCCATCGAACTGGAGCCTGTTCTTGCCTCGTATGGAGAGCTATTTCGAGAGGCCAGCAAAATCCTGAAACGTCCTCTGTTTGTGAAAGAAAAACTGCCACGAGCTCTTGACGAGGCTGGCTTCATTGACAAAAGGGTCGTTCAATACAAAGTATGTGCTGCCATCTAATTGCCTTTTGAATGTTCAATGAAGAAATTAACTCGTCACCAGGTTCCCATTGGACCTTGGGCAAAAGATCGCAGATTGGCTGAAGCCGGGCGTTTTGCCCGAGAGACTTTGGAGCATGACATTGAAGGTATGGAATGTCCCCTTTTCTTTACTTGTATACATAAAAGAATAAACAATACTCACCTTAGGTTATCAGGTTACACTCAAATGCTTTGGCAAAGTGCCCAAAAGCCAGAAGACGAGTACCACGCGTGGCTTGCGAGTATGCGCAAGGCGATCCGGAATTCCAAGGTTCATAGCTATATCGTGGTGCAGCTTGTGTACGGACGCAAGCCAGAGTAATCCAGCATTCGCATGGTTGCATTGGGCCATGGACGTTGAGCAAATTCTCATATCTCATAGCGTCAAAAAAGTATTCTCTAACAATTCGCCTCATTGCTGCTACCTTGCCTGTGTGGTCACCGATGTGATACCACCCTGTTTTCAGGTGAACCACGACAGAGCCGTCGCTAATTGCACGTGACGAACTAATCTTACCAACTTTTACTGTCTACCAAGACAGTAGGCGACGCGCAATTGCAGTTATACACCTCGAGCTGCCACTTATCTGACCTGATACCCCCCGGAATTCGGCGATGTGGCTGTTTGGCGTATCTGAGCACGTCCTCCCGCGACAATCAATGGCTTTCAACCCGACCATTGCCTTATCTAGTCGGGAGCTTCGTTCTTTGCTGCTTCGATCACCCAACGTGAAATAGGGACGGCTTTCTCTTCGCTCGACGAAAGTATCTATATCTAGGCCCGTCACAGCATCCACTCTCACTGATCAAACCTTTTGGTTGGTCACGGATGACGAAAGTATCGGACCTGCACTCCAACTGATGGGAGACTCAGAGCTCTGTCTTGGACGCGCACAGAGACGATGTGTGTGCGGTTGGTCAGCGAATGCACCTCGCACACGTCAAAGAAGCTGCAGAAGACCAGCCCTGGATCAGCCTACGTCTTACGACGATTTCTTTTGCTCCCTGACAACGAGAACGATCTTGTACCAAAAAGGTATCGGTTGGTTGGGCGGCCGGTTTCTGCACGAAACGTCCAAAAAGCCCTCATCTAAGGTAGGTATGTACTCCACATGTGCTTGCGGAGTAAACAGCGAAGACACACCTAAATGCTGTCAATATTCAATGCGATAGATGTTGCATTCTGTCCTTTTCGCCAGCTCTAGGGGCCAAATATCTATGGCTTTTGAGCAATTCGGGGGCATAATGGTGTGTGCGCGTTTCACTAAAGAGTCGAGTTTCTCAAGCTGTGGGAAAGTGGGAATACAGGTACATACCTAGAGCGACATAGAGGTACCTAAGGTATGTACTGTACCTGCCTGGCACTCCTATGAACGTTGGGGCTAATGTTCGAGGGTGGAAGCACGTCAGCGGTCAGCCACATGCCAAGATTGGGAGAATCAGCTTCAATAGGCTTAGAACATATACATATGTAGGTAGGGATGTGTACCTATGTACATTCTCCGTATGA
Organism: Claviceps purpurea; assembly: GCA_029405325.1. Classification (NCBI taxonomy): domain Eukaryota; kingdom Fungi; phylum Ascomycota; class Sordariomycetes; order Hypocreales; family Clavicipitaceae; genus Claviceps; species Claviceps purpurea. Next base: position 914,338 of record CM055783.1, on the reverse strand, counting down.
GCGACCGCCCGGATTGGGTTTCCCCGTAATGGGAATCGTGCCGGCGACGTCTACTTCATAAAAGCGAGGTTCTTGAAACATGGTGTACCTATATGACCTGTCGGGGCACAAGGTGTCTGAGCCTTGAACCCGAGTATCTACCTCCTTATCCATGTAATCTGCTCTGACTGTGGTGAGATGAGGTCTTGGCTTCCTCGAATCTCCACTAACGTACCTACCTCCTACCTCCTAATCCACCTACCTGGGTAGGTATTTAAACTTGCTCGGTCCCGCTGGATCTGTCGATGGCTAGGTTGCTTACCTCTTCATTCAAGATTCAATGAATTTATGAGACAATGTCTACAGCACAAGCAAATGCGCCGAGTCCACCCCACACCGGGAACGACCTGATCGCTGCAGAGGATATTATTGTAAGTCTACGGAGTAATTCGCGTTGAGTGAGCCAAACGCGAGTCTAATGTACCTAATCTGTAGGTGAATGATCAAGATGAGATCGATTCTATCTTCTCCGAAGAGTTTGTGAATCTTATGATCCATATGTTATTCTCATTTCCTGATGTCAGTCGCAGTCAAAGTTCCACAACGTCCATTGCGTCCAGCGTTCTCGAGTACCGTCAATTACATGGTCGCACCTATCATAGTGATAAGTTCACGACCAACTATTTCTTTCCCAACGACGACCAGCAGCTCCAATCGGAGGACTTATGGTTCTACTCACCACGAGCCGATGTTGTCGACGGACTTGCACGCTAACGCGACATGCAGCCACCATTTCTCAACGATCCTTCTTGACGACCAGCTATTTGCAGCACCACTTGAGAAAGAGAAGATCCACGTATGTGCCAACTAGGCGCTCTGATAGACTCAGACACCCTAGAGCCTTTTATCTTTGTACTAATTCGGGATTATTTTAGCGGGTGCTTGACGTCGGTACGGGATCTGGTAAGTACTAATCGGGATTTGTTACATATGGCTGTCGCTGACCGAATTCTTAGGCATCTGGGCAGTGTACGATCGAAAAAAAACCGATAATATGTCCGCAGCATGCTTACAAAATCGAATAGTGAATTTGCCGACCAGTTTCCCAATGCTTCAGTCATTGGTACAGATCTTTCTCCTTGCCAACCGCAGTGGGTTCCACCAAACGTTTGCTTCGAAATAGACGACGCGACGCTCGAGTGGACTTGGAACGCCAACCATTTTGACTTTATCCACATGCGCTACATCGTGGGTGGCATCGAAGACTGGACGGCCCTCTTCAAAGAAGCCTACAGATGTTGTGCGCCAGGAGGATGGGTAGAGTCTCTAGAGTACGAATCTGAGATTCGCAGCGACGACGGGTCGACCGAACTGGAGCCTGTCCTTGCCTCGTATGGAAAGCTATTTCGAGAGGCCAGCAAAGTCCTGAATCGTCCCTTGTTCGTGAAAGAAATACTGCCACAAGATCTTGACGAGGCTGGCTTCATCGACAAAAGGGTTGTTCGATACAAAGTTGGTGCTGTCATCGAATTGCCCTCTGAATGTTCAATGAAGGAATTAACTCGCCACTAGATTCCCATTGGACCCTGGGCGAAAGATCGAAAATTCGCTGAAGTCGGGCGTTTTGCCCGGGAGGCTGCGGAAAATGACCTTCAAGGTATGGGATCCCTCTTTCCTATACTTATATCCTTGAGAGAATAAACGATGCTTACCCTCGGTAATCAGGTTACACCCAAATGCTTTGGCAAAGTGTCCAAAATTCAGAAGACGAGTACCACGTGTGGCTCACGACCCTTCGTAAGGCAATCCGAAACCCCAAGGTTCATAGCTACATGATGGTGCAGGCTGTGTACGGACGCAAGCCAGAGTGATCACTGATCCGGTATTCGCATGGATGTATTGGACCATGTAGTTGAGTAGATGTTTATGTGACAAAGGGCCGAAAAAGTATACTGTAAACAACTTGCCTCATTGCTTTTATACCTTGTCTACGGTCTGTGCAGTGTGATACGATGTCGCTCTTGGTCGTGTTGATCTGAAGTGAGCCCTCCTGGACCGCCAAAGCCAGGATGCAAAACAGGCTAACAGCTCACGTGAGTGGCTGAGAACGAGATTCACAGCGGAACCGCAATAGGTACATTTTGCTTATCTGACACGTGGTGCTCTGCACTGCTCTGCACTCGGCATCCGGAAGTGTTATGTGAGGAGTCGGATATCCCTACCGACCCGACCAAAAGGTCAGAACACTAAGCTGATGAGAACCAGCTTAGTGGGGGATATATAGGTACATGCAAAGACGGACAGCCGCTGGCTTACAGGGGCTTTCAGCGCATCATGAGTCAGAGCTGTCGGCTCATGATTCATCATGTATGTGGGATATCAGCTCTTTCTGGACTTATCATATATTCAGGACACCAAATCATGATTCATCATGATCCGGAATATGCAGGAAATTGGTATTCGGAATATGCGAGGACAGACAGGAGGACATTGTATATATCGCTGGCTCTTCTGTGAATCAGCGGCGCCAGTGCACTAAAGCCGCCAGACCACAGGGGCTTTCAGCGCATCGCTGTGAATCAGCGGCGCCAGTGCACTAGAGCCGCTAGGCCACAGGGGCTTTCAGCGCATCAGAGCTGTCGGCTCATGTTTCACCACGATATCAGATCATGATTCATCATATGTTCGGGTTGTGTATGTATATCGCTGACTCTCCGAGTCTCCCCTTGGTCTTAGAGGGATATCACGCACTTCTAGAGTGTCTTGTAGAGTCATAGTCGAGTTTTTCGTCTTCAACATCCAGTTCCCGGACGGACCCATCATCAGCCCCGTCGAATCGGCCGGTTGCTACGTACACGGTAGATGCAGGCCCCGAGACTTCCCCCGCGTCCTATTTATGTCACATACATACATACATACATGCATTAGGCCTGTAACGCAATCTTAGTCTAATAGACAATATTGCTCTCGTGAGTCGTAAGTGTGTATACCTCGACGTTCTCAAGGCTCTTGCAATCGGTCGACACCTTGATGCCTTCGAGCTGGATGGTCTTTTGGGGAGCCATCTTGTTGATATCGGGTTCGATGTTATTTGAATAGAGTTGATGTGTTATGTCACGGCTGGGTTCGCACGGGAGGCGGACGTGTGAGGCTATTAACGAAGAGAGTAGGATAAAGCAAAGAAGAAAGAAGGAGAAAAAGTGTAGGGGTTGATCCCTAGGCCTAGTACACTGCACTGAATCTGTAGCGGTCAGGTGACGTGGCTGAGGGACATATTGGAATAGAATGGAATTTTTATCGTAGCTCTCTTGCAATAAGAGTCCAATACCTAGAATTGATGTTCAATGTCATTGTTCATCATAGTTCATGTCTCTGGATCAATGCTGAATCCGCTACAGTGAATTGTCAATTGGCGTTTGATCATTTTCTTCTACGAGACAGCAGCCGGTATAATGCTTAGCTCTAGGTAACGTGTTTCTTTCAAGCAGAGTCACGGATTGTGTATCTAATTCATGTAGACCCGTATGTGGACTATAATTTACGGCCGTCGGCTACACCAACAAACCTGGGAGCACCAAACAATGTACATACCTAGTCATGAACATTTCTTCGGCTTACACAATACATCGTGTCCGTGGAATGAGTCAAGTAGAGTCTAGAGACATAAAAGAAATTGTATTTAATAGATTGAGTGTATCATTTGGTCCGATTTGAACGACGCGGGACCGCAGAATGAGTCTATGAGACCTTCGAGCATTCCTTCTACTTAACTCATTCAGTGTTGAACTCAGGCAGGGGATCAACGTTGTCGGGGTGCACAGTACTTAGCTTGTGCGGCATGGGGAGCCGTCGCCGGTGATGAGACGGCGTTGTGTGGTCGTCTGACTGCGCGGCATCGTGATCCGACGCCAAATCGTCACCTGCCTCCAACTGCGCAGCATCCTCCTCCAACGCCAAATCGTCACCCCCCTCCAACTGCGAAGCATCGTCCTCAAACACCGACTCTTCGCCCCTCTCCGACTGTACCACCTCTTCCTCGGACTGGACGCTCATTCGTCGCTTCCTCTTGCCGCCACGTCCGCTTTTGGGGGTAGCAGGCTCGTCATCGCTCGCAATGTAAAACGAAACGTTGACAACCAGCAGACCATCTCTAATTGTCCATTTGTAGATGTTACTCTCCCCGAACAAGTCTTCGATGTTACGGGGCTGCTGCTCCTCCCACTGGCCAATCTTGACTACCATGGCTGGCCAATGACGGAAGGGGAATGGGTAGAGAAGTACGTCATACCGAATTGCTTCGACCAGACAACGAATGCCGGTATCCCACCTGGCACACCCTGTTCGCTTGGGGCAAAGCGGGCTAAGGATAAAACGCTTGTCAAGATTGGCCAGTGGGAGGAGAAGCAGCCCCGTAACATCGAAGACTTGTTCGGGGAGAGTAACATCTACAAATGGACAATTAGAGATGGTCTGCTGTTGAGGGGATTCAGTTGCACTGAAGCTAAAGTATTCAAGTCAGAATAAGCCCAGTGTGTAACAAGATCTAATGAGTAACGACGTACGAAGTGAACGACAGAGTGATTGCCTAGTCCATGCACGAGGCACCAGAGATGCTTGGGCTTCAATCGTAGGTTCGAGTAGTATGGACACATAGTGACCGTCGTAGGGGGAAGACTCAGGGGGGGGGGCTCTTTCTTTCTTCTGGTCTGCTGGTGAGCAACGTTCAAGCGAGAAGTAATGTCTCGCTTGAAAGCGCTTGTCCGTTCTCGATGAGGGACGAGGGAAGCCGCAGGAATCATCTGTGACTGCTGCGGCTGCGGCTGCCGCCGGACGTTGCTGATCCGCTGAGACACATGACGAGGGGGGGGCTTCAAATTGCCGATCTTGCCTCGTTGACGGGGGGGGGGGGGGGGGGGGGGGCGCGTCAAATACTTGTGAGCCTCGTGGCTCTTCCACGTCATCGGCCTCAACTTCGATTGCCGATGGACAGGGTGTATGACAATATGGGCATTTGTCCGCGCCTTCGAAGAGATACCAAATTTGGCTATGCGTAGAGGCCGGCCTCATGGGACACATGGACGATTGGTGGGCGGGAGCCATGGTCGGGGAGAGTTGCTCTGAATAAGTAGCCTGTTGGGAAAGAGATGTAGGAAAAGATTTTGTCAATCTTCCATCTGGGAGGGAAGATGGAATAATATATACAGTCAAACCTCGATATAACGATTCGCCATAAGACGATATATTCACCTTAACGATATTTTTGGGCCAAATTTTTTGAAACCCCATCCCATTAGCGGTCCGGAGGCTCACTTCATGTCACTGACAGGGGGTTGACAGGGGACCGCAGCCAATCACGTCGCAGCTTTACGACGAGTACATCCTCGGGCCCGCAAAATTGGCATACAACAGAAAGTACCGCCGATCGCCGCCGTGACATAGAGGAACATCGGATTAACCGCACGGCGTGCTTGATTGAGAACAAATCTTCCTGCACTGCCGACTTCGCCCAATGTCAAACTTTTTCTTGCGCTTGGATAACGAGCAAAGAATTTATTGCGCAAGTTGGCTTGAGATCGGAATACCAACAATTGCCTTTGTGACTAAGAGCTACATCGCACTTATCGCAATAGTAGTTTGACTGAGATCGTGGCTATCACCTAATTTCCGTCAATCAAACGCCCAAGACCGAACTTCCTTGTGTTTTGAGCTCGATGATTGTGATTGCCCAAAGGCGTAGGGTACGCGATGAAGCATTTTGAAGCATTCGTTTCTGAAGTCATCATGTCACTCCAAGTCGCGATCAACGAGCAAGGGGGGTGTGGGGCACGTGACATGAAGTGAGCCTCCGGACCGCTAATGGGATACAAATAGCGATAAACCCCGCTGGCGTGATAAAAATATTTTTTTGCCAAAAAATCGTTATATCGGGGTAATCGGAACACAATTTCTGGGCGAGGTTCCCGACGAGGTGGCACTCCCCGCCCCACTTTTCCAGTTAATCTTGGTTAGGTAGGGTTAGTTAGGATTAGTGGTTAGGATTAGGTGTTAAGGTTAGGATTAGGTGTTAGCTACTGGAATTTGTAATGGAAAAAGTGGCGTTGGGAGTGCCACCTCATGTAGCACCTCTTTTTGGGCCCATTCCCCCCATTCCTCTCGCAACATCTGCCCTAACTCATCGCGAAACAGTTGTTTTGGCCCATTCCATCCAGTTCCTCGCTCAACATCGTACCTAATTCATCACTCGATGCAAATCCGTCCAACACTTCTTCTCAACATTTCACACGTATCACGAGAGCGCCAACGCCTTGAATACAACGCAGCCGCATACTCCTTCATCATGAGTAACAAAAGAACCGATATCAGCAGCTGTCGGGAGCTTATCCAGGATCTGATTCGTGACGGCTACCGACAAGAAGATATCCTTTCCAGAGTGAATACGCAAGTAGTTGCACAAGACCAACGTGCTATTAGCTTGCGTACGTTGCAGCTATTCATCAAAGAAAATTTGAGCTTAGATAAGCCCGATCTCGACGGCGTTCGCGAGCTGGTCCAGACTCTCATTCACGAGGGTATTCGACAGAGCGATATTCTTGGAAGTGTGAATGAGCAGCTAAGTGCAAACAACCAACGCACCATCAGCTTGAGCACATTGAAGCGAAACATTCGAGATTGGGGCTTCAATCAAAATACCAATCGAACCGACACCAACAGCCTACGAGAGCTGGTCCAGACTGGTCTTGCTGACGGAGATACAACACGGCAAATTCTGGAACACGTAAATACGCAGCGAATTGCACGGAACGAATTCACCATCACCATGCGTACCCTCCAACGACGGCTCAAAGATTGGGGATTAGATCGCAAGTCTCAGCATGCTCGTATTCTTCAGGAAAGCAACGAAGATATCTCTGAGCTTCTTGCACAAGAGGTTCCAGTTGCCACAATCCGACGTTCGATGAACGAAGCGATTGAAGAACAAGGCCTCCCGCCAATCAGTGAACGTACGTTTTACTCACAGCTCAAGAGCTGGGGCTTTCAACCGCGAGAACGCGTCCGTATCACGGATGAGCTGGTTGACTGCGTACGGCATCGCTTCTTCTTTTATGGAATATCTGATCCTTCACTTCTTCGCGATATTCAGCAATGCGACAATCTGCCGTGTACAGCCTATGCACTTCGGAAAATCCGTTACCAGAATGGGATGAAGCGTAGGTGTCGTACGGAGGAAGAGCGTCTTTCTGTCCTTCAACGTGGTCTTGAGTTCATGGAGTCAGATCTGCAACGATCGAGTGCAATCCTCAATTATGGACGAGAGACGTTAAGCCATTACGTTCGGCAGGAAGGCCAGGTCTTAGTCCCGCGGAACCCACTATACAATATCTATCGCGTATTGTATCCTGATGTGGTCCAGCGTCGATCCCCCGGGAACTTCACATTTCGCGGGAACTTTCGCGTGTCGGGGCCGAATTTTTTCTGGTGCCTCGACGGGTATGAAAAGCTGAGTCGGTTTGGCTTTGAAGTGTACGCATGCATTGATGCGTACTCTCGCTGCGTCATTTGGTTGTACTGTGGCCGATCTGCAACCACCGCGCTGAGCACATTGAAGCAGTATCTTCGTACTGTAAAAAACACTTGGCATGCGACCGCTGCTTACGAGGTCTGATCGTGGACGCGAAACTCCATTATAGGTAATGGCTCAGGCTACATTGGCAGCTGCAAATCCGATTACCGTTACGTACGAAGATAGAAACGGGAACGATCGAACCTTTACGCAAGGTGACCGGATGAGCTCCTGCCATCATTATGGCACAAGCACTCGTAACGTTAGGATTGAAAGCTGGTGGCGATTACTGCGTACGGGTGCTGCTCAGTACTGGATTCGCGTCTTGGGCTTACTGGTTGACCGGGGACAATTTTCAAAGGAAGACCTCGCGGATCAAATTGCCATGTACGCGGTTTACGGCCCTGAGGTTCGGAGAGACCTCGCCAATTTCGTCAACGTATCAAATACCCGTACAATTCGCAAGCAGAGAAATAGAGAGCATGTGGTCTCTGGCATTCCTGCCGATCTCTATCGTACGGAAGCAGCTCCAAACTGGGGTGTCCGTATTGACGAGGATGATAATGCAGCAGATCTCATGGCACTAAATCAACTGCTGGATCCGCTGGAGTCAGTTGACATTGACCGATTTCTCGCACAAGAGACCGAGGACTGGTGTAATGCTAGGCTCGAAGAAATGGGGGTTTTTGAAGCACCACGCAGAGATGGTGACGAGCCGTATATGGAATTCTATTTTGGCCTACAGCTACAAATCAAAGCACACCAAGACAGTGGTGCGCAACCGATTCTGCAGCTTAACCCAATACCCCTTGGGGGAAGCAGCGAGTACATGCGACTGTTCGACCAGACTAATATGCAGCGAGAGGATTCCAATCTTGAAGATAGCTCGATCCCTCCTGAGTTCTTTGAGGATGATGATTGGAATTCCTAGTTCCTCGAGGACGATAATTCAAATTGAATGCGCTAGACGAGACGCGGCAAGCCAATGACCATAGCGAGTAGAATGCTTACTTCCAGCTGCACCTGCGCTTCTGCGCATTCAATTTGAATTATCGTCCTCGAGGAACTAGGAATTCCAATCATCATCCTCAAAGAACTCAGGAGGGATCGAGCTATCTTCAAGATTGGAATCCTCTCGCTGCATATTAGTCTGGTCGAACAGTCGCATGTACTCGCTGCTTCCCCCAAGGGGTATTGGGTTAAGCTGCAGAATCGGTTGCGCACCACTGTCTTGGTGTGCTTTGATTTGTAGCTATAGGCCTAAATAGAATTCCATACACGGCTCGTCACCATCTCTGCTTAGATATAGTGGGTTACTTTTTTCAAACGTTTCACCCACGAGTACATGAGACGAAAAGTCGTTCTGTAGGAGCGGGTCTAATGGGGTATCCCTTTTGGGCGCCGTAACATCCGCCGCCGCAAGGCCGATGCCAATCAAGAAGTGGGTCACCGCTGAACACAGCTAGCGCAGCCCAGCACGTATCTCAGATCTGAGATCTCACTCCCTTCGGATAACGTCACGAAACTCTGCGTTCTACGGAGTATCGCTTCACCATTGCTGTATGTATGACCGCAAGTTGCAACACCAAACATAAAGGCACAAACCGGTTGCATGGTTGGGCACCTGATTAGCTTTTTATACACGCACAGAAACACCACGTAGGGCATGGAAAGCAACACACAGAGACACAAAATTGACCCGGAAACTTCCCTTCTGTGCCTATGAATGATTGCCTCTCAAACTTGCGGTCTCATGCGCTTGCATTGAATAGCAGTATCTGTTTCTGCTGCCCTTAAAAATTACACGATCCTGAACGGACAGTCGATAAGCCGGGTACTACTTCGACGAACGCCCGTAGACACCATAGCGTCTTCGAGCGCCATGATCTCAACCAATTTTGACGTACCTGCGGTGAGCTGTCCGTCATTCATGCGATAATTTTCGAAGCGGTTTGACAAAGACCAGTCCATTCCGTAGTACCCATTGCTGTGGAAAGGCAAGAAGCGCGTCAAGAGTGCCAAACTGCACAGAGGGAGACAGGCAAATCTTCGATTTGACCTCCATCATACCCATCAAACTCGTCAAGGGCTGCGCCATGGGGAACAATAAGAGTATTCGCGGGAAGCTCAGAACAGGGACCAAAACATCATGATAAAGATTTTGAAGTGAGAGGGATCAATTTTATGGGAGTTCAATAGTTACTGATGATACGACGGCAAGGTGATGTTGATGATGTTGATTGAAAGAGTAAGAACATTTGCTCGGTCAAGAGCGAAGTACGCGAGAGGGTGTGGAATAGGGAGGTACCTAGGTAGTCTTATCAAAAGCTCCACTTCTACGGCGCCGGAAACCGTTGGTCCCACTTCTACGGCGGCGGATGTTACGGCGCCCAAAAGGGATACCCGGTCTAATGTTGGGCCGTACCTAGATACCTCTGCGACGGACCCACAGTCGATGATCACCACAGCAACCAAGCTACATCCGCAAGGGGGCGCAACAGCGTGTCCAGTGTCAACAAAACGACTTGGAGGATGGAGCACAGACGTCACCAGAAGATGCAAACAATTTCTTGACTGGCAGGTACTGCAACCTCGACACATCTCTGCACGATTGCGTCTTGCGTTTTCTTCTTCTCCGTGCTCATTGTTCAGCTTCAGGACCCCTCCCTCATCCATTCCATCTCATCTACTCTCTTTGTTCCTGGTTGCACTATTGAATATCATTGAAACGATTACGACTTTTTCTTCATATAGCTCTCGACAGTTTTGCTCCTGTACTCTACAGTCGTTTCCACTCGGACGGGCGCCGGAGTCTTGACTCTTGCTGATCAGGGGCATCTGCTCGCATGCATTCGATCGACCTTGGCAATTGAATTCACCTTGTCCCTTCCACCTACTCGATTTCGTGGTAGTATATATCTGCAAGAGCGTCGACAACATCGTCCTCCGACATCAGTAGCGAGACACAGAGAATTTGGTGTTTGTACAGCATGGCGGATGCCGGGCAATCATCCATTACCGTTGCCGGTGAGTTGCAAGCACTGGGGCCACTGGGTCACAAGAATTACTCCGTTGCTCGCGTCACGCTGACTTTTGATTTCTTCCGCTTAGTTCGAGTGCGACCTTTTACAATCAGAGAAGCGGCTCAACTGTATGAATCCACGAATCTGTGCGAATGAAATCGCGAGGCCTGATTTTGGAGTGACTGATATGAACGGTTTGAAAGCAGACAAAAATCAGATGACAGTCCCGTGTTTTTGGGAGACGGCTCCCTAGCTGGAGTTCCGGCCCCGAAGCTGCACCAGCGTGGTCTTCGCAGTGTCATAAAGGTCGTAGATGACCGTTGCCTGTAAGTGCAATCGATGATTTAGCTGCCACTGCAACTCCGTTGTCGCCGTTTGCTAACAATTTAACCCCTATTAGTGTTTTTGACCCTCCAGAGGACAGTCCTGTCCAACGATTCTCCCGTTCGGTTGTGCCCACATCAAAAAAAGTCAAAGACCAAGTGTTTGCCTTTGACCGTGTCTTTGACGAGAACACCACGCAATCCGATGTGTACGAAGGGACGACGAAAAGTCTGCTCGACAGCGTACTCGATGGCTACAATGCCACCGTCTTTGCGTACGGTGCCACCGGCTGTGGCAAAACTCATACAATTACAGGCACAGCCCAGCATCCAGGCATCATTTTCCTGACTATGCAAGAGCTGTTTGAGAAGATCGACGAAAGAAGCCAAGACAAGACAACGGAATTGAGCTTGAGCTACCTCGAAATCTACAATGAGACAATTCGTGATCTCCTGGTTCCAGGCGGCAGCCCATCAGGTCTGATGCTCAGGGAGGACAGCAATCAGGCGGTGACAGTCTTCGGCTTGAGCAGTCACCACCCGAGAAACGTTGAAGAAGTCATGGATATGATTATTCAAGGCAACGAATACAGAACGGTTTCTCCAACAGAGGCAAACGCCACTTCATCTCGATCCCACGCCGTGCTGCAGATCAATGTGGCGCAAAAGGACAGAAACGCGGATGTCAATGAGCCGCATACTATGGCGACACTCAGCATCATTGACTTGGCTGGGTCGGAACGCGCATCCGTTACCAAGAACCGCGGCGTTCGGCTCACCGAAGGCGCCAATATCAATAAATCGTTGCTTGCTCTCGGAAGCTGCATCAATGCCCTCTGCGATAAGCGGCAACGCGCACACGTGCCGTACCGGAACAGCAAGCTGACTCGACTGCTCAAGTTCTCCTTGGGCGGAAATTGCAAAACAGTCATGATCGTTTGTGTTTCGCCCTCGAGTGCTCATTTTGATGAGACACAGAACACACTGCGCTATGCCAACAGGGCCAAGAACATCCAGACCAAGGTGACTCGGAACGTCTTCAACGTCAACCGACATGTCAAGGACTTTTTGGTCAAAATTGACGAGCAGATGGCTCTGATTAATGAACTCAAGGCTCAACAAAGGGATTCGGAAAAAATGTTCTACGCCAAATTTCGCAAACAATGCGATAAGCGGGATAGCATTGCTCGCGAAGGTGTGCAACGACTGCGGGCCGCTTACGATCACTCGGCAGCCGAGCGCCGAGAACGTGTCGAGGCGATGAAGAAGCTGAAGGCTCTGGAACGACGAATCGCACTGCTCACTGGATGGCTCGCGGCTTTTGATGCCGTCTGCGAGCGGCTGAGAACCGAAGACGTTCCGATGCCACAAAATCTGGTGGTCATTCGCAAGACTGCGCATGGTGTTCTTGCCGAACTGGAAAATAGCCGACAACATATTCATCAGAAGCTCGACAAGGTAACTTGGGAGCGAGCCATTGACACGGCACTGTCACATAGTCTGCAGCAACTGCAAGGTCTGGAAGGCGGCGGCGCCGCTGGCACATGCGAGCATGCGACACTGACTCGTGAAGCCGAGCTTCTCAAGGCCAACTTTGGTCGCGAGTCGTATCAACAGGTTCTCGAGCAAGACAAGCTGGGCGATGCTGTCATGATGCAAATGCTCTTGACCGCCCAGTTTGAGATGCTTGCGTCCCTATCAGACATCCTTGCCATGGACGCGGCCACAGCGGTAACGCATGCCAAAGAAGTCATCCACAAGCTTCTTGAAACTGGATTTCAGGCGGCAAGTCAGGTTGTGAAACCAGATGGTGGCTCCCTGCCCGTCATTGAACTTTTCCCTCCAACACGTAAAGGGACACCCAAGAGGAAGAAGAGCCTGAGCTGCTACGTCAGGCCCATTGCGCTGCCGGCACTCGCTGCTGTGCAAAGCGAACATGCGTTTGCAAGCCCCATGAAGTCGCCAAGAAGACGTAAGGTGTTTGGCGCGGCGAAGAAGGGCATAAGCTTCACGCCGGTCAAGAAGTCTAAAAAAGGGGGTGTGCGCTGGAGAGACGATGAAAGCGTGGACGGCACTTTGGCCGACTTTGCCTCTACCCCTCAGCATATGGATACAACTCCAGATCATCATCACCAGCAATTGTCGTCAAGCAATACAAGCAACAAATCACCAATTCCACCCCCTACGCCAGCATACCTTTCCGAGAAAAAGGAGCAGTCTGATGAGGGTGTGGTCGGAGTTTCTCGCAGCAGTCCTACGACGAAAGCCAACGCGTCAGAGCCTATGGGCGAAGAGGAAGAGGAAGAAGAGGGCAACAGCACCATCACGACAATGGCTCCCAGCCGATTCCGAGCTGGGTTCCTGTCAAAGAGCTCGAGAAAGTCAACGCAGCCGCAGCCACACGAATCCCCTCTGCAACAAATTGCACCACCCGTCAATCGCAAACTATCATACAACTCTCCTCAGACAGGCAAGGTGTCGCCACTGCGCGCAATGGATGCTTCCAAGGCAAGCAACCTTTCATCGCCCTCGCTGCCCGTACCACAAAGCAGGCTTAGTCCGTTACAGATGAAACCGGTTCCAACTGTTGTGGACGAGAACAATGCTCCATCCCATGGAACTGGAACGCCAAACTCGGGCTCAGGCTCAGACTCCGATTCGAGTCTTATTGACGCGCGTAAGCTCCGTAGCGCCATGCAGTCAGCCAAATTCCGCCGACCAAGCGCGCTGGGGGGTCCGCATAAGGGCTCTCAGGGAAGACGCGTTTCATCGGTCTCGTGCATTCCAGAACGAATAATGCCAAGGACCAGCATGGCAGGCGCCGCTCTGGCAAGCAGCACCAATGGCATCTCGAGAGCGCGTCGTGGAAGTCTGGAAAGACGTCGAAGCCCGCCTCTTACATGCTCGCCCGATTACAAGAGCGACCAGAGTCTGACGGCTGGTCAGGCCAGACGGATGAACCTGGGATCTTCCAGCCTTCGGCTCGAGACCACTTCGTTGAGTCCGAGAGACAGGTTGAGGGCGGCGCCGCGTCGCGTCACTATCAATGTCGGATCGACGCCTGCGGGTCAACGACGGCAGGAGATGAAAGGGAACACATCACTGCGATGAGGTTTCCGCGTTTCTTCCAGATGACCATTGTGTCAATGAGACGTGTCTGACGGCCTGTATATTGTATATACCTTTTCTTTCTTCTAACGGGACACAGTCTGCATGTCCATGGTTGTCGTTTTTCGTTTTCTTCCAATGGTCCAAAGCACGTTGACGTGCTGGACTGTTTATTCATTATTGGCCGTTGCGATTTATTTATTGAGGGAATTGGCGTTGGTGGGATAGATTGGTGATGCTGGAAACTGGAATTGGAGCATTGTGAGGAGTATTGTATTTTTTATAACAGAATGGTAACTTTCAAGTTCAAGATGACCAGATGAGGGGACCTAGGGGATCTAGGGGACCTAGGGGACGGTTTTTGGTGAAGTGCATGGGCGTGATGTTGCTTTGTTATGTGCACGCATGGCTAATATGTATAAGGTGTGATCATAGGACAGTGCAGGAAGTGGCTAGGAAGCTACGCTTACTGCTTTGTGCAATAATGATTGAAAGATGGCATGCGAGACACTATCAAAGCCTTGTAGGTATTTTTTGCGACGACGTCCAGCCAGGCACTGACTCAGAGCAGGTGAGTCTGCCCTTTCAGGTTTGAATGTGCGATCACAGTAGCGTCACGCGTGCATATTGTTCCAGGTCTCTGACGCCCTGAAGCTCATCACACTCGCGCAAGGCACAGAATCGGTAGAATGGACTACATATATGCAGCGTTTTCTTGTATAGAAGCAGGTATCCAAAATAGGCAACGTAGCTTATAACCTGCCTTCTCCTCATCAATACGGCGCGGCGAACATTTGCGCCCTATGAAACCCTTGTAAGTGACGTAGACATACTGAGGACGCAGCTTGTGAGTAGTGCATCCTCTTCTGCATGCATCTCTGCCTTCCCTAGTCAGTAAAAACGCTAATAATCCAAAACTTAATCCTGCATCTCGTGAAATCGAGACTCTCGTTCCGCCACAATATTTTGGCGTCATGTCTTTTGGGTGTTCAGCTGAGAAAGCCGCTGCCCTCGTATGTACCGTCGTATCATGTATGTACCAGTGTACCACACTCTTCCAGATGGGGCCGCGATGCATCAGCCGCAACAGAGTGTGGTTTCCTGCGCGGCACTCGTCGGCTCATCCCTACATGATTCCCCAGATTAGAGACACGTTTCCGGGTTCCCCTCATTTAGCAACAGCGTGGTTTTGAGTACAGAGAACGACATACCCGAGCAGCTCCTCCCATTGGAAGATGAAGGCCCCGACAAAGGCACCGAGAAAGATGCACAGAAGGATATAGCCGTTGTAGTACATTGCGAGCTTCGCATCGACTCTCGCGTTAGTTATGCGCTCGCCGCTGTGTACTTGGTGGCCCCCAAAATCAAGATGATCCCGAGGAAAACATACCAGCATGAGAATATAGCCAACAAAGAAAGCGAGCAGATGCAGAAACGCCCGTACTCCCTGCTGGAGAGCATTAGGTCGGAAAGGCGGGACGGCTTTGCCGCAGGTGATGGAGCTGACTGCCGCAGCGCAATTCTTGGTATTAGGCGGCGTTGCAGATCCGGTGGCAAACCCGGTGGTAGACTCGGTGGCGCTGGAGGTTGTCTGATGCCGCGAACGGTGCTGCCTGATGAGATAGCGATCGTATTCCTTGATGGAGCGGCGCAGTAGTTCGAGGACGAGAGTGAGGAGGAAGACGCCGATGCAGGAGCCGGCAAAGGCGGCATTGGAGGTGATGCGCCATTGGGAGGAGAGGAAGCAGGAGTCTATGGTGTAGAGGTTGAAGAGCATCTGCGCGCCGGGGGGGAGGGGCTGGTCAGCATCGTGGTCACAGATGGGTGTGTACTTTGCTCTGGTTGAGCGAACATGTATGATGTATGTCTTGGGATGTATAGGCTCGTCTTTCTGGTTGGAGAGTTTTGTTGGTGTTTATGGCGGGCATGTTTTGTCTGACTTACAGAGATCTTGCACCCACTGCCGCCGCCCATGCCGCCCATGCTTTTGGCTGAAGCTGTAGGCATGGCTACTGTGGTAGGCGAGCCGCCCATGGCCATTCCTGCGTGGCCAGCATGATCCATTGCGAAGGAAATGTTCGCACTTGTTGTTGATTCAACGACAACTACGTATTTGGGGGGATTCAACACAGTTGTCAGTTATTCCACACGTTAGCAAGCAGTGGTGTTGGCAAGGGCCGTCGTACGGACTGGCGCAACCGGATCAAGTCGAGGAAGGACAATCTGTAGAGAAAAGTTGTATGAATAGGATAGGTAGGTAGAAAGGAGGAAAAGAGAAGAGAAGACAGTTACAGAAAAGAAAGTATAGAGACGCAAAAAGTAAACAAGTTGCCGAAACTACGTGACCCCCTCGCAGGCCGCCACCTCACCGCAAGAACACCCACAAAGAGCCGCGCCAGACGCGTTAGACCCCCTTTAATTCTTAATTCGCTCTTATCTTCTATCTCTATGTGATTTCTCCTATTCCGTGGTCTATGTCCATTCGCTACAATTGAGCATGATAATGGGATCCGCTTGGCGAGCGAGCAAGAAGTCAGCCAACCAAGGCAAATGCTGCGTGCGTTTGAGCAAGTTTTGTGTTTAGTTCCTCAGGCCCTTGCATCATCATGTGGGAGTTGGCACTGGACAGGCTGGCAATCCGGCCACCCTCCCACTTTCGCGGAATCGCGGGTGGCTTTGGACCCGGGGTGGGGGTGTTCCCCAGCGTGGGCAGTGGGCACTGGCCCTGGGAATCCGATTTGCGACAAAGTCAAGATCTTGGCCCGGTGGGTCTTGGACTCTTGGTTCTTGGACTCTTGGAGCCTTGAGATGCCGGGCGCGGCTAATAATACTCCGCTTCCTGGGAGATGCATCATCATGCATGAGTTCCCTTCGATGCACAAACCGGGGGGCGTGTAACACCAATGAACGCCAGGTGCTTACCAGTTACATACATATGTGCAGCGAATATATAACATGTATGTGACATAAGTCGATGCGACCCTGATTGCTTTGGTGTGGCTGCCTTGCTTTGTGGGCAGATCTTCCGCTAACGTTACGCGAGCGACTTTCTTCGCGTGGGTTGCTCCCTAGTCCCGTTGAGCGTGTTCACGGGCCGGGCCGGGCCGAGGTGGCAGCACACATTCCTAGGCACGCAAGTAGAATTGTTCCGCAATCCATGTCATTTCAGACGGGCTTGGGTTAGGTATATAAACGATATTCCTGGAACTCGAGATTGCCCCGCCGCGTGTAAATGACTGAGAACCACGTGAACATAGACTACGCCGCGTTGTCAAGGACACGCGAGACAGTCAGAATCCACCCGGGGTACCGGCGAAGATGGCCTAGAGGCTAAGATACAGTGTATACATGTGCTGTATTCCAAATCAAAGAGAGTCGCATCTATTCTCGAATGTAACGCCCTGAACGCCTGAAGAATCATTTGTACACCGTTTCCCGTGGCCGCGCTCCCATATCCATGGCCACCTGACGCGGCCGACGGCCTATCTTCCTGCAAATCTGCGCACAGTCCCGCTGCGCACACTTGGTCGTTATAAGACCTATCGTGTTCTCCGCCACCTCCTTCCTCTCCTCCCTTCAAGACTTCTATTTCTTTATATTACATCCTCCCCCATCTTTCTCATCTCTCCTCAGCACTCAGGTGTTTTCGTACACATAATGCGTGTAGGGCCCTGGACCAGCCGTCGCACCACTACCGACCGAATTAGCCATCTTTCGTCCCGCAAGAGTTTCCTCCGCCCCGAAAAAAAAGACTTACATGGGCTCATCTCGGTCCACGTACGGCACGTCTCCCCTGAGATCTGCTTTAGTACCAGACTCCCCTTCAGAAGTTTTGACGTAGCTCTTCTCCACAGACTCCATCGACTCTGTGCTATTGCTGTATTCAGGGTTGCTGAAGCAGTTACCCATGTTGTCGATTTGTTCTTTTTTTTGGAGCTGTGTTTTTTACAAGGAATGTTTAGGAAGCAAGTAACTAGAGAGCTTTAAAGTTGTGTCTTGTATGCAGTGTTGACTGGTGTGTTGCTGGAAATGCATCTCAAAAGTCTCTCTGGAAAAGTTCGTCGTCTGTCGTATTTATAAGAAGCGCTTGCGGGAGCTATGCAGCATGCTGCTATACGCTACGCTCTGGAAGCTGTTCACGATGCACATACAAGACGGGCGCTCAACATAAAAATGGTGTTCAACGTTCTTTCTCTCTTCACTTTCCATCTTCGTCTCGTTCTTTTTCTTCTCTCCTTTCTCTCCCCTAATCTCAATCTGCAAAGAAAAAAAATATAGAATATGCTACACTGAGTTGTACCATCTCGGAATGTCTGCTGTGGCAGGTGTTCGGATTGTTCATGGTGTGCTGTTCGCTTTGTGCTTGGATGCATTCCTGCACAGAAGGTGGTCCGGTCGCTTGAGAAAAAAGCAAAGTGCACAATTGAGCTGCGACCGGTCGGTGGGAACAAGCGCGCAGCGTTTCAAAAGGTAAAAGGACGCATGCCTTCTTCGACACCAGAATTGCCATTGTTGACAGAGCGTCCCTCGCACAAAGGTGATCCACGACGTGTGCTTCTTACCAGCTCAAAGGCGAAATGGCATGTCTGTGGCTGCTCAAAACCGCGCACTGACGTGGTCAGCACAGACAATAGCCGAAGACGAGTTGACCAGGACACAAGAATGCTCATTTGGAAAAAAAAAAGAAGAAGAAAAAGAACAGCACTGCATTCGTTGGAACACTTAGTCGCGCAGACTCCCACTCAGACTACATTCTGTCCCAACCACTCCTTCCACTGCTCAACCGTCCACCCGGAACTCGTGTCCCGCACCACGCCGTCAAATACCACCGTAGGCGTGACATGCACGCCAACCAGCCTGTTCATCTTGGTAATGAGCTTCAAGTCACCCGTCACCTGGTTCCCGTTATTCAAAGACCCATCCTCCGCGGGTTTATTCGAAATCTTCAACAAGTCAAACACCTCCTCCTCATCGACACCCACCCGCCCCGCCAGCTTGGCCAAACGCCTATAGGTCTCGTTTCTCGTCTCGCATACGACATTGACGTCGAAATAACCCTTTTGCTCCTCGAAGAGCAGCGCGCTAAACTCCCAGAAGAGTTCGGGCCTGAGGCGCAGCACCGCGAGGGCGGCCTCGTGCATGAGCGTAGACGATGGGTGCCATGGCTGCACGGATGGGCGAAAGATGATGACGAGGTTGGAGGCCCAGGACTCATTTTCGCGGATCTCGGGAATGACTTCGGTGGTCAGAGTGCGGAAGAGCTTGGCGGAATAGGGACAGCAGTAGTCGGCGTAGAGCTCCAGGGTGTGAGAGGAATTGAAGAGGACCTCCGCGGGGGCACAGGACAGCTTGAGGCCGGCGAATTGGGGAGGGACGGCCATTGCGGGCGAGAGAGTTGCAACTTGCGATCGAGTTTCCAAGGCGAAGTTTTGGAATCTGGATGCGTCGTCTGTCGTTTTGTTGGTGGCGAGGTATGCTGCAGATGTTGGATGGTACGATCCTTACCGGTACCCTTTGTCTCTTGCGTACGGAGTAAAATCTCGCTTCCTCAGGTTTGAGAATTATTCACGCGATATATAGAGTTTGTGTGTCGCAAGAAACACAGAAAGGACGAAGAAGGAGGTGAGGGGTCGATTATTAGGTCCCCGCCTTTCACACCCACGTCACTATCGTGGCCATTGATTCGCCGTTGAAGCAAACGTTGTTAACCTGTTGTTCTAACTTCTAGCGCAGCTGAGGATTCGGATTTTCCCCGAGCATTCCGACAGCCAACGCTTCTGAGGATCGGGCAAGAAGCGCCATTTTTGCATTGTGCGCCCAGAATAACCGTGCAACACGCCAAGCTGCATCTCAATCATGTTCTTGGCGAGTAGACTCCTCTTCTCCGTCGGCAGCATGGCATATCCCAGCCACAACGCATGATTACACGACGGCAAATTTGGTCAGCTGGAGCAGAGTGAAGGGGATCATGGCTTGGCTCATCACTCCCAGCCTGAACCGATCGAGTCGTGCCGGGCAGACCGAGAGGGCTGTAGTCAGAGATGTCATAGTGTTGCTATCAAGAAGCAGCCGGTGACAGACGAAAGGCATCTGCGTTGTCCGGATTGACTATGTTCAATATGCAGGTTTGCTCGTGGCAGAATGAATTATTAGCCCTGCAACGGATGGACAGGGGACGGCTCACATGTCCGGACCGGTGTATGGACTACCTACCGCGGACAGCACAAAGGAAACGGTAGTACCTATCGGAGGAACGAGGAATCGAATGTATCCTCGGAGGCACGCCCTAAAACTCGGTGTCAAGGAAGAGGTCACGGCCCACGGCCGAGACCGAGATTATAATAAGCGATACATAGAGGCATCTTCCTTCATTTAGATCCCTGGTCAATTGGCCGTCCAATCGACATGATTGAGTCCAATCGACATTACTGTTGGCATTTCAGTCAGACCGCGGCATCCAGAACCCCCCCCGAAAAGGAACATTCTTGGCCCATGGGTCAAGTCAATGCAAATTTTCATGGCACCGCACACGCAAACCTTGGTCGCATTGTCGCAGCTCCCTTTAGGAAGGTGAAGATGTAGCAGAAGGAGAGGTAGGAATATTTTCGCATAACGTTTCACAATCGGGATCAACAGCAGAGGAACGCGGCCTGCGCACAAGGTACTCCGTACATCATGGCATATATGACGCGCGATATAAGCAGGGTATGCAACTTTCCCGCGGCGGAAGTCGAGAGTCGAGGGGATAACTCTTATTCGGACCTTTCGTTCAGAACATCTCATGTCCAGACCATACCACTCATCAAGAGTCATCAACACTGATTTCTCTTATCTCTCTACTTCTTCCAGCACACCTGTACTCAGCCCTGTTTCCAGAAAACTCATCTACTCCCTACTTCATCACCCCGGCAAGCCTGAGGCCTTCACGGAAGAGCCCGTTCCATGTGTCGTCCCCGTAACCATGACGACCTTCTACCACGACGGCAACGAGACACCCACGCGAGAGAATAGTCATGATGCCCCCGAGGCAGTCAATAGGCTCTCCCCCACAGTAACCCGGTCCAGCATCGACGGCGAGCTGAGACGACAATATTCAATGCGCAGCGTCCAATGGCTAGGCAGTCCCCTCGATCTCGACACAGAAAAGGAGGTCGTGACGTGCTTCCCCATGGAGTCCGGAGAGGCGCCTAGGCCGCAAGCAAGCAATTCACCAGACCGGCAGGTCGTGTCACCCATTGGCACCACTGAGAACTTGAGTTCCACGACACCATGGCGACCAGAAACCCAACCTGTCTACATGCCAGCCAGTATCGAAAACGCCGGTGGTGGTGGTGGCGGTGGCAGCAACGGCAACGGCAACGGCAACGAAGACAACAACGGCATGCCACGCTCCGAAAACCCAGTCTCCGGGGACAAACCCAGCAAAGACAAGACCAGTCCACAAGACGAGCAACCCGCACCCGAAAAGCGCACAATCATGGGCATCCGACGCAAAATCTTCTGGATGATCTTCACAATCCTAGCCCTCATCATCGTGGCCATAGCCGTGGCAGCAGGCGTAGGCGCCTCCCTTGCCTCGAAAAAGAAGGCAAAGTACGAACATAGTAGAGCCCCCAAGAAAAGCAGCACCGCAAACCGCAAGAACAAGAACAAGAACAAGAACAAGATAGGCCTCCTCAGATAAGATAAGAATAAGAGAAAAGCGAACAATTGCCGGTTTGCTAACTGTAACCTTTTTTTTTCTTTTCTTAGGGTCCCTTCGACGTCCGCGCCTGGCATCTACACTCCCTCTGATCCTCATGATATTCACTTTCTCAATAATGAGACTTGGACTCGCGAGGGGCTTCTTGCGTTTCAGGCGTTTGCGCGGCCGAACTTTGGGGGCGTGTCGAGTGCGATTTACACGGGGGATGGGACGCGCGATTTTGGTGTGGATGTGCAGTTTGATGCGCATAGCTTTGCGTGGGTGCCGAATTCGCATCGGTGCTGTGTTAATTTGTGTAGTAATGGGACGAGGGCGGGTAGGATGGGGTTTGTGTGTGGGCAGAGGAAGCAGAAGGTGACGATGAGGGCTGTGGAGAGGGTGTTTGTGTGGTGTAATGAGGTGCGGAATGGGTTGGTTTCGGATGAGAAGGGGTGTGGGGGGGTTTTGTAAGGAGATTTGGGTGCGATATTTGATGATGAGATGACGGCCGATACTGTGAGAGTTCTGGTGTTTTTTTTGAAAGGGGGCTTTACTAATAAGTAGGGGTTGATAGACGGCGTGATACCAAATGTGTTCTGGGATGGCATGAGTCCAAGAGTTCTGGCTGGGTCCAAGCATGGAGATTAGAGATGAAAACTTGCATGTATACAGAGGTACGATGAGGGTTCATGCTCATTCAGTCTGGATTGCGCCATCTTGGCTACTCCGTCTTGGCTGCTCGGTCCTGGTCACTTATCTTATGCGCCGGGTCTATTCCCACCGAGCGAAGAAAAATGGCATAGCATGGCATGGCGAGGCAAAGTGCAATCCTCGCATGATTGCAAAAGTCTCCTCTCTCTGCTTTAGAGTCAAACGTTATATAGACCCATATGCAATCTCAAGTCCGCCATAGGCTATATCCCCTTCGTCAAACCTCCAGCCATCAGCCGCGTCCTCCGATAACAGCCCCCCAATGGCACTTCTCTGGCGGCAGCGGATCCTCCCGTGCAGCGTGAGCGCTATTCACAGCGAACATGGATCGGCATCTCAGCTCTGTGCATGCGTAGGTGCCGGAGGGACTCCTCGAGCCTTCACGACGGTCGCAAGTCTACGGTCGCAAGTCTCGCGCAAACGAGGTATCCGTGTCGAAAACGGAAGCGACGTTCAAGTAGATCAACTGCGCACCCCACACGGCGGCAGTGACGCGTCTCGAGTTGGGTGATGTATCCTCATCTTCAGCATCGTTGTCGTTTCGTCATTTCGTCATTTCATGATTACGTCTTCGTTTTTTCTTCATGTCGTCGTGTCCTTGCACCAAGTTCACCATTCTTCAGCCGCCAGACAGAAACGCTCTCGTCCCTCAAGCTACCGTGTTCTTGGCCACCACCCCCCGTGCAAAGTCTCCAAACGTCAGATGCGCCTTCATGTCCACCTCATCCCCCAGATTCGGCTGCGTAAACACGGCCAGCGTGTTGCGCGCGATAGCCCTCCCGCCGGCCGCTGCCTTCTTCACCCCGCGGACGTAGTGCGGCACGGCTTTGAACCGCCCGGCCGTGATGCGCTCCAGCGCCTCTCCCGTCTGGAAGGCGAGGCAGTCCCTCGGAATGCGAACCTGGTACGTCTCGCCGGTGCGTGAGAGGATGTATAGCCCGGCTGAGGCATCAGGTGAAGCCGGTAGTTCGTCCAGTGCCGGCAGCGTTTCTGTGCTATGCTTCTCCTCCATGTTCGCCTTGCGCAGCTCCGCATCCGGGTGCACACTCGTCTCGTCTACAAACATGGCGGACGTCAACGCCGTCAGGCACCCGTGGTCTACATGAGTAGCACACCAGTCATCATCCTCCTGCTCTCCGCCGCTCGTCTCCTCATTCTGCGCTCCGCTCCCCCGCGGAAAGTAATGCAGAAGCCTGGCCTTGGTGGTGCTCGAGGTTCCAACAACCTTCTCCAGATATCCCCTCGGATAATCCGCAATGTCCTGCTCCGCGAACTGGTCGCACGCGCGCGCTACCAGCACCGCAACATCAATCATCAGCCTGCACAGCTCCGTGACAGTGGCCTTGAATCCCGGGAGGAGCCTTTCAGGCGGCCACATGTTTGCGGAGAGGTACTCGGGGAATGTCTCAGCGGAGAAGTCCTGCGTTGGGATGGCGCACTCGAGGCGAGGGTCCGTGTAGAAGGCGCAGTTGGCATAGTAGGAGCCCTTGAGGGTATCGGGACGGCCGTTGCGGAGGGTTTCTTTGCCGCGGCTCCAGCCGGTGAGGTATTTCGCGTGGGCGTTTTCGAGCTTCTCTTGAATAAGGGCGCGTGACCATGTTAGCGGCGATTTCCCGTACATGAATCTATTCATCGATTGGAAATCGGAATATTATCATGTGTGAGCTGCTTCCGGTTTAACAAGGCAGCACAATAATGGGAGACTGTACCTAGTTCCTCTCCAGGCAGATTCCCTAGGTAAGAAGCATAGGAGAGTACTCTGCGGCGGAGTTGCGCAAACTCGGGTGGCACATCTTTGACGACGAGGATGCCGAGCGAGTCGGGGCCGAATGCCTCCTGGAGGGTCTGCAAGGGGACGGTGCCTGCGGTGAGAAATGAGGGTGTGAGTGACGCGAGAGAGCAACTGAGCTGATTCGACTTGCTGAGGCGGGGGATTGGCAGACGCCTCACACGAGACGCGGCGGCGTACCATCTGTGAGGTCCTTGAGGGAGACGGTGACGGCTTGGGCTTGGGCTTGCTGATGGGCCATTGCTGTTGCCTTGGGAGGTAAATACATGTGTAGGTTGCTCACGGAGTCGCGCGGGGATCGAGGAGGACGATTGTTGCAACTTGCATTGTGCCAATATGTGGGGCCATGTATGAGCATTGAGGTACCATAGGTCTAAGGTACCTGTAAGTCGTAACCTTAGGTACCCCTTGCTGTCTTTCATGATATCATTTGTCTTGTTACTTGGGTAAGCTTCTTCATGGAGAAAAAACCAGCTTCGTCTCTCCTCACAGCCAAGCACTCTGTACCAGGGTCCAGGACTTCCACATCACATAGGTAAATACCTAGATAACGAGTCGCGAAGCCGAAGTGAATCACACGAATTATGTACAGATTGATCAGCTTAGGTACCTAAGGTACTTCCAAGTTCCCACTGTAGTTTGGCGGGGTACAAAAGAGCGCAAGGTGAGAAGTAATTTTGTGCTGTCCGAGGGGTATCCCTTTTGGGCGCCGTAACTTCCGCCGCCGTAGAAGTGGGACCAACGATTTTCGGCGCCGTAGAAGTGGAGCTTTTGATAAGACTACCTCCCTATGCCGCACCCTCTCGCGTACTTCGCTCTTGACTGAGCAAATGTTCTTACTCTTTCAATCAACATCATCAACATCACCTTGCCGTCGTATCATCAGTAACTATTGAACTCCAATCAAATTGATTCCTCTCACTTCAAAATCTTTATCATGATGTTTTGATCCCTGTTCTGAGCTTCCCGCGAATACTCTTATTGTTCCCATGGCGCAGCCCTTGACGAGTTTGATGGGTATGATGGAGGTCAAATCGAAAATTTGCCTGCCTCCCTGGCTCCCTCTGTGCAGTTTGGCACTCTTGACGCGCTTCTTGCCTTTCCACAGCAATGGGTACTACGGAATGGACTGGTCTTTGTCAAACCGCTTCGAGAATTATCGCATGAATGACGGACAGGGCGACAGGCTACAGCTCACCGCAGGTACGTCAAAATTGGTTGAGATCATGGCGCTCGAAGACGCGTCACGCTATGGTGTCTACGGGCGTTCGTCGAAGTAGTACCCGGCTTATCGACTGCCCGTTCAGGATCGTGTAATTTTAAGGGCAGCAGAAACAGATACTGCTATTCAATGCAAGTGCATGAGACCGCAAGTTTGAGAGGCAATCATTCATAGGCACAGAAGGGAAGTTTCCGGGTCAATATTGTGTCTCTGTGTGTTGCTTTCCATGCCCTACGTGGTGTTTCTGTGCGTATATACAAAGCTGATCAGGTGCCCAACCATGCAACCGGTTCGTGCCTTTATGTGTGGTGTTGCAACTTGCGGTTATACATACATGATACATCAATGGTGAAGCGGTACTCCGTAGAACGCAGAGTTTCGTGACGTTATCCGAAGGGAGTGAGATACGTGCTGATGGGTGTGTCGGCAATAGGGCTGCGCTAGCTGTGTTCAGCGGTGACCCATTTCTTGATTGGCATCGGCCTTACGGCGGCGGATGTTACGGCGCCCAAAAGGGATACCCTGTCCGAGTACGCAGTAATTCTCTTTATCAAATTCATCAGTCAGTGCTTGTGAACAGACTCCAGAGGATTGGGCTTTCCATCGTGCTCAGTCACCGACCGAGTGCAAGACTTCAGATAATAGTGACGCTGACCTGGTTGATTGAACGTTGGAATTCACGATTTGAACAAGGCGACGAACCGCCCTTTAGTTTATAATTGATAGCTACTGCAGCGCCTATTCAATCAATTCACTTCTGATTGCCTCAACCTCAGAAAGTACCTCACTTGTTGCCTGAGAAAGTGCTCCGACCACCTCGTCATACTCATTCTCGAGCACAAAGCCTCGCTCAGGAAAAGACTCACCAATTCTCTCTTTGAGTATACGCATCGCCTGCGACCCTACCACGACATTCTCTACGTCTTCTTGAATCGTCTGACGTTCCGTGGCGGTGAAGGTAAGTGGAAAGGCGCTGCCTTGGGCTCCAGGAAAGGCTTCCCATTGATTCTCCAGATCGCAAGCTTGCCCCAAGTAAACAGCCTCTCCTTGAATTAGTATGGTGCGAGCCAGAAGGAGGAGTGTGAATGACACGGAATCTTGAAACTCGAAGCAGTCGATGACTTTCGGCATTTTGAGGTAAACGAGTAGCCTGTACATTGCGCAGAGCGTCTGGTCGAGATACAAAGAATAAGCGGCTTCCTTCGCGTCGCCTTCTAATTGATCAAAATCTGGCGGCAGATTTGGGCGCTCGGACCCACGAATCGCGGGACCCTTGTAATCGATGAATTGAGGCTGGCGAGCTTGAAAATATAAGGGGGATAGCTCGGTGGATTGCCAATCAATCAGTCCCATTATGCGTGTTCGGTTGCCTGGATCTACAAGTACGTTGCCCGCGTGAAGGTCGCTGTGCCAGAGATGTGAAGCCCTCAGGGATCGATCGACAGGCAGAAGATATTTCAGCAGCTTGAGATAACACTCAAGTGCAGCGACCTTCTTCTCACGAGTGGGTTGGTAGAGACCAGGGCCGTGTAGACTCACGGGAGATGGCGGAAGATGCGAGATGTGCTGTACGCAAGCAATTTCTCTTCTCCCAATGGCAGCATGATATTCTTCCAACGAATTCCCTGACACGTATTAGACCAAGTACAGCACAGATCATTTCGTCTCATGACTTACATGGACCACGATCAAATTCAATGTCACCTCTACCAGCGTCGAACATTTCGCGGCTTGTTGAAGGTCCTACCACGAATCTCGGATCTTCCACCCTTCGCCCCTCACCATCTGTGTACACGAGGGCTGGCATGTTTTCTCCCTTGAAGTCCTCGGCAAAGTACAAGCTTCCGAACTGCTCGAAAGAGACAGAGGCCCAGGACTTTTGATAGGCAGCGACAGCTTGGACCACTTCATACCTATCTTGTATCGTCATCTCCGGCCATACTTCTTCGAGCTCCGCGCCATCCAATTTCTCCATGAGTATGAATTCAGCACCTACCGGTGTCTCTTGGGCCCTCGAACACCAATCATAAACTTCAGGCAGCGGTGTGTTCAATACCTCACGAGCCTGCCCATGTGTGAGAAAAAAGTTGATCATGAATTGATGAGGAATTACTCACAAACTTCATCGTCGCGACTTCACTTGCAGTCGTGAAATGCGGCTGCCCAGCGTTGGGATTGGGAATCTTGGCCACAATCTCTTTGCCATTGTCCATGCAAAGCAGCAATGTTCTGTTGTACATGCCGTCGGGATATTTCTTGATGCTCAAGCAGCGATCTGCTTGCACAACACGAGCTGCGCGTCGCGCAAGTTCGCCGACGTTGAATTCACGCCGGCGTTGTGCAAGCTCGTGTTCCTCATCCCTCACAAATCGACCTCTCGTAAAATTGAAGAGTTCTGCAGGATCGGGCGCGTCTATTTCCGGAGGGATTACCGTAGTCCAAGTCGAATTTCCTCTCTGAGTCGAGCCTGAAATCTTGTTCAGCGCGCTGGAAGACACCGTTCGCGCCAAGCTATACTTCCGTCTTACTGCGAGTGCAGAGGCAGACGCGATCATGCGAAGGGACGGCAGTCGACGATTTGGTCCATCTTGCGTGACTATTCCTTCCGCCCTATTGCCGATTCGGAAAAACTTTCTGAGATGAAGCATGTTGTGTGCATGAGCCGACAGTCATTCGTTTATCAAGACGTGTGCATCATGTCACGGGCTGATGTGGGCGTGAGACACTCTTTGGCGAGAAGAGGTATGTATCGCTGTTTCGTGTATGGACCGACAAGGTCATCTAGATCCCAAGGCGCTGTACAGTTTCTACAAATTGAGACCTTCGAGTCTTTGATCGGACACGAAAATTGGGAGATTGGGTTGAGATTGTGGATAAGTGGAAGTTGATTTAGGTAGGTTGGGTTAGGTAGGTAGGTAGGGGGAGCTGGGCGGCCTTGGGCCTTTGTAAGCAGACGCCAACCAATCAAGCTTCAGCTGTACAATCTGTTTGCACAACTTCCTCTGGACGCGTGTCGACATCCTCGTACGACAACCACACATCGGAGAAAGACGAGGAAAAAACATCAGGTGGTGCATCAACTGAAGCGTACAAATTCATCGCAAGTAACCCAAACTGGTGGTGTTGTTGGTGCGCTGTGCACGATGTTGGCGAATTACCGCATTTCAGCTGAACTTGAGAGCGTATCCACACTTTTGGCAGTTTTCCTCCTCTGCCGCCAGCCCCATCCTCCCTTCACGAAAACCCTACCTACCTAGGTACTGGCCGGCGATTCAATTTCATCCCCCTTATTACGATAAACGGGTAAACTCTCTGGTTGGCAGAGGCCCCATTTTTTCTCCCTGAACCATCTTGCTGCCCCACCATGGCATTGGAGGAGGTATGTACCTAGGTATGGAACTTGGAGTCTTGTCGGACTGATGATGGTTGGCTGTGTGTCAGAGCCTAGAGGTGTCAAGGCTGCAATAGACGCACTGGTCTGTGGATCTAACGGCGCTTCTGGCCAAAGATTCCAAGTTGAGGAATACAATACAAAGATCGCGCGAGGCGCGGAGACATGAGTGGAGTGTGTGTGTGGTCCGTGCACCGTCAGGGCTAGTCCCGGCTGCCCTTATCTCCCCTTATCCCGGTCATCCATCCATTTCCACAGTCTGACAGTCTGTGAGGCCCAGGGCCGTCACAAGAGGCATGAGGACAGTGGCAAAGGCATGTGATGCATACCTCGTATAGGAGTGGCAAAGCATGTGATGCATACGTACATATCTGAGTGGCGGCGAGACATGTGATGTGCGCAGAAGCATGTGCACACGGAAAGGATATCTAGCGATGGCCGCTCACATAGTTTGGTGAGAGGCCAGAGATCGAAACCGTCACCATCAGACCCCTAGCTTGTATCCCAATACTATCTTGCAGACTCTTGAGCATAGGTATGTACCTTCACTCCGTGCAGACCCTTTACACCCTGACAATCAGCCCTGCCCCCCAGCCACTCCACGTTCAAACCGGCATTTACACCCCTCGAGTTTTTAACCGGCGTGCTTTCGGAGAGTTCAGCACGCCGTCTCGACCCGACGAGATTCATTGCTTATACCCTCGTCACGACATTTGGCCACCCGGATTTTGTCACCGATTAGGCCAGCCTGCATCCCGTTGAGCAATGACAACGGGACCCAATTGTATTGGGTTTTGTCCTTCGGGGTTTCCCCAATATCGATATGAAGCATATTGAGAGAATTCTGGTTGGAAAGGCGGAAAAATTGGCTATAGAATACCCAGCCACAACCGGCGGTGGCTGGAAGTTCAAAAAAAAAAAAAAGTAAATAGCTAGGTACTCGACTAGATAGTTCTTCGGACCTAGAAAAGCGGGGTGTTCCCTTGCTGGGTTCCTGCCGTTGACCAGTGGGTGGCACCACTCTTTACGCGAGGGAACCTTCGCTTGTTGCTCGCTGTTTCCTCGTCCGAGATTTCGGACAGCAGCTTGCCCTAGATAGTTTCCCTCGATTGTTTTCCTTCTAGAGACCTACATAATTCAACAGAGTTCAGTTCTTGGGTGTTGTGTCGACGAGGCGTCCAGATCGTGTGTTGCGTTGTCATTCTGATCGTCCGATTGACGATTGTCTTTCGTTGTCTTCTGTAGTGTAGGGACCCTGAGCGGTTTCCTGCTGTTGTTGTCCTCCCCATCCTTCCCCCATTTTCTGACCTAGCCTTATTAGTCCGCCATCACGATTCACGCCCCTCGGGAGGCTCTGCGGAGTGGGCGCTTTGCGCCCCACACTGCCGGCGTCAATAGCAAATCAATCAATCAATCATCAGCTTAGTGTTCTGACCTTTTGGTCGGGTCGGTAGGGATATCCGACTCCTCACACATACCTCCTAGCTATTTGTTAGGCGAACCCAAATTTTCGATCAAAAAGTATCGTTTTATCGAGATTATCGTTGATCTGAATATTCATAAAACGAGTCTCTATGAAATCATGATCAAGCTGCAGGCATGCAACTTGGTCACATGACCTTTTGGGCGGGACAGGTGGTTACCACTGACCAGAGTAGAGATCTCTACTGCACCTCGTTAATCGTGAAACACATACCTACATGTGTTGTTGGAATCGCCATCCTCAATAGGCACTTGCGGTGCAATCCTCAAGAGGCACTTACGGTTGCAATCTCTGCGTACGCATGTTTGCTACGATGAGGGGGATCGGTGTGCGAACCTCAAACACTTGGGGTCGCACAACATCAGGGGCCGGTGTGCAACTGCACACTGTGACGGTTACCCGTAACTGCTCTGTCCGTCGTTGCATGCACCTATATATCCCGCACTAAGCTGGTTCTCATCAGCTTAGTGTTCTGACCTTTTGGTCGGGTCGGTAGGGATATCCGACTCCTCACACACACGATGGGGGATGAGTGTTAGAATCTGGCTATGACGTTATCTATCACGTGATCCTCAGCCATCCGATCACCTATATGTATCCCGGATTCCCCCAGTTCTAGTTCCTATAGTTGCTCCTTCAATCAACTTCTTCACCTTTGATCCTCACATGCAAACAGGTTATGAGCCCGGACGCTTTTGGGCTGAATAAGCTAAGTTTCCTCCTCCTACCTTATACACCCCAAAATTGCGCAATTCCCACTGCGTGAGGACTAGCCCGGTTGTTATCCATATTCTTTATCATCGTCAACGAATCCTCGTGTGAATGATGATTTCGAATAAGGAGAAACACTCGAAGAAGTTTTCGAACGGTTTGCGGGATGGTTGCAGGACCAAAAGTAGCTGGAGGGTTCAGTGGCTGAAAGCGGCCTAGTGCCTCAGCCCTGTTCCCCGCCTCGGTCCGTTTCTTAAGCCATCTCTTGCCTACGCTAACGCTTCCTCTCCTTGACAGAATTTACGGCATACAGGATTGGTCTAAGCGTGGGCTTTAATCAGCATCGTCATCGAGTTTTTCGGAAGTTCTTAGGGTTGACCTTAATTGAGCAACTCGGAGCTTCCGGATAGTTCAAGTGTTGGTCATAATAGCCAACGCCTCGAAATTTTATTCAGATGGCGGACAGCGGCTCAATCCGAGCATCAGCCGCGAAAAGGCGCACATAAAATGGTAGATTCAGGATATAAGATCCCATATATCGTTCCGAGAAACATGAAGAGGTCGTGCCATGGTGGCTGCGTTCCCTGATTGACTTGGCCGAAGGAGGCTGGAACCAGGCATCAGATCCGGAGCCGCCTGCGCACATATCACCTCTGAATGAACGGACTTTGCTCATTTTTATGCATAATTTGCATTGTCTCATATTATTTCCCCTTGCTCGTCCAACATACACTTGCAAAATAAACATCGAAAATCGTGACTTGATAATGTGCCATAATAAAGCAGGTACACCGTACATACAATGTGTTTTACTGTAAGGTGGGTGTGCGGGTAAGCGGGCGTGCGGGTGTGTAGGAGTGTGGGAGTGTGGCGATCAAGCGCGCTAGCCAGATGAGGTAAGAGCCCACTTTTTCAAAACTTCTGTTGCAAAAACTTGCTTGGCGAATAGTTTTGCTCCAATCGGCCAACGCCCCAATCACTCCGCCATCCTTGCCTACAATCGCAACTCGCTAGCCCCAAGGCAGGTACTCATACAGTCCAAGCAATGGCGGAAGTCAGAAATTGCGAACGCGGAATGGTCTCAAATGTCCTCGCGTGCGTTACACTTGGCAACTCTGTCCTTGCGTGGGCATGTCAGAGTCTACGTCCGGAACCAAACTATTTGTTTTCATAGTTTTCATCCCGGACACCAGAGTCAGCTGGTAACTTGGCAACTCTATCCTTGCGTCGGCATGTCAGAAGTCTATGTCCGGAATCAAACTATTTGTTTTCATAGTTTTTCATCCCGGACATCACAGTCAGCTGGTGACTTGGCACCTCTGTCCTTGCGCGGGCATGTCAGAGTCAGTTTCTTTGACGATACTATTAGTTCTCCTTCCGGATATCACAGACTCACAGTCAGCTGGCAACTTGACAACTTCGTCTAGCGCAAGCTGTCCCGGACTACCTTGCAAGGCCAAAGACATACCTTCATAGTCACGATCCTTCTCTGGCTTGTCTCGGGATAGAAGCCCCCATAGCCGATATCATAAGACTCCTATGAAGGTTAGAACTTAGTATGGAGATAAACCTGATCTCGCGCACATCCGAACGCTCGGCTGCAAGTGCTATGCAAAGAAGACTGGCCAGCGTGAGAAATTGAGCGTATCAAAGGCATCTGCCTGCCGCCTTCTAGGATATCGGGGAAGTCGCATATACCTCCTTCTTAGAGAAGACGGTGCGGTTATCAAGTCATCAAATGTCAATTTTGATGAGCAGCACTGTAACTCTCAGGAGTGCGACCCCGTTGAGCCCTCCATGTCAGCCAAAGACTCCTTGATATTGTGCCTTCACAGTTCACACCCTGCTAAGAGTGTGCTCACGCCGTCATGTCCGGTCATCCCTCTCGCGTCTGAGCCTGGGGGAGAAATTGACATCTCATCCGCGGTCCAGTCATTGCCTTCACGTCCGCCAATCCCTGCTGCTTCGCAGACTATGTCCAGGGGAGAAATCGACGTAGGACACGCCACATCCTTTTCATCTGAGATCCTATCACTGCCTTTACGTCCGCCAGTCCCTGCTGCCTGGCAGGCTTCATGTCAACCCTGCGTACGCAACCCTTGCGAGTTTGTTCCAAACTTCCAACATGTGTACTCCGTAATAATGAGTCCGTATGTACACAAATCCCGCGGTCCCACTGTGATCACTGATGTACGGACTCCGTACTATCATGTTTTCCTTTGCTTGCTGGCTTCCTAACCAGCTGATCGCCTGATCCACGTCGACATGCTTGATAACTAAAAGGCCTGAAACAGGTGACGGACAAAGACCTCCGTAGGAAGCCACGATCCGCGTTTGCAGCTCTTTATCACTCATGTGCAGGCAACATTGGAATAATTCCCCTCAAAAAGCTGCGACCATTGGCTGCAAACCTCCGGTCCCGGACCTGACGTGCCTCTGGTATCCGGAAAGCGCCTTGCCGGGGCCCGGAACTATCGTTCCTTGCCCCGCTTTCAGTCAACCACCCTTAGGTACCTAAGGTACCTAGGTAGGTAGGTATCACCGGGTATCCCTATCTGCTGCAGTGACTTTTGCTGCAGTAGTTTCAAAACCAATGAAAAAGCGGGACATCGCTGAACTCAGCTAGCGCAGCTCTGTTGCCCACACACCCACCAGCACGAATCTCACTCCCTTCGGATAATGTCACGAAACTGTGATTTATTGCTTCACCATCGGAGTACCTGATTTGTGACCGCAACACCGGGTTCAAAGGCACGAAGTGTTTGCTTTGTTGGGCTACTGATTAGTTTTGCATCTACTCACAGAAAAATCACGCAGAGCATGAACAGCAACACACAGAGACACACAATTTTGACCCGAAAACTTCCTTCCGTGCCTAAGAACGATGGCCTCTCAAACTTGCCGTCTCGTGCACTTGCATTTGAATAGCAGTACATATCTGCTTTTTCTACCCTTGAAATATCAATATACGAAATGGGCAGTCGATAAGCCGGGTACTACTTCGACGAACGCCCGTAGATACAGAGCGTCTTCGAGCGCCATGATCTCAACCAATTTTGACGTACGCTGCGGTGTCCGTCAATCTTGCGATAATTTCTCGAGCCGGTCTTGGAAAAAGCCATTCCGTTCTGGAGGTCTCATTGCTGTAGGAACTTAGGAAGGCAAGAGGCTCGGCAAGAGTGGCAAACTGCACAGAGGGAGGCAGGCAAATCTTCGATTTGACCTCCATCATACTCGTCAAGGGCAGAGCCGTGATAAACAATCAGAGTATTCGCGGGAAGCTCAGAGCAGGGATTGGAACATCATGATAAGGATTTTGAAGTGAAAGGGATTAATTTGATTAGATTCCAATTGTTACTGATGATATCACGACATGATGATATTGATTGAAAGAGTAAGAACTTCTTGCTCGGGAAGAGCGAAGTACGCGAGAGGGTGTGGGATAGAGGCAGTGACCATATCGAAAGCTCCACTTCTACGGCTACGAGTATGTCTGCCCCGCTTCTACTGCAGCAAAAGTCACTGCAGCAGATAGGGATGCCCGGTATCACCCCGCAGCTGTTTGTCATTGCTCCCTCACATTTTCCTTGTGAACAGTGAGACAGCGATTGCGACTTTTTGAGACACCTTTTGTGATCGGGGGACGCTTTCTGTGGAGTTGTCGTGTTAGTCTGGATTTGCATGTTTCTCTTGCTGCTCTTTAGTTGCATTTCGATCTTTTGGGTTCCTTGGCATCTGGAGACATCGCATGAGATATCCGAAGTTCAACACATCGGAGGCCAGTTTGGGCATTTGGGTAAAATAGTGGAGGGAGCCCACTGAGGAAAGAAAAGGAGGGAGGAGAGTTAGTGGGGTTTTGTCGTGTTTTGAGAACTTAGTTCCTGTCGTGAGGATAGGGATTGAGCAATGTTCTATCTTCTCTTTTTAGTCTGGTAGATCTTGTCAGATCTATCAGTCGTTCTTCTCTTGTCGTTCTCAGGGAGCTGAGAGTCTGTTCTTTGCCCATCTTATCACCCGTTGGACCTTTGTCCGGGTTTCCACCTTTTCCGGCCCTCCGTCCTCCGAGTTTGACTGTATTCGAAACGCCGAAGGGATGCAGATTATGCAGTCAGGCGCGATTATTAGCGGCCAAGAAAGATCACGGGGCTAAGTTGTCGGCGTCTACATACTTAGTACTGGGTGTGCATGGTACTTAATCGCCATGTCCGTCTGCAAGGTAAAGTTTCAAACTTAAGACGCGTGCGATGAAGGCCAACTCAATATTAGCGGCGCTTATGCGCTTTGGCGAGCGTTACGCCATGATTTAAACTGGGACTGCTTTGCCCTCACAACTTATGGATACAGATGTTCTCGTTGAGCAGTAACAAACCCCATGAACTCATTCAAGCTGTGAGAATCGCTTCGACAACCGTCGCCACAGTATCGCGGCTGGGTCACGTTCGCTCCTGCCTGATGAAGCGAGCGAGGCTTGGCACTCGCTTGATCAGAACGACCAGTCGTATGGTCAAAACCAGCAGAGACTCGCAGTCTTTTCTCTTTCTTTCTTTCCCTCTCTAGCTTGTAGTCCTGGACAAATAGAGCGCCCTTTCGCTCCTCATACTTTACAAGTTTACAAATTACAATCCGTTGCACAGGCAACAACCTACCTCTTCTGAAGTCACACTTTTAGCAAACGTGTTACGTATTAAAGGAATCACGACAGAAAATTAGTGAGCACTTCTCCCGAAAAGACCAAAAAGTTGTCAAATTTTAACGCAATGTATAGCGAACAATTTCTTACGATACGCATTAGAAAGCCAACTGTTCGTTGTAACGCTGATACAAGACATGGCTGGTCCACTCATTCGCGGCATCGGGGAGGCGAGGGCCTGGGTCGTGATGAATCGATCTCGGATCGAAAGAATGGCGAAGGCTGGAGGCACACCGGGCACTCGAGCGGCTCCCACGCGAGCCGGCGACAACGATAAGAAGATTGGAGTTCGCCTTGATTACGGTCATATTTTCACCAAAGATGGAAAAAATTACCAGCGCCTAGAGTTACAGGTTAACAAGGATGCACACGACCCATCACTGAACGACATGGCCAAGAAAGACTCGCATAAGGTCTGGTCGTACGCCGAAGTGCTCATCCCCGAAAAGCCTTTGACCAAAGAAGAGGAGGACAAAGTAGTATCTCAACTATTTGTTGATCTTAAGAGCAACGTGAAGGTGTCGTGATGGCTTACTTAGAGAGGGAACGCCGAGGAGTCGTACATAGTGTGATAAGCTGGCCTAGGGTGGTTGCTGCACTCTAGCGTTGACAATAGAATTGTTTCTCTTGAGGAGAAAGAGGAGAAAAGTCCTCTCGTCCCCTGATGCTATCCTAAATACAAAGATGTGCGCGCCCCACTCTCTCGCACTGAGAAGGAGACGAGCCAAAGCTCGAATCCATGACATAGCCCCTTCCTCACTCCCCCTCCGCGACTGTATCCTCCCCTGAGGTCGATGATGCTGAAAATGAGGGTACAGGGCTCATATCGTCCCGCACCGCCTGTATCCTCGCGGCGCCTCTCCGTTGCCTCGGACCGTCATTTGTGCGGACATCTCCCCATTTAACTTCAAACCGCGAAAGTGCCTCCGTCTCCAGAAAGTTCTCCAGCGGCTCCCAAGTCGGCTGCATCCAACCCACTCACTTCACCAAAACGTCCCTCCTACCGCCCCGGCCCCTCGCGTTCCTCGCCGCCACGATCTCCTCCACTGCGTACTCCGCCAAATCCGGGTCCTCCTCCTCCAACGTCAGCACCGGCCCTGATCGAGACTCTTCGATGACCTGTGAAGGTAACGGGTCTGTGGCCGCCCGTTCTATCAAGTCGACGTGGAAAACCGGGTGTATCCCTCTTGGCACATCGAGGCGCACATTCGACGGTGATGGCACATCGGTGACTTTGTACTTCGCCATCACCCAGTCGAATTTCCGGCACGGGCGGTTGGTCTCGACGTTCTTGAGGTTCAGCCAAACCAAGTCCCCTGCCTCGAAACGTTCTGCCGGCCGCCGGGAACGGTTCGCGGAATCCTGCTGAGTCTGCTGGGCCCAATCGATCGCGGCTTGTGCAAGCGCGGTGCCCTCGTTGAGGTGTTCCAAAAACGCAACCGCCCTCCCCTTCGGCGACGTGCGGCTCGTCTCCGGCGAGTCCAACCGCTGCACCAGCTCCATGTCGTACCCGTGCAAAGCCCTATTGGCACTCATCCCCGTGACCGTAGATGTCCTGTTGTTGAGCGCCAATTGACACGCCGGAAGGTGATCGGGCCAGTCGTACCGTGAAAAGCCCACCACTACCCGTAGGACGGCTTGCACCTCCTGGTTGGCCCTCTCCGTGCCACCGTCGGTCTGCGGGTGATATGCGGTCGAAAGAAGCTGTTGCGTGCCCACAAGCTCACACAAGGTCGACCAGAAGTGTCCCACCTCTGGCACAGAAATGCCGGATCGATGTAGTTTGAATTGGATAGAGAACAAGAAAGACTATCTGAAGAACTGGGGGAATGAGCGACTATCAATAGACATGATTAGGCGCTCTGTGCCACCACACCGGGCGTGGTCTGTCTCACAACCGCTATGGTCCATCCCAATCACCATAATCTCAATGTGATGTGTCAAGTCTCTGGTACATCATACATGGACCCACATATGGGCAGAATGCAACACACCCCCCAATTGGAGCCGAAAGGCATTGAAAGCTCTGATTGCCAAACTTGAACCATATGTGTGCTGTTATCCAAAAGGAAATAAAATGAAAGTAGATTAACAAAAGAAATGTTTCGCCGGGGTGCAGTTGCCAAGATACCCTCGTCGATGTTTTTTCTGCAAAAGAGTGTTATTGTCGTTGAGGAGATCGACCAAGGTCATCCTCCTCTAATCGTTCCGTTTATGCGCGCAACTTTTGAATTGTTGCCTCCTCCTGCGCTCCCTGGGTTGACTGAATTATCTTTTGCTCATCTTTTTCCGTGATAGGCGAAGTTCGTATTAGATTGCGTGTATCGACCAAACTGAGCATGCTTCTGAACTTCTCGAATTGCTGGCGATTGAGGGCCTTCGTGAACCCATCCGCCGGCATGTCAGCTGTTGGCAAATAGTCAATCTTGAAACTTCCGCGTTTAA
The DNA here is from genome assembly GCA_029405325.1 of Claviceps purpurea. NCBI lineage: Eukaryota > Fungi > Ascomycota > Sordariomycetes > Hypocreales > Clavicipitaceae > Claviceps > Claviceps purpurea. The sequence goes on along the minus strand of CM055783.1, from coordinate 876,218 downwards.
ATTCCTGCTTCAACCACATTTGATGTATGTCAACATGACGCAGACGTGTATTGATTCGTTCGCTCTCGTTCAAAACGAGACGAATTGTCTGATGGTTGTCGCAGTGGATTACCCAATCCTCGTAGGCGTTGAACCGAATATCTCTGAAGAGACGCTGGAGAGCTATTGTTTCTTTCGCTGTTAGTTGTAACGCGAGCAGCTCTGCCTCTGTTGTAGATGTCGTTACGGTCAATTGACGTGTTGCCTTCCAGATGACTGGGCCTCCGAACAAAGTGATCAAATATCCCTGTGATGATCTCCGAGTTGTCAGATCGTCCGCGAAAGATGCGTCACTTGCAATTTGTATTACTCGCATTTCTCCTACACCCCCAAAGCGCAGAGCAAGATGCTTTGTCAAAACAAGATAGCGTATTGTTTGGTCTGCCGCTTTCATGTGTTCTGGGCTTGGATTAGTTAGAAACTGCGATAATTTGGAAGCTGCAAATGCCACATCTGGCCTGATCATAATCGCTGTGTACAGGATGGAGCCAATTTTTTCTTGGTAGGCTTTGATCGTTGCCTTGTCGGTCCCGATATCGCTCTTGCGATATTCTATCACGGGGATCGGAATAGCTGGGAAAGTAGCTCTCTCTACCTGATTGAATTTTTCCCCAAGCTTGTTGATGTACGCTTCGTGACTCAGGTAGATCGTACGATTCGGTCTGTCACGAATGATTTCAATTCCAAGAAAGAAGCGTGCCTCACCGCGATCGTCAAGCTCAAAAGCTTTCTTCAATCCCGCGATGATTCTGTCCGCTGCGTCCTTGTTATCTCGATGGTATGCCACGAGAATGTCGTCAACAAAAAATATCAGAAATACGTCTCGAGCTTCAGTATAAAACAAGCAAGGCTCCTCATCACTGGGGATGAGGCCGAGTGCCTTCAATTGTCTTGTGAGCTCTTCAAACCACATTTGAGGTGATTCTCTCAGTCCGTATAGGGCTTTGAGTAATAGCACCACGCATTCTGGTATCTTGAATCCTTCAGGGAGTTCACAAATTATCGGTTCGGCGTCTTTACCGCGTGTCGCATGCGTAAACGCATTTTTCACATCGAATTGGCTAATGTCCAAATCGAATCTAGCAGCAAGAGCAATGAAAATCCGAAAAGCGTGGGCTGCAAGTGTTGCCGCATAAGTACGCTCGATTGTTGACTTTTCTTGAAGATCGCCTCTCACACAAAGTCGAGCTTTGCATCTCACAAGGATGCCTTTCTCATTAAATTTGTACTGAAAGACCCACTTCAAGGGTATTGGTTTTCCAGCGATTGACTGCCTCTTTACCACTTTCCAAGTGCCTCTGTCGCTGAGTTCTAGGACCTCGTCCTTCATCGCTTGAATAAACTCGGCGCTCAACGGGTGGTTTAGTGCTTCCGAGTATCTTGTTGGCACTTTAACCAGATCAGCTTGATGTATGGCTTTCTTCAAAAGCTTCTCATTGAGGTTCGCTCGGCTTCTGCTGTCGCAGTGGGCGTCAAACACACTGAAAACGGTCTTTACTTCCTGGTACTCCTCATCCTCCGCTTTCAGCTGATCAGGCTTCAGCCAAGATGACGGATCCCAAAGAAAGTTACTAAGGTGAAGGTCTGGATTGCGTTTCCGTAGAATGGACCAGTCTTGAATTTTTCCTTCATCCTTCATTTTTTCGAATCCTCGAACTCTTACGTGTACCTTGAGAGCTCGATTCTTCTTGCGGATTCTGCGAACTATTGTCGATCGCATGATCATCTTCCTGGGCATCGATTGAAAGGGTAGCTAGTCCTCCATCATCCAGTGAAGACTGGGGATTCTGAGATTGCTCGGTAGGACCGTTGTCTTTCTCAGTCATTCGTGTCTCTATTGTTTTTATCCGAATCGGAAGGGGCATTGGATTCGCCTTGCGGTGTGGTTTCGCCCTCACCAGAGGCAGGTTCATTAACGTCGCCTTTCACCTGTGCAAGTTGTTCCGGAACGTCAGGTGCACTGTAGCTTGTTTCATTTTCTGTCAAACTATGGTGATGCTGGCCCTCTTGAGTGATTGAATCACCGCTGATGGGTTCAGGTGTTGGCTCGGGAGTTCGAAGTCCGAAATTTTGATCGTGAGATGCTTGAGAGGGAAATTGTTGCGGTTTGCCTAATTTAGCTGGTGTCTCCTCTATCACTCGTTCACTCACGGGCATATTGTTCACCCCCGAGTTTGAACTCTCCGATAAAATCAATGCGCTTGATGCCACTCCCGGCAACAATGAGAAATCGGCATTTACGTTCGGTGAGTCTATTTGAAGAAGCACGTATTGCGTTTTCAATTCCGGAATGGATTGTGCCTCTTGTTCTTCGTTCTTTGCGTCGTAGAATATGGACTCATTGAAGGTGACGTTTCTCGTTGTCATGACTTTTCCTAGAGACGGGATCCAGACACGGTATACGTTGGATGCAACATAGCCGACCAAGTATCCGATGTGTCCCCTAGGATTGGTTTTGAACCAACGTCGATTACGATCTGCCTCACGGTCCCTCGAAACAGGATACGCGCGACAACCGTACGCATAAACACCGCTCCAATCTGGCCTGAGATCGGCTGTGATCGCTCGTATTGGCAATTGAGCATTGTCACGAAACCAAGTCTCAAGGACCTGAATGGGTGTCTGCCACGCCAATCGCTGACTAGGACTAATGTTGTAGAGATATGTAGCGGCTTGAACACTCTCAGGCCATAGTTCTGACGGAAGGTTTGCACCTTTGAGCATCGCGATCGATTTTGTGGTGATCGTTTGATTCGCTCTTTCTGCGTTCCCATTTGGTTCATGAGTATATGGTGGTGAACATTCCAGAACTATACCTTGCGTGTGTGCCCAAGTTTGGAATTGTGTATCTCGTTTGTCGGAGATGACGGCTCTCTCGTTGTCCTGCTTTAATCTGGCGATAGAAAGTCCAAATTGGCGAGCTACCCACCGTTCAACGTAAACTAATACGTTAAACACGGTCGCGTGTGTTTTGTTAGGCAGTGCGTGCACTATAATCATCTTGCTATACTCATCTTTGCAGACGAGCATCCATCTCATTCCATTGTAAGATTCTGAGTAATCTTGCAGATCCCAGTGAACACGCCAGAAAGGTCTAGGAGACTGGCTCTCTGGTGGTCTTCTTGAAATGATTTGCTTGGCGTGAGTCAAAGCGCAAGACTCACATTCCTTTCGCGCCGTTCCACGGATCTTGACGCCTCGTGCATTCAAGACAAGCTTACTCAAAGCTTCCTTGCCGAGGTGGCCAGAACGAAGGTGCCATAGCTCTTCACTATCTGAACGGGGAAAACTTGGGTCCTGGCTAGGATGCCAGCGCCGCAAGCTTCGTGTGTGTGTGTGATTCAATTTGATTGTTGAATAAACCATTGGAGGGGATACGAGTGTCAAAGTCTGGGACGGTTGCGAGTAGTTGAACAGAGGCTTGTATTCCAAAAAGACTAGGTTGTGCTTCCCAATCAACTTGGCTAAAACCCGCTTTTCTTCATAAGCGCCAATTCGAAGTGAATCATCAACGCCATGAAACCAAACGCCCTTCGCCCTTAGACGACTTGCAGACACAATGTTGACATGAAATCCCTCAACGACTGCTACGTCCAGCAGCGTCAAATCCTCCGTGTTAGGCCCGCGATTTCCATTGAAAATACTTTTCAGTACCCGAGTGCCTCTTCCAATAATTTGGAAGTTTGTTGTGGCTGCTTCGAGATAGTCATTTTCTGTGGTCTTGTACGTACCAGGGACAAGAAGATCGACGCTATTTACCACATGCATAGCCCCGCAATTATCGTATAGAGTGCTCATTGAAAGCATGTGTTTGCGGGAGCCAAGAGTGGTATAGACACCAACTGGTGCTTGCGAAGCGTCATCTTTCTCAAACATCCCCGGGTCGAGAATTGCTGCTGCCATTCCACCAGGAAGATTCCCCTTGGACTGTGCTTTTCTTCCCTTGTTGATTCCATCCATGTTTCTGAATTTTTTCGCGTAGAGAATTCCATTTCGCACTCTCATATGCTTGCTTCATCTTGTCGCAACGCTCCTTCGAGATTGTCGTCGGACGACCGTTGAATTCACCAGAAATTGCTTGGCGCAACGTCCTGCAAATCTCAGGCTTCCAGAAGTGGCCCACCGATTTTTCGCAAGGACATTCATAATGGGTTGAATTCGCAAACTTATCCGATTGATTTCCAAGAGTTGCATGGACGCCTCTTTTACCCGTCGAAACCTGATTAATGATGTTGTTTTCCCGGAACCTCTTGAGTTCATCGTGAAGATGAAGAAGATCCATACTTTCGGGAAGCTCATCAGTATATTGCAAGAACGCAACATTCTTGGTATGCGCCCATTCAGGTTCGAAACGAGCACCAACTGCCGATAGGAAGTCACGGACTGCGTTGGGGCCCTGAAGCTCAGGAATTCCGACTCGCACCGCTCGAGGGTAAAGACTGTGCCAAGATTCCAACCAACGATCTGGGCTCATGCTTGCGAGATGTGCCTCTTTGAGAAGGGCATTGTATTTGCTTGACATGTCCGCTATGATAACCACTGAACCGGGTGAAAACTTGGTTCTGATGTCTCTGACCAGCATCCGCAACGGGACTCTGGTCTTCCCCGTCTTGGTGACGATTGATTCGACAATGGTACTGAACGTGTTCTTCTCAACAGATGCTGAGATCCAAAGACGAATGGCCTTTTCTGTGGCGGCACTTTCTTTGTACTCAGTCCGTTTGATCGACATCATGGCGTTGTACATGATGACAGCGTCATTCATGGACATTGTCGGAGTAGCTGTGGTTGCGGTAGTAGTACCAGTTGAAGTGTCGGTACGTGAAGCAGATGCAGATCGAGTGAGAGGCTGCGTCACGTTTGGAGAGACGACTGACGACCGATTGATGCTGCTCATTATAGATTGATAGCACCCTTCTGGTGTCAGTTCGACAGGCTTCTCCAAGACGTCTGTTGCAAGGTCGGGTAGATCAGGATTGATGTTCTCCCAGTACTCATAGCTTATGGACAAGCTCTTGAGTGTCTCGATAAATTCATGCCAATTCTTGTACGACGTGAGTCGAACAATTGGATAGCTAAATTTATCTTCGGAAGAAACGTTCATCTTGACTGATGAAGGTGATGATGAATGGAATAATTGCAGGTAGGGAATATTGTAAAAGAACACACACGTTCTTAGATGATAGTTTGAAGATATTGATGATGATGATGATGTGCAGAAGTTACAGGGAGTCAAAGACTTCCTCCCGGGCTCATAACTCTGGCACAGAAATGCCGGATCGATGTAGTTTGAATTGGATAGAGAACAAGAAAGACTATCTGAAGAACTGGGGGAATGAGCGACTATCAATAGACATGATTAGGCGCTCTGTGCCACCACACCGGGCGTGGTCTGTCTCACAACCGCTATGGTCCATCCCAATCAGCATAATCTCAATGTGATGTGTCAAGTCTCTGGTACATCATACATGGACCCACATATGGGCAGAATGCAACACCACCCAATCCGACCCACGATCAGAGATGATCTGCTTAGGGAACCCGTGGAACCGCCACCAGCACTGCTTGAACCGCTCCGCGCACTCCTCGGCTGCCATACTTGTCATCGCCTCCAGCTGGATGTATTTTGACAGCCGGTCGGTAGTCACCATCATGGCAGTTTACTTCCCCTCACCATCCAAAGCCCTCACCATCCTGCGCACGGACCACCAGAGGCCGAGATCGCGGTGACCAAAACAGCGAAGGTGGATCCACAAGGAGTCTCATTGGCTGCAGCGTTCTCAGCGGCAATGGCACGCTCTCAGAGTATTGATGACTTTATAAGTTTATATTGCATGCACGCTCTTAGAGTATTGATGACTTTATATTACATACGTGTAGGCCACCCTCTCCGCCCCCTCTCCGCCCTCACTGCCATCCAAGGGGGTGTTGACCGAACCTCTGCCTTATCCTCGTGTGATTCGGCGCTGATATGAAGTCCGCCGACCCCAATAACGTGTTATTCCTGCTGCGTCGTCGGCGGAGGTTGAAGGGGCTGCCAGGCGACGTAAGGGTGTTGTTGCTGGTGCGTCGTCGGCGGAGGTTGAGGGTGTTGTTGCCAGAAACGAAGAAATTGCTGCTCTTGTACATGCCATAACTCACGGGCCGCCCTCTCCGCTCATTCGGCCGACTCTACTTGTGACTGGTGTAGCACGCCGGTAAGCTGTTGAATGCGTTAAGCGAGGAGGAATTTCTCCGCCTGCTGGCGTCCTCAAGTTTGGCGTCTGTCAGATCTCCTTTGTGACACCACTTGCCGTAGAGCACGTTAGCCCTCCGGCAAGAGCAGCTATTCGTTAAACACGCAGTCTGGCTCTTGCAGCCGCAAGATACACGGTCTCGAGCGAGCGCTCGCACCGCAGCTTGGGAAGGACCAGGAATGGGACCTTGATCAGAAGGCCGGCCGAGCGGCCGAGCGGCTTCAACGCTGTTGCGATCGGTCAGTTCGCTTCTGGTGCTGCCACGCGCCGTGCTAGACGCCTTCGCGTTCGGTCGACGCGCCGCTGGCTTAAACACCTTTCGAACGACTGCTGGCTCACGTAGTCGTAGCTCCGGAGGATTTATGAAGTGCTGACGGTTGACGAACCAATGCACGTCGAAGTCCGTGGTCTTGAGCACGTCGCCGCTCTCCAAGATGCTCATGATCTTGTGGTAGCACGGCAGCCCCATGGACGCAGTGTAGTCGTAGTTACAGACGCGATCGTCACGTCACGTGTGCATTGCCGGTATCGGTCTCTGGTGGTCCGTGCGCAGGATGGTGAGGGCTTTGGATGGTGAGGGGAAGTAAACTGCACCATCATGTACCGCGGTGCTGACTTGTCACGCGCGGGTAGGTCCGTCATGAAGTCGACGGAAATCTGGGACCAGTAGCGGTCTGCGGCCGGTATGGGCTGAAGCGTTGAGGGCCTTCCTACTCTTGCGACTGGCGACGCAGTGACAGTTTCGGATGAACCGAGCCACGTTCGCCGACATCCCCTCCCAGTGATAATCCCTGCGCAGTACCTGGAAGGTCGCGTTCTTGCCTGGGTGTCCCAGCATGGCCGAGTCGTGGACCCGTTGTATCAGTGTCGTCGTGAGGGGCTCGTACTTAGGCGCCCATATACGACCCCGAAACTGGAGGGCGCCGTGGGCATCCAGGGTGCACTCCGCGATCTGCGTCTTCGTCGAAGCCGATACCGGGAACTTCCGCTCGCCCCGCGCCACCGCCGTCCGCTTCTGCTCATATGTCTCATCGGCCGCTACCCCCAAATCCCAAAGCTCCTGCAAATGCTCCTCCGCGAACAACGAGGAGCCCCGCGGCGGGCCACTCGCGGCTTGCGCCGATACTCCCATCCCCGTCCTGCGACTCGCCAGCAACCTCGTGTCCGACCCCCAACTCGCCCTCCATGTGTGGTTCCGCGGCGGACCCTTCGACCTCTGCATTGACCTCGTCGGGGTCCTCACTACCATCGGTGTCCTCCCGCGCGTCGAGCGGGTGTGACATGCAAGCCAACGAAACTGGATTGAGGAGGCGCCGTTTCACCGCCTCCACCTCGCTCACGTCCTGCTCCCTCCGCGAGAGGGCGTCTGGACGGCCCGCCTGAGAACCTGGGCAGTGGGCAGTACAGAAGATGGTAATTGAATAAGGCGAGAACCTCCGCCCAGCGCGCCTGCCGTTCTGATATCTCCCTCGGGGCCGTGAGATACATACTCCAGGTTCTTGTGGTCTGTGAGTATCGTAAACGGACGAGCAACGCTCCGAAGTTCCGCCGACCAAGCCTTCAAGCAAGAGATGATGCTCAACAACTCCTTGTCGTGGATCGTGTAGTTGCGCTGTGCTGCCGTGAGTCGAGCCGAGTGGTAGGCCACTGGGTGCAGGACGCCCTTGTCACTGTACTGCGAAAGGCAGCCCCCCAGCGCCTCACCTGACGAGTCCGCTTCCACCACCGTGTCCCTCTCGGGATCCCACTGAGCCAGCACCGGGTATGAGATGAAAGCCGACTTCAACCTCTCGAACGCATCCGCACACACCTCGGACCAGACAAAGGGAGCACCCTTATGTGTCAGGGCCAACAGAGGGCCCGCCAAATCTGAGAAATTGGGGATGAACTCTCAAAAAAAATTGGCGAACCCCAGGAAGCTGCGCACCCCTTTTGCTCTCGTCGGGGGTTCCCAGTCGCGAATGGCTGCGATCTTCTCAGGGTCCGGGCGTATAGCTCGGCCCGCTTCCACCATGAATCCCAAGTACTTCACCTCCTTGACCCCGAAACTGCACTTCTCGATGTCCACGTTGAGACCCGCGTCTCGCAGCCGACGCAAAACTTCCCGGACCTTGCGAAGATGGTCCTTCTTGGAGCTTCCAGAATAGATGAGAACATCGTCGAGGTAGGCCGTGGCGAAGTCCCCTAGTGTGTCCCCTAACGCCCCGTTGATGTACCGCTGGAACGCGGCGGGGGCGCCCGCCAACCCGAATGGACACACCAGCCATTCGAAGAGGCCGAATCGTGTACGAAATGCGGTCAAGTGCTCATCACCCATCGCCATGCGCAGTCGGTGAAAGGCCGCCCGGACGTCCAGCTTCGTGAACTACCTAGCCGACGACAAAGAACGCAATGTCTCCTTGATGAGAGGCAAAGGGTATCGGTCCTGGTCTGTCACCTTGTTGAGGGCCCGATAGTCCACACAGAAGCGCCAGCCCCCGTTCGCCTTCTTCACTCAGAGAACTGGGGCCGCGGCGGAGGAAGAAGATGCGCGTATCCAACCCTTATCCATCAACTCGATCACCTGCTTCCGAATTTCCAGCAACTGGTCTCGCGAGTCGCGGCATGTTGTACAGAGGTGCTGACGGCAGCTCTGGCAGAGCGCCATCCGGACCCCGCTTGAGACGAATATGGTGATCTGCCTTGCCCCGATGGGGGGGGAGTGCGTTCGCCTTCTCCTCCCGAAACAAATCTGCAAACTCGCGCAGCTCCGATGGCAGTCTCCGCATCGCGTCCTCCTCCTCCACCGTCGGAGAACTGGACGACTGCGCCAAAACCGTGGTCATCTCCCTCAGACTCGTAGCTAAGAGGCGAATCTCTGACCCATCCTTCGCCGCGCGCCGCACTATGCCTGCGTAAACTGACCCGAGCATTTCCACCGTGGGGTTCTCCGTCTCTCGATCCTCGAGGGACGGGACGACCAGATGATTGCGAGAACCCACCACCAACTGACGTTCGGCCGCATGCAACACGATCTCATTCCTGACGAGCCAAGGGGCACCCAAGATGCAATCCCGAGTGAGGCCAGGAATCACATAGGCCACCACCGGGAACGCCATCCATCCACATCGGCTCGGAACCGGACCAAATGTCGGATCCGTAGTTGGGCCCCCGGCGAGGACGCACTTCGTCGCTGGGTTTCCACCGCCGACTGTGACGGTTACCCGTAACTGCTCTGTCCGTCGTTTGCATGTACCTATATATCCCCCACTAGCTGGTTCTCATCAGCTTAGTGTTCTGACCTTTTGGTCGGGTCGGTAGGGATATCCGACTCCTCACACCGACAACCCCGCGGTCCCCCGCGACGAAAGAGTCGGCGGCAAGGCACACTGGCGACCCTCATGCTCGGTAGGGCGACGATGTGGGCGCTGATCTGGAGACCGTCGTGACTCCGAAGGGTCCTTCAAAATTGCTTTCGTCTTCACACCCTTCTTCCCGCCCGGCCTCGACTTCCTGCTCTTCCCGGAGAAGCTGGTCCTCGCCACAACAGTCGCATTCGTGCCCTTCTCCGAAACGGCGTCAAGAGTAGGTGTATTCGAATCGGGCGTCGTCATCGTGCGGATGAGGTTGCGAAGTTCGAGAGCTCTCTGTTCCGCCTCCTGATGCTTGAATACAGCCACCGCCTCTGCGTAGCTGTGGGTAGGGATCGTGCGGTGTCGGCAGAGCTCGTCCAACTCACCAGAAATCAACTGATGCAACAACGCAATCTTCTCATCCTCCGGCGCATCTAACTTGTGTGCTCTTGCCATCTGTGCCTCGAACCGTACCAAATAGTCGCTGCAGGACTCGTCGGCCGCCTGGCGTAACATCCGGAGCTCGAGTCGCGCAACCGTGACGGACGTAAGTCGGAATACAGCACTTCCAAGTGATTCAGGAAGGCAACGGCATTCCACTCGAGAGTTTCCCCCGACTCGAAATAGTACGACAACCGCTTTTGAATCTGATCAGCGAGGCCATCGTACACAAATATCCACTTCTGACGGGGTGTCAGATGGGCGCAATCGGAGGATGATCTGTCCTCAACCGTTATCCGCCAACTCTTCAGCTGCGACTTTGTACCATCAAAACGAGTCCGGATCGGGGCTGGTAAACTGGAAGTCGCGAGCCGGCGGGCTTCGTCGCGCTGTAATTGTCGAGAAATTGAAGCAAGTTCGGCCCGAAATCGGTTGAGGTCCGCCTCTATGATAGCTATATCGCGGATAAGCTCGACTGGAAGTCCATTCCGAGGAGCAGAAAAGGAAGAAAGAAAAGAAAGAAAATTAAAATTGAGGAGTGAAGAGAAACAATTGTGACGAACTGGCCTAGGGTGGGTGACAACGCAAACGCGACGGTCGCTTTCCACGGACGACCATTACCAGTACCCCATTCCGGTTAGTGGTTAGGGGTTAGTTGTCAGGGTGTATAGGGTCTGCACGGAGTGAAGGTATGCTCAAGAGTCTGCAAGATAGTATTGGGATACAAGCTAGGGGTCTGATGGTGACGGTTTCGATCTCTGGCCTCTCACCAAACTATGTGAGCGGCCATCGCTAGATATCCTTTCCGTGTGCACATGCTTCTGCGCACATCACATGTCTCGCCACTCAGATACGTATATCTTACATGCTTTGCCACTCCTATACGTATGCATCACATGCTTTGCCACTCCTATACGAGGTATGCATCACATGCCTTTGCCACTCCTATACGAGGTATGCATCACATGCCTTTGCCACTGTCCTCATGCCTCTGACATTAGTGGTTAGGATTGGGAAACATTGGGTCTACGTTGTCACGCTAAAGGTGCCTATTATGTCTCTTTAGGCCCAGAGTCTGAGCGTCTGTTCTGTTCTAGCAACGAGTGGCCAAAACCACCACAAAGCTTTTTAAAAACCACCACAAAAAATGGTCGTCCCAAAATGGACGAGGCTCCACTTTTCATCTTGGGTGTAGAGATACTTCAGTCGATCTCTGCTTGGCGCCGCGTCCACAATCCATGTACCTGGCGCGCAATATTGTATGCACAGATACTTCTTCCAATTCCTTAGTCTGATCATCTGATGCAGACGGATTTCCAAACGGATTTCCAAACTGCTTCTCGCGTGTGCATTCAGCTTCGCAAGTTCGCACTCACGACCTTCTGCCCGATCGATTATTTATGCTTTGAGTTTATGTTTGCTGCCCATGATGTCGAGAATGGCTCATCAACTTCATTTTTGCCGATTACCCTAATGCGCGACGCGTTCAGAAACTCTGCACTGCGTGGTATCGACTCTCGACTCTCAGCACCTTTTTCTCTTCTTCCCTTCCTTCCACAACTACGTCCCCTGATAAGTACGGGCATACCTACTCTCTGCTTTTTCACCTACGACCAGACACGACGTTCTCTTGCAACTTTTGTGTGCCGCACGTTAAGTTTGGGGCTCGCACGTAAAACAACAATGACGAAGTACCTCCAGCCAATATCCGCGATTGAGAGGAAATACGCGTCGGCTGAAGATGCCCTATCATCACTTCTAGACCATCAACGCCTTGACGGCTTCGTCTGCGTGAAAGGGGTCCATTCGTTCGTCCTCGGCACTCGAATCATGAAGAACAGGACATTTCTATGCCACCAAAATCGGTCCTACCGCGAATGGTCGAAAAAGAAGGGCAAATATGCAACTCCCACACACAAATTTGCCCCTTCCGAGCACGCGTACTGTTGCAGAAGAGTGACAGCATGCAACACCTGAAAGTCGTTAAACTCTCACACAATCATGATGCGATTGAGTGCCTTCTCAGCTCAGCCACATTGCGACCGCGAAGTCAGAAGCAGTTCGATCTTGAGAGACTACTTTCTCTCATCGAAACGAAGTCCAAAGGGTCCAGACTAACAGAAAAACAAAAATTTCCGATCAGATCCGTGGAGGGCATTCTGAAATTCTGATCTCCGACCTGGATGTTTTCATTTTTCAAAGATCTCTTCGTCTTGGTGCGTATGGCGCCGAAACATCCACTCAAGCTTTTGTGACTTTGCTCTCTGAATGTGAAGAAGTTTTTCACCATGCGGTTGATAGAAACCCCTACACAGGAAAGATCTGGCGGGTGTTTTGGACCTACAGAGATTTTTAGAGAGTTCGTCTGCACGCCAGAGAACTAGAATCGTAGAGGTGGTTGTGACATGGAGTCTGGAGACTTCAAGAATCCTTGATCAATTGAAGAGGTATGTACCTCTACATTCAAAAATATGGTGACGCCGTGGGCGAAGGGGCGAAGCTGGGCGGGGTTCAAATCCTTCTTGACGGATTGTTGGAAATTTGGAATAGCTGTCCTCAAGGACACACAGTACGTGCCACGTGGACACACCGTATGTGGACACACCGTACTTGACTAGACATCGTAGATACCTTGTGCATTTGCGTACACTTAAGCAGACACGATAGATACTTCATATTCAACGTAGGTATACTGTATTTGACGTTTCCACTACTACTGTTACAAATTACTACTACAATATAAACAGCTACCTACCCCGAGGCGTTGGCGTACCCTCCCTATCCCTCTCGCGTTCTCGTCTACCCGTAGACGCACCCGTAGAGAACGTAAGAGGACGGGGCGTTAACAGATCCGGCGTTCGTGGCATAGGGGGCCCCAAGGGAGGGAGGAGTACCTGCCGAGCCCGATTTTCTTCGTCTAGCCGGCGTGCCTCAAGTGCGCGGGTAACGTTCGGTCGGATATCGTCGAGGGTAATGTCCGCAAAGATAGCTAGGTGCTCAAGACGCCGCACCCGGGATAGGGCAACATAAAGTAGCCCTAACGCCCGCGGAGTACCCCTGGCCTTCAGATCTACTATTGCGAGGTCGAGAGTCATTCCTTGAGACTTATGGATCGTCATCGCGTACGAGACCATAAGAGGGAACTGTTCTCTCCATTGATTGTCCGTAGACGTCCTCGTAGTATTCTGCGTACGGTACCGGCGGCAGGGGAAGATCGGGACTACCTTCGAAGGCATCGGGACCCCGGGGATATCATACGGGAGAGCAGGACCGGTATACTTCGGGAAGCAGATTAGGATATACGCCGGGAGGGTGGTACGGGGATCGGTAACATCGGCATGCCAAACGATATCGACAACGTAACCGCGACTCCCGTTCACGAGACCGGCCTCCGTCCAAATGTTCGTCGTCAGCATAACCCGTGCCCCGATACTGAGGAGCAGCTCGGCCGTGAGGTCGTTGAAGTCCTTACTCGAGATGGTAGCACACCGCGGGTGACTATGCCGTGCGCGGAGGAGTAGGACAGGTACATCTGCATCGCGTAGGCGTGAGTAGTTCATTTCGTTGACGCTGTCACGCGTTGCAAAAAAGATAGACGGCCTGTTCCTCAAAAGTAGTCCGTTCTCGTCTCTCGAGCCTAGAAAGCAACCGGGGCTCGAGAGTTCGAAAGTCCGTAAGGTCCGGATTGCCCTGGCGCATATTCTCGAGGACCCGTCGAAAGGCAATGCTAGTCGCGTCCGTATCGCTTTGCCGAACGAGAGTAACTAATCGAATCGTGACCGAGAGAGCCTCGTAGGCATTCTTACCCGCTATAGCCACTGTCGTAACAGGTCGGGCTTCGAAGAGGGCCATTCCGCTAACGGGTGGGAGTTGGTAGAAATCGCCGGCAACAATGATACTGAACCCGGCAAAAGGGTCGTCGTTCGACTCCGGATAGGCTTGTCGGAGACGTTGATCAATCCAGGCAAGCTTAACTAAGCTAATCATGGATTTCTCGTCGACAATTAGGTAGCTAACACCCTCCAAACGCCTTCGAAGAGCGCCTACGCCGTCGGGGCCAAGTGGGGAGAGGGTTTCGAACCTTTGAACAGGAAGGCCAAAGTAGGCGTGGTCCGTATAGCCTTGGATACCGTTCGCCGCGGCGCCGGTGGGGGCGATCCTCGCGACGGGACTCCTACGCGGCGACGTAGGAAATCGAGAACGTTGCATCGTCTCTAGCCGCGACGATACGAGCTGTATCGTATAGGACTTGCCCGTTCCCGCGCGACCGTCTACGTTGATCCGGAGCGGATCCGGGCTAAGACCGTCTATGGCACGTCCATAGTGTTCGACGACCGTTTCGAACAGTAAACGCTGCTCCGGGTTCAAGGAGGCTTCCGCATTTGATGCCTCGGTCCCGTAGTCGAGGTTAATCGACGTGGACGCCTTGACCGAGTTCCAATACTCGTCTTTTGCCGTCGGGAGAAGGAGTTCCGGAAGTTCCTGGCGATGCTTCCCGACGGAGGCATGCCAATTCGCACTAAGATCTAACGGACGAGATGATAGGTCATCGGGGTTACCGTGGCCCGCGTCGCCGAGTCCCGCGTTGAGTAGCTCTTGAAAAAAAGCATGGCTAGTCTCCTCTTCGACATCCGGAGCCTCGAACTCATCCTCCTCCTCCTCCTCCTCCTCGGGAGGAGGGATCTCGTCGATGTAGTCAAACCGTAGCCGACGAGGATCCCTATTCCGTAGGTGATGGAAGGCGGCCTCCCATGTATCGTACTCCGTAGAATCTAAAGTAGAGTTAGTATATAGTTGTCTGACTATTACCATTAGAAGTAACGAACCAATCGTAAGCGGGAGACTCGGGTATACACGCCACGGAAGGTGTAGAACCACCTTTAGGCGGCAGTAATCGGCGTGGGTTGGGTGTTCCGGATCTGAACGGTAGCGAGGGACATAGCGGATAATCCGATCCGGGACCCTGTCGGGAAGTCGGTGCGGCTGCGGACGTTTCGTGTTATGCCGGGTTAGAAACGTGAACAGCGTAGTAGCCTCGTACTGTCCGTCTCGTTCGAGATACTTGACGTAGAGGCTTCTCCTCGGCCGCGTGGATTGCTGGTTCCCGTCGGTACCCGGTACGTCTACTACGGCGTCTCGATCCTGTTCGGCCCGGCAATCGAGGGTAAGGACAATCCGAGAACCCTCTACGAGCGGAAGATCGAATAGGAGAAAGACTACTTCTTGCGACCCCCAATCTCGCTCCACAAGAAGCTTATTGAGGCTCTTCGCGGCGAGGGAGACAACCGGTCTCGAATCCGACACATGCGGGAGGACGCTCTTGACTATATCTGTATAGGAGGCCGTCGGGACCTCCGCCTTCGTACAATACTTGGCAATGTAATCGAGGGCTACATGGATCGAAGTACACGGCGTGATGTCCATGTTCGCGCGCCACGCCATGATTGCCACAGGATTATAGTGGTTCATGGCGTTATCGTTTGACTCAGCGCAAAACATCGGATACCGGGGATTCCGCCGTTTAGAGACTTCCGGCGTGCGTATAATGTCTCGCGGGAAGTGGAATCGACAGTACATCTTATTGTCCCGGGGTTCCGTCTTGTACGGCGGCGTAGACAACCGGGATAGCTGCACTTGTGCTTTTGTACCCGATTAACGATATCCGAGAGAAACTCAAGATCGTTCCGTACCTCGTTAGCCGTCGATTGGATAGCGGGATTCGACATAGGCGCGGCTTGACGCGTCGGATCGGGGTTTATCGCCGTCAGGTGTAGTCCCCAAAAGCGCGCGTAGTTCTGGCAACTCTGTTCGTTTTTGATATCCACCGTAGGAGTCTCCGGGGTCCAAAGAAACCAATGTGCGTGCACACTACCGCGTCCTTGAAACTCGTAACGAATCCAATAATCGGTGTAACGGAACTTCTCCTTGAGAACAATACGAAAGAAGCTATCTAGCCGTTGTTGAAAGTGCTCGGCGGCTAGATGCGGGTTCTCTCGTAGGAACTTCCGAGAAATCTTTAGCCGTTCTGTCGAATCCGCGTTCTGCCACGCATCGTAATCATCGGAGTAGCGCAGTAGAGAAGGCCAGTGTAAATCGGCGGCGCTCGCCGTCATGAAAAGGCTCGGGTTGCCGAGGGCGCGGACGTACGCCTCGAGTTCATGCCTTTGGTTACCCCAATACGCCCGCGTACCCTTAATCTTCGTACTCTGCCGTACGATGGAGTTAAGGAGGTGCCGTGCCTGTCCGGATTCCGGGTCCTCGAAAGCCTCCCGTACCTCGTCTGCGGTAATCGTCCGGGATTCGGTAAACCTCCTAGCGACAAAGGACGAGCCGCTACGGGTGTACTGTCGATAGAGGATGTTGAAGACAACGTACCTCCATCTTGAGTGCCTCGCAAACCGCCCGTCCTTATAGAGAAGGAGATACTGTATGTATTCTTTTAAGGATACCTTTCGGGGCCTTGCCGACCACCAATCTGCCTTACCGTAGGGATAGAGGCTAGGGAACGTAAGCGAAAGAAGTCCGCCATCCGTAGCCCACTCGTCTAGCGGCGTATCCGCTGCAGTACGTCCTCGTATCGAAAGATATGGCTGGGCGGAGGGTTGCGGAAGGTCCGGGGTAGCGTTGGGAAGTAGCCCGCCCCCTACCCGGTCGCGGAGGGCGGAGAGATCGCTCTGGTTCGCCAGTAGGTTCGGTACCGCTACGTCTCCAAGTTCGTACTCGTCGTCCTGGTTCTCAGGACCAGTATCAGGCTCTCGTCGCGAAGAATCTTCTCCGAGTCCGTACTCGTCATCAGAATCTTCAAATCCTTGTCCAAGTCCGAACTCGTCGTCAGAATCTTCAAATTCTTCTCCGAGTCCGAACTCGTCGTCAAAATCTTCAAATTCTTCTCCGAGTCCGGACTCGTCGTCAGAATCTCCAAATCCAAACCCCGGTCCTCGTCCCGAAGAATCTCCAAATCCTTCTCCGTCGTCATCCTCACTCTCGGGGCCGAAACCCGGTATTCGTTGTGAGAACCCTCCAAATGCTTGCGTAGGCCGGATATCTGGGGTTTCACCCTCCCGGCGAGCGTGATCCGGGCCTACGTCTGGGGCCTGACCCGGTTCCGGTTCTCCTATTTGTTAAGTTAGACGAAGTACCCGGGAGTAGGGGACAGAGAGTAGGGCGGAGAGGAAAAAAGGGGAGAGGGAGCGGGAAGAGGAGAAGGCTTACTTTGCTCTTCAATTTGGGTGGGTAGATCGTGCATCACGTCGCCATCCTCCGGGAGCGCGGCTAGGGCGGCGTGATCAATTTCGATGTCCGCGTACTTGGGGTGGTGTTGGCGTAGAAAGTCAAGCCACGCTTGGACAACAGACCGCCGTACGGTAAACATTCCCTTGAAGAAAGAAAGCTCACCGGTGGTTAGGTCGCGCGGGCGAAGGAGTAAAACTTCAGCGTCTTGAGGCAGTAACGGCAGCTTTGCGTAAAGGCGAGGGGTATCCTTTAGAAAGTGGGCAACGTGCCCGCGGTACTGATACTGTACGCCACGCACTTGAAAGACGTTCACGGCGGTTTGTACGCGGGCGATGAGAATCTCCTCGATGTCCGTAAGTTTCTGGAGATGCGTCGGTACCCCTCCGGGGTCGAGGTTGTTTTCGGATGAGAACCGGGGGACCCCGGAGCCCTCGTCGTTGCGGCAGGTTTGACAGATACCGGCTGCATTAAGTTTAACCCGGCTTATCGAACGACGGGAGCACCGTAAACACTCTCGAAAAGGATATTCTTCTTCAATGGCTTTCGCGAACTTTGTGAACAGCGCATAGTCCGATTCGGAAAGGGCGGGAAGGCAGAGGCGTTCTGCGAGAGTTCTCGCGGACAATGTATCTACGTTATGTGAGAAACCTGTAGTCGGGGGGATACCGCTATCCGGCGAGATATCGTGGTAGGTTTCAGGTTCCGGAGCGGGGGTTGAAGGCGGAAAGTGTTCTTCGTGTTCGAGGCACGATTCGTACTCAGTCTCGTGGTAAAGGAAAGAATCCCGCGTAGTGGCATGTTCGCCGCGGGAACACCACTTGACCTGCTCTCCGAGTGGCGCAGGCGAGGAGAGGGTGCAGTACAAGCATATGCCCTCTCGCAGAGACCTAGCTCCGAGATATGGGCGACGAATCCGGCATTCGTCGCAAACGAAAGAAACCGGGCGCGGGGCTATCGAAAGGGGGGTTGAAGGCGGTAGGTGTTCTTCGTGTTCGAGACACGATTCATACTCAATGTCGCGGTAAAGAAAGGAATCCCGGGTAGTGGCATGTTCGCCGCGGAAACACCACTTGACCTGCTCTCCGAGAGGCGCAGGCGAGGAGAGGGTGCAATAGAAGCATATGCCATCTCGCGGAGACCTAGCTCCAAGATATGGGCGTCGAATCCGGCATTCGCCGCAAACGAAAGAAACCGGGCGCGGAGCTATCGAAACTGCTTCTCCTCCATTACGCCGTAGTGCCCGGGATGCGCGGTCGTCTCGATCAAGTCTCCGGCGGCGATCTTGTTGCGAAGAGGTCTCGTTTGCAAGCCGGTTATACTCGCTCGGGCCTCGTATATTCTCGGGAGAGCTACCGCGATTCTGGCGTTGCCCGGGGACTTGCCTACCATGATTCCGGCATCGCACGCATCTCTTGGTGAGTACAGAGGGTCGGCGGGCGGAGGCAAAGTGAGAGATCGGGAGGGTGTGTGAGCATTTCGAACATTGCCGTGTACTTCCTTCGTGTGCGATATTCTCGGGTTCCGTAGTAGGTTGTCGGGGGACTCTCCTATTCTCGGGTTCCGTAGTAGGTTGTCGGGGGACTCTCCTATTCTCGGGTTCCGTAGTAGGGGATGATTGACGCGTACTTCCTTCAGATGCGGTATCGTCGAGCTCCGTAGGAGGAGGCATCCGGCGTCTTTTCGAAGGTTCGGATGTGGTATCGTCGATTTCCGTATCAGAAAGTATCCGGCGTCTGTTCGAAGGTCCGGCTTCGGTAGACATTGTATAGGTATTGAGACGTCGTAAAGTGTTGTGTTGTTCAAAGGCCCGTTGTTGACACCTGTGTTGTTGTCAGATTATCGGGGGAGCAAAATAAGTGTTTTTGTATTGACTTGAGTGTTGGCTCAGTACAAAAGCAGAGTCCTTGCGTCACCTGACGTCGGTTCACGAGAGCACACGAGAGCCAATCATTCCCAGATCTTGGATTCAACGAGAGCCAATCATCTCGCCAAGCTTTTCTGACTAAGCACATCCAGACTTTAGAGCCTCGGGGATGGAGAAATGGCTCCGCTTCGCTTCGCCAAAAATGGCTCCGCTTCGCTTCGCCAATGAAAAGTGGCGCCTCGTCCATTTTGGGACGACCATTTTTTGTGGTGGTTTTTAAAAAGCTTTGTGGTGGTTTTGGCCACTCTCTAGCAACGGCCAGAAAATGGAATAACGAATTTTCATTTTGGCGACCATTCCTCATTTGGACGAAAATTCCACTTTTCGTTGTGCGTTTTCGTCTCGACCCCTGTGGCAATGTACCGCGCTAGAGATGTTTGGCAGGGGACCCTTGACATCGCCCATGATAGGCCAAAAGGCACCGCGAGCCCCAGTTATCCGTTCTAGACAGCTTGCCAAACACTTGTACTTTTGCAAAGTACGAATGGGCTGGAAAAAGTGGTAGAACGGGGCTTTCTATGCTTTCTGTTGGAATCGCAGGACAGAGGTTGTACACGTGCAATGGTGCACGTGCCTCGCTTGTGGGGCACAAGCCCACACAGCGAGCACAACAACATAAAGGAGGCTTCCGCCCCCTTTTGTACATAGACAAGAGAAGAGAACAATTGACCCATGAGAGAAGATACGACTTTGTGTTTGTGTGCGTTACGCACCTGTTTTGTTTATGCATGCATTTGATTGTGTGTAACCTTACGGTTCCGACACTGATCAGTGGTTGAAATAACCGACAGGTTACTAGACCACAGATTCGCAAGGAATTTTCGAGGAGAGCAATTAGATCCGCCACGGCCGAAGGTGTTGGAATCGCTCATCTGTACATTATTCGGTTGCGAATTACGGCGTGCGAACACTTCACGTGCCCCCACGCTGATTGGCTTCAGCTGCCCCGCAGCTTGAAGACTCTGTGCGTGATCCCAACATCACGCACTTCTCCTCCTCTTCTCCTGTTCTTAGATAGACACCTAGACACCAACAAGAAACCTTTATTCGTACACAACGAATTGGAGGTAGTTGTCTCACACCTAATGACCTTATGATGCGCATCACCTATTAATGCTATCCCCCTACCCTGTTAACCCAACACTGATCAGTGGTTGAACCAACAACCACAGATAAGCTAGGGAACAGCAGAAGAGCCCTTTGAGCGTTTATTCGCCTCAACGAGCTACCGGAGCGAAAACCGATCTCGGGAGTATCTGGCCCGTCATCGCGTATATTCTCTGGAAGGACTTAACACACTGCAGCTTGCAGACAACGACAACGGGAGAGTTTTTCCCGTTATCACACCTATTCTCTGGCACATCCATCCCGCAGGCCTTAGCTGGCCCTGTGACTACGACAACTGCTCCCAGAATGGAAGAAACACAACCCGAGCATCCCGGGCGTATTGGCACCTTGCAAGACTCCCCCAGTAATGCTCAGCAAAGTCTCAAATGGCAGTCGCCACACTACGGATACCACGATCCCGGAGGACCACCTCAGTTCCATCAGCCCTACCTCCGAGAACATGAATATTCGCCACACTACGGATACCACGATCCCGGAGGACCACCTCGGTTCCATCGGCCCTACCCCCGAGGATATGAATATTCGCCATACCACGGATACCACGATCCCGGAGGACCAGCACAGTTCCATCGGACCTACCCCCAAAGCCATGAAGATCCGCGGTTCCACCAATACGCTCCGCCAATGCACGAACCATGGCGGCAACCGTATTTTTACTCGGGACCTCAGGGATACTACCGCCAAAGCCCCTATCAACCGCAGCACCGCCCACCACCTCCTCCTCCTCGAGGAAACGATCATGCCCCCTCACCCCACGAGGACCGTGCGAAATATCGCAAGTACGGCACGAGCAACTGGCACTGCGTTGACGGGAACGACATACTGATGGACGTAGAAATTGCGGACTATCTCGAGTACGGCACGAGCGATTGGCACCGCGTCGACGAATTTCCCCCCGTCGACCCGGATGAGGCCCAGGAAGAGGATATACAAGACCGAGTACTTTTTTACCTGAACGAGTATCTGGTCCACAAAGTCCAAGGCCGAGTTCTCCGTCGACGCTTCCGCGAGGATTTCGAGGGATGGACCAAACCAACTTGGTCCAGAGTGAGCGAGCCGCTCCGGACGAAATTGAGGCACGAGTTGGAAACTTACGGCCTCATCTTCAACCCCAATCTGTCCCTGGTGCCGGACATGCTGGCGGAATATGTTGAACAAGGACAACGTAAACGACCTGCGAAAGAAAGTTCCGCAGGCACAACGCCGAGGCCATCACCGGCTCATACATCAGCTCCTGCACCTGCCACTGCTGGCAGCGAAGAACAGCTCGCTATGAAGTCCCATGAAGATGCCTCTGCCGATCGACAAGAAAGAGAAGAGATTCTGTCAGAGGGATACGCTTCCGCCCAGCCAGAATTTGTGTCTTCTTCCAAAGAAAATCCGTCCGCCGACCCCGTCGACCAGACTGTTGCCGACCACGACATGTCTGTTGCCAGAGCATCCAAAGTGAACCTCACGGTTCCACGAGAAAACGAGGACCTCGTTGGTAAAAACGACGAGGAAACACCTGCAACGGAGCTTCCAGATTTGGAGGATAGCCCAGCAAACGCCCTCCTCGCAGCCCTTACCGTCAGCAAGGACCCTGCTGCTGACGAAATTCTCGGTGACCCCCCTGACCCTCATGATCGAAAGCCCGAAGACCACGAGGAAGAACGCACTGTTGGAATCCCGGAAAAGAAAGAGAGCTCTGAAGACCCCGTCCCTGAAGACCATGCCGTTAACAGAGATTCTGCTGCTGACGAAGGGCCCACTGACCCTCTTCATCGAAGGAGAAGGCCCGCCGATCCCCCGGACAAGAAAACGATTTCGGCCGACCCTACCGCCGATGGAGACCCTCTGGCAAGTGCTGACCATGTCTATGTCGAGAAGCTCGCCAAAACTGTTGGCGAAGGCTCTCGCGTTCTCTCCGAAAAGCACCCCGACAAAGACACTGCCCTACAGCTGAAAGACCCTCGTGACGAGAACCCCTTCACGCCCTTTGATAGAGATCCGTCCGAAATCCCCACGGACTCACTCGACGGCATCAAAAGAAGAAGAAAAAAGAAAAGACACTGCGAGGGGAAATACATTTTCTCAGTACCGTCACTTGTCGTCATCACGTTCCTGTTGATCAACTTCTTCAGGTACCTTGGCAAACACTGTCGCCTGGTGGAAAGACTGGTGCCTTGAGAGGCATCCTACGCCTTGTGGATGGCGATGGAGGACTGGCGGAAGATACTTGGGACGATCGCGAACGCGATATGCGCTGACAATTTCCATTTGTACGGTTTGACCATTCATGGCCCCTGTTACGACCTTTGGGGTCCACTCGTTCATTCACTTCGAAACCCCGCGATTTTCCATTCGTTCTTGGGCCACTCGCGATTCCTCACGTCTCGGCAAAAGAGAGAAAGTTTGCCAGTGTTGGAATCGCTCATCTGTACATTATTCGGTTGCGAATTACGGCGTGCGAACACTTCACGTGCCCCCACGCTGATTGGCTTCAGCTGCCCCGCAGCTTGAAGACTCTGTGCGTGATCCCAACATCACGCACTTCTCCTCCTCTTCTCCTGTTCTTAGATAGACACCTAGACACCAACAAGAAACCTTTATTCGTACACAACGAATTGGAGGTAGTTGTCTCACACCTAATGACCTTATGATGCGCATCACCTATTAATGCTATCCCCCTACCCTGTTAACCCAACAGAAGGATTGCGCCTCTGTAGGAAGAGACGTCGAACCCGACTCATACCTGCGTTCGGACGACGACGTGCTATAGGAAGAAGACACAATAGCGAGAGCATCCGGTGCGCGCTGTTGAAAAGGTCGAATAACGCGGCGTTTAAGATATATTCTGGCCAAGCCACAAAGTTATCTTAGACGAAGGAGCCTTTGATCGATCAGTCAAGCTTTCAAGAAGGGAAGTCTTAACTGGCTTACCTTCTGCTCCGTCTTTCACGGAGAACTCGACCAAGCCTGTCGAATATCTCTTGACTATACCCGTCAGCACCAAGGACCTTGCCCCCTGATAAGTCCTTATACCCGAAAATTGTCAACTTTTGCCTGTTGAACACGACCACTTCTCACAATGGATCAACAACCTGATCTTACCAGTGAGACCGATCAGGAGGCTCAGCCCATCACCGCTTTAACTACAGAGAAATTGATTAAAGCGGAATTACCTATAGATTTGCAAAAATATTCCGAAGGTAACTACTTCACGGCCGAATGGAAAAGACAATACGAAGACATCGACCATGAAAAAGCCACGACCATAGACGCGAACAACCGGGTGGCATTTTTGATGAGGGATTATACCCAACGAAAGATGACGGGGTTGGAATTGACCGTTGGATTTCGCGAGGACTTTGAATCCTGGAATGTGAAGTCTTTCAACCTCATCAGCTACGCGATCATAAGAGAGTTCCTACGCCGTACGACGCAGAGGATTGAAAATCCCAGTCGCGTTTGCACGATGGCAGTTGAGGAAGACAGAATGGTGCAGAGGACCGGCTAGCTCAAAGGCGGTCTGCTGAGATTGAGGCAGTAGAACTGATGGGGATGGAAGAAGTGAACCGAGTGAGACTTCGAAGGTCCGAGGCAATTTCACCACGACAAACGCAACAACTGTCCCCTGTGGTGGCTCCAAGACCCCCTCGTTCCCGAGATTTCTGGTGCACACTCAACAAGCCCGGCCTGCCCCCCGGAACGGATCTTCAACCGCCTCTTGCTCACCGTCATCTACGACAACTTCCGCCCAAGGTGACGGAGTCACAAATCCCGTCGACGTCTGAGAAGAAGAGCCTGCATGTTCTTCGTGTGCCGCCCTTGCAGTATTGCCCTGTTCCGACGCAGCCTCAGCCTGTCCCTCGAGAGAAGCTCCTGCCCCCTCAGCTTCCTCATCAGACGCCCATGCCGACATCCCGAACAGAGATTCGGCCGACCCTCCTTCACCAAGATCCGGCCGGCAATCCTCACGTCAAGATTACTGCCGGCTCCCATCACAAGCCCGAGAGTACCCCCGTGGACAAAGCTGTCACAAACCCCGCCAACGAGATGCTCACCAAACCTCGTCACGGTACCCCTGGAGAAGAACATTTCTCCGACCCTCTGAAGAGCGCTGCTGTCCGCCCCTGTGATGAGCTTGAAAAAGGTCATGATCAAGCCCTCGACAAGGGGGCTCCTGCTGATGAAGAAGAACCCTCCCACGACGAAGATTCTGCCGATGTCGAAGAGTCGACGATGTCATTGACGATCAAATGGGGAGAATTAAAGAGACATTGCGAGGGGAGTTTGCCCCTGCAACATATATGCTTTATCCTGTCCAGGGATCTTTCTGGTCACCGCCCGCTCCGAAGCTTTTGACGAACACCGTGACACTGGTGGACCATTTGTTTACAGACTTCGAAAACTACTTCCGACTGGTGGAAAGACTGGTCCCATGAGGGGACTCCTTATATACGATCGATTGGGTGGTCGCGACGGTGGTCGCGATATGTAGTTGGAATGGACGCGTTGCGTGTTTTGGTTTGCTTTTGCCTTCGTGTTTTACTTCACACTTTTTGGATGATACGCTCACTGTTTGGAGCTTTGGGATCTACTTGGATTCACTTGGATTGTGTTCGTTTTTGGTCACAACTGCGATTCCTCTCTCTTCCATAAAAGAGAAGACTGCGAGTGTTGGAATCGCAGGACAGAGGTTGTACACGTGCAATGGTGCACGTGCCTCGCTTGTGGGGCACAAGCCCACACAGCGAGCACAACAACATAAAGGAGGCTTCCGCCCCCTTTTGTACATAGACAAGAGAAGAGAACAATTGACCCATGACTCATGAGAGAAGATACGACTTTGTGTTTGTGTGCGTTACGCACCTGTTTTGTTTATGCATGCATTTGATTGTGTGTAACCTTACGGTTCCGACACTTTCCAATCGGGGATGCGCGTTGCAGGATGGCGGCGAAATCGCACCGCGTGAAGAACGGGCTCGGCTTTGTTTTTTTGGGTGTCGCGTGTACGCCAAACTCTTCTTTGTTTTATCTACCGTCGTCTCCAACGCGCAACCCGCCAACTCTCATTTATTTTATCCAGCCAACTCTCATTTGAGTCATTGGTCGCTGGTGTGTTCGACATTTTGATGTAACCCGGCTCGATGCGAGGCAAATGCGGCTTCAAATGTCGTATGTCAGAGTATAACCTATGTATTTCAATTTTCTACAAGCTACACAAGTTTTTTGATCATCAAACAGCTGTCTGATATAGCAGGCGGTGTGCCTATCGATTGCGAGCTCATGTAAGCGAGACCTCTTTCAGTACATACAGGGGTGTGGTGGTGGTGTGGAGCGGTACAAAGAAGGTTCTCCACTCGATCTCCTCTATTTCCGAAAATAACGGAAGTCACTTTTCTGCATTTACTAGAACAGAACAGATGCTCAGACTCTGGGCCTTATGCAGGAACCCCATTCTGTTACGCAGGAGCCCCAACCGCCGGTACCGGCGATATTTGTCATAAACACGTGACCATTCCGCACAGTGATACATACATACTATGATACTTGGCAAATGCTTCAAAAATCAATTGATCGAGTGTGGATTTGAAACGTGGAAAATAAATTTGAAAATAAATAAAAAAATGCTTAATTGACTTTCCAATGTTCTTGCACGACACCATCCCAATACTCCCGAGTGGCGACGTCATCGCCTCCTGTGTCATCATGAGCTGCAATGTCAGCCTCATTTTCCGCTTCATTGGTAACGTCATCATCCATGCCAGCGGCAAATGTGCAAGAGACACTCATTGAAGGGCTCCATCTTGCTCAGAGCATTGATGATCGCTTTCTCCCGATCCGCGCACATAATGCGAGGGCCAGAAATAGCCTCATCATGTAGCAGCTGGCGCAACTGACTGAGAGCCCATGCGTAGGTGCTTTCGACCTCGTTGAGTAAGAATATAGCAGCAACCGAAATGTTTTCCTCGTGTTCGTATTCAACTTCGTAATGCCGCTGATGTTCAGAAGAGTCAGTTTGAACTTGTTGGTCTTGTACGTGCAGTCAAACTGCAGTACGTCCGGATGCTTCCTCAGAAGATGTGCCGCTTCGTGGAGCGGTGAAGAGGCATTGAATCTGGCCATCATCATCGGTGCAAGAGGCTGAGACAAAATATGGATTCTCGCGGAGCTCATCAGTGAGCCACTCGATCGAGGTTCGTCCCCCAAGCCTGGCTCGATCGTGAGCTCGAAGGAAGTTTGCAATATCCTGGCCCCTCAAGAGCCAAGTATCACGATCCTTTGTCTGTCGGAGGCCTGCAGGGATCTGAAAGATCTTCACGCGAGAGTTCTACTGAGTGAGAATGAAGGCCGCATGCCTTCTCACAATCTTCCCTCGGTCGGCGGCAAACGATCCAAACTTATCCGGGTTGTGGGAATGCTCCCTCGCATCCGTCATTTGGTGAGGGCGTAATCAACCAGCGGTTTTGATCATCACGGGCGATGAGAAGTCGAAAAGGGCATGACTCTTTGCGAGTTTACGTGGGCCTCTTCTTCGAGGGGTGAATTTGAATGCCTTCGAGCAGCGTAAACGAACAGAGCTTACGGAGTACAATATCCTCAGAATTTTTCGTCCGCTGCTGGATTGCGAGGCTTTAGCCTTGAATTGAAGCTAGCTGCTTGGCTGACTCGATCGCGTCTCCGTGAGACTCAAATGTTTGCATTGGCTCAAAAGCTTGCTCAGGGACTGGCTCAGAGGCACGATCCATGGTGAGAACACTGTAGACGCGCTTCGTATATCGTTAGCCGTGGGCGCAAATGCTTTATACATGGGGAAAATGGCGTTACATACAAAGTTCCGTGAGGAACTGCGATGGGATGGGATGATGGAGGTGGTCTGTTGAGAATTGAAATCAGATGCATGGGACGGATGGTCACGTGTACGACAAAATATGTATCGCCGCCGGTCGCGGCGGTTGGGGTTCCTGCGTAACAGAATGGGGTTCCTGCATACATACCTAACTGCATAATGAGACCCTACAAGTTACAAGATGTGCGCGCCCCACTCTCTCGCACTAAGAAGGAGACGAGCCAAAGGCTCAAAGGTCGAATCCATGACACCCACGCACCACATTGGTGCATCCGATCATTGGCGAAGCGTAGCGGAGCCAATTCTACATCCTCGACGCTCTCAAATCTGTGCGGGGCAGTCTGAAAAGCTTGGCGAAATGATTGGCTTTCGTGTGCTCTCGTGAACCGACGTCGTGAACCCGAGAAAGGTCGACTGTGGATTGGCCCGTCGTGAACCGGAGTCAGGTCGACTGTTGATTGGCTAGCTTTGCCCCTTCGCCCACGGCGTCACCATATTGTGACACTGATTGATGCCTTGGTCAGCGATTGAGATTCCGACATGAGCAGTCGATAACTTTCGGCATTTCATGGCGAACAATGATCCTGTACAATGCGCAGATTACATAGAAAAAGCGGCCTTCTTCGCGTTGCCTTCAAACCGATCATAGGTGCAGCCTATTTTCGCAGTAATGTCGATTTACTTATGAATGCCTCGACCTCAGAGAGTACGTGATTTGTCGCCTGAGGAAGTGCGTCGAGCACTTCTTGGTGTCGATCCTTTGACACATAACCCTCCTTGGGGAAGTATTCGCCAAGAATCTCTTGGAGTCTTCGCATTGCTTCCATCGCTAGCGAAGCACTTTCCCTGTCTTTCTCGATTTTTTGACGGTCTGCTGCAGTGAATGTGAGCGGAAAGGTAATTCCTTGAGCGCCTGGAAGGGCTTCCCATTCTTTCTCCAGCTCGCAAGCATGCTCCAAGTAAGAAGCCTCTCCGTCAATGAGTATGTTGCGAGCCAAAAGGAGGAGCGTGAATTGCGTGGACTGCTGGAAATCAAAGCAGTTGTAGACTTTCGGGATTTTATGGTACACGATCAACCTGTACATTGCGCAGAGCGACTGCTGAAGAAACAAAGAACGAGCGACCTTCCTCTCTTTATCACCAAGATGATCATAGGTTGGTGGTTCTGGGCACTCAATGCCATGCATGGCGGGTCCCTTGTGATCGATAAAACAAGGCTGGCGAGCTTTAAAATATAAGGGCGATAACTCGATGGATTGCCAATCAATGAGTCCGATTATGCGGGTTCGGTTGCCTGGATCAACAAAAATGTTGCCTACGTGAAGGTCGTCGTGCCAGAGATGCGAGGACCCCAGGGATCGATCGGCAGGTAGAAGATATTCCAGCAGCTTGAGGTAACACTCGACTGCAGCGACCTTCCTCTCACGGGTTGGTTGGTATAGACCGGGACCGCGTAAACTCACAGGAGATGGCGGAAGATGCGGTGCGTTTTTTATACAAGCAATTTCTCTTTTCCCAATGGCTGCATGGTATTCTTCCAGTGAGTTCCCTGTCACGCGTCAGTGAAGTCCAGGCAGTCACATTGTCTCATGACTTACAAGGACCGCGATCAAATTCAATGTCACCTCTACCAGCGTCGAACATTTCGCGGCTTGTTGAAGGTCCAACCACGAATCTCGGATCTTCTACCCTTCGCCCCTCACCATCTGTGTACACGAGGGCTGGCATGTTTTCTCCCTCGAAGTCCTCGGCAAAGTACAAGCTTCCGAACTGCTCGAAAGAGACAGAGGCCCAGGACTTTTGATAGGCAGCGACAGCTTTGATCAACTCTAACCTATCTTCCAATGTAGCCTGCGGCCATACTTCCTGAAGCTCCACGCCATCCAATTTCTCCATGAGTATGAACTCAGCACCTACCGGAGTCTCCTGGGCCCTCGAACACCAATCATAAACTTCAGGCAGCGGTGTGTTCAATACCTCACGAGCCTACCCATGTGTGAGAAAGAAAGTACTGGACACAAATTCCCGAGACATTACTCACAAACTTCATCGTCGCAACTTCACTAGCAGTCGTGAAATGCGGCTGCCCAGCGTTGGGATTGGGAATCTTGGCTACAACCTCTTTGCCATTGTCCATGCAAAGCAATAGTGCTCTGTTGTACATACCATCGGTAAACTTCTTGATGCTCAAGCAGCGATCTGCTTGCACAGCGCGTGCTGCGCGTCGCGCAAGCTCGCCGACGTTGAATTCACGGCGGCGCAGTGCAAGCTCGTGTTCCTCGTCCCTCACAAATCGACCTCTCGTAAAATTGAAGAGTTCTGTAGGATCGGGTGCGTCTATTTCCGGAGGGATTACCGTAGTCCAAGTCGAATTTCCTCTCTGAGTCGAGCCTGAAATCTTGTTCGGCGCGCTGGAAGACACTGTTCGCGCCAAGCCATACCTTCGTCTCACTGCGAGTGCCGAGGCAGACGCGATCATGCGAAGGGACGGCAGTCGACGATTCGGTCCATCTTGCGTGACTTTACCGTCCGCCTTATTGCTGATTCGAAAAAGTTTTCTGATATGAAGCATGTTGTGTGCATGAGCCGACAGTTATTCGTTTCTCAAGACGTGTGCATCATGTCACGGGCACATCAGTGATGTGGGCGTGATACACTCTTTGGCGTGAGGAGGGTATCGCAGACCGGACCACGCTTTTTTGCCCCGCAGCCATGACCAAGAAAACCACAACCAAGAAATTTTCATTTTGCCCCACTTTTGACTCGCCATTACAGTGCGATTTACTCCGGCGCACGCTAGGGGTTAGGAGTTAGGATTAGTGGTTAGTGGTTAGGATTAGGTGTTAGCTAATGGAATTTACAATGGGATATTTCCGCACTGTGTAAAGCTTGGTTGTGGTTCTCTTGGTCATGGCTGCGGGGCAAAAAAGCCTGGTCCGGTCTGCGTTGTCACCCGTACCAGCCGAACCGTGAACGCCAACTGGACAACATTCCCTTCCCCACCTAAATTAAAATGGGAAGTCCGAAGGGCCCCTCCTGCGTCGGGTCGGTGGGCCTATGGAATAGTAAAGCTGAAGAGTCCCGCTGCCGAGGATTCACGTGACCGCACTGACTGTCGCGATATAGGTATGATGACGGAGCGTAATTATTAGACTAAACGAGTACTTCCCCAGCGGCCCTACGCTGCGCTTCGGGGCGGAGGAAGACTCGCCTCGCTTCGCTTCGGGTTGGAGAGAGTCGGGCTGGAAAAGTGTGGTTTGCGGATGGTATGGCGGTTTGCGGATGGTATGGCGGTTTGCGGATGGTATGGCGGTTTGCGGACGTACCTAGGTATGTCTCCTGTTGGAGGTGCCAGCCTCACATCTGAGACATCACCCGTTTGTTGTAGATAGCACAGAGCGCCTATGAGGCTTTGTGCGTCACTGCACATGGTATGGTAGCACAGAGCGCCTATGTATGGGTATATATAGTCGGCCCATTCTCCCATTCTTAGAGACAGTCTTTCTAGATAGATACATAGACATACGGAGTACATCATTCAGACATATCTCACATCTCCCCACTCTTTAGAATGCAGAGCATTCGACGACGCGAAGTCGTCTGATGGATTTGGACATTGAGCTGAGATATAGTACGGTGGAAGAGAGTACGGTGGAAGAGAGTACGGTGGAAGAGAGTACGGTGGAAGAGAGTACGGTGGAAGAGAGTACGGTGGAAGAGAGTACGGTGGAAGAGAGTACGGTGGAAGAGAGTACGGTGGAAGAGAGTACGGTGGAAGAGAGTACGGTGGAAGAGAGTACGGTGGAAGAGAGTACGGTGGAAGAGAGTACGGTGGAAGAGAGTACACTGGACAGTACCTACAGGCGCGCACGACTTCCCTCCGGGGGCCCTGCCGGGGGCCGCCTGCGGCGGGCTGCTCGCTACGCTCGACCTTTTTTTTCTTTTTTTCCTCTCCTCCTCTGCTGGAGCCTGCCCCCCGGGCACTCGAATGGTAGGACTTACGTAAGCGCATCAATCTCCTTTTTCCCTCCCCCTCCCCTCGTCCCCGACTCCCCTCCCGGGTCCCCCCCCAAAACCCCCACCCCACTTTGGCGTAAATGTAAAGCTTCGCTTTACTTCCTCATCTTTCAGTAATCGTCGCAAATTAGTTCAGCTTTACTAAAAACCACTCTTCGATCCGATTGATGGGATTGGCCTTAACTTTTGAGTCTTGACCTGACCCTACTGTACGGAGTACTGCTGCATAATCACAGTAGCACCAACATTTTCACTCAAACGGCAAGCCTTGGCTCCGCGTCCGCGAAATCCACGACCAAAGCGCACACGTCGGCATTCCGCCATGGTGAAGCCCCTCAGCTTCAAAGGCGACAAGAAGCCCAAGAAGCGGAAGCGCGCCGCGGAAGCCCCCAGTACGAACAGCACGAACGACACTGAGCCCGCGTCACAGCTGCAAAAGGCCGACCACCACCGCGACGACGGCGAAGACGGCCACAGCGACGACAGCTGGGTATCGGCCGATTCGACGACCGACGTGGTCGGCCCGGTCATGATTGTCCTGCCTACCGAGAAGCCGTCAGCGCTGGCTTGCGACGCGACGGGCCAGGTTTTTGCGCTACCGATTGTAAACATCGTAGATGGGAACCCGTCGAGCGCAGAACCTCACGACGTGAGAATGGTATGGGTGGCGAATCAGGTCTCTGGGACGCAACATATGCGATTCAAGGGGCACCACGGGAGGTTTGTCATTCTACTCTCAATCTCCAGGATAACGTCTCATTGCTAATCTACATAGATTTCTGGCCTGCGACAAAATTGGCGCCCTGTCTGCGACTTCAGAAGCTGTCTCCCCACTCGAGTGCTTCAACGTCATCGCCGACCCCAACTCTAATACCCCCGGGACGTTCCAGCTGCAGACTCTGCACGAGACCTTGATCACCATTAAGCCGAACCAAACCCAGTCGACTAAATCTAGCGCGCCAGCCGAACTGCGCGGTGACGAGGAAGACAGCACCGCGCCGCACACCATTATGCGGATCCGTATGCAAGCGCGGTTCAAGCCCCGCATCAAGACCTCAAAGGAAGAAAAGGCCTTGTCAAAAATCAGTCGCCGGGAGCTGGAGGAGGCGGTGGGGAGGCGATTAGAGGAGGACGAGGTGCGGATACTAAAGAGGGCGAGACGCCAAGGGGACTACCACGAGAAGTTGCTGGACATGAGAATCAAAAATCGGCATGACAAGTACGGGTGAAGAAGAAGCCCCCAAGGAAACAGAATCTATCGAATACCAAAACTTGCTTTTTCCCATACGTTTCAAGAGACACCTTTTCAACTTGTCGGCCTCCACGCCTTGACGGTGCCGTCCTCTCCCGCCGTGAAAACCAACTCCGCATCATCGAAGAAGCAAAAAGACCGCACGAGCTCGTCGCCGTGTGCGCCGGGCAGGCCGACGGTGTTTTGTGTATCGATTTGCCATTCTGGGCCGTTGGCCAGACCTTGGTTCTTGGCTAGGAAGAAGAGCTCAAAGAGTTCTCGGCTACGAAGGACACGCCTGTTAGTAGAACTTTCAAAGGAGAGGGAAATAAAAGAGATAAGGGGGAGGAAATATAAGTCTTGGGACCGGGCCCGTGAAGATGACAGAAAGAAACAAGGAAATATGAATGTTTGCAGAAAACAAGAAAAGAGACGAGAAAGTACAACTGTTTGAAGAACAAGAATATCAGATTTTGGGGACGAGGGGAGAACATACTCCTGGCTACCACACCCGATAACAGCGCCCCTCCCGTCCGACTTAATCGCCACACTCGCAACATACTGACACCCCAGCATTGTTCGCAGATCGCCAAATACCTGCAACGCATCTCCATTCTCTCTCTCCTCCGCCACATCATACAGCGAGAAATGCTCGTCGTGCGACAGGGCCAGCACCTCTGTGGACGTCAGAAATTCAGCATGGTGGATAGATGCATTGTGGTTGAAGGTCTGGACGGTCATCTCGTCCTCATCCGCGACGCGCGTGTCGTAGATGTTGACGAGGCCATCTGTAGAACCGCTCAGCAGCACAGCCGGTTCAGACGGGTGGAAGGCCAGCTTGGTGATGTCGTCGCTGTGGAGGTCCTGGTACTGTGCCTTAGGGGCCGGCACGGAACGCACATCCCAGAGGTTGAGTGACGCGGCGCCGTCTTGGAGTTCGGTTCCAACGGCGATGGTTTTGGTGGAGGGACTGCAGGCCAGGGAGAGGATGGGGGCGTTGGCGGCTATAATATGGTGTTAGCGTAGAGCAGACATGTATATATATGAGGGGGTTCATATGAAGATAGAACAAAGGGGGAGAACACATGACACTAGAAGCCTCTGAGTGCTCTATAGTGATATGCATGGCGCTCAGCTGCCGCAAAGGGACATGAAGGTACCGAATCGGGTAAATAGAAACTCAAAAGGGAACAAAAGGAAATAAAAAGGGCCATATCCCACCATGAAACTGAGCCACCCTCGCCGACTGCCTCAAATCCCACACACCCACCGTGCCATCCTCGCCAGCCGTACACACCACAGATTCCTGCGCATCAAAGAGACTCAGCGTCGTCAGATTCCCATGCTGCGTACGCCATGACGATATCGGCCCATTCTCGATACGCCCCGGGCCAAACAGCGAGAGGTGCTGATCTGAAGAAATGGCAACCAGGCCAGCTGCTGTGCGTTGCAGGTCCAGGACATACACGGCCTCAGGGCCCAGGAAAGGGTGTTCCGCCACGTTGGCGAGGCTATACATGGTGGGTGCGCGCCTGAGGGCGTTATCGGACTCGGCTAGCTGACACAAAAAGAATGAAGGGAAGCCGTGTGGGTGCGGTTATTGAAGACAGACTATGACGGGGATTAATGCGACGATGCTTGCGGGTTTGAGTGAGTTGCTGCGTTGGTGATGAGGACAGTCTCATGAGGAGTGAGATTTTGCGGGGGTGGTGGCCCTTTTTTTCCAGTGACCCCGCGACTTTGGCTGGTGGCCTTGATTCAAGATGCAGCTACGCGCGTTCTCGTCTCAGAACTTCAACAAACACATTGGGCTTCAAACGCTCGGGAAATGGCAATGCACAGCAAATCGGTATTTAATTGAGGAGTCCAAGCGCTGTCAGCGCGCAGCTATTGGTCCATTGGGAGCTGTGCAAACGGCTTAAAACCCTTCGGCAACTACGGAGTCAAACACCAGAAGGTCCTTCGCGATGACGGGATGCGGTGAGGAGTCAGGACGCGACGGATACATGCACCACGCCGCATTGCACTCATCACGGCTCTGCGCTGGCTTTCCAATTAGCCCGCGTTCTGCTCTATTCGTATGCCTTGCGTCTACGGAGTACTAGTTGCCATATGTAGACTATTCATGTCCGTCCTATCATACACTGCGCCCATGTCAATCGACCAAGCAAACCCGGATTTCGCGGGCGAAGGGCTCCTGTACAAGAATGAAAAAAAAGTGCCCCTAAAATGAGCTGCTGCTGTGAGGAAAAATCAGAACAAGAAAAAAAGATTCGCCGTTTCCCTCGTATCGCCTGAATATCGCGGTACGCCTTGATATATACATGTGTATGCAAAATGCTCATTATTGTCGAGTTAAAGTCTTCGTGGGTATGGTCGCCCCTCTTATATTGAATCCTGCTGCATCCTCTGCTGTATTCTGCGCTCGTTGACGCCGCGAAATGCACGCTTGCCGACTTCGTAGCTGCTAATCATGATGGCACATGCCGGCGCAACTTTAAGGGTGCGCGGTATCCAGCCCTTCCAAAGTCCGGCCATGCCCTCGGTTTTGAAGATATGCCATAGGAGGCGCATCATGCTCCGTTCCTCGGGCAGGCGCACGTTTCCTGCTGCATTGGCGGACGCCGGCACCTCGCGGTAGACCTGCGTTCGAGTCTTGCCCACGTCAAAGGGCATGGTCACGATGGAGGCCAGAGCGCCAGATGAGGCGCCAGCGGCGAAGGAATCCACAAAGGTTTCCGTATGGTTCTCCTGGCTTTGGGAGCGCCTCCGAGCGCGTTCGAGGTCGTGATCACGCGAGAGGGAGCGGCCACGGTGCTTCTCGCGCGCGTCAGTCAAGCCTGCGCGGATGGTTTCGTATCCCCACCAGTATAGGCCTGAAAAGGGTACGTCCCGCCATAATGTTAAGGTGAGGCCTCTCCATAATGACCCATAGCCGTGTGCGGCCACCATTTCCCGTACGCCTTTCAGCGTCTCCGTCAGGTGATTCGTCGTGGAGGCACCAGATGCTGCTTGCATTCGCGTCCGAAACAGCTCAATGGGCCCAACGGCAGCGGCGGCGAGAGTTCGCGCGCTTGAACCGGCAAGAAGGGGTGCATGATCGCCGGATAGCCGCGAGAAGGGGCTCATGGTATTATATCGTAGCCAGTCGTATCCGGTGAAGTAGATTATGTTGGCGGGAATGGTCATGAGCAAGGTAGGCGATAGCCCTCTCCAAAGCGTGGTGATGCCCTCGTTGCGGGCAATCTTGCGCAGGCCATCGAAAGTCGAATTAAACGTCCTCTTTTGCGCTTCGTGAACGGCACATGCCGCGCCTGCTGGGGCAGACGATGACGTCGCTGGCGTCGGCGCAACCAATCCCTCGCCTCGTGCCACCGCAATGCACAGCTCTGAGGCGTTGCCCTGAAAGAATACCTCACGGCAGCATGCCGTCACTCCGAGCTCGGCCGTCTGTGCTGGGGTGAGACTGCTGGTCCGCAGCGTAAGCTTGGAAAAGTCCACGGGCGAGGTCGGGGTTGTTTGTGACTGGAGACGAACTCGAACTACATCAAGAGGCGTGACTATATGGACGGGCCCAAGTCAGCGCATGGGTTCGACAGCGATGGAAAGGATGGGCCTCGAAATTCGTCTCACCGAGTAGCGATGTGAATAAGCTCCCAGACATGGCCGACATCATCTTCTGCGGCACCGTGATGTCGGGTATAGCTACGGCGGGCGTTGAAGTTGAAGCCGACATGATGACCTCGTCTACTTCTGGCAACCTATCGTGATTCTGGCCTCCAGATGTGAGTTCATTCGAAGTCGTGGGCTCGGGGATTGCCCGGCGCGAATCGTCCAAATCGCCCATGTGTGGAGGAGAAGCTTGCTAGCACGAAGAATGCGAACTCGACGAGGCGAGCAGAGCCAGCTAGCTCTCTGCAAGCAACGCGAGATAGCGTTGATCGTCAAGGGTCCGAGCGGAAGCAGTCGATGTCGATTTCGATTTCGATATTTCTGTAGGGGGGCTGTAGACGGAAGGTGTGAAGTTCTGTGGCGTCGCAAAGCAGTTCGTTGGTCAATGAATCGCAGTGCGAGTTCCATCGAGGCCTAGAATTCTCGGGCAAGTCGCCGCATTAAAACGGGGTCCGATCGGCTTCCGATGATGTCAAGACTTGGCGTGATTGGCGGGCAACGATCATCTCAGATCTGTGACTGCATTGACTTGCATCGCCAATCGATACGGAATCAAGCCAAGCCATTGGGACAGGTACCAATACGACGGCGATAAGATGGCGACCGGCTCTGAGTCTTTGACAGCATGCGCTCTTGATCCTTTCTTTTCCTCAATCGCATTCTCACTCAAATCCTGGCATTTTAATAACAGCGACAACAACAACGGTCGCCGCTCTCGCTCTCGTCCTCGCTCTCGCTGCCGCAACCCCTCCGCTGTCGTCATCTCCAAATCAGCGCCCCATGGCATCGAGTAAAGGCCTAGACTCAGAACTCGAGTCCTTTCGCCAGCAATGGCTCTCCGAAGTACGCACGAAACAAGGTCCGCCACGCGCAGAAGAAACAGTTTCGGCAGAGAACTCGACAGCGCCGCCACGGAGGGCCCCCTCGTCCAGCGATACCAGAACTGCTGCGACGGCCGCGCCGGCCCACGCCCTACAAGCGCAACTACACGATGAAAATAATTCCTCTCGGTCAGGCACATTGGAGGAAGCCAGCGCAGCAGAGCCATCGGGCACCACGTTCGAGGGCTCTGTGAGGCCACCTCCTGGGCGGGAGCTGGTGTCTGCGCTGGACCACTACGAGGAGGCCATGGCGAAGGAGGCAGAGGGGAACATGGGGGATAGTCTTATGCTATATCGGCGCGCATACAGAGTGTGTTTACCTCCCCCGCAGCATATCATCATAGGATGATGGCATTTGGGTATCTGCAAACGGATACTGAGGCGCCGGTGGTTGCTAACAGCCCTGGGGTAGCTGGATCACCGCGTCGATCGTAGATATCGAGAGAAGCACTTCCCGGCTTCTTACCAACCGCAAAAACAAGCTCCCGTCCAACAAACCTCGGCTTCAACATCAACAGCAGCACCATTGCCGCCCTCAACACAATCTGCTACATCCGCACAGATAGCCTCCTCGAAGCCCGATCCAGCCTCGGCTCCTGAGCCCACCGCCGTTGTCATCCTCCCGACCGAGGACCTCATCGCCAGCTTCTCCAACCTCCAGATCCAGGCCGCGCCGCCCGCCATTGAAGACACACCCCCCGACCCCTGTCCCATCTCTTCTCTACCGCGCGAACTCCTCGTCCACATCCTACGCGAGGTAGCCCTCCACGACGTCGGCGACTTTGCCCGCCTCTCGCTCGTCTGCAAGCCCCTCGCCTACCTCGTCACCACATCGCAACACATCTGGCGGGACATATGTCTCGGGCCTAAATTCGGGTTTTCTGGTATGCATTATCATTGGAACAAGACGACGGATTGGAGCGATGTGTCGCCTCCACCACCATCATTATTATCACGACTCGAAACCAGCAGCACCGACGTCCTAGCCCAAAGACGAAACCACAGCACCGCCCTCTCAAAATCTCTCATCGGGACTCCCGCATATCCCTCCTGGAAGCACATGTTCCGGTCACGCCCGCGCATCCGCTTCAACGGCTGCTACATCAGCACCGTCAACTACATCCGCATGGGTCAGGCGTCCACCAACCAAGCCACCTGGGGAGGCAGCCCCGTCCACATCGTCACCTACTACCGCTACCTGCGCTTATTTCGCGACGGTACCGCCATAAGCCTGCTGACTACATGGGAGCCCAGCGCCGTGGTCGGCCATCTCACGCGGGAGATGCTCCGGCTGCATCAGCCTCAGCACCAGCACCGGGATAACAATGCGCATGCGTCTCTGCCATCGGCTATTATGCAGAAGGCCTATAGGGGGCGGTGGCGGTTATCAAGCTGCTGCTGCTCTTCACTAGACGACGATTACGAGCACCACTATGGCGATGCGGAGGCTCATGACCCAGAGAGGATATGCTCCGCGGGGGATGATGAGGCGGACTTGACTGTGGAGACGGAGACGCATGATCCCAAGTACATGTTCAGGATGGACTTGTCGTTGCGGACAGCGGGTAAGGCCGCCAGGAATAATAAGCTTGTCTGGAGGAGTCATTTTAGTTACAACCGGTTGACGGATGATTGGGCGGAGTTTACGCTGAAGCATGATAAGGCGTTCTTCTTTAGTCGGGTTAGGAGTTATGGAATGGGGTGGTGATGCGACTGTGGTCCCGAAATGCTTGCTAGCATACTACTATCTGCGCAGCAGATCATCAACTTCCCCCGATGGCTCGACTGTCGATACCGATGGCAGTCCCATTCATAGTCGTCTTCTGAGCTTGCAGAGGCATCAAGTCTTGGTCACAGTTGATGAGCGTCAGCTCTGTAATGGCTGATTCGGCAGCAAACTACTGTCACGGACAAGGTGGCAGAAATGAAGCGAACTCTTTGCAGGAAGATTGTTTTAGCACCATGGAAGAAAAGGATACGTCCAACGGATTGGCTTGTTATAGCCATGCGAATGCCGAATCATACCGGCTTACGTCCATAAACAACCTGTACCATCCCATAGCTGTGGACCTTGGGATTTCGGATAGCCTTACGCATACTCGCAAGCCACACATGATATTCATCTTCTGGCTTTTGCACACTTTGCCAAAGCATCTGTGTATATCCTGATGGCCAAATATGAGCTTCTTTTACTCTATCATTCATAAAGGGAATTCCGTACCTTGGAGGTCATTCTCCAAAGCCTCTCTGGTAAAACGACCGACTTCAGCGGATTTGGGATCTTTTGCCCAGGGTCCAATAGGAATCTAGTGACGAATGAGTTAGCAAAACTGAAGAAATTATGTGCCGATGCGCAGGCGGCGGCGGTGGCGGAGGCGCAAATTTCGTGATTCCTCCATTGAACGTCGAAAGGACAATCATATTGCAGCACATACTTTATATCGAACAACCCTTTTGTCGATAAAGCCAGCCTCCTCAAGAGCTTGTGGCAGTATTTCGCGCACGAAGAGAGGGCGTTTCATGACTTCGCCAGCCTGTCGGAACAGCTCTCCATACGAGGCAAGAACAGGCTCCAGATTAGTTGACCCGTCGTCGCTGTAGATCTCAGATTCGTACTCTAGAGACTCGACCCATCCTCCTGGCGCGCAGCATCTGTACGCTTCTTTGAAGAAGGCTGTCCAGTCTTGAATGCCACCCACGATATAACGCATGTGAATAAAGTCGAAATGATTGTCGTCATAAGTCCACTCGAGCATCGCGTCGTCTATCTCGAAGCAAAGGTTTGGTGGAACCCACTGCGGTTGGCACGGAGAAAGATCTGTGCCAATGACTGAGGCATTGGGAAACTGGTCGGCGAATTCACTATTCAACTTTGTGAGAATACGGAAATGTTATCGGGTGTTGCTTGCTCATACATTGCCCAGATACCTGGGAACTTGGTCAGCGACAGCCATGTAGAATGAAATCCCGATTACGACTCACCGGATCCTGTACCGACGTCAAGCACCCGCTGAAACAATCGCTAGATTAGTATGAAGAGGAAGACATCTAGTGCGCCGGAGCTTCTCAGATCGCCTAGCTGGCACATACATGGGTCTTGTCTTTCTCAAGTGGTGCCAGAAATAGCTGGTCGTCAAGAAGAATCGTCAGGAAATGGTGGCTGAATGTCGCATTAGCGTGTAAGTCCGCCAACAACGTGGGCTCGTGGTGACTACGACCATAATTGCTCCGATTCAAGCTGCTGGTCGTCATTGGGAATGAAGTAGTTGGTCGTGAACTTATCACTATGATAGGTGCGGCCATGGATTTTGCGATACTCGAGGATGCTGGATGCGATGGAGGTGGTGGCACTTTGACTGTAACGGACTGTCAGGACATCGTAAAGCGAAGGTGCATTTTGCAGCACACAGACTCTTCGGAGAAGATAGAATCGATCTCATCTTGATTGTTTACCTAAGGATTGCATTAGACTCGCATCTGGTTCACTCAAGGCGACTTAGACTTACAGGAATGTCCTCTGCAGCAATGAGGCCGTCCGTGGTACTGAGTGGGCTCTGCTTATTTGCGTGTGCCGTTGACATGATGGTATCTGATGTTATAAGAAAGTGATCGAGGGAAAGCGCATTTACGATCAGGTCGAGCGGAACCCTGGCTAACTTATGAACAAAGAAGTGTGATCGTAAGTGGAGGTATGGGCAAGACAACTTGTCATCTCACCACGGTCGCAGAAGGGCTGCATAACCGTCGGGTTCTGGATATCCACGCCACGTTTCAGGGACTGCGATTCTCGATGATGATACATCAACACAATACAGAATATCATAAGTTTAACGTAGATTTATGGATCGACCAAGAGAACACCATCGAATAATGAATCGAGCGGGTGGAAAGCTCGGAATGCGCAGGACGATTATCATCTCATGAGCGTTGGCAAAGCTAAAGCGTTATTATCGCAGCAACCTTCGGGTACATACCTAAATATACCGACCTACCTACCTACCTACCTCCTACCTACCTACTGCAGCCGTCGTATCGCCATCCCCTTCAATGGCTCCACGTTTCGGTGGACTTACCGATAGCGGAAGACGTGGCATTGCCGATCAATGCCGAAACAGCGAATTCCCGAGAAAATAGGAGGAATGCACCTTCTAGCGTTTTGACCCCAAGAGCTGCTGCTTCGCGCAACGCCTACCATTTTGGTTCACGATTGAGTAACAATGGTTGTTGGTAACGTTAATTGAGTCACTCGCGATTAGAATTTAGCGACACCTTACGAGCGTCCGCTCTACTGCACGGGCAAGGTAGCAGCAAGGAGGCAAATTTTCTACAGTGTGCTTTTTCAGCGCTATGAAAGATAAGCATCTGTTCAAGGTCATGTCTCAATACAGTCATGCGAATGCCGGATCACTCTGGCTTGCGTCCGTACACAACCTGCACCATCCCATAACTGTGAACCTTGGGATTCCGCATCGCCTTACGCATACTCGCAAGCCACAACTGATACTCATCTTCTGGCTTTTGGGCACTTTGCCAAAGCATCTGGGTGTATCCTGATATTCCAGGGTGAGTATCATTGACTCTATCATGGATATAAGTAAAGAAGAGAGGAGATCCCATACCTTCAAGATCATGCTCCATAGTCTCTCTGGCAACACGCCCGACTTCAGCGAATTTGTAATCTTTTGCCCAGGGCCCAATGGGGATCTAGCGACGAATTATTACATAAATTCTTCATTGAACGTTCAAAGGGCAATTGGATGGCAGCACATACTTTGTATCGAATGACCCTTTTGTCAATGAAGCCAGGCTCGTCAAGGGCTCGTGCCTGTGTTTCTTTCACGAACAGGGGACGATTCAGTGTCTTGCTAGCCTCTCGAAATAGCTCTCCATACGAGGCGAGAACAGGCTCCAGTTCGATTGACCCGTCGTCGCTGCGAAACTCAGGCTCGTACTCTAGAGACTCTACCCATCCTCCTGGCGCACAGCATCTGTAGGCTTCTTTGAAGAGGGCCGTCCAGTCTTCAATGCCACCAACGATATATCGCATATGGATAAAGTCGAAATGATTGTCGTCATAAGTCCACTCGAGCATGGCGTCGTCTATTTCGAAGCAAACGTTTGGTGGAACCCACTGCGGTTGGCACGGAGAAAGATCTGTACCAACGACTGAAGCATTGGGAAACTGGTCGGCAAACTCGCTACTCGGTTTTGTAAGCATGCTGTGAACATTTTATCGGGTGTTGTTCGGTCGTACATTGCCCAGATGCCTGAGAACTTGGTCAGCGACAGCCATATGTGTGAGATGAAACCCCGATCGCTCTGTTACCTGTATAACTCACCGGATCCCGTGCCGACGTCAAGCACCCGCTGAAATAATCGCTCAATTAGTATCAAGAAAAAAGCCTTTAGTGCCTCTGAGTCATCGATGATCGGAGCGCCCAGCTGGCACATACATGGATCTTGTCTTTCTCAAGTGGTGCAAGAAATAGCTGATCGTCAAGCAGGATCATCAAGCAATGGTGGCTGGATGTCGCGTTAGCGCGCAAGTCCGCCGACAACGTGGGATCGTGGTGACTCGAACCATAATTCCTCCGTTTCGAGCTGCTGGTCGTCGTTGGGAAGGAAATAATTGGTCGTGAACTTATCACTATGATAGGTACGACCATGGACCTGACGGTACTCGAGAACGCTGGACGCGATGGACGTGGTAGCGCTTTTACTGCGACGGTCGTCAGGGACAGGAAGTCGGGGCAATACATGGATTGTGAGAGTCACAAACTCTTCGGAAAAGATAGAATCGATCTCATCTTGATCGTTTACCTAAGGATGGCATTAGACTCGCGTATGATTCACTCAAGGCGACTAAGACTGACAAGAACGTCCGCTGCAGCCATCGGGTCGTCCGAGGTACTGGATGGACTCCGCTTATCTGCGTGTGCTGTTGACATGATGGTATCTGATGCTATAAGAAAGTCATCGAGGAAAAGAGCAGTGTCGACCAGATGGAGCGGGACCTGACTTACTTATTAACAAAGAGTATGATCGTAAGTGGAGGTATGCGGAAGCCAACTTGTCATCTCACCACGGTCGCAGAAGGGCTACATCATTTATGTCCTGGACATCCATACCATGTTTTAGGCACCGCGATTCTCGATCATGATACATCAACATAAGGCAGACCATCCTAAGGTTAAGTTGAATTGCTAGATCGGCCAAGAGAATACCATCAAAGAACAAAGGGAGCCTGTAGAAAACTAGAAATGCGCAGGACGATTATCATCTCATGGGCATTGGCATAGCTCAGTAGCTAAAGCGTTCTTGTCGCAGGCTCTGCGGCCCTTCGGGTAGGTACATGCATATACACCTACCTACCAACTGCAGCCATCGTATTTATCGCTGTTCTCCTCAATATCTCCACCGTTCGGCACACTTGCCGATAGCGGAAGACAAGGCATTGCCGATCAATGCCGAAGCAGCGAGTTCCCGAGATAATAGGAGAATTGCACCTTCTATGTTCTAGCGTTTTGACCCCAAGGCTGCTACTCCGTGCAACGTCTACTATTTGGTTCACGATTGAGTAACAGTAATTGTCGGGATGGTTAATCAAGTCACTCGTGATTAGCAACGAGCGTCAGCTCTACTGCACAGGCAAGGTAGTAGCAACGAGGCAGATTGTCTACAGAGTGCTTTTTCAGCGCTATGAAAGATAGGATTAGGCACCTGTTCAATATATTATATCATGACCTTATACAAAAAGCCATGCGTTAAGCCATGCAAATGTTGGACTACTGTGGCTTGCGTCCGTACACAGCCTGCACCATCATGTAGCTATGAACCTTGGGGTTGCGGATCGCCTTACGAAGGGTCGCGAGCCAACCGTGGTACTCATCTTGTGGCTTTTGGATACTTTGCCAAAGCATCTGAGTGTAACCTTATGACCAAAGGTGAGTATTGTTTACGCTTTCACGAATATGAGTTTAAAAATAGGGGATCCCATACCTTCAAGGTCACTGTCCGCAGCCTCCCAGGCCATACGCCCGACTTCAGCGAGTTTTCGATCCTTTGCCCAGGGACCAATAGGAAACTAATAACGAGTTAATGACTCTATTAATGTTCAAATGGCAATTTAACGGCAGCACATACTTTGTATTGAACAATCTTTTTGTC
The DNA here is from genome assembly GCA_029405325.1 of Claviceps purpurea. Classification (NCBI taxonomy): domain Eukaryota; kingdom Fungi; phylum Ascomycota; class Sordariomycetes; order Hypocreales; family Clavicipitaceae; genus Claviceps; species Claviceps purpurea. The sequence goes on along the minus strand of CM055783.1, from coordinate 832,082 downwards.
GATAAAGCCGGCCTCATCAAGAGCTTGTGGCTGTATTTCGTGCACAAAGAGTGGACGTTTCAGGATTTTGCTTGCCTCTCGAAATAGCTCTCCATACGAGGCAAGAACAGGCTCCAGTTCGGTCGTTCCATCGTCGCTGCGAAATTCAACATCATATTCTACAGACTCGACCCATCCTCCTGGCGCACAACATCTGTAGGCTTCTTTGAAGAGGGCCGTCCAGTCTTCAATGCCACCCACGATATAGCGCATGTGGATAAAGTCAAAATGATTGTCGTCATAAGTCCACTCGAGCGTCGCGTCGTCTATCTCGAAGCAAACGTTTGGAGGAACCCACTGCGGTTGGCAAGGGGAAAGATCTGTGCCAACGACTGAAGCATTCGGAAACTGGTCGGCAAATTCACTGTTCGATTTTGTAAGCATGATGCAGAGATATTATCGGGTGTTGCAGCTTGCTCGCTCATACATTGCCCAGATACCTGAGAACTTGGTCAGCGACAGTAATAAAATATGAGGAGACCCCGAATGCTCTATATAACTCACCGGATCCCGTGCCGACGTCAAGCACCCGCTAAAATAATCGCACAATTAGCATCTATAGAAAAGGCTCCAGGGAGTCTCAGTGCGTTGGAGCACCAGACACGTACGTGGATGTTATCTTTCTCAACTGGTGCAAGAAATAGCTGATCGTCAAGAAGAATCGTCAAGCCATGGTGGCTGCATGTCGCGTTAGCTTGCACGTCCGCCAACAACGTGGGCTCGTGGTGAGTAGAACCATATTTCCTCTGCTTTGAGCTGCTGGTCGTCGTTGGGAAGGAAATAGTTGGCCGTGAACTTATCACTATGATAGGTACGACCATGGATCTGGCGGTACTCGAGAACGCTGGACGCAATCGACGTTGTGGAGCTTTGACTGCGACGGATATCAGGAATTAGAATAACATATGGATTGCGAGATCCACAAACCCTTCGGAGAAGATAGAATCGATCTCATCTTGATCATTAACCTAGAGATTGTATTAGAGTCGCATCTGGTTCACTCAAGGCGACTCAAACTTACAGGAATGTCCTCTGCAGCGATCAGGTCGTTCCCGGTGTGGGGTGGACTCGGCGCATGCGCTTGTGCTTTAGACATTGTGTCAAAAGGGTATGGAACTTTGAATGAAGATGTAAGCAAGCTGTCGCCAGATCAAGCGGGACCGAGGCAAGTATAAATACCTGTAGCCAGGCATGTCATATGATAAGTTGGTGGAGTTTCGAAGATGCCAAGACGACATCTCACCACAATCAGAAAAAGACATCAAGTTCGGACACCTGCCTTGCCATGTCGTAGATAAACCACGTTTCAGAGATACACAGCACTTCTATGACATGGACGTCGCCGGGGCAGTTTCTTGCCGTAAAGAGAAACCCCGATCTGGGTGGTCTACGTATCAGTCGGACCGTCCAGCTCATACGGGAATATGTACAAGTTCTACCGAGGCGCTTATTCGTGGGTGTCCTTTTCAAGAGGTTACACCCAGGAGTACTACCTACCTAGGTAACCGAGGTAGGTAAGAAACTCAGAAACAGCGACAACCAGGTCTGAGGTCTACGGAGAGGTTAGGTAGGTAGATAGATATTTGGTACATAAGACCAGGTACAAACCAATCAAAAGCTGGAGTGAAGCGCTGTTGCCCACACACCCAATCGGCATCTGCACCCTTCGGATAACGTCACGAAACTGCGACCGTGGGGAACAATATGAGAGTATTCGCGGGAAGATAAGAAGTAACATCAAAACATCATGACGGAGTTGATGCGAGAGGAAATGGTTTCAGTAGATTTCAATCTTACTGATGATATGACGGCAAGGTGATGTTGATGAAATTGATTGAAAGAGTAATGAGTCCGTCCAAGAGTAAGGACTTCTGCTCGATCGCGTCAAGGAGTGACCGTATCGACGGCTCCACTTTAACGGCTAACGAAGGAAAAGAAATCTTTGGAAATTGTCCTTCGGCGTACTTACGTTTGATGCATCATGCACGCCTTGCAAGTTGCCGCTGATTATCTGCAGCTTCTTCGCCATGTGCGAGGTGCATTTGCTGACCAACGACTGCGCGGATAATGGATTTGGAGGTTGACCAGCCAATAAGTTTGAGAGCGCTTCTGTTGGTTGGTCCGCGTGACATCACGATGGAATGGTGTGACCGGCCTAAATACTCTCGTCGAGCGAGGGGAAACCCGTCACTACCTACTTCACGTTGAGTGATTGAAGCCGGCGAAGAGCGAAGATCCAGCTGGACAGAACGTTGATCACGAAGAGCCTTTCATTTACGCGGGACCACGTGCTAACCACTGCTAAGCAATGCCAAACAGCCACATTGCCAGAAATCCGTGGGGTATCTGATCAGCTAAGCGGCAAGTACACAATTGTGCCACGCCTACTCCGTACTATTTTGGTTGACGATTGAGCTACAGGAAAAGTTGGTAATGTTACTTAGTCACTTGTGCTTAACTTGACAACAAAGTGGCATCAAACTCCGCAGGCAAGGCAGCAGCATTAAGCCGGATTGTTTACAATACGCTTTGTCGGCGCTATGAAAGAAAGAAATCTGTTCAACGTCATGGCCCAATTTAGCCATGGGAATGCCGAATCACTCTGGCTTGCGTCCGTACACAGCCTGCACCATCATATAGCTATGAACCTTGGGGTTTCGGATCGCCTTGCGAATGGTCGCGAGCCATTCGTGATACTCGTCTTCTGGCTTTTGGACACTTTGCCAAAACATTTGAGTGGAACCTGGTAAGTTGTAACCAAAGATTAGCGTTTTTAACTCCTTCCGAGTTCATTCATAAAAAAGGGGGGATCACATGCCTTCAAGGTCATTCTCAAAAGCTTCTCGGGCAATACGCCCGACTTCAACGAATTTCCGATCCTTCGCCCACGGACCAATAGGAAGCTAATAACGAGTCAATTACTCTAGTAGCGTCCAAACGGTAGTTGTATCATGCATGGCAGCACATACTTTGTATCGAACAATCTTTTTGTCGATGAAGCCGGCCTCGTCAAGAGCTTGTGGCTGTATCTCTTGCACGTAGAGGGGACGTTTCAGGATTTTGCTGGCCTCTCGAAATAGTTGTCCAAACGAGGCAAGAACAGGCTCCAGTTCGGTCGTGCCGTCGTCGCTGCGAAACTCAACATCATACTCAATAGACTCTACCCATCCTCCTGGAGTACAGCATCTGTAGGCTTCTTTGAAGAGGGCTCCCCAGTCTTGAATGCCACCCACGATATAACGCATGTGGACAAAGTCAAAATGATTGGTATCCCAAGTCCACTCGAGCGTGGCGTCGTCTATCTCGAATTCAAGGTTTGGTGGAACCCATCGCGGTTGGCACGGAGAAAGATCTGTACCAACAACTGAAGCATTGGGAAACTGGTCGGCAAATTCACTATTCGATTGTTTAAGCACAGGGACATATCATTGGGGGTTTATCGGACGTACATTGCCCAGATACCTGAGAAATCGGTCAGCGACAGCCAGATGTGATGAACACCAATTGCTCTGTGTGACTATGACTCACCGAATCCCGTGCCGACGTCAAGCACCCGCTAGGATTCATCGCTCCATCAGTATCAAAAGAAAAGACTCTAGTGCGTCTGAGTCTATCAGAGCCTAGCTGGCACGTACATGCATCTTATCTTTCTCAAGTGGTGCCAGAAATAGCTGGTCGTCGAGGAGGATCGTCAAGTAATGGTGGCTGCAAGTCGCGTTAGCGTGCAGGCCCGCCGACAACGTGGGCTCGCGGTGAGTAGAACAACCATATTTCCTCCGTTTCGAGCTGCTGGTCGTCATTGGGAAGGAAATAGTTGGCCGTGAACTTGTCACTATGATAAGTACGACCATGGATCTGACGGTACTCGAGAACGCTGGACGCAATCGACGTGGTGGAGCTTTGACTGTCAGGGACGTCAGGAACTCAGAAGAACATATAGACTGTGAGATTCACGAACTCTTGGGAGAAGACGGAATCGATCTCATCTTGATCATTTACCTAGAGATGCCATTAGAGTCGCATCTGGTTCACTCAAGGCGACTCAAACTTACAGGAATGTCCTCTGCAGCGATCAGGTCGTTCCCGGGGTGGGGTGGACTAGGCGCATGCGCTTGTGCTTTAGACATTATGTCAAAAAGTTATGGAACTTTGAATGAAGATGTAAGCAAGCTGTTCCCAGACCGAGCGGGACCGAGGCAAGTATAAATACCTGTAACCAGGCATGTCATATGATAAGTTGGTGGAGTTTCGAAGATGCCAAGACGACATCTCACCACGATCAGAAAAAGACACAAAGTTCGGACACCTGCCTTGCCATGTCGTAGATAAACCACGATTCAGAGATACACAGCACTTCTATGAACTAGACGGCACCGGGGCGATTTCTTGCCATAAATAATCGGAAACCCCGATCTGGTTGGTCTACGTATCAGTCGGACCGTCCAGCTCATACGGGAATATGTACAAGTTCTACCTAGGCGCTTATTCGTGGGTGTCCTTTTCAAGAGGTTACACCCACGAGTACTACCTACATACCTCCAGAGGTAACCGAGGTGAGAAACTCAGAAACAGCGACAACCACGTCTACGGAGTAGATACCTGGTACATAAGAACAGGTACAACCCAATCAAAAGTTGGAGTGAAGCGCTGTTGCCCACACACCCAATCGGCATCTGCACCCTTCGGATAACGTCACGAAACTGCGATCGTGGGGAACAATGAGAGTATTCGCGGGTAGCTCAGAAGTAACATCAAAACATCATGACGGAGTTGATGCGAGAGGAAATGATTCCAAGAGAATTCAATCGTTACTGATGATGTGACGGCAAGGTGATGTTGATGAGGTTGATTGAAAGAGTACTGTCTAGAGTAAGAAATTCTGCTCGATCGCGTCAAGGAGTGACCTACCTGGTAGGGGCAGTGACCGTACCAGGTACCTAATTACCGTATCACCGGCTCCACTTTAACGGCTAACAAAGCAGAAGAAATCTTTGGAAATTGTCGTTCGGCGTACTTACGTTTGAAGCCTTGCTGCTGATTATCTGCAGCTTCTTCGCCATGTGCGAGGTGCATTTGCTGACCGATGATTGCGCGGATTTGGAGGTGCAATGTCTTCTCTGTGCAGTGACCAGCCAATAAGTTTGAGAGCGCTCCCGTTGGTTGGTCTGCGTGACCGGCTGAGATACCTCGTCGAGCGAGGACAAACCCGTCACTACTTCACGTTGAGTGATTGAAGCCAACAAAGAGCGAAGGTCCGGCTAGACAAAGCAATGGTCAGGTGAAAAGCCATTCATTTCGCGGGACGACCTGCTAAGCAACACCAAACAGCCACAATGCCAGAATTCCGTGGGGTATCAGATCAGATAAGCGGCAACTACACAATTGTGCCACGCCTATGTACTATTTCGGTTCACGGTTGAGCTACAATAATAGTTGGTCAGGTTGACTAGTCACTTGTGATTAATTCGACAACAAACTGGTATCAAGAAGCGCAGGCAAGGCAGCGGCAATGAACCTGATTGTTCACAGTACGCTTTGTCAGCGCCATGAAAGATAAGTATCTGTTCAGCGTCACGGCCCAATTATACAGCCATGCGAATGCCGGATCACTCTGGCTTGCGTCCGTACACAACCTGCACCATCATATAGCTATGAACCTTGGGGTTTCGGACCGCCTTACGAATGGTAGCGAGCCACACGTGGTACTCATCTTGCGGCTTTTGGATGCTTTGCCAAAGCATCTGGGTGTAACCTAATTACGGAGGGTAAGCATTTTTTACTCTTTCAAGGATAGGAGTATAGAAAAAAGGGGATCCATACCTTGAAGGTCATTCTCCATAGCCTCTCGGGTAAAACGCCCGACCTCAGCGAGGTTGCGATCTTTCGCCCAGGGACCAATAGGAAGCTAATAACGAGTTAATGACTCTATCAACGTCCAAATTGCAATTGAATGGCAGCACATACTTTGTACCGAACAATCTTTTTGTCTATGAAGCCGGCCTCGTCAAGAGCTTGTGGCTGTATTTCGTGCACAAAGAGTGGACGTTTCAGGATTTTGCTGGCCTCTCGAAATAGTTCTCCAAACGAGGCAAGAACAGGCTCCAGTTCGGTCGTCCCGTCGTCGCTGCGAAACTCAACATCATATTCTACAGACTCGATCCAACCTCCTGGCGCACAGCATCTGTACGCTTCTTTGAAGAGGGCCGTCCAGTCTTCAATGCCACCCACGATGTAGCGCATGTGGATAAAGTCAAAATGGTTGGCGTTCCAAGTCCACTCGAGCGTCGCGTCGTCTATCTCGAAGCAAACGTTTGGGGGAACCCATTGCGGTTGGCAAGGGGAAAGATCTGTGCCGACGACTGAAGCATTGGGAAACTGGTCGGCAAATTCGCTATTCGATTCTGTAAGCATGCGGACACGTATGTTATCTGGTTTTGTTTGGTCATACATTGCCCAGATGCCTAAGAGATTGGTCAGCGACAGCCATATGTAATGAAAATCCTGAGCATAACCAACTCACCGGATCCTGTACCGACGTCAAGCACCCGCTAAAACAACCGCGTAATCAGTATGAAGAGAAAGGTCTCTGGTGCGCCTGAGTCTTTCAGATCGTCTACCTAGCTGCTAGCACGTACATGGATCTTATCTTTCTCAAGTGGTGCCAGAAATAGCTGATCGTTGAGAAGAACCGTCAACAAATGGTGGCTGAATGTCCCGTTAGCGTGCAAGTCCGCTGATAATGTGGGCTCGTGGTGACTAGAACCATAATTCCTCCGATTCGAGCTGCTGGTCGTCGTTGGGAATGAAATAATTGGCTGTGAACCTATCACTATGATAGGTGCGCCCATGGCTTTGACGGTACTCGAGAACGCTAGACGCAATGGACGTTGTGGAACTTTTACTGCGGCGGATCATCAGGGAATTGTATGACACATGGATTTGTGATATGCACAAACTCTTCGGAGAAGATAGAATCGATCTCATCTTGATCATTTACCTAAAGATTACATTAGACTAGCATCAGGATCACTCAATGCGACTCAGACTTACAGGAACGTCCTCTGTAGCGATCAGTTCGGTCCCGTTCTGGGGTAGACTCGGTCCATGTGCGTGTGCTGTAGACATTGTCTCAAAAAGTCAGGGAACTTTGAATGAAGAGGCAAGCAAGCTATTGCCAGATGGAGCGGGAACTGGTCAACTATAAATACCTGGTAGGTATGATACGTTAGTGGAGTTGTGGAGGAAGCCAAGACGTCATCTCACCACAATTAGAAAAATCTTACATTTACACCTCAAAGTTCAGACACCAAGTGCCTTGCCGTTTCGTACCTAGATACACCATATTTCAGAGATCGCGCTTCGACAAAGTAGACGCGGCGGCACGATTCCTTGCCATTAGGGAAACCCAGTCTGGGCTATCTACGAATAAAACTTGGACCCTTTCAACTCATTAGTACGATGCAGTGTTCACGAAGTATGTACATACGGAGTAAGTATGTACATACAAGTTCTAGACGTCGAAGGTGTCTTACAATCTTGGCATGTGGCTGACCCGCATCCACCCTTTAGCATGGCCCCCGCGGGCCACGTTCTAAAGGTAGAAACTTAGGTACGGTAGGTACCTTCACACTCCTGAAGAATGAAGGAATGAAGGAATAGACGCTCGGAAACCATTTTCTTCGAGACGAGCTGCGCGCAAGGTAGGTACGAATTCAATCGGCGCCAGATCTGTCCACTTTTCACTCCTCTTTTCTCCATGAACATGTACGTCGCCCAAACTGCAGTGCAAGCCAGGGACCAGACGCCGTACGATTTTACAACAACATAGGTACGTTGTACGCATGACCCTCGCGCCTTGTCACGTTCCAAATAGCTACGAATTCGCGTTTCTCAGTAGGTAGTGAAGATCAGATAAGTAGAGGCATATGAGCAAACAGTGTTTTTGAAGGTGGCTAGCTTCGAAGAAGAGAAATGGAATAGGGCATTGAGGCCATACAAGCAGGTGAAGTGCGCGACAGGACCTTTCGATGAAGAATTCTATAATCGCCAATTGTGCCCAGATTTGCCGATCATCCTCGTCCCTGAGTGTCCGGGATAACTCGCTCAGGCTCTCAGACAATAGTCGGGGCCTGCGATACGGTTGACTGGGGCCGAGCGAGTCCTCGACACACTTGTGACCCCTTCGCACGGCCGTTCGGAACTCGTAGGGCCTCTCTTTCTTGTTTGATATCGCTATTCGACAGGCCTGGCACTCGTACAGAGGGGCCTGTCGCTCATACGCGATGTCTGCCAGGAGGCAAACAGGGCCCGCGGCGGCTGATTCCTAACTCGAGAGGTCGACGCCGGCAAAATTACTGTCGAGAACTATCCAAGAAAGGAGAAGGAGGCTCTCCGGGCTCTGTAGCTGGCGCAGATACCTGAGTCGGCTCCCGATTGGCTGCAATGCTGACGATGATGTCCGACTCGACTGCCTGTCACTGGCAGGTGGCATAGGACTGTTCGCTGCTTCTTCCGGGACACTTGTGACCGGCCACGAAGGCTTGTGCCGTCCTCGGGGTCCCCAATGAGAAGAAGTGAATCTTGGCAATCCTGAACTTCGTCAATGGTATCTAGAGCGGAATCGTCGCGTGTTTCCTCTCTTGCTAGGGGCCTTCCCAACACCAGCGGTGATGACACTAGCTCATCTGTAGCTTCTCATCTCGTGCAATGACGCCGGCAATGTGATGACGGCATAGGAGACCGTACTGCTGGCCGAAATAATTCCGACATCGCGGTCAAAGGTCAGCCGTCGCGATAGCGTCGGGACTCGGGTGGCTAATGCGATGTGTGATCGTTGCGACATGTGGGTGGCCGTAGCCGTCGTTGAGTTTTATGACGGTGCGAAGAATTGGAGGAGCTTCCACGCACTGTCTTTTAGTGCGAGGCGGGGTACAACGGGATCGAATTTTGGGGTACAGTTTCTCGTGGATGTGAGGGGAGAGCCTTCCGTCGTTCTCTCGTGTGCCGAAACATGAACATGATAGATGTTGGGCCCTGGTACGCCATGGAGCTGGCGAAAAGAACAAATTGCTACATCTTTGGAAAGGGATACAGGTACCTATTGACTGCATTTGGGTGTGCCTTCGGACTTCTAGGTTCTAACGTTGCGCCCAACAAGTTCCACACCACCCTCTTGTGTAGGAACCAGCCGCACGCGGCACAGCCAACCGATAACTTTTTGGAACAAGCTCGTTCTCGTTGTCAGGGAGTAAAATAAATCGTCGTACGATGTTATCTGATTCAAGGCCACGGAGTAATCTTCCGCAGCTTCTTCGCCATGTGCGAGGTGCATTCGCTGACCAACCGACGTGCGACCTCCTACACGCCTTCTCCATGCGCTTCTGAGTCTCGAATCGGTCGATGACCAGCCAACAAGTTTGAGAGCGCTCTCGTCGGTCACAAAGTTGCATGACGGTGCATGATGGCATGACGGATACCCTCGTCCAGCAAAGAGAAAGCAATCACTATTTCACGTTGGGTGATTGAAAGCTCATAAAGAACGAAGTTGCGGTTGGACAGGGCAATGATTAGGTGAAAAGCCATTCATTGTCGCGGGACGACGTGCTAAGCAGCAGCCAGCGACAAACAGCCATGTTGCCGGAAATCCGTGGGGTATCAAATAAGATAAGCGGCAGCTACCTATAGAATTGTGCCACTCCTGCTCCTTTGATTTACGATCGAGTTACAGTAACAGTAGATATTGTGATCAGAGTCAGCTCAGGAATGGTACACAAGACATCAAATCAGTATCATACTGCACAGTTAAGGTAGCAGCAACGAGGGAAATTGTTTACAGTATGCTTTCTCAGCGCTATGCAAGATGACGATCTATCATCTCTTCAGTGGCATCGCCCAATACAGCCATTCAAATGCGGAATCACTCTGGCTTGCGTCCGTACACAACCTGCACCGGCATATAGCTATGCACCTTGGAATTTCGCATCGCCTTACGAAGGGCCGCGAGCCACACGTGGTACTCATCTTCTGGCTTTTGGATACTTTTCCAAAGCATTTGAGTGTATCCTAATATTCCAAGGTGAGTATTCTTGACTCTTTCATGGAATAAGTAAAGAAGAAGGGGGGATCCCATACCTTCAAGGTCATGCTCCATAGTCTCTCTGGCAACACGCCCAACCTCAGCGAATTTGCGATCTTTCGCCCAGGGTCCGATGGGGATCTAGTGACGATTTAGTTCGTTCATTGAACATTCAAAGGGCAACTCCAAAGCAGCACTCACTTTGTATCGAACAACCCTTTTGTCGATGAAGCCAGCCTCATCGAGAGCTCGTGGCTGTATTTCTGTCAAGAACAGGGGACGATTCAGGACTTTGCTGGCCTCTCGAAATAGCTCTCCGTACGAGGCAAGAACAGGCTCCAGTTCGGTCGACCCGTCGTCGCTGCGAAACTCAGGCTCATACTCTAGAGACTCTACCCATCCTCCTGGCGCACAGCATCTGTAGGCTTCTTCAAAGAGGGCTGTCCAGTCTTCAATGCCACCCACGATGTAGCGCATGTGGATAAAGTCAAAATGGTTGGGGTTCCAAGTCCAGTCGAGCGTGGCGTCGTCTATCTCGAAGCAAAGGTTTGGTGGAACCCACTGCGGTTGGCACGGAGAAAGATCTGTGCCAATGACTGAAGCATTGGGAAACTGGTCGGCAAATTCACTAACGATTGTGTGTAAGCATACGGACATATTATCGGGGGTTTCTCGGACGTACATTGCCCAGATGCCTGAGAAACCGGTCAGTGACAGCCATATGTGATGAAATCCTGATAATCTGATCGCTCTGTATCAGTATAACTTACCGAAGCCCGTGCCGACATCAAGCACCCGCTAGAATTGATCGCTCAATTAGTATCAAGAGAAAAGGCTCTAGTGCGTCTGAATCCTGATTCTATCAGAGAGTCTAGCTGGAGCCTGGCACGTACATGCATCTTATCTTTCTCAAGTGGTGCAAGAAATAGCCGGTCGTCGAGAAGAATTGTCAAGCAATGGTGGCTGCATGTCGCGTTAGCCTGCAAGTCTACCGAGTCCCGACAACGGGGGCTCGTGGTGAGTAGAACCATAATTCCTCCGTTCCGAGCTGCTGGTCGTCATTGGGAAGGAAATAATTGGCCGTAAACTTGTCACTATGATAGGTGCGCCCATGGATTTGACGGTACTCGAGAACGCTGGACGCAATCGACGTTGTGGAACTTTCACTGCGACGGACGTCAGGAAATTAGTATAACATGATTAATTGTGAATTTCACAAACTCTTGGGAAAAGACAGAATCAATCTCATCTTGATCATTTACCTAGAGATTGCATTAGACTCGCATCTGGTTCACTCAAGGCGATTCAGACTTACAGGAATGTTCTCTGCAGCGATCAGGTCGTTCCCGGTGTGGGGTGAATTCAGCGCATGTGCTTGTGCTGTAGACATTGTCTCAAAAAGTCATGGAACTTTGAATGAAGAGGTAAGCTGGCTACCTACCTAACATACTGCCAGACCGAGCGGGACCGAGGCAAGTATAAATACCTATAATCCGGGGTAGGTATGTCATATCATATATGAATGATTGGTGGAGTTTCGAAGATGCCCAGACGTCACCTCACAAAAAGAAAAAGACATAGTGAGAGTATTCGCGGGAAGCTCAGAAGGGAAATCAAATCATCATCATGACGGAGGTTATGCAAGAGGAATTAATTTCATTAGAATTCAAATTGTTACTGATAATATAACGACACAAGGTGATGTTGATGGGGTTGATTGAAAGAGTACCCATTGAGGCCCAGACTCCCAGTGTAAGAAATTCTGATGAAATTCTGCTCGAGGGCAGTTGTCACCGTGCCAGTGGCCCAGTGGCCGTACGAAAGGCTCCACTTTAATGGCTGCCGGAGCAAAAGAAACAAAAGAAATCTTCGGAAATTGTAGTTCGACGTACATATGTACATATGTACCTAAGTACCTGCCTAGTCCCTCCTCCTTTGATGAGTCATGCATGATGAAGGCTGCTGCTCAGGGGTATCCCTTTTGGGCGCCGTAACATCCGCCGCCGTAGAAGTGGGACCAACGGTTTTCGGCGCCGTAGAAGTGGAGCTTTTGATAAGACTACCTCCCTATGCCACACCCTCTCGCGTACTTCGCTCTTGACCGAGCAAATGTTCTTACTCTTTCAATCAACATCATCAACATCACCTTGCCGTCGTATCATCAGTAACTATTGAACTCCAATCAAATTGATCCCTCTCACTTCAAAATCTTTATCATGATGCTTTGATCCCTGTTCTGAGCTTCCCGCGAATACTCTTATTGTTCCCCATGGCGCAGCCCTTGACGAGTTTGATGGGTACATATGATGGAGGTCAAATCGAAGATTTGCCTGCCTCCCTCTGTGCAGTTTGGCACTCTTGACGCGCTTCTTGCCTTTCCACAGCAATGGGTACTACGGAATGGACTGGTATTTATCAAACCGCTTCGAGAATTATCGCATGAATGACGGACAGCTCACCGCAGGTACGTCAAAATTGGTTGAGATCATGGCGCTCGAAGACGCTATGGTGTCTACGGGCGTTCGTCGAAGTAGTACCCGGCTTATCGACTGCCCGTTCAGGATCGTGTAATTTTAAGGGCAGCAGAAATAGATACTTCTATTCAATGCAAGTGCATGAGACCGCAAGTTTGAGAGGCAATCATTCATAGGCACAGAAGGGAAGTTTCCGGGTCAATATTGTGTCTCTGTGTGTTGCTTTCCATGCCCTACGTGGTGTTTCTGTGCGTATATACAAAGCTAATCAGGTGTCCAACCATGCAACCGGTTCGTGCCTTTATGTGTGGTGTTGCAACTTGCGGTTATACATACATCAATGGTGAAGCGATACTCCGTAGAACGCAGAGTTTCGTGACGTTATCCGAAGGGAGTGAGGTACAGTCCCACCAAGAAAATAACGCCCAACGCCAAATTGGACCCATTTTGGACCACCACACCTATTTATTTCACTTTTTCACAATCTGGCCATTTAAAATGCCAAAAAATGTGTAATTAAGCCAGTCTATAGAATCATGAATGCTGAAGTAACTGAGTGCATCGATAACTTGTATACCACCCGTGGGAATCTATCACCGCCTGAAGACGGCGAGGCACGCTGTCGATAAGGTCGTCAACAAGCGTCATTTCCAATTACTCCCAAACATTTGTCGCAATTTTTGCAAGGTGATCCAATGCGGCCTGGGACCTTCTCATATGCGCCAAGTTCGGATCCCGCTTGAAGATCTGCTGTTTCAAGCATGACCATAGGTTCTCTATGGGATTCAGGTCGGGGCTGTAGGGCGGCCATTTCAGAGGAGTCACCTCTAGCTCCTCGAGGCATTCTTTCACGATTTTGGCTATGTGAATCGGCGTGTTGTCATGCATAAAGATAGTGTCACCATCGAGCATGGTTGGGAAGTATTCCTCAAGGTGATCACAGTAAACCGCGCTTGTGACGCCGCCTCTCTTCGAGTCGGGGTCCCCGGGAGGACGACGAGAGGACCCTGATTTCCGGAGCGAATTCCACCCCAAAACGTAAGGGCATGCCGGGATGTCTTCTATTTGGCTTGTACATAATTGAACTCAGTTGCTTTCGAGCCTATAATGAGCCCATTTCGCTGCTTAGAACCCGAGTTATCGTAATCACAAGTTCAAGGTGCAATTCTGGCCGGCAGGGCGACAAATCCACTCCTGGGTCTGTCTATCGCCGCGCTCAACAGCGCATTCATCTGTCTATCAAACGCGACGAAACTACGCAAGAGGCTTTTCAAACCACTTTAGCGTGAATTGAAACCTTTTAAGACATGCTCCTCTCTCAAAAATGGGCGTTGTGCGGCTTGGCGATGCATGACTCCCCCTTGCCTTGAGGTATCGCGCGATTGTCTCCGTAGAAACATGAGGAGCGCATATTTCTTGAAGCTCTTTGGTGGTAGTGAATGGCTCTTGGTTTATGTTTGTCTGAAAGTGTCGCAAATGGTGTTTTGTTAGCTTGGTCGGGTGCCCTCGCCCTTTTGGTGAGATCCCCAAATCTTGGGTAGTGAACCGGTTTTTAATGCCATAAATGAGGCTTTGGAGAATACCTCGTCACTAGCGATCTGATTGGCCGATTTACCTGCTCTTAAGGCTGAACAGACACACTTCCTAGTGCGTGCCGTCGAATGTTTTTTGAATGGCTTCAGTGGGCGTGGTGTTGTAGCCATGGCTGCTCAAAGATGATGGGTTGGTTTGTGAATGAAGCTAAATTGACGCGTCGCGACCAAAAGTGGGGGAATTTGGGCGTTATTTAATTGGGGCCACTGTACGTGCCCATGGGTGTGTCGGCAACAGGGCTGCGCTAGCTGTGTTCAGCGGTGACCCTCTTCTTGATTGGCATCGGCCTTACGGCGGCGGATGTTACGGCGCCCAAAAGGGATACCCGCTGCTCAGTGCTGATCCTCCAAAGTGTGCGAATGCGTGAATTTGGAGGTAGCGAAGCCAACATGCCTTTCGCCAGCCAAACAATTCGACCACAGCGTCCTCCAGTCGCGCTGCAAGCTAAGATAGTAGCAGGGCATGGCGGCCAAACTGTCACCTGTATGAAGATACATTGGGGCCACTGTGCAGTCGACGGCATAAAAAAGCACCTCTTGTTTCGGCCGATGGTCTCCGATGATTGGGATATCATCTTCCCGGCTAACCTCACGTTGATCAATGAAGGCAAGGGCGACGAGATTGCACGAGTCAACCTGAGAAAAAGAGCACAGACAGGTAGCCTGTGAGCAAATCGGGATACATACCGAAATCGCCATGTTGACGCATCAGCCGCTGCAACGCCTTCTCCGTGCGTGCAGGACTGATACTTTCGTCATTCGTGACCAGCCAATGAGTTTGAGAGCGCGCCCGTTGGTTGGTCCGCGTGAAATCACGATGGAATGGTGTGACGGTCCTAGATACGCTCGTTGAGCGAAGGAAAAGCCATCACTACTTCACGTTGAGTGATTGAAGCCGGCAAAGAGCGAAGATCCGGCTAGACTGATCAGGTGAAAAACATTGATTGTCGCGGGACGACGTGCTAAGCGACGCCAAACAGCGACATTGCCAGAAATCCGTGGGGTATCTGATCAGATAAGCGGCAAGTACACAATTGTGCCACGCCTTCTATTTCGGTTCACGGTTGAGCTACAGGAATAGTTGGTAAGGTTACTTAGTCACTTGTGATGAACTTGAAATCAAAGTGGAATCAAACTGCGCAGGCAAGGCAGCAGCGTTGAGCCGGATTGTTTACAGTACGCTTTGTCGGCGCTATGAAAGAAAAGGATCTATTCAACGTCATGGCCCAATTAAGCCATGCGAATGCCGAATCACTCTGGCTTGCGTCCGTACACAGCCTGCACCATCATATAGCTATGAACCTTGGGATTTCGGATCGCTTTGCGAATGGTCGCGAGCCATTCGTGATACTCGTCTTCTGGCCTTTGGACACTTTGCCAAAACATTTGAGTGTAACCTGGTAACCAAAGATAAGTGTTTTTAACTCCTTCAGGTTTCATTGATATTATAAAAAAGAAGGGATCCCATACCTTCAAGGTCATTCTCAAAAGCCTCTCGGGCAATACGCCCGACTTCAGCGAATTTCCGATCCTTCGCCCAGGGACCAATAGGAAGCTAATAACGAGTCAATTACTCTAGTAGCGTGCAAACGGTAGTTGTATCATGTATGGCAGCACATACTTTGTATCGAACAATCTTTTTGTCGATGAAGCCGGCCTCGTCAAGAGCTTGTGGCTGTATCTCTTGCACGAAGAGGGGACGTTTCAGGATTTTGCTGGCCTCTCGAAATAGTTCTCCGTACGAGGCAAGAACAGGCTCCAGTTCGGTCGTGCCGTCGTCGCTGCGAAACTCGACATCATACTCAATAAACTCCACCCATCCTCCTGGCGCACAACATCTGTAGGCTTCTTTGAAGAGGGCTGTCCAGTCTTCAATGCCACCCACGATATAGCGCATGTGGATAAAGTCGAAATGGTTGGTGTTCCAAGTCCACTCGAGCGTCGCGTCGTCTATCTCGAAGCAAAGGTTTGGTGGAACCCACTGTGGTTGGCACGGAGAAAGATCTGTACCAACAACTGAAGCATTGGGAAACTGGTCGGCAAATTCACTATTCGATTGTGTAAGAATACGAACATATCATTGGGGGTTTATCGGACGTACATTGCCCACATGCCTGAGAAATCGGTCAGTGACAGCCATATGTGATGAACCCCGATTGCTCTGTATGACTCACCGAATCCCGTGCCGACATCAAGCACCCGCTAGAATTGATCGCTCAATTAGTATCAAGAGAAAAGGCTCTAGTGCGTCTGAATCCTGATTCTATCAGAGAGCCTAGCTGGCACGTACATGGATCTTATCTTTCTCAAGTGGTGCAAGAAATAGCTGGTCGTCAAGAAGAATCGTCAAGCAATGGTGGCTGCATGTCGCGTTAGCGTGCAGGCCCCCCGACAACGTGGGCTCGTAGTGAGTAGAACCATATTTCCTCCGTTTCGAGCTGCTGGTCGTCGTTGGGAAGGAAATAGTTGGCCGTGAACTTATCACTATGATAGGTACGACCATGGATCTGACGGTATTCGAGAATGCTGGACGCAATCGACGTTTTGGAACTTTGACTGCGACGGACGTCAGTAAATTAGAATGACATATGGTTTGTGAGATTCACCAACTCTTCGAAGAAGATAGAATCGATCTCATCTTGATCATTCACCTACAAATTGCATTAGACTCGCATCTGATTCACTTAAAGCGACTTAGACTTACCGGAATGTTCCCTGCAGCGATCAGGTCGTCCGAGGTGCTGGATAGACCCTGCTTATTTTCATGTGCTGTTAACATGATGGTTGGTATCTGATGTCCTCAAGAAGCGATGGAGGAAAAGAGCAAGTTACGACCTCGGACCAGGTCGAGCGGGACCCTGCCTAACTTATTTAACAAAGACGGACGATCGTGAGTGGAGGTATGAGCAAGCCAGGTTGTCATCTCACCATTGTCCATGAATGGCTACATCATTTGGGTCCTGGACATCCACACCATGTTTCAGGCGCCGCGATTCTAGATGATGATACGTCAAGATTCAACACGACGCAGAATATCACAACTTACAAGGTTAACGCGAATCGCTGCATCGACCAAGAGGACACCATCGAGTAACAAAGTGAGCTTGTAGAAAGCTTAGAATGCGCACGAGACGCATCATCTCATGAGCGTTGGCATAACTCAAGCGTCATTATCGCAGGCTCTTTGGCCCTCTGGGTACATGCATACATACATACGTACCTACCTTAGGTACCTACCTACCTGCAGCCGTCGTATTCTAGGAGGTAATCACTGCCTCCTTCAATGTCTCCACCGGTCAGAAGACTTGCCGATAGCGGAAGACGCGACATTGCCGATCATTGCCGAAGCAACGAGTTCCCGAGAAAACGGGAGAATTGCGCCTTCTAGCGTTTCGACCCCAAGAGCTGTTGCTTGAATTTCACTCTCTGGAAGGTGACTTTATAGACGGCGCGCCCAACAAGCATTGTCAAGTTCCACCCATCCTATTTTTGCTGACATGTACCAGCTGAAGAAGCAATCGCGTCGTCCGGGTTAAACAAGGAATCGTACGAGATTCGAGGCTGATCTTCTGCAGGTTATTTGGCAAAGGTTCCGCGGGGTATCAGATCAGATTCCTAAGCGGCAGCTTGAGGTGAATACTACACAACTGCACCACGCCTACTATTTTGGTTGACGATTAAGTGTCAGCAATGTTGGTAAGATCAGTTACTCAGTCTGAGGTCATGATTAGCGGCGGCTCTGTCATGGTTCACTTGACAACAAATCCGTATCACACTGCACAGGCAAGGTAGCAGCAATGAGCCGGATTATTTACAGTGTGCTTTTCGGCGCTATGAAAGATGAGGATCTGTCATCCGACATCGTCGTGGCCCAATTTAGCCATGCGAATGCCGAATCACTGTGGCTTGCGTCCGTACACAACCTGCACCATTATATAGCTATGAACCTTGGGGTTTCGGATTGCCTTACGAATAGACGCGAGCCACACGTGATACTCGTCTTCTGGCTTTTGAACACTTTGCCAAATCACCTGGGTATAACCTGATAACCAAAGGTAAATATTGTGTACTCTTTCACGAATACGAGTGTAGAAAAGAGTGGATCCATACCTTCAAGGTCCTTCTCCAGGGACTCTCGGGCAAAACGCCCAACTTCAGCGAATTTTCGATCCTTTGCCCAGGGTCCGATAGGAAGCTAGAACGAGTTCATTACTTTATTAACCGTCCATCGAAAATTGAACGGCAGCACTTACTTTGTATCGAACAATCTTTTTGTCGATGAAGCCGGCCTCGTCAATAGCTTGTGGCTGTATGTCGTGCACGAAGAGGGGACATTTCATGATTTCGCTGGCCTCTTGGAATAGCTCTCCATACGAATGAAGGACAGGCTCCAGTTCAATAGTTCCATCGTCGCTGTGAAACTCAACATCATATTCAATAGACTCCACCCATCCTCCTGGCGCACAACATCTGTAGGCTTCTTTGAAGAGGGCTGTCCAGTCTCCAATGCCACCCACGATGTAGCGCATGTGGATAAAGTCAAAATGGTTGGCATTCCAAGTCCAGTCGAGCGTCGCGTCGTCTATTTCGAAGCAAACGTTTGGTGGAACCCACTGTGGTTGACACGGAGAAAGATCTGTACCAATCACTGAAGCATTGGGATACTGGTCGGCAAATTCACTATTCTCGCGGTGAGCAGAAGGTCATGTTGTGTCGGGTTTTTGTTTGGTCATACATTGCCCAGATGCCTGAGAAATTAGTCAGCGACAGCCGTGTTACATTGTTACTTCATCGCGAACGCCAAATAATGAATAAATCAAGAACCGTACTCCGTAATGTATCGTGAACCCAGCGAACTGAAGCACACCCGCGGGCCGCGAGCCGCAACTTCAACATGCCATAATGCAAAGAAACTCCAACGTAATGGAGTCCTGGTTATAACTCACCGGATCCCGTACCGACATCAAGCACCCGCTGAAATAATCTTGAATTAGTATCAAGAGAAGAAGCCTCTAGTGCGCCTGAGGCTCTTATATCGCCTAGTCGACACGTACATGGATCTTATCTTTCTCAATCGGTGCCAGAAATAGCTGGTCGTCAAGAAGGATCGTAAAGTAATGATGGCTGCATGTCGCGTTAGCGTGCAAGTCCGCCGAGAATGTCGGCTCCTGGGGAGTAGAACCATAATTCCATCGATTCGAGCTGCTGGTCGTCGTTCGGAAGGAAATAGTTGGTCGTGAACTTATCACTATGATAGGTACGACCATGGATCTGGCGGTACTCGAGAACGCTGGACGCAATCGACGTTGTGGAACTTTGACTGCGACGGACGTCAGAAAATTAGAATTATATAATCAACTGTGAGATGCACAAACTCTTGGGAAAAGATAGAATCAATCTCATCTTGATCATTTACCTAGAGATTGCATTAGAGTCGCATCTGGTTCACTCAACTCGACTCAGACTTACAGGAATGTTCTCTGCAGCGATTAAGTCGTTCCCGGTGTGGGGTGGACTCGGCGCATGTGCTTGTGCTGTAGACATTGTCTCGAAAAGTCATAGAACTTTGGATGAGAGGTAAGCAAGCTATTGCCAGATCGAGCGGGACCGAGGCAAGTATAAATAGGTACCTGTAACCCGGGGTAGGTGTGTCATATGATGAATGGGTGGAGATTCGAAGAAGCCAAGACGTCATCTCACCACAATCAGAAAATGACATACATCGGGTACTTACCTAGTTTACTTGTGGGTGAAACCTTTTGAAAGGACACCCACTATATCTATGGGTGTTCTTTCAAAAGGTTTCACCCACGAGTAGATCTCAAAATTCGGATACCTGCCGTGCCATGCCGTAGATAATCCATGTTTCAGAGATAGCACTTCTAAGGAGTAGACTCGCCGGCGCGATTCCATGCCATAATGGGGAACCCCGATCTGGACGATCTACATACATACCTATGGACCGTCCAACTCATACGGGAATATGTACAAAGAACAAGTTCTAGGCGCCTGTAGGCTGTTGAGGCTGTTTCTCCCAACCTCGGTAGTATCTCTATCAACCCCCGTATGTACCTACGTACCCACATGTAGGTACCCCGAGGTAGGTACCCGCTGCAGTGGCAGAGAGTAAGATCAGGTACGGAGTACAAACCGATCAAAAGGTGGGACGTGGCTCTGTTGCCCACGCATCTATCAGTGATCACTGCCTTCGGGAAACTTCACAATGAAGAGTATTCGCCGGAAGCTCAGTAGGGAAATAAAAACATCAATGATGACGGAGATTGATGCGAGAGGGATTACTGTCATGAGAATTCAATCGTTACTGGTGACATGACGGCAAGGTGATGTTGATGAGGTTGATTGAAAGAGTGGCCATTGAGTCCCACCGCAAGAGCTGAGGTAAGCGAGAGGTCGTGGGAAAGCGGCAGTGACCGTCAGAAAGGCTCCACTTTAACGGCTACCGGAGAAAAAGAAATCTTGGGAAATTGTCGTTCGACTAAAGTTCAAGTAGGTACATAGCCTGTACTCCGTAGGTGCCTACCTACCTAAGGTAAGTTGTTGCAAGGCTGGTCCTCTGCTGCGACTCTGCGGCTTCTTACGTTCTTCACCGTGCATTCGCTGACCAACGAATGCGCGAATTTGGAGGTACATAACGCCTTCTCGTGCGTCTCCAATCGGTTGGGAGAGTGCAGGACTTGATGCTTTCGTCATTCGTGACCAGCCGATAAGTTTGAGAGCGCTCCCGTTGGTTGGTCGGCGTGACATCACGATGGACCGGCCTAAATACCCCCGTCGAGCGAAGAGAAAGTGGTCACTACTTTACGTTGAGTGATTGGCGCCGGCAAAGAGCGAAAATCCGGCTAGCGAAGGAATGATTAAGTGAAGAGCCATCCGTTGTGCGGGACGACATGCTAAGCAACGACAAACAACCACGGTCCACAATGCCAGAATTCCATGGGGTATCGGATCAGATAAGCAGCAACTACACGATTGTGCCACGCCTACTATTTCGTTCACGGTTGAGCTCAAGTAATAGTTGGTAAGGTTACTAAGTCACTTGTGATTAACTTGACAACAAAGTGGTATCAAACTGCGCAGGCAAGGCAGCATCACTGAGCCGGATTATTACAGTACGCGTTGTCGGCACTATGAAAGATAGGCATGTGTTCAGCGTCATGGCCAAATACAGCAATACGAATGCCGAATCACTCTGGCTTGCGTCCGTACACAACCTGCACCATCATATAGCTATGAACCTTGGGGTTTCGGATCGCCTTACGAAGTGTCGCGAGCCACACGTGGTACTCGTCTTCTGGCTTTTGGACACATTGCCAAATCATTTGGGTGTAACCTGATTACCGAGGGTAAGCATTTTACTCTTTCACGAATATGATTAATGAAAAGAGAGGACCCCATACCTTCAAGGTCATTGTCCGCAGCCTCCCGGGCAACACGCCCGACTTCTGCGAACTTTCGATCTTTTGCCCAGGGTCCAACGGGAACCTAGTTACAAGTTAATTCCTTTATGGAAAATCCACAAGGCAATTGTCCAGCAGCGCATACTTTGTGTTGAACAACCCTTTTGTCGATGAAGCCAGCCTCGTCGAGAGCTCGTGGCTGTATTTCTGTCAAGAAGAGGGGACGATTCAGGACTTTGCTGGCCTCTCGGAATAGCTCTCCATACGAGGCAAGAACAGGCTCCAGTTCGGTCGATCCGTCGTCGCTGCGAAACTCAGGCTCATACTCCAGAGACTCTACCCATCCTCCTGGCGCGCAGCATCTGTAGGCTTCTTCAAAGAGGGCTGTCCAGTCTTCAATGCCACCCACGATGTAGCGCATGTGGATAAAGTCAAAATGGTTGGCATTCCAAGTCCAATCGAGCGTGGCGTCGTCTATTTCGAAGCAGAGGTTCGGTGGAACCCACTGCGGTTGGCACGGGGAAAGATCTGTGCCAATGACTGAAGCATTGGGAAACTGGTCGGCAAATTCACTAACCAATTGTGTGTAAGCATACGGACATATTATTGGGGTTTCTCGGACGTACATTGCCCATATGCCTGAGAAACCGGTCAATGACAGCCATAAGTGATGGAATCCTGATAATCTAAGTGCTCTGTATCAGTATAACTTACCGAATCCCGTGCCGACATCAAGCACCCGCTAGAATTGATCGCTCAATTAGTATCAAGAGAAAAGGCTCTAGTGCTGTCACTGTGCGTCTGAATCCTAATTCTATCAGAGAGCCTAGCTGGCACGTACATGTATCTTATCTTTCTCAAGTGGTGCAAGAAATAGCCGGTCATCAAGAAGAATCGTCAAGCAATGGTGGCTGCATGTCGCGTTAGCCTGCAAGTCTGCCGACAACGTGGGTTCGTGGTGAGTAGAACCATAATTCCTCCGTTCCGAGCTGCTGGTCGTCATTGGGAAGGAAATAATTGGCCGTAAACTTATCACTATGATAGGTGCGCCCATGGATTTGACGGTACTCGAGAACGCTGGATGCAATCGACGTGGTGGAACTTTTACTGCGACGGCCGTCAGGGACTTAGAGTAACTTATGGATCGTGAGATTGACAAACTCTTCGGAAAAGATAGAGTCGATCTCATCTTGATCATTTACCTAGAGATGCATTAGAGTCGCGTCTGGTTCACTCAAGGCGTCTTAGACTTACAGGTATGTTCTCTGCAGCGATCAGGTCGTCCGAGGTACTAAATGGACCCTGCGTATTTGCGTGTGCTGTTGACATGATGGTATCTGATGTTCGTAAGAAGTGATCGGGGCAAAGAGCAATTTACGATCAGGTCGAGCGGGACCGTGGCTAACTTATTAACGAAGACGTATGATCGTAAGTGGAGGTACATATGAGCAAGCCAAGGTTGTCATCTCATTCATTTGGGTCCTGGACATCTACGACATCCACACCATGTTCCAGGCGCCGCGATTCTCGACGATGATACATCAACACAATGCGGAACATACTAAGGTTAACGTGGATTGATGGATCGACCAAGAGAACACCATCGAGTAAATAAGTGAGCTGGCGGAAAGCTCAGAATGCGCAGGACGCTCATCATTTCATGAGCGTTGGCATAGCTAAAGTATCATTATCGCACGACGCAGGCTCTCTGGCCCTCTTGGTACATATACATACGGAGTACATACCTACCTACCTCCTGCAGCCGTCGTATTCTTATCGCTGTCCCCTTCAATATCTCCACCATTCGGCAGACTTGCCGATAGCGGAAGACGCGGCATTGCCGATCAATGCCGAAGCAGCGATTTTTCGAGAAGATGTGTGAATTTTACCTTCTAGCGTTTTGACCCCAAGAGCTGCTGCTTGAATTTCACTGTCTGGAAGGTGACTTTCCTGACTGCGCGCCCAACAAGTTCCAAACCACTCTATTTTTGCAAATACGATACCAGCCGCAGATGCAATCGGGTCGTCGAGGACGAACAGGGCATGTTCGAGGTTTGTTTCTGCCGCTTTGATGGCAAGAGTTTCGTGGGTCATCTGATCACTGATCAGATACCTAAGCCGCAGCTCTAGGTAAATACCAGTGTTCCACAAAACTGTGCCACGCCTACCGTTCTTTTCACGATTGAGTGACAGTGCTCCGTAATCGTTGGTACATTCGATACCTAGGTAATGAATAGAAGTATGACGTGGCGTAAATAATAATACTCACAGGAAATCGTCAGTCGTCATTGGCGTCGCGCCGTCGGCTCTGTGACGGTTCACTTGACAACAAAATTACAAATCCGTATCACACTGCACGGGCAAGGTACCAGCAACGAGGGAAATTTTTACGGTATACTTTCACGGCGCTATGAAAGATAAATATTTGTTCAGCGTCATGGCCCAATACAGCCATGCGATCGCCGGATCACTCAGGCTTGCGTCCGTACACAACCTGCACCATCCAATAGGAGTGAATCTTGGGATTCCGTATCGCCTTACGCACACTCGCAAGCCACACAGGATACTCGTCTTCTGGCTGTTGAAGGCTTTGCCAAAGCATTTGGGTATAACCTAATAACCAGAGTGAGCGTTTCTACACCATGAACAAGTATACAAAAGAGAAGGATCCTTACCTTGAAGGTCATTCTCCAAAGCCTCTCGGGCAAAACGCCCGACTTCAGCGAATTTACGATCTTTTGCCCAGGGTCCGATAGGGATCTAGTGACGAGTTAATCCTTCATTGAGCGTTACAAGGGCAATTGGACAGAAGCACATACTTTGTATCGAACAACCCTTTTGTCGATAAAGCCAGCTTCGTCAAGAGCTCGTGGCAGTATTTCTTTCACGAACAGGGGACAATCCAGAATTTTGCTGGCCTTTCGAAATAGATCTCCATACAAGGCAATAACAGGCTCTAGTTCGATCGACCCGTCGTCGCTGAAAAACTCGGGTTCGTACTCTAGAGACTCTACCCACCCTCCTGGCGCACAGCATCTGTAGGCTTCTTTGAAGAGGGCTGTCCAGTCTTGAATGCCACCCACGATATAGCGCATGTGGATAAAGTCAAAATGATTGGCGTTCCAAGTCCAGTCGAGCGTCGCATCGTCTATTTCGAAGCAAATGTTTGGAGGAACCCACTGCGGTTGGCAAGGAGAAAGATCTGTGCCAAAAACTGAAGCATTGGGAAACTGGTCGGCAAATTCACTATTCGACTTGTAAGCATACGGATATTTTATCGGGTTTCATTTAGTCATACATCGCCCAGATGCCTGAGAAATGGTCAGCGACAGCCATATGTAATGAAAATCCTGAGTATAACCAACTCACCAGATCCTGTACCGACATCAAGCACTCGCTAAAATAATCGCGCAATTAGTATGAAGAGAGAGATCTCTGGTGCGCCGCGTTCTCGCAGATCGCCTAGTTGGCACGTACATGGATCTTGTCTTTCTCAAGTGGTGCCAGAAATAGCTGGTCGTCAAGAAGGATCGTCAAGACATGGTGACTGCATGTCGCGTGA
Source organism: Claviceps purpurea (assembly GCA_029405325.1). Classification (NCBI taxonomy): domain Eukaryota; kingdom Fungi; phylum Ascomycota; class Sordariomycetes; order Hypocreales; family Clavicipitaceae; genus Claviceps; species Claviceps purpurea. The sequence continues at coordinate 806,922 of CM055783.1, read as the reverse complement.
GCTCGGAAGTCTGCCGACAACGTGGGCTCGTGGTGACTATAACCATAATTCCTCCGATTCGAGCTGCTGATCGTCGTTGGGTATGAAATAATTGGTCGTGAACTTATCACTATGATAGGTGCGCCCATACATTTGACGGTACTCGAGAACGCTGGACGCAATGGAGGTGGCGAGACTTTTACTGCGACGGACGTTAGGAAGTCGGAACACGTATGGATTGTGAGATTCACAAACTCTTCGGAGAAGATAGAATCGATCTCATCTTGATGATTCACCTAAAGATTACATTAGGCTCGCATCTGGTTCGCTCAACGCGATTTAGACTTACATGAATGTCCTCCGCAGCGATCAGGTCGTCCGTGGTACTGAAAGGACTCTGCTCATTTGTGTATGCTGTTGGCATGATGGTATCAGATGTTTTATAAGAAACTGATTGGGAAAAATAGCAAGTTACGACCAGGTCGAGTGGGACTCTGGAACTTATAAATAAAGAAGTATGTACCTGCGATCGTTAGTCAGTGGAGGTATGAGCGAGCCAAGTTGTCATCACACCACGGTCGCAGAAAGGCTACACAATTTGGGTCCTAGACATCCCATGTCGGGGTACGGAGTGCACCTGGTTTCCGGCACCGTGATTCTCGATGATACACCAACGCAAGGCAGAACATCCTCAATTCAACGTGAATTGCTGGTTTCGGCCGAAAACCCCCACCGAGAACAAAGTGAGCTGACAGAAAGCTCGTACATAATACCCAGGACGCTTATGGGCACTGACATAGCCAAAATGCTTTACATATCGCAGGCCCTCTGGGCCCTGGCCCTTTGGTCACATGCATTAGGTACTGCAGCCGTCGTAAATTCGATATCTTATCGCTGGTCCCTAGGAGGTAGTCCCCTCTCAGTGTCTCCACCGTTCGGCAGACTCGCCGATCGGCGATGGCGGAAGACGAGGCATTGCCGAAGCAGCGGCTTCCCGAGAAAATGTGAGAATTGCACCTTCTGGGGAGTGTATAGACAATCTGACTGTCTGCCCCCTTGTTTACATGACTGTCTCGACCACCCGACTGTGTCGCTGGCCAATCATCTTCGAGACCAATTTTGACACAGTCAGGTAGGCAATTACTTAACGTTTCTCAATTTCTCAAACCCGTCTTCAAAACGGTAACTCGGTTCAGTGGCGCGAAACGCACCAGCCACTTATTTCGTAAACACCGACACGGCGCGCGAAAATTTTGCAACGCGTCCCCTCTTCCTCTTCATCTTCTGCTCCCCCCTCACGTTGTTCCCAAAATTCACTTGTCGACGATCCTCTCGTCAGACCCCTACACAACTACGTGTTCCGAACGAATCAGTCCGTCCATCCCACTATGTCGGTTTTAGATGACATGCGATCGCACCTTGATGCAGAATTTGAGAATGGTACTTACTACTGAGGTGTTTGAGGACGGCACTGAGGTCGTCGAGGACGTTAAATATGAAGACGCAAGTGTTTAAATGGGAGAATTGAGCTGTTAGTTTGTTAACGGGTTATAGGAAGATGAGTTCAGCCATGCGACTTCGAATCTTCACCTTCTCTCCGCCTTCATCGAGCGTAATGAGGCCGACATTCATCAAAATGCCGTTTACCGCAACCGTGCACTTTACATTTGCCATTGCGTATTATGCGATCTCGGGGAGCCAGTCATTCGTCACCAGTTTAATCTAGGCCTCCAGAAATAGCATTTCAAGATTCGACTGCGGTTCAAGTGACGCGAAAAGCAGTCCCAGATTCAATTGCGGCTCGCGAGGCGCGGACACGATGACGAGTTGCTTTAACTGCAGCACACACCTCAAGTCGCGGTAAATGATTATGCAATTAAGGCGATAATAATGCAAAGGATTGCAGACGCAACACAAAGCCTGCTGTTTCACGTCCTGCATCAGTCATCTTGGTACTTAGTGTACCACGGGCTAGAGGCTATCTATCACCGCCTGAAGACGGCGAGGCATGCTGTGTATGGGTCTCTCAACGAGCTCAATTTCAATTTCCTCCCATACATCCATCGCAATCTCTTGAAGGTATTTAAGGAGGCCTGGGTCTCCGTCATATATGCCATTTGAGGATCCCTCTTAGAAATACGATTTTTCAGGCAGGACCAAATGTTCTCGATGGGGTCAAGTTCAGGGCTCGAGCCAGTCCGGAGAATCATCCCTGGCTCCTTGAGGCAATTCATCACGGTTTCAGCTGTGTCATTGGGCTCGTTATAGCGTATAAAGATTCTTTAGTCATAGATTATATTTGTGGAAGATATTCATCAAATTCATCGCGATTAACAGCGCATGTCATGCCGCCTCTGTCTGAGTAGGGCCGTCTGGGGGACCCTAATTGCCGTAGGGAATGTTGCTTCGAAACATGCAACTATGACGGGCGCGTTTCATCTCTTATTGTAGACGTTTGACGTAAATTGTGTTCGACTCTAGAATGAGCCAATTTCGTCGGTTGGAGACCAAGTTGTCGTAGTTATTTATACAGTAAGTTCGGTGTACGATTTGACCTCCCGGACGCTAAGTTCAGGTCTAGGCCTGTCCAACGCCGCGCTCAACAGAGCATTCACCCGTCCATAATAAAGCGCGGTGAAACGACGCAAGCGACATGCTGCAAGCGAAGAGCAAATCGGGGACTTTTTGCGGCATGCTCATCTGTTTAAACATGGGCGTTGCACCACTTTGCAATGCATGACGCCAGCTTTCAAGTTTCTTGAGGTGCCTCCTAAATGTGTCCGTAGAAACATGAGGCGCGCATTTCTTCTTTTTGAAGATCTCTGATGGTAATGAAAGGCTGCCTATTTGTGTCTGTTTGAAGACGTCGCATATCCTGTTTTGAAAGCTTGGACGGGCGCCCTCGCCCACAAGGTTCCTGGAGATTCCCCCTTCAATCGCGATATGCGCGGCTGACCTGCCTGCTGACATGGCTCACCACACGCGGTTCCTCGTGCGAGGCGTCTTGTGCTTACGGCATGGCATCAAATGGCATCGTGGTGTCGCCATCGCTGCTAGAAGGTGAATGGCTTGGTACAGGACGAAGGTTGCATTGACGAGATAGTGAGTTTTTTCAATTTTGAACGACCCCCCCCCCCCCCCCACGTAGCAAGTCGTAACAACCCACCCTAAACCACTTCACGACTTTGAGGCCAGCCAGTTCATCAATGAAATAAACCGTCGCGAAATGCAGGAAATATACTTTTATAGGTATCTAGAGAGATCTCTGGTTGTCCTGCTCCATTTTTGGCAAGAATTGATAAGTGAAAGCGTCGAGGCGTTGGAGGATATATCGATCAGTGATGTCAAGTTAAACATTTGTTATTGCTGCTTACTATCTTTGCCAATTCGATGCACCCAATTGCCCCCATTACCATGATTATAACTTGGAACTTGCGTGCTCTATTAAAGAATAGTACTATAGAACTTTTAAGAGTACATATCGAGGATCGAGAAGGTCAAGATTCGGTCGTAATTCGTCCTGGTGAAGGTGTACGTGCACAAGCTGAGTTTACATCCCATCTTCAAATCACCACATCATCTCTGCGCATTCCTCGAAAGCCTCCTTAAAAAGTAATGGCATTACAGTCGCTCAGAAGCTGTTTCTTTTCATGGCAATATTCGCTGCATTGCTTTCTATTTGCAGCCCAAGTGGTGCGGATGACACGGTATGTACAATATTTCATGAGAGATCTTCCCACCGAGACAATTGACAATCGCAGAAACACGCATGAATTGCTTGTCAATTGAGGTGGCATGCGTGTTTCTGCGATCGCGTTTAAGACAGAACGCGCAGACTTTTCTGCACGGGGGTTTTCAGAGATCAAAGATGTGGATGACTCTGAAGATTTTGTAGAATCATCCAGCGTTGAACTACCTAGGTATCATGCAATTGTTGGCGACATTGCGGTGTGGCTGTCGCACAAATTAATTATTGCCGTTTTGGCGACGGTGGACGTTTTTTCGACGTTTCCAGCCTGCGTTTGCTACTGTACGAGCGTCGCTACCTGACTGTGTCAAAATTGGTCTCGAAGATGATTGGCCAGCGACACAGTCGGGTGGTTGAGACAGTCATGTAAACAAGGGGGCAGACAGTCAGATTGTCTTCACCCTCGAAGAACCAAGCCATGTTAACTTCTGTGCGCCGCATCACGTGACGTTCTTACCAGCCAGACGCACACACGGAGTATTTTCCACCTTCCCGCTCCTACGGAGACTTAGCTCTTTAGTCAAATAAACCACCATTAAGCACCCCGAATTGTTCAGTAGGTTTGAGCCCAGGCCCTGCAGTTCCGCTTGCGTTGGCATATGGATTTGGCTCTGGGAGCTGTCGGTATTGTTATACAAGTCAAGGCCCGCGAGGGTAGGGACGCCTGCGACGCTGCACCCTTGGAGATAAAGACACCAAAGCCCTCAAGGAGCAGGGAAGGTCTAGAACAAAGCCTTTTTCTTTCTTCCCGACAATTCGATAGACTTCCTGGCCTGGTACAATGCGTCAGAAGTTCCTGAATCTCTGCATTTCGATACAGATAACTATGAACAACAAACATCAACGCTCATGACCTACGGTACCTGCAAACGCGAAAACCAAGTTAATTATTTCATGTTGGGTGTTTGAAGCCGGCAAAGAACGAAGCTCCGGCTAGGCAAGGCGATGATCACGTTGAAATGCATTCGTTGTCGCGGGATGACGTGCTAAGCGACGCCAAACAGCCACATTGCTAAAGTTCCGTGGGGTATCAACTATCGGATCAGATAAGCGGCAGCTCGAGGTGAAACAACACAATAGTGCGGCGCGGCCCACGCCCACTCTGTTGGGTCAAGATTAAGTTACAATTCGAGTTACTGAGGCAACTTGGTCACCTGTGAGTCCTATCATTGGTGTCAGCTTTGAGACGGTTCACTTGACAACATAGTGGTATCAAACTTATCGCAGGGTATATAGGGGTATATGCAAGCACAAAACAGTGGCCAGAGGCCGCCAGACGGCTGCGCCTACTCATTAGTACAACAAAACTGCACAGACAACGTAGCAGCAATGAGCCGAATTCTTTACATTTTGCATTCTCGGTGCTACGGAATATAACGACCTGTTCGACGTCATGGCCCAATACAGCCATGTGAATGCCGTAACACTCTGGCTTGCGTCCATATACAACGTACACCATCATATAGCTATGAACCTTGGGGTTTCGGATCGCCTTACGAATAGTCGCAAGCCATACCTGGTACTCGTCTTCTGGCTTTTGGACACTTTGCCAAAGCATCTGGGTGTAACCTGATAACCCAAGGTGAGAAATGTTCACTTTTTCACCAATATAAGTATAGAAAAGAGGAGATTCCATACCTTGAAGGTCCTTTTCCATAGCCTCTCGGGCAAAACGCCCGATTTCAGAGAATTTTCGATCCTTTGCCCATGGACCAATGGGAATCTAGTAACGAGTAAATCACTTTATTCAACGTCCACCTCGCAATTGAACAGCAGCACATACTTTGTATTGAACAACCCTTTTTTCGATAAAGCCAGCCTCGTCAATAGCTCGTGGCTGTATTTCTCGCACGAACAGAGGACGTTTCAGGATTTTGCTGGCCTCTCGAAATAACTCTCCATACGAGTAAAGAGCAGGCTCCAGTTCAATAGTCCCGTCGTCGCTGCGAATCTCAACATCATACTCAATAGACTCGACCCATCCTCCTGGCGCACAGCATCTGTAGGCTGCTTTGAAGAGGGCTGTCCAATCTTGAATGCCACCCACGATATAACGCATGTGGATAAAGTCGAAATAATTATCGCTCCAAGTCCAGTCGAGCGTGGCGTCGTCTATTTCGAAGCAGACGTTTGGAGGTCTCTTGTTATGCTTTCGGAAAACGCGCTGCTATGGAGTAGACGTCGCCCGCACAATTCCTTGCCATTATAAAGAAACGCGGCTGGGCCGCGGGCGGTCTACGACGTACATGCGTTTACCGTCCAACTCATACGGAGGATGTACAAGTACAAGTTATAGACGCCTGTCGATTCGTCGAAGATGTCGTACAATTTTGGCATGTAACTGGCCTGCCCTGCCTCCGCAGTCAAGGCCGTTGACCATGGCCTCCACGTTTATACCATATTGCACATGCAAGGTCGCAGCAATGAGCCGAAATGTTTACAAAACTGCACAGAAAAGGCAGCAGCATTAAGCCGGATTCTTTACAATACGCTTTTCGGCGCTATGAAAGAAGGGGATCTGTTCAACATTATGGCCCAATACAGGCATGCGAATGCCGCATCACTCTGGCTTGCGTCCGTACACAAGGTGCACCTTGACATAGCTATGAAGCTTGGGATTCCGGATCGCCTTTCGCATACTCGCCAGCCACAAATGATACTCGTCTTCTGGCTTTTGGATGTTTTGCCAAAGCATCTGGGTATAACCTTATAATCCAAGGTGAGCATTGTTTGTTCTTTCATGACTACAGGTATAGGAAAGATGGGACCCCATACCTTGAAAGTCATTCTCCAAAGCCTCTCGGGCAAAACGCCCGACTTCAGCAAGTTTGCGATCTTTTGCCCACGGTCCAATGGGGATCTAGGGACAAGTTCACGAGTTAATTCCTTCATTGAACGTTAAATAGGCAATCGGATGGCAGCGCATACTTTGTATTGGAGAACCCTTTTGTCAATGAAGCCAGCCTCGTCAAGAGCTCGTGGCAGTATTTCTTTCACAAACAGGGGGCGGTTCATCATTTTTCCGGCCTCTCGAAATAGCTCTCCATACGAAACAAGAACAGGCTCCAGTTCGGTCGATCCATCGTCGCTGTAAAACTCCGGTTCGTACTCTAGAGACTCTACCCATCCTCCTGGCGCACAGCATCTGTATGCTTCTTTGAAGAGGGCTGACCAGTCTTGAATGCCACCCACGATGTAGCGCATGTGGATAAAGTCAAAATGGTCGGGGTCCCAAGTCCACTCGAGCGTGGCGTCGTCTATTTCGAAGCAGAGGTTTGGTGGAACCCACTGCGGTTGGCACGGAGAAAGATCTGTGCCAATGACTGAAGCATTGGGAAACTGGTCGGCAAATTCACTATATTCGATTTGATAAGCATAAGCATCCTGCACCGTGCGATAGACATATCATTAGGTTTTTTTCGGTCCTACATCGCCCAGCTACCTGAGAAATCGGTCAGCGACAGCAATATGTGATGCTAGACCGAGTACGACTCACCGAATCCTGTGCCAACGTCAAGCACTCGCTAAATAATCCTGCATTAGTATGTAGAGAAAGGCCTTTTGTGCTCCTGAGTCGCTCAGGGCACCTAGCTGGCACGCACATGGATCTTATCTTTTTCAAGTGGTGAGAGAAATAGTTGGTCGTCAAGAAGGATCGTCAAGAAATGGTGGCTGCATGTCTCGTTAGCGTGTAAGTCCGCCGACAATGGGTATCGTGGCGAGTAGAACCATAGTTCCTCCGATTGGAGCTGCTGGTCGTCGTTAGGAAAGAAATAGTTGGTCTTGAACTTATCACTATGATAGGTGCGGCCATGGATTTGACGGTACTCGAGGATGCTTGATGCAATTGATGTGGTGGAACTTTGACTGCGACAGACGTCAGGAAATTAGAATAACATATGGGTCATGAGATTCACAAACTCTTCGGAGAAAATAGAATCAATTTCATTCTGATCATTTACCTAAATGTTACATTAGACTCGCATTTGGTTCACTCAAGACGACTTAAACTTACAGGAATGTCCTCTGCAGCGATCAGGTCGTTCCCGATATGGGGTAGACCCGGCGCATTTGCTTCTACTGTAGACATTGTCTCATAAAGTCATTGAACTTTGAACGAAGAGATAAGCAAGCTACATATTTGCCCGGTATTGCCAGATAGAGCGGGAACTAGGCAAGTATAAATAGGTTTTACCCTACCTGGGTGGGATTTAGTAGGTAGAGGTATGTATGTAAGGTAGTTAGGTAGTGGAGTTTCGAGGAAGCCAAGACGTCATCTTACCACAGTCAGAAAAGGTTACATTTAGACCTCAAAGCTCAGACACCAGGTGCCTTGCCATTCCGCATCTAGATACACCATGTTTCAGAGACCGTGCTGTCATGGAGTAGACGTCGCCGGCACGATTCCTTGCATTTCAGGGAAACCCGGTCTGCTACGTAGGTATAAAAGTTGGACCGTCCAACTCATGTGCGATTCACGAAGTATGTACATACATACAAGTTCTACCTAGGTGCCTGCCGAAGGTGTCTTTATCTTACGATCTTGGCATGTGGCTGACCCGCATCCACCCTTGAGCATGGCCCCTACGGGCCACATTCTTGCCTGTGTACCTTCACATTCCGGAAGAATTCCCCTGTTCGACTACATCAAGAGTGGTGTTCTCTCCTCTTTTAGTTGAGAGAAGGGGCGAGTTGAGTCGAATTGAATCCAGAAGTTGTTCAGGTTCTTCCTATCCACAGAGACTTCGGGAACCTGCCGCTGTCGCCACTGTCTGTGTGACTGTTTTATGCTGCTGGATCTATCTTTTCTCTTCATGTCTTTTTGTTCTCAATTTATCTAGAATGAGAGGAGAGCCTTTTGGCGCGGCGTGATGGACGCATCGTTTCTCTCGCGCGAAACACTGAAATGGGTAGATGTTGCGCCCTGGAGCAGGGAAAAAGAAAAGAATATGGAATCTTTGGACAGGGATATTGGCTGCATTTAGTTGCGTCTTCGGACTTCTAGGTTCTACGTACCTAGTAGGACGTCGCGCCCAACGAGTTCCACACCACCCTGTTGTTCAACCCGTCAGGGAGCGAAAGAAATCGTCGTACGACGTAAGCCGATCCGAGGCTGCAGAGTAATCTTCTGCAGCTTCTTCGCCGTGTGTGCGAGGTACATTCGCCAACCAAACGACGCGCTAATTTGCAAATATATATGTACACGCCTTCTCTATGCGCTTCCACGACGGAGCTCTGGGTCTCTAATCGCTTGGTGACCAGTCAACAAGTTTAAGAGTGCTCTCGTTAGCCACACGTGGCATGATAATGGATGATGGCGTGATAGAAACCCTCGCCCAGCGAAGAGAAAGCCATCACTATTTCACGTTGGGTGGTTGAAAGCCGGTAGAGAATGAAGGAAATTGTTCACAGTATGGATGCTTTCTCAGCCCTATGAAAGATAAGCATCTGTTCAACGTCATGGCCTGATACATTCATGCGAATGCCGCATCACTTTGGCTTGCGTCCGTACACAACCTGCACTGCCATATAGCCATGAACCTTGGGATTTCGGATCGCCTTACGAAGGGTCGCGAGCCACACGTGGTACTCGTCTTCTGGCTTCTGAACACTTTGCCAAATCATCTGGGTGTAACCTGATAACAAAAGGTTAGTACTGTGTACCCCTCCGCGAATACAAGTATAAGAAAGAGGGGATCCCAAACCTTGAAGGTCCTTCTCCAAGGACTCTCGTGCAAAACGCCCGACTTCAGCGAATTTTCGATCCTTTGCCCAGGGGCCAATCGGGATCTAGTGACGAGTTATTTTTGTTATTTTTCTACTGAACGTCCGAATGGCAATGGAATAGCAGCCCTTACTTTGTATTGAACAATATTTTTGTCGATGAAGCCAGCCTCGTCAAGAGCTTGTGGCTGTATTGCTTGCACGAACAGGGGACGATTCAGGATTTTGCTGGCCTCTCGAAATAGCTCTCCATACGAGGCAAGAATAGGCTCCAATTCGGTGGTACCGTCGTCGCTGCGAAACTCAACATCATACTCAACAGACTCCACCCATCCTCCTGGCGCACAGCATCTGTAGGCTTCTTTGAAGAGGGCTGTCCAGTCTCCAATGCCACCCACGATATAGCGCATGTGGATGAAGTCGAAATGATTATCGCTCCAAGTCCAGTCGAGCGTGGCGTCGTCTATTTCGAAGGAGACGTTTGGAGGAACCCACTGCGGTTGGCAAGGAGAAAGATCTGTACCAACGACTGAAGCATTTGGAAACTGGTCGGCAAATTCACTATCCTAGCGGTGAGCATACGGGCATATTGCATGGGGGTTTGTTTCGCTCGTACATTGCCCAGATGCCTGAGACATTGGTCAGCGACAGCCATATGTAATGAATTCTCAATTATAAATTATAACTCACCCGATCCCGTACCGACGTCAAGCACCCGCTAAAACAATCCTATGTTAGTATCATAGTTTGGAGAAAAGCCTCTAGTGCCTCTAAGTCTCTCATAGCGCCTAGCTAGCACATACATGGATCTTATCTTTTTCAAGTGGTGCCAGAAATAGCTGGTCGTCAAGAAGGATCGTAAAGTAATGATGGCTGTGAGTGACATTAGCGTGCAATTCCGACTGGAATTTGGGCTCGTGGTGATGAGAACCATAATTCCATCGATTCGAGCTGCTGGTCGTCATTGGGAAAGAAATAGTTGGTCGTGAACTTATCACTGTGATAAGTGCGACCGTAGATTTGACGGTACTCGAGAATGCTGGACGCAATCGATGTTGTGGAACTTTGACTGCGACAGACGTCAGCAAATTCGAACTTAAAATGGATGTTGAGGTTTACAAACTCTTCGGAAAAGATGGAATCGATCTCATCTTGATCATTTACCTAAAGATTACATTAGACTCGCACCTAACTCACTCAAGGCGTCTTAGACTTACCGGAAGATCTTCCGCAGGAATCAGACTGTCTTGTGCTGAAGACATGATATCATAAAGTCATTGAGGATACAAGCAAGCTATGTATCACCAGGTTGGGCGGGCTCTTGGCTGATAAATACTCACATGAGCTACCTAGGTAGTGGAGTTTCGAGTAAGCCAAGAACTCGTCGAACCAACACGTTGAAGGAGGTACATAACATAACATGTAACATACATGATGTAGGATGTTACATGTAGGGTCGGGGAGTATGTACCCACATGAGAAAAGCAAGTGACTTGCCGTATCGCGGACAGAGTAATCCGTATGTCTCAGCATTCCGACTTCTGTGACTTCCCCGCGCAAGGCAGGAATATCCTTCACGGAACCAGCTTGTCTAGGGGAAACCTAGTTCGTATCGAGCAAAAAGGTGAGCTTATGGAAAGTTCGGACTCGCAGGACGTATACGGGCAATGTTGCTACTCCATACTCCGTATAGTAGAGCCGTTCAATGATGCACGGCACTCTGCAGCACTTAACCTTCCCGCTCCAAATTTGCAATCGCTAGTGGTATGTGGGGACATTGTCGGCATGGACTCTCTGCGCAAACATTCGTGTTACGTAGAGGTACTCCAGATCACACAGTTCAAGCCGCTTGCTGAACGCTGTGTTCTCTCGACTTCACATGTTGGGTCGCGGTCAACTCACGTAGGTAATACACTTGCGTAGAGTTAGCTGACCTCAACCCTTCACAGGCTACATTTTCGAAACAATCAGAGGAATGTCTCATCAAGTGATTAAAATTCGAGTCGCGACATGATCGAAGGAAAGCATTGCGAGAGATGGACGAATTCCAACTTTTGCAAGGCCTGGGACTGCGAGATAGTTATCTTGTCCCCAGTTCCCAGAACCTGGCGCATAGAGCAAAACATGACGTCTCGAAAGGCACATTGACAGGATCTCGGGTGTTGCTTGCTCTCTGGGAGCTTGTTGGACGACGCGCCCCAGTTCCATACGGCTCCTCTTCTTGCAGGCGGGAACCGGCCGCGGAAGCGAACCCCCTCCTTGATAACCGAGTCGCCGTTGTAACCTATCATGGATGCAAAAGGAATCGTACGACACAAGGTGGTTAAGGCTGGTCTCCTGCAGCTTCCTTGTCATGTGAGAGGAACTTTTGCTGGCCATCCCACGCGCTGTACACCTTGAATTCTTCCTCTGCTTCAAGACGGAGCTCTGAGTCTTCAATCGTTCGGGAGCGTGCAGCCCGGGTACTTTCGTCACGGATATCGAGCTGATCAAGTTCGCGCGCCCTGTTTTTGGCCACATTAATGGATAACAATGTGATTGGCCTGGATACGATAGGAAGGTATGCCACGTTGGATGAAGCCGGCGATGAAACAACTCCGGCCAAGACGACTTGCTAGGTACGTACCTATGCCAAGACAGCCCATGAGATTATGTAATCAAGTGGCAGCGCCTGCCCAGGTACGTACTTAGATAGTAGGCACTTAGAAAGGCACTCTCTGCTCCGTATATGTACATACCTGTAGGCTGTACGGGCCAACAGCTCAACTATCTAGTTATTTAGGAGGTAACTGGTAAACACATAGTTCGGCTTGGCTTCGCCGCGATACAGTCGTTAGATTGTCTGGGATGCTGAGATTGTCCCAAAGTGATAAGGTACCTAGGCACGTACTTAGGTACATATGTACTTCATCTAGGCGGCAAGAGGACGGATAAAAGTCGTTGGCAGTTTGCACACCCCAGGGCCGATGCCGCCAACAAGCTGCACAACGTTTTTACCGTCGTCGCACCGCCATCGCTGTCATCACCGCCATCAAGATGGAGTTCAACGAAGAGCACATTGAAGCGCTGCTGAAGGACCTCACGCCCTCACCGCCCTCACCGTCGCCGTGGCAGGCGGAGGTTATCACCATCGAAGGCGACGCTGCGCCGGCGGACCCCATCACCATTGATGATGGCACTGAATCGGACTGCGACCCACTGCAGAAGGAGGTCAATCTGGAGGATATTGAGAAGATGAAGGTCGAAGAAGACGATTCTGACAGCGAAGACGAGGGCTCCCTCGGCCAAGCTAGCCCTTCCACAAGAAAAGGCGTTCGCCTCGCGGCTTCAACGTCGGTGCGGTCGGTCAATTCGTTCCTGGTGCTGCCACGCGCCGTGCCGAACGCGAAGGGTCAGTTCGTTCATGGTGCTGCCACGCGCCGTGCTAGACGCCTTCGCGTTCGGCACGGCGCGTGGCAGCACCAGGATCGAATTGACCGACCGCACCGACGTTGAACCCGCGAGGCCGGTTGGCCAGCCTTCTGATCAAGGTCCTGTTCCTGGTCCTTCACAAGCTGCGGTGCGAGCGCTCGCTCGAGACCGTTTATCTTGCGGCTGCAAGGGCCAGACTGCGTGCAACACCAATAACTGCTTTTGTCACATTGTTAGGACTTACGTACCTTATTAACCGACCTACACACCTCCTATGCCTCTTCTAGAGCCGGATGCGAGGCAACAACTCGGACAAGACACGAAACTGAATCACGCCATCTTCATAAACATCGGATACGATTACGTCGTGATATTTAAGAGCACCAAGCACACGTACAAGTATCAGCTCTCTGGTCGTTCATTTGACAACATATCGTAATCACAGACAAGATAGCAGTAATGAAGCGATCTGTTCACAAGATCCATTGGCTGCTGTTGCCGTTCGCGACCCGGATCAATCTGACTTGAGTCCGTACACAGCCTGCACCGTCATGTAGTTATGAAGCTTGGGATTCAGGATCGCCTTACGCATGCTCGCAAGCCACACATGGTACTCGTCTTCCGGCTTTTGGACACTTTGCCAAACCATCTGCGTGTAACCTGATGACCAAGGATAATCATTCTTTGGTCTCTCATGGATTAGTATCGAAAAGGAGAGGATCCCATAGTCATGCTCCAAAGCCTCTCGGGCGTTTTGCCCGACTTCAGCGAATTTGCGATCTTTTGCCCAGGGTCCAATGGGAATCTAGTGACGAGTAAGCTCCTTTGTCGAACGTTCAAAAGGCAAATGGACAGCAGCACATACTTTGTATCGAAAAATTCTTTTGTCGATGAAGCCAGCCTCGTCAAGAGCTTGTGGCTGTATTTCTTTCACGAACAAGGGACGATTCAGGATTTTGCTGGCCTCTCGAAATAGCTCTCCATACGAGGAAAGAACAGGCTCCAATTCGGTCGACGCGTCGTCTCTGTAAAACTCAGGTTCGTACTCTACAGACTCGACCCATCCTCCTGGCGCGCAGCATCTGTAGGCTTACTTCAAGAGGGCTGTCCAGTCTTGTGACCAGCCGTAACACAATAATAGACTCACAATCCACTCGCTGGTGTACGAGTACAACAAACGCAGACGACGTCAAAAATATCAGCTGCACAACGCCTCGAACGACTGACGTCGCGCCCATGCCCAAGAAGAAGGACTGGGGTACCGCGTCCAGATCATCAGCCCGTCAAGCAAGCAAAAAGCTAGACGAAGAACCCGATGGTGCGACTACCTCCGCCAACCGCGTCAAACAAGAAGAAGACGTGGTCCCGGGCACTTTCCCTGACGACGAGCACAACATCGCTCTACCGTCCAACGAACAAGCAAACGACTCCTATACAGACGAGTCCTCTCTGCTCTCAGACTTTACACAACTCGGGGTCAACGACCAAATACTCCGTGACACCCAGCCAAGCCCGCCACCAAAAGAGATGGCCGACGACGAGCCTCCCGCGTGGGCGCTACCCTTGATCGCCAGGCTCAAGCCCGAAGAAGCGAAGGAAAAGAAGAAGGAACAATCTGCCCAAAGACATGGCACACCCGCCGAACACAGTGCCTTTGGAGGCACTGATTTCAAGCCGATAGGCCATGCTGCACACAAGAGTTTGACCCCATTCGGCGATAACTAAGACGCTAAAAACCCTGATTACGATCGGACAACGCGCGAGACGCGGTCCCAGCCCGGGGTTTCCGAAGATGACAGGGAGAAGTTCGAGATTTGGCTTTTCTCTATCATCGAGCATATGAAGAACAACCTTGAGTGCTATCGAAACGAGCGCGCTCAAGGTTGTTCTTCATGTGCTCGATGATAGAGAAAAGCCAAATATCGAACTTCTCCTTGTCATCTTCGTTGCCACGTCCTGCCTGTGCGCCCATGGATTTGACGGTACTCAAGAATGCTGGACGCACTCGACGTTGTCGAACTTTTACTGCGACGGATCATCAGGGAAGTTTACAACAAATGGAACACGAGGTTCACAAACTTTCTAGAGAAGACAGAATTGATATCGTCTTGATGATCTGCCTGAAAATGGCATTAGACTCGCATCTGATTCACTCCAGGCGACTTTAGATTACAAGAAAGCCCTCTGCAGCGATCAGGTCGTAGGAGTTCCGAGTACCCCATGTACTCACTCGCTCGAGTTACGACACTACCGAAGCCTGAAGGATAAAAGAGCCTCTCGACGTGTCAATGGGCGCATCGTACCTCTCAGGCTCACATGGTGGGAAAATATTGACATAGGAAGATATTCGGCCACTGGAGCTGGCGAAAAAGAATGGAATCCAAGATCTATCGAAGCCTGAGGGGCTTACTGAGGGCATTTGGAAGGGGCTTCGCTTTTAAGCACGTACGGAGTAGATGAGGACTTTCAAGTTCTTGGACATTGCGCCAAAAAAAAAATCAACTTCCACAAAAACCCTCCTCTTCGTACAGTCTACAGACACCAGCCAGCACAGCCAATCCATACCTTTTTGGTAAACCGTACAAGGTCGTTCTCGTTGTCAGGGAGCAAAATAAATTGTCGTACGACGTAGACTGATGCCAGGATGATTTTCTGCAGCTTCCTCGAAGCTCGCCAAGTGCGAGATGCATTCGCTGACCAACCTACGCGCGGATTTGAAGGTACAACGCATTCTCTGTGCATTTTCAAGACGGAGCTCTGAGTCTCCAGTCGGTTGGGTTCCTGCAGTTCCGACGATTTTGTCATCCATAATCATGCAACGAGTCTCATCAGTGAAAGTGGTTACACGAGACATCACGACAGATGATGGTGTGACGGGCCTAGAAACCCTCCTCGAGCGAAGAGACAGCCGTCACTGTTTCACGTTGGGTGATTGAAGACGGCAAAGACCGAAATTCCAGCTAGAGAAGACAATGATCAGGTGAATTTAGAAAAGCCGTTGATTGTCGCGGGACGACGTGCTGAGCAGTGAGCGACGCCAATGGCCACATTGCCACAGTTCCTTGAGGTATCAGATCAGATAAGCGGTAGCTCGAGGTAAATACTACAAAAGCGACTGTGCCGCGCCTAATCTTTTGGTTGACAATTGAGATACAGTAAGTAATACTGTAAAAGTTAGTAAGGCTCATTCGTCACTTGTGATTAGCGTCAGCTTTGTGATCGGTCACTTGACAACAGATCCGTATCACACTGCACTGAGAGTGGCATCAATGGGCAGAATTGTTTACAGTATGTATGCCTTTTCGGCGCTATAAAAGATACGGATCTGTTCAGCCTCATGGCCCAATACAGCCATGCGAATGCCGGATCACTCTGGCTTGCGTCCGTACACAACCTGCACCATCCCATAGCTGTGAACCTTGGGGTTCCTCATCGCCTTACGCATACTCGCAAGCCACACATGATACTCATCTTCTGGCTGTTGAAGGCTTTGCCAAAGCATTTGTGTATAACCTAATAAACAGAGATGAGCGTTTTTTACTCTACCATTCATACAAGTATCGAAAGGGGGAAACCCATGCATACCTTCAAGGTCATACTCCAAAGCCTCTCGGACAAAACGCCCGACTTCAGCGAATTTGCGATCTTTCGCCCAGGGTCCCATTGGGATCTAGTGACGAATTAATTCCTTCATTGAACGTTCAAATGGAATCGGACAGCAGCACTTACTTTGTATTGAACAACCCTTTTTTCGATGAAGCCAGCCTCGTCAAGAGCTTGTGGCTGTATTTCTTTCACGAACAGGGGACGATTCAGGACTTTGCTGGCCTTTCGATATAGCTCTCCATATGATGCAAGAATAGGCTCCAGTTCGGTCGACCCGTCATCGCTTCGAAACTCAACGTCATATTCTACAGACTCGACCCATCCTCCTGGCGCACAGCACCTGTAGGCTTCTTTGAAGAGGGCCGTCCAGTCTTCAATGCCCCCCACGATGTAGCGCATGTGGATGAAGTCGAAATGATTGGCATCCCAAGTCCACTCGAGCGTCGCGTCGTCTATTTCGAAGCAAAGGTTTGGCGGAACCCACTGCGGTTGGCACGGAGAAAGATCTGTGCCAATGATTGAAGCATTGGGAAACTGGTCGGCAAATTCGCTGTTCGATTTTGTAAGCATGATGCGGACATATTATCGGGTGTTGTTCGGTCGTACATTGCCCAGATGCCTGAGATCGGTCAGCGACAGCCATTTGTAATGAATTACGAAATCCCGATTACAACTCACCGGATCCCGTACCAACGTCAAGCACCCGCTAGAATAATCCTCAATTAGTATGAAGAGAAAAGACTCTAGTGTGTCAGAATTGTCTGAATCTATCAGAGCGCCTGGCACCTACGTGGATCTTATTTTTCTCGAGTGGCGCAAGAAATAGCTGGTCGTCAAGAAGGATCGTCAAGAAATGGTGGCTGAATCTCGCGTTAGAGTGCAAAGTTCGCCGACAATGTGGGCTCGTGGTGACTATAACCATATTTCCTCCGATTCGAGCTGCTTATCGTCGTTGGGAATGAAATAGTTGGCCGTGAACTTATCACTATGATAGGTACGACCATGGATCTGACGGTACTCGAGAACGCTGGATGCAATAGACGTGGTGAAACTTTTACTGCGACGGACGTTAGGAAGTTGGAACAACATATGGATTGTGAGATTCACAAACTCTTCGGAGAAGACAGAATCGATCTCATCTTGATCATCAATCTAAGTATTACATTAGCCTCAGTGATTGTTCACTCCGAGGCGAACTACGCTTACGGAAACGTCCTCTGCCGCAATCAGCTCGTTTCCGGTGTCCGGTGGACTCGGCTTATTTGCGTGTGCTGTTGACATGATAGTTTCAGATGTCATGAAAGTGAATGGAGGAAAGAGCAGGTTACAAATCAATAAGATAACAGAAGTACCTAACTTAATGATCGTTAGTTGGTTGAGTTAAGGGTTGAGCAAGCCAAGTTGTCGTCACACAATTTGGGCCCTAGACATCCCGATTCCCATGTCGCGGGTACGGAGTAAACCATGTTTCAGGCACCGCGATTATCGATGATGATAGGTACATATGTCGTACACCAACGGAAATGTGCGCCTCCAATGCGCTTCGGCACACGATTTCTTCAGTTTTGCCTAATTATCGCAGGCCTACCTGGTCCTTCGGTACATACAACTCCGTGTGTGCTCCGTACACGCGCACTGCCTGCAGCCGTCATAATCTTATCGTTGTCCTTTTCAATGTGGAGACTTCGGCAGCGGCATTGCCGATCAATGCCGAAGCGGCGATTTCCCAAGAAAATGGAGAAATACTCCGTACCGTTATAACTTTTGAGCTTGAGGGCTGCAGCCGCTGCTCTGCTTGGACTTCACTCTCTGGAAGTCGACTTTCTCGACGGCTTGCCCAACAGGTTCCATAAGACTTTTTTTTTTTGCAGAAATCAGCCGCGAAAGCAACCGCGTCGTCGGGGACGAACAAGCAATCATACGAGGTTCGAGGCTGATCTCGTGCAGCTTATTCGCCATGTGCGAGGTGCATTCGCTAACCGACGCGCGGATTTGAAGGTACTTAGGTAAATGTACACACGTTCTCTATTCGCTTCCAAGACGCTGAGTCTTCGATCGGTAGGGAGCGTGCAGCTCTGATAGGTACTTTCCTCATCCGTGACCAACCAACAAGTTTGAGAGCGCTCCCTTCGGTTGCTCACACGTGACATCACGATGGATGATGGTGTGACGGATCTACGGAGCAAATACCCTCGTCTGACGAAGAGAAAGCCATCAAGGCAATGACAAGGTGAAAGGCCATCGAAGGCAATGGTCAGGTGAGAGAACATTGATTGTCGCGGGAGGACGTGCTCAGAGACACCAAATAGGCACATTGCAAAATTCCGGGAGGTATGAGATCAGATAAGTGGCAGCTCGAGGTGAATTGTTTACAGTATGGTTGTTCGCGCTATAAAAGTTGAGGACCTGTTCAACGTCTATCCAAGGCAGCCATGCGAATTGATCACTCCGGCTTGCGCCCGTACACAAGGTCCACCGCCATATAGCTATGAACCTTGGGATTACGGATCGCCTTGCGCAAACTCGCAAGCCACACGTAGTACTCGTCTTCTGGCTTTTGTACACTTTGCCAAAGCATTTGGGTGTAACCTTTTTACCAAAGTTAAGCATTGTTTACTCTTTTAAGGATATAAGTATAGAGAAGAGGGGACCCCGTACCTTGAAGGTCATTCTCCAAAGCCTCTCGGCCAAAACGCCCGACTTCAGCCAACTTTCGATCTTTCGCCCAGGGTCCAATGGGAAACTGGTGACGATTCAATTACTCCATTAAATGTCCAAATGGCAATGGTAGGGCAGCACATACTTTGTATCGAACGACCCTTTTGTCAACGAAGCCAGCCTCGTCGAGAGCGTGTTGCTGTATTTCTTGCACGAACAGAGGACGTTTCAGGATTTTGCCGGCCTCTCGATATAGCTCTCCGTACGATGCAAGAACAGGCTCCAGTTCGGTCGTCCCGTCGTCGCTGCGAAACTCAACATCATACTCAACAGACTCCACCCATCCTCCTGGCGCACAGCATCTGTAGGCTTCTTTGAAGAGGGCTGTCCAGTCTTGAATGCCACCCACGATGTAGCGCATGTGGATGAAGTCAAAATGGTTGGCGTTCCAAGTCCACTCGAGCGTCGCGTCGTCTATTTCGAAGCAGACGTTTGGCGGAACCCACTGCGGCTGGCACGGAGAAAGATCTGTACCAACGACTGAAGCATTGGGGAACTGGTCGGCGAATTCACTATTCGACTTTGTAAGCATGCTGCAAAACTATTTTCGTGGTTTTTTTTGGTCTTACATTGCCCAGATGCCTGAGAATTCGGTCAGCGACAGCCATGTAACAAGATCCCGATTTCAACTCACCGGACCCCGTGCCGACGTCAAGCACCCGCTAAATTAATCCCGAATCAGTACGAAGAGAAAAGGCTGTAGGGCATCTGAGTCTATCAGAGCGCCTAGCTACCACGTACACGGATTTTATCTTTCTCAAGTGGTGCCAGAAATAGCTGGTCGTCGAGAAGAATCGTTGAGGAATGGTGGCTTCATGTCGCGTTAGCGTGCAAGTCCGTCGGCAACGTGAGCTCGTGGTGACTAGAACAATATTTCCTCGGATTTGAGCTGCTGGTCGTCGTTGGGAAAGAAATAGTTGGCCGTGAACTTATCACTATGATAGGTGCGCCCATGGATTTGACGGTACTCGAGAACGCTGGACGCAATAGACGTGGTGAAACTTTTACTACGAGGGACGTCAGGAAATTGGAACAACATATGGATTGTGAGATTCACAAACTCTTCGGAGAAGACAGAACCGATCTCATCTTGATGATCAATCTAAGTATTACATTAGCCTCAGTGATTGTTCACTTCGAGGCGACCCATGCTTACAGGAACGTCCTCTGCCGCAATCAGCTCGTTCCCGGCGTGGGTTGGACTCTCCTTATTTGCGTGTGCTGTTGACATGATAGACATGATAGTTTCAAATGTTAGGAAAGTGATCGGGGAAAAGAGCAGGTTACAAATCAATGGTACAAATACATACCTACCTAGCCTCTAGGTAGGTACCTAACATACACTGCCTGTAGCCGCCGCAATCTGATCGTTGTCCTCTTCAATGTCTCCACCCTTCGGCAGACTTGCCAATAGCGGAAGACGCGGCATTGCCGATCAATGCCGAAGCAGCGATTTTCCCAAGAAAATGGGAGAACTGCGTCTCCCAGTGTTTCAACTTTCCACCCGAAGAGTGCAGCCGCTGTTTGAACTTCGCTTTCTGGAAGTCGACTTTCTCGACGGCGCGCCCAACAAGTTCCACAACACACTTTTTTGCAGAAACCAGCCGCAAAAGCAACCGCGTCGTCGGGGACGAACAAGCAATTGTACGAGGTTCGAGGCTGATCTTCTGCAGCTTATTTGCCATGTGCGAGGTATGCGATCATCGATGATCAACCTACACGCCTTCTCTATGCGCTTCCAAGATGCTGAGTCTCCGATCGGTAGGGAGCGTGTAGGTCTGATAATTTCGTCATCCGTGACCAGCCAATAAGTTTGAGAGCACTCCCTTCGGTTGGTCACACGTGACATCACGATGGATGATGAAATCAGTGGGGTATCAGATCAGAGAAACCGCAGCTCGGGGTGAATACGCCGTACCTACTTCACAATTGTGCCATGCCTACTACCTACTTTGATTCAAGATTGAGTTGCAGTAAGAGTGAGTAAAATTAATTGTCAATTGGGAGTGCCAGCAGCTCTGTGATGGTCTACTTGACAGCAAGGTGGTATCAGACTAAGATCAGTGATCACATTGCACAGACAAGATCGCAGCAATGAGGCGAATTGTCCACAGAATTCTTTTTCGGCGGTGTGAACGATAAGGATCTGTTCAACGTCGAGGTCAAACAAAGCCATGCGAATGCCGGACTACTGTGGCTTGCGTCCGTACACGACCTGCACCATCATGTAGCTATGAACCTTTGGGTTTCGGATCGCCTTACGAAGGGTCGCGAGCCACACGTGGTACTCGTCTTCTGGCCTTTGGACAGTTTGCCAAAGCATTTGAGTGTAACCTAATTACCGAGGGTAAGCATTGTTTCCTCTTTCAAGGATATAAGTAAAAGAGGGGATCCCATACCCTGAAGGTCATTCTCCGCAGCCTCACGGGCAAATCGCCCGACTTCAGCGAATTTTCGATCTTTTCCCCAGGGTCCAATGGGAGCCTAGTGACGAGTTAATTCCTTCATTCAAAGTTCAAAAGACAGTTGGATGGCAGCACATACTTTATATTGAACGACCCTTTTGTCGATGAAGCCAGCCTCGTCAAGGGCTCGTGCCTGTATTTCTTTCACGAACAGGGGACGATTCATCGTTTTGCCGGCCTCTCGAAATAGCTCTCCATACGAGGCAAGAACAGGCTCCAATTCAGTCGACCCGTCGTCGCTGCAAATCTCAGGTTCGTACTCTACAGACTCGACCCATCCTCCTGGCGCACAGCATCTGTAGGCTTCTTCGAAGAGGGCTGTCCAGTCTTCAATGCCACCCACGATATAGCGCATGTGGATAAAGTCAAAATGGTTGGCGTTCCAAGTCCACTCGAGCGTGGCGTCGTCAATTTCGAAGCATAGATTTGGTGGAACCCACTGCGGCTGGCACGGAGAAAGATCTGTACCAACGACTGAAGCATTGGGAAACTGGTCGGCAAATTCACTATTCGACTTTGTAAGCATGCTGCAAAACAATTTTCGTGTTTTTTTTCGGTCGTACATTGCCCAGATGCCTGTGAACTTGGTCAGCGATAGCCATGTAATGAAACCCCGATTATTACTCACCGGACCCTGTACCGACGTCAAGCACCCGCTAGATAATCGCTAGATCAGTATGAAGAGGAAGACCTTTAGTGCGCATGATTCTCTCAGAGCACCTAGCTAGCATGTACATGGATCTTATCTTTCTCAAGTGGTGCAAGAAACAGCCGGTCGTCAAGAAGAATCGTCAAGAGATGGTGGCTGCATGTCGCGTTAGCATTCGAGTCCGCCGACAATGTGGGCTCGTGCCGCATGGTGACTAGAACCA
Organism: Claviceps purpurea; assembly: GCA_029405325.1. Classification (NCBI taxonomy): domain Eukaryota; kingdom Fungi; phylum Ascomycota; class Sordariomycetes; order Hypocreales; family Clavicipitaceae; genus Claviceps; species Claviceps purpurea. The sequence goes on along the minus strand of CM055783.1, from coordinate 784,399 downwards.
TAATTCCTCCGATTCGAGCTGCCGGTCGTCATTGGGAAAGAAATAGTTCGTCGTGAACTTGTCACTATGATAAGTACGGCCATAGATTTGACGGTACTCGAGAACGCTGGACGAAATGGACGTGGTGGAACTTTTGCTGCGACGGATCATCAGGGAATCGTATATCACACGGATTGTGAGATCCACAAACTCTTCGGAGAAGACAGAATCGATCTCATCTTGATCGTTTGCCTAAAGATTACATTAGACTCGCATCTTGTTAACTCGAGGCGACTGACGCTTACAGGAATATCCTCTGCAGCGACCAGGTCGTTCCCGGCGTGGGGCGGACTCGTCGGCGCACGGGCTGTCGACATCGTCTCATAAAGTCATTGAACTTTGGATCAAGAGACAAGCAAGCTACCTAGGTGTGATTGGTAAGTGGAGTTTCGAGGAAGCCAAGACGTTATCTCACCACAATCAGTAAAAGGCTACATAATTTGGACCTCAAAGTCCAGACACCAGCTGCCTTGCTGTGTCGTAGATACACCATGTCTCGAAGATCTGGCTTCTTTGGAGTAGATGTCACCAGCACAGTGTCTCGCCAGAGGAAACACAATCTGGACGCCGAAGTGCAGGCTGAGGCGCAATCGCCATGGAATGGACAATTTTACATTACAACTCCATAGGTAGGTACTCACTTGTTAGAAAACAAAGATAAAAAAATGAAAAAAAAGAAAAGAAAAAAAGGTGAGCGACAATCCTCGCAGGATTCAGTAACGCTCGACGCGAACAAAAGGCACAGGCCAATGGAAGTCCCCAGGAACCCAACGGCCTGAACCAAACAAGAGAAAAACGTGACTGAGATGAAGTTTTAAGAAGAAATGTGAGGACTCTAGGAGTAGGTACCTATTTCAACTCCGTACATAGAGCTTTCTTTGGCTGGAACTCTGGAACCTGGAAGGCTGGACGCGTGATGTGACCCACAAGTCGTGTTGGCTGTAACGGCGGCAGCGATCTCGGTGCAACCTCGGCAACCTCGGAGCCCAGTCCAAGTTCCAAACAGTGTTCGAGTCGCGACATTGCCGAAGCCTCGAGACTCGAGAGAGCCTTCCGACGAATTATTGACATATGTACCCGTGAGTGCAACATCAAAAGCTCTCCCACTATATCTGGGTAGGTTGCCCTTTTGAGGATTCACCCACGAGTATGTAGGTAGATATTTGGCCCCAAAAAACAGAATGCAACATTTACTCCGTATCGAAAGAGACAATGAAGGAATTTGCGAGTGGCTTCGCTGTTTATTAAGGACGTACGGAGTAAATGAGGGCTTCTAAGTCCATGGACGTTGCGCCAAGCAAGTTCAACTTCCACACCAACCAACCCTCTTCGTGCAGAAACCAACCGGCACCGCCAAGTTCCAACCGTCACGTTTTGGTATAAGCTCTTTCTCGTTCTCAGGGAGCAAACAGAACTCGTCGTACGACGCAAGATGATCCAAGGCTGATGTTCTGCAAACTGCAGCTTCTTCGCTACGTGCGAGGTGCATTCGCTGACCAACCGACACGCGGATCTGTAAGTGTTGCACAAAAGAATGGGCGCAGCCGTCTGGCCACTCTTTTGTGCTTTGAGTACCCCTATATACCGTGCGACAGTAAGTAAATATGTACACGCCTTCTATATGCAGACGGAGCTTCAAAGAACTCTCCAATCGGTCGGCGACCAGCCAGCAAGTTTGGGAGCGCTCCTGTTGCGACTCCCACGTGACATCATGATGGATGATGGTGTGATGTATACCCTCGTGACTCGTCGAGCGACGAGAAAGCCATCACTGTTTCAGGACGAAGCTCCGGCCATACAAGATAATTCTCAGCTGAAATGTTGATTGTCGAGGTCAGAAGTGCTGAGTGACGCGAAACAGCCACATTGTTAGACTTCCGTGGGGTAACACTGGCAGTTGGATCAGATAAATCATAAGCGGCAACCACACAATTGTGCCACTCCTACTCTTTTGGTCCGCGATTGAGTGACACTGCTATTTGATAATGGTTATTTCGTCACACGTTATTAGCGTCAGCTCTGTGATGGTTAACTTGAGAACAAAGTAGTACTACACTGCACAGGGCCACAGGCAAGGTAGCAGCATTGAGCAATGAGGCGACTTGATGACAGGATGCCTTTTCGGCACTATGAGAGTGAGGATCGGTTCAACTTCATGGCCCAATACAACAATGCGAATGCCGGATCACTCTGGTTTGCGTCCGTACACAACCTGCACCATTATATAGCTATGTACCTTGGGATTTCGCATTGCCGTACGCATACTCGCAAGCCAAAACGTATACTCATCTTCTGGCATTTGGACACTTTGCCAAAGCATCTGGGTGTATCCTAATAACCCAAGGTGAGTATTTTTGACTCTTTCATGAAGAATATAAGTACGGGACAGAGGGGATTTCATACCTTGAAGGTCATGCTCCATACTATCTCGGGCAAAACGTCCGACTTCAGCGAATTTGTGATCTTTTTTTGCCCAGGGTCCAATGGGGATCTAGTGAGGAGTTATTATTTAAATCCTTCATTGGACATTCATCAAGGGGCATTGGACAGCAGCACATACTTTGTATCGTATTACTCTTTTGTCAATGAAGCCAGCCTCGTCGAGAGCTCGTGGCAGTATGTCTTTCACGAACAGGGGACGATTCAGGATTTGGCTGGCCTTTCGAAATAGATCTCCATACGAGGCAAGAACAGGCTCCAAGTCGGTCGACCCGTCGTCGCTGCGAAACTCAGGTTCGTACTCTAGAGATTCTACCCATCCTCCAGGCGCACAGCATCTGTATGCTTCTTTGAAGAGGGCTGGCCAGTCTTGAATGCCACCCACGATGTAGCGCATGTGGATAAAGTCAAAATGGTCGGGGTCCCAAGTCCACTCGAGAGTGGCGTCGTCTATTTCGAAGCAGAGGTTTGGCGGAACCCACTGTGGTTGGCACGGAGAAAGATCTGTACCAACGACTGAAGCATTGGGAAACTGGTCGGCAAATTCGCTACTCGGTTTTGTGAGCATCCTGCAGACATATTATCGGGTGTTGTTCGGTCGTACATTGCCCAGATGCCTAAGAACTTGGTCAGCGACAGCCATATGTGTGAGATGGGACGCCGATCGCTCTGTATCACTCACCGGATCCCGTGCCGACGTCAAGCACCCGCTGAAATAATCGCTCAATTAGTACCCAGAAAAAAACCTTGAGTGCGTCTGAGTCATAGTAGCTCCCAGCTGGCACATACATGGATCTTCTCTTTCTCAAGTGGTGCAAGAAATAGCTGGTCGTCAAGAAGGATCGTCAAGAAATGGTGGCTGCATGTCGTGTTAGCATTCGAGTCCGCCGACAATGTGGGTTCGTGGTGACTAGAACCATATTTCCTCCGTTTCGAGCTGTTTGTCGTCGTTGGGAATGAAATAGTTGGTGGTGAACTTATCGCTGTGATAGGTGCGGCCATGGATTTGACGGTACTCGAGAACGCTGGACGCAATCGACGTTGTGGAGCTTTGACTGCGATGGACGTCAGGAAATTGGAATAACATATGGACCGTGAGATTCACATACTCTTCGGAGAAGATAGAATCGATCTCATCTTGATCATTTACCTAAAGATTACATTAGACTCGTATCTGATTCACCCAAGGCGACCAAGACTTACGGGAATGTCCTCTGCAGCGATTGTGTCGTTCCCGTTGTGGGGTGGACTCGGCGCATTTGCTTGTGCTGTAGACATTGTCTCATCAAGTCATTGAACCTTGAATGAAGAGGTAAGCAACTTAGCTACATATTGCCAGATCCAGCGAGACCGCGGCAAGTTTAAATACCTACCTAAGGTACAGTAGGTGGGCATGCCGCATGATACGTTAGTGGAGATTCGAGGAAGCCAAGACGTCATCTCACCACAGTCAGAATGGGTTACAAAAATAAAAATGTAGATACCCAGGTTTAAAGCTCAGATAACATGTGCCTTGTGAGGTCTTAGACACACCATGTTTCAAGAAACGCGCTTCTATGGAGTAGATGTGGCCGGTCGGCGCCAAGATTCCTTGCCATTATGGGGAAACCCAATTTGGGCGGTCGCATGCCCACCTGGTATGTGACGTGTTCACGTCTAAACGCGCAAAACATTTTCACGCTACCCTCTTCGTGCAGGAACCATCCGGCACAGCAAGCCGATACATACCGTTTTGGTACCAGCTTGTTCTCGTTGTAACTTGTCAGGGAGCAAAAGAAAACAACGTACCGCGTAGGTTGATCCAAGGCTGATCTTCTGCAGCTCCTTTGCTATGTGCGAGGTGCATTCGCTGACCAACCGCATACACGCCGTCTCTTTGTGAGTCTCCAATCGGTTGGGAGCGTGCAGGTCCGATACATTCGTCATCTGTGACCAACCAACAAGTCTCATCAGTTGGAGCGCTCTCGTCGGTCACACGAGACATCACGATTAATGGTGGTGTGACGGGCCGAGATACTCTCGCCGAGCGAAGAGAAAGCCGCCTCCATTTCAAGTTGGGTCATCTAAGCCAGCAAAGAACGAAGCCTCCGGCTATAAAAGGCAACGATCCGGTGAAAAGACATTGATTGTTGCGGCACAACGGCTAATCGATGCCAAAGTTCAAACAGCTACATTGCCAGAGTTCCGTGGTGTACTGATCAGATCAGAATTCAGCGGCAAATACAATTGTGCCACGCCTGCTATTTTGGTGCACCATTGAGTTACCTACAACAATAGTAGGTAAGGTCAATTAGTCACTTTTTATTGATTGGCGTCGGCTCTGTGCTGGTGTAGTTGACAACAAAGTGGTATCACACTGCGCAGACAAGGTAGCGGCAATGATGCCAATTGTTTATAGTATGCTTTTTCGGCGCTATGAAAGTTATGGATCTGTTCAATGTTATCGCCCAATATAGCCATGCGAATGCCGCATCACTCTGGCTTGCGTCCGTAAACAACCTGCACCATCATATAGCTATGAACCTTGGGGTTTCGGATCGCCTTACGAATAGTAGCGAGCCACGCGTGGTACTCGTCTTCTGGTTTTTGTACACTTTTCCAAAGCATTTGGGTGTAACCTAATCACGGAGGGTAAGCATTTTTTACTCTTTCAAGGATATAAGTATGTATAGAAAAGAGGGGATCCATACCTTGAAGGTCATTCTCCATAGCCTCTCGGGCAAAACGCCCGACTTCAGCGAATTTGCGATCTTTTGCCCAGGGTCCAATGGGGATCTAGTGACGAGTTAATTCCTTCATTGAACGTCCCAAAACGCAATTGAATAGCAGCACACACTTTGTATCGAACGACCCTCTTGTCGATGAAGCCAGCCTCGTCAAGAGCTTGTGGCAGTATTTCTTTCACGAACAGGGGACGATTCAGAATCGTACCGGCCTTTCGAAATAGCTCTCCATACGAGGCAAGGGCAGGCTCCAGTTCTGTCGACCCGTCGTCGCTGCGAAACTCAGATTCATACTCTAGAGACTCGACCCATCCTCCTGGCGCACAGCATCTGTAGGCTTCTTGGAAGAAGGCTGTCCAGTCTTGAATGCCACCCACAATGTAGCGCATGTGGATGAAGGCAAAATGATTGGCATCCCAAGTCCACTCGAGCGTGGCGTCGTCTATCTCGAAGCAAACGTTTGGCGGAACCCATTGCGGTTGGCAGGGAGAAAGATCTGTACCAATGACTGACGCATTGGTAAACTGGTCTGCAAATTCACTGTTCAAGCAGTGAGCATACGCACATATTGTATCGGGTTATTGTTTTTCTCGTACATTGCCCAGATACCTGAAGAACTTGGTCAGCGACGGCCATGGGTATGTAATGAAATCCCGATTGTAACTCACCGGAACCTGTACCGACGTCAAGCACCCGCTAAAATAATCGCCCAATCAGTATGTAGAGCAAGACCTTTATTTCGCACGACTCTCTCAGAGCGCCTATGGCACATACATGGATCTTATCTTTCTCAAGTGGTGCTAGAAATAGCTGATCGTCAAGAAGGATCGTCGAGAAATGGTGGCTTCATGTCGTGTTAGCGTGCAGGTGCGCCGACAACGTGGGCTCGGTGGGCTCGTGGTGAGTAGAACCATAATTCCTCCGATTCGAGCTGACGATCGTCGTTGGGAAAGAAATAGTTGGTCGTGAACTTATCACTATGATAGGTGCGCCCATAGATTTGACGGTACTCGAGAATGCTGGACGCAATGGACGTAGTCGAACTTTGTCTGCGACGGACGTCAGGAAATCAGAACAACATATGGATTGTGAGATTCACACACTCTTCGGAGAAGATAGAATCGATCTCATCTTGATCATTTACCTAAAGATTACATTAGACTCGCATCTGATTCAATCAACGCGAATTAGACTTACAGGAATGTCCTCTGCAGCGATCAGGTCGTTCCCGGTGTGGGGTGGATTCGGCTTATTTTCTGCTGTAGACATTGTCTCATCGAGTCATCGGTAGACTGATTGAACGGCTAATGAAGAGGTAAAGCAAGCAATAGCCAGATCGAGCGGGACCTAGGCAAGTATAAATACCTACCAGGTAGGTATGAGCTGTACGTTAGTGGAGTTTTGAGGAAGCCAAGACGTCATCTCACCACAGTCAGAAAAGGGTTACATACATGATTTAGAGCTCAAAGTTGAGACACCAGGTGCCTTGCCATTTCGCACCTAGATACACCATGTTTCAGAAACCGCGCTTCTGTGGAGTAGACATCGCCGGCACGATTTCTCGCCGTTATAAGGAAACCCGATCTAGGCGGTTATGTATACCGTTATACGTCCCACGTTAGACCGTAACATCTGTATGTTTGTACATTATCCTAGTCGCCTGTCGAAGCTGATTCTCCCCATCTTGCTGACCTGCCTCCACCCTCGCGCATTGCCCCTACGTTCGTTAGAGTACCTACCTAATGTACGGTGTATGCACCACATCAAGTATGTGCTCACTTTTTCGAGACGCGAAGACTGACATGGCCGAAGCCTGAACGAAAGGAGAGCCTTTCGACGTGGCGCGATGGACGCATCGTACCTCTTGCGTGGAGAAAGATTCATATGTGGATATTTGACCCCTGGAGCTGGCAAAAAAAACTGAATATGACATTTATCAAAGCCTGAAGAGGATATTGACAGCATTTGGGTGTGGCTTCGCCGTTTACTCCAGAAGTACATGAGGAGTATATGAGGACTTCTGGACGTTGCGCCAAACAAGTTCCACGGATCCCCAGCCAACCGGTACCTTTTTGGTGCCACATTCTCGTTACCAGGGAGCAAAAGAAGACATCGCATCGTACGACGTAGGCTGATCTAAGGCTGATATACAGCAGCTTCTTCGCCATGTGCGAGGCCGTTCGCTGATCAACCGCCACGCGGATGTGTAAGTACAACCTTCTCTGTGCGTCCCCAATCGATCGGTGACGAGGCAATAGGTTTGACAGCGCTCTCAAAGCCAGCAATATTTTACGTGGAGTGATTGAAAGCCCGCAAAGAACAAAGCCCCGGCTAGACAAGGCAATGATCACTGATCAGGTCAAAAGCCATGCATTGGCGACGGTCGCGGGACAACGTCCTAAGCCACCTTGGCAGAGTTCCGTGGGGTATCAGCGGCAGCTCGAGGTAAATACTACACAATTGTGCCACGCTTGCTATTTTGATACATCATCGAGTGACAGTAATCGTTGGTAAGGCCAGTTAGTCACTTGAGATTAGCGTCAGCTCTGTGATAGTTCACTTGACAGCAAAGTGATCTCACACTGCACAGACGAGGTATGTAGCAGAAAAGATGACTGGATGCTTTTTCGGCGATGTGAAAGATCAGAATCTGTTCAACGTCATAGCTCAATGCGGCCATGCGAATGCCGTATCACTCTGGCTTGCGTCCGTACACAACCTGCACCATCCCATAGATGTGAACCTTGGGGTTCCGCATCGCCTTGCGCATACTCGCAAGCCACGAATGATACTCGTCTTCTGGTTTTTGGATACTTTGCCAAAGCATCTGAGTGAAACCTGATAACCAAAGGTGAGTATTGTTGACTCTTTCATGAATATAAGTAAAGAGAGAGGGGAGTCCGTACCTTGAAGGTCATGCTCCATAGCCTCTCGGGCAACACGCCCGACTTCAGCGAATTTGTGATCTTTTGCCCAGGGTCCAATTGGAACCTAGTGATGATTTAGTTCCTTCGTTGAACGTTTAAAAGGCAATTGAACAGCAACACATACTTTGTATCGAGCAACCCTTTTATCAATGAAGCCAGCCTCGTCAAGAGCTTGTGGCTGTATCTCTTTCACGAACAGCGGACGATTCATCGTTTTGCTGGCCTCTCTAAATAGCTCTCCATATAACGCAAGAGCAGGCTCCAGTTCGGCCGACCCGTCGTCGCTGAAAAACTCAGGTTCATACTCTAGAGATTCTACCCATCCTCCTGGCGCACAGCATCTGTAGGCTTCTTTGAAGAGGGTCGCCCAGTCATGAATGCCACCCACGATGTAGCGCATGTGGATAAAATCGAAGTGATCGGTGTTCCAAGTCCACTCGAGCGTCGCGTCGTCGATTTCGAAGCAAAGGTTTGGTGGAACCCACTGCGGTTGGCAAGGAGAAAGGTCCGTGCCAATGACTGACGCATTCGGAAACTGGTCGGCAAATTCACTGTTCGATTTTGTAAGCATGCTACGGACATATTATTGGGTGTTGCTTTCTCATACATTGCCCAGATGCCTGAGAACATAGTCAGCGACAGCCATTTGACATGAAACCCCGATTACTCTGTATAACTCACCGGATCCCGTGCCAACGTCAAGCACACGCTAAAATAATCGCTCAGTTAGTATCAAGAGAACAGGCTCTAGTGCGTTTGAATAATCAGAGCACCCAGATGGCACGTACATGGATCGTATCTTTCTCAAGTGGTGAGAGAAATAGCCGGTCGTCAAGAAGAATCGTCAAGCAATGGTGGCTGCAAGTCGCATTAGCGTGCAGGTCCGGCGACAACGTGGGCTCGTCGTGAGTAGAACCATATTTCCTCCATTTCTATCTGTCGGTCGTCGTTGGGAATGAAATAATTGGTCGTGAACTTGTCACTATGATAGGTACGACCATGGATTTGACGGTACTCGAGAACGCTGGACGCAATGGACGTTGTGGAGCTTTGACTGTGACGGACGTCAGCAAATTAGAATAACATATATGGACCATGAGATTCACAAACTCTTCGGAGAAGATAGAATTGATCTCATCTTGATCGTTTACCTAAAGATTGCATTAGACTCGTAGCTGATTCACGCATAGCGACTCAGACTCACAGGAATGTCCTCTGCGGCGATCACGTCGTTCCCGTTGCGGGATAAACTTTGCGCATTTTCTTGTGCTTTAGACATTGTCTCATAAAGTCATTGAAATTGAATGAAGAGGTAGGAAAGCAAGCTATTGCCAGATCGAGCGGGACCTAGGCACGTATATAAATAGCAGTGTGGGGTGGTACAAATAACAACACTCTGCAGAATCACGCTTCTATGGAGTCGGTATGATTTCTTGCCATTATGGCGAAAGCCAACCTGAGAGCTCGCATAGGTAGGTATGTACCCAAGTTGGACCGTTCCAACTCATACGGAGCATGTACATACACATCCGAAATGTATGTACATGTTCTAGGTCCCCATCCAAGCTGATTCTCTCAACCTTGGCATGTGGCTGACCTGTCTCCCCTACATTCATAGGAGAGGTACGCCATCAAGTACTCACTTGTTCAAGTCGCGACATTGATGATGATTTTCGAAGTCTGAAGGGGAGGAGAGTATTCGGCGTGGCGTGGTGGACGCATCGTTACCTCTTGATGGGGGGGAAACATTGTCATTGCCCCGTGCTGGCTGCCGCATCACGTGCCGGCCGCACCAGCCGATCATGTACCAGTTACATACTTGCATACCTACCTACGTACATAGCTACCTAGTAATGTTTGCACATGCATTCTCATTTTTCCACAGCTTGGGAAGCTAAGCTCTTCAATCAATTCACACACACCATTGTGCCCTCAATTTGCTTGGCAGGTTTAGATATTTGGCCCCTGGAGCTGGCGAAAAGGGCAGAATACAGAATTCATCGGAGGGTACATTGACAGCATTTGGGTGTGGCTTCGCTGTTTACTTCGTAAGTACATCCAGAGTAGATGAGGACTTCTTTCACATTGTGCGCCATACAAACTCCACAGCCAACCGATACTGTACCTTTCTGGTACAAGCTCTTTCTCGTTCTCAGGGGGTAGGTAAAAGAAATTGCCTACGACATAAGCTGCTCCGAGGCTAATCTTCTGCAGCTTCTTCACCATGTGCGAGGTGCATTCGCTGACTTACCGGTTACCGACGCGCGGATTTGTACGGATGCCCTTCTGATGCCCTTCCTTCTCTGTGCGCTGCCTAGATGGAGCCTCAGCTAAGTCTGCAATCGGTTGAGAGCGTGCAGGTCCGATACTTTCGTCATTACGGGCAAACAAATTCGAGACCGTTCCCATTATTTGGTCACACGTGACATTACGAATCGCTATGGACGATGGTGTGACAATACCCTCGTCAAGCAAAGTGAAAGCCATCACTATTTCAGGTTGGGAGATTGAAGCCGGCAAAGAACGAAGCTCCGGCTAGACAAGACAATGATCATGTGAAAAGCATTCGATTGTCGCAATACCACTTGCTAAGCGACGCCATACAGCCACATTGCCAGATATTCGGGAAGTATCAGATCAGATAAGTAGCAGCTCGAGGTGAATTACTGCAATTGTGCGTCGCCTGCTATTTTGGTACACAGAAATAGTTGGTAAGACGAATTAGCCACGTGTGATGAGCGACGGCTCTGTCATCATGGCTCACTCGACAACAAAGTGGCATCACACTGCAAAGGCAAGGTAGTAGCATTGAGTCGAATTGTTTACAGAATGCCTTTTCGAAGCTATGAAAGAAAAGGATGTCTTCAACGTCATGCATCAATAAAGCCATGCGAATGCGGGGTCACTCTGGCTTGCGTCCGTACACAACGTGTACCATCATATAGCTATGAACCTTGGGGTTTCGCATCGCCTTACGAATAGCCGCGAGCCACACGTGGTACTCGTCTTCTGGGTTCTGGATGCTTTGCCAGAGCATTTGGGTGTAACCTGATAACCAAAGATAAGTATGTTTTACTCTATCATGGATATAATAAGTATAGATAAGAAGGGACCCCATACCTTCAAGGTCGTTCTCCAAAGCCTCTCGGGCAAAACGCCCGACTTCAGCGAATTTTCGATCTTTCGCCCAGGGTCCAACGGGAACCTAGTGACGAGTTAATTACATTCCAGGTGGCAACTGAACAGCAGCACAAACTTTGTATCGAACAACACTTTTGTCGATGAAGCCAGCCTTTTCGAGAGCTTGTGGCTGTATTTCTTGCACGAACAAGGGACGTTTCAGGATTTTGCTAGCCTTTCGATATAGCTCTCCAAACGATGCAAGGATAGGCTCCAATTTGGTCGACCCGTCGTCGCTGCGAAACTCAACATCATACTCTAGAGACTCGACCCATCCTCCTGGCGCGCAGCATCTGTAGGCTTCTTTGAAGAGGGCCGTCCAGTCTTCAATGCCACCCACGATATAGCGCATATGGATAAAGTCAAAATGATTGTCGTTCCAAGTCCACTCGAGCGTGGCGTCGTCTATTTCGAAGCAAAGGTTTGGTGGAACCCACTGCGGTTGGCACGGAGAAAGATCTGTACCAATGACTGAAGCGTTGGGAAACTGGTCGGCAAATTCACTGTTCGACTTTGTAAGCGTGCTGCGGACATATCATCGGGTTTTATTCGGTCGTACATTGCCCAGATGCCTGAGAACCTGGTCAGCGATAGCCACGTAATGGCATGTATAATGAAACGCCGGCTGTTACTTACCGGATCCCGTACCGACGTCAAGCACCCGCTAAAATAACCCCCAGTTAGTACAAAGATAAAAGGCTCTAGGGTGTCTGAGTTTATCTGACTCAATCTGAGCGCCTAGCTGGCACATACATGGATCTTATCTTTCTCAAGTGGTGCCAGAAATAGCTGGTCGTCAAGAAGGATCGTCGAGAAATGGTGGCTGCATGTCGCGTTAGCGTGCAAGTCCGTCGACAACATCGGCTCGTGGTGAGTAGAACCATAAGTCCTCCGATTCGAGCTGCTGGTCGTCGTTGGGCATGAAATAGTTGGTCGTGAACTTATCACTATGATAGGTTCGACCATGTATTTGACGGTACTCGAGAACGCTGGACGCAATGGACGTGGTCGAACTTTGTCTGCGACGGACGTCAGGAAATTAGAACAACATATGGATTGTGAGATTCACACACTCTTCGGAGAAGATAGAATCGATCTCATCTTGATCATTTACCTAAAGATTACATTAGATTCGCATCTGATTCAATCAGCGCGAATTAGACTTACGGGAATGTCCTCTGCAGCGATCAGGTCGTTCCCGGTGTGGGGTGAATTCGGCGCATTTGCTTGTGCTGTAGACATTGTCTCATAAAGTACCGTTGATTGAAGAGGTAAGTAAGCTAGGTATTGTCAGATCGAACGGGATCTGGGCAAGTATAAATACCTAGGTATGATATGTTAGTGGGGATTCGAGGAAGCCAAGACGTCCACGGTCCGCCGTCATCTCACCACAGTGAGGAAAAGGTTACATTTAGATCTCAAAGTTCAGACACCAGGTGCCTTCTTCGATGGAGTAGAGGTCGCCAGCACCATCTCTTTCCACGGGACACCCAACCTGGGCCGATCTACATACCCAAGTTGAACCGTCCAACTCATGCGGAGTCCGTGCGTTCCTAGGATACGTGCAAGCTCATGGCGCCTGTCGAAGCTGTTTCTCCTCCCGAGGTAGGTATCTCTGGGCATGTGGCTGACCTGCGAGCATCATGCATGGCCCCCATGTTCAAGGAGGACCTTAGGTAGGTATACCTACTTGTGGGTGCAACCTAAAAGGGGCTCCAAATAGATAGTAACATGCCATCAAGCACTCACTTGTTCGAGTCGCGACATTGCCGAAGCCTCAAGGAAAGGGGAGCCTTTCGACGTGGCGCGATGGACGCATAGTGATTAGTACCTCTCGCATGGTGAAGAAACATGAATATTGACAGCTTTTCGGTGTGGGCCGTCGCTTCTCTGTTCACTCCATAAAAGTGCATGCGGAGAGGTACCTTAGGTACCTAAGATGAGGACTTCTCGGACCGTGGACGTTGCGCCAAACAAGTTCCACACTACCATCTTCGTGCAGGAACCAGCCGACAACCGACCGATACCATTCTGGTTAAAGCTCGTTCTCGTTTCATGGAGCACGTACGGAGGGAAATCATCGTACGTCATAAGATGATCCAAGGTTGATCTTCTGCAGCTTCTTCGCCATGTGCGAGGTACATTCGCTGACCAACCGACGCGCGGAATTGTGAGTATATATGTACACACCTTCTCTACGGAGTTATGAGTCTCCGATCTGTCGGTGACCAGCCAACAAATTTGATGTGGCATGACAAGGGATTATGGCGTGCAGGATACTGAGAATACCCTCGTCGAGCGAAGAGATAGCCGTCACTATCTCACGTTCGTCGTTGGGCAATTGAAGGCCGGCAAATAACGATGGTCAGGTGGAAAGCCACTGATTTTCGCCGGAGGACGTTCTCAGAGACGCCAAACGACCGCATTGTCAAATTTCGGGGGGTTTCAGATCAGATAAGTCGCAGCTCGAGGGAAATTACTGCAATTGCCCGTCTCCTACTATTTTGGCACACGGTTGAGTAACAGTAATAGTTGATGAGGTCACTTAATCACTTGCGATTAGCGATAGCCCTGTAATAGTTCACTTGACAACAGAATTCTATCACACTGCACAAACAAGGTAGCAGCAATGAGGCATACTGTTTACAGTATGCAAAGATAGGCATTTGTTCAACATCATGACCCAATACAGCCATGCAAATGTCGGATCACTCCGGCTTGCGTCCGTACACAACCTGCACCATCCCATGGCTGTGAACCTTAGGATTTCGGATCGCCTTACGCATACTCGCAAGCCACACGTGATACTCGTCTTCTGGCCGTTGGAGGCTTTGCCAAAGCATCTGGGTATATCCTAATTACCAGAAATGAGCGTCTCTCACACTCTATCATTCATACAAGTATAGAAAAGAGAGGACCCCATACCTTCAAGATCATTCTCCAAAGCCTCTCTGGCAAAACGACCGACTTCAGCCAATTTTGGATCCTTTGCCCAGGGACCAATGGGAAGCTAGTAACGGGTGAGTTACTTGATTGAACGTCCAAATTGCAATTGAACAGCAGCACATACTTTGTATCGAACAACCTTTCTGTCAACGAAGCCAGCCGCATCAAGACATTGTGGCTGTATTTCTTTCACGAACAGCGGACGATTCAGCATTTTGCTGGCCTCTCGAAATAGCTTTCCATACGAGGCAAGAACAGGCTCCAGTTCGGTCGACCCGTCGTCACTGCAAATCTCAGATTCATACTCTACAGACTCGACCCATCCTCCTGGCGCGCAGCATCTGTAGGCTTCTTTGAAGAGGGCCGTCCAGTCTTCAATGCCACCCACGATATAGCGCATATGGATAAAGTCAAAATGATTGTCGTTCCAAGTCCACTCGAGCGTGGCGTCGTCTATTTCGAAGCAAACGTTTGGTGGAACCCACTGCGGCTGGCACGGAGAAAGATCTGTACCAATGACTGAAGCATTGGGAAACTGGTCGGCAAATTCACTATTCGATTTTGTAAGTATTTTGCGGACTATGGTAAGGTTTTATTCGATCGTACATTGCCCAGATTCCTGAGAAATCGGTCAGCGACAGCCATTTGTAATGACTCAATGAGACCCAGATGAGGACTCACCGGATCCTGTACCGACGTCAAGCACTCGCTAACATGATAGCTCGATTAGTATAAAAAGAAAAACCTTCCGTGCCGCCGTGCGCCTGAGTCTCTTGAGTGCCTAGCTGGCACGTACATGGATCTTATCTTTCTCAAGTGGTGCCAGAAATAGCTGATCGTCAAGAAGAATCGTCAAGAAATGGTGGCTGCGTGTAGTGTTAGCGTGCAAGTCCACTGACAATGTGGGCTCTTGCCATGTGGTGACTACAACCATAATTCCTCCGATTCGAGCTGCTGGTCGTCGTTGGGAATGAAATAGTTGGCCGTGAACTTATCACTATGATAGGTGCGGCCATGGATTTGACGGTACTCGAGAACGCTGGACGCAATGGACGCGGTAGAACCTTTACTGCGACGTATCATCAGGGAATTGTATAATACATGGATCATGAGGTTTACAAACTCATCGGAGAAGTTAGAGCTGATGTCATCTTCATGATGTTCCTATATTGCATTAGACTCGCGTCTGGTTCACTCAACACGATTCAGACTCACGAGAACGTCCTCTGCAGCGATCAGGTCGTTCCCGGTGCCGGATGGCGCATTTGCTTGTGCTGCAGACATTGTCTGATAGTTATTGAACTTTCGATGAAGAGGGAAGCAAGCTATTGCCGGATCCAGCGGGACCGAGGCAAGTATAAATACCTAGGTAGGTACGTATGATACGTTAACGGTTAGTGGAGTTTCGAAGATGCCAAGTCGTCGTCTCACCACGTTCTAAAAAGGGTTACAATCTAGACCTCAAAGTTCCGAAACCAGGTGGTCGTAGATACACCATGTTTCAGAGATCGCGCTTCTGTGGACGTCGCCGGCGGCCGGCAAACCCAATCTGGGCGGTCGCATATGTACCTGAGCCTCCCAAGTTGGACCGTCCGACTCATAGAGCATGTACATACACATCCGTATGTTTTTGTACATGTCCTAGGTGCCTTTCGAAGCTGATTCTCCCCATCTTGGCATGTGGCTGACCTGCCTCCACCCTCGAGCATCGCCCCCACGTTTATAGGAGTAGGTACTACTACCTAGGTCTAAAGTATATGTACCTACTACATACTACCATCAACTTTCAAGTATTTAGGTATGCAATCGTCGTACGACGTGAGCGGATCCAAGGTTGATCTTCTGCAGCTTCTTCGCCATGGGCGAGGTGTAACCAACCGACGCGCGAAGTTGTAAGTAAGTGCATTATGCATATGTACAACGCTCTACGGAGTATGAGTTTCCAATCGGTCGGTGACCAACCAACAAGTTTGAGAGCGCCCTTATTGGTCACGCGTGGCATGACGATGGACGATGGCGTGACGGGTACCCTCGTCGATCGAAGAAATAGTCGTGACTATTTCACGTTGGGTGATTGAAAGCCGGAAGAGAACGATGGTCAGGTGGAAAGCGATTAGTTGTCGCCGGAGGACGTGCTCGCGACCACTGCTCAGAGACGTTAAACAGCCACATTGCCGAATTATGGAGGGTATCACCGTATCAGATTTATCGTCGCAGGTCGAGTCAAAATAAATTGCGCGTCGCCTACTATTTTAATTTTCGGTATACGGTTGAGTTACAATAATAGTTGATTAGGTTAGGTAGTCACAAGTGATTAGCGATAGCCCTGCAATAGTTCACCTGACAACAGAATGCTATCACACTCCATAGACAAGGTAGCAGCAATGAGGCAAATCGTTTGAACTTTGCCGTATGCTTTTCCGACGCCATGAAAGATATGGATCTGTTCAATGTCATGGCCCAATACAGCCATGCGGCCGGATCACTCCGGCTTACGTCCGTACACAAGGTCCACCGCCGTATAGCTATGAACCTTGGGATTCCGGATCGCCTTACGCAAACTCGCAAGCCACACGTGGTACTCGTCTTCTGGCTTTTGTACACTTTGCCAAAGCATTTGGGTGTATCCTGATAACCAAAGTTAAGCATTGTTTCCTCTTTCAAGGGTTTCAGTATAGAGAAGAGGGGACCCCATACCTTGAAGGTCATTCTCTAAAGCCTCTCGGCCAAAACGCCCGACTTCAGCGAGCTTTCGATCTTTCGCCCAGGGTCCAATGGGAAACTAGTGACAAGTTAATTACTTTATTCAACGTCCAAAATGCAATTGGATGGCAGTACATACTTTGTATCGAATAACCCTTTTGTCAATGAAGCCAGCCTCGTCGAGGGCTTGTGGCTGTATTTCTTGCACGAACAGGGGACGTTTCAGCATTTTACCGGCCTCTCGATATAGCTCTCCAAACGATGCAAGAATAGGCTCCAATTCCGTCGACCCGTCGTCGCTGCAAATCTCAACATCGTACTCAACAGACTCCACCCATCCTCCTGGCGCACAACATCTGTAGGCTTCTTTGAAGAGGGCTGTCCAGTCCTCAATGCCACCCACGATATAGCGCATGTGGATAAAGTCAAAATGATTGTCGTTCCAAGTCCACTCGAGCGTGGCGTCGTCTATTTCGAAGCAAAGGTTTGGTGGAACCCACTGCGGTTGGCACGGAGAAAGATCTGTACCAATGACTGAAGCGTTGGGAAACTGGTCGGCAAATTCACTATTCGACTTTGTAAGCGTGCTGCGGACATATCATCGGGTTTTATTCGGTCGTACATTGCCCAGATGCCTGAGTATTCGGTCAGCGATAGCCATGTGTAATGAAACACCGGTTGTTACTTACCGGATCCCGTACCGACGTCAAGCACCCGCTTAAATGATCCCTAATTAGTACAAAGAGAAAAGGCTTTAGGGCGTCTGAGTCTATCAGAGCGCTCAGCTGGCACATACATGGATCTTATCTTTTTCAAGTGGTGCTAGAAATAGCTGATCGTCAAGAAGGATCGTCGAGGAATGGTGGCTGAAAGTTGCGTTAGCGAGCAAGTCCGCCGACAATGTGGGCTCGTGGTGACTAGAACAATAGTTCCTCTGATTTGATCTGCTGGTCGTCGTTGGGAAAGAAAAAGTTGGTCGTGAACTTATCACTATGATAGGTGCGGCCATGGATCTGACGGTACTCGAGAACGCTGGACGCAATCGACGCGGTCGAACTTTGTCTGCGACGGGCGTCAGGAAACGAGAACGACACATGGATTGTAAGATTCACAAACTCTTCGGAGAAGATAGAATCAATCTCATCTTGATCATTTACCTAAAGATGACATTAAACTCGAGTCTGGTTCACTCAACGCAAATTAGACTTACAGGAATGTCCTCTGCAGCGATCACGTCGTTCCCGGCGCGGGGTGGATTCGGCGCATTTTCTTGTGTTGTAGACATTGTCTTATAAAGTCATTTAATTGTGAATGAAGAGACAAGCAACCTACTGCCAGATCCAGCGGAACCGAGGCAAGTATAAATAGGTAGGTACCTACGGAGTAGGTAGGCATGATACTGCACGTTAGTGGAGTTTCGAGGATGCCAAGACGTCGTCTCACGACACTCAAAAAAGGGTTACAATCTGCATACATAGACCTCAAAGTTCACACCGTGTTTCAGAGATCGCGCTTCTGTGGAGTAGACGTCGCCGGCATGATTCCTTCCCATTCTGCATGGGGAAACCCGATCTGGGCTGTCGCATACCCAAGCTGGTCCAACTCATATGGAGCATGTACATATATCCGTTTGTACATGTCCTAGCCTCTAAGCCTCCTATGCGACTGTCGAAGTTGATTCTCCCCATCTCGGCATTTGGCTGACCTGAGGCTGCCTCCAGTGGCCCTCCACCCTCGAGCATCGCCCCCACGTTCATTGGAGTAGGAGGTACCTAAGGTATTTACGATTTATGTCCCCATCAAGTATGCATGTAATCTTCGTACGGCGTAAGCGGATCCAAGGTTGATCTTCTGCAGCTTCTTCGCCATATATGCGAGGTACATTCGCTGACCAACCGCATACTCGCCGCGCGATGCACATCCAAGACGGAACTTCGAGTGGTTGGGTCTCGGGAGCGTGCAGGTGCAGGTCCAGTATGTACTTCCAACACCCGGGATCAACCAATATGTAAGTTTAATCAGCAACGAGCGCTCCCGTTGGTCACACGAGAGTCAAGAGTCGAGACGTCACGAATCACGATGAATGATGGTGTGACCGCCTCGTCGAGCGAAGAGATAGCCGTCACTATTCCACGTGGGGTGATCGAAGCCAGCAACGAAAGAAGCTTCCGGCTAGACAAGGCAATGATCAGGTGGACAGCCATTGATTGTCGCGGGAGAACGTGCTCAGAGACGCCAAACAGCCACGTTGCCAAGTTCCGGGGGGCATCAGATCAGATCAGTCGCAGCTCGGTGTATTACTGCAATTGCGCGTCGCCTACTATTTCGTCACACGGTAATAGTCAATTAGGTTAGTTTAGTCATAGTAACTTGTGATTAGCGATAGCCCTGGAATAGTTCACTTGACAACAGAATACTATCACACTCCATAGACAAGGTAGCAGCAATGAGGCAAATCGTTTGCAGTATGCTTTTTTGGCGATATATGTGAAAGATAAGCATCTGTTAAACGTCATAGCCCAATACAGCCATGCAAATGCCGAATCACTCTGGCTTGCGTCCGTACACAACCTGCACCATCTCATAGCTGTGAACCTTCGGATTTCGGATCGCCTTGCGCATGCTCGCAAGCCACACATGATACTCGGCTTCTGGCTTTTGTAGACTTTGCCAAAGCATTTGGGTGTATCCTGATAGCCAAAGTTAAGTATTGTTTACTCATTCAAGGGTTTGAGTATAGAGAAGAGGGGACCCCATACCTTGAAGGTCATTCTCTAAAGCCTCTCGGCCAAAACGCCCGACTTCAGCGAACTTTCGATCTTTCGCCCAGGGTCCAATGGGAAACTAGTGACGAGTTAATTACTTCATTCAACGTCCAAAATGCAAGTGAATGGCAGCACATACTTTGTATCGAACAACCGTTTTGTCAATGAAGCCAGCCTCGTCGAGGGCTTGTGGCTGTATTTCTTCCACGAACAGCGGACGATTCAGGATTTTGCCGGCCTCTCGATATAGCTCTCCAAACGATGCAAGAATAGGCTCCAATTCGGTCGACCCGTCGTCGCTGCGAACCTCAACATCGTACTCAACAGACTCCACCCATCCTCCTGGCGCACAACATCTGTAGGCTTCTTTGAAGAGGGCTGTCCAGTCTTCAATGCCACCCACGATGTAGCGCATGTGGATAAAGTCAAAATGGTTGGCGTTCCAAGTCCACTCGAGCGTCGCGTCGTCTATTTCGAAGCAAAGGTTTGGTGGAACCCACTGCGGTTGGCACGGAGAAAGATCTGTACCAATGACTGAAGCGTTGGGAAACTGGTCGGCAAATTCACTATTCGATTTTGTAAGCGTGCTACGGACAAATTATTGGGTTTTTTTCGGTCGTACATTGCCCAGATGCCTGAGAATTCGGTCAGCGACAGCCATATGTAACAAAATCCCGATTACAACTCACCGGATCCCGTGCCGACGTCAAGCACCCGCTGGAACAATCCCAAATTAGTACCAAGAGGCAAGGCTTTAGGGCGTCTGAGGTCTATCAGAGCGCTCAGCTGGCACATACATGGATCTTATCTTTCTCAAGTGGTGCTAGAAATAGCTGATCGTCAAGAAGGATCGTCGAGGAATGGTGGCTGAAAGTCGCGTTAGCGTGCAAGTCCACCGGCAATATGGGCTCGTGGTGACTAGAACAATAGTTCCTCTGATTTGAGCTGTTGGTCGTCGTTGGGAATGAAAAAGTTGGTCGTGAACTTATCACTATGATAGGTGCGGCCATGGATTTTACGGTACTCGAGAACGCTGGACGCAATCGACGTGGTCGAACTTTGTCTGCGACGGGCGTCAGGAAACGAGAACGACACATGGATTGTTAGATTCACAAACTCTTCGGAGAAGATAGAATTAATCTCATCTTGACCATTTACCTAAAGATGACATTAGACTCGAGTCTGGTTCACTCAACGCGAATTAGACTTACAGGAATGTCCTCTGCAGCGATCAGGTCGTTCGCATTTGCTTGTGTTGTAGACATTGTCTCATAAAGTCATTGAACTTCGAATGAAGAGGTAAGCAAGCTATCTAGGTATGTATTGTCAGATCGGGCGGGACCTGGGCATGTATAAATACCCAGGTGCCTCTAGGTACCTACCTACCTCCTACCAACCAGGTTTGATACGTTAGTGGAGGAAGCCAAGACGTCATCTCACCACAGCCAGGAAAAGGTTACATTCAGACCTCAGAGTTCAGACACCTCCATGTCGTAGATACTCTCATCTCGTGCATTGACGCCGACGATGTGATGATGGCATGGGGGATCGTACTGCTGAGATAAAGTATTCCCACATCGCGGCCAAGGTGTGTCAGCCGTCGCGATAGCGTCGGGTGGCTAACTCTTAACATAAAGCGTTGTGTGATCATCGTAACTTGTGAGATTTATGACAGTGCGAAGAATTTAAGGAGCCCACGGGAGTGAATTATGGGGCAAACTTATGCGTACGGAGTACAACATACCTTCGCGCGGGACCCCCATTTTGAGCAAGCTTATTGGTTGCACGCATAAGCTTGGGAGCGGCCTACAAGCTTGTTCATTGATTTCGCCCTTACCGGGGGGGCGATTTGTTTTTCACTTATGGACGCCTAAGCGTGTCGGCGCGCAAAACCTTGTGCAGATGGCTCCGCCCCGATTCCTTGTGTGTTGTGGCAAGCTTTTGTCACTGGCAAGCTTTTGCAACAAACACACAAGCTTGTCGTTTTCTGCCCCCTTCCCCCATTGTGAGACGTCAAGACTCAGCGCTGCGAGTCTGCGCTAGAAGGACAGCCACCCCTGATGAGGGCAAGATTGATGATGGCCATCAGCCAATCGCCCCACGACTCATGCGACAGGAGAACGACACGAACGAGCCGACAAGCGATCTGGACCTCACTTCACCAGGGCGAGGGAAAGATCATCTTGAAGAACTCCTGCCAACGGCAGGCAACGCAAAAGGAGGACGGCCGTATGGAAATTCCTTAAAATGATAGTCGCCGAGATAAGCCATTCATGGTGAACTCACCGCGATGGCCTCATCGCTTCAGGGACGATGCACGCCTTCTGTACGAAGCTGTCGCCCTTGGAGGACTTTTTGATGGGTATATAGGGTCATTCATTTGATATGATTACAATGCATGGTCACAACGGCAGAATTAAATGTACTGTTCAATCCGTGAGAAAATTGCGAATACTGTGTCTAGCGAGCAATCTCGTGCCTCATCCCCTTAACCCCTTAACTCTCATCACCTACCCTGGACTCACATAAAATGACGACTTATGGTAGCGCAGCTTGGGCGGTGGGATTGGATTTGAAGCACTTATGTCCGTAAATTTACGAATTCGTGTGAGGCGCGTTCGAGGGTATCAAGATTGCCAAATTTTCTTCGAACTCTCGACTTTCAGATGACGTAATTGGGCGCGTGACGTTACCCTATATGGATATTTTTGATCATTATACAGTCGAATATGTCCTGTGCAGCCCGTGGCACGCTGTATTCTGATGATTTGAGTCTTATTCTATATTGAAACATGCTGTGGGAAAATGAATATGTACATTTCGCCTTTCTCAGTTTTGTTTTGAATCGTTTCTCTTGTTTTGGCATTTTCAACATCATGAACCGTCGAAGTTCTATAAGGCGTGGTCGCGGTTTGCAGTGAACTGAGTGGGTGTTTGTCAGAGTGTTAGGGGTCTGCCAAGTGTGAAGTATGCTCAAGAGACTGAGAGATAGTATTGATGATTTGATATACAAGCTAGGGGTCTGATGATGACGGTTTCAGTCTCTGGCCTCTCACCAAACTACGCCATCGCTAGATATTCTCTCCGTGTGCACATGTTTCTGCGCACAGCGACATGTCTCGCCACTCGGATACGTATACCACATGCTTTTCCACTCTATACGTATGTGTCACATGATTTTCCACTCCCATACGTATGCATTACATGCTTTGTCCCTCGTAGTGCATCATATCAACATGCCTTTGCCACTGTCCTCATGCCTCTGAGGCTCTGACAGTGTTGCCCAAACTGAGGTTGACAAGTGAGAGAGTTGGCAGCGGTGACGTCAGGTACCCGTAAACAGACTAAATCGTGCGAATTGATTTGCTGCATATCAACCTGCCCCACACAGCGCACACGCGTGACGCAAGCCCTAATAAAGGCAAAAAAGACACATCAAGCAAAATTCTCCTCATCGCGCACCCACCCGATCACTCCCTCCTGAAACACTTGCCACTGACATCCAACAACAGTCTTCGAAAGCTGTATCACTTCTAACAGAAGGTAGTATCAAGCCGTCCGCTTTCCCGCCCACGATTTCGACAGCTTTAGGAGCTGGTAAGAACTGATTAACGAGAGCAGCCAGGCGTCACCGTGAAATGGACCTCGTGTGTTTGTCCCTT
Organism: Claviceps purpurea; assembly: GCA_029405325.1. Classification (NCBI taxonomy): domain Eukaryota; kingdom Fungi; phylum Ascomycota; class Sordariomycetes; order Hypocreales; family Clavicipitaceae; genus Claviceps; species Claviceps purpurea. The sequence goes on along the minus strand of CM055783.1, from coordinate 761,015 downwards.
TGCCTCATGCTCGATGATAAAAGCCTGTCGAGTCACAGAGAGATCGCTGGGTAACTTCTGAGTTTGAGTTGAGTCCAAGATATGGGTGCACACAAAACCGATATTGAAACACCGCCTGTACGTGTTCCGTTCCCATCGTACAACGGACAAAATTCCCGCCGCGGGCTATAGGATATGCGCTGATACTCAAACAATAGGATCCCCTACTGACATGATAGCCGCGATACCAAGTCAATGCTACGCGTCAAGCTCATCGGAAGTTGCCAGGGTATTTTTCGGATTGCCCGATTTAGCGGATTTCTGCGTAAGAGATGCTTGCCTGCCTACCCATGCCCACGCATCACGACTGTTATAATTGATGGCTGATCATGGCGTGATAGTACTGCTCTCAATCATCCCGATATATTCTCTGTGGTCGGTTGCTCATTACACTAGCGAGCCTACTCTGCGCCTGGCGAGAGACGAGCTTACGCAGAGAGACAGACAAGAATGGATGGACCTGGCTGCCGGTAAGCTACCTTCCAACATGTCTCCCCTTGAGGTTTTTCACGGTGAGGCAAATAGTCGGCTTCACAATTGCTTATGAGGCTACTTCCGGCGTTTTGGTAAGTTCCTAATGCACGGTCAAAAGCGGTGTCGCGTCTGACTTGGCTTTGCATCGCTTGGTGGCAAGCCAGGCAAGTGCGTCATGATTAAAGAATTGTGATTCTGTTGAGCAGCACCACGGCTATAGCATTTTCATCAGCCGCAATACCTCACGGAAGGCGTCGGCTGTGAATGGACTCGGGTGTCACGGAATTAGTAGGGGCGGCGATCAGAAGAGGTAGGCTTCACGATCAATCGGGCAAGGCCTAATTTAGAGATGGGACACGGCCTCCATCAGGTAACGAACGAGAGTCGGTAGCTTAATCGAAGGCTCGTAGATGTTTTCTGCAATTAGGTATATAGCTACAATTGACAAGCGATTTTCCACACCAACTGGCTACTGTGAAAAATTTTATGTGAATGCCGAACATCGCAGATGTGTAAGATTATATATTTGCCCAAGCTTTTAGAGACCTTACCTTGTACACGCATCGGCTTGCGTGTTCGCACAAGCTTGCGTGGTCATACAAGATTACGCACGCCACAAGCTTAGGAAAATAAGGCCGTTTGAACAAGCTTGTTGGTTTCTCAGGTAAGTACTCAACCAGTCACACCCTTGTGGGGTCATAGGCTTGTGGGCCGCCCAAAAAGCTTGTCAACGTCCTTGTTCAAAATGGGGGTCACGCGCGAAGGTAGGTACCTGTTGAGGTGGGAAAAGGATCAATGTGCTTAGGTACCTATGTATGTATAGGGGGCGAGTAGGCAGTGGAGAACGAGGAAGAGGGAGGCTTTGCCAGATGTATCGAGAGAGGAAGAAGAAAACAATCAACACACCCATCAATCACCCCGATCCCAAGGGTCAACTTTCATACCTCATGGCGCGCAGTTCGTCTCTTCACAAGAACATAGGTACATGTGTACACGCCCTGTCTCCAATCAGTCGGTGAGCAGCCAACAAGTTTTAGAGCGCTCTCAAAGCCAACGCTGATTCACGTTGGGTGATTAAAAGCCGGCGAAGAACGAAGCTCCGGCTAGACGAGGCAATGATTAGGTGAAAAGCTATTGATTGTCGCGGGACGACTTCCTAAGCGACGCCAAACAGCCACATTGCCAGAGTTCCGTAGGGTATCAGATCAGTCTGATCAGACAAGCGACAGCTCGAGGTGAATACTACAAAATTATGCCACGCCTACCATTTCGGTTCACGATTGAGTTACACTAATAGTTGATAGGAATTTTTCGTCACTTGTGATTAGCGTCAGCTCTTGTAGTGGTTCACTTGACAACAGCATGCTATCCTGCACGACAGAGTAGCAGCAATGAGGCGAATTGTTTACAGTATGCTTTCTCAGCGCCATGAAAGATGAGGATCTGTTTACCATCATGTCCCAATATAGCCATGCGGCCGGATCACTCTGGCTTGCGTCCGTACACAAGGTGCACCGCCATATAGCTATGAACCTTGGGATTCCGGATAGCCTTACGCAAGTTCGCGAGCCACGCGTGGTACTCGTCTTCTGGCTTTTGGACACTTTGCCAAATCATCTGGGTATAGCCTGATAGCCAAAGGTTAGCATTGTCCAGTGTCCACTCTTTCATGAACTGAGTATAGAAAAGGGGGGATCCCATCCCATACCTTGAAGGTCATACTCCAAAGTCTCTCGCGCAACACGTCCGACTTCAGCGAATTTGTGATCTTTTGCCCAAGGTCCAACGGGGATCTAGTGACGAATTAATTCCTTCATTGAACCTTCGAAAGGCAATTGAACAGCAGCACATACTTTGTATCGAACAACCCTTTTGTCAACAAAGCCAGCCTCGTCAAGAGCTTGTGGCTGTAACTTTTCCACGAACAGCGGACGATTCAGCATTTTGCTGGCCTCTCGAAATAGCTCTCCATACGATGCAAGAACAGGCTCAAGTTCGGTCGTCCCATCGTCGCTGTAAAACTCGGGTTCGTACTCTAGAGACTCTACCCATCCTCCTGGCGCGCAGCATCTGTAGGCTTCTTGGAAGAGGGCTGTCCAGTCTTCAATGCCACCCACGATGTAGCGCATGTGGATAAAGTCAAAATGATTGTCGTTCCAAGTCCACTCGAGCGTCGCGTCGTCGATTTCCAAGCAAAGGTTTGGTGGAACCCACTGCGGTTGACAAGGAGAAAGATCCGTGCCAATGACTGAAGAATTGGGAAACTGATCGGCAAATTCACTGTTCAGTTTTGTAAGTATGCTACAGACATATTACATATCGGTTGTTGCTCGCTCATACATTGCCCAAATGCCTGAATTTTGAAAACTTGGTCAGCGGCAGCCATATGTATGAGATAAAACCCCGATTGCTCTGTATAACTCACCGGATCCCGTGCCGACGTCAAGCACCCGCTAAAATGAATCTCTCAGTTAGTATCAATACAACAGGCTCTAGTGCGTCTGGGTCATCAAAGCACCCAGTTGGCACCCACATGAATCTTGTCTTTCTCAAGTGGTGCCAGATATAGCTGGTCGTCAAGAAGGATCGTCAAGCAATGGTGGCTGAACGTCTCGTTAGCGTGCAAGACCGCTTATAACGTGAGCTCGTGGGGACTAGAACCATATTGCCTCCGATTCGAGCTGCTGGTCGTCGTTGGGAATGAAATAATTGGCCGTGAACTTATCACTAGGATAGGTACGACCATGGATCTGACGGTACTCGAGAACGCTGGACGCAATCGACGTGGTCGAACTTTGTCTGCGACGGACGTCAGGAAATGAAAATAGCACATGGATTGTGACATTCACAAACTCTACGGAGAAGATAGAATCGATCTCATCTTGATCATTTATCTAAAGATTCATTAGACTCGTTTCTGGTTCACTCAACGCGTATTAGACTTACAGTAATGTCCTCTGCAGCGATCAGGTCGTCGCCGGTGTGGGGTGGATTCGGCGCATTTGCTTGTGCTGTAGACATTGTCTCATAAAGTTATTCCTTTGGATGAAGAGATAAGCAAGCTATTGCCAGATCGAATGGGATTTGGGCAAGAATAAATACCTACCTAGGTGTGATACGTTAGTGGAGATTCGAGGAAGCCAAGACGTCATCTTACCACAGTCAGAAAAAGGTTACATTTGGGCCTCAAAGTTCAGACACCAGGTGCCTTCTTCGATGAAGTAGAACTCGCCGGCACCATTTCTTGCCAGGGGAAACCCAACCTGGGCCGGTCTACATATGTACCCAAGTAACAAGTTGAACCGTCCAACTCATGCGGAGTACGTACGTTCCTGAATCCTAGGTAGTGTACAAGCTCATGGCGCCTGTCGAAGCTGTTTCTCCTACATATGTACCTACCTACAACCAGGTAGGTACATACCTAATGACTGAACTGTCATCTAGGTACCTAATGTAGCACCTCACTGCCTCCACCCTCGAGCATGGATGATGGGCTGCACGTTCAAGGAGCACCTATGTACAATGGTACATGTACCTAACACACCATCAAGCACTCACTTGTTCGAGTCGCGACATTGTCGAAGCCTCGAGGAAAGGGAAGCCTTTCGACGTGGCGCGATGGACGCATCGTGATTCGTACCTCTCGCATGGTGAGGAAACATTAATATTGACAGCATTTCGGTGTGACTTCGCTGGGACGTTGCGCCAAGCAAGTTCCACATTACCCTCTTCGTGCACAACCAACCGATACCTTTTTGGTACAAACTCGTTCTCGTTGTCAGGGAGTATGTACTGAGGGAAATGGTCGTACGTCGTAAGCTGATCCAAGGTCGATCTTCTGCAGCTTCTTCGCCATGTGCGAGGTGCATTCGCTGACCAACCAACGCATATGTACACACCTTCTCTATGGAGTTATGAGTCTCCGATCGGTCGGTGGCCAGTCAACAATTTTGATGTGGCATGACAATGGATGATGGCGTGCCGGATACCCTCGTCGAACGAAGAATCTAGAGATAGCCGTCACTATTTCACGTTCGTCGTTGGTCGATTGAAAGCCGGCAAAGAACGAAGCCCCGGCTAGGCAAGGCGATTGTCGCGGGAGGACGTGCTCAGACTCAGAGACGCCAAACAGCCACGTTGCCGAATTCCGGGACATATCAGATCAGATAAGTCGCAGCCCGAGCCTCGAGGTGAATTACTGCAATTGCGCGTCGCCTACTATTTCGTCACACGGTTGAGTTACAGTAATAGTTGATTACGTTAGTAGTCATAGTCACTTGTGATTAGCGATGGCCCTGTCATAGTTCACTTGACAAGAGAATGCTATCACACTCCATAGACAAGATATCAGCAATGAGGCAAATAGTTTGAACTTTGCAGTATGCTTTTTCGGCGCTATGAATGAAAAGCACTTGTTCGACCTCATGGCCCAATACAGCCATGCGAATGCCGGATCACTCTGGCTTGCGCCCGTACACAACCTGCACCATTATGTAACTATGAAGCTTGGGATTCCGCATCGCCTTATGCATACTCGCAAGCCACAACTTATATTCCTCTTCTGGCTTTTGGATGCTTTGCCAGAGCATTTGGGTGTATCCTAATGACCCAAGGTCTTAGGTGAGCATTGTTGACTCTTTGATCATTGATGAAGAATACAAGTATAGAACACAAAGGATTTCATACCTTGAAGGTCATTGTCAAAATTGAAAAGCCTCTCGGGCAAAACGCCCGACTTCCGCGAATTTTCGATCTTTCGTCCAGGGTCCAATGGGAACCTAGTGACGAGTTAATCAGAGTACTTTCTTAACCGTTCAAATGGCAACTGAACAGCAGCACATACTTTGTATCGAACAACCCTTTTGTCAATGAAGCCAGCCTCGTCAAGAGCTCGTGGCAGTATATCTTTCACGAACAGGGGACTATTCAGGGTTTTGCTGGCCTTCTGGAACAGCTCTCCATACATGGCAAGAGCAGGCTCTAATTCGGTCGACCCGTCGTCACTGCAAAACTCAGGTTCATACTCTAGAGACTCTACCCATCCTCCTGGCGCGCAGCATCTGTAGGCTTCTTGGAAGAAGGCTGTCCAGTCTTGAATGCCACCCACAATGTAGCGCATGTGGATGTAGTCAAAATGATTGTCGTCCCAAGTCCACTCGAGCGTCGCGTCGTCGATTTCGAAGCAAAGGTTTGGTGGAACCCACTGCGGTTGGCAAGGAGAAAGGTCCGTGCCAATGACTGACGCATTGGGAAACTGGTCGGCAAATTCACTACTCGATTTTGTAAGCATGCTACGGACATATTATCGGGTGTTGCTTTCTCATACATTGCCCAGATGCCTGAGAACATGGTCAGCGATAGCCATATGTATGAGATAAAACACCGATTGCTCTGTATAACTCACCAGATCCCGTGCCGACGTCAAGCACCCGCTAAAGCGAATCTCTCAGTTAGTATCAAGACAACGTCGACAGGCTCTAGTGCGTCTGAGTCAACAGAGCGCTCAGCTGGCACGTACATGGATCTTATCTTTCTCAAATGGTGCCAGAAATAGCTGATCGTCAAGAAGGATCGTCAAGCAATGGTGGCTGAACGTCTCGTTAGCGTGCAAGTCCGCCGGCAACGTGAGCTCGTGGTGACTCGAACCATATTGCCTCCGATTCGAGCTGCTGGTCGTCGTTGGGAAAGAAATAGTTGGTCGTGAACTTATCACTATGATAGGTGCGGCCATGGATCTGACGGTACTCGAGAACGCTGGACGCAATCGACGTGGTCGAACTTTGTCTGCGACGGCCGTCAGGAAATCAGAATAACATATGGATCGTGAGATTCACAAACTCTTCGGAGAAAATAGAATCGATCTCATCTTGATCATTTACCTAGAGATTACATTAGACAATCAGCGGATTCACTCAAGGCGACTTAGACTTACAGGAATGTCCTCTCCAGCGATCAGGTCGTTCCCGGTATGGGGTTGACTCGGCGCATTTGCTTGTGCTGCAGACATTGTCTCAGAAAGTTTTTGAACTTTGAGTGAAGAGGTAAGCAAGCTATCCGTATTCCCACTGAGTTTTTCCATATCGAGCGGGACATGAGCAAGTATAAATACCAGGTGCATAGGTACCTAGGTAGGAGGTAGGTAAGATGATACGTTAGCGGAGTTTCGGGGACGCCAAGACGTCATCTTGCCACACGCAGAAAAGGGTTATATTTAGACTTCAAAGTTCAGACAACAGGCGCCTTGCCATGTTGTAGATACACGATGTTCCAGAGATCGCGCTTCTATGGAGTACATAGACGTCGCCGGCACAATTTCTTGCCAGGGGAGACGGTCTGCGTATACTCAAGTTGGACCGTCTAACTCATGCGGAGTACAGAGTCTGTAGAAACCTACCAGGTACATATATATGTACAAGTTCATGGCGCCTGTCGAAGCTTTGTTTCTCCCAATCTTGGGCCTTGGCATGCCGGATGTGGCTGACCTGCCTCCACCCTCGATCAAGGAGTATTCGAGCCGAGAGTCCGAGACATTGCCGAAGCTTCAAGGAATGGAGGGCCTTTCAGCGTGGCGCGATAGACGTCACGTACATATCGTATCTCTCGCATGGCGAAACATTTGTAGATATTTGACCCCTGGAGCTGGCGAAAAAAGAAAACCCAGAATATAACATCTGTCGAAGGGGGTGCATAGGTACATATTGACAGTTTTTGGGTGTGGCTTCGCTGTTTACCTTAGGTAGGTACTCCGAAATTACATAAATGCGGAGTACCTACCTCTAGGAGGTAGGTACCTATGAGGAGGTACATACCTACATACCTATGTACCTCCTATTGGACGTTGCTACCTCCTCGTTTGCGCCAAACAAGTTCCACATTAGGTACCTTCTTCGTGCAGAAACTAGGTAGCCGGCACAGGCCGCACAGCCAACCGATGCTTTTTAGGACAAGCTCGTTTCTCGTTGTCAACTTTTATTAAAAGGAGCAGAAGAAATCGTACCCTGCAACAAAATCGTCGTATGACGTAGGCGGGTCTTCTACAGCTTCTTCGCCATGTGCGAGGTGCATTAGCTTACCAACCGCATACTCGCCGTCTCTGTGCGCGATACGAGCAGGTCCGATATGTACTTTCGCCATCCGTGACCAACCAGTATGTAAGTTTGATCAATGAGGAGCGCTCCCGTTGGTCACACAAGAGTCGAGTCGTCACGAATCACGATGGATGATGGTGTGACGAACTGACGATCTCGTCGATCGAAGAGAAAGCCGTCACTATTCCACGCGGGGTGATCGAAGAAGGTGAAGAACGAAGCGTCCGGCTAGACAAGGCAATGATTAGGTGGACAGCCATTGATTGTCGCGGTAGAACGTGCTCAGAGACGCCAAACAGCCACGTTGCCAAATTCCGAGGGGTATCAGATCAGATAAGTCCCAGCTCGAGGCGAATTACTGAAATTGCGCGTCGCCTACCATCTTGGCACACGGTCGAGTTACAGTATGTAATAGTTGAATAGGTTACTTGGTCATTTGCAATTAGCGAAAGCCCTGCAACAGTTCACTTGACAACAGAATGCTATCACAATGCACCGACAAGATAGCAGCGATGAGGCAAATCGTTTGCGGTATGATCTTTTGGCGATGTGTATGAAAAATAAGCATCTGTTAAACGTCATGGCCCAATACAGCCATGCAATGCCGAATCACTCTGGCTTGCGTCCGTACACAACCTGCACTATCTCATAGCTGTGAACCTTGGGATTTCGGATCGCCTTACGCATACTCGCAAGCCACACGTGGTACTCGTCTTCTGGCTTTTGCACACTTTGCCAAAGCATTTGGGTGTACCCTGATAACCAAAGGTAAGAATTGTTTACTCTTGCAAGGGTTTAAGTATAGAGAAGACTCAAGAGGGGACTCCATACCTTGAAGGTCATTCTCTAAAGCCTCTCGGCCAAAACGCCCGACTTCAGCGAACTTTCGATCTTTCGCCCAGGGTCCAAGGGGAGCCTAGTGACGAGTTAATTTCTTCATTCAACGTCCAAATTGCAATTGAACAGCAGCACATACTTTAAATCGAACAACCCTTTTGTCAATGAAGCCAGCCTCGTCGAGAGCTTGTGGCTGTATTTCTTGCACGAACAGGGGACGTTTCAGGATTTTGCCGGCCTCTCGATATAGCTCTCCAAACGATGCAAGAATAGGCTCCAATTCGGTCGACCCGTCGTCGCTGCGAAAATCAGCATCATACTCAACAGACTCCACCCATCCTCCTGGGGCACAGCATCTGTAGGCTTCTTGGAAGAGGGCTGTCCAGTCTTCAATACCACCCACGATGTAGCGCATGTGGATAAAGTCAAAATGGTTGGCGTTCCAAGTCCACTCGAGCGTCGCGTCGTCTATTTCGAAGCAAAGGTTTGGTGGAACCCACTGCGGTTGGCACGGAGAAAGATCTGTACCAATGACTGAAGCATTGGGGAACTGGTCGGCGAATTCACTATTCGATTTTGTAAGCATGCTGCGGACATATTATCGGGTGTTGTTCGGTCGTACATTGCCCAGATGCCTGAGATCGGTCAGCGACAGTCATATAAAATGACTTCCCGATTACAACTCACCGGATCCCGTACCGACGTCAAGCACCCGCTAAAATTATCCTGTATTAGCATCATAATTCAGAGAAAAGCCTCTAGTGCATCTGAGTCTCTCAGAGCGCCTAGCTGGCACATACATGGATCTTATCTTTCTCAAGCGGTGCAAGAAATAGCTGGTCGTCAAGAAGGATCGTCAGGCCATGGTGGCTGCATGTCGCATTAGCGTGCAAGTCCGCCGATAATCTGGGCTCGTGGTGACACGAACCATATTTCCTCCGTTTTGAGCTGCTGGTCGTCGTTGGGAAGGAAATAGTTGGTCGTGAACCTATCACTATGATAGGTACGACCATGGATCTGACGGTACTCGAGGACGCTGGACGCAATCGACGTTGTGGACCTTTGACTGCGACGGACGTCAGGAAATGAGAAAAGCATGTGGATTGTGACATTCACAAACTCTTCGGAGAAGATAGAATCGATCTCATCTTGATCGTTTACCTGAAGAGTACATTAGACTCGAATCTGGTTCACTCAACGCGAATTAGACTTACAGGAATGTCCTCTGCAGCGATCAGGTCGTTCCCGGTGCGGGGTGTATTCGGTGCATTCGCTTGCGCTGTAGACATTGTCTTATAAGGTCATTTATTTGTGAATGAAGAGACAAGCAACCTACTGCCAGATCCAGCGGATCCGAGGCAAGTATAAATAGGTAGGTACCTACGGAGTAGGTAGGCATGATAGGTACTGCACGTTAGTGGAGTTTTGGGATGCCAAGACGTCGTCTCACGACAACTCCTCCAAGTGGCCCTCCGCCCTCGAGCATCGCCCCCACGCTCATTGGAGTAGGAGGTACCTAAGGTATGTACGATTTATGTCCCCATCAAGTATGCATGTAGGTAATCCTCGTACGGCGTAAGCGGATCCAAGGTTGAGCTTCTTCATCTTCTTGGCCATATGCGAGGTATATTCGCTGACCAACCGCATACTCGCCGCGCGATGCAAGTTCAAGACGGAGCTTTGAGCGGTTGGGTCTCAGGGAGCGTGCACGGTGCAGGTCCGATATGTACTTTCTTCATCCGGGTTCAACCAATGTGTAAGTTTAATCAGTGAGGAGCGCTCCCGTTGGTCACACGAGAGTCCTCAATCGAGACTCGAGACGTCACGAACCACGATGGATGATGGTGTGACGATCTCGTCGAGCGAAGAGAAAGCCGTCACCATTCCACGTGGAGTGATCGAAGCTAGCAAAGAACGAAGCTTCCGGCTAGACAAGGCAATGATCAGGTGGACACTGGACAGCCATTGGTTGTCGCGGGAGAACGTGCTCAGAGACGCCAAACAGCCACATTGCCAAATTATTATTCCGGGGGGTATCAGATCAGATAAGTCCCAGCTCGAGGCGAATTACTGAACTTGCGCGTCGCCTACCATCTTGGCACACGGTCGAGTTACAGTATGTAATAGTTGAATAGGTTACTTAGTCATTTGCAATTAGCGAAAGCCCTGCAACAGTTCACTTGACAACAGAATGCTATCACAATGCACCGACAAGATAGCAGCGATGAGGCAAATCGTTTGCAGTATGATCTTTTGGCGATGTGTATGAAAAATAAGCATCTGTTAAACGTCATGGCCCAATACAGCCATGCAATGCCGAATCACTCTGGCTTGCGTCCGTACACAACCTGCACTATCTCATAGCTGTGAACCTTCGGATTTCGGATCGCCTTACGCATACTCGCAAGCCACACATGATACTCGGCTTCTGGCTTTTGCACACTTTGCCAAAGCATTTGGGTGTACCCTGATAACCAATGGTAAGAATTGTTTACTCTTGCAAGGGTTTAAGTATAGAGAAGAGGGGACTCCATACCTTGAAGGTCATTCTCTAAAGCCTCTCGGCCAAAACGCCCGACTTCAGCGAGCTTTCGATCTTTCGCCCAGGGTCCAAGGGGAGCCTAGTGACGAGTTAATTTCTTCATTCAACGTCCAAATTGCAATTGAACAGCAGCATATACTTTAAATCGAACAACCCTTTTGTCAATGAAGCCAGCCTCGTCGAGAGCTTGTCGCTGTATTTCTTCCACGAAGAGGGGACGTTTCAGGATTTTACCGGCCTCTCGAAATAGCTCTCCAAACGATGCAAGAACAGGCTCCAATTCGGTCGACCCGTCGTCGCTGCGAAACTCAGCATCATACTCAACAGACTCCACCCATCCTCCTGGCGCACAACATCTGTAGGCTTCTTTGAAGAGAGCTGTCCAGTCCTCAATGCCACCCACGATGTAGCGCATGTGGATAAAGTCAAAATGGTTGGCGTTCCAAGTCCACTCGAGCGTCGCGTCGTCTATTTCGAAGCAAAGGTTTGGTGGAACCCACTGCGGTTGGCACGGAGAAAGATCCGTGCCAATGACTGAAGCATTGGGAAACTGGTCGGCAAATTCACTATTCGACTTTGTAAGCGTGCTGCGAACAAATTATCGGGTTTTGTTCGGTCGTACATTGCCCAGATGCCTGAGAATTCGGTCAGCGACAGCCATATGTAACAAAATCCCGATTACAACTCACCGGATCCCGTGCCGACGTCAAGCACCCGCTGGAACAATCCCGAATTAGTACCAAGAGGCAAGACTTTAGGACTTCTGAGTCTATCAGAGCGCCTAGCTGGCATATACATCATACATGGATCTTATCTTTCTCAAGTGGTGCTAGAAATAGCTGATCGTCAAGAAGGATCGTCGAGAAATGGTGGCTGAAAGTCGCGTTAGCGTGCAAGTCCACTGACAATGTGGGCTCGTGGTGACTAGAACAATAGTTCCTCTGATTTTATCTGCTGGTCGTCGTTGGGAAAGAAAAAGTTGGTCGTGAACTTATCACTATGATAGGTGCGGCCATGGATTTTACGGTACTCGAGAACGCTGGACGCAATGGACGTGGTCGAACTTTGTCTGCAACGGACGTCAGGAAATTAGAGCAACATATGGATTGTGAGATTCACACACTCTTCGGAGAAGATAGAATCGATCTCATCTTGATCATTTACCTAAAGAGTACATTAGACTCGAATCTGGTTCACTCAACGCGAATTAGACTTACAGGAATGTCCTCTGCAGCGATCAGGTCGTCGCTGGTGTGGGTTGGATTCGGCGCATTTGCTTGTATTGTAGACATTGTCTCATAAATTCATTGAACTTCGAATGAAGAGGTAAGCAAGCTAGGTATTGTCAGATCGAGCGGGACCTGGGCATGTATAAATACCCAGGTGCCTCTAGGTACCTACCTACCTATGATACGTTAGTGGAGTTTCGAGGAAGCCAAGACGTCATCTCACTACAGCCAGGAAAAGGTTACATTCAGACCTCAGAGTTCAGACACCAGGTGCCTTGCCAATGGCCATGTCGGTAGGGGGGGATGAAATCGAATCGCCCGCTAGTACACCATGTTTCAGAGATCGCGTCTCGATGAATCGATGGAATAGACGTCGCCGGCATGCCGCGCGGCACGCCGGGGAAACCCAAACTGGGCCGGTCTACATAGGTCATCCAACTCATGCAAAGTACGTACATACCTGCGATATGTACAAGTTCATGGCGCCTTGTCGAAGCTGTCTCCCGAGTCCCGAGTCCCATGATGTCCCATCTCTTGGCATGTGGCTGACCTGCCTCCACCCTCGAGCATGGCCCCCACGTGCAAGGAAAGGTATGTACCTAACATAGATACCATCAAGTACTCACTTGTTTGAGTCGCGACATTGCCGAAGCTTCAAGGAATGGAGAGCCTTTCCACGTGGCGCGATGGTACATTTACCGATTACCTCTGGCGCGATGGACGCATCATACCTTTCGCGTGGCGAAACATTGATATAGGTAGGTAGACATTTGGCCCCTGAATCGGCACAAAAAAGAACAGAAATGCAACATCTATCGCAGGGAATATTGACAGCATTTGAGTGTGGCTTCGCTGGACGTTGCGCCAAACAAGTTCCACACCACCTTCTGCGTGCAGAATGCACATTGCAGATATGTACCAGCCGCCCAACCAACCGATACCTTTTTGGTATAGGTCGTTCTCGTTGTCAGGGAGCAAAAGAAATCGTACGATGCAAGCTGATACGAGTGATGAGCAGCGCGTCGCTATATCACGTCGATTGCTTGAAGCCGGCAAAGAATCGAGGCTCCGGATGGATAATGCGACGGACAGGCGAGAAGCGATTGTTTGTCGCGAGAGGTCTGCGATGCAAGGCAAGTGGTCTCATTTGGAATCTAGGCGTCAGGAACACTGTTGTAGTGAATCTGGCTACGAAAGGATACTAGGTACTCTTTCCACAGGCTGACTTGGAGATTTCCCGGGGGACCTTTGGCGACCCTCCGGGCTCCGGGGGCCCTCCGGGAGCGCTGCGGGTCGCATCAACCATAGGCCTCTCGTCAAGGATGGACTTGAAGTGTTGGTTTCGTTTTTATGTAGGCGTCAGCGTTGTTGAACAAGTGTTCCGCGATTCCAAAACGTATGAATGTTCAACATGAACGCCCACTGTCCACAAAGTATCAAGGAAAGGGGTCAAATTAATCGAAGAAGAAGAGGAAGAAGAACAAGAAGGAAACATGTATCGAAAAAAAAAGTAAATGATATGGCATTATGCATATGTATATGGCAGAAGATTGATAAGAAAGTACACATCTGATCAAGTAATGCCCACATGCATACTTCCTCTCTCAATACGGCAAGTGAACGCCGCAAACAAACGTGCCTTGATGCAGTCATCGCTGTCTGGCTCACCCACTGATACAACAACCGGCAGTAACGTCGATTTCCAAGTATCGTGACTGTAATTCTCCCTTCGCCCTGCCCCCTCGCCTCCCCCCACCCAATCAATGGATATAAATTCCAAACATCCAGATGGTCCGATATCAGAATATCCACCCGTGCACAAAGAAAACAGTACAAAGAGTATACCAAAAAAATGTGATAATCAAAAAGGTCTCCAAAAAGAGTCACTCATGGACAGTATGTGCGCCGGTAACACAAGAAGACACAACGTACGTCTTTCATCTTCGGTAGCACTCCATCCACGAGCCAGGAAGCGAAGAAAAAAATTGGTATCGTAAAGCGGACGTCAGGCAAAGAATCTGCTCGGGTATCTGGACGAAAATCGCGTGTTGTGAATAAGACGAGAGTTGAATCGCATGGTACCTCGTCGGGAGTGTGTATCGAGATGGACGAGGGGGAAGGCCCGGGGCGCCGGATTGGATGCTCGTCCTGGGGGAGCGCAAGAGAGGCGCGCCTCGCCGAAGGGGAACAAGAATCGAGTCGTTCAGAAAGAGTGAGATAGGAATAGGCACCGAGGCTCATCTGATACGTCGTCCATCCAGAAACCTAGGGCTATTGGGTTCATAATAGCGGTCTTGGTGTTGCATCGCCCTTCGTGCTTCAAACGCGGCTTTTTCATCCTCATCCATAGTAAAGGCCTTCTTGAACCATCCAAACGCACTCTTCTTCTTCTTAACGGTTCTCGTCGTCTTGGTAGCCGAAATTTTTGTTTGCGCGTCGTCATCCTTCGCGGTGGCGTTGGTCACGCTGCTGAGGGTGCTCATTCCTCCTACCGCAGAAGATTGGTTGCGCGAGTGCATGGACGGCGTGCGACCGCCGTCCACCGCTGTGTGTGGGCGCTGCTGCAGTGGTGAGTGAGGAGAGGCACGCACCGGTCGGTAGTACTGCTGGTGATCCGAGCACGGCGAGTGTGTGACCTGGGGGCGTCTGGGCGGGGATATATTGTACTCCGAGTCGAATTGTGACACGACAGGCTGCGTCATCGACTCCGAGTCAGACCCGTACGCCGAGTCAAAGGGATTCGACTGCGACGTCTGTGACGCCTCGGAGTTGGGCGATGGGCCGCGGGCAGTAGCTGCGGCAGCCCGGTTCGGGGGTATCTTGATCGCTTCGGGGGGGTTGGTCTTTTGTGACACGCGGCTGCGAATGGAGGCTCGTCTCTGGTGCAGGCCTTGACCGCTTATGCCCAGAGCATTTTTCAGTGACGCAGGTGGTGATGCACAAGACCGAGAGTCGTGGAATGCGGTTTTTGGCCTCACGACCGACGCTGCCGCTCCCGGGTCCAAATACTGTGGGCTGTATGTACGAGGTTGAAGTACGTATAGGGGTTCCTCAACGGCAAGCATGCTCCCGTTCTTGGAGTGTGTCTTGGATTCGTGCGTGCCGGACTGTACAGATCTGCCGGCACTGTCGGGCATGAGTCGCAAGTCTGAGCGAGAAGCATGTTGAAGTTGAAGACCGCCCGGAACAGGGAAAACCTCTTCCAAGTCAATATCCGGAATACTTCCGCTCCCAACAGTAGAGGCTCCCAGACTAGCTTGGGCAGCATGTGATGGCAGAGGGGTCGACCGTTGTGATGATGCGCTCGATTTCATAGACACAGTGTTTGATCCACTTGTTCCGTGCGATCGTATCGATGGATTTGAGTAGGGTTCAATGGTAGCCTATGCCACTCGAGTTAGTGTTCCAAACACGATATACGTAATCCAGTCTGCTGCACGGGTGGGTAGGGTAGCTGAGAATAAGAGATTAGGGTCATCGTCTTGGTCACTCACCCATTTTTTGCGACTGACTTCGCCAGCTTTCTTCTCCATCTCGCCGATGATGGTAGAAAGTCGGGCAACAAAATTGCTGGCCTCTTGAACGCGATCGCTAATCTCGTCAAATGCACTGAGCCAGCCCTCCGTGTTCCCTTTCATTGCATCGAAGATGTCGGCCACATCCGGGCGATCCCTCCTCCAGGAGGAGTTCTCCTCGTCTTTGAGCCAGCTGGTGAAGGCGGCGGTACAACTCAATCCTGCTTCAACATCTGCATCCCACTGTTTTAGCGCGACACTGGTTCTGGAAAGAACATGGTCGATTTTCTCGTTTCCTTCGATGATTTCCAGGCGAAAATTTCGGTCCTCTAGAAGCTGTTCGAACACCTGCACATTGGCGAGTGGAAGTTTCAGATGCTCTATACGTCCATTCAAGTCGTCCGTTGCCTGTGACAGATCCTCTAGCGCAACCTCGAGGAATTCATCCACCTCGTCAATGTGACCTTGAAGGATGTTGATCACTTGCGCATTACTATTGGCCATGCCGTGAAGTAGCAAGTACACTCCGAACGAGATCTGAGCTATCAGCTTGAGCAACTCGTGCTGCTTTTGTCCTGGGCGATAGCGCCATATTGAGTCGAAGGGGGCTTCGTCGCGGTCTTGCGCTATCAGGGCCTCTCGTCGGCCTCGGACGTCCAAGTCTCGCAGCTTTGGTTTGTCCCCGGGTGAGCCATTTGTTGCTTCGTCTAGGGATTCCGAGAACGCATCTTGCAGAGCCGGGATCGGGTGGACCGGGATATTCTGCGGTGGTGGCGGGAGGGGAGACGTCGACCTGTCTGCATCCTTTGGCTGTTCCAACTCATGATCGTCAGACGGATTGGAGAGCCTAGCGGTCGAGGAGCCAGCGCTTTCTGAATTATCGGCCGGTAGAGGTTCTAGAAGAGAGATTCGCAAATCGCCTCCTCCGAGCTTGAGTGACGGCAGGGCCGTCGAGGTCATCGCAATGTAGTGTGGCGTAGCCGTCAACTACATCCACGCTTGCGCAAACAGCACTCGCAGATCTCGGGGACGATGAGCTCAAGATGTGACGTTTCGTTCCGTGTCTTTCTATTCTCGGAAGAGCCAGCTCTTCCAACACTGGGCGATTCCTGAGCGATCTGAAGAATCTAGCAGGGGCGACCGACTTCAACAAAGATGGAATGACCAACGCCACTCCATCAAGGCCAACGGACCAACGTGAACAGCAGCGGTGGTCAATTGACGCTTGAGTACAGCTTCGGCTTTTTATTCTGTTTGTCGTTTGCTAAGTCGGAGTTTCGTCTCGTCACTTGCTTCCGACAATGGAAATGGGAAGAATGCTCTCCTGAAAGAGCAAGACACAAACAGTCAGGAGGTTGCTGGCAGAGCCCGGGCCACGCGTGTTGGTTCGGCCGCTTGGCCGGCTTTCTGCGGTTTAATGTCGAGAGAGGGTTTCTTTGTCTTTGGTGTCCGCCTTCCCTTCCCTTTTCTTGAAGCGTCTGTTAGAAGCACGTCAGGACTCAGGTGTCGCCGTTGGGTCAGGGGCAATAGCGGCGGGCGAGAGCAGGCAGGCGAATATCATGAGGTGTTCAGCTCGCAGCTGGGCAGAAGCCAAGGGAATGGATGGTGGAAGGATGAGCTAGGTAAGGGTCGCAGCAGATAACGCGAATCGGCAAGCCAGGAGTCCAGGACGCAATACCAAAGCAGACCAAAGCAGACCAGCCTCGACAAGGCAGAGCGTCCAACAGCGATAGCCAGCGTCGGATGGTGGCTGCGGCGTGTGCCCGACTCGACTGTCGACTCGAACAAACGGATGAGCCAGACCAGACTTGGCTACGCTCGCTCGGTGGGAGGTGGGAACGGGTGTTGGCATTGGTATGCCAGCGTTGCCCCTCATGAGCCCGACGACACCATCTCGAAGCAGCTTCGAGTTCTTGGACGCTTCTCCGTGTGGCTCGTCGCTTGTTCTGGCTCACAGGACTGTGGGACTGGGGCTGCGGCGGTGGGGCGGGGGCCGGACGAGAACGCAATCAGCAAAGCCCCATCTGCTCCATCTGTGGCTGCCCAGATTTGCCAGCTGCCAGTTTCCACAAGAAGCGTCACACAAGTGAGTCGTGATACCCAAAGAAGACAGACAAGGGAGGCATTCGCCCAAGGAGCTCGTTTTACCCTCCAGGCCATCCGACTGGCCTATTAAAACAGTAGTATTCGCCCCGCTTGACCTCCTTCCCTCATCGACCGTCGACGACCCTGGCCCTGGCCGGGTTTTGATATTAATAGCAGGGGCGTGGCTTCCTTAAATAATGGCGTCTGGTCCCGGCTCGCATCTAGAGCGCCACGACGCCAGGCTTTTTCTACGGAGTAGGTATGAGTACGAGCCGACTCGAAGTGATCACTGATGAAGAGCGTGATTTGCAATGTCGCCTTGGAAACACCGATTCGCGAGTCGCGATTCGAGCTTCGAGGTCATCAGTCCGCTGTGCTCCTTCATCCAATCCCCCACGCGGCTAACGGATGACGGCCGGCAGCTGCATGAAGGTACATATGTACATATACTTATGTACGACCAGTCGCACCTGCCGTGGCCACGACTTCCTTGTCCCATCGTGGATCTTGTTGCAGCCCCCAAGAAGAATGTCACGTATCGGCACAAGTATGTAAGTTACATACCAGGCTCCAGGTTGCCCCATTTCATCTCGTCGCGTTTGAGATGTGTACGTATCGTTGCGCATACATACACACATTCCTAGCCGCTCAACTACATGCTGCAGCCGTTTCCCTGTGGGAGTTTCCCTTCACGAAAACCTCATACAGCTCTATAGCCTTTCGCAGAACTTCGTTTCCCGGCAAGGCTGGGCAAAGAGCTACGTAGCCTCGGAAGTCGGACGGGATTCCTTGCACTCCATTCGGGCCCTTGACCAAGTCAAGTCAAATAAATTGGCAGGGGCTCGTCGAGCCATCCCTTCGTCCGATGGCATGTAAAGCGGCCCGAGACTCTCGTCAGCCGCATCGTTTCAATGATTGCTCTGCCTGGAGACGGAGCTGTAATAGCAACCGACGCGAATAAGCTGGATTTAACCATCCATAAGATGGGCAATTTGCCAGTCTTGGCACTTGCTCATGAAAGGTGCGCTTCACAAATCAATGCATTGGTCTTGGCGCCAATGACATGCATTTGTATGATGTATGTATATCCGTTGCTGGAGAGCGGCATGGAACTGAACAAACACGTCCCCGGCACGATCGGCTATCGAGAAGCATGACGCGCATGTGCAAGACAATACATACTGACAATCCCGACAACCTAACCTGATGATTGCATGCTGCCGATAGAGGGGGGGTTTTATTAAATAAGTTGAGGCTGGGACCCTGGGTTCATTGTTCAGCAATGGGTGCAGCTGTTTCTCCCCTTTTCTCTTTTCCCCTTTCATCCCTTTTTGTCTTTTCAGGCCCCGATGAGTGCCTAGGTACCTAGGTATGTATGTACCTAGGTAGTTTCGCAAGAAGCGGCCGGTTAAAAGCGGTCAACGAGAGCCGGCATCATCATGTCGTGTGAAATATGGAGGGTTGTGAAATGAGACCTTCGCCTGCAATCGATGACTCGGATGGGAGGTACCAGTCGGCCGACAGGGGCAGCCATTTACATACGGAGTATGTAGCTGTGCCGAACGCCTCCATGAGTTCATATCCAAGTTTGGCGGGGTTTCAAGACATGCTTCCCTTCCTGAGCTTGTTGCAGAATTCCCGCTGTTTTTTTTTTCACCAACGCCGCGGGTCGCACGGCAGATAAAGGCCGTCGGCAGCGCATTCATTGTACATGCTTTGTACCACCAGATACACGGTGCATTCGTTGGCGGCCGACATTACCTAGTGTCCGCCGAGCTGGTGATCAGTACAAACTCAGTCTGTACATCACGCACCATGAGGCCAGTGCCGGGGGTCGCGCGACTGAAACAGCCACGATCGGCAGACCTCGATCTCGGGCTGGCTGGTTGCACTATCAAAGCAGAAGCGCGCCACAACGTATATGTAGAGACTCGTAAGTTGTAATACAGTGCGTGAAGATACGTACGGAACCCGAGAAGGACAAAGCGGAAAGCGGAAGCGGCTTTAAATCGATGGAAGGAGGCAAAACTGCATGATGAAAACCGGCTGTAGTTGTGGCTCGTGAGCCGTCCCTACCATATCGAGGACGCATATCGACACAGGGTGGAGACATGCACTGCACAATGCCGCGCTCTGCGCACAGACAATGTCCGAAAACTCCGACACACAATTTTCCTAATCAAGCGGCAATCTGCTGCTTTCTCCTCGGGCGTTTCCCACACTTATTTACCCTAGAGCTTGTTTGCTCGTCGCTGGACAAGCGTCAATAGGAATCTATCTCATCTTGTCACAAACACGAAAAGAAAAAAAAAGAGCACATGTAAAATAAGAGTAATAATGAAGAAAGGCACGTTTATGCACGAGGTGAGGAATGTGATTGTCTTGGAGAGTCGTTGCATGACATGTGACTGAAGAGATGATGATGAAAGTACCTAAACAACTATACTGCGAGCGATTCAATTTCATCCCCTCTCCCCTACAGATAAGAGTAATAAAGAAAAGCATGTCTGTCTTGGAGAGTCGTTGCATGACATGTGACTGAAGGGATGATCATGAAAGTAAACCACGGTAGGAGGTACTGGTGGCGAAAGGGGGATGGAATTGAATCACCTGCCAGTACAACTCTTGGACCTTGGTTCCAGCGAATGGCACAGCCTACGTTTCTTTTTGGTACATATAATGCAATAACGAAGCAATTGACACAGCCCAACACGCTACGATGGTTTCAAACCATTCATCTTCCGTAGTATAGTGGTCAGTATGCAAGCTTGTCACGCTTGAGACCCGGGTTCAATTCCCGGCGGGAGAGACCAAAACATCACATTCTTTTTGGCCATCACGCACACTG
The DNA here is from genome assembly GCA_029405325.1 of Claviceps purpurea. Classification (NCBI taxonomy): domain Eukaryota; kingdom Fungi; phylum Ascomycota; class Sordariomycetes; order Hypocreales; family Clavicipitaceae; genus Claviceps; species Claviceps purpurea. The sequence continues at coordinate 740,358 of CM055783.1, read as the reverse complement.
ACGAGTGAAGAAACCGCTCGTTGCCTTTTTGTCTTCCCTTTTCTTTTGCGATGCAAAGAGTATTAATTGGTCCGTCGCGTTATGCCATGACTCCTCAGATAGCTAGGTATGTCAAACAGCCGCTATAGCAGATAAGCTTCTCGCAGTGCCACCGGATTATTCGGGCCCGTTGGGCCGTTTCGTCATTCTCATTGCATCCCAAAAAGTAAATTGCGGTAGCTGGCCTAATGGAATCGGGCGCGTCAAAAGCCAACTCATGAACGACCACATGAGAGCTCCTGAGTCCTATCTCAGACGATCAGTCTTCATGGCGCCAACTTTCAATGACTGAAACGAGCTGCTGTCTGGTGAAATGGCAAGCCACCACGAGTCTAACTATTCGACTAAGTACCCACCCGACGCAGTAGATCCACTCTTGACCAGATTTGGTTAGTGGACTCGATTGCCACACACCCACACACCCACGCGAAAACACCACAGTCGGGTCCGCACTAGCAATCGTCTTTCGTCGAATTTATCAACTTTGCTGCTGCTCAAGATCGCGATCCTCGCAATTCGGAAGTTGCATGTATTCCCAGTGCAAAGAGGTTCATATAACATAAAAAAGCATGTAAATGAGCAACGAATATTGATTGAGAGGCGGCTAGCTAAGAAGGAGACAAGGAACGCAGGCGGCTGCGCAATTCAATTCATGATCTCGGGCTTTGTAACCGTGTCAACTTGATATTCCGCGAGAGCCTCGGCCGCTGTACCCACCGCTTATCATTCGCGCTTCAACCCATTCTGCCTCGGTTCTTACACGTCTTAAGCTCGAACTGGGACCGGTACGCCCTTCGTCGCTCGTCTTGACGGCAGCTGTGGCCTCGATGCCCGTGAGCCCTCCGAGGTACTCTGATCAGTGCCCTAGTAGACGGGATGACGCTGGAAGCATCTCCATTCATAGCGGAGTCGTTACGCTTGTTGCGGGCGGGCTGCCGCCGTTCCTTTCGGATGAGGTCGTGCACTGGGTCAAGGGCGTCCTGCATTTCCATGTCAGATATCTTTTCAGTGTAAATAGAGCCGGTAATATGTTGGCTGCATCTGCCCGTTGATCTAGCGACGTTACTGGATGAACGCTTCATGAAAGCAACACCCTTATCAGCACCCCATCTGAGCAAAAAGCGAGAAGAGGAACTCGACAACTGTTTCAAATTGAGGCGGCTCGCCAACGAAGTGTTCGCCATTGCTGCGCCATGCGGAACTACTGTATTGTTTTACAATTCGATGGAGGGGTTAAAGAACGATATGATAACAAAAGAATGAAGCCGCAGAGCTTATATCAATGGTACTGTTGATGTGTTGATAGCTTGCGTGTTGACGTGACGGTTGAAAAGAAGAAAATTGTTACCTATCGTGGACGCGGCCATTGGGGCGTTGACGTATCCAAAGCCCCACTTTTGTGGATCTACTGCGTTGGGTGGGTACTTAGTCGAATAGTTAGACTCAGCCACCACCCCGTTCGTGAGCTCTGAAGGCTCTCAGGCGTTCCGAAACGGAGGATCATCTCTTCCTGTCTCCACACCCTTTTTCTCTCTGCGCCTCGAGGCTCGACGAACATTACATTAGGTACCTATGTACATACATACATACCTAGAAGAACACAGTCAGTCGATTGTTGAAACCTGGACAATTAGCTCATGATGGCGCCTCCTTTAGTCTTCATTTTGCTATCAATGGTGCGACAGGTTTCACAGCGTTTTACCCTTGCATCTCCAAAACGATATTGATCATGAATGATGAAACCCAATTGCCTTTTTCATGCCTTCAATTTCCCGGTTTCCGCCACGTCAGCTTCGCGTTTGCCGACCAAACGCAGATTCAACAATCTTTGCCCCTCCGGACACGATGGCAGCAGCAATTCCGGAGGGTTTCACTCAACCTTGTTCGCAGTGGTTGGTGCCGGTTTGCCGGCACTTGATGTGATGCTGTGCCGACGCTCCGTTCCCGGCGGAGATGAACAGATCTCCTAATTTGCCCTCGGAGCTTGGTAAGGGGAAGAATGGCTAGGGAATAATGCCTTCTGAACAGTCTGGGGCATTGCATCCGATGGGCTATTGCAGTCGTGGGAATCTTCCGTGTGAGTTCTCGAAGCCAAATCCAAGAAATATATTGTCACGTTCAGTACCTTGCCTACTCAACTGCACATGATAGGTTCGGCTGCCGCACCAACATCTGCATTCTAGAAGCCATTGTCCTTCCGTTCATCGCGCCTTGACGTGCTGGACGCCTGGTTAAGTGAGACGAATTGCGCTTTGAAGATGTCACACTGCGGACAAGCATCACGCAATCCCGGAGCCCTCGCTCTTACTAGACCATGCATTCTGAGTCCTGAGTCCTGGCTAAGGTGGCCGAATGAATACATGTTGACCGAGCAAAGACGCCTCGTGTACTGTCCGCTTCGAATCATGGAGTCGCTGCTCACTTCGCCCCAAGAGACGACGAAGTCACTTTACCATGGCCGACAACTAGCCCGTTTCCACGAAACTGCTGCCTCCGTTTTCTGAAGCTGCGACCCGTTAGCTTCGCCACGCTTTGACCGTTTGATATCGTCAGGATTCTGCGCATTTTGATCGTTACTGGCGTCCTTGAATTGCACGTCTGGATAGCTCTATGCCGGCCGCTCCCCTTCTTTCCATCACTGGCATTTACATAATGGGCATGAAGCTTGATGGCCCGCGAGGTGTTGACGAGCTTCACTTGTGGCAATGGGCCTCACTCGTCAAATTGCGAGTGTGCCAGCTACTCGTGAGAAGAAACGACTTGGCAGCCAACCATGATGAGGACAAGATTCGAAGGCAAGAAGCATCGACACGACTCCGTCGGGTCCGCGGAATCATTTGCAGTCTTCGCTTATTTGACACACTGGATAGACTACAAGAGCGAAGCCTACGAAGTAGTTCCTCCATACTACATACTTCATGGCACATGCCTAGTACCGGGGCAAAAAGCTACATGCTATCTTTTTACAGGCCTTTATGGGAGTCGACGTGGCTCGAGAGTTACCCTCAGGAACTCGATGAAGCCGTTCGTAGCTTATCTTCTCCTCAAGAACACATAATGACGTGTCGACAAGCTCTCCAGTTACCACTTAATACGTGACGTTCTTCGCAAAGTAACAAGGAACACCCGCCTGTTTTCGTAAGATGACAAAGACCTGTTCGTGAACCGGGGTGCAGCCAACAGGTCGGCAAGGCGGATTCTACCGACAGCGTGCAGTACCCAACAACAACATCTCAGACTCATACAGAGTATGTATGTACTGTCCCATGAAGTATTCGTAGGTATGCCGGAGCACGCTGCCGATGCCCCGACGAACTGAGTCAGCAGACTGAGAATATGATGAGACGATGTCATAATTTGTCGGTCCAAGTGGATTGGTCGACACCTTGACTTGTCGCATATGACGAAATTGGTCCAACCTTATGTAGACCAGTTCCACCATCGCTCTCGACGTTAAGTTATAGATTACGGAGACATGAGGTGTTGAATTACTGCAATATTCGCCCCGGTCTCCCAAAGCGTGATTCTGTGTGAACATTTTGGCCAGCTGAACTTCTGAAGGTCCATGCTGCCAGTTTGAGACTCGGCCCATTTCTAACGTTTCTGTTACGCGGGTGAACGCTTTCAGCTGCGTACGAAAGGCGAGTCGTTCAGGTAGCGTGATTACATGGAGATATTACCTCGTGGAGGCTGACCAGCAGCACCAGCTTCCAAGGGAGGAGCAACTCCAGTGTCTCCGTCCAGCATCCGCTATCGAGATGCCAGAGCAGGTATCGTGGTACGGGAAATTTGTCTTTTCTTTTTCTTTGTAGACGATGAGATGTATTGGAGAATGGCGTTTCATTCCTGATTCTACGATTCCACGCATCGTGCAATCGTCTTAAGCTTTTCCATGATCAAAAACGCGTTCTGACCGTTCGATACGACGATACCTCGATAAGCCCCTTGCTGGCTCCAGGACATTACCTGGTCATAATCACATGTCAACGACTACAAGCGGCGATGACATGCCTAGTCATTTGCAGCCAAGCTCTCTCTTCACCAGTGATTGCGTGTAACTTCAGCCATGGACGTGGCGGCACGCCTACGGCACATGCTACGGGGTACACCCGCACAGGGACTTCCGAAGTTCCGTCACCAGTTTGGCCCGGGCTGCCGGCTCACGGAGATGCTCTCGCATTCGCAAAATATGCAGCGTCAATGTCTGTATGTTTGGATGCTGTTCGTTGGCGTGCAAAAGCAAAACACATGTCATAGCCGCCAAACGGGAGTACAGTACATACAGCACCATCTGCCACGTAGACTTAATTAATATACGGCATCTTCGCGATCGATGCAACTCGAAGCCCCTTGCAGCTCATTTCATGAGTACAGGTCAAGGCCACGCATCATCGACGCAGCAACAAAAGCGGCAGACAGATGGCGAAGTGGCACAGAGTCCTGGTGGACTACCGTGGACACAGAGCGCGACAACTGATTCTCTGGTACCACGGCCAGTGCGTCACTGCGAGGAGGGAGATTCGATTCCGCCGATCGATAGACGAGATGTGAGCGATGGGCAACGGGTGATGGAGGCGAAAACCAGCAATGCTTCTGAGTCCTGACTGTAACCAGGGGGCTAGAGGTACTGCAAATCAGACAAGGCGGGCCATGAGTTCCTTGATAGCAGCGAGGCTACAGCTATAACATGCCAAGACCCAAGACGCGGATGAATGCTGGATCAAACCCTGGGATGTTGATGCAGGACGTGGAGAAACGCACACGACCTCAGTCTTCATCATCAGGGGACCAAAAAGGTTCTCAACCACCAAAAATTAGGCTTCTTGCGTCGAATGCAGGACGGCGACTCGGATTCATGCTCGTTTGCTCGGGACGAAATGGCTGCGCATCTGACATTGCAATTGCGGTCAAGTGCGAGGAGGTCACAAGTTGGGATTTCGAGTCGTCCGAAGGGTGTTACGAGGAGGGCGGCCATGTGATATGAAGATGGGCTGAAGCTTTTTGAACGCGCTTACAGTAATTCGACATCTGCACGTGAATGACTCGCTCCATCTCATTCGCGGACAAGACGCCGAGTGAGACGCGCAACAGGTGCAGCTCCCGCGCTTGCGCTCTCCACATCTTTATGCTTAAGCCAAAATGCGCCAAAATGAGCTTGTGCCATGAAGTTGAAGTTGATTGGTGTCGTGCTTTGTGCAATAAAAGCAGCGCCCGAACCCCTGTGCCGCTCCAATGCCGTCCCCGCCGCCCCACATAGTGTCACCTCATCTCCACCTCCCATCTTCAATCGACAACAAATCTGCACCGGGAGAGGAAAACCTCGTGGCAATCCCGAGCGCGATCCCCTGAATTCCACCGGCTTGGAGTCTTGGACACTGGCACAACCTCACAAGACCATAATGTAACCATTCATTCTCCGTGAACTTCTCCCTATTTGTAGTCACTGCGCTTCATTATCCAAGATGCAATCTCTTTTTTCTTCACCTACACATGACTCTCCACCCAATCCCTCAGCAAACCAGCCTTCCTCAAGGCCGGCCCAGGCCCGAAGAGTGACAGCAAGCTAGTGAGCTCACTTGATTCAACAAAAAGAAAAAAAAGAAGCCTAAAAAGGGAACGGCCCCGCAAATTCTATTCCTACCTTCATTTTGATCTCTGCCTCTACGGAGTAACCCACTCATCGTCGCGCCGACCCCGGGCACAACCCATCCCAACGAAAGCCGTCGCCCCAAGAACAAGAAAAACCACTCTGTAAAACACCAAAAAAAATCAGAAACCCAGAAAGAACACACCGCTCGTTTTGTGTTCTTGCGGTTTGCCATTCGCGCATCATCGCAGCCATGGCCAAGGCACGGGGCATTTTCTCACTGGGAATCGATTGCTGGGATCCGACGCATCGGTTTGAGACATCCTGGTTATTCTCTCCCTGGGTCCTCGGTGGGATCCGAGCACTGATTGTAAGTCTTCATTCTTGACACTGCCGCCTCTTTTTGCTCCCCTTCTTTCTGCTGCCTATTCTGTTTTCAATATCATAGAATGATTCAATGAGAGGACCCGGAGGAAGCATATAAGAAAAAAAGAAGAGCAGTTCCAGACAAACACTAACTTCTGCCCTCCCCCCCCAAAATAGTCCCTCTACTCCTTCACGACTCTCTTCTTCATCATCGGCTACACCTGCGCCAACTCCTCCCTCGGCGGCTGCGAAAACGTCCGTCGATCATTCTCCTACTTCACTGTCCTTACGTACTGGGGCCTCGCGTTTTACTTCCTCGCCTCAGCGATCCACACCCTCAGCTATGCGCGCCATTATGCTCAGAGCCGTCGTGAGAGAGAGGGCCGGGGCGAGCAGCAGGTAGGGGAAAACTCGCCGGTGCGCGCGACGTGCCTTCTCGATTCGTTCCCTCGTGGTCTTCAGGCCCTGCACTCGCTGTTTTATACCACCATTGTGACGCTCCCGCTGCTTGTTACGATTGTGTACTGGGGTGTGCTGTATAAGAATCCTTGGTTTGCGCGCGAATTCGATGCGTGGCATAATGTGTCCCAGCATGCTCTTAACTCGGGGTTTGCGCTGTTTGAGATTGTGTTTGCGCGGACGGAGATGTACCCCTGGGTGCATTTGCTGTGGCTGCTGGTTATTTTGCTTGGATATCTGTGTGTTGCGTATATAACGGCCGCGACGCAGGGGTGGTATACGTATACTTTCCTGGATCACGATGTTATAGGCGGGAGGGGCTACGTCGCGGCGTATGTGTTTGGCATTGCGATTGGGATTGTGGTTGTTTTCTTGGTTGTGAGGGGGTTGATTTGGCTGAGGAGGTGGCTTACCGAGGTGAAGCTAGGGATGGGGGGGACGGAAGGGGGAGAGTATGTCGATGCTGAGATGAGCACGAGATGAGTTTGGGTCGTATTTACTATTGGGTACCAGGTGGCACGGGTGTTGCAAGATCGCTCTCTGCCATCGTACATCAGCATATTCAGATTCTCATCGTCATCTAATCATGAGCCATTGGATTTATGAATTGCAAAAAAAAAAAAAACTACAAAAAAATGCGCACGCGACATAACTTTTAGCACTTGATTGTCGCGCCCCTGCGCTTCTCCGACTCTCGTATCTCAAACATAATCTGAATGCCGGTAAAAAGACACCCACACGCGACAACCAAGAATATCAATCCTAGATCCGAGTTGGTCAGCGAAGTTACTTCAAAGCAGAACTAGGGGAGCTTACCGGACCACTCGTCCAAGATGCCTGCCACGATACTCCGCAAGCCGTCCAATCCAACAGCAAAGCCCACCAGATTAGCCGCCATCATCATGAGCACGTTAGCCACCGCGCCCACACAGCATAGCATGCGATACTCTGTCGGCCGGCTCTCCCACTGCTTCTTGGGGAACAGATAGGCCGCGGTCCACTCAGGCACCATGAAGAGCACAATCAGCCACCCCCAGATCAGCAGCCGCAGCTGAATATCGTGCCACAGGGCCACAAACGTGAACACAGCCAGGTACGTAATCGTCGACCTAGCTGCCGCGGCCCACCCACGGAACGATGAGCCGCCCAAGGGTACAAAAAGGTAGCGCACCAGCCAGCGGTTGTAAGAGCGGTGCCATGCCCGCCAGAACAGCTGCGTGCTGTAATTGTTGCTGACGCAGCGCACCATATTCTCCGGGGGATCGATGCCGTCTATGAGCGCCCACAGGCGGAAGAGACGCCAGGGGAGCAGGAGCTTCAGCCAGATGATGTGCAGGTTAAAATACGACAACAGGCTGAGCTGCGCCGCCGTGTAGTCTCCCCAGACGGGGCTGGCCATGCTAATGGCACCGACATAGTCAAAGTGCAGGATGAGCTCCATGGCGAGCAGCACAAGAAGAAAGCGAATACCGTATCGGAGCGTGCGCCGTTTCTCAATACTGGCTGCTTGGAACTTTTGCTGTGAAATGTAGTCATTGAACGTGAGGATCGGTCCGGCCAGATACAGCGGCGCGTAGATGGCGTAGGCGACGTAGTTTCGGAACGAGTATTCGTTGGGTTGGGCGGATATTGTGACGCGCTCTCGCTCCGAGAGGTTCGCCAGGTCAAGCTGTTTCTTCTTGTGCACATGAGCGAGATTCGACAAACAGCAGGGAGGGTGCATCATCTCAGGGAGGGAACTGCTATTTTTTTTTGGCTTGAGTCTCTAGACGCTTACCTCCAATGACTGGGCGCTCCTCTTATTATCGAGGCTCCAATAATAGTCCATATTGTAACTAATCAACCGCAGAATAGTAATGTTGAACAGCACCTCCCACCTCGCGTGGATGCCTCCAAAGCTATCCAGCCAAGCACCCGTCTGCATCAGGGGCGAGTCCGTCAGCTCTCCGGGGCCTTTCCCCGCGAGCGGTGGGGAGATATGACTCGCCATATCGCGCAAATGGTAGCCTGCGCATAACTCGTTTGCGAAGAGCGTCGCAATGTTGAAAACCCAGGTAGCGACGGGCACATAGCGGCGCGGCAGCTTCCTTCCCAGTTGGAAATTCAGGTATAGAATGGCGAAGACTTTTACCGCTGAAATGCCATGCAGAATGATCAAGAAAAGTATCGCAAAGGCAAAGTCGAAAGAAGCACGCTGCTCTAGTCGCGCAGAGCCGTTATTGCCTCTTGTTATTTCTCCCGCGGGCTTGTAGACCGAGTTCCAGGTTCGCCGTAGCAAAGGATGCAGAAGCAGCAGACCAGCCATGTAGCCGAGGTTGCTTCGAAAGGTGTGGTATTGTGCGTCGGAGACATCGATCTTGCGGCCGGGGATCCAGCCATCGGACAGGAAGCGCTCGTACTTGTGGTATCGCGGGTCGGAAGCTATGGGTTGCCAACGGGTCTCATCAGTCTGGGCCACGCTGGCTATTTTCCCAATGGATTGATGGATAGAGCGTACGTCTCGAGACAGCATATGCGGTCCAGAACATGCAGGGCAGCGCCACCACTACTATCACGTAGTATAGAAAAAACTCGGGCGTCTTCCATTTGGACGGCGCGGCTTGAGCCTGTGCCTGAGCGGCGGCTTTCTTGACGGCATCGGGGTCGTTTCGCGATTCAATGACTGTTCGATACGACGTGGAGGAGGAGGTCACGAAGCGGGTGTCGAGAGTGTCGAGGTCGTAGACATGGCGGACAGACGAGAGTATGCCCATGATGGGCGGCGTCGGAGGCGAGGCCTCGTCGTCTCAACTTAAGCAGTGAGGTGGGATGTGCCAGGCTTCAGGGCATGTCGATGACAGAACGCTGTCGGAGTCGAGGTCGAAGATGTGGAAGCTGGACTGGCGCGTCGCCACGGAATGTATCGATGAGCTGTGCCCTGTGGGACCGGCCAAGGGTGCCGAGTCCCGAGACCCGAGTCTCGATTTCCCCACAAGCCACAACACCATTTCAACTACAGCATCACATCACCACATTACAACACCACATGGTCATATCACGTCAGGCAGACACTCGGCATCCTATAATAATTTAAGGATTCACCATCCAAAATGAAACGGGCATCTGTATCAACTAGGCGAATCTCAGTAAGGGGCTCAACATGCGACTAGGTACTATTCATGGACCAGGGAGGGCACGTCGAGAGGATGTGAAAGAAAAACCTCACTCATGCGGCCTCATCGTTCCAGTGATCTCGGAATCGCGCAGTCTTAACCGCCATCTCCTTTTATCTGCTCGTGCACCTGAATTTGACTGCCGAACCAGCATATCAACGTTCCAACGAGACTCTACGTCATGAAAATCCACGAAAATTCACAGCCTCTCTCACTGGGCCAAGAGCCCCTCGACTCAACCCCTTTGTGCCTTTGTGCCGATGGTGCAGTGCGCAAAAGACATGAAGGCCTCGCCACTCCTCCATCAGCATTTTGGGCCTTAAGTGTTCACCTCCTTGACCAAACCAGTCAATAACGATGTCCGACGCGGTGTAGAGCTGCCACTTTACCCCCTCGATTTTCCCACGCATTCGTCAAGTTCTCAAGAAGCGCATCCACGTCATTCGCACCGCCGCCCCAGGGACTTTTGTTCCACAATCTCGAATGGACGGGTGCCGGCAGCTGGCAGTAATAGAATGGCCACACTGACCAACATAATACCTCAGGCATCATCGTCTTACGGAACATGGCTTCATTGAATTCTTATCCTGGTCTCTCTTCGTCTCTCACAAACCCCAGCGTCAAGGAAACAAGAAGAACTTACCGCCATGGAGAGTCAACCTGCCGTACCAGAGTACCAGCAGTTCATGCCACGCTTCCTGTTGGAAAACTTCTCTCATTCCTTCCGAATCTACGAAGAAAGTGAAGGTATCTGCAAAGACGATGAAGCAGCTCGGCTCGCCTCACTGAAACGAATTGGCTCCTTGCGACGTAATGGAAAGAAAATGCGACGTGGCGAGTCCATCGTCAACCGCGTCGACATGTCTTCTGAATTCGCCCCCATCACGAAAACCCCCGTGGGGTGCGACTGCGGTCGCTTCCGCATTAGCCAGAGGCCAGGCATCTCGAACAAGGAGCAGAACAGAATCGAGAACAAGTTCATTCGCCTCGAGTCGGAAGCCAGTGTGATATTCCGCCGCATGCTGACTGCCTTGGCAGAAAACTCTTCAGGCCTGTGGCTTACGCGCGAGGAGAGGAACCTGGTGCGGAAATTTATGTTTGTCATGAAATATCGGGGCCCGGATAACTTTAAACGCTATTGCCACGCGACGATGACAACGTATGAGGCCGAAGACAAGGAACATCTGGCGATGTACATGAAGGAACACGGCTTTTTGAGGCCAATTGACGTGTGGCTGGATAATCTCGACAAGCTCATCGACGTCAAGATGGATGCGGAGATGAATTGGATCCAGCAGCTCCCAACCCGCATGTATCCCACCGACGCGTACTGGGCCATAACGCATTGCCAGTCGTCCTACATGACCCTCTGTACCTCATCCTCTTATGACGCGGAATTTCTCGTCACGGATAACTGCTACAGCATTGCCGAGGGACCACGCCAGTTCCTCTGGGACGCGACATCCGGCAAACTTACCAACAAGCAGTGGACGAGCCTCCATGAGTTTGGGCTCATCTCGCCTCGACTTGTCATTGTCCTTCGCAGCTGCCAATTTCCATGCCGGGAAGACGGCGAAGATGCGAAATTTAAAGCTGCTCGTGACTTGTGGCAATCCTGGGAGAAGGACAGGTTTGAGCCGATCTCCCACCCGCAGCTGGCTGATCCGCCTAGTTTCAAAGCCAGCAACAATTATTTTGACCTCGCAAACGATGTTTTCCGGGTCGTTCCAGAGCTGGTCGAAAAGCGGTCACGAGGAGATCCCTTCTTCTTCAACTTCTTCCCCCTCGAGAGCGGCCACGTCGACTACATTAACGGCGTCTTCTTGGATAATGCCAGTTCGTGCAGCAGTCTTTTATTTCACTCTGAGGCCGCACTCCGTCGCTCTCTCAATACCTACGTGTCCAGCTGCAGTTACTTTCCCAATCGCGTCGTGAGCACGAGTACTCCTGCTATTGCTGCTGCTACTATTACACCTGCAGAGGTCCAACGCGCATGCTTGGACAAAATGACAGCGCTGCTTGCCCAGATTGGCTCAGAGAAGCGGCTCTGTTGGGAGGATATCTCGGCAATGGCCTCCACAGACGAGGAAGAAAGCCAGTGTATGCTTGAGGCGTTGCGACAGGGTCTGCCTTATTATTTGCGGCATATCCCGGGCGGTGATAATGCATCACCGTTTGTGCAAGTATATCAGATGTTAGGTGAGATAATCGATATCCTGTTTCCCTTTCCTCGAGTGTGTTCACTGACTCCTAGACAGGAGGCTCAAATGAAAGGCTGTCCGACGACATGGACCAATTGACACGCATGCTCAAATTTGACTTATGGTCTTGCGACAACGATGACGGAATACGACAGTGTAACCGCGAATTTTTCACCGAGCATTATCTGACTCTCCTCCAGCGTCGGCTGTGGCTGTACCTAAAGCTCCGCAGGCTTCCAGATCTAGCGTATCACAATAGGGAGCAGCACCATGTGAACTTCTTCAAGTCTGAAGCGAATGCGCCGGAGGACGTTGTCGCACGAGGTACGTTCTCCATGGACTCAGCTCAGTTTTTTTTGGCGACCCCGTACTTCTTTATCTTCATCACGAATGCTTACATAGAGTACTTGTAACTTAGCTCGGCAGGTCATAAAACCGGACAGACTGAACCAGATGATGCACTGGGCTGCCAGCAACAGCATGTTGAAGACTCGTCCGCCGGGCTTTGATCCTTGGGCGCGTATTGTCAGCTCAGACTATCGCGGTGTTCGGCAGCTTGAGATGCTCCAAGAATTCACATTTAGCAGTACGCGAGACCCCTTTTCAGCCCATCCCTCTCTGTCTCTCTTTTTCGTTGTCCTTTTATATATGCTTGACGACTAAGAATCTTCATTAACCGGAACCGTGCGCACAGGAAAAATCCAAGACTGCGGCAAGTCGTCCATCCGCGGCTTTTTTTGGCACCTCCTCCCCAAGTTACATCTGTGCATGCGGTCAACTAACTGGAATATGCATGTTGAACAGGGATCCTAAAAATCGAGCAGTTCTGTTCCTTTGTTGCCGCTGGAATTCATCCTGCCCCCGAGTCGAAGGATTACAGCCCCTCTCTTCTATCATGGTTTACTGCTGAACAAATGGCCGAAATGGCGATGAGGTTGGCAGTTGAGCCGTTCTTCAAGAGCTTGTTGCGCGGAGATCTGGAAGAAGGTGATTTGGATGCGCTGGCGAAAGTATTTTTTGAGCTTCTCTATCCTATCACACCTGAGAGGCGTGACTGAGTTGGGTATTGTGGCAGATCTACGAGTTTATACACTCTAGGTAGGTACGTACATCATACATTTGTGTGTAACTGTTTGGTGGCAGTTGCGGCCTGCAACGCTCGAGCAACGAGATACGGAGGATTTTGACGAAGAGAGGAAGGTATATTCTTCATGTTTTTGCTGCGTAATGCGTTGCTTGCTGCGCCGTGGCCGGAGGGCAAATCATTTGGCATGTTGGACGTCTGCTCGTATGTCTTGTTCAGGTCACGTTTAGGACATTCGCACACCAAGTACCTAGGCGGAGAAGGGTGCGATTGAACATTTCCCTACATTACTATACACATGACGGATGACATTTTGAGATATGGAAGTGAGAGGGAGAGACATTGCGCGTCGCCACGAGCTTTGGCGGCGAGTAATTCCTCGCAAGACACAACATCAACATTTCAGCAACGGCAGTTGCCACACAGTGCTACAGGTGAAGGTACTGATGAAAACAGGCACAACAATCCATGTGACATGATGACGCGTCAGAAAGTCACCTAAAAAAATCCATCAGATGCATTGAATCTATAACTGATACGAGGACCTTGTTGAGTAGGATCTGGGGGGCAAAATGGATTGTTTACTTGACTAAAGAGCTAGATTAAAATGCAGTGACACGAATCTGTGCCAAGAGGTAGGCCAAACTGAAGTCTGCGACCCGAGTCACGTGGTTTCATTTTGGTGTGTATTGCATCAGGAAAGCTGTAGTGAATCTGGCTACACAATGAAGATTTCCCTCTCGGCTCCGGGAGCGCTGCCGCGGGCTGTTCTCGCTGCGCTCGCATCGTCAAAAACTCTGGTCGTACCAACCATAGACCCCGTTGCGGAGGCGCACCTTCCTTCAGTTTTGAGACGCTTCGGCACACCTTCCTTCAGTTTTGCCTAATAATTATCTGGAAATGGCGCCGCTATAAGCGTCCGTGATCCTTTTCCCTGCTCGTGCAGTTGTATTTGTCTATGAGCCCGCGACATTCGCGTCGTGACGAACCTGTTTGTCATGCAATCTCTCGACTCAGCCCATGGGCCAACGGGGCATAATGCACAAACACGAGGCCCTCGACATCCGGAGTATCGGACTTCCCAAGAGCGTCGACCAAACCCAGTTCCATCAGTACGACTGTTACGACATACTCCGTCTGGAGCTCGACCTGGGACCTTCAGCTCCTCATCTTCTCAGCTCCAGCTGCCAGCACCTCCGTTTTCTCCCGCGCATTGCTGCCAGGCTATGAACTGAGAAAACACCTCATTGAGACCGCTGAATCATGCCAGATGGCCATTCGTTTGCAATTTGGCACCTAACGTCATGTTTCAAGGGGCTGCACTGCCGATTAATCCCACTCTTCTTGGACTAGTCACATCAGATGAGCGTCAGTTCTTTTAGAAACGAGGTGGATGGCAGTCAACTTCACAGCACAACGTATCCTGATTCAGCAGCAAAGCAAACTCACACACACACACACACACCTTAGACCTTAGGCATCATCTTATTCGAAGCCTCTTCTTATGCTCCTCGCTCACAGTACATGGCTTCATAGTTTAGTCTCTCCTTCCTCTCATAAAAGTCCCAGCACCGAGAAGATTCCAAGGACAACAAAATCTGTCGCCATGGAGAGGCACTCTGCTGTCCCAAAGCAGTACTTCGTACCGCGTTTCTTGTTGGAAAACTACTCTCACCCCTTCCGACCTCGCGGGAAAGAGGAGGGAGCTCATCTCGCGTCCCAGACCCGAAATGCCTCGCCACGAGGCAATGGAAAGAAGATGAGACGAGGCGAGTCTGTCGTAAACCACGTCGACATGTCTACTGAAGTCGCTTTTGTCATAGAAAAGCCCGTAGGGAGCGTCTTCGGTCGGTTCAACATGTACCAGAAGGCAGGAATCTCGAACAAGGAGCAGACCAGAATCGAGCACAAGTTCAACCGCCTCGAATCGGACGCCAGTGCGATATTCCGCCGCATGCTCACAGCCTTGACAGCGAATCGTCGCGGCCTATGGCTCACGCGAGAAGAGAGGAACCAGGTTCGGAAATTCTTGTTCGTCATGAAATATCGGGGCCCGACCAGCTTTGGCCGCTATTGCCACGAGACAATGGAAACGTACAACGCCGAAGACAAGGAGCAGTTGGCGATGTACATGAGGGAGAAGGGATTCTCGAGACCCATTGACGTTTGGATGGACAATCTCGAAAAGCTCATTGACGTCAAGATGGACGCGGAGATGGATTGGATCCAGCAGCTCCCAACTCGCATGTATCCCACCGACGCGTACTGGGCCATAACGCATTGCCAGTCGTCCTACATGACCCTCTGCACCCCATCCGCCCGCAATGCCGAGTTCATAGTCCCAGACAACTGCTATAGCATTGCCGAAGGCCCGCATGAGGCCCCCATGGACGCAACATCCGGCAAGCACGCTATTCAGAAGTGGACGAGCCTTCACGAGTTCGGTCCCATCTCGCCTCGGCTTCTTATCGTTCTTCGAAGCGCCCTATTTCCATGCCCGCAGGAAGACGGCGCAGACGCGGATGTCAGAGCAACTCGTGAACTGTTGCAGTCCCATCAGGAGAGAATGCTTGGGCCTCTCTCCGAGACGCTACTTGCTGATCTGCCCGTCTCCAAAGCCAGCAACAACTATTCCAAGGTCGTAGACGGTGTGCTTCGGGCCATTCCAGGAGCGGCTGGCGCGCCATCACGAGGACACTCCTTCTTCTTCAACTTTTTCCCCCTTGAGAATGCACATGTCGACCGCATCAACGGCGTTTTCTTGGACAATGCGAGCTCGTGCAACAGCCTGGTGTACCATACCGAGGCCGCATTCCGGCGCTCCCTCGAGTGGTACATGGATGACTGCGAATACTTTCCCAAAAACTTCGCCAGCACTACCACTGCTGCTTCTGCTGCACCCTCAGACCTTCAACAACGCGCGTGCTTGAGGAAATTCGGAGGACTGCTCGCCCAGCTTGGCTCGGAGAAGCGGTTCTATCAGGAAGATGTCCTGCCGACGGTCTCCACGCAAGCAGATGAGAGACGGTCTTTGCTTGAGGCGTTGCGACAGGATCTGCCTTCCCTTTTGCGGTACGTTCCGGATGGTGATGACGCTTCGCCTTTTATGCAAGTCTATCAGATTTTAGGTAAGACACTCGATTCCTGCTTCATCAGATCTTCTTCTTCTCAAAAATCTATTTCCTCGATTGTTACTGACGCCTTAATCAGGGGGCTCAAAAGAGACCCTGCAGGAGGACTTGATCCAGTCGGCGCGCATGCTCGAATTGCGTATCAAAATCGATGTATGGTCCCGCGGCGTCGACGAGCAGTTACGACACAGCAACCGCGAATATCTCGATCAGCAGTACCTGATGCTTCCCCGGCGTCGGTTGTGGCTATACCTCAAGCGCCGCAGGCTCTCAGAGGACATGGAGCATCATAAAGAGAGCCAGCGTCCTGTGGACTTGCACACGTCTGTGTTGGATGCACCGGAAGACGTTGTTGCACGAGGTATGTCCTGTCTGGGGCTCGATCCTATCTTCTGGCCACCTCATATCCTCTTTTCTTCTTCTTCATGTTAGCTCACGTGCGTTACTTAGCTTGGCGAGTCGCGAAACCGGGCAGCCTGAACCATTTGATGTATTGGGCTGCGGGCAGCAGCCTGTTTAAGAGTCGTCCACCGGGCTTCGATCCCTGGGCGCGTATCGGGAGTTTGGGCCATCGCGGAATCCAGCATCTTGCGATGGTTCAGGCGTTCGCATTTAGCAGTACGAGAGACATCCTTTTTTTTCTCCTCCTGTGCTTTTCTTCAACTTTCTTGATCGCTGACTGAAACCCGTGTGCACAGGAAAAATCCAAGACTGCGGCAAGTCAAAACGTCCCGACTCCCCTCTCCCCC
The DNA here is from genome assembly GCA_029405325.1 of Claviceps purpurea. NCBI lineage: Eukaryota > Fungi > Ascomycota > Sordariomycetes > Hypocreales > Clavicipitaceae > Claviceps > Claviceps purpurea. The sequence continues at coordinate 723,590 of CM055783.1, read as the reverse complement.
CCCATCCCGGAAGCCCTATCTTGGTTCATGTGCCAACCAGTCAGCTAATTGGGTACATGTTGAACAGGAATCCTAAAAATCGAGCAGTTCTGCTCCGTTATTGCCCCCGGAGCTCGCCTTGCCGCTACGTGGCAGGATTTTGGCTCTCTGCTGGCCATGTTCACGACTGACCAAATGACCGAAATGGCTATTAGGTTGGTTGTTGAGCCGGTCTTCAAGAGCTTGTTGAGCGGAGATCTGGAAGAAGGTCTCCTAAATGCGCTGGCTGAAGTTTTTTTTAAGCTTCTTTGTCCGCTCGTACCTGAAATGCGTGCCTGAAATGATTGCTAGAGCCTAAGATAGGTAAGAGAGTGGTATATACACGTACACATGCACGTATACACGAGTGTGTGACGTGGCTTCCTGGGGGACTTGCTGCTATGGCGCTCGCGGCTCGAGTGATGGAGACAAAGGCTCAAGGAATCCGAATGAGACCATGAACGTAAGATTTTGGTGCTTCCGCTGCGTATCTTTGCTTGCTGTTGATGATGGGCAGGTTTCGTGCTATGCGTCAATTCGCATGCCTTGTTGAGCCGCGCAGGGCGCGCAACCTTCAATAACAATCAAAAGTTAAACCAGTCAGAGTCCATCCAGACCAAAAGGAAGATCGATTGTGAGTGTGAAAGCTGAAAGCACTACGCAAAAAAAGGAGTCGTTGGTGAGAGACTCAAAAAAACCATCTCCAGGGCGTGATTCGAACACGCGACATTCTGATTGAGCTGTTCCATTACAGTCAGACGCCATAAACCAACTAGACTACCCGGAGGATCGCATCCGATCAAGGTTGCTTAGTCAAATGCGCTTGTTAACAGAAACGTTACATAGGATTATATATTTATCAAGAAAGGGCGACCCTGAATGCTCTGCCAAGCAACTTCATGCAGGCGCATCATCAGGAATAGGACTTTCTTGCACAACACTTTGCCCGCTGGGTTACAAAAATAATCATCAGACCATGTGTGACCTGCGAATTCACGTTCTTAGTATTTCGCATACATTCATCTGTGTGTGTGTGTTTGCATGTATCTACAACGCACATTTTCAAGAGTTCTCAAGCATTTTCGCACAAGCCCGGAAAACTGTCGCGGAATAAAGAGGCAAACACGAAATGTGCGCCTCCACTGCGCGTCGGCACACGATTTCTTCAGTTTCTCTCAATCAACCTTCCAAAGAAGGACATCCGAGTCGTTTCGGAATTAGTCGTAATAAAGAAATAAGCCTAGCATTCATTCTCCTTGAGAACTACATACATACTTCATCGCCCTCTTCGTCAACCTCGACATACCTACATAGGTATCTCCTTGTCCCCCTCAGGCCGCCGCCCTCGATCACATCACCCCCGCAAACTTCTCCAACGCATCATGCAAATCCCCAAAAACCCCCCCATGCCACCCCCTCATCTCCTCCCACTCCCCCGGCACCGTCCTCTCAATCATCTTCAACCACGCTCCCACAATGAAATCCGCATACGTAGCCCTCTCCCCCAACACAAACGGCCCGCTCTCATCTCTCCGCAACAACCCCACGAGATGCACACCCAGCGCATCCCGTAACGACATCTTCATCGCCTCCCTCTTTTCCTCATCGAGACGAAAGTCCTCCCAGGACGATGCCCCCGCTCGACGTACGAATTCCGCTTTTGTGGCTTCAGCGCTGGAGGGATCGAGGGGCATATAGTACGCCATGAACTGGACGTGGGCTGAGAAGAGAGCATCGACTTGGTTGTTGAAGTGTGAGTATTGGGCATGGGGGCTCTGGGCGCGGATTTCGGAGAGCGGGATGGGGAATATGGTGTCGTCGATGGTGGAGGGGGGAGCGAGGAGGTCTTTGATGGGAGGGAAGAGGTGGCCTGTGCCGGAGAGGGGGTATTGGGCTTCGAGGTGGGTGGCTATGTCGAAGGAGTCGCCGATGAGGGCGCCGCGGGGAGGGTGGTGGTTCCCGGAGTCGGAATCTGAGTCGGCGTTCTGGGTGGAGGGAGAGGGAGAGGCGTTTGGGTCGTGGAGGATGGGGAGAGTGGCGTAGGGTGAGCCGTCGGCGTAGAAGCGTGTGGGAGGCATGCGGAGGGTTTCGGACCGGAGGGTTGGGATGTCGGGGACGGAGACCCAGACGGTTCGGTAGGGGACGGCTTTGAAGTTGAGGGCGAAGCGGGCTTTCCAGGGGTTGGGAGCGAAGCAGGTAGTTTTGACGGGTGGGCGGGAGACGATGTCGTAGAGGGTGAGGTGAGTTGAGGGGGTGTTGGACATTCTTCCTTGGGTTTGGTGTTTCTTTCAATCTTATTCTTGGTGCTCTATGGCTTGACTTGTCCGCATGAACCAGGTTAAAGCGTATCTTCAGAGCGAAGGTGAGAGGGTAAAAGATGTTCAGGAATGGCGATGACGACGGTGACAGATGGTGATGTTTTTTCTAGTGTTTTGATCTGTACATGGGGACTTTTTATCTCTGATGGAACACTGTTTTGTACCAGCAAGAATAGAAAGTATCAATGGGGCGCAGTGACTCATTTTTATACCACCGTCATGTCATCCCCGGGACCCCGATGGCACCTGAGACCTCCAGAGGCAGTAAAGAGAGAAACATTGGTCACCGTCAAACCCGTACTGCGAGTCTGCAATGCCTCGTGCTACGCTCCACTATTCTGGGATAGTGAGACTCACTGAGGACTCAAGAGAAAAATCGAGCCCATGATATTGGGGCGTAGCACGAGCATATTCTCAGGAAATCATGCATGCAGCATGTCACACAAAAGCCCTTGTGAAGACGCCGAGGGCCGTTGAATGTGTGTGGCTTGACCAATAATGACGCTTCGAACAGGGATACCGCCGACCGGGCATGTTGATTGTCGACTTTACAAAAGTCAGTATGCATGTACGTACACACGAAGTAAACCCCGAGACACTCCCGGCGCTCCCGAAATAATCGGCAGATTCAATGATCAAATGCGGGGTCGAAAGACAGCGTTCCAACTCGCGGAGTTGCATGTTGAGATACGATGTGTTTCAAATGAGAGGATGACAGATGAAGATGTTGATTGAAGGAGCAACGATAGAACTGGAGAGGTCCGGGAGTTATATAATGACTGAGGCCGGAGATCACATGACTTGGTCTCTGGGGCCTATTGCCAGGTTCTAACACTCCCCCTTGCTCCAAAGTCAACTCCGAAAAGTAGGAGATATATGTAGTTACAATGCTCAATGGTATTACAAATGTGAAAGGCGATCAAAATGAGACGCCTGCTACCCTCAGTAAAAAACCCAGTGGGAAAAAGAGCGGTAGCGCTGTCCGGCCTGTGCCTTTCCCTTTTAAGAAGAACATGTGTGTGTAACAATATGAAAATGAGGAAGTAATTGTTGAAGTGTTTGTCAGGAAGCAGGGAACTCGAGGCTCAGTGCGTCCCTGAATTTTTCGAAGGCAGGTCGAGGTAGAGGTTTCGTAAGGCCATCGGCAACTTGATCGGACGAGGGTACATATTCGAGTGAAGCAATTTGGTTAAAGCGTTTACTGGGGGAACTCCTGAAACAGGAACCGGAAACAACATCGATCCTTGGCGACAATCAAGGTGCAATCGCACTGGCAAAGAATCCCCAAAACCACGCGCGCACTAAGCACATTGACATCCCAGGCTATCTGTTTCATCCTTACAGAGGGCCATTGGATGTCAATGTGCTTAGTGCGCGCGTGGTTTTGGGGATTCTTTGCCAGTGCGATTGCACCTTGATTGTCGCCAAGGCTCGATGTCGTTTCCGGTTCCTGTTTCAGGAGTTCCCCCAGTAAACGCTTTAACCAAATTGCTTCCTTCGTGGCCTGTGTCTTTCTATGATAGGAGAGTTTTGGCACTGTTCGTCTGGAGTCGGAGGGTTGTCTTGCGTTGTGGTGGACGGAGGAGAGTCTTGCGGCGTCAGGCCATCGATGAACGGGATCGGTCCGTCATTGGTGTCTCCCCCTGGCTGTGACGCTGGAGGGCTCACCGATGTGCAGGCGTAATGAGTTGGTAGAGTCACCTAGGGGGAACAGCCCTGTGACACATCCCCGGTTTTCACCAAAGCTCGCCTCGAGCGATATTTAGTATGTGTGAACACGATCGTCTCTTGGCTTATCCGGGTTGTCAGCGGCAAATTTCTTCAAAAGCATTTTGGCATCGTCCCCTAGGAAATGTTCAAAAGGTTCCCAGGTCCAGTGCCTCTGTGCAGGATAGCCTTCCCATTTGACTAAATACTTGACGTTGCCGTCAAAGGCTCGCGAATCACAGATCTCATCCACGGTATAATCTTGGAAAAGCTGGCGGGCGGCTGGTTCAGAAACTTGGAATATCATGCCGCATGCCGAATTTTGTTTATCTTGCCATTCTTCCTTTGCCTTGGCTGCCGCATCATCACTGACGTCGCCGGCGTGGAAGTCGGCGCTGCCTTTGCCCTTGAGAAGTTTCGCGTAGCCGGTCATGCGCAAGGCGGCGGTTATGTCTTCATACTAAATCACCCAGCCACTGGGTGGGTTGAGGGGACGGATCTTGTCCAATGGGGTGGCGACTTTGTTGGTCATATTGGCTTATCGTTTATTAGAATGGTTTTGTCGTTGCAAAGATTTGGTAGCAGTAGTTTGCGGAAGAAAGTCTTGCAGAGCAGAGGTAGCGGAAGACGTCCGTAGTAGAATTGCTCGTGGTCCTTAAGTCTTGATAGAGGTGACTGAGAGATGGGACGTTCAAGAAGAAGTGTGTAGTCAGTGTTTCGGTGAGGTGACACTGTAAGTAAGGGTGAATAAAGGTAAATCAGTGTCGCCTACTAGTAGGCTAGCGTACTACTGTGAAGAAATTTGTCTGGGCTCTTGAAGCGGACAGTGGGTCAGTGTCGCAAAGCGTACTACTGTAGAGATTTGAATTGAAGTTCTCGGCGCGTCCGAAGGATCGGTCGTGCGCACGTCCTGATTGAGCTTTGAAGTTCTCGGAGCGACCTGAAGATTAGTAGCTAGTGCGCACGTTTTGATCTGAGTTGCGAGGACCTTCGAGACCATTCCGCGTTCGCGTTTTCTGACTTCCGCTATTGCTTGGACTGTATGAGCAGTCTTGGGGCTAGCGAGTTACGGTTGTAGGCAAGGATGGCGGAGTGGTTGGGACGTTGGCCGATTGCGGCTTGCGCCCAGCCATCCTAAAAATTTCGAGGTGTTGGCTATTATGACCAACACTTGAACTATCCGGAAGCTTCAAGTTGCTCAATTAAGGTCAACCCTAAGAACTTCCGAAAAACTCGATGACGATGCTGATTAAAGCCCACGCTTAGACCAATCCTGTAAGCCATAATTTCTGTCAAGGAGATGATTGTCAGTGAGTTGAAAATGTGTCACTGTGTTCGGAATGTACGGTATGAGAGAAGGAGTTCTCATAGAGATTATGGTCAACTCGTCCAGCGGTAGCTGTTTTGACCGTCTGCGTGGTTTTCAGCTTCTTAGATGCGTTGTTGAATTTTCCGTCAGGGGAATGCCTTGTGTAAGATTTTCGTTCGAAAATCTCGATCGAGTAGGAGTTTCTTGTGCCAATCCTCTTGCAGTGGATGGTAGCGCAATTTTGGGGTGTATCGATTGAATGGAATTCGTATGGTACAGACCCAAAGCGTCCGGGCTCATAACCTGTTTCAAATGAGAGGATGACAGATGAAGATGTTGATTGAAGGAGCAACTATAGAACTGGAGAGGTCCGGGGGTTATATAATGACTGAGGCCGGAGATCACATGACTTGGTCTCTGGGGCCTAGGGATGGGCAAAATGTGTAAATTACGATCCTCGGTGTAATTTACATTGTATTTTACACGTAAATTACGCGTAAATTACATTATATTAAAATTGTAAAATACGAGAGGCTTGGGCCCACTCTGTGCCTGATCCAGTCCAGTTGCAGCGCCCATGCGCCGGTTGGCACATCATGATGTTGAAATACCTATCTACGCCCATCATCCATGGGCCATGTTGCATATCTCTGCTCGTCTCTAATTCACAAGCTACACGTACATATGCGCATTCCTCCACGTAGAGATATCGCATTGTTACTCAAACTCTTGAACACTGCGCGCATCTAGATTCTACCGCAACGATGCCTCGATCGTAGCACAGCATTCCTTCAGGGTAGGAGCAGATCGTCGCCGAAAAGTTCAAATGCCGACACTGCGCCGCTCCCCTGGGCACCACGGATATATTGCGACTCATGCGACACATTGCACTGTGTCCCGATGCTTCATTTGACATGCAATAAGGTCTCCAAAGGCTGTATATATTCTTGTGACTGGTTCTGTGTTCTCTATCGTCAATTGTTCAACCTGTCTTATCGAAGAGAGAACGCCTGCAGCGAAGTGTATCGTCGGTTGCTCATGAGAGAACGTCCAATTATGTTGCGACATTTTGCGAGATGGACCCACAAGAATAAGTGGGGTACTGTAATCTGTAAATTACAATTTTTCCTCGGATAATTTACAGCGTAATTTACGCGTAATTTACAAGACTTGTAATTTACATGTAAATTGTAAACTCCATCCCTACTGGGGCCTATTGCCAGGTTCTAACACGATGGGGGCGATGGATCATGGGGCAGAGCACATGGCAGCTGGGATACAGAAGCGAAAGAGAAGAACGAGGAAATTCCGAAACAAGCTAGAAAGGGGGGAAGAAGTCGGAAGAACAGTCGAAAAATGCAAAGGGGCGGTCAATGGTAGACTTGGAGATGAAGGGTTTGACAGTGTAGCTTGGGGGGTCATGGAGCCCAGGACGGCTTTTGCACAGGGAAGACGAAAGAGTAGGTCGCAGAATGTTTAACTTGAGGGCGCTTTTTCACCCTTTACATACTCCGTACTCGGTATTGTCCTGCAGATACTCGTGGGTGAAACCTTTTCAAAAGGACACCCACTACATATATCTAGTGGGTGACACAAACCGAGTACTTTGACGAAAGTCGAGAACAAAAAAATGCCCCACTTAATCGCGTCTCCCCTCACTTTCCCTCGCGTTTCCCTCAACACAACACCATTCTCGAGAAACAATTTCTAGCATTTTCGCATCAACACCGTTCCAATAACTGCCCCATCACGTACTAGTGCATCATGCCACCTCATAATAAACCAGGCCTGCCCTGGTGGTTGCGCGAGACATCGTGATCGACCAAGGTCGCCCTCGCCGCGGCAACCACAAACGCCTGACTCTTAGGGCAGCCGCAGATTTATTCTTTTGAACTCATGAGTGAGGTACAATCGCGAGGACTCACCTTCACCGACTGGTTTGGATGTGACGAGTTTATGCGGGATCCCGATAGACCCGAACATATCTGGCACGAGCCGTATATTGAGCGCCCCGAAAGGAGCGTATCTGGCGACTGCTCGTTATAGATGGCTTCACTGGCAAAACTTCATTGGAGTTGATGCAATACTGCCTTCGGTTTGGCATCGAAATATGTGTTCTTCCGCCTCACTCCACCCATCTGACGCAACCGTTGGATGTTGGTGTTTTCCAGCCGTTGAAAATGGCCCATCAACGTGTCCTTCGAAAACACATCCGCGATGGTGACCTGCAATTCAACCGCTCTGAATTCATTGCTCATCTTCATGAAATCCTCTCCTCCGGCTTTACGACGCACAATATCATGAATGGTTTCGAAAACAGTGGGATTTTTCCCGTCAATAGTTCTAGGGCGATTCACGCGCTGAAAGAGAAGAAGAAATCCGTTCTTGCAACGTCAGCGCCCGCGATTCAGTCTCTCCTTCCAAAGGAAAGACGTTTTAAAGATGCAATCGAGACGGCTCGTCACATTCGTCATAACTATTTCGATTGCTTCGATTCAGCAACTCGCCAGGCGTTCAGCGTTGTCGAAGATGTGCTCAGCGAGGCAGTGTTTCTTTCCAGCGTCGCAGAAAATCACATAAAGAGCCGGCAAGATCGCATTGCTGCTGTGAACAACAAGAAGAAGAGGGGGAAGCAAGCACACCCGACAGCGGATGAGGGGGGTTATCAAATCGGTTGATTGTGTCAAGAAGCAGAGCATCATCGCCTCGGCAGAAGAAGCAAACGAGGCCGAGTCACGCCGTCAGCACCGTGAGTGGAAGCGATTGAAGAAGCTAGAGGACGAAAAACTGAAGCAGCTAAAAAAGGAGGAAGATGAGAAGTTGAAAGTTGAATGGCGGAAACATGACAAGTGGGATGTAAATGGCGACGGCAAGCCGAAGCGTATCGGCTTCAAGCGTTGGAAGATATGGAAGGGATATGAGGCAGCTGATGATGTTCTTTCCCTCCACTCCGTACGGCAACCATCTCCAGCTCCCAGTGAGGAGTTGTACTATTACGACACGAGCCGTCCTGCTGCGTCACAACGCTTTACGAGCGTCTTCGTAAAGCCGACAATGCTAATATCTATCGCAACCCGTTTCGAGAAATGCCGACGGTACCATCAAGTGATAGCGTGGAGATCATACTCGACAACTCACGGGGTACGCCAATCAGTGAAGACCATGATGATGATACCTTCGCTACTATTGATGGGCCTCTTGACTCAGGCGATCTCGATAAGCAGGACGCGTATGATGAAGCTATCTGTGAACTTGATCTTACACAAGTTGACGGTGAAGAGGAGCCTGACCTGCCTCCTCCCCCTCCTGCGTCACCGCCTCCGGACCGTAAATAATACCCATCAACGTATCATAGACTCATGGATATGATGCATGAACATAGGCAGAAAAGGCGGCGGACTACGTAGGTAGTTAATTATAATGTCACGTTCGCGCCATTACAACGGCCGAAACATCACACCCTTCACGCCTCAAAGGATAGAAAATTACGCTTAAGCGAGGAGATCTTGATCGATTAGAATGTCGCACGCATGGTATGATGCACTGGTACCTGATGAGGCAATTATTGGATAGGTGTTGATGCGAAAATGCGAGAAATTGATTCTCGAGAATGGTGTTGTGACATGTGTTGAGGGAGACGCGATTAAGTGGGGCAATTTTTTGTTCTCGACTTTCGTCAAAGTACTCGGTTTGTGTCACCCACTAGATATACTGGCGGGCTACCTTACAGGTAGGGGGGGATGAAATTGAATCGCCCGCCAGTAGGGTCTCATTATGAACCCCATTTTGTTACACAGGAACCCCAACCGCCGCGACCGGCGATATTTTGTCGTACACGTGACCATCCGCCCCCTGCATCTGCTTTCAATTCTCGGCAGACCCTCCATCATCCGAATTCATACCATCCCATCGCAGTTCCTCACGAAGCTTTGTATGTAACGCCATTTTTCTCATGTATGAAGCATTTGCGCCTACGGCTAACGATATACGAAGCGCGTCTACAGTGTTCTCACCATGGATCGTGCCTCTGAGCCAGTCCCCGAGCAAGCTTTTGAGCCATTGCAAACATTTGAGTCGTACGAAGACGCGATCGAGTCAGCCAAGCAGCTAGCTTCAATTCAAGGCTACAGCCTCGCAATCCAGCGGCGGACGAAAAATTCCGAGGATGTTGTAAGCTCTGTTCGTTTACGCTGCTCGAAGGCATTCAAATCCGTTCTCTACGATACCGGCACGCACCCCTCGAAGAAGAGGCGCACGAAAACTCGCAAAGAGTCATGCCCTTTTCGACTTCTCATCGCCCGTGATGATCAAAACCGCTGGTTGATTACGCCCTCACCAAATGCGGATGCGAGGAATCATTCCCACGAACCGGATAAGTTTGGATCGTTTGCCGCCGACCGAGGGAAGATTGTGAGAAGGCATGCGGCCTTCATTCTCACTCAGTGGAACTCTCGCGTGAAGGTCTATCAGATCCTTTCAGGCCTCCGACAGACAAAGGATCGTGATACTTGGCTCTTGAGGGGCCAGGATATCGCAAACTTCCTTCGAGCTCACGATCGAGCTATGCTTGGGGGACGAACCTCGATTGAGTGGCTCATTGATGAGCTCCGCGAGAATCCATATTTTGTCTCAGCCTCTTGCACCGATGATGGTGGCCGGATTCAATGCCTTTTCATCGCTCCACGAAGCGGCATCGATCTTCTGAGGAAGCATCCGGACGTACTGCAGTTTGACTGCACCTACAAGACCAACAAGTTCAAAATGCCTCTTCTGAACATCAGCGGCATTACGAACACGAGGAAAACATTTTCGGTTGCTGCTATATTCTTACCCAACGAGGTCGAGAGCACCTACGCATGGGCTCTCAGTCAATTGCGCCAGCTGCTACATGATGAGGCTATTCCAGGCCCTCGCATTATTTGCACGGATCGTGTTATGGATTAGTCTATGACTAATCGTGGATAGATAAGCGGCAAGTCTGGGATGATTACTTGAGCCTCCCCCACTGGCGTTGGAGGTACTTAAACGGCTAGGAGGGCATTCTTGTCCTTTCTCTTTCTTTCCTCCTTAGTTTTATTGTTAACCATTTCCTCTCGCGCATACATCCAATATCCGTGATGAACCCTCACAATCAATAAAACTCCTTTCGCGACCGGACCGCCCGCGAAAGTAAGATCATGCAGCAAGTCAACAACGCCAAATCCTGCCCGCCCCCGAACCGCTGACCTCTCGTTCGGGTCTGGACACATGGCTTGCGTCGATGCGCGCGAAATTCGCAATCGACGGGTATGCAATTGAGCAACCAATGGCCCAATTCTACTACGTCTATTCGCGCCTCGGGACGTTCCAGACAACGTTCCTCCCCTACGTGACGAGGGCGACCGACTCCAACCACCAGCCGGCAGCTTTTTTTTTACGTACATCAGCGACACGCTCGGGGAGACTCACAAGGAGCGACGATCTGAACTTGGTCAAGATGCGGCAGGGACAGCACGAATCCCTCCACGCGCACACGTCTCGCGTTGGGAATGTACTCTCTTCGAAGCAGGTTCGCAACACTTTCCGACCACGTCGGCCGGCCTGCGCAACGAGTCCAAGACACGACTGGACCGAGAAGAGTGGCAGCTGCCTACGCGGACTTTACGGCACCCCTTTGGGGATTCGACGTTAAGCTCAACTGCCGCGCCCGTGTAACTTGCGTCGCAACAGTCAAATGGCGACCCTATGGACATCAGGCAAAACTTCTGTGGGCGTGTCGAATTTAGGGCTGGGTGCGACAAGCGAAAAAAAAGGAGGAGTTTGATTGGGGCAAATAAGTGGGGTTGGGAAGGAGAGATTTCCATGCGCGTGCGTCGGGACGATGCTGATCGCGGTGGGACCGAGAAGTGCCAATCGTTTGGCCAACGTTTGGCATTGCTGGAAAGTAGGAATTTTTTTTTCCCCAAGGAGTTATTTCGACGGAGTGTGTTTGCGGCCACTGCGACATCAGGCTTGCGCGTGTTTGAGTTCCACGATTCCTGGGAGGAGTCGGCTTGTCGACCAAAGGTTAGGGGTGGTTGGACAGGGAGCCCTCTGCGGAGGGCTGGCATAGTGGCGGCTGCCAGCGTAACGCACGTACCCCCATCGGCTTACGTCCGGACTCTTTGGCTGATCCAAAGGAGGAGGCTATGTTATGGATTAGTCTATGACTAATCGTGGATAGATAAGCGGCAAGTCTGGGATGATTACTTGAGCCTCCCCCACTGGCGTTGGAGGTACTTAAACGGCTAGGAGGGCATTCTTGTCCTTTCTCTTTCTTTCCTCCTTAGTTTTATTGTTAACCATTTCCTCTCGCGCATACATCCAATATCCGTGATGAACCCTCACAGATCGGGAGAAAGCGATCATCAACGCCCTGAGTAAGATGGAGCCTTTCAACGAGTGCCCCTTGCACATTTGCCGCTGGCACGTCAACTCCAACGTTCTTGCAAAGACGAAGGGGTATTTTGGCCCTGCAAGGAAGGGGCCAGACGGGAAGATAGTCCGTGATCCCCTATTTACGGACTTCCTTCACGCATTCTCCGAACTGACTTACGCACCTACGGTGCCAGTGTACGAAGAGCGACTTCAGAATTTCAAACTCATGGTTGGCCCCCTGCCGCAGTTAATTACTGCCTCAAGACCTGGATTCAGCCGTGGGCCGAGCACTTGAGGGGGCCAACCATGAGTTTGAAATTCCTGAAGTCGCTCTTCGTACACTGGCACCGTAGGTGCGTAAGTCAGTTCGGAGAATGCGTGAAGGAAGTCCGTAAATTCGGATGATGGAGGGTCTGCTGAGAATTGAAAGCAGATGCAGGGGGCGGATGGTCACGAAATATCGCCGGTCGCGGCGATTGGGGTTCCTGTATAATGAGACCCTAGATATAGTGGGTGTCCTTTTGAAAAGGTTTCACCCACGAGTAGTCCATAATAATATTGGCAGTAAAGCGGAGCCGTACGTAAAACTGGGGCCATTTCTGTTCTGTGCGTGCAAGTCCGCAAGGAGTCCGCTCACCCGCGGCGACGCAGTCGCCCGCCATCAGGCGCTGTCTGTCGTAATAATTGCAGAAGTCCAGAGTGAGGCCATCGCCGCCGCCAATCCCGCAGTGCCACTGCCTCCCGACCATGTGCTTTTTACACGCACACGTGACCCTACGAACACGGCGACGCAGTCGTCCGCTATCCTGCGCTATCTGTCGTAATTGCAGAGTGCAGAGTGAGGCCATCGCCGCCGTCCATCCCGCAACTGCCTCCCGACAATGTGCTTTTTACACGCACACGTGACACCCAAAACCGCGAATACGGTGGCCCGCCATCCCGCGTTGCCTGCTCAAGCACACTGCAACCTGATTGTTTACTTCTGAAGTTCTGTGCGATTAAATTTGCACAAAACTGTGTCCATTGCGGCGGCGACGCAGTCGCCCGCCATCCTCCTACTATCTGCCCGCGATTGAATTTGCCCGCTACATCCCGGTTCGCCATCGCAGCAGGGCAAAACATCCCATTGCGGCGGCGACGCAGTCGCACGCCATCCCGCGCTGCCTGACAGTGCTGTGACCTCTGACGGGCCCCTATACTCCCCCGGAAGGGCCCCTGGAGGGACATCTGCCACACATGCACGTCCGCAACCGCTATCCCATCCGCAAAACTCCCACATCGCAATCCTCACTTTTCCAGCCCCACGCTCTCCAACCCGAAGCGAAGCGAGGCCGAGTCTTCCTTCGCCCCGAAGCGCAGCGTAGGGCCGCGACGGAAGTTCTCGTTAGGTACATATCGACGTCAAATGACAGGAGGTAAGGGCTACCCTATACCTCAAAGGAAAATTTGGACCAAAACCCTATGATAGATACCCGATGGCGTGAATACACAAGCCTTGAAACATTTGAGAGACACCGCCACTAATGCAAGAGATTTGATATTCTGGCTGACGCCCTGAACTATATCCAGACATAAGACGGGTATGTGCATCTCGGAACTCGAAACTTCATCATTTAGAGTGTATATATCCACGATTCCACAGTCATACTCGGGATGGGGGGGGGGGATCCAATTCACGCCCAAAATAGCAAAATGCGCCTCTTCCAATATACATCCTGAAGAGAAAACCGAAAAAAAATAATAGAAAAGCCAAATGTAAGTGCCCCAACGCCATCTGCGCTGCAAACTCCGTCGCTAAAAAAGCATATAACAAAAAGGCCCTGGTGTCGTATATGATCATATCCGAAACGATGTCCAACACTCCGCCGCCTGATCTGGAGGGATACGTGATTTATTCGGCAACGTAATTTGGAGTGCATGTTTTGGGAGTGGCATTTTCGGGTTGCAACATAGGTGTGTGGCACATAGGGCGTGCGTAACCAGGGGGTATATGGGCCTTGCTAGTAACTGAAATCAAGATTCGCCATGGGTATAGGCTTGTTTTCGCAGGTCGCGGATGGTGATTGATGACACCCCGGTTGCCGTTCGTCGTCATGATGGATGGTAATGGTGGAGGAACTTGAATCTCCCAGTGTTGTATCGGCGCTCGTTTGCGATGCCGTGGTTTGGAGCTGGTTTTCGGAAACCCCACTCGGTGACCAGCCCTGGTCCAGAATCTGCTGGAAACTCCAGCTGGGTTGAAAGTTTTTGCTGCTCCAGGCGTTGTTGACGCGCTCGTACATTTCGTCAATTTGCTCAAGACTGATCTTGCTCGTCTCGTAGACCATGCACCACACGAAGAAGAAGGCGAGGATGCAAAAGGCGCCCCAAATGAAGAAGATTTTCGGACCGAAGCTTGCGGAACCGGGGCCGGTTTCGACCATGAACGGCGAGGCGTAGGAGATTCCAAAGTTGAGGATCCAGTTGGATGCCGTAGAAAGCGACATGGACTTGGCGCGTACCTTGAGAGGATAGATCTCGGACGTGACGACCCATACCACGGGACCCCAGGATGCGGCGAAGAAGAAGATGTTGAGGCTACAAAAGACGACGAGGATGGTTTCCTTGACGTGACGCAGATCGGCGCCAGCTGCTGTGGTGAAGGACGCCATGAGTAGCTGGCATGCGGCCATACCCAAGGCGCCAGTCATGAGGAGTTTGCGACGTCCCCATGACTCGATGATGAGAAGACCGGGCACTGTCGAGACAACGTTGATGACGTTGATAATGACTGACTTCGTATACGGGCTGTTAATGCCGACACCGTTGAAGAAGGTCGTGCTATAGTACAAGATGAAGTTTATGCCCGTCAGTTGTTGAAGCATCTGAAGACCGCACCCGGTAAATATTCGACGGCCAAGGTGAGGAGATCCACAAAAGACGTCTTTGTACGTAGAGGGACCGAGCGTGAGTTCGTACTGGTGATTTGCGATGATTTCCTGCAGCTCTTCTATGAGCGCCGGGTGGGTGATGTCGAGGCGACGCAGCCGAGAAAGGGAGAGTCCAGCAGCCTCATTCTTTCCCTTCTTCACAAGGAAGCGGGGGGTTTCGGGTAAAACCAGGAGGCCAGCGGTGAGGATGATGGCGGGAATGATCTGCAGACCGAGGGGTATGCGGAATGCTGACGAGTTCTCCAGTTTTGACGTGATGATGTTGATGACGGACGCAGAAAGCAAGCCAATGGTGATAGATAATTGATAGGCGCAGACCAGCGTTCCACGAATCCACTTGGGGGCCATTTCTGATTGATACAGCGGGACTAAGACTGAGATGGCTCCTACACCAACGCCTGCCAATGCCCTGTGTGGCGTCAGTTGACTATTCAGTCGAAAGAAGAAATGAGGCCGCGGAGAAGGAACAATGAAATCAGGATTCAAGAAACATCGTAATTATCATGATACGCAAGGTGAAGGGGAGAGTAGATCATACCTGCCAACAAGAAGCAAGGCAATGACGTTGGCGCATACTTGGCAAATGGCGCCAACGCAAAACACACCCACAGCAATGAGGAGCGTGATTCTTCGACCCAATGAGTCTCCTGCCGGCGCGGCGAGGAGTGCCCCGACGGCCGTTCCCGCGCTGAGTATCGAGACTATCAGGGACGAATCTTTGGGGCATATTTGCGAGGGCACGTCGGATGGTATGGTGGAGTGACAGTTGGAGCTAAATTGCGCCTTGAATTCGGGCATGGCGAGGATGCCATTTATCGCACTGTGGTTGAATCATCGGTCAGCGATCTATTGTGTTTGAAAGCAATATATCCCGAAAAAAATGTCTGGCGCTGTGCGAGGAGCCTGATTTGAACATGAGATGGCAGGTCGCGCGGTGGTATCCGCCCCTGAATAAGATGGAGAGTCGACCGGACTGGAGCACGTCTCAAAGTCTCGAAGCGTTTCAATCCAGCAATATGCCAAGCGCCACAGAGCAACGATACCCCAAAATTATACCCATCGCCCATCATTCCGTTGTTCATGGTCCCATCGCCCGGTTCCCAGTCGCAATCCAGTCCATCAAGGCTCGCGATACGGCTCATGGTGTGCTTACCCGGTATCATAGCCAAAAAGCAGACCCCCCGACGCAACAAAGAGACCGACCATGATGGCCGGCGCTGACGAGCCAGCGACATTGTCGGGCTTGTGCCAGCCCATGGCAATAGCCATGGTCGAGATTTGGACGTCGTCAATCCAGGGTTGTAACTCGGTTGTCTCACTGGGCGGGATCGCGGCTCGGCATATGTAGCAAAGTCCGCGAGGAACAGGGCCGCCTTGGAGGTTCGAATGACGCGAATGAAATGGCTAGCCGACTCTGACAGTGTAGGAAGGCAATCGAAGTTGTCGGGACAGCAGGCGGTGCCGCGGACAAGGGTCATTTACTCGCGAAATCGTCGGCCGTGTCTGCCGAGGAGGAGGGTCCAGGAACGCGCAGTCGTCTCAACAGGCCGGCTCTATGAGAGCCGCAGCGATATTTGGCGATGAAGATAAGTGCGGGAGAGTGGCACGTTGCATTTGAGGCAGGACAAGAGCGAGCATTGGCACATTTGGGATTGGGGTAGAGGTTCAGCTGACGGTCACGAGCCGGCGCTTGACGGGTTGGAAGCGGATTGGGTCCACAAATTGGCTGGGACTGGCTGAACGCCCGCACCTTCCCAAAATCCATCCACATCGTCTCTGGACCTGGAAGTTTGGAACTCAACCACGAAGCCGGGGCTGTGGCAGCGGGGAGCGAATAGGAGGCTGTTGGAGGGGTTTGAGTGGGACGTAACAACCGGAGAGTACCGCAGACTGCCAGCCGTTACCAGCTGTTGGCACCTGGCTGATGAGCCCACCAGCTGTGGCGTCCGCCGTCTGCAGCCGGCCGTGATGAGCACTGAGCACTGATGAGGGCGCCCTCTTCTCGCCTTCTTCCATGTGCCAAGTAACCGCCTTCACGTAACCACTAGCCGCTCGTCTCGAGTCTCGACAACATTTTCTCCCGTTGGTACGCCCTGTTCAATTTGCATCTCTTCATGTAGGCTGGACAGATATCAGGCTGGAGTAGACGACCGACGCGGGTGGCTACGTCTCAGACGGCAACTTTTTCCAGACCTTTGTCCTCCTTCTCCTTACCTATCGCCATATTGCACATTCACATGGCGAGTCGCGACACCTTGCCTCGGTCAACAGCAGTCCGGCGCTAATAAGAGGGGTTAGATTTTTCTGCACATCGCCCGAGAGCGGCACAGTGAATAAAAAGGCGCCTTGTCACTCGTCTGAGGCTGTCGTCTCTTGGACACAAGCGCTGTCTGCAGACTGCACGTGGTGCTTGGCTCGTGGAGTCATGGATCATTGGATACTGATAGCTTCCAACCACGCTACCTATGGTCCGTTCTCTGGGTCTAGATTCTAGAATGTCTCGCTAGCGGCTTTCTCCTCGTTTCGCCGCTTCGTCATCCTGTATATATCCGTGTGGGCTGCCGAGCGTCTCTGATCTGTCACCTGTGTGACAGAATTCAGTAAAGTAGGTGCCCTGTGGTCGCTTCCCGCTTGTATGGATGCCAGCTTCTCCAATTCTCGAAGCTGCCCCTTGTGCAAGGTTGAAGTGAGGCGTCTTGGCGGCGATGTCTCAACCCCTTCTTTTGCAGCTTCCATTTCCCTTCCACGCAAGGGGCATGCGCCACCACTTTTATACAAGTGACCGGCGACAAAATGTACTCGGGCTCTCGAACCGCCGTCCAACAATGGCCGAGTGGCCGGAAATGGGTTTCCACCGTGCATAGCAGACGAGTGTAAGCTCAAATTCAGCAAGGCATTTTCTAGAATCTTGGACCACTTGACCAACTCAAGAAGGGAGCTCAGTTTCGCCCAGTCCTTTACTTGTTTTGATGGCAACCGCGTTACATGGATGATGGAGGTGTGCTGCGCGCACAGCATGCAGGTCACCGTCTACAAATATGCGTCACTTGGCGTGTGCAACAAGGAAAGGTAATCGGGTACCTGCCACCGTTTTTCTTGCCATGAAACTTGCGAGAGGTGCATAAACCAATGCCAACGCGCCCCTATTATTGAGAAACACGTCCGACTCCGACCGAGGCATATCCTCATCCTGCCACACTTCGCGCAAGTCTCACCACACAAAATTGCCAGCCAGCCAGGAGAATGTCTGAACAACATAGCATGTTCCGAAGAAACTCGGCTGTCGGCTTGCCTTCGACGGATCTGGTGGCAGCACAACCACGTGAAGAAAAGACTCATGGCACGACGGACTATAAGACAGGCGTCGCGGTTATAGGAATGCTTCGTGGTGTGGCTGCACAGCGTTCATATCTAAAGGGAGGTTTAAAAGCAGCTATTGATGGCCCGGCGCTTGAAACACTAGAAGCCTACACATCGACGAATGAAGCGCTTCGGCGCCTTAACCATGGGCGTTCTCGGGGAAGGGGGCTGCACGAGACATGATATCACTCGAGATGTGAGTCATGCTTCGCTGCGAATCGCTGGTGGTGCAATCACCTCGCACATTCCGTCCAGACATCAGAATCAGATCCCACACACTGTGACCGCATCGTCCCGTACGACTCCTGAATCTTCTTGTTCCGTACGTCGAACGATACTCCACACAGGGCCTCCGCAAAGGAATTCGCTTGTCCAACCGAGGCAGAAGTCCATGAGCTGTCCATCAAAGCTCGAGTAATTCTGGTCAGTACTCTATTACACAGGCACGGATTGGACTTTGCAGGAGGAAGCTTAGGGGCCTCACGATTCACCGCTGACCACAAGAAGCTTAGGGCTCTTGTAAATGCAGAATCAAGTTGACAAGAAGCCCAGCTGAAAAGGGGTCAAGCATTCGCGTTCTCACAATCTGTCACGTCTTTCTATCCTTGACCATGGAAGTAAAGACCAGAGCATGTAAATGAATGAGGATCACTCCGAGGGCAGCCATCCGTCAAGAGCATCTTTTTTGCCTGCCATACAAGGTAAAATACCCCCAACTTCCCTGGCATTATCGGCCGAAGAATCAACCGGCTTCTTTGGGAATAGTTCCCCGGTGGCGCTGCGCTCGTCCGACGGCAGAGCCCTTGACTGCCCCGAGACACTTTGTGGCACCCTCTATGCATCAGATAAACGAAGGAGAACCCAAAGAACAATGCAATGAATTAGAATTCATGGATGCCCGTGCATGTTTCTGCTACCTATGTACTGTATAGGTATTCTGCACCGTGCATGTCATCGAAGACTACGTGAATTTACTGTCCTGTTAACACTGTACTCGTAGGTACTGTATCTACTCTCCCCAATACTCTTCGTGCAACAGTGGCGTCAAGGGCATCCAGCTTCGGCCCCGACATCAGCCTCCGTGTCACAGAAGTCCTCACATGGGATCTTGTGCGGCTGGTGTGATTGCTCGTGATACCTACAAGAGAACAATAGCCTCGGCAGGTGTTGAGCATCGAACAGACGGACAAGACATGCGCAAACGGATCATTTTATCGCAACTTCAAGGCCGGCGCAAAGAGCACGGAGGAGATGACGAGCACGTTTAGAAAATGAGTTAAAAAGTTGTAGGCTACCAATACAGATGATGAATAAAACCAAAACCACGCAGCCAAACAATGAAGCATTCCTGGTCCCATATCCCAAAGCGCCAGAAACAGCCCAGCACAACTGCAAACCACGTATGCATCAACACAACCCAACATGCTCAACCAGTTAAAAAAGGCCTCGAGTCTTGAGAGTCGTGAGCCTTTCAACCGTCAACTAAACCACCTAATCAAATCATAAATCAAGCAGGAAATCAAAACTCCAGCGTAACCTCCTGCCCCTTCACCCTCCCAATGACCTGCTCAGGCGCATACTTGGGAATGACCTCATCATCATGCAACATCGCAAACTCCTCCGTGGCATCCCTCCCCATGAAGTTCTTGATCGCCTGCGGCCCACCAGGGTGCTGGTCTAGCCAATTCGTCAGGTCCATGACCACGCCCTTGACCACGACCCATAAATCGCCCTCCGTGTTATGCTTGGCGACCTCCTCCATGGTGTACTCCTTATCCGGCACTTCAAATGCCTTTGGGTCTGGCTTCTTCGTCTTAGCGGCGGCGTCACTCACCGCAGGGCCATGTGCGGGGGTCACAGCACTTGTCTCCCGAGGAGCGCGGTCGCTACCGTCGGTGCCGGCCCCAGAGGCGCTGTTGGCCCACTCGACGGTGAATTTCCCAGGCGTGGAGGGATCTAAGTGCAGAGAGATCTGGCCGAGACGCTGGGCAGCGGTGCTGGCGGCAGAGCCGGCTCCGGAGAGAGCTTCCTGGAATAAGAAGTTGCTGGCTGAGTCGCCGGCGACGCGGCCGTAGACGACGCACCCGAGGAGAGAGGACCCGCCGAGACGGTTCGCGCCGTGGACACCACCGGCTAGTTCACCGCAGGCGAAGAGTCCCTCGAAGGGCTTCTGGTCCTTGTTCAGGACCTGGGCTTTGTCGTTGATTTCGATGCCGCCCATGGTGAAATGCAGGACGGGCTCCATGAGGGAGACGTGGAAGTCGTCATTGATATCAACGGGTAGATTGTGGAAGAACTTCTTGCCCCAGGGATCCTTTTGCTTGCCCTCAGCGATTTCGTTGTACGTCTGGAAGGTCTTCTGGAGGTGGTCGGGGGTGCAACCAATCTCCTTGGCGAGCTCGTTACCAGTCATCTTACGCATGAGGCCTCGGCCTGAGTAGTGGCGGGTATGGAAGTCGAGTGTCTTGGAGGCCTTGGAGTTGAGGATGAGGCGGATGGGGAACTTGCCCTTATCCTTCTCCTTCCACATCATGCCGGAGACATAGTCGCGGTGGCCGAGCTCATCACAGAATCGGTCACCGTCGCCATTGATTAGGAGACCGCCCTCTCCGCGGAGGGCTTCGGCAGCCAGGAACTTCCACTTGGAGCCAGGGTCCTTGGGGTCAACGAGCCCGGTGGGGTGCACTTGGACTTTGTCCATGTCGATGCCGTTGCCGCCAATGGCCATGACCATCTTCTGGCCATCGCCAGTGGCGTGGGTGCCGTTGGTGGTGGCGAGGCCCATGGTATCGGGGCGATGCTTCTGCAGCAAAGAGGTTTCGCTAAAGTCGGCGGCGTAACCACCTGTGGCGAGGATGACGGGGCCATTGACAACGTCCTCCTTGCCCTCTACTTCGTACGTGACGCCGGTGACTCTGTTCTCTTGCTTGTTCAATGCAGTAACGCGTGCCTTCTTGATGATTTGCACTCGGTGAGGCTCATTCTCGGCGAGCTCCTCAATGCGCTGCATGAGGGCGTAGGTGATGGCCATGCCGGGGAACTTGGCATCGTGGCCACGGTGCGTTCGGGGCTGTGAGTGACCGCCCAGACGGGACACCAGGGTAAGGTCTAGATCGAAAACATCTTGCAGCCACTCGACGGCGGCAGCAGACTTGTAGGTGAGGACCTTGATCAGGTCGGGACGGGCCTTGTCACGGGCTGATTTGAGAGTGTCATCGTAGAATTGCTTTACGCTGTCGCCGATGTTGTGATCGACCTGTGTTCTGGTCAAAGCGCCGTTGATGCCTGACGTGGCTTTGGTAGAGTTGCCTCCGAAGAATCCTACAGACGTCAGTACCCGGAATAGACGTCTTCTTGCATGAAATATAGATCTTACCCTGCTTATCCAGGAGAATAACGTTGCCGCCGGCAAGATAGATGGTGTGGGCAGCACTCAAGCCAGACACTATATGCATAAAGTTAGTCCAAGATGCCAGAACACCACAGTCGCTACCACTGCCGACGCTTGTCAAGCAGTAATGGTCAAACGCAGTACACAAGCCGGCATTGTCACTCGCGATTGGACCCCTTCAGGAAGCAGGGAGCCAATCTTGACAAGGCGCGGCATTCAATCCGCAAACTCGAGGAATACGTACAGCCGCCGCCAACAACAATCACACTGGGAGCCATGATGGGCGAGTGTGAATGGGGCGCAGAATGTTGCAATCAGTGCTTTGATACCACGAAGTCGAATCGAAAGATTGTCGTGACGGGGCACTCGATCAGAAGAGTCTCGAGGCGCAGTGAATGAATGATCCAAGGCAGACTTGGAAATAGAAAATCAAAGATACGCTTGGAGATTGACAATAGTAAAGATAAGGTTGAAGATGATGGAAAGACAGCAACGAGGACCGGCAACAGTTTTTAACCACGCCACATCCGGGGCCGGGCGGGAAATGCTTGGGAATGCGCCGAGGAAGGGGGCAAAAACGCCCGTGGCAGAAACAGCCGAGGTCAAAACGTCAAAACTTAGCAACGGCGAAAACGAAACAAAGACGTGGGGAAGACAGAGCAGAAAGACGCGCGATTGGTGGGAAAAAGGTCTCTGTGGCTAGTGTCGCTGTCATGGCGGATCTTAATAAACGCGCGAAGGACGTTCCCCCGCCCTCATCGTGAAAACCCCCAGTGGCGATTCTGGCGAAGGGTCCCTGAACGCAAGTCTCGTGCCTCGAGGTACCGCTTTGCTACTGGCCAATCAGTCGCGGTATCAGGTCATCTGACCAGGGCCGGGAGCAAACGCAGCCTCCTTGATTGGCTGCTAGGATGCTTCGGGACCCCGCTTCTATTGCCACGGCCCACAACGCCCACAGCCCCCACGTCGTTCCCCAGAATGTTCATGCGGCTTGCAGGCCGGCTTTCACATGTCGAGGGGCGCAAAGGGCAGAGGTTATGCCATATGAGATGATGTTCTGGAAGCGCCTCGGGTTAGGTATTTGGCATGACGCTTTGGTTTTTTACCTTGTGTTGGGAAGTTGGGGAAGTTGGGGAAGCCTGTCCATGTACAACCGCGAGTAGCCGCTTTCGTGATTGGTGCTGTTTGCTCGTGAACGGTGACGTAGCTGATCTAGCCCAAAACACCATATGTATCAAGAGATCTTCTGACTTCATCCATCCGCGCGTTTCACGCCTCCTCACAACTTGTTCATCGTTCCATGCGCAGCATTGACAGTCTTCGCACCGACCCTGATTCTTGACGCGCACTCAAGATCAAGGCATGACAGCCATCGAAGCCCTTCCACCGGCATGATACCTCGTGGCCCCCTCTTCGCCCTCCTCGTCGCCACCGCCGCCATATCATCTCCCTCCCTCATCGGCGCATCTGCTTCCAAGAATCTCCCTCGAAAAGCCCACCACGCCATCATGTCCTCCGAGCGCGATAAAAATTCCCCCACAGTACCACCCGCAGACGCCCATCCAGCCCGCCCGGCTCCCAAGATCAAGATCCTACACCCATCATCATCATCACCCTCCACCCCCTCCAAAGACCCCCCAGAAAAAGACAAAATCTCCCACGATAAATACGCTCCCCAGCCGCAGATGTCCGTCTCCCTCTCCGACACCATCGGCCCCCACCGCTCCATCTCCTCCTTCTCATCCTTCACCCGCATGAATGCCTCTCTAGCCACCCTCCTAACCGACCTCAGCGCCAACCTTACCGTTCTTGCACCCCTCAACAGCGCAATCGAAAGCCTGCCCCGGAAACCTTGGGAGGGGTCCTCTGATGATACTGACGCTGCGGACGGACCAGACCGCGCGATTCGCAATATGGATAGCTTTATGAGGGCTCATCTGCTGGGGGTTGCGCCTTGGAGGGAGGGCCAGAAGGTGAAGACGCTGGGGGGGCGAGAAATTTGGTGGGAGGGAAGGGCGGGGGTGAGGGTTGTGTGTCCGGATGGAATTGAGGTGGAGAGGGTAGGGGGGAGGGTTGGGAATGGGGAGTTGGTAGGTCCTGTGTGTGTGTATAACATGACATGATGTGCTGTGGAGGCTAATGAGTGAGGTAGTGGATTCTGAAGGGGGTTTTGAAGTATACGTGATGAGTGCTTCTATGGCTGGGAAGTGGAAGTGAGGTATGGGATCACGGCCGTGATTGTGTGGTGAAGGTTTCAGGAGCTTCATGGAGTCGCACAATATGCTGAAGCCTGACGATGGGGGCATGGTTTGACGCTTCGGACGTTCTCTCCACGTTTGCTCCGGGAGAGGTTATGCACTGAGGCTGGGATATGTTTCAGATGGTAATGCTTGGTGAAGATTTCATGGACTTCATGATGGGCCACATAATGTTTGTATGGTGGTCCATTTTGGTATATACTGCCGTGACGGCCTATTCAGAGTCATAACACAACAAGAACAATGCTAGATCAGAAAACCCACCCCCCACCTTTTGAAAAATTAAGAAAATTTCGAAACCGCCGAACATAGATGCAAAGTAGATGCAAGAAGAGAAGTCGTGAACGAAAAAATTGCCACGAGACGCATCCAATGCAGTAGTTATATGAGAAAAGGTAAATGAAAGAGGCAAGTCAAGATGTGCCAAAGAAAGAAAAGTAAACAAGAGTAGCCACCTGATGCGACAAAGGAAATGTGTAAACAAAAAAGTCAAGACATAATATGCCGAGAATGTAAACAAAAAGACGGCCACAAGATTGTAACAAGAAAGAGTAAAGTAAAGGGCAAGAAAAAATGTAAGGCCACAAAATGCGACAAGAAAAGCAAGTAAAGTAAATGGCAAGCCAAATCCGCAAACCCCCTTTTATGCAGCTCCCATCCCAAAAAATCAAACGCAACAATTCCGCTCATCCTATCCTCATCACCATTCTTGACATAGGAAAGAAAAGAAAAGGGGTATCTCAAGTGCCCACACCTCCAATTCATCCCGCAGGAACCCCGGCACTCATATTCATGCAACAGATGGCGCCTCTCGCAAGATAAAAAAAAAAACCTCACGAGTACTGCACCTTCAACCTCTTCCCCTCCCCGTTTCCCCCCTGCATTGCCCCCTCCCGCTCCTCACCCTCCGGAGTCTTCCTCTTCGCAACACCCCCCAACGAACCCACAGCACCTAGAGCCCCCAGGCCAGCTGCTGCTGCTGCTGCTGCCGCCGCCGTCGACATGACGCCCCCGCCACTGCCCCCTAGAACATGCTGATCATCCCTCAGAAAACTAGGCCCCGTCCCCGCTAACGGAGTCGCAAAATTGAGCGGGCTTGGCAGCGTATTACTATCGTGACCTCGGAATGGCCAGTCCTGATATAATGCGCTCGGACTAGGCAGCAGATCCCCATGGAGGAATCGCGATGGGAGAGCCGAAACAGGTGTCTCGCCATTCATATTCACAGTCTGTTGGGGCGGCGGCCGAGCAAACGGATTCGGCGGCCCAGTTGCTCCCGCGGAGAGTAACGCAGATGCAGAGGGTGAGGGTGGTGGCGGGGGCAAGACGACGGAGCCGTGTCGCGGGGCTTGCGTTGGTGTGATGGCGGAGCCATGTGGTGATCGGGATTCTGCGCCCGCGCTGCCGGGCTCGGATACGCCATCGGGGATTTGTACCGTTAGGCGAGGACCCCTCGGTCGGGGACCGGCTCCGGGACCTCCTGCTGCTGCTCCGCCTGTGACTTGGAGGCTATTTGCGCGTGAGGGGGGCGTAAAGGAACTCTCGGCGCCAGAGGAGGACGTAGAGGCGGTGCGAGAGACTTCGAGGCTTGTCGACATGTTCGATCGCTTCTTCAGTTGGGGTGATGCCGAGGAGCCCCCACGAGCCGATGCTTCAGACTGCGAGCAGTTGAGTGCTGAGGAAGCGGGGTCTGGTTTCACCGATTGTGCTTCGGAGGTGAAGGAGGCTAAATGTTGGGAGAGGATGGAGCGACTTTCTTCAATGGGCGTGAAGATGCTGTGCGACTTCTTCTGAGGCATCTTTTTTATGGCCGTGTCCGTGTTCAAAAGAGGCCTCTGCGGCCGGTCTGTCGGTTCCATTTTGACATCGAAAGGAGGCGGCGGTGAGATGTGCGATCCAGAGATCGTTGAAGCCATTTGTTGGTGGCTGGTTGCTGACGGTGTAGGTTCCGTGCGCATGATTGTGGGAATATCCTGAGACGGTGGTTGTGCATATTGAACCGAGGCACGGCGATCGTCCGTGTAAGGGGGGTGATGTAGAGTTTGGTGTTGCTGTCGCTGTTGCGGATGCTGATGCGGTAGGGATGGCGGCGGGGGTGGCGGTAGACTTTGCGATAAATTTTGCTGATGCTGTGGATGCGGCTGTTGTTGCTGCTGTTGATGCTGCTGATGTTGCTGCTGATGTTGATGTTGCTGTTGATGTTGCTGTTGATGCTGCTGTTGATGCTGCTGTTGTTGATGCTGTAAATGATGCTGCTGCTGCTGTTGTTGTTGACGCTGCTGATGTTGCTGCTGATGTTGATGCTGCTGCTGCTGCTGCTGCTGATGCTGATGCTGATGCTGATGCTGGGGAGGATACGACGGAAATTGCGCAGGTGAAGGTTGCCCAGGTCCTCCCGGCGGTCCAGACGGTTGATAAATAGGAGGGGTGGGCATATAGGGCATTACAGGGTGAGCTCCCTGTGGTTGAGAGACCATGTTAGGTCCTATCCTTCGCATATTGTTCCTCGAATCAGGACGTGAAACCATTGGTTGCGGCGTCGTGCCCCGGCCCGGATGGCTCGGGTGGCCTGGATGCGCCTGAAAGGCCCCGCCATTGGAGATGGGCGGTGATGCCGAAGGTGTTTGGTGACGGAGTTGGGGAAAGGCGGTTTGTTGGTGGCCAGGGAACTGGGGGGGCATCATTTGATGCTCGAGGCCGTCATGCCCTCGAGGGGGTGTCCCGTCACCGTCATAGTCATCGTCATCTTCGTTTCCACCGCTAAAGTCTCCAGGGCCTTTGTGTTCGTTGGGAAGGCCATGCTGCACGAATACGTTAGCAAAGCAGTTCGTTCAACACTGTCCTCCTTTGCTTGCCTCTCCATATGCATGTGAAAATACGAATGGGCGTGTGCTAAGCGGTTCAAACTCCGACAGAGCAGCACTCACATATTGATACCTGTTGACGAGGTCGCGCATGTCCGATGACGAGTATTCGTATAGTTTCTTGTTGTTTCCAAAAATAAACACGGCGACATCGACTGAGCAAAGCACCGAGAGTTCGTGCGCCTTCTTGAACAGACCACCCTTTCGTTTTAGAAACGTTCTGCAACCATGAAATTAGCCATTCGTATTGTATTTG
This sequence comes from Claviceps purpurea, assembly GCA_029405325.1. Taxonomy (NCBI): domain Eukaryota; kingdom Fungi; phylum Ascomycota; class Sordariomycetes; order Hypocreales; family Clavicipitaceae; genus Claviceps; species Claviceps purpurea. The sequence continues at coordinate 696,783 of CM055783.1, read as the reverse complement.
CGCCAGCAAAGGCGGAACAGAGATAGGCATACACTGATCGATTTCGGTCATCTTTAATTGCCTTGATCTCAATCTTTCTGCGACCCATCTTGAACGCGAGACGCGCGCGAAGCACGATCTGGCTGCGCCGGGTGGTGTTTTGTGTGATGCGCGCAAGCCGGGAAGGGCGGCGTCAGGGATCTCGTGGCCGCAACAGGCTTAGGGACTTGACGAGCGGAGAAAAAGTCGGGATTCGAGAATTGTAGTGCGCTCACCGAGTCGTCGAGGTGAAGGAGGCGCGCTCGAGGATGATTGCGCGCGGCGCGTGCGGAAATCGAATCGTCTGAATAGTCCTGAATCCCGAGTGTTGGCGGCGCCTTGTTCGCAAAGGTTAAGAGAGCGATTGGAATGGAATTGCGTCACGGCGATACTCGCAGAGCGCATTCGATATGGAAAAGGAGAAAGAAGAGGAACGAAAAGTGGCGACAGTGAGACAGTCCAGAGACCAAGGGCGGCGCGGGATTCAGTTATAGAGGCATAAAAACGTGCTCGAGTAGAAACCAGGGGATCAACAGGGACAAGCTGGAACAGTGACGCAGCAAATGACGCAACAGGGCGAGAGTGCCGGCCAGCAAGGTAATAAGCAGATGCGGTGTGAATGCGGACTACAGCCGAGCTGCAGACACACAGAATGATGCGCTGACACGGAATATCCGTGTTGCGGTCAGGAGGTGGTCTCGAGACTTGACGATGGAAATCAGCGTGGTTTTGCGCAGCCCAGCGCCACTGGACAGAGTTCTTGCTCCGCGAGAATGATGGTGCCCACTCCTACAACCCCAAGGTCCAAGATGCGAGGAGCGCGAAAGAAAATTGCGAAGATGCGAACGGCGAAAGTGCGGAATGCGACCATGCGGAAGTGCAAACGTGCCAAGTTGCGACGGCGGCTTGGCCACGGCTCGAGGTTATTCTGAAGAGACGACAGAGACGCTGTCAATCGGTCCAAAGACTGCGGTGCCTGGCAGAGTTGTGGTGGCCGAAGTGGTCGCAGAGTGGTCGCAGAGTGTTCGTAACGTGCGTTTGGGCCACAAGGCAGGTTGTAACTTGTGGTGCAGTGCAGGATGGGGCTGGATCTGGCGTTGGAGGCTTCTAATAATAGACGTGATATGTTCAGACCAGAAGGGGCAGAGAAGGGGAGAAGAGGAAGAGGGACGTCGAAGGCGGCGAGAAAAGGCTGGGCTGGGAATCTTGGGGCTTGGATGGGCTGGGACTTTGGGACTGGCGGCAGGTGGCAGGTGGCAGGTGGCAGTTGCATGCAATTGCATGCAGTGGCACGCAGTGGCTCGCAGTGGCAGCCTGGTTCAACGCGTGCGTAGTGGAGACGCACCGGACACAGGACCCGCACGGCACGCCAGACGGCAGCCAGCCCTAGCCCGGCCGCACCAGCTCAGAGCTTGCACCAACTGCAGCAGTGCAGCCTCCAACAGCTGCATCAACTGCAGCAATTATCCTACCAGCCAACAGCAGCTGCAGTAGCCAGATGCCAGGCGGTCGCAGCACTCCTGTAACTGTTACATCCTGCCGAAGCCGATGCGTGGAAGACATGCGGCGAACACTACGATGTGTGCATTTCACGTCATCCAGAAACACTCCATCACCTCGATCAGTGTCTTAAAGATAGGCTGTCTCGTGAAGCCAATGTTGCTCTCCTGAGACCTGGACCTGGATGCCGCGCTCGGCTGTTTTCCACCACCACTTCCATGCTCGGGTACCTTGTCGCCAAGCCCATCTCGGCACCTCGGGGAACAATGATTCAACTGCGACGGAGAGCACACAGCATGTCTTGCCTTGCCGTCTGGCATCGTGACGCTGAGTAGGGCTGATACTGTTTCGCCCGTTTCTCGTCCATTCTGCTGCCGGTGGACATCTCGGTGCGTACACGATACACGACCTGCGCCCGCCCGTCCTCTTCTTCTGACGGAAACTTCGCATTTCGACTCCAAGTTCCAACAACTCCTTCACTTTGACGCTAAAGCTCGATTAAGCCACGGCGCAATGACAGGGAAGCTGTCCTGCGACTCGGCCCGCAGGTTCGCCGCCAGGAGCGCAAATTTTACGCTGCGGCGACTCCGGCTAGTTAGGTACATAGTAGTAGGTACATAGGGAGTACAAGGTGTACATCAACATGTACTCCGTAGGTAGTGAAACTTCTGTGAAAGGCAGACAGTCGGTGGGCTCGCGTGGTCTTGTCTTGTTTCGGTGAGATGGAACAAATAAAAATTGGTATGTAACTTGTATTGTGCTGCATATGTGGCACACCAAACCCAACAAAGGCCTGACTCCTGAGACTTGGACATCTCTTACCCACTTGTGCATCGTGTCATGCAATTAAAAGCGAGCCAACGTTGCTGACTTGGCCTTCTACATACATTAGGTACTCCGTAAGTTCTCTCCTGAGTCTTGTGGGCCTCCATTTCTACCACCGGCTGACCCCTGCGCCATGTGAGATTGGGTCAGCGACAGAAAAAGAAATAGAAAAAGCAAGAATCAGGAGAAAATCAATGACTGGAAAATGAAAATTCACGCCTTCTGCATCATCAACTAATGCCTACGGAGTAGGTATGTATGTATGTATATGTCCTTCTCTCCTGCTGGACGCACGAGAAAGCTCAGCTGGCTCGCCGGCTTTTTGCCATACATGCCTATTGTGCCGCCGGAGTTGTCGGCTGTATGGGCCCGAACCCCTCCTTGCTGTGGGTCGCTCTTTCCTTGCACCTTGCTCAAGAACATGAACCCCTGTCCGTGGGAATTGCCTAATCAAGGCTGGCTCTGCGTTGAGAGAAAAAATCATTTCAAGATCGATCAACTGCAATCCATCGTTCGCTCGGAATGAGCCTCGACGCCAAAATCCTCTCTGTGGGCTGTAATGCTTGGTCTCTCTGCTGACCGCTGGCAATATTCCTGATAAAGTGTTCTAACTTCTGAGTCCTGCGGCATTGGCAACAATGACAATGATGAAGCGCCCGGGCCGTCTCTCATCTCACGTGGGAAAGACTCCAGAATGTGTGAGTCGTTGGAGCGACTCGTCTTAGACAGGGATCTGCCCCCGACCAGTGCTCCCCTGTTGGTGTGTATTTGCGAAGCTCAATGCGGAATCCCATCCGAAGCCCTTGTGCACAGTGTGTGTACGCCTCTCCAGAAACAAGTTGGAAGTTGAAACGACTGTACGGAGTAGAATAATCATTGTTGTCTGCATCAACGCCAACGTCGCGCATCGTCAAAGTCATGACAGCCCGGCGCTTGAGGAACCAATCATCTTGCGGTGAGGATCCGGATCCGCGCGCGCCTCGATCCGATCGCATTCACGCGGCCATGTCTTTGATGCGTTGATGCGACTAACGACGAAGCGCGTCAACTGCATGCGGATACGAGGCCTGCAGAGCATGATGTACTCTGCATAAACGATTGCAGTTGTTCAAGCCACAAAGCATGCATGTTGATCAGCGTCGGAAATCACTGGGTCAACGGAATGATGGCATTGCTAGGTACTCTGTACGGCGAACACGAACATGTCGCTGAATTAAGCATTTCTCATCAGAGATACCCGCCATAAGCGCCGACGGTACCTACTCTCCGATATGTACATAGTTCGGTCCATGTGGAATCTCACCTTCATCGGAACAGCCGGCTATCAGGCCACGCCCAGAATTTGCCGGGACTTCTTGATAAATTCTGCATCTTTATTGGTTCAACCGCCCGAGCAGTCCGCGAAGCTTACTCCGTATTCCGTACAATTCGAGTCTTCAACGACAAGGAAGTTCCTCAGCCGAAGATGATTACGGAGTACTCTGTACGGTGTCTGTGTACTGGTATTTACTTGCGCCCAGTTGCAATTGAAACATGCACAGCGGTCACCCTACGACGCCGTAAACATCGACCCGGAGACATCTTGACTTTGTCTGCACGAATGAGATCAGCTGCACGTTGCGGTTGCGCCCTGCAGCCTTGAAGTCCCTGAGACGCAAAACCGGGATGGGGGCGCTGCGGGACCCCCGCCCCAATCTGACAAAAAGCACCCTACGCGTCTATAAATAGCCAGATATGCACAGGCACGTTTAGATACATACCTATGATGTATGTACATACACACATACCTAGCATATCTACTCCGTACGGGTTGTAACAAAAGTTTGGATGGCGACGATCCGCTCCGTGGCTTCAATTGCCCGATGAACTAGCGGGCCTGGCTCACTCGATCAGTCTTGAACCCCAACGGCTTATGATCGCCTGCCCACTACATATGTACATACTACCTACTCCGTAGTGTGCGTAGAGTTTGTAGGTAAAGCTCAGGGAGAGTCAGATATACGAAGACAAGTCTGCAGTGAGGTGTGAAGGTTCTCGTGGTTCAATGCGTCTATGCCCGAGAATAAGCAGATCACGGTGTTTGGCCAGGATATGAATAGATGAGCAGATGCCAAGATTTTACAGTTGACAACCTCGCATTCACATCCGCCCGAGATGTCCCACGAGAGCATCGCTCCCCCCCCCCTTGATAACACGAGAACATCGCAGCATCCATGTCGCCATTCACAACCCATTCATAGAGGCGGCAAGGCAGCGCATTGAGCATACTTTCTGAGAATGAGGAGTGACAGAATGATGAAAAAGGCGCAGCATGATGCTACAATGCTTTCTGGGGATGCGGGTGGTGCGCGGTTGTGGTTGAAGATGATTGCAGTGTGCTGTGCTGTGCTGTGTTGTGGCTGACTGACTGACTGACTGACTGACTGACTGACTGACTGACTGACTGACTGACTGACTGACTGACTGACTGACGGACTGACGGACTGACCTGTCGTTGTAATCACATACCTAGGCAACATAGGTAGCAAACACCATTCCACAACGGCCATGATTGCTGGACAGACCAGACGAAAATAAGCGCGAATCTCACAGGCACGTCATGTATACGTCTTCACACACACACACCCTCCTCTTTTCACAGAAGAATCACCCGCGCAAGTTGTCCCCCGCGCGCGCTACGGCATACACAAGAATAGATCCAAGTCTCCAGCGGTGCGTAATGTGTAGCAAAGCAATTCCAATCTTGGGTCTCGCTACTATGTACTACATAGTATGTAGTCAGGTAGTATGCTCTGCCTGCCTATTCCTCCGTAGAATGGTATGTACCTAGCTGCTGCATTGCATTGCATTTGCACATGAGCAGCAAAAGAAGCACCTCGACAATCTTTCAACGTTTCCCTCGCTCCTGGTTTCCGACTCCTGCGACTCATGTCCCCTTCCCCTTCGACCACCAAACCACCAAACAAGCCAAATCATTCGCCGGCCCAACGCCCTTTGCGCCTCGCAGTCCTTGACCTTTAAAAATACTAAACTAATTCGTAATCCGCCTAGAACCTCCCCAGAGGGGACCCTCCAAAACGGGAAAGAAATATTCGAGGACAAAGAGTTCCTCGCAAAATGTCATACAAAGCCCAGTAACTGCCCCTATGGCGCTGCCACCCGTAATGTTGTATATGTGCCGTAATTTACTGTTTACGCGCCCGGTGATCCCGCACCCATCGCAGGGGCGTTATAATTCCCGAATCCGCCATGTTCGGCGACGCCATTGTCTGTTTTCATGGTACCGTTGAGGAGAGGACATAGTCTGTGAGAGAGGGAGGACTTGTGTTAGTACCGGCGCATCATGTACCTCGAGGCATTCAAGTTTGGGGGGAGGAGAGAGAGAGGGGAGGAGGAGATAAGCAAGGAAGAGAGGTCGAAAATGCTGCGCCTGGACATGAGAGGTCCGGGGCATAAAGTGAAATCCAACAGGTTTCAAAGTGAAGCCCAATAACACAAACGACGATCCAACGGCATGACTGAAAGAGGAGTCCATACTTCTTATTTGTTTTGATATGTCCAACCTGCCCACAATTGGCACACTTGCGCGTCGTCCCCGTAGGAATCTTATCCAAGGCCCCAGGAGATCCAGCATCGCCAGTGCTGGCTTTCTGGTGGAGTTCTTTTTGTTGCTCTCGAGCTTGCCTCCGGGCCTTGTTCTTCTCAAGGCGCTCAAGTTCCTTCTTGATTCTATGTATTTCATCACCGTTAGCTTCTAGCGTGGAAAGGGCCTGTAGGCTTCCCCAGGCATGTATGTATGCGCAAAGACGCACAAACAATCGCGATATAACAAGAATGGGGGGGGAATGGGCGCGTTGTGTTCTTACCTCAGGTTCTGAAGACGGTCGTGGTCGGCATTGCCGGTAGGTCGGGAGCTGTAGATGCTGTGGAAAAAAAAGTAAGCAAATGCTCTCAACTCAGGTAAGGACACCAAAAAGATTCCAGCCACGGCGTTGACTGGCCCCTTCAACAGTACCGTCGTATCGCGCAGGCATACACACTTGTGCAGTGCCTGTACCAAATTCGGTACGCCCCGGGGCCAGCCTCTCGCCAACAGCTTGACAAATGCTTCACATACTCTTTCGACTCCAAATCGGCTTCCGTCCTTCTCTTCATATACTGCGAGATAACCACCGGATCATGCACAATCTCAATCCTCGACTGCGTCGTCCCATCCGCCGCACGAACCTCCCTCGTGATCCTAATCGCTCTCTTGGGATGACGGCTAGACGATGTAAAACCACTAAGTTGACTCGCGCCTTCGTCGAAATGGTGCTGTGCCGGCGTAGCCGCCGAATGCGCATTAAACCGATCATCCTCGTCCTCATGAGTGGCCACGTCGTGATCGTCGTGTTCTCGCCCGTCCGACAGCGTGGCCTTTTGCTTGTCCCAGATTTCCTTGATGCCCTCTTCGTACATGGCCTGCTGCTTCTTCACATTGTACGCGTGGCCGCCGTTAGCGCGTTTCTCACGTTCCATGGCATCAGCAGAGGTGGCAAGGGGGCCTTGCACGGCTTCGATGTAGCCTCCCTTCATGGATGTGCGGATGAAGCTGAAGCCCAGACCGTGGCCCGTTGGATCGCCTTCTCCGTGCAACTGGAGCATGGCCTTCTGAGCACACGCGTCGATGAATGCTTTGGTGGTTTTCCAGGGCGCCATTTTGTCGGCGAGGGTTTCTTCCTGCTTGTCCATGGCGCGCTTGGCTGCCTTGGCGGCTTTGTTGCCGGCTTCGGCGGCATCATCGTCGTCGTCTTCGCCGTCTACGTCCATGACATCGTCGTCAATGTTTGCGTTTCTGGGGTCGTAGCCGGCGTCTTCAAGCTCCTTGATGCCGAGTTGCATGGCGTCGAGGAGACTGACTTCCTCGGGCTTGATCATGGCGCGGATGGCGTTTTCGTCCAGCATAATCTCGTTGGGCTTGAGGCGCCACATGCCTTTCTCGGTACTGTCTCGGTCATACTGCAGGAACTCCTTCAACTTTTGTCTGTTTTGCGTATCGGTCGACTCCGCAATGTGCTTGGTGATGTCGGACAGCTGACAGTTGTCGGATTTGCTATGCCGTATCATGCGGAAAGCCAGCATCTTCATTCTGTTTTTGGAAGCGTTCGTAACGCGTCTGCTATGAGGACCTGGAACATCTACTGAGGGGAACGTTTGGCCAACCGCATGCAGGAAATCAATCTTGTGCAAGTGCCACTTCGAGCCCTCCACTCCGGTAGTGCTTCTGACGACCAAGAAGTCGGTGTCACGGGGGTTGTGTTTGAAGACGGGAGCACGGTACATTTCGTTGTGCAGGGTCGGGACGGTCTCGCCGGCGTCTACGGTGCCAAAGAGAGAAAAGGGCGACCGATCTTCCGGTAGAAGCATTCGATACTCGCCCAAGTCCTTCTTGGGCAGCTGCTCATCGTCGTTGGTGTTCTTGCGCCGATAGTAGTTGATCAGTTTGCTTCCCATGCCGAAGTTGTTGAGGACCCGCGGACGAGGTTCGCAGTATTCGAATAGGGCAGCTGTTGAGTTGTCGCTGAGACTGAGATCCTTTGAGAAACGAAAGACTTCATGTACCTTGCCCTTCATCGACTTCCGCTTGTAATGCTGAGGCCTGTCGAATTTGATGGCGTGCCCAGCAAACTTCTTATAGCGGAAACGTGGGCGGTGATACTCGTCTGTCGTGCCACTTAATTTGACCTTGTAGTATGGCCAGGTCAGTTTAGTGGCAGGCATGCTATGCTCCACGGAAATATTGCCCAGTGTCGCTCGGACTTTGCTCTGGTGGTTCTCCTTGAGCAACTCGTAAGCTTCGTCGTTGGATATGTTGAAGCGTTGGGAGATGTCTCGTCCCATATTTCCGTTGGCCATCTTTTTGATCTTGGAGTCCAGTCGCGGTCGTTTCGTGCGGGCATGCATGTCTGTCTCGAGGAGGAGGTGGGGGTCATTCATATCCAAGTGAACACGCTTTGCTCCGCGGCGCGTTGCATCTTCGAAATTATCAAAGCTGGAAGCAGTGTAGCGCGGCGTGTCGAGTAATTCAAATCGGACGGCTCGCTGTTTCTCGGTTCGCAGTTGCTGCGGCTGTTCATCTGCCGTTTCCATGAGGAACTCAGCGTCCCACTCATCGTCTTGGTCCTCCACATTCTTCTTTTGTTTGAGAAGATCGCTCTCGGCTGCCAGACCTCTCTCGAATTCCTCTTCGACGGCTGCTATGTGTGCGCCATAGTCCTCGCACGCAAGCTCGATATCTCTCAAGGTGAAGCCCATGACGGTCTCCGAGTCCGATTCCTGATCTAGATCGAACTTGAACGTCTCCTCAACCTCTTCAGCTGCTCCCTCACCGCATCGGACGAGCCTGGAAAATGTCGTGTCTAAAGCTCGTTGTTTCTTGGTCGAGTCGGCAGTCCCTGGAATGCGAAACATCTTTTCTTGGTCAGTGGCCAGCTCTAACGTGAGTTTACTGGTGACGAGATGTTTTGGCTTCTTTGCAGGTTTCTTCTCTTTCCATATCGCTTTCTTAGGTGGCAAAAGCTCACTCCAGGTCAGGATACGACCTTTCTGAAATGCAGGCCACGCTGCTTTCAGTAAGTCTTCTACCGTCTCCGCGGGTGCTGGGATATGGGGGTCCTGGTTGGCGGTGCCGCTCATATGAGTATCGAGGTCAAAATTGAGGGCCGTAAAATTGACGCTCGAATCGACCGGATGAGGATCATCGCCACCTTCGGCATCATGAACGCGAGTACCAGGGGAAGGAGGCCCAGGTACGGGGTCGGTAGGCGAGGATGGACCCTCTCCGAAAAGATCATCTGCATCGTTGCTGGTTGCTCCATCATCTGCCAGCCCTGGCATCTCTGCAGAAGCACCGCCGCTGGGCTCTTCGTCGGGAAGATCATCGTCGCTGATGTCCTCGAAGTCCTCGGCATCGTCAGCTTTATTCGTCTGGTCGAATGGGGTGTCGTCGAGTTTGAGGCCGCCGTCGCCACCATCTTGACTCTGTTCTAGCAAGCGAGCGATTTCGCGTTCATCCGCAGCGTCTTGTGCCTTCCAGGCAGTCTCGTCAAAAGACGAAAACTCCTTATCTTCTTCGGCCATGGCGCCTAGCAGCTTAGGCTCCACGCAAGCTCGTTGGGTCGGTTCGTCCCAAGGCGTAGCGCGATCGCGGGCTCTTCATAACATGCTGGTTGGTGCGCAGATTACTGATCGCGTCGATGAAAGCTCGGTGCGACAGGAGCGTATGAATGTGGAAGTGCTGAGGAGCTCAAGCAGATAGAGATTTGGGCTGACGATGACTTTGCTCACCACAGACCACGGGACTTGGAGGAAAGTCGCACGTGATAGGACACTGAGCAATGCTGGCCCACTTTTGTCGAGTGTCACGACTCACAAGCAGCGCCCTAGGTACCTAGGTACTCTCCAACGAACACCGCCGCTCATCACGCAGTGTTCGAACGAAGGAAGAAAGAAGGCAAACGTCAAACATTTCATGCAAGACCACTGATGATTGAAGAATTAAGAATAAGAAAGACAACACATTTCTTTGCGACTTTGTGTGGCAAGTTACTTGATGCAGCTATAATTAACTATCTGAAGAAGCAGCATGTGCATTTTACACCATGCTTGACCATCTCTCAAAAAAATTCAAAGGACGAGCCCCCAAGAATTGACGCCAGGTATTGCCGCAAACATAAAAACATGAAAACAATCGTCATTCAATGCTGGGTATCTATATCCAATCGCCTGCCGCATTATAATCGTACACACGTATGACCGCAGGAGCAACGACTCGTCTCGAGCGCATGACAGCTCCGAGATGGCGAATGCTAAAGCGCAGCTGCTAATGATCAACCCTCATCTCTTCTTCATACTAGAAAGCCAGCGACCACGACAAAGGCCGTCAGAGACCAGATGCCAGCAGCGTTGGCGAGCCCTCCCATTCCCATAGCAGGAGAGTCGGGTCCATCAACGGTTGTGCCGTTTGGCAACGTGCCGTTCACAAGAAGAGTTTTTCGGCCATTGTAGTCGCCAACGTTGATGAGGCTTTTGTTCAGACCGTCATACGTGCCATTTCCGACGAGTTCCTTCAGCGTAGTCGGATTTTCGTCACAGCCGCATTCTTCATACTGGGCGCACCCGCACACAACAGGTAGTCTCTCGTTTCGTTGAGTCGTGCTGTTAAAGAATTGAAAGTCATTGCGGTGCGGGTACAGGTTGGCACCATGATACCAAGTCCCAGGCCAGAACGCCAACGCACCAGCTCCGAAGGCGAGAGCACCAACACCGGCCGCGGTGCCAAGACCGGATCTGTAAGGACGGGCAGCACCGCCGCCGTAGTAGCCACCTCCGCCGTATGCCCGTGGAGGACCAGTGCCTCCTCGAGATGAGCCGCCAAAGTTGGAACCGGAGCCCGTGTTTCCGCGGCTGGTACAAAGTCAGTTTGGCTGCACAGAAAATGTAGTACAAGCTTGGTGTAATAGACAAGACTTACGATCCTCCAGAGCCAGAACTTGAGCCAGACCCTGAGCCTGATCTGCCACCGCTGCTACTGCCACCACCACCACCTCCTCTGCCACCACCGCCGCCGCCACCGCCCTTTCTCTTGAATAAGTCGTTGTCGTCTCTTGCGACAACGTCGGTGTTGGCGTGAGCTTGAAGTTGGGGGTCAATGACACCTGCAGCAGCTCCTGACAGCAGGGTTGCTATGACGAATGTCACATCGAAGCGCATCTTGACGTGTGGGGTCGCGGAATGCGACGAGACGGGGTGCTTGGCTTGCTGTTTACCCGGCCAGGGGGTAAGGGCGGATATGAGACAAACTGTGGTAAAATCGAATGCGCAAGACACAGAGCAGGTACTACTACTTGAACACAAATGCCAGCTGGTTTCGAGGACGGCAATGTAGTTTTCAGAGCAAGAATTGGGATGAAGAGAGTAAAGGCAAACCCTTGTGGAGGCGGGAGAGTCGTCTTTTAACCGAGTGGGAACATTGAAATGAGAAAGCACTGGCGCGCGCTGGGCGAAGGCGTACAGGCGGAATACAAGGCACTCACAGGCGGACCGGTGGCGGAAGTACTTCTCGAGGTCAGTGGTCACAGTCGTGTATCGGACTCCGGAGTACGGTGTATGGTGTCATCCATCTGTCTAGTGCCGGTTGTTGGCCTTGCAAGTTGCCACTGCTACATAGCTGCTGAGTCCACGTCGTCGTCCACTTCAAGTCTTCATTGCCAGATCCTGCGGACAAATGCTGCGCTAAATGCTCTCTAGGAACGCCGCCAAGCCTAGAAGCCCACTCGGAAGCCCATCTGGAAGTGCTACCAGAGCATCTTCCCCAGGTATTTGTGGCTGAGGGCAGGGTCCGGTGAGGCCAAGATGTCAAGATGTTACTGTAGCTAAGCAACTGGCGAATGCGCCGTGATGCTGGACAGCGGGAGTCGATGCTTTTGTCGAGGGTACAGCCCGTGTAGAGTGACATTAGGCATGAAAATACGTAGCGGAAGAGCTCACCGGAGATCTGATAGCTTTGATGCGAGCACGTAATCAAAGTGTGAAAAGGGCCAGCATATTGCCGGAAAGTGTTCAATGACGCAAACAAGCAAGCAATCGGAGGATTGCTAGCGGCACTTGCTGGGGGCGTGTGATTGGATCGAGAAAAGCATCAAGCCTTGGCAAGTTGGCAACTTCGTCACTGAAATTTAAGCAGCTCTTCCCTGTGGCAGTGTCTGTGGCGGCGACGGTGGTGGCAATGAGGCTGTGTCGTGTCGCGTCAGCTGAAGGGCTTCCATTCAGCCTTCCATTGCGCTCCCGCCGCCACAATCGCCTTGGCTATGTCACCGCCCCGCACATCATGCACTTTGTCGTTCTAATCTCGCGACCCGCGAGCTTCCAAGACCCAAGACCGTCAACCTTGGCCAAAAGACAACACGTGACAGATCGAAGAAAGTCGAATTCCGCCGCGCTCTGTCATACATACCGTCAAATCCACCGGTAGTCATGTCAGAAGGCATCGACAAGTCCCTCCTGGACCGTCTGCAAGCCCTTCGCGGGGGAGGCAGCTCACCCGAAAAAGCAGGGTCACCGAAAAACAACAACACGTGTGATAAATGTCCTTCCCTTTCCACCGCTCACTGATCCCCTACATACCCGCTCTCATGAGCGAATTCCCATGAATACTAACGCCTGTCCATGTCCTTGGTATCCCAAGAATCAAAGTCGATGTCATAGAACGAGCTAGGACTCCCACGGGTGGTGACCTCCTCGCCGCACGGCTCAAGTCTCTCCGCGCGCAGGCCGACTCACCGCGCAGTTCACAAAGCACGCCCTGCAAGTACGAAGTATCAAACCTCGCGACTCCATCGCCGCGCACCAGCTCCATTGCAAGATCATCCGGCCCAAGCGACCTCGACCGGGAACATGAACACGACGAAGATGCACTTCTCGAGACATCCGACCAGGCCCTGGAGGAGATGCTCGCAGAAGACTTGGACCTGATCCCGATACCACCAACACAGCCCGCACACGAGAACGAGAACGAGACTGAAATCCAAGATGAACAAGCCATCAAGGCTCTCCTAGAACAACTCTCCGCATCCGTCCCCACCGACACACACTCTGATGATTCAGACGGCGAAACCATGACCCGAGAAACCAATACCCTCATCGCACAGTACAAAGACGAAGTAGATCTCGTCGGCAACATCACGTCACCTCCTCCCGCGGACGCAATACTAGACCTCCCCTCGGCCCCCGAAACAGAAACCTCTACATCCTCCACCCTCATATCCGACTTGACAGCTAGGATGGCCGCTTTGCGACACTCGGCAGACACACCGGACTTGCTCCCGTCGGTGCCGACATCCCAGCCCAGCAAGCCAGTCAAGAGACTGACCTCCAAGACGAAATACACCGACGACGATATAGACTCCTGGTGTATGGTGTGTCTGGAGGATGCTACACTGCAATGTACAGGATGCGATGGAGATGTGTACTGCACGCGATGTTGGCGGGAAATGCATCTCGGGCCGGCGGCGCATTTTGATGACGTGGGTCATAAGGCTGTGCAATTTACGAGGCACAGAGATAAGATGGAGGAGGAGAAGGTAGCGTTGGAGACGTAGATGCGGTGTAGTTACGCTACAAAAACAACAATTGAGAAATAATACAACTAATGTACGAACAGTTCCCTGCGCCTCGACGCCCCTATGACCCGAATACTAGAATATGCAGCTTCCGTGGTGCTCCCATGTGACCCTTACTATACAAACTCTGATCTGCAACATTGAACCGCATACTCATCCCTGGTAGGTGCCTTGCATCATAATGCTACACTTGACGAGCGAATTCTGTGTGTCTCTACGCCCTTGAAGAGCTTCCACTCCACGCATGCTCCTCGTTCGATCCATACCCCCTTGCCTTTCCCCTCGTGCCCCTCGTTCCACGCCCCGTCCCCCGCACATCACCCCACGCCGCATCAAAGCGCCGCCCCGTCGCCGCCAGCAGATTCTCCTCCTCATCCTCCTCGGCATCCTCATCCATTTCCGCAGTACTGGTCCTGGGACTGCGAAACAGAGCCGTGACGAACACAACGAGGAAGACGGCCAGAAAAGCAAACTGGGCCCAGAAGTCAATGACGCCGAAGAACGGCCATGTGATGGTGATGCGGTTCAGGAAAGTCGACATGACGGAGGGTGTGCAAATGTCCTTTGCGTGCTTAAAGTCCAAGGCCTCAGAGCAGGGCTTGATCAGATCGAGGTCGTGCTCGCACGAAGGGCTTGCGCCAGGATAGGAGGGCGGGTTCGCGCAAAAGGTCTGCGTGCCGTAGATGGAGTACTGCGGCGCAACCAGCATCGTAACGGCGTAGTTGATGGCGAGGATTGCGAGCGTCAGCATAACGGTCGCCATGAGAAGAGCCTGAGGAGCTGTGCGACCGCGTCGGATCTGGAAGATGCGGATCCAGAGGAAGCGGATTCCGACGGTGGCGATGCCGGAAATTGTGCTGCTGAAGAGGAAGAGGACCAGCAGGGCCATGAGGACGTAGTCGATGGGGAATGCGCGGGCGAGCTTGACGAAGACCCAGTTCATGGGCTGGAAGATGTGGATGTTGCCGAGGATGTAGCCGCAGCGTTGCTTGCATATCGAGTTCTTGGCCTTGTCGATGCCGGTGATGAGCATGGATACCCAGATGAGTACGGAGATGGCGAGGAGGAGAATGCCGCCGAGCATCTTGATGGGTCGTAGTAGGGCGCATAATCTGAGCCACACCTGATAGACCTTGCTTTTGCCTTCTCCTTGCGCTTCAGCTGCGAGGCGTTCCCGCCGCACGAGGGTTTGCTCCTCTCGAATCAGCGCATCGAGCTCGCGGCGGTGTTTCCGAGATAAGCCCCCCTGGCGACCGACGTTGCGCATCTCCAGCTGACGCTGACGTTGGCGGTTGTGCTCCAACTGAGAGGCCGTCGTGGCAGAGAGCTGAGGTGCCGAGATCGAAGGCGCCGACTTGATGAACGACACGGGCATGAGCGCCAGTCCTGAGCCGGTATACACAACGTACAAGAGCGTTCCAAAAGCCATGAGCAGACCCAGCGCAAAAGTCAGGGCCTTTTCGGCATGGTTCCGCACGATGAGATCTTTAAAGTAGTCCAGGTCCCAGTGGCCTCTTCTGGAGGTGTCGCCGGGCGAGGGAACGAAGAACCCCAACAGGAACAACACGACAACGAAGGCGACGAAGAAGAGAGTGTGCCTGAAAGCGGCCCAGAAGCGGCTCTGCCATGTCCTGCCTTCCTCTTCGAACTCGATCTCATCGTATTCCTCGTACCAGAAATAGGCAAACGGGATTACCAACAGACAGAGCAGCGCATCTGCACTGTAGAGGCAGTAGTAGACAATCTTGAGTGTGAGGAGGATGCTATCGATCCTCGCTGGGGTGGCCCAGTCCCTCTTAGTGCCCTCCGACACGGAGCCGGTGGCCGAGACGAGGGCAATATCGACAGGCAGGAGAAGGACGGTGGCGAGAAGCGTGGTGAGACTGACAATGGCGACGGAGCTAACCACGACGGATCGATCCCGCGACGTCTGCCAGGTAAAAGTTGTGATAATGGCGGCGAGCAGGCAGAAGCCCACGGCTATGGCGTACGTGATCCAGATCAAGCTGGTTTGTACCAGGCCTGCGTCAGCCATTGCGACTGTGCCAAGCGAGCATGGGAGATGATGCGATGTGTGATATGATGGGATGGATGCGACGTGATGCGACAGAATCGAGGCTCTTCGCAACAGGCCGCTGTCGCAATCTAGTATATCTTGACGATCACAGGTCGTTGGCCGAAGAGGCTTCGAGGAAAGGCCCCATGCGCAATGACATTTGCAGACAGATATATGGGGGAAGGAGGAAAACAATAATAATAAACACCAGATAAGAGTCAAGCAGCCGCGGTATGCTGAAGGGCGTTGAGCCAAGAAACCAGTTGGAAACGAGTTAGAAACCAGTTCGAATCAATCCAAAACTAGTTAGATGCCAGTTGACGCAGCTCCTCTCGTCCACGAGGGTGACGCAATGGCGACGTTGCGCCGTCTCCGCTGCAGATGGGTCGTCATCGATGCGGCTGAATTGGAGTGCGGGGACCTTCGGCAGATGATGCAGTGTGGCTGGTGCAGTGGCTGGTGCACACTGCTCTCGGTCCCTTGACTGCATCGGCGCCGCGGCCAAGTTGATCCGCACAGCTTAGCTGCAACGCCAAGCCAATTGCACTTCTTCGTGTGCGACTGGTGCTTTCGCAACATCGAACAAGGTTTGCGCTTTCGCGATTCGTGCGCGTCTTGATTCTCGTCATCTGCCTCCTCCAACTCCTGCTTTTGGCCAATTCGACGGCCTGCCCGATCGTCTGGGCTTGTCCGCCATCGCCGGTCGATCTCATTTTCATGCGGATGCGGGGAGAATGGTCTTGCGGCAATGCATGTTTACACTGAGCTTGTGGCTCCATCGGCCGTCACTCATTCTTTAAGCTTGCCGTTGACCTCTGCCACTGCCAACAACCTCGTCGTCGCCAAGGGCTCGCTCCTGCAGATCTTCACGACAAAATGTATCTCCGCCGAGCTCGATGGGTTGTCATCGTCCGTCAAAGATGGCCAGCAGCAGCATTTCGACCCCTGCATGACTGACGAAGCCGGTCTGGAAGCCTCATTCCTAGGCGGCGAGTCGATGATTGTGCGGACCGACCGTTCAAACAATACAAAGCTAGTCCTTGTGGCCGAGATCCCTCTAGCAGGTACCGTGATTGGGCTGGCGCGCGTCAAAGTCAGAAACACCGTTTCGGGAGGCGAGGCTCTGCTTCTGGCCTACAAGGCTGCCAAGATGTGTTTGACAGAATGGGACCCTCAGAGAAACGCGCTTGAGACGACCTCGATTCACTACTACGAAAAAGATGAGCTGCTTGGGGCGCCTTGGGAGACGGGCTTCGGCGACTGCGTCAACTACCTCCAGGCAGACCCTGGCAGCCGATGCGTGGCCTTTAAATTTGGGAGCAGGAATCTTGCCATACTGCCGTTTGCGCAGACCGAGGAAGATCTGGAGATGGATGACTGGGATGAAGATTTGGATGGTCCTCGACCGGCCAAAGAGGATATCGATATCGTCATGACAAACGGAGATGATAGCAAGGACCTCGTCCGGTCGAGATATACGCCGTCTTTTGTCCTTCGTCTGCCGTTGTTGGACCCGACGCTGCTTCATCCTGTACATCTTGCATTCTTGCATGAATACCGGGAGCCGACCTTTGGTATCATATCCTCGACGCAAGCGCCATCGGCAGCACTGGGAATCAAGGACCACCTTACGTACAAAGTCTTTACTCTCGACCTGCAACAACGGGCATCGACGACGATTCTGTCCGTCACGGGGCTTCCCCGAGATCTATTCAAAGTGGTGGCTTTGCCGGCACCTATGGGCGGCGCTCTGCTGGTCGGAGAGAATGAGCTGATACACGTGGACCAATCTGGCAAGGCCAATGGTGTGGCAGTCAACGACATGGCAAAACAGATGACCTCATTCAGTCTGGTCGACCAGGCTGAGCTGGGATTCAGACTCGAAGGGTGCGCCGTGGAGCTACTGAATGCCGACGCCGGCGAGCTCTTGTTGATATTGAACAATGGAAGAATGGCAATCATCTCTTTCCGAGTCGACGGTCGCACGGTCTCGGGAATCAGCGTAAAACTTGTCAGCCCTGAGAACGGCGGCAATCTGATCAAGAGCCGGGTTTCATGCATCTCCAAGCTGGGAAAAAACACCCTCTTTCTGGGCAGCGAAAGCAACGACTCGGTTGTGCTGGGCTGGTCCCGCAAGCACGGACAGGAGAAGAGGAAACGATCACGAGTGCTAGATCCCGACCTGGCGCTGGACGTGGACGAACTCGACCTCGAGGATGACGAAGATGACGATTTATACGGTAACAACTCTACCGAGGCTAGACCAGCTCACGCCGCCCATGGGGGGCCCAAAGCCGGAGACGCCATTTTCCGCATCCACGATTCTCTATTAAGTATTGCGCCGATTCGAGACTTTACCTGCGGGCGGCCTGCGTTTGCACCCGAAAGCGAAGAAGAGCTGTTATCCAAGGGTGTCACGGCGGAGCTGGAATTAGCGTGCGCAGTTGGGCGCGATGCGGCTGGTGCTGTTGCCATCATCAACAGACAAATCCAACCCAAGGTCATTGGACGGTTTGATTTCCCCGAGGCTCGGGGGTTCTGGACCATGTGCGTCAAGAAGCCCATGCCCAAGGCGTTGGGTTTCGGGGCCGGCGCACAAGTTTCCAATGATATTGATCCAGCTGGACAGTTTGACAGGTACATGATCGTGGCCAAGGTGGATCTGGATGGCTACGAGACGTCCGACGTGTACGCCCTGACGGCTGCTGGATTTGAGACGCTCAAGGACACAGAGTTTGAACCAGCGGCGGGATTCACCGTGGAGGCGGGCACCATGGGCAAGCAAACGCGCGTTATTCAGGTGCTCAAATCAGAAGTGCGATGCTACGATGGAGGTGAGAGCTCAAAGGAGTTGCTTTCTTTATTCTTTCTTTATTCTTATGAGAGCCATGGGTGACTGACCCACACGCGCGTTCATGCTTTCTTGGGGTTCGTCCTTTTCTCATAAACGGCCAGCTAATTATGTCTGAGTGTAACCAGATTTGGGACTGAGCCAGATCCTGCCCATGCTAGATGAGGATACCGGAGCCGAGCCGCGCATCACGAGCGCCAGCATCGTGGACCCCTACTTACTGCTCATACGGGACGACAGCAGCGTCTTCCTCGCCCAGATCGACAATAACAACGAGCTGGACGAGCTGGCCAAGCCGGATGGGCCTCTTAAATCCCTCAAATGGTCGTCTGGATGTCTATACTACGACACGCAGGGCGCTTTTCAAGCGACGGCTGGTGAGCGTGGACCAGATGGAGCGCATCGAATCATGATGTTTTTGCTCAGCTCGACTGGTGCTTTGCATGTAGGTTCATCGCTCGGCACCCCCCCCCCCCCCCTCTTTCTTCATTTTGAAGCTTGATCTTGAATCTGGATGACTGATGAACAAACAGGTATATTCTCTCGCCGACTTGTCAAATCCCGTCTTTGTAGCGGAGGCTCTTACGTCGATACCACCGTTCTTGTCCGCAGACTTTGTCGTGCGAAAGGGGGCCAGCAAAGAGAGCATTGCAGAGATTCTCGTCGCTGATCTAGGCGATGTGGTCTCACAGTCGCCGTACTTGATTGTAAGCACTATCTATCTTTGTAGACTGTCCTCAGCCTTTTCTTGAGTTTTCCGAGTTCTTTATTTTGCCCATACTAAACAATTCAGGTTCGCCATGCCACGGACGACTTAACATTCTACGAGCCAGTACGGCACCGAAAAAGCGGTGCGACTGAGACCACTCTATCCGGATCCCTGCTCTTCAAAAAGTCGGCCAATGCGTGTCTCGCCACCACTGTGCCCGAGCTGCCCGACGACGAGACCGAAGAGCCGCCGCGATACGTGCCCCTGCGGAGATGCGCCAATATTCACGGTCACAGCACCGTTTTCCTTCCAAACTCATCACCCAGCTTCATCCTGAAGAGCAGCAAGAGCATCCCTCGAGTTTTGGGCCTCCAGGGGCTAGGCGTGCGGGGCATGAGCCCGTTTCACACAGCAGGTTGTGACCATGGCTTCATCTACGTCGACACGGAGGGAATCGCAAGGGTAACAGAACTTCCCAGCAACGCTAATCTGACGGAACTGGGCGTATCAGTGACCAAGATCCCGCTGGACACCGACGCGGACCTGCTATCGTACCACCATTCCACGGGCAGCTACGTCGCTGCATGCACAATACTGGAGCCATTTGAACTGCCCCGCGACGATGACTACCACAGGGAATGGGCCCGCGAAACGCTAAGCTTTCCGCCCATGATGCCGCGCGGCGTCCTGAAGCTCATCAACCCGGTAACCTGGACCGTGATCCACACCCTCGAGATGGAGTCCTGTGAGTCGATCGAGAGCATGAAGACGCTCCACCTGGAAGTCTCCGAGGAGACCAAGGAGAGAAGGATGCTCGTCGCAGTTGGCTCCGCGTTATCCAAAGGCGAAGATCTACCAACACGGGGCCGAGTCCAAGTCTTTGACATCGTGACCGTCATCCCCGAACCAGGCCGTCCCGAAACCAACAAGCGCCTCAAATTAATGGCCAAAGAAGAGATCCCCCGAGGCGCCGTCACGGCCCTATCCGAAATCGGAGCCCAGGGCCTCATGCTCGTCTCGCAGGGACAGAAATGCATGGTCCGCGGTCTCAAGGAAGACGGATCCCTCTTGCCAGTCGCCTTCCTAGATATGAGCTGCCACGTCTCGAGCGTAAAGGAACTCCCCGGCACAGGACTATGCCTCATAGCCGATGCCTTCAAGGGCCTCTGGTTCGCAGGCTACACCGAAGAGCCCTACACATTCCAGGTCCTCGGCAAAAGCAGCGGGAACCTCCCCCTCCTAACGGCGGATTTCTTACCCGACGGAGACGATCTTTCCATGGTGGCGGTCGATGCAGAGGGTGATTTGCACGTTCTGGAGTTCAATCCTGAGCATCCCAAGTCGCTGCAGGGACACCTCCTAGTCCATCGGACGAGTTTTTCAGTGACGCCTAATGAGCCGACCATGACGCTTCTGCTGCCGCGGACGGTGCCGGCTTCGATGCAGGGACAGGGACAGGCACAGGGTCGTGCGAATATGCAGCTTTTGCTGGCGTGTCCGTCGGGGCAGATCGCTGCGCTGGCTCCGCTGCCGGAGTCGATGCATCGGCGTCTGTTGTCGGTGACGAATCAGCTGCATCCGGCGATTGTGCCGCATGGGGGTCTGCATGCAAAGGCGTTTCGGCATGCGGGAGAGCATTCTGCGGCGGGGGCGACGGTGGGGGTTGATACGGCGGCATCGTCGGGGCAGGCGTTGGTGGATGGGACGGTGTTGGCGCGGTGGAATGAGTTGGGGGCGGCGAAGAGGGCCGAGGTGGCTGTTCGGGGGGGATATGATGGGGCGGGGGATCTGAGAGGGGATTTGGAGGGTGTGTTGGGGTGGACGGGGATGGCATATTTTTGATATCGTTGATGGGATTCTATGTGCTGGGGTGGCAGTGAGGTGTACTTTGTGTGTTTGGGGATGTTGGTTGAAAAGGTTGATGGGTATATGGTGAAAGGAAAGTGGCGGAGGCGTGGATCTATGGTACTGAAATGCTCTTGAATCTTGATACGAGGCGGATATTGGTGATGGTTTATGGCGATGCTGCCACTCTATAGAGAGTGTTTATCTGGCGAAAAGGGTTTGGCTGGGGCAGTGTACTTAGTTACAATGTAAAAACAGTCTCGTTTCTGAATCATTAGACGTTGGCTATTGTTGCAAGAAGTCCACGAGGGTTGCGTACTCGTGGGAGAAACTGGCATGAACAATCTGTTGTGTTCATTAAAGCTGTCTAGAAAGAGAGAAAAGAAAGAGTGAGAGGACTTCGTGCATGGTGTTGACAAGGTCGTCGACTGGGTCACGTGGCACCCCAGCCAACTCTGCCCACATATTGTGCGCCGCGTACGGAGTACGCGCGGAATCTCTATCCCTTTTCTTCTTCAGCTTGTTCTCAGTTGATAGAGTAGGTCTTATTGTAGCCATTGACTCAATGACCATCCTCGCCGTCACATCAGAACAAGCTCAGTCACTATTGCCTGAGAAGACTGCGAAAGCATGTCGACACCGAGCGAATTACGAAGATCGTGCTGCGTCCGCGTCCACACCGAAACGAACTAGCCCCGACCCCTCATAACTTTTACGCCGCTGGCCACAGGATCACGAGCTTCCACCAAGGAAAGCATGGCCGTCACGGACCCCATACCCGAGAAGGTCGAGGTGTCGAGTAGCCCCGCGATAGCCAACCTCTCGAATCGACGAGCCACTCTCGACATTTGGGCTATAGCCTATGAGTGTGAACTCTGTTGGCGACGACGAACACCCGGATTTGTGCGATGTCGAGCCCTTTTTGACCCATAGATGTCGTTAAGAACGACTATGACAGCAGATTCGACGTACATAATACACGAAGCCATAACGAGCATCGAGCTTAACACTCCTCCCGGAGTCCCCAAGGAGCAATGTTGAGCGTGGCCAACCATGCCGGCGTAAAGGCCGATTTGGATCTGTGGATCACTAAACTCCGCCTTGTTGTGGCCGAGCGAGACACGTACAAGAAACAAATGGAACATCTCACGGAAATTGCCTAAACGGCGGAAGACAACCGCGTTGGCCTGGAGCGCCGATGTGATCCCGATGAGCCAATTCTCCAAGTCGATGCTGCCCTCGGAGCCCTCAAAGATTGGGGGGTCGGGCATCTTAGCCGACTTCTTGGTGGTGGAGCCGGTAGTCGTGACCGTGTCGACAGTGCCCTCGCGAGCTGGACGGAATTCGGGAGCACTTTCACGCGCTCGGCTATCCGAGGTCGCGTCCTTGGTACCCCCGTGCCCGGTGGCGGGCTTGGTATTGTCGGCATACGTCAAGCGGCGCAACAGGCGGCGGGCGTAGTCCTCTTCAGATCTCCGTGGAACCACGCGAGGTTGTCCTCCGCCGTTTGAGCGATGTCCGTGAGATGACTCACTTGTTCTTTGTAGGCGTCTCGCTCGGCCATAACACGGCGGACTTGAGTGATCCACCGGTCCAGATCGACCTTGACGCCTGGATGGTTTGCCATGCTGAACATATGATCCTCCTTGAGGACTCCGGGTGGTCATCTTTTCTCAAGTCCGCGTCGAACGACTTGCCGCCACACACCAGCATTCGACCACAAAGTCGACCTCGAGGGCGAACTTCCGAAACACTATAACCCACTGTACAAGATGTCGATCCCAGAGCTGGAGGCAGTCAAAGCATATATCGAAGATAGCTTGAGAAGGGCTTTATCGTTCCGAGCTCTGCTCCCTTTGCATTGCCGGTCCTATTCATGGCAAAGGCTGATGGCAGTCTTCGCTTCTGTGTTGATTACAGGAAGCTGAACTGTGCCATCAAACGGGATCAGTACCCTCTACCCCTCATCGAGGAGACTCTCAAAGATGGGAGAAGCCAGGATCTTCACGAAGGTCGATATCCGCCAGGCTTTCCGCCGAATTTGTATGGGCCCCGCGAAAGCGGCCTCGCTAACGAAGAGCCTCTTCATCCCAGTGGCAATGTTGACTGGGAAACTATGCGAAGACGTTAGCAAAGACGTCGAGTTGCTGGACGAGCTGCTACAAAGCAACAAATCGGACGCAGAGTTGGAAGCTTATCGCAAGCTGGCGAGGGAGAAATCGGGAGGCTGGAGCTTGACAGAACAGGGTCTTCTGTTAAAGGGCGACCGTTTGTTCGTCCCGGAACGAAACAACCTACGCACGCGAGTGCTGGAATACATCCATTTGGTCAAAGCACTTTGCCACCCGGGCCGAAACATGATGCGGCGTCTGGTATCGGACAGTACTTCTGGCCACGGCACATGGGAGACGTTGTACGTCAGAAACTACTTGACGGACAGGAGGTCCAACCCACACACGATAAGACATCGGGCCTCCTGCACCCGCTGTCAATACCTGACAGGCCTTTCCAGAAGGTATCGGTGGATTTCAAATCGATGTCGCTTGACAGGCACGGTTTCGATAACGTTATGGTGGTGATGTGCCGTCTGATCAAGCAGTCAATTTCTATACCGTGTCACGAAACGGTCACCGCGGCGCAGATGGCCTGACACTGGTTGAATCACATACATATGGCGGCACTATGGCCCCCCGGAGGAAGTGGTTTCAGACAGAGGCCCGCACGCAATTCATATCGGCCTTCTGGGAGGAATTATTCCTGGGAAGAAAGCGAAAGCTGTCCCCATCGGGGCACCTTCAAACGATGGCCAAACAGAAATGGAAACAAACGCTAGATATCCGCCTGCGACCTTTGGTGGACCATGTAAGGGTTCGTCACGGATATTGGATGTATGCGCGAGAGGAAATGGTTATCAATAAAACTAAAGAAGAAGGAAAGAAAGAGAAAGGACAAGAATGCCCTCCTAGCCGTTTAAGTACCTCCACGCCCAGTGGGGGGAGTCTCAAGTAATCACCCCAGGCTTGCCGCTTATCTATCCACGATTAGTCAAAGACTAATCCATAACAGATCATTCTCAAGACGGCTGGTCCGGGTTTGTGGCGATGGTCGACTACGCCCAAGGCGCGCTCCCTCACGAATCCACGGGCCTCAGCCCCTTTGAGCTCCGGAACGCAGAACGGCTTTCAGGCCCCGCTGAACATGGACTGGACGCAGAAGACCGCAGGAAATGAACCGCCGCAGCGCGGTCAAATACGCAGAGCAAATGGACCTGGCTTGGACGGTCGCTCGAGCGGGCATGGAGAAGGCACAGGAAAGACAGTGCAAACAGGCAAACAAGAAGAGGAGGGAGCCGGACTTTGGCGTGAAGGACATGGCCATGTTATCACGCAAGAAATGGCCATGTAAGGTGTAGTTCCAATTCCTTCCGGTTTGTGTTCGATGAAATCCCAGAGCGCACGGGATAGGAAATGTGTGGAGTCCTCAGACACGTCACGGTGCACCTGCTGCGGTGCCTTCGCCAACAAACATGTTTGTCTCAAGTCCGTGTTGGCTTTGGGCCTCAAAATCATGTTACCTCTTGGCAGGCAACAAGTCAAGGACATAATAATACATTACTACATAATACACACACACGAGAAACAGTTCATCACCACGGCATGCTTCCACGCAGCAGGCGCATCTCCTCGCTCCTACAACGACGTCGTTGGGCAGTTAGTCGCAGTCGTAGTATACATGTAATTCGTCATGCAGATCGTCTCGTCATTGGCAGTCGGACACTGCGTCTCAGTAGTACGCAAGACAGTACCGCGAGCACATCCGCACGGCAGCGTGAGGATAGCTATTTCCATCAGATCAGTCAGGGCTCGCAAAGACATGGCATCTTCAGGGGACAGCCCCAAAGAAAATTCCACACATACCGTCAGCAAAGCACCGTTGCTTGCTAGGATCAAAATCACAGCCCTTGTCCCGGCCCTCGAGTTGGGTAATGGTGTTGGTAAAGGTACACAACGGACCGGTCGGCTCAGGAGTTGGCCACGGCGGCGGGGGCGTCGTCGATGAAGCATCGGAGTCGGAATGGTTGTGGCTGTGCGAGTGGCTGGTAGGTAGGTACTCCTGCGCGAGCGCACCCGGTGTTGTCGGCGTCGGCGAGGAGCTGTGGTGAGGTGTTGCCACTGCCCCGGACCACACCATCCTGAAAAGCTGCATGTTAGCAAAGAGGAACGCGACAAGACCAACCAAACGAACATAAAAAGAGGTGAAGTGCAAAAGCGTATGTAGAACTTGTCAAAAAGACGACATTGACGACATTGACGATATGTAGTAGGCGGTTGGGGGGGGGGGGGGGGGGGAGAACCTACGTGGCGAGCGAAACGAAGAAAAACGTGGAACCCATCACGACAAACCCGTTTATCAGTCCGACGACGTAGACGACGTAAATCAAGTCTGGAAAAAACAGCGTTTCTTCAGCGTCGGCGTCAGTTCAAAGAAGTCTCCCCTCTGGACTAAAAAGAGGGCACTCGACACGAATTTATACCGTCCATGCCCAAACTGCACGGTACCTCCGGATCGAGTAGGATTTTAATTCGGGAGTCGGGACCCCCGCGGCCGCGCAGACGCACAAATTCTCGAATTCATATGGAGTGGCCAATCACGCTGGGGTAGACTGTAGTGGTGCGGCTCCCGACGCGCTGGAACGGTAACCAGGCTCCTGCGGCTGCAGGCTGCAGGCTGCAAGGCATGTAAAACCCGGGCGGCTAAAATGGAGGAGTTTTTCTCATGCAAGTTCTTTGTACATGGGTGGGGTTGGAAAAACACCCCGCGATTTGGAAGTTTTCTATGTTACGGAGTAAATAAACACTCCTGTACTCCGTACAGGAGTGGAAATATACTCCGTGGGTATCTACCTAGAGGTGAGTTCTTATTTGTGCGATATTTTCTGACGAGGTACGTATGTAATGCATACCTATTATGGTTTATAACTTATGCGGTACATGTAACATGAGGGCCCGGCAGAGACGTCTAATTATAGTAGGTATAGTGGGGGAGGGATCGCCATCCCGTTGGGGGGGGGGGATGGTGACGGAACAGGCTAATCTGTGTGAGTTCATTTATCACGATGTGGTGTTTCATTTGCATTTCATTGATTACATGCCTAGTTGGTACATATGTCGTTGATCATCTCGTTTCTTTGGCTCTTGCTGGTACATATCGCCTAGGTAGGCATGTGGTTTGCTGTCCGCTCTGTGCGGGAGATGCTCACGAAGCAGCAATACCTATCGGAGGCCGTTGGACAAACATCTGTCTGGGCTGTGCATTCTGTTCTTATATATGGAGTAAGTCGGCGACAATCTTTCTCCAGGTCTCTCGCGAGTCACGACCGCGACCAATGCCGCTTCCATTTCTTCTTTTCCCCATTTTCATCTCCGATGGGCCATGATAGCAAGCTACAGCACTATAAGTACACTGTATGTACTTCCTTCCTTGCTGCAGTTTGCACACATTTGCACACTCTGTGTTCTCTCACCAAATTAGTCCACCTTCATGGGCACCCGTTTCCAAGATAGACTCATTTCAAGTCATTTGTCGTGACTCGTGGGATGGGTATCCTCGCGAGGACTGTCCTATTGTGGGTGTTGTTTTGTTGTCTGCCCGCTTGCCATATCGCTTGGCAGTCTCCGCTGATGTCTTGACTCTTGAGTCTTGACTCGATGTTCTCCCGGGGAGCGGGGGTAAAGCTGCCGACTTTGCAGTATGTACGATTGCGGTTTATTTTTAGCTCTTTACCTCCTCTTCCGCTCATGAAAATTGCTCCGCAAAGCACGGAATTATGAATACCGCTTCGGGTTCCTTGCGTCGGTGGCTTTCCATCTACGGAGTATGTATGTATGTAACTTGTAAGTGGGAGATGGGACGAAATTTGGACACGGCGGGGAGGGGCAGGCTGCAGCTTCAGAAAATAGAAACGAAAGAGAAACGGTTAAAAGAGACGGAGAGATGGAAGAAAGAAAAAAAGAAAGATGCAGGCCTCAAACGGCTTTTCCGTTCGTGCGCGACTTTCCATCATGCGATATACGCGGGTACAGTAACAGAAGCGGAATTTCATCCCAAGACTCTACCTAAGACCTTACACCCAGAGACGACAAGGATTTCGAAATGAACAAAGACCTTGCTTGACATCACAACCCACAGACATGCTATGATGAAAACTTTGTTCATTGCTACTAAAGAATTAAAGTGTAAGCCGCAAAGCGGTGTAAAAAAAATGTAAGTAAACACCCATCAGCCATCAGGACCTAAACCCCCTCCTGTCCCTCAGAACCAAATTCCTCCAACCAGAGGACCACCCATCCGGGCCAAACTTCTTCAGCCCATCAAGAACATCTACCCGCCTATACCGAACACCTATAAACACATCACCATCCACTCAGGATACGTCTCTCCCTTACAATCCGACCAGCTTGGAGAAACCCTTAAACGCGGACGTCAGCCCGCTGAAGAGCCCCATGATCGGGTTACCACCTCCAGCCGCAGCCGGTGCCGCCGCCGCCGCGGGAGCACCAGCCGCTACCGGTGCCGCAGCAGCAGCAGGAGCACCAGCACCGGCCGCTGTGCCATTAGCCTGAGCCTGGTCACCCGCCGCGGGAGCACCAGCACCTGCCGCGGGAGCAGCCGCCGCCGCGGGAGCAGGAGCAGGCGCAGGGGCAGCCTGCTGAGCCGGAGCCGTCTGTGAAGCGCCATTGTTGCCGCCATTGCCAGCGAGGTTGCCGTTCCCGGCGGAGACATCGTGGGTTTGCAGACCCAGCACATTGATAGGGAAAGCAAAGTCGCCAGTCTTGATGTCGATGAGAGGTTGCTAACAGCGTTAGCCGTGTCAGCGAGGTACTCAAGAGGGGTGTCTATGTCTCGTTCTTCTCTGTTGAGCTTGGGATAGGAAAACTTACAGCGGGGGCGGCGGGAGCAGCAGCAGCAGCAGGTGCTACAGCAGGAGCGGGTGCTGCGCCGGCACCGCCAGCGGCTGCGCCGGTGCTGGACGCGGAGCCGTAGCCAGATACAGAGCCGGAGCTTGAGGCCGTGCCGGAGGCTGTGCCGGGGGTGGGCGGCGTAGAGGGAGAAGCAGGGGCCGTGTCGTTGGAGTAATGGTCGTGGTCGCCACCGGGGATAGGCGCGGCGGCGGCGCAGAGAGCCAATGACAAGATAGCGAATCTCATGATTGCGGTTGTGTGTTGTATGTGTTTGTTGTGAATCTTTCTTATTATCTTTGTCGTCTTTCAAGTCGTGAACCTGCGGAAAGAAACCGTCCGGAGTCGTTTAAAGTATATCGAATACAGATGAAAGCGAATGTACTGAGTCGAAATTCGACACGTTGGAGAAAAAAGAAACGAGAGAGAGAATGAAGTGTCTTTTATTCAAAAAAGAACAGAAAAGAGAGTTATGCACAGCACGGGTATGAAGGTGACTTGAGAGAATAAGAAAAAAAGTGTTTGATCCAGGAACAGGAGGATGCGATTCCCCTTATATGGACGGGATAGATCTTACCTACCCACCTACCTACCTACCTACCAAGCCTAGACCGGATCAAAACTTCAGCCAACGCCCAGAGAATTGGAGAAGCAGAGACCAGATCAAACTAGACTGGATCAAAACTAAACCAAACCAAACCAAACAAGTTACGAGGGCGAGAACCACAGAAACTTTCTGAGTCGACAGCATAGGTACCTAGATGCGCCGCCTCCGTCCCCGTCCCCGTCCCCGTCCCCGTCCCTGTGCCTGAGTCTGAGTCTGATTGATGAGTCTGAGGGACTCCCCGCATGGCCGTCTCGTCTCCTCTGACTCTGGCCGCCTTCCCACGTGTGCTTTGTCCGCCAGGCACGGCCATGGCACCCTCGTGCAATTTGCATCCCTCTTGTCTAGGTAGGTACCTTACTAAAGTTGTCTTCCGACCCAGTTGTTGTGGAAAGGTGGATTCATGAGGGAAACACGGCCCCGAGGAGGTCTGGACTACTGGGTAGCGTTAGCGTAGTGCAAATGTTTATTGCGGAAGTGGGAGAGTTGAACAAACAGATGAACTGGAAGAGGCAAAGTGAGAAGTGAGTGAGTGTGTGTGAGAGAGAGAGAGAGAGAGAGAGCCTAGAGGTAGGTAGGTACCTACAGGAGTGGAAGTGAAGAAGAAAGACGTTGGACGGTTGGAGAGACTGCGGGGCCGAAAAGATGGGGTTCCCGCTCGGACGGACACCCTGCGCTGGTCTAACGGACGACGGCGTGGAGAATACATACCGTAGCGGCGTAGATAGACGATAGATAGACGTACCTGACGGAGAAGGTCGGTCATGAAGGCGGCGACGGCGTTGTTCTAACGTGGATTGATTACAGTTGCGTTTCAGGTCGTCAGAGCCGTTAGGTACCTTCACTGGGAATTGCGCATGGACGTTTTCCACGTGTCGTGTCTGATACCTAGCTGAGTGTTTATAGAGTATGTATGCGTTCATGCGATCTGGTCGTACGATTCCTCGATGGGCTTAAAAGGATTCCGTCACGATGGATGCGATCGAGGCTAGACATACTGAGTAAACTTGTTCGATTCGGTCGGCACATTCCGGGCGTACCTGTCTGTCTATCTGCCCGCCAGCCCAATGAAGCCAGCCCACGAAGCAAGCCATCCACAGCCCGCTCACTACTCATGATCCTGCCTCGCAAACTTGACGCTCTTTCTGCGCTCCTTATCACCGCTGCTCGACCGTCCTCCTGGACTCGCACTCGCGCTCAGAATCCCCCCTCGAATCCCCCCACCGCTACCTCTACTGAACCCGTCCCTCGTCATTCCCCCGGTAGCCCTAGTACCACTCTGCGGCACGTCGACGCCATCTAATCGTGCTCCCCCAGGACTCAATCCCCCATTGCTGCCCCTACTGCCCCTACTGCCGATACTACTCCCAGCCCTATTATTCCCCTGCTCTCGTACTCGAGTCGACTCACCCACCGCCGCACGACCTGGCATCACGCCCCGAGCCCCCCTCATCGTCCTGCTGCCCCCCCGAGACGGACCCGACAGACACGCATGTCCACACCCATCAGACGGACAGAAACCATCGCTGTATTTGACATTCCCATCGCCCAGCAACGTCCCCTCACACGTCCCATGCCACAAATGCAAGCACGACGCATGGCCCCCATGCCCACACTCAGGACAAAACCACCACTCAGAAAGCCACTTATCCGACTCGACCGACTCCACGTCCCCCGCCCGCGGCGCCACCTCTGCCGGAATGTGAGACGGCCGCTTTGTTTCGCGATGCCCGCACACGGAACACGGCGCCATGATGCTGCGGCACCGTTCGCATGTCCACACTGCTGCGGGCCCTGCCTGTGGGTCAACCTCGCGTGGCTTGCGGCACGCTGAGCAGGACAAGCCAAATTTGCCTGCCTGTTGCGCGCTGCTAAAGATGCATTCGTAGTTGTCTCCCCAATCGGGTAGGCCTTCCGGCCAGCCTCTTAGACACATTTGGCGTAGGAAGGCTGCTTCGACAAAGAGGCTCATCTGCATTAGCCGCTGGTAGTGTTGCTGTAGGATCGCTCTCGCGCGGTGGCTGTTGATGATGGACTCGGGCACGAGGGGCTTGAGGAGCAAGATCATGGCTGATGCGTGCAGAGCGCTTGTTCGGCATTCATTGTCCAGGGCTCTCGTTAGGAGAGTATAAGGGTCTAGGGGGGTCATGAAGGAGAGGAGCTCTGCGCCTGCGCCGTCCTCGTCCTCATCGTCTTCATCTTCGTCTTCTGCCCATGATGCGTCTGCGTGTGGGCTGTCGTCGCTCCAGGGCAGATAGTCCGTTTCAACGATTCGAGGGCGTGGATCGTGGCGAGGTGACGTCGTTTCTTTTACTCTCGAGTCTGCAGGTCGCCCAGTGTCAATGCCGGGAATAGCAATGCGGGGCAGTGTGCTGGGATCGATCCCGTTGGCATCTTGTGATATGACAGGCGGACGGCGAGGATGCCCTTCACCATCGTCTGCTTTGGGCGCTTTCGAAATGAGCGGTACTTTTTCATCGTCGCCAGTGTGGCTTGATACCTCCTCTTTCTCCGTCAATTGTTTTGAACTGATCTTATCCTCCGCCAATTCCTCCAAGAGGGCCTTCTCGTCCGTCACTTGGATCGAATAAACGGGTGAGTTCTGACTGCCAGACGCACTTTTTCTCTCCACCTTCAATCCCTCTCCAGGATCTCCACTGGCTTCCGTCCGGCTAGACATGGTACTCCTGCTCGATTCGGAAAATATCTGTCCTAGGCCTTCCTCTGAATCGGGTCCCGCCGTCTCGTCCCTGTGGCTGTGGGCAATTTCATTGCCGTTAGTTCTTTTCTCCGTCATGGGTGCGTCAATAGCTTTGGCCGCCGCTCCGGTGTCGTAGGATTCCTTGCCCTCTTTCGGGGAAAAAACATCAGGCTCCTCTTCACGACCACGTGTGCCTGGCGGGGCCACGGACTCCGAGTCAGACCGTTTCCGCAGACTGTTGGATTCGTTGAATGATCCATGGGCAGCAGGTCCCAGGCTTAGGCTGTCGGGCTCCTCAAGGAGTAGCCTGTGGCCTTGAGCATGGGATTCCTCTTGTTGTCCGGCGCTTACCACAGGTAAGTTCGCATTGTTGACATCATGGGCGTAGTCGTTGCTGGCATCGTCGATATCGTCGTCGTCGCTGCTGCTACTGCTGCTGCTGCTGCTGTCGCAACTGTCTGCTGGTCGCACAACTGGAGTGGACACTCTGGAGCCTCCCATCTTCTCATCCAGTAACGAGCGGATAGAGTCGCCAAGGCTTCTCGTCTTGGTTGGGGCATGCCTTGGAGTGTCCTCGCCATCGCCATTCGTTTCCAATGACTTCATCCGGTCTGATCCTCGAGGCCCGTCTTCCAGGTGCATCTTTTGGAGTTGGCCGGTCCGAATCTCAAAGTGATGTTGCGCGCGACGCCTCAAGAGAAGGCCCATGGTGTAACCCAAAATGCGCCAAGTTTGTGCCATCCGGTACAGATTTGCGACCTCGCTTGCTTTCGCAAACTGCTCCATGATATCTTCGACTCTCTCGACCATGCTTTTGCCGCCCTCAACATAGGGCAAGCCCTGGTACAACGCATCCATGTACGCGTTGGACATGGATTGGTAGAATTGCACCGGTAGGGCAGCAGGTAATGGGCCGAATAACATGGTCTGTTGGGATTTAAACGTCCCTGTGATATTGATAGATTGCTCCAAGCCGAGGGTCTGCTTTGCGTCATCTGCAATGGGAGCTTCCCCCGATGGCGGAGTAGTGCTCAACGACACACTGCCCCGTCCGCTGGGTGCTTTCTTTGGGATGGCGCTCCGACGAGCGCCTAGAAAGCTGCTCAAGGCCTCGTCCTCCGAATCACTTTGATTCAAGATCAAGGCACCAGGGTTACTGGGACTCGATTCGTACGAAGCGCGGGAAATCATCCTGGCTGCTTCTGTGCCGTGATACCGCAGCCGATTCGAGTTCGGGCGTTCGTCAAGAACTAAAAGCACATCTCCCCTCGGAGAGAATGCCATGGCAGATGTGGATTGACGATCAGTAGCCTTGTGCGCAAAAGATACGTCCCGCTGAGTGAAAGCTCCATCCGGCCCAGCCGTCCACAGCAAATCCTGATCCCGCCACCAGAGAGCGGATGGACAAGCCTCAAAGGTCTCCATCTCTTTGTACGGCATCAAGGGCCGCGCCAAATCCCAGATGTGAACGGTGGGCGTGCCGTACTTTCGACTGCTTGTCTCGTCGTAGGTAACGGCTACTTGGGCAACTCGTTTGGCTTGCGCAGTCGCGGACCATAGCCCAGGGCGCCACGATGCGGCCGCAACAGAGGCGGGTGCCGAAATGGTGAATTTAGGTTTCTGTCGTTTATCGGCCGTAGGTCCCAGATCCCACACGTGGACTTTGGTGTCCCATCCAGCACTCAAAAGATGAATCCCATCCGGATGCCAAGCAATCGACGAGCATGACTTATCGTGTGCGTTCAGTCGCAAGAGTGGTCGTCCGGGCTGACGAACATCCCATTTCATGACGACCCCGCTCTCTGTACAGCAAGCCATCTCATGGCCCTGCGTCGGCGACCAACTAACCCGTCTGATAGGATCGATGCATCTCAGAGGCGCGAACCGTTGCCTGAAGGAGAGACCGTACCTTGCTTCGAACTTGTTCGTCGAGTCGAATATTCGGGCCGTCCCGTCTTGTCCACCCGTCAATAGCCAAGACTGAAGATGAGGGTTGATGTCCAGACTATTCACTTGACGCGAATCCTCATTCATCAATGTGTATCGAAGCGCCTGAGGCTCCCCGGCTGCGAGACGCGTCAGATCATACGAGAAGACCTTTCCGCTGGCGCAAGCCGTGTAAATATGGGAGCCGTTGTGCCATTTGACATCGCGGATGTTGAGCTGATCGGCAACGATGTTCGGGTGGGAGCTGCTAGACTGTTGGGAGGTGAGACCTCTTCGTACGTCGATGATGTTCTTCTTGAACCTGAAGCTCCGGCTTGCAGGGTCGTTGACGACGACGATCTTGAGTATATGCGGACCGGCGAGTATCACGGCGCGTCGATCCGCTGACACGTCGAAGCAGGATATCGGGGCGCCTGCATTATAGCCGGCGTCTAGCGACTTCGGAGGGCGAACTGAAGAGGGATTCGGGGTGGTGGTGCCCGAGATGGAAGACGATTCGCCGGTCGGAGAGTCGGGAGCAGTCTTGCCCAGTAGCTTCCGCATAATCTTGGAGTCGCGATTATACATGACGGCGAAGGTCGGAGCGCAAGGGAGGCGCCATCAGGGGCAGTCCGGCCGATAGTATGGCAATTACATCTACTGCGACAATGAAATAATTAGATAAGAAGTTGGCGAGCGGTAATGGCGAGTTGAGTGCTTGATTCTCGCAAGTTGTCGTGGACTTCGTGTTCAATGTTGTTGTGGTCAAGTGCAACGGATTCCAGATTCTCGGGAAGAGCAAAGTGAAGTGGGGGGGCCTCGTTCAATGACCACCCTCACCTTCGACTCTTCGAGTGTGCAGCAGATCTGACGAGTCTCATCTTCATCCACGTGGACATCGAGTGGCACGTCAAGTCGCATTGTCGATTGCAGCATGGCAAAGTTGCACTATGCATATTTGACAGTTCCATCAACACTTCCGTCTACTGTTCCACCCGCGACCCTGCCTTGGATAGGAAGCAGCCACATCGCAGGCTGAGCAAAGCTGATTTCTCCGCACCGGCCGCCACCTACGCTGTCATCATGAGGATGTTACACCGCTGAAATGCATCAATCACAGCCGCTCCGGGACGTCTGACCAGGCTCGACGCCTCAGGCAGTGGGAGGTCCCCATCAGGGCATGCCGGGATACGGAACCTTCAACACCATGATCTCTCCTCGTTGTGATGGTACTGGATTTGCTCAGCTCTAGGCAAGTGATTTGGTCCGACTTTCGACTTGATTCTAGAGCCAGATATTGCGCCCGAGTCCTGGAGGTTGCCAGTAGTCAGCCATGTTACCTTACCAATACCGCCCTTTGCAGAAAGGCGAGATTCGCCTCTTGAGACTGGACGCAATCAATGGCTCCGACCAGTTACTCTCCGGCAGCATCATTCACCACAAATTAGTGAATCCGATCTACCGCCATCCAACGGATACAGAAGCGGCTTTTTTGGATCATCCTCTTCCTTATGAAGCCCTCTCTTATCACTGGGGGGGCGACAACAGGGCTCTATGCGAGGTTCTGATTCATGATGACGACGGCAACGACTCCGTCTTAAAAGTCACCAAAACCTTGCACTCCATTCTCTGTCGGTTAGTTTCGCAGGACCAGCAGCTAGTCATCTGGGCAGATGCAATTTGCATCAATCAGATCAACTCCAGCACAAACCTAGAAAAGGGGGAACAGATCCAACTCATGCCCGATATATATCGTACTGCTGCCCGTGTGCAAGTATACTTGGGAGATGAGTCTGCCGATTTGCCAGCCGCAGTCCAACTCTTGTCCACCATTGCAGACTACTCAGAGCACCTAGACGACTTTGCACACGCCGAAGGGGAAATTGGCTTAGACCTTGCTTTGCAAAACGGCTTTATTCTTCCCCCTCCCGACGACGAGCGCTGGCCAGCTCTGAGAGCCTTCTTCTGTCGCCCTTGGTTCCGACGCGTCTGGGTAATACAGGAGTTTGTATATGCCACAGAAGTGCGCGTGATGTGTGGCGATCTGGAGATAGATTGGCACAGGCTCTGGCTGGCTTCCAAGGCGTACGTGTCGAATAGAAACCTCATCTATCAAGGCTACGGGAAGGACATGCTTTCCTTCTTCTCCCCCCGAGCCAATGTGCATAGGGAGGCTCACGAAGGCGCGATAGCCCTCCATCGGATCACAGATCTGCGTCTGCGTGCCATGGGATACATGTCCGGCCCGTACATGGTGTACAACATTGGCGATGGCGAACCTGCCAACATGACCGGACTTTCCATCCGCAAAAATCTAGACGCCATCAAGGGCTTCGAGAAATTTGCAAGGAACTCACTACTTTCTGATCGTTCCCAAGGGAAGACCTTTCCATACGGCAGATCTACCTTGCTGGATTTGCTGCACAACACAAGCAACTTCCAGGCTACGAAACCAATCGACCGCTTGTATGCCCTTTTGGGACTAGCAGACGACGCGGATGGATATAAACCCGTTTACTCGGTCGAAGAAACTACCGCCGTGGTTTCCACCAGGTTTGCGGCAGCTTTTATCGAAAACGGCCACCTTCAACGGGTCTTGGCCTCAGCGGGCATCAGGTCAAACACTTCCTCTCCAGGAGAGGCGCCATCCTGGGTTCCTGACTGGACAAAGGTTCAATATGCACAAGATAAGCTCATTGGGTTCACTCTTATTTCAGCTATTGGGGATGCTTTAGAACAGCGAGATACACAGAGGCGCGAAAAGAGGGCTGCGACTGAGACGAGTAATGCTTCTGAGAGTGGCGATGCCTCGTTATCGGCTAGTCTTCCCGATGCAGGATCAAATTACCCTCCAGCAGCACAAGAAGACTTGGCCGCCCAGGAGGTCAAGGCTGAAGCAACACCAAAATTGTACAATGCCTCGGCAAACACCGATCCAGTCGTCAGCGGTAATGTTTTTAGAGGACAACTAACCATCCGAGCCACATTACTGGGGCAAATCATGTTAGTGCTCCCAGGAAAGCTGATGCTACCTTGTTCACAGTACGAAAACATGATCTTAAAAATGGGCCACCAGTACGTGACCGGAGAGCCCATGGTGGAAGCCCTTTGGCGTACCCTGATCGGAAATCGAACCATGCATGGAGAGTTGGCGCCTCCAGAATTCGCAGCCCAATATGAGGCAATGAAGGCACACGACCAAGTTCTTATCACGAAAGCTTTTATTGTTATAGTCATAGCCATTTTCGCAGCGACCCCCATCGTTGTTCTCGCGATTCGTCTCCTGCCGGTCTTGGCCCACGTGGGCATGGTAACGGCACTATTGTGGATGCAATACCTCTACCTCAAGCCAGCCCTAAGCTTTCTGGTTCTGCTGCCCGTGTTCCGCTGGCTATACATCTGGGCTCTGGTTCCAACTCTACTGACGCTGTTATGGTTTCTGCTCACGCATTGGTATGCGACAGAGATGCTTGATTCCTTCGCCAAGATGGGCTGCAGTACCGCGCTTACGACGTCCACACTGCCGGCGGACTGTGCGGCGTATGCGTCTAGTTTGGCCATTACGGTCAATAGACATGCGCTGTGTGTCACGAGGGAACATCTGATGGGGCTGGTGCCGCTGTTGGCTAGGGGAGGGGACATGATTGTGGTGATGCACGGGTGTGATGTCCCGTATGTCATTCGTCGCACCAAGGAGCAGGGCTATTACCAGTTGGTGGGAGAAGCTTACGTGCATGGGGTCATGAATGGGGAGGCGATGCAGCAAGGTGCGGAATTTTACAGCGACATCACTCTTGTGTAGCGGTGAGGAGTTTTGTGATCGAGTCGAGTCTTATCATCGAGACATGGGGGATATTAGATAGTTGAAGCAATATAGTTTTCCATAGAATCTGATTGTTACAACACAATACAACATGCACAGTACGTTTCACAATAGCCGATCATGATAATGGCGGAAATCCATGTGCGTCAAATATAGTTCTCCCCAATTAGCTCTCAGTCCAGCCAAACAAACCGTATGGAAATTCAAAGCCGTTAACATGGAGCAATCTATCTACAAATCGTCTCGTAAACCTCAAACGAGTCTCTAGAAGATACCACCTAGTTTACGATTCGTTTGCACTTGAACTGGTGATTCGTGAAAGAAAATGGTCCGAACGGCGAAAGTATCGCTGGTGAAGTAGTGACCTATTTTCAAACGGCCATAACTCTATCGATCGGGCAACAATTTTCTTCAAATATTTGACTAGACGATAGCCGCCGCTAATGAGATGCTTTCTTTCATATTAATATATTTTAAATTCCCTTTGACGGGCGATCTCTGGCGATCCGAATGGGTGTTGACAATCCGGTGCAGTGTTTTCCGCGAGATTTTGCCACCCAGACAATTCACAAGCAATCCATGTGTGATTCTGCGGTCGCATCTGAATACAAAAAGACGTATCAAGCCTCGGAGTCACACGTTCTTTCAGAAGTCAATTTTCTGGCTGATTTATCCAGGTTTCGTTGACTTGTGCAGCGTTAGGATATTGTGCAAATTTAGGGTGGTCGAGATCTTGCATCGGCGGCGACGCCTTGGTCTGATCTTCCCGCCTCTAACCCGCGTATCTTGGAAGATCTGACTGTAAAACTCGTATGTAATGCCATACGCGCATGATTTGGACAAATCCCATCAGTTTTAGACACGTGAAGCTGGTGTTGTGGACGGAAGAAGAAGGAGGGTGCAGTTTACCTCTCCTCACCATCGAATGTCCTCACCATTGTGCGCACGGACCACCAAGAGGCCGATACCGGCAATGCACACGTGACGATCGCGTCTTGTAACGACGACTACACTGCGTCCATGGGCTGCCGTGCTACCACAAGATCATGAGCATCTTGGAGAGCAGCGACGTGCTCAAGACCACGGACTTCGACGTGCATTGGTTCGTCAACCGTCAGCACTTCATAAATCCTCCGGAGCTACGACTACGTGAGCCAGCAGTCGTTCGAAATGTGTTTAAGCCAGCGGCGCGTCGACCGAACGCGAAGGCGTCTAGCACGGCGCGTGGCAGCATCAGAAGCGAACTGACCGATCGCAACAACGTTGAAGCCGCTCGGCCGCTCGGCCGGGTCTCATTCCTGGTCCTTCACAGGCTGCGGTGCGAGCGCTCGCTCGAGACCGTCTATCTTGCGGCTGCAAGAGCCAGACTGCGTGTTTAACGAATAGCTGCTCTTGCCGGAGAGCTAACGTGCTCTGCGGCAAGTGGTGTCACAAAGGAGATCTGACAGACGCCAAACTTGAGGACGCCAGCAGGCGGAGAAACCCGACCTCTATCCGTGCCTCCTTCTTCCTGATTCTACAGTTCTCCTCTTCTTGAGCCTCTCGTCTGTTGTTCTCGTCTTTCGCGGCTCTCGCCCTTGCATCAAGAACAGTTATGGGGCCCCATTTGGCCACAACTAGCGTGCGCTCATCACGTTCTTGTCTCTTTAGGCTCTTCTCTTGGATACGGCGTAGCTCGGCTGCCGCAGCCTTCGTGATACTCGGATAAAAACCTTCTCGATACAACTCCACCGCGGCGACAGTTCGCTCCTCGAGGTTATGCTGTGTGCGGCGATAAAAATCGCGAACAGGTATCGCGTCTCGACTCTCCCCCGCTTTCTTCTAGCGCGCCACACTACCAACTTTAGTACCAACCTTGACACAGCAATTGCAATCGACTGCGACGTTAAAATGGCATCCGACGCGTCAGACGCTGATTATTCGTCAGAGATTGATTATTTGCCCGACGATTATGTGCCAGACGCTGATTATCCGCCAGACGCTGATGACTCGTCAGACGCTGATGCTTCGTCAGACGTTAATGCTTCGTCAGAAGCTGAATTAACAGCAGTCCAAAGATGAATCGATCCTGCCACCGGTCTGCCCGATTTTTATCGCCGCACACAGCAGAACCTCGAGGAGCGAACTGTCGCCGCGGTGGAGTTGTATCGAGAAGGTTTTTATCCGAGTATCACGAAGGCTGCGGCAGCCGAGCTACGCCGTATCAAAGAGAAGAGCCTAAAGAGACAAGAACGTGATGAGCGCACGCTAGTTGTGGCCAAATGGGGCCCCATAACTGTTCTTGATGCAAGGGCTAGAGCCGCGAAAGACGAGAACAACAGACGAGAGGCTCAAGAAGAGGAGAACTGTAGAATCAGGAAGAAGAAGGTACGGATAGAGGTCGGGTTCCTCCGCTGCTGGCTACGAGCGGTTAGGGGCATGGTCAGGGCTAGCCTCAAGGACTTGACATTTGCACAGACCATGATGAGGGTCGGAGGCGAGGCACTGGCGGTCATCTGGCTGACAAAGGAAGACCGCCAAGTTCAGTTAAGGGACGATGGCTGGATGGGTCGCAGATATGCGTGCCTTCGTCAACTTCGCCAAATTCAGTCAAGGAGCGATAGCTGGGTGGGTCGCAGATATAAGAGCCTTCGTCGTACACTTCTAGGTCGAGGTCCGTCAGACAATCGGCCACCTCTTCGGTGGCCTACAGAATTCGACCTTTCGATTGTCAGGGCGGCTGTTGAAGATGTCGTTGATAAGGCGGAGGTCCGCCGCATAAGAGGAACACTGTACACATTGAGGGACAGATTAGCAGACGACATCAATCGAATAAGCGTCCCTCAGGATGGAGATGAAGTAGAAGAGGATGGAGAGGATGGAGAGGATGGAGAGGATGGAGAGGATGGAGAGGATGGAGAGGATGGAGAGGATGGAGAGGATGGA
This sequence comes from Claviceps purpurea, assembly GCA_029405325.1. Taxonomy (NCBI): domain Eukaryota; kingdom Fungi; phylum Ascomycota; class Sordariomycetes; order Hypocreales; family Clavicipitaceae; genus Claviceps; species Claviceps purpurea. Next base: position 656,882 of record CM055783.1, on the reverse strand, counting down.
GAGGATGGAGAGGATGGAGAGGATGGAGAGGATGGAGAGGATGGAGAGGATGGAGAGGATGGAGAGGATGGAGAGGATGGAGAGGATGGAGAGGATGGAGAGGATGGAGAGGATGGAGAGGATGGAGAGGATGGAGAGGATGGAGAGGATGGAGAGGATGGAGAGGATGGAGAGGATGGAGAGGATGGAGAGGATGGAGAGGATGGAGAGGATGAAGAGGAAGTATTCTAGGTTTATTAAGTCGATTGGCAGCAAGTGTGGTGGTGGATGGCAATGGCTTCAATAAGCCGATATTAGTGGTCTATGCAGGAGCTTTATTGTAAATACGAAATGGAATTCAATTAAACGCAGATACACAATCTCGGCTGTTAATGTGCCCTTCTTCATGCTGCGGGCCTCGAGATGTAAGGTTCGCGATGCAAAAAAAAACAAACGTGGGTATTCTGTATTCACTATTCACCAAAGCCGAAATATGAGATAAACCGAGGGACATCTGTTTTGGTGTGGAAATGGCGTGGAAGCTATGTACCTTTTTATTTTGGACCTTGAGGGGCATTTTGTTGCTATGCGACCCCCCCTACCTTACAGGTAGGGGGGGATGAAATTGAATCCCCCACCAGTAAGGTTTGGCGGCATTGACGTTTTGAATCTTGAACCTTGATGAGAGCGGGTGAGCCTACCAACCGTATACACTGGGAAAATAGACCCGGCACCGCGCTTTGACCAGGTCCACAAACCTGCAGAACATCCCTATCGTGGCCAGCAATCTCTGCTCATGTGAAGGTATTTTTGGATGGCATCCCAGCTATAGAGGTCTCACTTAAGGAAGTTTGGCACGGGTTATATGGAGATTATGCAGGTTTGTGGACCTGGTCAAAGCGCGGTGCCGGGTCTATTTTCCCAGTGTATACGGCCAAGTAATAAGGTTGGGCCGCAACTTGCAAGTTGTAACCACCGTCCCCGTACCACGTTCATCCACCTGGACATCAAAGTGGCACGTCAGTTCGCGTTGTTGATTTTAGCATGGAAATTTGCATTATGCACATGAGATGCACATTGGACAGTTCCATCGACACGTCCATCTGCACTTCCGTCTACTGGACAGGAAGCAGCCACATCGCAGACTGAGCAAAGCTGATTTCTCTGCACTGGCCGCCACCTACGCTGCATCACGAGATGTTACACCGCTGAATTGCACCACTCGAGGATTTCTGATCGGGCTCGACGCCTCAGGCAATGGGAGATCCCCAACAGGGCATGCCGGATTATGGAATCTTCAACACCATGATCTCTCTCCTCGTTGTGATGGTACTGGATTCGATCGCCTTGGATTCAGCTCTAGGCAAGTGCTTTGGCCCGACTTTCGACTTGATTCTAGAGCCAGATATTGCGCCCGATCCCTGGAGGTTGCCAGTAGTCAGCCATGTTACCTTACCAATACCGCCCTTTGCAGAAAGGCGAGATTCGCCTCTTGAGACTGGACGCAATCAATGGCTCCGACCAGTTACTCTCCGGCAGCATCATTCACCACAAATTAGTGAATCCGATCTACCATCACTCAAAGGATACAGCAGCGCCTTTTTTGGAACATCCTCTTCCTTTTGAAGCCCTCTCTTATCACTGGGGGAGCGACGACAGGGCTCTATGCGAGATTCTGATCCATGATGACGACGGCAACAACTCCGTCTTAAAAGTCACCAAAACCTTGCACTCCATTCTCTGTCGGTTAGTCTCGCAGGACCAACAGCTAGTCATCTGGGCAGATGCAATCTGTATCGATCAGATCAACTCTAGCACGAACCTGGAAAAGGGAGAACAGGTCCAACTCATGCCCGATATATATCGTACTGCTGCCCGTGTCCAAGTCTATTTGGGAGATGAGTCTGCCGATTTGCCAGCTGCACTCCAGCTCTTGTCCACCATTGCAGACTACTCAGAGCACCTAGACGACTTTGCACACGCCGAAGGGGAAATTGGCTTAGACCTTGCTTTGCAAAACGGCGTTATTCTTCCCTCTCCCGACGACGAGTGCTGGCCAGCTCTGAGGGCCTTCTTCTGTCGTCCTTGGTTCCGACGTGTCTGGGTAATACAGGAATTTGTATATGCCACAGAAGTGCGCGTGATGTGTGGTGATCTAGAGATAGATTGGCACAGGCTCTGGCTGGCTTCCAAGGCGTACGTGTCGAACAGAAACCTCATTTATCAAGGCTACGGGAAGGGCATGCTCTCCTTCTTCTCCCCCCGAGTCAATGTGCATAGGGAGGCCCATGAAGGCGCGATAGCCCTCCATCGGATCACAGATCTGCGTTTACGCGCCATGGGATACAGGTCTGGCCCACGCATGGTGTACAACATTGGCGATGGCGAACCGGCCAGTATGACCGGACTTTCCATCCGCAAAAACCTAGACGCCATCAAGGGCTTCGAGAAATCTGCGAGGAACTCATTGCTGTCTGATCGTTCCCAAGGAAAGACCTTTCCATACGGCAGATCTACCTTGCTGGATTTACTGCACAATACGAGCAACTTTCAGGCCACGAAACCAATCGACCGTGTGTATGCCCTTTTGGGACTAGCAGAAAATGGGGATGAATATCATCCCCCCATTTATTCAGCCGAAAAACCTACGGCCAGGATTTTCACCTGGTTCGCGTTAGCTTTTATAATGCGCGGCCACCTTCAATGGATCTTGGCATCAGCGGGCATCAGGTCAAACACATCCTCTCCAGGAGAGGCGCCATCTTGGGTTCCTGACTGGGCAAAGGTCCAATATGCACAAGACAAGCTCATCGGGTTCACTCTTATTCCCGCCATTGATGATACATTAGTACAGAGAGATCCACAGGGGCGCGAGCAGAGGGCTGCGACTGAGACGAATGATGCTCCTGAGAGTGGCGATGCCTCGTCATCGGATGGTCTTCCCGATGCAGGATCAAATTACCCTCCAGCAGAGCAAGGCCCTCCAGTATCGCAAAAAGAAGGCTTGACCGTCCAGGAGGTCAAGGCTGAAGCAACACCAAAGTTGTACAATGCCGCGGCAAACGCCCAGTCAGTCTTCAGCGGTAGTACTTTTAGAGGAACACTCACCATCAGAGTCACATTAGTGGGGCAAATCACTTTGGTGCTCCCAGGAAAGCTGATGCTTCCTTGCCTACAGTACGAGAACATGATCTTAAAGATGGGAACTCAATACGTGACCGGGGAGCCCATGGTGGAAGCCCTTTGGCGTACCCTGATCGGAAATCGAACCATGCATGGGGAGTTGGCGCCTCCGGAATTCGCAACCCAATATGAGGCAATGAAGGCACACGACCAAGTTCTTATCACGAAAGCTTTCACTATGATATCCATAGTCATTGTCGCAGCGATCCCCATCGTTGTCCTCATGATTCATCTTCTACCGGTCTTGGCCCACGTGGGCATCGTAACGGTACTATTGTGGATGCAATACCTCTACCTCAAGCCAGCCCTCAGCTTTCTGGTTCTTCTGCCCGTGTTCCGCTGGCTATACATCTGGGCTCTGGTTCCAACTCTACTGACGCTATTGTGGTTTCTGCTCAAGCATTGGTACGCGACGGAGATGCTTGATTTCTTCGCCAAGATGGGCTGCAGTACCGCGCTTACGACGTCCACGCTGCCGGCGGACTGTGCGGCTTATGCCTCTAGTCTGGGCTTAACGGTCAATAGGTATGCGCTGTGTGTCACGGAGGAGCGTTTCATGGGGCTGGCGCCTCTGTTGGCCAAGGAGGGGGACAAAATAGTAGTGATTCACGGGTGTGATGTCCCGTATGTCATTCGTCGCACCCAGGAGCAGAGCCATTACCAGTTGGTGGGAGAAGCTTACGTGCATGGGGTCATGAATGGAGAGGCGACAGAGCAAGGTCCGGAATTTCACAGTGACATAATTCTTGTGTAGCCGTGGGGAGGTCTTTGGTCAAGAAACTGGGGGAATTGGGTATGTAGTTGAAGCAGCCCGATTTTGCATATAGAGTCTGGCTGGATAATACATGATGCTGCTACTACGACGACACACCAGTGTGCAACGTTTCACAATAACCCATCATGATCATGGTGATGAAAAGTCATGTGCGTCAAATATAGTTCCGTTCCCCCAATTAGCCCTCAGTCCAGCCAAACATACGCTATGGAAATTCAAAGTCGGCCGTACTCCCATACCTCCTCGCTGTACTGTACATGACAAGCGCTGGTAATTCTCCGTCTCCTGAAGCAGCACATCCAGCCGCATGATATTAGCTTCAGCGCCTGCCATTTGTTCCCCGTTTTAATTCCTCATTTGTGAAAATCCCTCATTTTCTCATAACCATTTTCAAAAGCTCATCAACTCAAATCTTGTAAATTCTTCCACTCATTCTCATCTCCCCTACCATAGGTCTCCTGCGTCTGCATCTACGATAGGACTCCTACTCCTGCTCCTGTGTCTCCTCCCAGTCTCCCTATCACCGCCATTATCATTATCATTATCGTTACTATCCCCGTAGTCATTCTCACGAGCCCTCCCTGCGCCTCGGCCGACCTTCCCGGGCGGTGGCCGTACAAACGCAAAGTCCACCGCAATTGTCTGATCGAGGAGCTTCGTTTCGTGGGTGCCGTCAATCGCCGCGCGGGCTTCTTCCAGGGTGGCGTATTCAATTAAAGCGTAGCCCTATCCATTCAGCAGATTTTCTAGTCAGCGATCCAGGCTGTCCTGCTCGTCTTCGTTTCCACGATCCATGGCTGGCAACTGCCTGTGTCATTTCTACGGCACGGCGCTTTGTTTTTTCCCTTCCCCACGGGTCCCTACGGAACCTAGTTTCACGCTTTTTGGTAGGAGAGCAGGCGTAGGCTACATACCTTGACGTAACCACTCCGCCTGTCCAGATTCAAATGCAAGTTTTTAATCTCCCCAAAGTCGCCGAACTTATCGTGTATGGTCTCCTCGTCTGCCTCTTCGTGTACATTCGTGACGACGACGATCCAGCCTTCGATGGAGCGCACAGCGGTGACTTTGTTGTGCGTTTGCATTAGGAGCTCATTGGGGGGCGGGGACGGCGCGATGTCGATGTCCATTTCATCGGAAGACATGATGGGCGGGCGGGTGGCTTTGCGTGCTTGATAGAAGGGGAAACGTGAGAAGGCGAAAGGTCGTTTTTTGAAGGGGCTTTAAGAAGGCAGATTTGGCCTCGGATGGGATTTTTGATGTTGTTGTCGCTGTCGCTGTCGCTATCGTTGTTGTTGTCGTCGTTTCAGTTACCGCGTTGTTGCTGAGCTGGTGAGCTTCTTTTCTGGTGTTGGCCGACGTGGGGCAAATTGCAATGTACAAACGGGTCACGTGTTTCACCATACAGGTCTGTATGTGCATGTCTACGTATGTACGCGTTTAGCACTTGGCCGGGTGGAATATATTGCGACAGACGTCTTCAATTGTGATTCGCGTTGTTTATGCATTCAACGTTACTCACGCAGATGCGGAATGGCCTAGAGGTCTTGGTGCGTGAGCCGTGGTCAGTCAGCACACTTGAGATCACGCTTGAAACACCTCTCACATCTCACAAGTGCGTGATATGAGGTTACAACATGCTACAGGCGTCTGGCGGTATGCCAGCCGTCCTCTTTCGTCCTCTTTCGAACCTTGGACCGTCCTTCACAACACAAGGTCGCAATCAACACAAGAACATTCGACCGCAGCGGAGACAAACACGAGAGCTCAGTGGCGAATCCTTCAGGTGGCACGCTTTCGATGGTTTTTGTTTGGTTTGTATTGAGGAACGACACCAGACGCCGCAGATTCAAGTTCGTCTCGTTTTGTCGAGCTCATGCGTCACATTGTGGACACAAGAATCGATCGAGGCGACTTGAATATCATTTGATTCCTCCCTGCCGCTATTTATCCGAAACCATTCGATAGCAAACCGACAGCCAGAGCACCCATTTTGCGCTCTGGCTTGCCCGACTTTCCATCACACCCTATCCCTTCTTCTCTCTCCTACATATCTCTCTACGAGCCAGGGTTGGGGTTCATCTAAGAATCACAAGTCAGCGTCTTGTCTCCCGCCGTCGTATTAAGGCCAGAACTATGCGATATTCGTGCTCACCTTTCGCTTGCCGCCGGTGAGGACGACGTTGACGAATCGTCGGGTGTACTTGTGACGCTTGAGAGCACGGCCCTTGGGGGTCTTGGGCTTCTCCTGAGGCTCAACCTATTGATGCGAAAACAACACTGGTCAGTTTATCGTCGTTTTTGACGTTTTCGGGAGTCTCGGAGGATTGAATCGTTGTGAGTGAACGGGTTCGGAACAGTCGTACTTTAGGGGTCTGAGACTTGACCTTGCCTGTGCAAAAGAAAGGATGTTAAATATTGTCCGTATCGTCAAAATTTCATTCAGAGTGAATTTAACATACCGGCACGGGCGAGAGATCCGTGAACTTTTCCCATTTTGAAGGATTGATTTGGCGATGATGTGGATGACGGGTCAGACAGCGGAGGGGTGCGCTTCGGAGGAGATTTTGCGGATTTTGGCAAATGGTTGTGTGCGGGAGGCGAGTCTCACGTGAGTGGTCCGTTCCCAATGTGCCCTGCCGGAAAAACATTGGCGCGAGTCGCCGGACTGCTGTCTTGATTATGTAAGTTAGGCAATCTTCCAAAACCGCCACCCACTTGCAAAACTCCGTTTCAACGCCTCATCGTGGACACATCGTGGAAAGTTCGGAACTAAAGTACCTAGCAAGAACGAGGACTACATTCGGGTTTCCGCAATGGCAAGGTTGATGTTGCTCACGGCTCCCTGGGTCGTGCTATGTAGCATCATGATATTTGACTTGCAGAAGCCATACAGAATACCCACATTGAAGAAAGGCCCGATTGAGTCTTGCTCTCTCCTCCGGTCTTCAAGCTGCCTTGCCGTCGCAACCGTTAGCCGATGACTGCGAGAATGCAATTTTCTTCATCTCATCGCGAACTCACCTGCACCGCATATCCTTAGGCTTGGTCTGTCAGAATTTAGAAAGATTGGATGCTCGTGCGCGTGGGGCGATCCATGATGGCGCGCCGCGTTGCTACACAGATAAGGTAAACTTTTTCAAAAACGTTGACGTCACAAGCATCTTACTTTTTTTCCCGCTTCATCACGATCCGATGATCGATCGCTTAGTATGGACGGTAGAACCCATCGAAGCATTGCCTCCTCGCGAGACGGCCCAACAATTCAAAGCTCTACTACTTGATGGTCAAGAGTTCACTTACACATCGTGCCCTTTTCGATATCAACTCTACCGCAATTGCACTTCGTTGTGCGCCGTTGAATATGGCTCGCTCAACTACACCCAAATCGCCCGCAAGATCCTCCATAACGCCGCACAAGACCCTGCGGGAGCGTGTTCTTCACAGTCTACCGCATTACACGGGCCCTTACAATGTCGGCTTCATGGATATCGAAGTGCCCGCTCGCAGTCCGGGGCCGGTGTCGGATCTGAAGCGCTCTGGGAAACCCGTGCTGCGCCTGGACACTGTCTTGATGAGCATATACTACCCCTGTGATCTGGCGAAGTCGAGCGATGCTGCTGGTGGTGCGCACAACCTTCGTCGTGTGAATTGGATGCCTAAACCGGGAATCGCCACGTCCAGAGGCTACGCCAAGTTTATCAACATTCCCGAAGCGCCAGTCACTGCCTATCTGGCCGGTACGTCGCTCTTCACGAAGATACCGGCGTTTAGGAATGCGAAACTGGCTGACTACTGGGCAAACAAGCCATCTGACGAAACTCCATTTTCGGATAAGCCTGATGGTGGCAAGGAACGTCAAGGCTCTGAGAAACCCACCTTCCCGGTCATCATTTTCAGTCATGGGCTGGGGGGCTCCAGGCTTTGTTACAGCACTACGTGTGGCGAGCTGGCGAGTTTTGGCTTCATCGTTGTGGCTCTCGAGCACAGAGATGGAAGCTGCGCAAGGACACTGGTCAACCTCCCCGAAGATGTCGACGCAGCCAAGATCGAGACGTCAACGGCAGAAATCGTTTGCGGTAACGAGGCGCACGATCGGGGTTCCAAGAACAAAAAGGTCCAGCGGAAGAAACAAAGCGGCGTTCACCCGTTTTACATCATGGACTACATCCTGCCCAAGGACAATGCTCAAGACACATCGCCCCGCAATCCGCGCGGTGTTGACACTGTGTTGCGCACCGCCCAAATTGAGCTTCGGCTCAAGGAGATCAAAGAAGCATATCACGTCCTCACGTTGATCAATGAAGGCAAGGGCGACGAGATTGCACGAGTCAACTTGAGAAAAAAGGGCAACATTGGTTCCAGCTCAATTGGTTTGGATGGTGTATCTTGGGATAGCTGGAAGGGCAGCATGTTCCTCAATCAAGTGACCGCGATGGGGCACTCGTTCGGTGGTGCCACGACCGTGCAGCTGTGTCGTGATCATTCACTTACATGGCTTGGACAAGGCGTCGTTCTCGATGGATGGGGCCAAGGCACGCCAGAGCGAGGAGACGACCCCAATAACACAGTGTGCAAACCCATCATGGCCATTTCATCCGAGGCCTTTATGCACTGGAAGCCCAACTTCAAACGCATCGTTGGTTTCTGCCAAGAAGCACGCGAATCTGGCGTCCTATGTTGGATGCTCACCATTGTGGGCTCAACGCATCTCGCCATGACAGACTTTGCTGTATTATACCCCGGGTGGATGACGTTCTTGATGAAATCCATGGCGAATCCTCTCCGGGCCTTGTTCTTGACAACAAAGCTGTCGCTCGAGTTTCTGAGCCTGACACTCCCGCGCGAGCACCTCGAGAATCAGTCCTGGATCAGCCAAGACCTGTTGTTATGTGCAGAAGCTCCGTCCGAGCCGGACGAGGCACTGCGGGAAGAGCACGCTCCGAATGATAAATGGGTAGCTGTGCGACTGAAGATTCCGCATGAATTGCCGCATCGATTCAAGGCCTGGTGCAAGCGAGTCTGGAGAGCCACCAACTGTGCGGCATTGGACGGCGATGAGCTTGGGGCTGGGCTGCATGATTATACCCAGCAGGATGAATTGTGGACGCATATAAGTCCCCAGATATCCGAGGTAAAGAAATTGAGGAATAGGCGAGGGAGTGATGATGGCTTCTGAGTTGTTGATGTTTCGTTCCATCATGATGACGGAGAAAGTCAACTTGATGCCGACCAGTGTACAATTGCCTTGCAACGCTGCAATTAGGCGTCATTTATACGGAGTACGGAGTATGTACATCAAGAATATACCTTAGGTACCTTTTTTCATCATTAATGTGTCAAATTGTCAATACGCCATTCTTCACCGCTTCCCTACCTACATTTAGATCCCGCATCCATAATCCAGAACGTGCCAACTCTCTGCTTTAGGCTGTGAGGCGCGGCTGTTCAGCGTTTGATGCCTCTTGCACAATTCCGTGCGCTAAACTGTATTTAGTAACGATCTGCAGCATATTTTGTGCAAACATTTGTCCCCCTGTTCGCAATGTACCGCGCTACTGCACACTAGACAGGGGCTGAGCCAGGGGTAATAATTGGCCAAAACAGCATGAAATTGATCCACTTCGAGTGTGAGCCCGCTCATGAACTGAACGGCTTTCAAAACTGATGGTTCATGACTCCAACGGGAAGATACCTATCCAACAATCACTGCATCGGGATATCCACGCTCGTTTCGATCGCAAACTGGGGGTAAATCGGGGCATGCTACTACCGAAGGAAACAGCTAGTCAGCGATTATTGCTTCATTTGGTTTAGAAAAAGGGTGCCGAGGAATTGGTGGAGTTGTGGTGATTTGAAGATAGGGTATAGACCCAGCCCGGCAATGTTTCACTCCACCAGCTATTCCTTCAGATCACTTTCTCTCGGACTCTCTTCAATCGCCATCTCAAGTGTAAATGGGGTTTGAACGTGGTTGAATCTTGTCGAACCTCATGAGAATCTTAAAATGACATTTTTCAATGGAACAACTCATGTCAAGCTCAAGTTATTGATCATGGTAAAGGGAGCAATCTGGTCGTGAGGAAAGCTTGATACTGCTGATAGAACCCGCGACCAAACCACCAAATGAGAGGGATTCAGTCCAGAATTTATCGAGGACCTTTTTAAGAGGCATCTCTTACTATACACCACATCTCACGGGAACCACAGTAGCGTAGCACGAGCTTTACTAGACCTCAGCCAGCAAGTGACTCAGGACTACTATCGCACCACGCAATCGAAATGAAGAGACTGGCCAGCACACTTGCCTGCTCTCAGCCCATTGAACATACTCAGAAGCAGTTGAAAATAAACCATGATGAATTTAATCCCTGATCTAAATCTCGGTGAAGTCGACGATCACATCAAGCAAGAACTGATAGAGAAAATTAAATTCGCGTGGGTAGTGATGATGATTTTCCGAACGGCGGCGAATGCACACACTCATTGACTCATGAACCTTCACGCCGCCACCTTCATTCTTGCATTTGTTCACGGAGTCGATGCATCAGATTCTGAAGGAGATAGTCAGAGCTTTCTAATGATATAAGAAAGTCTATAATAAGAGCAGATTCCACAGTTGACTTTGTAAGTGAAGTTGCTATACCAAATGCTGTGAGCAACATGTTTTGGCATGCGATTTTGGATTGCTCTACAGAAGTACTATGTACCGACTTTTCTACGAATGCGGTATAGCGGCTTCAACCGCTGGTGTGGATCGGTACGTGTGGGTGGACCCACATATTTCACATTTTGCCATGTACCCTCAGCATCAAACGCTGAACAGCCGCGCCTCAGGGCCTTACACAATTTTCTCGGCAACGGTGCACGGACCACGTCCGCCCACTTCTGTTATGATTTGGCTGTATAACCTGCTGTAGCCCTAACAGCAGTCCACCTCCGAATGGAAAACTCGAAAATGCCGCCCTCAGCACCACCACTTCATTCGATGTCGACGCCGATGTCGACGGCGCCTGTTCATCTACCGTCCTGCTGGTTCGAGGTCGTAAATGAAATCTAAGCAACATCGACAACGACCGCGGCATCGTCCCCCCTCCTAGCCACGACACCATCAAACCGGCGTTTGCCCACCTCGAGTTTTCAACCGGCGTGCTTTCGGAGAGTTCAGCACGCCGCTCTCATCTTGGTCACTTTTAGACCTTTCTGAAATTCTGGTAGCGGAGCCGTGCCTCTGGCAAAATATACAACAACAACAACAATCCAGAACGTGCCACCGAAATGTGGAGCTCTGACGCGTCCGTAAACAAACAACAGACGCGTCAGGCGCGACCAGACACTCACGCGTCCGAGCACTGTTTACGATACATATACCAATAAAGCCGACGCGTTGGATGTGACAGTTCCTTCTACTCCGTCCACCTCCCAAGCCCCCGTCCCAACCGCCAATCCCGTTAAGATGGACTCTTCGGCTGAAAGGAAATGCCCAGGGTGCAGACAGACGCTTCCCCTCCGTGATTTCCCTTCAAAAAACAACAAAATATGTACTCCTCCAATGTGAGCGGTGCACCGTATGTCTTCACTTCAACTTGACAGCGCTTCAAACCCTCCCACTAACGTGACGCCAGGCGAGAAGTAGAAATCGACGCGCGGCAGAACGGGCTGCGAAGGCCGCGGAAACTTCGACTACCCATCCGTCCCTTTGCCTCCTTCTGAGACGTGCTCTGGGCGCAATTATAAGCGGCTCCCTGCCACCGACTTCTCATTGAAAGATCCGCTGGGAGATGCAGATGGTGAGAGATATCGACGACCAACCGGTGGGTGGTGCCCTACAATCCGTATTTGCTGCACAAGTACCAAGCGCATATCAACGTGGAGCTCTGTGATTCCATCAGGTTGGTCAAGTACCTATTTTAAATACGTGACCAAGGGCACCGACAGGACGACGCTTAGGGTTCAAGGACCAACGTGATGAGATTACTCGGTACGTGAGCCCGTCGGAAGCTATCTGGCGTCTGATGGAGTTCCCGACGTACGGACAATGCCCGCCTGTCCAGAAACTCCAAACTCGACGTCCACCTCAAAGACAAGCAGTGCGTGTACTTCAACCGCAACTTGAGTGCGTCGCAGCTGGAAGAGAAGGCGGAGAACACCCGTAGCACGCTTATGGGGTTTTTCAAGTGGAACACGGATCATCCAGAAACAAATTTCCTGTACTCGGTTCCGGTACTATCGATCGCAAAGCGGTTCTCAGGCTCTACCTTCCAGACGCAGCGATCCGGCATTTCCGAGTACAGGAAATTTGTTTCTGGATGATCCGTGTTCCACTTGAAAAACCCCATAAGCGTGCTACGGGTGTTCTCCGCCTTCTCTTCCAGCTGCGACGCACTCAGGTTGCGGTTGAAGTACACGCACTGCTTGTCTTTGAGGTGGACGTCGAGTGTCTGGACGGGCGGGTATTGTCCGTGCGTGGGAAACTCCATCAGACGCCAGATCCTCCGGCGGACTCACGTACCGAGTAATCTCATCACGTTGGTCCTTGAACCCTAAGCGTCGTCCTGTCAGTGCCCTTGGTGACGTATATGAACAGGTACTTGACAGACCTGATGGAACCACAAGGTTTCACGTTGATGTGTGCCTGGTACCTGTTCAGCTAATATGGATTGTAGGGCACGACCCAGCGGTTGCTCAGCCTGACGGTTTTTGGGAAGGTGTATCGGTTAGGACCGATTCGGCGACGACGGATCTTGATGAGGACATACTGGCGGTCGCGGCGGCGGTAGTTCGAGTACCCGTCGGGAACGATGGTGGTCGTCTCGCAAAAGGCCTTGGGGAACCTCTTCATGCACTTCCTCTCCTTCATGCATGGCGCGCCCGGTTTGTCGCGGTCGCAGGGACCATGCATCATGATCTTCTCCACCAGCCGGCGCAGTGGTGTTCCCCGGGGCGGAAGCTCGGCTCACACGACCTCGTCCACCCGCTCCGGATTCTGGAAGCTCTCTCCACCATTGATCCAGAGGACTAAGTGCATATGAGGCAGGCCGCGCTTCTGATACTCAATGGTTTTGTTGTTTTTCAAAGGGAAATCACAGCGTCTGTCTGCACCCTGTGCATTTCCTTTCAGGGTCACGATCCGGGACTGAAGACGTATAGAGGCCGGGCTCATCTTGCCGAAATGATAGCGCTCCTTGGATCCCCGCCGCCGAGCCTTCTCGCCCGAGCAAACTTGAGAAGCAAATCTTTTTCCGATGACGGTATGTGACATGCTACTTTAAGTCTTGTGGCTTTGTCTAACACCGTGTGGAAAGACGAATTCTGTGCTGGGATCCCCATCCCAGAACTACGACCGCTTGAGCAGAGGGAAATGTTTCTTAAGGGAGAAGACAAAGACTGTTTCTTACGATTTATGAGAAAGATGCTGCAGTGGGAACCAGAGAAGCGCAGCTCTGCTAAGGAGTTGGCACTTGGCACTGGGCAGAGGACGAGTGGATACTAAAGCAGTACCAACGTCAACGCGACTAGGTAAGACCCGAGTGCGACGACGCGTAAAGGAGCAAGAGGACAAGAGGGTTATCATTTGAGTGATAACTTGAGCCAATACCAGCTGCTATATGTTTCGATCCTTGCGGACGTACTGCCACTGGCCAATGAGTAGTTCATGAAAAGTACTGTATACGATGCAGCGGTTATACTCGGATTATGGGCAACTTGATTGAGTTGGTAGGTAGGTCTAGGTAATCATCGTCTGCTCACAGAGATAAAGAAACGAATCGACGAAGGCCATTAAGTGACGCGTGAGAATGAGATTGTTAGAAAACCTCTCAGTAAAACGCTGGCGACTTTTTCTTCGCGTGGGCGTCGCGAAAGGTGCGACAAATTACAATACACGCTGCCGTGAACCTTCAACCGTGATTGCTGAGGAAGATTCATTCTCAATTCAAGCACGCCGTGCGGTTAATCCGATGTTCCTCTATGTCACGGCGGCGATCGGCGGTTACTTTCTGTCATGTGCCGATTTTGCGGGCCCCACAATGTACACAGTTAGGTAGGTACTCCTCGTAAAGCTGCGACATGATTGGCTGCAGCCCCCTGTCAGTGACATGAAGTGACTCAGTGAGCCTTCGGACCGCTAATGGGATAGAGAAGCATAGGCACAAGCACATGAGTCTAGGTAATAAGCCACCGTCATTAAATTGGAAGTTGAGTTAATGAACCAAATGATGAGGTACCATCGGAATTTTGCGAATAGGTCTATAACGCACGGCGAAAACGTTGACTCGTTGAGCGCATTTGAGAGGCTGGGATGTTGACCGAGGAGTGGCTGGTGCGAAATTGAGAGGCGGCGGGTGGCGTTGTGACCAGAAGTTGTTGCGACAAGAGGATGGCGTGCACGGTGCGATTGAGTTTGAGTTCCACGGTCCACCAGTTCATGTAGGTAGCGCATTCCATCACCTCTTCTTTTTTTTCCTTCTTTGGATCCCCGGTTCGTCGGATCGTAGGGTCGATCCGGCGCGGATTAGGTTGTAGATGCCGCCTCCACCAACGCCTGGGCAAACCTTCCGGACCTGGCTCAGCGTGGCATTATGTATTAGGTAGCCTGGCAGGAGACAAGGGGATGATGGCTGGGGTCTTTCGGCAGAGGCATTCGCGTGAAAAGCCGCGCGACGCACACAAATGCGATCCGTGATACAGGAATCAGGGCATGGAACATGCACACGAAAAAGAAGCAGGAAACCAACAAAAATAGTTACATCAACTTCATTGGGTAGAGACTAGAGTTACGGACTGGACCATTGTGCGGCCCTGCGTCCGTTCATCAGGGCAGCCAAGTCTCCAAGAGCCCTCCGATATGTGACACCTGCATGAGACAATCTGCAGGAGCTGGCTTCGTGTTGATAGCAGCCTTGCAGTGTGCGCAGACTGGACTCTGTATGATACCTACTCTGTACGTGTACTTCGTAGTGCGCATGCTGTTTGGCAGTGTTCGCTGATCAGTGAATGGCAATGAACAACTCTGTCGATGGCGATAAGACCACGGAAGCTCGAAGCGGACGCCACGTTCTTATTCTTCCAAGATTTCTCTCCCGATTTCTACGCAGCCTCATCCATGGCAATATCACCACCCCTTAATTATAGCACCTTGTGCGAGGCCGTGTCTCATCGTTCACACCCCGCTTTATCTGGCCCGCTGATCCTTCATTGTGGGAAAAACGTGAAGCTCGGATTGGAGTTCGCGGCAACTCGGTTCGATTCTCCGAGCTGACGTGATGAATCCCACGGGAAGTCTCCGGGTGCATGTAGCCTCGTAGAGCAGTGGCCCGTCATGGACTCATGGCACATGCGTACACACCCGGAGATTCTCGTATTCATCTGCAAGTTCTTCCCGGCTTTCCAGGCCGCCTGCACCATCTGTTTGATGGCTTTGCTGAAGGCCAGGCGCGGCCTTTCAAAGGCCTTTTGCGTGCACACGCTCCAGCATAAAATGGGAAGTCCGAGGGGACTTTAGGTAGTAAAGCTGAAGGGTCCCGGTGCCGAGGATTCACGTGACTAACCTCTACCTCTACCTCTACCAGGTACCTACCCTTCCCCCCTCCTTGCCTTCGGCGACCCTCCGGGGGCGCTGCCGCGGGCTGTCCTCGCTGCGCTCGCATCGTCACAAACTTTGTTACTATCAATCACAGATCTCTCGCTACTAAAGACAATGGACTTCGCTCCCTTTAAGCTTTAAGGTCCGGGATGACTGACACATCGTACCCAAGATCATCATTCTCGATGTCGGCAACGAGAATCTCGAGATCATCTGGCGCGACCTCTTGCGTCTGAAGTTCTGCGTTCACATCGCCGTCGTCTGGCAATTGGGTGAGAGCATCCTCATCGATCGTAACGTCGCTATACCTACGATGGTTTGCTTGCAGATGACGGAGCCATGCGGTAACAACCGGACGTCGGATGCGGAGCTGAGTGCGGAATGATTGATCATGTTCGGCTGATCGGTTTGGTTGCGAGGCCGCAAGATGAGAATATCGAGCTGTCGTAGCGGCACGGGCAGGCGGTGGTGCATGGTCGGCACGTTGTTGGGGAAGCTGATGATGACCGCGGTACTTATACTGCGCGCCACGATAGGTCATTGCCTGCATGCGAGTGTGCACACGCGCAATGCGCAATGAGCCACTCCTCGAGAGGGGTGAGGGGTCCGAGAGCTTCGAGATGCTCAGGAGGCTCGCCGGGATCAAGCTTATTCGCCTCGGACGTTTCTCGCTGCTACCTGAGACGGAGTCTCGCCTGAACGGGGTCCGGGGCGGTAGTAATTCATGAGATTCCGCCTCGACGGCGTGCGTGCTGCTTGAGGCGACTGTACGTCGGCGATAGCGCGCTTCTGCCCCCTAACTGTCGGCGTACGTGGGACCGGTGACGATGGCTATACAACAGTTAGTTGTGAGTATCACACGACGCGCGACAGGCGTAACGAGCCGATATACCGTCACCATTGCCGTCGTCACGTCGGGTCGCCTGACGTCGGGCGGCGCATTTGGCACGACAGGTATCACATTGGACAGTTATCCTGGTGCCCAACGCCCGCCGGAGGTCCATAAAGTGATCGAGTGTCTTCTTAGCATGGCATTTATTGCGTTCCTTAGTTCTGTGAGGTGTAACGGGAGGCATATTGGGGATAGGAGGCATACTGGAGCAACGCTCAATGGGAGGCAGGACAGAGGAAGAGACGGCTGGAACAGGGCAGGGTATAGTAATCGACGATGAAAAGACCTGAATATTGAAGGACTGGGAAACTGGCTAGTAATCGACGAAGAGGACAGTGGAGGAAGATAGAGTTGGAACTTGGGCCATTGTTGATGGCAGACAGACGCGTCTGTGTTATTGCACAATGCAGACAGACGCAACTTCCCTCCGCTCGTCGTGGAATCAGATTTTCCCTCCTCTGCAGTAAAAGCATATTCTCGGATTTTTTCCTCCTCTGCCTGCAGAAGTTTGCACCTTACCTAAGCAGATGTTCTCGGATTTTCCTCCTCCTCTGCCTGCAGAAGTTTGCACCTTACCTAAGCAGATGTTCTCGGATTTTTTTCTCCTCTGCCTGCAGAAGTTTGCACCTTACCTAAGCAGATGTTCTCGGATTTTCCTCCTCTGCTCCTCCCTCTGTCTCTGCAGAAGTTTGCATCTTACCTAAGCGTATCCACACTTCTCAGATTTTATCCTCCTGCCCTCCCCCCCAAAAGCCTGCAGAAGTTTGCACCTTACCTAAGCAGATGTTCTCGGATTTTCCTCCTCTGCTCCTCCCTCTGTCTCTGCAGAAGTTTGCATCTTACCTAAGCGTATCCACACTTCTCAGATTTTATCCTCCTGCCCTCCCCCCCAAAAGCCTACCCTGAACTTGAGATAAATGTAAAGCTTCGCTTTACGTCTCTTCTTTTCAAGATTCGTCGCAAATTAGTTCAGCTTTACTAACAAAGCAGGGGAAGTCCACCTTGCTCTGTTTATTACCTAGGTAGATGATTCTGTTTCGTTTCATTCCTCCCTCTTTCGCATTTGGCTCTCGTGTGCTCCCACAAGCCGACCGATTCACACAGCTGGTGGCAGCCTTGGCACCAGCTACTCGCTTACCACCTGACAGCTGTCAGCGACGTCCCGCAAGAACGACCAGAGCATCGGACCTTGATCTTTCGCTCGCGTTCTTTTTCTTGAGCCATCATCTGGGCATTACAGAGCCCATCGACGGCGGATGAATTGGCTGCCTGGTGAACATCCCGCCACCCGGCATTTCCATCTTCGACATTACCTTTGAATCGCCAGCCACCACAGTGCAGCGGGGCGTGTTCATGCTGTTAGGTTACAGGTATGTCCAGTCGAATGATTTGTCTTGCACCCGCAGCAGACCAGACATACGTAGGCAAGGGCTGTGAGAGCCAGGTTGGGCCGCGACGCAACAGAGAATACTGTCGCTGGCCAGCCATCTGGGAAAGCCTATTTGCGAAGGTACGGACTGACTCAGCTTTTCAGGGACCGGTATGCTCTGGATCGTTCATACTTTTTGTCATCGTAGCCTCTTTTGCGCAGAAACGAACAAAGCAAAATGGGAACCTTGCAGCTAGAACAACGGAAGCCGATCGAATTCTCCGCTACTCGCCGCGGTGGCGTTTCCCCAGCCGTTCCAACCACCGCGCAACTGAATAACAGCATCTCCATGGCGGAGACTAAGAATCGGCCCGGCCGCTCCACCAGCCTGCAACGCATGTTGGACTTGGAAAGGCTGTATATAGTGAGTATCACGCTCTCGCCCTTGTTGTAATTTTCGTGTTTTGGTTCAAATGTTACGCTGTTTTACATGTCGACATTTTCTGACTAGATCATAGTCACGGCCACAGACTGAAAGACACCACCCACCTCCCATTCAGCCAAAGTCGAAATCTCAAACGACTCCCATACTAGTCACAGCCCATCAGACGTCTCCGGACCACACCAGAAATCTCGCACCTCGTCTGGAGGGCCATGCTCAAAGGCCTGTTCGAAGTCGTGTGCCCCGTCGTGGTGATACCTCTTGCCCTCCGCAGCTCCGACCAGTCGTCATTAACACCAAGACCGACACTTCTCTCACAATGAGCCGATCAGACAAGCTCGACAACGGTACGCGAGAGTTTCTCGTTGGCGACACTCGCAACTCCTCTGCAACAACAGTGCGGGACAAGTATGTAACACTCGTTGCTTATGAAACCCCTCCCAAGGAAGTTGCACGGTGCCATTCCCCAAGCTGGGAAGCATATGAACGACGCAAGATCGAGAAGAAGATGGAAAAGAAGGAGCGTGGGGAGTCCAAAAAGGATGGCGCCAGGAGGCTTTCCAAAAAGCCACCGCCGGCTAGCTCCCCTAAGTCTCTCCAACATGCATTGGCGGCAGAGGCCGACGCAGGTAGAGGACGTGGACGAGAGCGAACCGAAAAGACAGCGTCTGCGAGCGGATCGAGTCAAGAAAAGAAAGCCGCACGGAAGACTCGCAGTCGATCGGGTTCGTTTGTTTCCATGCTCAGGGCCCCTTTTGAATTTCGGCGTTCGTCCACAGACCAAGCTACCGATTCAGGATTTATTGGCGGCATCAAACTAGATCTTCAGCGATACAACCGTCAGCAACAGAACTTGGACAGCAACGCCGTGGAAGACGAATCAAATATTCACCCTGCTCTTCGCAGCAACAACCTCGAGTCTCCGCCAGCATTGGCCGTGAGACCAGTTACCTCCAGCCGAGCCGAGCAACGTCGATATCCGCCAATTACTGGAGGGAACAACTATCATCAGAAGACAGCATCCCTCACAACGTCTCCCGCGTCGCCCGCTATTCCAGACGTTAGCAAGGTTGGCAAGTGGCGTACCAAATTCTCGAGGGCGGGTTCGCGCACACGATCGCTAGTAGGTGCCGATGAAGAATCACAGCCCCGCGGATCTGGAGACCAATTCGACGGAAGAAGGCAACCAGATCATCTTCCCTTAATTATCAAAGGTCCCATAGAACAGCCGAATACTCCAAGCTCAAGTTTGTTGCCGCCAAAGCCGCCGCATGTTGCATCCGCCCTAGGATATTCGACCTCTGCCCAGTTGGCGCAGCCCATGACCCCGTCTGAGAACCGACGCGCACAGAAGCACAGTAACAATGAGTCTGTTTCGTCCACCTCATCTGCTGCGACCGGCTACAACACAGCTCCCTCTTCCCCACATCCGCCGGAACCTCCTCAACGAAGCCCAAAGCGACACTCTGTGTTCAGTTCGGTTGATATCAACCCAGTTCCGACGCTGCCTCGACATAAACAGCATGATTCTGATACTCAAGCTCCCACGAAAGCCGCACAGCCGTCTACTCAGCGCTCGTTTCCCCTCTGCAGGAATGTGACGAAATCCGAGGGCCGGCAATCTCGCCGTGCGTCGACTGGAGTTGCGACATCCTCTTCTACTGCTGCAAGTCAGATCTCGCCGTATCTGTCGTCGCCCGCAAACAACAGAAATTTGCCAGCGAGTTCCTCGGAGGAATCCTGCGATGACGATGTACACTCTTCTGCGTCGGTCAGCACGCCTGCGACTTCTCGGCCTCAGTCTGAGCGAGAAATGCCGCTGACGTCTGGCGAAGAAGATCTTCCCTCGGTCCACGACGCAGTCAAGGCCTGTCTCAGCAAAACATACCCATTGACAAGCGCGGATAATTCGGAGGATGAGGGAGGAGTTGATCCCATTCAAGCAGCTGCTGACAAGGTCCTTGCCGTCTTTAACGAAATACCAGTCCAGAAACCAGACCTTGGCCGCCGCTTTCTTTCTCAAGCCAGCTTGTCAACGGCTACCAGCTTTGAGCCGCCTGCCGCCGAGCGACCTCTCAATCTCGGCCGCAAGCCTAAATCTAGGGTTGTCCAGAATTCGCCGCCGGCCTCCTCCCTTGAACGAGCCTGCCAACATGCACCAGCAGGTGCGCCGATCCACGCCACCCCCGTTATCCTACAGCAGGACAGACCGAATGCTGCAAACGACGACGTCAAACCTGCACTGAAGCCTGCACTGGCAGTGAACAATTCAGTCCGTCGCCATCTCCGCCACAAGTCTACACCTCATCTCGCCACTCGGGACCGAGATCCCATTGCCAAGGTCTTTGTCCAGTGTTGCTCCTGCACGCACTATCACGACATGCCCAGCAATTTGTTCAAAGCCATGTCCAACCCAGAGGGTGTGTTCAGCCCGGCGGACAAGTGCGGCTATTCTGGCGCTTTGTCCATGACTGTGCGATGCTCCTGGTGCAAGCATGAGATGAGTGTTCGCTGTTGCTCTGCTCTATCTACCGTGGTGTATATTCAAGAGCGGCTGCGTTAGATGGCGACCTTCAATGTCTTGAAAGAGACTATCCAGGTGTGAGCGCAGAGTCGATTTTGATCGAAGAAATAATGTGCCCCGCATGGCTGCATGTATGAACTTTTCCTTTGTTATTTCACGCCTCTTTTCTTATACATGACTTTGTATTTGCTCAACGTATTCGTCTCAAACGAAACCGTGGTATTGTGTCAGTTGCTGACTTTGTTCATCTTCGCTATGTCTGATGACTTTATTTGTTCATGTTTAATGACTTGCTATGCTTTACGATGTCATGAGTTCTTTTTCGTCTGTATTTATTCGGTGTCGGGGATAGGTGGTAATTAGTTGTACCCGATGCGATGCGGAGATGTCAGCATGTCGATAATCGAAATGAGATTCTGTGTCAAATCATATTCTGCAGGCTCTGATGTGCTCTGTGCGAATACGCAGGCGTGAAGCAAACCGTTGTGCTCGACACGTCACTTGGCATGTGAACGGGAAACCTGTTTACCATGTGATCCTGGCTACAGTAGCAGCGTCGAGCGATTATTTCAGGCCTTGTTTTCTGCACGAGGCCGACTCGAGAAGGGAAAGTGTTTCTTTCGTACATGCCTTGTGATCTACATGTCGTACACTTATTCGCTGAATAGTCCCCGAAAAACATGATCAGTTTTTTATTCTCATAAAGGGCTTGTATCATTGCATTTGGTGTACATAGTTGCCCGCCAGGTGACCCGAAAATGACGAACAAATTTCCTCCTCGCAGGAACAGTCTTTCACACTTAAATATGGTGACGCCGTGGGCGAAGGGGCGAAGCTAGGCGGGGTTCAAATCCTTCTTGACGGATTGTGTTGGACCGTAAGGTCTCGCGAATATAAATGCATTCATAAACAAAGTGGTGCGTAACGCACACAAACACAAAACAGCATATCTTCTCTTAGTCAATTGGGTCCGTCTTCTCTATCTCCGAGCTAGAAGGCGCGGAGGCCAGCTTTATGGTGTTGTGCTCGCTGTGTGGGCTTGAAACCCCACAAGCGAGGCACGTGCACCAATAAGCGTGCATAACTTCTGTCCTGCGATTCCAACACTCGCAGTCTTCTCTTTTATGGAAGAAGAGAGGAATCGCAGTTCAGACTGAAACCAATGAAATCCGAGTGAATAAATAGCTTCCCAAAATCCAAATAATGAGCATGATTATCCAAGTTGTGCAAGTAAGAATAACAAGAAGACAAAAGCAAACCAAAACGTGTAACGTGTCCATTCCAACTAATATCGCGTTCATCGTCGCGATCACCCAATCAATCGCGTGTAAGTAGTCTCCTCATGGTACCAGTCTTTCCACCAGTCGGAAGTAGTTCTCGAATTCCGCAAGGAAATGATTCACCAGTGTCATGGTGGTCACCAGACACTTCGAAGCAGGCGGCGTCATCAGAAGCTTCAGAGCAGGCGGCATCCACGAAGATCCTTTGTCGGGAGAAGATATATATATTGCAGGGGAAAATTCCTCTCGCAACTTCTCTTTTTCGTTCCTCTTTCGATCGTCAATGGGGCCGTCAGAATCCTCGACATCAGCAGGGTCTCCGTAGTGGGCGGCGGCGAAATCTTGCCCATCAGGAGGAGTTCCCTTGTCGAGGGGCTCGTCAGTACATTGTTCGGGCTCGACACGGGGGTCAGCTGCAGGAATTGTCGGAGTGATGTCGTCAGAGGGACTGGCAGCGGCGCTTTTCGAGGGGTCGGAGGGATGTTCTTCCTCATTGTCTCCAGAGGTACCGTGGCGATGTTCGGCGAGAGTGTTCTTCACGGAATCATTGACAGTTTTGTCGACGGGGGCACTCTCGAGTTTGTGGGAGCCAGCAGTTGTCTTTACGCGAGGACTGTCGGCCGTGTCTTGGTGAAGGGGGTTCGGCCGAATCTCTGTTCGGGGTGTCGAAATTGGCGTCTCATGGAGAAG
The DNA here is from genome assembly GCA_029405325.1 of Claviceps purpurea. Classification (NCBI taxonomy): domain Eukaryota; kingdom Fungi; phylum Ascomycota; class Sordariomycetes; order Hypocreales; family Clavicipitaceae; genus Claviceps; species Claviceps purpurea. Next base: position 634,164 of record CM055783.1, on the reverse strand, counting down.
CTGAGGGGACAGGAGCTTCTCTTGAGGGACACGCTGAGGCTGCGTCGGGACAGGGCAATACTGCAATGGCGGCTCGTGGAGGACAGGCAGGTTCTTCTTTTCATACGTCGGCGGGATTAGTGACCTTATCACCGTGGGCAGCAACTGCTGTTGACGGTGAGGATGAGAGAGCTGTAAATCCACTCCGGGGGCAGGCCGGGCTTGTTGGATGTGGATCGGAAACGAGGAGATTTGTCGACTTCGTTGTCGTTGCCGTTCATGATGAATAGCCATAAGTTGACGCCATTTCGTCTCTTCTGGAGATTCCGTTCGAACGACTTCTGCTAGAAAGGGGACAATCTTCCTTTGAAATCCGTAATCTGACAATGCTCCTCTTTCTCGTAGAAAGTCACGAAGTTCACTCTGCACGGCAGGGCTCAGCAGATCGAAGGACTTCTCTCCCCAGGATCCAAAGTCGTCACGAAATCGGTTGCCCAGGTCCATATCCGTCAGTCCTTCATCGATGGAATCCCTGATGAAAAATGCAACGCGGTCATTCGCATCGATAGTTGAAGCAGTACCATGATTGATATCATCATGTGCTCTTTTCCATCTAGCCGAGAAGAAGCCACGCTTGACAAACTTCCTAAGACGTTTGGGTACGTCCGCTTCGAACAATGTTGCTTGGATCGGAGCGGTAGAAGGTCGTTTCTCCTTGTTGGTCTCGTCGGGAGGATCGAATCGGTGACGGTGATCCATTGTGAGAAGTTGTCGGTCAACAGGCGGGGTTGAGGAGTTTCAACAGGCTCGGTCGGATGTTTCCGTGAATGGCGGAATAGAAGGTAGATCAGTTAAGATCTTCACTTCCCAAAACTTGACTGATTAACAAAAGCTTATTGCCCCTAAATAACGGCCTTCCTTCTGTGGTAAAGGTATTTAAGAGGGTACGCGTTAAGCAATCGAATTGTCGACAGGCTCGGTCGAGTATGTCCGTGGATGACGGAACAGAAGGTAGATCAGTGAATATCTCACTTCCTGAAAGACTATTCTATTGACGAACAATCTCAAATGCTTTTCAAGAGGTCCAAGAACACTCAACTTCGCTCAAAATCCAGTTGCACTTCAGATGGCGATTGTAGAGAGAAAAATGTGTTAAGGTATTGCTGGTGGTCCAGTGGTGGAGTGAAACATTGCCGCCCTATGTTCAAATCACCATAACCCCATCAATTTCCCGTTATCCTTCTTCAAAACTAAATGAAGCAATAGTCGCTGACGAGCTATTTCTTTCGGTAGCAACGTGCCTTGCCTTTCTCTCCATTTGCGATCTCAATGGGCGTGAAACACGTCGTGCAGTGTTTTTTTGGGCGACTTGCCAAGCTTGCAACTTGCAAGACCGACAGCTTTTTTGGGCTCCCCTCGTGCGCGGCGCTCGTGCGCGGCGCACGAGCGACCGATTGCCCCTTCTTCATTTGGGGCAACTCGTGCGCGGCGCACGAGTCCAAGTGGATAAGTTTTGCGACGTCTTGACCAATGATTACCCCTACATGGATCCCTGTCCATCGTGCATTAGCGTGGTACATGGCGGACAGGGGTAAGAATAATTGTGCATTTTATGCTGCAGATCTTTACCAAATACGGTTAGCGCACGAAGTTATGCATGCTCGGAGCACGACGTGCGCCTATCTGCATCAGGGCCTTATTATGGTGTTGTGCTCGCTGTGTGGGCTTGAAACCCCACAAGCGAGGCACGTGCACCAATAAGCGTGCATAACTTCTGTCCTGCGATTCCAACAGGTTGTTTGGAAATTTGGAATAACCAGCCAAAGCCTGTGTCGGCTGGGCTCGCATGTCACGTACATTATGATCACGATAAGGGGGAAAGATTTCTTGAAGGACTGCATAATATTGCTATGAGAGAACCAGATCACTCCAGCTTGCGCCTGTAAACAACGTGCGCAATCATATAGCCGTGAACCTTGGGGTTGCGGATCGCCTTACGCAGAGTCGCAAGCCACAAATGATATAGGAGAACACTTTGCCATATCATCTAAGTGTAACCTGGATATCACATCTTGAAGGTCATTCTCCAGAGCTGCTCTGGCAAACCTCCCGACTCAGCAAGCTTACGATCCTCTGCCCGGGGGCCAATAGGAATCTAGTGGCCAGTCATTTACCGATGACGGCTGCTCCAACGGAATCGGAAGGAGATTAGGTAGGCCGCCAATCCACCCAAGATGAGGTGGCCTGCGCGCGGCCAGGTGGCCACTAAATGCCGTTATGTCACGTGATGTGTCGCGTCTTCCCTGTTGTTATGTTTACATTTTTTACATTTCTATCTCGGCCTTCAATCTTGTCCGCTAAGCCCATCACTGTGCCACGCCTTAGTTCAAAATGGCACTCACAGAACAGCAGATCAAAATCATCTCAGAACGCCCACTCAAAAATAGGCTCGATGATCTTCGAGATAAATTACGCGACAACGTCGACAATCCACAGGAGGAAGACATTGCAGACCTTTTAGGAGTCCTGCTCGGATCTCCAGCAGCATTGATCCTTCCTTCTCCTGATGGAAATGATGTCGTGGCGGGCAAATTATTCTTGGTTCACCGGAATGTTCGACGAGGTGCCGTTAGACATGACGAATTTTTTCCTCTCATCCGCCATGTCGTCGCCAACTCTCCCGACCTTGACATCTGGGCAGCCGTCTTTACTCTTATCGCTAGCATCCACTCTTCAACGCCTCCCCCCTCCAGCATCCCCCCAACATTCGCAGGAACACCCATCAAGTCCAGTTCGAGTCGCCTTGCCGACAGCGAAAAGCGCGGCATCGTCGAAGGAGAGCTTTTCGAAGAGATAAAAAACTGCACCTTCCGGAATGTGGGGGGCTTCTGGGACAAGTTCTTTGACTACAAGTGCTGGCGCCAAGAACAGAAGACGATGCTCGAGGGGATATTGACAACGCATGACGGGAAGAGGTGGACAGGTTTCCCATCCACACCAGACGAAAAGCCGGTCTGGGACTGGCTTCGCTCTCTGGAAGAGCGCTTCTTAGTCGACGCGCCGTACAAGCTCCACACCACCAAGACCGCCAACCAGTTCAAGGAACGAAAAGGACAGATGGACCTTTTCTTGCAGCGGCCAGCTGCAGAAGCGAGCGTCATCTTTTGGTACAAACACGTCCTTGTTGTTGGGGAGCAGAAGAAGTCCTACGATCCGAGCAGATTCAAGGCCGATATCCTCCAGCTCACGCGCTACGTGCGGAGCGTCTTTGCCGACCAGCCGACACGCCGATTTGCTCACGCCTTTCTCCTATGTGATTCGAAGATGGAGCTCTGGGTCTTCGATCGGTCGGGGGCCTACAGCTCGGGTACGTTCGACATCCATGACGAGCCGGACAAGCTTGCGCGCGCCCTTGTTGGCTATGCTACAATGGATGATGATGTGATGGGCCTGGATACGTTCGTCGAGCGGCAGGATGGGCATCGCTATGTCACGTTGGTTGATGCAAGCGACAAAGAAACAAGGCTCCGGCTGGACAAGGCAATGGTCAGGCAGAAAGCCATTGTGTGTCGCGGGACGACATGCTACGAGACGCAGGACAACCACGTTGCCAAGTTTTCTTGGGCATCGGATAAGCGGAAGCTCGAGGTCGAACAACTCAGGCGGGCCGAAGCGATGGGTGTCAAGGGGGTGGCCAGGGTCGTGGCACATCGTCGGATCACTACCATTGCAGAGATGCGAGAGGGGCTGCAGTTCCCAGCAGCCCACCGTTTCAGGGGCGAGGACGTTCAGTTTGGCGATCCGCCAACAAACACGACGTCAAGCAAGCGCAATTCGCACACCTCTGACGATGCATCTGGATCAAAGCGGCGGCGGTCTGCGGGTCAGAAGTCCAAGTTGGCTACTGTGTTGAATGATCAACTGTCGATCGGCAATACGAAGCCGAGTCTGTACACGCCTGGTGAGGACCTATGGGAAAACAGGATCTATTCCTGCCTTGTCGTCTCGCCAGCTGGCCGCGTCATCAGCGAGTTTAGAACCATCAAGGAACTGCTGGAATCTGAGCGGGATGCGATCAAAGCGCATCAGTCTCTCTACGTCAGGGGCAAGATCTTGCACCGTGATATCTCTTCGAACAACATAATTATCACGAACCCTGAAACGGCCGATGGTTCCAAGGGCATGCTCATTGACCTTGACTTGGCCAAAGTACGAGACAGTGGGCCGAGCGGGGCACGGCACCAGACCGGCACGATGCAGTTTATGGCAGTGGAGGTACTGCGCAAGACTGATCATACATATCGTCACGATCTCGAGTCATTCTTTTACGTTTTGCTCTGGATGTGCGCACGCCAAGCATGGAGCAACGGATTCGCTGGGAAACAGAAGCCGCCCAAGGATAGCCTCCTCCGGAAATGGGAGATTGGGAGTTTCAAAGACATAGCAGATGCTAAGGAAGGTCACATGACTGTCAATAGTCTTGAAAGGATTATGGGGGAATTTCCAGAGGCGCTGGATGTCGTGAAGCCGCTCTGCCTGAAGATCAGGAAGATTCTTTTTCCTTTGGACAAGGACGAGAGGATGATCTTTGGAACGCCTGATGGAAACCCAGCCCAACTTTACAGCCCCATAATAGCCGCCTTCAACGAGGCTATCAGCCAGCTCTAAGTAATGTCAAAGAATTATGGTACCACATATGATGTGCAACCTTCTAGGAAGGAAATCATGATGGTTTAGGTGTATGGGGTATTAGGGGAACACAATGGAGACAGAGAGTTATAATATAGCATTCCCGTAAACACTATCTATTTTTAAGCTTTAGGCACACCCTCATCATAGAGATCGTTCCAAAACATAATTTCCTGAAGTCTTTCTTCGCTTAGGTTGGCATTGACAAAATGCTCCCTTTGAGGTGTCCTAATCCTACGATGGACTTCGCCAGCCGTGTTCCAGCCAAAGAATCTAGCCATCTCCCAATCAACAAGCCCAGTAATCTTGCCATTGTCAACTATACAATTCGATTCGATAAAACCATTGTGCATGAAACTCATGTCGGGGTCAGTGTTCGTATTTGAGAAAAGAATATTTCCTTCCAGGGCATGGATACGACCGTTGCTGAGAATGTTGGGATCTTCGACAACATGGGACCGAGCCCGGCGTCCATCGGTGGGCTTTACGGTGTGTAGTTGCATCTGGGTTCGACACGTATGGATTCATCATGAAATGGAAGCAAGATGAACGAGATGAATGAGAATTGCGAGCATGGCGATTGTCATCTACCTCCTCATAGTAGATGATCCGAAGTGGTGGAGCCTAAAAATGGGAACAGCTGGATCAACTTCAAGATCAAGCTGCGGCCAGATTCCCCGCTGTCAAGACTCAAGGGTCATTGCAACCACGTGATCCGTCGCGCTTGATTTCCTACGCCACATTCAGTCTCGGGGTTTCCCCTTCCTCAACCATTCCCTCCTGCGAGAACAAGAACAACAACATGACTCTAAGCGACGAACAGATCAGGGTCATTGAGAAGTATCCGCTCAAAGACTTGCTGAATCGTTTCCCAGCAAAGTTATGCGACTTGGAGTCATCGAATGACTCCTGGCGCTCTGACATCGCAAGTCTCCTGTTTGCCATACTTGATTCTGCTACAGCACTCAACCTTCCCGCTCCTAATGGTGATAGGAACGTGGCCGACAAGCTCTTTGCCATACGACAAAAGATCCGGTTAGGGGAGCTCCAACTCATACAGTTCCAGCCGCTCGTCGATGCCGTAGTCGCAAGCTCTCCCGACCGCAACATTTGGGCAGCTATCTTTAGTCTTATCGCCGACTTAAAGCCTTCACTCACAGAACAGCAGATCAAAATCATCTCAGAACGCCCACTCAAAAATAGGCTCGATCATCTTCGAGATAAATTACGCGACAACGTCGACAATCCACAGGAGGAAGATATTGCAGACCTTTTAGGAGTCCTGGTCGGATCTCCAGCAGCATTCAGCCTTCCTTCTCCTGATGGAAATGGTGACGTGGCGGGCAAATTAATCTTGGTTCACCGGAATGTTCGACGAGGTGCCGTTAGACATGACGAATTTTGTCCTCTCATCCGCCATGTCGTCGCCAACTCTCCCGACCTTGACATCTGGGCAGCCGTCTTTACTCTTATCGCTAGCATTCACCCTTCAACGCCTCCCCCCTCCAGCATCCCCCCAACATTCGCAGGAACACCCATCAAGTCCAGTTCGAGTCGCCTTGCCGACAGCGAAAAGCGCGACATCGTCGAAGGAGAGCTTTTCGAGGAGATAAAAAACTGCACCTTCCGGAATGTGGGGGGCTTCTGGGACAAGTTCTTTGACTCCAAGTGCTGGCGCCAAGAACAGAAGACGATGCTCGAGGGGATATTGACAACGCATGACGGGAAGAGGTGGACAGGTTTCCCATCCATACCAGACGAAAAGCCGGTCTGGGACTGGCTTCGCTTTCTGGAAGAGCGCTTCTTAGTCGACGCGCCGTACAAGTTCCACACCACCAGGACCGCCAACCAGTTCAAGGAACGAAAAGGACAGATGGACCTTTTCTTGCAGCGGCCAGCTGCAGAAGCGAGCCACACCTTTTGGTACAAACACGTCCTTGTTGTTGGGGAGCAGAAGATGTCCTACGATCCGAGCAGATTCAAGGCCGATTTCCTCCAGCTCACGCGCTACGTGCGGAGCGTCTTCGCCGACCAGCCGACTCGCCGGTTTGCCCACGCCTTTTCTCTTTGTGATTCCAAGATGGAACTTTGGGTCTTCGATCGGTCGGGGGCCTACAGCTCGGGTACGTTCGACATCCATGACGAGCCGGACAAGCTTGCGCGCGCCCTTGTTGGCTATGCTACAATGGATGATGATTTGATGGGCCTGGATACGTTCGTCGAGCGGCAGGATGGGCATCGCTATGTCACGTTGGTTGATGCAAGCGACAAAGAAACAAGGCTCCGGCTGGACAAGGCAATGGTCAGGCAGAAAGCCATTGTGTGTCGCGGGACGACATGCTACGAGACGCAGGACAGCCACGTTGCCAAGTTCTCTTGGGCATCGGATAAGCGGAAGCTCGAGGTCGAACAACTCAGGCGGGCCGAAGCGATGGGTGTCGAGGGCGTGGCCAGGGTCGTGGCGCATCGTCGGATCACTACCATTGCAGAGATGCGAGAGGGGCTGCAGTTCTCGGCGGCCCACCGTTTCAGGGGCGACGACGTTCACTTTGACGATCCGTCAACAACCACGAGCACGTCGAGCAAGCGCAAATCTTCATCCGATCACACTTCTGACGATGCATCTGCATCAAAGAGGCGGCGGTCCACCGGTCAGAAGTCCAAGTTGGCTACTGTGCTGAATGACCAACTATCGATTGGCAATACTAAGCCGAGTCTGTACACACCTGGTGAGGACCTGTGGGAGAACAGGATCTATTCCTGCCTTGTCGTCTCGCCAGCTGGCCGCGTCATCAGCGAGTTTAGGTCCTTGAAGGAACTGCTGGAATCTGAGCGGGATGCGATCAAAGCGCATCAGTCTCTCTACGTCAAGGGCAAGATCTTGCACCGTGATATCTCTTCGAACAACATAATTATCACGAACCCTGAAACGGCCGATGGTTTCAAGGGCATGCTCATTGACCTTGACTTGGCCAAAGTACGAGACAGTGGGCCGAGCGCACAGCACCAGACCGGCACGATGCAGTTTATGGCAGTGGAGGTACTGCGCAAGACTGATCACACCTACCGCCACGACCTCGAGTCGTTCTTCTTTGTTTTGCTTTGGATGTGCGCACGCCAAGCATGGAGTAATGGATTCGCTGGGGAACAGAAGCCGCCCAAGGATAGCCTCCTCCGGAAATGGGAGATTGGGAGTTTCAAAGACATAGCAGATGCTAAGGAAGGTCACATGACTGTCAATAGTCTTGAAAGGATTATGGGGGAATTTCCAGAGGCGCTGGATGTCGTGAAGCCGCTCTGCTTCGGCCTCAGAACGATTTTGTTTGGAGATACTGCGAGGCTGGTCCTTGGAACTCCTGCAGGAGACCCGGATCAACTTTATACGCCAATCATAGCTGCCTATGATGAGGCTATCAGCAAGCTCTAGCCAATACCGGGAACAATTTTTAGGCAAAACTGAAGAAATCGTGCGGCGACGCGTAGCGGAGGCGCACATTTCGTACGCGTCGCCGCACGATTTCGTGTTTGCCTCTTTATGCTCGAGTTCTCAGTGAGAGGTAAGGAGGGTATGGTGTGGAGTCTTCCCGACTTCTTTGGCTGCCATTGGTCAGCATCCTCAATTTCTTTTCGCACACGTGACCCCGAATGTTCTGTCTGTTTTGTTCGATGTTCGAATTGCACGGAACTGAGACCACGTGACTTGCGTCGCAGAGGTATCTTGATTCTTTGGCGCGTACTGGCACAGCTTCGCGTCACTGCATTTTACACGTGCATTGGTGCACGTGCGGCGTGCCTCGCTTGTGGGGCGCAAGCCCGCACAGCGAGCACAACAACATAAAGGAGGCTTCCGCCCCCTTTTGTAAATAATAACAAGACAAGACAACAATTGACGGAGAGAAGATACGCCTTTGTGTTTGTGTGCGTTACGCACCTGTTCTGTTATGCATGCAATGAGATTGGAGTAACCTTACGGTTCCGACATCCATGGACCATAGCACATAGCTGCTTGTTGTATCTACGAAAGCATGATGAACGGCTTTGAGCCAGGCGCGCATTATGACCTTGGAACTGGCTGTCCAAGCTGAAGGGGTTTACCCGGCTTTGTCCATGGCGAAACGAAAGGCCTCGTACGGTCGAGGATCTCTTTCATGCTACAAGTGACTATGATTGGTCAATCGAAGATGGTCGACTGATGGACCAGCCCAAGAAAAAGCGTCGAGACAGTTCGCCGACTTCATCACGGGGCGACGATACCAGCCCCACGCGCCCTCGGAAGATTGATCGCTTTAGTCCTTTGCCTGATGGAGTGGGAATCAAACGCGAAAAATGTTCTCCAAAGGCATCTTCCTCACGACGGTCGGCTTCTCCACGACGGTCGGCTTCTCCACGACGGTCGGCTTCTCCACGACGGTCGGCTTCTCCACGACGGTCGGCTTCTCCACGACGGTCGGCTTCTCCACGACGGGCGGCTTCTCCACGACGAGCGGCTTCCTCACGACGGGAAGCTTCCTCACGACGGTCGGCTTCTCCACGACGGCCGGCTTCTCCACGACGGCCGGCTTCTCCACGACGGGAATCTGAGATATTCCTAGACTTGTCTCACATCCAGGGAGATTCTGATTCGGAATCGCTACACTCGTTTAGCGCTGGGTATCGAACGAACATAGTGTGACACATAGTGCGACCACCTCGGAGATGTCGGAATATCCCGAGACTCAAAATGCGCGGCAACCCGAAGGAAGGCACAAGCAAGGGGCTAAAAGATCGCATCACGCCGGGGGCAGTGTGTGTTCGAAAGCACAAATCACGGATAGTGCAAGACAGTACCTATGTCAAGTTTTATTTGCAGCTACAACACAAACTAATTCAGGAACGCCAAGATAATCCCATGGAACCAACTCTTCAACTAACTCCAATGCCGCGTTCGTGTAGGCACTGGCGAGTATATGCGACTCATGGGCCTAAACGAGCAGCTGGAAGATCACTCTCGAGTCTTCATCGTGGCCCGATTCCTCACCAACTTCCAGAGCCTAATCCAACAAGCGAAGACAAAAAAAACCATTAGTCTGCTCGAACTCGTTTGATGCGCCGCCGTTGAGATTTCCGAGTAGCTACCTGAGCTTGGCTGATCTGCCTTCCTTCGGGTTGCCGCGCATTTTGAGTCTTGGGATCTTCCGACATCTCCGAGGTGGTCGCACTATGTGTCACACTATGTTCGTTCGATAGTGCGGCGGATGAGAGCCCAGCGCTAAACGAGTGTAGCGATTCCGAATCAGAATCTCCCTGGATGTGAGACAAGTCTAGGAATATCTCAGATTCCCGTCGTGGAGAAGCCGGCCGTCGTGGAGAAGCCGGCCGTCGTGGAGAAGCCGGCCGTCGTGGAGAAGCCGGCCGTCGTGAGGAAGCCGCTCGTCGTGGAGAAGCCGCCCGTCGTGGAGAAGCCGACCGTCGTGAGGAAGATGCCTTTGGAGAACATTTTTCGCGTTTGATTCCCACTCCATCAGGCAAAGGACTAAAGCGATCAATCTTTCGAGGGCGCGTGGGGCTGGTATCGTCGCCCCGTGATGAAGTCGGCGAACTGTCTCGACGCTTTTTCTTGGGCGGCTCCAATTCCGCAGCTTGAAAGCGGACATACACCATGGACCATGGTCCATCAGTCGACCATCTTCGATTGACCAATCATAGTCACTTGTAGCATGAAAGAGATCCTCGACCGTACGAGGCCTTTCGTTTCGCCATGGACAAAGCCGGGTAAACCCCTTCAGCTTGGACCAGCCAGTTCCAAGGTCATAATGCGCGCCTGGCTCAAAGCCGTTCATGCTTGGCTGGACGATCGTGACGATCCACTCTTGCTCCGTCATCGGGCTGAGATGTCTGGAATGAGTGATGTGAGGGAGATCGACCTGGTCTATGATATTGTTACCAGTTAGATGAGGCCTAATTAACCATTCTTCCGATACCCTGGCCTCGTCGCTGGTCAGCCGCCCATTCTCGATCGCCACACGGGCTTCACCGCATGCATCAATCTTACAGACATTTATTCCCTCGTCTTGGACCCCTGTGTTGGCTTGGTCCTTTGTCTGGCCTGTCGTGGAACAATCCAGAGTCCAAACAACTCCTCTGGGCTCAGCCTTGAGTCTCGACAACCACCCGACCACTTCTAGTATGTGTGATGATCCGCTCACCATGTTATTCCAAGAAAAACCATCCAGACCTCCAAACAATCCCATCAGACTCCAATCAATGCATTTTCAACAATCCCTATCCTTCCCAAGCACGCTTGACACAATTCCCCAGCACTCCATGGCCAAGCAGGCCAACACAAACCGACAGAAGCCACAAGTCTACATCTTCTCATTTGGCCCCGCAATCAATATCTTAATCACCTCCCCCTCCTTGACCTTCTTAAACGCCTCCTCCGCCTTCTCAAACGGCACCACCGTCGTCACCAGCTTCTTCACATCAACGACCCCACTAGCCACGAGCTCAATCGCCAGCTCATAATCACCAGGCCCGTATCGAAATGACCCCTTGGCAGTAACCTCCTTCAGACACAGCGCCATGATAGGAAAAGTGATATCGCTATTACCCATCCCGCCCTGGACATACGTCCCGCCCATACGCACCGTATGCAAGCTCGTCTGAATAGACGGTTCCGCGCCACTCGCATCGATAACAACGTCCGCACCCCGCGGAAGCCCAAGATGCTGCTTAATCGCGCGGGCGTTTTCTTCAGGCGCAATCCTCTGCGAGAGGTACGTGTGCGTCGAGGCAAACTCCCGCGCAAAGTCGAGCTTCGACTGCACGATGTCCACGCTGGCGACCTTGGAGGCGCCGTAGGCTCGGGCCACGGCCGCGCAGAGGAGACCAACGGGGCCGGCACCCATGATGACGACGGATTGGCCCGGCTGGACGGATGCCTGCTTGACAATGTGTACGGCCACGGCGAGGGGCTCCATCAGGGCGCCCTGCTGTAGGGAGACTGCGTCGGGGAGCTTGTAGCAAAAGTCGGCAGGGGAGGCCCATAGGCCGGTGAGGGTGCCGTCGTAGGGGGGCGTGGCGGCAAAGATCATCTTGTCGCAGAGGTTGTACTTGCCGGCGCGGCAGTCGGTGCATCGTCGACAGCCGTAGCCGGGCTCAATGGCTACGCGGTCGCCGGGTTTGAGATGCGTGACCTCGTCGCCGGTTTCGATGACGGTGCCGGCGGATTCGTGGCCCAGAACCATGGGCTCCTTGACGACGAAGTGGCCGATGGCGCCGTGGTGCCAGTAGTGGACGTCGGAGCCGCAGATGCCCGTGTAGTTGACGGCGACGATGACATGGTGCGGTGATGGGAGCGTTGGCTTGGGTCGTTCTTGATAGGTGACGTCGTATGGCTTGTTGAGGATGAAGGACAGATTCTGTGGAACGACAAGTCAGTTGAGTGACGTGTCAGGGGGTTTGGGCATGTCTCATGTTTTGCGATATCAAGTTGAAGTCGGGAATCCGGCACAGTCAGGGGAACCTCACACTCAGCTCATCTCGAGAGGGAATATGCGTTGCCATGTTGAACAAGACGAGGTACGACAGTCAAGTCTGGCGTGGAGAAGAACAAAGCAGGAATAGAGAGACGACACGTCGTGGTGGAACAGCAATGGGAAGATGGGTATCAAGTACCCAGATTCTGCCACCAATCTTTCTCGATCATTTCCTAGCGACGATTCCATGGCGAAGCGGACAAGCGGATGCCCATTCCGGCGTCTCCACAGGCCGTCCGCGATGGCGCCGCGAGGGATGCTCTCCCGAGCCGGCCCAATAGGCTTTCACGCTGCGTTCCTGTTCCTGGGGGTGCTACCGGTATGACAGAGCAACTTGCTGTCAGATGATGTATCGGGCAAAAGACGATTTTACCCGTAGCATCGAACCGAGGCAGTATTTTGCGCTGGCCTGATGCTGGTTCGACAACTTGATGGATTTGGATCGATCCTGGTTCGATGCTGCGCGGGGTCATTGCGGGGGTTGTCCATGAACCAATGGCCACGTGACGCCAGTTTAATACAATCCCCGCCGCGACAGGGGCAACGCGCACAACCTTTTCCATTCTTGCGATTCCTCATTCCTGAATGTGCCGTCCAGATACATACGTTGTACATACCTATGGATATACACATGATCTACATGTATCTCTCAACGATGATGAGACGCCTCCACGTGGGGTTGGCGTTGCTGCACCATGACATCTACACCGGGAGTCTGCATCGCCAATCTATAGCCAAGTCTACACCACAGTCTGCACCATGACATCTTCACCTCGTCTGCGCCACGGACTAACAGCTCGCCTTCTCGCCTCACACACGAAACGAAGCTGGACGGCGGACGCCCTCGGATCGCCGGCACGCCTTGTCCAACCAGCAGTCACAGCGCAGCGCTACATGTGCCGAAGCAAGGCTCAATGACGAGAAGCTCGATGAGCGTGCATGAGACATGTGTTGCGATGCTATGTATAATGTGCCGTACTATCCGGAGCGGCAAGCGGCCAGCGGCCCACCTCGCCCCTCGGGCGGACCAGATGGCTGCGGCTGTGGCTGTGGTTGCATTTACTCCGAAGACAGCGTCTCTGCCCGCCTTTCTTGTTCTCTTTCTAGGCCATGCATGATCTCTACCGGTATTCGTTGCTTATTCGTACCACCGCTATGACGATGCACTCACGCCTGAACCTTACGCCGACGACTGCCGCGCTCATCCGTCTAAGCTGCGCCACGACCGGACGTTCCAGTGGGCTCGGGGACGTTCCGACACTACGACGATGTGTCTCATGTCTCTTGTGTGTGTTTCGTGTGTATCTGATGCGATATGTGGTGTGTCTTATGGCATATGTTTCGTGTGTGTGTGTGTTTTCGGTTGTCAATGTGTCAGTCACAGTCAGTGTGCCATCACGTAGGCGAGGGGGTGCTCCTGGTTGCAATCCAGCGTTGACACCATTGCATTTGGTATGTATTTAAGGAGCTGGCCTGCCTCGTCCTGCTGTCCATCTTTTTTCCCTGATATCTCTTCCCAACTGTATCCCGAAAGCACAGCTCATCATCATCTATCCCACTGCTGTTGATACTTCATCTCCATCGTGTATCTCTGCTCCACGGCCTGCCCTTGTTCCACACCAACAGACGCAAGCTACCTAAGCCCTACCAACAACCAGCCGCAAGCACATACAACTACAAAACCTATATTGTATAGCGATATACATACACACACATATATACACCATGCCCGCCGACATCATGGAAAAGATTAAAAAATCCTTCTCCAGCGACTCCTCCAGGCCCGAACTCCCCCTCGCCTGCCCCTCCTCCTCACGCTCCAACTCCGTCTCCGGCCCCGAAGACATCCGGACGCATCCCCGCTCTCCCATCCGCGGCCCGACGTCCCCAGCAAGGTAAGACAAACAACCACCACCACCCCTTCAACAGCATCAAAGAGGCAGCCATCAAAAGCAGCAAAAGCAAAAAAAAAAGAAACTGTCCTCGCGAGTGCACACACATGCATCTTGGCTGACAAAACAAAAAAAAAAAACAGCAGCAGTGACCTCCCGCGATGCCCAAACCATGACGTCCGCGACGCAGCACACTCGCCGCCCTCGGTCCTGAGCCAGTATCTTGGCCCGCCAGTAGTAGAGCACAAGTATCCGCAGGATAGCAAGTGGAGGAGGCATTCCGTCAGTGCGCAGGAGCAGTATTTCACGCGATGATAAGGGGTTTAGGAAAATTGGGGGAGTTAGCGCGTCTGTATTAGCCATGGTTATTCACATGTGTAGTTTTGCGATGCTATTTTCTGGTGTTTCTGGTCTACTTCTTCTTCTTCTTCTTCTTCTTCTTCTAGGGGTATCATCATGTACATGATTCTAGGCAGTTTTCATGATAACTTCAACACTTTTTTTTTACTTTTTTTCTGGGCCGCGGCCGTTGGGCCGTGATGAACGAGTGTACATGTAATCGAGATCACAGGATGAATATACTATGCCGGTCCCTTTGCGGCAACTCCATTTTGTCACGCCATCTTGCGAGCATCTACCTATCCGGCCGAGTCTGTCCGGATAGTGGACACGCGACCGCCAGTCAACCCCCATGACGTGAAATTCCTTGGCGCGGGGAATGGTGGGGGCCCGGGGATGGTGCTTTGGTGAGAACTTAGAAGATCGCTGGTGATAACATGTTGGAGAGGCAGCAATGCAGCATGCATGTACGGAGTACATATATAGGTATCTGATGGATCTTCCTTTGGGCTACCTAGGGGAAGGGGGCGAAAAAGAAACGAGAAAAAAGGGAGTAGAGACGAATGAGTTCAGATCCCCCTTCCTCCGATGCGCACATGATGCGAGTTGTCTCTCACAATGCAATGCACGAAATACCTACATGCCTCTAGTGAGGCACCCCGCACTCGTTCATCTCGCATTTCGCCTTCTCATCTTGCATTTCGAGCGCCGCTTCCCAATATAGGTATGTACCTATATATGTACGTATGTACGGAGTATGAGTACCTATGTATCATGTATGTAGGTATGTACATCATACCTAGGTATGATAATCGGCCAAGGCCCTGCAAATCGCCTCGGCGAAAAATCCCCGCCCAAAATAACGTTCACCGCAACACTCCAACATGGGAGCGCCACAGCTGCCAGCGTCTGCCGATATTTGCCATCCATGCATGATAAGATCATACCCAATTGAAGAAGTGAAAGCCCATATTCATGAATCATAACTACACAAATGACAAACCCCAATCAAGGGCCATGAGACAAAAAAAAAAGGAAAAAAAGAAGTGATGGATAGGTAGGTACCCGTACACAAGTCGTGGCGGGGAAATCACCAAAAAACAATGACACCTGAGGGATTCGAACCCTCGCCTATTACTAGACCGCGAAGAGGAGGACCCATTCCAAGGAACAGATCCGAAGCCTGAACACGGCGCCTTAGACCACTCGGCCAAAGTGCCTTTGATGACTTTGAGCCGCACTAAACGTATCTAACAATGCTTCACCCTTGAAGTGCCGGGGGAGATGGTACGGAAAACCGCCCGCGCTGTTGCCTGCTTTGGTTTCTAGGGATGCATTGCTTTTCTCAGTTCTGGGCACGTGGATAACCGGGATGACATGTTTTCTGAGGCGTCAACTCGTGTGGAGGCGGGGGGGTTTGGGCCGGACGGAGGAAGGCAGAAGGAGGAAGGTGGGAGTCTGGATCGTTACATCATCCATCGCCTCGTGATGAAGTGCACGTGAGCTACTGTGTCTTTGAGGATTTCGAAATCGAGCGATGATATGTGAGTAGGTACAAGAAACTGATCATCACATGCATCATAAAGTGTGACGAGGAGGAAAATGTTCGTCATTTTCGGGTTATGTATAATGAACCTGGCGGGCAACTATGTACATACACATACACTAAATGCAATGATACAAGTCCTTAATGAGAAGAGGAAACTGATTAGTTTTTTTTTCGGGGGGCTATTCAGCGAATAAGTGTACGACATGTAGATCACAAGGTATGTGCGAAAGAAACCCTTTTCGTTCTCGAGTCGGCCTCGTGCAGAAAACAAGGCCTGAAATAATCGCTCGGCGCTGCTACTGTAGCCAGGATCACATGGTAAACAGGTTTCCCGTTCACATGCCAAGTGACGTGTCGAGCACAACGGTTTGCTTCACGCCTGCATATTCACACGGAGCACATCAGAGCCTGCAGAATATGAAGCATAGCAAGTCATTAAACATGAACAAATAAAGTCATCAAAGTTCAATGACGAATGTGGATGATAAGCTACCACTCTTCCTCTTCAAAACGAGATTTTTTATGTGGCAAGTCAACAAACTAAAGGCTTGTATAATGTACTATTGTTACCCGAAGAACGTGGAAGACTCATCCGAAAAATCAGACTCGGTATGCGAGTCCTCCTCGACGGTTTTCCCATCTTCATCCCATTGCATGTTGTCTTCCAGAATCATTCTCTTGCCGTTCAAAACGTCTAGCGACTGTATCTCCAATTGGACAAGAGTGTGAGTTAAAATCCTTATCAGCTTAGGTGATGCCATTCTCGCCCCTAGTACCTCCGCTTGTTCCTGCATGTCTGCTTTGAGTTGAAGAAAGCCTCCTCCTATGGGACCACATCGCTTAGAATGAGCCGCTGATGTTATGCCCGGCACACCCATCTTCAGACTCAAATTTATCACCACGCCTCTTAAGTGTAGATTTTCCTTAGAGTTCTGAGGATTTAAAACCTCAGGGCAGATGCTGCGCATACGGAGGTGAAGGTAGTGGAGTTTATGAAGAAGGGCGCCAATGGTTGGACAAATATGACAATTCTCCTCTTGATCTTCCGATGGAGTCAGGACGCCACCGGGCAGATCTAGCACCAACACCTTCAGATGCTCCACTGACAGTGTTGCTTGTATAGAGCATAATGGGAGATAATCCTCGGGGCCGTCGAAGGGATCAGGTTTCGGGGAGCCATAAGTCTGGATGTGTAGAAAATATAACCTTCGTGCTGGCTGTATGATAGTAGCAAGGTTTCCGAGATCTTTATCTAAGCTTTCTCGCCAGGTCTGGTTCCTACTATCTCGAACAGACCTATGCTGAATGGTCGAGTATAATGTATCTTTCCGCGCGAGTCTGGAAGGACCGGCTGCGTGAACCGGAGCTTGGTAAACGCCAAGGTTAAGGGTTAGAGTCTCAATGGTGTCTCTGAATAAGCCTGGCCTCTTCAGTGTCTCCGAAGACATAAAAGCATGCAATGTTTCAAGTGAGAATGTCACGTTCTGATAGCATGCAACACGAGCGAATTCAAACCATCGCTTGCAGACGGTGAGTCGTGCTGTATCCTCCTGGAAAAAGGATGAGCCAACATAGTCAAAGATCTGTTTAAGAGTTTCGGGTGGTAAATGTAGAAGTAGCATTGTGAATTTGTGAGAACTGCATTAAAAATGCAGTGACGCGAAGCTGTGCCAGTGCGCGCCAAAGATAGGCAAAAGTGAAGGGTCTGCGACGCAAGTCACGTGGTCTCAGTTCCGTGCAATTCGAACATCGAACAAAACAAACAGAACATTCGGGGTCACGTGTGCGAAAAGAAATTGAGGATGCTGACCAATGGCAGCAAAAGAAGTCGGGAAGACTCCACACCATACCCTCCTCACTGTCGAGCATAAAGAGGCAAACACGAAATGTGCGCCTCCGCCGATTTCTTCAGTTTTGCCTAAAAATTGTTCCCGGTATTGGCTAGAGCTTGCTGATAGCCTCATCATAGGCAGCTATGATTGGTGTATAAAGTTGATCCGGGTCTCCTGCAGGAGTTCCAAGGACTAGCCTCGCAGTATCTCCAAACAAAATCGTTCTGAGGCCGAAGCAGAGCGGCTTCACGACGTCCATGGCCTTTGGAAATTCGCCCATGATATACTCAAGGCCGTCCACAGTCATATCGCCTGCTTTAACTCGGGCAATTTCTTTGAAACTCCCAATCTCCCATTTCCGGAGGAGGCTATCCTTGGGCGGCTTCTCTTCACCAGCGAATCCGTTGCTCCATGCTTGGCGTGCGCACATCCAGAGCAAAACGTAAAAGAATGACTCGAGATCGTGACGATATGTATGATCGGTCTTGCGCAGTACCTCCACTGCCATAAACTGCATCGTGCCGGTCTGGTGCCGTGCGCTCGGCCCACTGTCTCGTACTTTGGCCAAGTCAAGGTCAATGAGCATGCCCTTGAAACCATTGGCTGTCTCGGGGTTCGTGATAATGATGTTGTTAGAAGATATGTCACGATGCAAGATCTTACCCTTGACATAAAGAGACTGATGCGCTTTGATCGCATCCCGCTCAGATTCCAGCAGTTCCTTCAAGGACCTAAACTCGCTAATGACGCGGCCGGCTGGTGAGACGACAAGGCAGGAATAGATCCTGTTCTCCCACAGGTCCTCACCAGGTGTGTACAGACTCGGCTTAGTATTGCCAATCGATAGTTGGTCATTCAGCACAGTAGCCAACTTGGACTTCTGACCGGTGGACCGCCGCCTCTTTGATGCAGATGCATCGTCAGAAGTGTGATCGGATGAAGATTTGCGCTTGCTCGACGTGCTCGTGGTTGTTGACGGATCGTCAAAGTGAACGTCGTCGCCCCTGAAACGGTGGGCCGCCGAGAACTGCAGCCCCTCTCGCATCTCTGCGATGGTAGTGATCCGACGATGCGCCACGACCCTGGCCACGCCCTCGACACCCATCGCTTCGGCCCGCCTGAGTTGTTCCACCTCGAGTTTCCGCTTATCCGATGCCCAAGAGAACTTGGCAACGTGGCTGTCCTGCGTCTCGTAGCATGTCGTCCCGCGACACACAATGGCTTTCTGCCTGACCATTGCCTTGTCCAGCCGGAGCCTTGTTTCTTTGTCGCTTGCATCAACCAACGTGACATAGCGATGCCCATCCTGCCGCTCGACGAACGTATTCAGGCCCATCAAATCATCATCCATTGTAGCATAACCAACAAGGGCGCGCGCAAGCTTGTCCGGCTCGTCATGGAT
Source organism: Claviceps purpurea (assembly GCA_029405325.1). Classification (NCBI taxonomy): domain Eukaryota; kingdom Fungi; phylum Ascomycota; class Sordariomycetes; order Hypocreales; family Clavicipitaceae; genus Claviceps; species Claviceps purpurea. Next base: position 614,965 of record CM055783.1, on the reverse strand, counting down.
GTCGAACGTACCCGAGCTGTATGCCCCCGACCGATCGAAGACCCAAAGTTCCATATTGGAATCACAAAGAGAAAAGGCGTGAGCAAACCGGCGAGTCGGCTGGTCGGCGAAGACGCTCCGAACGTAGCGTGTGAGCTGGAGGAAATCGGCCTTGAATCTGCTCGTATCGTACGACATCTTCTGTTCCCCAACAACAAGGACGTGTTTGTACCAAAAGGTGTGGCTCGCTTCTGCAGCTGGCCGCTGCAAGAAAAGGTCCATCTGTCCTTTTCGTTCCTTGAACTGGTTGGCGGTCCTGGTGGTGTGGAGCTTGTACGGCGCGTCGACTAAGAAGCGCTCTTCCAGAGAGCGAAGCCAGTCCCAGACCGGCTTTTCGTCTGGTATGGATGGGAAACCTGTCCACCTCTTCCCGTCATGCGTTGTCAATATCCCCTCGAGCATCGTCTTCTGTTCTCGGCGCCAGCACTTGGAGTCAAAGAACTTGTCCCAGAAGCCCCCCACATTCCGGAAGGTGCAGTTTTTTATCTCCTCGAAAAGCTCTCCTTCGACGATGTCGCGCTTTTCGCTGTCGGCAAGGCGACTCGAACTGAACTTGATGGGTGTTCCTCCGAATGTTGGGGAGATGCTGGAGGGGGGAGGCGTTGAAGGGTGGATGCTAGCGATAAGAGTAAAGACGGCTGCCCAGATGTCAAGGTCGGGAGAGTTGGCGACGACATGGCGGATGAGAGGACAAAATTCGTCATGTCTAACGGCACCTCGTCGAACATTCCGGTGAACCAAGAATAATTTGCCCGCCACGTCACCATTTCCATCAGGAGAAGGAAGGCTGAATGCTGCTGGAGATCCGACCAGGACTCCTAAAAGGTCTGCAATATCTTCCTCCTGTGGATTGTCGACGTTGTCGCGTAATTTATCTCGAAGATGATCGAGCCTATTTTTGAGTGGGCGTTCTGAGATGATTTTGATCTGCTGTTCTGTGAGTGAAGGCTTTAAGTCGGCGATAAGACTAAAGATAGCTGCCCAAATGTTGCGGTCGGGAGAGCTTGCGACTACGGCATCGACGAGCGGCTGGAACTGTATGAGTTGGAGCTCCCCTAACCGGATCTTTTGTCGTATGGCAAAGAGCTTGTCGGCCACGTTCCTATCACCATTAGGAGCGGGAAGGTTGAGTGCTGTAGCAGAATCAAGTATGGCAAACAGGAGACTTGCGATGTCAGAGCGCCAGGAGTCATTCGATGACTCCAAGTCGCATAACTTTGCTGGGAAACGATTCAGCAAGCCTTTGAGCGGATATTTTTCAATGACCCTGATCTGTTCGTCGCTTAGAGTCATGTTGTTGTTCCTGTTCTCGCAGGAGGGAGTAGTTGAGGAAGGGGAAGCCCCGAGACTGAATGTGGCGTAGGAAATCAAGCGCGACGGATCACGTGGTTGCAATGACCCTTGAGTCTTGACAGCGGGGAACCTGGCCGCAGCTTGATCTTGAAGTTGATCCAGCTGTTCCCATTTCTAGGCTCCACCACTTCGGATCATCTACTATGAGGAGGTAGATGACAATCGCCATCCTCGCAATTCTCATTCATCTCGTTCATCTTGCTTCCATTTCATGATGAATCCATACATGTCGAACCCAGATGCAACTACACACCGTAAAGCCCACCGATGGACGCCGGGCTCGGTCCCATGTTGTCGAAGATCCCAACATTCTCAGCAACGGTCGTATCCATGCCTTGGAAGGAAATATTCTTTTCTCAAATACGAACACTGACCCCGACATGAGTTTTATGCACAATGGTTTTATCGAATCGAATTGTATAGTTGACAATGGCAAGATTACTGGGCTTGTTGATTGGGAGATGGCTGGATTCTTTGGCTGGAACACGGCTGGCGAAGTCCATCGTAGGATTAGGACACCTCAAAGGGAGCATTTTGTCAATGCGAACCTAAGCGAAGAAAGACTTCAGGAAATTATGTTTTGGAACGATCTCTATGATGAGGGTATGCCTAAAGCTTGAAAATAGATAGTGTTTACGGGAATGCTATATTATAACTCTCTGTCTCCATTGTGTTCCCCTAATACCCCATACACCTAAACCATCATAATTTCCTTCCTAGAAGGTTGCACATCATATGTGTTAACATAATTCTTTGACATTACTTAGAGCTGGCTGATAGCCTCATCATAGGCAGCTATGATTGGTGTATAAAGTTGATCCGGGTCTCCTGCAGGAGTTCCAAGGACTAGCCTCGCAGCAGTATCTCCAAACAAAATCGTTCTGAGGCCGAAGCAGAGCGGCTTCACGACGTCCAGCGCCTCTGGAAATTCGCCCATAATCCCCTCAAGGCCGTCCACAGTCATATCGCCTGCTTTAGTTCGGGCAATTTCTTTGAAACTCCCAATCTCCCATTTCCGGAGGAGGCTATCCTTGGGCGGCTTCTCTTCACCAGCGAATCCGTTGCTCCATGCTTGGCGTGCGCACATCCAAAGCAAAACAAAGAAGAACGACTCGAGGTCGTGGCGGTAGGTGTGATCAGTCTTGCGCAGTACCTCCACTGCCATAAACTGCATCGTGCCGGTCTGGTGCTGTGCGCTCGGCCCACTGTCTCGTACTTTGGCCAAGTCAAGGTCAATGAGCATGCCCTTGAAACCATCGGCCGTTTCAGGGTTCGTGATAATTATGTTGTTCGAAGAGATATCACGGTGCAAGATCTTGCCCTTGACGTAGAGAGACTGATGCGCTTTGATCGCATCCCGCTCAGATTCCAGCAGTTCCTTGATGGTTCTAAACTCGCTGATGACGCGGCCAGCTGGCGAGACGACAAGGCAGGAATAGATCCTGTTGTCCCATAGGTCCTCACCAGGCGTATACAGACTCGGCTTCGTATTGCCGATCGACAGTTGATCATTCAACACAGTAGCCAACTTGGACTTCTGACCCGCAGACCGCCGCCGCTTTGATCCAGATGCATCGTCAGAGGTGTGATCGGATGACGATTTGCGCTTGCTTGACGTCGTGTTTGTTGGCGGATCGTCAAAGTGAACGTCCTCGCCCCGGAAACGGTGGGCTGCTGGGAACTGCAGCCCCTCTCGCATCTCTGCAATGGTAGTGATCCGACGATGTGCCACGACCCTGGCCACCCCCTCGACACCCATCGCTTCGGCCCGCCTGAGTTGTTCGACCTCGAGCTTCCGCTTATCCGATGCCCAAGAGAACTTGGCAACGTGGCTGTCCTGCGTCTCGTAGCATGTCGTCCCGCGACACACAATGGCTTTCTGCCTGACCATTGCCTTGTCCAGCCGGAGCCTTGTTTCTTTGTCGCTTGCATCAACCAACGTGACATAGCGATGCCCATCCTGCCGCTCGACGAACGTATCCAGGCCCATCAAATCATCATCCATTGTAGCATAGCCAACAAGGGCGCGCGCAAGCTTGTCCGGCTCGTCATGGATGTCGAACGTACCCGAGCTGTAGGCCCCCGACCGATCGAAGACCCAGAGCTCCATCTTCGAATCACATAGGAGAAAGGCGTGAGCAAATCGGCGTGTCGGCTGGTCGGCAAAGACGCTCCGCACGTAGCGCGTGAGCTGGAGGATATCGGCCTTGAATCTGCTCGGATCGTAGGACTTCTTCTGCTCCCCAACAACAAGGACGTGTTTGTACCAAAAGATGACGCGCGCTTCTGCAGCTGGCCGCTGCAAGAAAAGGTCCATCTGTCCTTTTCGTTCCTTGAACTGGTTGGCGGTCTTGGTGGTGTGGAGCTTGTACGGCGCGTCGACTAAGAAGCGCTCTTCCAGAGAGCGAAGCCAGTCCCAGACCGGCTTTTCGTCTGGTGTGGATGGGAAACCTGTCCACCTCTTCCCGTCATGCGTTGTCAATATCCCCTCGAGCATCGTCTTCTGTTCTTGGCGCCAGCACTTGGAGTCAAAGAACTTGTCCCAGAAGCCCCCCACATTCCGGAAGGTGCAGTTTTTTATCTCTTCGAAAAGCTCTCCTTCGACGAAGCCGCGCTTTTCGCTGTCGGCAAGGCGACTCGAACTGGACTTGATGGGTGTTCCTGCGAATGTTGGGGGGATGCTGGAGGGGGGAGGCGTTGAAGGGTGGATGCTAGCGATAAGAGTAAAGACGGCTGCCCAGATGTCAAGGTCGGGAGAGTTGGCGACGACATGGCGGATGAGAGGACAAAATTCGTCATGTCTAACGGCACCTCGTCGAACATTCCGGTGAACCAAGACTAATTTGCCCGCCACGTCACCATTTCCATCAGGAGAAGGAAGGATGAATGCTGCTGGAGATCCGACAAGGACTCCTAAAAGGTCTGCAATGTCTTCCTCCTGTGGATTGTCGACGTTGTCGCGTAATTTATCTCGAAGATGATCGAGCCTATTTTTGAGTGGGCGTTCTGAGATGATTTTGATCTGCTGTTCTGTGAGTGAAGGCTTTAAGTCGGCGATAAGACTAAAGATAGCTGCCCAAATGTTGCGGTCGGGAGAGCTTGCGACTACGGCATCGACGAGCGGCTGGAACTGTATGAGTTGGAGCTCCCCTAACCGGATCTTTTGTCGTATGGCAAAGAGCTTGTCGGCCACGTTCCTATCACCATTAGGAGCGGGAAGGTTGAGTGCTGTAGCAGAATCAAGTATGGCAAACAGGAGACTTGCGATGTCAGAGCGCCAGGAGTCATTCGATGACTCCAAGTCGCATAACTTTGCTGGGAAATGATTCAGCAAGTCTTTGAGCGGATACTTCTCAATGACCCTGATCTGTTCGTCGCTTAGAGTCATGTTGTTGTTCTTGTTTTCGCAGGAGGGAATGGTTGAGGAAGGGGAAACCCCGAGACTGAATGTGGCGTGCCGCGTAGGAAATCAAGCGCGACGGATCACGTGGTTGCAATGACCCTTGAGTCTTGACAGCGGGGAACCTGGCCGCAGCTTGATCTTGAAGTTGATCCAGCTGTTCCCATTTTTAGGCTCCACCACTTCGGATCATCTACTACCTACCTACCTTGTACCTAAGGTACCTATGTATGTAGTTGCAACCCATAGGTACCACACTAACTCCCGTCTGTGTCCTGCACATCGTGGACTTTCTACGAGCTCACCCTGTTCCTCTTTGACCATGCCAGCACTTCGCTCTAGGGCGTGTCTGCCTTGCGTGGGCGCACACTTCCCTAAGAACCACGATCCATAATAAGAAGGTCAAGGAGGGGGAGGTGATAAGATATTGATTGCGGGGCCAAACGAGAATATGTAGGCTTGTGGCTTCGTTGTTGGCCTGCTTGGCCATGGAGTGCTGGGGAATTGTGTCAAGCGTGCTTGGGAAGGATAGGGATTGTTGAAAATGCATTGATTGGAGTATGATGGGATTGTTTGGAGGTCTGGGTGGTTTTTTTTTTCGAAATAAGTGAGCGGATCATCACATATGTACTAAACATGGTCGGGTGGTTGTCGAGACTCAAGGCTGAGCCCAGGGGAGTTGTCTGGACTCTGGAGTGTTCCACGGCAGGCCAGACAAAGGACTAATAAGCAACACAGGGGTCCAAGACAAAGGGATCAATGTCTGTGAGATTGATGCATGCGGTGAAGCCCGTGTGGCGATCGAGAATGGGCGGCTGACCAGCGATGAGGCCAGGGTATCGGAAGAACGGGTTGAGTCCGTTTCCGTCGCGGCCGTTATTGCAAGCTGCACCAGCCGAATCTTGTCTTTCTGTCGTCTGTCGTCTGCCGTAGCCATTGAAAAGCTCTGAGCTGAGTTGCGAGGTAGACAGATATGTAAATACCAACAAGAGCTCAAAACACGAAATGTGCGCCTCCGCTACGCGTCGCCGCACGATTTCTTCAGTTTTGCCTAATTACAAAACCAGGCCCTTCATGTCCAGACATTTCGACTCCGAGTCCTTCCCCGCGGCAGGCCAGGTGAAAATAAGGTTCTGGAGCCGCAGCGCAAAGCACAATGGACCCCTGGCCGTCATGTCCGGGGTATCAAACATGCGAGAACTCAGAAAACGGTCAATCAATGCACCGACTCTTCGAGCTGTCTATGTACATACATACATACATACATATACCTCCTCAGATAAACTGAGGGACAGAGGGGAACAAGAGAAAAGGAACAAACACACAAGCCCTACACGGGAACGACTGGACTGTACTGACGACTGGGTGATTTCCACACGGTTTTCCGATACGATCCTAAACAGACGAACAAGACTCGATTTCCTATGTTGCACCACTCTCAAAAAAAACGATGATCAGAATATGCCTCCTCCTCCCCAGAACTAGAGCTTCTTCCCCTCTCAAGAAAAGACCCATCTCCCTTCAAAACAAACAAACGACTCCACTCCCTTGATGTTGAACTCAAGGTTTCTCCTGTGACATCGCGCCTCCCTTGCAGCAAAAAACAACAACACAAGATCAGAATGAAGAGAATAACAGTCTGAAACACACAGCCAACCATCAGTCCGACAAGACTCCAAGTTCCATACCAATGCCCTGGTGGGGCAGCAAGATGGTTCAGGGAGAAAAAATGGGGCCTCTGCCAACCAGAGAGTTTGCCCGTTTATCGTCCTCATTATTCATACTGGCGGGCGATTCAATTGCATCCCACCCTACCTTACAGGTAGGGGGGGTTGATGAGCAACAAAATACCTCTTGAGGTGCAACATAAAAAAGTACATGGCTGCCCCGCCATTTCCACACCAAAACATATGTACCTCGGTTCATCTCATAATTCGGCTTTGATGCAAGCTCATGCAACCTACGGAGTACCCACGTTTGTTTTTTGCAACCTCGTTTGTTTTTCAACCACGTCTTGTTTTTGCATCGCAAATCTATCGCGCAGCGTCTGACGAATAATCAGCGTCTGACGAGTCGGATGCCATTTTAAAGTCGCAGTATGTGTGTTGTAGCGATTGCAATTGCTAAGTGTCAAGGTTGGTAGTAGGTTGGTGGTGTGGCTCGCGATGCAAAAAACAAACGTCCTGGTTGCAAAAAACAAACGTGGGTACTCCGTAGGTTGCATGAGCTTGCATCAAAACCGAATTATGAGATAAACCGAGGTACATATGTTTTGGTGTGGAAATGGCGGGGCAGCCATGTACTTTTTTATGTTGCACCTCAAGAGGTATTTTGTTGCTCATCAACCCCCCCTACCTGTAAGGTAGGGTGGGATGCAATTGAATCGCCCGCCAGTAGGTATAAGGTATCCGTAAATATCCGCACGACGGCGCAAGAACGCGCGTAAATAAACGCCCCATTCCAAGCATAAGCAGTAAGCCTCATTTGCCTAACGTGCGGTCAACCGTGCGGCTGAAGCGCCGCTTCTCCCCTCCCCTTGCGGACTCGCGAGTCGCCAGGCAGATTCCGATACGGATTCCTCCATTGAGCTTCTCCAACACCCCCGCGAGCCCTCGAGGCCAGCTAAGGTGGCGCCAATGTCTCTCCTGTGTGCGACCGAAGACCTCGGTCAGCCGTTCTGGAAAGATTTTTTTCGGCCAGCCTTGGGAACGTTAGGGGAACGGAAATGAAGAATAGGCTGAATCTGAGATTTATGTGGCAACGGGGGGAATGTATAAGTCTTACGAGGAGCCCCGCGGTCCGGGCTTTGAGGGAGGGGAGGAGGAGGAGGAGAAGAAGGGAAAGCGGACGTTTCTTCTGCGTGTCGTACGTATGTATGTACTGGATATTGCTTTCTGAGCGATCCTATTTCTACTGGTGAGATACTAATCACACGACGAATACAAAGCCAAGAGGGGAATCTTTCTCTCCTGTATTAGTTCAAGAGGGTATCTAAATCGACGGACCGAAAACGAAGAATCGACTTACGCTGTGATAGCTGGCAAGACTACCTAACCCGTGTACATACCATCGCGCACTCAGGAAAAAAAAAAAAAACTATCGCCAGAGAAAAGACGCGAAGCATATTTTTGCGGCGGCGCATTTCGAATCCGCCATGGACACTACTGCTTCTTCTCGTACCTCGTCAAGCCATGTGCTTCACACCCCCATCTGGGTCACCATCGTCCGCGCCCTGCAGATTCTGATATCGCTGGTCATTTTGGGCCTGGCGGGCCGGTTGATGCATGACCTGTATCTCGATGAGTTTGGGTTAGCGGTCGCGACGGTAAGTGAGGGGGGTTGTATAAGACTGAATCTTTTGTTGGGTGTTTTGTGTTGCTTGCACGGGAGAATGAAACGCACTCACACATATACGGAGTATATAAAAGGGATAAAAGAAGCAAGCATGCTAATTTACTACCCCGTCTAGTCCGTCCTTACCTGGATCATCGTCTTTTACTTCCTCCTCACTGAGAAAATCTCCTCCTGGCAAAAAGCCTACCACGTTGTTGCGGTGCTCGCCCTCGAGGCCTTCCTTGTCGTTCTCTGGCTGGCTACTTTTGCTGCGGCGGCCGCTCGTCGGGCTTCGTTCAAGGTGCAGGCGAGCACGAGCTACTGCTACGATGATGGCAGCTACATCAACAGTCTGACGTGCTTCTGGAAGAGGGCGCTTGAGAAGAGGGCTGTTTTGTTCAAGAGTGGACAGGACATGTTTAGTGCGATCGCTGGTCTGGGTGCGTTGGTATGGTGAGTCGCTTTTTGCTGTTGGTATCTTTTTAGTTCTTTGAGTCCTTGCGTCCGTTCACCCTCTTTTTGCCCCTTGCCACACTCTGTTTTTTTTTGGGTGGTACATATCTCTTCCTGCTCTACTGAAAAGAAGGAGAAAGGAAAACAACAACAGGCTGACAAACTTTCTCAGGCTTCTCTTCATCGCCACGTTTGTCTACACCCTTGTTATGTTCCTGCGCGGCCGCAAGGAGGGCCGCTTTCCTATGGGGAGTGCGTCTGCTTCGTCTGGAGGGCACGGGTCGACGTATCCGATGGAGCCTAAGACGGAACAGACTGCTCCTGTGGTGATGCAGCAGCAACAGCAACAGGAGCAGCAGCAGTACCAGCAGCCGATCCAACACCACCAAACGCATCAACACCAGCAGCCGATTCAGCACCACCAGCCGATACCAAGCCAGCAGCCGATCCAACACCAGCCCATTCAACACCACGAACCGCATCACTACCAGCAGCCGATTCAGCACCACCAAACGCATCAACACCAGCAGCCGATTCAGCACCAGCCGATTCAACACGACCAACCGCATCAACACCAGCCCATCCAACATAAGCCGGTCCCAAACCAGTCGAATCAGCACCAGCCTGCCCAACCACAAACCGATAACTACCAATCGACCCTACCGAGCCAGCAGCCCCCTCAGAACGATTTCTCTCCCACCCAGAGCCCTCACCAGCAATACGCTGCCTCTCAACCGCCCCAGGACCATCAAGCGTATCATGAACAACCTCCCCGCCAAGTCCATCCAGAGTCCAGCATCCAACATCACGCCGTCCAGGGCAGCGAGCCGTCGGGAACGTCTCCATCGCACCAGCACCATCACCAGCACTCCCCGAGTCCCCCTCCCACAGATCCCTCGCCTCACACCCAGGACTATCACGTGCAGGAGCTTGGCAGCACTTCGCACCAGCTGTAATATGCCAGGGACCAGGAGAGCAGGATTTGTCCCTTGAAGTGAGGAGTTGGTGAAAGGGTAGATCGTGAGTTGTGAGGCGTTAATGATGTGGAGAAAGGCCTGATTGTTCTTGTCGCACCGACGCACAGTACTAGCCAGTACATTTTGTATCGAAGAACCTATAACCTACGTCGGTTTGGAGAGCTCATGTGCCATGACGTATGTAGTTTCAAGTAGCGTTAGTTATTGAGATACCTTATACCCTCAGCATATGCGAGACCCAATAGAATTATAGCTCTTTGTGAATGTCGGAGTCATATTATACAAAGCGAAAACTGTTCCTCTCGAGCAGGATGTCGATTTCTGCTTTTGTCGAACGGCTCAAAGGGTTTTAGGCAGGCGAGTCGCGATGTGTGGAATGTCCTGAGAGAATGCTGGATGGATACCTATCTCGGCTCGTCGGAGTAGATCGTGATGCCTTTCGACCTTCCCGATGCTCTGGTGAGCTTCGACAAGGACCCCTTCGATGTTCATTGACATGAGCCGGGCAGAGTCAGCTGAAGTAAAGTTCTTTCGGGCATCAGATACAATCCACTCTGGCGGCCCGAGATAGGTATCTATCCAGCATTCTCTCACGGCATTCCACACGTCGCCTGCCTAGAACCCCTTCGAGGCATCCGATAAAGCAGAAATCGATGAATGTGGCTAAATGTCATAGCTTTAGTCATCATCGCCCTTCGACTTGAACGGAAACCTAACTTATTAGATTGGGTGTGACTTTTTGTGTGGCCGCTGTTGTCGAATGTGTGACGATGCGAAAGGTTCGTGGCCCAGGTATCTGGTAGGTCCAGCTGCGGCAGTGTCGTTGCCATCTCCAGTAGGTATGAGTTCATTCAGAGGCACGAATATGAGGAATCACTGTGCAACACATATCGCTGCCCATGACCGACCCATCCCGCTCAAATGCCCATCTCTAAAGGAATTGCTGCTTTTCGCTGCTACGTTCCTTAAGATTCGCGAGGAAAATGGCCCCCAACACAAACACCTAACTTAGTTCCACAGGGTGCTCTTTCCTCAGGGTGCCAGCCTTCAGAGCCTTCGCTAGATTATTGAACGCGACCGAAATGTGTATGTGCCTGGGTGTCAGCGCCTTAAAAAAGGGCGAGCTCACACAGATGGGCCCAGGGCCTGTGTCGTCCAGTATGATAAACCTCCAGGCCAGCTTGTTGTCGGAAGGGAGCGACTGGCAACGCCCTCGCAGAAGCATCGCCAATTTATGCGCCGTCATACACCCATCGCTTTCGCCAGGGAAGAGCTCCCACCAGCATTCCTGGGGCCGTAGAGAGGGCATTAGGCCGGATAGTCGGTCGCGTGGGCATTCATCTGATTCCGGCAGTTCAGGTTCAGGTTCATGTTCGCAGTGGTCCGTATGGACGGCTGGTACTGCAGACGATTGCTTCGTGTCCGCCATGGCGCTGCCACTCGTATTTTCGTATCGCGATTAGACACGCTTGAGGCTCGACAGAGGGGTTTGCGTCGAGGGCAAACTGGGCCGGCCGGCGGGAGCTGAGTAAGGGGTCCGGTGACGGTAATCAAAACGAGGATCGATCCAGCAGGTGAGAAAGAGACGTGACAGGCTCTGAAGTTGGCGGCGATGCTCGGCTCTTGACCTCGATCGGCTGGTTGCCCATAATAATAATGTTAATGGTATGTAGCTCTGTGTTTGTGCACTCAAGGAGTTGGAGCTTCACGCCACGGTGGCTGTGGCTGGTACGCCCCAACCGGCAGGCGGTGTTTATATTTCTGCCGCCACGCCACAACAACAGTTTCCGCATTGCATCCGCCTGATGATGCACTGCCCGTGGATTTCATGACGACAGCACCTCGGCGCATCACCGCACCCTCCTTTCGATTGTCCGACGCCAGCATCCTGGACACCAGACGACGAAGATTCCACTTCGAGCGCGGAAATTGTGCGGGTCTACCACTTGAAGAGGCACTTACGCCTCTCTGGCTACATCGGCGACCCCCGTAACCAAAAACCACAATAGCCAGTTCGAAAAGACACATAACAAAGGCCAGCATGGCAAACGACAAACCTGAAGTCCCTCAACAGCGCCTCGGCGTCCCATCACGGAATCCCTTACCGCTGTCGGCGTCCCAGGAGGCACAAGTGCGAGAGATATACTACGCCCGCGTGCGCAAGCAATGCACCAAGGAAATTAAAGGCAAGCAAGCAAGCATACATACAGGAGGCGGCTCTTCTCCCCATGAATAGTGCCACTCGGTTCACGACATCACTACGACTAGAAAACTAACATTGTCCTTGTGCTGCCCCATAGCCTTTGCCGAATGTGCCTTCGGCCGCACCTTCACCGTCTCGTTCGCCTGCCGCGACCAACACCGCATCATGAACAACTGCATGAAGTTGCACGCCACGGCCGAGGAAAACGATGCTGCGCGAGAGGAGTGGTTTGCCTCGCGCATGGAGCGACATCGAGAGCGCGAGCGCAAGGCCAAGATGGCGGTTGCGCAGGAGGAGTTTCTTCGGGAGTGGTGGGGTCTGCCGGAGGAGGAGCGGTCGTGGAGGAAGCAGGAGGTGGAGAAGCTGAAGCAACCGGAGAGGGTGGGTGGTATGCCGGCGAAAGATAGACGGCGTGGGCCGGAAGTCTAGGTGATGGGAGGCTTAGGGGACGAGTTGTGCTCTGGAATATGCGTGGGATATGATAAGATGGTGATGAGATGGGGATCGGGAATTGGGATGACAGATGGGAAAGGGGTGAGGGTGAGGGCTTCGGGCAAACCAGTATAGACATTGGAGGTTTGGCCGTAGCTGCATGTGACTTTGGCGTTTTCTTCCTTTTCTCTCTTGCTTTACTTCATCTTGTCCGGGGCTCTTCCACGTCGAGCACGGGTAGCGTATTGTCTCTCCCCCTTTTTGATACACTGTATGAGGCTTGTATGATATTCTGGTATGTAATTGGCATGTTGTATATCACGAGTACGAGTAGAGGTGTCCAATGGTGTGAAGACAGACGCGGTTAGCGATGGGTTCCAAACTGGCCGGCGACTGGTGACCAACTGGTGACCAATGACTGGTGATCGGCCGGCAACATGTTTCGATTCTTGCGCTTGTGACCGGGAAGCAATTCGTCCGTGGACTGGACGGACTTCGAATCTGGGCCTAAACCATTTCAGCGCACACAAAGGATGCAGCTAGGTAATTTGCCTCGCAAATAGGTACACCCAGCAAGCAACCCATCTTGTTTCCGTTGCTCGCGGCCCGGATCTACTCGGAGACTCGTCGGAGTACCTATGTACATGTACCCCTTACTGCGCCACACGCGCCGAGCATGACCCCTGCACTTTCCCCTCTCCACCCGCGCGGCGCTTACCCGCAGCAACACGCGCGCACGCCCCGCTCTTTCGCCCGATGCCGCCCCGCCCCTGCATCCCGTCCGACAGATATCTAATTTTAGTCTCTTTCACGCACCGAATCTGCGTCACGGGCCTTGTCGCCGCCCATCTCCTTGCCAATACCTAACTCATCCATCTCCTTTTTGGCCCTTTTGTCCCTGCCGATGCGAGAGCGCTTAATTCTCCGGTGCGTGCGGCGCGTGGGGTTGACCGTTGACGCGCTTACTGGCTGGGAAGCTCCTGCGAAGGTAGTCTTTGCGGGACTTTTTTTCGACTTTAGTTATCATGGCTTGACTATGGTTCGGTGTTTTGCATGAAGGAGCCAAAACGAACTCGTTTGGCCTGGGGAGGTGCTGTGCTGGCTTATATGCGTGTAGATCGCCATGTCTACTCGTCGGGGATTGCTTTCGTTGCCTGTTTTTCTGTAGCGATATGTTTCGTCTTGAATACTTGCGATTGTGGTTGTTGAACGCTACCGTCGCTACGACTGTAGGGACGAAAGCAGCAGGGTACAACACGTCAAGGGCGTGACATCGCCTGGTTGCATTTGTTGCTTTGATTCGTTTTCTTTTTCTGATATATTGTTCTTCCCACCTCTTCTGTTCTCTTCACTTTATCTTATTCCGTTCTTACACATATATACAAGGCAAGTCGAGACATGCCCTGGTCACGGACTCATCGGCGGAGCGGCTCCTCGTTATTCGCAAAATTCCACTCCGGCCCGTCGATGCCACGAAATGGCAGCATACCCGAAAAACAGCCTCCATCAAAAGAGCATCGCCGGGCAGAATCGCAGGAGCACAGCATGCCACAGGTCGAATTGCCAGAGGAGGTTGCCACGCTCACCGATCAACCGAGTCGTCACGTTCGGGCCCAAACAGCCGAGCTGCATGCCGGCAAGACCTCTTCAGAGACCCCCACGACACCGAGAAATAGCGGAGGATCGAGGAGTTCCATTGCGAAACCCGCCCTTGACCAGGATACCGGTGCGCCGGCAGCCGGCTCCGGCTCAGGCTCCGGGGCTTTAAAATCCATATTTCCGACGTACGATCCCAGCGTGCCGCTCAGCGAGCAGCGCTACGCGCCTACACAGATTTGCCCGGCGCAGCTTCCCCGCGCCGTCATCAGCCGACAGTCCTTCTACGAGGAGCCAGAGTCTCCCTCTTCAAGAAACGGAACATCCTCAAGGGAATCTAGCGGCTGCAGTCCAAGTCTGCCCAAGAGTCCTCCACGTCGCGCTGCCCGAGGCCGGTGGCCGCCCAAAATCCAGACGCAGCGATCACCCGTGATTCCCACACCGTGCAGCACGGCGGATCTGAAAAGCCTCTGGAAAGCGGCCAGCGGATGGAAGGCATCTGGATCCGAAGGTCGTGTATTTTGCCTGAAACTCGCCCGGCAGACCGACGCCCCCGTCTACACCCTCTCGTCAGCCACGGCACAACCCTTTTGGAACCTCCGACTCGATCCCACATCAGCGTCCGCCTATGTGAAGCTCACAAGACACGACCCGGCCAAGCCCTACAAGCCCCCGAAGCCAGATCTGCCGCCATCGAGCCCTGACGGCCCTACGCTGAGCCATCAGAGGAGGGGTGCAGGGAGTGGCAGCAGCAGCAGCAGCAGCCCCTGCACTGGTAGCCGCGCCTCCGACACCAAGCACTGGCACGAGGCCCTCACGACGACTCTGGAAGAGCAATCCCGACAACGAGACCCAAATGACGGACTCGTGGCCCTCCTCATGCCCGCGGCAGCCACGAAACTGGCCTCAGAGAGGGCCAACGACCCCGCCTCCGTAGCGGCCGCCGAAAATGAGTGCGCACGTCTCGTATGGGACGAGGACACCGCGACGCACTACCTTGTGCTCAACGCGCTCGCCAAGCCCTTTTGCGTCACTACGGAGCGCAATCCTGCCTACTCGCGCGTCGAGTACACGCTCGAGCATGACGAATCCCCCAAACACATCGCTAAATTGACCAGGGATGGCACCGGGGGAGGCTGGCTCGAGGTAGATACAGGCGTGGCATCCCAGATCGATTCCTGCTATATCCTTGACGTGGTTGTTACGGCGCTTCTTCTCATCGCGGCAAGTGAGGATAGGAATTCGGCTGTCCCGCTGGGGACGTTTGCGCCGCCGCCGCCGCCGACACCGCCACCGTTTGTTCTGGGGGGAAGGTCTCGGGGGTCGTTATCGTTATCGTCGTGGTCGGCTAGATGGAGTAAGCTGCGTGGGCGGCGGGACGATGATGATGGCGCCGGGGGCGAGAATAGTAGCAAGGAGGAGAAGAGACGGAGGAGAAAATACAAGGTGGAGGGATTTAAAGTCGATATCGCGAGCCAGAATGAAGGTCTCGGCGGGCGGGGATGTGAGAGTGCGATTCGGGAGGGGGAAGATAAGCTGCCGTTTCTGGGGCGCGTGGTGGTGAAGCTGACGAAGGGGGTGTTTGGGCTGGTGTTGTGGACGCTGAGGATGCTTTTGAGGTGTCTGGGCGGGGTGGTGAAGGGGTTGCATAGATGCGGGTCGAAGTATTGAAGGAGAACAGGTGTCGAGAAAAACTAGACACACACAATACTGGAACTAGACACACACAATACTGGGAGTTGAAGCGGAATGGAAATCGGGATGTAAAGTCCCTAAACCCATATACAGGAGGAGAGAAACGAAGATAAGGAAGATAGAGAGAGGTATTGGTATCTACTTACCTAGCATAGGGTTATCGTGATCAGCGAGCGCGTATGAGTTGGTGGTTTAGGTTGATTTATAGAATCAGTTCATGGAGGCTCGCCTATTTCATACGTAGAGAGAGACAAACTCACAATGTACTCGACAAACCTGCAATTTTCATGCCAACGGTGTCAAAGAAACTCACGGTAAGATGGGATGAAATGATGTAGTGAAGCCTGTGTGTATTGATACAGCTCTCCTGTGAAATCTTGATATCTCCCAAACGCCACTGCATATGCCGGAAAGAAGGAATAAAAAGCAAAAAAAGAAACATGGAAGGTAACGCAAAAAAAGGCAAACCAAAATTCGTCACGGCAACATCTTAGCGCTTCCTTGCACGCACAAAAAGCTTCTTTCCCCTCCTCGACTGGCCCCCGGACGTAGCCGTCTTGGCCATCTTTGCGCGCTGGACATCCAACGCAGCCTCAGCGTCATTAAAAGCCTGGACCTTCATCTTGGCATTAGCCAGCTGCCGCTTGAGCCGGCGCAGGTTCCTCGCTCGTTCGAACTCCTCGTCATCCTCTTCCTGGTTCTTGTCTCCACCCGGTGCGTGATTCTCTTCCTCTTCATGATCTTCTTGTTCTGCCTCCGATCTCTCAAGCATGGTGCTTTGGCGCTCTTCCTCGTCATCCAGAAACACAATCTTTCTTGCGGCTTTCGGTCTTGACGGCATAGGCATATCATCGTCGGAAAGATCGTTATCCTCGTCGTCAGCCCCGTCGACATCGTCATCATCGTCGTCGAGACGGTCCAGCCCCCGGGTCAGGACCACTTGTTGTTCCAGGCGGGCGATTTCCTTGACGAGAACTTGCCGCATCGTGCGGATGTACCCAATGTCCTGTGTCTTTAGCAGCCGCACGGTCTCCACTGAGAGGGCCTTGTTGCCGCGATCGCCCTCCACGGTACCGTCCCAGCGTTTCCCGTTCTGGATCCGCGATCCGGGGCCCTTGCGGGACATCATGCCGAAGTAGAATTCATCCTCGTTGCGGTCCGCGGCTTTTTGTCGCAGCGACTTTAGCTGTGTTTTTTTCTTGCCAAAGTCCTTGGCTCGGAGGGTGTAGTCCTGCGTGGTGTGTCAGTTTCAACATGGGGGGTTTTGACAGAGCAGCAAGTATACGACTGATTGTTGGTGTTTACCTTGTGCTTCTCAAGTAGGCCAAGGCGACGTCGCTCGAGCGGCTGGGCACGCTCACGGTGCGGCCGCCGGGCGACGGCATTTCGCATGGATGACATTGTGCTTTTTGATTTGGTGGTGGATGTTACGGAAACGGTGTTGGGCGAGCGCGAACGAAATAGGATGGGTGAACTTGTGATCAGGAAGGTTGGCTGGGCAGTGGGAAGGTTGGGAGACGGGCAGAATTCTCAAGACTTTTGAGCGGTGAGAGCGAAGTGGGGCTCCGCACAACTCCGAGCTTCTGCCTCCTGAGTCCTGAGTCCTCATCACGGGGTACTTGGAGGGGTTCTTTTGCTCCTTTTGGTGGTCACAGAGAATAAACCGTTCACAAAAAGGTGAAAGTGATTATAATTCATACTGGAGATAGAACATCGGCCCAAGCATCCATCCGCAACTATATGTGCGCAATAGCAGGCGCACTGTCGATGGTTGCGACTCGCGAGGGGTCACGAATGCCCGCTGCTCCATCCACACGGCCTTGACAACAATGACAACAAGATCATCACCGCTCAGCTTGTCCTCTTTCACGGACCATCAACCTGATATCCATTGTCAAAGATTTTTCTTCGCAACAGAGCCATGTGATCCTAGCGTGAAGGCCGGCACCGAACATTTTCGATTACCTTAATACCTTCACAAAGCGGTCAGGCCTGTCTGTGCCTGAGCACAAGGAATGAACGAAGCCGACGTTAGCTACGAACTCTAGTCTATGGCGATAGTAATCTCGAAGGGAATACATATTGAAATCAATCTCGTTCTTGTTATTGATGACAAGAACCTCGAGGCACTGCTCTCACATCTGGCTCGGCCAAGGATAGGTCCAGAACACTGCCTGGACGCTTCGATGCGCGGTGTCCATTAGACAACGAATAGGACACGGCAGATTCCTAGCTGAACATGCCTGCCCTATACTGCGGAAGAAACGACAACAGGGCGATGATAGCGTTTGAGAGCCTTGTTGTTTATGTCTTAACGTCTGCTGAGCGGACCGGGGGTTGCACGTATCGGCTTTTTCTAACCAAGTCTCCGAGATTCGAGGATGCGTTTCAGTAATTTCAGTACAGAGTAGTTGGTGCAGTATAAAGGACAGGCTCCCCATCACGGCACCCGAGTATGTAACTGATCCAACATCACGCGTCAAACACTTATTCTCCCAACTTCTGCCCCTAAAACGCCCCAAACATTTCTAGGAAGCAAAGCGGTCAAAGTTCTTGACATATACAGCATGAAGCTCAGCAGCGTTCTCGCCACATTTGCCCTCTCAACCCTTGAGGCATATCATGCCCATGCCTATGCCAATCCGGCCGAAACCGGGTTTACGGAATTTCAGTCGTTGGAAAGGAGGGCTGTCGAGGCCTGTTGTGTGGTCGTGTGAGTTGTTTCCTGTGTGAACTGGTGTCATCACAGCCGTCGATGAATGCAGCTTCTGTCCAGTGTTCATCCTGTATACCTTTTTTGCTTACGCTAGACAACAACAAAAAAATGCACAAAATGGCAGTGACGATACAGCCCACACAATCAACTGGACAAAGGAAAGCAGGGCCCTCGTCACCACACAGGGCCAGTGTAAAATTTTCGTCAATGAAAGCGGCCCGGCACCGAGCGTAGGCGGCTGTGACAAATGGCAGGTGATTCTCGACGGCTGTCCCAAAGACTCTAAAGTCCAGGTCGTGTCTATCGACATTTGCCTTATGAACTGAAGAGGGGCGAGAACAATATAGACTTGCGGTGGCATGCGCTGGACTACTTGGATCATTGAGCTGTTCAAAAAAACATACGATGGTCCATTGGTTCTTGGGTGGAAAGAACGTCTGACACGCTGTGAAAATTACTCCTTATAAGTTGAAGTTATCGCGCGGGGCGCTCTGTTTTGATAGCTGAACGTTGCGATTTGCCAAGCTTTCATATCATATTTATTTGGCTATCTAGGTACCTACACTTTACACACGCACATTGCCAAGGCTTTGGAGTTCTCAACAAAGTGAAGACTGCGGATAAGATGTCAAAGGTAGGGATCAGGATTCAGCCTCAGTCAGGGATGTAGATTAGTAATTACTTGCCCCAAGGCCAAAAGTCTAAGGGAGACATCCCTTTGCCAACGCCACGTGGCCGCTGTTGGATGGCGTCAATATCTATACATATCAGGGACAGTCGTGAGCTGAGAGCCTGAGGTAAGAATTCGGCATCGAGCATCACTCCGGGTCACTCCAGACGGGCCATTGCCCCGGACTCGGTGGTTTCAGGCTAATAAAAATGTTGATACATAGTACATACCTTATATTCTGACTCACAGAATAAAGACTACATGGGGTAACCGTGCAACATCCCAGCAGGCCGATGCTTCCGAAGCTCCTTTGCCCCCGCCTTTTATTTTCTTAGGTATCTACCTAATTTGTTCATCTCTGTCTCTCTCGTGGAACAGTCGCTCAGAAGGCTGGCCACGATCTTCTCCCACTTACAGCAAGACGATCGGTGGCAGCCCCGGATAACGTCGTTCTTCTTCTCTCTTGTTGTAATCGTTACTTCTTATCATCAAAGTACCATGGTTTACACAATCAGTCAAGAGAACAATTGAGCTCTCAAAGAAGATAGGTATACCGAGGCCGCGGGGCGCGGAGTCGATTGAGCAACGGAGACTTTCTGATTTTCATGATAAATTTAGCCTGTAGGTATAGCATGCGGAAGCGTACTGCGTCATAAATATGCCTGCCATATACTGCGGATTCCGGAAGGAACGGCAACGGGGCAAGGATAGCGTGCTACGTGCGAGAGTCTCGATGTGTCTCGCCATCGTCTGTCGAGCAAGCTGCAAGCACGCGTCGACTCCTACCTATCAGTATCACTTTAAGTCTTCAAGAATGCGCTTCACCATGGTGCAGTATAAAAGACGCTCAAGGCACTCGAAAAACTGATTCAATATCACGCACCTAATACCCGTTCTCCCGACTACTTCTACTCCGAATTCGCCCCAATTGTTTTTAGGAGGCAAGCTGTCAAAGGTCTTGGCATACACAACATGAAGTTCAGCAGCGTTCTTGGCACATTTGCTCTCTCAACCCTGGAGGCATACCGTGCCCATGCCAGTCCCCTCGACGCCGTCTCTCCGGAAACTCAGTCGTTGAATGGGAGGGATGGCGGTGCCTGTTGTGTGATCGTGTGAGTTGTTCTCCTGTCACCCGTGTAGAGTGGCATCAAATATGGTCGTTGCCTGGAGTCGCTGTTGTCTATCTTGTCTACATTTTTTCTAACGCTGGGCAATATAAAAAAAAATCCAAATGAGCAGTGGCAAAAGGGGATACGCAGTCACCTATACCGGAGAATCTAACGTACTCGTTACCATACACGGCCAGTGTAAGGTCTTCGTCGATCAAATCGCGTCACCAAGCTCAAGCGGCTGTCTCCAATGGCGTGTGAGTCGCCAAGGGTGTTCCGGACCCAATGATGCCCGGGTCATGTCTATGGACTTTTGCAGCTAGAGAAAGGGGTTGGAGGAGTGCATAGCCATGCAGTGACATGCGCCGGACCACCGAGGCCGGGTCATTGAGCTGTTTGGAGAAACATACGATGATCCATGGGTGGAAAGAACGTCTGATACTTTGGGCCCAGGGCGAGCGCTGTGACAATTACCGCTTATCGCGTGGAAGCACGACTGTTTTGATAGCGGAACGTTGCGATTTGCGAATAGCCCAAGTTATCATATCATGTCGCGTAATGGCAATCTATATACGCACATACTTATAAGTTATGGTGCCTTGGCATATGTTCCTCGTGAGATATACTCGAGGATATGCGTCTGGCCAACGTCTTCTTCGCGGTGAGCTCTTCAGGCGTCGTTGATATCACAAGTGCGAGGCCGCCCTCGTCCACAAGGTGAGATGCCTCGATCTTTTCGAGTGAACCCCCTTTCGTCCCTGTAGACACACAAGGCTCGAGGGAGCTCTCGTCAGTTGCAATCTGTGCTCTGTGCGGCTCAATTACCTGCTAAGAAGGCCAAGCAGACGCGACTCCTCGTGCGGGATGTTGAATGCAGCTTTGAAATGCTTTGAGCGGTTGTGGTCTGGTATTGCCAAAGATGATGGGTGGTACGTGGACATGGATTGTTTTTCTTTTTTTCTGGACACACTGTACGGACACCGTTGAAGGAATCCTTGGTAGATGTCACATCACGCGAAGGTACCTACAAGGGCTTCATAGCCGGGGCTGGCTCAGGCCTGATGATTTCGAGAAACATCCTGAACGAAGGCCTCGTGGAGCGTGCTCATAGAACTGTTGGACAACAGACGTGAGTCTCTTGAATAGCTGACTTTTCTATCCTCCACGCAGGTGACTCCCTCACTGCGCAATACTCTCTCTCAAACCCTTGGTTCTCAACGTAAAGCCCCCTTCCTCCCCAAACGGCAGACCGATACCGCTGTCTTTGACCCATTCGTCATCCATCTTCAGCATGGCACTCCTCAACGCGTCCCCATGCCGATTCATCATCTCGCTGTCCACACTGGCCTGCCGACTCCCTGCGATACTGCCACTGCTGCTGCCGCTCTCGCCATCGGCATCCAAGGCAAAGGGCAAAGCAGGCACGGCGCCAGCAGTCCCGTTCCAGGCCCCTCGTGCGTGACCATTAAGTTTTTTTCCGTCCCACAGGCCCCGTACACCGCCCTTTTTGCGCTCGGGCATCTCGTCTGTGCCAGCGCTGCACACATACAAGAGGTACTTTAGATTCGGGAGGGAGTGGCGAATATCGACGACCTTGAGGCCCTCGGATGCGCATAGAGCTTCGATGTTCTTGTTGAGGAGGAACCAGCCGTATTCGAAGCGCCACTGGCCAATGGTCGAGCCACCACGCGGTAGGTAGAGGGGAAATTCACGACGCTGCCGTTGCCGCTGTCGCTGAGGCTGCCGCTGGGGTTGGGTGTCTGGGATGTGGGATATGTCGTCACGAGCGTAGGACCGGGAGCCATAGACGGACAAGGGATATGGGAGAGGCGAGGCGAGATAGAATGACAAGTGGCGGGTGAGCAATGCGACGAGGCCTAGGGCCCCCGAGAGGACATCTTCGCCAATCACTTTGGCAGTGGCGGCATCGTAGACAGAATTCGGCAGAGGTAAGCCGCATATTTGAAAGGATAGTGGCGGTGCGTTGGGAATGGGCGTAATGGGAAACATATCACATAGCTCGGAGCAGATGCGCCGTCTCTGACCGTGAATTTGCTGCTCCGTTTGCTGCACCAGCTCGACAGACGCAGCTAGCTTCTCGCTGTTGTTTTGGATGTCCGCCTCTGCTAGAGCCTGAACCCGTCTACCCTGAGCGATGGCCTCACGCCTACTTCGGAGAGATTTCCGCAGGTCATGGCGCTTTGTATCCGCTGCCATGTTCGCCCGGCGCTGCATCGAGACATATTTCACTGCCGAGGCAGTCGCTTCGTTGGCAGCAGGATTCGGATCGGCCGGTGACTCGTCAAGTATCTCATTGATCTGCTGCATTATTTTGCGCTGCGTCTCCATGGCGTCTTGAACGGAGCTCTCGAGGTTGGCGAGCTTCATGAGGGCAGTGTACGAAGAGGTGGCGACCAGAGGCGCTGGCTTTGGGTCGGCAGTCCTTATGGGGAAGTCCATGGAGTACAAGCCATCCTGCAGGTGGAACACAAGAGCATTGGGCGGAAAACGACGATCACTCAGCGTACCAATGAAGTTGAGTCGTCGTAGGTCGATAATTTCTTCCAGTAGGAAGGTCCACGATGCTCGCTGGGGACGTTTACACCAGACGCGAATGGTGAGAATGCATGCTCTTGAAATGCAGGTTTCCCGAGAAGAGAGATGGAAGAACTGAAAATCAAAGTTCTGGACATCTAAATTAGTGTTTTGATTGATACAGTGGAGAAAGAAAGCCGCTGCAGGGGATAGTATGACGCACTGCGGATCGGTTGCGGACTTCGCTGATGTAGACGGGCTCGTCGCAGTCTGCCACATGCAGCGAGAAAAAGACATCGCCTACAGAGCTATCGACGAGAGACTCTAGATCTTTCTGCCGTGTCACGGGATTCGCATGGGCCACGCTCAAGCTGCTTCGTCGGGGCTGAGCTCTCGGCCTTCTCTTGTCAGCGTGGAGGCTGTCCAGGCGCAGGCTCTCCGAGGACCGCGAGGCGCGAAGCCGCGACGGACCTGTTTCGTCGAGGTTGCCGAGCTTTTTGGAGCTCCTGTTGATAGCGGCGTCATCTGATGTGTGCGCATTGCCGGGGCCGCGGGGCGCGAAGGACAGATTCCGTAGAGAGAGCCCCTTTAGATGGCGAAGCTTACGGTTCTGTGGAAGCAGACGAGGTCGGCGGGGCTCAGAGAGCGTGGGCATGATGTGCGCATGCTGGCCCGCGAGTGACGTGACGATGAAAGTCGGAATATGGACGTCAATGGTCAGCGCGTCACGAATGAAGCCGTCTCAAAAGCATGGGTCGTTTAGGTATCGGCGTTGTCGAAGCTAGTGTTCGTTGTCGTGAGCGACGCCAACGTCGAAGTTGCAGCTTGTTTAGCTTCTCATCTTGGCGGAGGCGCAGTGGGATTAGGTACTTGCGGGGACAGAGTGGAGCAGGGTGCTGGCTTTGTCGTCATGAAGGGCAGTTGTAAGCAGCGGCAGCTACAGTTGCCTACAGATGTCAGGACTCAGACTTCAGTAATGCATCGTTTCCCACTTTGGGTCAGCGACGTATTACTCCAGCGCCTCGCATTGGGCTGAACACCTCTTTTGTACTGTGATAGAAGCTACTTCCTATCGACTGAAGCAGCCTTTCGACAAACGTGAAAAATCAAGCACACTGTGCGTCGCACGCACCAATGTCGCGAGCTCCGATTGACCGATCACGATTAGGCTGAGCCAACGTGCTCCATCATCATCATTCTTGTGAATGATGTATCCGCGCTGGCCAGCCTGAAGAAGGCATTGGAAGATCCACGAACAACACAGGTTGGTCATGGTGAGCCACCATCATGCTGTGTGGCCCTTTCTAAACCTCTTTGCTTGCGCAAATGGGAGGAGCATCTACAGCGGCACGAATCAGAAATGGGTAGATTCTCGAGCTGAGCGACAAAGGGACTTCTCCGACGCTATACAGCAGTCAGCAAACGTATGTAACCCTCAGAATACGACGCCTCATTGAACAATTAAGATAATTGAACGAAATGGGGTTCTAAAAAAGCAAAGATTCGCCGTAGCCATGAGGTAGTTTCACCGCAAGCGAACGCATCAACTACGTATTGTGCTTCTGCCCGGTTATTACCACGGCGCGACTGGAGACAACTCAGAGAGTTTGGCTCACGCACTATGACGACAGCTGGCACCATCGCCCTGAAGGCTCCTGATGAAAGGTCATCCATTCTTCGGATGCTTGGTGATGGGCGTCAAGTCTCTAGTCATCCATATCTGGAAGCTCACGGCTTCCACGTATGTTTGAGCAAGAGGGTAATGTTCCCTAGCTGCGACCGCGTCGCGGGAGAAGGGGTGAAGCAGGCTTTTGCGGACCATCGCCGTGGAGGTTCAGAATTCAACTTGCGCTGCTTTCACGCTTTCGTGCCGGACAGGGTTTCCGCGTGTGGCAACGAGTCGAAGACTGGACTTCGTTATTAGGAAGGATTAAGATCGTGAGGTACATCAATCAATAACTTGAGGCACTTTGGCCGAGTGGTCTAAGGCGCCGTGTTCAGGCTTAGATTCGCTCTCGCAGCGCATCTTCCTCTTCGCGGTCTAGTAATAGGCGAGGGTTCGAATCCCTCAGGTGTCATTCATTTTTCTCTTTTTGTCGCCACGTTTGTAGACAGGCCTTTTATGACAGAAACTGCGGCTGATGGCTTTCAAGTTTTCACACTTTCGCTCATGTTCACCGTGTGTGATTTCCTTCGTTCTTTTTGCCCCCGAATCCACTCTCCACACCAACTCGCTGGAAGACTCAAAGAGACAACTCAAGATTGGCGGCGTTTTTCCACCACATACACAGGTGACAGCCGTTTGTAGTGCTCGCTCACCTCTACGCCTCACCGCACGTCGTTCTGCGACCAGCACGAAGCTGCACGATAACCTCAACGTACTGTCTCACTTCTCCATGTCTCTCATCTCCCAGTCGCGACTCGCGACTCGCTCGGGTATGTACCGGGCATCGGGTCGGGTCGGGTCGGGAGGGGACCAGAGGCGTTCGGCACTGTGCGAACGGAGAGTCTTCAAGGCGCCCTGCCAATCATGCATCGCGAGCGTTTAAGCAACGTTGATGTTCCAATCATTCTGAATTCATTGTCTTGGTCTACCGTCTTGGTGCTCACAGAGGTTGCTTGCTGCATCGGCTGTTCACATCCGCAGCAGGACTTGTATAGTAACCGCTCCAGATCGACAAGCTCTGGACCACATCAAGGACAGCGAGAGTCGACGAACACTCCGTAGGAACAGGTATGTAGTCAGGACTCAGGACTCAGCGGATACTCTCGTGCACCTCCAGAACTATTCTCATGGGCTCATTTTGCCGTGGAGTTTCGTTCGGATCACATCGAGGCAGTCCTTTCACGTCCTGAGAAACCGGTGCAGGAGCACAACGCTCGGTCAGTCCGCTCACTAAGCCAGAATTGGCGTGTGACACAACTACAAATGTACGGTTTGTTCACGTGCTGTACGAGAGGGAAAGAGCTACCTAACGAGTTCGGTCCTCGAGAATGGAAAGAAGGGGGTGTCGAACACCTCACGACTGGTACAGAATTCCTTGATGAGCATGCAATGGACACACAATCTTCCGCCAGAGACAGGTTCCTAGCTGAAAGCCTTGTCTCTGTCGGAATGCTCTCGTATGTCTTTCTGCCTTCGTCGAGGGGTCCTTTTCACTGAGTATGACTTACCTAAGGTAGGTAGTGACGGGAAACGTTCCCCCGCAAACTGAAAGGCAAAATTCTCGACTTTATTTCCACCTTTCTGGCCAAGGCTCACCGCAAAGCTTGGGGCAACAATTGGCCGCTGGCGGTCCTGGCAAACTCGACAGAATTACTGACTTAGCAGGTGAACTATACCCCGGGATAGTTCATCTATAGAGGACTACGGTCGCATTCTTGGTATCCATGAGGGCGCAAGCAGAAGCTGGATAGATGCCAGTTGCCACACAACTCTCACTCCGACACCAGGGTCTGACTGGCCTATCCAGCCAAAAGCAAAATGAATCTCGTCTTTCTCCACGACCGCTCGTATATGTATGGCTCAGCTGTGCCGTATTTGCACCATGTCACTCGCATTGTGGCATCTTCACACTGTTTTACTTCTTGTTACCTCTCCCAATTCCCTGTCATAAATTAGGTATGCCCTTTCTCACATCATGACCTCAGTGTGCAACAAGTGGCGAGATCAAGAGTCAGAGACTGGACGATGACTAGCCCACCTTGTCATTAGAGTTGGGGAGAGGGAGGGGAGCAAAGGAAATGGGAACAAAACCGGCGGTTACCGCCACACCCGAGTATCGGCTCCTCGCTCGTCGTCACAGCGTTTTCATGGGCCACTGTGCTACCAAAAATGTCCTCGAGTCGTTCGGCGACAAGCGATCGCACGAGTGAGGAACGATGAAAGAGTGGACCTTAATCGGCAGTCAGTCAGCATGAAGCAGACACATATGTACGTGATGAACGTATGAGCGTGACGATTTTGCAACGTCGACCAGCTTTCCAGTCACCAAACCATGGTTAACTTTACCTCCAGTACGCACCTACCAAATGGGCACAGCACTCGAGGTAGGACTTCTGTGGGCATGTCTACATACACCTCGTAGGCTGCTGGCATATTATCTCGAACGAATTCCATCGGTTTCCCCTCTCTCCAGTGCCTTCCATCAGCGGAGCGGAACGGGCAAGTCCGCCTCCAAAGGAATATGAGCTCAGACCTTCGGGTCATAGCCAATTCTTAGTTTCTTACACATTCAAATTAAAATATACGGTACGACCTCTGAAGAATTACACGCAGTCATTCGTGGCCTTTCGGCGCCACCGGTACCACCTGACGCTCAAGGAAACCTCCCTCGTCCACATGAATCATGACCTTTTCCTACAGAACGTACCACATGAATATGTCCTACGCACACACTGTGGCGTTGCGCCAAGCTCTTGCCATTGGGTCGAGGCCCCTCCCCCCTTTGTTCGTACGCCTTTCCCTTCCCCACACGCCATGCATCGATGATCGGGGGAGATCCCGCGGCCGTCGACGCAGCAAAGAAAGCTTGAATGAGGCCGTTAGAAGGAGCTAGTCTGCTCTACCCCACGGCTTTTGTAAGGGTTCCTCAGCAGCCAATATCGGACGATAGATGCATGCGGGATCGCCAGTTACTTTCGCACGAGTACAAGAGGGCAACGGCTTCCACAGCTGAAGTTGCGCGTTATGTCTAAGCCTGTCTGTGTTTCCCTGGCGTTGGTCGTGATTGGGAAGACAAAGAAGTCTCTTTCAAGCCACGTACGTCGGATCAGGCGATATCACGATATGTGGTTGTCTTCTGGGCTGGAGCAATGAGAGCAGCAAAACTCAGAACTAGGAGGCGTAGCAAGACACGACTTACACGCAAGACACGACGTGTAAATCGTGTCCAACGAGGTATATCGTACCGTAGCTCATCCTTGATTCCTTGATAGTGACTGATTTTGTCTCGAGGTTTTTTATCAGACATGATATCTGAGGAATTTGCTGCTTCCGTAAGTGTACAGTGACCTTAATACCTCCTTTTCCTGCACGAGTCGGGCTCGTCACACACGTCGTCTGTATAGAACTGATTCTGTCGATGCAGGAATTCGAAGCCAGAAGATCATCTCAATGGCCTATTACCAGTAACGCCATACGGAAGGTCTCAAACACGATGGGGTGGTAAGAGGGCAGATGGAGGGTTGTCTCCGAGAGAGTGAGTTTCTTCTTGTGGACGCCAAGACAATATGCTTGCCCCTGGTAAGCTGCCTTGGTAATTCGAGAGAAGGGGGCAACCGAGTGAGACGGGCGTGCCATGGGGACTAACACAAGTATGACGAGCATGGTGATCCGTCCGGGCATGTGGGCATGTAGCATACGAAAGCGAATTTGGTCCGGCGCGTCATGTAGGACGACCGGATGACAGTTTCTCAGTAGGTATCCTGGATGTTCGAACACGTCCTCGACGAAAAGGGGGCTTCGTATTGTGAACAGTGAGATTTTCCTCAGGGAGGCACTCTCGAATATAAAAAGCCTCAGTATTCCCTCGTATCTCAACGATATTTTCTTCTCTTCATCCGACCAAGCCATCTCTCGCCCTCTCCTTCGACCTTTACTTCGTCTTCTGCCATCAGCACCATCCCCCTTTTACTTCGCTTCAACCTCCTCAATCCCGTCATCATGAAGTACACCGCCGCCATCGTTGCTCTCGCAGCCACCGTCATCGCCATTCCCACCGGAGGCGGCGGCGACAGCTCCGGCAGCTGCAACAACGACCACCCTAACTACGTCTGTTGCCAGGGCGGTCTTCTTGGAGGAATCCTCTGCAACCTCAACCTTCTGGGTACCAACTGCGGTGGAGGCAGTTACTGCTGCAAGTCTGCTCCTCAGGTTCGTTGCCCATTATCATGATACACATCCGTCGTGGAGTCTATCCTTTACTGATATGTAATCTTCGCGTCTGTACAGACTGGCCTGATCAACATTGGCCTTGAGTGCATCAAGCTGCTCTAATTGCCCTTTTCCTTCGCCACCCTATTAACCGCCAATATCGCCTCCAAAACACGATGTTGGGGGGAATCTTTGCCCAACGCTTGGCACATTCACACGGGGTCCTCTCTCCGCTCTCCATCCATCTACTACTGCCGCTGCGGCATGGTAGCTAGACAATACAGGAACAGGATTGGTAGAGGATGATGGCTCATGGACACATTGTGTGAATGAGCAGCTTTTAGCCATCTTGGAATCAATTAGGATGCGTCAAGAGTTGGGTTTTCGGATGGGGGTGGCTGGACGAAGCAGGTCTGTTTGCATACAAGGGATTCAAGTGGATGTAGCTACTTATTAGTGGCATGCGTAGATGGACGCTTGTACTTGGTCGGACGCTTCTTTTCTTTCAATTTTGCGTGATTTCTGCAGAGATATTGCCTCACACAAGCAGAGTATTTCGAGCTGCCAATATAAGTCTACTGTCTTAGTGTGCTGATAATGTCATGATGTTGCACATGCTGGTGCCGCCTTTGTACCTTTTCTTCTGCAGACTGCTTCGTCTTCTGTGCTTTTGCGGAGGAATCGCGCATGACTTCAAACTTTCTAAAGCAAGCGCTTAGTACCTACTCTAACACACTGTAAACCTATATTGTGCCGCCTTTTCTCACATGTCTTCCTCTTTTCTGCTGCTTGTACTCTACTCTACTCAACCTTCCTCCTTGTGTCTCCCTAATCCCTATTGATTGCCCGCCCCTGAGTAACTTGACATCCAGCTCAGCAGGCAAATCTGAATCCTGATGGCTCACATACATGATACATACATACGTCTGACAACCAACCTGAGGAAGAGCGCGTCATGACTCATTATTTTCATTCTTTGGCGATCGGGCCACATCCAGAGCAGAGGGTGATCTTATCATACAAGTTAGCTTAAGCAGCGGCCTTCAGCTGAGCCATTCCTCCTCACGAGTCACCCGTGATATAGCCATCCCTCACCTCACTCAGTCTTTGCCACCTTTCGCAAGTTTGCAACGCGTCAGCAGCAACGGCAAGGCTCAAGCTCACTTGCGTCGGAGGAATCGCATGGCATACTGTATACATACAATGTGCCCAACGTGAAGTTCCATTGTCCAACCCGGACGGAGACAAGTCACTTCCTGGCGACCCTCGAGCCACTCGCATGAGGCAAAGAAAGCAGGATATTGCCAATTATCTCCCCATTATGGCGGCCAGCCCCCAACCTTCAAAGCCACATCTCATATGTAGCGGAGATATGTACACGGATTTGCCACCACTCCACACTTCCACAAACTTGCGGGTTCCCACAACGGGAGCCACCGCGCCGAGTGAGGGCTTGCATTCTGTAGCAGGAGTCAGGACCCTATGGTCCAGACTCCGGAGAGGGCTCTGGAATCTTGCAGATGAGGAAGCAATGAGAAGGGTTTTTCACAAGCCCTGTCAGGTTGGTCAAATTCCTTCTCAATTCATAGTATAGGTAGGTAGGTATATCCCCATCATGTATACATAGTTCGTTCGCTGTCTTACCTGAAGCCCTGAGGGTAAGCACAGCGGAATCCGGATTGTCCAGTCCCGGATATCTATCCTATCCTTGTTGCTGTTCCATTTCGGGTCAGCGTCTTCCCGGGTTGCCATGTAGGTATGTATCCGGGGGCCGGGTCCCGGACATGCAGTCGCCTTACGATCCCGTAGGGACGGTGTAATACATGTACGCTTCGTACTTTGAGGTAGATGCTGGGGATGTCAGCTTCTCCATCTATGTACCTACATGACATGCTCTCTCGTCTCCACGACCATCAGGACATGTACATCTGCGTCTATGAGACAATACACAATGCCAAGTCTCAGATCCAGCAGCAAACATCCGATCGCACATACATATGCATGTGCCATGTGCTTACTACCACGTGCAGCCATTGTCAATCGACAATCTGATGTGGACTCGATTATAGCCTTTTTGCTACAAACAAAAGTCGTACGATGTTTCCATATTTTTTCCTCGTGAGTGAGCCTTGTTGTGAAATGAGTGAGGCCGTCGCCACACGTATCGAGGCGTCATCGCCAGTTTTCAGCTTATACGGATACTGGCACGGGGGCTTCCATCAGCTGCTGTCTTTCTTGGATGATGTTTTCACGAGAAGCCGCGGAAAATAGCCTCGTCTTCTCGCAAGGGGACCGGGTGTCGAAACACCATGGAGAGCACTTGGTGTGCCACCTACCTGGCGATACGGGTTTACTCCTTCTGGGTTTTACGCTTCCTCTTTGCTCCGGTTGTGTACGGCATCAATTTAGTTGACAGGCCTTGCTTGGTCTGGAAGACTATTCACCAGCAGCCGTCCATGACGTTGACGTTTACGTTGACGTAACGTGCTTATCAACCATGGTTAAGGGCCCATCGGAGGATGTCCCTTCCACCCTCTGACAATAAAGCCTGAGTTGTCAAGCCGCATTAGAATCAACCCGTGCAAGCAAGTTACCGTCCGGCAGGGGTTCTGAGAGAGCGCCGCGGGTCGCCGTTGGCAGACCAACAAACTCGCTTTCCCGTATCACTAGCTATCCATATTACCCGCGAACCGGATGTAAAGACCTTGGCGAAAATGGATAACAGAAATATAAATGCTCATTAAAATAGGAATGGCTTCGTGTTATGGTGCCCCACGAGAAAGATATCTACAACGGAAGTGCCCAAGAAAAAAAACCCGCACAAAACGCCACCAGAATGCTCATGAGTCTAGAGTCTATAAATCCTTATTCTTGTCTTTTGGCGTCCAGCTGTATTCGACCACACCAGGCCCAGGCTGTAAACCAAGAAAGTATAACCACAAGCGATGTGCTTCGTTGACGGCAATACGATATCTGTACACGTCAGTTAGATGGAGTCTCAAGGAATGAGGGATTCCGACACACGCAGAGACAGAGAGGGGAGAGAAGGAAGGGAAAGCTTACAGTAAAATAGGGCCATGCCACCAAGTGTATAGAACCAACTTGATAGATTGTTTAAATAATGCGAATTCGTAAGCAAACTCGTCTCGTATGGAATCACTTCGTGGACCTCGCGCTTGCATCTCCAATAGTTCTTCCCATGGCCCTATTGAGGTGGAAGCGGTCTCTGGTTCGCTTGCGTCCTCTTTTCTGCCCTTCGAGATGTTCTGGTCTTCCGTGCTAGGTGAGGCGATCGCGTCAGGAGCAGATGTCTCCTTCTCTACCTCGGGCAACGTCTCTCCATTCTCAGCGGCAATCATCTCTCTGAATTTCTGGATGGCCAGCATGGACTGGCTCAGACGAGCGTACGTGTTGAAGAGGGCGACCAGCTCTGTTCGTTTCAGGACGGGGATATCTTTGCTGTTGTTGTCGAATTCGAAGAGCACTTTTAATGCAGTGCCGTAGCCATTCGTCTGGATCTTGCCCCAGAGTCTGCATTTATCGCACCCCACGCAGTCCATGAGTCGACTGACATTGCGGAATCGGTTGCGGAAATCCTCCTTAAGAGATGGGCCCTCCCCGTTGACAAACATCAGGCCCTCGTCGAAAATCTGAGGAATGCTGCCAGCGTTGGTAGTGACCGCTTCCACTTTGGCCCGAGTGGCCATGTCCTCGCTGGGATCGCCAGTGCAGAATGTGTACTCGGAGCCACGCAAAAAGGGGCCGAGCTTTGCCACAGCTCTGGTGAGTAGCGCATAGTTGAAGTATAGATTGCTAATGCGGTCGCTGAATCCGTGTAGGCGATCTTTGTAGCACTGCAAGTTGGGCTGCCACAGCCCCGTCGTCTGGTTGAGAAAGTCCCAGCACAAATGGGTGCTGATGCTTGCGTGCATGCCAGACATGACTCGATA
Organism: Claviceps purpurea; assembly: GCA_029405325.1. Lineage (NCBI taxonomy): Eukaryota > Fungi > Ascomycota > Sordariomycetes > Hypocreales > Clavicipitaceae > Claviceps > Claviceps purpurea. Next base: position 582,629 of record CM055783.1, on the reverse strand, counting down.
AAAGACCCTCTTCTCCAGACACTCGTCGTCCACCTCGTATCCTGTTTGGGCCACAAAGGGGACGTTGGGTCGATGTGCGCGCTGGACCTGCAGCTGCGCCTGTCGACCGGCGGCGTTCATGACCTGTTTGAAGTCTTGAGCCGCGGGATTATAGTTGAGCGACATGCCGAGGTCTGCGGAATGGGGAAAAGAGCTCTTCTGGAAGCAATTTTCGCGATAAATGGCATCCCATACTTGGTGAGCGCCCTCTCCTGCGTAGCCCGTGAATCGCTCGGGGTTGCGAAGCAAGCTCACGTAGTCACCTCTCGAGGTGGAACTTTCATCCTCGATGACACAATAGTCTCGCTCGTCGCACTCGTCGTCGTACTCAACAACACAGCTCTCGCCAACATTCTCTCCTAATTCTCCGTGCAGGGGCCGTTGCGGATTTTTCTTCTGTTCTTTTCGGCCGGGATGTCTCGCCAAAGGCCCTTCCAGTTTACCAAGCTCCTTGGCTCTCCAGACCTCTGGAATGTCATCTTCGTTATCGAGGGTCTCGACGGCACACCCTATGTTGCCGCAAATGCCATTCTCATCATCCCAAAAGGGGCATTTCTTGTTGAAGAGATTGAGACGATAATGCGAGAAGAAATCGGTCGTTTGCGTCAGGTCGTCGAGGGCGGGCTTCACGCGACTGTTGAGCTTCTCGAGAGTCGCATAGGAGGCGCAGGCATCCTGCACAATGGACTTGGGGCTAATCTAGACAAGAGTACACTGGTCAGTCGGCACTCGCTGCGAGAACAACAGCACGCTCTTGCGCTGTTACAAGGGACAATTGGCAACATACTGCACATCCTGTGTCCGGCTTTGAGGCACAGCTGGCGGGTGTTGCCCACAGAGTGAAGACGGAGAGATAAAACAGTCTACTCGCAGTCTTCATCCTGGCGGTGTAGAGAATCAGGCGAAAAGCCAAAAATGCCGAAGGGGATCGGCACAAGGGAGACAAGAGCTCGAAAATCGAAGAGAGCGTTCGTTTGCTCCTGGATGCGCCTCGCCGCGGATGGCAAGTTCAAACGCGAATGGGTCCGTCGCAGGGAGAGGCGCGAAAGACGTCGCTCAAGATCCGAGGATGCGAAAGAGCCGAGCTGCAGAAGAACAGCAAAAGGTGTGCTTGTCGTTAAAGCAGAGGGAGAGCAGAGTGAACAAAGAAGCAAAGCGAGGCAATGCTTGTAAGGTCAAGGCACTGTCTGAAAATGCCACGCTGTCTTGTCGGAAGTTCGCTGATCAATGAATCACTTGGCTAAAGCACAGCTCACATGCGGATGGGGCGGAGTGAGCACTGTGAGACGGATTGGAACCAACGACGGAATGGAAAGGCCGTACGTGCCGGGCATTATATCAAGCCGGGCGGGCTAAAATAGAAAGAAGCAAATTACAGAGGAAATGGAGATCTGGCCACATTTCCTCCCCTCCCTATTGAAGTCAATCGACTTCAATCGGCTGCAATGGAGAAACGGGTTTCGGTAGCCATCCGGCTCTATTCATGCCTCAGCCCAGTGCATCCTGCGGCCTCTGGGAAGGTGGCCAGTTATTAGGCAACTCCTCACTTCATGGCGTTCCTTCCGTCTTTCCGACTCTTGACCCACGCCAAGAGATCGGAGCACAACGTCATGTTCAGCCTTGAGCCAATGGGCGACAAGTATATAGTTGCAGGCTTGCAGCAAAACTTGCCTCGTTGTCGCTGTTATAAACCTTCTCAATCCAGGGATAAGGATGTACGTACTCCAGTAAATAGGTAAGTTTCAATGAACAATTGATATGCGACTCAATTCCCGCATTACATACATAAGTATCGTAACTTGCAAGTCTTCAAGGCGCGCGCAATGGTGCTTTGTTCGGCTGATATCACAAGTGCCTGCCCGCTCGTGCCGTCTTGAAACCAGCCCTGAATCCTCGGCGCAAGTCCAGAAAATTCCTACATGCACTCACTTTCGCGCGCAGTCCGGCCCGCCACCGACCGAGCGGTGATGCCGATGACGACTCAGGAGTCAGGCCCAGTATTCGCTGCAATAAAGTCAGCTGTCTCGGCTTCTTTGAATCATGAAGCTGGCATTGACAGAAATTGCCGCGCTGTGTAGGGTGGCGTGACCACCGCGTGGTTGTGGGACCACCAGTGACTGGCAAGGGACAAATGCGATGATTGCAGTATCTAGCCATGAGCAGAGTGTGGTTCCAGCGGTCATGATATCTACAAGTGAGATGCAGATCAAGATGGCTTGGTCTTTATTACGGCTCTTCTTGGCTCATTGAGTCGAAATACCGTCAGTTGCGCTTTGCGTTATAGGTATCGCTGAGGACAGATCTCCATGGCACTGACTCATTGTCAAAGGCCTCATGGTGTTTCCCTGATCGATCCTACGTGCCGCACGTGTGCATCATACGCACGCTTTTATACTACATACTAAACGTCGCAGGCGCAGGAATAATAACACTGAGTACTAGCTAATCTCTTGAAAGTATATTGTATCGCAAATAAGCAACGACGCTGGACGCGATTTTCAGCAACAGAAGATATGCTCAGCATCTTTTGTAATGATCATCAATTCCATCTACCTTATGTGCCAGCTAACGCCCGCCAGTGTAAAAAACCCCCATGCAGTAAAATTGCTAAGATGCCCTTGAACTAGAGCATATGGCGCCAACTCTCACCCCAACTCAAACAACTCGCCAAGGTGGCGCACGCGTTCGACGCCTGCGCTTCAAAGGCGAGACAAGAAGACACCTTGCGTATTTTCCAACGAAACAAAGTCCCTCCAATAGGCTCGAGATGAGCATGAAGAAGGAGAGAGAAAAAGGAAGCAAAATAGTAGAAGAGGAAGGACGAATGAGAGGCTCCCCAAGCACAGCAGCTTGCCGGTAATGACTGTGTCTGTATTTCAGGTCGTTTCCCGAAAGAAACAAAGGGCGTCAAGCTGCGTAATCTTGCTTCGTAGAGAACGCGTGAAATATAGAGGAAGCGAATGACGATCGACTGCGGCGTCCTTCATGAATTGTTCAATGACCCAAATATCGTAACGTGCAGACCGTAATATCGTGAGAGGGGCATGAAACAGGACCCGTACATTCGTTCAACACCAACGGTGGTGAGAGAGGCGGGGAAGGGGCTATCGTACATGAGACATCAAGCTCCAAGGTTGAAGACGGGTGCTCAATGGATTACTTCGAAAGGGAGAGGACGCCTGAGCATGGTACGGTTAGCGATTTCCAAGTCCGAAGATCAATGCAAGTAGAGGCGACCCTGGAAGCTCTCAGCAACACTTACTTGAAGAGAAGGATATGCGGTTCGGGCTCGTGGACCTCGTAATGCTGCCAGCCAAGACTCTGTCGACATTGTTAACACAACCATACTCTCACGAGAACTTTGCGACGCGTTTTTGTTGCCTTGTTGGATCGCTCTATACGGAATATGTCAAGGGTTGTGTAGCAGAGTGCATTGTGTCGTACCTGAGTGATGCCCATAGCTCGCCATTCATCCTCCCAAAGCAACTTCAACGTTCCTTTCGACGTGTCATGATAATCTTGTGGGATGGCTTTGAGCATAGCTTTGGGAAGCTGCACATGACGGTATTCGTATTCGCAGTCAGAGTATCTAGTTGATTAAGAAATCAGTTCGATGCCCGCAGACCGGTGCTCCTGAACTGCGTCGGAGAAGACCAAGGGATGCCTTCCACAACAGCGCGCAACCGACAGCGCGCGAAGGCTTGAACAAGTTCGCAGAATATTTTTTTACCTTGAGGAATAGTGGATTTTGTCGACAAACTCTTCCAGTCGCGCTCGTTCGGAGTCCAGTAACGGCCTGGGGGTTTTGTTTCGGCGACTCATGTCGATATCCATGGGTCACGATGCGCGTCGGACCAACAAGGTAAAGGCGTGGTGTTTTGAGCAACGCAAGCTTGCGGGAGACAAAAAGATATGTTGCCGCACTCTGTGGGCCGTGGTCCTTGCGCCCACTCAATAGAAATCAAGAAACAAAATGAATATATGGAGTTGACGTCGACGATGGATCTAATCTCGCGGGAGACCAATTGGGGGGAAAAAGTCGAGGGGAGAAGGTTCACGAAAACACTCAGGCGCGTGAAGGGCCAGTGCGTGGGTGCGGGGAGGGGGACTCGGGAGGGGACAGGAGGGGCGAAAGCCTCGACAAAGTGGGTTGGTCGACTGGATCGTGTTTATCTTTTTTCCCTTTTTGACCAACTCGGGACAGACCAATCCTTATCTTCTTTTTCCACGATGTTTTATTCTCCGTATGACGGATTGAATGATACGCCTGAGCCACTGGACGGTCCGCGTTTTAGAAAAGCAAAAAAAAGGAAAGGAAAAGGGTACTGCAATATACAGTGCCGCTAAGTTAGGTATCTGTTAATGCGCTCGGCTCTTTGCGCCTCTCTGCGCGTGCAGCTATGTAGGCTGGATAATGAACACGTCGGTTGGGTCAAGTGTTTGCAGGAGCAAGCAGCCAAAGAGAGAGCCCAATTGCGCCAGAATGGAGTTGGAGATGTCCAGGATGAACGCGAGCCGAGGGGTTCGCGTGGAACGGGTGGAACGAGACTCCGCAGGAGGAGGAGAAAAATGATTCTGCATTCAGCAATGCACTTGCCAAGAGCGAACGGTTTGCAGTTGGCCCCATATTTCGGGGCCGTTGGCATGCAGCGACGCGATGTGATTCGTGCAACTATACGCAAATGTGAGAGCAACAGGTGCAGTTCAACTGCAAGGTGTGAGTCGTGACGGATCTACGATCCAAGACACAAAGTCTTGTCGAGACATGGACTTGGAATTGATCATATGGAAGCCAGTTTTGCGCTGTGAATGGCATCGATTCGGCAAAACAACGATTACACCAATAACGACAAAAAAACATGAGAGACAAAGACTGAGACGAAGTATGCCAAATACTTCTATACATGCTTTCAAATGCCGAAAAATGAGAACGCCTCTTCATCACCCTTCCGCCCAGTCACTGCCCTCGACAGTGGAATGTAGTCGATGGCATTACCAATCTTTGCTTTGACGCCATCTACAATAATCTCCCAGTCACGCATATCCGCAAACTGCGCATCTTTGAACCTCTGCACGGCTGTCGAACACGTTTCATCATCAGGAGAGCCCAGTGTCCAACCTACTGAGATGTGAAACGCCTCGTCAGCCGCATCACCAGCACTTTGCTGATACAAAGTGGGTTGTTTGAAGTGCGCCGCAACTGCATTACATTTGGCAAGCATAGCCATCAACTCGGGATTCGACGAAAGATGTCTTGCGGGCTCTCTCGCCGTGACAACACGCAGTACGAGGAACGTGCGAGGGGAATCTGGGGATTTGTGCCATGCTAGGCCAGCTGGCTTCACGCAGAAGCGCCGAATGCCACTGGTGCAGATGGCATCCTGGATCTTGGAGACGAAGTCATCCTTGATGGAAGTCGGTAGGCTGAGGGGTTTGGATAAACTAATGTGTAGTGGCAGAGGGGCACCCAGATCGCTGGTGAGGAAGCTGTGAAGATGTATGTCTTCCCCAATGTGGCGCTGAATTTGCTTCACAAGTGCGTCAAGAGCATCATGTTGCGCAGCGGTGGGATGCCCTTGTTTGCGTGAAGTCAACACACGACCGTTCTCGAATACAATTTTTTTTGAAGTTTTGAAGTTTTCAAGTGAAGCTGACACAGGCGGAGAGGAAAGGGGAAACATACATTCCACGTAGACATGGCTAGGCCAATGCCCAACCACATGAGGGTTCTGTCTCTTTCGTCCCTGGTGCAAGCTGGGGTCATCCACCGCACTCTGTCGCACAGTAGATGCGTAGAGATCGTGGAATGTCGATGGCAACGGAGGCATGCTCGATTCTTGCAGGCCATTTGGACCTGGCTTGCGCTTGTTGCGCTGTCTCTGAGGAGGCGCGGGCGACTCTTCATCATCAGATGAGGACGAGTAGTCAACGAGCCCCATGGCGATGATCGCATGTATCTCGCATCACGAGCACGGTCAAAAGATGGCAATTTGCTGTTGATGCAAAGCTTGGCTGGAGACTGGACTCTGGAGTTCCGAAGTGACACAATTTCACAACAAAGGCAAGGAAGTGGAGCCTGCCGCTCTCGCAGAGTCGCACTTCAATGCGAGAGAAAGTTTGACGTCGTGCAGCTACGTCGACCTGTTGTTGTTGTTGTTGTTGTTGTTGTTTATTTAACACCGCCGCGTCCCAGTTTTGGGCATACTAGGGTGTGCAGGGCTAATCCCGGGTTCTTCTAAATACAAGCCAGTTTTCCCCAAAGAATATCCTGCATCTCGGTGGCCAAAGGCAGTTGTTTTCGGTGTGGGTTCAGGCGTCAGCGCCTTCCACCACGTGTGCTCGCGTGGGCACAAGTTGTGTCGTTAAAAGCGGAATTTTGCCAGAGGCACGGCTCCGCTACCAGAATTTCAGAAAGGTCTAGGTGACCAAGATGAGAGCGGCGTGCTGAACTCTCCAAAAGCACGCCGGTTGAAAACTCGAGGTGGGCAAACGCCGGTTTGATGGTGTCGTGGCTGGGAGGGGGGACGATGCCGCGGTCGTTGTCGATGTTGCTTGGATTTCATTTACGACCTCGAACCAGCAGGACGGTAGATGAACAGGCGCCGTCGACATCGGCGTCGACATCGAATGAAGTGGTGGTGCTGAGGGCGGCATTTTCGAGTTTTCCATTCGGAGGTGGACTGCTGTTAGGGCTACAGCAGGTTATACAGCCAAATCATAACAGAAGTGGGCGGACGTGGTCCGTGCACCGTTGCCGAGAAAATTGTGTAAAGGAGAGAGTTGCTACGTCGACCTGCATATCTGGTTGCCGAGATACCGGGTAGTACCTGCATAGTGCCTCGGATTTGGCATCTGCATTATGCAAGATGTCTGCCGTTGTATTGTGGTGACTTCGCTATGTACGCGGCTCGCAAGACACATACAATCACATGTAAGTGAAGTCTCGTGGGCGCGTGACGCGTGTACAGGTAAGTACAGTGGGGGCGTAAAAAGGCTCACATTTTCAACCACGTTTGGCGCGTGAATGTGAGGTTTTCACACATCCGACGACAGTTTGCCCAACCATAAAGCCAAACGTTGACAACTTCAGCTTCCTTCGCCCTTACGTACCTATCATGTTTCCTGTGCAGCATTAAGACTAGCAACAGCGGGCTCTATTGGTGGAACAACAATCCCAAATCAACTGTGACGGGAATTGGATTTGTCGACACCAACTGAAGCTTCGTCCTTAACTTCGATCTGTTACGACCCCCTTTGAACGAGTAGATATCGTCGAAACTGTCTTGGACAAGCTGCATACGTTCAACATGCCGGTTTGATTGGGCGCTGTGTTTTGAAGAGTTATCTTCAAACGGAAGCAACCTCCTCATGCCTCCCCCGCCGCAACGCACCTCACCCGGACGATGCACTTGCAAGTGTATGGCGACAAGGGCCATGTACGGCCATGTGCAAACGATGTGCCATGTCACCGGCACGAGCTTAATTATGCGGCAACCTTGACAGTACTTACCGTTAGGCACTAATGAGATGGCGTATGCACCAAGTCTTTCGCCAGTATCGTGTGAGATCGAGTATCCGATCCCCAACGTTTGTTTCCTTCTTGCGCTCTGTTGAAACGATATGCACAGACATGAGAAAGCTCTGTTTGACTTTTATTTTTATTTTTTAGATTTCACAAGTCCTACAGACCTCTTGGGATCTTGAGGTAAACTCAAGATTGAAACTTGAAAGGGTACCGAATGGGTGTTACATCATCCGATGTCTGACATTGATGTTGACCTTTACCAGACGGTCGCTTCGTTTGTCCTCATACTGAAAAATGCAGGGGGTGATCAGAGAAACAAACGCACGTGCTCACAGACCTTCTGTTGAAGGCAACTGGATTCGGAACTAGGTCTAGTTGCTGGCTCCCACTCCAAACTTGAGCTGCTCATGTCTACATCATTTCTCCAACGAACCATCCGGCAGATCATCGTTCCATTCCTATATCGCCCAACAACAGGTACAGCAACGGCTCGTCGTTAACTCAAATGGCTTCCTGCAAGATTACAACCATCCGGCGCTCCGACCTTCAGGATCCCGAATCGTCCGACGCTGCTGCCTACATTAGCGACCTCCAAAGCGTCTCCTCATACAGCTGGATCGATGCACCAACGCCCACGATCGCCGTGCCAGGTAGTCCTCCGCTCTGGAGTCCACCTGCCACCGATGTCCAGCTCCCAAAGGACTCCGGTCTTTATAGCATGGCGGAGAATGCCGTACGGCTCCCCAGCAGTCCAATGGCCCCCATATTCAGGGCAACATTCACAACGAACCCGTCTTTCGACGTCCGGCCTATCGACGTTATTAGTGACAGACACAATATCCGGAAACTCCTATCCTTTATCAACCCTGGCTCGGAAAGGCATAAAAGCGACCCTTTCAATTTAAAGCTTGAGGTGGTGCGCAACACTCTACTATTGTGTCGCCATGAAAAAGTGGTGGCGAAATATATTGGACGAGATGTATTTCAGGGATACGGCCATGAGTTCGAAAGGGCTTATACTACGAGCCAAATTGACGGGGGCGCAGGCCATTACAGGATGGTATCTTACCGTTTCTGTGGGCTGAAGTTTCTGATTCGTCACGAGACAGATGGATTTGTAAGTCCGAACGAAGGACCCTCGGACCAATCTAAGTGCCCAACCCCGTCTTCCGGCAAGAGAGCTCAGCCGAGGGCGAATACTACCGCTCAGAAAGTGACGGTCTTGCACAAGGGCAATGTCGTCCCCCTCGAGTCTACTCTCGAGATCAAGACTTGCAATAAACGGAGGTCGCTGGTGTTCCGCCACATCGCCCCGCAGCTATGGGTGTCCCAAACTCCTCAGCTCGTGCGGGCATATTATGTTGAAGGACGCTTCAGTCAGCCGCAAGTGGAAGATGTGGGCGACGAAATACAGATATGGGAGCGCGACAATCAGAAGAACCTGAGAATTCTGGGCGCGCTGATACAAGAGATCATCAGGGTGATGAAGGGTTGTGGTGGGCGTGGGATGCTGCGATATGATGTGGCGTCGGCTAGCCTTATAATCTCCAGCGACAAGAATCAGTCGGATATGCTGCCGAAGGACTTGTATTCCAAATGGGACGAGCAGAAGTCTTAAACTCTGTTGAGACAATATGCACAGACACATACAGTACACGAAGTGTTGCCCAGTGGACTTATTGAAGCAACCCGGTGCCCAAAAGTGACTAATGGCGATGACCTTGTTTGTTACTTCCGTTTCGCGATGCCGACTCCAATTTGTTTTAACTGTAGTCATTACAACCATGCAAATATCACAGTCAGGACCCCGGCTGAAGAATTATGTTGTTCAAAAGGTTCACGAGGCTTCCTGCAGTGGAGGCAAATCACATTGAAGAAGGATGAAGCGGCCCATAACATGCGAGTGAGAAAACAAGAGCCCAGCGCACGAGGACCTCGGTGACAATGAGGGGTTTCGAATTACAGCTCTTATTCATCTGAGCATATCGTCACGATGGTTTATTCTTTCGTGTCGTATTGTACTATCCCGCTCACAGACTGTGTCACGTGAGTAGATCGAGATTCATTGCTCACCTAGAAATAGACGGCGACCCATCCGACGGACCGACAGCTTATATACCATCAAGCACAAGTACAGTAATCCGACGATAAGGAAGATGGCTTCGCATGTCATAGGAACAATCTCGCGCTCCGATCTTGAGCATCTCAAACCATTGGGTACTGCATACATTACTGACCTCAAATGTGTCTCCTCGTACAGCTGGATCGATGCACCAACGCCCACGATTGCCGTGCCAGGTAGTCCCCCGCTCTGGAGTCCCCCCGCCACCGATGTCCGGCTCCCAAAAGACTTCGGCCTTTATAACATCGCGGAAAATGCCGTGCGGCTCCCCAGCAGTCCAATGGCACCCATATTCACGGCAACATTCACAACGAATCCGTCCTTCGACGTCCGGCCCATCGACGTTATCAGTGATAGGCACAGTATTCGAAAACTATTATCCTTTATCGACCCTGGCTCAGAAAAACGCAAAAGAAATCCGTTCAATTTAAAGCTTGAGGTGGTGCGCAACACTCTGCTATTAAGTCGCCATCAGAAAGCTGTGACGTGCTACATCGGGCGAAAAAAATTTCAGGGGCACGGCCATGAATTCGAAAAAGCATACACTACGAGCCAGATTCACCGCAGCGCGGGCCATTACAGGATAGTCTCGTACCGTTTCTGTGGACTAAACTTTTTGATCCGTCATGAGACAGATGGATTTGTAAGTCCGGACGAAGGACTCTTGGGCCAATCGAAGTCCCCGTTCCCATCTTCCAGCAGGAGAGCACAGCCGACTAAGAAGAATAGACCGCAAAATGTGACGGTCTTGCACAAGGGCAATATCATTCCTTTGGAGTCTACTCTCGAAATCAAGACTTGCAATAAACGGAGGTTGCTGCAGTTCCGCCATGTCGCCTCGCAGCTATGGGTATCCCAAACTCCCCAGCTCGTGCGGGCATATTATGTTGAAGGACGCTTCAGCCAGCCGCAAGTGGAAGACGTGGGTGAGGAAATACAGAAATGGGAGCGTGACAACCAGAAGAATCTTATGATTCTAGGCGCGCTGATCCAAGAGATCATCAGGGTGATGAAGGGTTGTGGTGGGCGTGGGATGCTGCGATATGATGTGGCGTCGGCTAGCCTTATAATCTCCAGCGACAAGGATCAGTCGGATATGCTGCCGAAGGACTTGTATTCCAAATGGGACGAGCAGAAGTCTTAAACTCTGTTGAGACAATATACACAGACACATACAGTACACGAAGTGTTGCCCAGTGGACTTATTGGAGCAACCCGGTGCCCAGAAGTGACTAATGGCGATGATCTTGTTTGTTACGTTTACTTTGCGATGTCGACTCCGATCTCTACCAGGCGCTCTCTACTCCGAATTGTAGTACTGCCGCCATCATAGGTAGTCAGGGCCCCGGCTGAAGGGTCATGTTGTCCAAAGGTTGGCAAGGTTTCGTCGGCGAAGGCCTTAGGCAATTCACATTGGAGAAGGACGAAGCGGCACAGAACTTGCGAGTCAGCAATAGTCGTTCTGGTGCTTTGGATCACTGCTCCTTTTGATCTGAGCATATTGCCATGTTGTGTTCGTACTCTTCAACGTATTGTAATTTGTTACCTTCATCTTGAACGCGATGAGATGCCACTATCCCGGAACACTGACGGGCTATCGCAGCCCACTTTTTTGTGCAACCGACTCCCGAGAGATGGTAACTCTAAGACAAACAAACGTCCGCACCGTGCTTTATTTAGAGGAGACAGAATTTATACAGTCCCTTGGCCAAATAACCTCACGTTCACACGCCCAAAAGTGGTTGAGAATGTGAGCTTTTTCTACGCCCCCACTGTAGGTGAACATTCAACAACTGCTCCCGTACCCGCTCCGAAAACTTTAGCGTTCTGTCTCTCCTCCAAGACCTGCCCGGCGAACAATCTCATTTCGCGCCTTCAAGTACAGCAACGATAAGAAAGATGGCTCCGCGGAAGATAATTACCATCACGCGCTCCAGCCTTCATGGCCTCGATTCATCCGACGCTGCCTACATTACCGACGTCAAAGATGTCTCCTCGTACAGTTGGGTCGATACATCCATACCCACGATCGCCGTGCCAGGTAGTCCTCCGCTCTGGAGCCCCCCCGACATCAATGTCCCGCTCCCAAAAGACCGTGGCCTGTATTATATTGCCGAGAATGCCGCACGCCTTCCCGCCAGTCCAATGGCACCCATATTCAGGGCGATATTCGCCACGGACCCTACCTTCGATGTCCAGCCCATCGACGTTATCACTGATAGACACAACATCCGCAAGCTCCTGGCGTATATTAAACCTGGCTCGGACAGAGACAAAGGCGGATCATTCACCATGAGGCTTGAGCTCGTGCGCAATACACTGCTCATGTGCCGTCTTGATCTACCTGCAACGGAGTACATTCAGCCGCATGAGTATCGGGGACACGGCCATGAATACGAAAAAGCTTACACTACGAAGCAATTTGACGGCACCGCGGGCCATCACAGGATTGTCTCGTACCGTTTCTGTGGGCTAAACTTTCTGATTCGTTACGAGACAGATGGGTGTGTGAGTCCAAAGAAGGAGGCAGGTATTGCCCACAAGGGACTCTTTGACCCATCAGATCTCCTGTCCCTACCTTTCGCCAAGCAAGCATCGCCGGCTGCGAGAAGAAGCTCACCGAAGATGAAGGTCCTGCTAAAGGGCAAGACGATTCCTCCCGAGTCTGTTCTGGAGATCAAGACTCGAGTTTTGGGGAGGTCACTAGACTTCGCCGATGTCGCTCCGCAGCTATGGGTGTCGCAGACTTCCAAGCTCGTGCGGGCGTTCCACGTCGGAGGATGTTTTGAGCCGACGCACGTGGAAGATGTTAGTGCCGCATTACGGAAATGGGAGTCCGACAACCAGAAGAATCTGAGGACCCTGGGCGCGTTGCTTAGCGAGTTCATCACGGTGCTGAAGGGGTCTGGGGGGCGCGGGACTCTGCGATATGACGCGGCGAGGGATAGACTGACTATCTCCAGATATACGGGCGAAACGCGTTTGCTGCCGGAGGACTTGTATTCCGAATGGAATAAGCGCAAGAGAGGTGCAGTAAGGACTCAGGAGTCTGAGAGTCGCAACTGCAGATGATGTCTCACTTCTGTAAGTGAGGCACAACTTTGAGGCACGGGCGAATACGTCAGCGGAAAGGGGGCGAGGTAGCTTCCGGAAACTTCTTAAGCGCGACGTTTTCGACGCAGAGTCACTGAACACACGGGATCGTGTGGCCTGCTCACACGGCGCGTTCATTCACTTGAATACACAAGTCAAATTGGACAGGCTTCGCTGGACTATTGAGGGGCGCCTGCAGGTTTCCAAACGGCGGAAAATGGTGATGATGACGAGTCACTGTACTTTGCTTTTGCGGTGCCGACGCCGACCTCCGACAGACAGTCACTACTCAAAGCTGTAAACTGAAAGGATTACATTCAGGGACACAATCCGAAGAATCATGTTATTGGAAGACTCTCAAGTCCCAAGGTTTTTGGCGTGGAGGCAATCCACACCGAAGAAGGACGAAGCGACCCAGAACGTGCAGCGCAGGAGGTGACGATGAGCGGCTTTTACCATAGCTCTGATTCATCTGAGCATATTGTTATGTTGGTTTATTCTTCTTTGCCGTATACGGTATTGCTCTGCCTCCACAGCCCGCGCAGTCGTTTGCCCTCAGCCTGGAAAACTGCATGGGTGATCTGACAAACAAACGCATACGCCCATGGACCGTGTGCTTGTGCTTTGCTTGTGTTGAGGACACCGAGATTCACAGACGATTTGCTCTCCCTCCAATGATTGAAGCCTTCTATTTCTATAAGGTCTCTTCGGCGACCCTTCGGGTGAGGAGCCGTTACTGTACTTGATGGTATAAGCCGCCAGAGGATCCAACGACAAGGAAGGATGGCTTCGCACATCATGGGAACAATCTCGCGCACCGATCTCCAGTATCTCATACCATCCGGCGCCGCACGCATTACCGACCTCAAAAGCGTCTCCTCGTACACCTGGATTGACTGTATTGACACACTCACGCCCACTATCGCCGTGCCAGGCAGTCCTCGGTTTTGGAGCCCCCCCGACATCGATGTCCGGCTCCCAAAAGACACCGGCCTTTATTACGCCACGGAGAATGCCGCACGTCTCCCCGGTAGTCCAATGGCACCTCTATTCGCGGCATTATTCACCACGAACCCATCTTTCGACGTCCGGCCCATCGACGTTATCAGTGACAGGAACTTCATTCGGAGGCTCCTCTAGTTTGTGAACCCCGGCTCGGACAAAGATGCAGCCGAACCATTTACCACAAAGCTCGAGCTTGTGGGAAACACACTGCTCTTAGGCCGCCATGAGACAGCTGTGACGCGACACGTTGCACGAAATGAGTATCACGGCCACGGATATGAGTTCGAAAAGGCTTACACAACGAAACAGATTGCCGGCAGCACGAGCCATTACAGTATCATCTCGTACCGTTTCTGCGGACTGAATATGATGATTCGATGCCAGACAGATGCGTTTGCGAGTTCCAAGTGTGGGGCAGACGTACATCGCGAAGGAGTTCTGGACCGATTTATACCTCCTAGGGAGAGAACAGAGCCGACTGCGGATATTAGCCTCAAAAAGGTAAAGGTCCTGAAAAAGGGCAAGACTATTCCTCTCGAATCTATTGTCGAAATCATGACTTGCACTCAACTGAGGTCGCTGGAATTCGACAATATCGCGCCGCAGCTATGGATGTCGCAGACTCCTAAGCTTGTGCGGGCATATCATTCCGGGGGATTATTTTCGAAGCCAGGAGTCGAATATGTGGGCTTCAAGGTACAGAAATGGGAGCGCGAGAATCGGTATGACCTGGGGACTCTGGGCGCGTTGATTGAGAAGATCATCGCGGTGATGAAGGGGTGTGGTGGTGGGTGTGGGATACTGCAATATGATGTAGCAACGGCTAGTCTTATTATCTTCAGGGATGAAGATGAAACGGGCATGTTGCCGGAGGACTTGTATTCCAAATGGGATGAGTAGAAGTGAGAGCTGCAGATCTTGCAGCTTCTGCAAGAAAGAAAGGACTCAGGGACACATAATCTGCTGCATTGGGGAGTACTGTTGGGATTGGGGGGAAATGTCAAGAGGAACTTTTGCGACACGACAGTGACTCAACCCATGTATTTGACGTCGCCGGCGCTAAAAGGCATATACAATCAGCGTGAAATACCTTCTCTAAACAATCTTACGGGAACAGAAATTGTCACAGTAGTGGGTTGGTCATTCTTTAGCGTATTACGTCCTCATCTCGAAAAGATGCAGGATTACACAAGGGGGTTACACAAGGCAAACAAACGCATACCTTGGTGTTGAGGACTGACTCACTGCTCCTACAAGATGTCTCCGGCGACCATCTGGCAGCTAACATCCCATGTTTGATCCGCTCACCACCAAATACAGCAGTCTGCAACGGCCATCACTCCAAGAATCCAACGACAAGAAAGATGGTTCCGCGTAGGAATACAGTCATCTGGCGGTCCGACCTTCAGGACCCCGACCCATCCGCTGCTGCGCACATCACCGACGTCAAAAACGTCTCCTCGTACAGCTGGATCGACATACCCACGCCAACCATCGTCGTGCCAGGCACTCCTCCGCTCTGGAACCCCCCCGTCACCGATGAACCACTCCCAAAAGACTCTGGCCTTTATAGCATTGAGGAGAATGCCGTACGCCTCCCCGGTAGTCCAATGGCCCCCATGCTCAGGGCAATATTCACCACGAACCCGTCTTTCGACATCCGGTCCATCGACGTTATCAGCGACAGACACAATATCCGGAAACTTTTGACTTTTATCGACCCTAGCTCGGATAGCAACAATAGCGAAAAGTTCACCATAAGGCTTGAGCTTGTGGGACACACACTGCTCCTGTGTCGCCATGAGAAAGTCATGACGAGATACATTGGACGAAACCAATATCTGGGACACGCCTTCGAATTCATGAAAGCGTACACCGCGAGCCAGATCGACGATAGCGCGGGCCATTTTCGGATCGTCTCGTACCGTTTCTGTGGGCTTAACTTTCTCATTTGTCATGAGCCAGATGGATTTGTTAGCCCGGAAAGTGAGGAAGATGTTGCCCACGAGGGACTCTTGGACCGACCGAAATCCCCGACCCGGTCTCGCAACGAGAGACCACCGTCCACGGTAGACCCTAGCCTCAAAAAGGTGATTGTCCGGCACAAGGGCGAGACCGTCCCTCTCGAGTCTATTTTCGACATCAAGACTCGCACTAAAGGGAAGGGGCTGCGCTTTCGCCATATCGCCCCGCAGCTATGGTTATCACAGACCTCCAAGCTCGTGCGGGCATTTCATGAGGTAGGATGTTTTCAGAAGCCGCGAGTGGAAGACGTGGGGGCGAAAATACAGAAATGGGAGGTCGAAAATCAGGAAAATTTGAGGAAACTAGGCGCATTGCTTGGAAAGATCATCACGGTGATGAAGGGCCGTGGTGGGCATGGGATACTGCGCCTTGATGTTAAGAAGGGTACTCTCATGATCTCCAGGGATAAGGACGAATCGGGCATGCTGTCGGAGGACTTGTATCCCAAATGGGATGAGTAGAAGGCTTGAAGTGTGTTGGAAACATTATCCACACGAAGATAATTCTGCCTCTTTTCTAGTGGACTGTTGAAGTAACCCTGCGCCCACATTGGGGTCAAATCGTGTTGCTGTCGTTTCTTACTTCCAGATGCCGACTCCGATCTTAACCAGAGGCCCAAAAGGTAGTACTGCAAGTATTACGGGCAGGACCACGGCTGAAGGGTCAACTTGCTGCAAGATTCTCAAAATGTCCTGGAGCGGAGAGTCCATGAGGTGACAATGACGTGCTTTGAGCACACTATCATGGCCAATTGCATCTCTCTGCCATCGTGACCTGCGCAGTCGTTCTCCCTCACCCGAATAAAGTTGTATGATGAGTCAGGCAAACAAAGGCATGTGCTCACGTACCGTCACCGTCCGTGTGTTGAGGAGACCGAGATTCACGAATGTATAGACGGCTTGCTCTCGCCTTAAAAGCTGAAACCGCTCCCTCTCAGCACGCATCTTATACCGTCCCTGCCCGCCGAGATGGCTCTTATCGCTCCAATCTCCGAGATGCGCGGGACGCCAGGATCACACTCCAGAGTGGCTTCCCTGCTAGCGAAGAGCTTTCACGTGCTTATACCCGCGCATCTCGCCGGGCATTGTCGGTCTTGACACATTGATAGGCGCTGGCCCGCTGGACGATCTCGATAGCGGACCGGAGGTTGTCAGCGACGAGGACACTTCGTCAGATTGCTTCTTGCGTGACGGCTTTATCGTGAAGCCCTCGAACGATGTATACGATTCGGCATTGTTGCAATGTGGCACCAGGTATGGGCGTCTGCGAGGCGTGTAGAGGCCGTTGGTGAGCTGAGTGTGGCCGCGACAGCACTGTGATTGCTGTCGTTGGCGTCGCAATAGCTATCGGTGTGAACTTGGAACAGAAACAGTCTGTCTTGCGGTACCACTGCGGCTTTGATTCGCGAGGGCAGTGTTGACGATGGCATTACGGCCCTATTGCTGCTATCAAGGATTCAAGACGCTCGAATAAGCTGGAATCCCGCGAATTGCGGCGCGGGCCAGCGCCTCACTGGTGCGCAAAGATGACTGCGATGATGAAGATGACGGAGACTTCATTTTCAACTTGAGAAAGCGACGGAAGGGTAGTTTATAGCTTCAAAGTCGAGGTCGCGATGCTGATTCTCAAAGAAAGCTGTGACGACGGAAGATTTGTGTTGTCGGCACAACGGCGCCGCGTTGTGGGGTCATCCGCGACTTCTAAGTTCTTGGGGAGTTCTTGGGGGTGGACCGTGGACGACCTTTTCTTCCGTGGTGCCGACTCAACATGTCGGATACATTAGGTAAAGCCTAAAGGTGACGCAAGGTCTGAAGTATAGCCGACCAAGAAAACGGGGTTGACTTCAGGGATTGCAAGTTCGGATTTTCCCGGTTGCTTCGTCAGCCAATCATCATTCACCCTTGTTGGTTGTGGGACCAAGAGTTTTACCTTATGAACTGGGTGATTCCCACGATCAATTTTAGATACCTACCAAGTCAATGAAGTCTTGGGACGCGCTTCGTTCTTTCTTGTCGAGTCCTGTGTTTGTCCTGTGAGGACTGTCGTCTTTTTGGTCTACATCTCAGACCCTTTTTCTGTTGCGTAGCACAGCTCCCGCGTGGATCTTGCCTACGTTCTCCGTCTTCATTTCTCATCTTGTTTTCTGACCAGAGCCGAGATGGAGCGGGAGGCCACGTCCCCAACTTTTGTACTTGAAAAGAACACAAGAACACATCAGTGACAAGAGAAGAAGAAGGATCACTCAAGTCAGTACAAAAACACATATTTTACTCCCCTCAATAATCTGACGCAACATCACGAGCGTCCTTTCCCCTTTTCCCTTTTAGACTATCAATGAACAAGACGAATACAAACAACCACAGCAGAAATCTTTGGTTCCGTATTCCATGCATTGACACCTGTTATCATTCGACTTAACACCGCGATAACTGACGTTACCCAGTGATCGTCACTTTCAATAGCCGAAGATCACGGATCCGCTAGGTTCGGAAGAAGAGACAACATTGGCGCCAGCTATAGTGTTGTGCTAAAGGAAGACGACAAGGATCTTAACAAACAGTGTTACCTGTGGTCTAAGGGTCTTACACGTTTGTTACGGAGTAGATCTCGAATCAGGCTTCCGAGGGCCAAGAACACACATCGACCTTTGCCCGTCAAGATAGACGACTCGACAGACGGCTTCATCACAGGATGAAAATCTTCCTCCACAGGAGACCGTACCGGCAGACCGACACGCCATCACAAGCGAACTACCATACTATATTCATCAATTCGGCAGAGAAATCTCATACAGATTCAAAGATTGCTATGTCGACCCAACAAATGCATCACCACAAGATGCAACAGACTGGATGACAAACCGCGTCTAAGCATACACGGAAGAGGACCCAAGACAAGCTGAACTGCTGGTAAAACTCCGGGACGACTTCAAAAACTGGCCTTTCGACCTGTTTAACGGCGCAAATGCGGGCGTCCGCCTCTGCCTCCGAAACATACTCCAGAAAACGGGTATTGAATCCAAGAAAGGATCGGGCGGCAGCGTTGCCAAGGTCCTTCATAAAATCGTCAAATTCGGAAAAAACAGACCCGATCGTCTTACCTTCGCCTGCCCCTGTCCTCCAAGCTTCATCCACTCGCCCTACTACGCCGGCGCACCCTGTCGATGAGACAAAATTGACCCAGACGATGCAGCAGACGATGTAGCGAATAATGCAACAGATAATGCAACCAACGATGCAACAGCCGATACAGCAAGCTAGTACCTACACCGGCCTAGACTCATCAACATCGGGTTCGGCCAGCTCAGGACAGCGACAGGACAGCGACAGGAACCCGATGGGCACGAACAAGCTAACGTACGTCACCACTGTGATATCATGCACGACGCTCCCCCGTCCCTGCATCAGGCCGCACATCGCAGCGTCGCGGAACAGGACCCCGACATATCACCAATCCGGATGCGCCCCCTCTGCCAAACCAGCTAGAACAACTTAGCTTAGGGTTAGGGCTAGCTCAGGATTCCAGTGGCACCGGGAAATCGTCACATAGCCGTCCACCAGTGATGATTGACGGACGACAGGGCGTAGCGGTTGGCCCACGATCCTGAACGTGTTGATGCGAAACTCAGGGTAGAAGTCTAAATTTGGGCTCGCCGACTTGGCCTCATTAGGTACCCCAGTCCATGGTCCATTTGTTCTGCATTTTGGAAAACACTCGGCTAGCGGGCCAGGTGGCTGTAGCCACCTTGTTGATAAATTCCACGGCTACTCGTCTTAACGCCCCTGTCTTCAAACTATAGCATGACTGTCTAGTACTTACGAAACTGCTTGACATGGCCCTGATTGTGCTTGATATTCCCTTCCCATACGTCACAGTTCGCGAAGTCTTCCTGATCTCTTGATTTTATGTTGAGGTACATCCTCATGACTGTCTGCATCGAGAGGATGTACCTCAACATGAAACCAAGAGGTCAAGCAGACTTCGCGAACTGTCCCGCATGGGAGGGGAATATCCAGCACAATCAGGGCGATGCCAAGCAGCTTCGTAATAAGTACTAGACACTCATGCTATTACTAGTTTGAAGACAAGAGCGCTGAGACGAGCAGCCGTGGAATTTATCGACAAGATAGCCACCTGGCCCGATAGCCGAGTGTTTGCCAAAATGCAGAACAAATGGACATGGACTGGGGTACCTAATGAGGCCAACTTCCAAGTCGGCGAGCCCAAATTTAGACTTCTATCCTGAGTTTCGTATCAATACGTTCAGGATCGTGGGCGAACCGCTACGCCCTGTCGTCCGTCAATCATCATTGGTGGACGGCTATGTGGGATGTACCTCAACATGAAACCAAGAGATCAGGAAGACTTCGCGAACTGTCACGCATGGGAGGGGAAAATCCAGCACAATCAGGGCGATGCCAAGCAGCTTCGTAATAAGTACTAGACACTCATGCTATTACTAGTTTGAAGACAAAAGCGCTGAGACGAGCAGCCGTGGAATTTTTCGACAAGATAGCCACCTGGCCCGCTAGCCGAGTGTTTGCCAAAATATCCATAACAGGACTGGGGTAATGAGGCCAAGCCTAAACGAATCAGAGATGCCCCAACGGAAAAAAGGTACCTACATCAAGCGTTCCTACAGTCATTCGAAAGCTCACACGACAACGAAAAGAGTCAGTGCAGATGACTGTGGGGATTGCTGGTGATCCGAGCCGTTCTGTGATTGTCGGAACCGTAAGGTTACTCAAATCTCATGCATGCATAAGCGAAGCCGGTGCGTAACGCATAATCTCAGAAATAAGGCCATGACTGGCAACGCTAAATCATACGGTACTCCTTGAACGTGAGGGCTATGCTCGAGGGTGGAGGCAGGTCAGCCACACACCAACAGATAGGAGAAACAGCTTCGACGGGGCGCCATGAACTTGTAGATCTCCTAGGTATGTACGTACTCCGCATGAGTCGTACGGTTCAACTTAGGAATAGATACGTAGACCGGCCCGGATTGGGTTTCCCCTGACAAAAAATGGTGCCGGCGACGTCTACTCCATCGAAGCGCGATCCCTGAAACATGATGTATCTACGACATGGAAAGGCACGTGGTGTCTGAACTTTCAGGGTCTAAATGTAACCTTTTTCTGAGTGTGGTGAGATGACGTCTTGGCTTCCTCGAAACTCCACTAACGTATCATACCAGGTAGGTACCTACCCCCTATACCTACCTATTTATACTTGCCTAGGTCCCGCTCGATCTGGTAATACCTGCTTACTTACCTCTTCATTCAAAGTTCAATGACTTTATGAGACAATGTCTACAGCACAAGCAAATGCGCCGAGTTCACCCCATACCGGGAATGACCTGATCGCTGCAGACGACATTCCTGTAAGTCTAAGTCGCCTTGAGTGAATCAGATGCGAGTTGTTGCACAAAGGAGTGAGCGCAGACGTCTGGCCACTGGTTTGTGCTTGTATAGACCCCTATATACTCCGTACCCTGCGATACGACTCTAATACAATCTTTAGGTAAATGATCAAGATGAGATCGATTCTATCTTCTCCGAAGAGTTTGTGAATCTCATAATCCATATGTTATCAGAACTTTCTGACGTCAGTTGCAGTAAAAGTTCCACCACGTCCATTGCATCCAGCGTTCTCAATTACCGTAAAATCCATGGCCGCACCTATCATAGTGATAGGTTCACGACCAACTATTTCTTTCCCAACGACGACCAGCAGCTCGAATCGGAGGAAATATGGTTCTAGTCACCACGAGCCCACGTTGCCGGCGGACTTGCGCTAACGCGACATGCAGCCACCATTTCTTGACGGTTCTTCTTGACGACCAGCTATTTCTCTCACCACTTGAGAAAGATAAGATCCATGTATGTGCCAGCTAGGCGCTTTGAGAGAACCAGGCGCACTAAAGGTCTTTCTCTACATACTGATTGAGCGATTATTTTAGCGGGTGCTTGATGTCGGTACAGGTTCCGGTAAGTTGTAATCGGGATTTCATTACATACTTATAGCTGTCGCTGACCGAGTTCTTCAGGCATCTGGGCAATGTACGAGCGAAACAAAAGCCCGATACAATATGTCGTATGCTCACCGCATGAATAGTGAATTTGCCGACCAGTTTCCAAGCGCTTCAGTCGTTGGTACAGATCTCTCTCCGTGCCAACCGCAGTGGGCTCCACCAAACATTTGCTTCGAAATAGATGACGCCACGCTCGAGTGGACTTGGAACGCCAATCATTTTGACTTGATCCACATGCGCTATATCGTGGGTGGCATTCAAGACTGGACAGCCTTCTTCAAAGAAGCCTACCGATGCTGTGCGCCAGGAGGATGGGTGGAGTCTATGGAGTATGAATGTGAGTTTTCCAGCGACGACGGATCGACAGAACTGGAGCCTGTGCTTGCCTCGATTGGAGAGCTATTTCGAGAGGCCAGCAAAGTCCTGAATCGTCCCCTGTTCGTGAAAGAAATACTGCCACAAGCTCTTGACGAGGCTGGCTTCATCGACAAAAGAGTCGTTCGATACAAAGTATGTACTGCCATCTAATTGCCTTTTGGACGTTCAATGAAGAAATCAACTTGTCAGTAGATCCCCGTTGGACCCTGGGCGAAAGATCGAAAATTAGCTGAAGTCGGGCGTTTTGCCCGAGAGGCTATGGAGAATGACCTTCAAGGTATGGGGTCCCCTCTTTGCTGTACTTATATTCATGAAAGAGTAAAGAGTAAACTTACCTCACCTTTGGTTTTCAGGTTACACCCAGATGCTTTGGAAAAGTATTGAAAAGCCAGAAGACGAGTACCATGTGTGGCTCGCCACTATTAGTAAGGCGATGCGGAACCCCAAGGTTCATAGCTATATAATGGTGCAGGTTGTGTACGGACGCAAGCCAGAGTGATATGGCATTCGCATGGCTGTATTGGGCCATGCCGTTGAACAGATCCTTATCTTCATAGCGCCGAAAAAGCATTCTATCAACAATCCGGCTCATTGCTGCTATCTTGTCTGTGCAGTGTGAATCGCGAAACATTTGTTGTCAAGTGAACCGTCACAGAGCTGAAGCTAACTTACCAACTATTACGAATAATGGCTTCATCACAGGATGAATTTCTTTCTCCAGAGGAGGCCGCACGGGCAAACCGACACGCCATCACAAGCGAACTACCATACTCTATTCGTCGATTCGACAGAGAATCTGTACAAATGAAAAGATTGCCATGTATGTCGACCCAACAAATTGTCGGATATGGGTACTTGGAGGTCCGATAACGCTGGGCGGTAAACATGGGAGAAGTCACGTGCACACTCCAGAGCAGACGTGGAGGCCTTTAATGTCCTTACGATCACATACAAAACAGCGAATGACCTCTACGAGAAGGACAAGAAACATCTCGGAAAGCTGATGCAGATGGTACAGTCAAGTGTATCAATGCATTACAAGGACACATGCTGCAACCCTGAGCGACCTCTCCAACACTGGATCGCCACATTGTATGTCACAGCCGGAGACGACGATCGACATGAGCAAGACCAAGCGCGAGACCGATACCATAAAGCACTCCAACCAATGAGGAACCCAAACAACTGGGAGCTATGGCTGGTAAGGTACGACGAAGCAGCGTCGTATGCCCAGAAGAATGGAGTCGTTGAAGTCTCGTCACTCAACGCGATCATCAAAGACTTCGTGACTGCAGTAACAAAAGTTGCGGAAAACTGGACGAGTAATTTCCTGGACTACGGCAGGGATGATCCCCGGATGACGCGAAAGGAAATAATGCGAAAGTTGAGGGTCCAAATGACGAACAAATATCCGAACCGCCTTCAACTGCGTTCCAATACGAAATAGTCTGCGTCATTCTTGACGATTGAAGATGCATCGATTGATGTCGATGGTGAAGCAAATACTATCGTAGGAGCAAGAGGGACGCCTCTAACGCTCCGGATAGCGCGCCATCTGTCAAGCGGAGTAAACGGACTTTGAGAGCAAAAAAACCAGACGAACGTACAACGTGGTGCAAATAGACCATCCTGTGATTCCGCCGTCCGGTGAACAGAAATGCCCAGCGTGTACTAAGTTTCATGAACTCCATTGCTGTTGGTACGTCAATGCCGAATAGAGACCAGCTTGGTGGAGACCTCAAACACAAGTCCTAGAAATCTTCGAGTATCGACAGGAGACTGTTTCGTGTTGGAACGCAACTGAAGGTGGTTTGGATACTTATTCGTCATTTCGACCCTAAATTTCGCATCATTTCCTTTCGCGTCATCCGGGGATCATCCCTGCCGTAGTCCAGGAAATTACTCGTCCAGTTTTCCGCAACTTTTGTTACTGCAGTCACGAAGTCTTTGATGATCGCGTTGAGTGGCGAGACTTCAACGACTCCATTCTTCTGGGCATACGACGCTGCTTCGTCGTACCTTACAGCCATAGCTCCCAGTTGTTTGGGTTCCTCATTGGTTGGAGTGCTTTATGGTATCGGTCTCGCGCTTGGTCTTGCTCATGTCGACCCTAAATTTCGCATCATTTCCTTTCGCGTCATCCGGGGATCATCCCTGCCGTAGTCCAGGAAATTACTCGTCCAGTTTTCCGCAACTTTTGTTTACTGCAGTCACGAAGTATTAGGCGATCGTGTTGAGTGACGAGACTTCCGGTCTTCTACAAGTTCGAGGTGAGAACTAACCTCGGCGACAATATCTCGGGTTTTTTCTGGATTCATACTCTGAACCCAAGACCGATGGCACCATGGTCCTGTATACGGACAGACAATACAGCCGTGCAAGAGATGCGACCGCCCCTTCCCGAACGCGGCAAGCATCCTGGCAAGTGCTTTATTTGCAGTCAACCAGGTTGTTGGTCCACAAAGCACACGCCTCAGGAACAGAAAGTTGCGAAAGAAATATGGTGGAAGAGCAAACGAATCGGGGGTGCGCAAACGGAAAAGAGGAGTCAAGTGTTCCTACAATCGCTCGAAAGCTCACCCGACAACGCAAATAAGTCAAAGCAGCAAGACGAAACGAAACTCGATCTCGCCGCCGACCATCCAGCATGGGATGATTTGAACTGTTAAGAGTCTGAAAGTGAAGCCCATGCAGGGGATTCACTTACCGCAACCAACTACTTCACAGAATCCAAGAAGTCGACATCCTTTAAGGCGTCAAGCAGTTGGACTCTGAGTCGAGTGTCGACTGTGTCTGGAGCCTCCAGGCCATGATGTACTTGCTTGAGCTTCTTCACGAGTATGTCAAAGCATTTCGACTTTGAGCACACTGTCATGGTAAGCCTGTGCTACTTGGCGTATTGTATTTCTCTGCGATGATCATCGTGACCTGCGCAGTCGTTGGACCTCGCCTGAATAAAGCCCCATGGATGAGTCAGGCAAACAAACGCATGTGCTCACGGACCGTCACCGTCCATGTTTTAAAAAGACCTAAGTTCACAAAAGAATAGAGAGCGGCTTCCTCGCGCTCCAAAAGCTGAAGCCGTCTGTTTTCTGTAAGATCTCTCCGGCGGACCATCTGGCAGCTAACTCAAGTACAGCAACCACTCACTTGAAGATCCAACGACGAGGAAGATGGCTTCGCATATCATGGCAACCATCTTGCGCTCCGATCTCCAGCATCTCATTACATATGAAACTGCGCGCATTACCAACGTCAAAAGCGTCTCCTCATACAGCTGGATAGATACACACACGCCCACTATCGCCGTGCCAGGCAGCCCTCCGCTCTGGAGCCCCCCCATCATCGATCACCGGCTCCCAAAAGACGCTGGCCTTTACTACATCACGGAGAATGCCGTACGGCTCCCCGGAAGTCCAATGGCCGACTTCAGGCTGGAAACGCGTCTCGCCTGCCTTTGGGTCGAATGTGAGGTTGTCGGCATCTTGGTTGATACCGTAAGGCTTCAGCTTCTTGTTAGCGGCGAGGCCTGTTGGTTTGAAATCCGTGCCACCAAAGGCACTAGTTTCTGGTGTTGCCATGTCAGGCGGGATATAAAGCAGTGATGATTCGTATATTTAGGAGTAGTCTGCTGGTTCGGTCGACGATGGAGCTATTCTGTGCTCGTGGTCGGGGGAAGCGCCAGGGAACAGGTCGTCTCTTTGCTTGACGTTGTTGGTGGCGGTAGCCTCTTGTTTTCGGGCTCTTCGCTAAGCTCTCTGCTGGCTTGGCGGGCGGATGATCTAGTTGATGCTGCCCAGTCCTTCTTTCTTGGCCTGGGTGCGGCAAATAGTCGTTCGGTTGTTCTGCAGCCTAGTTTCTGACGTCGTGTGCAGCCGACGAAGTGTTGCGCGCCCGGACTCCGGAGTCGGGCGGGAGAGTGGTTAATGGTGCATTTGTTCGACTCGTACACCAGCGAGTGGGTTGTGAGTCTATTATTGTGTCACGGCTGGTCACAGCGGGCACAGTGGGGGAACCGACGATGAAGCTCTATTGACGAAGATAATAGACTAAATAAGGAGCAGAAAGGAGAACAAAAGAGGCACAATGCCGCCGGGCACAGTCTGCGACGGTCACGTGACACAGGTATCCTCGGTAACACGTGGCTGAGGGACGCCTGGTGCAGCGGTCCTCACAGGCCAGTCCCTCACAATTGTTTGACATCAACGTCATCTTTTTTTTTCAGTCCCCTCTCATCTTCATCATGTCATCTCTCGACAATCTGGACACGCAATCCCAAGCGCAGCTACACGCTGTCATTCAGCAAGCGGTCCAGGAGGGCCTTGCCGCAACCGAGCAGCGCCTCGCACAGAGCGAAGCTGTGCGGGAGCAGCAGGCGGCACAACTGGCCGAACTCAACACGGGCTTCCAGCAACTGCAGGCGACGGCGGCTCCCAACCCCGCCGTCACCTACCAACGACCCCCTCCAATGCGGTTGTTGTTTGACGGAACACCCTCACAGTTCCGGAGTTGGAAGATAACGATCGAGGACAGGCTCTCGACGGACTGTGCTGGCCTCACTCCGCGCCAGCAATGGATATTCGTCAACGACAGCCTCGCCGACCCCGTGCAGAAGAGGTTGGCACATTACTTCGAGTCGGGTGAGCGGCGTAATTGGTCCGCGGGCGACTTCATCGCGTACCTTGACACGTTGTACGCGGATGACACCACTGTCGCATCCGGCGGAGTTCCCGCGGACCAATTACGTCGCTCGCCCGACTCGAAGTAATGGGCCAACCTCTTCTGCACGGGATCGGCGAGGCTGTCGTTGACGAATATCCATTGCTGGCGCGGAGTGAGGCCAGCACAGTCCGTCGAGAGCCTGTCCTCGATCGTTATCTTCCAACTCCGGAACTGTGAGGGTGTTCCCTCACATAAACTCAGAAATAAGGCCATGACTGGCAACGCTAAATTATACGGTACTCCTTGAACGTGAGGGCTATGCTCGAGGGTGGAGGCAGGTCAGCCACACACCAACAGATAGGAGAAACAGCTTCGACGGGGCGCCATGAACTTGCAGATCTCCTAGGTTTGTACGTACTCCGCATGAGTCGTACGGTTCAACTTAGGAATAGATACGTAGACCGACCCGGATTGGGTTTCCCCTGACAAAAAATGGTGCCGGCGACGTCTACTCCATCGAAGCGCGATCCCTGAAACATGATGTATCTACGACATGGAAAGGCACGTGGTGTCTGAACTTTCAGGGTCTAAATGTAACCTTTTTCTGAGTGTGGTGAGATGACGTCTTGGCTTCCTCGAAACTCCACTAACGTATCATACCAGGTAGGTACCTACCCCCTATACCTACCTATTTATACTTGCCTAGGTCCCGCTCGATCTGGTAATACCTGCTTACTTACCTCTTCATTCAAAGTTCAATGACTTTATGAGACAATGTCTACAGCACAAGCAAATGCGCCGAGTTCACCCCACACCGGGAATGACCTGATCGCTGCAGACGACATTCCTGTAAGTCTAAGTCGCCTTGAGTGAATCAGATGCGAGTTGTTGCACAAAGGAGTGAGCGCAGACGTCTGGCCACTGGTTTGTGCTTGTATAGACCCCTATATACCCTGCGATACGACTCTAATACAATCTTTAGGTAAATGATCAAGATGAGATCGATTCTATCTTCTCCGAAGAGTTTGTGAATCTCATAATCCATATGTTATCAGAATTTTCTGACGTCAGTTGCAGTAAAAGTTCCACCACGTCCATTGCATCCAGCGTTCTCAATTACCGTAAAATCCATGGCCGCACCTATCATAGTGACAGGTTCACGACCAACTATTTCTTTCCCAACGACGACCAGCAGCTCGAATCGGAGGAAATATGGTTCTAGTCACCACGAGCCCACGTTGCCGGCGGACTTGCGCTAACGCGACATGCAGCCACCATTTCTTGACGGTTCTTCTTGACGACCAGCTATTTCTCTCACCACTTGAGAAAGATAAGATCCATGTATGTGCCAGCTAGGCGCTTTGAGAGAACCAGGCGCACTAAAGGTCTTTCTCTACATACTGATTGAGCGATTATTTTAGCGGGTGCTTGATGTCGGTACAGGTTCCGGTAAGTTGTAATCGGGATTTCATTACATACTTATAGCTGTCGCTGACCGAGTTCTTCAGGCATCTGGGCAATGTACGAGCGAAACAAAAGCCCGATACAATATGTCGTATGCTCACCGCATGAATAGTGAATTTGCCGACCAGTTTCCAAGCGCTTCAGTCGTTGGTACAGATCTCTCTCCGTGCCAACCGCAGTGGGCTCCACCAAACATTTGCTTCGAAATAGACGACGCCACGCTCGAGTGGACTTGGAACGCCAATCATTTTGACTTTATCCACATGCGCTATATCGTGGGTGGCATTCAAGACTGGACAGCCTTCTTCAAAGAAGCCTACCGATGCTGTGCGCCAGGAGGATGGGTGGAGTCTATGGAGTATGAATGTGAGTTTTCCAGCGACGACGGATCGACAGAACTGGAGCCTGTGCTTGCCTCGATTGGAGAGCTATTTCGAGAGGCCAGCAAAGTCCTGAATCGTCCCCTGTTCGTGAAAGAAATACTGCCACAAGCTCTTGACGAGGCTGGCTTCATCGACAAAAGAGTCGTTCCATACAAAGTATGTACTGCCATCTAATTGCCTTTTGGACGTTCAATGAAGGAATTAACTTGTCAGTAGATCCCCGTTGGACCCTGGGCGAAAGATCGAAAATTAGCTGAAGTCGGGCGTTTTGCCCGAGAGGCTATGGAGAATGACCTTCAAGGTATGGGGTGGTCCCCTCTTTGCTGTACTTATATTCATGAAAGAGTAAAGAGTAAACTTACCTCACCTTTGGTTTTCAGGTTACACCCAGATGCTTTGGAAAAGTATTGAAAAGCCAGAAGACGAGTACCATGTGTGGCTCGCCACTATTAGTAAGGCGATGCGGAACCCCAAGGTTCATAGCTATATAATGGTGCAGGTTGTGTACGGACACAAGCCAGAGTGATCTGGCATTCGCATGGCTGTATTGGGCCATGCCGTTGAACAGATCCTTATCTTCATAGCGCCGAAAAAGCATTCTATCAACAATCCGGCTCATTGCTGCTATCTTGTCTGTGCAGTGTGAATCGCGAAACATTTGTTGTCAAGTGAACCGTCACAGAGCTGAAGCTAACTTACCAACTATTACGAATAATGGCTTCATCACAGGATGAATTTCTTTCTCCAGAGGAGGCCGCACGGGCAAACCGACACGCCATCACAAGCGAACTACCATACTCTATTCGTCGATTCGACAGAGAATCTCATACAAATGAAAAGATTGCCATGTATGTCGACCCAACAAATTGTCGGATATGGGTACTTGGAGGTCCGATAACGCTGGGCGGTAAACATGGGAGAAGTCACGTGCACACTACAGAGCAGACGTGGAGGCCTTTAATGTCCTTACGATCACATACAAAACAGCGAATGACCTCTACGAGAAGGACAAGAAACATCTCGGAAAGCTGATGCAGATGGTACAGTCAAGTGTATCAATGCATTACAAGGACACATGCTGCAACCCTGAGCGACCTCTCCAACACTGGATCGCCACATTGTATGTCACAGCCGGAGACGACGATCGACATGAGCAAGACCAAGCGCGAGACCGATACCATAAAGCACTCCAACCAATGAGGAACCCAAACAACTGGGAGCTATGGCTGGTAAGGTACGACGAAGCAGCGTCGTATGCCCAGAAGAATGGAGTCGTTAGAGTCTCGTCACTCAACGCGATCATCAAAGACTTCGTGACTGCAGTAACAAAAGTTGCGGAAAACTGGACGAGTAATTTCCTGGACTACGGCAGGGATGATCCCCGGATGACGCGAAAGGAAATAATGCGAGAGTTGAGGGTCCAAATGACGAACAAATATCCGAACCGCCTTCAACTGCGTTCCAATACGAAATAGTCTGCGTCATTCTTGACGATTGAAGATGCATCGATTGATGTCGATGGTGAAGCAAATACTATCGTAGGAGCAAGAGGGACGCCTCTAACGCTCCGGATAGCGCGCCATCTGTCAAGCGGAGTAAACGGACTTTGAGAGCAAAAAAACCAGACGAACGTACAACGTGGTGAAATAGACCATCCTGTGATTCCGCCGTCCGGTGAACAGAAATGCCCAGCGTGTACTAAGTTTCATGAACTCCATTGCTGTTGGTACGTCAATGCCGAATAGAGACCAGCTTGGTGGAGACCTCAAACACAAGTCCTAGAAATCTTCGAGTATCGACAGGAGACTGTTTCGTGTTGGAACGCAACTGAAGGTGGTTTGGATACTTATTCGTCATTTCGACCCTAAATTTCGCATCATTTCCTTTCGCGTCATCCGGGGATCATCCCTGCCGTAGTCCAGGAAATTACTCGTCCAGTTTTCCGCAACTTTTGTTACTGCAGTCACGAAGTCTTTGATGATCGCGTTGAGTGGCGAGACTTCAACGACTCCATTCTTCTGGGCATACGACGCTGCTTCGTCGTACCTTACAGCCATAGCTCCCAGTTGTTTGGGTTCCTCATTGGTTGGAGTGCTTTATGGTATCGGTCTCGCGCTTGGTCTTGCTCATGTCGACCCTAAATTTCGCATCATTTCCTTTCGCGTCATCCGGGGATCATCCCTGCCGTAGTCCAGGAAATTACTCGTCCGGTTTTCCGCAACTTTTGTTTACTGCAGTCACGAAGTCTTAGGCGATCGTGTTGAGTGACGAGACTTCCGGTCTTCTACAAGTTCGTGGTGAGAACTAACCTCGGCGACGATATCTCGGTTTTTTTCTGGATTCATACTCTGAACCCAAGACCGATGGCACCATGGTCCTGTATACGGACAGACAATACAGCCGTGCAAGAGACGCGACCGCCCCTTCCCGAACGCGGCAAGCATCCTGGCAAGTGCTTTATTTGCAATCAACCAGGTTGTTGGTCCACAAAGCACACGACTCGGGAACAGAAAGTTGCGAAAGAAAAATGGTGGAAGAGCAAACGAATCTGGGGTGCGCAAACGGAAAAGAGGAGTCAAGTGTTCCTACAATCGCTCGAAAGCTCACCCGACAACGCAAATAAGTCAAAGCAGCAAGACGAAACGAACCTCGATCTCGCCGCCGACCATCCAGCATGGGATGATTTGAACTGTTAAGAGTCTGAAAGTGAGACCATGCAGGGAATTCACTTACCGCAACCAACTACTTCAGAGAATCCAAGAAGTCCACACACTTTAAGGCGTTAAACAGTTGGACTCTGAGTCGAGCGTTGACTGTGTCTGGAGCCTCCAGGCCACGAGGTACTTGCTTGAGCTTCTTCACGAGTGTGTCAAAGCATTTCGGCTTTGAGCACACTGTCATGGTCAGCCTGTGCTACTTGGCGTATTGTATTTCTCTGCGATGATGAGTCATCGTGACCTGCGCAG
The DNA here is from genome assembly GCA_029405325.1 of Claviceps purpurea. Lineage (NCBI taxonomy): Eukaryota > Fungi > Ascomycota > Sordariomycetes > Hypocreales > Clavicipitaceae > Claviceps > Claviceps purpurea. The sequence continues at coordinate 550,933 of CM055783.1, read as the reverse complement.
TCGTTTGCCCTCGAGTCAGGCAAACAAACGCATGTGCTCACGGACCGTTACCGTCCATGTGTTGAAAAGATCGAGATTCACAAAAAGATAGAGGGCGGCTTCCTCACGCTCCAAAGGCTGAAGCCGTCTGTTTTCTGTAAGATCTCTCCGGCGTGCCATCTGGCAGCTAACGCCATCAAGTACAGCACCCACCCCCCTTACTCAAAGATCCAGCGACGAGGAAGATGGCTTCGCATATCATGGCAACCATCTTGCGCTCTGATCTCCAGCATCTCATTACATATGAAACTGCGCGCATTACCAACGTCAAAAGCGTCTCCTCATACAGCTGGATAGATACACCCACGCCCACTATCGCCGTGCCAGGCAGTCCTCCGCTCTGGAGCCCCCCCATCATCGATCACCGGCTCCCAAAAGACACCGGCTTTTACTACATCGCGGAGAATGCCGTCCGCCTCCCTGGCAGTCAAATGGCCCCCATGTTCACGGCCTTGTCCATCACGAACCCGTCCTTCAACGTCCGGTCCGTTGACGTCATCAGCGATAGAAACAACATCCGAAAGCTCCTATCCTTTATTAGACCTGGCACGGACGGAGATGTAAACGAACAATTCACCATAAAGCTTGAGCTTGTGGGGAAAACACTGCTCTTGGGACGCTGTGAAACAGCTGTGGCCGAATACATTGCACCGAGCAGTTTCCGAGGCTACGGCCACGAATTCGAGAAAGCGTACACCACGAATCAAATTGGCGGCAGCACGAGCCATTACGGGATCGTTTCATACCGTTTCTGCGGACTGAACTTCATGATTCGGTATCAGACAGATGGGTTCGTGAGTACACAGAGGGCCGATAGTGCCCGGGAAGCACTCTGGGAGCGATTGGAGTCCCCGACGCCGTCTTCCGTCAATAGAACACCGCCGACTGTGGATCCTAGCCTCAAAGAGGTGATAGTCCTGCGCAAGGGACACAGCGTCCCTCTTGGGTCTATTCTCGAGATCAAGACTCGCGCTAGTGTGGGATCGCTGGAATTCGACGATGTCGCGCCGCAGTTGTGGGTGTCGCAGACTTCCAAGCTTGTGCGGGCATTTCATGCCAAAGGATGTTTTTTTAAGCCGCAGGTGGAAGACGTGAGTGCCCAACTGAAGGAATGGGAGCTCGACTCCCAACAGGATCTGAAAATGCTGGGTGCGTTGATTGACAAGATGATCACGGTGGTGAAGGGGTGCGATGGTCGGGGGATACTGCGCTATGATGTGGCGACGGGTAGTCTCATCATCTCCAGAGATAAGGGGAATGAGCGTATGCTGCCGGAAGACTTGTATTCTAAATGGGATGAGAAGAAGTGGTGGCAGGCCCCATGGAGTACGTGGTTTTGAAAATGTAACAACCTCTCTGGAAGCGGCTCAGCAAGGATCTTGGAAACAAGATTTGTGTGGCATTTTGGAGCGGTGCCTAGGTGAAGGGGCTAGACTGAGAAGGCTTATATTGACGTCTAAGTTGTCTCTGCATCATTCCTCAGCGCGATTAATTCGACAATAAAAGTGACACAACAAACGGAAATGACGTCGCCAGCGCTGCAAGGCGTGTATTGAGCTCATGGCGAAAAGAGGCACATTTTTTCTGGGCGAAGGTTACGGAAGCATACAGGAGACTATGGCGACAAGGTCCATCACCATCCATGTGCAAATTACGTGAATCTTTCATTATTGCGAGGCTCCCTCAACTTTCTCAAGGCGGCCGAAGCGGCCTACAGCGTATGGGAAAAACAGCCACCCATAGTCCAAAGCTGGGCAACATGAGTTGGGAATGAAGTGGGAAGATACCGGTCTTTGATTACCTACTGATCAAATTGTCATGGTGTTGACGTAGGTATCTGCCTTGGTCTCTAACCCGTTTGTCGCCTCGTTTGTCGTCTCAAATCTGCACGGGAATGACCAAGAAGACAAACGCGTGCGCTCATGGAATGTGTGTTGGGTATACCGTGGGCCATGGGTAGATGACCAGGTGTCTATTTCTATAAATCTCTCAGCCTCTGGCAGCTTATTCTTCCATGTTAACTTCGTCCTCCATCAAGTACAGTAACGACCCTTGACTTGAAGAATCCGACGACAAGAAACTTGCAAGATGGCTCCGAATACGATAGAAACCATACCGCGCTCCGGCCTCAAAGACCTCACATTATCCGATGCTGCGTACATTCGCAACGTAAAAGATGTCTCCTCATACAGCTGGATTGACAAAACACCCGCGCCCACTATCGCGGTACCGGGCAGTCCTTCGCTCTGGAGCCCCCCCGCCGTTCGAATTCAGCCCCCGAAAGACTCTGGCATTTACAACATTGGAGAGAATGCCAGACGCATTCCCAGCAGTCCAATGGCACCTTTATTCAGGGCACTGTTTACCACGAACCCGTCCTTTGACGTTCGACCCATCGACGTGATCAGTGACAGGCACAACATCCGAAAGCTTCTATCGTTCGTGGACCCTGTCTCGGACAGAGACAAAGGCGAATCTTTTACTATTAAGCTTGAGCTTGTGCGCAACACACTCCTCATGTGTCGCTCAGAGACAAATGTGTCGCACTCCATGGGACCGTATTCTTTCCGAGGGTACGGTCATGAATTCGAAAAAGTTTGCACCGTAAAGGGCATTCTTTCCAGCACGAGCCATCATCGGATCATCTCATACGATTTCTGCGGTCTGAGATTCATGATTCGTCACGAGACCGTTGCGTATGTCAGCCTGGAAACGGATGCAATTGCCCGCCTAGAGACCGGCATCCTACCAGACCGGGATTGCCTATCTCTCGGCAAGAAAGTATCGAAAGCGAAGCGCGATCCCGACAAAGTCACGGTCATGCACAGGGGCAAAACAATTCCCCTTGTGTCAACGCTCGAGATCAAGACTCGTTCTCTGACGAGGCCAGAAAGCTTCGCTGAAGTCGCTCTGAAGTTGTGGGTGTCGCAGACTCCTCAGTTCGTGCAGGCATTTCATCTCAGAGGGCAATTTGGAACGCCGGGAGTGAGAGATGTGAGGGCTGGCATACGGGAATGGGAGCGCGGCAATCAGAAGAATTTGAGAACTCTGGGCGCGTTGATTGGAAAGATCATGACGGTGATGAAGGGATGTGGAGGGCGTGCAATACTGCGGTATGATGTGTCGTCGGCTAGTCTCATCATCTCCAGAGATGAGGGGGAATCGGGTATGCTGCCGGCGGATCTGTATTCTAAATGGGATGAGTAGAAGTTGGGTATGATAGCAGTCGAGTTGAAAATATAACAATCTTTTTGAAAGCGACTTAGCAAGGATCTTCACGGAAGGATACGGGAAACTTTGGCGGCAAGGCCCATCAATGATCATCTTTTATGTGCAAATGACGTGAAGATTCCATTGCTGCGAGGCTCCCGAAACTCTCTTAAGGCGATCGAAGGCTGAGGCGACGAGGAGCATACGACGAACAGAGCCCAGCACACCATCTGAGCAAAACGTCATGTTGTAACCGTGATCGTCCTTCTTTCACGCGGTGTCTGCCTTGGCCCGTATTGCCCCGTTTGTCGCCCTGTTTGTCGTCTCGAAAAAAAAGCGCAGGGGTAATCAAGAAGACAAACGCATATGCTCACGTCACAAGTAGACAATAGATGGCCAGCCCTCTGTTCCTATAAGTCTCTCCGGTGTGCCTCTGGCAGCTTATTCTTCCACATTCATTTCGTCCACAATCAAGTACAATACTCCGACAAGAAAGATGGCACCACGTACGATAGAAACTATACCACGCTCCAGCCTCCAGAATCTTGTAACATCCGACGCCGCGCATATTACCAACGTCAAAAGCGTCTCCTCGTACAGCTGGATCGAAACACCCACGCCCACCATCGCCGTGCCAGGCAGTCCTGCGCTCTGGAGCCCACCGGTCACAGATATCCAGCTCCGCAAAGACTCTGGCGTTTATGATATTGCGGAAAACGCAGTCCGCCTCCCTGACAGTCCATTGGCACCCATCTTCAGCGCGATTTTCACCACGAATCCGTCCTTCAACATCCGGTCCATCGATGTCATCAGCGACAGGAACAACATCCGAAAGCTCCTCTCGTTCATCAACCCTGTCTCCAGCAGAGACGGCGAATCATTCACCATCAAGCTAGAGCTGGTGCGTAACACCCTCCTCATGTGTCGCCACGAGACAGCCGCAACAGAATACATCGGACCACATGAGTTTCGAGGGTACGGGCACGAATTCGAAAAGGCCTACACCACGAACCAGATTGAGGGCAGCGCGGGCCATTTCCGAATCATCTCGTACCGTTTCTGTGGGATGAATCTCATGATTCGTCACGAGACGGATGGATTTGTGAGCCCCAGCAAACAAGTGGGATACGCCGATCGGTCATATTTCGTGTCCCAGCATCCCAGAAACGAAGCAGCACCGCCGGCTGTGGGAAGTGGCCACCACCCCCTAAGGGTCCTGCAAAAGGGGAAGACTATTCCCTTGGAGTCGGTTCTGGAGATCAAGACTCGAGCTATGACGAGGTCGCTGCATTTTGCAGAGGTAGCGCCGCAGCTATGGGTGTCGCAGACTCCCAAGCTTGTAAGGGCATATCATGACAGGGGATGTTTTCGGGAGCAGCAGGTGGAAGATGTAAGTGGTGAAGTGCAGCGATGGGAGCGCGAAAACCAGGGAAGTCTGAGGACTTTGGGGGCACTGATCGGAAAGATCATCGCGGTGATGAAGGGGTGTGGCGGGTGCGGGACTCTGCGGTATGACGTGGCGACGGCTAGTCTCATTATCTCCAGAGATGAGGGGGGATCGGGTATGCTGCCGGAAGATCTGTATGCTAGATGGGATGACTAGAAGAGGTTTGTGGGGTAAGGAGAGTGACGAGTCGTGGATGCGACGCGTCGCGAGGGCCTCGGGACATGTACGGCACCGGAGAATTTGTCCGCGGGGAGGAGATACCTAGAGGGGGGATAGAGGGGGGGATAGAGGGGAGGAATCAACTTGGAAGATCACCACTCGATGTTCGCTTCTGAAAGTTCCGAAGCGCGATCCTTACGGTACGAAAGTGACTCGACACGTGGGAGTGGCGTCGCCGGCGTATACCTACCGGTGCGAGGACTGAGAGAATTGAGGGGCCACAAAGGTTAGGTTAGGTCTCGCGTGGTGTGACTCACGAGCAACAGTCCAAGTTTACTGTTTACCATTCCATTTTTAGTCCAAAACCTGAAAGAACCGACGAGGTGCTGGATTGAAATGGCCAGAATAATTCATCGCATCTGGGTCACGCCCGCAAGAGTCGTAACAGTTGAGTGAAACTAGTATCCAAGACACCCAGATCGACGCCCTTCCTTTCTTGACCGTGCAGAGCTTACCTTTCTACTTCTTCCACAACCTTCCCCGGGGTTCCCCCGAATAATAAAAGACCAAGAGAACTATCGCGTTGTCCTTTTCCGCCGACCCAAGTGCCGCCAAGAAGCCTTTCCCGAAAAGACAAGCGAGACACTGCCCCATTGGTGCATAGCGTGGCGTCGCAAACCTTAAAAAACATCAAAGTGGCGAGCGCACAAAAACTCAACCACAAGAGTCCGCTGTAAGTGTCACATGCATGAACAGAGACTTTGCTTGCTCTGCCCATACCTGGTGCATCTTCTCTTCCATTGGATTCCTTTGGCCCTTGGCGCGGTCGCTTTTCTCCGCTAGTCTGTGAATTAGAAGTTGTGGCGTTCGTGACATGTCTGAATGGCTTCCAACGAGGAGATCTGTCTCTTTGTGTCGACGCTACTTTCGTACGGGCATTTGTATATAATCTGGCCCGGGCCCATGTTCTTTCTTTGGTGTTCCATTTTATTTTGCTCTCTTACTACTTTTCGTCGTATTTTCACTTGTTGTCTTTGAACATCGTCAACAATTCTGCACGACCTACCCGTCAAAACTTGCAACCTTTGGATCTTGCTTCGGCTTGATTTATTCCCTCAGTATTGTACTCTTTGCGGTACTTTGGTCATAACTGTGGTCATCTTACTCTTTTCCCTCTATTCCGTCAATTTCGCACCAAATTTGAAGAAAACGACGTCACTCAGTTGGTGATCGCTCAAACCCTCTTACCGCTCGACAAACCAGCTTTTAGAAGCAGTGAAAGAGAAAGCACTGAGCAGTCCGCGTCACCAGTTCTGCTGTCAAGCAATTCACAAGACCTACAAAACAAAAAGACGTCAAGAAAAAATCAGATTCATCATGCATTTTCGTCTTTTTCGAAGCAGCAACCGCGATAAGCGCTCTGCCGGGCCAGAGGAACACCGGGCCGGCTATGACGACTATGGCATGTCGATTGACAAGCAATGGGTAAGTTGCGTGTTCTCACCCAGCAAGTTGCTCATTTTCAATGTCTTCATCTTCCATGTATCCTCCTCTTTGCCTGCTCCATTGCACTGTATGCATCCTTCTGGGTCGTCATTTTTTCGCTACCTGCCTTGGGTCTTCCCCTCATCCTCACCCCAAGTTCATCCCAACTTCATCCCAACTTCATGAAGACCCCTGCCTCACTGGCTTTACGGGAACTTCCCCAGATCCGCCCGAGCAGGGATCATCCAGAATGTGGGGAGCCAAATGGACCCCTTCAAAGACAAAGTTCACACCCTTCACGTCGCACTCCTCATCCCCATCACGCCACGCCATGACATCATCCGACCTGTCAAAGCGCGATTGCTCTCACCCCTCCCTCTGATGTAACTTGACATACTTGAGATCCAAAATCGCTAACGCAAAACATTAGGCTCGGAAATATCTCCTCGATCCGTTGACTGCGCCGGAACCTAATCAGGAATGGCGATCCTCACTGCAGAGGCAAACCCAGCCCCAGTGGCGCTCGCCTTCATCGTCACCACCGCCCGCAAATCGTGACACCCACCAGAGGGATATGCGCGATACGCTCCAGAAAGTCAACAGGCGTCTCTTGGACATCAAGCAGCGCTACCGCCGCTCTTCATTCTCGGGCAATACCCAGGCCCAGAGCCCGCACGGCTACCCCCTTGAATACATCAACACCGCCAACACGGACGATAGCAGGTACCCTTGCGCCAGCACTAACTGCAGAAACACCCTCTACAGAAGTTCCAGCCACAAAAACATCAGCAACAGGAACCCCAGTTACAGAAACGTCAGCTACCGCAATACCAACAACCATCGTAGCACCACTTCCTCCAACTCTGGCACTGGCAGTCACACCCCAAGCTATCCCCGAGATACTCGCTACAGCATCAGCCCCAGCCGTGGCATCTCACACAGGCACAGCCACAGCGCTGCCATCCGCACCGGGGAATTCGACCCAACGAACCCCTACTACAGGACATCCACATCCTCCTCCTCGTCCTGCCCCCGAGACTCCGCGCGGACGTCCTCATCAAACTATGGGCCTAGACGGCAATCTCGCCAGTCCGCGAGCAGTAGTAGCTACTACACCCGAAGTTCTTCCTATTCACGACGTCGCTCTTCTGCGGATACTACTCTTACGTCGTCGCCGCCTTCGCTGTACAGCGGGCATGGGGGCTCGTTTGATCTGGGGCCGTATCCTGCGCATTTGACGAATCCGCGGCTGCAGAAACCTGTTGTTCAGCGGAGGAGGAGTCCCGCTGGGGAGAAGGCTCCGGCTGCGGCTGCGGATGCGGCTTTGTCGTGGGAGGGCCGTTGTTGTGAACAGCTTAAGAAGGCGCTTTTGTTGAGTCCGCAGCATGCTCAGACTCTTGAGTCTTGACTGAGCGAGGCTTTTAATGGCGTGGGATAGATATAAGGGGGGTTTGGTGTCTTTGTTTTTTTCATTTCTTTTGTTATGTGTGGACAGTCTTGGGATATATATACCCGGGACGTTAGCGTTGGCGTACAGTGGTCGTTTGCTACCTCAGATTTGGTGCACGATGATACGCACATCTCAAATGTGTACAGTGTAATACAGAATACAAGACTTTTCCGTGTCAAAGATTCACTGGATCTACTTAATACAACGGACTTATACCCAATGATTTGAATGGTCACATAATATAGTGAACGTACTTAGGTAGATCGGGTGAACACTCTCGGGCTTCCAGTCTGTCGTCTTCACGTGTGCCATTTTGAATGAGCCTAACCCCGCAGGATGAACGTAAATGAAGGAAGAATTGCCTTCCCATTCGGAATAGGTAAACTACTCGATGCATCTATCACTTCCCCAAACTTGCCCATGCTCTCTTCTCTCGTAGACTACATATCTACCAAAGGCTAACATACTGCATCCTGCGGCTCGCCACGTCCCTTTTCACACAGGATACAAGCCGCACAGCCAGAACCCCTACTGTCCTCTTTCGTCTCTAAATATATGTATACACATTTGCCAATCTTTCTATAAACATGGCTCATAACACCGCGACCTCTATCAAAGGCACCCCTTCATATCATACACGTGTCAATACATCAAACCGCCACATCCTCATAAAACACAACCCAAATCCCCCTTCAGCATTCCTCCTTCCCCCGCCCACGAAGCTGCAACCCATACGGCGCAAGCTGCTCATCAGTCAACCTACTCGGCGACCTCACAAACGGATCCTCACCCTTCATCGTCTTCGGAAACGCAATCACATCCCGCACAGTAGACGTATCCGTCAACAGCGCCGACAACCGATCAAACCCCAACGCAAAGCCAGCATGAGGCGGACATCCCGCCGCCAGCGCCCCAAACAAGTGCGCAAAATCCTGGATTCGTTCTTCCGTCATCTTGAGAACATCCCGCATGATGAATTCCTGCATCTCCGCTACATGGATACGCTGGCTGCCGCCGCCTATTTCAACACCATTGAGAACGAGGTCGTATGCTGCACTACGGGCTTGTAGTGGATCGGTAAAGAGAGCCGCGAGATCTACGTCGGATAGTGGTGCCGTGAAGGGGTGGTGCGCGGCGGAGATGTTTGCTGCGCCGCCTTGGCCGGGCTCGCCGTCCTCGATGGGTTTGAACATGGGGAATTCGGTTACCCATGCGAACTGGAGGGAGTTGGGCTCGCCTAGTCGGGGCTTGGGCATGAAGTCTTCTGAGATGAGGGCTTTCCAGAGGGCGGTGCGGAGCTCTCCGATTCGGGTGGAACCTAGGCAGTATTGGCCCTGGGGTTTCTCTCGCGCCTGGAAGACGACTAGATCGCCGTCGTTGATTTCTTTGCCTTCCGAGAGCTGGTTGAGTACGCTTTCGTATTCGAATCCTAGCGATGAGAAGCCAGATAAGGGCTGGCTGGAGTCGTGGATGAGCACTTGCGGTTTACCATCGGGGTTGTCTGCCAGCGCCGAGGGCAGGTTGTCCATGAAGTTGACGACGAATTTGCGGGCTTGCGATGGTGAGCAGTTCTGGAGGGGAAAGGTGAAGGCTTCGACGAGGGGGTCAGACAGGTGAGTGATCATGCCGACGAAGTTGCGATATGGTTCAATGTCTTTGATGGCATGGATCTTTGGACTGGGTTAGTCTTCATGAGAGAGATTGAGAGGTATACAACGGATCGTCATGACTCACTCGGTTGGGAATTCGTAGGTCTGGTTTGTCGGATCCATACGCCGCGATGCTTTCCGCAAAAGTCAAGGTAGTAAATGTATGAGCGGGATGCTCGTCTGCGGAGGAGACAGCATCGCCCCCGCTGGATATCGCAGCTACGTTGGGAATTCTCTCCCCTCGGATTTCTTGATATGTCGACGACTGCAGTTTCGACAGGGCTGTCAAAATGATGTCGTTCACGTCCTGCTGCACTTTGCTGGCTCCGGCAAACGCCCATTCCATGTCAAGCTGATGCACTGGTTAGCATGGCGAACTTGCAGAAACCGCACATCGAGCGATCACACCCACCTGTGAAAATTCAGGCTGTCTGTCCGTTCTCAAGTCCTCGTCTCTGTAACAGCGCGCCCACTGCATATAGCGACTGATGCCTCCAGCCATGAGCACTTGCTTGTACTGCTGCGGACTCTGACTCAGTGCGTATGCGGTACCCCGCTGTCTCGTCGGAACCAAGAATTCTCGCGCCCCTTCTGACGTGGATTTGAATAGCGTCGGTGTCTCGATATCAGTGAACCCCAGTTCCAGCAGACGCTGGTTCAACTGACCCTTGAGCCATGATCGAAACCGGAGACGAGCATTCAGCTCTGGGTGGAACCGGATCTGGAGATGTCGCTTCGTCGGAGGAAACCGCACACCAGGTGTGACAAGGAGATCCTTTGGCACAGTGTTGAGAGCCTGAATGCTTTGTAGGTATAGCGTTCGCTTCGTTGATGTCTCACCGGATGCCTCTCCTCCAGATGACTCTTGCGCCGGCTCTTCTTGCGCCTGGACAACGACGGGCGCGAAGGCGGGGATTTTTCGAAACTGTGAGTGTGCCTCTGATTCGCTGTCGCCCCGAGAACATAGTTGGACTACTTCGCCGGATGGTGTCGTGAGGTCTGCAAAGGATAGTTGCTTGCCAGCATTGCGCCGCTTGCCGATGAACCCCGTCAAGACATTGTCCGACTGGGGTTCCGTGGACGAGTTGGAGCTACAGACTGTCGCGGAGGGTTAACGTAATTCAACATAGCACTGCCACAGATCGAAGAAAGCAGATGACACAAGCGAGAATCAAAAGAATGGAAGACTCTTACACTTGTTCCAGATATCTGTTAGCTCCTTCTGCCTGGGATGCTGTCTCGGTTCTTCGGTTATGCGACTCGGTGTTGTGTATGCTCTCGAGACCGGACTGCAGGCTTTTAAAGACGGATGAAGTCGCGCCGCGGTCCCCCAATGCAATGCCAGCCCACAGCGGCCTAGCCGGGACATGACTGCAAGAGAGAGGCTGCACGAAGGTGGGATATTAACAAGAACCGATGAAACTCATGACAGCTTGTAAGCCTTGAACTGACGTTTTACGCGACCAAAGCAATAGCTACGTCTTCGAGAGCAAATGCTACAAGCTTGTACAGACTCAACAGAGTACATACATAGGTACCTGTCGCGCATCATGCATGTCATGGTCTGGGGACTTCTGGGCGTCGTTTCTGCCAGCCATTGCCGCCCGTCAGAGCGGGGCCCCCCAACGACCCACACACAGCTTCTTTAAAAAGTGAGTGCAGCTCCTCGCACGTTTTTCCCTTTTTCTTTCCTCCTCATGACCCTTCCATTCAAATACATGTACGTTCAAAAATATCCGACCACCACAAGAGCTGATTCATAACTGACCTTTTGCGCACAGATGATGAGAACCGCGTGCATAATATGATGCAGATGCCGTTTTCGCCGATCCTTTGAACTCTCCCTTCTGGGCTTAAGTGGTTCGCTGGTGAGGCAAGATCGGTATCATGAAATGGGCGTTCGACACACCGACCTTGTTACTGTATCGGACGCGATGACAAACAGCTCTGATTTATTACGAATGGAAGGGATTCTCTCGTGGCGCTTCTGGGGATTTTTTTGGGGGCGGTCATCGACCTGAAAGTTCAGGCCGTTTGACGCCTTTATCTTGTGACACGCGCAGTGCGCGGTGGCGCTCTCGCTTTGTGCTCCAAATGAAAGTGCTAATTCATGAGGCTCGGTTTTCGTCATGGGCGTTCAGTAGTTCTGTTCGTCCAATATCGCTTCCCTGTGAGCATTTGGCTATCTACATGGCGAGGAGCGAGTGCGGTCTTGGGCTCAAGGGGAAAACAAAAACCTGGCGCTGACCCTCAACTACCACTCCTCTCTTCACGATGCAAGAGGATTCACAAGGGCAGGTGTCGTTGAACCCTGAAGAACAAGCAGCTTGTTGGGTTAACCCGATAATCTATAACAGATAAAGAAGGCGTGCATGCATTCATTGGGTAACACGTACACGATTGGTTGCTCACACGCATGCCTTCTTTATCTGTTTCTGATCAACCTGTTCACTCAGCACAGATGATTATTCTTCCAGGTTCATCAGACCCCTGTACGCATAGAGGCATGGTACCAAGCTGATTCAGGATGAGAAGCCAGTCACGAAGCTATGGACATAACGCTTCATTGTCGTCTGTTGATGGCGGACGCTCTGGTCGCAGTTACTGCCTTCAATATTGTTTCAAGTTTGCTGTACATCAGCGTTTGATAGGCGTGTAGGAGTAGTAATCTGTATATTTTGTCAATGCGTCAGCCCACCTGTGTCTACTCAGTACAACAACACCGAATGATGTTCGTAAAAAGCTACCGTTAACCTCCACGCGATGAGTCCATCATGCTCTCAACGGCCAGTGGCGGTTGCACGTTGATTGACGTCAATTTCTATGCTACACCCCAGACAGCTAGCTGCATGCATACCTATAATGCCAAAAGATCAAGTCTCTGATGAGAAGGTCCTGAGAAAAGTTTCCCTTCTTGAGTCATGTCTGTATGGGCTCGCACTGTTAGTTCACGAATTTGTGTCGGAAGCGGTGAGGCGACAAGTGTTCGTTTTTCCCATCTACATATTGCAAGTCACAGACAGCTATTCAGAAGAAATTCAAAGTGGCTCATGACGCCATGGTACGCAAATGTGTATGTGGCAAGGCTATCAATGCGCGCTGTGCGTTACCCCCGTCGCAGGAACGCGGCCCTGTAATGTTATCGAGCACGATAACCTGTCACTAGAGGCTCCTTCAACCGAAATCCGGCTCATCAACTTCTCATCAGCATGTGCGTGCGTTCATTCAGCTGTGCATTCTTTGCCCCTCTTGGCTTGGATCATGGATGCCATGTTTCCTCTGTGAACGGATTCTGATTCCTGAACGATCGGCCCATCGGGCGCCCCACCCAATGATCTCACGTCTCCAACCCCCAGTTCGCTGCCCGGTGCAGGCCCAACATCACCTCGTCTGCCTCTTCTACCGTCCGCCCTCCTCTTCCATCAACGATTGCCAAAGCAGCATCCTCTGCACCTACGCGAGAGCCCGGAGTCGCGGTTGTCTCGACACCAGGCAACAGGTCTTGCATCATGTCTGGCTCATTCGAGAAGTCCGTCAAGGGCGCTACCAAGATCAAAGTACGAACGGCCGGCGTAGCGACTGCGAGCGCCTTTTCCTCCGTCCTCGTGCCTGGCAAGCGGTGTTGATCTCAGCTGACCGGGTTTGACTCTTTAGAATGCGCCGCCCAAGACGAAGTATATCGAGCATATCCTTGTAGCGACTCACTCGGGTGACGCGGGCGTCGCCGAGGTCTTTCGCTCACTACAGTACCGGTTGCACGATTCCACCTGGACCGTCGTCCTCAAGAGCTTGCTCACGACGCACCTCATGATACGGGAAGGCTCGCCAGACGTCACGCTCGCTTTTCTTTCCAAGCATCGAAACATCTTTAGCGTTGGACACTTTGCCGATGGTTTGTCCACCCCGCAGGCTCAACACCCATATTCGCTGTACATATAATGGCTCACGTATAATGGCTCGCTGACAGTTTTTCTCATTAGCTCAAACCCAGGGTCGGAACATTCGGCGTTATGCGAATTATTTATCAGAACGAGCGCGGGCGTACCGCGACACGAAGACGGATTGGGTCCGCGCCAACGAAGCTAGGCTGGAGAGATTGACGGTGGACAAAGGCCTTTTGAGAGAGACAGAGTCGGTCCAGAGCCAGCTGTCTGCTTTGGTCAAATGCGATGTGAGTGTTGAGGAAGCTCCAAATTCGTTCGCCCATTGCCACGCTTCTCTTACACTATTTGGCATGACTAGGTCTTGGACAACGAACCAGAGAATGAAATTACCATTGCCATATTTCGGTTGCTAGTCCTGGACTTGTTGTCGTTATTCCAGGTTCTCAACCAAGGCCTCATCAACATCCTAGGTTCGTCGGAATGCTTTGTTTCTCTTCCATGCTCTGGGGCTGGGACTTTTGACTCACTAGCGTACGGACAGGCCACTTCTTTGAAATGTCCAAAACCGATGCTGAAAGAGCGCTCGAGATCTACCGCACCTTTACGCGTCTGACCGACCAAGTCGTCCAATATCTCAGCTCCGCCCGGCTTCACGAACACTACACTCGGGTCGAGGTGCCCAAGCTGAAACACGCTCCCGTCAATCTGGCGCGCCAACTCGAGGAGTACCTCAAGGACCCCGACTTTGAGATTCACCGACGACAATATTTGGCCGAGCAAGATGCGAAGAAGATGGGCGGTTCCAGGATCGCGAAACCAGACTTTGCCAAGTCACCCACGTCGTCCTCTGCGACAAACACCAATCAACCATTCCCATCAGTGCCCGAGGCCAAGGATGAACCAAAGGCCCAAGCCAGCAAGGGACCCGATCCCGATCTCATCGACTTCTTCGACTCCATCGAGAAGAATCAGCAAACCATGCAGGTCAGCTCGCAGCCAACGGGGATGCCCGGCAATACTGCGCCTTTCCAGCCTCAGCAAACGGGCGTGGCACCTGAAGGCCTTGTGCAACAGCAGACTGGCTTCATGCCCATGTTCCAGCAACCGCAGAACATGGGTGGAATGATATCTCCGCAGCAGCAGCAGCAGCAGTACCAAGCGCAACAACTGCAACCCAACTTTACTGGAGCCGCAATGGGGGGTTTCACACCACAACAAACCTTCCAGCCCGGTGCTCTTGGCTCGATTCCGCAAAACTCGGAAGCTACTTTCCAGAACCAGAATCAGGCGTTGCAGTATAACCAGCAGCAGCCGCTATCACAGATGCAAACAGGCCAGCCCAACGCTCTGGTACCGATGCAAACCGGGACCAATCCGTTCCGGCAATCCATGATGATGCAGCAAACAGGCACGCAGGCTAACTCGTCGCCCTATTCCTCGCCACCACCAGCACAGAACCTAAATCGTCAGTCGACTAACCCTTTTGCTCGATCCCCGCCGCAGACCTCGAGCCCTTTTCAGTCCTCGTCTCCTCTCCAGGCTCAACCCACAGGCACCAATCCCTTTGCCAAAAATATTACCCAACCACAGCCCGATCAACAACAGCAGCAGCAGCTGGCCCCCCAGCCCACCGGCACGACGAACCCCTTTCGCCAGAGCGCATTGATCAACCATGCCACCGGCATGGGGTGGCAGCACAACCAGACTCCCATCGGCGGTGGCCTCGACCAATTACCTACAGTACCAGTCTTTCCACGGCCAGCCCAACAAGCGCCCTGGCAACCATAAAGCGCAATCCACTCATCCTTATGAAATCCGCTTTCCCCTCAGCATAAGTTAGTAGGCGTAAAGAAACATGCATTCTGTTTTTTCTGTCTAAAGCACAGTCGATTAAAAAAAATAGCTGCACACAAACAGCTATACAAAAAAGAATTATTGTGGTGTTGGATCAGCGTGGCGTTACTTGGGTATTAGATTGCACGGAATGGAATTGAAAGAAGGATGCATTGGAGGGGGATGGAGCGTGGGTGGAACGATGCCCTCCTGAGTCCTGAGTCCTAGTATTGTTTTATTGAGAAGTGTTTGTGCTGTGCTTGTTTTTTGGGGGTAAGACTGGATATAGAGCGGCATGGAGGTCATTATAGCGCGTAGGAATTGACTTGTTCTACATATATGCAACTACAATTGAGTTTGGATCGTGAATGTCCTTTTGTGCTGGTCTACATTGCCAATCTGGGGGAAGCGTGAAGGGCTTCTTACATGGAGACGGCTTTGCAAATAGGATTAGGTGGGCCTTCTGTCGTTGCCGCCATTATATACATCATGATCGTGTATGTTTTTTTTGGCTATTGACGAATTCATCCCCATTTATGGTATTTGTAATTTGTGGCCATCGAGAGCAGCGTACATCGCCATGTATGTAGCTCACTTCTATTCAACCATCTGCAGTCCCCATCATATGCTATACTTCATTCTAAATCGATTTGCCTGAGCTTCACATTTCCATTCCTCCATATAGTCGTGTCTATTCTGTTTATATCAGTCAGGCCATATAGACCCTCCCACGGATGAGCCAATTCCCCCCTGTCCCTTCTCTTTCATGCAACGCCAATATCACGCTCGCTGTACATACGCCTAGGGCGCAAAAACACCCCGAAGACGACAGAAAACAAAACTCGGAAAAACAAAACAAAACAGAAAAGAAGAACGCCTTTGTCCAGATCATATTCTAAAGAACTTCGGCCGTAGCACTCGCAGCAGCATCTCTCGCCGCCGCAGTCCCCACACCCCTCTCAGTCTTCTCCTCCGCGATAGACAAGCCCAAGCCAGAAAACGCTTCGTACAGCGCCCTCGAAATGTACTCTTCAGGGCTATACCCACCAGCGAGGTACTCATTCTTCGACCTCGTCACATCAATCCATTCACTATGGTACCCGCGCAGTTCCTCCGCCGGCACACTCGTCTTCTCAAACACAGCCTGCAAGCCACCAAATGGATCATACGGCCCCTCCTCCTCCACCACACCACGCTTCTTCTTTCGCAGACCACGAATCATCAAGCCATTGGTGCCTGAAGGTGCCGCCGCCCCCGCGGGCAGAGCATCCACCGCCAAGGTCCTCTTCTGCTGGCCGCGCTTCTTGAGCATGATCTTGTCAATGGTCGCATTGGCGCTTCCCACCTCGGAGCTCTGCAACGAGTCGAGGATCGCTTCGCGGGTGCGCGCCGCGTCTTCTTTCTGGTCTGCGTCCTCTTTCTGATCTTGTATTCGGCGCAGGCGCGCTGTTTCTTGCTCCTGCGCTATGCGCCGCTGTCGGGCATCGTCTGTCTCCCGTGCGAGTCTCTTGTTGCGCTCAATGTCGGCCTTGTGTCGTGTTTCCCACTCTACGAGCTGGGCTTCGGCTTTGGTCTTGGTTTCGGCGGTGCCGTCGACGAGGTCGCTCGTGAGGCACTCCACCATGTAGAGGTACTCGTTGTAGTCGTCGAGGGTCTCGAAGTCTTCTTCGACTTTGTTGAAGACTTGTGCGACGCGGCGGCGGATGTCTACCTCTCGTTCGACGGATAGGTCTCCGAAGAAGGCGGTTTTGAAGCCTCGGAGGCGGAGTGTTTTGCGGCATGTTGCGTAGGGGCACTGGTTGGGGCCGTCTTTGAAGATGCGTTCGACGCAGGTCTTGCACATTCGGTGGTAGCATTCTGGGTTGATGAGGAACTCCATGTCTCTGTTGAAGTAGCGCGTGGTTTTGCAGACAGGGCACGTCTCATCTTGCTCGGGCGGCGCGGGCGCCGAGTGATGAGAGGTGCTGTTGCCGTTTCGCAGCATCTTGTCGTCGGAGGAGGAGGATCTATCTTCTCTGGCCTTTTGAGAAGTGACTCGTCAAATGATGGAGCGAAAGGACCTGCGCCGCATAAGGGCCGTTGCGCAGCAAGAGAAGGGCAGACTGGGGAGAATTGACGTGGTTGACCAGCGGGCACGTCACACTCCAGCCGCGGGTGGCTCGCAGTGGAGCTTCCGCGAGTGAGCTACCTAGTCGAGAAGGAGATCGAGTATCGAATGTGTCATCCTAGGTACCTGGTAGTTGAGGCTCTCTTCAGGTGCGAATGCTTGCAATATGAACTTGTCGGTTCTATTTAGAATAGGCAGAAGGAAGGCACGAAGAACTATGCGCTTGAGATGAAGCTTTGTCAGCTCCCTCTGGAGTCTGGACCGAACTGGTACCCGGCCCCCGGTTGCCGCTCCAATGTCCATGCAAGCAAAACTTCCAGGCGTTTCTTCGCGCCTCACATCCACATCCCGTCCCCACCTTCATCAACGTTCAACATTGCACTACCTAATACATACTAGGAACCCGTCGCTAATCACAACGTTCGATCATAACCATGGCTGACGTCAAAGGTGAGTAATTACCTTCCCCCAGCTACGAACATGCAGAGTACCTCGTGTTGGTGTCCTATAGCCACAGCTGACAGCTCGCTCGCCGGACAAAGACGCCGCAGCTCGCGCCGAGGAAGAGGCAACTCGCGCCCAAGACGAGGCAGCTCGCGCCAAGGAGCAGGCCGAGCAAGTAGCCCTGCCCTACAAATGGCAGCAGCAGTCCATTGCTGAAGTCAACGTCACATTCACGGTGCCCGGGACCATGAAGTCGAGAGATCTCGTCGTCGACATCAAGAAGCAGAGCTTGTCTGCGGGTATCAAGGGTCAAGACCCGGTCATTAAGGTACATCATGCCTCAGTCCAGCCCCTTTCCCTTCCATTCACTCGCATTCATTCCATTCCTCTCCAAAAATTCTGCCTCGCACTCGCAATGAAGACGTCTCGTGTGCGCCACTCCACGAGGTGTTCACTTAGAAGCTGACCAAAGTACACGAAAACAACAGGGCGATCTCCCTCATGCTATCCGCGTCGACGATTCAACATGGACACTGTCCTCGAACCCCGACGGCACAAAGACTGTCGAGATCTACCTCTCCAAAGTCAACAAGATGGAGTGGTGGGCACACGTCGTCACCACGGCTCCCACAATCGACGTCACCAAGATTCAGCCTGAAAACTCAAAACTCTCTGAACTGGACGGCGAGACGAGGGGCATGGTTGAGAAGATGATGTATGATCAGCGACAAAAGGAAAAGGGACTGCCTTCGTCAGATGAGCAGAAGAAGATGGATATGTTGAAGAAATTCCAGGACCAACATCCCGAGATGGACTTTAGCAAGGCTAAGATCCAATAAAGCCGCCAAATAGGAGTAGATGGATCGCGGAGAGAGTGGCAAGGAGATTCTCGTCTTCAAGGTGTTTACCCCGAAAGAGTAAAAGTAAATAAAGTCGAATAGCCAATGCATTTTTTTTATCTTGATTCGAGAGCATTTGCTGCTCGTTCCAGGAAGGCATTAAAGTCTCGGACTTGCTGGAGCAGACCACCAGTAGAGCTGATTGAGCTGACTTGGTCCGAAATCTGGGCCAGAACGAGATCAAGGTTACCCAGTTCAGCTGTTCTCTCGGCAGCTTGGGAGAGCTCGGGGGCTTCTCGGCCTTGCTGGACCGCAAGATCAATGTCGTGCATCAGAGCCGAGGCATTCAGGCGGGACTATATACGAGCCCTCGTCAGACAAAAGAACCAAGTGAACAGGGAAAAAGAATGGAGGGAAAAATAGAATAGCCACAAAAATAGGGAAAAATAGAGTCCGTTGCCCCAACTTACCATGCATTTCGTGCTATCAGATTCATGCTTAATCCGAATCGCATCCGTCCGCAACGCCACCTGCTCACGCTCACCCTTCAACCGAATAATCTCATCCCGAAGCGCAAGCTTCTCCTTTTGCACGTGCCGTAGACGCCGTCGAAGCGAGTGCCAATGATTCAGATGAATGGCCTGTCCCCCCGGCCCACAAGTCAGCGTCTTTATCCCCCCCAAAATGCAGAGAGAACCTATTCCAACCGAAAAAAAAATGGGTTAGAAGAGGAGGACAGAAAAGTCACTGCTTACATGCTGTAGTAACCGAGAACTAAGTTCCTCCCCATACGCCTCAATAGCCCTCATCTTAATCCTACATTCCTTCTTCTTATCCCCATCGTCCGTCTCCGCTGCCAGCCGTTGCAGCTGGTCCAGCACAGACGAGATGACCTCCTCGCATACCTGCGCAAAGACATCCACGACAGTTTCTCCAGCGCGGTTCGCGTATGGGATTTCCTGCTGTAGCTCGTCGTCCTCGTCGCGCTGGAAATTGTTGACGAAGCGCTGGACGGTGATTTCGACGGCTGCGTCGTCGTTTTGCTCGCTGCTGGAGCTGTGCCGTTTTTTGCGCTTCGATTGAGATTGTTGGCTGTGCTGGCGGGAGCGTTTCGCGGGTTGTCTTTGCGTGGCGGGGCTTTTGTGCTTTTGTCGGTAGGATGATGGCTGGGAGGTGCTGTTGTCGTTGTCATCGTCGTCGTCGTTGTCGTCGTCGTCGGAACCTAGTTCGGTGGATGTGGTGGTGCTTGGCCGGGGACGTTTTTGGCCAATGACGGTGGCGGCTTCGCGGGCGGATACTTGGACTGCTTCTTCGTCGGAGGGTTCTGATTCTTCTTCCGTCACTGTATCTAGTGATGGTGGTCGGCGTTTCGGTGAGGCGCTCCTGGGGAGAGGCGCTGTTGTTCGTGGTTGTGTTGGGACCCCTTGACGTAGGGGAAGGGTGGGGGGTCGTGATGGTACGGTCGGTCGGGCTGGTCTGTCGCCCGGACGAGGGCGTCGGGTGGAGGGCGATGAAGGTGGAGATTCGCGTGCCGAGCTGGATGATATTGTGATGCTCGGCGGGAGAGGTTGTTTGGTCTCGTCAGACAGGATCCGTCTCCGACGTCCGCTCCCGGGTTTCTGAGTCGGACTTTCGGTGACTTCCTCGGTTATGGTCGTGGGAATGCGTTTTCTTGCAGAAGCAGGCACGCTTGATGAGGGAGCTACAGCCTCCAGCTCATCTGGCTCATTTGCTTCTCTCGCTTCGCTCTGTATCGACCCTGCGCTCGATCTCGCGATGCTGGAGCTGAGCGGTCTGACGAACCGGCTCTCTGCCTGGGAGGGTCCTGACCGGCCTCCATCGCTCACACTCGCGTTTGGACTCGGACCTCGTGGTGTAAGATCGGAATTCCCGGCGGATGAAACGTTTGCGACGGCGGATTGCGATCGTCCAGCGGGTGTACGCGCCGTCACGGCGGGAGAGCTGGAGCTTCTAGCAGGAGGCACGCCCGCGAGGTCGAAACTGAATGAGATGTCGTCGCCAACATTCACGCGCCTAAACAATGTGTCAGACATTGAAAAAAAGAGTCGGAATACAAAAGAATACGTACTGCGCGCCTCGTAGTCGTTGATTGAGACGGTTCTCGCGGCCTTCTCTGCCTGTGGATTCTACTCAGCAAAAACGACCAAACGCGAAAATTCAGCAAGAGGCGGGAGACGGGGCTACCTGTGGCCATTGTATAGAATTATGGGCTCGAATATACATATGTGGTATTCATGCTTTCGGAATGCATATGCATCCTCGTTGCGAGCGGCAATCGTTTTTTGCGTGGTGGTGTAGTTCCTCGGGAGTCGGAGCAATTTGACTTGACGATTGCTTGATGTAATTGGACGCGAACGAGACGCGTCGAGAAGATTAAAGCAGTGACGTATCGGGGAAAGCGTCCAACCCCGCGACAACCCTTAAAAGCTGGGGGAGCTTCACCCAATCACATGACGCAAGCTCTCCAACCAAGGTGAGCGCTAATGGCCGCTGCCGCTCCAAGCCGTGTTACCGAAGACACTTTGCGACTTTGGCAATCTGCCACCTCCGACACTACATATTCGACTCAACAGCCATCCTTTCGACTCGACCACGAACGATTCATCTTCGTCCGAGAATCTCGTCTCACGTCTCCTTCTTCCTCTTCTGCCAAGCAGCTCCGCGTCGCTGGGCCAGGTCGCTCGAGGCTGCAGCCATGGGGGCATTCAACGTAAGCTGGCCCGCACAGGCATCACGACGGTCTGTCCGGTCACACTGGCGAAACAGAACTCAATGCCTCACACAATGCGCTTGCTATTGAAACTAACTCAATCCCTCCAGATTTTCCGCATCCTGGGAGATCTGTCCCATCTCGCATCCAAGGGCATCCTCGTCGTCTCCATCCACCGAAACCGCAGTGCAGAGGGTGTCTCCCTCATCACCCAAGGACTATACGCTGTCGTGTTCTGCACACGGTATCTCGATCTCTTCCGCGAGAAATACCTATGGAATTTCCTCTTCAAGATTGTGTACATCCTGTCCTCCTTGTACATCATCGGCATCATGCAATGGATGTTCCCGCGCTCAAGGGAACGTGAGTTATCATGGAAAATGGGCGCAGGCGTCTTGACCATCGCAGCGGTCTTGGCACCATTCATGATGATGATGTTTGAGAAAAAGTGGACATTTCGAACGGTTCGTAGAACGTACCCCCTGAGGATCATGACTTGTTGGCTGGATCGCAACTGACATGATGCGTGGTTTGCAGCTGATGTGGGTGTTTTCCGAGATCCTGGAATCAGGCTGTGTGCTTCCCCAGCTTCTTCTCCTGCGACAGACCACCGTCCCGACGGTCATTAACTCGTTCTACCTCCTCGCCCTGGGATCCTACCGAGCGCTCTACATCCTTAACTGGTTTGTACGAGAATTCGACGTCAACCAGCGAAAACCAGATGCCGTCGCCGTCATGTTCGGATGCATTCAAACGGCGCTCTATGTCGACTTTGCGTGGGTGTACTATACGCGACAGCGCGTCAAGCTCCGCGGCGGGGGGATTGTGGACGCGGATGACCTGCGCCGGGGCTGGCTCCTGAGTCGCATCTTTGGGAAGAAATTCGAATCACATGATGCAGACGAGGAGAGTGCGCCGGCTTTGGGCGATGATAGTCACGATTCTCGACGGCCTGCTCGACATGGCTGGGGGGCGCGCGGCATTTCTGTGAGCGCTGATGATCATGATTTTGATGAGGGCCCTCATCACGACGAGGATGGGTTGGAGGAGGGCGTTGATCCTGATGCCAGGATGCAGGATCCGGATGAACTTGCCAAGGCGCTTGATGATGACGACGAAGGTATTCCTACCGCGTCTGTGGGAGTGTCGTCGACGTCGACGTCGAAACCTGCAAAGGAGGACAGCGTTCCGAGCGGGATTCGGAGCGGCGACGAGTGGAGGGACTAGAGGGAAAGATGTTTCACGACTAGCGATGACAGTATCCGCACTCTCCTTGAAGTAACTTGCAGCGTTCAGTGACTGAATGTGCATGGAAGGGCAATTATCGGAGACAGAACGCAACGAGAAATGATAGGAATTTCTGGGCTTGGGGTTGCCGGTTTTTTTGCTTCTGTTTCTTTTTTTTGGTTAGGTTATTGCATTTTTTTTCTTTATTTGCCGGCAGTGACGTCTGCTTTTCTATTTGAGATGGGATGGTTTGCAATGTACAGGCACAGATGATGCAGCCAGGGAGTTTTCAGATTCTTGTACTTCACAGAGGGGGGACGATTTCCTACGGATGTAACGAGCACCATTCAACACGCAAAGCATTTCAGTACTTTTGACAAGCAAGGCCACTCAGGATTGGATGAAGTGAAGCATCAGTCCTTGCAAGCAAGACGTAGATCCATCAAGAGGAGCTAGAAGCCCAAGTATCCAGCCCGTCATGTGTGTAAAGGCAGAACAGTAGTATGGCTTGTGTCGAGTTGTTTGCGTTTTCTGGGGCAGAACAAATAAGCTCGCCCGAGTACATGTGCCAACTACGAAAGCTGTCATTCATCAAGGACCCAAGGTTGGAGGAAACATGATTTGTATTTTTATCATATACGCTCGGTTTCTCATTCGCGGTACATACATACGGAGCTCCGAGATAAAGCAAGGAATCATAAGCACCTACAGCTCCTGGCGCCAAGAATACAAAAACGCCGATGCTTCGAGTCAAATACAAGAAACTAATGAATTTCCAAAAAGTGGACATCCAAGAACCCAACGGACAAAAGGTAGACATAATCATAAAACATGTACATTAAAATGAAGATGCAACTTTCCTGCCCAAAAGCGCGCCACGTGTGACAGTTTACACACAGTATATAGACGACTAACGGGACAATAGTCTCCGCTCGTGCGCTTTGTGCTTACCCACTCATGGGGCATGATCAGATCGATGGCCCAAACGCCGAAAAAACATATACATATGCAATAAAGAATGATATTGGTAATGCCTCCACAGTCGCCTTTGGCCGCGTTTATGGCAGCCAAAAGTGCGAGAAGAGAGAGCCTCGACGGATGAACGAATAAAACGAATAGCATCATAGATACGCCCCTTTACAGAACGAATCGCTTCTCGAATTCTCGGTATAGCTTAGGGCTGATTTCGTCACTGCTCATGCCTTCCACTTCGAGCAGGACCCCCTTCTTGGCATAGTGCTCCAAAAGAGGTTCGCTGACTTGCTGGAACTTCTGGAACCGGGAGCGGTAGACTTCCTCATTGTCGTCGACTCTCTGGATGAGCACTTCCCCGGTGATGTCGTCGTGGCCGGGCACCTTGGGTGCATTGAAACTAGTATTGTAGACGCGGCCGGAGGGTTCATGGACCCATCGGCCGGCGATGCGCTCGAGGATCGTCGAGAAGGGGGTTTTGATGGAAACGGCCAAATTGATGGGGACGATGCCGTCTAGTGTGTTCGCCTGGGCTGCGTTGCGCGGATACCCGTCGAGGATGAACGATGCGGTAGGGTCTTCGGATGCCTGGACTTGGGGGGAGAGAGGTCGGCTGGCGGTGAAGGCTTCAAAGGACACGTCGTCGGAGCTGGTGTAGATTGTGTCCATGCCGGAGGTAGCTTCGGAGGAGAGGGTCATGAATTCGGGAGGTCCGCCGCTTTGTAGCCAGCCTCGTTGTCGGAGTTCGCTCGAGATGAGGCGGAGCATTAGGTCATCCGCGACGAGACCGCCTGCCTTCATGGTGCTTTCGACTTTGATGCCTGCGCCGGGGCGTTAGTCACGAAAACAAAGTGGTAGAACGAGGCAGAAAATAAGATGAGAAGAAGGAGTATTGATCGTATATGACCGAAACGGGTGGCACTCGTACCGAGGGGCGTCCTATTTTTCACATTGCTACGAAGCAAATCGCCGGTGCTGATGGAGGCTAGTTGAGGAAATCGTTTGAGAAGGCGTTCGCTTTGCGTGCCCTTGCCGACGCCTGGGGCGCCTACAAGAATGACTCTGGCAGCTCTTTTCAGTCGCATTCTACTTTATTCTAATTTGTGCTCTATGGCCTTTCGAAGGATGGATCGGTGTGACTTGAGGCGTGGGGAAGAGACAGGCGGTCTATAGCGGGACGAGGCTTTCGCGGAGCAAGATGTTGTACGCGCAGAGAGATGAAGTATATCGCAGATTTCGTCGTGGTAGGGACTATGAAATGAAGGACGGCGAACGAGGGAGAGGGTAGAATGGAAACCTCAACACCACGACAAACCTACAGACCTCGACGAGAAATGGACTCGCAGCAGAAGGATCGCGAGGGGACGTTAGTGGGGTTTGTTGGCGAATGGGAGGGGCGGGGAATCATTCGGATCCATCTTCGGCTGCCAATCGGACATGTCAATCTCATGTATAAATCGGACTAACGGTTTGTTGAGCTTGCCTGTGAGTGTGGGGAAATGGGACAACCGCGGTCAGCCGCGCTCAACAATGCTGTGGCAGTGGGCACTGAGGCTACCATTTCCCGGTTTTCGGAGTCACGTTGCGGATCATCAGTGCACCAGATAAGCGCCAAGCGCGCCACGGAACGCCACAATTAAGCCCCGCTGTTACATGCGAGAGCGGCTTTGGGATTCTTGTCTCGGCTTCGGTCCAGCGTTCCCGATCTCTTGCGCGTCCTGATCCAAAATCGACGATGAGTTCGGAATTTAAACTGAAATGCCTACATTCGGGGACTGAGCCATGCCAACGGTGTTTCAACTCTCAAGTCCGATATCCCGCACTGCGTCAGTGTCGCGAACGATTAATTCTCCGAGTCCTACCGAACAGGCAAACCAGAGTCGTTCGTGCTACTGCATCGTCTTCTCGCGATGTCACTCCATCGGCATTAATGCCGGCTGAAACCCCAGTACATACCAACGGCGTCAGATGAGTTGCCGCCATCGAGTGCCGGCGAGACACCTAGAACCGCCGCCGGCGAACTATTCAACTGGGTGGACAGTCACATCACGACTCACGAGTCTGTCAAATGGAGTGATAGTGAATGCTGTCAACGTCTTCACCAATGCGTCTGCCGAACTAGCTGTTCTCCGTCTCCCCACGTTCATTGAAGAGATCCGGCCCGAACGGTATTCTGAAAATAAGGCCTTGATTGGCGCTATTCTGGCCGTGACGACGGCGCAATTGTTGGTACAGAGTGCATCGTGGGCCAGCCAACTTCTGTCTAGGCATCACTATGCTTTTTATGCGGAAGACATGCTGGGGGGTTCATCTTACAGGCGCCGAAACTCCAGATTGTTCAAGTGCTGCTCATTATTACGCTTCACGAATGTGAGGCGAGGGACTTCCACAAGGCATGGATGCACAGTTGTAAGTAAAGGCGACTGTTCTTTTGTTCCTTTTTTCTGTCACGTCTTCTTTCTCCTGGCCAATAAGTGCAAGGTATCGCGATACGTATCATAGAAGCTCCCTCACGTCGCTGCCTATCCACTCAACATAACTTTATCGCCCTCTAGAACGTTTTCAAAGCTATAGCTCCCGCTTGCGTTGCGATTGATCAATTATACATAACCCCGATGCGACTTTTAATTCGTGCACACAAAGTCACAAACCTAACAGATTTGGAGCGGCTCCTATAGATATCATCCTTCCACGGATCTGAATTCTGCACAAGCGACAAATCGCCAATACGATGCCGTCTCCATGGCTATCGAAACAAGAACGTACTGGGCGTGCCTCATTATGGACTGCATGGTCAACTCAGACACGTGTAATCCTCCCATGCTGTCCATGTTATAGATGATAAGATGAAGATAACACGGCCTCTCAGTGCTGTCGAGTTTTCTTTTGGACCGGATTCACCATCTCAGGTTGTTGGTTCAAATCACTTGCTTATGGGCCAGTCGTCTGAAGTTCTTGACGTGACTCAGCTCAAAGCTTTGAATATTGGTTGGTGGCTTCGATATTTCCTATCGACTCTGGAGTCTGAGCCTCGAGGTCCTGTAGAGCAGCCGATGCTGGAAGCGCCACCCCTGAGAGGTGGTGCCATGAAAGTGCCCGACAACTATTTGACGCAGCCGAACGTGTTGCAACGATTTTGCCGAAGCATCCGAGTGCGGCGTGCACCTGATGACTCTTTTTGCGGGTTTCTGCGCTGTTTCGGCGAGGGATCTCATCTTTGTGTGTCCGAATATCCACGCATAAATTTGGGTGGAACCGAATGCCAAAGAACATTTGGGAATGTGCCTGGACTACTTGGAAAAGTTCCGACATGTCTGGAAGATTGCTGGTGATTGAGTAAGCGGACTTGGCACGAAATATCGAAAGCTTTGCCACGTGCCACTGTACTTACTCGAAGGATCAGATTACGACTATTCGACACGCCTTCTTGCTTTATGAACAAGCTATAGAAGACCGCATTCAGTTCCAGGGCAAACCGGGCCGATTTTGACATATTCATGGATCTGTCCACGAGTTCCGCGTGGTGGATCGTTCAGATGAGCACAATGAGAGATTCAGGGTGCGGAAAGACCATCAGAGACGGGAAACACTGCAATGCCGGCCGCGACGAGTGAATATTGAATCCAGCACGCTGTTAAATCAGTTGTTTGCCGAAGTCAGCAACAATCGAAATGAGCAGGGGGCTTGGTCTCATGCAAGATGCTGGACAATCCCTTGAAGAGGGCACCAACACCAGCCAAAACAGTTGAACGTCCTGATCACGAAACTTGGCAACTTGCGATCACGCTCGGGTCAGTATAGTCTTATTGTTCATGAAGCGAATAGCCAACATGAAAGACATGCCAACAAAGCATACTGCTCCGGCGTAATACGCAGCTGGTCTATTTGACGCGACATCAGACCCATTTGCGGACAGAGAATAAAGTCCAGCTGCAACGGGAGTACCCTGGTTCAAGTTAGCATGCAGCTGCGCGAGGAAGACCCCTTTGTTCCAGGCACTCACCAAGAAATAGCCAAAGATCCATGCCTGCCACATGATTGGCAAGATGCCCATGACATTAGAGGCCCCGAACGTGGTAGTCACTGCCAGGGGAAACAAGCTGAAAAAGGATCCCGTGCCGACACCATTGACGATGGCAAAGAAGACGAGCAGCCCCAGGCTGTCGACAAAAGGCCAGATGCACAAACTGCTCACGCCACTGAGGAACAGCGAAACGACCATACTGTTCATTGGCCCCAGAAACGAATCGGCGGAGTAGCCAGCAAAGACGCGGCCAAAAGTAGAGGCAAGGTTCCAGACAGTCAAGGCAATAAGGCCCGTTGATGCAGAGCTGCTCACGGATCTCGCAAAAACGGGTATAAAGTACGGTGGTACGAACAGTGGAAAGCAGCCGATAGCGCCACCGAGAAGGAGGATAATGCACTTGGGCTCCCGCAGACGATACCTGTGCGTACGGCTGTTAGCGATTTTCGCAGACACAAGGTCAGGGGCATGCGTAGTCTGGGTACCATACCATTGCAGTTGCGAAACCGAAGTCTTTGCCAGCGGCGGCTGCCTAATGCACCACGCCGCAGGAATACACATCACCCAAAGCATGATTCCCAATACGCGAAACGTCCACTCCACGCCTACCTTGTCCACCAACTCATGCGTCACCACAGATATGACCGCGGCGCCCAAGCTTCCTGATCCAAAGACAATACCCGTTGCGAGACCGCGATATTTCCTGAACCATTGCAGAGGAGCCGTTGCAGAAGGCTTAGGGTTAACACGTTAGCCGCCGCCGCCGCCGCAGAAATCAGCAAGAAGAGAGAGACAAGATGCGAGAAAGGGAAGGCCATCATACCAGGGTAATCAACCCGCCTCCCACACCAAACAAGATCCCATGTGTGATGAATAACGCCCACAGATGTCCTACCACCCAACTTGAGAGGAATTCCCCTAGACCCAAGAACACTGCCCCCGCGAGAGCGACCTCCCTGCAGCCGAATTTGCGGACGAGGTGCCCTACGAGAATGCACAACGAGACCATGAAGCTCGTGGCCAGGGAGCCTACAAATGTAAGTGTCGTGAGGGAGTAGCCCCTCGAGTCTGCGATTTTGGTTTGCAGGATGCCCCAGGCGTAGATTATGCCCATGTACATGAATATGTTGACCGATGCCGCTATGGCGACGATCCAGGAGCGGAAGGTATCATGGTGGGGTAATCCGTCGGAGGCTTCCTTGGATGGTAGGCCGTGATCTGAGGCGGAGGAGGTATGATCTGAGGAGGCAGATGTGATGATTGTTGATGTCGTTGATGAAGGCTGGGCCTTTTCTGTGAGGGCCATGATGATGCCTTGTCTTGTAGGAGGATTGCTTTCGGGAGTAGAAGCTGTGATAGGTAGTCTCCGGCCGGATGTAGATGCTGTGATGGGTACTGTGCTTCGGATGTATGTAGATGCTGTGATCGGTCCTCTGTATGTGTGATCTAGACGGGATTGAAGAAGAGGAAAGACAGGTATGTATCAAGCACAACGAAAGTCAGACACATCACACATGGATCAAGAAAATTCTTCGGGACAGCTACAATTTTCTAACGTAACGGATTGGGACTCTAGGGGCCTAAGGGGTATAATAAGCAGCCAAAGCATATTTTTTGGCAAGTTTGCTGATTTTGCTGCAATCGGCTCTTGGCTCCTCCACGTTAAGCCGACAAAAACCGAAGCCGAAGCCAATCCCATGGAAGGATTTTGTTTAACCCTGAAGTTTGCATGGCGATAAATGCGCTGCGAGCGGATAACGCCTCGCTGGTGGATGATAACGGTGGGGTCCTTGCATGCCGAGCTCGAAGGAAGTCCTGGGCTCAGGCGACGGGAATGCAGAATGCGCGACAGGGAGTCATTGTCCGAGACAGAACTGAGAAGTGAGAATTTAGTTTC
The DNA here is from genome assembly GCA_029405325.1 of Claviceps purpurea. NCBI lineage: Eukaryota > Fungi > Ascomycota > Sordariomycetes > Hypocreales > Clavicipitaceae > Claviceps > Claviceps purpurea. The sequence goes on along the minus strand of CM055783.1, from coordinate 521,536 downwards.
TTGAGTCTTGAATAGTTTGAATTGGCTGAGGTTGTTGAGAAGAGGTATGTATGTACATGTGTACATATGCAGGCGTGCTTGACTAATAAGCTGTGTAATGTGTATGATGCATTCTGTATGACGGAGTACATACATAGCTGCGGTACAACTTCGACCCGACATCGAATGATCGAAGTTCGACCGAGTGCGTGCATCATGCATGCATGGAAAGGTGGGTGTGTGGAAAAGTTTAAGTGACAGCTTTATCGCTCCTTTATCGTGCGCTAAATACTCCTTGGTGCAACCTAAGACCCAGACGCCACGAGTATATGCCGGGATTCCGGGATCTCTATCGGCCCTTGTGCCTGGCAAGCAAATGGCAGTGCCAATCGGGTGTGAAGGCGGCTACGTACGGAGAAATAGGTATGTACATACATACAGGCACATATGTACATACCTACATGTGTAGTCTGTCGGCCTCGGGTTAGCCTACAGGAGTAGATTCAAGATTGCCTTTCGGCTTTTTTTATCTTACAACGGCACCCGCCCTCACGACTGGCCTCAAAAACCTCAAAAACGCCACCGCGGCTATTTTGTTCGTGCGGCTTACAGGAGAATGAGTTATTGTAGGTACATATTGCACGCAAGACTCAGGGTACGCTGCATAGGTATGTGCCATGTGGTACACTGATTGGTGTCTCCGTGCAGCCACACGCCAAGTCGCAGAAGCAAAACTACAACGAGTAATACCTACTTGCAGCAGCTTCGGGGCCGGTTCATAGTGCTTATCGAGGCACCTTACGGTCTTACCCTCATATGAATGATGATGGCATGGCCAGTTATGAAATTCGCCACGGTCCAAGGCGGCACTTTGTAGTGACGCAACAGAAACCTCACAAACGGAACGACTAAGCTAATGATGTACTTAGCTGGTTGTATTGGAACAATCCCACCACTAATTGCTGGAATGACTTGGAGCTTAATAAAAAGGAGCATCGGCAGGTACATACATACATAACCCTGAACTATACCCAGTACTATACCGAGTTCGGTCCTTTGGTTTCGATGGAGATCTTAGTTGAGATGAAGGCGTGCGTCAGACTTCAATGACTATCTGCTGCTAAAATTCTGACGCAGCCGCGTGGATGCATCATGCATCGTCCTGAGCGCTCCAATCTCAATGGATGGAGAATCACGTGCCAAGTTCATAGAGATCGCAGGACTACAAAATGCATCAGGATTCAGCACCCCCTCTGGCCGTGTGTAAAGACTCATGATCCATCATCAACGCGTCTTTTGGCCAACCGCGGAAAGCTCAACAGGGTCACTGTGCGCTCTTCGTCAAAATGCGTCACACGGGCCGACACACTTGCCCCAGACATTTCCGCACACGTCATGCCTGTCATACCTACCTCCTAGTCTTTTCTTTGGCCTCCCTGTGATCTAGGTATGCTTTTGGCAAGCCTCCTGATGGAGGACATTTGTCACAACAAGAAAAGATTATGTACGGATGGTTGTGATTGTTTCTGAACGGGAATTCGGCCATGAGTCCATGGCATTCAAATTTCACGACGATCAACAGGAGTCAGGGTTGGGTAACACTGTAACAGTTGGTTGCTCGCGAGCACAGCTCTTATATTACTACCTGCCTTGTGTTTGAAGAGTTTTCGTCATAATATCATAATGCATCGCGATATTGCAGCATTGCTTCGACGCAATGATTCATCTTTCCGTGTCCAGGAGTGGACACTGGAGGAGGCTCAGGAGAGGTCCTGTCGGCAAACTGCACAATCTTGTGGTCTGGATCCATCGATCAAACAAGGCGACTTGACAGATTATAGATATGCCCAATGGTTGTGCGGACGAAGAACTTTCAAGTTTCAACTGTGGCTGCGTAAAACACTGGAGTTTGGTCAACCATGGCATAATACTTTTGCAGCTTGTTGATTGTTCTATGTAGCGTTGATGCATTGTCATTGAGATCAAGTACCTTGAGTCTGGTCGTTTGCTGCCTCGATCTTTGCCCGATCAGTGATCACATAGGCAACAATGATATCCGAGATACTTCCGTATTCATTCACAGAGCCTCCAGGCTCCTTTTTCGATGGGCTTGCTTATCCATCGATCCACCAAGGCGACAGTAAGGCTATCTCAATACCACATGATCGGGCGTGCTCTCGACGGGCCTGGCCATCTCCTTCGAGTGAATCGAGTCACAAAAGGTATATGTTGAAACTTGAATAAATCAAGAATGTCATTCATGATTGAACCAAGCGAGGGCGTCCGATTGTTAATCCGCATCATTGACAGGTCGTCAGGCGAAAAACATTGAGAACGCCCGGATCTAGGAAGGGAATGGGTACCAATGGTCCTTTCTGACGTCAGACGCTTTAGGTGGCGCCAGCCCGATCATGTAATCTGGGATAGCCTTACTGTCGCCTTGTTGGACCGATGGATACACAGGCCCATGATCCATCAGAGAAGGAGACTCTGTGAAGGAATACGGAAGTATCTCGAATATCATCGTTGCTGATCTTATTCAAGACTCTTGATCGGGCAAAGATCGAGGCAGCAAACCGGCCAGACTCAAGGCACTTGATCTCATGCATCAACGCTGCATAGAACAAGCTGCAAAAGTATTATGCCATGGTTGACCAAACTCCAGTGTCTTACGCAGCCACAGTTCTTCATCCGCACAACCACTGAGCATATCTGTCAAGTCGCCTTGTTCGATCGATGGATCCAGACCACAAGATTGTGCAGTGTACCAACAGGATCTCTCCTGAGTCCCCTCCTGCACTCCTGGATGTCATCCGGGGTCCAACCGGGGACCGGGTCTAGGTTGTGACGTTGTCTAGAGCACTAATGTTGTTGTTGGTCAGCATAGCATCAACAGTTAGTTGAAGGATTATAGAATATGACCGATTCAGACCGAAGCAGCGAATTCTTCTGTGAGATTGATCATTGTTCTCTCCATTGAATGTGCAGCTTGTTCTCCAGCGCGTCCAATGTCCATAGCACTTCATTATTGGAGGCACTGTCAAGAATAAAATATCCGACCTTTTGCTGGAAGGAAGCTTACAGTGCATAGTGGCTAGGGCTCCGTGCGAGTATATACCTCAATCACTCGAGTTTTGTAGGTGTCATACTCGTCGAGGATCTTGCCCCAGATGGCGCTGTGCGTCAGGACTCAGAAGAGCTTTCCCCTTCTTGACCATTGGATTTAAATACTCGAAGATGTCATGTGATTCTCCCCACGGAAAGATAAATTCTTGTTGACGATCCAACGGACAAGAGGGCGCTGAAATGTGTCCATGTTGAATCGAGCGACCACTGACCAGTGCATCTTGAAGGAACTCTCTCTTCCGTAACCCGTTTCTGACTCATGAAGCCGTGAAGGTTTGTTCGGTTGGGACGTTGCTCGAGTTTCATTCGATTAGCCTTCGAAGGACCCAGGTTATAAACATGGTGAACTTGTGAACTCTGCCGAGAAAGGTTTTCATGTTAGGAGTATTGCATGCGACATGCGAAGCAGATTTGGGAACTTTTTTTTCACAATACAACACAGCCAGGAGGATACCTTGGCCGCCTGTGCTTCTGGGTTGGAACTTGCAAGCCATAGCCACGGTCCCAAAACCATGCAAAGGCTCGCCCAGTCCGAATTGAAAGAATCCAAGGATCGCGAATTTTCTGAGGAACAGGCTTTAACGATGGCGGGGCTGTTGTGGGATGCTTGGGACTCGGAGGATGGGCGGTCTGCACTGTGCAGCAGTTGAAGAAGTCGAGTGAGACGTTGTATCGCTTTGAGATGCCATGTTGAAACTTGAAACTTGAAAGATATCTCGGATATGAGTGCGACTCGAGTAGGTAGTGGGTACAAGACGCAGTTTATGAACTTTGTAAATTGAAGCTGTGGCCCCTGGGCCCGGATTTGGGGTCTGAGCCCTGAGCCCTTGACTTCGAGCAGTGTTGGCCATCTATCTGCGGACGTAGACGAAACTGTGGACGTAGATAGATGTAGGCTACATCTATCAATCTATGGAGGACTCGTCCTGTTCTCTATCTACCAAAATTCGATCTACGTAGACGAAATATAGGTAGGTATGTACCTATGTTGAGGAATCGCAGTGTAAACTGCGGTGTTGACGGATTGGGTTAGTCAGGGCTACGGTCACGTGACCACGCAAAGGGGTATTCGAGTCATCCTGGCGAGAATCCATTCTAGTATCGTAGACAGGTATTCAACCTTGAGTCACCTTATAGTGAATATAAGGCGTCTACCACTGTGCACTCATTCAATAGGTTATGAGCCCGGGAGCCGCAAGTAGACGCGACTTGTTAGGATCGACAAACGAAAGGTCGAACAAAGCCTCTAACTGAAAGCATGTGTTAGAGCCTAGCGACAGGTACGACTGCTGGAAAAGCCGAAGCAGGAAAGAAGCCTTCATGAACAAACAATCGACAAACGCAAGGTCGAACAAAGCCTCCGACTAAAAGCAAGTGCCGGAGCCCAGCGATAAGTAAGACTGCTGGACAATCGAAATAATTCGCAGACGAAAGTAAGAAAAGCACCCCCCCCCTCCTTTTCAACATGGGGAAAGAACGTCGGGCCTTGCCCATCCTAGATCGAGAGAATCATCAAGACTGGCTACGCCGAGTCAAGATCGCCATCGACAGCAAGGACGTGGCTATCGCCCTTCACTTTACCAAGCACGAGTACGCTTGGATAGAGCGAGAAGGTGGCGCCGCCAACGCCACCCCTACAGCATCGACCGGCGCGGCATCGGCCGCCGCCGCATCAGACGACCCAGAAATGGACGACCTGTCCAATTGATGGGAGCCGGCAGTAAGCTTGACGTGAGGATTGCCGGCCGGATCTTGGTGAAGGAGGGTCGGCCGAATCTCTGTTCGGGATGTCGGCATGGGCGTCTGATGAGGAAGCTGAGAGGGCAGGAGCTTCTCTCGAGGGACAGGCTGAGGCTGCGTCGGAACAGGGAAATATTGCAAGGGCGGCACACGAAAAACATGCAGGCTCTTCTTCTCAGACGTCGACGGGATTTGTGACTCCGTCACCTTGGGCGAAAGTTGTCGTAGGTGACGGTGAGCGAGAGGCGGCTGAAGATCCGTTCCGGGGGCAGGCCGGGCTTGTTGAGTGTGTATCGGAAACGTTGGGAACGAGGGGGGTCTTAGAGCCACCACAGGGGACAGTTGTTGCGTGTGTCGTGGTGAACCTGCCGCTGACCTTCGAATTCGTTCCAGTTGTTCTCGGTTTCGTGCTTCAATTGCAGCAAATCGCATTTGATTTAACCGGCTCTCGACATCGCTATTCTCCTCAACGGCTCTTATCAAGGCGATCGGGATTTGCAGTCCTCGTTGTACTGCGATCTTCACTCCCCCCTCAATGAGAAAGTCGCGGAACTCTCTACTGACTGGATTGCTGATGAGGTTGAAGGACTTCACGCTCCAAAATTCAAAGTTCTCGCGAAATGTAACGGTCAATGCAAACCCCGTTAAATCTCGTCTAGTATAGTCCCTCATAAGATATGCAACTCGATTGTTCGCAGCGATGCTCGATGCATTATCATGGTCGATATCCTCGTGAGATCTGTTCCATTTGGTCGAGAAATATCTGGTATCAGCAAAGCCATGAAATGGCTTAGGGAAATCAGTCGCAATCAGCGGTTTCGGGGTCGGGGGTGAATGCAAGCGAGGTTTATCTCCCCTCGGCTGTCTCGCTGGCAGGATCTGTCGGTGATCCATTGCGGGAAATTGTCGATCAACAGGTTGGAGTTGATGGTTTTTCGGGTACAAGGACTTATCGGGGGACGAGATCCTTGTTACTGACGGGTATAGTCAAGAGATATTCGACAAGCTTGGTCGGGTGTCTTCCGTGGATGACGGAATAGAAGGTAAGTCAGTTAAGGCTTCCCTTCCTGAAAGCTTGACTGATCGATGAATGGCTCCTTCGTCTAAGGTAACTTGTGGCTTGGCCAGAATGCACCTTAAACGCCGCGATATTCGACCTTTTCAACAGCGCGCACCGGATGCTCTCGCTGTTGTGTCTTCTTTCTATAGCACGTCGTCGTCCGAACGCGGGTATGGGTCGGGTTCGACGTCTCTTCCTACAGAGGCGCAATTCTTTCGGCCGTGGCGGATGGTCGCTCTCCTCGAAAATCCTTGCCAATCTGCGATTCGTAACCAACCGGTTATTCGAACCACAGCATTCCTCCTCCTACTTGTATGGATACCCTCTTGGTTGGCTTCAGGTTTCTAAGCAAGTGGATTTGGTCAGTCATGGGCGCTCGACACCGGAGCCAGTTCACCCATGACTGACCAAATCCACTTGCTTAGAAACCTGAAGCCAACCAAGAGGATATCAATACAAGTAGGAGGAGGAATGCTGTATTCCACGCTCAAAGGAACAGCATTAGTTTATGCGGTAGATGGAAGCTCGTGTCTATTACAGAATGTACTCTTTGTTCCTAAGTTAGGTGTAAATTTGATCTCTGCAAAGAAGTTGTGCAAAGGTGGCTTTAGAGGAACCTTTGACGACAAGACCATTTCTATTACCAATGGGAGAAAAACTGTCTTGACTGCCGAACAACAGCATGGCCTCTATTTCGTGAAGCACATTTCCAAGAAATTTGACGGCAAGATCATGGGAAACAAGTGTGACAGTAATTCCATCCGAGCTATGCCGGCAAATGCAGACCTCAGCGACGACGACAGTGATACAGACGCAACAAAGGACAAGAATGTACAGGGATACCTCAAATATCATCGACGATTCGCACACCTTGGACCCGACAAGATCAGGAACCTGCACAAAGTGACGACACTCCAGAAAAAGGTCAAGATTCCCACAGACCTCGATATCTGCGACGTGTGTTCCATCACTAAACTGAGGAACAAGATTCCGAAAGAACTGAGTGCATGGCCGAAAACCATACTCGACTTGGTCCAATTTGATGTCGCAGGACCATTCCCAACTACGATCCGAGGAAACAGGTGGTTCCTTGCGATTATCGACATCTGCTCAAGAAGAGAATGGCTCTTACCACTCGCACTTAAGAGCGACGCCTACCAAGCTCTCAAGAACTGGAAAGTCGAAGTGGAGAAGCAGACGGACAAGAAAATCAAGAGAGTGAGATCCGACAATGCACCAGAACTGCTCAAGCGAATGACTGGCACATCGAGGACGGGGTTGTTGCGCAATCAACGACGATCGCATCATCGCACCAGAACGGTCCAGCCGAACGCAGCATACAAACGGTTGAATCGACATGAGAGCTATGCTTGAGGAAGCAGAGCTACCGATTGAATTTTGGGATGAGGCTGCAGAAGCAGATTGCTACATGCGAAACCATACGGCCACAGGGCCGATGATCGATGGTGAAAGGACCTGCCCATTGAAGGCATTCACCGGGAAAACCCCATCGATTGATCACATTCGCAAATGGGGCAGCAAATGTTTCTACTACGTTGACAAGAAATCTGTCCCGGCTGGGGAACGACATGATAAGCTGGTAAAGCCTGGAAGAGTGGGAGTGTTCATGGGCTACTCGGAACACACCACTAAGCACTTCAAGGTTTATTCACCAGAGCGAGGATGCACCATTATGTCCAGCAGAACGATCATCAAGGAAAGCACGAAGGGAGGATCCGTTGATCTGAGGCTACGAAACTGCCCTGCCGGACCACAAGGCACTCGAAATGTGGCACCGGACAGGCGACCTAGAGGCAGACCGAGGAAGTTGATGACGGAAGCGGTGGGAGAGTCCATCGATGTGGAAATGATCGACTCGACTGCGCCTGCTGAGGCACCAATTGTCGAAGAACCGCTCGCGGAGACGCAATCCCTGGAGGAGATAACCGCGAACCCGCCAGATGTTGAACCACCGCTGACTGCCCCAACAATGGAAACACCGACAGTAGCTCTTGTGGAAGAGGCCGCTGACGATGCGCAGCCAACGGATGCAGCTCATGACACTGAAGTAGACCTCCTACACGAATCACAAGATTCTCCAGGACATCATGTCGAAGATAGGCAGGAAGTCCAGCAGGACGACAACACGACCACGGTTACGGGCTCGGAACAGCCCCGATATTTCACCAGGGCCACCCGTAAACGAGCAATGTCTGATACAGACGAAGAAAGCATCGCAAAGAGAGTGCGCGCCATGATTGCACACCTACTTTCGAACAGTACCGATGTCAAGACGTATCTGAACCTTGATCATGAGTCGGCATTCCCCGCTGAGGTGATCGCTGGCATCCAAATTCCTCGATCCTACAGGGAAGCCATCAACGGCAAAGATGCCAAGTTTTGGCGTGGGGCTATGGCAACAGAGATGCTTAACTTGCACGCAAATGGGACATTCCTGGAAGTGGTGCCACCGAAAGGAGCAAACTTGGTATCTTGCAAGTGGGTTTTCACGGTGAAGACAAACCCCGATGGAACGCTTGAGCGATACAAGGCACGACTGGTCGCAAGAGGTTTCAGCCAAGTACACGGAAAAGATTACGACCAAACGTTTGCGCCAACAGTCCGCATGGACACGCTTCGACTGTTCCTTGCAATGGTAGCTGCATAGGATGATGAATGCTCCTCGCCAAAACGACATTCGAAACTTAACAAAATGATTTTGTCGTCATAAGATAATGGATGAGACACGATACATCGATTCAGCTCGCCCATGGCCCCAGAGAAGCAGCATTCGATGGCGTCACTTCGCAAGGTTTGAGCAAGTGCGGTCACAAGTACGCTCACGCCCTTGACTGCTCAGCGCTCACCGATATTGGACGATCGCCAACGCGTCGAACGAAAATTATCCATCTTCTCTGCCAATACCCTCCTTTCCCGACCGTTGGAGCCGTTTGAAGGTAATTAAGAGTTAAATTGAGTCGTGTGAGTGCCTAAGGCATTTCTTGAGAGTATACGAGCGGGAAGAGGGTACTACAACTTACATATTGATGGATACGAATCCTTTGAACAGCCGCCCGGGCTACGATCTTATTGTCGACGTAGAAGTCCACCACGACTTTCTCCCTGACCTGAAATTAGGCTGTGATACTGACGACGATGGATAGGAGTGAGGTTAGGCAATCGTTGCCAGTTGGTTGCTCGCGAGCGCTTCTCTCATGTTACAACCTGTACATAAGTATGAGAAGTTTTCGTCACAATTCATCGCGATTTTGCCGCTTACATAGAAGCCAATGAGCTGTCGATGCTACATCTTTTTTATTCCGGAACTGTGTTCTCCCTACTTGGTTTGCTTCCATTGCCTCAGAGATGCCCCCTTTCCTGTTCTTTGCTGTCTTATTCTAAGCCTTTCGTATCCCTCGATAACCCTCTTTCAAAATAAGTCGGAATGGCATTTCACTCATGACGGCAGGCCGCATAATAGATCCCCGACTAGTGAGCATGCGGCAGGCAGCCATTCCCAATACACTCTCAGATGACCAGGCTCATAATTCCCGCTGCAATGCCTCCCTTCACTATCTTTTGTCTTCTCACCTCCGCGGCGCTTTGAGGATACGCAGCCGTCGCAGCGTCATAGGGGCCCCCTTGTGGTGGCATTTGTGAATTTTGCGGAGGAGGGCCATAGTTCTGATAGTTGGCAGCAGGTCGTATTCGTGCATCGCCGCCGTCCTGGGCCTCTTTGGAGCCGCCGCAACCCATTTGGAGAGCTTTTGGCGTGGTGTTGGACGAAAAGAGAAATCTGTAGTGGTGGGTGGGTGTCGACCGTTGCATCAAGGCCCAAGGGTGACAAGATGCACATAGGGCGTTCCTTCTCAATAAGGATAACAATGGAAGTTAGGTGAAAATTTTGTTTTAGGCATCTTAATCTTGTCAACGGTCGGGGGAACGCTTTATTATAGCTCTTCTATGGAGTGGCATCATAGGAGACAATTGCGAAAAAAAAGTCGATCGGGTCTTCGGCACGGTCCAGAGGTTTCATCATGGCCACTACGCGTAATTTGATGAAGACCGTTCAAACGCGCGAGACTCGCCCACCTGTTCATTGCCACTCTACGTAATCACCTTGGCGTTTCAAACTTGACAAGGCAAAGATGAGACTGAACGCAGTACATTCTGTTTCACATTCAGACAGCATTACTCTTCAGTGCTTCTTGAGAGACAGTCACACTGGGCCGTGCCTACATACGTTCAGGTAGAACCTTGAGAGCACCTTTGCAAGATAAACCCCGAATCTGAGCCAAAAGTGAGAGCTTATGATCCGAGAAACAAAGGCGTCAGGGCGCATCATGCATGATTCACGAAGCGTGTTTGTCCGACCCATGATCACCCATCCGAAGTCACTGTTTGCACTACGTACCTGTTCCAAATTTGGCTCACCTTTGAGCAGGGCAGCCTTGATTCCACACGAAAACAGCTCACCGCCGACATGGGTATCACATATTCACAGATACGAGACAGTTCGAACGAATGGGAAATTCTAGTAGTATAGCTTGAACAACCTTAGTCGGTTTACAGTGAATATACGGCGTCTGTCACTGTGTACCCGTTCAATTTACAATCCTATTACCGTCTCGGAGACAGGCTGCAAGCACGATCTCCGGGTCGTTTTGTTCTGCCGACCAAAACCGGCCCTCTTTCTTGAACAATAATCTCATCTAGTGCCGTCTCCATAGCGAGTAGTGACGCTTTCTTCACAGCACCTTCTTCACGGCTTCCTTGCTGTGAATAAAAAAGGGCCATTCTCGAGCGTAGGTAAGAGGTAGCAAAGTACTAGCTTCCCGCCGCCCCGGTCCCAATGGAACAGTAAGACGAAGCTTCTTCATAAACGACTCGTGTAAGTAGATAAGATACCACACATGGCTTTATCGAAACTGTAATTCGCCGCCCACCTTAATTGAAGTATGTACTACTATGTACATAATCACACCTTGAAGTAGCGCCAAGGAGAACTTAGAAATCGTCCAGGCTCACTCTGAGCTACTCCGAGATCGTTTGCGCGAAGTGCAATCTGAGTGAGATGGACACTTTCGCCTCATAACTTCCAGATAACAAATGGCTGGAGAGCTTTTGGCGGTATACCCATTGCATTCCTGTTGCGCTCGCCGCTTACACGTTCGTGAGATGGATCGCTTGCGGGGCTTCAGAGTCTGAGAGTCCTACGGATAGTGGGAGTGAGTGTAGGATCATGGCAGTCTCTTTCTAGCTGCATAGAGAGATCCCTTCAAGTGACATATGAACTCGTTTATGCATCCAAGGATATAGCTGTAGAAATCTATATAAGTCGTCATTGCCTGCAATCTTCACCGTTCGTAAAAACAAACAGTTCCAATCCATCACATTCTACCACACTTTCATCCTATTCCTACTCATCCAGGCCCTTCTTCCCAAGAAAAACGCCCTTACGAACAAACTCCCCAGCTAGACATCATGCAGATCTTCAACATCATCGCCATCACCTTTGCCGCCATGGCTACCGCATCTCCAGTCAATACTGATGCGGTCGAGGAGGGCGTCGCCTCGGTCCAACTCCCAGCTGGTTGCAAGAAACATGACCTCGCCTGTAAGATTGAGTGCGCGATAGAACTTAGAAGATCTGCATGACCAAAAAGACTGACAGATATGGAACACCAAAAATAGTATGCGCGCTTCATCTCGTTGGAACCACCGCCAAATGCGGTTCCGCAATTATTGAAGCCGGTGCCAACCCGATAGCTGATATATCCTGCGTTGCAACCGCTGCCGGCCTTGCCTCATCCATCGATACGTGCAAGCACTGTATTCCCAAAAAGCTCGAGGCTGTGGAGGAGTAGCTCGTGTGAAAAGGTGGTGCACTTTCATGGTGAAATTTGAATGGGTCTTGTGGCGTGTGTCGACCATTCTCACGAGTAGCTCCACGACGAGATTTCCATGATGGAGAGGACTTGAGAATCTGAGATCAACATCTCCGGGCCAAAGTAGTTTTTGTCGGTCGACTGATCAACGGAGGTTTCCATGTATGCGTTCGATACGGCATGTTGCCAGATGTATCGAACCTTTAGTACTCTATCGCCCAACGAAAAAAAGCGTTCATCCATCTTGACGGGTGTATTATAATGAATAGGTGTCTGACTTCTAAGTTCTCCACCTCTGCGTTATAGGAAGAAACACTAAGCTAGTAGCCTTGTGTTGAAGAGCGACGCCTTGACTTCGTTTTGGTGCTTGCCAATGGCCATCATTTGAGGACACCCGTATGGATTTTTGGATTGAAAGATTATCGAAGGGTCACGAATGGATTGCAGTACAACCTTCAGGGCTGTGGCAAGGATCAAGTATGGGCGGGACAATGCTAGGATCAAAATAGATGACTGCTTCGAGGGACCTCGTATGTGTGAGAAAATTCGCGACGCATTGCATCGGGATTCGTTACAAAAGGCTTGGAACATGGTGCGCTCGAGCGTTGTTGCGGGAACGTCGCGGCTGAGAAGGGTCCTGGCTCGTGAGGGGGTCGTAAAGCCTGTCAGTCGTGACATGCATGTCTTGACTCTTGAGAAGTCTCAAACGAATACTGTGTCAACTGATATGGAAGAAGTATTTCGCGGATATTCTGCCGAGTAGTGGTTCTTTTGCTCTCTTCAATGTTCATCTCTACAGAGTAATCGCAATTCTACCACCGTCTCGTAGACAAGCACGTTGTTCAAGATCACAGCATCTCTTTAAAGTTCGGGGTCTTTTGTTCTGCCGACTAATAAACCCGGCCCTCTTTCTTGCAGATATCTCCCCTAGTGCCCTTCTCCATAGCACATGCGTTTTTCTTCACACCGTCTCTTTGGCTTTCTCGGAGCGACGCCAATTTAGAGTATGGTTAAAAAAGGGCCATTCTGGAAGCGTAGGTACCTAGTGGAACGTCCTGTACCACAAAGCCATGGCCGAGGATATTGGCGAGGTAAAGGGCATCGAAGGCATTGAGAGTTTTGTCGACGCAATAGAAGTTCCTTTCGACACCGTCCCTTGATCGGATTGAGAGCCCAAAGTGGCGTGGACTCCCTTACCCCCTGTTGCCGTGCGTCTGACAGCCTGTCGTTAACGACAGTAATCGTCAGCAAGTTTGAGGAGCGAGCTGTCGTCGGGTACGTAATCCTTGGCCGCCGTTACTCTGGTGGTTCCTCGGGCCCAATCAGGGTCAAAACGGACACTGATTGCGTCGACAAAGCTCTCAATGCCTTCGATTCCCTTTACCTCGCCAACGTCCTCGACCATGGCTTTGTGGTACAGGACGTTCCACTGAGCGATCCAGTTGTCGAAGGCTGAGCTCGAAGCTGGTGTTAGCGCGCTTGGCCTCCTCAAGATGCTGGCTGTACTTCTTGAGAATGCCTGTCCTAACGTTCGTTGCGTTAGGAAGCGAACCTATTGCGCAGGTACACCACGATATCTCGGACGGAAACATCGTCTGTTTCGTCCGCGTCGTCATCAGCTGGGCGTCGGCCCAATTTCTTTCGAATCTCCCGAATGGCGATCCTGTGCACATTTGGGTCGACGGTGGTGGCGATCCACCCTCGAACGGCGTGCAGCCGACTTTGCTTGACCATAACGATGTCCCTCTTCGCCTCGAACTCGCTGTAGTAGTAGTCCAGTGCCGTCTTTCTGTTTGGATATTCGTCGGCCATCTTGTCCTTGGTTTTGGCGCAGAAGACATCAAAGCATTCTTCCGCGGTCATCATGACTGGAGTCACGAAAAAGTCGTTTTCTTTGGTCGAAGGAATTTCCGGATCAACCTTGTGCCAAACCAACCGGCTGTCGCAAACTGCCTGCAGAGTGTCGTACCATTCACCCCAGTGGCTCACGCTCGAGAGCTTGAACGACAGGGTGGGAAAATTGTTTGACTTGTACATTTTGGCGATCGAGGAGAAAACTGAGACAAAAGAAGAAGGAAGTTGGACACCCACGTCCAAAGATGAATATGATGATGTGAATACAGGTAAAAGAAGTTACAGGGGAGTCTAGTATCTAAGTATAGACTTCCTCCCGGGCTCATAACTTTGACACAAAACTGTGATTGTATTGTTACTATTGTATGAAGAACCAAGCCATCTACAGGCGAGAATGTAAGAGTCTTTCTAGGTGCCGTGGTAGTTACAATAGGAGCCCATTCCACCAGAATCTGCGTAGTTCTCTAATTTCCCTTGGAAACTTGGGTAGTACTCATGATTGGTGCTTGCTCGACACATTGTCCGAGCCCCACACCTTGGGGCGAATGCATCATCCTTACTCATGTACCTACCTAGTCTGTACCTTCACACCATGGCTAAATGCAACATACATGGGTACGTAGGTATCTATTACCTCCTAGTGAACCACTAGCTTCGAGTGGCCCGGTTGCAATGGAACAGTGAGACGAACCGTTCTAGAAGACTTCAAACTTGTATGATAAGATAGCACACATGGCTTTATCGAAACTGTAATTCGCCGCTATTCACAGCTCACCTCAATTGAAGTGTTCACAATCTTGAAAGGTGAAGGAGCGCAATGTTGAAGGGAGAAGTTGGTCGGGCTCACTCTGAGCTACTCCGGGATTGCAACCAATCCCGGGGCCAAGCACAATCTGAGTGACATGGACGATTTTGCCACAACTTCAAAGATAACCGGCGGTGGGGAGCTTTTGGCGGTATCCGATGCATTCCTGTTGCGCTTACACGTTGTATCGTGAGACGGACAGTCTGCGGGGCTTCAGAGTCTCCCGTATTGCGGGAGTGAGTGCAAAACCATGACAGTCTCTCTCTAGAGTCTAGCTGCAGCCTACATAGAGAGATACGTTCAAGTGACTTATGACTTAAACTTACATCCAAGGGAAAAGCTGTATAAATCTATATAAGTCGCGATTCTCTGCAGTCTTCGCCGTTATTGAATTTTGAAAACAAACAGTTCCAATCCATCACACTCTACCACCTCTTCATCCAACTCATTCAGACTCTTCTTTCCAAGTCTTTCCAAGACGAACGTCCTCAAGACAAAACTCCCCAGCCAGACACCATGCAGATCTTCAACATCATCGCCGTCACCTTTGCCGCCATGTCTACCGCATCTCCAGTCGATACTGATGCTGTCGAGGAGGGAGTCGCCTCGATCCATCTCCCAGCTGGTTGCAGGAAACGCGACCTCGCCTGTAAGCTGCCTTGCGAATCAGTTGACCCGCGTAGCCCAAGCAAGACTGACAGACATGGTATCCAAAACAGTGTGTGCTCTTCGACTCGTTGGAACCACCGCCTCGTGCGGTGCCGCCATCGTTGAAGCCGGTGCCAACCCGGCAGCTGATTTGGCCTGCGTGAAATCCGCTGCCGGCACTGCCTCACATTATGGACAGTGCAAGCACTGTATTCCCAAGAAGGTTATGGCGGTGGAGGTTTAGTCGGGAGTCTGGAGATACCACTGATACACTATGTATGCCAGTATGGTCAATGAGTGGGGTGGTGTCTGTGGTTTGGGCTCATAAGTAGCTTCATGCTGGGAATGCGATGATAGAGAGAATTTGAGACAACGTCTCTTGGCAACATTATTTTTCGTCGGTCGACTGAGCTTTTTATGTTTGCATATAGCGTTATACATGGCATGCTGCCAAATAATTCGACTTCACGTCGGCAATTAAGAGAAGAATGTTCGTCATCTTTACGGGTTTATCATGGTGAGTAGGCGTTTGTTTTGGTGTTTGCCACGGTGGATAACGCTCGATACTGGCTCATGGCGTGATCTTAACAACACACACGTATCCTAAATAACCATGCTCACATAAAATGAGCATGCTGGAAACGAAACCAACTCTAGTTGGCTGTCCGTGTCGCGAGAGCGGAAGGATACGAAGACGGGCCAATCGGAGACTTCGACGGGGCGGCCCGTCGGGCTAGTTGCCGGATTGGTGCTTAATAATTTGCCAGAGCACAGAGACTGCGTTTTCCATGCAGGCGAGACAGGGATCTGTGGGGATAGCAAAAAGATGACACTTCGCGAAAATCGACGTAGGTTTCTCTGATGAACGTTTACGTGCTCAAACGGAGTCCTCTGTTGCTTCGCCGCGAGTAATGGCAAAGGCAACAAGGAAGGTGTAGACTGTAGTCGCAGGCATCCGTGCCTACAAACTCAATCAACAAGCGGTATGTGTATCTTACCTATTCTTTTCGATTTGGGCACTTCAACCTGCTACGGAAGACTCTACTCGGGCAAATGGCAGTGGGCACAGAGTGCAGCATCGAGCAGGTCTTGAGCATGGCGAGACTCCAAGCAACTTTGTCAGGCAGGAGCTGCGAAATGGCCGCTATGTAGGAGCCATGATTGTGAACAGCATAAGCCATAGGTTGAAATCTGGATCAGGGCGGTGAAGAGGGGCCCAGAGGCATGCTTATTAGGAAGGCTCTTTGGGTTGAAAAAAGACTCAAGAGTCAAGACTCAAGAGGAGGCATTCGCAGTCGATAACCCCGCAGCGTGAGATCACGTGGGCCGTTGGATACTGAATTACCTAGACCTTATCCAGCTAGAGGCTATGCATGTACCTGGTACCACCTGTTAGGTACATAGGTAGGTACACATTGCAACGAAAAGTCACTCCATCTCGCTTATTAAAACGTAACACCATTTGTTAAGAGCTGGCGATATCGCCGCATCTTCCTGCCTGAATGTATCCGCCTCTGTGGATTTCGGGCGGTCCTGCAGCTGTTATGTACAGAAATCGCGTCGAGATTGCGAGCAGCGTCTAGGTAGGTACTCCGCAAAGCCCACGACTTACGACGGAATCATGGCCCACGGGCTTGAGCAATGAGGAGGCGGGCGGGACCCGATAGGAATCCGGATCGACTGTCCAATGTTGTTGGCTGATTTCCAACAGCACGACGCTTGTTTCTAGCAAATAGAAGCACAAGTCTTACGAAACCTAGTACATAATGCCACATGCGCACATCGCCACCGGGTTTGGAGCCCTGCACGGTACAAACGAACAGCCTACGGAGTACATATTGTACATATGTACATAGGTACTCAATTGGGTCCGAAACACGGTCATGCAAAGACAACCTTGGATCTCAGAGATTGAGACAACTTACATACATACAAGGTGATCTTGGGGAACCGGGGGTCTGGGACAGCTCACTCATGCAACTAGAGGCCCTTTGTATGATTCGCGCCGCAAGAATCTTCAGATCCACAAGATCCATTCGGTTCTGCATACAGATTAGGTAGGTATGTACCTTTGAGACATTCTGGCCGCGCATAATGCAAGCGAGATATCTACCGGTACTTAAACATGACCTCTAGCGACGGGTAGTGCTGATTCGTGCGACGGAGCTAGCAGCTGCTAGTGCAGCCGCGAGCCTGTGACTCTCCCAGTCCATGATGTTATCTCGAGAGTTATACCTGTGACGGCCCTGGGCCTCACAGACTGTCAGACTGTGGAAATGGATGGATGACCGGGATAAGGGGAGATAAGGGCAGCCGGGACTAGCCCTGACGGTGCACGGACCACACACACACTCCACTCATGTCTCCGCGCCTCGCGCGATCTTTGTATTGTATTCCTCAACTTGGAATCTTTGGCCAGAAGCGCCGTTAGATCCACAGACCAGTGCGTCTATCCCATTAGCGGTCCGAAGGCTCACTTCATGTCACTGACAGGGGGTTGACAGGGGGCTGCAGCCAATCACGTCGTAGCTTTACGAGGAGTACATTGTGGGGCACGCAAAATTGGCACATGACAGAAAGTACCGCCGATCGCCGCCGTGACATAGAGGAACATCGGATTAACCGCACGGCGTGCTTGATTGAGAATGAATCTTCCTGCACTGCCGACTTCGCCTAAGATCAAACTTTTTCTTGCGCTTGATAATGAGCAAAGAATTCATTGCGCAAATTGGCTCGAGATCGAAATACCAACAATTGCCTTTGTGCCTAAGAGCTACATCGCACTTATCGCAACACTAGTTTGATTGAGATCGTGGCTATTACCTAATTTCTCTCAATTCAACGCCCAAGACCGAACTTCCTTTGTTTTGAGCTCGATGATTGTGATTCCCAAAGGCGTAGGGTACGCGATGAAGCATTTTTGAAGCATGCGTTTTTGGAGTCATCATGTCACTCCAAGTCGCGATCAACGAGCAAGGGGTGTGTGGGGAGCGTGACATAAAGTGAGCCTTCGGACCGCTAATGGGATTGCAGCCTTGACAATACCTAAGCCACGCTTTGTCAAGAGTGATGCTAGCTCAATACTGATCTTATCCCAGGTTACACAAAATGACATGAGTATTATATAGAACTGAACAGGCGTTCACATTATTTGCCTGTAAAATTTTTGAAGCACCGAGGTATGTACACTGGAGTTACATACGGAGTACATCGGGGGATAACGGTCCACACCAAACGTGACCAAAGCTTGTTAGGTATGGACCCGGTGGGCCTTGCCGATGACCCGATCAACCTTTGTGCCAATACATATTCGAATAAAACTTGACGCGACGGGTCGACAACACCAACTGCACGGACTTGCATATCAGGTCGATTCACCTTAACGCAGAAGCTCGCCATTGGTTACGGTACATGGGTATGTTCCTACGGATGTGCAAGCTTCATCAAGGATCCAACCTGCGCTGCCGAGTATTGGTTCCAACCCCTCACATTACGGAGTCGATGGCTACCTACCTAACCTAGGTAGGTATTATGTACGTACGACGCTGCGGAAATATTTTCAAAAAGTCCCTGAAGGATCTCTAGTCTCAAGAGGGGGGGGGGGGGGGGGGGGCTCGACGAAGATCTGGAGTCGGCGAGTCGCCGTGGAGTGTTTTGAATGAAAAGGTCGAGAGCCGCGAATGGATGCAGGAGAGTGAATGATTCCTCTGGCAATGAAAACGGTTCATTTAGCATCGGAACGGTACCAAAAAGGGGGTCTATGCAGTCGTGTAGAACGGAATTCGCGATCGGATATGGTACATATGTAATGAGGAACAAGGTTGTCTCTCCGCTCTTATGTTGTAAGGAATCGTTGCGGCTGGAAAGCTCGGGAGGAGCCGCAATGAGTGTCTTTGACATGCATCATCATGTCTTGAATAGATGTTCTGCCGAATAGGACTAACGGATTTTCCACAATCACTACCTACTACATAGCCTATTGCCGTTGCCATACAGACACGTTCTCAACATCACAGCATCATCGGTTGGAGTCTTATGTTCCGCCCTTTCGGCCTGTATCTATCTGCCTCATGCACATTATCATACCTTCTCCAAAATAGGCACGTTTCTCAGTCCACATCGCCTTCCCTTGAGGTCCTTTCAGTAGCGCCGAGGTATGGATTGAGAAGACAAGGGCCCATTCTGCAGGTCTCATCAAGTACTATATCCAAGTGGCTCCGATGCAACGAAACGGACGCAAAGTCTAAAGCGATCTAATATATTACAGACGACTTGTCAGCATACATGGCTTCATCAAGACTTGAAGCTGCTGCTCGTCTCCATTGGAGTGCCTGTATCTTGAGGTATGCGCCAATGAATTGTCGTCTATGTTCACTCCGAGCTATTCAGAGATTCGTGTGAGCGAACAGCAACCGGGTCGAATGATCGGGTACGCCAGAGATGCAAGGTGACTAATTATGGATGCTGTCGAGGGGGCCACCTTCAATTCAATACATTCCCGATGTGCTTACACAGTGCGTTGTGAGATGAAGACGTGGAATGTTCATGGGGTTCAGGGTCCTAGAGGTGTGTAAGACCACGATAGTCCCACTCTGGCTGCGTAAAGAGACTCGGTCTTGAAGTAAGGGGATTCTTCCTGCATTCTACCTCCAAGCATGTAGCCACGAATATCTATATAAGTCGTCATCCTCTACGATACTCACCGTCCGTAGAAACAAACAGCTCCAATCCATCACACTCTACCATCTCTTCAGTCTTCACTCTTCCAGGCTCTCTTTCCCAAAACCAACATCTTCAAGACAAACCCTTTCAGACAAGATGCAGATCTTCAACATCATCGCCATCACCTTTGCCGCCATGGCTACCGCATCTCCAGTCGATACTGATGCTGTAGAGGAGGGAGTCGCCTCGATTCATCTCCCAGCTGGCTGCCGGAAACGCGACCTCGCTGGTAAGCTGCCTTGCAAATCAGTTGACCCGCGTGAGCAAAGCAAGACTGACAGACATGGTATTAAAAACAGTGTGCGCTCTTCGCCTCGTTGGAACCACCGCCTCGTGCGGTGCCGCCATCGTTGAAGCCGGTGCCAACCCGGCAGCTGATTTGGCCTGCGTGAAATCCGCTGCCGGCACTGCCTCACATTATAAACAGTGCAAGCACTGCATTCCCAAGAGGTTTATGGCGGTGGAGGTGTAGCTCCAACAAATTAGTCACGACGAACAATTGCTGTGGGAGTGAAAAAGCTTCATAGACATGACTCGTTCGTTATATGTGCAAGCTCTTTTCAGCTTCTGGAATGTCAACTGAGAAACGGAGTCGGTGCGGCATCTGCCTGCTATGCTAAAATGTAGCTCCTCGACGATATCTTTTGCTGGTGGAGAGGCTATGAGATCAATGTCTTTTTCTTGTCGGTGAAGCGATCGACCGAGCTAGTTATATGTGCGTTAGCGAAGTATGAGACGATGTCGAGGTCTGATAGTGAGAAGATAAATACAGGCAATACTGATTGGCTAAGTGTGGCTGCAAATGAGGGCGTCATGATTACAATCCTTGTCGCACCGTGCACGTCGACAGAGGCATCGCCAAATAGCCTCTCAGAGCCCGCACCACAAAGCGGTAGCGGCCCTCGGGAGCGTACGAGCCCAACTCAAGCTTTCCGTCCCAGGGGAACATTGCCACTCCCATCTCATTCGGCCGGCTGGGCAGGCCAAAGGGCTCGCCAATGAATTTGACAGTCGCGTTGTGGGTGGCGATGGTGCCATTCTGAAGGGGTACGAATCGATGTGCATGAGAGTAGTTCCGAGCGCCAAGATGACGCGGAGGTGGGCAGGGCCTCAAACCCGTTCGACGTGCCGGCCTTGGGTACTAAGTAGGTGAAGCCATCGGGAGATCAAGTGGCCTTCTTGTTGGAATCGCTAGTCTACATGTACTGTCGGGCACGGTCGGCATGTGATGCACACACGCCGATTGGGTACAGCCACCCCACAGTATCTATGCAGACTCTGCATGCCCTCAACGCCATGCGAGTTGGGATCCCCTCTGATCTTCTCCTGTTCTTAGATAGACACCTAGACACCAACAAGAAGCCTTTATTCGTACACAACGAATTGAAGGTAGTTGTCTCACACCTAATGACCTTATGATGCGCATCACCTATTAATGCTATCCCCCTACCCTGTTAACCCAACACTTCTCTTTGACGTCGCTGGAAATGATCTAGACTTGGTCGCTTCCGAGGACAATGGCCTTATGGAGAGAGCCGGTGAGACCCTGGTAGGGCATGGGGAGAACGATCCGTCGGTACCGTGGATGGCAAGCTTTCGGTCGTCTTTGAGCAGCCTGACCCAGTCGGTGTCACGGTCTGTACAGCGCCGTCTGTGCAGGAGTGGCAATGCACTATATAACCATGATCAAGCTTACCTCCAATCCGTTGTATATACGGATAAAGGTTACTTGCTGGCTGTCTTCGGTTTTGCGATGAGCTTTCCTTCGTCTTGTCCCCAATTCGATGTGCCGTACGTTCGGGCCGAATCAAGGTCCGCGTGTATCTCGTTGGTCGAAAACGTTCTCCCAGTTTTGACTTGGCTGGCTATCCTATGTCGTTTATGCCGTGGCAGTTTCTTCAAAGGATGGTTGCTCTTTTGGGCGCCTGGGCGTTCCATGGTGTGAGCAGGTTGGTGGTGTTCCTTTTTGCGGGCAAAGGCCGTGCAGGGTGAATCTTCCAGAGAATATGTCTGGCAGGGGGAGGAACAGTTCCTGGTGCCAGTTTCCGTTCTGGTAGCACGTAGGGACTAATGTCGTCTCGAACGGCTCTTCTGCTGTTCCCTAGCTCATCTGTGGTTGAACCCATATTCTCTGGAAGATTCACCCTGCACGGCCTTTGCCCGCAAAAAGGAACACCGCCAACCTGCTCACACCATGGAACGCCCAGGCGCCCAAAAGAACGCCAATCCTTTGAAGAAGCTGCCACGGCATAAACGACATAAGACAGCCAACAAGTAACCTTTATCCGTATATACAACGGATTTGAGGTAGTTGTCTCACACCCCTAATGATGCGCATATCCTATTGATGTATGAATACACCACCCTATTAACCCAACAGTAATTATGTCGGGCTCATCGTTGTAGAGTATGATTTACTGAGCACCCTTTGCGACGAGGTTGCGCAGCTTGTCGTCGTAGGAGCAGGTTCCACGGCGCACGAGCAAAAGGTAGTTTTTAAGGCCAGGCGTGTTGACCGGAAGAGGCTGGCAGGCATCGTCGCCGACGTGGTAGTCGAGGCTCGTGGAGTAAAGAGGCATCGAGACTTCCCATTGGACATCCGCTCCGGGCGTGTAGAGGAAGTCAATCTTGCGGCCGCCGTCGATGGTGTACGATGAGTGGTAGCTGATGAGCGGAACTTCAATGTTGTCGAAGGAGGCCACCGCCATCGCACCTTTGCCGCTCGCGCCGTCGTTAATGTAGAAGAGGCCTGAGTCGCCGTCGTTGGCGGCCGCAATAATGCAAGGCACGCCGTGCTCGACGATAAGATTAGCAAGAGAGTCGATCTTATCATACTGTAACGCGCCTTCTGCAGCCTCACGATAGAGGATTTCCTGGTGCCAGTGCTTGTAAGAGCGAAATACGTTCACATCAAGAGGTTGAAGAAGATGTGTGCATTTGGGAGGAAGAGGAAAGAGTGGAAGTGTTCTTCTGCAAGTTGTCTCTCGCAGTTATCCAACGGAAAAACCCCGCATTTGGCCCGGAACTTTTGGGTTTGTGTGCCTCTCGAAGTGCTCGATGAATTCGATCGCGATGATATCAGTGATACAGCCTGTCTGCTTGTTGTGATAACTGTATCGTCGTCACGAACTTCACTGGGACATTGACTCCCGGGATGGTGAGGAAGGAAGGAACAGCTTCCCCAGTGGCTAATATCGCTTCAATCGCAGTAACGGATACGAGATTGTGAGGATCAGACAATCCTGGCTTTCCCACCGAGTGGAAGGTCCAGACGAACATACCGCTCTGTAGATAACCAAACCATGAAGCCAGTTTCATCAGAATTCCAAGTATTCTTAGGAAGGATGCTTTCTTCAGTTGAACCATGACTCTAATCACGATAGAAAGAGTCAATAGTTGCTCTACTTGCCCCAGCCTTTCGTTTAGCATCACGAGAATGCGCCGCAGTGCGCTTGAAGATGTGAGCGTTCTGCTTGATAAATCGCTATGCCCATCGATGTGAAGCTTGTTTCTCAGGTGGAAAGTCTCCTCGAGCAGCGAAGATCGCGTTGGCATGCTGCACGAGAGCCGGGCCCTTAATGTGGTGACCACCAAGACCTTGGCTTTTTCTTCTGGTGATAAAGCCTTGTTATGACCGCCGTTCGCTTGGACAGGTTGATGACCTTGAACTCGTGATCTCAGAAGTTGGTATGGTACCTGTAACGCCTAAGAAGCTTTCGTCCATCGTATTGTAGTATCGGATTCGAAAAAGTTCAGCGCCAGCGACAGTTCGTTCTTCAAGATTGTAGTCGTGGAAGCACGGGAATTTGAGCTTCCCAGTATCGGGATCGATCCATTTTCGCAAGAAATCATCGTCAGACTGTAGAGAACTTATTTCTGCAAAGAAAACGCGAATTGATTAAGAATTCATGATAAAGTTACAGTGGATAAAGTGAATACCGGTACAACTGCACCTTGGATACATGCCTTGTACGCGTCTTTGGCGATGATTTGAGGCGGGGTTGATGTCGTTGACCGTTGAGTCTTGACTCTTGAGTTCTTGACGACGGTTGACGTCGTTATGTGGGTCTTCGAGGGAAGTCCTATACCATATGTTAGGTACCGGACGAATAATTAATGGTGGCGCATAGGTTTTCCCCCCTGCACTAGGGTTTTTCCTGTGCGGCTTATGTAACAAGATGTACTAGATATTAGGTTCGCCTAACTAGAGTAATTAATAATAATAATGTTAGGTACCTGGTACCTGATGTACACACGCCAGTTTTGCACTGACAAGGACTGCGGAAACGGGATTCCTTCCTGGAAACCTACCACGCTCGCGATGGCAACACCGAGGAAGCTGGGAACTCCAACGACATACGCGCGACACTCACCAGACCGACCTTGCCGACCTGATGCACCGCGATGCTGCCCAACACGACAGCCGCGCAATTTTTTCGCCCACAGCGTCTGGGAACATGCTGCCAGAAAGCCCCTGCTTCCAGTTCTCTGGAAGCACGCCGGTCACCGTCAGCCAAGACGCCGACTCGGCTCATCAGCGAAACCGATTGCGATCGCGTCGTTAAGATATAATCGTTCCGCGCCATGTGCGAGGCTTTTGACCACTGGTCCTGGGTACATCCTCGCTCAGGACTTCAAACGACACTACATGGGATACTGGGCTGCTGCCCTGAACGGCGAGTCCCCAGCCTGCCCGACCGAAGAAGAACACGTACGCCTCTGTCGCCTTCCCGACCACTACGTACTGAAAACCCAGAAAACTCAAACTCAGCGACAGACGTCATGTGCCACTCAGCGGGCTGTAGCCTCTTGGTACGATTCGACCGGGACGCCCCAACAGAACACAAAAGACAAGACAAAGGACAACAAAGGGTGAGCGGCAATACTCTCAGGATTCCGTAACGTTACAACGCGAACGAAAGCCGCAAGCCAACGAAAGTCCTCATGACCCCCAAAGGCCTCGACCAAAGAAGAGAAAGACGTGACTGAAATTCAGTGAAGATCTAGACTACGAGATGACCAACGAGGAGTATGTTTAAATACATGAAGCTTTGGCTGGAACACAGCACATGACCCGCAGGCTACAGCCGAATCTATCGGCTTCCACGTAGCAATACCGGTGCAATATCGGGACAAAGACCCATTCGCGTTCCGGCAGGCGGTGGCCGAACGAACGAACATCCCCCTTCACAGGGTCCCGACTCTAGCCGGACGAAGGCAGAGTGGGCGATTAACCCACAGACGCACCAAATAGGGACCTTCTTCTAACGAAAGAGGCGTCCTGGAGGCCGGAGGTCTATCATAGGCGCTTCTAAGGTTGACCGACACAAGGTTTGGCACACCTACGTGGTGAAGAACTGCCCGAGGCGCTTCTTCAGCCTCACCGGGGAGCCGATCAACGCTCTTGAGGCGGCGAAGGAAGAGGTCTTGCCGCAGACCACGCAGCAGCCCTTTGTAGCGTCCACCTTCGTTCGACTGGTCGTCGAAACGACACGACGAGGGTGAACTTGCGGAGGCCTATGAGATCATATCCCTCCAGGAACCATGAACAAATTGCAGGGCACAACCTGCGCGAACTCTCACACACTCCGACTACGAGATCTTCTCCCAAGTGCATAACTGGAAGGCCTACGAGTAGCACTTGGGTTTCGTTCTCGGATTTTCGTTGACGTTGATCGTTGTGATTCCGTTAATGCGGACGCAGAATACACCTGGAGAACCGTTTGGAACGTAAATCAGTCGAGCCTTGGTTTCGAGACGTGCGGCCTGCTCTGCGTCCACGTCAACGAAATTACGACGATCAACGTCTATCGAAACTCCGGGAACGAAAACCAAGTGGTTGACGCACTCCTCGAATTGAAGCCAGGATACCGCCGAGACCGATCATCGCCGGGGACTCAAATGCGTGCCACTCATCGTGGCAACCGAGCGCAAATCCTTCTGGATAGAGAGACACGATTGCCGACTGAATTGACCGCAAGCGCCTCTAGCTGCTTAACGAGCCTGGTGTGGCTACGCATAGGCGCGGCAACACTTTTGAGCTCTCTATTTCGAGCATCCCGGGAGCCTCGAGCCAGGCTGAAGACCACCTGCACTGCTCCTCCGATCACTCGACCATTAGCATCCTGGTCCCCGGCCCCCCAGCAAGGTCCCGTCGCGGAAGCTACCCAGAGTCCGCACCGCAGAACAACTCAAAAGATACGCAGAGGTCGTGAAATATACCGTGCGCCCGTTGAACCCCGACCCGGGCTCAGCTGAGGACCTGGACGCATTAGCCGCGGACTAATTGACGCCCTACGCACCGCTGCCAAGGCTGAAGGGATAGGCAAAAGCTTTAGAGCATCTCCGCAACATGAATGCCGAATCTGAGCAAAAGGTGAGAGTATCAGGAAGCGGAAGCGTCAGGGCACATGATGTGAAGGCGGACGACAAGAGGTTCACAGGGCTCCGATCGTGCCAACATCACACAATTCTTCGCAGATGTACCTGCACTGCTACTGGTGCTTGGGGGCGAAAGACGCGTCCGAAGTCACTACCTACCTACCTTTCTGCACTACATTGTCTCATACCTCCTGTTCCACTTTTGCCTCACTTCTTTTTCGGTCCCGGCAAGCAGTATTACACGTACGTTGTCGATGGCTCGACGCGGTGACTTCTTCTCAAACGACACGTTTCCTAGAGCCTCAAAAAAGTAGAAGGCGCATGACGTTTGGAAGGCCCTCCGTGGGTGTTGGATAGATGCTTACCCAGGACCCCCTAATTGGATCGTCCACGACGACGGCAAGAATCTTACATCGGCGAAATTCCGTCACTCGGCCTACCTCATGCCCATCGCCCCCGAAGAAGTCCCTGTCGATGCCCACCACAGCATCGGAAAGATAGAGAGGAAAGGTACCACATTCCCCTGCGTCGCGCTAGTAGCTACGACGTAACGACATCGTCAAGTAAGAAACAGGCGACCTCCTCACCCCACTGCAGCGCCTTCAAATATCGGTCAAATCTGTATGTAAATGACTCTGCTGGGCCAAACGGTCTGGTTCACACCCCTTTTCTATTTAGTCTTGCTAGCATACCCAAGGATGACTGGCGACTCTCCGCAAGCCATGAGCGATGCAAGGGGTGCGTTGATCTCTGCTTGGTCAAATAAATCGAAAGGCTTGCCAGGTGTGTAGTTAGTGATCTTGCCTTCGTGGCGCAGAGTAACGAAGGCTAGCTGCCATAGCTGGTGATGATGTTGTTGTAGCGCGACGTAGGGGGATGGGGTATCTTTGTATCTTGATGGGCGGGGCAGACGGGTATGTCCGGCCTGCATACCTAGATATAATATAGTGTCGCGCCGGCTCGGTAGATGAGAACTCTCTAGATCTCAGACAGGGGTTTTCTCAGGAACTTTAGGCTCGGCCTTTGCTTTAGCAGAATACGTCGCAGGGGGGGAAACTATTGAGCCAGGCCCTAGGGACAAGTTCTCTTCTGCAAAACCTCGCGAATATTTGGTAACTGGTTAACGATATAACCACTGATCAGTTTCGACTCGTAAGGGAATCAATAATAGCAGGAATGCAGGCGTAACGAATAGCAAAGGAGCCTGTGTAATCTTGTCCCCGGTCTGGTGGCCAGTAGTTCATGAGTTTGGGTTTTGAACATCGAAATTCCGAACTACATAGCCAAGCATTGTCTACCTATATCCCTAGGGCCGCAACCCAGAGCCCTCGGTCATGAAGGTCGGAAATCTTACCAGCCATTCTCTTTTCCTGCGTCGTTCATTTGGACGGTTCTAACACTATGCATGTCAGTGGTCACCATCAATCCTTCACACAAGCGGGCCGTTGAAGCGCCTTGGCGAGTCTAAGACACCCCAAACAATCGATAACTGCCGGAATCGCTCAAAGCTATGTGCCGGGTTATGTCATCGTGATGTCACGCCTAAGGACAAGTGGGGCATAGGCGCATATGTCACGCACGCTTATTGGCTGCAGCTGCATCATGTGACCGAAGATGTCTCTCCCTTTTTCTCCTTTCCTTTTTTAGATACTCCGTAGACATAAAGACATTATTGAATTTTCAGCCCGACACTGCATTGCAAACATGCGCCTTTTACACTACCGGGAGTGTCCTGTCTCCCCCGATATCTTGTTAATTGTTCACCTGTCGTGTCAACAATAACCATCTCGTCTCTGATAACGCAAGCGTCGGCATCTATGATCTAGCCGCCAAAAAAAGCGCACTCACCCCTACGAAGACTTCTCTTTCTGTCCAACGAATCTCCGAAGCTCGCCTAATAGGTTGCAGTAGCCCCAAAGAGGAGGCAATGCAACGCCACTACCTACCTGCTGCTAAGTATGTACGGCATTTTCCCACCACAAGGTGAACTCTACGACTAGGGTACACATACGACGCGGCGTACTCCGGAGTCCGTACATATCCTCAAAATGTCCGGAGACGAGGAGACAGAAGGCGGTAAAGGCGGGGACTATCTCGGACTCCCGAGTGTCGGACTCTCGGGTCTCGGACTCTCGACTCTCGGACTCTCGAATCTCGAGGATGTCGGTCTCCCTGGTCCCAGGTGGAGGGGAATGGCACTTCCCGTCCGCTGCAATGCCACATGCCCCCCGCCGACTCGGGACAAACTACTCCGTATTCGTTCACAGTGGACTCAGGACTGGGCCTGAGGGACTCGGGGTTCCGCCGCGTTTAATTGCCGTGCCGGATGAGAAAAAAAGGCTGGCGAGAATCGTGATGAATGGACCATGGCGGCGGTGAAACGTCGCGGCTGAGGAGGCTGACTCCTGAGGGCTCCTGGCTCGTAAGGGGGTCGTGAAGTCGGCGGCATGCATGTCTTGAAAGCTTCGAACGAATACTGTGTCGACTGATATGGAAGACGAATTTCGCGGCGAATGTTCTGCCGAGTAGTGGCTCTTTCTCCCTCGGGCCTCTCGAACTCTACAGAGTAATTACAATCCTATTACCATCTCGTAGACAAGCACGTTGTTCAAAATCACAGCATCATCTCTTTGAAGTTCGGGATCTTTTGTTCTGCCGACTACTCTTTCTTGCAGGTATCTCTCCTAGTGCCGTATCCTTAGCAAACGGGTGTGATTCAAAAGGGGCCATACTAACAGCGTACCTAGATACCTAAGTGAAGGACTATACTAGAAGACTTCAAACCTGCATGATAAGATAGCACACATGGCTTTATCGAAATTGTCATTCGCCGCTCACCTCAATTGAAGACTAAATGGCCACAACCTTGTAAAGTTGAAGGAGCGCAAAGGAGTAGTCGGCCGGGCTCACTCTGAGCTACTCCAATGGTTTGAGTCAAGTACAATCTGAGTGAGATAGACGATTTTGCCAAAACTCCAAGATAACCGGCGGTGAAGAGCTTTTGGCGGCATCCAATGCATTCCTGTTGCACTTACACGTTTCATTGCGAGACGAACCATCTGCGGGACTTCAGAGTCCGCCGTATAGTGGGAGTGAGTGTAAGACCATGACAGCCTCTCTCTCTACAGTCTAGCTACATAGAGGCATTCTTTCGAGTGAGTGACTTATCAATTTCACTTCCATCCGAGGACTATGATATAGCTGTCGAAATCTCTATAAGTCGCGGTTCTCTGCAGTCTTCACCATTCGTAAAAACAAACAGTTTCAATCCATCACACTCCAAGACTACCACCTCTTCACCCAACTCTGTCAGACTCTTCTATTCAAGGCAACCGTCTCCAAGACAGAACTACCCAGCCAGACACCATGCAGATCTTCAACATCACCGCCGTCACCTTTGCCGCCATGGCTACCGCATCAGACTCCAGTCGACACTGGTACGGCCAACCCTCCGTCTCCGATTCTTCCGTCTACGATGCCTCCGTATGAGTGGCCGATGCCTCCGTCTGAGTCGCCGATGCCCCCATCTCTGATTCCCTCGCCTCTGGTGCCTCCGTTCCATTTCGAAGCTGCTTGCAGCATAAGTGAACTTGCCTGTAAGTCTTAAGATGTCTTCCGTATAAGTTGGACCTGCATGATCCAAACAAAGCTAACAGATATGGGAAACCAAAACAGTGTGTGCTAGTGAACTCATTGGATCCACCGCCAAGTGCAATGCCGAGATCATGGAAAACGGTCTCAACTTTGCGGCTAATCTGGCCTGCTTTATATCCGCCGTCGCTAGCGGAGTTGCCTCTTCTATCGACATGTGCAAGCACTGCATTCCGAAAACCATAGTGGTGGAGCGGCTGGAGCCTCAGACCGTGGAGGAGTAACTCGGGAGCTGATGATACTGATACATATCATTATCACCACTATGTGTGGTAAATGGGTGGTGACAGGTGTGGCGTCTGTCGGCTGTGCTCATGTGTAGCTCCATGATGAGATTGCGATGATGGAGATTGGGGAGGATCTGAGATCGACGTCTCTTGGTAACATTATTTTTTTCGTCGGTCGAGACTCGACTGAGATTTCTATGTATGCGTGTAGCGCTAGCTAGACTGTAGACACGTCACACGACATGCTGCCACATGTATCGACTTCATAGGTAGTGATCTACATATCGGGAATTGAAAGAAGAATATTTGTCCATCAGCATCTTCACGGGTATGTCATGATGAACAGGCGTCTGGCTTCTCTGGCAACACAAAACTTGTATTGGACAATGAAGACTTAAGAGTCTGAGCGATGCCTTGGCTTCGTTTTTGGTGCTTGGCATGGTGGATATTGCTCGATTATTACTGGCTCACGACGTGATCAGAGAGTCGTTATTACAACGCACATGTATCCCAAATACCATGCTTACACAATATGAGCATGCTGAAAACGAACCAACTCTAGTTGGCTGTAGCCTGTCCGTGTCGCGACTCGCGGGAGCGGAAGGATACAAAGACGGACCAATCGGAGAATTCGACGGGGCGGCCCGTCGGGCTAGTTGCCGGATTGGTAATGAATTGCCGGAGTACCTATGTACCTACAGGTATGTATAATGTATGTATGTATGTAGGTAATCTCCTTGAAGTCTTTTCCCCGGGCCTCCGTCTACGGTCTACTCCGCAAAGCCCACAAGGCTCCATTTCTGACGCTGCATACCTGGTACATTAGGTACCTACACACATACCTCCTAATGCAGCGCGACGGACGGGCTTGAGCCTTGACTTCGATCTCAGCGATTGAGACAGATACCCTTAATTCAAGGCGATTTTGAATCCGAAAATCCGAATCGGGACGGCTAACTCATGCCATGACTCGTGCCGCAGATCCACAGATCCGTTCAGTTTTGCATATATATGTACATACATAGATAGGTCGGGGTATGTATAATGTACCTAGGTAGTTAAGACATCCTGGCCGCGCCCGTTAGATGTTATCATGTTAGTGTTGGCCCGTTGGGCATAGTAGCTGCCAGCTGTGCTGATAGTACAGCTGTGACGCTCCCATTCCGTGAGAGGAGAGGAAGTGATGCTATCTCGACTCTCGAGAGTATGCCCTGAGCCTATGTCAATAGTGATGCTAGCTCAAAATGATCTCATCTCAGGGCCTCAGGCTACAAATCTGCATGTATAGAGTAGTTACAAGTGTCGTACAATCTTTCACATCATTTGGCTTTCGAAGTATGAAACACCAAGGTACTCGTGTACATAAGTATGTACGTAGTTTCAACGATAGGGGATTCATTTCATTTCACCTGTTGGGAATGGCGTTACATCAGCTCACGGGGGTGTGACCAACCAGTCCTGGACTCTCCGTCAGACGGAAATAGAAACCTGATGGGCCATGCCGAAGACCCGATCATATCGTTGCAATGCCTAAACTTGACGCGACGATCGACAGCACCACTACTGTAGCCTGCAAGGACATGCGTACCAGGCCAATTCAATCAGCGCAGAACCTCGCCATTGGTTGCGGCAGCTCCAAGCACGCCCTACAACCTGCTGCCGACCCATTGATAACTTGGTAAGTTGGTTCTTCCCTCCCCTCCCCACTAGGTGGCTGCTAAGGTACGACACTGCAAAAATATTGGTTCCTTACGAGCACCAGATGGATGTTAAGGGGGGAAACTCGAATACTGTAGATTCGTCGCTGCATAGTGCGAAGCGCTCCCAAGATTGGTGGTCCTACTTTTTTCTTGCCTTTCTTGTCCACAGTCCAACCCTGGATGGTGACGCAAGTCTAGGTAGACATCCGGAGTATATGGGCAATGGGCATAGTGTGGTTTTCGATGTCCTTTTGCGCGGCCGTACATGGCCTCGCGAACATATCCACGCTTTCTGTTTCGGATTACCATTATCGTGGCAGGAACTAGCCTGGAGTTCGGAAGCACCGCGGAGCCGCGTTATCTTGTAGTGTGTAACGCCCTCACTATGGAACCTCGCGGGAAGAGGCCCTGGTTTTCTCATGCATTGTGCAATTGCCGCATGGAACGACCCGCGCGACTGACTGGCCAGCTTTCTGTCCAAAGCTCTGAGAATCTGAGGCGATTCCAAATACCAGGTTACAAAGGGGGCCCGGGGGCCGTCCGAATCCTGCGCATTGCGCAATACGGCTATCCTTTCGAGACACTATATATAGTGAGCGTGTTTCTCTTCTGAAGCTGTTTCTCCTGACCTCCAAAACGAAGCATCTTGCAAACCCACTTCATTCCACAGTCATCTTCACTCACCTCTTCTTTTCAGAAAAGATCGTCCTGTGTTAACAAGTCATGGCAAACGCTGCAACTGGGGCCATGCGTATGGGCCGCCACTCCTTGGCCGGCAAAGCTAGATGGCTAACAACGGCCGCGAATTCCCTCGCCACTCATCACAGCCCTCAACCTGCTCCGGGCGCCGTCACATCTACCATGCCTCCTGGCTTCGTGGCCACGGTTGGAAAGCTTGAAACGTTCGTACTTCCTGAAAAGGTCGTAGGTAGTCGTTCAGATGTGACGATGGCGAAGGCCATGATCAATGCCTGGAGGAAGGATGGCATTTTGCAAGTCGCCATGTCGTCCAAGCAAGAACGCCTATACGATCTGGCCAGCAAAGCTAGCAAGAACTTCTTCCGGAAGACGCCGTCAGAAAAGCATGCTTGTGTCAACGACTCGAGCTTCTGTGGATATGTCGCATCCGGAGAGGAGATCACTGACGGGATCGCTGACTATTCGGAGATTTTCACTGTCAGCAAGAACTTGCGGTCGGATGACCCTAGAGTCCTCGCCAAATGGCCATGCCACGGGCCATGTCCTTGGCCGGATGAGAGCATGGAGCGTTACATCATGGACTATGTGTCGTATCTGGGGACCAACGGCGAGAAACTTCTTCAGATGATCGAACTTGGACTTGGTGTCCCACCTGGGTCCTTGACCAAGTATACGCAAGATGGCTTTCACCATATGCGAGTTCTCAGGTATGTCTGGTGCCCGACTAGATCATCTTAGTGTTCAAACAGTTGATCAACTTTCTCTTTCACCAGATTCCCGAGCCGAAACGGGACAAATGGAAAAGGCAAACCAGGCCGAGGCATTGGCGCTCACAGAGACTATGGCTTGTTAGTCATGGCAGCTCAAGATGATGTCGGAGGTACGTCCTATCCCATACCTCTTTGTTATCTTTCCAGATTCTGCAGGCATCTTTTAACGCTCTATTCTCGCCGTTCGTCTAGGTCTCTTTATCCGTCCTCCATATCATGGTGATGTTGCGGAGTCCACAGGAGACGAATCTGGCTGGACATACGTGGCACCGACGCCGGGCGTCTTCACTGTGTTCCCTGGTAAGCAAACATACAATGTGGTCTATACCTGGCCATATGCAGACTTTTCAACGTCGATTCTAACAGAATCCCAGGCGATATGATGCAATACATGACAAACAGCCTCCTTCAGTCAACACCTCACAAGGTTGGGCTGAATGTTCGTGAGCGCTTTGCCTTTGCTTACTTTCACGAGCCCAACTTCAAGGCTGTGGTGAAGCCACTGCACGGGTTTAATGGCGGACCAAAAAAGACCGCTGACAGAATTCATTACGGAACCTACTTCACAAACGTGGTCATGAGGGCCTACCCTGACCGAGCGGTCACTAAGAAGCTACTGGAAGACGGGCGATGTGCAATGTTGGAGAGTGATGAGCTGCAAATCGACATGGGCGTGTAAGTGTGAGATAGGACTGGCACAGCCCAGCCACTTTTGTTCTTGTATTTGACTTTGTTGAACCCAAAAGAGGTGACAAACTGTCTTTGGCAGTGCACGAATTTGGGTTTGCGTCCTGAGCTTTTCGCATATCTTTCAGCCGGATTCCCAGCCAAGCTGGATGGTTTCGGTATTCGACTTGGCGAATGGGTGGCTTGTCAGGTATGGAACTTATTAGGCAAAACTGAAGAGATTGTGTGCCGACGCGCAGCAGAGGCGCACATCTCGTGTTTGCCTCTTTATGCTCCAACAGTGAGGGTAGTGAGGGTACTCTGTGGGTCTTCGGGCTTTCTGTCTGTCTCTCTCTGTATTCTTCCAGGCTCTCTTTCCCAAGACCAACATTTGCAAGACAAACCCGTTCGACAAGATGCGAATCTTGAACATCATCGCCATAGACCTCGGCCGCCAACGGCTACCGCATCTCCAGTCCATACCGATGCGGTTGAGGAGGGAGTCGCCTTGATCCATCTCTCAGCTGGCTGCCGGAAACGCGACCTCGCCTGTAAGCTAGCTGCCTTGCGAATCAGTAGACCCGCGTGAGCAAAGCAAGACTGACAGAGATGGTGACAAAAAACGTATGCGCTCTTCGCCTCATTGGCACCACCGGCTCGTGCGGTGCCGCCATCGTTGAAGCCGGTGCCAACCCGGCAGCTGATCTGGCTTGCATGGAATCTGCTGCCGGCACTGCCTCAAATTATGGCCAGTGAAAGAACTGTATTCCCGACAGGTTCCTGGCGGTGGAGGCGTAACTCGGGGGAATTGGTCTGAGCCACGACGAACAATCACTGTGGGAGTGCAAGAGCTTCATGCCCATGGCTTGCTCGTCATGCAAGATCTCCTCAGCTTTGAGACCCTAATAGGAAACGAGGAGGGTGCGGCGTCTGTCAGCTATGCCCAGGTATAGCTCCTCGATGATAGTTTCTGCTGGTGCAGAGGCTGAGGTCAATGTCTTGCAGCAGAAATCTTTTCTCGTCTGTTAAGCATCGACTGAGCTGGCTATGTATGCGTTAGCAAAGTATTGAGACGGTGCCGAGATCTGAAAGTGAAAAGATAAATATCAGGAATCCCAAATCAGCATGGCTGCAAATGGGTATCCCGTTTTTTGTAATTGTGTCGCATGTCGACATGTCGAGCGCAATTGTGCGATTCTTGCGTCTCTTGTCGAGCACGTTGGCCTTTGCATTTTGCGTATCCGTGAAGAGCAAAGGATGATGGCCTGCCGGTGATATTCTAGTGAGCAAGTTATCGGCAAGAGACGCGTCGCTGTATCCATTCACTTGGAGATCGATATTTTGATGAGTTGAGAGCTCATCCGGTGCCGTGCCGCCAATAGTGATTCCCAAATCCTGAGATCTGGCCGAACACCTGCTCTATAATCTGTGTGCCAATCTCTTTCGGCGCACTTTGCACCAGAGACACGATTCAACGTGAGCGCGGTGTTCCTCGTGCCAATGGCGAGTCAGATGAAGCTTCCAGTCGTCTATGCCCAATCCGGCGGATCACAGACCGACCATGAATATGGTCTTTCAGTCGGCAGGAATCTCTGCCTTTGGAAGCCAGAGAATCAGTGGTGCACGCAGCACTACTCTCGGCAATCCCAGACACCTGCCTTTCACGATGCTCTCTACGTAAGAAGGCTGGGTGGTCATCATTTTCGGTAACTGTTGAGGAAAGCACGTGATCTCAACCAATCAGCTCACGCCAGTGCTAGTCGACGTTTCCGCTTTGCGCTTTATGAGGTACGGATAGGTAGGTACCGCTACAACCGCCGTAACCCCCGCGCATCCCGTCATTGGTACTTCCCGTTGGCCCATTGCCCCCATTTCTCACGTCAGGACTCAGGATCCC
Organism: Claviceps purpurea; assembly: GCA_029405325.1. NCBI lineage: Eukaryota > Fungi > Ascomycota > Sordariomycetes > Hypocreales > Clavicipitaceae > Claviceps > Claviceps purpurea. Next base: position 485,723 of record CM055783.1, on the reverse strand, counting down.
TTTTTGCCAGCACTCCTCTCCATCAATCATTTATCAACCACATCGTCCATACATTCTCAGCGCAGGCGCATTGCTATCGCTCTAGATAGACGAGGGAGTCTATTTCTTTTTCCCGCCTCTCGCTATCCGATTTACCTCGAGCCCCCCGGCTGCTTCATCATGAGCTCATCTGCCACAGTTGCTCGCAGGGCTACTGCGAGCGGCGCGATGCTCACGAATGGCAAGCATGGCCCACCTGATGACCGACATGGCGATATTCTTACTGACCTGAACCGCAGCGCGAGCTCTGTCGAGAGGCTTGACGCCCTCGGCGATGGCCAGACACATCGGCAGGCAATCACAAGTCACGGCCCTGGCCTTATTGATTCCTATGCGACATGTCAGCACCGAGCATCATCGACCGGACCCTCACACCGGCCCTCCCCCGGGGTTCCGAGTTGATCAGGCTGCGAAGCCGTTAGCCAAAGAGAAGTCTGGAGTGGAAACCGCGGCCAGCGTTGGCAGTGCTTCGTCAGCCGCCGCCGAGCAGCCAAACACAACCAAAGCGGAAGCCGAGATAACTGACTTGGCGGCTAAGAAGGAGACTTTGGCGCAAGAAAAGGAGGTCACGAAGGCCGAAAAGCAGGAAAATAAACTCACACTTTGGCAGAAAGTCAAGAAGGAAGCCCATCACTACTGGGACGGCAGCAAGCTGCTTGCCGCAGAAGTCAAGATCAGCTCGAGGCTTGCACTCAAAATGGGTGCTGGCTATGAGTTGACTCGGAGGGAGAACAAGCAGCTGCGTCGAACAGTTCAGGACTTGGGCCGTCTTGTACCCTTTTCTGTCTTCATCATCGTGCCGCTGGGCGAAGCGCTTCTGCCTCTGGCTTTGAAGTTGTTCCCCAACATGCTGCCCAGCACATTTGAAGGCGAAAAGTCCAAGGAGAAGAAAGCCACTGTGTTGCGCTCGACCCGAAAAGAAGTCAGTGGCTTCCTTCGACAGACTCTCAAGGAGACGGGGTTGCCTTTGAGCCAGGCTACGGCACAGAAGGAAGAGTTTGCCAACTTCTTCCGCAAAGTCCGATCGACCGGCGAGACGCCCACACACTCTGATATCATCAAGGTCTGCAAGGTGTTCCGGGACGACTTGACGCTCGACAATCTGTCACGACCGCAGTTGGTGTCCATGTGTCGCTACATGAACCTCAACACATTTGGTACCGACATGATGCTCCGATATCAGATCCGTCACCGAATGAGGCAGATCAAGCGAGATGACAAGGCCATCAGCTTTGAAGGCGTCGAAAGTCTTACGGTTATGGAGCTGCAGGTGGCGTGTGCTGCCCGCGGCATCAGGACGCACAGTGTATCTCCTGCCCGGATGCGCACCGATCTCCAGTCATGGCTCGACCTCCGTCTCAAGGAAGGCGTTCCCTCGACTCTTCTCGTTCTCAGCAACGCCTACATGTACGGGCAGGGTTCCGGCGAGGGTGCGAGCCAAGTCGACGCGCTCGTTGGAGTTCTTTCCTCGATTCCGGAAGAGCTGTACCACGAAATCGAGCTTGAAGTCCACAACGCCGAAGGTGCTGCCACCAACAAACAGCGTCTGGAAGTGCTGAGGGAGCAGCAGGAGCTCATCAACGAGGAGAATGAGCAAAACGAGGAAAGCCAAAGCACCGGCATGGCCACTCCTCGTGACGTGGAGGACATTGACGAGAAGGAGGAGAGAATTCAGTCATTCGAAGCAGCTGGTATGGAGAGAGGTGTCGCCCAAGAAAAAGTTGACGCCGAGATTGACCAGGCCAAAGCTGCGGCGCAAGAGGCCAAGACTGCTACCGGCAACGAACAAAAGTAAGGAAGAGGAGGTAGCGACCGCATGATTGTCCACAGTACAAATGCATTCTGCCATTTTATGAACATTTTTTTCTAAACAACTGTCAAAGTGGAGGCTTCGAGTCCTTTTGTATTTTTTATTTGTTCGTTTCTCTTTTGGACAGCACGCAGGACTGATCCGGCTGTATTATTAAGAAGCACTACACGATTCACACCAAAAAAAGGGAAGGACAGGCGTCACTGGGTGTGTGTGTGGCGGGGATTGGAAAAGCGAAAGCGCTCTGAATAATAGAGATTCTGCCACAATAGGATTTGACGCCTTCTTCACAAGAAACTTATCTGTATAGCCGCTAGTCGAAATGAAATGGGATTAGTTTATAGTATATGGAATCTGGCGAACAAGAATCGTGCAGCGTGCTACTCAAGTCATCTTGATCAAGAACATGACCGCGTGCGTAACTGCCTAAGTGAAGTCGGGATCTAGTATATCAACTTCTACATAACTATATAGTGTATGCACTCACTCCGTATGTACAGCCTTTATTGGGCAAGCGCGGCTCAATTCAGCCGTGATTCCAAGCCTATTATCATATGCACCCTGCGATAGCTTCGCTAACGATGAGGCCACGGCGTGGGCGGCTGATGTGCTTGGCCATTCAACAGTCTCATTTCTCGTCACTCTCTGTCTTGCGGTCTCGAAAACACTCTGGGCTGTCCTTCAGCCCGGCCTGTGCATGATGCTGCAGCAACTCGAACACATAGTTTGCTTCTCTGTCCAGCTATGACATTGGTTCGACCTTGGAATCGTGTATGGATCATGACATGCCTATATGTGTACTCTGTATAGAGCTTGAGTCTTGACAAATCAATATCACACCACGCAGCGCAAGAGCATCATGAAAGAATCAATGACACACAAGTTACAACAGCATACGCATACTACGGCCACGCATATTAATGAGAGCAATCCTTTAATCCTATTGCAGCCCTTTAGCCCCGCCATCTGCGCTTGACTCTTGAGTAGCGGCACCTGCTGCTGCTGCCTCCCAAGCAGCATGTTAGCCGCGAAACCAATGGCAGCCATCTGCAGCAAAACCCTCATATATTCATATCTACTGTGATTCTACATTTGAATTGTATATATTCACCAAGGAGGAAGCTATCACAAGGACGCAATGTGAACGAGCTGAGAGCTCAAATCCTCCTCAAATCCCGGTTGCAGCAGCCAATGCCCCGCCGCGTCATGTCCCCACTGCTCCCCAGCCACGCAAGCGCCGCCCAAGCGCCGACAGCCGCAGTCCATCCCAGTCCATCTGCCATCATCAAGTCACAAATTACAATCCATCACATCATGTCACCGCCCAAACACGCTACGTCTCTACCTCTTGACCGTCACCACGCGCATCCAGCCAACTCGCTCGCCAAATCGCCCATGCATGCCCGTCCACAACGCATCTCACGGCCATTCAATCCCTCGATACGCCGGCTGAATTTCCAGAGCCACGCGTAGCTTTCCCGAACGGCCGGCCAACGACGAACCCGACCCGCGACCCGACCATCCATCCGATCCTCACCAGAAAGCGCAACGACACGCCATGGCCGTCGCGGACCCCGATCACGACCCAGACCACTTCTCCAGTGTGTCGTGGACAGAACACACAGATGGCGGACATCCCACGGGAGGGGCTTCCAGCGCAAGCCAAGGAGGCCATATGGACTTTAATCCGCACGGGCTTGGTCGCGAGAAGCTAGAATGCCAAGTCGGCAGTCCCCTAAAGGAGAACGATGGGAGCAAAGACGCCTTTATTTCGTACTTGATTACCACGCATGTGAGTAGATCCCATGCCCCTGCATATTTCACGCGACGAAGAGGAAGTCGTGCTTGGACACCCACGAAAGAAAACGAAACGAAAATGAGAAAAGTGACAAAAGAACCAGCTAATCTAATTGTATCTTCCTCCCCCCCCCCCCCCCCCCTAAAAAAAAGTCCACCTTCCAGTCCTTCCAGAAAGAAACCACAACAGTGCGAAGGCGCTTCACAGATTTCGTCTTCCTCTACAAGCAGCTCATGAGGGATTATCCCGCCACAGCCGTTCCCCCCCTCCCGGACAAGCAACGCATGGAATACGTCCGCGGGGACCGCTTCGGGACAGACTTCACCGCGCGACGAGCGCATTCCTTCCAGCGATTCCTCGCGCGGTTATCCCTCCATCCGATCCTACGCCGAGCACCCATCCTGCATAGTTTCCTCGAGAGCCCAGACTGGAATGCCACGATGCGGAGCCGCAGCTCACGCGAGAGCGTGTCATCGGACCCTGGCGGAGGCGGAGGCGGAGGCAGCGGCGGTGGCGGCGGGGGGAGCTCAGGCGGTGTATTCGACAACTTTGCGGATACATTCATCAATGCGTTTACGAAGCTGAATAAGCCGGACCGGCGCTTCCTAGACGTCAAGGATAAGTCGGATAAGCTGGATGAGGATCTAGGGCACATTGAAAAGGTTATGGCGCGGGTGGTGCGCCGGCAGGGCGATCTGGAAGCCGATATGAAGGATCTGGCGGAGCAGTTCCAGAAGCTGATTACGCTGGAGCCGGGCGTTGAGGCAGCGGTGCATGCGTTTGCGGCGTCGGTGCAAGATTCGGCGCAGCATCTTCACTTGTTGCGGGATACGACGGACCAGGACTACGTGGGGTCTCTGCGGGACATGCAGGCATTTTCGCTGAGTTTGAAGAATCTTCTTCGGGCGAGGGAGCAGAAGCAGCTTGACTATGAGCAGCTCACGGAGTATTTGAACAAGTCGACTACGGAGCGCGATGCCCTACACTCGGGTGCGGGGTCCTCTGGGCCGGGATCGTTCTTGCGGGCAAAGATTGAGGATGTACGGGGGGTGGACCATGAGCAGGCTCGAAGGGAGCGTCTGCGGAAGTTGGAGCTGCGGGTGGATGAACTGACACATGAGGTGGAGCGTGCGCGGGCCACGAGTGACTTGTTTGACGATGAGGTTGTGCGTGAGGTGGGTGATTTTGAGAGGATCAAGAAGGCCGAGTTTAAGACTCAGTTGGGTGGTTTGGCGGATGCGCATATCTCGTTTTACGCGGGGGTCGAGGATCTTTGGGAGCGGTATATTGAGGAGATGGAGAAGGAGGTGACGATCTCGGCTGAGAGGGCGTGAATGGAATGGAATGATGCGGGGGGGTCGGAGGGATGAATTACCAAATAAAGAAAAGTCTTGTCGAATACGGGATTTCTTCCGGCTTTATGGTGTTGGGAAGCTACCTATAAGGGGACTTTACTGGCGTTGAGGGGGCCATCTATCTGTTGCTATGTAATACTTTCACTTTTGTCGCTCTTACTTTTCATTTTAGCTACTGTTGTCTTTGCCCTGACAAGACATCTTTTTTTTCAAATTCCCATTCCTTGCCTCATCTTTATATTCTGTCGTGACTTGCCTCTGTCTCAGTTACTCTTATCTCGGCCTCGTGATCTTCATCTCTGTCTCGGCCATTTTCATCTTCGTCTCAGGATTTTCATCTCTGTCTCATTCACTTTCGTCTCCATCTCGTGACCTATATGTATCACTAGGGGCAAGTGCTCAATGTTGGAATTCGCACGATAACAGATCATTCAGGACAGGACATACGATATGCGGATCATGATTCATCAGGAAGGGAATGTGACGGGCAAAAGGAATGGACGCGAGCCGTGCTCGGAGCGCACCATCTGATTGGCAATCTGGCCCAACGAGACCTCGTGCCTCGATCTACATGCTCTGCATGACACCAACGATCCAACAGTTTTGCCAATCGCCTACATATATAAAGTCCTTGTCTAGGTATGCCTTGTCTCTCTGCAGTCTTCTCTCCTTGGATTTGTTTCGAGGAATCAATGCCTGCTTCCCCTTTCCAAGGATACTAATGCTTATCCTCTCACGCCTGCGGCCGTACGTATTCCCAAAAACTTCAGTCTTCTTTGTTCTTCTCATCTTCGTCAAAGCTTCGCGCCCAAACACAAAGCAAGCAACGGTTTACTCAACGACGCGGTATGGAACATGCAACCACAATGTCACCAAGCATCAGCGGCCCAAACCCGAAAAACTGAACGATATATATAAAAAACCAACCCATGACGTTCATCAGAATACCTAAAAGAGGTCCCAAAACGCTTTTCAGAACACAAAAAGCCCAAACGCTAACTAATCAGCTCCCCCTCCCTCACGGCCCCCTACTCAGTGGCTCCGTCTCCATCCTCCCCACCACATCCTCATCATCACTCTCCTCCCCCACAACATACTCATCCTCCTCCTCATCCTCATCATGTTCCCCGCGCGTTAATCTCTCCGCAGACCGACTACTATCCTTATACACATCCTCAAAGTCCTGCTCATCTTCACTTCCCCCCGCAAACGCATCGTACAGTTCTCCCCCACGTGTCCGACGACCACCCGCGCCCTTCTCACCAGACGCGTTATTCGCCGTCAAGCCATCTCCCTCTTCTTCATCGAGGAGCTCGAATTCGTACGTGTTGCGCGGGTTGTTGCGGAGGCGGCGCCGGCGGGCTACCCAGATGTAGATGCCGATGCCGAGACAGAAGATGCCGATCAGGCTGGCTGCACCGATGATCCAGACCTTCTTCGAGGAGGCAAAGGTGGGGAACTTGTCGATCCAGGACGAGGGGGTCGTCGAGGTTGCGGAGGGGGTCGCCTCGGGCGCGGTAGGATTGTCATCCCCTGGCGATGAGGTCGGCTTGGTAGGCCGGTGGGGATGGTCGGTGGGATTGCCGGCGTGTGTCTGGGTGCCCTCGGGGGAGTGTCCGAGCGTAGAGGTGGCTGCGGGTGCCGAGATGGTCTCAATCTTGTCGTGGTCGTCGTCGTCGTGCTCAGTGGGTAGAGGCAGCTTCTTGGCTTTGCTGGCGTCGCGGGCTTCGCCCCAGAGCTTGAGGTGCCAGTCCACGAATGTGCCTTGGTGTGTGTTTTGCTTGGTGTCACGAATCACCAGCGACCATTTCCCGACTCCTTTCTCGCCCCTGCAAGAACATGATGCGTCAGTAATTTGGCATCTTTCATTGTGGTACAAAAATGATGGGATGAGGGAATCTTACCAATGTGCGACAGACATAAACGTCCAGTCGTCATAACCGGCCTTTGTGTTGTCTTCTTTGCGGGCCGTGGCAATATGACTGACCACTTTGGAAGGGCTGACCAAGTCCACGCTAATGTCGCCTCGTCGCGTGTGATTTACGTTCATCGTGACAGTTACATGCTCCAGACGCTCGAGGTTGGCCTTGTTTAGCATCTCTTCCGTTACCTCAAAGTCCATGATCAACCCATGAGTTCCCTCGGGTATTCCCTTGTTCACATGCAGCCAAGGCGAAAAGTACCATGCCTGAGGCTTGACCTTGTTCCACGTCTTGGCTTTCTGTACGAGATTGTACGAATCAATCTTGCCGTAGCCAAAAGTGTGACTAAATTGTTTCCCAATGGCCGTTTTTTGCCAGTCGGCGTGCTCATCAGCAACAGGCTGCGCCGTGTCCATGGCAAGATACTGCATGTCTCGCCAGCCAAGATCCGGTCGAACTTGCAATACCAGCGCAAAGATGCCGGCGGCAAGAGGCGCGGCGGCCGAAGTCCCTCCGTGTCCTGTTGCGCACTTGTTCTCTCCAACGTCCGTCGTGTGCTGTAGATGGGTTAGAAGATGTGCAAAAAGTGACGTACATTGTAGGGATACGCAGAGAACGCCTAGAACATACAATGGAATCACCGCTACCACTGCTATATGTGACGACGAGCTGAGCTGAGCAATGCTCCGAATAGTAGGGATGCTGGCCTGCTCTGTCGACGGCGCCGATGGTAATGCTGTAGATGGAGTTGGTGTAGCCGTCAAAGTTGCAGTTATCATCACTGGCCGCACCATTCCCACTCGCAAAGACGTAAATCGAACCCAGCCCACCACGGCCCTCTTGGATGGCTTTGAGCATAGCTCTCCTAATCAACACACCAGGTGCCTCCATCGTACGACCGTCGTCACGCGGGCCCCAAGAACACGAGTAGATTTGGTTCTTGTCGTATTTGTACATCATGGCCTCTGCTTCGTCGGCATCGCTGATGGGCTTACTCAGAATTCGAATGCCAGCAATCTTGGATTCGTACGCAACACCGAGCCCACAGACATCGTTGCGAACGGCCGCAACCTCTCCAGCACATCGAGTACCGTGTCGATCGTCGGATAGCTCAGGAGCGGGTGTGTCATCGTGGTCGTTGAAATCATACGACCCCTCAGCAAAGTAGTTGTCTTTGAGATCGAGGCTTTTCATGTCAAGTCCATCGTCAATGATGGCGACTGTCGAGTTCTTCCCCGTGATTCCCTCCAACCAGACACCAGTCACATTGACATCGTGGCCCAATTGAATGGGATTGAACAAGTGCCACTGTTCGGTGAAGATTGGATCCTTGATGCTGAGCTGAGACATGACGTGTTGCTGCTGCTTCACAGCAGAAGCCACGGGGGCATTATCAAGACCGCGTAATGCATATCCGTCCGAAGGGGGAGGAGGGGGGATGTCTCGTTTATGCAGGCGTTGGCGAGCCTCCTGTTTTGAGGAGAACAGAATGCTGTCGAGCACATCGGCTTGCCCAGAACTGCGTTTTCTCTTCCGACGGTCGGCTACATGCCTCTTGACAACATCGTGCTCGCTTTTTGATGATCGGAAAACATGGTGGTCCGTCAGGCTACCCAGCACGCCCTCGTGTCGCAACCCAAGACGCGAGGCAACCTGTTCGGGTGTCGCGCTCGAATCGATGTGCAAGACGTAGTAGTCGTTTTTGTCGTAGTCGCGAGCAGAGTTAACGGCAGAGCAAAGTGCGGCCAGGCCAAGAAGACCAGCCCAAGAGGCCAATCTCATGCTGGAGGGGCGAGGCGGCAGGAGCCAAGTCCTGGCGAAAGCCTGTAGAGGCGACCCGAGAGGCGACCCGAAGAGGCGAAGGAAAGCAGTCGCAGATCAATCGAGGCTAACACATCTGGGAGTCGAGGAATATCGTACAAGGAGGGTGGATGACGAATCTCGATCTGTCCCCGCAAGCCTAAAAGAATGAGTGATGTCCAAGCCCTTTGTCGAGAGGATGTGGACAGTCGAGGTGATGGAGGACGTAAGTTAAAGTTGCATAGGAGCAGGCCAGACGAGGGTGTCGTGGCCTCGTGGGTGAAGGCGGAGGTACAACTTGCCTGCTCGTCGCATGCAACCCCACACATCGAAGCTCCTTGCAGATGCCGGAGGCCCATCGTTTGTGGGTAGGTACAAAGCGCTGAAGCGGCAACGCCGAGCGTTCAAGCCACGCGCCACAGCCACGCATTCCGCCACGAATGTACCACACGCCATGTCTCGGCAGGCTTTCCTCAGGTCGGCGACTCGGCGTATGCATGAACTGGGTGAATTATCCTTTTTCTTGTGTATTTATCCGTCGTTTTCTCAATCTTCTCTTCTCTACTATGTACTCTTCACATACGAGTATTTTCCTTCATCTTCCCTTTCTTGTCTCTGCCTCCCTTCCATACTTTCATCCTCTTTTGCCTATCTATTCTTTGTTCACGCATTCCAGTGGTTCGGCTATCAACTTTTGCCAGGTCCGCTCACATCCATGATCCACGCCATCGCTTATTCATGAATGGAAAGCCACATGTTCAATAGGCAGCTGGGCATGTCGCGCCATCGACAGGTTGTTTGAGGAGCTCGCGCGCATATCCGCGAGGTCGTTGGTGGCTTGACAACTCCTTGCCTCTCTACTCCAAATCGAATCTATGTCCTCCTACCTCCCGACACAGTTCATCTTCCTCCCAGCGGTCATCCGTGATATCCTACGGGGCCTTGATCTCCTCTGATCTTAAACTTCGATCCAATCCGTGTCCACGATTATCTTCACACGGGCCATGTCCTCTTCAACAGTTAGCCACTTCTAGCACAACCTGAAAGCCCTGAAGGCTGAGATGCCATCTGAACCATTCTCAGAATCTTACAAACCCACAATCGCCCACAATCTTATATATCTCCCGCCGAGCTACCTTATCATCATTGCGCCGTGCCAAGAAAATATCCGTCGGTGACCTTTTTCACAGGGACTCCTCCTTGTGAATCTCGATGCCCGGCGGTGCACCAGTCAGCTCCTTGCATTTGGCATAGATGACAAACTGGCCAGAAACCAAAGCGCACGTCATGACGACACGCGGACCCAGACCTGTCAACATCAGGCGCTTGGGGCCAAATTCTTTCGCAAGCTGCAACATTCGGCTGGTGGCGCCCTGGCTTTTATCACCAGCCCCCTTATTGATGGCCGAGAGCAAGGTATCGGCGGGATGCGACAGAATAGCCGCCGCAGCACCAGCAGCCAGGCCAGACGTCAGTTCGACCGCAGTGGATTCCAGGCCAGTCAGCTTCGCCTTTCGTTCGGGGCCCATGGATCGATAGATGAGTTCGTTGACAGCTTCGTGCACCGAAAACTGTCCCACGGCGAAAGGCACCTGCTTGAACAGCAGAGGCACGAACCCAGAGTAGAAGCCGCGAAAGCCTTCCTCTCGCGCCATCCTCCCGAAACCAGACATCAGTCCCGTGGCATAGCCTCGTTGTGACACCAACCGGATGCGCGTTGCCTCCAGCGGACAGAGCAGAACGTCGGCAAACAGCTCGGCCGTGGCACTGGCGCCCAAGTAGATGGCCATGCGGCTGTTGACGGCCTTTTCAGGGCCGCCCACCAGGGAAATATACTGCTTTTTGAAGTATTCGTAGCCCGCGAATTTTGCACCGCCCTGTACCAGATAGCCCACGGCGGTCGGACCAAAGCCAGTCAACAAAGCCCCGGTGCCTTCCTTTGCGACGATTGACCGTGCAGCTTGAACCATGCCGAGCCCCTTCATCGCATCATCGACCTGGATTCGTGTCTTGACGACGTCAATCGGCGTAGCACCCTGTACACACGAAGCATGAGCAATCGATGTATCAAATTCGCCGCCGAGATAACAGGTCATGGCGCAGAGAATTTGGAGGAGAAGAAGCGCACCGCATGTGTTGATGTGGCAGCAAGAGCGCCCGCCGCGAAGAACTTGATATAGTCGCCAATGGCGAAGCTTGGCAGGTCATTGTTTTTCGACGCCATTGCGAGCCGTGTTTGGCAGTAAATTGTTCGCCCAAGCAGAGTAAGTCGTCTATTAGCATGAAGAGGGAGAGAGAAGCTTGGTTTGTTCTTTAAGCAGAAGAGCGCGCGGTTTTCTCGACAGCCACCCAAGGTAGGTCACTGTCGCTCTCGTATCCGGGCCGGCCCTTGAATGACGTAGGTTTTGTTTCCGTCCCTGCCGAAATATGCTTGCTTTGCGCAGTTCACCACACCTCGGCAAGGCGTGGACCCCACATACCCACACCGATGGTCATTCGGCTCGGCCGATCACGACGAAACAAGCTTTCTGCATCTTGTTCCTGTTTTTCTACGAGCTTCCAGGCAATTGCTGGCTTTTGCGAGGGCTTGTTGTGAGTGTCACGCGTGACAGACAGCATTCATAGTAAACGTTAGCAGACAAAGTGGGAACAATCGGACACTTTGGCCGAGTGGTTAAGGCGATGCCCTGCTAAGGCATTACATTCGTGTGCGCAGGTTCGAATCCTGCAGGTGTCGATCTTTTTGCCTCCTGCTCTCCCTGTGATGTTAACAACATTCGGATAAAGGCAGTCGTGTCTCGTCCCTTTTGTTTCTTCAAGGAGATTCATTAGTGTCAATGATCTCTATATTGTTGTTTTTGCCGGGAACTTTGAGGCACCACGAGTCAAGAATGAAGCCAACAGTTTCTTGTATTTATTATTGACTGTCACTGATGTTACAAGATTCATCAGCTGGCCGACAAGACTAACCTGCGACACAGTACGCCCATGGCCGCAGTAGCAGTCAGACTGTCGACTTCGTTGCCATCACCATCCCAGATCGATTTGTAATTAAGATGGCTCTCCAAGAGAAAAATGAGCACAAGACAACATCAGTGACGGCCAATAAACACCGGAAACTGTTGACTCCATTCTTGGCTCAATGTGCCTCGAAGTTCCAGGCAAAAACAACAATCCAGAGCATTGGAACATTGACCAGGTCTGATAATCTTCTTGAAGAATCAAAAGGGACGAGACACGACAGCCTTTATTCGAATGTTGTTAACATCACAGGGAGACCAGGAGGCAAAAAGATCGACACCTGCAGGATTCGAACCTGCGCACACGAATGTAATGCCTTAGCAGGGCATCGCCTTAACCACTCGGCCAAAGTGTCTAGCTTGCTCTTTTGTCTACTTTGTCACTACATATATCTACTTAGCACCTACAACGTCAATTCGTCCAAGATTCAAACACTCGTGAGTCGTGGGTGTAACCTTTTGAAAGGACACCCACGAGTACATACGTCTGGGTTATAGGCAAACTTCATCGTATGCCCGAGTTTCCAACGCACAAAACTTCACTGATTCGTCTGAGTCGTCTCTCATTTGAGTCCAAGAGCCGCCCGGTCTCTTCCAGGGACAATCATGCCCCACTGAATCAACTCTTCTATGTCTTGTGCCGTCGTGCGGATATTTACGGATACCTCATTAGTAAAGCTGAACTAATTTTTAGTAAAGCTGAACTAATTTTTTGCGACGAATCTTGAAAAGAAGAGACGTAAAGCGAAGCTTTATTATTAGTAAAGCTGAACTAATTTGCGACGAATCTTGAAAAGAAGAGACGTAAAGCGAAGCTTTACATTTTTAGTAAAGCTGAACTAATTTGCGACGAATCTTGAAAAGAAGAGACGTAAAGCGAAGCTTTTTAGTAAAGCTGAACTAATTTGCGACGAATCTTGAAAAGAAGAGACGTAAAGCGAAGCTTTACATTTATCTCAAGTTCAGGGTAGGCTTTTGGGGGGGGAGCCCAGGAGGATAAAATCTGAGAAGTGTGGATACGCTTAGGTAAGATGCAAACTTCTGCAGAGACAGAGGGAGGAGCAGAGGAGGAAAATCCGAGAACATCTGCTTAGGTAAGGTGCAAACTTCTGCAGACGAGGAAAAAATCCGAGAACATCTGCTTTTACTGCAGAGGAGGGAAAATCCGAGAACATATGCTTTTACTGCAGAGGAGGGAAAATCTGATTCCACGACGAGCGTAGCGAGCAGCCCGCCGCAGGCGGCCCCCGGCAGGGCCCCCGGAGGGAAGTTGCGTCTGTCTGCATTGTGCAATAACACAGACGCGTCTGTCTGCCATCAACAATGGCCCAAGTTCCAACTCTATCTTCCTCCACTGTCCTCTTCGTCGATTACTAGCCAGTTTCCCAGTCCTTCAATATTCAGGTCTTTTCATCGTCGATCACTATACCCTGCCCTGTTCCAGCCGTCTCTTCCTCTGTCCTGCCTCCCATTGAGCGTTGCTCCAGTATGCCTCCTATCCCCAATATGCCTCCCGTTACACCTCACGGAACTAAGGAACGCAATAAATGCCATGCTACGAAGACACTCGATCACTTTATGGACCTCCGGCGGCGTTGGGCACCAGGATAACTGTCCAATGTGATACCTGTCGTGCCAAATGCGCCGCCCGACGTCAGGCGACCCGACGTGACAACGGCAATGGTGACGGTATATCGGTTCGTTACGCCTGTCGCGCGTCGTGTGATACTCACAACTAACTGTTGTATAGCCATCGTCACCGGTCCCACGTACGCCGACAGTTAGGGGGCAGAAGCGTGCTATCGTCGACGTACAGTCGCCTCAAGCAGCACGCACGCCGTCGAGGCGGAATCTCATGAATTACTACCGCCCCGGACCCCGTTCAGGCGAGACTCCGTCTCAGATAGCAGCGAGAAACGTCCGAGGCGAATAAGCTTGATCCCGGCGAGCCTCCTGAGCATCTCGAAGCCCTCGGACCCCTCATCCCTCTCGAGGAGTGGCTCATTGCGCGTGTGCACACTCGCATGCAGGCAATGACCTATCGTGGCGCGCAGTATAAGTACCGCGGTCATCATCAGCTTCCCCAAGAACGTGCCGACCATGCACCACCGCCTGCCCGTGCCGCTACGACAGCTCGATATTCTCATCTTGCGGCCTCGCAACCAAACCGATCAGCCGAACATGATCAATCATTCCGCACCCAGCTCCGCATCCGACATCCGGTTGTTACCGCATGGCCCCGTCATCTGCAAGCAAACCATCGTAGGTATAGCGACGTTACGATCGATGAGGATGCTCTTACCCAATTGCCAGACGACGGCGATGTGAACGCAGAACTTCAGACGCAAGAGGTCGCGCCAGATGATCTCGAGATTCTCGTTGCCGACATCGAGAATGATGATCTTGGGTACGATGTGTCAGTCATCCCGGACCTTAAAGCTTAAAGGGAGCGAAGTCCATTGTCTTTAGTAGCGAGACATCTGTGATTGATAGTAACAAAGTTTGTGACGATGCGAGCGCAGCGAGGACAGCCCGCGGCAGCGCCCCCGGAGGGCCCCCGGAGGGTCGCCGAAGGCAAGGAGGGGGGAAGGGTAGGTAAGTAGAGGTAGGTAGAGGTAGAGGTAGAGGTTAGTCACGTGAATCCTCGGCACCGGGACCCTTCAGCTTTACTACCTAAAGTCCCCTCGGACTTCCCATTTTATGAATAATGAGGAGGTACCTATGTATGTATGTACCTATGTACATAGGCAGCTCGAAGAGTCGGTGCATTGATTGACCGTTTTCTGAGTTCTCGCATGTTTGATACCCCGGACATGACGGCCAGGGGTCCATTGTGTTTTGCGCTGCGGCCCCAGAACCTTATTTTCACCTGTCCTGTCGCGGGGAAGGACCCGGAGTCGAAATGTCTGGACATGAAGGGCCTGATTTTGTAATTTGAGCTCTTGTTGGTATATATATCTGTCTACCTCGCAACTCAGCTCAGAGCTTTTCAATGGCTACGGCAGACGACAGACGACAGAAAGACAAGATTCGGCTGGTGCAGCTTGCAATAACGGCCGCGACGGAAACGGACTCAAACCGTTCTTCCGATACCCTGGCCTCGTCGCTGGTCAGCCGCCCATTCTCGATCGCCACACGGGCTTCACCGCATGTATCAATCTCACAGACATTGATCCCTTTGTCTTGGACCCCTGTGTTGCTTATTTATGTAGTCCTTTGTCTGGCCTGCCGTGGAACACTCCAGAGTCCAGACAACTCCCCTGGGCTCAGCCTTGAGTCTCGACAACCACCCGACCATGTTTAGTATGTGATGATCCGCTCACCATGTTATTTCGAAAAAAAAAAAACCACCCAGACCTCCAAACAATCCCATCATACTCCAATCAATGCATTTTCAACAATCCCTATCCTTCCCAAGCACGCTTGACACAATTCCCCAGCACTCCATGGCCAAGCAGGCCAACACAGAAGCCACAAGCCTACATATTCTCGTTTGGCCCCGCAATCAATATCTTATCACCTCCCCCTCCTTGACCTTCTTATTATGCATCGTGGTTCTTAGGGAAGTGTGCGCCCACGCAAGGCAGACACGCCCTAGAGCGAAGTGCTGGCTTGGTCAGAGAGGAACAGGGTGAGCTCGTAGAAAGTCCACGATGCGCAGGACACAGACGGGAGTTGGTGTGGTATGGGTTGCAAGGTACCTAATAAGTAGATGATCCGAAGTGGTGGAGCCTAAAAATGGGAACAGCTGGATCAACTTCAAGATCAAGCTGCGGCCAGGTTCCCCGCTGTCAAGGGTCATTGCAACCACGTGATCCGTCGCGCTCGATTTCCTACGCCACAGTCTCGGGGTTTCCCCTTCCTCAACCATTCCCTCCTGCGAGAACAGGAACAACAACATGACTCTAAGCGACGAACAGATCAGGGTCATTGAGAAGTATCCGCTCAAAGACTTGCTGAATCGTTTCCCAGCACAGTTATGCGACTTGGAGTCATCGAATGACTCCTGGCGCTCTGACATCGCAAGTCTCCTGTTTGCCATACTTGATTCTGCTACAGCACTCAACCTTCCCGCTCCTAATGGTGATGGGAACGTGGCCGACAAGCTCTTTGCCATACGACAAAAGATCCGGTTAGGGGCGCTCCAACTCATACAGTTCCAGCCGCTTGTCGATGCCGTAGTCGCAAGCTCTCCCGACCGCAACATTTGGGCAGCTGTCTTTAGTCTTATCGCCGACTTAAAGCCTTCACTCACAGAACAGCAGATCAAAATCATCTCAGAACGCCCACTCAAAAATAGGCTCGATCATCTTCGAGATAAATTACGCGACAACGTCGACAATCCACAGGAGGAAGACATTGCAGACCTTTTAGGAGTCCTTGTCGGATCTCCAGCAGCATTCAGCCTTCCTTCTCCTGATGGAAATGGTGACGTGGCGGGCAAATTAGTCTTGGTTCACCGGAATGTTCGACGAGGTGCCGTTAGACATGACGAATTTTGTCCTCTCATCCGCCATGTCGTCGCCAACTCTCCCGACCTTGACATCTGGGCAGCCGTCTTTACTCTTATCGCTAGCATCCACCCTTCAACGCCTCCCCCCTCCAGCATCCCCCCAACATTCGCAGGAACACCCATCAAGTCCAGTTCGAGTCGCCTTGCCGACAGCGAAAAGCGCGACATCGTCGAAGGAGAGCTTTTCGAGGAGATAAAAAAACTGCACCTTCCGGAATGTGGGGGGGCTTCTGGGACAAGTTCTTTGACTCCAAGTGCTGGCGCCAAGAACAGAAGACGATGCTCGAGGGGATATTGACAACGCATGACGGGAAGAGGTGGACAGATTTCCCATCCATACCAGACGAAAAGCCGGTCTGGGACTGGCTTCGCTTTCTGGAAGAGCGCTTCTTAGTCGACGCGCCGTACAAGTTCCACACCACCAGGACCGCCAACCAGTTCAAGGAACGAAAAGGACAGATGGACCTTTTCTTGCAGCGGCCAGCTGCAGAAGCGAGCGACACCTTTTGGTATAAACACGTCCTTGTTGTTGGGGAGCAGAAGAAGTCCTACGATACGAGCAGATTCAAGGCCGATTTCCTCCAGCTCACACGCTACGTTCGGAGCGTCTTCGCCGACCAGCCGACTCGCCGGTTTGCCCACGCCTTTTCTCTTTGTGATTCCAATATGGAACTTTGGGTCTTCGATCGGTCGGGGGCCTACAGCTCGGGTACGTTCGACATCCATGACGAGCCGGACAAGCTTGCGCGCGCCCTTGTTGGCTATGCTACAATGGATGATGATTTGATGGGCCTGGATACGTTCGTCGAGCGGCAGGATGGGCATCGCTATGTCACGTTGGTTGATGCAAGCGACAAAGAAACAAGGCTCCGGCTGGACAAGGCAATGGTCAGGCAGAAAGCCATTGTGTGTCGCGGGACGACATGCTACGAGACGCAGGACAGCCACGTTGCCAAATTTTCATGGGCATCAGATAAGCGGAAACTCGAGGTGGAACAACTAAAGCTGGCCGAAGCGATGGGTGTCGAGGGCGTGGCCAGGATCGTGGCGCATCGTCGGATCACTACCATTGCAGAGATGCGGGAGGGGCTGCAGTTCTCGGCGGCCCACCGTTTCCGGGGCGACGACGTTCACTTTGACGATCCGTCAACAACCACGAGCACGTCGAGCAAGCGCAAATCTTCATCCGATCACACTTCTGACGATGCATCTGCATCAAAGAGGCGGCGGTCTGCGGGTCAGAAGTCCAAGTTGGCTACTGTGTTGAATGATCAACTGTCGATCGGCAATACGAAGCCGAGTCTGTACACGCCTGGTGAGGACCTATGGGAAAACAGGATCTATTCCTGCCTTGTCGTCTCGCCAGCTGGCCGCGTCATCAGCGAGTTTAGAACCATCAAGGAACTGCTGGAATCTGAGCGGGATGCGATCAAAGCGCATCAGTCTCTCTACGTCAAGGGCAAGATCTTGCACCGTGATATCTCTTCGAACAACATAATTATCACGAACCCTGAAACCGCCGATGGTTTCAAGGGCATGCTCATTGACCTTGACTTGGCCAAAGTACGAGACAGTGGGCCGAGCGCACGGCACCAGACCGGCACGATGCAGTTTATGGCAGTGGAGGTACTGCGCAAGACTGATCATACATATCGTCACGATCTCGAGTCATTCTTTTACGTTTTGCTCTGGATGTGCGCACGCCAAGCATGGAGCAACGGATTCGCTGGTGAAGAGAAGCCGCCGAAGGATAGCCTCCTTCGGAAATGGGAGATTGGGAGTTTCAAAGATATCGCCCGAATTAAAGCAGGCGATATGACTGTGTACGGCCTTGAGGATATCATGGGCGAATTTCCAAAGGCCATGGACGTCGTGAAGCCGCTCTGCCTGAAGATCAGGAAGATTCTTTTTCCTTTGGACAAGGACGAGAGGATGATCCTTGGAACGCCTGATGGAAACCCAGCCCAACTTTACAGCCCCATAATAGCCGCCTTCAACGAGGCTATCAGCCAGCTCTAAGTAATGTCAAAGAATTATGTTACCACATATGATGTGCACCCTTCTAGGAAGGAAATTATGATGGTTTAGGTGTATGGAGTATTATGGGAACACAATGGAGACAGAGAGTTATAATATAGCATTCCCGTAAACACTATCTATTTTCAAGCTTTAGGCATACCCTCATCATAGAGATCGTTCCAAAACATAATTTCCTGAAGTCTTTCTTCGCTTAGGTTGGCATTGACAAAATGCTCCGTTTGAGGTGTCCTAATCCTACGATGGACTTCGCCAGCCGTGTTCCAGCCAAAGAATCCAGCCATCTCCCAATCAACAAGCCCAGTAATCTTGCCATTGTCAACTATACAATTCGATTCGATAAAACCATTGTGCATGAAACTCATGTCGGGGTCAGTGTTCGTATTTGAGAAAAGAATATTTCCTTCCAGGGCATGGATACGACCGTTGCTGAGAATGTTGGGATCTTCGACAACATGGGACCGAGCCCGGCGTCCATCGGTGGGCTTTACGGTATGTAGTTGCATCTGGGCTCGACACGTATGGATTCATCATGCAATGGAAGCAAGATGAACGAGATGAATGAGAATTGCGAGCATGGCGATTGTCATCTATATATGGGCTGTTGGCTGAAGGGAAAGCACGGTGCACCACTCTGAGTGGGGCAACTAGGCACCCAAACACTGCTACAGTGCTACAGTCTGACCCCGCTAAAACGATCCGCTACAAAACGATATCCTCACTCTAACGATAAATTTGGGCCTCATTTTCCGAAATCCCCATACAATAGGGTCTCATTATGCAGGAACCCCATTCTGTTGCGCAGGAACCCCAACCGCCGGTACCGGCGATATTTGTCATAAACACGTGACCATTCCGCACAGTGATACTTGGCAAATGCTTCAAAAATCAATTGATCGAGTGTGGATTTGAAACGTGGAAAATAAATTTGAAAATAAATACAAAATGCTTAATTGACTTCCCAATGTTCTTGCACGACACCATCCCAATACCTACTCCCGAGTGGCGACGTCATCGCCTCCTGTGTCATCATGAGCTGCAATGTCAGCCTCATTTTCCGCTTCATTGGTAACGTCATCATCCATGCCAGCGGCAAATGTGCAAGAGACACTCATTGAAGGGCTCCATCTTGCTCAGAGCGTTGATGATCGCTTTCTCCCGATCCGCGCACATAATGCGAGGGCCAGGAATAGCCTCATCATGTAGCAGCTGGCGCAACTGACTGAGAGCCCATGCGTAGGTGCTTTCGACCTCGTTGGGTAAGAATATAGCAGCAACCGAAATGTTTTCCTCGTGTTCGTATTCAACTTCGTAATGCCGCTGATGTTCAGAAGAGTCAGTTTGAACTTGTTGGTCTTGTACGTGCAGTCAAACTGCAGTACGTCCGGATGGTTCCTCAGAAGATGTGCCGCTTCGTGGAGCGATGAAGAGGCATTGAATCTGGCCATCATCATCGGTGCAAGAGGCTGAGCCAAAATATGGATTCTCGCGAAGCTCATCAGTGAGCCACTCGATCGAGGTTCGTCCCCCAAGCCTAGCTCGATCGTGAGCTCCAAAGAAGTTTGCAATATCCTGGCCCCTCAAGAGCCAAGTATCACGATCCTTTGTCTGTCAGAGGCCTGCAGGGATCTGAAAGATCTTCACGCGAGAGTTCCACTGAGTGAGAATGAAGGCCGCATGCCTTCACACAATCTTCCCTCGGTCGACGGCAAACGATCCAAACTTATCCGGGTTGTGGGAATGCTCCCTCGCATCCGCATTTGGTGAGGGCGTAATCAACCAGCGGTTTTGATCATCACGGGCGATGAGAAGTTGAAAAGGGCATGACTCTTTGCGAGTTTTCGTGCGCCTCTTCTTCGAGGGGTGCGTGCCGGTATCGTGAGGGGTGAATTTGAAGAGCATTTTGTCAATGCCAACCTAAGCGAAGAAAGACTTCAGGAAATTATGTTTTGGAACGATTTCTATGATGAGGGTATGCCTAAAGCTTGAAAATAGATAGTGTTTACGGGAATGCTATATTATAACTCTCTGTCTCCATTGTGTTCCCCTAATACTCCATACACCTAAACCATCATAATTTCCTTCCTAGAAGGGTGCACATCATATGTGGTAACATAATTCTTTGACATTACTTAGAGCTGGCTGATAGCCTCGTTGAAGGCGGCTATTATGGGGCTGTAAAGTTGGGCTGGGTTTCCATCAGGCGTTCCAAGGATCATCCTCTCGTCCTTGTCCAAAGGAAAAAGAATCTTCCTGATCTTCAGGCAGAGCGGCTTCACGACATCCAGCGCCTCTGGAAATTCCCCCATAATCCTTTCAAGACTATTGACAGTCATGTGACCTTCCTTAGCATCTGCTATGTCTTTGAAACTCCCAATCTCCCATTTCCGGAGGAGGCTATCCTTCGGCGGCTTCTCTTCACCAGCGAATCCATTACTCCATGCTTGGCGTGCGCACATCCAAAGCAAAACAAAGAAGAACGACTCGAGGTCGTGGCGGTAGGTGTGATCAGTCTTGCGCAGTACCTCCACTGCCATAAACTGCATCGTGCCGGTCTGGTGCCGTGCGCTCGGCCCACTGTCTCGTACTTTGGCCAAGTCAAGGTCAATGAGCATGCCCTTGAAACCATCGGCGGTTTCAGGGTTCGTGATAATTATGTTGTTCGAAGAGATATCACGGTGCAAGATCTTGCCCTTGACGTAGAGAGACTGATGCGCTTTGATCGCATCCCGCTCAGATTCCAGCAGTTCCTTGATGGTTCTAAACTCGCTGATGACGCGGCCAGCTGGCGAGACGACAAGGCAGGAATAGATCCTGTTTTCCCATAGGTCCTCACCAGGCGTGTACAGACTCGGCTTCGTATTGCCGATCGACAGTTGGTCATTCAACACAGTAGCCAACTTGGACTTCTGACCCGCAGACCGCCGCCGCTTTGATCCAGATGCATCGTCAGAGGTGTGATCGGATGACGATTTGCGCTTGCTTGACGTCGTGTTTGTTGGCGGATCGTCAAAGTGAACGTCCTCGCCCCGGAAACGGTGGGCTGCTGGGAACTGCAGCCCCTCTCGCATCTCTGCAATGGTAGTGATCCGACGATGTGCCACGACCCTGGCCACCCCCTCGACACCCATCGCTTCGGCCCGCCTGAGTTGTTCGACCTCGAGCTTCCGCTTATCCGATGCCCAAGAGAACTTGGCAACGTGGCTGTCCTGCGTCTCGTAGCATGTCGTCCCGCGACACACAATGGCTTTCTGCCTGACCATTGCCTTGTCCAGCCGGAGCCTTGTTTCTTTGTCGCTTGCATCAACCAACGTGACATAGCGATGCCCATCCTGCCGCTCGACGAACGTATCCAGGCCCATCAAATCATCATCCATTGTAGCATAGCCAACAAGGGCGCGCGCAAGCTTGTCCGGCTCGTCATGGATGTCGAACGTACCCGAGCTGTATGCCCCCGACCGATCGAAGACCCAAAGTTCCATATTGGAATCACAAAGAGAAAAGGCGTGGGCAAACCGGCGAGTCGGCTGGTCGGCGAAGACGCTCCGAACGTAGCGTGTGAGCTGGAGGAAATCGGCCTTGAATCTGCTCGTATCGTAGGACTTCTTCTGCTCCCCAACAACAAGGACGTGTTTGTACCAAAAGGTGTCGCTCGCTTCTGCAGCTGGCCGCTGCAAGAAAAGGTCCATCTGTCCTTTTCGTTCCTTGAACTGGTTGGCGGTCCTGGTGGTGTGGAACTTGTACGGCGCGTCGACTAAGAAGCGCTCTTCCAGAAAGCGAAGCCATTCCCAGACCGGCTTTTCGTCTGGTATGGATGGGAAATCTGTCCACCTCTTCCCGTCATGCGTTGTCAATATCCCCTCGAGCATCGTCTTCTGTTCTTGGCGCCAGCACTTGGAGTCAAAGAACTTGTCCCAGAAGCCCCCCACATTCCGGAAGGTGCAGTTTTTTATCTCCTCGAAAAGCTCTCCTTCGACGATGTCGCGCTTTTCGCTGTCGGCAAGGCGACTCGAACTGGACTTGATGGGTGTTCCTGCGAATGTTGGGGGGATGCTGGAGGGGGGAGGCGTTGAAGGGTGGATGCTAGCGATAAGAGTAAAGACGGCTGCCCAGATGTCAAGGTCGGGAGAGTTGGCGACGACATGGCGGATGAGAGGACAAAATTCGTCATGTCTAACGGCACCTCGTCGAACATTCCGGTGAACCAAGAATAATTTGCCCGCCACGTCACCATTTCCATCAGGAGAAGGAAGGCTGAATGCTGCTGGAGATCCGACCAGGACTCCTAAAAGGTCTGCAATGTCTTCCTCCTGTGGATTGTCGACGTTGTCGCGTAATTTATCTCGAAGATGATCGAGCCTATTTTTGAGTGGGCGTTCTGAGATGATTTTGATCTGCTGTTCTGTGAGTGCCATTTTGAAATAAGGCGGACAAGATTGAAGGCCGAGATTATTATGTAAACATAACAACAGGGAAGACGCGACACATCACGTGACATAACGGCATTTGAATTGCCAGCCGAAATTTCGGCACCTAGGGTAGCTCGTCGTTTCAGCCCATCACAAGATGCATCGCCTGCGACGCGTGTAGGTAGACATGTATGTAGAGACTAGGGTGACTACCGTAGGTATTGCAATATTGTGATAGACTGGCGGTAGCTGAGCGCTCGTAGGCTCAAAGATGAAATTGAATGTTGACGTTGTTATAGCCCAATTATAGGTTTGAAGGCTATTCAGGAATCTCGTTTTCTATGGAAGCTTACAGAGAAGAGCCGTGTTGGCCGTGATTTTACTATCTACTGACTATCTCTGCCATGATATAGCATGCTGCCGCCGGCCCAACTGTATTGCCGAGCCGGCATAGAAAACCCAAAGCTTTCGTCGGCATCAATGGGCGTGCTTGGCGCCCGAAATCGAGGCCCTAAATTGCTGGCTGCTGTCGCCAGAGGTTGCGCACGAGGCTGAATGCTCCGCCAATTTGGCGCTGAGACCTGCCCTCCTGATATTGCTCAAGAGCTCGCTAATTAGTCGACCGAGGAGCATGTGGCTGGTGATGGTTTTGAAAACTATGCAACGGCGCCTGCTGGTGCGATTGAGGCCCTGGAAAAGCCGGCAAACGGCGCTGCTGGGTTGACCTGTCGCAATAGTTAGCAATGGCCGTTGCGAAGAAGTAGAGCAGTTGTCTCTGATGGTTGATGCTCGCGCTTCCATCGAGCTTGGAAACAGGTGGTATTGTGAAAAGATGAGAAGGAGGAGGGCTTAGTACACTTACCTAAGGGCTAGCTGCTGCTGTTGCGCGTGATTTGGCAATTGCTGTGGGCATATGTAGCAGGTAAAGAAGGCCGCAGTGGCGCTGTGGTTGTTGTTGTCGACGAAGTATTCGGCGGACGGCGTGACTCGAAACATGAAGAGTTTTTCCTGCGATACGTCCTTGTTCATGTGCAAGATACACATGATAATCCTGGCCTCTAGAAACACCGCGTTCAGGGCGTTGATGAAAGCCCCATCGTTGTCGGTATCCCAGAGCTTGACATGAATGCCCCTGGACTCAAATAGGGCCTCAAGCTGATTAGGACCCGTGAGAAAGACGCCTCATCCTTGTGTGTTTCATGAGCACGACATCCAGATATATCTTGCGATTGTCTCCGTTCGAGCCAACCAAGTTTAACAACGGGAAGTTGTATTTGTTGATTTTGAATGTGCAATCAACGATGAGCACATCGGTTCATGATTGGAACAGTCTGGGGCATTTTGGGTGTACATATGCCTCATGTAGTTTTCGGAGTCGACCGCGCATCTAGACAAAAAATCAGCGATTCGAGCTCCTGCGCAAGCTCCACAAAGTCTAGACGTCCGCATTGCTGAACAGCGTCAAGAGTCCTTCTACATACCTATACCAATAATTCTTCCCATCCATCCTCTCGTACAGCGCCTCAAATCTCGTTCACTTACTCTGCTCGCGCTGCTGCCAAAGCCTATACTCGTTTATGATATCCTGGCGGTTGAGCAGTGCTTCTGGGAACTTTTCTTGTACCAACGTCAGCGCCTGTTTCGCACCTCGCGCGAGAGGCCAAATAACTTGTAGGTGCCGCCTCATTTCGTCAGTACGCGTCGCCCGCCTGTGCGACGCGATACTTTTCGCGCTGGGCGCCGGAGGATGATTGTGACTGATGCTGGCTCTGTTCTCGCACCACTTAACCCTCCACTGACCGTCCAGCTGCGTGTAGTCATTCGCCACAAGCCAGAATTGCATCTTGCAGCCAGTCCTCTGCGACGTAGCGCCTGGCCGTTTCCGCGAGACACTCGAACCGCCAGCCTCGCGGGGTTTGCCACGGCGGTGGCAGGTCATTAGAAGTCTATAGCGGCCTCCTCTGGCCCAGTTATGCCGATTGTAAGACACCCCGTGATCCCTTGCCCACGCAGTAACGCCTGCGATGGCGTCGTCGAAGCTCTCATATAGCAGTTCTGGCGGCGGCGGATGATCGCGTACGCGTAGGTCTGGCTCATGGAGGTCTGTAAGGTCGTAGTCCACGCCCTCGACCAAATCGCGGAGCTCACCGTGGTTGCGGCGACGCGGTATGTACTCTGGTACGCGCGGCCGGCGGCGGCGGGGACGAGGTGCGCTTTCGGGCTCATCTTCAGCGCCCGGAACGCTGTCGAGATCACTGTCGAGATTACTTTCGTTGGCCTCCTGTTGCAGCAGGCGACTGACAGAGCTATCGAAATCTGCATCCTCTGACGAAGGCAGGAAGGCAGGCTGCGCTGGGCTGTGCGACGCGTCAAGCTGAGCGCGCAGTGACTGTGTCGCGTGCGAAGGTCGCTGCGATGATGAGGTAGATAGGGCGCTCATTTTCAAGTCGAGAAATCGAGAAAAAAAGAGGACGTTTGTGTAGCTTCAAAAGCCAGTCGCAAAGCTGATGATCGACAGATGATGGTAAGAAGTCATTGGTGCCGAAAGCTATGTTTTGTCTTTCGACCACGAAAGAAGTCCATGTACAAAGTCGTGTGCGCCGGCAGGATGGTCAATGGTTGTAGACTTCATATAAGTCAATAACGACTGCTCTTACAACAATCCAGTACACACCGGTCGAGGTTCCCTCATCCGGCCCGGTTAGCTCAATCGGTAGAGCGTGAGACTCTTATGTGTACATGAAATCTCAAGGTTGCGGGTTCGACCCCCGCATCGGGCTATTCCTATAAAACACCGATTTGAGATGTGCACTGTCATTCTTTTTAGTCACATCTTTTTTTTTGGCCTTCTAACTTCGACTCGGCGTTGTCACTCTTTGGGCACATTTGCTGCTCTCTGTTTTTGCGCATCTCGATCAGCCCTCACCTCACCTTTCTATCGCTTGCCCGTCCTGTGCGATGTTGGCATCCGCCACTTCTGGCAAGCCCGTTGGTTCACCGGCAGATTTCATTGGCAGATCTTTACTACATCTCCTTCATCGGGTGTAGTGGTCAATGAAGGTGGCACGAGGAGGAGGAATCCTCCGTCATATTTCTCACAACAATTTCAACACAACATCTAACACATCAACACCCACAATGGCGCCCAGCGTCGCACGCACGGTCGGATCTGAGTCCGGAATCCTCATCTGCAACGCTGCCCCCTCCCGATTGAACCAAACCGGGGCATTATATCGGCGCACACGGCCTGCAGGAAGATGGCCCCTCTTCCGCTATGGCGATCCTGTCACACATAGTTCACCTGCCGACCGGCCACCCTCCAAAGTCTTCCACGCCCCAAATCCAACCTCCTGCGGCCTGGCCCCGAGCCTATATACCTAGATTGTATCTTTCTCGACATGCCTTTTTTTGACATGATTTTTTTTTTTGATGTGACCTCTTTTTGGGTGCCTGTTTGAAAGCAGACAAGATCGGCATGAATACACCCATCCACTTGCCTCATTCGTCGCACCATGGACCCCTCCAATCCTGAGGACTGGCTCAGTGACAACGTCTCTGAGAATAGCATGCCGGCTCCGGATGTTGAGGCTGATATTCCGTCACCGCAAGAGACTGAGATTCCCGGCGCGCCGTCAGTCTATGTGACGCTCCATCGGTATGTCTTGCGTTTTTGCGAACAATCTTGCCCCCCTCTTTTTTTACTTTGCCCGTTCGTGGTTTTTTGCTGGGGAATGTTGGGCTAACGGACGGAGACAGCGTGAGACGCCTGGTTCTGGCGAGTATTGGTATGCGTTCATTTTGGAAACCACCGCCCCTGAGTTGTGGGAGCGCGCGATTGGGGGACGGCATTTTATTCTTCAGCGTTGCTTGTCTTGAGTTGTTTCGTCAGGCCCTGCAGCATTCAAACCTTATTTGTCTTGCTCGACTCGTCTGGCCCTGATGTAGAGAGTCTAACACCTGCTTGTGCTTGCTCCGTCTCATAGATGATCCGTACACGCTGGAACATTTTCGCCAACCGAGCTTAAACGCCCTTGTCGTGAGGCCGCTCGTAGATCGCTTGTACGAGACGAAGGACATATCCATCAGTGAGTCTGCACCCCCTTCTCCCATACCAATGCCCTCTACATCTACACCGTGGCTGCTAAACCTTCCTCAGTCTACTGCCTCCTCGCGAACCGCGTCTTCTTCCTCAGGGAACAGTCCGGCCTCTCGGCACAGAGCGTCAACCGAGCGCGCGGCATCCTCTGCGAACTGGTCGCTACGCGCGTTCTGCGGCGCTTCCACGAGGATAACCCAGGCGATGCTGGCCTGCTGCTTCTGGCGCAAATCCTGGTCGAGGGCTTCGACCCCTTCGAGGGGGCGCCGTACGATGTAGAGCGCGACGGCCGCTATGCGCAGTGGCCGGTACAGCAGCGCGGGGGCCACGAGAGGAAGCTCACGGCGCTGGAGCTGGCGATTTTGTCCGAGAGCAAGGCCTTCATCAGCTGCGCGGCGTGCCAGCGGCTGGTCGAGGCGGTGCATTGCGGGCAGATTGTATACACGCCACTATCGTTTCTCGATATTCTACCGGATCACTACAAGCATCGGCCCATACGACTGTACGATCCGCGTCACTCGCGCCTGCTTAATCACCAGCGGCTGATTGTGCCGCGCATCAGAGCCCTCATAGAAGTGGTGCAATTCATCGTGCTGGCGCTGCTGTACGTCATGACCATGGTGACGCAGAACCGGCCGGAACATCACCGCTGGGAAGCCGCGTTTGCTATCTACACGGCTGGTTGGGTCCTCCAGGAGTTTGCGTCGGTGACGGAGCACGGCTGGGAACTGCACTCGCAGATGCTGTGGTCCTTTCTCGACGTGACTCTGGTCGTCATCTACGCGGCCTATGTGCTCGTTCGTATCTATGACGTGCTCGCGGGCACCATTCCCCACGGCCACGGACTCAGCGTTCTATGTCTCGCCGCACCAGTCCTGCTCACCCGGATAGCCTTCAACGTGATGCCCCAGAATATCGTCTTCATCGCGCTGCACGCCATGGTGAGGGATTTCACGGTGCTCAGCTTCCTCGCCATATGGTGCTTCGTCGGCTTCCTGCTCGCGCTCATGTGGCTACTGGACACGGAGCAAGTAGTAGCCGCCCCGGGACCTTCCTGGCAGACGGTCGGCAAATGGCTCCTATGGATCTGGTTCGGCCTCGACGGGACTGGCATTGCCGAATCTGTGCGCTTCAACGTGGTGCTGGGCCCAGGCCTCATGATTGCTTTTGCCTTTCTTGGTAACACGCTCTTCCTGACTATCCTCGTCGCCATCCTGACCAACACGTTCTCCAAGATTGTCGCCAACGAAGCCGCTGAGATACGCTTCCGCCGGACGGTTCTCACGTTTGAGGGCGTCAAGTCGGACTCTCTCTTTGCGTACCCCCCTCCCTTCAACATTGCCGCTTTGCTCGTCATCCTGCCGCTCAAGATGCTCGTCTCGCCGCGCTTCTTCCACACCATCAACGTGGCTATGATTCGGCTTCTCAACGGGCCGTTGCTCATCGCCATTAGCATGGTCGAGAGACATGGGCTGTGGAAAGCGGCTACGTCGAACAAGAACGGCAGCGGCAGTGGCGGTCGTCGTGGTGGTCGAGGCCTCTTTGGCTGGCGCTTCACGGGCTTTTCTCCCCATGGTGACATCTATGCTGTCTTTACCGCCGGGCTGCCGGACCATGTATCCCGGAAGATTGACCTGCTGGACCCCGTCGAGGATGTGCCTGTTCTGGAGGATGATGTCATGTCCACGCTGTCGGGCGACGTGCCGAGGTCGAGACTGCGAAGGCCCAAGTTGTGGAGGGGTAGAAGAGAGTATCCGCGCGCGCGGCCACTTGCGAGACGGCCGTCGCCTACGCAAGGGAGTGATGATTTCTTGTTGCGAGGTGTACAGTGAGAGAAAAGTGAGAGGCGACTGACGTGACTCGGAAGGGCCGGAAGGATACAATTTTTTTTTCTTTCAAGAACAATGAAATAGAACAAGCTATAATGAAACCCATGGAAAAAGGAAACTTGGGCCTTGTTCGCCATTTAGATGTGCCAAAAAGCAAAGAGAGCCGCTTCGTCCACGTTACATACAGTACGTCGTCTACAGTCTGACTCACCGCCCCGCTGTCTGCATACGCGCCGCAGAACCCAGGGCCAACCAAGTCCGACCAAAACGAAAGCGCGTAACGGCCTTCTCAAGTACATATGTAACGGCCAAATCTCACACCCCAAAATCCCGCTCCTATTCCTCCCCGTCATCATACCATCACATCACCATCATCTCGTCCATCCCCATCTCAAGCCACCTTATCTTATCTCATCTCATCTTATCAGATCATCCAAGCCTCTCGACTCATCCAACTCCACAATGACCGTCTACAGGCCCGCCCTCGTCATCGTCGACTTCCAACTTGACTTTTGCCCTCCCGTGCGTACAGTACAGCCCTCATCTCCCGTTCCTCTCCAACCCTCATCCTCACTTTTAATCCAATATCAAAAAAGCACTTCAAAACCACCATCAACTCAAGCTAACATCTCTTCCCCAGAACGGCTCCACCCCCGTCCCCCAAGGCCGCTCCATCGCCCCCCAACTAAACACCCTCCTCTCCCTCCCCTTCACCCTCAGAATCGCCACCCGCGACATCCACCCCCCCAACCACATCTCCTTCGCAGCAAACCACCCCTTCCCCGCCAAACCCTACGTCTCCTCCACCGAAATCTTCCACCCTACCGACCCGTCCAGGTCCTACGTCACAAAGCTCTGGCCCGTCCACTGCGTGGAGAGTACCCCGGGCGCACAATTCGTCCCCGAGCTGGATATGAGAAAAGTGGATTTCGTGCTGGACAAGGGCGAAGATGCACGGGTGGAGATGTACTCTGCGTTTTATGATCCCTTTCGGTTAGTCGATACTGGATTGCTGGGTAAATTGAAGGCGGATGGCGTGACGGATGTGTTTCTGGGGGGGTTGGCGGCGGATTTTTGCGTGCGGGCGACGGCGGAGCATGCTGTGGAGGAGGGGTTCCGGACGTATCTCGTGGAGGAGGCTACGAAGCCGGTTTTTGTGGATAGATGGGATGAGTGTAAGGATAAGTTGAGGGGGAAGGGCGTGGAGATTGTTTCGATGGATGGGCCGGAGGTGGCGCGGGTGAAGGCTTTGGCTTAGGAGGAAAGGATCAGACAAGCCAGGGGGAAGAATTGAGTCACGGGATGGGATTCAGCGCTCGAGACGGGGAATGGATATGAGCTATGAGATTGTGTCGATGGAGGCCTTGGTATGGAATCTGCGAACAAGAACACGAGCTATGAGGTTGCGCCAGGTTGAAACAGGCCTTGGTAGCCTACGGACAAGACCAGACTGGCTAGGAAGACAGGTTACGGGAAGAAGCATGACGCCCGAGAAGAAGAATGGAGCAGCATGACAAAAAACATGCCAATGGCGGTCGAGGAGACCAAGCATACTGTCATTCAGTCTTTGACCTTGAAAAAGATGTATAGCGTCTATGCAAATACCTAGTAATCACTTGCTATTTGATGCTCTCACTCCCCGCGCAGCATAATTATGAAACTCCCTTAAAATGGAGCGAAACCGTTTCCACTCCCATTCCTTCCCCTCATCCCATCTCCCTTATATACTAAATTAAACTCCGATTCGTTTCATTTTCCCTTGTATCCCATGTATTCTACAATCCAATCATCGCTTTGACCGCTGCTTGGCCGCAGCGCTTTGGCTAGACTTGTCCTGCGCATTCGTCATGGCTAGCGACACAGGCGTCGCAGAAGGAGCAGGTGTGGTGCTTCTCGAGGGCGCGGCGCTTCGGTTGTGCTGCATGTGTGCCTTGACGAGATGGCCGGCCTGAAGGGCACTGCAAAGCGACAGTTCACCAGCCAGAACGGAAGCACCGATGATGCGCGCCAGTCGCCGGGCATTATCTCCTGGGTTGGTGGGATGAGAGCCTCGTACACCGAGCAGATCCAGCATGGCGCTCTGAGGCTCCAAGATGGTACCACCGCCGAGGGTGCCGACTTCAAGAGACGGCATCGAAACGGCAATCTGAAGTGATCCGTGGAGACTGGAAAGTAGGTACATGCGTTAGCATAAAGAGATCGCGGACGGGAGCGGGCGGTGGGAGAAACAAGGAAAGGAGTATAAAAGAAGGGAAAAGGGAGCTAGGAACATACTTCTTCATGGTGGTGATGCAGTTGCAGCTCTCCACAACCTGGGCGGGATCTTGACCGGTGGCAAGGAAAATAGCCGCAACAATGTTCGCAGCGTGGGCGTTGAAACCACCAATCGAGCCAGCCATGGCAGACCCGATCAAGTTCTTGGCGATGTTGAGCTCCACGAGAGCGTTCACATCGGTCTTCAACACGCTCTTCACCACGTCGGCCGGGATAATGGCTTCGGCCACAATGCCCTTGCCACGACCGTCAATCCAGTTGATCGCGGCCGGCTTCTTGTCAATGCAGAAGTTTCCAGACACGGTCACGATATTCATGTCGTCAAAGCCGCCCTCGTTGGCCATGACGGTCAGCGCGTGCTCGACGCCCTTGGAAATCATGTTCATGCCCATGGCATCTCCCGTGGTCGTCTTGAAGCGAATGTATAGATTCGTCCCGGCCAAGGCGGTCTTCATGTGCTGCAAACGAGCGAAGCGACTAGTCGAGTTGAAGGCCTTCTTCATAGTGTTCTGGCCAGACTCGGAATCTAACCAGAGCTTGGCAGCACCGGCTCGCTCCAGAGTCTCAAAGCTAACGCAAGGCCCGCGGGTCATGCCGTCGCTCGTCAGAACAGTGATGGCACCGCCGCCGGAGTTGATCGCCTTGCAGCCACGACTAGTGCTGGCGACCAAGACGCCCTCGGTGGTGGCCATGGGAATAAAGTAGCTCTGTCCATCGATGACAAGCGGGCCTGCGACACCGACAGGGAGGGGTAAGTAGCCAATGACGTTCTCGCAGCAGGCTCCAAAAACACGTTCCCAGTTGTAGTTCTCAAAAGGAAGCTTCGATCGGTCAAGGCCATTGGTGATTTCAGAAGTGGCTTTCGTGCGAGAGATAATAGTGCGTCGAACCTTGACGGCCCGCGTGAAGTCCTTGAGAGTCTTTTCAAGTGCGTATCCAGGAATCTTTCCGCGCATAGACATGGTGACAACCTCTTCGTCATTGAGCTCATGGGTTCGCTTCTCTACAATCAACCTTTCCAGTTCTTCGATTGATCGGTGCTCGGAAGGAGACTGAAGAGATCTTGAAGGATGCCGCGTTGACATGGATAACCCGTCTCCTTCGTCGTCAGTCAATGCCGGCGTCGCTGGCTCCGTACGCAGGGGAGTCGGAGGAACGTATTCGCCCAAGGGAAGAGTAGCAGACTCCGTCTCGTTGAAGCGCTGCGCGCGGGCTAGCTCTCTGCGGTCAATGCTATGATCAGGAACGTTGGGATCCTTGATACTCCATCGGGCGACGTTGAAGAGATATCCATTGAGGCCCACGCTGAGGGCCAGGGCAACCACTATCCATTTAGAAAGTACGGGATCCTCGAGACTCTTCAGGAGGCTTCCCACCATGCGGCCACCAACACCATAGTCGTCAAACTGAACGGCAAAACGTCCACTTTCGCCCAACGACGATGATAGCGCGTAATGGACCGAGGGGTACTCGAGTTCGTACTTGATCGGCGTCAAAACGGTAACGAGAGTTGCTTTCCCACTTGCTTTGGCAGCAGCCAGAATGGCGGCAAGGCCATTGCCAGCAACCTTGACAGGGTCGACAGGAGGAGTAGAAACAACGCCGCCCAGTCCACCAGCCCAAGACCGAATGGCTGACAGCGAGCTCGCGCTGCGGAAGGGAATCGTGCAAATGTTGACAACGTTGATGAGAACGAATCCAGAAATCATGAGCACCTTGAACTTGGGAACACTGCTACTCCGCATGCGACCAAACAGTGTCGTGTTCTTTGACCCAGATCCGCTGGATTGTGTCCATTCATCATTACTCTCCGCCACATTCTCGGCCACGCGACGGCTGACGCCGTCAGCTTCCAAAGCCATACGCATGTCGTAATGCCGTTTGATGCGGTTGATTTCAAGCTTGATGCTGAGGATGGCAGTGAAGAAAGTGAACAGAAGAATGCAGTCAAAGAACAGAATCCACGCAGCCAAGAAACAGAACTGCTGCAGACCTCCTTGCACACCAGAGGCTGCACCCAGTGATAGAATCACGATTTCAATGGCGTAGTCGCGAAGGATTTCATAGCCCTTGTCTTTGATCGCAGCTTGAATGGCGTACGAGATGATGCTCTGTGATCTTTCTCCAGCAGACTTTTCACCAGGTCTGGCTTCCCGCCCTTGACTTCGACGATGCTCGACAGCATGACTTAGCACAGCTCGGGTGAGGACAATGTTCTTCTCAAAACCAATCGTCACCACGAGAAACGGCAATCCCTCAGACAAGAGAATGACACTGATTGGCACGCCTAGCTTTGTGGTCACGGCTAGACCAAAGAGGAAGGCAAATACGGACGAGAACAGAGTGCTCATGCCCAACCAGAAATTAGATCCCATTCGTCTCATGGAGAGAAAGAGAGACACGAAAGTGAGATGCATAGACAGATACCCCAGCACCATAATGACAATATCAAGGGCTTCGGCATTCTTGAGAAGGTCGATAAATTCCACCCAGGCATTGCCAAGCCATTTGGAAACGGAGCTTGAAGAAGAGACCTTGGCGGCCTTCATGATCCACATCTTCTTCTCGCGCCCGTGGTGGGTAACGATCTCTTGAGCATCTTCATCGGGGATTTCCTGAGCGGCTGCAATGAATTCCGGCGCCTGCGTATAAGGAATGGAATACGCAAGAATACTGTCTTGGCTGTATGTCGTGAACGAGTTCTCCGTGGCGGGCAGAGGCGTGATAGATAGATTCTGAGGAGTCGGAACGACGTGGGATCGAGGAGCAGAACTGGCAGAATCCGTGGAGAGAGTATCGGGAAAGACAAATGTCAAAAGAGCCAGGTGGCTTCTGTCTTGGACAGGAGCGGCCTCCTGCTCGACATTGGACCACTGCCACTTCGTCTCCGCACTGGCGACAAGATCTCTGCTGCCGTCGACAAGAGATGACCAGTCGGCTTTGCCCAGGCTTGCAGGGCCTCGCAAAAGGCTATCTTGGATCAGACCAATGTAGGATGTGCTGGCGAGAACGGCGATGACGACGACGGTGTGAATTGGATGCGAGCAAGCCGCCTTGGCCAAGAACTGCAGCAGAGGAGCCACCTTCCTGCCAATGCGTGATGGAGCGGCGGTGGCCTGTGTTCGGTCAGGCTCGCCGCGGAAGCGAGCCGGTAGGGACGACGAGGATATCATGTCGACTTGATCGGAAAAGGTCACTCGGCGGCTCGGTTTACAACATCGAGTCTTAAGTGAATTCTCGGAGTCGGCTCGATGGGGGTGAAAAGCTAGATGCGCGTAAGCAGCTGACGCAGATGCGTGTTGTGAAGGAGAGCCGTGGCGGTGATGGAGCTGTGACTGGCTCTGGGTCATCCTGTGCAAAGCAACTGACGGGACACCAATACTCTGGCCCCAAGAGAGGAAGGCATTGACGTCGCAAGGAAGAGCCTTGACGATCCGTCCAGAGGGGCGAGACAAGAGCGAAGAACAAGTGGACTGACCTCGAAGACGAGCACTGCCTGACACTTAAAAGCAAGTGGTAGGCGTACGGGCTGCTGACGGATTACGGATGACTGGTGACAGGACGACCGGTTGGATTGGAGGACGGTTTGTCGCGTGTTGAGAAGTGGCGGACAAAAATCGATTGTGGTTGTAAAAGGAGAGATCGCGGGGCCAATCAATCAAAAGCGGGTTGCGCGACGAAGGATTGGACCCTGAATATGGAGCAGAGAACAATAGTAACACCGCTTCAACGACTTGACGGCGCAATCCAGCAGCGAAGGAAAGCCGCACGCTGTTGACCTGACGTTCTTGACCTTGACTGGATGCTGGTGAAGGGAAGGAACGAGAAGGAAGCCAGGAGGAGTCCAGGAGGCCAAGAGGCGGCTGGGGACTTGGGAGAGGCCAGACAGGTCACAGAACTCAGGACTCAGGAGAAGACGAGAAACAGTCAGAAAGCCGGGAAGCGGCCAGGAAGAGGCCAGTATGAAGCTAGGCGTAAAAGCAGGTAAGACGGTCGGTCTTTGAGCGAACGGGCGACGTGGGATGTGTTAACCTGGTAAGCAGCCTGGTTGAAGTGGCATCTAC
The DNA here is from genome assembly GCA_029405325.1 of Claviceps purpurea. NCBI lineage: Eukaryota > Fungi > Ascomycota > Sordariomycetes > Hypocreales > Clavicipitaceae > Claviceps > Claviceps purpurea. The sequence goes on along the minus strand of CM055783.1, from coordinate 450,757 downwards.
TAAGTTATCTGGTCGGACAGGGGCGGCCAGGACAACGTGGAATCCCGCGAAGTCGGGCGACAGAACTCAAGTACGGATAGCGAAACGGTGATCGGTGGATGACTGGGAGTAAGCAGCGTGATGATAGGTACTGGGCGGCTCACCTGCATGAACAACCAGCTCCTTGTCGAGTTGTCGTGCCGGACTTCTTCTCACCCAGATGATAGATCATCCAGCATCATGATCAAACTCGCACCGAAGCACCGCCCCGCAAACCCGAATAATAACGCGCGGCCCTTATTCCTACGCGGCGTCGCGATGGAATTCATTCGAAATTGCTCATCCGGCAGAAAGATGGGGATTTGGCGTGGATGTGGCTGAATGAAGAAAGCGGTGGCACGCTGAGCCCCGCTCTGGCAGGACGCACGGGCCAAGGAACAGCAGCCGTGGCTGACTCCACCCCTCCATTCCGCTCTCTTCTCTTCCGCAACGCCAAACATCTGTCTGTCTGGACTCTGGACTCTGGACTCCGTATGTCATGGGGTGAATCCTGACCCTCAGACTCAAGACAGAAGATGCATCACTCCTTTGTCCACGGAATCCGTCACCAGCTGGACTTGTGCCATCTTGAGGCATTCACAATCATCACGGAAACGCAATCGCAATTGAGGGCGGCTGCATATGTCTCGATCATCTCTCTTCATCATGCTTTTGTTCTCGTGAGCCTATCTACGTTGCTGTGGCATACACAATCTAATTATAACTCCCATACCTGACAAGGCACCCATTCGCCAAGTCGATTACCGAAACCATCCAGCTTGGCTGGGAATCCGGCTGACAGATATGCGAAAAGCTCAGGACGCAACCCCCAAACTCGTGCACAGCCAAAGACAGTTTGTCACCTCTTTTGGGTTCAACAAAGTCAAATACAAGAACAAAAGTGGCTGGGCTGTGCCAGTCCTATCTCACACTTACACGGCCATGTCGCTTTGCAGCTCATCGCTCTCCAACATTGCACATCGTCCGTCTTCCAGTAGCTTCTTAGTGACCCCTCGGTCAGGATAGTTCCTCATGACCATGTTTGTGAAGTAGGTTCCGTAATGAATTCCGTCAGCGGTCTTTGGTCCGGCATTAAAGCCCGGCAGTGGCTTCACCACAGCCTTGAAGTTGGGCTCGTGAAAGTAAGCAAAGGCAAAGCGCTCACGAACATTCAGCCCAACCTTGTGAGGTGTTGACTGAAGGAGGCTGTTTGTCATGTATTGCATCATATCGCCTGGGATTCTGTTAGAATAGACGTTGAAAAGTCTGCATATGGCCAGGTATAGACCACATTGTATGTTTGCTTACCAGGGAACACAGTGAAGACGCCCGGCGTCGGTGCCACGTATGTCCAGCCAGATTCGTCTCCTATGGACTCCGCAACATCACCATGATATGGAGGACGGATGAAAAGACCTAGACGAACGGCGAGAATAGAGCGTTAAAAAATGCCTACAGAATCTGGAAAGATAACAAAGAGGTATGGGATAGGACGCACCTCCGACATCATCTTGAGCCGCCATGACTAACAAGCCATAGTCTCTGTGAGCGCCGATGCCTCGGCCTGGTTTGCCTTTTCCATTTGTGCCGTTTCGGCTCGGGAATCTGGTGAAAGAAAAAGCTGATCAGCTGTTGGACACCAAGATGATCTAGTCGGGCATCACACATACCTAAGAACTCGCATATGGTGAAATCCATCTTGTGTATACTTGGTCAAGGACCCAGGTGGGACACCAAGTCCAAGTTCGATCATCTGAAGAAGTTTCTCGCCATTGGTCCCCAGATACGACACATAGTCCATGATGTAACGCTCCATGCTCTTATCCGGCCAAGGACATGGGCCGTGGCACGGCCATTTGGCGAGGACTCTAGGGTCATCCGACCGCAAGTTCTTGCTGACAGTGAAAATCTCCGAATAATCAGCGATTCCCTCAGTGATCTCCTCTCCGGATGCGACATATCCGCAGAAGCTCGAGTCGTTGACACAAGCATGCTTTTCTGACGGCGTCTTCCGGAAGAAGTTCTTGCTCGCTTTGCTGGCCAGATCGTATAGGCGTTCTTGCTTGGACGACATGGCGACTTGCAAAATGCCATCCTTCCTCCAGGCATTGATCATGGCCTTCGCCATCATCACATCTGAAAGACTACCTACGACCTTTTCAGGAAGTACGAACGTCTCAAACTTTCCAACCGTCGCCACGAAGCCAGGGGGCATGGTGGATGTGACGGCGCCCGGAGTAGGTTGAGGGCTGTGATGAGTGGCGAGGGAATTCGCGGCCGTTGTTAGCCATCTAGCTTTGCCGGCCAAGGAGTGGCGGCCCATACGCATGGCCCCAGTTGCAGCGTTTGCCATGACTTGTTAACACAGGACGATCTTTTCTGAAAAGAAGAGGTGAGTGAAGATGACTGTGGAATGAAGTGGGTTTGCAAGATGCTTCGTTTTACAGGTCAGGAGAAACAGCTTCAGAAGAGAAACACGCTCACTATATATAGTGTCTCGAAAGGATAGCCGCCGGCGTATCGCGCAGAATTCGGACGCCCCCCCTTTGTAACCTGGTACTTGGAATCACCGCAGATGTTCAGAGCTTCGGACAGAAAGCTGACCAGTACCGCGCCGGTCGTTTCCATGCGGCAATGGTATGGGAGAAACAGGGTCTCTTCCTGCGAGGTTCCATCATGAGGGCGTGACACACTACCAGATAAACGCGGCTCCGGATCCTGGGCCATGCGAATGTGGTCAGATTGATCCGAGGCCGTTTGCACGTCTGCGCCACTGACGTTGTACGTGGCCATGCAGTGCTTTCAAAATCTAGGCCAGTTCCTGCCACGATAATGGCAATCCGAGACAGAGAGCGCGGATATGGTAGCGATGCCATGTACGGCCGCGCAAAAGGACGTCGAAAACCACACTACGCCCATCTTGTGGCCGACTGGGGTGGCCATATACTCCGGATGTCTGCTTGGACTTGCGTCACCATCCATGGTTGGACAAGAAAGGCCAAAAAACAAGCAGCACCACCAATCTTGGGAGCGCTTCGCACTATGCAGAGACGAATTTTGCGAACTGCGTAGCAAACGACTTTGCGTGCGCAATACTCAGCACAGGCTGAGGCCTACAGTAGAAGCAACGTCTCGCATCAGAGTCGGAAGTCCTTTTAGGATGCGGAATCCAGGATTCCCTCCCTCCGAATCCGTCATTCCTTCTGTGCTCGAACAAACAGGCTGTCTGACCATCGCGAACTTGTCCACACATGAAATAATTACGTCTTTTGAGTGATCCATGGGCAGCAGAGATAGGGAGGTCGCATACGTACTCCATCCATCCTGGGCCGAACTGACACTCCGTATCGGAATTGAGCATATGGGACTGTCGCGGGCGAGACGATATGCGACAAGACGCAAAAAAACCATAGGCCGAAGTTCGTCCCATTATGCCTTGTAGGACAAGGCGCATGGCGCAGTTAGAAGTGAAGCAATGAAGCAAGCAACGATCCCTCCTGAGCCCTTGTATGCTCTTTGAACACCTTCTGTGTCACTCAAATATTTCACCGCTACGTTGAGCACTTCGCCGAAAACGGAACCGCTGAACTGGCAGCGCAATGTAGCCCTCGCCTTGGACTCGTCTATTCGCTGGCGGCTCGAATATGCAATGTGGACGACGAGACGCTGTGGCGGATTGCCTAAACCACCCAAGTAATGGTCCGGTAAGGCGGTGACGGTTTGTACGGTCTGCTGCCGCTCTCCTGGGTTACTGTTTTGAATCAGTCGACGGCATGGGAAAATGAGGCCATGCGCAACATGCACGCGTGTTGATTGGGCACTCCCGCTCGGCTTACCAGAATCAAGCAGCATGCAGAACCGCGTTGTCCAATCCTGTCATCAGCACAGCTTTGTCGACCTGTCGTCTACATCACGATGGCGACGTAAAATCCAGAAATTGGCATGCCGAAGCCGGAGACTTATCTGTTTCTCCCCTACTGTTTTGGTCTTTTTTTTTTGACCTGAATGTTTGCTTGCTATTCATGATTCCTACCCTTGCGAAAAAAAAAACCAAGTTGGTGGTGGCATCAGTCCAGATCCATCTTGCATGAGCATGCTGCCACGTCAACCTGTGCGATGCTTCGCAATCACGCCTTTTCCTCATCGACGTCGGAAGAGACGGTGGGAAGGCAAGAGGCAGGACGCTCCATGCACTCTCGCTTCCTTTCCCACACCGATTATGAGAGAATTTTCGAAGCGATTTTCGTGCTGGCAACGCTTTCCTGGAGCATATTTTTTTTATCTCGTGGCACGTAGGACAGCAGGTATTCTGGCCTTGCCTAGCCTGTGGAAGAATGGGTCTGGATGATTTAGCGTTAAGCAAGCGAAACATCCCGATGGTCTGCGACAGTCTCGATGGGCTTTTGTCAATGTCGTCGGAGAAAATGCATGGGAATCGCATGGGAGGGCCCGGATGTCTTTTGTCCTCTGTTACACACCCGAGCGAGCATGGAGAAGCAAGCCAAGCATTTGTCATGGTCTTTCTGCTGAAGACCGTATGTTTTTCTAGGCATTGTGATGTTTTCCGGCGTCGTTTTGGCTTTCATCTACCCCCTCGATTTTTTTTTTCTTTGAGTTGATTAGATTCGATGTCTCATCAGCTGTCACACAGACTCGCGAACCTGCCTCGTGGTCTGGGCAGTACGACGTGTTATGCTCCCGACGTGGCAATGTATCTGAATGAGCATGGCAAAATCATCCGATGAAGCGTGAGGAAGGAGCCTTTTGAGCCTGGGACGACGAGGAGAAGTCTCAGGTCTGTCGATAAGGAGACTTTGGAACAAGCATCTGCCCAAGGGTCTTACGATCAGGTAGCCTGGCCAGTTGACGCCGTCTATGCTTCACTCGCGCCCTTGGAACCCTCCTCTTCCGCCGCTCCTTTTTTTTTGCGCCCGAGAAACACGGCCACGTGTGATGGATCTGAAGATGACCTTGATTTTACGACTACCTATCGCGCGATTGGGTCCCACCCCTTCCCCGGGCGAAGTCGACTAACATCCGCAGCAGGGGGGCCTCGACCCATCTGCGATGGTCACTAGATGTGGTAGCGAGTCTGGATCGTGTATGAGTCGTGGCGTTCGATATCACGAGGGATCTTGCGCGCGATTTGTGCCGTCCAGACGAGTCCAAGGCCTGACGGACGGGCTATAGGCAGGTCACACAACGCGCTCCAAGGAGCATGTTTCAAGTTACTCATCGATGTATCAAGCGAGGTCTGGAACCTGCTGCGGCCTGTTCCGATTCGACGATTTAGGGTAAAAATAGGGAAGAGCGTCGTCCAGTCGTCAAGGGAGGGGTCTAGTTCTGCACGAGATGATGAAGCCACAGGAACCTACCGTCGGAGAATGCGTGCTGCCTCGTGTTCCCCCACGCCACGTCCTTGTTTACCACATCCTTGTTTACCGTGTCTTTGTCTTCTCTTCAAGAGGTCTGCATCGTCGTACATGGCAACAAGCCTTCTTGCAGCTGGTTAGCAATGCTCCACCTCGGGCATGGATTTATTGGACTCAATGCCACGCTGAGCTCGATGTTCTGCAGAACTAGGCAAGCTATCGATTCGAGAACTGATCCAGACCCTTTACGAAAACTTTTCCGTGTTTTTCTATCGTCGCTCACACAAGGTGCCGCTTGCACAAGGGCCGCGATGGCCTTTCCCACGCGCAAACCTTCCCATCGAGAAATAATTACGACCCCGTCGCTCTCGTCTCGTGCTCCAACCCCGCCTCCTTCGCCTTCTCATCCGCAATCCTGCACAGCGTCTGCCACTCCTCCGTGCTAACGCGACTCACGCTCAGTCTCGACTGCTTCAGCATCTGCATGTTCTCCAGCGGACCGCCCGCGGTGCCAAGTTCACGAAGCTCTTTCAGCGGGATCGGCACCGCGAATTTTGTGCGAAACTCGACGTGCACCAGGCTCCATCTTGGATTATCCTGTGTGGATTTTGGATCGTAATACGGTGTCCCGGGTTTACGAGCCGAGGCTGTTCTCTGTTAGAATGAAATAAGAGCAGCCAAAGGAGGTCAGCCCCTCCCCCCCCCCTCCCGGGCGTCCGATAAAAAAAGAAGAAGGCCGAATCCCCAAAACAAGAAAAGGGGTGAAGGTGAAAAAAAAACGCACTGTCTTCTGAAAATTCCTTGACAATCTCCATGATGCCCGCTATGCCGGGTTCCTTGCAATTGGAATGGTAAAAGAATGCTTTGTCACCTGCATTCATATTGCGCATGTGATTCCTTGCTACAATCGCAACGTCAGTCATGCGAATCCCATCCCGGAATGGAGAGAAGAGGACAAGGCAGAAAGATCAGTTGTTGAGAAAAAAAAGTTAGAAGAAAGAAAGGAAGTGAAGTACTGTACCTGGATACGCGCGAATGCCATCCCACCCCTCAGGTTCCGTCTTCGCCTTCAAATCATCAATCGAGAACCGCACATCAATGCCGTTCTCAAGACGCGTCTCTGGCTCGGCCTTCATGAGCCAGTACCATTCGCCTTCATGGCGGGGAGCCTCGGGGTTGACGGTGGGTATATCGCCCACGTCTACACTCCCCGTTGTCTCTTTGCCGTGACTCGCATCCTTGGCCTTGGCCTTGGCCTCGATGACTTTGCTAGGCTCATCGGGAGGGGACTTCGTAGTGGCCGCATCATCACCTTTTGGTTTGGCCGTAGTATGACCCTTCTGAGGTTCCTTCACGGGAGGTGTTCTGGCACACACTGTGGCGTTAAAAGTCTGTCTGTCTGTCTTGTGCTCAACTACTTCTCCCACACCAGTCAATTGTCGAGTTTGTAGCCGCGACAAAGGGGATACATGGGTGCTGTATGTATGGTCCTGGTCCATGGAGCAATACAAGCATACTGTACAAGTGTATACATACCTCTCGGGTTTGGGGGCCGCTGCCGCGGCGGCAGCCTGACGGGAGGATCTTCGCTTGGGAACCGGTTCAGCGGAGGAATCCGCGGCGCGGGGGACGGCCCGCTTTCTGGGGGGCATTGTTTGCGCGGGATTTTGTGTGATGCGTTTGCGTTTGTGATGATGGTCCGCCTCGTGTTCTGCCTTGGGCTGTGAAATGTGATGTCTCGTTCTGCCAAAGGCTCGTTAATAAGCCGAAGGCGCAGAGGAGTGAGTTTGTCGTGTTTCGTGTGCCTGACCGTTGCGAATTGACGTGATTGTTGTGGAGTCCCGTCCGGACCACTTTCCCGACTCCCGATAGGGGCTATTCCATTCCCCTTTGTCCTTGAACTCCTCGGACTCCTCCTGATCTGTGCGGTCACCGGTGAAGAATTATGCCTGCGACAGACACAGATCTCTTCACCGATGCTAAAGAGATGATGGAGATGCAGTTCAGCATTTGCCACGTGGCGCGAAGCAACACAGACTGTTGCCGTGACTGGATCGCTTCATTGACACCATGGCCACGAAAATTCGCCGAGTGTTTTCTCTTCCATGCGAGACCGCAAGCTGGGCAGTCTCTGCAAGGAATTGAACATCTTCGAGCGAAACGTGCAGCGAGCGCGTGGATGCGTTAATGTGCTCTCGAACACCTTTCTCTCCGCAGAATTGCGCTTTGAAGGCAAGAAGCCGTTGAGCGTGCTTCGAAACCCGTTGCAAAGACGATTGTGACTTGTCCAATCGCTCCGCGTTGAGTTGTCCCGAATTGTGGAAAGATTCGTCGTGACTCGTGGGCCTGTCCGTCTGCGTGGTATTCGAGCGGCCATCATCCCGCCTACTTGATGCGCTGGTAGAATTGACAACGCAAATGCTGAACTTGACCGCCGCTATGTGCATCACTCGAAAAGAATAGTGCTTGTTCAGAGCAAGTTGGTTGGCAGATGAGATTCATGGCGGGCATGTCCGTCGATCATGCACTCAACACGACGGGAAGACTTGTTATCACGCCAAAGTCCCCCAGAGGTGGATTCCACATGCAAGGGGATGGGGACCTGGCTTGCAACTCTGCGATGCGGTCGTCTTCATTCGACGGATCTGTTGCCGCGCAAGATAGTGGCGTTGATAAAGCTTGCGGATCGGTACCTATATTACCTCTACGGGCCAGCTCACAAGACGATTGCAAAGCAGATGACCGGCTTTGTTTTCAAGCTCTCTCAAACTCAATAGGACCTGCAGCGAGATGTCTGGAAATCGGACTGTCGGAGCCATTCCCGACTCCAAAGGCCCGACAGTAATTGGGGCCAGCATCCGCGGAGGACCTCGAAAATGGTGGCAGCTAGGCGGAGAAGATGTCAGCCATTTACCCATTGATGCCGACCATGGGCTCTTATCCTCCATGCCGTCGTTGGAAGAGGCCTCAAAACAGCAAAGCCAGACTGAAAGCAGGCCCGTAGCCCCAGAGGCTCAAGAGGTGTACAAGCCCGTGGACGGATTCGAAGGTGCTCACCGATTCGACCCAGCTGCAAAATGGACCGATGAAGAAGAACAGGCGTTAGTTCGAAAGGTTTGCCTTCCGATGAGCCGGCTCAGCTCGCCCAACAAAACGTCCTCGGTATTAATTCGTTGTGAATAGCTGAATTGGAGGATCGCTCTACCGGCCTGCATCATGTTTTTCGCACTGCAACTCGATCGAGGCAACATCTCACAGGCTCTCTCCGATAACATGCTCGGTAAGTTTGGTCCTCAGACAAGCAGCCAAACTGGACAAGTCGCAAACTCGGAATCTCCTAGGTGATCTTGGCATGAACACAAACGATTACAACAACGGCATGACCATATTCTACTGCTCGTTCTTGTTTGCCGAGCTCCCCTCGCAATTGATCAGTAAGAAGCTCGGCCCGGATACATGGATCCCCATTCAAATGGTCAGCTGGAGTATCGTCGCCGCATCACAAGCCGCTCTGCCCAGGGGAAGGACGGCCTTCTACGCCACCCGATTTCTGATGGGCTTGCTCGAGGGCGGATTCATCCCAGATACGGTCCTGTATCTCAGCTACTTCTTCACAAACGCCGAGCTGCCCAGACGGCTGAGCTGGTTCTGGGCGTCCTTCCAGTCCACGCAGATTGTGAGCGCCTTTCTCGCGTACGGCCTTCTCCATCTCCGCGGCAAGGGCAGCTTGCAACAAGGATGGAGATACATGTTTTTGGTAGAGGGCGTGTTTACGGGCCTAGTGGGTGTGTGGACGTGGATGTATCTTCCCGCGTCGCCCACACAGACAGCGCGGGGAAGATACAAGGGTCTGTTCCGGCCGAAAAATGGATGGTTCACGCCGCGGGAGGAAATCGTCATGGTGACGAGGGTTCTGCTGGACGATCCCGGCAAAACAACGATGCACAACCGACAGGGCCTGAATTGGGAGCTTTTCTGGAACGCTCTCACGGACTACCACTTGTGGCCGATTTACCTCCTCGGAATCACGCTGAGTATCCCTGTTACGCCTCCGAAGGCTTACCTGACTCTTACATGCAAAGCACTGGGCTTCGATACATTTGAGACAAACCTGTTGACGATTCCCGCCGACACGCTCTTCATTGTGCAAGTGCTCTTCTGGACATGGCTGTCTGAGAAAATCAACCAGCGCCTTCTTATCGGCATGATCGCTCAGATTTGGACGCTGCCTCTCCTCGTCGCGCTGGCGGTGCTGCCTCCCGCATTTCCCAATAGCATCTGGTCTCGATGGGCTATTACCACTCTCCTTGTCGGGCATCCTTACTGTCATGCTGTTCTGGTGGCCCTGGCGTCGCGCAATGCCGGATCTGTGCGGACTCGTACTGTTGGCTCGTCGCTGTACAACATGTCCTCGCAGATTGCTAGCATTGTCTCGTCGCAGATGTACCGCGAGAGTGATAAGCCTTACTACTATCAGGGAAACAGGATGCTGCTGGGCGTGCTGGCGTGGAATGTTGTCCTGATTGTGGCTCTCAAGGCATACTACGTGCTCGTGAATAAGCGCCGGGATGGGATTTGGTGGTCGATGACGAGGGAGCAGCGGGTGCACTATTTGGCTACTACCAGGGACGAGGGCAACAAGCGGTTGAATTTCCGGTTTGGACACTAGCATGGTGATGTCGCATTGTGGAAGCGGATGAAATGAAACATTTCCGGGGTCGTCAATCGCCTTTGATGTCTGTGAGAAACGCATAACCACCCGTTCCACCCAAAAGTTCAAGTGATCAAGTTGCACGTCTGCAGCTTGATCAAGGTTATAGAGTGCATTGTCACAGCTGCACAGATGGCACTGTACAGACCGTGACAATGTCCTTCTTTGTATGTATAAGACTTGTTCACCCTCTTGCTCAGTTTTAGGTAGTTAGGCTATGCGAGTTTGGTTCTTCAGTTCTAGTTGTCAGGTCTTGTCGTAGTCCAGGGAGGACTGGTGTCCTTTGAGTCTTTATCGTCGATCGTCGTCTTTGTGTGCATTTGGCGCCGCAGCAGTATACGCCATCCTTTTGGGCTTGAAAGAGTCGAGGTCTTGTGAGGACCTTTGCGGCTTGCCTGCCTTTTTGCATCCACCGTCCCTCCTGAGAGGAGGTATTTTCTCGCTCGTCTCTTCTGGAGAGTGGGGCTGAGACGTAGCGTGCGGCGTGCCCTGTAATGACACGTGACCACGTACAAGATGCGTGTTATTGTAGCAGGACGGCTTGTGGAGAGGACTTCTTTTTCTCCTTTCTTCTGTATCTTTATCAGTACTACTAGGTATTGACGCTCGTCCGCAGACGCCCCGAGGCCAGTCCATAACAATTGATGAAGATCAAGAACAAATTCAAAAATAAAAGGAACGGAACTCCAGTATGAGCACGCAAATGGAAATCGACAGTGGCTCGGGCACCGGCTCGATCACGCTCGAGCAGATAGATCACCAACCAAATGGTGGTGCACCAGAACGAATTGCGGCAGTTGAGGGAGGTGAAGGCGGCGATGCAACAACAGTTGGCAAACCTCATGGCGGCACCCATACCACCACCTGCATCTACACCTACACCTACGCCCGCATCTGCACCTGCTCGGAAGGCGTTGCCCTTCAACCACATTTTCGACGGTGACAAGACAATGTTCAAGTCTTGGCACACGGCAATCACCTCGAAGCTGAGGTCGGACGCTGCCTTCATTGGCAACGATGAACAGCAGTGGTTTGTTATAAATGAGATGCTTGCCATGCAGGTCCGGCGGAGAGTGGCGCCGGAGTACAATAATGGTCCCGCGGCGAATTACAACCGCACACTTCCTCGAGTACCTCGAGTTGATCTATAACGACTCGAAGGCGGCCGATCGCGCCCGTACCGAGTTGGAAAACATGAAGCAGATACCCAGGGAGCGGTTCGACGAGTACCGCATGCGATTTGAGGACCTGTTAGCGAGGTCGGATTCCATGGACCTGCCTGACAGGGAGAAGATCATTCTCATTCAGAGAGGCCTAAGGCAGGACTTCGACCGTCAATGCGCAGTGGTCGGGATCCCAACGCGGGACTACGCGGGTGCTGTCGCAAAATGGCAGGCAGTCGGCGCATACACGACACCTGTTCAGCGCGACATCGCCGTCCCTCCGTTCCGTCCGCGACTGCCTGCCATTTTGTGACAGCACCCGCGTAGTCCCGCGTTGGGATCCCGACCACTGCGCATTGACGGTTGAAGTCCTGCCTTAGGCCTCTCTGAATGAGAATGATCTTCTCCCTGTCAGGCAGGTCCATGGAATCCGACCTCGCTAACAGGTCCTCAAATCGCATGCGGTACTCGTCGAACCGCTCCCTGGGTTTCTGCTTCATGTTTCCAACTCGGCACCGATGCGCCGTGGTGCCGCTGGCCTGCTGCCGGTTACAAGAGGTAGGTACTCACAAAGAAAAATGACAACGAAACTTCCAAGGACAACAGCAAACTACTGGCCCTCCTGGATCCTATGGCATTTCGGGTTACATTGGCGTCCCCGCATATGGATTTCCTGATCCATATTGGAATCCCCAAAGACCCTATGCCCATGGACCCTCGAACAATCCTGGCCACCATGGTCCATCTGGACCACAAGGTCATTCCGGGTATGATGGCCCATTTGGACCATATGGCGGTGGATATAATGGCCCCTTTGAACCACCTGGCACCTGGACATTCCGGAAACACTGCTGCCACCAATGACCCTCAAACGCAACATCAATACACCTACGAACCTGACCACGCTCAAGCATGCCAAAGCCGTACTGATATTGAATATGAAAACCGAAGGTTCCAACGTTGCCAAGACACGCTCATCAAAGCGTATACGGAAAAGGACAAATACACAGGCGCCGCAGAAGAATTCCCCATGCCCAAGGTAACCATATTCAAGCATCGCTGTAAAAGAGCTCGCGCTACACCGGACGACTGGGCGGAACTCTTCTCAGTCATGCTTGCCGGAAAAGCTTTGACGTGGTACATGAATACTCTGGAGGGACACGATTTAACCTTTGAGGACGCAGTGATGGCAATCCACCGGACGTCCGAAACGCGCTCCAATTACCAAGGACATTTGTACGAAGGGTTCCTCAACAACCTCAGGAATGCACTGGACGCAGAGCAAACATCAAACCCTGCAAGCCAGTTTAAGACAAGTGCCACACCTGTGTATCATCCCCCCACCCCATTAACCTACCACGACGAAGCTATGTTCACGGACCGTCGATACGGTAGGGCCAATCAAGCACCGAAAGCCATCACTAGCCGTGGCAAGACGCAGTTTCAACGAAAATGTTTCGTATGCCGACAACCTGGCTGTTGGTCGACGAATCACTCTGAACAGGAACGCAATGCGGAGAAAGCGCGATGGTGGAAACACAAGAATCAAAAGGGTGCCCCAACTGCATTCCTGAGGTTGTTGAGGAACCCTTCGTACAAATGTCCTTGGTAATTGCCATCACTGCGTCCTCAAAGGTTAAATCGTGTCCCTCCAGAGTATTCATGTACCACGTCAAAGCTTTTCCGGCAAGCATGACTGAGAAGAGTTCCGCCCAGTCGTCCGGTGTAGCGCGAGCTCTTTTACAGCGATGCTTGAATATGGTTACCTTGGGCATGAGGAATTCTTCTGCGGCGCCTGTGTATTTGTCCTTTTCCGTATACGCTTTGATGAGCGTGTCTTGGCAACGTTGGAACCTTCGGTTGTCACAAGTTCATAATAAAAGGGCCTTCTCCCCCCTCTACTCGTGGATCTATAGTGGGTTACTTTTTTCAAACGTTTCACCCACGAGTACATCATTTATCTTTTGTTCCCTTGGTAAAGAATTTTTCTCCAAGTCCGAATCAGTATGGGACGCAAGCGGCCAAGGTCCGCCAACACGTTTGACGACATCCAACATCTGCCAGATACACCACCCGTTCTTGATCCAAGCGCAATGCACGACCAAATCGAGGCCCATCACCGCCAAGAGGAGAATCGCAAAGCGTCATCAAGCATACAGCCGTTGATTCCTCGTTTCTCTTCAGAACCCACTACACATGGTCGCTATTCGCAGACGCCGAATCAGACAGAAATCCTCGGCTCCCTGCTGCCAATTGAGTCAGGAGAGGACCGCTCGACCTTTGCGACCCAGCAACCAGATGGCAACGGGGAGGGATCCGCCATCGCAGAATCAGTACCTGAGCCTGCCGTTTCTGACGACAAGTGGCCGCCAGAGAACACGACAGAGAAGGTCGTCCATGAGCCGACGGAGGCTCAGATGAGACTCGCTCTTGCGTTGGGGAATGCCAACATCTTGCAATCGCAAAAAGAGTACAAGCTCTTCATGGATGTCTTCAAGCAATTCAAATCGCTTGAAGATATACGCAGTCTCCCGGATTACGACACACTGATGTCAGCAGCTTCCGCTGCTGGCCATGCGCCAACTTAATCGTCATCATGGAGCCCCTAAACTTCAAAGCTTGAGCCTTCACATCTGTTTTTTACGAGCGTGAATACGATCAGCCATATGAAGTCACGCTCCATCAGGCTGAGCTCCGATGGTATGATGTATCAGAAGGTCTCTTTTACGAGGTTCGGGCACTCCATTTGTACCCCCAACGTCAATACCTCCTAGACAAGGGACTCACCTCGCTCCTATGTATGAATCAGAAACGATTCTATTTCAAACGGTCGGCAACTTCGTCAAGATCTCGAAAGGCCTCCCGGCTGATGAGGATACCCGGCATTGCCGACTTGACGGCATCTTCATACACAGACGGACCTACAAACACCATCTACTTGCCGTAGTACGACTGGCTCGACGACAACGAGGGACAACTGACGCTGGAGGAGGTACATTGATCCGGGGAAGACCAATTCACCCCCTGGAGCCTGAACAGGAGATTGTAGGACTTGGGGGAATCGAGGCGGAAGGTATATGGATGGTCTCCATTGGAGACGATTGTGTAGTCCACGTAGAGTTCAATATAGATGCTCGGTAGGAGCTCAGTGGCAGTCTGGAAGCTTTCGCAGTGAGACAATTAATAGCTCTATGTGATGTTGCGCCGCGATCGTAACATGTAAGGCCTTGCCATTCATCGTATGGACCAGCCGACTTCACAGTGAGACTACTGGCGCCTATGTCATGAAAATGCCAAGTGCCTATGTCACACTTGCCGGTCCGACTCATTTTATTCTTTCATGAAGCTCCCCTGTCTGTTGAAACTGGATACCGGCCGTCTTTCCAGCGCGGAATCGCATCGCTGAAGTCTCACAACAGGGGGGGGGCGATGCGCCGTGGTGCCGCTGGCCTGCTGCCGGTTACAGGTAGATACTCAATGAAAAATGAACAAGTTTGGGCTGCGCGCGTGCAAGCAAGATTGGAGACGAGCGCTGCTCAGAGCTCTTGTTTGGCCGAAGAAGCGAGAGTACATGCTCAGGACATCGGGAACACAGGTTGATATCAGGGCTTCCAGGCCACGAGCAAGTCACTTGGCGAGAAATCGTGCGTCTCTTCAACATTTGCAGAGAATTCTTGCTCTTATGCATGCAGCAGTGGCTTGAATTCTCTTCGGAACTCTCTCCCATCACCGCACTAACTGTTTCAGCTTGTATTTGCTTCGCGCGCGCGTCTACGCGATTGCGATGAGTCTCCTGACCTGAATCATTTGCTCAAACGGGTGTGTCGGAATCGCTCATCTGTATATTATTCGGTTGCGCATCACGGCGTGCGAGCACTTCAAACCTGAGAGCTGTCAGTCGCGTACAGGGCAATTTGATCCACGAGGTTTCCTTCAAATTCTCTAGCATCAGCCAGCAATTGAACACGTAGATACGAAGCTACTGTAAGTCATTCACTACTTGTACATTGCTGAATCACTTGGGACGCCGTCATGGCACCACGCAGCATATTCAATTGAACTGAACGCAGCCATGTCACGTCGCTCAACGAAAAAAATAGAGGACAGACGTGCGCAGCGAAGAGTACAGAAATCTGTCATTCACAGACAAACTAATGAATGTTGACGTCACGTTTTAGTCGTCAGCCGCCGCACGGGGCCGACACCTGTATACACCTGGATACCTATGTTCACACGCGTTGGGTGAAACACCATGCAGCAGCTTCTCCCATCATCCCAACTCACTTTATAACTAGCTGGTCGGACTGATATGAAAAGAGTTTGTCCTAATCTTTGTAGCAACAGCTCTCTCGCGTCTCCTAATCGTTCAAATGTTGTTACGCTGGTCACCCCACTCCCAATTTCTTCATCTGTTGTCATTCTTGTCACGTCGCGGCAAGAGACACCTGGGGAGGCCCTTGGAAAGGCACATCAAGCGCCACGTGAACCGCCTCGCGTTTCATCTCCCGCGCCATCCAACATAGTCCCAAGACGCCCTTTGCACTCTTGACCAGTACCATCGCTGGGACGCAGACATGCACGGCGAGGAGCGACGCTGACCAGAGCTTTCATTCGCAAGCCATGATGACTAGCAGCAGTTCGGACCAGGGTGACGACGTCGTAGAGACACACGTGTCCGACTTTGATGCGAACCTGATCTGGCAGCATTTGGTAGTTGGTGAGTTACAAGATTCGGTTTGGGGTTTCGTGGTAAGTCGGCTACTGCAGCTGCAGACAAAGGGCCCTTGCGAGGGCACAGAGACTTGTGGTATTGACGAATATAATACCTAGATTTATCGCTGCTGTAACGCAAGCGACGAGGATTGGGAGCGTATGCTGCAAAAGATCCGCAGCGAGCTGGACTACGATAAAACAGAGTACCATTACAGCCGAGATCTGGTGCCGTTCCATAATCTCCACGCCATCGACGATCCGTCACTATAGTAAGATTTCCCCCACTTTCCTTTCTTCTTCTTCTTGCTTTGAGAGAATCAAGTCGCATCTGCTTTTCTGACAGCCTCCCTAGCGGGGCCACAATCGACCAAGTCCGGGCTCACTTCCGATCCTGGATCCCGGAGAACATCAGGTCCCGTCTCCGGCCGGAGGCCACTGACCTCGACGACATCGATTACTTCGTCCATACAACACCAAGATATAAACAATGCCTCTACGTCGACGACTTATGTATCGAGTCCTTGGACCAAGACCACGCCGACTGCCCCGTTGTCAAGATCCTGGACAAGGACTGGGAGCCCTATACGCCCGAGAAGCTAAAGGAGATCGAGGAGACTGAGGGTTTGGGCGTTATTGGCGACGGCACCACGCCCGCTCCGTTCCACGATGGATTAACCAACGACTGGGAAGAGAATGTGGGCTGGATGTACATGCCCGTGATATCTTACCTAGACTTGTATTTCACGCTTGTGAAGTGGGACTGGCTTGATGTATACGTGAGGCCGCCTTATATAGACTGGACTGAGGATGAGAGAGGTACTTACATTGGAGACTGGAGGAACAAGTGATCGGTGAGAATTGCGACGAGGATATTTGGGAAATTGGAGACGAGAGCTCTAAGCTCTTTTTTTGGCCGAAGAAGTGAGAGGACATGTTTAGGACATTGGGAACACAAGTTGATATCGGAGCTTTTAGGCCAACAGCAGGTAACTTGGCGAGCAAGCATGCGTGTCTTCAGAGGTAGCCGAAGAGCGTTTTTGCTCCTCATGCATGCAGGACTCCGACTCGTGAGTAGCATTGCTCCTCTTCGGAAAACTCTCTTCCGTCACCTCACTGACTGTTTCAGTGTTCAGCTTGTCCTTGATTCGCGCGCGCGTCCGCGCGATCGATGTATTTTTCGGGTAATACGCGCTTCGTACAAACCTAACTTGTAAGTTGTGGGTGAAACCTAAAATTGACACCCACTACATCCTGAATTCAAGGCTGACGGACGTAACGCAGCGTATTTCCTCTTGTACAACCTGGATTCGAAGTATTCGGTTTGGCGATAAAACTCTTGATCCGATGTCTGGCTCTTTCTCCTGCTGCTGCTGCTCATATTGACGTATGCTCTATTGAGGAATTTCAAGGAGCTCTCGAATTGGATCATTGAGACCCTTGACTGAAACGGAAAACTGTGGGGGGGATTTTGGCTTTGTCGACCTCATATCGGATAAGCGAGGATATCGTTTTAGCGAAGATCGGATAAACGAGGTTCTACTGAATAGCTCTAGGCAAACCTGAGATGGCGTGCTTTTTTCTTTTGTTCTATTTCTCCCAGCTGGTTCCTCTACGGAGTAGACCGATATGAGGCTGTTGATAGCTGCTATTGTAGACTGATAAGCCCAGACGAATTAGGTACAATTGCCCAATTGCATCCGGCTACAACAAAGGTCAAGTCATGTGATCCCCTGTCACCTGGGTTACCTACATGCACAATATGGTGGGTGACGCCGTGGGCGAAGGGGCGAGGTTCAAATCCTTCTTGACGGATTGTTGGAAATTTGGAACAGCTGTCCTCAAGGACACACAGTGCGTGGACACACCGTACATATCCCTTTCGAGAGTGTCTACGCTGCTCCTGTCGTTCGATAAGCCGGGTTAAACTTAATGGAGCCGGTATCTGTCAAACCTGCCGCAACGACGAGGGCTCCGCAATCCCCCGATTCTCATCCGAAAACAACCTCGACCCCGGAGGGGTACCGACGCATCTCGAGAAACTTACGGACATCGAGGAGATTCTCATCGCCCGCGTACACACCGCTGTAAACGTCTTTCAAGTGCGTGGCGTACAATATCAGTACCGCGGCGTTGCCCACTTTCTAAAGGATACCCCTCGCCTTTACGCAAAGCTACCGTTACTCCCTCAAGACATCGAAGTTTTGCTCCTTCGCCCGCGCGACCTAACGACCGGTGAGCTTTCTTTCTTTAAGGGAATGTTTACCGTACGGCGGTCTGTTGTCAAATCGTGGCTTGACTTTCTGCGCCAAAACCACCCCAAGTACGCGGATATCGAAATTGATCACGCCGCCCTAGCCGCGCTCCCGGTTGATGGCGACGTTTTGCACGATCTACCCACCCAAACTGAAGAGCAAAGTAAGCCTTCCCCTCTTCCCGCTCCCTCTCCCCTTCCCCTTTCCTCCTCTTCGCCCTACCCCCTAGCCCCTACCCCCGGGCACTACCTCTAACTTAACAAATAGGAGCGCGGCTAAGGCGGCGTGATCAATTTCGATATCCGCGTGCTTGGGGTGGTTTTGGCGCAGAAAGTCAAGCCACGATTTGACAACAGACGACCGTACGGTAAACATTCCCTTAAAGAAAGAAAGCTCACCGGTCGTTAGGTCGCGCGGGCGAAGGAGTAAAACTTCGGCGTCTTGAGGGAGTAACGGTAGCTTTGCGTAAAGGCGAGGGGTATCCTTTAGAAAGTGGGCAACGTGCCCGCGGTACTGATATTGTACGCCACGTACTTGAAAGACGTTTACCGCGATTCTGGCGTTGCCCGGGGACTTGCCTACCATGATTCCGGCATCGCACGCATTTCTTGGTGAGTGCGGAGGGTCGGCGGACGGAGGCAAAGTGAGAGACCGGGAGGATGTACGAACATCTCGCACAAGGCCGCGTACTGCCTACGGATGATTGACGCGTACTTCCTTCAGATGCGGTATCGTCGAGCTCCGTAGGAGGAGGCATCCGGCGTCTTTTCGAAGGTTCGGATGTGGTATCGTCGAGTTCCGTATCAGAAAGCATCCGGCGTCTGTTCGAAGGTCCGGCTTCGTTAGACATTGTATAGGTATTGAAACGTCGTATACAAAGTGTTGTGTTGTTCAAAGGCCCGTTTTTGACACCTGTGTTGTTGTCAGATTATCGGGGGAGCAAAATAAGTGTTTTTGTATTGACTTGAGTGATGCTTCTTCCGTGCTTTTTCTTCTGTCACTGATGAGGAGTACAAAACCACTCTGTCCATCTCAGAGTCCTTGCGTCACCTTTACCTACCTCCTAATAGTACATAGAATGGTCAGTCCACGGGCCAATCAACAGTCGACTTTACTCGGGTTCACGACGTCGGTTCACTGTGAGAAACGCATAATCACCCGTTCCGCCCAAAAGGTCAAGTGACCAAGTTGCACGTCTGCAGCTTGATCAAGGTTATATAGTGCATTGCCACCCCTGACGGCACAGGTCGTGACATTCACGAGAGCACACGAGAGAGCCAATCATTTTGCCAAGCTTTTCAGACTGCCCCGCACAGATTTGAGAGCCTTCGAGGATTGTTGTGGACTCGTCACGGATAGTGGATGTATGCGCGAGAGGAAATGGTTATCAATAAAACTAATAAAGAAGGAAAGAAAGAGAAAGGAGTCAAGGACAAGAATGCCCTCCTAGCTGTTTAAGTACCTCCGCGCCCAGTGGGGGAGTCTCACGTAATCATCCAAGGCTTGCCGTCTATCCACGATTTCAAAGACTTAGGTAGGTACCTAATCCATCACCGCTTCGCTTCGCCAAACATGCTTGTACATACGATTATGCAACTATCCCCAATTATATTCGCGCCTCCAATCAACTCCTTCTCCTTCACCTGTTCACGCGCTCACATGCAAAACAGCGCCATCATTCTCCCTTGTCGCAATCCTGAACCAAAGTTGCAGCCTCCTATGTACATTGTACATATGTACATATGTACTTCAGACGCCTATTGCAACCTGCTGAAACACTTAAACGCCGTCTTGGCGCCACGCAGCATGTTAATTGAAATGAATGAGGCTGTCGCCCACCAGACAATACCTAGAGGACAGACGTACGCCAGCGAAGAGCACGGAAGCTGTCATGCCTTCAAAAGACGTGGTGTATATTGACGTCATTTTTTAGTCGTCAGCCGCCGCACGGGGCTGACATGGATACATATGTTGACGCTGTGCGTCCAACGCGTTGGGTGAAACACCATCCAGGCTGATCAGTTATCAGTGATCACTGATCATTGCTGCAGCAGCTCCTCCCGTTGTCCCTCTCCCCCTTCATGAGCTTTAACCCAGCTTATTGGCGCTCGCTCTAGCCTCTGTAGCAGCGGTCCTCTTGCGTCTCACAATTCCTTCATATGTTATCACGCTGGTCACGCGTCCCGGCGAGAGATATCGGGGGAGGCTTTCGGAAAGGCACACTAAGCGCCACGCGGACCGAATCGCGATTCATTTCCCGCGCAATCCAAAACCGTCCCAAGACGCGTACATACACGGCACGCTGTGCAGAAACTAGGCCGAGGAGCGACGCTGGCCAGAGCTTTCGTCCGCGAGCCATGATGATGAGCAGCGGCGCCGGCCAAGGTGGCGACGTCACGAAGCCGGACACGCCCAACGCTGATGCGGACCTGATCCGGCGGCATTTGATATTTGATGAATTTCAAGATTCGGTCTGGGGTTTCGTGGTAAGTCGTCTACAGTCTACCGCACACGAAGGACTCTTCACGAAGGACTCTTGCGAACGCACAGAGGCGCGATATATTGACGAAATGTAAAACCTAGATATATCGTTGCTGTCACGCGAGCGACGAGGATTGGGAGCGCATGCTGCAAAAGATCCGCAGCGAGCTGGACTACCATAACACAGACTGGTATATCAGCCGAGATCTGGTGCCGTTCCATAATCTCCACCCCATCGACGACCCGTCACTATAGTAAGGGTTTTCTTGCTTCCTTTTGCTTCTTTCCTTGCTACCTCCTCTATCTTTTCTTCTTTTTTGGAGAGCATCAAGTTGCATCTGCTTTTCTAACAGCCGCCTAGTGGAGCCTCAATCGACCAAGTCCGGGGTCACTTCCGATCCTGGATCCCAGAGAACATTAAGTCCCGTCTCCGCCCGGAAGCCACTGAACTCGACGACATCACATACAAACACCTTGTCGACATGACACCCAGATATAAATACTGCCTCTACGTCGATGACGTATGCATCGAGTCCTTGGATCAGGACGGGTGGGGCGACGCCGACTGCCCCGTTGTCAAGATCCTGGACAAGACATGGGAACCTCCCACACCCGAGGAAATAAAGGAGCTCGAGGAGACTGAGGGTTTGGGCGTTATTGGCGACGGCACCACACCCGCTCCGTTTATCGATGGCTTAACCGACGACTTGGCGGAGGATGTGGGCTGGATGTACATGCCCGTGATATCTTACCTAGACAGGTATTTCACGCTTGTGAAGGTTGACTGGCACGAGCAGTACGTGAGACCGCCTTTTATAGATGGGTTTGAGGACGAGAGTAATTTCATTGGACACTGGAGAAACAAGTGACCGGTGAGAAGTGCGACGAGGGATTTGGGAAATTGGAGACGAGAGCGCTTTGTTGGGCCAAAGAAGCGGGAGTACATGTGCAGGGCATTGGAGACACGAGTTGATATCAGGCCTTTGGGCCACGAGCAACTAACTTGGCGAGCAATTATGTCCCTTTTCAACAGCCGAAGAGCGTTCTTACTTCTCATGCATGCGGGAGTGGCATGACTCGTCTTCGAACTCTCTTCCGTCACCTCACTGACTGTTCGGCTTGTCTTTGCGTCGCGCGCGCGTCTGCGTGACCGATGTAGTTTTCAGGTCATACATAGCTCTATGCAAACTTCCGCATCCAGGGCAAGGATGAGGTGATGTGCTTTTTTCTTTTGTTCTATCTCTTCCAGTCTTTTTCCTCTAGACTGAGTGTACATGTGCATTGCAGGATAGCACCTGGTATTGTGAACTGACAAGCCCAGACGAATACCTACCTGACAATTGCATCCGGCTACAACAAAGGTCAAGTTATGTGATCTCCTGTCACCTGAGTACATACATGCAACTACTAAACCTTTTGAAAAGGATACCCACCATATGTAATGGGTGAAGCAAGCCGAGCACTGTGACCTTAGTCTGGAACAAAACAATAGGTGCGAAAAATCCAGCTCTCACCAAATTTTGTCGTCCAATATCTCCACGTCTGCGACAATTGATCGGATGATTGTTGGAGGCTGAATTTATTATCTACTACGACTACCTAATCATTCACAGTCCCATGACTTACAAAGCGTGGATTGATGTTTCTATGATTCGGTATGACCATTCCAGCCTTGGCCTTTTCCAGCTGGCCGTATATGCGAGAAGGATGGCAATCTACATCGACAGGCGAGACCTGAAACATCATCAAATGCATTATGCGCCACAGTAAAGTAAGGCTTTGTGCCACGTCGCACGAGGCGCGTGAAATTGTCCGAAAGCTCACCGTTGCTTGGCGATAATAACAATGACTATCAGTTTCAACTTTCCCTGCGTAGAAAGTTCCGAACAACGCTTCTCTGGTGATTACACGTTGCAAGCAGAACTGCAGGAACCGTTGCAGCATGATTTGATGATTGATCAAACAAAGAGGAAGATCAACAAAGTAGTAAGTACAATGACCAATGATTCATTACGATTCACTTGATACCGACCGAAATGTCACATGTGACATACAAGAACACAATGTTCAGTGATTGCTACCCGTGTCGAACCCGAGCAGAATCATGAATGCGCCCGGCGGATGATGATGTGAAAAGGGAAATGGGCGTCAAAGTTGAAAGGCAGGCTCATGAGAGAAGTCCGGAGAGCTTGACCTTGGCGGTTACGCTGTCTATTCTTCAAGTACAAGTGGCTCCCGATCCCAGTTTCCTGTCTGGAGATCCTGCCGCTCCGCTCATCTTTTCTGTCATCACAACACAGAACATCTATTATCTTGAGATGGTCTCCATCGCTGTCTCGTACTGTTAACCGTTTTGTTCCCGTCAAACTCCATCGGGGCAATTTCCTACTTCTTGGGGCCGAAGAGCGCTATCTACCACGCATTTTCTTCGTCTCGACATTGCTGTTGTGAATACATTGTACGGCGTTTCTGCAGGCCGTTGCATCGTCGTCTAGTCTCCTGAGGCGCTTCTGTATCCTCGCTCTCATCGAAGTGTCTATGCACGTCGGGACTCGGCTTGAAATCACTCGAGATGATGCATCTTCTAGAGCTCCGAAGGCCTTACAGGTCAGAGACGACTACACGTGTGGCTTCGGAAGTGAGTTTATGTACAGCCATCTATGATGTTTACTGATCTCATCTGTAAAATAATGCAGGAAAATGCAGCAACAAAGCATGCTGTGGTCGTATGATTCATAAATCCCCAACCCCTTAGACGGCCTTGGGTATCGACTCTCGAGATCGCTCTGGTCGTCCATCTCGTCGCCGCCGCCAATTTCGTAGGTCCAGAGCGTTCGGCCATCGCTAGTGGTGTGCAGAGACCGTCTGAATATGCCTGTGCCGCCCTCTTCATCATCATGTACAACCTCATCGTCGCACGCTGCCCTATTTTCGGTGAGACTGCTCAAGTCAAAGTCGCATGTTTGGGTTTCATGGACGACCAGAACGATCTCGATACCCAAGGCCGTCAAGGCAGGCCACGACGCAATATCAAAAAGATGGGGAATTTAGCAGGCACTCTATACAAGGCTTTGGAACTGAGCTTTACAAGCCGGCCATAGGTGGTGAATGGTCCTTCGGACAACAGAGATCGTTTCCATGCTTGAAAATGGCGGATTCGTCCGACATGCCTCATATGTATGCGTCTTTTGCTGATCACTATCGCACGAGATTCCGCTGTAGAAGCAGAATGATCGTGAGATGACTTACACTACACTTGACCAGCTACATTCACTGTGCGCTGCTGTTGACAGCTGGGCCCTGGCTCATTCTGCTTCTACATGTTACGGATCCACACTATTATGGATCCTACACACATGTATAAATAGCCCTCTTGTCACACACTCACTACTCTCTCCTTTTCTTCCCTCTTCATGCTTGACAAAGATAGAATATATTGAGAACCTGTTTGAACTTCCGTTCACAGCACCTTTCGTGACATATCTTTGTCAAGCTTCTTCTCATCACCCGGCTATGTTCCTGTGATTTCTCACAGACCGCCATTCTCACCACCGGCCTTCGCGCGTTTTTGCGCCCGCCTCTCCTCTTCACCCAGAACCCTCAGCTATGCTCTTGTGATTCCTCACGAGCCGCTATTCTCATCACCGGCCTCGCGCGTCCTTGCGCCCGCCCACCCCAACAACCATCGCGGCCTTTGCAATTTCCTGGCCTTCGTACAATCGGCTGACGAAGGCGTGGTTGTTTATAAGACAGTCTATTAGGAAAGGTCTGCTGTCTAGAGTACAAGTTGCTGCCGTTATCTCCTCCGTGGTGGGCGGCTGATCGAGATCAAGCGCGCCTACATCCTTCCTCCAAGGCCCCTGACTACGACTTTATTAGGGTTTTGAGAACCGCCTTCTTGCCGAAGGATCTCGCCGCCCGCGCCGGAAAGCAGATCTACTGCATCCGGCAGGGTCCTGCACAACCCCTCGCCCTCTTCTTGGGCGACTACAATGCCCTGTGCACCCGCGCAGGACGTTACGCCCCCAACGGCCCAGCGCGCATCGAGATCCACAAGGCGGCGCTCAATGACTTTTTGCGCACCGCGGCAGCCTTCCGCGGTTTCCGTTCGGACTTTGACTGGGACGACTATAGTCAAGGTCTGATTGAGCTCGCCACCGAGGTTGAGCAGCTGGTCGCGTTTAGGAACGCGAAGGGGTCGAAAGTCTCTGTCTTCGTCGACAGGCAGACCAATGTCCCGCTCCCCACGGTGACAGAAGCGCCTCGCCCCGCCGCCCCCGCGCCACGATTCGACCGCGACGGCGACACGGTCATGAGCGGCGTGAACGCCTTGTCCGCAGCCACCGACGTCGGCGCCCAGATCGCCGCGCTGGCATCCCAGATTGCCGCTCTGCAAGGCAATGCGCCTGGACGCCGTGGTGGTGGTGGTAGTCGCCCCTCAGCCGATGCCCGCCCGCACCCGCCCGCGGTATCCATGGACGTCCGCCGACAACGTATCGTCGCGGGACACTGTGAGCGTTGCGACGCCAGCCCCTCCCATCGTTGGTCCGAGTGCGGTTACCGAAATTTCCAGTCGGCGCCCACGGCCCCCGGCGCACGCCGGGCGTACGTCAACCACCTCGCCGCCGCGCTGGAAACGCGTAGCCTCTGACTCAAGTCGTAGTCAGGGGCCTTGGAGGAAGGATGTAGGCGCGCTTGATCTCGATCAGCCGCCCACCACGGAGGAGATAACGGCAGCAACTTGTACTCTAGACAGCAGACCTTTCCTAATAGACTGTCTTATAAACAACCACTTTAGGCTTCCAGCTCTATTTGACACTGGTTGCCTCCCGTACACAGCCGTCAGTGATTCTCTCGTGAAACGCCATCAACTCCCACGCATCCCAATCGAATCTCGCGAGCTCAAGCTCGCCAAAGACGATAACCATTCGCACCCCATCGACTCTGTCACATACCTCAACCTGGACATCAACGGCCGCCGTGAGCGCGTCTTTGGTTACGTGATCAAGGGCCTTCATCATGATCTCATCCTCGGCAAGGGCTGGGCTGAGACCAATCACGTCGTTTACAAAGCAGGAAAACGCCTACTCCGCATCGGTACCGGCCCTACACGCATCAACGTCCGCGAGGCGGGTTGGATGGACAGGCCCGCCGTGCACGAGCGCACCAAGCACATCCGCGATGCGACCGTCGTCTCTGCGCGGGTGTTCAAAGCCCTCGCGGAACGCGCACACCGCCGTAAGGAGGCCATCCAGCTCTGTTCGGCCAGCATCGCCGATATCAACAAGGCCCTGGATAAACTCGCCGAGTCCAAGCAACCTATGACCCTCACAGAGATCCGCGCCCAGCTACCGTACCAGATCAGTCCCGAAAACGCCCCTGTATTCCTCGAGGATCCCCCCGGCGTGAGTCTCCCACCCCACCGACCTGGTTTCGACATGCAGATTCCTCTCATGAAAGACGAGAAAGGGAAAGAACTCCAGCCGCCGCACGGCCCGCTCTACGACATGTCCCACGAGGAACTCCTCGTACTGCGAGCCACCCTCACTGACCTCCTCGACAAGGGCTGGATTCGTGCTTCCGCATCCCCTGCCAGCTCGCCGGTTCTGTTCGCGCGCAAGCCCGGCGGGGGTCTCCCGTTTTTGTGTCGACTACCGCGGCCTCAACGCTATCACCTCCAAAGACCGCTACCCCCTGCCCCTCATCCGGGGAGACCCTCCGCCAGCTAGCCAAAGCCCTCCACCTAACGAAACTCGACGTGCGCGCCGCGTTCCACCGCATGCGCTTGGCCCTGGGTGAGGAATGGAAGTCAGCTTTTCGGACTCGCATGGGTTCCTACGAGTGGCTTGTCTGCCCTTTCGGCCTCACGGGCGCCCCGGCACACTTTCAACGCTGGATCAATACGGTGCTGGGGGGACGCCCTGGACGTGTTCTGCTCCGCCTACATGGACGACGTCATCATTTACACAGACGGAGACGAGGCCGACCATTTCGCCAAGGTGAACCTCGTGCTCAGCCGCATGTTAGCCGCTGGCCTGAACATAGACCTTTCCAAGTGCGCCTTCAACGTCACACAAGTCAAGTACCTCGGATTTATTGTCGAAGCGGGTGTCGGGATCAAAGTGGACCCGGAAAAGGTGGACGCCATCAGTGCGTGGGAAGAGCCTACAAACGCCTCTGCAGTCCGCTCCTTCCTGGGTTTTGCCAACTTCTACAGAGAATTCGCGCCTCATTTCGCAGACATCGCCGCACCCCTCAACGAGCTCACGCGCCGTGGCAAGCTATGGCGATGGGACGAAGTCCACCAGACCGCTTTCGACCGCATGAAGGAGATCCTCATCTGCGCCCCCGTCCTTGCGATGTATGACCCGGATCTCGAGACCGTTGTCGAAGCTGACAGCTCGGGATACGGCCTGGGCGGAGTTGTCTCCCAAGTCGGTCACGATAACCTCTTGCGCCCTGTCGGGTTTTTACTCACGGAAGCTCACGGCTGCGGAGATCAATTACCAGATCCACGACAAGGAGCTCCTGTCCATCATCTCGACCATCAAGCACTTCCGTGGCGAGCTCCGTAGCTGCCGAAGAACCTTCACCATCCTCTCCGACCATCGCAACCTGCAGTACTTCATGACCACCCGCATGCTCTCCGAACGCCAGATCCGATGGGCAGAGGAGTTGTCTTATTACAACTTCACGATCAAGTTCCGCGCCGGCAAGGACTCCGAGAAGCCCGACCTCCTTTCGCGCCGCGACCAGGTCATGCCGAAGGACGCGTCGGACGAGCGCCTCAACGAGCGTAAGTTCCAGTTGATTCGCGACCGCTGGCTTACCCCACCCATGGTCACGAAGGAGACCATCCAAGGCGACATATGCGCCATCCTTCAGATCTCGGCCGTGCGCACTCGCGCAGCCCTGCGCGCCTCAACGTCGACATCCCTTGCCCCCTCCCCCCTCCCCCTGCGACGGCATCCACCAACGACGTCGATGTGCCGTTGACCGCGCCTCCCGACGCGCCGCCTCCCTGCGCCTGCGGCGCCACCGGACTCCGACACCTTCACGCCTACGCTCGACACTTTACATCCTGCCCGGGGTGCAGCTATCTTCGAAGACTTCGAGATGCAGACCCTGTGGGACCGAGCTGTGAGTTTGGACCCGGTCTACCGCGCTTCCCACGCGGCGGTACACCGCGGTGACAGGTCGCTGCCTGACGAGCTGGACCACAAAGTACAGATGCCAGACTGCTCTTTTGACGAACGCGGCGCGTTGTGTTACCGCAACGCCGTCTGGGTACCGGACCATGAGCCCCTGCGCACAGCCCTGATACAACGAACGCACGACTCCTACATCACTGGCCACCCGGGGCGTGACGCGACACTCGCCATCCTCGCCCGCGGATACTACTGGCCTCAGCAGTACCTTACTGTGCGCCAATTTGTCCGCAACTGCGCCGTATGCAACCGCTCCAAGGTGACACGCCAGCAAGGACGGGGCCTCCTCCGTCCTCTCCCCGTGCCGGACCGCTTCCACAGCGAGATAGCTATCGACTTCATGACCGAGCTCCCGGCCGAGAACGACGGCGACCCGCGCTTTCTTATGGTGATTTCCGACCGCCTCCTCCACTCAGTGACGCTCGAAGCCATGACGACGATGGACGCCGAAGCTTGCGCGAGAGTCTTTGTCAACAGCCACTGGCGTTTCCACGGTTTCCCCCGCAGCCCTCACGTCGGACCGCGGCTCTAACTGGACCGGTCGTTTCTGGCGGCGTCTGTGTCAGTTAGTGGGCGTCGAACAACGCCTGTCAACTGCCTTCCACCCTCAGACGGATGGCGCCACGGAGCGCTGGAATCAAGAAGTCCTGGCAGTGCTGCGCGCGTTCATCTCTTACTCGCAGACCGACTGGCCGCAGCTGCTTCCGTGCGTGCAACTTGCCCTCGCCAACCGCGACAACGCTCGTACGGGTATGAGCGCTTTCTACCTTACTCACGGCTACCACCTTGACCCGATCCAGCAAGTCCACTCGCAAGCGAGCCCCGCTACGAAGGACCCCCAGGCGCGCGCGAACGCCTTCGTCAGCCGATTGTACGAAGGCCAGGGAAATTGCAAAGGCCGCGATGTTAACGGCCCAACAAATCATGGAGAACCAGGCAAATCGCAAGCGCCGCCCGGCGGAGCAGCTCCGCGTTGGTGACCGCGTGTGGCTCAATCTGAGGAACGTTAGCACACCACAGCTCAAGAAAAAGCTGGCCTGGACACAAGCCAAGTACCGTGTCACCAAGGTCATCGCCCCGGATGTGTATGAACTGGATGTCCCGAGTAGTATACACAACCGGTTTTTCGTGGATATTCTTCGTCGCGATCCCGGCGACCCACTCCCCTCGCAAGTCACGGACGACGCGCAACCACCGCCCATGTCGGACGGGCTGCTGCCAGACGACGAGGCGCCTATGTACGCAGTCGAGCGCATCCTGCGCGCAGGACCGTGGAAGGGGACACGCGGTATGTTGGTAAAATGGGCGGGCTATAAGGAACCGTCGTGGACGCACCGCGCCAATCTCACGCTGACGGACGCGTTCCGAGAATTTGTTAAGAAGTATGGAGAAGGCGACGATGTGGGAGAAGCCGGCACCGGCGGCTATACTGGCTCTACAGGAAAGAAACGAAAAGGGAAAACTGTTCCGCTAATACATAACGTTGAGTTTCAGTCGTCAAGAATCACGGAGGTCCTGGAGGATGACGCCGACGACCCCGGAGAAAGGGGGTAATGTTACGGATCCACACTATTATGGATCCTACACACATGTATAAATAGCCCTCTTGTCACACACTCACTACTCTCTCCTTTTCTTCCCTCTTCATGCTTGACAAAGATAGAATATATTGAGAACCTGTTTGAACTTCCGTTCACAGCACCTTTCGTGACACTACAGCGGAAGCTCGTGCGATAGTGACCAGCAAAAGATCGCATACATATGGGGTACCTCATATGTCGGACGGATCCACCATTTTCAAGCATGGAAACGAAGTCTGTTGTCCAAAGGACCATTCACCACCACTGCCGTGTCACGCCACCCAACGAAAACAATAGAGGATAGACATGCGCAGCGAAAAGTACAGAAATATCAAATATGTCATGCCGTCAAAGACGTGGTCTACAAACAACAATGTTGATGTCACGTTTTGGTCGTCAGCCGCCGCACGGGGCTGACACCTGTATACACCTGGATATATATATGATGATATGTTCACGGTTCACCGAGCGGCGCGTTGTGCAGCAACGTCTCCCATCATCCCAACTCATTTCATAACCCAGCCGGTCGGACTGATTTGAAACGCGTTCGTCCTAACCTTTGTAGCAACAGCTCTCTCGCGTCAGACTGAAGTCTTCGAAATCAGTCTATCATTGCAGTTTGACTGGCATTCTTTACCGCAGAAATAAGACACGGTGTGGCCACTGTGGCGTCAACAATCATTGAATCAAGCTGGCAATGATGGCGTGTATCACTATCAATATCTTTGGTCGTGCCGAAAAACCCGTACTGGGAGCAGCAAGTGTTCAACGGACAAGTCGTCTTGCCATCTTTGGAGTCTTTCCACACTCGGCAACGGCATCGCAGTTGCTGGTACAACCTTTGCCACAGTATGCAGCCCCATGACCGCAATTTCCAGACTCTGGACGCAAATGTCAGCAAAGATAATATCAAGGTTCAAATATATGATAGACTGATTTCGAGGGCTCCAAGGTCCAGTTTTTATATTTGAAGTTTTGAACTTTGACATTATCAATTTATCTTTGCTGATATTTGCGTCCAGAGTCTGGAAATTGTGGTTATGGGGCTGCATACTGTGGCAAAGGTTGTACCAGCAACTGCGATGCCGTTGCCGAGTGCGGCAAAGATTCCAAAGATGGCAAGACGACTTGTCCGTTAAACACTTGCTGCCCCCAGTACGGATTTTGCGGCACAAACAAAGGTATTGATAGTGATACATGCCATCATTGCCGCTTGATTGTTGACGCTACAGTGGCCACACCGTGTCATAATTCTGCGGTAAAGACTGCCAGTCAAACTGCAACGAGAAACCCTCACCCCCTTGGGTTCTTTCAAGGGAATGGCTCTGTCAAGAGGTAAAGTTCCACGTGCCATGTCATTTCCGCAGTCTGCAGGAGAAACGAAGTAATACAACGACTGACATCTGAATTGACAATTGTCGCAAACTCTGCAAAGATTGGCTACTACCAGGCTTTGAATGCCCGATCTACATCACCATACGATCTACCACGTATTGAGTTACCGCAGTCCCGAAAACGCATGTTTCGTAGAATTGACGAACTAATTTTTTAATTTCATCAGTGGCCACTGGCGGCCCTATCGCAGAGTCGCACCTGAGTTATGCCTTTGCGTATTTGGACCCGTCGACTTTCAAGATCATAACCATGGTCCACGCCTCAACGCCTATTCCACTCTTTGACGACATGTCGGATCTAAAGACTACGAACTCGTCCTTGGAGTATTGGAGATATTTGTCAGCATCGGTGGCTGGACCTTTTCTGACAACGACACCTATACACAGCCCGTTTTTGGAAACATAGCACGCAGCTCGGAAAACCGTCAGTTGGTCACCGACGAAGTGGATTCGTTCCTGACCTACTGCGGATTTGACGGGGTCGAGCTGGACTGGTAAGCAAAGTGGATAATATTGACATCAGATGAGACATCCGCGAAGCAGTGATACTTCGCTTGCCAGTCTATATCGACTCCGACGACTCCGTCAAATCCGTAGTAAGTCAGGAACGAGGCCACTTCGTCGGCGACCAACTGACGGTTCTCCGAGCTGCGTGCTATGTTTCCAAAAACGGGCTGTGTATAGGTGTCGTTGTCAGAAAAGGTCCAGCCACCGAAGCTGACAAATATCTCCAAGCGCGAGTTCGTAGCCTTTAGATCAGAAATGTCGTCGACGAGCGGAATAGGCGTCGAGGCGTCCATGGCTGTGATCTTGAAAGGCACATCAAGCGCCACGCGAACCGCCTCCGATTTCATCTTCCGCGCCATCCAACATAGTCCCAAGACACCCTTTGCCCTCTTGACTAGAGCCATGATGGCCATCGCCGGGACGCAGACATACGCTCGCGGTGCAGCACCGTTCCACGATGGCTTGACCGACGACTGGGAGGAGGATGTGGACTGTATGTACATGCCCCTGGTATATTACTTGGACAGGTATTTCAAGTTTGTGAAGGTTGACTGGGACGAGCAGTACGTGAGGCCGCCTTATATAGATGGGTTTGAGAATCATTGGACATTGGAGAAACAAGTGACCGGTGAGAAGTCCGACGGGAGATTTGGAAAGTTGGAGACGTGAGTTCTTTCACTTTGTTGGGCCGAAGAAGCGAGAGTATGTATTCAGGAATCAGGAGTCAGGACATCGGGAACACAGGCTGATATCAGGGTTTTCAGGCCACGAGCAAGTAACTTGGTGAGCAAGCATATGTCTTTAATAGCCGAGGAGCGTTTTTGCTCCTCATGCATGCGGGAGATTGCTCCTCTTCGGAACTCTCTTCTGTCACCGTACTGACTGTGCCACATTGACGTCATATACATCATTGCCAGTCCGTCGGCCCTCCGAAAATCACGACGCAGGAGGCGTACTGGCATGAGCATGCACGCGCAGAGATGTACGTACTCCGTAGGCATCTATAGACGTTACCTTTGTTCTGAACAGTGCGAGGGTCACTGAATCAAACGCGTCTGGTGAAACGCCATGCAGCAAGCTCATCCAATTGTCTTTCTCACAACTCAGCAGTCCCCAGCTTATCATTCTTTGCGGGGAGCCCTCTCGTCTTGTTGCTATGAAGTTGATTGGAGGAGCAACAAGCAACTATAGGAACAAGATACCTCCTAGAACTGGAGAGAAGGGTATAACACATTCAAGGCGCGGCGCCGCGGCCTACACCTTAGCAAGCAATCATGCGTCTCATGCATATTCAGCAGCAGTCTTACTCTCCGACGCAAACAGCATACCCCAGCGAGAGCGCACTGCAATTCGACCCCACGCCCGTGTTCATCCGATAAAACTGGTCCAAGCTGATGCCGGCCGCGGTGGCAATGCTCCAGCACCCATCACCACTGATGACTTTGTGTCATTGTCTGCAATTTTAGGACGCTCCGGGTTGTGTTGGTGCCGGCGGAGCCGCTCTCGTCGTTGTAGGTACGGTACTGTTCGTGATTGTTGTTGGCGTTGCGGAGGCCAAGACGCAGATTTGTACCCGGCCATCTGCGTTGAGCTGACTCCAAAAACCCGTATCGCAGTCAGGGCCAATCCAGGGATTTAGCCGGGTCAGTTCTGTAACCGTGATGCCAAGTAGATGCGGGACCATGGAGCAATTGAAGTTGGCTGCAGGTTTTAAAGCGTTAGTGTGTAGAGGAGGAGAAGGAGGAGAAGGAGATCCAAAAAATAATAATAACGACGACGTCTCACCCTTATCCTCAGCGCGAAAGTTTGTATAGCAACTACATCCTGAGGGCTGCATTAACGACGCTGGGATGAGCATGCGGTTCGGAGACGTGCAGTACTCGTGCGGCAGCACCACTATTGCTACAAGGCCATCCATGTTAGTCAAGTCAAAGTCAGCAGACACGCCCTACACTGCGCGGACAAGCCGAGGACAGTAATCAGGTGCCGCGATGGGAGACAATTCTTACGACGAGTATGCCACTTCTGTATGCAGTAGCTATGACCCGCTTGCAGCACACAGCTGTCTGTTGCGTTAAGGCTGGGATTCCACTCAATTAGCTCCTCAACAGTGACATCGTAAATCCGTGACCAGCTATAGCAAGCGTTCCCTGCGGCCAGGTCCTTCAGCCCGGACCTGGCGTCGAACGCATTCTCGTACTCGAAGCAGTCGTCAATGGTGCCAGAGGCCCGGGGGAGCAGAGGAGGAAATTCGATCGGGCTGGGCACGAAGCTGGTTGTCGAGGCCGGGCGTGTGAATGTGGTGGCCGGCGCAGTCGTTGTGTAGCCTGGATAGGTCTCGATGTTGCCAACCGGCCTCACGCAGTACGAGATATTGGCCCAGAGATTGCTGCAGCTTTGGTCGATTTGGGGGTTGAGAAAGTAGAACTCGGACAGGGCGACGCTGAACTTGAGGGAAATGGCGGCGCAATAGTCACCGACGTTGGCCTGTAATGTTAGAATCAGTATTTTGACTATGATGTTACGGTTATTGTGTGTGTTGGTATTCTTTCTTGTTTGTCACGTGTCCGAGCCTGAGCGGGAAGTCGACTTACATCATACCACCGTCCACACCTTTTGTTTGACTGCGGCTGCGCATTTGACGGAACAGGGACGGGCGTGGTCACAGTGTTACCGGGCCCAATGGCGATTGTTCCCGATGGTGAGCTGTGAGAATACCTAAGATTAGGGTCATGCCCCACAGCTGAATCTTCGTAGTAGAGTCCTGCTTCTTCTACTGTTCTCTTTCTCTGATAATCATGTATTAAAGTGACATAGTACGTGTCAGTTAAGCTCACCTTGCACATAGATACCAGCCTCTCCACGGTCCCAATTCCGAACAGAACCTGTCGATCATCGGGTTCCATGCCAAAACTTGTGCAAGCGTCGCATTCCAGCTCGCCATCAAGGTCTGGCACGATTCGTAAAGTTCCAGCTGATGGGTTCGGCACGTGCTCTCCGCAGGCAGACACAGCGTCTCTCCGACCGCGGGAAGATTGTCGCATCCCAGATTAAGCTTGTTCATCGTGATGACCTGGAACGTTGACATGCCTCTGGCGCCCGAGATGTTGACACAGGTGTCGCCTTGGGTCATCGTGTACACCATTCCGGTGCAAGCGGGTGGCTGAGAAGGAAACGTAGTCGCGTTGAGGGCGTAGGATGTCGGCGTGGCAAACTTGTAGTCTCCAGCGCTGCAGTTCATGGTAGTATCGGCGAATTCCCTTGCAGAGTCCTCATTGAAGCCGAACGGTGATGCTAGCTGCAGCTGCTGGACGCCCAGCTCGCACTGAGAACACTTCTGAGCCATCGTCCATGGCAGTCCGGCCCAGTCTGCCACGACAGCATCGCAGTACTTTCCGGACGCGCTGGCAAAGTCGATGCATTCAGTTTCAGGTGCGTAGAGGGTGGTCAAATGGAGGCACGAAGGAGACGTACGTTTCTTTTAGACATGACAGGTCCACCGCGTAGAGAAAGCGGTCAACGATAAAAGTGGCTGCGTTAGGAACAATATTAGCATGGTGTTTGGGGTCTGCAATTGAGCACGCTCGGCGCTCAACTTCAGGGGCAAATTGCAATGAACAAGGATGGTGGACTGAGTTTCATGGGACCGCAATTTTCCTAATTTTTCCGAAGCTTTCTTCTTTTTTTTCGTGAGAAACACACCTGGGTAGGCGACCTTGGCAGGGACCATGACGTCGTAAGATGCGGTGCAGGCGCGCAAAATGGAAGTTCGCAGGCTTTCCAAATCCCTCTTACAGGAGCTCTCGCACAAGACCGTGAGCTGCTCGCTAGGAAGAATTTCCATGCTCGGTCCTCTATAAATGATCTGTTAGTGTCACGTTGTTTGCCCAAAGTCGACGTTTTAAACTTGGGATGATGTGTACGCACTCAAAACCGGCGTGTCCCGGCAACCACGCCGGACAAGACGAAATAGTCGTGTTCACAGCGGCAAAGCAACCGTCGCTCAGGCCGAGAAGCTCATGAGGGGATATATAGCCATCAAACTGTTGGCCTTGGGCGGTCGAGAATAAGGCGGCCGCGATGGGGATCATCAATAGCGTGGAGATGGCCATGGCCACTAGTGATGGGCCACGGAGCTGGTCTTGAATATTGATTCAAGAGACGTGTGCTGGGGGGGACCTTTGCTCAGTTGCTGAGAGAGACCATTCTTGCAGCCCATGGTATATGTATGCATGTCATACCGTCCTTCGGAAACGCCATTGTTGGTAGGTATGTGTGTCACAGTGTGTGTGACTGTGAACGGTTTCTAACTTTCTACACACTCGAGGCTCTCAGATCTCTGTGGCTTAGTCA
Source organism: Claviceps purpurea (assembly GCA_029405325.1). Classification (NCBI taxonomy): domain Eukaryota; kingdom Fungi; phylum Ascomycota; class Sordariomycetes; order Hypocreales; family Clavicipitaceae; genus Claviceps; species Claviceps purpurea. The sequence goes on along the minus strand of CM055783.1, from coordinate 415,005 downwards.
TGGAAGCTTGGCGAAAAAATGCAGTGACGCGAAGCTGTGCCAGTGCGCGCCAAGTGTGTGTTGGAATCGCCATCCTCAATAGGCACTTACGGTGCAATCCTCAAGAGGCACTTGTTACAGTGCAATCTCTGCGTACGCATGTTTGCTACGATGAGGAGCGGTGTACGAATTGGTGTGCGACCCTCAAACACTTGGGGTCGCACAACATCAGGGGCCGGTGTGAAACTGCACACGATGGGGGATGTGAGATGGTGGTCTCCCTTCTCTGGTATATGAGACCATACCTCTGCCACTTTCCCTCTCCCCTTTCTCTTCTCCATAGCTTCCATGAATATTGTTAGGCAAAACTGCGCGTCGCCGCACGATTTCTTCAGTTTTGCCTAATGATTGGCTCTCGTTGAATCCGCAATAAGCGAAGCGCCCCCGCGGCGTGCAGTTTAGGTACTTCTCCACACCATCGAAGGTTGACACCATGCACGCAGTGTAGTCGTCGTTACAGACGCAATCGTCGCAGGTTCTTGGTGTCGTCGAAGTTGGCAAGGACGGCGGAGTGCGTAAAAGGCGTGCCATCTTGACGGCGAGATGGGTAAGACGCTCCTTGAGAGTGAATGTACTGTATGACGCCGGTGAGAAATCGTTCAAGACGTTCGTAGGCTTCGAGGCGACGTGGCGGCTGGCCAACTCCTCATATTGGCCGTGACCAGACTCCAACCAGTTGAGTATCTTCTTCACGAGCGTGTAGATGTCGTTTTCGCTGTAGTTGTCGAGCCAGCGCTTCAATGTGCTCCTCGTTGAACTCCGTTGTGATGGCGGTGATGGCGGTGATGGCGGTGCGGAAAGGCTAGTCGTAGAGTCACGTGTACATTGCCGGTATCGGCCGCAATTTACTTTTGCGCACCACGAATCTCCGGCACCACGACGCGCACGGACCACCAGAGTCCGAGATCGCGGCGACCAAAACAGCGAAGGTGGATCCACGAGGGTCTCATTGGCTACAGCGTTCTCAGAGGCAATGGCTGTCACGACCTGTACGAGCAGGCAGTGGCAATGCACTACAATGTATAACCTCGATCAAGACGTGCAACTTGGTCACTTGACCTATTGGGCGGAACAGGTGGTTATGCGTTTCTCACAATGTCACGCTCTTAGAGTGTTGATGACTTTTGCAAGGGGTGTAATCCGTAGAATCTGCTATGAATCTGCTATATACACGTGTAGACTTAATGGGTCAGCGCCGCCCTTTCCGCCCTCTCCGCCCTCACTGCCATCCAAGGGGGTGTTGACCGGTCCTCTGCCTTATCCTCGTGTGATTCGGCGCTGGTATGAAGTCCGCCGGCCCCAATTGAAGGTGTTGTTGCTGCTGCGTCGTCGGCGGAGGTTGAAGGGGCTGTTGGGCGAAGTGAGGATATTGCTCTGGATGTGGAGGCCAGAAACGAAGAGGTTGCTGCTCTTGTACATGCCGTAACTCACGGGCCGCCCTCTCCGCTCGTTCGGCCGACTCTGTTTGAGATTGGTGAAGCACACCGGTTAGCTGTTGAAGCTGTTATTCAACGAGAAGGAGTTTCTCCCCCTGCTGACGTGCGTACTCCTCCTTCTGGGCGGCCTCAAGTTTGGCGTCCGTCAGATTTCCACAGCGTGTATCACCTTTGTGACACCACCTGCCACAGAGCACGTTAGCCCTCCGGCAAGAGCAGTTGTTGGTATTACATGCGGTTTGGCTCTTGCAGCTGCAAGATACACGGTCTCGAGCGAGCGCTCGCACCGCAGCTTGTGAAGGACCAGGAATAGGACCTTGATCAGAAGGCTGGCCGACCGGCCGAGCGGCTCCAACGTCGTTGCGGTCGGATAACTCGTTCCTGGTGCTGCCACGCGCCGTGCTAGACGCCTTCGCGTTCGGTCGACGCGCCACTGGCTTCCACGCTTTGCGAACGACTGCTGGCTCACGTAGTCGTAGCGCCGGAGGATTTATGAAGTGCTGGCGGTCGACGAACCAATGCACGTCGAAGTCCGTGGTCTTGAGCACGCTGCCGGTCTCCAAGATGCTCATGATCTTGTGGTAGCACGGCAGCCCCATGGACGCCATATAATCGTCGTTGCAGACGCAATCGTCGCAGCAGCGGTTCCCGGTGTTGTCGGAGTTGGCAAGGACGGCGGAGTGCGTAAAAGGCGTGCCATCTTGACGGTGAGATGGTTTGAGACGCTCCCGCGCCTTCTGAAAAGCGCTTGATAGTGTATATACTGTATAACGCCGGTGAAGAAATCGTTCAATAGGTTCGTAGGCTTCGAGGCGGTGTGGCGGCTGGCCAACTCCTCATATTTGTCGTGACCAGACTCCCACCAGTTGAGCATCTTCTTCACGAGCGAGTGGATGTCGTTTTCGCTGAAGCCGTCGAGCCAGCGCTTCAATGTTCTCTTCGTTGAACTCCATTGTGATAGCGATGATGACAGTGATGGCGGTGATGACAGTGATGGCGGTGATGACAGTGATGGCGGTGATGACAGTGATGGCGGTGATGACAGTGATGGCGGTGATGACGGCTGTGATGACGGTGTAGAGAAGGTGTGCAGCTTGGCGTGGAAGAGCTACCTAGGTACCTTTGTAGAGTCACGTGTGCATTGCCGGTATCGGACTCTGGTGGTCCGTGCGCGTCGTGGTGCCGGAGATTCGTGGTGCGCAAAAGTAAATTGCGTATCGGCCTTTGGGAGTCCGTGCGCGCGTTGGTGCCACCGTGCGATGGTGTGGAGAAGTAAACTGCCCGCGGCGTCACCATTGAACTTTAACTTTTGACAAGCGAGCGGGAAGCGTTCCACCGTCCACGTGACACGCACGTCGCACAGACACTTCGGCCGACTCGACGACCAAAGTGAGACTGAAGATAGATCATCATAGGTAGCTGTTATCCGCGCCTTCGCAGCCCTGCCCGCCTCTACGCGCCACGTCAATTATCAAGCCTTGTCATAAGCATAGGGCCTGTATGCCTCAGAGAGTTCAACGTATTGTAAGGATAGTTGAAAGAAAATAATGAAAGTCTTTTATCTGGTTCAAGTTTGAGATTCACAACTCCACAGTAGCTTGCATTAAGCTGAGTTACGTTAGTACTAACATTTGAGTAGGAATCAGAATGATCACCATTAACTAGGGCCTAAAACCCGGTTGAATTGTTCTGTCTATGGACAGACTGGTCACCGAGGTATCAAGCGACTTACTGCGTCTCAAGAGTCAAACGACAGGCAGTCGACAAGAATTTTGAAAAGCCTTTATAAAGTATCAGCGTTTCGGCAGCATTTGAGTCTTGACACATCAAATTCTTTATGCGTCACGTTTGAGCAATTCCAGACTTCAGTACCGTAAGGCTTTGTGCCACGTGGCACGACGCGCGTGGAATCACCGGAAAGCTCATCAACGACCGTTGCAACTTGCTTGGCAATAATACAAATTTACAATGACTATCAGTTTCAACTTTCCCCGCGTTGAAAGTTTTGAACAACGCTTCTCTGGTGATTGCAATTTGCAAGCACAAATGCAGGAACCCGGAACCGTTCCGACATGCTTGATCAAACAAGGAGAAAGATCAACAAAGTACAATGATCCAATGATTCGATACGATCCACTTGATACTGACTGTGACGAAGGTCACAAAGTCAGTAAGTCGTCTACATGTGCTAATTCCGAGACAGCAGTTGTCTTGGAATCGTACCCTTTTGTGGGATGTGTAGCTCAGTTGGATAGCACATTGACTGGCCGTTACACTGTTCCAAGACGCCCTGAGGTCGCGACTTCGCTGCCCCCGGTACTCTGGACGAGCTGTGCCCTCCTCTGTAACTGCCAAGCCAAAGCCAGGGGAACAAGTCAAGACAAGATACTGTGCCGGTTACATGAGGGACAGCACCCCGCGTCCACCTATTCAAAGCTGCCGAATGAGATTCGTCAGGTGTGGAACGGGCAAGTGTCACAAAGTCAGTCAGTCGTCTATATGTGCTAATTCCAAGACAGAAGTTGTCTTGGAATCGTGGTGTGTAGCTCAGTTGGATAGCACATTGACTGGCCGTTACACTGACCGACATGTCACATGTGACATGCAGGAACAAAATGTTATTGCTCACCCGTGCCATCCGTGTCGCACCCGAGCGGAATCATGAATGCGGCAAGAAGCGGTAAACACGGCACCGGCGGATAATCATGGCCTCAGTGAGTTGATGATGTGACGAGAGAAAGGGGCGTCAAGGGTGTCACGACCTGTACAGGCAGGGCGTGGCAACGCACTATATAACCTGGATCAAGCTGCAGACGTGCAACTTGGTCACTTGACCTTTTGGGTGGAACGGGTGGTTATGCGTTTCTCACAAAGGGCAGGCTCATGAGAAAAGTCTGGAGAGCTTGAAGTCTATTCTTAAAGTACAAGTGGCTCCCGATTTTCTGTCTGGAGATCTTGCCTCTCCGCTTATCTTTCCATCTTCATAACACAGGTTCACAGAATATTTTGAGACGGGCTTCCATCGCTGCCCCTTCCTGCTACCCGTTTTCTCCCCGTCAAACTCCATCGGGGCTGCGGGCAGGCTCCTAGTACCATGCATTTTCTCCGTTTCGCCGTTGCTGTTTTGAGTACGGCGTTCCTGCCGGCCGTTGAATCGTCCTCCACTTCTCTTGGGGCGCATCTGTATACTCGCTCACATCGAAGTGTATACGCACGTCGGCTTGAAATCACTCGGGATAATGCATCTTCCAGAGCTCTGAAGGCCTTGCAGGCCAGGGAGGACTACACGTGTGGCCTCGGAAGTGAGTTTCTGTACAGCCATCCAGGATGCTAACTGATCTCATCTCTAACATACGTGCAGGACAATGCAACAACAAGGCATGCTGTGGTGGTACGATTCATGAATTCCCCACCCCCGTGCCCCCGGTTTCCTGAGTCCTCGCCCCTGATGCTGCAGCTGCCAGCCTGAAGCCCTCGAAATCAGTCTATTATATATTTGAACTTTCATATCATCTTTGCTGATGTTTGCGTCCAGAGTCTGGAAATTGCGGCTATGGGGCTGCATACTGTGGAAAAGGTTGTACCAGCAACTGCGATGCCGTTGCCGAGTGTGGAAAAGACTCCAAAGATGGCAAGACGACTTGTCCGTTGAACACTTGCTGCTCCCAGTACGGGTTTTGCGGCACGACCAAGGGTATTTAACCAAATCTCCATTGCCACCGCGTAAGACTGTTATTAACACCACATTGTGCCAGACTTTTGCGGCAAAGGCTGCCAGTCAAACTGCAACGAGAAACCTTCACCCCCTTTGGGGTCTTTCAAGGGAATGGCTCTGTCAAGAGGTAAAGTTCCACGTGCCATGTTATTTCAGCAGTCTGCAGGAGAAACGAAGTAATACAACGACTGACATCGGAATTGTCGCAAACTCTGTAGTGATTGGCTACTACGAGGCATGGGGTGCCCGATCTACTTGTCACAAGACATCGCCACACGATCTACCACGTACTGAGTTACCGCAGTCCCGAAAACGCATGTTTCGTGGAGTTGACAAACTAAGCTTTTAATTCCATCAGTGGCGGCCCTGACGCATCTAAACTACGCCTTTGCGTACTTGGACCCGACTTCTTTCAAGCTCACAACCATGGACGCCTCAACGTCTATTTCGCTCTTCGACGACATGTCGGATTTGAAGACTACGAACCCGCGCTTGGAAATATTCGTCAGCATCGGTGGCTGGACCTTCTCAGACAACGACACTTACACACAGCCCATCTTTGGAAACATAGCGCGCAGCTCGGAGAACCGTCAGTTGTTCGCCGACGAAGTGGCCTCGTTCCTGACCTACTACGGATTTGATGGGATCGATCTGGACTGGTAAGCAAAGTAGCTCTGCTTCGCGGGTTTCCCATCTGGTGTCAATACTATAATCTAGACGACGTTCGTGAATGAAACGATGACCGTTAACACCGAATCTACTGGAAAACAGGGAGTATCCTGGTGCCCCCGATCGGGGCGGCAAGAAGGAGGACACGGAGAACTATGTTGAGCTTGTCAAAACACTCCGAGCTACACTTGACAAGACGGGCCGTCCCTTGGGCATCACGTTCACGGCACCGTCTTCGTACTGGTATCTGCAATGGTTCGACCTGCCAGGAATGATGAAGTACTGCGACTGGATCAACTTGGTATGTTATTGCTCCAACTCGATTCCTCTCTCTCCTCTATCAACTTCTCTCTATTCCCTGCCCCTCTAGATTTTTGGCTCCTCTATCTCGTACATTCTTTTCTTCTGTACTCGTCGTGTCATATTCTCTCATAGACTCCCACAAAGCCGGTCCCTGGAAACGGCAGACCCGGTAGCTGAACAGTTTTGAGCGCTTACTAATTTAAAACAGATGTCCTATGACCTACACGGAACATGGGATAGCACAAATCCCATGTAAGTCTTGATTCCTGACTAGAGTATAAATATAATAAAGACCAACAAAGGACTAAAATTACGATAGAGGTGCCATTACTCAAGGCCATACCAACTTGACAGAGATCAAGTTGGCTGCCGAACTCTTTTGGCGTGTCAATATTCCAACCCACAAAATCGCGTTGGGTTTCGGATTCTACGGCCGGGCTTTCACACTTTCGGATCCCAGTTGTACAACGCCAGGGTGCCCATTCTCAGGAGGCGCAAAGCCTGGTGTGTGCACCAAGGCAAGCGGATGTAAGTTATCTCTGGCCCCAGATCTTGCCGTTCAATGTGATAGATGCTAAAAAAAAGGAAATCCGGTACAGATCTCGCATATTATGAGGTGCAGGAGATTCTGAAGAAAAATCCGAGCATCAAGATCATACACGACAAACAAGCCGCAGTCAAGTACTTCACTTTTGACAAAGACCAGTGGGTCTCATTCGACGACCAGGATACGTTCAAGCAAAAGGTTGAATGGGCGAATAGCGTTGGCTTCTCGGGCTCGTTGATCTGGGCATCTGATCTCGGTATGCGTCAAAGAATCATGTTAAACTCATGGCTCTATTTCCACTAGACTGAGGTGTCGTCTTAACTAACTATTTTATGATGTGCAACTTGATCAAAAGACGACTTTGAATTTACCGCACATGCGTCCCTGACGGGAAAGGACAAATCAATGCTCAACTCACCATCTGCTAGCAAGCAGGCGGTCCTGGATAGCCCCATGGCAAAGGAAAACCTGGAGTCCTATTTGCGTAAGGACTGCTACGTCCAACAAGATTCTCTCACTGCTTGCAAGCTGGGTGACAACCAAGTTGGCTATGACAAAGCCGGATTGGTAAGAATGACATCCTTTACCGCAACACGTTTCTCTCTCCGCAGGCTGCCCGGTGCCGAAGAGCATTCAAGACGCTGACATGCCAGTCACTGAAATAGTCCAAAGATTATAAGCCCATCTGCTGCCCCAAGGGCAGTGCAATGACCAAATGCCTTTGGAGAGGCGGTAATGGCGGAACTAACGCCGGACGGGATTGCAATGGAATATGCCACCCGGGTGAGGTCAAAATCACAATGTCTGCCTACGGCGGTTTACCGGGGGAGTCTTCTGAGAAAGCTCACTGCACGCGAGGCCAGAAGGCCTTTTGCTGCCAGCTGGGTATATTTAATGCCGCGCTCAGTCAATGCAGCTGGTCAAGTGGAGTGTAAGTCATCTCGATCATGACATGAGGAGTGCTTGCTGTATTTATGTCTCCCGAGTTCCTTGCCGTTGATAGCTAGGCCTTGGCTAATTTTGCTTGTACAGCGGAAGCTCGTGTGGTAGCGACCAGCAGGGAATTGCGTACATATGGGGTATGTCGGGCGGATCCACCATTCTTAAGCATGGAAATAAATTCTGCTGTCCTAAGGACCATTCACCACCACTTCTGGACTGTCACTGGGTTGGAAAGGGCGACTGTGCGGATAATTCGTGTGGCGCATCAGAGGTGACTCTCCTGACGAATTCTCAAGGAGAGTCGTTCAGAAGCTGCTCTTGTAAGTTAAATCGATAATGTGCTACCATGAATCCATGAGGACTCGTCTTCTCACAAAATTTCCTTCGCCTATGAATCGTAATTTTGCACAAAGTTCGATTCGGGCTTCCGATTTTACAAATGCGTCCTTCTCCATATTTTCTGTTGAATGTTCTTCTGTTCGTTTTATCCCTTCAGTCCATAGGAACACAACTCTGACCTTGGCAATATAGGGGGCAGACAGCGATCTCTCTGTTGTACGATTAACAACGAGAAGCTGCAAACCCACACCTGCGACTTTGATCTCTGCAGTCTACCAGAATATAGGGCAGCGTGCGGCGATGAGGCTCTGCACGATGATGAAGAGGGCGGCACCAGCATAGCCAGACGATCTCCGTACACCACTAGCGATGGTCGGACGCTCTGGACCTATGAAATTGGCGGCGGCGACGAGATGGATGACCGGAGTGATCTCGATATCCAAGGTCGTAGCCCTCCAGGCAGGCCACGACGCAGGATCATGAGGATGAAGAATTTAGCTGGCACTCTCTACACGGCTTTGGAATTGACCGTGACAAGCCGGCCATACAGGCCCGGACTCAAAAGTCTTAAGGGAGACGGATCGGACACACTCCTCATCCGTGGCGGCTACAATCTGCTCAAAGAAGCGTGCAGCTCGACAGCAATGAGGTTCCTCTATGAGCCAGAGCTGCCCAAGAAAGGCTTTCATATGGAGCACGTTCGCGAGATCAATATGATATACGGCTTTGTGGAAAGCTTACTGGCCGGTACGCTCTCCTCCGGTCCTCCAATGGTGACAAGATTAGATCCCATGGCCGTGTACAGGGGCTGGAACAAGATATACCCCGTCAGCCTCCCGCATATCGGCGCCGTCGTCCGCGACATGACCGACTATACTATCCCCATGACTCCCAACGATCGCATTTTCGAAACTCTTGGGTCATACGCGTACCGAGGGGGTGTTGCCTTCCTCCCCGCGTCACTCAACATGCTGAAGGGTGTTCTGATGGCGAGTCATTCCCCGCTCGGCAGCAGAACCGGAAAGTTCGAATCCCTGGTGAGACTAGTCGCTGGTAGAGGAGATGAAGAAGCGCTCAATATATTGCTCACGGCAATGCAGGGGACCGTCGCCGTCTTCAATTATCTGAATGACGTCAATTTAAACAGTGCGTTTACGGAGGCAGGTAGACTCCTGACTGCCGAGATGAGTCGTGCAGATGAGTATATGCCGGAGCTAAAAGGCATTCTGGAGGCCTGGAAAGAGTGGGAGCCGGACTACTATAACCATGTGGTGTCCAATGCGAGGAATTGGCTCATCAGCCGCGGAGCCATGATTGCGCAAAAGTTTTCTGTTCACCCGGCCGAGAATCCGAATGCGCTGAAGTTGGTATCCGAGGCGGCACGAATTGTGTCGCAGATAGGCCAGATCAGATCTCCCTTGCGTGAACAGGCCATGAAGAATGCAAAGAGCCGGCGCTCCAGATTGTAATACTACGTATCGGTGATCGCAGACGCAGTATATATAATACAGAGTGATGTAAGCGCAAGAATATAGCCAGTTGTATAGCCTGCTGCCTGCCAGTGCCTGGGTAGGTCTCGGTGTCGCCATCCGGCCTTACGCAGTATGCACGAGGTTAACGAGGTCTTGGCCAGATATTGCTGCAGGTTTGGTCTGGAACCAGATGTGGGTGGTGCTGTCAGATATGTACCGAGTACTCCGTACGAGTTATTATTATACTCTAACCGGGCTGGCCTGGTGTCACTGTCAGGGTATGAATGAAAGCATGCTCAAGAGCCCGCAATAAAAGTATTGAGCTACAAACTAGGGGTCGGATCATGAAGGTTTTGATCACTGGGCCCTGGCATATGTAGCCTGAGTTCGTATGTTAGGTAGCTTGAGTTCGTAGGTAGCCTGAATTAAACTCAAATGGAAAGTGTTTATAGGACGGAGCCACATCGCGCCCCACCATAAAACTTCTCCTTTCCACAACACCAAAAACCGATCGCAGAATCCAATCCGGAACCTGTCCAGAAGCTCATTCATCACTTTCTCATCCACCTCTATCTCGAAAAGTGTCTCAACACCTTCAAGATGCCTCGCATGTCCACTCGAAGCTCTACCGCCCGGTCCGCCCCCGCTCGCGGCCGAGCAACACGCTCGCGTAGAAACGCACCGGGCCAGGATCCCAACCCATCGGGCTTGCCTCCTCTGCCTCCCGCTCCTCCCTCTCCCGCTCCTCCCTTGGATCTCCAATTAGTGGAGAGGCAAGAGCTCCAGGCCCGGCTCGCCGCGGCGGAGGCTGCCATTGCGCGGGCTAAAGCTGACGCTGCTGAGGCTGACGCACGCATCGCCCGGGCCTCAGCTGAGTCGAGAGCCCCCGCGGCGACGTGCGCTATGCAGCCAACCCCAATCCCGCAGCCAGTGCCGTCCCAGCAGCCGATGCCGTCCCAGCAGCCGATGCCGTCCCAGCAGCCGATGCCGTCCCAGCAGCCGATGCCGTCCCAGCAGCCGATGCCGTTCCAGCAGCCGATGCCGTCCCAGCAGCCGATGCCGTTCCAGCAGCCGATGCCGTCCCAGCAGCCGATGCCGTTCGCGCAGCCAATGGCGTTCCCGCAGCCACCGCGGCCCTTCGACACGTCGGACAATCAGTACGGCGACCCGATGGCTAACAATGACACGTTGCCAGGTGAGCAAATCCCCGCAATGATCCGCGACATCGCCCGAGACCTCGGAAGCGTGGCCGCCGAGGACGTGAACGAAGTCCGTTCCGGAAAATTCGAACCGATGAACCTCCTCCGTCTGCATCCAGCGCGGGGGCGATCCGTGTACGAAACCGAGACCTCCTCCGTAATGGACTACTCCTCCGGGAAGATCGTCTTCAGGAAGAAGACACTCACCGAAAAGGACTACGGTGACGATCCGGCCCCCCTTCATGGTGGCCCTCTTGAACTACTGCCAAATCTACTGCCGCATCTTTGGCCCGCAGTACTCTGACGTGGTCGCGGCCCAATTCAGCTTCATAAGCTATATCCAGGAGCAGACGGAGACTTTCGCCTGGGAGTCCTGCCTCAATTACGCGATGTCACGGTTGGTCGCCATCAATGCCGGCAGCATACACTCCGCGGCAGCATGGCGCGACCATCCGATTTCCTTGACGTCGAGATTCTTCAACGCTGGCACCATCGCTGGGGCGCCCAACACGCCCCATAGGTCTAGCCCTTCCAAGAAGCGCCAGCGCACTAACACCACAGGCGCTTCCCCCGCGCCGGCAGCCAACGATGACTCGGTAGTCTGCCTGAGATATAACTCCTCAGCGGGGTGTACCTCCGGCCACTGCCGTCGTCGCCACGAGTGCAGCAAGTGCGGAGGCAAGGGTCATGGCAACCACAGTTGCAGGAGCAAATAGGAACCCCTGAGCGGGACCGCCCAGCCGGACGGAATCCCCCAACCCCAGAGGCTTCGGGTGCCGCTGTGCGCAGCCCCCCTTCTTCAGCTCCCTCCCAGCAGGCTCCCGGGGGCGAGGCCCAACACCTCGCCAGCCTTCCCCCTCTTCGATCCTGACGTGCAACCACTGTCGGATTCTCCTTCCCCGCTCATCAGACAAGCCTGGAGCACTTTGCTGTCACGCTACCCCGGATCCCTCCCTACTATTCTGGACGGTATTTTACGATACGGTGCGCTCGTCGGCTACATGGGCTCCGACACCTTCACCATCTCCAACAACCTGACATCGGCCGAGAATGACCCCGACATGATCTCCAATCAGGTAACATCGGATTTGGCTTGCGGCCGTGTCAGTGCCACGACGCCCACAGCCCCCTTCGTCTCCTCACCTTTGGGCCTCGTTCCCAAGAGCGACACTGGCTGGCGCCGCATCCACCACCTCTCCCACCCCCCAGGCATCTCCGTCAACGACGGAATCCCTCAGGAGTTCGGCGCCCTTCGCTACACGGCGCTTCACGACATGCTTGACGTCGTCCGACAGGCGGGCCGAGCCTGCCACATAGTCAAGAAGGACCTTAAGGATGCCTTTCGCATGATCCCGGTCGCGATGTCGGTTCGCCGCCTGCTCGGCTTCACGTGGCAAGGCCGTTCCTATACCGAGAATTGCCTCCCCTTTGGACTGCGCACCGCACCGTTCATTTTCAACCTCTTTGCAGAAGCATTGCACTGGATCCTCGAAGTGCTACTGCCCAACGTCCTTCTACGACACTATCTCGATGACTTCATTTTTGTCCTCCCTGCGGGAGACAGTCACCGAGCACCACTCGTCCACGAAACCTGGCGGGCGATCACTGACTTCCTGGGTTTGTACCGCAATGACTCGAAGGACGCAGAAGGCACGTGCGTGGAAGTGCTCGGGATCGAGGTCGATACAATGAGCATGCAGGCGCGCCTTTCGAGCAGGAAGGTGACGAAGGCAAACAGCCTGATCACCAACGCGCTTACCCCACGTACGGTGACACTCCGCAGAATTCAGGAGCTCACGGGTTTCCTCAGCTTCTGTACGGCGGCAATACCCATCGGGCGTACATGTCTATCGGGACTATGGCAATTCCAGTCTCTGTTCTCCCCCGCCCAGCCTGTGCGGCGCCTCACCCAAGGAGCTCGCGCGGACCTCCTTTGGTGGCAGGAGCTCCTCATCCCCGATTTCAACGGGACCTTGCTGCTGACAGACACCGGTCGACCGGTCTACCACCTTTTCACCGACGCCTCAGATCTGGGCATCGGCGGGTTCTTCTACCGCGGAGACGTAGCCCAGTCTGACTGGCGATCGGCGCTACCGCTGCCACAGGCTCAGGCGTTCGCGCGTGCAAGGACGGCCAACGAGCTCGATCATCATATCAATGTTACCGAGATCGTTGCCGTCGCCGTCGCCGTCGCGACCTGGGCACACCGCTGGCATCACGCCACACTCGTGATCCACACGGACAACACCACGGCCCAGGCAGGCTTCACCAGCGGCTACACACGCGTGGGACCCGCGACGGAGTCGATCCGCTCCACGCTGCTTCGCTGTGCTGCCCTCGACATTCGGATACACTGCGTCAGAGTCACCTCGGCCGCGAACGGACTTGCCGACGCGCTCTCACGTCTGGACTGGCCGACCGTTGCTAACCTGTGTCCAAATTGGCAGACTCCCCTTTGAACTTCTTGCCCCCGGCAGACTTTGTCACTCGGGTCAAAGCCGTGCACTCGGACCCGCTCGTGGCCAGAGCACTCTGGGCCGGCCTAAAACCCTCGACGCGGCAAACGTACTCGACTGCCACCAAGTCCTTCGAATCCTTTTGTGCTTATCACAACAGAGCTCCCTGGCCGGCTCCCTTCGACCTCCTATGCAGTTGGATAGTTGGCCGAGCCTTCGGTCAGGACGACAGACTCATCCCCAACCAGGGGCAAATCAAGCCCGCCACGATTAACGCGTACGTGGCGGCGCTCCGGTCAGTACACGTGGACCTGAAGCTTCCATGCACTGATTTCGACGACGAGTTTATGAAACGGTTGTTGGCCGGCATCAACAGTCTCTTCCCGCCAGAGCGCCCTACGGAACGCGCTCCCATGACCAAGGACGTTCTCCTTCGCCTCCTCGACCCTTGCGCGGCGGTGGGAGAAACGCAGTTGGACGCCCTCCACCTCAACGCGGCAATGACGCTTGCATTCGGTGGATTCTTGCGTACGGCGGAGTTCACACACTCCGCCTATGAAGAGGATCTCCCAGATTTTCGACACTTGAAGCTGACAATCGGGGGTCTCACCATTTCGCCCAGCCTCGATAGCCTTCAACTTTTCCTGCCGCGGAGCAAGGGCGACAGAACTCACAAAGGCGTCACCATCCTCATGGCGGCTACCAACGACCTCGCCTGTCCCGTCCGGAACGTCACCGCGCTCCTACAAGCTCGGTCCTTTGCTGGGTCAGCGGACCCGCTCCTCACATTCTCCTGGGGCGGGTTCGAGCGTGACCACTTCCTCGCGGCCGTCCGCCGCCGCCTTACCGTGATCGGGTTGCCTGCCTTGCACATCACCGGTCATAGCTTCCGTCGCGGCGCGGCCCAGCATGCCGACGAGGCGGGCCTGTCCCGTGACCAGATTCAAATACTCGGCCGATGGTCGTCGGACGCCGTCGACCGATATTACAGGACGAGTCCGCAACACCTATTCACGCTGCAGCGGCGCTTCGCCGCCCAAGGGGAAGATCGAGCACAAACAACCAACAACAACATTGGGGCGTGAGCTTGGGGCCTTCCTTCTCGCACGAATGGCCTGCTACCACGACCCGCGGCGCTCTCTCAGAGCCCCGGGCCGGACGCACCTCCGGACGCTACCGGCCGGAAGCCCGTCTTCGCGAAGAGCTCCCACGGTGACTCTCTCGCCCACGAAGTCCTTCCCCGGTCTCCGGCAGGCCTACATGCGGCTCACGCCTCCCCAATAAAGCAACTGATGAAAGCAACTAAAAGACCCTCTCTCTCCCTCTCTCTGCATCGGTGTTGGCGTAGTGGAATAAATGGAAAGTGTTTATAGGACGGAGCCACATCGCGCCCCACCATAAAACTTCTCCTTTCCACAACACCAAAAACCGATCGCAGAATCCAATCCGGAACCTGTCCAGAAGCTCACCCACCCGCCTCCCATCTTCGGTCCACGTTCCGAATTTCTCCGCCTTCTCGCACCTTCCCGCAGGCGCCCACGAACCGCGGCGCTCCTCACTACTCCGGTTCCCAACCACAGCTGCCCGTGGCCTGCGGCGCTCCCACGGAGCCCGGGTCCGGCGCCGGCACAACCACAGCTGCCCGCGGCCTGCGGTGCTCCCACGGAGCCCGGGCTCGGTGCCGGCACAACCAGAGCTGCCCGCGGCCTGCGGTGCTCCCACGGAGCCCGGGTCCGGCGCCGGCACAACCACAGCTGCCCGCGGCCTGCGGTGCTCCCACGGAGCCCGGGCTCGGTGCCGGCACAACCAGAGCTGCCCATGGCCTGCGGTACTCCCACGGAGCCCCAGCCCGGCGCCGGCACACGACATCCCCCCCGGGGATTCGCCCACCTCAATACTTGTTGATTCGTCCGTTTTCGTTGTTGAATTTCGTTTGGGAAAGGCATCGGCCGGACGGCGCTACCACTCTTTTTCCCACTGGGTTTTTTACCGAGGGTAGCAGGCGCTTTTTCTTTCTTTTTGTATTGATTGGACTATGTTTTTGATAATAATCTGCCCTGTTTTTTCGTTACTTACTTTGTCTTGTTTCTTTTGTACATTAAGAGCTAAGTGTAGGGCCTTCCTTCTCGCACGAATGGCCTGCTACCACGACCCGCGGCGCTCTCTCAGAGCCCCGGGCCGGACGCACCTCCGGACGCTACCGGCCGGAAGCCCGTCTTCGCGAAGAGCTCCCACGGTGACTCTCTCGCCCACGAAGTCCTTCCCCGGTCTCCGGCAGGCCTACATGCGGCTCACGCCTCCCCAATAAAGCAACTGATGAAAGCAACTAAAAGACCCTCTCTCTCCCTCTCTCTGCATCGGTGTTGGCGTAGTGGAATAAACGGCGTCTGTCGTAGGTACTGTAGGTATGTATGTACATTGTACCAAGGCGCCACGCAGCATATTCAATTGAATTGAACGCAGCCGTGTCAGAGTACCTACAGAAATATAATGAGAAACAATAATGTCGATGTCACGTTTTAGTCATCAGCCGCCGCACGGAACACCATGCTGCAGCTTCTCCCATCATCCCACACACCTCATAACCCAGCTGGTCGGACTCATTTGCTACAAAACCGCGTTCGTCCTAGCGTTTGTAGCAACGGCTATTTCGCGTCTCCCAATCCTTCAAATGTTGTTACGCTTGTCATGCGTCTTCCAGTTTCTTCACTTGTTGTCATTCTTGTCACGCGTCGCGGCGAGAGACACCTGGGGAGGCCCTTGGAAAGGCACATCAAGCGCCACGCGAACCGCGTCGCGTTTCATCTTCCGCGCCATCCAACATAGTCCCAAGACGCCCTTTGCCCTCTTGACTAGAGTGATCGCCGGGACGCAGACATACACGGCTCGCAGTGCAGAAACTAGGCCGAGGAGCGACGATGACCAGAGCTTTCATTCGCGAGCCATGATGATGAGCAGCAGCGCCGTCCAGGGTGACGAAGTCGTAAACACATACGTGTCCGACTATGAGGCGAAGCAGATCTGGCAGCATTTGACGTTTGATGAGTTTCAAGATTCGGTCTGGGGTTTCGTGGTAAGTCGGCTACTGCACACGAAGGACTCTTGCGAGAGCACCCAGGCTTGTTGTATTGACGGATATGGTACCTAGATTTATCGCTGCTGTAACGCAAGCGACGAGGATTGGGAGCGTATGCTGCAAAAGATCCGCAGCGAGCTGAACTACGATAGCACAGACTACTACCTCCGAGATCTGGTGCCGTTCCATAATCTCCACCCCATCGACGACCCGTCACTGTAGTAAGGTTTTCTTGCTTCCTTTTGCTTCTCTCCTTGCTTACTTTCTTATCTTTTCTTCTTTTTTTGGAGAGCATCAAGTCTTCTAACAGCCGCCTAGCGGAGCCTCGATGGATCAAGTCCGGAGTCACTTCCGATCCTGGATCCCAGAGAACATCAAGTCCCGTCTCCGGCCGGAGGCCACCGACCTCGACGACATGACATACAAATACCTCGTTGGCATGACACCCAGATATAAATACTGTCTCTACGTCGACGACTTCTGTATCGAGTCCTTGGACCAGGATGACGCCAACTGCCCCGTTGTCAAGATCCTGGACAAGGACTGGGAGCCCTATACACCCGAGGAGCTCAAGTATTTCGAGGAGACTGAGGGTTTGGGCGTAATAGGCGACGGCACCACGCCCGCTCCGTTCCTCGATGGCTTAACCGACGACTTGAAGGAGGATGTTGGCTGGATGTACACGCCCGTGATATCTTACCTAGACAGGTATTTCATGCTTGTGAAGGATGACTGGTACGAGCAGTACGTGAGGCCGCCTTATATAGATGGGTGGGAGGACGAGAGGGGTTTAATTGGACGCTGGAGAAACAAGTGACCGGTGAGAAGTGCGACGAGAGATTTGGAAGATTGGAGACGAGAGCCCTTGTTGGGCCGAAGAAGCGAGAGTACATGCTCAGGACATCGGGAACACGGGTTGATATCGGAGCTTTCAGGTCATGAGCAAGTAACTTGGCGAGCAAGCATGCGTGTCTTTCATAGCCGAAGAGAGCTTTTGCGCCTCCTGCATGCGGAAGCGCCACTGAGTGTAATTGCTCCTCTTCGGAACTCTCTTCCGTCACCGTACTGACTGTTCAGCTTATCCTGATTCCTTGCTCCTTGCTTCGCGCGCGTCTGCGCGACCGATGTAGTTTTCCGTTAGTACATAGGTAGCTCTGAGCTAACTTCCGCTTCTAGGGCAAGAATGAGTCCTAAACTCATCCTTATGAGATGGCGCGCCTTTTTTTTTTTTTGGTTCTATTTCTTCCAGTCTTGTTCTTCTAGACTGAGGAAACACGTGCATTGCAGATTTATGATACATTAGGTAGGTAGTTAAGCACCGGGCTATTGTAACTTGTAAGCCTAGACGAATACAAAGGTACAAATATACAGTAGCATCCGGCTCGAACAAAGGCCAAGTCATGTGATGATCCCCTCCCTGGGTAGGCATGCCGCATGCCATAATGCCATGCACAACATGCTTACGTTTATGCAACTATCCCCAGTTATATTCGCACCTTCAATCAATCTTTCACTTGTTCATGCGAATCATGCCCTCCCTCACAATGCTCACATGCAAGACAGCGACAATCCTGTACTGAGTTCAAAGTTGCAGCCGCATACGGTACTTTCGGCGCCTGTTGCAACATGCTGAAACACTTAAACGCCGTGTTGGCGCAACGCAGCAGGTGAAACGAAATGAACGCGGCCGCCTCGTCCACTGAACAAGCCAACGGCCTTTAAATCTATCACATCGTCAAAAAACACCTGCACCCACCATACTGCGTGGTTGATTGAATTGCCACATTGACGTCATATTCCTCATTTATCAGTCCGTCGGCCGTCCGAACATCACGACGCAGGAGGCGTACTGGCATGAGCATGCACGAGCAAAGATGTACGTACTCGGTAGGTAGGTAGACGTTGCTTTTGTTGCTGAACAGTGCGAGGGTTACAGCATCAAACGCGTCTGGTGAAACGCCATGCAGCAAGCTCATCCAATTGTCTGTCTCACAACTCAGCAGCCCCCAGCTTATCATTCTTTTCGAGCAGCCCTCGCCCTGTTACTATGCATACGCTGTGTCCTTGATCGGCACTGTTTGCCTCATCTTGCTGCCCAGCGAACCCCTCTCGTGTCGCCCAATTCTTCATTTATATGCCGTCACGCTTGCCACGCATTGTGGCGAGAGGCTCTCCGAGAGGCTCCTTGAAAGGTATATCAAGCGCCGCGCGAACCGCCGCGCAAGCCATCTGAGATCTCCCGCGCCCAATTCAGCACCGGTATAAGACTTCTTTTGCTAGAAGCGCTGTCGCGACGTATATATACCCGACGCGCCTCGCAGACACAAGGCCGAGAAGCGACGCCAACCAGACCTTTCGCCCACGAGCCATAATGAGCAGCAACGCGGCAAACGGCGATCGCGTCGTCAAGACGAACACGTACCTTGACCACTCTAACAAGCCCGACGTTGATGCGAACCTGATCCGGTCGCATTTGACATGCGGCAAGTTTCGCGATTCGGTCTGGGGTCTTGTGGTAAGTCGGTCACACAGTCCCTGTCGCGAGCGCATGGTTATAACGAGAAGAAACGCCTAGATATATCGCTGCTGCCACTCGAGCGACGAGGATTGGGCGCGTATGCTGCATAGGCTCCGCAGCGAGCTGGAGCAAGACGCAGCATACTTCATCTGCCAGGATCTGTTGCCGATTCATGATCTTCATGTCATCGACGACCCGTCACTCTAGTAGGTCACCTCTGGTCCCTCTTCTTACTGCGTCCCTTTTAATCATTCCATGAATCACGCCGGGTATACCTGTTACTGACAACCGTCCCAGCGAGGCCTCGATCTACCAAGTCCGGCGTCACTTCCAGGCCTGGGTCCCCGAGAATCTCAAGACCCGTCTCCGGCCGGGTGCCACTGACCTCGACGATGACGTAGACTGGGTATACGCCACCACGACGCCCAGATACGAATACTGCATCTACGTCGACGACGTCTGTCTCGAGTCCCTCTACCAACCTGGCCCCAACTTTCCCGTCGTCAAGCTCCTGTGCAAGACATGGGAGTCGCCGTTCCCGCCCGAGGAGATGGGCGACTACCTCGTGCCCGCGCCGTTCCACGATGGCGTCACCACGGACTGGGAGGAGGATGTGGGCTGGATGTACTTGCCCGTGGTAGAATACCTGTACAAGTACTATTTGCTTCTGAAGACCAGCTGGGACGAGCAGTACGCGAGGCCGCCTTTTATAGATGGGTATGAGGACGAGAGCAATTTTGTAGGGCACTGGAGAAGAGAGTGATCGGAGACGACATTCTATTTGAAGGGGCATTGGAATGAGAGTTCTTATCACGTCTGAGAGAAGAGTTATGTGAGGATATTGGAGACCGGAACGTTTAAAGACATTCAAGGCGCGGGCCTACACTACAACTTAGCAAGCAATCATTCGTCTCATGCAGATCTAGGCAGCGCCAGTTATGCTCGTCTCGTTCGTTCTCTTACTCTCCGACGCAAACAGCAAGCTCTAACTGGAGCGCACTGCAATCCGACCCCGACGCCCGTGTTCATCCGATGGAATTGGTCCAAGCTGATGCCTGCGGCGGTGACATTGACTCGACACCCGTCATCGCTGGCGACTTTGTGCCATTTTATGCAACTCTAGGACGCTCCGGGTTGCATCGATGCCGGCGGAACCGCTCCCGTCGTTGGAGGCACCACGGTACTGCTCGTGATTGTTATTGGCGTTGCGGAGGCCAAGACGCAGATTTGGACCCGGCCATCTGCGTTGAGCTGACTCCCAAAACCCGTATCGCAGTCAGGACCGATCCAGGACCATGGAGCAGTTGGAGTTGACTGTAGGGGTACGTGCTCAAATAGGCGTGTCGGACAAGACGAGATAGTCGTATTCTCAGCCGCAAAGTAACCGTCGCTCGTGATTTATCGCCTGTTGAGTAGGTAGGTGGCATCGCTACAATTCCGGTTAGGCTCCACGACTAGCTGTTGACGGCCATAGCCATACCGAATTCCGTCTGCTGTTGCTGCAACCGAGGCTATTGATGCGCTTGTTGCCTCAGCTGTTCCCCCTCAGGTGCAGGAGATGTTGAAATCCTGGTTGGGACAGATCCATGGCGCGCTCCGCCTGAGCTTCCGTTTTCATCAAAGCTTATCAGCTTGTTGATTTTGCGCTGAGGGTTCCGCCTGCGCCTTGAATCTTGGATTCATTTTCCTTTCTCTCCTTGTAGAATTCCAGAGTCTTGTTGGCCATGGCTTGGTCATAAACCTCCTGCATTTGGTCAGCCCTTTGGGTGCAAAAGAAAATGACAAACGAACGGCAGGGTGCGAGTAGTTTAGTATACCTTGCTCGGTGCCTTGTGAAAGACCTCTCGTTCAAAGCTGCAACCGAATTCGGCGGCCCCCGCATGATCAATGCCGTGCATTGCCATTGTCATACTCGAAATGCTGAAGATATGTTAGCAGTCTGTCTGGACGACAAGGGTAGTATCGTGAACGGTGAAGGCCATTTCGCAGTAACAATGACAGCTCCCGAAAGCGTATTGTGGCACATACAGATTCATCGTTTGACCCATACGTTCAGTGAAATTGGTGCCTAATTGCCAGGCCATGCTGTTGGGCGTGGTGTACGAGTCGTCGAGAATCTTCTGATATACTCTCAGGTGAAGCGGAACTGTAGCCGATGATCGTTGCGGCTGCTGAGATGCCACCTGACCAGATCCAGCCTTTTTCTGCGTATTTGCAACCATGACTGCTTCGTAACTGGTAGGTAGCTGAAACGCTTCGGCTCGACGATTCAACCGTCAACGTGTCTCGGTTCAGATGGAAAGCTGATGAAATTTGCGGCAGAGTTGGGGTGAAGACGGGCTTGAGAAACGTGTCGTATAGTAATATAGAAGGAAGATCATTGTGTCGCGCAGAAGACGAGAGGCCATCGTATATATAAGTGTGGTGAAAACAAGATGATCAAGATTTCAGAGTCAACAAAATACACGTCGCTTTGGTGGAAGGTCAATGAGACCCAAAGGCGCCATGACAAGAGGGGCCTGTACTACCTTCCTAAACAAGGACATCCGACTGCTAATAAGAAAACACCAACTGGTGACGATGAAATCTCACAAATAAAGTATCACATAGTGATGACAAAATCTCACGAGTGCGAGGTGATAGAATGGTTAGCGGGGTTCGGGCCGGCAATTCCGGCAGAGCGTCTTTCATGGTGAGAACCGACAGCCTTCTGTACCACCTGACCATCTGACTGTCCAGAAAACAGTAACAGATAATTCTGATTTGCGTTGTTCACAAATCACTAATGAAGATAGCTCATGGCGCACATCACACGCAGTCAGCAGCACCGTGCGTCTGGACTCCGTACGTTTGAGTGTGGATCGCGGCTTCCTACAATTTCCGTCAACTCTTTGAGGGCTTGAGATGTGAGGTTTTCAGTTCAGTGACTTCCACTGATGGCTCGTTCACAGTCGATCATGACTCCCATCTCAAAATCATGAAGCCATAAAGCGAAGTGAACGCGACGATCATGTAAACTTCGGGAAATCCATTGAATGAGGGCCTACCTACGTGGGGCACGTGAACTGGAGTAACCCCTGGAGGTACCTAGGTCCCTACCGAGATCGGAGCGTCTCGTCAGTTCTCGTGACGCACTTCCCGCGTCGCACTTCTCTAGACAAACTGACTGCTGACCCTCGCAGCGCCACGAAGAAGTCAAATCAACTTTGCGCGTCTACCCGGAATCCGATGTACCCGACTTGTATCTATAACCAGAGGCTAGAGCGCACTACAATCTAGTTCAGGCTCCACGACCAGCGGTTGACGGCCATAGCCATACCAAAATCCACCTGTTGATGTCCCTCAGGTGCTGGAGATGTTCTATGGCGCGGCCCGCCTAAGCCTCCATTTTCATCACAGCAGCCAGCTTATCAGTTTGTTGAGTTTGCGCTGGGTGTACCGCCTGCGCTTTGAATTCTGGATTCATTTTCCTGTTTCTTCTTGTAGAAGTCCAGAATCTTGTTGGCCATGGCTTGGTGATAAGCCTCCTACATTTGGTCAGCCCTTTGAGTGCAAAAGAAATTGACCAACGAATGTTAAGGTGCGAGTAGTTTTGTATATGTATGTACCTTGCTCGGTGACTTGTGAAACATCTCTTGTTCAAAGTTGCAGCCAAGTTCGGCGGCTCTCACATGGCCAATGTCGTGAACTGCCAGTGCGATATTTGAAATGCTGCAGACATGTTAGCAGTCTGTCTGGACGACAAGGGTACTAGGTAGTATCGTGAACGCCATTTCGCAACAAAAATGACAGGAAAGCGTATTTTGGCACATACAGATCCATCGTTAGACCCATACGTTCATTCGCATTGGTGTCTAATTGCCATGCCATGGTGCTGGGCGTGGTCTGTGAGTCATTGATAATCGTCTGATATATTATCCTGTGCAGTGGAACTTCAGTCGGTGGTCGCTGTGGCTGCTGGGGTGCCATCTGACCAGACCCAGCCGTTTGCTGCGTATTTTCAACCATGACCCCTTCGTAACTGGTAGCTGGAACGCTTCGGCTCGACGATTCGACGTGTCTCGGTTCAGATGAAAGCTGATGAGTCCCGTAACAGAATTGGGATGGAGACGGGCTTGAGCAACGTGTGGTATAGTAAGAGAGAAGGAAGATTCTTGTAGTGATCAAAATTCTCAAAGTCACCAGAAAGCACGTCGCTTTGGTGGTCTGACAATGGTGGAGGATCACGAGACCAAAGGCGCCAGGACAAGAGGGGTCTGTACTACCTTCCTAGACAAGAAATCCGCCTGCTACAAAAACAACAACTGGTGACGATAATGTCTCACAAATAAAGTATCGCGTACCTAGTGATGACAATATGACAGCCTGACAGGACGTTTAGCTGAAGGCGGGGTTCGGTCCGACCATTCTGGCAGAGCGTCTTTCATTGAGAGAATCGACGGCCACCTGACAATCTGACTGTCCACAAACAGTAATACATTGCTCTACTCATTTGCCTTGTCCATTAAACTCCCGACATGAAGATAGCTCATGGCGCACATCACACGCAGCCAGCAGCACCGTCCGTTGAGTGGGATCGCGGCTTCCTGCAATCTCCGTTAACTCTCTGAGGGCTTTGGATGTGAAAATTTCAGTTCAGTGAGCTCCACGGATGAATCGTTCATAGTCGATCATGACTCCTATCTCAAAATCATGAAGCCATAATAAAGCGAAGTGATGATAAAGCGAAGTGATGACCGCGACGATCATGTGAACTTCGGGGCATATGGAGCGGGGCCTATGTGGGGCACGTGACCTGAAGACTGAAGTGAAGCTTGGAGCCTGGAGATACTTTGGCCGAGAGCGTCTCGTGACGACTCTCGTCACTCTCGACATTGGACAACGACCCGAACTCCGCCTCCGACCGTACGTCTACTCAGAATCCGATTTAGGACTTGCATCTAGGCACTTCCTTTGAGCCTTCTGGCAGATGCCGCAGTGTCATGCAGTACCCGTACCAATTTTTTCATCGTCAAGCTCCTGTGCAACGCCTGAGAAGATAAGAGAATAACTCGTGCTCGCACCGTTTCATGATGGCGTCATCAGCGACTGTGAAAATGACGTGGGCTGGACGTACATGCCCATGATAGGGTACAAGCACGTATTTTTCACATTCGAAGTGTAGCTGGGACAAGCAGTACGTGAGGCTGCCTTTCATTCAGAATCAGTTGGGAACGAAAGTAGGCTTGAGGGACGCTGACGGCTGGAAAAGGGTGATTTGCGGCACTGGAGACAATAGTCTTTTTTTAAGGGCATCGAGGACCTTGAAGGCCAGAGCGATCAAAGATCTCAACGAACATTGATGCGTCTCATGTACAGGCAGAGGCAGTTTTTCTCCTCGTTATCTTACTCTCCGACGCAAACAGCATACCCCAACCAAAGCGCACTACAATCGGATCCCACGCCCGTGTTCATCCGGTAGAAGTCATCCAAGCTGATACCTGCTGCAGTGGCAATGCTCCAACACCCGTCGCCGCTGACGACTGTGTGCCATTTCTTGCAATTCTTGGACGCTCCGGGTTGCGTTGGCGCCGGCGGAGCCACTACCGTCGTTGTAGGCACCGTACTGCTTGTTGTTGGTGTGGGCGTCCCGGAGGCCAAGACGCAGACTTGTTCGTAGCCATCTGGGGTCATCTGGCTCCAAATTCCCGTATCGCAGTCGGACCCGATCCAGGGGTTGAGCCGAGTCAGTTCTGCGACCGTGATGCCGAATAGCTGCGGCACCATGGAGCAGTTGAAGTTGGCTGCAGTACGGAGAGATCAGTATGCACAAGAGTGAACAAGCGGAAGAAACCAAAGGGGAGAGGAAAACAAAACTGAAAGAAGAGTAGCAAATTTGGAAGCACGTCATCCATCTCACCTTTGTCCTGGATCCGAAAGTTCGTATAGCAGCCACATCCCGAGGGCTGCATTGGCGAGGCCGGAATGCGCGTACGATTCACCGAAACGCAGTAGTCGTACGGCAACACCACGGTGGCTAAACAAAGACATTCGCGTCAGCAAAGTACCGAGGCCAGTGAAAGTTACACATCCCAGACTCGCAGAAGCAAAGAAAAACTGAGATCAGTTAGGACCGTGAGAGGAGAGTTCTTACGAGGAGACTCCCACTTCCGTATGCAGTAGCTTTGGCCTGCTTGCAGAACACAATTGCCTGTTGCAGACAGGCTGGGATTCCACTCCACGAGCTCCTCGACAGTGACATTCGCAAAACGCGCCCAGTTGGAGCACGCATTTCCCACGGAAAGGTCCTTCAACTTGGACGTGGCATCGAATGCGTTCTCGTACTCGAAGCAGCCATCGATGGTGCCGGGAGCTCGGGGGAGCAAGGCCGGCGTTTCGATTGGGCTGGGCACGAAGTCGGTTGTCGAGGCCGGGCGTGTGAATGTGGTGGCTGGTGCAGTCGTCGTGTAGCCTGGGTAGGTTTCGACGTTGCCGACTGGTTTCACGCAGTAGGAGGTCTTGGCCCAGAGATTGCTGCAGGTTGGGTTGATCTGAGGGTTGAGAAAGTAGAAGTCGGATAGGGCGAGGCTGAATTTGAGGGAGATGGCGGCGCAATACTCGCCGGCTTCAACCTTTTATTTCCATTAGTATAGTGTGATGATGATGATGATGAAGATGACTGTGAGTATGGGGCATTCTCTCTGTTACAGATCTTTGGGCGCTGACTGATGATTTTCAAGGACCAGCATAATGCCGACTTACATAGTACCACTGCCCACATCTCGTGTTGGACTGCGGCTGCGCGTTCGATGGCACAGGAGCGGGCGTTGTCACTGCGTTACCGGGCCCAACGACGTTTGTTCCTGATGGTGAGCTGCGAGTAGCATTAGAGTTGCGCTGAGTGGAACAGTTATGCACTGTTCGATCTTCGTAGTCCAGTGCTGCCTCTCGTACCCCTCCTCATCGCTGGTAGAGACAACAATGGCGCACAATGGTGTTGAAGCTCACCTTGCACAGAGATACCAGCCTCTCCACGAAGCTAGATTCGAACAAGATGGGTTGATCATTGGGTTCCAAGCCAAGACTTGCGCAAGCGTCGCATTCCAGCTCGACATCAGTGTCTCGCACGTGTCATAGAGTTCAAGCTGATATGTTCGACATGTGGTCCCCGCAGGCAGACATAGCGACTGTCCTGCCGCGGGAAGATTGTCACATCCGAGATTCAGGTTGTTCGTTGTAATGAGCTGGTGCGTCGAGATGCCCTTAGCACCTGAGATGGTCACACACGAGTCATCCTGTGTGATAGTGTAGGCCGTCCCGGTGCAGGCCGGCGGCTGGGAGGGAAACTGAGTCGCGTTGAGCGCGTAGGATGTCGGCGTGGCGAACTTGTAGTCTGCAGCGCTGCAGCTCTGGGTCGTGTTGGCGAATGCCTGCGCGAGGGTGTCGCTGAAGCCGAATGGTGATGCTAGCTGCAGTTGCTGGATGCCCAGCTCGCATTGAGAACATGTCTGAGCCGATGTGTAGTTTGGCTGGTTGGCCCAGTCTGCCACGACAGCGTCGCAGTACTTTCCGGACGCGCTGGCCGAGTCGAAACATTCAGTTTAGGCTGCGTCGAGGTGGGAAAATGAAAAATCAGAGACATGAGAGGAGACGCACGTTTCTTTCAGACACGATAGGCCCGCCGCGTAGAGAAAGCGGTCGACGAGGAAAGTGGCTGCGACCGGAAGAGCAACATCAGTATGGTGTCTGCGTCTACGATCCATCTTTCTAGTGGCTCAACTTCAGGGGTATGAGGAACGTATATGGGAATAGGAGCGCAATCTGTCGAGCCCCTGTTTGCATTTTGTTTGTCTCTTGGCCAAACTCACCTGGGTAGGCAAATTTGTTTGGCACCATAACGTCGGAAGAAGCGGTGCATGCTTGCGAAATGGAAGCCCGGAGGCTTTGCAAGTCATTTCGACAAGAGCTCTCGCACAAGGTAGTGAGCTGCTCGGTCGGGAGAATCTCAACAGCTGCTCCCCTGTAGGAAACAGTATGTCAATATTACGGTGTTCGGATCCAAAAGCAAAATATTCGAGCTTGGCCGAACAGGTGCATACTCCAAACCAGCATATCGCGGCAACCACGCTGGACAGGACGAGATTGTCTTATTCACAGTCGCAAAGCAACCATCGCTCAGGCCGAGTAGGTCATGAGGGAATGTGTAGCCGTCGAATTGCTGGCCTTGAACGGTTGAGAGCACGGCGGCCGAAACGGCTATCATCAACATCGTGGAAATGCCCATGGTGCCGGAGTTGGTCAAGGGGCATGTGCGAAGACGACGTTCTGTGAGAGAGACGATGACTTCCCATTGATACTAAGAGCTTCTTGGCTTATACATATCATATCATACACGGCACGCCCCGTATGGGAGGAAGTCCGGGAACGACACGCAGCGGGGAGTGGGATGACCCCCGAAAGAGGCGACGCCGAAGTTATGCGTGTGTGTGTGTGCGTGTGTGTGTTATACGATTGATCGTCCAATTCCATTCCAATTGTCTTGACCACAAGCAAGGGACGTTTGCATCTCATCGAGGGGGACGTTTCACGGATTACAAACAGGTCTTTGACTTGAGATTGAACGGCCGTCTGACCGTCCGACCTTTTGGCCATCTGACCATCCAGAATATCGAATCGTTTTAATTCGCGCATACACGATGACCCGGAAGAAATCTCACCCATGGCGCACACTACACGCAGTCAGCAGAGGCTCCGCGACCAAGTGACCGGTGCTTGCGCCAGTGAGAATCTGCGATGTGCGGCAGGATGGCCGGAGCTGAGGTGAGACAAGATGCCGTACATTGGCGAGGTTACATTGGTTCGCGGGTTGTCATACCATGCGGGGTTCTTTGCTTGGTCAACATGGGGTTGTCGATCTGGTTCCTGCGTCAAAAGTTCTAGACAATACGTCCCCTTGCTTGCGGGGTGCCAATGCGGAACGGCTTTGATAGTCTGAGAAGTCCGAGAGGATGTGCTTCGATCATCTCAAGAGGAAGATAATCGGAGGAGCGAAGGGTCGTACACAGGATGATGAACCATGATTCATCGCCGGCTGACATGCAGAAACGTAATTTCACCCACATCACACCGGCGGAGTGCGGAGGGTTTCCGTACGAGGTGGAAGCCGAAAAGGCGGCATCGGCGGGCATTGACGAGCTTGGCGAGTGTGTTGATGTGTGATGTGAAGAGGGGATGGGGGGTGCCAAAGGTACGATCATGAGACAGCCCGGAGGCGTTGCGATGGATGAGTACTTACACTGCGATGACGGCGCCTGGTGTTGGGAATCGGGATACAAGTGGCTCCTATTATCCTCTGGCGGTTTCGCTTCTCAGCTGATTCCATCTCTTTTGGCGCAATCTTTAAGGGACCTGCTCTTCGATCTCTGTCTCCTCCCGGTACAACAATTTTCTCTCAGGGGCAGTAAATAGTCTCCTGAGGCAGAAGAGCACAGCGATTTACCATGCGATTTCTCGTCATTGCTGCTTTGGCGCTGCTGCAGGCCGTTGCATCGTCCTCTGCTTCTCCTGAGGCGCTTCTGTATCCTCCCTCTCATCGAAGTATCTACGCACGTCGGCTTGAAATCACTCGGGATAATGCATCTTCCAGAGCTCTGAAGGCCTTGCAGGCCAGGGAAGACTACACATGTGGTCCCGGAAGTGAGTTACTATACGGCCATTTCACTTGTTGACTGTATCTCTAACAATGTGTGCAGGGCCGTGCAGCAACAAAGCATGTTGTGGTGGTATGAACCCCGACTCCTGAGGCTGAATGCCTTGTCATAAAACGATGAAGCGCCTTGGAATCGTCTTGCTGAGATTGATCCAGAGTCTGGAAACTGCGGCTACGGGGCTACATACTGTGGCAAAGGTTGTACCAGCAACTGCGATGCCGTTGCCGAGTGTGGCAAAGACTCCAAAGATAAAAAGACGACATGTCCATTGAACACTTGCTGCTCTCAATACGGGTTTTGCGGCACGACTAAAGGTATTGAATTATATCTCCATTGCCATCGTATAAGGCTTTTGTTAACACTACATTGTGCCAGACTTTTGCGGCAAAGGCTGCCAGTCAAACTGCAATGAGAAGCCTTCACCCCCTGGAGGTTCAACCCAGGGGAAGACCCTATCAAGAGGTAAAAGGGCATCCGCCATATGACTCCAGTCAAAAAGTCGCGATTACGAAGACCGATAACTGACGCCAAAATGAATATATCTAGTGATTGGCTACTACGAGGCTTGGAATGCCCGGTCTACTTGTCACAAGACGTCACCAAAAGACCTACCACGTATGAGTTCCTACAGCCTCGAAAGTACATGATACGTAAGATCTGACATGAAACTACCATCTCTTGCAGTTGCGGCCCTGACACATCTAAACTACGCCTTTGCGTACTTGGACCCGACGTCTTTCAAGATCACAACCATGGACGCCGCAACACCCATTTCGCTCTTTGACGACTTATCCGACCTGAAGACCACAAACCCAGACTTGAAGATCTTTGTCAGCATCGGTGGCTGGACCTTCTCAGACAACGATACTTATACACAGCCCATCTTTGGAAACATAGCGCGCAGCTCAGCGAATCGCCAATTGTTCGCCGACGGGCTGGTCTCATTTCTGTCTTACTACGGATTTGACGGGGTTGATCTAGACTGGTAAGAAAAGGCCCTGATTTCGTGTTCTACAGTTGCGTTTTCAAAACTTGAACAATGGCGTTGACACCGTGAAATAGGGAGTACCCTGGGGCTCCCGATCGGGGTGGCAAGAAGGAAGATACGAAGAATTATGTCGAGCTTGTCAAGACGCTCCGGGCTACGTTTGATAAGACAGGCCGTAGCTTAGGCATTACGTTCACGGCGCCGTCTTCGTACTGGTATCTGAAGTGGTTTGATCTGCCAGGCATGATGAAATACTGCGACTGGGTCAACTTGGTATGCTATACTTGACTTCCTCTCTCTCATTTCTTCGACGATTCCTTTTTGTCTGCTTCTATCTTGTGCCTACCCTTACTAAACCGAGCAGATGTCTTACGACCTACACGGCACTTGGGACAGCACAAATCCAATGTAAGTCTTGCTACCTTTTCGTAATTCTGAGCCTTTCATTTACAATGGCGATACTAAGAAAATTACGCACAGAGGAGCTATTGCCCAAGGCCATACCAACTTGACAGAGATCAAGTTGGCTGCCGAGCTCTTTTGGCGAGTCAAGATCCCAGCCCACAAAGTCGCGCTGGGCTTTGGCTTCTACGGTCGGGCTTTCACACTTTCGGATCCCAGTTGTACAACACCAGGGTGTCCCTTCTCAGGAGGTGCAAAGCCGGGTGTGTGCACCAAGACCAGCGGATGTAAGTGGCCTCTGATTCCAGACCTTGCCATTCAACATGTCGTGTGCTAACAATCCGGCACAGATCTCGCGTATTATGAGGTTCAGGAGATTCTGAAGAAAAATCCCAGCATCAACATCATGCACGATAAACAAGCCGCAGTCAAATACTTTACGTTTGACAAGAACCAGTGGATCTCCTATGACGATAAAGACACGTTCAAGCAAAAGGTTGAATGGGCGAATAGTGTTGGCTTCTCGGGCTCGCTGATCTGGGCGTCCGATCTCGGTATGGATCAAGAATTATACCAAAATGACCCTGCTTTCACTCTACCTTCATTCAGTCTTGTCTTGCTAACGTTTCGGTGACTGGCCACCGCGATTTTAAAAGACGACTTCGAATTTACCGCACATGCCTCCCTCACCGGCAAAGACAAACTGAAAATTAACTCACCACTGAACAAAAAAGCCGTCGTGAACAACCAGAGGACAAAAGACAGTCTAGATTCATATCTCCGTAAGGATTGTTACGTACAAGAGGATTCTCTCTCTGCTTGCAAGTCGGGTGACGACCAGGTTGGCTATGACAAAGCTGGACGGGTGAGACTGATTCAACCCCCCAAAACATCTATTTTATACCATAATATGTGTCTGTCTCGTCGCCTTCTGGCAAAAGAGGAAAAGCTTTTTCGGCCGCTAATCAACGTATCGCTGGAAACAGTCCAAAGATTACAAGCCCATCTGTTGCCCCAAGGGCAGTGGAATGACCAAATGCCAGTGGAGAGGCGGCACTGGTGGCACAAATGCTGGACGGGACTGCAATGGACAATGCCACACGGGCGAGGTAAAAATCACAATGTCTAGCTACGGCGGCTCACCAGGGGAGTCTTCGGAGAAAGCTCACTGCACGCGAGGCCAGAAGGCCTTTTGCTGCCAGATGGGTATATTCAATGACGCGCTCAACGAGTGTAACTGGTCCAGCGGAGTGTAAGTTTTCTCGATCATCAGACAAGATCTTCTTGCTATACCATTATCCTCGGTCTCAGTTTCCGGCGGAGCATCGGCTAATTCTGCTCGTACGTACAGCGGGAGCTCGTGTAAGAAAGACCAGCAAAAGGTCGCGTACATGTGGGATAAGACGGGCTGGGGCACCGTTTTCAAGCACGGAAATGAATTCTGTTGTCCCAAAGACGAGCAGCCACCGTTGTTGGACTGCCGCTGGGTCGGAAAAGGCGACTGTGCGGACAATACGTGTGGCTCATCAGAGGTGACTCTCCTGACGGATGAGCGCGGAGACTCTTATGGTGGTTGCTCTTGTAAGTCACGTTGTCATGCAGATGTTGGGATTCTTCAAAATCTGAATTTCTCGTTCCATCTTTGTTTGACTTTTCTTGGTCATCCTTTCCTCCTTCTGTTCCTTCGTCTTCCTTGGCTCCTTTGAACATTCCTGACCTGAACCACATAGGGGGCCGAAAACGAGCGCTTTGCTGCACGCCAAATACTCAAAAGCTGCAAACCGAGACCTGCGACTATGACCTTTGCAATTTGTTGGAGAATCGGGCTGCATGCGAAGATGAGGCCGGGTACGATGACGAGGAAGGCTACACAAGCATCCTTAAACGGTCTTCGTACATTGCTGGTGATGGCCGGACTCTCTGGACCTACGATGATGGCGGCGAGGACGAGACAGATGATGAAAATAGCCATCTCTATCCCCGAATCATCGCGCCAGGCAAGGCGCGACCCAAAGTCCTATCGCTGGTCAAGTGGACAGGGTCTGCCATCTACAAGGGCTATGACCTGGTCGTGACTAGCCGGCCCTACAGGCCAGGACTGGCCAGTCTGAAGGGCGACGGAGCAGACACGCTCTTCATCCGTGGCGGCTACACTCTGCTCAAAGACACATGCGGCTCGACAGCAATGAAGTTCATCGCTGCGGCAGACCTACCCAAGAAGGGCTTCCAATTGGAGCATCTGCGCGAAGTGAACATGTTGTACAGCTTTGTGCAAAGCTTGCTGTCCGGAAAGCTCTTCTCCGGCCTTCCGATGCACAACAGACTCGATCCCATGGCCGTGTACAGGGGCTGGAACAAGGTCTACGACGTCAGCCTTCCGCTCATAGGGACCGCCGTCCGCGACATGGCCGACTACACGATTCCCAGGACGCCGAATGACCGCATCTTTGAAACAATCGGATCATATGCGTACCGCGAGGGCGTCACCTTCCTCCCGGGGACGCTCAATCTCCTGAAGCGCACGTTGATGATGGGAAATATCCCGCTCGGCAAAGATGGCAGAAAGTTCGAAGCGCTGTTGAGACTAGTCGCTAGTAAGGGAGACGAAGACGCGCTGAAGAAGTTACTCACGCCTATGCAGGGGAGCGTCGCCATCTTCAACTACCTCAATGACGCCGTCTTGCACCGGGCTTTCACGGCGGCGGGCAAGACCCTGACTACAGAGATGAGCCATGCAAATGACTTTATTCCGGAGCTTAAGGGCATTTTGGCCGCTTGGAAAGAGTGGGAGCCGGACT
This sequence comes from Claviceps purpurea, assembly GCA_029405325.1. Lineage (NCBI taxonomy): Eukaryota > Fungi > Ascomycota > Sordariomycetes > Hypocreales > Clavicipitaceae > Claviceps > Claviceps purpurea. The sequence goes on along the minus strand of CM055783.1, from coordinate 382,417 downwards.
ACTACAACCATGTTGTAGCCAATGCGCAGGGCTGGCTCACCACCAGTGGAGCCTTGATTGCGCAGAAGTTTGCCGGCGACATGGCAAAGAATCCCAGCGCGTTGATTCTGGTGTCCGAGACGGCACGGATTTTGTCGCAGATAGGCCAGATCAAATCGCCCTTGTCTAAGTAGGCTAATACGAATGCTATGGACGAGTGGAAACATTGAAAACACGGGTCTACTATGTGAAATCTGCCCGAGGGCTAGAATTAGATATAGCGCCGTCACGAGCACAAAGTAGGTAGCCAGTCGGCTGCGCCATTTTCATCATACAGTAAAATTCCATGTCGCTTTGTGATTATAGTCTAATTTTTGTACACAATGCCAATGCATGAGGGCAGATTTCTCGTCGACAGCACTTTACATCCTTCCTCAAAGTCTCGGCTTAAACACATGGCCCGATTCATTCGTAAACGTAGCAAGCTTGCTCCTCTTGCTGTCCCCGCCATGTAAAACCTGAGTAGGGGCACCGAAAGGGCCGGGATCGGTGTCAGTCGGTCTGTCCTCGACGTTGACGTAGTTCCTTTCCCCCTCGCCGACGTAGAGCTGTCGAGGGCGCCAGATCTTGACACCAGAGGGAGTCAGCATCTGCTGACGCCAGTGGGCCAGCCATCCAACGCAACGCGGGACAGCAAAGAGGACGGGGTAGAAACTAGAAATCGTCGGTCAGTTTCATGTAAAAAGGAAAAAGGAAGGAGAATAAAGAAGATGAAAACACTGGCAAGAAGAAAAAGAAAGGAAAAGGCTAAGCACGGTGATCAGAAAGATGGTATGTATACGTACTCAAGCGGAAAGCCCATAGCCTGATAGATCAAACCCGAGTAGAAATCCACATTCGGATACAAATTCCGACTGCGCATGAATTCACTCTCACCGGCATACTTTGCCAGCGCAAGTGCCGTGTCGAGAAGCTTATTCCGACCAGTAACCTGGAAGACCTGCTCAGCAAGCTGACGAATAGCCTTTGAGCGCGGATCAACGTTCTTGTAGACACGGTGTCCGAACCCAACCAGAACACGCTCCCGCTTCTCAACCTTTTCCATAAAAGCAGGCACATTCTCCGGTGATCCAATCTCCATGAGCATGCGGATAGCGCTCTCAGACGCGCCACCGTGCGAAGGTCCATACAGAGCCGCACAACCAGCCGCCACCGCACTGTAAGGATCAACGAGCGAGCTTCCCACCTGTAGGACCGTCGCCGTCGAGCAATTAACCTCGTGATCGGCATGGATGACAAACAAAGCATCAAGAGCCTTTTCCAGCACCGGATGCGGCTGGTAGTCTCGCCCAGAGAGGTGATCAAGCAAATACAAGAAATTCCCCGTGTAGGACAGCCCCTGCGCCGGGCGATTAAACGGCCTACCCATACGCATGCGGTACGACGCTGCCGCAAGCGTAGCCGCCTTGCCAATGATGCGCAGGATCTGCTTATCCAGAACCTGCAGCGAGGGGACGTGGCCGCTCGCCGCGCGGGTGTACAGCGTCGAGCCCTGCAGGGAGGGATTCGCCTCGGGAGCGAATGCGCCGAGCGTTGCGAACGCAGATGTCATCATGGACATGGGATGCGAGTCGTACCGGAAGGACTTGAAGATGCCCTCGATGTCGCTGTGGATGTACGTGTGGTGCATGACGTCGTCTTGCCATGATGAGAATTGCGCTTGCGTTGGTAAGTCTCCGTAGATGAGTAGATAGGCCGTCTCTAGGAAGTTGCTTCGCGCGACGATCTGCTCGATTGGGTAGCCGCGGTATCGCAGGATGCCGTCCTGTCCGTTGATGTAGGTGATTTTGCTCTGCACTACGGCTGTGTTCATGTAGGCTGGGTCGTAGACGCGGAGGCCCTGGTTGGTCTCATCTTCTGGTCGGTCGTGCGGTGAGTTCGCCTTGATTTTCTTAATGTCTGTGGCCCGGACGGCGTTGTTTTCTATGGGAAGGTCATAGGTCTTGCCGGTGCGGTTGTCTGTCACCGTCAGGGACTGATGCGAGACCACTTTTCGCGTCATCGTCGCGTGTCTGTGAACGGCAGAGGAGGAGGATGGAAGGAGGGAAAACAGGAGAGGTAGAAGGGGGGGATGAAGAGACGGCCCGTAGTTAGAGTGCAGGTTCTCAGTTGTCTTTGTGTGGGAGAAGACAATACTTTACGACGAGGAATGATGCAAGCAAAGCTCACGACTCACGAGTCGACGAGCCGAGGCAACTGTGCATCCCCGGCCGATGCGGTCCCACCTCTCCGGTTAACCGCCCGGATTCGACGTGCCGCGGCACGGATGGAACTTCCCGGGCCAAGAGCCGGTAGCTGCACCCGAGCTCGGACGGATTCCTTCGATTTCCATTGGCTGACACGTGTCTGTCCGAACACTTGGACTTAGAAGTTAGACTCAGGGCGGCTTGCCACTAGACCACTATTCCCGGGGCTCCATCCAGTGAAGACAGTGAGCATCACGATTCACCACCAAAAGGTCTTGCATTGGCAGCGCCATGTCCTTCAAGCGCAGTATACTTGATCTATCTACCATAACGAAACATGCAAGCGTCCATTTAAAAACTGCCCAACACCATCTCCATCTAATCATATAGGTAATCACACATCTACAAGTCGAAGCTCATCATCATCTGTCGCTCAAATCGTCATCGCCCACAGCGCGACTCTCGGATCCAACGCCCGCCAAATAAACGGCGCCCCGCCGCAAAGACCCTCGGCATCAAATCTTCTCCCCGCAACCTCCGCACTCAGTTTCTCCATCTTGGCCTGGAAGACCGCCGCCGCTGCCTTTGTCTGGGCATTCAGACTCCCATAAAACTCCTGGTCTTGGAAGATGTTGAGAAGCGCCCGGTCCGAGTTGACAAACTCGGGGCGAGAAAACGCCGCAGACAGGGCCAGCTGTCCCACAGCCGTGGTCGCATTGGGCAGCATGGAAACTATGTCGCGCTCCGTGAGGCTGCCCTTGGTCGTGGGCAAGGGTTTGAAGAAAGACATGGGACTCATGGGGAGCAGCGAGCTGATGAACTGGTCGTTGTTGTTCATGGCCTGGTGTTGCACGCTGGTGAGGTACGCGACGTGGGTGAGTATATCTACCAGTGTCGACCTGGACATGTGGTTGCGCGGCGGGAAGTCAACGGAGCCTGCGTGCTTGACTTCCTCGAACCAGCAGGCTAGCTCCTGGTCATGCCAAACCCGCGACTCCTTGCGGTAGGTTGAGTATACGAAGGTACGCATGAAGGTCTTCCACGCGGCATGGATGACGCTTGCGTCTTCCACGTAGGGAAAGTGCTTGATTGGAGGGCCGAATTTGCTATTGAGGAGGCCTTCTCTTTCAAGGCGGTTCGGGAAATCTGTGGGGGGGAACAAGAAGTTAGTCCTGGGACGAACAGCTTTCGCTGAGAGCAATGCGAAATGTAGACGTGTGCGGAAAGCAACACGCATTCAAATCACGAAGAGCACACTTACAGTTTCCGCGAAATCGACTCTCGGCGTTGTTGTATATATACGCCGTGTAATTGGATCCGGTGCTGCCACTGAACGAGTACTGTTGATCCGTGTAGGTACCTGGCGCGAACAGCTTCTTCTGGAGAAACTGGCGAAAGGAAAACCCGTTGAGCATGACTGTTTTATTTGCGTAAGTACACATCCGTTCTAGAGAATAACATGTTATATGCGCGCACGCGTTCAGGGGGACGCCCACTTACACTTTTTGTACATGGCCAGCACAGGATGGTTTTCGCTCATGCATCGCTCCGCAGCCAGGTACGGAAGCTCAAGAACAAGATGAGTACTGACTAAATGTCGCCAGGGCGTGTCCCATGCATCGTTCTGGCCAAATAGCATCTTGGCAAATAGCCAATCAAGGGGCGCATCAGCCGGCGTGTAAATCAAGTCGGCGCCGCGATTCGTCTTGATGGCCAAAGGTAGCCATGCGTCGTCCTGGACACTGATGTAGAAATAGGCCTCGCAGCCGGCTGCGAAGCGGCCCTGCTGTAGGGGCATCTTCGCGAGAACGCTGTAGTCGGCGTAGAACAGCCTACCGCTGCGGAGGAGTTGCGTCGTCGTCATGGTCGTCAGGTTGCGCGCAACGTCATCCGGAACCGCGAATGGGAGACGCTCGCTTGGGTGTAACCGCCGGAGCACAAATGGGTTGAGCGTGAGACGCTGCATGGAAAAGTACAGGTCACTGGTCTGATTGGTGTAGAAGCTGGTGTCGATGACGTTCCCCATCGATGTCTTCCATTGTCCGTCGTACAGCTTGGAGAAGTCGGCTAGTGAGCGAAGGCCACCGGTCTTAGAAAAAGCCACTCAGTCAGTTTCAAATGCTATGCCGAGACTTTCATGTCATGAGAACTCACTTTGACGAGTTGTGCCAGAAGGACGGCCGCGTCTTGCTTCACCAGGTTTTCATGTCTCAGCTGGTCGACGGTGAGAGCGGCTGTGTCTGCCTGCCAGAGGGCGTCTCCGAGGGGCCCGGCCGGATATGCAGTCTGGCCTTGTTCCGGACCACGTCCATACAGAATCCCTTCCCTCTTGATTCTGACGGATTCAGCCCTTCCGCGGGGATTCGGGTCTTGATATGGAAGCACAAGCTTTCCAAGGCCCCCATCTTGTGTCGGATTGCCGTAGCTGCCTGCGACTACATCAGAGGATAGCAGTGCAGCTGCGCACAAAAATGACTGTGTCAGCTTCATATGTGCAGTAAACAAAATGTCGATTCGAGAGCCCTCGAAATGATGCCCAACGCGGTATATTTCTTCTCCTTTCGGCCTCTTCGTTCTCTTTCCTCAATGTACTTGATCTGCTTGGACAATGTCGTCTAGTGGAGATGAGCGATGGAAGTTATTTTCAGCGTCTCGGGTCCGGAGCAGAATATATATATCCAGCCGAGGCTTGCCTGCAACCACCACACGAGGGAGTTTCACCGCCGAGCTGACCTGAGCTTCAGCTGAGCTGACTGCGTCGATGGCATTATCGCCACGGAGAAGGTCCTCGTACCCGGAGAGGCGTTGCGTAAGCTGGTTACCAAGAGATTCGAATCCCTCCGCTAATTGTCGGTGTGGAAGCGTGTATTCCCTTGTACTGCAGTAGCGGATCCTTGCTGAATCACCAAAGCCATTTTTGGTAGATGCCGACCTGCCTCATTACACGCCTCATCCTCGATGGTAACTTATTGTTCGCCCCGGTCCGAGATCTGCATCTCGAGTCTCAAGCGTCGATGCGTGTGCGTCTCGGATCTGTTGCCTTGGGTTGCACCAAAAGCGGGCGAGGTCATGGCCCTTCACGAATCGATGCAGCAGGCCCACCTCCCTTTGATGCCCCAAAAACTCGGTGACATCTACATCCAACGCCGTGCCGATCATTTTTTTTCTCAGCCCGGCAGCTCTTTCTCTTTTCGAACATAGATTAAGTCAAGTCGTTCGGGTAAACTGGAGCTTGTATTCACATATTTCAGCCTTTGTCCTTGCCGAGTTAACGTGAAGGACGATGGTGACGTCCGTCGATAGCCTCATCCATGTATGATCGTATCTGGGTAGGGCGAATCGCCATCGACTTTCCAAATACGGGATGCGGTCACGGACGGCTGTGATGATGCAAGAAAGTCCAGTGATGACTTGGACGGACCTCTCGAATGACTTTACTTTTTCAATGGCGAAAGTCGCTCGAGGTCGACCGTCGGTGAGCGAGTCTGTCCTAGAGAATTAATATTTGGTGTGCATTATTATCGCGATCCGTTCGTGCGCGTGGCCGGCATAGCTTCTTCGGCAGATTTGAACCTTTTTCCCTTGCAAATGCCTGCCAAAACGAAATAGCGATGAGATCCTTGCACTTAATATCCTTATAATATCACGCAAGCTTGCCTGCTTTCTAATTAAGCGTAACACTTCTCCCAGTCGTAGACAACGACTTGTATGGTGTAAAGTCGATGCAAGTTAGAATCATCACTTACGAATACAGGAGCCTGGCCTCTTGTTAGGTTCCATCTCCAAGACAGGTATGTACCTAACAATGTGTCGCCCACTTCTTCAAAGTCTTCAAACTTCAAAGTGGCGGATGCAAGACGATATGCAGGGTAAAACAGATCCTGCGTGCCGCGCACTCGGGTCAGGATACTAATAAAAAGAGATGGAAATAATGTAAGTGGTACCACGCGCTCACGTCGTGCCTCGGCCCGTCGGATCTGCCAGGACTCCCAGCACCACAATCCCCATTCCCCTAATCCCTCAGCTTACAACCATGATCAATATACCGACTGGACTTGTATATTCTTTGTCTTATTTGCTTCGTTATACGCGTTCTTACTCCCTGCCTACTTCGAATCCTGCAATAGCAATTATAGCATTCAAGAAGGCAATAAGGCTGGCCCTACCTCGTTGACATTACCGGCTGCCAATCCCGATTCGGAGAAACAGCAACGGCAATGATGATAATGGCACCATGGGAATACCTTTCCAGAAGGAGAATCTAGAAACGCTCTACCTAACGATTCGGCTGTCTTCTGCGCCCTGGAAATACTTGATGCCTAATAATCACCGAAACCGACACACACGACAAGGTGTAAGTGCTCGCCCGACGCGCTCCCGCGCTGCTTCGCCTGCGGATGGCCGCCCAGACTCATCTGAGACATTTCACCTGTTCACCATGAGCAGCTGTTACGTGATGCAAGGCACAGTACTTCTGCCCCAGTATGCAAAGGAAAGAAAATATGATAAAAAAAGCAAGCACATTGTCAGACCGTTTTGACCATCATCATGCACAAAGCCACGACTGCATGCCATGAGGACAGGGCCACTGCGTTATCTCACGCCATTGAGCTGCCCGCTTTGACCAAAGGCCGCGACTGAACGCGAACCTGAGACATTGGCCTGTTTTCTCATGCTCTGAAAAAGTCATCAGAAGAATGCTTTGCCGGACAACCTGGTGAGGAATCAACGCTGTGTACGGGAGTAGGTATGTAATATTGTTCCATTCGTCCGAGCTCTCAATCGAGTGTTGTGACTTGCGGGATCCTTTCAATCAACATGCATGCATATGCACCTAGCTCAGCCAACGTAACCGTACCATGCCGGGACACAGCCGAGTGGCATCATTGCCCTGGCGATCAATTGACAGCAAGTAACACTTGTAACACACCGACAACACGCGAGCGGTCTCATGATTGGTGACGCCGGCTTTGCTTCCAGGTTGAAGGTTCTCTCTCCATGCATGGCAATAGATCCCCGCATATAGCAAAGGAAGTCATTCCCCTCCTTTGCTTAGGTAGACTTTTACCCCAGCGTCAGGCCCGAGTATTACTGAACTATATATTCTGCTTGCTAATGAGCAGCCTTGAGTCGACGAGCTGACTCGCGGATTCGACTGAGTTATACTATTAGATTAGTAAGTGAAAAACCTTTTGGGTTACTACTTGCTCCCGCTTGCGTGTTTTCGGTGCGTCCGAGATTCACCTCTGCCAACATGTGAATCGTGGAGTTGCATGCAAGGGTCGTTGCAGCTTACTCCGTAGCCATATTCTTACAGAGTAATATGTGTGTATGTAGTGCTAAAGCCCCCTATATGTGATGCAATATAATGCCCACGTTGCAGAGGAACGGGAGCGGAGCGGGCTCCGGGACCTGGACTTGTCAATGCGGCAGGTTTTGCGGTCAAAATCGCGACCATGTAATAACGGCTAACTTCTAAGTGGAACGCCCCACGATCGCGCTTGATCTTCGTGTGTGTACGGAGTACATAGGTACTGACATACTTGAGGTTGGCGCTGGCGGGGCTCGACGGAACTTTTGAGCGCTGTTTTTGGGTCTAATTCCGCAATGAAAGCCCTCTTTGTCGTTCTGGCAGCTTCTTGTTGCTCAAGAGTCAAGGGTCATGCTTTCATGGCTTCAAACGGCCCGCGCTCGCACATCGGAAGAACTTGGACAGTCACAGCGTACGAAGCGACTGTATGTGCTGCCTTGGTCTGGTGCTCGGCGTCGTGGCCAACCACCGCTGGAAATACTCTTCGCCAAGACGCCCACATCTCAGGTCGCCTCAATTTCGGTGGCAGTATGATCACCACTCTTGAAAAGGTCTTCTGCATGTGTAGTCGCCTCCGCTCCACATCAACCAGATAATGAGACAACTTAGCAACCAGGTCATCGTTGATGTGGCCTAGGTATTGTGTATGTATGTATGTACCATGGCTTCATTCGAATATCTGGGCCGTTCGGTGAGTACAGAGTCTTTGTGTGTCGTCGGGATTACAAAACCATTGTAACCCTACTCCGTAATCCGCAAGCGGCAACGCATGGCTGCTGGGATCTGGGATGATGGCGGCAGGCCAGGGATCTCCAGACCTTTCCCCAGTCCTGACTAAAGAGGTACCTAGTTCGTCCGATCAACCGCCCGTCGGTGAGAATTTCGATCCACCGCTACTCCGAGTCGCGACTCGCATGTGCTTCTGCCGAATCGTTGTTTCTGACTTTCGCACCAGCATCAGCATGGCCTCGGTACACGATGTGTACGTTGCGTCGTCGAGTACGTTGCTTATACCAAGGTGTTGAATCCTCAAGTACGACTGTAATGACTCTCATGCTTTGCTTTTGGTGGCTTGCTTCTAGTGGCTCCGTCGTTTGCTGCTCTGCGACAAAACATTTTCAGCTATTACGAGATAGATCAAGCTGCGGATCCTTTCTTCTTTTGTAGCTTAACAGAATTGGCACAAAATATGACACCGCCGCCTGGCGACCTGTTGTTCTGCTTGACGCCCTCTACATAGAGTGCACTGCGTGGTGGCTATCGCGCCTCTCGAGTTGAAGCTGGTTGAGGAAAGGTATACCGTATTACTATCAGCAGATTCGTCTGACATGTGGAGCGGATGGATAATTACACCCCTCCAGTTGCTGGTTTGCTACATGACTGTCTCGGGTGTTTGTCAGTTCAGTCACTGGAACTGAGCAAGTATGTTGGGGGCAAGATGAGATTCGGAAAAGAGGCGATCCGGAGCCATTGCTAACTGAAACGCACACCCTTCATCCTTGTCAGCATCATGTGTTCCAGGGAAGATGAAGGTGTAGTACAGTTCTTTTGCCCGGGGCGCACATGCCGTCCGCAGTAGTAGAAGGGTTCTAACTTCTGATGCATGTGATAGTACATGATTGAGGTTGTTGAACTTGTTGCCGCCATCTATTTTGTGCGACACAGAGCATTGTTGTGGGATTTCGTCACGTGACGCTTGTGTATAAGATTACGTCGTGTTGTGCCACACCTTAGCTTGACTTGGTTCTCTTCATGCCACTGTGATGGTGCTCGTCCCTAAAATGGTCATCCCGAGGCCTGCATCAAGCTGCGCTTGTCTACTCCATGACGAGGTTTCAGTCGACAGTATCACCAATCGCCGCGGTCATCGAGCAACTTGTACCAGAAAGATCTATCTTCGGCGTAGAAATGCAGCAGCATGACCTGAACAAGGAAGGGAGAATCCGCTTGCTGCCATTAAGGCATTGCCGGGCAAAGTGGCGCGGGTGACCGACTGGGCACAGGCCGAAAAAGAACTTTTTCTTGACGATATTATTACGTGTTTCTCTCCCTCTCGAGGCTCGCTTTGGCTCACTTTGGACGACGTCACTAGTAGCGCCGAGAAATAGGCCAGTACGGCTCCAAGTACTCTGTACAGATATGTACACGAATCGTGCCGACTTTTTTGTCTTCGAGCCCAAAATAAGTGAAACGCAAGAGGCAAGTCTCGTCAAGGAATCGAACCATTCCATCCTCTGAAAGTCTTGTGCGCCGCGCCTCTCTCGTCGTGCAACGGACACGCTAGTAATGGTAGGATGACTTCGTCAATGACGCCGATCAACAATGACAAGGGAGGTCTAAGAATAGTCGCGCGCAATGGTAGGTGCCAAATGCATGGAGTTAGCGGTTCTTGCATATGGTGTCCGAGACGCAAATGGGCGCGATCGCGAACGACTTGTGAAGATTTGAGGATTTTTGATGCGACGGTTGGGAGAAGTTTGACTGTTGGCATGAGATCAGAGAGACATGGCGTTGCTTCTGATACGTTGTGAACAATACCTCTTGCTCGCAGATATGTATGTATGTATATACCTAGTTAATCAGAAGGGGCCAAAGTACGCCACGTGTTTCCTTTACCACATTTTTCTCCGTTTCCACCGCTTCTACCAATTCCACCAATTCCATCCATCATTCTCACCGTTATGCACAGTGATTGTTTGTTTGCTTCGTGTTGGCCGAAATTGACTGGCGCGAGACGTGCCATCGGCTGGATCGTGAGGCGCCGATGCACACAAGCTTCGGGTCAATATAGTCTACTGTAGTCAAGAAAGTAGTTAGGTACAGTAATAAGGCGGTATGTTTAGGTCAACTTGGCGGGCGGTTGGGGCGGATATTTTAGGTTCGGATGACGAAGTCGAAACTTGGAAGTTGGAGGCTCGATCTGGTGGACAACTGCGGGGCGGTGGCTTATCGGGACGAACGCCTCGATTTACAAATTACTTCACACCTCCTCCTACACACACTCCTGGTGATGCACAAGAAGTCTTTGCATTATTCCGCTGCTCCCCTGCTTGCGTTTTCATATCGGCTGCTTCTATTGCATCACGCCCCAGCTTGTCTTTCCGCCTGCGCTCCCTCCTGCCTTTGCTGTACCCCGGCTCTCCGAATGCGATCACGTTGAGTCGTCACTGGTCAGACCAGCTCAACGACAGCTTGCCATGGACTTGGCCGCCTCCGCCCAACGGTTGCGGAGCGGCGAAGGCCTCGAATTCCCTGAGGGTTCCAGCACTCTTGGCTTTGCCCGGAGTCTTGATTCTAAAGACCAGTTGAGGCACTTGCGCGATGAGTTTGTGCTCCCGACCAAGGCATCGTTGAAGAAGAAGGGCCTGGATGGGTCATTTCCAGGTACTTGCTTTTCTTTCACCAGCGGGATTGAAAGAGGCGGGGATCCTGTTCCATTTTGCTAACTCCCACGGCAGGCGAATCGCCTCATGATAGCACGAAAGGCGAACCGGATCCTCTAGCGCAGCCATGCCTCTACTTTGTCGGCAACTCCCTGGGTGCTCAACCCAAGGCCGTCCGCGAGTATGTCACCGCTCAGCTGGAGACGTGGGCATCCATTGGAGTCAACGGGCACTTCACCGATATGGAAAACTCGCCCCTGACGCAATGGCAGGACATGGCCGAGCAGTGCGCCCAGCAGTCAGCTGACATTGTGGGGGCCTCGCCTCACGAGATTGTCATTATGAACACGCTCAGTATCAACCTGCATCTCATGATGGCCAGCTTCTACAAGCCATCTGGCAAGAGACATAAGATCATCCTTGAGTGGAAACCCTTTCCCAGTGACCATTACGCCATCGAAAGTCAAATAGTATGGCATGGCCTCGATCCTGAGACGAGTATGGTCAAGATCGAGCCCAACGCCAACAGCGTCATCCCCACAGACGTGATCCTGAGAACAATCGACGAGCATGCAGACGAGACGGCCCTGCTACTGTTACCCGGCATCCAGTACTATTCGGGCCAACTATTTGACATGCCCAAGATCACCGCGTATGCCAAGCAACGAGGTATCGTGGTCGGCTGGGATCTTGCCCACGCCGCTGGAAACGTCGAGCTGAAGCTACACGACTGGGATGTCGATTTCGCCTGCTGGTGTACGTACAAGTACATGAATGCCGGGCCCGGCGCCATTGGCGGCGTCTTTGTGCACGAACGGCACGGCAAGGTAGAGTGGCAGCACGACGGGGAATCCTCCAAGCCCTCCTATCGACCCCGACTTACGGGCTGGTACGGCGGCGACAAGAGCGTCCGCTTCAACATGGACAACACATTTGTACCCACGCCCGGCGCTGCGGGCTACCAGTTGTCTAACCCGAGTGCCCTGGATCTGGCAGCTCTCTCCGGTGCGCTCTCCGTCTTCAACAAGACCACCATGCGTGACATCCGTTCCAAGTCTTTGGTCATGACGGCCTATGCCGAGTTCCTCCTCAACCAGATGCTGAAGGAGACGGAAACGGACTCGACGCCGCTATTTACCATTCTCACCCCGCGGGATCCCTTGCAGCGCGGCACCCAGCTGAGCGTCCTCCTCCGAGACGGTCTGCTTGAAAAGGTCACGGCGGCTTTGGAAGAGAGTGGGGCTATCTGTGACAAGCGCAAGCCCAATGTGATTCGTGTAGCGCCTGTGCCGCTGTATACACGGTTCGAGGATGTGTGGGCATATGTGCAGGTTCTGAGACGTGCTCTGGGACTCAAGGCGCTGGCTGCTGATTGCATAGGATAGATGAGCCTGATTTGTTAGTCACATTGACATTACATCAAGATTCCTCTCTTTTATGGTGGCACAAGTTGAAGAATGTGAGTGAAAAGAACGTATGCCCTTGACGGTGTTGTGTCTTTGTGGGAGTCTCTATCTGCAGAGCTTGTCTTTCTCTCCCAAGCGCCGGAGAAGATGCCATGTGTGATGTACCATTCTCAAGGAAGGAAAACCGGGATATGAAACCCACCAAGAGGATGAGAAAGAAAGAGCACGGCAGCCGTCTTCATCATCAGATTCATTACACATAGAAGCATATCAAGTCCCTGAACGCCAACAACAAAATCGCGAACTGCACGACAAACAACTAGATGAACAACACCCCGTGGCCCAGCACATTCAAGCAACGTGCCACATCCCATGACTCGTCCAACTGGCCACGAAGTGACCACACCCTCTCCATCACTTCTTCTGCCTCACTCGGCATCCCAAACAAGTGCACCGCGCCGAGCCGCTGCACAGCACTTCGATACACCGGCTCGTCTTCCTGGGGACACAGACATCCACACACACACACCGGCCATGCCAAGGTTCGCAGCTTAGGTCCATTTCGCAGCCAGGACAGTAGATGCGTGGCCTTGGACACCGATAACCGTATCCCGGGGCTGGTAGGCCGCCATCCCGATGTCACGACGTGGAGGTAGCTAAGTGCGGCAAGCAACCACATCGCCTGGAACAGAAACTCATCTTCGGGGCGGCATACCATATCGGGATCCGTCACCAGGAGAGGCAACGACTCCGCCGCCACCGTCGGGCGCGGAATACTCTTCTGCGTCTCTAACAAATCCAAGCTAGCCTGGATATCGTCAGAGATGACCTTAGCTCGGACTAGGAGCTCCCCGTTCGACAGACAGCCCCTCTGTATCTGCACCTTTTTCCAGGAGTCCAGGGCCGCGATGTTCCCCAGCAACTGCAGCACCCAGTTCGGCAGCCCGAAGAAGGTATCCATGGACAAAGGCCCCGCGCTAGGGGCACCGGCATCGACGGGTTGTCGCGCACAGGAAGGCATGAGACCCTCTTGATAGCGCGCCAGTCGTGGTGCTCTCCCAAGCGTCACGCTCGAGATGACATCCGCGTACAAGAGACTAGCGGTGAAGAACCGCAGAGCCGCCTGATCAGTGCTCCGCGGTGGTCTTCTGGCCGCGGCTACCTGCGGAGGCCACCGCGGATATCTCGGACTATGCAGCATCTCTGTCCAATTATGTGGATTCGGAACAATCTGCTCAAATAGAGCAATGGCCGCATCTAGGTGCGTTTGCCAGTCCTTGCGCCTGTTCGAAGTTACTACCTTCAGGATCAGCATCTGCAGGAGGCTCTGCATCACGACCAGGGCCCCTTTTCTGTCAAAACCAGCCTTGCTGGCATTGAGGGCGCACATCTCCGCGGTGAGCTCCTCGAGACCCCCCTCGAGCTGGTCTCCGAGCTGGTCCATGACTGCGTTTGTGTAGGAGGCCTGCGTGCGTGCGGCATCTGTTCCGAGCAATAACGCGGAAAAGCAGCTTGCGAGAGAAACCGCCGTGCGGTTAACTACTTTGTTGCGCTGCAGGATATCCAGGATCCAGTCGCGCCCACCCTCAGGTAGGATCGGGGGCCGGTAGTGGGGGAAGAGATGCGGGAACACGTGGTCGAGATACGTAATTACTAAATGAAGATTATTAGTCTCTGGCCTGTTCTGGAAGTCCTCTTCCCGCATGAAGACGACCTGGGAACTGTGTTGTAGATTCCCAGGCGGCGGCGGCAGCGACGAGGATAGGACCACGTCATCTGTGCCGCCCGAATCGGAAATGCTCCGATCATGATCCTGACTGCGCGTCGATGGATCCGCATCAGAAGGTCCAGAAACGTGATTGTGCCCTGCTTGGGCTGCCGCCGATGTCGTCCCCTCCGCGGACGTATCCCCCAAATCGCTCCTCGTCTTCTGCCTCGCAGCCGCCATCAATTCTCGAATCCTGCGATTCCGTCTCCGGTCATAATGCCTCTTCATCTCGACCTTGTTCTTCTTCGGCGTGTCCACCTCCGTGGGGACCCCCACTACCCACACTGGCCTCGTGGCTGGGAAGCGGCATATTATCCCCATTGTTCGGCAGACGTCGCACTCGGGCCGGTTGCCGATGCATTCTCTGTCTTGGACTCGGCATGTCCAGCAGCCGGGCTCATGGGCCGGCTGCATGACCGCAGGAGCTGTGTGCAAGGGGTCCATGGGTTCTCGGCCGCGGTTCGATTGCGCGGTATTTTGTGATTATGAATGTCGTGGCCCCGAATAGAAGGGGGGTTTCTGGCCGGGCTGTTGATTAGATATTTAGATTTTCGCCCGGGCGGCGTGGTATGTACGTACGTAAGTCAAGCGGAAGTGCGAATATTATACCATGGTTGGCGGTTTTGTAGATGGAGTGGAGAGAATGGGGTTGTCTTGAGGTTCAGGTAGGTAGTTCAAGACAAGGTCATGGCTTGCTGCAAGGCGACGGTAGCCTGTAATACTGTAGTTACTGTAGGTCTATATTGTCGAGCTATTTATGGAAAGCGCGGGAGCGGGCCACGTTCCGTGGTGTCTTGTCCTGCGGTACGGTACGGGAAGTGCTTTAGTCCAGAAAAATTGTCTCACGGACAAACATTACCTACATCATGCTACATGTAGTACCTAATCAAGCCGACGCTTGCTTCTTTTGTAAACAACATTTCTGTTAAGTTCCGCATAGAGGTACTAGAGGTACCTACATAGTGGGTATGGTACTGTATGACACAGACCGTCTAGGTGCGTGGCCACAATCACTTTTTCAGTCATGAAATCGATCACATCTCCTTTTCATGATCGAGATTGACTCTACTCAGCTCGAGAGACAGGCAGACGAACCAAACTGACTACCAGGGCGCAGACGCCCCAAAATTGATTTCCGATCCGAGCTACTAACAATGTCTATATGCCATGATTTCTCTCACGTTCTGTTGTGTGCTGTTCCTCTTTCTTCCCATCGTCATTTAACGCCGCGCTGTGCGAATATTCGACATTACAAAGCCCAGCCCGCGAGACTCCATATTCCCAAATCCATATATTCTCTAAAACCTTGAACGCCATTCATTACTCGCCGGATATTTTTTGTTCTTTTTTTGTTCTTTTTTTTTTTTGCCAAACCACCAGTTAAACCACCGAACCATGTTTTCCCAAAATAGTCTGCCTCTTGTCCAACAGACCCAAGTCCCACCAGCCATCAATTCGTTCCATCGTCTTGCGCCTAGACTTGGCAATAAATGCCGAAAGTGGGCTTAAAGAACTAACCACCACAGAAGGCTTTTTCCAAGGTGCAGCAGCAGCAGCAGGAGACAAGAGCGAAATTTCTTGGAGCGATGGTGGTGAATAAGCTCGAATAGGAGCTGCTTTTTCGCGCGTCATTGTCGTGGGGACCGGCGGGGGAGAACGAGGACGGACGAATTGCTGATCAGGTCGAGGAAAGTTTATACCGAGGGCGTCTGGACAGCTTCTGAAGTTGCCCTCATGTCGCTTCATCGGCCCCTGAGCCAATGCCATTGTACCGAGACTGGCAGCCTTTGGTAGTATTCGCGGAGGTGTAGCTACCAAAGGTGCTGCCGCTGCCGTCGCGGCAGGTCTCCCCGTTTGTGTTGGTACCCCACGATCGTAACCTCATAGATATCTCTGGCGATGAGCCAAGCCCATGGATTGCATGCTGGTGGCGGCGAAAAGGATGCAGAGGCTGAGGACCAGCCCCCAGACGGCTTTGGTTTGGATGCAGGTTGCCCGGTCTGCATTCATGATTTCGAATTGTCTGACGCCGCTTTGCTGGTAGAGGACCTGGAGGAACTCGGCCTTGTTGTCGGTATTGTTCAAGGAGTGGCAATTGGCGTGCCTTAGGCGGATCCCGATTAACGCTGCGACAATAACGTTGCAACCGGAACATAAAACGTCGCCAACTACGAGGATGATAAGACGCAGTTTGTCCATCCGGTATAGAATGAATGTGATGGCGCTATACACAACCATTATGACGGCCTGGTGCAACAAAGGGGAAGGAGAAGTACCAAAATGTCTGATTAGCGTCTATTTCGAACCTGCCAATTGCGAAAGGATGCCTCGAGGCTAGTAGAACAAGTGTGCTTTTCACTTACAAGCGCAAGAGTAGCGGCCAAAGTCTTGGGTAGCTGTTTGTCCGGAGCCACCATGTAAGATACATGACGGGCCGTCAGTCCAATAAGAATGATGAGAGCAACCGCTTGCAAGGCCCTCAAGGCCGTGAAGACCATGCCCGAGGCACGCGAATTACGAGTCGTACTCATATTGACGCGATATGAAACAGGAGTAGTCGCTGCAGTCGAGGTATCCAAACGCAGACGAGGCCTAGACGCGCACCGTGGAGTGCGAAGAGGCAAATGCTTTGAATAGAACGGCAGAAGGGCCGGCGAAGAATCCGAGGACTGAATTTTGAGAGACGGAAAAGTAGTCTGGGACAAGATAGAGATATAGGGAGTCCCTTTGGAAGTATATTATGCGAGTGTGGCGAATACAAGATGTAGGCAAAAAGGCGTTTTTTCTGACGAATTCAGTTCGGAATATCTCTCCAAAAGAAAAGAATGATTATGATGTTGGAAGTCTGGTCTTCCTTTTATAGTTCTATCCACCGGGGAAAAAAGGTTTCCTTTATATGTTGGAATTCCCAACAATACGAATCGCTCGAGATGACAAGAAATGTAAATGCAACGAATCCGAACCGTGAAAATGAACACGATAGAAAATACGATGAACGAAAAAGAGAACACGCCACAAATGAGAATGCCACAAAGGAGAAAAAAGGGAATGCTCCGTTTGACGATGAGGATTTTCTGTGTAGAAGAGAAGGGGACCGAAACGGGGTCAATGCAGACAAAAGCTTGGGTTGTTATATATTCCCTTCGAAGATCTCTTCGACATCCTGAACCCCCTTGTGACATCGCCTGTGCGCATCAGTATACAAGACCGCGTCAGGGCGCATCGGTGGCACTGCCTTGTGTCGTAGTGTTGTTTCTGCATCATGTTTCATGTCGTGAGAAGCGGTAAGCAGCTGAAAACCGCCTGCTCGAGATCGTGGATTCTATGCCAAACAGCCGCCACATGTTCGCGATGCAAGGCACAGCAGGCGTATGACACGGTATGAGGCGTACCTGAGACGCGGACCATCCAATTATACAGCGTGGCCGTCTTCCGGGCGCGTAAACGCACAATTTTAGGTTGCCTGCGTTTTATGATTGTCGCATGCAGACTCCAGAGGCGTGGCAGTGGTAGGCGAGTGATTGGGTGAGAGGAGACTTCCGAGCAAATGCATGCGCTGATTGGGTACCTAGGTACAAACCTACAGCGGGTGAGATGCATCATGCAGAAGAGGTACTGTATGTAACGCGAAAATGCCTAACCAGGCATGTCACAAAAGGCCAATTGCTGAGTTGTGCACTTGGAAATGTCACGGAAATATGTAATTCATTGTACGCCCGTGACTTCAAAGAACAAAGAAAGTAGAACGAAGAAGAGATCGGGAGAGCAGGGTCTGTGCCAAAAGCCACTTCAACAGTAGTTATGCCAAAGAAAGTAAAAACTACATTAAGTAAAGTCATTGAAAAAGGCCGTGCTGGTAAATGCATTCCATGACGATCCTGTGCGCCCTCTATTATCTCGAGGTCGAGGACAAAGAAAAGATACAGCGGAGGTGGAGGTGGAGGATGTACATGCAAAAAGGCTCAGAAATACCTCGTAAATTCGTAATCGTTGCCGAAAAGAGCCAATTATTCAATCGCGCAAATAGAACGACGAGTTACAACTGCCACAAAAGAAGTCAAATGCAAAATCTATAAAAAATATTGTATACGTAAATAAATTCCAAGTCAATTATCATGCGCCTATATACGCCTGTGTTGTCTAGGGATCAAATGTACAGCTTAATGGCTAACGACTATTCTCAACCGTAGTGTTCTAACTGCCTGCCAAGACACTCAATCAAGGTAGCCTTCACACTACTTTCGATTTTCGAACATCTCAACCCTCCAAAGCGTTTCATTATACTTGCTGTCTTGATCCAGTCCAGAGGCGGAGCGAGCGCACCAAAGGCATTGCCGCCTACACCTCCTACGGGCTCGTCACCGATTTCGCGTTGTCCATGGTGATCGGGCCGCTGGATGCCGCACTCAACATACCCACGCATGTGGTATGCTGACCAGGTTTCGCGAGTGCCATCAAAGGTCGCCAGTCTCGATACAATTGCACACATCGACCCCTGGGCCAATGCAAGTATACTGAGACTGGCGACCTTTGATGGCACTCGCGAAGGTGTAACTGCCAATGGTGCTGCCGCCGCCGCCGCTATTCCGGATTCCCTCCGTTTGTGTTGGTACCTAACGGTCGTAAACTCTAAATGTCTATCTCGAGGTCATCCAGCCTTGCCCCTAGGAAGATGGTGGCGAAGAAAAGAATGCAGAGGCTGATCGTCAGCCCGAATATGCGTCCGGACTCGACGCAGGTTGCCCGGTCTGCGTTTACAGATTGAAGTCGTCCGGAGTAGTACTGCCGGTAGAGGTCCCGAAGGTACTCGGCCTTGTTGTCGGTATTGTTCAAGTCGTTGCAGCTAGTGGTTTGCTTGTACCAGTAGTAGTACCCCATTAAACCCGCGACCATTACGTTGTAAATTAACCCAAAGCCATCAATGACCGTGAGGGTAAATATTACACGGTTGTACCAAAGCTGGAGCAACCTGACGGCCCAGTATAGGATGTACGCGATGACGCAATACACAACCATTGTGACAGCCTGTTACAAGAAAGGCGAAGATAAAGCACCAAAAATGGTTGATTAGCGTCTATTGCGAACCCGCCAATTGCGCGGCGCAAACGAAAAGGGTCAATAGAATGAGAGGGTGGCTCTTCACTTACAAAAGCAAAAATGGCGGCCAAAAACTGCGGTACATGAAAGCCCGGAGCCTTCATGTAAGAGACGTGACGGGCCGTAATTGTAATTATGGTGATGAGAGCAGCCACTTGCAAGGCCCTCAAGATTGTGTACATTATGACTCCGGCACGCGAACCACGAGGCTCACAGTGCTCACTCATCTTGACGCGACGTGAAACAGAAGCAATCGTTGCAGTCGAGGTATCTAAACACAGTCGAGGCCTAGACGCGCACCGTGCAGTGCGAAGAGGTAAATGCTTGGTAAATGCTTTGAACAGAACAGCAGCAGAGGCGAAGAATCCAAAGACTGAGTTTCGAGGGAGGAGGTAGTAGTCCGGGACAAGATGTAGATATACGGAGTCCCTTTCCGATGCACGTTACGCGAGTGTGGCGGATGCAAGACGTAGGCAAAAGGCGTGTGTTCTGACGACGCAGTCGAGAATATCCCTCCACAAGCAAAGAATGATGCTGACGGCGGGAGCCTGCTCTTCCTTTCACAATGCTGTCCATCAGGAAAAAAGCTGTTCTTTAAATGCTGAAACCCCCAACAATACGCATCGCTCAAGATAACAAGGAATGCAAATGCAACGATCGAGTCTGAACCGAACCCAAAACGATAACATGAACAAGATAGAAAAGGTCAAGGACAGAAAAGAGAACAGACCACAAAGAAGAATGCCACAAAGGATAAAAAAAGGGAATGAGCCGCTTGACGATGAAGATCTCTTGCAGAAGAGAAAGGCGCCAAAATGGGGCCAATGCAGACAAAGCTTTGGCTTGTTACCTTGTGATAGGTAGGTGCGTACATATTCCCTTCGAAGAGCTCTTCAACATCTTCGCATCAGTATACAAGACCGCGTCAGGGCACATCGGTGGCACTGCCTTCAGTGGCTTGTGTCATGGTGTTGTTCGTGCATCCCGTTCCCGGTCGTGAAGAGCGGCAAGCAGCTGAAAGCCGCTCCCTCTAGATATGCAGTCAGTCTATGCCAAATAGCCGCCACTCCATGTTCGAGATGCAAGGCCCAGGCCACTGCAGCCTTCCTGAGACGTGGTCGTCTCTGCGGCGCGTGCGGCGTAACACACAATTTTAGGTTGCGTGACAAAAGTTCGGAATACGCGCGGGTTGTGGGGTTTTGCTGGCATCGCATCCAGAGGCGTGGCAGTGGTCGGCGAGTGATTGGGTGAGGATGATTCCGGGAAGATGCATCGCCGATTGGGTATGTATGTACATTGTACATATCTGGGGAAAGCAGGCACAAGAGAGGTATGTATGTAACGTCAAGAATAACCAGATATGTTATTTACATGCCAATTGCTAAGTTCTGCACTTTATTAGGCATGTATGCAATGCATTCTATGTCTACGCCGATAACTTCAAGAACCAACAAAGAAGAACAGAGCGGAGAGAGGAACGAGAAAGCAGGGCCTGTACCATAAAAACGCTGCAACATGCATGTATCCATGCCAAGTATGTATGTAATGCCATTAAGAAAGGCATGCTGGTTAAACACATTCCTCGCCGACCCTGTGCGCCTCTGTTTTCTCAAGATCGACGACAAACTTAAAGCGAAACAACAGCCGAGTTGGACATACAAAATAACTCAAAAAACAACATCGTGATGCCGAAAAGAAGACAATCGTTCAGTTGTGCACATAAAACGCCGATCAAGTTGCGCACAAAAGAACGCAAATGCAAAGCCATGCCATTGTAAAAATTACACACGTAAATACATTCCAAGTCAATTATTATACGCCTATACGCCTATCCAGGGTCCAAATATACAGCCTAATGGCTAAGATGTGCTCTTCTACACCACCACTCGCCACGCCAACCATTCTGAACCCTAGTCTTCTAGCTGCCTACCAAGATACTCAACAATCCATTAAGGTAACCTCATCCTCGGAACCTGCTTTCGTTTTCAAACATCTCACACCTCCAAAGCATGACAGTGTGCTTGTCGTCTTGAACCAGTCGAGAGGGCGGAGCACTGCTTTCGCTTTTCAAGCGTTTCACTACGCTTGCTATTTTCCAGTCCAGAGGCGGAGCACAGTCGGGCAGTGCACGCATAGTAAGTCTCCTAACCAAGTAGATCGCCTGATGCTGATCCATCGTTTCCTGCGGACTGGGAGTTGGATGCTGGCGCTCCCCAAATACCAGCACTGCTCTTTTCTTTGGCCAATTGGCCCAATGCTGGCGCTCCCGAGGTCTTGTCCGACTTTTTCAAACCTGAGCTAGCTTTTCCCCAGAGGGCGCCAAAGGCATCGCCACCTGCACCCGCTGCGGGTTTAGCACCCGGACTCATCACCGGTTTCGTGTTGGCCATGGTGGTCGGGCCGCTGGATGCCGCACTCGACATGCCCATGCCCTGTAGGGTGTGCTGACTTGAGCTGGATGCGTTGGCTTGGACGCCGCCAAAGTAATTGGGCCCTGATGGAACGCCCGCTGGCATGGGCGGTTGCGCTTGTGCCGCTGGTGGTGCAAAAGCAGAGTAGTTGATGCCTGGAGTAGCAGTGGCACTGGGAGCTGGCGAGATGGAAGATGCGCTGACCATCTGGGTAAGATTAGCCGTCTGAGGAGCCGAGACCGGTTGAGGGGCTGCAAATCGCGCCGTCGACGAGGCTGTGAAAGTCAGAGGCGCGGAGAGAGGCTGTGCGGAATTCGAAGGCGCGGGAGCTGCAGACTGAAAATCGTCGAACTCGTCATCGTCGTTGGCAGGAACGGCGCTCTTGCCACCAGACGGCCCAGCCGAATCAGCTAGACCAAAGCTCGAAGTAGCCGCAGAGCCAGTCGTCTGCACGGGGTCGTCAAAGGAAAACAAATCAACTTCGGGCTCTTTCTTCTTTGGCGGCTTGGCGGGTGCTTTCTGCGCGGAGGCTGCTCGCTCTGTTCTGCGGCCAGGCCTAGAAGAACCTGAGGGTCTGGCTCCTTCGTCGAATTCGTCGTACGCTTGGAATTGATCGGATCGGCTGCCACGGCCGCCACTACCACTTCCACTACCACTACCGCCACCACCAGACTCGCGGTATCCGTCCGTCTCGCCACCGAAACCACCGCCATCTCCGTAGACACCACCACCAGAGAATCCGCCGTAATTTGCAGACTCGCTACCAAAGCCGCCATATCTGCCACCAGAGCCCCCCGAAAAGCCATTCCCGAACGTCATGCCACCCTCGACACCGGTGTACTTGTTTTTCGACGCTCTTGCCTTTTTGCGTTCAGAACGGATGCGCTCGACGTCACCGAGCATCTCGGCCAGCTCCTTCGCTCGATTCCGCACGTTGATACCTTGGTCCTTGCCATTCTGATCGATAAAGTGGAACTGCCGCAGCATTTTGAGAAGAGCAATGTGGCCACGCGCATCATCAATGACCCTCTCAGAGCCGTGCTTGATGAGAAACTCGAGTAACTGCAAAGCCTTGTAGATCTGCCGCCACTCTTCGGCAGATTTCTCGGTAAATCGACGATAGATCATGGGCATGATCTCATTGAGCGTTTGACTAGGGAGACAAGAAGTCAGTACATGTATGCCTTGAGTAGTTGGTTCGCTGGCGTACTAGCTGAAGGTGCCGTTGGCAATCTCTTGCATCAAGGTCGATGAAGCGCCCCAAGGCTCATTGTTTGTGGCTTCTCGGACCTAGGGCGACCGCGTTAGAAGATCAGCCGGGCGCAATCAGAGAGGTTCGCGAGGGTAAAACTTACCTTGGACTCCATCTCCGTGTAGTTCATCACAGCTGCCGACATTTCATGTGAGAGACCTTCTTTCGTAGACGAGATGGCGATTCCTACCATTTTGGGCTTTGCGGAAGCCTGCCTTGAGGTCGTACAAGGTCAGGTTGGAGACCGTGCTCTTCAGATCGTTGAGATTAAGATCCATTTTGAAGACCGAAACAGACAAGATACCTGTCTGTGTGTCGAGATGGTGGTATGGTCTCAGGGGATGAGGGAAGCCGAGCCGTGCATACGATGGACGTGGCCGATTCAATTGACGCGGCAGTCAGAGCCCGACATCCGGCACGTCACTCGGAACCGTGGCCCCACGGCTGGAAAGGAATCATCACGTGACGAACGTCATCGAGTACCTAGGTATACATACTCACAACGAGCATGGATTCATGAACAGTACTTTGACACTTCTTTGATATTTTATTGGCAGTTTGTGATTTCAGCTTCTTGATGCCGGGATTCGTAGAGAAGAGTGGTGGGCACGAATGAGTGTCAATAATTCTCAGCTACACTTGTACATACATGCAATGCCTCTTCCAGGCGGTAACCGTGCACGTAGCAGTGACATGCAAGGACTAGGATAGGTATCAAATGTCACTAGCAGTACCTGACAAGATGGAAATGCTGAGAATTTCTACGATTCTGAACTCCTGTCGAGAAATGTCCTGCTATGTGAAGTATACACAAATCCAAGAAGCGACTACTCCACTCCAAGGCGGCAAGTGATTCTCCATGTTCAAACATCGAAACTCATCTATACGCCTTATCAACACTGCTTGGTGCATCTAGGCACTGCTTCCTGTACCCAGGCCTTTAAGACCTCCTCGAAACCTACAAGACCAAAACAAAAACTCCAAAGCCATGCATGTACATCCATCGAAATACGAGTGTCCGCTCAAAAATAGACGAGTAAAAAAACACAAAGAAAAGAAGGCCAACTTCGAGAAGTGAAAACAACAGTCCGGCAACACAATGATGCACAGACCCAACAACAAACCCCATGCACTCAAGGCACACCCTCCACTGCAGTATGCTACTCCAACTCCAGTCCAAGCCACGTCTTGAAATACTCGCAATTGCTAGGCCCCACCGGCCCTCCCTCTTCGCAAAACGAAAACACGGGACACTTCCCACAAGGAGCCTCCGTATAAGGACTAATATACGGCTCCGGTCCCCCCTCCCGGCCCGTCGGATCGTCCCGCCCAGCCCAGTTCTCAGTGGACTGCTTGGCGATGCGCGAGACGCGATAGCCCAGCTTGCCGGCGACCTTGACCGGCTCGATGAGGTTATCCCACACCAGGACATCCACCAGCTTCCGCACATCGTCCTCCGACAAGATAGTGTTGTTCGTGATACCGCTGCTCGAGAGCAACCGGGCGATATCTCGCACGGTCGGATAGCCAGTGTACCCAGCCGGGAGGGGCAGCCGCACGGGTTCTTGTTTTCGCGTCGTCGCCCCAGGGGCGATCTTGACTGCTTTGGAGGGCGGTTTACTCATTTCGCTCGCGTCTCTCTTCTTGCCCTTGTCTACTGCGCCCTTGACGACACCTTTCCGGGGGGTCTGGCTTCGTGATGCGGCAGGAACGCCGTGCGAGCTTAGGTATCCGCTCTGGCGCTTTACGAAATCAAAGACCACGCGCTGTAGTTCCTCGATGAAGGCCTCGTCGAGGTTCTGGTCCGTGTACCAGGGTCCTCCGGTGGCGCGATCGCTCGGTCGGATGGATGCCTTGATGAACATCTTCTTGTTGGGGTGCTCGACATTTTTGAAGGGCGCGATGAGACCAATGGTCTGGAGCTGCTTGAGGGTGTTTTTTAGAACAGAGTCGTGCATGTTGAGGCGCTTTTGGAGTGTTTGCGACCAGACGCCGTCGCCGCCAGAGTCGTCGATCAATGAGTAGACCATGACTTGTTCGTCGGTTGTGCATTTCTTGTACCTGGCGAACGGGGAAGAGGGAGCACACTTCTGTTAGCTGATGGGACATCTTGACGGAAGATCATGTAGGGCACCTGCAGTGTCATAGTCAAGGGATATCCCTCCTCTCTCGCTCTCTCCCCCTCCCACGCACACACACATTGACTGCCTCTCTTCTTCTTCTACAACATCAGCAAGTTCACAAGGGGAAAACTCACTTATGAGCCTCCTGCGCATCTCTCCACTTCCAGAAAACCTGCCCACTCGCCTCCCTCATCGTAATAAACAACTTGTCATCACTCAGTGATTGCACCACCCGCGCCAATAGCAAAAGATCCTTATTAGGAATCACATCCAGTCTCAGCAGGTCATCCTGCGAAAACATGTGACTATCCGGGCCGAATTCTTGACATCGTTCGTAGAGCGCTTCTTTCCACACACTCAGTTTGGCGGTGCCGGCAGCGTCGCTGTTGCCTGCGGCAGAGGCCGCTGAGGCAGGCATTGTGGGTTGCTTTTTCTTGCGAACTCGTAGATGGTAGGACTTGGTCGATGGTGGAGGGGAGGTAAGCTGATGTCGGCGCAAAAATGGGCACAAGGCCACAGAGGAGTGAGAGAAAAGCAGTCAGGTGGAGGTGTTTTTGTTTACTGCTGCTGCGTATATTCAAGTGTGAAGAAGAAGCACAGTAAGAAATGTTTCATGAAGAGGACAAGCTACTGGAAGACAATTCGATTGTGCGGTTGGTGTCGGGAATTTCGGCCGGTGCAAGTGCAAGTGGCGTGGAAAGTCACTAAATTTTGGGCCCCGCGTTTTCGCAAAAGTTTCTGTTGCGCCGTAAGTTCGGAGCTCGGAAGAATATCGGCATCTGCGCCGCTGGGATGCCACTGATGATGCCGGTGTCTCAGATGATAGATCACCACTGATCTGTGATCATTGATCACTGATGTGATGACAACTCGATACCATAACAATAAAGAAGCCCTTCTGTTGCACAAAAGAGTAGGCGCAGCCGTTGGCCACTGATTTGTGCTATGGAGTAGAAGTTAGAGCCCATACCCTGCGATACGACCCCTGGCAAACAGTGCGTCAGAGCTTTTACATAGCTCGGTACCTGAAAAGCAATGTCTGCGCAATTTCCGTCCTGTTGAAGCTAATTTTGAGGTTGGTGCGAATCTTGCTAGTAGGTATACATGATTTGGAGTTCGAACTTGCGATTTCGCGCAGATGGGAGTTGCGACGGGCTCATAAATAACTCTGGCAGAGTCTACGAGCATTGGAAGAAGATCTAGGGAGTAGGCTCTAGCTAATAACAGGATAGGTACATCCTACCGAATTCCATGAGGTTCCACGAGAGAACGGCTGCAATTCAATATAGGCTCAACACAACACCTTCTACCTATTTATAGCGATTTCCATGACCGCCAGCAAAACTTAACACCTTTCTTTCCTGTAAAGCCTTCAACTCGAGTTGAACGTGAGGTCGTCCGACCTGGAGCCTCCGCGGCGGCCACCAGAGCGGTCACCGGTACCCCCAAGTCGTCTTCCAGTCTCACCAAAGAGTTGAAAGTACAGCAAAAAAATCACGGGTGTCGGACCTATCCATTCAACTTTTGAGCGAGTTGAGGCACGACTTGGGGGACACGGGTGACTGCCCTGATGGCTGCCGCGGAGGCCTGAGCCCTGTCTCTAGTAGCCTTTCATAGGTGACAATCGCGTAATAAAGAAGAGTAAGATCCGCCCGCCTCAATTCGAGATGAATGAGGGCAATAATATAGAACTTCCAAGAGATAAAGAAGACCAAAAATTCATACCAGCTCGCACGTAAACAAACCCCGTAATAGTCCATACAATCAAGCCAAGCCTATTGTGCCTTGCGCCAAAAAACGCCCCGTCTGGCCAGTCATTCCAGAAGTCTACTGTTGCCTTTTATCCAGCGTAGTTCGAGCTCAGAGAACGACGGTTGACAACAACCGCGTCGCCGTCTAAATCCGTGGGACCACCGTTCTCTGTTTGTGAATCTCACCACTTACCTATATGGTGGATGATTCACCCTCCGCTCCGTGTCCCTTCTTTTCCTGTGCATCCACCTGCGAATCCTCTACCCCTGCTTTTACGCTGTCGGTGTGTACAGACTTCTCAACTTTCACCTCAGCGACAGGCTCGTCCCTCTTGGCTTCTTTCGTCTGGTTCGCATCAGAAACGGTGTTTGCGGGCTCTGATGGAAAAAGCTCTTTGGGAGAGCTCACCTTAGGAGAGTACTGCGGAGAATAATGCGAAGAGGGCTGAGGAGAGGGCCGTGGAGAGGGCTCCTGAGGAGAGGGCTCTGTGTGCGATACCTCTTGAGGGGAGGGCTCGGTAAGAGAGGGTTGTGGAGGAGGGACTTTTGAATGTGACACTGTTGTGTCTTGGGCCGTCTGTTCTGCTTCCTTGACTGCCTCCTTGACTGCCTCCTTGGGCGCCTCCTTGGGTGACTCCTTGGGTGCCTCCTTGGGTGCCTCCTTGGGTGCCTCCTTGGATGCCTCCTTGGATGCCTCCTTAGGTGCCTCCTTAGGTGCCTCCTTAGGTGCCTCCTTGACTGCCTCCTTGACTGCCTCCTTTGCCACCTCTTGAGTCGGCTTAGGTTCCACATCCTCCATCTTGATGGCCATCTCGTCCGCGACAGCCTCCTTGCCCATTGCATCTTCCGCGGGTTTCTCGTTCGCGGTGGCTTCATTCACGGCGGCCTCATCCGCAGCTGCCTCGTCCACGGCCATGTCGACGTCCATCATGTCAACGTCGCCATCGGAATCATAATTTTGCTTCTCCGGCTCAGGAACGGCTTTATGTTCCTCGGCAATGTCAACTACAAGCTCTTGGACTGCATTGACGTCTTCGATTGTATCGTCGTTGATATCATGGCCGTCACGACCATCTTGACCGTCAGGAGCATCATGAGCGACATGGTTTTGATGAGCGTCAAGATTTTCTGCCTCGGGTTGCTCCATGTCGACGTCCTCGGGCTCAATCCTTGGCGATTGACTGCTGCTCTTCTCTGCCTCCTCGGCCTCCTTGAAATCGGTGAAGACGCGCTTGGTACTACTGCTTCGAGTAGCCCCATTGGCAGACGCCATCTCATCGTCGTCGCTGGGTTCGAACTCGGCTCCGTTCTCTATGTGCTTGTCCCAACGGTGTTCAGACATCCGCACATCCTTATTCTCATCTTCGTCCAGATCATCCAACTCGGCTTCCTCCTCGTCCGTCATGCCGCCAAAAGGCCTTCTCGGTACATCTTGCATTTGTACAGAGGGAGCCGGTCCCGTCTGGCGGAGGTTGTCGATAACGGCTGCCGTGATCTTTTCCAAATAGTCTCTGCTATTTGAATTCTCCATATTGGAGGATCGGACATTCAATTCGAAATCGGGCGCGTAGTACTTTAATCGAGTTAGTTTATAGTCCTTTGAATATGACGCGACTCGAGAGAGCTCACCTCGTAGTATTCGTTGTACGGAAGTACTCTGTCCATATCTTGACCGACCAAAACACCAGTCTCGTATGCCCATGTACGGGCAACGTTTCTCATGGTGTAGCCACCACCGCCCAAGACCAAAGTCGGCAGACCAAAGCTTTTGACGTAGTTCACGCAATTGGCGTGGCCGTCCATGCTGAGGTTGAAGCAACCAAGACGGTCGCCAGAGAGACTGTCACCTCCGCACTGGAGGACTACGGCGTCGGGTTGGTAGTACTTCATCACGTTCTCAATGACTGGCTCAAATATTGACTTGTACGACTCATCCGTGATGCCGTCGCGGAGCGGAAAGTTCACCGAGTAGTTCTTGCCTTGCCCGATGCCGATGTCACGGAGTTCTCCGGTGCCGGGAAAGTATTCGCCATATTTGTGGAACGAGACTGTCATGACTCGGTCTGTGGTGTAAAAAGCTTCTTCGACACCGTCGCCATGATGAACATCGATGTCGATGTAAAGAACACGTTTCATGAATCGGAGGAGCTCGAGAATGCCCAAAACAATATCTGTGCCGGTTGAGTGTCAATTCGATGCATCAAAGACGAAGGGGGAGACAGTTGTATGCCGTACCATTGACGTAGCAGAAACCGCTAGCTTCGCACTTCTTGGCATGGTGCAAACCACCAGCCCAATTCACCGCAATGTCGCATTTCTGTCTGTTCAGTCGAGCGGCGCCTTCCATACTGCCGCCGGCACTGATGCCACAGAACTCAAAGAGCCCGTCGAAAACAGGGCAGTCATCACCGACGTTGTATTTGCCCTGTTCGCGCATGTAACTGTCCATATTATCCGGAGTGACTTTTTGTAAAAAGTCGATGTAGTCATCGGTGTGAAATTGAGTCATCTCGCCTCGACTGGCAGGTTTGGCGCGCTTGAGACAAGTCAGCAAGATAAGTTTTTGGCGATGAGAGGGATCGCCCCAGGCTGCAATGCTCACGTAAATCTCCATCTTCAGGTATAGATTATACTGCATAATCAAACTATGGGCCAGACGTATCCTGTGAGGCTTCATAGGATGCCCAGTGACATATGCATAGTTACCGATATCTGAATCGTAGAAGTAGGCAACTTTCTTGGGTGAAGCCTGACCGAGGGCCATAGAGCCCAGCGGCAGCTGCGCATTGTTGGAATGCACCATCGCGAGCAAGGAGATCGGAATTTCTGATTTGAACAATAAGAACTCCGAAATAGAAAAGCAAATTGACAAATCGCTGGCACGAAATATCAAAGGGTATCAAGTCCTCCCTCAGAGAGGAAATAACATGTCGAGCGTACGAATGCCTAGGTGGGAGAAATGCGGCTGAGAGCGGAGCGTCGCAAGAAAGTCGCGAGATGGCTTGGCACTTGGGTAAGTTCGCAACCCAGGGAAGAAGGGTACGTACATTAAAATGGGGACCGGGGCCGGAACCACCAACAACGCCCAGAAGAGCAATCGGCTATGCTTCACGTGACTTGCCTTACTCAGCCTGTCACTTCCGCGTTGACGCAGCATCGGCAGCCTGCGCGGGCCGAACAAAGCTCAAGCAGCTGGGACCAGACTTTACACACAACCAGCTTTCGTCGAGATATAACACTTTGGTCTCTCGACAGTGGTCCTTCTTTTTCCCCTCACTCTTCAAGTTTTGGTCAATTCTCGACTACTCTCCAGATCTGCCGCAATGGAAAGATATAGGAGTCTACTCACTAGCGGTGGTATGGGCATGGGAGCCGCTGCCCCAGGCACGGTAAGTGTAGCCTCCAGGTTGACCAAACTAGCTACGATGTGAAGACGTTTTGCTGAGAAGTATCACTGCAGGACAATGCGAGCCTTATAGACAACTCCGAGACGGTGTACATTTCCTCATTGGCGCTTCTGAAGATGTTGCGGCACGGCCGCGCTGGTGTGCCCATGGAAGTCATGGGTCTCATGCTGGGAGAATTTGTGGACGACTTCACGGTCAAGGTCATGGATGTCTTCGCCATGCCTCAGAGTGGTACAGGAGTCAGTGTCGAAGCTGTCGATCCTGTCTTCCAGACCAAGATGATGGACATGTTGCGACAGACAGGACGGTAAGCCTCTGTCGAAGACCGGCCCGAAAATCGGCCACAAAGGCATGCAGACTTTTGTGCTGACACTCTATCTGTGCTGGAATAGACCCGAATCAGTGGTTGGCTGGTATCACTCACATCCCGGCTTCGGCTGCTGGCTCTCTTCGGTGGACATCAACACCCAACAGTCATTCGAGCAGCTGAACCCTCGCGCTGTTTCCGTTGTCATCGACCCCATCCAGTCCGTCAAGGGCAAAGTCGTCATCGATGCCTTCCGTCTCATCAACCCACAGCTCCTAATGATGGGACAGGAACCCCGACAAAGCACCAGTAACTTGGGCCACTTGAACAAGCCCTCCATCCAGGCGCTGATCCACGGACTGAACCGACACTACTACTCCATTGCCATCAACTACCGAAAGACGGCCTTGGAAGAGAACATGCTGATGAACCTCCACAAGCACGTATGGACCGAGGCATTGGAGATGAACGATTTTAGATCCGAGGGCGACAAGAACAAGCAGCGACTGCAAAAACTGGTCAGCTTGGCGGACGGATACGAGAAGCGAGTCAAGGAGGAGACTGAGCTGACTAAGGAGCAACTCAAGACTCGCTACGTTGGCAAGCTCGACCCAAAGAAGCACTTGGAAGATGTTGGTCAGGAGTTGATTGAGGATAACATTGTGGCTGTATCTAGACAATTGATTGACAAGGAGGCCACGATGCCCAAGAAGGAGGGCGCGACTGCGCCAGCCAATGGCGAAGGAATGGACACTGAGGAGGTGTTATAGAGACCGTCTTTCTTCTTTCTCACGATCTGACTACACAAATTCCGCGATGGGGGGCTAAATGGGCGTACCATTGTGTGTAACCTTGTTTGGCATCATTTTGGCGTTGGGGTCAACTGGCATATAAACAGACTGGAGAGACCCGCGGCCTCGGCTCAAGCCGCGCAAGACAAGTTAGGCAGAAATCACAGGGTCTGGCTTGAACATGGCAGCTCTGTCAAAGTACAGTCAAACAGCCAGCCGCCGTACGTCATGCACACCTCGTTGATTGGTTCATAACATACTTTGTAGAGACGTACTCCGTAGTCGAAGAGGTACTCCGTAGCAAGCAGTCTGGCTCCTGGGTCGTCAAGAAGTCGCCAAAACGATAGTGCTCTTCACGCAGCGCAACTTGATTATCCAGCTGGCGGGATTTAGACTTGCCTACCTAAATGTAGTCGGCCAGCGGGCCCGGGATGGTGATTACCTATGTATGAGGTAGTTAGGTGTTCTTCTATCCCGCGACTTCTTAATTTAGCCTGTTGGGACTCGGGAGCTCCGTTGGGAAAGACGCCACGGGTTTCAGCGCTGCCTGACGTTGCTCTGATCGGCAATTGGGAAAAGAAGCTAAGCTCGGCGAGTCTCTAACCATTCGTAGAATCGTAAGGGGCCTTTCATGCTTGTTACAGCTCTTGTCATTGTCTCGCGTCGATTTAAACTTTGGGAGAACTCCCCTCTCTACACTGCGATTCTGCCTTGTTTCTATGGCGCAGAGCCTGGATCACGGTTCTACAGCTGAGAGCACTTATTGCCGTCATCTCATTCATGCGGCTTGGAAAGAGAGCGCCTTACAAAAAGTTTCGCATGACGGCCTTTGTCAGGCAAGCCGAGTTAATGTTGTGATTGGCTCTCCACAGAGGGGTGGGGCAAATCACTCCCGGAGTCCCGACTCCCAACCTCCCAGGAACAAAACTGGCTGCATCACTGATCAGTGATCACTGATCAGAGAGTTATCGTCGTTGTGTGCACAGTGCAGTTGATGAGGCCAAGGCGAGATCCAGGCTTCAACAGTGACATGCGGAAAAAGCATGATGGATCTGGCGAAAGAGATGGGGCATCGTCGTCGTGCGCAGATTGTCGAGTTTCTGGCCCCATGCCCCAGACTCCAGAGCCCAGAAGTTGCAGGCTTTCTTTCCCTTGTCGACGTGCAACAAGAAAGTGGGACAGGGATCTGCAGACTCGCAGAGTCCAGACCCGCAGCCTTTTTTGCTCTTATGGACCCTCCGCGTCAAGCGCAGGACATGATTGGCTACACTACCGGACTAGGGTCGTCTTGGGATCGATTCTACCCATGACGTAGGTGTCTGGTGTCTGTCCGTCATGCGGTTTGCCAAGGCGCCAGGAACGGACGAGGTTGGGTGGGGCTCCCAAGTCGATGTGACGAACGAGGCAGCGCGAGGAAGAAGGGTTTTTTCCTCCGATGGTGAAGACGTGTTGATCTCTTTTTGCATGGCTACGTTGTTTTGACCGTGAGCCTTTACAGAGCCTCTACGTACGGGGGCCCCAAAATGCATCCTTTACGGCTTTATGGTCGCGTTTTCGATAAGACATGCGAGCTGGAACGATGCGGCGGCTGGGTGTGTGCTCGTGAGTGCCACTGAGTGGTGACAGCATTGCTCTCGATAAGGCAACTTATTTAGGCAAGCCTGGCTTGGGATGGGACGGGGGAGAGAGGACACAGGCCACAGGCGGCGCTGGTGACCTCATATGTACTCCGTAGTGCTCATAGGCTCCATGGGCATTGGGAGTCGGGACCGACGTGCAGCTGTCAAGAATCCCCCCACATGGACCCCCGCGCTGTCCAGTGGCACGTCGCGGCGGCGGGCAGGCATCGAGCAGGGAAATCAGGTCTGGCTGGGCCACCCGCGCTCGCCCCCAGATGCCAGAGACGGACGACTGCTGCTGCTGCAGGATTCCGTCAGCAACCGCCTTTCTTCCTCCCACAACTTCTGCTCTCCGCTGCTCTCATCGCATCTCCGGACCGCATCGCTGCTGCAAATCTGTTCTTCCTTCGTTTGTCCAGTTCTTCGAAAAATCGACAGTCTTCCATACTTCCAATCCACTGAACTGCCTCCACCCGGACTCAATTCGAGCTGCGACATCTGTTTCGCGCACCCCCGTCTCTTGTCCGCAAAACCCCGCTTCTTTCATCGCAGGTCCTCGCCTGGCAGCGCCTCGCATACTCTAGTTGAGTTGGATGGTGATATTGGATTCGTCTTGTTTATCCGGGCCTTCTGGACGACTCTGGCCGTCGAAATTGCAACGCCGTTCTCTCGGAGCGCGGACCCTTCTACACACATTTACGCAGTCGTCTCCCGTGCTTTGACGAGGTCGCCCGCCGGCGTCTTCCTTGTTTGACGGCAGCCATGTCGACAATTCAGCAACTCAAGAACTTTATTCGCCATGGTATGTGTTTCCCGCGGCAATGAGTCCGCTAGACTACTGGACTCATTTGTCCGTTGCCACAATACACCGTCAAAAACCCACACCCAATTTCAGTTTCCCCAGCCTTCACTAGCCATGACGGCTCATGACGCCTTTATGCATGAGAGATTTCTGACCACTCGGCGTCATAGGCAAACAAGCACGTAGTGTGCATTTGAATGAAGAGACTCTTCGCAAGGATGACCTGGTAGCTGCCCATCCGCCACCACAGCCCACCAACGACAAGAACATGCATATTTCAGATCCTTCACTACACCAGCATGTCCCTTCCAAGGAGTTGCAGGAAGCGTATTCCGAAGCCCCGGGAGATGGTGCGAATCGCGCTGCCCAGGCAGCTCATGCCGCTGCCCATCGAGTCGAACCGGCCCAAGACGTGCAGGACAAGTCAAAAACCACAAGCACGAAACGTGTCGATGACGCCAGCCTCGCGAAACTGGTTGCTGAAGAAAACGCAAGCAAGAGTAAATTCACAAGATATCCTGGCTTGGAACGATGGGAGTTGCTGGAAAAGATGGGCGATGGCGCGTTTAGTAATGTATATCGCGCCCGTGACTTGCAAGGCGACGCTGGCGAGGTTGCCATCAAAGTCGTTCGCAAGTACGAAATGAACAATCTACAAGTAAGTCTTGTGTTGCGTTGAGTGAAGAATTTTTTCGATTCTTCTTATTCTTCTGCCTACTTCTCTATCTCTTCTGTCAGCCGGTATCTTTCTGCCTGCTTCCCCTCGTCCCCGTGTGCTATTTGTGTAAAGCCATTGATTGCGTGGATTGTGCGTTTGCGAAATTTTGCTGCTTTCTATTGCGCGACGTCGCGTTACGTTTACTATCGAACCGTTACCAACCAAGAGGGGCTCACTCCCCGAATAGGGTGACAAGCATTTACATCCGGACTTCAAAAAGGTCCCGAAAGCAGCAGAGGTGCGCAAACAACCAATCTCCTCGCGTCTCTTGCACACACGACACATTTTCGATTTACCTTTCCTATCTCTCTTTCTTTTTGTTGCGATCCGTGCTGTGTCACGGAGTGTTTTGTCAAGTCCGAACATGATGACTAACCTGTTTTCGTTGTTGTTTCGTTTTTGCGTCTGTCGTGCAGCGGTCCAACATTTTGAAAGAGGTTCAAATTATGCGCCAGTTGGATCACCCCAATATTGTCAAACTGATTGACTTTTCCGAGTCAAAACAGTATTACTATATTGTCCTGGAGCTTGCTCCGGGTGGTGAACTGTTCCACCAAATAGTTCGCCTTACTTATTTCAGTGAAGAGCTATCCCGACATGTCATTATTCGAGTTGCTAGAGCCCTGGAATATTTGCACGAGGAGAGGGGCGTGGTGCACCGGTGAGCACGTCTTCCGCACATTCCCCCCACGTTCCCCTCACATCTCATCTGATCTTGCCTGCCCCGTCTGACTCGTCATATCTAATCACGTCACCATAGGGATATCAAACCGGAAAACATCCTCTTTTATCCCATACCGTTTATTCCGTCCACGGTTCAAAAACCCAAGCAGCCTGGTGACGAAGACAAAGTAGACGAAGGCGAATTTCTCGCTGGGCGAGGTGCTGGAGGCATTGGTGAGATCAAGATTGCCGATTTCGGCTTGTCGAAGATTGTGTGGGAGAACTCCACCATGACACCTTGTGGAACCGTGGGCTACACGGCGCCTGAGATTGTCAAGGATGAGCGATACTCCAAGGCGGTGGATATGTGGGCTTTGGGATGCGTGCTATATACCCTCCTCTGCGGCTTCCCGCCGTTTTATGACGAGAGTATCGAAGTGCTCACGGAGAAGGTCGCCCGGGGGCAGTATACCTTTTTGTCACCATGGTGGGATGGAATCTCAAGTTCGGCAAAGGATCTGATTACCCATCTCCTAACGGTTGACCCTGAAAAGCGCTTCACCATTCGCGAGTTCCTCGCTCATCCATGGATCATGGGCACCGGACCGACGCCACAGGAAGAGAAGAAGAGGTCGGAAGTTCTCCGAGCCTTCGATCCCAGCAAGTTTGAAGCCAGGAGATTCGATTTCCGATCACCTGGTGCTGTCAATTTGCGGGAAGTCTTTGACGTCAGCTATGCTGTTCATCGTCAAGAAGAGGAGGGCAAGCGCCGAGCTCAAATCGGAGCCAGGGCTGGCGGCATGGGCAAGCCACTTGGGGGACTCAATGAAGAAGACGAAGACGACGAGGAAGCAAATCAAGGAGCACAGGCAGCTGATGAGCACGCTGCCGCACAAAGTAAAAATGGAACACACTCGCTGGAGCAGAGCATGCAAAATACCAACCTTCGCGATCAAGAAGCCCAGACTCGTGGGCGGGAGCGCGAGCGAGAGCGCGACAGAGCCAAAGACAAGGGCTATGGGCAGCACTCGGCTGCGGTCACTGCCGCGGCCAGGCAACAGGTGCGGGACCGAAATAAGCACACGGGTCCTTTTGAGCTGAATCTGGAAAACGCCACTCTTCTCGGCAAGCGAGGCAAGAAGATTCCAGTCATGACCGCGTAGACTGCGGGTTCTCTGTCGATCTCGTTTATGTTGTCTACGGTGTCTACTGCTGAGTCGGGTCAGAAGTGGGGGTTTCTTTTTCTTATATTCTTCTCTTCCAAACCTGTCACATTGGCATGCTACTGGGAAGTGTGTGTGTGTGTGCCTAATGAGACACGTTGTTCGGAGTTTGTCTGCCTTATGATAGACGACGAGTCATTGACTGCAGCACTCATGGGTTCAGCATGCAGATACATATGTGACGAATAGGTATGGGATATGTACCGTGGTTAGGACGGACGTGGAGAGAAGGGGTATAGGCAAACATGTTACGAAGCGTCACACATTTGGGGATATTTGGTTTTTTTTTGTCTTTTTTTGGCTTCTCGGTCTTGTTCCTCATTACCATACCTTGATGGGCTTGTCTCTGAGCTGAGCTCGGAGAGATAACTGGGCAGCGGGTGGCGGGCGGCGGGCGGCGAGCGGCGGGCGGCATGGCTCTAATATGTTCTCGTTTGCGCTGTGCATTGACTTTGTTATGTCTTTTGTTGGTCCCAGGTCAAGGCATGCTATGATGTTCGCGGACTATGTTTTCTTTGGTAAAGTAGCGGCGAACTTGGATTCATTGATATGGAGTTCTTTTCTTTTCTTTAGAGTTTTGTTGGGACATGTTTTGATATGACAGTAATGTGTTCATCTTGTGGCTACGTATGCACGAGGGACTAATTAGACGTCTTTGTACAGAATAGGCTCAACTCGAGATGATATTTCCTTATAGTTCCCATTACATAGGTATGTTCTCGCCATGCTCGTCTATCAATACCTAGCTCTCTCGTGAATGGCTTTCACAAGTCAACTGTAGTCTGTCAATCCCTTCCCATCACGCACATCACGCACATCACATTCACAGCTCATCCGCAGCCTCATCCTCCTCCTCATGAACACCCCCCCTCTTCACCTCATCCTTCTCCGCATCCCTCACGGCACCCCAAAACTTCCTCCCCCCCTCCTCATCCCCCTTGAACAAATGATCAACCACCATCCTCCTCGGCGTCTCCCCCATCCACTGAAACAAACTGAAATCCCGAAACTTATCCGCCCGAAACATCTCCAGCATCTCAACCGGCTCCTCCCCTATATTCTCCACAAAATGGCCCATGTTCTTGGGCACAATGCCTACATCCCCAGGCCCATAATCAAACGTCCGCGCATTCCCCTCCGCCGCAAAGACAGTCACTCTCGCGCGCCCGCCTATGAAAAACGACCACTCATCCGCCATGGGATGCCAGTGCATTTCCCGTATAGCACCCGGCTCAATGATCACGTGGGCGGCTGCTACGGTCTTGGAGATGGGGAAGTTGGTTGAGTCGGTGATGCGGACTTGGCCCCCGGATGTGTGTTTCGGTTCCTGCTCGAGCATGTGATGCGTGAAGTTGTATTTGGACTTTTTTACATATTTCCCGGTTGGTTTCTCGGCGTGGATGGAGTGCGGGATTGAGCCTTGGAAGATGTATTTCTCGTGGGGGGGCAGATGGGCGAAGACTTGGGGGGGGAGGTGGAAGTTTTTGGCGAGGACTGATTTTGGCGTGTGGGCTGTTTTGTGTGAGAGGTGTTAGTTAGTTCATACCATCAAGCTTTATGTGTGTGTGTGTCGTGTGTCTGTGATTCCTTGTATGTATTGTATCACATCATTCAGCAATGGAGGAGGGGGTTTAAGGTGTAGACGTACCCATCCAATCCGTCAAAATAAAAGTCGACTCCTCCGAAAACCGGCCATCATCAAAAATAAGTAAAAACTCGGTCCCATTCTCCCCGAGTCCCTGCAGCGAGTGAGGCACCCCGCTGGGAAAATACCACAGGTCGCCCTTTTTCAAATCATCCATGAAGCTACCCCCCTCGTAGTCCAGAGCCGTGACGCGGACTTCGCCTTCAAGCACAAAGGCCCATTCGGCTTCCTTGTGCCAGTGCAGTTCGCGAATCACGCCTTTGTCGAGTCGCATGTTTACGCCGGCGAGCTCTACGCTAGTGGGCAGTTCTCGGATGGTGGTTTGCCGAGTCCAGCCGCCTTCCTGGATGAGACCCCCGAGTCGGGTCTGTTAGTACTGTACATACACATGTTCGTTGCTCCAGACAATGGGGGGTTCATTGGGGAGAGCTTAGAATGAAGTTGGATGAGAGCGTTACCTCAATTCGCACATGGGAGTCTGTAAAGCTCCATCTCATGTTCGGAATCTGCCCATGATCCGTGCTAGGCGGGCGGATCAAATCAGGGCTCTGGCGCGAGCGATCGCGGTTATACGGCCCGAGAACAGACGCGCCGTGGCCGTTGCGCCAGGGCAGGGGATCGAGATCCTCCCGGATAGGATCAATGGCGCGGTCATACGGATCGCGATAGTCAGGCGTGTAGGGATCCTGCTTGGCAAACTTGTCCGTGATGGGCTCGAGACCTTTCGCGAGGCGCTGCTGGGGGAGGTCCTGGTGAGGCAGCGCGGCGCCAATGCTGGATAGAGCGCCGATGAGAAGAAGCTGAGCGGCGGAGAGCTTCATCTTGGTGGAATGTGCGGGAGGTGCCAAGATGAGAAGTAGGTGAGGTCAATGATGACGGTTAGGGATGGATGCAGCACCTGCTCTGCTCTGCTTCTGCTCGGCTGGAACACACGGATTCTTGAAAATCAACCCTCTGCAGTCAATACTGAAGAGGAAGAAGACAAAGTCGTTGGGAAAGGGGGTTCAATGGCAGAAAAAAAATAGAAAGTTCTGATACAATTATATAAGACATAAGTGCGTCATGGACAGGCGCCATGGCCCATGATACAGTGCCCCTTCCCTCGTTCAGACCAACCAACCTCTGATCATTGGTGTGCAGCGTGCTCAGCCTGCGACACCGAATCCCGACGCCATGGCCGCATGGCACCATCATCGTCTCGACTCTTGCCGTCTAGCCGGTCGGAAAGCGAGTTGGTGTGTACAGTGTTGGTGTTGCGGCTTTGGGTATGTACGACCATGTTGGTTCTACAGGGCACTTGTAGCCTGTAGGTACACAATCTGGCATCTGATGTATTCACAGTCGCGCCAACACGAGGATCTATACTCCGTACAAGTGTCTGACTCTGTACATACAGCAGAAGAGCAGTGCCGGCGCTGTGTCTCACTCAGCTGTTGCAGACCAGACTTGGGAAGGAGATGCGGTGCGCCACCGGCTTGCGCCCCTAGGTAGAAAGACGATGAGTACTCCGCAAGCGCGATTGAACGGCGTCTCGGCTATTTTAGGCTCCGCATACTTCGGCCGTCAGGTTCAGATTAAAATCCCAAATAGCGCCAAGACCTTCCTATTTGGGTATCCCGACGTTCCCAAATCTTGTGCAAGCTAATTGGTACCACTTGGTCGATTACTGTATACTTTGGATGGATGCGGATTGCGAGTTGGTACCAAATGCCACTTGGTACGCGTCAGAATTGCCTGATGCGGTATTTTTTATTTCAATCTGAACCTGACGGTGAAACCAGCTTTTCTAGATACCAATTGCCTTGTTAGGCTTGTTTATTAAGCTTTCACCCCACATTGAACAACACCACCACCACCAACATACAGGTACACACGCTCAACACACAACTATCGCACCTGCAACAATCACCATGGACGACCAAAGCGACCTTGATCAAAGCAACTTCGATGATGGCGAGATGGATCGAGTTTTGAACGCAACAATCCTTTCGGTTGCAACTGCAACACACCTATTCAATTTGAGGCATGCACGTGGTGGAACGGGTCATTGGAATCATGAAGAAGAGATGGCGAATTCTTCGTGATGGTCCAGAGCAGGGCTTCACACTGCATCAGCAATCCCGGTTCGTGTACGCACTGGCTGCATTACACAATTTCTGTTTGCAGCATGGACAGGCGCTGGAACAAGATGAGGATATGCTGCAGGGTGAGGATGGTGGTGAAGATGGGGACGGAGATGGGGACGGAGATGGGGATCGGGATGGTAATGGTGGTGGTGGTGTAGGTAGAGGAGACTGGTGTTGAAGGTGGTGTGATCCCTGGCACCTGTGACCTAGGTACCTAAAAATCCACCAAAAAAAAATTCGACATCCGAGTGCCAACTGGCATACCAACTGCCTCGTCAGAATTACCGCATCAGGCCATTCTGATGGATCCTGGCGAATTTGGGATTTTGGTACCAATTGAAGTCTATTTGGGATTTTAATCTGAACCTGACGGCCGAAGTATGCGGAGCCTTATGCCCGATGACTGCGAAAGAATTGCAGTTTTGGGACAAGGTCGAAGGAGATGATCATGAATGATACATTTGATGATGCAGGGAGTTGAAATTGTTGTTGTGTTTGCTGCTGCAGATGCCAGGGCCCATGTCACGTTGAGGTCTCAGGACTTTTAATAAGTTAGGGCTCACACTGTATACATGCACGCCCTCGGCAGCACAACCCAATCAACATCTACATGTCCAAAATCCATCACAGACAAACCACATTGTCCCTAAAAAGTAACACAAGAGCCGCAGATGATCTATCCGCAGGCCCGGCCAAGACTTCAACATCGACAACCCATTCATGCCGTGAATGCCGTTCAATGTTCATCCCCTTCATGCAAAGGCGGACCGCGTGCTTTCAACTTCTACCTTCTGCCCCCGCCGATCGCTCCAATGGCGCAACACGCGGATCCTCGGCCCATCAAGTCCCACGGCAGCTGTTAGTCACATACTCACAGAACTGGGCCCAACATCAAAGTCAACGTCCCAATGGCCCATTCGCCATTCGGAATGCATTATGCGAGGCGGCGGCCACAGGAGAAACAAGTCTGCAGACTTAACTCACCTCACCTCAGCCAACCTCCCGCTTTTCGCCGGCCATAAAAATTTTCTTGTTCTTGTTGATGGTGTAGCTTGTAGGCTGTACATAGCTACTAGCCATTCATAACATCATCATCTGACGACAGCACGACAGCACCGCCAGCTCCAGAACATCCTCCGATTTTGTGACCCGACCCGTCTTCACGATGAGCCGATACGGGACCGCGAACGGAACTGCCACTCCGGCTCGACATCCAGGCAACAGCGCGCATGGTCATCATGAGCGACAGCCTCTCCTCGGCCAGAGCGGCGATACGCATGCCCAGCTAGGCAAATGCCGCACGCGCATGACCGCCGAAGTATCCCGCTCGCACGCCGACTTAATCCTGTTGCTATGCTATATCGTGACGGGCTTATTGGATAGTGCATCCATTCAAGTTTGGGGCTCCTTTGTGTCCATGCAGACTGGTATGTCCCCTAAACGCAGAAGCAGTCCCGTTTTTTTTTTCATTCCTCTCTACCTACCTAGTGATCATCTCTCCGTCAAATACCTAACGCGCTCCAGGCAATACCGTCTACGTCGGCCTGGGCCTTGCCTCGATCGTCTACCGGCCGATAACTCCCCGCCTGTACAAATCTGGCATCTCGCTACTATCGTTCTGCATCGGCTCGTTCTTCTTCGCGCGCTTCCACCGGTTCTTTTCGCCGAAGCGGCGCTGGGTCTTGTGTGCGTCTTTTGCGGCTCAGGCGGCGCTGACTATGGCTGCTGCTGTTATCGTGACTGTCAGGCCGACGCTTGAAGGCGATACGGCTCCTGTGGACTGGACGGTTCTGTTGCCTCTGGCGTTGATTGCGTTTCAGTCGTGCGGGCAGGCGGTTACGTCTCGGGCGCTCAAGTATAATGCGCTGACGAGTGTGGTCCTGACGAGCGTGTACTGCGATTTGTTCTCGGACCAGGATCTGTTTAAGTGGGATAATGCGGAACGGAATCGGAGAGCGAGCGCGCCGGTCTTGCTGCTGGGGGGTGCGGTGATAGGGGGGTTACTGGCTCATAGTCCGGTTGGTATTCAGGGTGCGCTTTGGGCTGCGGGGGTGATCAAGTCTCTCATGGTGATTGTTTGGGTGTTTTGGCCGGCAGAGGAGGAAGAGTGCTAGCTGGGCATGATGCGACTGCCAAGTAGAGATGGCGATGCCTTGGGCGGAAATCTTTGGTCCGGTGCGCGACGGGCAAAGTTGAAATAGATTAGAGACCAACTGATAGATTCATAGATTCAATGTCCAAAACCTGCGTAAGCGATGTGCATGTCTATGTACATACTCAATATACATGTACGTTTTGATGCTCCTGAGCTGCTACCAGTCTGCCAAGCTGCGATGCCAAGCCTGCCAACAACATCTCGTCCCGGCCGCCTCCGAAACCTGCCTCCCGCGGTGCAGGGTTCAAATAAACGGCGGATCGAGTCACCCAAGCTTAGGTGACAGGTCGGGCCAACCCAGGCATTCCCGCGCTTCTTCCCGGACCCACCGCCTAGATCCGATGCCGTCCGGCACAATTCGTCGCCGTCATCGTCATCTCCGGCCTCGGCGGAGATTTTGACTCAAACAGCCGCATGGATTCTTATCTTATCGTTACTCAAAACATGTGGCATCCTGCTCCGTGCATGCAATACCACTTCGCATCCACGTCTTAACGAAGATCGTCCTCCTCACATAGGTATTCCGCTCGTTGGTGTTGCGACTACGAGAACCCCTTTGAGCAATCCGTCTCACGCACGCAAGAAGTCGCAAACCACGCGTCGCATATCACGCATCGCAAACTACGCATATCACACCACGTGTCCAACATCGTCATGTCGCCCTTCAACCTCGAAACATGCGCGCGGCCCAATATCCTGGCACTGCAGCCGTACCGCTGCGCCCGAGAGTTCGTTCAAATCCCCAAATCCCCTCTTGAAGTTATAAAAGCGCCTTCAAGACCGGATTCCCATTGCCATTGACTTCTCATCAAACTCCCCCTGACCTCTTTACACTTCTCCAGTGACTACAAAGACAACGGCACAAACATCCTCCTCGACGCCAACGAAAATGCTTTTGGCCCCGCCGTTCTCCCCTGCGACATGTCCTCCTCGACAGACGCCGAATACCGGCCCTCAACCTTATCGACCTCCTCCTCCTCCCCCTCCGCGGCCCTCTCCCAAGACTCGGGTATCGATCTCCGTGGCCTGCACCGCTATCCGGATCCTCACCAGCACCATCTAAAGCAACTCCTCTGCAACCTGCGCAACACCCACGCCCACACTCCCAAGACCATCACCCCCGAGAACCTCTTCGTCGGTCTCGGCTCCGATGAAGCCATCGACGCCCTCATCCGATGCTTCTGCGTCCCCGGACAGGACAGCATCCTCACCTGTCCGCCCACATACGGCATGTACGCCGTCTCCGCACAAGTCAACGACGTCAACGTCCTCAAGGTACCCCTCCTTCCTGGACCGACCTTCTCTCTCGACATTCCCGCCATCATGGACGCCTTATCCGCATCAGCAGCAGCAGCGTCCGCCTCCTCCGCCTCCTCCTCCTCCTCCTCCTCCCCCTCCCCCAAACCCCCGACCGTCAAACTCGTCTACCTCTGCTCCCCCGGCAACCCCACCGGCTCCCTCCTCCCCAAACCAGACCTCCACAAGCTCCTCTCCCACCCAACCTGGAACGGCATCCTCATCCTCGACGAAGCCTACATCGACTTCGCCAGCCCCACCGCCTCCCTCGCCGAACTCACAGCCGAGTATCCCAACCTCATCGTCCTCCAAACCCTCTCCAAGGCCTTCGGCATGGCCGCCATCCGCCTCGGCGCAGCGTTTTGTCCAGCCCCGATTGCACAACTCCTTAATAACATGAAGGCTCCCTACAATGTGCCGAGTCCGACGAGTGCCTTGGCGATACAGGCGCTAAGTCCAACGGGTTTAGCGCGTATGCGTGAGAATCTGGCCAAGATTTCTGTGCAGAGGGATCGATTGCTGGGGGAGTTGGAGGGCATGGAAGGGATAGGGGGTTTGCGGGGGGGGAGGGATGCGAATTTCTTGTTGTGTGATGTGTTGGGGAGGGGGGGGGAGCCGGATAATGGGGTGGCGGGGAGGGTGTATGAGATGCTGGCGCAGGAGTTCCATGTGGTGGTGAGGTTTCGGGGGAGGGAGCCTGGGTGTGAGGGGTGTTTGAGGATTACGGTTGGGACGGAGGAGGAGGTGACGAGGTTGGTGGGGGCGTTGAGGAGGGCATTGGGGGTGGTGAGGGCGGGTTGGGCGTGAGGTTTGTTTTTTTTTTCTTTTTTCGGTTGTGTTGTTTTTCTCGCTGAGAGGGAACTGAGGTTCGTTGTTTGTGAAGAGTTTTGTTGTTTTGGGGGGCTATACTTGAGGCTCGAAAGGGACGACTTGTTTCTAGTTTGGTCATATCGTGTGAAAGATGTGGCGCATGGGTGTAGTTGCATAGGATGGAAAGTCTGTACAGATCTCAAAATGGGGGCAGAGGTATCATAGATGGCAGTGTAGTGTGTATGTCGTTGATCCAAACAACGCATTATTGCATCTGTATCT
Source organism: Claviceps purpurea (assembly GCA_029405325.1). Taxonomy (NCBI): domain Eukaryota; kingdom Fungi; phylum Ascomycota; class Sordariomycetes; order Hypocreales; family Clavicipitaceae; genus Claviceps; species Claviceps purpurea. The sequence continues at coordinate 337,846 of CM055783.1, read as the reverse complement.
TAGAATATGGGTATGTGTATTGTATGTGTGTGTTTGGTGGCCAGAGATCGATGTAAGTGGAGGTACAATAGTGCAAAGTATGTCTTGGCGAATACGGAGTAGTATCTCGTTAATTCTCCCGAGCCATCTGGTTCAAGAGGCTGTGACAGTCCCCGTTCGTCATATCACGTCAATGTGTAGCATATGGATAGTCACATACAGCAGAAAAGAAAAGCTTGTGCGTAAGGTCTCAGAATCACAGCACAAGCATGACTGGCAATACAATCCATTGATCAAACAATAAATCGTGATATATATCTTTCAAGTAAGTATGACCCATATATAATGTGAAACCGTGAATGTACAGTGAACCACGTGTCTAACCAATGGTCCCATGCTGTGTCAAGGTACTTCCAGGATGCACAAGTATGAACAAGAAAGAATACAAGGCATTCCCAATGCTGGAGTCAGAACGACGCCTCTGCATGTAGTCATGCAAATTATGTACCAGAAATTCGAAATAAAGTAGGAAACCACCAATTTTGGGTCCTTGGGAGACATCCTCAGAGAAAGCACAATGCCACTGAAATACCGTCATAAACAGCGGCCAAACGCCAGTGGTCACAGTCTCGCTAACCCTAAGCTTGGACCTTTGCCGGCCGGAGTATTACGTCTCGCCTCGCCTAGCTAGCATATGTATCCAATGGCGTAAAAGTAGCATTCCTGACCCATTTGATGTCCTTGCCCTTGAGCGGGAGAGCCGCATGCTTAGCGAGAAGGCCCTGAACAACCTCTTGCGCGGACATGGAACCTCCCAACGAAGTGACATTGTCAAAACCCCCGACGTACCACTTGCCGCCACATGCATGGCCCGTTTTCCCACCAGTGCAAGTAGCCGCGGCAGCCATGGCGGTAGGTTTGAGCAATCTATCGATCTTGCCGCGAAGCGAAGGCATGATTTGCGCCGTCTGCCACATGAAGCGGGACAGATACGCCTTGAAGGTGATCATGTCGTAGTTGCAGGTATTCGTAGGATCGCATGCCGGTTCCCACATGATGGTGCTGTTCTTGCCCGTGAAGAAGACTCTGCCAGCCTCGTCAAGCAGCTTCTCCGTGCGCTGCACCCACTTGTCCTGTCCGGTTTGCTCAGCCATGATGGCAGCCCCATACAGTATGATGCCTGTCGTGTAGGAAAAGGACTGCTTGTTGACCTGTGTGCATCCGGAATCGATGCCAGCACCGTCGTAAACGCGGTAGGACTGACTGTCGATGAAGCCGACTTGCGCGTTCCAGTCCCAAATTTTCTCGGCCCAATTGAGGTACGTCTCGTTGCCTGTGGCACGAGCCAGACGCGCGGCCAGCTGGAAGAAGCCACCGTTGCTGACCGAGTTCTTGTACTTGAGGCCATTGGGGTTGCTTGCCAAGATTTGCCAAAACAAACCGCCGTTGCAGTACGTGGTATTCCATCGGCCTGCGAGCTGTTCAAAAACGTTGGCAGAGATGTTGAGCCACGAGGGGAGGCTATCGTTGGGCTGGGGGAAGTTGCGCTCGGCAGCAGAAAGGGCGTCTGAGCCCCAGAAGAATAAGTCGTCATTTCCTTCTTCGTCGGCATGCTCAGCGGGCATGTAATCGTGGCCGATGCCAAGATTGGTCGGGGCCAGCAACGCTTGCAGCACGACGCCGTTGTAGCTAGGATCCTTGGTGTAGTGATAGTAATCCAGCATCGTGCCCCAGAGGCCACCGGCGACCCACCAATAATATGGCTTGGAGACATTGCCAAACTCCTGCGAATGTGTGAGCATCCGAAGATAAACGCGGTGTGGGACCGTGGACGAAGAGAAAATTGGACTGCTTGGGAGGCATACCCTTGATTTGGGATCGGTAGTGTTGCCGACATAGTAGCTCATCGTTTCATAAGCGAGGGTAGCAGCAACATTGCGGATAGACACTGCACAATGATTAGTTGTGTGATCACACATCATGAGGAGGAACACTGGACCTACGTTGGCTGTGGATATTGAGATCCGTGGGGGCGTAGATGCCGCCCAATGCGGCCACTGCGCGAATACCTTGGCCGATCCTCATTGTGGATGCCAACCCAGAGGGTTCGAGAAGAAGGAGCTAGAAATAGAAGTGATGGTAGTGTGATTGAAATATAATCGTAGTCGTAGTAAGTGTAAAAAGTCTTCTGTCAAGATGCACTGAGAGTCTGACTCCTGAGGCGCAAATGTATATGTATATCTCTCGAAAAAGTCTGTACGTATGCTACGAGAGCCTGTGCTAATGACCGTGATATGCAGAATCTGGAGCTTATGCAGTGGAAAATAATTGACGAGAAAATTATCTCTGACAAGGTAACCGGTGAATGAATGTAAGGTCGTCAGCACACCAAGTAGGTAAAGGAACGAGGGTGGAAATGCCAACGTCTATTGTCCTTGCTATACACAGCCTGTTTCCTCGGTGGGCAAGCGGCAAACAAGAACGAGACGACGAAAAAAAAGCAGCAAATAAAATGGAGAATCGACGGTCAAGTTATAAGTATAAGAAGAAATCGAGAGAGCAGGAGGAGAACAGGCTGACGAGAATGGCAGCAAGGGGCCAAGGTGAACCGTGAGCGGGAGCCAGCCATGGCCCATGGGTCCCCCATGACCACGAGCCACGAGGCGTCGCAGGAACCGTGCTCGACCGCGTCAGGACTCAGAGTCAGGACTCAGACCGCATGGTTCGCTCGTCCGATTTCATCAGACTCCTGGTCTGACGATGTGCCACTGCAGCCTCAGACTACCTGCCTCTTTTTGCTGACAAGTGACAGCCTTGGTGCGCGGCTATGCATAGGATTCTTGCACGACTTGGCACAAACTTTGTCGACGATGCGCAGGCACTGGACGCCTTTCAGGGCGGTTCCCCGCGAGTACCTAATGTATGTACATACTACAAGGTAGTATGTATGTACATACCTACATATGTAGGTACATACAATGTACGGAGTAAAAGGTTCATTTAAAGATCCCTCCTCTTGCCGCTACCCGTTGTTCTGGGCTGCGCGGGGATCCAATCAACTTGCTGGAAAGACTACCCCGGAATAAGCGGCCCCACCCATAGCTCTGAAACGCACGCCAGGGACCGTGGTCGTGAAACGGGAGTACAAGTACCTACCTAATTAGGCAAAACTGAAGGAATGTGCAGACAGTTCAGAAACTTGATTTTGCCTTCTCTCTTGGCGCGTCCTGGCACAGCTTCGCGGCACTGCCTTTTCGGTTCGTCTGAGTTGATGGGCGAGTCAGTTGGATATTGGTAGTATGATAATGTAGGTACGGCCCGCCGCCCAAGTCACCGAGAACAGAGTCATCGCCAGTAACGACTTCGCCCAGAATGGCTACATACCTGACATACCTCATATTCATGTACCTCCACACGCCGCCCACGGAGTGACGAGTCATAGACTCAGGTGCCTCGATATCGGAGTGAAGTCCGTGCTGTGCTGTAAATAGATCAGATTTGTGTCACTGGGTGTTCTTCCAGACGAGAACTTTGCAATTACCCAACAAGGGTCCGTCATCCATGTCTCAGCTGCAGCCATCCGAGCCAACAGATGTTTCTACGGAGACAATCGCTCAGTGGTGAATCGTGATACATCAAGGCAAGGGGAGGCATGCATCGTCAACAAGTCGCACAACGCCGCCCATTTTTAAGAGAAGAGCTTGCCCAAGGCCCCAAAATAGGCTCCGGTTCGCGCTCAAGTATCGTGGCAAGCTCCTTGTGTAGTTTTGTCGCGTTTGATGGACAGTTGAATGCGCTGTTGAGCGCGGCGATGGACAGCCCTGCCGGTCAGAATTGCACCTTGAACTTGTGATTATGTACAACTCGGGGTTCAAGCAGAGGAAGATCTAGAAAGAACGCATCCTAGTAGTGCATTCTATCTGGTCTATATGATAAACAAAATTCCACAAGGCGAAATACAGCCAGGGGACCGGCCATCCGCTCAGCCTCCAAATATTTCATCTCCTCTACAGTCGCAGGCGGCAGTCCTCAGTTCGGTCGTCTCCACTGGCTGGATTCTCAGCAGCTCCATCGCAAGGTCGTGACAATTGTAACAATTGCAACGGAAGGAAGTAGGGTCAATCATGATACAAATTTGCTACGATTAAGCCCCGCGCAGGTTGCGATCGCAATAGAATCGCATTCGTATGTATTGCAATTGTAATCCAACATGATTGCAATGCCAATATAATTGAGTAGCCTTGCTTCTCGTACATTGGAACAATCCCAGCTTACTTTGAATGAGCAGCTGGCGGAGCGGCAGCGGTTAGCTAATGAAGCCGAGGCTCAACGTCAAGCATATAATCAAACAATTTGAGCTAACTATGCGCAAGGGGTTGGCTCAGATTGTTTGATCAAATGCTTGATGTTGAGCCTCACGCGATAATATCATGTATAACAATAGGATTCAGCTAGAAGTGAAATTGCATTGATCTGACTCGTGGAAGTGGGAGTGGTTTGGGAAGCAATTCCAGTGTTGGCAGGGACCTATGAACCTGCAGGAGACGAGGCTGCAGGTGAAGTTCAAGCATCTGCAAATCATCCAGAGTGACCAGCACTGAGATTTTTTGGCTATACGTTTCAGTCGAAGCCAAGCTCAACATTGGGCTCAAATCCATACGTTTCAAATCGATATGAACTTCAAGAAAGTTGACATAGCACCTCCCTCGGGCTCCACCGTGGCTGACTTACGATGATCTTTCTTGAAGTTCATATCCATCTGAATCGTATGGATTTGATTCCAAAATTGAGCTTGGTTTTGGCTGAATCATATAGCCAAAGATTCAGCTAGAAGTGAAATTGCATTGATCTGACTCGGAAGTGGGAGTGGTTTGGGAAGCACTTCCAGTGTTGGTAGGGACCTATGGACCTGCAGGAGACGAGGCCGCAGGTGAAGTTCAAGCATCTGCAAATCGTCCAGACCGTGACCAGCACTGAGATTTTTTGGCTATACGTTTCAGTCGAAGCCAAGCTCAACATTGGACTCAAATCCATACGTTTCAAATCGATATGAACTTCAAGAAAGTTGACATAGCACCTCCCTCGGGCTCCACCGTGGCTGACTTACGATGATCTTTCTTGAAGTTCATATCCATCTGAATCGTATGGATTTGATTCCAAAATTGAGCTTGGTTTTGGCTGAATCATATAGCCAAAGAATTTGCTCCAGTGCTGATAACGGTCTGGATGATTTGCAGAGGCTTCACCTGCAGCCTAGTCTCCTGCAAGTCCATCGGCCCCTACCAACACTGGAAGTGCTTCTCAAACCACTCCCACTTCCACGCAAAACATTTGCTCCAGTGCTAACTTCGGCCTGAATGTACTGGTATGACACATTGGCACAGCGCATTCTGGCAAGGCTTTTTAGCACAGCATTGTACTTACCCGGCCTGGGCCCTGGTGCGATATCTGCCATTCATGCTCTACGCCTTCTCGGGATGACCCGTACGGCCTTCGAATGGCATGGCTCTTGCGAATCAGATGGGAACAATACCCATGGTTGAGTGGATGGGGACTGATTTCATCGACCGTCTCAGCACCATGTGATTGAAGGAGATCATCGAAATCCGTCGAGTGTTGGAATTGCCCCAAGTTTGAACGTTGATTAATGATTGCAAAGCGAGCATCATTTATTTGACTTACGCAGTTCCGGATTTTTTGGCCATTCCCACCCAAATAGCCTTAACCGTATTCGTTTGACTGACGGGGGCACTACTGGAGAAATGTTAGTATACTCAGAATGACTCCTTCGTATCGTCATGTGCAACTTTCTGCTTCCCACGGCCTTTTCGCATCTTCTGGATGAGAATCGTCAATATGCATCACGTAGGTGGTGCCGCCCGAAGAGGCCTCGGGCCAACGCGGAATCTCAGTCACTTGAATTATCCTTTCTGCAACGACTGCGCCCCGTGCCCTACCATTCGACCTTGAAGGGTGAGAGGAAAGGGCCGAAAGCCGGTGCCGAGGTCCTATAGGCTCGCCGGTTACCTAAAATTAAACATTAAAAAGTCAACCAGCAATAGAGATGAAAATATCGGGATTCTTACATTGTCGAGTCTCCGAGTGTCGGGATCCTGGGGTGTGAAGATTCTCAATTCTTGATCGTCAAGTCCTTACTTCCATTTTGAATCCGACGCTGCGAAGAGTTATAACTTTTATGAGTCCTGATCAAATCGGAATCCAATTGTATTTTTCGTGCGGGCTTGAGGCTGTGGGCAAAGTTTTTCTACTCTTACCATCTCTCACGTAAGCTGAGCCCAGCAGCCCTAGATCACGTGGTCCAATTTAAAATGGGCCGGCGGTCGGGCTTTACGGACATTGAATTCTGAAAAAGGTGGAAACCCGGACAAAGGTCAATCTGAAACGGGTCCAGACGAACGAAGAATAGAATCTCAGCTCACTGAGATACGATAAGAGAAGAACGACTGAATGTGATATGTACTAGAAGTTACAACAGATCTGACAAGATCACCAGACTAAATAATAAATAATAAAATGCGAAGATAGAACTGTTGGAATCGCTCCTCATGTCACGTGGCTGGGTGTGCAGCCTGATACGCTGATTGGCTGCAGCACCCACCAGCGCAGGAAGACTTCTGCTCGTGGCCTCGAGCGGCCCTTTCTCCCTTTCCCCTTTTGGACTATCAATGAATAAGACGAATACAAGCAACCACAGCACACACACCTTTGGTTCCGTATTCCACCTATTGACACTTGTTCTACTTTGACTTTATACACCGCGGTACCTGACGTTACCAATACTGATCAGTGATCGTCACTTTCAATAGTCGAAGATCACTGATCCGCAAGGTTCGGAAGGAGAGACAACATTGGCGCCAGCTATAGTGTTGTGCTAAAGGAAGACGACAAGAATTCTACCAAATAGTATTACCTGAGGTAAAAGGGGTCTTACACGTTTCTTAGAATTCGAATCAGACTTCCAAGGACCAAGAATAGCTTCATTAAGGGACTTCTCATTGGAGGAGATCATTCTCTTGTTGAACCCTATCCCTTGATTCTCTCCGTCATTCACGGGAGACCTTAGTTTCACCAAGTTGCCTGTCATAGGAGGGGTCGGAAGAACTTGCGCCAGAACACGACAACGACACCTCGACCTTTGCTCGTCAAGATAGACGATTCGACAGATCTATCAACCCTGTTTTACCACGAACACGAAAATGGCTTCATCACAAGACGAATTCCTTTCCCCAGAAGAGATTGCGCAGACAACCCAACAAGTAATCGCGAGCGTATTACCACCATCTATTCGCCGATTCGAAAAAGAAATCTCCTCTGAATGGAAACGTGGCTACATCGACCCAGACTCTGCATCACCGCAAGATGCGACAGACTGGATGGCAAATCATATCCGAGCGTACACGAATACGGCCCTGACACTGGAAAGTTTCAGGAAGACTTCAAGAACTGGCCTCTGAAACTATTCACCGAAGCAAATGCAGGTGTCCGCCTCTGCCTCCGAGACCTGCTCCAGAAAAAGGGTATTGAGACTAAGAAAGGATCAGGCGATAGCGTCCCCAAGATCCTTTATGAAATCACCAAATTCGGAAAAGCAGACCCGATCGTCCCAACTTCGCCCATTCGCCCTACTACGCCAACGCACCCTGTCAATGAGGCGCAACCGACCCAGATGACGCAGCAGACGTTCCAGCAAATGATGCAACAGATGCAGGAAACGATGCAGCAGATGACAAAGTTAACGGTGAAACATCCGACACCACGAGCACCTACACCGACCCGGCCAACTCAAGACAGCGATAAGAACCCGACCGGCACGTACAAGCTAACGTACGTCAGCACTGAGAGCGACAAATCGGACACCAGTATGCCCGACGCTGCCTCACCGCTGCATCAGACCAGCCGTCGTAGTGTCAAAGAGAAGGACCCTGACATCACCATGCCCGACGCCTCCCTGTTCGTTCATCCGTTCATCAAGTCACACATCGCAGTGTCGCAGAGGAGGACCCCGATATCACCATGCCGGACGCACCCACATTGAGAAAATCTATCACTCGCCACGGTCCATGCATTTGCTCCCGCTTCGAAAGATTACCTCGACTGTGGCGGTCTTACACGTGCACAGAGTATTTTTTCCCAACAGAACAAGCATAAATCCGTTCTGAAGGAGGAATTATACCAGCCACATCCATTACAGGTGCACCATGCCCAGGTCCCAATCTCGCACGTACAACCAAAACCAGACCCTGTTCGACCGCAACGGGCACAAACGCAACGCGCAGAAGACTCACGCGTTGCTCAAGAGGTTGAGACTATCGGAACGATTCTTCATTAAGGGATGGAGGCTCTTCAACAGAGGATGGAATCATTGAGCTCTGAGGTTGCCCAACAAAGAATCGAGTTCATGAGCTGTAATCCATCGATTCCAACCGTCACACAACCACAGACACGCGACCAGCAGAGTTACGACGTTGGAACGAGTGAGGAACGCTTTCGCCGAGCAACAGAGGCCCTAGGCATGCTACTACCCAAAACGTCTCAGGAGCACCGGGATCACACTCCGATCCGTCGACACCTAGCGACAGCGGACATAACGCCCGCCCCCCACCTCGACGCCCATCGGAAAAGCCGAAACAACCAGTCCACGACAACGGCCGAGGTCGCGCGCCACGACCACCTCCAAGCTCTTCATCTCCGCCATCGAGATCCGACTCCGATCACTCTGATCGTCCCCGCCGGCCGAAATCCTCTCCATTCAGGGACAAGGAAATAATAAGAATTCTCGACAACGTCGGGAAAGGTAACCCGGACAAGCAAAAGTTTGGCGGTGCCCTATATGACTTCCTTGACCCCAAAGTCAACTTCCTTACCCAACGCTGTGAGCGGAAGGGACTTCGCATCCAGACATCCGACGTCTCACACAATGTCAGATTCGGTGACGGCGGAGGCAAAACCAATGGACAGTCGTGCTATTGGCATATAACGTATTGAGGTAGGTGAGAACGGTTGAATATCGGCGACGTTCATAAGATCGATATGCTGCAGTTGGCCCTGCACATCCAGCCTTAGAAACCCTCCAAGAAGGAGGACAAGGTACAAGAAGGTGCTTTCATGCTAGGCAATTTCAGCCTCAGTACAGGATCGCTCGACGATTCTGACAGGCCTAGCAGTTCATGCAGGCAGCAGCTCTAGTAGCTCTCGCAGCTCTAGTGACGATTCTAGCTCTGATGAGCAACGGAATCGGAAGACAGACGTCCTGTCTGTTCAACCGTTTAGTTACGCTTGTGAAGGGATGAAAAAGTGCTTGCTATATGATACTGGTTCGTCAGTACATTTAGTGAACTCTCGGGAGCATTTCATCAGCTATACCTCCCTCCGTAAGGCAGATACGAAGCCCGTCACGACAGCCGGGGGGGACATCCATCCAAAAGGGTACGGCACAGCCAAATTCATGGTCCTGTGTCAACGCAATCCGGACAAATATAGGCCCAATCCGGACAAATACAAGGCTCCTTTTAGGACCATGAATTTGGCTGTGCCGTACCCTTTTGGATGGATGTTCCCCCCGGCTGTCGTGACGGGCTTCGTCTCTGCCTTACGGATTAGAGGCATAGCTGATAAAATGTTCCCGAGAGTTCACTAAATGTACTGACGAACCAGTATCATATAGCAAGCACTTTCTTATCCCTTCACAAGCGTAACTAAACGGTTGAACAGACAGGACGGCGATCGCCGTGGCCAGGGGCCAGGGCCAGGCTGGAGCCTCATCAACTTCGACAGCGACGGCCGAACCCTTCACGAGGTTCTCGATCGTCGACCCCCAGTCTGTCAGCCTTCGCTAGCTGCGTCCAGAAACGCACCAAGAACTCTGTGAATGTTTCGGCCGCTCGCTGTCAAAGTTGATGTTTCCTCCAGCCTGGTCCTGGCCACAGCGATCGTCGTGTTGTCGGCATACAGGGAGGGTTTCGAGGTATGCGAGACACGCGAGCCCCCCCGAACTCAAAGTAGTAGGCGAGCCTTTTGCCTTTTTTGGACGGAGTCCGCAAGGCTGTCGTTCATAAAAGATCAATTGCTGGCGTGGGGTAAGGCTGGCACAGGTCTGCGGTCAGCCTGTCCTCGATGGTGACACGCCAGCTGCGGAACTGCGAAGTCGTGCCGTCGAAGGGTGAACCCCATTGTTGATGTGCGTGACGCACTTATTTTTTTTCTATAGTTGCATAGAATGAAAAAGTCTGTACAGATCTCAAAATGGGCCGATGGGTGGCAGAGGTATCATAGCCGGCAGTTTATTTCGTTGATCCAAACAGCACATCGCATCTATCTTTGCAGTATGAGCGTATGTATTGTATGTGATGTGCCTGATGGGCAGGGACCAGTGTAACTGGCTGTACAACAGTGCAAAACATGTCTCAACGAATAGTCCCACGTTATGCCGTGGCTCAAGAGGCGGCTATTCAGTCCACGTTTGTCAATGGTCATATAAAGTCAAATTGCCAATGCGTGACGTGACACACGGATATAGTCACATAAAACAGAAAAGCTTGTGGTGTCTCAGAAACGCGGCACAGGCATACATGGCAATAAAGTCCATTCATCAAATAATAAGTCATTACATCTAAAGTATAAAGTATGTACCATATGTAATGTGAAATCGCATCCAGCAGGCTACAAGTGGGCGTACAGTGTACCACGTGTCTAACGAATGGTCCCATGCTGTGTCAAGGCCCTTCCGGGAAGGACCGGGATGCATAAAATATAAACAATAAAAGAATACAAGGCGGTCCCATTGCTGGAGTCAGAATGACGCCTCTTCATGAAGTCATGCAAATTATTTACCAGAAATAAAATCCGAAATAAGAAGGAAAACACCATTTTTGTGCACATCCTCAGAGCAAGCACAAGGCCAGTGAAATGCTCATCATAAGTAGTGGCCAATTGCCAGTGGCAACATTCCCTGCTGACAGGCTCGGCCCTTTGTCGCTGGGTTGCGACGCGGCCGGGGTTGGAGGTGCCTGCGAGGCGGGTGGTGTTACATCTCGCCTCGTCTCGCTGCTGGCATACGTGTCCAAGGGCGTGAAACTAGCATCCTTGACCCATTTGATGTCCTTGCCCTTGAGCGGAAGAGCCGAGTCCTTGGCGAGAAGACCCTGAATAGCTTCTTGCGCGCACATGGCACCTCCAAAGGAGGCGGCATTGTCAAAGCCGCCGACGTACCACTTGCCACCACATGCATGGCCCGTCTTTCCACCTGTGCAAGTGGCCGCGGCGGCCTTGGCGGTGGGAATGAGCAACCGCTCAACCTTGGCACGAAGCGAGGGCATGACGTGGGCGGTCTGCCACATGAAGCGGGACAAATAGGCCTTGAAGGTGACCATGTCGTAGTTGCAGGTACTCGTAGGCTCGCATTCCGTTTCCCACATGATATTCTTGTCCTTGCCCGTAAAGAAGAAGTTGCCAGCCTCGTCAAGCAGCTTCTCCGTGCGCTGCGCCCACTTGTCCTGTCCGGTTTGCTCAGCCATGATGGCAGCCCCATACAGGAAGATGCCCGTCGTGTAAGAAAAGGACTTCTTGTTGACCTTTGCGCACCCGGTATCGATGCCAGCACCGTCGTAAACGCGGTAGGACTGGCTGTCGATGAAGCCGACTTGCGCGTTCCAATCCCAGATTTTCTCGGCCCAATTGAGGTACGTCTCATTGCCCGTGGCACGACCCAGACGCGCAGCCAGCTGGAAGAAGCCACCGTTGCTGACCGAGTTCTTGTACTTGAGGCCATTGGGGTTGCTTGCCAAGATTTGCCAAAACACACCGCCGTTGCAATACTTGGTGTCCCATCGGCTTGCGAGCTGGTCGAAAACGTTTACGGAGATGTCGAGCCACGAGGGAAGGCTATCGTTGGGCTGGGGAAAGTTGCGCTCGGCGGCAGAGAGGACAGCTGAGCCCCAAAAGAATAAGTCGTCGTTTCCTTCTTCGTCGGAATGCTCAGCGGGCATGAAATTGTGGCCGATGCCAAGATTGGTCGGGGCCAGCAACGCTTGCAACACAACGCCGTTGTAGCTGGGATCCGTGGTGTAGTGATAATAATCCAGCATCGTACCCCAGAGGGCACCGGCCACCCACCAATAATACGGCTTGACGACATTACCAAACTCCTGCGAACGTGTGAGCAAGGTCGAAGATAATGCGGTGTGACTGACAGAGAATTGGACTGATTGGGAGACAAACCCTTGATTTGGGATCCGTGGTGTTTCCAACATAGTAGCTCATCGTTTCATGAGCCAGGGTAGCAGCAACATTGCGGACAGATGCTGTACAATGATTAGCCATGTGTCACACATTGTGAGGAGTAACATCAGACCTACTTTGACTGTCGACGTCGATATCCTTGGGGGCGTAGATGCCACCCAAAGTGGCCACTGCGTGAACACTTTTTACAAACTTCATTGTGAATGCTCAGTGCGAAAGGCTCCGGAAATACTAAAAATGTAGGAATAGGTCTGCTGCAGGACGAAGTAGGAGTCGATATGAAGGTGAGTGTGGTGGAATTATAATCGTAATCGTAGTCGTAATAGTAATTTAATTGTAGAAACGTCTTCTGCCAGGAAGACGCGCGAATGTGTATGTATCGAGGAAAGAAGTATGTACGGATGTAGTTGTCCCGGAAGCTTGTGCTAATGACCGTGCTCTGCAAAAGCTAGAGCTGAAGAATAGAAAGCCAATGGAAGATAAATGACGAAAAAAAACTTGTCTCTGACAAGGTAACCAGAAAATGAATGCAAAATCGTCAGCACCGAGCACAGAACCGAGAGTGGTTATGCCGTCTATTGTCCTTGATGTACACAGCCTTTGTTCTACCGAAAAAGCGGTGGGCAAGCAGCAAACAAGAAAGAGACGACGGAAAAAAGCTGGCCCACACCGGGAAGTAGAATCGAAGAATGCAAAGAAAATGGAGAGAAGGAAAGAAGGAAAGAAGGAAAGAAGGAAAGAAGGAAAGAAGGAAAGAAGAATTGGGGGTTAGGTTAAGAAGAAATCAAGACTGAGCAGGACAGGACTTCACGAAGAAAGAGGCTGACGACATGGCAGCAAGGGGGCCAAAGTAAGCGGATCCAGCCATGACCCCGGGGCGTCGCAGGAACAGGTAGACGGGTGCTCGACCGCATCAGGGATTCAGACCGCAACATGTTTCGCTCGTCGGCCTTCATGTCAGCGCCTGGAGGCTGGCAGGCGGGCAAAGAAGGAAGGAAGGCGCAGAACAAGTGCCTGCCTGCCTTTCTTCGCCTAGCATGACTCTGGCCGGACGCCGATCCAGCCAATCACAGACCGCCAATCGTGCGCACCACTGAAGCCACCCGAGCCGCTGCGGATTTGTCTCCCTGCTCAGTGCTACTGCTGACTGCTCAGTGCTGACTGGTAGCCTGTAGGTAGGTATGACATGCGGATGGGATTCAATCATTCTGGCACGACTTCGCACAAACTTCGTCAACAATGCGCAAGCGCTGAACGCCTTTCTGGGCGGTTTAAACGGTACCCGCCCTCAACCCCACCTCATCCCCATCCCCCCTTGCTAGAAGTTGCCGCTGCCCGTTGTTCTGGGCTGGCAACTTAGACGCGCGGGAACCCAATCAGCTTCCTAGAAAAGAGTCCCCAGAACGGGCGGCCCCACCCATTGTCCAATCGTTGGGCCGAGCGGCGCCTGCGTTGGAGGGCAAGCCGCATGACTGGCTGGACTGGCTTGGGAAGCGAGGGGCAGCCACAACTGGCTCCGCCACCTCCCGTCCCCGCTGATTCGTAGGCGGGCGTTCCGGACGGATTGGCTCGGGGCGCCTCAACGCCGTCGGCTCTGAAACGTACGCCAGGGAAGGGAGTCAAGGGACCCGTGGGGTTACGTTTTACTGGACATGGTTGGTGTGTTTGAGTTGTTGGTAGGCGAGTACATAGTTTAGTGCTTGTGTGGTGTTGGTATGTACTCCGTGTACCCAGGCAATTCGCGTGGTTGGCGTGGTATCTACAGCCCAAGTCAAAGAGTCATGGAGTCACAGGCTCAGGTGCCTCAACATCGGATTGGAGTCCGTGCTGGACCGTAAATAGATCGGATTTTTATGCGTATGCGTGTGTTCTAAGTTCTTCCAGACGAAACTTGGCAATTACCCAGCAGGGTTTGTGTCTCCGCTGCAGCCAATACACACGAGGAAACGACGACGTCGACTTCACCGGCTCTTGAAGCCATGCTTCATCGATTGGACATATGTCGTCATCCTTCACCTTGCGTCCATGTCACTGCCCGCTCCCTGTCTATCCATTGTGAAACGTGAAATGTAAACTCCGTCGTGAAATATCTGGAAAATTCTCACACAGTCAGCAAACTCAGTCATTATATATACGGGCTTGATCCAAAGAATGCGCCAAGGTGATCAAGGTCAAAGCAGTCTACTGGGCTATAACGCTATTAACTGATACAAAATCGAGGTAAGGAAATATGGCGCAGAAAGAAAAAAAGACAGCAGTAATAGTGACAAGAAAGTAATGGTGATGATAATAATAAATACAGTAGAAAGAAAGAGAACGCCGCCCGTCCTTCACCTCCCTCCACTCACTACCCAGGTATGCCGCCCCGGCGCCCCCTGTCAAGGCAACACTCCTGTCTGCGTCCTTTTGAAGTCCATCCGCTCTTCATCAAGGCCTCCATCACCCCGCCGCGAGGAAAGCAGCAAGAGCACCCAACAAGACGCCAGCAGATCGAGAATACCCCCCTGATAGCAGTCTGGTCGCCGCACTGCCCTGCGTCGGCCACGAGTAGTGCATCGCCGTAGACGGCGCCGTCGGCGGAGCGATATTGGTCCCCGTGACATCGAGCGCATTATCCGTTTCTGCCGGCTTCGTCGCGAGCGTCAATGTCCCCCAGACGACATCGGTGCCTGTCAGGGTTGACGTCCACGATACTTCTGTCGGGCCCGTGTGCTTGCCGTTTGTGTAGCCCGATCGGTAGCTCGAGTATCCGGAGCAGGTCGCTGCCGTGGTGCCGTTCATTTTGCATTCAAGATCCGCGATGCTGCACCTTGTTAGTCCAGCACGAGACGAGCCATTGGAAGAAGAGTGGGCGCATATGAAAAAGAAAAAAAGGCAAGGGGGGAAAGGGAGAAGAGAAAAGAAGAGGGACAAGGCTCACTATGTCGACGTCAGTGTGCCGTGGAACTTGAGCGTTCTGGGGCCCTCGACGATGATGAAGGGGAACTCGAGAGACAGATCACACGCGACTTGGGCGTCTGTTGGACAAAAGATGGTATATGTGGTTTCGCTCGCCGTTTTGTTCTGTTGATTCCACCAGGGTCAGTCATTTGTGTCTCGTGGCTGCGTCTCGCTGCTTTCACGGCCGGCGCGCGGAAGAACGTACCTCGGAAATGATGCTGCCTCTCACAGCGGCCCATTGATCCTCGCTATAGTACGGTATAAAAACAGGGGCCGCCGTTATCGCAGGCGTCGGGACGGCATCGTCAGTCGCACTGCATATTCTCGCCGCAACGAGCAGAAATAGCGCCAGAGCTCGGGAGAAGGCCGGCCTTGTCATCGTAGTTGAGAGCGAGCCGCCGCTTTATTCTGTGGGTTTTCGTCTATTCCTCTTCGTCGGCACTGCGGCGCTGCGATGTCGTCTCTTCCCAGTCGGCTATTGAAATCTCGTCCCTCCCGCGTCGGCGCTGCGGTCTCCTCTCTCCCTCGTCGCTCACGCTGTCGGTACGTTCTCGTGGACGACAACGCCCTCCTCGGTTGATCTCTGTCACAGAAATGGATGATGTTGTCGCACGGACAGCCCGACCGGATCCTGCGTACGAGACATGGACAGGTTGGAGAAGACGGGGGCGAGAAATGGCCAAGGGATTTTTTTACATGGCAGCTTCCTGGGGTTCGGCTCGTGTGAAATGACGCGAAGCTCGTTCTGTTGGCTGTTCTTGGGGGGTCAGGACTTCAGAGGGGGGAAGAGAAGTCTTGGCCAGGTCTGAATGAGGACTAGTGCCGTCGCTGCCCTGCGTTGCCGTGGACCGCCAAGACTCGAGAGCATTTTAGGGTAGGTGGCCGCCTGGTGGCTGCCAGAATGAATGGCTCATGGGGGGGGCTGACTTTTTATCGCATTGCATTCGAGTAATTGAGTTGAATTGGCAGAGTAAAAGGCGTCATGAGGCTTTGGCTAGGTACTGCAAGAAGGCGAAAGAGATGTGCATCTGCGTTGCAGAAGTTGTCGTGGCTAATTAGGGAGGGAGGGAGCTACAGTGGGGTCTCAAAAGTCCTGGAGGAAACCACTCCCTAAGCGCCACAGTGAGGTGGTGCATCCAATTTCAATCAGCCACAACTCTCCCAAATTTTAATTTATTTAATATTTATATTTACAGAAATGTAGCCCTGTCTCCAACGATCAATACTTGGTGTAGTATCCTCGTGCTTTGATTACAGCGCGTAAGCGGTCAGGCAAAGAGTCAATGAGGCTCGTGATTGTGCTTTGCGGGATTGCTTTCCACGCGATTTTGATACACTCAATCAATTTTGCCCGATGTAGCTCGTTGTTCTTAAGCTCGTTTAAGTCCGGGAATCTTTTCAGTAACTCAAGCTTGAGAGCCTTCCAAACGTGCTCAATCGGGTTCAAATCCGGCGAATGCGGCGGCCAATCTATCCACTGCACCATATTTTCAAGCAGCCACTCAGGCGTGCCGCCAAAGTTATGAATAGGGGCGTTGTCTTGTTGAAACTGCCTCGTTCCATTGTGAATTGGAATAAGGCCTTTCGACAAAGCTTTCTGATAACTCTTGGCTGTGTATCCATTCCCTTTGGACGTTTCATCACGTTCCATAATGACAAGGGGGCTGCGACCTTTCCGATAGATTGCCCCCCAAACCATTATCGACAAACGCGGCTTTACATGAATGGAAAGGTTTACGAGACCCTTCATATACCTCTCAGAGGGTTTCCTAAAAATGTATTGGGGTGCCTTGTGGCCCTCATTTGCAACGGAACACTCATCCGAGAAGATGACCTGATAGCCACATTAGCACCTAAAACTGCGTGACCTTCAGATGCCCGTACCTCTGTCAATTCTTCCACACGTGGAAGCCATTTCCGTGCAAATTGTAGCCGAGCCTTCGCTGTTTCCTTTTTAATGGGAATCCGATGCATCGCCTTCCATTTGTGTTGCCAGTCGTCTCGCAGGACTCGCCGGATGGTTGAGAGGCTTATCCGACCATGCATTGCGCCAATAAGCGCACTGTACGCAATTCGGCGATTTCTTTTGACCAATAATTTTATATATCTTTCGTCGGCTGGACTGAGCTTCTTAGGCCGTCCAGAACGAGGCTTATTCTCTATCGTGGCTTCTGTTTTCCACCGTTTCAAGATCCGGTGTGCCGTCGATGGAGATGTGTTGTACGCGTCAGCAACTGCCTTTTGGGTTTTACCTAGGCCTAATTTCAGCGCATGGTTGCCAAGCTCACAGCCAATATGGAGAAACGATGCCAATCACGATGCGATTGACGATGCGACGAAGCGAGCAGAGGGCCTGCATCAGGCTGATTGGCAAAGCAGAGGGTTCCGGCAGGTGAAATTTGGCACTGGGGAGTAGGTAGAGGTGGGTATCCGAGTATGCAATCGTGGCAGTCTGCTGTCCTACTCTCCACGTGATGCGGGAGCGCAAAAAAAACCACAAAACCTCTCCAACTTACTGTCGCGCGTTGCGTCAATGCAACCTCTTCCACGTACGCCATGCCGTCATGCAATCACTCTCAACAACGAGCGTAGATTGTGTCACGTATCTCTAGCATGAAAAACGGCATCGATACATATAGGTGAGGTAAATGTGTGTGATGCTCCAAAATTGACCCTATGCGGCGGTTCGTGGTATTTTGCCAAAGTCGTCGGCCTTGAGTCTTGACCAGCCCTTGGAAGTATGTACATAGCTCGATGGTTTGACTCCTGACGATGGCATCATGGACACAATGACTTTTCATATCACAGTCTTGCGTTTCGTTTCCCCAACTTGTCTCTACTGCCAAGTAAATAACGGCGAATGAACCGCTGGAGAAACCAGTTGGTCTCCAGCAATATCACGCAGACAGGTACGAACGCTCGTGATCCTACTCGCAAAGGCACACATACTTTCGACTCTGCCACGACTCTGCCACCGCACTCCGACAATATAGGTATAGCACGTGGCCGTGTCTGGCACTCACATAGGTATCGTCACTAGCAGCGAAGCCAGCCATGGGCAGTCCACATGGCAGACAAAGGCCAGAATAAGCTTTCCCGTCGTCGCGACTAAACCTCATTAGCACAGCATCATCCTGGCGTCCAATCCGCAGATTCTCACACGATAGCCTGGGCTAAGCGAGTCGCACAATGCAAGCCCGGTTTCCAACCGGTAGATAAAAGAGACGCGCACAAGAAAGAAAGGGACGACGTTGACGGTTGAATCGGTCCCCCTTTTCCGCGGGCCATCGCCCAATTGCAAGACCTTCAATCTTGAAATTTCACAACGACAGCATCTCTTCCCAGAGACAGCCCAGCGAGACTGGCATCTGAAAGATGAAGTTCTGCATCATCGCCTTCATCACCCTTGCCGCGGCAGTCCCACCCGTGTAAGTCTGGACACCGTTTCCCACCCAATCCTCTCCCCGCACCCATTTGCCGCCAATCGGACAACACTAACACCTCACCTCTGTGTTGTTCTAGCCAAAGTCCAAGTCCCATGCAGGACCAGAGCCCGGCTCTGCTCGAAAGCAAGCCCCTAGCAAACTTGACAATTTTGCTCAAGAAGAAGAAGCTGATGCCGGTGCCGTGTCGCCTACCAGGCGGTACGTTTGTTTTCTCTCTACCCCTTTTTGCATACGATTACGCCCGCATGTAAACCCTAAGCTGACCGTGTTTCTTAAGCGCGCTGCCATAGTAACACGGAGTGATGCTCAAAGTTATTCCTGTACGGTATCCATGAGGATGGCCGTAGTTGGCAGTGCGAGTGAGGGTGATGTGGCATGGAAGTATCCCAGTAACCAGCCTCATGATGGCTCGGTGAGTTCTTTGGACATTTTCCCGTGTTAGGTTCGTTGACGTTCGTCTGGAGGATATGCTTACCTGTTCATATGGGACTGTGCAGTGTGTACATGTTACGCCGTCGCTATGGCGCGAGTCTTTTGCTATGTTGTCGTCTACTTTGCGCCTTGAAGGCTGCATCTTGATCCTTGCAGCCAGGTACCAGGTAGGTAGGTATTCGTAGAGTCTCGTACAGAAACTATCCATCCAGTTGTCACTTGTCAGCAACATTTCATTCCAAAAACTTCTCTCTTAAACCGCTTATTACTCTTCCATTTTTCTCTTTATTCTTCTTTCTTTTCTTCTATCTCCCTCATCGTCAGACGCTTGGCGTCATGCGCAAGGACATCTTGATCGCATCTCGTTTACACGCCCATCACCCCACATGATATCCCAGCAAGGCAATCGCCCCACGTTGTATCCATGTTCATGTCCGCAACAATTCACCGTCCCATTGCCCCTGTTTCCGACTCTCCGTACGATTGTCTCGTCTCGGATGCAACACGGATTTGCCAGCTCCGGCTCCGGCTCCGGCTCCCCACACGCTTATTATAGGAGAGGACCTACATACCAGGTACATGTACCTACCTATGTAGGTACCTATGTACATACATACATATTTTCCTTCTCCTGTTTCGCACAACAGCCACGGCGCGTCAATGCCTGCATTGGACCCTGGATCCCTCCAGGCAGATACTATAGGTATCCTTCTGACCACCTGGTGGCCTCGGGCTTTCCTCATTCTGTCGTTTTTTTGTGCTAATAAAGGCGCCCACTGTACCGAATACACTGGGAAAGGTAGGTACTTACTTAGTACATACCAAAATCATCAACGCAAATGACAGGATGCACGTCATTGCCTGCAGGCAGCCGGCCTCGCATCCCTGCATTTCCCTGCATGTAAAGTATCCGGCACGGCGCGACGGCGATAGGCATGGATCGGATCTCCCCCTGCAGTACTCCTCCGTAAACGCGAGTTATCGTGATGTATTCTGGGCCACAACAAGTTATACTGTGGCCAATCCTGGCTCCTGATTCAACCTACCACGCATGAGTTGTGAAGTTGTGACACCTCAGACCTGTCACCACCTGGGTACTCCGTAAGCACAGTAACAATACCACATGATTCGCTGTAATACGCCGTAATACGCCGTATTACGCCACTGAATTACTTTACACCCCCTCGTTCTCTTCTCATTCCCTTCCCCTTCCCTCAGCCCCCAATCTTCCGACCCTCTTTACCCCTATTTCCAGTTCCTCTAGGTACATCCTCAACTTCAAAGTTCAATATCTCTTGAGTACTGTCTTCCTAGTTAATTTTACTCGAATCTTAAACTCCAAAAGAACAAACAACCCGAAACTCCAACACAAAGCCGCTGAGCGCTCCTGTCTTCGACTCTTCACCTCTTCACCTCATCACCTTCTCACCATGATGACGCTCCCCCTCGGGCCTCTCCTCGCCCTCCTCGCAAGCCTCTCCTTGCTCCCCTCCCCCACCCTCGCCTCAACCTCCGCCCCAAACTCAAACTCAAACGCAAACCCCAGCCCAACCATCCCCGTCCTCTTCTTCGGCGATAAATTCCCCATGGCCGGCTCTGTCATCGCCTCCGATACCTCCGCCGTGACTCTCGCCGTGAAGTGTCCTACGGGCCTCGCCTCAGAGGAGTGCGGCTTGCCGGGCGGAGGCGTTACAATCACGCAGGGATCTAGTACGTGGGGATTGGGATTCGAGGGGCCCAAGGAGACGGATGGGACGAATATGTAGGCTCCTTTTTTTTTGTCCCTTTCTTTTATCGCGTCCCTTTTTAATCTCCTCGTTCTCCTTCTTTGTGTGCAACACTGCAAATCTGGATTTGTAAAACGCACGTCGCAGGGTCTTGTCGTTGTGTGTGGCATGTGTGGACAGTGGCAGTGGCGCTTGCTAACACGTAGGGGCCGGGGCCCGTTATTAGTGTCGGCACCGAAAACTGTAAACTCGATCCTGTGGCAGACGCGGCGACTTGTACTGGGACGGCGAATATTCAGGGCACAGCTATGGACTCGAATACGGTGCTGTCGGGGTATAAGCACATGATGTATCCGGTGACGATTACGGCGGGGGCGGAGAAGCTTGCTGCTTCGGGTGATGGGGGTGCGAGTGCGATGTTGACGACGGGGACAGTCACAGCCACGGCCACGGAGACAGGAACTGGGACGGGGAGTACAGGGACGGCTACAGTGATGTCGACGCGGACGAATGCTGCTGGTGCGATGGTGACGCAGAATGCGGCTGTTTTGGCGGGTGTGGTGGCCGTGGTGGGAGGGGTGCTTGCTGTGTAGATGAGGTGTTGTTAGGAGGACGAGATACGGGTTGTTTGCCTGCTTGTTGGTTGTGTAAGTGTTTTCTCTCCCTGTGTGGCATCATACAGGGAAGACAATGAAAGAGAATGGACCAGCTTTGTATTTTTGTATTTTTGTATACTTGTACAGTTGTCCTGCAAGCACTTGGCAGTGTCAACGTAATATGGGAAATGGCTGTTTTGATGAGCAATTCTAGTCATGTTAAAGGTTAATTCATTGATGTAACGACAGAGCCTGCCCCAAACGACTCGTATGTAATATACTTGCATATTTCCTTCAATTGTCACCGAAGCTCCAGTGTCCACTCCATTTCGCCTTCTCTCGAATCCTTCTCTCAAGTTCTCGAATCTCAAGCTCAAAATCTCAATTCAATTACACAAACACGGCCAGAACTGACGCTGTCTAGATCTCTAGAAGTTGAAACTTTCCAAGTTTGTCCCAAAGACGCCTACTGCAGTATACTTTTGCCTACGTAGGTACATTATGATTCACGATTATGCACAAGATGCACGTCAGGTCCCTGCATCCCCCTGCATGTCAAGTACAATCCGGCACGGCACGATAGACATGGATCTTCCCCCTCTGCAGTATGTACATACACACGCGAATTATCGTCATATTGTTGGCAACAACAAGTCCTGCATGTATAGTGTGTCGTGACACCACATATGTCATAGGTACCTTTGTAGGTACACACTCCGTATTACCTATCCGTAAGCACATTGCACAGTAACACTGTAACAATACCACGTGATTCGCTGTAATACGCGTAACGCCCTAACACGCCACTGAATTACTGAGCACCCCCTCATCTTCTCATCCCTGGGCCCTTCCCACGAGTCACAACCCTCTTGATCTCCCCAGTGAACTCGAGAAACTTGAACTCCAAGAGTCCAAAAAGAACAGACAACCCGAAAACCCAATATACAACGTTGCTGAGCTCTTGTCTTCACCTCCTCACCTCCTCACCAATGACCGTAATGGCGCTTCCCCTGCTCATCGCCCTCCTCGCAAGCCTCTCCGCCCTCCCTTCCCCCATCCTCGTCGCCGCAACTTCAAGTTCAACCTCGCACCCAAATCCAAATCCAAACCCCAGCCCAACCATCCCCGTCCTCTTCTTCGGCGAAAAAGTCCCCATGGCCGGCTCAGTCATCGCCTCCGATACTTCTGCCGTGACCCTCGCCGTGCATTGTCCCGCCAGTATCGCCCCAGCGAAGTGCGACCTACCGAGCGGAGGCTATACCTTCACGCAGGGGCCTAGCACGTGGGGATTGGATTACAAGTGGCGCAAGGAGATGGATGGGATGAACATGTATGTAGGGCTTTTTTTCCCTTCTTTTATCGCCCCCGTCCTTGATCTCCTAGACTCCTACTTCTAAGTTCTTCCTTGCCACTTGGTATGATCATTTATAATACAAGCAAGCAGTAAACGCCAAATGTAGGATATGTAAACGCGATCAGTTCGTCGTGGTGTGTGACACTGACAATGTGACAACAATGACATGTGTGGACTACTGGAGTCTGGAGTCTGGAGTCTGGTGTCTGGTACATAGTGCGCTCGCTAACACACAGGGGCCGTTGTGTTAGTGTCGGGACCGAATACTGTAAACTCGATCCTGTGGCGGATGCGGCGACTTGTACTGCGACGATGATTACGGAGAGCAGCACTATACACTCGGAGACGGCGCTGTCGGGGTATAAGCACATGATGTATCCGGTGACGATCACGGCGGGGGCGGAGAAGCTTGCTGCTTCGGGTGATGGAGGTGCGAGTGCGATGTTGACGACGGGGACAGCCACAGCCACGGCCACGGAGACAGGAACGGAGGCGGGGAGGACAGGGATGGCTACAGTGACGTCGACGCGGACGAATGCTGCTGGTGCGATGGTGACGCAGAATGCGGCTGTTTTGGCGGGTGTGGTGGCCGTGGTGGGAGGGGTGCTTGCTGTGTAGATGAGGTGTTGTTAGGAGGACGAGATACGGGTTGTTTGCGTGCTTGTTGGTTGTGTAAGTGTTTTCTCTCCCTGTGTGGCATCACACAGGGAAGACAATGAAAGAGAATTTTGTATTTTTGTATACTTGTACTGTTCTCCTGCAAGTGAAGCACTTGGCAGTGTCGACGTAATATGGGAAACGGCTGTTTTGATGAGCAATTCCAGTAATGTTAAAGCGTAATTCATTCATGTAACCGTGTAACGACAGAGCTTGCCCCAAACTTGCAACGACTGGTGTATGCATGTTTCCCTCAATTGACACCGAAGATCCACTTCATTCGCCTTCTCTCAAACCTTCCCAAGCTCGTTCACATTACACACTCCTCGCGAGTGCACCCTCACGCCGCTCAATATTAAGCCAAATCATGCCTATTTCTCAACAAAGACGCGCCTCTTTGTCACCCTCCGTCTTTTCAAGAAACTCACCAGCCAGAACAGCGTAACAACGCCCATGGAGCCAGTCGACACCCACGTCAGGGCACGGAACTGCGTGCTATGCGTTGCCGACAGACCAATTATCCCGCCCACCTCGTTAATCGCCTTGACACCCGTGGAGGCAGCCACCGTGGCCACCATACTGGCGATGAAGAGTGCAAGAAACCCGGGCGAGGAGACCACAAGGTTGATCAGGGCCATGCATCTGAGATCCGGTTTCCAAAACGCCAGGATGCTGCACAGGAATGCCAGGCCGCTGAGTCCGGCTCCGATCGCGTAGATGATCGTCAGACTTAGTAGCGCGCGGTTGAGTTTGTCAATCTTTTCTTGGATGCTGTCTGGGACGTGGACTTTGTCGATTTTGACATCAAAGGGGAGGGCTTTGAGCTTCTTGTCGAGAGGTTCGAGAAGTTTGTTGAGGTTGAAGCGGTCTTCAGAGAATAGTCAGCATTTTACTGTAATTACAGCCTGACTAAGTGATGCACCATATAGATTGAGCCACATAATGTGCCAGGTCGACAGAACAAATCTGGGCAATAAAGAGTAGACCCGGAGGCGCGTAAAACACGGCCTCAAGTAGATACAAAGGAGGAGGAGAGCGGACAACGGCACGGAATGTCACTTACCATCTGGGCCGGACGATGAACAATTGGTGGCTACCGCTTTCGCTTGAGGGTCTGGCGCTTTGGGCGTGTAGTTTCCCTCACAGGACATCATGACGTGGAAAGAGTACCAATCCATGATCCCAAGTTCCTCGATAATCTTTGCAGCAATCTTCTCCTTGGTTTCGTTGATCTTCTTCAAGGCTTCATCTTTCTTGTCGCCAATCTTATCCTTGGCTTCATCAATCTTGTTCTTGGCGTCGTCCGTCTTGCCACTCGCCCAGTCCCGCACGCTGTCTAGTAAATCCCGTTTATTCTTCTTATCGTGACCCAAGTTCAATATTTTGCGTCCAAGCATGGAAGTATCGAACTGTCAGGAAAGCATAAAAATGTTAGTAGGGAGGGGTGAATCGTGAGAAAGAATCCTGACTGTCGCTGCGATGATCATGTTATCCGTACCCGAACGATGGCATATTCCTCCATGAATCCCGGTTGATGGCTGGGATGTAGCGCCAACATGGCGAGTATAAATGCCACCAGTGCCAGCACCATGGGCAAAAGAAAGATTCGTCGTTCGGCTAACTGCATCTTCACGATGGTCTTCCTCTTCCTTTTATTTCTCAATGCGCAGAAAAGATGTATTCGCGAGTCGAAGAGAGAAGTTTGATTGACGCCAGAAAAGTTGATGAAGATACAGCGCACCTGCGTGTTATATTGTATAAGAAAAAACAAGAAACAAGAAACTGCAAGCAGAAAGCCAAAGCCAGCTGAGGCAGGTGTCCAATTGGGCTACGGGATAGTTCCGATATATACAAAGCAGAACATCATCATCAGCGCCAGACTCTCAGAGCAGATTGATCTTCTGGCGGCATAGAGTGACGTGCTGTCGTTGCAGGTGGATGCGCCGTTTCACCGACGCTTTGTCCCATCTCAGGGCAGTGACAGGACACAATCAGCATAGCTTGGCCGTCTTTCATGGCAAACATGGTAATTGTGAGCCAATTGCGTTGTGAATCCATGTCGCATTCAAAGAAGTTGGTCAGTGAGATGCACAAGCCAAGGTGCTGATGGAGTCTGCATCACGGTCCCAGTCTGTTCAAGTTTTGAGAGGCAAGCTTGTTTGTTATGCGCTTGCTTCTGGTTGGACAGCAAAAGGCAAAGGACGACGCTCCAGTCTTGCCGCTGGCGCCAGACCTGGCGATTGACGCAGACAGGGGTCTGAGGCCAATGATTGATTGCAGTCGTTCGCCTGGCCTTGTTCGAGGAGCCGCCGTGGCGGGACGCGGATGGCCAACTGTTTCGTGAATCGTCGCAAGTAGACGCACGCAGCCCTGCGCGTGCAGGTACCGTAGGTATTTGTAGACCGTCGTGTTGAATGTTCAATAGACACAGAAAACGAACAAAACATACTTAACTCACAACCTGGCATCTTTCCCAGCCATAGCCGTTTGCTCCTCACAAATATCGTGTTGCCGAGCCAGTGTTTTCCCCGGTATGTAAGTGGCGTCACACGCGCCACGGATGCCATGACTCAAAAAGAAACGTGGCGTCCATGCAAATCATTTGTCTTAGACCGTCATGCTAGACCCGGCCCGGATGTTGTTGTGGTTGTGGCGAATTGCTTAGCAGTTTAAGAGGGCCAAAACATTCCTTCGTCTCCTGCGGCACCTGGGCAACTGAGCAGCGCAGTCGCCCGACGAGGCCGATCTACGTCAAAGCGCAGGGTATCGCGAGAAACACCAACAGGTTTATCAGATCAAGGCCATTCGATGAGGCATCCGTTGCCTGCTGTCTTGAGTCTGCCATGATGAAAGCTGGTTGGTGGACGAGCAACGGACCAGTCGGGGAAATGGTCACGTTGACAGACGGATATGAGCCGTGGCCAATGAAGGCATGTGCAATGACGTCGTGGCGCGGCTGGGGTGTAGTCTGAAGATGCGGGAACATGACAGGGGTTGGTGGGATAGACCTTGAAATCGTTCACGTTCAAGAAGCCGAGAGAATGAATGCGAAAGCAATCGGATGAGAGAAGAGAATCTCTGCTTCTTGATGAAGGGCAACGGCGTGTACTCTCGGCGGGGATTTTGTGTAATTACGGAGTCAGAGAGCAGCTGTGCCGGTGCCTGTAACTGTACAACTTGAACATTTGCGGACATCTGCAGCCACTTGCAGACTCTTGGCGACATGCTTGGCAAGCACCTGTCAACAGGCGGCTTGCAGCTGTCGCGCAAAGACGCGCAGATAACCGCCCCGTTGCTTCATACCTTCATAAGAGTCTAGACTCTAGATTCCAACACGGAATTGCTTCGATTGCGTCGAATGCGTCCACTGCAGCCATCGGCCGCGGCTGTCTTCCGTACGTGACCTCGGCGACGTGACGTGACGTGACGTGAAACGGCTGGCCTCGACTCGTCCCAACCCCCGCCCTAATTTCCTATTCCTGCAAAGCTGCAATCGCGATTTGTGCCCCCCTTTCGTATCGCCGCTCCGTCCCCCGTTGTGACTCCAAACCCGTTTGCGACGCCCTCCCGAACGCGACAAACCCAAACTTTGTTTTATACCTCCTTCTTCCTCTTTGCGTCAACCGTCTCTTATCCTGCGAGCTCTACTCCGTACAACTCTAATAAATCTACAATATTACGACCCCGCAGGCGCCACAGATTTGGGCCGCCCTGATCCGTCAACCTTGCTCACCAGACGTCAGCTCGGCTTGATAAGAAACACACCCTGTGAGGCGTCCGCACATTGGCCAACCGTCGACCATGAGAGCGCAAGTCTCGAGCTGCGCTCTTCACACGTCCGTCCTTCGCTGAGGGCTTCTCATCGTCATGCGATAGATTGTCGTCTCTCCTTGTCTCATTGCTACGACCGTCCTGCGGTTGTTTTTGTCCGCAATAACAAGCCAAGCACCGACCACAACAACTTTGAATTTCCTCCAAAGCCAGAAAGTCATTTTATATTTTGCGTCGCAAACGTATCCCTTGAAGAAGAAATCAAGACGACATATCAAACCGCAACTAAACTCGTTGGCGCAACTTCGCACCTTTCTTCGCTTCTCTCTACTCAACAACGAATCATGTCGTCTCTCGAAGCCAAGATCGTAGTTCTTGGCGCCCAAGGCGTGGGAAAGACCTCCCTCGTCATGCGCTATTGCAAAGGCGCATTTAATCCATCTCAAATTACATCAACTGTTGGCGCAAGTTTCTTGACAAAGCGGGTTGTCGACTCCGACTCGGACACCATCGTGCGACTCCAAATCTGGGACACAGGTTCGTTCACGCCCACATTCACCTATAGACGAGATATTTGGGGATAATCCTAGATGGGGGCGGCCCTGAAGAGACACAAACAGCCTCTTCCGATCCAAAGAAACATGGCTAACTTTTCTTCTACTTCTGACCAGCCGGCCAAGAGAGATTCCGATCTATATCACGGCTCTACTACCGCGGCGCGAACGCCTGCATCCTGTGCTACAGCATAACCGACGCCCAGTCGTTTGCCCAAATGGGCGTCTGGCTCACCGAACTACGGCGCAACCTCCCCCACGACGTCGTCCTGCACGTGGTAGGCACCAAGGCCGATATCGTCGCCCGTGACCCCTCGACAAGACAAGTCCCCTTTGAGCGCTGCATCGCCTACGTGGCCGAGAACCTCGCCCCAGGAGTCGGCGGCACGCCTCCCGCCACGGCGTCCACCCCCCAACAAAGCTCGGCCTACCTACCCACCAGCGTGGAGCCGCGAACACCCAGCTCCAAGAGAAGTTCGGGCTTCTGGGCCCAGGAAGTCGGATGGGATGCCTGCCATGAAATCAGCGCCGAAAACGGCGAGGGCGTCGAGGAGGTTTTCCGCGTCGTGGCCCGGAAGCTCGTGGAGCAGAACCGCAAGATGCAGCAGGCTCTCCTGCTGGCCATGGCGAACCCGGAGACTCCTGCTTTTGAGGCCGGTGCGGAGGGAGGCTACTTTGATGCGTTGAACCCGAGGAGTAGTTTCCGTGTGGGACGCGACCGGCGAAGCTGGTTGTTTTCGCCTGCGTTTTCGCCTGCTGTTACCGTGGACCGAAATGGGGCGACTGCGCAGGATTATTATGAGGATGATGTGTCCAAGAGGCGACGGAACTGCTGTTGAACGGGTGTACAGCCGTGGACTTTTGCAAGGCAGCAAGCATGGACTTTTACGACGTTGTTTTAGTCTTTGGGGTTTCTTCCCATTCAGTCTGCTTATACGCTTTCTGTTCTTTGTATCTTTTTCTGCTCTTTTGCTTTGCTTTTCTATGCCCTTTTGTTTTCTCCTTTCTTATTTTTGCACCCTGCATATCGTTTGGTCGGATTCCGGTTTTTCTGAATACCTTTCCTATTTTTCTCTACTGTGCACTTCATCATTCGATCTCTCATCTCTTCATCCACGGTTCGGTGTTTTGGTCAGCATTTCCCTCTTCCATAAGATCTGCTAGCTTTCCTCTTTTTTCTTTGCCTTCCTTTTCTTTCTCATCCCCATGTCCTTCTTCTCATTGTTCTCTTCCTCTCTCTATACTCATCCTTTCCATATTTGTTTCACTTCTTCTATGACCCATCTTAGAAGCGCTTATTCACATTATGACCTTAGTACGACGCGACCTGTTTTAATGTTCCCATGTATTTATGTCTTCATTTACGTTTTTTCTTGTATCCGAATGTATATCATGTCAAGGCGTGGACAATGGCATCATGGCAGCCCTGCTTTACATCACACGACTGCATGAATGGGGGGAGGACTGGAAAGGAAAGGAAAGAAAGGCAAGGCAAGGCAAGGCAAGGCAAGGCAAGGGTCCAGGACGGGGTTGGATCTAATTCATATATTCATGGGGCGGTCATGCCCTTTCGTTGCCAGACACAGTACTAATTATTTGCTCGGCTGGTATCGGTCATGGGTGGAGTCGCGAGGTTCTCTTCCCTTCTACTACCTCTCAAACTCTTTGTATGGTCTCACCACACATCTATACCCCCTATTTACTATTCGTTCTTGATGAGAAAATAAAAGAAAATACGGAACTGTAAGGAGCCTTTCCGTCCAGATCCCACCTATTTGACTATGAGTCTATGCATGATACATCCATCGCCTTCGCCTTGGTGATAACAAGGAAAGTCGAAACCACAATGAGCCTGTTCGTTTAAAACCCTCCCATCTGACTGCTCATCATCCTGATGACAAAAGGAAAGACGTAACTATTCCACCAAAGTCTCCTTCCCCTCACCAACATCATCCCTCACCGCCGGCGCATCCGGAACCTCCACCCCCATCACCCGATACTCCATCCCAACATACCCATCACTCACAACCAACACATCCACCGTCCTACCCCCCCGGCCCTGCTGCCCCTCCGGCAACTTAACCACCACCGTCCGCGCCGCCTCCGAGCCCGTCGCATTCGTCTTCCCTGGAGTAGTCCACGTAAGTCTCTTGATAGCGAGGACCTGATCGCTCGCCACATCCGCCACGAGCACAAACCAGCCCTCGGATTGAGCTTTCGGGAACTTGGGCGCATAGATGTGCGCATTGCGATCTACGAGAGGATTGATGCGCTTGATATTGATGGTTAGAGAGCCAGCTGTGACATTGGCTGTTGAGATGGCCATGTTGGGAAGCATGGAGGCAGCACGGGTGAAGCTTGCTTGTTGAGAAGTTGGTAAACCGAGTGTTTTGAAGAGTGTGGTGATTTCGGCTGGCGAGGAGGCACTGATCTTGGCGAGATGCTGTGAAGCGGCGTCCAGGGATGTGGCGGCCTCGGGCTCTACGCCGGGGAGGATGGAGATGGCGGGATCGGTGGGCCAGCGGGCGGACTTGATGCACTGGAGGAGGGCCATCATTTGTAGACACGAGGAGAGGTAGCCTAGTTCGGCGAGGACGTCGATGGATGCCTGGATGATACGAATGGCTTGATCCAGGACGGAGGTCTGGTCGCCGACGTAATCTGTGATGGGAAGCTGGATGCGCGACATGTGTGCTTGGAGGAGCAGGAAGGCCTTGACGTGGGGATCCCACATGGGGAGACCAAATGCGTGGCCCGGGTAGGGCAGATTGGTGGACAAGGTCTCGTTGATGATGTCTTCGTTGTGGCGAACGGGGAGCTCATCGTACTCGGTTGCGCCAGACATCCATGAGAGAACGTCGAGGAAGGACGCCTGGGCCTTGGCGTGTTGCACGAGGTGGCGGATGGTTATGTGCGAGAGGTAGTAGTAGCTCATGATCTTGCCGAGGGGGGTTGGATCAACGTCTCCGTTGGGGAATACTTCGATACACTTGGACTGCGCGAGTTCGTCGAGCGAATAGTTGACCATGTCCACCATATACTCGTTGGCCAGGTGCTGTGCGGCAACGGTGCTGTGTTCCTCGGCAGACAGCTCGAGGCCGTAGTACGATGGGTTCTTGTGCAGTCTGCGGAAGAAGAATGTCCATGTCAGGTAGTCGAGGGCATCTTGCTTGGTGACAATGGTGTCGGCCGCGACTTCGGCGCAGAGATGGTTGTCTAGCACAGTGTGCAGAGATGATTCTACGGGGAATCCTGTATGCAGGAAATGCTTGTAGAAATCCTTTTTGGAGTCTTGCGTGAAGATGCGGGCCACGCCTGAGGTGTCGAACTGGGGACGACCGGCTCGCCCGAGCATCTGAAGTACGTCAGTGAGGTCCATGTCCTTGTAGCCCTCTATTTTCGCATCGTAAAACTGCGTGCCCTTGACGACCACCAAGTGCGCGGGCAGATTGACACCCCAGGCGAGAGTGCTCGTCGCCACTAGAATTTGGATCTTGTTGTTGAGGAAGAGCTCCTCAGAGAGCTGGCGGTCCGACTCAACAAGACCGGCATGATGGAGGCCAATGCCAAAGTTGACGGCTTCTTTAAGCGCATCGTCCTTGATCCGCGACAGGTTCAGCTGCAAGTCTTCTTCGTCCATGCGTAAAAATCGACGGGGATTGTCTTCCATGCCGCAAAAGTTGATGAGGTCCTTGGCTGTGAGCCGCGTCTGTCGGCGAGACGCTACAAACACAATCACTGGCTTGTCGGGGCTGTGATTTTTGATGGCAAGGAATGTCGGTCGATTCATGGACTGCATTAACGGGCAGAACCCCCGGATGTCTGGGAACCCGTCAATATACAACTCCAGAGGCACAGGCCGCACGGAGTGTCTGAAGTTGAAGAGTCCCTCCTCGACACCAAGCCAGCTGCCTAGATCCGTAGCATTGGCACAAGCGGTGGACATGCCTAGAAGGCGAACCTTGTTCTGGGTTGTGGACGAAATGTAGTTCATTCGTGAGACAATGATTTCGAGGATAGGGCCTCGATCACTGGCCAGCAAGTGGATCTCGTCAATAATGACCAAGCTGACCTGTCTCACGTATCCCCTTGTCTGCCACGAACGCGAAATACCATCCCACTTCTCAGGAGTCGTGATGATAATATCAGCGTCCTGTATTGTCCTCGTATCCGGTGTGTTGTCGCCAGTCAACTCGACAATTTTCAGCCCAAGTGGGCGAGCCAATCTCTTCCCCCAATCCTTGACTCGTTCGCGAACAAGTGCCTTCATTGGGGCAATGTAGACGACCTTGGACTTGGGTCGCTCCCGGAAAGCCCACCACATGGCCAGTTCAGCCGCCACCGTCTTTCCACTGCCAGTCGGAGACCCGAGGAGGACGTTGGCCGGCGTGTGATACAAGGTGTGGAAGATTTGCGTCTGCATGGGGTTGAAGTACTGAAATCGCTGGGCGTATATCTCTTCCAGGCCAGGGTTCTTCAAGGCCGAGATTGGCAGTGGCTGTAAGTTGAGGAGTTCCGTGTACACGCTCTCCGTGTCTGGCCGAATAAGATGCTGGAACGACACAGGGGTGACGGTTTCGGCGCCGAGCCATCTATCTGACACGGCTCGAACATAGATCTGTGTCGGCAGTGGATCTGACAGCGGAATGGTGAAATTGAGCTCGTGATCATCGTGGAGCTTTTTCCTGTTGAGGATGAAGAATTCATGGTGATAGATTTCGGAAGTCTCTGAATTCTCGACCCAAATATAGAAAGATTCGGATGTTCCGTGGATTTGATCCTTCCATTGGAAATCCGGGATAACATGAAGCTTGACACGTAGTACATCACGGTTCAGCGGAGCGGTCTCAGCCTCGACATGCACCGTCGGGAAGTGATTCAGAATCTTGGCAATGTTCTTGCCTGCACTATGGTTGTGCACTAGGCTTCCGATCTCAACTGGGTCCATTTCTTTCATGGTCTCTATCGTCAGGTTATTCTTAGCATCCAGTTTGTTAAGGATGGGCTTTGCCAGATCGAACTGATGGAGAGGGTGCTGGAATGGCCAGATGCGCCGTTCAATCGACTTGGAGAGGGTCAACAGAACCAGACACTGGTGACCCCATCTCCTGTTCAGTGCCAGCATGAACAAGGCTCTGCAGATTCGACCAGACTGTTGGGCCACGTAGTTCATGTCGTTGGACATGGCAAAGTCTTCAAGCTGGTGTCTGGAAATGTACGTCTGCAGCAAAATATTTGTCTTGGATTGCGGAGTATCGATCCCTCCTTCAACATCGCACGGAACAACTTCATTCTTCAGGTGTATCAGCTCATTCGCTTCCGTGTCTCTTGACTGGATATTGTCGAATTCGCCGCTCATGCTGATCATCTTCAGGACGTCCGCCTCTGTTGCTTGTGGCTGCATCATGGTGTTGAACACCTGAATACTCGTGTGCAGGATGTAGTACTGGCTTGCGATGCGGCCAATGTCCTTGCTTCGCAGCTCTTCTGTCCGTTCATTGAAGATAATCATCTGGCACTGCTGCAGGGTTTGCGCCGCTTGAATTATCAGTTTACGCCTCCGCTGTACCAGTTGTGGGTCGTCGCGAAACTCGGACCACTCGATGCCATAGGAGGTAGGGCTCCTTTGCATACGAACGAACAAATAAGAGTATCCTAACCACTGTACTGCATCTTGAATAGAAGTCACAGTTCCGAGCGCAATCTCCGCGTTGAGGTTGTCCACCAGCTTGGCAGAAAATCTGGACTCGATGGGCTGCTGCTCCGTGATAGCCCTCAAGTAATGAGCCAGTTTGTCATGGCTGGTACAAATCATGCCGATACCAGTGTCCTCAAACTGCGGGCGACCAGCGCGACCGAATATCTGCAACACATCCAGAATGCCAAGATCCACGAACTTGCCATCCTGGGCGCTGTACACCTGTGTCCCCTTGATGATCACAGCAGCAGCGGGCAAGTTGACACCCCAGGCCAGCGTAGCAGTACAACAGAGAACTTTGAGAACTCCGTCAGCGAAGAGTCGCTCCATGAGGTTTCTGTCTGCTCTTGCCATTCCTGCGTGATGAATCCCAATTCCCTTGGACAGCAGATCTCGGATATCCTTGGCGCGGCTAGACTTCATGTCGCGACAGGCCTGGTCATACTTGGGATGCCCGCTGGGATCGAACAAGTCCATGCAGAATTGCTCAATGGCCTTTTGATGGAGCGTTTTAGCAGTAACCATCGTGTCCCGACGTGAATGGACAAAGACCATGACTTGATGATCTCTCTCAAGCATTTCCTTGACCTTGTCAAAGGCAACATTGTCCAAGTTCTCTTTGTACGACCCGACTTTGCCCTTCTCCTTGTCCTGCTTCGACTCGGCCTTGCCCTTGTCGGAGTTCTCCTTGTCCTGCTTCGACACGGCGGGTTTTTTCCTGACTCCAATGAAATGTTGCTCCAGAGGGACTGGACGGAAAGACGCATCGAAATAAAACATGCCAACTTGCTTGTTGACCTTGAGAAAATCGGCTACATCCACATAGTTGGGCAACGTGGCACTGAGGCCAACAACACGAATGAGTGACTGCGTGCTCTCAACCTGCCGCTCCGTTCGTGCAACCAGAGATTCGAGTACAGCGCCGCGTTCATCATGAAGCATATGAACCTCATCTATGATGAGAAGTTTAACCTTTTGAACAAGTTCCGTGTCTCCCGTGCCTTTTCTCGTAACAACATCCCATTTCTCGGGAGTCGTGACGATGATTTGCGTTTGCACGATTTCGGATTTCGTGAGCTGCATATCACCAGTGTACTCGCGGCATTGGACACCCAACCAAGCGAGGCGTTTTCCCAGCTTCTCCGTGACTTCCGCTGCCAGAGCCTTCATTGGAGCAACGTACACAATCTTGAAAGCGTCAACATCGACAGCAAACTTGGTCGCATCGGGGTTCTTAAGAGGATGCGGATGCACGTGTTGGCCGATAGTATGCAGTATCGTGAGCATAGCAGCGTCAGTTTTACCCTGAGAAAACGTTAGTCAGTCAAGTTCTGCCTTGTAATGTAAGAGTACCTCCCAAGTCAACTATCCGAAACTTACCGCGCCGGTTGGTGCGCAAATCAGCATGTTCTCGCTCGTCTTGTATCCAACAGGGTACATTAGGCTTTGCATGCGATTCAACGTCTTGTATCCTTTGAACGTGTTCCGACACAGGCCATCCAGATCCGAGATGCTGACGAGCTTCTCGCCCGGACCGAGAACACCCTTTCGTCCAGCTGGAACGGCGTATTCTTCGTACTTTTCGAATTGGAGATGCTGGGTTCCAATTGGGAGGCCGTACTTTTTGCCAGTAACGCTCAGTGTATTTCCAGCCTGGTATGCCTGGTACACGTGAGGATACTGCGGCTCCTTCTTGCTTGCAGGCGCCAGGCTCGCCGTCTTGTGCTCAAGATCCTGGCGTCGAAGGGCCGCTTCTCTTTCTGATCTAGTCAACAGACGGCCGCCTTCGGAGACATCTTGCAGGTCGCTAGCTTTCAACGAGGCCAACAGGTCATCCTTCTTGGACAACACGTCGATGATGAAGTCGAGATCGTCAAATCCAACCAAGTCCGTGAGCTCCGCCTGCAATTGCTCCTCCGATCGACCCGATGCGAGCAAGCTCGTCAACTGACTCGGGAAGACGTCTGAGGCTAAGCCGTTGTTTAATGCAATGGCAGCGGACCGGTCCCAGAACCAGGCTTGGCCACTTTCTCCGTCTTCTGGCGCGACCTCGTCTAGGTCCGCAAAGTCACTGCCATAGCCATCGTCGTCGTCGTCGTCATCCGAGATGAAGTCCCATACATCCCCGACGCTGTTACCAGACGAGAACCCCTCCAGATCGTCGTCGCCATCGGCGTAGCTCTCTGTGGGTTGAAAAGAAGCAGGAAGCTTAAGACTTGCGAGAGCAGCCTGCATGGCTGCAAATTGTTCCCTCCATGCTGCCTCTGCAGTCATGAAGTCAGCGGACGCCATGAAGATGAGCCTGGAAGTGTTCGAAGAGTACACTTGGTGGCTGAGGAGCTTAAGCCGAGATATTTCCCGTTTCTGACAGTGAAGACGGAGCCAGATTCGAGTGGCAGTCGTGGTTTGGAGTCTACAGCTTACTGTTCTGCGCCGCTGTGAATCTGATCGACATTCCGAGACCAAGTGACGGCCTGACGAGTCACAGTGCCCCACAATGCCCAAGCCAGTGGACCAGAAACCCCTCCAATCCACTATCAACGGTGGGGCATGTGACGGCGTTCGGCAACATTCAGGATTCAGGACTCAGGAGGCACCTGCGTCAACCGCCGCAGCGACCGACCATCTGGACACATACAAACCGCCGCGAATCTTCAACTCACCTTACCTCTCTCCCAACCGACGAGATAATCCGCCGGCACTTTTGATCAGCTCCCGCGCGCAAGCACTCCAACATCCGCCGACCCGACTCACCATCATGAAGCTGCACTACATTGGCGTAAGTCGTGACGACGGGACCCGTCTCCTTGTCATCCGTCCGCGCAAAGACTCACTGCTCACCACTCATCGCCGTTCAGATCGTTCGCAACGAGGACAAGCCCGCCCACGAAATCGTCGCCGAAAAGGAACTCAGCGCATATTCTCGCTTTACCCGTAACAAGTCCGTCCCCGTCAATGCCGCGACGCCCCCCTCGCGTTCCTCGCTGAATGTCACCATGCTCTACCGGCATACAAACCTCTTCTCAGCTGCGCTTCCATCAGCTGTTGATTTTGTGTACTTTTTATCCGGGTTTCTCAGTCGACAGACTCGCTAACATGAGACCTGGTTCTTTAGTTATGGCGAATTCATGACCCTTTTCGCAAAGACCGTCGCCGAGAGAACAAAGCCCGGACAACGACAGGATGTTGAAGAGCAAGGTAACTACGCCCAAGCGCACAGCGACACTCCTCACAACCCTCCCTCCTTCCCTCCCTCCCTTAGATTGCAAGTCCCAATTCTTACACGGTCCCCAATGATTAGACTATACCTTCCACGCCTACGGCCGCTCTGAAGGCATCTGCGGCATCATCATCTCCGACCACCAGTACCCCGCCCTCGTAGCCCACCAGCTCCTCAGCAAAGTCGTCGACGAGTTCCTCTCCGCCCACCCCCGATCATCCTGGCAGAGCGGGACACCCGAACTGCCCATGCCAGAGCTGAAGCAGTACCTGGCCAAATACCAGGATCCGCAGCAGGCAGACAGCATTATGAAGATCCAAAAGGAGCTAGACGAGACCAAGATTGTGCTGCACAAGACGATTGAGAGTGTCTTGCAGAGGGGAGAGAAGATTGATGATTTGGTGGCTAAGAGTGATGGGTTATCTTCGCAGAGCAAGATGTTCTACCGTATGTGTCTTCTTTCCTTTTCTAGTTCCCTCTTAATCACGAAGGAGACGTATGTCATGACCTTTCCTCTTCCTTTTACTAACACGTGTTCCCAAACTCAGAGCAAGCCAAGAAGCAAAACTCCTGCTGCGTGCTGATGTAAAGTAGACCCAGATGACAACGGGTCTGCTTTATAGGAGGAACATGCTTCGTCTATACAGCTGGTCCTCCGCCGAGTACTTCATAGAATAATGGGCTACAGTCCCGGTATATCAATCTTCATCCCGAGCAAGCTCCCTCACCGCCACTACTTGATCCACCTCTCTCACCTTCAGGCTTCTTTAGTATGAGAATGGATGCAGAAGCTCTCGTTTTCTCGACATTATGCCCGCATTTTGCGTGGCTTGTCTGAGAAACGAAAATGGATATGGAGTCTAGAAGGCAGAATGGCCACAAGAAACACATACACCTAATGAGATTCAAAGAAATTCATACATAGCAGGGCCGGTACGATGCCGGCCCCTTTCGTCTATTTACGCACATCTTTAATATATTCAAAAGAAAAAAAGTAATCGCCTATCATGAAGCTGGAATCAATGCGCCTGTTGTGCCCATATGCCTGTGTCATCTTGCCTTGTAGTCCCAGCCTACAAGGTCCTTCCTTGGCTTCATCAGGTAAGCCTGTGTGCCACCGATAGATCCGATCCATACAAAAGAAAAGAAAAAAGAAAGTGAGAATGGAAATCTTCCTCGAGTGTGAATTGTAAAATGTATGAATCTCGACAGAGCGTGTCTGCACCTCGGAGACAAAAAGTGTCACCTCACCATCGGGCGCACGCGCTCATTCTTTCGTAATTTCGCCAATGGAGCCAAAGTGTCCTTCTTGGCGTCGATCAATCGAGGAGTTGAGTTGGTTGTCTCGACAGCGAATTTTCCATTCACCGGGTGCATTCGCAAAGGACCCAGTAGATGACGTTGGTCTCTGGAAACACTGATCTGGCGTGCAATGGAAACTTGCACAGCATCTACGACGACTCCTGCTTCCACTTCGAGCGTTTCTTCCTCGGATAGCTCAGAGAGGCTAGCTTGGCTGACGTTGGAAGATGAGTGGCCACCGCTTGTGTGCGTGTAGTTGCTGAGCCTCGGTCTTTGATGCTGTGGCGCTGAAGAAGCATTGTCCGTTTTGACGAGCGCATTTAGGCCGTTTCGCCTGGATGGTGAGCGGCTAGGTACTTGTTGTCTGGCAGGTTCATCTGTCACGTCGTCGAAAAGAAGTTTCGGCCGAGATGCAGTTGAGTCGTATTTCGGTGACGGAATGTGGAACTTAGATCGTAGCTGTGGTCGACCATCTTCGCTCTTTTGGATTGTAAGAGGCACTTTCGGGTTGCGTCCTCTTACAGACGCAAGTCTTACTATGTGAGGCGCCGGTGGTTTCTCACCGTTGGGTTTGTCCACGTCTGAAACGGCGTCGTTGGAATGCCTGGTCAAAGCCGGAGATGGATTCGGACTTGTCTTGGAGCTGCTTTGTCCGGAGTCGAGGCGTAATGGTAATAAAGAGGGCGAATTACCACCAAAGCTACTCTTTCGTTTGGGAGCAGGCACCTCTTGTTGTAGAGCGCCATTCTCTCCGTCCTCCTCTTTGAGGGCCTGGATTTTGTCATGCGTATTTTGTCGACGCGATAAGAGCGATGCTGTGCCGCGGCGGTCGAGAAGACTTGCAAACATGACACTATATCGCTCCAGTGTGATATTGGGTATCTCGACATCTAAAAGGGCCTCCCGACTGGGTTTCTCTGGAGGCTTTCTCGACGTCTGTGGGTGACGTGTATAATTTTGGAAGCTCTCATAAGATGGAATGGCGGGAGGCGCATTGACGGGAGACGGCTGCGCGGGGGATGCATGGGCGGGAGATGCATGGACGGGAGACGCATGGGCGGGAGACGAATAGGCGGGAGACAGGTGAGCGGGAGACGGATAAGCGGGAGACGGATAAGCGGGAGATGGATGAGCGGAAGACGGATGAGCAGGAGACAGATGAGCGGAAGACGGTTTATCGAGAGGCGAATTGGCGAGAGGAGGATAGACCGGAGGCGGATTGACGGGGGGCGGTCGTCGTCGTCGTCTCGACGAGGCAGGCTCTGTTAGAGATCTCTCGATAGGTCTTCGGGGAGGCGAGGACGGCGCATCTCGTGGACTGTCGGACAGAGTCTCACGCGAGCTCACAGTGTTGGATATAGTTCGCGTAACGGTTGCGTGTAGTGGTAACGATGGGTGCTGGTCTTGACTCCGGTCTGCGAACTTGGCACGCATCGACTTTGATCTGCCAAGAAAACCCCATTTCTTTGATTTTGTCCTCACCAACCCCCCATCTTTTGGTAGCTGTTCGTCAGTTTCGCATTCCTTCGGGGCCGAAACCGTGGTTATGACTTGTGGTTGCGCTGAGAAGACATTATGATCCAATGCAGGGCTTCCAAGAGCCATTCCGATGGCTATGATGCCCATTCCACCGACCTCATCGATGGGAGCCCCGCCATGACCCTTAGACGTCATTTCGACTTCTTGTTCGGAAGCCTTGGGAAGCGCACTACCGCCTAATTGCCGGGAGATGGTATAATTGAATTTGTTGTGCGGACCGATTTCCGGATCGTGACCTCCGACGATGCAAACAGGGGGCTGATGCGTTTTTGGCAGTCTCGATTATCGCATCAGTCAGGTATCGTTCGGTAGCTCGAAGGTGTTCGCCAATACGCGGGGAGGGGCTTCTCGCCGCAAAGATGATTCGCGGTTGATTGCGCTATAAGTACACTTAACGTATCGGGACGTCGGCACATAAATCGCAGGAAGCACAAAATTCTGAGCGTTCTGGATAGTGCGTTGTATACCAGGCGAATTTTGATAGCAGCGAATCGGGGTGTCGTGTGTTATTTCAAGAATAGCGCTTATGCTCACGGAGGTAATTTAGGTACAGTGAGAGTTTAACGGGCCACCAACAAGCAAACTGCCTCATGTGAGAAGAGCTTTCACTCCTTGATGGTGCTTTGGGCAAGATGTATGTAGAACAAAAATGTGACGGGAGAGGCAGAAGTGAAGGTGCGTTGAAGACCACGAGAAGTCGTTGGCGCCAAGACGTTTCGAGATAAGGCGTTTCGGAATTCGAAGTGTGGTGGCAAGGGTGGTAA
The DNA here is from genome assembly GCA_029405325.1 of Claviceps purpurea. Classification (NCBI taxonomy): domain Eukaryota; kingdom Fungi; phylum Ascomycota; class Sordariomycetes; order Hypocreales; family Clavicipitaceae; genus Claviceps; species Claviceps purpurea. The sequence goes on along the minus strand of CM055783.1, from coordinate 297,609 downwards.
GCCAGTGCGACTCTGACAACAATGAGACCGTGCTTCCAGTCTATTCAAGCTGGTTTAAAAATAGTATTCAGAAGCCGAGAGGTTTTCGCTGAGTTGAGTTGCGTTGTTGAGTTTGCGCGAGGAAGACGCATTCAGGGTCGGTTTGCTTAAGGGTTGGGGAGTCAGTCTACCGGCCGAGATTAATACTGTTAATTAATCCCCAGGGCGTGAAGGACCCCAAGGTACTCCGTAAATCTGGCGGCCCAAGACTAAGGATTATAGGCAAAATTGAGCAGTCCGAATATTCTCCTCCTGACGCTTCTGTCAGGTGGTGAGCATGTCATTCGCCCACAAGCAAAGCAGCCTTGGCGGGCAACTGCGCCAGCACGAGGAAGACTTCCCCCACAACTTACAAGCCAAGGCATCATTGCGAGCCGCATACATATAGGTACATACATACGTACATACCTACATACCTTGAAGCCGAACGGGCAACCCGGCACCGCGGTGATCCATGCTGGGGCGCTGGCAAGGCAATCAATCGCGGAGCGTCGTGGTTTCGGCAGGTAAACCGCCTGTCATGCCACGAACCCACCCATGTCCCGACTTCTGCATTGTCTGCAGGATCAAATTGGCGGGAAGGGCTGATTCAAGAATCAAGATTGATGAGAGCGCGAGGGGTGCACCAGGAACGCCCTGGAAAGCTCATCCGCGTCAAATTGAACTGGGGCTTTCCCCTGCTTGACAATGTGCATTGTCAGGCCTCGTCATGGAGCTAGACGAGCAGGATGGAAATCGAAGATGAGCCCAGAGTACAAATTCAAAGATCTCCGAGACCAAATCCCAGGTCTGTGGACCAGTTGGATCATGGATGGATGAATGAATGGATGGGATGGGATGGAGTGTCAGCCGAAGTATGTAGCGGATTTCTGCGACGTCGCCCGTGCGTGCCGCTTTCATTTCACGATCCAGAGAACCGTGGAACCCGTGATGGCTGGCGATTCTGAAAGGGGCAAGAGACGGACGCTTTGCTGGGTCGCTGCTTCCATCGTGCGGCGTATGTAGATCCCGACTAGCCCCATTCGGACTTTGTCCCTGTACTCCGTAAAGTCAAATCGTCGGGGCATCTGCCATCTGCCATCTGAGCTTCATCTTGGACCATATTTGTGGCATCTGTCTCCAGGGCCCAGTGTCGACAATTCCAAGGTCAATAGGCAAGATGACCTGCCGCCATCTGTGCCACCCGAATACATGTGCAGGACATCGGAAGACACCCGGGTGCGGCTGCGCTAAACAAGCCCCTGAGAGGAACAGGGCTACCTAATTAGCGACTCAACAGGTATTAAATAAAAGTTACGGAGTATAATACGGAGTAAGTGCACCCCTACGAGCGTCGAGCACTCAAGAGTTCTTGCAATGTCATGTCTCCTCATATCTCCGCCCGGTATGGAGAGGCCAAGGAAGAGTGCTGTCGCTCCTTGCAATTACCCCAACTCCGTATTCGTAGAAGTCAACGTTGTCCGGAAAAAGGAAAAAAGGTTTCCGGTACGCCCGGCGGTAGAACGAGTCGATGCAACCCCAACAAGGCTGCAGCCATTCATCTTGGCCGAAACGGGCAGTCGAGAGGCCTCACGGCCAATAAGCCTGCTGGGGTTGGCCCGTTGTTACCTATGCCAGGGGCAACTTACACTGTTACACACCGCATGTCTCATCTTCCCTTCCGCGCACGTCACGTCCTTTGTGTGTTCTTTGCCTGCAATGTGCATGCCGCAAGCCGTTATAACTTATGCCGTAGGTATGCCGCTTGCCGCTTGCATGGGAGCCAGCTCAAGGGGCCGGACCGTGAAATCCGCGCGCGAACTTAATCCTCTGATTCCTCTCGAGGCGGCCTCGCCCGCGGCCGCGATTGAGATGCCCAGTCCGCTCCTTGCTGTCCACAGCGATAATGAGCCTCAGATCGAGAACTGTTGACGTTAGATCCAATCAGGCTTCAAGACCCCAGCTGCCCGCACAGGTACATGGCCGTTAGCCCTGAAGTCGGCCGTTAATCATGGGAAGCTACAGGGGACCTCAGGAGACATTCTCCGGACTTGACGCGACTTCGTTGTCCACTGGATGATAAATTTGACTGATTTCGGATGAAGGACGTATTCCACACGACTTCTGGCGCACAATACCTATTGCGTTGCATTGCCTCGCTCGACCCCAGAAAAGAAATATGCTTCACGCAAGCGCATACGAGCAACAATGACCTCAGCTAAGATGACGACAATGCAAACAATACGGAGTTGTAGCCCTCTCGATCTAAGGTAGGTATGTACTCAGATACATCTGGTGTTCTGGATAAGGATCTGAAACAGGACTGAGGACTGGGGCATTGTTCGAGAAGAGAAGCATGGACCATTCGTACCGAATGTAGCGGTGTCCCCTTGCGGCGACAAACTGTGACCAAAATGATTTACAGAGTACTGTCTGCTGTATTCTAGGTAGTGGTATGTTCTCAAAGTTTGATGCGCCAAAACGTGTCAATGGCCACACAATGGCGATAAGAGATGCTACCTATTCGCAACTGTGCTTGTGCCTTTGAGCTTTGCTTTCGTTTACAGCACGACGTTCTTGTCAAGTGAGCGGCGTTCAAGGATTATTCGACGATCAGGGGCCAATAATTGGACCTGGAGTCGGTGTCAAGACAACGATAGTACCTACTCATCGCTGATTGTACTTATTGTGCATTTTTGAACCATTCTTTTTGGGCAATTAGGTATTAAGCTTCTCTAATTCCTGAATGGACCTGGTGGCATGACCAGGCACAACACGTATGTATACTCGATCGTAAGTCTCGAATGGAGGCTCCCGGTCGACCGCAACACGAGCATCGCGCCCCTCACTCCGACTGCCCATGGCAATTCGCAAGCTTCGCCTACCTATGTAATGATTTTTGGGGATGAATTGGACAATTATCCCCGACATGACAGTGAACATTTTTACCCGAAGTCCTCCCCGCAAAATTTCGGTCCGGACGACAGTTATCTTCCTACCTACTCGTCAATGTAGGTTTGCTGGACAACATGCTAGGGATGAACCATGCCCACAGGGCATTACTTCACAAAGTTGCGTATCGCGACAATTGGGTCCATGATACGCCTACCTACATACCTACTCTTCTTAACCGCAAAGACTGGTCCAGGGCTTCGAGAACCGCCATCACTCATTCGGCGTCATGTTGCCAGAGCAAAAAACGCGCAAGTTTGGTTGAACGGTACTTGTATTACAGCGGAGAACTCGCGTTGCAGGTAATCCATCTAATCGTTTCACAGCTCGCGATGGTGAAACTGCCGCTGCTTGAGTTCTCGATATGCTTCGCGCGTAAGTAGCTACTGCTTAATGAAAGTAAGCGCTTCTGACCAGCTCGTTCTCCTGGTGCAATCCAGTACATAGGGCAATGCGCAAAAGTTGGGGGACTGAAACAGCATCGCCAGGACGAGGGTCCTGACCAAGTTGTTGTTACTGGGACCCCAGGACCTGGCACCTCCATACGAGGAGATCATACGGGTTTTCTGCGAAGCGAAAGACCTCAATGAGAAAACGGTGATTCTTCTTCCCTAGCCGCAGTGACAGGAACTTTCCATTTCATGCTTTCATCGCACTCGACGTCGGCGAGGAGTCGGGTGCGCACGCCACTGCACCACTGCATGGTTCCCGCCTACCCGCCGCTTATATACAAGGCTGCGGAATATACATACATTAATGCCATCGACGATGGGCCAAGATTCGGTATTTCAAGCTAGTATTGTACCCTCTGCTAAAAGCAGGACCCTTTTCCAGTAAAGTCGGCAATTGCTGCCTTTGACTTGCTCATGGACCGTCTTGGACTCTTGGTCATGAATCAATCTTGGCGGCCTTTGTTCCCCCTATTTCACCATTCACCACGGCCCGTGAGCAGAATGTTTCGGACTGGACCTGCGCACCAAGCTCTTTCGTGTTGAGAAGGCATTGTTGGGTGAAGGCTGACTGGTTTTCCGCTGGGCAGCATGACAATGGGCCGTCGGCATCGAGATCATGAGATGTTGCTTGTCAAAGGGTGGTACCGTCACCGGGCGAGATGCCTCTTCTGAATCTGAAATGACCATGCAGATGTTTGGGGGGGGGTTGAAGGTTCCAAGCGAGATAACCGTAATGAACGCATTTCCAGAAACGCTTGACGCGCCCGACGCAGTACGGAGCTGCTAAAGCGCAGCAGATAGAACCTTGGCCGAATGAAACCCCCTTCGCATCAGCTTGGCGTGCCATCTGCAGCACCGCATGACAACACGTTTCTTTGTGGCATCAAAGCTTGCGTTGTCACTTGTTTGAACTTGTGTTTCCATTCCATTCCAGCTCCATGGTGGGGTTTTCGTCGGCTACTGGTCTCCAAAGCCACGAGGTACCCCTCCTCCAAAATTTGCGGCGTGGAGACTTCCTCCGTCAGAAGCTATTGGCTGATAAGCTGTGTCAGTGTTGACCTTGGCTGGCTACGGCAGCAACGGAGGGGCAGAATCGAATCGGACCGCGTTACTGTACGGTGTGGTGTACCCATTCACACAAACAACTCGTCCCGTCTTTTTCAACCTCCGACTCATCATCGACTTCCGCGCGCTACTCGCTACCAACAACCCAACGGTCCCCTTCCAAGGCTGTCATACACCTCCTTGCTCTCCGAACTCCAGTCTCCTGCTCTTCAGACTTTTCACCATGTCGTGGCAAGGTGCGTGTCCACAACTTTCAGTCGTCTGAACTGATTACCCCTCCCGCGGTGTTTGCTTTCTCGCCGTCTTCTCCCGAGTCATAGCTCCAGCAACTGATACGCTTCGTCCACAGCATATGTCGATACTAGGTAACACTCTCACCGAGCTCATCTGAAACTTTCACCCGTTGCCGTCTCCCTCGCCTCCTAATCCGCCGCATATACCCGACGCGTACAAATTTGCTGATGGACATGCTATCAGCCTGGTGGCCACTGGCCACGTCGACAAGGGTGCGATTATTAGCGCAGCTGGTGACAGCTCTTGGGCTGCCTCCGCCGACTTCCAGGTAAACGAATGCCTTCCATTGCTGATATACGATCATCTCCACCTCAGGGAATGCTGTGCAGACGGCTGACAAGCACCCTTTTTTTTCGGGAGGGAAATACTACAGCTGAAGCCTGAGGAGATGAAGGCGATCTCAGCCATTGTCAGCGGTGACGATGCCGCCAAGGACAAGGCTTTCGCGGACGGTCTTTTTATTGCTGGAAGCCGATATGTCGTGGCCCGCGCTGATGGCCGAAGTATCTATGCTCGATCGGTACGTCAAAGAGGAGCCTGGGTCTCTCAGCCCTGTGGCACTTCCTGATGCAATTCATGCCCTATTGCTGACTCTTTCTTCTCTTCTGTACCTTATATCTAGGGCCGATTGGGTGTCGCCATTGCCAAGACCAAGCAGGCCATTGTTGTCGGCCACCACGGCGAGGCCCAGGTTGCGGGCAACACCAGCTCGACTGTTGAAGGCCTGGCTGATTACCTCATTGGCCAGGGATACTAAGCATTGGGGACGAGACTGGGGAAGGATGGCGGAACTATACAAAAAGCGAAGTCGAGTAAATGTCACAAATACATGACCATCAGGTGTCTATACAATTCAAGCTAGCGCGTCATTTAAGTACCATCAGCTACGGAGGCTAGAACTCTCTTGCCTGGGATGTTCCTAGCCTCGGAGAGAGTGTCGATGAATTAGACTGTTTTACCACGTGCTGATGCGATTCCTTGCAAGACGTGGTATGTATTTCCTACAACTTTGCATGGTAAATTGTACACTTTTCCCCTCCTTGACGCCAAGTAACTATGGACTCGATACTGTCAAACTCAAATTAATTCGGTCTCCAATACTCCCGTCCCTCTGAGACCTTGTGCCAAATGTTATTCCGTCCCTTCTGTCGGGACCGCACAACACAGACCCTTTTGCAAATCCAACACCTTCCATCAACCGATTCCGAAGATGCAAAAGCATTTCATCATGTATTCTGCATCGCCCGCAATGCATGGATATTTTCGCCTATCCGTTGCTCTTCTTGTGTCTGTATTAGTTCCTTTCTTTGCTCGTAGACATTGCGACGAAATAATCTCGCCCCATCACTGCACCGAACATACAGAAAGAAACCACACCGTCTCGCGAATCAAACTGGCAGTTCCGCGTTTCGACGCCCCAGCCCTATCCGATCAACCACCATACCAATGTACGGTCCAATAACAGGGATTCCCGTCGCAAATGCCGCAATGGTGCCGAAGAAATCTCCAAATAGGACCGCGATGCCGTACAGCTCGATTAAGAAGCCGATGAACGTCCAGCGTACCAGGATCAGGATGAGACCGGCGAAGAAGGCTGCTGTGCCTTTGGCCTTTTGTTTCCGCGCAAAGAACAAGAGTGTCTTTTGAGGCCCAATGATGATGGTGAGGCCGATGAGGAAGAGAATCTGTGTTTTACTGCGTCAGAGCTGTCACCTCGTCCATCCTTTATACGAGCTATTTTTTCCCCGGCATCTGTCCCCATGCTTGTAGCTCTGCCCTCACGGAAAGCGGAAGTTTCGGGGTCGGACGACGGAAAGATCGTAGATCGTGGCTCGTGAGCAGAGATACGTACATTTCCCATGGCAAGCCTATAGAAAACCTCACGATTAGTAACGAAGGAAAACCCAATGCGTCCTGTCTCATTGTCCCTGGGGGGGGGACGAAATCGCAGACACCCGGGATTTCTGGGAAGGAGGCGCAATGCAGAGTACTTACATGGCGCGGTCAAAGAAGAGCATCACTCCTCCTATGAGGAAGATACCGCCTGGCAGAAGATGTAAGCTGCTTATGTCTTCCCTGTGTCGTGGCGGCGACTTCAAAACTGCGCCAGGCGCCGCGCAGGTATAATATGTAGGCAAGATTTTACGTACCACCGGAGCAGAAGACCACTCCGATTTCTACAACACCATGTCAGCATAGATTATTCTCGTAGGCCGTTTCGCGACGCGTCGCTTCGATCGGGGCCGTGGATTGCAGCCTTGCGACACCATCGAGGGGGGCGTTTGCGCATACTCTGGGAATCGGACATCCACATCGACATCTTGACGGACGATGCTGGGGGGATTTTTTGGCGACTTGAATTCGTTGGCAGGGGTTTGTGATGGGAGGTTCGAGCAACCAAGCGACTGTCCGTGATTGACGCTCTTCTTTTTTCTGCCGGTTTTTTTGTTCAGTTGCGACGGGCTGCCGATTGGATTGTAGAGCAGAGATGGCAGACAAATTGCATGTGCTTGTGCTGCGAATCGCGATTCCCTGTTGGGTTCGGCGCCGAGGACAGCTTGGCATTCAGGGTCTCGACTCTCTGCATTCAGGAATCAGCACATGTATTTAGAGCTCATGGGAAGTCTAGTGGTGGCGTGTGGTACAAGACTGGAGGGCATCAGAGTACGAAACCAGAGGTACCTGGCCGGGCGAGATACAACGAGCTTGACAATGCGACTTTAACCCAAAGGAGACTAGTGAAGCTCAATACTCCGTACCTAGTACTACAGAGCTACAGTTTCACTGTAAACAGCTATGTACATTGTAGTCAAATCCGCATGCGGCTCCCCCAGGGGCCAGGACACAGGTGACAGACAGCACCACTTCCTAGACGCTTTTCCAATCTGCATCAGAGTAATCACAGCGCCAAGTATCTTCTCAATCTTCCCCAGAGGCTTGGTTGAGTCGGTCATGGAGAGTTTCATTGGATCAGAGAAGCTCAGACTTGCGTTTAGCAGACACTGTAACGTCATCGGCGCACACGAGCAACACTCGATCGTCTTCGTGGGGTGCACATGAACAGGCACAGATCAGCGAGATTTTGGACGAAGCTCTAGGTAGGCCTTGAGCTCACTGGTACTGATCGAACAACTTATAAGTTATTACAGTCTATCGAAGCTTGTTTCAGAGCGTACAAGCTTCGCAATGCTTGTCAGATCATTCTCATCGAATCCCCGCTTCCTACTTGTCCAATGTCCGCAGCCGCCATGCGCGACATGACACATGCATAGCATCGCCAACTTGTTGGCAACGCATCGCCTCATCAGGCTGCTGACCAACACAACACGCCAGCTTGAAGAGCGGACAGCGCAATTTTCACCCTCGAGCAATGTACCTACACACGCAGCATGACGCAGAGATGCGTGGTTTTCATTCGTGGTATCGATTTGTCTCGGAGGGCCCGTGTTGTTTTCTTTTTTTGGTCAGTCAGGAGGCCTTCGCCCCTTCACCGCAGTATTTTCTCTCTTTTCTCTCTTAATCTTGGATTCCTCCATCACAGAGATCAATAAAGCGCCCGTTAGCCTCTCCGCCCGTACGATCCGTTACATACAAACACCAACTCTTCTTATTAAACTCGTGTACAATGACCGCCTATTTGCGTGTGCCATTTCGCTCCCTCGGTTGTGAAGAGAGGTTAGGGTTCGGAGGTGGAGGCTTTGTCTTCAAGATCAGCAAACGTGTGGTGTTCAAATGCCCTACTGACTTCGGCAATCCAGCGCCGTGTCAAGAAGAACAAATGAAAGAATGCGCCGCGCAGATTGCGAATGAAAAGTCAATGCATGAGCTGCTGATGAAGCATCCACATCCCAACATCGTCCGATGCATCCTTTGCATCCCCGAAGGCTTCTTCATGGAGCGGATGGAAGGGACCTTACAAGCCCGTCTAGACCAAGACTACGCACCGAGCAATCGCACCAAGGCACGCTGGATCACGCAAATCGCAAGCGCTCTGTCATGGATTGAAGGACTCGGTTTTGTTCACGGCGACCTGCGGCCCGCTAATATTCTCCTCACAGCAAACGACAATATATGTCTTGCCGACTTCGACGCGTCTGTCAAGATAGGCGAACAGCTTGAAGTTGGGGGTGAACCATTCGTCAGGCTTAATGAAGATTTCGAGCTTCCTCAAGCTGGACCGATCAGCGAGCAATTCGCGCTGGGATCATGCATCTACACGATTCGTTTCGGCCACAATCCACTTAGCGAGCTGGATCCCCCCGTCAGGGTTCGCAAATTCATAAAAAATGAACTTCCTTCAACGGACGACGACATAGAATTTGGAGGTGTGATTCAAAGTTGTTGGCAGGGACAGTATGCCTCTGTCTCTGCCGCCTACGACGACATCAAAGCTCGATGTGATGGCCTGGGCTATGATACCGAGTCTTTTTCTGACGTCTCTGAAGACCTGTATCATGACATGCCAAGTCTAGTCGCTGAGTGTAAAGCTTTCATAGCACGGGAGAGAGGAACTGGTAATTGGTTGAAGTCTCACATCTCAGGCACCACTTGTCCTCCTCTTGAGGCTTCTGCATAGCACTTCAGGGCATCGTCCCTGCATGTACTTAGCCTTGTTGTTCCACGGATGTTTACACCTTAGAGATAGATATATCATCTATCATGGTTATCATCATCATCATTTCCCACACGGTATAGCATCTCGCAGGAACGCAGCCCACTGGCGAGTACTTCTTAGTCGCGATTACCAAACTCGATCCTGAGTGACCCCAGCACCAATTATCTTTTCAATCTCCCTCAGAGGCTTGGTGTTGAGTCGGTCATGGGGAGTATCATTGGATCAGCGAAACTCAAACTTGCATTTATTAGACAATGCAACGTCATCGGCGTACACGAACAACACTCGAGTCTCGATCATCTTCGTTCGGAGCATACATATTACAAGCTTCGCAACGCTTGTCAGATCATTCTCATCGAATAACCGCTTCCTGCTTATCCAGATTCCAATGTCCGCAGCCGCCATGTGGCATGACGCTTATGCAGAGCATCGCCAACACATCGCGTCTGCTGCAGCTGACCAACAGAACACGCCAACTTGAAGAGCTCGAGCAGTGGCCACTGACCAAGGCCCCAGGCAGCATGACGTGGAGACGCGTGTTATTCGTGGTGTCGATTTGTCTCAGAGGGCGTGTGTTGTTTTCTTTTTTAGGTCAGTCAGGTGGCCTCCGCCCCTTCATCGCAGAGGTATTTTAAATTTACTAGGTATTTTCTCTCTTTCCCCTCTCCCATCACATTCACAGCTTGTATTCCTCCATTATAACGATTAACAGAGCGCGTGTCAGCCTCTCCGCCCTTACGATCAGTTACATACAAATACCAACTCTTCTTATTAATCTGACCTGTCCTGCGATTCCAACACCGTGATCACCTGCCCTCGACGTCGTAATGTGTAGGTACTAGGTACCAGCTCGTACATGACATCGCGTCTGCTGACCAACACAATACGCCAACTTGAAGAGCCCGAGGAATGAGTCCCAGACTCCCAATGATCATGCAGCATGACGCGGAGACGCGTGGTTTTTCGTTCGTGGTTGTCGATTTGTCTCAGATGGCGTGTGTTGTTTTCTTTTCTTGGTGAGTCAGGCGGCCTCCCTTCATCGCAGTATGTATTTACTTCTTTCTCTCTGAGTCTCTTTTCTCTCTCTCTTAACTTCTTAAGCTTGTATTCCACCATCATAGATGATAACGATATAGATCGACCGTTAGCCTCTCCGCCCGTAAGATCCGCTACAGATACCAACTCTTCTTATTAAACTCGTGAACAATGGCCACCTTGCGTACGCCGTTTCGCTCCCTCACTTGTGATACAATGTTAGGGTTCGGAGCTGGAGGCTTTGTCTTCAAGATCAGCAAACGTGTGGTGTTCAAATGCCCTACCGATTTCCGCAATCCAGCGCCGTGTCAAGAAAAGCAAATGAAAGAATGCGCCGCGCAGATTGCGAATGAAAAGTCAAAACATGAGCTGCTGATGAAGCACCCACATCCCAACATCGTCCGATGCATCCTTTGCATCCCCGAAGGCTTCTTCATGGAGCGGATGGAAGGGACCTTACAAGCCCGTCTGGACCAAAACTACGCACCAAGCAATCGCACCAAGGCACGCTGGATCACGCAAATCGCAAGCGCTCTGTCATGGATTGAAGGACTCGGTTTTGTTCACGGCGACCTGCGGCCCGCTAATATTCTCCTCACAGCCGACGACAATATATGTCTTGCCGACTTCGACGCATCTGTCAAGATAGGCGAACAGCTTGAAGCTGGGGATGAACCATTTGTCAGGCTTAATGAAGATTTCGATCTTCCTCAAGCTGGACCGATTAGCGAGCAATTCGCGTTGGGGTCATGCATCTACACGATTCGTTTCGGGCACAATCCACTTAGCGAGCTAGATCCCCCCGTCAGGGTTCGCAAACTCATAAAAAATGAGCTTCCTTCAACAGACAACGACGCAGAGTTTGGAGGTGTGACTCGAAGCTGTTGGCAGGGACAGTATGCCTCTGTCTCTGCCGCCTATGACGACATCAAAGCTCGATGTGATGGCCTGGGCTATGATACCGAGTCTTTTTCTGACGTCTCTAAAGACCTGATTCATGACATGCCAAGTCTGCTCGCTGAGTGTAAAGATTTCATAGCACGGGAGAGAGGAACTGGTGATTGCTTGAAGTCTTCTCATATCTCAGGAACCACTTGTCCTCCTCTTGAGGCTTCTGCATAGCAATTTAGGGCATCGCCCCTGCATGTACTTAGCCTTGTTGTTCCAGGGATATTTACACCCTAGAGATAGACCTTTCATCTATCTGATTATCGTCATCATCATTTCCCACATGGTACACCATCTCACTGTTAGAATCTGGCTACGGAATAGGCTGCGTCACGTGTTCCTCAGCCATCCATGATGCGAGTAAAGTACCTACCTCATACCTATCTACCCCGCATTCTCTCCAATTCTAGATTCTAGATACCTTTGGTCCTTCAATCAACTTCTTCAGCTTTGATCCTCACCTGCAAACACTCACAGGAACGCAGCCCACTGGGGAGTACTTTACTACTTCTTAGTCGCGACTACCAAACTCGATGCTGAGTGACCCCAGCACCAATTATCTTTTCAATCTCCCTCAGAGGTTTGGTGTTGAGTCGGTCATGGGGAGTATCATTGAATCAGCGAAGCTCAAACTTGCGTTTAGTAGACAATGCAACGTCATCGGCGTACACGAGCAACGCTTGATCGTCTTCGTTCGGAGAATATATTACAAGCTTCGCAACGCTTGTCAGATCATTCTCATCGAATAACCGCTTCCTGCTTATCCAATGTCCGCAGCCGCCATGTGGCATGACACTTATGCAGAGCATCGCCAACACATCGCGTCTGCTGACCAACAAAACACGCCACTTGAAGGGCCCGAGCAATGAGTCCCAGACCCCCAATGACCATGCAGCATGACGCGGAGACGCGTGGTTTTTCATTCGTGGTGTCAGTTTGTCTCAGAGGGCGTGTGTTGTTTTCTTTTCTTGGTGAGTCAGGCGGCCTCCCTTCATCGCAGTATGTATTTACTTTTTTCTCTCTCAGTCTCTTGATCTTTCCTCTCTATCTTAATCTTCCTATCCACCATCATAGATGATAACGATCTATAGATCGACCGTTGGCCTCTCCGCCCGTACGATACGCTTAGCGCTACAGACACCAACTCTTCTTATTAAACTCGTGAACGATGGCCAGCTTGCGTACGCCGTTTCGCTCCCTCACTTGTGACACAACGTTAGGGTTCGGAGGTGGAGGCGTTGTCTTCAAGATCAGCAAACGTGTGGTGTTCAAATGCCCCATGGATTTCGAAAATCCAGCGCCGTGTCAAGAAGAGCAAATGAAAAGATGCGCCACGAAACTTGCGAATGAAAAGTCAATGCATGAGTTGCTGATGAAGCACCCACATCCCAACATCGTCCGATGCATCCTTTGCATCCCCGAAGGCTTCTTCATGGAGCGGATGGAAGGGACCTTACAAGCCCGTCTAGACCAAGACTACGCCCCGAGCAATCGCACCAAGGCACGCTGGATCACGCAACTCGCAAGCGCTCTGTCATGGATTGAAGGACTCGGTTTTGCTCACGGCGACTTGCGGCCCGCCAATATTCTCCTCACAGCCAACAACAATATCCGTCTTGCCGACTTCGACGTATCTGTCAAGATCGGCCAAGAGCTTGAAGCTCGGAACGAACCATTTGTCAGGCTTAATGAAGATTTCGAGCTTCCTCAAGCTGGACCGATCAGCGAGCAATTCGCGCTGGGATCATGCATCTACACGATTCGTTTCGGCCACATTCCATTTAGCGAGCTAGACTTCCACATCATGGTTCGCAAATTCATAAAGTATGAGCACCCTTCAACGGACAACGACATAGAGTTTGGAGGTGTGACTCAAAATTGTTGGCAGGGACAGTATGCCTCTGTCTCTGCCGCCTATGACGACATCAAAGCCCGATGCGATGGCCTGGGCTATGATATCGAGTCTTTTTCGGACGTCTCTGAAGACTCGATTCATGACATGCCAAGTCTAGTCGCCGAGTGTAAAGATTTTATAGCATGGGCGACCTCGACTCGGGCGACTCGGGACGAGAAGGACTGGTGATTGATTGAAGTCTCACATCCCAGGCACCACGGTCCATCTGTCCTCTTGGTCTTGGGGCTTCTGCATACCTGCGCTGTAGGACATAGTCCCTGCATGTACATAGCCTGGTTGTTCCAGGGATATTTAAAGCCTAGAGATATATCTAAGATCTATCATCATCATTTCCCACACAGGTGTGACTCGAGAGTCGAAGTTGTTGGCAGAGACAGTATGCCTCTGTCTCTGCCGCCTATGACGAGTCGACGACATCAAAGCTCGATGCTATTGAAACTGGATCCCTATATCACGGTATGACCGTGATACGAGGACCTTGCAGCAATATCGGGGGGGGGGCAAAATGGGGTGTTTATATTGACTGAAGAGCTAGATTACACGATGGATCCGAAGGGTGTGAAAACTGAAAAGGTCTTCACGTCTCACGCACATCACGGAGTACACGTGACCTGGCATGACCAGAATACAGGGCCACCACAAACGTTGGTACGCTGCCTGAGATACTCGTTCGGGTCAGACATGTCACTCGCCCAATCTGCGTCAGAGAACCTCACGAAGTGCTTGTGGGCTCCCCCCTGGACCAAGTGCAGTTTTCCTGTCCGACCGTGCTTTTCAGGTACCGCCCAGAGTGTTGCGACGAGGCACCCAATGCCCATCTGATACTCGGTGACGCTTATCCTTTCGTCTTCGATGGTTGCTGATCGAAGAGTTCGTTGTCGGCTGCCGGAACACGCTTTGATCTATGCTTTCCAATGTCGAAACCGAAATGATCGAGTACATTGGTGATGTGTTGCTTTTGATCGATCGTTAGGGTCTTCGGCTTCCAATCACGCTCGATTCGTGCTCCGAGGATCTTATGGTTCTCCCCCAAAGGACTTGTCCCTGAACTTCGCATAGAGACCCAAATCTGCAACGGCGTCGATAAATCGGTGTAGATGCTGATGTCAAAAGATTCGAAATGTCCCAACAAAACACGCCAACTTGAAGAGCCCGAGCAATGAGTCCCAGACCCCCAATGACCATGCAGCATGACGCGGAGACGCGTGGTTTTTCATTCGTGGTGTCAGTTTGTCTCAGAGGGCGCGTGTTGTTTTCTTTTCTTGGTGAGTCAGGCGGCCTCCCTTCATCGCAGTATGTATTTACTTTTTTCTCTCTGACCTGCTGCTGCTCGGCGGGCGTACGTCCCATTCTCACTTCATGCTACCGATCGACCTCAACGCGGACTCTCTCTCTTAACTTCTTAAGCTTGTATTCCACCATCATAGATGATAACGATCTATAGATCGTTAGCCTCTCCGCCCGCACGATCCGCTTAGCGCTACAGACACCAACTCTTCTTATTAAACTCGTGAACGATGGCCAGCTTGCGTACGCCGTTTCGCTCCCTCACTTGTGACACAACGTTAGGGTTCGGAGGTGGAGGCGTTGTCTTCAAGATCAGCAAACGTGTGGTGTTCAAATGCCCCATGGATTTCAAAAATCCAGCGCCGTGTCAAGAAGAGCAAATGAAAGAATGCGCCACGAAACTTGCGAATGAAAAGTCAATGCATGAGCTGCTGATGAAGCACCCACATCCCAACATCGTCCGATGCATCCTTTGCATCCCCGAAGGCTTCTTCATGGAGCGGATGGAAGGGACCTTACAAACCCGTCTCGACCAAGACTACGCTCCGAGCAATCGCACCAAGGCACGCTGGATCACGCAACTCGCAAGCGCTCTGTCATGGATAGAAGGACTCGGTTTTGTTCACGGCGACCTGCGGCGGCCGGCCAGCTAATATTCTCCTCACAGCCAACGACAATATCCGTCTTGCTGACTTCGACGTATCTGTCAAGATTGGCCAAGAGCTTGAAGCTGGGAGTGAGCCATTCGTCAGGCTTAATGAAGATTTCGAGCTTCCTCAAGCTGGACCGATCAGCGAGCAATTCGCGCTGGGATCATGCATCTACACGATTCGTTTCGGCCACATTCCATTTAGCGAGCTAGACTTCCACATCATGGTTCGCAAATTCATAAAGTATGAGCACCCTTCAACGGACAACGACATAGAGTTTGGAGGTGTGACTCAAAATTGTTGGCAGGGACAATATGCCTCTGTCTCTGCCGCCTACGACGACATCAAAGCCCGATGCGATGGCCTGGGCTATGATATCGAGTCTTTTTCGGACGTCTCTGAAGACTCGATTCATGACATGCCAAGTCTAGTCGCCGAGTGTAAAGATTTTATAGCATGGGCGACCTCGACTCGGGCGACTCGGGACGAGAAGGACTGGTGATTGATTGAAGTCTCACTGTTCACATGATACATCCCAGCTCTTGGTCTTGAGGTTCCTGCATACCTGCACTGTAGGGCATAGTCCATGCATGTTACTGTGTTACATGTACCATAGCCTAGTTGTTCCAGGGATATTTACAGCCTAGAGATAGATCTATCATCATCATCGTTTCCCATACCATCTCACAGGAAATAACTCCTAGTATACAGATAATTATGTGATTTATACTTCCTCATCAAGAGGATGACGCATTTCCCAATTACATTGAGATACTCTATGTACATTGTATGTACATTCCGCGGAAGCTGCTATCCCACTTCCTATAATTCGGCAGCTACTCTGCGAAAACTGCCATTCCTACTTCGAACCCGAGTTTTCCCACATTCCATATCCCGCTCGATTGCTCCATAGGGAGCGTTTGTATGTCTTATGGGGGAGTATTGAGAAGTAAGCCATGCCCGGTGCTGCACGTGACGGCCTTACCAGCCAGACGCATATACTATACCTTCCTACTCCTTGGGTGACCTAGCTCTCTAGTCAAATATACACTACCATTATGTAAATATGCACCCCAAATTGCTCAAGACGAATACTTTATCCTGCGTCCCCTGTGCTCCGAGTGTCCTGACGTGCGCCGGAATGAGTTGACCCTCCGAGTGGCGCCTGCCATCTCAAGGCGGAACGTCTCCAGGGCTGGTTATTTGTGCACGCACGGGTGATACTTTGACTTTCTCCCGTGCGATGAAATCTTTACACTCAGCGAGTAGACTTGGCATGTCATGAACCAAGTCTTCAGAGACGTCAGAAACAGACTCCGTATCATAGCCCAGGCCATCGCATCGAGCTTTAATGTCGTCATAAGCAGCAGAGACAGAGGCATATTGTCCCCACCAGCAACTTCGAGTCACACCTCCAAATTCTGCGTCGTTCTCCGTTGAAGAAAACTCATTGTCTAGAAGTTTCTGAATCCTGACGGGGGGGTCAATCCCGTCAAGTGGAATGTGGCCGAAACGAATCGTGTAGATGCATGTCCCAACGAAACTGAATCATAGAACGAAGCAATCCGCCCACGGCAGTGTTACAACTGCCATAAATTTTGTTCTCGGAGATGGATGTTATGGAGAGCCTCAGAGAGGTAGAGCTCTCAGGTACCAGGTACCGATCGGAAGTCGGATAATATTTTATGGGTCACAATATGCAGTATGTACCTCCCTCAACCGCCGGTACCGGCCATACTTGTGATACATATACGCGACCATTCGGCACCACATCACGAAGATGATATGTACTGGGGGAAATACTTCAAAGGTCAATTATCTTTAAATTGAAATGTGCTTAATGAACTTGGAATAAAATCCTTGAGGCGTATTTATACATACTCCTGACCGGGCGAGGTACATACATAACGAGCTTGACGATGCGACTTTAACCCAAAGGAGACTAGTTACATAAGTTCAAGCGGGTGGCCACTTGGCAGTGCTGCTGAGACCCACCACTGACCAGAATAAATTTCTCCTCCTTTCTCAATCCCGTCCAGATGGCCCAAGACTTGCTTGTTCATGACTTCTCGCAGCTCGAGCTCATGACCACATATCCATCCGCGTGAAATTCCACTGCTTGCCGGCATTTACATTCTGTTTCTGCAAGACGTCGGGGTCTGATGCTTTAAGGAAGCAGAGACTCGCGCCGGACATCCAGATTCAACTGCTGTGGAACAGAAGCATTTACATCCGTGGAACTGGTCCAGACAAGGCGCCTTTGCACAGGCAACACGAGGACGATGCGAGCCGGACGAACACTATGTCACGCCCTGTCACACTCGACTGGCACATTGTGCGAAGGTACAAGGGCCAGCTATATGCAAGCTACCTGCGCAATGCTATATGGTTCATCATCGTTCTATTTACTAGTACATGATGCCCCGACGGCCAAGCTCTCTAGCTTTGGCAACTGAGGATGTTCTCCATACAATCTCGGTACCTTGTCGGTGGCAAAGAATTTGAATTCTTTCAACGATCACGATTAAGCCGGAGCGTCATTTGACATCCCTTGACCGAAAGGTTGGGGCTGTATAGTTGAAGCTTGACTTTGTTGGTCGGACATTTCTTCATCCATATTTTTTTTTTTTTGGAAATATCCAGGCCCTTCTTTTGAGAATTGTTCTCGATTCATTCCTTATCCATGTTTCTTGAACCCCTATGATTCACCTTGTAGAAGTTCTAGAACTGGGCAGCCTAGGCCAGCTCAGCTAGTGTATTTAATAATGTTTCTCGAACCATCCAGGTTCTTCCTTGATCTTCTCCATGACAGTCCTGTCGATGAGCATTGAGTGTGCTTTTGTCATTGCTGCAAGTATACATTGGCTCGTCGACTGAATTGTGAAGTAAGCCGCCGTAAGCCGTAGAGTGTTGACATACGTATTGTCTGTGAGCTCAGCAACACCACCTGTAAAACGAGTTGTGCTCATTTAAGTACAGTGTGTGCTCCACGAGCCTCCAAGAAGAGTTCTGCAGACGGTTGCGGCAGTGATCGTATAAGAGAAAACACCTCCCTGTTATGATATCGCATTCTCGTCTTGGGATCTAGGTACGGTGCTGGCAAGCCCGTGACGTCGCAATAATGTTTCGAGTGTGCCAGTGAAGGTGCCGACTCGATGTTCGTGTATGTCGCCGAGGGGGCCGGGGCAAGTCCGCCGGGCGCCTTCAAGCTCTTTTCTAGAACGAGTTTTGATAGACTTCGCGATGCCTGTGCAAGATTGGGTGGCTGATCACGCCCGTTCGTTGTTATTGCTGGCGTTGACGTCCCGCTCGTGGACAGGCCATCGTCTCTGGCAGGTGTCGCTTGGCCGCTGCCGTCTTGGGGCGTGACTATAGTTGATGCTTCTCTCCTGGATGCGTCACCAAGGATAGCTTTGAGGTTTTTATTTCGGCGCTGATTGGGTTTCCAGTGCGGGTTTCGAAAGGTCTTGTGGATGGCGTGAATGTCGAGCTCCTCGATCAGCTTCTGGTGCTGGATCTGCGCCTCGGTGGCCTCTTTAGAGCCGAAGTTAGCCATGTTATGGATGCAATAAGTT
Organism: Claviceps purpurea; assembly: GCA_029405325.1. Lineage (NCBI taxonomy): Eukaryota > Fungi > Ascomycota > Sordariomycetes > Hypocreales > Clavicipitaceae > Claviceps > Claviceps purpurea. The sequence continues at coordinate 278,803 of CM055783.1, read as the reverse complement.
TCGATCGTACGCGTTCGTGGGAAACTGGTTGGCTGGCAAGGAGTATTGTTGAAAATGACAATGGAGACTCGAGAGACGATGGAAAGCGGCCATACCGTGTGATTCAGCTTGAAACCATGAGGTAGGTTCTGCCGCCTCTCACCGCGCCTCACCGAGGTCACTGCTCGGCAGGTCCCCACCATTATCCAATCATCGCGACGCATATCGTTGGCCAGCCCGCGTTGATGGAGTTGATGCGCTTCTCGTCAACATAAAGACAGAATCATCAGGATAAGCAAAAATGGTAAAGCATCGTGATGGCGTGAAGATACCGAGACATGACTGAGAGGTTTCTAACAATGCCTACAGGAAAGCCCACATGAACACCAGCAAAACCTGCTGCTCTCCCGCATCATCAACAATGTGGTGCGCATCCTGCTCAAGTACCACTTCCCTGCGCATCAAGAGCCGACTAACACGGGAAGCAATAGGAGAAACTAAATGAAGCAGTCGTTGTCATGAACAAAAGCCTTCAAGTTTGTGCAATCCCGCCGTGGAAGGATGCGCATAGATTGCGACGTGAAAGCTGACTCTGGATGTAGGACATTAACATCCAAAACATGAATGTCGAGTTGGTTGCGCAAATGTTCAAGAACTACCAGTCAAATGTTCTTTTCCATCTCGAAGGTAAGATACGACTGTTCCACCAAGTCTTTCATCTGCTAACGTATTTCTTCTCTTTCTTTTTTCTTCTTTCTTTCTTTCGGTTCTTAGCGACGGATAATTTAAAGCCACCGTCGTGATATCGTGTCATGCGCGTTGAATGAAAGCGTCATGTCGATGGTCGAAGCCATGCCCTGTTCACTGTAGATACCATGTAGTTAATTGATGACAATGAGACATTAAACTACGACGAGTCTGGCCCAGTTCATAATTGTAGAAAATTCGTGGCAGTGGAAGACAAAAAGACGACGCTTTTGGCAACACACACTCGGCCGAAGTGTGACAAAGCCAAGACCCACCAACGAGAGCCCATTCCATCATGAAATCAGCGCCATGGACTGGTCCTTGAATGCCCTTTGCATCTTTTAAGGCAGCGAATCGAACACGAAACTCACCTCGCGCGATTACCTATTTGCGATCACGACAGGTTTTGGAATTTATCTCCTCGCGTGCACCCCACCGCATAGCCTTGGGAGTTCATTCTCAGCATGATCGCTTTGTTGAAAGCTTGGTGATCTCAACACGAAGCTTTGCGTCGACGACAATCAAAACACGCCAGTCATGGCTCCCTCCGCGGTCGACGAAGTCAAGCAGACGGGCCCCGTAGCTAGAAATACACCACAGGCCAAGCTCTTCCCGGCCAAAGAGACGCGATTCGAAGAGTTCATCGAGCCGCAAAGCGATGGATACAGAAAGGCTCTTGAGCAGCCCGGCAAGGCTGCCATCGTCATCGACAATGGTTGGTCCTGCTGCGACAGTGCATACGTGATGGCGGAGGAGATGAAATGGAGAGGCGGCGGCCGAACAGGTTGAAGACGAATAGAAACTAACAAGTTTCGGTTTTTGTAGGATCTTCTAATGTCCGCGCCGGCTGGTCTTTCGAGTCGAAACCACGATTGAGCTTGCCGCCCATAATGTCGAAGTATCGCGATCGGAAGCTCGGCCGAACCTTTTCGTTTGCGGGTGCTGACTGCTATGCCGATACGACGGCACGAGGTCATATCCGAACGGCATTTGAGGCTGGCACCGGCATTGTTAGCAACTGGGATGTCATGGAACATGTTCTGGACTACGTTTTCCTCAAGCTGGGCTTGAACGAGTCGACTGACGGAGCTGTCGATGTACCAATCGTTATGACGGAGGCTGTTGCAAACTTGCCATACTCGAGGAAATGTACGTTTGGCGACTACCACGGATCCAATTGCCTTTACATGTAGACTATTCGGCTCTTGGATCCCCATGCTTCTTTTTAGCTGTCGAGCTGACAAGTCCTTAGCTATGACTGAGATTATTTTCGAATGCTACGGTGCCCCATCCGTCGCGTACGGCATCGATTCCCTCTTTTCTTATAGACACAACAAAGGCAGCACTGGCTTAGTGGTGTCATCATCTTCGACGTCTACCCACATCATACCCGTCTACAACGCAAAAGCTATGCTCGGACAAGCAGTTCGACTGAATTGGGGCGGCTACCACAATGCTGAATATCTTCTCAAGCTTCTCCGTCTGAAATACCCCACCTTCCCAGGCAAGCTTAACGCGTCTCAAGCCGAATACATGATCAGAGAACACTGCTACGTGTCCAAGAACTACGATGCCGAGATCAACAGCTACCTGGAATGGACGGGTCTTGAAGACCGGGATGTCGTCATCCAGTACCCTTACACGGAGGAAGTCATCGTGCAAAAGTCGGAAGAGGAACTCGCGCGGATAGCAGAACGAAAAAAGGAAAGCGGGCGTCGACTACAAGAACAGGCCGCCAAGATGCGGCTAGAAAAGCTCATGGCAAAGGAGCAGGATCTCGAGTATTACAAGAATCTTCACGACAAGCTTGTTGACGAAACGAAGAAGGAGATTCGCCGTCAACTAGACAGCCACGACATCAAGGACGAGGCACAACTGGACAAAATGATCAAGGAGCTCGAAAAGTCAGTCAAAAAGGCCCGCACAAAGGACGTAGGCGGCGATCCAGAAGAAGACCAAGAACCACCCAACTTTGACTTGCTCGACATCCCCGACGATCAGCTCGACGACGCGCAGCTCAAGCAGAAGCGTCAGCAACGCCTGTTAAAGTCCAACCACGACGCACGCGCGCGCGCCAAGGCAGAAAAGGAAGCCGAGAAAGCACGCGTCGCCGAAGAGGAACGCCTCGATGCGGAGCGGCGCACAAACCAACTCGATAGCTGGCTCGAAGAAAAGCGCCAAGCCCGTCTAGAAACCCTGCAAAAGATCAAAGAACGCGACCGTCTAAAAGCCGATCTCGGCAACCGCAAATCCCTCGCCTCGCAGATCCGCATGAAGAGCATCGCCAACCTCGCCTCAGACAATCCAACCAAGAAACGGCGTCGAGGCGGTGACGACGATAATTTCGGCGCCAACGACGACGACTGGGGCGTGTATCGCCAGATAGCTGTCGGAGACAACAGCGAGGACGAGCAAGAGGAAGAAGACCTCGCGACGAACCTCAAGGTCCTCGAGCAGGAACTCCTGCAGTACGATCCGGACTTTGACTATGAGCAGACCCAGGAAGCTCAGACGGACTGGTCGAAATCGCTTCTCCATGCGTTTGCGCGGGGGCCTCGCCCCTTTGATCCAGCGTCCCAGGCAGAGCTCAACCAGATCCATCTCAACGTTGAGCGAATCCGCGTGCCGGAGATTGTGTTCCGGCCGTCCATTGCGGGGGTTGATCAGGCTGGTATTCTCGAAATCGCGGGTGATATGGTCAACCAGCGACTGGCAGGGATGTCGGACCGGGATGCCCTCCTGCGGGATGTGTTCCTCACGGGCGGGAATACGCTTTTTCGGAACTTTGATGAGAGGGTGCGAGATGGGTTGAGGGCTCTTCTTCCGGCGGAGTCGCCGTTGCAGGTGCGGAGGGCGCAGGATGCGTTGCTGGATGCGTGGAGGGGGGCTGCGAGTTGGGCTGGGTCGTCGGGTTGGCAGGCTGCGCGGATTACTAGGGCTGAGTATCAGGAAAAGGGGGCGGAATACATCAAGGTATGTTGGATCTTTCTTCTCCATGTTTTTGTTTTTGCCTTTTGTCTTTCTTTCTCTCTTTCTTCACACCATTTTTTGATCGACGTTGTCGTTGCATGAGGCTATTTGTATGGCCCTATTGGGGGAGACTTCTCCTCATCAATATGCTCGGTTTTTTGGGTACTAACAATGCTTGTAGGAACATGATATGGGGAATTCATATTCTTGATGGCCGATCCCTTTTCTTGGGTTCAGCTGTGCTTCTTTCTTCTTTCATGATTCCTTCTCCTTTTTTTTGCTTACCAAGCCAACGATGAATTACAACTACAGGACTCGGAAGCCGCGCAAACCCTGCCTTGGAGGTATTTCTTTTTGCCGTCTCTTGTTTTCATTTCCATGTTCGTTATGTCATGCCATGTAATTTTACGAAGCTGTTTTCTATGGAGTTCCTGTCGTAGTTCAGAAATGGAAAGATGGAAAGACTAGACCCTTTTGATCTTTTGGGCGGGCCGCTCTGGGGAAATGAACATGTTGGAATGTCGCCAGATGGGAACATGAATATGGCGCACAACATGGTGAATCAACTCCATACAAGCTCACATGGCAAGGCCAAACGCACGGTAGAAGAGCATTTCCAGATATCAAGGCCATCCGCACAATCCAAGGGCAACCACACAATCAAGACTCAAGAGCAAGACCATAGGGCCAGACCAACTACACAACTCAGATCAAGAGCACCATACAAGGCAGATAAAAGCAGGTTCCCGTAAACATGAACCCACGACACATTCTGTTATTGAACTTGCTGGCAGCCCTCGGAAACCCAACCCGCACAAAGAACACGCCCACAAAATGACGACAAGGAAGCACTCATCCGCCCGGACTATCTTCCACATGTCCTGACGCATAAAACCCAACAACAAACAAAATACAAAATGGAAAACAAGCTACATAAACAAATCGCCCCATTGCCACATCCATCTGTTCATCTGTTCGCAAGGAAAAAACCGCACGCAGTACATACATCTGAGAACGCCGTGAAGATAAGGAGATCAACGCGTATCACGAATTGACATGTCCATAAACGCCCTTTGCAATCATAACACAAAAAACAAAATGCTCTGAATCATGCTATGCATCCCAGAATAAATAGGCGGAAGCAGGCGAGAGGAAAAGTTGCTCCAAGGGACCAGATATTTAACTCCTGATGGTGGCCACTAGTATCGCAAGAATCTGCTGCTTTCTGACGTGCCCTCGATCGCCTTCGTACTGTCATGCTGCCGAACTAAGGACTGCGGGTACGCATTTGCACCTCTGGAGCAAATCAAGCAACCTGCTCGCAAGATTCCTGCTTGTAGTCCGGGCTAGGATAACTCTGATGCTGATGGTGGAGCTGCTCATGGTGCTCCTGATGATGCGGCTCACACTGCGCCAGCTGCTCATGGTGCTCCTGATGATGCGGCTCACACTGCGCCAGCTCCTCATGCGCAGCAAGCCCTGCTACTGCCTGCGCGACAGCCTCAAGAGGTGTAGAGGAGACCCCGATATCTTGAGGCGCGTGCTCTGGTGCACTTTGTGGTTGTGATGGCCCAGCAGGAGCAGCGGCAGGAGCAGGAGCAGGAGCAGCGGTAGCGGCAGCGGCAGCAGCAGAAAGAGGCGGAGCATGAGCAGTAGCAAGAGAAGGAGGAGGCCCGACCACCTGAGTCAGATTGACGTTTGGCGGTGGCGGGGGATATTCGCCCAAGGCATTCAGCATTCTGGACTGCAGATGGAGAACGTAATTCCGGAGAGCATAGTTCTCGGACTGCATGACCTTGAACGTGTTCTCCAAGTCACCAAATTCGCGTACTTGCTGTTCAAGCTTCTTGATATATCCCTCTTTACGTTGGCGGAACGCTCTCTACCAGGAAAGTGTTAGCACACGTCATGCTCATCACGAAGATGAAGGCCCTCGGGGCCCGGAACAAGGCCTTCATTGCGGACTGCCATGAGCCAGGTTTCTTATATGCTGTTTGACCTACTTGAGCTGCTCTATTCTGGGCCGCACGCTTCGATTGCGAAAGCTCGCGCTTGGCCTTTTTACTCTCTCCAATCGCAGCCAACTGGGCCCCGGGTGATAAAGGGTCCGTGGCGACGGCAGCGTGGGCAGGCTCCTGATGGTTCTCGCCAGGACTTTGGTCGGCGGGCGGATCCAAGGCCATCATCTCGGAGGCATGCTCGGCAGCGCCTCTGAGATCTGGGTGAATGTGCGATTCGCCGCCTGCTTTGCTCAACGCGCGAGCAGCCTCGTGCGAAGCAGCGGCCAGCTCTTGGTATCCATGACTATCTTGAGGCGGCGACGGCGGCGAGTGCGACAAAGTATCTCTCGAGTCGCGTAAGTCTGAGGCTGTAGATGCAGAAGCATCGGCGTCGTGGTTCTGTAAGAGCTCCAGCTGTGCGCGCAGGTGCTGCTCTGTAGCTGAAAAGAGTGTTCCAACGTCAGCGAACCGTCATGTGCACCACGTTTAAGTAACATGCGAGTGTGCGCGAGAGAGCAACGAGACTGGTCTGTGGCCGGCCCAGTTGAATGAAGCCTTGCATCGGGTGAAGACAACCAGTGCGTGCGTGTGCGTGATGACGGACCAAAGAAGGCCGTCATCGCAGCATGTTCAACGCGTCAAGGCGCCAGCATCGCTCGACCGAGATGGCGCGTCGAAGCCAAGGACCTGCCGCAGCACGCCAACTAGGTCTTCGAGGTTCTCCGCGGTCTCTGAGTTCTCCAAGACGGCGAAGCGATTCCGAGACTCATTCACACGCCCGATGTCGCAGCGGTAGAGATGAGCGGCGGTAAACCCCTCTCGCGGCCACGAGATGTAAACATTGTCGCACACGCTCCAGACAGCGCGCGTCGTGCGAGGAGCGAAAAGGGCGGGAAAAGGCTTTCAGAGTAACGAAATATCGCTGGCCTACCTTGATTCCTCGAGCTCGATGGTTGCTGCATGGCTAGGGATGGGACGGAGCCGTACGTATTCTGACTCAGCATTCGAGATGCGCGATGATTACTACGCCAGAATCGAGAAGCTGCTGACGTGAACGTGGGAATTAAAGAGGACCCGGGGGAAACGGCAGCTCTTCGGTCTTTGCTGCGGGGGTGGCTGGAAGTCGCTTATGTAATCGTGCCGAATCACCGCGAAGCCGAGAGTCGAGACGAACGCCGATTCACTGCCGCATGCAAACAAACGAAGTTGCCGATGCATCCTTTTGTATCTCTGCCTCGAGCTTTCTCTTCATACCACGTGGAGAGGAGCCGCAAGATTTGATGTCTACATAACGCCTTTACCCCAAGCTGTCTCTACTCGCACTTGGCGGCGCACGACGAAGGGTTGGAACTTGGTCGACGGTAGCCAACTCAGAATACCTCGAGGCAACGAGACAACAAGCCCCGATAACCCTGGAACATACCGTTGGTACAGCAAGCTTGCAGCTTCATCGACTTGCTAACTTCGTCATATTGCCATGCTCACGCCGAAGGTCTCTTGTACAATTTGCCTCCCTTCCATACATGTGTAACATTCTTCACATCCGTCAACACCTTGATATCGTCCAACGGGCTCCTGCTGATAGCGATCAAATCGGCATCAAATCCCTCCTTCAGCTGGCCACTGAGCGGCGCCAAACCACCCAGAGTCTCAGGCCCGATAGCCGTAGCACTCTCAATGGCCTGCAGGGGCGTCATGCCCATCTCGACCGCGTACACCAGCTCATGCGCATTCTTGCCATGCGAGAGCCTTGATGCACGGAGACTACTCCCCGTGTCAGTCCCCATGGCAATCTTGACGCCCTTCTTGATGGCCAGCTTGTAGGCCACCTGTGTTTGCTCGTAGAGGTTGATGAGCTTTCGCCTACTGGGCTCGGGGAGTACATCGAGGTAGTCTGCCTTGAGCACACGAACAATGTGCTGTGTCGGCACGTAGATTGCGTCCTTTTCAATCATGAGATCCGCAACCTCGTCGTCCATGTAAAACCCGTGCTCAATCGTCTTGACCCCCGCCCGCAAGGCGGCCATGATGCCTGCTTTTCCAATGGCATGCGAGGCCACGGCTCGTCGGCTGCGACCTGCTTCTTCTACGATCGCCCTGAGCTCCTCGTCGGAGAATTGGCGGTCTTCCGGATCGTCGTTTAGGCTGAGGACACCGCCGCTGGAGCAGATCTTGATGACGCGGGCACCGCGGCGGACCATCTTCCGGACTGTCTTGACGCAGTCTTGTACGCCGTCGCAGACAGCTAGCGGCATGCTGCCATATGTCATGGCGTCTGCAATGGTGGATAGCGGTTGGGTTTGTTCGTCTCCGTGGCCTCCCGTGATAGACAAGAGGCCAATGGCGGAGTAGATGTTCGGTCCCTCTAGATGACCGTCCTTGACAGCGGGCCAGACGTCACCAGCGTAGCCGCCCAGTTCCCTGACAGAAGTATACCCAGCATCCAGAGTGACTCTCAGATCGTTCGCCGTAATGGCGCCGGCTAGTGCTGGAGATCCCGGGAGGAATCCAACCGCAGTGGCCATGGAGCTGCCAATGTCCAGAGCGAGGAAATGCGTATGGCAGTCCCATAGACCCGGCATGAGAACAGAGACACATGTTGGAATGATTTCCAGATACTTGTGTGGGCGACGCGGGTACTCGCCAACCCACTCGATCTTGTCGCCTCGGATGGCAACGCATCCATTCATGATTGGAGTTCCTCGCCCGGGGATCAACATCACTGCCCAGATCAGAGTCACGGCGACCTCGTTCACTGGCGATAATGCCGCAATCGTGTGAGAGGCCGGAACCCGCTGCGTAGCAATAGGGACGCGCATTTTGAATCAGCGAGGTAAAGGACCTGAATTGAGAATCTGAGCTGGCGATTGATAAGGCGATGACGAGAAGACGAAGTTCAGGCGATGAGCTACATATATTGCGCAAAGTTCGATTCGGGTCGTCGGTACTCCGGAGTTCGTACAGCGCCCGGGTTGTGCCCCTGCATGAGTTCTGTGGCATGTATGTATGTACTCCGTAGAGCATACATACCTACCTACATAGATAACCTGCCGCCGCAGATGCACCTCACTGAAACAGTTGCGTAATATGTATGCAACTTGCGTGTACGTTTGAATTGCTTGCATTGGACCCCCAGAAGGGGCGCATTACGGCGCATCCCCGAGGTCGCATCATCGAATCAAACGCGCCGCGCAACGTCGCATCCACCGCGCCTCACTTTCTCTGCCCGCGACCAAAAGACCGGACGAACCAACATCAAAACACCAATCACCATGTCCGTCGCCAGAATCCGAGATTTCGCCCGCCCAGCTCTCACTAAGCGCTTCTCTTCCACAATGCAACCCAGATTCTCTCCCGGCACCAACGAGTCCGCCACCACGGCCGCCCTAACACCATTGCTCGCCTCCTCCGCAGGGTCGGGCGGTAAATGGACATTGGCAGCCAACGGCGAAGCTCTCGAGCAAAGCTTCACGTTCAAGAATTTTGCCAAGACTTGGGTACGACTCTCCTGCAGGGCCTCATCATAGCATTGATTGGCTTGTTTCCTGTGTGTTGTACCACATATATGGGCGCAGAGTTCACTAAAGAGACGACGTGGTACCTAGGATTTCATGACTGCCGTTTCGCTGCAATGTAAACTGGCGAACCACCACCCTGAGTGGACAAATGTAAGCATATAAATCCGAAATGAATGATTGGCTAGAATATGTAGAGGACTTCAGGAAGTCGTGCGAGCATGGAGAGACTTACAGAATGTTGTCGTCGCAACTCCTAGGTATACAACACCACCTTCATTCGATGGACGACTCATAACCCCAAGGGGCTATCAGACAAGGACGTCCGCTTGGCGTCGTTGTGCGATTCTATTGCTAGGGATTTTGGAGAATTCGATGCTGAGCCGCTGAGTTGTGAGGTCAGGGCTAGGGCTGATGCCGCGATTTCGAAATCGGGAGATTGCTGTAAGCCAAAACAGACGTGAGGCATGTCGAGAAGTGCGGCACGCATGATTGCCTCAAGTTGGTTGAGAATATTGCATAATATTGCTGCCGCTTCTGTCGTGGGCAGTGGGTTGATTCAGCGGATTCATTCACTCACGGAGCCTACCTACGTTATACATGATTATTGTCGGCGCGCTGGAACTGGAAGACGTGCATCACGTTTTGGGGACTGAAGTGTGACTTGGTCCTCGTCTGAGAGGCGTATGACCAAGATGCATGGGTATACTGGCAGGCGTGATTGGAAGCTGCCTCGCTTGCTGGAACGAGATTACGTTTGGGATAAGGAGGCACAGAATGGTTCTTGTGTGTGAGGCATGGAATTGCCAACATGTATTAGGTATTATTTAGAGGCTTCTTTGGCAGCTGTAAACCGGTACATGTATACAATGAAGAAAAAATCGACTTCGCAACCCCCTCGAAAACAAAAACGCCTTGGTTGACGGCAACGCTCTTATACTGGCGTAGCCGCATGATGTTGGAACTATTAATCTATGCCGAGGTGACCGGCTCTAAGCTTCATGTTTCCTGCCCCCATTTGAACTTGATCGTGCGAAATCTTGACTGCATCATGCATTTTGATGCGAATGTGCTTAAAAAGTAAATCGCTCCCGCATTTACTGCGCCTTCTTGGCAGCCTTGATGGCCTGGAGTTTTCTGTCGCGGCGCTTCTTGTGAGCTTCAGGGCCGGCTTCAGTGTCCATGAAGTAGTCCCACCATCGGAAGCTGCTAGCGTAGTTGCCAATGAACTTCTCGTGGTGCACATCGTGATGTTCGGCGCCCGCCCAGACAGGCAGGATGTGACGCAAGCTCCAGGGAAAGTCGTAGCCGCTGTGGGCATCGATGGCCTGGAAAAGACGAAGGACGATCCAGGTGTACATGGTAATCAGATGCAGGTCTCCAGTAATGCAGAGAAGCACAATGGGAGAGCCCACAGTGCCCACGCCAAGGAGCATGGTCTCGATAGGCGAAGCGTACTCAGCAGCCAATCCGAAGGGCGCAGAGTAAGTGTGGTGCATCTTGTGGATTGCCTTGTACAGCGGGCCGTAGTGCAAGCATCGATGGAACCAGTAGTGCCAGGTATCTTCCATCACAAAGAAGATGGAGATCTGAATGGCCATCTTGAGGAGGGAGGGGAACGGCACTCCATAGGCCATGCCGAAGTAGGTGGCGAGAGGGTGGAACAGCCAGATCTGTGGCAGCTCGGCTGTGAAATGGCTAATCAGGACGATGGCAGCGCAATCCCATTGCTCCTTGAGTGTGGGAATCTTTTGGTTCTGGATCTTATACTTGTGAAAGTACGGAATCTTGTCCATGATGAGGAACGGAAGGCAGCGGCCGAAGTAGACGATTTCATGCATGACAAAGCTCATGATTCCGGTCGCCAGGGTATCGTTTTGCATGAAGAGGTACCAAGCCTATCGTAGCACGCCACATTAGCAAACGCCTTTTACTTGAATTTCGATTCCGCGATCAAGAATTGCAGAAAGAAGACATACCGCCCAGAGGCGCTCAGCAATGTTTAGGTTGACATGGTTCTTGGAAACTTCTTCGAAGACGCTGAAGTAATCGCCAGTCGCGTTGGCGCCGGCGGCGAAGGTCACGTTGCTACACGATCAATCTGTTAGTACGGACAAGCTAGGTTTTGCGATGGTCGCATGGCCCTTGTGAAATGGCCGAGTACTCACGCCATGTCCATGATGATCGCGTCGGAGACAAAGTCTCTGGTGCAATTCGGTTGGAAGCCAGAAGAATCGGTGTTCTAGACGAAATGCGAAAACGCGCAGTTGGAAGAATTGTTGTGGCAGGAATAGGAGTGGGAGAAGTGAGAGACAAGCCGTGAAAAGGCGATTGGGGAGACGGCGCTATGATTGCAAAGGGGCGCACAGCGTAAGAGTGGGGGGAGACTGGAATTTAAAGAGGCCGCATCCACGCCGCGTTATTTGTCGCCTTCCGTCTCTTCGACGTTCATTGCTAGCGCTGGGTTTCAACTTTCAGGGGATTTATTAGTCTTTAGACTGGCCTTGGGTTCACAACTTCAGCAATGCGGCCTCCGGCTGGTAGAGATCCGGCGACACACCACATGCAGCAGCCAATCTGCCCGTCGTCCGTTGTGGGTTGAGAATGAGGCCACTCGGCTGGTGCAGGGTCCTGATCCTTTTCGTCCCCATGCGGCTTAGCCAGAAGGGCATGTGCCAATGCCTTTGGCTTGCGTTCATGGGTAAATCGCCCAAGGGTCGCTATCGATAAGGTAAAGAATACGAATACGTGATCGATTTGCCACTTCAATACAGCAATTGGACCGATCGGTGACTGGAGCTGTTGCCGTCATCCAGTCTGCGCATCGCTGCAACGTGAGGCCGCAATTCTAGAACTTTGGAACATTCCTATTCTTTGTTCGTGTGGATGCTTACAAGTTACAACCCGGTTGGTTGATATCTTTTGCGCAGTCGTTTGTAACCTCTTTGTACAATTACGTATCATATGGTCCCAGCGTTTCCTTGTATTAAACTTGGTCAGGCAACACCTGCCCTAGGCAACTGTTCCATCACGTGTTGGCCCAGGTGAATGCGAACACGAACTTCGAAGCCATCTCTCAACGGCTCCACGCCACCGTCATCTTGACTCGACCTTCTTGCGCTCGCCCGTTCGGAAGAGAAACGAAAAAAGAACGGAAGTAAACAAGACTTTCTTGACGCTGGTGATCCGCCTGATCTGTTATTGCAGTGGTCTGATTGGCCATCTGTCGTCATCCAACCGGCCACCTTATTCCTCCTGATTTGCTCCCCACCCTTTCTCATTAGACTCCCTACCGCCTGATCAGTAGGATTAATGCTGGTTGAGGCTCTGTCAGTTGTCTTTAGCCTCGGTCTTACTGGGAAGCCAGCTTAGAGCTACCAGGCCTGACTGTCTTACCGTGACGACGTCATGTCACTCGTGTCTGAGTAAGTTGAATGGCGGATTGCTATGAGCTGCGATGTCCATCGACTAATACACGATTCACAGCCAGGTTCGGCGGCTTGATGCTTATTTAGATCGCCTGCCTATCGTCTCAGAAGCTATCTCAGATGATAGTCGGTCAGAAGTGGAAGAGGGTGCTTTTGTTGCCGCCGATTCTTTCTCGTCCCCGAGGCTAGATCAGCTTCTCCGCGTTGTCCAGGCTCTGAGTGCCACCACAGTGTCCAGCAACCTGCTGCCCCTACAACGCGTCAAAGATTTACTGACACAATCCGGGCTTCCCTCTTTGAAAAAGGCCGACATCCAAGACCGTACTTATTCAGGAGAGGCCGAGGCGAAAAGCGCTTACGAGGGCGAAATTGAGTGGTTGCTAGTCAGCAAAGCTACCATCCACATCTATGGCGCCCTATTAAAGTCCTTGCTGGACCAAGTGATTCCCCTCAACGATGACATTGGGTACTGGTCCGATGTTTTGAATTCCTACACTTATAGCAGCTTGTACACGGTACAGACGTCTCCGATACGGTTTTGGGTATGGGGCCAAGATGTCTACTCTGCGAGCAAGACGCGATTCCGCACGCTTTCAATTAGAGACTCGTCTTCCGGGCTTGCTGACTCTGCCGCTGAGGGTGTATCACATCAATGGCGCCATTTCTACGGCATTGTACGGGAAACCATTCGAGAGCGATCTCTCGCAGACATTCAAAGAAAAGTCCTGTCGCCGGTAGCTTTCTCTCGATCTGAGGCGCGCAGGAATCAAACACAGCTTCGCAAATTGAGAGAAATCACGGCCAGTGGGCTCGGAATGCTGATGGATGAAGGGCTCCAGTTTGTTCACGACGATGAGAAGGCCGATTTGCAAGACAGTCATGACCTTAAAGGTGTTGTTGAACGCAGCGTCGCGCTGATGGACATGGTGCTGAAAGAAGTGTGCTCCTTGGACGTGAAGGTTCATGAATTCGAAGATAAGGTGTTTGCGGGCGTCGAGGAGGATCCAGAGCTTTCAGCACACCTGGAGGACAGTGTTCACGCGGATCGTCCGGCTCTTCTGTCTCATCGGCTTTTGCGCATCATTGACGTGACGCTGCCGCAGTATGTTGACAGCATGTCGGACCTTGTCAAGGAGAACGGTCGTCCTGGTAGAATTGTTCGATATTGGTTTCCCGCTCTCGTGGGTATTCTCTCCTCAACAACGATTTTGCGAATACTTGTGAACCGTCAAGATGAAATCATCAACTGGATCACGAATTTAGGAGGCACCATTCGAGACTTTTGGTTTAATTGGATCGTGCAGCCAGCTGAAAAGGTCATCAAGACCATTCGACATGACGAGTCTAGTGAGATTGCCATCATGAGCCGCGATAGCCTCAAGGCTGACCGCGAAAGTCTCGAGCGAATGGTTGTCGACTTTGCCAAGGACAAGCCACACTTTGCCTTTGAAGGAAGCACGAATGTTACCGAGACACAACTCGCCGACATTCGTAGCAAGGTTGCTGAGGGCGATGTAACCCCCGTCTTGAGGGCGTACGAACGGGATCTTCGGAAGCCATTTGTTGGCGCTGTCCGTGGGGATCTCGTACGGTCATTGCTGATCCAGGTACAAAAGACCAAGGTGGATTTAGAGGTGGCCATGACGGGCATTGACTCGTTGTTGAAAAGTCAGGAGCTGGTGTTCGGATTCGTGGGCTTGACACCTGGTGTGCTCGTCTCGTGGGGCCTGGTGCAGTATCTACGTGGCGTGCTCGGCGGCCGGAGTGGCCTTCGGCAAGACAGGAAGTCAGGACGGGCTGTGCGGATCCTGCGAAACATTGACAGAATACTATCGGAAGCCAGACCGACGGAAAACAATGTACTTTCATACAAGGACCACGGACTGCTGCTTTGCGAGGTTCACGTACTTCGCAGCTTTGCCAGTAACTTGATGCCTCGCGAGACGCAGAAGGAATTCTTGGAGGATCTCGATGACCTATCAAACGTCAAAGGCTTGCAGGTGCAAACCAAAGCTCTCGAAAGGATCCGCTGGGCCTATGCGCGATGGCTCAAGTAGAGAAGTGGTGGAGAGAAGCATTGTTCATATCTGTGGTAGACTTTAGCGAACATGTCTTTTATGAAAGGACAGGTCGTCTATTGAAAGAAAAGTACTGAAGGGGTGCACTGAAGGACGTGGAGTCGAGGCGTACGGCTGGGGTCACTTGACATGTCAATTCATTCTTGCCGTTCTTTCAAGATGCGTCGTTTCAAATGGTTGGCCGATTCCACTTTGCACGTTAATCGCAGCAGCTATCAAGCTGACGTTATCCAATTTTGGTCTTCTCAGCGCCAAATCTGCTTCCGCAGCTCATAAATATCATGCCCGCTATTTTTTACATCCGTCAATATCTCAACTCCATGAAATGCCGCGATTTCAAGCACACATGAACAACGCCCTCGAATTTTTTTTGGCTCTCCAGCCCGAGAGCCTGCTCACCGGACTGTACAGGGAGCCTATTACGCCGGTCCAGTGCGTGCGCCTCGAAGCTCCTTCTCTCGAAGGTCCTTGAGGCTTGGTCCATAGAGCAGATCCCCTTGCAAAGCCATACGTATCGTTCTGCTGACGACCATGGCCCAGAGCAAAAGGACCGACAGTGATATGATCTATCGTATAGATTTGTCAGTTGTTATGTAACATTCAAGTGTGTTTGCTTAACAGGTCGCGAGGCCCAGGAAGTCCACTCACCGTCGTCGCCACCCTGAAGAACGCGCTGTCGAAATTGGTGGCCAACAAGCCTGTACACGCAGCCCAAACGCCGAGGGGGAACGTGAACCCCCACCAGCTCATATTGAAGGGAAAATGCCGAACCGTCGCCAGACTTATCACAGCGAAACACACCCACGCGAGGGCGAACCCCCACATCATCAACCCCATGATAACCCCAAGAGTATACACAGCCTCGGCGGCACGCACTGCATTCACACCCGCGGCACTGAAGACACCCGTCTGAGGCAGAACCACCATGGCGACCTTCCCGAGCTGCTGTATCCCAAACCCGCCCTGTCCCAGCGGCCCAATCGGCAGAAACACCGAGACGAGCACCTCCTTCTGCGGAAGGGAATGTACGATCAAGCGGTGAAAGTACAGCGCCAGCACGCACGCAGACAGACATTCTCCGAGGCCCCAGAGAATATACGATACAACGAGTGTAGTCAGCGCATGGTCCGGATTGGGCAGCGCCTCGGCGACGACACCACCCGTTGCAGCCGCGACGACCGCCGGAACAATGGGCAGCAGTAACGCGGCGGTGGTGTTGCTGAGGCCTGGTTTATGGCGGTGCATGACTATGAAGGGCATGCTAATCGCTGTGGCCATGGAGAGGGCGACATCGATCCACCAGAATGCCCAGGCGAGGTGGATGAGCCAGGTGCCCCAGTGGGTGCAGCAGTAGATCATCATATTGATGATGGCTGCGGCAAGGGAGATAGTCAGCCAGTCCCCCCTCCAGCGCTTTCTTTGCGGTCTTTTGCATTTCTTTCCATCTTTCTTCTTAGAGAGACGACTTTTCAAGAAAGGAACTTTCTCACCCCGAAAGTAGGGATTCCCATGTGAAATGAAACCAAGAGGACATATTTATATAAACGTACTTGCAAACCCCATGGGGAAACACCCCAGAAACAAAGACTGTCCCGGATGCGCAATCATAGCCCCCCATAGCCGGGGATACATGGTGTATCGGGCGATTGACAGGCCTAGAAAGGTGACAAAGAGGAGGACGTTGAGCCCGAAAAAGATGTAGCTGATGTATTGGAGCCAGGGGCCATTGTAGGGCAGGTTGTGGAGGGTGGCTGATACGATGCCTGTGCCCATGTTGACGGCGAACCATCTGCCGCGAGGTTGCTCAATGTTAGCGGTGCTGGCATCGTTCGACGTTGACAGTCTTGGTGTGTGGGTTTCCTTTCGGATTTGTGTATTGAGTGCGTTGCGATGTGGCTTATACATGGCCTTTTTCGGGAGGGGGAGGAAAGGCACGAAGGAGGAGGGACCACATACGAGGGGGCGAAGTTGCGGACAATGCGCCTCCATGTTTGATGGTCCTTGGAAGGATTCCTGAGAGGTGTGTCGTTCGTGAGGTCAGCATTGGCATTGTCGTCGTCGTTGCTGTTGTCGATATCGTTGTTACTGCTGCTATTGCTGTTGGGTAGCGTCCCATGAAAGAGGTTTCCGGAGCTGCCAGTGTCTCCCTTGGTGGTCAAGACACACGCCAACTCTGACTTGCATGTCGCCATGGCTATAATTTTTGAAACTGATGAAAAAGGACGCTGATTTCCTCTACTTCTGCTTCTTAGCTGGTTCTCCCCGTGTCCTAAAACTTGCCTCGCTTGCTACGAGGAGTGGAGAGAAAGAAAAAAATACGAAGAAACAAAAATCTGTTGATCGTTTAGCTGCCTTTCGGCAACGATCCTTCAAATACTGTACCGGCGCGGACAGAACGAATCCGATGGCAGGATGGCAAGCCCGGTCTGGGGTGGGGATCTGTAGTCGTAGTCGTACACTACCTTCGGGAACCCCATGACTCGAAATATTCTTAGGTAAATCGTGCACTCTCTTCCGGTTACCTAATCATACGGAGTGCGGAGTACAGAGGAAGCTGGGAAATGACAAGTCAGTAGTGAGCTGTCTCAATAAAGAAGGCACGCATCTGGCGGTGAACTGAAAATTATGTGCGCCGTTTCAAAAAGCTACGGCTCGGCGATACGGTGACATACCAAGGGGACGTGCCAGGAATATAAGCCTAGACGACGAGAGAGTGGTAGGAACAGGCTTACCAGAAGCCCGCGATACTACCTTTTTGCTAAAAGGGGTCTTGTACATAAGCGACAACGCGCGGACTTGAGCATTGTTGAATCGACCATGTCAGAAATAGCCTGTTTCGGACTTTTTTTGTTCAGATATTATGCGCACTACCTACAGTATACGGAGTATTTGCCTGAAAATGCAAAACATGGGGAAAGGGGTAATGTACGGAGCAAGTGTTAGCAATACATACTCTCAAGCATTACACGCCCAATGTCTTTTTTAGCCTCTCGACAGAAGTAACACGGTCTATCTGCAAAAATCGCAGGACTCCTGTAACCATAAGCGGCTGCACGAAATCACGGAAACGCCCAAGCAGCCGTATCAGGGAACCCGAGAAACGGAGCCTACCAGTCGGCAACATCCTGTCCTACAGATGTATGGCTATCTTGTTTTGGGTTGTCTTAGGAAAAACGCCAATATCTCACCTAAAATATGTAGTGCCACCTTCAAGTGACCATAATACCCCGAGTATGTGGAAGAGAACAGGATGAAGACAAATTAGAGAGAAGGTGACTCAGGGGGGATGGGCATTTCCCAAATGTAACTACAACGTAAATATTGGACTCTACCTAGGTACCTTGAAAGAGAACAGACTGATGGTCAAGGATCACCTCTTACAAAGTTACAGTCCATTGATGTGAATCGGAATAACGTACCTATGCTCCACGGCCCATTCCATTGAAATCACGTACCGACTACATGTACATACTCCGTACATGTAGCACCAACGAGGCCCGTGCCTTGATGCCGGATGCCGCCGTCCTCAAAACCTCGGCATTCGTTCCGGGACCGGACTGCGGAGAGTGACTACTGTACATACAGAGATGGATGATATGGCTCTTAAACCACAAAACAAAAATGCCGATTCATTACTGCAGCATTTAAACGTGAGGGCTGTTGCCGGAGAGCTGCTGGATTACCAAGGAACATGAAACAAAACAGTAATAATCAGTGCGCCATGTACAGAGTATGTAGGTGCATACGGAGTACACGAGGATAAGGGACACGTCACGTGGGCCGGGAGCGGTGGTTTGAGTCATTTTCTCGATTTCGGACCGGGGATGCCGGAAGTTGGAACAATCTACCTGATGCACGGAGTAGGTACGTACATACCTACATAGATGTACTCCGTGATTGTGTGAAAACCACTTGCCAGATTGATGCGAATTATGCACAGTGAACATCGACCAGACAAGTGTCTTGACTCTTATGTCCTTTATTTTGCGTATTCATGATATGGTAAACATCTGTATTTTTGCAAGTTTGCTACCTACAGCCCCTTTTCCGAAAGCGGTCGTCGCTTCGAGGGTTGCTTTTGAAAGCTTTTTAGACACTTTTAGCGGACATGGTGGTCCACTTTTCAGATCGTCAACCAACCACGTCGCGCTATTCAGACACAACTTCACACATTCTCGGGCGAAGTCATGCAGCTCTTTGAAGTGTCTGCGCTCAGAGAAAATTGTTTGAGCACCGAGCCCCACTACCACACGCCGGCGATACGATACACCGACGCGGCAGGGCGCTCAGGTGACCCATGGATGCAGCGATAGGTAGTTTCGGCAAACCCCCTCTCGTGTCCACCGATAAGAAGCCGTCCTTGTTGTCGTTGCTATTCTGGCCTCTTCCTCGTAAGCACCGTGAACGGAACCATCACTTCAATACTATACCTGCCTTCAGTCCAAGACATTCAACATCTTTCACCTTTGTATCAGTAACAAGTAATCCATCATGGCTGTCGACGTCATTTCAAGTGTCTGTCCCATCAACAGCGGCAAGTCTGCCTTCGGGTTGCCTCAAAATGACGACTTCGAGCGACTTGTTCAGGCCATGAAGAGGGCCCTTGGTCCGTCGTCGGGCTTGACCTCAGACGATGTCGATGTTTCCTTGTTGAGCGATCTGATGAGGAACTATAATAGCAACTCAATGGAATGGGGAAAGTATGCGTTTGGCGACGCCAGCCGTGGCTACACCCGTAATCTTGTTGATGAGGGCAACGGCAAGAGCAACTTGGTAAGTCGATTACGTCCGACGCGGACGACTCGCTCCACCTATACGCAAGTGTGCCATTAACCGATGATTGTGATGCAGTTGGTTCTCGTGTGGTCGCCTGGAAAAGGAAGCCCGATTCATGATCACGGCAATGCGCATTGTCTAATGAAGATATTGCACGGCAGCCTGACGGAAACACGCTATGCCTTTCCCGAAGAAGGTGCAGAGCCAGGGCCTATGAAGGTCATCTCTGAGAAAACATACAAACAAAACGGCGTCACTTACATGGCCGACGAGCTTGGCCTGCATCGCGTGTCCAACAGAGGCAGCGACTTCGCCGTCTCTTTGCACTGTGAGATCTTACCCTCCACCAAGTCATCGCACTTCGCAGACGTACTGACCAGCAACTTTGCCAGTATACACTCCTCCCAACGTAGCTAAGGAGGGTTGCCACATGTTCGATGAAAGGACGGGCAAACGTAGTCATGTCCCTGGCTGCCATTATTACTCAGCGTACGGTCGTCTTCTGAAGCAATAGGCGGGAGTATGAACGGGATTGATTCGCGTGCGGGCACCAGGCTCGCCGGTTGTTTGCTTATATTGCTTGGGCGTATGCAGCGTTTGGTCTTCTTTTCTTGCGTTTTCCTCGACTCGGCCGTCTGCGGCGTCGGCGAGTGTTTTGTTCTGTGCCATCGATTCGTAAACGGCTGCTGTATTGTATTGCCATGGTATGGTGTTTGGATAACGTATGTCAGCGACGTCTCTTCATGACGAGATCATGATTTTTTTGATTAGCAATGGAAGCTTAGTTTGAAAGAATGCTCCCTCAATCGTAAGACACTTTGAAATTGAAGGTGAAGGAAGAAGGTTGCCATTCCGTGGGAGTTCGTTGCTCCTCATTCTCTGTCATTTGGGCGGAATCATCGATTGCGTGATTGAAGCTAGGCTAAAACGGGACTAATATGTGGTCCTGATGGCTGACGGCTCCGGGCTGACGGCTGTCGGTGGAAGACAGCTTAGTTGCAATCACGTGGCCGCGCGCGTGCCCCATTTGAAGCAAACGGAAGATAGCTGGAGTACCTAGGTAGACGCGCTGAAAGTATCGTAGACATCAAAAGGCAGCTTTGCACGGGCTGCATTGCATTTGAAACCAGAAACACTTGGCCAAAGAGTTTTCGTCGAGTTTGGCTCACAGTATCCGGGGTTTCTATACTTACCCAGCTTTCAGACACTGTGCATTGCTACCAAACTGAGAAGCAAGAAGGAGCAAACTGACTCAACGCGGCCCGCTTGGCGCTAAAACACAGGATCATTATGCCCGGCCCCCAGAAACGGACCTTTCGAGATGTCATTGATCTCACTGGAGACTATGGCTCGCAGCCGGAAGCAAAGCGGCACTTGCCTGCCACGGCAAACATCTCGACTGGACTGGGCGGATCATCTGTGTATCACCCTTCGCCTGTCGGCACGCAGCTCGGCCAAGTCTCGATGTCATCCAGTCAGCCGATGAGCTTTTCTCAGACAGCGCAGTACGAGAACGAGGTTCTGGACCTTACACAGGATGATGATGGACCAGCGAGAGAACTCTACGGTGTTTTCAGTGAGTAATGGTTGCGCAAACGAATAGCGTTGCTTACTTTTCGGACCTCTCGAGCTGAACACTTATTGAAACAGATGGCAAGATCGTTGGTATTCAGTATTACAAAGGCCAAGCCTCTCCGGGCGAGGTAGTTCTGTGTCATCGAGAACCTGAGAATCAAGTAGGGGTTTTAGCTCCCGATATTCTTGGGTATGGAGATTCTAATATATAGTCTAGTATGACCGGAACGCCATTCGTGTGGATAACGTCATGTCCCAACAAATTGGGCACCTGCCCCGTCAGATTGTGCAGAAACTTGCAAAATATGTGGCAAGTAGATCGATGACGCCCTCTTCCATCATGATCTGACAATGGTCCAGGACTCTGGTGACCTTGTGATCGAGGCCTCACTCTCTGGATACAAAGGGACTTTTGATTGTCCTGTGAAACTTGCCTTATTCGGACCCAGCAGTTCAATAGATCGCGCGAGAATAGAGAAGAGCCTCAAAACTGACAAGATTGTCACTGCTACCGAACTAAAGCGCACCAGGATTGAGGCTGAGTCTAAGAGAACTACAATGGGATTAAAAGCTGGCCGAACGACGCATGGATTTGGCTCAGCCGGTCCCCACGAACCCGAGGTGTCACTGGAGGATATACTGAAGGACAGCGAGTCCATCGATCTCAGAGGCGAAGGTGATGCTATTAAGCCATTTGCCATGGACGAAAAGTATCTATCTGAGATGCCCATGGCAGAACAGCCAACAGCTGTCAAAGCAACTCTGCTGCCGTATCAGCTTCAGGTCTGTTTTTTTCTACACTTTATACTGTCAATGCCGACCTTTTGCTGAGAAAGAGTCCAGGGCCTCGCATGGATGACTTTGAAGGAAAGTCCAGTATTGCCGACAAAGGAGCTGGCCAACGTTGTACAGTTATGGAAGCAGGACGCCACAGGTAACTACTGGAATGCGGCCACAAACTATGTCAGTAAAACACCGCCGGAACTGTTTTCTGGCGGCATTTTAGCAGATGACATGGGTCTTGGAAAGACTTTGCAAATTATCAGCTTGATCATGGCAGGAGGCCCGGGAACGACTTTGATTGTTGCCCCTGTCAGTGTCATGAGCAACTGGAAACAGCAAATCGAACGTCACGTCAAGGCGGAATGCCTGCCCAGCGTATTCATCTATCACGGTGACAAAAAGGCGACCGACAAAGAACTGATGAACTACAATGTGGTAATCACCAGCTACGGAAAGCTTGCTCGTGAAAAAGATGTCAAAGTGCCTCAGGTTCTTCTGTCGAAAAAGATTCAATGGAGGCGTGTCGTCCTCGATGAGGGTCACATCATTCGCAATGCCAACACAAAACTTGCTTCGGCTGCCTGCGCCATCACAGCCAAGTCACGCTGGGTCTTGACTGGCACGCCAATGTACGTATTTGAGCACGCTTTCACTGGGTTCTGATGATACTAATCGATTGACACAAAAACAGTGTCAACTCGGTGAAAGATCTGCAGTCTATGGTCAAGTTTTTGCACATAACTGGAGGCATCGAACAGCCTGAGATCTTCAACACAAAGGTGACCAGAAAGCTGGCGTTAGGAGATCCCGGTGCAGAAGCCATTTTGCAAGCTCTGATGCAGGACATCTGCCTCCGGCGAAAGAAAGATATGAAGTTTGTTGATTTGAAACTACCACCAAAGAAGGAGTATCTCCATCGTGTCACATTTCACCCCGAAGAAAAACGCAAATATGACGGCCTTCTGTAAGTACTTCTTACTTTGGAAGCTTGGATTTGTCGAGACTGACTCAGATCATAGTGCCGAAGCTCGCGGTGCACTTGCGAACTATCAAGCCACGACGGCGGCACGGAAGGGACAGTTCCAAGGTGTCTTGGAACAGCTGTTACGGCTTCGCCAGACGTAAGTTACCCGCCGCAGGATAGCACGACTAAAAATTGAGGCTGACAGTTTCGAACAGGTGCAATCATTGGATGCTCTGCAAGGATCGTATCGATGAATTGATGAAGACGCTTGAAGGCCAGGATGTTGTGCCTTTTAATGAAGAGAACACGAAACTTTTGAGACAGGCTCTGCGACTCTACATTGAAAACCAGGAGGATTGCGCTATATGCTACGAAGTTCCCACGGGTCCGGTCATTACCAATTGCAAACACGTTTTTTGCCGAGCCTGTATTACCAGAGCCGTTGAGATCCAGCACAAATGCCCCTTGTGCAGGAACGAACTTACTCAAGAGTGTTTCTTGGAACCCGCACCAGAGACGACCTTTGACGAGAAGTTTGACACAACGACGCAAAGCTCCAAAACACAGGCCGCTATGCAAATCATTCAGGCTACATTGAGCAATCCTGGGTCAAAGATCGTGATCTTTTCACAGTGGACTTCATTCTTGAACATTGTCCAGAATGAACTCGATAGCGCCAAGATCCAATACTGCCGAGTAGACGGAAGCATGAATGCTGACAAACGAGATCGTGCGATTCGGGCCCTGGATACGGACCCAGAGACACGCATCATGCTTGCAAGCTTGGCTGTGTGCAGTGTTGGACTGAATTTGGTATCTGCCGACAGGGTGATTTTGCTAGACAGCTGTATGTTCATCTCATGACTTTTCACAGAACCAGTTACTGACTTTGGCTTTCTTTAGGGTGGGCTCCCGCAATTGAGGACCAAGCCATTGACAGAGTCCATCGTCTTGGGCAGACCAGAGAGACAACCGTCTGGAGGCTGATTGTGGAAGGGACTGTCGAAGAGAGAGTATTGGACATTCAGCAAGAAAAGAGAAAATTGGTCACAAAGGCTTTCCAGGAAAAGGAAAAGAGAGGCAAAGGGGCCAAGGAGACGAGGATGGGAGACATTGCCAAGCTTCTCTCTTAAATGGTGTCAGGCAGCTGGGGTGCATTTTTCCATCGACGCACTTGGCGCTTGGGTGACATGTACGGAATTTCACTCGTGGGACCGAATCTAGTAGTCGAGAGTTGGCTGATGTCTTTGAATACGTAGCTTTGAAATCTTTACCTGTGCTTGGTGTGACGGTTACCCGTAACTGCTCTGTCCGTCTTTGCATGTACCTATATATCCCCCACTAAGCTGGTTCTCATCAGCTTAGTGTTCTGAGTCCTGACCTTTTGGTCGGGTCGGTAGGGATATCCGACTCCTCACACTTGGTACACTTGACTCTCGAGTCTCAGCTTATCTCCTTTGAATTGGCCCGGGAACGGCTGCGTTTATCCTGCTTGTGTTAGCAGAAGTAGCTATATCCCGAGATGACAGGACAAGATCATGGACTATGGCAGGGCGGTGTTTCGCCCTTTCATCTTCAATTTGGCATTTTGGAAACCGTGTGTGGACTCTGTATGGGCCATGGCCCGTGAACTAGAAGCTAGACGACCTGGTGGCGATGAACAAGATCACCAAGACTTGTTATGGCTTTCTGCTTAAGCAGAATACGGCACAGCTATGTACAGTCAGATGTAAATTGTTGTTACGCGTTGCAACTACGAGTCAAGCCAGCAGCATCAAGTCGTAGAGGAACTTGCTCTAGACTTGTAGACTTTAATTGACCCTCCTATTCTTCCTAAAACGGTTAGCGCAGTCACCTTCCAAGGTAACACGATATGTACACGGGGTGTTCGAAAAACATAACATAGATTTCGGCACCGTGATTTTCCACCATCATCTGTCAATCATCAGCTTCGCGACCTGGCTTTTGAAGCTATACGAACGCCACCTCATTTTTTTTTATTTTTTTTTTAGATTGTTCGACTTGAATATGAGCTCGCCATCTACCTCATCATCGCAGCGACCTTCGCGCGCAGCTTGACGCGTCATGCAGCCCAGCACGGCTTACCTCCTGGCCTTCGTCAGAGGATGAAGATTCCGCTAGCTCGGTCAGTCGCCTGCTGCGCCAGGAGGCCAACGACAGCGATCTTGATGGCAATATTGACGGCGATCTCGACAGCGGTCGGGGCGCTGAAGAGGAGCTCGAAAGCGCACCTCGTCGCCCCCGGTCGCGCGTAATAACACGCTATGTCGACAATCAGAGCACGGTCGAGTTCATGAACCTAATACCAGAGTCTGATAGAGTCACCCACCATCGCTGGCTATGAGTCTCGCCTGGCAGCTTGTGAGCGCATGTCACACGAGGGGACCGCGTACTTGTGAAGCGGTACTGGCTTAACCGCCACAAGAAGAAGCTGTTGAAACGCTGGACTGACGAACATCCACACTTCGGAATCACAGAGACAAGCAGAGCTGAGGATGCTCATAAGGTGTTGAAAGCAGACTTACTATGGCTTTTCTGTCGTCTTGATGAATGTCACACATGTCATGTCGAACAAGTAACGGCAGTATGCAGCGCTAAGTTCTAACACCCACAAGTTTCCCGACTGCCGGCACCCCATATTTCAAGCGGGGGGATAGGTAACTCGCTACGCACTTGCGAAGACAGTCCCTCAACTGGATTATGCCGTACAGAGCTTGATAAGCAGCGACGTGACGCGGGCTATGTACCAGTTCACTCGCTGCAAAGGACGACACACCGGCTCCCTAGGCCTGCCTTGTTGTCACCTACTCGCCGAGCTTTTGCGCATCACTGGCGTCCTTCAAGCTAGCGACTACCACGTCCATTGGGGGGTCGTTGAAGTTCCACTGGAGCCGCAGGTCATAGAGACTTCGCCCGCGTGGCAGTCGTCGTGAGCCAAGCCTGTTTGAGCGTCTTGACAGCAACAACAGAGCCGTCACGGCGCCACCAACACTGTCCTCGCGCATGGCACGGTCAGCCGTACCGCCAGAACGAATCTCCATGTTTCCAATCATGCCTCCAGCCGTTACGGCAACAAGGCCTAGGGAGCTCGTGTGTCGTCCTTTGCAGCGAGTGAACTGGTAGCCCGCGTCACGTCGCTGCTTATCAAGCTCTGCACGGGCGTAATCCAGTTGAGGGACTGTCTTCGCAAGTGCGTAGCGAGTTATCCGCATGCTGACAGCTTTGAAATATGGGGTGCCGGCAATCATGGCGAAACTTGTGGGTGTTAGCGTTGCATACTGTCGTTACTTGTGTCACGAAATGGCTGTGAACGGGAGTTCGAACAGGCACTCAAATATAATCTATCTCTGTCGAGCTATGAGGAGGGAAAGAAGGAAGAGAAGAGTGTGTGTGACAGGAGGGCGGTCTATATACATGTGTGGAGGATCCATAATAGTGTGGATCCGTAACATTACCCCCCTTCTCCGGGGTCGTCGGCGTAGTCCTCCGTGATTTCTGACGACTGAAGCTCAATGTTTTGTAATAATGGAATAGCCCTGCCCTTCCGCTTCTTCCCTGTAGAGCCCGTATAACCGCCGGTGCCGGCTTCTCCCACGTCGTCGCCTTCTCCGTATCTCTGGACAAATTCTCGAAACGCGTCCGTCAGCGTGAGATTGGCGCGGTACGTCCACGACGGTTCCTTGTAACCCGCCCACTTAACTAGCATGCCGCGTGTCCCTTTCCATGGCCCAGCGCGCAAGATGCGCTCGACTGCATACATGGGCGCTTCGTCGTCCGGCAACAACCCGTCTGACATGGGCGGCGGTTGCGCGTCGTCCGTGACTTGCGAGGGGAGTGGGTCGCCGGGGTCGCGGCGAAGAATATCTACGAAAAATCTGTTGTGTATGCTGCTTGGGACATCCAATTCGTACACATCCGGGGCGATGATTTTGGTGACGCGGTACTTGGCTTGTGTCCAGGCCAGCTTCTTCTTGAGCTGTGGTGTAGTAACGTTCCTCAAGTTGAGCCACACGCGGTCTCCAACGCGGAGCTGCTCCGCCGGGCGGCGTTTGCGGTTAGCCTGGCTCTCCATTATCTGCTGAGCGGTCACCATCGCGGCCTTGGCGATCTCTTGTCCCTCGTACAAGCGACTGACGAAAGCGTTTGCACGCGCCTGGGGGTCCTTTGTGGCGGGGCTCGCTTGGGAGTGGGCTTGCTGGATCGGATCGAGGTGGTAGCCGTGGGTAAGGTAAAAGGCGCTCATACCCGTACGGGCGTTGTCGCGGTTGGCGAGGGCGAGTTGTACGCAGGGGAGTAGTTGTGGCCAGTCGGTTTGCGAGTAAGAGATGAACGCGCGCAGCACTGCTAGGACTTCTTGATTCCAGCGCTCTGTGGCGCCGTCCGTCTGGGGGTGGAAGGCGGTTGACAGGCGTTGTTCGATGCCAACCAGGTGGCACAAGCGCCGCCAGAAGCGACCGGTCCAGTTAGAGCCGCGGTCTGACGTGAGGGCCGCGGGGAAACCGTGGAAGCGCCAGTGACTGTTGACGAAGACCTTGGCGCATGCCTCGGCATCCATTGTAGTCATGGCCTCGAGTGTCACCGAGTGGAGGAGGCGGTCGGAGATCACCATGAGAAAACGTGGGTCGCCGTCGTTCTCAGCAGGAAGCTCAGTCATGAAGTCGATGGCGATCTCACTGTGGAAGCGGTCTGGCACGGGGAGAGGGCGGAGGAGGCCCCGGCCTTGTTGGCGTGTCACCTTGGAGCGGTTGCACACGGCGCAGTTGCGGACGAATTGGCGTACGGCGAGGTACTGCTGAGGCCAGAAGTACCCGCGGGCGAGGATGGCGAGCGTCGCGTCGCGTCCCGGGTGGCCGGTGATATAGGAGTCGTGCGTTCGCTGTATCAAGGCTGTGCGCAGGGGTTCGTGATCCGGGACCCAGACGGCGTTGCGGTAGCACAGGGCGCCGCGCTCATCGAAAGAGCAGTCCGGCATTTGCACTTTGTGGTCCAGCTCGGTGGGCAGCGACCTGTCACCGCGGTGTACTGCCGCGTGGGAAGCGCGGTAGACCGGGTCCATACTCACGGCGCGGTCCCACAGGGTCTGCATTTCAAAGTCGTCGAAAATAGCTGCCCCTTGGGCCGGGCGTAGGGTGTCGGGTGCCGATGTGGGCGTGTCGGGGTCGGGTGGCGCCCCAGGTGTGAGGGAAGGCACATCGATAAGTGCCGGGGAAGAAGCGTCCGAAGGCGTAGGGGGGGAAACCTCATCGCCGTCAGCGGGTGCGGGCGCGGGCGAGGGTGGCAGGGGCAGTGGTGTTGAAGCTGAGGCACGCAAGGCGGCTCTGGTGCGAACGGCCGAGATCTGGAGGACTGCACATATGTCGCCTTGAATAGTTTCCTTCGTGACCATGGGCGGGGTGAGCCATCGGTCGCGAATCAGCTGAAACTTACGCTTGCTGAGGCGCTCGTCTGACGCGTCCTTCGGCATCACCTGGTCGCGGCGTGAGAGGAAGTCGGGTTTTTCGGAGTCCTTGCCGGCGCGGAACTTAATCGTGAAGTTGTAATAAGACAGTTCCTCTGCCCAGCGGATTTGGCGTTCAGAGAGCATGCGAGTGGTCATGAAGTACTGGAGGTTGCGGTGGTCGGAAAGAATGGTAAATGTCTTTTGGCAACTACGGAGCTCACCACGAAAGTGTTTGACGGTCGAGATAATGGACAGGAGCTCCTTGTCATGGATCTGATAGTTGATCTCTGCGGCCGTGAGCTTCCGCGAGTAAAACCCGATGGGACGCAGGAGGTCATCTTGACCAACTTGTGAGACAACTCCGCCCAGTCCGTATCCCGAGCTGTCGGCTTCGACAATGGTCTCGAGCTCCGGGTCGTACATTGCGAGGACGGGAGCGCAGACGAGGATCTCTTTCATGCGGTCGAAGGCGGTCTGGTGGACTTCGTCCCATCGCCAGAGCTTGCCGCGGCGCGTGAGCTCGGTGAGGGGCGCGGCGATGTCGGCGAATTGAGGTGCGAATTCCCTGTAGAAGTTGGCGAAGCCTAGGAAGGAGCGGACTGCAGAGGCGTTGGTGGGCTCCTCCCAGGCGCTGATGGCTTCGACTTTCTCTGGATCCACCTTGATCCCGACACCTGTTTCGACAATGAAGCCGAGGTACTTGATCTCCGTGACGTTGAAGGCGCACTTGGCTAGGTCGATGTTCAGGCCGGCGGCCAACATACGGCTGAGCACGAGGTTTACCTTGGCAAAATGATCGTCCTCATCTCCGTCCGTGTAGATGATGACGTCGTCCATATAGGCGGAGCAGAATACGTCCAAGGCGTCCCCGAGCACCGTGTTGATCCAACGCTGAAAGTGTGCCGGGGCGCCCGTGAGGCCAAAAGGGCAAACAAGCCACTCGAAGGAACCCTGGCGCGTCCGAAACGTCGTCTTCCATTCCTCGCCTGCGGCCATGCGCATGCGATGGAACGCGGTGCGCACGTCGAGTTTCGTTAGGTGGAGGGCTTTGGCCAACTGGCGGAGGGTCTCCCGGATGAGAGGCAGAGGGTAACGATCTTTGGAGGTGATGGCGTTGAGGCCGCGGTAGTCGACACAAAAACGAAGACCACCGCCGGGCTTACGCGCGAACAGCACCGGAGAGCTGGCGGGGGAGGCAGAGGCACGGATCCAGCCTTTGTCGAGGAGGTCCGTGAGAGTGGCTCGGAGTACGAGGAGTTCTTCGTGGGACATATCATAGAGCGGGCCGTGCGGCGGTTGGAGGTCCTTCCCTTTCTCGTCTTTCTCGAGAGGGATGCTCATTATCGAAACCAGGGCGATGGGGTGGGAGGTTCACGCCGGGGGGGTCCTCGAGGAAGGCAGGGGCATTCTCGGGGAGGACTTGAGGCGGCAGCCTGGCGCGGATCTCCGTGAGGGTCATGGGTTGCTTGGACTCGGCGAGCTTGTCCAGGGCCTTGTTAATATCGGAGATGCTGACCGAGCAGAGCTGCATCACTTCCTCACGACGGTGCGCGCGCTCCGCGAGGGCCTTGAACAGTCGCGCGGAGACGACGGTTGCGTCGCGGATGTGTTTGGTGCGCTCGTGTACGGCGGGTCTGTTCATCCAGCCCGCCTCGCGGACATTGATGCGTGTAGGGCCATTGCCGATGCGGAGTAGGCGTTTCCCTGCTTTGTAGACGACGTGATTGGCCTCCGCCCAACCCTTGCCGAGGATGAGGTCGTAGTGAAGGTCTTTGATCACGTAGCCGAAGATGCGCTCACGGCGGCCGTTGATGTCCAGGTTGAAGTATGTTATAGAGTCGATGGGGTGTGAATGGTTGTCGTCCTTAGCGAGTTTGAGCTCGCGGGACTCGACTGGGATGCGTGGGAGATGGTGGCGTTTCACGAGGGAGTCACTGATTGCTGTGTACGGGAGACATCCAGTATCAAACAGGGCGGAGAGCATAAAGTGGTTGTTGATCAGACAGTCTACTAAAAAGGGTCTACTGTCTAAACTACTTTTTGCCTTCGTGATTTCCTCCGTGGTAGGCGGCTTATCGAGATCAAGCGCGCCTACAGTCCTGGTACGCCTCCGACACGGACTTTGAAGTCTACAGCAAGGCCCTACTACAGCTCGCCACCGAGCGCGAGCAGATGCCCCAATTCCTGAGCATGAAGGGATCTAAGACGTCGCTGTATATCGACGTCCACAATATCGCGACGTACGTCTCTCTGTCCGGTGCGCCTACAGTCCTCCTCCAAGGCCTCTGACAACGACTGGCGTCAGAGGCTAGGCATTTCCCGATGCGGCGGCGAGGTTGTTGACGTTCGTCCGGCGTGCGCCGGGGACTGTTGGCGCCGACTGGAAATTCCATTACCGCGGCGTCCGGACCCATTGCTCTGGAGAGCGGCAATCTGGGACGCCAGCGCGGCGATCTGAGCGACGACGTCGGTGACCGTGGATACGGCATTGACGCCACCCATGACTGTATCGCCGTCGAGGTCCATGCGCGGCGCTGGGAGGGAGGGGACAGGGGCTGGGGAGGGAGCAGGTGCCTGAGCGGGGACAGGCGCACCGGACAGAGAGACGTACGTCGCGATATTGTGGACGTCGATATACAGCGACGTCTTAGATCCCTTCATGCTCAGGAATTGGGGCATCTGCTCGCGCTCGGTGGCGAGCTGTAGTAGGGCCTTGCTGTAGACTTCAAAGTCCGTGTCGGAGGCGTACCCCCGAGTAGCGGCGGCGTCCCTGATGGTGAAATTCAGCGCCATCTTGTTCGTGGACACGCGTGCCGAGCCCGTGGGGGCAAGTGAACCTGCTCGAGTGCACCATGCCACAAACTCGCCCATGAACAGGGCAAGCGGCTGGGCGGGGCCCTGCCTGATGGCGTACGTGACGGTACACCTTCTGCAAGGCACGCGCGGCGATGCCCTTCGGGAGGAAGGCGTCCCTGAGAACTTCGACGTAGTCCTGAATGACAAAGGGGGGAAGCGAGGCATCCTCGTCAAGGGAGGCGCCGTCTGGAACGCGGGCCCGGATGTAGGCCGCGCATTCTGCCTGGCGGGCCGAGGGGATGCGGGAAAAGAGCGTCGTGCAGACGTGGCACGGGGAGCCAAGGTAGGAACGCATCCCTGGGTCCCGCAGGCGGGCGGTGATCGTGAGGAGCCAATTCTCGAAGGAGTCAGCAGCACCGTCCCACGCCGGATACGCCGAGAAGAGATTCTTGGGCGGTGTCGTGGGGTCCGCGGGGCTCGCGGGGCCGGCAGTGCCGGTGGTGTCGGTGGTATCCGCCATAACTGAGGCAGGTGGATGCGGCAGAGATTGCACAGGGGGGCTGGTGGAGTCGGCCAGGGTCTGGGTAATGGCGAGGCTGTCGAAAGCGGAGAGGAGAGCGTCGTCAATGTCGGACTCTTGCATGGGCGAGGGGGGGGGCACTAGGTGGGCGACGAGCTGACTCGCGGGCCTGTCACCTGGGTATGGCGCAGATTGAGGGCGCAAGGTGCGGGGCAGACGAGCACGAAGGGCGCGTTGCGGGCTGAGAGGGCAGCGGTTTGGCGGGCTGAGAGAGCAGCGGTTTGGCGGGCGGGCGCAGGAACGCGCGAGGCCGAGGATAGGGGTGGCGGTTGTGAGGACTACACGAACATAGCCTGGAAAGAAAAAAAAGGGATGTAGCTGATAGACGGGCGGGCGCAGAAACGCGCGAGGCCGGTGATGGGGGTGGCGGTCGTGAGAATTATGCGAACATGGCCTGGTGAGGGGAGAAAGATCGACAGAGATATGTCACGAAATGGCTGTGAACGGGAGTTCGAACAGGCACTCAAATATAATAATCTATCTCTGTCGAGCTATGAGGAGGGAAAGAAGGAAGAGAAGAGTGTGTGTGACAGGAGGGCGGTCTATATACATGTGTGGAGGATCCATAATAGTGTGGATCCGTAACAACTTGTTCGACATGACATTCATCAAGACGACAGAAAAGCCATAGTAAGTCTGCCTGGCTACCGCTCAGCCATGCTTTCAAACACCTTATGAGCACAGCTCTGCTTGTCTCTGTTATTCCGAAGTGTGGATGGTGGTCATTCCAGCGTTTCACCAGCTTCTCCTTGTGGCGGTTAGGCCAGTACCGCTTGTTGAATCGATATGAGCGCATAAAAAGAGGCGCTGCCGCGCTGGCTCTCCAAGCGTCACAAAATGCGTTGCAGATTACCTCACAATATGGATCACATGCAGCTTTTGTAGGACAGCATCCTCCTTTCAAGTCCTTTGCCGCATCACATGAACACTGCCTTGCACTCTCACACCTTCCCCGTAGCTCCTTGGCCATCACAGAATCCTGGATATCTAGCCAGACAAGGTACTCAAGACATGGCTCCAGGTTCTATAGCTACATTGCATCATCCGGCGGCACAGAGGCCACAATAGGTAGCTTCAGACAGCTCTCACCTCTAGACAATGCAACACAACAATTTGATGGTCACCGAGTGCTCACTGTTTTGATTTATGTACTACATTGCTCAATATCACAAGGAGTACATGAGGGAGAAACATTCAAAATGCATGGGCAACAACTTACAACAGCAGGAATGAAGCGAAGTATACGGAGTATGTGCATACGAAATGTATGTAGAGATACATAGGTGAAGAGAAGTAATAAGATCTGCATACAAAAGTGTATGTATGAAGAAATACATACGTCCACCTTGGGTTTAGCGTGATTTTGCGTCGCCAGCGCGCTCATATCGATAAGCAAAATCCACCACAGGCTACAGTGTCTCCCGCCAAGTTTCTGTTCAAGTCGTCGGTGGTGTAGAGATTCGAGAAGAACGTCAGGCATCTCGATTTTAAACGCCAAAGGCGAGCGAGCACAATGGCCGACGTCTGTCCCAGGACCACCACCCTCCAGGGACTGCTCAGTGGCTGCTCAGGAGTCAAGTTCGACGGTACGTGGCAAGCAAAGACTCGGTTGCCCTCCGGATTCGCAACCCATTTGCTAACTTGGCGCAAAAAAAAAGACATTGTCGAGCTTTGGCACAAGAACCGAACGCCTCTCATATTCTGTGCTTTGGTGCTTCTCGC
The DNA here is from genome assembly GCA_029405325.1 of Claviceps purpurea. Classification (NCBI taxonomy): domain Eukaryota; kingdom Fungi; phylum Ascomycota; class Sordariomycetes; order Hypocreales; family Clavicipitaceae; genus Claviceps; species Claviceps purpurea. The sequence goes on along the minus strand of CM055783.1, from coordinate 245,429 downwards.
AGCGATTCGATTGTACCTTCACAAAAACGAAGAGCCGATACCGCTGAAGGCGCTACCGGACACTTCTCCAAAGAAAGTCGTTGCAGAGGATGCGACGAAACCGCGCGATGTGGTTGCCGTCGCTAAAACGAGCATCAAATCGGATGGACCTCGTAGGATCAAGGGCGGAATAGCCAAGAAGCTCACAACAGAAGACAAGGAGTTACACGACAAGAGCCGGCCCGTGAAAGTCTTGGTATTCTTCTCTTCAGTCACGACCAAGACGGAAACGATTGCGCGGCAGTACTTGGATACATTGGTGAAATGCACCGACCAGCTCTCTCAAGACACCGGGCGACAATTTCTGGGTCCTGAACTGCATGATTTGGCGGACATTGACTTTGAGGACTTTTTTGTTAGCCCGGCCAAGACGGCTGAGAACGCGTATCTGTTCTACTTATTCCTGCTGCCAAGCTACAATATCGACACGATCAACGACACACTCCTGCAGCATCTCGAAGAGACACACCACGACTTCAGAATCGACACAGCTCCTCTGGCTTCTTTGCTCGGGTACTCCGTCTTTGGGTTCGGAGACAAGGAGGGCTGGCCGGATGAAGCAGAGGGGTATTGCTTCCAAGCCAAGGAGCTCGACAAGTGGATGTCCAAGCTGACTGCTCGCAAGCGTGCGTATCCCGTTGGCATGGGAGATATGAAGGGAGACCACGCTGAGAGATTTAATGAGTGGGCGTCTGGCATCCAAGAGGTCATCACTCATGTGGCGCGCCACGGAAGTTTAGGCGAAGGCGTACCAGGAAGTGGTGATGCAGTCGAGAGTGACGCCGAGGATGTCGCTGGCGAAGACGACGGCGAGGTTCTGTTCGAAGATGAAATATCGGGAGAAGACGAAACTTCATCGAGACCGTTGGACGACGTCGAGGACCTCGGCCGCATGCTTCGAACGTCGGAGAGCAAAGACAACAGTAGCACAACTAGCAACAAAAAAGCGGCCCCTCTGGCTATTGACTTCACGTCTCATGGCTCATCGGCCGTAAAGAAGACCAAGCGCACGCAGGTAGCACCCGTCGTCAAAGAAATGGTGGCCAAAAACTCACCCACCTACGCAGCGCTCACAAAGCAAGGCTACTCCATCGTCGGATCGCACTCCGGCGTCAAGATCTGTCGCTGGACCAAATCCGCCCTGCGCGGCCGAGGCAGCTGCTACAAATACTCCCTCTACGGTATCCATTCGCACCAGTGCATGGAAACCACTCCCTCGTTATCCTGCTCCAACAAATGCGTATTTTGCTGGAGACACGGCACGAACCCCGTGGGGACGACCTGGCGCTGGGTCGTCGATCCTCCCGAGATGATCTTCGAGGGCGTCAAGGAAGGCCACTACAAGAAGATCAAGATGCTGCGAGGCGTTCCCGGCGTCCGCGCAGACCGCTACGCCGAAGCGCTCCGGATCCGCCACTGCGCGCTCTCTCTCGTCGGAGAACCCATTTTCTATCCGCACATCAACGAGTTCCTCGCCATGCTTCACGCGGAGCGCATATCCTCCTTTCTGGTCTGCAATGCGCAGCACCCAGACCAGCTTGCTGCGCTCAAGGCCGTCACGCAGCTCTACGTGTCCATTGATGCATCCAACAAGGACTCCCTGCGCAAGATCGACAGGCCCCTCCATCGTGACTTTTGGGAGCGTTTCCAAAGATGTCTTGATATTTTGCGGGAGAAGCGTTTCCGCCACCGGACTGTCTTCCGGTTGACCCTCGTCAAGGGCTTCAATGTGGAAGACGAGGCAGAGGGGTATGCACAGCTCGTGGAGCGAGGACTGCCCTGTTTCGTGGAAGTCAAAGGCGTGACCTACTGCGGGACATCCACGTCTTCGAACGCGGGGCTCAGCATGTCCAATGTGCCGTTCTACTGGGAAGTGTGTGACTTTGTCAAGGCACTGGAGAAGCGCCTCAAGGCTAAAGGGCTCAAGTATGGCATTGCTGCGGAACATGCTCACAGCTGTTGTATCCTGCTTGCCAGTGAGAGGTTCTTGGTGGATGGGAAGTGGCACACGCATATTGACTATACGAGGTTCTTCGAGCTTCTTGAGGAGAGGGGTCCGGATGGGGATTGGATGCCGGAGGATTACATGGGCGAGCCGACGCCTGAGTGGGCTCTGTGGGGGAATGGGGGATTCGATCCGAGAGATGATCGTGTGGATAGGAAGGGGAGGAAGATTGAGAATGTTGTGGTGAGGGAGGCGCCGCCGCCGGAAAGTTGGTGATATGGTAGTCTGCAGAGAGTATATCAATGCCATGATGTTCACAACCAGAGCTCATCCAAGTTCTATCACCGCATCGAATGCATCCTCCCTATATGTCCGTTGAAGCCCTCCCTAGACATCACTCAAGTTGACTTGGCATCACACATCAGAGGCACACATTTCGTATTGTATAAACACAATTAACCATTGGAACATATCGATGCCTCTGCTAATTCTCGGACGCCTATCCACCTCCCATAGCGGTACAATACAGCCGTCAAGAACTGTTGGCACAAAGCTCTGTTTTCGCAGAGACAGCGAAACACATAAATATCGTACACATAAGGACGTCGCCTCTCATCCGTTTCCGTCCTTTATTTTTGTTGAGTCCCCATCTTGCCGTGTAGTCCGTTTTACTTTTTCGTTTCCGTCATCAGTCCTCTGCGCCAATATGCATCACTCATCTGTGCCTATCGAGCTAGCTTTTTTTACGGTAAAGCAGCTTAGAAGAGGTTTGACGCGAGAGTGATGTAGCGAATTCTTCTGAAGCACATGGGGGTTTAGGCCCTCTACCAAGCTGTAGCTCCATTGCTGATGTAGACAATGCTGGAAGATGCGCGAAAACTCTTTAGTCGAGGCCGACGGTGGGAATGTCGCCGATGTTGAAGTCACGGGAAGGCTGGGCTCGGATGTCGAGGGAGGAGTCGTAGGCAATCATCTCGGCGAGGATGTCTAATATGGGCTGCAAGGGAAAATCAAGATTAGCAAGGAAGAAATAGGGAGATGGGCAATCTCAAACTGGTGGCCAAGAGGCAAAGACGAACCTTGGAAACAGTGCTGTCGTAGACCTTGATCAGGTCACCTGGAGAAGGGTACACCTTGAGGCCCTTGTAGAAAGCAAGGGCGGAATCAACGTATTTCGAAGCTGTTGCGAACCATGTTAGCTGGCATCACCGTGTGGAGCGGTCGCCCATTGATCAAAAACAACGTACGATCCGAGCTGAGAATCTCTGCAGTCATGACTTGTTCGTTAAAGAAGGCCTCGCGTTCTTGAACACCAGTAGGGAAGCCCTCCTCCTTGGCCTCATCGACTAGGTGCTTAATGGCATCCCGTTGAGCGCGCGTTGAAGCCTCAGCCTCCTCCTTTTCTGAGCGCACCTGTCTGCGCTCATTTCGTCTCAGGTCGCGGCGGAACTCGGCATGGCTTCGTCGCTGGTGGTCGAAGTAAACGGCATAGGCTATTTATCAAGAACTAGTGGTCAGCGAATAATCTTTCCTAGTGCCCGCCCGCAAGGACTGCACGTATGATGCATAAACGGTAAAAGAAGAATCCTCTTTTTTAGAAATAAAAACGCAAAGCGAATTGGTGCGCATCAACTTGCGACATACCGACGAGGCCGGTGGCGGCGGCCGCGAGAGTTGCCGTCACTACGGTCGACGTTTGGGCCATTTTTTTGCTATCAAGGGTCGTGATGCGATTGCCTATACGGGAGAAGCTCTAGGCCGCTCTGCTATAGCCAAAAAGATGAAAGGTCAGGGTCGAGATGCAACGGCCGCAATGACGTGTACCCGTTGAGGAGATTGAGCGAGACGGAGGACTGATTCGAGAACAAAAGTCGTGGGTCGTGAGATCGAGAAACTCAACGGCGTCTAGGTATGTACTCTGTATGTACTCCGTACAAGCGCTGCCTTTACCGGTGCCCCTCAGACGACGGCCAGGTTTTTTTTGACGACATCAAGTATTGGCCGGTGCCCCACAGAAAGCTGTTGTCGGCGGTCGCCGGTCGGAACCGGGAACATTGATCTCGCGGGAGCTGCTATGAGGTATGTACTGGTACGTTGGACTTGGGAAAACGGGGTTGGGTAGCGACTCGCGAGCTTGGCTGAAGCAACTCCTCCTCTACACCACCACCCACTGCATCTCCCTAAAAGTGACGGGCAACTCTGGTCGATATTCCCTTGCGGCGGGCAGCTAAACCGAGCAGACAGGCATCGGGACAGACAAGGACAGACAAGGACAAACGCTCGCAACCAGGAAATCTGACAACATCTTCATCGGACAGCCCACCATGTCGGAGGAACGGAGCAAGATCTCGCTTCGCAGCGGGAAGAAGCGCAGGCCCGCTCGTCCGGTCATCAGCGCGCCGAAACAGATATCTGGTCCTATGCCCAGTGATGCTTCGCTTTCGGGTGCTCCGTCTCTCGTGCCGGAGTCTGTTCCAAGACCCAGACTTCGGCCTCCCCCTCTGGCGGGCGGAAAGGTACGGCCTGCTTCTCTCCTTACTCCCAATGGACTATGGGCCCCAAATTACTGTCAAGGCACCGTTGAGCTAATTGTGTAAAGACTTCTGATCTAGTGAAACAACGCTACTCTACGCGTTTCAACAACCTCCCTACAGACTTCGATCCAACTGCTCCCCCTGTCCCCATGATGCCATCTATGGGCCAGTATGACAACCAAGATCAGCAGCAGAGGCCGCCGCCCTCTCGAGCTGGAGCAGCTCCAGTGGTTGATATCAAGGCACTGCGTGACCCCCATCTTGTTCCAGATCAGTACGTGTCGACGGTGCTGGGAGATGCAACAGACGACCAAATTAGAGAGTTTGAAGGCTCGCTTCGCAAGCTTCAGGATCGTGCGAATACCGATCTACAGCAGAATATTCTGCAGAATCGAGCCCAGTTTATCAAAATTAGTAAAGAAGCCGAGAAGCTCAAGGGCGAAATGAGGGCACTGCGCAATCTCATGGCCGAGCTCAAGACAAACACGACTGCCCTTCGGGCTGCCTCGATGAAGAATGATCAGCCAGCCACCATCCCGGGCGGAATCCCACCCGGCTTAAGCAAGCGAGACAAGCGAAGCTCTGTGGCCGATAGAAGCGCGTTGTGGAATTCGCAGATGCAAGCCTTGTACAAGAACGTGGAGGGATCGCAAAAGTTTCTCCCCAATGCTGCTGGGCGTCATGTTGTGCAAAACGCCGGACCTTGGGTCGAGCTGGACAATGCTACCTACAAGTCTCGACGGGCGATGCAGATCTTCTTGTTGAATGATCACCTTCTCATTGCGTCTAGAAAGAAGCGCAAGGTGGATGCGCCAGCTGATGCTCGTGGACCCATGGTCAAATTGGTTGCCGACCGTTGCTGGTCGCTGCTTGATGTCGAAGTGGTAGACATGCCTGGCACGTCCGAGTCCTCAGGAGGTAGGAACAAGCTGGCTGATGCAATCATGATTCGAGGCGGTGGGCAAGAGTCATTCATCTATCGGACTGAGAAGCAGGAGGCCGACGAGAAGAAGAGTCTCCTGCTCAACGTGCGAAAGGCGGTCGAGGAGCTACGCAAGGGTTTGCAGTCGGAAATGGAGGCAAATAACAAGGCCAGAGAGACGATCAACTACTTTGCGTCGCGAGACCCGGGTCTCTTGCAGAAGACAGAGCTTCTGGAAACTCTGTCCGATATCAAGGACATGCTCATCGATGTCGATGGCAAGCAACAAAACCTTCGATGGGTGGAGAGCCAGATGGATGAGCTTGACATTGATATTGCGCTTCAGCAGTTTGAGCCTGCGGTGGCTCGAGTGGAAGAGCTCAAGGCTCTCGCGCGGGGACTGCGAAGCAACGTGGTGGCACAAGACTTTATCAATTTCAAAGTGGAAGAGCGAGCTGCTAGACTCGCTGGCATCGTCATTCGTGAATTAGAGTCTACGCACAATGCACAGTCCAAGTGCAAAGACACGGTCGGCTGGCTGTCCAGACTAGGTTTCGAGGACAGAGCTCGGGAGGCGTACCTCGCTGCCCGGACCGAAATCATTCTCAAGAGAGCCAGGTAAGCAGACTTTGACATACACCGGTATCCCTCTTTCAGGCGACCTTGGTACTAACGCAAATAAAGACAATGCATCTTTCAAGGAGATTTGCACCTCTACATCTGGCAGCTATCGTTTGTATATTTCACCATTATCCACAACACTGTGCAGACGTTTCAGATTTGCTTCCCTCCTCCGATGATGAGTGCCTGCGTCAAGTGGGCGAAAGAGCAGGTGGAGGCGTTCAACACGATACTGTCCAGGCAGCTTAGCAGCACAGAGAGAGGCGGGCCGGTTTGGACGCAGTGTATGGAGAGGGCCAAGGAGCATGCAATGAAGCTATCTGAGGTTGGGCTGGACTTTAAGAATCTGGTGGGCAAGAATATGGGACGGCCGACAGAGAGGCCTGGGGATTTTTCCTCGGTGATGTCCCCGGTCGGGTTAGGTTTGGCGTAGGGTATATGCCGGCGGGTTTACGTGGGAGTTCCGTGGATGGTGGACGATGGACGAGGCATGTGTCGTGAAATAATGTCGATGTTTTGATGATGAAGCGAAATGAACGTAATGAGAGATAGTAGGCGGTTGTGTGGCAGCTAGGAGATACCTACATAGCTAGATGACACTAATAATAGTGACAAGCGAGAGTCTGAACTATAATGGCGTTCGACCGTTCGTTAGGTGAGGTGGCGTCGACAGCGAATGGAGGAATGAGTAGAGCAACAGTCAGTTGTTGCACAAAAGAATGGCATAGGCTGCTGGCCACTCAGCTGCGCAGTAAATACCCCTTTAAGCAATGATGTGTAATGATATGATCACGCTGAGATAGGTATCTACCTAGTCCAAGTTGAGTCTTCTAAGTTCTGAGTTCTCCTTGCCCGCTGATGTGAGGCAACGGCCCCGATGTTTGCGCTCAGGACCAGTGACCCCACTTCCACTTTGAGCCTTCCAAGTTCCTAACCTCTGCGGGATCCGGCTGAGAGTTTAGAACTCCCATCGCCATCAACAGAGGAGCCAAAACCCTCGCACCTTTTTCTGCACTCATCCCTGCCCACTCTCGCGACATCAACCCCACGAAAACCACGCCGCCGAATATCTCCCCTCCCCCCGCAGCCATCACGACCTGACAAGTTACAACACCTGTAGCTTGTCGCATCTGCTCTGCTAATTCTCTTTCAACGAACCTACAAGTTTCCTCCGACCTCTCGCCCACAGCAAGTTCTGCTATCTGTCCGCCTCGCCTTGCCCCACATTGCGGCCCAGCTGTGACCGAAACGTCATCTCCTCCTAGCCTTCTCCCTTTGCGTCTCTTTGTCTTCACCAAACCGCCACCTATCTTCCCCACGAGACCAACCGCGCCGCGCGCTCACGGGATAGATACCTTTATTCTCTTGCACGCAAGATGGATACGAACATGGAGGACGTCGGCAGGTCGCCGGCTGATGTGTCGCCTGTGGTCTTCGAACCGACTACGATCCCCACACTGGACGGCTGGATTGAGAGTCTGATGAACTGCAAGCAGCTGGCCGAGGCTGATGTTCAGAGACTCTGCGATAAGGTGAGCAATGCTTCAGGGGGGGGTTGCATGCGTGGGAAGGGGGCATAAGCTGTTGACGAGGGCTTTTGGAGCTGTTCCCCTTTCTGCCTCCTTATCTATATGCAGCCGCTCCTTACAGAGCGCTTACCATTTTTTGCCGGCATTATTGTCGCATGTGGAATTGGGCTGCGGGACAGGGCCTTTTCGTCTCGGGGAGGGTTCCTTGTTGTCACTGAGGTGTTGGTCTGCAATTGGTCACGCGACTCTCGATTTACTGACTGTACTCTTTGCAACATTCTAGGCCCGAGAAGTCTTGCAAGAAGAGTCGAATGTGCAGCCCGTGGTATGTAGTCGGATTCGTTGCACTGTCACGAGATTGGGAGCTTAGTTGGAATTGCGTCTGACTGGAACGAAATAGAAATGCCCTGTTACGGTTTGTGGTGACATTCACGGCCAGTTTCATGACCTGATGGAGCTGTTCAAGATTGGGGGTCCCAATCCAGATACAAACTATCTTTTCATGGGTATGTGGTGAAGCTTGGCTTGGTTCCTTGCCGTTGTCCCTTGCTGTCAACTCCATTGTCTCTCCAGACGCTGACAATGGCTTAGGTGACTACGTTGACAGAGGATACTACTCGGTCGAGACCGTCACCTTACTTGTTGCTCTCAAGATTCGATACCCACAGCGCATCACGATCCTGCGAGGAAACCACGAGTCTCGGCAAATCACGCAGGTCTACGGCTTCTACGACGAGTGCCTGCGAAAATACGGAAACGCGAATGTCTGGAAATACTTTACCGACATCTTCGACTTCCTCCCGCTCACGGCCCTCATCGACAACCAGATCTTCTGTCTTCACGGTGGATTGTCGCCCAGCATTGATACCCTGGACAACATCCGAGGCGTGGACCGAGTTCAGGAGGTGCCCCATGAAGGCCCCATGTGCGATCTCTTGTGGTCGGACCCAGACGACCGATGCGGCTGGGGAATATCGCCCCGTGGTGCGGGCTACACATTTGGGCAGGACATTTCAGAAGCGTTTAACCATAACAATGGGCTGACACTGATTGCCCGAGCCCATCAGCTTGTCATGGAAGGCTACAACTGGTCACAAGACCGCAATGTGGTGACAATCTTCTCAGGTGGGTTGTCCTTTGACTGTGCTGTCGGAATAGCTGTTTTCTAACGTGCCGTGATAGCGCCCAATTACTGCTATCGATGTGGCAATCAAGCCGCGATTATGGAAATCGACGAGCACCTAAAATACACATTGTACGTTTTTCCTTCTTTCTTACCACATTGGCGCGGTTGGCTAACAAACAAAAACAGCCTGCAATTTGATCCATGCCCCAGAGCTGGAGAGCCCATGGTTTCAAGGCGTATGTCCCAAACCCCTCTCGAATGGCCAATTGAGTACTGACACCGCTTTAGGCACACCCGATTACTTCCTCTAATCTACCCCACCGAGACAAAGACGAAGACGAGACGAGGAAGATTTAATTGCACTGCTCAGGCATGGATCGATGCGTTGAGAGATGGACGACTTGGACCTGCTATTACGCATCACCCGTATAGCGCGTGCACGCGTGCTCGTCATGTTATTCGACTGCATAGGGCTGATTGCACACTGGCAGGACAAAGGGATATATATGCATGTGAGGTGGGAGAGAGGGGGGCACCAAGTGACACATAAGTGCGTTTGGTGAGGCGGGGGGGCCGTGTTTCGTCATAAGTACAGATAGACGTGACGAGACCAGGGATGGGTGGGTGAGGGGCCGAGGGCAAGGAGGCGAGTACATTTAAAAATCCAATGGACAGAAATTTTAATTTTGATTGCGAGCAAGGACTTGTTTTGTGAAGGGCAATGTTATGGACTTGCTGCTCATCCTCGTGTGGCTTTTGGGGGCATGCATGATGTACTACATGGGATGGCATAGAGCTGGGAGACTGGCTTGGGGAGTAATGTGGAGGAATAGAAGGCATCGATTTTTCACGTTGAGTTGCTCTCGCTTTCACTCTCGCTTTCGCTTTCGCTTTCGCTTTCACTATCCCTTCTTTTTTTTCTCCCCCACCCCCTCTCTCTCTTCCTCGCTTCTCCTCTCTCCTTTTTCCGCTCGCCCTTTCTCCTTTCTCTCTCTCTCTCCGAGTCCCTCCCTTTCATCCTCCCTTCCTGGCTTTCTTTCTCTCTCTCTTTCCCTCTCTCTGCCTACCCATGTCTCTCTTTCACTGGAATACATACTCTGATACGTGCTTCTCTTAGGAACTCCATTGAATACTGCTGAGGGCAGCTACCTGGTCTGAAACGACCATGCTGCATAGGTAGAAATGCCAGCAAGGCCAGGCACCGCAGGCACCGCAACCAACACCTTCCCGGGCACGAAACCAGCGCAATGCAATCCACCCCCCGCCCCAAGCACAATACCGCCACGTCAACCCTTCCGGTGGATCAAAGGCACTACAGTTAGGTACCTAATGTACATACTGCCCCTTCCCTGCTCGTCCACACTGCACAGTCTCCATCAAGAATCTACGCTACTGTGCCTGTATGACTGAGTGGCTACATTACGCCGCCGTTATCTAGGTAAGTCTAGCTATCATACGCGTGGGCATCACATTCTTTGTGCGTTATGTGGCATCTACGTCTGACGAAGAACGAAGATGTGATGAAGTTGCAAGTGGCATATGGAGTACATAGTATGATGGGGAGGCTGACGTGCAGGTACTATTTTGTGTGGTCACGAGCCAGGGCGTGCGTGTTTGCTGGCGGCCGCCGCTGGGACCCTACATCTCTGATGGGTTAGGGGTATTCTCTGATGGGTTAGGGGATTCGGAAGGGGCCGTATGAACGATGAGGTCGTGTGGTTGGAAAGTTTCTAGTTGAGCCTAGAGTCTAGCGGCTGAGGCTGCGACTGAGGGGTGGGTGTAACTTGTCTGCGGCGCGAGGGTGTCTTTGTAGCTGTCTTTTTCTCTTTTTTTTTCTTCAGCAGAGTTGTCATGTCATGGAGATGAAGAGAGTGCATGGGACTCTGGCTGGTGTTTGTGGACACACGGCACGGCACACGAATGATGTAGATGCGTATAAGGGAAACTTGGATGCGTCCAGGTGGGCAGCGGGGGGAGGGGGGTGTTGCAATACCAGACATAAGGAAGGTGTATCTGATTGGAAAAGGGGGGCATTGCAATTTGTGCATCATGGCGGTGGCACTTCTTGAGGATACTATGTTTATAAGCTGCGTGTGTGCTGGGAAGTTTTATTTTCGGGCCTAGACTTTTTACGTGGTCGTTCGCTGGTTGAAACTGGCTGAACTTCATCTTGTTTCTTAGTATGCTTTGACCTTTTTTCTTCCTTCTTGTTCTTTCCCTCTCTTCCGTGACCCGTCTCACCTTTCCTGTATTCTTTCCTCTTGAGCCATCTTTTCCTACATACACGCACATGCACGCACTCTACAGTGGAAGAATGAAGAGCTTGCGTCCTGTCTTCTCTGCTCTTAGATTCATGTTAGCAGAAAATACTGCATGTAGAATGCCAAAGAATACATCAAGCACGAGAAGTCACAAGACAAGCCCAGAAACTCCGGCTTCTTTGCTCCGTCACAGTCCAACGAATCTTAATGACAACCACGGAAAGCCTTTCTGCACTAACCCTCGTCATACTCACATGCTTCTTCTGCCAATGCAGAGCCAACACACCCGAGTTTGGCTTTTCCCATCCTGAGCTGGTCCACCTCTGCCTCGAGCAACCACTTACACCGAATTACAGCACACCATATTGTATCGTCAGTACTTGTCGTAGAGTCAGTCCATCACTTCCCGAATCCCCACAGGGGCACCTCGGTCCTCGCCCCAAGCCACTTGTCCACGACGGACCTGTCTTCATATGCCACTATCTTCGTATGGCCCAGTAGTGCAGAAAAACTGTTTTTTGTACCATCATCGAAGGTTTTCTGTGGTTTTAGCTTGTGTCGTGGCTTTTGCAATGGAAACGTCTCCTCATGCCGGAGAGATATAAAAGGGGATGACCCCCCCCTGTAAACAAGTTTGGGATTTTCCTCCTGGTCATTTCTTCAAAGCTGACTTGCTCTGCTCTCTTGCACATGATACTTGGCAACCAGACTCCTGAACTCCTACTACTACTTCTTCTTCTCTGAACAAACATACAACTTCTTGGCTCTGCCAAGCTTCATTTCTCTGCATGATCTGCACAGCTTCAATATATACACACTACTTGCTCATTGAGGTGTATTGGTAGTATCTGGTATGTACCTTTCACGTGTACTCTTCGTTCTTTCACATAGTCGTTTTGTAACTTGTTCATCATGTTACCATGTGTGCTATCACACTTTCGTCTTATACAATCATGATTGTTCGGCTCATGTTGTTTTCTTATCATGTTCTTCACTACTCATCAATGATCATGTTCTTCACTCATCTGTTCTTCAACTCATGGTGTGTACTAACATGTACCATCTTAGCAACCAGACACCTGAACTACTGCTTCTTCTCTGAACAAACGCATACACTTCTTGGCTCTGCCAATCATTTCTCTGCATCATCTGCACAGCTTCAACATACACATACTACTCATTGGGGTGTATTGGCAATATCTGGTATGTACCTCTCACGTATACTCTAAGCTCTTAGTTCCTCTATGCACTGATGCAGTCATCTTGTTCATCATGTGTACCACCCATCACACTTTCATCTTACACAAATCATGTTCTTCACTCATCATCTTCCTCACTCATCATGGCTACTCATCATGGCTACTCATCATGGCTACTCATCATGGCTACTCATCATGGCTACTCATCATGGCTACTCATCATGGCTACTCATCATGGCTACTCATCATGGCTACTCATCATGGCTACTCATCATGGCTACTCATCATGGCTACTCATCATGGCTACTCATCATGACTACTCATCATGTTCTTCAACTCATGATTTGTGCTAACATGTCCCATACTTAGCAGCCAAACACCTGAACTACTTCTTCTTTTCTAAACAAACATATAACGGCTCTGCATCATCTGCACAGCTTCAACATACACACACTACGCATCGAGGTGTATTGGATATCTGGTATGTACCTTTCACGCATACTCTTCCTTCTATGCAGTCATGTTGTTCCTCATGTGTGCCCACCACTCTTTCATCTTGCATAATCATGTCGCCAGCGGTCGCCGGTCACCATCTTGGGCTCTGCTCATGTTTCTTACCGTACTGTTATGTTTTCGCGCACATCATGTCCTTCACTCATCATGTTCTTCAACTCATGATATATACTAACACGCCCCAGTCTTGCACAGTACAAAACAAACACCGAGTAGCAATCACCACATCTTATCAACAAGCCAACCCACTCAAAGATGAGGAGCTATTACGATGCCGGCCATCTCGCTGGCATTGCCCAGCAGGCCCTTTTACAGATGGACTCTATGAGCCTCGGTGACCGCATCATCAAGACTGAACCAGAAGAAGACTCTCCCATGTCTGGGATGTCCCCTTGCGGACCGTCAAATACCGATGCTTATTTCGCCCCTGGCCCCAGCATCATCAAAGCTGAGCCAGAAGAGGACTCTCCCATGTCTGGGATTCCCCCTTGGAAGCCGTCACATACCGATGCTTATTTCGCCCTTAGGCCCAGCATCATCAAAGCTGAGCCAGAAGAAGACTCTCCCATGTCTGGGCTCAATGGGCTGCCTCCCACCAACCCTTCAAATCCTCCTGAGTTCGGTCCCGGTGGCGGTGGCTTCCATGCCAATCACTGGGAAGATTGGCTGTCTCAACGCCAGCGCAATTATCCTCGCGAACAACCTGTGCAACACCCAAGCGATGATGATGATGATGAAGATCCTCTCGCGAGCTGGCTTTCCCTCGCAGCTACCCCAGACCCATTTCCCAGGGACATCAAAGTCGAGGAAGAAGCCCGGGTGATCGAAGTGTTTGGAAACACTCTGAGTGCCTGGGGCCTCCCTGCCAGTCAGTATAACATGGGCTATGAGTACTCCTGGCCCAGCACACCCCGTGGGCTGAGCGAGCCTGTCTTCTACGGCACAGTCCACGAAGAGCACAGCTATGAAGCCACGGAGCGTGCCAGGGAGATTCACGGGGCGGGCTCATCTCTGAGCCACGTCGTCATGTGGACAGGCGCGTCTGCTCCTCGTAGGACTCATGATGGGGTTGGCTACGCCGTTGCCAGCCTGTTCAACGGGGAGGGCTGGCGCGTCATGTGTCGCCGAGAGGGACATTCCATCGGCAGCTTGTGGATGAGTCTTCAGAGCATCGCGCTGGCCATCGAGGTGGCCCTACAACATGTTACGCTCTGGCAACCTACCCCCTTCGTTGGTACGACTGTGCGAATCTTCACCAGTGACACAGCTGCCATCAAGGCCCTTAAGACGCTGCCTCTCTGCGCAATGAACATGTCTATGACTGAAGCGAGTCAGACTATTTCTGTGCTCGAGGAGATTGCAGCCATGTCTCGGTACTTGTCTGAGCTGGGAGCCACGCTGGAGGTGTTCTGGGCTCCTCGGGCCAAGCATCCGGGGTACAGGGTGGCGAGAGCGGCGTCCGTGTATGCTCGGTCGACGCCGGATGGGAGGAGCCAGGAGTCTTGGGCGTTTCCTGATAAGGGTGTGGTGGTTGAGGCTCTGGAAGAGGACGCGTCGGCGAATATCAAGGCAGAGGTGGAGGAGAAGGTCAAGACCGAGGTCAAGGCGGAGTTCAAGGTGGAGATCAAGGCTCAGGTCAAGGACGATGATGATGATATGTCTTCTTTGGACTTGAAGACGGAAAAAGACTTCGAAGTGGAGAGCAAGTGGTGGCAGCGTTTGAGCTGCTGCTGAGTGCGCGGCGCGGGCAAATAATTGTTTGTATGAAGTTTTCAGCTTGGAAATTGATCTTTGGGGGTTTTGTCTGGGCAAAGCATGATTAGAAATGGCATGAATGATGTTCAAGGAAGTCATCAAACATATGACATAATGACAGCGAAGAATTGAGCTTGATTATGCGGAAATGTACATGTTCTCGGATCGTGATATGTAACGTCGGGCCGGCACGGCTCGCACCATGTTACTTAACAGATGGCAGCAGCCCCTGCATGATGCGTGTCTTGGCATGTGGCAACAAGGATCAAAGGCATCAAACGAGGCAAAGGACGAGATGAAACAAAGGGATTGTTGGATTGTCCGCCGCATGGCACTGGAATGCGGCGGCGGTCATGCGGTACGGAAGCCACGGTGTTGCACAAAGAAGTAGGCGTAACTTACTGGCCACTGTTTTGTATGTACTTGGGAACCCCTATTTCCGCGGTACAATACACATGTCTTGTTGACGCCTTCTCGAACGATTTGCATCAGCACGTCGAGTGCCATTACAATTTACGACAAGTGAGGTGCAAGTTTCCAAGGTGCTGAGCCTGAGCTGGCAGCGTTTTGTCGCATCATGAATGCATCATAGCTGCATGAGTCTCTCCCTGGCATACACCCTAGCAGAGCTGCAGAGGTCTCTCTGCTCCGCAAGATTGCGCTCGGCGCTGGCTGTTTTTGACCCGCTCAGTCTCTCCAATTCTGGCAACGGGCGCGACTATTGTTAGTTCCCGATGGACCAACGGTTCGCGACCGGACAGCGTGGTTGTGAGGTACATAACTTGTTTGTTTCTGAGCCGGTCCAGCGCATCATCACAAACCGCGTTGCCTGCTGCATGTTGCATGAAGTTGCGACAATCCCGGCTCATGTCAGGTACGCGAAGCCTCCACAGACCCGCACCGCACCTCAGCTCTGCGGCCGGGCCAGAATGCGACACCTCCTCTGAGACAGGAGAGATGCATCTCGATTCTCCGTCGTAGGAGGGATATGGGTTCGGGGAGCTGGAGAATACGCATCCTGCAGTAAGTATGTACATATTTACATGTGTACATGCATACATGTCATATGTTGTTCAGAGTACAGAGTACAACCGTAGATAAGACGAATTGGAGGGCTTAGCCGAGAGGCGATGCGAGGGAACAACGGAAGCAGGGGGAAGGTGCAGGGCTAGAGACTGCAAGGGGAAGGTCCAACTTGGCAAGTCCGAGGAGGCTGCAACTGCAAGCTGTGAGGGGCCCGGGATGAAATGAGGCTCCAGGGACCAGGAGTCCAGTCTGGTCTTCTGGTCTGTGCACTTTGTCCGCTGCAAGCTGCCCAGCGTCCCCCAGCATCCCCCAGCATCCCCCAGCATCCCCCAGCGCTCCGAAAAACACCATCCCACAATCCCGTCGCTCCTCACACCCACAGCTCTCTTGCTTCTTTTTTCCTTCTTCCTTTCCTCCCTCCTCCTCCGCCTCTCCTCCTCTCTTCCTGCCTGTTGCTCCGGAATAGCCTGTCGTCCCGTCACTGGCTGCCCGTCCTCCGCACGTCGGGCCGTTGCCCTCGCCTTTGCTCTGCTTGCATCTTCCGGTCCCATCAGTCACCAACAACATCTTCCTAAGCGCTCAAGACCGACCTCAACACCAGACCTCTAGATCAGACCTCAGGACCAGACTACGCGCAGACCTCAAAGAAGACCTCAACACCTACGACGATCCTTACTTGCATCAAAATCGAGCTCCTAGCCCTCACACAGTATCCTGTGGCTTTCCCTCGTTGCTTCCGCGTTCGCAAGACGTCCCGTTGCCCGCCACCACGGCCCAAACAGTCCAGCCTCGGCGCCGTCTCCGCGCCTGCCTCTCTTTTGGACGGACCTTTTGATCTCGACGACCTTCTTTCACGCGTCCGCATTGCGCTGCTTCTGATCTCTCATCATCAAGTCGCATTACTTTGTTTCTGCTATAACGATCCATTCTCAGGCTCCAACATCGGCAGTTCACGTATCGACAACATTTCTTGTGCATTTCGGTCCAAAGCAGCAAAGCAGCAAATCCCGAAATCGCCATTTTCACGGCCCTCATCTCTTTTTCTTCTTCATCGAATTCGACTCTTTTACTCTTCTTTTACTTTCCTTTCCTCTTCGCTTTTCTCCTCCTTCTTGCTTACATTCTTATAACGACACCGTAGCTTTCCTCCATCGTCACCTTTGTTGGTTCGCGTTTGCGACCCAGTTTGGCTCTGTATGGCTCATTGATACCACGCGACCCTCCTCATATTCGCTCGCGGCACCTTTGTCGTGATCAATTTCTTTCACCTTGAGCTTCGAAAGAGCCATCATGGACTTGTCGAAAAGATGGCGACCCTTGACGAGGAAAGCTAGTCGGCGTGTCGAGAAAGAGTCGAGATCTTTTTCAGGCGCCATATCTATCCAAAAAATGGCCGCTCTGGCTTTGGCAGCGTTTTCACCGCTCCCAGTATCGGCGCAAAACAATCACAACGGCCAATGCATATCATTGCAGGGCTCAAAAACTTGTCCTGCTTTCCATTCAGCCTCAATATCTCGAAGTAGCGGCATGATACAGACCTAGTATGTTTCTACAGTCCTTCTCCCGTTTTGTTTTTCTTGATTTTCCTTTCGGACTGTTACTCATTGTCTCTGAACTAGTCCATTTTTGCAGTTCGTCTCCGACACTGGGTCGTTTGACCGTCAATTGGCCACTTACGTGCAGACAACTTATGTGAAAGAAAAGTATGAAACGTCACGCCCTTCTCATGCCATTCACATCTGCTTATACACAATGACAGGTACCAAACCTTGCTAGGATGTGGCAATATCAACTTTACCGACTCCAGTAACATGTATGCCCGATATACCACAACTATATTATGCAACACACTCGTTCAGAAGTCGATAGATTCCTGCTCACTTACGAGCAATGCCACACGACCGCTGTGTGCTGATACCTGTGCCGAGTTTGCCCAAAGTGAAGCATACATCACTGCCGACAAGGACCTTTGCTCTAATCCAGGACCCGATTTGAGCAAATTGATTCGAGCCGACTTTGCAACATGCTCCAACCCCGAAGACGCGCTCACGGGCAAATGCATCGCTGGACACAGCAACGAGGCCGAAAACTGTGGATTTGGCAATAGCACCGTTGGCCTCTGCTCCTACTGCGCCGCCGGCGGCACCAACTCGACCGATACCTGCTGCTACACCGCAAAGGCCGAAACGCGATGCGATGGCGTCAAATTGCCCAACATTACTGCCACCATGATCTTCGATTCCCCGACGGCGACTTCAACTTCTACGCCGGCTCCCACCGCCACACGACAGAGCCAAAATCACAAAAGCGGCGGCAACAAGCTCAGTGGAGGTGCCATTGCTGGCATCGTAATTGGAGCTCTAGCTGGCATTGCCCTTTTGGTCGCGCTGTTATTCTTCTGTCTCAGAACTGTGCGTAATAGACGCGGGAGCCAGCACGGAAGCATATTTAATCAACCATCGCCCGCGAGAAAAGGCGCCAGCATGTCGCAGATCAAGCAGACGGCCCCGGAGGGATACGAAGTACTACCAGGGGGCCGGGTCGCACGCATGGCAGCATTGGAAGGTCACTCTGGCGGCTCGCCTTCGCAGCGCAGCGGTGGTGGTAGCGGTAGTGGCAGCGGCAACGGACGAGGCACGAATGCCTTTATGGGGGGACACAAGGGAGAAACATCGTCCGACGAGTTTCCCGAAAGCCCCGAGCGTGGCGGTATCTTGCGCCCTCCTCCTACCTCTAGAAGACAAGGCTCGTTGTCAAGTGGTTCCATGCTCGCCAGTGATGCACCGCAGTCTCCCGGTAGTGCTGGCTATTCCTCGCCGCTTGGCATGACTAGCCAGCAGTCGGAACAGCTACCATTCTTCAAAGATTACTACTCACAGGATGATATACATCCATCGGACAAGGTGGCCGTCTTGTGGGCGTACCAACCCCGTGCTGTGGACGAGTTTTCTCTGGAACGCGGAGACATGATCAAGGTCGTTGGTATTTGGGACGATGGCTGGGCAACAGGCATCATGCTGAATGATCGCGCAGAGGAATGGGAGGCGCGACGACAAGCCCAACGAGATAGCGGGGTGTCGAATACGTCGGGCGTTCGCCAAGACTCGCCCACTACGCAAGGCGAGATGAAGGCATTCCCGCTCGTATGCGTGTGTCTGCCAGAACACTGGCGGAAGACGATAGACGGCGATGGCTCGACAGAACAAACGTCAAGTCCTGCACCGATAGTACCGATCAACGTTCCCTAATGCCACAGCTTCGGAAGACGCATAGCACAAGCTTACAAGCTCAAAGTGCGGCAGTTCGCACTCGTATATACAGATCTGCAACACTCCAACTGCATTTAGACACTACAACTGCATTCCGCCACTAGAAAGTCATTCTGACACTGGAACCTGCATTCACCCCCTCCCTTTCTCTTCATTTTTCGTCTCTTCAGGGTGGAGACACCGCGAAGCTGCCATTCTTCACGGCTTTTTTTAATTTATAATTACTACATGACTGCCGAGGACGAGCGCACATGCTATCCTTGACGAAAATTAACAGCTTCACATCATGACGACACGCGACGAGCGAAGTGGCTCTCCTCGGGCGCCCACCCTCGAATTATGATACCTGTTGGGCGTTTTCTATGCGCGAGTGAGCGAACAGAACGATACGACGAGATGCGAACGATGGTGATGCTTCATCTCGGGCAGCCGGTGTGCCTTGTTTAATGTCGAGACGACGAGGCACGCGGGGCTCGCAGTCGAGTATGCTGTTGTGGTGGGAGCTGCTTGGAGATTCAAGATTCACACAACATGTTCATCTGCCCTGGACGGCGCATTACTTAGCCAAATATTTTATACGCGCGGATGCTTAGGCTCCGGATTTACTTTGATTAGTTTCGATACCAAATGGATACTTTTTTTCTTTATGCAGGGAATTGATGGATGAATAATTGTTGTGAATGGATTTGAATGAATTATGTGAATGCTTTTGTGGATATGAATGGACAGAAAGGCACTTCCTGTGTTTGAACAATGTGTACACATTTGGAGACACATTTGCTAGGTATGAACACAAACGGAGACGAGTCGATCTCTATTACATCGCCACAAATCACGGGTCTTTCACTAATGAGTAACACGAGGAAGACCAGAGGGGAATACAGCCGAAGAGGTAGTCATTTACCTTGATGTCTCTTCCACTATTCAATGCTCGTTCTTTGGTAACAGAGAATCTTTTCTTCCTGTACCGTTAAATGCTCTTCCAGTATCCTTGTTTGTGATTCTACCTTCTTGATTGGAGTGGGTAGATGTGGTTGCATGTCTGGTGAGTGGTGACTACTCTATGGGACAGCCGGTATAGCCTATCAAGGTACATAGGTAGGTATGCGAATTGTTTGTTTGTTTGTTTGTTTGTTGGACGGGATTGCGTTTGCCCAACGAGTCAATGCTAATATAGCAAGCCAAGGTACATACCTCATACATACATACGAAAATCTTCTTCCTCGTTAGCGTAGGTACGAATACCTACCTACCTACCTAGTACATGCGACGTAACCGCGTTTGTCAAGGGAAAGATGGCAAGCCTCCCGGCTCATGAAATGACATGGGAGTCTATTCGTGAATCGTGCATATACGGAGTAGAAAGACGTTGGCCAGTGCACAGCTCTTTTTCCAGCGGCCCACCGTTTGTTCAGTGTTCAGTGTTCACGGTTGATTCACTGCTCATGGTTTGACCTGGGCTTGCTATATTACAGCGGGGTCAGCGCCCTCTTTGAACTTTCCCCGTCGTCTGTCAGTCCCTCCTGTCAGTCATAAACACCAAACCCCGCCCCCCTCCAATTTACCTCCCCCTCTACCTGTTACGACGTACTATAAAGCTAGACCTCGTATCATTCACGCGCCACAAGACGCCACGCCGAAAGATAGGTACATCGCATACATACCTACTATCCAGAGTGTGAATACGTACAGCTTCTTTTCGTGCCGTCCTCAACATGGCAGATCTCAATGCTGGAGCGGAGGCCCTGGTGCCTCGGTTTGAACTCGAGAGGGTTCTTAATCAGGGTATGTGATGTGATTTTTAACGTATGCAGCAGAAGGAAGAGTAAACACAACAAGGATAACCCCCAAGAAATAAGAAACAAAATACACAAAACAGCAAGAAAAGAAAGATAGAAAGAAAAAATCTCTCCGAATATCAGAAAAAGACTAATCATGTGCTGGCCGCGCAATCAGACCAAGGCGGCAGACGTACAGCTCTATACGGCCACATCGATAACCAACCCGCCCTCCTAACCCTAGAACGCGCCCCCTTCCCCTCCTCGGAAGCTTACCTAGGCCGCCTACCCAAGTCGCTGGCCCGACTGCAGAATCTAGGCATCAACGACGTGTACACCTGGTACATGGCCCGCACAGCCGGGGAGGACGACCTCGAGAGACAGCAGGCACAGCAGGCAGCCACGCAAGACGCAGCGACGAAACGCGACGGAAAAGAAGGACAAGAAAAAGGAGACGAAGGAGGCAACGGCCCAGCACAGGAAGCCTTTTTCGCAGACTTGAAAATCAACCTCTTTTACCCGTGCACAAAGTCTCACATCAAAAAGTACAGCAAACAAAGCGTGCGGTTCGTGACGGAGACACCAGAGATATACCGCGACCATATCCGGCCCTTGATGCAGAGCAAGCGCGACGAGGGATCTCTAAACTGGGTCTTCAACATCATTGAGGGCCGCACAGAGGTAGAAGACGTTATTTACAGGACGCAGCTCGGGACAGCGGGCGCGGCAGGCGAAGAAGGGTTTCTTTTGTTGCCGGACTTGAACTGGAATCGCAGTACGCTGGAGGCGCTGCACTTGCTGGCGCTGGTGGAGCGCCGGGATATCTGGTCGTTGCGGGATCTGAAGAAGAAGCATGTTCCGTGGCTGCAGCACATGAAGAAGAAGATTATTGCGGCGACGGTGGAGACGTATCCGTCGATTGAGGCCGATCAGCTGAAGCTGTATGTGCATTACCAGCCGACGTATTATCATCTTCATATCCATGTTGTGCATGTTGCGTTTGAGGCGGGGGCTACGCAGGCGACGGGCAAGGCTGTCGGGCTGGAGAGCATTATCGAGACGCTCAAGGTGATGGCGGGGGATGAGGAGGAGGCGGGCATGGAGGCGGTCAGTATGAGCTATACCCTCGGGGAGGCTAGTGAGCTCTGGACGCGCGTGTTTGAGCCGCTCAAAAGGAGTGCGAGTGCGACAGCTTCTCAATAGAGAGGATGAGGTCGTTGATTTCGGGGCCCTGGGGGCAGTCTTTCCATTCGCTGTCGTCGCGGACGCAGTAGATTTCGTTGTCGAGGCGGATGGTGCAGCTCACGTTTACGTTGGCCTGTACAGTCATTAGTCGGCAAGTCAAGATGGCTTATTATAGAAACGTCGGACCCAGATACAGAATTTTGGGAATGGGCAACTTACAGCTGCTGTGCGCTCTACACTCGTTCGTAGCAACTCCATGCCATGCGCGCCATCGTCCTTGGTGGCGCAATCGTTAATGGCCTTGATGTCCACGGCGTGCTCCAACGCGCAATCTTCAACAAGCGCCCTGTCGGGAATGTGTTCGTAGTCGCGTGTCAGGCACATGATGAAGCCGAGACTGATCTTGGGATCTGGGTACAGCTCGCGAGCGCAGAGTTCGATAATGTTGCCCATGCATTCGGATGATCCATGTTTGCATTCGACGCCGTCGTCGGACGTGGGTCTACTCCGATGAACCTATATTTTAGAACTTTGCTGGCATGACGAAAGACGTGAATGTATTGACTGGACGCACACTCCAATATAGTTCAACTTGAAGTCCACCTTGTCCGAGACCTTTTGCATCACGGGGAGGATGAGCTCTCGCAGGGCATCCTGGGCGATCGTCAGCATGAGAAATTCAGCCTCTTTTAAGTATTGATTTCATTTGTTCCTAGGATTCCCCTACTGCATCTTGTGTTTGCGACAAAATTGAAGTAGATTCGAAAACATACCCGCGTATCAGGACACTTGCTAATGATGTGCGCCTCCAGCGGCACCAGACGCGTCGTACCGGGGCCTCCAAAGGCGCGATATCGACTCGCGAGGCTGATCAGGCACTGTATGAACAGGAAAACGACCAGGACAGGGATGAAGAACGGCCGGATGCGCGCCAGGGGAGACATGGTCGTGGGCTGTCGGGTGGGGAAGTATTGGCGCGGTCTTCGCTTGTCGTCCATGGTTCTCGAGGCTCGAAGCGTGGAAGCGGTGATGCACCTGTGAGCGGCGGTGAAGGGCGCAAGTTGTATGTATGTAGTGCCGAAACGAGGCTCGGTGGAATCGTGACACGAGGGAGACGTTGCCTCTTCTGCGGGACACGAGAAGAGAATGCTCGTCGGAGCGGGGGTGGTCCGGAGGTGGATTGAGTTGAAACTTGAAAGACGCGATCGACGTGACGTGGGGGCGGTTTACGATGGGCTTTGTTTTTGTCCCGACTCCCGAGGCTTTGTTCCCCTTCGAAGAATCAACCCCGCTAACTCAAATTAGGGGGGCGCAACTTGCCAGAGAGGCGATGAGGTTGCGTGCGAACGTGTATCGAGCGCTATCATCTATGTGTAGTGCCCCAGATTGAACGAGTACCGTATAAGTGTAAGTGTATGTACATATCGTTGTGCTTGAACAACTTTCAAGTGCTCACGATGGCTGTTTGACTGACCAACACATTGGGCTACATACTTGCCTGCGTTTCGTGTGCAACATGGCCTTTCGTGTGTAGCTCGGTGGTGGTTCACACATCACATCCGGTAGATATGCCGCATCCTGAACCGTGGGAGGGTGTCAAAACGGTGCACCACTGTCCTATTATTATCGAGAAGAACGCGGCGGAGTCACACGATACGGGATTTAGACTGAATTGAACAAACGCAGGGGAAGCCGGTACGAGGAAACGAGGACGATTTCATTCATGATTCATGGCCCGTTTATGTCACAGCCCGGACCGTTTCATGAGAGGCGGAAACTGTGGAGTGGCGCGTTCGCGGCCAGCTGCCGAGCTATGTACCTGCCAACATTCACGTTCGCCAGTCTGTTCTACCTAGATCATGGCCTCTGCGTTTGATTCCCTCTCAATGCATCCGCCGTCTGCCATTTCGCGTTCTTCCCTCTGCATGGATATATAAATCAAGCTCTATAGCCATGATGCCGCTGCGTTGACGCGGCCGACAAGAATCTTGCACTCGCTCGCTCTCCATTCCCCTTCGCTTCGAGCCGATTCCACGAGTATAGATCCTTTGACATTGTTCTTATCGCCGCCATCACCCCGTTGTTCGCTGCAATGAACTCTACACCAAACAAGTCGGATCTGCTGCAGGACTTTCTGCAGCCGATGAGTATCGACCTTGAAAAGTGCCATGCCCTCTCGCAGGCGTTTCTCCAAACCTTTACGCAGCTCGCTGCCGAGTCTCTGGACCAGTTTCTGCCCACGCCCGTCTCGGAATCCATTCTGCGGCCCGTGGCAAAGTACGGCCGTGGCAGGTGAGCTTCCCTTTTACTAAGAATGGACTGCCTGGTATTACAGAAGCTTGCGGTTTCGCAGCTGTCAGGCCGCGTTCGCTGGCTTCTGTCGACCAATTCATGCTTCTCTTGATGTCATGCGTCTTTGATCCACCCTCATGCAGAACCATACATACTGCAAAATGATCCGTGCGTAGGCTGACCGATTCTCGAAGACATCTAGCCATTGACATGTAGGCATCGCAAAAAATTCAGAGGTCTACGAGGCTCCAGCTAACATGGCATGTCCAGTGGCGGGACGAACCTACGAGTTGGATTCGTGAACTTTTCCGGAAGCGATGCCAACGATGCTGCGCCAAACGGCATCGAGCATGTCCGTCATCTACGTCGACAGCTGGAGAAGTCGTGGCCCATCGCCAATCAGCTGAAAAACGACAACGCCGACAGTCTGTTTCTTTGGATTGGCAAATGCATAGCTGAGGTAGTCGCCGAAGGCTGCCAATGTTTCAATCTTGCGCGAAATTCTCCGCTGCCGTTAGGAGTCACGTTTAGCTTTCCCATGGAGCAGACTTCTCTGGACAGAGCCATGGTGACGTCAATGGGGAAGGGCTTTGCTATGCCGCCGAATGTTGATCTGGGTGTTTGCTTGATCAATGCGTATGATGTGCATAGGCAGAGCGATGGCACGCACAGTCTGCCGCCGGTATATGTGGCGGCCATTGCGAATGATTCGGTGTCGACGCTAGTCTCATTCATCTTTCACTACGACGGTCACGGGCAGTACAATGGGCGTCAAGACGGACACCAAGACGGACACCAAGACGGACACCAAGACGGACACCAAGACGGACACCAAGACGGACACCAAGACGGACACCAAGACGGACACCAAGACGGACACCAAGACGGACACCAAGACGGACACCAAGATGGAGTGACTCACCGCCGTGCGGCCATGGGGCTCATTTTGGGAACCGGTAGCAATGCCACCATACCTATCAAGTTGAGCATGCTCCATCCAACCAAAAGACCACGAAACATCCAGGGTTTGAGCGGCGACAAGGCCCACGACGTCAAGATTGCGGTCAACACGGAATGGAGCATCAACGGTACCGCGCGGCCAATGCGAGAGCTGGGCTGGATGACTACATGGGACGACGAGCTAAGTGCGCGTAACGAAAAGCCCGGATTCCAACCGCTCGAGTACATGACCGCTGGACGCTATCTCGGGGAGCTCGGACGCATCATGCTCCTGGACTACTGGAGCCAGACGCGCAAGACATCGCAGGCCTGTCTGCCTTGCAGGCTTCTACACCCGGAGGGTCTGACTACGACGTTCCTGGGCCACTTGAAGCCCCTCGACAAGCCGACTCTGTTGGCGAAGCTACGCACCGAATTCCCGCCGTCGCCTGACTCTGGCTTTGCGTGGACAGAAGATGACGGTGAGGCTCTCTATCGCATCGCCAAGGCCATCGAGATGCGGGCTGCTGCCATCATAGCCGCCGCCACGCTGGCTCTGCTCACATTGGGCGGGGAGCTTCCGCCCAAGGACGCGCTGCGGGTGAGCCCAGACGGAGGGGACGAGTGCGAAATCGGGGTCGGGTATACGGGAGGGTGTGTGGTGCACTTCCAGTACTACCTGGTGGACTGCCAGGACATGATCAACCAGCTTGTGTTCAGGACGTATGGAGCAGCATCAAGGCTTTCGGTGGTGATGAGCCCTTGCCATGATGGGGGCATCAAGGGAGCGGGCATACTAGCAGCAGCGGCTGTCTCAAGCGGGGGTCAAGACGGGTTAGATGGTGCTTAGACTTTGTAGATATGCTGACCGGTGAACGGTAGGGCGGTGCTATATATCAGGCCACATGAATTTCGAGGGGGTGGCCGAGGGTATCCTCGATTCGTCCTGCGTCGGCCGCTGGGCCTATAGATACATCATACATATGGAATCATGATGGTGTTGGACTTTATGCCTCTTCAAAACCAGACGATTGCCATGAGTGGGACGGGCATCGGCGTTGACATCCGCGTTAATCGCAAAACGTTGATCCATGATACTCGTGGGTGTAACCTTGATACGACTGCGCGTGTGGTGTGCCAGGAGACATTATGAAGCCACACTCAATTTCTTGGTACCTAATGTACCTTGATAGAAACGGGTCCGACTAGGAAGAGGGTAGAGTCTTTGATCGAAATGATTCAGAGTAGTTACAATCAACAGGCAGCGAATAGAGCCCTCGAAAGAGGAGCAAGAAGAGCTTCAATGAAATGGAAAGAAAGATGCTTTTTATGTACATTTACACACACATCCATGCTCATGCCGATGAACAAAAGAAGAAGAAGAAGCAGCAAAAACCAGTTTGGCTGAAATACTAGCCCAAGTAGCATACACTTCTCCCACACCTCACTACCCCTATTACCGTCCATGCCCATTCATGCCCCCTATTCTCAAAGCTTCCAGCTCATCCCTCACTTTCCTATACTCCTCCTGCGCCTCCCTCTCCCGCCTCGTCACAAACGTGACCTCGTCGCGCAGCAAGCCCAGCCGCCTCTCTATAGCCACATCCTCCGACACGGCGAGCGTCTTGAACCCGCCCAGGGCGTTTTTAGCCTTCGCCAGTGCCTCAGCCGCATCGTTCATCTTGTCTTTGAGCATCTTCTGCCGCTTCTGGTACCCGCCGAGGTGGAGGGCGAGTTTCTTTTCGAGCTTAGCGCCTTGTTCGGCAGAGGACATAATGGGGTCTTGGATGGACTAATGGCAGGTTTTATTAGTTGGAGGGTGTCAATGAAAAGGAAACAGAGCAGGATGAAACGACAGATGGAGAAAGGAGGAGGAAAGGAGTAATGCGGATATGTAGAGTAAACAACGCCGATTCAGCGTAGAGAAAAGGCAGGCAAAAGGAGAGATGGAAAATGGCAAAAAAAAAAGAGAAGAAAACAGGAAAGCCTCACCTCAAAGGCAGCCCGCATGGCCTCATTCTGCTCCTCCTGATCATCCGTATAGCATCCCAGCCCTAACAGCAGAGAACTCTTTGCCCGACCATCAAACATAGTCTGCATCTCCTCCATCTCCATAACAGGCCGCGGCTCAGCTTCCGACAGAAGCAGCAGCCGCGCCTCCGCTAAAGAATCGTCATCAAATCGCGGTAATGCTTCCGGCACAGACCCCTCGACGTGCGAGCCCGGCAGCGGGAATTTGGCCGCATCATTGGCCATGAGAAGCGCCGTTTCGCGCGCAATCATGGCCTCCGCAGCGCTCTGGAGACTATCTGCTTTCTGAAGAAGCGCTGTCAGATCCACGACGAGGGGCCGCGGCAGGTCCCGCTGCATGACCTGTGTTCTGCGCCGTCTTTCCAGCGCTTCCTCGACCGCGCGGCGTTCTTGTTCGCGGCGGTCACGCTCGGCGGCATCTTCTTCCTCTTGGGCCCTTCGAGCGGCGCTGTCGTAGGCACTCTCCTGTTGTTCATCGGGCAGCTCAAACTCCCATTCGCTGTCCTTGGGCTTCGGCAGTGAGGCGAGGCTGGATCGCACCTGTGTTCGGAGTGCGACTTCGTGCATCCTCATGTCTCGAGGGGTGGCGCCTACAGACGGTGCGTCCCCTCTGTTCAGGGCGAATGAGTCGCGAGGTGTGTGCAGGGGTGTCTGCCCGGGACGGCCTGGCGTGGCATCGACGCCGACGCCGTTGGCCCGTAGTGGAGTTGCCAGAGGATTAGGAGTCGCGATGGTGTGTGGCCTCGGAGTGATACCTTCAAAGCCTGTTGAGCCGGCGCCTTCGCGGAGGGGTGTATTCTCGCCGCCCAGGAGTGCCGATTGGGTTTCGTTGAGGGCCCGGATGTTGCGGATCTCGTTGGCAATGTGGTCTTCTTGCTCAGGAGCCCGAGGTGTTCGAATCGGCGCCCCAGTGTTGAGCGTCGAGTATGACTGGACGAAGCCTCTGGTGGCATCGTTGGCGCTCTCCCTCGCCACTGCATTCGCAGCCTCGCCGATTTTGCCCATCTTGATAATCTCCTCCAGCTCGCCTTCGCCCACTTGCGGGGCCGGCAGGTTCAGAGCCCGGCGCTTACTGCTCTGCTCTGCTTCTCGGATCTTCTGCATCTGGCCAGCCTTGATGGCAGCCTTTTGCGATTCAGACAGACCATCCTTGTTCTTTCGTCTCTTACGCTCGCCCTCTTCTTCCTCGTCTCCCTTTCGTTTTGTATGTAGGTTCAGCTTCGAGGGGTCGAATCCCCTGCGCTGCAATTCGTTGCGACTGAGCTCCTCTGATGTATCGTAGAAACCGGGTGCTGCCTTCTTCTCGAACGGAATGTCGGCATTATAGTCCATTTGCCCCTTCTTATGCAACACGAGTTTGATGTTGAGGCCGGCATTCTTGAGCTCTCGTCTTTTTTGCAGATTTGCAATGCGGCGTGACTCTTCTTGCTGACGCTCTCGGGCCTTTCGCTTGGCCTTTTTTCCCTGTGTGTTGGCCAGACGGGCACGAGCCTCGCTCAGCATTTCTTTTTCATCTTCGTCCAGGTCGATCGTGTCCGGTCGAGCGGGTTTCGTTTCGGGATCGGGGTCAAGCTCGCCGGGGCGGAGCCGTCGAACATCGTCGGCGGATGGTGCTTGCGTCTCGCCGCCATCCGGTCCCATCAATGATAAGCTGGACTCGCGCGCTTCGGCTTCATCCAGTAGCTTTTGGTATCGCTCGAGGCATTGGTTCGCTGTGCGGCCGACAATGGGAGCAATTGTACGCCATTGCGTCGGCATAATCTTGGCCAAGTGAAGCAATTTTTCATCTTCATCTTTGCTCCACTCGATCTTCTTGATGCTCGGATCCAACCATTCGTTCCATCGAGCTTTGCACTGCTTGGCCGTCTTGCGCGCCAGCAGTGACGACACACGTGCCCATTGATTCAGGCCATACTTGGAGACGGAGGCTTTCAGAATCTCGTCCTCGATGTTGGTCCAGACACCACCCTTGACGACCGGCATGATGGCGGTGACGGCGGCGGCAAATCGACGATGCGCGACAGGGAGTTGGGGGGATGACGGGGCACGACGAAATGAGTATTCCTTTCATTGAGGTGTGGAAAATGTTGGAGCGTTGGAGCTCGGCGCTTGACTGCGAGTCGCGACAATTCAATGCTGAGTAAGCACTTCAGCTAACAACGGCGCGGCTTAACGCCTTGGGCCACCAGTAGTAAGATTAGGTATGTACCTTCTATCCGCAACTACCTACTCGTGGGTGAAACCTTTTGAAAAGGACACCCACTATATCTAGTGGGTGCGACTTCCCGATAACAGGGCCCCAATTCGAGAACGGAAAGCTAGGTGCGAAAAATCCAGCTCTCACCAATTTTCGCCGTCCAACATCTCCACGTCTACGACAATTGATCACATAACTTTTTGGAGGCTGAATTAAGTATCTATTGATACTATTTAAAAAGAGCTCCCACTATATCTAGAAGGTGTGACTTTCCGAGAACAGGGCCCTTTCTCGAACACGGGAATACTTCAGTTTTGGTGGGGAACCCTCCTACTTGTTGGTCACGAAAGAACGGGCTGGGTCGTCAATTGCGCTTTGCATCCAAATCATACCGAATTATAGAAACGTCAACGCACGACTTGTAATTCATGGAAATGAGTATCATTTGGTAGTCTAAGTTGATGCTAAATCCATCCTCCAATAATTATCCGATCAATTGTCGCAGACGTGGAGATGTTGGACGGCGAAAATTGGTGAGAGCTGGATTTTTCGCACCTAGTTTTCCGTTCTCGAATTGGGGCCCTGTTATCGGGAAGTCGCACCCACTAGATATAGTGGGTGTCCTTTTCAAAAGGTTTCACCCACGAGTAACCTACCTAATGTACCTAAGGTACGACAAGCTGCCTGCAGCCTGCCTATCGAGGGCGTCCGTCATTTAGCACTCAATCATATTACGAGTCCCTCCACCGCACCTGTTGTGTCGTGAGGCAAAACTGCGACTTGGGCATACGAGCCGGCTTGTGAGTGACGAGTCACGACGACCTCAAATTGCGTAGGCATATGGACAGCACAGTCACTGCAGCAACGAGCAAAGAAAGGGTTGTAATCATTATAGCCTCACACGGTTGGCCACGCATAACCGGTGCATTTTCCAGATATTACTTCTCGTTTGCCAGCACGAGTGAGGCAAACGTGGCGGCAGTCTTCGTTTTCCTGCTTCTGCTTGTGATGTGCTCTTTCTACCAGAAAGGTACCTTAGGTACCTAGGTAGATATATGTACCTCCTATTTATCTAGCAGTGCGCCGTCCGAAAAAAGCTGGTACATGCATGTATGTACATGTACCCTTCCATTGCGCTGTAGCAGATTCCGTACGACTACTCCGTATATGTAGTATCTCAGTCTAGGTAGGTATTCCGTAGGTGCTTTTCCAGTTCCTAGCTGAGTGTCCGGTACTCCGTACTACATATTATGTATGTACCTAGCTGAAGCTCGATCTTGGATGTCACCCAGCTCCACCACATCCGCCCCCCTTGATCCATTTGATCCATCCCGCCTGTTGCCGTAACCGTTCATTACGTTGATAAACTGGCTGCCCCTAATCCGCGCCTAGTCAGCGCCTTAATTCGCCCTCGCACACGCTGATGCTAAATACATACGTAAATGGCGAGAGTCGTCATCGTCATTCCTTTCAGCCCGCCCTCTGCTTATCAATGCAGACCCTCCCGCCTCCTAAGCGCCGAGCAGGTGTTGCTACATTGTTCTTCTCCTCCTTGTTCATTGAACAGTGCTCAGCATCCCTGTGCTGCGACATGAGACTGCCAACGCAATCTTCAACACAGTCTCATCATCGCCTTGGGCTACAGGGCCTTCCATCCGGTTGACTGGACGGGCAAACGTCGACAAGTGCTGGCCCTATTTCATCTTGCTTTGAAACGTCGAATATACGAAAAAGTCCGCCTCGATGGCGCACGACGAACCAAGGAACAGACCAGATTCGCCTGGCACAGAAGATTCAGAAAGCACTCTTCTTATCACATCTGCATCTCGAGAGAACGACGGCCAAGCGGCAAAATACGGTGATATCGCAGGATGGGACGGCCTTGCCGACTTTGAGGGATTGCCATGGTGGCGCCGGCCGTCTGTACGTCGCAAAATGCCCTCGTCACTGGCATTCTAACCTGACATGACCAATGCAGGTATATTGGCTACTAGCTCCGTATTCGATTTTCACATTGGCGTATGGGAGCATCATCGTCCCGAAGCTGAATCTGTAAGCAAACCCTGTCTTCGGTAAAGAGGTTATTTATCTTGGAAATCTTGCACTAATATACACGGTTATGATGCGTTGCAGCATACTTGACCTAGTTTGCCAGCAATACTTTGCGGACCAGCTGCATATCAACCCTGGTGAATCATTCAGCCCAGTCGTCTTTGGAGTAGACAACGCTCAGTGCAGGAACCCGGAGGTCCAGAAGCATGTTGCGACTTTCATGCTGCTCATGAATCTATGCACCGGACTGTTAAGCGCATTTGCAGCTCCGACACTAGGTCACCTCTCGGATCGATTCGGTCGACGCCGGCTGCTCGCTCTCGCCTCCTGTGGTGGATTGCTGGCTGAGCTCATCACGATTCTAGCGGCTCGCTTTCCACAGACTGTCGACTATCGATGGCTGCTCCTTGGATCTATGCTCGATGGAGTGACCGGCTCCTTCACAGCGGGCAACATTCTCACGCAATCGTACACTAGTGATTGCACACCACCTTCGAAGCGCGCGGTGGCTATCGGCTACATCCATGCCTGTCTGTTCACCGGTCTTACTTTGGGCCAATTCCTCGGCGGTGAAATCGTGAAGCTGACGGGAAGCCTGCTATCCATCTTCTATATTTGCTTGGTAGCTCATTTCATCTTCATTGTTCTCGTGGGCTTCGTCATCCCAGAATCTTTGTCCAAGAAGAAGCAGCTCACTGCCCAAGAAAAGCATCACAGGGAAATTATCAAGCGACGGGAACAGCCAGCGTCCTGGCTCTCTTTGGCCAGAGAGAAGAACCCCTTTGCAGCTCTATCCGTGCTCTGGCCCCGGGCACATGGAACCTCAACAAGACTGCGGATCAACCTGGTAGCTTTAGCAACATGCGATACGATCATTATGGGAAGTTCCATGGCCGCAACCCCCGTCATCATCTTGTATGCCCAGTATATCTTCAATTGGCAGACCCCCGAGTCTTCTCGGTTCATTGCCAGCTTTTTCGCCGTCCGTGTTTTTGCTTTGATGGGCGTGTTTCCCATCATCAACTACCTCTTCAGAACACGTCCTGCCGCTCGGAAGCGGCGAGAGACGGGCGTCACTCCGCAGGACAAAAACGGCGGGGCCGATCATGTCGATACGTGGATCCTCCGTTTTGCCCTGCTTTCCGACATCCTGGGCTATATCGGCTATACTCTGGTCAGAACTCCGGGACTCTTTGTCGGGAGCGCCATGGTGACTGCCTTTGGTGGTCTTGGCAGCGCAACAAGTCAATCGGTCGTGACAAAGCATGTTCCTCCGGATCGAGTGGGCCGAATTCTGGGGGCCATAGGCATGATGCATGCTCTAGCCAGAGTGATTGGGCCGGTGGCATTCAATGGAATCTACGCCGCCACTGTTGCAACCTACCCACAGGCCATCTTTGTGGCCCTTACGGGGCTTTTCAGTTTTGCTCTGCTCTGCACTTTTCTTGTTACGCCGCATGGTAAGTGTATACCTTGGTTCATGATATTGAAGAGATTGATCTGCTAACTCGTGGCGTCGTACCTTTAGTGCATTGGGAGGAGCTTATTGAAGAAGAGGAACAGCCTCTCAATGGACAAGTGCCAGACCCGTTTGGGACCGACGTGGCCAATCTGCCCTTGAACGAGGACGAACTACGATACTAGCGTGTTGTCAGGTATTTCTGGTGATTCTGTCCATTGCGTCTTTCTTCAATGGTCAAGTCTGGGGCGTTGAGGAGTTGAGCAAGTTGCGGTAAGCACACACAGCAGGTCTGACGTTCAGGGATATAGCGTCCTGATCATTCGGAGGAAAGGGTTCTCTTTCGGGCATTTCCATCTCATAGTGGTATTATGTAAATTAAATGTATGAGACATGCCGGCAATAGATCTATTTTATTCCTATCTTCTGTGTCTGACAGGGCTAGAACGTTTTTTTATGGTGCTGACGTTTCTCGCTGAAAATACGTGGGTAGTTCGCGATATGCAGCATTGTTAAGTAACGACCCAGTTCTACTGCTCGTGATCCCGTGCAAGCAATTTGTCTCAAACGTTAGCATCTTGCAATTGAGCACCGCTGTGACGCCAAAAAAAAGTCATATAAGATAAGTTACTCGCTCATTACATGTTACCTATAGTTACATCATGTGAATGTCGGTCCAGTCACAAGCACGGAGCAGCACGACATCGGACAAACAGACCTGCACATCGACAATCGTCCTGCAGGGTAGGTCGGCAAACGGGACGAACGGGTGGGGAGATGGTCCAATGACGAGCGTCAATTACGAGCATCAAACAAACGTCCTCGGCGGTGAACTCACTTTCTTCACATGATGACCTCTTGAACCCAGCACCAGCAGACTTCTCACGCCACTTCCTCTCTCCCGATAAACAAGCAATTGGACCACATCAACAGCGTCGATGCTATCGCGATCCACCCTCAGCATCAGCAGAAACTTGACCTCCACGGCACGACCCCGCGCCGCCATGGCCCTCGCCACCAAAGCACACGACGCCATCAAATTCGGGCCCTTCGAAGTCACAAAGCAGGCACGTTACGTTTTCTTTCCTTCAGCCTTCCCATCATTACCCCGCCTTGCAACCCCGCACAGCCTTGATACATACCTACCTACCTACTTGATGCTATGAACAGCGATTTCTTACACCGTATACGCCAAACGCA
The DNA here is from genome assembly GCA_029405325.1 of Claviceps purpurea. Lineage (NCBI taxonomy): Eukaryota > Fungi > Ascomycota > Sordariomycetes > Hypocreales > Clavicipitaceae > Claviceps > Claviceps purpurea. Next base: position 211,557 of record CM055783.1, on the reverse strand, counting down.
CGGATAGGTCTTCCTCATCACACCACACTCCTTCGCCCTCGTCAACCTAAAGCCTCTCCTCCCAGGCCATGTTCTCGTATGCCCTCTTCAGCCACACCGTCGTCTGGCAGATCTCTCTCCCGCGGAGACAGCCGATCTGTTCTCCGTGGTGCAGCGCACGCAGAAGATGCTCGCGCGGCGGTATTTCCCTGACCCGGAGGACCGGTTGTCGGGGAGTTTTACGGTAGCGGTGCAGGATGGGCCGCAGGCGGGGCAGACGGTTCCGCATGTTCATGTGCATGTTATTCCGCGGGTGGCGCGTGATGTGGGTGAGAACCCGGATGCTGTCTATGGGATGATGGCGGGGGAGAAGGGGAACGTGGGGGGTGCGCTGTGGGATCGGGAACAGGGAGGGAAGGGTGATCGTCCTGTGCCGGGGGGTGGGATGGATCCAATTGAGGATGCTGATCGGGGCGCGAGGAGTGAGGACGAGATGTGGAGGGAGGCCGAGATGTATAGAGAGGATTTGGGGGATATGAAATGATTCATCAATCTGCTTGATGTGTCACGTGTGACTTTGTTCTCTCATACCACTTCATGATACACGGGAGGTTACAGCGAGGATTGTTTTACAAAGTTGGCCGCCGTAGAGAGTTGTATATAGGGAGGCTTTGGGTCTGCTTGATGTGTGGCCACTGGCTTCCCTTCTCTTGCCACATATGATACACGAGCGTTTTTCGTACGAGGTTTTACAAAGTTGGCCGCCGCTGAGGTCTGTCTGATATATAATTTTCTCTTCTTTCCATTAGCAAAGCTTGAGGACTTATATAGCTATATAGACAGGCTACGAGGGACATGCGATCTGCTGGTACATGATATTGCTTCTTGCATTCGCCTCTACTGCTCATCATACAAGAGCTTCATATGCGGGCCCCGACCGGCAATCACCGGGAGTCTGTCTGATTCAGATTTAATTCACTTTCCCTCTCATAAGACACAAGGTCTTTTCGTGCGGGGGTTGTCCTCCCAAGTCGCTCCTCGTGTGATGTGTATCGCGTAGCACATAGGAGGCTTTAGCACTAGCAGCAGTGGCGAGAAAGCTACGGAAACTACCTCCTCCCTATACGGTGCAACAAAATGGGACGCAAATCCTAAGACAGTAACTGCACCCGAAACTTGAATTCCTCTCCCCCTCTTCAACCCTCGATTCTTTGGACAGAGACCCAGACTGTTCGATAGTAGGTACCAGCCATGCATCACAGTGCATTAGAAGATCCGTCCATCATATTGTTCGCCCTCCGTCTGCTACTCACACAGAAAACGCGTTGCATCGATGTTTCCTTGTGTCAGCCGACTGAGACCTGTGCTTGGGTGGACCGTGGCGTATTTGCGAGAACTCCACACACCACGGGTCGTTTATGAACCATTTACTTGGCATTGTACGGCAACAAGCCCACTGCAATCGCTGCAAAATAAGTCAAGAGCACGCTGAAACGGCGGAATACCGTAGCAGAAGATAGGAGATGAAGATGGAGTGAATGAGGTGGAAGCCGCATCGAAGATCCTGCAATGAGTTGGTGCGTGCAGTTCATCATGATCGGATGCAACGGCATGTAACGGCGGTTGGCTGCACAAACCTGGCTGAAAAGTGTTCCGATGAGCCGAATCTCGGCGTATTCGTATAAAGGAATCTTGATACCGAGGCTGATTACAGCATACGCATAAACGCACACCGTCGTGCAAAGCCTTTCCCAGCCGAACAGGCGGGATGGAGTGGCAAAGCCATCAGTGTGACATCCCATGCGATTGGATCTCGGGACGTTTCTCCTGCTGGCCAGATTGGATATGCCTGCATACATACCTACAACCTGCTTTGCTCAACCTGATAACCGGGTTTTCGACGAGAGAATGGCGACGGGAACTAGAGCATTGGCTGGCGCCCCTGTCAGAGCTGTCAGAGAATCTCAAAGAAAGGTGCCTTCGATGGGGACGTGGGGTGGCGTGTGGGGCGTGAGCTTATCTCGGACACTTCACGCCCCGTTAGACGCATCACCCCCGTGAGCAACTCCGACAGCGCGGCAAAGGCGAAGTCTTATGTAGCAGCAACACAGAACTTCTCCATACAGGACGAAGAAGCGTTTGTGCTTCGGTGACCATTGCTTACCTAGAGATGACACGAGAGGTGCGAATTCTTGTAAGAGGGAGCAACTCCAGCGTGGCGAAGTTCCACCGCAAGGTGACTTGGCGGCTGCAGATATGTAACTAGCACAGACGCGGCAGGACATCAGCAACACACCTGCTCCTCACACCCCTCCCCACCCGGGACCGAAAATGGGCCGGCAATAAGCAGCGTCCGATATGCACCTATCCCAACCCACCCTTGGCCCGCGTTACCGAGGGATCCACGCCGGATTGTACACTCCGTAAACAAAAAAAAAACCAGGTCGATTTCGTACAGTCCGTCGATGACGGGACAGCGACGATAGATGCGCCCCCCTGGCTTGCTTTATTGATGTTACGATAGCCGCCGTGGCAATTGTTTTTTTCTGGAAACGGACAAGATATGATCGCGGGTACCTGAAACATGATCGGCCAAGCACAGCCAAGTGCAAGCACCCACGCGCTTAATGCGGCAATTCTGTCGCGGACTCTGGATCACTGTAGGAAGGAGCGCCACACAACGCGATTGCTGGCGCCCGCTTCCGCTGCACTGTCGCACAAACTTACCCCACCAGCCAGCCCCACTTGCCACATGCGTTTGCCCTTAGCAGCAGTGTTGGATTTTTGCATGTTTCGGTTTACATGCATGCATTTTTCATGCGTTGCATGCAGCAGGCCACACTCGCACAGATTCTCGGGTCTCCGCCGCTCACGCCCCCCCGATGGTCCGGCCGCCTAGAAATACGCCTCATTCCCTCCGACACACACAACAGCTGACTCCTGATAATTGCCTTTCCGCACCTTTCCTTCCTTTTCTGCCTCTTCCCCTCTTCTCCTGTTTTCTTCATAGTCTGGAATAGCTTCTCTACTTCTGCAAAACATCTTTATTGGGCTTCATCGCTGTCTAGTTGCTCGCTACATTCAACTGCACGTTCAACGTCCCCCGCTCTGCTCTCGTGTCTAGATTAACTCGTGCTCGCAAGCGATTGACGGTGCGCCAGTGCCTGTCCATCTAGACCTGCGAGTGTCGACACCCACTTGCTATCACGACGTTCCATACACCACGCAGCACTATACGTAGCGTGCTGTCGAGAAACGCACACAAACATTGGCACTTGGTCGACGTGCCCGTGTCTTGTTGTAAGCGCTCGTTACACGACAAGAGGATGGCCCTAACAAAGCAGGTCCGCCCTCGCAATCCCGATGACTTCCCAACGCTGCAACTTTTCCTGCTAGGTAAGACAACTCTTCTCAACCCATTGCAGACCTTGACGGACCTTTACTCACAATCAATTCCTTGCAGCGATTGTGCGTCTTGCTGAGCCAATTGCCCTCACCTCCATCTTTCCGTACGCCTGGGCTCTTGTGAAAAAGTTCCAAATTGGCAAGGAAGAAGATGCCTCCTTCTACGCCGGTCTCCTCATTTCTTCATTCTCCCTTGCTGAAGCCCTCATGGGCATGTACTGGGGTGGTCTGTCAGATCGCATTGGTCGCAAGCCTGTCTTGATGCTTGGATGCTTGGGCACCATGTTTAGCATGATAATGGTAGGATTCGCCTCCAATATCTGGATAGCTTTACTTGGTCGAGCCATCGGAGGTCTTCTCAACGGCAACATCGGCGTCATTCAAACCATGGTCGGCGAGCTCGTGACCAAGCCTGAGCACGAACGTAAGTAAACTGATCTCCCCATTCCCTCTCCTTTAGAGAGGAGTCTAAGAACACCAAGGGCCGAGTGCTCTTTTACCAAAACTTTCGCTGACATGTTATCACAAACACAGCACGAGCTTTTGCTGTTATGCCTTTTGTTTGGTCTATCGGGACCATCGTTGGCCCTTGCATCGGAGGCACATTTGCCGATCCGCATCAGTCTTGGCCCGATGCTTTCCCTAAGGGCGGACTGTTCGATCGGTTCCCGTATCTTCTCCCCAATATCCTATGCGCTGCGCTCCTGCTTATCAGTATCGTCTTGGGCTTTGTCTTGCTCAATGAGACCCATCCCGATATGCAGCCTCGCATGTCGCTCTCTGCAGATACATACATCTCCGAAGAGACGCCACTGATTGAGACTTCAGATGCGTTGAAGCGCCCAGCTGTGGACCTTCGGGCCGAGACATATGGAACTCTGAGGAACTCAAATGGCGAGCACGAGTCCGAGCTATCGAGCGAAATGGCGACGCGAGAAAAAATAGGTTCGATCTCCAGCAAGGTTTGGAACAAACGAGTTGTCGGGTTCATCATCGCCCTGTCTATCTTCACCTATCATTCCATGACGTACGATCATCTTATGCCCATTTTCTTCGAGGACGGACGTCGCGTGGTTGGCGACCGAGCCGCTAGTCTGCTGTCTGTCTTCAATTCGTCTGGTGGCTTGGGGCTCTCTCTGCGCGATGTTGGCATGATCATGGCTGTCAACGGTGTAATTGCACTGTTTGTACAAGCTGTCATCTTTCCCATCGCCGCAGAAAGAGTCGGCGTGTACAAGCTCTTCCTCTTAGTCACTGTTTTACATCCAATCGTGTACGCGATTGTGCCTCTGCTCATTCTCGTTCCTGAGTCTTTCATCTTCCCCGCCATCTACATTTGCTTGGCTGTTCGCAATATCCTCTCCATCACGCTGTACCCTCTTCTTCTGATTCTCATCAAGGAGGCCACCCCGTCATCCAGCGCATTGGGAAAGGTGAATGGCTTGGCTGCTAGTGCTGGAGCCGCCTGTCGTATGATTGCACCTCCCATCGCTGGATATCTCTACACATACGGCAGCAAAATGAACTGCACTGCGCTAGCTTGGTATGGAAGCGTTTTCGTTGCTATCATTGGAGCAGTGCAGTGCTTTTGGGTTCCTCGCAAAACCTGCACGGTCCCATCAGAAGAATGCGCCATAGCACCCCCTTGCCTTGAATATACTCCTTTGAACGCCGAAGTTTCGGTCCGGGGCAGAGAGTAGACGGCTTGACCTGCAGTTACCATTGCCACCGAAAGATTGGACTACAGACTTTGTTTTGCTTTTTTCTTCCGCTTTTCATCCTAGATCGCACAAGAAATGGACTTGTGTCATAGAACGACCTTGTTTCAGGCTTATGCCAATCTACTACTAATTTGGCACTCTTCAAAGAGTGACCAGCATGTCACAGTTCCTCGACGCGAGCCTCCGAAGAATAGTCAATGTTGGCACCGGTCAGGAATACAAAAGAGGAGACGGAGATTACAACGAAGAACATTCGCGGACGCAACAATATACCTCACGGTGATGGGTTGAATTCGAAGCGTATGCTGCATGGGGCCGGCGTTTGGAGCATGACTTTCAAGTGTATATATTTTTCATTTTGCATTTTCATCATCTTCTCCTCGCAATAAAAGGAGACAGATAGGTACATAGATTAAATTCTGGTACAAATAATAAACGAGAAGGCTAAAAGTTACGAGGCTGCCTTTGAGATCCCAATCTAACTCAACAGGTGCCGCCTAAAAAGGTACCTGCCTAATGTACCTTCGCAGAGACGCAGGTCGTTGAGGGTGGGTCGGCATCAGCGACGGCCGGGTCTCTTAGGTACCTTGATGGAATCGAGTAGAATTCTGGAGAACGACAGGATGTGGAAGAACTGATGAGTCGAGAATCTTCGTAACTTAAGTAAGGCATGTGTTGCTACTTTGGTTGAACCCGCTCCTTTTTTTCAAACAATAGGTAAATGAACAGCTTGCAGGAATACTTCGTGAATACTCCGTGCGTATGCCTGGTTTTAAGGAAACGCATCTGAAGGTAGGTAGGTCCAAGGTACCTAAAACTAAAGGGAAGGGACTCGCTCGGGAAGTCGTTCACCTGGCACCATTTTGCAGCCCCACTACCCCCACATCCAAAAAGAACCCAAGAACAATCATCGGCGAATCTCCCTTGACAAACTATCAGTATGTATCATCAACCTGTCTTCCTCTGTCAATATACATACCCCATTCGAAAAGCCTTGAGCAAATAGTTGCGCACACTTACGCAGATTCTTGTCAGGGCGTATTGTGTTCTTGTCAAGCCCGGCAGCCTCCCCCACGTTGTTCCTGAGTCCAAAACTTGAAAGACAAGTAGTTAGCTACAGTATACCATCGAGCGGGCGGCGGCGAAGCCGGATCATATTCCAAAAACACAAACATGAAGAAGCTAATGCAAAAGACGAACGAGGCTGAGTCCTTGCGAGTTGCGATCGCGCGAGCAGAGTATGAGGGCCGCGAACCGCCCTCAGTTCTGAGGCCAGAACTGCCGCCGAACAAGAAGCAGAGTTTTGCGGAGGTCATGGCCGACCTGAATAAGTGTCCGCTCTTCATGACGGAAATGGAGGAGAATGACGACATTGCGGCACTGCAGGCGCTCAGCTACGAGGGGACGCCGCTGGAGAATGCCCTCGACTTCAAAATACGGGGGAATGAGTGCTTCAAGGTACGGGGATATGTCGACGCGCGCGAGTTTTATACAAAGGGTATTCAGCTGCTTGCTGCGGAGGAGCGACGACGGAATAATAGCAACAACAACAACAACACCGCAAATGGCCTGCAGAACACCACCGCTACCACAACCGACAGCAGCAGCAACCCCGAAGGCGCGAAAGAAGAGTCTCCCGAGGAGATTGCCTCTCAGAGAGAAGCCCTCGAGGTCCTGTACGTCAACCGCGCAGCATGCAATCTCGAGCTAGAAAACTACCGCAGCTGCTGGACAGACTGCGCCTCCGCGCTACGTCTCAACCCCTCCAACATGAAAGCCTGCTACCGCAGCGCAATCGCCCTCCTCCAAGTCGACCGCATCGAAGAAGCCCTCGATATATGCGACCGCGGCCTTGCCCTCGACGCAGCCAATAAGCCCCTCCAACAAGTTCAAGGTGAAATCCTCGACCGTCAGGAGCGCCTCGCCTTCAAGGCCGAAAAGGCCGCCGCGCTCGATGAAACCTCTCAACGGAGAGAGAAGCTCCTCCAAACGGCCCTCAAGGCACGTAATATTCCTACCAGGACGACTGAGAAGCCCTTTGTGCTGGGCGGCGGGAAAATCGAGCTGGTCCCCGATCCCGATGACCCGACGAGTAGTCTTTCCTTTCCGGCAATGTTGCTGTATCCGGAGGATTACCAGCTGGAATTGGTGGAGGCGGTGAATGAGATGGACTCGATTGAGGATCATCTGTCGTATGTGTTTCCAATGCCCTGGGATAAGCAGCGCGAATATACCATTGGGAATGTATCTTGCTTTATGGAGACGAAAGATGGGGGTATGCTTAAGTTGGGAAGGCGGGTGCCGCTGCTGGAGGTACTGGGGACGGGCAAGATTGAGGTCGAGGATGAGCATTTGAGGATTTTTGTGGTGCCGCATGATAAGGCAGATGCGTGGGTGACACGGTATAAGAAGGAGAGGGCCGCGGAGAGGGCGGCAGAAATCGCGAAGAAGAAGGCAGGGAGGTCGAGGAGGTGGTGATGCGGTTGTTTATGGAGGGGCTTCACGACTACGTGAGGCTTCATTCTAAATGTGGCATGAACTTCAAGTTGAGTTTTCAATGGAAGAGTCTTTGGATTCCGTGGTTCGGGGCGTGAAGCAGGAGACAATGTTAGTAACGATATTGAACATGTTCTGGTCCACACGTACGCCGCCTATTCACTGTGCATCTTGTCTGTTGCATAATGCATTACGACTACTGCGCATCTGTATGCCGACATCAAGTCGAGCACTAATCATTCCGACAAATCCCTAAATTTATTCATACTTGTCAGGATAGTTATTTGTAGATCTCTGCCCCATCTTCTAGTTCAGCCTCCACCCGCTGTCGAGAAGCGGCAGTAGATCGATCTAAGCTATTTCTAATTGCCTCCGTTTCGCGACGTCTTGACGCGGCGAGTCCCCTGCCCTCAGGCAGAGCTGTTCGTCCAGAAGTGTTCCGCTCCGAGCCCTCATTCAATAAGGGTAATGGACAGGCCACTTTCCGTCTTTTGCACTCATCATTCATCGTATCTTGAGGGCCGATGATCCGCTTAAGGCTAGGAGACCTGCAGAGATTGGAAGGACCTTCGCATCTCTCACTATCTGACTGTATTTTACCAGCCGCATCGCTTGTTCCTAAACTCGATGACGTGGCCGTCGAATCTCCGCTAATCGTGGGGTGGTTGACATTTTCGACAACCCACAACCTCTCTCTGGCGGGCATGCTGATGTGGGAGTTTCGGCTTCTACCGTGCGAAGCTAAGCGCAGTGGCGATGTTGTCGGAATAGTTGCTGGTTGAGGCGTGCTCGGCCATGCTTCCAAAGCACGGGAAGGACCAGCCTGGACGACGTCACCCCCGACGGTTCCCTCGGATTGCCTTTCCCGCGAAGGGGCTGTAGCCACGGCTTCGGCTATCAGCCGCTGGCTTATGATCATGTTTCCAAAGCGCGGCGATTCTGGCAATGTACAGTCTGATGGAAAGTCGGGCCCGAAGATTGGAATTAAAGCTCCAGATATCTTGTGGCAGAATGTCGCACACAGGGCTCTGGCGCAGTGGAATGGCATCCAGTATCCTGCCTTGAGTTAGATTCTAGAAGCCATGCCATCCTCGCCACCATCTATAAACACACACCTTGAGCGGAGACTGCCCCTCCTGTGATGCTTGGGCACACATCTCGCAATCCAGGATTCTTGTCCAGAGCTTTGGACGGCTTGGTCTAATAGTGAATGATTAGCTGGAGTTGGACCAGAGACGGGCAATGAGGCGGGCAATGAGGCCTTGAACAAGTTGAACCCACCTTGGTATAGCCCATAGATTTGAAAAAAGGAGCCACCCGAACAAAACCAATCCTGTAGTCCCACAGGACCGTGTGCACGAGGGTCTCACCAGGGATCTGAAACGTATACTTCAACGCTGTTCCAATGTGTCAGTTGCCGAGCTTGGAGGTAGCAACATAGACAGTACGCACCCTCGATGGATTCTCGGCCGGTCTTGATGGAGAAGTCTCTCTTGGAACTGTTGTAGGGGATGTGCTCCCGGGTTTCACGAATACTGCCAAACTGAGGGACTCCGTATCTCTTTATTTCTCTGGCGACTTCATCATTGACGTCCTCAAATGGAGGAAAGTTAACGGAGTCTTGTGCTGCTGCAGCCGATGTAGCTTCTTTTCGTTTGTCATCCAAACTAGGCCGCTCCTCAGAGCATCTGCTTCTGCTATGGTGAAGGGATGTTACGAAACGGTGCTGGCTTGGGCATGGGAGTGAATGATCAGCATTGTTCCTGCCAGGCTCCAAGGGGTTCAGCAATGCGGCGATGGAGAGCATCGCAGCTGGCAATTTATCTCTCCGCCTGACAATGTCTACACGTGACTCGAACAGAAAGCATAGTAGGATTCTCCTTGTTCGGACTGCGAGTATGAACGGTCCCAAACTGAACAATATACGCCAAGCAAGAGTTATCAAGGTCAACTGACACAGACAGTTGGTGCATCAAAAAGCGCCGGAGAAAGGGTAGAGAGAATAACTATCCATGAGTTCTGAAAGGCTGATGTTGTGTGCCTTTTGAACTGTATGAAAGAGCAGACTGCAGTCTCCTGTTTCATGAAGAATTTTACTGTGGCCGAAGTCCTAGACCGGAGAACAACAGGCATTTGTCTATCCGAAGATAATTAGCTCAGTCTGTGTACCCAGGGACGGAACCGGGAACTCGACTTGAGGAAGATGTCCCTACCACCAGCTTCAGTAGTCGGCCATCGCTGGACATTCGCGGTGTATGTGCGCCTTCGGAATAAAAACCCTTCATCTTCGAAGGACGTGGGACAAAACTGCGCCCTCACCTTCCATATTTGTCGGCTGATACGCAACTCATGCCGTCTGTTTGCCTCCTGTAACCGGTTGAACCCAAAACTGCCCAAGGAGTTGCATCCGACACGGGTCCATTCATGGACTGCTCTACCTCATCCCGCAGCTTCCATCATAGTGTGATACCAAATAAGCTTCGGTGCCATATCCGGGACTGTTTCATACTTCCGGCGCGAGCATCGACCGGTGTGTACCGAGAAGCGTACTTGATGTTTGGAGGGAAAACGCCTGAAACCCGTGGCTTCGGAGGCAAGGCTTTAGAAGCAAAAGAAAGCAAGATATACCTCATTCATGGTACCACTCATTGCGCCTTCATTTGTCATGTATACAATATCTAAAAGATTAGTCAAATTGAGGTCAATGACTCCCCTGAAGTTCGCGGATGAACAATTTGAAGAGAGAAGCAACTTGTCTGATGGACTGCCGTGTCATGGAGTACACTACAGAGGCCGGGTAGTCGCGTCTTAACAAGCGTCGAGGATTCCGTCTCGTGCTGATGTAGGACAAATGCTGCAATGCACATTGATGTCTTGTGTGACAGACGAGTCGCAAGCTCGTGAGTGAGAGACTCAGTGATACCACGTGGCCGGACTTGTTTGCTGGCTGGAGAAACTCCAAGCTTCCAAGATCCCAAATGGTGGGAAACAGTCACGCTCAATGTGTCAGTAACTGTAGAAGATTTGCTTCCTTACGGCCCTCCACTTAGCAAATCTGGACACCTGGGTTGGCATTTTCAAGTCGCTCCCACTCCCTACTTGTAAAACTCTGGAGTCCCGTCGGTGACACCTGGAGTCATAAAAAACCCACATAATGATGTTTGTAGCCGATTGTTTCACATAATTTGCTCTCATGCTCCATAACATGGCCAATTTCTCCGCAAGAACCTCATCTTAGACGAAGCGAGGAGACTCGTCGAGCAGGCCCATTGCGAGGCGTATCTGCGTCTAAATTCTCCGACGGAATCACGCTAGAACCGTTCAAATTCTAAAAAGGGGCGGCGTACAGAGTACAGACACATGGCTTAGGTCTGAGAATTGAATGGTCAGGCTTCTTGGGGCAGAATGACCTGATTTTTGCAGGTTCGAGGCCAGGGCTTGAACACCGTTTCCGTGTTGCATTGAAAACCAATTGGACCTGGTTCAACGAGGCAATGGACGTCTGGGCGACTGCCCTGTTTCAACAGATCTGCTCGTGTCCTTCGAGATTAGCCCATTTGCTCGGTCGCAAGATAAGGCAGCCCTGAGAATGAAGACACAAGTGATAGTGATTTCAAGCAATGATGAAGCACATGAATACATATCACACCTGGAAGAAGACAGTGCCTTTCTAGCCGTGCAGCCCGTGCCATGGCGAGGTCACTTCGAAATCAAACATACATGATACAAGACAAAAACGAATTTAGAAGAGAAGACGACAACAGCTCATGCTCGGCATATTCGGCCAGGAATTCAAATGCTGATCAGACGTGGCTTATCGTATGGGCGACTTTTGCGTCCCACCTTGGTTGGACTTGCTCTTCTGGCTCTGGCGACGCCGTATGTTATGTACCCTGGCCATCCTGGTGGTTTGGATTTGTTTGCATGAAGTCACGCAAAGTTCTCGGAGTCGCACGTGAGGGTGAGAGGGCCTGAGGCAATATGTATAACGCGGTCCCTAGCTTATCGATAACGAGCTCAAGAACATCTCCAGACGCGTCAAATTCGGCCTCGGCGCGATTTAACATCGGGTCGCCGCAACAACTGCATTTAAACAATAACAAACTAAAAAAACAACAGCGACAACCACAGCAACGACAACAACGACAAGAACGACAGCGACGCGGCGACGCGGCGACGAACGATACCGGCAGTAAAATCAGCAATGCAATAGAAAAACTAACGCATTCTCAAGCTAAGCTGATATAGACTACGTGTCGGAAATTGCTTCAGCTGCAGGCGTAATTGCAGAGTTTCCCTCAAGATGGACTCGGATGCCATGTCCGTCGACTTCAGCTTGGGCGAGGAATCCGATGTCTACATCCCTGAGAAGGTGAGTTCACCGGCTCCCACCCCTGATTGTCCTTTTTCCGTCACCATGAATCTCTTCTTTTCTCGCAGAGTGCCGCCCAACGTCAAGCACGCACTCTCCTGCCTGTCCATCCATCCTCCGGCGTGCGTGTTGTATCCAACGTCTGGAATAGCTTATCGCTAGCGAAGTCAATGCACTTTGCCTATTCCTTGCAGATACTTGCTTGTCGACGAGAGATGCCAGCTGTTTGGGCTGGGCGGACGGGTTGATATGTCCCGCTCGCAACTGCACATTCTCTCTAATCTCTTCTTCCCCACCCAATTACGAACTTCTACACTTCGCTTGTCGTCTCGCCGTGGCGCAACATTCGTGCTGTCTGACATGAAATGACGGTCCGATATCGTTGCTAACGTCTGATATCCAGAAGTCGAAATCAAAGGTCGTGACAAAGGCAGCAGCGAAGCCGACTGCGAAGAAGTTGACTCAAACGACTTTGAAACCTAAAGCGTCTGCGAAGCGCTCAAAGCCAGTCAGCGATGATGAGGAATCCCTGGGAGGTAGCGACTTTGATTTGTCGCGCACTCCGCCAAGCTCCAAAAAGCAGAAGAGAGCTCCGCCGCCTAAGAAGTCGAGCGGCGTTCCCTTAGCAGAAGTCGAGAACGATAGCTTGACTACCAACACTCCTCCGAAAGTCGCATCGAAGCCGTCAAAAACGAAGACTGCGACTGAGCAATACCAGAAACTCACTCAACTAGAGCACATCCTCAAACGACCTGATACCTATATCGGATCAGTTGAGAGGACAGAACAACTCATGTGGGTATACAATAAGGACACCTTGCAAATGGATTACAAGACTGTCAGCTTTGTTCCGGGGCTCTACAAAATCTTTGATGAGATTCTCGTCAACGCAGCCGACAACAAGCAAAACGATAGCTCCATGACCCAGATGAAAATCAACATCGACCGAGACACTGGGATTATCAGTGTAGAGAACAATGGCAAAGGAATTCCGGTCGAAATGCACGAAAAGGAGAACATTTACATTCCAGAACTCATCTTTGGCCATCTCTTGGCTGGATCCAATTTTGACGACAACGAGCAGAGAACTGTTGGTGGTCGTAACGGATATGGTGCAAAGCTTTGCAACGTTTTCAGCACAAACTTCACGTTGGAATGCCAAGACAGCGGGAATGGAAAGAGATATAAGCAGACGTGGACGAATAACATGCAGAAAATGGAAAAGGCAAAGATTACGTCTAACAAAACTGCTGATTTCGTGCGCGTCACGTTTAAGCCAGACTACAATCGCTTCTCCATGCCGGACGGCATCGATGACGATCTGGAGTCCCTTCTATACCGCCGAGTATACGACATGGCAGGGACAGTCCGGTCGGTCAAGGTTTATCTCAATGGTGAGCTGATCAAGATCAAGGACTTCAAAGCGTACTGTGACCTCTACACCAGATCCATCGCTTCTGGGCGACGTTCGGAGGAAGGTGGTAGCCCGTCCTGTACCATTGAAATAGACAAGGACAAAGGCCATCCCCGATGGGAAGTTGGCTTCACGGTGTCCGACGGAAGTTTCCAGCAGGTCTCATTTGTCAACTCAATCGCCACCACTTTTGGCGGGACACATGTCAACTATATCGCTGATCAGATTACGGGTTCTTTGCTCAAAGCTCTTGATAAGAAGAAGAAAGGCCACAATCTTAAAGCGTTTCATCTTCGAAACCACATCTTCATCTTCGTCAACTGCCTAATCACCAACCCAGCTTTCAGCTCACAGACCAAGGAGCAGCTCACAACCAAGGTTAGTCAATTTGGAAGCAAGTGTGTTCTGGGTGAGAATTTCTTGCGGTATATTGCCAAGTCAGAAGTCATTGAGAATATCATGGCTTTTGCCGATAGAAAGGCGGACAGGATGCTGGCGAAAAGCGATGGTAGCAAGAGAGCTCGAGTCAGCAACGCCAAACTAGTCGAAGCCAACTTGGCTGGCACTCGCAGAGGCCACGAATGCACTCTCATCTTGACTGAAGGTGACTCTGCCAAGGGTCTCGCCGTGTCCGGACGAGCGATTCTCGATCCAGACCGAATTGGTGTCTTCCCACTCCGGGGCAAATTGCTCAATGTCAGAGACGCATCTGTCGACCAGATCAGCAAGAATCAGGAGATCCAAAACATCAAGCAAATTTTAGGCCTGAAACATAAACAAGTGTACAAGGACACTCAGAGTCTGCGCTACGGTCACCTCATGATTATGGCAGATCAGGATCACGATGGCAGTCACATCAAGGGCCTCCTGATCAATTTCCTGCAGGTTCAATTCCCTTCACTATTGCAGATACCTGATTTCTTCCGAGAATTTGTCACACCAATTGTCAAGATTTGGCAGGGATCTAATCAGAAGAAGCCCAAGAAGCTCCAGACTTTCTTTACTCAGCCGCAATACGAAGAGTGGAAGGATTCACATAAGGGAGAGGTGTCCAAATGGCACTCCAAGTACCTCAAGGGTCTGGGATCCAGTTCCAACGAAGACTGCCAGAGATACTTCACGAACCTAGACGACCATCTTAAAGAATTCGAGGTCATGAAGCCAGAAGAAGCGGACCTTTTTGATCTTGTCTTTTCCAAGAAAAAGGCTGATGCTCGAAAGGAATGGTTGGGCAACTTCATTCCCGGCACCTTCCTAGATCATTCATCAAAGGTCATCACTTACAACGACTTCGTGAGTAAAGAGCTCATTCTGTTCAGTATGGCCGACAACATGCGTTCCATTCCGTCTGTCATTGATGGGCTGAAACCTGGTCAACGAAAAGTTCTGTATGCTTGTTTCAAGCGCAATTTGACCAAAGATACAAAGGTTGTTGAACTTGCAGGCTATTGCTCGGAGAATACCGCATATCATCACGGTGAAGCCTCGCTTCAACAGACCATCATTGGCTTGGCGCAAAATTTCGTTGGGTCCAACAACATCAATATCCTGGAGCCCAGCGGTAATTTCGGTTCTCGTCTCGCAGGTGGCTCTGACGCTGCTAGTCCTCGTTATACATTCACTCGCTTGTCACCCTTTGCCAGGAAGATTTTTTCCGCGATGGACGAGCCCAGTCTCAAGTACCAGTACGATGATGATAAGCCGATTGAACCTGTGATCTATTCTCCTGTTATCCCCATGGTACTCGTGAATGGCGCTGATGGCATCGGCACTGGGTGGAGCACGAATATTCCCAATTACCATCCAGAAGATATCGTCAAGAATTTGAGACGTCGAATGGGTCGCCTGGATGATGGGGACACTGAGGAGAAGCCGTTTGAAACAATGATGCCATGGTTTCGAGGCTGGAAAGGCAGTCCAGAGGCTGCCGGCCCTGATCGATACAAATTCAATGGCATCGCACGGCAGAACGACCTGAATCCAAATGAAATTATCGTCACCGAACTACCAATCCGTATGTGGACGGATGATTTCAAGGCGAGGCTCGAAAAAGTCATCAGTGGTGTCGATGGGCCGACGTGGATCAGGGACTACAAAGAGTTCAACGACCACAAGACAGTTCACTTCGAAATCATGGTAGACGAAAAGATCATGCCCAAGATTCTCGAGGAAGGTATTCTGGAGCGATTTAAGCTCATGAAGCAGGTTGCCACTTCTAATCTAGTTGCCTTCGACACCAGAGGGCAAATTCGAAAGTATGAAAAGGTCGAGGACATTTTGGAAGAATACTACGTTCACAGGATACAGCTGTATGAGGACAGAAAGGTATGTTCTTTTTTATCTCCTTAATCCTTAATCAGCATCATCGGTATGCAAATCGATGATGCATTTGGCACAAGTGACCAGACTTTCTTTGATGATGAAGACGAAGACTCCCACAGTTTTGAGTTTCAGTACAGAGGCAAGACAGAGTCTGTCTGATAACTGAACACTGCTATCAGCGTTCTTTGCAAGTACGTTTCAAGGTTCAGCGGGGACTCATTAAAAAGGCTCTGTCTTGTCTTCGTGACAAATTCTGTACTGAGGCAGGTCTTCTAATTTTCATTGAAGTATGTCTCATAAGCCAATATGTATTATCGGTTTGCATACTAATGGTCCCGGGCGACTCGCTCTGTCGGGAGGTGATAGCAAGCTGGGTAATGCGTAGAAGTGTTCAGCATTTACCCACGATGGCTCTCCTCCGATTGTGCCACAAGTGAACGAGTCTTGACTAATTTTTTCCTTGGTAAAGCAATACTGGCTTGCCGTGTACCACGCGGATTATAGAAAACTCAAGAATCAAGCGCGGTTCATAAAGGAGATCATCGATGGTGATCTGATTGTTGCTCGAAAGAAGAAGACGATTCTCGTACAAGAACTTCGTGAACGAAAATACGAGGCAATTCCGTCCACCAGCAAACGCAAATCTACTGAAGATAATGAGCCTGACAAGTCTGACGCTGAAAACGATGATGCGGAAGAAGAAGAAACCGGCAGTGCTCGCGATTATGATTATCTGCTTTCGGTAAGCTCAGCGCTCACTCGCTTCAGATGTATTTATGAAACTTGCGAGTTCGACCTAGCTAACTAAAAACGTACAGATGCCAATCTGGTCTCTAACTGCGGAACGACTGGACAAGCTGAATAGTGCAATTATTGCAAAGAAGGCTCAACATGAAGATCTATTGTCCAAGAGCGAGAAGGATCTCTGGTGCGCAGACTTGGATGAGTTCATGGAAGAGTGGAAGACTCAGAGTGCTCTCGAGGCGGAGATTCAGACGCAAATTCGCCGCATGGGGCGACGAGTGTCTAGAAAGATTGGTGCGGGTGATACAGGCGGTACCGGTCGCTCGCGCAAGATGAAGAATGAAGATGATGATGATTTTGCTCCGGAGAAGAAATCAAGAGCCAAACCCAAGGCAGCAGCAGCAGCATCGGCCGTCATAAAGGCGGCGCCCAAAGCCGCGCCCAAAGCCAAGGTTGAAACGAAGAGTGCTCAAAGATTCGCCGAGATGTTTAGCGCAAAGACGAAGAAGGAAGCCAGTGAAGGCGTTATTGATTTGTCCGACAACTTCTCCGACGATGACTTTATGGCTCTTGGTCGAAACAAGTCGGCGAGTGCGGCTGCACCAGTTCAGCAGACTTCTCTATCAGAGGAGGAGCCTGAGATTGTCAGACCGGCTAGACGGGCAGCAGCATCCAGGGCTAAGACTCTATTCGATGTGTCGTCCGATAGTGAAGACAATGATGACGGCTTGCTCGGGGATATTGGTTCCATGGTCAAGGGGATGCCCAAGTCGACGACGAATGATGGCGGACGAGTTGGCTTGTACACCATGAATCGTCCGGAATCAAGCCAGGACAACGGTGGCTCGAGCAATGTCCAAGAGCTCAAGACTAAGACGTCCAAGGCGCTGACGAACATGGACAGCGACGACGAGACGGATTCTGAGCTGCTTACCAAGCCATCTGCCAACGAGACAGCTGCCAATACTGGGAATGGTGGAAATCTAACTGAATCAGACGACGAGGTGGCACCCAAAGCGACCAAGGCCGTAACTGCAAAAGCAGGCAGCGGTCGGGCGGCGGTTTCAAAGCCTCGACCCAAGCCCGCGGCGCCAAAGGCAAAGGCAGCCCCAAAGAAAGCAAAGGCGGCGCCCAAGACCACGACGCTGTCGCCTGCTGCCAAAGCATATGCTGCCAAGAAAAAGATCAAGGGTGTCAAAGCGAGCGTCTTAGTGGACTCTGATGATGATGATGAGCTGGACGCTCCTCCATCTCCTGTCTCCAAACCTAAGCCCGCCGCCCGCAGTCGCCCTGGTCGAGCCGCCGCCGCTAAGCGCCCCGTGATATTGGATGATGATTCTTCGATGATGCAAGGAGAGAGCGATGATCCGTTTGAGATGGATGACGATTAGTTGGGAGTGCTCCTGTGCTCCTACATTGATTGTTTAACTGAAGGGGAAGCACTGAGACAAGTTTTCGGGTGATTAGGGGGGAGTTAGGCGAGGCCTCGCTGTATAGTCGCGCGTACCCCAATGATTGAAGAGGAAACAACAGTGGCATGGGTATTCGCGCGTCAGATCGGGCATTCACTTGGGAATTCTTCAAGATGGCAACGAGGAGGACTTGATGATCTAAGAAGATTGACAACCAATGTGTTGGAGGTACCTACCTGGGTACATAGCAGCCTCACATCTGTGAAAAACGATGCGGAGTAAACGCCCCAAAAACCTGGCCGCTTTTCTTCCATTTGTTGTCCTTTCATTTCGGCTTAGTGTACTTCCCCTGTGTTTGCTATATATTGAGGAATCTTTTCTCTCCTAGGTTTTAGAGATTATGTATTGGCTGGTGCGTATCGCGATGAGTACATATTCGACAAACAAGTAGCCAGAACGAGGAAGCAGTTAACCATCACTGTGCCCACTCTTTTGTGCAACAGTGCTTATGGTTGAAGGTACATAGCACAGAGTGCCAATGAATTGTACCTATGTACCTAGGTAGTCGGCCTTCTCCCATTACTTGAAATATGTAGACTTCTTTCTAAATCATTATACATTCATTCAGACATATGTACATATCTCGGTCGAGCCAACTGTAGTCGGTACCTGGCACAGTGGCACTTCGCCATGGAGTTGCAGAGCCAGGTTAGGTAGGGTGCTCGAGACAAGTGTGCACGTGATCCTGCCAGCTCTGGTGCAAAAAAAGTCGCCGGCGCGTAAGGAAGCCGAACCCCGGCCGGAGGCTCAACAGCTCCAACGCGCCCAAAGTCTATCTATCCATCGCCAACACCTGGGCCTGCCGAACGGAAAGATGGATGATCTATACGACGAGTAAGCTCCTTTTTGCTGCGCCTCAGTGTCTTCAAATCCTGAATCTTGCTGATCACTGACGCGCTATCTCACAGATTCGGCAATTTCATCGGGGAGGAAGTTGAGTCGGAGGCTGCGTCAGAGGCTGGCGTCGATGCTGGTGATTATGTCTACGACAATGAACCCTCGGGTGCCGAAGGCTTTTCAGTCGAAGACCCAATGGACTTGGATGGTTCGTACCAAATCCCTGGCCACGTCGATACCGAACCTGGAAGCTGATTAGTGATGCGCCGCAGATGGACCTTCAAACGCCGTCATACTTCATGAAGACAAGCAATACTATCCGACTGCTCAGCAAACGTACGGCGAAGATGTAGAAACACGAGTGGAAGAGGAGGATGCTCAGCCGCTCACTCAGCCCATAATTGCTCCCATCGAGACGAAGAAATTCCACATCGAAGAGGCCGATCTGCCGCCCGTATTCTTCGATCGCGATTTCATGACGGATTTGATGAATTTTCCCGAACAAACACGAAATGTTGCGTTAGCGGGTCACCTGCACCATGGAAAGACATCCTTCATGGACATGCTTGTCATGCAAACCCACGACATTGCAGAGAAGCTCGACAAACGAAGCGGACGGAAGCGCGACGAAGAGCTGCGGTATACAGACATTCATAATTTGGAGCGTGAACGGGGTGTTTCGCTCAAATCATCGCCTATGAGCCTGGTTCTTCAGAGCAGCAAAGGAAAATCGCATCTTGTCAACGTCATCGACACCCCAGGCCATGTCAACTTTGTGGACGAAGTGGCCGCAGCTTTCAGACTCGTTGACGGAGTGTGTCTCGTCGTCGACGTTGTCGAAGGTGTGCAGGTGAATACAGAGCAAATAATCAAGCATGCTGTATTGGAGGATATTCCCATCACACTCATAGTCAACAAGATGGATCGCTTAATACTGGAACTGAAGCTGCCGCCCAAGGATGCATATTTCAAGCTCAAGCACGTAATCGAGGAAGTCAACACAGTTATTGCCAACACAGCGCCCGCACACGCAAATTCGAAGAGAATCAGCCCAGAAAAGGGGAACGTCCTCTTCTCTTGCACAAATCTTGGCTGGTGTTTCACTCTTCCCTCTTTTGCCAAGATGTACACGGATACGTATGGCGACATTGACGCGCAAGAATTCGCAAAAAGATTATGGGGGGATGTGTACTACAACCCGAAGAAGCGTTCTTTCACGCGGAAACCCGTTGAAGAGCGTGCCACTCGTTCATTTGTCCATTTTATAATGGAACCCATCTACAAGCTCTTCACGCACTCCATCAGCAGCAGCCCAGAAGACCTCAAACCAGTGTTGGCGTCCCTAGGGATTCAATTAAAGCCAGCACAATACAAGTCCGATGCCAGGGATATCCTCAAACTTGTTTGCGAGCAGTTCTTTGGTCCATCGACGGGTTTCGTCGACATGATCGTCCAGCACGTTCCTACCCCTGCGGAGGGCGCCTCGAGGCTCTTGGAGCGTCACTACACAGGTCCTCTCGACACAAAGATTGCAAGCTCCATGAAGGCATGTGACCCGGACGGCCCCCTGGTTGTACATGTTACCAAGCTCTTCAACACGGCTGATGCCAAAAGCTTTTACTCATTCGGGCGTGTTCTGAGCGGTACGGCAAGACCCGGCACGTCGGTGCGAGTGCTCGGAGAAGGCTACTCGCTTGACGATGAAGAGGATATGACCATGGCTACAATCAGCCAGGTTTTTATCGCCGAGACAAGGTATAATATCTTAACAGATGGCGTACCGGCAGGGAGTCTGGTTCTTCTCAGTGGCGTAGACAATTCAATAGTCAAATCTGCCACGATCGTTGCCACACAATTCGAGGATGAAGAGGATGCCTACATCTTCAAACCCATCACGCACTTCACGCAATCGGTTTTGAAGGTTGCGGTTGAACCCATCAACCCGTCCGAGTTGCCCAAGATGCTGGATGGTTTACGGAAAGTGCAAAAGTCGTATCCTCTCATCGATACAAAGGTAGAAGAGTCTGGGGAACACATCATCTTGGGTACGGGCGAGTTGTACATGGACTGTGTCCTCCACGATCTTCGAAGGCTCTATGCCGACATGGACATCAAGGTTTCCGATCCCGTGACGCGATTCTGTGAGACGGTTGTCGAGTCGTCTGCGACAAAGTGCTATGCCATCACGCCGAACAAGAAGAACAAGATTACCATGGTAGCCGAGCAGTTGGAAAAGGGCATTTCAAATGACATTGAGACGGGCGCGGTGAGGATTCGTGATCCTATCAGGAAGACGGCTAAATTCTTCGAGGATAATCACGGGTGGGACAAATTGGCGGCGCGAAGCATCTGGGCCTTTGGACCTGATGATATGGGTACCAATATCTTGCAGGATGACACGCTGCCAACAGAGGTAAGCAGAGGGCGGCCAAGAATAACAGTGCTTCAACGCTAGGCGACAGGAAAGCTAACTACTCTACACATAGGTTGATAAGAAGCTTCTCACAACGGTCAAGGAATCCATTCGACAGGGTTTCAGCTGGGCAACCAGGGAAGGGCCCCTGTGCGAAGAACGTAAGGCTCTCACTCCCACCCACATCTTGCTTGTTGGTCTGTTGATTTTTCAATGACTACGACTGATCTGTTTTAGCCATCCGCAACACGAAGTTCAAAATCACAGACGTCCTGTTAGCCGGAGAAGCCATCTTCCGCGGCGGCGGTCAAATCATCCCAACTTCACGACGAGCATGCTATTCCTCATTCCTGATGGCCTCTCCCCGCCTGATGGAGCCCGTCTACGCAGTTTCAGTCACAGGTCCAGAAGATTCACACACCGAGGTGTATAATGTGCTTGCTCGCCGTCGTGGTCACGTCCTGTCCGATGGTCCAGTTGCCGGTACCCCCCTCTATCGCGTCAACGGCCTAATCCCCGTCATTGACAGTTTTGGCTTCGAGACCGATCTACGGATCAAGACCCAGGGCAGTTCCATGGTCAGCTTAGTCTTTGACAACTGGAGCATCGTTCCCGGTGATCCGCTGGACCGCGAACAAATCCTGCGTCCTCTCCAACCTGCCTCTGCGCAGGCCACAGCCCGGGATTTCGTTCTCAAGACGAGAAGACGGAAGGGTTTGAGCGAGGACGTCAGCGTCAAGACGTTCTTGGAGCCTGAGTTTTACCAGAGCTTAATGGAGAGCGGCATGCTTGGCGATGCATAAGTATATGAGGGGGGGTTTGCTGCTGTGGCAGCAGTGGGACATGATATTATGTAGAATCAAGGGCAGGAGGGCGTTATTTTTGCTTTACGGCGTTTCATTCAGTTCAACTGTACAATGTGATTCCAAAGGCTGATGGGCCATGAGATGTTTCCCCATATATGAAATTCTAAGCGCTTGCGTCAAGGGCGATTATGGCCTCGTGTGTTGTTGCAGTGAACGCCCAATGTGATGAATGCATGTTGATTACGTTTACGGTTTGTGCACCTGGTCGTGGTTGCTTCGATGTTTTGATGTGCGGCCCTGATCACGGCGCCCTTGACACTGGACAGTATAGTCTAGGCTGTTACTGTTCACTGACTTGAAACCCGAGAGCGTTCATCTAGGTCTAATTTTGGCAAACTATGCCCTCCCTTCTCCGTCATTGTGCTCCCTCGCGTCAAGCTTGGCCGGGTAATCATCAACTTGCACATCTCGAGCAGGATAAGGGCGGTTCGATGGTGCGCTGTCAAGAGCGCCGAGCCATCGCTTGAGCAGATGCCGCCAAGACCAGCTTGCATATTTTCAGCAACTTTTGCCTGCAAGAGATGTACATAGTCCATTTGAATGTCGGATCATTGCGGCTTGCCAGGTAAGCGGTTTCATGTTTCACAAGTTTCTTTGTGCCTATTCATGGCCACTCTTGACTAGTAGGGCTTGTTGACTGCCTGAAACTCTTCCAAAGCAGAATAAGAAAATGGCAGCACGAATAGAGCCAAACTCTTGATCCCGCCTCTGTAGATGCTCATTTCTCAGCCACGTGCCATGTAAAACACACAGCTTTATTGTTGCGCCTCCGACAAGGCGCGGCCAGAGACTCCGTCCGAGAAGAGCAAATTAGCAATGCTATCCGAAGCGGTGGTTTCGCACCAACGTCCACTTGCCGTTTCTTCATATGTATATGTATGCAATATCGGTATCTACACGTGGGAATTGGCTGTCTATGATGCAACAAGTCTGCATTGAGATGAGGCTGCAAACTGAACATCCTCCTCCTTATTGTTCATCCCGAGTGAATAACGCTCTACACCTGTGGCGCCAATTGTCATCAGTGGCGTCGCACCGTTCAATAACACCACGGGCGCCCAGTGACGTCGAATTTCCTATTGATGACTATAGGATATTTCATCTCGATGCGAGCGGACACATCGTCCATTTGAAGTCGGGTTGAAGACAAAAGGGCGGGGGTTTTGGCTGGCGCATGGAAGAGAGAGTTCCGGGAAGCATTGCGTCAACGCCGGCCACGTAGGAGAGAGTAATGAGCTTCAAGGGCGTTTCAACAGGCAACGAGTCTAGTGAAATACTTTGCCTTCATGAAATCTTGTCTTCTCTTATATTGACATGCTGCCTTATCTTGAACAAAGATAGAGTCCAGTTCCTCATCATCTCATGATGTGTAAAGACCTATCTGCAACCAACACAGATTTGAGCTCGGACTCAGCGGGAAATTCATCGCCAAGAGTCTCCTCGTGCACGGTGCGCCTCACCGCGGATGAACATGAGGATAGAGCACGGCTTCTGCAATCCACGCCCACAACCTCCTCAGTGTTGCTAGTAGTAGACGATGATGGCACCTGCTGCTCCAGATCATGCAGGGACAAATTTTACCGCTTCTACTGGGCTGTGATATGCCTGGCTCTACTGTCTGAGACTCTACTAGTCGGCCTTGTGGTGGTGGTGATTCGACAGAAACGCACGTCGGGGCCAGCTTCGACTCCCTCTTGGCTTCCGCCTGAGCAATCAATCCAGACCATCTTTCAGCTCGATGAGCTATATGGAGGCGGGAGGACTCCAGAGTCTGAAAAAGCATGGAAGGATCTCATGCCAGGTACAAAAGACATGTTCGACCGATTGAAGCGACGACACAGAAAATCTCGAGGGTTTGCTGACAAAACGATGTGTTCATGGCTGTCGCACAGAGGGCATGGGCATAGTCACTGTTCGGAACACGACGACGTTACCTGCTTTGCCTCGCCTTGACCAGTCTCTGACTGCGCAGAATGCCATGGTATCGGTATACCATCAGATGCATTGTCTGGTAAGCTTTGTCCCAGTCTTCTACCCACATGGAAAACTTGACGTCGTCAGAAGCTCATTCTTTCGTCAATTGTACCATGTAGTATCGAGCAAGAAGAGGGTATTTCATAGCGGCGGCCGGAAACGCCTCGGGCGTCGAATTGGAACATCTTTCCCACTGCTGGGACTATTTACGGCAGTCGATTATGTGCTCTGCTGATACGACGCTGGAGTGGATGGGCTCGACACCTGAGGAAGATGGATCAACGGGCTGGGGCTATCAGCATAAGTGCAGAGACTGGTCTGCCATCTCTAGCTGGGCGGAAGAAAACCGCCGCAGAGACTGAGAACAGCTCGTGGCGTCTGTACGATACTTGTGTACTAGTCATCTGTAGAGATAGGTGCTCCATGCGGTAGCCCATGTAACAAAACATCATTTATGTTTGTGGGTAAGAAAACACGTCTTGCATCAATAATGGGCGTCTTGAATGATGTGTTGAAACAGCATTGGACGTAGAAGATTTCGTAGGCTGTCCCTCCCCCTATTCGTGTCATCACGAAGTAGTGCCATCGGATGAAGTTCATCTGAGAATCGAGATGCGCAGATCAGGTTTCTCGAAACAAGCCAGAGGTGAAAACAGATGGCCGTCAAATATACTTCGTGTTCCGTGAGGCTCGGTCTGTGTAACGAAATTGGCAGTAGTCTCGTATATTCTCGCTCGGACACAGCAGCATCGATCTCACGAGTCCGATTTATGCAGCATCGGACCGTTGTCTGTTGGTTCCCTCGGATTGGCCGCTCTTAGCTCTAAGTACAGTGGCTCTGTCTAATTCGAATGCAGTTGTGAGGAATCGAGTGACATCAATCGCAATACTCTCACCGACGTATTCTCAATCTGTGGGAATTATGAAAGGCCTGTCTGGACACAGCAACGACATCGCACAAAACGAGATAATTCAGACTTCTCGCAATGCCTGTTTTGACTCTTGAGGACACCTATGTTATATTCTGAAGTACACGTAAGAAGTTTATTATGTGGTCAAGGCAAAATCATGCAGGGGTTACGTTACGTACGTGTACCTACGCCGTGTATGCACACAGAAGAAGGCAACTCAACTCGTTCAACAGTTGCCACGGCATGATGTAAAGCGGAGAGTTGCGTCCGAGATGCAAGCCAACACGGACTGTCTCACAAAATTTACGACAAGTAAACACGCGCAAGGGCAAAAAAGAGGAAACGGAGCAAACGCGCGGCAGCTCATCGCATTGTTGTAGAATCTGAGTTCATGGCGCAGTCGGGTCATCGGGATTCGGTAGTCAGTACCTCCGTGAGTCCGTGATCATGCAGCAACCATGTAGTGGAGCCGCGCGACGGTTATACGATCCCGGACCCCGGAAAGTTTTGTGCCCGATCTTGGTAACCAACTGAACTTGGCACTTGGCTTTTGGCCACCACGACGATCTCACACAATATTTCCGACGAGGCTGCGGGCCACGCGTCCCTGAGTCCCGACGAACTAGATCTATGATAGAGGCACATCTCCAGTAAGCCGCTCGAGTTGTGCGAGAATTTTCAGTGAGAAAGTTCCCAGACAACGAACGGTAGGGCTCAAGCTGCTCCCAAGTGGCAAGGGCCAAGGCGCCATGTCGTTGAGGGAGCCGCATAACGTCTGAGCATGAACTCGATGCTATATCTGTGCATCGAGTCTCGACAATGTATGGATGTATAGAATAAGAAAGTTGTCCTAACTCGGAGAGTTTACAACGACATGGCAAATTGTGGTGAGACCCTCGGCGGGAACTCCGAGACCTTCAACGGCGTCCGATGTCCATGCGCCGTGAGCAAATGGGGTCTGTCTTACTGTCTCGCCTCGGCCGGCATTGTCAGACATCGCGGGAAACAGCACGGGGCAGCGCAGATCTTTGCAACGTTGAATGACTCCAGTCTCCCATAGCCACTATGTAACTACATACATACAATGCCGTCGTCTTCTGGTCAACGGGCTGACTTTGATGATGACTAGATCTTCCAAGATGTTCTATGGTGTGGCTTTGACTGTGTGGGTTACATCGGGCTCCGGAAGCGAGGGAGGCTCGGGTCGTCGCGCGATGGTAGAGTATCATGTCTTAGGAGGGCGTTTACGCCGAAGGGCCTTTGACTTCTTTCGCGTCGTCGCGGCGGTTCTCTACTCCGTAAGTCAGTCAGTGCGCTGGTGTTTTGTGCCTTCGCTCAGTTGCCTCCCAATTTTCTGCATCTGCATCTGTCTGTACTTTTACGCCCTGCTTATACGCTTTGGCCAGAAGTCCGAGGTCCAAGCTGACGACGGTAACGACTTAGTTGGTGAATTGGTGCATGAGTGATGTCATATCAATACGCAGGAGACGTTGTTTGCACGGAGATGGAGCGGATATACGGCTTCCGAAAAGCGCGGCGAGTACGCTGATTATGTAGGTCGTCTTTCTCGGAGTGCCAAAAGAGGCGTACATATTCCCATCGTAAGAGACATCGTCATACATCGTACATGTACCCTGTCCAAATTCCAGGAAAGCGAAGGAGCTTAGAAGATTCGATTCGCCGGAGATCGATCACGACCTGATATCACATCACACTTTTAATTTTTCTCTTTTCTCTTCTGCTTGCTTTTTCCACTTTCGTGTTATTCATGTTGAAAACAAAGAAGCGCTCACATTGGAAGGAACAGAGACATGGTATGGTCTCTGAGGTTGCACCGCCTGACGCTAATGATGTTGAGCAAACTACATGGGTTCACATAGACGAGACCACATAGGTAACTTATCGCCCAAACCCCACAAAGTTATCTTGAGAAGCTCGATTGTAGGTCCTGAAGATGAACCTTTCTCTCCAAAAGTACATGGTGTCTTTCTTCGGTGGGCAATATGTTGAAAGTCTTCGGCCCCAGTCATGCATGATTCTGCTATCCATTTTATCCGTTTCATGGGATCATCCCGACAATAATTCAAGTGTAAGGGGAATCGCATTTTCAGTAAGAAAGTTAAGTTGCAAACCACAACAGAAGTCTCCAAGCGAAAGATTACCTCACATTAGGAACTGTGGTGACGTGATGGCATCTATACGTCTTTTCTTTCACAGAGCCGAGGAGGACTGTCATCACCGGCGTGCCACTCAAGCCAGTCAAGCCACTCAAAGTGGCAATCTCATCGCTTCAACCTGCAAGACGTAAGAAAACAGTGAACAGAAAAGGCAAGCAATTCCGCAGTAGTGATGGACCTTGTTCATGACATCAGGAATCAGGATGAACACGTCAGGGGTGAGGGGGGCCTGCCGCCTGGGCAGCTGAATGCGCAGGAATAAGCCTAAAGCCAAGGACAAGTTGAGAACCTTGTCCAGACTAGGTAAACGAAAGCGAGTTCTCTTTTTAACCCTACTTTCAGTGGCAGTCCAGGAAATGAGAAGACGACAACAATGAAAACCCGGAGAGAAAAAAGGAGAATAGAAGAGAACAGAAAGGGAGCCACCGTATCTGACCGGGAGTCTGTCTCCACACAATTGCATGTGAGAGTCCTTGCGAAACAACAACACAGACCAGAAAATTCAGTTTGAACTCAGTAAAATCCAGTGTTTTCCTGTGTGGCCTCGGTGTGCAATGTCAAGCTCCCGCAGCGGGTTCATCAGACCACGCGCGCTGAAACAATTATGCCCCCTTCACCTTTCTCAATAACAGCTGGGACACAAAACGGGCCCAGTTCATGAGCTCGATGCAACAGATCCGGTCAGCAAAGTCTCCATGAGTGAACCAAGAATGCCGAGATTGGATTGATGAGCCGCAGCGAACCACCAAAAAAGGGAGAAGCCCCATTGTTCGCCCCCAGCTCCTGTAGCCGAAAAGAACGGAAGCGGACCCGACTGCAACGTAACATGGGTCTCTGGACTCTCTGGGTCTCATGGTGCGTAGGTATGCCCGATCCACGTCTGATATAGGCAAAACACTGTAAAGTATGTACTCCGTATTGTAGGAGTTCAAGTATTTGACTGCGTCCTTGGATCATATATCTTTGCTCTTCAAGACATTCCGACGGATTCATACAATCCTTCACTTCACTACTTTTCTTTTCATTCGGTCTTTCTCTGTTATGTGAAAGAAAAAGAGAAAGAAACGACTGCATCTCTTTAAGAAAAAGAAAGAATTCGTGGACTCGAGTAATTTGACTCGTCATGTATAAGCACCAAATGGCGACAACCGACTTGATATGTGCCCATGGCATGCGGTACAACCATACGAAACCGACATCTCTCGGTTCAGGAGCAAGCTTCATTGCTCCATACGGCGATACCTCTGCCGACTTTTGCCACGAGAAGATATTTAGCAACCGGGAGTGGCGCAACGACAACCAGCAAATCCGGCCACCCCAGATCACACCAACGCTGAAGCGACGGCTCGGCAAGTATCCTCTTACATCTGCCATGTCCGGCTGGGTCCTCAAGGCGCTGACCCAGTACAAACCTTCGCGAGATGCGCTGGATTTTGTGAGGCCTTTCTCGGCTCAGCTACATGACGCTTTCACCAAGGAATATGCAGTCAGCACGGGGCTGCACGACCTGCGAACCATTGAGCTAGCACATCAAGTTGCATTAGAAGTCTGCGTCGAGATCTTGCTTGCCTCGACGGCCAATGGCCATGCCGTCAGTCTGCAAGACGAGATTCACTCTTCTTGTGCGGCCGGGGATGATCATTACGCCCCCTGGGGAAAGCTTCTCACCGGCCTAGTCTGCGATCCCCCCATCGTCGTCCAGTTCCCTACCTATCTCATGATGTGCGAGTCTTTTGGCTTCGAGAAGGAACCATCGCGGGAGAACTATGTGTATTCGGCTCTCACGGCCGTCGACTGGGTCAAGGGCAATAATGCGTACAGCGACCGCTTCGAGGCTTTCCAGAAGCATGCCTTTGCCATGGTTCCGACTCTCAGCGACAAAATCTCTGGAATAGACCGCTCCTTCTGGCGCGTCTCTCAAGCCTATCTTGGTATTCTCAGCAAGGCCGAGAACGCATGTGACTTCACGACCCCTCTGCACTCGCATATCAAGACTGGCCTGGATCCGTACTTGCTGTTGGTGACCCGGGGAATCGACAGCGGTGGAACTGCGTACATGTGCAGCGACGGAGCAACGTTTCTGGACGATGCCGGAATGGACTCTCTGATCGGATCCGCATTACCGAACGACGTCATGGATCTTCACACGGATATTCTCACGGGAGAGACGCGCAACATCGTGCGATTGCTGTACCCCAATGGCCAAAGTATCGAGCAGACCATAAAGACCATGTCGACTGTCTTGTCTGGGGAACTCTGCGAGATCTTCCGCGGCCACCAGCGCGTGCGATTCGAGGGCCGCGAGGATGGCCGCATCTCCGCAACATCCCCCGCTTACAGCTTAAGTCGCGCGAGACATCGGCGCATCTTCGAAACCCTCGAGACCTACATGAGCGAGTACGATCAGTTCTGGGACTGGACCTGGGAGCTTTTCCGTCTCGCAAAGGAGCAAACCACGGATGCTGGCCTGAACGAGCTACTGGCCGATGCTCTGTGCCGCGGCATTGACCAGACAAGTCTCCCCGAATCAGGACCAAACGATTCCTTCACCGCATATTTCGACATGGTTGAGGCTGGCGAAGGTCAGATGAGCGCGGACCGGCCTCTGGGTGTGTGCAGCCTGCTGGCGGACATTACGCGGAAAATCTATCGCCTGTGGCACACGGAGCTCCTTGACCCGCATAAGAGACCGGGCTGGGGCCGCGCCTTTGACGATAAGTCGGATTTTTTGTTCCAACAGGCTGGAGAGCTGCTCGACAGTATGAGCAGTGGCATTACCGATGAGGTGTATGAGTTTGCGATCGCGTACCGGCGCTTGAGTACGGGTTTGCCTTATATCGCGTACCACACGGTGGATGCCATTATTTTGGCGAATGGGGTGGTATCATGGCCTGCCGTTAAGGAGTAGATGTGTCCAGTACCGAGGGATCGGGCGTGTTTGTACAGAGTATGTATTGTGTAATCCTTAATGTACGGAGTATTGTAGATGTATTTTAGGCTGTCAAAAGCAACGGCCTGCGGTTCCCAGATGCATATGAAATCCTGGCCGCACCCCCCTGAGTTTTGTTTAGCGCTAATGCATCATTGAAAGCTGCCATAGGCTCGCCAGAACGGCGGCACCTAAATGCCGTTCATGACTGACCTGTACTCCGTAGGCTGTGGTAAGGGCCACGATCTATGCATATCAAGGATCTCACATCTTTCCATTGGCTATTATGGCATGTCCCTGGTACTCCATGCAATACGAGCCCAGCCGGCATCATGCGGCATGCTCCAGCGATGTCATCCCAAAATATACTCGTGGATCCCTCAACGGATCGTTCCGCGTTTCTAGCACTGGTGCTTGGGAATAAGGATTCTACCACAAACTGGTTGAGGTCTCTCGTGAGTCTTGCCCATGTATCGCTTCGCGGGTTGCAAATGACGGCGAAATAATGCGCTGGAAATGAGTTCCTGTCTCAGTTGATGCGAAAAGGTGCAGTCAACTGTTTTTCTGATGGAATGTAACCTTCATACAGTATACTGCTCGACAGGCCACGCCAAAACCCAAGCTCTTTGAGATTTCGCCTCGTAGGTACTCCGTACATCGTTGAATGTCGTTGAGTTTGATGGGTGGCCCGTGCGCTTTGGCCCGTGAGGCTTTGACAGTTGACTTCTACCCGTATGTACCTCGGTATGTACATATATGTATGTACCTAAAATGCAAGTGCCGATTCGGTGCCGACATACGGAGTAGATGGCGTACCATACTCGCATCATCTGTCTCGAACGCTATGTACATGTACGGGCGAGACAACTAAGTGATCTCTGAATCCCTGATACATACGCATCACCTTGATGTCTCGCGGACAATTTCAATGTAGGGGCAACTATGGTACTCCGTACAGTGTACAATTGAATTACATGGGCTAAATTTTAGAAGTGCGTAAGAATCCTAATCCGAGCTCACATCAATTCCTCACATACAGTAGGTACCTTAGGTACCTGAGCTTTGGAAACCTTGAGTATCTTCAACAGCGTCCAGCGTGCTTCAATGGTGTGCACATCTTTCTGTTTGCAGGAACACTTGGCCAGCTTTTTCGATAGAGTACCTAGGTACCTCCTCCTACGCATCACTGATCAGGTGAGCCCCGCCCGACACGACACGGCCATGCCCCTGCAAAGCGCAAAGTGCTCGATGAAATGAAAGCAGAGGGGTCATCTTTCCATGTAGAATGGGTGGAAATCCGATGGAATCATTATTGTGTGTAATTTATTTGTGCTACGATCATTCTGATTGATGAAGCATCATAAACGCGTTGATTGCATCATCAGGCTTCTTCAGTGCCAGGCTGGCTGAGAAAGCGCCCGCTGCGGGGTTTAGCCGGCAACTGAGAAGCTCCTTGCCTCAAAAAAAAGCACGGAGCTGCCATTGAGAAAAGATTGCAACACCAAGTAAAATCGCCAACAGCAACAACGCGACCATCAGCGACGACCACCAACAGTCCATCACCGACCAATCGCTCTCGCGCAAAGCCGAACACATCTTCCAAAATCCGTACGGTCCTGCAGCTACCCCCAAAATAGCTCCAAAAGGACAGCCACCATGCCTCTCGACACATCTACCTACTCTCTAGCCCTCCTCCGTGTCGACGGACGTCGCTGGAACGAACTCCGTCGGCTTCACGCCCAGATTCGAACCCAAGACGCCGCCGACGGATCGTCGTACTTTGAAATGGGCAACACAAAAGTCATGTGCATCGTGACAGGTCCGTCAGAACAGCAACAGCAGCAGCAGACGCAAGCGCAGCGCAGAGGAGGACAGGCTTCTGGGCGAGATGCAGCTAGCATCAATGTGAATGTGGTGATTGCTGGGTTCTCCAGCGTTGATCGCAAGAAGAGAGGCCGTAATGACAAGTTAGTAGATGAACGGATGCGAAAAAAAAGCAACCTCCCTCGAACACGCCCTTGTTCTTTGTCCAGACAAACGCGACGGATATGCTGACTACAATTTGCTGTACTTATAGACGGGTACAAGAAATTGAAATCACAATCGCCAAGGCTCTATTGTCGACGGTCCATACACATTTGTTTCCGCATTCTTGTATCACCGTATCGCTTCATGTTTTGTCGCAAGACGGATCGCTGCTCGCTGCGCTTATTAACGCCGCCACACTGGCTATTATTGATGCCGGTATTCCCATGACAGACTATATTGCTGCGTGCACGGCTGGATCGACTTCTTCATATGCGGCGGGTGACGAAGCTGCCGACCCTCTCCTGGACCTGAATAACCAGGAAGAGCAAGAGTTGCCTTTTCTGACAGTGGCTTCGCTGGGAGATAGTGATAGGGTTGTTGCGCTGGTCTGCGAGAGCCGCGTTCAGGTCAGCCGCCTTGAGGGGATGTTGGTGGTCGGCCTGGACGGATGCAAGCAGGTCAAACGGTTTCTCGACCAGACTATCAAGGATAAGGGTTGTAAGATGATTAAAGAGGGCGCTGTTCAGCGAAGTGACGCCATGGCCATGGATCTGGATGAATAAGAAGAGAAACAGAGAGAGAGCGGCGAGTGGAACAGTTACATGCACATCACATGGAACAAGTGAGCCTCGCAAATCGCTGGGAGTGGAACCAGCGAGTACTTGAGTTGGTGATTTCCTCCCCTGCATGTTTAACTCTTTTTATTCAACGTTTTATGTTTCACCAAGCGGAGACTTGTGGTGGCTAACTCCTGCGATTCTTGCTAGAATCTGCAGCTTATTCTACAGCTCCTCATGCTTGACATCCTTCTCCTCCGTCGTCTGCTTGTCTGTTTCCACCTTTGGAGCCTCTTCCGGAGTCTCTGCCGTGTTCTCAGTGGAGGTCGATGCCTGTTCAGGCTCATCCTGTACGATGATCTCCTTGGGCAACTTGCTCTTGGAACCCTCGCCCATACGGATCGCATCAATCCATGCCTCCACGCTCTCGTTGCCAAAGTCACCCTGATAATGCCTCCACCACCCACGGCGAGCATTGACAGCGACGAGCTCGACGTCGCCTGTGATACCCAGAGTCTTGCGGACAGTGTCAACGCCTTCAATATCGGTAGGAACGGCGAGGAAAGAGAAGAGCTGGCGATTTCCATGAATGTACTTGGTATTGAGACGGGATAACGATTCGGAGACCTTGGCGCCGTCTTGGGAGGACTCGGAGGCGGCGGGGACAAACGCCAGGATGCAGGTGTTGGCCTTGGAATGGAGGCACTTCTGGGCCAACATTTCTTTGGTGGTCACAATGCTGATGGCAACCACATTGGGTGCTGAGGCAGGTGTTTCAGTCGTCGTCGATTCGCTTGAAGTATCCGCATCTTGCTTGGGCTCGGGCTTGGCATCGGCCTTGGTCTTGGATTCTTTCTTCTTGTCGTTCTTAGCCTTGGACTTGGCTTTTGCTGGCGCAGGATCTGGGTTGGGCTGGCCGACTTGTTGAAGAAATTCCACCACGCTCTTCTTCTTCAACTCGCCATCATATGTAATGGGTTCTTTGTCTCCAGCCGGGATGAGGACCAAGGCAGGATATTGCTCGATTCCAAACTTCTCAACGGCCTTGACTTCCTTGTCACGGACCTGTCCCACGGTGATGACGTCCAAGAAATCAATCGCAAGGCTTCTCAATAGCGCACTCGTAGTTCCTTTCTCGGTGAATAGAATCGCCTTCGGTTTGTCGCCTGCCAGAAACGTATCCAGGTCCTTGTCCGTGACCCTCGTGACATGGTTGTTGATCTTGCTCACCACAGCTTCCGTCATGGCCGAAGCTGTGCGAGCACCCTGGTAATCCTCCACCATGGGTTTACTGCCAGCTTTCTTGCCCGGACGTACAATCTTCAGTGTTGGGAAACCTTTCACGCCCATGGCACCGCAGAATTGCTTGTTCATCTCATCGTCACAGTCTACGGCGGCGACTTTAGCGAGGCCATCCAGGTTCTTGGCGGTCTTCTCGTACGCCGGCTTGAGATTTTTACAGTGACCACACCAAGGGGCGTAGAACTCGACGATCTGCAATCAAAGGTAAGTTTTGGTAATGGCGCGCGCGCAAGAAGATATTACGGAAGCATCCGATGCGCATTCGAAAAGGTAGGGAAAATAAACGGGTCACTTATAGTTTCCTACGTACCGAGGTGTGATTTGATTGCGCAATAAGACTGTTGTATGTTTTGGCATTGAGCTGCAGTACGGGCGACGACTTGGTGTACATGGCATTTGCGCATGGTAGGGCAGCCAAGAAGGCCGCGACAGCAGCCATGCCAGCAGAGTTATGCATCGTGGATTTGCGCTTGAGCGAGGCTTTTGGGGAGAGTCGGCGACGACGCGACCAAATGGGACTCTGAGGGTATGACGGAAGTCGTCAACTTATACAAGGGATCGTGAAACTGCCGATTCGATGTGGAGTAGTTGCAAAAAGAGGCTATCTGGCCTGATGCTTTCGCGACTAGAAGAGACTCGAATAGAATCTTGCATGGGGAAAAAAGGCCACGGTGTATTGTATTCTGTGACCTGTCTGTTGTCTTGTACTTCGGACTTCCACACCGAAAGGTTGATGGGCACCAGCCACGAGAGGCTCGTGGGCAATTGCGTGAGGCGGCGCTTTATTAAATGTGGCGCGAGCTCAGAGCCTCAGACGCGCCTTGTCGCGGAACTCGCGGCACGTGTCATGCGGTGGCACTGTAGCCGCGGGTCACCACTCAGCCACCACTTGACACGCCAGCGCCAAGACCAAGAAGCATCACCGTCCACCATATTTTACGCCTCTCACATCTCGTCCTCTATCTACAACAAGTCGTCCCGAACCAGATTCAACTGTCTTGCGCAGCATATCCACCGGATAGTCATGAACGCCGCCGAGCCACTTCCCCCGCCTCTCAAGATCCCCGAGGTGAGCCGATTCATCAACCGCGCAAACCAGCTTCGTGCCATCAGACCCGCCATCGCATATTGGTGTAAGTTGAGCAAAATTGAAGAAGCAGGAACAATATCCCAAGCACAAAGTTGACTGCCCGCACCAAATCGAACGCACAATCTTGATCACCATCTCTTTGCTCAAAATTAAACTCTCTACTGTTCAAGGCTCTGATCATCATTATCCGCAGGCGAATACCATGCCGTCAATCAAATCGTGACAAAGAGCCTCCACACCGCTAGCGATGATTGCTTCGCGTTTACCAAATCTCTGATCGAGCGGCTCGAGGCCACGAAAACGGAGCGAGCTGAGGATGACGCCGTGGTGGACAACACGGCAGGGCAGGCGTACGTAGAGCAGTTTGCGCAGGAGACATTTAGTCGGGCTGAGAGGGCTATGCGAGCCAACAAGGTGACGAGGTATGGATATTCACCATTCCACTCTCAAGTGTGATTGTATCCTCTTTGACTGGTGGCCACCAAGCTTTTACTTTCATTCTTTGCTTGCGCCGTGAAAGTCTACTAGGACTTGTTTGGCTAATGCGACGGCTCGTAGGCAAACAGCAGATACCTTCGACGCGGCAGCAACCTTTTTCGATTTGACCCACGAATGGGGCACGCCGGATCCTGAAATCCTAAAGAAGATCAAATTCGCCAAGTGGAATGCGGCGCGGATTCTCAAGGCCCTTCGCGAGGGGAGAGACCCGAACGAGTCGAATCCGAATCCGACTGTGGAGGAACAGCCAGAGCAGCCGCTCAGTCCGAGTGACCCTGCCGTGCAGGCCATTACACATCCTGGATCTCTAAATGCGTCGGTCGAAGATGTTGAAGACGTGGGGGAACAATACCAAGCTGGTTCGGATGATGCGCATAGAGATTACTTCCAGTCGACGACGGCTGACACATCCGTTTCGTCACCGCTGCTGAGGCATAGTCCCGGTCTCGAGTCGATTCCATCTGCGCCGCCGCCGCATATATCGCCAGTACCGTCGCCAGATGTGCAGATTCCGACACAGGCTTCTCCGCAGATGCCGAACCAGGTCCCATCTCCGATTACGTCGCTGCCGTCGCCTCCTCCTCTGCAATCATCGATCCCAAGCTCGAGGCCGCAGCCTTGGGAGGAGAACACGCCTGATCCTTTCTCGATAGCTCAATCGACAAGGAGTCAAGGGGCGGGTTCTGTCGTCGCATCTCCATTTCCAACAGCACATGCCGTTGTTCCAGGTCCTCCAGCTGCAGTTGCACCAACACCGAACCCTAAAGATATTGAACAGGCGCAGAAGTATGCAAGGTGGGCTATATCAGCTCTGAACTTTGAGGACGTACCGACAGCAGTGCAGGAGCTACGGCGTGCGCTGTCTTTGCTAGGTGGCTAAGAACACTGTTGGTGCAAGTAATCATTCTTCTTCTTTTTGCATCAAGGCATGTATGTAGCAAGTTTGTTGGCCAATTCGAAGCCATCCCTTTTTCTTTTCTTCTTCGCTCCTCTTGCTTTCATCTCTGTTTTCATCTCCGTTCTTGAAATAGTCACTTTGAGGTTGAAACGATGCGTAATACTCAAACGGGAAACTGAGTTAGACGGGGTATAGGCGTGGGATTGCCATATCCATATGACTAACATGCCATGGCTATACGGAGTACTACTCCCTGGATTCGTACACCTACTATACAAATTATCTATCATTGATGCCCTTGCCCGCATATGCCCGCATCAACGTGCCAGTATGCGACAACATTTTCTATATCCGCCAGAGTTGGTGCTCTTTGTCATGCCCCTGAACAGTCCTACAGGAATATCCCTCCTTCCGCCTGTGGCGTCCTGTTTCCCTTCTTTGGCTTGGGCACCAATGGCCGCAGTTTACGATGGAACAGAGTACACGGCGAGTGAGAGGTATCTAGTGTAGTGGTAGCTCTCACGCCTTCTTCTCTGTGCCTGCTGCACCTTCTGCGCCTTCAGGTTTCTTCTCCGGGGGGGCGAGGCCGAAAAATCCGAGGAAAGACCCCTTCATACTGTCCATGGCTTCTGCCTGTGCCTTGTCCATGGCTTCTTGCTCGTCCTTGAGCCACTGTTCGCCGTGTTCGCGAATCATCTTTTCTGTTTCCATGTAGGCTCGCTGACCTCTTTCCCGAGCAATATCCTGCAGCATCTTACCCTGAGCAAATGCTTCGGCAGGGGTTTGCTCGCCCTCGGGTGCCACCATCATGGTCATTTTGCTTGACTTCAGGCCTAGAAAATTGCTGAGAGCTCCAACGCCAGACCCTTTGCTCTTCTTCTTCTGCTCCTCGAGTTTCTTGTTGTGCTCTTGTCGCAAAAGGGCTTCGCGACGGGCGAATTCGGTGGGGATGTGTTTGCCCTCAAAGGACTTGAGAGCTTTGCGAACGTCTGAGTATTCCATTGTGCAGATATACTCGAGGAATGGAATAAGTCCAACCAAGTCTTTGTCTTTCGGGTCGCCTTCCCAGGGCTTTAGAATAATGGCGTTCTCCGGCTGCTTTCGAACGTGTTGCGGGTTGGTGTCAAGAATGATGACCTTTGAGAGGTCCCGATTCAGGTATGACAGGTCCTGGACAGACATTGCGTGTTAGTTGATGAGTAGCGATGGGACAAAACTCGGAATCATGATAGTTACCTTTACAAGCTCGCCATCTTCATACTTGGTCGCCTCACGAAACAGGGACCACATGAAGAAGTGATAGGGATCTAGTTTGCGAACAAGCGGTTCAGCCATGGCGAATGGCGCACTTGTAAACAAAACCAGTTCGTAGTACTGGGTGAGGTATCGAATGAAGTAGTCCATTCCAGGTCGTTTCGCCACTCTCCAACCGTGATCACGAGTCCACTCGCTGTGTACAAGCAGATCGTCCAAACTTATGCAGAGGGTATAAGGTCGCGCTACTTCCGGGGTGAGGTCAGGCAGAAGCTTTTCAAAAGCAGGCTCTTGATAGTACGAGACGGACTCGCCCATGCGAGCTTTAGCTCTCTGCCACCAGAGAGTGGGAGTCCAGCCGTTGGGAATGTCGGCGTGACGCTCAGCCTCAATGATATCTTCCCAATCGCGACCCATGTAAAGTACACCAAAAATTGCGGCACCAGGGATCGCAAGGAGAGCGAATTGAGCCCACCATTTGCGATTGCGGTCGCTTGTCGAGACGTACTCTGGGCGATCTCGTCTGCCGCCTTCCGAGCCATCTTCTTGTTCCAAGGCTTGTAAGGCCGAATTCGACTTGCTCGAATGCTTGCGCAGCTCTTCGTCCAACGTCGAGGGGATACCTTGTGTGAGATCGGGAAGTTTATGGAAAGCAATAGGCTCAGGCTCGACGGGCGTTTCGGGGGATTTGTCGTTAGTTTCTGAGGGGTTTTGTGAGGGCGCAGGCCTTGTGTTTGCTCGCGATTCGGTTTCGGATTCCGGCTGCGACGACTCCTTTGGTTTTTGGTTTTTGTGATTGTTGCTACTGCTCGCCATTGTTCGCATCCTCGGAGAAAGCAAAGCATTGGACCGTCTGCTTAGCAGCGCTGGAGCAGCGGCCCCTGGCGAGAGTTGAGAGGCCATCAAGCCCAGGCGCGGGGCGCGGACTAATCTTGATAACATCATTTTGGAAGGAGGCTGGCGAATATACGAAAGGGTTGGGGTCGAGGCAAGTGATATGACAGCGTTCACGAGCTTCGCATCGTATTGCCAGCTAAAGCTGGTACTGTAGAGAGATCGCTGCTGCTAGAAGGCTGCGAAGCTGGCAGGCTGTGCTCAAGCGTCAGACAAGCGACGTGTCAAAGACCAGATGATGTCTCTTTTTTCCCTCCGGGATCGTGGGCTGATGATGACATGTCGGCGTCGACAACCGCTTCTTCACATCGAAAATTTACGTAGTACAGCCCGCAATGGGTGGATTGAGATGTGGGTTTCACGCCAAATGATTGGCTGGCAGTCGGATTTTTGATTTGACCGGTTGCCGGATATTGCCGATACATAGGTACCTAGATCTCTGGATCAGCGACGTGCTTCACAATGCATCCTGGATTTCTATTGGCTAATGCCGTCCATGTCTGACATTGAAGAGCCGAGAACTGGATCAAGTCTCCTGACCATGACTTTGTGCATCACCGGTGACACTTCCCCTCACGTCTACGTCTCGATATCATAAGCCTCTCTTCGACGGCTCCGACTGAGTAGACGCACCTCTACTCTCAAGCCTCCGTGGTTTACTCAATACAAAATCTAACAGTGTCATGCCTGCGTGCGCTGCGTTTTAGAGGTCGGCCGTCCCGAGTCTTCCGACGTCGCCATGGCACCACTCTCGTCAAACCGGCTCGCCATTCGAGGGTTGTTCATTATCGGTCGCGTCGTCTTACGGATACGCTGTTGAAAGACCTAACACAGCCAGCTTCGTCTTTGACGTCAAAGCAGGCGTTTTTATCATTGTCACTCTACTCTGTCTCGACGCCAATCTGGGTTGGCGAGGCTCTCCCCACCAACAATTTGCCACCCATCCCTCCGCAGAAGAAGTACCGAAACGAAACCTCACGCGCTACCTCGAAGACTTCTCAAATATGACCAAGCGACCCGTGAAAAAGGGATCCAGGTCCGTCGGAGGCCTCATCCCTCGACCGATGGCTCCAACGCTGTCCGCGACGGATGCGCAGAGTCGTATGGCCCCAGGAAAAGCTTCTTCAGCCCTCGCAATAGACGATGCAGTCAACCAGTTGTCTATCGCGTCTCTCACTCTCGACACGCCATTAATACCCCTGAGGAGCAAGAGCCGCGTGCCCATAAAGCCGTTCCCCTTTTTAGATCTGCCATCTGAACTGCGCGTCAAGGTGTACGAGCACTATTTCAGGGATACCGAGAAAGTCTTGGATCTTAGCCCGGAAAATTACAAACGTGTGCACAAGACACTTGGTTTCATGCGCGTGTGCAAACAGATTCACGATGAAGCGACCTACTTTTTCTATAGCACTCGGACTGTTCGCATTTTCCCTACGTATCCTGGCAAATACTTCAAGTCTAAGAAACCCATGCTTGCGCGATTGAAACCGAAGCAACGTCAATGTATCACGTCTCTAGAGCTTCGGATTGGGCCTGGCTGGAATGCACCCCCACGTGGGTGGGTGGTTAATGATGCACTTGGGCTGAAAGATTGTATCAATGTCAAGAAGCTGGTCGTCTATGTCGAGTGCGATCCAAGCGATGGCTTCTTCAAAGGATTCCGCCGGTCTGATGGATTCTACGAGCAATTCAGTGCACGGTTGATGTCGAGTGTCATTGAGAGCCTTCCCACGACCGCCATGATTGAATTTGAGGCTTGGTCTAGTGTGAAGAAGACGGGTGCCATGATGCAAGGACTGCTCGATGTGGCCACGGAGTCGGGGCGTCCTATTTGCTGGGGTCCGGAGCGCGGATGGACTGACGGTCCGGAGACGCAAGAAATTGCTGCTGCAGATGGCACAGCAGAGCTTGTCGACAGTCTTTTGTTACAGGATTACATGACGCACAATGTGATGATTGCGGCGTAATTTGGCATTGCATATTACCTGTTTGTACATCAAGCGAATGGATGGGTTTCGGTGTTTATTTGTTCATAGATTTAGGTTCCAACCGCTGGCACTTGCAATGCATCTCCTCTTCTTTGGTTTTCGAATATCATGTGTTTCTGATTCGAACGAATTCAGGACCGAGCTTCTCTATCTGCCCAACCCGACATCTTATAATGATGGATCATACGTACGTAAGGTAAGATGAGCATGCCTAGTAGGACTTCAATTGTTCTATCCGGTCATGTCATTACAATTCTGCCGCAGATTCCGCACGACCCATCTTAGGAACGAGTACATGGCGTTTGGGAACTGTACAGTGTAAACCTGGCCATCTTGATTTTTGAAAGCAAGTCTTGTATTGTTTGTTACCTTCTGAAACATACATAGTAGCAACCGTATCCAGAACCATACCCCTAGCCAATAGCTCTGTGACTAACAATGACAACCTCCCCAGACTTCCATAGAACACCTCCGTCACGTAGAGCGACCCGTCTCATAGGAGACCCGAGCATCATGCTGAGAGTGGCCATGTACCAAGCGTTTCACTCGTAGAGACAATGTGCGCGGGCCAAGGGTCTCACATATTCAAGGGCCATGTGCGTCAAGTGGCCTAGGCGTCGTGTCTCACCCCTAGAGCCGGATTGTTGGAGACTGCGACGCCACGAAGGTCATCGTGGCGGTGGATTTAGAGGTAGTAGGCGAAAGCCAGCACCGCTCGCAGTTTGGGTTCGTAACGCACTGGAAGTATCTGCGGAAAGTTAGCATGCCTTGCTCATCATTCTTCTAGTTCATCCTCCTTTTGCGCGTCGCTTGAATCAAGTCTGATTCCTTCTTTGTCTTCTGTGTTGTGCTTTGGTCATATGTAACCTACTCCGAACCATTCTTGTCCTTAAGCTTGGAACAATCGCATATTCCGCCAGCGGCGCAATCATTCGGCCCGTTCTGCGACTGTATGAGCTGCCTCGCCTCCGGGCCCGTCCATGCAAGCCCGGGGTTGTTGTCGGGGCAGGCAGGTGAGGTATTCATGTCTGTGTCTGCCAGAGGCGCCGCCCGCGCCAGCCAAACATGGCACCCGATGGTGGAGAGAAAAAGAGCCAAGAGCATTGTTTAGAGATTTCGTGGATAAACTTGATGGTATTGGTAGAGGAGATGATAAACAAGAGAGGACGAGTTGAGACTGCCTGTGAATGAAAGGTAGACCGGTTGATCGACAATGGCTCTTGGAATCGTGGGAAGGGGCGATAGCCTCTTATTTGTAGTATCCCATAGAGTAAGTCCAGTCGGCGCAATTGCGTATTGTTGTTCGCTTCACTCGGTACGTGTCCATTCCTCTTTTCACTTAAGACTTCCTCTTTCCTTGTTTTCGAGTGCGGTCGTACGCCGTTCTCCACGGGTAAGGGGACATTAAAAACTAGGGCCGAAGAAGCCTGCTTCGTGTTTGCGCTGCGGTGGTATAGAACTCAAAGATGGAAGCTGTGACTCAGGCGACCGATGCATTCCGTTGTACGGGCTTTTCGTGACGAGAAGCGTCGTAGCTGTCTGTGAAACTGTCAACCTGGTCTGATCTGTAGTATAGTATGGTGTGAGAAGTATTGCGTAAGACATATAGTAGGCAGTATACACGAAGTGAGCAGCTGCTTGCTGGAATTCACTTGCGCTACGCGAAATTCTTGGCGTTCGGGTCTGCAGCAAACTGTTTTGACAGGAAGCGAGAGAGTGATTGTCACAAGAGGGTGATCAGCCAAGATATAACAACTCCAAGAACGCGGGAACGGCCCGGCCAAGACATAGCTTTTATTAATGTGAGAGCCATAATCACTTTTCCTCGTCATACCACGACCAATGAGCCCACCCACCACCGCCCCAACCCTGATCCAGAAAGACTGACGCCCAGCCATGCAAACCAAACCGGACAAAAAGGCTTTATACAAGAAGAAAAAAACATGAGAATGCCATCGCTGCACCGAACCTGTAACAATGAAAGATGATGGGGTGCCATCAAACAAGAAATCATGACTTTCCGGGGGATTTCCCGTTCGCAACCGTCTGCTCGTGTGTCCTCGACGCGTGTGCTGCTACTTCAGCTTTTCGAAACGCCTCGATCCTACATCGGGCGCACTTGGCGGCGGTAGCGAGTCCGGCATCAACGTCCACGCCTTGTGCTTCCAGACACACCACCGTTATGTAGGAGATCCCGAGCATTGCAACACCCAATATCAGAAAGTGCGTCATCCACCAAAAGTGTTGTC
Source organism: Claviceps purpurea (assembly GCA_029405325.1). Taxonomy (NCBI): domain Eukaryota; kingdom Fungi; phylum Ascomycota; class Sordariomycetes; order Hypocreales; family Clavicipitaceae; genus Claviceps; species Claviceps purpurea. Next base: position 168,767 of record CM055783.1, on the reverse strand, counting down.
GTCCAAGGGGGCAATCGACGTATTCGTGTTCCCATTCCCAGGTCTCGTGGTTGAACCACATGCTCAGCAAGCCGGCGTTACCGCCGAAATCGCCCATCATGCTGCGCACGGTGATTTCGCGTCGGCCAGGATACTTTTCTCTGGATAGAATGTCGGAGTACTTCATGTCTCTCCACCGGCGAGCCTCCCAAGATCTGTCGTCCGGAGTGGTGCCGTTCGTCTGGTTGACAAAGTGGTATGTGTCGCAGCCTTCGTGGTCATGACCATTGAGAACGAGGCCAGGACGGCCAAGGCCTTGTCCAGATGCCTCAGGATTGCGACTGACGCCAAATATCCCTTCAAGGAGCCCCTTGCTCGCATCAGCACTCAGTAGATTTTGCTCCTTGACACCACCCCCGTCCTGAGGTCCATGGAAAGCGAAAAAAGGGGAATCGACGCAGATACCTGCCGGCTTGTACAGAGGAATATGTGTCAAGATGAGTGTAAATTGTCCCTTGTATTCTACGGCACACGCCGAGCCGATGACGGCGTTGATGAAATGATATGTCGCGTTCTGTAGCCCCTGATCTTTTGCAGGCGTGTCTAGATTCATGTCGTTCAAGACGACAATCCGTAGCTCGGGCGGGAGGCGTAAAGATTCGGGATTTGTCGCCTCGTTCTGTATTGTAGCATTAACTTCGGCATCTGTCACAGGTAGCTCGAAGCGCAGCTCATAGTTTGCCTTGCCGAAGACTCGTTCGAACCGTTCCATACGTTGTTCCGTCAGATCGCCCGCGTAGCCAATATCATGATTCCCAGCTACGTTCATGATCCTTCGCGTCCAAACTTTCTCTTCCTCGCTGCCATCTAGCAGTCCAGAAAGGTTGTACTCGTGGTTGGGCCACAAGGCGACATGATCGGGTACACGTTCGCCTCCGAGGAACGTCCTATTCCAAAATCGGCGACCCCGGCGGTCGAACTCGTCATCTTCAATCCATTGGCTGCCGAGAAGATCACCCAGGACAGACACGTGGGTTGGCTGCGTCCACCAATGCAGGGTTCGGTAGATATGCGCCAAGTAAAAATCGTTTCCAAAGAGATCGAATCGTTTGCGAATGGACTCGAAGATGAACGGTATGTCCTCGAAGAAGATGTCGATGATGTCGTGAAGTATCATTCGTACGCGATCTCGAAGTGAATCGTGTCCAATTTTAAACGTGATCCGCCGGAAGATGGTTTTCACATGCGGAAACACACCCAAGTATGCTATCGGTATCGACGTGTCGCCTTCGAGCTGAGGATCGCCAAGCGCCAGCAGTCGGAACGGCGCCTGATTCGTGGGCACGGAATCTGAACGAGGATACCTTTTTCCGAAAGGCCAGTCATGCAGGCCCTTGGCCAATTCGAAAGCTTCGTCTACATCTCGTGTCGGCACTGGGAAGGCGCATCGGCCGAAAAAGGGATAGAGGTACAGGTAGATCGAGCAGGCTACGACCACGGGGATCAGGAGGCCGAAGCCGTTGCGAAGAGCCTTTCGAACCAACATGAAACCAGAAGCGCAATCGGAGCGTCCATGTAAAAATGCTGTTTACGTACTGAGGCTGGCAGTTGTTTACAGACCGACGAGCTATCTGTCTGGTTGGGGGCCTGGGGAAGAAGGGCGGCTTCGCATCGAGGGAAGAAGGGGCTAAGCGGTTCTGCTGAAGACGCGACTGAGTGCATGCTTAGTCAGGAAAGCGGCGAAGAAAATGGAACGTTGGCTGCCACGTCCTGAGTCCTGAGCGCCATGATGCAATCAATCGCGCAGCCAACAAATGGCACGAGATACCGAGTGATGTTTGCGCCCAAAGAAGAAGGTCTAGGTAAACATCTGCAATTGATTCGCAAACTCCCTTGTCAAACTTTGGGAAGCGCGCTTTTCTTCCCGGTGGGGCCTGCCGACGTTGCCGGAGACTCGGAGTGCGTGGTGTTAATTCCCCGTTGTCTACGCCTGGTGATGGGTGCTTACTGAAACATCATCACGCGTCGTTGGCGTCGCGTCTGCTTCAGCCGCGTTCGCTCGCGCCCAGAAGCCACGACACCAGGTTGCGAATTGAACGAACTTTGACTACAGGGCTCCTCTGGAAGACATCCGTGATGGACTGGTCGGTCTGCTGTTCCACACCAGGGATGCCGTCAGCCTTGTCATGCTGATCCAGAAGCACGGGACTCCAGCCTGCGTTGAGCGCTCCCACAACATCCTTGGCATGCTCGTCGCCAACATACAGCCTATGCCACGAGCCTTCATCTCTACGTATGTCTGCTTCAGAAGTCGGGCACCCATCCGCCGCAGAAACGACTTGGCTACAAAGATGCTCCGCAGCACGAAAGATGGCCGCATGAGGTTTTTCAACCCCCGCATCGTAGGACATGCAAGTAAAGTCAACGTCATAAGACTGGTGCCGAACGGGAGACTTGTTCTCGCTGCCGTAGCGCAGCGGACTAACGCTGAGGCCAAACGACGAGAGCACACCTGGCACCCGGTCGTCGGAATTCGTGATGACGCCAACCACGACCCGGTCGAATGCCGTGCCGTAGCTTCTATGCTTCAGGCTCTTGATTGTGTTCACCAGATCTTGTTCGGCATGATACCCTTGGCTGGATGAGAATCTTTCAAGTATTCTCGGAGCTAGATCCGCCGGTAACGGCTGGTGTCGAGCAAATGGCTGGAACGTATTGAATATCACCTGGTGATAAAGTCTGTCAACCATTTGCATCGTACAGCGGAGAGTCAAGGCAAGATGCAAATAAAATTGGAAGAAAATAGCCACGAACATTGGTCCACCACTGGGTAGCGCCGAGTCCAGAAGTCTTTCCGTAGTTTGGGTTTCGTTGTGCTTCGTCCTTGAATGCAGCTGCGAGGCATGCCTGAAGCTCTCCCTCAGTCCAGCCGGTCATGCCGCATTGACGCGCAACGTGCCCGTATTGCTGAGCCACGGGGAGTTTGGGCCAAAACAAGGTGCCAAAGGCGTCGAAGCATAGGAGCAGGTTGTGTTTTGACATGCTTAAAAATCAAAGCTGTTGCCGGAAGACGGGTCGATCAATTGTGTTGAGTAATCACTAATCAAACAAAAGAAAGCGGACTGCGCAGTAGAGTTGTCCTGAAGGCTGGACCACGCGGCAATTGGACCAGCGCTCCACGCCGCACGCGTACACGACCGGCTTCCGTTATTAGTAGACCCCTTCACCGTCACAGTTCACCCTACAGACCAAGCACGGCGTTCATCCCCAATACATATATTCCAGGATGCACAATCACGTTCTACTGCTCGAAAGGGTCGTGGCAAAAGACAAATAGTTCTGCCGTTGTTCCCTGGTCGTCAAAGTTGTGTAAATGAGGGCGGCTTGCCATCTAACCCACTGATTGAGATTCTCTTGATTCTTGGCTAAGTTCGCCCCAAGTACACACTACTATGTATGTAGCAGCATGAACGCGAACACCAAACTACGGAACGGTCTATTGGGTATCGATGCCATCGACGATTGTGGTTCTGGTATCGCTCCCTTTGTATTGAATTGCGAGAGTATGGTTGCTCAAGTCTCGCTGAGTGTGTCCCAAAGACGTAAATGCTCTTAGTTTATCAAGGTCCGAGCTGAGCCGCGAGCGAAAGTCTGGGTAATGAGTTGCGGTGGCCCACGCCCGAAATTGAAAACTGTCGCAAGTTCGCAACTATTTCCTAACTTCGAAGTTCGTGGCATTTACTCTGTACTCATTCAAGAGATCTCACGACACATGTCTTCTGTCTCGCGCCTTCGGCCGTTCGACGTGACCCTACCAACCGGTCACTGCGGTCGCCGGTCAGTAATCCTAGCTCGGTGTATTTATGTACATACATAGTGAAATGGCGCCCCTTTGCTAAATTCCATTCCTCCGCGTGGCGAACGGGGGCTTGGCCTTGCGTCTCGTGCCACCTTGGCCACGTTTTGGTCTCGGATCCAGTGACGTCCGTCGGCCCCGGACAAGACGGTGAGAAGCAGTCGTTCACAGCTTCACTTCAAGTGAGTTCTCCGTGGTTGAGCGTGTATGGAAGACAGCAACCTTGCTCCTTTTTTTTTTAATTCTCCATTCGTCTATGCTCTTTTAGGCTGATGCGTAACTTGCATGATTGCGGACGCGGCATAAAGGCCATCCATCATGCGGAAAAGGCATGCCGGACTGGAAATGTCGGATGCTTACGAACCGAATTCATGGCACCCTTGCCAGTGTGATCCAAGACAGTGAAGATGCAGGTCGCAAGAAGGGGAAAAAGAAGACTCATGCGACCGCAAATCCGCGCTATACATATGCCCGAGACGGCGATACCGCAGCAATCAGCCTAGCCGCCTTGGGTACGTTGGGTATCTGCCTACTGACCGACTAGAATACTAGTCCGACAAAGTACCTAAAGCACGGAAAGAGTACCCAACCTTCCTAACAGGTAGGTATGTACCTTGTTTTGGTCTAACAATTACATGGCACATTCCAAAGCCCAAAAAGCCCGAGGGCAGCGTTTCACCCCTTCTTTTTCCCACGCATTGTTGGTAGATGACCGACATATTGCGGAGGAGAAAGCAGATTTCCTTTTTCGTGCGCATGTATGTTATAGACTGCTCATCATCTCGCTGGCCAAAAGCAAGTAGAAGCGTCAGACCTGTCTCACATGAATCATACAAGTTGCAACTTGCCGGGAATAACAGAAAAAGAAATGGTTACCGGCCGGCTAAACAAACTAAACTAAAGATCCAAGAAGGGAAATACCTAGTTATATCAAAGCCAATCCTCCTTCACTCATCATATTTTGCTCGCTCGCATCGAGATCCGCGTTTCGAATCCGGTTTTGGAAAACACAGCTTACGCGCGAAAGAAGCATTTTGAACACCGAAAGGAGGCTTACCATCATAAGCATATACCCAACACTAAACTGCAATCTGATTATGGACGGCGAATTCGTATTCGTCAGGACGTGGCAGGGCTCCATCATGGTTTCTACGTCGCTGTTGCCGCGCTCTTTTGACCAGAACTCAAGTCATCCCGACAGCAATCATCCGTACAACAACTCACGAGACTCAAATACTGCGTCGCGTTTGCAGCATCGAAATACCTCACATCTGGTGACTGCGACACCGCCGCCACCACCGCCTGTTCCGAATTACTGGCACCATAGGCCGCTTGCGGCTGCTGCTGGAGGAAATGGAGTCGACTATGATGAGAACTTCTTTTATGCACCGTCAACATCACTCGACGGTACGGCCTCAAAGTATGTTGACTCTATATGAGCGTGTGTCTCGATACCCGTATATAGCGCAAAGGACTGACACAGAAATAAATAGTCCGGCGCAGATGTACAGTCCTGTTTACACGCCGCGAACAGATGACGATGCAGCCTCAATACCGGACGCCTATCCGTCATTTTCGCCCCGGGAGTCAGTAGGGTCTGCATTTTCTCATAATTCCCCCGGGCCTGAATGGGGTGATACATTTGTTGCCACAGACTCGAGTCTCTTTCCCGCGGCGCAATGCTACTGTTCTATCCCTGCCATGGGCTTACCTTCTGCACCTGGGTCAGGCTGGAGCGACGATGGCAAAACTCAGAGCTTTTGGCATGAGCAGAACTTCGGTCTCCCACTTGCGTGTAATGAGTTTCAAGGCTCGGCTAAGACGCCGAATTTACAGCTTGGATCGATGTACTAAGCAGGTGTTATTTCTTGCGTCAACTTGGACTTTGCAGGCTTGCGAGGCGTATATGTGTGTGGTCTTTGCTTCTTCGACTATTTTGGATGCTTCTTCTTTTACCTCATCTTTTTCTTGTTCACATCTCCGTCAGTATGCTCGGCGCAAAGGAGGGATTAATTGTATTATTGAGGTCGGAATGGGCCAGGGGCCTCTCATCATCGGAGGACTTCAGGAAGCGGACGCCGTAAGAGACGCAGGGTGTACGAGACTAGGGGCATTTTTCTCATTTGAATGCGTTGGGTTTGAACTACTTATAAGATATCCAGTGTGTGCAACTCGACGATAATATGGTCATTAATGGGTAATGAGTAATAACAGGCTTGACTCTTGAGATTGCAGTGACTGGCAGCAGTACTAGAAAACTAACACATGGAAAAATTGCCCTTTTCTACAGAGAATGAGGGAGATCTAGAGTCCTCCGTGGCCTAAAACGCGATGCCTGAAACGCCTGCAGCATCGCATCATGAAGTGGCTGAAAAAGAGCAATGCCGAACAAGCGAGGAAGAGGCAAATGGAACCGAAACACAGAGCCGAGGGCATGTTCAAGTACCGAAGATGAGGAACCCCCTGTTCTGACCAGCGGCGAAGTGTGATTCAGTTTAGCATTCCTTACTCCGTTCTAGTTGGCCGTTGTAACGGCTGGATACTCCGTACAGATTGCCGTTTCTTCTTGACGGTATTTTTGTTTTTCTCCAGTCTCTTCTTTTAGCGCTCTTCGGATCCGGATGTTTTCCCCGTGGCAAAGATGAGATTAAGGTAGGAATGGAGGATCGGCATGGGGCTAGTGGCCAATGGGCCAAGGTCCAAGGACCAAGCATGTCGCGTACCTTCGCGGGAGGCCTCTGTTGTGTGTAAGGCCTCCATCAAAGCTTATGTGCGGTCCATAAGCTTATGCGCGGTCCATAAGCCTTAGTATAGATAAGGAAAAAACGCGATTTGCACAAGCTTGTGGATTGATAAGCTTGTACAACAACGTCGTAAGCTTACGCTGCGCGCCTACAGGCTTAGGCATTCCCACAAGCTTTCACAAAATGTCGCTCTTAACCCTTCCTTAAGCTTGTAGCCGCCAGAAGCTTGAGCGTACCCTCCCCAAGCTTATCGACAGTCCAAGCTTGTGCAAAAAGTGGGCCCCATGCGAAAAGGAGCCCCTACAAGCTTACAGCCGCCCCTAAGACTGGCATTTCCTAACCAAGCTTAAGCGTGCGTTCTACAAGCTTCTACACAACATAGGCCTCCCGCGAAGGTAAGTTCACGAGACCCCTCTTTTGGGGTGCATGGATGATGGGGCCAGGGGGGAACGGAAGCACGGGTTTCCGGACTGGACTGACTGGACTGCCAGGTATGTATGCTGTATCAAGTGCATGCAGCATATGCAATGCGCTGTCAAGAAGAGCTTTTCCACCGACGTGTAATAGCGATGCCGGACTGCGTATATTTGCGGGCTTTTGAGGGTATGGAATGGTCGCTCTGCCAGACGCAAATTTACACTGATGTTTGTTCTTTGATTCGTTCGAAAGCTTGAGAAAGACTGCGACTCTGCGAGGTCTCCAAAAATGAACCACTGTACCTACCTAACTATAGCTAGGTAGGTAATTCATACATACCTAGCTCGAGCCTAAAACTTCCTAGCTTGAGGACGTAGCGCCGACGGTGATTATGTACTCCGTAGTTCTGTTTTCTCCGGTAGGAACTTGGAAGTGGCAATCTGCATGCTTTTTGTTAAAGCCGGTGTGCTGCGCACGGGAAAAGGGTCCTTGACTCCCTGGGCCTCTGATACACATGTACCGATTCGGAATCGCCCGAAGATGCAGGCTGGGGTCGTTATTCTGGAAAGTTCCGGCACAGCGAGACGAGCGCTTAAAGTCGAGGGGTGGCTTCAGGGGTGGTTCACTGGTTACAATTTACGAGATTCGAAACGTCCAACCAGCACAACGTTTCGTGCGTAAAGTATCTTTCTCAACGGCCTCACTGGTGTGTTGAGGTGTTGGCTTTCTATGGCTTGCAGAGACAACGAGGGAGGATATGCGGCGCTGCCCGCATGCAGTCATCGAAGAGTTGTATGACGACACGACTTACCCAAACACCACCATGATGACTACCTACCTATACGTATACAGCCGCCGGCAGTGTTACTCTCGTCTCTTCCTTTGCATCAGTCTAAAGTAAAATGCTATCCACGGCACGAATATTGCGCCCAAGTACACCATCAGCACGCATTATCAATCATCTCTCTCACCCAACAGCATCGGCCTCGCTTTCACGAGCTCGCACAATGTCTACCCAACCTCCCGCATCCCAACCGGAGAAGCAGACGACTTCCGCCTCCTCATCCACCTCAGACTACACTCCCAACCCTTCCGCCTCCCTACCCCTGAACCCGCCTCGCCAAGCTCTGCTCGACGACATCCTCGCACTCTACTCGTGCAAGCCTTCCGTTGATCGCGTCAAGCGCTACACTCCGGATTGCATCTACGATGACCCATTTGGCTACGCCGATAACCGTTATAAAGTTGCCGGCCAGTGGTTCGCTCTTCCCAAGCTATTCAGCACGAGCGAAAATGCAGGTTATGAGGTAGTCCGCAGCGACGACGAGATGCTGCAGTTCAAGAGTGAGCAGAAGTGGACGTTTCGGCTGCTGCCCAAAACTGTGACGCTCAAGTCGCTCATCACGCTGAGCCTGGAGCCTGAGAGCGTGCGCGCCGGTGATTTTCTACGCATCAAGTACCACAAGGACCAGAACAGCGAGAAGGGCTTGAGCCATGAGGGGATTTGGTTCACGATCAAGAAGTGGCAGGCGGATAACATGCCTAAGTGGACTGACATTCCGGAGGTGAAGCAGTTTGAACAGGATAACAAGGTGAAGCCGACGGGAGAACAGAAGTAGAAAGGGGGCGCTCTTGTAGTGCTGCACTGCTGTGGTACTTCACCCGAGGGTTGGGAATCTGTACGATTTTAGAGGGATAAGCATTCATTTTAGATAACGTGTTCCGTTCTCAGACTTGAGATGTGAACTTGACGGCCAATGAGCAGACATTCAATTGCGGCTTCAGGGCCAGATAATGGATTCTTGACGAGTAATACGGAGTAATCGCACCGTAAATTCACACAAATGAAACTCTGATGTTGTAGTCATATAAAATGGCATGCGAATAGGTACGAGGTGTCAGCCCCTGTGGGGTTCACTCACTGTGATGCCATTAAGACGTCATGAGTCACTGTCCAGACCCATTGCGCCTGCCTTCGACCAAACGTATACATACTCCGTACCTGTGCCAAATGCTCGGATGTCAGAGCACCCAAGAATCCCAACTCTATTCTTGCGAAGTCCATCCTTCTCCGAACCTTTCAACCAACCCATACATCAAACGACCCTTCCTTTGACAAAATGCCAGTTCACAATATTCAGTCGTAAGACCACCCAAGCCCCCCATGCTCACCAGTCCAAAAACAAAGCCTCAAGAGTACACCGGCCATTGCATAAGTACAGCACTAAGCCACGCCGCAGAGAACAAGCCTTCCACAAAACCATCTCCGACAACGACTTCGTCATCGTGAATTTCTTCGCCACACAAGATGAGGAATGCAAGACTCTAGCGCCAATCTTCGTCGAGTACGATTACGATCCCCCTCCCACGAGTAGCAGCATCATTGATTGATGCAAGGAAAACTGGAACTTGGACTAAACATACATGATTGAACAAATAGGCAGGCCAACCGTGAGGATCATCAGGATATTTTCTTCGGCAAGGTAGATGTGCACGAGTTGGTGGATTTGAGCAAGACATTGAGTGTGACGAAGACGCCGACGTTCGTGGCTTATAAAGACGGGAGTAAAGCTGGGCAGATTGTTGAGCCGGGAACGCAAGCTCTGTTGCAGTTCATCGGGGAACTTGCGTGATGCCGAGGTAAGGATTGGTGTTTGGTGTCGCACTACGGAAAAATGATGTGATGTAGTATGGGCGAAACAGAGTGCCGAGTGGTTTACTGAGACCGTTGCTTGATCGGAACATGAGTCCTTGGTCTATTAGTATTTGAAGCGCAAATTTGTTAACGCTCGGGTTATACGGCGCGAATAGCGAAAGGACACTTGCAGCCAATACTTCATCTCATTTTGCTTGGCTCTTCGGAACAACTTAGCCGAATTCAACGCATGATTGTTTTCCATGTTGATCCTCCGAGCCTGAGAAGCAGACCACAGTGCATGAATAAAGTCACCTCCCATACAAAGTATCCTGCTCCTTCTATATTCACAAGCTAAAGTTGTGTGATGCAATTGAAACACAGCTATTCGCCCTCGCTACTCCCCCATAGCGTTGGTTGAGGCAGTCGGCGCCAATGGTACAACCAAGAATTACCTCCGTTCAACCCTACCCAGGCAAGCCACTCACTTGAATGCTTGGACCCAGATGATAGATCATATTGCTCCTGAGCCACATCGAAACCCGGGACAATGTGCGTTCAACCCTACCGCAGGTATACCTGCGGGTACAAGAAGCCGGAAGTGTTCAAGCAGTGCGTTGCGCGTCAGGGCACAAATGTAAAATGCAGCCCCATAATGAAGCCGGACCTTCTCGAATCAGTTCATATCAAGCACATGGTGAAGGTGGAAAAGGATGAGATGCATCGCCAAGGGTGTAGATGGGCTATTTATCGATAGGATGGCTCCTTAGCAGGTGCCGACGAATACGTCAAGCTGAGCGATAATAGCATATGACGCAGACGAGAATTCTGGACAGGACGAGGAATCGAGAAAGGAGGCGCTCTGCTTGGACGTGGATTGAAGAATCAGCCGCTCCTGTTTGATCACGATGTATCTCCTGAGTGAGGTTCTTCAATCACGTCCGAGCAAAGCGCCCCCTTTTTCGATTCCTCGCCCTGTCCAGAATTCTCGCCTGCGTCATATCGTGTCACATATTATCGTTCCGCTTGGCGTCTTTGTCGGCACTTGCTATGAGTCGTATCGGAGCCATTCTATAAATAAATAGCTCATCTTCACCCTTAGCGATACATTTCATCCTTTTCCACCTTCACCATGTGCTTGATAAGAACTGATTCGAGAAGGTCCTGCTTCATTATGGGGCTGTATTTTACATTTGTGCCCTGACACGCAACGCATGACTTCAGGAATCAGGCGCTACATTGGGCGAGCTGATTGGGCCCAAGCCCGAGAGATGAGAGATGTTAAGGTAGGTAGGTACGCCATCATGCTCCTTGCCAATCGAGCCATTGGATTTTATTGACCTTGCTCAATAACTTAAGACATGCAAAAGATTTAGCCATGCGGACCAATGATACCAGGTATGTAGATATGTGTAGGAACGCGCGGCAAAGCAGGAGAGACCACTTCCCATTAGATTGTGATATCTTTTAGGAGAGACCAGAAATCCTATCAGCATATTGAAATACAGTCCTCGAAAGTCAGCACTCAGTACACCTTCTGTCGGCTCGGAACGAGACAGCCGGTGACGACAAAAGGGCTTTTGTTCCAGCTGGGCTTCGCCGGCATTACCATGACATTAATACCATGTCAGATCTCTGCAATGGGCGCGGCGCGTCGCAAATTTATCTAAGCCGTACTCCATGACTGTATATTCGAGGTATGTATGTAGGTACCTAGTCACAGATTTGCCCTTTTGAGTTGTTATGGTGCAACAAAACCTCGATCGCTCGGAGAGAGAGGCTGCTGTAGCCTGTGGGTAGGCCCGGTACCTGGTAGCCCGTAGCCTGCAGCCTGTAGTGTTATGTACCTGCTTAACCTACACAGCGAGGTCGCAAAAATAACCAAAACCTCTTCCACTTTCCGTCGCGTCGCGTTCATGCACCTCATTCACGTATCACTACAACACCAGGCTTGAGCAGCGATGACCACACCACAACGCCCGTTGAAGCCTCTCGGAGTGCACACATCGCCTCGCACGAGGAACCGCGTCTGGGCGGCCTTTTCCGCGGGAAAACCAGCCGCGCAGATTGCCAGTGAAGAGGGACTTCCGCGGACACTTGTATACGGGATCAGAACACGCTTCGCTCATCAAGATTGGGGCGTTTCACCTCAAGGACGGGGACGCCCGTCTAAGCTGACAAAGCATGACTTGCGACGCCTTCGAGCACGGATTGAAGAAGAACCTTCTGTCAGCATCAGAGAGCTGCAGAAATGCGCGCCTCATGTTTCTGCGGACACGATTCGACGGCACGTCGTGAATATCACTAAGGAGGCTCGGAAGGCTGCCTCGGCTGGTTCCAAGGAGGGGAACAAGAATACGGATAAGGGCGCTGATGTCCCATGTACAGATCCGTATGCCTCATGCTCAGCTATCTTTTACTCAATATCTGCTCTCATTTTCCGGGAACTGGTGCTAATATTGTGGTAGGCACTATGCGGCAAAGCAGGCTGCCTCGGATGAGGCTACTAGCAACAACACGCATAACGCTCAGGCTGAGGGGGATAAGCAATAGATGTAGGGTCACCATACATCAGTATCACCGCGGCGGAGGTGCTTTGCAGATAGGATCTGTGTTGAACTCGCTCGTCAGATACCAAAAGCAACATCAAGTATGTCACGGTCTGTACAATGCCGTCTGTGCAGGAGTGACAATGCACTATATAACCTCGGTCAAGCTGCAGACGTGCAACTTGGTCACTTGACCTCTTGGGCGGAACGGGTGGTTACGCGTTTCTCCCAAAGTAAGTCGAAGGCAAAACTTGATCTCTCTTTTCGCAGACGACTTGTCGCTGCTTGCAGCGCGCCGTTCAAGAGTAAATCATTGGACAACCGGCGCAAGAACCAGTGAGGTGGTGAATGCCACAAAAGGCGTCATCGCCAAGCAAGGAAGACAGTTTCTTCATTTGCAGTCCTGCCAACAAAATCCATCAACTTCGGTCACAGATCTCAGTTGTTCGTCGCAGCACCGCTTTCTATCCCGGGCTGTCTGTTCAGCAAGGAACGAAACCGAAACCTCTGAGAATGCTACGTCCCAACACCGTTTGCAATTGGTACGACGAAGAAAGTCTGAAGATCTAGCGAGCAATGGCTCAAAGCTCGGCTTTCCCGCCAACGAGAACAGCCCATCTTCCCATCAATTATCTTGGTACCCGATTCCGTGTGGGCATAGGAAGCAAATGCGTCGGAGAATACGCTGTTTATTTGGGGAGTCCTGTGATGCAAATCGCCATGACGTAATGAAGATATCCCTATTGACCTTCTGCCGCTCTACACAGAGACCGGAACAGTCAGCACCTACGCAACATGCCAGATGCTGCAACTTAACTCGTGTGATGTATTTCCAGGCATGTTGAAAAATCTCTCGCTTTAAGCTTATGCTCGCACTGGAGAGGTCATCGGTCATAGTGGAAATGCGGTTGGCAGCTTGAAAAGGGTTGGGAGCGTCGAATTTCGGGCACAACCTGTGTTGAATGACGAACATCACTTTGTATATACAGTCCTAAGAAAATCCTTCTTGCAAAGCGTTAAGTGTATATCATTTGTGTCCAATTCTCTTAGGTATGTAGTTACTAGTAGCCACCCTGACGCAAATTCTTCTGCTTGATCTGGTGCAGTCAAAATCATGTGAGCATTTTCAGGTCGATATTCTCTACTCCCATTAGCTCCACATCAATGGAAGGCGGGAGGCTTGATGCGTTCTATTGTTCGCCGTACGGACGGGAGAGGCGCCGCCGTGCTCTAAAGATTCCTTCTGTTCATCGCCTTCAGCTTGACGGCCTAGAAGACGAGGCGTGGAGTGGCCTGTGGCTACGCAAGCACGGATCAAAGTGGCCGGAAGCTATGACCTCTGATAACCGAAAGATATTAGGCATCATAGGTTCGCGTGGAGAGATCGAAATCTGCAGCAGAGGCTCAGTGGAAGAGCTACCCTCTATCTTCTTATTCTTCCTCTCCCCTGTTTTTTTTGCGCATCGAGGGCCGAGGCATCGCGGTCTTAAGGGCGATTTCGTTCGTCATCACTGCTGCTGCTCGTAAAGATCGTCATCGAACTTGGGCCATTCCACCTCGAATTCAGCGTCATCGCAAGGGTCCGCGACAAACGTGAATGCTACACTGCTGTTGTTTTTGAATCCGCACTTCGTGGCACTGTAGGCATCGTTTTTGCCAGTCTCGACTCTATCCCACCCTTTCGAGGGATTGTTGGGCACTTTCAGCTTCCCGTACACCAATATGGGCTCTGATGGAAGAGGTGTAGTCTTGGGCGGCGCGATAGATGTAGTAAGACCTCGAGGGTATCGAGCCTTTAGAATGCCAATCAGTTCTTCGGTGACCTTTGACATGGGCTCCGAAGCCTCCACGAAAAGAAAGAACGTGTGAACGCCATGCTTGAAGCGGATAGAGAGGTGATCTTCACCCACGGTGGTCTGTGATTCGTACAAACAAGGTTAGTGGCGGCCAAGAAGCCTTCTCGGATGAAGAAACACTATACCATGATGAATAATTCCCGATACTCAGTGACTGGTTTGAAGGGAAGTCCGTGTCTCCGTGCGCGACAACGACGCGACACATTCACGGAGGTTGGTGTCTTTTTCCTCACGTTGTCACGTGCTTTTGTGCCAACCCAATTCCTGCGAATTAATTGCCAGTTGTGGAGACGGCGAACTCAGCGCGAGCTCATCAAAAAAGAGGAAAGAAAAGAGCATCAGCACTTTAGCTTCAAATTAACCCAGTACAATCGCACGCCCAGTTCGGGGCATCGCCATGATTGAACTTGTTCGCCCCCCGTGACAGCGATTGTCCCCTCCCACGTCATCTATGCCACCTGAAGCCACTGGCGTCATTCCTGCTATCTTCGGAGCTTGCGTCCCGACGCATCTGATTACCCCCCAGCAAGCACAGCAACTTGACTCGACAAGCTTTCGAACCAGAGTGCCAAGAACGGACAGGAACAGAATCGAGGACTTCTTGTGCTGGCCTGACGCACACCGACGCACGGAGTGAGAATATCAAACCGAGGGAGCTAAATACCCAGCACCGTTTGTGACCTGGCTTTGAAGGCTGCTGGACTTTCAGACCGGCCGAGTTGCTCTACTTATCTCGTCTGATATTGGGTCACCAGCCACGACGTTGTTTCCGATGGATCGACCTTCTGCCTCGCCCTCAGCAACGCCTCGATCCTCTTTGCCACGCGATCGCGATGCAGCCATACACGACCCATCTATCCGGCTCTCCACACCGGTATCAAGCCGCTTGGCTCTGGGGTTCGTGTCGTCTGGCACTGTGGGCTTCGTGTTAGGGGCTTTACATGGTGGTCAGACTGCGCAGCTTCGGTTCCGAGCAGAGCATGCACACAAGATGCCTGACACCACGACCGGATGGTATCTCTACCACAAGTCCAAGAACTATCATGCAATGCGTGGTGGGATTAGTGAAGGGTTTCGCATGGCCGCCAGGACCAGCTTATGGACTATCATGGCTCTCGGGCTGGAAAGTTCAGTAGATCGCTACCGTGGCTGCAGCGACATGTTTTCCACGACAGTGGCGACGCTCACTGTTGCTGGCGCGTTTTCTCTATGGCGTAAGTATGATTTTTTTTATTTTCCCGCACACCTGGAAAGACCGCGATTGGGTTCACCTGTCACTTCCCCTCTCCAGGCGTGGACGCGTCGGCAGTTGTATTTCGTGTTCCGGGATTCTTACCCGCCTATCAAAACTTTGTCGCCGCATTCCCGTGCCCAGTTATCAAAGTCCCCTTGCACTATCCTGTTTCTTGTGAGCACGTAGTACAGATGCGCGGGGCTTACGAAACACGGCAAGTGTCGAGCTTTCTATTACGTATCGAAGGGACCTCTTCATCACACACGATGTGGCGAACCGACGCTGACTTTAGCCACGTGAACCAGATCGCTTTTCCATGTCATCACTCAGTCGCACAGCCAAAATGGGCCTTTATTTTGGGCTCGTCTACGGTGGAATGCAGGACCTGGCAGCCTTGGCCCGCGGCAGGCCGATCGGGTACGTCGAGATCCTCCGACATCGCTTCGGATCTGTGGGGGGCCGCCCTACATCAAGTCGCACAGGCCTTGACATTGACAACCAACACCTCTCATAAATGATATAAAACGTCTCTGCCGCAGGCTGCAAAGCCAACGCACGAGACATGGGGTAAGCTCTTGGATCTGGCTTCCCAGGGGCCAGCAGACACGAGATTGTTTCGGCCGACTCTATGCGAGACTACTCCGTACAAATGGGTTGGGGTTGCGTGAGGTGCCGACTTTCGGCTTTTGTGGGAAGTGGCTGGGTGGATCTTTTTTCGGGACACGACGAACAACCGTGATAAGCCGTTGCACAATGGAGCGATCCTACCCCTCCCTGCATGACGCTCATGTTGTCAAATTTACGGTTTTGTGAAACATGAACTCGAAAAGGAGTGACAGAACCGCCACACTGGATATCAGCCAAACTTGGCGGTACACAGCATGTACATATAGATTCCGATATTACAGTTGAGCATGAACGAGGAGGGCGTTGCGGCAAGTCGTCTCATTTCTAAATTCCGTCCAAACCATTCGCATTCGTCTTGTACATATTACTCCGTAGGGCGGTTCGATGATCGATCCCATCCATGTGCCGGCTCGGTTTGGCGAATCGGGATCCGGGCCCATGTGACTCGTAGAGTTAAATCAAGGGAGAGACGCAGCCTTCGGGTGTCCCGGTAGCAATCTGGCTTTTAGCGGGTCACCGAGTCAAACCGCGTCCGCGTCCACGCTCTGAAGAGGAACTTCAGCCTCAGCCAAGTCAGATAACAGATAAACAACGATGATCCCGATAACGGGCGCTCGAGCGGAATATGCACGCATCGCATCTACAGTGAACAAACTCAACGCACGAGTCCTGACTCCTCGGTCTGTTATCTCCTCGATAGGAGTTTCACCAGCTCGGGCCCGACGGGCTAATCAGGACAGAATTATACAACTCAGAGTCTCAGGCATGTGTTTGTCCGGGACACATGGTTACATGAAGGGCTATTAAAAATGAAGTCCACGGACAAGAAGCTCATCCAGGGTTGAATATTAAATAAGTGGAAGGCAATGAGGAGTTTACGGAGTATAATAGATTTTTGACAGCTCATGTGACCACTGACGGCTTGCAGGCTGCGTGCAGCGAGCCAGCGACACAGAAGTTAGAACAGAAAAGAAGGAAAGTCCTTCCATTATTATCCGTGCGCTCCGGCCCCATCTTCCCCCTTTCCTGTCCCTGCCGAATATCGGCGTTCTTCTTAGGTAGCCCAAATGCGATGCCAAAGCGAAGAGCCTTTCTCCACCTTCCAGCGCCGCCAACCCCGACGGTACCCCGTATCGGGAGGCGTTCCAGAAGCTGGGCCTCGCACCGTTTAATTGGCCAATGCCAGGATTCTTATCTCGTAAGTTGTGGGGGAAGAGCCGACCACGCAAGCTTCGCGCGGCTACAATCGGTTCTTTGTTGAATGCATGATGAAAGGGAGTTTTACAACTTGTGAGCCACGTGAGCGATGTGATGTCCCGATCTGGAGATCTGGGAACCCAGAAACACGGCGGCATCAACAGGATTTTTCTGTTTTGGCCTAGCTCGCTGGCTTGCTTTACTGCGATAAAGGAGAGGACGATTACCCGAGTCGTGTAACAGACACACATCTGGTGCTTGTGCGTGACGTGACGTGAGACTTGTGTGATGGGAGATTCCGAATGAAAAGGGGGGGTGTGCGGTGGACATGACTCTTATTCTTGATATTGGGGATCCTGCAAATGCCTACATACCTAGCTGATTGTACTGGGGGCTTGTGTCGGTGTGCTTTCCTCTCTTTCTTAATTTAGGTTTTGTCTCAGCGGTTTGGTCGCTCCCTTACTCCTTAGAAATTGAGCTGAGCTTGTTGGTTGTTCCCACCGTCATCTACATACACACCACTGAATCCTGGGGGCGTGCTATCATACTTAGATCACTTCCCCCACGATCGCGCCGTTCCCGGACCTCCGGGGAGATGATAACATGTAGTGCAGCCTGGTCACACCCCCTCCTCCTCCAAGGTATAAGAGTTGCGGCTTGTCCTTTTACCCTGTTAGCTGTTACTCATACTTTTTCACCGCCCCGTCAGAAAAAAATATTGGCTGGCTTCACTTGAGAAAAAAAAAAGGAGACAAACAGAACTCGCCACGATAAGAACCAAGATTGCCAAGTGCGCAAGAAGAAAAATTTATTCAAAGTGAAGGAAGACAAGAAAGACGAAAAGGATTATCAGACAGTGCTTGCTTGCTGTTTGCTGCGAGAAGGATATCTTTCGGGGTCTGTACTAACCACAGCAAAGAGGATTTCATTTAATATATTACAAACCGTTTGGTCTCTCTTGAGACTGCATCACCCCTCATCACATTTCAGCACAGCTGATTTCGTCGTGGGCAACTCCTCGTTGTCCTCTACTACTCTGGCCACAAACACCGACTTGTGGACCGCCTGCCTAGCCCATACATCCCCCCTTCACGAACTATCTTCGTTTGCTCGACTTGCTTCTTCGCCTCGTTAGCCTCGCTATCTTTGCGTCGAAGAAAAGGCAAACATACGTGTGAGGGCTCATCATATTCCAAAATACCTCCTCAAATCATCTCTCTCCACTCACTCCCACTGTTTGCTGCATTCTTCAGAACCCAAACCGAACGAAGTGAAGTGAGGTGTATACAATCCGACTTGTCGCCACCACACTAGAGTCTTGCCGAACAATTACGTCATTACTTTTCTTCTCATATCAACGACAAAAGATTGCAATGCGACTCGGCCCCTCGCGAGGGCTTGCTTCGCCCCTTCGACGGGCCTCTACTCTTCGCGGCAACACAGGTTCGACCCCTTTTCATCATGCTTTCTTCGCGGCAGCCATGGCTGGGCATAGCTATTGCCCGGCCGCGACATCTATCAAGGCCCGTCCAACTGTCATGACACAATGTCGTGGTATACACTCTTCGGACCGGAAGTCTTCGACCATTGCTGAGCTACCTGGAGCTGCGCCGTCTTCTGGCAATTTGGAGCCCATTCGAGCACCACTCTCTGTTTTGCCATTGAGCATGATCCTTCGTTCGCTCGCGACCAACGTTGTATCCTCGTCACCGTTTCTGCTGCCGCCCTCGCTGCGGATCATGAACGTTTTGGCTCATAGCACTGTCCCGATGTTCAACCCCGACAAAAACCCCCTTCTCAGGTATATCTTGAAGAAGTCCTTTTATGCCCAGTTCTGCGCAGGCGAGACTCCTGCTGAGGTGCAGGCGACGATAAATCGATTGAAGAAGATCGGTTTTACCGGTGTTATCTTGGGTTACGCGCGCGAGGTAGACTTGATTGGCAAAGAGGCCGGCGGGGCGGAATCCGTGTCGGGGCGAGAGACGAAAGAGGTCGTTAACAATGAAGTCGCACCCTGGACAGAGGGGACTCTCGAGACAGTCCGTTTGGCACAGCCTGGAGACTTTGTCGCTCTTAAGTATGTCTGCCCTTTCGTCAGTAATTTAGTCATGGTATGACGGCTATGCTTCCATTTTGCTAACAACTTTCCCAGGTTCACGGGTGCTGGTAGCCTTGCCCTACATCAATTGAAGCATCGCCTTCCCGCCAGCCCTTTCTTGCACCAATCGATCGATTCAATTTGTGAGCTTGCGCACCAGCGTGGGGTTCGTCTGCTTTTCGATGCTGAGCACAACGCTATCCAAGACGGTATCGACGACTGGACCATGGAATTCGCCAGAAAGTATAACACTTCCTCCGACTCAGCCACAATCTACGGCACGTACCAAGCGTACAAGAAGAATGCTCCTCAAGTCCTGGAACGACATCTTGCTGAGGCACGAGAAGGCGGCTTCTCTCTGGGTGTCAAACTAGTCCGAGGCGCCTATCTGGGTTCCGACCCGCGCGAATGCTTTCACGACACAAAGGCTGACACCGACGCTTGCTATGATGGTATTGCCGCGAGTGTCCTCACTCATCAATGGAATGGTACCCTTCAAGGCAATGGCGACTACCCTGCGGCTCATTTGGTGCTTGCTACCCACAATGCCGAATCGGTCCAGAAAGCTCGCGCCATTTGTGATGCTGGCGGGGCCAAGGCCGATATTGCCTTCGCTCAGCTGCAAGGTATGGCGGATGAGATCAGTTGCGAGCTTGTTGAAGCAAGTCAGTCTGCTCGTTCCGACAGCTCATCGACAGCTCCCAAACTGCCTGCGTACAAATACTTGGTGTGGGGAACTACCGGCGAGTGTATGAAATATCTGTTGCGACGCGCTCACGAGAACAAGGATGCTGTGCAACGCACCAAGAGCGGAAGGGATGCCATGTGGGGTGAAGTTGTACGCCGCGTCAAAAATACTCTCTTCCTGGCATAAACAGCATATCGAAGCCTGCCATCTGCACATTATCTGTGTTTTTGATTCATCGTACTCCAACCATTATCATGATGTCACGAGATATCCAATTTCATTTTTTCCTTTCTTTCGGAGCAAGAATTTGAGTTATGTCTATTACTTTCTTGTGCTTGTTAGCCTATCACGTTTAGTTCTTTTAAAGGTTGCGAGAGAGGTGGAAGAGGTGTTGTCGGTGAGACATAACCTACTATGTAGAAGTAATTCCAAATCCAATCAAGCCTTATATAATTTGTCTGATGTGTGACCTGTTCAATATCGATCGCACTATAATCCACGCAAGGCGATCGAGCTAACTATGAGAGACTCCAAAGCTTGGCGTTTAGTTTTGTCGTCTTCGATGACGTCGAGCCAGGCTAGACCATTAAGTTTGTAGTACTTTCGAATTCTCGGCAGGTCGTTGGCAAGAGCAATATTCGCGTCGGTCGCTTCGATTGCGTTTCCCTTGATATGTGCCGACAGATGAGTTTGAATGGATTCCCGAGACAGAGAAGGTGATGAATCTGAGCTAGTCAAAACTTTGACAACAAGTAGATTCTTTGTGGTTGGCGAAATTCCAAAACGACGATATGAGTCAGAGATCTACAAGTGGTGTCAGATGCTGCCGCTGCCAGTGTAGTTCATTATCAAAGGAAGGAAGGGGAGTAGCCGCACGGCATACGTTATTGGAGGGATTCAGCGACAGCACAATTTCGGAATGCACATTTGGTGTCTTGAGCGCGCCGGTTGCTGCTGAAGTGACGGCCTTGAAGACTGCAGAGAGCAGCTGGCGACGGGAAGCTACCTGGAGGCCCAATTGGGGGGAAATGGTAAGCATATCATCTTCCCTCGGTGCTGAGTAGCCGTTCACCAGGATTTCGGCTTAGATCTGGAACTAGAGGGCAACATGATAATATCGTTTTCCGTACCACAGAAGCATCAATGAAGGCGTATTCAAAAGCGGCATTTCGATCGAGAAGTTGTTGGTGCAGGAACGCGGCATTCTCTACGTCGCGATAGAAACAGAGGTACACTACGTATTCGGGAGGGATGTGCTCGATGGACACAGTTTCGAGAGACATGGTGATGAGATGCTTATTTTCGATGTGGCGGCACACAAAGTCGCGACAAGTTACAACGCAACTTGTGCTGAGGGAGAACAAAGATTGCAGGTGCATCAACAACAAACAGCGCATGTCACAGATTTGCAGTTTCTGCCCCGCAGTCGATTGTTGCCCATGCCGCCCCACTTTCAGCTTTTCCAAGCTGGCGTAGCCTGTAGGCTGTAGGTAACTTGCGACGGCATGGAAGTGTCTTGGTGGCGCACTGGCATGTGAAGAACGATGAGATCTGCAACTTTGATTGAACAAGTCAACGAACGTGGGGCATATAACCTTGTAAGATTGTGGGTGTTACTGGGTCATGCATACTCCGTACTCCGTGGACCGTACATAATACGTACATACATACCTACACATATGTACCTACATAAATTAGGTATTTGCACTGTAGATACGGAGTATACATAGCCCTGCCTGGACACAGAAGAGGAGACTTGATATTGGAGCTCGCTTAAAGTGCGATGATTAGATTACGTTTCAAGGTACGTGACTCGTTTTTTAACGTTGGCGCTGCGCAGTGCCAGTGTTGAGAATTTGGCATAAATCGAGGTTCACTTTTCTGTGGGACCATAACGGTGCCGCAACTTGATGCCGAGGTACGAAGATATGTATTTGATTCTTGAATCACGCAATCGGCCTTGTTGAGCAGTTGAGAGCGGGCCCTCCCGCATGATTTGCAGGGGCTACCTTAGTTGATCGGGATATGATGCCCGGTAGGTAGGCCTTGTACGTTGTACATACGGAGTACCTAGTGTATGTAGG
Organism: Claviceps purpurea; assembly: GCA_029405325.1. NCBI lineage: Eukaryota > Fungi > Ascomycota > Sordariomycetes > Hypocreales > Clavicipitaceae > Claviceps > Claviceps purpurea. The sequence goes on along the minus strand of CM055783.1, from coordinate 146,803 downwards.
TACAATTTCTCCAGTCTGGTGTTTTATGCCTGGCATCGTAATACCCTCCATCGTAATGCTGAGAGTTTTCCTCTTATTGTAGGTATGTAGGTACTATCCAACAGTCTTGTCTGGCAATTCATAGTGCGGTTGTAGAAACTTGACGTGGAGCTTGCCGAAATGACGCACCCTTGGGTCCCGTTAAGATGGACGGTCCTTCATTTACACGTCTATGAGACGGTTTCAATCACCACTCCTGCCCGGTAATGATTGCGAAGTTGAAAAACTTTCGGTGACAATGAGGGACGGTTTCTCGGGGCGAGTGACCCATCTGGCGACAACCCGCTTTGCATCCTGTCCCACTGGCTGCGAGACACGTCCATGAACCAGGAATGACTGCAAGGTGGAATTTAGCCTGTTTTGGAGGCAACGCTCGTGTTGATAGATTTGCATCGCTTTGCGTGAATTCTCCGCCGCTGACGTGTCTGCAACATGCGGCCGCGGTGTTGAGTCTGGACTCTGGGCTTCCCTCATGAATAAAAAAAGGTCGCGGTTTCTGCAATCTCCAGACTCGTCTTCTGAGGCAGGCCGCAGGAGTAGTCAGGACTTAGGTGCCTACGTATGGGTGACGGTGAATATCTGGAGACCAACGGCAATGGCGGCGAAAGGCGCGGCTGTGGTTGTTGCGCGCGGGCGCGCCGGAGGCCGATGTTGGCGCCGCAGCCGGGGTACTCTGTACGTAAGAGGTGCAAATGCAATGCTTCAATGAATCAATACATAACGACTGCAGTCTACATGCTAGTAGCGCCACTCTTTGCCTACGGCAATCTGCTCCTCCTAATCTGAAACGATCTTTCCCAGAAGACATCCTTCTCATCGTGGCCTTGAGCCAAACTCTACGGGCACGGCGAGCCGAGCCATGTGTATAATTGACCCCATTGCCCCGGCCCTCCGGGACAACAAGAGCCCGTACTCACCGAACAAACGTCAAACATTACAGATAGGTACATGTGTACGTTTATTCTGGCCTGGCTTACAGAATACAATAGGTACAGTTTGCCAGATCAGTTTACCGTAGTTCCGGGCCGTTGTGGGTACATACGCAATAGAGTCTGTTTGACTGCAATGTATTTACAATGTACCTATGTGCGTGCGTGTAGTATGCTATTCGTACGGCGAAGCCGGCCAGCGAAGCCGACAGATTGGATCTATCACCAGGAAACTTATGTGGCTGGTGTTATTGCGGATCAGCGAAGCCCATGATAATATCGCTTCTGCCGGAGCAGAAAACCATGAAGCCGACAGCCGTTGAATATATATATTGGAGAAGGCGCAGAGACAGCCGCAGGCACAATAGAGGATCAATGTTTTATACTTGACTGTCATTCACTTCATATTATCGGCCTTGCTCGTATCGTATGCCACAACCATCTTTGGTGAGAACGCCGCCTTCATTGTCATCCTATTGCTCAACAATCACCAACCGCCAACCGACCGCCAACCGCCCACCGCTTCACATCTCGAAAGTACCTACCCAAGACAAATACTTAGGCAGGGTCGCGCATTGGAGGCTGGAGCACTTGGTCGCTCTGAGACGGGAAGAAAGCCGATACGCTTGAAATTGAGCCTTTCGCCTGATCAGGGCCTCATCGCCCAAAGCAACCGATCCGAATCCTGCTCACTGAATTCATTCTTTCTAGCCCAGCGTCCCCTGGCAAGCCCAGCCAGAGGAGTCCCAGACAGTACTGGTCTGTTCTTGTCCTTCCCCACAAGGCCAGGCTCCTGCCGTTGCCATAGGCTAGCGTCAGTACCAGGGCTGCAAGCGCTAACTTGTCGCCAGGCGGTTCACTAAGATCAACGCTGGATTGACTGTGCTTGGCCAATCTTGCCGTCCCGCCAGCAAGGGACAGCCCCTGCCGCCTCCCCGTTTGCTCGACTCCCTGCAGCAGCCGCCGTCACAACAGCCACCCACCGTTGTTCTTGTACCTCCCACCCAGGGCCAGCTCATTGGTAGTGGGTGCACCACCTAAGCCACCGCCTGAACACCGCCTGAACGCCGCCCAAGCACCACCTAATCAGCTATTACTGCACCAGAAGTCTGGTACAACGCAACGTGCTCGTCGCTGAACGAAGGTGGCAACCAATCGCCGCGATGGACTCCGCACATTCTCAGCTCCATGTCCGGATCCCACAGCCAACCAGCTCGTCTAATTCGCATGACCCGAGGCTGGCCCATGGCCCTTTGCTTTCTTCTCCAGGGTCCGCCTTTGACTTCACATGGATCCCAGAGCCCCCTGCAGCCAGGTCGCCAACTGCATCTCGGCCTCCCCGCACCTCTAATTGCAGCTCAAGCAGCCCTTCCAGCTACAGATATAGCTTCAGTGCAAGACAATCATCTGCGCCCGGCTTTGACGCCGCAAATTCCGGCTCTGCATCATCGTCGCTCACATCCTCTCGCCACACTGCTGTCCCGCATCAGTCTTCCTCCTTCTTGCCACCGGCGTTAGTTGTCGACACCGCGCTGCGACCCTCGGCTTGGCTGGCAAACAGCGCCAATTCCAGCCCGATTGGCGCCTACTCGGTTTCACCGGCGTCGTCGTCGCCGACAAATACCTCGCCGCGAACGACAAAGCCGCAGGGCGCGATGCCGTCTAGACCAGCTAAGCGTTCGGCCGATGGTGGTGGAGCCAGCGACGACGATGCCCATCTCTCCTGCTCCGGCAAGATGAAGTTGGCGCGCGCTGAGCGTGGTCCCGAAGACTTTTCTTCCGTGGTGAAAAATCGACTCTTGTCCTATTCGCGCACTGGACAGGCCTGCGACAGGTGCAAAGTGAGAAAGATCCGGTGCGATGCGCTGCCCGAAGGCTGCTCACATTGCATAAATCTGAACCTGGAGTGTTTCGTCACGGACCGCGTCACGGGACGTACCGAGCGCAGAGGCTACATGCAACAGTTGGAGAGGGAGAAGAACAGCATGATTTCGTACATTCGAGACTTGGAGCGGCTGTGTGCTGAAAAGGGTGTGGAAGTGAAGCCATGGGAACATGACGCAACTTCGGCGCGATCGTCCTCGGAAACTGCCAATGGCGAATCTACTGATGCGACCGAGAGCTCATCCCCGACAGAAAGCTGGTCACGATATGGCATGCTGTACATAAAAGACAGTTCCTCCCCAAGAGGTAGAAAAAAGAGGGTCAAACAATCGAGAATTCCGCGCAACGAGTGGCGGACGAGGCCCGAGGAGACTCATTGGGGTGTTGCTGGAGACGATGCGCCATTGAGCTCGTTAAAAGGAACGACACTCACTTTATTGGGGACTACGATCGAAACAACCTCATTTGATGCGCCAGATGTTGACGAGCCACCCGCCGAGATGGATCCGTCTATGCCCCTGTACAACAAGTCTGTCCAAGCTTTCCTCCGTTCTGTGATGGGAGTGAACCCGATTGTTCAAGTCGATCTGCCCAATCGCCAGAACGCCTTTATGTATGCTGAGTGGTACTTTATTACTATTGCATCTTTCATGCCTGTCCTGCATAAGCCGTCGTTTATGAAATTGGTAAGACAACCCCACCAAGAAATACTCGTGTGTTATATTTCTCAACTGGAGACGGCATCACTGACAATTGTCTAGTTGGAACGAGTGTACGATGAACCGGGCTACAAGCCCTCTGTGTCCGAGCTGGTGCTGGTGCATATGGTATTTTCTGCTATTCTATTTCAGTTTGGCGTCCGGAGCAGCCAGACAATGGAGCAACGTAATGAGTATAATGATCTATCCAACAGACACTATCATTTCGCGCTCAGCAAGCTTTATGACATTCATTCATCCTCGAGTTTCGAAGCGCTGCAAGGACTCGTACTCATTGCCTCTCACACTCGATCTTTCCCCAAACCAGGATGCGGCTCGATCGTAGCCAACATGGCCCTTCACCGAGCTCTCGAATTAAAGTTGCACCGAAGAACAAAAGAACCCGGCGAGCCGACTAACTTATCGAATGAGCTTCGTAAACGGGCTTTCTGGTGTATCATGATTGTTGTTGTTGCTATTAACGGCAAGCGAGGCTATCCGGTCCCAATATCTGTGCAAGACTTTGATGTTGATTTTCCTGAACCCATTGCCGACGAATTGCTATCAGATGACGGGGTAGATACCACCCGGACTCTTCCTTGTCCCTACGAGGTTGCCATCTGCGGCTATAAAATGGTGCCAATCTTGATGGAGATGTATGCCAACATATACAGTGTCCGACGAGATCAAAGCAACTACAAGGCTATTGTTACTGCCTTGGAGGCACAGCTTGAAAGTTGGGAATCAGATCTTCCCGAATCTCTGCGGCTGGGCGCATCCAAAGCGCACGATTATGAGTTGCCCGGACCGCTCTTTGCTCGAAGCTTCAACCTTGAAACCCGGCTGCACCTCCGTCATCCATCCTTGGCCATGACTGATGACAAGGACATGATTGCAGAAAACACCAGGATTTGCGAGGAAGCTGCCAGGGAGTATCTCGAGACTGTGGAGCAACTGAGCAAAATCAAAGCACTGGACACGACATGGTACCAGATGTCCGTCTACTGTGTCGCCATTCTGTCCATGTTGGTTCCTCAATGGGAAAGACGATTCGAAATCACGCAAAAAGAAGTCACGAAGTTGAGTGATGAAATGGACCGTTGGATGAATATTGTCAAGGAAATGAGTTTGCTGCTGGGTGAGTGCAATGCCAGTCCCTTGTCGTAGAGAGCCGAATTGGCACTACGGACTCTTGTGTCGTGCTGTACCTGTATAATAGGCACAACGTGGACGCTAACATTTTGGCAGGATGCGGAAGTGGCATGCACACACAAATCGCTGAACTCATTGACCGAACAATGAGTTGGATTCAGCATGACATGGGCCAAAGTACTAACGGCAATGCACATCAATCGCAAAGAGGCCTCGACGTCAAGCAAGAGCGACCGCAGCAGCATTCCCAGCCGACAATATCGCATCCCATGCCAGATCAAGGGCATCTGAATCAAGCACCTTCCTACTCACAACATCCAACCATGTCTTCGGTCGACTCTTCTCTCGTGAATGATCCATCAAAGGCATATTACGAAACACATGGCTCCTCTTCATCGCAACCCACATATCAGTCCCTTGCCTACGTCGACACACGGCCTCCTCAAAATACACATCACCAGACTTTGGCGTATCAATCCAGCCAGCAACCGGTATTCTATACGACCAACACGCCGACCGATCACTCCGCCGCTGGGCCTTCTCAGTCAAATCCAATGGTCAGCTATGGCCAGCCTCTGGCGCACGAGACCACAGATCTCATGTGGAGGACTTCTTGGCAAAACTGGACCGCTGCCATTGCAGATAGCCAAGCTCGCTACAGTGCCGATGCATTGCTGACATTAGGCGGCGGCGGCGGCAGTCGCAGCGAAGTCGTCGCGCCTCTTATTCCAGACGGTGGCTTGCCGCCGATACCGCATAGTGGAGGGGAATTGCCCATGGTGCCGCAACCTGCACAGTGGCCGCTGATAATGTTTGACCAGACTCCTCAGGAGTGATAGATGAGCGATTTAATTAAGACCGGATGGCGTTGAAAATTCGAAAGTGGGAGGAGCAATTAGGGTTGTTTTTGCACATGTATTTGTATGGACGTTTTGGCGCGCGCGGATGAACACCATGGACACGACCTATTAAGCTGGGATTTGGGGTTTTGCTGGCCGATTGTTGCCAGATATCTAGTATGCATATATGCACTCATAGCGGCGTAGGGAACCGATTTTTACATAAATCTCATAGGGTGTACATAATTAGAATATCAGCATTTGGAAAGGAGGAAATTACAGACAACGAATTTTATACTCGCATCATGCAAGTCATTTACATATATCCCCTTTGCAGCGGTGTTGTCTGGCGAGTCGCGAGTCGCGACGCATCACAGCAACTTGTCAGCGTGAGCGATCACTGAACAGTGAACCCACAGGGGTTTTTTGGTGCACGGAGTACATGCGGCAGCGCCCGGGTCCATTCGGCGCGCACTAATTAGCCGTGCTTCAGCCGAGTCAATGCCGCGTTGGTTGCTTGCTTCCATCACCAAGCTGAATACAGCCTCAGCCCAGACCCGAAAACTTGTCATTTGCGCCGTACGAATGCAATAATTACTCAACGCATCAAGGCCACTGATATTTCTTCAAGAAACCTCACTTTCTACCGAAAATAGCCCTCAAAGACAACCCTCGAGCTCCGCCAAGATGGGCAAAAAGAAGCGCGGCCATCCTGATATCGAAGAGGTGCTCACGCGGCCCTGGTGCTATTACTGTCTGTAACCCCTCCCCCCCTTCTGATATCCTGAAATGAACTGCGAAGGAATGAGATTACTAACTCGACGATTGGATGCACAGGCGAACGCGACTTTGAGGATCTCAAGCTTCTTATTTCCCACCAGAAAGCGAAGCACTTCAAATGCGACCGCTGCGGACGACGCCTCAACACAGCTGGAGGTAAAAAGAGATTCCGTACCATCAACATCTAGGACCCCCTTGGCGCGTTTATATCTTGGGACTCGCTGGTGTAACTAACACTCGCTCAAAAGGTCTGTCTGTTCACCTGAACCAAGTGCACAAGGAAACACTCAACCAAGTCGACAATGCGTTGCCGAACCGCCAAAGCCTAGACGTGGAAATCTTTGGCATGGAAGGTATCCCGCATGAGGCATTGGAGCAGCACCGTAGCCGCATTATTCAACATTTCTACCAGGCCCAGGAGGACCGGCGCATTGCAACCGGCAATCCCGTATCTGGGCAGCCGACGCAGAGGAAGAAGATTAAGATTGAGACAGAGGAGGAGCTATTGAAGCGGTTGGCGGAGTTTAGGGCGAATAAGAAGGCGGGTATTCCAAATGGCGGGCAGGATGCAGCTCAGGTCGGAGATGCTCGAGCTGGACAACAGCAAGTTGTATGTGTATACCCCCTTGTCCTACCGTCGAATGAACTGCTAATGAACTTTTTCTTTTGGGAATTCAGCAGAGCAACCAGACTCATGCAGTCCCGCAGACTGCCTTCCCTGGCCAACAACCGCATGCGTACCCCGGTGCCGAATCTCTTCCTACCCGGCCTCCGGGCGTTCCCCTCGGTGGGACTGGCCTGCCTCAGAGACCGCCCCAGGCTGGGAACTGGTCTCATCCAGGTATGCCTGGTGCACCGGGTGACGACATAGACCAGCTGATCCGTATGGCGGAGGCTGGTGTTAGGGCGCCCCTGCCTCAGGAGACTGCGGAAGATGCTGGTGAGAAGAAGGCGAAGCGAGAAAAGGACAAGAAGAGCAGGATGTTTTACGATGATGCAGAGTTTAGTCCAGAGGAGAGGATGGCTGCCTTGCCGCGGTATGCGTTTGTGGCAGAGGTGGGTGCGTAGGAGGCGCGCGGAGTCGCGGAGCACATTGGAAGGATATGGCGAGCTCGCAACGTCGAAGCCATAGAGGTAATGGCGCGATGCAGTCGAAGGGTGATTGCTGACATACCTTCCCCATATTGCCTTCTGTTTTTTCTCGATCTGCTTTGAATCTTCTGTCTGTTTCTTTTTTCGGCGGGCGTCTGGATATGTACACTGTGTAGACGGAGAATACGAGTGGTGTACGGCTGGCGCTGGGTATGTCTGTTCTCGCCTATGTGTGAAATTAACATGCGTATTGAAAAGGTCATCGAAGTCTTGTTGAGGGATATATGGACATGTGTTATGATTTCCACCTTTCACTTGGACGCCTATATTTGGAATTGACAGGATGGCACTGCTGCTAGATCCATCGTCACACAATTATCTGAGGTTTCTGCTCATGAAGATGCGCGCGGAGTGATATCAGCCTCATGATCTCAACAATCACCAACTTGACACACACACAACAAACACCCGACATGCCTTCTCTATCAATGATCCCGGCGTCATGCATTGCAAAGCCGTGCAAAGCCCAATCTTTAATAAAGATTAACATTTCAAGAAAAAGGACTCCGATTTGCTCTTCGATATCGCCATGTGCTCTCTACGTGATTTTGTCGCGTCTAACGTACGGGAGAACGCTCGGCTGAGGGCGGTGCCGGACAAGCCGGGAGGTCGAAATCGCACACTCAACTTGTAACTACGATACCTTGGCCCCCCATCAACGGAATTGGCTCATTCTAGGGTCGGAGACAATTGACGTCAAATTTGTACATTGTACGAGAAACTACTAGTGTACGAGAAAAGGAAAGACAACCCGCACCCGTCGTAGTTGCTATTGAAGCGAAAATCTCTATGTACGGTAATCAGGGCCCTTTCGTCTTCCTCCCAGAGACGCGGCGTGCCATGCGCCATTGATAGTGATGAAATTGAGGAACGTGATGATCAAGAATAGGCCCGATATGGCGCTGTGAGGGGTTTTTGCCAAGGGGCTACATATGGTCTTGTCATCGCCCGACGATGGCACGGCCGTCGGCAACTCGGTAGCCTCTGTGGTGTCCATACTGAACGACGCGAGAGCACGGCAATTCATCGTGCGATTTAATGCTCTTGAAGACAAGTCCTGAGTCCTGAGTTACGCTAGCGCAGAGACGACAGCGTCCAACATCTTGATGGGCATTCACACAACAGCTACTGTACAGCAGAGCTGCAGCGAGGGGGCGCATACAAGTAACAACACACTCGGCACAGGCTGCGCATCACCTGGAAGTTGGCGGCAGCGGCAGCGGCGCCCCCGATGTGTTGGCCTCTGGCTAGAAAAGCTACAGCGGCGCGGCGCGGCGGACCCGACTTATTACTGGATTTGGCTGACTGTTTCGTGGCCCCCGGTTTCGAAGCAACGCACGTCGCAGGCTTGAACTTTGTTGACCAGCACTCGGGCCGGTGAAGGGAGATTGGAGGTCCACGGTTCAAGTTGCAAGGGGGTATTTTGAGCCAAGAGAAAGACACAGCTTTGTACTCTGTAGATTGGGTGAATTTGCATACATACTATAGAGTTTAGATCCAACGCTGAACGCCCAATGCTTAATGCTTAATGCCCAATGCCCAATGCCAGATGTCGATGCCAGATGTCGATGCCAGATGTCGATGCCAGATGACGATGCCAGATGACGATGCAAAACACTCTGCCGGCAAGCGATACTAGAATTAGAAAACACCAACTACCCGCTCCTACAAAAGCAGCCTCGTCTTCCCTACAGGCGCCCTCTCAAAGAATACAACAATCCTCCCCTTGTCATCCAACACGGCACCCCTATCCGAAATGGGGGTGTATTTCTTCGTATGCGCAACCTCTTGCCTACTCACCCTCGCCTTGTCCCGCGGAACCCACAGCATCGGCTTGGCCGCCCACATCTCGGGAGGGAGGTAACAGCGCTTCTCGAAATCAGACGGATACAGCACCGCGGGGAACTGCTCACTAGGAATACTCTTCCGCAGGGCCACAAAGTCTTCGTACTCTTCGGGGTGGAGCCATCGAGCGAGAAATCCGGGCGGTTGGTCACTCGTGTGCTTGTCATGTGCCCAGAAGTTGAGCTTGTTGAGAAGATTTTTGACGCCGGATTGTTGGATTGTGACGTCGAGCTTTTGCTGGGACTTGTGATGAAGCCATTCTTTCAGGGTTGCGCCGATGCTGGCTGCCCCTTCCATGGCGCGTGTGCCTGTTATTTGGTGTTCGTCTCCAGAGTCAGTTCCTTCATTCTCCGCGTCGGTCTCGTCGTTGTCCGCGTTCTGTGCGACTTGCTCCTCATCGCCAAAAGCTTGTTCAGTGTCGTAGTAGTCGTTTGCAGCGCCTGGCACTGTGCCGCCGCCGCCTGTGTCTAAGCGTGCTTGTGCTACTTCCTGTGCTCGAAGAGCCTTGGTCTTCTCTTCCGCTTGGATTTCCTCTTCTAGAGGCAGCGTCTGGGGTAGGTTGAGCAGAAGAGGCGCAATGGCATCACTTAATGAGATGTGCACCAGACCGGTGAAGATGAAGAATAGGACCATTAGCGCCAGCGGTGCGTAAGCCGACTTTAGCGCTAGCAGACCGATGAGACACATCTCTGCGAGATAGAGCCCAATGGTCAAATGTATGAGGGCGCGGGGGTAAAAGAGTCCCTTGCTGTCCTTGTCCGAATCAAGAACGTACATGAGATTGTACTTCCACACTGTTTGCGTGATGAACATGCCGCCGGCAGCGAATATAAGAACCAAGGGGGCAATGAAAGCGTAACTAAGGGCTGTTCAGTGTCAACGATTTTGAATCGAGAGTTGCGAATGTCAGTGGCCTGTGGACAACGACGAAGGGCTGATATGCTTTACTCGAGTTAAGACATGAACGTACCAATAACACCCATGGTAGTGTAGATAGGATACACGCCTCCCCAGTAAGCTGGCTCAAGGGTGAGCCATCGATTGTACCTCGTGCGCGGAATTATACTGACTCTTCCAACGAAGTAATGCCTGATCAGGGAAAAGGGTTGAATGAGGCGCATTCCCCCACCCAACATACACTGGATCAGGATATAGGAAAGGTAAAAGTTCGACGCCTTCGGAATGTTAGCAGCCAAGAGGTCCTTAGCTCCGAGAGGGTTCGCCAATATGGCGCCCAATGCTGATGACGCAGCCGAAGTAAGGGTTGTGATGAGGAAAACCTGCACAACCTGGAAAGCAAAGTAAACGTTTTGGACGAATAGCTCGACTCGGGTTGTGGTAGGGATACCAGACATTGCTCCGCAAACTGCAACTCACTTATTGTCAGCGAATCTAGGTGCGTATGGCGTGTCTGTGTATAACAGGTTGAGTAGTGATAACAATTAGAGGGATTCCTACTTCGTAACAGCCACGGCACTATGGCCATCAAAAGTGAGAGCGCAATGGCCGGCAGGAAGCTTTGAATGAAGTTCAACATCACCTTGGGTAACAGGTTCAAGAAGTTCAGAAACTTGAAATGTTTGGTCACCGTTTCGATGTTGCTGATGCTGCCGATGAAGGCCGAGGGAACGGCCCAGAATATAACGGCTGCCGTGACGAGTGTCAAGATGAGGAAGCGTCTCACAATCAGCTCCCACCAAGTCATGCGCAGGCAGGACCAGATCACCTCGTCTGGCCGAACACCGAGCAGCCGCGACGACATTTGTAGCGGACGGTGATGAGAAAGCACCTGATGGGCCGCCTGGGCCGCCTCCTGGTTATAGAACTCGATGAAAACAGTCGGCAAGGTAATTCCGCCGCCACGCCCAACCTGTTTCCTCATCTTGTGGATCTGAACATTTAACTCGCGCAATCGATTCCGGGTCCAACGTACAGTGTCCACGCGACGAAAGAAATTGCCGATGGGTCTATGATACGGTCGGCGCTCGACAGGGATCCATTGGGCGGCAACTGAGCCTCGCACGTCAGGAATGTCTGGAGAAAGCCCATATGGATGCTGATAGTCCTCATCGTCGTCCTCGTCTCCCTTCTCCGGGCTCGCTGTTTCGTTGACCTCGGATTCTGTCTTCTGGTCAGTAAGCACTGCCAAGTATGTCGCAGACTCTGGGAGCTCGAGCTCATGCGGATTTCTTCCGGTCGCATCGTTTTCTGTACTCTGGCTCGAAACGAGAGCCACTTGCTTCGAATGCGTCGATTTGGCCATAGAAGCTTGTAGCACTGTCGACGATTCGGCCAAGTCTGGAGATCTGGCGAGTGTCTTTTGGCGCGCCGAATTCGCCGTTCGTATAAGCGTAATCTCTGCCTTTTCAAGCCTCTCTGCTGTCTGTTGGCGCTCCTTGACCATTTTTTCGAGAGCTTTAGACGTTCGAGGGATGAACACTCGCTTTACCTGATCGCCATACAATCTTCTCAGTCGCCGTTCATCCTGGTATTCTTTTGGAACGCATGTGAGCATGACGGTTCGCGACGATATGCGGTCGGCATAATACGAGGATGACAAGTATGCCTGTCGGAGGTTCACATAATAAATGCATTCTCTAACAATCATGTACAAGACAAAGCCTGCGCCAGCCTGATTTAGCAAACTCCTCCCTTGTATGTAAAACGAACAGCGCCGCAAGATACTTACCGAAAAACACCCACGCCACGAATACGTGAGCAAGAAGTTTCTGAGGGTCCTTAACATTGCCAATGGTCAAACTGTCCAGATCAGATAATCCAACACCTCCTGTAGCATGTATAGGGAATAGAACAGGAAATGTGACCAGACAGCCACACAAGCACATGTTCCGCAAAACTTTTAGAAATCGTAGGAAAAAGAAGCCATCGAGCGAGCCATGGTTCAGGACCCAACTGTCCGGTGTCTTGAAGAAGGGGATTATCCAGTTCAGCCATCCTCCTGGCAATGCTGGGCTTGGCAAACTGCGCGAGCATCAGTTGATTGACCCCTTACACAACACATGATATTTCCTCTACTGCGCTTCTCCCCTTTCTTTGTCTTTATCGGCCGAAATGGATTTATCGCGGGCAGGGCTCACTTGGGGAACCGTAATTCAGGGATCGTCCTGGGCGCATACACGCGCTTGCAGAAACGTCGCAGAACGATGAAGGTGATCAGGCACACACAGACGAAGACGGCGACGGGAATGAAAGTCGTGCCAAGTTTCTGTATTGATGATCCCTTGTTGTTGGTCGTCGTGCTGAGCGTTCCTCCCGAGGAACCGTTTCGGGCTGATCCTTGTCTGAGATCATGATCTCCGCCCTGATCGAATGATTGAGATTAGTTTTGTCTTGCATGTCTGGAACGATGGTCTGTCGCGTCGCATGCCGCGATGGCTTGTAATATTGAACAAGGGGAGACGCGGCTTTGGAGCACATACCACATTCAAGTCCAAACCTCGTTTCGTGAGGAACTGCCACAATTCATTCTTCGGGTGAAGCGCCGAGTCAAGAGCCATTATAAGGCAATCAACTGCATTGCCACGGCGCTTTCATCCGAGTGCTCAGGACGTTTAACGGCAGGTTGACGGCAGGTTGACGGCAATTTTCAAGGGACGGCACGATAGCACCCGAGTTCTCATGAGCGTGCGTGATGGGAAAAGTCGTGGTCTAGTCGAGGCGTAAAATACATGTTCCAGCAAGCAACTGGGTGGATGGCGGATCATGGTGCTACATAACATCATTTGTCAAAGTGACAGTGCCGGGCTCAAGGTCGATTCTAGACTGAGACTCGAGGTTGCGCCTTGCGCCACCAAGTTCTATGTACTCCGTACTGAAGTCGCCCCATCAGCCACAAGCCGGCAGTCCTGCGCACGACGCTTGACATCAATTTCTACTTCTGGCTCCCCAGAAGCTAGCATGGAAATGCATACATGTAACATAGGTACCTATGTATGTCTCTTTGGCAATGAAAGATTCGGTTGCATCTTGGATGGGTCGCAATCCCTCTTTAAACTATAGCTATGCAGGATGTCAAAGTTTCTCCGCTTCATCACAGCCTTCACAGGTTGTTTTGTTCTCTTTTCTGACAATGCCAGCACATGTGAACAGCTACTCTCGATGTAACTTTTCCTCTTAGTTTTCGCAAGGAACACGCCAATCAAAGGGGACGGTCAAATCTATATAAAATGATTCTCATATAAATTGAGTAAATAGATCCATCGACAGACTATCCATAGCTGTAACGCCCTTGAAGTATTTAGATCATTCATGCTTCGGATATTCCTCACTTCTTACTTGGTGGCAGCTTTGCCACTTTCAGCGATTGATGTTGAGATAAGGAAGGATCTGGCGTACGTTTTTTGTTGCAACTGTCTGTTGCGACAGGTTCAAATTCGAAACAGGTATAACCCGTGCTGATACTGTCGCGTTGGTGCATGGCAGTTCTTCTGCACATCCGTGGAACTGGAGTTTTAACCCACTCGTTCAAGTCCGTAGCAATATTGACCAGGATTCAATACCTTGAATCCCAGGAACACCACGTAACGACTGTATTTCAGTCGTCCGCATCGGCTGTCAGGTGCCACATACAGAAGCCAGACACGAATAACGCATTTTGCGACCATGATTTTAGATCTGAATGGGAAGAGAGATGACGCCTTTGGTGACTCGTGGCATTGGGAAGATCTCAGGGCATGGTCTGTGCCCAGAAGCCTATTCGTCACGGCTCAGCACTGGACACAAGCAATAGGGTACTTTGTGTGCCTAATCAAGCGCAGGTTTCTAGCATCTTGTCCAAAACTCCTTTCAATGAGTCGTTTTCGAGTGCAGCGGCGACTCTCTCCTTATCCGCCAGTTGCTTATTCACCTGGTCATCCTGGCTATGCGTGTTTTCTCTACAAAGGACGTCAACTCGGTAGTTTGGGGGCAAACACTGTTCCAATCGAACACGAACACCAAGCCCTAGGACGGTCGCGAGGGAACAATGTGTGACGGTGGGTGTAATTTCAACCATAACCTGGACAATAGTATTCGAATCAGGCACGCCACAAGCTGGAGAAGGGGTGATGTGAATATCGTTGATGTTGACGATGGATAGTTGGCCTAAAGACACCGGGTGTTCTGGGTCGGAAATTGTGGAAATTAGATCTGTTAGAGGCCAGCTCGTCAGCGCTCACGTCGAGTTATAGCTGTCGCGCAAACAATGCTTTCGACGATTTGAACCTTACCATAAATCTCCTGCTCATCGATAGGCTCGGGTGCAGAAAGGTCGTCACTGCCATTGTCGCAGCCAGGCCAGGTCAAGTCCTTATCGGAAAACGGACTGGAAAAGTAAGCCGGTTTTGAAAATATGATATCTGAGTATTTGTTGTCTGGTCCATTGCGAGCCGAGACAGTCTTGTGGCGGGTTGGCAACTGCGATGGGCTTAGAATCGTCGGGTTCGCGTTATCCAATGCTGCGGCCATGATGTCGATCTGGCTAGAATATACCTAAGGCTAAGCACTCGATTGCGTTAAAAATAACCCGCGGTAGGCGCTGCAAAGTCCGGCTTTGTGCGAGAGAGTTGCGTCAGGCGGAGCGGTCGTGGGCTACAAGTTGTTTGACGTGATCTTTCCTTAAAGTGGTCACTTAGGTACGTATCGTACCTCGGTGCGCGAAAAGGACTCGGCATTACTCAGCGTGGGACCAGCTTACGTCACTGACTCACTGGTCTCCTGACTTGACGTAGGTAGACCTGATCGGGTGGCGCCAGGGGTCGAGCAGCATCAAACTGGAATCAACAACTCGCTTTACCTACACGTGTGTCGGGGGCGTCAAACGTGCAAAAAACTAACCTACTGCGCAGTACAGTACCTACTAATAATACGGAACAGTTGGCCTTCGCGGCCCGTCACTCATAGCGACTGCCGACCAGTGAAACGGCCATTTGATATTGGATCGCAACCTCTACTGGTACGTTGAGCAGTCGCATCGATCCAAACGATAAACAAACGATAAATCAGTCACGGGCCTGAATGGAATGAGCAAACCTTCGATATGCCGATAGGAAACGAAAGAGAATCAAATAGTCGGCCCGTGAGATGCGGAACTTGTAAACGCCGACGTCACGGGGCAAGTTGTTCCAATGCAGCTGATCCTTTCTCTGCCCAGTCCTGTCATATAAGGTTTGTACAAGACGAGCGAAATAAGAAGCCACAACTCTGCAACATAGCCTGGTTAAAATCCTTCCACGCTTTCCGGACATAAACTGCTGGAGACACACTTTTGAAAATACGTCACAATTTGTAATTGTGTCCCGATACTTTGAAAGAAGATAACCTGCACCTTTAAGCAGAGACTGACCCGCATGGCAGAACCATACACCAGCAGCCGTGCATGCCAGAGGTATCTCTGGGGGCTGTTCTAGGCGCCTACCACGGCGCGGCGACTTTACCTAGAGTGCTGCTTCGGTGGCTTCTCACAAAGTAAACTTCCTTCGTCAAAGTCAAGACGCTGGCGCATGATGGTGAATGAAGTAGGTAGCAAGTCATATTTGCAGCTTTCTCGCACAATCCCAATCAAATCTTGAGACTGGGATGCCTTCTACCTACTCTTATTGATTGCCTCCCTCTCGAATCGAGCGTCGACCATGACATTTGATTGGACTTCATCACCGGTCGTTCGTCGGCGGGACGATGCATCAAAGGCTGAACCCCGGACACCAAGATTCATGTGGCGTCCAGTGTACCTCTGGCTCAACCAGTGTACAACAAAGAGGACATGCTTCTACAAATGAAGGGAAGGGCCATATAGGTATGATATCACATGTTCGACTTGTTCGCTTGCAGTTTCTCCTCCATTACTTGTCAGACCTCGCTTCGATGCTGGGCCCTGCATAATTACTTCGAGCCGGGTATCGTAACCACATTCTGAGTATGTACATACAATACTCTGAGCTGCAACTACCTAGGTAGGTACCTAACATAGTGGATAAATTCGTTCCGCTCTTATTCTTGTAGCGAAATCTGGCACTCAACTCGGGCTAATTTATCTTTCCCCCTCTTACACCACTCCGCGGTCACAGGCGTTCCTATACCGAGAGAACTTCAAGGTGACCTCCGCGCGTTGTGAAAAAACCCACCCGGGGTAAAGCGTCTCTCTTAGAAGAGCCTGCGATGCTTATATTGTTTTATCTGCTCACGCTGCCTGCAAATCTGCGTGGCTTTACACTGAGAAATGGGACACTCTTCACTACTTCAGGTTTCGGCTTTGCCTCGGCTCGTTGACGCAACGCGACTTGGTCGTTATCGTTTATTAAAGAGTTTCTTGGTGTGTCTTGTAGTGCCGGATGCTTGGCAGCGCAGAGCACTCAACAAGGACCGAAAGCCTTCAATGCCTATTAGAGCTCACAATATGGCACACTACTAAGAGTAAGGCGACGTCGGAATCTTTGATTGTTCACTGGATCATTTATATGGTGAGAGATGCTGTGATGCGGGCTTTGGTTTTTGCAAAGAGGCGGGTTGGACTGTATCACTTTACAAAACACTGTGTAACTTTTTAGCCATCACAGCCACAGACAATTGGCGTCAAGATCTGTCAGATATTGCAGAACTAGGTAGCTACTGCGTACAATACCTATGTTACCACGCGTCCCACTGTTGAAGCGATGCCGCTCAACGCATTGTTAGTCATGGCCTTACCTGTTACTTGTGCACTCGGCAACGCCCTGGACTTCGCAATCGCCCGCCTCCGTGACTCCGTGTTATGTGTACATCCTCAATGTGGTGTTCATGCTGACGGAGACCTGGTACGAAAACTTGTCAAGGTTTCAGCTTTCTGAAGCGCGAAGGTCTCACCAATATCGTACATATTGCCATCACAAATATTCGAGCTGTACTTGGGCGATCGGACGGGCATGAAACTAGGCTACAGGGAAGTCACGGAAAGTACTGAATCGTAGACGCGGGCGCAATTCAGCAAGAAGTCCGAAAATCGAGATTTGTGAAACGACTCGAGACATCAATTCATTGGTCAGGACCATGGCACGTCTGTAATGCAAGACGGCAATCGGAAGCCATCAGGTGTACACACCTCACCAACCTGTGCCTGATGCAGGAGTTGCTCCTGGATCTCTGGCAACCCCGGCCGGGCGTTCTCAACAAGCGGATCGCGCCTCGGCAACATCTTGGCAAGTGCATTGGTTCTCCGCCCACCATCACGATTAATTTAAACCCCTTGAAGAAGCAACGAAGATGGCGGACTGTTGATGGCATAGGGCGGCGCCATGCTGGGGGCCATGTGGCGGGCGCGACAGACAAGGAAGGCGTGGAGGAAATTGCAGGGTATGGAAGGAGGCCTCGTGTTCAAGCTGCATGTCTGGCTGCGGTTCCGGCAAGTATGTAATGGAGATCTAAAGTTTCTTCTTTCGGAGCCATTTGGGTGCCGGCCTACCTACATATTATGTAGGTTGTAGTGCCATAATAATAGCGATACCTGCGACTTGTGGCCGTGTAACTTCAAAGGATACCTAATGACGTTGACCACCTTTTGTGGCGCAAACCAAGACTTGACAGTGCCTACCTAACCCAGGTGAAGGTGAGGCGACTGGGACAAAATGAATCATTCGGCAGGCTGTTGAACGATTACTTCCAGACGGCTCGACTGTAAGCCGCAATCTTCAGGTCTGAAGAGAACCAGTAAAGGCATCAATGGCTTCAGTGCATTACCGGCGGGGGAAGAATGAGCGCAGCTTCAAATGATCTTGGCTCGGCTTTTTACTGAACCACAAATCGTTGAACCGCCCTAGTAGGCTAGTATACATAGGCGCTAATTGGACGACTTGTCCACATTTGCCACTTCAGGTCAGCCTTGTCTCTGATACCTAGGTAATCTCGAATCGGCATACACGGTACGCATGACGGCGAAGTTGAAAGAGTATGTACATAATACTGTAGTCTGTAACATACTTCTGCATCGCATTTTTATTCTCTCACCACAGATAATTGGCGATTAGGACCCTTGAACAGAAACAGATCAATGCCGACAGTGCTGAGTGAAAGGCAACGCTCGAGCACCTGCTCATGAGCACCCTGCTCAATTGGTTTGGCCAACGTGTTAAAGTATGTGGTTAGACCGGCATTATGTACATAGCATGTACTCCATACATAGCTATCTGGGTATTGTTCCCCCACCACAGATGTATATGTACTGTCCTTCTACGAAGAGCATCTACCTATGTTACATGTACCTAATACGGTATGTACCTATCTAGTAAGTGAGGGTGATGGCGCGGGATCTCTGCGTGCAAAGTTTAGGCCTTGACGGAGTCCGAACACCGATTCGTCAGCCCACCTCCGCTTTATTGGCTGCGACTCCTGCGAGTAGCTTCTTCGACCAGTGCTGAAGCCGTCTGCAAAGATCTGAGTTGGCTGTGACGTTGAGGACCAAATAGAGGAGGAGAAAGAACATGCAACGTACGGAGTAGGTACGAGGTGTGCAATTGCACGTTTGTACGGAGTACATCTGTAGAATAGGTACCTAAGGGAGTCAGGGACCCGCGCGTTGCCTTATCCTCTTCCTCGGCGTTGCACAACCCCAGTATGTACATACTTTTGCCCGTGATGAGGAGGTACCCACCTTAGGTAGCGGCTTTGCTCCCCCACATGTCCCGCCCACGGCTCCCCGGCATATCTGCAAACAACACACTGGATCTCGAGCGGACTGGTGTTCTGTGATTCCGTCCATCCCTCTGTCAGGTCTTCTCTCTGTCGCTGCAGTACCTAGTGGACTGTCTTGGCGGATGACCAGCTTTGAACGCGACTTTCCAGTCCCAAGTCTAATTAATTCTCCCTACTCGCTCAACTCTGCTGGGTCGAACACTCGAGAGCGCACCTTCCACCGACCGACTTGTCACTTGACAGACGTTAGTTGTGCCTGCCCGGCTTGGAGGCCTACTGCCTCGACTCAATGTTGACGTACGCTCTCGCCACCTCAAGCATATTTGGATCTCTACGCAAACCTGTCATCGCTGCCGTTGCTGTCATCTCCTCTTCCAGAATCCCGTACATCGGCACGCTGCCTCGGCGTCTGTACTTGCGCTGCGGCTCTTTCGTCATCGTCGCCACGCGCGACTTCCAGCGACTTCCGGAGACCGCGCGTAATGCCTATTGATCCATCCGCCCGCCAAATTCGACCTCAGGATGCGCCCAGCGCGCAAATAGCACAGATGAATTCATTCCAGTTCGCACCGCAGCAGTTTCCCCAACGGGAGACACAGAAGAGTCAGTATACCTCTGCTCGAACGTGCATGTTAATGCCACTCCGGGCTGGTGCAGCCACAATACTTCCCTCTACTTCCGATAGCTGAAGTTCGGACTGACACGATTGTCTGTAGACTATGTGTTTGTGGATGAGCATAATCGCCACAAAAGACTAAAAGGTAATGTTGTTTTCTAATAGAGGTATCGCCCATATTTACCATGCGCACGCGTACTTATTCTACTTTTCACAGTAATGAGAGCCTGTGAAGGCTGCCGCAAGCGAAAGATCAAGTGCGATGCTGCGACGACTAACACGTGGCCATGCTCAGCGTGTATAAGGCTGAAGCTGCATTGCGTTCGGCCAAACGGCTATGAAGGCTCCGAGTCCACGAGCATGTACGATACAGTGTTGGAACCATCTGGACAATTCCAACAAATGTCCATGTCCGGTCAAACACCTCACGATCCGTCGAAACCTATATCAGATCTCTATGCTGGTCATGGCGGATTCTCTGACGCCGAACGAGCCGTCTTCAAACAAGTCTCATTTGACACAAATCAGAGTCAAAATAATCTACACTACACCACAGTTCCTCCCTCAGGTCTTCTGGACCAATTATACCATGGGTCAAATGCGTTTCCCACACCGCCAACGCACCACGCTGCAAGGCAAGACTCGTCACCAGAAGCTCATTCTGTCGATTCATATCAACAACAGGATCTCGCAGACCTCCTCGGAGGCTTGAGAGTAAACGAGATTGGCACCGGTTTGTTATTGTCTTTCGGTGCTTCTGGCACATCAGCTACTGACACGGTCAAATATAGCTCCTTATTTGAGGAACAAGGCCTCATTTCGACGCGAAGAACAACCTGCCGTGGAAGAAGAAGATGACTTTGGCTCGATATTGCCTAGTATGACCGCGATACCAGGACACAAGATTCGCATACCACCGGCGCTAATGCCGGACGAGTCGACCGCACTGCAGCACTTCGATCTTTACTTCCGACACGTCCATCCCTATGTGCCAGTTTTGGATAAAGTAGCATTCTATCAGCAGTGGAACACCAATCGGGACGCTATCTCTCCTTTAGTCCTTGAGGCTCTGTTTGCCATAGGTGGTCGATTAGCAGAGGAACCTGCAATGGGACAGCAATGGCTGGCGCTGGCATCTAGTATGTAGTGGGGAGAGAGGAAATGGAAGACAGAAATCGGTTCTGTGACATTATTTGCTGACTGCGATTCGCGAAACAGGACATGCTGATTCATTCATGGACACGCCGAGATTGAGCACACTTCAAGCCCTCTTGATGATACTCAAGGCACGCGAAGCTGCCCCAAAGCGAGGCTACTTTTACCGTTCTTGGATGCTTGTTGTTCAATGTGTTCAGATGGGAAAAGATCTAGGCCTCGACGATCACTACGAAGATCACCAAGCCGGTATACCTTGCGAGCTGATAGTTACTGAATGTCGCCTGCAGACCCGGTTATGGCAAACTATCTTTGTTTGCGAGACAATGGTTGGAGGTCCTCAAGGTAAGTTAAAATCAGCTGTGATATGAACTATCATGCCAAATCGGAGTGAAAGATTATGCACAGTTTACGCAATAATACTAATTCATCCCAGGCCGACATGATCTGACTGTGAACCACGAGTCGGTTGACTTTAGCGTACCTCCTCCTCTGCCCGGCGGTGACGATGACGAATATCATGTTTCAAGGAACTTCACCTACTTGGCTCGACTTGTTCGAAATATTAAAAAAATGAGTCTAGCATATACAAGGCTCAGAAGGACAAAAGATTGGGCCGTCAATCCAGAATTTCAGCAAATCGAGCAGAATATTTCAGAATATTATTCGGAATTGCCAGCAGACATGATCATTGAGTACCCAGCCGACGGTTCTCCGCCCTACCTGCCATCATCCTTTGTTGGCAATCTACACTCGTACTTCAATCTCTTCCAGATGTTATACCACCGACCTGTCCTGTCGTTTCTTGATCCGACCGCCCATGAAGCTCAATGGAAGCGCCGGATGCTCAATTGCTATAATGCGGCTAAGGCTCTCTGTCGTTTGCAGGAGGCACTACTGAAACAGTATGGCTTGGTGGACCTGCAAAGTATGCAGCGTGGTTTCAGTTTCGCTTTGTACGCGGGACTGTCGTGTGTGGTGATACACCTAGTATGTCAAACTCACTCGAATAATGTCTGCCGGCGCAGGTTTCAGGGGCAAGGCTTCTTACCACTAACGCTTATTAACTCAGGTTGCCATCGTTTCTCCGGATCCGGAACTCAACAGTGATGCTCGTGAGTACTTCCAACGTCATATGAGGTTAATGGAAACGGTGATGGAAGCTTGGCCAATGCCAGATTTGCAAAGACAAGTCGACGCGATTCGTGAGGCATTCTCCGCCGACATTCGGCGCCCATTTGTCCTCAAGCCTTCGTTTCCGTATGGAAGTCCCCACATGTCCAGCCCGTCGAGTTCTCCAAGGACCAATTTCGCATATCAAGGTGGCTCTGTGCGTGGTACGAGCTCCATGAATCATTTGGATCCCTCGAATGAACATGTCAGTTACATAACTCATCCCATCACACCTCCTGTTTCTTTGGGCCCAATGGACAGCAGAAGTGACTCTCCAGCGGTACAGTCACTCGGAATGATGTCGCGAAACGGTCAGGCACCAAACATGCAGTCAAGCATGGCGTTGGGAAACAATCCGCCAACTTGGAATCCTGCACGAATATTTGAGTACGTTGACGTATTAGATCGCACAAAACGCGCCATTGCTAACAATACCCTCACAGGAATTGGAATACTTCATTTGGTACGCCTTCTCAACCTTGCACTTTACCCGACTTCGCTTCACAGGAGTTGCTGAATAGTTCATCTCCTCTAGGCCCCCCAGATCAGACCTCGATTGCGGATCCCGTTTCTGCTCAGTCCCTGTCCTCAGGCGCTGGCACAATGGCCCAGTTTTCTTCAGCAACCCCTATGCCTGATTTCATCACCCCTGCAATGTGGCAGGAGTCTGTGGCCAGCGTCTATGAGGGAGGTTTGAAAATGGCCTGGGACTATGACGGCGGTATGACGAGCATGAAGCGTCGTTGATGATGAATACCCTGGTTATGTTACAGCCATGGATTTCTCCGATGCCAATATCATCTGATTCGGGCTTTGCGCCCGTGCAGCATGCGCCTCGCCCATGCCATGGCAATCTCGTCACTTCTTCTCATTTATCAATCAATGAATCGAAATGTCGTCCGCATGTGCCATGGTTTCCTTCTCTATTTTGTTCCAAATAGCTCCATCTACTCATTCTCTTCTTTTTCTTGGACAGGCAAAGCTTGTGTATTTCGATGGCATAACTATAGCAGGTTGGTGCAGTAGCACTTGCGCCAATCCATAAAGAAGGGAAGGACAGAGAGCGAAAGGTGGAGCAGACGCGCCGATAGGATATCGCCATCAAGTGAAAGGAGAAGTCCTCAGCAGCATAGGACTAATGCCTGATGCCATCACGATACTCTTTTTTTACGCACAGGTAGCGGAATCGCGACGAGGTGATGAGCCACGATGGACATGCGGCGTTACAGGACTACTTGGGTTGCATTTTCGTGGGATAAGTGGGTATGATGTGATGGTTCTTTATACCCAGACATATGTACAAAATGGTCTTAATTACGAAATCGGCATTGGGGAGCAGGATTCCAAGTCACTATCGACTGTTCATGCTTAGGTCGCGCGGCCCAGAGCTTCGGCGTTGCGCGGGGACCCTTTCCAATTTGTAAGCATCGCTGTAATTGTAACGCTACGGTCGTCGGTCTATCTGCATCCATCTCTGTGAAGTCAAATAAGATTTTGCTAAGCGATCTACAATATCCGGAATGTCACCAAACATTCACGGCTTGAGAAAAGTAGTAGAAGAGGAGAAATGGGGCTGTCACTGGGAATTTATCTGTCGAGGGTGCGACGGTAGCGTACGCAGGTTGAAGATGAGCCGCTTTTGCAGTGCAGGGTAGGTAGTCGATCGGTCGGGGGGCGAAAGCTAGAAGTTCTTTGGCCATTTCGACGACAATGACCTCTAGGCTCTGTCAGTGTCTACACTTCGGACTCAGCAGCAACTTCGTCATCACAAACCCAGCCGCTAGTATGTTCGTGGTCGCTATCGGGCCCAGAGCTAGCCTAGCAGGCTCTGCGAAGCCCGCAAAGTCCGTCCCATGGCTGTCGTCAATCGCCTCGTCGCGGATGTCGTGGACGCTACTTGAGCATCGCAGCTCCCGATCTCACATGGCACTTCGGCAATTGAGGTGCTATGCGGAAGCATCGGCTCGACGGCCATCACTACTGAATGAGCAGCAGAGAAGAGCGAAAGCAGCCTCCAGAAAACTTATTCCAGAAAGACTCGGTGTGTTACTTCCCCCTCTTTTCTTTTCAGATTGCAAGCATTTGGTCGAGCTCCAGAGGGAGGAGACGGAATAGCTGCATAAACTGGACATATGGAAAATTTTCTATTTCGCTTGGTGTTGGGACTAATGGCAGCAATTCGTTATTTTGAATAAATGCAGAGATTCCTGAGCGACTCATTATTTACCACTTTGGACGGGGCAGAGTTGGAGTTCTCGCCGTGCTCAAGCTCACCAGCATACTTGTGAGCGCCTTCTTCACCTTCTTCCTGGTGCCTAGCTTTGCGATGGCCGACAAGCCAATCAGTGAAACAGTGGCAGGTATATTTGATCCATTGGTGGTAATTGTCTTGTCTTATTTCCTCCAGTACCTATGTAGCTAACATTCGGGTATTGTCCTGAAAGTGGCCGTGGCGGGGATGATACCCGTTCTCTTCATCTCATACACCACCGCACCGTTCGTCACTCACATTCACGTCCATCTACCACCCGCAGCACGTGTGTCGCGACCTGTTTTGGAACGCTTCGTCAGAACTATGCCTGCGTCGTTGAGACTTACTCTTACCACTGTGGGCCCGATCGGCAAGCCAAGATATAGCAGCGTCACGGTTGGCGAGTTGCGCCCGGTGACAGGGAAGAGGTTTGGTCTTGTGAACTACATGCGGGATACGAAGCCCGAGAATGCCACGAGAAAGTGGTATATGCACAGGGCCGTAGGCAGTTTCATGGTTCAAGAGGGACTGTACAAGGACAAGCGCTTCGGGAGGAAGGGCAAGGTGGATGGATGGATTTGGGATGCTGTGAGGGAGAAAATCCAGAGTAACAAAGCTTAACAATTGACATGTCGTTGAGAGTTGGATTAGATCCGGTGTAGGTCTTACACTTGATTATCTTGTGTCTACCGCGCGTAATCCTTGCAAATCGAGGCCTCGAAGGGCTCGAAGGTGTCGAAGGCTATTCTCTTCCATCGGTCATATTATAGCCCCAGACTATATCATTCACTTGTTCGCCAAACTAGGTTTGTCGTAAATAGTGGCCTTCATTGTCGCCGCTGTTGCATTTGCAGCAGTCTCTCGCCTCAGCTTGAACTCATCAGCATGTTCTTGGCCTCAGTCAACTACATACTGGTCTAAATCACGAGGTGGCTACTAGGCAGCCATGAACATCCCAATATATTCACCTCGGTCAAGGCGTTGTCATACGTGCTTTATCGCGACTCGCGAGGGTTCTTAGAGCCACGTTCAATATGTGACTTGTGCCGTGCCATGGAGTTGACACCTCGTCGCGTTGTGTTCAGTTATGCTCGTCAGATTGCGAAGGACCATGAACTGGGCCTTCTGACTTTTTGCTTCGTTATTCTCGAGTTCTCCATCAATGTTATCGGCGTATTCGTCTCCGAAATGGTCCCAGTCCGGTGCTGTTCGGCGTCGGGGGCAGGCAATTCCATGAAGCATGTGACCGGCTACGTTTCGTCAGATAGCACATATGAAGGATCTTTGGGGGCATTTATCACATGGATGCCAGTAGCGGATGTGGCTTTTCCAAGCACGCTGAGTTTTCACCGGGTAGCGCACATCAATTCACCATGGACGTTGTTGGCAATCACACATGGACGATATGTAGCAGCGGGAGTACATAGCTCATTCAAGCACGCTGAATAGTTGACGCAGGAAACCGAGCCGAACAATGGGCCCCGGTCAAGTACCTAGGTATGTACATAGTACAAGTCTGAAACAAAACCAGCCTACGGAATTTCCTTGATTTGTCAATGGGCATCCTGTTCCCGGCCCGATTCCCGCAGGGAATCGCGGGTCAAGCTTTAGAACATTGGAAGCTCCACCTCTCCTCTTCTTTGAAGTTCTGTGAAGAATGATGTAAAACGGGAACGGAACTGCCGCGCTCGTCGTCGTCGTCGTCTTCTGCAGACTACAAGTGATTGCCAGAATGGCCAGTTTATCCACCTCGTCTCCATGAACTCCCGGCTAGATATACCCAGCGTTGGTACATCGGGATCAAAGGAAAAATTCTTCGGCCCCAACTTCCAAGTCATGTTGTATGTATGTACCTACATATGTACATATGTACCAGCAGCACACCAGTCCATTCAAGCTCATGGATGCACGCAGCCAAGGCATGGCAAGATCCCTGCACTATATTCCTTGTGGACCCTGGTGTTCCTGTTACAGATTTCGAAAGCCAAAATGCCTCCACTGGTGACGGTGCCCGGCCGAATTGGCAGAGAGACGACGTTGGAGAAGGAAGAGGAGGCAGAGGAGCTGCCCAGCTTTTATTTTAGCCTCAACTAGGTATTGACTAGGTAGGTAGGTAGTCGCCTGGGCCGTTGTGATGCGATCAGGCAAAGCCATTGCGTCCTGCAAAACAAAGAAGTCCAATTCCGTGAGAGCATTGCCGCAACGGCCGAGTAAGTTTTCTACTCATCTACCGAAGCACGTAGTATTATCTACGGCCCGGGTCGGCTCGACCAACCGGTCAACAAGAAATAGTATGGGGTGCACCAGATATGACGCTTTCATTTTCTCGGCATCTGATCACAGGACCGAAACTTTGTCATTGAAAGCCGATGCTGCGGGTGGGGAAGCGACTTGATTCGTAAGTCAATTGCCACAAGCTAATGCTTTGCTAGAAGAATTAAGCTGTAGGGCATGCAAAGTTTGATCAAGCATTAATAAGAAAGCCATGAAGCATGAGGCATGCCGATTGAAAGATTTGCTCACTCACCATTCTTCGGGAAGACTGCGCTCTCGAAACACAATGACCGTCAACAAGGCCCATAAGAGCCATCTTGAGTTCGCCATCATCGGCGGAGGCGTGGCGGGCCTCACGCTCGCAATCGCCCTTCTTCGTCGTGGACTCAAAGTCGAAATCTTTGAACAGGCAGGACAATTCCAGGAAATCGGCGCCGGCGTCTCCTTCACGCCAAACGCCGTGCAGGCCATGAAGATTTGCGATCCAGCCATACACGAGGCTTTTGAGAGGGTGTGCACACGTAACATATGGCCCTCGAAGCAGAAGACATGGTTCGACTACTACGATGCCCAGAGCGAGAATGCCACGTCTTCCCCCGTCTTTTCCATCACAAACGACCTCGGCCAGAACGGCGTTCATCGCGCTCATTTCTTGGACGAGCTGATCAAGCTGGTTCCGCCTCAAGCCGCACACTTTGGCAAAAAACTGGACAAGTACGAAGAGGACAAGTATGGAAGACTGCATCTGAGCTTTACGGATGGATCGGAGCACCAAGCTGATGTTCTTCTGGCTTGCGATGGGATCAAGTCCAAAGTTCGCCAGCTACTTTTCGGCGCCCACCATCCATGTGCCAATCCGTCTTATACCCACAAGTATGCATATCGGGCCCTGGTTCCAATGGACGCTGCCATCGACTCATTGGGCGAAGAAAGAGCACAGAATGCAGCAATGCATGTAAGTTCATGTCCCGCATGCAACCTACATGGTTCGCAAACACGCAATTATGCATGCAATGCCATACTCATGAAATCTCCAGATGGGCAAGGGTGGTCATGTTTTGACATTTCCCATCAATCACGGACAGACAGTCAATGTTGTTGCTTTTCACACCACATCGGACCCATGGCCAGATAGCTCAAAGCTTACTGCGCCATCGACTCGTGAGGAGGCGCTGCGGGACTTTGCTCACTTCAGACCCGAAATCACGAACTTGTTGAAACTCGCTAGCCCAAACCTCGATGTTGTAAGCACCTCCCCCATTTATCCGGTGAAGAAAGCTTCACCAAAACTTCAACAAGAGAACAACGAACCTTTCTATTCGAAAAGCATGGAGAGAAACAAAAAACTAATGCCCAAATCAAGTGGGCAATTTTTGATCTAGGCGATAATCCTCCACCGACCTTCGCAAAAGGACCTGTCTGTCTCGTTGGCGACGCCGCACACGCGACATCACCTCACCATGGGGCCGGAGCTGGATTTTGCATCGAAGACGCCGCAGTGCTAGCGCAATTGTTCGCAAACGACGAAATCTTGGACCGCACGGCCGTCCAGGTAGCCCTCGCTGTGTATGATGCATGCCGGAGAGAACGAGCTTCGTGGTTGGTCCAAAGTAGCAGACACATCGGAAATACATACGAATGGATCGCAGAGGGAATAGAGAATGACTTCACGAAGATCCAAGAAGAAATCACGCATAGAAACGGCGTGATCGCAAACGCTGATATCATGGCCATGTGCGATGAGGCCAAAGACGAATTCTGTAAAAGATGGGCGTCGAAAGCGAGTGCCACCGCTTAAAACGGAACAGTGCTAGGATGATAAATGTGCGGATGCGGTCATTGAAAAAGTCAAGAACTGGACTTGGTATCTCATCTGGTATTTGTTGAACCAGACATATCCCGAATTCGCATTAGGACTCCACGCATCTCGGCCGAGCGAAAGATGGCAAACGCGCTCTCATCGCTTACGAACTGACGCTTGAACCCCCAATTGCGAGTATCACTGTCCAGTCATGGCTGAGCCAACAAAAGAGGTTACGGAATAGATGCGTTTGTCTCAAATTAACATCTGAGACGTCAAAAGAAATGTATTCGGCACAGCAATGGATTAGACTTCAAATCGTCACAGCATGCGCATTGCGCTACCGGACCTTTAATTGGTCATGTCTCAGACTGGAACAGTTCTAGCCAGTTCAGGTTGAAAAGGTTAGTACCGAAATCATCTTGTATACTGCCATCGGGGGAGTAGAACACGTCTGCGAAGCTCGGACCGTCTGCGTTGCTCAACTGCGAGATTGGAGTGAGACCAACTCCTCCGGCTGGAGGATTGGTAGACTGATATAGGTCTATCTCGTATCCGGTCAGTCTTGAGAAACCAATTGCGGGATGCCTTTCGCTTATTGAGTCGAATATATGTATAAGAATGAATCGCACCTGCTCTTTTTTGTTGTTGCTTGAACATCCGCTGTTGCACTGCCTGAAGTGAACGAATTACCTGGGTTGCGGAGCAAACATGCTCTTTATAGTAATCCAAGATTGCGAGGCAGCGAGTCCAGTGGAGTTGAAAAGATGAATCAGTCGCTTGCATGTTCAAGACATTGGACTTCAGAGATGCGAGCATGACAATGGCAGAGGAAAATGTGACTGTGGCTCGAGTTAACAAAGGTTTGCGCCAAGTCGTTGCAGTACCTACAATAAACCGAGTGCCAGCTTGAACTACTGTACATCGTTCCCAGATTGACATAAACCGTATCAATGAGATTGTATGCGGTGGATATGCAGAGATCACAGCATTGTCGTATTAAGCCGTAATCCAAATTCTCGTTTGATGAACTGCAACGACCACCATCGGTATTGGCAACCATCGACAGCAACATTGGGCGCAATAAAAGCAATCTTGTCAGTAGAAATCTAATGGAGCAATTTAGTCCGCGTCCGATAAGCGTGCACCAAAAACAGGGCAGCAGAGTCAGCTTACCGACAATATAAAACTTTCTTCTGAAATCCCACCTCGTTCGAACATGGCAGTTTCTCCATGCCAGAATCGCCCATGTGCAGGTAAATCGGCAGTGTAGTGGAGAATCGATCAAGCCGCCTGTTCAGTTCTAAAACTTGCGCTACCATAGTCGGGATGGGCGCGAGATTAACTTCTTCGCCTGTCTGTTCAGAGCCTGGCTCACAGGTGGTGACAAAGTGCAGAACATCACGAAGAATCTCAAGAAGTACACATGAGTTAACAAAGAGACTCAAGTAAGACGGCGCGTCATGCGGCTGAACTCCCACTCCCTCCACTCGAAGATATTCATCGTCTATGATCAAGGGAAGGGGAACACTGTTTATTCCGTGTATCATGGTCGGCCGGCCGAATGTCATGGATAAAAGCCTTGTGATGAACATTGAAAGGTCAGAACAGTTCTGGTAGACGAAGGCACTTGGAGGCACTCACCTATCCAAACTGACACAGGTATGCCATATGCGCCTCCTCATCTGGTGCTCCAACTGTGACATCGCATGTCTTTGATCCTCGACATGCAAGCCTAGAATTTGCGAGGCCCGTATCGCAAGGCCGACAGAGTTCCAGCAACGATTCGCGTGTCGCGTAGACTGAAGATACACGCCGTTCAATAGCAGAAGTTGAACTATGGACAGATCGGCTGCATCTAGCCAGTCGTGCTGGAATGCCTGTTTAGATCGCTCGTAGAATTCATAAGCTACAGAAGTCTTTTGCACGTCTCGAATGAGGTTGCTAAACTGGCAGCCTAGTGCACAAACGAGGTTGAGCATGGATAAGAACACGGCATGCTCTCGCCCACTTGAGAAACACGATAGATTCTCATTCCCAATTTCCATCTCGCCAGCGTGACTGTATTGGTCGCAGAATGTCGGCTTATGAAGTACGGGAAACATTGGGTGTACGAAGTTCCAGTAGCACGAGATGAAGTCATCCGTGTCCCGACGCTCCGGCAGAACGGCGACGCTGGCATGTGGCTTGGCCAAAGATTTCTGCCGATGCAGGCTATTTTCGTCTCTCTCCAAACGGACGGCTGATCTGATAACATCGTCAGCGGATAGAATTCGACGAAAGAATGCGACGGTAGAAGAGGAGCCGTAGGTAGAGTTATCGTCGTAGCTTGTGAGAGTTGCCAAGCCATCGCTTTCTTTTGCCGGGGAGTCCCATGTCGAGGATGCTATACGTTGAGAAATCTTCCCTGATGCTGAAGGGGGAGCGGAAATAGTAGACTGGACCGACACTGGACGCGATGTCGTAGATGTTGCAGTGAGGTCGTTGCCCTTCGTTCTTCTCGTGTAGCGACAGTACTGTGCACAGTTGCGGGTTTCACAGGCGAGACAAACCGGGTGGCGTCCATCGCATCTCGTTTTTCGATCCCTACAGGCGTCGCACGCGCCATTGACCTTGAGTCGCTTCCGCTTATGTCCCTCAAGCCTCAAAGACTGCGGGTCGAACATGGCGACTTGCCTCACGTCAAGACGCAGCTCAATATGTTGCTTGACATGCTGCTCGACAATGTTGCTGCAAGGTGATGAAGACGAAGCATCATTGTCCACTGCGCATGTCCAATGGCATGCGGGGATTTAATTGCATGCTGGGACTCAATTTCCTCGCAGCAATTGCCTCACTGTTTCGATACTGAACATGATTGGCTGGACGAACCTGTAGGCTGTGGGGTACATACATATTTTACCTAGAAATTAGGTACCTAACATATGTACAGTGGCCCCAATTAAATAACGCCCAAATTCCCCCACTTTTGGTCGCGACGCGTCAATTTAGCTTCATTCACAAACCAACCCATCATCTTTGAGCAGCCATGGCTACAACACCACGCCCACTGAAGCCATTCAAAAAACATTCGACGGCACGCACTAGGAAGCGTGTCTGTTCAGCCTTAAGAGCAGGTAAATCGGCCAATCAGATCGCTAGTGACGAGGTATTCTCCAAAGCCTCATTTATGGCATTAAAAACCGGTTCACTACCCAAGATTTGGGGATCTCACCAAAAGGGCGAGGGCACCCGATCAAGCTAACAAAACACCATTTGCGACACTTTCAGACAAACATAAACCAAGAGCCATTCACTACCACCAAAGAGCTTCAAGAAATATGCGCTCCTCATGTTTCTACGGAGACAATCGCGCGATACCTCAAGGCAAGGGGAGTCATGCATCGCCAAGCCGCACAACGCCCATTTTTGAGAGAGGAGCATGTCTTAAAAAGGTTTCAATTCACGCTAAAGTGGTTTGAAAAGCCTCTTGCGTAGTTTCGTCGCGTTTGATAAACAGATGAATGCGCTGTTGAGCGCGGCGATGGACAGACCCAGGAGTGGATTTGTCGCCCTGCCGGCCAGAATTGCACCTTGAACTTGTGATTACGATAACTCGGGTTCCAAGCAGCGGAATGGGCTCATCATAGGTTCGAAAGCAACTGAGTTCAATTATGTACAAGCCAAATAGAAGACACCCCGGCATGCCCTTACGTTTTGGGGGTGGAATTCGCTCCGGAAATCAGGGTCCTCTCGTCGTCCTCCCGAGGGACCCCGACTCGAAGAGAGGCGGCGTCACAAGCGCGGTTTACTTTGATCACCTTGAGGAATACTTCCCAATCATGCTCGATGGTGACACTATCTTTATGCATGACAACGCGCCGATTCACATGGCCAAAATCGTGAAAGAATGCCTCGAGGAGCTAGAGGTGACTCCTCTGGAATGGCCGCCCTACAGCCCCGACCTGAAGCCCATAGAGAACCTATGGTCATGCTTGAAACAGCAAATCTTCAAGCGGGATCCGAACGTGGCGCATATGAGAAGGTCCCGGGCCGCATTGGATCCCCTTGCAAAAATTGCGACAAATGTTTGGGAGGAATTGAAAATGACGCGTGTTAACGACCTTATCGACAGCGTGCCTCGCCGTCTTCAGGCGGTGATAGATTCCCACGGGTGGTATACAAGTTATCGATGCACTCAGTTACTTCAGCATTCATGATTCTATAGACTGGCTTAATTACACATTTTTTGGCATTTTAAATGGCCAGATTGCGAAAAAGTGAAATAAATAGGTGTGGTGATCCAAAATGGGTCCAATTTGGCGTTGGGCGTTATTTTCTTGGTGGGACTGTACATACCTGGTACATATGATCAGGGGCTCGAGGAATTCCTTGGTCGCACTTCGCACTTTGACAAAGTTAGAACTTAGGTATGTGATCCTTCTTCTTATACTTACTCCGTAGGCACCCCTATTTATTCATCTGTAGAGTACTGAACACAACAGATCGACTCGTGCTCTGTATGCAACTGCAACAATGGCACACACCTCAATTATTCGCTGTGTCCATTGTGCAACACGCCTTCACATCGCGTAGCTTCCAACTTCTTCACAATATACGCGTAAAAATATTGTCTCTGTGCTGACATGCAATTTCTTACATGCCTGATGCGTGATCGAAGAATTCGAGATTCGTGACCACGACTCAAAAGAGTGCTGCATTCGATACCTAGAAGTTAGAACCAGTCGGACCAAGCCTTTCTGTCAAAGCTTTCGTCTGACTGTATCATCACGTGACCCATCAGCGTTATACCTCGATCGGACTTTTGCATCGGACATTTCGTTTTTGGGGCTGCCGATAACGTGGGTCTTGGTCAATTGGTCTGCATTGTCCTGCAGTCTGGACAACTCCGCGCCGGAAATGACACCCCGGTCGAGGCTCCGCAACGAACGCCAATCGGCACGGAATATTACGCCGCTTTGCTTATTTTCCGGCCGCCCACTGTTGGCGCTTTGTACGGATTTCCTGCTTGTGATGATGCGTCAAGCTTGACTTCTCATTGGAACGCCCTGAGTCCTGACGACATGGACAAGACGAGCGGAATTAGAAAGCTGACGGACCGGCACGGTCTTTACGACTGAAGGCCGATCTGCTGTGTTACGTCCAGGGACCAGGACTGCCACAATGTCCACGGACTCACGGAGTCTAGGTATGTACTGCCTCTACTCCGAGCCTTGTCTCGACCCAGGTAAGAAAAATCGTTTCTTCAAACCTTTCTCTATTTTTATTGACATACCACATAGAGCATGGACATGGCAACCTGCTAAATTCTTGACATCGAACTTGCGCACGCTCGAGACGCTGGCATCCCCAATCACTTTCTCTCACCAACGGTGACAAGAGGCCCACCCAATCGGCAGCACCACAAAGACCATGAAGCCCAGTAGGCATGCCCACGCTGGTACTGCCGAACCAGTCTTACCCAAAATTATACCATACTGGAGAATTGTCGCCGACCAAGCAGGCATCACTCAAGATGTCCTCGACTACCATTACCCAGGTTCTGGGTCAGAGTCTGACCCATACTTGATATATTGGATACCCAACGACCCCCGAAATCCCATGGGCTTCAGCAGTGTCAGGAAATGGTCCATCACATTTGTGGCCGCTGTGGCCACGTTGGCCGTCACACTTGTATCGTCAGCATATACAGGTGGAATGAAACAGATCATCCTGGAGTTCAACGTCAGCCAAGAGATAGCCACGCTGGGTGTTTCTCTCTTCGTCCTTGGCTTTGCTATAGGGCCCCTGATATGGGGACCATTGAGCGAGTTGTTTGGGCGTCAGATCTTGTTTGTTACAACATACGCTTTTCTTACCGCCTTCAATGCTGGCTGTGCTGGAGCCAAGAACATATGGACTCTCCTTATTCTGCGATTTCTCGCCGGTTCCTTTGGCTCGTCACCACTGACCAATGCCGGCGGCACAATCGCTGACATGTTCGAACCAGACCAGCGAGGGCTCGCCACAGCTTTCTTTGCCGTAGCACCCTTCCTAGGACCTGTTCTCGGCCCTATCGCAGGCGGCTTCTTGGGGATGACCGCCGGCTGGCGCTGGGTGATGGGCTTGCTGGCTGCTTTCTCTGGAACATTGTGGATTATCGGAACCCTGTTTGTCCCTGAAACATACGCCCCAGTAATTCTGCGACAGCGTGCCCGCAAACTTTCCAAGATGACCGGCAAATGCTATGAAAGCAAGATCGACTATGCCCGTGGCCGGGTCACGCTGTCAGAATCTTTTAAAACAGCCCTGTCACGTCCCTGGATCTTACTCTTCAGAGAGCCCATTGTCTTCCTCCTGTCTATCTATATGGCCATTGTTTACGGAACACTATACATGTTATTTGCCGCATTCCCGATCGTCTATCAGCAGCATCGAGGATGGAATCAAGGCGTCGGAGGCCTGGCTTTCTTGGGCATTATGGTAGGCATGATTGCGGCCATTGCATACACGATACCCTCCAATAAACGGTTCATTGCAACGCAAAAGAAGCATGGAGGAATGGCGCCGCCCGAGGCTCGTCTAACACCAGCACTCATCGGATCCGTTGCCTTGCCGATAGGACTCTTCTGGTTTGCTTGGACGAATTCGGCATCGATCCACTGGATTGTGAGCATCATGGCCGGCGTTCCATTTGGTTTCGGCATGGTTTTGGTATTCCTCAGCTGCATGAACTACCTGATTGATTCTTATACCATCTTCGCAGCGTCTGTTCTGGCGGCTAATTCTGTTCTTCGATCTTTATTCGGCGCCGCGTTCCCATTATTCACGACCTACATGTACCGGAACCTTGGAATTCACTGGGCCTCAACCATCCCCGCGTTCCTTGCCCTTGCTTGTGTACCTTTCCCGTTTCTGTTTTATAAATACGGCGCCACCATTCGTGTCAAGTGCAAGTTTGCAGCCGAGTCTGCTGCGTTCGTGCAAAAGTTACGACAGCCACAGGTTGAGGCTGAAACCGGCACTTGTGAAGAGAAAAAAGATGGGGAATTTGAAACAAGTCGCAGTTCTTCCACTAATGGGACAGACAATGCGGAAATTGATGCCAACGGGGCACCCATCAGAAAAACGCATTCCGACGCGCGCAGCCATGTTAGCGCTACTTCCTCAAGAATGTACGACGGAAATCCATATGATATCGACCTGGTTAACACACGCAACTCGTTTTCGGAGCCGCACAAGCACAAGCCTTCGTCATAGCAGATGTTTGAAGAGTAAAGCATTGTTTGGTTGGGCATTTCGTATCGGAGTTAAAAGTCATTATAGGCATGCATGACCTTCCAGTAGAGAAACTGTGAGATATAGAGAATATTGTATGAGCATCGAGGAATCCAACTGCATAGCAGATACGAGAAAGCATCAAAATGGTCAAGTGTTTCAACTTCAACTTTCGCTATTAATCAGGGCATGTAATCTGGGGAGACTTTAAACATCCACCACATAACTAATGTAATTGTCCTTCCTCTCTTCCCAAAGGGGTTAGTGTATGCAGCCCCCCTGCTAGCGCCTTGGAGGTACTTGGCTGGCTCACAGGATACATTCGCCTGAGACGTATCATCATGTACAGTCAACCCCCGATATAACGATAACGTAAAAGTGACCAAAACCCCATCGTTATATCGAAATATCGTTTTATCGGATGGGTTTTCGGTGAGGATTTTCAAAAAATGAGGCCCAAAATTATCGTTAAGGTGAGGATATCGTTTTATAACGCATCGTTATATCGGGGTTTGACTGTATGTAGATAGAGACCACTATAATCTTGTGGCGAACTGGCGGTATATGATCGCCCGTAGGCTCAAGGATGGAATTGAATTTTGACGTTATAGTCCAATTGTAGATTTGAAGACTAATCAGGAACCTCGGTTTCTATAGAAAGTCGCAGACAAAAGCCGTGTTGGCCGTGTTATTACTACCTAATCTACTGACTGTCTGTGCTGTCATTATCAGCATGCTGCAGCCGGCCCAACTGTATTGTCGCGCCGGTATAGGAAATCTGAAGCTGTCATCGGCATCAATATCAAAAGGCGTGACTGGCGCCCCAAGTTGAGGCCCTGAATGCTGGCTGCTATCGTCTCCCGAGCTCACCGTGGTTGCGGCGACACGGTATGTACTCTGTTACGCGCGACCGGCGGCGACGATGTGCGGTTTCGAGGTTATCTTCAGCGCCCTGACCGCTGTCGCCGTCAATATTGACATCAGTGTCACTGTCGTTGGCCTCCTGGCGCAGCAGACGACTGACCGAGCTGTCGGAATCTTCATCCTCTGATGTGTTCCGGGAGGCAAGCCGCGCTGGGCTGTATGACGCGTCAAGCTGAGCGCACGACGGCTGCGTCGCGCGCGAAGGTCGCGGCGATGATGAGGTAGATGAGGAGCTCATTTTCAAGTCGAGAAATCGGAAGTAAAAGAGGTCGTTTGTATAGCTTCAAAAGCCAGGTCGCGAAGCTGATGATTGACAGGTAGTGGTAGGAAGTCGCGGTGCCGTAATCTGTGTTTTGCTTTTCAAGCACGATGTACCTATCTGGTGAGGTGGCTGAGCCAGCCAAGTACCTCCAAGGCGCTAGCAGGGGGGCTGTATGCACTAACCCCTTTGGGAAGGAAGGAAGGACAATTACATTAGTTATGTGGTGGATGTTTAAAGTCTCCCATGTAATCTGTACGTAGTCAAAGACTGGCAAGTTTCTGGTTGGCCATCGTGGGTAACTTGCGCCTCCACGTCGAACGGGCTTGTTTGCTAAAAGTCTCACATACTACCGTAGTACCTACTCATGATCGTTGTAAACTCTCGTCTTACGTAGTTAGTGAGCTGCGCCTTTGGCCAGGAGCAACGCACAGCCCACTTCGGCTCATGGGGTCCGGGCCACCGCGGATACTGTAAATACCTGCCTGGAGTCCTGGACCTCATACGGGGAGGATAGGAGCATCCGGGCCTTTGTTTGCAAACCGACGGATGTGTTCGTACATACTCATCAAAACACACAGAGCGCAAGACATGAGGAAGTGATCGGCCCTGGAGGACAAGTTGGGCTTATTAGCATCCGCTGGTTAATGAATGGCGCGGCAGTCGCTAGATGCTGTGCTGGAAAATCCCCCACTCCTCCCGCAAGTCGCCTAGGTAATAAACATCTCGGGGGTCCGCTGCGGCTTCCTCTTCCTACCTCTCTTTCAATGCAGTCGCAAGGATGAATTGTTTATAGTACATACATACATACCTAGGTAGGTATGTAAATATGTATGTATCTACCTCATACTCCGTACATATTGGCCTGTGCGAAGCATCCATCGTACCACTAGTGGTGCAAGCTTCGAACTACCTATACATGGAGTACCAGGTAGATAATATCCAAGGCCGTCCTTTTGGGTCGCAGCGGTCGCGGACTCGCGGAGAGGCGCAGGCGTGCGAATGTTGGGCAGTACAAAATGACGTGATATAATCTGATATTGGTCGTCAATTTCTTCCTTCCACGTCAGGTATTTTATGGAGAAGAGAAAATCGTGAAGGCCTAGGTATCTTCTCTGTGAGAAGTATACCCTATCTACACGGAGGGACGGATAAACTTACTGGGTATGTTACATACATGATACATGATAAAGTCAACAAAATTGTATGGTGTACTTGCATGCGCTATCGCGATTCGCAGGAGAGCTAGGAAAGCGAATACGACAGCTTCTGATTCCATGAACCATTTTCATTGTTTATTTTCAGCCTTGGGCCATCGCTGCTTGAGAGAACCCTTCCACCTCTCCCCGCATCTGGTGGGTGAGGCAATAAGGAAGTCCCTGCTTAGGGGGGCAAAAGTTTGCAAAAATTGTTGCCGTTCGTGGATCACACCTTTAGCTTTCTTTTTTGCGTTGTTTTGACAGTTTTGTTCACAAGGAAAACATGTGTACGTATATATGTACATACCTACCAATGTACATACAATTATGTACGGCGAGAAGTGGCGAGGGAGATAGGTATGTAAATCGTATACGGGACAATAGTCCTAGCACTAGTCACATAGGTAGCTCGCACTGTTCGCGTCTGCACGCCCGGTGGAGTGCATCTCACGGGAGGTGAACCGCGACGGGACAAGTTGGAGAAAATTATCTTTATCGCGGTGCCAAGGTTCTTCGAAGCGCAGACTTGCAAGTTGCCACAGGACTTGGGCACACGCAAGGCCACCAAGACACCGGCCTCGAAAGGCAAGAGCTTTGAACTATCCCCTAGACGGTTTTAACGCTCACTTCAGGTCACGCGCTCCACACCCCCCTGCTCGATAAGTCGTGACTTCGAGTGACATGGATAGTGGAAAAATAATTTCCCCCGCCGATGTAGCTTTTTGTCACTTGAAAACTGTCGGTACTTCTAGCTTTGCGCCAATTTTGCAGTAGAACTTATGTACCCCCCATCACGCTGCGACATGATTGGCTGCAACCCCCTGTCAGTGACCTGAAGTGAGCGTTAAAACCGTCTAGGGGATAGAGTGTCGTGCCAAAATGGTGAAGAAGATTTGGGGCAATGTTTTCCTTGGGCGGGGTCGAGATATGTACCGTACCTAAGGTATGTATGTATGTACATACATATGTACATACATATGTCCAAAAATAGGCACATACATGGACATACATACGTACAACCTAGGTTGTACAGGTAGGTAGGTATGTTGACGGGCCAGTGGCGACAAATCCGGCACTTTGACAAATGCTTAGAATTCCCCGAGGCCCACATTTCGTCTGGGTGACATGACTCCATGAGTCAATGACGTTGTGAAATTGCAAGTTGCCTGCCGCAGGATTGTCCCGGACTTTGTAGACAGGTACCGGCTGGCCTGGCAGACGGCTGGCACCATCTGGCACGCGAATCCGCGACGCCAATGCAAAATAGGTAGGGCAATTGGAATTTTCTTGGCCGTCGTTATGGGAACCGAAAACGGTAATTATCAGCCATGATTTACCTATGGTCTCCACATCGCTACGGCTGGAGCGGCCAGGCTAGCCTATTGTTTGCGATGGACTGGAATGCGCCATGACGGTTCTCGTTGCACAGATGCTTTCATACGGAGTATACTTTTCTCTTCTCCTTCGTCACAATGAAATCCGCGCTCTTCATGTAGTATAAAGTAGGTGACCTTGCTCGTTCTTCTCTTTTAGAAAGAAATTTCTGTTCATCACACCACACAAATCTTACACAACCTTCTCTCTTTTTGTATCTCGACTTACCCTCTTTATTTCGCATATCATCACATTCGTTGCAAGTCAGTCAACATGGACTCGTTGAAAGCAATCATCCTCGGCGCATCTGTCGTCGGCGCCCAGTCATTCAGCAGCAGTCGTTTGTCCAACGTGACCACGTCGGCCGGTATCGCTTACACCACTGAGGTGGTCACCGCGTTGACGACGTATTGCCCCTTGGCCACCACTCTGACATACGGCAACAAGACATACACCATCAAGTCTGCCACGACGCTCACCATCACGGACTGCCCCTGCACCATCCACAAGCCTGTTGAGACTGGAACGCCTGCTGGCGGCCCTGAGTGCGCCAAGAAGTGCAACGAGGAGTACAACGCCTGCCGAACCGCTCCCGACGCCAACATGTCTTTCTGTGCTTCCAAGCTGGCCAGCTGTGTCGGCTACAACCCCTTCACTGGCAGCAGCTTCATGTCCCCCACGGCCTGTTCCGCCGGTGCTGCCGCCACCACGCCTGCCGGTGGTCAGGGCGGCCAGGGTGGCGGTGCCGAGTGTGCTAAGAAGTGCAACGAGGAATACAACGCCTGCCGAGTCGCTCCCGACGCCAACCAATCTTTCTGTGCCTCCAAGCTGGCCAGCTGTGTCGGATACAACCCCTTCACTGGCGGCAGCTTCATGTCTCCCACGGCCTGCGCCGCCGGTGATGCCGCCACTGCAACCGGCTCCTCTGG
This sequence comes from Claviceps purpurea, assembly GCA_029405325.1. NCBI lineage: Eukaryota > Fungi > Ascomycota > Sordariomycetes > Hypocreales > Clavicipitaceae > Claviceps > Claviceps purpurea. The sequence goes on along the minus strand of CM055783.1, from coordinate 106,613 downwards.
TTCTTCTGGTTCTTCTGGTTCTTCTGGTTCTGCCGGTTCTGCCGGTTCTGCCGGCTCTTCTGGTTCTTCTGGTTCTTCTGGTTCTACCGGTTCTTCTGGTTCTACCGGTTCTTCTGGTTCTGCCGGTGGTCAGGGCAGTGATGCCGAGTGTGCCAAGAAGTGTAACGAGGAATATAACGCCTGCCGAGTCGCCCCCGACGCCAACCAATCTTTCTGCGCTTCCAAGCTTGCCAGCTGTGTCGGCTACAACCCCTTCACCGGTGGTAGCTTCGCATCTCCTACCGCCTGCTCTGCCGCTGCCACTCAGCCTGCTGGCGGAGCTGGCGGAGCCGGTGGCCAGGCCACTGGTACTGGCGCCAATCCCCCTGCTGTCACTGCTGGAGCCGGCCAGATTACACCTGCTCTCGCTCTATTGGCTTTGGGTGCAGTGGCTTTGTTGTAAATGATTTAGCTAAGCTTGACGTTGGGTCAATGATTTTGATGTATTTTTTGGCCGGATATTGGTGTACTGATGTATTTACGGACTCATAAAAGTAGGGTGTGTTAAGAATAATATTAATCTTGAAGTAAAGTAAAACCAATGTTGTCTACAATCTTGAAAGAAACGCACACTGCCCACATTCGCAGTTGCGCGCACATTTGTTCACCTCTGCGATACGAATCAGTGTTTATTACGGTCCCCGCACATGTCGCGGAACATTGCCGCCCATTCGGCCGAACCGTTTTCCGTTTCAAACATCGTGTGTTGATGTTTGGCCGTCTCTTCCATTCTTTTCTGCGCCCGGCAGGTAATTTTTTTTTCGTACACCTCCATCAATGGTGTCAGATTGCGTTGAAAATCGTGCGTATTTGTATTCCTCGACTCGACAAGCTTGACAATTATGTCCGACAGGTCCAGGCTGTCTCGCATGGCCAGGTTCACGCCCTCGCCGGCAAATGGGGTCATTAAGTGTGCAGCGTCACCAACAAGGCTCACGCCTGGCTTAGTCTCCCACGTATGCGTACTCGGCAGTGTGTAGAGGGGCTTGATGTCGAGCTTGTTGCCAGACTTTCCTGCATCGCACGCTACCTTGATAATCTCCTTCCAGGACTGACTCCATCTGCCGAACAGGCTGACATCCTCGACCAGCGTGGGCGCGGCTTCACTGACGATCTTGTCACCCAGCCCGGAGGTTTTGGCGAAGTTCTCATCCGCTGTGCTCACAGCCAGGTAAAAACGAGCTGATCCTCTTGGCCCGCGTTGGCTGATAATGCCGTTACGAAATGCAAGTGCCGTCATGGATCCTTGCCCGAGGAAGTCGGCTAGGTCCGGATGGTCTGTCGTGACCGAGGGCATATCCAGCGTGATGAAGTGCACGCCGGTATAAGTCGGTGGAATGGGCGTTAGATACTTGCGCACCTTTGACCAGGCGCCGTCCGCGCCGACGACAAAGTCAAACGCTTGCTTGCCGTGAATACCGAAATCCACTACTATTTCAGTGTACTCATCTTCCGTGGTCGAGGACGCAATTTCTACGGCCTTGTGGCCCCATTTCATCATTTCAGACGGCATGTTCGAATGCAGGAGTCTCATGAGCGCATGGCGCGAAATTTCCGGCCGAGCATCCGCCGCGCTACCACCAGCGTCATGATAGAGCAGATGTCCATGGCAGTCGTATATCTTGGTCTCCTCGCTGCAGTCGCCGGTTAGGGCCAGGAACTCGTCGAATAAACTACATCGTTTGAGGGCCTTGAGCCCAGATTCCCCGTGCAAATCGAGCATTCCAGACGGTGCATCATAATCCTCATCGTTTGGCTCCGGACGACATTCGAACACGGTGGCTCGAACACCTGCCTTGTTCAGAAGGCATCCAAGAGTGAGACCGCCAGGGCCGCCGCCAATTATGGCGATTCTAGGCTGATAGCAATGCATTAGTGTAACGATGCAGTGAATATAACAAGTGAAGACCAAAGGACGTCGTTGATTGGATATATAATGTCGTTGGTGCGAGTTTCTTTTTGTGATTTGGTGTGCCGCACTGAAGAAACTGTTAGGAGCGACTCTTTTGACTTTATATCTGCGAAAGAACTTGAAAGCTCGCAGTCTGAATGGGATCCCAAACAGGGCAGGAAATGACGCTTCAGGTCCGATCGGAACTTACTCTCGGTGATTAACAAAGGGCCGGAGCACGAAAGCTCAACAAATCCCGTGGCGGTCGCTTCGATGCGGAGTCGTTCCTGTCTAAATTAATCGAATGTGCTATGTATAAGAGCCAGGCCAATCCAGTCGGATCCGAAGACTAAAAAGGGAAAGAGCATTTTCCAAAGGTTTGGCCCGATACACAGCGTTACGACGGCATAGAGGTTTTCCTCTCTGTACTAGGGGTCTTCCCCTATGAGTTATCAAGTAGAAGTTCTAGAACTGGGAAGCCCAGGCCAGCCCGGCTAGCAATTGTTTGGTTGCCAATTACCTACTTGCAGCTGTTCCGCAGTCGCATAATTTTACTAGGTATGACTGTATCACAAGTCGATCATCATGGGTGTAGGTACTACCAACCCCAAACACCTCGACCTCAGGCCTTGCGCTCCTGTCACACAGACCTGTATGGTGCTTCTGGAGTATTTCACAGCGCTGATGTCTGTGTATCTGTCACTCCTTGCTTGCGCTACCGTCAACCCTAAAGGCAAGCACAATGGAGACGTCTGGGCCTGAATTACGGTGCATACCTTCATAGTCTGGCGGAACGTTTCAGGATCATAGAAACATGCGAATCGGAAGTTAACTGCGCACATTCTCCGAGAGCAGTACCTACCTTGCAGGCTCAACTGTTTACAAGTTACGGTACCTATGTATGTCGCCTCGTGGAGCCTAATCCCTTTCACCCTTGCTGCCATTCGTTCAAAGTACTGTGGCTGGCATTCCATGTCAGCCACTGTTTTAACTTTTTGGAACTAGGGTAAAGAAAGTTCACAGACATTGGCGCAATCGACATGAGCAGAAATACAGGCCATTCTTGATATCACTTCCTCATCCAGACAGTATACCTAGGTAGTGTTCTTCAGCTATGTACTCGTATTGGGAATTCTTCAATTGAACTGTCTAACTAAGAAGGAAGACGGAAAGCACAGTGGCGTACGCACATCGTTCACTTCTTCATCGGCACGTGTATCCGCCATCAATGACGATGTCAGCTCCAGTAGTATATGTGCTGGCGTCAGACACCAAGTAAACGTATGCGCCCTTCAGCTCCTTGGCCAATCCGTTGCGACCAACAGGAATCATAGAACGCCACAGCTCCTGGGTCTTCGGATCGATGAAATCGGAGAGGCCGGTGTCAATGTAGCCGGGCGAGATGGAGTTGACACGAGCAAAGTCGCGCCACTCGTTCGCCAAAGAGCGAGCCATGTGAATGCACCCGGCCTTTGCGACATTATAGGATGTTTGCTCCTGAGGATAGTTCGCAATATGACCTGACATGGATGCGGTGATAACAAAGGAGCCACTGCCCTGTTTCTTGAAGTGAGCGCCGACAGCTTTGGCGCAGTACGCAGTTCCGTTGAGATCAATCTGGATGACCTTATCCCATGAAGCAGCGGAACCCTCGATAACACCAGCATCGGCCGTGGCGCCAGCACTAGATATCAGAGAAACGAATTTAGCATCAGGAGAAGCGGATGGGGTGGGGAGCTTGTACGCAGATGTCAGGCCTGAGGCGGCACAACAGATGGGCGTTGAGACTTACTTGGCGATGAAACCGTTAATGGCTCCAAAGTCTTTTACAATCTCGTTGACACACTTCTCCACGTCATCGTAGTTCATCACGTTGAGCTTGTAGGCTTTGGCCTTGATACCATATTCCTTTGTGAGTTCTTCCACGTTCTTTTCGGCACCTTCCTTGCGAGAAGAGTAGGTGATGGCGACATTAGCGCCCATTTCGGCACAGCCTCGAGCAGCTTCAATTCCCATTCCGCGCGGGCCAGAGGCACCGGTCACGACTACGACCTTGCCTTTGAGGCTGAAGAGGTCCGTCAGACGTTCGGCCTTGGGTGCTGAAACGGGCATGGTGGGGGTTGTTTTAACGATGAATGGCTGATGAGTTAATTGAAAATATTGCAAGATAGAATGCTTTGAAGACGTAATAAAGGGAAGCTGGGAGAAGATAAGGGGTTGACATTGAGAAAGAAAGAAACTCGTGAGGAGGCTGGGCCAGGCTTTCTACTTAAAAGCATTGTGGCACTGCTTCCAGCCGAAAGGCATCTGCAGACTGCGACATTTACTCCGTAGGTAGACCGTAGCTGCCATAAAGTCTCGTCCACCAGCCGCGGTGGAATCACCCCATCCGAATCAAACTTCATCAAGGTCCGAGGTTGGGAAGCTGTAAGTGGTGGGGGAGCTTGGAATGGCCGAGTTTGCTGTACTAAACTGGATCCCGAAGTACATTTTTCTTACCTGAATAGCTGGTGAGCCCCACCAATGGCGTCACCATTGTCGGTTAGTATCTGCATCGCCGATTACACGGCCGGTTGCGACAACAACGTAATACCTAAGCAGCAAGTAGAGACCCAGCAGACCAGCGTGTCGATCATTAAAACCAGATAAGCTCAGTGTCTTTCTCTCTCACCGAGTGTATCTAGTTAAAAGGTGTACAAGCCAAAGCCAAGAGGTTTGATTTCCCGGGCACGGAAGCCGCGGTTTTCAACATCAGAGACAAGTTACAACCCTGCGAAAGCTACAACGTCTCCTACCTACCTCTCCGTCAGTACATACCATGATATTTGTACCAGTCCTACGGAGTAGCTACCTACCAGGTACCTGGTACTACGGCTCCTGACATCTTGTACACCTTCCCTCATGAGCATGTACATTTGGGGCGTAAAAAAAAGTTCACGTTCTCAACCACTTTTTGACGCGTGAACGTGAGGTTATTTTGCCAAGGTGTTGTATTTTTGTACTACTCTCCCCAGGGCTTCGGGCTTTTCGGTATCTACTATGTATCCAATATCGTAACAACAAAAAGTGTTCCCTTGAGGGTTTCCTTGAGGATCATTTTTATGGCCGAGATGTACCGTTCGGATTACGCTATTTACGAAGGGACTCCCAATAGTATTGGTGTCGCACGGTATGTACATATATAGGGGTACTTAACAGCACATCAGAGTGGCCAGACGGCTGCGCCCATTCTTTTGGGCAACAGTTATGAGCCCGGGAGGTTAACACCTGCAACTTCCACTTGCCGACGTCGCAAGTTCGAATCCCCTGCGTACAAATACCAAACAAACCACACTTGCGTCCCCTTTGCGATGCTGTTTCAATAGTGCAGGCGCTATACCATGTTAGTGTATAGCTGTAAGTCCTATCGCACTGACAGCTAGGGGGTGTGTCGCACGGTATGTACATATATAGGGGTACTTAACAGCACATCAGAGTGGCCAGACGGCTGCGCCCATTCTTTTGTGCAACAATTGGCAAGTGATTGAAACCAGTACGTTTCCAATTGCTGTTATTGATAGACTCTCACTGAAGACTTTTTGGTGCCATTCCAGACGCACAATCAAGTACGCAAGCTCGCAGCTGCTCCCGTCAATCGCGAAATACCGCAGGCTTTACTCTGTAGCGGCTTGTGTAACATCGCCCATCCGCGTTTGGCGAGGACACGTGATCTCACACAAGATGGGGAGCACGTGGAGTATGGCGGCCCTTTCTTCCCCCCTCCATCAACACTCATCAACACTTCATAGATATGCAGCAGCAATTAGGCCAGCCCTTGAAACTCTCCGTCTTATCTATATCGACAATACAATGCAATAGCATTCAGGCTCAGTCCTCACAGCTAACGAACGTCTCAACCCATACAGGATGGCACAAGCAGCATCAGAAACATCTCCCTTTTCTCGTTTTGTCTTTACGAGTACGACCCGCTGTGACCCTGGATGCCTTCCTCTTAGAAATAAGGCGTAGCACACGTGCGATTACCAATTGGTGTAGACGCCGGCGGTGGTAGAGTATAGGGCCAACACCGTGATAATCTGACTGCAGAGATTGCGATTCAGCGACTGTGAGCTGCGGAACTTGAATAACGACCGGTTAGCGCTACTCCTCCCGAGGCGATCGAGAAATCGAATTACATACAGCGACTGCTCAATTCCACCCGATCGAGAAATCGAATTACATACAGCGACTGCTCAATTGCACCGAATTATAGGCATTGCCCGCCGACAAGTCTTCGATGGCGACAGGGAATGTTCGATACCAGGCACGCTAACGGAATACTGTTACTTTCTCATCGAAAGGCCGAAGCCGCCTCAGGATTGTGCAGTACTCCCCTGCCTCATTGCGTAGAACCAACTGTTCGAGTTCCGATGGTTCTCCTCGAACCAATATGTCCTGCACCGTTATGCGGTGTTTTCAGCCTTTTGTCGATTTAGGCAGACTCAGATCACTCGTGCCGCCTTTTTATGCCGCGCTTGGGGAGACAGACTCACGCATTCACGCGGACGTGCTAACAGTCTCGACTACCTCCTGGCACTATGCGAGAGCATTGCAGTCCCGGGTCGCCTCAGCAGAGGTATGACTTCACTAGCCACTCGAGAGTGCTTCCTAGGTAGCACATGCTAGGTCCAATTTATATCACAGAGAGCATCCAGAAAGGCAAGTGACCCTTCGCGTATCTAAAATCGTTGCTCACTTTCCAGCAAGTGGTGGCAGTAAAAATAGTGCAGTGGCCACGATGATCGATCAAGCAAAAGCAGTGGATCTCGATTCTGTTACACGCGGTGGCACTATAATATCACATAAGGCCGATAATCACAGCCATCCGACACAGCTAGATCTCATCCGCCAGTTGAGCTGAACAAGATCTTAAAGCTGCTGGGCTATTCCTGGAAGAAGTTGGAACTTGGAATGAACAATCCCAGATAGTGGTGTGCATGATCTTGCAGCTTCGGCGACAGCCAGCCTGGCCCCCGTAAGCAAGGACTCTGTGCCGCAATTCCCAGATTCTCCACCACGCTGGGAAGGAGGCAAGCCAAGGCTCGAATCCAAACACAGGAAGTCTCACTGCTCAGCTCGGATTAGATAGCGAAACAATACAAACATCTCACACGATTGCCGACAACTCCATGGCCATTCACATCAATACACAATACCATGTAGAGACTTATGATAGTCTTACATTTCGACTGCAGAGAAAAGCTCTCAAGGATCAAATGGACGACGCCCTCCCTACGTCAATTGCATAGGAGCCAGAGCAGACCATTTTTACGTCGCTCTAGTTCATTGGCGTCCAATGATCCAACACTTTTTCCGTTTAGTTCTGCCTTCACCAGCAATATATATCTTCTTTCATCGTATACTCGTATACATACCGATCCCTTCTTACCAGTATAAGGGTCTCATTCGCGCGATGAAGATAATTTTCTCGAACCTTCCAACGACCACATCAATCAGGAATGTTTAAATGTGCACGATCACAGATGACGAGCCATGGAAGACAGTAATTCCAAACCCATCACTGTAGACATAGGAAGGACAATGGAAGATTGACCGCGCAAGTGTGGCCTACAGGTTCAGTCAGAGGCAAGATCGTCAATGATGTTGGGTGCATTGGTGCAAACTAAGCATCTCCATTACTGACCCGACTGGAGAGTATAGCCCGACGTTTCATCGACAAAAGCATCCCTTACGACTCATTCGAATCCTTGGAGACTATTCAGTCGTTTCACGAGAAAGCGGTCACCCTCGGATCAAAGGATTCTAGTGGGTTCTACGTGCGACCAGCCGACAGCATCTTCCCCGAGTTCTACTTCAATTTTCCGAGGTTCGCCGCTTAATTGGGACAATTTGTCGCAAGCCAGGACGGTCAAACTTCCGATAACATCACGATGGGCTGAGCCTGCGGAGCAAATAACGTGACGGACATTGATTTCATATGTTACCAGCCCAAAGTGTCGCCCAGCGCAGGCGTCAACCCGCGAAAAACTTGTTCTTTGTGATACTACACGCAGTATCAGGGGTTTAACGAAGGAGCTACTTACGCCTGACGACCAACAATCGCAAGAGATTCACGCATCTAATAGGGGAAAGATGAAAAATCGAGCAGTTTGTGCCGCTGCTAATAGCACAAGTGTCTTCATGAGCCGAGGTTATGGGTGAGGGATCGAACCGAGTTGGTGCCTGAGAGGGGAAGAACCGTTAGAGCTCTTGGCTTAAGGCATATGTCATCTTTCAGAACCTTTTCATGGCAGAGTGGGCCGGCTGGTCACGAGAGCGCTCGGAGACTCATCTCAGATGAAATATCAACTTGCATTTCATGCGTACGATCATCCTCAAATATGATCGTCGAGGTCAACCCGGCAATCGATGAAAAGAGCCAGCTTGCTCGAGAGACTCATACAGACGAAGACGAGAAAGCGACAAGGACGACAATGGCCAGAAGCACGCAAGTGCTATGGAGAGCTCTCTGTCAGAAACTCGCTGGCAGGAACAGGCGAGGGTTCCAAGCGAGCCAGAGTAACAGAGTCACGCGCGATGAGCTGAATTCTAAGAGCCAGGGTCCCAGAAACTCGACAATGAATTGACTGGTCGCTACATTAGTAGCGCATTGCCGCTAGTTCTTATGCACTTGCTGTGTGACTGAGCGGTGAACTGAATCAACGCCGACGGGAGAACTTGTTGCCTGATGATCGATCGCGACCAAATGGCCAAGGAGGACACGAAAAGTCGAGGCCATACATAATAGTTCAGATATAAGTAGGAAACATCGAGCCTTAAATTAGTTTGGGGTGTGCGTAGCACAATTACGGTATACAAGGCATGTAGATACATACATATGTACCTTCATAGGAGAAAAGAAGAAAAAAAGAAACAGACCAAACATAGGTATGACCATTGGCTAGGTACCTAATATGTATGATAAACTTAGATAGGTACCTCCTAACAGGAAGTATTGAATCGGTACCTAGGTACCTCACTTTTGTGCAAGCCACAATATATTCACAATTTGTGGTCACTGGTTGTTGTGCACCCAAGAGTCAAGACCCACCATGAAACGCATATCATCGCCGTAGATTGTTTCAAGTTACATAGGTAGGTACCTACCTACCTACCTACTCCGTCTACGGAGAGCTACGGAGAGAGTTCGTTCCTGTGCTGTGACATCTAAAAGCTCATCGACCGCTTTTCAATAAACGGCACTATATTTTCCCTTCAATAGACCAACTTTTGCAAGCGCCCCTCGATCGACAGAATCCAACCTCTCCGATAATGGCAGCGATGTCGAGATCGAAACAGCCCCGGCCAGACATCATAGCAACGCCACGGCGATCGAAGAGGCGAAGAGATCGGCTCAAAAGCGACTCAAGCGACGAGGAACAACAAGGTCCGTCCCGGAAGACGCCTCGCAAGGCGAGTCAGAGTCCAAAACGAGGCACAATAGATGGACAGAACGAGTCCCTGCGCGAGAACATGGGCAGCAAAGAGCTGGCAGAGCCATACCTCCTGACTATTGCTAAAATCCCATTGAAGGCGCTTGACACAACCTAGACCATCGGTCGCAACAGACCGCTCGACGCGGAATATGTCAGGAAGTTGAAGAACGTGTTCAAAAAGGATGGACTGAACCGCATCGCACCAGGGAATCGACTTCTCCGCGTGTGCACCGCCGCCGATATACAGTCCAGCACTATCAAATGGTCTGATGAGAATCCGCAAGATCCACGACACATGTCAGAGATCACCTCATTGCGCTTTGAGGTGCTCGCTGGTCAACATCGCATTGCAGCACTACGAGAATACGTCAGCGATACAGAAAGCGACCCTGCAGAGCTGTGGTGGACGTGCGAGCTTTATGATCAAGGTATGGTGTTTCTCTCCAGCTAGCTTCATCGAGCCCCGTAAATTTGACAAATTATACATGTAGATAGATTACCCATTCGTCTTAATCAGATGATGAGGTTAAAAAAGGGTAGCTTTAATTCCACGGCCCTTTTTTTTTATTTCCACGGCCCTGACAAATTATCAGGGGTGGCTTTAATTCCACCGCCCTAATAATTTGTCAAGTATCCGGCCACATACTGTAAAAATTTTGTTTTGGAGAACTCGATGTCAGAAGTATCGAGTCACGAGATATTACGTGACTAAAAAGGCATTTACATTTACTAGCTAAACGCACGAAAAGTAATGTACCTATTTTGCCCTGCAACTTTTGCCTCTTATTTGCATAGAGAAGATTGTAGAGGTCACTCGTCTTGAATTTCAGTTCGTCCCCAGTATCGGCGGCAGCGTGGCGGAGTGTGTTTAGCAAAAATCTGGGTGCGACCCCCGCTCGCGATAGCTGGTCACTATACTTCTCGACGATTCCTGCCTCTTGGATAGCTGTCCGCCTCTGTGACGCATGTGCAAGGTTCGTTTCCGATGGAGGGTGGTTATGGATGGGATTTACCACTGTAAATGACCAGTTTAGTGTACCTTTCACTTGGAGAGCAGTCGCTTTGAAGGGACAATCGATCAGCCGAGACCCTGCATTAGGTCGCTTCGGACCCTGGGATTCGCTCGAGCTCCGGTCTCTTGGGACACCTCCAATATCGCATTTGAGCTCGATTCGCGCTGACTTGGTTCCCCTGGGGGGGAAGAACGAGCTAGGACTACTGCGTATCCCTTATCGAGTGTATGTTCGCCGAGTTGTTGGATCAATGTTGCGCGATCTTGGGCGGTGAAGTTGGGTGGTAGAAGGAGACGAGGATCTGCGGCCGCGGGAGGATTCATGGGACCGATTTCGATGGGGGATGCGGCGGAACCGCGCTCTCTGTCATCTTCGCTATCGCTGTATGCGACGAGGCGACTGATTGAAGTCATGACGATGCTTCTAAGGTACGCCAAACGGTAATTTCGATGAGGTAGAGAAGGATGAAGTGGTATAGGCTATAGGTGAAGCTATTTGCATTCTAGATTTCTAGATCACGTAATTATGGGCCTCGGCGCGTCGAGTTTTCGCACCAAATTTTTTGATTTTCTGCGAGTCACATGATTTGCAGTAGCCGGATCGGGGGATACTTTACTAATTCCACTAATTATTAGGGCGGTGGAATTAAAGCTACCCAAATTATTAGGGCGGTGGAATTAAAGCTACCCAAATTATTAGGGCGGTGGAATTAAAGCCACCCAAATTGTCAGGGCGGTGGAATTATCCAAAATGGGCCGTGGAAATAAAAAAAAATGGGCCGTGGAATTAAAGCTACCCTTAAAAAAACGCACCGATCCGAAAACGCCTGATAGCCACGCGCAGGTTTGGCTGCAATTGGTCAACGTCCCCCACCTCACCACCAAGAGACGAGGAGCTTGGCGACAGTGACGCCGAGCAAATGGCTCCAAATGGCTCTTAACTATTCCCGCCTCAATGCTTTTCGGATTGGCGGCGAGCCTAAGTTTCCGGCCCGGCGACTAGCCATATTCTGGAACAATCTGCCCTGGCGACGCGTCATTACTCAATGGTGCCGGACGCGCTTGGGGATGGATACCTTTGCCATCTCCTTGACGGAGTGGATGGCGGGCCTGCGTATTGACGAATACTATGTACCTGGTATTTTGGGCTGATGGAGTCGGCACTCAACACCCTTCGATCCCTGCCTCTAGATACGACGATACACATCGGTTCCTCTGACTGGGACCAGTTGGCCGTTGAGTTTGCGACGAGGGGAGATCTGACGCCAGATGCACTGGCCAAATTCTACAACGTGTTTGGTCGCAAGCGGAGGCGAAGGCACGGTCTGCTGACGTCTCTGAGTGATTCCGAGTACGATGCCTTCTACCGGCACATGACGACGGCCGACCAGCATGACTTTTCCTCGCCGCATCAAATTCCGAGATCACATCTCGAGGCTATGGTCCAGGTCCTCCACCACATTATCGCATGGATCGATCTTGAGATGATGGTCACATTACTCCAGCAAAGTCGTGGAGACCATCCCAAGCGGCAAGCCTCTGATCCGCACGTATCTCAGATCTGCGGGACGCGTTGCGCAACTTGGGGTGCGATCCACGAACGGCGACAATTTTTACAAACTTTGGGACCGGTACAAGTTGTATGTGGGTCACCTGTGGGGCGACCACTTTGTACCCGTCCATGCACACATTCAGTGGCTGTCCTTCACCGCCTTCCGTTGGAAGCGCCAGTGCTTCTCCAGAGCTTCCCGCCGTCCCAGCGCCTCGATAGCGGCCAATACCCCCCGCGAGTGCTAAACTCCGCTGCAACTGCGCCGCAGCGTCTCGATAGCGACCAATACCCCCCCGCGAGTGCTAAAGCTCGCTGCAACTGCGCTGCAACAGTGCTGTGCGGCGCTGTGTGCCAGGGGTTCTCTCCGACTCATAAGTCAAGGTTATCACGAGAACTAATATGCTCTTGTTGAAGGCGTTGATAAGGTCAAAAGAGCACAATTTTCACTGCTCCGAGTGCACCGCAGTACCAAATAATCGATACTGCGAGGCGAAGGCCATCATCGGCATATTCTTCCATCACGAATTGAGAAAATCAGTATATTCGCTCCATGTAAAAGTTTGCCGTTTGCAGCCATGCGAACCGATGAAAACCCATTTTGGGTTTTCATCGTTTCCTGGCAGAAAACGGCGAAATGCCATGTAATCTTGGCATTATTCCCTAATGCAGGCATTTACGCGAGCCCGGCTAGCGCGGTACCTCATGAAGTTTGTAAACCTAAAATCTATGCATTTGAGAAAATTCCCATATCTTTCTAAGCGTGATGGCAAACGAAAATGGCTAGCGCGATCAAAATATGCAACTAAGGTGGATGTGCAAGAGCTTGCAAAAATTGTCGCCGTTCGTAGATCAGGCCCTTGGGGTGCGATCCACGAACGGCGACAATTTTTACAAACTTTGGGACCGGTACAAGTTGTATGTGGGTCACCTGTGGGGCGACCACTTTGTACCCGTCCATGCACACATTCAGTGGCTGTCCTTCACCGCCTTCCGTTGGAAGCGCCAGTGCTTCTCCAGAGCTTCCCGCCGTCCCAGCGCCTCGATAGCGGCCAATACCCCCCGCGAGTGCTAAACTCCGCTGCAACTGCGCCGCAGCGTCTCGATAGCGACCAATACCCCCCCGCGAGTGCTAAAGCTCGCTGCAACTGCGCTGCAACAGTGCTGTGCGGCGCTGTGTGCCAGGGGTTCTCTCCGACTCATAAGTCAAGGTTATCACGAGAACTAATATGCTCTTGTTGAAGGCGTTGATAAGGTCAAAAGAGCACAATTTTCACTGCTCCGAGTGCACCGCAGTACCAAATAATCGATACTGCGAGGCGAAGGCCATCATCGGCATATTCTTCCATCACGAATTGAGAAAATCAGTATATTCGCTCCATGTAAAAAGTTTGCCGTTTGCAGCCATGCGAACCGATGAAAACCCATTTTGGGTTTTCATCGTTTCCTGGCAGAAAACGGCGAAATGCCATGTAATCTTGGCATTATTCCCTAATGCAGGCATTTACGCGAGCCCGGCTAGCGCGGTACCTCATGAAGTTTGTAAACCTAAAATCTATGCATTTGAGAAAATTCCCATATCTTTCTAAGCGTGATGGCAAACGAAAATGGCTAGCGCGATCAAAATATGCAACTAAGGTGGATGTGCAAGAGCTTGCAAAAATTGTCGCCGTTCGTAGATCAGGCCCTTGGGGTGCGATCCACGAACGGCGACAATTTTTACAAACTTTGGGACCGGTACAAGTTGTATGTGGGTCACCTGTGGGGCGACCACTTTGTACCCGTCCATGCACACATTCAGTGGCTGTCCTTCACCGCCTTCCGTTGGAAGCGCCAGTGCTTCTCCAGAGCTTCCCGCCGTCCCAGCGCCTCGATAGCGGCCAATACCCCCCGCGAGTGCTAAACTCCGCTGCAACTGCGCCGCAGCGTCTCGATAGCGACCAATACCCCCCCGCGAGTGCTAAAGCTCGCTGCAACTGCGCTGCAACAGTGCTGTGCGGCGCTGTGTGCCAGGGGTTCTCTCCGACTCATAAGTCAAGGTTATCACGAGAACTAATATGCTCTTGTTGAAGGCGTTGATAAGGTCAAAAGAGCACAATTTTCACTGCTCCGAGCACCGCGTACCAAATAATGATACTGCGAGGCGAAGGCCATCATCGGCATATTCTTCCATCACGAATTGAGAAAATCAGTATATTCGCTCCATGTAAAAAGTTTGCCGTTTGCAGCCATGCGAACCGATGAAAACCCATTTTGGGTTTTCATCGTTTCCTGGCAGAAAACGGCGAAATGCCATGTAATCTTGGCATTATTCCCTAATGCAGGCATTTACGCGAGCCCGGCTAGCGCGGTACCTCATGAAGTTTGTAAACCTAAAATCTATGCATTTGAGAAAATTCCCATATCTTTCTAAGCGTGATGGCAAACGAAAATGGCTAGCGCGATCAAAATATGCAACTAAGGTGGATGTGCAAGAGCTTGCAAAAATTGTCGCCGTTCGTAGATCAGGCCCTTGGCGCGGAGCAACGGCATGTCGAACTTCAAGGCCAGCAACAAACAAGCTATCGACATGCAGAAGACCATTCTTGATTTTGCACGAGAGCACGTGGCCGAGTTCTTAAGCTGCCCAGCACGACTCACCTTCTTCAAAGGAGCTTCTGCGCTAAACTTGACGACATCCGACTACACAACACGATTTGTGTACGGTGTCTGGACTCATTTGCTCCGGTTCACGCGAGAGTATATTGCCACCATTATCAAAAGCCCGACTGATCTTCTATGAAGAGTGGGACAGGGTGGCTGTCACTTCGCCAATGCCGGTGGAGCTGTCCGACTCGTTGTCTAGCGTCATTGCGAACGCAAGAGATGCCGCTGCAAAGGCGAAAATCACGCGCGCTGGGCAGGAAGCGTTGGAGATTATCCAGAAACCTGGGAATAGTCAAGGAGGCCGGGCGTCAGGAACTGCAGAGTCACATTCTTCTATCAATTCCACCGATCTGCCACGCGCTCCTGCTGCGATGTCGCGGCCCAAAATAGAGAATGGACGATAGGACAAGCGATGCACATCTCGACAAGGATCTGCGGGTCGCAGCGTGTCGACACTAAGCAGCACAACCGTTTCATCGGCACCGTGTGACAGCATTAGTACAGCCACTGCTAAAGTATAGACGGAGATTGAGGAATACATGAGCTTCCCAGCCGTCCAGCACCATCAGCAATATACAGTGGATTGATTATAGTGTTACTACAGTCTAGCGTCCATACTTGTGATTTCTAGAGATAATTGTAGGATTTCGCAATCCGAGTACAGTATAGCGACTATTTTGGTCGGCCAGAGTGGCAAAACAACAGAACTACCTCACATGATATCAAACACTGCGACAAGGGCCAATGTTAGGGGCTTGGACCTGATTAATGTCAACTCAGAACGCAATAATCGACTGTGACTCTCTATGGATCTGATGAGGCAGTTTCCTTCTACATACCTCTGAGACCTCGGGGAGCCTGCGTCCTTAATTTACACAAGGAACTCAGATAATGAATATTGCCCGCACCGTGGTAACGCCGCGGCTTCGCCCCTAAAATTAAAACAACATCAGAATCGAAATCAGCGCACCTGATTACCACTCTCCCTGATGGCGCATCAAAGCCGTCCCGTTCGCGGGCCGGAGGTCAATCGGGGAGGGCGTGATCTGCACAGCAGCCACCAAAACACAGAAGACCAAAACGAAATCGCGTCGCTCCCGCAGCGGGATAAACTACCGGAATACCAAAAAACAGCTTACGACATAATGGCCAGATGGATAGGTCCTCTCCACCAGGAGAAAGTGTGGATGGATTTCCGTTCCATGGTGCAGGTCGTGGAAGAACTGGGAGCAGAACGAGGATGGGCGGAAGGGCGCGACCGACGCGTTCCCGAGACTTATCAAAAATCAGCAATACCTGACCTTAGAGAATCATCGAGGGAGCCGTTGCTAAGGCCCTTAGCAAGACTCCCACCGCAGCATCGTCGTGGGCTGGCTGCCGTCGCAGCGCGTGGCGGCGCCGTCGGGACCGTTCAAACTCCGCGTGCCACCCCTTTAGCCGTCTCCTCGCGTGTTCATCGAGAAATTGTCATCAAATGATCGACTATTGCACAGGCTGTAAACAGAATACAACCGGAAAATATTGTTCTGGCCGTAAACGCGGCCATTGGGAGAGACGTCGCGGTGGCAGCACGCCGTCTCCAAATGGCAAAGCGGCGACACAGTGGTAACCTTCCGAGACGCAGCTCGACCACACATTGAAGACAACACATGGATACAAACCGCCTTTGGGCCGAACGCAACGATAAATCACCGAGTATTCAGCATCATTGTAAATCTTTCCCCGTACGGCTGTCATCAAACAAAAGCACTGACGAACTATTGAAAAACCTCACCGCAGCAAACGGTCCGGGGATGGCAAGAGCTGCCTCACGGAAACCCCACGGGATCGCAACCTACGGCCCGTTGATTATAAGTTTGGGCACATCGCCGCCTTTTGCGCGGCCCTCGCGAGATGTGGCCGCTGCTCCGCTAGTAAATACGCTGGAGGAGACCGAGAGTGCGGCGCTCTCATCGGAATATTGAGAGAATGCTGCATAAACTGCTCCGGCACGCATCCGTCTTGGTCACGCCAGTGCCCTATCGCGAACAACCGATGGAACCAAGCCCGAGAAGCCTATCTTCGACGATCGATGACCTTCTCCAACCCGGAATCTTTCGACGATCTGCCCCCCAGGGGACGACAAGCCGACGAAACATCCCCCGAGGCCCCTCCGCGGAGGAAAGTCGGGAGGCCGAAGGGGAGCAAGACAAAACCAGTAGCGGAGCGCACACTCCGCCCTCGACTCCCCAAGCCAACAGACCCAGCGACCACGCAGCAGGAGGCTGTCAACAATCTGGAAGGGGTGCTCATGAGTCATGTCCTGAGAGAGCCTTGGCTTCTGCAGCTATGTTCTTCTGCCCTGCACCACGCCTCCGGCGAGGGAGGCCTGACTGGCCCGCAGGCACCTAGTCTAGGTATGTATTGATAACGTAACGGGGCCCGAGAGCCCGACAGGTTCTACCAGAGGTCCAGAGCACAAGGGTTTTCCTCCCTGTCCTAGGGTTTTTCCTTTGTGGAGTTCAGAAAAGCAGAAGTACTAGAACTGGGCAAGCTACAGCGAGCCTTGCTAGAGTAATTAATAATAACAAGGAACTCAGATAGAAAGAGGTGTCGGAGTTCGGGAGTTGCCCTTCGTTCTGATCCTTCGCTTCTGACTCCAACTTACATCTCAAGCGTTGTGGCTCCTCCAATCTCGCGTGAGTCGCTTCGGCGATCTACGGAGTAACTTCTAACTCACGCGGTGTGATCATGCGCCCTCGCTTCTCTCTTCTGTCTCACGTGGCGTGTCACTGTGCTCTGAGATGCAAGTGCGCTGATACGTGTGATCAACACTTACATGATTATGTGGATCGATACAAAACAAAGATATCCGAGACTGCATTGAAAGCAGCCCATCTGCATTGCTCCTACTGGAGCCAGGAGAGTATGGCCCGGCGCTTCATCGACAACAAACTAGTGGTAACACGCCTCCTTCGAATCGTCAGAGGCAGCAGGTTATTCATATGTTGCAAGAGAAGAAGACAACCAATTTTGAATCAAAGCGTTCTGATAGCGAACGAAGAAGACCGCACAGCGTTTCATGCTCTTATTCGCTTTCCGCTTAGGGGCCGACAATCACATTGTGATGATGCAACTTGGGCCCAGTGTGGAGGTTCATCCAATTTTTGCCAAGGGGTAAGAATACTCGCCGAGATCTGCTCCATGAGGTGCATGATGATTCTGGGGCGTTGCTTGTTGGCCGAAGATGATAAGGTGCAACACGTAGACACGTAATACTCGTATGTACCCGTACGGAGTAGGAGGTATGTATCTGAACATTGATGTCTTTGCTCCTCTGCTCATTTGGGCAACCCGCATGTAACTCGCACAGCTGACCCTCGCTGCAGCCTGCTGACAGGTGCCATGATCCATCAGTGAGTGCCTCGCCCTATTATTATTACTCGGTCAATCTATCGAGGTTCACTCCGTACAAGCGCCGTGAGATGCGATAGGTACCTAAGTACCTAGTACTGAGACATTCGCATTCTAGACCGGTAACAGTTGCTTTCTTGACTTGACAAGACCATCAACGAATCCAATAATTCAATCACACTGGGATACGTTAAACTAGCCGTATACCACGAAATGCCACGTCATGCCAAGCCATCCCCAGATTCCAGGCGTTCGCGATAATTCCGATGGCACATTATGCTTCGCCTCGCTTTGTGGGTGGCGCATAGAAGGCAGGTACATACCTAGGTACACAGGTGCATAGGTACCTGGTAGTGGTACATACGGAGTAGGTGTACGGATATGTACCGTGTGTCTCTTTATGCACGTGACCCCACACATTCGTTGACGACAACTCTTCCCATTTTTGCTGGAGCTCGTGCTGGAGCACTTGTTCATCCTCCTCATCAGTACACACCTGGGTAGGTAGGTATGTATTGCGATCCACGCATTGCAAAGCGGCAAGTATCGATACCTGACCGCGTCTGGGGTTTGGTAAGTAACGCGCTTGACTTTCTATCACAAATCCGACTAGCATGATGAATTTTCCCTTGTGAAATTACCGCGGCTTATGACACTCGTCGTCGAGTGGCCTGATTACGAAATATTCAACAAAACTTCTGACTGTATTCTGTCATTCCATCTATGCAAGTCGTGCATCATCTACGTTTTCAGTCAGATCGCTAATGGAAGTTGCCATCTCAGATAGGCAAACCAGTGCTCTCTACCCGACCACACGTCTTGTTCGACACACTGTGCATACCGTTTTCAGACATCGGCTCTTTTCTGTCCGCCTTCACTCACGCAAGTTTCTTGGTCCCCATTGCCCAACCATAGTCTCCGACTTGGAAGATTCTATGCTGCTGCGTGTACAGGATCCGTTGCGCGATGCAGTTTCTTTCACAACTACTGGCCTCTTATTTGGTCACACTACGTAGCCCTCCCCGAGCCAGCGTTTAAAAACATGAAATAAACCTCATCATAATTTTGCAGCCTGGTCAGATGCCAGAAACCATGAATGCAGCCTAAGTCATACCTTCCAAGGTCGTGATTTCTGATTTCTGATGTCTTCGCTCTTCATTTTTGCACGAGGCAATCCGTTACCTTCTCAAAGCGCAGACGCAGTCCCGCATGACGGATCAAGTATGTCATGGACTCGACTCTGATTGACGGGTTTAGGTAATGGTTAGCAAAACGTTACGCTCAAGGCAAAGGACGGCGACAGCACTTCGGCTTCATCCTGGGTAGGTTGGACTTGGTTTCATGAGAAACTACGAGTCCACCAGCGGCGATCGGCTGTCCGCTATTGTCCGGCGGATGGCTCGCAACCCAATTGCTTACGACCAAGTTTGTACTGTTCAAATAGCTACATCAACCAGTTTCCAACGTCATTTTAGTGCGAGCTTATGCGATTCGACGGCAAAAGGCTCAGTGAGTATGCCGCTCGGCGGTTTCGTCTCTTGAATGCAGACATGATCAACATGCTCTTGCCCTTCAATCCGATGTTCTGAGCTGACCATAAATCGTGGCATTCTACGTGGCGTCCCCCAGCGGTGAACTGAGAAGTATGTGCGGTAATCCTAGACACAAGGCTGAGTGGGGCACTCTCATTTTGCCCGGTGCTTTGATATAGAGGCAGCCATGCCCTGCTATTCAATACGCAAGAGTACTCGTCCGAGGTATGCTCCTTGCTTTTCTCACTATTCGATTATGGCTTCTCTTATCTCAGCAGAAAACGAATGGTCTCCGCTCAAGGCGGTGATCGTTGGCAGAGCAGAGCACTCCGCCTTTCCCTCCGAGCCCCGCGCTGTTCTTGAGGCGAGCATGCCAGCAGAGCATATCAATGAGTTCAGATCAGGAAACCCATTTCCCACCGAGATCGTTTCTAAAGCACAGGCAGAGCTTGATAATTTTGCCTCAGTTCTGCAGCAGCATGGCGTCAAAGTCTACCGACCAAACGAGGTGGACTGGCTAAAAGTTGGTGGCTACACTGGGTCCATGCCTCGGGATGCCTTGATGACCGTCGGTAACACGCTGATCGAGTCTCCCTTTGCCTGGGCTTGTCGACGTGAAGAGGTCGAGCTAGGATATTCAACCATCTTGAGTGAGCTGTCGTCGGGCAGCGGGCCAGCGCGCATCTGCCGTGCGCCAACAATCGTCGGCAGTGACACCATTTACGACCAGTCCTTTCTGAATGGCACCCGAGGTAAAAGTTCCACAAACCATGACACTTTTGTTTGGTCCATCAATAACACGCGTCCGGCATTCGACGTGGCGGATTTCATGAGGCTCGGAAAGACACTCGTCGGGCAGTTGAGCCATGTCACCAACATGAAAGGCATTGAGTATCTGCGAGCCCAGGTCCCCGACGGCTATTCGATCGAGGTGCTGCAAACCACTGACGAACGCGCCATGCATCTCGACGCAACGTTCCTCCCGCTGCGCCTCGGCTTAGCCGTTTTCAACCCAGATCGCGTAACAGAGGAAGAACTTCGGAGCCACGCCGTCTTTACGGACTGGGACCTGCGTCCTTGTCCGATCAAGCCAAACCCACGAGGGCTCTCAAGTCCTCCTATGTACATGTGCTCACCATGGCTGGTTCTCAACGCGCTCAGCCTTGATGAAAAGAAGATATTCGTTGAGGAGCGGGACGTTGAGTTCGCCAATTGGCTCAAAGAAGAATTTGAAATGGAGCCAATCATGCTGCCATTTCAGCATGTCAATTGCCTTGGTGGCTCCTTTCACTGCGCCACGGTCGACCTCGTGCGGGAGTAGAAGTGTCACGTGTGGACACACTTGCCCCAACTGTGGACATGCATGATGCCGCATACGTCATTGAGGGCATTCGCATTGCAGAAGCGGCACGGAGCTCACCTCCGATCACACTTGTCCACTGTGGACGTTCCGCATACGTCATTGAGGATATTCGCGGCTCGGTATCATCTCCGAGCCAGCAGGAAGCGGAGGAGAGTTATTGAGGAGAGCAGACATGTTAGCCTGACGTTCATGTATTTATAGATGGTAGAGTCGCCCTCTCAAGGCTTGGGGACAATTGAGTCCGCCAGAGTCCTTTTGAGAGCCAAAGCCAACTATTGTGTTTCGTCTTGATCATCTATATCGTTCCAAGCCCCGTGAAACCGGCTCTTGCCACAAGAAGGATAACAGACGAGTCGGTCCAATTCCATTGCTGAGCACCGAGGGACTGCGAGCTGGATTGTCACGAAGCGAATCGATAATCCATTGAATCGAGGTTCGACCCCTTAGATCAAGCCGATCGTGAGCTTGGAGGAAAATCGAATTGTTCACGCTCGCAAGGGTTAGCCTGGTGTTCATACAACTCAACAGGACGCACAACAGGAGCAACGGGCGCGAAGCTATAAGAAGCGCTGTTTCAGCGGCAAAGGCGTTCCTTATTGTCGTATCGGCAGTACGCCGATGTATGAATGAGGCATGTTATACAGGGAACTGTGCTTTGAAGTTTGCAGTTACACTCCCACGCAAGAGCAGTGCAAGTAGTTGGTAAATTTAAATATGGGAGAAAAGAAGCCTCCAGAGCATGGCAAGTGGCTTACACCAGGTAACTTGCGTTATATGTGCCGGCCCATGTAGCCACGGCCCACAACACTACAGTAATATGGCCTTATGGCGTCAGAGGTAGACCTGGAAATGTCGATAAAGTCGGAACGATCAGTATTACACACGGGATTGCTGAAATATATTGTAGTCTATAGACAAGTCTAACTCGATAGCGATAATAGTTTAGCTCGAACTGCGCGCCACCAACCTTAACCACGTCAAATTGAAGCCTGCGCTGCAGCAAGTGAAGTTTGTGTGAGAAATGCAGACACGCCTTTTCCTTTGCTGATGAAGATTTTCGCCAGATCAGATTCTCAATATGACGCTAGGTACGCGGTCAACGACATCTGTCACGGCTGGTCACAGCGGGCACAGTGGGTGAGCCGGCGATGAAGCTCTATAGAACAGGAATAGACTAATAAGTACACAGTAGCAGAAAGAAAATATTTAAGAGATGTGCCGCCGGCGTTGAGCCAAGAGATAGGCTGATCTGCAACGGTCACGTCACTTTCGTTGACATTCGTGTCACGTGACTAAGGAACGCTGGCGGCTGGGCGACGGGTCACTGGTCACTGGTCAGTGGTGGCAGCGAACCTCAACCTCCGCAAAGAGACGAGCCTACTCCGTACAAGTAGCGTTAACTTACACGTAGGTACAGCGACATCAAGCATACATACCTTGTACATCGATACTATTAGATTCCTGAACCCTCAGTGCGAAATGCAGTCTTGTTGAGCTTGCGCAACCATCTACGCAGGTGGTTGGTACCCTCTCCAGCAGATCGACCTAATAATGACTCCAGTATTCACAGGCACGCCGCACAACTCGCCAACGTTAGATCGGATAGTACCAGCAACTACTCGACTCTCTGTTGCCCATTTAGTATTGAGTCAGGGAAAACCCTCTGAAACTCGCGACCCAGTAGTCAGATGACGACGTTGAGAGATTTGTCAACAGGAAATTCGCAGCTGGAGATATCTCCGGCGGTTCGCCTGCGACATCAATTGCTGCTGAAGTCCGACTTGTCTCCGGCGTCGTGCACTTCTGCACGCCGTGAAAATGAGGTCGGATGGGCGCCAAGCTCTGGAAAGTCCAGCAATTCGTCTGACGCGCCTTCGCCGACCGAGCCTCGATCCCCCGATCCTGTTGTCCCCGACGACGACGATCCTGACGATACAACGGGCAATGCATACAAGATGACAAGGTTGCTGGTATCGCTGTAGTGATCGCCAGAGACAAGACGAAGAAGGAGGCCCGGGCGCGAAGGATGTGACGCTCTCGACAGGTCAACTACCGCTTGCTGCTGCGTTCCGGTATGCCGATCCATCGCGCGAAGAGTCGAGGTTATCGTCGAGGTCCTCATGCACATTCAACCGATTGAAGATCTTCGCGGTCTACCGGTACACATCCGCACCTTACAATAACGATTGTTCAGCAGCCGTCCGGCGTCCGTTGCCGGCCATGCGACGAACGACTCTTACACTTGCAAGACGAAGAAGAAGATCGAGCCCCGAAAGACCGACAAGGAGGGTACCTTGATGTGCAAATTCGACTTCGTGACCGCAAGATGCCTGAGACCCGCTCGCAATCAGATAGCTACCTATGATTACTGGCCTAGCAGATCGAACCGGTGGCATCGTCGGTCACGTGTCGGGCGTTCGGCAGGCTCAGTGGTGGGTAGATTCAATACGGACAACGCTAGACTGTGTCAAGATGTACGATTGTACTACTCTCTGTCCCTCTGGCTTTGTGAGTCATCGTGATGGACGTGATAACTGCGAAGATGGCAAGTGCACTATGCACTTTGCGATGGTGTCACACGCGTAGGCGCACTGGCCCACCTCTGGCACATTTCAGCCGGGGGACGCCGTGCAGTGAAGGTGATCGCGCAGCGTTTGACGGCACAGTTTTTGCTCACTACGCACTCCTGGTGTAGGACTCAGGAGCGCGGGTGGACAGAACCCCGAGGATATGGACACAGTTGCGAGAGTCAGTGACATTCGGGATACTCAGGCGGTTAGCCGGGGACAGAGCCTGAGGTCCATATACACATACATCATCGCTGCCCTACCCAGGACTCAGAGGGAATCACACGCCTCTAGAGATCCTTGTAGAACCACAGTGGATTCTTACGTTCTGAATTGACATTCATCAGTTCCTAGTCCCAAATATTGGCCCTTGTCACAGAGGGGCCCCTCTGTTGGGTCGGCCCGGGCTTGACGGATACAGCTATCCAGGCGGGCATATCAGGATCTAGTAGATTGAGAGATATTACTTCAACAAGGACATAATATCGCTTCCCAGATGGGCCCGCACCTATATCGCGCCATCGAGGGAGTTTACCTTGTGACAAAATCCGTTCCAGCCGCCCACCGTTCGGAGCTCAGCTCTCTCATTCCACTATCGTAACATCGTTTGGGCTCTTCGGCGCGAGCAAAGCCGATATATTCGGAGCACCCAACCTCGTATGTGAGTTAGAGGGAAAGAACGTGGCGGTCAGCATGTTTGTCTGTGTCGTCATTGGCGCCTTCGTGAGTGACATCGGCCCGCGCGTTCAAGACAGACACGTGAAGCTTCCCTTTAACGTCTCTTCTTTTTATCATCGTCGCAAAACAGTTACTTTACTAAGCTAGTAATTTTGAGCGATAGATTCACTTTTACCAATGCTTTTGTCTATAGGCCTAACGCAACGATACGATGCAGTGAGGGTACCCTCAACCTTCCCCTTCTTTTCGATACTGCCCGGGCATGAAAGTGTTCGTGGCATGATGGAACTTCACCCAGGGAGGACAGCCGGCTCAACCCTCGCCTCTGACGGCAGGCTAAGAAGATACGATTGACAGCCACGAACATGAAGAAACGATGACCAAGTATGGCATCGAAGATGACTGGCATCTGATGGATGCCCATGGTTTGCTGCGCCTCCTCCACCAGTGACCGAGATCACGCCTTGCTAACTCTTTGCCCTAGATGAAGAACTGTCTCCTATCTCGATCGAATACGAAGCCGTCCGACCAATACCAGAGATAAATCGTGCGATTATTCTCCATTGATATACTGAGGTCAGAGGTTACGGTTGAACTTGGCGATCACTTCCGCAAGATCCAGTTACCTCCGATATGTATTATGGCGATGAATTTAGTCAGACCACACCCATACGGTCTCCTAAATAACGCTGAACCTGATACATGGCTGTATGATCAGCCTCTAGTATAATAGTATTACAATTTACGGGGCTAGCTCAAGAATACGCATATCAGGCCGCCGGCCCGCCGCTGAGAAACATTCCTTGCGACCAAGCGCTTCAGCGCCTTACGAAAGAAATATTCAGCCCGTACAATCCAATAATGTTCCAAAAGAGTCAGTGGACAGTGGCCACTACTTCGAACTTTAGAAGTGGCCGCAATGTCTGCCGTATGTCTCAGCTCTATGGCTGGTACTCAAGTGAGATCGCGAAACAGCTTCCAGAGGTCATCAGTCAAGGTCGAGCAATAAAAGTCCCAGCGCCGCAATAACACCTGTCACCAAGGTCCAACTGTAGGTTTACCATTCTCGCGACTGCAATCTTTGATAACATGCTCTTAGGTTCGACTCCAATTCGCGTAACGCTTTCTCTCTATTCGAATAACAACCTCTCGCAAACGGCTCCGGAGACCGGGACTGAGCAACGTCACACTGGATTCGTAGAGCCAGGTAGAATCGGAGGAGGCTTGGATGTTCTGCAAGATGTCATGAACCGGTATGACAGAAAGATGAACATTTTGAACACGCATGCTGGTGTGTATCTCGCACAACTTGCTGCCGAGTGTGGCGGCTGCCCGATTCACATTGGAACCTAGACTACTTAGCCAAGCGAAGCATAATTCAGTCTTTCGAGCTGTGGGAAAGCTACTAAGAAAAGTGGCTCTAGAATATACACGCACGCGATTCTCAATACGAACTTCCGAGACGCCGCTGCAACACTTCTCAAACGAAAGGGATAGAGAGACGATGAACCGTGAACGCTTCTTCTATAGGGCGCCTAAATGATCGTTCCGAAACCAGCTTCCAGCATCCAACGACTAATTTACAAGTGCCTTCGGCTTACAAAACTTAAAAGTCATGGACCGGACTCGGAGTGAAATCTGTATATGGAGGTCATCGTTTGCTTAGAACACGAATATGTCGTCCGAAGTCTCGATCGACATCTGTTGGACCACCAAGTCTACCCGCGCCGCGGTCGAAAAGCCGTATCGCAAATTTTGATGTTTTGCCGCTCGGCACTAACTGTATCCGATTTAGGGTTCACCCCCCCACGAGTGCTAGTGTCGCCTAGATCAGGACTCGCATGAGACAGAAGCCGACTGCTGATGGTAGAGGCGGAGAGCTACGAGGAGCTTACTTGTGAGCACGGTAAAGAGAAGAAGGAATCAAGGATTGTACCTCGGCGGACCGTGATGATGCGACAGATCCAATCATGCGTGATGGAAAATGAGAGAGGAAAACCTCATTTCGTCCCATCCGGCGTTGACAGCGTGACAAGCGCAAGCTTGGATCCCAATTAGCCAGTTTCCCATCTTCCAAAAAGTCCACCTAGAGCCATTTGAGAGCCCGATGATGCCCCCCTTCTGCTTCATGACGAAGACCACGGGCGACTAAAAGAGACGAGTGAATACTCTTACATTCTTACCGGTCTGATGAACTGCAGTCTGCACTGAGTTCATCGGGTCGAAGCTTCTTCTGCTCTCTAATAACAGGATGTGACGAGGCGAGGCCAGATACAAGGCTATTCCAATCACCGCAAGCAGCTTCTGACTGGAAATGTGCAGCGTATGCCGAATATATGGACTGTGCGGTACTCGGAGTGCGTAGAGTAGAGAGCTTCTGAGCTAGGCTTGAATATAACGTGACAAGGGCAAATGGTTGGGCTATGTCCTTTGGTTCTTGCTTCTTACTCCCGCCGTATGACTCCTGCGATCTCGAGTCTTCGGGAGGTGTGACTCCCACTTTTGTCCCACGTGGTGCAAGCTTGCTTCCACATGCACGGCCAGTCTAGTCTGTTGGCTCATGGAAAAAGACGTGTTGCGTTGAGTCACGATAACAACCACCCGTTTCCCACCGGGAGTTAGTAAATCGAGCGATGAGTTGATTTGGGTAAAGGTGCCCGCATATTCATGGAGTGGTTGAAGATTGTTAAGATGTATCCGCGAGGGTGAGTATACGCAGTGAGTGAGCGGACACAAGTATAGTTATTAGTGTTTCAGTAATAGCTATCAAAGAAGTCAAGAGAAGAGAAGGAAAGAGGGAGAGGGGTGGTCTTATATATAATATACCACACAAGGTTGACCATCACCTCAAGAGTCGACCCTCAGCACATGCAAGTTGCACATCGGCCCTTAACGCGTACGTACTGAATCCTGAGAGTCAGCGCGTCTGAGCCATTGAGCCAACGGGACTCAAACCGTACCCACCGGTTGAGGCGGCGATTCCAACGAAGGCGGCGGTGGTGGGGAAAGCGGTCTACGCGAAGACTTCTTTGGAAGAGATTCAGATAGATGGCGGACTCATGCAGTCGGTTCTTGCCAAATCACGACGAGCAGAATTCCGCAAGGTGTGACAATGACTTCGTCGATGAAAGCGAATGGTCCGCCGTCGAAGTGGGAGGTCGTGACAGTGCCTCAGCCTGCGCATGTCGATGAATGGTAAAATATGCACCGCGACAGCAAGTGGAATATCTGACTAGCGCGCGAGTATCTACGTGAAGTGCTGAAGCAAGTTCGAGATGTTGCCACTCTTCTGCGTTTACGCTGCTGGCAGTCAGCTATGGCAAGACTCCAGAATATCATCTCTCAAGTTCAACATCAATTTACAGAACGGTCTGTATCCGGGATCGGAACGTGTTCCCGATGTATGGTGATGATAGTGGCACTGTTTTAACAAGACTGAGACCGATGAAAGTTCAGGCATTCAGAAAATCGTACGGCATTCCTCGCCGTGGCACTCTGCGTAGATCTTGGTAACGGGTGAGTTTGACGTGAGTGTAGGTGCACACATATGCATGTCACATGTGGAGCGATAACAATAGACCGCGAGAGACGGCGAAGTTGACAACGATTTTGCGGCAAACAACAGAAGAAGACATCGGGCACTCACTGGGCACGCCGCAAATCAGACGCAGTAGTATGCTTTGGATTGATTTGGGTGGCTAATTTGCCGAGAATGAGCTGGCAAAAAGCGCAAGGAGTTGACCCGGGTGAAGGAGAAGAGCTGGAAATGAAGGATGAGAAACTGCTGGAAATATCAGAAGGCAAATGATCCGGGATAGATGTCAAGATGTGCGTCGTTCGAAGCGACATAATCATCTTAGCCAGCGAACGACATAAACACTTCGAGGCAGCCCGGAAAGTCACGGCACCGCTTCTTGGGGCTATGAAGTCGGAAACAAGCTGTCCGAGTGGGTGCTAAGACGCGCGAGGAGTAAGACTGAGCACACGTGGCGAGATAGACGAAATATCTCTCGTCCGGGCGGGCTGACGATGCTGGCTAGCATCACTTGGACGAGTGCAAAACTGCAGCTGCTTCGACGTCCACCGTTGTTTCTGAAGTACCGACATCGCCGTGCCCAGACTTCTGTGGGCGGACGCAGATAAAACACACGCACGCAATCGTCGCCAGAACACAAAGCCGAAGTCACAGAACTCCCGTCTTGCCGCCGATCTCGTGGAGTCTGACAAGACAGCGTAAACCATGCAAGCATGATCTTCAGCAGCGAGACAGAGTGCTTTCGAAAGGTCTGGGGTTGAGAAATATAGCACCGGTAGCACACAAGCGTAGGCCCGAACAGGGCGAACGTCTCGATTATCATGAACGATCTAGACTATGCGCCTGCCGTGCCATCGTGCTGCCGGCAGGAGTTGAGAGTTATTGCTGTTCACCACACCCGCTTGCTTGAACGACCGAGGCATGATACATTCGTATCGATTGTCGTCGCTTCGCATCGATTGAACATGGTCGGAAACTCGAGCGACGCAAAAAATCGTGGTTTCGACGCAGTCGAATGGAGTCGCAACTGGCAGACCTTGGCTGACTTCGTCTTCGTCAACAGGCTGAACACACGTTAGCGATCATGGTATCGGGATTAGGCGCCGGCTCAGAGTTCATCGCACTCGTGATGCACGTCGGCATGCCGTATGATGTGATCGGCTTTGCTTCAACCGGACAGGGAAAGCAGAAGGGGCGCGGTCATATCGTCAAGAGTAATCGCCAAACAAAAGAATGGTAAGCAAGAAAGGAAGCGAATACGCATGGTCGTATGTAGCGGGAATGACGGCCCGCTGCGCTTCGGTTGGGGGGCCTCAGTGGAATCAGCGCTGTTGGCAGTGGAGTCGGTTCACTAAGGTAGGTACCTACAGTACCGAAGCGTTGGCGGGCGCAGTAATGGAGAGTAAAGGGGGGCACTGTCACGTGATTAATAACGAAAAAAGTGAAGGTTGTCGCCAACTACCTAACATAGTCTACCACATCGTCTCTCGGTGCACAACAACAGCTCAAGTCGTCTGACACTACTGAAATCTCGTCTAAATCACGGGCGTATGGCATGCTATACCAGGAAACTGAGGGAGATAGTAAGAGCTCTCATTGTGCGCGAAGTGAGGGCGGAAATGTCACGTCGCCGCCCGACGCCGATGCACGAACTTCATCAACATTAGGTCGGCCCACGTCAGTGTAATATTTCAACGCGTGTTAAGTCCATAAGACCTTAATAAACCACCAAAATCTTGGCCCACGAAGAAGTTTGCATCTATGGAGTGTGATATATTCCCATTCAAAAGCATGATGCGACCGCATGATCACACCTAAAACTTTTGACAATTGTCTGGGTAGAAAAAGTCTGCTAGACAACACTGCACCGGATTGCCCACGCTCGTTCAGATGGCTTATTGGAGAGTGGTTTAATGATCTTGGAAAAAAGGAATTACTAATCAGCGACTATCGTTTCGTCAAAATTTGAAGCGAATCAGTGAGAATTGATGGAGGATTCGTCGTTCGATAGAGTTATGGCCATCCCAAGATAGAGTACAGACCCTGGGGAATGTCCCACCTGGTCCTTGCTCCGGATATGTTCTTTGACAAACCGCCTGTTCAAGTTCAAAAAAGATTGTAGGCAAGATCTTATCTTATTGAGCCTCTTGGAAAACCTTCTCTCCATTTGGCAACATATCACTTCATTTAAGCCAAATGCTGTCAAGGGGTCGAGGAACCTACCCCACGGCTAAAAAAATACCCTCACTTCGTCACATTGGTCCAGCTCTTGGCCATCGCGCGCAATAACTACTTATACGTATCCAGTTCTAGGCTATTTTAATGTAATCGCTCTTTCGGCGAGATCATATGTTCTCGATGGAGTCAAGGTCAGATCTACGCGACGGCTAATCCAGAGAACCCATCCCTGGCTTCTTGAGGAAATCCATCACGATTTCACCTGGGTGAACGCTCATTGAAGTGTTAAGATTTTGTCGTCATTGATTATGTGTCGAGATATACCTGTATTTATGATGATCAACGGCGCATAGCACACCGCCTCTCATTGAGTTGCTTAGGGTCAACTGGGAGGCCTATGTGAGGACCCTGATTCCCGTGGTGAAATTTGCTCCGATGCATGCAATTATAATGGGCGCGTTTTGTCTGGTCTTGTACACATGTAACTTCAATTTCCTTCAAACCTTAAACTAGCCAATTCCATTGATTGGAGAGCGAATCGTCGTGGTCTCAAGTTCAGTGTACGATTTCGAACTCCTGGACGCTAAAGTCCTTAGTCCAGATATAGGTCCGCCCAGCGCCATCCTCATCAGAGCATTCACCTGTGCATGAAAACGCGACGAAATCAGGTAAATGGCATAAATCGGTATCAAAGAGCAAAGCTGAGCATTTTCTGAGAATGTTGATTTGTTAAAAATGAGCGTTGCACGGCTTTGCAATTGCATTGCATGACGCCAGGTTTCTTAAGGTGCCTCGTGATTGTGTCCGCAGAAATTAGACGTTGAATATTGACAACATTACAGTTTAAAACCTTGAACGGGCGCCCTCGCCCACGAGGTGAGATACCACAATCTTGATGAGCGAAGCGTTTTCTGATTCAGCTGCCAGCCCACGAAGGCTCTGAAAATTCCCTCCCCGATCGCGATGTGTGCCGCGTGCGGCTGATTACCCAGCTGAAATGGCTGAACACGCGCGGTTCTTCGTGCGAGGCGTCCTTACCACATGGCTTCTGAGGGCGTCTTGGAGTCGCCATAGCTGCTGAAAGGTCATGGAGGGTGGGTTGCCGTGGTTGAAGGTGAGAATGTGAACCCCAGGCTCCAGCAGCCCAGCTACCCCAATATACAAATTGACATGCGCATATACTTCCGTTAATATATCTGTGACAAGGGCAGTATAATGGGCTTGGAACTGATGAATGTCAATTCAGAACACAATAATCGACTGTGGCTCTCCAAGGAACTCTAGAGGCGCGTGATCTCCCTCTGAGTCCTTGGGGGCATCCAGCGATGATATAATGTACAATGTCCTCCACGTCCTCCTATCGATCCCCGGCTAACGGCCTGAATATCCCAAACGATCAGGAAGGCCGAAGTCCTCTGCTCGGCCCCCCGTGCCTCCACTCCGCGCCCTGGCCCTTCTCCTGTGACTCGCACACCAGGTCCGCGGGGTGGTCTCAATCCTAGCGTGCGCCTACTGAGTAGCCAACTCTGATAAGTAGCTAACTCCGCGGGAGCCAAACCCTCCTAAGGGAGCCGGCGGGACCGAAGGACGTATCTTCGGGAAGCCGACAACCTCGAACGGTCGAGCACCTCGCGTGGCGAGCCAGCAACTCACAAAGGAATCGGCAACAACGAAGGACGTATCTTCGAGGAGCTAATGACTCTGGAGAAGCCAGCCTCTCGGGTGGCGAGCCAACAACTCCTAGAGGAGTCAACTACTCCGAAGGACGTATCTTCGGAGAAGTCAACACGTCCGGAGGAGCTAGCCACGTCGAGGATCTCGGGGTGCAATGTCTCCAGGCCGAAAGGTATGCGTCTGGTCGAGTGATATGTGCACGGCCGTGTGACAATATCGGACTGTCGCAAAACCTCGATATCTCCATTGTGCTTGCCACATTCGTGTCTCGCATTGCGTCTTAAATACGTAGTAGAAGAATTAATATGTAAGAACTTGGCTACGATTGGCATTGAGATTCCCAGAGAAGTATTTATGCACGAGTGGAGGCGGGTAGGCAAGCAAGCAAGAATGTGACCGGGGAGTGAGTAAGCAAAGAGGCAACAAACCGTGAGATAGTATATTTGTGGAGTATGAACGACAACAGAGGGTAAAATAAAAGTGAGAGGAAAGCAAAAAAAGTATGCGGTTGGGTCCGTTGGGAAAGGATCAAGAAACAGACAACATTTACAAGACTGGATCGAAGAGTATCAAGAAGGTAGAGGCAAGGCACAATGTCGGCTCGTAGGAAAAACAAATAAGGGCACGCTGTAAACGAAACATAAACGACAATCGGACTCTATCTTCTTGGCCTGACAGTTGACTTGTCCATGGGATCAAGCTATAATATCAGTGGTTCGTAGTGTTGCCCTAACTTTCGCATTCATGATTCCATAACCATACTCAATTCCTGTGCGATTGATCTCACACTGTGGTGCCTTCGTGAAACGTCCGTGATATGTCCTGTCTGAGACGGGCCACGGCTGCGACTATTGGTAGTGGTGCGGTTCCAACACTCAAGGTAAGGCGAGATGGCAGCCAAATACGAAGTATGGCAAGCACCAAGTCAGCATGCGGCAAGAAAAAAGAGACAAGAACGGAGTGTGCACAGAGGCGGAAGGGAAGAAAGACGCGGAAGCACAGCGCTGAGCAAGGGGTCAATTGACAAATAATAGAACAAGAGGAAACGATATGTCCATTGTCGACAAACTTCAAAGCATGCGAGCAGGCCGGGGAAGCCGACTATACAAGTAAGTAAGATTAAGAAGCAAAAGCAGAACACAAGCATGAAAGTAGGAAGGAAGAAAGAAACCAAAGAAGAAGGCGAAACAACGGATAGTGAACCATGAGCAAGTAACGAGAATGCAGGAGAGTAAGTAAAGAGATTGAACAAGAAAGAAGACAAAAACGTAGAAAGACAACAAGCAAGCAAAAAAAGACGAAGAGGAAATAAGTCGACAGAAAGAGATAAGCGGGCATCAAGCAACGAAGCAGAAAGTACATCAAGCAAGAAAAGCGATTAGCGAATAGGGAGCAACTTCTCATCAAGCAAATGGAGTTCGAAAAAGAGGACGACGACTCAGTAAGTCGATAAGAAGTGAGATGAGCATCACAAAAAAAGAGGAATAATCATATAATGTCACAAGTGCGTACACATGTCCCGCCCTGGAGACGTCCCACCCTGAGATGGCGTTCACCTGGAGTTGGCGGCTCATCCGGCATACTCCAGGCCATTCGAGACCACTCCGCGCTCCTGGTGTGTCACAGGGAAATTGGAATGAGCTAGGGCGGAGGAGTGGGAGCACAGGGGACCCGAGCAGAGGACTTTGGCCACCCCGAAGTTATTCGGGGTGTTCAGGCCGTTGACAGGAGACAGACAGGAAGGAATTGTGCGTTATATCGTCGCTGGCTCCCTCCGATGACTCAGAAGCGCATCACATGCCTGTAGAGTTCCTTGTAAAGCTACTGTCGACAGTCGAACATTGCGTTCCGAATTGACATTCATCAGTTCTGAGCCACAAATACTGACTCTTATCACACATGAGGCAAGTGAGTAGGAAGCAGGCTAGTGGCTGAGCGAAAGGCATCAGTAAGACTGTAAGTGCGTCAGTGAGCAGTTGAACAAGGTAACAGACCAAAGAGGAAGCAGACCAAAGAGGGAGCAGACCAAAGAGGGAGCAGACCAAAGAGGGAGCAGACCAAAGAGGGAGCAGACCAAAGAGGAAGCAGACCAAAAGCAGACCGAAGGCGAGCGCGCGTGAATCAAGCATTACGAAAGTATCAAGCTGGAATAGGTATGTCATATGAAGCCTGAAGCAGGCAAACCAGGAGAAACGAGCGAATAGGCAAGCGAAGCAACTCGATTCAACAATGAAGCGAGTTGCCAGGCAAAGCAGTTGGAATAGTGCAAGTAAGCACACCAGCAAGGAGACGAGTATGTAGTCAGCGGGCAAGTAAGACAACTGCAAGCACAAGGTGAACAGAGAGTAAACGAAGACATCTGACAGATTAATGGGAAAGACGAGCGAAAGACAATGAAGACCGTCAGGTAAGTAACAGGAGGAAACAAAAACAAAAGAAGGGACGATAGAAAGAGGACAAGCGGAAAAGACATAGTGTAAGACGAAAAGGGACAGACAGGCAGGTAAACGAGGCAAGTCAGCGAGCATGCAAGAAGCAGGCAAGAAGCAGGCAAGGAGCAAGAAATTGGGCGACCGGGAAGCGAGACAAGTAAGTGATAAGTCAGGAAGCAGACAGTAAACTTGAATGTGAGCGAAGGCTAAATGTTGGCAACATCAAGGTATTAGACCAGGACAAGGAAAGATAGTGGACAAACAAGTGGACAAACAAGTGGACAAACAGACAACTTAAGTAGGCGGGCGGGCCAAGAAGGAATGGTCAACGCAAAACAGGAAGTTGCGGAAGAGGCAACTCGAAGACATTGAGCAAGATGTAAAGAAAAGGGGTACGCAGTAGGAGGAAGCAACAAGTAGGCAAGACGTGCAGGAGGCAGTCAAACAGGCGGCAAAGGTCAGCGGCCAGCAGATGAGCAAATCAGTACAGGTCGAAGGTGAGCAAATGCAGAGCAGGAGCGGGCAAAAGATCAAACTCAGACAAGTCAAGGCAAGAAGGCAAGAAGGCAAGAAAAAGGTAGGAAAAAGAGTAGGCCACAAGCTTAGGTTCATCGACAAGGAAGGAGATGACCAAGCCTCAAGGCTCCGAAATGTTGTCTCTCAGGTTCAGC
Organism: Claviceps purpurea; assembly: GCA_029405325.1. NCBI lineage: Eukaryota > Fungi > Ascomycota > Sordariomycetes > Hypocreales > Clavicipitaceae > Claviceps > Claviceps purpurea. The sequence goes on along the minus strand of CM055783.1, from coordinate 71,978 downwards.
CTCAGGTCCAAGAACGGCCTGCTCTGAGGATCGGAACGTATGGTCTGAGCGGAATCTGCAATGATAGTGGCATTCCATAACAAGACTGAGACTGATGGGGAGTTTGGGCTATCCTAAAGTCATCCCGTGGCACTCTGCGTAGAAACTGGCCAACGGAGTGTTTGAAGCTAGTATACACACATATACGGGGGGTAACAATGAACCGCGGGAGACGGCAAAGTTGGTACCGTTTTGCGGCAATTAACAGGAGAAGGCATCGAACACTCACTGGGCACGCCGCATTTCAGACACAGCAGTCGGCTTTATATTGTTTTGGCGGGCGATGAGTCGAGGATGAGCTGGCCAAAGGCTTGAGATAACATAGATGAAGTGGAGAGGCTCAAAATGAAGGATGGGAAACCGCTGGAATAACGGGCAAATGATCCGCAATAGGCGTCAACAGGTGCGCCGTTCGGAGCGACATGATCAACCTCTCAGCCAGCGAAAAGCATACACTTCGAGGCCGCTCAAAAAGTCTCGGTATCGCTTCTTGGAGCAACTAAGTCGACCCTAAGCCGTTAGAGTGAGTGATAAGACGCGCAAAGAAGCAGGAGTGAGCATACATGGAGAGGAAGACGGGACGTCTCTCGTCCGGGCGGGCTGACAATGCTGGCTATATAGTGTGAGGAGTCGGATACCCCTACCGACCCGACCAAAAGGTCAGAACACTAAGCTGATGAGAAGCAGCTTAGTGTGGGATATATAGGTACAGTGCAACGAACAGAGCGGTCGCGTGACCGTCACATATAGCATCACTCGGACGTGTGCAAAACGGCAGCTGCCTCGACGCCCACCGCTGTTTCTGAAGTACCGACATCACCGTACCCAGATTGCTGTGGGTAGTGCAATCGTCGCCAGAACACAAATCCGACGTCGCAGAACTGCCGTCTTTGCGGAGTCCGACGAGATTCGCTTCAACCGTCCAAGCCCGATATTTAGCAGCAAGACAGAATGCTATCGAACGCTTCAGGGTTCAAAACATATGACACCGGTCTCATGCAAGTCTCCCGAACAGGACGAACTTCCCGAGGGTCGTGGACGATTTGGGCTTTGCGCTTGCCGTCGTGCTACCGACAGGAGGCGGGAGTCATTGCTCTTCACCACACCCACTGGCTTGAATGACCGAGGCATCAAAATTTCGCTTCGATTGTCGCATTTCGAGATCGATCGTCGTCGTTTCGCATCTGTTGAACGTGGTCGGATATTTGAGCGACGCAAAAATCGTGGCTTCGACGCAGTCGAACGGACTCGCAACCTAATAAATACACGTTAGCGATCATGGTATTGGGCTTAGGCGCCGGCTCAGGGTCCATCGCACTCGTGATGCACGTCGGCATGCCGTATGATCTGATCGGCTCTGCTTAAACCAGACAGGGAAAGCAGAAGGGGCGTGGCCACGTCGTCAAGAGTAATCGCGAAACAAAAAAAAATGGCAAGCAAGAAGGGACGTAGCGGAAATGAAGCGAAGACGACAAGGCCCATCGGCCCTCTGCTGCCAGTGGAAACGGTCCAGCCATTACAGTGGCCACTGGCATCCAGTTACAGTGGAATTGCCAGTGGTTCTGTTGCACAAAATAGTGGTGCACGGAGGGGGAACGGTCACGTGATGGAAACGAAAACACTCATGGCTGCGTCAACTGGGGCAGTCTACTGTCACGACTGATCACAGCGGGCACAGGAGGCGGACGAGTGCAGCTCTATAAACGAAGAGAGTAGACTAGAGAGAAAAGGAAAGAAGAGCAAAAGGGGTGCGGCAGGCGTTGAGCCCTAGTACTCCGCAGGCTGCACCGAATCTGCAGCCGTCACGTGACGTGGCTGAGGGCAGCGGTCCTCACACTACCCCCCTCCAAGCCGCAGCCGCTGGTGGCTGCAAGGCTTGACAAAAGAAAAGGAAAACGGGCAAAAACAAATATATACACATGTATCAAAAACAAAACCAACCGAGACAACAGTCACCTCATTTGTGACGTGTTTTGTGCTTCTTAGGGCCCAGGCTTCCTCTCGCGTCGTGTTCCGCACGGTTGTCGTCTGGGTGCGAACTGCTTGGTACGTCGTCCGCGGCCTCCCGAATCCATGTTTGAAGCCTCACGGGTGGGCCAGCCGCATCAGGGTATTCCCGGTGGAAACTTTCCAGCGTTGTTGCGGCATTCTTGAAACCCTCCGCGTCGTAGAACATTTCATCTGGCTCGAGTCCCCTCCAGGTCACCTGATACTGGAGCCTCCTGTTGTCCCCACGGCCGAAGACCCGTGACGCCAGTATCCGTTCCACTTCCCACTCCGGTTCGCCGTCAATAAGCTCCGGTGGCCCTGGCTCTGTCTGTTGTTGCGGCAACGGGTCGTCTGCTGCCTTGCGTAATCGATCAGCATGAAACACGTTGCTGCCTTTGTACTCGGGCGGAGTTTCGATAACGTAGCTGAAACCTCTTTCCTCCTTGACGCGCCACGGTCCGGCCCATTGAGAGTCAAGACGAGTTGTCGGGGCTTCAGTTGTGAATCCCTTTTTGCTGACATAGACATAGTCACCGACAGACCAATTTACTGGACGTCGCTTTTTGTTGGCCTGTACCTCCTGCAACTTCTGAGCTTTCACGGCATTCCTGTGGGCGATGGCTTGAACGTCCTTGAGTTGTTTGACAATCTTCGCGGCAACTTGCTTTCGCTCTGAATCTAGATCGACTTCCGGTAATGGCAATGAAAGCGGGTTGCGGGGTTCACACCCGGTTACCACCATGAGTGGGCTCATGCCCAGCGAGGCATGGTAAGAACTGTTGTGTGCGAAGTCAAGTGACGGAAGGTACTCGCTCCAGCGGGTCTGGTACTTGTCAATGTAGAACCGCAGGCGCTGATCCAAGTTGGCGTTTGTGATCTCGATGCCTCCCTGGGTCTGTGGGTGGCGAGAGCTTCCGTGACGATGTTTGGTACCAGTCAGCTTGTTGATCGTCTCCAAGAACTCAGAGATAAAAGGTCCAGCGTTGTCAGAGATCCAGGCTACAGGCATCCCCAGAAGCCAGTAGACGCGCCGATAATATCGCTTGGCTAGTGTTTCGGCGTCGTCGTTCTTCTTTCCCGGTAGCGTCATCATAAGTCTGCTGAACTTGCAGATGAATGCCCAGACGTAGTCGTAGCCGTGAACGTCGCGTGGCATCACCTTGCCGTCAACGATAACCGTATTCCAGACGCTTGTTGGGACCGGGATTGGGTGCAACAGCCCCGGGGTTTTGTCATGTCGGGTCTTGTTGCGTTTGTGACGGCGAGGATGGTCAATGAGTCAATGGCTACAGTAGGACCTACTCTATCAACGGAGAACAAGCTGAAGAAGAAAAGGAATAGAGATCCCGCGTACGCGGTGTACAATATGTGGGCAGAGTGGCTGGTGTGTCACGTGACCCAGCCGACGACTCGTGGCCGTGACATCACCCCCCCCCCCCCCAAAAAAAAACTCGCGATTCGTCCTCGAATCATCCTCAACGCCTTCGCCTTGTCCTAGCACCTTTCGTACTCACTGGAGCGTTGTCCTCATCATGATCCATCAACTCTTCGTCCTTGTCCCAAGCCAGGCGCCACTGTTCCAACCTTTTCGGCGGACCTGGTTTGTCCGGGTGTTCTTCGTGGTACTGATATAACCGGTGTGGTGCGTTCTTGAAATTTCCCGCGTCGTACCACTCCTCGTCGGGGTCCCACCCCGTCCACGCGACCTTGTACTGTAGTTTCCCTCGGAACACCCTGGAACTGAGTATCTTGTCCACCTCATACTCCAGGTTCCCATCAATCACTTCTGGTTCCGGGGGCACAATTCGTTGGCCCGGTAGGGGGTCGTTTGGGGCCTATCACCTATGCGGCGCGAATTGTACTAAATTTCGTTGGGATCCGCCACCAAAATAAATTTCCACGCTAGTGCAATTGGACAGGATATATTCGCAGGAATTGGACAAAATGTTGTTGGACTTTTTCGCATCGAAATATCGTGCATAGTTTGGCGCAAACGGGCGCGATGGACTCGGGCTAGGCCTAGGATTTCGGTGGAGGGGGAGGGGGAGGGGGACACGATACCGTCCCGAAGCCATGGTTTGGAAATTGGCGGACTCAGGATGGAATGTCTCCAGGGCGTGACACAGGAGGAGAGACGCCGATGATGATGATCACCACATGATACCGTCCCGAAGCCATGGTTGGGAAATTGGCGGACTCAGGATGGAATGTCTCCAGGGCGTGACACAGGAGGAGAGACGCCGATGATGGTCTCGAAGCCATGGTTGGGAAATTGGCGGACTCAGGATGGAATGTCTCCAGGGCGTGACACAGGAGGAGAGACGCCGATGATAATGATCACCACACGATACCGTCTCGAAGCCATGGTTGGGAAATTGGCGGACTCAGGATGGAATGTCTCCAGGGCGTGACACAGGAGGAGAGACGCCGATGATGGTGATCACCACACGATACCGTCTCGAAGCCATGGTTGGGAAATTGGCGGACTCAGGATGGAATGTCTCCAGGGCGTGACACAGGAGGAGAGACGCCGATGATGGTCTCGAAGCCATGGTTGGGAAATTGGCGGACTCAGGATGGAATGTCTCCAGGGCGTGACACAGGAGGAGAGACGCCGATGATGGTGATCACCACACGATACCGTCCCGAAGCCACCGTCTCGAAGCCATGGTTGGGAAATTGGCGGACTCAGGATGGAATGTCTCCAGGGCGTGACACAGGAGGAGAGACGCCGATGATGATGATCACCACACGATACCGTCTCGAAGCCATGGTTGGGAAATTGGCGGACTCAGGATGGAATGTCTCCAGGGCGTGACACAGGAGGAGAGACGCCGATGATGGTCTCGAAGCCATGGTTGGGAAATTGGCGGACTCAGGATGGAATGTCTCCAGGGCGTGACACAGGAGTAAAGGCGCGAGCCTGGGTCGATGGCTTGTGGCTAGGGTGAGGACCCGGCGGCTGATTGGCTGGGCGATGGTGGGGGCGGGGCCGGGGCGCGCCCGCCATGGCTTAGCATGCAACCCCATGGGGACGCAGGTAAGCAGAATCGCTGGCAAGGGGCTTACGTACGCAGTGAAGCTGCCGCCCGAAAATTGAGCAAGGCAGAGCCAAGATGAATTGTCGGCGCGCTGCGCACTTGTTGAAGTGCATGTCGGCAAGTTGATAGTGACGAGGCGGGGAACTTGAAAGGACATCGTCAGGATAGCTACGCAGTGAAGCCGACGATCAATTCAATTGAACGCCGCCCGAAGAATGAGCAAGGCAGAGCCAAGAAAAATTGTCGCCGCATGAACAGAAATGTCGCGACGCGCTGCGCACTTGTTGCAGTGCGAGTCGCAATCGCCGCGTTGATAGTGACGAAGCGGGGAACTTGAAGGCATGGCACCGTCCAGATACCTACCTACGCAGCAAAGCCGCCGATCAATTCAATAGAACGCCGCCCGAAAAATGGCAAGGCAGAGCCAAGAAGAATTGTCGGCGCATGAACAAAACTGTCGCGACGCGCTGCGCACTTGTTGAAGTGCATGTCGCGATCAATATGGCGGGAGTCGCAATCGCCACCTTGATAGTGACAAAGCGTGGACCATGGCACCGTCGGGATGCGGGGGTACCCACGTGCGCAGCTCGAGACAGTGAAGCCGCCGATCAATTCAATTGAACGCCGCCCGAAAAAATGAAAGGCAGAGCCAAGATGAATTGTCGCCGCATGAACAAAAATGCCGTGTCGCGCTGCGCAGTTGTCGGAGTGCATGCCGCCATCAATATAGCGAGAGTCGCAATCGCCACGTTGATAGTGACGAAGCGGGGAACTTGAAAGCGTGGCACCGCCTAGATACCTACCTACGCAGTGAAGCCGCCGATCAATTCAATTGAACGCCGCCCGAAAAATGGCAAGGCAGAGCCAAAAGAATTGTCGGCGCATAAACAAAACTGTCGCGACGCGCTGCGCACTTGTTGAAGTGCATGTCGGCAAGTTGATAGTGACGAGGCGGGGAACTTGAAGGCATGGCACCGTCTAGATACCTACCTACGCAGTGAAGCCGCCGACCGGTTTAATTGAACGCCGCCCCAAAAATGAGCAAGGCAGAGCCAGAATGAACTGTCGCCGCATGAACAAAAATGCCGTGACGCGCTGCGCAGTTGTTGTAGTGCATGCATGATGTCGCCAACAATGTGGCGAGAGTCACTCGCTAGGTTCACACGGGCGTTCATGCCCTGAGATGGCACAGGCCACTCGGAGTCATCAGTGCATCGGAGCCACTGGTTCTCAGGTGCCCGCCAGTGCAGTGTGCACTGGAGCCGCTAGCCCACAGCCGCTTCCAGCGCATCGAGGCCGCTGTCTTACAGCCGCTTTCAGCGAGTTGGCTGTGAGCGACAGTCAGACTCATATTCCATTATGTATTCGGGATATGCACGCAGTGAAGCCGCAAATCAATTCATTTGAACGTCAACCTGGAAATGAGCAAAGTAAAGCAAAGAAGAATTGTCAACACTTTTTCCTTTATTACGTGACGCGCTGCGCAGTTGTTTTATACATACACTGTACAGCGAGGGTCGCGCGCAAAGCGGACTGTATGTACTACTATGTAGGTATGTATCTCGTCACAAAGCGACATGTGGATCCAAGGACGAGTATTTCAAGCCATAGAGACGCATTCGAGGCCAAGTAGAAGCATTTCAAGCCATGGAGAACCATGGCGCTGTCGTGAAGTACTTACATGCATGCAGTGAAGCAGCAGATCAACTCAATCGACGCTGCCCGAAAGCTGAGCAAGACAGGGCCAAGCGGAAAGTTCTGCACATATGAATAAAGACAAGATGAATTTTCGGCGCATGCAAAATAATTTCTTTACGGGTGTCGGAGTTGTTGTATACGGCAAGGTCGCGCGCAAAGCGGATTTTATGTAGTATGTAGGTATGTACCTCTGCGTCACAGAGAGACATATGGATCCAAGGACGAGCTAACAAAGCCATGCAGACGCATTCAAGACCCTGTAGAAGTATTTCAAGCCATGGAGAACCATGGCGCTGTCGGTAAATACTTACGTATGTATGAAGTGAAGCCGCAGTTCAGCGGCGCAGAACAATTCAATTGACGCCGCCCGGAAACTGAGCAAGACAGAGCCAAGGGGAAACGTCTACACGTATTAACAACGAAATCGTTACGTTCTGCGTAGTTTTCATGTACTTTAAGCACCCTCGATATGGCCAAAGTCGACAGTTGCACTTGCCAGGTTGATAGTAACGAGGCGGGGTCCGGGGAACTTGAAAGGACATCGTCAGGATACCTACGCAGTGAAGCCGCAGATCAATTGAATTGAATTGACCGCCGCCCCAAAAAAGAGTAAGTCAGAGCCAAGATGAACTGTCGACGCATGAACAAAAATGCTGTGTCGCGCTGCGCAGTTGTTGGAGTTCGGTCGCCATCAATATGGCGAGAGTCGCAATCGCCACGTTGATACATAGTGACAAAGCGGGGAACTTAAAGGCATGGCATCGTCTAGATACCTACCTACGCAGTAAAGCTGCCGATCAATTCAATTGAACGCCGCCCAAAAATTGAGCAAGGCAGAGCCAAGATGAATTGTCGCTGCATGGACAAATGCCGTGGCGCGCTGCGCAGTTGTTGTAGTGCATGCATGATGTCGCCAACAATATGGCGAGAGTCACTCGCCAGGTTCACAGTGATGCAGCGGGTGTCACACGGGCGTTCATGCCCTGAGATGGCATACGCCACTCGAAGTTATCAGTGCATCGGAGCCACTGGCTCTCAGGCGCCCGCCAGTGCAGTGTGCACTGGAGCCGCTAGACCACAGCCCCTTTCAGCGCATCGAGGCCGCTTTCAGCGCGTTGGCTGTCGGAGTCATCATCTCATGTTTCATCACGTATTCGGGATATGCAGGCAATGCCGATGACAGACAGAGAAGGTTATTTATAAACGAGTTCCTTGTAGAGCCACAGTCGATTGTTGCTCAGAGGCATTCAGTTCCAAGCACCTGAATTCCTAATACAGGCTCTTATCCAGCGGGGAAGTTGGAAGCGTGGCACCGTCGGGCTACACAGTGAAGCCGCAGATCAATTCAATTGAACGTCGCCCTGGAAATCAGCAAAGTAAAGCGGATGCGAATTGTCAACAGTTCTTCCATAATTACGCGACACGGCGGACACGCTGTGCAGTTTGTTATATACGGCGGGAGTCGCGTGCAAAGGGGATTGTATGTAGTATGTAGGTATGTACCTCTGCGTCACAGACAGAAATATGGATCCAAGGACGAGTATTCAAAGCCATGCAGACGCATTCGAGACCATGTAGAAGCATTTGAAGCCATGGAAAAGCATGGCGCTGTCGCGAAGTACTTACATGCATGCAGTGAAGCAGCAGATCAATTCTATCGACGCCGCCCGAAAGCTGAGCATGACAGGGCCAAGCGGAAAGTTCTGCACATATGAATAAAGACAAGATGAATTGTCGGCGCATGCAAAATAATTTCTTTACGGGTTTCGGAGTTGTTGTATACGGCGAGGTCGCGCGCAAAGCGGATTGTATGTAGTATGTAGGTATGTACCTCTGCGTCACAGAGAGACATATGGATCCAAGGACGAGCATTCAAACCCATGCAGACGCATTCAAGACCCTGTAGAAGCATTTCAAGCCATGGGGAATCGCGCTGTCGGGAAATACTTACGTACGCATGCAGTGAAGCCGCAGTACAGCGGCGCAGAACAATTCAATTGACGCCGCTCGAAAACTACGCAAGACAGAGCCAAGGGGGAACGTCTGCACATATCAGCAACGAAATCGTTACGTTCTGGGCAGCTTAGTAAAGTACTGAACTAATTACTTTAAGCGCCCTCGAATATGGACAAAGTCGACAGTCGCACTCGCCAGGTTGATAGTCACGAGGCGGTGAACTTGAAAGCACATCGTCAGGATATCTACGCAGTGAAGCCGCAAATCAACTGGATTGAACACCGCCCCAAAAAGAGTAAGGCAGAGCCTAGATGAATTGTCGACGCACGAACAAAAATGCCGGCAGCCGTGACGCGCTGCGCAGTTGTTGGAGTTCATGTCGCCATCAATATGGCGAGAGTCGCAATCGCCACGTTGATAGTGATGAGGCGGGGAACTCGTGGCACCGTCTAGGTACCTACCTACGCAGTGAAGCCGCAAATCAATTGAATTGAACGCCGGCCCAAAAAGAGTAAGGCAGAGCCAAGATGAATTGTCGACGCACGAACAAAAATACCGTGACGCGCTGCGCAGTTGTTGGAGTTTATGTCGCCATCGCCACGTTGATAGTGACGAAGCGGGGAACTTGAAAGCGTGGCACCGTCTAGATACCTACCTACGCAGTAAAGCCGCCGATCAATTCAATTACGTCGCCCCAAAATGAGCAAAGCACTAAGAGGATTGTCGATACATGGACAAAAATGCCGTGACGCGCTGCGCAGTTGTTGGAGTTCATGTCGCCATCAATATGGCGAGAGTCGTACTGTCGCAATCGCCACGTTGATAGTGACGAAGCGGGAAACTTGAAGGCATGGCACCGTCTAGATACCTACCTACGCAGTAAAGCCGCCGATCAATTCAATTGTATCGCCTCAAAAAAATGAGCAAAGTACCGAGAGAATTGTCGACAGATGAACAGAAATGTCGCGACGCTCTGCGCAGCTGTTGCAACTTGTAGTGCATGATGCACAATATGACGAGAGTCACTCGCTAGGTTGACAGTGATGCACCGGGTGTCACACGGGCGTTCATGCCCTGAGATGGCACAGGCCACTCGGAGTCGGAGTAGCGCATCGGAGCCACTGGCTCTCAGGCGCCCGCCAGTGCAGTGTGCACTGGAGCCGCTAGACCACAGCCTAGACCACAGCCGCTTCCAGCGCATCGAGGCCGCTGTCTTACAGCCACTTTCAGCGAGTTGGCTGTCAGCGACAGTCAGACTCATATTCCATTATGTATTCGGGATATGCACGCAGTGAAGCCGCAAATCAATTCAATTGAACGTCACCCTGGATATGAGCAAAGTAAAGCAAAGAAGAATTGTCAACACTTCTTCCTTTATTACGTGACGCGCTGCGCAGTTGTTGTATACATACCGCGAGGGTCGCGCGCAAAGCGGATTATATGTAGTATGTAGGTATGTACCTCTGCGTCACAGACAGATATATGGATCCAAGGACGAGTATTCAAAGCCATGCAGACGCATCCGAGACCATGTAGAAGCATTTGAAGCCATGGAAAAGCATGGCGCTGTCGCGAAGTACTTACATGCATGCAGTGAAGCAGCAGATTAACTCAATCGACGCCGCCCGAAAGCTGAGCAAGACAGGGCCCAGCGAAAATTTCTGCAAAGCATAAAGCCAAGATGAATTGTCGGCGCATTCAAAATAATTTCCTTACGGGTTTCGGAGTTGTTATACGGCGAGGTCGCGCGCAAAGCGGATTGTATGTAGTATGTAGGTATGTACCTCTGCGTCACAGAGAGACATGTGGATCCAAGGACAAGAATTCAAAGCCATAAAGACGCATTCGAGGCCGTGTAGAAGCATTTCAAGCCATGGAGAACCATGGCGCTGTCGTGAAGTACTTACATGCATGCAGTGAAGCAGCAGATCAACTCAATCGACGCTGCCCGAAAGCTGAGCAAGACAGGGCCCAGCGAAAATTTCTGCAAAGCATAAAGCCAAGATGAATTGTCGGCGCATGCAAAATAATTTCTTTACGGGTGTCGGAGTTGTTGTATACGGCAAGGTCGCGCGCAAAGCGGATTTTATGTGGTATGTAGGTATGTACCTCTGCGTCACAGAGAGACATATGGATCCAAGGACGAGCATTCAAAGCCATGCAGACGCATTCAAGACCCTGTAGAAGTATTTCAAGCCATGGAGAACCATGGCGCTGTCGGTAAATACTTACGTATGTATGAAGTGAAGCCGCAGTTCAGCGGCGCAGAACAATTTAATTGACGCCGCCCGGAAATTGAGCAAGACAGAGCCAAGGGGAAACGTCTGCACGTATTAACAAAGAAATCGTTACGTTCTGCGCAGTTTTAATGTACTTTAAGCGCCCTCGATATGGCCAAAGTCGACAGTTGCACTTGCCAGGTTGATAGTGACGAGGCGGGTCCGGGGAACTTGAAAGGACATCGTCAGGATACCTACGCAGTGAAGCCGCAGATCAATTGAATTAAATTGAACGCCGGCCCAAAAAGAGTAAGGCAGAGCCAAGATGAATTGTCGACGCACGAACAAAAATACCGTGACGCGCTGCGCAGTTGTTGGAGTTTATGTCGCCATCGCCACGTTGATAGTGACGAAGCGGGGAACTTGAAAGCGTGGCACCGTCTAGATACCTACCTACGCAGCAAAGCCGCCGATCAATTCAATTACGTCGCCCCAAAATGAGCAAAGCACCAAGAAGATTGTCGATAAATGGACAAAAATGCCGTGACGCGCTGCGCAGTTGTTGTAGTGCACGCATGATGTCGCCAACAATATGACGAGAGTCACTCGCCAGGTTCACAGTGATGCAGCGGGTGTCACACGGGCGTTCATGCCCTGAGATGGCACAGGCCACTCGGAGTCATCAGTGCATCGGAGCCACTGGTTCTCAGGCGCCCGCCAGTGCAGTGTGCACTGGAGCCGCTAGACCACAGCCGCTTCCAGCGCATCGAGGCCGCTGTCTTACAGCCGCTTTCAGCGAGTTGGCTGTCAGCGACAGTCAGACTCATATTCCATTATTTATTCGGGATATGCACGCAGTGAAGCCGCAGATCAATTCATTTGAACGTCGCCCTGGAAATGAGCAAAGTAAAGCCGAGTAGAATTGTCGACACTTCTTCCATAATTACGTGATGCGCTGCGCAGTTTGTTACATGGTGAGGGTCGCGTGCAAAGGGGATTGTATGTAGGTATGTACCTCTGCGTCACAGAGCGACATGTGGATCCAAGGACGAGTATTCAAAGCCATGCAGACGCATCAGAGCCAAGGACGGAACTTCTGCACATATGAAGAGAAAATTGTTACGCGCTGCGCAGTTGTTGTAGTTTTTGCCGATCAATATGGCGAGGGTCAGATTCGCCTCGCCAGGTTTCTTTCACATGATAGTGGTGGAGCGGCAGTCCTCGGGAGACATTCCGCCCTGAGATGGCATACGCCACTCGGAGTTATCAGTGCACTGGAGCCGCCGGACCACCGCCGCTTTCAGCGCATCAGGGCCGCTGGCTTACAGCCGCTCTCAGCGCATCAGAGCTATCAGGTCATGACTCACCATGGACAGGGAGGACAGTGGAGGACATTGTGTACTGTAGATATATATTGTGAGGAGTCGGATATCCCTACCGACCCGACGAAAAGGTCAGAACACTATGCTGATGAGAACGAGCTTAGTGGGGGATATATAGGTGCATGCAAACGACGGACAGAGCAGTTACGGGTAACCGTCACATGGAGTGGCTTTACAGTTTGCGAAGTCATGAAGTATTCGGATCCGTCTGCATGCAACGTGTAGGCTAGTGTACTGTGTGACAGGGTATCAGGTTGAAGTTCGAGACTCGAGAGAGCATCGCAAAGTACGTGACGGCAGAGCCCAGACTAGCAGAAAGCAAAAAAGGAGCACTAAACAGGCAAAAGGAGGGACATGAAGCGACAGAAAGATATAGTATCCGAGATGCAGAGTACGGGTGGTCCGTGGAAAGCGTGTACGCGAGACTCACAGATATTAACAAAGTGTATGGAGCTGACAGAGTTTGGAGAGCTGGTAGAGCTTGCTTATAGCATTAGCATATTTAGGGGAACCAGGAAAGAAGGCGAGAAAGATGGAGACAGCGAAACGTCAATACGCAATGCAAGCCAGCGTAGAAGCAAAAAGTAGACATGTGACAGCGCGCTTAGAACGTTGAAGAAGGCAATCCAGGAAGCGAAAGGCAAACTGAAAAGTGCACAGCGAGGAAGTGAGCAGTGGTAGGAATAGGCACAAAAGGAGACAGCAGAAGGGTAAATACGTCGGCAAGTTAGGGAAGGGTACGCGAACAAAAGCAAAGTCAATCAGGTAAGCTTGAAGTGAACAAGACAGGCAAAAGGGGAGTGGAAAGAGGAAAAACAAGGACTTTGCAAGCAAACAAGGAGGTAAACAATGGAAACGTAAGCGAAGAGGCGGCAAGAATGTGAGGACAAAATGTAACGAGAATAAAAATAGAAGAAGGCAGGACACATGCGGCATGTAAATACTACAAAGTCAAGACATAAGCAAGAACTCAGAACGTACGAAGGTCTGGGAAATGATGATGATGATAGATCTATCTAGGCTGTCCACATCCGTGGAACAAAGGGAGTCTCTGCCCTAAAGTGCTACATGCCTGAGGAGAGCAAGTGATGCCTAAGATTTGAGGCTGCTACCATCCAACATACTCGGTAGAATCAACCTCGGCTGATGCCATTTCTTTTATTCACGGCTACATACCCATAGGTTTTTCGACCTGGTTGTTTAAACGCCGAAGGCTGCTCTCGTCACGTAAATATGACGAGCTAAGGAGCCCACGCTCCGTAACGTTAACAACGGCGTGAATTTCCGCGTTATTGTCTCCGTTTGAGCATCTGCAGTAGCTCCACGGACCACGACTCGGACTACGCCCGTGTGGAAAGCTTCGGATGTATCGAGATTGCATGTGCTCTCCACATATGCCGTGCTGTCATGTCCACCATGCCCCTTGAGCTTGATATGAAGTTATGAACATCGTTGACATTGCAGATTTCACACCCAGCAAATAAAAGCATATCCAAATATGTCGCATAAATTTTCGAGAGTTCTTCCGATCACGGATCTATCCCTATTCAGCTGCGCTATGTGACGGCCGCAGAATCTGCGCAGCGCGGCGCGCCGCGCCGCCGCAGCCCACTTCAAGTCAACATCTGCCGCACTTTCTCTGCTTCTTTTCTTTCTCTCCTTAAATCTTGATCTACCTCTATGCATGCCGTGACCAACCGCGGCAGGGTGATTGCATTGCAGTTGTATTGTCATCCGACTTAGTTAGATCTCTAGGTTGCCGCCATCAACGCTCGCCACATAAACCCCGTTCCGTTCTTGTGATCAAGCTACGGCAATATACAAGGGCTCTTAGAATACCAGGAACCCTCCGATATTTTAGTTCCGAAGCTGTGAATTCTTCGGTCAACCCTAAGCATATAAAGATCTGTCTGCTGTCACCGGTTGGCGGCCGCGCAAGCGCAGGAACCGAAGGCAAATGATGTGGAGCAATGAAAAGAGGAATTTGGAACAGCGAAGGATGGGCTTAATCGCCGCTTCGTATATATGTCTCGTTGACGGCGCGATTGCAATGACGGCACGATTGTAAGCAGCAAATTTGCAAAAACTGTTAGTTTCATATTGAGAATGGGCTATAGCCTATGCTGCCATACAGTGGTTCTTAGAAACGAGGTAGCGCAGCATTCACGGTGAAATGCAATCTCATCACGTAGAGCAGAACCAAGTGTGTCTGGTCGGTAAGATTGTTCTTGTATCTGCGCTAGACGGGATAGTTTAGGCGCGCGTATCACCTTGCAATCGATTCTAGAGCTTACACCTGGCGATGCCTAAGATTACCACGATCATTTGTTCAATTCTCGATAGCCGCTCTCTTGAAGGGTTCGACGAGAATGACGACGCTGCATGCTGATAAACTTACAAAGACCGCTCTCCAATAGATACTCGAACCCTTATAAAATCTTGAAGTCATGATATGCGTGGAGGGTGAAGATTTAAGCATGGTCTCAAGAATGTATTTGATCTTGGGTCCCAAAAACCATCGCAAGAAAATCCGCTGGTCGGTCCATCGCCTCCACGAGATGACTCTTCCGTTGTATTAAAATGCCATCTGGCTGGATGGTCATGTCCGTGTCGCGCCTCGCGTGTAAAGTGCTTGCTTGCCACTCGCGTTCCCGACTTTTGCTCCGACCTTTTTCTCGGGGTGTATCTCGATCCGCGCACTGTCACCCAGCCCAGGTCGCGAGTTACTCGGTTGTTCGTCCCCTTATGTTCTGAAGTTATGTTAGCCTCGATCCAGCCGCCAGCGAGACGAGTTGTGTACATACCAATTTTCTTCGTTGTCTCTTTGAAGTCGAATGCATGAAGCCGCCGATCTTCCGTACAAGGAAGCTCCGCCGGGAACAAGAACTAAAGCATCCTCGTAGCCATGTCGAGTGCCGACAGCGCTTTGTCCCTATGTCTCGCGTCCGTCAAGGCGCTAAAGGTTGGGGAATAATCGCACGACTTATTCTCTGGTATTAGTCGGACGGCTTCGTATTCGATCGAGATATTAGAAGCTCTTCATCGGGGGCGAAGAGTTAGCAGGGCGTGATCTCGGTAGAGGAGGCGCAGCAAACCATGAGCATCCATCAGAGGCCAGTCATCTTCGATGTCATACTTGATCATCGTTTCTTCATGTTCGTGGCTTAGGATCGTACCTTCTTCGGCTGCCGGCAGAGGCGAGGGTCGTATCGGCTGTCCTGCCCTGCCATCATGCCACATGCCCGGGCAATATCGAAAATGAGCCTGAGGGGAAGATCGAGAGTACCCTCCTGCATCGTATCGTTGCGTTGGTCCTATAGTGTTGGAAGATTGAAGCTATCGCTTAACGTTATTATTAAGTAACTGTTTTGCGACGATGATTAGCAGAAGAGACGTAAAGTGAAGCCTCACGTGTCTGTGTTGAACACGCGGCGCACGAGACGATTGACAAAACACGTCGTGTCTAAGTAGGCGAAGCAGACAAAGAGTATTTCAACGTGCATGTACTTATCAGGAGACATCGCTGTGGAAGGAAGGGAAGAAGAGGAAAGGCGCTGAGACCGACCACGCGGTGCAGAGCTTTTGGACGCGTCGTGGGCTGAAAGTGCTGAGCGATTCCTAACCATGTGCAACGGACTTTTCAGTTAGGTATACAAGGTCAATCGGGTAGAACGTCGTTAGTCGAGTAATAGCTCGGGAACGCGTCTGTAACAGACGTTGGAAACACCTAAAAAGGGTAAATTGCGTTGGCAAGTAGGTCACCAAAATATTTGGTAGTCGATAGTGAAGAAGACGGTCTCTTTGCCTCTTAAGCGGTGCCCTTTCAAGAACATGCGTCGTGTGGCCGTATTCCCATCGAAGCGAACTTCGGCCTCAACTGGTCAGAATGCGCTAAATGGTGAATGTTGTAGGTTGGCGTTGGTCCCGGAGGCAGTTTACTTCCCCTCACCATCGAAAGCCCTCACCATCCTGCGCACGGACCACCAGAGGCCGATACCGGCAATGCACACGTGACGATCGCGTCTGTAACTAGGTAGGTACGACTACACTGCGTCCATGGGGCTGCCGTGCTACCACAAGATCATGAGCATCTTGGAGAGCGGCGACGTGCTCAAGACCACGGACTTCGACGTGCATTGGTTCGTCAACCGTCAGCACTTCATAAATCCTCCGGAGCTACGACTACGTGAGCCAGCAGTCGTTCGAAAGGTGTTTAAGCCAGCGGCGCGTCGACCGAACGCGAAGGCGTCTAGCACGGCGCGTGGCAGCACCAGAAGCGAACTGACCGATCGCAACAGCGTTGAAGCCGCTCGGCCGCTCGGCCGGCCTTCTGATCAAGGTCCCATTCCTGGTCCTTCACAAGCTGCGGTGCGAGCGCTCGCTCGAGACCGTGTATCTTGCGGCTGCAAGAGCCAGACTGCGTGTTTAACGAATAGCTGCTCTTGCCGGAAGGCTAACGTGCTCTGCGGCAAGTGGTGTCACAAAGGAGATCTGATAGACGCCAAACTTGAGGACGCCAGCAGGCGGAGAAATTCCTCCTCAACAACGCATTCAACAGCTCACCGGCGTGCTACACCAGTCACAAGTAGAGTCGGCCGAACGAGCGGAGAGGGCGGCCCGTGAGTTATGGCATGTACAAGAGCAGCAATCTCTTCGTTTCTGGCAACAACACCCTCAACGTCCGCCGACGACGCACCAGCAACAACACCCTTACGTCGCCTGGCAGCCCCTTCAACCTCCGCCGACGACGCAGCAGGAACAACACGTTATTGGGGTCGGCGGACTTCATATCAGCGCCGAATCACGCGAGGATAAGGCAGAGGTTCGGTCAACACCCCCTTGGATGGCAGTGAGGGCGGAGAGGGGGCGGAGAGGGTGGCCTACACGTATGTAATATAAAGTCAACAATACTCTAAGAGCGTGCATGCAATATAAAGTCATCAATACTCTGAGAGCGTGCCATTGCCGCTGAGAACGCTGCAGCCAATGAGACTCCTTGTGGATCCACCTTCGCTGTTTTGGTCACCGCGATCTCGGCCTCTGGTGGTCCGTGCGCAGGATGGTGAGGGCTTTCGATGGTGAGGGGAAGTAAACTGCGTCCCGGAGTAGGGAGAAAAAACAAAGCCATCGGTACAAAGTACTCCCGCTCCGAGCACTTGCCCAACGCCTAGGATTGGTTCAAATCACATCGCCTGAAAAAAAGACGGGTCCAAAGGACAATCGCCTCGCCAGATTGGTCAAAAACATCTTCAGAGAAATCTTCACAGACCGGCAGCAAAACAAATCTCACGAACCTGCACGAATTGACGGCGCGCTACAACAGAAAACGAAGAGACGACAAACACGGGAGCAACATCCACAGAGCTCAGATAACGTTGCTGCACAACATATGGGATATCACGAATCTGTACAGAACTGACGGAGCTGCGACAGGATTCACGGAGGATAACCTAACTCAAACAGAGGACGGAGAGAGGCGTCAATAGAGAAGCAACAGTCACCGAGCTCAGGTGATGTAGCCAACAGACTTCACGAAGCTGCGACAAAGAAGATAGGCCTGTAGCAAATTCAACTCCATAGAGAATGCAGCTGACGGACCTGCAACAGGCGGAGCGAGGCAACAGATTCCACGGAGTGCACGGAGTTCTGACACATCCCACTGAGTTGTACGTATAGCTATCACAGATAACCGACCGATGCTCCCACGGATAAAGACGGAGATATAGCAAATTTAATCCAGGCGCTGTTGGGGAATGTTTGAGGGTGCAGCAGATTCCACGGAGCTTCAGCAAATTAAGTTCCTCGGAGAATGAAGCTGCGCTGGGGACAGACCTCCAGAAACAGATTCCACGGAGTATGGACAGAATGCACGAAGGTCGACAGGTCCCTTTGAGTTGTACATGTAGTTAAAAGTAGCAATTGAGACAGACCTCCAATAGAAACCACGGAGCCGGAGTGTGTTCAACGCAAGTGTGTTACATCCTAGCTGAATGGACGGACAGTTATCGACAGAGGTACAATGGATTCCACGGAGCGGCCACAAGATCCAGCGGATATGCAATACAGAGGACGGAGCTGTAGTGATGCCAAGGAAGTGCCATACCTATATCATACGGAGGTGTGAAAGACGGGACGGCGGAGGTACAATACACTCGGAGATGCAAATAGACGCTGCAACAGCCTCTACGGAGCTGACACCTCTGAGCTATCGGGGCAGGAATAACAGTATCAGGATTCAGGATGACGGCTTCAATGCCAGGTTGTACTAGAGAAGATATTTCGCATACAGTACTTAAGTCCATCACCACGTAGCGTTGAGGCCTACATCTAGACATTTACAGAGACGTCGTTTCTTCTTTTTACAGCGCTTCATATAGGGTATGCATCATGTGAGACCCCTGAACTCCTGAGGCCGAGCAGAATCGTTACAACTTACATCGAAGAAATTAGTGGAGCGACAGATTCACGCATAACCTGCAAGAAGAAGATTCTACCGATCTCTCACATACATAGTTCAACGGCGCTGCGCTAAATCCCACAAAGGCGTGTGACAAATCGACAAAGATCACAAAAAAATCAATTCGAAAGCCCTGCAAAAGAACACTGACAGAAATCACCGCCCTTCGATTGCTCTCCCAGACCGACGCGAAGCAAGGTCCCGGCCCCGGAGCGCAGCGTAGGGCCGCCGGAAAGGACCTTGTATTAGATACTACGGTACATAGTACCTAGGTAAGGTACCTACCTTAGGTAGGTACCTCTGGTGTACATCACATGTAAAAGTGGGACCTCGTTCCATTTTGGGACGCCCAGATTTCGTGGTCATTACATACATGTAGGTACCCTGTAAAAAGGCCATTTCCTGCTTCCCTGACTGTCTCGCAATCGTAATAGTTTGGCGCAAACGGGCGCGATGGACTCGGGCTAGGCCTAGGATTTCGGTGGAGGGGGAGGGGGAGGGGGACACGATACCGTCCCGAAGCCATGGTTTGGAAATTGGCGGACTCAGGATGGAATGTCTCCAGGGCGGGACACAGGAGGAGAGACGCCGATGATGATGATCACCACATGATACCGTCTCGAAGCCATGGTTGGGAAATTGGCGGACTCAGGATGGAATGTCTCCAGGGCGTGACACAGGAGGAGAGACGCCGATGATGGTGATCACCACACGATACCGTCTCGAAGCCATGGTTGGGAAATTGGCGGACTCAGGATGGAATGTCTCCAGGGCGTGACACAGGAGGAGAGACGCCGATGATGGTCTCGAAGCCATGGTTGGGAAATTGGCGGACTCAGGATGGAATGTCTCCAGGGCGTGACACAGGAGGAGAGACGCCGATGATGGTCTCGAAGCCATGGTTGGGAAATTGGCGGACTCAGGATGGAATGTCTCCAGGGCGTGACACAGGAGGAGAGACGCCGATGATGATGATCACCACACGATACCGTCTCGAAGCCATGGATAGGAAATTGGCGGACTCAGGATGGAATGTCTCCAGGGCGTGACACAGGAGGAGAGACGCCGATGATGGTGATCACCACACGATACCGTCCCGAAGCCACCGTCTCGAAGCCATGGTTGGGAAATTGGCGGACTCAGGATGGAATGTCTCCAGGGCGTGACACAGGAGGAGAGACGCCGATGATGATGATCACCACACGATACCGTCTCGAAGCCATGGTTGGGAAATTGGCGGACTCAGGATGGAATGTCTCCAGGGCGTGACACAGGAGGAGAGACGCCGATGATGGTGATCACCACACGATACCGTCCCGAAGCCACCGTCTCGAAGCCATGGTTGGGAAATTGGCGGACTCAGGATGGAATGTCTCCAGGGCGTGACGACCGCACAGTCAAATTTGCCCAATCGGAGAAATGACCACGCACTCGACCTGATCAGCCAAAGTTTTCATCCCAATGACAATAATGATGAACAAGCAGTGGCGTAATTAGCGATTATGATTTTCATCACCACGTCAAGTGCCCTCGCTGCAGGAACGGGGCATACCGTAAAAAAGAAAGGCCGAATTCTCGACGCCTGAAAAGAGGGCATCAAAGCAAGGCCCTGATGGCGCACAGCCAGACGAGGGTGCTGCAGCCGATGGTGACGATTGGAAGACAGCAGCTTGAAGACGACAAGACGAGAACGACAAGACGAGAACGACAAGACGAGAACGACAAGACGAGAACGACAAGACGAGAACGACAAGACGAGAACGAAGGGGAGGAGAACAGTTACAGCCAAGGCGATGATGACGGCGAGGCAGCAACGTGTTGGCGCAGGCCAGGCTCCAAGAATTCTTCAACTCGCTTCGACGCAGAAAAAGAATTGATATCGGCCTCCACAAGCGCAAGTCAAGTGGCCTATGCAGCCTGGAATCAAGAGGGTTGGGACAGACCTTCTTGTCGGATGTCCGAAGAAGAGGACGACGATGAAAATGACGATAGTTGGGATAAACAAGGTAACCAAATGAACGTCAATGCATGCATTCGTGACCAAAGTATAGTTAATTCGTCGTGTCTGTTCGAGCTAGGAAGTGAGGCAAGAGGGATAACAAAAAAAGGGGGGGACACCCTTTATCCTGCAATGTTATTGACGGCTGCAGCCAACGAGTGTGTGTGTGGGGCCACACACGTACGGCATTGGTGCATCCAGTCATGTGGCAGTGTGCCATGGACAGCGAGTCCGACACCAGCAGTCTCTCTTCTTTTATCGAAGAAGAATCCCAGTGCGCCAAAATATATGTTTGTTCACTACGCCAACATCGATGCAGAGAGAGGGAGAGAGAGGGTCTTTAGTTGCTTTATTGGGGTGGCGTGAGCCGCATGTAGGCCTGCCGGAGACCGGGGAAGTTCTTCGTGGGCGAGAGAGTCACTGAATTGCAAGCGATGTGCACAGCTCTCGCCGCGACCGCGACCGCGACAGCGACGGCGATGAGAACGGTGGCATTGATGTGAAGGTGACATGAATGTGAAGGCTGGAATTTATGTTAGACCGCGTTGTTCGGCCGTTGTAACAAGGACAAAGCCTGAGTCTGTGGCCGCGGCAGCGCCGTTGGCAGGACGTCCCAGATTCCATTTCCTATGAATTTGTCGCGGACTCCGAGAGAAACGGTGTCACGCAGCTTCCTGATCGTTATCTTATTATTATAGTTACACGCAAACTGTCCAGCTAGACTCGGCCTAGGGCTAGAGCCTATAATTTCGCATCGCAACCAAGTCAATTGAATGCGACAAACAGATAGGCGACATAGTTATGCGCAAACCGTAGCAATTCAACGACATATGTGCCGTACCATAAAAAAAATAAATATACAGGCAAGGCCAAGCTTCAGACAGCTGGTTTGAAGAGGGCATCAAAGAACGGCGATTGCGCACAGTCGGGCGAAGGCGCCGCAGCCGATGGTGACGATCAAACAGCACTGGGGAGAGCAAGTCCGGGATGACGAAGACGAGGACGATAAAGAGTAGAATCGGTACAGCCAGAGTGTTGACGGCGTAGGACAACATGTTGGGAAGAACGTGTGAAGAAGACGACGGGGCGACGAATAGATCGGCTCCAAAGATTCGCAGACTTCGCATCGGCGCGGGAGAAGAATCGCCATACACTCCGAAGAACAGCCTGACAGCCTACAGTCCCAAGTGACAGGTACCGATGGTTGGAGAATGTGCGGGCGGCGCCGCGATTGATTAGGTTCAAACGCACGATGGAATGCATCATGCAGCGGCCGGTTCGATGATTGGGAGTCGGGACAGATCATTTGATCTTCATGGTGATGCACGTTCGTTGCGAGTGAATCAGTGATGTAATTGCTCATGGGAAAACTGTGCGAGTGGCTGCAGCGAACCTACCGATTTTTTTTTTGCATCTAGCCAATTGATTGTCTTCCATACGAGTGACGCCAACAAGGCGATCCAAGGCGATTCGCTCGCATT
This sequence comes from Claviceps purpurea, assembly GCA_029405325.1. Lineage (NCBI taxonomy): Eukaryota > Fungi > Ascomycota > Sordariomycetes > Hypocreales > Clavicipitaceae > Claviceps > Claviceps purpurea. The sequence continues at coordinate 49,717 of CM055783.1, read as the reverse complement.
GCAGCAATAAAAAGCGCTGAGATGGAGGAAGCGAAAACACAGCAAGATCGATGCGCGGGTCAGGTGCTGGAGGCAAGTTGCAACTGATCTGTTGAATCTTTTCTGACACTGAGGAGACCTCTGCAACCTCGGGCGATCTGCAGCAGATATAACCAGTGTGATTGGTTGCGCCTGCCGCCCTCCGACCGTCAGTCCAATGAGGAGTCCTACGTGATCTAGGGCCGCCTGCTTATTACGTCAGAGAATATAAGGAGAAAGAGGCTGCAGTGAGTCAATGACCATTGACAGCATATCAGATAATCAAATTCGCATTGTGAATTGACGCATGCATTCGCGCATTGATAAAAATAACGTCATGTTGAAGAGAAAATTCGCAGCTTTCAAATGACACAGTAGACATTGCCGAAGCTCGTTCTAGATGCGGCTCACCCGTGAAACCTGACAAGTTAAAGAGAAAATGATAGGAGAGAGAGCGTTGACATCGGACTAACTGATCCATTGATTTACTCTTCACTCCATAACTAGATGGCTGCACTCGCACAGTTCACAAAATATACTCAGTATTAAAGACGAAAGCCATAGCTTTCACATAACGTATAAAACATCTACACATTAAGGATGCACGAGTAACTGAGGTGGCTGTAACCTTTTTGCTGTGAGATGGTTTAGGGTGGGTGACTGGAGTCGCGATACTATGGGCGAATAGTTATACCACGCCAAATAACTTGATGCATTCAATCAAACCTCGGTTTAGTTTTCTCTTGTATGATCAAATGCACAACCCGCATTGTAAAAGTTCTCATGAGGCGTCCGGAAGATCGTAACTCGTATATTGATCGATTGCGACGGGATTGAAGATCGGTCGGAGCGCATCATCTGGAGGTATCATCGGCAGAAAAACAAAATCGAGCTTCACGTGTTACCTGTGTCAATTTCTCGGCATCCTCCTCCCAACTCACACTAGGACAGTCACAGACGATGTGCTTCTTTGAATGACAGTTTTCGCTGCATTGCTTCCCATTTACGACCGCACAAAGCCGATTCAGATCTTCTCGCAGCGCCGCCGGTGGTTGGTGGCTCACTAGGTAGGTATGTATTTACCTAAGCTCGCGACTATCTTCACAACTACACATTGGAAAAAGAAGCCGAAACAACGTCAAGATGTGCGACAGTCTATAGATTTCAATCAGATCTGAAAATAAAGAATTGGTGGTGTTATGATTGCGCTCCTTGCATGGTATTGGCAAGGATAGCGCGTCCACAATTTTGGCTGTTTCCCCTTTATCCCGTCATCGCATGGCGTCATTGCTGCCTCGTCTCCTTACATTCTCTAACAAAATGGGAAGGCCGAAGGGCCCCTCCTGCGTCGGGTCGGTGGGCCTAGGGAATAGTAAAGCTGAAGGGTCCCGCTGCCGAGGATTCACGTGATCGCACTGACTGTCGCGACTCGCGATACATGTACATATGTATGTGCTGAGAGTACACGATAGCATGGGGCGTAATTAGACTAAGTACACTGCACAGAACACATTAAACACGCCTCTCCCGCACCAATCGCTAGATACATGCAGCCATCGATTCAACCTCCCATTACCAACAACAGAGCTGCAACATACTGTGACACGAGTGGAAGGTGCTGTTCCAGATAAACCACGCACGCAATTAATCAATATCATCTGCATCCGCCGGCAGATGATGACGCAGGCGGTCTTCGGCATCCTTCCGACGGGGATCATTCTGTGGCGTGAACTTGCCACAAATGGACGGAAGATCGAAAGGAGCATCGAACATGATCCCGTCCAGCGTCTTGACGCGCGAGACAACCACATAAGACAGCCCAGGTGAGAAGTCTTTGGCAGAGATATCGACAACAGCGCGATCGAGTGTCGTACCTTGCGACTTATGGCCCGTGATGGCATATGCGACAGTCAAGGGAAACTGCGTACGAGTGCAGGACGTGCCCTTGAAGATGTGCCGGCTCTCCTGACGGAAGATCGGTATAACCGTCGCGCGGTCTGGATCGTCTTTGTAATAGGGCGGGCCGGTGTAAGAGTCGAACCGAACCATCAGTACGGCGGGCGGTCTCTCATGAGGCCGTTTCTCAGGAAGCCAGTCCCACGCGAGATCTTCAACTGTGCCAACAGACCCGTTGACGAGGCCCTTCTCGATCCACAGGTTCGACGTCAGCATGACTCGGGCGCCGATGCAAATAGGAAGAACTTGGGAAAGACCACCGGCGTTTTGCGATTCGGCGTGAGCAGCCCAGGACGGACCCGTGTTTTCGGCCTCGATCCGCAAGACTGGCACACCAAGAGATAGCATGTGGTCGCGATTGTGCTCGGCAACTCTGGCCTTCGTGGGGTAGATGTGCACAGCGTCGCGAAACGATTCCACCTCGGCGTGAGTGAGAGATCCGCGAACACGCGTGGTCAGGAGCCGCCAATCCGCAACAGATGGGCGACCACTACGAAGACCCTGGAGCGCCTGTCGGAACGCGATCTGACTGTCGCCTTGCTGACGCACAACCTGCGACAACTCTACCGTCGTACGGAACCTGCGATATAACTCGTGACCGTGTTTGGGAAATAGCTTAACAGCATTCTGCGGCGGTTTGACATATAAAGGGGTTTCAAACACGGGAGGTAGTTGATAGAAGTCGCCTAGTAACAACACGCTCCTGCCGCCAAAAGGCTTATCGCTATCGTGTGGGAAAATCTCACGAAGGCGCAAATTGATGCAGTGGAACAGTTTCAAGCCAATCATCGACTTCTCATCCAAAATGAGCAACTGAACGGCGTGGAGCTCACACTGCACGTTATGGAGAGCCTGGCCCTCAAGCGGCTTGTAGCCGCTGTCGCTGGTTTGCGCTGGCTGGAGGCGCAACAGCGAGTGGATCGTCGAGCCGCCGATGTTCAAAGCGGCTATGCCAGTTGGTGCCGCCAATGCCACGCAGCCTAAGCGCAATCTTTCGAGCTTGGCGACCAAGGTACTAATGAGGAAGCTTTTTCCGGTGCCTCCTTGGCCATCAACCTGCATGAGAATCGGATCAGGAAAGCGCGCTGGCGCCTGATGCGCTATCACAGACTCGATATGGCTGACAATGTGCTTGTACACGCGTCGCTGTGGCGGGTTCAGGCTGGCACCGGGATCTACACCAGGTTGAGAAGCCACGGCGGCCACGTTGGGACCAACAACTGCGTGCGTAAGTGCCTGCTTTTCCCGCTTCCACCAAAGCACCCTCTCTCTCACCAGATCTTCAAGATGGCCATGACGGTACATGTCGACAACGAAAGGCTCCCAGTCACATCGGAGGTCCACGTCTCGATTACCGAGTGTCTCGACTTCCTGCTGACGAAGCTGGTCTGCAGGACGCATACCAAAAATTTCGCCAAAAGATGGCGGGGGCTCTTCCGGGTCCACCTCCGTGTTGTCCGATTCACCGGAGTCGTTGGAGTTCGGCATGTCCATTGCGGGGATGACCGACGTATAGTGCTCCGTTTCGCAGTTTTCGCGGTTGTTGCCGACCGCGAGCCAGCGGTCACATGCGTCAGCCCACGACCAATCCTCTTCGCCAGGATTGCCGAGTGCGTCATCGGGGTTATCGTTGACGACACCCTCACGAGGTTTGAACCGCAAGTGCGGCTTGTGCAGCATCAAAACAGCCCTGCCACGATCCTCCCTCTCCTCCTGGCCCGCGTAAAGAGGGTAGAACAACAATATACGCTCAGGTGCCTGAGGTCGAATGTGCATCGGGTGGCGGGACCAGTCCACGGACCGAAGGAAGCGCAGGTACGTCATGTTTTTCAATTCGTTCGATACTGGCCGGTTCAAATACTTAGAGTACAGGCTGCGACATTGGGTGGGCATACCGTCATCGCCGAGCCTGACTCGTGCTTCAGTATGCTCCGGATGGCGCAAGTCAACGGTCTGAAACGTACGTGAGGAGACAACCATGTCCTCGTCATTGAGAACATGCATCGACTCCTGCGCAGACCAATCTCGCTCAGCGATCAAGGAGTTCATGGCCCTAAGCACGGCGCATGTGCCACTTTCATTGAGCTCTCTGCACTTATTGATGGCCTCCTCAACGAGTTGCCCGTACGGCAGCGTGTGCTTCTCGGCCTTGCCCACGTACTTAACCATGTAATTCACAACTGCGCCTATACAGGTGCAGGGACTGATATCTGTATTAGCCTGCCAGCCGCAGGTGATCGTGCGATTGTAGTGGTTGAGCCTCTCGTCGTTCCGAGCCCCATCGAAGACCTTGTAGTGCCGGTTCCAGCTATCTACCAGTTCGGCCATGTTGTGCTGAGGCCGTGGGAAATGGAACCTGCAACGAAATATGCTCGTGAGGTTGCCTCGCGTGTCCGCCTCACGACGTTGACAATATTGTGAGCAGGCGTGCCTCTGCACGCGATTGACAATAGCACCGACATCTCTGAACGTCGGCGATGTGTTTAGGTACGTGAGGGGATTTGTGTCCAGCGCCGGCTGACCGGGATGAGGATTGATGGCTGTGACGTGTGGTCCCCAGAACGTCTTGAAGACGTGGAAATTAGCCAGCTTAGCCTCGCCATGAAGGTCAGGATCAATCGTAGGAGCGTCTTTCATCCAGAAGAGTCCGTGTATGTGAGGGCTTCCCCGCGCCTGCCACTCAAAACGGTACCAATGGTCCGTGATGCCGAACTTTGGTTTAAGAACATCCTTCAGGAAGCAGGCGAATCTGCGACCGAAATGGCTGGCAGCAATGTGAGGGCTGTTCTTAAGGTTCTCGCGTGCAATACGTGCCTTCACTGCATCACTCGCAGCACACCACTCGTCATATCTCGGCATGAGCCTCGCAAGATCTTCCCAGTGCAGATCGGCAGCAGAAAAGGTAAGGAACATTGCGGGGCAGCCTAACGTTCGGACCATGGCATCGAGTTCCTTGCGCTTGGCAGTCCAGTAGGCTCGTGTGCCAGTTATGGTTGAAGAGAAGCAGATGATACGATTTATCAGCGCTCTTGACTCGGGACCGTCAGAGTTGATGGTATCACGGAATTCTTGAACCGTGAGTGGCATGGAATTATCTTTTTTAAAAAAGAAAGTACTTTTCTTCGCAGCCTGCGTGCGCATCAACATGTTAAAACACGCGTAACGCCACATGGGATGCCGCGCAAAGCGCCCATGAGACAGCCGAAGCATATGCTGCACGTAGGCTTTGAAGTCGACCGTGCGCTGCCGAGACGTTGCGAAATCACCCTTCCCCCAGGGATATAGCGACGGATACGCCAGTGATAAGATCTTAGTCTTCACACCGATATCCGAAATGGGTGTGCTCCGAACGGCTGGCATTTGAAGGCCTTGAGACCCTGTGGCGTCGGCATTAGCGGAAGACGGGCTCGGCTCACCTTGGCCACGGCGCAGGATGCCACGGAGCCTGTCGAGTTCCGTCTCATCAGCGCCGAGATTCGGGATGACTGACACATCGTACCCAAGATCATCATTCTCAATGTCGGTGATCAGATCCTCGAGATCCGCCGGGTCGACGTATTCCGTCTGAAGGTCGGCGTTCACATCACCGTCGTCGGGCAATTGGCTGAGGACATCCTCATCGATAGTAACATCGCTATAGCCAGTATGGTTTGCTTGCAGATGACGGAGCCATGCGGTGACAACCGGACGTCGCACGCGGAGCTGGGTACGAAATTGATTGATCATGTTCGGCTGATCAGTCTGGTTGCGAGGCCTCAAGATCAGAATATCGAGCTGTCCTGGCGGCACGGGCAGGCGGTGGTGCATGGTCGGCACGTTCTTAGGGAAGCTGATGATATGGCCGCGGTACTTATACTGCGCGCCACGATAGGTCATCACCTGCATGCGAGTGTGCACACGGGCAATGAGCCACTCTTCGAGAGGGGTGAGGGGTCCGAGGGCCTCGAGATGCTCAGGAGGCTCGCCGGGATCAAGCTCATTCGCCTCGGACCAAAGCGCAGGCAGCTGGGGATTGCTTACTCGGGATGCATTATCCTTCGTACACTCCTGACAGACGCCGGACCGCCGGTCAAGTTTAATAGTGAACCAGCTTATGTGGCATTGTGGGCACTCCGTTAGCTCAATCTCTGCGAGGGACTTCTTGAACGTCTTAAGTAGCTTCTGGTCGGCATCCGTGAGGCAAGGCACATCTAGGTCGCCAACGGCTTGAACAGGATCAAGTGGCAACATGGGGTGATTTTCCGAGGCGCGTGGCGTATCTGATACATTGCTAGATTCGACGGACTCGTCAGAGGCTGTCGGTGCGCGAGATTGGCTAGAGCGGGCAGAGGCTGTGGGTATATCGGTCTCGTCTTCTGACCCGTCAGACACGGTTGGCGAGCGATGTTGGGCAGACGGAGCAGAGGGCGCAATGGATTCGCGGGCAGAGGTTGTGGGGGAATCGGTCTCGTCTTCTGACCCGTCAGACACGGTTGGCGAGCGATGTTGGGCAGACGGAGCAGAGGGCGCAATGGATTCGCGGGCAGAGGTTGTGAGGGAATCGGTCTCGTCTTCGGACTCGTCGCACACTGTTGGTGAGCGATATTGGCCAGACCGGGCAGAAGGCGAAATGGATTCACGTGGTTGAGCGGAGGTTGGTGTCAAGCGATGTTGGCCGGACCGGGCAGAGGGCGCAATGGATCCACGTGGCTGGGCGGAGGTCGGTTCGAAGACGTCGTCAGGCTGACGTGGCTGGGCAAAAGTTGGTTCGAAGACGTCAGGCGCTGGGCCGCCACTTTGTCGAAGCGTTGACGAAGCTGCAAACTGATTACCATTCGCATAAATCCGCTGAAGCATTGGCGAAGCTGCCATCTGATGATCTCTCGCATATATCGCACTCGCCGTCGGGGTAAGTGACGGAGGTTGTGCATCGGGGTCTCTCCTGACAGCGCGATGGCAGCGCTGTATCCGTTCACGCTCGTTTCTCGCTGCTTCCTGAGACGAAGATTCGCCTAGACGTGGTCCGGGGCGGTGGAACTGAAGACCACCGTTGTCGCGGGTGAGGAAAGTACTCTTGATGGCCGGTCTCGTCGGTGTGCGTGGCCTGGGCCTGACGGTGGCAGGCTCTGCGTGAGGAGGTCCGCGTGAGTGCCTCGACGGCGTGCGTTCTGCTTGAGGCGATTGCACGTTGTCGATAGCGCGCTTCGGCCTCTCAATCGTCGGCGTACGTGGCTCCGATGAAGAAGGCTATACATCAATTAGTTGTGAGTATCATATGACGCGTAACAGGTCTAACGAACCGATGTACCCGATGTCCCGTCGCCATTGCAGGCCTCACGTCGGGCAGCCTCACGTCGGGCAGTGCTTTTGGCACGTTTGGCACGGCAGGCATCACATGCGGCAGTTTCTCTGACGACGCCGTTCGCCCCCCGGGGGTCGACAAAGTTATCGGACGTCTTTGTAGCGTGGCACCTGCTGCATATCTTCGTTCTGTGTGGTGTGATGGGAGGCATATTGGTGCCACACTCAGATACAGAGCTAGAGAGAAAGGGACGGCTGAAAGACGGCAGAGAATTTGACGACGCAAAGTTTTCCATTTTGCGGGATTTGGATATTGGGCTGAGATTGTGGACGCGGGAAGAGAATTGGGACTTTGTTGATGGAAGTTGTTGTGTTTGGTGAGTTGTGCAGACGCGTCTGAGCGCAAGTTGTTGTTGTTGTTGTGCAGACGCGTCTGAGCGCAAGCGCAACACCGCTATGTGGATATTACGCATCCAACCAATCACGTTGCGTGACACCACTTCCCTCCGGGGGCCCTGCCGGGGGCCGCCTGCGGCGAGCTGCTCGCTACGCTCGACCTTTTTTTTTCTTTTTTTCCTCTCCTCCTCTGCTGGAGCCTGCCCCCCCGGGCACTCGAATGGTAGGACTTACGTAAGCGCATCAATCTCCTTTTTCACCTCCCCCTCCCCTCGTCCCCGACTCCCCTCCCGGGTCCCCCCCCCAAAACCCCCACCCCACTTTGGCGTAAATGTAAAGCTTCGCTTTACTTCCTCATCTTTCAGTAATCGTCGCAAATTAGTTCAGCTTTACTAATAAGCAGGGCGCAACTGCCAGGGGTAATAATAAGATGACATGTACCCGCCCCCAACTTTTCTTCGCCCATCCCTAATCGCCCACCTCCCTCATCAGCCCCAGAGCGTTGAGCCATCGCGAGACCTTACCTTCGAGCCGTCGCAAAGCCATCGCGGGAAGTTGTTTCGGTACCTACTACCGCCTTTCCTCTCACAGTTTTGGATTTTCCCCAGGCACTGTGCATGAGGCTTCAATCTACGTCTCTCCTAGGTATTTATCATCGCCGCGAACTAATTACTTCCTTCACGAATAACGGGCGTAGGACGGCCTCCTCCTTTTCGATACTGCCAGGCCCTGAAAGTGTTCGTGGCATGATGGACCTTCACCCAGGGTAGAACACCCGGTTCGATCCTCGCCTCTGACGGCAGGCGAAGAAGCTGCGACCGACGGCCACAAACATGAAGAAATGGATGACGAAGCATGACATCGAAGATGACTGGCATCTGATGGATGCTCCTGGTCAAGGTTTGTTGCGCCTTATCCACCGAGTTCAGGCCTCGCTAACTGTTTGCTCTAGGTGAAGGACTGTCTCCTATCTCGATCGAATACGAACTCACGAAGTTCTCCGACCAATACCAGCGAATAAGCCGTGCGATGCTTACACCCTTATCCAAGGGTACACTTACGTCAGAGGCTACGGTTGAATTTGGCGATTACTTCCGTAACATCCAGTTACCGCCGAGATGACGACGACTTCAGTCAGAACACAACCATTAGTCCTATAGAGAATTCTGAGCGGGTCATGGATGCTCTTGTGTATTCATGGTAGCTGTCAAAGAAGTGAAGAGGAGAGAAGGAGGGAAGAGAAGTATGGTCTTATCAGTAAAGCTGAACTAATTTGCGACGATTCTATAGTAATATACCGCAGAAGGTTGACCATCAACTCGACCCTCAGCGCACACAAGTTACACACCGACCTTTGACGAATACAAACTGAGACTCCTAATTCAGCAGTCAGCCCCCGTACGCGCCCGTTGAGGAGCTCACTTTCAACGAAGACGATGGTGGGAGTAGCGGTCTACGACAAGACTTTCCGCTCCCATCAAACCCGACAACGCCGCCAAGCTGCCAAACGGCCAAATGGCTAAACTGCCAAATTACCACGAATGAGCCTCGTGCCTCATATTTCTACGTGGTCGATTGAACGGCGCCTCAAGCATGGCAAAGCTACTTGATGCCTAATTTTAGCAGACGATTATGCGTAAAAAGACACTAAGTCGCGCTCAAGTACCGTAGGCGTCAGCGTTGTTTTGACAGGTGGTAGGAATACGCTTGGCGGCGGTGTCTCCTCATTTACTTTTACCAGCTCAATTTATTCTATTCTAAATGACCTAATGAAGTCTGTCACTTACCACCTCGTTCCTATCTGCCTAGCCTGTGGTGCCTCCTCAATCAGCACCGTAGATGTCCTCGCTGCAATCCACCACATTATGTCTTAATGCAACACCCTTCTCCTACTGATGCAAGACACTTGCATATTGTAACGAGGGCCTCAATTGGGCGGTTTGGAACTTGATGAGAAGAGATTAATCCAAAACATATGCACTAATATAAATTGGCTCCTCAAGGAAAGCCTGCGGAAATAATTCACCTCACCAGTAATATCATACCTCAAGGCCACATATTCCTCATGCTTCCAGATATGCTCAATGGGGTTGAATTCAAGCGAGTGTGCTGCGTTCAAGTTTGTTCTATCAACTCAATAAGGATGAGGAAAGACTGGAGATATCGACAGGCAAACGATCCACGATAGGCGTCAACACGTGCGACGCTCAGAGCGACATCATCGACATCTCAGCCGGCGAAAGACTTAGGCCGGGTGCAAAAGTGCAGCTGCTTCGACATGTGCCGCTACTGAAGTACCGACTACTCCGGATGCAGACTGCTGCGGACGAACGGAGAAGAAATGCACGCATGCAATCGTCACCAGTACAAAAATCCGACATCACAGAACTCCCGTCTTCGCCGCCACCCAGGCATTCGGTGAGATCGCGGAACCCGTCCAAGCCCTATCTTCAGCAGTGGGATAGAACGCTTTCGAAAGATTTGGAGTTGAGAGCGAGGCACCGGTAGCTTACAAGTCTTTCGAACGAGGCGAACTTCTTGTTTATCGTGGACGATTTGGACTATGCGCTTGCCGTCGTGCTACCGAGAGGAGGTGGAGATTATCGATGTTCACCACGTCCACTTGCTTGAACGACCGGAGCATCAAAATTTTGCATCGCATCGCATCGCACCGATCGTGGTTCCGCATCGATTGTCGTCGTTCACCGTTCTGTATCGAAAAACCGCGGAAGATCGTGCCTTCGACGTAGTCGAACGGACTCCCAACTGAGAGATATTGGCTAATGTCGTCTTCGTCGACAGGCTGAACGCACGTTAGCGATCACTGTGTTGGGCTCAGGCGCCAGGGTTCATGCCATATGATCCAATCGTCTCTGCAGATGGAAATCGGAAGCGGCATAGTCAAGTCGTCGAGAGTAAGCTCCAGAAAAAAAAATGACAAGCTGAGATCGTCAGGTTCTTCGGCAGAGCTTTCGGCATGGCGTCAGCAGTGTCGTCATCAAGAGTGTACCAAGTTGGCGTCCATCGCTGCGCCGTGTGGAAAGACGACCTTGTTGTGGAATGGAAGGAACACAAATAAAATGATGATTGAAACATCCTTGAAAGCTAAAACCGATCGACTAGTTCGTTGTGTTGCTGGTTGATAAAATGATGCTGTTTGCCGGATTTTTGTCGAAGGAAAGTGACTGGCTGCCAGTGGCTGGTGGTGCGTGCCAGGCCCACCTCTTTGAAACTTCTGTGGCAGAAAGTTGCAATGGTCGCGCGGGTGAATAATACGTACATATGTACATATGTACATGCGGCGGCTCGCAGGAATTCCCGCAATGAAGCGCAAGCGTGAACGCACCCCGCAATCCGCCATCAGCCTGACCCCGCAACTAAGCGCGATTCCTCAATCAATCGGCAAATTCAACGAGTCACCAACGAAGAAACCGTCTCGACCCGGCCATCTTTCGTTCTTTGTGCCAACGCTATCTGCAAAAGGATTGAAAGGTACAGAGTACAGAGTACTTGTTTTTGCCATCATTGTAGATCCTGACATCTCGATAGAATGGAACGATACGAGACGGCCGACGACGACAACTTGAGCGACGAGTCTGCCTCGTTATACACATCTGACGAACTTTACCTCGACGACGCAAGCGATAACGAAAAGGAAATTTCATCTGAAGGGGAGGAGAGCTTCTTACCTCGAACGCGCCGGCGGATCATCCGTACGTACTATACACTGACGCTATGGTTTAAAGACTAAAGGGCTGACATGAGCACTCAGCAGCGAGCGAATTCTTGACGTGCACAGCCGCCCCCGACTTCAGCGCTTCGCAAGCGCTCGGCATGTTCCAGGAGACATGCTGCATGGACTACGGGCGGTGGCAGTATGGATCGACGAGCTCGACGGGCGATGACTTCCCCCAGTTTCACCTCGACATGGGGAGTCTCGTTGGGCTACCGTTACGATCGGTTATACTGGAAGGCTCGTCCTCAGCCAACGGCGACAACGGCCTCGACCTGGCCCTATGTGAGAGCATTACGCGTCTGGAGAAATGGATGACCAAGTATGGCATCGAAGGTGACTGACATCTGATGGATGCTCCTGGTTTGTTGCGTCTCCTCCACCGAGATCACGCCTCGCTAACTGTTCGCCCTAGACGGAGAACTGTGTCCGATCGCGATCGAATACGGAGTTCTCAGAATAAGTTGTGCGATGCTCATACCCTCATCCAAGGGTACACTGAGGTCAGAGACTACGGTTGAACTTGGCGATCACTTTCGTAACATCCAGTTACCGCCGAGATGACGACGACTTCGGTCAGAACACAGCCATTAGTCTCATAGATAAATCCGAGCTGGTCATGGCTGTATCTCTTCCTCTGGTGTTACGGGGGTCGTCAAGTATACGTATTACGTATATGCGAAACGTTTTTTGCCAGCAAGCGCCCCAACGCCTTACGAAAGAAGTGACCTGCCCTCATGAGCCAATACGCTCTATAGTATGCAAGCACGAGATTCTCAATACGAACTCCCGAGATACCGAAATTTATGGACCCAAGATCCTGCTCAGCTCTGTATGGAGGGGTTGCAAAGAACACGCCGCAAGAACAGCAAGTGTAGGTCTATCATTTTTGCGACTGCGATATTTGCTGACATGTTCGTAGGTTCGACTCCAACTCGCGTAGCACATCCTCCCCTTACGAATAGCAATCTTTCGCAAACGGCTCAGAGATTGAGCTTCGTCACACTGGGTTCATAGATGATAGAGCTAGGTAGGATCGGAGGTGGCCACTGACTTGGAGCCTTGGAGGTCCTGCAAGATGTCCTGAACTCAGAACCAGCATGGCAGAACTGAGAAAGATAAACATTTTGAACACGCTTGCTGGTGTGCGTCTCGCAGAACTTGCTGCCTAGTATGGCGGCTGCCCAATGCACATTAGAACCCAGACTATCTGGCCAAGCGAAGCAGAATTCACCCTTTCGAGTTGCGGGAAAGCTACTAATAAGCTTGGATCTCAATTAGCCAGTCTCCCATTCTCCAAAAAGTCCACCTCGAGCCATTTGAGAGCCCGCAGATGCCCCCCTTCATGATGAAGACCACGGGCGACTGAAAGAGACGAGTGAATACTCTTACATGCTTACCGGTCTGATGAACTGCAGTATGCACTGAGTTCATTGGGTCGAAGCTTCTTCTGCTCTCTAATAACAAGATGTGACGAGATGAGGCCAGATACAAGGCAATTCCAATCAGCGCAAGCAGCTTCCGGCCAAAATGTGCAGCGTTACGCGTATGCCGAACATGTGGACTTGTGCGGTACTTAGAGCCGGAGTGTGTAGAGTAGCGAGCTTCTGGGCTAGGCTTGAATATGATGTGACAATGTCAAATATTTGGGGCTTGGAACGAAAATCTCGCAAGGTGTGACGATGACTTCGCCGATGAGAGCGAATGGTCTGGCGTCGAAGTGGGAGATCCGACTCCCGAGAACGTGACGGCTGCGCTGCCTGCAACCGGCAATCCCCCACATCATCTCCTGATGCACCGTCCTTCTTCTTCCGTCCGCAACACCAGCCGTAGCATATCTGAAACTGATGAGATTCTGTTCAACTCTGCGCATATGTCATTAGAAACCATCATCTGAGTTGGACAGCCACAGGTTCCATCATGTGCGAGGTGGAGAGGCGGGAAGGTCAGACCAAGGGGCCACCGTCGATGCAAGATATCCAACAACCTAAATCTGTATGATATCTCAACGCTAGAAAGCTCAACGAAATCTGGATGAAAAGCCAAACGTTTGGCCTCAAATTTTTTTGGTGCATTTGTTTCGTAAATAAGACCGTACGATCACATATAAATGACTTGCCAATCGTCCGGTTGGTAAGACCTCATAGACAACAGTGCACCGGATCGCCCACGCCTGTTCGGATCGCAAACAGGAAGAATCCGTGGTCGAATAGCATCAAGAGGAAAATCTAGTCAGCGACTATTGTTTTTCGAAAGGTTGGGCAAGACACTTGCGCAATTGATAGAGTTTTGGCGTTCAAAGATAGGTACAGACCCAGCTCGGGAATGTTCCACCTCACCAGCGATGCCTTCGGACCGTTTTCTCTCATGAACCACCAGTGCAAGTGCAAACGAATTTTAAGCTTGGTAGTGTGTGTTTGATCGTTGTGATTACCTACAGAATAGTGTCGGGTCAATTGCTTTTCTGGCGCGAGTCAAGAGTCGAACGCGGTTCCGCATCTGCGGGGCAGCCCAGGGTCAGACTTGCACGAAACGTCAGCGATCGCGATGACGCTACATTGGACCTGTTTGGATCACCACACGTATTTTTTTCACTTTTTCGCGATCTGGCCATTTAAAATGCCAAAAAAGCGCAATGGAGTATAGTCTGTATAATCATGAAGGCCCAATCACTTGACTCTCACTCCATCAATATTTTGTACAACACGCGTTGGAATATATCACCGCCTGAAGACGGCGAGGCACGCTGTCGATGAGCTCGAGCAACAAGCTTCGTATCGAGTTCATCCCACTTCTTTGTTTTTTCAAGATGTTCTAATGCGGCCTGGGACTTCTCAATACGTGTCCTGTTCGGATCCCGTATCAAGGTTTGCTGTTTCAGACATGGCCATAGGTTATCAATGGGACTCAGGTCGAGGCTGGCTGCATAGCGTCCTGTACAGAGGAGACACGTCATATCCCTAGCTCCTCGAGGCAAATTGTCACAATAGGTACTGGCCATATGAACCGGCGCATTGTCATGCATGAATATATTGTCACTATCGAGCATGGCTGGAATGTATTCTTCAATGTGATCACGGTAAATGGCGCGTGTGACGCCGCCTCTCTTCGAGTCGGGGCCCGCTTGGAGGGCGACGACTCCGAGAGGACTCCGATTGCCATAGCGAATTCCAGCCCGAAGCACAAGGATATGCCGGGGGTTCTTTTATTCTAGCTTGTACAAAATCGAACTCGGTTACTTTCGAGCCTAGCATGAGCACATTCCGCTGCTCTATACCGTACCCAAATTGCTGCGAGTGGACGGAGAAAAGATGCATGCATGCAATCGTCGCCAGAACACAAATCCGACGTCTCTGAACTCCCGTATATGCGGAGTTGCAAGCTTGCTTTCACTTGTGCATATATCAGTCTGTTGGCTCATGGTAAAACGTGTCTCATTGAATCACGACCACAAAACACCCCCGCACTCCCTGGAGGAAGTCAACCGGGCGGTGAGCTAAGTCAAGGACTCAAGACTCAAGACTCAAGGTGCCCGCATAGTCGTAGAGAAGTCCAAGGCTATTGAGATGCATCCGCGAGAGTGCCTACACTCAATGAGTGTGCGGACATGACTGTAGTGTACTCGTAGTAGGTATCGGAGAAGTGAGGAGGAGAGAAGGAAAGAGGGAGAGGTCTGGTCTGGTCTCAATCACGTCGTACGAACTGAAAATATTGACTACGGGTGTGTTTGGATAGAGTCTACATACATATACATATACAACAATGGATCGCGAGAGATAGCCAAACTGACAACTATTGTGCGGCAAATAACAGGAGAAGACATCGAGAACTCACTGGGCACACCGTAGTTCATACACAGCGGTCGACTTCGGATTGTTGTGGGTGACGATTCGTCGAGAATGAGCTGGTAAGAGGCTCAAGGAGATGACACATATGTAGTGGAAGAGCTCGATATGAGGGATGAGGAAAGACTGGAGATATCGACAGGCAAACGATCCACGATAGGCGTCAACACGCGCGACACTCAGAGCAATATCATCGACATCTCAGCCGGCGAAAGACTTAGGCCGAGTGCAAAAGTGCAGCTGCTTCGACGTCTGCTGCTACTGAAGTACCGACTACTCCGGATGCAGATTGCTGCGGACGAATGGAGAAGAAATGCACGCATGCAATCATCACCAGCAAATCCGACGTCACAGAACTCCCGTCTTTGCCGCCAATCCCGAGGAGTTCGGTGAGAACGCGGAAACCGTCCAAGCCCGATCTTCAGCAGTGGGATAGAATGCTTTCGAAAGGTTTAGAGTTGAAAGCCAGGCACCGGGAGCTTACAAGTCTTTCGAACAGGGCGAACTTCTCGAGTATCGTGGACGATTTGAACTATGCGCTTGCCGTCGTGCTACCGAGAGGAGGTGGAAATTATTGCTGTTCACCACATCCACTTGCTTGAACGACGGGGGCAACAAAATTTTGCATCGCATCGCATCCATCGTGGTTCCGAATCGATTGTCGTCATACTGCATCGATCACTGTCGTCGTTCACCGTTCCGTATCGACAAACCGTGGTCGGAAATTTGAGCGACACGGAAGATCGTGCCTCCGACGTAGTCGAACCGACTCTCAACTGTGAGAGATCTTGGCTAAGGTTGTCTTCGTCGACAGGCTGAACACACGTTAGCGATCGTGGTGTTGGGCTCAGGCGCCAGGGTTCATCGCACTTGTACTGCATGTCGGCATGCCGTATGATCCGATCGCCTCTGCGGATGGAAGTCAGAAGCGGCATAGTCACATCGTCGAGAGTAAGCTCCAGAAAAAGAAATGACAAGCAAGAAAGAGAGTGATACGCATAGGTTGTGGCGGGAATGGAACGAAGACGAGAAGGCGATGCTCGACTTCGTCCACATAGGCGACTGATATGGCGGGTACAGAGGAAATTTTCAAGAGTACCTACGAAGTAATAAAGTCGGGTCAAGATTACATCTCTGGCGCTATGCAGAAGTGAAATCGATGGCTGCGTCGGCGTGACCAGATCTGAGAAATTGCAAAGCTTCTAAGAAAGCTAATCAATGGCATCGTAACAATGGGAAAACCCATGACATCAAACGCTGTGCCAAAGTTCTCTCGAGACCCTGATAGCGTGCTTCCGTAAAGAGCGGATCCATCTGCTGCTTATAGCATCTTCTTTTCTGCAAGCTTCGATCGAAATGAGATCATTGAGATCGTCAGGTTCTTCGGCATGGCGTCGGCAGAGCTTTCGGCAGAGCTTTCGGCATGGCGTCGGCAGTGTCGTCATCAAGGGTGTCTTCGGGTCTTCGTCGATTTCATACATGAAGTTTTTCAGAATCTGCTCCGGACTCCACCGTATACGGGACGTTGGTGTTTGGTTCGCGTGGGAACTATGCCAGGGGCATTGGGGCAAGGACCATTGATTGCCGGAAGAAGTCTGAGATTGAAGCGAGGGCACCAGCGTTCGCGCTTCGCCCAATTCCACTTGCGCTCTTGTGCTCTGATGCTAGAATTGACCCGCTGTCCGCTTTCTGTACCTTGTGTTGACGGCAGCTGTATCGTCGGTACCAATGAGGCTTGTCAAGTACTGATCATCCCAGCAGCAGAAGCTAGAGGAGGAAGGCATGCGTCACAGAGTTGCCGGAGATGGTCGAGATTCGATAAGGTGTGACGACATCAGGTCACGTGATCGACTTGCCCTCCATCGTGAGTGGGGGCCGGGTGCATCATCTCCATCCAAGGACCAAACATCTGGTGTTACCACGAAGAGACGCACGAAGAGACGCACGAAGAGACGCACGAAGAGACGCACGAAGAGACGCACGAAGAGACGCACGAAGAGACGCACGAAGAGACGCACGAAGAGACGCACGAAGAGACGCACGAAGAGACGCACGAAGAGACGCACGAAGAGACGCACGAAGAGACGCACGAAGAGACGCACGAAGAGACGCACGAAGAGACGCACGAAGAGACGCACGAAGAGACGCACGAAGAGACGCACAAAATGAAAGGTTCTACAATTGTGCGGTCGCAGGCACAACGCCCTGCGCTAGAGCTGGAGCATGCAAAGAGCATTGCCACAGCTCGCATGCCAACAAAGCTGCTTACAACCACTTAGAGCCTAGGATCCAACCGACCGTTGAACCGCCGCCATGTACAAAAGTTGAAGAAGGCTTTCTTGGAACTTGGTGGACCGAAGCGCAACCTAGAAGAGCATCATCGGAAAGTGCTCTGCACGAGTGCTGAAGTAAAGCGGATGATGAAAGAGCTTGACTCGCAAGATGGCGCAAAGCAGGCCGAGGGCATGCTGGATTTAACCATCTGGCCGGACGTGAACGGGCGAGAACAGCTAGAGCTCCTTGCGGGACAGCACCGCATCCGCGCACTAGAAGAATGGGTGAAGCTCGCCAAGCTGGGCGAGGAGGAGCTCTGGCGGCCATGCAAGTTTTACGATGAGGGTAAGTTAACTTCCAAAATGCGACTCATTGACCGAAAAACAACTAGACAGCATCTCCCTTGAACAGAATATGAAGCTTCGCGTGAACAACAAAGACGTCGCGAAGAGAAGCCGGAAAAGTACATAGCCGTCACGATGTGGAGCCATATGTCGCCGTGGCTGTCAGGCTTCGCGACGTCTTTGTTGTTCACGCGAAGTTTCATGTTTTGTTCAAGAGAGATGCTGTCTAGTTGTTTTTCAGACATGGCCGATCGGAGAAAGAGACTTGGGAGTTCTTCTACCCTGGCAAGGGCTCTCAAAGGTTGACCAGTCCTGCCGCCGCCGTCCTGAGCTCCTCATCAAGCTACATCGTGAACTTTACTGGCAAGTATACGAGCACGTCGTTCAACGCGGACAATCGTCCTTCAACGTGCATCGTATACTCGGCCTGGAAGAGAAGGGGTGGCGTTTCGGATGGAGCAGGTCGTCACGGTCCGAACGTCACGGCTTATCCCAGGTTCTCCGGTCCATCTTTCAGTACATGAGGTTCTTCCTTTCGGAGAGGGATCAGTACCGTACAATCCTGCGGGCTTTTCCACTTTCACCATTCCAGGCCCCCCGGGTACACTATGCGGATTCGCGCGGCTCTTCGAGCTCTCGTTCGAGGGGACGGAGAAACGATATAGAGCCAACGGCGACAACGGCCTCGACCTGGCCCTATGTGGGAGCATTACGTGTCTGGAGAAATAGATGACGAAGTATGGCATCGAAGGTGACTGGCATCTGATGGATGCTCCTGGTTTGCTGCGCCTCCTCCACCGAGATCACGCCTCGCTAACTGTTTGCCCTAGATAAAGAATTGTGTCCTATCTCGATCGAATACGGAGTTCTCCGACTAACACAATAACAGAGAATAAGTTGTGCGATGCTCACACCCTTATCCAAGGGTACACTGAGGTCAGAGGCTACGGTTGGACTTGGCGATCACTTCCGTAACATCCAGTTGCCGCCGAGATGACGACGACTTCAGTCAGAACACAGCCATTGGTCTCATAGGTCAATCTTCTCGTGCGCCGCGCGTTCAAGACAGACACGTGAAGCTTCACTTTACGTCTCTTCTTTTTATCACCGTCGCAAAACAGTTACTTTACTAATAATAGCGTTAAGCGATAGATTCACTTTTACCAATGCTATAGACCCAACGCAACGATACGATGCAGTGAGGTACCCTCGACCTTCCCCTTCTTTTCGATTGCTGCCCGGGCATTAAAGTGTTCGTGGCATGATGCAACTTCACTCAGGGCAGGACAGCCGGCTCAGCCCCCGCCTCTGACGGCAGGCTAAGAAGATACGATCGATGGCCGAGTATGAAGAAACGATGACCAAGTATCGCATCGAAGATGACTGGCATCTGATGGATGCTCATGGTTTGCTGCGCCTCCTCCACCGAGATCGCGCCTTGCTAACTCTTTGTCACAGATGAAGAACTGTCTCCTATCTCGATCGAATACGAAGTCGTCCGACCAATACCAGAGATAAGTCGTGCGATTGTTCTCCATGGATGTACTGAGGTCAGAGGTTACGGTTGAGCTTGGCGATCACTTCCGCAAGATCCAGTTACCGCCGACATGGCGATGACTTAAGTCCGACCACACCCATACAGTCTCCTAAATTATGCTGAATCTGGTGTCCATTGCTGTATGATCAGCCGCTCTAGTATTACGGGGATAGCTCAAGGATACGCATATCAGGCCGCCAGCCCGCCGCTGCGAAACATTCTTTGCGACCAAGCGCTCCAGCGCCTTACGAAAGAAATATTCAGCCCTCACAATCCAATTCCAAGCGAGTCAGTGGGCAGTAGCCACTACTTCGAACTTGAGAAGTGGCCGCAATGTCTGCCGTATGTCTCAGCTCTGTGGCTGGTACTCGAGTGAGATCGCGAAACAGCTTCCAGAGGTCATCAGTCAAAGTCGAGCAATAAAAGTCCCAGCGCCGCAAGAACACCTGTCACCAAGGTCCAAGTGTAGGTTTATCATTCTTGCGACTGCAATGTTTGCTGACATGTTCTTAGGTTCGACTCCAATTCGCGTAGCACATCCTCTCCTTTCGAATAGCAGCCTCTCGCAAACGGCTCCGAGACTGAGCAACGTCACACTGGGTTCGTAGAGCCAGGTAGGGTCGGAGGTGGCTTGGAGGTTCTGCAAGATTTCATGAACCAGTATGACAGAAAGATTAAGATTCTGAACACGCATGCTGGCGTGCATCTCGCAGAACTTGCTGCCGAGTATGGCGGCTGCCCGATACACATTGGAACCCAGACTACTTGGCCACGCGAAGCATAATTCAGTCTTTCGAGTTGTGGGAAATCTACTAATAAAAGTGGCTCTAGAATCTACACTCACGAGATTTTCAATACGAACTCCCGAGACGCCGCTGCATTGTGCAACATTTCTTAAACGAAAGAGACGTCGAGGGACGATGAACTCTTATCCTATAAGCGCCTAAATGATCGTTTTAAAACTAGCTTCCAGCTTCCAAGTTCCGACGACTGATTTACGAGTGCCTTCGGCTTACAAAAGTCATGGATCCGAGCGAAATCTGTATATGGAGGTGCTCGTTTGCTTAGAACACGAATACGTCGTCTGAAGTCTCTATCGGCATCTGTTGGACCACCAAGTCTATCAGCGCTAGCGGTCGAAAAGCCGTATCGCGATTGTTGATGTTTTGCCGCTAACTGGATCCGAGTTAGGGTTCACCCCCACGAGTGGTGTGTCGCGCAGATCAGGACTCGCATGAGACGGAAGCCGATTGCTGGTGGTAGGAGGCGGAGAGCTACGAGGCACCTACTTGTGAGCGCGGCGAAGAGAAGAAAAATTGAATCTCGGCGGTTCGTGATGATGCGACGCATCCAATTATGCGTGATGGAAAAATGAGAGACGAAACCCTCATATCGTCCCATCAGGCGTTGACAGCGTGACAAGCGCAAGATTGTATCCCAATTAGCCCGTTTCCCATCTTTCAAAAAGTCCACCTCGAGCCATTTGAGAGCCCGATGATGCCCCCTTCATGACGAAGACCACGGGAGACTGAAAAGACGAGTGACTACTCTTCCATGCTTACCGGTCTGATGAACTGTAGTGTGCACTGAGTTCATCGGGTCGAAGCCTCTTCTGCTCTCGAGTCTCTAATAAGAGGAAGTGACGAGGCGAGGTCAGATACAAGGCATATGCCATTCTTGGCCCCTCCAATGAAATCGCTCTTTCAGGCAAGATCATATGTTCTCGATGGAGTCAAGGTCAGATCTACGCGACGGCCAATCCAGATACTGAGAACTTACCGCTTGCTTCTCGAGGAAATCCATCACGATTTCAGCTGGGTGAAGCTCGTTGAAGTGCGTTAAGATAATAAAATTTTGCCGTCATTGATTACATGTCGAAATATACCTGTATTTTATGACGATCAACGGCGCATAGCACACTGCCTCTCATTGAATTGGGGTCTTAGGGAGGCCTATGTGAGGACCCTGATTCCCGTGGTGAAATTTGCTCCGATGCATGCAATTATAATGGGCGCGTTTTGTTTGGTCTTGTACACATGTATATTCAATTTCCTTCGAGGAATCGAGCCTTGAACTAGCCAATTCCATTGATTGGGGAGCAAGTCGTCCTGGTCTCAAGTACAGTGTACGATTACGAACTTCCCGGACGCTAAAGTCCTGACTCCTGAGTCATTAGTCAAGATCTAGGTCTGCCCAGCGCCATCCTCAACAGAGCATTCACCTGTGCATGAAAACGCGACGAAATCAAGTAAATGGCATAAATAGGTATCAAAGAGCAAAGCTGAGCATTTTTGGGAATGTTGATGTGTAAAAATGAGCGTATGCACGGCTTTGCAACGCATGACGCCAGGTGCCTCGGGCCGCTCGGCCTCCTGATTGTGTCCGTAGAAACGTGAGGCGTGCATTTATCCTTCTTCCCTGAGTTCCAGCTCTCTGATGACAAATTGACAATAAATATTGCTTGATGATTTCTGTTTGGAGACGTTGCATATTATATTTTGGACACTTGGCCGGTTGCCCTCGCCCACGAGGTGAGATACCACAATCTTGATGAGCGAAACGTTTGCTGATTCAGCTGCCAGCATACGAGGGCTCTGAAACTTCCCTCCCCAATCGCGATGTGCACGGCTGATCAGCCAGCTGAAATGGCTGAACACGCGCGGTTCTTCGTGCGAGGCGTCCTTACCACATGGTTTCTAAGGGCGTCTTGGTGTCGCCATCGCTGCTGAAAGGTCATGGAGGATGAGTTGCAGCATTGCTATGTGGTTGAAGGTGAGAACGTGACCCCCAGCAGCCTAGCTACCCCAACATACAAATTGACATGCGCATATACTTCCATTAATATATCGGACTGTGCGAAACCTTGATATCTCCATTGTGCTTGCCACATTCGTGTCTCGCATTGTGTCTTGACTAGCATCATAGACAAATTAATATGTAAGTACTTGGCTATGATTGGCATTGGGATTCCCAGAGAAGTATCTATGCACGAGGGGAGGCGGGTAAGCAAGCAAGCAAGCAAGAATCCGGGGAGTGAGTAAGTAAAGACGCAACAAGCCGTGAGATTTGAGGAGTATGCACGACAACAGAAGATAAAAATTAGAGCGAGAGGAAAGCAGAAATAGTAAGCGGTTGGGAAAGGATCAAGAAACAGATAGCGTTCAAAATAATGGATCGGAGAGTGTAGAATGTCAAGAAGGTAGGGGCAAGGCACAATGTCGGCTCGTAGGGGAAACATATAAGGGCATGCTTGTAAACGAAACACAAATGAGTATGTACTGGGTAATTGGATTCAATCTTCTTGGCCTGGCAGCTGGCTTGTCCATGGGATCAAGCTATATGTCACTCGCTCGTGATGTTGCACTAGGGTTATCGCATTCATGATTCCATGATGATACTCCGCTCCTGTGCGATCGGTCTCACACTGTGGCACCACCGTAAAACATCCGTGATATGTCCTGTATGAGACGATTGCGACTATTGGTGTGGAGCCGCGAGCGGTTCCAACACTCCAGGAAAAACGAGATGGCAGTCAAAAACGAAGAATGGCAAGCACAAAGCCAGCATGCAGTAAAAAAAGAGACAAGAACGGGGTATTTACAGATGTGGAAGGGAAGGCAGATGCGGAAGCACAGCATGGGGTCAAGTCACAAACAATAGAAAACGAGGAAACGATATGTCTGTTGTCAAACAAAGCCTCCGGGCGGTGAGGGGCCGGGGAAGTCGAGTATGCAAGTAAGTAGAAGCAAGAAGCAAAAGGCAGAACACAAGCATAAAAGTAGGAAAGAAGAAAGAAAGATGGTGAAACGACAGATGGTGAACTATAAGCGAATAATGAGGACAAAGGAGAGTAAGCAAAGAGACTGAGTAAGAAAGAGGACAAGAACGTGGAAAGACAACAAGCAAGCAAAGAAGGCGAAAAGGAAGTCGACAGAAAGCAGATAAGCGAGCATCAAGCAACGAAGCAGGAAGTACATCAAGCGAGTCAAGTAGATGGAGTTGGCAGAAAAGGAGGACTTAGAGTAAGTCAATAAGAAGTGAGATGTGCATTATAAAAAAGAGGCATAATGCCATGACTGCGTACACATGACCCATCCCGCAGACATTCCACATTGAGATGGCGTTAACCTGGAGTTGGCGGCTCATCCGGCGCACCCCTGGCCATTCGAGACCACTCCGCACTCCTGATGTGTCACAGGGAACCCGGAAGAAGCTAGGGCGGAGGAGTGGGAGACACAGGAGACCCGAGCAGACGAATTTGGCAACCCTGACGATATTTGGGGTGCTCAGGGCGTTGATAGGAGACAGACGGGAAGACATTGTGCGTTATATCATCGACGGCTCCTCCCAAGAACTCAGAGGGAGATCACAAGCCTCTAGAGTTTCTTGTAGAGCCACAGTCAATTATTGCGTTCTGAATGAACATTCCTCAGTTCTGAGTCCCAAATACAGGCTCTTGTCACATATGAGGCAGGTGAGTGAAAAGCATGGAAGCAACTGAGCAAAAGGAATCAGTAGTGAGTCAGTGAGCTATAAAAAAGGAAGTAGACCGAAGGCGAGCGAGCGTGAACATTACGAAAGCATCAAGCTGGTAATAGGTATCAAGCAGGCAAACCAGGGAAACGAGCTTAGGGTTATTCCATGACAAGACTGAGACCGATGGAGAGTTCGGGCATTCCTAAAGTCATCCCGTGGCACTCCGCGTAGAAACTTGCTAACGGTGTGTTTGTGGCTAGTGTACATACATATGGGGGTAACAATGGACGGGAGATGACGAAGTTGACAACCACTTTGCGGCAGATAACAGGAAAAGACATCGAGCACTCACTGTGCACGCCGCAGTTCAGAGACAGCTGTCGGCTTTGGATTATTTTGGCGGTCGACGGGTCGAGGATGAGCTAGCAAAAGGCTCGAGACGACACAGAGGAAGTGGAGGGGCTTGAAATGGAGGATGGGGAACCGCTTCCATAACAGGCAAATGTTTCCTAAGTAGACAATGGCCCAGCCAGCGAAAAGCATTGTGCATACACCTCGAGGCCGCTCAGAAATTCTCGATATCGCTTCTTGGAGCAACTAAGTCGAAAAGAAGCCGTTAGAGTGAGTGATAAGACGCGCAAAGGAGCAGGAGTGAGCATACGTGGAGAGGAAGACGAGCTGAAAATGCTGGCTACATAGCATCACTCGGACATGTGCAAAACTGCAGCTGCTTCGACGCCCACCGCTGTTTCTGAAGTACCGACAACACCGGATTGCTGCGGATGGGCAATCGTCGCCAGAACACAAATCCGACGTCGCAGAACTGCCGTCTTTGCGGAGTCCGACGAGATTCGCCTCAAGCGTCCAAGCCCGATATTTAGCTGCAAGACAGAATGCTATCGAAAGCTTCAGGGTTCAAAACGTATGGCACCGGTAGCATGCTAGTCTCCCGAACAGGGCGAATATCCTTAGTGTCGTGGACGATTTGAACTTTGCGCTTGCCGTCGTGCTACCGACAGGAGGCGGGAGTCATTGCTGTTCACCACACCCACTGGCTTGAATGACCGAGGCATCGAAATTTCGCTTCGATTGTCGCGTTTCGAGATCGATCGTCGTCGTTTCGCTTCGATTGAACGTGGTCGGATATTTGAGCGACGCAAAATCGTGGCTTCGACGCAGTCGAGCGGACTCGCAACCTAAATACACGTTAGCGATCATGGTATTGGGCTTAGGCGCCGGCTCAGGGAGTCAGGGTTCATCGCACTCGTGATGCACGTCGGCATGCCGTATGATCTGATCGGCTCTGCTTAAACCGGACAGGGAAAGCAGAAGGGGCGTGCTCACGTCGTCGAGAGTAATCGCGAAACAAAAAATGGCAAGCAAGAAGGGACGTAGCGGAAATGAAGCGAAGACGACAAGGCCCATCGGCCCTCTGCTGCCAGTGGAAACGGTCCAGCCATTACAGTGGCCACTGGCGTCCAGTTACAGTGGAATTGCCAGTGGTTCTGTTGCACAAAAGAGTGGTGCACGGTGCCAATGGAGGGGAACGGTCACGTGATGGAAACGAAAACACTTATGGTCAACTAGGACAAGTCTACCACATCATCTCTCGGTGCACAACAACAGCTCAAGTCGTCTGACACTAATGAAATCGCGTCCAAATCATGCCCGAATAGCATTTAAAGCCAAGGCCTCAAGTTCTGAACGGAATACTTAGAGCTGGTGTTGTGCGCGTGGTGGAAGCGGGAAGGTCGTATAATACGATATCGTGTTATCGCCACTCCACCGACCTACACATGCAAACAATTTCAACGCAAGATAACTCTATGGAAGCCGCACTGATAACCAGACTTTCGGTCTCCCAAGTAGAGCATGGCTCATGAGTTCTAATTCGTATACGTTTGGTTCAAGTGCGACCGTAAGATTACGCATGAATTGCCTGTCAATTGTCTTGGGAGTAAGATCTTCCAAATAGCACTGCATCGGGCCATTCGCGGACCGCGCTCGTTCAGGCGCAAGTGGAAAGCCATGCAGCGTATCAGAAGAAGTAGCTTGTGAGTGATTATCGCGTCTTCAATACTTGGAGGAGGATGTCGAGAGATTGATTAATCCTCGCTGTTTTGAAGATAGGGTATGGATAATAATGGACCAGGCTTTGGAATTGAATATCTCACGGTCTCACCTCGCCAGACTCCAGTGCTGCCATCTAATCGTAATCTCTGACAGATGCCATTCCAACCGTAGCCTGTAATCTTTCGTGAGAACCTTATGGAACCCTGCATCCGAGGCCATTGTATATCAACTTAAAATTATCCATGTGATGGTAATGGGAGCGAACCCTAGATTCTAGCCAGGAGAGAAGTCCAATTTCTCTGTACTAAAATTGAGTGACGGCCCACGGGAATTAATGTTCATGGCGATCCCAAGGTGTACAGGACCTAACCCTAGGAGGGTCATATGACGACTGCAGTGATTGACCAGAATTTCTGCATGTATCTATGGTCTTTAGTGCAAGCCCGCTGATGCTTCCTTTCATACGACGAGAACTGGCGACTGAAAGAGGCGGGCGACTACACTTGCCTGCTTTCCGGTCTGATGAACTGTACCATGTTCGTAGGGTCATAATTTCCAATCAGCAAAAGAAGCGTCTTGCCGAAAGTGTGTAGCGCTGCGCTCATGCTGAGTTGTGGACTGCGCAGAACTTAGAAGTTATAGTGTGCACTGTGTAGAGTAGAGAAAAAGGCTTCAACCTGATGTGACAAGGGCCAATCTTTGGGACCCGAAACTGATGATTGCTCAGCCAATCATATGTAGACCGCGATTCGACACTGGCTCGCTATCGATTCAAGAGGTGTTCTCCTTCCATCCCGGAGTTCTTGGGAGTCTTGACTCTTACATACACAAAGACCTCGGAAAGATAGTGGTGTCTGAGATCTGGAGACGTCCTCGGACCTGATAAGTTACACTCAATGAGTGAGCGGATACGAGTCTAGTGTACTCGTGATAGGTATTGGAGAAGTGAAGATGAGAGAATGAAAGAGGAAGAGGACTGGTCTCATACGCCACACTGCACAGAACCTTGATCATCACGTCGTACGAACTAAAAATATTGGCTACGGGTCGTCTGGGTGTGTTTGGATAGAGTCTACATACATTATGATACAATGTACATATATGGGGCGACAACCATGGATCGCGAGAAAAGGCCAAGTTGACAAATATTTTGCGGCAGATGACAGGAGAAGACATTGAGCACATACTGGGCACACCGTAGCGGCGTAGTTCAGACACAGAGGTCGACTTTGGATTGTCGTGGGTGGCGATTTGTCGAAGATGAGCTGGCAAAAAGCTCAAGGAGATGACACACATGAAGTGGAACTGTGGAAGAGCCTGAGATGAGGGATGAGGAAAGGCTAAAACTATCGACAGGCAAACGATCCACTATAGGCGTCAACAGGAGCGACGCTCAGAGCGACATCATCGACACCTCAGCCAGCGAAAGACTTAGACCAAACGCAAAAGTGCAGCTGCTTCGACGTCTGCCGCTACTGAAGTGCCGACTACTCCGGATGCTGGAGAAGACATGCGCGCATACAATCATCACCAGTACACAAATCCGATGTCACAGAACTCCAGCGCCTTTGTCGCCGATCCCGGGGAGTTCGGTAAGCTCGCTGGAACGTCCAAGCCCGATTTTCAGCAGCGGGAAAGTGCTTTCGAAACTGGAGTTGGAAAATATGGCACCGCTGGGACACAAGTCTCCCGAACATGGCGAAGTTATTGAGTATCGTAGACGATTTGGACTATGCGCTTGCCGTCGTGCTACCTAGAGGCGGTGGGAGTCATTGCTGTTCACCACACCCGCTTGCTTGAACGACCGAGGCATCAAAATTTCGCATCTCATCGATCGTCGCCGTTCCGAATCTATTGTCGTCCTTCGCATCGAAGCATCGATGGTCGTCGTTGTTCCACGAAGTTCATCGTTCCGACAGGCATTGCACGAACGTGTTTGGGAATAGTTGGACTGAATCGCATGGCACCAGAGAACCGGCTCCTCTAAGTGTGCACCGACGCCGATACAGTCACTTGTCAGCTTGTCGCCGTCGAGCGGATGTAGTTCAGGCAAATGATCCGCGATAGGCGTCAACAGGTGCGACGCTCAGAGCAACATCATCAACAACCCAGCCGGCGGAAGATGTAGACCGAGTGAGTCAAAGCTGCAGCTGCCTCGACGTCTACCGCTGTTACTGAAGTAGCAACAACACTGTACGCAGACTGATGCGGACGAACAGAGAAGAAATACACGCACGCAATCGTCACCAGTACACAATTCCGACGTCGCTTAACCCTCGGCTTTGCCGCCGACACCGTGCAGTCCGACGAGTACACGGAAATCGTCCAAGCCCGATCTTCAGCAGCGGGACAGAATGCGTTTGAAAGGTTTGGAGTTGAAAGCGAAAGCGAGGCACCGGTAGCACGCAAGTCCTTCGAATAGGCGAACGTCTGGAGTAACCTGGACAATTTGGACTATGCGCTTGCCGTGGTGCTACCGAGAGGAGGTAGGAGTTATTGCTGTTCACCACACCCGCTTGCTTGAAGGACCGAGTCATCAAGATTTCGCATCGCATCGAGGTTCGGCATCGATTGTCGTCGTACCGCATCGATCATTGCCTTCGTTTACCGGCCCGTATCGACAAACCGTGGTCGGAAATTTGAGCGACGCAAAAGAGCGTGCCTACCACGCAGTCTAACGGACTCGCAACTGAGAGATCTTGGCTAAGGTTGTCTTCGTCGACAGGCTGAACACACGTTAGCGATCACGGCGTTGGGCTAGTTGTCAGGGTTCATCTCACTTGTACTGCATGTCGGCATGCCATACGATCTGATCGCCTCCGCGGATGGAAAGCAGAAGCGGCATGGTCACGTCGTCGAGAGTAAGCGCCAGAAAAAAATAAGCAAGAAAGAGAGCGATACGCATAGGTTTCGTGGCGGGAATGGAACGTAGACGAGAAGGCGATGCTTGACTTCGTCAACATAGATGATAGGCGACTGGTATGGCGGGTACAGAGGAAATTTTCAAGGGTACCTACGAAGTTATGAGTCGGGCCATGAATGCATTCCTGGCGCTATCAAGAGGTGCAATCGATGGCTGCGTCGGCGTGACCAGATCTGAGAAATTGCAAAGCTTCTAAGAAAGCTAATCAATGGCATCGTAACAATGGGAAAACCCATGACATCAAACGCTGTGCCAAAGTTCTCTCGAGACCCTGATAGCGTGCTTCCGTAAAGAGCGGATCCATCTGCTGCTTATAGCATCTTCTTTTCTGCAAGCTTCGATCGAAATGAGATCATTGAGATCGTCAGGTTCTCTCGGCATGGCGTCGGCAGAGCTTTCGGCATGGCGTCGGCAGTGTCTTCTTGAAGAGTGTCTGCGAGTATTCGTCGATTTCGTACATTGAGTTTTTTCGACACCGCTTTCGGACTTGACCGTCTACGAGACGTTAGTGTTTGGTTCGCGTGGGAACTATGTCAGGGGCATTTGGGTAAGGACCATTGATTGCAGCCAAGAACAGTCGTGGAGGCCGAAAGAAGTCAGAGATTGAAACGAGGGTACCAGCTTTCGCGCTTCGCCCAATTTTACTGGCGGTCTTTTGCGTCTGCTGCGGGCTGTGTGCCGCTGTCCGATTTGAAGTTCCTGAATCGATCCGAGCGTCGTTGAAGGGCGAAGAAAGTTTGCGTCCATCGCTGCGCCGTGTGGAAAGACCACCTCGTTGTGGAATTCGATGTAAGGAACGCAAATAACTTGATGATAGAAAACGATGTCTTCAAGCCAAAATCGGACGATCAGTTCGTTGTGTTGATGGTTGATGAAATGATGCTGTTTGCCGGATTGTTGTCGAAGGAAAGAGGCTGGGGGGCGTGCGGTGTGGCCGTGTGACCGGCCCACTTTTGGAAACTTGGCAGAAAGTTGCAAGCGAGTGACTTCGGATTATATGGTCGCGTTTGCCGATGAAGATGGAAAACCTGGTAGCTAAAGTGCGCTACATCCTTCGACTGGAAGACTCTGCACGACTGGGGGTATTAGTGGGAGTCTGGACTCGTCCTCGCGCTTCGCGTCTTCATCACTTTTCCGATGTCCCGAGAGTCTGGTTCTATATGGACTCTTTGTTTCCCCTACTTCCATTTTAGATAGTCATTCAATCGAGGAGTTCCCTTGTTGTTTCATTGTTCTGCTCTTTCAGAGATCTATTGTGATCTTGCTCTTGTTGGGTTCTCCTATCGGACCTACATCACTCTTTCGACCTATCACATCCTGGTCGGATATCCACTCTTCTTGTGTGTCTTCATTACCTGCACTGTTGTGGCGACAGAGACAGGGTGTTGGACTCAAGGCTTTTCTCACTCAAGCTTCCTGCGTTGGAGACGATGTGCTTCGTTCTTCTTTGACTTGGCCTCCTGAGAAATCGCTAGAAGGGGAGTCTAGGATTTTTTGGATAGGTCGTTCAGAGGAACGTCGGTTGGAGGTTGAAACGAGGGGGAAGGTTGAGGCTGCTGCCCGGAGAGAACGTCATGAGCAACGAAGTGTGAAGCCTTTTGCGATGGGGGACATAGTGATGGTTGTTTCTGAAGGGAAGCCACCAAAGCTTCAGCCGCGATGGCAGGGCCCTTTCCGAGTTGACGCCCGAGTTGGACGATCATCATTTCGACTCACAAATTTGGATGGAACGAAGATTCGAGGTGGTTCTGGGTTGGATTTTCATGAGGATGCACTGAAGTCGTTTGAGCCTCGAACAGGATACCTTCAGACGCCGTGGGATGGACTGCTTGCAGGCAGGGCGAAGCTGAGAAGGTGACTTTGTGTGGGGGCTAGATGTTTTCTTTTTGTTGTTTTTTCACTCTCTCTAATCGTTCTCTTTTCCTTACGTTTTGTCTTGTTGATTTGTTTGTTGCATTTAATTGTCTAGTCTGTTTGAGTTGGTGCTGGGGACGCAAGTCACCGTTGCGTTCAACATTTGTATGGCCTCACTTCAACGTTGATGGCTTGATGTTTCGTTTGCCAGGACCGATTTTTCCTTGAGTTATTTTTTTCTCTTCTCATTTCCTTACTTCTCTGTATTTCCCATATCTTGTTTGAGACTTCACTGGAGCAGTGCGGCCGGGGCGACCGTCTTTGTGTGGTGGGCTAGATGGAAAACCTGGTAGCTAAAGTGCGCTACATCCTTCGACTGGAAGACTCTGCACGACTGGGGGTATTAGTGGGAGTCTGGACTCGTCCTCGCGCTTCGCGTCTTCATCACTTTTCCGATGTCCCGAGAGTCTGGTTCTATATGGACTCTTTGTTTCCCTACTTCCATTTTAGATAGTCATTCAATCGAGGAGTTCCCTTGTTGTTTCATTGTTCTGCTCTTTCAGAGATCTATTGTGATCTTGCTCTTGTTGGGTTCTCCTATCGGACCTACATCACTCTTTCGACCTATCACATCCTGGTCGGATATCCACTCTTCTTGTGTGTCTTCATTACCTGCACTGTTGTGATGAGCAGGTACCGATAATTGGCAGGACCGCGATGCTCATTGGCCAGCTTGAAAATACAGGTGGGTCGCGGCTATGTACCTAGGTACCTATGTATGTACCTCCTATGTAATTGAATTTGCACCAACTCTTCGCAGCAATGCGGCAATGCCCACTGCTGCAGCAAGGCGAATGACGATTGTTGCGCGCGACCTCGGAATTGACGCTTACGACAACAATATCTATTCGGCTGCATCTGCAATTGATGTGCATTGCGATCGTGCAATTGACGGCGACGCTACGCCGGCGTGCGATGCCATGGAAGCAAGACAATTTGAGGCCAATGGGAGAACGGCTTTGCAGATTCCTGCAACCCCGCCAACGAAGCGCAAGCGAACACATCCCGCAATCGAACGACATCCCGCAATGAATGCCATCTCGCAATCGAGCGCCATCCCGCGATCGCGCGCCACCCCGCAATCGCGCGCCATCCCGCGATCAAATGCCACCCCGCAATCGAACGCCACCCCGCAATCGAACGCCACCCCGCAATCGCGCGCCATCCCGCAATCGAACGCCATCCCGCGATCAAACGCCACCCCCCACACACACAAACGCCACCCACGGCTTGGGGTACATACAGTAAAAATTTAAAAAGCAAAGTAGCAACATCACTGAGTACAAGATTAGCAGTCAGTGTTAGATCTGTTGGAACAAACTCGCAAGGGATGCGTATACGCAGGGTTGGCTGACATGAACAATACAATATATTCATGGAAGCTATAGAGGATTCAGCACATTCATCAAATGACATCGTTAAGATTTTGCTCATGATATCTCCTTGTCGGTCTAGTCTTACTGCAGAAAGTTCAAGTCCGCTTTGGCTAGTTATGGTATCGATCGACGATCTTCCAAAACCGAATGAAATTTTCGATACGGAGTTTTTGGAGCAGCCCTGGATGTCCGGGCCCCGGCAGCAACGACTTGAAGTCCAATTTCATTCAGGAAGACTTCCCTCTCTGTGTGCGAGAAACCTTCCATTCAAGCAGGTATTGTTAGTTTATGAGACCAAGTAATCGTATGTATTTACCTACCTCTATGGAGTAGATACGTTACAACTTACAAGTGAAGGCCCCCAATATCTGGGTCTTTCCAGCGTTGCGATCGACGATATCATATATGGTGATGGAAAGAGGCAAAAGGAGGACTTAAACGTGTAAGCGGCGGGCCCAGATACCTGAATACGACATGCTATCTTCTTTGGACTTGGTTTTGAGGTGTTATGGGCGATGAGGCAAAAATAATTGGGGTAGGCCAGCGGCCTCGATGCGCTGAAAGCCCCTGTGGTCTAGCGGCTCTAGTGCACTGGGGCCGCTGATGTTTTTCCAGCGTCGCGCTCGATGATATGGTGACGAAAAGAGGCAAAAAAAAGGACTGAAACGCGGCCTCGATGTGCTGAAAGCGGCTGTGGTCTAGTAGCTCCAATTCACTGGCGAAATCTTGGGAACCAGCGGATCCCAATGCACTGATCAGTCCGAGTGGCGTAAGCTACTCAGGACGGAATGTCTCTAGGGCGGAACATGTGTACACGCCCGTGTGACAGGTAGTACGAGCAAAAGGGGGTAACGATAGCAGTAAAAAGTAAGAAAACAGAGAAAGAGACAGAGGAGAGGACTCAGAAGGTGCCAACAGCAAGGATCTAGGGTACGTCAAGTAAAGATGGAGCTAAACGAAGAGAGTCAGCAAGCAAGCAAAAAAGGTGCAAGAGACAGACAGAAAGCAAGAAATCGGGCGAAAGACATATTAGAAGAGAGAATCAAGAAGCGAGAAGGTATAGTAAGAAGTCAGTAAAAGACCGGAAAGTGGGCGAAGCTTACTCGTCACTGGCCGGCAGCATCAAGGAAGCAGACATGGAAACAAGGAGTGGGCAAGAGAGTCACGAGTGGACAAGCAGATATATAAGCTGAGTAGGAGAGTAGAAAAGCTGCCACAGGCAAGAAACAAGTAGGTACAAGCAAGAAATTGAAAAGGGCGAAATATAAGGGGCTTATGGGCAAGTATAAGTCAAGAATATGGAATCAGTGGAGAAAAAGGAAGACGATCGGTGCAAGTTGTTGTCGCGTGGGCGTCGTCGTAGGTCGCTCCCTTCCATATCGCAATTCCATGCCGTCGCGCCGTAGTTTTTCCCGCTCTAAAGATACCGGTGCGTGTCCACACGCCATAACGAGTCTCGGGTGCGTCCATACGTTGTTGGAGTTGAGTGTCGTCACTCAGATGACTCTATTCTAAGTCAGGGACATTTCCACTTCATCCACCTTCTCAAAACAATAAGTGTGCTTGTCACTCAGAGGACCTGGTCCTGATGTCTTGGCGTTCGTAACTTAGTATAACTTAGAGGACCTGATCCTTCTACCTGTGATTGTCCTCGATTCTAGATCACGATACCATCGTCGTCGTAGGTCGCTTGCTTCGGTATGTCCGTTCGATACCAGCGCGTTGTAGTAGTTCCAGCTTTAAAGATGCGTGTCCACACGCTATCAAAGGTCTCCGGTACGTCTCCAGGCTGTTGAAAAATGGATTTAAGTGTCCTCGTCACTCAGGTGACTACAATTCAACTTCTTCAATCTTCGTAGAATGATTGTTGTACTCGTCACTCAGAGGACTCTAGAGTCCAGTCCAAGTCGTGGTGAATTTCGACTCCATCAGCTCCTCAGAACTATAAATGTACTCTTCACCCGGAGGACTCTCTCAAAACAATAAATATACTCGCCACCAAGAGAACTTGATGTCTTGGTGCTCATCTCCTTCGAAATCAGTATATATACTCGCCACTCAGATGACCTGGTGGCTTGGTGCACGACTCTTCCCAAACAACAAGTATACTGATATCCTGGTGCTCAACTCTTCCAACACAATAGATATGCTCGCCACTCAGAGGATGTCAAGTCATGGTGCACGGCAGCTCTCTCTCAATATGCCCGCACTCAGAGGACACAATGTCTTGGTGCACGGCAGCTCTCCACTTACACATGACCCGCCCTGAACTCTGGAGACATTCCGTCCTGAGTCGCTTGCGCCACTCGGAGTAAACAGTGCGTTGGAGCTGCTGGTTTACAGGCGCCCGCCAATGCATTAGGGGCCGACAGAACAACGTCACTGAATTGGGGCTCGCTGGTTCACAGGACGGCGCCAGTGCATTCAATGCACTGCATTGGAGCCACTAGACTACAGCCACTTTGAGCGCATCGAGGTCGCTGGTTTACAGCCGTTTCCAGCGCATCTGAGCTGTCAGCTCATGATTCATCATATATTTGTGGTATGCGGACATTGCCGGTGACAGACGGGAGGACAGTGGAGGATTATAACATAGTACAAACATGAGAAAAGAGCAGAAGGCAAAAGAAAACAGACAAGGAGGCAAAAATAGGCGAGCACCGGAGCAAGACGTATCACGGCATCAACGACGTAGTCAGTGAGCAAGTAAAAAGCCAACAAGCGCGAGGAGACAAACGGACAAGTAGCGAGTTCCAAGCAGGTATCGAGAAGGTGAACAGGCAGTGTGGAAGGGGTATAAAACGATCGAAGGATTTAAAAGCAGGTAAAGGAGTTGTCAGAGACGTGTATCACAGGAAGGAATAATCAGTCGACAAGAAAGTAAACTACCGGCGAAAGTTGAGCAGAAAGTAAGTGACGATTGGAGAGGGACAAAATATGAGCGAAAGAGAACCAAATAGAAGCTTAGTAACAAGACAAAAGCGAATAACACAAGAGGAAGCGCGTAGACGACACAGCGCAGCGCGATAAAGCACATATCGCATGCAAAGTTGAAAGACAAGAAGAAGAGAGGAAATAATAGGAGACACATAGTGTCAGAAACAGAACACCCGCAACGCAAGGTCACAAACACGACACAAGACATAAGACACAACAGGTGACGAATAATACATGACGTAAAACAAGATTGAAGAAACGAGAGAAATAAAAAGACAAAAACGAGCAACAAGACACAATGCAACAGCAAAATACAATATGGCAAGGGCAGTACTGAGTATTCTGGGCTTGAACTGAATGTCTGAGACACGATGAATGACTATGGGCCATGGCTCTACATAGTACAAAAACTCTGCAGATGTGTGAATCGTGATATCCCTCAGAGATGATAGATCGAGGGGAGAGCCAGCGATATATATACACAATGTCCTCCTGCCTGTCCCCGGCAATGGCTGCATATCCCGAATACATGATGACTCCCGGGATGATATCTCTGACGCGCTGAAAGCGTCCGTAATCGAGCGACTTCGATGCGCTGGCAGCGCCTGTAGTCTAGCGGCTCCAATGCACTGCTAACTCTGGGTGAAGTAAGCTGGCTCAAGGCGGAATTTCCTCAGGGCGGGTCATGTATACACGCCCGTGTGACATACAACACGGGACAAGGAACAAAAGACATAAGGCAAAACGATGCAAAATAACAGACACGCACACGAATTGACACGGAGATACACAACATAACACAGCATGAAGCAAACAGGCAATAAGCAGACATGTTCGAATGCATGGAGAAGGGCAGAGGCAGACAAGTCTGACGGGAGATGGGTAGATGAAAGGATGACCGTTGTCAATGTCAAGAAGTGGACAGGGAAAAGACAATAAGTGGGCAAATAAGTATGAAAGAAGATGAGAGAACAGAGCGAGGAAGTGAGCTGATGGGCATGAGCAAGGAAGGACAAGTGGAAAAGGCGACAAAAAAGTAAACGGTATGGTAAAAGTTTGAAGAGGGGGTATCGAGAAAAGTGTTGGGACAAACTCGCGTGTGGTGCGTATACGCAAGTCGCAAGGTTAGCCGACATGGACAAGATGGTATATTCATGGAAGCTATCGAAGAAAAGAAAGGGGAAAGGAATGTGGCAGAGGTGTGGTCTCATATACCAGAGAAGGGAGACGATCACCTCAGAAGATAAACCACCATTTCATCCCCGTCGTGTGCAAGTTGCAAACCGGCCCTTCCATTTGAGGGTAGCGATTCCAAGGGAAGAGCACATCGAAGAACAACATGAGGGCAGTTGAATACACAAAGAGATTAAGGCGCAACAAAAGAGACAAAAGTGCACAAATGTTGGAACAAACTCGCAAGTGATGGATACTCAGGCTAGGCCTAGGATTTCTACGGAGGAAGGGGGGAGGGGAGGCGCAGCCGAGGAAAGCGTCCCGTCTCTACAACTGGTTTTAGAAACGCGTTCCACAGGAGGCGGGCACCAGGAGAAAGCGTTGCGTGCCGTCGGGATGCGTATACGCAGGGTTGGCTGACATGAACAATTATTAATTATATACAATTATATACAATATACAATATATTCATGAAATTATGAATATGGAAGCTATTGAGAAGAGAATGGGGAGAAGGAAGGAAAGTGGCTATTGAGAAGAGAATGGGGAGAAGGAAGGAAAGTGGCAGATGTATCATATGGTCTCCTATACGGTACCAGACAAGGGAGACCATCACCTCAGAAGGCAGACTACCATCTCGTCCCCCATAGTTTGCAGTTTCAACTTTCACATCGGCCTCTGATGATGTGCGACCGCAAGTGTGTACACCACTCCTCATCGTAGCAAGGCTGTAGCAAACATGCGTAAGCAGTGAAGCAGAGATTGCACCGTAAGTGCCTATTGAGGATGGCGATTCCAACAAGAGATGTCTTCCACAGGAGGGGGCAAGGGGGTGGATGCCAGGAGGAGAGACGACCACCACAACTTACAAGAAACCACGCCCAGTTTTAGAGATGTCTTCCGCAGAAGGGGGGAGCCCGGAGGGGGGCCGGGGCCAGAGAAACCGTGCCGTCGCCCGGTTTCAATTTCGCCCAATATCGGAGAAATGACCACGCAGTGCGCACTCCACCTGATCAGCCAAATGTTATCATCTCAATGATAGTGATGAACAAGCAGCGGCGCAATCAGCGATGCAATCAGCGATTATGATCATTATTATCACGTCAAGTACAATCGCTGCAGGAACGGGGCATACCGTAAAAAAAAGAAGGCCTGAATTCTCGACCCCTGAAAAGAGGGCATCAAAGAAAGGCCCTGATAGCTTACAGCCAGACGAAGGTGCTGCAACCGATGGTGACGATCAACCAGCCCACTTGAAGACAGCAGCTTGAAGACGACGAGGACGAAAACGAAGGGGAGGAGAATAGCTACAGCCAAGGCGATGACGGCGAGACAGTAACGTGTTGCCGCAGACCAGGCCCCAAAAATTCGTAAACTCATCACTTCGGCGCAGAAGAAGAATTCATAGAGTCCGATATCAATAGCCTCCACAAGCGCAAGTCAAGTGGTCTATCTATGCAGCCTGGAATCAAGAGGGTTGGCTTAGACCTTCTGCCCGAAGAAGAGGACGACGATAAAGATGACGATTGGTGGGATAAACACGGTAAGCAAATTAACGTCGATGCATGCATTGTAACCAAAGTTGTGTAGGTATTCGTCGTGTCTGTTCTGCTAGGATGTGAGGCAAGAGAGATCAAGGGGGGAAGCCCTTTATCCTACAATGTTGTTGACGGCGGCAGCCAAAGAGTGTGTGTGTGGGGCCACACACGTACCTCAATCCGGTCTGCCACCGTGTGGCAGTGTTGCAACTTGCTATACAGCGATTCCGACGGCGATTCCGACACTGGCAGTCTCTCTTTTTTATCGAAGAAAAGAGGAATCGTAGTGCGCCAAAATGTCTGTGCAACATAATAACGTCACTCTTGATTATTGCACAAAGAATGCGCAGCAACTGGCCAACTCAATTACCTAGGCTATGTAATCCCTTGTACAACCTGACCAACGTGACTACGCGCCAGCTAACGCATTCCACATCGCCTTTCCCTGCCCAACTTACTGCGCAAACCGCAAATCAACTGTTCAGTGTTCACATATCGAAACTAGACAAAAAGGGCACCTGAGCTTCTTGCCGTTGCGTTTTGGACATCTCTTTGCAATCCCTCGACTGTGCACCCGGTACCTCGGCCCTTACGTCCATCCCAACATGGCGTCCAGCATGCGCAACGGCGTTCAGGCTGCCACTGGCGGGCAGCTCTTCAAGGACACGATTTTTTGGGTCGCCCATATGCTACCTTCGAGGGATAATATTCTGGAGCTGATCAAGGCAAGCCGCGCGTAAGCGAAAGTTTTCCCTCACCGGGTACTAACTTCAGTTACAGAAGAACGGAGGAATTGTTACGCACCTAGAATATAAGGCGGACTTGCGTATTTCGGACCATACTCTGAAATACCACTTTGTGGTCCAAGATTCCATTTCCTATGAATTTATCACGGACTCTGTGAATGAAGGTGTCACGCAGCTTCCTGATCGTTATCTTATTCTTCCACCGGTCGGCCAGAAGGCCCAGGAGCCTAGAAAACGGACGAGAACGAGTTTCACGCGTACCGAAGATGCTGCTCTTCTCATCTATGTTGAGTCGCATACCAGGTATCGCACTGGCAATGAGATTTACAAAGTTTTTGCCAATTCTGTAAGCTTCGCCTGGGCTTCACGGGGAATCGGGGATCGATTCTGTGCCGCGTCCTGTGCCATATACTGCGACGCTTTACTGATCTGTGCTAGAATCCCAGACATACATGGCAATCGTGGAGAAACAGATATAGCAAGACCTTGCTTTATTACTCGCCATATCAAAGAGAGAGACTTCGCTCGCTTGGAACACCAGCATCAGCACCAGCACCAGCACCAGCACCAGCACCAGCACCAGCACCAGCACCAGCACCAGCACCAGCACCAGCACCAGCACCAGCACCAGCACCAGCACCAGCACCAGCACCAGCACCAGCACCAGCACCAGCACCAGCACCAGCACCAGCACCAGCACCAGCACCAGCACCAGCACCAGCACCAGCACCAGCACCAGCACCAGTATCTGTACTCGTAAATTACGCGACCACACCTGCCGCGTGCCCGAGTAGTCCTCAACGCAAGTCGAGCATGAGTGCATCTGCGACAGAGAACCCACGACAGCCTAGCGCATCCCATGAGTCTACTCCCGCTCAAAGCAAAGAACATGAAACCAAGATCAAGGACAAAGAAAACAGGGACCAATTCGAATATGAAATTGGAATTTTTGTTGAAGAAAGTCGGCGGTCTGTCAGCCTTTATCCTGAGGTAGAAGGACAAAGCTTCCACTTGTATAAACTCGCTCGAGCCGTTGTTACACAGAAGGTGGCGGATGAGCAAGTGGACTGGCGGAGAGTGGCCGAGGACCTGGGTTATGACTTGAAACAAAACCAAGGCGTGGCGAACGGATTGAAAAAATGTTTCGAGAAAAATCTAGCAGTTTTTTTTGAAGCATCGCGCATCATCCAAGCCAAGCTACATGAAAGAGGATGTTCTCCCGCTCAAAGCGAAGAAGATGGAAACGAGAGTGAGGCGGATGATGAGGATCATTTCTACCAGGATCTTGAAGATTTCCAGGATAGGAGCTGTTTGCCTGTCAAACGCGAATCTGAGGTAGGAGGGAAACGCCTCGAATTTTGGCATCTCGGCCACGCCGTTCTCGCACACCGGGAGTCGAATGGGGAAGTGGACTGGCGGAGTGTGGCGGGGGACCTAGAGGCGAAATACGACTGGAGACAGGACCAAGAAGTAGTGGACGAATTAAAAGAGTGTTTCAAGGAACATCTAGCAGCTTTTCTTGAAGAAGTACTTGACGATCTTGAAATGGAGGAGGCGGCG
Organism: Claviceps purpurea; assembly: GCA_029405325.1. Lineage (NCBI taxonomy): Eukaryota > Fungi > Ascomycota > Sordariomycetes > Hypocreales > Clavicipitaceae > Claviceps > Claviceps purpurea. The sequence goes on along the minus strand of CM055783.1, from coordinate 9,618 downwards.
CATGAGCATGAAGAAGACGAGTTCCAGTCGAACCTAGACTCGCCAGAAATACAGCTCTGTCCATCATCTCCTCCAGTAAGACCTTCGGGACACAAACGACCTTTGGATGATGATGATGATGATCCTGTGTATCTGCCTGAGAAGTCGGCGAAACGGAGGCGTCTGGATCGCACAGCCGAGATCCCATCCCCACCGGAGTCACCGGACCGTCGCGCCTCAAGCTCCGAACCAACACTCCTTGAATGCATCGAAAACTACGAAGCCCAAGGATATTCGCGGGATATCGTGATGGATGCCCTGGGCCGCACCTCCCGGCGGCCAGGCCCGAATGCCGAACACCTGATGGAGCTGTTGAGAAAGAATGAAGAAGTCCCTCACGAGATGAGAGGGGTGTGGACTGACCGAGACGATATGGGCCTGCGTTGGGCTGATAGCGTGCGCGCGGGGGGGTTGGGAGCCACGGAATCTCAGAAGACTAGCGCCAAGAAGGAGCTTGAGCGCCTAGTGCATAAGCATACTGAGGAAGGAACCGACCTACGACGTCGTTATTTCGAGAAGCTCACACGGGAGATGGCTTGATGGGGCGTTATGTTTGTTTCTTTCTGCTTGCCTCTGTGTTTCTTTTTTTTTTGGCCTCGCCAACCTCATCGCTCTTTTTTTTCTCATCGCCTTGATATGTTTTGTCTTTTCCTGCTTCGCGTGGCATATTATGGGCGCTTACTTCGGTGGTATCACTGCTGGAAGCTGATGCTCAGTGTTGAAGTGGCCATGACGCTCTGCGGAGGAAAGGAACCAGGCTCTCTTCCCCTCATTGATTTGTATCATTCATTTTGACAATGATTGTATATTGCATATTCTTTTCGTTCATGTACATAGCAGTATATAGTCTATGACCATGGTTCATGGATGAGTCCTTCTCATCAGACCGAGACCTCACTTTGGTACCATACTTCTCATTCCTTGGCCCCTCCCCTCCCAGAGTCCCAACAGGACCGTAATGCCACCCTTCAGCCGCGATATCCCTACCCACCTTATTATACACTCCCCCCGCCACATCCATGATCCAACACCCCAAATCCATTTCAGAACCCCCCATCTGCTCCTCTGGCCCCATGAACTCCACTGCTTTTACTCCTGCTCCTCCAATCTCCCCATAATCGGCAGCGCCACCTGGCTCGCACCGCAAAACGTCTTTCCACCCTCTCGAGTCTCGCCCGTCAAGACTCAAGAGTCAAGACACCCCCGCGGCGCCCCCGTGGCGCCCCCGTATTCACATACACCACCCCCGGGCCCCAATGCATTCTCAACCGCCCCCGCCACACAGATATGATCCAGAAGCATCTTCTCACACCCTGGATTCAGCGCCGTACCTTCATCCCCCCATCATCCGCGAGCCAAAACGAGGGAACGATCAACGATGATTACTCGCGCCCCATCCGCGACGAGCGCCCGACACGCCTCCGGGAACATGATATCCCAGCACACAAGGAAGCCTATTAAAAGACTCATGTGGGGTGTCTAGATCGGCAGTGAGGAGCGGCCGTTCAGGATGCCAGAGGTTCTTCTTCTGGTATCGTCCTCGAATGGTGCCAGGTGCCGTCGGGGCCGATGAAGTAGGTTACATTGGCGAGGGGAGGGCCCTGCCCCTGTGCATCATCGCCATTGCCATTGCCATTGCCATTGCCATTGCCATTGTCGTTGTCGTTGTCGTTGTCGTTGTCGTTGTCGTTGTCGTTGTCGTTATTCTTTTTCTGAGGAAGCTCTTCGAGCAGCGTCACTGGGACAATAGCAATGTGTAGAATTTGCGCGAGGGTGCGGTATTTCTCGAGATAGGTCGGTGACTCGTGAGTGGTGCACCGTGCGCTGTGGAGATAGGTAGCTTCGTGGGAGGAAGACCAGCCGCTGAGGTGGTATTCTGGAAGGACGACTGTGTGGGTGGCGGGGCGCCTTGGTTGGCGGCGGCGGGTGTACATAGTTGTCTGCGAGGGCGAGGGGCTATGAAGCCATTGTCGATGGCAGCGATACATGATGTATTTGCGCCGTTGCGGCTCAATTGGCTCGAGAAAATCGAAACGTCTTCTGATAAAATGACAATATGTATTCCATGACCGCCTGAGCGCGGCAGTGCAGAAACTTCAAATCCAACTGATGTGTGTGGGTGATATGTAGATTGTTCATGCGAACTTCGGGAGACACACCTGAGGGCCGCGTATCACCAGGAGGAGGAGAGACGCGGCATCAGGTGCGAGTCCGACATCGGGAAGACAAGAGCTTACAAGTTGGCGAACAGAAACGAGTCAATCAATCTCAACGACATGAAATTATGCGACGGTGTCCTGGAGGTAGAAGACCAGAACACCAGCTTTTATATAACTCCTATAACTATATTGATGAAGCTGTAGGGTGGCATTCGGTGGCAGTTGTGACGTGAGTCAGCCTTCAGGGTCTTATTCGTCGCCAGAATCGCATGTACAAGGTACCTACTCTATGCTCTGCATAGATGGGCATAACGTCGTATAAGAGCGATATCCGATAGAATACCCGTACTCTGTACATGCATATAGCAAAGTGGTAGGTACCTAACTGCCTAATGTAGCCAGGAAGAGACTTCCATACATGTACACAGTACGACTACGAGGGATACTCCGTAATTGAAGCAATGTGCGGGGGACGGCGCCGATTGGTTAGATTCAAACACACGGTGGCTATTGTGGCACAGATGCCGAGGCAAACGAGCGTAATTGACGCTTATGGTTCGCGATTGCAGATTGCAGCAGCCTGCGTCGCCGCCATCCCGCGATGCCGACAGTGCTGTGAAGGGCCCCTAAAATCCCCCAGAGCAGTACCGCAGTCATCCCCCGGACGGGGCCCCGGAGGGCACCTGCGCAGCAAAGAGAGACGTGGTCGAAACAATGGGGAGATATACGTCGGCGAACCGCTGCCATACCTTCCGCAAAATTTCCACCCCGCAAACTTCACCTTTCCAGCCCGACTCTCTCCCACTCGAAGCGAAGCCGCCGCGTAGGGCCGCGACGGAAGTAACTTGTCTATCATCTGTGAAGTTGTTATGTCAGGTTGGATTTGCATGTTTCCCTTGCCGTGTTTTGGTCACATTCCGTTCTATTGGTTACCAAGGCATCTGGAGAGATTGCCCGAGACATCCGAAGTTCAACTGCGACACAAGGGAAATCGGGTTGGGCATTTGGTTAAAAGAGTTGAGGGAGTCCGCTGAGGCAAGGAAAGGAGAAGAAGGAGGGGAGTTGAGTTTTGTGTCGTGTTTTGAGGACTTAGTTCCTGTCGTGAGGATGGTGGTTGAGTATTGTTCTATCTTCCCCTTTTAGTCTGGTAGATCTTGTCAGATCTATCAGTCGTTCTTCTCTTGTCTTTTCTCAGACTCTCAGTTAGCTGAGATTCTATTCTTCGTCCGTCTGGACACCCGTTTGACCTTTGTCCGGTTTCCATCTTTTTCGGCCTTCCGACCTCTCGGATTTTCTGTGGCCTGGGAACAATATATCTGCCGTTCCCTCCAATTCTCTTGAGTATGGCGACCCCACATCTTCATGCCTTCTCCAAGCTAATTACTCCATAGTTTCGGTGGAATGGCGGGTTCAAGCAACCGTCAAAGGGTGCATGGACATTCTTCAAGACGCCATCTCGATTTTAGCGACAGTACACTGGATATTTTCTCTTTGGTGCTCCCTTGTAATCCTCTAGCTTTAGAGCACCTAGGGCGTCCCACAACTCTTGATTCTAGCGACAGTACACTAGAGTCTAGACGTGACGGTCGTGACCCGATCCGCGCTGTATTCTCGATACAGTTGATTCGTTGGTTCCCATCATAACTGCACCAAGCAGTATAGACATAGGTAGGCATCTACTGTGATAACAACCTCGACAGCCATTACAACGGTCATTGCACAAATCTCCCCAAATTTTGGAGATTTCATCTAGAAATGATCTCTCTTCTTCCAAATTTTGGGGGATTTGTGCAATGACCTTTGTAAAGGGTGCCGTGGCTGCGGTGACAGTTGTCAGTAGATGCCCACCTATGCTTCTTGGTGCACTTATGATAGGAATTAATCAGAATGAACTATATCGAGAATACAGCGCGGAGCAGGTCACGTCCAGTGTACTGTCACAGTGTCACTTGAATCGAGAGCTGTGGGACGCCCTAGGTGCTCTAAAGCTAGAGAATCACAAGGGAGCACAAAAGAGAAAATATACAGTGTAATGTCTTGATCTACGTTGCAAAATTGAGGCATGAGAACTGACTAACTCCGTACGAGCCTTGACGACCGTGAAGGACCTTGACGGACTTTGACGGGTACCCGGTGGTGGGCTTCATGGGATTCATCATTCGGGAACATGAGCCAGGATCAAAGGCGGTGTTACCGACTGGGGGCTCGTCGGCGAGTTAGTAAATTAGTATGGAAAAATGATCTTTCAGCATGTATGTATTGCCAATGGCCATGCGCAACAATCTCACAGAAACGTATTATCAGAAAGCTTCAACAGATCAGTTGCCTCCAGCTACAGTATGTACCTTATTCGTGCGCATCGATCTTGCTGCGTTTCGCTTCCTCTATCTCAGCGCTTTTTGTTGCTGCCACCAGTGAATCGCCATGAATCGCCTCGGCGTCACTTGCATGGAAGACAATCAAAAAATTCGGTGAGTCACTACAGCCACCGACCCTCGCACATGTTTCCCAGCACTAAGCATTCAGGTTGCAGCGGGCAGGCGTGGGGTTGCCGAAGACCTTGAACAAGACAATTCAATCACGAGCAGATAGCGCGGGATGGCGGGCGACTGCAATGCATTGCGTCACGTTGACGCAAATTGCAATTGCACAAGCTGCAGTGTGGAAGGGGTTGAAACAGAACCGCTACTCGCAGGCAGGCAGCACGGTCGGGATGGGTGGCGTCGCCGCCGCAATGGCATGGACGATGTTGGGCCTTTCACAGAGTCTGAAAGGGGCATCCAACATGTGCTGGTGGTGGTTGATTATTTCTCCCGTTTTGTCTGGTTCTTGCCATGTAAGTCCACTGGGGCCGGGCCACTGAAGTCGTGAACTATTGGAAGGCATGGATGGATGGGCTCTCTTGGCGCCAGGTCCGGCTGTTGAATCAGCGGAATTATCGTCAATGATTCGTCATTGTTGAAGGGAAGAGGAGTTGGGATGACGAACTCACGTGGCTGGGACGATGACTTCTGCAAGTCTCTGGCATGGCCGTCGGAAATGTCGTAAAGTCGTTGGAAGGTGATTAAAGGGTGCGGCCACGACGCCACGTGGAGGAACGCCGTTCTGAAGTTCAGACTATAAGTCAGTGCAGGGACAATTGGAGGCAGTTGGTCGGAGGGTTCGTCACGAGCAGAGGAGTTCAAAGCCTTTCGCTCTGTGATGGCCTGGCTCCAGGAGCCAATCGCGGGTGTCTGCGCCGCCATCTGGGTGATGTGCCCAATCCCGTTGCGTCAGATGACGACAAAAGAATAGGTACGCATGGAACAAGCCACTGAGCTGGGCAAAGCTCAGGCCATCACACGCTCCGGGAGATGATATGTTGATGATGGTTGTTTCCGAAGAAAAGCCACCGAAGCTGCGGCCGCGTTGGTGTTTCCGATTTCGTGTCAAACTCCGGGTTGGTCGTGCATCGTATCGGCTTACCAATCTTGATGGCTCGAGAATGTGGAGGGAGGCTTTGGGCTGGACTTTCACGAGGATGCACTGAAGTTGTTTGAGCCACGAATGGGATACCTTCAGACGCTGATGAGTTGCTTCTGGGACGGACGAAGGTGAGAGGGTGAGAGAACGTGCTGCCAGTCCATTCCTTTTTCTGTATCTTTTTCTTACGTTCGATTTTCTTCTTTCCTTAGGTAGACTGAACTATCTTGCCTCCCAATATCCCTTCATCGACTTTTTATCGTTGGAAATATTTGCCCAGAAGGGCAGAGGTACCAAACCGACTCTATGATCTATCATAAGGGCCTCTCTAGGGCAAATCCGGTGTATGCTCTCGATCGCATCCAGCAGATTGTCAACGACGATCACACGTGGACGTCTTGTCCTTTATCGAAGGCCTGGTGTTACGGATCCACACCTTTACGGATCCTTCACACATGTATATAGACCGCCCTCCCGACACACACACTCTTCCTTTCCTCCTTTTCCTCCTCATAGCTCGACAGAGATAGATTCTATTTGAGTGCCTGTTTGAACTCCCGTTCACAGCCATTTCGTGACACCTGGATGAAGCGTTTCCCCACCTCCTTGCCGCATCAGGAGACAATACTTCGCCATCTCTCGCGCTCGAAGTTCGGACGCAGGTGTTCACCCGGTTAGTCGCGGCCAAGTCTGGTGAGCCGGATGTTGCTGCGGCGATTGCCTCGTTGTTATGCGCAAGCGACGACAGTAAGGACAATAGCAACCATGATGCCGGTCCCAACGATATCGTGGGAACGTTGGAGAGCCTCTTCTACACCGGCGAGACTGAAGAAGAGATCCAAGATATAACTTCCAGGACTCGGCAACTTGCCGCCGTTTTCTGCAAAGGCAAAGAGTATCAAGGTCTACGGAGACTTGAAGAGGACTTTCCCTTGAAACCTCTGCTGCAAGAGCTTCACACATGGTGCCGGGAGGAGTATCGGCTGGTTAGGGTTTTGTTTTCCAAGACGCGAAGGGGTCTTTGCCGTCAATGATTGATACTCCAACCAGGATCCTCCCCATTGTGCGCCGCTCACCTAATGATCACAAGTAGGTCCCGAACATTAGGTGAGCGGCGCATAATGGGGAGGATCCTGATTGGAGTATCAATCATTGCCGGCAAAGACCCCTTCGCGTCTTGGAAAATAAAACCCTAACCAGCCGATACTTGTCAGAGGCATGAGGACAGTGGCAAAGGCATGTGATACATACCTCGTATAGGAGTGGCAAAGCATGTGATGCATACGTATAGGAGTGGCAAAGCATGTAAGATATACGTATCTGAGTGGCGAGACATGTGATGTGCGCAGAAGCATGTGCACACGGAAAGGATATCTAGCGATGGCCGCTCACATAGGTAGTTTGGTGAGAGGCCAGAGATCGAACCCGTCACCATCAGACCCCTAGCTTGTATCCCAATACTATCTTGCAGACTCTTGAGCATACCTTCACTCCGTGCAGACCCTTTACACCCTGACAATACTCCTCACGGCACCATGTGTGAAGCTCTTAGCTCCTACAGCAGAGTTTTCAGGGGAAAGTCCTCTTCAAGTCTCTATAGACCTTGATACTCTTTGTTTTTGCAGAAAACGGCGGCAAGTTGCCGAGTCCTGGAAGTAACCAGTTCCGCTTCTTGGCACCATGTGTGAATGAGCTTAGCTTTTCGCCAAGCGGGTTTTTGCAACAGAAGTTTTGAACGGAGGTTGACCCCATCTGGCTATCGCGGTTGATCGCCACACACCCAAACACCCGCACGCCTGCATACCCGCACACCCACCTACCGTGACCTACGCGTAAATCTCACGAGTCACTGTACGCCATTGTATGGCACATTTATTTTATTGCTAAGGCATGGGCAAAGCCCAGGCCATCACACCACCCTTCCGTACGAATTATTTACTCTGCAAAAGAGACACAAATATACTCCGTAGGTATCCAGGTACCTAGATACTCCGTACATAGATAGAACAAAATGATCAGGATTCAGGTGGAAACCACTGTTGGCCAGTTCATCCACTCAGGAGACTGAAGTAGGTACTCCAGTCTTCGTACCTACCTATAATTCTCTCGATGAGTGGGACCTGTTTTCAAAACGTTTGGGTTCAAGGTTCGGGTAGTTGAACTAAACCACCTCAATTATCTGCCTACCGTCACCTGTGAAGACACACGCACAATTGAAGATAACAAGGCATCTCATAACTATCAAGTTCAGCTTTACTAACAACAATGCGAAAGACAAACGACTCAAACGGGGCGGAGTCAAGAAAACGGCGTCGAGAGTCAGTTTCCAACGGTGAAGAGGGCAGCGATCCAGCACGACAAGAAGGACACCGTGTACCGTCGACAGCGAAACGCCCTGCGCTAGAGCCGAAGCATGCAAAGAGCACTATCACAGCTCGCATGCCGACAAGCATTATCACAGCACGCATGCCGACAAAGCTGCTCACAACCAATTGGAGCGTAGGATCCAAGCGACTGCTGAACCGCCGCAATGTGCAACAGTTAAAGAGGGCTTTCGTGCAACTTGGTGGACCGAAGCGAGACCTCGAAGAGCATCATCTGAAAGTGCTCTGTACGGGTGCTCAAGTTCATCGGATGATGAAGCAGCTTGGCTCACAAGATGGCACAAAGCAGGCCGGGGATGCCGGACTTCACCATATGGCCGGACGTGAACGGCCGAGAACAACTAGAGCTCCTTGCGGGACAGCACCGCGTCCGCGCCCTAGAAGAATGGGTGAAGGAAGCCGACCTGGGCGAGGAGGAGCTATGGTGGCCATGTAAATTTTACGATAAGGGTAAGTTAGCCTGAACAGCCCCGAGAGACTTCCAATTTGCGACTCATTGACTAAAACCCAAATAGACGGCATCTCCGCCGAGCAAAACATGAAGCTTCGCTTGAACCGGAAAGACGTCGCGCACCCCGACAGCCACGGCGACATATGGCTTCAAGTCGTGACGGCGGCGGCGCAGAAGCCGGAGAAATTCCAGGAAAGCGTGCAAATCGCGGCAGAAATTGTAGACACCCTGGAATTGAACTTAGGAAGCGTAGTGGGGCGGCTGGTCACGCTTTGGAGGAACGAGATTTGGAGGAAGTTGGTGACACAGTGGTGCAAGACGGCGGTCGGCAGAGCGACCTTCCAAATCAGGGCGTGGTCTGTGATGATAACTTGCAGGATCGACGACGTAAGTTCAGACCTGAAAATCTTATTGCACAGGACCATGCTAACAGGATGGGCGACGCAACAGTTCTGGTTCTCAATCTTTGGTCAGGTTCTCGACACACTGGCACACCTGCCCGGTGATGCTGCGAGCTACGTTACGGAGGAAGACTGGAAGCAAATGTCCAAGTGCTTTGAACATGGCCGATCAGAGACACAGATCAGGGAACTTTTTTACCCTGACAGGGGCTCACGGGAGGTTGACCAGTCCTGTCCCCGCCGTGCCGATCTTCTCGTTTTGCTAGATAAGGAAGCCTACTGGCAAGTGTACGAGCACGTCGTTCAACGTGAAAAAACTTCCTTTCCACACCTGCATCGCATGCTCAGCCTGAAAGACCAAGATGGTAAGATATTACGTGGGGTGATGGATCATGTCGTGGACTGGCTAAGCGAAGACCGATCGAAGCGGTGCAACAAGCGAGACAACAACAAGCCGGGTCTGCGAGTTGACATGGTTGCGGCGCTGCAGTCCTTTGATGAAAAAAGGTTGCAGGAGGCCAAGGGCAGAGTGACCACGTCCATCGGAGAGCTTGGGGGCCAGTCAATCGCCGAAGCTGCGTCGATCGTCATACAGCAAGAGGTGCTCGAGTTTGTTTGCGGTCGCCTAGAGACGTTCAGAAGCGCGTCAGCCAAAGATCAGCTCGCCCAGAGACTAGACTCAGAAAACGCGAGGTGGTATGGATACCGATTCTCGGAAGCAA